>JASDDO010000012.1:455217477-460756541 GCA_030015575.1 Agapanthus africanus | reverse complement strand
CTTTAGCAAAAGGTTTTCGCCACTATATTTTAAAAAAGCTATCAGGTTCCTTCAGCGATATCAAGTTCACTACGTTAAAGGTTTTTCGCCAAAAACCAACCGTAGCCCTCCGTCGTTTCTTATGGATGGTCAGTAGTATTCAAGCTATGTTTGTTGGCATACGTCAAGGCATAGTGTTTGGTAGCTGCTGGGTATTCATTTGTTGCATAGATAAATGAGTTGGTTTGGGACAGTCGTATTACCTTGTTGGCATACGTCAAGGGTATGTACGGGTGGGTTCAAATTAACAAGATAATGACGGGCAGAACTTGACATGTGACTTATGATTTGTTGACATACGCCAAGGTCATAAGAGCATGGGGCAAGAAAATGATATCGGGAGTTTCTAAAGAAACTGAAACTTGCCAAGTATGCGCATACCTTCTGGAGTATGAATAACGTGGATGCATTCCATCACGTTAACATGCGATGAGAGTTGGATCCCGATTCCCACTGATGAGTTGGTTTACTCTTCGGGTGATCCCGATTGATTCTTCTTTAGGTTTGGAGGAGAATTTGACAGGACAGTGGGAGGTTTCCGGATTAGATAAAGTGATGACCATTCTGATCTAGGTTAGAGTGCACGCAGAGTGTTTCTTTTCTCTCTCTCTCTTTGGCAGCGACCTTTGACCGACCCTAGACTATGACTCAGTGACCAAGTTGACCGAACCTTCTTAAAATACTGGCTTTTTGGATTGTCTGAGTTCCATAAGTCATTGCCACTCCTTCTTTTACCCTTTGTATTTCTCAGAACACCCGTATTACTACGGATATCCACTTCCATTGGATAGAGCCATCGTATGGTTATATACGTACTTGAAGGGACTTCTTCGAGGATGGATCAAGGTTCAGGAGAAATAGAATTGGTTTATTCAGTTGTCTTTTATTATCACCTTCTCTCAGGTTGAGAGAGCTCCTTGGTTTAGGAGAGTACACCTATTACGCCTATTGGATAGTCTTATTCCAAACCATAGGCTGGTGCCGAAAGGTAGGGAATGAAGAAAACCAATTAGCCTAAGTAGGGTGTGCAGAAGGTAATATGTAAAGACAAAATAAAGGGATTAGAAAGAGGGCAAAGTAAATTGCGACTGATATCATTCACGACCAAAACCGCGTACTTCATCGCCGCTCCTATTTCACCTTTAAAAGAATAAGGTATTATTCAGTTGTCTTTTATCGTCACCTTCTCTCGAGATGCGAGTACTCCTTGGTTTAGGAGGGTACACCTATTATGCTTACTGGATAGTCTTCTTCCAAACCATAGGCTGGTGCCGAACGGTAGGGAAGGAAGAAAACCATTTAGCCTAACGATGGTGTACAGAAGGTAACGACTAAAGACAAATAAAGGGATTTGGAGAGATGGCAATAAAATATACGGTTGAAGTCATGAATTGGAATATGGAAGAGGCATTGCTATGAATACCAGGATACCCCTACGAAACATTTTCATGTTTCAGTGCATTGTTAAAGGAAAAAACTGTTTTCCCGATTAAACACTTACTCCAAGGGTATGTATTTACCAGGTTTCATTCTCATATCTGTATGGTTTTACAGATGATGAGTGGGAGTAAGATATTGGGAATTAGGTGATTATCCTCATTATATCGGAATTCGTTGTAATTGGTGATATTTGAGGAAATCGCCAGGGGTACAGTTTTCCACCTACAACGCACAGGTTTTGAGTTGTTTAACTCAGCGGACTTATACAGAGTATTGTATGTTGTCCAGTGTCCATCGGGACAAAGGGGTAGGTCCTTGTACTATGTTCTGTTTACTTATAACTTCTCTAGTATTTAGACGAATGTTTCGTAGAAATACAAGGTCTAAGTTTTGAGAAGTTGTGGGTATAAAAATAAAGTAGAGAACCAGGTATCACAAGTATCGGGATTCTTCAAAGAGATCTAAGATGTAGATTCTTGTGATTGGTATTCAGATGATAGTGATGGTTTTGAGAAACGTGTTTCTCTTTCAGTTTACTCATAATTGGATGGATTCCTAAGTTGAGTAATGCTGATAAGCCTCTTTCCATTAAGTTGATATGCACTGGAGACAGATGCATGGATTGAATATGGTTCCAATTAAATAAGTGCCAAAGTTTCTATATTGGATATAGAATGGATCGTACCTTAAAGAAGTTAAGGTACGGGGAGTTGTCTAGCTTATGATTAAAACCAGACACTGGATAACTCAGGGCACGTTTCTGTAATGGCTGTTTGTGGGTTGACCCTGGCTATGACGAGGGTTGATATTCTACCATTTGGAAGATCAATAGTGATATTGTTCTTGACTCCCCACAGTTTTAGTAAAATGGATCTTTTTCAGAAAACAGTAGTGGGAGTATGGTAGAACTGGAAGTGATTCCAGAACGCGAACAATTACGGAAAATTTAATAGGACCTATACATTCAATCAGGTTTGACATTCCAATAGCCACTCCGCAGGTATGGTAGGTAACCTCAGACGCCCGAGAGGTACTTCAGTAGCCTCAGAGACGGTGACAGGGAGGTCTTATCTACCAAGACTTGACACTACTGTTGTTCCAGGATATGAGACCCGGGTAGGAGGGTTGTCGTAGTCAGTGGGAGCAACGGAAGTATGGTGGGCAAGTAGCTTATGTCTATTTATAGACTTGAGCAGTTATAGCGGAGATAGATCATCTAATTTTGATGTGACAGTCATGGGTTTGACTTCAATCAGAATAAGGGATGGATCAGTTAAGAAGGTAGTAGGGTGTGATGTCATGGTATCTGAATGACATACACAGAGTAGGAAGTAAAATTCCTATACTACGATCGGTTGTACTGTGGTCGTCACACAGTTGTTTCTCCAGACAGGATATGGATATAATATTTGACATTCTGGTTTCTAGATCTATGGTTTTAGATCTGGATTTGGGTAGTTTCCAATGTGGGTACTTTGACAGATATTCTAATGGTTTTTGGAATAGTTGACTCCTAGCATGGTGGTGTACCTGCAGGTGATGGAGTCACCCTCTCTAAAGGTGTCGTATAGACTAAAGGGGAGAGGGATGTGCATGATTGGCAGATCACTTGCTTAGGCAATTGAGTCAATCATGAGATGTCAAGTACCACACCAAATGTTGGTTTTGCACTAGATGCAATAAGTTTGTATTAATCCAATCCTGGAGAAACATAAGGAAGCAGTTATAGAACATAAGTGCATGTTCTACGGATTTGATAACGGCAGCCTCTTTCGGGAGACGGTTATCATTCCAGGCTTCAAAGATGACATGGATGACAGAGTGATTGTCAGAGTTTTAGTTTTCCCTCTGACGAGGGACAGTATTATGGACAGGTGGTTCCAAAGGATACTGTGGGTGGCATGATGCCAGATACTGATTAGGTTCAGTGATCCATACAGTCTAAGAAGTTTGGATATGGAGTTCATTTATGAACTAAGGTCCCATCAGATATCCAGACATTCTAAGATAGGTACTACTCAATTCGGGAGATGGCTTTCTCCGCGAACTTGAGATTAAGAGAGATATAGAAAGAAACATCTAGGCGGATCCACTCACTGAGGCTATTTCTCGAACACAATAGTTTTACAAACGGGCTTTGTGAATCTGATTAGTAGAGGAGTTGGGTGTCGGTTTCACACGGGCTGTGAGTAGTCGACATCGCAATATTAGCCTTGAGTGCAAGTGGGAGATTGTTGGAGATAGTGCCCTCATAGTCAATTATTGGATCGCAGGTACGTGATTGCAATGATTGCGGAGGACCTATCCCGGTAGCACGGTCTTACTCAAGATGATAGTATGCTATCTGGTTTGCCTTTATCAGTCGTGTACATGTTCAGGTGACTGATTGCATGTTACACTTTGATAGAGCCCTTAGGATCTTGCTTTACTACCAACAGTATGATGGCGATCATATACGTGAGAGTTGGGTAGTTTATATGCATATCCTTAATTGTGGTCCCTAGTCGTGGGAGTTTCGAGACAGGGCATCGATACTCCGGAGTAGACTAGTGTGTACAGTCGAGACCCCGATGAGGGGCGGTGGCCGGTCTCACAAGCCACTGGTGTCAGTTGGATCACCTAAGATGTATACATGTGCTCATTGGGTTATGAGTACACCGGACAGGACTCGCCGGGAATCTGCTAGTTAGTATTATATCTACCGTCAGATAGCAGTTCCCTGGTGACATGTGTACAGGTTAGTTCATCGACCTGAGGTCGTCATTTGTCTCGTGTGAGTTCCCACTGTGCTTTGATTTCTACCCTACCACGGCTCAAAGGAGTCGTGCAAACAGGTAGTTTTTGGGTACAGTCCCGAGCCATATGGAGGCACGTGAGCGGATCGGCAGGGGATTCGTCTCTCCCGGTATTGGGGGGCGAGGTCGTGCAGTGTCTAGGAGAGCCATTACACAAATCCATGGCCATGGTAGGAGATTTACTGGTAGGTACTCCAGTAGTATCTCAGGGTGTATTTGGGCTTCACTCCGACACGGCTTATACTGCTATTGGGGGTCTGACGTTACTAGCCCCCTAGGCAGATATGCGATACTCATTGACGAACGGACCGGACTGTATATACATTGTCACTGTTAGGCTCAGTAGGGTTTTCGGAGGAGTTCGCTCATCGGTCTCCCTTGAGTTCGCTCCTCGGCCACCCTTGAGGTCAGTCCATGGGCAGCCGTTACGCATAGCTAGTGCCGCTGACGGTTTGTGGTTAAACCCACTGCCAGGGTACTGACGAGTCATTAGAGTCCCCCACAGACAGTTTCCCAAGTTCGGGCGAAACGTTGTAGAGGCCGTATGGTTTTATGGCAGGGTTCGGAAAATGCACGTGCGTTTACGCACGTGTTATTTTTCGGGCAGATGATACTGGTCGGCTTTGGTTTAAGCCGGATCCGAGTATTATATTGAGTAGGTATAATATCTTTGTCTCAGTTGCATTTGTATTCGGTCGTAATACAAATGCGGGTATATTTATACAGTTTCGGGGTTATCCTGAAAGTTGTTTCAGGATCACTTTTGGCAGTTGCCAGTTTCCAGTTTTCTATCAGCCGTCTTTTAACATTCGGTTAAAGACGGATTTATCTTTTCTTCTGATATGAGTGAGTCATCATTCTAGAAGGTTCCAGAAGTGATGAAGTGGCTTATGACTCATTTGTGTCATTAATGGTCATTAATGATGCAAGGTGACTAGGTTTTATGTGATTGGTTCCATTTAATGTTAATTAGTGACTCATGCTTTCATGAAGGGTTAAGATAAGTATCATTTGATATGGTCACCACTTGAACCCTCCTACACTCACCTTCCTCCTTCTTTATAAGTGACCACCCCTCT
Organism: Agapanthus africanus; assembly: GCA_030015575.1. NCBI lineage: Eukaryota > Viridiplantae > Streptophyta > Magnoliopsida > Asparagales > Amaryllidaceae > Agapanthus > Agapanthus africanus. Next base: position 460,751,188 of record JASDDO010000012.1, on the reverse strand, counting down.
CTCTCCTCACACACTCTCACTTGATTCAAGAGAGAAAAGATTATGATAGTTTTTAGGGTGCATGGAATTTTACAGATCATTTCATTCCATCACCCGATTCCCTCGGCAACTTCATTTACCGATCGTCCACGGATTTGGACGAAGTGAGACAAAGTCATCTACTCATTCTCTACATCAATCTTGGTCGTCTCTTTTAGCAAACTTGACGATCGAGTTGCCTCGAGTCAGAGGCGGGAGCCCGTTTAAAGAACCGATCATGTGGTGCCACCTCGACGAGGAGATCGGAGATCGACGAGATCGGAGCAGCCGCAACGGAGCGTGGGATGATGGTTGAAGAACGAAGGACTCGGATCGTTCGGTATAACCTTTCTACACTCTTTACAGTTTGTTAGTTTAGCAATAATGGCAGATCCGGGTTAAAGTATACGATAGCGCAAGTTTAAAAGTTTTGTTCCGCATTTTGGCGTCTGTAGACGGCCGGGGCGCTAACGTAGACTTACAGGAGTATCGCGGATAATATATATATATATATATATATATATATATATATATATATATATATATATAATTTACCGTCCTATAAGCAGGTTAATACTGACTCTTGTATGCAATCCATGGGCACAAACAGAAGAAAATGAGCAATGTGCTTCATTAAAGGCTACCAAGCAAAAGAATTCATCAGCAGCGGTTCGGGTTTCAATGGTATCATATGCAAGACCAAAGACCACCAAGAGCTATTTCATCCCTGCAGGATTTAGTTGCAACTTCCCAAATTCAACAGAGTGTGGATGCATCGTCAATAAAGCACGATGACCAAAAGCCAAAGTGGAATGATGAGATTTTCTTGACTCCAGATCTTGATGGAAACTTATAACAGCCAAGAGATTATTTGATGCACCATCGTATTCTAGCACAATACAGACACGATATTGTTTACCGCCGAAAACAGAGACGAACCGGGTTTGGTTGTCTTGCCTGAATTTGGGGGCAGATGCTATTTGGAAAATATCTGTCCACATCTCCGAAGATACCAAGTTGATTTATGGCACCGTATATCGGAGGTTTGGACAAATGTGACTGATGTACCTTGACTTTATCAGATTCCCCTTTTTTGAGGGGTTTTTGATTGTGGGGACGCTCTTCTCTGTAGGCGCAAACCCCTGTAGTTAATTACGTTACCGCATTGCGATAACAACATTCACTTGCTCCAGTAGGTCACTTCGTGTCGTGTTATGTTGTTTATTTTAGGGTTTCCCGTGGATTGTATACAAACGTTAGTTTATGTCATCGCCCATAGGGCACGGATTAGTCCAAATCCATACTCATATATATTTGGGTTTGAACCTAGGTTGTATGTTCCATCAGTTCAGGGGATATTTATTTTATTTAAGGACCGTTAATCTGATTTTAGATTAAGATCAACTTAAATATATAAGTATATGAGCTCAATTTATTTTAACTAAGGATACGTTAGTCTTATATGAGACGAAGATCAACTTAAAAATATGGTTAAGAATCATTAAATTTTGTTAAAACCTATCAACGGAGCATATGGGCTCGCTTGCAATGAATAATATGGGTTCAATGAAATTTCAGAGACTTAGCTAATTTTGGGCACAGCCTTGGGATTTTTATCATCTAGCAGTGCTAAGCACTTAGTCTTTTGATTATGGATATAATATCAAAATTCTGCTCTGGTGCTAACGTGAGACGCTCATATTTGGGTATTGCCTTATCAATGCTAAGCACTGTTCCTGCCAAAATTTTTGGTGCAGAGCTTGTTATTTCCTTATAAAAATAAAGGGAATCCCTCATGTGTTAAACACGTGTGCACCCATATGTAAAGCATATGAGTGTTGTTTCAGATAGGATCAAATCCTATATTGGTTCCCACGTATTAAACACGTGTGCGTCTCACGGGATATCCACGTGAGCGTACTTGCCAGTCTCTTGGCAGCGCCTCATGTTATATCTACGTGAGCGAACTTGCCAGCCTCTTGGCAGCACCTCACGTAATATCCACATGATCGCTATAGGCCAACGCCCCACATGCAATACACGTGAGTGTTCTTTTTTGATAGAATTAAATTCTATGTGGGAAAAATTTCCCTGATCTTTCTCAAACTAGAAAGATCTTCTCTGTTAAACAGAGGACCCTTGGATCAAAAATCCATCGGTGATTATAAAATCACCAATTGATCATCTGATAGAATTAAATTCTATCTTAGGAAAATATTTTCCTAATCTTGTTAAAACAAAAAAGAAATCTTCTCTGTTATACATAGAGCTTTTGGATTAAAAATCTAACGTTGAATAAAATTTATCGATTGATCTTTAAGATCAATTTGATTGACTATAAAATCAATCATGATCTCTAAATGTGAGATTTTTTTCAAAACAGATTGATTTTTCTCTTCTTCTATAAATAGGAGCAAAGAAATTAAATCTCAGAGAAAGAAGACCCTTATAAGCTTCTGTAAAAAAAAATACAAAAGGTTCTCTAAAATCTCCCACAAAACAATAGAGAATTTAATTCTCAAAAAAGAATAAGATGGTCTTCCTCCTCTCAAACCCTAGGTAAAGAAAAAGCACAGATCAAAACATATTCTTTAACTATCATATCATATCTAAGGGTTTAACCCTTTAAAAGAACTTAATTCTTTCTCTGGATTTGAGATCCATAAGACAAGTCTCCCACAAGTTGAGAATTTAATTCTCATCGAGAAGATCTTGTTCTTGAGAATCAAAGATTCAGGGGAGAACAATGGAAGAATGGACATGAAGAAAGAGTTTATACTCCAGGAACTTAGTTCCTTCATAATCAAGAACTTAGTTCTTAAAGAACCTGATCCCAGATCTTCAAAATAGTGATCTTGGTGATCGTTAATGGTTAAAATACCATTAACAGAAGTTTAACTTCTCTAAAAAACATGAACAGAGATTAAATCTCTAAGAATTCAGTTCCTCACATGATATCCACGTGGAGCGCTCAAAAGAAACAGAAGAGAGCATCTCACGTGATAACCACGTGAGCACATAGAAGCTCAGAGACTCGGTGTATTATGTGAAAGGCATGCGAGCGGCCAAGTCCTATGAAGACAGTGCCCCACGTGATAGCACGTGAGCGTCAGAAAGCAGAACAGATTAGTGCTTAGCATTGTTCTAATGTCTCACATGATAGCAAGTGAGCGCCAAGAAACATAGCGCCTCACATGATAACACGTGAGCGGGAAAGAGGAGTAGTGCCTCACGTGATATTATGTGAGTGCTAAAACCAGAAGGATATTATATCCTATACTTAAGCTTGGGATTCTTTGTTCAGTGCTTAGCACTATTGGGTGATGTAAGACCCAAAACATAAAATATGGCTCAGTACTTAGCATTGTTGGGTGATATAAAAGTTCAACACTTAGTCTAAAATAGATCAAGTCTCTGAAGCTTAAGTTTCTTCTTTGATTTTAAATCAACTGAGCCCATATGCTCATGGTATCCAAGTTGATCTTAGTCCCATATACGACTAATGATCTTTCATCGATGATATCTAAGTTAATCTTAGTCCCATATACGAATAATGATCTTCATCCCATATCTTCTAAGTTAATCTTAGTCTCATATAAGACTAACAATCCTTAGATCCACCGGGTTCTTTTCCCTCATCTATGGGATTTGGTTCAAGGGTACATCTTTCCACACCTTTGATATACGTCGTTGTAATTCCTCAACGTCTTCAAAGAGGTGGAGGGTCCCAACAACCAACAACTCCTCATACTAACTTGATGAAAGATATGAAATTTCATCAAGACATGGAATTTCCTAATTCTCACATCGATGCACTTCTATATTGATGTGCATGCCTCATATTGACACGCATCCCATATAGATGTGCACCTCATATTGAGCTCCAGTTTTATACATATATGTATATGTATAACTTTGAGGGAAATATAAATGCCTTCAAATTGGATCACGCCCCACTATTGGGCGCATCGCATATCACCATCGTTCACTTCACCATATAACATATAGATGTGCGCGTAAGATGAATGTTGGATTGAAATGTCCTTAAACTAATATTCGTCCTAAACACAAGAATGATGGTTCGAAATGTGCTTAAACTAATATTCGTCCAAAACACAAGAAGGTCGGACCAAAATGTTCTTAAACTAATATTCGTCCCAAATACAGGAATGTCGGACCAAAACGTCCTTCAACTAATACTTCGTCCCGAACACAGGAATGTTGGACCGAAATATCCCTAAGCTAATATTCGACCGTGATGTCCTTAAACTAATATGTTTGGCCCTATGGCCGGTCTCCATATTGACCCCCGTATACAATCCGCGGGCACAAACAAACCATATTCCATCCATGTCTCCCATGAACCGCGATGTCCTTAAACTAGTATGTTTTGCCTTATGGACTATCTCCATATTGACTACCGTATACTATCCATGGGCTATTCATATATGATCTGAAGATCAGTTGAGTCCGTATGCTCACTGTTCTTAAGTCGATCTTAGTCTTATATATGACTAACGATCCTTAGATCTAACCCATATATCCTATGAATTGATGGACCTCATTTATATGAGATCTGCATCCTAAGTTCAAAACCTCAAACCAAATATATATTGGTTATAGTGCCCTCAAGTCAATTACTGAATCGCAGGCACGCGAATGCAATGATTGAGGGAGGACCTATACGGATAGAAAAGTCTTACTCAAAATGAAAGTGTGCTATCTGGTTTGTCTTTATCATCATATACATGCTTTATATGGTATTATAAATCACTATTACATGTTGATAGAGCCCATAGGATTCTTGCTTGACTACCAGAATTATGATGGCGATCATATACATGGGAGCTAGGTGGTCTATAAGAACATCCTTAAATGTCCCTAGTCGTGGGAGTTTCGAGACTGGGCATCGATACTCTAGGATAGACTAGTGTATACTGATCGAGACCCCGACAAGGGGCGGTGGCCAGGTCTTACAAAACATTGGTGTTAGTTTGTTCACCTAAGATAGTATACAAGTGCTCATTGGGTTATGAGTACACTTGTAACAATTTGAAATATTTAATTAATTAATTAATTTATTTCTTTAATTAAAAATGTTAAATTAAATTTAATTGTAATAAAAGACCTTTTTATATATAGTAGGTTAAATTAGTAAGGAAATAGTTTGTTTTTGTAATAATAAGTATCATGAAGGGTTTTCTAAAAAGTTTAATTAATTGTGAAAATTGGAAATTTTGTGATGGTTTATTTGTAAAAAGGTAAAGGTCACACTTCATGCTTGCATGACATGATTCATAGTGACACATTCTCCTTCCATGCACACTTCATGCATACACCTCCTTCTTGCATGAAAACCCCACCATCTTCCATGCTACACCTCCTACTTGCATGGATATACCACATTCTTTCTAGGTGACACCTCCTCCTACAACTTATCACTCATTCTCCTTATCTTTTCAAATTAGTTTAGTTCATATATCATTTTGAAACAGGTTAATTAGTTTAAAAGAAAAAGAAATCCTAGAACAACAAAGAAAGAAAAAGAGAAGAGAAGAGAGACTAAGTACTAAGGATCATTATCACCACCTTCTTGCTATGATCTTTGAGCTTGTGCATCTTGGAGGAAGCCTTTTCAGTGATCTTTCTGTAGGTATAATTTCAACCCTGCAACTTAAGTTCAGTACTATTTTATTTTAGAAATCGGATATCGGAAATATCGTATTTTGATAAGTATAGGCTCTGTTTTGAATTTGCTATAGTTTAGATGATAATTAACACAATCAAATTGTTCCTTCATCTTATAATTTGGACCTAGAATAAAACCTAGGAAGACAAACCCATTCTATCGGATTTTGGCCGGCGACATTCAATGGAAATCCGATCACGCCGGTTTTGTGAGGGAGTTAGGTGTTGGAGTTTTTAGGGTATCTCGCTGTATATGTATTAGGATGTTTGGTATTGCTAGTTTAAGTTATTTTATCAGTATATGAAATCTGGAAGCTAATATTTGTAGTGGGGTTAAAATTCTAAAATACGACACGGATGTTTCGTGACACGTCTCTGTTTTCTGTTAGAAACAGCGAAGGGTTAAAATCCAGTTAGTATAAGTATTAGATAGTTTACAATAGACACACGTAGCTTGTGTAGTATGTAAAACTTGTATTTGCATGTTTTCTTCGTATCGGAGTTTATCCGTTTCTTATACGAAGTTAATTTCAATAATAGATTCGAATACGGAAACTTCGGAGGACGCAAGGAAAGGAAAGGGATTGATGATATCTGAGTAGATTCGACGTATTCCGGTGAGTAGACTAAACATCTACCGGGTGATTTTGTATGGATGGCGTAATACGCCCGTAGATTTAGGTTTAGTTATACTTGTTTATTTGTGTATAAAATATGATTTTTGTAACTTCAACATATGCATTCATATGTATAAATCATCATGTCTAATAATTTCCAGTACACTGCACAAATTATCGATGAGTCATGTTGCACATGCACATATCTACATGTTACACTACACCTCGTTGATATTAACATGTCACATACACACTTAGTACCTATTATGTTAAATATGATTCATATCATACCTTAAGCATCAATAATGATAGTTATTTTACACGAATGTTATCATGTTTCATATTCAAGTATTAGTAATTTTGATATAAGATGCAATGGATTATTTCAGATTTATGGTTTTGAGTTTTTATACACTATTGATTAGATTCAGTGATTTTTCATATTGATGTGAGACGTCCACCATAAGATGTTGTTTTTATGCTTTGGTTTTATTCCGGACCGAGTGGGGGAGCTATACGGTCGTGGATTTTTACGTTATCCGGACTGAGTGGGGGAGCTATACAGTCGGATTTATGGTGGACCCGGTTGAGACCGAGGGGCAGGAAAGCCACATTTGAGGCGGGGAGCCTAGCGAGGATACTCGATACCGGAAACAGTTGTGAAACACGGCGGATATCTAGGTGATACCGACCGGTGGTATTGGATGACAGGATCGTTCGGGGAACGATGCCTGATGGAAATAGAAGATTTGTGTCGATGTTGGACACAGAAAAATGAACCTTATTTGGAAATAATTGATGAGATTTCAGTTTTGATATATATATATATATATATATATATATATATATATATATATATATATATTTAGTAGTTCATGTTCATACTTCCATATATTATCATGCATTATATTCATCCTTGTTGATATTAGCTCTAGTTCGTCATACTTACATTATCAGCCGATATATGTTAGTTTTATTCACTGAGTTGGAAACCCACCCCCGTTGTGCCTTAGTTCCTTGCAGGAGTCGTGTGGACGCGTAGCAGCAGTGCGGATCCACTCGTCAGCTTTTATCGCTCTTTTTGATAGGTGGGTTACCTATGTAATAACCTCCTATTTTGGTATATGTATTTTGGATCTAGTATTACTCCATCAGACCCTGTATATTGACTTAGAACGAAACATGTTGTATATGTTCTAAAATTTGATTGTGTGCGTTCGTTTTGTTGTATTAACTTATGCTTTCTTTATATTTGCATGAATTTCTTCGCTTAAAGCGTCGTGTTATTATTCTTTTGATTTCTGCCGTTTGGCATTATTTTGCTCCCAACTAAGGATTGCAATTTATTTAAACACCTTATAACTGCTTTTATTAATAATTAAAAGGAAGATGTTTTCAAACTTTTAAATGCTTAAAATCGGTTGTTTAAACTTAAAAAAACTACATTTTTGATAAATTCCGCAATTTGGGTTTTGATCTTGGTTTTCTGGCTTACTCGGATTGTGTCGGCATCTCTAGATGTCATACAATTTAAGTGCCGGTCACGGACCAAAAATTCGGGTCGTGGCAAAGTTGGTATCAGAGCTTATGATTAACCTTACGGAACCGAGTAGTGATTTGGAGTTAGTAGACTTAAGTTTCGTTACGTAGGGTGACCTTTGGTTTGATGAAGTGGGTGATTTAGGATGAGTAGAGTACCGTACATATGTTCCGCGGCATATTTACGCTACGATACTCATCCTAAGTAACCTTACGATGTATATCTTGCATAATCCTTCCTTTGACTTCCTATTATTGCTGCTCCTATTCGTACACCTTACTAACTCTTGTTTCTTTTTGCTAGTTGCTATGGCTACGCGAGCTAGGCGAGCCGCAGCCAGGGATGCAGCTAGGGAAAATCCGCCTGTGACGGTGACTGATGCACCGGACATTCCGGCGGTACATGAGCATGTTGATCCTCCTCCTCCAGACAGACTGACTTGGATAGAGGAGGGCATGTTGGGCCTACAGCAAATGGTGGGACAGTTGACTAAGGACACCCGTGTTCAGAGGCATGATCAGGTACCGATGATGGTAGAGACTGATGTACAGCCCATGCAGACTGTCGCACTGGTAGACTCGAGGGTTTTGGAAGTATCTCTTCCAGAGTTCATGAGGTTGAGGCCTCTGGTGTTTACAGGGACCGATGCAGCAGAGGATCCTCAGTTCTTTCTTGATAGGATGGCCAGGACTGGAAGGTCATTGCGATGTTCTGATGTGAGGTCGGTGGAGCTGACCAGTTTTCGATTAGAAGGACTTGCACAGACTTGGTGTGAATCGATGGAGATAGGGCGAGCTGCAGGTCTTCCCCCGATGTCATGGACAGAGTTTTCGGATATCTTCCTTGTCAGATTTCTTCCACAGAGCGTAAGGGACGCTAGAGCCAGCAGTTTTGAAGCGTTGCGGAAAACTGCGAGTATGTCGGTGGCAGAGTATGATTTACAGTTCACCCAGTTAGCACACTATACTCCGTACTTAGTTCCCACGGAGGAGCACCGCGTGAAGAGATTTGTGAGGAGCCTGGATACCCAGCTATTTCTTGTTTTAGGCTCCTAGCATTTCGATACTTATGCGCAGGCCATGGACGCAGCTATGCGAGTGGAGGACCAACTGAATGGGACAGTGATTGTTCCTGAGCAGAAGAGGACCAGACTTATTGAGTCAGTTACCAGGAAGTTTGGTAGGGGACGAGGCAGACACACTCCAGGCCGCAGTTTTGGTCGAGGTTGGACTCAATACCAGATGTTCAGTTCGTACCCCAATGAGCAGAGTCCGCCACCGACATGTTTTAGTTGTGGATGTCCAGGGCATTACGCTAGGGATTGTAGACTCCACGGAGGGATTGGATTTCCACAGGCTGGTTTACCCCCTCTACCTTCTACTTCGATGTCATTACTTCCTCCACCAGTTGGTACTATGCGCCAGGTTGTTGCACCGAGAGGTCAGGGCTTTGCAGGACCTTTTCAGAGAGGACGAGGAGACCGAGGGAGAGGATGACAGGATGCGGGTAGGGGCCAGGCATGAGTTTTTGCTCTGACTCTACTGGATGCCCAGGCACCCAATGCAGTTTTGACAGGTACTCTTGCAGTATGTTCTTTAGATGCACATATTTTATTTGATCCCGGTTCTACACATTCTTATGTATCTGCACACTTTGCACTTTCTCTGGGGAGGGGGTCGTCGTTGTTAGAGTTACCACTAGTTGTGATTACTCCTGTGGGAGATTCATTTGTAGCTCGACACATATTCAATTCCTGTTCAGTACGTATTGGTGATAGGGATTCGTTAGTCGATTTGATTCTCCGAGATATGCTAAATTTTGATATACTTCTTGGTATGGATTGGCTGGACACTTGTCATGCTTAAGTAGATTGTCAGGGGAAAGCGGTCAGATTCTGTTTTCCAAGTAAACTGATTTTTATTGTGCAGGGAGACTGTAGTATAGCTCCTGCCAATATGATTTCTACCCTTTGTGCGGGACAGCTCTTGAAGAAGGGTTGTCGTGGGTTCTTAGCGTTTGCTCAGGATGTAAGAGCCGCTGAAGTCCCGTTGGACCAGGTTCCGATCGTACGAGAATTTCCAGATGTGTTTCCTGCTGAATTACCAGGATTGCCGCCTGATCACAATATCGAATTTTTCATTGACTTGATTCCGGGTGCTGGGCTTATTTCTATACCACCTTATCGGATGGCCCCGACGGAGTTGGAGGATCTCAAGGGTCATTTTCAAGAGTTTTTGGATAGGAGGCTCGTTCGTTCGAATGTATCGCCGTGGGGAACTCCTGTCTTGTTCGTTAAAAAGAAGGACGGCATCATGAGACTGTGCATCGACTACAGGCAGCTGAATCGAGTTACTGTGCGAAATAGGTATCCACTACCTCGTATCGATGACTTATTCGATCAGCTGTAGGGAGCTGGCTATTTCTCGAAGATTGATTTGCGGTCAGGGTATCACCAATTGAGAGTTCGGAAGGATGACATTCCGAAGACTGCTTTTCGCACACGATACGGGCATTACGAGTTTTTGGTGATGTCGTTCGGGCTCACCAATGCCCCAGCAGCTTTCATGGATATGATGAATCGCATTTTCAGGCCATTTCTTGATCAGTTCATTATTGTATTCATTGATGATATCCTTGTTTATTCCCGGAGCCGGGAGGAGCACGAGCACCACTTGCGTATCACATTGCGGACCTTCAAAGAGCATCAATTGTTCGCTAAATTCTCCAAGTGTGCTTTCTGGCTGGATAGTGTGGATATCTTGAGTCACGTAGTTACGAGAGATGGTATACGTGTGGACCCAAAGAAGATCGAAGCAGCACAGCACTGGCTCAGACTTGTATCGGTAACAGAGGTGTTGACTGCCGAAAACCGGGATGACGAACGTCTAGGTCGTATTGCCTGAATTTGGGGGAAGATGCTATTTGGTTTTATCCGTACACCTCTCCGAAGAGGCCAAGTTGATTTATGGCACCATGTATCGAAGGTTTAGACAGATTCGACCGATGTAGCAGACTTCGTCGGATTCCCCTTGTTTGTGAGGGGTTTTTGATTGTGGGGACGCTCTTCCCTGCAAGCGCAAGCCACTGCAGTTAATTATGCTACCGCATCGCGGTAACCACTTTCTCTTTCTCCGGATGGTCACTTCGCGTCGTGTATGTTTGTTTTATTTTTGGTTGCCCGTGGATTGTATACGGAGACTAATTTATGTTGTCGCCAGTAGGGCGTGGATTAGTCCAAATCCGTATTTTCTTAGATTTGGGTTTTGGTTGAGTTTAAGGATCGTTAATCTCATTTGAGACTAAGATCAACTTAAACGTTTGTCAAGGATACATTAGTCTTATTTTAGACTAAGATCTACTTAACAGGATCATTTAGATCCAACAAAAGAGCATTTGGGCTCTATTGCTTTAGTTTAGGGACATTACGGTACATTGGGTTTGAGGACATCATAGTCCAGTTTAAAGACGTCATAGTCTGGATGGTTTTGGTTCAACCGTTTGGGGATGCACAAAAAGTTATTGGTTATTGGGACCCTCCATCTCTCCGAAAACGTTGAGGAATTACAACGACATATATCAGAGGTATGAAGAGATGTACCCTTGAACCAATGTTGGTTAGGAGATCTGTAGTCAAGTTTGAGACTAAGATCAGTTAAAAAGTTTCATGAGCATATGGGCTCAATTAATCCAAATGAGGGATCTGTGGACAACTTGGTCTCGGCCCACTCAATTAAAATGTTGGACATTTAATAAGGCTCAGTTCTTTTTCATTTAACAATGCTGAGCATTGGCTTGGGTTCTGACCACCCTTTTTGTCTTTTATTGAGTGTTGAGCACTCATTATAGCTCTGGGGCTTTTATTTAAAGAACACTTTATGTTCCTTCAGCGCATACGTGAGAAGCACGTGGCATGCTTGGCGCTGAGGGCCAGATTTAGAGCGCTAAGGCGCTTCCTGTGAGATAGCGCACATGTGAGAAGCACGTGGCGCGCTTGGCGCTGAGCGCTCCTTGTGAAATAGCGCATACGTGAGGAGCACGTGGCACGCTTGGCGCTGAGCGTCAGTTAATGAGTGCAGAGCGCTCCTTGTGAAATAGCGCACACGTGAGGAGCACGTGGTGTGCTTGGCGCTGAGCGCCAACCTTGGAGCGCTGGGCGTTTCTTTAAATTGGAGCGCTAGGAGCGTTGCGGCGCTGTGCGCCAGTTTTAGAGCGCTAAAGCGCTTCTTTTAATTCGAGCGCTAAAGCTCTGAGGCGTTGTGCGCCAGTCTTAGAGCGCTAAGGCGCTTCCTTTTTAATTAGAGCGCTAAGGCTCTTTTTAGGAAACTTTGATCAGTTCTGCGCTCTGAGAATTAAACTCTCGTTTATAGGAGACTTTGTCTTATAGATCTAAGAACTACGTTCTTATTTTAATAGAAGATGTTACAATCTCTTCTGTTTTTGTGAAAGAATTTGTCTTTATCTTATAGATCTGTGATCTATCGAGAACTAAGTACTCCCCCTCCCTTTTTATGATGAGATGCTATGATCTCTTTTTGTGAAAGACATCTGTCTTATAGATCTATGATCTTGAAGAAGAACTAGGTTCTTCTTCTTTTGATGAGATGCTTTGATCTCTCTGTTTTATTTACCTTGAAGAAATTCTTCTTCCCCGAGCTTGCTCTTCTCTTTGAAATTTCTCAAAGTTTGTGTTTGGGGGGGGGGGTTCCTCTGTACAATACTTGAAGACTTCGGTCCTTTATATAGGGGAGGCTGATTTGTTGAATCAGTTGAAGAGATCTTTTCTCTAATTGATTTGGGGATGTTTCCCACCGTTGGATCTTTGATCCTAGGGCTTCTGTTTTACAGAAGGCAATCGTCTTGTTTTAAACAAGATTGGGAAAATATTTTCCCATACAGAACTTATTCTGTATCTTGGTGATTTTTAATCACCATTGGATCTTTGATCCAACGGTGCTCTAATTTTCAGAGGTAATTTGATGACTTTTAGTCATCTTTGTTGGATCTTTGATCCAAGGGTGAGGAACATTTAGTTCCAGCGCTAGCGCTCTTGTGCTTTGCACGTGAGCGCTGCATCAGAGTCTTTGAATCTTGGTGCTAGCGCACTTAGCGCTAGCGCTCTCGTGCTTTACACGTAAGCGTTGGATCAGAGTCTTTGACTCTTAGCGCTGGCGCTGCTTGCATTGGCACTGCTAGCGCTAGCGCTAACGTTCTCGTGCTTTGCACGAGAGCGCTGCATTAGAGCCTTTGACTCTTAGCGCTGGCGCATTTAGCGCTAGTGCTTTTATGAAGCGCTAGTGCTTTTATGAAGCGCCGCTTCATTTCAAATTTCAAAATTTGAACAGAGCTTTGCTCTGATTGGGGAAAACAAATGCCCCCCCACCGTTGCGCTCACGTGGCTTACACGTAAGTGCAGCGCTGGCAGCATCTGCGCCATTAGATCAACTTAGAAGTTGAAACGGCTCTCAGTGCATGTAAATAGGGCCTTTGGCCCTTGAGATGACCTCTCTTCATCTTGTTTCTTGTTTTTCTGAGAATTAATTCTCTTTCAGAGCATAGCTCTTTGTCATAAGAACTCTCTTAAAGACAGAACTCTGTCAAAAATTTTAGGTAAAGATTAAATCTTTGAAGGGATTACTTCATAATCTATGGTTTCACCCATTAACAGAACCTTGCTCTTTTTAGATCATAGATCTAAAGAAATTTTTAGGGTTTTCTTAACAGAGCTTTGCTCTCTTGAAATCATAGATCTAAAGAGATCTTTCTTAGGGTCTCTCAATCCATTTAAAGAAGAACTCTTAGAGTTCATCTTGCAGATCTTAAAGATCTCAGAGTTTTTAACTCAGTAAAGCTTTGCTTTTAGAGTTTTTAATGGATTATTCCATCTTCCTCGCAGAGCATTGCTCTTTAGAATTTTTGGGGGGAATTTTATTCCCTTCATCATTAATTATGACATATGTCATATCTTTTGAAGAGCGCTGCTCTCAAGGGAGATTTACTCCTCGGCTTAAGGGGCCATCATTAAATGAGAATCATTTTAGGATTTCCTCATTTAATGACTGTCTCATCAAATGATGAGACTGTTTTATTGATGATGATCCATCATCTAGATTGTGTGGTAACCCCTTGGTCCCTTTCCACTGCATTGCAGTGCGGTATGAATTTAAATTACTAAGTGACAGAACTTAAACTGTAGCATTGACGGCTAATCTTTCGTTCTTTTTCGTGCAGGTACTATGTCTTTCGACATTTCTTTCCCGTTCGTCCGTTCGGAAAGCGGATTCCCTAAAGCGTCTGTAGACAGGGAAGTCTTCGCGTTGATCAAAGATAACGACCCGGAGCAAAGAATCTTCATTTATGGGGAACATGGTACAGTCAGATCATCAGAGGTCGGCGGAGCTTTTCTTGCACGGTACCTTCGGAGCCCATTTCGGCAATCCCTTATGCAGATGCACCCCCGGTGAACTATGCCATAGAGGAGGTCAACTGGACTTCAGAGGGTCTCCTTCAGCCTTCTATGGCTGCAATACCCGTACAGCCGCCGGCGGCATTGGATACTCTAGGACGGCGTATATGCCAGGGCGAGTCGCACCCTTGGGGACATCCGTACATGATAGGCCTAACTCCTCGTCATCCAGCTGGGTATTTGCAGTGGGCCCGCTACATTTTGTCGACCAAGAAGTCGCAGATGCTGAAGCTCGGGTCGTATCCCGCGATTTACGCTTCCCTCTTCCAATATTCCACACCCCCTGCATGGTGGGTCAAGGCTTTTCTGGAGCAATGGAATATTCCGACCCACACCTTCCTTCTGTCGGATCGAGAAGTCTCGGTATCTTTAGAGGAGTTTGCAGAGATCTCTGGATTACCCATTAGGGGAGGACACTACGAGGTGATGCTTCCTCCAGACGAGTAAATATTTACCACCAAATCAGTGGTAATGGGTCTTACCCCGGAGAACGCCATTCAACACTAATTCCTGAGCCTGATCAAGGTGTTGAATATCTACGAAAGTCTATTTCTGGAGTCCGGAGGGCATGGAGTCAGCTACGCAGACTTCATCACTCGCTTTCTTCATCCGGAAGCCTTATCAAAGCAAGCCGCGCTGTTCGCCAAGCTTGACGACCCGTTTGGTTTTGGTTTGGATAACCAACCGACGGCGGAGGCAGATTTAAAAAGTTTTTTTTATTCTGGCTGCTCCTGTCGTTCCCTTCGTAGAGCTTGCTGCTCCGGACATCGATGAAGAGATGTTCGTGCTGGGGTTCATTGTGGCTAAACTAGTTCGTGATTCCAATGCACCCTCGTTAGATGAGGCCATCAGTCATTTACCCAGCCCATCGTATGGTTGCGGGAATGCATGTGGCTATCGGGATTGCTGGGTTGGCACACATGTACCAAGGTCTCAGCTTAGCGGCGGATACCACTCAGCCGGGGGTACAGCCCGTCACTTTCTCGCTGCATTATTTTATGTCATGGATCGAGCTGCACGTACTTGGAGCTTTTGGTGTCCATAAACGACCTTGTTTCTACGACAATTACAACTTCCCTCGGATTATGCGCCTAGTTGACGCGTCTGTTTTAAATCCGTCACAGCGGGAGGCTAGGGGTTTGCTCCTTCGTCCACGTACGACTGGAGATGGCATGACCTTTGCCAATAAGGTTTTAACCATCGGTAAAGAATTCGCAAAAACGGTGCAGCCTCTACGCGATACTTTTAAAGACGGGGCCTCTACCTTGAAAGCTCGGGAGATTCTTCATTTATACTCCATCAGGCCGGGCTTTCTCGTGTTCAGGCAGAATGATTCGGCGTTGTTCATAAGGTACAACCCTCACCGTTTCTCCCAGCAATCAAGCTATAATCAAGGTGTCCCGCTCGAAGCCTTTTTAACCGAGCCTACTGCCACAGAAGAAGGTATTCGCAACGCATTACACCATTTTATGCGGTTGAATATCGGCTCCAATTTCTTTATCAGTGAGCCGAGTTGCGTTCCGCGAATCTTGAACGCATATATGGCATGGTATCAACACTCGATGGGCACCATTATTATGGAAGAAAATCGATTATTGCTTGATCGCAAGGGCACAGCCCCCGCTGGTAATCCAGCCGTTCCCTTGAAGCGATAGCTATGCCTGAGCTGCCCCTCCCCTACGGGCCTGTAGAAGCGATAGCTATGCCGTCTCCTGAGTCTGGCGTGGGTGTGGAGATCGGGACTCGCCATCTGAAGTTTTCCGCCAAGCGCAAGCTCGTGTTATCGGCTGCCGGCACTCGCTCGCAGAAGAAAAAGAAGTCGATACATTCTGCAGACGTTGTATTCAGCCAGGAGCCTCATGCTCCTTACAGTGAAGGCCTAAGTGAGTACGGGACCAACGGGGGTTTATTTATTGCGCCGGATGATACCGATCTAGAGGCTGCCATCGCGGTTTCAAAGCAACTAGCTCGCAATGAAGCAGCACTAATCACCATCGCACAATCAGGTATCCTTCGGTTATATCTTTCCACGGCTATTTTAATTATTATGCTTTGACTGACGCTTTCTTCTTCAACAGGTATCTCTGCCGAAGAGGCTCTCGTAGCTTCCCTCAAGACTTTTGAAGAGGAAGAGAGGCTTCACGCTTCCTTATGCCTCGGTATGCTTCGGCCCATTGTGCCTTCATTCACTTTTTCTTCATGGGTAGTCCGACCGTTATTTTTCATATTATTGCAGGGACTACTTCGACTCAGGTTATCCCGAGTATAGTGCCAATCCCGCATGGTGGCGCGGCGACGCTTCCAGGGATGGCTGCCGTAGTCCCAGCTCCCCCAGTATTGCCAAAAGAGGCTTAGCTTAAGCAGCCGATGACGGACGCCGTAACGGGTCCAGAGGTAGCTCCTGGCTCGGACGATGACGTCATTTTGACGGAGGTCCTGAGGAGGTCTTTTCTCAATGCCAAGGCTGACAAGAAGCGCAGAAAGCGTGCGGTGAGGGAACGTGACGTCAGCTTGGCTGTGGGTGCAGGTTCAAGCGCTATTCCATCCGTCGCTATTTCTTCCGAAGACGCCCCAGAAGCCCTGTCTACCGTCCATAGAAAAATGGTGCGTGCGGCTCGGGAAGAATCCGAAAAGCCTGTTATTTATATATATGCCCTAGAGGCCATTGTTGTATATATGATGTATATTATAATGGATGCTTGGATATATATAGAGAGGACTTTCTTGCTCGTCATGATAGTATGCTATTTGGTTTCACTTTATCTTAACATGTTGACTTGTATTTGTTTTCTGTCTTACTCTCACATGTTGATAAAGCCCTTAGGATATGTACTCGACTACTGGGACTATGATGAGATCATACTAGTGGGGCCAGAGTAGTCGATGAGTACATCCTATAACTGTTCCTAGTCGAGGGTGAATCGAGACAGGGCATCGATGCACCAGAGTAGACTAGCGTATACGCATCTTGACCCATATGATGGACGATGGATGATCCCATATCCATCGGTGTTTGACATCAAGAATGGTGTACGGGTGCTCAGTGGAGACTGGATACACTGGACGTACTCGCCGAGAACTCCCAGATGGTATTATACCTCACGTCAGATGGCAGTTCTCTGGTGACACTGGTTCAGGGTAGTCTGTAGACCCGAGATCGTCATAGAGACTTGTGTGATTCCCACTGTGCTTTGATTCCCACCTTACCACGTCCAAGAGGGCGTGCAAAACGGTGGCTTTTGGGTACAGTCCCGAATCACATGGAGGCAATGAGCGATAGGAGGGGATTCGTCTCTCCCGGTATAGGGAGTTGATGTTGTGCTATGTTCGATTGGCTATAACTGGAAGTCCCTGGCGAGGGATGATATAGTGTACTACTGGTAAGTGTTATCAGTAGTTTCTTGACCCGTTATGAGCCTCATATCGACACGACTTATCGGTTACTGGGGTCTAACGTATACTACCCCTAGACTAGATATGCAACATATCAGACGAAGAGACAGGACTTTACGAGAGTGTTACTGAATGGATTCACAGGAGAATGTACAGGCTTGCTTGTTGATCTTCTGATCGCTCAATACCTGGGTGGCTGTTACGTTTAGCTGACCGCTTGCAGCTTGTGGGTGTTTGATATGATCATCACCTGCTACCGGCGTATTGGCGATTCTTAGAGTCCTACACAGAGGTTTCTTGACTCAGGCAAAACAGAGTTGGAGTACATATATGATATGTGCATGACCGAGGATAATACGATATGAGATACCGTATTATATTCTCGCGATATTTTGATATGTGCTGGGTCATCGGATCAAGTGTTGATTCGATGAATCGGGACATGATATATTAGTCTGTTATATTCGAAATAGCCGGATTGTCGGATCAAGTGTTGATTCGATAATTTAATTTATAATTATATATATGATATATTGCATTACATTATCTAATATTGGCTCGCTTTATTGATTCATTTTCTCACCGGATAATACATTGATATATATGCGTATATGTTAATTGTATTATTTTCTTTTGTTACATTAAATATTGTATATGTGATATATAATATTGTAACAAGTTAGAATTACAAATGCAACATGATTTGTTGAGTTTAACCTAGTTAGGGTTTGGATTAGGGTTAGCTTTTTCATGAACTTTCATGAAGCTTCATGAAGCTTTGACTTTATCTTTTCTCTTTGGTTTCTTATGGAGTCATTGTTAACCCAACCCAAACCCTTTGACTATGGTTAAGTCTCTACAATGGTTAGCCTCCTCATTATCAACCATGGTTGCATTTGTAATTATTAACTTATTATTCATTATTCATCACAAAAGGAATTCCCCATTCATTCTTCTTCTTCTTCCTTGAGTACACAAAAGCTTTCTAGGTTTTATTTTGTGATGGATTAGTGTGAGAATTTGATAATAAAAGAGAGCATAAATACTACTTCATCATCCTCATCTAATCTAGCCAATTAGATTAGGGTGTTCACCTCATTAGTGAGTGAGAGCTTGAGTTAAAGAAATTTCAAGGTAGATCATCTTAGAAAAGGAAGACTACAAGCAAGCATGGATCATTCGGGTTGCGGAGCTTCTCTTGAGTCCGGAAGATCATGGATCGTGGCGAAGGGACTTCTACTCCGAGCTTATGAAGCGAAGGAGAAGACTACAAAGGTTGTAATCCCTCACTTTTAGTTGTAAAGATGTTTACTTGCATGTTTAACCCTAATAATCTAGAAAAGATCCTCGCTTTGGGTTGTTCGGCATGTCTAAATTTTAAATCGGGTATGGTTGATACCTTATAGACCCTTGTAAGAGTGCCTAGGAACCCTACAGTGGTATCAGAGAAAAGCTAGAGCATTAAGCGACGTGTATACGAAGTTAAAAGTCCAATCGAACCCCGAAACGTCGATTTTGACCCCCTCTCTGGAATTTTTTTTAAAATGTGATTTTTTCTGCATTAAAAATACTCAAAAAATTCAGTAGGGAATTCTAAGGATTACGGCGAAACACGAGCCCGCAATACCATCAAGTCGTTGCGGAACCGCGACAGGAACCTTTTTCCCGCGGCGGTTCCACGGCCGAACTTTGGTATTAGGGACACGTGTCTTCAGGGTACATCCGTAGGTACTTGTACTTGATTCTGGGTAGTTTTAATCTTACTCAAGTGTTGAGTGTTCTGGGAAATTTTATGTATTCGTTGATTCGATCGGAAAGTTTAACTTCGTTCAGTTTTCCGGATAATTTAGAAAGTATTAAAATGTTCGAACGGATATCAATAATTCACTTTTTCCCGACACGAAAAACTTTCAAGTGTTGGAATTTTTCCGGGTTTAAAACTTACAGAAAAACATCCAAGCATATCTGTAGACCCTCTAGAAGAACACAAACCTTAACTCGATTATGTGACCGTCTGAACCGCCTCTAAACCTTAGGGTTTGGGGCAGTACGACATTGCCACATGTGAGGCGTTTGTTTGACCCTTCTACGGCTGGACCATTGGGGCTGTGACATGTTCTGGGATTTTTTGAACTCCGCTCAAGTGTTGAGCTATATTGGGAAATTTTGGGTTTTTGATTATTTGATCGGAAAGTTTAATATTGTCTATTTAGCTGGAAGGTGATACAATATGTGGAATTCATATAGTTAGGCCTGAAATGCGAAATATGTGATATTTCGGTTTTAAGATATCTAAAGAGATTGTGGATTCCAAATGTTGTAGTTTTACACTTTCTTTTCTGTGACCGTAAGTGTAGTATGTAGTTGTATCGCCGGTTTTCATTGCTATACATTAACGACAATCAGTGTATGCATACTTACTTACGTTGATGATATGAGATATTATGTGTTGCTGTGATATGCTGTATTGGATCGTCGTGTTCTAAATAGCCGAGAGTTTTATGTGAGATGGTTTTTTTTTCATTCATGTAAAATTCATTTGTATGTAATATTCTTTATTGGGGCACTTCCGGGATGAGGTTGATGTCACCAGTGTATATTATTTATTTTTCCGCATTAGGTAGACCCAAGAAGGGGAGCACAAGTAGCCGGGTTCTAGGGTCCAGTGAGAGGCCATCTCGAGGAGTCGAGACCGAGTCTCCTAACCCTAGAATTGGCAGTGTTACTTGTCGCTCTCGTAGGGGTCTAGGGATGTGGGTTTGGCTATTCATCGCGACCGTGGAATCCGTGTTTTATACAGGCTCGATATAAAACACGGACGTCCTAGTATATCCAATATTTCATATGTTATCTTCTGCTACAATGTTCTGTGATGAGATCATATTACTGCCTGAGATGAATGCTTATACTATATATATATGCTGATATATAAATATTACTGCTTTCGTTTCTATGCTTAGGAAGCATAAGCTGATGGGATATATTAATGAGATTAATAAAAAGAAAAGAAACCTAAAAGATGTTGTAGAAACAAAACTTTATAAAAAGGGTAGCTACAGTTTTTCTTTGCATAGCGGTATATATGATATACCCTGCACCTTATTCGATGAGGAAAGAGCCGAGATCCCTTCACCGGGAGTGATCTTTTTAGCTAAACTGGCAGATGCTACAAACTCGCTGTTTAGTTTTTGACAACTTCTATAGTTCTTGCTTTACACAGCGGTATATATAATATACCCTGCACCTTATTCGATGGGGAAAGAGCCGAGATTCCTTCACCGGGAGTGACCTCTTTAGCGAATCTAGAAAAGCCTCAAAAACACTCCTTTTCAAAATCACTTGTTTCTACGACGATATCAAGTTCATTACACTCATGGTTTTCTTAAAATCCTGCGTAGCCCTCCATCATTTCAGATAAGTACTACTTAGTATTCGTGCTGCGGTAGTTTGGCCTCCGTCAAGGCGTAGTGTATGGTAGCTAACTAGTGCTTATCTTCTAGCATACGATGCGATTGGATTAGGGTATTCATACGGCGTAGTTTGGCCTTCGTCAAGGGTCGTACGGGGGGGGTTTAATTCAATCAAGAAACGAACTGGTTGAACTTGACTAGCGCCCTATGGGTAGTTTGGCCTCCGTCAAGGTCATGGGACGCTAGGGGTAAAAGTATTATTGGGAATTTCAAGTGTTGAAATTTTCAATGAGATTGCATACCTCCTATGAGATAGTTGGAACTCGATACCCACTGCGAGTAAGAGTTACTCCTGGGAGAATTTTACACAGGACAATTAGCCGATCAAGTAGGTTTCTAGAAAGGTGTTAACGGGGTTATGCCTTTGGGAAAACGAGGTTTACTTTAATTAGGTCCGTGCGAAAGCACGGGGAACCTCCCTCAAAGTACCAACACTGGCCTGGCTGAAAGATTGGCGAACTTGTAAGGTGTAATTAATCCCGGCTAGTCTTTCCTTTTAGGGTTTGAAGGAAGATTTGATAAAAACAGTGGGAGACATCCTGATTAGATAAGATAATAACCAATCTAATATTGCAAGAGCATACGCTAAAGTGTTTTCTTCTCTCTCTCTCCAGGTAGCAACCATGTCAGGCCTTAATTAAGATAATAACATGGATGTATTGACTGAACCCGCTTATTATACTGAGCAGGGGAACGTTGGTCCAGTTCTTTCTTATAAGTGTTATAAGACTGATCAGGGAATAGAAGAATATCTGGATTCTCTCGTCGCCCAATCGAAGAACAAGCATGTTGATGCACCTTCTTCGGGTGTGTTAGTTATTGAGAACTGTTTCTCAGTTCAACCTACGTCCTGGGTATTAGATACCGGATCGGGATCCCACATATGTAATTTGTTATATGGGCTACGTAAAGGTAGAAAACTGGGAAAGGGTGATCATTCCGTAACAGTAGGGAATGGTACACATATTGTAGCCAAAGCAATTGGCGAATATCACCTTGTATTACCAAGTAGTAATACATTGATTCTGAATGAGTGCTATTATATACCGAACATGATGTGAAACATTATATCAGTTTCATTATTAAGTAAAGAAGGATATAATTTTGTAATACAGGATAATGTTATGAACATATTCCTAAATCAAAAGTTGATTGGATCAGGCTCGTTACATAATGGCATATTCATTCTCAATCAAAATACAGTCCTTAATATACAAAACACACACAAGATGAAAAGTTCAGAAATGAACGAATCCTTCTTATGGCATTGTAGACTTGGTCATATCAATGCGACACGACTAGCTAAGTTACATAAGGATGGATATTTGAATCCGTTCGATTTATCATCTTATGAAACTTGCCATTCAGGTCTCAAAGGCAAAATGACCAAAACTCCGTTTAGTGGACATAGAGAAAGAGTTACCGAACTCTTAGGGCTGGTACATAGTGATGTATACGGTCCCATGTCTACACATGCCAGGAACGGTTCTTCCTACTTTATTACATTCATTGACGATCTCTCAAGATTCGGATATGTGTTCCTGATGAAACACAAGTCTGAAGCTTTTGAGAAATTCAGAGAATATAAGCACGAAGTAGAAAACCAAACGGGCAAAAGTATTAAGATTCTTTGATCTGATCGAGGGGGAGAATACTTGAGCAATGAGTTCCTAGACTATCGAAAAGAGAATGGGATTCTCTTTCAGCTTACTCTTCCTTATACACCACAGCACAACGGTGTATCGGAGCGAAGGAATCTCAACCTATTAGATATGGTGCGCTCTATGATGAGTACAGCTGAGTTACCTATTTCCTTCTGGGGATATGCATTGGAGACAACTGCATACATATTGAATAGAGTTCCAACCAAATCAGTGCCTACCACTCCATATGAGATATGGAATGGGAAGAGACCATGTCTTAATTTTATTTAGATATGGGGTTGTCCGGCCTATGTAAAAACACAAAATCCGGACAAGCTCGAGGCAAGGTCTGTCCTATGTAAGTTTATTGGATATCCCAAACATTCGCGAAGGTATATCTTCTACCACTCCGAAGAACAAAAGGTGTTTGTTTCTCGACATGCCAACTTTTTAGAAAAGGGATTTCTTATGAAAGAAATTAGTGGCAATGAGGTAGAACTGGAAGAAGTTCCAGCAACATAAACTACGACAGATGATTTGGTGGAACCAGTGGATTCAGTAGTTCCCGACGAACCCCAGCCTCTCCGCCGATCTAGTAGGGTTTCTCATCCACCTAAGAGATACTACGGTTTTCTCATTGATGGTGGAAGCGAGGATTGAATCATGGAAGATGATGACCTGACTAGTTTCGAGCAGGCCATCACGAGTAGTGACTCTGTGAAATGGCTGGATGCAATGCGATCTGAGATGGAATCCATGTACACCAACAAAGTATGGACTTTGGAAGTTGCTCCTGAAGGGGTAAAACCCATTGGGAGCAAATGAATTTTTAAAAAGAAAATTGGTGTAGATGGAAAAGTAGAGATTTTCAAAGATAGACTTGTTGCAAAGGGTTTTCGTCAACGACCAGGTGTGGATTATGACGAAACCTTTTCTCCAGTGGCTATGCTTAAGTCCATCCGGATCTTACTTGCCATTGCTGCATACCATGGCTATGAAATCTGGAAAATGGATGTTAAGACCGCCTTTCTAAATGGTGATTTAGAAGAGTGCGTGTACATGACTCAGCCAGAGGGCTTCATAGATAGTGGGAGCAACAGAAAAGTGTGCAAATTGCTTAAATCCATTTATGGGTTAAAGCAATCATCGCGGAGTTGGAACATCTGTTTTGATGTTGTAGTCAAAGAGTTTGACTTCATCAAAAATATAGATGAAGCTTGTATTTACAAGAAGGTTGCAGAGAGTAAGGTTATATTCCTCGTATTGTACGTGGATGACATACTCTTGATAGGAAATGATGTTCCTATGCTGCACTCTGTCAAGCTCTTCTTATCACAAAGATTCTCAATGAATGATCTAGGTGATGCCTCCTGCATACTGGGAATCAGGATCTATAGAGATAGATCTAAACGGATACTGGGATTGTCCCAATACAGGTACATTGACACCATACTAAAGTGGTTTAGTATGGAAGAATCCAAGTGTAGGAACCAACCCACGATCTCTGGACTCACTCTCTCCAAAGATATGTCTCCCAAGACTGATTTAGAGAGAGCTCTCATGCAAGGGATACCCTATGCTTCGGCAGTAGGCTCTATCATGTATGTGATGCTATGTACCAGACCCGATATAGCATACTCACTAAGTGTAGTGAGTCGGTATCAAGAAGATCCTGGAGAGAGTCACTGGATAGCTGTGAAGAACATTCTCAAGTACTTGCGAAGGACTAAAGAGATGTTCTTGGTGTATAGTAACGGAGAACTCCAGGTGGAGTCCTATACCGATTCAAGCTTCCAAAGTGATAAGGACGACTCTAAGTCGCACTCGGGATTTGTCTTTACCCTCAATGAAGGGGAGGTATGTTGGAAGAGTTCCAAACAGGATACCGTTGTAGACTTGACGATGGAGGCTGAATACATCGCTGCCAACGATGCTGCCAAAGAGGCTGTCTGGATAAAGAAGTTCATCACTAAACTAGGAGTGGTTCCGTCTATTGAGCATCCAATACCTTTGTATTGCGATAACAATGGAGCTGTGGCTTTGGCTAAGGAATCTAGGTCCCATCAGAAGTCCAGACATATTCTGAGGCGGTATCACCTGATCAGGGAGATATTTGATCGCCGGGAGATCGATGTCAGGAGAGTAGATACGAAGTATAACACCGCGGATCCACTTACGAAGGCCATTCCCCGGATACAGTTTAAGAGATTATTAAGAATGCTAGGTATGAGATACTACAACAACTGGCCTTAGTGCAAGTGGGAGATTATTAGTTATATATATGCCCTAGAGGCCATTGTTGTACATATGATGTATATTATAATGGATGCTTGGATATATATAGAGAGGAATTTCTTGCTCGTCATGATAGTATGCTATTTGGTTTCACTTTATCTTAACATGTTGATTTGTATTTGTTTACTGTCTTACTCTCACATGTTGATAAAGCCCTTAGGATATGTACTCGACTACTGGGACTATGATGAGATCATACTAGTAGGGCCAGAGTAGTCGATGAATACATCCTATAACCGTTCCTAGTAGAAGGTGTAACGAGACAGGGCATCGATACACCAGAGTAGACTAGCGTATATGCATCTTGACCCATATGATGGGCGATGGATGATCCCATATCCATCGGTGTTTGACATCAAGGATGGTGTACGGGTGCTCAGTGGAGACTGGGTACACTGGACGGACTCGCCGAGAACTCCCAGATGGTATTATACCTCACGTCGGATGGTAGTTCTCTGGTGATACTAGTACAGGGTAGTCTGTAGACCCGAGATCGTCATAGAGTTTTGTGTGATTCCCACTGTGCTTTGATTCCCACCTTACCACGTTCAAGAGGGCATGAAAAACGGTGGCTTTTGGGTACAGTCCCGAATCACATGGAGGCAATGAGCGATTGGAGGGGATTCGTCTCTCCCGGTATAGGGAGTTGATGTTGTGCTGTGTTCGATTGGCTATAACTGGAAGTCCCTGGCCAGGGCTGATATATAGTACTACTGGTAAGTGTTATCAGTAGTTTCTCAACCCGTTATGAGCCTCATATCGACACGACTTATCGGTTACTGGGGTCTGACGTATACCACCCCTAGACTAGATATGCAACATATCAGACGAAGAGACCGGACAGTACGGGAGTGTTACTGAATGGATTCACAGGAGAATGTACAGGCTTGCTTGTTGATCTTATGATCGCTCAATACCTGGGTGGCTGTTACGTTTAGCTGACCGCTTGCAGCTTGTTGGTGTTTGATATGATCATCACCTGCTACCGGCGTATTGACGATTCTTAGAGTCCTACACAGAGGTTTCTTGACTCAGGCAAAACGGAGTAGGAGCACATATGTGATATGTTCATGACCGAGGATAATGCGATATGAGATACCGTATTATATTCTCACGATATTTTGATATGATCCGGGTCATCGGATCAAGTGTTGATTCGATGAATCAGTACATGATATATTAGTCGGTTATATTCGATATAGCCGGATTGTCTGATCAAGTATTGATTCGATAATTTAATGTATAATTATATATATGATATATTGCAGTACATTATCTAATATTGGCTCGCTTTATTGATTCATTTTCTTACCGGATAATACATTGATATATATGCGATATATGTTAATTGTATTATTTTTTTTGTTACATTAAATATTGTATATGTGATATATAATATTGTAACAAGTTAGAATTACAAATGCAACATGATTTGTTGAGTTTAACCTAGTTAGGGTTTGGATTAGGGTTAGCATTTGGGTTAGCTTTTTCATAAACTTTCATGAAGCTTTGACTTTATCTTTTCTCTTTGGTTTCTTATGGAGTCATTGTTAACCCAACCCAAACCCTTTGACTATGGTTAAGTCTCTACAATGGTTAGCCTTCTCATTATCAACCATGGTTGCATTTATAATTATTAACTTATTATTCATTATTCATCACAAATGGAATTCCTCATTCATTCTTCTTCTTCTTCCTTGAGCTCACAAAAGATTTCTGGGTTTTATTTTGTGATGGATTAGTGTGAGAATTTGATAATAAAAGAGAGCATAAATCCTACTTCATCATCCTCATCTAATCTAGCCAATTAGATTAGGGTGTTCACCTCATTAGTAAGTGAGAGCTTGAGTTAAAGAAATTTCAAGGTAGATTATCTTAGAAAAGGAAGATTACAAGCAAGCATGGATCATTCGGGTTGTGGAGCATCTCTTGAGTCCGGGTGATCATGGATCGTGGCGAAGGGACTTCTACTCGAAGCTTGTGAAGCGAAGGAGCGAACTACAGAGGTTGTAATCCCTCACTCTTAGTTGTGAAGATATTTACTTGCATGTTTAATCCTAATAATCTAGCAATGATCCTCGCTTTGGGTTGTTCGGCAGGTCTAAATTTTAAATCGGGCATGGTTGATGCCTTATAGACCCTTGTAAGAGTGCCTAGGAACCCTACAAAGCCACCCCAAGGTAACATCATGCTGAGTCCTTTCTTAGAATTTGATCTTCAAATTCTTATATACCATTATCTGCAGGGCCAAGTCCTGACGATGAGGCGGCAGGTGAGATGACGGCAACCACAGAGCCCGAAGCGGCTACTCTCTCTTAGGAGTCCGGGACTGTCCAAGCCGCCACTTTTTCCCTCTGCGGTTCCTCGCCATCGCCTGGCATTGCGAGTGTCATGACGTCTCTTGTAGAATCAGGGGATGAAGCCACCGGCGCTGAAACCATTCCACTGAAGGAGAGCGAAGAAACCGCAACACCGAGTGATGCTTCCGTTGCAATTTTGGCTGATGACCCATCAGGTGGGTTTCGGGTCGCTGTTTATTTTCTATTTCATAATCCTTTTCATCTTTTTCTGACGGTATTTTATTTGTAGGTTTAGCGAACATTGAGATTGTGTCATCAGAAACACTTGCGGTCGCTGCCAAGACGTTTGCTCCCTCGCCTTCTCCTATGTCCTCCAAGATGCTGGAAGGTATAGATTTGCGATCCATTTAATTGAACTATGACCACTGTCTTTCTTTTACTGACCATGTATCATCACAACCTTGCAGGAGTTCTCTTTGATCATCTGTATCAAGTGTTGAACCCGCATTTCTCCTTCAAGTCGGAAGTCACTTTGCCTGCTGGTGCCGGTGAGTATAGTTTTTTAACCGACGTCCTTTCCTTTCTTTGACGGGTGACCCTGCCGTTGTTAATTTTAAATTGATTACAGTGCTACAAATTGAAGGAGGGGACGAGGGAATGGTCGCACCACCAATACTCCCAACTCTACCCCATGTCGCAGCCGGTATAGTAGACTCAATTGTTCGTGCATTTTCTTTATCTCTTGAGCCGACATTTGATCATAATTCATTTTGCTGCAATCGTACCGGCTCCTACTCCGTTCGAGTCTCGCATCCTAATGCCGGCAGGGCCCTTTTCTAAACGTCCATCTTCCAAAGGCGCTATGAACAGCCTGCGTATGTTGAGTGAATACGTCGAGGAGCTTGACGCAGAGGCCCCTACACTCACTGCAGATTTTGCTGCCGAGGTTAATCTAATGCTGGCGACGCTTGTGAACTTCCATAATGAAGGTTTCATTGAGTATTGGGTTAATCACTGCAGGAAGATTGAGATCTTCCTGCATGAGCTTGAGCTTAGGCATCCTGCTCCCGAGATTCTGGCTCTGAACTCCCAGCGGGCTGCATGGGTTGAGCAAAGTGCCCTTTTCCTTCGCCATTTCGAACAAGAGGCAATCCTCAAGCGAAAAGAACATGAGGCGACTTTCGTTGAGTCTGTCCAACTACGTGCTCAGGTCAAAGCGAATGCTGCGCAGCTGAACTCCATCTTTGAAAACCTTCAACAATGTATTTCTGACAGGCTGGTGCTAAGGAAAAAGCTTGACTTTACTGAGTAGGTCTCGCAGAGTCAGGAGGCTGTTTAGCAGGAAATTGATGCTTTCATCCTTTCTGCAGCAATGGGCCCAAGTCGAAGCAGAGCTGGCCGCGGTGGCTGATCGCGAAAAGAAGCTGAGAGGAGTGCGCGAGCAACTGGCTAATTTATTGAAAACGCATCCTTCTCAGTAGCCGTCTTTGTATCGATTGTACATTTGTAACTTATGAATAACATGTATTCATTTCATTTTTTTATTCCATTCATATTCATATGATGTAACTTGTATCCAAATGAATTTTTGAATAAAGGACACATTTCTTTTCTATCTTTTGTAATCTCCTTATTATCTTTGCTTTGTTGTCATGTTAATTTAACAAATTTGGCCTGTAGATGATAGATAATAGTTCATCTTGAACTCTTCGTAGGGTGGTGTTGGCTTAGGAAACAGGTTCATATCTGCCGCCTAAGACTTTTCAATTTTATGGGCCATGAGGGTCTCATAAAGATTTTTCTCCCTACGAGTCGTGAGGATCTCGTAGGTGTATTTTCTCCTTAGGAGTCATGAGGACTCCTAACTGCGTTTTCTCTTGAGTGTCGTAAGGATCTCACAAGAGAAATTTCTTCCTTACGAGTCGAGAGGACTCGTAAGTGGTTGATGAGTTGACTTGTTCCTGAGTCGAAGCGTTGCTTCAACGGGGAGGTTGAGGGTTGACTTTCTCCGTTTTCTACGGTGTCGGGATCGACTTTCTCCATTTTCTACGGTGTCTGGATCGACTTTCTCCATTTTCTACGGTGTCGGGGATGACTTTCTCCGTTTTTTACGGTGTCGGGATCGACTTTCTCCGTTTTCTACGTTGTCCGAATCGACTTTCTCCATTTTCTACGGTGTCGGAGATGACTTTCTATGTCTTTTACGGTGTCGGGGATCAACTTTCTCCGTTTTCTATGGTGTCGGGGATCGACCTTCTCCGTTTTCTACGGTGTCGGGAATCTACATTCTCCGTTTTCTACGGTGTCGGGGATCTACATTCTCCGTTTTCTACGGTGTCGGGATCGACTTTCTCCGTTTTCTACGGTGTCGGGGGTCGACTTTCTCCGTTTTCTACGGTGTCGGGGGTCGACTTTCTCCGTTTTCTACGGTGTCGGGGGTCGACTTTCTCCATTTTCTACGGTGTCGGGGATCGACTTTCTCTGTTTTCTACGGTGTCGGGATCGACTTTCTCCGTTTTCTACATTGTCGGGGTTGGACTTTCTCCGTTTTCTACATTGTCGGGGGTGGACTTTCTCCGTTTTCTATAGTGTCGGTATCGACTTTCTCCGTTTTCTACGGTGTCGGGGGTCGACTTTCTCCGTTTTCTACGGTGTCGGGATCGACTTTCTCCGTTTTCTACGATGTCGTGGATCGACTTTCTCCGTTTTCTACGGTGTCGGGGTCGACTTTCTCCGTTTTCTACGGTGTCGGTGATCGACTTTCTCCGTTTTCTGCGGTGTCGGGGGTCGACTTTCTCCGTTTTCTGCGGTGTCGGGGTCGACTTTCTCCGTTTTCTGCGGTGTCGGGGTCGACTTTCTCCGTTTTCTACGGTGTCGTGGATTGACTTTCTCCGTTTTCTACGGTGGTTTCTACGGTTTCGGGGGTAGACTTTCTCCATTTTCTACGGTGTCGAGGATCGACTTTCTCCGTTTTCTATGGTGTCGGGGATAGACTTTCTCTGTTTTCTACGGTGTCGGGATCGACTTTCTCCGTTTTCTACGGTGTCGGGGATCGACATTCTCCGTTTTCTACGGTGTCGGAATCTACTTTCTCCTTTTTCTACGGTGTCGGGGATCGACTTTCTCCGTTTTCTACGGTATCGGGGATCGACTTTCTCCGTTTTCTACGGTGTCAGGATCGACTTTAGGTTGTCTGTAAACCGTGGAGTCTTGGAACTCGGGACTTTACCATGGCTCCGATTGGTAGTGTTGCGTCCGTGTCCTGCAGGCATGAAGAGGAACGCCGTTGCTGGTTTGTAGGCTGTAGATGTCGTCGTCGAGATCTGACTCTCCATTTGAAAAAACCTGGTGTGGAAATGTGGTTCCCTTTTTGTTTATGCCCATGGATTGTATACAGGGGTCGGTATGGACTCGTCTGTAGGGAAAAAAGTTTCATTTCATTTTTTTATTTCTTTCCGCGATGCTCTATCATTTCAGTTTTTTATATCGCGAAAGTCGCGATTGCCCAATCATTTCGGCTATTTTTCGTGGTTCCCAATAATTTCGGCTATTTTCTTTTTACTCGCTGCTTTTTATTGCGAGTTGCCCAATCATTTCAGCTATTTTTGTATGCATATATTTTACTTGCTAATTTTGTTTCAAGTTGCCCCATCATTTCGGCTATTTCATATGCATTTTTGGCTCGCTGATTTTTATCGCGAGTTTAGACTTGGAATTTGATACCGATTTAGGCATCAGCATCGGTAAGACAGGAATATTGCCAGGAGCGAATCATCATTTGCCTTCGTCGGTTCAAACAAAGGTGGCTTAGCAAATAGGGTTAAGGTCCTATCGACTAAGGCTTTTGACTTCATGAGCCGTAAGGGTCTCATAAAGGTATTTCTCCCTACGAGTCGTAAGGATCTCATAGGTGTATGTTCTCCTTAGAATTCTTGAGGACTTCTAAGTGGTGTTCTCTCTTATAAGTCGTAAGGATCTCATAAAAGCATTTTCTTCTTATAAGTCTAGAGGACTTACAAGTGTTGTTCACCAAGCGGGGAAATTTAGCGCCATTGGCGGGAACTTGGTGGGGGAGACGTTTATTTGTGCCCGTGGATTGTATACAAGGGCTAGTATTAAACCGCTTGTAAGGCAATCTGGATTGTGATGGCTTAAGAACATGTTCAGATCCCTGTAGCTTAAGGCTTTTGAATCCTATAAGCCGTGAGGGTCTCATAGGGGAATTCTCCTTACGAGTCGTGAGGATCTCATAAGTGTAATTTCTCCTCAGGAATCATGGGGATCCCTAAGTGTATTGTTCCCTTACGAGTCGTAAGGATCTCAAGAAGGTATTTTCTCCTTACAAGGTCCAGAAGACATTGCAAGTGTCTTTTAACGAGATTGCGCCCTTTCGGGTTTTCACAAACTCGCCGGTAGGCCTGCTGATTTTACTCACGGAGCCCTTTCGGGTTTTCATCCGTGCCCGTTTTGCTTATGGACGTACCTTTTTTTTTGCATCAGCCTTAGGATGCTGCGGTTCGTAGTAGTTTACAGACGTTTCGGTCAGGCGTAGTATTTTTTAAAGAACCGACCGTTTATTGGCCTAAAGGGTTTTTCGCCATGCATATTCATGAGCAAGTAAGCCCCACCTTGGTAGACCTTGTCTATGATATACGGGCCCTCATAGTTTGGCTCGAATTTCCCCCATTTCGCACGATTAGGGATCATAGGTCTTTTTACGACTAGCACGAGTTCGCCTTGGCGGAATGTTCTCTGCCTATTCAGTTTTTTGTACGAGCGCGTCATCCTTTCTTTTTAAGCCTCCAGGTTTTGCTGCGCCATGAGCCGGGTTTCGTCAAGGGCGTAGAGCTCCTCCAGCCGAAGATGAGCGTTCTCTTCATCTGTTAGATCATAACGAAATGCCACTCGTAGAGAGGGTAGCTCTATCTCCAAGGGGAGTACCTCTTCTGCGCCGAATACCAATGTATACGGCGTTGTATTTGTGGTCGTTTTGAATGTAGCTCGATACGCCCAGAGAGCTTCATGCAATCTCTCATGCAAGTCCTTTTTGTTTTTGGACACCGTCATCTTTATGATCTTCGTCAAGGTCTTATTGAAAGCCTCAGCCAAACCGTTAGCTCGGGGATTATAAACTGAGGAGTATCTCCAGTCTATGTTATGCTGCTGTGCGAAGCGGCTGATCTTGTGGCATCTCTGGGCTGGCCCGTTATCGGAGATAATCCGTCGCGGAGTGCCGAACCGATAGATGGCGTGTGTCTTGAAGAAATGGAGAATATTCTCCATCTTCACCTCTCTTAGCGGTACTGCTTCTGCCTACTTAAAGAAATAATCGGTCGTCGCCAATATGAACCGATGTCCTCTAGACGATGCTGGTTCGATGGGCCAGATTATATCGATTCCCCACATTTCGAATGGCCAGCTAGCCACCGTTGGATGTAGCGGATTTGGATGCTGATGGATGAAATCCCCGTGAATCTGGCATGAGTGGCACTGCTTCGCGTATTCGAAGCAGTCTTGAATCATCGTGGGCCAATAGTAGCCCATCCTTTTGATCTTCAGCTTCATTTCGGCCCGGCTTGATGAGAACCGCAGAGTCTGTCGTGAGTTTCTTGGACGACTTTTTTTCTTCTTCCGGTCCTAGGCATCTTAGCCACAGAGAGTCGAATGATTTCTTGTACAGTGTATCATTGACGAAGGCGAAAGACAGAGCCAGTTTCACGAGCTGATGTCTTAAGGATGCATCTTCAGGCGTTCGACGATATTTGAAGTAGTCTATAAAGACTTCTCTCCAATCCTTAGCCTCTTCCTGGTCTTTTATTTGTAAGACCGTTTGCTTGGTCGCTTCCTTTTCTTCAGACGACTCTGGAGATATTTCTGCCGGTGCAAAAACCCGACGGCTTTGCACAACGATCCTTACGTCATCGAGGTTTTCGTCAGCCAGTTCTTTAGCGAGTTTGGCTAACACATCCGCCTTGCTATTCTTCGCTCGCGGTATGCTTTCCAGGGCGCAGGAAGGGATTTAAGTCAGCAGTTGTTGCACTCTCTCGCCGTACTTCACCAACATTGGTTTGCACGTTTGATAGTCGCCGTTTACTTGGCTAACGACCAGCTGGGAGTCTCCGTATATGAGGAGGTTTTCAATTCCCATGTCGACCGCGATCTCAAGGACCGCTATCAAATCTTCATATTCGGATTCATTGTTCGTCCTCGGCTCTGTTAGGGAAAAGGCAAAGCGCATTATCCCTCCTTGTAGAGTCATGAAGATGAGGCCTACCCCAGATTTGATTATGAGGGAGCTGTGATTTCTCTTCTTCATGGAAGATGCCCCATCGAAGTAGAGTTCCCATCGGGTATCACTCTCTCTTCTCCCCCCATCGATCATGTCAAACGCGTGCTTGTCCGGTAATTCACAATTTAGGGGTGAATCAGCGGGTATTAGATGTTCAGCGAGGAAGTCAGCGATATCCTGGCCTTTCACTACCTTGAGGGGTCGATATATTATCAAGAATTCCATCAAGAAGAGGGCCCATTTAGCGAGCCGTCCCGTTAGTATGGCTGTTGACATCAAATATTTGAGAGGATCCACTTTTGATATGAGGTGGACCTCATGTGCCAACGCATAGTGTCTGAGCTTCATTATCGTGAAAATTAACGCCAGGCAGTGTTTTTCAATAGGGAAGTAGTTGTTTTCTGCCCCCAGGAGAACCCGACTTAAATAGTAGAGGGCCCTCTCCTTCCCTTGGTCATTTTCTTGTGTCCATAGCGCGCCTAAAGAACCTTCAATGGCTTTTGTGTACAGGATGAGAGGCTTTCCCTTGACTGGAGCGGTCCGTACCGGCGGATTCTGCAGGTATTGCTTGATTTCATCCAGTGCGCTTTGGCATTTGCGATCCTATACGAACGGGGTCCCCTTCTTCATCAGATGACTGTAGGGACGGCATTTGCCGGAGAGGTTAGCTATGAACCGCCGAATATACGCAAGCTTCCCTTGGAGTGATCGCAGTTGCTTGAGAGTTCTTGGCGGAGGAATTTCCATGATCGCCTTTATCTTTGATGGGTCTATTTCGATGCCCTGGTGTCGTACATTGAATCCCAGGAACTTTCCTGTGGAAACTCCGAACGCACATTTGAGAGGGTTCATCTTCAAGTTGTATTTCCGAAGGCGTCGAAACACGATCTTCAGATGCTCCCAATGTTCTTCGTACGATTTTCTCTTAACCATGAGGTCGTCGATATAGCATTCGACGATTTCATGTATGAGGTCATCGAAAATCTTCGTCATGGCCCTCTAATAAGTGGCGCCAGCATTCTTCGGACCGAAAGGCATCACATTGTAAGAAAATATGCCCAGCGGGGTCCATAAAGCGGTATGCTTCTGGTCTTCAGGATGAATCTTTATTTGATTGTACCCTGATAAGCCGTCAATAAAAGAGAAGACTTCATGAGTGGACGTGTTGTCTATCATCAGCTCGGTGACCGGTACGGGAAAGTCATCCTTTGGACAGGCCTTGTTGAGGTATTGAAAGTCTACGCAGATGCGTACTGTCCCATTTTTCTTCATCACCGGGGAAATGTTGGCAATCCAGTCGGGGTACTGAACTTCTTGGATGAAGCCGGAGTCGATTAGCTTCTTGACCTCGGCGTTGATGCTCATTTCAAGTTCAAGCCGCATTCTTCTTGGCGCTTGTTTGACTGGCTTGAGGTCCAGAGAAATCGCCAATTTGTGGAAGGCTATTTCTGGATCTAATCCTGGCATCTCGGAGTAGTTCCATGCAAAACAGACTTTATACTGCATGAGCACGTCTTTGAGCGTAGACACCTTTTCTTCAGACAATAGCACACTGATGAACGTCGGCCGTGGGTCGTTTGCCGTCACCAAGTCGATTTTTCTGAGGTTATCTACAATAGTATGTATCCCATCTTCCCGCTCTTTTGGCGTCGACGGAAAAGCTGAGATCAATTCCTCTTCATCCTCGTTTTCGAAGCACCAGGATAGGTCATCCATATTCTCGCGCTCTCCTTCTTCCGACATTGTTATCACGTGACAGGTGCGAGATCGTTTCCAAAACCGATGCTGGTCTGGTTCTACTCTCGCCGCATACGTGGCTTTCGGTTCATGCTTCTGTGGTGGGGTTACCCTCCAACTGCTGGATAGAGCGAACCTGCCTTACTGATACTGGTCTTCTACCCAGTTTTTTAATGTGAAGCAATCTTCGAGAGGATGTCCTATCGCTCGGTGATAAGAGCAATAATCCGGGTGAGAGACCTCGTCTGCTTGTTCGGGGTGTTTGGGCTCCGGGAGCTTAATCATTTGATGTTTCATGACAACATCGAATATCTTCCTTGTCTTGTCTTGGGGAAAAGAATATGCTCGACTCGTCTTCTTTATAAGAGATGAATCCCGGCTGCTCAATTCTCGATCGCGTGGCTTCTTGGACCCGCTTTGCTGCTGCCGAACATTTTTTCCGTTGTTTAATTTGTTTTTGCCTTCGCGTCGGGTCTTCTGTATGATGGGCTGGCGACGAAGAGCATCATCCTTCTCTACAGCCTGCTGAAGGAGGCGCTGCGTCCTGGTTTTCTCGTAAATGGCCATTTCACGGTAGTCATTCCGGACCTTTTGACCCGTTTCCCTTATTAGCTTGTCCATCTGTTCTTCATACGAAGGACTTGGCACTTTCATGGCGGGACCTCGTTTTGGTTTAGGGTTAGTGTCTTCTAACAGAGCATCTCCTTCTTCATCAAAGTCATGTATAACGTAGCAGCCATAGAATCGTTCCCGTTTCTTGGATTGAAAATATCCAAGCCCGATCGTTTCCATTCTCCCATTCGGAAATTTTCGCTGAGTTCCAAGGACGTTCGATCCTGTTGTAGACTACCAGCTCCCACGTATATGATCGCCATCATACTGCTGGTAGTCAAGCAAGAATCCTAGGGGCTCTATCAACGTGTAATAGCGACATGTCAGGTCACCTAAAGCAGTACACGATGATAAAGATAAACCAGATAGCATACTATCATCTCGAGTAAGACCGTCCTACCAGGATAGGTCCTCCCTCAATCATTGCAATCACGTGCCTGTGATCCAATAATTGACTCTGAGGGCACTATCTCCAACAATCTCCCACTTGCACTCAAGGCTAATTATTGCGATGTCGCATACTCACAGCCCGTGTGATACCGAACACCCAACTCCTCTACTAGTCAGTCTCACAAAACTCGTTTGCGAAACTATTGCGTTCGAGGAATAGCCTCAGTGAGTGGATCCGCAGAGAAGTTTCTTTCTATGTCTCTCTATATCTCAAGTTCGCGGAGAAAGCCATCTCCTGAAATGAGCAATACCTGTCTTGGAACGTCTGGATGTCTGATGGGACCTAGTTCATAAATGAACTCCAAATCCAGACATCTTAGACTGTTTCATCAACTGAACTTAATCAGTATCCTGCGCCATGCCACCCTCAGTATTGCCTTGGACCACCTGTCGAAAATACTGCCCCTCGTCAGAAGGAAAACTATAACTCTGACAACCTCCTTGTCGTCCATGTCACCTTGGAAGCCTGGAATGATAACTGTCTCCCAAATGAGGCTGTCGTTATCATATCCCTAGAACATCCACTTATGTTCTAAAACTGCTTCCGACTGTTTCTCTAGGATTGGATCAATGTCAACTTATTGCATATAGTGCAAGAACAACATCTGGTCTGGTACTTGACATCTCATGATTGACTCAATTGCCTAAGCAAGTGATCTGCCAATCATGCACATCCCTCTCGCCTTTAGTCTGTAAGACACCTTTAGAGAGGGTGACTCCATTACCTGCTGGTACACTACCATGCCAGGAGTCGTCCATTCTAAATACTCTTAGAATGCTGTCTAAGTACCCAGATTGGGAAACCACCCAAATCTAGATCTAAAACCATAGATCTAGTAACCAGTATGTCAGATATAATATCCAAGTCCTGTGTGGAGAAACTAATGTGTGACAACCAAAGTATAACCGATCGTAGTATAGGAGTTTCTTTTCCTACTCTGTGTATGTCATCCAAATACCAGGATATCACACCCTACTACCTTCTCAACAGATCCATCCCCTATTCTGATGAAGTCAAACCTATGACTGTCACATCAGAAATAGATGATCTATCTCCGCTACATCTGCTTTAGTCTATAAATAGACATAAGCCTGATGTCCACCAATGCTTCCGCTGCTCCCACTGACTACGACAACCCTCTGGCAGAGTCATATAGACGTGCACTTCTAAAGCTAGTTTAGAACGACGCTATACTCATCCTCCTGCCGGGTCTCGCAGCCTGGAACAACAACAATGGCAAGTGTGGGTAAATAAGAACTTCCCTGTCACCGTCCTTGAGGCTACCGGAGTACCTCTCGGGTGCCTGAAGTTATCCACCTTATCTGCGGAGTGGCTAATGGAATGTCAAACCAGATTGAATCTTTAGGTTCCTTATCAAATCTTCAGTAATCGTTTGCGGTTCTGGAATCACTTCCAGTTCTACCATACTCCCACTACTGTTTTCTAAAAATCCATTTCTTTTAAAAATGTGGCGAGTCAAGAACAATATCTCTATTGATCTTCCAGATGGTAGAAAGTCAACCCTCGTCATAGCCTGGGTCAACCCGCAAACAGCCATTACAGAAACGTGCCTTGAGTTGTCCAGTGTCTGGTTTTAAGCATAAGCCGGACAACTCCCCGTACCTTAACATCGTTAAGATATGAACTGTTCTATATCCAATATAGAACCAGAGGCACTGATTCAATTGAACCAGATTCAAATCATGCAGCTATCTCCAGTGCATGTAAACTAAATGGAAGGAGGCCGATCAGCGTTACTCAACTTAGGAATGCTTCCAATTATGAGTAACCTGAAAAAGAAGCAATTTCTCTTTATCATTACTATCAACTGAATACCATACACAAGTATCTACATCTTTGATCACTTTGAAGAATCCCGATACTTGCTATACCTGGTTCTCTACTCTATTCAAATACCTATAACTCCTCAAAACTTAGACCCTGTGTTTCCACGAAACACATGTCTAAGAACTAGAGAAGTTAAAAGTAAACAGAATATAGTATGAGGACCAACCCCTATGTCCTAATGGACACTGGACAACATACAATACTCTGTATAAGTCCGCTGAGTCTAACAACTCTTTCACTGTGTGTCGTAGGTTGAAAACTGTACTTATGGTTAAGAAGAATTACACCGCTGTTTAATACTCCTTACCTAACCATCCACTGATATAGGTAAATGTCATCGACATAATATCAAAAGGTATATCTCACTCTATGAAAATAGACGTACAGATATATCAATTTGAAATTGGTGCACAACAGCGGATATTCAAAACCAAATATTTGCCGACCGGCAAACAGCCCAGATGATCTCCTCAAATATCACCGATTACAACGAATTCCGATATAATGAGGATAATCACCCTATTCCCAATAACTTACTCCCGCTCATCATCTGTAAAACCATACAGATGTGAGAATCATACCTGGTAAATACATACCCTAGAGTAAGTATCTAATCGGGAAATCAGTTTTCTTTTAACATTACACAGTGAAACTGAAACATTAAAATGTTTCGGTGGGGTATTCCGGTATTCTTAGTAATGCCTCTTCCATTATCCAGATTCACAACTATAACCGTATAGTTCTCTGCCACTTCTCTAAATCCCTTTATATGTCTTTAGTCATTACCTTCTGTACACCCCTTTAGGCCAAATGGTTTTCTTCCTTCCCTACCGTTCGGCACCAGCCTATGGTTTGGAAGAAGACTATCCAATAAGCATAAAAGGTGTACTGTCCTAATCCTAGGAGCACTCGCAAAGCGAGAGGAGGTAAAGATAAAAGACAACCGAATAAACCTTATTCCTATTTCTCCTGAACCAGAATCCATCCCCGAACTGGAACAAGTTCCTTTCGAGTTCGTATATAACCATACGATGGAGTATCCAAATAAACTGTGGATCTTCGTAGTGATACGGAGTGTCCTGGAGAAATACAAAGGTGATTTAGGATTGGCGAAGAAATACTTGGTTCGGTCGTGAATAGCAGTCACAATTTACTTTGCCCTCTTACTAATCCCTTGTTTTGTCTTAACTTAATACCTTCTGCACACCATCGTTATGCTAATTGGTTTTCTTCATTCCCTACCGGTCGGCACCAGCCTAAGGTTTGGAAGAAGACTATCCAATTTGCGTAATAGGTGTGCTATCTCCTAAACCAAGGAGTACTCACAACTTGAGAGAAGGGAAAAAGAAAAGACAACTGAATAATCCTATTCGTTTTCTCCAGAACCAGAAACCATCCTCGAAGTCCTTCGAGTTCGTATATAACCATACGATGGTTTTGTCCAATGGAAGTGGACGTTCGTAGTAATACGGGGTGTCCTGGAGAAAAGGGTAAAAGTAGGAGTGGCAATGAGGTTTGCAACTCTGACAATCCAAAAGCCTGTGTTAAGAAGGTTCGGTCAACTTGGTCACTGAGTCATAGTCCAGGGTCGGGTCAATGGTCGCTGCCAAAGAGAGAGAGAAAAGAAACACTCAGCGTGCACTCTAACCTAGATCAGAATAGTTATCACTTTGTCTAATCTGGAAACCTCCCACTGTAACCTTAAATTCTCCTCCAAACCTGAAAGAAGAATTAGTCGGGATCACCCGAGGAGTAAACCAACTCATCAGTGGGAATCGGGATCCAACTATCATCGCATGATAACTTGACGGAATCCACTCAAGTCACCACACTCCAGAAGGTATGCGCATGCCTGGCAAGTTTCAGTTCTTTTGAAACTCCCGATGTGATTTTTACCCCTAGGACCCAAGTGACCTTGACTAAGCCAACATATCAAAGGATCCTAGTCAAGTTCAACCCGTCATTATCTTGATTGCATTAGACCCACCCGCACGAATCCTTGACTGAGCCAAAATGACCGCACGACTGTCCTAACCAATCTCATATCCATGCAACAGAAAAGCACTACATAGCTACCGAACACTGCGCCTCGGCTAAGCACGACATACGCAGCACGAATACTAAGTAATACTAATCTGAAATGACGGAGGGCTACGAATGGTTTTTGGCGAAAAACCTTATACCGTAATGAACTTGATATCGTTGAAGGAACTGGATAACTTTTTATAAAAATATAGTGACGAAAACCTTTGCTAAAGAGGTCACTCCCGGTGAAGGGGTCTCGGCTCTTTCCCCGTAGAATAAGGTGCAGGATATTCCAACTGAATACCACGATGCAAAGCAAAAGTAATCGGCTATAGTGAAGTTAGTTCCCTGACGCAAACTTCGGTCCAAGGGGTCACTCCCGGTGAAGGGATCTCGGCCCTTGCCTCGTCGACTGAGGAGCAGGATATTCCAAATGAATATCACGATGCAAAACAAAAGTGAACGTCCTTGCAATAACAGCTTTTTGAAAAATGTTCCAACAACATCAGAATAGGTTTGTTTATCTTGCATTGATCCGAATCAACGCAGTCCCATCAACTGATCACACCACAAAGAACGAAAATATACTGATATACGTATATGCCATCCGCATTCGCCACTGGGTCCCGTCATCACCCGTTAGGTTACTTAACTAACGACAGAGCGGGGACTGGACTAGCGCGGATGCAAAACATATACAACATCTACTAATATATATACCAATATATTATATTCGCTCAAGGCGTGATAAAATACAACATCACAGAAATATACAGCATCACAGAACAATACAGATATCTGGAAGCCCCGGGTTTCACAGAGCCGCTGCTGAAACCCGACGTTCCCCTGGTCGTGTGGATAGCCTGTGCAATGAAATCCTAGACCCCTACGGGCGCGGCAAGTCACCCGCCAAAACCTGAAGCGAGGCAGCCCCCTTCAGCTCCGTGAATGGACCACCCAGCACTTCATGGAATCCGGTAATTTGGGCACCCCTCCTGGGTCAACCTGTACCCCCTACGAGTGCGGCGAATATCCCGCCAATCCTAGAGTGAAGCCCCCTCCGTCTCAATGCCATGAGATGCGGGCCCGTTGCCCTCTAGAACCCGGCTATCCGTGCACCCCACCTTGGGGTAATCCTAGTACAGAAAGTAAAATATACATACAACGGGTACATCGACCGCAACCAGGTCGTGCCCCAAAAGAATAATACAAACAGGCAATGACGGCAGTCCACATGTCGGACGCTCGCCAGGCTATCCCCCACGACCCATCCGCAACAACACAGCATAAACACAAAACATCAACGTGAAAATCACGTTCGCAAATCCGTCTAACCGGGCTATAGCAGTTAGACAGGATTTACCGATCAAGTGATATTCACGGTCGCAGATTTAATGTAAATACTGTGAAATAATGTGTTTAAAATATCCAATCGATCAAAAATTAACAAGTGGGCCCCCAAGTAATACTGTAGCACTCACAGAAATTCTGGGCCCAAATTTAATATTCCAAAACCCCCAAAATCAGCCCACAAGCCCACTGTAAAAATATGGCGAAGTGATCCCAAGTTCCTGTGGCGGAACCGCGGCCAAAGAGGGGTTCAGGCCGCGGTTCCGCGGTCGTACGGAAGAGTTGGGTTACCAACTTTTTGCAGTGTTCTTAGGATTCCCTGTACATCATTCTGCAATCACCTGAAAAATTTTTCGAGCCCGGAAAAAATCGACAGAAAACTGATGCAAGCAAAACGCGGTTTTTGGAATTTTGGTCGATCGGATAAGTAAAACGCATTAGAACAAGCTAGGCAAGGTTAATGGCGTGGCTCTGATACCATGTTGCGCCACGGCAGCGCCCCGGCCGTCTATCCGAGGCCAAAATGCGGAATCAAAAATTTTCCTTACTTGGAAACCGGCGCTACCGCGGACAATGAAAACCCGGATCGTAACTATTAACCTAATGCTAGCAAACAAGAGATGGGAAGAGAAGTATACCAAGTGATCCGAGTCCTCCGGTCTTCTCTTCATCGTCCCAATCTCCCGCGGAAAGTCTTGTCTCCATATCGTCGCCTCCTCGCCGGAAAGGGCACCACATCGCCTGCGTCTTTTACGGGCTCCCGCCTCAATACCGAGGCAACTCGGGCATGAAGCCGGCAACTCGACATGCTCAAGATATGCTGTAGAATGTGCAGTGTAGAGGCTATGTCTCATTTGGGGTTTGTTGCCTTTGAAGATGATGGAGGAATCAAGATTAGAAAAATGGTGCTTGCATTTTTCTAGCATGAAAATGAGATCAAGAATGAAACTCTCAAGTTGAAGCTCTCATCTTCTTTCTCTGTCAAAATGTCTTCAACCATTTTCATCAAGTGAGAAGAATGTGGTGGAGGAATGAATATCAAAATATAAACATGAAGGGAGGTGAGTGTAGGAGAAGAAGAATGGTGACCATAACCAAACAACATCATAACAAACTCAAATCAACCTCTAATCACCTCAAATCACCAAAAAGCAAGTGATAAGAAGGAAAAAGAATCTCATCATGAAAAGCTATCATGATGCCACCAATATGCAAGATACCCCCTCCCCAAATGTAATTTGCAAAACTGCAAATTACCCCCTCCATCGGAAAAGTCCGGCCGGGAAAGAACAAAGGAAAACCGGCCGGAACGGAACGCAAACTGGAAACTCCAGAAAACTGGTCCCGTAATAAATTACAGGAAAACCCCGATACTGTGCATACACACCTGCATCTGTATTCCGTCCGGATACAAATGCAATGAGACAAAATCTACACTGTACTGAACTAGGACCGGCTTAAGCCAAAGCCGTCTAGTAATATCCGTCCGATCCTGATCCGTGCAATACCGCACGTATCTGATCGAACCCTTTCCATATAACTATATGGCCACTAGTACAAACCGTCCGACCCTGATCCGTGCAATACCGCACGTATCTGATCGGACCCTGCCATATCTCCATACGGCCTCTACAGCGTTTCGCCCGAAAGCTTGAGTAACTGAAAGTGTGGTGGACTCTAAAGACTCGTCAATACTATGGCTGTGGATTTAACCACTAGCACGTCAGAGGTATAAGCCAATACGTGACGGGCCACCAGCTATTGACCAAAAGGGACGTCGATGAGCGAACTCATCCTGACACCCTACTGAGCCTGTCAGTGACAATATCCGTACAGTCCGGTCCGTTCGTCTATGAGCATCACATGGCGGGCCTAGGGGGTTGGTAAAAGTCAGACCCCCAAAAGCGGTACAAGTCGTGTCGTAGTGTAGCCCAGAACACCCTGAGATACTACTGGAATACCTAC
Source organism: Agapanthus africanus (assembly GCA_030015575.1). Lineage (NCBI taxonomy): Eukaryota > Viridiplantae > Streptophyta > Magnoliopsida > Asparagales > Amaryllidaceae > Agapanthus > Agapanthus africanus. The sequence goes on along the minus strand of JASDDO010000012.1, from coordinate 460,707,484 downwards.
CAGTAAATCTCCTGCCTCGGCCGAGGGCTTTGTGTAATGGCTCTCCTAGACACAGCGCGACCTCACCCCCAATACCGGGAGAGACGAACCCCTGAAGATCCACTCACTGCCTCCATGTGGCTCGGGACTGTATCCAACTAAAACCTGTTTGCACGACTCCTTTGAGCCGTGGTAGGGTAGTAATCAAAGCACAGTGGGAACTCACACGAGAAATATGACGATCCTCAGGTCGATGAACTAACCTGTACACATGTCACCAGGGAACTGCTATCTGACGTCAGGTATAAGACCAACTAGCATGTTCCCGGCGAGTCCTGTCCGGTGTACTCATAACCCAATGAGCACCCGTATACATCTTAGGTGAACCAACTGACACCAGTGGCTTGTGAGACCGGCCACCGCCCCTCGTCGGGGTCTCGACTGTATACACTAGTCTACTCTGGAGAATCGATGCCCTGTCTCGAAACTCCCACGACTAGGGACCTTTTAAGGATGTGCTTATAGACTACCAGCTCCCACGTATATGATCGCTATCATACTGCTGGTAGTCAAGCAAGAATCCTAGGGGCTCTATCAACGTGTAATAGCGACATGTCAGGTCACCTAAAGCAGTACACGATGATAAAGATAAACCAGATAGCATACTATCATCTCGAGTAAGACCGTCCTACCAGGATAGGTCCTCCCTCAATCATTGCAATCACGTGCCTGTGATCCAATAATTGACTCTGAGGGCACTATCTCCAACAGTTCTTGCACACTATAGGTATCAAGTGAGTCGAGGTCTTTGTAATGTTTTTGCAGAACCATGGCGATTTGCAAATTCCGTTCTTCGCCAGTGAAGGCTTGTATTGATGGCTGAACAGATAATACTGCATTGACCTCATCTTAAGAGTCACTGCTGAAGACCAACATAGGGGTAGACGATCCAGGCTTGTTGCATTGGGGCGGTCCCGAATAGACTATCTCTTCTTCCTCCTCGGTATCACTCCCGAAGACCGGAATAGTGGTGATAGCTTTTTGCTTGTCCTCTAGTTTATGGCATCCTTCCGTGTATTCGAAGTTTGGTAAGAAGTACTTCTCAACTTCGTACTTTCGGACTTCATTCACGGAGAATGGGTTCAGCTCCCCTATCACGGTATATTCGAGACCATCCTTGAAATTCTTCATACACTGATGTTGTGTAGAAGGGATGATGTTGTACTCATGTAACCAAGGCCTGCCGAGCAAAGCGTTGTAGCAAGTCTTGGCATCAATGACATGAAACTTTATGTCAGTGACGAGCAGCCCAAAGCGTAATGTCAGTATCACAGACCCGAGCGTCCGTGATGACTGGGAGTCGAATCCGGAGATAGTGATTTTATCCCGAGCGGGGTGTTGAACGCTCATGCAGATTTCTTTTAACACCCTCACATTTAGGAGGTTGACAGAGAACCCGTTATCAACTAGGATCTTCCCTATCTTGATGTCATGGAAGTATCCGGTGACGTACAAGGGACGGTTGTGCTCGCATGTTCCGAGGGGGAGATCTTCGTCGCTGAAAGTGACGTCAGCAGTGTGCACTTCTTCCAGCTCGTCCTTCATCTTTTCTTCGGCAAGGAAAGCTTGGAACTGCTCGGTCTCTTGCAATTCCTTGATCAAAGAATCTCTCGCCTCTTTAGATAGCAGAAGGGCATCGATAATGCTTAGCTGCGAGGGTATCTTTCCCAGGTGTGCCATAACGTTGTAATCCACCTTGTTTTTCTTTGGCGGGGCCTTGGCTGTCAGCTCTTTGACTACTTGATCATCGAGGGCGATATCTTCAGGGACTTTTTCTTTCCCTTTATCTTTTTTACTCTACGTCTTGTTTATGGGTCCGAGATTCTTCTCAGGTAACGTGCGATTACGCAGCTGAATGTTCTCGCAGGTCTTCGTCTCTCCTTCTTCAGAGATGGATTCCTTGAAGAGAGGGCCGAGGGCTATTTCTTCATCGGAATCTTTCCCGAATGTGAGAACTTACGATTCCTTGCTATCAACCATATGACAGTTGCCGACAGTTCTTTTATGCTCATCAGTCGTGCTTCTTTGCTCCTGATGAGTCTTACGCTTCAATCGCATGACGTGTTGCCGGTGGGCAACATATCCTTGCCACCAGTTTTTAATGGCATCGCACTCTTCAGTAGGGTGCATGATCCTCCGATGGTACAAGCAGTAGTTTGGATGTCCATCCGTTTCGTTAAGGTGTATCCCGCCAGGAGTGTTTCCTTTGGAGGATGACAGCTTCATTCCCATTGACAGGGCTTTAGCGAATCGTTTCCTCATTTTAAGCCTTCTTCTGTCTGCCGCGGGCGTGCTTTGATCTGGTTGGAGTGTTTCGTGACCCATGACTTCTTTAAATTGACGTCGACTCCTGGCATTTTCGAATATCCGGTGAGCAGGTCGATCATCTCGTCAGACGGTTCCAAGGGTTTTGGCTTGGACCTTGCCCCTAGATCCTTTATGCTGTCTTTTAACGCTGAGTGAGCTTCTTCGTTAGTTAACGCCGAATGAGAGATCAAGTGGAAACTTGCCACATAATCCTCAGATTCTTCTGACGAGTCATCTCCGTCGTTATTGTCATTATCTCCGCTCTCAAGGATATTGTTGAGAAATTCTCAGAGTGTGACCGGGGTTCACGCCTTTTGGTTGTATTCCTCCAGCGCGTCAATATATTTTTACAGGTCCGTGCGCTTGTTATTAGGCTTCACGGGCTTTTTGGTCTTCTTCTTCTTCTTTGAAGACTTTGACGGCTAGGCATGGACGTTTTGATTATCGCTACCAATTCTTGGTGTCCGGCGCGGCTTCAGCATTCCCTTAATGACCTCGGGTTCCAGCGGAATTTTCCACCTGATCGCCAGGCATGTTTGGAGATCCTTCAGCATTCTTTTCGTTTTGGCTGAAAGAGCGACCTTTCATGGAGCTTCTTCTATAAAAGAGAACGATGTACCTGGTGTGTCCACCTCTTGAAGAGCGTGCGGCTGGGGCGGCCTTACTTTCCAATTCTCGGACAGTGGGAATTTACCCTGTTGGTATTGGTCCTCAATCCAGCCTTTGAAGACGAAGCAATCTTCGATTGGATGGCCTATTACTCGGTGATAGGGGCAGTAATTGGGATTGTTGACATCACCGGGCTGCAGTGGGCGTTTTGGATCCGGAAAGGTGATGAACCTGTTGTGCACCGCCAGCTCGAACAGTCTCCTCGTTTTATCCCGGGGAAACGAATAAGGGCACTTCAGCTTCTCATTAAAGAATCGATGTCTATCGTCTTGGTGATCAGTTGGTTTTGGACCACTGGGGTGCTGCTGAGTATTGGCGACGAAGGTCTCTTTCCCTTTCCCCTTTTCGTTTCGAGGTTCCAACTTCGAAGAAGATGGTCTATGACCCATCTGATCCATTTAGGCCAGCTTGTCAATCAAGGTCTGAAAGGTAGTTGGCTTGAAAAACATCATGAACTGGGATATGGTCTCCTGCGGATCAAGGGTACCCATGAACATGCCTACTGCAGGAGCTTCTTCGATGCGCTGTTCGCACTTCGACCATAGATTCCGCCACCATATCGCGTACTAATCCCATGTTTCTCCTGGCTTCACCCTGGTGTTAATTAATTTCTTGATTGGGGTGAGTTCACTAGCGCTTGCGAACCTTTGTGTAAACAGTAACTCCATTTCTGCAAATGTCTTAACGGAATCGTTCGGAAGCTTAGAGTACCATTCAAACGCTGTCTCCGACAAGCTGCCAACAAACTGGCGAAGCAGCAGTTTGTCGTCACCCCTAGTATTACCGTACAAGGCTCTGAGCAACGTGTTGGTGTGGATTCCCCGTCCCCTTATATACATGGAATTTAGGGATAGTATATCCCGGTAGGTACTTTATTTGGTCGTACCAACTCGGATAGGGTCGTCTAGTCTTAACAATTTAGTCCCACTTCGCTCGCCTGATGAGCTCGTATCTGTTGAGCGATATAGTCATCCAGGGCGGCATTGGAGATGGTCTCTTCTTTGGCTACTGATAGAGCCGGAAGAGGGTTCGATGTCTCCCCTCTGTCGTCTTCAAGGATAATTGGTGGGTCTTCAGCTGGAGGATCCGGCTGTATCATCATCCCGACCATATCTTGGAATAAAAGCGCCATTTGTTTTATGTTGGCCGCTTGTTCCGCGGCCTCTTTGACTTTCCTCTCGAGCATTCTTCGGAGAAATTCGGCATCAGTTTCCTGCTCTTGGCACTGTTCTGACGATGTTTCTGGGCTTTCTTTTGGCCCAGTGAGTGCGGCCATCTTCGTTAGCATCTCTTGGAGCTTTTGCTATTGTTGTTCCTGAGCCTTTGTTACTGATCTGGTGAGAGGTCGATGGCCCGTGGAGATACGGCTATCCTCTTTCCCGGATGGCATATAAACAGTGTGCACCACCATGCCCCCAGACTTGGGGCATTTAGGTTCAGTGCCCTTTAGATTCGTCGTAGACATGGGGATTTTCTCCGGCCTTCTTCTTTTGTGAGCGGTCGAAGTTGAGGGAGCCGTTGCAGCGGGCACCCAAGTTGACAACACCTTCTGTGGTACGTCAGGGTGGTCCTTCTCCTGCCGAACTTTCATCTTCTTCGGTCGGTGGGAGTAGTCTTAGCAGATCACCGAGTCTTAAACCTGTCGCCAAACCTTGTGAATTTTAAAGGACAGCCGCTGAGGGGGCTGCTCCAGCTTTGTCTTTGTAGCATTCTCCACAGGTGGAGGAGATCTTTTCAGCATGGCAGTCGGAGAGTTCTTGCGGACCCTCCTGAGTGGTTCAAAGCTATTCCCAGTTGGAACATCAACATCGACTTCCACCGTTGGAGCAGACGTGGTAAGTCCAAATGGGGAATTGCCCCCAGCTTTTCTCACTCGGCGCCAGTGGCGACGTCGAGCATGTCGACCAGACGGGACCACCTCTGTTGTTGGATGAGCTTCTTTATGCCCCTCGCTCTGATGAGGGGTTGTTGTCATCGTTAGCCTGTCGAAGACCGACGTCTGTTGAGTGGGGATGGCCAACCTGTCGAAGGCAAATTTTCGGGTAGGGGAAGCAGCCTTGGTGAGTTCGCCTGAAGCGGAAGTTGGAGCGGACAGTCTAATGAAGACTGATCCCTTAGCAGGAGAAGCCTCTCTGATGATTTCGTTCACTGGAGCAGGGATGGCTATCCGTTTCGGGATAACCCCCTCAGGTATCGTGGGCTTCTTCATGGGCCCATTGGAGTTTTGGCTCAGTCTGTTAAAGACCGAGGCGTTGGATTTGGGCGACCCGTTGAGAGGGGCCGCGGTAGTCATAAGCCGATCAAAGACCGACTTCTTCGGTGCTTCTTGCGATGGCAGTGGGCGTTGAAGCTCATGGGTAGGAGCATGGTCCCAAAGAACAGTCCAGTGGTGGGTTGCGTCACCTGTTCCACTGGCATCTTGAAAACGGAGGCTCTTGAGGCCCATAAGTCACTCCTTCAGCAAAGAAAGAGTGGGAGTTGTTGCAGTTGTTGCAGTTTGTGCAGTTGAAAGCCATTGATCTTCTGTTCTCTGCACGGAGCAAGACACCAAATCTTAGTACCTCAAATCCAGGGGCAGCCATAGCAAACCGCGATTCGTTCGCGAAACACGACACACGAAGTATGTAGTGGAAAGAGGAAAAGGTCCCACCGGGTGTGCCAGAATCTATTCACCGCCGAAAACCGGGAAGACAAACGTCTAGGTCATCTTGCCTGAATTTGGTGGCAGATGCTATTTAGTTTTATCCGTCCACCACTACGAAGATGCCAAGTTGATTTATGGCACCATATATCGAAGGTTTAGACGGATGCGGCCGATGTAGCAGACTTCGTCAGATTCCCCTCTTTTGTGAGGGGCTTTTGATTGTGGAGACGCTCTTCCCTGCAAGCGCAAGCCCCTGCAGTTAATTACGCTACCGCATCGCGGTAACCACTTTCTCCTTCTCCAGATGGTCACTTCGCGTCGTGTATGTTTTTTTTTAGTTTAGGTTGCCCGTGGATTGTATACGGAGACTAATTTATGTTGTCGCCCGTAGGGCGTGGATTAGTCCAAATCCGTATTTTCTTAGATTTGGTTTTTTGTTGAGTTTAAGGATCGTTAATCTCATTTGAGACTAAGATCAACTTAAACGTTTGTCAAGGATACGTTAGTCTTATTCTAGACTAAGATCTACTTAACAGGATCATTTAGATCAAACAAAAGAGTATTTGGGCTCTATTTCTTTAGTTTAGGGACATTACGGTCCATTGGGTTTGAGGACATCATAGTCCATTTTAAAGACATCATAGTCTGGGTGGTTTTGGTTAAACCATTTGGGGATGCACAAAAAGTTATTGGTTATTGGGACCCTCCATCACTCTGAAGACGTTGAGGAATTACAACTACATATATCAGAGGTATGAAGAGATGTACCCTTGAACCAATGTTGGTTGGGAGATCTGTAGTCAAGTTTGGGACTAAGATCAGTTAAAACGAATCATGAGCATATGGGCTCAATTAATCCAAATGAGGGATTTGTGGCCAACTTGGGCTCGGCCCACTCAATTAAAATGTGGGACATTTAATTAGGCTCAGTCCCTTTTCATTTAACAATGCTGAGCATTGGTTTGGGTTCTGACAACCCTTTTTGTCTTTTATTGAGTGTTGAGCACTCATTATACTTCTGGGTCTTTTATTTAAAGAACACTTTATGTTTCTTCAGCACACACATGAGAAGCACGTGGTGCGCTTGGCGCTGAGCGCCAGATTTAGAGTGCTAAGGCGCTTCCTGTGAGATAGCGCACACGTGGGAGCACGTGGCGCGCTTAGCGCTGAGAGCCAATCAATGGGTGCAGAGCGCTCCTTGTGAAATAGCGCACACGAGAGGAGCACGTGGCGCGCTTGGTGCTGAGCGTCAATTAATGAGTGCATAGCGCTTCTTATGAAATAATGCACACGTGAGGAGCACGTGGTGCGCTTGGCGCTGAGCGCCAACTTTGAAGCGCTGGGCGTTTCTTTAAATTGGAGCGCTAGGAGTGCTGCGGCGTTGTGCGCCAGTTTTGGAGTGCTAAGGCGCTTCTTTTAATTGGAGCGCTAAGCCTCTGAGATGCTGTGCGCCAGTCTTGGAGCGCTAAGGCACTTCTTTTTTAATTAGAGCGCTAAGGCTCTTTTTAGGCAACTTTGAACAGTTCTGCGCTCTGAGAATTAAACTCTCGTTTATAGAGACTTTGTCTCATAGATCTAAGAACTACGTTCTTATTTTAATAGGAGATGTTACAATCTCTTCTGTTTTTGTGAAAGACTTTGTCTTTATCTTATAGATCTGTGATCTATCGAGAACTAAGTTCTTCCCCCTCCCTTTTTATGATGAGATGCTATGATCTCTTTTTGTGAAAGACATTTGTCTTATAGATCTATGATCTTGAAGAAGAACTAGGTTCTTCTTGTTTTGATGAGATTCTTTGATCTCTCTGTTTTATTTACCTTGAAGAAATTCTTCTTCCTAGAGCTTGCTCTTCTCTTTGAAATTTCTCAAAGTTTGTAGGGGGGTCCTTTGTACAAGACTTGAAGTCTTCGGTCATTTATATAGGGGAGGCTGATTTTTTAAATCAGTTGAAGAGACCTTTTCTCTAATTGATTTGGGGATGTTTTCCACCGTTGGATCATTGATCCTAGGGCTTCTGTTTTATAGAAGGAAATCTTCTTGTTTTTAACAAGATTGGGAAAATATTTTCCCATACAGAGCTTATTCTGTATCTTGGTGATTTTTAATCACCATTGGATTTTTGATCCAACGGTGCTCTAATTTTCAGAGGTAATTTGATGACTTTTAGTCATCTTTGTTGGATCTGTGATCTAAGGGTGAGGAACATTTAGTTCCAGCGCTAGCGCTCTCGTGCTTTGCACGTGAGTGCTGCATTAGAGTCTTTGACTCTTGGTGCTAGCGCACTTAGCGCTAGCGCTCTCGTGCTTTTCACGTGAGCGCTGCAACAGAGTCTTCGACTCTTAGCGTTGGCGCTGCTAGTGCTAGCGCTCTCGTGCTTTGCACGTAAGTGCTGCATCAGAGTCTTTGACTCTTAGCGCCAGCGCATTTTGCGCCGGCGCTTTTATGAAGCGTCGCTTCATTTCAAATTTCAAAATTTGAACAGAGCTTTGCTCTGATTGGGGGAAACAAGGGGTTTGCAGCTTCTTGGGTCTGGCCGGTTACTACCGACGTTTTGTGCAAGATTTTTCTCATATCACTGCACCACTGACTGGGTTGACCAGGAAGGAGGTTCCATTTCTTTGGACAAAGGCGTGTGAGCAGAGTTTCCAGCAGTTGAAGACTCGCTTGACGATTGCACCATTCTTATATTTACCTTATGGATCAGGTGGTTTTGTTGTTTATTGTGACGCCTCTCGAGTGGGTTTAGGCTGTGTGTTGATGCAGCATGGCAGGGTCGTCACTTATGCTTCTCGGCAGTTGAAGAAGCATGAGCAGAACTATACCACTCATTACTTAGAGATGGCTGCAGTGGTTTTCGCACTTAAGATTTGGAGGTATTACTTATACGGTGAGTCGTGCCAGATATTTATAGACCATAAGAGCTTAAAGTATATTTTTTAGCAGCGTCGATGGATGGAAGTTGTGAAAGATTATGATTGCGAGATTCTTTATCATCCGGGAAAAGCGAATGTTGTAGCAGATGCTTTGAGTCGGAGGCCCGGAGGTAGCTTATCTTATTTGAGCACCGTACAGAGACAGTCTTCTGCAGACTGGCAGACTCTATGTGATAGCCGTGTACAGTTTGATTTCATGTAGACAGGAGGAAAGTTCGCTCATATTCGCACACATCCTCGGTTACTGGATCGCATCCGAGAGACACAGCCTACAGATGCTCTCTTGTCGGAGATCATAGAGCAGGTTAGATAGGGTAGAGATTCTGAGTTCGTGATTGATGACCATAGAGTGTTACGGTTTGGAACTCGTCTTTGTGTGCCGGATTCTGAGGGGTTGAAATGTGAGGTCTTAGAGGAGGCCCATCGGTCAGCATATAGTGTTCATCCTGGTTCTACCAAAATGTATGATGATTTGAGAGACGTCTATTGGTGGGAAGGAATGAAGTGAGATGTCACGGAGTTTGTTTCGAGATGCTTGACTTGTCAGCAAGTCAAGGTCGAGCACCAGAGGCCGGCAGGAGAGTTGCGTCCCTTGCCTATTCCATAGTGGAAATAGGAGCAGATCTCCATGGATTTTATTGTAGGTCTACCCAGGACTAGCAGAGGGTATGATTCCATCTGGGTGGTTGTGGATCAATTGACAAAGACATCCCACTTTCTTCCGGTAAAGACAACGTATAGATATGCGCAGTACGCCCAGATCTATATTGACGAGATTGTGCGATTGCATGGAGTTCTGACATGCATAGTGTCAGATATAGGTGCACAGTTCACCAGCCGACTATGGAAAAAACTCCAAGAGGCTCTAGGTACCCGATTGAGTTTTAGTACAGCTTTCCACCTGCAGATAGACGGTCGGTCAGAGCGGAATATACAGAATCTTGAGGATATGCTTCGAGCCTGCAGTCTTGATTTCGGTGGCAGTTAGGATCGTCACTTGCCTATGATAGAATTCTCTTACAACAACAGTTTTCAAGAGACGATCCAAATGGCACCCTTCGAAGCTTTGTATGGGAGAAAGTGTCGATCGCCCGTTTACTGGACAGAACTCAGCGAGAATAGCATTTTGGGACCGCGGATAGTACAGGAGACTACAGAAAAGATCCAGTTGATACGGAACAGGATGAGAGCGGCCCAATGCAGACAGAAATCATATGCTCATCGACGCCATCGTAGACTCGAGTTTGATGTGGGAGATCATATGTTCCTTCGGGTATCTCCGATGAAGGGTGTGATGCGTTTCGGGAAAAAAGGGAAGCTCACCCCCAGATATGTCGGACCCTATGAGATTCTGGAGAGGGTGGGTGATGTAGCTTATCGTTTAGCACTTCCACCGAGTTTTCCCGATGTGCATCCGGTGTTTCATGTGTCTATGCTTCGCAAGTATCTTCACGATCTCTCTTACGCGATCCAGCATCAGACCTTATAGCTTGAGCAGGATTTATCCTACACAGTGCAGCCAGTAGCTATTCTAGACCGACATGCAAAGAAACTGAGATCAAGGGTACTTCCGTCTGTAAAGGTTCTTTGGCGAGGAACGAATTGCGATGAGGTCACTTGGGAGGCCGAGAATGCGATGCGGAAGAAATTTCCATATCTTTTTGAAGGTACGTATAGTTATGTTTTAAATTCAGGGACCGAATTTTCTTAAGGGGGAATATTGTAACAATTTAAAATATTTAATTAATTTATTTCTTTAATTAAAAATGTTAAACTAAATTTAATTGTAATAAAAGACCTTTTTATATATAGTTGGTTAAATTAGTAAGGAAATAGTTTGTTTTTGTAATAATAAGTATCATGAGGGGTTTTGTGAAAAGTTTAATTAATTGTGAAAATTGGAAATTTTGTGAGTGTTTATGTGTAAAAGGGTAAAAGTTAAGCTTAAATTATACTCATGGTATAACCTAACATGGATGACACTTCATGCTTGCATGCCATGATTCATAGTGACACATCCTCCGTGCATGCACACTTCCTGCATACACCTCCTTCTTGCATGAAAACCCCACCATCTTCCATGTTACACCTCCTACTTGCATGGATATACCACACTTTCTATGTGACACCTCCTCCTACAACTCATCACTCATTCTCCTTATCTTTTCAAATTAGTTCAGTTCATATATCATTTTGAAACAAGTTAATTAGTTTAAAAGAAAAAGAAATCCTAGAACAACAAAGAAATGAAAAGAGAAGAGAAGAGAGAATAAGTACTAAGAATCATTACCACCACCATCTTGCTAGGATCTTTGAGCTTGTGCATCTTGGAGAAAGCCTTTTCAGTGATCCTTCTGTAGGTATAATTTCAACCCTGCAACTTAAGTTCAGTACTGTTTTATTTTAGAAATCGGAAATATCGTATTTTGATAAGTATAGGCTCTGTTTTGAATCTGCTATAGTTTAGATGATAATTAACACAATCAAACTGTGCCTTCATCTTATAATTTGGACCTAGAATAAACCCTAAGAAGATGAACCCATTCCATCGGATTTTGGCTGAGGACATTCAATGGAAATCCGATCTCGCCGGTTTTGTGAGGGAGTTAGGTGTTGGGGTTTTTAGGGCATCTCGCTGTATTTGTATTAGGATGTTTGGTATTGCTAGTTTAAGTTATTTTATCAGTATATGAAATCTGGAAGCTAATATCTATGATGGGGTTAAAATTCTAAAATACGACACGGATGTTTCGTGACACGTCTCTGTTTTCTGTTACGAACAGCGAAGGGTTAAAATCCAGTTAGTATAAGTATTAGATAGTTTACAATAAACACACGTAGCTTATGTAGTATGTAAAACTTGTATTTGCATGTTTTCGTCGTATCGGAGTTTAGCCATTTCTTATACGAAGTTAATTTCAATATTTGATTCGAATACGAAAACTTCGGAGGCCGCAAAGAAAGGAAAGGGATTGATGATATCTGAGTTGATTCGACGTATTCCGGTGAGTAGACTAAATATCAACCGGGGGATTTTTTATGGATGGCGTAATACGCCCGTAGATTTAAGTTTAGTTATACTTGTTTCTTTATGTATAAAATCTGATTTTTGTAACTTCATCATATGCATTCATATGTATAAATCATCATGTCTAATAATGGCCAGTACACTGCACAAATTATCGATGAGTCATGTTGCACATGCACATATCTACATGTTACACTACACCTCATCAATATTAACATGTCACACACACACTTAGTACCTATTATGTTAAATATGATTCATATCATACCTTAAGCATCAATAATGATAGTTATTTTACACGAATGTTAGCATGTTTCATATTCAAGTATTAGTAATTTTGATATAAGATGCAATGGATTATTTCAGATTTATGGTTTTGAGTTTTTATACACTATTGATTAGATTCAGTGATTCTTCATATTGATGTGAGACGTCCACCATGAGATATTGTTTTTATGCTTTGGTTTTATTCCGGACTGAGTGGGGGAGCTATACGGTCGTGGATTTTTACGTTATCCGGACTGAGTGGGGGAGCTATACAGTCGGATTCATGGTGGACCCGGTCGAGACCGAGGGGCAGGAAAGCCGCATTTGAGGCGGGAAGCCTAGCGAGAATACTCGATACCGGAGACAGTTGTGAAACACGGCGGATATCTAGGTGATACCGACCGGTGGTATTGGATGATAGGATTGTTCGGGGAACAATGCCTGATGGAAACAGAAGATTTTTGTCGATGTTGGACACGGAAAAATGAACCTTATTTGGAAATAATTGATGAGATTTCAGTTTTGATATATATATTTAGTAGTTCATGTTCATGCTTCCATATATTATCATGCATTATATTCATCCTTGTTGATATTAGCTCTAGTTCGTCATACTTACATTATCAGCCGATATATGTTAGTTTTATTCACTGAGTTGGCAACTCACCCTCGTTGTGCCTTAGTTCCTTGCAGAAGTCGTGTGGACGTGTAGCAGCAACGCGGATCCACTCGTCATCTTTTATCGCTCTTTTTGCTAGGTGGGTTACCTATGTAGTAACCTCCTATTTTGGTATATGTATTTTGGATCTAGTATTACTCCATCAGACCCTGTATATTGACTTAGAACGAAACATGTTGTATATGTTCTAAAATTCGACTTTGTGAGATCGTTTAGTTGTATTAACTTATGCTTTCTTTATATATGCGTGAAATTCTTCGCTTAAAGCGTCGTGTTATTATTTTTTTGATTTCTACCGTTTGGCATTATTTTGCTCCCAACTAGGGATTGCAATTTATTTAAACACCTTATAACAGCTTTTATTAATAATTAAAAAGGGAGATGTTGTCAAACTTTTAAATGCTTAAAATCGGTTGTTTAAACTTAAAAAAAACTACATTTTTGATAAATCCCGCAATTTGGGTTTTGATCTTGGTTTTCTGGTTTACTTGGATTGTCCTGGCATCTCTAAATGTCATACAATCTAAGTGCTGGTCACGGACCAAAAATTCGGGTCGTGACAACACTGGACGGACTCGCCGGGAACCTGCTAGTTGGTACTATACCTATTATCAAATAGCAGTTCCCAGGTGATATGTGTGCAGGTTAGTCTGTCGACCTGAGATCGTCATTTGTCTCGTGTGAGTTCCCACTGTGCTTTGATTACTACCTTACCATGTCTCAAAGGAGTCATGCAAACATATTTTAGTTGGGTACAGTCCCGAGCCATATGGAGGCAGTGAGCGGATCGTCGAGGATTCGTCTCTCCCGGTATTGGGGGTTGATGTCGCGCTGTGCACGGGTGGCCATCACCAGAAATCCTTGGCCAAGGTAGTCGAGAATTACTGATTTGGATCAGTAGTTTCTTAGTAGGTGATGGGTTTCATACCGACAAGAAATGTCATGTTATTAGGGGTCTGATTTTATCCTCCCCCCTAGACTCGATATGTGATATTCTTAGACGAACAGACCGTACTGTACGGATATTTTCACGGACAGGCTCAGTAGGGGTTCGGATGAGTTTGCTCGTCGTTATTCCTTTTGCTCAATACCTGGGTAGCCGTTACGTATATCTAGTGCCGCTGACGTGCTTGTGGTTAAACCCACTGCCAGCGTATTGACGAGTCTTTAGAGTCCCACACAGAGGGTTCCCCTGCTTCGGGCGAAACGATGTAGAGGCCGTATGGTTTTACGGCAGGGTTCGATCATATACGTACACTTGTGCACGTATCATAATTCGAATGGATAATACTAGTGCTTTTGGTTTAAGCTGGATTCTAGTATTGTATTGTTGGTTTATTTTCGTCTCATTGTCTTCGTATTTTGTCGGAATAAGGATACAGGTATTTATATACAGATGAAGGGTATTCTTGTAATTTATTACAAGGTGCTTCTAGAAGATGCCACCTCATTTAGTTTTAACCATTTAGGATTAAATGGTTAATGAGGTGGAGAGGATGAGGTGTTGTTTGTATTTATTGTAGCATGACTTTGTAGTGACTCATTGTTACTATTCAGGCATGCTTGATATTTGTTTGTTGTGAGATATTTTGGAGACTTGAGATATTTTCTAAACTTAAGATATTTTCTTGTCTTAAGATATTTATTGGATGCTTCATTATTGCTCACAACATAACACACAACACAAAACACTTAGCCATTTTTTTGAGTTGCCTCACACTCTCATCCCCAAGCTTCTTTTTCTACCTCCATCCTTCAAGTCTCATGTGTTGAGAAACCTAGGGTGTTATGAGACAAATTAATCCATTGCTACACTCTACATCCTCTAGGATATCTAGTTTAGAAAACCAGGTACCCTAGTTATCTCGGTTATTGAGGTAGGAGCTCGGAATACAAATCCTCAGGTGGATCATCTTCGATGGAGGGAGACTGGAGATCAAGCTTGATCATGGAGGCCTCAAGGAGCTTGGGATGATGGTTAAAGACCGAAGGACACGGATCATTCGGTATAACCATTCTTCACTCCTTTCTTTATAGTTTGCTAGATTAGGGTTAATGGTTGATCCGTATTATGGGGAAAGAAATTCCGCAATCGGTCGCTGTTTGATGGCCAGTGCGCTGGCATAACCCAACATGGTATCAGAGCCAACCCATTAAACCCTTACTAGCAGTTTTAGACGATGTTAAAGTAACAAAACCGAAACAACTCCGAAACAATACGGAAACTATTCCAGTTTTGTCGAATTTTTCAAGTCTTCAAAAAAAATTTAAACAATTGCAGAATGCTATTTATGTGATAACTAGAACACACACAAAACACGAGCCCCAAATGCCAAAATATGGCCGGCGAGATCAAGTAAATGCCCGGCCTGGCCGGTCCAGATTGGAATTTGGATATTGTAATTTTTTGTGTGTTCTAATCTCTGGAATATTGGTTCTCAGGTATTGTTTGATTTTTCCCAAGTTAGATATTATATTATCTTTTGTTTGGGGGGAAATATGGAGTATTTCAAAATCGCTATTTTTAACACTGTTTAAAAGTTTTCAGTACATGCATTACTATCTACGACCGTGAATGTTATTAGAGCGGTACAACTCATCTAATTGCTATATGACTTTTAGACGGGTTTGCGAACGTGACATTCACGTTGATGTTCTCTATTGTGCTATGGTTGTGGTTAGATCGTCGTGGTGGATAGCCAGTGGTGCAATGGCAGTACAATTTAGATTCATTTGTACATTTGATATTGCGGGGCGGGCGTCCGACATGTGGACTGCCGTCTCTACCAGTTTGTATATTATTTGTTTGGGGCACGACTGGGTTGAGGTCGATATCACCCTTGCACATATATTTTTCTTTCCTGTACTAGGATTACCCCACAGTGGAGTGCATGAATAGCCGCGTTCTAGAAGGCAACGGGCCCGCATCTCATGTCGTTGAGATGGAGGGGGGCTTACTCTAGAATTGGAGGGCAATTTGCCGCACTCGTAGGGGGTATAGGTTGACCCACGGAGGGGTGCTTAAGTTACCAGATTCCGTAAAGTGCTGAGTGGCTCATTCACTTTGTTGATTGGGGCTGCCTCACTTATGGGATTGGCAGGTATTTTCCGCGCTCGTAGGGGTCTAGGTTTTTATTGCACAGGCTATCCACACGACAGAGAACATCGGGTCTCATTTGCGGCTGAAGTGAAACCCGAGGCTCCAAGATTGTCCACCATTCTGTATTGTTGGCTGGGATTCTGTGATGTTGCTTTATATCATACCTGAGACGAATGTTATATATATACTATTAGATGTTGTATATGTTTTGCACCCGCGCTAGTCCATCCCCCTCTCTGCCGTTAATTAAGTAACCTAACGGGTGATGACGGGGCCCAGTGGCGAATGCGGATGGTATATACGTACATTTTATTTTCGTTCCTTTATCTGGTGTGATATATTTAATTGATGGGACTACGTTGATTCTAATCAATGCAAGGAAAACAAACCTGATGTTGTTGGAACCAAGTTTTTTAAAAAACAGACATTACAAACGTTCCTTTTTGCTTTGCATCGTGGTATTCAGTTTGGAATATCCTGCACCTCATTCGACGAGGCAAGATCCGAAATCCCTTCATCGGGAGTGATCTCTTAAGCAAAAGTTTGCGTCAGGGTAATAACTTCACTATAGTCGATTCTTTTTCTTTTCATCATAATATTCAGTTTGGAATATCCTGCACCTCATTCGACAAGGAAAGATCCGAGATCCCTTCACATGGATTGGCCTCTTTAGCAAAAGCTTGTGTCACTATATATTCGTAAAAACACTTGGATTCCTTCAATGATCTCAAGTACATTACGTTAAAGGTTTTTTTTTCCAAAAACCAGCTGTAGCCCTCCGTCATTTCAGATGGGTACCACCTAGTATTCGTACTATGTTTGTTGGCAAGCGTCAAGGCATAGTGAACAGTAGCTGAGTGATATTTGTCTGTTGCTTGGATATGCGATTGATCGAGACAGTCGTACAACTTTGTTGGCAAGCGTCAAGAGTTTGTGTGGGTGGGTTTTCAGTTAATCCAGGAAAATGATGTGTTGAACTTGACTAGTGGCCTATAACTTGTTGGCAAGCGTTAAGGTTATAGGTCGTTAGGAGTAAAAACCACATCGGGAGTTTCAAACATACAGGAATCTTGCCAGGCATGCGCATACCTTCTGGAGTGTGGTGACTTGAGTGGATTCTATCAAGTTATCATGCGATGATAGTTGGATCCCAATTCCCGCTGATGAGTAGGATTACTCCTCAGGTGATTTTCGATGATCCCGACTAATTCTCCTTTTAGAGTTTGAAGGAGAATTTGAGGAAACAGTGGGAACTACCTGATTAGATAAAGTGATTAACCATTCTGATCTAGGTTAAAGTGCACGCTAAGTGTTTCTTTTCTCTCTCTCTTTTGCAGCGACCATGGCCCGACCCTAAACTAAAACTCATGAACCAAGTTAACCGAACCTTCTTAAAATACTTTGGCTTTTGGATTGTCTTGTAGTCGCATATATCATTGCCACTTCTACATCACCTTTGCATTTCTCCAGAACACTCCGTATCACTATGAAAATCTATATTGCTTGGATATTCTATCGTATAATTACATACGAACTCGAAGGAACTTATTCCAGTTCGAGGATGGATTCTGGTTCTGAAGAAATTGAATAGGATTATTGCGACGGACTTTTGATCCACATCAAAATTCCGTGTCAACCGATCAAATGAGACTAAACTGCTAGATTTATAAAATTCAAACTAGTTATCTCATAACTAATTTTGTGGATTCCAAATATTGTATCACAATCACAGATAGCTAGACGTTGTTAAACTTTTCGATCGAACAAGCAAGTACCCAAAATTTCCTAACAAGCTCAACACTTGAGCGGAGTTCAAAAAATAGCCAGAACATGCCACAGCTCCTATGAACCAGCCGTAGAAGGGTCAACCAATGCCTCACCTATGGCACCGCTGAACTACCACAAACCCTAGGGTTTGATAGTAGTTCTGACGGTCACAGAATCGAGTTAGGGTTTCGTTCTTCTAGAGGGTCCACAAAATCACTTGCAAGATTTTTCTGAAGATTTTAAACTCGGGAAAAATCCAACTCTTGAAAAATTTCCAGCGGGGGAAAAATTGGGTTATTGCTATCCGTTCGAACTTTTTAACATCGTCTAAATAACCCGAATACTTGTTAGAATTACGATTACGAAACACTCCGAATTTCTTTTGCAAAAATTTAACATCACATGAAAATTTAGCAAAAACAAACAACACCTGAAACACCAAAACCCAGAGACTGGAACACCATGAAAATTTAAAGCCCAAAAGCCCAAATGGACCCGGTGAGCTCGGTTTTGGGGGGGTTGTGGCCGGCCAAAATTGCACAAAAATGCATCAAATTTTCATAGTGTTCATGTTATATCACATACAACATTCTACAATTGTTTTAAAAATTTTTTGAAGACTTTTTAAAATCGACAGAAACTAAGTTATCGTATCGGGTGTTTCGGAGTAGTTTCGGTTTCGTAATCTTAGCAAACATTGTCTTTTTTTCTAGCATGGATCGGATACCACTGTAGGGTTTCCTAGCACGGCAGCAAGTTTTCGGGAGGCATAGACCATGCCATTTTTAAAAATTGCCGTATTAGCTAACCCTAACCCTATAATCGATACTAGAAAATCCGATGAATAAACATGTAAACTCTTTACATCTAAGTGAATGAGCGAATACAACCTTTGTATACCGGTCCTTCACTTCTAAAGCTCCATGTTATAGTCCTTTCGCTGTGAATGGTGAACTCCCGGACTCTTGAGAGCTCCACAAGATGTACGGAAAAAGCTTGCTAGAAGTCTTCGAGGCCGAAAATGATCTACGTCGAGGAGACACTAACCCAAGCTACCTCTTCACTAATTGTGGAATTAGTGAAGAAAACACCTTATACTAAATGGCTAGTAGTAGAGGATGATGAAGTAGGAATTTTGCTCATTTTAGAAATAATTTTCTCATTATTTTTCCATCATCTCCATTGAAGCTAGAAAGCATTGAGGAAGAAGAAGAAGAAATCTTTCATGATAAAATTATCAAGTTGATAATAGTAACCATGGGCGAGTTAACATCATATGCTAACCTTTGTAGAGAGTTAACCATGGCTAGGATAATGGTTGGGTTTATAAATATCTTAGGCAAAACAAAAGTTGTGGACTAAGTCAATGAACAAGCAAGCTTCTCCAAGCTTCTTGCCATGACAAAATTGCCACCATTTTTTATTTACCAAAATAAATAAAAACCCTTCATTATACATAGCATGGTGTAAGTCACACACACCCTTGTTTCATGTATCATCAAACATGACACAAAAACATGTACACAAATATATATCACATATATACTCATGCACAAATCAAGTGAGAAAATAAATCTTAAGTGAATGAATATTAGTTAATGAAACTCAATATATCAAATATATACTTATACATTAAATCATTAAATCAACACATGATTTAATAATCCGGCTATATCACATATAACCGACTAATATCAAATGTAACAACTTATCGAATCAACACTTGATCCGATAACCCAGCTATATCACATATAACCGAACTAAGTCACAAATCGCGAGAATAGAATACGGTATCTCATATCGTATTAATCTCGGCCTCGCACATATCACATATGTGCTCCTACTCCATTTTGCTTGAGCTAGAAAACCTCTGTGTAGGACTCTAAAGACTCGTCAATACGCCGGCGGTAGGTGATGATCATATCAAACACCCACAAGCCACAAGCGGTATGCTAAACGTAACGGCCACCCCGGTATTGAGCGATCAGAAGATCAACAAGCAATCCTGCTTATACTCCTGCGAGTCCAATCAATAATACTACCAAACAGTCCGATCTCTGTAAGTCCACGGTAGCGCCCCGGCCGTCTATAAGACGCAAAATGCGGAACAAAAACTTTTACAACTGGTGCTATCGTGTACAATCAACCGGATCTGCCATTAAAGCTAAACTAACAAACTACAAAGTGGGTAGAAATGTTATACCGAATGATCCGAGTCCTTCGGTCTTCAACCATCATCCCACGCTTTGTTGCGGCTGCTCCGATCTCCTGAATCTCCAGTCTCCTCGTCCAGGTAGCACCACGTCGACGGATCTTTAAACGGGCTCCCGCCTCTGAACCGAGGCAACTCGGTCGTCAAGTTTGCTAAAAGAGATGACCAAGATGATGTAGAGAATGAGTAGAACACTTTGTCTCACTTCGTCTAAAGACATGGACGAACGGTTAATGAAGTTTCCTTTTGGATCGGGTGAAATGAGAAATGAGGCTATCTAATTTCCATGAATCCAAAACTATAATCTTTTCCAAATCAACAACCATATCCTTGCAATGAGGGGCCGGCCACTTCTTTATGAGGGGGAGGTTAGTGTAGGAGTAGAAGTGGTGACCATTAGCAATAAATGAGAAGGAATGAGTCATATTACACCTTGCATAAACATTAATGCATATGAAGAGTCATCTAAGCTAGTCATCAAAAACCAATAATGCAATAAAGAGTCACTAACCCTAGTCACCTTCTAGAAGCTTCCACACTCATGCCTCACCCTCAAGACTCACCCAAAAGAAGAAAAGATAAATCCGCATTTAACCGAATGTTAAAGCGGGTGATAAAAAACTTGAAGCTGGCAACTTCCAAAAGCGATCCTCAAACGAATTTCAGGATAACTCCGTAACAGTATAAACAAACCCGCATTTGTATTACGACCGAATACAAATGCAACTGAGATAAAGATATTATATCTACACAGTACAATACTCGGATCCGGGTTAAACCAAAGCCCACCAGTATTATCTGCCCGAAATATGACACGTGCGTAAACGCACGTGCATTTTCCGAACCCTGCCATAAAACCATACGGCATCTACAACGTTTCGACCGAACTTGGGAAACTGTCTGTGGGGGACTCTAATGACTCATCAACACACTGGCACTAGGTATAACCACTAGTACGTCAGAAGTACCAGCTGTACGTAACGGTTGCCTATGTATTGATTGGAAGGGAAGCTGACGAGCGAACTCATCCAGAAACCCTACTGAGCCTGACAGTGACAATATCTGTGCAGTCCGGTCCGTTCGTCTAAGAGTATCGCATATCGAGTCTAGAGGGGTGGATAAAGTCAGACCCCTAATAACGCGATAATTCGTGTCGGTATGAAGCCCATCACCACCTGAGAAACTACTGATCCAAATCAGTAATTCTCCACTACCCCGGCCGAGGATTTCTAGTGATGGCCATCCATGCACTGTGCGACATCAACCCCCAATACCGGGAGAGACGAATCCCCGACGATCCGCTCACTGCCTCCATGTGGCTCGGGACTGTACCCAACTAAAACCTGTTTGCACGTCTCCTTTGAGCGTGGTAGGGTAGTAATCTAAGCACAGTGGGAACTCACACGAGACAAATGACGATCTCAGGTCGAAAAACTAACCTGTACACATGTTACCTGGGAACTGCTATCTGACGATATGTAAAATACCAACTAGCATGTTCCCGGCAAGTCCTGTCCGGTGTACTTATAACCTAATGAGCACCTGTATACATCTTAGGTGAACCAACTAACACCAATGCCTTATGAGATCGGCCACCGCCCCTCGTCGGGGTCTCGACTGTATACACTAGTCTACTCTGGAGTATCGATGCCCTGTCTCGAAACTCCCATGACTAAGGACACTTTAAGGATGTGCTTACAGATCCCAGCTCCCACGTATATGATCGCCATCATACTGCTGGCAGTCAAACAAGAATCCTATGGTCTCTATCATCATGCAATAGTGAATTAAAGCATGTATACGATGATAAAGACTAACCAGA
This sequence comes from Agapanthus africanus, assembly GCA_030015575.1. Lineage (NCBI taxonomy): Eukaryota > Viridiplantae > Streptophyta > Magnoliopsida > Asparagales > Amaryllidaceae > Agapanthus > Agapanthus africanus. Next base: position 460,686,016 of record JASDDO010000012.1, on the reverse strand, counting down.
TAGCATACTATCATCTCGAGTAAGACAGTCATATCGGTATAGGTCCTCCCTCAATCATTGCAATCACGTGCCTGCGATCCAATAATTGACTTTGAGGGCACTATATCCAACAATCTCCCACTTGCACTTAAGGCTAGTTATTGCGATGTCGCATACTCACAGCCCGTGTGATACCGAACATCCAACTCCTCTACTAATCAGTTTCACAAAGATCGTTTGTAAAACTACTGTGTTCGAGAAATAGCCTCAATGAGTGGATCGGCCCTGATGTTTCTTTTTATGTCTCTCTTAATCTCAATTTTGTGGTGAAAGCCATCTTCCGAATCGAGTAATACCTGTCTTAGAATATGTCTGGATATCTGATGAGACCTAGTTCATAAATGAACTCCAAATCCAAACTTCTTAGACTGTATCGATAACTGAACCGAATCAGTATCCAGCACCAAGCCTCCTACAGTATCCTCTTGGACCACCTGTCCATAATATTGTCCCTCGTTAGAGGGAAAACTATAACTCTGAGAATCACTCTGTCATACATGTCACCCTTGAAACCTGGAATGATAACCGTCTCCCGAAGGAGGCCGCCGTCATCAAATCCGTAGAACATGCACTTATGTTCTAAAACTGCTTCCTTATGTTTCTTCAGGATTGGATTAATATAAACTTATCGCATCTAGTGCAAAAACAACATCTGGTGTGGTACTTGACATCTCATGATTGACTCAATTGCCTAAGCAAGTGATATGCCAATCATGCACATCCCTTTCCTCTTTTTTCTGTAAGACACCTTTAGAGAGGGTGACTCCATCACCTGCAGGTACACCACCATGCCAGGAGTCATCTATTCTAAAATACCATTAGAATACTGTCAAAGTACCCAGATTGGGAAACTACCGAATTCTAGATCTAAAACCATAGATCTAGTAACCAGAATGTCTGATATTATATCCATATCCTTTGTGGAGAAACAACTGTGTGACGACCACGGTATAACCGATTGTAGTATAGGAATTTTACTTCCTACTCTGTGTATGTCATCCAATTACCAGGACATTACACCCTACTACCTTCTCAACAGATCCATCCCCTATTCTGATGAAGTCAAACCCATGACTGTCACAACAAAAATAGATGATCTATCTCTGCTATATCTGCTCAAGTCTATAAATAGACATAAGCTCCTTACCCACTTTGCTTCCGCTGCTCCCACGGACTACGACAACCCTCTGGCAGAATAATATATACGTCCACTTCTAAAGCTAGTTTAGAATGACGCTATACTTAACCTCCTGCCGGGTCTCATAGCCTGGAATAACAGTAGTGTTAAGTCTGGGTAAACAGGAACCTCCCTGTCACCGTCTTTGAGGCAACCTGAGTACCTCTCGGGTGTCTGAGGTTACCAACCATATCTGTGGAGTGGCTATTGGAATGTCAAACCTGATTGAATATATAGGCCCTATTAAATTTTCCGTAATCGTTTGCTGTTCTGGAATCACTTCCAGTTCTACCATACTCCCACTACTGTTTTCTGTAAAAAAATCCATTTTACTAAAACTGTGGCGAGTCAAGAACAATATCACTATTGATCTTTCAGATGGTAGAAAGTCAACCCTCATCAAAGCCAGGGTCAACCCACAAACTGCCATTACAGAAACGTGCCTTGAGTTATCCAATGTCTGGTTTTAAGCATAAGCTAGACAACTCCCCTTACCTTAACATCGTTAAGATATGAAACATTCTATATCCAATATAGAACCTTGGGCACTTATTTAATTGGAACCAGATTCTAATCATGCAACTGTTTCTAGTGCATATCAACTTAATGGAGAGAGGCTAATCAGCATTACTCAACTTAGGAATACATCCAATTATGAGTAACCTGAAAGAGAAACAAGTCTCTCTAAACCATTACTATCAACTGAATACCAATCACAAGAATCTACATCTTCGATCTGTTTGAAGAATCCCGATACTTGCGATATCTGGTTCTCTACTTTATTCTTATACCCACAACTTCTCATAACTTAGATTTTGTATTTCTACGAAACACTAGTCTAAAAACTAGAGAAGTCACAAGTAAACAGAACATAGTACGAGGACCAACCCCTTTGTCCTGATGGACATTGGACAACATACAATACTCTGTATAAGTCCGCTGAGTTAAATAACTCAAAACCTGTGCGTCGTAGGTTGAAAAACTGTACCCAGGCGATTTCCTCAAATATCATCAATTACAACGAATTCAGATATAATGAGGATGATCACCTAATTCCCAATAACTTACTCCCACTCATCATCTGTAAAACCATACAGATATGAGAATGAAACCTGGTAAATACATACTTTGGAGTAAGCATCTAATCGAGAAAACAGTTTTCCTTTAACAATGCACTTAAACATGAAAATATTTCGTAGGGGTATCCTGGTATTCTTAGTAATGCCTCTTCCATAATCAAATTCATGATTATAACCGTATATTTCTTTGCCATCTCTCCAAATCCCTTTATTTTGTCTTTATTCATTACCTTATGTACACCATCGTTAGGCTAAATGGTTTTCTTCTTTCCCTATCGTTCGGCACCAGCCTATGGTTTGGAAGAAGACTATCCAGGAAGCATAATAGGTGTACTCTCCTAATCCTAGGAGTACTCGCAACTTGAGAGTAGGTGATGATAAAAGACAACTGAAAAACACCTCATTCTATTTCTCCTGAACTGGGAAAAAAGCAAAGGTGAAATAGGAGTGGCGATGAAGTACGCGGTTTGGTCGTGAATGATAGCAGTCGTAATTTACTTTGCCCTCCTTCTAATCCCTTTATTTTTTCTTTATTCATTTTCTTCTGTACACCCTACTTAGGCTAATTGGTTTTCTTCATTCCCTACCGTTCAGCACCAGCCTATGGTTTGGAAGAAGACTATCCAATAAGAGTAATAGGTGTACACTCCTAAACTAAGGAGCCCTCGCAACCTGAGAGAAGGTGATGATAAAAGACAACTGAATAAACCAATTCTATTTCTCCTAAACCTGGATCCATCCTCGAAGAAGTCCTTTCGAGTTCGTATATAACCATACGATGGATCTATCCAATGGAAGTGGATGTCCGTAGTGATACGGGGTGTTCTGAGAAATACAAAGGATAAAAGGAGCGGAAATGACTTATGCAACTTGGACAATCCAAAAGCCAGTATTTTAAGAAGGTTCGGTCAATTTGGTCACTGAGTCATAGTCTAGGGTCGGTCAAAGGTCGCTGCCAAAAAGAGAGAGAGAAAAGAAACACACTGCGTGCACTCTATCCTAGATCAGAATGGTTATCACTTTTTCTAATCCGGAAACCTCCCACTGTACTGTCAAATTCTCCTCCAAACCTGAAAGAAGAATCAATCGGGATCACCCGAAGAGTAAACCAACTCATCAGTGGGAATCAGGATCCAACTCTCATCGCATGATAACGTGACGGAATCCACTCATGTTATCACGCTCCAGAAGGTATGCGCATACTTGGCAAGTTTCGGTTTCTTTAGAAACTCCCGATATGATTTTGTCCCCATGCTCTTATGATCGTGACTTTGGCCAACCCATCATAAGTCACATGCCAAGTTCTACCCGTCATTATCCAGGTTAATTTGAACCCACCCGTACATACCCTTGACTTTGGCCAACAAGGTAATACGACTGTCTCAAACCAACGCATCTATCTATGCAACAGATGAATACCCAGCAGCTACGAAACACTATGCCTTGACTTTGGCCAAACAAACATAGCTTGAATACTACTGACCATCCATAAGAAATGACGGAGGGCTACGGCTGGTTTTTGGCGAAAAACCATTAACGTAATGAACTTGATCTCGTTGAAATAGTGATGAAAAACCTTTGCTAAAGAGGTCACTCCCGGTGAAGGGATCTCGGCTCTTTTCTCATGGAATGAGGTGCAGGATATTCTAACCGAATATCACTATGCATAGAAACTTGTAATCGACTATAATGAAGTTATTACCCTGACACAAACTTCTGCCCAAGGGGTCTCTCCCAGTGAAGGGATATCAGCCCTTGCCTCGTCGAATGAGGTGCAGGATATTCCAACCGAATATCACTATGCATAACAAAAGAAAACGTCTTTGTAATAACACTTTTTAAATCTATTCCAACAACTGCCAAACAGGTTTGTTTTCCTTTGCATTGATCAGAATCAACGCAGTCCCATCAATCAATCACACCAGAAAAGAACGAAAAATAAAATGTACGTATATGCCATCCGCATTCGCCACTGGGTCCCGTCATCACCCGTTAGGTTACTTAACTAACGACAGAGAGGGGACTGGACTAGCGCGGGTGTAAAACATATACAACATCTAATAGTATATAAACCAATATACAATAATCGCTCCAGGCATGATAATATGCAACATTACAGAAAAGTAATAAGCATTACAGAACAATACAGATAATCTAGGATCCCCGGGTTTCACAGAGCCGCTACTGAAACCAGACGTTCCACTAGCCGTGTGGATAGCCTGTGCAATGAAACCTAGACCCCTATGGGTGCGGCAAGTTACCCACCAAAACCTGAAGCGAGGCAGCCCCTACATCAAAGTGAATGGACCACCCAACACTTCACGGAATCTGGTAACTTGAGCACCCCTCCTTGGGTCAACCTGTACCCCCTACGAGTGCAGCGAATAGCCCGCTAATTTTACAGTGGAGCCCCCTCCGTCTCAACGCCATGAGATGCTGGCCCGTTGCCCTCTAGAACCCGGCTATCCGTGCACTCCGTCGCGTGGTAATCCTAGTACATAAAAGAAAATATATACAACGGGTACATCGACCTCAGCCCGGTCGTACCCCAAAAGAATATTATACAAATAGGCAGTGACAGCAGTCCACATGTTGGACGCTCGCCCCGCAATATCAAAAGTACAAATAAATTCAAACAGCACTACTATTGCACATTGCTATCCACCACAACAAATCCGCAACATCACAGCACAACACATAACATCAACGCGAATATCACGTTCGCAAACCCGTCTAAAAGAACTATAGCAATTAGACGCGGTTTACAACTCAAATGACATTCCCGGTCGGAGATATAAAGTAAGTACTGTAAACTAACACGTTTAAATATCGAACGACAAAACTTCCCAAAGTGGGCCCCACGAACATCTGCTGTACAGTAATAAAATCTGGGCCCAATCGAACAGTTCCAGAAACCACAATTTCCAAAGTAGAAGCCCCAGAAGAAAATGGTCAACTGAATCACCAAGACGGCCGAGCTTCCACGGTCAAAGCTAGGCATTGACCGCGGATCCGCGGCCGTACGGTCGATTCAGGTGATCGTTTTTCTGCTGTGTTCATTAAAAAGCCTGCTCAATTTTCTGGTATGGTCAAAATGATTTTTAGACCAGATTCAAAATCAACAGAAACATTAACACTAGAAATTGGGATTTTGAAAATTCCGCTCGATCGATGTTTTAAACGCGTTAGCACAAGTTAGTAAAGCATAATGGCGAGGCTCTGATACCACTGTAAGTCCACGGTAGTGCCCCGGCCGTCTAACAGACGCCAAATGCGGAACAAAAACTTTTACAACTGGCGCTATCGTGTACTATCACCCTGATCTGCCATTAAAGCTAAACTAACAAACTACAAAGTGGGTAGAAATGTTATACCGAACGATCCGAGTCCTTCGGTCTTCAACCATCATCCTACGCTTTATTGCGGCTGCTCCGATCTCCTGAATCTTCAGTCTCCTCGTCCAGGTGGCACCACGTCGACGGATCTTTAAACGGGCTCCCGCCTCTGAACCGAGGCAACTCGGTCGTCAAGTTTGCTAAAAGAGATGACCAAGATGATGTAGAGAATGAGTAGAACAATTTGTCTCACTTCATCCAAAGCCATGGACGAACGGTTAATGAAGTTTCCTTTTGGATCGGGTGAAATGAGAAATGAGGCAATCTAATTTCCATGAATCCAAAACTATAATCTTTTCCAAATCAACAACCATATCCTTGCAATGAGTGGCTGGCCAATTCTTTATGAGGGGGGAGGTGAGTGTAGGAGTAGAAGTGGTGACCATTAGCAATAAATGAGAAGGAATGAGTCATATTACACCTTGCATAAACATTAATGCATATGAAGAGTCATCTAAGCTAGTCATCAAAAACCATTAATGCAATAAAGAGTCGCTAATCCTAGTCACCTTCTAGAAGCTTCCACACTCATGACTCACCCTCATGACTCTCCCAAAAGAAGAAAAGATAAATCCGCATTTAACCGAATGTTAAAGCGGGTGATAGAAAACTGGAAACTGGAAACTTCCAAAAGCGATCCCGAAACGAATTTCAGGATAACTCCGTAACAGTATAAACATACCCGCATTTGTATTACGACCAAATACAAATGCAACCGAGATAAAGATATTATATCTACATAGTATAATACTCGGATCCGGCTTAAACCAAAGCCCACCAAAATTATCTGCCTGAAATATGACACGTGCGTAAACGCACATGCATTTTCCGAACCCTGCCATAAAACCATACGGCCTCTACAACGTTTCGCCCGAACTTGGGAAACTGTCTATGGGGGACTCTAATGACTCATCAACACACTGGCACTGGGTATAACCACTAGCACGTTAGAGGTACTAGCTGTACGTAATGGTTGCCTATGTATTGATTGGAAGGGAAGCTGACGAGTGAACTCATCCAGAAACCCTACTGAGCCTGACGGTGACAATATCCGTACAGTCCGGTCCGTTCGTCTAAGAGTATCGCATATCGAGTCTAGGGGGGTGGATAAAGTCAGACCCCTAATAACGCGATAATTCGTGTCGGTATGAAGCCCATCACCACCTGAGAAACTACTGATCCAAATCAGTAATTCTCCACTACCCCGGCCGAGGATTTCTAGTGATGGCCATCCGTGCACTGTGCGACATCAACCCCCAATACCGGGAGAGACGAATCCCCGACGATCCGCTCACTGCCTCCATGTGGCTCGGGACTGTACCCAACTAAAACTTGTTTGCACGTCTCCTTTGAGAATGGTAGGGTAGTAATCTAAGCACAGTGGGAACTCACACGAGACAAATGACGATCTCAGGTCGAAAAACTAACCTGTACACATGCCACCTGGGAACTGCTATCTGACGATATATATAATACCAACTAGCATGTTACCGGCGAGTCCTGTCCGGTGTACTCATAACCTAATGAGCACATGTATACGTCTTAGGTGAACCAACTAACACCAATGCCTTGTGAGACCGGCCACTGCCCCTCGTCAGGGTCTCGACTGTATACACTAGTCTACTCTGGAGTATCCATGCCCTGTCTCGAAACTCCCACGACTAGGGACACTTTAAGGATGTGCTTACAGACCCCAGCTCCCACGTATATGATCGCCATCATACTGCTGGCAGTCAAGCAAGAATCCTATGGGCTCTATCATCATGCAATAATGAACTAAAGCATGTATACGATGATAAAGACAAACCAGATAGCATACTATCATCTCGAGTAAGACAATCATATCGGTATAAGTCCCCCCTCAATCATTGCAATCACGTGCCTGCGATCCAATAATTGACTTTGAGGGCACCATATCCAACAGTCTCTTCGTCTGATATGTCTCATATCAACAGCCTAGAGGTGGTATAACATCAGACCCCAATAGCCTGATAAGTTATGCCGATGCAAGGTCTACAACGGTTCGAGAAACTACTGGTAACACTTACCAGTAAATCTCTGCAACCCTGGCCAGGGATTTCCTGTTATGGCCAATCGAGCATAGCGCAACATCAACTCCCAATACCGGGAGAGACGAAACCCCTCCTATCGCTCATTGCCTCCATGTGACTCGGGACTGTACCCAAAAACCACCTTTTTGCACGATCTTTTGACCGTGGTATGGTGTAAATCAAAGCACAGTGGGAATCACATAAGACTCTATGACGATCTCGGGTCTACAGACAAACATGTACCAGTGTCTCCAGAGAACTGCTATCCGACGATAGGTATAATAACATCTAGGAGTTCTCGGCGAGTCCTTCCAGTGTACCCGGTCTGCACTGAGCACCCGTATACCTTCTCTGATGTCAAACACCAATGGATGTGGGATCATCCATCGCCCATCACATGGGTCGAGAAGCATATACGCTAGTCTACTCTGGAGTATCGATGCCCTGTCTCGATACTCCCATGACTAGGAACATTTGAAGGATGTACTTGCCGACTACTGATTATTATAAATTCTCGGTTTGTGTAAATCAATTCAAATGATCCCCGGCAACGGCGCCATTTGATTGATTCTAAAATTCAAGACTGTGTAGTATCAACTCAAATGATCCCCGATAACGGTTTCATTTGATCGATAAGATTTTCTCGTTGTGTCGGTATGAAAATTGAATAAAATTCATAATCAAAGAATTATATTTGACCGCAATCAACTACGGTGTCGGATGTAGATTGTAAGTGAGTGCGGATCGTGCACAGGGATTGTGCGATTCGTTTCTATATTTGATTTATTTGAATTGAAAAGTTAATCGAAAAGAAAAGAAAACATGATTCAAGATTTTATCGATTGATTTAGGTGTCACTAGTCTAATCAAGAATCAAGAAAATGATAAACAATCGAGAATCGGGTTTCGATGATATTTCCAACCAAAATGTCAAGAATCTAAATGAGGCTCGCAGGAATCGATCGGATCTATAGACGTGATATAATCTCAAGATATCGTGTTCTTGTCCTTCGAAGAATTGATACTAGATCGATGATGATCGACGAGAGTTAGGGCTTTCTCGTGAAACTAGGGTTTCATCATTTAACCCTTGTTCTTTCGTCGATATCATTTACATTCTAGCCTCTAGCAATTTCAAGAAACGATCGTAACTCCCCAATTTCGAGCGATATCAATCAAGAAAGTATCGCAACAAAATTGGGTCGTCGGTTCTTGAACTTGCTAGGGTTTACAAAACTCGTAGGAATCAAGAATCGTGTTCAGATATATTACATCATCATTCTATTGATCGTCTCGACTCCTCGACGAGCGGAGTATTACTCAAACATCACAACAAGAACTACAACTAGAAATTGAGATAGAATCATGATGCAAGAATTTAAAGAAAACAAGATAAAAGAATATCACCTTTTATTTATATCAACAATTTGATTACAGTCACTCAAGAACTACAAGAGGAAGAACTAAATTGTCGATCTGGCGTCACTTTTCTCCGTGAGTCGTGGATCGGCTTGGACCACTTGCTCTGTTGATGATCGGCTCCGCTCATAAAAAGTTTAAGGGCTTCTTGCTTGATGTGGTACTCGGGACCTTGGCTTTTGATTGGAATTAGGGTTAGGGTTTCACACAAGTCTTCTCACTAGACTTATGGAAGAAGAAGATGAAGAAAGAGGTAGGAGATTGAATGGCTCTAGATTGATACTAGATTGGGGATTAGATGATTGATTAACCCTAGGTCTAGGCTTCTATTTATAGGCTTTCTAAACCCTACGTCTAGGTTTGAAATTACAATTCCCTCCAAAAGTTTGTTGAGGACCTTCTAGAAATAGTTTGTTAGGAGTTTAGCTTAGGCTTTAAGCTAGGTTTAATTAAGCTTAGAAACCCTAGTTTGCTGAACTGGCAGAAGTCTCTGGAGTCTTCTGGAAACTGACATGTCTTGAAGAGCTTCTGGAAGTGATATGGAAGTTATGAAGCTGAAATGAGATGCTGATGTGTCCAAGCCGCCACGGAACCGCGGCGCAAGCCGGCTCCGGCCGCGGTTCCGCGGCCATGTTGTTGACTTGGGGCTTTAAACTTCTGGTGTGGTCTTGGGCTAATGTTTGGGGCTTTATCTGATGTGTTGATTTGTATTTGTCCCTTTGGATTGATACCAGAACTGGAATCATTGAGTTGGCGTAATGTTTGATCAGCATGTAAATTTTTGGCTTTTCTTGTGGGTTTTCCTGCACAGATCTCAAAACAAGCGTTGCGCAATATAGGGATGATGCGATGCCATGATATGCAGTCAATTTCCTCAGAAATGTTGGTTTTAGAGTCTAACACATGCAATCTGATATTTAATGACTGATTTGCTAATATGTGAAATATGAATACCGTACACTTCTAAATGAGTGCAAATGATAGGGAAATTGCCGGTTAAAAGATGCAGTATTTTCGACTGATCAAATTTCCCCAAACTTAATTTCGATCGTCTCGAGCGAACTGTTTATTAAAAAGAAGGAGAAAATAAAGAAAGAGAAAAACTAACTAGCACACTTTCGTAGGCAACACGATTGCACTGAGCACGTGCAACAAGCCTTTAAACTTCTAGGTGTCCCTAGTAGGAGGAGTGTTGTCTCCTAAGGGTTTTCAGCGGATTGCACCCACAAAATCCAATAATAAAAGAAAGATCATGAATATTACATTTAAAGAAGAGAATTGTAAAAGAAAAGCTTTGAAAATTAGGGTTTCCAATTAAGCTAGCTTTTCGGTTGTCATGAGCCCTATCTTAATGGTCATGAAAAAATGTCGGAAATCACGTCCTCCCTCAATAAAACATCGTCTTATTCTTCATTCCTATCTTTCTTCCAAACATCGATCATATAACCCTGCGTATGTGTAAAGACATCCCTACACCCGGAGAATTCAATTCAAGCTATCATACTCTTGCCCATCAGCCTCAGTACTTTTTAATTAATGAATATTTAGATGAAGTTGCCCACACACTTTCATGCGACCGTTAATACTTCTTGAGCTACTAACCGACCGATTACTCATGTGCTTGCTTAGTTGGTGTATTTTCCTCGTCTTGCACCACCTCAGGCATAGCAGTGACTCCCAGACCAGTTGGCCTTAGGGCACTAGGTGAAGAAGCACCCTCGCTATATATTTTTATTGCCTTCGGTGATAACAAAACCAGTGTCCATTTTTCTTACCACTTTATATTTTCTTTATTCACTTTTTTTTTATTTCCTTCATACTTTTGGCTTTAAGACAAGAGCATTTCAAGGTATCCTCTACTATCCCAGGCTTTAAGACGTGTGTAAGTGCGAATAGGAGGGTATCGACATTCAAAATGTTTGGCTTCCAGAATATAAACTATTTTTCAGACTTATTTTTATCCTTAGATTAATGACGTCTTTCATCTTACTAACCCTTAGGACAACGGCTCATAACTACTTATTACTATTTCGTATAAGAAAACTTCTAATTTTCTTGGTTTTCTTAAATTTTTTAATCTCATGGATGTAATTTTTCACTATCTAATCTTTTATTATCTTATTTATGTACAAAAATATTTTTATATTTTTCGAAATTTTTTTTAAATTTTTATAGGTTTTCAAAAATGTTTTGTGCTTATGCAAAGTATGATGCAAATGATGCGAAAATAAGCACAAACCTCCCCCAAACTTGTTTTCAACAGTGTCATCACTGTTGCCATCCGCTAAATCTCGAAAAACCTGTAAGCTTGGGAGGAATTTATTAGTGGGGGCAAAATATTTAAGTGAAGAACCTCCCCCAAACTTATTTTTGGCTCATCATTTTGTAAAAATTATCTTTTCACGAGCCAGAAAAAAAAATATACCACCCCAAACTTGAGTTATGCAATGTTAATCTTTGAAAATCATATGAGGGGGTCAAAAATCAGTGGTCGATGCCAAGCTTTGCAAAGACCGAATGTTAACACCAACCATTCAAAAATTTTATCAATGCAGTGCTCTGGTTGGTGGAAGAAGAAGTGTGGAAATGGTAAGTGGTGGAATAGAATGTGTGTGCGTCTCATTTTGGAGAGACGATACAGTGAATGTGATGGATTGCTCACATTCTTTTTACAATTCAGAAGAAGGGGTGAAGGTTCAATTTCATTGATTGGGACATGATTCATCTCAACACCCGTGTTATTCAGAAATGCGAGTTCATCAGCGAAGATCTCCTCAAAAGTTTCATCAATACCCCGAAGAATAATGTCATCACAAAGTGCGGGGTGATCTTCAGACTCTAAAAGCAGTTCATAATCAGTGTTAATTGTTGACCCGGACATCTCGGTGGAAGAGTCCGTATGTGTATGATACATAGTTGGGTCAAACAATAACGTATGAAAAGAGTCAAGATCAGTATTATGAGGGTCATCAAATTCGCTGCTGTCGACATCCATTAAGTCGACAGAACAGACCTGAGCAGTAGGTTCGGAGAGTACACTTCCTAACTTGTAAATGTTCATCTCAATTGTTCTCTTCCCGAAGGATAGGGTCATAGAACCATTACGACAGTTGATGATAGCGTTGGAAGTGGCCAAAAAGGGGCGACCTAAAATCACCGGAATTTGATTCCGTGAGTTCGCTACAGGCTGTGTATCAATTACAATAAAGTGCACAGGGAATATAAATTCCCCGATTTTTATTAACACATCCTCCAGTTCACCCCTAGGTTTGGTGATTGATCGGTCAGCCATCTGGAGAGTGCAATGGGCTGGTTTCAACTCTCCGATCCCTAACTGCTCATAGACTGAGAAAGGAAGCAGGTTAATACTTGCCCCAAGGTCTAGTAGAGCAAGGTTGATGTGTTTTTCCCCAATAGAGATGGAAATAGTAGGATATCCAGGATCCTTACGTTTCCTTGGTAATTGCTGGGGGAAAGCCGTGTCTACTGTTTTTGCCATGAATATCTTCTTGGGCATTTGTTTCTTCCTCTTTCTAGTGCACAAGTCTTTAAGAACTTTCGTATATGCAGGGACTTGTTGGATAGCATCTAGAAGACAGATGTTTATGTTAACCTGTTTAAACATCTCAGTGATCTTCTCCATATGTAGACTTGGTGTGTTAGCCCTTAACCGATTAGGATAAGGTGCATTAGCAATAAGCGCCGGGTCTATCATAGGAGAAGGAAGTGTGTGTGGAACCGATCCCAGAATAGAAGTGGGGATCGTCCGTGGAGGAGTAGAAGAGGTGGGCTAAAGTGGCGAGCCTTTTGAGAAACGAAGAATAGGCTCGAAGAAGGTGGTGGGGTGGAAGAACTGGGGTCAGAATTAGAAGTGTGTGTGTGAGGAAAGGTCTCAGCCGGGGTGTTGATAGGATTGTCAATATCATCAACTTCTTCCCCAACATGATTGTCAAGCACTCTTCCAGATCTCAACGTGGTGATTGCATTCACATGATGTGAATAGCTAGGATTGGGTAAGGGTTGAGCTGGAAGTTTCCCTTTCTCTCTTGCACTAATTTCGGCTTTTAATCGTGCAATTTCTTCTTCCATTGATTTAATACTCTCGTTTTGGGACGCAGAGTTTTTCTCAATTTTATCAACAGAAGACTTCATTTCAGCCGAAACTTGCATGATATTTGTTAAGACCAAATTCATGTATTGTGCAAAAGAAGAGGATTCATCAGTTCCGATCAACTGTAAAGGACTAGACAGTGCAAGTGTGTTGACCGGATTTTGAAAGTTATGTGCTTGAAAGGGGTGCCGACTCAATTGAAGTTGTGGTTGCTGTTGTGGTGGAGGGACCCTTTGGAAATTGTTTTGGTTTGGAACCGTGTTTTGAGAGTGTGATTGGTTCCAAGCAAAATTAGGGTGATTCCTCCAACCCTGATTATATGTGGAAGAAAATGGATCGTTTCTAGGTCTTTGAAATGCGGCATTGGTATGCTCATGACCTTGAAACGGAGAATTTCGTGGACATTCTTCCGTCAAATGAGAAGGATCAGAACAACAACCACATACAGTTTTGGAAAGTGACATTTGATTAAGGGAGGCAGCTAAAAATTTGTTTTCCATAGTCTCGAGTTTCTTGTGTATAGTTGAAATGTCAGCTCTAACTCCTATGGAAACATCTGATTGGTTATTGCCACCCCTAAATGATGGACTTTCCCACTGTAAAGAATTTTCAGCGAACTCTTCTAAATATCGCCAAGCTTCCTCATCATCCTTAGTCATAAAAGTACATTGACACTTGTTTTCAAGACTCTGTTTAGTGTTAGGATTACTGCCCTCATATATGATTCGGCAAAGATCCCATCTCGGGATGCCGTGATGAGGACATTGAACCAATAGATCCTTGAAACATTCAAAGCATTTAGAGAATGGTTCAGTAGGGAGCTGGGTAAATTGATTCAGTTCGCTACGGATTCGAGCTGTCTTTTGCATTGGGTAAAATTTCTTAAGGAATGCTGCGACGAATTCTTCCCAATTCGTAATAGAGTGTGCGGTAGTGTTATATAGCCACTTCTCGGCTATATCACACAAGGTAAATGGAAGAAGTCGTAGACGCATGGCATCCACAGAAAGTTGTGACGTACCCATCATTGCGCATACGTTTTCAAATTTGGTAATGAAAACGTAAGCGTCCTCAGTCTCGAGTCCGTGGAATTTGGGTAAAAGGTTGATGTATTGGGGTTTAATCTCAAAGTTATCCCCATTGGCTGGTGGAATGGATAAGAAGGTCGAAAGAGGACCTCGAATAGGGTAGCACCTCTCTTAGAGAGATGCGGGGTGGATTCTGCGCACCAACGGACGGCGGCAGATTAGGGTTAAAGAAGTTTGATGGAGGTAGATCCATCGATGTGGGTGTGGTAGTGGGTAAAGAAGAAGTAAATGGAGAAATATCGACTTCGGAGTCGATAAAGGGTACGTGGACTAAACGGGGACTAGAATCCCGTGTCCAGCCTATCTTGTACTAAAAAGGGTTAGTACAAGTGGCAGCGTTGACTTATAATTAGGGGAATGAATGAATGCGGTGTTTGTTTTGAAAACGTGAACGGATTTTTTTGAAAAAAAATGATGCGACACAACAAATGCGGCACACAAACCCTAATTCTATTGGTCGCCTAGGTCAGATCTCTAGACCGCTCCTAACTGCCAGAAGACAAGTCGCAGGATAGAATCCTCCACTGCCTCTTTGTCTCCCTGTGGCCAGGTAAGTGCCAGGTAAGTGGGAAGGTACTCCACTACGTAAGTAGTGGGCCTAATTAATAACCACTAGCCTTCGACACACTTGCCTTAGACACCACAAGAAAACGCGGATAAGCAATGAATTACCCACGGCCTTCTTCTGTCCTAAGTGAGCGCGACGGTCCTTAGAATCATCTCTAGATCTTTTTTAGTTAATGTGGGTCAATGCGAATGCAAGTTTTGTGATTTTCGGGGCCTAGGAAGGGTAATGAAATCCCCACCTAATTTAGATTTGGCCGTGGCCCTTAATATCCGTATTTAGAATGCAAACAACCAAAAAATAAGAACACGCAAAAATTTAATTTTGCAATTTTTGCGCTGCGATTATTTGCAAAGAAGCCTGCAGAAATTTGTTAGTTGGAGCTAAAAAGAGGAGAGAAAAGAAGGTAAGAAAGTACCTGAGATAAAAAGTTCACAGAGATCCCTCAACAAGGCCGCGGTTCCGCCGAAATTGCCTCTTAATGCCGCCCTTCCGCGGTCGCAAGAAAAGAACACTGTACAAAATTTTCAGGGAATGTTCCTGTTCACTTCCCCTGTCCTCTGGAATTCTCCAAAAAAATTTCCAATTTCACAGCAAGCTCCAGATTTCCTTGCAATGAACCACAACAAATTGTTTAGGGTTTGCATGAATTTTGATTACAACAATTACAATAGAATAAATCTTTCAATTCAAACTTTAATATGAAACGAATTAGCGCGTAATCTCCGGCAACGGCGCCATTTGATTGTTATAAATTCTCGGTTTGTGTAAATCAATTCAAATAATCCCCGGCAACGGCGCCATTTGATTGATTCTAAAATTCAAGACTGTGTAGTATCAACTCAAATGATCCCCGATAACGGTTTCATTTGATCGATAAGATTTTCTCGTTGTGTCGGTATGAAAATTGAATAAAATTCACAATAAAAGAGTTATATTTGACCGCAATCAACTACGGTGTCGGATGTAGATTGTAAGTGAATGCGGATCGTCCACAGGGATTGTGCGATTCATTTCTATATTTGATTTATTTGAATTGAAATGTTAATTGAAAAGAAAAGAAACATGATTCAAGATTTTATCGATTGATTCAGGTGTCACTAGTCTAATCAAGAATCAAGAAAATGATAAACAATCGAGAATCGGGTTTCGATGATATTTCCAACCAAAATGTCAAGAATCTAAATGAGGCTCGCAGGAATCGATCGGATCTATAGACGTGATATAATCTCAAGATATCGTGTTCTTGTCCTTCGAAGATTTGATTCTAGATCGATGATGATCGACGAGAGTTAGGGCTTTCTCGTGAAACTAGGGTTTCATCATTTAACCCTTGTTCTTTCGTCGATATCATTCACATTCTAGCCTCTAGAAATTTCAAGAAACAATCGTAACTCCCCAATTTCGAGTGATATCAATCAAGAAAGTATCGCAACAAAATTGGGTCGTCGGTTCTTGAACTTGCTAGGGTTTACAAAACTCATAGGAATCAAGAATCGTGTTCAGATATATTACATCATCATTCTATTGATCTTCTCGACTCCTCAACGAGCGGAGTATTACTCAAACATCACAACAAGAACTACAACTAGAAATTGAGATCGAATCATGATGCAAGAATTTAAAGAAAACAAGATAAAAGAATATCACCTTTTATTTATATCAACAATTTGATTACAGTCGCTCAAGAACTACAAGAGGAAGAACTAAATTGTCGATCTGGCGTCGCTTTTCTCCGTGAGTCGTGGATCGGCTTGGACCACTTGCTCTGTTGAAGATCGGCTCCGCTCATAAAAGGTTGAAGGGATTCTTGCTTGATGTGGTACTCGGAATCTTGGCTTTTGATTGGAATTAGGGTTAGGGTTTCACACAAGTCTTCTCACTAGACTTGTGGAAGAAGAAGATGAAGAATGAGGTAGGAGATTGAATGGCTCTAGATTGATACTAGATTGGGGATTAGATGATTGATTAACCCTAGGTCTAGGCTTCTATTTGTAGACTTTCTAAACCCTACGTCTAGGTTTGAAATTACAATTCCCTCCAAAAGTTTGTTGAGGAGCTTCTAGAAATAGTTTGTTAGGAGTTTAGCTTAGGCTTTAAGCTAGGTTTAATTAAGCTTAGAAACCCTAGTTTGCTGAACTGGCAGAAGTCTCTGGAGTCTTCTGGAAACTGACATGTCTTGAAGAGCTTCTGGAAGTGATATGGAAGTTATGAAGCTGAAATGAGATGCTGATGTGTCTAAGCCGCCGCGGAACCGCGGCGCAAGCCGGCTCCGGCCGTGGTTCCGCGGCCATGTTGTTGGCTTGGGGCTTTAAACTTCTGGTGTGGTCTTGGGCTAATGTTTGGGGCTTTATCTGATGTGTTGATTTGTATTTGTCCCTTTGGATTGATTCCAGAACTGAAATCATTGAGTTAGCGTAATGTTTGATCAGCACCATGTAAATTTTTGGCTTTTCTTGTGGGTTTTCCTGCATAGATCTCAAAACAAGCGTTGCGCAATATAGGGATGATGCGATGCCATGATATGCTGTCAATTTCCTCAGAAATGTCGGTTTTAGAGTCTAACACATGCAATCTGATATTTAACGACTGATTTGCTAATATGTGAAATATGAATACCGTACACTTCTAAATGAGTGTAAATGATAGGGAAATTGCCGGTTAAAAGATACAGTATTTTCGACTGATCAACTACCCATGTCCCTGCTAGTATGATCTGCATCAAAGTCCTGGTAGTCAAGTACTCATCCTAAGGGATTTATCAACATGTAATAGAGAGACAATAAGTGTACATGTTAAGATAAAGAGCAACCAGATAACATACTATCATATCGAGCAAGAAAGTCATCTCTATATATGTCCAAGCATCCACTACAATATACATCACATGTACAATAATGGCCACTGGGGCATACATATAACTAACACCTCCACCCTTCAAGTCTCATGTGTTGAGAAACCTCGGATGTTATGAGAAAAATTAATCCATCACTACACTCTATATCCTCTAGGCTATCTAGTTAAGAAAACTAGGTACCCTAGCTACCTCGGCTATTGAGGTAGGAGCTCGGAATACAAATCCTCAGGTGGATCATCTTCGATGGAGGGAGACTGGAGATCAAGCTTGATCATGGAGGCCTCAAGGAGCTTGGGATGATGGTTAAAGACCGAAGGACACGGATCATTCGGTATAACCATTCTTCACTCCTCTCTTTATAGTTTGCTAGATTAGGGTTAATGGTCGATCCGTATTATAGGGTTTTTCTAGCGCCGGTTTAGAAAATTTTTGTTTCTGCTACGGTTTGATGGCTAGAGCGCTAGCATAACCCAACATGGTATTAGAGCCAACCCATTAACCCTTACTAGCAGTTTTAGACGATGTTAAAGTAACAAAACCGAAACAACTCCGAAACAATACGGAAAATATTCCAGTTTTTGTCGAATTTTTCTAGTCTTCAAAAAAAAAATTTAAACAATTGGAAAAGGCTATTTATGTGATAAGTAGAACACACACAAAACATGAGCCCCAAATGCCAAAATATGGCCGGCAAGATCAAGCAAATGCCAGGCCTGGCCGGACCAGATTGCAATTTGGAGCTTGGAATTTGTTGTGTGTTCTAGTCTCTGGAATATTGGTTCTCAGGTGTTGTTTGATTTTGCCCAGGTTGGATATTATGTTATCTTTTGTTTGGGGGCAATACGGAGTATTTCAAAATCGCTATTTTTAACACTGTTTAAAAGTTTTCAGTACATGCATTACTATCTGCGACCGCAAATGTTATTAGAGCGGTACAACTCGTCTAATTGCTATATGTCTTTTAGATGGGTTTGTGAACATGACATTCAAGTTGATGTTCTGTGTTGTGCTATGGTTGTGGTTGGATCGTCGTGGTGGATACCCAGTGGTGCAATGGTAGTACAGTTTAGATTCATTTGTACATTTGATATTGCAGGGCGAGCGTCCGGCATTTCGCTGAGTCTTTATTTATGGGCGCTCACACGTGAGGCACGTAAGGCGCTGAGTCTTTATTTATAGGCACTCACATATGCGCCAGATCTCTACTTATGGACGCTCACATGTGAGGCATGTAAGGCGCTGAGTCTTTATTTATGGGCAGTCACATATGAGACTTGTGAGGCGCTGAGTCTTTATTTATTTTTCGTTCACACGTGAGGCACGTGGGGCGCCAGATCTTTATTTATGGGTGCTCACATGTGAGGCATGTGAGGCGCTGAGTTTTTATTTATGGGCTTTCACGTATGAGGCACATGAGGCGCCAGATCTTTACTTATGAGCGCTCATATGTGAGGCACGTGAGGCGCTGAGTGTTTGGGGATTTAATCTCTGTTTAATTTTTGAAAGAAGTTAAACTTCTATTAATGGTGTTTTGGCCATTAATGATCACCAAGATCTCTATTTTTGAAGATCTGGAATTGGTTATTTGATAACTAAGTTCTTTTGTTTCTTTTTTGCAAGAACTAAGTTCTTAGAAGGGTTGAACCTTATTTTAGAGGAATTAAATTCGTGGAATATACATTCCATTTCTTTTCTTCATATTTCTTTTCTCATGTCTACATTTTCCCCCTAAATCTTGAGTCTGATGAACAAAATCATCCCAATGAGAATTAAATTCTCAACTTATGAGAGATTTGTCTTGCGGATCTCAGATCCAGAGAAAGAACTAAGTTCTATATAAAGGGATAAACCCTTATATTTATATATATTAGGCAAATGAGATATTTTTATCTTAGTTTTTTTCTTTACCTAGGATTTGAAGGGAGCATGAAAGAATTTTTCTTCAGCTAGAGAATTAAATTCTCAGTTGTATCTTTTTTATCACCTTATGGGGTCGATTCTCCTCTATATGAGATTTAATTTCTTTGCTCCTATTTATAAGAGAAGAGAAAAATCGATCTGTTTGAGAAAATCACTTATTAAGAGATCCCGATTGATTTCATAACTAATCAAATTGATCTTAAAGATCAACCGATGAATTTTATTCACTGTTGGATATTTAATCCAAAGGCTTTCTGTTTAGCAGAGAAGATTTCTTATATGTTTTTAACAAGATTAGGAAAATATTTTTTCTAAGATAGAATTTAATTCTATCAGATGATCGATTGGCGATTTTATAACCACCATCGTATCTTTGATCCAAGGGTTCTCTGTTTAACAGAGAAGATCTTTCTTGTTTAAGAAAGATCAGAGAAATATTTCCCCCGTAGAATTTAATTCTACATAGAATTTAATTCTAACAAAAAATAACACTCACGTGCATTACATGTGAGGCGTTGGCCTATAGCACTCACATGGATATCACGTGAGGCGCTGCCAAGAAGCCGGTAAGTGCGCACACATGGATATCACATGAGGCGCTGCCAAGAGACTGAATTAACGCTTCACATGGATATCATGTGATACGCTCATGTGTTTAACACGTGGGAACCAATACAAGATTTGATCCTATCCGCATGTGTTTAACGCATGGGGGCTTCCTTTTATTTTTCTAAGGGGACAACAAGCTCCGGCCAAAATTTTTCACAGGAACAAATACCCCTGCTACTTTGCCCACGTAAGTATGTACGTGGGCTAAGTAGTGTAAAGTATGCATCACCATAGAATTGATGGCTTAGGAGATAGGTTTGGAACCCCTGCCATCTAAGGCTTTGTTCATCTTCATGAGCGTAAGGGTTTCATGAAGGTTTCTCTCCCTATGAGTCATGAGGATCTCATAGGTGCATATTCTCTTTGGGAATCGTAGGGATTCCTAAGTGTCTTTCACCTTCGTGAGTCGTAAGGATCTCACACAGGTATTTTCTCCTTACGAGTCGAGAGGACCCGTAAGTGGCTTCTTCTCCTCATTGGATGCAACTTTGTCGCATGTGGCCCGTGGATAGTATACAAGAGTCAGTTATGAACTCCTTTTAAGGCAATAGTGGCTTAAGAAACACGTTGATATCCCCGTCGCCTAAGGCTTCACCTTTATGAGCTGTGAGGGTCTCATAAAGATGTTTCTCCCTACGAGTCGAGTGGATCTCGCATGTGTATCCTAACGTGAAATATAGATAACCCCTTTTGATATAAGAGTCCATTAGGTTTGTGGTACTGGATTAAGCCCATCATACCGTCGCGTTGGCTGATATATTCTCGACATGCAGTCCCTTAGGTTGCTGCTCGAGTAGCCCCGCGTCTGTCGTATCTCTGATCCCTTCTGTGACTGGACAAGACATCTTCAAGCAGTCTTCTAGGTTGGAATATTCATATTACCATTAGAAGATCCAGCGTTAGGTATTTCCGTGGCGCTTTACTTGAGGTTAGGCTCGATTTGAAACCCTGATGAGTTATAACCGCACCATTATGGGGTGGGATGACATCCAATGGTCTTTAAGCTGTAGATGTTTCCATCAAGACCCAAAGCTAGAAATATGCCGTCACTTCGCTTTTACCTTGATGATATCACACCAATTCTTCGCTGAAGTTAGGGTAAACATCCATATGATCTCTAGGCCGTATATATCGCCATCGAAGTCTGGAGCTATGATTTTGCCGCCACTCCACTTTTATTTGACCATTGCGTCTGCACCCTGCAGGAATGAGGAGAACGTGGAGACGATTTCCAGACTGTAGATGTTGCCATCGAGATCTAAAACTAGGAATATGCGGTCACTCCACTTTTGTTCGACCCTTTGGTCCTTGTTGACGTCGCATCTGCACCGAGAAGGAACGTCGAGCTGGAGCCAGGATTTTTCCATTACTCCTTTTTTATTTGACCCTTTAGTCTTTGATGGCGTCGCGTCTAAATCCTGCTAAAATGAGAAGAACGTCGAGTTGATCTCTAGGATGTAGATATTGCCATTAAGATCTGGAGCTAGGAAAATGCTGTCACTCCACTTTTGATTGACCCTTGGGTCCTTGTTGACGTTGCATATACACCAAGAAGGAACATCGGGCTGGAGCTAGGATTTTTCAATCACTCCTCTTTTATTTAACCCTTTGTTCTTTGATGACATTGCATCTGCACCCTACTGGAATGAGAAGAACTTAGAGATGATCTCTACGTTGTAGATATTGCTATCGAGATGTAGAGCTAGGAATATGCCGCCACTCCAATTTTTTTTGATCCTTGGGTCCTTATTAACGTCGCATCTGCACCGAGAAGGAACGTCGAGATAGAACTAGGATTTTTCCATTACTCTTCTTTTATTTGACCCTTTTGTCTTTGATAACGTTGCATCTACACCATACTAGAATGAGAAGAACGTCGAGTTGATCTCTAGTCTGTAGATGTTGCCATCGATATCTAGAGTTAGGAATATGTCGTCAGTCTACTTTTGTTTGACCCTTGGGTCCTTATTAACTTTGCATCTGCACCGAGAAGGAACGTCGAGCTGGATCTAGGATTTTGCCATTACTCTGCTTTGATTTGACCCTTTGGTCTTTGATGACGTCGCATTTGCATCCTGCTGGAATGAGAAGAACGTCGAGCTGATCTCCAGGCTGTAAATGTTGCCATCGAGATCTGGAACTTCTTTTAATGAAGTATGATGGGAAAATATGGTTCCCTTTCTTTCGTTTGTACTTATGGATTGTATACAAGAGTCGGTATAGACCTACTTGCAGAGCAGAAATTTTTTTTATTTTATTTTTACGATACTCTATCTCTTCAGCTTTTCATATCGCGAAAGTCGCTACTGCCCAATCATTTCGGCTATTTATCGCGGTGCCCAATCATTTCGGCTATATTTTTTATTTTTTATTTTTAACTAGTTGTTTTTTATTGCGAGCTGCCCTATCATTTCGGATATTATGAATACATATTTTTTATGACTCGCTGATTTTTATTGCGAACTTCCATATAATTTCGTCTATTTCATATGCATTTTTTTGCGACTCGCTGAGTTTTATTACGAGTCAAGAACTTGGGGTTTGATACCAATCTGGGCATCAACATCGCTGCAGCTGGAATATTGCCAGGAGCGAATCATCATATGCCTTGCGAGACCTTGAAGTTTGACACCTGTTTACGAATCAGTATCGCTACAACTGAGATATTGCCAGAAGAGAATTATCATTTGCCCTTGTTGATTTGAACAAAGGTATCTTAGCAAACAGGGTTAGGATCCTGTTGACTAAGGCTTTTGACTTTATGAGCCGTAAGGGTCTCATAAAGGTATTTCTCTCTACGAGTCGAGAGGATATCGTAGGTGTTTTTCTCCTCAGAAATTGTGAGGATTTCTAAGTGGTATTTTTCCCTTGCGATCTTATTAGGAAGTTTTCTCCTTATAAGTCGAAACGATTTACAAGTGTCATTCACCATATAGGGATATTTTCGCCATCGGTGGAACTTTATGGAAACATATTTTGTTCGTGCCCGTGTATCATATACAAGCGTCAGTATGGAACTACTTGTAGGGCAACTTGGGGGATATTGTCATGCCTCGCTTACCAAAATGCGCAGACTACAGCACGTGACAGAGCCAACCAAGCTACCTATGGCTAGGAATCATCCTTCTACAGTCACATTACGGTTGTCTATAGGATATCAAGAACAGAAAAATATAAAAACTATTTAGTACTTGTCCATTTGATACAGTAAATAGAGTCAAGAAATTCATAAGCGGAAACAAATCAATTACAATAAAAACATCCGAATCATGTCCCAATATGGGCTCACATTAAAGAAAAAAAATGCGGAAATAAACTAAACTAAACATCTCTAAAACACATTGTTCAACTCCTCATCGTTTGGCTTGATGGTTAAAGTACTCTTGATCTGCCTGCGATAAAGGTAAAAGAACTCGGCCATGCAAAACCCAGACGTCAGTGCGTCATAATATCAAAGTAACAGTGATAACTAGGATATAACGATGATATAATTAAACATGAATATAAATGAATAACTTAGATATGAAACAGTGAGGTACATGTATGTGATGTGTATCCTAAAGTCTGTGCTTTTAGGCTATCTATTCTAAAAGACTTTGAAATCAATTTAATAGAATCGTCGATGTAACTCAATAGTATCCCGTACATGCCCGGGACCGCGGTTAAGATTCTTGGGCCGAATCCGAGATGTGCCGCTAGGCAGTAAACAGGTAACATGTACAGATGAATGATTTCAGCAGCATCATCCCGGGGCTGGCCTAGCCCATAAAGACTGATCAGTATAAGTATCGAACTGTTGAGTTACAAGTCAGGTTTCATTATTGATTTTCCCTTATCCCCAAGGTTATGTGTTCAAGTCAGGTATTGATGATGTGAATCTAATGCCAACACAGGATCAAGCGGGTATAGATTTTGTCTATGCAGACAACAAGTTACGTCCGTCGGGACAATAAGTCAGGATTGTCGGCAATAGTAACAAGATCCAAGTAACAAGTCAAGTAGTGTGTCATGAACATGTTATGTGATGCATATGTATCAAATAGATACCCAATGTGAAACTGTAATCAATATCGGAACACGGTAAAGAAAACTGATACCAGGATGCATATGTGTCTATCTGTAATAACCATTTATACGTCCATGACTATGTATGATGCAA
The DNA here is from genome assembly GCA_030015575.1 of Agapanthus africanus. Lineage (NCBI taxonomy): Eukaryota > Viridiplantae > Streptophyta > Magnoliopsida > Asparagales > Amaryllidaceae > Agapanthus > Agapanthus africanus. Next base: position 460,661,547 of record JASDDO010000012.1, on the reverse strand, counting down.
ACTAGATAACACGTTGTGCTAATATAGTAGTATACCGATATCATGATATTCCGGCATGCAACTAGATATGCTATTCTCAGTACGGATACGAACGGATATCATAAAACTGTAAATCAATAACATTTTCTATATAATAAAACACATGTACTATTTTTAATCATATGGATATCGATATAGTAACATAGCATGTTGCAAGTTAAACTTGCCTGATCGGATCTCATGTCAGGGTACGAATGCTACGTCCGACGTTGGATAAACATCGTGATGCAAACTCACACGCATGCAGGACTGGACCTGGCTTATCAATGACGTGACGTGGTGATTAGGCTAGACGACGATGGTGACTGGGTCGTCTGGATCGTTGGCGACGCGTGCGACTCTAACGAGACGGCCGGAAAAGCAAGAAATCAAGAAAGAAAAGGAAAGAAAGAAAGAAGAGAAGAAGAAGAAGAAGAAGAATGGGGTGTGGCTATTGTGTCAGCTCTGGTGGTGAGAACAGAGGTGAGATGACGGCGACGATGGGTTGTCGTCGACAGCGAGGTGGCTACGTCGGCAGTGGGTTTTCTGGGGTTGCTGTCGGGTCGGGAATGCAGGGTTGATGGTGGCGGTGGAGGTTTGTAGTGTCGAGGAAAGGAGAGAGGGGCGATGAGAAGATGGTGGTGATGATGACGAGTCTCCGGCGATGAGTAATGGCGAGGTTGGGGTCAGAGTTTGCTGCAGGAGTTCATCGGGGGTTGTTGAGGGTTTGCAGTGGGGAGGTAGAGATGGTGGAGGTTGTGATGAGGTGATGAGGCGATGAGGTCGGGGTAAGGTCGACGACGAGGTGAGGTCGAGGTGATTGGCGGCGAGGTGAGGGGTTTTTGGGTTGCAGGTGGCATCGGGATTTGGGTTGTGGGTTCTAAGGATGGAGAAGAGACGAGGCGAGGAGAGGAGAGAAGGTGGTGGAGATTGTGATGAGGGCGAGGAGGTGGTGATGACGAGGTTGTGGGGAGGTCGGCGACGAAAGCGAGGCTAGGGTTTGGGTTCGTCGCGAGGAAAGGAAAGAAAAACAGAGGAGAGAGATGAGGGGTTATAATAATATAGGGTTAAATTAATATATATATATATATATATATAAAGTGAGATAGAGAGAGAGAGGAACAGTGATCGCGGGAAGAGAGAGATACGAGAGAGAGAGAGGGGGGCTGGAAAGAGAGAAGGAGAGATAAGAGAGAGAGAGAGGGAGCGATAAGATTATTAGTTAATATTATATATATAAACTGTATATATAAAAATTAGATTTTAAAATATTATAACATATATATTAGGTTTAGACAGCTATTATCAAAATACTCCGAAAAATACCCGGGTCTCTTCTAAAAATCTAGTTTTAAAATATGGAGAATATACGTACAAGCCAAAAAAATAATGCGATGTACGGTTAATAAAAATGCATACCCCCAAATACGGATCTTCGTAAATATACGTAGCGATCCAAATTAGTCCGTTTTATCAATCTGGACATGAACACGATGTATGGATGCAAACATATGATATGGGATATGATAACATGCCATGCTAGATATCAAAATATATTATATGTCTATTATTTTTGTTATTTAAAAGATATGTGGATAAATATATCATATAAGTGTGTATCGAATCTAGATGTGCATGGATTCTATATACTAGCGAATATTAACGTAATCTTGAACCATGATGGGTTTCAACCATGCAGGTCGAGTCGGATACTAACCATAGTTACCAAATGCACTATCCGCACCCAAAAGCAAAAGTAAACAAGAAGTTTTCGCAAAATTTCAAATACCCAAAAATATCATATAAATGCACTAGGGTGTTATAGATATGATGACTTAAGAACAGGTTTAGATCCCTATAACTTAAGGATTTTGAATCCCATGAGCCATTAGAGTCTCATAGGGAGATATATTCTCCTTATGAGTCATGAGGATCTCGTAAAGGTATTTTCTTCTTAGGAATCGAATGGATTCCTAAGTGTGTTACTCCTTTGTGAGTCGTAAGGATCTCACGCCAGTATTTTCTCCTCAAAAGATCGAGAGGACCCTGCAACTGCATATATTTTTTTATTTAACGTGTTTGCGCCCTCTTAGGTTTTCACAAACTCGCCGGCAATCCTGCTGATTTTACTTACAGTGCCCTTTCGGATTTTCATCCATTCCCATTTACTTGTGGACGTACCGTTTTTTTTGAACGGTGAAACTCTCAAAAGTAGCTTCGCCATAGATGACCCATCTGTTTTCCGGTGGGATTTAGGGGTGACCTCATCACAGGTGTAGTAATGTAGCCGGTAGGACTCTAGTTGCAATCTTTGCCAGTGGGAGTTCAATTGCAATGTCGATCTCAAGGAGCATATTAGTTTAAGGACATTACAGTCTATTATCGCCATGTTTGGGGTGACACGCTATTTTAGGGACATCTCGGTCCATTATTAGTTTAGGGAAATTTCGGTCCAACATCTCCGTGTTCTGAGCGAAATGCTAGTTTGGGGACTTTTCGGTTCAACATCCCCGTTTTCGGAGCGAAATGCAAGTTTAGGAACGTTTCGGTCCAACATCCCCGTGTTCGGATCGAAATTGTAATTTAGGGACGTTTCGGTCCAACATCCCCGTGTTCGAATTGAAATGCTAGTTTAGAGACGTTTCAGTCCAACATCCCCGTGTTCGGAGCGAAATGCTTGTTTAGGGAAGTTTCGGTCCAATATCTCCGTGTTCGGAGGGAAATGCTAGTTTAAGGACGTTTCGGTCCAACATCCCCGTGTTCGGAGCGAAATGCTAGTTTAGGGTCGTTTCGGTCCAATATCCCCGTGTTCGGAGCGAAATGCTAGTTTAAGGACGTTTCGGTCCAACATCCGTGTGTTCAGAGCGAAGTGCTAGTTTAGGAATGTTTCGGTCTATCATTTATCATTCGATTAGGGAGTTACATAACTCATCCCTTCGAATGCTTGCTTGTTTAGCCGCTGCTACCTGGCCGTAGTATAAGTGACCACTTCACTCCTTAGGCTATCTTCACCCTCTTGGACTGCTTCATTTATCATCGTACCAATCGGGTTGTTTTTGCAGGAAATACTGGGCACTTTACACGGCACCTGCCCTTTGCTCATCAATGTCGCTTTCTGACGCTGACAGAGCATCTTCTTCATATACGAAGGAACGAGATATCACGTCACTCCTTCTGCCGAGTCTTCTTCCTTTTTGGAAGAATGAACTTGACTTGGGAGCTTTTCCCTTCATCATCCATTTTAGAAGTGGGAAAAGGCTTCTATATCCCTTCTAAGATTTCTGGTTCAAGCGGGCTATTCTACTTGATTACTGGACCCGCTTGTAGGTCCCTTAATATCCTTTCTTTTCTTTTAAAGAAAGGACCACCTCACGTAGAGATTCTTCTGCTAGCGAGTAATATGCCCACTGCGTATATTTTGGGGGAGCGAGTATTCGCATCCCAATCTTTTCAAGTATGTACCCCTGCTGTCGCTATTTTGAAGACAGGTTGTTTTAGAGCCGCTCATTTTTGGTTGGTGAGCGTTGGTGACAAACACCGCTGTGCCTCCGCTTTTCATATATCTTCATCAGAAGAGGATAGGTCTTGACCCATCTGATCTAATCTAGCCATTTTATCTATGAGATCTTGGAAAGTCGTCGGCTTGAAGAGGGCCACATATGGGAACACCTTTGGATTTAAGGGTGGCTATGAACATTCCCACGGCTAGAACTTCGTCGATGCACTGCTCACATTTTGACCAGAGTTTTTGCCATCGGGTAACATATTAAACCCAAGTCTTAGTCGGTCGAACCCTTTCGTTAACCAATGCCGCTACGATAGTGCACTTATTCGCACTGGCGAATCTCTGACAGAAGAGCATCTCCATCTCGTCGAAAGTATTAACATAGTTATTTGGGAGTTCCGCATACCATTCGAACGCAATGCCTGCCAGACTGCTGACGTTGCCACATATGGATTTAAATCGCGTGATGTGTTAGCGAGGATTTTCGGTTCCTTTGTACATGTGGAATGTCGGAAGTATGTATTCTGGCGAGTACTGTACTTGATTGTGGCACGCCGGATACGGTTGACCAGTCTTGATTGACCTATTTGCTGCTTCACTGGCATAGTGAGCTTTGATTTGCTAAGCGATATATGTGTCCAGATTTGCTTTTGGGATGATTTCCTCCTCAGCCATTGATGAGATTTGCAGAGGATTTGAAATGACACCCTTATCTTTAAGAACAACTACTGGCAGTTCATCTGCTAGTGGTTCTGAATGGACCATCATTTTAGCCATATTCTGGATCAAGAAGGCCATCTGGTTCATTTTAGCGGACATCGCTGCCGCATTTTCATCCTTTTCCTTAAGAGCGCGCTTCAGGAAATCAATATCCAACTCATGCCCTACTCTTTCTTCGGGTGCGTCTTCGGAGTTTGCCCTAGGCGGTGGACTAGCAAGTTCCGCCGCTTGAGTAAGTATCTCCAACAAATTTTCATGTTGCTGCTGAGCTTTTATCAGAGACCGAGTATGCGTCCTGTGACTTGTAGAAACGCGACCTTCGTCTTTGGAATTCACCATGTAGACTATATGAACTACCATGCCCCCAGGCTTAGGGCATTTGGGACTTTGGCCTCTGGATTTTGCCTCGGGCGCTTGAGCTTTATCAGGCTTTTCTTTTTGTGAGAAACCGCTTGAGGAAGAACCATCATATTAAGAACTTCCTTGGGATGAGTCCCCTTGTATTTGGAAAGGGACTTGTCAGAGTTTAGATGACGCTTAGGAGAAGAGTCGTGGACGATGCCTGAGTTCTTCACCTGCTTCCACACCTTATATATAAATGAGGAAAGTCCTTTTGGAGAGCGAAGTATTTTCTGTTCTCCTTGGATCTCCACAGGATGAGAAGACTTTTTCAATACTGTGGTGGGGGAATTTTGTTTGACCCTCCACAGTAGTTTGAAACTGTTCCCGGTTGGAACAGTAGAATTCACCATTGGAGATGAAGCTGTTAGGAATATGTATGCTCTAGAGGCCATTATTGTATATTATAGTGGATGCTTGGACATATATATAGAGAACTTTCTTGCTCGACATGATAGTATGCTATCTGGTTGCTCTTTATCTTAACATGATCACTTTTTTTAGTTTATTGTCTCTTTGATACATGTTGATAAAGCCCTTAGGATGTTGGCTTGACTACCAGGACTATGATGCAGATCATACTAGTGGGGATTGTGTAGTCCACAAGCACATCCTTAATAGTTCCTAGTCGAGGGAGTATCGAGACAGGGCATCGATATTCCAGAGTAGACTAGTGTATACGTTTCTTGGCCCTGTATAGGGGCGATGGATGATCCCATAACCATTGGTGTTTGACATCAAAGATTGTATACAGGTGCTCATTAGAAACTGAGTACACTGAACGGACTCGCCGAGAACTCGTAAATGGTATTATACCTATCGTCAAATAGTATTTCTCTGATGACACTTGTGCAGGTTAGTCTGTAGATCCGAAATCGTCATGGTGTCTTGTGTGGTTCCCACTGTGCTTTGATTTCTACCCTACCAAGGTGTTGGGTTACGCCAGCGCCCCGGCCATCAATCCGTGGCCAAATGCGGAACAAAAACTTTTATTAAACCGACGCTAACGGAACCCGATTCCCGGATCGAACCATTAACCCTACACTAGCAATATGTAAAAGAGTTTAGAGAGGTTATACCGAACGATCCGAGTCCTTCGGTATTCAACCTCTGTCCCAAGCTCCTCGCGGCTTCCTTGATCATGTTTGGTCTCCGGTCTCCCCATATCGAAGAAGATCCACGTCGAGCGTTGGTAATATGGGCTTCCGCCTCAAAACCGAAGCAACTCGGGTATCTAGTTTGCTAGCCTAGATAGCCAAGATGAAGTAGAGAGAGTGTGTGATTACTTTGTCTCAAAACACCCAAGGATTCTCAACTCATGAGAGGGTTTGGGTGGAGGTTGAAGAAGAAGCTAATGGAGGAAAGTGTGAGCTAAAGCTTTTGGCAAGTGAAGAAAGAAAATGAAGTGGCTTGTATTATGAGTTCTTTTTTTTAGCACATAAAGAAAAAATAAAACCAACTCAAGAAAAAGGAGCCGCCATCTCATTTTCTATGCTCACTACAAAATATCTTATAACAAAACAAAAACCATCCCATGACCCAATACCACGAGTCACCAAGTGCACATGCTACATCAATGCATCAAAGCCAAAACTCACACTCATACTTTCCACCTCAATAAACATTTAATCTAAATGTTTAATCCACAAAAAGAAATAGCAACTACTAAAGTAAACTTGTAACGAATTACAGTAATACCCCTCATCCATACATACATACCTGCATCTGTATTCCGACTGAATACAAATACAACGAGACGAAAATAATCCAACAATACAATACTAGGATCCGGCTTAAACCAAAGCCCACTAGTATTATCCATCTGAATCATTATCCGTGCACAAGTGCACATATATGATCGAACCCTGCCATAAAACCATACGGCCTCTACAACGTTTTGCCCGAAGCGGTGAAACCCTCTATGTGGGACTCTAAAGACTCGTCAATACGCTGGCAGTGGGTTTAACCACAAGCACGTCAGTGGCACTAGCTGTACGTAACGGCTATCCAGGTATTGAGCGAAAGGGAGGCCGACGAAAAAACCCATCCTGAAACCCCTGCCGAGCCTGACAGTGACAATATCCATACAGTCCGATCCGTTCGTCTATGAGTATCGCATTCGAGTCTAGGGGGTGGATAAAGTCAGACCCCTAATAACACGGCATTTAGTGTCGGTATGAAGCCCATCACCACCTGAGAAACTACTGATCCGAATCAGTAATTCTCGACTACCTTGGCCAAGGATTTCTGGTGATGGCCACCCGTGCACACTGCAACATCAACCCCAAATACCGGGAGAAACGAATCCCCTGACAATCCGCTCACTGCCTCCATGTGGCTCGGGAATGTACCCAACTAAAACCTGTTTGCATGACTCCTTTGAGCCGTGGTAGGGTAGTAATCAAAGCACAGTGGGAACTCACACGAGACAAATGACGATCTCAGGTTGATAGACTAACATGTACACGTGTCAACAGGGAACTGCTATCTGACAATAGGTATAATACCAACTAGCATGTTCCCGGTGAGTCCTTCCGGTGTACTCATAACCCAATGAGCACATGTATACATCTTAGGTGAACAAACAGACACCAATGGCTTGTGAGACCGGTCACCGCCTTTCGTCGGGGTCTCGATCAGTATACACTAGTCTACCCTTGGAGTATCGATGCCCAGTCTCGAAACTCCCACGACTAAGGACATTTTAAGGATGTGCTTATAGACCACCCAGCTCCGACGTATATGATCGCCATCATACTGCTGGCAGTCAAGCAAGAATTCTATGGGCTCTATCAACATGTAATACTGATCTGTAGTGCCACCTGAAGCATGTACATGATGATAAAGGCAAACCAGATAGCATATTATCATCTCGAGTAAGACTGTTCTACTAGTATAGGTCCTCCCTCAATCATTTCAATCACATGCATGCGATCCAATAATTGAATTGAGGGCACTATAGCCAACAATCTCCCACTTGCACTTAAAGCTAATTATTGCGGTGTCGCATACACACATCCCGTATGATACCGAACACCCAACTCCTCTACTAATCAGTTTCACAAAGCTCGTTTGCGAAATTATTGCGTTCGAGAAATAGCCTCAGTGAGTGGATCGTCTCTAATGTTTCTTTCTATGTCTCTCTTTATCTCAAGTTCACGGAGAAAGCAATCTCCCGAAGTGAGCAATACTTGTCTTAGAATATGTGTGGATATCTGATGGGACCCAGTTCATAAATGAACTCCAAATCCAGCAAATTTCTTAGACTGTATCGTCCACTGAATTTAATCAGTTTCCTGCGCCATGCCTACCTCAGTATCGGTTTGGACCACCTATCCAAACTACTGCCCCGCAAAAGTGGGAAAACTATAACTCTGACAGTCACTCTCTCATCCAGGTCACCTTGGAAGCCTGGAATGATAATTGTCTCCCGAAGGAGGCTGCCGTTATCATATCCCTAGAACATCCACTTAGGTTCATAAACTGTTTCCGAACGTTTCTCCACGATTGGATTAATATAAACTTATTGCAGCTAGCGCAAAAACAGTATCTGGTGTGGTACTTGACATCTCATGATTGACTCAATTGCCTAAGCAAGTGATATGTCTATCATGCACATCCCTCTCCCCTTTAGTTTGTAAGACACCTTTAGAGAGGGTAACTCCATCACCTGCAGGTACACCACCTTACCAGGAGTCTTCCATTCTAAAACACCTTTAGAATACTGTCTAAGTACCCACATTGGGAAACTACCCAAATCTAGATCTAATACCATAGATCTAGTAACCAAAATGCCTCATATTATATCCATATCCTATGTGGATAAACAACTGTGTGACAACCACAATATAACTGATCGTAGTATAGAAATTTCACTTTCTATAAAGTGCATGTCATCCAATTACCAGGACATCACACCCTACTACCTTCTTAACAGATCCATCTCCTATCCTGATGAAGTCAAAGCCTATGACTGTCATATCAAAAATAGATGATGTATCTCCGCTATACCTACTTTAGTCTACAAATAGACACAAGCTATTTTTCCAATATGCTTCCGTTGCTCCCACTGACCACAACAACCCTCTGGCAGATTCATATACACGTGCACTTCTAAAGCTAGTTTAGAACGACGTTATACTCATCCTCCTGCCGGGTCTCGTAGTCTAGAACAGCAGTAATGGCAAGTCTGGATAAACAAGAAGCTCCCTGTCACCGTCTTTGAGGATACCGGAGTACTTCTCGGGTGCCTGAGATTACCCACCATATCTGTGGAGTGGCTAATGGAATGTCAAACCCGATTGAATGTTTAGGATCTATTAAATTTTCAGTAATCGTTTGTGGTTTTGGAATCACTTCCAGTTCTACCATACTCCCACTACTGTTTTTTGAAAAAGCCCATTTTACTAAAACTGTGGCGAGTCAAGAACAATATCACTATTGATCTTCCAGATTGTAGAAAGTTACCCCCCGTCATAGCCCGGGATAACCCACAAACTGCCATTTCAGAAACGTGCCTTGAGTTATCCAGAGTCTTGTTTTAAGCATATGCCGGACAACTCCATATACCTTAACATCGTTAAGATATGAACCATTCTATATACAATATAGAAACAGAGGCACTGATTTAATTGGAACCAGATTTAAATCATGCAGCTGTCTCCAGTGCATGTCAACTAAATGGAAGGTGGACGGTCAGCATTACTCAACTAGGATCGCATCCAAATATTAGTAACCTGAAAGAGAAGCAAGTTTCACAAAACCATTACTATCAACTGAATACAAAACATAAGTATCTACATCTTCGATCACCTTGAAGAATCCTGATACATGCAACACATGGTTCTCTACTTTATTCTTGTACGTATAACTTCTCAAAACTTGGACCTTGTATTTCTACGAAACACTTGTCTAAAACTGGAGAAATCACAAGTAAACAGAATATAGTATGAGTACCAACCCCTCTGTCCTAATGGACACTGGACAACATACAATACTTTGTATAAGTCCCCTGAGTTGAATAACTCAAACCCTGTGCGTCGTAGGTTGAAAACTGTACTTATGTTTAAGAAGAATTACACCGTCGTTTAATGATCCTTACCCAACCATCAACTGATATAGGTAAATGTCATGGACATAATTTCAAAAAGTTATATCTCACTTTATAAAATAAACGTACAGATATATCAGTTTGAAATTGGTGTATAACAATGGATATTCAAAACTAAATATCTGCCATCAGGCAAAACCCCAGGCGATTTCCTCAAATATCACCAATTACAACGAATTCCGATATAATGAGGATATAATAACCTAATTCGCAATAACTTACTCCCACTCATCATCTGTAAAACCATACAGATGTGAGAATCAAACCTGGTAAATATATATCCTGGAGTAAAGATCTAAATGGGAAATCAGTTTTCAATTAACAACGAACGCATAGTGAAACTGAAATATGTAAATGTTTCAAAGGGGTATCCGGGTATTCCTAGTAATGCCTCTTCCATTATCCATATTCAAGACTGTAACCGTATATTTTCTTGCCGTCTCTCCAAATCCCTTTATTTGTCTTTACTCATTACCTTCTGTACACCCCCTTTAGGCTAAGTGGTTTTCTTCCTTCCTTACCGTTCGGCACCAGCCTATGGTTTGGAAGAAGACTATCCAATAAGCGTAATAGGTGTACCCTCCTAATCCTAGGAGCCCTCACAACCTGAGAGAAGGTAAAGATAAAAGAAAACCGATTAATCCTTATTCTATTTCTCCTGAACCAGAATCCACCTTCGAACTGGAACAAGTTCCTTCGAGTACGATGGATTATCCAATAAATGCGGATCTTCGTAGTGATACGGGGTGTTCTGGAGAAATTCAAAGGTGAAGTAGGTGTGGTGATGAAATACGCAGTTTGGTTGTGAATGATAGCAGTCAAAATTTACTTTGCCCTCTTTCTAATCCCTTTATTTTGTCTTTACTTATTACCTTCTGTACACCACACTTAGGCTAATTGGTTTTCTTCCTTCCCCGCCTTTTGGCACCTGCCTATGGTTTGGAAGAAGACTATCCAATAAGCGCAATAGGTGTACCCTCTCCTAATCCTAGGAGCCCTCACATCCTGAGAGAAGGTAAAAGGAAAAGACAACCGAATAGTCCTATTCAATTTCTCCAGAACCGGAAACCATCCTCGAATCTGAAACAAGTTTCTTCGAGTTCGTATGTAACTATACGATGGTCATATCCAATAAAAGGGGATCTTCGTAGTAATACGTGTATGGTTACTAGGCACTCTAACAAGGGTTAAGAAAGCATCAACCATGCCCGATTAAAATTTTAGCCGTGCCCAACAACCCTAAACAAGATCTTTGCTAGAAAATTAGGGTTTCACATGAAAGTAAATAGCATCTATGACTAAGTGAATACGAAATACAACCTTTGTAGATCGGTCCTTCACTTCTTTAGCTCCTTGTTGAAGTCCCTTCGCTGCGATCGTGGTTCTCCCAGACTCTTGCATGGCTTCACGAGGCTAAAGGAGCGTCCTTGCTTGAAGTCTTCGAGGCCGAAGATGATCTATGTCGAGGGGATGCCAACTCAAGCTTCTACTTCACTAACTAGAGAATTAGTGAAGCAAACATCCTAAACTAAAGTGCTAGTCTAGTAGAGGATGGAGAAATAGGAAGTGGGTTCACTTTAAAATTTGGTTTCTCATAATGTTTCTCACTTTGGATCAAACCCTAGAGAGCTTTTTTAGCTCAAGGAAGAAGATGAAGAAAATAAAATGAGAAGAGATAATGATCAAGTGAAAAAGCTAACCATGGTAAGTGAGTATCATATACTAACTCATGTAGAGACATAACCATGGCTAATCCTTATGGTTGGGTTAACAAATATCCATAGTAAAAACAAACTTAGTGGACTTAGTCAATGCATCCACAAGCTTCATGCATTTTTCTAATCCTCCACTAATTTTGTAATTACTTTAAACATTAAAACCCAAACGAATAAATAGCATGGTGTAAGTCTCATACACCCATGAATGATGTATCATCAACCATGATACAAAAAGAAAACACATTTTAATATATATCACATATATATTAAAGTTGTGCACATGTGAGAAAAATCCTTAAGAGAACAAGTGTTAGTTAATGTAAACTTTTATATCTAATATAAAATTATACACTAAATTATTAAATCAACACTTGACTTAATAATCCGGTCATATCTCATATAACCGACTAACATCCATTGTATCGACTTATTGAATCAACACTTGATTCGATAACCCGGCTAGATCATATATAACCGACCGATACAATAAGTCGCGAGAATAGAATACGGAATCACATACACGCATTATTCTCGGTCCCGCACATATCAAATACGTGCTCCTATTTCGTTTTTCCTGAGCCAGTAAAACCTCTATGTAGGACTTTAAAGACTGATCAATACGCCGGCAGTAGGTGATGATCACATCAAGAACCCATAAGCCGTCAGCGGTACTAGCTGGACGTAACGGCCACCCGGGTATTGAGCGATCAGAAGATCAACAAGCAAGCCCGCTCCAACTCCTGTAAAAGCCTGCCGGTAACACTTCCCATACAGTCCGGTCTCCTCATCTGATATGTCGCATATCAAGTCTAGGGGTGGTAAACGTCAGACCCCAATAGCCGATAATTCATGCCGATATGAGGCTCATAACGGGTCGAGAAACTACTGGTAACACTTACCAGTAAATCTCTATATCAGCCCTGGTCAGGGACTTCCCTGTTATGGACAATCGAGCACAGCGCAACATCAACCCCCAATACCGGGATCGACGAAACCCCTCCTATCGCTCATTGCCTCCATGTGACTCGGGACTGTACCCAAAAAACCACCATTTTGCACGCCCTCATGGACGTGGTAAGGTGGAAATCAAAGCACAGTGGGAATCACACAAGACTCTATGACGATCTCGAGTCTACAGACTAACCTGCAAAAGTGTCACCAGAGAACTGCCATCTGACGTGAGGTATAATACCATCTGGGAGTTCTCGGCGAGTCCGTCCAGTGTACCCAGTCTTCACTGATCACCCGTATATCATCTCTGATGTCAAACACTAATGGATATGGGATCATCCATCGCCCATCTATATGGGTCGAGAAGCTATACGCTAGTCTACTCTGGTATATCGATGCCCCGTCTCGATACACCCACGACTAGGGACCTTGAAGGATGTACTTATGGACTACCATGCCCCCACTAGTATGATCCGCATCATACTCCAGGTAGTCAAGCACACATCCTAAGGGCTTTATCAACATGTAACTATAAGAAAGTATCAAGAGACAAGTATACATGTTAAGATAATGAGCAACCAGATAGCATACTATCATATCGAGCAAGAAAGTCCTCTCTATATATGTCCAAGAATCCAATATAATATACATCATCTGTACAATACTAGCCTCTAGGGCATACATACAACTAACAATCTCCCACTTGCACTAGGGCCAGCTGCTGTAGTATCGCATACCAAGAATCCTGAAGAGTTTCTCAAACTGTATCTGGGGAATGGCCTTCGTGAGTGGATCCACAGTGTTGTTCTTTGTATCAACCCTCCTGACCTCGATCTCCCGGCGATCTACTATCTCCCGGATCAGGTGATACCGCCTCAGAATATGCCTGGATCGCTGATGGGACCTGGGTTCCTTGGCCAAAGCCACCGCTCCATTGTTATCGCAATACAAAGGTATTGGATGCTCAATGGATGGAACCACTCCAAGTTCAGTAATGAACTTCTTGATCCAGACAACCTCTTTGGCAGCATCATTCGCAGCGATGTATTCAGCCTCCATCGTCGAGTCTGCCACGGTTTCCTACTTGGAACTCTTCCAGCTAACCGCCCCTCCGTAAAGGGTAAAGACAAATCCTGAGTGTGACTTAAAGTCGTCCTTATCACTCTGAAAGCTCGAATCGGTAAAGAACTCCACTTGGAGTTCTCCGTTACCATACACCAAGAGCATCTCTTTAGTCCTTCGCAAGTACTTGAGAATGCCCTTCACAGCTGTCCAGTGACTCTCTCCAGGATCAGCTTGATACCTACTCACTACACTTAGTGAGTATGCTACATCGGGTCTGGTACATAGCATCGCGTACATGATAGAGCCTACAGCCGAAGCATAGGGTATCCCTTGCATGCGAGCTCTCTCTAAATCAGTCTTGGGAGACATCTCTTTGGAGAGAGTGAGCCCTGAGATCGTGGGTAAAAACCCACGTTTGGACTCTTCCATACTAAACCTCTTTAGTATGGTGTCAATGTACCTGGATTGGGACAATCCCAATATCCTTTTAGATCTATCTCTATAGATCATAATTCCCAGTATGCAGGAGGCATCACCTAGATCTTTCATTGAGAATCTTTGTGATAAGAAGAGCTTTACCGATTGCAGCAACGGAATGCTATTTCCTATGAAGAGTATGTCGTCCATGTACAATACGAGGAAGACAACCTTACTCCCTGTCACCTTCTTGTAGATACAAGGTTCATCTACGTTTTTGACGAAATCAAACTCTTTGATAACGACGTCAAAGCAGATGTTCCAACTCCGCGATGCTTTCTTTAATCCATAAATGGATTTAAGCAGCTTGCACACCTTCCCGCTGCTCCCACTATCTACGAAGCCCTCTGGCTGAGTCATGTATACGCACTCTTCTAAATCACCGATTAGAAAGGCGGTCTTAACATCCATTTGCCAGATTTCGTTGTCATAATATGCAGCGATGGCAAGCATGATCCAGATGGATTTAAGCATAGCCACTGGAGAAAAGGTTTCGTCATAGTCCACACCTGGTCTTTGATGAAAACCTTTTGCAACAATTCCAGCTTTAAAAGTCTCCACTTCCCCATGTACACCAAGTTTTTTCTTGAAGATCCACTTGCTCCCAATGGGTTTTACCCCTTTAGGAGCAACTTCCAATGTCCATAATTTGTTGGTGTACATGGATTCCATCTCGGACCGCATTGCATCCATCCATTTCACTGAGTCCCCACTCGTGATGGCCTGCTCGAAGCTAGTTGGGTCATCATCTACCATGATGCAATCCTCGCTCCCACCATCCATGAGAAAACCGTAGTATCTCTCAGGTGGGTGAAGAACCCTACTAGATCGGCGGAGAGGCTGAGGTTCGCTGGGAACTACCGAATCCTCTGGTTCCACCAGATCTTCTGTTGCAGCTTTTGTAGCTGGAACCTCTTCCAGTTCTACATCATGACCACTAATATCTTTTGCAAGAAATTCCTTTTCTAAAAAGGTGGCATGCCGAGAAACAAACACCCTTTGTTCCTCAGTGTGATAGAAGATATACCCTTGTGAATTCTTGGGATATCCTACAAATTTGCATAGAACAGACCCTGCCTCGAGTTTGTCCGGATTTTGTCGTTTGACATAGGCTGGACAACCCCATATCTTTACATAGTTAAGACATGGTCTCTTCCCTTTCCATACTCATATGGAGTGGTAGGCACAGATTTGGTGGGGGCCATATTCAATAGATGTATGGTTTTTTCTAGCGCATACCCCCAGAAGGAAATAGGTAACTCAGCTGTGCTCATCATAGAGCGCACCATATCTAATAGGGTGCGGTTCCTCCGTTCTGATACACCGTTGTGCTGTGGTGTATATGGAGGAGTCAGCTGAGAGAGAATCCCATTCTCTTTTAGGAAGTCCAGGAATTCATTGCTCAAGTATTCACCTCCTCGATCAGATCAAAGGATTTTAATACTTTTCCCGGTTTGGTTCTCGACTTCTTGTTTATATTCTCTAAATTTCTCAAAAGCTTCAGACTTATGTTTTATTAAGAACACATGTCCGTATCTTGAGAGATCGTCAGTGAATGTAATGAAGTACGAAGAACCATCCCTGGCATGTGTAGACATGGGACCGCATACATCACTATGTATCAGTCCCAAGAGTTCGGTAACTCTTTCTCTGTGTCCCGTAAACGGAGTTTTGGTCATCTTGCCTTTGAGACATGACTGGCAAGTGTCATAAGATGAAAATTCGAACGGTTTCAAATATCCATCTTTATGCAACTTAGCTAGTCGTGTCGCATTTATATGACCAAGTCTACAATGCCACAAGAAGGATTCGTTCATTTCTGAACTCTTCCTCTTGTGTGTGTTTGTTATACTCAGAACTGTTGATTGATTTAGAACATAAATGCCATTGCACAACGTGCCTGATCCAACCAACTTTTGGTTTAGGAAAATGTTCATAACATTATCCTGTAATGCAAAATTATATCCCTCTTTACTCGACAAAGAAACCGATATAATGTTGCATATCAGGTTCGGCATGTAATAGCATTCGTTCAGAATCAATGTATTACCAGTTGGCAATACAAGGTGATATTCCCCGACGGTTTTAGATGCAACAATTGCACCATTTCCAACCCTTATGTCTTTATCACCTTCTCCAAGTTCTCTACCTTTTCTAAGCCCATATAACTGATTACATATATTGGATCCTGACCCGGTATCTAATACCCAGGACATAGAGCAAATGGAGAAACAGTTCTCTGTAACGAACACACCCGAAGAAAATGCATCAACATGTACTTTCTTCATTCGGGTGGCATGGGAATCCTGGTATTCCCCTATATCATGTTCAGTCTTATAACTTTTATAAGAAAAACCGGAACCAACGTTCCCCAGGACAGTATAACATGCGGGTTCGGTCAATACATCCATATTATTATCTTTATTAAGGCATGATATGGTCGCTACCTGGAGAGAGAGAGAAGAAAACACTTTAGCGTATGCTCTTGCAAGATCAGATTGGTTTATTATTTTATCTAATCAGGATGGCTCTCACTGTTTTTATCAAATCATCCTTCAAACCCTAAAAGGAAAGACTAGCCGGGATTAATTACAACCTACAAATTCGCCAATCTTTCAGCCAGGCCAGTGTCGGTACTTTGAGGGAGGTTCCACATGCTTTCGCACGAACCTAATTAAAGTAAACCTCGTTTTCCCAGAGGCGTAATCCCGTTGACACCTTTCTAGACACCTACTTGATCGGCTAATTGTCCTGTGTAAAACTCTCCTAGGAGTAACAATTACTCGCAGTGGGTATCGAGATCCAACTATCTCATAGAAGGTATGCAATCTCATTGCAAATTTCAACACTTGAAATTCCCGATAATATTTTTCCCCTAACGTGCTACGACCTTGACGAAAGCCAACAAACCATAGCCCGCTAGTCAAGTTCAACCCGTACATTGCTTGACTGAATTAAACCCACCCGCACGACCCTTGACGAAAGCCAACAAAGCCGTACAACTACCCTAATCCAGTCGCATCATATGCAGCAGATAAGCAGCATATAGCTACCGCACAGTACACCTTGACGAAAGCCAACAAATGCAGCACGAATACTATATACAACTTATCTGAAATGGCGGAGGGCTAGGACAGGTTTTTCTGAAAACCTATTGCGTAATGAACTTGATACCGTTGTAGAATCATATGAATTTTGAAATGGAGTGATTTTGAGACTTTTATTAGTTTTGCTAAAGAGGTCACTCCCGGTGAAGGGATCTCGGCTCTTTCCTTATGGAATAAGGTGCAGGATATATCATATATATCGCTATGCAAAGCAAAAACTCCAAAGGTAATCAAAAACAAACCGAGTGTTGTAGCATCTGCCAGTTTTGCTAAAGAGGTCACTCCCGGTGAAGGGATCTCGGCTCTTTCCTCATCGAATAAGGTGCAGGATATATCATATATATCACTATGCAAAGCAAAAAACTGTAGCTACCCTTTTCGAAAATTTGATTCTATAACATCTTTTAGGTTTCTTTTCTTTCATTAATCATATTAATGAAGTCCCATCATTTATATCACCTAAACATCACATATAAATACGACGTACACTTATGCCATCCGCATTCGCCTCGATGTCCTCTCGTGCACCGTTAGGTTAGGTAACTAACGGCAGAGCGGGGCAGGGCTAGCGCAGGTGTAAAACAGAAGTAACGTTTATATAATATATCATATATACTATATACAGTATTTATCACAACATATCAAATGATCACATCACAGATATCGTAGCAGAAGAAACATATGAAACATTGGATATACTAGGACGTCCGTGTTTTATTTTGAGCCTCTATAAGACACGGATTCCACGGTCGCGATGAATATCCAAACCCACACCCCTATACCCCTACGAGAGCGGCAAGCAACCCTACCAATTCTAGAGTTAGGAGACCCGGACTCGACTCCTCGAGTTGGTCTCCCACTGGACTCTAGAACCCGGTTACTTGTGCTCTCCTCCTTGGGTCTATCCTAGTGCGGAAAAATAAATAATATACAAATGGTGACATCAACCTCATCCCGGAAGTGTACCAATAAAAGAATATTACATACATTTAATTTTACATGAATGAAAATAAAAACCCTCATCTCATATAAAAAAAACCCTGGCTATTGAGAAACGCGACGATCCAATATAACATATCCAGCAACACATAACATCACATGTCATCAACGTAAGTAAATGGGCTCATCCCAATTGTCGTTGACATATAGCAACGAAACCGGCGATATCACATATTACACTTACGGTCGCAGAAAAGAAAGTGTAAAACTACAACATTTGGAATCCACGATCTCTTTAGACATCGTAAATCCGAAATATCACATACTTCACATTTCATGCCTAACTTTATGAATTCCATATATTATATCACATTCCAGATAAATAGACAGTATTAAACTTTTCGATCGAATAATCAAATACCCAAGATTTCCTTAATAACTCAAAACTTGAGCGGAGTTCAAAAATTCCAGAATACGTCACAGTACCAACGGTCCAGTCGTAGAAGGGTCAAGCCAACTCCTCACATGTGGCACGCCCTACTGCCCCAAACCCTAAGGTTCAAAAGGCAGTTCAAGACGGTCACATAATCGAGTTAAGGTTTGTTGTCTTCTAGAGGGTCCATCGCGTTACATGCACGTTTTTCCGAAATATTTAAACTCGAGAAAAAAAATTCAACACTTGAAATTTTTTCGTGCCGGGAAATAATGAGTTAATGATATTCGTTCGAACATTTTAATAGTTTCTAAATATCCGGAAAACATAACAAAATTAAATATTCCGATCGAATCAACGAATACAAAATAATCCCCAGAACACTCAACACTTGAGTCAAATTAAAAATACCCAGAAAATACAAATCACAGAAATAGAAATTATAGTGTAAAAATTAGGGCATAAAACCTCTATGCTGCCGCGGATCCATGGCCCAAGCGCGGTACGGCCGCGGTTCCGCGGCGGTTTGTACAGTGTATGCTCTCGTTTTTCACTACAATTCTTATATTTCCCTGGTGATTTTTTTAGGCATTTTTAATTCAGTAAAAATCACATTTTTACAAATTGTCCAGAGAGGGTGTTAAATTTGCGTTTCGGGTTTCGATCGGGGTTTTAACTCCGTATACAAGTCGCCTAATGCTCTAGCTAGGCTCTGATACCACTTTAGGGTTACTAGGCACTCTAACAAGGGTTAAGAAAGCATCAACCATGCCCGATTAAAATTTTAGCCGTGCCTAACAACCCTAAACAAGATCTTTGCTAGAAAATTAGGGTTTCACATGCAAGTAAGTGAATACGAAATACAACCTTTGTAGATCGGTCCTTCACTTCTTCAGCTCCTTGTTGAAGTCCCTTCGCTGCGATCGTGGTTCTCCCGGACTCTTGCATGGCTTCACGAGGCTAAAGGAGCGTCCTTGCTTGAAGATGATCTACGTCGAGGGGATGCCAACTCAAGCTTCTACTTCACTAACTAGAGAATTAGTGAAGCAAACACCCTAAACTAAAGTGCTAGTCTAATAGAGGATGGAGAAATAGGAAGTGGGTTCACTTTAGAATTTGGTTTCTCACAATGTTTCTCACTTTGGATCAAACCCTAGAGAGCTTTTTTAGCTCAAGGAAGAAGATAAAGAAAATAAAATGAGAAGAGATAATGATCAAGTGAAAAAGCTAACCATGGTGAGTGAGTATCATATACTAACTCATGTAGAGATATAACCATGGCTAATCCTTATGGTTGGGTTAACAAATATCCATAGTAAAAACAAACTTAGTGAACTTAGTCAATGCATCCACAAGCTTCCGCAAGCTTCATCCATTTTTCTAATCCTCCACTAATTTTGTAATTACTTTAAATATTAAAACCCAAACTAATAAATAGCATGGTGTAAGTCTCATACACCCATGAATGATGTATCATCAACCATGATACAAAAAGAAAACACATTTTAATATATATCACATATATATTAAAGTTGTGCACATGTGAGAAAATTGCATAAGTGAACAAGTGTTAGTTATTGTAAACTAGTATATCTAATATACAATTATACATTAAATTATTAAATCAACACTTGACTTAATAATCCGGTCATATCTCATATAACCGACTAACATCCATTGTATCGACTTATCGAATCAACACTTGATTCGATAACCCGGCTATATCATATATAACCGACCGATACAATAAGTCGCGAGAATAGAATACGGTATCACATACACGCATTATTCTCGGTCCCGCAAATATCACATACGTGCTCCTATTTTGTTTTTCCTGAGCCAGTAAAACCTCTTTGTAGGACTCTAAAGACTCGTCAATACGCCGGCTGTAGGTGATGATCACATCAAGCACCCACAAGCCGTCAGTGGTACTAGCTGGACGTAACGGCCACCCGGGTATTGAGCGATCATAAGATCAGCAAGCAAGCCCGCTCCAACTCCTGTAAAAGCCTGCCGGTAACACTTCCCGTACAGTCCGGTCTCCTCATATGATATATCGCATATCAAGTCTAGGGGTGGTAAACGTCAGACCCCAATAACCGATAAGTCGTGCCGATATGAGGCTCATGACGGGTCGAGAAACTACTGGTAACACTTACCAGCAAATCTCTATATCAGCCCTGGCCAGGGACTTCCCTATTATGGCCAATCGAGCACAGCGCAACATCAACCCCCAATACCAGGAGAGACGAAACCCCTCCTATCGCTCATTGCCTCCATATGACTCGGGACTGTACCCAAAAAACCACCGTTTTGCACGCCCTCATGGACGTGGTAAGGTGGAAATCAAAGCACAGTGGGAATCACATAAGACTCTATGACGATCTCGGGTCTACAGACTAACCTGCACAAGTGTCACCAGAGAACTGCCATCTGACGTGAGGTATAATACCATCTGGGAGTTCTCGGCGAGTCCGTCCAGTGTACCCAGTCTCCACTGAGTACCCGTATATCATCTCTGATGTCAAACACCAATGGATATGGGATCATCCATCGCCCATCTATATGGGTCGAGAAGCTATACGCTAGTCTACTCTGGTATATCGATGCCCCGTCTCGATACACCCATGACTAGGGACCTTGAAGGATGTACTTATGGACTACCATGCCTCCACTAGTATGATCTGCATCATACTCCAGGTAGTCAAGTATACATCCTAAGGGCTTTATCAACATGTAACTATAAGAAAGTATCAAGAGACAAGTATACATGTTAAGATAAAGAGCAACCAGATAGCATAATATCATATCGAGAAAGAAAGTCCTCTCTATATATGTCCAAGCATCCAATATAATATACATCATCTGTACAATACTGGCCTCTAGGGCATACATACAACTAACAATACGGAGTGTTCCGGAGAAATGCAAAAGGTAAAAGTAGGAGTGGCAATGAAGTATGCAAGTTTGACAATCCAAAAGCCAATGTGTTTTAAGAAGGTTCAGTTAACTAGGTTCATGAGTTCTAGTCTAGGGTCAGGACATGGCCGCTGCCAAAGAGATAGAGAAAAGAAACACTCAGCGTGCACTCTAACCTAGATCAGAATGGTTAATCACTTTATCTAATCAGGATGTCTCCCACTGTATCTTCAAATTCTCCTCCAAACCCAAAGGAAGAATTAGTCGGGATC
The DNA here is from genome assembly GCA_030015575.1 of Agapanthus africanus. NCBI lineage: Eukaryota > Viridiplantae > Streptophyta > Magnoliopsida > Asparagales > Amaryllidaceae > Agapanthus > Agapanthus africanus. Next base: position 460,639,914 of record JASDDO010000012.1, on the reverse strand, counting down.
ATCTAAAATCATCCGAGGAGTAAACCAACTCATCAGTGGGAATCGGGATTCAATTATCATCGCATGATAACTTGATGGAATCCACTAAAGTTATCACACTCTAGAAGGTATGCGCATGCCCGGCAAGTTTCCTGTATGTTTGAAACTCCCGATGTGATTTTTACCCCATGCTCTTATGACCTTGACTAAGGCCAACAAATCATAAGTCACATGTCAAGTTCTACCCATCGTTGTCCAGGTTAATTTGAACCCACCCGTACTCGCTCTTGACGAAGGCCAACAAGGCTGTACGACTGTCCCAAACCAAAGCATCTATATATGCAACAGAAAAGTAACAAACAGCTACCATACACTATGCCTTGACTAAGGCCAACAAACATAGCATGAATATTAGGTGCTACTCGTCTGAAATGACGGAGGGCTACGAATAGTTTTTGGTGAAAAACCTTTGACATAATGAACTTCATATCGTTGAAGGAACAGGATAGCTTTTAACAAATATATAGTGGCGAAAACCTTTGCTAAAGAGGTCACTCCTGGTGAAGGGATCTCGGCTCTTTCCTCGTGGAATGAGGTGCAGGATATTCCAACTGAATACCGCGATGCAAAGCAAAAAGTAATCGACAATAGTGAAGTTATTACCCTTACGCAAACTTCTGCCCAAGGGGTCATTCCCGATGAAGGGATCTCGGCCCTTGCCTCGTGGAATGAGGTGCTGGATATTCATAACCGAATACCACTGTGCAAAACAAAAGAAAACGTCCTTGCAATAACAGCTTTTGAAATTTTTTTCCAACAACATCGAATAGGTCTGTTTTTCTTGCATTGATCAGAATCAACGCAGTCCCATCAATTAATCACACCAGAAAAGAACGAAAATATGATGTACTTATATGACATCCGCATTCGCCACTGGGTCCCGTCATCACCCATTAGGTTACTTAACTAACGAAAGAGCGTGGACTGGACTAGCATGGATACAAAACATATACATCATCTACTAGTATATATATAACAATATATAATAATCGCTCCAGGCATGATATATGCAACATCACAGAATAGCGATAAGCATCACAGAACAATACTTATAATCTGGGATCCCCGGGTTTCCTTTGAGCCGCAACTGAAACCCGACGTTCCCCTGGTTGTGTGGATAGCCCGTGCAATGAAAACCTAGACCCCTACGAGCGCAGCAAGTTACCCGCCAAAACCGAAAGCGAGGCAGCCCCCTTCATCAAAGTGAATGGGGCACCCGGCACTTCACGGAATCCGGTAACTTGAGCACTCCTCCTTTGGTCAACCTGTACCCCCTACGAGTGCGGCGAATAGCCTGCCAATTCTAGAGTGAGCCCCCCCGTCTCAACACCATGAGATGCGAGCTCGTTTCCCTCTATAACCCGGCTATCCGTGCACTCCACCGCGGGGTAATCCTAGTACAGAAAAGAAAATAAGTACAACGGTGACATCGACCTCAACCCGGTCGTGCCCCAAAAGAATAATATACAAACAGGCAGTGACGGCAGTCCACATGTTGGACGCTCGTCCCGCGATATCAAATGTACAAATAAAACTAAACTGTACTAACATTGCACCCAGGCTATCCACCATGACGATCCATCCAGCACACAGCACAATACAGAATATCAACGTGAATGTCACGTTCGCAAACCCATCAAAAAGAACTATAGCAATTAGACAAGTTGTACCGCTCTAATGACATTCACGGTCGCATATAGTAATGGATGTACTATAAACTACGACATTAGAATTCTGCACGCAATTAGCAAACCAAACCAATTTCCAAACCCATGAAAAAACAGTGAGCTAAAGTTCCAAAAACCGACCGTTTAAAGCCAATTCGGAAGTCCGAATCAAAATGAAACGCGCCCGAACCTTCATGGAGAGTTTGAGCAGGAAATTAACTTTGAGTCAGAGGGCCTAGAGGGGGTACCCACCCCTGAGGCCACCACGAGCTGGCCAGGAGGTGAGGCAGACCCGAAACTGCCCAAGATGGGGCAGTTTCGGGTCCCCACCTCCAAGACCACCTTGTGGTGGTCTTGGGGAGTGGTACCATCCGTTCGGTCCCCCCGGGGTGCTCATGCACCACCCCGTGTCTTCTTAGTTCAAGCCGTGAGCCCGCAGGGTATGCAAACATCTCAAACTTTCAGTTTTTGGAACTGTTTTTGTCGGCAGTTTTGCACGACAAAAACGCCGGATTTCTAATGTCGCAATGAGTTAGTATGGGGTTAATGGGTTGGCTCTGATACCATGTTGGGTTACGCCAGCACCCCGGCCATCAATCCGTGGCTAAATTCGGAACAAAAACTTGTATTATACCGGCGCTAACGGAAGCCGATTCCCGGATCGAACCATTAACCCTACCCTAGCAAAATGTAAAGGAGTTTTGAGAGGTTATACCGAACGATCCGAGTCCTTCGGTCTTCAACCTCCTAGCGGCTTCCATGATCATGTTTGGTCTCCAGTCACCCCACAACGAAGTGTTGGCTATAGTGCCCTCAAGTCAATTATTGGATCACAGGCACGTGATTGCAATGATTGAGGGATGACCTATACCGGTAGAACCGTCTTACTCGAGAAGATAGTATGCTATCTTGTTTGTCTTTATCATCGTGTATATGCTTCAGGTGACATTACAGTTCACTATTACATGTTGATAGAGCCCATAGGATTCTTTCTTGAATACCAGCAGTATGATGGCATTCATATACGTGAGAGTTGGGTAGTCTATAAGCACATCCTTAAAGTGTCCCTAGTCGTAGGAGTTTCGAGACTGGGCATCGATACTTCGATAGTAGACTAGTGTATACAGATCGAGACCCCGACGAGGGGCGGTGGCTGGTCTCACAAGCCATTGGTGCCAGTTGGTTTACCCAAGATAGTATACAGGTGCTCATTGGGTTATGAGTACACCGGATGGACTCGCAGGGGTACTGCTTGATGGTACTATACCTATCGTTAGGTGGCAGTTCCCATGTGACATGAGTACAGCTTAGTCCGTTGACTTGACACTGCTATTTCGCCTCAAGTGTGTTCCCAATGTTCTTTGATTGCTATCCTACCACGGCTCAAAGGAGTCGTGCAAACAAGTAGTAGTTGGGTACAGTCCCGAAGCACTTGGAGGCAGTGGCGGTTAGACAGGATTCGTCTCTCCCGGTATTGGGGGTTGATATCACGCTGTGTCTGGAGAGCCATTACATAAAGTCCTTGGTCAAGACAAGTGAGATTTACTGGTAGGTATTCCAGTAGTTTCTCAAGGTGTTCTGGGCTACACTCCGACACGACTTATACCGCTATTAGGGGTCTGACGTTTACCATCCCCCTAGGCCCGATATGCGATACTCATAGACGAACAGACCGGACTGTACGGAGATTGTCACAGATAGGGTCAGTAGGGTTTCAAGATGAGTACGCTCGTCAGACTCCCTTTCGCTCAATACCTGGGCAGCCATTACGTACAGCTAGTGCCACCGACGTGCTTGTGGTTAAACCCAGTGCCAGCATATTGACGAGTCTTTAGAGTCCCACACATAGGGTTTCCCTGATTCGGGCGAAACGTTGTAGAGGCCGTACAGTTTTATGGCAGGGTTCGATCATATACGTACACTCGTGCACAGATCATGATCGGACGGATGATACTGGTGGGATTTAGTTTAAGACGGATCCTAGTATTAGATTGTTGGAATACTTTTGTCTCGTAGTATTCGTATTCGGTTGGAATACGGATGCGGGTATATATATACGGATGAGAGGTATTCTTGAAATTCGTTACAAGATTACTTTTGGAGTTGCCATTTCTCCTAGACAGAAGGACTCGAAAAAGTGGTGTCAACATATGGAGGTGGTAAAGGTTGACTTGGTTGATACAAAGTGGGTTGAAAAGTCGAATTGTTTCTCCTAGACACCTCTATTTGATCTTTCAAAGATATTTTAGGCATGGAAGGATCGTCTTTAAATTGACTGAACAAATTAACGAACGAAGCAAAATTAGGTTCGGGATACCAAAGTTCGGTAAGTGATTTATTATGTGGGGTACCCATGTTAGAGGAAGGGGAAAAGAAAGAAGGTTGGTTGGTGCAAGGATTTATTTGCGGCAAAAGTTTGCAAGTTTTCTAATACTAATTTTCCTTTTTCTTTTTCTTTATTTGAAAATTGTTGCAAAAAGATTTTTAATTAAAGATATGCAACCGAAAAATATTTCTTGAAATCGGTTATTATTTTAAGCATATCACAAAAAATCTTTATTTAGAAAAAATTGTTGCAAAAAATATATTCGAGAAAAGATATGCAACAAAAAGATTACTTGCAATCACTTTTTATTTCAAGCGGGGCCCAAAAATCCTGCACAAGATTGTTATTTGGAAGGGAATATATTTTATAGCTCACGGAATCCTGCAGGAATTTCCAGAAAAGATATTTCAAAAATTACAGAGTAGGAACCAGAGAAGCTTACAGAGGAAATTTCCTGCGCTGAAGACACTGGCTAACCGCGGAATCGCGGTCGGAGGAGGCTTGGCACGGCAGAAGCGCGGCGGCGGAAGCGGCGCAGATCCCGAGATTTCACCAGAGTGCCGCGGAAGGGCGGCAGAAGGCGGTTTTTGCCACGGAATCGCGGTCTAGTGGGCGGCTCACGTCTCGAGAATTTTTTTGTTGTTTCGTTGTTGAATTCCTCTGCTGTTCAGATTGTTTGTTTTCTGTATTGCTCTTTGTAGATTTCCAGATCCGTCTTGATTGTTCCTGCAAGATTCACACAACAAAGTACCCTTTCCAAAAAAATAACAATTGATATATTTTTATAAATTTTGGATTTTTTTTAGATTTTTATGGTTTTTTTTAATTTTATTAAGATTGACCCGAAATTGCAAAAAGGAAAGTTCTACGCCATCCCCGGTAATGACGCCATTTGATTGATCTAAAAAACTATCTATTAACCGCAATCAAGAACGGCGTCGCTTTGCAGCTGGCTGGTGAGTACGGGTCGGTCCACAGGGATGTTGTGAATTTCCGATTCGCTCTTACGAGTTAATTCCGAAAGGTGTTCGGATTGGTTATTAAATCTAAAAACCTAATTATTCTATACTATGATTATCTAGATCTAAACTTGCTAGGGCTAGGTTTAGGGATGGTTTGGAAATGCAAGTAAATCTCCACGCTTTCTATACCCGAATGAAGATCTATGAGGAGTTATGGTAATTATCAATAAAGGGGATTAGATCCATTCGGGAAGATGTTCCTTCCTCTAGGTTCTTGTCCTTCCTTTAGAGATCCTTACCCTAACCTCCATGGAAAACGCGCGCAACCGGGCCTTTATACTACGGTATCACCGCTACCTCAAGGGATAGGGTGCCGTAGGGCGTGTTCATATCAGATTTTTGCATTTTCATACCGTCCAATTTTTGTCACATTGCATATCGGTAGATACTCTTGAGCCGTGTTTGCTAGTCAATTGCAGGATACAGGTTCCCGGTTCTAAAACGGTGAAATTCATGAAAAACACGAAAAAAGTCCGGGTTCCTGCCAACCACAGATAAAACACGGTCTCTGCTCTTCATCCGTATGTTGCCAGATATCAATAGGAAGACAAAAGGTCAAATCAATGTCACTCTCAAGCACAAGGCTCAATGGCAACAACAACTTCCAAGAAATCTACGCGGAGCTCGAGGCAATCATGACAAAATCTTGACAAAAAGTCCACCTTTCCCTCAACAGAAATTCTGGAAAATTCGTGAAGGAATTATGAAAAAATACACATACCAGAAAAATGTACACATCAAACCAGGTGACCACAAGAAATTGGGGGGCCCAATTCGACCAGAAGGCCCCGGATCCGCGGCCAAAGTGGGGTCCAGGCCGCGGATCCGCGGCAGTATAGTGGCGGCAGGGAAATATTTTCCAGGGGTATTTTTGTATTTTCATGTGGGTTCTGGTGGTTGCCCTAGGGTTTCATTTTCTGGCCTATAAATAGCCCAGAACTTTGTGAAGGAAGGGGTCCAATTTTGTATTCTCATTTTTGCCTAGTTTTAGTCTTGTTCTTCTTCCTCTTCTCACCTCTTCTCCATTAAACTTGTAAGTGAGCTTTTGAGTGAAGAGTGATGAATAAAGAAGACCATTTTATTACCATGCTTGTCTCCTTATCTTTATGCTTGTTGTAATTTTACTTGTTGTAATTTTAATTTGTTAAGTAGTTGTTGTTATTTTTGTTGTTTCTTTCTTCTCTGTTTTTCTTTATCCTTACATACGACAATGATACTTACGCTAGATCCTTGCCAAGGTGAGGTCGCAAATAGTTAGTCGTATTCTTCTAATCTCCCTCTTTCTATCTTCCTCCTTTGTTTTGTTTTATTTTTCCGTATTATGATGTGTGAGTAGTTTGTTTTATTTTTCCGTATTATGATGTGTGAGTAGTTCATTCTTGTTAGGGGTAGGAAAAGGGAAGTTTGAGAGAAGGAAATCTCTCTCACTCTTTCCTTGCCCAACAACTTAAATCAACTCCCGTTAATTGAACCACAATCCGCTCCTTACGGCACCCTATCCTACATGATAGCGGTGATTCCGTAGTGAGACCGGTTGTGGTTGAATTAACCGGAGGTTATGGATAAGAGCCAAGAACGGACGGACAAGCACCAAAAGGAAGGACTATGCGTTGGAAAGCCTAGCTTATACTCGCAAGTTCCTTCCTAGTCGTGCTAATCCCCGTTGTTGCCGATTACCGTAACACCGATGTTAAGTGGGGCAACGAAAGATGTGGAGACTCCTAACTCAAACTAACCTAATCCTAACCCTAACAAGCTCTCTTTAAATATCAACTCAACACTTAGATAATCCAACAAAATCTGAAAACCGGACTTAACTCGTTAAAACACTTTGAAAAAAACTCCCATCTCCCTGCGGACGACCCGTACTCAACCGGCTAGCTACAAGCGAAACCGTCTTGATTGCGGTATTTAAACTAGAACTTGAACACGCTCATATCCTAACAATCAAATGGCGCCGTTGCCGGGGAGACGGTAGTTTATTTCCTTGTGCAATTTCGGGTTAATTTGTAAGTATATAAAAAAAAAACGAAAAAATACATACTTTGTAAAAAAAAAACAATCTTGTTATTCTTGATTAGTTTTTGTGCAAGTGCGCAGAAAAATACGAAGTTCAAGATCGGCGCTAAAGACGTCGGATAATACGGAGTTCAAGTACAGTGCCAAAGACGTGGGAAGATAGACCCACATTTTCACGGCTACACCGCGACGGACAAAAAACGAAGCATCCGGTCTACGGTAAAAATCTCTCTGTAAGTCCCTCTCCTCTCTCCACTCCTCTGAACTCCAATAAATTGTGTTTTCTGCAGGCTTCTTTGCGCAAATTCTTCTCCCCCTCCAATAAACTGTCCTTGTGCAGGATTCTTTGCGCCGCAAAATAAAAATTGTTTGCAGTTGATTTGTTACTGTTTTGCATTCTTTAATACGGACTTAAGGGGCTTGAAACCAATCCAGATTGGGTGGGGATTTCATCACCCTTCCCAGGACCCCAAAAATCACTAAAGCATATGCATTGTCCATTGTAAATTAAAAAATACTAGACTTCAGCCCTAAGGACTTCGCGCTCATTAGGAGAAGATAAACCGTGTTTAGAACCTTGCTTAACCGTATATTGATTACGGGGTGTCTAGGAAAGTGTTAAAGGCGCAACCGCCGAAAGAGAAAGGGTTATTTAATTAAGGAACTTCGCGAAAGCGTTGGACAAGCTCCCCTTATCTCTGCACTTACCTGGCCCCGTGATTGGTGTATTTTTAAGCCTGTTTCTCGACACTGTTTAACTTCGAAAATCAAGTTCAGGAGCAGGTCTAGTAGACCTAGGCGACCGTAGATCTAGGTGTGATTGTGCATATCTTGTTTGTGATTTCTTAAGCCGTATTTCCGTACATACTTCTGTAAATCTCTTTCTAAAAAAAAAAAAAATCAAAAACTTTTATAAAAACTTACCCTTTTGTCGCCAAATCCATTTTCCACCCATCGCCTTTCTCCATTGACATTTTCTTACCCTCACCTTCTTCGCTTTGACTATACTAAACTTGTTTAGTGTATGTCCGCTTGGACTCGGGACACTAGCGCCCGTTTTGTCCGCGTTACGTTAGTCGCGACCGACTACGCGATCGACTCCGAAGTCGATACTCCGTCCACTCCTCTTTCACCCCTTCCTTTGCCGGCCAACTCCGACGTTGACCGGAATTCTGTTCATACATCTTCACCTTCACCTTCACCTTCACCAACCTCTTCTTCCGCGATGTCGGGATTTAATCCGAACATCTCTTTGACCACCGCTGGAATGGCTCCACCTCCTACGGAGACCAATCTTCCACCACCTCCGCCTGTTGTAGCGCCGCAGCGAATTGCACTCCAGGATCGTTTCTACCCCACCCGTTCTGCACTTCCTACCTGCCTTTCTCTTCCTCCGGCCAATGGGGACAACTTTGAAATTAAGCCCCATTTCATCAACATGCTTCCGCGTTTTCATGGGCTCGAAACTGAAGATGCCTATATCTTCATCAATAAATTTCAAAATGTCTGTGCCATGATGAAAACCACCCAGCTGTCGGACGATGCTATACGTCTACGGGTCATTCCGTTCACTTTATGCGATCTCGCTGAAAAATGGCTGTATAGCACCGCTTCCCACTCAATCACCAGCTGGGACGAGTTTGTTAAAGCGTTTCTGAAAAAATTCTATCCAAATCATAAGACCGCAAGAATTCGAAATGAAATCAACCAATTCTCCCAGCTTCCTTCTGAACCCTTCTGGAAGTGCTTTGACCGGTACAAAGACCTTCTTGTTCAGTGTCCTCACCACGGTATAGAGAAATGGCAGTTCTGCCAAACCTTATACGAGGGACTGAACCCAGCAACGAAGCAGTTGCTGGAAACCATCTGTCAGGGCCACTTCCTATCGAAATCTGACGAGGAAGCGTGGCAGTTCTTTGACGATCTTGCGGAGCAAACGCTACAGTGGGAGAGCACCAGACCGACTTCTTCTTCTTCTACCTCCACTTCTACCGGTCAGTCTAGGGTAGGAATCCACCAACTCGACGTCTCTATTGCGATGAAAGCTGAAATGGCTGCTATAACAAGAAAGCTTGAAGCGATAGAGAGCAAATTCTCTGCTCCTACTCCTGCCCCTGTTCTCCCCCTTCGTACCATCTGCGCTTGTTGTTCTGATCCTTCCCACTTGACCGAAGAGTGTCCTTACAACCCACCCTCGCAAGGACAGGATCAGGTTAATGCTGCCTTCCAGCAAAGACCGAGGAATGATCCATACTCTTCCACCTACAATCCCGGTTGGAGGAACCACCCCAATTTCGCCTGGAATCAGAATCAGAATCAATTCCAGGGCAACAATTTCCAAAGGGCCCCTCCACCGCAACAACAAGTGCAACAACAAACTCAGTATCAGCAGCCCTTCCAACCCCAACCTTACCAAAACCAGATGAACAATTTTGCACCAAACAATTCTTTTCCACCAAATAACAACTTTGTTCCATCAAACACTGATAAGGTTTCCTTGCTCGAGCGAAGTCTGGAGGCGTTTGTTAAACAATCGACTCAATCCACCGCCAACATCCAGTCTTCGATCCAATCTTTAGTGCAACACACCGCCGCACAAGGGCAGAGCATCAAAACCATCGAGGCCCAGATTGCACAGCTGAACGCGGCCTTGAGCGAGCGAGAGAAGGGGAAGCTTCCGTCCCAGCCACTGCCAAATCCCGGTCACCCACATAATGCACATGTTGCTCTTGAACAACAAAACCATAATGTGAGTGCCGTGACTACGCTGAGATTGGGAAGGATGCTGCAAAACAACATTGGCAGGCGAATCATCGATGACACCCCGGCCGCTACTTCTTCTTCTTCTTCTTCTTCTTCTTCTTCTTCTTCTTCGTCTTCCGAGCCTATTCTCCGTTCTTCAACAGGCTCTCCTTCCTCTTCTTCTGCTCTGAACGGACCCACTCCTCACTCCACGAAAACACCTATTCTGGGATCCGTTCCAACTCCAAAATCTCCTCCTCCAGCATTAGACTCAACCAATTTTCAAAATGTTCCATTTCCAAACCGGTTGAGGTCTAACAAACAAAATCCACAAATGGAGAAGATTTTGGAGTTGTTCAAGCAAGTTAACATTAACATTCCTCTTTTAGATGCTGTCCAACAAGTCCCGTCCTACGCGAAAATCTTAAAGGACTTGTGCACGAAAAAGAGGAAGTCTCAGGTACCCAAGAAAGTTTTCTTGGCTAGTGCTGTGAGTAATGCCCTTACCCAATCTTTACCACAAAAGCGGAAGGACCCTGGCTGTCCTACGATTTCAATTACCATTGGGGATAAGAACATCAACCGCGCACTATTAGATCTTGGTGCCAGTGTTAACTTGCTTCCGTATTCAGTATACGAGCAATTAGGCGTCGGAGAGTTGAAACCCACACACTGCACTCTCCAAATGGCCGACCGATCGATCACCCACCCTAGGGGTGAGCTAGAGGATGTGCTAATAAAAGTAGGGGACTTCATATTCCCCGTTGACTTCATTGTATTAGATACACAGCCTGTAGCTAACCCCCGGAATCAAATTCCGGTGATACTCGGTCGCCCATTTCTCGCAACCTCAAATGCTGTGATCAATTGTCGCAATGGTTCAATGAACCTCTCTTTTGGAAATATGACGATTGAACTTAACATTTTTAGGTTAGGGAATCAGCCCGCCGAACCTCATGCTCATATACTGGATGTCTGTTCGATCCAGGAGATCACACCAGAAGAATGTGAATTCGAGGAGTTTCTGTTTGACCACGATAATCTTGACGCCACTAGTGCGTTTCTCTTCGAACCTGCTGCTGCTTCCGCGCCCAACTACGACTATGAGTGTTTTACGTTTTCACACGATCTTAGCCGCTCACCACCCGAGTTTGAATCGTTTGACTTTTCGGATGAGTTACCTGAACCATCCAACTCGGTGGCTTACACTCGTTTCGAACCTTTGTTGGAATCCTTTGAGTTCGAGACCTTTTCTCCAATCCTTCCTTCTATCATTTCACCTCCAATTCTCGAACTCAAGCCTTTGCCGTCTCACCTTAAGTACGCTTACTTAGGTGAGAACGAGACCCTCCCAGTTATCATTTCGGCTTCTCTAGCTCCTGAGCAAGAGAAAGCCCTTCTCGCGGTCTTGCACAGCAACAGGCAAGCTTTTGGCTGGTCCATGGCGGACATCAAGGGGATTAGTCCCCTCATCGTTGAGCATCACATTCATCTGATGGATGATGCCAAACCAGCCCGGGATCCACAAAGACGTCTTAATCCAGTCATGAAGGAGGCTGTGAAGAAGGAGATCGTCAAATGTCTAGATAGTGGTATCATTTACCCTATCTCTGATAGCTAGTGGGTTAGCCCCATTCATGTTGTCCCCAAGAAGTCGGGCATCACGGTCATAACCAACGAGGCGAATGAGTTAATCCCTACTCGCACCCAAACTGGGTGGCGAGTTTGCATTGATTACAGAAAACTCAACGCCGCTACGCGGAAAGACCACTTTCCGCTACCATTCATTGACCAGATGCTTGAACGATTGGCCGGACATGAGTACTATTGCTTTCTAGATGGCTACTCTGGCTACAATCAAATTCCCATCGACGAAAAAGACCAGGACAAGACCACTTTCACTTGTCCTTTCGGCACGTTTGCATATCGACGCATGCCCTTTGGGTTATGCAATGCGCCCGCTACCTTCCAGCGGTGTATGATGGGAATTTTCTCTGACATGGTGGAAAAATTTTTGGAGATTTTCATGGATGACTTCTCCATCTTCGGCGACTCCTTTGACGAGTGTTTGCTGCATCTTGACGCTGTCCTTACCCGATGTAAGGACAAGAATCTCACTTTGAACTGGGAGAAATGCCACTTCATGGTGCGCGAAGGTATTGTCTTAGGACATATCATCTCGTGAAATGGCATAGAGGTTGACAGAGCTAAGATTGAGGTCATTTCCAATCTTCCTCCTCCCCGATGCGTCCGAGATATCCGAGCCTTCCTTGGCCACGCCGGTTTTTATAGACGGTTTATCAAGGACTTTAGCAAGATTGCTAGGCTCTTGACTCTTCTCCTGGCCAAGGACACGCCATTCGACTTCAGCTCAAGCTGTGCGGCTGCTTTTGAATCATTGAAACACTCACTCACTTCTGCTCCCGTTCTCTCTTCTCCTGACTGGACGCACCCATTTGAGATTATGTGCGATGCATCCGACTTTGCAATCGGTGCTGTCCTTGGACAGCACATCAATAAGATGCCGCACGTGATCTACTACGCTAGCCGAACCCTGAACGACGCCCAACTTAACTATACGACAACTGAGAAGGAATTCTTGGCTGTTGTATTTGCTTTAGAAAAGTTCAGGCCCTACCTCATCGGCTCTCCAGTCATCGTCTACACGGACCATTCAGCTCTGCGCCATCTTTTTGCGAAGAAAGATGCCAAGTCTCGGCTAATCCGTTGGATCCTCTTGCTTCAAGAGTTTGACCTTGTCATTAAGGACAAACGAGGATGTGAAAACGTGGTTGCCGACCATCTCTCGCGACTTCCTTCTTCGCCTTCGCTTCCAATTCCGATAAACGACGTTTTTCCGGACGAACAACTCTTGACAGTATCGTGCGAACCGTGGTTCGCAGATATTGTGAACTATTTGTCCACGGGATTGCTACCGACCGAATGGTCGAGTCAGGACAGACTTCGCTTCTTATCCCAAGTAAAACACTTTTACTGGGACGAACCCTACTTGTTCAAGTACTGTCCCGACCAGATCATTCGTCGGTGTGTCCCTAATGAGGAATTCAAGAGTGTGCTGTCATTTTGCCACGATCAAGCGTGTGGCGGGCACTTTGGGCCCAGAAAGACAGCTGAGAAGATCTTGCAATGTGGTTTCTACTGGCCACAACTTTTCAAAGACGCTCACGAATATTGCAAGACTTGCTCCCGGTGCCAACACATGGGCCGGATATCCTGGAGAAACGAGATGCCGCTCCAACCGATCTTGGTTGTGGAGATTTTCGATGTGTGGGGGATAGACTTCATGGGGCCGTTTCCCAGCTCTTTTGGGAACTTGTACATACTTCTAGCTGTTGATTACGTCTCTAAATGGGTCGAGGCTGTGCCCAGCCGGACTAACGACAACAAGGTTGTCGTTAAGTTCCTTAAAGAAAACATTTTCTCCCGGTTTGGGCACCCCCGAGCGATCATTAGAGACAATAGAAGTCATTTCTGCTATAGGACTTTCGAGGCCTTGATGCGGAAGTACTCCATTAATCATAAGCTTTCTACGCCCTACCACCCCCAAACCTGCGGGCAGGCCGAAGTTTCAAATCGGCAAATCAAGCAGATATTGGAGAAGACGGTTTCCAAGAACCGTAAGGATTGGTCTCTGAAACTCACTGATGCCCTTTGGGCATTTAGAACTGCTTATAAGACCGACCTTGGCATGTCTCCCTATCGGCTTGTGTACGGAAAGGCCTGCCACCTTCCTTTCGAAATCGAGCATCGCGCATTTTGGGCGATTAAGGAGCTGAATCTGTCTCTTGAGGACGCGGGCAGCCATCGGAAGCTGCAGCTGAACGAACTGAACGAGCTTAGGGATGAGGCGTACGACAACGCGGTTGTCGTTAAGAATCGAACGAAGGTGTTTCACGATAAACACCTTTTGCGCAAAACCTTCGTACCTGGTCAACAGGTACTTCTTTACGACACCCGACTTCATTTCCATCCTGGAAAGCTCCGATCTCGCTGGAAAGGGCCATATTTTGTGCGGAATGTGTATCCGCAGGGCGCTGTGGATTTGGAAAATCCAAAGGACGGTTCACTCTTCAAGGTAAATGGACACCGATGCAAACCGTACCTTAGCGCCGAACCAACAGAGGAGCTCCTGTTCTTACAGGAGCCGGTTTACCCTGAATGATCTTCCTCTGCCTATCTCCAAACTTCGGTTATCCAGCCAAGAACAGTGGACACTGTTCCAAATAAGTTTGGGGGTATGTAAAAACCATTTTGTTTATATTTGTGTATATTCTTTTTCTTTTCTTTAAAAACAAAAACAAATAAAAATTTGTGTATCACTAACCGACAATTTTGAACCTTCCAACTGCTCTCTTCATGCTACGACAGTGAGGACACTGTCCAGTTTAAGTTTGGGGGTACGCTCGGTACGCATTTCTTACCTTCGCATTCATATGTATATTTTGCATCTGCATATTAAAATCCATAAAATCCATAAAAATCTGAAAATTTTCTAAAAAAATATAAAAACTTTTTTGTCAAGTTAGCTTGTGGAAGAACTTTGATTCAATATTCGACGGTTTTTGTTTGAAAAAATAGGAATAACTAGATCTTATGTTTGGATTTTGAAAACCTGAAAGATAACCCTCCTTTGAAGTTAACTATAGCTGATATACGTCTTTACATCACACTACACGTGTCGTACGATTTTGGGAATTAGATGACAAGTCTTTCATGTTTAAACTTTTAAACAGATAAATAATTTTCTGAGGATCAAATAGGTTTGGTCTGAAATAAGTAATGTCAAGAATAGTTTATGAAGTAAAGCGAATATGAAGGAATGTTATTGATGCCGTAATTGGAGCTAAGTCTGAAAAATAACCCACCTAAAACTTGATTGGAATGATTACACACCAAACACGTCTTTTATCCAAAAAAATATTTGAACTGCCAGATATATCTCCGTTCGTATTAAATCATCTGATTTTCACGCCAAACTGTCTTTTGTTTTTGGACCTAGGTAACTTGAGTAATTAAGTCCGCTGGGGTGCTTTTACACCTAATGCCCTAAAATCAACTGGTTTGGGTGCATTGGCCCAAAGCTCGCTAAGAAGCCTAGAAAGTCCAGTTTAAAACAAAGTCAAGCAAGTGTTCTCTCCGAGTTAAAATTCCTAACGGTTTTTTGTGTGAGAATAATCTTGATAAAAGACAGGCTTTTAAAAAAAAATTTTAACGGAGATATGAAGGTTTTACTCTTTGATAAAGACTATTGCACGTTCACAGAGGTGTGTATGAAATGAAAACAAGAAAAAGGTGGAGTGAAAAATACGACTTAGTTTCCTGTTAAGGAAGATAGAAATTCTGAAGTTGAAACCTTACTGGAAAACGAAACTTGAAAAATGCTTAACTCTTTATAAAACTTATGTGATCCTTTTAAAATCGTTATCTGGGCTTTATTGTGCGACATGATGACTTTATTCAACCTTTCGGGAACTTAACGACACTATTTGCACTGCACGTAAAGACATATAAAATCTGTAGTTAAATAAGATGCGAGGTGTGAAAAATTAAGGTTCGATGGTCTAGACTTAGGATTATAGAATTGTTATTTTCTAAAACAAAACTTTAGGGTTTGAAGCTTAGTTATTTTACAAAACCAACTTGACCGGATTTTGTGGGTAGTATCCGCTGAAAACCCTCAGGAGACAACACTCCTCCTACTAGGGACACCTAGAGGTTTAACGGCTTGTTGCACATGCTCAGTGCAATCGCGTTCCCTGGGAAAGTGAGGTTAGGAAATTTTTTGTGAATAAATGGGCTTTGCTCGGGACGAGCAAATGATAAGTTTGGGGTATTTGTTCATATCAGATTTTTGCATTTTCATACCGCCCAATTTTTGTCACATTGCATATCGGTAGATACTCTTGAGCCGTGTTTGCTAGTCAATTGCAGGATACAGGTTCCCGGTTCTAAAACGGTGAAATTCATGAAAAACACGAAAAAAGTCCGGGTTCCTGCCAACTACAGATAAAACACGGTCTCTGCTCTTCATCCGTATGTTGCCAGATATCAATAGGAAGACAAAAGGTCAAATCAATGTCACTCTCAAGCACAAGGCTCAATAGCAACAACAACTTCCAAGAAATCTACGCGGAGCTCGAGGCAATCATGACAAAATCTTGACAAAAAGTCCACCTTTCCCTCAACAGAAATTCTGGAAAATTCGTGAAGGAATTATGAAAAAATACACATACCAGAAAAATGTACACATCAAACCAGGTGACCACAAGAAATTGGGGGTCCCAATTCGACCAGAAGGCCCCGGATCCGCGGCCAAAGTGGGGTCCAGGCCGCGGATCCGCGGCAGTATAGTGGCGGCAGGGAAATATTTTCCAGGGGTATTTTTGTATTTTCATGTGGGTTCTGGTGGTTGCCCTAGGGTTTCATTTTCTGGCCTATAAATAGCCCAGAACTTTGTGAAAGAAGGGGTCCAATTTTGTATTCTCATTTTTGCCTAGTTTTAGTCTTGTTCTTCTTCCTCTTCTCACCTCTTCTCCATTAAACTTGTAAGTGAGCTTTTGAGTGAAGAGTGATGAATAAAGAAGACCATTTCATTACCATGCTTGTCTCCTTATCTTTATGCTTGTTGTAATTTTACTTGTTGTAATTTTAATTTGTTAAGTAGTTGTTGTTATTTTTGTTGTTTCTTTCTTCTCTCTTTTTCTTTATCCTTACATACGACAATAATACTTACGCTAGATCCTTGCCAAGGTGAGGTCGCAAATAGTTAGTCGTATTCTTCTAATCTCCCTCTTTCTATCTTCCTCCTTTGTTTTGTTTTATTTTTCCGTATTATGATGTGTGAGTAGTTCATTCTTGTTAGGGATAGGAAAAGGGAAGTTTGAGAGAAGGAAATCTCTCTCACTCTTTCCTTTCCCAACAACTTAAATCAACTCCCGTTAATTGAACCACAATCCGCTCCTTACGGCACCCTATCCTACATGATAGCGGTGATTCCGTAGTGAGACCGGTTGTGGTTGAATTAACCGGAGGTTATGGATAAGAGCCAAGAACGGACGGACAAGCACCAAAAGGAAGGACTATGCGTTGGAAAGCCTAGCTTATACTCGCAAGTTCCTTCCTAGTCGTGCTAATCCCCGTTGTTGCCGATTACCGTAACACCGATATTAAGTGGGGCAACGAAAGATGTGGAGACTCCTAACTCAAACTAACCTAATCCTAACCCTAACAAGCTCTCTTTAAATATCAACTCAACACTTAGATAATCCAACAAAATCTGAAAACCGGACTTAACTCGTTAAAACACTTTGAAAAAGACTCCCATCTCCCTGCGGACGACCCGTACTCAACCGGCTAGCTACAAGCGAAACCGTCTTGATTGCGGTATTTAAACAAGAACTTGAACACGCTCATATCCTAACAATCAGGGCGCGGTGTGTGCGTGTATGCATGGAGTCCTATTGAAAATATATTATGGGTAAGAAAGGGATGAGAGATCTCATCTCTCAAAATCCTTCCCCAAAGCTAACTCTAAGCAATTTATCTACGGCAAGGAATTAAATCTACCTAGGGCAAAGAATTGAAATCTAAACTAGAGCAAGGAATTAAATCTACTTACAGATGCATCTCTCCAATCATCAACGCAGGGTTGTCAGATCTGAATTCATGAATTGAAAAGAAACACCGATGCTCTCCATAAAGAGATCTGAATTTATTATTAAAAGGAGGCATAGCCTTTACAATGATTTAGAGTTCCTATTTATAGAGGATAGGAAACCCTAGGTTACATTTTGATCCACATGTCTGAAATTACAAAAGTAGCCCTTAGGTTGACTAGTCAGCGCCGCCCATGAGAATTGGTAAAATTTTCTGCCACTAAATGCTCAAGCCTGCCGTGGAACTGCGGCCCGAGGCCCTGTTTGGCCGCGGTTCCGCGGTAAACAAGGAGGATTGGGCTTTGAGATTTCTGCTACAGCTTCTGGTCATTTTGGGCTTCCTATTTATTCTGTATTTTTCTCAAATGGGCTTTGAGGTTTCTTCCAGATCGCCAGTGAATAGTGTAGTGGATTTTAACCGTTGTTTCGAGACGAAATCTTAGACCTTGCGTTGCCTTGTAGTTTGTGAACTGATCTTTATGTAGGCTTGATCAAGATCCTTCTATTTGTTGGTCAAAAGTCCATATTTTCATCGTCTTTACATCGTTTTCACTGTTTCCTGTCCAAGAACCTGTAACCTGTAACATGTAGTAGACATGCATCAAAAGCACATGTTTATTTATAAAAAGAATAAGTATGGGGAATATAATAATGCAGTATTATGGTGTGAACAAATACCCCCAAACTTATCTTTTGCTCGTCCTCGAGCGAACTTATTTTTTATTCTCGATAAAAATTTAACCTAGCCGCACTTTCGCAGGGAAACGCGATTGCACTGAGCTCGTGCAACAAGCCGTTAAACCTCTAGGTGTCCCTAGTAGGAGGAGTGTTGTCTCCTGAGGGTTTTCAGCGGATACTGCCCACAAAATCCTATCAATTCGGCTTTTCGACTTTAATTCTCCAATTAGGTTTTCTCACAAGGAATTCTATTATCTTCGACTCGTAAATTATCCACCCATATTCTTCACACTTCCTCATCATTTAACTTAAGATTATATATATTCTATAGACTTACTCAGCTTTCGGCATCTCTTAAGTTTTACTTCTAGGGTTCCATCTCCACTTAGGAATTTTTATCAATTCTACTAAAGATACAAGTTCTATTATTCAATCCTCTCTCTTATCTAAATCCCAATCACATACCCCTACGTGTGTGTATAAATCACCCCTACACTTAGAAATTTAAATCAAGCAATCATACCCTTGTCCGTTGTCCAAAGTACTAATTAGTTGGTGAATTTTTAATTGAATTTTGCTTACACATCCTTCATGCGACCGTTAATACTTCTTAAGGTACCAATGACCGATTACAAAATGCGTTTGCACTTTAAAACGTAATTCCTAGTCTTGCAACACCCACGGCTTTAGCAGTGACTCCCAAACCAGTTGGTCTAAGGCACTAGGTGATGAAGCACCCTCGCTAAATATTTTTCTATTTTTGCAGCCTTAAGTAATCACAAAAACCAGTGTCCATTTTTTTTATTCTTTATTTACACTTTTTTTCTTTTAGTTTCTTTTCTTCATTCTAAGGACTTTAGACAAGAGCATTTCCAGGTCTCCTCTACTATTCCAAGTTTCAAGGTGCGTGATTGTGCAAATTTTTAGGGTATATGTTTTCAGAATCTAGACTTAAGCTAGGAACTATTTTTCAAACTTATACTCTAATAAGAAAATCAATACTCTTCCCTTATTTTGACTTAGCCCAAGAAGTGAACCCAAAATTTTGCCTATTTCTAAATAAACTACAAAGGCATATACTTTCTACCGCTAAACTTTAAGGAAGGTTATTTTTAGGGTTTTTAATTTACTACGTCTAAGATCTAGTTGTTCCTAGCTAGTTAACCTATCTGTCAAACTCTAGTCAAATAAGCCAAAATTGAATACAATAATTTTTATAATTTTTGAAAATTTTCAATTTTTATGGGTTTTCAAATAAGTATGCAAATGCAAAAATATGTACAAATGAATGCGAAGGAAGAAGACGTACCGAGCATACCCCCAAACTTGAACTTGACAGTGTCCTCACTATCATGCTAAACCAAGAGAGTCAAAAATACCGGCACTCCCCTGTTTATTTATTTATAATTTTTTTATATTTTTAATGTTTTGAATTTTTTTTTATTTTTTATAGAAAAAGAAAAAAAAAATATAAATACATATATACAACACGGTTCCCCCCAAACTTAATCTTGGCCTTACACAAGCCAAAGGTTAGCACGAACCATTCAAAATTCTTATCGTGGTAATGGTCTAGTTGGTGAAATAATTGGGTGGGAAAGAAAGAAATGAGAAACACGCGAGACCGTGTGGGAAGAAGGGTGGAATATGGTCTCGGTGGAGTAAAGAAGAAAGAAGTGGAGTACGATCTTGAGGGTGTAAAGCGAGTGAATAAATTAGCGCAATTTGTGATGACCGATGTGTTAAAAGTGATTGCGCTAACCTATCAACCCGTTGAGAAATGGGGTCAAATCCCTCAAGATTCGCAAGAAAACATGGGTACGCCGAACTTGATATAGGAGATGAAAGCATAACGGTCACTTGCACGGTCGGAACAATAGGAAGGACGGAAGGAAGTGAGTGAGGAAGGGTATCAGTTAAGGATTTAGGAGGGTGTATTGGAAAATTCGACACATCAAACGAAAATGGTTCAACCTCAATATTATCCTCAGTACTATCCTCATAATTCTCCTTAATATTATCCTCAAAAATTTGCTTATCCATGCCAATATCATCAAAATCAAGACGCATATGAAGTTCGAGAGAAACATTTAATGACTCGGGACGATGAATTGGACATAAAATTTCAATTAAATCGACGGGTTCATCATCCGAAATATTCCCGGCGTCTATATCCTCAATCAAGTGAAAATCAATTTTTTCTGACACCTCATCAAAAGCATGGATATTTATCGATTTAGGTTCTAGAGTGGAGGTGTAAAGATCGAAAGGAATAAGTGTGGTTTCACTCTAAAGGGGTTCTTCACAATCTGGCAAATCAAGAACTACAAATTCACACAACTCGTTTTTATTTTCAACTGGTGAACTATTTTGGACAATCGATGGAAAACCGGAGTTATAGGCTGGAATTGGGTATGGGTAGGTTTGATTTGGAAATCCTCTCAAATTCGCACTCTGTCCAACCGCCTCCTCATACATTGGAAAATTTGGAGCTAGTTGGAAACTAGCTACCGGTTCACTAGGTTGCATAAGGGCGGCCACGGACGCTTCCACATTCCTAACCATTTTGTTTATTGCAGTAATATAAGCTTCCAACGACTCTTCCAAACTAGACTTTCGTGGTAAGGGGGTTTCGGCAAAAGATTCGAAATTGTTTGTGTATGTGAAACTCCCAAAAGGCTGTGTAGAAGCAGTGTCTAGTGGAGGTGGGAAGGTCGGGTAGGACTGGTAGGAAGTGGGTGGTTGGGCAGGGGTAGGGTCAACATATGGATAAAAAGGTGAATAATCGTGCGGATCCCTAGAATTAGATGAGTGGAGAGGGATGAAAAATCGGCTGGGAGATTGAGCAATATGCTCAGCAATGGACATCGGCTTAGGAGTGACAGAAGGACTCGAAAAAGTGGTGTCAACATATGGAGGTGGTAAAGGTTGACTTGGTTGACACAAAGTGCGTTAAAAAGTCGAATTGTTTCTCCTAGACACCTCTATTTGATCTTTCAAAGATATTTTAGGCATGGATGGATCGTCTTTAAATTGACTGAACAAATTGACGAACGACGCAAAATTAGGTTCGGGATACCAAAGTTCGGCAAGTGATTTATTATGTGGGGTACCCATGTTAGAAGAAGGGGAAAAGAAAGAAGGTTGGTTGGTGCAAGGATTTATTTGCGGCAAAAGTTTGCAAGTTTTCTAATACTAATTTTCCTTTTTCTTTTTCTTTATTTGAAAATTGTTGCAAAAAGATTTTTAATTAAAGATATGCAACCGAAAAATATTTCTTGCAATCGGTTATTATTTTAAGCATACCACAAAGAATCTTTATTTGGAAAAAATTGTTGCAAAAAGATATTCGAGAAAAGATATGCAACAAAAAGATTACTTGCAATCACTTTTTATTTCAAGCGGGGCCCAAAAATCCTGCACAAGATTGTTATTTGGAAGGGAATATATTTTATAGCTCACGGAATCCTGCAGGAATTTCCAGGAAAGATATTTCAAAAATTACAGAGGAGGAACCAGAGAAGCTTACAGAGGAAATTTCCTGCGCTGAAGACACTGGCTAAGCGCGGAATCGCGGTCGGAGGCGGCTTGGCGCGGCGGAAGCGCGGCGGCGGAAGCGGCGCAGATCCCGAGATTTCACCAGAGTGCCGCGGAAGGGCGGTAGAAGGCGGTTTTTGCCGCGGAATCGCGGTCTAGTGGGCGGCTCACGTCTCGAGAATTTTTCTGTTGTTTCGTTGTTGAATTCCTCTGCTGTTCAGATTGTTTGTTTTCTGTATTGCTCTCTGTAGATTTCCAGATCCGTCTCGATTGTTCCTGCAAGATTCACACAACAAAGTACCCTTTCCAAAAAAATAACAATTGATACATTTTTATAAATTTTGGATTTTTTTTTAGATTTTTATGGTTTTTTTAAATTTTATTAAGATTAACCCGAAATTGCAAAAAGGAAAGTTCTACGCCATCCCCAGCAATGACGCCATTTGATTGATCTCAAAAACTATCTATTAACCGCAATCAAGAACGGCGTCGCTTTGCAGCTAGCCGGTGAGTACGGGTCGGTCCACAGGGATGTTGTGAATTTCCGATTCGCTCTTATGAGTTAATTCCGAAGGGTGTTCGGATTGGTTATTAAATCAAAAAACGTAATTATTCTATACTACGATTATCTAGATCTAAACTTGGTAGGGCTAGGTTTAGGGATGGTTTGGAAATGCAAGTAAATCTCCACGCTTTCTATACCCGAATGAAGATCTATGAGGAGTTATGGTAATTATCAATAAAGGGGATTAGATCCATTCGGGAAGGTGTTCCTTCCTCTAGGTTCTTGTCCTTCCTTTAGAGATCCTTACCCTAACCTCCATGGAAAACGCATGCAACCGGGCCTTTATACTACGGTATCACCGCTACCTCGAGGGATAGGGTGCCGTAGGGCGCGGTGTGTGCGTGTATGCATGGAGTCCTATTGAAAATATATTATGGGTAAGAAAGGGATGAGAGATCTCATCTCTCAAAATCCTTCCCCAAAGCTAACTCTAAGCAATTTATCTACGGCAAGTAATTAAATCTACCTAGGGCAAAGAATTGAAATCTAAACTAGAGCAAGGAATTAAATCTACTTACAAATGCATCTCTCCAATCATCAACGCAGGGTTGTCAGATCTGAATTCATGAATTGAAAAGAAACACCGATGCTCTCCATAAAGAGATCTGAATTTATTATTAAAAGGAGGCATAGCCTTTACAATGATTTAGAGTTCCTATTTATAGAGGATAGGAAACCCTAGGTTACATTTTGATCCACATGTCTGAAATTACAAAAGTAGCCCTTAGGTTGACTAGTCAGCGCCGCCCATGAGAATTGGTAAAATTTTCTGCCACTAAATGCTCAAACCTGCCGTGGAACTGCGGCCCGAGGCCCTGTTTGGCCGCGGTTCCGCGGTAAACAAGGAGGATTGGGCTTTGAGATTTCTGCTATAGCTTCTGGTCATTTTGGGCTTCCTATTTATTCTGTATTTTTCTCAAATGGGCTTTGAGGTTTCTTCCAGATCGCCAGTGAATAGTGTAGTGGATTTTAACCGTTGTTTCGAGACGAAATCTTGGACCTTGCGTTGCCTTGTAGTTTGTGAACTGATCTTTATGTAGGCTTGATCAAGATCCTTCTATTTGTTGGTCAAAAGTCCATATTTTCATCGTCTTTACATCGTTTTCACTGTTTCCTGTCCAAGAACCTGTAACCTGTAACATGTAGTAGACATGCGTCAAAAGCACATGTTTATTTATAAAAAGAATAAGTATGAGGAATATAATAATGCAGTATTATGGTGTGAACAAATACCCCCAAACTTATCTTTTGCTCGTCCTCGAACGAACTTATTTTTTATTCTCGATAAAAATCTAACCTACCCGCACTTTCGCAGGGAAACGCGATTGCACTGAGCTCGTGCAACAAGCCGTTAAACCTCTAGGTGTCCCTAGTAGGAGGAGTGTTGTCTCCTGAGGGTTTTCAGCGGATACTGCCCACAAAATCCTATCAATTCGGCTTTTCGACTTTAATTCTCCAATTAGGTTTTCTAACAAGGAATTCTATTATCTTCGACTCGTAAATTATCCACCCATATTCTTCACACTTCCTCATCATTTAACTTAAGATTATATATATTCTATAGACTTAATCAGCTTTCGGCATCTCTTAAGTTTTCCTTCTAGGGTTCCATCTCCTCTTAGGAATTTTTATCAATTCTACTAAAGATACAAGTTCTATTCTTCAATCCTCTCTCTTATCTAAATCCCAATCACATACCCCTACGTGTGTGTATAAATCACCCCTACACTTAGAAATTCAAATCAAGCAATCATACCCTTGTCCGTTGTCCAAAGTACTAATTAGTTGGTGAATTTTTAATTGAATTTTGCTTACACATCCTTCATGCGACCGTTAATACTTCTTAAGGTACCAATGACCGATTACAAAATGCGTTTGCACTTTAAAACGTAATTCCTAGTCTTGCAACATCCAAGGCTTTAGCAGTGACTCCCAAACCAGTTGGTCTAAGGCACTAGGTGATGAAGCACCCTCGCTAAATATTTTTCTATTTTTGCAGCCTTAAATAATCACAAAAACCAGTGTCCATTTTTTTATTCTTTATTCACACTTTTTTTCTTTTAGTTTCTTTTCTTCATTCTAAGGACTTTAGACAAGAGCATTTCAAGGTCTCCTCTACTATTCCAAGTTTCAAGGTGCGTGATTTTGCAAATTTGTAGAGTATATATTTTCAGAATCTAGACTTAAGCTAGGAACTATTTTTCAAACTTATACTCTAATAAGAACATCAATACTCTTCCCTTATTTTGACTTAGCCCAAGAAGTGAATCCAAAATTTTGCCTATTTCTAAATAAACCACAAAGGCATATACTTTCTACCGCTAAACTTTAAGGAAGGTTATTTTTAGGGTTTTTAATTTACTACGTCTAAGATCTAGTTGTTCCTAGCTAGTTAACCTATCTGTCAAACTCTAGTCAAATAAGCCAAAATTGAATACAATAATTTTTATAATTTTTGAATTTTTTCAATTTGTATGGGTTTTCAAATAAGTATGCAAATGCAAAAAATATGTACAAATGAATGCGAAGGAAGAAGACGTACCGAGCATACCCCCAAACTTGAACTTGACAGTGTCCTCACTGTCATGTTAAACTAAGAGAGTCAAAAATACCGGCACTCCCCTGTTTATTTATTTATAGTTTTTTTATATTTTTAATGTTTTGAATTTTTTTTTATTTTTTATAGAAAAAGAAAAAAAAATATAAATACATATATACAACAAGGTTCCCCCCAAACTTAATCTTGGCCTTACACAAGCCAAATGTTAGCACCAACCATTCAAAATTCTTATCGTGGTAATGGTCTAGTTGGTGAAATAATGGGATGGGAAAGAAAGAAATGAGAAACACGCGAGACCGTGTAGGAAGAAGGGTGGAATATGGTCTCGGTGGAGGAGAAGAATGGCGGAAAGAAGAAAGAAGTGGAGTACGATCTTGAGGGTGTAAAGCGAGTTAATAAATTAGCGCAATTTGTGATGACCGATGTGTTAAAAGCGATTGCGCTAACCTATCAACCCATTGAGAAATGGGGTCAAATCCCTCAAGATTCGCAAGAAAACATGGGTACGCCGAACTTGGTATAGGAGATGAAAGCGTAACGGTCACTTGCACGGTCAGAACAATAGGAAGGACGGAAGGAAGTGAGTGAGGAAGGGTATCGGTTAAGGATTTAGGAGGGTGTATTGGAAAATTCGACACATCAAACGAAAATGGTTCAACCTTAATATTATCCTCAGTATTATCCTCATAATTCTCCTTAATATTATCCTCAAAAATTTGCTTATCCATGCCAATATCATCAAAATCAAGACGCATATGAAGTTCGAGAGAAACATTTAATGACTCGGGATGATGAATTGGACATAAAATTTCAATTAAATCGACGGGTTCATCATCCGAAATATTCCCGGCGTCTATATCCTCAATCAAGTGAAAATCAATTTTTTCTGACACCTCATCAAAAGCATGGATATTTATCGATTTAGGTTCTAGAGTGGAGGTGTAAAGATCGAAAGGAATAAGTGTGGTTTCACTCGAAAGGGGTTCTTCACAATCTGGCAAATCAAGAACTACAAATTCACACAACTCGTTTTTATTTTCAACTGGTGAACTATTTTGGACAATCGATGGAAAACCGGAGTTGTAGGCTGGAATTGGGTATGGGTAGGTTTGATTTGGAAATCCTCTCAAATTCGCACTCTGTCCAACTGCCTCCTCATATATTGGAAAATTTGGAGCTAGTTGGAAACTAGCTACCGGTTCACTAGTTAACGGTTAATGGTTCGATCCGGGTAATTGGTTGCGGTAGCGCCATGTTTGAAAAGTTTTTGTTCCGCGTTTGGCCTCGGATTGCCAGCCGGGGCGCTGGCGTAGCCTAACATGGTATCAGAGCCAGCCCATTAACCGTATACTAATGGTTTAGACAATGTTAAAACTATCGAAACCGAAACAAACTCCGATTCACTGCACTAGCATTCTAGTCTCTGTCGTTTTTAAAAGTGTATTCAAAAATTATTTAAACAACTACAGAAGACTACTGACATGACCACAGACCAAATACGAACAAATTCCCTCATACAAAAACCGAGCACATTGCTCATTTGGCCGGCCTGCTCGGCCATTCTGTGGAATTTGGTCTTCGTATTTGGGTGTTGGTCAGGTCTCTGGAGTGTTGGTTCAGTGGCATTGTTTGTTTAGCCCAGTTTGGATATGGTCTTACCTAGTTGTTTGGGATTTCCGGGGGTTATTTCGAACTCGATAATTTCTAACATTGTTTAAAGTTTGCAGTACATAAATTTCTATCTGCGACCGTGAATTTCATTCGAGCGGTAAATCTTGTCTAATTGCTATAGTCCTTTTAGATGGGTTTGCGAACGTGACATTCACGTTGATGTTCTGTGTTGTGCTGTATTGTTGCGGATTCGTCGTGGTGGATAGCTTGCATGCAATGATAGTGCGGTTTAGTTTTATTTGTACATTTGATTTCGCGGGGCGAGCGTCCGACAGGTGGACTGCTGTCACTGCCTGTTTGAATATTATTCTTTTGGGGCACGACCGGGTTGAGGTCGATGTACTCGTTGTACATATTTTCTTTTCTGTACTAGGATTACCCCGCGGTGGAGTGCACGGATAGTCGAGTTCTGAAGGGCAAAGGGCTCGCATCTCATGGCTTTGATACGGAGGGGGCTTCACTCTAGAATTAGCGGGTTATTCACCGAGCTCGTAGGGGGTATAGGTTGACCCAAGGAGGGGTGCTTAAGTTACCGGATTCCGTGAAGTTCTGGGTGGTCCATTCACTTTGCTGAAGGGGGTTGTCTCGCTTCTGGTTTTGGCGGGTAACTTTCCACGCTCGTAGGGGTCTAGGTTTTCATTGCACAGGCTATCCAGACGACCAGGGGAACGTCGGGTTTCAGTTGCGGCTCAAAGGAAACCCGGGGCTCCCAGATTATCTGTAATGTTTTGTGATGCTTATTACTTTTCTGTGATGTTGCATTTATCATGCCAGGAGAGATTATTGTATATTGATATATATACTAGTAGATGTTGTATATGTTTTACACCCGCGCTATTCCGGTCCCCGCTCTGTCGTTAGTTAAGTAACCTAACGGGTGATGATGGGACCCAGTGGCGAATGCGGATGGCATATATGTACATTATATTTTCGTTCTTTTATGGTGTGATTAATTGATGGGATTGCGTTGTTGGAGATAGTGCCCTCAGAGTCAATTATTGGATCACAGGCACGTGATTACAATGATTGAGGGAGGACCTATCCCGGTAGGACAGTCTTACTCGAGATGATAGTATGCTATCTGGTTTACCTTTATCATCGTGTACTGCTTTAGGTGACCTGACAGGTCGCTATTGCACGTTGATAGAGCCCCTAGGATTCTTGCTTGACTGCCAGCAGTATGAGGGCGATCATATACGTGGGAGCTGGTAGTCTATAAGCACATCCTTAAAAGGTCCCTAGTCGTAGGAGTTTCGAGACAGGGCATCGATACTCCAGAGTAGACTAGTGTATACAGTCGAGACCCCGACGAGGGGCGGTGGCCGGTCTCACAAGCCACTGGTGTCAGTTGGATCACCTAAGATGTATACAGGTGCTCATTGGGTTATGAGTACACCGGACAGGACTCGCCGGGAACATGCTAGTTGGTCTTATACCTGACGTCAGATAGCAGTTCCCTGGTGACATGTGTACAGGTTAGTTCATCGACCTGAGGATCGTCATTTGTCTCATATGAGTTCCCACTGTAGTTTGATTACTACCCTACCACGCTCAAAGGAGACGTGCAAACAGGTATTAGTTGGGTACAGTCCCGAGCCACATGGAGGCAGTGAACGGATCTTCAGGGGTTCGTCTCTCCCGGTATTGGGGGTGAGGTCATGCTGTGTCTAGGAGAGCCATTACACGAAGTCCTTGGCCAAGGCAGGAGATTTACTGGTAGGTATTCCAGTAGTATCTCAGGGTGTTCTGGGCTACACTCCGACACGACTTGTACCGCTTTTGGGGGTCTGACTTTTACCAACCCCCTAGGCCCGCCATGCGATGCTCATAGACGAACGGACCGGACTGTACGGATATTGTCACTGACAGGCTCAGTAGGGTGTCAGGATGAGTTCGCTCATCGACGTCCCTTTTGGTCGATAGCTGGTGGCCCGTCACGTATTGGCTTATACCTCTGACGTGCTAGTGGTTAAATCCACAGCCATAGTATTGACGAGTCTTTAGAGTCCACCACACTTACAGTTACTCAAGTTTCGGGCGAAATGCTGTAGAGGCCGTATGGAGATATGGCAGGGTCCGATCAGATACGTGCGGTATTGCACGGATCATGATCGGACGGTTAGTACTAGAGGCCGTATGGATATATGGCACGGTTCGATCAGATACGTGCGGTATTGCACGGATCAGGATCGAACGGATATTACTAGCCGGCTTTGGTTTAAGCCGGATCCTAGTATAGTACGGTGTAGATTTTGTCTCATTTGCATTTGTATCCGGTCGGAATAAAGATGCGGGTGTGTATGCACAGTATCGGGGTTTTCCTGTAATTTATTACGGGACCAGTTTTCTGGAGTTGCCGGTTTGCATTCTTCCCGGCCGGTTTTCCTTTGTTCTTTCCCGGCCGGACTTTTCGATGGAAGAGGGTTATTTGCAAGTTTGCAAATAACATTTGTGGAGGGGGTTTCTTGCATATGGATTAATTATGAGAGCATCTTTTGATACCATTCTTTTCCATCACCATTTCTTGCATTCATGGAGATTAGAGTTGATTAGGAATTGATTTGAGATGGTTATCATTGCTTTGGATGTGGTCACCCTCCACCTTTTACTACACTCACCTCCCTCTTGCATTATGTTTTGAATCCCTCCACCATTCTCAAAGAGAAGATGCCGGCCACAATTTTGAAGGTAGATGAGAGAGTTTCATTTTTGTTGTGGTGGCATTATTCTTCATCTCATATTCTTCTTGCTAGAAAATTGAAAGCACCAATTTTCTTAACCTCCTCCTCCACCCTCCATGGCAACTAAAACCCCAAATGAGACATAGCCTCTACACTACATTCTACAGCAAATCTTGGACGCGTCGGCTAGCCAACTTCGCGCCCGAGTTGCCTCGGTCCAGAGGTGAGAGCCCGTAAAAGAATCTGGCTACGTGGTGCCCTTTCCGACAAGAAGACGACGGACGGAGATTCCGCGGGAGATCGGGACGACGACGAGAAGACCGGAGGACTCGGATCACTCGGTATATCTCTTCCCCATCTTGTAGTTTGCTAGGACTAGTTTAATGGCCCGATCCGGGTGTTTTGTGCGCGGTGGTGCCGGTTTGCTAGTTTGCAAAATCAAAGTTTTTCGCTTCCGCATTTGGCGTCGGATTGACGGCCGGGGCGCCGCCGTGCACTTACAGTGGTATCAGAGCCTCGCCATTAACATAGTCTAGCTTTGTCTAATGTGTTTTACATTTCCCATCGAACAAAAATTCCAAAACCGCGTTTTTCTCATGCATCAGTTTCTGTCGAAATATTTTTGTCTCGAAAATTTTTTCAGGGTGTTGCAGAATGATGTACAGAGAATTCTAAGAACTCTGTGAAAATTTTGTCGGGTGATCTCACCATAACGCCGCGGAACCGCGGCCAAACCCATGCTTGGGCCGCGGTTCCGCCGCCGTTTAGACTCCTCACTGGACCAATTTTTTACAGTGGGTCTTGGGCAGGGAAATTGGGGTTTTGGCATATTATTTTTAGGCCCAGAATTTCTTGATGTGCTACAGTAGTACTTGGGGGCCCACTTGATAAAATTTGATCGATCGGATATTTTAAACACATTAGTTCACAGTATTTACATTATATCTGCGACCGTGAATGTCACTTGATGGTAAATCCAGTCTAACTGCTATAGCCCGGTTAGACGGATTTGCGAACGTGACTTTCATGTTGATGTTCTGTGTATTGCTGTGATATTGCGGATTGGTCGTGGGGGATAGCCTGGATGCAATGGTAGTACAGTTTTTGTTGTATTATGTACATTTGATATTGCAGGGCGAGCGTCCGACATGTGGACTGCCGTCACTGCCTGATTGTATTATTATTTTGGGGCACGACCAGGTTGCGGTCGATGTACCCGTTGTATGTATATTTTACTTTCTGTACTAGGATTACCCCAAGGTTGGGTGCACGGATAGCCGGGTTCTAGAGGGAAACAAGCCTGCATCTCATGGCATTGAGACGGAGGGGGCTTCACTCTAGAATTGGCGGGCTATTCGCCGCACTCATAGGGGGTACAGGTTGACCCAGGAGGGGTGCCCAAGTTACCGGATTCCGTGAAGTGCTGGGTGGTCCATTCACGTTGCTGAAGGGGGCTGCCTCGCTTCAGGTTTTGGCGGGTAACTTGCCGCGCCCGTAGGGGTCTAGGATTTCATTGCACAGGCTATCCACACGACCAGGGAAACGTCGGGTTTCAGTAGTGGCTCTGTGAAACCCGGGGATCCCAGATATCTGTATTGTTCTGTGATGCTGTACATTTCTGTGATGTTGCATTTTTATCACGCCTTGAGTGAATATAATATATTGGTATATATATTAGTAGATGTTGTATATGTTTTGCATCCGCGCTAGTCCAGTCCCCGCTCTGTCGTTAGTTAGCTAACCTAACGGGTAATGACGGGACCCAGTGGCGGATGCGGATGGCATATACGTACATCAGTATATTTTCGTTCTTTGTGGTGTGATCAATTGATGGGACTGCGCTGATTCGGATCAATGCAAGTTAAAAACAAACCTATTCTGATGTTGTTGGAACACTTTTCAAAAGGCTGTTATTGCAAGGACGTTCACTTTTGTTTTGCATCGTGGTATTCAGTTGGAATACCCTGCTCCTCAGTCGACGAGGCAAGGGCCGAAATCCCTTCACCGGGAGTGACCCCTTGGACAAAAAGTTTGCGTCAGGGCAATAACTTCACTATAGCCGATTACTTTTGCTTCGCAACGTGGTATTCAGTTGGAATATCCTGCACCTCATTCTACGGGGAAAGGGCCGAGATCCCTTCACCGGGAGTGACCTCTTTAGCAACGGTTTTCGTCACTATATTTTTAAAAAAGCTATCCGTTCCTTCAACAATATCAAGTTCTTTACGTTAAAGGTTTTCGCCAGAAACCATTCTTAGCCCTCCGTCGTTTCATATGGGTAGTCAATAGTATTCAAGCTGTGTTTGTTGGCCAAAGTCAAGGCACAGTGTTTGGTAGCTGTTGGTTATTCATATGCAGCATAGATAGATGCGTTGGTTTGGAACAGTCGTACTGCCTTGTTGGCCAAAGTCAAGGGTAGGTACGGGTGGATTCAAAACAACCTGGAGAATGACGGGTAGAACTTGACATGTGACTTATGATTTGTTGGCCAAAGTCAAGGTCATAAGAGCATGGGGTGAAAATCACATCGGGAGTTTCAAAAGAACTGAAACTTGCCAGATATGCGCATACCTTCTGGAGTGTGATGACGTGAGCGGATTCGGTCACGTTATCATGCAATGATAGTTGGATCCCGATTCCCACTGATGAGTTGGTTTACTCCTCGGGTGATCCCGACTAATTCTTCTTTCAGGTTTGGAGGAGAATTTGACGGTACAGTGGGAGGTTTCCTGATTAGATAAAGTGATAACCATTCTGATCTAGGATAGAGTGCATGCTGAGTGTTTCTTTTCTCTCTCTCTTTGGCAGTGACCATTGACCCGACCCTAGACTATGACTCAGTGACCAAGTTGACCGAACCTTCATTAACACTGGCTTTTGGATTGTCAGAGTCGCTAACCTCATTGCCACTCCTACTTTTACTCTTTTCTCTAGGACACCCCGTATTACTACGAACGTCCACTTCCATTGGACAAAACCATCGTATGGTTACATACGAACTCGAAGGAATTCGAGGATGGTTTCCGGTTCTGGAGAAAACGGATAGGACTATTCAGTTGTCTTTTCCTTTTTGCCTTCTCTCAAGTTGCGAGTACTCCTTGGTTTAGGAGATAGTACACCTATTACGCAAATTGGATAGTCTTCTTCCAAACCTTAGGCTGGTGCCGAACGGTGGGGAATGAAGAAAACCAATTAGCATAACGATGGTGTGCAGAAGGTACTAAGATTAAGACAAAGCAAGGGATTAGTAAGAGGGCAAAGTAAATTGCGACTGATATTCACGACCAAACCAAGTATTTCTTCGCCAATCCTAAATCACCTTTGTATTTCTCCAGGACACTCCGTATCACTACGAAGATCGCAGTTCATTGGATAATCCATCGTATGGTTATATACGAACTCGAAAGGAACTTGTTCCAGTTCGGGGATGGATCCTGGTTCAGGAGAAATAGGAATAAGGTTCATTCGGTTGTCTTTTATCCTCACCTTCTCTCGCATTACGAGTGCTCCTAGGACTAGGACAGCACACCCATTATGCTTATTGGATAGTCTTCTTCCAAACCATAGGCTGGTGCCGAACGGTAGGGAAGGAAGAAAACCATTTGGCCTAAAGGGGTGTACAGAAGGTAATGACTAAAGACATATAAAGGGATTTGGAGAGGTGGCAAAGAATTATACGGTTATAGTTATGAATCTGGATAATGGAAGAGGCATTACTAAGAATACCCGGATACCCCATCGAAACATTTCAATGTTTCAGTTTCACTGTGTACTGTTAAATGAAAACTGATTTTCCGATTAGACACTTGCTCCAGGGTATGTATTTACCAGGTATGATTCTCACAACTGTATGGTTTTACAGATGATGAGTGGGAGTAAGTTATTGGGAATTAGGTGACCATCCTCATTATATCGGGATTCGTTGTAATTGGTGATATTTGAGGAAGCCACCTGGGTTGTTTGCCGGTCGGCAAATATTTGGTTTTGAATATCCGCTGTTATGCACCAATTTCAAATCGATATATATGTACGTCTATTTTCATAGAGTGAGATATACCTTTTTGAAATTATGTCTATGACATTTACCTATATCAGTGGATGGTTAGGTAAGGAGCATTAAACAGCGGTGTAATTCTTCTTAACCATAAGTACAGTTTTCAACCTACGACACAAAGTGAATGAGTTATCAGACTCAAGGGACTTATACAGAGTATTGTATGTTGACCAGGGTCCATCAGGACAGAGGGGTTGGTCCTTGTATTATATTCGGTTTACTTACGACTTCTCTAGTTTTTAGACAGGTATTTCGTGGAAACACAGGGTCCGAATTTTGAGAAGTTATAGGTATTTGAATAAAGTAGAGAACCAGGTATTGCAAGTATCAGGATTCTTCAAAGTGATCGAAGATGTAGATACTTGTGTATGGTATTCAGTTGATAGTGATGATTAAGAGAACTTGCTTCTCTTTCAGGTTACTCATAATTGGAAGCATTCCTAAGTTGAGTAACGCTGATCGGCCTCTCTCCATTTAGTTGACATGCACTGGAGACAGCTGCATGATTTGAATCTGGTTCAATTAAATCAGTGCCTCTGGTTCTATATTGGATATAGAACAGTTCATATCTTAACGATGTTAAGGTACGGGGAGTTGTCCGGCTTATGCTTAAAACCAGACTCTGGATAACTCAAGGCACGTTTCTGTAATGGCTGTTTGTGGGTTGACCCAGGCTATGCCGAGGGTTGACTTTCTACCATCTAGAAGATCAATAGTGATATTGTTCTTGACTCGCCACAGTTTTATTAAAAATGGATTTTTTCAGAAAAACAGTTGTGGGAGTATGGTAGAACTGGAAGTGATTCCAGAACCACAAACGATTACTGAAGATTTCATAGGAACCTAAAGATTCAATATGGCTTGACATTCCATTGGCCACTCCGCAGATAAGGTGGGTAACTTCAGGCACCCGAGAGGTGCTCCGGTAGCCTCAAGGACGGTGACAAGGAAGTTCTTGTTTACCCAAACTTGCCATTGCTGTTGTTCCAGACTGTGAGACCCGGCATGAGGATGAGTATAGCGTCATTCTAAACTGGATTTTAAAGTGTACGTCTATATAACTCTACCAGAGGGTTGTCGTAGTCAGTGGGAGCAACGGAAGCATTGGTGGACAGGTGGCTTATGTCTATTTATAGACTAAAGAAGAGTTGCGGAGATAGATCATCTATTTCTGATGTGACAGTCATAGGTTTGACTTCGTCAGAATAGGGGATGGATCTGTTAAGAAGGTAGTAGGGTGTCATGTCATGGTATTTGATGACATACACAAAGTAGGAAAGGATATTTCTATACTACGATCGGTTATACTTTGGTCGTCACACAGTGGTTTCTCCACATGGGACTTGGACATTATATCAGACATACTGGTTCCTAGATCTATGGTTTTAGATCTAGATTTGGGTGGTTTCCCAATCAGGGTACTTTGACAGCATTCTAAGAGTATTTAGAATGGACGACTCCTGGCACGGTAGTGTACCTGCAGGTAATGGAGTCACCCTCTCTAAAGGTGTCTTACAGACTAAAGGGGAGAGGGATGCGCATGATTGGCAGATCACTTGCTCAGGCAATTGAGTCAATCATGAGATGTCAGGTACCACACCAGATGTTGTTCTTGCACTAGATGCAATAAGTTGATATTGATCCTATCCTAGAGAAACAGTCGGAAGCAGTTTTAGAACATAAGTGGATGTTCTAGGGATATGATAACGACAGCCTCATTCAGGAGACAGTTATCATTCCAGGCTTCCAAGGTGACATGGACGACAAGATGATCGTCAGAGTTATAGTTTTCCTTCTGACAAGGGGCAGTATTTTGGACAGGTGGTCCAAGGCAGTACTGAGGGAGGCATGGCGCAGGACACTGATTAAGTTCAGCTGATGATACAGTCTGAGAAGTTTGGATTTGGAGTTCATTTATGAACTAGGTCCCATCAGACATCCAGATATTCTAAGACAGGTATTGCTCATTTCGGGAGATGGTTTTCTCCGCGAACTTGAGATATAGAGAGACAAAGAAAGAAACTTCAAGGCGGATCCACTCACTGAGGCTATTCCTCGAACGCAATAATTTCGCAAACGGGTTTTGTGAGACTGACTAGTAGAGGAGTTGGGTGTTCGGTATCACACGGGCTGTGAGTATGCGACATCGCAATAATTAGCCTTGAGTGCAAGTGGGAGATTGTTGGAGATAGTGCCCTCAGAGTCAATTATTGGATCACAGGCACGTGATTACAATGATTGAGGGAGGACCTATCCCGGTAGGACAGTCTTACTCGAGATGATAGTATGCTATCTGGTTTACCTTTATCATCGTGTACTGCTTTAGGTGACCTGACAGGTCGCTATTGCACGTTGATAGAGCCCCTAGGATTCTTGCTTGACTGCCAGCAGTATGAGGGCGATCATATACATGGGAGCTGGTAGTCTATAAGCACATCCAGGTCCCTAGTCGTAGGAGTTTCGAGACAGGGCATCGATACTCCAGAGTAGACTAGTGTATACAGTCGAGACCCCGACGAGGGGCGGTGGCCGGTCTCACAAGCCACTGGTGTCAGTTGGATCACCTAAGATGTATACTGGTGCTCATTGGGTTATGAGTACACCGGACAGGACTCGCCGGGAACATGCTAGTTGGTCTTATACCTGACGTCAGATAGCAGTTCCCTGGTGACATGTGTACAGGTTAGTTCATCGACCTGAGGATCGTCATTTGTCTCATATGAGTTCCCACTGTAGTTTGATTACTACCCTACCACGCTCAAAGGAGACGTGCAAACAGGTATTAGTTGGGTACACTCCCGAGCCACATGGAGACAGTGAGCGGATCTTCAGGGGTTCGTCTCTCCCGGTATTGGGGGTGAGGTCGTGCTGTGTCTAGGAGAGCCATTACACGAAGTCCTTGGCCAAGGCAGGAGATTTACTGGTAGGTATTCCAGTAGTATCTCAGGGTGTTCTGGGCTACACTCCGACACGACTTGTACCGCTTTTGGGGGTCTGACTTTTACCAACCCGCTAGGCCCGCCATGCGATGCTCATAGACGAACGGACCGGACTGTACGGATATTGTCACTGACAGGCTCAGTAGAGTGTCAGGATGAGTTCGCTCATCGACGGCCCTTTTGGTCGATAGCTGGTGGCCCGTCACGTATTGGCTAATACCTCTGACGTGCTAGTGGTTAAATCAATAGCCATAGTATTGATGAGTCTTTAGAGTCCACCACACTTACAGTTACTCAAGTTTCGGGCGAAACGCTGTAGAGGCCGTATGGAGATATGGCAGGGTCCGATCAGATACGTGCGGTATTGCACGGATCAGGATCGGACGGTTAGTACTAGAGGCCGTATGGATATATGGTAGGGTTCGATCAGATACGTGCGGTATTGCACGGATCAGGATCGGACGGATATTACTAGCCGGCTTTGGTTTAAGCCGGATCCTAGTATAGTACGGTGTAGATTTTGTCTCATTTGCATTTGTATCCGGTCGGAATAAAGATGCGGGTGTGTATGCACAGTATCGGGGTTTTCCTGTAATTTATTACGGGACCAGTTTTCTGGAGTTGCCAGTTTGCATTCCGTCCCGGCCGGTTTTCCTTTGTTCTTTCCCGGCCGGACTTTTCGATGGAAGGGGGTTATTTGCAAGTTTGCAAATAACATTTATGGTGGGGGTTTCTTGCATATGTATTAATTATGAGAGAATCTTTTGATACCATTCTTTTCCATCATCATTTCTTACATTCATGGTGATTAGAGTTGATTAGGAATTGATTTAAGATGGTTATCATTGCCTTGGATGTGGTCACCCTCCACCTTTTACTACACTCACCTCCCTCTTGCATTATGTTTTGAATCCCTCCACCATTCTCAAAGAGAAGATGCCGGCCACAATTTTGAAGGTAGATGAGAGAGTTTCATTTTTTTTGTGGTGGCATTATTCTTCATATCATATTCTTCTTGCTAGAAAATTGGAAGCACAAATTTTCTTAACCTCCTCCTCCACCCTCCATGGCAACTAAAACCCCAAATGAGACATAGCCTCTACACTACATTCTACAGCAAATCTTGGACGCGTCGGCTAGCCAACTTCGCGCCCGAGTTGCCTCGGTCCAGAGGTGGGAGCCCGTAAAAGAATCTGGCTACGTGGTGCCCTTTCCGACAAGAAGACGACGGACGGAGATTCCACAGGAGATCGGGACGACGACGAGAAGACCGGAAGACTCGGATCACTCGGTATATCTCTTCCCCATCTTGTAGTTTGCTAGGACTAGTTTAATGGCCCGATCCGGGTGTTTTGTGCGCCGTGGTGCCGGTTTTCTAGTTTGCAAAATCAAAGTTTTTCGCTTCCGCATTTGGCGTCGGATTGACGACCGGGGCGCCGCCGTGCACTTACAGGTGTTGATTCAGATCAATGCAAGGAAAGCAGACCTATTCGATGTTATTGGAACAATTTTCAAAAAGCTGTTATTACAAGGACGTTTTCTTTTGTTTTGCACAGTGGCATTCGGTTATGAATATCCAGCACCTCATTCGACAAGGCAAGGGCTGAGATCCCTTCATCGGTAGTGACCCCTTGGACAGAAGTTTGCGTCAGGGTAATAACTTCACTATAGTCGATTACTTTTTGCTTTGCATTGCGGTATTCAGTTAGAATATCCTCCACCTCATTCGACGGGGAAAGAGCCGAGATCCCATCACCGGGAGTGACCTCTTTAGCAAAGGTTTTCGCCACTATACATTTGTAAAAAGCTATGCAGTTCCTTCAACGATATCAAGTTCATTACGTTAAAGGTTTTTCGCAAAAAACCAGTCGTAGCCTTCCGTCATTTCCTACAGGTATTGCTTAGTATTCATGCTGTGTATGTTTACCTCTGTCAAGGCACAGTGCTTGGTAGCTGGGTAATGCTTGTTTGTTGCATAGATATGCGATTATTTAGGACAGTCGCACAGTCATTTTGACCTCTGTCAAGGGCACGTACGGGTGGGTCTAAGTTAATCAAGGACAATGACGGTTTGACCTTGACTTGCGACTTATGATATGTTGACCTCTGTCAAGGTCATAAGACGCTTGGGGTAAAAACACACATCGGGAGTTTCAAACATACAGGAAACTTGCCAGGCATGCACATACCTTCTGGAGTGTGGTGACTTGAGTGGATTCCATCAAGTTATCATGCGATGATAGTTGGATCCCGATTCCCACTGATGATTTGGTTTACTCCTCGGGTGATCCCGACTAATTCTTCTTTCATGTTTGGAGGAGAATTTGAGGATACAGTGGGAGACATCCTGATTAGATAAAGTGATTAACCATTCTGATCTAGGTTAGAGTGCACGCTGAGTGTTTCTTTTCTCTCTCTCTTTGACAGCGACCATGGCCCGACCCTGGACTATAACTCAGTAACCAAGTTAACCGAACTTTCTTAAAACACTGGCTTTTGGATTGTCTGAGTTGCATACTCATTGCCACTCCTACTTTTACCTTTCGCTTTTCTCCGGAACATTCCGTATCACTACGTAGATCCACATCCATTGGATAAATCCATCGTATGGTTATATACGAACTCGAAAGAACTTGTTCCAAATTCGAGGATGGATTCTGGTTCAGAAGAAAATGAATAGGACTATTCAGTTGTCTTTTCCTTTTACCTTCTCTCTGGTTGTGAGGGCTCCTAGAATTAGGAGAGGGTACACCCATTATGCTTATTGGATAGTTTTCTTTCAAACCATAGGCAGGTGCTGAAAGGTAGGGAAAGGAGAAAACCAATTAGCCTAAGTTGGGTTACAGAAGGTAATAAATAAAGACAAAATAAAGGGATTAGAAAGAGAGAAAAGTAAATTGCGACTGCTATCATTCACGACCAAACCGCGTATTTCATCGCCACTCCTACTTCCCCTTTGCTTTTCTCCGGTTTAGGAGAAATATAATAAGGTTTATTCAGTTGTCTTTTATCATCACCTTCTCTCGGGTTGCGAGTACTCCTAGGATTAGGAGAGTACACCTATTATGCTTATTGGATAGTCTTATTCCAAACCATAGGCTAGTGCCGAACGGTAGGGAAGGATGAAAACCATTTAGCCTAACGATGGTGTACAGAAGGTAATGAGTAAAGACAAATAAAGGGATTTGGAGAGATGGCAAGGAAATATACGGTTACAGTCATGAATCTGGATAATGGAAGAGGCATTACTAGGAATACCCGGATATCCCTTCGAAACATTTTCATGTTTCAGTTTCACTATGCGTTGTTAATTGAAAACTGATTTCCCAATTAGCCCTTGCTCCAGGGTATGTATTTACCAAGTTTGATTCTCACATCTGTATGGTTTTATAGATGATGAGTGGGAGTAAGTTATTGGGAATTAGGTGATCATCCTCATTATATCGGAATTCGTTGTAATTGGTGAAATTTGAGGAAATCGCCTGGGATTTTTGCCAGACGGCAAATATTTGGTTTTGAATATCCGTTGTTATGCACCAATTTCAAACTGATATATCTGCATGTTTATTTTATAATATGAGATATAACTTTTTGAAATTATGTCCATGACATTTACCCATTGTTAGTTATATGTATGCCCTAGAGAAAATTACTATACATGAGATGTATATTGTAGTGGATGCTTGGACATATATACGGATGACTTTCTTGCTCGACATGATAGTATGCTATCTGGTTAATCTTTATCTTAACATGTACACAGATTGTCTCTCTGTTACATGTTGGTAAAGCCCTTAGGATGTGTACTTGACTACCTAGATTATGATGTGAATCAGACTAGTGGGACAAAGGTAGTCCGTGGGTACATCCTTTAATATCCCTAGTCGTGGGTGTATCGAGAAGGGGCATTGATATACCAGAGTAGAC
The DNA here is from genome assembly GCA_030015575.1 of Agapanthus africanus. Classification (NCBI taxonomy): domain Eukaryota; kingdom Viridiplantae; phylum Streptophyta; class Magnoliopsida; order Asparagales; family Amaryllidaceae; genus Agapanthus; species Agapanthus africanus. The sequence continues at coordinate 460,599,811 of JASDDO010000012.1, read as the reverse complement.
TAGCGTGTACCATCTCGACCTATGTAGATGGGCGATGGATGATCCCATATCCATTGGTGTTTGACATCAGAGATGGTATAAGGGTGCTCAGTGGAGACTAGGTACACTGGACGGACTTGCCGAGAACTCTTAGATGGTATTATACCTCACGTCAGATAGCAGTTCTCTGGTGACACTGGTACAGGTTAGTCTGTAGACCCGAGATTGTCATATAGTCTTGTGTGATTCCCACTATGCTTTGATTTCCACCTTACCACGTTCAAGAGGATGTGCAAAACGGTGGTTTTTGGGTACAGTCCCGAGTCACATGGAGGCAATGAGCGATGGGAGGGGTTTCGTCTCTCCCGGTATTGGGGGTTGATGTTGCGCTGTGCTCGATTGGCCATAACTGGGAAGTCCCTGGCCAGGGCTGATTTAGAGATTTACTGGTAAGTGTTATCAGTAGTTTTTCGACCCGTTATGACCCTCGTATCATCATGACTTATCGGTTATTAAGGTCTGACGTTTACCACCCCTAGAATGGATATGCAAAATATCAGACGAGGAGACGGAACTGTACGATAGTGTTACTGACAGGCTTTAAAGGATCTAGAGCGGGCTTGCTTGTTGATCTTCTGATCGCTCAATACCCGGGTAGCCGTTACGTCCAGCTAGTACCGCTGACGGCTTATGGATGCTTAATGTGATCATCACCTACTGCCGGCGTAATGACGATTCTTTAGAGTCCTACATAGAGGTTTTACTTGCTCAGGAAAAACGAAGTAGGAGCACATATGTGATATGTGCGAGACCGAGAATAATGCGAGTATGTGATACCGTATTCTTTTCTCACGATATTTGTATCGAACGGTTATATGTGATATAGCCGGGTTATCGAATCAAGTGTTGATTCGATAAGTTGGTACATTTAATATTAGTCGGTTATATGTGATATAGCTGGATTATTAAATCAAGTGTTGATTTGATAATTTAGTGTATAATTGTATATTTGATATACTAATTTACATTAACTAATATTAGCTTACTTAAGCATTTATTATTCTCACATGTGCACACTTAATATATATGTGATATATATTAATTGTGTTTTATTTTGTATCATGGTTGTTGATACACACTACATGGGTGTATGAGACTTACACCATACTAATTATAATGTTAGGTTTTAGTATTTAAAGTAATTCCAAATTAGTGGATAATAGCTCACATGCATGAAGCTTCATGAAGCTTGTGGATGCATTGACTTAGTCCACTAATTTTGTTTTACTTAAGATATTTATTAACCTAAACATTATAATTTAGCCATGGTTATGTCTCTACATGAGTTAGTATATGATACAAACTCACCCATGGTTCATTCTCTCACCTCATCAGTTCATTCTCATTTTCTTTTGCTCATCTTCTTCTTCCTTGAGCAGAAAGACTAGCCGGGATTAATTACACCCTACAATTTCGCCAATCTTTCAGTCAGGCCAGTGTTGGTACTTTGAGGGAGGTTCTCCGTGCTTTCGCACGGACCTAATTAAAATAAACCTCATTTTCCGAGAGGTGTAACCCCGTAAACACCTTTCTAGACACCTACTTGATCGGCTAATTGTCCTGTGTAAAACTCTCCCAGGAGTAACTCTTACTCGTAGTGGGTATCGGGATCCAACTATCTCATAGAAGGTATGCAATCTCATTATAAATTTCAACACTTGAAAATCTCGATAATATTTTTCCCCTAGCGTCCTATGACCTTGACGCGGGCCAACAAACCATAGTCCACTAGTCAAGTTCAACCCGTCATTTCCTGATTGAATTAAACCCACCCGCACGACTCTTGACGCAAGCTAACAAAGTCGCACGACTACCCTAATCCAATCTCATCTTATTTTGCAGATAAGAACTAGTTATCTACCGCACACTACGCCTTGACGCAGGCCAACTAACGTAGCATGAATACTAAGTAGGACTTATCTAAAATGAAGGAGGGCTACGACAAGTATTTCAGAAAACCTTTTGCGTAATGAACTTGATATCGTTGTAGAATCGAGTGATTTTTAAAAGGAGTGTTTTTGAGGCATTTACTAGTTTCGCTAAAGAGGTCACTCCCGGTGAAGGGATCTCAGCTCTTTCCTTTTCGAATAAGGTGCAGGATATTCTACAAGGAATACCGCTATACAAAGCAAAAACTAAGAAGAAATAAAAAACAAACTGAGTGTTGTAGCATCTGCTAGTTTTGCTAAAGAGGTCACTGCCGGTGAAGGGATCTCGGCTCTTTCCTTATCGAATAAGGTGCTGGATATTCTACAAGGAATACCGCTATGCAAAGCAAAAATTAGAGCGACCCTTTTTGAAAATTTGATTTTACAACATCTTTTAGGTTTCTTTTCATTCATTAATCTCATTAATGAAGTCCCATCATTTAAGCTTCCTAAGCATCACAGAAGAAACGAAAATACAACGTACGCTTACGCAATACGCATTCGCCACAATATCCCGTTATGCACCGTTAGGTTACTTAACTAACGGCATACCTGGACGGGACTAGCACGGGTGCAAAACATAAGCAACGTCTACTATATATCTCATATATAATGTATATCCATTCGTCTCAGAATCCACAGTGATCACATCATAGAGCAGCAAAAGAAACATATGAAATATTGGTTATACTAGGAGGTCCGTGTTTCATTTTGAGCCTGTATGAAACACGGATTCCACGGTCACGATGAATAGCCAAACCCAAAACCCTAGACCCCTACGAGAGCGGCAAGCAACCCTACCATATCTAGAGTTAGGATCCCCGGACTCGACTCCTCGAGTTGGTCTCCTACTGGACTCTAGAACCCGGTTACCTGTACTCCCCTCCTTGGGTCTATCCTAATGCGGAAAAGTAAATAATATACATCAACGGTGACATCTTCCTCAACCCGGAAGTGTCCTAATAAAAGAATATTACATACATTTAATTTTACATGAATGAAAATAAAAACTCTCATCTTACATAAAACCCCCGGCTATTCAAAACGCGACGATCCAATATAACATATCACAACAACACATAACATCACATGTCATCAACGTAAGTAAATATGCGTATCCCAATTGTCGTTGACATATAGCAACGAAACTGGCGATATACCACATATTACACTTACGGTCACAGAAAAAAACTAGACGATGTTAAACATTCCGATCGAATTAACAAACACCCACAATTACCCAAAAAGCTCAACACTTGAGCGCAGTTTAAAATTATTCAGCACATGCCACCGTACCAATAGACCAGCCGTAGAAGGGTCAACCAACTCCTCATATGTGGCACCGCTGAACCACCACAAACCCGAGGGTTTAGTGGCGGTTCTGACGGTCACATAATCGAGTTAAGGTTTTGTTCTTCTAGAGATTCTATCGCATAACTTGCATGATGTTTGAATGCTTTTTAACAACGGAAAAAATCCAACACTTGGAAAATTTTCCGGCAAGGGTCAAAGCGGGTATTTGATATCCAATCGAACTTTTTAATACCGTCTAAAGTAACCCGAAAACAGTTAGAATTATGACTAAGAAACACTCTGAGTTGCATTTATAGTAAATTAACATCTCATGCAAATTTAGCAAAAACAAACGATACATGAAACATCAAAACCTAGAGACTGGAACATAGGCAAAATTTCAAGGGTAGTGCTCGGTTTGTGGCCGATATGGGGGGGTATGTGGCCGGCAACTTTTTCTCCAAAATGCCTCAAATTTTTCCAATGTTCATGTTATATCACATACAACATTCTGTACTTGTTTAGATAATTTTTTGAGCTCATATAAAAATTGACAGAAACATGGCTTTGATGCGTCAAGTTTCGGAGTTGTTTTGGTTTCGTAATCCTACACTATCCATCTAATTCTCTAGCTAGGCTCTTTCCTTTTAGGGTTTAAAGGAAGATTTGATAAAAACAGTGGGAGCCATCCTAATTAGATAAAATAATAACCAATCTAATCTTGCAAGAGCGCACGCAAAGTGTTTTCTTCTCTCTCTCTCCAGGTAGCGACCATGTCACGCCTTAATAAAGATAATAATATGGATGTATTGACCGAACCCGCTTGTTTTACTGCGCTGGGGAACGTTGGTCCCGCTCCAACTTATAATTGTTATAAGACCGAGCAGGAAATAGGGGATTATCAGGATTCCCGTGCCGCCTAAATGAAGAAAGTGCATGATGATGCATCTTCTTCGGGTGTGTTCATTACCGAGAACTTTTTCTCTGAATACTCTACGTCCTAGGTATGAGATACTGGATCAGGATCCCATATATGTAATCGTTACATGGGTTACAGATAGGTAGAGAACTGAGAACGGGTGATAAAATTTCAAGAGTTGGAAACGGTGCAATTGTTGCAGCCAAGGTGTTGGCGGTTATCACCCTGTATTTCCAATTACATTGATTCTGAACGAATGTTATTAGATACCGAACCTGATATACAACATCATATTAGTCTCTTTATTAAATAAAGAAGGATACAATTTTGTATAGTTGGATAATGCTTTGAACATTTCCTATATCAAGAGTTGATCGGATCAGGCACGTTATCTAAAAGCATATATGTTCTAAATCAAACCACAGTTCTTAACGTACAGAACACACACAAGAGGAAGAATTCAGAAATGAATGAATCCTACTTGAGGCATTTTAGACTAGGTCATATCAATGCGACCCGACTAGCGAAGTTACATTAAGATGCATATTTAAATCAGTTTGAATTTACATCTTGTGAAACTTGCTAGTTATGTCACAAAGATACTATGACCATAGCTCCGTTTACTTGGAACGAAGAAAGAGTTAGTGAACTCTTGGGACTGATACATAATGATGTATGTAAGTCCCCTGTCTACATATACCAGGATTAGTTCTTTGTACTTCATTACATTCACTGATGATCTCTCAAGATTCGGACATATGTTCCTGTTGAAACACAAGTCTAAAGGTTTTGAGAAATTCAATAGATATAAGTTAGAAGTAGAGAACCAAACGGATATAAGTATAATGTCCTTTGATGTGATCAGGGAGGAGAATACTTGAGCACGGAGTTCCTGGACTATTCTAAAGGAGAATGAGATTCTCTCTCAGCATTACTCATATGAATACACCACAGCACAACGGTGTATCGGGGCGGAGCAATCGCACCCTATTAGATATGGTGTGCTCTAAGATAAGTACTACCGAGTTGCCTATTTTCTTTTGGGGTTATGCGCTTGATGAAGTAGCATACCTATTGAATTGGGTACCAACCAAATCGGGTGCCTACCACTTCATATACGATACGGTATGGGAAGAGCCCATCTCTTAAGTAAGTTATGATTTAGGGTTGTCCGGCCTATGCCAAAAGAAAAATCCGGACAAGCTCGAGCCAAGGTCAGTTCTGTAGAAGTTTGTTGGATATCCCAAGCATTCACAAGGGAATATCTTCTACCACTCCGAGGAACAAAAGGTGATTTATTTCTCGGCATGCCACCTTTTTGGAAAAGGAATTTATTTTGGAAACAAATTTATGGTCATGAGGTAGAACTGGAAGGAGTTCCAGCTATACAAACTACAGCTGATGATTTGGTAGAACCGGAGGATTTAATAGTTCCCAACGAACCTCAGCCTCTCCGCCGATCTAGTAGGGTTCCTTATCCACTTGAGAGATACTTCGGTTTTTTCTATGACAGTGGGAGCAAGGATAGTATCATGAGATGATGACCCAACTAGTTTCGAGCAGGCCATCAAGAGTGGGGACTCTGTAAGAATGGCTGGATGCTAAGCGATCTGAGATGGAATCTATATACACCAACAAAGTATGGACTTTGGTTGCTTTATCTGAAGGGTTAAATCCCTATCAGGAGAAAGTATATCTTGAGAAGATTACTTGGTGTACATGGAAAAGTTGATACTTTCAAAGCTAGACTTGTTGCAAAAAGGTTTTCTTCATCGACCAGGTGTGGATTGTGATGAAACCTTTTTCTCCAGTGGCTATGCTTAAGTCCATCCGGATCCTACTTACCATTGCTACATACCATGACTACGATATCTGGCGGTTGGGTGTCATGAATGCTTTTCTAAATAGTGATTTAGAAGAGAGCGTCTATAAGTACACAGCAAGAGGGCTTCGTAGACAGTGGGAGCAGCGGAACGTGTGCAAGTTGCTTTACGGGTTAAAGCAGGCATCGCGGAGTTGGAACATCTGTTTTGATATGGTAGTCAAAGCGTTGGACTTCATCAAAATGGTAGATGAACCTTGTATATACAAAAAGGTAGTAGATAGTAAGGTGGTCTTCCTCGTATTGTACGTGGATGACATACTCTTGATAGGAAAGGAGTTTCCTATGCTACGCTCTGTCAATCTCCTCTTAACACAAGGATTCTCCATATTGGTTCAAGGTGATACCTCCTAAGTCCTAGGTTTTGGATCTATGAGATAGATCTAAATAGATGTTAGGAGTCTCACTAGGTGTAGTGAGATGGTATCAATAGATCCTGGGGAGAATCACTGGAAAGCTTCCAGGGTGGTAAGGTCGACCGAATGTCAGTCACAGGCATTGTCTTTACCCTCAGTGGAGGGACGGTATGTTGGTAGAGTTCCAAGCTAGATACCATGGCAAACTAGATGATAAAGGCTGGATACATCGCTACCAAAGATGCTACCAAAGAGGAAGTCTGGGTGTATATTAGTTCATGAGATGAACTTCGTTCCTACCATTGTGTGACAATGGAGCTGTGTCTTATGCCTAGAAACCCCCGTCTCATCAGTGATCCAGACATATTCTAAGGCAGTATCACCTGATTATGGAGATGGTTGATCTCCAGGGAGATCAAGGTTAGGAGAGTACACTCAGAGGACAACACGGCGGATCCACTCATAAAGGCTATTTCCCAGAGAGAGACTTTTATGGGATGGTTGAGTATGAGATACAACAACCACTGCTATATGATGGCCCTAGTGAAAGTAGGAGATTGTTAGTTATATGTATGCCCTAGAGGACATTACTATACATGAGATGTATATTGTAGTGGATGCTTGGACATATATAGGGAGGACTTTCTTGCTCGACATGATAGTATGCTATCTGGTTACTCTTTATCTTAACATGTACACTGATTGTCTCTCTGTTACATGTTGGTAAAGCCCTTTGGATGTCTACTTGACTACCTAGATTATGATGCGGATCATACTAATGGGACAAAGGTAGTCCGTGAGTACATCCTTTAATGTCCCTAGTTGTGGGTGTATCGAGACGGGGCATCGATATACCAGAGTAGACTAGCATATACCTTCTCGACCTATGTAGATGGGCGATGGATGATCCCATATCCATTGGTGTTTGACATCAGAGATGGTATACGGGTGCTCAGTGGAGACTGGGTACACTGGACGGACTTGCCGAGAACTCCTAGATGGTATTATACTTCACGTCAGATAGCAGTTCTCTGGTGACACTGGTACAGGTTAGTCTGTAGACCCGAGATCGTCATAGAGTCTTGTGTGATTCCCACTATGGTTTGATTTCCACCTTACCGCGTTCAAGAGGACGTGCAAAACGATGGTTTTTCGGTACAGTCCCGAGTCATATGGAGGCAATGAGCGATAGGAGGGGTTTCGTCTCTCCCGGTATTGGGGGTTGATGTTGCGCTGTGCTCGATTGGCCATAACAGGGAAGTCCCTGGCCAGGGCTGATTTAGAGATTTACCGGTAAGTGTTATCAGTAGTTTCTCGACTCGTTATGAGCCTCGTATCGGCATGACTTATCGGTTATTGGGGTCTGACGTTTACCACCCCTAGACTGGATATGCGACATATCAGACGAGGAGACCAGACTGAACGGTAGTGTCACTGACAGGATTTACACGAGCTAGAGTGGGCTTGCTTGTTGATCTTCTGATCGCTCAATACCCGGGTAGCCATTACGTCCAGCTAGTACCACTGACGGCTTGTGGGTGTTTGATGTGATCATCACCTACTGCCGGCGTATTGACGAGTCTTTAGAGTCCTACATAGAGGTTTTACTGGCTCAGGCAAAACGAAGTAGGAGCACATATGTGATATGTGCGGGACCGAGAATAATGCGAGTATGTGATACCGTATTCTATTCTCGCGATATTTGTATCAAACGGTTATATGTGATGTAACCGGGTTATCGAATTAAGTGTTGATTTGATAAGTTGGTACATTTAATATTAGTCGTTTATATGTGATATAGCTGGATTATTAAATCAAGTGTTGATATGATAATTTAGTGTATAATTGTATATTTGATATACTAATTTACATTAACTAATATTAGCTCACTTAAGCATTTATTATTCTCAGATGTGCACACTTAATATATATGTGATATATATTAATTGTGTTTTATTTTGTATCATGGTTGTTGATACACACTGCATGTGTGTATGAGACTTACACCATACTAATTATAATGTTGGGTTTTAGTATTTAAAGTAATTCCAAATTAGCGGATAATAGCTCACATGCATGAAGCTTGTTGATGCATTGACTTAGTCCACTAATTTTGTTTTACTTAAGATATTTATTAACCTAACCATTATAATTTAGCCATGGTTATGTCTCTACATGAGTTAGTATATGATACAAACTCACCCATGGTTCATTCTCTCACCTCATTAGTTCATTCTCATTTTCTTTTGCTCATCTTCTTCTTCCTTGAGCAAAAAGCTTGCTAGGGTTTTCTAAAGAGAGAAAATATTGTGAGAAAACTAAAACTAAAGTGAGACCACTTCCTAATTCAACATCCTCTACTATATTAGCACTTTAGTATAGGGTTTTTACTTCACTAATCTCTCATTAGCGAAGTAGTAGCATGAGTTAGTGTCTCCTCGACGTAGATCATCTTCGGCCTCGAAGACCTTAAGCAAGATCGTTCCTTTCGCCTTGAGAAGCCATGCAAGAGTCCGAGAGTTCCATGATCGCAGCGAAGGGGCCATTACAAGGAGCTAATGAAGTGAAGGACCAGTCTAAAAAGGTTGTATTCCGTTATCACTTAGATGTAAAGTAGTTTACATGTTGTTTCGTATGATTCTCTAGTTATCGATTCTAGTTTAGGGTACTTTAAAACGACAAAATTTGAAAAATGGCATGGACTATACCTCCCAAAACCTTCCTGTCGTTCATAGGAACCCTACAGTGGTATCAGAGCCAGGTTTCAATCCTGGGACCTATGGGTTATAGGCCCACAGGTCCCAGGATCGAAACCTGGATCTGATACCACTGTAGGGTTCCTATGAACGACAACAAGGTTTCGGGAGGCATCGTCCATGCCATTTTTCAAAATTTTGCCGTTTTAAAGAACCCTAAACTTATATTAGTTGATGGTTAGGTAAGGAGCATTCAACAGCGGTGTAATTCTTCATAACCATAGTACAGTTTTCAACCTACGACACACAGGGTTTGAGTTATTCAACTCAGGGTACTTATACAAAGTATTGTATGTTGTCTAGTGTCGATTAGGACAAAAGGGGTTGGTCCTCGTACTATATTCTGTTTACTTATGACTTCTCAAGTTTTAGACAAGTGTTTCGTAGAAATATAAGGTCTAAGTTTTGAGAAGTTATAGGTATAAGAATAAAGTAGAGAACCAGGTGTTCAAGTATTAGGATTCTTCAAGGTGATCGAAGATGTAGATACTTTTGTTTGGTATTCAGTTGATAGTAATGGTTTTGAGAACTTGCTTCTCTTTCAGGTTACTCATATCTGGATGCACTCTTAAGTTGAGTAATGCTCATCGGCCTCTCTCCATTTTGGTGACATGCACTGGAGACAACTGCATGATTTGAATCTGGTTCCAATTAAATCAATGCCTCTGTTTCTATATTGTATATAGAATGGTTAATATCTTAACGATGTTAAGGTATTTGGAATTGTCCGGCTTATGCTTAAAACCAGACTCTGGATAACTCAAGGCACGTTTCTATAATGGTAGTTTGTGGGTTAACCCGGGCTTTGACGAGGGTTAACTTTCTACCATCTGGAAGATCAATAGTGATATTATTCTTGACCCACCACAGTTTTAGTAAAATGGACTTTTTCAGAAAACAGCAGTGGGAGTATGGTAGAACTGGAAGTTATTCAAGAACCACAAACGATTACTGAAAATTTAATAAGAACCTAAAGATTCAATAAGTTTGACATTCCATTATCCACTCCGCAGATATGGTGGGTAACCTCAGGCACCCGAGAGGTACTTCGGTATTCTTAAAGATGGTGACACGGAGGTTCTTGTTTACCCAGACATGCCATTACTGCTATTCTAGACTATGAGACTCGGCAGTAGGATGAGTATAGCGTCGTTCTAAACTAGCTTTAGAAGTGCACGTGTATATGACTCTGCCAGAGGGTTGTCGTAGTCAGTGGGAGCAGCGGAAGCATAGTGGATAAATAGCTTAAGTCTATTTATAGACTAAAGCAGATATAGCGGAGATAGGTCATCTATTTTTGATATGACAGTCATAGGCTTTGACTTCATCAGAAAAAGGATATGGCTATGTTAAGAAGGTAGTAGGGTGTGATGTCCTGGTATTTGGGTGACATCCACATTGTAAGAAGTGAAATTCCTATACTACGATCGGTTATACTGTGGTTGTCACACAGTGGTTTCTCCACATAGGATATGGATTTTATATCAGGCATTTTGGTTACTAGATCTATCGTTTTAGATCTAGATTTGGGTAGTATCCCAATCTGTGTACTTAGACAGTATTCTAAAGGTATTTTAGAATGGACGACTCTTGGCACGGTAGTATACCTACAGGTGATGGAGTCACCGTCTCTAAAGGTGTCTTACAGACTAAAGGGGAGAGGGATGTGCATGATTCGCATATCATTTGCTTAGTAAATTGAGTCAATCATGAGATGTCAAGTACCACAACAGATGTTGTTTTTGCACTAGATGCAATAAGTTGATATATTAAACCAATCCTGGAGAAACATTCGGAAGCAGTTTTAGAACATAAGTGGATGTTTTAGAGATTTGGTAACGGCTGCCTCCTTCGGGAGACGATTATCATTCCAGGCTTCCAAGGTGACCTGGGTGACAGAGTGACTGTCAGAGTTATAGTTTTCCCTCTGACGAGGGGCAGTAGTTTGGACAGGTGGTCCAAGCGGATACTGAGGGAGGCATGGCGCAAGATACTAATTAAATTCAGCTAATGATACAGTCTAAGAAGTTTGCTGGATTTGGAGTTCATTTGTGAACTGGGTCTCATCAGATATCCAGACATGTTCTAAGACAGGTATTGCTCATTTCGGGGGATGGCTTTCTCCGCGAACTTGAGATAAAGAGAGATATAGAAAGAAACACCAGAGCGGATCCACCACTGAGGCTATTTCTCGAACGCAATAGTTTCACAAACGAGCTTTGTGAAACTGATTAGTAGAGTAGTTAGGTGTTCAGTATCACACGGGATGTGAGTATGCGACATCGCAATAATTAGCCTTGAGTGCAAGTAGGAGATTGTTGGCTATAGTGCCCTCAAGTCAATTATTGGATAACAGGCACATGATTGCAATGATTGAGGGATGACCTATACCGGTAGAACAGTCTTATTCGAGATGATACTATGCTATCTGGTTTTTCTTTATCATCGTGTATATGCTACAGGTGACATTACAGTTCACTATTATATGTTGATAGAGCATATAGGAATCTTGCTTGACTACCAGCAGTATGATGGCGATCATATACGTGAGAGTTGGGTAGTCTATAAGCACATCCTTAAAGTGTCCCTAGTCGTGGGTGTTTCGAGACCGGGCATCGATACTTCGATAGTAGACTAGTGTATATGGATCGAGACCCCGACGAGGGACGGTGGCTGGTCTCACAAGCCATTGGTGTCAATTGGTTCACCAAAGATAGTATATAGATGCTCATTGGGTTATGAGTACACCGGACGGACTCGCAGGGGTACTGCTGGATGGTACTATACCTATCATCAGGTAGTAGTTCCCATGTGACATGAGTACAGCTTAGTCTATTGACTTGACACTGCTACTTTTCCTCAAGTGTGTTCCCACTATTATTTGATTGCTACCCTACCACGGCTCAAAGGAGTCATGCAAACAGGTAGTAGTTGGGTGCAGTCCCGAAGCACTTGGAGGCAGTGGCGGTTAGACAGGATTCGTCTCTCCTAGTATTGGGGGTTGATATCGCGTTGTGTTTGGAGAGCCATTACACAAAGTCCTTGGCCAAAACAAGTGAGATTTACTGGAAGGTATTCCAGTAGTTTCTCAAGGTGTTCTGGGCTACACTCCGACACGACTTATACCGCTATTGGGGGTCTGACGTTTACCATCCCCTTAGGCCTGATGTGCGATACTCAAAGACGAACAGACCGGACTGTACGGAGATTGTCACAGATAGGCTCAGTAGGGTTTCAGGATGAGTTCGCTCATCGGCCTACCTTTCACTCAATACCTGGGCAGCCGTTACTACAGCTAGTGCCACTGACGTGCTTGTGGTTAAAGCCACTGCCAGCATATTGATGAGTCTTTAGTGTCCCACACAGAGGGTTTCCCTGATTCGGGCGAAACGTTGTAGAGGTCGTATGGTTTTATGGCAGGGTTCGATCATATACGTGCACTCGTGCACGGATCATGATCGGACGGATCATACTAGTGGGCTTTGATTTAAGCCGGATCCTAATATTAGATTGTTGGAATACTTTTGTCTTGTAGTATTCGTATTCAATTGGAATACGGAAGCGGATATGTATATACGGATGTGGGGTATTCTTGTAATTCGTTACAAGATTACTTTTGGAGTTGCCATTTCTTTTTTTGTTTAATTATAAGTGAGAAGTGTGATCATGGATTTTTGGCTAATTTCATTTGATGTGCTGGCATTTCTTACTGTGGCATTTCGTGGGTTGTTGGCAGGGCATGGGCACATTGGTGTGAGTCATGTTCTTACATTAAATGCTTTTATTTTGGGGAGGAAAAATAATGGGTGGCTGTTGGTTTTATTTTGGTAGTGGGGATTAATTTATTAGATTGCTTTTCCCCCCACTACCATAACTACACAAAATCCATAGAACCCCCTGGGTTTTTTTGGCCGAGCCCAATTTCAGCTAGCTCATTTTTTTTCTCCTAGCAAAAACCTAAGCTCACACTCTCCACTTCTCTTGGCAACTTCATTCACATCCACCCATCTCCTTGGGTGACTTGAGACAAAGTATTCACACACTATCTCTACTTCATATTAGGTATCTAGGCTAGCAAACTGGATGCCCGAGTTTCTTCGGTTTGAATCGGGAGCCCGTATTAAGAATCCTCGAGGTGGATCGTCTTCGACGAGGGAGACCGAAGAGCGGACTTATTCGGGGCAGCCGGCGAGGAGCTAGAAAAGAGTTTGAAGACCAAAGGAGACGGATCAATCGGTATAATCTGTAAACTCAATTTACAGTAGTTAGCTAGTTAACGGTTAATGGTTCGATCCGGGTAATTGGTTGCGGTAGCGCCATGTTTGAAAAGTTTTTGTTCCGCGTTTCGGCCGGGTTGCTGGCGTAGCCCAACACGAAGAAGATCCACGTCGAGGCTTAGTAATACGGGCTCCCGCCTCAAAACCGAAGCAACTCGGTTCTCTAGTTCGCTAGCTTAGATAGCCAAGATGAAGTAGAGAGAATGTGTGATTACTTTATCTCAAAACACCCTAGGATTCTCAACTCATGAGAGGGTTTTGGTGGAGGTTGAAGAAGAAGCCAATGGAGGAAAGTGTGAGCTAAAGCTTTTGGCAAGTCAAGAAGGAAAATGAAGTGCCTTGTGTTGTGAGTTCTTTTGTTGTGAGCACATAAAGAAAAAATAAAACCAACTCAAGAAAAAGGAGCTGCCATCTCATTTTCTATGCTCACTACAAAATATCTCATAATAAAACAAAAACCATCCCATGACCCAGTACCATGAGTCACCAAGTGCACATGTTACATCAATGCATCAAACCCAAAACTCACACTCACACTTTCCACCTCAATAAACATTTAATCTAAATGTTTAATCCACAAAAAGAAATGGCAACTAGTAAGGAATTACAATAATACCCCTCATCCGTATATACATACCTGCATCCGTATTCCGACTAAATACAAATTGTTCATCACTGAAAACTGCTTTTTAATACCCTCATTCAGGATCTATTTTGTTATTTATCGGTACTTTTAACCAGTGTCTGCTCAGTAATTACAGATTACAAGTTTTCGTGATAAAATACTAGAGACACATTCAAAATCACGGATATAACGTTTGGGAGCCGACACTGCAAGCAGACCAGGAAACCGACCGATGTCCAAAGAGTTCTTTTGAAAATAAATGTGTGCACACAATTTTGGTCAAACACAATACAAGTGTACACACAACTCATTGGCTTGGACCATCGTGGGGCTGCCTTGGCACACACAAATGATGAATTGTGCAACTAGTGGGCACATATGGGGGGACATGGGTAATAAATGCTAAAAGTTTTGATGTGATGTATGGCATCATGTTCCCTCCAATTTTCTGAATGCAAATTAGGCTTAAACAGAGAAAACAAACACAACCAGGATGACATTGGAGTTGACAAGAGACCACCATATCAATACAAGCCTCATATCTTGAATTTTGGCCAGCCACACACTCATGAAATCCGAGCTCGCCGGCCTCCCTTTCCCCATTTGCCCCCATCTTTTCTTTGCCCCTTCCTTGCAGTCACATCACCTTATTTCTATTACATGTTTAATCTTTTTTGGTGCCTATAAAAGCCAGATCAGTGAGCAAGGGAATGGGTCTCATATAGGGTATACCTTTTGATAGTTTCTTTTGTTTTTGGTTTAGGCTTGAGAGTTGTGTGAGCTTTACTTGGTCTCTTCTTCTTCTTCCCTCTTGAAGCTTTCTCTTGAGAGCTTCATTATGGAAGTTGAAGAGGTTACCAATATCTTGTACCCCAACCTCAAGTGTTAATAATATTGTTGTTTCATTTTATTACTTGCTTCTTTTTTTTATTTGCTTTTCTTTTTATCATGTTAAACTAATATTTCTTTGGTTGTGGTAATGGTAAGGAAGTGAGATGAAAGGCTTTGCCTCCTCCTCCTGTTGTTAAAGTTTAATGTGCTTATATATATGATTCTAACTTAAAGATTGTTTATGTATTGATGTGATATGGTGTTTTGAAACATGGTTACTTTGTAACCTCCTCATATACCATATTCACTCCCTTTCCCCATTTCAATGTTAAATTTAAAATCAATTTTGTATTAAGGTTGCTAGGTTTAGATATGGTATTTTGTGATCGAGTGCTTGACAATCTCTTGGTTTCATATACTATATACTATCACAAATACTTAGCAAACTCAACACTAAAATCATTTGCTCTCATTAACTAATTTGTGTTCTTGATGTTGTGGAAACCTTGCTAACCCTCGTGCTTAGTGTTGATACCCCAAGCTCGGACATACAAAATGGTAAGTGAACAAAACGAACTCGTTTCGTGTTTTGCGGCGAATATCGGAATTTGATGATTTGTGCTTCGCAACCACCTTGACAAATCATGCTTCATACCAGGATCGACGTAAGGACGGAGAACTAATGATCAAGGGAGCGTCGAAGGAATCGTCGCGATTCGATCTTCCGAGCCAACGCCGCAACCACTTCTTTCTTAGCTTCTTTGCTTATTTTTCTTTGTTTTCATTTTCTTTATTTTTGTGATAAACCAAACCATTTATTATTTGTTGAACCTTAAACAACAAGACCTAATACACAATTCCCTGCGGATCGACCCGTACTTGCCGGCTTGCTACAACGCGCCGTGCACTTGCGGTTTATAAATTTTAAAACGAGAACGATCTCGCGTGCGCATTCCATTTTTTTAAAATCATATCCGTTTCCAAAACATACGCGTTTGCGCCCGCGGGTGAGTTCCCAACAAGTTTTTGGCGCCGTTGCCGGGGAGTTGCTAGTCATTAGGAATTGTTATTTCTGGTTCGTACTAACAAACTAACTACTAACTCAATTTTTTCAAAACTAACACAAACTAACAAATTCTTTTCACTTTGTTCTCTGTCTTTGCAACCTGCTAGCACTCTGTGATTCAACTGAAAAATCAAAGTATACCAATAGATTACTAATATAGCCTAGAGAACTCAAACAAAATTCGAGCACCAACCAACTTCATTTGGCTGGCGACAGCAATGAAAAATCCGGCCTCGCCGGGTCAAGTGTGGGGGTTTTGATTTTTTCTTTTTCTGTGATCTCCAGTGTCTTGTCAGTACTCTAGTGGTATTGTTTGATTTTTATAATTTTGAGTGTGCAGGAATTAGGGCATATATATCACTTTTAGACACTAAATATCGTATTTTTTCGACATTTCAGTTTTTAAAGAATTACGACCAGCGATCATGCAGAGTGAGGCTCAAATTCAATTTCAAGACGTTAGGGAAGTACAGTGCCAAAGATCCGGGTAGTTTGACTCGCGCAAGCGAACATTCACATACCCGTAATCACTTCAAAGGGGTTTTCTTAACCAAATCACATCGGTACGTATTTCCTAACACATTCCACATGAATCCGACGAATTCCACTATTCTATCTTCTGCAAGATTCTTCGCACAAGGTTGCCACCAATTGCACAGAGAACTAACCGTATTTATTGCAGTGCTTAATCTTATATAGAAAAAAATTGCTTAATTGCTTGATTTTTTTGAATTCTTTAATTGATTGCGCATTTGCATCTTAATACGGATTTAAGGGCACGACCAAACAAGATACAGTAAAGGATTTTATCACCTTTTTCCATAGCCCACAAATCCAAAAACTACATTCTTGCATACACACAGTAATTTAAAATCAACTATAACTTGGACTTTAAGGACTTCGCGCTCATTAGGAGAAGTTGACTGTGTTTAGAACACCGCTTAACGGTATATCGTTCATGGGGTGTCTAGGCAAGTATTCAAGAGAAAAGGTTATCCAATTAAGGAACTTCGCGAAAGCGTTGGAAAATCTCCCCTTATCTCTTGCACTTCCCTGGCTTCCTGATCCGTATATCTTGAGCCCGTTTCTCGACACAGTTTTACTTCAACAATCAGGTTCTTGAGCAGGTCTAGTTGACTTAGCATAACATAGACTGCTAGGGGTGTGATATTCTTTATTTTTGTAACATTTGTGAATTCTTGTTAATATGGGTGATACATGATTTAATTCAATTTTTCACGATTCTTATTCTTTGGTTTATACTCAGTCCCAATTCGTTTGTTCAAATTGCCACAATTCTTCCAACATTCATGAAAATTGTCCTTTTCCAGGGGGTGACCAACTGTCCCAGAGTTTTTCTAACGGTCACCCACCTAACACTCTTGAACCCAGTCCCACTTCAATTAGAGACCTAATGATTGAAGATTTAGAGAAAGAGGTCGACAGATTGACTGCTCTAGCATCACTACCATCGCAACCCTCCTTACCTGAAACAACTGACACATCATTAGGGTATGATATTAAGATGGATGCTAGGTTGAAAACTTTAGAGAAGGGTATTGAAGTAATGACTGCGGTCGAGAATCAATTAGCTTCTACGCTAGCCCTGTGCATACATCAGTCTGAGCAATTATTTCTTGCTCAAGGCCAATCAATGGCTAGAATTGAGGAACACGGGAAACATTTAGCTGTGAGGATTCTAGGGAGTGAACACAGTCAATCGGAACCCAATAGTGTTAATGTCTGTCATCCAGGAAATCACCCGAGTGAAATTAACGATCAATTGAATTTTGATGATTTCATAGATAACGATGCAATTGAATTGACTAAGTGTTATCAGGACACGTAAGAAAAACCTCCGACCGATTCTTTAATTCCAATTTTAGAGGAGGAAGCTTGTGATTTTTACGGGTATGGTTTGGATAGATTGTCAGAAGAGATCAATAATCAGGAATCCACAATTTTTGTATCACCTAGTGATATTGTTTCGGAAGAAATGTTAGTGTGGGAACCTACTTTTTTGGATGACATATACCTACCGATTTGTGAATGTGATGAGGAAGAAATGTTATTGGGAGAGTTATAAAAACATAGTGATAAGAATAGGATTGTGAAAAATCATTGGGAGGAAGACAGCATTGAAAAATATTCTTTCATATCGAGTTTTGAGGAAATTTTTGCCGATGAACTTGATATTCTTGGTGAGTTTGAGTCAGAATAAATTTGGGAACATCTTTAAAACCTTTCTTTTGCTGAACTTTTTGTGGATAAACTCCAGTTTTTATACGAACTTGACTTTGGAACTCAACATGTGCTTTATGAACATTCAATTCATCCATGGAACAATTCTTTGACCTCTTCATAATTTCATTTTCATCTTCAGCGTCTTCTGATCCCTACTTTTACATGCCCATGCCCTTCACTAACATCTAACATATACCTTTTCTTTTTCTTTTTTCTTTTTATATACATATTCTTTTACAAGCCATTGTACTATATAGACAAAATCTTTAAATGGCTGGTATTAATTTCTGGACTAACCCAATCATTTAATATGTAAATATTGTAATTAGTCTTAGGTTTTTTTCTTTTTCTTTGAATATAATTCTCACCCTGATATCTAAGTCTAGCTACCGGAGACGGGGGAAACGATGAGAACATCGTAAAACTCAGGTTTGGGGGTGAGCACTGCGTTTATTTTGCTGCATCATGTGTATATTCTGCAATGCATACATATTAAAAACCCATAAAAATTGAAATAAAATCCCAAAAATATAAAAACTTTTTAATGTTAGCTAGTGGGGGAACTTAGATTTGAAGTCTGATGGTTCGGTTGATAAGTTAGAAAAAACTAAATCCTTTTTGTGAGACTGACGACCCGAAAATAACCCTCCTTTGTGTTTAACCATAGCTGATATACGTCGTTTATAACACTTTACATGTGTCGTATGTTTTTGGGAATTTGATGAATGTCTGACATGTCTGTAAACTTTTAAAATTGATAAACATCTTAAGGATCAAACAGGTTTGTTCTGAGTTAAGAAATATCAAGAATAGTTCATAAAGTAAGGTGAATGCGAAGGATATTATTGAGGTTTTAATAGAAGCTATAAGTCTGAAAATGTCACGACCCAAAATTTGGCCCGTGACCGGCACTTAACCACGTAACGTCTACAGGCGTAACGCGACTAAGTGAACCGAAAACCCAGAAATCAAACCAGTAAAAGTATAGAGTGTTATAAGTTTAAAATGAAAGCACTTACTAACATGATAAGAAATCTAAGTAAACGATCACCAAGATAACAATATACGACGCCGTAGCGAAGATCAAGATCCACAAGTGGGAACATCACAGATAGAATAAACTGCAAGTACAGTCGGCTCACAACGAGCTCGACACCAGAATACAAATAATATACATCATCGTCCTCGCACTGCCTCTAAGTCAAATGCATACATGGTAGATGGAGAATACTAGATACAACAATGTACATAACTGAAAGATAAACAGATACCGCACAAAACCCACCTATCAGCAAAAGAGCTAGTACACCAACTATGGGGGTATCTGTGCCAAAAGATGCAAAACGCAGCCTGCCGCGACTACTGCGAAGGGCAACTTGCAAACACTGTGGCACAACGGGGGTGAGTTGCCAACTCGTGAATAGAGATAACATATAAAGGTAATCGCGAGCATGCACGTACTGCGCTACTCTATCATATGCCAACAGATGATATCAATGTGTGATAAGCAGTATGTGCAATAATCATGCAAGTGCTCTATCAGGTAATATAACTACAGGATGAGGTACAATAATAAATGCTGAGCATGGGCAATATAACATCTACACGGAATGTCAACGTGGAATATATAATCGGTGTCCATCAATGCACCCAGATCCCCCACATAGCTCAGGCACCGGCACTCTCATCGGCCCTCAAATCCTGTAAATCTCTGAGAATCCCGAGTGCCCAACATCGGCACCCAAATATCATAAATACTCATGTCCAGCATCGACATGCAAATCCTCATCCATCGGGCCCTGTCAGTCCGGGTCAGCCCACGGGCTCCGTCTGCGGTATCGGCCCTCGGCCCCGGCAGTACGGATCACCCCGCATCCATCTATCGACTCTGATCAGTATCCTCCGGATAACTGTCAGGTCCAACCAATCACCGGTGGGTAGTAGTCCCTCTGCCAGGCTTACCGTCTACTACACATCGAAACCGTTCTCGCCCCGGGGTACCATACCGGGTCCACCATGTACCCGTAATCGGCCTCAACCAGCTCCTCGATTCGGGTTCGCATATATCACTCTAGCACCGAGGAAACACATGGTGGACGCACCGAAATATCATATCAAGGGAACCGGGTTTTTAAATGATTACATATTTGAAATAGCCACGGTTCCCAAATCCAGAAATCACATATAATCCAAACCAATATGCAAGTCAGTGATCCGATATGATATGTGCATCAAGTATGAATATCATGTCAAGTCACATAAAGATAAGCTACAACATAATGATCCGATGTGATATATGCATCAAGTATGAATATATGTCAAGTCACATAAAGATAAGCTACAACATAATGATCCGATGTGATATATGCATCAAGTATGAATATTATGTCAAGTCACATAAAGATAAGCTACAACATAATGATCCGATGTGAATCCTACAGTGTGAGTGTCATGGCAATTACTAACGGTGTGTGTGTAACATGGATAATAATACTCGTGCAACCTGAACCGTTAGTAATGGTGTGGTGTTCTATCAATTCTAGTTTATATCCAAATAGCAGGGAATGCAGTATGCACTAAATAGTAGCCATGAACAGTCAATGTAAACAAAAGAAACTATAAGGTCCGATCAGCCCTGACGTAGAACGCCATGCGGGCGATATCCCCGTAGATGTGAAATCGACTCACCGTAGTCTCTCGCTAAGTATAGCCAACAACTTATTTCCCCTTCAACGCGGCGTCCGTCGTACTCGCCTGTGAACCTAGAATTACACAATACATCATACATAAGCTTGACATCACACAAACACGACATTAAAGCCGAACTATTAACTCGTGTCGTGAACCAAGCGCGCGTGTGCGCGATACGCTAAAACGTGTGATTACGCGCCTGAAGTCACTTCGACGCGTCGCGATACGCAGAAACCCAAAACCCATACACACGTATCACGCGTGTCGCGAAGATTAAAATACGGGAAAATAGGTATTCACCTCCAGATTTTGATACAGAAATGATATTGTAAAACTATATATACCAAAATAACCCACATAGCAGCAGACTCCAGTGGCCCAAACCCCCAATCCCAACTCACCCATCTGGTCGCAAATTGCGGCCAGAATGAATATTCTGGCGGCCTCGGTAAGGGGGTGGGCTCCCAGGTTTGGTGTGTGCACTCAATACCCCTCATACATGCTACAGTGATATCTAGTTTCACTCTGAAATATCACGGGTAGCATCAGATCCTACAGAGCCTTATTTCTAGTTAAAATCCACACTTTTACACTAAAATGGAACTTTATGGTATTTCTGTGCAAACTGAAACAAACCTGGCCTAAAATAGTTCTAATAACACCTAATAGAGCTAACACAACTAACAAAACCCTAATCTAACATGTGAATCACAAATATCCTTTAATATCACCAAAAATGCACAAAAATGAGATTTTTACTAAAGAATACTACAAGTTTAAGGAAAAGGGGTGCTAACATGAGTTAATACCTTCAAATCACCTTATGAAACACCAAAATTTCCAGCTCTTGCATCAAGTGTGTAGATTTGCCTTTGAACACCTCAAAAACCTCACTTTTCCATGTTTTTGTGAAGAAAATGAGTTGATTTGTGTAGGGTTTTGTTTGGGAATCAAGGAAAAGTGAAAAAGAGAGGAAAAGATGAAGGAAAGCCAAGGTATTTCTGCTGGAAAGTTGCAGAAATTCTGAAGTGGGGAGAAGAGAGAGAGAAGAGAAGAAAATGGGGTCAAAAAGTCAATCTTTCACCTAACCACCATGCTTCATTTGTTTATTAGGATTTTGAATTATAAAAAGGGTTTGATATGAATAAAATGGTGGGGAATTAAAAAGAACCATGCACAAAAGAATGGTTAACATGATACCAAAACCCTAAGTCACAAAAATGGATAAGTGTGCAAGTGTACACTACAAAAGGAAAATCTTCCAATTTGCTAATCACGACTAAATAACTAATAATCCTATGAACACATATATAATAACACGTACAATTACTAATTATCACGAAAAACACTCTAACGGAAATTCAAAGTGTTACAATCTACCCCCCTTAAAGAAATTTGGTCCCCGAATTTAAAAATCTAACTATACGCACCTTCAAAAAGATGGGGATACCTCTTCCTCATCTCGCTCTCGGTCTCCCAAGTGACCTCCTCGCCGCTCTGGTCACGCCAAAGTACTTTGACGGACGGTATCTCTTTCGACCTCAATTTCTTCACTTGTCGATCCAAGATCATCACCGGCTGCTCTGCATAGGAAAGGTCGCGCTCAAGCTGGATCGTCGGGTGCTGAATTGCATCCGAAGGATCATGAAGATATCTGCGGAGCATCGAAACGTGAAATACGGGGTGCACATCTGGAAAACTGGGCGGAAGGGCTAACCGATACGCAACCGCACCAACACGCTCGAGGATCTCGAAGGGGCCCACATATCTGGGACTAAGATTTCCCTTCTTCCCAAACCTCATCACACCTTTCATTATGGAGACCCTCAAGAAAACATGATCACTAACCGAAAACTCAAGTCTGCGCCGACGACGGTCCGCATAAGACTTCTGCCTACTCTGGGCTGCTCTCATCCTATCGTGAATCAACTGGATCTTCGCGGTCGTCTCCTCTACAATCTGCGGCCCTAAGATACTGCTCTCACTGAGCTCCGTCCAAAAGGTAGGCGATCTGCATCTCCTCCCATAAAGAGCCTTAAACGGTGCCATCTGAATGGTCTCCTCGTAGCTGTTGTTGTAGGAGAACTCTACTAAAGGCAAATGATGATCCCAGCTACCTCCGAAGTCTAATACGCATGCTCTGAGCATGTCCTCGAGAGTCTGAATAGTCCGCTCTGACTGTCCGTCGGTCTGCTGATGGAATGCTGTGCTGAAACTCAAGCGAGTGCTCAAAGCGTCCTGAAGCCTCTGCCATAGTCGGCTGGTAAACTGGGTGCCTCTATCGGACACGATACATGTCGAAACTCCATGCAGTCGTATAATCTCATCAATGTAAATCTGGGCATACTGAGCAAACCCGAAAGTCGTCTTCACCGGTAGGAAGTGAGCTGCTTTCGTCAAACGATCCACGATCACCCAGATGGAGTCATACCCTCGACTAGTCCTGGGTAGACCCACAATGAAGTCCATAGAGATCTGTTCCCATTTCCACTCCGGAATGGGTAACGGCTGTAGCTCTCCTACGGGCCTCTGGTGCTCAGCCTTGACTTGCTGACAAGTCAGGCATCTCGACACAAAATCTGCAATGTCCCTCTTCATTCCATCCCACCAGTAAACACCTCTCATGTCATGGTACATCTTGGTGGAACCGGGATGAACACTATATACCGATCGATATGCCTCCTCAAGAATCTCGCGCCGCAATCCCTCAGCATCTGGTACGCACAGTCTAGCTCCAAATCGTAGTATCCCCTGATCATCGATCACGAACTCGGAAAATCTGCCTTGTCCCATCTGTGTCCTGATCTCTGAACAGCGGTCATCACTGTGTTGTGCCTCATGTATGCGGTCAAGCAACTGTGGGCGTGCACGAACATGCGCAATCTGTCCTCCGATCGGCTTAAACTCAAAATGTACCCGGCTGTCGCATAAGATCTGCCAATCTGCCGACGACTGCCTCTGCACTGCGTTCAAACAAGATAGACTACCCCCGGGCCTCCTGCTCAAAGCATCCGCCACTACATTCGCCCTGCCCGGGTGATACAAGATCTCACAATCGTAGTCCTTCACTAATTCCATCCATCGTCGCTGTCTAAGGTTCAGGTCTCGCTGCTGAAATATATACTTTAAGCTCTTGTGGTCAGTGAATATCTGGCACGACTCTCCATACAGATAATGTCGCCAGATCTTGAGTGCAAAGACCACTGCAGCCATCTCCAGATCATAAGTAGGGTAATTCTGTTCATGTTTCTTTAATTGCCGCGAAGCATACGCGATCACCCTGTCATGCTGCATCAAAACGCACCCTAGCCCCACTCATGAAGCGTCACAGTAGACCACAAATCCGCCTGATCCTGAAGGCAATGATAGCACTGGTGTCGTAGTCAGTAGAGACCGTAGCTGCTGGAAACTGTGCTCACACTCCTCCGTCCAATCGAAGCGAACTCCCTTTCGGGTCAACCCGGTCAAAGGTATAGCAATGCGAGTGAAGTCCTGCATAAATCGCCTGTAATAGCCTGCCAGCCCTAGAACGCTGCGAACCTCCGTCACTGACGTGGGTCTAGGCCAACTCCGAACTGCCTCGATCTTCCTCGGGTCTACACATATACCATCTTGTGTAATCACGTGCCCCAAGAAGTCTACGCTGTCTAGCCAGAAAGCACACTTTGAAAATTTGGCGAAAAGCTGATGCTCCCTCAAGGTCTGCAGTGTAATCCGCAGGTGCTGCTCGTGCTCCTCTCTACTCCGAGAATACACCAAGATATCGTTAATGAACACTATGATGAACAGATCAAGATACGGCCGGAAAATACGGTTCATCATGTCCATAAATGCTGCTGGCGTGTTGGTGAGTTCGAACGACATCACCAAAAACTCATAATGGCCGTAACGTGTGCGGAAGGCTGTCCTAGGAATGTCCTCCTGTTGAACCCGCAGCTGATGGTAGCCCGATCGCAAATCGATCCTCGAAAAGTATCCTTCCCCCTGAAGCTGGTCGAACAAATCGTCGATGCATGGCAAAGGATATCTGTTCTGCACTGTCACCCTGTTCAGCTGGCGGTAGTCGATACACAAACGCATACTGCCGTCCTTCTTCTTGACAAACAGGACTGGAGCACCCCAAGGAGAAACACTGGGTCGAATAAGTCACTTATCCAGCAAGTCCTGCAACTGACCCTTCAATTCTCTAAGTTCCGCCGGGGCCATCGGATAAGGCGGTACATAAATAGGCCCCGCGCCAGGAACCAAATCAATACAGAAAGAAATATCAGGCTCGGGCGGTAGCCCAGGAAGCTCATCAGGGAACAAATCAGGGAACTCGCTAACAACCGGAACCTGATCCATCGGAACCTCTGTAGCTCTAGTATCGCAAACATAGGCGAGAAATCCTTGACATCTCTTCCGCAAAGCTGTCCAGCACGAAAAGAAGAAATCATACTATGAGGGGTGGCACCACGGTCCCCCAACACAACAACGACCGACTCGCCAGGAAAACAAAATCGAACTGTCTTCTTGCGGCAGTCAACAGAAGCATGGCACGTGGCTAACCAATCCATGCCTAAACGAACGTCGAAGTCCAACATCTCAAGAAGGATCAAATCGATAGGCAACTCTCTCTCGCCAATACGGACGGTACAGGATCGGAACACGTGCCTAGCAACAAATGACTCTCCCACATGAGTAGTCACAACAAGCGGCTAGTCAAGCAAACCGGACTCTCTACCCAAACTCAGCACAAAGTGTGTGGATACGTACGAGTGCGTGGATCTGGGATCGAATAACACGTGTGCATCAACCGAACATACTGGAAGGATACCTGAGACCACCGCATTGGACGCCTGCGCGTCCTGATGCGTCAAAGCAAAAACTCGCGCCTGTCCTCCACCTGCAACTAACTGTCCCCTGCCGGCCGCTGGCTGCCCTCTGCCTCGGTCACCTCGTCCCCTATGAACAAATCCTCCACGACCACGACCTCGCTGTGCATGCGTCTGACGCAGAGTAACAGTAGGTACTATCGGCAATGCCGTCTGGGGTGGTGAAGGTGGTAACGTAACATGCGGTGCTGCCGCCTCACTCCGGGGTACTTCCGGACAATCTCGCACACGATGGTAAGAGCTCCCGCAATGGTAACATCCCGATGATGGTCGCTGACCCTCCTGGGGATAGGAGCTAAACAATCGGCCTCGCCTCGAATCTCTGCCACCTGCAAGGTGCCTGTCACGACGTCGGAAAGGCCTTCTCTGCACTGACGTATCTGCACGAACTCTCTTCGGCTCTGGAACTGTCGAAGTCTCAGCAAGGCGCTCCTCAACCAATAAGGCTGCATCTACAGCTGCTGCATAGGTTTCGTAGTGCTGCGCGCTAATCGCAAAGAACAGTGGTGTGAGCAAGCCTCAGACAAATCTCTTAACTCGCAACTCCTCAGTAGACACTAGGTATGGAGCATAAATTGATAGCTCGGTGAACAGCACATCGTACTCTGCCACTGACATCTCCGGAGTATGGCGTAAGGACTCGAACCTGCGTGCTCTAGCATCTCTGACACTCAGGGGAAGAAAGCGGGCAAGGAATAGCGCCACGAACTCTGTCCAGGTCATAGGAGGAAGACCTGCTGCTCTACCCTTCTCGACTGATTCGCACCACTTCTGCGCAAGACCTTCCAGGCGAAAGCTCGCGAACTCAACCCATCTCGCATCTGCGCATCTAAGTGAACGACATATCCGCGCCATCCTATCAATGAAAGACTGTGGGTCCTCGGCCACATCGGTGCCTGTGAAGACCGGATGCTTCAGCCTCATAAACTCTGACAGCGATACTGTAATAATCTCTGTAGTCGTAGGTGCAACTGCCTGAACTGTGGGTACCACCGCGGTCTCTGCAATGGGTGGAACTACCTCTGGTCGCTGCGCTCGAAGTGTCTCAACTAGAGATCCCATCATCTGGCGCATCTCCTGCGTACTGGATCCCATCGTCTGGCATATCTCCTGCACACCAGCCCCTAACATAGCAATCTGATCTGTCACGGCAGGAACAGCCTGCTCGGGCACAACCGGTGTACTACCCGGATCAGTCCTCGTCTCGGATGAGTCAACTCGAATCTCGGCCCTTGCGGCCGCTCTCTGCGCCCTCGTAGTCTTTGGCGGCATAATGGCTGAAAGGAACAATAGGATTCGATAAGGATACGGAAATCGAATCGCAAGAATGTATATACTCAAGAAGGAATTTAAATCAACAAGTCCTAAGGTCGCGTAGGCGGAGTACCGTGTCGTGAGTATGCCGCGGAACATACATACGCTACGCTACCCTGCTGCAGCCACCTACTCCATCATACCAGGGTCATTCTACACTCCGAAAGGTAAAACCTACGCTTTGATACCAACTTTGTCATGACCCAAAGTTTGGCCCGTGACCGGCACTTAACCACGTAACGTCTACAGGCGTAACGCAACTAAGTGAACTGAAAACCCAGAAATCAAACCAGTAAAAGTATAGAGTGTTATAAGTTTAAAATGAAAGCACTTACTAACATGATAAGAAATCTAAGTAAACGATCACCAAGATAACAATATACGATGCCGTAGCGAAGATCAAGATCCACAAGTGGGAACATCACAGATAGAATAAACTGCAAGTAAAGTCGGCTCACAACGAGCTCGACACCAGAATACAAATAATATACATCGTCATCCTCACACTGCCTCTAAGTCAAATACATACATGGTAGATGGAGAATTCTAGATACAACAATGTACATAACTGAAAGATAAACAGATACCGCACAAAACCCACCTATCAACAAAAGAGCTAGTACACCAACTATGGGGGTATCTGTGCCAAAAGATGCAAAACGCAGACTGCCGCGACTACTCCCAAGGGCAACCTGCAAACACTGTGGCACAACGGGGGTGAGTTGCCAACTCATGAATAGAGATAACATATAAAGGTAATCGCGAGCATGTACGTACTGCGCTACTCTATCATATGCCAACAGATGATATCAATGTGTGATAAGCAGTATGTGCAATAATCATGCAAGTGCTCTATCAGGTAATATAACTACAGGATGAGGTACAATAATAAATGCTGAGCATGGGCAATATAACATCTACACGGAATGTCAACGTGGAATATATAATCGGTGTCCATCAATGCACCCAGATCCCCCACATAGCTCAGGCGCCGGCACTCTCATCGGCCCTCAAATCCTGTAAATCTCTGAGAATCCCGAGTGCCCAACATCGGCACCCAAATATCATAAATACTCGTGTCCAGCATCGACACGCAAATCCTCATCCATCGGGCCCCGTCAGTCAGGGTCAGCCCACGGGCTCCGTCTGCAGAATCGGCCCTCGGCCACGGCAGTACGGATCACCCCGCATCCATCTATCGACTCTGATCAGTATCCTCCGGATAACTGTCAGGTCCAACCAATCACCGGTAGGTAGTAGTCCCTCTGCCAGGCTCACCGTCTACTACACAGCGAAACCGTTCTCGTCCCGAGGTACCATACCGGGTCCACCATGTACCCGTAATCGGCCTCAACCAGCTCCTCGATTCGGGTTCGCATATATCACTCTTGCACCGAGGAAACACATGGTGGACGCACCGAAATATCATATCAAGGGAACCGGGTTTTTAAATGATTACATATTTGAAATAGCCACGGTTCCTAAATCCAGAAATCACATATAATCCAAACCAATATGCAAGTCAATGATCCGATATGATATGTGCATCAAGTATGAATATCATGTCAAGTCACATAAAGATAAGCTACAACATAATGATCCGATGTGATATATGCATCAAGTATGAATATCATGTCAAGTCACATAAAGATAAGCTACAACATAATGATCCGATGTGAATTCTACAGTGTGAGTGTCATGGCAATTACTAACGGTGTGTCTGTAACATGCATAATAGTGCTCGTGCAACCTGAACCGTTAGTAATGGTGCGTTGTTCTATCAATTCTAGTTTATATCCAAATAGCAGGGAATGCAGTATGCACTAAATAGTAGCCGTGAACAGTCAATGTATACAAAGGAAACTATAAGGTCCTATCAGCCCTGACGTAGAACGCCATGCGGGCGATATCCCCGTAGATGTGAAATCTACTCACCGTAGTCTCTCGCTAGGTATAGCCAACAACTTGTTTCCCCTTCTGCGCGGCGTCCGTCGTACTCGCCTGCGAACCTAGAATTACACAATACATCATACATAAGCTTGACATCACACAAACACGACATTAAAGCTGAACTAGTAACTCGTGTCGTGAACCAAGTGCGCGTGTGCGCGATACGCTAAAACGTGTGATTACGCGCCTGAAGTCACTTCGACGTGTCGCGATACGCAGAAACCCAAAACCCATATACATGTATCACGCGTGTCGCAAAGATTAAAATACGGGAAAATAGGTATTCACCTCCAGATTTTGATACAGAAATGATATTGTAAAACTATATATACCAAAATAACCCACATAGCAGCAGACTCCAGTGGCCCAAACCCCAAATCCCAACTCACCCATCTAGCCGCAAATTGTGGCCAGAATGAATATTCCGGCGGCCTCGGTATGGGGGTGGGCTCCCAGGTTTGGTGTGTGCACTCAATACCCCCATACATGCTACAGTAATATCTAGTTTCACTCTGAAATATCACTGGTAGCAGCAGATCCTACAGAGCCTTATTTCTAGTTAAAATCCACACTTTTGCACTAAAATGGAACTTTATGGTATTTCTGTGCTAACTGAAACAAACCTGGCCTAAAATAGTTCTAATAACACCTAATAGAGCTAACACAACTAACAAAACCCTAATCTAACATGTGAATCACAAATATCCTTTAATATCACCAAAAATGCACAAAAATGAGATTTTTACTAAAGAATACTACAAGTTTAAGGAAAAGGGTGCTAACATGAGTTAATACCTTCAAATCACCTTATGAAACACCAAAATTTCCAGCTCTTGCATCAAGTGTGCAGATTTGCCTTTGAACACCTCAAAAACCTCACTTTTCCATGTTTTTGTGAAGAAAATGAGTTGATTTGTGTAGGGTTTTGTTTGGGAATCAAGGAAAAGTGAAAAGGAGAGGAAAAGATGAATGAAAGCCAAGGTATTTCTGCTGGAAAGTTGCAGAAATTCTGAAGTGGGGAGAAGAGAGAGAGAAGAGAAGAAAATGGGGTCAAAAAGTCAATCTTTCACCTAACCACCATGCTTCATTTGTTTATTAGGATTTTAAATTATAAAAAGGGTTATGATATGAATAAAATGGTGGGGAATTAAAAAGAACCATGCACAAAAGAATGGTTAACATGATACCAAAACCTTAAGTCACAAAAATGGCTAAGTGTGCAAGTGTACACTACAAAAGGAAAATCTTCCAATTTGCTAATCACGACTAAATAACTAATAATCCTATGAACACATATATAATAACACGTACAATTACTAATTATCACGAAAAACACTCTAACGGAAATTCAAAGTGTTAGAAAAATAACCCATCTGGAACCTTATTGGAGTGATTACACACCTTATCCACATGTAACGTCTTCGGATTTAAAAGAAATGCTCGCTATATCTCCGTTTTCACTGAGTTCAGAATATTTTAAAATAAAATGAGTCTTTTGTTTTGTGACATTGGTAACTTGGGTTACTAAGTCCTTGGGGGTGTCTCCACACCTAATGCCCTAAAACCATTTGGTTTAGGAGTCATTGACCCAAAGCTCTCTATGTTTCCAAGCACCAAATAAAACAAGCTAAGCAAGTGTTCTCTCCAAGTTAAAAGTCCTCATGGTTCTTTATGGGAGAAAAATCTTGGCGGAGACGAGTTTTCTATTAAAAAAGTTTTTTGCGGAGATATGAAGGTATATTTATTAAGAAGTTTTGCACGATAACGAAGGGTGTGTATAAGCAACAAATAGGTGAAAGGTAGGACTTAGGTTATCTGTGAAGAATGATATATATTCTGACTTGAAACCTAACTGGAGAATAAAACTTGAGAAAATCTTAACTCCTTTCAAACTCGTAGGATCCTTTAGATGTTTATCCTGGTCCGTATTTATGACATAAATGACCATAATCAAGTTCTTAATAATCTTATGGACACTATCCGCACAATCACGTAAAGACGTGTATGAGCTTATGTTAAACAAACTGTGAGGAGTGAAAAATATGGTCTAACGTTTCTAACTTGGGTGATAGGACTTCCAATTTTGATCTCTAACTTAAGATTAAAATCAACAGTTTCTCCACGATGCTAACTTGACTGGATTTTGTGGGTGTAATCCGCTGAAAACCCACAGGAGACAACACTCCTCCTACTAGGGACACCTAGAAGTTTAACGGCTTGTTGCACATGCTCAATGCAATCGCATTCCCTGCGAAAGTGAGGCTAGGATTTTTTGTTTTGCTCGGGACGAGCAAAAGATAAGTTTGGGGGTATTTGTTCCTCACTGAAAACTGCTTTTTAATACCCTCATTCTGGATCTATTTTGTTATCTATCGGTACTTTTAACCAGTGTCTACTCAGTAATTACAGATTATAAGTGTTCATGATAAAATACTGGAAACACATTCAAAATCACGGATATAACGTTTGGGAGCCGACACTGTAAGCAGACCAGGAAACCGACTGATGTCCAGAGAGTTCTTTTGCAAATAAATGTGTGCACACTATTTCGGTCCAACACAATACAAGTGTTCACACAACTCTTTGGCTTGGACCATGGTGGGGTTGCCTTGGCACACACAAATAATGAATTGTGCAACTAGTGGGCACATGTGGGGGGACATGGGTAATAAATGCTAAATTTTTTGATGTGATGTATGACATCATGTTCCCCCTAAATGTCTGAATGCAAACTAGGCTTAAACAGAGAAAACAAACAGAACCAGGATGACATTGGAGTTGACAAGAGACCACCAAATCAATACGAGCCTCTTATCTCAGATTTTTGCTGGCCATACACTCATGAAATCCGAGCTTGCCGGCCCCCCTTTCCCCATTTGTTCCCATCTTTTGTCTGTCCCTTCGTTGCAGTCACATCACCTTATTTCTATTACTTGTTTAATCTTTTTTGGTGCCTATAAAAGCCAGATCAGTGAGCAAGGGAAGGGGTCTCATATAGTGTATATCTTTTGATAGATTCTTTTGCTTTTGGTTTAGGCTTGAGAGTTGTGTGAGCTTTACTTGGTCTCTTCTTCTTCTTCCCTCTTGAAGCTTTCTCTTGAGAGCTTCATTATGGAGGTTGAACAAGTTACCAATATCTTGTAACCCAATCTCAAGTGTTAATAATATTGTTGTTTCTTTTTATTACTTGCTTCTTTTTCTTATTTGCTTTTCTTTTTATCATGCTAAACTAATCTTTCTTTGGTTGTGGTAATGGTAAGGAAGTGAGATGAAAGGCTTTGCCTCCTCCTCCTCTTGTTAATGTTTAATGTGCTTATATATATGATTCTAACTGAAAGATTGTTTATGTATTGATTTGATATGGTATTTTGAAACATGGTTACTTTGTAACCTCCTCATATACCATATTCACTCCCTTCCCCATTTCAATGTTTAAGTTAAAATCAATTTAGTGTTAAGGTTGCTAGGTTTAGATATGGTATTTTGCACTACTACAAATAAGGGTTGCCCCTACGGATTTATACGTAGAGGCAACTCACTGCACCTACGGATATATGCGTAGGGGCGAAAAAATGCCCCGTAGGTGCAATGGCCGCAGGTGCAAGTTGAGGCCCCGAACTTGCCCCTACGGGCAAATTCTTGCCCCTACGGATTTATATGTAGGTCCTGTTTCCCCTACGGAGTAATCCGTAGGGTATAAGATTTTATATTTTTTATGGTTTTTTTGAATATATTATATGTACCTACGGATAGAACCGTAGGTCCTTGTTCTACCCCCTACGGAGATAGCCGTAGGGGCAAAATATCAGGTTTCCTGATATTTTGCCCCTACGGATAACTCCGTAGGGGAGAGACAGTGGCCCCTACGGACATATCCGTAGGGGCACTCCCAACACCCTGCACTGAGATCGGGGGGGGGGAAAAATATCAGGTTTCCTGATATTTTGCCCCTACGGATAACTCCGTAGGGGCAACATATATACCTACGGATTAATCCGTAGGTACATATTGTCTGTACTTTTTTTTTAAAAATGGGCTGCTAGATTTTTCCCGCCCTGTGCACAATACTATATACATCAATCAAATCATATATTGCAGTATTCATAATCACATCTCACGCATATATATAATATACAAAAGAAACCCAAAAACTGAATATGATATAAATACAAACCAATATCAATATCGTTTTAAAATGTAGTACAATGTGTATGATATAAATAAATACATGTTTCAAAAAATAAGAACCAAAAAGCTACCCTAGTTCGGTCCAGCTCCACCTCTGAATAACGATAGAATAACGCGCGCCTGCTCCTCGGTCAATAAACTCTGCAATTCGTCGCGAGCGGGAGTCTGAGCGGCATGTGGAGCTGGCGATGTGGTCTGCGCAGCCGCCGTCGAGGTAGTCGCTTGCGGAGCCGCGGCTGCGGGAGTCTGAGTAGGCGGTGGAGCTACAGGAGCTGTCTGCGGAAGCGCAGCCGATGTAGTGGCTTGCGGAGCCACAGCCGAAGGAGATGCATGTGGAGGCTCGGCCGATGTACCCTGTCCCGTCTGGACCTAACGTGTGTAATAAGCGTGTAAGAACTGTGTATTATTCGAATTCGTATCATTATTAAGTTATTTCGAAACCCCGTTTGGATATCTAGTTTGTTGTTTATTTTAATTACATCTGTATGTATGATTAATCAAACTTAAGTCTAAAACCAAATAAGCTCAAGCTATGTACTAATTATGGATATGTTGATATCTATATAATATGACATGATATTTTACTATAAAACAATATACATACCAGCATCTCCTTCAACTCCTGAACGGTGGCCCTCAAGCTCTCCAGTTCCTGATGGACACGTCGGTCACCGGAGACGGAGGAAGTAACCGCCGGGGTGGAGTCCAACCTCATATGGGCCCTGCTAGGGCCCAGTCTTCGGCCTCTCTCCCAACCTCCGTGGTGCCCTCCGTGTGCGGCGTCCAGAACTGGGGTCAGCAGCCTCGGATCGCTCTGAGTGGTAAAATCGATCCCCGAGGCCTGGGCCTGCTCAACCACCCGCTCCTACACCCACATTAAGCAGTAAAGTATAAGTATAAGATTTAAACTTGAACCTTCCAAAACTAAAATTTCAAATTTGGGTAGAAAAAATATTAACACTTACGCAGTACTCCTGGGTAGCGACGTCGGGATATCGAAGCTCGCCCGTGGCGGGATCTGTCGAGGTGCCGTGGACGGCAAGATATGCGGACAGCACGCTCGGTGTACCACCTGACGCCACGGTCCGAGATGTCTGCAATATTAGAAAGTAACTCTTAATATTAGAAATATTAGAAAATAACTCTTAATATTGCAGAATATCACAAAGGTCGGTCTATTGTAATTTACCAATAACTCCATGGCTCGAGTAATGTTCCTCGAGCCACCTGTGTAAGTGGGGCGACCCCTCTTCGCCGACTTCCTGTTCTCTGTATTCTGAGCAGCCTGTTTCTGCACAACGCATTAACATTTAGTTTTCTAATTAAGAAACATAAAGAAATAAATTATATCATAAATAATGAATTACATTTAAAATACATATCTGTTTGCGTTGGGAGTCGAAATAAGCGCACAATAGAGGCCATGTCTCTATGTCGACTCTCGCAAACGCCGGATTTGATAGGAGGGCCGCTCTCTCTGCCTCAGGGGTCGCCATCCACAGGGAGTAGCAGTCGGCCTTCAGCTCATTCCTGTTGTATCGGATCTTGGCCTGCATGTTCTTCATCAGGCCATTGTACAGAGCATGAAGGTCGAGCACCCTCCCCGGGTGATCAGGGTCGGCTACAGGCTGAAAATCGTAATCCAACTGAAAATACAAAAAAAACATTGTTATTAGATTGCAAGTGTTAATAATAAATATATTGGATGGATCAAATGAAAATATATATTAATACATACCCGAGCCTGATCAAAGAAGAGGGCGAATGAGCGCTGGTGCTGCTTGCCCCACTCAACGTGAAGTGGATAGTTCTTCACGAGCCGGCTCTCGTCCCCCAAATACCGGCCGAACCTCTCGGCATGAGGACCGGTATAGCTATAGTCAAGGGTAAAAAAAAAGGGGGAATGCTGCCTCACCCCTAGCTCTGTCAAGCCTCAGCCTATGGGACTGATTCGGGCCTCGAGTCCCCCTCTGGGGATGGGGAGGCCCTGCGTCTGCACGAAATATCAAGACAATCAATAATAAGACAAAGTTGTATTAAGAAATCAAGGTTAAACAAAAATTCTAGTGTGATATATACCTCCGGTGACTATCGCATGAGCCTCGGCCCGGGCAGCAGCACGAGCGGGACGATAGTTCCTCCGGTGAGGAACAACCGGGGTCCCGGATCCGGACGCATCCCCTCCAACTAGAAAATAAACATCGACGCTAAATTTCCATGAAGTTCATATTTATTCTATAGAGCATATGTAAAATGAGTAAATATTTTAAATTTATTCATACTAACCTGCAGACGATGCGGAGGGTATGGAAGCGGCAGGAGTGGCCCCTGCGGAAGGTGTGGACGCACCACCTATAATTAGA
Source organism: Agapanthus africanus (assembly GCA_030015575.1). NCBI lineage: Eukaryota > Viridiplantae > Streptophyta > Magnoliopsida > Asparagales > Amaryllidaceae > Agapanthus > Agapanthus africanus. The sequence goes on along the minus strand of JASDDO010000012.1, from coordinate 460,564,215 downwards.
CAATTAAAAATTGATTATATAAGTAATTGCAAAAAGAATGTGTAGATCAATAATACAACGTTCTAAATCAATATGCATGCACTATAGGATATATAAACATACCCGCAGGTACGGTGGTGTCACCACCTACAGCTAGACAATAATAAAAATTGCTAAGTAAGAGCAAAATGAATGTGTGTATTTATGATATAGCATTCTAAATCAATATACATACACTATATGATATATAAACATACCTGGAGGAGCGGGGGTGGCCTCTGTCCCAGATGTGGACGCATCACCAACAACTAGACAATCAAACATTGACAATATAAGTAATTTTGACATAAACAGGCATGAATATCTGTAATATTACATTCAAAATGGATATGCGTGCAGTATACTTGGAGATGTGGCAAAATCCACACGGAAGGAGGCATCCGAAGGGGTCTCCGATCTGGGTGCAAGACCGGCCCTCTGAAGCTCCTTACGGAGCTCTCCGGGCGGCAGAACCGCTCTGCCTCTGCCTCTGCCTCTGCCGCGGCTGGAGCTCCTGCCGCTCCTCGCTGCTCCCGACATCGTCATCAAATCTAGATAAACGGTTCGTGGACGCATTAGACAATCATTAAAAGTATTGACTATATATGTATAGAGCGTAAAATGTGAAGTAATAATATAACATTACTGATAACCTTTTTCGTTTCGTGGGCGCATCATACATATCTACTTGGATTTCATCGTCGATGTCATTTCTAACCCACGTAACTTCATGATCGGTCGAAGACAACCCGTCCTTCGAAACAGACGGTCGGAGAACTTTAAGCCTTCTCTCTTCTTCGTCCTCATCGCTGTCCTCGTATTCTGGGACATCGTAGACATCTCTGGGTTTCCATCGGCATACAACACTCCACCCCGGATGCTTCAAACACTGTGAATAGTATACTTCGAACGCTTGGTTCGGAAAGATAAACGGATCGTCCTGACCGTAAAATCGAAGTGTGTTCACACTGGTCAATCCATATTCATCTTTCCAAGTCCCAAGACTGCTTCTCCACCTGTCCGTATCGGTTCGCGGATCGTACCAAGTACACTGGAATATATAAAAGGGTTCTGATCGTCCGGGATAGTGGATGCCGAGTATACAATTTAAGTACACATAGTAAATCACACCGTCCGATCCTACCGTCGCAATCCCACTATTGGGGATTACCAGAATTCCCGTGCCGCCCAAACGAAGAAAGTGCATATGATGCATTATCTTCGGGTGTGTTCATTATAAAGAACTGTTTCTCAGTATCCTCTGCATCCTGGGTATTTGATACTGGATCAGGATCCCAGATATGTAATCTGTTACATAGGGCTACAAAAGGGTAGAAAAACTGAGAACGGGTGATAAGTTTCATGAGACAGAAAACGGGGCAAGAGTTGCAGCCAAGTCTGTCGGTCACTGTCACCCTGTATTACCAATACATTGATTCTGAACGAATGTTGTTAGATACCGAACCTGATATACAAAATCATATCAGTCTCTTTATTAGTAAAGAAGGATATAATTTTGTATTGTTGGATAATGTTTTGGACATTTCCTATATCAAAAGTTGATCGGTTCAGGCACGTTATCTAAAAGCGTTGATGTTCTAAATCAAACTACAGTTCTTAGTATACAGAACACACACAAGAGGAATAGTTCAGAAATGAACGAATCCTTCTTGAGGCATTATAGACTAGGTCATATCAATGCGACCCGACTAGCTGGAGTTACATTTAGATGCATATTTAAATCAGTTTGAATTTACATCTTGTGCAACTTGCCAGTCATGTCACAGAGATAAGATGACCATAGCTCCGTTTACTGGAAACAGAGAAAGAGTTAGTGAACTCTTGGGACTGATACATGATGATGTATGTAAGGTCTCCTGTCTACACATGCCAGGACTGATTCTTTATACTTCATTATATTCTCTGATAATCTCTCAAGATTCAGTCATATGTTCCTGTTGAAACATGAGTCCGAACCTTTTGAGATATTCACAGAATATAAGCGAGAAGTAGAGAACCAAAATACGGGTAAAAGTATTATGTCCTTTGATGAGATCAAGGAGGAGAATACTTGTGCATAGAATTTCTGGACTATTCTAAAGGAGAATGAGATTCTCTCTCAGAATTACTTCTCCGTATACACCATAGCACGATGGTATATCGGGGCGGAGCAGATACACCCTATTTGATATGGTGTGCTCTATGATGAGTACTACTGAGTTACCTTTTTCCTATTGGGTGTTATGCACTTGAGAAGTTGCATACCTATTGAATAGGGTTCCAATCAAATCAGTTGCCTACCATTTCATATGTGATATGGAAAGGGAAGAGCCCATGTCTTAAGCTAGTTAAGATTTGGGGTTGTCCAGGCTATGTCTAAAAGCAAAATCTGGACAAGCTCGAGGCAAAGTCTGTTATGTAGAACTGGAAAGGTTCCAGCTATACAAAATACAGCAGATGATTTGGTACAACCAAAGGATTCAGTAGATACCAACGAACCTCAGCCTCTCCGCCGATCTAGTAGGGTTCCTCACCCACCTGAGAGATACTTCGGTTTCTCTATGACAGTGGGAGCGAGGATTGCATCATGAGATGATGACCCAACTAGTTTCGAGCTGGCCATCAGGAGTGAGACTCTGTAAGAATGGCTGGATGCTTAGCGATCTGAGAAGGAATCCTTATACACCAACAAAGTATGGACTTTGGTTGCTATATCTGAAGGGTTAAATCCCCATCAGGAGCAAGTATATCTTAAGAAGATTACTTGGTGTACATGGAAAAGTTGAGACTTTCAAAGCTAGACTTGTTAAAGGTTTGCATCATTAACCAGGCGTGGATAATGATGAATCCTTTTCAGTGCCTATGCTTAAGTCCATCTAGATCCTACTTGCCACGGCTACATACCATGACTACGATATCTGGTGGTTGGGTGTCATGACTGCTTTTCTAAATGATATTTTAGAAGAGTGCGTCTATAAGTACACAGCCAGAGGGCTTCGTAGAAAGTGGGAGCAGCGGAAACGTATGCAAGATGCTTTATAGGATAAAGCAGGCATCGCGGAGTTGGAACATCTGTTTTGATGGATTAGTCAAAGAAGTTGACATCATCAAAATGGTAGATGAACCTTGTATAAACAAAAAGGTAGTAGGAAGTATGGTGACGATCCTCGTAGAGTACGTGGATGACATACTCTTGATAGGGAAGGAGTTTCCTATGCTACGCTCGATCAATCTCCGTTTATCACAATGATTCTCCACCTAGGATCGAAGTGATACCTACTAAATCCTAAGCTTTGGATCTATGAGATAGATCTAATTGGATGTTAGGCTACTCACTAGTTGTAGTGAGATGGTATCAGTTGATCCTGGGGAGAATCACTGGAAGGGTTCCAGGGTGATAAAGACGACTGAATGTCAGTCACAGGCATTGTCTTTACCCTCAGTAAAGGGACGGTATGTTGGAAGAGTTCCAAGCTAGATACCGTGGCATACTAGACGATAAAGGCAGGATACATCGCTACTTAAGATGCTACCAAAGAGGCTGTTTGGGTGTATATTGGTTCATGAGATGAACTTAGTTCCTCCCATTGTGAGACAATGGAGTTGTGGCCTATGCCAAGGAACGCCGGTCCCATCAGTGATCCAGACATATTCTAAAGCAGTATCACCTGATCATGGAGATGGTTGATCTCCAGGGGATCGAGGTTAGGAGAGTAGACTCAGAGGACAACACGGCGGATCCACTCACGAAGGCCTATTCCCAGAGAGAGACTTTTATGGGATGGTTGAGTATGAAATACTACAACCACTGCTATCAGATGGCCCTAGTGCAAGTGGGAGATTGTTAGTTATATGTATGCCCTAGAGGCCATTGCTATACATAGGATGTATATTGTAGTGGATGCTGGGACATATATAGGGAGGACTTTCTTGCTCGACATAATAGTATGCTATCTGGTTGCTCTTTACCTTAACGTGTACACAGATTGTCTCTCTATTACATGTTGGTAAAGCCCTTAGGATGTGTACTTGACTACCTGGACTATGATGCGGATCATACTAGTGGGGACATGGTAGTCCATAAGTACATCCTTCAAGGTCCCTAGTCGTGGGTGTATCGAGACGGGGCATCGATATACCAGAGTAGACTAGCGTATACCTTCTCGACCCATACAGATGGGCGATGGATGATCACATATCCATTGGTGTTTGACATCAGAGGAGATATGTGGGTGCTCAGTAGATACCGGGTACACTGGACGGACTCGCCGAGAACTCCCAGATGGTATTATACCTTACGTCAGATGGCAGTTCTCTGGTGACACTGGTGCAGAGTAGTCTGTTGACCCGAGATCGTCATAGAGTCTTGTGTGGTTCCCACTGTGCTTTGATTTCCACCTTACCATGTCCAAGAGGGCATGCAAAACGGTGGTTTTTGGGTACAGTCCCGAGTCACATGGAGGCAATGAGCGATAGGAGGGGATTCGTCTCTCCCGGTATAGGGGGTTGATGTTGCGCTGTGTTCGATTGGCTATAACCGGAAATCCCTGGCCAGGGTTGCTGAGATATTCTGGTAAGTGTTACTAGTAGTTTCTCGAACTGTTATAGACCTCATATCGACACGACTTATCGAGCTATTGGGGTCTGACGTTAACCACCCCTAGGCGAGATATGCGACATATCAGACGATCAGACCGGACTGTACGGTAGTGTTACTGGTTGGATTCACTGGAGTGTGAGCGGGCTTGCTCGTCGATCTTCTGATCGCTCAATACCCGGGTGTCCGTTACGTTTAGCAGACCGCTTGCGGCTTGTGGGTGTTTGATATGATCATCACCTGCTGCCGGCGTATTGACGAGTCTTTAGAGTCCTACACAGAGGTTTCCTGGCTCAAGCGAAACGAAATAGGAGCGCATATGAGATATGTGCGGGACCGAGAATAATGCGTGTATGTGATACCGTATTCCATTCTCGCGATGTATGTATCGAATGGTTATATGCGATATAACCTAGTTATCGAATCGAGGGTTGATTCGATAAGCCGATACATTGGATACTAGTCGGTTATATGCGATATGACCGGATCATTGAATCAAGTGTTGATTTAATGATTTAATGTATAATTATATATTTGATATATCACTTTTCATTAACTAGTATTGGTTCATTTTAAATGGATATTCTCACTCGGATGTACACATTGTATATGTGATATACTTTTGTGCACTCGATTGTATCATGTTTGATGATGCATGCAAAATTGGTTTGTGTAAAGAATTAAACCTAGGTTAAGTAAATGGTTAAGGTTTCTATTTATTTGTCCATTCATTTATCTTTTTATTTTGGATGAAAATGAAATGACAAAAGAAAACAAAATGGTTTCATTCTTTCTTTCTTTCTTTCATGAAGCTTGATGAAGCTTCATGAAGCTATGACCATATGACCATTTTGTCTTCAAGCTTAACCCTAACCATTCTTTTAACCTTAGTCAATTCTCTACACCTAACTATAGTTAATGTTATGATAAGTATTCTTTTTCTTTTTTATTCTAAATATACTTATCATATCATTATCTTCTTCTTCTTCATCTTCAACATTGAAGAAAGCTTTCTACCGACAATGGTGGAATGTGAAAATGAGTGAGAAATCCAATTCTAAAGTGAACCCACTTCCTATTTCTTCATCCTCTACCTCTTGCCAAGTAGTAGAGTGTGTTTCCTTCACAAGTTTTCTTGACTTGGTGAAGTAGGAGCTTGATCTAGCGATGCCTCGACGTAGATCATCTTCGGCATCGTCGTCGATGACCTAGCCCGCTTCTTCTCCGATGAAGCCGACGCTAGAGCCCGGGTTTCGATTTGGACAGCGGAGAGGACCTCATCATGGAGCTATGGAGGTGGAGAAACGGATCTACAAAGGTTGTATTTCCGTTCTATTAGTTTAGTTGTAAACTAGTTTCATTTTATCGCCTAAACTTCTAGCCGACGATCCGTATTAGGGTTTCTCAGCACCCGTTAAATTTGAAATTGGCATGGTTGATGCCTTGTGAGACCTCACTAGAGTGCCTAGGAACCCTACACCAACACACCGCCCCTCCATTGAGGGTAAAGACATAACCCGACATGGACTTGGAATCATCCTTGTCACTCTGGAAGCTGGAGTCAGCAAAGGCCTCAATCTGGAAGTTTTTTCCGCCATACACCAAGAACATCTCCTTAGTCCTTCTCAGGTACTTGAGAATATTCTTTACCGCTATCCAGTGCTTCTCCCCAGGGTTTGACTGATACCGGCTTACCACACTCAGTGCATAAGCTACATTTGGTCTGGTACACACCATCGCATACATTATAGAGGCTACCGCAGAAGCGTAGGGTATAATAGACATGCGATCCCTTTCCAAATCAGTCTTGGGAGACATCTCTTTGGAGAGGGTGATCCCGTGACAAGTCTGTAGATTACCACGCTTGGAATCTTCCATACTGAATCTTTTTAGTATGGTGTCGATGTACCTGGACTGTGAAAGTCCTAATATCCTCTTGGATCTATCACGATGGATCTGGATCCCCAGAATGTAAAAGGCATCACCCAGGTCTTTCATGGAGAACCTGTGTGACAAGAACCCTTTGACAGATTGTAGCATAGGAATGTCATTTCCTATCAAGAGAATGTCATCCACGTATAAAATGAGGAATACGACAGTTCGTGCTACAAATCTACTATAGATGCATGGTTCATCTGGATTTTTGATAAAGCCAAAATCTTTGACCGTCTCATCAAAACAGATGTTCCAACTCCGCGATACCTGCTTTAGTCCATAAATGGACTTAAGCAACTTGCACACCTTTCCGCTGCTCCCACTCTGAATGAAACCCTCTGGCTGGTCCATATAGACACGCTCCTCTAAATTTCCATTTAAAAAAGCGGTCCTTACGTCCATCTGCCAAATCTCATAATCGTGGAAGGCAGCAATGGCAAGAAGGATCCGAATGGATTTCAGCATAGCCACTGGAGAAAAGGTTTCGTCATAGTCCAAACCAGGTCTTTGACGAAAACCCTTTGCAACAAGTCTAGCCTTATAGGTCTCAACCTGTCCATCTACACCAATCTTCCTTTTGAAGATCCACTTGCATCCTACGGGTTTTACCCCATCTGGAGCAACGTCCAAAATCCATACTTTGTTGGTGTACATGGACTCCATTTCGGTCCGCATTGCATCCAGCCATTTTACCGAGTCAACGCTCTGAATGGCCTGCTGGAAGCTAGTCGGCTCATCATAATCAATGATGCAATCCTCTCTATCCACGTCTATGAGAAAACCGTAGTATCTTTCGGGCGGATGAGACTGCCTACTACTCCTGCGGAGCGGCGTAGGAATGTCCTGTTCTTTTGAACCCTGGTTCTACTAAGCTTTCAGTAATAGTCTGTGGTTCTAGAATTTCTTCCAGTTCTATTGCGCTCCCACTTATTTCCTTTTCTAAGAACTGGTGTTCCAGAAAGTGGGCATTACGAGAAACAAAGACCTTTTGTTCCTCTGCGTAATAGAAAAGATACGCCCTGGAGTTCTTTGGGTATCCCACAAACTTGCACAGTACTGAGCGTGCCTCGAGTTTGTCCGCATGCTGCTTTTTGACAAAAGATGGACATCTCCAGATCTTCAGATATTGAAAATAGGGTTTCTTCCCACTCCATATCTCATATGGTGTGGTAGGCACAGTCTTAGTTGGAACTCGGTTCAAAAGGTATGCAGCAGATTCTAGCACATATCCCCAGAATGATCGCGGCAACTCAGCGTTACTCATCATGGACCGTACCATATCCAATAGGGTTCGGTTCCGTCTCTCCGATACACCGTTATGTTGCGGAGTGTACGGAGGAGTAAGCTGAGAGAGAATTCCATTCACTTTTAAGTAATCCAGGAACTCGGCACTTGAGTATTCACCACCTCGATCTGATCTCAGTGTCTTGATACTTTTGCCTGTTTGTTTTTCTACTTCATTCTTATATTCCTGGAATTTTTCAAAGGCTTCGGATTTATGTTTCATTAAGAAGACATATCCGTACCTTGAAAAGTCATCCGTAAAAGTAATGAAGTAAGAATAACCGCTTCGCGCATGCGTAGACATTGGACCGCACACGTCGCTGTGTACGAGTCCCAAGAGCTCGCTCGCTCTTACTCCGTGTCCAGTGAACGGAGTCTTTGTCATCTTTCCTTTGAGACAGGATTAACAAGTTGCATATGATTGATATTCGAACGGATCCAAATATCCTTCTGTATGTAACTTCGTCAACCTTCTCTCATTGATGTGACCCAGTCTACAATGCCATAAGAAAACCTGATTTGTTTCCGGAGACTTTCTTTTGTGTGTATTCTGGACATTAAAAATCTGTGGTAGGTTTAATATGTAAATACCATTGTTTAATGTACCCGACCCAATCAAAACTTGATTAAGGTGAATGTTCACAACATTACTTACTAATGCAAATTCATAACCTTCTTTAGATAATTAAGATACAGATATGATATTACAGGTTGCATTGGGTACAAAATAACAATCACGCAAAACCAAAACGTGTCCATCTGACAATCCCAGGTGATAGTCCCCCACGGACTCAGCATCCATGCCAGCTCCGTTTGCAACTCTGAGGGTCATATCACCTGCCTTCAAAACCCTACGCTTTCTCAGTGCCTGCAAAGAATTACAGATATGAGATCCTGATCCGGTATCCAATACCCAGGAAGTAGAGTTTATTGATAGACAGTTTTCAATAACATACACACCTGAAGCCGAAGCCGCAACTTACTTCGGGTCCTGGTTTCTGGCCTTCCAAGCCCTGCAATCCTTTTTCCAGTGTCCACTATTGTGACAGTAAAAGCACTCTTCCTTCCCCACAAGCTTTCCCGCTACCTTTGTTGCCTTTGCCTTTCCCTTCGTATCCACTTTACTAACACCGCCCTTTGGTTTGGTGGGGGTTTTCTTCTTCTTTCCCTTGGCTTTTGCCTTGGACCTAGAAGAGGAAGATCCTCCTACAAACAAAGTGGATGTTTCCCTACCTTTCTGTAGGGTGCCCTCTGCACTCCTCAGCATGTTGAGGAGTTCTGAAAGTTCAACTTCTTTTTCTTGTAAGTTGAAGTTTAGGATAAACTGGGCATAAATGGAAGGAAGGGACTGGAGAATCAAGTCCGTGTAGAGCTCGTTCTCTAACGTGGTCCCAAAGTCCGCGAGCTCCTCAATGAAGCCAATCATCTTAAGCACGTGTTCTGCTACCGATGATCCGACGGCCAATCTCGCCGAAAACAGCTTTTTCGAGACTTCGTATCTGGCGATACGGGATTGCTCTCCATACAGTTCTTTTGTATGAAGAAATATGGATTCAAGGTCCATATTCTCGTGCCTCCTCTGATGTGCATTGTCCATAGAGGCAAGCACGAGGCACTTCGCCTTCGCGCAGTCGATTTCCCAGGCCTTACGGATTTCCTTATACGCGACGCTGGTTTTGCGACCTGGGACAGGGGAGCTTTGGTGGTAAGGAGATACCCCAACTTGTCATAAGTGATTGCCATTTTGACATTCCTGAGCCAATCTTTGTAGTTTGGCCCTGTCAGTATGTTTTTATCTAGTAGTAACTTAAGTCCAGTTATGATGTTTGGTCGCTACAATTAGGAGAGAGAGAAGAAAAACTTTAGCATGATACTCTTGCAAGTTTAGAGTGGTTTTTAGTTTGTCTAAACAGGATGGCTCCCACTGTCTCTCGAATCCCTCCTCAAACGAAAATGGAAGAATTAGTCGGGATCAATCTCACCGTATAATACTTGCTTAACCGTTCAGCCAGGTCAGTGTTGGTACTTCGAGGGAGGTTTTCCAACGCTTTCGCGAAGTTCCTTAATTAAATAACCTCTTTTCCCCGTGGGCGTAGCCCCGCTAACAACTGTCTAGACACCTACTTGGTTTATAGCATTGATCGTTAAGTGAGAAAGTTCCGGAGGAGTAGCATATACTCACAGTAGGATCGGGATCCAAATATCATCGCGTAACAAAACTGAAGGAATCCTATCAGAATCATCACACTCCAAATGGTATGCAGCGCTAGCAAGTTTCGGTTTCTTTTGAAACTCCCGATGTGGAATTTTTCCCCATGCTCATATGACCTTGGCGTGAGGTCAAAATGTCATAAGTCACATGTCAAGTTCTACCCATCATTATCCAGGTTAATTTGAACCCACCCGTACCTACCCTTGACGTAGGCCAAAATGGCAGTACGACTGTCTCAAACCAACGCATTCTATCTATGCAACAGATAAATATCCGGCAGCTACCAATCACTATGCCTTGGCGTAAGGTCAAAATACTTAGCTTGAATACTACCGAATATTTAACTGAAATGATGGAGGCCTACGAATGGTTTTAGCGAAACCGTGAACGTAGTGAACTTGATATAATCGATGGAACGAGATAGCTTTTAAAAGGAGTGGTTCAAGCTCCGCATTTAAAAGTTGGTTTTTGAAAAGAAACCGAGTGGTTTTTGAAAAGAAACCGAGTGGTTTTTAAAGTGTTCCAATGACTTTTACTTTGGTTTATTTTCTTGCATTAATTTAATGTGTCCCATCATTTAATCCTACCATTGCAGAAAACAACGAAAATATGACGTACGCTTATGCCATCCGCATTCGCCACGGGGTCCCGTCATCACCCGTTAGGTTACTTAACTAACGACAAAACGGGGGCTGGACTAGCGTGGATGCAAAACATAAGCAACGTCTAAATAGATATCTACATATAAATATATACATTCGTCAGATGCAATGATAGCCATTCCAGATCACAGATGAACACATTAGATATACTAGGAATCCGCGTTTCGTTCGAGCCTGCAACGAAAAGCGGATTACATGGTCGCGACGAATAGCCAAAACCCCACCCTAAACCCCTGCGGGTGCGGCAAACTACCCGCCAAGTACCCGAAGCGAAGCAACCTCCCTCAACAACGTGAGTAGGCCACTCGACACTTCGAGGTACCCGGTAGTTTGTGCACCCCACCTTGGGTCTATCCTAGGAGCAAAAACAGTTAAAGAAATTATACAATGACGGCTACAATCCCATCCAAGTTGTGCGGCCATATAAATAATATTACATCAATTTACATATTACATGAATTGAAAGATAAAGAAAACTCTCATCTCACAACCCTCGGCTATTCATCCGCGACAATCCAACGAATTCATATACACAAACCATCAACATTACAGATCACAGATATGTATAACACCCACTAATAGACGTATGGCGATTAGCAGACGTTCAATACATATATCACATCACAGATATAACCTATTAGCTCAAGTCTAGAGAAGTTCGATCAAAATACGGATTTGTAACCACCCCAAAAACAAATTTGTTCTTTGGAAAATCTGGACAGAAACAAACCATCCTAAAAATCCAAAAACATCAATATAAGAACACTGCAGGAGAAACGACCCACGGCGGAGTCAACTCGGCCGCGGATCCACGGCAAAAGCATGCTCTTGCCACGGTTCCGCGGTGAGTTGGTCAACTCGCTGGATCGTTTTTCTTGGGTGTTCTTTAAAAACCCTGAGCCGATTTTTAGTACATGATTTATTATTTTTCGAGCAGAATTAAAAATCGGCAGAAAGTTGATATTTTTGACGTGTTTTGCGGTTTTTTGTCCGATCGAAATTCTAGATACTTTGCTAACATGCTAGTGTGTGTTTAGCCTGGCTTTGATACCACTGTAAGTCCACGTTACCTCTTCCGGTTCTTTCGGGCTTGCGGAAACGGTAAAAAACGATTTTTCGGGTCATGATAACATGGACTAGAAAACCCGGATCTTTGCTAAACAACATACAAGCAACTAACAAGAGCTTTACCTACTCGGTTAGGGGGTTATACCTTAACTTGAACTCCTTCTCTTGGACTCCTTGTGGTGGTCGGATGGTTCTCTTCTCGTCGCCTTCTCTTGCCGAAGATGGATCCACCTGAGGGTCTCTACCTTGAGCTCCTTCCTCGAACTTGAGGAAACTAAAGTATTAGGTTTGCTAAACCTTCAACCTTAGGATGAGTAGAGATGAGTTTTGGTGTTTTATCTCCAAGGCAAATGGTTCACAACTCATGAGAGATTTTTGCCTTGAGCTAGAGGAAGAGAGAGCAATGGATGAGAGAGAAGATGCAAGTGAGAATGAATAAGTTTTTACAACCATGCTCTCATATTTTAGAAAATGATAACAATAATAATAATTAACAATTTTTGATGGTGAGTTTATGAATGACCATTATCATTTCATTCATTAAATGCTTTTGCAAAGAATAAGAAGCATCTTTGAAAACAAATGATGATGGTCAACCAGTCAACAAAAGTCAAGAATTCAACTCAACTATAGCACAATAATTGTTAACTAATATTATTAATCATATTTCCTATTCTCATTAGGGTTTGGAAAAAGACAACAGTCAACTGTGCATACATACCCGTACCATAACCCTAATGAGAATCCTCTGCCTCTGCCTCAGTCAACTGTGCATACACACCCGCATACGTGTTCCGAGGAACACGAACACAATGAGATAAAACTAACCCCAAAACATATACTAGGATCTGGCTTAAACCAAAGCCCGCTAGTAATAACTGTTCGGACACCAAACGTGCACAAGTGCACGGATGTGAACGAACCCCGTCACAAAACCATGCGACCTCTACTATGTTTTGCCCAAAGGCGAATAACCCTCTGTGTGGGACTCTAAAGACTCGACACTACGCTGGCAGTGAGTTTAACCACAGACTGCAAGCAGCACTAGCTGTACGTAACGGTCCCCAGGTAGATGCCGATGAGAAGACTGATGAGGTGAACCCACCCGAACTCCTACTGAGCCTGTATGTGACAATCTCCATATAGTCTGGTCCGTTCTTCTAAGAATATTGCATGGCGGGCCTAGGGGGCGGTAAACGTCAGTCCCCTAATAGCGGTACAAGTCGTGTCGGAGTGTAGCCCAGAACACCCTGAGATAACACTGGAAACCTACCAGTATATCTCGCTTCCCCTGGCCAGGGACTTTGTGTAATGGCTCTCCTAGACACAGCGCGATATCAACCCCCAATACCGGGAGAGACGAATCCTGCCTAACCGTCAGTGCCTCCAAGTGCTTCGGCACTGCACCCAACTACTACCTGTTTGCACGACTCCTTTGAGCCGTGGTAGGGTAATAATCAAAGTACAGTGGGAACACACTCGAGGCGAAGTGACAGTGTCAAGTCAGCGGACTAAGCTGAACTCATGTCACCTGGGAACTGATAACTGACGATAGGTATAGTACCAACCAACAGTTCCCGACGAGTCCTGTCCAGTGTACTCGTAACCTAACGAGTACCCGCATACTATCTCAAGTACGACGTACTGACGGCTTTGGGACAGACCATCTCCCCTGCTGGGATGAGAAGCGTATACGCTAGTATACTCCGGAGTATCGATGCCCTGTCTCGATAGTCCTACGACTAGGGACCTGTATAAGGATGTGCTTATAGATTACCCAGCCCCCACAAGTGTAACTGCCATCACAACGCTGGTAATCAAGCAAAGATCCTAAGGGCTCCACTAATGTGTATAGGCGATATGCTAAAAGAAACACATGTACACATTAAAGTAGAAACAAACCAAGTAGCATACTACCATTTTGAGCAAGATTGTCTATACAACTGTGAATATCCCAAGCTTCCATTAAGTAATATACAAACTAGTACGATACAGTAATGGCCTCTAGGGCATATACACTAACAATATATATTCAGACTGCCTCTTTGGTAGCATCCTTGGTAATAATGTATCTTACCTTTAATCATCTAGTTGGCCACGATATCTAACTTGGAACTCTTCCAACATACCGTCCCTTCACAGAGGGTAAAGACAATGCCTGTGACTGACATTCAGTCGACCTTACCACCCTGGATGCTTTCCAGTGATTCTCCCCAGGATCAATTGATACAATCTCACTACACCTAGTGAGAATCCTAACATCCAATTAGATCTATCTCATAGTTCCAAAACCCAGGATTTAGGAGGTATCACATTGATCCTATATGGAGAATCCTTGTGATAAGAGGAGATTGACCGAGCGCAGCATAGGAAACTTCTTCCCTATCAAGAGTATGTCATCCACGTACTATACGAGGATCACCACCATACTCCCTACTACCATTTTGTATATACTAGGTTCATCTACCATTTTGATGAAGTCAAACTCTTTGACTACCACATCAAAACAGATGTTCCAACTCAGCGATGCCTGCTTTACCTCATAAAGCAACTTGCACACGTTTCTGCTGCTCCCACTGTCTACGAAGCCCTCTGGCTGTGTACTTATAGACGCTCTCTTATAAATCACTATTTAGAAAATCAGTCATGACACCCAACCGTCAGATATCGTAGTCACGGTATGTAGCAATGGCAAGTAGGATCTGGATGGACTTAAACATAGCTTTGAAAGTCTCAACCTTTCCATGTACACCAAGTAATCTTCTCAAGATATACTTGCTCCTGATGGGGATTTAACCTTTCAGATAAAGCAACCAAAGTCCATACTTTGTTGGTGTATATGGATTCCATCTCATATCGCTGAGCATCCAGCATTCTTACAGAGTCCCCACTCTTGATGGCCTGCTCAAAACTAGTTGGGTCATCATCTCATGATGCAATCCTCGCTCCTACTGTCATAGAGAAACCGAAGCATCTCTCAGGTGGATGAGGAACCCTACCAGATTGGCGGAGAGGCTGAGGTTCGTTGGAAACCATTGAATCCTCCGGTTCTACCAAATCATCAGCTGCAGTTTGTATAGCTGGAACTCCTTCCAGTTACCCCTCATGACCACTAATTCCTTCACAAGAAATTCCCTTTTTCTCAAAAAGGTGGCATGCAGAGAAATAAAACACATTTTGTTCCTCGGTTCGGTAGAAGATATTCCCTTGCGAATGCTTGGGATATCCAACAAACTTCCACATAACTGACCTTGTCTCGAGCTTGTCCGGATTTTGCTTTTAGACATTGGCCGGACAACCCAAATATTAACATCCTTAAGAGATGGGCTCTACCCATACCATATCGCATATAGACTGGTAGGCACCTGATTTGGTTGGAACCCTATTCAATAGGTATGCATCTTCACAAGTGCATAACCCCCAAAAGGAAATAGGCAACTCAGTAGTACTCATCATAGAGCACACCATATCACATAGGGTGCGATTGCTCCGCCCCGATACACCGACGAGCTGTGGTGTATACGGAGGAGTAATGCTGAGAGAGAATCTCATTCTCCTTTAGAATAGTCCAGGAATTCCGTGCTCAAGTATTCTCCTCCCTGATCACATCATAGGACATAATCCTTATACCCGTTTTGATTCTCTACTTCTAACTTATATTCTTTGAATATCTCAAAAGGTTCAGAGTTGTGTTTCAACAGGAACATAAGTCCGAATCTTGAGAGATAATCAGTGAATGTAATGAAGTACAAAGAACCGGTCCTGGCATGTGTAGACAGGGGACCTTACATACATCATCATGTATCAATCCCAAGAGTTCACTAACTCTTTCTCTGTTTCCAATAAACGGAGCTATGGTCATCTTATCTTTGTGACATGACTGGCAAGTTTCACAAGATGTAAATTCAAACTGATTTAAATATGCATCTAAATGTAACTTGGCTAGTCGGGTAGCATTGATATGACCTAGTCTACAATGCCTTAAGAAGAATTCGTTCATTTCTGAACTCTTCCTCTTTTGTGTGTTTTGTACGTTAAGAACTATGGTTTGATTTAGAACGTATATACTTTTAGATAACGTGCCTGAACCGATCAACTCTTGATATAGGAAATGTTCAAAACTTTATCTATCAATACAAAATTATATCCTTCTTTACTAAATAAAGAGACTGATATGATATTGTATATCAGGTTCGGTATCTAATAACATTCGTTCAGAATCAATGTATTTGGTAATACAGGGTGATAACTGCCAACAGACTTGGCTACAACACTTGCACCGTTTCCAACTCTTGAAACCTATCACCCATTCTCAGTTCTCTACCTTTCTGTAGCCCATGTAACATATTACATATGTGGGATCCTGATCCGGTATCTCATACTCTGGACGTAAAGAATACTGAGAAACAGTTCTCTGTAATGAACACACCCGAAGAAGATGCATTATCATGCACTTTTTTCGTTTGGGTGGCACGGGAATTCTGGTAATCCCCTATTTTCTGTTCGGTCTTATAAAAATTATAAATTGGAGCAGGACCAACGTTCCCTAACTCAGTATAACAAGCGGGTTTGGTCAATACATCCGTATTATTATCTTGATTAAGGCATGACATGGTCGCTACCTGGAAAGAGAGAGAAGAAAACACTCAGCGTGTGCTCTTGCAAGATTAGATTGGTTATTAATATATCTAATCAGGATGGCTCCCACTGTTTTAGTCAAATCTTCCTTCAAACCTTAAAAGGAAAGAATAGCCAGGATTAGTTACACCCTACAAGTACGCCAATCTTTCAGCCAGGCCAGTGCCGGTAATTTGAGGGAGGTTCCCCGTGCTTTCGCACGGACCTAATTAAAATAAATATCGTTTTCACAGGGGGTAACCCCGTTGACACCTTTCTAGACACCTATTTGATCGACTAATTGTAATGTGTAAAACTCTCCCAGGAGTAACTTTTACTCGCAGTGGGTATCGGGATCTAACTATCTCATAGGAGGTATGAAATCTCATTACAAATTTCAACACTTGAAATTCCCGATAATGTTTTACCCCTAACATCCTATGACCTTGACACATGCCAAACAACCCATAGTCCGCTAGTCAAGTTCAACCCGTGCATTTTCTGATTGAATTAAACCCACCCGTACGACCCATGACGCATGACAAACAACGCCGTACAAATACCCTAATCCAATCGCATCATATGCTAGCAGATAAGCACTAGTTAGCTACCGTACACTACGCCTTGACGCATGCCAAACTACCGCAGCACGAATACTGAGTAGTACTTATCTGAAATGACGGAGGGCTACAACAGGTTTGTAAGAAAACCTTTTGCTTAATGAACTTGATATCTTCGTAGAATCAAATGATTTAAATGGAGTGTTTTTTAGGCCTTTGCCAGTTTTGCTAAAGAGGTCACTCCAGGTGAAGGGATCTCGGCTCTTTCCTCGTCGAATGAGGTGCAGGATATTCACAATACCACTATGCAAAACAAAAACTATAAAACCAATCAAAAGACAAAACCGAGGGTTGTATCATATACCAGTTACTGCTAAAGAGGTCACTCCCGGTGAAGGGATCTCGGCTCTTTCCTTATCGAATAAGGTGCTGGATGTTCTACAAGGAACACCGCTATGCAAAGCAACAACTAGAGCTACTTGTTTTTGAAAATTCGATTCCACAACATCTTTAGGTTTCTTTTATTTCATTAAGCTCATTAATGAATACCCATCATTTTAAGTTACCTAAACATCATAGATAAATACAACGTACGCTTATGCCATCCGCATTCGCCTCGATGTCCCTTCGTGCACCGTTAGGTTAGGTAACTAACAGCGGAGCGGGGCAGTATTAGCGCGGGTGTAAAACATAAGCAACATCCATATAATATATCACATATACAATATCATGTATTCATCTCATCATATTAAATGATCACATCACAGATATCGCAGCAGAAGAAACATATGAAATATTGGATATAGTAGGTTGTCCGTATTTTATTTTGAGCCTGTATAAGACACAGATTACACGGTAGTGATGAATAGCCAAACCCACATCCCTAGACCCCTATGAGAGCGTTAAGCAACCCTACCAATTCTAGAGTTAGGAGACCTGGTCTTGACTCCACGAGATGGTCTCCCACTGGACCCTAGAACCTGGTTACTTGTGTTCCCCGCCTTGGGTCTATCCTAATGCGTAAAAGTAAATAATATACAATGGTGACATCATCTTCAACCCGGAAGTGCCCCAATAAAAGAATATTACATAAAATGAATTTTATATGAATGAAAATGAAAAAATCTCATCTCACATAAAACCCCCGGCTATTCATAACACGACGATCCAATATAACATATCACAGCAACACATAACATCACATGTCATCAACGTAAGTAAATATGCGTATCCCAATTGTCATTGATGTATAGCAACGAAACCAGCGATACACCATATATTACACTTACGGTCGCAGAAAAGAAAGTGAAAAACTACAACAGTTAGAATCCGCAACCTCTGATTGATGTGAAAAAAGTGTTTGTAGTTAACCGCAATCAATAACGGTGTCGCGTGTAGCTAGAACGAGATGAGTACGGGTCGTCCTCAAGGAAATGTTGAACCTTTTAGTCTTACTTTAGGCGTGTTGATTAGGAAAGGAGGAAGAATAAAGAATGGTGAAGAATAGTTGTAGGTTCTAGATCTACGTTAAACACGGATGCAAAATATAGATCTAGATTAGCTACGGATGTAGGTTTAGATTAAAGGGGGCTTGTAGGGTTCATTACGATTTAGTATTCATGGATGATTAATTAAAGATTACTCATTTTTTCCTTTAATAGATTTAAAACTAGATCAACAGTGATGCATGTAAATTAGGGTTTCTGGAAGGAAAAGAGTTCCCACTCTTAACCCCTATCTCGACATGGATCTATGTTCATGTCTAGACTTTACCAAAGCAATTGTTAATCTAATCTCTAATTGTGGTCGTGATTATCAATCAATTGATAGCGTGCCCAATTAGGATGTTAACTATTCTTTTGATAAAGTTTATAAACTTTATAGGATGTAAAAAGAGTTTAAGGATCTTCATCATCCATTAATCTACCATAATCCTATGAACCCTAACAAGAGAAGAATTACTCGCGCATGTTGGGAAAAGAAAAGATAGAGAGGGAAATCATATTGAAAAACTACAAAGAAATAAAATAAGTAAACAACTACCTTTATTGATCAACAAGATCAATTACACTTTGTTCCCTTAGAAAATGATTACAGAATGCTTGTTTGCTTCTCGATCTCTTCTAAGGAGGTAGATGAACTGTTGATGATCAACCAGAATTCTTGAGCCGTCGTGGACTTCGTGATCGCGTCGGTGTGAGGTCTTCTAACTTTAGCCCTTGGTCCTCTATATAGCCCTCAAAGAAGAAAACCTAGTTACCATATATGGTGACTTTCCATAAATGGTGACTTTCCATATATGATAACTTTCCTAATATGGTGACTTTCTATATATGGTAACTAGTTGTTAGGATCCCAACCAGAAAATCCAGAGCCCTAACTCCTCAGAAGAGCGGCGGAACAGCGGCGTAATGGTGGGTTTGGCAGCGGATCCGCGGTGGATTAAGAGGATCGTGGGTTCATTTCTCTTGAGGCTTCTTCTGGTGACACATGTAGACTATTTTGGTATCTGGAATCTGAAAATCTTCTCTACGTCTCTGCCAGAATTGATTTCTTCAATTTACTTTACTTATTTCGGCAGATTTGATCTCGATAACTCGGATTTTCTTGATTCCAGTCCTGAAATAATTTTTGCACAATTATTTCAATAAATAATGTTAGCAGAATTTGTTTTTATTGAGATATTATCTTTAACCATTTGTCATGATATTTTAGTTTTAAGAGAATTGGTCAAAGGTAGTTAATATGGTAAGCATATTAAATAGGCCAAATGTTACATGGATATTATATGCTTACCTTTTCCTTCATAATGTTAATTATAATATATAAACACATGAAAATAGTATTTTTACAGATAAACCCTCATATGTGTCATATATTATAATAAACATCTTTTTTAATATAGAAATAGTTGGAAAAATGTCTTATTAAAAGTGCAGTTTTATCAACAGAAAAACCTTCTTAGACATCCCATGCCTAACCAAATGAATTCCTTAGACATCGCATGCCTAACAATTATAAACCCCGCATTTTAGTCTCTATCTCGAAAACACTTTTCAATATCATGTCGGGCAATTCAACAAGATTCCCGACATCTTGATCGAATGCTCGTTGGAAACTTTAGTAGACGGCCGCACCCCCGATGCCATCGACGAAGTGCACTAAGGCAGAACACCGCTGCCGCGAGCACCCGAATGGATGCTTTTGGCGATGGGGTTCTCCTACAGTCACTTGGTCGAGGCTATGGAGCGTGGCTATCTATTAAGTTTACCCGGCGAGTATCCGTGTACGCTACGTGATTGCGACAGACTTTTGATCTCATCAAAATCCCGTGGCAACCGATCAAAATGAGACTAAACTGCTAGATTTATAAAATTCAAACTAGTTATCTCATAACTACATATGGATTCCAAATATTGTATCACATTACAGAAAATGTTAGACGACATTAAACATTCCGATCGAATCAAAAAACACCCAAAATTTCCCTACTTGCTCAACACTTGAACTTAGTTTAAAAGCATCCATCACATGCCACAGTACCAATGGACCAGTCGTAGAAGGATCAAACCAACGCCTCACATGTGGCAACGCCTGTTAGTTATATGTATGCCCTAGAGGCCATTACAGTACATAGGATGTATATTGTAGTGGATGCTGGGACATATATATGGAGGACTTTCTTGCTCGACATGATAGTATGATATCTGGTTACTCTTTACTTTAACGTGTACACTGATTGTCTCTCTGATACATGTTGGTAAAGCACTTAGGATGTGTACTTGACTACCTGGACTATGATGCGGATCATACTAGTGGGGACATGGTAGTCTATAAGTACATCCTTCAAAGTCCCTAGTCGTGGGTGTATCGAGACTGGGCATCGATATACCAGAGTAGACTAGCGTATACCTTCTCGACTCATACAGATGGGCGATGGATGATCCCATATCCATTGGTGTTTGACATCAGAGATGATATACGGGTGCTCAGTGGAGACTGGGTACACTGGACGGACTCGCTGAGAACTCCCAGATGGTATTATACCTCACGTCAGATGGCAGTTCTCTGGTGACACTGGTACAGAGTAGTCTGTTGACCCGAGATCGTCATAGAGTCTTGTGTGATTCCCACTGTGCTTTGATTTCCACCTTACCACATCCAACAGGGCGTGCAAAACGGTGGTTTTTGGGTACAGTCCCGAATCACATGGAGGCAATGAGCGATAGGAGGGGATTTGTCTCTCCCGGTATAGGGAGTTGATGTTGCGCTATGTTCGATTGGCTATAACCGGAAATCCCGGGCCAGGGTTGCTGAGATTTACTGGTAAGTGTTACCAGTAGTTTCTCGAACCGTTATAGACCTCATATCGACACGACTTATCGAGCTGCTGGGGTCTGACGTTTACCACCCCTAGGCGAGATATGCGACATATCAGACGAACAGACCGGACTGTACGGTAAGTGTTACTGGTTGGATTCATAGAGTGTGAGCGGGCTTGCTCGTTGATCTTCTGATCGCTCAATACCCGGGTGGCCGTTACGTTTAGCAGACCGCTTGCGGCTTGTGGGTGTTTGATATGATCATCACCTGCTGCCGGCGTATTGACGAGTATTTAGAGTCCTACACAGAGGTTTCCTGGCTCAAGCGAAACGAAATAGGAGTGCATATGAGATCTGTGCGGGACCGAGAATAATACCAGTATGTGATACTATATTCTATTCTCGCGATATGTATCATTGGACGGTTATATAAGATATAGCCGGGATACCGAATCAAGTGTTGATTCGATACATTGATACACTTGATATTAGTCGGTTATATGCTATATGACCGGATCATTAAATCAAGTGTTGATTTAATGATTTAATGTATAATTATATATTTGATATATTACTTTACATTAACTAGTATTTGTACACTTAAGATTGATTATCTCACTTGATTGTGCACATTGTATATATGATATATGTTTGTGCACTAGTTTGTATCATGTTTGATGATACATGCAAACTTGGGTGTGTGTTTACTTTAAACCATGTTTGGTTAATGGTTAGGGTTTCCATTACATTATTTATTTATTTACTTATTTATTTTGGCACGAATAAAATGGTGGCTAATTTTGTTTCATTCTTGAAACTTCATGAAGCTTTGAAAGCTTTGACCATTTTGTTTCTTTCCTTAACCTAACCATTAACTAAACTAGGGTTTTCTCTCTACATGAGTTATCTTCACCCATGGTTGCAATATGATAAGGCATCACTTGATTTTCTATTTCATTAATTCATTCATTTTTCATTTCTTTCTTCTTCTTGATGAAGAAAGAAAACCATTACTAGGTTTTTCCAAGTGATGATTCCAAGTGAGAAATCCAAATCTAAAGTGAACCCACTTCCTATTTCTTCATCCTCTATCACTTTCCATGTAGTAGAGGGTGTTTTCTTCACAAGTTCCTTGACCTAGTGAAGATGGAGCTTGAGTTTGAGTCGCCTCGACGTAGATCATCTTCGGCATCGAAGTCAATGACCTAGCCCGATCATTTCTCCGACGAAACCATCGCTCGAGTCCGGGATCCCGATGATCGCAGCGGAGGGACGTCAACACGGAGCTAAAGAAATGGTGGAGCAGATCTACAAAGGTTGTATTTCCATTCATTTTGTAGCAAAGTAGTTTGCTAGCTTTCTTTTTCGCCTAATTTCTAGTTAACGATCGCATTAGGGTTTCTCGGCACATGGAAAAATTTGAATTTGGCATGGTAGATGCCTTGTGGAACCTCCTTAGTGTGCCTAGTAACCCTACAATGGTATCAGAGCCTAGCTAGAGCCTTAGGCGAAGTGTAGACTAAGTTAGAAATCCGATCGAACTCGAAACCCTAATCGGACACCCTTCTCTGTAAATTTTTTCAAAACTGGGAATTTTCCAGATTAAAAATAGCCAAAAAATTCAGCAGGGCTTTATTGGAAATACTGTGCATCACGTGCGGCTAAGTCGATAAAAGCGCCGCGGAACCGCGTGTCACGACCCGAAAGAGCACGTGACTGGACCTTGAATCCTATGAAGTCTATAGGACTCCATCTGATCCAAGTAAGCCAAAAGCCCAGAAATCTAAAACTATTTTTAAGAATAAGTAAGAAAACTGGTTTAAAGAAGTGAAGAAATACATGTTTGAAATCAAGGTTTTTAAATAACTAAGCCGAAGGTACGTTTTGAAAACAGTAAGGTCTTTTCTAAAAATTTCGGCAGAGTTTCTTTTGTAAAACTGGCCCCGAATGGGGTACAACAAGAATAACAATATATATGCAATGATAAAGGCATCCCCAAGCGGGAGCTAGCTCTTCGTCAATTGACGGTCACAACCACACAACGATATAATATACAACGCCAGGTGGCGAGGATCAAAACCAAAAGAAAGCCCAAAAGCAACAAGAAAAAAAAACAATACTACTAAGCGCGACTCTAAGGTCGAATAATACATCGCTAAAGTCTAGGTCTGAAACAATATACAAGTTTTGGTTGATGGAAATTCTAGATACAAAGAATAATATAAGTACAATGGTGGTTCTTGATGCAAAAGAAACCACCTACCAAATGCAATTCATCCTCAAGGAAGCAATGTGCCAGAAATGCCGCAAAGGAACCTGTACGGCAAAACCTGCAAGAACTGTGGCACAACGGGGGTGAGTTGCCAACTCGTGAATAGAGAATATCTACAAGCAGAAACCGAAAGCATGACATAATCCTAGGTAAATACGATCAGTATATAAAAATCCTCAATATAAAACATGCAGCCTATAACAAGGCTAGGGTAAATATCTAACCCGAGTGCAATCTCATGTGTCTGTGTCAGTGCCTCAGATAACAATATAGCATATGAATGAGATATGAATGCGTGAAAACAGAATACATTTACCTGAAGCAGCTGTTTTCATACTTTAGTGAGATTTCCCTTGTATTTTTAAAATGAGGCACCATAATGAAATCAGCATAAAACTGTGCCTAGCATCGGCACAAACGAAATCCCAATATCCCGATATCTCAAGGTCTCAACCATAATATCTAGGGCGCCGTCAGTCCAGACCGGCCCCTACCATAAATCTCAAGACCACGACGGTATCCTCCGGATATCCGACGCGTCGGTAAAATCACCGGTAGGTAGTACTCCCCTGCCAGGCTCAACGTCATCACCACATTCCTCTTGCCCCGGGGTACCGCACCGGGTCCACCATGTACCCGAAACGGTTCATCCGTCTCCTCGAATCGGGTTTCCAAATCCATCAGCAAACTCATGGTGGACGACTCATACATCATGGGAAAACCGCACTTTTTATTTTAAAAGAGAATATGATTATTTGTGTCTTTGCGGTTTTCCTCCAAATCCAGAAAATCTCATAGAAATCCAAATCCAAACCTCAATAGCACGTAAAAGAGTGAATATATGCATGAGAATCCATGAATGCGGCATAACAATGAATAACAGTATGCATGAAGTAGCAGGTAATAACTACAATGTCTAAACTATTAGCTAATAGGCTATGTCAAGCAATAATATATTTTCTAAGGTGTACGTGACATGGCAATTACCGATGAAGATGTGTGTGAGCCGGCAAGTAAGTGTACGTGGTACATACGCATCATCGGTAATGGTGCTGGTGTCCTAACAGCATGATATCAATAATGGAGTATGAAATATAATTTAAGCATGCGATGCGAAGCGAACCACAAAAAGGAGCGGGAGCTGAATACTAGACGCAACTATAACTAATCTGCATAAAACTAACATAAGTCCTACAAATGGTGCCTTTTGAAAGAACACGAATCATGGGGTTCTGAAAATATGGGCTACGGTGTTTTTATGAAAAGATACGCCTTTTTAAATATCCGTAGATCCCTTGACCTGTCTTTTAAAATACCCACGACCCGCTAGTTTTGAAATAGGTAGGAGTCTAATCTAATCTAACAACTACTCTAAACTAAACGGCTGAACTAACAAGCTGAGCTACAGGTAAGGAAACCGCCTAACATCTGAGTCGATATATAGATATAATAGTCGGTGATTCCGCCTCGATAGTATCGCGTACGATACAGTATATCATATGACATCCTCAAGTCATGAGTGCGGATCTATCATCAATGTAAAGCTCATACGGTAAATCGTCGTACGGCATCCCAATAGCTGGGTATGGGTCAATATCACCCTATCTCATCACATTTCGGGTATCACTTATCATCATATCATAATCTGGGGTACTGATCTAAGTCTAGTACAACTGATATCATCTACAAAGTATGAATGCGGGGGTAAACACACATCCCAAACCCGCAAGAATCACATGTCGTATCCCAAATACGAATCATATCAAATCACCGATCTCGCGGCACAAGCCCACATCATCGACTCAACTCCAAAGTCATCCCATATCATCAAACACAGTGCAAGTATAAGAAACACACAAGTGTATGCGTGTGGGTGCAAATCTATCCTATGGTTCGCAACTGGGAACTACGCTAGTTATTTCTACCCCTAACTAACCATACACACTATAGCTATCACACATATAACTATACTACATAGTACTAATTACGGACTGCGGGGGTGCTATACGCCATCCACCCGACTTCCCCCTGTAGATATAATCTACTCACTTTGCATCATCATTTGCGGACGTCACCACGTATTTGCTTATCGTCCCGAAGTCTTCATGGGTACCTACACATCAGAATATCGTATATGCGCATTAAAACCACATCCAAGCTAAAACGGCGCATGAAATCCAAAACGGTACGATAAGGGGCCTATTGGTGAGAACCTATGGCACGCCTTCAAAACCATCAATAAATCCTCTATATCGTCGTATAAACGACAAATAATCGAGGTAAAACGCAAGACACCAATTCAGACTAAAAAAAAATACGGAATACGGAAACACGAATCCAAAACAGCAACTTAAGAAAAATGTCCCAGATTTCACCCTAGGTCACTTTATACAAATCTATACATAGCAGGGGCCTAACTAGAACATGTAGGAGCTACAGAACAAAAACGAGATAAAATGGTGGGACCCGGGCCGCAATTGGCGGCCAATTGGGAGAAATTGGCGGCCGGGAAGAAGAAGTGGGAGCTGGGGTCTTGGGGTTAGCTTCCTGGGTGCCTGCACATCTCACTGTCCACTCAATATTATTTTAGGGGTCTCGGGGTAAAAGCAGATTCAATAAACACTACACAGATTTCATAATTTCCCCGATATCGGTTTCTAAAATCCGTATTCTGGTTTAAGCTTCAGGTTTTGGGTCCCAATTCATACACTAGGGTGATGGTATAACCTCTACTGACCTCAATTTCACAATACAACACCAAATTCCTCAAACCCTAACTTGGTTATCCTCAAGTCCATAATATCACGCAATATCGATTCAATCTTAACATGGGGGTAAAGGAAATGCTAGAATTAAGCTAATGGTTCAGAAATTACCTCATTTGGCAACTCAAGAATTTTCTTGAGTTGCCCCTAGTGGCCAAAATCCGTGTTTTCTTGGTCCATCTTGTAGGTCTCGGGCTCGTGCACAATTTTAATGAAAGGAGATTGGGGTTTTGGGGTTGTTTTTGAGATGAAGAGAGGAGTTGAAGAGGGAGGGAAAGGGGGTGCAGGAGCAGCAGCAGCAAATGGTGGGAGAGGGAGAGAAATGAGGAGGAGAGGGATGACAAAAGGCTAAGGTTTTTAGTCAAAGTCTTCACCTACTCTCTCTCTCTCACCATACCTATTTTCTTTTCTCTTTTCTCTTTTTCTTTTCCTTCAAAACCCCTTCTCACAAGAATAGTAGCTCCAAATAACATGAAGGAAAAATGCACAAGTGTGATAAAAATGATATGTGCAAGTTTTGCACAAAAGTCAAAAAGTCCGATTAGCGATTTTTTAATCGCGATTAGCACTAAATTAGTGTCAAACTAATCACAAAAACTTTAAAATATCATAATTCTCTAATTTACCCTATTTTAGAATTTTCCATAATTTTTCTCAAATTTTTCCTATTTATTTGTATTTAATTATAGATTTAATATTAAAATAATCAATAAAATAATATTAAATTATAAAAATTCCCAAAATTAATATTTTACCTTTTTGAAAATGTTACAATCTACCCCCCTTAAAGAAATTCGGTCCCCGAATTTTAAATTTAAACCCCCAATAATAAAACAATTCCAGTAATAATCCGATTTGTCGGGGCTCCGAAAACATCAATACATAGAGAATATCATAAAGATGTACTGCTCTACTAGAAATCAATCCCCAAAATGCATATATAAGAATATCCTATGCGTCTGGTGCGCAAGGAATCAAAATCCAAACAGGTATACAAAACAACATCTAGGTGCAACTGGTGTGCACGAAACATCTGTCGTAGGCAACGTGTGTGCCTGACAGGAAAAAAATCAGGTGCATGTGACATGCACGAAGAATCCTGATTTAGTGCATCTGGCGTGCACCAAAATCGTATATCAAAACACTAAAGGTGCATGAAAACTACGCTGGAAGTGCAAATCAAATCACTGCATACGGTAGGCATGAAATCTCAATCAATATCTCAAATGAAATAACTCTGCGCAAAATATAAAATTATCCAGTGGGTGCATGAAACCAATATCATGAAACTCAATCATCAAAACTAAATCATGCAAACAGAACGCCCAAAATGCCGAAATCCAAAATGAAGGATACGTGATAATCGAATCACAAAATCACAATCATAAATACCGTCGTCGGTGGTTCCTCCTTCGAGGTCGAGAAGGAGTCGGTGCATCCACTGCTAGCAGCGCAGGATCTCTACTAGCCTATTGCTCACGATCTGGCGTCCTCTGACTCTGGGTCCTTATCTTCTTTGCGGATTTCCTATCTCGCGGTCAATCGACTCATCGGCCCTGTCAGGTGTGCTAACGGGGACGATTCCGTTCTGGCACTTCTCTGGTCATCTCTCGGTCAATCCTCACGACCACTCGTAAGGCAGTATATCACTGGCGTCGGCCTCTGGCTCTCTGAAAGCATGTCACACATCTGATCCTGGGTGCAAACATCATCGCAGTAATATCCTGGAAGGAATCCTGCTCAAGGTCTCTTCCGATCTCGCCTATGCCGAACCGTACAGAGGCTGGCTCTCCAGCACAACCTCTTCTCGCTCAAAAAACATCTATGTCCCCAGCACAAAATTTTCTCGGAAACTGGTCACATCCCAACGTCTCTGTAAGCATATCAGGTCTCTAGTCTCGACGGGAAGTAATGACAGCTCGTCCGCGTGTCGCTCGAACCTCTGGTTCCACTTGTCCCTATTGTCGTCTACTATGACGTCACGCCAAGCTACTATGCACTGCACTGTTCTCGGCCACGGTCAATCTGAAGTCTCTCGCACGGGCTCGAAATCGCGTACTCTGTAGCTTCATCATTCTGTAAAAGATGTCTAGCCAAACAGGTCCTCGGAAACGCGTCCTAACCATCGGAGGAATACTGAATACTCGTCCGTCTTTGATCAATTCGCACTGCATCTGGGTAAGTTCCTTTATCCGAATCTGGTCAACTACCTCATCTACAATGCTGAACTCTGTCTTGCTGGGTGTGCGCAATACGACCACTCCTGGGTCTAGGTCTTCTCGTATCGTCCTCCGGAAAGGTCCTGTCGAGGTTTCTTTCTCAAATCTCATTTCCTGCCGCATTTCCCGGAAGTCATCATCCATTGCTGAAGCTAATTCTTATTCCGGAATGGCTGCATACTTATCGCGCTTCTTTCTGGAAAATATATCCATATACACGCCTCTGGGTGCATATCACATCTCTAAAGTCAGCGGAGTGGGACGTCATCTCGTCGAAATATCTTGCGAACTCTTTTCTTCACTCTACGTCAACGTCGACTGATTCGGACTCGTCTCATCATGGCTGCATCGACTGTGCTCCAACGGCTATCCTCGTATCTGGAGTCTCCCAAGCAACGCATCCCATCACATAATGTCCGAATGATGTCGAATCATCCGATCGACTCGTCAGAATCTCATAATCCCCCAAGAGATCACATCATGGGTACAGTTTAATAGCATCGAGTACATGCCACAGCGTCGGTGGTCCAGCCGTAGAAGGGCAAACCCAAGCCTCACTAATGGCGCCGCGGAACTGCCGCAAACCCTAAGGTTCAAAGGCTTTCACACGGTCATTAAGTCGAGTTAGGGTTTCATTCTTCTAGAGGGTCCATAGAATCACCTGCATGTCTTTCCGTATACTTTAAACTTGGAAAATGGGCTTCAGACATTCGATCGTCTCTATCGACTCTCAACGAACCTGCGTGAAGTCGTCTCTGGCTGGAAACAATCTATCTGATGACCTCGCATCGGTAAACGAACGAACCACATGTCCTAGTCACTCATCCTCAGGTGACTAGCGACTCGCTATCATCTCTCTAGGTATATGCTCACGCTGCAGTAGCTCCAACCATCTGGGCGACATCTCGTCATTTGCAGCAGCAACTGGCTCATTCGCCTGTACGCCGAACAGCGCCTCAATCCTCCAGGAAAGGCAACGCATTGGCGGTCATCTCTGAATCGGTCTGCTCTAGATCTGAGTAAGACTCTCCACACTGGAAATCTTCAACTCAACTGGGCCCGCTCCGGCGCAAAATCGGACGAATCACTTTCGTCTCTCAAATCGGGTAGACTAGCTATCATCTATCTCATATCTACCTGAAAGCTCCGGCAATCTCAGCTCGTAAGCTTCGGAAGCGACATCCTGTCAATCTCAGCAACAGCTGGTCCATCTGTCTGCACGGTAGGCGACATCACAATCTCTGAGGTATGTTGTACATCAACAGTTCTCTCTCAACTGGCAGCTCTAACAATGGCCCGATCATCCGGTGCAAGACCAAGCACTCGCCTCCACTAAAGGTCACAATCACCAATACTAACTCGAGACGTTCCCATGTCACCAGAAAACACAATGGTCGGCCCTCGTACCAGACGAGCTCACACCGGCCGTAACCCTAGCAGCAGCCCAAACTGCGCTCAAACATGGTGACAGGAACCTCAATCGAGTATCAAAAAGAGCACATCAATGGCAAGAAAGGAAACAACAGATCCAGAGTGGATACATGATCATAAGAAGGAACAGCATCAATAAGGGTATGATCATGAAACTAGTAGAATCGGGAATCTCAAATGGATGTATGATCCTGGATATAAGGAGAATCACTGATCTCGAAAAATATGCACAGCCTAAGGTTCCTTAAGCGGAGTGGCGTGTCGTAAGTATGCCGTGGAACATACCAACGGTACGTCACTCTACTTTAGTCACCTATTCCATCAACCAAGGGTCATCCTACGCGATGAAAGTTCGGGTCTAATACCCCCCCGACCAAGTCTAAGCTCCGTAAGGTCAAGCCTAAGTTCCGTATATATAAAAACGCCCTAGGCTCCACATAGTCAAACTTAGACT
The DNA here is from genome assembly GCA_030015575.1 of Agapanthus africanus. NCBI lineage: Eukaryota > Viridiplantae > Streptophyta > Magnoliopsida > Asparagales > Amaryllidaceae > Agapanthus > Agapanthus africanus. Next base: position 460,533,799 of record JASDDO010000012.1, on the reverse strand, counting down.
CGAACCAAGGTCAACCTAGCGCTCTGATACCAACTTTGTCACGACCCGAAAGAGCACGTGACTGGCCCTTGAATCCTATGAAGTCTATAGGACTCCATCTGATCCAAGTAAGCCAAAAGCCTAGAAATCTAAAACTATTTTTAAGAATAAGTAAGAAAACTGGTTTAAAGAAGTGAAGAAATACATGTTTGAAATCAAGGTTTTTAAATAACTAAGCCGAAGGTACGTTTTGAAAACAGTAAGGTCTTTTCTAAAAATTTCGGCAGAGTTTCTTTTGTAAAACTGGCCCCGAATGGGGTACAACAAGAATAACAATATATATGCAATGATAAAGGCATCCCCAAGCGGGAGCTAGCTCTTCGTCAATTGACGGTCACAACCACACAACGATATAATATACAACGCCAAGTGGCGAGGATCAAAACCAAAAGAAAGCCCAAAAGCAACAAGAAAAAAAAACAATACTACTAAGCGCGACTCTAAGGTCGAATAATACATCGCTAAAGTCTAGGTCTGAAACAATATACAAGTTTTGGTTGATGGAAATTCTAGATACAAAGAATAATATAAGTACAATGGTGGTTCTTGATGCAAAAGAAACCACCTACCAAATACAATTCACCCTCAAGGAAGCAATGTGCCAGAAATGCCGCAAAGGAACCTGTACGGCAAAACCTGCAAGAACTGTGGTACAACGGGGGTGAGTTGCCAACTCGTGAATAGAGAATATCTACAAGCAGAAACCGAAAGCAAGACATAATCCTAGGTCAATACAATCAGTATATAAAAATCCTCAATATAAAACATGCAGCCTATAACAAGGCTAGGGTAAATATCTAACCCGAGTGCAATCTCATGTGTCTGTGTCAGTGCCTCAGATAACAATATAGCATATGAATGAGATATGAATGCGTGAAAACAGAATACATTTACCTGAAGCAGCTGTTTTCATACTTTAGTGAGATTTCCCTTGTATTTTTAAAATGAGGTACCATAATGAAATCAGCATAAAACTGTGCCTAGCATCGGCACAAACGAAATCCCAATATCCCGATATCTCAAGGTCTCAACCATAATATCTAGGGCGCCGTCAGTCCAGACCGGCCCCTACCATAAATCTCAAGACCACGACGGTATCCTCCGGAAATCCGACGCGTCGGTAAAATCACCGGTAGGTAGTACTCCCCTGCCAGACTCAACGTCATCACCACATTCCTCTTGCCCCGGGGTACCGCACCGGGTCCACCATGTACCCGAAACGGTTCATCCGTCTCCTCGAATCGGGTTTCCAAATCCATCAGCAAACTCATGGTGGACGACTCATACATCATGGGAAAACCGTACTTTTTATTTTAAAAGAGAATATGATTATTTGTGTCTTTGCGGTTTTCCTCCAAATCCAGAAAATCTCATAGAAATCCAAATCCAAACCTCAATAGCACGTAAAAGAGTGAATATATGCATGAGAATCCATGAATGCGGCATAACAATGAATAACAGTATGCATGAAGTAGCAGGTAATAACTACAATGTCTAAACTATTAGCTAATAGGCTATGTCAAGCAATAATATATTTTCTAAGGTGTACGTGACATGGCAATTACCGATGAAGATGTGTGTGAGCCGGCAAGTAAGTGTACGTGGTACATACGCATCATCGGTAATGGTGCTGGTGTCCTAACAGCATGATATCAATAATGGAGTATGAAACATAATTTAAGCATGCAATGCGAAGCGAACCACAAAAAGGAGCGGGAGCTGAATACTAGACGCAACTATAACTAATCTGCATAAAACTAACATAAGTCCTACAAATGGTGCCTTTTGAAAGAACACGAATCATGGGGTTTTGAAAATAGGGGCTACGGTGTTTTTATGAAAAGATACGCCTTTTTAAATATCCGTAGATCCCTTGACCTGTCTTTTAAAATACCCACGACCCGCTAGTTTTGAAATAGGTAGGAGTCTAATCTAATCTAACAACTACTCTAAACTAAACGGCTGAACTAACAAGCTGAGCTACAGGTAAGGAAACCTCCTAACATCTGAGTCGATATATAGATATAATAGTCGGTGATTCCGCCTCGATAGTATCGCGTACGATACAGTATATCATATGACATCCTCAAGTCATGAGTGCGGATCTATCATCAATGTAAAGCTCATACGGTAAATCGTCGTACGGCATCCCAATAGCTGGGTATGGGTCAATACCACCCTATCTCATCACATTTCGGGTATCACTTATCATCATATCATAATCTGGGGTACTGATCTAAGTCTAGTACAACTGATATCATCTACAAAGTATGAATGCGGGGGTAAACACACATCCCAAACCCGCAAGAATCACATGCCGTATCCCAAATACGAATCATATCAAATCACCGATCTCGCGGCCCAAGCCCACATCATCGACTCAACTCCAAAGTCATCCCATATCATCAAACACAGTGCAAGTATAAGAAACACACAAGTGTATGCGTGTGGGTGCAAATCTATCCTATGGTTCGCAACTGGGAACTACGCTAGTTATTTCTACCCCTAACTAACCATACACACTATAGCTATCACACATATAACTATACTACATAGTACTAATTACGGACTGCGGGGGTTCTATACGCCATCCACCCGACTTCCCCCTGTAGATATAATCTACTCACTTTGCATCATCATTTGCGGACGTCACCACGTATTTGCTTGTCGTCCCGAAGTCTTCATGGGTACCTACACATCAGAATATCGTATATGCGCATTAAAACCACATCCAAGCTAAAACGGCGCATGAAATCCAAAACGGTACGATAAGGGGCCTATAGGTGAGAACCTATGGCACGCCTTCAAAACCATCAATAAATCCTCTATATCATCGTATAAACGCCAAATAATCGAGGTAAAACGCAAGACACCAATTCAGACTAAAAAAAATACGGAATACGGAAACACGAATCCAAAACAGCAACTTAAGAAAAATGTCCCAGATTTCACCCTAGGTCACTTTATACAAATCTATACATACCAGGGGCCTAACTAGAACATGTAGGAGCTACAGAACAAAAACGAGATAAAATGGTGGGACCCGGGCCGCAATTGGCGGCCAATTGGGAGAAATTGGCGGCCGGGAAGAAGAAGTGGGAGCTGGGGTCTTGGGGTTAGCTTCCTGGGTGCCTGCACATCTCACTGTCCACTCAATATTATTTTAGGGGTCTCGGGGTAAAAGCAGATTCAATAAACACTACACAGATTTCATAATTTCCCCGATATCGGTTTCTAAAATCCGTATTCTGGTTTAATCTTCAGGTTTTGGGTCCCAATTCATACACTAGGGTGATGGTATAATCTCTACTGACCTCAATTTCACAATACAACACCAAATTCCTCAAACCCTAACTTGGTTATCCTCAAGTCCATAATATCACGCAATATCGATTCAATCTTAACATGGGGGTAAAGGAAATGCGAGAATTAAGCTAATGGTTCAGAAATTACCTCATTTGGCAACTCAAGAATTTTCTTGAGTTGCCCCTAGTGGCCAAAATCCGTGCTTTCTTGGTCCATCTTGTAGGTCTCGGGCTCGTGCACAATTTTAATGAAAGGAGGTTGGGGTTTTGGGGTTGTTTTTGAGATGAAGAGAGGAGTTGAAGAGGGAGGGAAAGGGGGTGCAGGAGCAGCAGCAGCAAATGGTGGGAGAGGGAGAGAAATGAGGAGGAGAGGGATGACAAAAGGCTAAGGTTTTTAGTCAAAGTCTTCACCTACTCTCTCTCTCTCACCATACCTATTTTCTTTTCTCTTTTTCTTTTTCTTTTCCTTCAAAACCCCTTCTCACAAGAATAGTAGCTCCAAATAACATGAAGGAAAAATGCACAAGTGTGATAAAAATGATATGTGCAAGTTTTGCACAAAAGTCAAAAAGTCCGATTAGCGATTTTTTAATCGCGATTAGCACTAAATTAGTGTCAAACTAATCACAAAAACTTTAAAATGTCATAATTCTCTAATTTACCCTATTTTAGAATTTTCCATAATTTTTCTCAAATTTTTCCTATTTATTTGTATTTAATTATAGATTTAATATTAAAATAATCAATAAAATAATATTAAATTATAAAAATTCCCAATATTAATATTTTACCTTTTTGAAAATGTTACACCGCGGCACGAGCATGGCATGTGCGGCGGTTCCGCGGCCAATTAGTCACATTATTTTTTGAAATTTGCACAGTAATGTCATTTAGAGTTTCCTCTGTTTTCTGGGAATTTTTAATCTATACTCAAGAGTTGAGTTTTCTGGGTTGTATTGGGGGCTCGATAATTCGATCGGAAACTTTAACTTTGTCTATGTGTTTTTCCGGATAATTTTAGAACATGTTAAAAAGTTCGACCGGATATAAATACCCAATTTTTCCCCTGCCGGGAAATTTCCAATTGTTGGATTTTTCCGTAGTTTAAGAACGTTCGAAGTAGTGCAAGTAACGCGATGGACCCTCTAGAAGACAACAAACCTTAACTCGATTATCTGACCGTCTTGAACTGCCCTTTTAACCTTAGGGTTTGGGACAGTACGGCGTACCACATGTGAGGCGTTGGCTTGACCCTTCTACGGCCGGACCGTTGGTACTGTGGCATGAAATGGATGTTTTTAAACTTATTTCAAGTGTTGAAAACCATTCGGGAAAACTTGGGTGTTTGATTGTTCGATCGAAAAGTTTAACATTTTCTATTTATCTGGAATGTGATACAATATTTGGAATCCACAAGTAGTTATGAGATAATTGATTTGGATGTTATAAACATAGCAGTTTAGTCTCAGTTGATCGGTTGCCACGGAATTTTGATGTGATCAAAAGTCCGTCGCAATCACGTAGCGTACGCGGATACTCGCCGGTAAACTTAATAGACAGCTACACCCCATAGCCCCGACCAAGTGACTGTAGGAGAAACCCGTCGCCAAAAGCATTCGTCCGGGTGATCGCGGCAGCGGTGTTCCGCCTTGGTGCACTTCGTCGACGGCATAGGGGGTGCGGCCGTCTACTAAAGTTTGCGACGAGCATTCGATCAAAATGTCGGGAATCTTGTTGAATTGCCCGACTTGATATTGAAAAGTGTTTTCGATATAGAGACTAAAATGCGGGGTTTATAATTGTTAGGCATGCGATGTCTAAGGAATTCATTTGGTTAGGCATGCGATGTCTAAAGGGGTTACGGATTCCAACTATTGTAGTTTTACACTTTCTTTTCTGTGACCGTAAGTGTAATATGTGATATCGCCGGTTTCGTTGCTATATGTCAATGACAATTGGGATGCGCACATTTACTTACGTTGATGACATGTGATGTTATGTGTTGCTGGATATGTTATATTGGATCGTCGCGTTTTAAATAGCCGGGGTTTTATGTGAGATGAGTGTTTTTCATTTTCATTCATGTAAAATTTGTTGCATGTAATATTCTTTTATTGGGGCACTTCCAGGTTGCGGAAGATGTCACCCATTGTATATTATTTACTTTTCCGCACTAGGATAGACCCAAGGAGGAGGGCACAAGTAACCGGGTTCTGGAGTCCAGTGGGAGACCAACTCGAGGAGTCGAGTCCGGGTCTCCTAACTCTAGAATTGGTAGGGTTGCTTGCCGCTCTCGTAGGGATCTAGGGGTGTGGGTTTGGCTATTCATCGCAACCGTGGAATCCGTGTTTTATACAGGCTCGTATTGAAAACACGGACGTCCGAGTATATCCAATATTTCATATGATTCTTCTGCTGCGATATCTGTGATGTGATCATTTGATGTTCTGTGATAAATATTGTATATAGTATATATGATATATTATATAGGCGTTACATATGTTTTACACCCGCGCTAGCCCTGCCCCGCTCTGCCGTTAGTTACCTAACCTAACGGTGCATGAGGGGACATCGAGGCGAATGCGGATGGCATAAGTGTACATCGTATTTATCTGTGATGTTTAGGTGACTTAAATGATGGGACTTCATTAATGTGATTAATGAAAGAAAAGAAACCTAAAAGATGTTGTGGAATCGAATTTTCAAAAACAGGTAGCTACAGTTCTTGCTTTGCATCGCGGTGTTCCTTGTAGAACATCCTGCACCTTATTCGATAAGGAAAGGACCGAGATCCCTTCACCGGGAGTGACTCCTTTAGCAATAACTGGCAGATGCTACAACCCTCGGTTTGTCTTTTGATTGCTCCTATAGTTTTTGCTTTGCGCAACGGTATATATGATATATCCTGCACCTTATTTGATGGGGAATGGGCCGACGATCCCTTCACCGGGAGTGACCCCTTTAGCAAAACTAGAAAAGCCTCAAAAACACTCCATTTAAAATTCATTCGATTCTACAACGATATCAAGTTCATTACGCTCATGGTTTTCTTAAAAACCTGCGTAGCCCTCCATCATTTCAGATAAGTACTACTTAGTATTCGTGCTGCGGTAGTTTGGCATGCGTCAAGGCGTAGTGTACGGTAGAGAACTAGTGCTTATCTGCTAGCATACGATGCGATTGGATTAGGGTATTCGTACGGCGTTGTTTGGCATGCGTCAAGGGTCGTGCGGGTGGGTTTAATTAAATCAAGAAATGACGGGTTGAACTTGACTAACGGGCTATGGTTTGTTGGCGTTCGTCAAGGTCATAGCACGTTAGGGGCAAAATATTATCGGGAATTTCAAGTGTTGAAATTTGCAATGAGATTGCATACCTTCTATGAGATAGTTGGATCCCGATACCCGCTGTGAGTAATTGTTACTCCTGGGAGAGTTTTATACATTACAATTAGCCGATCAAGTAGGTGTCTTGAAATGTGTCAACGGGGTTACACCTCTGGGAAAAAGAGGTTTACTGTAATTAGGTCCGTGCGAAAGCACGGGGAACCTCCCTCAAAGTACCGATACTGGCCTGGCTGAAAGATTGGAGAACTTGTAGCGTGTAATTAATCCCGGCTAGTCTTTCCTTTTAGGGTTTGAAGGAAGATTTGATAAAAACAGTGGGAGCCATCCTGATTAGATAAAATAATAACCAATCTGATCTTGCAAGAGCATACGCTGAGTGTTTTCTTCTCCCTCTCCTGGTAGCGACCATGTCACGCCTTAATCAAGATAATAATACGAATATTGACCGAACCCGCTTGTTATACTGAGCTGGGGAACGTTGGTCCCGCTCCAACTTATAATTGTTATAAGACAGAGCAGGAAATAGAGCAATACCAGAATTCCTATGCCGCCCAAACGAAGAAAGTGCATATGATGCATCTCCTTCGGGTGTGTTCATTACATAAAACTGTTTCTCAGTATCCTTTACGTCCTGGGTATGTGATAACGGATCAGGATCCCAGATATGTAATATGTTACATAGGGCTACAGAAAGGTAGAGAACTGAGAACGGGTGATAAGTTTCATGAGACAGAAAACAGTGCAAGTGTTGCAGCCAAGTCTTTTAGTCACTGTCACCCTCTATTCCAAATACATTGATTCTGAACGAATGTTATTAGATACCGAACCTGATATACAAAATCATATCAGTTTCTTTATTAGTAAAGAAATGATAAAATTTTGTATTGTTGGATAATGTTTTGAACATTTCCTATATCAAAAGTTGATCGGTTCAGGCACGTTATCTAAAATCATTGATGTTCTAAATCAAACTACAGTTCTTAGTATACGGAACACACACAAGAGGAAGAGTTCACATATGAACGAATCCTTCTTGAGGTATTGTAGACTAGGTCATATCAATGCGACCCGACTGGCTGAAGTTACATTTAGATGTATATTTAAATCAGTTTGAATTTACATCTTGTGAAACTTGCCAGTCATGTCACAAAGATTAGATGACCGTAGCTCTGTTTATTGGAAACAGAGAAAGAGTTAGTGAACTCTTGGGATTGTTACATGCTGATGTATGAAAGTCTCCAGTCTACACATGCCAAGACCGGCTCTTTATACTTCATTACATTCTCTGATGATCTCTCAAGATTCAGTTATATGTTCCTGTTGAAACATAGGTCCGAACCTTTTGAGATATTTACAGAATATAAGTTAGAAGTAGAGAACCAAAACGGGTATAAGTATTATGTCCTTTGATGTGATCAAGGGGGAGAATACTTGAGCACGGAATTCTTGGACTTTTCTAAAGGAGAATGAGATTCTCTCTCAGCATTACTCCTCCGTATACACCACAGCACGTCGGTGTATCGGGGCGGAGCAATCACACCCTATATGATAAGGTGTGCTCTATGATGAGTACTACCGAGTTACCTTTTTCCTTTTGGGAGTTATGCACTTAAGAAGCTGCATACCTATTGAATAGGGTTCAAATCAAATCAGTTGCCTACCACTTCATATGGAAAGGGAAGAGCCCATATCTTAAGTTTGTTAAGATTTGGGGTTGTCCGGCCTATGTCTAAAAGCAAAATCCGGACAAGCTCGAGGCAAGATCTGTTATGTAGAACTGGAAATGTTCCAGCTATACAAACTGCAGCTGATGATTTAGTAGAACCAAAGGATTCAATAGTTACCAACGAACCTCAGCCTCTCCGCCGATCTAGTAGGATTCCTCATCCGCCAGAGAGATACTTCGGTTTCTCGATGACAGTGGGAGCGAGAATTGCATCATGAGATGATGACCCAACTAGTTTCGAGTAGGCCATCGAGAGTAGGGACTCTGTAAGAATGGCTGGATGCTTAGCGATCTGAGATGGAATCCATGTACACCAAAAAAGTATGGACTTTGGTTGCTATATCTGAAGGGTTAAATCCCCATCAGGAGCAAGTATATCTTGAGAAGATTACTTGGTGTAGGTGGAAAAGTTGAGACTTTCAAAGCTAGACTTGTTAAAGGTTTTCGTCATCAACCAGGCGTGGATAATGATGAAACATTTTCCAGTGGCTATGCTTAAGTCCATCCGGATCCTACTTAACATTGCTACATACCACGACTACGATATCTGGTGGTTGGGTGCCATGACTGCTTTTCTAAATAATGATTTAGATGAGAACGTCTATAAGTACACAGCCAGAGGGCTTAGTAAATAGTGGGAGCAGCGGAAACGTGTGTAAGTTGCTTTACAGATTAAAGCAGGCATCGCGGAGTTGGAACGTCTGTTTTGATGTGTTATTCAAAGAGTTTGACATCATCAAAATGGTAGATGAACCTTGTATATACAAAAAGGAAGTAGTGAGTATGGTGGTGATCCTCGTAGAGTACGTGGATGACATACTCATGATAGGGAAGAAGTTTCCTATGCTACGCTCGGTCAATCTCCGCTTATCACAAGGATTCTCCATATAGGATCAAAATGATACCTTCTAAATCCTGAGTTTTGATCTATGAGATAGATCTAATTGGATGTTAGGATTCTCACTAGTTGTACGGAGATGGTATCAATCGATCTTAGGGAATATCGCTGGAAGGGTTTCAGGGTGATAAGGACGACTGAATGTCAGTCTCAGGCATCGTCTTTACCCTCAGTGGAGGGACGGTATGTTGGAAGAGTTCCAAGCTAGATACCATGGCAAACTAGACGATAAAGGCTGGTAACATCGCTATTAAAGATACTACCAAAGAGGCAGTCTGGATGTATACTAGTTCATGAGATGAACTTCGTTCCTCCCATTATGTGACAATGGAGTTGTGGCTTATGCCAGGGAACGCCCGTCCCATCAGTGATCCAGAAAAATTCTGAGGCAGCATCACCTGATCATGGAGATAGTTGATCTCCAGGGTGATCGAGATTAGGAGAGTAGACTTAGAGGACAACACGGCGGATCCACTCACAAAGGCTATTTCCCAAAGAGAGACTTTTATGGGATGGTTGAGTATGAGATACTGCACCCACAGCTACAGATGGCCCTAGTGCAAGTGGGAGATTGTTAGTTATATGTATGCCCTAGAGGCCATTACTGTACATAGGATGTATATTGTAGTGGTTGCTGGGACATATATAGGGAGGACTTTCTTGCTCGACATGATAGTATGCTATCTGGTTACTCTTTACTTTAACGTGTACGCTGATTGTCTCTCTGATACATGTTGGTAAAGCCCTTAGGATGTGTACTTGACTACCTGGACTATGATGCGGATCATACTAGTGGGGACATGGTAGTCCATAAGTACATCCTTCAAAGTCCTTAGTCGTGGGTGTATCGAAACGGGGCATCGATATACCAGAGTAGACTAACGTATACCTTCTCGACCCATACAGATGGGCGATAGATGATCCCATATCCATTGGTGTTTGACATCAGAGATGATATACGGATGCTCAATGGAGACTGGGTGCACTGGAAGGACTCACCGAGAACTCCCAGATGGTATTATACCTCATGTCAGATGGAAGTTCTCTGGTGACACTGGTACAGAGTAGTCTGTTGACCCGAGATCGTCATAGAGTCTTGTGTGATTCCCACTGTGCTTTGATTTCCACCTTACCACATCCAACAGGGCGTGCAAAACGGTGGTTTTTGGGTACAGTCCCGAATCACATGGAGGCAATGAGCGATAGGAGGGGATTCGTCTCTCCCGATATAGGGAGTTGATGTTGCGCTGTGTTCGATTGGCTTTAACCGGAAATCCCTGGCCAGGGTTGCTGAGATTTACTGGTAAGTGTTACCAGTAGTTTCTCGAACCGTTATAGACCTCATATCGACACGACTTATCGAGCTACTGGGGTCTGACGTTTACCACCCCTAGGCGAGATATGCGACATATCAGACCGGACTGTACGGTAAGTGTTACTGGTTGGATTCATAGGAGTGTGAGCGGGATTGCTTGTTGATCTTCTGATCGCTCAATACCCGGGTGGCCGTTACGTTTAGCAGACCGCTTGCGTCTTGTGGGTGTTTAATATGATCATCACCTGCTGCCGGCGTATTGACGAGTATTTAGAGTCCTACACTGAGGTTTCCTGGCTCAAGCGAAACGAAATAGGAGTGCATATGAGATATGTGCGGGGCCGAGAATAATACCAGTATGTGATACTGTATTCTATTCTCGCGATATGTATCATTGGACGGTTATATAAGATATAGCCGGGTTACCGAATCAAGTGTTGATTCGATACATTGATACACTTGATATTAGTTGGTTATATGCTATATGACCGGATCATTAAATCAAGTGTTGATTTAATGTATAATTATATATTTGATATATTACTTTTCATTAACTAGTATTTGTTCACTTAAGATTGATTATCTCACTTGATTGTGCACATTGTATATATGATATATGTTTGTGCACTAGTTTGTATCATGTTTGATGATACATGCAAACTTGGGTGTGTGTTTACTTTAAACCATGTTTGGTTAATGGTTAGGGTTTCCATTACATTATTTATTTATTTACTTATTTATTTTGGCACGAATAAAATGGTGGCTAATTTTGTTTCATTCTTGAAACTTCATGAAGCTTTGAAAGCTTTGACCATTTTGTTTCTTTCCTTAACCTAACCATTAACTAAACTAGGGTTTTCTCTCTACATGAGTTATTTTCACCCATGGTTGCAATATGATAAGGCATCACTTGATTTTCTATTTCATTAATTCATTCATTTTTCATTTCTTTCTTCTTCTTCTTCTTGATGAAGAAAGAAAACCATTGCTAGATTTTTCCAAGTGAGAAATCCAAATCCAAAGTGAACCCACTTCCTATTTCTTCATCCTCTATCACTTGCCATGTAGTAGAGGGTGTTTTCTTTACAAGTTCCTTGACCTAGTGAAGATGGAGCTTGAGTTTGAGTCGCCTCGACGTAGATCATCTTCGGCCTCGAAGTCAATGACCTAGCCCGATCATTTCTCCGACGAAACCATCGCTAGAGTCCGGGATTCCGATGATCGCAGCGGAGGGACGTCAACACGGAGCTAAAGAAATGGTGGAGCGGATCTACAAAGGTTGTATTTCCATTCACTTTGTAGCAAAGTAGTTTGCTAGCTTTCTTTTTCGCCTAATTTCTAGTTAACGATCGCATTAGGGTTTCTCGGCACATGGAAAAATTTGAATTTGGCATGGTAGATGCCTTGTGGAACCTCCTTATTGTGCCTAGTAACCCTACGATGCCGAACTGCCACAAACCCTAAGGTTTAGAGGTGGTTCTGACGGTCACATAATCGAGTTAAGGTTTCGTTCTTCTAGAGGGTCCACCGTGTTACTTGCACGATATTTGAATGTTCTTTAACTAAGAAAAAATCCAACACTAGGAAATTTTTCGGCAGGAGAAAAAGTGAGTTATTGATATCCGATCGAACTTTTTAACACTGTCTAAACAAACCGAAACAAAGCTAGAATTGCGAATACGAAACACTCTGAATTGCCTTTATAGTAAATAAACATCTCATGCTAATTTAACAAAAATAAACAACACCTGAAACACCAAATCCCAGAGACCAGACCACAAAAAATATTTCAACCCAGAACACCCCTATAAGGTCGGCCTGCTCGGATTTTGCTTGATGGGGCTCGGCTAAAATCCAGCCGTTTGGGTTAAAACTTCTTCTGTGTTCATATAATGTCCCATACATCATTTTGCAGTTGTTTGAAAAAATTTTAGAGCTCATTTAAAATTCGACAGAAAGCAAGTTTTGATGTGTCTTGTTTCGGAGTTGTTTCGGTTTCGTAATCCTACACTTATCCGTCCAATTCTCTAGCTAGGCTCTGATGCCACTGTTGGGATACCTACAACGGTAGCAAGGTTTCGGGTGGCATCTCACATGCCAATTTCAAATTTTGCCATTATAGTTAACCCTAAACCTAGATCATAAACTAAAGAATCAAACAAAACTAGCATGTTAACAACTTAACATCTAAGAGTTAGGGATTACAACCTTTGTAGTCTGTTCCTTCACTTCATAAGCTCCTAGTTGAGGTCCCTTTGCTACGATCATCAAGTACCCGGACTCTAGAGAGGCTCCATGAAGAGAATGATGCATCCTTGCTTGAAGACTTCACTAATCCAAGATGATCTATCTTGAAGAATCTCAAACCCTAGCTCTCACTTCATTAATCAAGTATTAGTGAAGCAAACACCTAAATCTAAGTGGCTAGAATAGATGAGGATGATGAAGTAGGAATTTTTCTCTCTTTTGTTTTTAATTTCTCACAAAACATCCATCACAAATGAAAAGCTAGAAAGCTTTTGGAGTGAGCAAGAAGAAGATGAAGTTGTGATGAAATGAATTATTGCTGAGGTTAGAAATGCAACCATGGTTTAATATGTGTCATGGCTAACTCATGTAGAGAATAAACCATAGGGTAGGGTTAAACTTAGGTTAACAAATATCAAGGATAAAACAAAGAGGGTGGACAAAGTTAAAGGGTCATGAAGCTTCCTCAAAACTCATCCAAAAAAAAATGAATTATCCATCCAAAATGAATTAATCCATAAAGAAAAAGATAACCCAAGTTTAAAACCCTAGCATGGTTTAAACTCTAAACCCTAGATGCATTTGTAACCCTAACATGTTACAATATTATATATCACATATACAATATTTTGTAACAAAAGAAACTAATACAATTAACATATATCACATATATATCAATGTATCATCATGTGAGAAAAAGAATTTTTAAGTGAGCTTATATTAGTTAATGTAATGTAATATATCAAATATATAATTATACATTAAATTATCGAATCAACACTTGATCCGATAATCCGGTTATTTCACAAATAACCGACTAATATAAAATGCATCAGTTCATCGAATCAACACTTGATCCGATGACCCGGCTATATCACATATACCCGGCCGATATCACATATCACGATAATCGAATACGGTATCATATACACGTATTATTCTTGGTCCCGCACATATCACATATGTGCTCCTACTCCGTTTTTCCTGAGCCAGGAAACCTCTGTGTAGGACTCTAAAGAATCGTCAATACGCCGGCAGTAGGTGATGATCATATCAAACACCCATAAGCTGCAAGCGTTCAGCTAAACGAACAGCCACCCAGGTATTGAGCGATAAAAAGATCAAAAAGCAAGCTTGTACATTCTCTTGTGAATTCAATCAGTAACACTCCCGTACAGTCCGGTCTCTTCGTCTGATATGTCGCATATCTAGTCTAGGGGTGGTAAACGTCAGACCCCAGTAACCGATAAGTCATGTCGATATGAGGTCCATAACGGTTCAAGAAACTACTGATAACTCTTACCAGTAAATCTCAGCAACCCAGGCCAGAGATTTCCAGTTATACCCAATCGAACATAGAGCAACATCAACTCCCAATACCGGGAGAGACGAAACCCCTCCTATCGCTCATTGCCTCCATGTGATTCAGGACTGTACCCAAAAGCCACCGTTTTGCACGTTCTCTTGAACATGGTAAGGTGGAAATCAAAGCATAGTGGGAATCAAAAAAGACTCTATGACAATCTCGAGTCTACGGACTAACCTGTACCAGTGTCACCAGAGAACTGCAATCTGACATGAGGTATAATACCATCTGGGAGTTCTCGGCGAGTCCGTCCAGTATACCCAGTCTCCACTGAGCACCCGTATACTATCTCTGATGTCAAACACCAATGGATATGGGATCATCCATCGCCCATCTACAAGGGTCGAGAAGCTATACGCTAGTCTACTCTGGTATATCGATGTCCTATCTCGATACACCTACGACTAGGAACATTTGAAGGATGTACTTAGCGACTACACTGTACCCACTAGTATGATCTGCATCATAATCCTGGCAGTCAAGTACTCATCCTAAGGGCTTTATCAACATGTAACATAGAGACAATCAGAGTACATGTTAAGATATAGAGCAACCAGATAGCATACTATCATGTCGAGCAACAAAGTCCTCCATATATATTTCAAAGCATCCACTACAATATACATCGTATGTACAGTAATGGCCTCTAGGGCATACATATCACTAACAATGAGTACACTGGACGGACTCGCCGAGAACCTGCTAGTTGGTATTATACCTATTGTCAGATAACAGTTCCTAGGTGACATGTGTACAGCTTAGTCTGTCGACCTGAGATCGTCATTTGTCTCGTGTGAGTTCCCACTGTGGTTTGATTGCTACCCTACCACGGCTCAAAAGAGTCGCGCAAATAGGTTTTAGTTGGGTACAGTCCCGAGCCACATGGAGGCAGTGAGCGGATCGTCGGGGATTCGTCTCTCCCGGTATCGGGGGTTGATGTCGCATTGTGCACGGGTGGCCATCACCAAAAATCCTCGGCTGGGATGGATGTTCAGTTGATAAAACTGCATATTTGTTATTACATTTTTCCTACCATTTTCATATTAAAATAAGGTATTTATTATAATATATCATACATATGAGGGTTTATCTGTAAAAATAATATTTTCCATGTGTTGATATATTATAATTAGCATTTAGTAGGAAAATGTATGCAAATAATATCATTGACCAAATCCTAGTAGAACAAAGTCTACTAAATATTATTTGAGTTGTTGTGCAGAATTTTTCCAACTTGTGCAGAATTTTTCAAGACTAAAATCAAGGAAATTAAGTTGTTAAAGAAAACTTGCCTAATTAAGAAAGCAAAACTTGGAGACCAAGTCTGGCAGCAACCACGAGAAGATTTCCATGTTACAAAAGTTCTAAGGATCGCCAAATGTCACAAATACATAGCCTAAGAAATTTGATCAAGGGCTGAGATTGAATGGCCGCGGATCCGCGGCCATACCCCCTTGGGCCGCGGATCCACGGCAAGATTGAGGAGATTGAAGCTGTGCTTTTCTGGGGAAAATCTTTGCTTCTTTCTTCCTAATTTAGAAGCTTGGGTTCTGGCTTTGGGACTATAAATATGGACCGAGAGCCTTTTGGAAAAATTATCAAGTCGACGCGATCACGAAGTCCAAGACGGCTCACGCATCCAGACTGATCATCAACTGTTCGTCTACCTCCTTGGAAGAGATCGAGAAGCAAACTAGTCTTTGTAATCATTTTCTAAGGAATCAAAGTGTAATGAATATTGTTGATTAATAAAGGTAGCTTTCTTTTTCTTATTCTATTTCTTCGTAGTTTAATTATGCAATTTCTCTCCATCTCTTTTTCTCCCAACATGCGCGAGTAATTCTCCGCTTGTTAGGGTTCGTTGGATTAGGGTAGGCTAATGGATGATGAACATCTCTAAACTCTTTTTAAGTCCTATAAAGTTTATAAACTTTATCAAAAAAATCATTAACATCCTAATCGGGCGCGCTAACAATTCATTGTTAGTCCCGACCGCGATTAGAGATTAGATTAATGATTGTTTTGGTAAAGTCTAGATATGAACGGAGTTCCGTGTCGAGATAAGGGTTAAGAGTGGGATTCTTTTTCCCTCCAGAAACCCTAATCTACATGCATCACCGTCGTTCTAGTTTTAAATCTATTAAAGGATAAAAAGAGTAATTTTTAATTAATCATCCATAACTACTAAATCCTAATGAACCCTACAAGCCCTCTTCTTATATAAACTTACATCCGCAGTTAATCTAGATCTATATTTTGCATTCTTGTTTAACGTAGAACTAGATCCTACAACCATTTTACAATATTCTTTATCCTTCCACTTCCCCTTTCTCAACACATCTAAAGTAAGAGTAAAATATTCAACGTTTCCCTGAGGACGACCCGTACTCACCTCGGTCTAGCTACGCGCGACACCGTTCTGATCGCGGTTATACTACAAACACACTCTTTCGAACCAATCAAATGGCGCCGTTGCCGGGGAGGCGTGCGTAATTTTTTTATTCTTAATATTTGTGTTGAATTCTTATACGGTCTATATCATAAATAAAACAAAACTGCAAATTGTATATTTAACGATTATTGTGTAAATTTTGCGAGGAAATCTGGAGTCGCAGACTTGAGGAAACAGAAAGACAGAGACATTCCTGGAGATCGAGAGGAGTACAGAAGGCCACAGAGCAAACTTTCACCACCTGATCCCTCCACCCAACGGCGGAACCGCGGCAAAGGAGCTCATTTTGCAGCGGAAGAGCGACGGGAGAGGAGATTTAGGGCTGCAAACTTCTCTGGTATATTTTCTATATCTTTCTCTCTCCTCTGAAATCCAATAAAATATCTTTTCTGCGGGATTCTTTGCAAAATATCGCCGCTCAAAAATCTTTTTGCAAAGTTTTGTTATTGGTTTGTTATTTCATATTTTAATACGGATTTTTAAGGGGCAAGACCAAAATTCAGATTAGGTAGGGATTTCATCACCCTTCCTAAGCCCCACAAATCAAAAACCGAGCATCTGCATCAACCCTACATTAATTTAAATAATATCTAGACCAGACTCTAAGGACTGTCGCGCTCAATAAGGACAGAGGAAGGTCGTGGGTAATCTATCGCTTATCCGCATTACTTTTGTGGTGTCTAGGCAAGTGTGTCTAAGGAGAGTGGTTACTTAATTAGGACCACTACTTTCGTAGTGGGGAGCCTCCCACTTACCTGGCACTTACCTGGCTACAAGGGTAGTAAAGAGGCGGTAGAGGATTGATCCTACGGCTTGTCCTTTGGAAGTCTAGGAGCGGTCTAGAGACTGGACCTAGGTAACCATAGTTCTAGGGTTGTTTGTGCAGTTTTGTGTGACTTGTCTAAATCCGTCATTTTTCAAAACAAACCAATTATTTTCTCCCCTTTTTACCCCTTCCCCCTTCTTCTCTTCTTATAATGGGTGACCTAAATAGAAGAACACTTGCCGACCTTTGCTATCCACAACCAGATATCTCTTGTTTTCGTAATCCCTTCGGTATACCGTCCGGCTCTTCCATGTCCTTAAGAGATCATATAGAACAAGAGGGAAGAAACAGTTGGCCACCTCAGTCTAGGTCTTATCAACCATATCCTAATCCTACACCTGTTTCAGTTGATACCCAGAGTGAGGATGCCCCTAGACATATATCCATTGCTGAGCATATAGCTAGGACTAGAGGACAAAGTTTCAACCCGGACCAATATCAACCATCACCACCACTGTCCAGAGAAGTGTTTGACAGGCGGTTTGTGGCATATAAGATGTCTATTGAAAATAGCCAACCAACCAACCCATATCAATATTCTTCTTATCATAATATTGATCCTACTCCTACCCAATTTTCGCAACCATTCTATTCCTATCAATCCAATCCGACTTTTCCACCTTCTCTAGACAGTTCTTCTAATCAGTAATTTGGGAGTTTTAATCGTCCACAAGAATTTCAATCTTATCCTGAAACCCCTTATCGACCCAAGTCTTGTCTTGAGCAGACATTAGAAAAAATTTTGGAAATGTCGAACCAAATTAGGAAGGAAACAACAGAGTGGATGCAAGAAAAGAATTTCAAACCTGCCCAAAAATTTTCTGTATATGATTCGGGCATAGGACAAAATGAGAATTTGGGTAGTGAGACAGAACTGTACACCCTTCCTAATCAAACCTCCTCATTCCAAACTGAAATCTACAACTCCAGTTTCATAGATTCATCAAGTACACCAAATAGAATGTCTGATAAGTTGTGTGACTTTGTAATGTTTGATTTACCCAACTGTGAAGGGTCCATTTCAAGTGAAACCATACCCAATCCTTATGATCTCTACACCTCCACTCTTGAACCAAAACTGATTGAAAACCATGCTTTTGATGAGGTGTTTGAGAATTTTAACCTTCGCTTGAATGAGGTTATTGACGTTGGGGATATATTGATTGATGAACCCGAAATTTTGGATGATTTTGTCCCACCAATTCATCAAATCCTTTCACTTCCTTGTGGTCATCATCTTGAGCCTTTAATTCTTCCCGAACCCCAAATATGTCTTGAAGTTGATGATAACGGTATACCTGAAGATCAGACCGAAATACAGCCTCCATCTTCCACATCTGGTACAACAACACTCGACACACCAATTTGTTTACCCATTTCACCTTCTACTTTCTCCGGTTCTTCTTTTGTTCCTATAGTTTCAGTGAGTTTTGATGAATCACAATCCGTTAATTCAAGTTCAATAATACCATAAATTCAACTTGATTTGGATATTTTTGAAAATGAGGTAGATGAGTTTTTCGAGTCCTCTACCTCAATAATTTTTGAATCAAGTAGGATAAATTCTGGCACAAAACTCTTTGACAGCAAAATATTCAATCACACCGTTGATAAAGGTTTTGAAGAACTTTTTGCTGACGAACTTGAATTTTTAAACAATACAGATTTTGTGATTAATCAATCTCCACCTATAGAGGTTAAACCGTCACCATTCCTTCTTCCTAATCGTTCACATTCATCCTCATTCTTTCTTTTCTCTAATTTCAAATCCTTTCCAGACCACCTCTTATCCCTTCCCCGTTTTTTCTTGACTCGATACAACACATTCTTCCACCAACCTATACGCTATACTGATAAATTTTTTGAATGGTTGGTGTTAACTTTTGGTCTTTGTAAAGTCTTACTTTGACCAAATGACCCACCCCCTCTTAAAATGCTTCGTATTGTCTAACTCATGTTTGAGGGGGGGTATATTTTTGGCTCTTGAACATAACTTTTGTCCTCAAATTTGTGAGCCAAAAATAAGTTTGGGGGAGGATTTTCACTTTCATATATTCTTGCCCCCATTAATAATGTCCTCCCAAGTTTACAGGTTTTTGTGATCCAGCAGATAGCAACAGTGAGGACACTGTTGAAAACAAGTTTGGGGGAGGTTTGTGCTTATTTACGCATATTTTGCATTATACTATATATAAGCACAAATTTTTTTTTGATAATAAAAGAATAGAAAGTGAAAAATTATATATGAAAGATAGGAATAGTTTAAGAAAACCAAGAAAATTAGAAGTTTTCTTAAATGAACTAGTAATAAGTAGTTATGAGCTGTTGTCCCAAGGGTTAGTAAGATAAAGGATGTCACTAATCTGAGGATAAAAATAAGTCGGAAAAATAGTCGCTATTCTGGAAGCCAAACATTTGAATGTTGATACCCTACTATATACACTAACACACGTCTTGAAACTCGGGATAGTAGAGGATACCTTGAAATGCTCTTGTCTAACAGCCAAAGTATAAATGAAATAATAAATGAATAAAATATAAAAATGGTGAAAAGAAAAATGAACACTGGTTTTGTTATCGCCAAGGAAGCAATAAAAAAATATAGCGAGGGTGCTTCATCACCTAGTGCCTTAGACCAACTGGTCTGGGAGTCACTGCTAAGCCTTAGGTGGTGCAAGACGAGGAAAATACTATCACCTAATCAGCAAGCACATAAATAATCGGTCGGTTAGTATCTCAAGAAGTATTAACGGTCGCATGAAAATGTGTGAGCAAATCCATAAATATTCATCAAATTAAAAAGTACTGAGGTAGATGGACAAGAGTATGATAGCTTGAATTGAGTTCTCCGAGTGTAGGGATGTTCTATACACACACGTAGGGTTATATGATCAATGTTTGGATGAAAGGTAGGAATGAAGAATAAGACGATTTTTTGTTGAGGGATGATGTAATTTCTAACATCTTTTCATGACTATTAAGATAGGGCTCATGACAACTGAAAAGCTAGTGTAGTTGGAAACTCTAAATTTTTAAAGTATTTCTTTTATGGTTCTTATCTTTATATGTAAATTTCACCATTTCTCTTTTGTTATTGGATTTTGTGGGTGTAATCCGCTGAAAACCCTCAGGAGACAACACTTCGCCTACTAGGGACACCTAGAGGTTTAACGGCTTGTTGCACGTGCTCAATGCAATCGTGATTGCCTACGAAAGTGTGCTTAGTTTTCTCCTTTCTTTTTCTCCTTCTCTTGAATAAACTAGTTTGCTCTGGACGATCAAAGATAAGTTTGGGGGTATTTGTTCAGTTGATAAAACTGCACATTTGTTATTACATTTTTCCTACCATTTTCATATTAAAATAAGGTCTTTATTATAATATATCATACATATGAGGGTTTATCTGTAAAAATAATATTTTGCATGTGTTGATATATTATAATTATCATTTGGTACGAAAATGTATGCAAATAATATCATTGACCAAATCCTAGTAGAAAAAATTCTACTAAATATTATTTGAGTTGTTGTGCAGAATTTTTCCAACTTGTGCAGAATTTTTCAAGAATAAAATCAAGGAAATCAAGTTGTTAAAGAAAACTTGCCTAATTAAGAAAGCAAAACTTGGAGACCAAGTCTGGCAGCAACCACGAGAAGATTTCCATGTTACAAAGGTTCTAAGGATCGCTAAATGTCACAAATACATAGCCTAAGAAATTTGATCAAGGGCTGAGATTGAATGGCCGCGGATCCGCGGCCATACCCCTCTTGGGCCGCGGATCCACGGCAAGATTGAGGAGATTGAAGTTGCGCTTTTCTGGGGAAAATCTTTGCTGCTTTCTTCCTAATTTAGAAGCTTGGGTTCTGGCTTTGGGACTATAAATATGGACCGAGAGCCTCTTGGAAAAATCATCAAGTCGACGCGATCACGAAATCCAAGACGGCTCACGCATGCTGACTGATCATCAACTGTTCGTCTACCTCCTTGGAAGAGATCGAGAAGCAAACTAGTATTTGTAATCATTTTCTAAGGAATCAAAGTGTAATGAATATTGTTGATTAATAAAAGTAGCTTTCTTTTTCTTATTCTATTTCTTCGTAGTTTAATTATGCAATTTCTCTCCATCTCTTTTTCTCCCAACATGCGCGAGTAATTCTCCGCTTGTTAGGGTTCGTAGGATTACGGTAGGCTAATGGATGATGAACATCTCTAAACTCTTTTTAAGTCCTATAAATTTTATAAACTTTATCAAAAGAATCATTAACATCCTAATCGGTCGCGCTAACCATTCATTGTTAGTCCCGACCGCGATTAGAGATTAGATTAATGATTGTTTTGGTAAAGGCTAGATATGAACGGAGTTCCGTGTCGAGATAAGGGTTAAGAGTGGGATTCTTTTTCCCTCCAGAAACCCTAATCTAGATGCATCACCGTCGTTCTAGTTTTAAATCTATTAAAGGATAAAAAGAGTAATTTTTAATTAATCATCCATAACTACTAAATCCTAATGAACCCTACAAGCCCTCTTCTTATATAAACTTACATCCGCTGTTAATCTAGATCTATATTTTGCATTCTTGTTTAACGTAGATCTAGATCCTACAACCATTTTACAATATTCTTTATCCTTCTCATCCCCTTTCTCAACATATCTAAAGTAAGAGTAAAATATTCAACGTTTCCCTGAGGACGACCCGTACTCACCTCGGTCTAGCTATCCGCGACACCGTTCTGATTGCGGTTATTCTACAAACACTCTTTCGAGACCAAATAGTGGACGAGAAATACCGATCTAGGATCGATAATTTCTCAGGTGGTGATGGGTTTCATATCGAGACTAATTATCGCGTTATTAGGGGTTTGACTTTATCCACTCCTAAACTCGATATGCGATACTTTTAGACGAGCAGACCACACTGTACGGATATTGTCACTGTCAGGCTCAGCAGGGGTTTCGAGGATTTTGCTCGTCGGCCTTCCTTTCGCTCAATACTTGGGTAGCCGTTACGTACAGCTAGTGCCACTGACGTGCGTGTGGTTAAATCTACTGCCAGCGTATTGACGAGTCTTTAGATTCCCACACAGAGGGTTTTCACGGTTCAGGCGATATGGTGTAGATGACGTATGTTGGTACATACAGGTGTCCGATTAAATATGTGTACAGGCTGCACAGACTTTAATCGGACGGTAGATAATACTAGCGGCTTAGGATTAAACCTAATTATTAAATCAGGTCTTGATTTAATAATTTATATATATTTATTTATATATATGTATTATAGTATTATTGTTCACTATTCATTTTCTCTCTTGGCTATTCGTATTTTTATACGAATACGCGTATATGTATTTCGATACGTGTACCAGGTTGTATTCCGTATTTATACGGAATAGCTTCTAGAAGATTTGACACCTCATTATTTGATTTTTCTTTTTGGAAAACCATTTTGGGAAATGAGGTGGAGGGAGTGAGGTGGCATGAACATTGTTTAGCATGTAGAGAAGTATGGCATGGACCTGTTTATTTGGAAAATGAAATGAGATATTTTGGTGTGTGCATGATTGAGAGAGGGGGGGCAACCATCATTCTTTACATGGCTTTCTCACTTGCTCATTCTCACTTGGAGACTTAGCCACATTTCTTTAGTTGCTCATGCCACATGTTTCCTCACCTCCTCTTGATCTTCTATGGTTGCTCATGGAGCATTTGTGATGAGATAAAAATTATAGTGACACATTCATAAACCTCCACTCTCCATTTCTAGCAACCTTGGAACGTCGGTTGCCTCGCTTAGCGAGGCTGGAGCTTGCACCGTTTCCCTCAGGTGGATCATCGTAGATGGAGGAAAACTGGCAACCAAACTCGATCCGCAATCACTAGGAGATTGGGATGAAGGTTGAAGACCGAAGGACACGGATCAACTCTGTATAACCATTCCTAACTCTTTATATTGCTTGCTAGTATAAGGTTTAGGGTAGATCCGGGCATCGGGTCATGATAGCGCCAGTTTAGAAAAATTTTGTTCCGCATTTGGCCACGGTTTAATGGCCGGGGCGCTGCCGTAACCCAACATGGTACCAGAGCCAGCCTGTAAATCCCTTACTATCAGTTTTAGACAATGTTAAGTATCGAAACCGAAACAACTCCGAAACAACACCACGATGTATTCCAGATTCTGTCGATTTTTCAGAGTCTTCAAAAAAAATTTTAAGCAATTGCAGTAGACTATTTTGATGACCACTAGAACACTCCCCGAATACGAACCCAATCCAACTGTTTTGACCTGGCGACATATGGAAAAATTCTGGCCTGGCCGGTCTGGTAGTGAGATTTGGGTTTGGAATTTTGGGTGTGGTCTAGTCTCTGGAATATTGGCTCAGTGGTATTATTTGTTTAGCCCAGTTTGGATATTTTGTTATCTATTGTTCAGGGACAATTCGTGGTGTTTCGAAGTCGATAATTTAACACTGTTTAAATGTTTACGGTACATTCATTACTATCTGCGACCGTGAATGTCATTCGAGCGGTACAAATCGTCTAATTGCTATATGTTCTTTTATACGGGTTTGCGAACGTGACATTCATGTTGATGTTCTATGTTGTGCTGTGTTATGGTTGGATCGTCATGGTGGATAGCTTTGGTGCAATGTTGGTACAGTTTAGTTTCATTTAGTTTCATTTGTACATTTGATATTGCGGGGCGAGTGTCCGACATGTGGACTGTCGTCACTGCCCGTTTGTATATTATTTTTTTGGGGCACGACCGGGTTGAGGTCTATGTCACCCTTGTACATATTATTTTCTTTTCTCTACTAGGATCACCCCGCGATGGAGTGCACGAATAGCCGGGTTCTAGAAGGAAACGGGTCCACATCTCATGGCGTTGAGACGGAGTGGACCTTACTCTAGAATTGGAGGGCTATTCGCCGCACTCGTAGGGGTATAGGTTGACCCACGGAGGGGTGCCCAAGTTACCGGATTTCGTGAAGTGTCGGGTGGCCCATTCACGTTGTTGATTGGGGTTGCCTCGCTTTTGGAATTGGCGGGTAACTTGCCGCGCTCGTAGGGGTCTAGGTTCTCATTGCATAGGCTATCCACACGACAGGGAACGTCGGGTCTCATTTGCGGCTCAAGTGAAACCCGGGGCTCCAGGATTATCCACCACTCTGTGTTGCTTGGCTGAGATTCTGTGATGTTGCTTTATATCATGCCTGGGAAGATTGTTATATATATTTATATATATACTAGTAGATGTTGTATATGTTTTGCACCCACGCCGGTCCAGTCCCCGCTCTGTCGTTAGTTAAGTAACCTAACGAGTGATGACGAGACCCAGTGGCGAATGCAGATGGCATATACGTACATTTTATTTTCGTACTTTTATCTGGTTTGATATGTTAATTGATGGGACTGTGTTGATTCTTATCAATGCAAGGATAAAACAAACCTATATGATGTTGTTGGAACTAAGTTTTTAAAAAACTGACATTACAGACATTTTCTTTTGCTTTGCACAGTGGTATTCGGTTATGAATATCAAGCACCTCATTCGACGAGGCAAGGGCCGAGATCCCTCATCGGGAGTGACCCATTGAGTAAAAGTTGGCGTCAACGTAATAACTTTACTATAGTCTATTCTTTTACTTTGTATCGTAGTATTCAGTTTGGAATATCCTGCACCTCATTGAACGAGGAAAGAGCCGAGATCCCTTCATAGGGAGTGGCCTCTTTAGCAAAAGTTTTCGCCACTATATATTTGTAAAACCACTCGGTTCCTTCAACGATATCATGTTCATTACGTTAAAGGTTTTTCGCCAAAAACCAGCCGTAGCCCTCCGTCATTTCTTATAAGTATTGCTTAGTATGCGTGCTGCGTTTGTTGACTGTGTCAAGGAGTAGTGTGCGGTAGCTAAGTAGTGCTTGTTTTTGGCATATTAATGCGATTGGTTAGGAAAGTCGTGCGGCCTTGTTGACGGTGTCAAGGGCTCGTACGGGTGGGTTTAATGCAATCCTGGATAATGACATGTTGAACTTGACTAGGAGACTCTTTGATTTGTTGAATGTGTCAAGGTCACTTAGGTCTTAGGGGTAAAAACCACATTGGAAGTTTCAAACATACAGGAAACTTACCAGGCATGCGTATACCTTCTGGAGTGTGATCACTTGAGTGGCTTCCATCAAGTTATCATGCGATGATAGTTGGATCCTGATTCCCACTGATGAGTAAGATTACTCATCGGGTGATTTTAGATGATCCCGACTAATTCTCCTTTATGGTTTTGTCATGACCCAATAATTGGCCCATAACCGGTATTTAAACTACGTAACGTCTACAGGCGTACGCAACTTAAGGAAGTCAAAACCCAGAAATCTAAACCACCCAAAACTGGATCAACGGAGAAAACATAGTTTTAAACATTCGGAAATTTTCAAGTACAAATCTTTAGTTTTCGTTCTTAAAAATTTCGGCAGCACCTCCTTTGTAAAAACTAACCCCGAAAACGGGTACAACATAGATAATAATAAAAGCATCCCAAACGGGAGCAAATCACGCCCAACGGCGGAGACAACCACCACAACATATATACGACGCCGAAGCGAAGAAATATAAAAGAAAACTGCATAAAGAAGTAAAACTTTTCAACAAAACCGGCTCCCACGAGCACGACACCCAAAGTCACCACAAAATATAACATTGAATCCTCACAAGTCGTCTCTAAGTCATATACAACATAGAGGTAGATGGAGGATACTAGATCCAATAAAAGATATACAATGTACAAACAGATAACCGCAAACCCACCTAAAAGCAAGGCCTTACAGCCAACCGTAGCGGTATCCGCAAAAGTAGAGATGATAAGACGCCCTGCCGCGATTACTCTGAGGGTAAGTCCTGCAAAACACCGTGGCACACCGGGGGTGAGTTGCGAACTCGTGAATAGTAAATAACATCATACTGTAATCGCAAGTATGCACGAACAGCAATCTATCTATCATATGTAATCCGATAGCATAGGTATGATAAGCGAATATGCGATAATCATGTAAAGGTACATCATCAGGGTACTACAACTACAGGAAGCAATGCATATCAACATAATCCTGAGTGTGGGATGATATAATATAAAATCTCATGCAACATCATCAGCATGGAAAAACACCAAAGTCCCTCACTGACACATCAAATCCCAAATCCTCAAGCACCGCATCCTCAGATCGGCCCTCACATCCTGTAAGTCTCATGGGACCTAAGTGTATAACATCGACACCCGAAACATCATGAAAACCCGTGTCTAGCATCGACACGTAAATCCCCATAACCCATGCGCTGTCACCATGCTGGCCCTGACGATATGTCATACATCACTCCGGTCGGTATCTCCACGATAACCGCCGAGTCTAAATACTATCACCGGTAGGTAGTGGTCCCACCGCCAAGCTTATCGTCTACACCACAAAATCACCACTCGCCCCGGGGTACCATACCGGGTCCACTATGTACCCG
Source organism: Agapanthus africanus (assembly GCA_030015575.1). NCBI lineage: Eukaryota > Viridiplantae > Streptophyta > Magnoliopsida > Asparagales > Amaryllidaceae > Agapanthus > Agapanthus africanus. Next base: position 460,506,771 of record JASDDO010000012.1, on the reverse strand, counting down.
CAGACGGTGTCTCCCGCTCCTCGAATCGGGTATCACAAGCCAAATATCAGAACCGAGAAATCACATGGTGGACGCACTAAAATATCATATCAAGAGAAACCGGGTTTTCAAACAATACAAAGTTTTCTTGAAATACCCCCACGGTTCTCAAATCCATAAATCATATGAAATCCATATCTCAATGCGTAAAACCATGAAAACTGATTTATGCAACATAAAACAACAATATGAGCATATCCAGGGAAATCCGCTCTTTTAAATGAATTCGTCATTAAAATATATCTTGTGGTTCCCAAAATCCTCCGAAAAACAAGTGCAGCATCATATGAGGTGTACATGTAAATGTAGCAAGGTTTAAGTATCTACATGTAAGCAAGTATGTATGATGCATTTCATAAGCGCAATGATCAACAACTCAATATCACATATCAAAACAATAGCACTTAGGGTACATACAACTATAGCGAAAATATGCGGGTCTACATATCAATATGTGTGCATGATGTACATGTAGCTGTAATAGACTATGTGGGTGTACATGTCAATATGTATACAAGATGTACAAGTAGCTACAGTAAGGTATACGTGATATGGATTAAAAGTTACGATCTTAACTATCCATGTCAAACACAATAACACGTATGTACGTGGTTTATGTGTGTCATGGCAATTACTGACGATGTGGGTGTAGCATACAATTTAGTGCTCGTGCAACATGAACCGTCAGTAATGTGTTATATCTAAAGTACAACAGATACTATTATGCAATGGCATTCATATGAAATTAACAAATATGAAATAACATGCAGCTAACATATCATATGCGCCCCGACGCATAACGCCATACGGGCGATTTTCCCGTAGATGTTAAATCTACTCACAGATGGTCTCGAGCTATGAAAATCCGACCACCTGCTTCCCCTTGTCCGCAGCACCCAAAGTCCCTTCTTGCGAATCTAAAATTTCAAAAATACAACACATAAGCTAAATATCCTATAATGACGAAAAGACAACGAAACGTGATGAAAACGCCCGGAAAATTACACTGTGCGCTTAGCGCATCTATCGCGCACGACATCGGCCAAAAACCCTAACTGGGTCGCTAAATTACAAAACACCAAGTCTAGACCCCGATCCTCCCGATCGCGCAACACAACACAAACAATTACGAGGAATACAATAGATATAATCTCGCAACGACCAATCGAACCCACGTCGGAAAACCCCCGAAACCTAGTAAGCAACCTATCGCAATATTTCGCACTAGTTTCAAGCTAAAGCATATCTAGCGATTACAAACACCTTATAATAGCTCAACTAAGCTATCTAAACCATTCCTATATTTTTAACATTTGCTAATTAAGTTTTAGCAAAAACCTAGTAAGCAAATTGCATAATTAAACAAAGTGCTCATTAGCAAAAATTAACATTTTCTACTAGGTTAATCTTTTCCAAATCACAAATTAACACTTTAAATGAACATTAATCACTTAAACAAACTTTAACCCTAACATGAATTTCTTAAAACAAATATAAATGAATTAATCATGATTTAAAAGCTATATAAAACACATAATTAGCTAACTTAAATAGCCATATTAAGATTAAAACAATTAATTATGGATTCAGGTAAGAAATTATACCTCCCCAAGAACACCAAAATGAAACTTAATCCCTCATCATAGCATCAAAAAGACCATGCTTTGTTGAAGATCCAAGAAGGATTAGTGAAGGAAAAGATGGTTTTATTTTTATTTAGGATTTTGTGGATTATTTTAGGAATTTTTCTTGAAGAATTTTGAAGAAATAATGAAGAAATGAGCTTGGAAAAAATTTTGGGCAGAATTGGGGATGGCTCGGCCAAGGAGGGGATGGGGGGTATTTTTGTGAATTTTGGGTGAAGAAATTGCTAAGAAATTAACTAATATATGCTATATGCCACCTTTACACCTTTTCTTTTCTTTTTAAAATAAATCCTTTTGCACTCCAAAAATATCTAGATATTTAAAAAAGAAGTTTCCAAAATTTTCTAGTGAAAAAAATTAATTTATTCTCAAGAGAAATTTTTTCCCGATTTACGTGCACAAAAATACAGCTTAAAATAATATTTTATTTGGGAAAACTTCTATCTGAACCAAAACCTCACAAATACCCCCAAAGTTCGCGCACTAGCTTTATTTTAGCTAAACTAGGTGCCGACAAGTTTATACGGACGTTTGATTGAAATCGGGTTAAAACGGGAAAAACCGACAATTTTGCCCTAAAACGGGAAAATTCGCAAAACGATTTCTAAAACGTTACAATCTCCCCCCTTATAGAAATTCGGTCCCCGAATTAAAATTTAACTACGCGTACCTTCAAAGAGATGAGTGAATTTCTTCCGCATCTCACTCTCGGCCTCCCAAGTGATCTCCTCACTAGTCGGGCTACGCCAAAGAACCTTCACAGATGGCAAGACCTTTGACCAAAGTTTCTTCTCCTGCCGATTCAATATAACTACCGGCTGCTCGGTGAATGAAAGATCGCGCTCAAGATGAACGGTCTCGTGCTGAATCATGTGAAAAGGATCATGAAGGTATCTACGAAGCATCGACACATGGAAAACGGGGTGCACATCCGAAAAACTAGGCGGGAGCGCCAAACGATAAGCAAACGAACCCACTCGCTCAAGGATCTCGAATGGACCAACAAATCTGGGACTGAGTTTCCCCCTCTTCCCAAATCACATAACGCCCTTCATCGGAGAAATCCTCAGGAATACATAATCCCCCACTGCGAACTCAAGTCTGCGACGACGACGGTCGGCATAAGACTTCTGCATGCACTGGGCTGCTCTCATCCTATCCTGAATCAGCTGGATCTTCTTCATAGTCTCCTGAACTAGCTGGGGTCCCAAAACCAGATTTTCACTAAGTTCGGTCCAACAGACTAGCGATCGACACTTCCTACCATAGAAAGCCTCAAAAGGTGCCATCTGAATAGTCTCCTGAAAGCTGTTGTTATAGGAGAACTCAATCAACGGCAAGTGACGATCCCAGATGCCACCAAAATCAAGCACACATGCATGGAGTATATCCTCCAGAGTCTGTATAGTCCGCTCCGACTGGCCATCGGTCTGTGGATGAAAAGCGGTACAAAAACTCAGCCGGGTACCCAAAGCTTTCTGAAGCTTCTGCCAAAGACTGCTAGTAAACTGGGTGCCTCTGTCGGATACTATGCATGTGGAAACACCGTGCAAACGTACAATCTCATCTATGTACAACTGAGCAAAACCGAAAGTGGTCTTTACTGGAAGGAAGTGAGCCGCTTTCATCAACCGGTCAACAATAACCCAAATAGAGTCATACCCTCGACTGGTCCTGGGTAGACCCACAATGAAGTCCATGGAAATCTGCTCCCATTTCCACTCCGGAATGGGTAACGGCTGCAACTCTCCAGCCGGTCTCTGATGCTCAGCCTTGACTTGCTGACAAGTCAGGCACCTCGAAATGAAGTTCGATATGTCACGCTTCATCCCTTCCCACCAGTAGAAGTCCCTCAAGTCACGGTACATCTTGGTGGAACCTGGATGAACGCTAAAGGCCGACTGATGTGCCTGCTCTAGGATCTCGCGTCTCAACCCATCAGCATCTGGTACACACAAGCGAGTCCCGCATCGTAGCACACCCTGGTCATCAATCATGAACTCCGAAACTCTTCCCTGCCGAACAAGATCAAGAATCTCAGTCAAACGAGCATCACTGGGCTGCGCCTCACGGATACGATCAAGTAGTAGTAGACGGGAGCGGACATGAGCAAGCTGTCCCCCAGCGGAAGTGAACTCGAACTGCACTCTACTATTATACAAGAGCTGCCAATCTGCAGAAGATTGACGCTAAACTGCGCTCAACTGAGACAAGCTACCCCCGGGCCTACGACTCAAAGCATCAGCTACCACATTCGCCTTGCCCGGGTGATAAAGGATCTCACAATCATAATCCTTCACAAGCTCCATCCATTGGTGCTGTCTCAGGTTCAGATCCCGCTGCTGGAATATATATTTCAAGCACTTGTGATCCGTGAAGATCTGACACGACTCCCCATACAAATAGTGTCTCCAAATCTTCAACGCAAAGACCACCGCGTCCATCTCAAGATCGTGAGTGGGGTGATTCTGCTCGTGCTTTTTCAGCTTCCTAGAAGCATAAGCAATCACTATATCACGTTGCATCAGTACACAACCGAGCCCCACTCGTGAAGCATCATAGTAAACAACGTAGCCGCCCGATCCAGAAGGCAAAGATAGAACTGGTGCTGTCATCAACCGAGTCTTCAACTTCTGAAAACTCTGCTCGCACGCATCAGTCCAAAGAAAAGGAACTCCCTTCCGGGTCAGTCCAGTCAGTGGTGCAGCGATACTCGAGAAATCCTGCACAAAACGGCGATAATAACCAGCTAAGCCCAAAAAGTTGCGGACCTCAGTCACCGATACAGGTCTGGGCCAGAGCTGTACAGCCTCGATCTTCCTCAGGTCCACCAGAATACCATCACCAGTCACCACATGACCCAGGAAGTTAATACTATCAAGCCAAAATGCGCACTTTGAGAATTTAGCATACAGCTGGTGCTCTCTCAATATCTGCAAAGCAATCCTCAAGTGCTGCTCATGCTCCTCACGACTCCTAGAGTACACCAGTATGTCATAAATAAACACAATAATAAACTGGTCGAGGAACGACATGAATATCCGGTTCATCAAATCCATGAATGCCGCTGGCGCATTGGTGAGTCCGAACGACATCACCAAAAACTCATAATGCCCATAGCGTTTACGAAAAGCAGTCTTTGGAATGTCATCATTCCGAACCCGCAACTGATGATAACCCGAATGTAAATCAATCTTAGAAAAATGTTTCGCACCCTGGAGCTGATCAAATAAATCATCAATGTGAGGTAAAGGATACCTATTACGCACCGTAACTCGGTTCAATTGACGATAATCCACACACAGCCTCAAACTGCCGTCCTTCTTCTTGACGAACAGAACATGAGCTCCCCACGGCGAAACACTCGGACGCACAAGTCCTAAATCGAGCAACTCTTGCAATTGATCTTTAAGCTCTCTATGCTCTACCGGAGCCATCCGATAAGGTGGTATGTAAATAGGCTCTGTGTCAGGAATCAGATCAATGCAGAACTCAATATCGCGCTCTGGCGGCATCCCAGCTAACTCATCGGGAAAGACGTCGGGAAACTCTCGTACAGTAGGAACCTGGTCCAACGACCCCACAGTGGCTCCAGTATCATGAATGAAAGCCAAGAATCCCCGACATCCCCTCCTCAAAAGCCGACTAGCGCACAAGACAGAAATCAAACTGTGAGAGGCGGCACGACGGTCCCCCTACACAATAAACACTGACTCATCGGGAAAACAAAATCTAACTGTCTTCTCACGGCAGTCCACGGATGCATAGCAAGTAGCTAGCCAGTCCATGCCCAACAGAACGTCGAAGTCCAACATCTCGAGAAGGATCAAGGTGACGGACAGATCTCTGTCTCCTAAACGGACAGCACACGATCGGAACACGTGTCACGCAACAAACGACTTTCCCACAGGAGTAGTCACGACAAGCGGCTGATCAAGCAAACACGACTCTCGGCCTAACCTCGGCACGAAGTGCATAGAAACATACGAATGCGTAAACCCCAGATAAAAAAGAACATGTGCATCTAAGGAGAATACAGAAAGGGTACCTGAAACCACAGCATTGGACGCCTGAGCGTCCTGGTGAGTCAAGGCAAAAACCCGAGCCTGTCCTCTACCGGCTACTGGCTGTCCCCTGCCTCTGCCACCTCGTCCTCTCGGCACAAAACCACCGCGACCACGACCTCTCTGAGCAGGAGTCTGACGCGGCACAACTACAGAAATAAGAGACAACGCTCTCAGAGGCGGAGAAGGTGGTAAGGTAACCTGTGGTACCGCTGGCACTCTCTGATGCACCATGGTACAATCCCGAACAAGGTGGTGTAGAATGCCACACCCGAAGCATCCATAAGACGGTTGCTGGCCCTCCTGGGAATAAAAACTGAATAACTGGCCCCGTCCCATATCTCTGCTACTCCTCGAGTCTGAAGGAACTCTGCCTCTGCGTGCAAACCTCGGTCTCCGTGCTGGTACATCCATACGAGTCCTCTTCGGTTCCGGAACAACCGATGACTCAGCTAGACGCTCCTCCACCAATAGGGCTGCATCCACAGCTGCCGCATACGTGTCACAATGCTGAATGCTGATGGCTAGGAACAACTAGGTAAGCTGGCCTCGAACAAACTTCTTCACCCTCATTTCCTCAGTCGCCACCAAATACGGAGCATACACCGACAGCTCAGTAAACAGTACATCATACTCAGACACCGTCATCCCCGGAGTCTGACGTAACGACTCAAATTTGCGCGCTCACGCATCCCTGACGCTCGGTGGAAGAAAATGGGTGAGAAACACAGTCACAAACTCAGCCCAGCTCATAGGAGCAAGACCAGCGGCTCTGCCCCTCCCCAACGACTCACACCACTTCTGGGCCAGACCCACCAGCCGGAAACTCGCGAACTCCACCCACCTCTCGTCGGAGCAATGGAGCGAACGACAAATCCTGGCCATCCGGTCAATAAACGACTGTGGATCCTCAGTAGCATCTGTGCCAGTAAACACCGGAGGCCTCAGCCTCATGAACTCTGTCAGTGACACGGTAATAACCTCCGGAGCTGTAACTGCGACTGCCGGAACTGTAGGTACCATCGTGGTCCCTGCAATGGGTGGAACAACAGCCTGCCCCTGTGCTCGAATGGCCTCTACTAAAGTCCCCACAATTTGGCGCAGGTCCTGCATACCAACCCCAATCATAGCAATATGCTCCGGTACAACAGGCGTACCGACCTGGTCAGTCCTCGCCTCAGATGAGTCCACTCTGACCTCGGCCCTCGCGGCCGCACTCTGTGCCCTCATAGTCTTCGGCGGCATATAGGCTGTAATTTTAAATAAGATTCGAAAAGGAAACGGAAATCGAATCACAAAGATGTATATCAATCACGGAAGGAATTTCAATCAATAAGTCCTAAGGTCACTTAGGCGGAGTACCGTGTCGTAAGTATGCCGCGGAACATACACACGCTATGTCACTCTGCTTAAGCTACCTAATCCATCATACCAAGGTCATCCTACACTCCGGAAGGTAAAACCTAGCGCTTTGATACCAACTTTGTCACGACCCAATAATTGGCCCGTAACCGGCACTTAAACTACGTAACATCTACAGGCGTACGCAACTTAAGTAAGCCGAAACCTAGAAATCTAAACCACCCAAAACTGGATCAACGGAGAAAACATAGTTTTAAACATTCGGAAATTTTCAAGTAAAAATCTTTAAGTTTAGTTTTCGATCATAAAAATTTCGGCAACACTTCCTTTGTAAAAACTAACCCCGAAAACGGGTACAACATAGATAATAATAAAAGCATTCCAAACGGGAGCAAATTACGTCCAACGGTGGAGACAACCACCACAACATATATACGACGCCGAAGCAAAGAAATATAAAAGAAAACTGCATAAAGAAGTAAAACTTTTCAACAAAACCGGCTCCCACGAGCACGGCACCCAAAGTCACCACAAAATATAACACTGAATCCTCACAAGTCATCTCTAAGTCATATACAACATAGTGGTAGATGGAGAATACTAGATCCAATAAAAGATATACAGTGTACAAACAGATAACCGCAAACCCACCTAAAAGCAAGGCCTTACAGCCAACCGTAGCGGTATCCGCAAAAGTAAAGATAATAAGACGCCCTGCCGCGACTACTCTAAGGGTAAGTCCTGCAAAACACTGTGGCACAACGGGGGTGAGTTGCGAACTCGTTAATAGTAAATAACATAATACTGTAATCGCAAGTATGCACGAATAGAGATCTATCTATCACATGTAATCCGATAGCATAGGTATGATAAGTGAATATGCAACAATCATGTAAAGGTACATCATCAGGGTACTACAACTACATGAAGCAATGCATATCAACATAATCCTGAGTGTGGGATGATATAATATAAAATCTCATGCAAAATCAACAGCATGGAAAAACAACAATGTCCCTCACTGACACATCAAATCCCAAATCCTCAGGCACCGCATCCTCAGATCGGCCCTCACATCCTGTAAGTCTCATGGGACCTGAGTGTCTAACATCGACACCCGAAACATCATGAAAACCCGTGTCTAGCATCGACACGTAAATCCCCATAACTCAGGCACTGTCACCATGACTGGCCTTGACGATATGTAAAACATCACTCTGGTCGGTATCCCCACGATAACCGTCGAGTCCAAATACTATCACCGGTAGGTAGTGGTCCCACCGCCAGGCTTATCGTCTACACCACGAAATCACCACTCACCCCGGGGTACAATACCGGGTCCACCATATACCCGCAGACGGTGCATCCCGCTCCTCGAATCGGGTATCATAAGGCAAATCTCAAAACTGAGAAATCACATGGTGGACGCAATGAAATATCATATCAAGAGAAACCGGGTTTTCAAATAATACATACTTTTCTTGAAATACCCTTACGGTTCTCAAATCCATAAATCATATGAAATCCATATCTCAATGCGTAAGACCATGAAAACTGATATATGCAACATAAAAAAACAATATGAGCATATCCAGGGAAATCCGCTCTTTTAAATGAATCCGTCCTTAAAATATATCTTGCGGTTCCCAAAATCCTCCGAAAAACAAGTGCAGCATCATATGAGGTGTACATGTAAGTGTAGCAAGGCTTAAGTATCTACATGTAAGCAAGTATGTATGATGCATTTCATAAGCGCAATGATCAACAACTCAATATCACATATCAAAACAATACCACTTAGGGTACATACAACTATAGCGAAAATATGCGGGTGTACATGTCAATATGTGTGCATGATGTAGATGTAGCTGTAATAGACTATGTGGGTGTACATGTCAATATGTATGCAAGATGTACAAGTATCTATAGTAAGGTATACGTGAAATGGATTAACAGTTACTATCTTAACTATCCATGTCAAACACAATAACACGTATGTAGATGGTTTGTGCGTGTCATGGCAATTACTGACGATGTGGGTGTAGCATACAATTTAGTGCTCGTGCAACATGAACCGTCAGTAATGTGTTATATCTAAAGTACAACAGATACTATTATGCAATGACATTCATATGAAATTAACCAATATGCAATAAAATGCAGCTAACATATCATATCCGCCGCGACGCATAACGCCTTACGGGCGATTCCTCCGTGGATGTTAAATCTACTCACAGATGGTCTCGAGCTATGAAAATCCGACCACCTGCTTCCCCTTGTCCGCAGCACCCGAAGTCCCTGCTTGCAAACCTAAAATTTTACAAATATAACACATAATCTAAATATCCTACAATGACGAAAAGACAACGAAACGCGATGAAAACAGCCGGAAAATTACACTGCGCGCTTAGCGCATCTATCGCGCACGACATCGGCCAAAAACCCTAACTGGGGTCGCTAAACTACAAAACACCAAGTCTAGACCCCGATCGTCCCGATCGCGCAACACAACACAAATAATTACGAGGAATATAATAGATATAACCTCGCAATGACCAATCGAACCCACATCGGAAAAATCCCAAAACCTAGTAAGCAACCTATCGCATTATTTCGCACTAGTTTCAAGCTAACGCATATCTAGCGATTACAAACACCTTATAATTGCTTAACTAAGCTATCTAAACCATTCCTATATTTTTAACACTTGCTAATTAAGTTTTAGCAAAAACCTAGTAAGCAAATTGCATAATTAAACAAAGTGCTCATTAGCAAAAATTAACATTTTCTACTAGGTTAATATTTTCCAAATCATAAATTAACACTTTAAATGAACATTAATCACTTAAACAAACTTTAACCATAACATGAATTTCTTAAAACAAATATAAATGAATTAATCATCATTTAAAAGCTATATAAAACACATAATTAGCCAACTTAAATAGCTAGATTAAGATTAAAACAATTAATTATGGATTAAGGTAAGAAATTATACCTCCCCAAGAACACAAAAATGAAACTTAATCTCTCATCATAGCATCAAAAATACCATGCTTTGTTGAAGATCCAAGAAGGATTAGTGAAGGAAAAGATGGTTTTATTTCTATTTTGGATTTTGTGGATTATTTTAGAAATTTTTCTTCAAGAAATAATGAAGAAATGAGCTTGGGAAAATTTTTGGGCAGAATTGGGGATGGCTCGGCCAAGGAAGGGATGGGGGGGTATTTTTTTGAATTTTGGGTGAAGAAATTGCTAGGAAATTAACTAATAAATGCTAATAAATGTTATATGCCATCTTTATACCTTATCTTTTCTTTTTAAAACAAATCCTTTTGCACTCCAAAAATATCTAGATATTTAAAAAAGAAGTTTTCAAAATTTTCTAGTGACAAAAATTAATTTATTCTCAAGGGAAAAAATTTCCCGATTTACGTGCACAAAAATACCGCTTAAAATAATATTTTATTTGGGAAAATTTCTATCTGAACCAAAACCTCCCAAATACCCCCAAAGTTCGCGCACTAGCTTTATTTTAGCTAAACTAGGTGCCAGCAAGCTTATAATGACGTTTGATCGAAATCGGGTTAAAACGGGGAAAACCGACAATTTTTCCCTAAAACGGGAAAATTCGCAAAACGATTTCTAAAACGTTACAGGTTTGGAGGAGAATTCGAGTAAACAGTGGGAGACATACTGATTAGATAAATTGATTAACCATTCTGATTTAGGTTAGAGTGCATGCTGAGTGTTTCTTTTCTCTCTCTCTCTTTGGCAGCAACCATGGCCCGATCCTTGACTAAAACTCATGAACCAAGTTAACCGAACCTTCTTAAAACATTTTTGATTTTTGGAATGTCCCGGTGTCGCATATATCATTGCTACTTCTATATCACCTTTGCATTTCTCCCGAACACCCCGTATCACTATGAATATCCACTTCTATTGGATAAATCAATCGTATAGTTACATACGAACTCGAAGGAACTTGTTCCAGATTCGAGGATGGATTCTGGTTCTGGAGAGATTGAATAGGATTATTCAGTTGTCTTTTCTCTTTACCTTCTCTCAGGTTGTGAGGGCTCCTAGGATTAAGAGAAGGTACACCTATTGAGCTTATTGGATAGTCTTCCTCTAAACCATAGGCAGGTGCCGAAAGGTGGGGAAGGAAGAAAACCAATTAGCCTAAAGGTGGTTTACAGAAGGTAATAAGTAAAGACATATAAAGGGATTAGAATAACGACAAAAAAAATTGCGACTGCTATCATTCACGACAATACCGTGTATACCCCTGCCACTCCCACATCTACTTTGGATTTCTCCAGAACACTTCATATCACTACGAACATATATAATGCTTGGGCATGCCATCGTATAGTTACATACGAACTCGAAGGAATTCATTCCAGATTCGAGGATGGTTTCCGGTTCAGGAGAAATAGAATAGGATTATTCATATGTCTTTTCCCATTACCTTCTCTCAGGTTGTGAGGCTCCTGGCATAAGGAGTGTACATTTATTACTCTTATTGGATAGTCTTCTTCCAAACCTTAGGCTGGTGCCGAAGGGTAGGAAGGTGGAAAACCAATTAGCCTAAAGAAGGTGTACAGAAGGTAATAAGTAAAGACATAATAAAGGGATTGAAGTGAGGGCAGGTAAATATGTGGTTACTATGATGAATCAGGATAGTGGAAGTGGCGTTACTAGGAATACCAGGTTAACCCCTTCGAAACATTTTCATGTTTCAGTTTCATTGTGCGATGTTAATTGAAAATTGTTTTCCCCATTGGAATCTAACTCCAGGGTATGTATTTACCAGATCAGTTTCTCACATCTGTATGCTATTACAGATGGTGAGTGGGAGTAAGATATTGGGAATTAGGTGATTATATCCTCATTATATCGGAATTCGTTGTAATTGCTGATATTTGAGGAAATCACCTGGATTTTTGCCAGATGGCAAATATTTGGTTTTGAATATCCGTTGTTAGCACCAATTTCAAACTGATATATCTGTACGTTTATTTTATAAAGTGAGATATAACTTTTTGAAATTATGTCCGTGACATTTACCTAGATCAGTTGATAATTAGGTAAGGTGCATTCAACAGCGGTGTAATTCTTCTTAACCATAGTATAGTTTTCAACCTACGACGCACAGGTTTTGAGTTATTAAACTCAGTGGACTTATAAAAAGTATTGTATGTTTTCCGGTGTCCATTAGGACAAAGAGGTTGGTACTCGTACTATATTCTGTTTACTCATGACTCCTCCAGTTCTAGATAAGTATTTCATTGAAATGCAAGGTCCAGATATTGAGAAGTTATAGGTATAAGAATAAAGTAGAGAACCATTTGTTGGAAGTATCAGGATTCTTCGTGTAAGTCCACGGTAGCGTCCCGGCCTTCTAACAGACGCCAAATGCGGAACAAAAACTTTTACAACTGGCGCTATCGCGTACTATAACCCGGATCTACCATTAAAACTAAACTAACAAACTACAAAGTGGGTAGAAGAGTTATACCGAATGATCCGAGTCCTTCGGTCTTCAACCATCATCCCACGCTTTTTTCCGGCTGCTCCGATCTCGTCGATCTCCGATCTTCTCGTCCAGGTGGCACCACGTCATCGGATCTTTAAACGGGCTCCCGCCTTTGACCCGAGGCAACTCGGTCATCAAATTTGCTAAAAGAGAAGACCAAGATTGATGTAGAGAATGAGTAGAACACTTTGTCTCACTTCGTCCAAAGCCATGGACGAATGGTTAATGATGTTGCCTTTTGGAATCGGGTAAATGAGAAATGAGCATACAAATTTTCGTGAACCAAAATCTATCATCTTTTTTAACCAAGTGAGTGAGAGTGTATGAAGAGGAGGGGAGGGCCCGGCCATATATAGAGTGGGGGGAGGTGAGTGTAGGAGAGGGAGGGTGACCACAACAATTAATGAAGAGAATGAATCACCTAAACACCTAGTATGAACTCATTTAAAGAAACAATGATTCATAACACACAGTCATCAACTCATAAATGCTCCATTAATGCACTAAGCCACCTCACCATCCTAGTCACCATCCTAGTCACCATCTAGAAGCTTCCACACTCATCTCTAGAAAAGATAAATCCGCATTTAACCGAATGTTAAATACGGCTGATAGAAAACTGGAAACTGGCAACTTCCAAAAGTGATCCTGAAACGAATTTCAGGATAACCCCGTAACTGTATAAATATACCCGCATTTGTATTACGACCGAATAAAAATGCAACTGAGATAAAGATATTATATCTACTAAGTATAATATTCGGATCCGGCTTAAACCAAAGCCCACCGTATTATTTGCCCGAAATATGACACGTGCGTAAACGCACGTGCATTTTCCGAACCCTGCCATAAAACCATACGGCCTCTACAACGTTTCGCCCGAACTTGGGAAACTATCTGTGGGGGACTCTAATGACTCGTCAGTACGCTGGCAGTGGGTTTAACCACAAGCCGTCAGCGGCACTAGGTGTGCGTAACGGCTGCCCATGTACTGACCTCAAAGGAGGCCGATGAGCGAACACATCCGGAAACCCTACTGAGCCTAACAGTGACAATGTATATACAGTCCGGTCCGTTCGTCTATGAGTATCGCATATCCGGCCTAGGGGGCTAGCAACGTCATTACCCCCAATAGTGGTATAAGTCGTGTCGGAGACAAGCCCTGAACACCCTGAGAAACTACCGGAGTACCTACCAGTAATTCTTACCTGCCTTGGCCAAGGACTTGGTGTAATGGCTTTCCTAGACACTGCGCGATCTCCACCCCCAATACCGGGAGAGACGAATCCTCTGTCGATCCGCTCACGTGCCTCCATGTGGCTCGGGACTATACCCAAAAAATACCTGTTTGCACGACTCCTTTGAGTCGCGGTAGGGTAGAAATCAAAGCACAGTGGGAACTCACACGAGACAAATGACGACCTCAGGTCGATGAACTAACCTGTACACATGTCACCAGAAAACTGCTATCTGACGATATGTATAATACCAACGAGCAGGTTCCCGGTGAGTCCTGTCTGGTGTACTCATAACCCAATGAGCACCTGTATACATCTTAGTGTTAGTGTATATGCCCTAGAGGCCATTACTGTATCATACTAGTATGTATATTACTTGATGGAAGCTTAGGATATTCACAGTTGTACTGACAATCTTGCTCAATATAGTAGTATGCTACTTGGTTTGTCTCTGCTTTAATGTGTACATGTGTGTTTATTTATTATATCACCTATACGCATTAGTAGAGCCCTTAGGATCTTTGCTTGATTACCGGCGTTGTGATGGCGATCACACTCGTGGGGGCTGGGTAATCTGCAAGCACATCCTTATACACGTCCCTAGTCGTGGGAGTACCGAGATAGGGCATCGATACTCCGGAGTAGACTAGCGTATGCGCTTCTCATCCCAGCACGGGAGACGGTCTGTCCCACAGCCGTCAGTACGTCGTACTTGAGATAGTATGCGGATGCTCGTTAGGTTACGAGTACACTGGACAGGACTCGTCGGGAACTGATGGTTGGTATTATACCTATCGTCAGTTATCAGTTCCCAGGTGACATGAGTACAGCTTAGTCCGCTGACTTGACACTGTCACTTCGCCTCGAGTGTGTTCCCACTGTTCTTTGATTACTACCCTACCACGGCTCTACTGAGTCGTGCAAACAGGTAGTAGTTGGGAGCAGTCCCGAAGCACTTGGAGGCAGTGACGGTTAGAAAGGATTCGTCTCTCCCGGTATTGGGGGTTGACATCGCGCTGTGTCAAGGAGAGCCATTACACGAGTAGTCCCTGGCCAGGGCAAGCGAGATATACTGGTAGGTTCAAGTGTTATCTCAGGGTGTTCTGGGCTTCACTCCGACACGACTTGTACCGCTATTAGGGGTCTGACGCTTGCCGCCCCCCTAGGCCCGACATGCGATGTATCAGACGAACAGACCGGACTGTACGGAGAATGTCATATACAGACTCAGTAGGAGTTCGGATGGGTTTACCTCATCGGACTTCTTATCGACATCTACCTGGGGACCGTTACGTACAGCTAGTGCCGCTTGCGGTCTGTGGTTAAACCCACTGCCAGCGTAGTGTCGAGTCTTTAGAGTCCCACACAGAGAGTTTCCCTGCACTAAGCGAAACGTGTAGAGGCCGTATGGTTTTACGGCAGGGCTGCGATCACTTACGTACACTTGTGTGCGTGTGGTGTTCGGGCAGGCAATACTAGTGGGTTTTGGTTTAAGCCAGATCCTAGTATTGCACGGATGGATTTGTTTTGTCTTCTGCGCATCCGCATTCTACGGAATATGGATGCAGGTGTGTATGCACAGTTTTCTGGAGCGATGAAGGAGGAGGTGTCTCATTAGGGTTTTGGCAGATGGTTCGACCAAAACCGCTATGTGGCAGGCTCATTAGGGTTTTGACAGTTGATTCGGTCAAAACCATTTTGAGGCCGACTTATTAGGGTTTCGAGAGTTCGTTTGGTCAAAACCATTATGAGCCGGGGACATTATTTACTAATCCTTTCCTTGATAATTTTGTTATGGCTAATTACATTGACCATTTGACCATCTTGACTTTGTTGACCATTTGACCAAAGTTGACTTGGACCTTCTTAGAAGTTCTAAAGTATTCTTTGGTTTTCTTTTTCTTTTGTTATGATAATGGTCATGTCATTTGTAGCCATCACCTTTATCTTGATGGGATTAGTAATCATGATGTTTATGCATTATTGCAACCATGGTTAGCTTTTCTTTTGGTTAAGCTTTTCATTTGCTTATTCTCATTCTCTCTCTTGAAATGAGAAGCTCCATGGTTGCTAGAAAATCTCCTTCTTCTTCCTCCTCTTGATTTCTCCTTTGATCTCATGTGTTGAGAGAAAAAGGATTCTACTTGACAAACACATCCATACATCCTCTCTACACAACCTAGGGCTTCTAGATTAGCAATCTCCTTGCCCTAGTTACCTCGGCTTGAGGTGGAGCTCGGCGCACATCTCTCGGGTGGATCGTCTTCGACTCAAGGAGGCCGCGGAGGTGACCGAAGTCCGGATCAACCTTTGAGCAAGCAATGAGAAGAACAACAAGAAGAGAAGAACATCAAAGAAGAACAACAACAAGAAGTGAAGGAGTTCAAGTTGAGGTATAACCACTTTGCCGAGTAGTTAATTCTTCTTTGCAAGTATGCTAGTTTAGTTTAGCAAAGATCCGGCTTTTACGGTCCATGTTACAAAGTTTAGAAAAATTTTGATTTACCGTTTCCGCAACCCCGAAAGTACCGGGAGAGGTAACGTGGACCTAACAGTGGTATCAGAGCCTAACTAAACTTAAACTAGTTTGGTAGTGAAGTGTAACGAAGTTCGGAACCGAAAAAATCCAAAATCCAAAATCCAAACTTTTTCAAAATCCAAGTTTCTGTTAAAATTTTTTCGGGTCAAAACAAGATTTGTTATACACCTAAATTCGGCTCAGGGTTTTGTGTGAACACCCAAGAAAAACGATGCACTAATTCATTCAAACCGCCGCGCTTCCGCCGCACGAGGTAGGCATGTGCCGCGGAAGCGCCGCAGTTTGTCGTCTTCTCTGCATCGTTTTTCGTGCAGTGTGTGTCTGTGTTGGTTTTGGGATTTTTAAAATATATTATATGTGCCCAGATTTTCCAGATCAGAAGTTTACTTTTGGGGTCCTATAATTCCGTATTTTTCCGAACTTCACTGCACTTTGGCTATGTTGGTTATATCTGTGATGTTTGCATGTATTGAACGTCGGCTAATTGATATAAGTCGATTGGTCGGGGTTATACATGATCTGTGATTGTTATTTGTTTGTGTATATGAATGTGTTGGACTGTCGCAGGTGAATAGCCGGGGTGGATGTGAGATGAGCTTTTGTTTTTCTTTCATTCATTGTAAATGTAAATTGATGTAATATTATTATTTGTTTGGCCGCACAACCGGGTCGGGGTTGTAGCCGTCATTGTATAATTCTTTTTACTGTTTTTGCTCCTAGGATAGACCCATGGAGGGGTGCACAAACTGCCGGGTACTTGGCGGGTAGTTTGCCGCACCCGTAGGGGTCTTGGGTGGGGTATTTGGCTATTCACCGCGACCGTGTAATCCGCTTTTCGTTGCAGGCTCGAAAGGATTGCGGATTGCTAGTATATCCAATGTATTCATCTGTGATCTGTAATGTCTATCATTGCTTTCTATTTAGGCGTTGCATATGTTTTACAGCCGCGCTAGCCCAGCCCTCACTCTGTCGTTAGTTAAGTAACCTAACGGGTGATGACGGGGCCCCGTGGCGAATGCATATGGCATAAGCGTACGTCATATTTTGGTTGTTTTCTGCAATGGTAGGATTAAAATGATGGGACGCATTAAAAGTACTAATGCAAGAATATCACGCATTAAAAGAACTAATGCAAGAAAATAAACCTAAAAGACGTTGTTGGAACAATTTTTCAAAAAGCTGTTATTGCAAGGACGTTCATTTTTGTTTTGCATCGCGGTATTCGGTTGTGAATGCCCAGCACCTCAGTCGACGAGGCAAGGGCCGAGATCCCTTCACCGGGAGTGACCCCTTGGACAAAAGTTTGCGTCAGGGTAATAACTTCACTATAGTAGATTATTCTTGCTTTGCATCGAGGTATTCATTTGGAATATCCTGCACCTCATTCGACGAGGAAAGAGCCGAGATCCCTTCACAGGGAGTGACCTCTTTAGCAAAAGTTTTCGCCACTATATTTTCAAAAAGGGTGTATCACGTTCCTTCAACAATATCAAGTTCATTACGTTAACGGGTTTTCGCCAAAACCCAGTCGTAGCCCTCCGTCGTTTCGGATTAATATTGCTTAGTATTCGTGCTACGTATTTCGTGCTCAGCCGAGGCGTAGTGAACGGTAGCTATGTAATATTTTTTCCGTAGGATACAAAGTGATTGGTTAGGACAGTCGTGCGGTCATTTTGGCTCAGTCAAGGACTCGTACGGGTGGGTCTAATGCAGTCAAGATAATGACGGGTTGAACTTGACTAGGATCTTTTGATATGTTGGCTCAGTCAAGGTCACTTGGATCCTAGGGGCAAAAACCACATCGGGAGTTTCAAAAGAACTGAAACTTGCAGATTTAGCATACCTTCTGGAGTGTGGTGACTAGAGTGGATTCCATCTAGGTTATCACACAATGACAGTTGGATCCCGATCCCACTGATGGGTTGGTTTACTCTCGGGAGATTATTTCACTTAACAATCAATGCTATAAACCTAGTAGGTGTCTAGAAAGGTGTTAGCGGGGTTACGCCCACAGGGAAAAGAGGTTCTTTAATTAAGGAACTTCGCGAAAGCGTTGGAAAACCTCCCTCGAAGTACCGACACTAGCCTGGCTGAAAGGTTAAGCAAGTATTGTGACGTGAATTAAAACCTGGCTAGTTCTTCTTTTAAAAAGGTTTTAAGAAGAATTTGAGGAAACAGTGGGAGACATCCTGGTTAGATAAATTAATAAACCAATCTAATCTTGCAAGAGCATACGCTGAGTGTTTCTTTTCTCTCTCTCCAGGCAGCAACCTTTTCACGCCCTAATCAAGATAATAAAATGTATCGCTTGACCGATCCGAATTCTTATTCGGGACTGGGGAAAGTTGGTTCAGCTCTTACTTGTGACAACAGTCATGAGTATGAGAATGGGAAAGAGGAAAGTATGGATTTCCAGGATACCCAGTTGAAGAAGAAGCATGGTTTTGCATCTACTTCAGGTGTTCTTGTAATTGAGAACTGTTTTACGGTCAGCCCTACCTCCTGGGTACTAGATACCGGATCAGGATCTCATATCTGTAATTTATTGCAGGGACTGAGAAAAAGTAGGAAAGTTGCACCGGGTGATATGTCGCTCAGAGTAGCGAACGGAGCACAAGTTAATGCGGCAGCCGTCGGTGAATATCACCTAGTATTGCCAAATGGCAAGACTATGATTTTGAACAATTGCTACTATGTACCCTCCATGGTTTGCAACATCATATCAGTTTCTTTACTCGATAAAGATAGATATAAGTTTGTTCTTGAAAAGAATATCATGAACATTTACCTTGATAAGGTGCTGGTTGCAGAGGGTACACTGTTTAATGGTATCTACGTTCTAAATCAGAATACATTTCTCAATATACAAAACACACGCAAGAGGAAGAATTCAGATACGAATGAATCCTACTTGTGGCATTGTAGACTTGGTCATATCGGAGAGAAAAGACTCAGTAAGTTGCATAAAGATGGACTCTTGAATACGTTCGAGTTTTCATCTTATGAAACTTGTCAGTCTTGTCTAAAAGGAAAGATGACCAAATCTCCGTTCACCGGACATGGAGAAAGAGCAAGAGAGCTCTTGGGACTCATACACAGTGATGTGTGTGGTCCGATGTCTATACATGCAAGGGGTGGGTTCTCGTACTTCATCACATTCACTGACGATCTCTCTAGGTTCGCACATGTGTATCTGATGAAACACAAGTCTGAAGCTTTTGAGAAATTCAAGGAATTTAGAAACGAAGTAGAGAACCAGACAGGCAAAAGTATCAAGATCCTCCGGTCTGACAGGGGAGGGGAGTACTTAAGCACGGAATTCCTAGATTACTTAAAAGAGAATGGTATTCTCTCTCAGCTTACTCCTCCTTATACACCACAGCACAACGGTGTTTCGGAGCGAAGGAATCGTACCCTATTGGATATGGTTCGCTCCATGATGAGTAGTGCTGAGTTGCCTCTTTCATTTTGGGGACATGCGCTTCAGACAGCGGCATACCTATTGAACGATGTTCCGTCTAAATCTGTGCCTAAAACACCGTTCGAGATATAGAATGGTAAGAAGCCGTATCTTAAAGGCATTAAGATATGGGGTTGTCCGGCCTATGTAAAAGTACAAAATCCGGACAAACTTGAGGCACGTTCAGTTCTATGTAAATTTGTGGGATATCCTAAGAACTCCGCAGGATATCTGTTCTACCACACCGAGGAACAGAAGGTGTTTGTATCTCGCCACGCCACCTTTTTAGAGTGGCAATTTCTTGCAAAAGAAACAAGTGGGAGTTCGGTAGAACTGGAAGAAATTCAGCGACCACAAAATCAAACTGAAAACTTGACAGAACCTCAGAATTCAATAGCCCCAGACGAACCTCAGCCACTCCGCAGATCTGGTAGGATTTCTCATCCGCCCGAGAGATACTACGGTTTTCTCATAGACGGGGATAGAGAGGATTGCATTTTGGAAGAAGATGACCCTACCAGTTTCAGGCAGGCCATTATCAGTAGGGACTCTGATAAGTGGCAGGAAGCAATGCAATCCGAAATGGAGTCCATGTACGCCAATAAAGTGTGGACCTTGGATATTGCTCCACCTGGGATAAAACCCGTTGGATGCAAATGGATCTACAAAAGGAAACTTGGTGTAGATGGGCAGGTGGAAACCTATAAAGCTAGACTCGTTGCAAAAGGTTTTCGTCAAAGACCTGGTTTGGACTATGATGAGACTTTTTCTCCGGTGGCTATGCTCAAATCCATTCGGATCTTACTTGCCATTGCTGCCTTCCATGACTATGAAATCTGGCAGATCGATGTTAAGACGGCTTTCCTAAACGGTTGTTTGGAAGAGTGCGTTTACATGGATCAACCAGAAGGTTTCATAGACAGTGGGAGCAGCGGAAGGGTGTGCAAGTTGCTTAAATCCATTTATGGATTAAAGCAGGCATCGCGGAGCTGGAACATCTGTTTTGATGAGGCAATCAAGGAATTTGATTTCATCAAGAACGAAGATGAACCCTGTGTATATAAGAAGATTGTAGGACGAACTGTCGTATTCCTAGTCTTGTACGTGGACGACATTCTTTTGATAGAAAATGATATTCCTATGCTACAATCGGTCAAACTATTTTTGTCACAAAGGTTCTCCATGAAGGACCTGGGTGATGCCTCGTACATTCTGGGGATCAAGATCTATAGAGATAGATCCAAGAAACTATTGGGACTTTCGCAGTCCAGGTACATAGAGACCGTACTAAAGAGATTTAGTATGGAGGGTTCCAAGCGCGGTAACATACCCGCATTGCACGGAATTACCCTCTCCAAGAAGATGTCTCCTAAGACTGACGAGGAGAGGGTTCGCATGAGCACTATACCCTACGCTTCGGCGGTAGGATCTATAATGTATGCGATGCTATGTACAAGACCAGATGTAGCTTACGCGTTGAGCGCGGTAAGCCGGTATCAGTCAGACCCAGGGGAGGACCACTGGACAGCAGTGAAGAACATTCTCAAGTACCTAAGAAGGACTAAGGAGATGTTCCTGGTTTACGGTAATGGAGACCTCAGGGTCGAGTCCTTTACCGATTCAAGCTTCCAGAGTGACAAAGGTGACAGCAAGTCCGTCTCGGGTTTTGTGTTTACCCTCAACGGAGGGGCGGTATGTTGGAGTAGTTCCAAGCAGGATACCGTCGCAGACTCGACGATGGAGGCTGAATACATTGCTGCAAGCGATGCCGCAAAAGAGGCGGTCTGGATAAAGAAGTTCATTAGTGAACTTCAGGTGGTTCCGTCCATTATTGACCCAATACCTTTGTATTGCGATAACAATGGGGCTATAGCTTTAGCGAAGGAACCAAGGTCCCATCAGAAATCCAGGCACATCTTAAGGCGGTATCACCTGATCAGGGAGATCATTGATCGACAGGAGATCGAGGTGCGGAGAGTGTACACAAAGGACAACACTGCGGACCCATTCACAAAGGCTTTACCCCAGACTCAGTTCGAGCGGCTGATCGAGATGATAGGTCTTCGATACGCCAGTACATGGCCTTAGTGCAAGTGGGAGATTGTTAGTGTATATGCCCTAGAGGCCATTACTGTATCATACTAGTATGTATATTACTTGATAGAAGCTTGGGATATTCACAGTTGTACTGACAATCTTGCTCAATATAGTAGTATGCTACTTGGTTTGTCTCTGCTTTAATGTGTACATGTGTGTTTATTTATTATATCACCTATACGCATTAGTAGAGCCCTTAGGATCTTTGCTTGATTACCGGCGTTGTGATGGCGATCACACTCGTGGGGGCTGGGTAATCTGCAAGCACATCCTTATACACGTCCCTAGTCGTGGGAGTACCGAGATAGGGCATCGATACTCCGGAGTAGACTAGCGTATGCGCTTCTCATCCCAGCACGGGAGACGGTCTGTCCCACAGCCGTCAGTACGTCGTACTTGAGATAGTATGCGGGTGCTCGTTAGGTTACGAGTACACTGGACAGGACTCGTCGGGAACTGATGGTTGGTATTATACCTATCGTCAGTTATCAGTTCCCAGGTGACATGAGTACAGCTTAGTCCGCTGACTTGACACTGTCACTTCGCCTCGAGTGTGTTCCCACTGTTCTTTGATTACTACCCTACCACGGCTCTACTGAGTCGTGCAAACAGGTAGTAGTTGGGAGCAGTCCCGAAGCACTTGGAGGCAGTGACGGTTAGACAGGATTCGTCTCTCCCGGTATTGGGGGTTGACATCGCGCTGTGTCAAGGAGAGCCATTACACGAGTAGTCCCTGGCCAGGGCAAGCGAGATATACTGGTAGGTTCAAGTGTTATCTCAGGGTGTTCTGGGCTTCACTCCGACACGACTTGTACCGCTATTAGGGGTCTGACGCTTGCCGCCCCCCTAGGCCCGACATGCGATGTATCAGACGAACAGACCGGACTGTACGGAGAATGTCACATACAGACTCAGTAGGAGTTCGGATGGGTTTACCTCATCGGCCTTCTTATCGACATCTACCTGGGGACCGTTACGTGCAGCTAGTGCCGCTTGCGGTCTGTGGTTAAACCCACTGCCAGCGTAGTGTCGAGTCTTTAGAGTCCCACACAGAGAGTTTCCCTGCACTAAGCGAAACGTGTAGAGGCCGTATAGTTTTACGGCAGGGCTGCGATCACTTACGTACACTTGTGTGCGTGTGGTGTTCGGGCAGGCAATACTAGTGGGTTTTGGTTTAAGCCAGATCCTAGTATTGCACGGATGGATTTGTTTTGTCTTCTGCGTATCCGCATTCTACGGAATATGGATGCAGGTGTGTATGCACAGTTTTCTGGAGCGATGAAGGAGAAGGTGCCTCATTAGGGTTTTGGCAGATGGTTCGGCCAAAACCGCTATGTGGCAGGCTCATTAGGGTTTTGACAGTTGATTCGGTCAAAACCATTTTGAGGCCGACTCATTAGGGTTTCGACAGTTCGTTTGGTCAAAACCATTATGAGCCGGGGACATTATTTACTAATCCTTTCCTTGATAATTTTGTTATGGCTAATTACATTGACCATTTGACCATCTTGACTTTGTTGACCATTTGACCAAAGTTGACTTGGACCTTCTTAGAAGTTCTAAAGTATTCTTTGGTTTCTTTTTCTTTTGTTATGATAATGGTCATGTCATTTGTAGCCATCACCTTTATCTTGATGGGATTAGTAATCATGATGTTTATGCATTATTGCAACCATGGTTAGCTTTTCTTTTGGTTAAGCTTTTCATTTGCTTATTCTCATTCTCTCTCTTGAAATGAGAAGCTCCATGGTTGCTAGAAAATCTCCTTCTTCTTCCTCCTCTTGATTTCTCCTTTGATCTCATGTGTTGAGAGAAAAAGGATTCTACTTGACAAACACATCCATACATCCTCTCTACACAACCTAGGGCTTCTAGATTAGCAATCTCCTTGCCCTAGTTACCTCGGCTTGAGGTGGAGCTCGGCGCACATCTCTCGGGTGGATCGTCTTCGACTCAAGGAGGCCGCGGAGGTGACCGAAGTCCGGATCAACCTTTGAGCAAGCAATTAGAAGAACAACAAGAAGAGAAGAACATCAAAGAAGAACAACAACAAGAAGTGAAGGAGTTCAAGTTGAGGTATAACCACTTTGCCGAGTAGTTAATTCTTCTTTGCAAGTATGCTAGTTTAGTTTAGCAAAGATCCGGCTTTTACGGTCCATGTTACAAAGTTTAGAAAAATTTTGATTTACCGTTTCCGCAACCCCGAAAGTACCGGGAGAGGTAACGTGGACCTAACACTTAGGTGATCCAACCGACACCAGTGGCTTGTGAGACCGGCCACCGCCCCTCGTCGGGGTCTCGACTGTATACTCTAGTCTACTCCGGAGTATCGATGCCCTGTCTCGAAACTCCCACGACTAGGGACCACTATTAAGGATGTGCTTATGGACTACCCAACTCTCACGTATATGATCGCCCTCATACTGTTGGTAGTCAAGCAAGATCCTAAGGGCTCTATCAACGTGTAACATGTAATCAGTTACCTGAACATATACACGACTGATAAAGGCAAACCAGATAGCATACTATCATCTCGAGTAAGACTGTCCTACCGGCATAGGTCCTCCTCAATCATTGCAATCACGTACCTTCGATCCAATAATTGACTTTGAGGGCACTATATCCAACACTTCGAGGTAGTCGAAGATGTAGGTACTTGTGTAAGATATTTTGTTGATAGTAATGGTTTTGAGAACTTGCTTCACTTTCAGATTACTCATATATAGATGCGCTCCTTGATGAGTAATGCTGATATGCCTCTTTCTATTTGGTTGATATGCACTAGAGAAAGCTGCATGATTTTGAATCTGGTTCTAATTAAATTAGTGCTTTTGTTTCAATATTGGATATATATAGAATCAATTTATATCTTAACGATGTTAAGGTATAGGGAGTTGTCCGGCTGATGCTTATGACCAGAATCCGGATAAACTCGAGGCACGTTTCAGTAATGGCAGTTTGTGGGTTATCCCGGGCTTTGACGAGGGTTAACTTTCTACCATTAGGAAGATCAATAGTGATATTGTTCTTGACTCGCCACAGTTTTAGTAAAATGGATTTTTTCAGAAAATGTAAGTGGGAGTATGGTAGAACTGAAAGTGATTCCAGAACCACAAATGATCACTGAAGATTTAATAGAACCTAAGGATTCAATTGGATTTGACATTTCATTAGCCACTCCACAGATTTGTGGGTAACCTCAGGCACCCGAAAGGTACTTCGGTCTTCTCAGAAACGATGACAGGGAGGTTCTTGTTTACCCAGACTTGCCAATGCTGCTGTTCTAGACTTTGAGACCCGGCAGGAGGATGAGTATAGCGTCGTTCTAAACTAGCTTTAGAAGTTCACGTGTATATGACTCTGCCAGAGGGTTGTTGTAGTCAGTGGGAGCAGCGGAAGCATAGTGGGCAAGTAGCTTATGTCTATTTATAGACTAAAGCATGTATAGCGGAAATAGATCATCTATTTTTGATGTGACAGTCATAGGCTTTGACTTCATCAGAATAGGAGATGGATCTGGTAAGAAGGTAGTAGGGTGTGATGTCCTGGTTTTTGGGATATCATGCACTTTATAGGAAGTGAAATTCCTATACTACGATCGGTTATACTGTGTTTGTCACACAGTTGTTTCTCCACATAGCACATGGATATAATATCAGGGTTTCTGGTTACTAGATCTATGATTTTAGATCTAGATTTGGGAAGTGTCCTAATTTGGGTACTTGACACTATTCTAAAGTGTTTTAGAATGGAGGACTCCTGGCATGGTGGTGTACCTGCAGGTGATGGAGTCACCCTCTCTAAAGGTGTCTTACAGACTAAAAGGGAGAAAGATCTGCATGATTAGCATATCACTTGCTTAGGCAATTGAGTTAATCATAAAATATCAAGTACCACACCAGATGTTGTTTTTGTACTAGCTGCAATAAACATATATTAATCCAATCCTGGAGAAATGTAGGGAAGCAGTTTATGAACATAAATGGATGTTCTAGGGATATGGTAACGTCAGCCTCTTTCGGGAGACAGTTATCATTTCAGGCATCCAAGGTGACCTGGATGACATAATGGATGTCTGAGTTATAGTTTTTCCCTCTTCTGAGGGACAGTATGTTAGACAGGTGGTCCAAGCGGATACTGAGGAAGGCATAGCGCAAGATACTGATTAAATTCAGTGGATAATACAGTCTAAGAAGTTTGCTGGATTTGGAGTTCATTTGTGAACTGTGTCTCATCAGATATCCAGACAAATTCTAAGACAAGGTATTGCTCATTTCGGGAGATGGTTATTCTCCGCGAAGTTGAGATATAGAGAGATAAAGATAGAAACACTGGAGTGGATCTACTCACTGAGACTATTTCTCGAATAAAATAGTTTCACAAACGAGCTTTGCGAAACTGCTTAGTAGAGAAGTTGGGTGTTCGGTATCACACGAGATGTGAGTATGCGACACCGCAATAATTGGCCTTAAGTGCAAGTGGGAGATTGTTGGCTATAGTGCCCTCAAGGCAATTATCGTAGTCGCGGGCAGGTTATTATGATGATTGAGGGAGGACCTATACTAGTAGAACAGTCTTACTCGAGATGATAGTATGCTATCTGGTTTATTTTTATGATGACTATTACATGTTGATAAAGCCCATAAGATTCTTTCTTGACTATCAGCATTATGATGGCGATCATATATGTGGGAGCTGGGGGTCTATAAGAGAATCCTTAAATGTCCCTAGTCGTGGGAGTTTCGAGACTGGGCAACGATACTCCAGTATAGACTAGTGTATACTGATCGAGACCCTGACGAGGGGTGGTGGCCAGGTCTCATAAGCCATTAGTGTTAGTTTGTTCACCTAAGATAGTTTACATGTGTTTATTGGGTTATGAGTACACTGGACGGACTCGCCGGGAACCTGCTAGTTGGTATTATACCTATTGTCAGATAGCAGTTCCTAGGTGACATGTGTACAGGTTAGTCTGTCGACCTGAGATCGTCATTTGTCTATGTGAGTTCCCACTGTGCTTTGATTACTACCCTACCACGGCTCAAAGGAGTCGTGCAAACAGGTTTTAGTTGGGTACAGTCCCGAGCCACATGGAGGCAGTGAGTGGATCGTCAGGGATTCATCTCTCCTGGTATTGGGGGTTGATGTCGCATTGTGCACGGGTGGCCATCACCAGAAATCCACGGTCGGGGTGGACGAGAATTACCGATCTAGGATCAATAGTTTCTCAGGTGGTGATGGGTTTCACACGGACACTAATTATCGCGTTATTAGGGGTCTGACTTTATTCACCCCCTAGACTCGATATGCGATACTCTTAGACGAACATACTAGACTGTACGGATATTGTCACTGTCAGGCTCAGTAGGGGTTTGGATGATTTTTCTCGTCGGGCTTCCTTTCGCTCAATACCTGGGTAGCCGTTACGTACAGCTAGTGTCGCTGACGTGCTTGTGGTTAAACCCGCTGCCAGCGTATTGACGAGTTTTTAGAGTTCTACACTGAGGGTTTTCACGGTTCAGACGATATGGTGTAGATGACATATGTTGGTACATACAGGTGTCCGATTAAATATGTGTACAGGCTGCACAGACTTTAATCGGACGGTGATAATACTAGCGGCTTAGGATTAAGGCGGTTTATTAAATCAGGTTTTGATTTAATAATTTATATATATGTATTTATATATATATGTATTCTAGTATTACTGTTCACTATTCATTTTCTCTCTTGGCTATTCGTATTTTTATACGAATACGTGTATATGTATTTCGATACGTGTACCGGGTTGTATTCCGTATTTATACGGAATAGCTTATAGAAGATTTGACACCTCATTATTTTATTTTTCTTTTGGGAAAATCATTTTGGGAAATGAGGTGGAAGGGGTGAGGTGGCATGAATATTGTTTAGCATGTAGAGAGGTATGGCATGGACTTGTTTATTTGGAAAATGAAATGAGATATTTTGGTGTGTGTATGATTGAGAGAGGGGGGACAACCATCATTCTTTACATGGCTTGCTCATTTTCATTTTCCTCACTTGCTTCATTACTTTCTCATTCTCACTTGGAGACTTAGCCACATTTCTTTAGTTGCTCATGCCACATGTTTGCTCACCTCCTCTTGATCTTCTATGGTTGCTCATGGAGCATTTGTGATGAGAGAAAAATTATAGTGACACATTCCTACACCTCCACTCTCCATTGCTAGAAACCTTGGAGCGTCGGTTGCCTTGCTTGGCGTGGCTGGAGATTGCGCCTTTTCCCTCTGGTGGATCATTGTAGATGGAGGAAGACCGGTAACCAAACTCGATCCGCAACCACTAGGAGCTTGGGATGAAGGTTGAAGACCGAAGGACACGGATCAACTCGGTATAACCATTCCTAACGCTTTATATTGCTTGCTAGTATAAGGTTTAGGGTAGATCCAGGTATCGGGTTATGGTAGCGCCAGTTTAGAAAAATTTTGTTCTGCGTTTGGCCACGGTTTGATGGTCGGGGTGCTGCCGTAACCCAACAGCTTTGGTTTAAGCCGGATTCTATTATAATATTGGATTATTATTATCTCATTATATTCGTATTTTTCGGAAAAACGAATACGGGTATGTATATACGGTGAAGGCATTCTTGTAATTTCACAATACATGCTTCTAGAATGGGACACCTCATTATTTGGATTTATCCATTTTGATAAATAGATTAATGAGGTGGAAAATGGAGATATTTTTGGCATGGTGAAGCATGGCTCATTTGTGTTATTTTATTGGTTTGGACTCACTATTCAAGCATGGTTGATATTTTCAATTGGAAAATATTGCATGCTTGAGTGAGATAAGTGTAGGAGCCATTCTTCACTTGCCAACTCACTTGCTCATTTGCATTTTCACTTTCTCTCTCCATTTTTCTCTCCTTCTTCCATAAGACCCTAATCCCTCACATGAGTTGTGAACCATAGGGTCAATTGAGATTATATACTCCATCTTCTAAGCTACCTAGCTTAGCGAACTAGGTACCTTAGTTACCTCGGTTTAGAGGTTGGAGATTGAAGTATAGACTCTCGGGTGGATCATCTTCGACACGAGGAGGCCGACGATCAAGCGCGATCCGGATCTTCGAGGAGCTCAAGGAGAGAAGGAGGAGAAGACCCGAAGGACTTGTTTACAAGGATGTATAAAATCCTAACATAGTAGTTAGAACCTCCTAGTAGATATAGCTAGTTATGGTTTTTGTTAAGATCCTGGAGTTTTAGTCGATGTTGTGAAGTAATAAAAATCGTTTTTTTGTAAATTCCGCCACTCCGCGAACCCGCGGGGTGCGCGACATCGACTTACAATATCACTCTCAGACGAAGAGACCATACTATACAGAGATTGTCACTTACAGGCTCAGTAAGGATATGGACAAGCTTGCTTGTTGGCCTTCCTTTCGTTCAAAACCTAGATAGCTATTACGTATAGCTAGTGCCGCTGATGTGATTGTGGTTAAACCTACCGCCAGCATATTATCGAGTTTTTAGAGTCCCACATAGAGAGTTTCCCTGTTCAGGAGAAACGATATAGTGTACGTATTTTGATACGTACGGGGTTCGATTAAACATGTGTACTTGATACACGTTCTTTAATCTGGCATTTTTATAATACTAGCAGGTTCGAAAGATAGCCGAATCATTGTGAGCTAGTATTATATCTCTCATTTTCTCTCTTTTGGTATTCGTATTTTTATACGAATACGGGTATTTTTAGTTTGATACGAATACGTGTATTTATACGAATACGGGTATTTATACGAATATGAGTATTTGTATCTCCATTCGAATACGGGTATTTGTACGAATACGGATATATGTATTTTGATACATATTTGGATGTATGTATAAGTGTGTGTGTACATATATTTTTGTTTTCTCTTCTGGATGATTTGAGAATGATGTAGGCTTCTGACTCACCTAGGTGAGTCACACAACATTACAAAGTTTTCACCACCTCACTTGTAGATAAGAGAAAAGAAGAATGAGGATTTGGCTAAAGTTTTTTATCCTACACAAAAATCTTTTTTCTCATGATCTCTTGTTCTAAGGTTTTTCTTCCAAAAGAGAAAAAGAAAGAGAGAAAACTTAAGATCATTTCACTACATCCCTAACACATCAATCCTAGTAAGTTCAGTGTGTTAGTTGCTTCACTTGTTCATATTTGTGTGGAGCTAGAGCTTGTTTTCGAATTCTCTCGGGTTGATCGTCTTCGGCAAGGTTGATAGGCTTGCAAGCTTATTCCCGGCGACTTCGGAACCTTGCTAAAGTGCTTGGAATATCTTAGGGGTCTTCCGCGATTAGGCGGACACACCACAAAGGTGGATAGCACCCTAACATGGTATATTTGTTAGCCTAGTTTAGTGTTTAGAGCCGATTCTAGGGTTTTGGTCACTTGTGCTTGCATATCAGTTTTTGTTTTCGCTTCCGTCTTGGCCACAAGCTGTGTGGCGCGAGCATAACAGTTAGAATCAGAGATACAAGGCATTGTGCCGACCCATGGGGGGTTCTCACTGTGGTGACAGTAGTAGCAAAGCGCGGGCTCTTACCCCTAAGGTGTCCTGTGCGGTTATATGGTCCGGCGGGTTGTAGTCCGTCGTGAGGAGACTACGTAAAAAGTAGTTGCTGAGGGACCTATGGACGCCATGGCCAGTTTCCGCTGCGTTGACTAACTTAACAGTGGTATCAGAGCCAAACCAAATAATAAAACTAGAGTTAGACGATATTTTAGTATCGAGACCGAAATTTGAACTGAATTAAGTTTTCAATTCCATGTTTTTGTCCCTTTTTAAACAACACCTGAAATTTTTTTAGCATACCGCAGTGGAATTTTGTTTGAAAAATAAAACTTGGCACAAAACCCATCCGAGATTTTCGGCCCAAAAATTTCCATTTAGTCCCTGGTTTTGTCAGTTGCTTGGAATCGTGGAAACATGATTTTTTGAATATCTCTTGTTGTCCCAGATTTCAGATTGTGTAGTTTTTGCATACGAGCAATTTGGGATTGTTATCGATCAAAATTTTAACATCGTTTATGATCCGTAGTTTTTTTTGTGTATTGGATAACGTCGTCTAATTGATATATGTTTGATTAGACGGGGTTGTACACTGGTTACTTGTGATGTTCGTTTGGATATATATCTTGTGATGGTTTAGCTGGATTGTCGGGATTGGATATCCCCTCGTACGATTTGTTTGTACAGTTTGAATGTATATTCGGTTATTCGGGATGAGCGGCTAGTTTTTGTTCATCGTTTCCGCTTGATGTGTATTATTTTATTGGGACACGTCTGAGTTGAGGTCGTTGTCGCCATTGTATATATTTCTTTTCTGTACTAGGACAAACCCGGGAGAAGTGATCGAGTAGCCGGGTTCTAGAGTGCGGTAGGTGGCCGTCTTATGGTGTTTAAGACCAGGCCGCCTCGCTCTAGAATTGGCGGGTTGCTCGCCGCACTTGTAGGGGTTTTAGGTTGACCCGCGGAGGAGTGCTCAAGTTATCGGATTCCAAGAAGTGCTGGGTGGCCCAATCATGACATTGAATGCGGGTTACCTCACTTCTAGAATTGGTGGGTAACTTGCCGCACTCGTAGTGGTCTTCATTCGATGTTGTATGGGCTATCTATACAACCAGAGAACGTTATGTTTCGTTTCCGACTCAAACGAAATATGGGTCTCCTAATTTATCTGCTATTCCATCATGTTTGTTGTTGATCGCATGCTTGTGATTCTTATTACTTGCTTGCAATGATATATATATATATATATATATATATATATATATATATATATTAGATGCTTCATATGTTAGATGCTTCATATGTTTTACATCCGCGCTAGCCCAGCCTCCGTCCTGTCATAAGTTAAGTAACCTTACGGTGAAGACCCGAGACCACATGGCGAATGCGGATGGCATATAAAGCATGCTAATTTAGTTGTTTCTGTTGTGGCTAGGAACTTGAATGATGGGACTGCATTATATGCAAGGAAAATAAACCTAACTAATTTTTAAAACTACTCGGTTTTCTTCAAGACCACTCGTTTTAAAAGCGGAGCCTAAACCACTCCTTTTCAAAGCCACTCGAGTTGCTTCAACGATATCAAGTTAAAAGTTTTTTCACCAAAAACCAGCCATAGCCCTCCGTCATTTCAGATTAGTATTGCTTAATATTCGTACTACATTTGTCGACCTTTTGCCGAGGCGTAGTGTTCGGTAGCTCTGTGATGCTTTTTGTTGCATAGTAATATGATTGGTTAGGAGTTGACCTCTGTTAAGAGCTTTTGCGGGTGGATTTAATTAATACAGGATAATGACAGGTTGAACTTGACTAGCGACTTGTTGTTTGTTTTCCTCTGTCAAGGTCATAAGTCGTTAGGAGCCAAAACTATATCGGGAGTTTCAAATATAAGGGAAACTTATCAAGTATACACATACTTTCGGGAGTGTGGTGATTTTGGTTGGCTACCATCAAGGTTATTATGCGATAATAGTTGGGTCCCGATTCCCATTGTGAGTAGGTATTACTCCTCGGGAGATTTTCACTTCACAACTAACTAACCCATTAGGTGCCTAAAAAGATGTTAACGGTGTTATGCCTATGCGGAAATGGGGTTATTTAATTAGATCCGTGCAAAAGCATGGGGAGACTCCCTTGGAGTACCAACACTGGCCTGGCTGATTGGTTAGCGAACTTATAAGGTGTTTATGATCCCAACTAGTTCTCCTTTTAGGGTTTGAAGAAGAATTCAAGGAAACAATGGGAGCCATCCAGATTAGATATATTAATTAACCAATCTAATCTTGATAGAGTGTACGCTGAGTGTTTCTTTTCTCTCTCTTTGGCAGCGACCCATGACTGACCTTAAATTAAAACTCGTAAACCAAGTTAACCGAACCTTTTTACAAACATTGGTTTAGATTGTCATGATTCATGACAAAGTTACATATATCCCTGCCACTCCTATTTTACTCTTTGTATTCTCCAGAACACTCTGTATCACTATGGATATCGATATTGCTAGGAATGGTCATCTCGTATAGTTACATACGCACTCAAAGAAGTTGCTTCACTCCAGGATGGCCACATGTTCTGGAGAAAAAAAATTGAATTGGATAATTCTGTTGTCTCCCCTTCTTCACTTTCTCTCAAGTTGTGAGCTCCTTGTATTAGGAGAGTACACCAGTTACACTTAATGGATAGTCTTCTTTCAAGCCTTAGGCTGGTGCTGATAGGTAGGGAAGGAAGAAAATCAACTTGCCTAAGTATGGTGTACAGAAAGTAAGATATAGTGACATATAAAGGGATTGAAGTGAGGGCAAAGGAAATATTAACTAGTGTCATGAATTAGGGCATTGGAAAAGGCATTACTAGGAATACATGGCCACCCTCTTGAAATATTATATGTTTCGGTTTTCTGTGCGGTTGTAATTGAAGACTGTTTTTCAATTGATTCTGACTCCTGGGTATATCTATACCATATTAGAATCCCATATTTGCAGAGCGTTACAAATACTGCAAATGAGTGGAATATTGGGAAATGGGTGATTTGATCCTCAATATCGGAATTCGTAGGAATTGGTGATCTTGGATTAAATCACCTGGTTTTGCGCAAAGGCAAATATTTGGTTTTGAATAACCGTTGTTATGCAACGATTTTTAAAAAATATATCCGTATATTTATTTTATAAAGTGGGATATAATTTTTGAAAATTGTGTTTTAAACATTTACCTTCATTAGTTGAGGATAAGGTAAGGTGCGTTGAATAACGGTATCGATGTTCTTAACCAAAATACAGTTTTCATCTTACAACACACGGAGTTTGAGCTAGTATACTCATTGGACTTATACAAGATAATGTATCTTGTCCGGTATCCTTATGGGCAAGTGGTTGGTACTCTTACTTCATTTCATTTTACCTATGAGTTCTCTTGTTTTAGACACACATTCGTTGAAATGAAAATTCCAAAGGTTTTGAGAAGTTCATAGGTATAAAAATAAAGTAGAGAACCAGATGTTGGAAGTATCAAGGTTCTTCGAAGTGATCAAAGATGTAAATACTTATGCTAGGTATTCCGTCATAGTAACATTGAGAATATTATTTCTTTCATAAGTTACTCATCCGTGGGTGCGCTCCTTGATGAGTAATGTTGTATGGCCTTCTTCCATTTAAGTGATATTCACTGGAAATGACTACATAACATTTGAAACTAGTTCTATCTAAATTAGTTCTATTGATTATATATGGAATTAGAATGGTTACATATCTTTAGGATGTTAAGATATGGAGTTATCCGGTTTTTGTTTAAAAGAAAAATACGGAAATACTCAAGGCACATTTCAGTATTGGCTGTTTGTGGGTTATCCCAAGCTTTCGCGAGAGTTTAACTTCTACCATATTCAAGATCAATGAGTTGATTTGTTCTTGACCCGCCACCTTTTTATAAAAAGGACTTCTTTGCAAAAAAAATTCAGTGGGAGTATGGTAGAGCTGGAAGTGGTTCCAGAACCACAAATGATTACTGAAAATTTAGTAGAACCTAAGGATTCAATTGGACCCGACAAACCATTAGCCACTCCGCAGATTTTGTAGGTAATCTTAGCCACCCGGGAGATACTTCGGTTTCCTCATAGACGGTGACAGGAAGGTCAGTATTATAATAATGATGACCCTACTTGCCACTGCTTCTATTCAAGACTATGAGATCTAGCAGGTGGTTGACTATAACGTCTTTCTAAATGAGAATTTAGAAGTGCGCGTATATATGACTCTGTCAGAAAGTTGTCGTAGTCAGTGGGAGCAGCGGAAGGTGTGCAAATTGCTTATGTCTATTTATAGACTAAAGCATGCATAGTGGATATAAATCATCTGTTTTGGTGTAACTGTCAAGGTGTTTGACATCATTAAAACAACAGATGAACCTGGTAAGAAAGATGTAGGGAGTAATGTCATGGGTAAAGACTCTGAAATCACTATACAGAAATTTTTATTGTACAGAAAAGAGTATTACAACCCGTGCAAGAGTTAAAAGTTATTTTTGTTAAATAAAAGCAAGAAACAACTTGTAGCTCGCTGGTAAAGCCTCTACACTCCTGTGACATAGCCTGTGCGTTCGATTCCCATCAGACCCAATTATGTTTTAGATATTTTCTTTTTGGAAGCCCAAGAGTTACACGTGCAATACACGGAGAAATGAAAAGTTTCAGAAAAATCAAACAGATGCAATGAGGTGTACATACCCAACCTGACACGTGGCACAAATCTCGAGACGGACCAACCAAATCCGACCACCCATTCTTCAATATTGACCGCCGCCGACGGTTGGATATTGTCCAAATCACCCCGTGCTTTGCACACTTATCCCTTCGACTCCCCTTAACACCCCTGCACTGTTTAATTTTCCTGCAATCAAACAGAGACCCTTCAATTCTTTTTAACATTTAACATCTTTTTAATAAAAAATTTTAATTTCCAAACCCTAATTATCCATTATAAATACCACCACATGCCCTAGCTCCCCTCTATTCTAAAATTTCTAGCAAAATCACTTCAAAAGTTCCTAAGTGCAAGTGGAGTCAAGTGGAGTTAGCAACCAAGCTCCTTCCATCGAAGATAGAAGCCGTTTCCAGAGCTTCCGCGACACCACGAAGCCCCCTCCCTTCTTCCTTACTCTCTTCTCGATATTACCAAGCCTTAAGTCCCTCTCATCTCTTCTTCTTTTCATCTCAATTCATCTCCTAAAAATATATCGGTAAATTGGAGTTATTTCTGATACATTTCTTTTTAAACTTAGAACTCCTTTTTCCTTTATACATAAGTCAAACTAATTTTACCATCCTACTTGTAACTTTAATTACAAGCTTTTAGCTTCAAGTATAACCAAATTTTTCATGTGAAACAAACATAAACAAACTTTTTCATTAAAATACCATGAACTTTAGTATAAACCGCTTTTCGATAATTGTTAAAACAATACCTTTAGGAAAACTTCATGGGGTAACTACCTTCCCCACACGCACACTTTGGTTTCATAGCACGATATATATATATATATATATATATATATATATATATATATATATATATATATATGGTTGGTTCAAAGAATAGCTTTCATTAAAATATCACATCTTTTCAAAAACGGGTTTCTTTTAAAACGGTATTTTGAAATCCTTGGCAATACGCCTCTACAACCTTCGTAAGGGGGCCCTATAATGGATGGTGCAGATTATCGCACATTCTTGGGATAATAGAGCGAGATGCAGAACTCCTCACGGAGTATTCGATCTCGAATGGAAATAAAATACGGTTTTTAAGAAATGCGACTTTTTAAACAAAACAAATTTTTGAAAAGTTATATAAAAATTATAAATCCTTATTTTCAATAAAAACACATTATGAAACTATATTTTTAATATGAAAGATTAAAATGTTAATAAAAATCCATCAAGTTACCAAAAGGATTAGTTTTCAATAAAATACCATCAACTTTTAAAATCTAGGTTTTTATTATTAAAATACCCCAATAATTAAAATACATGCTTATAAAAAAACCTAAATCTTGTAAATCACACTCGGGGTTATTTTTAAAAACAATATTAACATATTTTTCATAAAAACCCCCTTGAGATATGCAAACAATACTTTAAGAACTATAGAATTAACACAGGCTTAAGCGGTATCATTTCTCTTGAGCCTCAGGGAGCCGGAGAAAGTGAGTGCTTTCCTATTCATGCTAGAAAACTTAACGGGGTTTTCAATGGCAATTGTCTTGGAAAAATACCCAAATCCTGCAGTCCATATGCAGCAGTTGCCGATTACTCCCGAGCATAAGAAATTCAAAAGTTAAACCCGTTCATAAATGTCTGACTCAATCTGAGTCCATACTCAAATCAGAATCCAAAATCAAACACGAACTTGAATACTTGATCATGAGCCTGAATACTCAAATTCAAATATCAAACTCAAACTTGTATACTTGGCTCGACTTGACCGAACTATGGTTATAACGTGACATGAACTCGACATAACTACCTGAACACATGATTACATCCTGAACATGAACCTGAACATTTTATATCCATAGATTTGCCCAAGACCTGTAATCTTAATTTATACAATACAATACGCGGAGATAAAGGGGTGGATTGGTACAGAACGTATATTATGGCACGAGAGGTCACTTTAAAAGACACCTACATGAATTCACGTGTTGTTGTCCCGTGGGTTATGACGGGGCCTTGTACTACATATTAGCATAGTCAACGGGGTAAGATGGACTCCTCTCGTATACATGAATACCTTCTTTATCAAACTACAAATAACCACGTTAGAATAACCATCTTATATCTGTGAATGATCATATACAATTTTACATGTCCTCTGTTCTTTTAGTTCCTATTCACATGATATACTATTTTTCCCTTGCTTCTTTTGGGACTTACCGAGCACTAGTTCGCTGACGACATTCCTCTTTATTTTCTTTCTTTGGAATGTTCGTCAGGAGGACCGGACTCTGAGGAGATAGAGCTGAGCTAGGAAGACTTAGACCAGGTTGCTGCTCAGCCAGACTACTAGCTCTTTCCAGTCTGCACTTACTTTCTGTATGCCATTGTTTAGGCATTTGCCTTATTATTGTATCTTTTATTTTCAGACAGTTGTATGTAAAGTTGAATGTAAATAAAGTTGTTGTTTCATTTTATTACTCTTGTCATTCTTGTTCATTGTTATATTTCTTAGTTATGCTTAACGTATTTATTTTCATAGTAAATATGTTGTGGGCTTGCCACGTCACCATTTCCGTTTACTGGGAAGCAGGGTGTGACATCATGGGTGACATACTTCTGATAGGAAGTGATGTTCCTATACTACAATCGGTTAAATTTTGGTTATCACAAGTGTTTCTCCATATAGGATATGGATAATATATCAAGAATTCTGATAACTTGATCTGTGTCGATAGATTTAGTTTTGGGAAGTATCCTAATTAGGGTATTTAGACGCCATTCTAAAGGGGTTTAGAATGGACGACTCCTAGTATGGTTGTGTAGCCGCATGTGATGGAGTCACCCAATCTAAACAGATGTCTTCTAGACTGATGAGGAGAGGGACTAGCGTGAATGACATTTCAATTTCTTTGGTAATTAGGTCAATCATGCGATGTCATATACCATACCATATATTGTTTTTGCACTTGTTGTAGTAAAAGGATAATAATCCAATTCTGAAGAAACAAAGGGATGCGGTGAAGAACATAAGAGTATGTTCTTGGTGTATGGTAAT
Source organism: Agapanthus africanus (assembly GCA_030015575.1). Lineage (NCBI taxonomy): Eukaryota > Viridiplantae > Streptophyta > Magnoliopsida > Asparagales > Amaryllidaceae > Agapanthus > Agapanthus africanus. The sequence goes on along the minus strand of JASDDO010000012.1, from coordinate 460,468,479 downwards.
GGTAGCCTCCTATAGGAGCCGGTTACTGGTTCTAACTTCCGAGATGACATGGATGACAGAGTGGCTATAAGAGTTATAAGTTTGTCCTCTTCTGAGGGGTAGTATGTTGGACAGGGTTCCAAGCGGAATACTGAGGTAGACATGGCGCAAGTTTCTGATTATAATGAGCGGTGGATACAGCTCTTGAAGTTTGTTGGATAAAGTTGTTTATTTATTAACCTAGTTCCATCAAGTATCCAGACAAATTCTAAGGCAGAGTATTGCTCAGTTCGGGAGATAGTTGATCTCTGTGAAGTTGAGATATAAAAAGATAATATTAGAAACATTATAGCGGATCCACTCACTAAGGCTATTTCTCGAACATACCGAGTTGTTAGTAGAGAGGTTGGGTATTCGATAGCACACGAGCTGTGGGTATACGATACCGCAATAATTAGCCTTAAGTGCAAATGAGAGATTGTTGGCTATAGTGCCCTTAAGGCAATTACTGTAATTGCAGGTAGGCGATTACGATAATTAAAGGATGACCTATACAGATAGAACAGTCTTAGTCGAGATGATGGTATGCTATCTAGTTTGTCTTTATCATTGATGTATATTTGTAAATTGATGTAATATTCTTTTGCGGGGCACATTCGGGTTGAGCTTTTAGACACCGTTGTATTATTTCATTTACTTTTCTTGCACCTAGGATATACACAAGGTGGGGTGTATAAACTACCGGGTCCTTGAAGTGCCAAGAGGCCTACTCATTTCATTGAAGGAGGTTGCTTCACTTAGGGGATTTGGCGGGTAGTTTTCCGCACCCGTATGGGTCTAGGGTGAGGGTTTGGCTATTCATCATGACCATGGAATCCATTTTTCGTTAGAGACTAAAACGGGAGAAATTTTTGCGCCAATACATATGATTACAAAAATTTTCTAAACTGGCGCTACCATGACCCGATACCTGGATCTACCCTAAACCTTATACTAGCAAGCAATATAAAGAGTTAGGAATGGTTATACCGAGTTGATCCGTGTCCTTCGGTCTTCAACCTTCATCCCAAGCTCCTAGTGGTTGCGGATCGAGTTTGGTTGCCGGTCTTCCTCCATCTACAATGATCCACCAGAGGGAAACGACGCAAACTCCAGCCACGCCAAGCAAGGCAACCGACGCTCCAAGGTTGCTAGCAATGGAGAGTGGAGGTGTAGGAATGTGTCACTATAATTTTTCTCTCATCACAAATGCTCCATGAGCAACCATAGAAGATCAAGAGGAGGTGAGGAAACATGTGGCATGAGCAACTAAATAAATGTGGCTAAGTCTCACCTGAAGCATGTACACGATGATAAATATGTGTACAGGCTGCACAGACTTTAAGTGTACAGGTGGCACTTTGCTTTCGCACTATCTAAATCCCATGTCTTACAGATCTCAATGTTCGTAATAGTGGATTTTGGACCCGAGACAGCAGGGGCTTTAGTAGTAAGGAGATAGCCCAGGTTGTCATAAGTCATGGCCATCTGGACATTCCTTAGCTAATCTTTATGGTTTAGCCCCGTCAATATATTTTTATCTAATATTAACTTAAGCCCGGTCATCTTGGTCGCTGCAATTAGGAGAGAGAGAAGAAACACTCAGTATGATACTCTTGCAAGTTTAGATTGGTTATTAGTTTATCTAAACATGATGGCTCCCACTGTTTTCTCGAATTCTCCTTCAAACCATAAAAGAAGAATTAGTCGAGATTAATCGCTCCCAACAATTCTTGCTTTAAACTTTCGGCCAGGCTAGTGTAGGTACTTCGAGAGAAGTTTTACAAAGCTTTCACGAAGTTCCTTAATTAAATAATCTCTTTTCCCTGGAGGCGTAGCCCCGCTAACATCGTTCCAGATACCAACTTGGTTTATAGAATTGATTGTAAAGTGAAAAACTCTCCCGGGGAATAATAATCATTACTCACAGTGGGATCGAGATCCAACTATCATCCAACTATCATTGTGTGACAACTTTGAAGGAATCCTACTAAAATCATCACCCCAAATGGTATGCAAAACTAGCATTTTTCCTTTTCCTTTGAAACTGCCGATGTGGATTTTTTCCCCATGCGTTTATGACCTTGATGAAGGCCAAAATATCATAAGACGCAAGTCAAGTTCTACCCGTCACTGTCCAGGTTAATCTAGACACATTCGTACAAACCCTTGATGAAGGCCAAAATAGTTGTACGTCTATCCTAGATTAACGCATCTATCTATACTACAGATGAATATCCAATAGCTACCAATCACTATACCATGGCGAAGGTCAAAATACATAGCTTGAATACTAGTGAATTCCCATTTAAAATGATGGAGAGTTACGGCTGGTTTTGGCGAAAACCGTGAACGTAATGAACTTGATATAGTCGAAGGAACCTGATAGCTTTTAAAAGGATTGGTTTAGGCTCTGCATTTAAAAGTTATTTTTAAAGAAAACCAAGTAGTTTTTAAAATTTTCCAACGTTTAGCTTTTGGTTTGTTTTCTTTGCACTAATCAAAATTAATGCGGTCCCATCATTTAACCATATCATTACAGAAAGAAACGAAAATAGAATGTATGCTTATGCCATCAGTATTCGCTACGGGGCCCCGTCATGCACCGTTAGGTCACTTAACTAACAGAAGAGCGGGGGCAGGGCTAGCGCGGGTGCAAAACATAAGCAACGTTTATTATATATAATCTATATATATCCATTCGTCTCACGCAATAATAGTCATCACAGATCACAGCAGAAGCAATACAGATGAATATATTGGATATACTAGGATTTCTGTGTTTCGTTTTAGTCTCTAACGAAAAATGGATTCCATGGTCATGATGAATAGCCAAACCCTCACCCTAGACCCATACGGGTGCGGAAAACTACCCGCCAAATCCCCGAAGTGAGATTGCAATTATTCGGTCATGATGAATAAGCATGTGATTGCAATTATTCGAGATGAGCGGCTAGTTTTTGGTCATCGTTTCCGCTTGATGTGTATTATTTTATTAGGACACGTCTGAGTTGAGGTCGTTGTCGCCATTGTATATATTTCTTTTCTGTACTAGGAAAAACCCGGGAGAAGTGATCGAGTAGCCGGGTTCTAGAGTGCGGTAGGTGGCCGTCTCATGGTGTTTAAGACCAGGCCGCCTCGCTCTAGAATTGGCGGGTTGCTCGCCACACTTGTAGGGGTTTTAGGTTGACCCGCGGAGGAGTGCTCAAGTTATCGGATTCCAAGAAGTGCTGGGTGGCCCAATCATGACATTGAGTGCGGGTTACCTCACTTCTAGAATTGGTGGGTAACTTGCCGCACTCGTAGTGGTCTTCATTCGATGTTGTATGGGCTATCTATACGACCAGAGAACGTTATGTTTCGTTTCCGACTCAAACGAAATATGGGGCTCCTAATTTGTCTGGTTTGTCTTCATTTTTCGTTAGAGGCTATTCATCATGCTTATCTCTAGATTTGAATGAAATTTTTATCTCTAATTCATCATCCCGGGTCAGTAAATGTTTCTCCCGAACTTCATATGCATCTTGATTTTGATGATAATTGCATGGATGAGTTAACTTTTGAGAAGAATTATGAGGATAGTATTGAGGAGGGTATTGAAGATAGTATTGAGGATGAACCATTTTTGTTTGATGTGTCGGATTTTCCAATTCATCCTCCTGAACTTTTAACTGTTATACTTCCTAAATCACCTTCCCTCCTTTCCATCGTTCCGACCACGCAAAAGATCACGCAGGAGGACAGTGAGCTTGAAAAATTTCTGTTCGATCACAGCAGTTTGGACGCCACTAGTTCGTTCCTCTTTGAATCTGACACAGTTCTCACAGCCGATAACGATTACGAGTGTTTCACTTTTTCGGACGATTTTGAAGACTCACCGCCCGAGTTTGAGTCCTTTGAATTTTCAGATGAGTTAGTTGAACTATCAGACTCGGTTGCTTACAGTCATTTCGAACCATTGATGGAATCCTTCGAGTTCGAGACAGTTTGCTTAGGTGAGAATAAGACTATCCCTAAATCACTCCCTTTCGTCCTTCCTATCGTTTCGACCGAGCAACAATTCGTCACGCTTCCACTTTCAATGGATGGTTTACCAAGTTCAAAGTACCCATGTTTTCTCGCGAATCTTGAGGGATTTGACCCCATTTCTCGACGGGTTGATAAATTAGAACAATCTCTTTTAACACATCGGTCATCATAATTTGCGCTAATTTATTCACTCGATTTACACCCTCAAGTTCGCACTACACTTCTTTCTCTTTTCCGCCATTCTTCTGCGAATATACCGAGACCATATTCCACCCTTCTTCCCATGTGGTCTCGTATGGTTCTCAACTCTTTTCTCTACACTCCATTCTTCCACCAACCTTACCATTACCACGATAGAATTTTTGAATGGTTGGTGTTAACCTTTGGTCTGTGTAAGGCCCTGTATAGTTTGATTTTTCTCCTCCCTAACTCTAAACTTTAACGCTTAGACAGTGGAAACACTGTCTCACTTATGTTTGGGGGGGACCTTTTTGTATATATATTTTTGTTTTCCTTTTAACAATAAATTTTTTTTATAAATAAATAAACAGGGGAGTGCCGACATTTTGACCCTCTTGGTGTGGCTTGACAGTGAGGACACTGTCAAGTTTAAGTTTGGGGGTATGCTCGGTAAGCCTTCTTCCTTCGCATTCATGTGTATATTTTTGCATTTGCATACTTATTTTAAAAACCATAAAAATTAAAAAATTTCCAAAATTATAAAAATTAAAACATTCAATTTTAGCCATAATTGACTTGAGTTTGACGAATGGGTTAACTAGTTAGGAACAACTAGATCTTAAACTTAGCAAATTAAAAACCCTAAAAATAACCTTTCATTAAATTTAACGGTAGAAAGTATATGTCTTTGTAGTTTATTTAGAAATAGGCAAATTTCGAGTTGACTTCTTGGGCTAAGTTAAAACAAGGGAAAAGTATTGATATTTTTATTAAAGTATAAGTTTGAAAAATAATTCCTAAGCTTAAGTCTAAATTTTAAAAATATATACCCTACAAATTGCACAAACACGCACCTTGAAACTTGGAATAGTAGAAGAGACCTTGAAATTCTCTTGTCTAAAGTCCTTAGTATGAAGAAAAATAAAAAAATATACAAGTGTGAATAAAGAGATAAAAAAAATGAACACTGGTTTTTGTAATTAGTTAAGGCTGCATTAATAGAAAAAATATTTAGCGAGGGTGCTTCATCACCTAGTGCCTTAAACCAACTGGTTTGGGAGTCACTGCTAAAAGCCTTAGGGATTACAAGACTAGGAATTACGCCTTAATGTGCAAACACATTTTGTAATCGGTCGTTGGTACCTCAAGAAATATTAATGGTAGCATGAAGAATGTGTGAGCAATTTCATCTAAAAATTCACCAAATGAAAAGTACTTTGGACGATGGACAAGAGTATAATAGATTGATTTGAATTTCCAAGTGTAGGGGTGATATACACACACACGTAGGGGTATGTGATTGGGGTTTAGATAAGAGATAGGAATGAAAAATAGGACTTGTATCTTTAGTAGAGATGATAAAAATTCCCAAGTTGAGATAGAACCCTAGAAGGAAAACTTAAAAGATGCTAAAAGCTAAGTAAATTTACAAGAACATATATAATCTTAAGTTAAATGATAAGGAGGCGTGAAAAATACGGGTGGATAATTTCTGAGTCAAAGATAATAGAGTTTCTTGTTAGAAAACCTAATTGGAGAATAAAAGTCAAAAGGCCGAATTGATAGGATTTTGTGGGTAGTATCCGCTGAAAACCCTCAAGAGACAACACTCCTCCTACTAGGGACACCTAGAGGTTTAATGGCTTGTTGCACGAGCTCAGTGCAATTGCGTTTCCCTGCGAAAGTGAGGCTAGATCTTTTTCGAGAATAAAACTAGTTTTGCTCGAGGACGAGCAAAAGATAAGTTTGGGGGTATTTGTTCATACCATAATTTTTCATTATCATATTACCCATTCTTATTCATTTTACAAATAAACAGGCGCGTTTGATCCATGTCTGCTACATAGTTGCAGGTTACAGGTTCTCGGAACAGAAACAGTAAAAACGATGAAAAGATGATACAAAAGTGAGACTACGACCAACAAACGGAATGATCTTGATCATGCCTACAGTTTGAAGACTAAACGAAGATCAACAAACAAGTTCACAAAGCACAAAGGCAGTGCAAGGTTTAAGACTTCGACACGAAGAAAACGGTTAGGTCCACGGCATTATTCACTGCGGAAATCTGGAGAGAACTAGAAGACATTCTGAAGAACTAAGTGAAGAAACGAGAAGAAACATGCAACCAGAATCAACCCAAGAAAAGTCAGCCATCAAGCTCCCTACTTGGCCGCGGAACCGCGGCCAAACCTTGCTCTTGGTCGCGGATCCGCGGCCGCGCTAAGCCCGTGTCGGTGGAAAAATTCTTTGGTCGCTGGCGGCGCGTTGACTAGTCTTTCTTAGGTGTTAAAATTGTAAATGCAGTCGCGACTCGAATGTAACCCTAGGGTTTCTATGTTCTATAAATAGAAACCCTAAAACCTTTTTTAGGTTATGCATCTTCTTGTGCCTCATTTCATTTTATCAAAATTCAGATCTGTAAATTTCTGCAATGTATGAAGAGAGCATCAAATAAAAATTAGGAGTAAGTTTTCTTTTCATTACCCTAGTTAATTTTATTATCTGCCCTAGTATAATTTTCCTTTCTTCCCTAGTTTTAGATTTTATTCTCTGCCCTAGTTAGATAGTTAGAACATGTTATTCAATTCCTTAATGAGTGAGTAATTCCTCACTTGTTAAGGTTAGATTTAGGGAAGGCTTGAGAGTTGAAGATCTCTCACCTCTTTCTTTCCCATCACACGTTTTTATAGAACACCATGCATACATGCACACACCGCTCCCTACGACACCCTATCCCACGAGGTAGCGGTGATACCGTAGTATAAATGACCGGTTGCGTATGTTTTCCATGGAGGTTAGGGTAAGAATTAAGAAAGGAAGGACAAGAACCTAAGGTAAGAAACATCGTTTCTTCTCGATGGTACTAATCCACTTTATTAATTATTACCATAACACCTCATAGATCTTAAATAGGGCATAGAAAGCGGTGAGGAATATTGACTTTCCAAACTTAACCTAAACCTAACCCTAGCAAGATTTTAGTTTAGATCAACTTAGTTTTTAGATTTAATCAATCCGACAACAATCGAAATTAACTCGTTAAAGAAATTAGGAAATACACGAAATCCCTGTGGACCGACCCGTACTCACCAGCTAGCTACCAAGCGATGCCATTCTTGATTGCGGTTATAAATATTCTTTGATCAATCATGTGTAAAAGACATCTCTACACTTGGAGAATTCAATTCAAGCTATCATACCCTTTATCCATACACCTTAGTACTTTTTAGTCGGTGAATGTTTTAGATGGATTTGCTCACACATTCTTCATGTGACCGTTAATACTTCTTGAGGTACTAACCAACTGATTACCAAATGTGCTCACTTATTAAGGCATGATTAGAAATATCCTAGTCTTGCAACACCTTAGGTTTAGCAGTGACTCCCAAACCAGTTGGTTTAAGGCACTATATGATAAGGCACCCTCGCTATATTTTTTTATGCTGCCTTAAGTAATTATAAAACCAGTGTTCATTTTTCTTCACCATTTATTTTTTTGTGTCATTTATATTTTGTTGATATATTTTTTTCTTCATACTAAGGCTTTAAGAAAAGAGCATTTCAAAGTATTCTCTACTATCCCAAGTTTCAAGATGTGTGCAAGTACGTATAGTAGGGTATCAACATTCAAAAGTTTAGACTCAAGACTATGGACTATTTTTCAGACTTATTTCTATCCGCGGATTAGTGATTCCTTTCATCTTACTAACCCTTGGGACAACAGCTCATAACTACATATTACTAGCTTCGTTTTAAAACATCTAATTTTCTTACTTTTCTTAAATCTCTTCCTTTATTTCATATGTATTTTTCACTTTCTAACTTTTATTTTCTAAAAATATTTATTGTGCAATACAATATTTACATATGATACGTAGATATATACAAACCATTCCCCCAAACTTGTTTGCAGTAGTGTCCTTACTGATGCTGTCTAGAAGGAACAGTGCAATAAGATGGTATAAAAAAGGGGCAAGAGCGAATAACCATGAAATCCTCCCCCTAACTTGTTCTTGTCTCATAATCGTGCAAAAATTTCTAGAGCCATTTAAAAATATTTTTCTTCTTTCCCCCAAACTTGAGTAAAACAGTGTTTTCATTACCGAGCATTTGAAAATCATAAAGGGGGGGAGGGTAAATATTATCGGTCTACATAAAGCTTTACACAGACCAAAAGACAACACCAACCATTCATATATTTTATCAATATAACACTATGGTTGGTAGAAGGTCATTTTACAGATAGACGTGAAGAAGTGGGGAGGAGATAAGAGGTGTAATCGAAAGGATTTACGTATCGGTTGGTAGAGACGAAAAAGTGAGTATGAATGAAAACGCGAATTTGAAAGATAAGGAATGGATGGAATAGTCTCATTCTCGTATGGGTTAAGAAAAAGGTGTGGCGGTTCAACTTCTTCGGCCTCAAGGGGAGGCACAAAAATTTTTGGTAGAGGTTGATTCATTACAACATCCAAGTCTTTAAGGAACGTGAGTTTTTCGACGAAAATATTTTTGAAACTTTCCTCTATGTTCCAATTGATGATCTCATCGGAAAGAAAGGAATCGATATCTCCATTAGTGGAATATGAAGATTCACTAGGACGGTTGAACGTTTCAATGTCAATCTGTTGTGCACTAGCATTCAAAACACTCGATTTAGCAGAAATTATGGAGGAAGAAGACTCAGAAAGCTCATCTACCTTATTCGTATAATAAATATCTGGATCAAATAACAACGTACTAGTGGCGTCGAGATCATTATTGTGGAGAAAAACTCCTCCAATTCGCAGCTATCGGAAGTTATCTTGTTGACAGAACATATATTAATTATATGAGCAGAAAATTTGGAGGGTTGACTTCCTATCCTGAAAATGTTAAACTCAATTTTCATTTTCCCGAAAGATAGGTTCATGGAACCGTTACGATAATTGATTACTGCATTGGAAGTTGCTAGAAAAGGGCGACCAAGAATCACCTGGATTTGATTCCGTAGGTTCGCCACAGGCTGTGTATCTAAAACTATAAAGTTCACAGGGAATATAAATTCCTCGACATTGATCAACACGTCCTCTAGCTCACACCTAGGTTAGGTGATAGACCAATCGGCCATCTGGAGAGTGTAGTGCGTAGGTTTCAGCTCTTTAATGCCTAATTGCTCATAAACAGAATAAGGGAGCAAGTTAACACTAGCACCTAGATCAAGTAGAGCGCGATTGTTGTTTTACCCCCAATAGTTATAGATATTGTAGGACAACCGGGGTCCTTATGTTTCTTGGGCAAATGTTAGGTAAGAGCATCGTGCACATTGCTAGCTAAGAAAACCTTTTTAAGCACTTGAGTTTTCCTTTTCCTAGTGCACAAGTCCTTAAGAATTTTCGCATAGGACAAAACTTGTTGGGTATCATCTAAGAGAAGAATATTTATGTTAACTTGCTTAAACATTTCCACAATCTTCTCCATCTGTGGACTTGGTTTGTTGGGCCTCAACCGGTTTGGAAAAAGAGCTTTAACAACAGGGGTTGGGTCCAACACTTGAGGAGAAGTTCTTGGGGGATGAAATGGCTCCCAAAATTGGATTTGGGATGGTCTTAGATGGTAATTCATTTAAGGAAGTGAGCTGAGTGTTCGAGCTTAGTGAAGAACGGAGAATAGGCTCGGAAGAAGTTGTTGGATTAAACGACATAGGAGTAGAAGTAGTAGCCGGGGCGTCATCTAACTCATCAACTTGTTCATCAACATGGTTGTTCAGCACCTTTCCCGATCTCAACGTAGTTACGGAACTCACATTATGATTTGTTGGTTAAGAACGATATTTATGCTTTGTGAGTTGCCGGGGTTTGGTAGAGGTTGAGATGGAAGTTTCCCTTTCTCTCTCTCACTCATTGCAGCATTTAACTGTGCAATTTGTGCTTCTATTGATTTTATGCTTTCACCGTGGGAAGCAGTGTGTTGCATTAGCGTTTGGATAGAAGACGTTAAATTAACTGTCGTTTGTGTGGATTTTTTAATAAACACTTCTAAGCTTCTTTCGAGTGCAGAGACTTTATCGGTGCCGGCCGTTGGAATATTACTCTCTGGTTGGAAAGAATTATTATAAGGGGCAAAATTGTTGGCCGGATTTTGGAAAGATTGTGATTGAAAGAGCTGCCGAATTTGTTATGGTGGTTGTTGTTGCTGTGGGGGAAACCTTTGATAGTTATTTTGGCTTAGGAACAGATTTTGAGTTTGAGTTTGGTTTTAGTTCCAAGAAAAATTAGGATGATTCTTCCATCCCTGATTATATTTGGATTAATAAGGATCGTTTCTAGGTTGTTGCTGAAAAGCAGCATTAGTTTGTTCTTGACCTTGAGACGGATGATTCAAAGGGTATTCTTCCATTAAATGTGATAAGTCAAAATAGCAACCACACACGGTTTTGGGGAGAGTAACTTGGTTTAGGGTGGCTAAAGAGAATTTGCTCTCTATAGCTTCGAGTTTCTTTTGCATCACAGCCATTCCGGCTTTCATTGCGATGGAAGTATCGAGCTGATTGATACCTGCCCTAGATGAAGATGATATTGTTTGTCTAGTGCTCTCCCACTGTAATGTTTGTTCGACGAGATCTTCCAGAAATTGCTATGCTTCGCCATCGTCTTTTGACATGAAATGACATTGAAAAATGGTTTCTAGCATTTGTTTTGTAGCTGGATTGATACCCTCATACATAATTTGAAAAAGTTGCCATCTGTCGATTCCGTGATGAGGGCATTGGACAAGGAGATCTTTAAACTGTTCAAAACATTTCCTAAAGGGTTCGTTAGGAAGTTGGGCAAACTGGTTAATCTCGCTCCAAATACGGGCGGTCTTGTGATATGGATAAAATTTCTTAAGGAATGCTTTAACGAATTCATCCCATTAAGTGATAGAATGTGCGGCGGTGCTATAAAGCCACTTTTCTGTGAGATCGCATAAGGTAAAAGGGAGAAGACATAATCGCAGAGCATCCCCTGAAAGTTAGGTGTTGCTCATTATTTCACATACGTTTTCGAATTTGGTTATAAAACGTATGCATCTTCAGATTCACGCTCGTGAAATTTGGGCAACAAGTTGATGAAGTGGGGTTTAATTTCGAAATTATCCCCATTGGCTGGTGGAAGAGATAGACACGTAGGAAGGAGTCCACGTACGAGTTAGCATCGGTCTTGAAGAATGATGCGTGGTGGATTATGAGCTTGCGCACCTACAGGTGGTGGCAAGGTGGTATTGTTAAAACCCGATGGAGATCCATCCATCTCGGGAGATGTGATAGGTGGAGGAGAAATAGAAGATAAAGCGGTATCGACTTCAGAGTCAACAGCAAAAATGCGGACTGACGGGCACTAGAATCCCGTGTCCAGCCGATTATGCACTAAGCGGGTTTAGTGCACGTGGTAACGTGTGATATGTGTGAGAAAGATTTTAAGGAGGCTTGTTTTGAAAAAATAGCCGAACGTGAGGATTGACACAACCAATCAAAAAATGCACAGTCAATCCCTAGAGCTAGGGTCACCTATGTCAAGTTACTAGACCGCTCATAAACTTCTAAAGGACAAGACGTAGGATCAATTCTTTACCACCACCTTATTAATCTTGCGACCATGTAAGTGCCAGGTAAGAGGGAGGTATCCTCTATACGAATCAATGAAATAGCGGGCCTAATTAAATAACCTCTTTCCTTAGTCACACTTGCCTAGACACCATAAGAGAAATGCGGATAAGCAATAGATTACCCACGACCCTCCTTTGTCCTAATTGAGCGCGACAGTCCTTAGAGGCTTGGTCTAGATATTTTTTATTAATGTAGGGTGATAGTATGCTCGTTTGTGATTTGTGGGACCTAGGAAGGGTGATGAAATACCCACCTAATATGAATTTGGGTTTATTGCCCCTTAATGTTCGGTTTAAATATGCAAACAAACCGAAATCAAAACACACAAAAATATTTGTTTGCGGAGCTGTTTGCAAAGAATCCTGCAGGTAAAATCAGTTTATTGGAGCTTTAGAGGAGAGAGAAAGGCAATAGGAGAATACCAGAAAAGATTGGGGGCCCAACTCGTCAAAAGGACAACGGTTCCGCTGCTGTATGCAACCCTAGGCTGCGGTTCCCCCGCCGTTTGGAAAGATCGTCTGTTCAAAATTATTTCAGGGCACACCACTACCCCTTTGGTCTAAATTTAAAGTCTCTGAATCTCTGTTGGCTTGCTCCACTTACTCCAGATTTCCTTACAAAACTCGCACAATAATCATTAAAAACACAAAATGCGGTTTTGGTTCTCTTTTAATTTATGTTTCTGGTCTTTATAAAAATCAACCCGAATAACAAGAAAAATAATTACGACCGTTTCCCCGACAACAGCGCCATTTGATTGGTTGTGCGAAAAGTGTTTTTGTATGTGTTGTAAATAACCGCAATCAAGACGGTGTCGCAAATAGCTAGCCGCGATGAGTACAGGTCGTCCGTTGGAAACGTGAATTTCTTATCTTGTTTTAGACGAGTTGATAAAAAAGAGGAGGGATTGTTGTCGTTTTTAAATTAAGATGGTTAGAAAATTTATAATAGAAAGGCTTGTAGGGTTTATAGGACTTATTAGTTAATGGATGAAGCTTTAGAAATGATTCTTTTTATCTTTTAATTGTTTAAAACTAGAGAGATAGCGATGAATGTGGATTAGGGTTCTTGGAGGGAATTAGGGTTTTCCACTACTGCCCTTTATCCTTCCATTGATCTCTATTTATCTCAAACACTTAACAAAACAAGTATTTACTAAGCTCAAATCATTGTCGTGATTATCATTAATTGATAGCGCGCCCGATAAGAGAGTTAACATTCATTTTGCTAAAGTTTATAAACATTAAAATGTCAAAAGAAGTTAAGCGATATTTCATCCATTATTTTACCCTATCCTACAAACCCTAGCAAGCAAGAAATTACTCGCTCATGATTATTAGCGTAGTAAAATAGAGATGGAAGATGAAAGAAACCGTATTTGAAAAAAGTAATGCTGAATGTAATACGGAAAAGTAATTCGTAAAACTAATGCGGAAAGTAATGCAGAAAAGTAATGCTGAAAGTAAACGCGAAAAGAATTAAAACAAAATCTAGGTTTATTAATCAACAACTGCATTACAACTTTTCTCCTTCAAAAGTAGATAACAAGAACCCTAGTTTCACTCGTAGATATCTCTCTTTATGGAGGTAGATGATGAGATTCGATTCAATGATCCCCCTTTGGAAGGCACAGCTCTCGGTCCTTTATATAACCCATGAAAGTACAAACCCTAGATTCCATGTTGGAGTAGGTGTAGTTAAAATCATGCCCCCAAAAATCCATATCCAACGATCCAGATCTGACTGCGGTTCTGCCGCCTTTAACACTGTTTTACCACAGTTCCGCTGCCTCGTAGTGGGTTTGGGACTTGAGATTTTTTTTATTGCTTTTCGTCTCGATATTTGGAGATCCTTTTGATATATAGATTCTGAAAATATTGCTCCTATACTCTGTCGTTGCTATATTCTTTGATTTTCTTCTAATATTTGGCAGATTTGGTTTCGATATTCCGATTTGACTTGGATCTCCTACTTAGATTTCAGACCTGAGCTAATACCTGCACAATATCTCAAATCAAATTGTTAGTAGCATTTGGTATTTTTGAGATATTATTCCAACCATTTATATGATATAATATCTTAAGAATATTGATTAGGAATATTTGATATGATATGCATATTTTAATTACTAATATTTCATTTAAATATTATATGCTTATATTTCCTAATTATATTAATTATAAATGAAGAAACATATGATAATAATCTTTTTACACATAAACCCACATTTGTTCTTTATTTACAATTAACACCTTTTATTAGTTAATAATAGTAGGGAAAATGCTCATACAAATGTGCAATATTTTTGACTAAACAATACCTTCCTCTAGAATTGGCGGGCTATTCCCCTCACTCGTAAGGGTATAGGATTGACCCGCGGAGGGATGCCTAAGTCACCGGATTTTGGAAGTGCTAGATGGCCTATTCACTTCGTTGATTAGGGTTGCCTCACTTCTGGGATTGGCGGGTGACTTGCCGCACTTGTAGGGGGTCTAGGGGTATGATGTTATGGGCTATCGACACGATCGGAAAAATTGCATTTCATATTTGGCTCCATTGAAATGTACTTTTTCTAGATTATCCGCATTTCCATACTATGTTTACTTTTGTGCTTCATCTGTGATGTTACATGATATCATGCGTGAATCGAATGTTCATGTGTGTGTGTGTGTGTATCTAGTAGATGTTATATATGTTTTACATCCGCGCTAGTCATGTTCCCGTCCTGCCGTAAGTTAAGTAACCTTACGGTGAAGACCCGGGACCCTGTGGCGAATGCGGATGACATATACGTGTGTGCCTATTTTCGTTTCTTTTGGCATGATATGTTTAATTGATGGGACTGCATTAATTATGATTAATGCAAGGAAAACAAATCTAAATGATGTTGCGGGAACCGATTTTGTTTTAAAACTGACATTACAGGCGTTTACTTTTGCTTTGCGCCACGATATTCGGTTAGGAATATCCAGCACTTCATTCGATGAGGAAAGAGTCAAGATCCCTTCACAGTGAGTGACCTCTTTGGTAAGAAACTGCGCCACTATATATTTGTAAAACCACTCGAGTTCCTTCAACGATATCAAGTTTATTAATTAAAGGTTTTTCACCAAAAACCAGCCGTAGCCCTTCATCATTTCGGATAAGTAGTACATAGTATTCATGCGGTGTTTCTTGGTCAAAGTCAAGGCATCGTGAATAGTAGCTGTGTGTTGCTTATCCGTAGCATAGATAGATGCATTAATTTAGGACAGTCGTACCACCTTGTTGGCCAAAGTCAAGGGTGTGTATAGGTGGGTATAAATTAATCTGGATAATGACGGGTAGAACTTGACTTGCGTGTTATGATTTGTTGGTCAAAGTCAAGGTCATAAGCGCATTGGGGAAAAACCATATCGGGAGTTTCGGATATAAGGGAAACTTGCCAAGCATGCGCATACCTTCTGGAGTGTGGTGACTTGAGTGGCTTCCATCAAGTTATCACACAATGATAGTTGGGTCTTGATTCCCACTGATGAGTAGGTGTTACTCCTAGGGTGATTTTCAGATGATCCCGACTAATTCTCCTTTTAGGGTTTGAAGGAGAATTCAAGAAAATAGTGGGAGTCATCCTGATTAGATAAAGTGATTAACCAATCTAATCTTGATAGAATGCACGCTTATTGTTTTTCTCTCTCTCTCTTTGGCAGCGACCATGACCTGACCTTAAACTAAAACTCATGAACCAAGTTAACCGAATCTTTTGACACACTTTGGTTTTGGATTTTCATGATTCAAGAAAAAGCCGTATATATCCCTGCCCCTCCTACTTCCTCTTTACATTTCTTCAGAATACTCTGTATCATTACGAAGATCCATATTGCTTGGGTATTCCATCATATAGTTACATACGAACTCGAAGAAAATTGTTTTAGTTTGAGGACGGATTCCGGTTCTAGAGAAATTGAATAGGATTATTCGGTTGTCTTTTCTTTTTACCTTCTCTCAGATTGCGAGAGCTCCATATATTAGGAGAGTACACATATTACGCTTATTGGATAGTCTTCTTCCAAACCTTAGGCAGGTGTCGAAAGGTAAGGAAGAAGAAAACCAATTAGCCTAAGTATGGTGTATCGAAGGTAAGAAATAAAGACATATAAAGGGATTGGAGTGAGTGCAAGGAAAATTACGACTACTGTCATGAATCTGAATATTGGAAGAGGCGTTACTAGGAATATCCGGCCACCCCCTCTAAACATTTTCATATTTCAGTTTTACTATCTGGTGTTAATTGAAAACTGCTTATCTAATTAGTTTCTGACTCAAGGGTATGTATTTACCAGACTCGATTCTCACATCTGTATGGCGTTGCAGATGCTGAATATGAGTAGAATATTGAGAATTGGGTGATAAGATCCTCAATATCAGAATTCTTTGTAATTAGTGATATTTGAGGAAGTCATCTTGGTTTTGCCTAACAACAAATATTTGGTTTTGAATATCCGTTGTTATGCACCAAATTCAAACTGATATATCTGTACATTTATTTTATAAAGTGAGATATAACTCTTTGAAATTGTGTTTATGACATTTAGCTATATAAGTTGATGATTAAGTAAGGTGCATTCAATAACGGTGTAATTCTTCTTAACCATAACATAGTTTTCAACCTACGACGCATAGGATTTGAGTTATTAAACTCAGAGGACTTATACAAAGTATTGTATGTTGTCCGATGTACATTAGAACAAGGGGTTTGTACTCGTACTATATTCCGTTTACTTGTGGCTTCTCTGGTTTTAGATACGCATATCGTTGAAATATAAGGTCCAAATTTTGAGAAGTTATAGGTATAAGAAGAATAAAGCAGAGAACGATACGTTGCAAGCATCAGGATTCTTCGAGGTGATCCAAGATGTAGATACTTATGCTAGGTATTCTGTCATAAGTAATATTTTTCAGAACTTACTTTTCTCTCAGGTTACTCATCCGTGGGTGCGCTCCTTAATGAGTAATGATGCTTGGCTTTCTTCCATTTAGTCGAAATGCACTGGAAACAACTACATGTATTTTTGAATCTGGTTACAATTAAATTAGTTTCTTTGTTTTCTATATTAGATATAGACTGGATTCATATCTTAATGATATTAAGGTATATGGAGCTGTCCGGCATATGCTTAAAACCAGAATCCATATAAACTCAAGGCACGTTTTAGTAATGGTAGTTTGTGGGTTATCCCGTGCTTTGACGAAGGTTAACATTCTACCATTTGCAGGATCAATATTTATATTGACTCGTCATCTTTTTAGTAAAATGAATTCTTTTCAGAAAACATTAGTAGGAGTATGGTAGAACTGGAAGTGATTCCAGAACCACAAACGGTTACTGAAAATTTGGTAGAACCTAAGAATTCAATTGGATTCGACAATCTATTAGCCACTCCGCAGATTTGGTGGATAACCCCAGCCACCCAAGAAGTACTTCGGTCTCCTCAAAGATGGTGACAGGGAGGTTTTGATGACTTAAGCTTGCCACTACTGCTGTCCTAGACTATGAGATCTGGTAGGTGGATGAATATAACGCCGTTCTAAATTATCTTTAGAAGTGCGTGTGTATATGACTCTGCCAGACGGTTGTTGTAGTCGGTGGGAGCAGCGGAAGCATGGTGGGCAGGTAGCTTATGTCTATTTATAGACTAAAGCTAGTATTGCGGAAATAGATCATCTATTTTTGATGTGATAGTCATAGAGTTTGACTTCATCAAAACAATAGATGGACATGGTAAGAAGGTAGTAGGGAGTGATGTCCTGGTATTTGAATGACATGCTCTTGATAGAAAGTGATGTTCCTATATTACGATCGGTTATACTGTGGTTGTCACATGGTGTTTTCTCCACATAGGATCTGGATAAAATATCAGGGATTCTAGTGACTGGATCTATGGTTTTAGATCTAGATTTGGGAAGTGTCCCAATTCGGGTACGACACTATTCTAAAGTGTTTTAGAATGGACGACTCCTGGCATGGTGGTATACCCACAGGTGATGGAGTCACCCTCTCTAATGAGATGTCTTCTAGATTGATGAAGAGAAGGATTTCCAAGAATGACATATCATTTGCTCTTGCAATTGAGTCGATCATGAGGTGTCAAGTACCACACCAGATATTGCTTTTACACTAGCTGCAATAAGCATATATTAATCCAATCCTTGAGAAACATTGGGAAGTAGTTATGAACATAAGAGGACGTTCTTGGTATATGGTAACGGTAGCCTTCTTAAGGAGGCGGTTATCATTTTAGGCTTCCAAGGTGAACTGTATGACAAAGTGGCTGTCAGAGTTAATAGTTTTCCCTCTTTTGAGGTGTAGTGTATTGGTTTGGTTTCTAAGCAGGATACTAAGGTGGTCATGGTGTCGGGTGCTGATTACACAATAAATGGATACATTCTAAGAAGTTTGTTGGATTTAGAGTTCATTTATGAACTTGGTCCCATCAGATATCCAGACAAATTCTAAAAATCGTATCACTCATTTCGGGAGATGGTCATTCTCCGCGAAGTCGAGATATAGAAAGATAAAAATAGAGACATTGGAGCGGATCAACTCACCGAGGCTATTTCTCAAACACGAATGTATCGCAAACATGGTTTACGAAACTGATTAGTAGAGAAGTTGGGTGTTCGGTACCACACAGGCTGTGAGTATGCGAAATCTCAATAATTAGCGTGAAGTGAAAGTGGGAGATTGTTGTGTTGGTTATAGTGCCATCAAGTCAATTATTAGACCGCAGGCATGTGATTGCAATGATTGAAGGAGAACCTATACCGGTAGGAAAGTCTTACTCGAGATGATAGTATGCTATCTGGTTTGTCTTTATCATCGTGTACATGCTTCAGGTGACACTTTGCTTGAATGAAATTTTATCTCAGGGATGAAGCATGTACGAAAAATGAATAGCCAGTTTAGAAAATTTCATTCAAATTTATGAAGTTCGGGAGAAACATTTACTAACTCGGGATGATGAATTAGAGATAAAATTTCATTCAAATCTACAGGTTCATCATCCAAAATATTCCCGGCGTCAATATCCTCAATCAAGTGAAAATCAAATTTTTTAGACACCTCATCAAAATCTTAGATATTTATCAATTCAGGTTCTAGATTGGAGGTGTAAAGTTCAAAAGGATTGGTGACGGTTTCACTCGAAAGGGGCTCTTCACAATCAGGTAAATCAAACACTACAAAGTCGCACAACTCATTAAACGTTTTATCTTTAACTGGTGAATCATTTGGGACACTTGATTGAAAATCGGAGTTGTGGGATTCAATTGAGTATGGGTAGGTTTGATTTGGTAGTGTGTACAGCTCACTCTCACCAATCAAATTCTCACTCTGTCCAACCGCCCCATCATACATTGGAATTTTTGGAGCTAGTTGGAAACTAGCTACCGGTTCACTAGGTTGCATAAGGGCGGCAATGGACGCATCCAAATTCCCCATCTGTCGGTTTGTTGCTGCAATGTACGCTTCCAACGACTGTTCCAGACTAGACATGGGTTGTGAAGGGGTTTCGGTAAAAAATTCAAAATTGTTTGGATACGTGAAACTCCCAAATGGCTGTGTAGAAGCAATGTCTAAGGAAGGTGCGGAAGTCGGGTAGGACTGGTAGGAATTGAATGGTTGGACAGGAGTAGGATCAACATTTGGATAAAAAGGTGAATGGATTTGTTGATCCTAAGAACTGGATGTGTTGAAAGGAGTGAAAGATCGGCTACGAGATTGTTCAATATGCTCAGCTATAGACATGGGTTTCAGAGTTACAACAGGACTCGAAAAAAGAGTATCAACGTAAGAAGGTGGTGAAGGTTGATACGGTTGATACAAAGTGGATTGCGGAGTCCAACTGTTTCTCCTAAACGCTTCTATTCGATCTTTCAAAGAAATTTTGGGCATGGAGGGGTCGTCCGTAATTCGACTGAAACAATTCGTGTATGAAGCAAAGTTTGGTTCAGGGTACTAAAGTTCGGCAAGGGTTTTGTGAGGTGGGGTACCCATGATGTAAAAAGGAGAAGAAAAAGAAGGTGGGTGTAAGTGGGGTGCACGGATTTTTTAGCGACAAGTTGCAAGTTTTTGTAAAAAAAATTTTTATGGAGCTTTTTGCAAAAAAGATTTTCAATAAAAGGCTTAGACACACGTTCGATCAATCACAAATGCACAATAAAGCCTAGATCTAGGGTCACCTAGGTCAGCTAGACAACTCCTAACTGTTCCAAAGGGCAAGAAATAGGACCTCAAACCGCCTCTTCACCGCCAATTGTGGCCAGGTAAGCACAAGTAGAGAAAGGAGGGATCCGCTCATGAATCACCGTGAGACGGGCCTTTTATAATTACCTTTCACTACCTGTCTAGCCTAGGTACCACAAAGTCAGGTTAGGATCAACGGTCGATACCTACAACTATTCCTTTGTCCTATTGAGCGCGGAGTCCTTAGGGCTGAGTCTAATCTTTTTTTAATTAATTTATGGTCAATGCAATATGCCTTATGTGATTTTTGGAGTCCTGGGAAGGGTAATGAAGTCCCCCACCCAATCTGATTGGTGTAAAAGCCCCTTAAAGTCAAATTAAATTATGCAAAGCAATAACACAATCACTTGCAAACAATTTTTTTTTAAGCGCGCAAAGAATCCGGCACAAGATCAATTATTGGAAGGGGAGAAATTTTTGGCGCAAAGAATCCTGCAGGCAAATTTACAGAGGAGATATCAGGGGGTTCAAAGGAGGAGAGAAAAAGCTCACAGAGATTTTTCCACACGCTGACGTCACCAATACGCCGCGGTTCCGCGGTCAGAAGGCGCCCTAGGCGGCGGTTCCGCGGTCAGTTGTTCTATTCGAGTCCCGAGATTTTTTCTACTTCTCTGTTGTTGTAATCCTCTATTGTTCAGATCTTCAGTTTTCTGTTTCTTCCTCTGGATTTTTTCAGATTCGAACTAGTTCGTCGATCCTGCAAAATTCAAACGAAAATACCCTTCAAAAAAGATGATAAAATTTTTCAGCTTTTATGAATTTTTTTTATGTTAACCCGAAATTACAAAAAGAAAATAACACGCCATCCCCGGCAACGGCGCCATTTGATTGATCAAAAATATTTGTAACCGCAATCAAGAACGGCGTCGCTTGGTAGCTAGCCGGTGAGTACGGGTCGGTCCACAGGGATTTTTTGTATTTCCTAATTGTTCTAACGAGTTAATTCCGATTGTTGTCGGATTGATTAAATCTGAAAACTAAGTTGATCTAAACTAAAATCTTTTTAGGGTTAGGTTTAGGTTAAGTTTGGAAAGTCAATATTCCTCACCGCTTTCTATGCCCTATTTAAGATCTATGAGGTGTTATAGTAATAATTAATAAAGTGGATTAGTACCATCGGGAAGAAACGATGTTCCTTCCTCTTGGTTCTTGTCCTTCCTTTCTTAATTCTTACTCTAACCTCCATGGAAAACATACGCAACCGGTCGTTTATACTACGGTATCACCGCTACCTCGTGGGATAGGGTGCCGTAGGGAGCGGTGTGTGTATGTATGCATGGAGTCCTATAAAAACGTGTGATGGGCAAGAAAGGGGTGAGAGATCTTCATCTCTCAAGCCGGCTTTCCCCAAATCTAAACCTAACAAGTGAGAAATTACTCACTCATTAGGGAATTGAATAACATGTTCTAACTATCTAACTAAGGCAGAGAATAAAATCTAAAATTAGGGCAGAAAGGAAAATTATACTATGGCAGATAATAAAATTAACTAGGGCAATAAAAAAAAAACTTACTCCTAATTTTTATTTGATGCTCTCTTCATACATTGCAGAAATTTACAGATCTGAATTTTGATAAAATAAAATGAGGCACAAGAAGAGGCATAACCTAAAAAAGGTATTAGGGTTTTTATTTATAGAACATAGAAATCCTAGGGTTACATTTGAGTCACGTCTGCATTTACAATTTTAACCCCTAAGAAAGACTAGTCAACACGCCGCCAGCGACCACAGAATTTTTCCACCGACACGGGCTTAGCGTGGCCGCGGATCCGCAGCCAAGAGCAAGGTTTGGCCGCGGTTTCACGGCCAAGTAGAGAGCTTGATGGCTGATTTTTCTTGGGTTGATTCTGGTTGTATGTTTCTTCTCGTTTCTTCACTTGGTTCTTCAGAATGTCTTCTAGTTCTCTTCAGATTTCCGCAGTGAATAATGTTGTGGACTTTACCATTTTCTTCATGTCGAAGTCTTGAACCTTGTACTGCCTTTGTGCTTTGTGAACTTGTTTGTTGATCTTCGTTTAGTCTTCAAACTGTAGGCATGATCAAGATCTTTCCGTTTGTTGGTCGTAGTCTCACTTTTGTATAATCTTTTCATCGTTTTCACTGTTTTTGTTCCGAGAACCTGTAACCTGCAACTATGTAGCAGATATGGATCAAACACACCTGTTTATTTGTAAAATGAATAAGAATGGGGAATATAATAATGCAAAATTATAGTATGAACAACACACACGTACGGGTATATGATCGTTGTTTGGAGGAGAGATAGGGAGGAAGACTAAAGACGATATTTTATTAAGAGATGATGTGATTTCTGACTCTCTTCAAGACCATCAAGATAGGGCACATGACAACTAAAAAGCCAGTGTAGTTTGAAACACTTATTTGCAAGTTCTTTCTTTTATATGTTCTTATCTTTACATGTAATTTTTATCTTCTTTTTATTATTAGATTTTGTGGGTGTAATCCGCTGAAAACCTTCAGGAGAAAACACTCCTCCTACTAGGGACACCTAGAGGTTTAAAGACTTGTTGCACGAGCTAAGTGCAATCGTGTTGCCTACGAAAGTGTGCTAGCTTTCTTTTTCTTTTCAATAAATAGTTTGCGCGGGACGATCAAAGATATGTTTGGGGGTATTTGATTAGTCAAAAATACACCTTTATATGAACATTTTCCCTACTATTATTAACTAATAAAAGATGTTAATTGTAAATAAAGAACATATGTGGGTTTATATGTAAAAAGATTATTATCATATGTTTCTTCATTTATAATTAATATAATTAGGGAAAATATGTGCATATAATATTTAAATGAAATATTAGTAATTAAAATATGCATATCATATCAAATATTCCTAATCAATATTCTTAAGATATTATATCATATAAATGGTTGGAATAATATCTCAAAAATACAAAATGCTACTAACAATTTGATTTGAGATATTGTGCAGGTATTAGCTCAGGTATGAAATCTAAGTAAGATATCCAAGTCAAATCGGAATATCGAAACCAAATCTGCCAAATATTAGAAGCAAATCGAAGAATATAGCAACGGCAGAGACTAAGGGAAATATTTTTAGAATCTATATATCAAGAGGATCTCCAAATATCGAGACGAAAAGCAAGAAAAAATATCAAGTCTCAAACCTACTAAGAGGCGGCGGAACCGCGGTCAAACAGAGTCAAGGGAGGCAGAACCGCGGTCAGATCTGGGCTGTTGGATCTGGATTTTTGGGGGCATGATTGTAAATACACCTAATCCAACATGGCATCTAGGGTTGTACTTTCAGGGACTATATAAAGGACCGAGAGTTGTGCATATCTACCTATATAAAGAAGGAGATATACGAGTGAAACTAGGGTTCTTGTAATCTACTTTTGAAGGAGAAAAGTTGTAATGCAAAAGTTGATTAATAAAGCTAGTTTTTTTTAATTCTTTTCGGATTTAATTTCCACATTACTTTTCTGCATTACTTTCCGCATTAATTTTACGCATTATTTTTCCGCATTACATTCAGCATTACTTTTTTCAAATAAGGTTTCTTTCATCTTCCATCTCTATTTTACTATGCTAATAACCATGAACGAGTAATTTCTTGCTTGCTAGGGTTTGTAGGATAGGGTAGAATAATGGATGAAATATCGCTTAACTTTTTTTGACATTTTAATATTTATAAATGTTAGCAAAATGAATGTTAACCTTCTTATCAGACGCGCTATCAATTAGTGATAGTCACGACCACGATTTGAGCTTAGTTAATACTTGTTTTGTTAAGGGCTTGAGATAAATAGAGATCAATAGAAGGACATGGGGCAGTAGTGGGAACCCTAATTCCCTCCAAGAATCCTAATCCATATTCATCGCTATCTCTCTAGTTTTAAACAATTAAAAGATAAAATGAATCATTTCTAAACCTTCATCCATTAACTACTAAGTCCTATAAACCCTACAAGCATTTCTATTATAAATTTTCTAACCATCTTAATTTAAAAACGACAACAATCCCTCATTTCTTTTATCAACTCGTCCAAAATAAGATAAGAAATTCACGTTTCCCTGCGGACGACCCATAATCATCGCGGCTAGCTTGCGACACCGTCTTAATTGCAATTATTTACAACGCATACATAAACACTTTTCGCACAACCTATCAGGTACCTCGGTCTCCACGCCATGAGATGGTGGCTCGTTGCCCTCTAGAACCCGACTACCCAAGCACTCCACCGCAGGGTAATCCTAGTGCATGTAATGAAAACCTGAATATACAACGGTGACTACATCCGCAACCAGGACGCGTCTCAAAGAATAATACAAGCCACGATGACGGCAGTCCACATGTCGGACGCTCGTCACACGATATGAATATACATTATATCACAGTGAATAACATCTAATACTACATACATCAGGTTATCCATCGCGACAAATCCAACATAACCATAATCAATATAGCAATATCCATCACAGAACATGCAAACTTGCGAGTATCAATTCCATAACGCCGTCTAAATGATACATATAGCAATTAGATGACGTTTTACCAAACGTTATGATATACACAACTATCACAAAGCCTACAACAATCGAATACCGCACACAAATAACCAACACTTCAATTTTCCAAAACACCGAAAATCAAGTGTGCTAAAAACCGACAAGAAATTCCATGCTAAAACCCACCCCAGGAGGCCGAAATGAGCTTGGATTGATCCAAAACTTCACGAAGGGCCCCGACATAAATTAATGTCAACCTGGAGGCACCTAGGGGGTACCCACCCCCTTAGGCCACCCTAAGGTAGGCTGGGGGTAGGCAGACCCGAAACTGCCTTGTTAGCAGTTCACGGGTCCCCACCCCCTAAGGCCACCTTAGGGTGGTCTCGGGGAAGTGGGCTCTCCCTAGGTCCTTTCGGAACGTGCTTGCGGTCCCCGCTCACCTACCCACGGTTTCTTGGTCCAAACCAAGAGCCCGCGAGGAGCAAAAACATCAAATTTCTCACTGGTTTTGCGGCAGTTTTGCGGGGAAAAAACTTGCGGGGTTCAAAGGTCGTATCTATCTATTTAGGGTGTTTGGATGGCTATGATACCATTGTTGGTTCCTAGTGCCCTCGCCGCTAACCTGCGGCTAATGCGTAATTCAAAACAAAAACTTGCTTGGCACTAGAAACTTAAACCCAAGAATCGAACTAAACACCTAAACTAGAACCATATAAAAATAGAAATCACAACATTTGTAGCATCTTCATTTGCTCCAATTGGGTTAGACTCTAGCATGCTGTCAAGAGGTCCGGGTCATGTTTGCAAGCCCCTCCTTCACCGAAGATGATCCATCCGAGGGAACTGATCCATGCTCCGGCTTCACCTAGTGAAGCAAGCAACGCTCCAAGCTCGCTAGGAATGAAGAGTGAGGATGCAGAAATTTTCCACTATCTTTTTCTCTCAAATCTAATCTCAAGATAGCAAGTGTAGAAGAAGGAGGAGGTGAGGAAAAATAGCCATGAGTAAGTGTTGAAGGAATGTGAGAGAAAAAGCAATGAAGATCACCTCACCCTCCACCTCATTTATTAATATTCATAAATGAATATTCAAAAATGAGATTTCCATCTTCTAGCACAAATTCTATATAAATACAAAATACAACCCGGTATACGTATAGAAATACATATACGCGTATTCATATAAAAATACGAATAGCCAAGAGAGAAAATGAATAGTGAACAATAATACTAGAATACATATATTAAATATATATATATATATATATAAATTATTAAATCAAAACTTGATTTAATAATCTGGCTTAATCCTAAGCTGTTAGTATTATCAACCGTCCGATTAAAGTCCGTGTAGCCTATACACATTTAATTGGACTCATGTATGTACTAACATACGTCATCCATATTATAGCACCTAAACCGGGAAAACCCTATATGTGGGACTCTAAGACTCGTCAATACGTTGGCAGTGGGTTTAACTACAAGCACGTCAGCGGTACTAGCTGTACGTAACGGCTACCCAGGTATTGAGCAAAAGGAAGGCCGATGAGCAAACGCATCTGTACCCCTACTGAGCCTGTCTGTTACAATCTCCGTACAATCCGTTCTATTCGTCTAAGAGTATCGCATATCGGGTCTAGGGGGTGGATAAAGTCAGGCCCCTAATAACGCGATATTTCGTGTCGGTATGAAGCCCATCACCCACTGAAAAACTACTGATCCAAATCAGTAATTCTCATCCACCTTGGCCAATGATTTCTGGTGATGGCCACCCGTGCACAGCGCGACATCAACCCCCGATACCGGGAGAGACGAATCCCCGACAATCCGGTCACTGCCTCCATGTGGCTCGAGAATGTACCCAACTAAAACTTGTTTGCATGACTCCTTTGAGCCATGGTAAGGTAGTAATCAAAGCGCAGTGGGAACTCATATGAGACAAATGACAATCTCAGGTCGACAGACTAACCTGTACTCATGTCACCTGAGAACTGTTATCTAACAATAGGTATAATACCATCTAGTATATTCCAGGCGAGTCTGTCCAGTATAACTCATAACCCAATGAGCACCGGTATACTATATTTAGTGACAAACTGACACCAATGGCTGTGAGACCGGCCATCGCCCTTCGTCAGGGTCAAGAAACGTATACACTAGTCTACTTTGGAATATCGATGCCCAATCTCAATATTCCCACGATTGGGGACATTTAAGAATTTGCTTATAAATTACCCAGTTCTCACAAGTATGATCGCCACAATAACCCTAGTAGTCAAGCAAGAATCCTATGGGCTCTATCTGTTGGATATCGGTACCCTCAAGGCAATTATCGTAGTTGTAAGAATGCAATTACTAAATTCAAGGAGGGAATAAACCAAGAACGTTCTTTCTCGAGATGATAGTATGCTATTTGATTTGTATTTATCATTCATAAGTAAACATTTTACTTGCTGTAATGTATCACTACTACATGATGATAAAGCCCATGGGATCTTTGCTTGACTACCAGGATTATGATACGAATCATACTAGTGAGGCCTGGGTAGTATATAAGCACATCCTTAAAAGTCCATAGTCGTAGGAGTATCGAGAGTTGGCATCGATACTCCAGTTTAGACTAGTGTATACGTTTCATGACCCTATACGAAGCGATGGCTGATCCTATAGCCATTGGTGTTTGACACCGATGATAGTATATAGGTGCTCATTGGATTTGTTCTACTGGACGGACTCGCCGAGAACTCCTAGATGGTATTATACTAATCGTCAGATAGCAGTTCTCTGGTGACATGAGTACAGGGTAATCCGTAGACCCAAGATCGCTATAGTTTCTTGTATGTATTCCCACTGTACTTAGATTACTACCGTACCACGGCTTTAAAGAGTCATGCAAACAAGTTTTAGTTGGGTACAGTCCCGAAGCACATAGAGGCAGTGAGCAATCAAGAGAATTCTTCTCTCCCGGTATAGGAGTTGGTGTCGCACTGTGCATGGCTGGCTATGACCATCCAAGGCATACGAGATTTACTGATAAGTGTTGTCAGTAGTTTCTCAGATGGACATGAGCTTGACATCAGCACGAATTATCGGTTTATTGGGAGTCTAGCGGTTTCCACCTCTCCGGTATGCAACGATCTTAGACAAAGAGACCGGACTGTACAGTGAATGTCACTGATAGGCTCTAGCAGGGTACGGACAAGCTTGCTTGTCGACCGGCATTTCGTTCAATACCTGGGTAGCCGTTATGTACAGCTAGTACCGCTAACGTGCTTGTAGGTTAAACCAGTGGGGGATTGATCTAAAAGTATTTCAGATCAATCGGATAGGATCCTGATCTACTGCCAGCATATTTTTGAGTCTTTAGAGTCCCACACATAGGGTTTTCTCGTTCTAGCAAAATGATGTGGTGCACATACGACGATGCATGCGGGATCTAATTAAACATATGTATATGATACTACATGTATTAATCAAACAGATGATACTAGCCGGTTTGTGATTAAATTGGGTCATTGAATCAAGTGTTGATTTAATGATATTTCTTATATATGATGGTGCATATATAAACTAGTATTATATCTTTTTTCTCATTTTCTTTTTCTTTGGTTATGTAACATGTGATATGCATAATCTATTATTATATGTTTAAATCTCTTTAAACATATGATAATTATCATTAGCTCATTTATCATATTTCTTTCTAATTTTTCTTGTCATGAGAATGAGGTGTATGCTAGGTGACATACACTCTCACTTTCTCATGACAAGTGTATGTGATCAGGTGTGAAGAGGGTGTCATGTGTGAAGGGGTCGCCTACACTTCAAACAACACTTAACCATTTTTTTGAAGGACCATACTTCCCTCTCTCATCCTTGAAAAAAAAGTAGAAAGAAAATATGATGAGAGCTAAAGAAAAAGAAGAAGAAAGCAAATGATAAAACAATGTACTACATATCTTACTCTATCTATCTAGAAAATTGAGTGAGTGAGTTACTTCAATTAGATTGAAGTTGAAGCTAGAACTGGTGGCCTTCGCAAAGCCGACCGAGAATCAAGAAACATCCGTAGCGCCTCGGAGCTTAGCTGGAGTCCGGAGTTTCATCATTGGAGAAAATGAAGAAGTATCAAAGGTTATACCTTTTAGTCTAGCTCAATTTTCTTTGCAAACTAGTAATGTCTATAGTCGATTCTAGGGTTAGGGTGGCTTGTGTTCGCTCTGAATTTTCGTTTCACGCTTCCGGAAATTTTCTAAAAACAGTCCAGCGAGCATGACCCACCTTACACTGTCAACATGTAATAGTGATCTGTAATACCATATAATACATTTACATAATGATAGAGATGAACCAGATAGTATACTATCATCTCGAGTAAGACGGTTCTACCCGTAAAGGTCCTCTCTCAATCATCATAATCGCCTGCCTGCGACTATAATAATTGCTTTGAGGGCACTATATCCAACAGTTGCTCACTACCAGCGTATTGTCGAGTCTTTAGAGTCCCGCATAGAGGGTTACCGAATTTGGCAAAACGATATAGTAGCAGTACTGGGTACGTGCAAGAGTCCGATTAAAAATAGTGTATTGGATACACTGACGGTAATCGGACGGTCGAAATACTAGCCGATCTTTTGGAAAGGAAGATATTAAATCTAGTTTGGATTTAATATATTAATACATGTACTGGATATATGTATTTACTAGTATTTTATCAACATTAATATATGTCTCTTTTATGTATTTTAAATACATAGGAAATTAATTACAAGTTTATATATAATATATGTTATGTTACATATACATATATATATTGTAATTTTTTTTTCTTTGGTTCTCTTTTTGTTATGTTGTGCCATGGTATTAGCACATGCTTTCCCACTCTCATAGGGTGGAAAAGTGGAGGGGAAAGAAGAGGGTGAACACTTGAAATGAGATGTAAATCTAATGGTTGGATTTATTTTCCTTATGATAAATTAATACCAACCATTTTAGTTATGTTTTATAACTTGGTATGCTTTCTCTCTCATTTCAAGCTCTAAGCTCTCTTCTCCCTCCTCATTTTTCCAAGAGAAAAAGAAATTAAAATAGAAAAATATTATAGTGAAGGAAACTACATTCCTTAGTTCTTTTAGTTAGCAACTACTAGATCTAAGTTAGCTTCAAGTGAGAAGATTGAAACCAAATATTGGGGCTCTCAAGGTGGATCCATCTATGACAAAGAGAGGTATTCACCAAGCTCGTTCCCTCATCCTAAGAGCCTATTTAGAGTTCAACACAACAATGGAGCATATGAAGATTCTATAAAAGTTGTACCTCTCTACCTTGTATGGAAACTCTTATGGCTTTGTTGCAATCAATTCTTTAGCTAAGATTCTATGTTTGGAACTTATTGCTCTCTTGAATTTTGAAAACCCTGTTAGACAAAGTTTTAAAATTGCATGCAAGGGTGCAAAAGTTCCATCATTAGTTGCTTCACTTGTTCATATTAGTGTGGAGCTAGAGCTTATTTGCGGATTCTCTCGGGTGGATCATCTTCTGCAAGGTCGATCGGCTTGCAAGCTTGTTCCCGGCGACTTCGGAACATTGCTAAAGTCCTTGGAACATCGTAGGGGTCTTCCATGATTAGGCAGACATGCTACAAAGGTAGCTAGACCCTAACCTATTATGTTTGTTAGCCTAGTTTAGTGTTTGGAATCGATTCTAGGGTTTTGGTCACTTGTGCTCCATAAAAGTTCTTGTTTTCGCTTCCGCCTTGGCCATAAGTTTTGTGATCCGAGTGCTAGGCACCTAACAACATACAGCCCAGAGACTATTTGGACGTCTCTCTTACTCCAGCAGAGTACAGGCATGGTATCAACAAAGCTCTAAGAAGCCAATGCAAAAGTGGAGTGACGGCATATTCCTAACTCCAGGTTTTGATAGCAAGACATGTGAATGCATAAACACCACTGAATGTCATCTCACCTTAGAAGGGTGTAGTTATGACTTCCCTGGGACTCAAAGAATGGAGTATGACCTCGAGGTAAAGCACTGCGTTGACGCCTGACGCTGAATCTTCTGATGGCAATATGGATACGCCAGCCTAGAAAGATTACTTGAGACGTCGTGTCTCGCCTCAAAAGGGATTGAAGATACGGCAAGTACGTGGCTGCTCGAACCGCGGTCTAAGGGGAAAAATCGAGAAGAAGTCGGCTAACGCAACAGTGTGATAGACTACACCCAGTACCACAACCCTAACGGACTCCTACATCAGCAGGGGTTATATATGTTTAACGTTAGACTGAGTTTATTAATACCTAAGGGGAAGCTAAACTGAATGCTCCAGGATGATTAAATAAACTAAGCCAGGTCCTTACAGCATAAACAGTAAGGAGAAGAAGCCACTTACATGTCCTCTCATTGCGTAAGGATAAAATATTTTTGCGAGATCCTTACGACTCGTAAGGTGAGAAGACGCTTAAGGGCCCCCATGACTCTTACGGAGAAAATGAACCTGTGATATCCTCTTAACTCATAGGGAGAAAATACTTTTATGAGACACTCGCGGCTCATAAAATTGAAAAGTCTTAGGTGACAGGGACCTAAAACTGTTTCCTAAGCCATCGTTGCCATGCAGCCGGTCTCAAATTGACTACCATATACTATCCATGGGTCATTTACGACAAAAATTGTAAAACGATGTCACGCACTGCGCAGGTTCGTGGGGAGGCAGAATACGCAAAAAACTATTTTTACGGGCTTCGCAACACCGACTTGAACTCCAGGATCGATACTAAACCCTAACTAACTAAACTGTATGAGGTTAACTACTCGGAAAGAATTTTATACCTCACAGTATCGTGTCCTTCGGGTCTTCTTGTTGTCCTCCTCCTCGTCATAGGCTTCTCGGATCGTATACGGATCGGGCCTCCTCGTCGGTCTCCTCAAGTCAATGACGATCCACCCGAGAGTCTATAGTCCGAGCTCTAACCTTAAATCCGAGGTAACTAAGACACCTAGTTCGCTAAACTAGATGTCCTAGATGATATAGAGAGTGAATATGGATTAATTTGTCTCTAAATCCCCTAGGTTTCTCAACACATGAGACATTTAGGGTTAGAGGAAGAAGAAGGGGAGCTTGAGGAAGTGAGAGTGTAGAATGGACATTAGAATGAAGATGGCTCTAGAGTTGTGATAATATCAAGCATCCAATAATGCAAATGCAAAATATCAAGCATACTTGACTAGTCACAAAGTGAGTCACCCTCATGAGTCACCCCATGAGCCATGCTTCATTTAATGTAAATCTCCACCTCATACCTCCACCTCATTTATCTTTTAATCAAAAGATTAAATACAAAATGAGGTGTCTTCTTTTAGAAGTATACTTGAGCAAATTACAAGAATACCCCTCACCGTATATACATACCTGTATCCGTATTCCGAAAAATACGAATACAAAGAGACAAAAATAATCCAAGAATATAATACTAGGATCCGGCTTAAACCAAAACCCACTAGTATTATCCGCCCGAATATCATACATGCACAAGTGTTTGAGATAGTGCCCTGAGAGTCAATTATTGGATCACAGGCACGTGATTGCAATGATTGAGGGAGGACCTGTCCCAGTAGGACAGTCTTACTCAAGATGATAGTATGCTATCTGGTTTATCTTTATCATCGTGTACAGCTTCAGGTGACCTTACAGGTCACTATTACACGTTGATAGAGCCTTTAGGATTCTTGCTTGACGACCAGCAGTATGACTGCCATCACAACGCTGGTAATCAAGCAAAGATCCTAAGTGCTCTACTAATATGTATAAGCGATATGCTAAAAGAAACACATGCACATATTAAAGTAGAAACAAACCAAGTAGCATACTACCATTTTGAGCAAGATTGTCTATACAACTGTGAATATCCCAAGCTTCCATTAAGTAATATACAAGCTAGTATGATACAGTAATGGCCTCTAGGGCATATACACTAACACGGTAGTATACCTGCAGGTGATGGAGTCACCCTCTCTAAAGGTGTCTTATAGACTAAAGGGGAGAGGGATGTGCATGATCGGCAGATCATTGAGATCGTGAGATGTCAAGTACCACACCAGATGTTGTCTTTACAGTGGATGCAATAAATTGATATTAATCCAATCCTGGAGAAACTATCGGAAGCAGTTTTAGAACATAAGTGGATGTTCTAGGGATATGATAACGACAGACTCATTCGGGAGACAGTTATCATTCCAGGCTTCCAAGGTGACCTGGATGACAGATTGGTTGTCAGAGTTAGAGTTTTCCCTCTGACGAGGGGCAGTATTTTGGACAAGTGGTCCAAGGGGATCTGAGGGAGGCATGACACAGGATACTGATTAAGTTCAGTTGACGATACAGTCTAAGAAGTTTGGATTTAGAGTTCATTTATGAGCTAGGTCCCATCAGATATCCAGACTATTCTAAGACAGGTATTGCTCATTTCAAGAGATGGCTTTCTCCACGAACTTGAGATAAAGAGAGACATAGAAAGAAACATCAAGGCGGATCTACTCACTGAGGCTATTCCTCGAACACATTAGTTTCACAAACTGGTTTTGTGAGACTGATTAGTAGAGGAGTTGGGTGTTCGGTATCACACGGGCTGTGAGTATGCGACATCGCAATAATTAGCCTTGAGTGCAAGTGCGAGAATGTTGGAGATAGTTCCCTCAGAGTCAATTATTGGATCACAGGCACATGATTGCAATGATTGAGGGAGGACCTGTCCCAGTAGGACAGTCTTACTCAAGATGATAGTATGCTATCTGGTTTATCTTTATCATCGTGTACTGCTTCAGGTGACCTTACAGGTCACTGTTACACGTTGATAGAGCCCTTAGGATTCTTGCTTGACGACCAGCAGTATGAAGGCGATCATATACGTGGGAGCTGGGGTCTATAAGCACATCCTTAAGAGGTCCCTAGTCGTGGGAGTTTCGAGATAGGGCATCGATACTCCAGAGTAGACTAGTGTATACAGTCGAGACCCCGATGAGGGGCGGTGGCCGGTCTCACAAGCCACTGGTGTCAGTTGGATCACCTAAGATGTATACAGGTGCTCATTGGGTTATGAGTACACCGGACAGGACTCGCTGGGAACATGCTAGTTGGTCTTATACCTGACGTCAGATAGATATTCCCTGGTGACATGTGTACAGGTTAGTTCATCGACCTGAGATCGTCATTTGTCTCGTGTGAGTTCCCACTGTACTTTGATTACTACCCTACCACGCTCAAAGGAGATGTGCAAACAGGTTTTAGTTGGGTACAATCCCGAGCCACATGGAGGCAGTGAGCGGATCTGCAGGGGTTCGTCTCTCCCGGTATTGGGGGTGAGGTCGCGCTGTGTCTAGGAGAGCCCTTACACGAAGTCCTTGGCCAAGGCAGGAGATTTACTGGTAGGTATTCCAGTAGTATCTCAGGGTGTTCTGGGCTACACTCCAACATGACTTGTACCGCTTTTAGGGGTCTGACTTTTACCAACCCCCTAGGCCCGCCATGCGATGCTCATAGACGAACGGACCGGACTGTACGGATATTGTCACTGACAGGCTCAGTAGGGTGTCAGGATGAGTTCGCTCATCGACGTCCCTTTTGGTCAATACCTGGTTGCCCGTTACGTATGGCTAATACCTCTGACGTGCTAGTGGTTAAATCCACAACCAAAGTATTGACGAGTCTTTAGAGTCCCCCACAGACCGTTTTCTCAAGTTTCGGGCGAAACGTTGTAGAGGACATATGGAGATATGGCAGGGTTCGATCATGTACGTGCGGTATTGCACGGATCATGATCGGACGGTTAATACTAGCGGGCTTTGGTTTAAGCCGGATCCCAGTATTGTACAGTGTAGATTTTGTCTCATTGCATTTGCATTCGGTCGGAATACAAATGCGGGTATGTATATACAGTAGTGGGGTTTCCTGTAATTTATTACGGGATCAGTTTTTTGAAGTTGCCAGTTTGCTTTCCGTTTCGGACATTTTTCTTTGTATCTTTCCTTGGCTGAAAGTTGGTGGAGGAGGGCTTATTTGCAATTGTGCAAATTGGCTTTGTGGAGGGTGGTCTTTGCATATTGTTGCTTCATGATGGTTGCACCATCATTTGACTTCTTGACTTCATCATGGCTTGACTTTGGAATCATGATGGTTGATGGAGTGTGGGTTTAAGTTGGTGATCATTTCTTTTCATGATAACCCTTTCTCTCTCTTGCATTATGGGAGACTCTCTTTTTTGATCCATACACACTCTTCCCTCTTTTTCCTCTTGATATGGCTGGCCACATGAGGGGAGGGGCTGTCCAATTTTGGGGTGGGGATTTTGTTCATCTCACATCAATTTTCTTACACCAAAATTCCCAAGTTGATCTACATACTTCATTTCCTCCACCAATAGATGGCAACTTCAACCCCTAGAGACACATAGAGTTCTACACTTCATCTACAACACTTCTTGGGCACGTCGGCTCGCCAACTTCGTGCCCGAGTTACCTCGGTCCAGAGGTGGGAGACCGTAAAAGAACTCGGCGATGTGGTGCCCTTCCGACGAGGAGTTGAAGACCGGAGATTCCGCGGGGAGATCGGGACGACGACGAGAAGACCGAAGGACACTGATCACTCGGTATATCTCTCTACCCCGTCTCTAGTTAGCTAGGACTATGTTAATGGCCCGATCCGGGTTTATAGTGCGCGGTGGTACCGGTTTCTAGGTTAAAGAAAATTATCGTTTCCGCATTCCGGCATCGGATTGACGGCCGGGGAGCCGCCGTGCACTTACATGGTATCAGAGCCACGCCATTAACCTAGTCTTGCTTGCTTTAACGTGTTTACAAGTTCGATCGATCGGATTTTGAAAAACCGCATTTTCAAAAGCATCAGTTTCTGTCAAAATATTTTTTGCTCGAAAAATTTTTCAGGTTGTTGTAGAAACATGTGCAGGGAAGTATAAGCACTCTGGTAAAATTTGGTCGCATGAACGCACTATTGCACCGCGGCCAAACCCATGTTTGGGCCGCGGTTCCGCCGCCACCTGTACTGTTCAGTGCATCAAATTTTTACAGAGGGTCTCTGTGTTGAAAATAGGGGTTTTGGTATATTCTGTTTGGGCCCAGAATTTCTTTATGTGCTACAGTAGTGCTTGGGGCCCACTTAGAAAAATTTAATCGATCGAAAATTTTAAACATGTTAGTTCACAGTATTTACATTATATCTGCGACTGTGAATGTCACATGATCGGTAAATCCTGTCTAACTGCTATAGCCCTTTTAGACGGATTTGCGAACGTGACATTCACGTTGATGTTCTGTGTTGTGCTGTGATGTTGCGGATTGGTCGTGGGGGATAGCCTGGATACAATGTTAGTACAGTTTCGTTTTATATGTACATTTGATATTGCGGGGCGAGCGTCCGACATGTGGACTGCCGTCACTTCCTATTTGTATATTATTCTTTTGGGGCACGACCGGGGTGAGGTCGATGTACCCGTTGTATGTATATTTTACTTTCTGTACTAGGATTACCCTAAGGTGGGGTGCACGGATAGCCGGGTTCTAGAGGGCAACGGGCCCGCATCTCATGGCTTTGAGACGGAGGGGGCTTTACTCTAGAACTAGCGGGCTATTCGCCGCACTCGTAGGGGGTACAGGTTGACCCAGGAGGGGTGCCCAAGTTACCGGATTCCGTGAAGTGCTGGGTGGTCCATTCACGTTGCTGAAAGGGGCTGCCTCGCTTCAGGTTTTGGCGGGTAACTTGCCGCACCCGTAGGGGTCTAGGATTTCATTGCACAGGCTATCCACACGACCAGGGGAACGTCGGGTTTCAGTAGCGGCTCTATGAAACCCGGGGATCCCAGATATCTGTATTGTTCTGTGATGCTTATTACATTTCTGTGATGTTGCATTTTATCATGCCTTGAGCGAATATTATATATTGATATATATACTAGTAGATGTTGTATATGTTTTGCATCTGCGCTAGTCCAGTCTCCGCTCTGTCGTTAGTAAGTAACCTAACGGGTGATGACGGGACCCAGTGGCGAATGCGGATGGCATATACGTACATCATTATTTTCGTTCTTTATTGGTGCGATCAATTGATGGGACTGCGTTGATTCGGATCAATGCAAGCTAAACAAACCTATTGTGATGTTGTTGGAACAATTTTCAAAAAGCTGTTATTGCAAGGACGTTCACTTTTGCTTTGCACAGTGGTATTCGGTTATGAATATCCAGCACCTCATTCGACGAGGCAAGGGCCGAGATCCCTTCACCGGGAGTGACCCCTTGGACAGAAGTTTGCGTCGGCGTAATAACTTCACTATAGCCAATTACTTTTGCTTTGCATCATGGTATTCAGTTGGAATATCCTGCACCTCATTCTATGGGGAAAGAGCCGAGATCCCTTCACCGGGAGTGACCTCTTTAGCAAAGGTTTTCGTCACTATATTTTTTAAAAGCTATCCGGTTCCTTCAAAGATATCAAGTTCATTACGTTAAAGGTTTTCGCCAGAAACCATTCGTAGCCCTCCTTCGTTTCATATGGATAGTCAATAAGTATTCAAGTTGTGTATGTTGGCCAAAGTCAAGGCACAGTGATTGGTAGCTATTGGGTATTCATATGCAGCATAGATAGATGCGTTGGTTTGGGACAGTCGTACTACTATTTTGGCCAAAGTCAAGGGTATGTACGGGTGGGTTCAAATTAACCTGGAGAATGACGGGTAGAATACCCCATGCTCTTATGATATGTTGGCCAAAGTCAAGGTCATAAGAGCATGGGGTAAAAATCACATCGGGAGTTTCTAAAGAAACTGAAACTTGCCAGATATGCGCATACCTTCTGGAGTGTGATAACGTGAGCGGATTCCGTCACGTTATCATGTGATGATAGTTGGATCCCGATTCCCACTGATGAATTGGTTTACTCCTCAGGTGATCCCGACTAATTCTTCTTTCAGGTTTGGAGGAGAATTTGAGGTTACAGTGGGAGGTTTCCAGATTAGATAAATTGGTAACCATTCTGATCTAGGTTAGAGTGCACGCTGAGTGTTTCTTTTCTCTCTCTCTTTGGCAGTGACCATTGACCCGACCCTAAGACTATGACTCAGTGACCATAATTAACCGAACTTTCTTAAACACTGGCTTTTGGATTGTCAGAGTTGCAAACCTCATTGCCACTCCTACTTTTACCCTTTTCTCCAGGACACCCCGTATTACTACGAACGTCCACTTTCATTGGATAAAACCATCGTATGGTTATATACAAACTCGAAGGAAATTATTCGAGGATGGTTTCCGGTTCTGGAGGAAACGAATAGGACTATTCAGTTGTCTTTTCCTTTTACCTTCTCTCAGGTTGCGAGTACTCCTTGGTTTAGGAGATAGTACACCTATTACGCAAATTGGATAGCCTTCTTCCAAACCGTAGGCAGGTGCCGATCGGTAGGGAATGAAGAAAACCAATTAGCCTAACGATGGTGTACAGAAGGTATTAAGTAAAGACATATCAAGGGATTAGTAAGAGGGCAAAGTAAATTGCGACTTCTATTCACGACCAAACCAAGTATTTCTTCGCCAATCCTAAATCAACTTTGTATTTCTCCAGGACACTCCGTATCACTACGAAGATCCACAGTTTATTGGATACTCTATCGTATGGTTATATACGAACTCAAAAGGAACTTATTCCAGTTCGGGGATGGATTCTGGTACAAGAGAAATAGTAATAAGTTTTATTCGGTTGTCTTTTATCTTCACATTCTCTCGCATTGCGAGTGCTCCAAGGATTAGGACAGTACACCCATTATGCTTATTGGATAGTCTTCTTCCAAACCATAGGCTGGTGCCGAACGGTAGGGAAGGAAGAATACCATTTAGCCTAAGAGGGTGTGCAGAAGGTAATGACTAAAGACATATAAAGGGATTTGGAAAGATGGCAAAGAATTACACGGTTACAGTTGTGAATCTGGATAATGGAAGAGGCATTACTACGAATACCGGGATACCCCATCGAAACATTTCAATGTTTCAGTTTCGTTGTGTACTGTTAAAAGAAAACTGATTTCCCAATCAGATCTTGCTCCAGGGTATGTATTTACCAGGTATGATTCTCACATCTGTATGGTTTTACAGATGATGAGTGGGAGTAAGTTATTGGGAATTAGGTGATTGTCCTCATTATATCGGAATTCGTTGTAATTGGTGATATTTGAGGAAATCGCCTGGGTTGTTTGCCGGACGGCAAATATTTGGTTTTGAATATCCGATGTTATGCACCAATTTCAAATTGATACATCTGTACGTCTATTTTTGTAGAGTGAGATATACCTTTTTGAAATTATGTCCATGACATTTACCTATATCAGTGGATGGTTAGGTAAGGAGCATTAAACAGCGGTGTAATTCTTCTTAACCATAGGTACAGTTTTCAACCTACGACACACAGGGATTGAGTTATCAGACTCAAGGGACTTATACAGAGTATTGTATGTTGTCCAGTGTCCATTAGGACAAAGGGGTTGGTCCCCGTACTATATTCGGTTTACTTATGACTTCTCTAGTTCTTAGACAAGTGTTTCGTAGAAACACAAGGTCTGAGTTTTGAGAAGTTATAGGTATATGAATAAAGTAGAGAACCAGGTGTTGCAAGTATCGGGATTCTTCAAGGTGATCGAAGATGTAGATACTTGTGTAGGGTATTCAGTTGATAGTAATGATTAAAGAACTTGCTTCTCTTTCAGATTACTCATAATTGGAAGCACTCCTAAGTTGAGTAATGCTGATCGGCCTCTCTCCATTTAGTTGACATGCACTGGAGATAGCTGCATGATTTGAATCTGGTTCAATTAAATCAGTGCCTCTGTTTCTGTATTGATATAGAACATTTCATATCTTAACGATGTTAAGGTACGGGGAGTTGTCCGGCTTATGCTTAAAACCAGACTCTGGATAACTCAAGGCGCATTTCTGTAATGGCTGTTTGTGGGTTGACCCAGGCTATGACTAGGGTTGATTTTCTACCATCTGGAAGATCAATAGTGATATTGTTCTAGACTTGCCACGGTTTTAATAAAAATGGATTATTTCAGAAAACAGTAGTAGGAGTATGGTAGAACTGGAAGTGATTCCAGAACCGCAAACGATTACTGAAAGTTTGATAGGAACCTAAAGATTCAATCTAGCTTGACATTCCATTGGCCACTCCGCAGATATGGTGGGTAACCTCAGGCACCCGAGAGGTACTCTGGTAACCTCAAGGGCGGTAGCAGGGAGGTTCTTGTTTACCCAGACTTGCCATTGCTGTTGTTCGAGACTATGAGACCCGGCAGGAGGATGAGTATAGCGTCGTTCTGAACTGGCTTTAGAAGCGTACGAGTGTATGACTCTGCCAGAGGGTTGTCGTAGTCAGTGGGAGCAGCGGAAGCATTGGTGGACAAGTGGCTTATGTCTATTTATAGACTAAAACAGATATAGCGGAGATAGATCATCTATTTCTGATGTGGCAGTCATAGGTTTGACTTCATCAGAATAGGGGATGGATCTGTTAAGAAGGTAGTAGGGTATGATGTCCTGGTATTTCGATGACATACACAGTGTAGGAAGTGATATTCCTATACTACGATCGGTTATACTTTGGTTGTCACACAGTGGTTTCTCCACATGGGATTTGGATATAATATCAAGACATTCTGGTTACTGGATCTATGGTTTTAGATCTAAATTTGGGAAGTATCCCAATCAGGGTACTTAGACAGCATTCTAAAGGTATTTTAGAATGGACGACTCCAGGCAAGGTATGTAAGTCCACGTTGCTCACCCCAGTTCTTACGGAGAGGCGGAAACGGCGAAAAACAATTTTTTGGCGCAAAGGCAACATGGACTAAAGGACGGATCTTTGCTAAACTAGAAACTAGCAAACTACTAGAGGCGTTAACTACTATGCCGTAGAAATTATACCTCACGAAACCGGTCCTTCGGGTCTTCTCTCCACTGTCCGGCTTATCCATCCACGCTCCGAGGGTCGATCCGGATCTTGGTCACCTCCGCGGCCTTCTTGAGTCGAAGACGATCCACCCGAGAGATGTACACCGAGCTCCACCTCGAGCCGAGGCAACTAGGGCAACAAGATCGCTAGTCTTGAAGTCCTAGGTTATGTAGAAGAGGTTGATGGAGGTGTTTTTCTATGTGGATTCTTTTTCTCTCAACACATGAGATCAAAAGAAGAAATCAAGAGGAGGAAGAAGGAGGAGAACAAGCAACCATGGAGCTCTTCTTTTCTTCTCACTTTCAAGAGAGAGTGAGAAAAGAGAAATGAAAAAGATTAACCAAAGAAAATGAACCATGGTTGCAATAATACACCAAAACCATCATTACTAATCCTATCATGATAAAGTTGATGGCACTAATGACTTGACCATTTTCATAACTCAAGAAATAAAAAGAAAACCAAAGAAGAGTGTAG
The DNA here is from genome assembly GCA_030015575.1 of Agapanthus africanus. Taxonomy (NCBI): domain Eukaryota; kingdom Viridiplantae; phylum Streptophyta; class Magnoliopsida; order Asparagales; family Amaryllidaceae; genus Agapanthus; species Agapanthus africanus. Next base: position 460,427,360 of record JASDDO010000012.1, on the reverse strand, counting down.
ACCTCTCATGAAGGTCAAGGTCAACGGGTCAACATAGTCAAGAGTGGTCAAGGTGGTCAAATGGTCAAAGAAATTAGCCATCACAATATTATCACTAAAAGGATTAGTAAACAATGTCTCCGGCTCATAATGGTTTTGATCGAACGAATTGTCAAAACCCTAATCAGCCTGCCACATAACGGTTTTGGCCGAACCAACTGCCAAACCCCTAATGTGGCACCTCCTCCTTCTTCGCTCCTCACAACTGTGCATACACACCCACATCCGCATTCCGTAGAATGCGAATGCATTGAAGACAAAACAAATCCATCCGTGCAATACTAGGATCCGGCTTAAACCAAAGCCCACTAGTATTGCCTGCCCGAACAGCATACGCACACAAGTGTACGTAAGTGATCGCATCCCTGCCGTAAAACCATACGGCCTCTACACGTTTCGCTCAATGCAGGGAAACTCTCTGTGTGGGACTCTAAAGACTCGACACTACGCTGGAAGTGGGTTTAACCACAGACCGCAAGCGGCACTAGCTGTACGTAACGGTCCCCGGGTAGATGTCGATAAGAAGGCCGACGAGATAAACCCATCCGAACTCCTACTGAGCCTGTATGTTACAATCTCCGTACAGTCCGGTCTGTTTGTCTGATACATCGTATAGCGGGCTTAGGGGGTGGTGAACGTCAGTCCCCCAATAGCGGTACAAGTCGTGTCGGAGTGAAGCCCAGAATACCCTGAGATAACACTGGAAACCTACCAGTATATCTCGCTTGCCCTGGCCATGGACTACTCGTGTAATGGCTCTCCTAGACACAGCGCGATGTCAACCCCCAATACCGGGAGAGACGAATCCTGTCTAACCTGTTAGATATGTATGCCCTAGAGGCCATTATTGTATAGTACTGGTTTGTATAATACATTTTGGAGGCTTGGGATATATATATGGTTTTACGACAGTCTTGCTCGATATAGTAGTATGCTACTTGGTTTGTTTCTATCTTAATATGTGTATATGTTTCTTTTAACATATCGCTAAAAACATATTGGTAGAGCCCTTAGGATAATTGCTTGACTACCGGCGTTGTGATGGCGATCACACTAGTGGGGGCTGGGTAGTCTATAAGCACATCCTTATTTTGGTCCCTAGTCGTAGCATTATCGAGACAGGGCATCGATACTCCAGAGGAGACTAGTGCATACGCTTCTCTTCCCAGCGGGGGAGATGGTCTGTCCCACAGCCATCAGTACGTCGTACTGGAGATAGTATGCAGGTGCTCGTTAGGTTACGAGTACACTGGACAGGACTCGTTGGAAACTGTTGGTTGGTATTATACCTATCGTCAGTTAACAGTTCCCAGGTGACATGAGTACAGCTTAGTCCGCTGATTTGACACTGTCACTTCGCCTCGAGTGTGTTCCCACTGTTCTTAGATTACTACCCTACCACGGCTCTACTGAGTCATGCAAACAGGTAGTAGTTGGGCACAGTCCCGAAGCACTTGGAGGCAGTGACGGTTAGACAGGATTCGTCTCTCTCGGTATTGGGGGTTGATATCGCGCTGTGTCTAGGAGAGCCATTACACAAAGTCCCTGGCCAGGGAAAGCGAGATAGACTGGTAGGTTTCTAGTGTTATCTCAGGTGTTCTGGGCTACACTCCTGCCCGACTTGTACCGCTAGTAGGGGACTGATGTTTACCGCCCCCCTAGGCCAGCCATGCGATGTTCTTAGACGAACAGACCCGACTGTACGGAGATTGTCACATACAGGCTCAGTAGGAGTTTGGATGGGTTCACCTCATCAGTCTTCTTATCGGCATCTACCTGGGGACCGTTACATACAGCTAGTGCCTCTTGCGGTCTGTGGTTAACCCCACTGCCAGCGTAGTGTCGAGTCTTTAGAGTCGCACACAGAGGGTTACTCGCCTTTGGGCAAAACTGAGTAGAGGTCGCATGGTTTTCCGACGTGGTTCGTTCACATCCGCGCACTTGTGCACTTTTGGTGACCGGACAGTTATTACTAGTGGGCTTTGGTTTAAGCCGGATCCTAGTTTATGTTTTGGGGTTGGTTTTATCTCATTATATTCGTGTTCCTCGGATCACGGATGCGGGTGTGTATGCATAGTTGACTAGGGCAGAGGCAGAGGATTCTCATTAGGGTTATGGTACGGGTGTGTATGTACAGTTGACTGTTGTCTTTTTCCAAACCCTAATGAGAATAGGAAATATGATTAATAATATTAGTTAACATGTTTGTGCCATGGTTGAGTCGAATTCTTGACTTTTGTTGACTTGTTGACTTCGTTGACCGGTTGACCAAAGTAGACTTGTTGACCATCATCATTTGTTTTCGAAGATGCTTCTTATTCTTTGCAAAAGCATTTAATGATGAAATGATAATGGTCATTCATCAACTCACCATCACAAATTGTTAATTATTATTATTATCATTTTTCTAAATTATGTGAGCATGGTTGTAAATTGTATCATTCTCACTTGCATCTTCTCTCTCATCCATTGCTCTCCTTCATCCTCTAGCTCAAGGAAATTCCTTCTCATGAGTTGAGAACCATTTTCTTTTGAGATAAAACACCAAGACTACTCTCTACTCTTTCTAGGGTTCTAGGTTTAGCAAACCAAGCACCTTAGTTACCTCTAGGTTGAGGTAGGAGCTCAAGTTCGAACCCTCGGGTGGATCTATCTTCGACAAAGAGGAGACGACGAGGAGGAGCCGTACAAACTACTACAAGGAGCAAGTAAGGAGGAGAACAACAAGAAGAGAAGGAGTTCAAGAGAACAACAAGAAGAGAAGGAGTTCAAGGCTAGGTATAACCATTCTACATAGTAGTTAAAACTTGTAGATTTTATGTTAGTTTTGTTTAGCAACGATCCTTCATGAAACGGTCCATGTTACCTAGCTAGGGAAAAATTTTCGTTTTGCCTATTCCGCCTCCCCGAAAGAACCGGGGTGGGTAACGTGGACCTAACAGTTGTATCAGAGCCTAGCTAAACACAAACTAGCATGTTAGCAAAGTATCTAAAATTTCGATCGGACAAAAATCGCAAAACACGTCCGGAAAAACCATGTTTCTGCCGATTTTTATACTGCTCTAAAAATGATTTAACATACATGAAAAATCGGCTCAGGGTTTTGTAAAAACACAGAACAAAAAAGATCCAGTGACTCGGTCAAAGCGCCGCGGATCCGCGGCAAGAACATGCTTCCTGCCGCGGAACCGCGGTCGAGTTGACTCGGCCGTGGACCGGGTTTTGTGCAGTGTTTTTATTTGGATGTTTTGGGATTTTTAGTATATGTTGTTTCAGCCCAGATTTTCCAGAGAAGAAATTTGTGTTTGGGGTGGTAACAAATCTGTATTTTGATCGAAGCTCTGTAGACTTTGGCTAATGGGTTATATCTGTAATGTGATATATGTATTGAACGTCTGCTAATCGCTATACATCGATTAATGGGGGTTATACATATCTGTGATCTGTAATGTTGATGGTTTGTGTATATGAATTCGTTGGATTGTCGCGGATGAATGGCCGGGGGGTTGTGAGATGAGAGTTTTCTTTATCTTTCAATTCATGTAACATGTAAATTGATGTAATATTATTTATTTGGCCGCACAACCGGGATTGGGTTGTAGCCATCATTGTATAATTTCTTTTACTTTTTTTGATCCTAGGATAGACCCAAGGTGGGTGCACAAACTACCGGGTACCTCGAAGTGCCGAGTGGCCTACTCACTTTATTCAGGGAGGTTGCTTCACTTCGGGTATTTGGCGGGTAGTTTGCCGCACCCGTAGGGGTTTAGGATGGGGTATTTGGCTATTCATCGCGACCGTGTAATCTATTTTTCGTTGCAGGCTCGAACGGAATGCAGATTCCTAGTATATCCAAAGTATTCATCTGTGATCTGGAATGGCTATCATTGCATCCGACGAATGTGAATATATATCTATATATGATATCTATTTCGGCGTTGCTTATGTTTTGCATCCGCGCTAGTCCAACCCCCGCTCTGTCGTTAGTTAAGTAACCTAACGGGTGATGACGGGACCCCATGGCGAATGTGGATGGCATAAGCGTACGTCTTATTTTCGTTGTTTTCTGCAATGGTGGGATTAACTGATGGGACACATTAAATTAATGTAAAGAGAAAATAAACCAAAAAGACGTTGTTGGAACAATTTTCAAAAAGCTGTTATTGCAAGGACGTTCTCTTTTGTTTTGCATAGAGGTATTCGGTTATGAATGCCCAGCACCTCAGTCGACGAGGCAAGGGCCGAGATCCCTTCATCGGGAGTGACCCCTTGGACAAAAAGTTTGTGTCAGGGTAATAACTTCACTATAGTCGATTATTCTTGCTTTGTATCGAGGTATTCAGTTTGGAATATCCTGCACCTCATTCGTCGAGGAAAGAGCCGAGATCCCTTCACGGGGAGTGACCTCTTTAGCAAAAGTTTTCGCCACTGTATTTTCAAAAAAAGGCAATCATGTTCCTTCAACTATATCAAGTTCATTACGTTAACGGGGTTTTCGCCAAAACCCAGCCGTAGCCCTCCTTCATTTCGGATTGGTATTATTTAGTATTCGTGCTGCGTTTGTTGACCTAGTCAAGGCGTAGTGGACGGTAGCTAGATAATATTTTTCTGTGCATTGCAAATGGGATTGGTTAGGACAGTCGTGCAGCCTTGTTGACCTAGTCAAGGGCACGTACGGGTGGGTCTAATGCAATCAGGATAATGACGGGAAGAACTTGACTAACGGTTTATGGTTTGTTGACCTAGTCAAGGTCATAAACCGTTAGGGGTAAAAACCACATCGGGAGTTTCTAAAGAAACTGAATCTTGCAGATTTAGTATACCTTCTGGAGTGTAGTGACTAGAGTGGATTCCATCTAGGTCATTACACGATGATAGTTTGATCCCGATCCCACTGATGAGTTGGATTACTCTCGGGAGAATATTTCACTTAACAATCAATGCTATAAACCAAGTAGGTGTCTAGAACGGTATTAGCGGGGCTACGCCTCCAGGAAAAAGAGGTTATTTAATTAAGGAACTTCGCGAAAGCGTTGGAAAACCTCCCTCGAAGTACCAACACCAGCCTGGCTGAAAGGTTAAGCAAGTATTGTGACGTGCGATTAATCCTGACTAGTTCTTCTTTTAGGGTTTGAAGAAGAATTTGAGGAAACAGTGGGAGCCATCCTGATTAGATAAATTAATAAACCAATCTAATCTTGCAAGAGCGCAAGCTGAGTGTTTCTTTTCTCTCTCTCCAGGTAGCAGCCATTTCACGCCCTAATCAAGATAATAAAATGTATCGCTTGACCGATCCGAATTCTTATTCGGGGCTGGGGAACGTTGGTTCGGCTCTAACTTACGACAACAGTCATAAGTATGAGCAAGGGAAAGAGGATTGTATGGATTCCAAGGATACCCTGTTGAAGAAGAAGCATGGTTTTGCATCTACTTCAGGTGTTCTTGTAATTGAGAACTGCTTTACGGTCAGCCCTACCTCCTGGGTACTTGATACCGGATCAGGATCTCATATCTGTAATTTATTGCAGGGTCTGAGAAAAAGTAGGAGAGTTGTACCTGGTGATATGTCGCTCAGAGTAGCGAACGGAGCACAAGTTAATGCTGCTGCCGTCGATGAATATCACCTAGTGTTGCCAAATGGCAATACTATTATTTTGAACGATTGCTACTATGTACCTTCCATGGTTTGCAACATCATATCGGTTTCTTTACTCGATAACGATGGATATAACTTTGTTCTTGATAGAAATATCATGAACATCTACCTTCATAAGGTACAGGTTACAGAAGGTACACTGTGTAATGGTATCTACGTTCTAAATCAGAATACAGTTCTCAATGTACAAAATACACGCAAGAGGAAGAATTCAGGTACAAATGAATCCTACTTGTGGCATTGTAGACTTGGTCATATTGGAGAGAAAAGACTAAGTAAGTTGCATAAAGATGGACTCTTGAATACGTTCGAGTTTTCACCTTATGAAACTTGTCAGTCTTGTCTCAAAGGGAAGATGACCAAATCTCCGGTCACCGGACATGGAGAAAGGGCAGCAGAGCTCTTGGGACTCATACACAGTGATGTATGTGGTCTGATGTCTATACATGCAAGGGGTGGGTTCTCGTACTTCATCACATTCACTGACGATCTCTCTAAATTCGGATACGTGTATCTGATGAAACACAAATCCGAAGCTTTTGAGAAATTCAAGGAATTCAGAAACAAAGTAGAGAACCAGACTGAAAAAAGTATCAAGATCCTCTGATCGGATAGAGGAGGGGAGTACTTAAGCACGGAATTCCTAGATTACTTAAAAGAGAATGGTATTCTCTCTCAGCTTACTCCTCCTTATACACCACAACACAACGGTGTATCGGAGCGGAGGAATCGTACCATATTGGATATGGTTCGCTCCATGATGAGTAGTGCCGAGTTGCCTTTTTCATTTTGGGGACATGCGCTTTTGATAGCGGCATATCTATTGAATGATATTCCGTCTAAATCAGTGCCTAAGACTCCATTCGAGATATGGAATGGAAAAAGGCCATATCTTAAAAGATTTAAGATATGGGGTTTTCCGGCTTATGTTAAAACATATAAACCAGATAAACTAGAGGCGCGGTCAGTTTTATGTAAGTTTGTAGGATATCCAAAGAATGGTTATGAATATCTGTTCTACCACACCGAGGAACAGAAGGTGTTTGTTGCTCAGCATGCCGTTTTCTTAGAAACGGAGTTTCTTGCAAAAGAAATTAGTGGGAGCACGGTAGAACTGGAATAAATTCATCGACCACAAAATGAAACTGAAGGTTTGACAGAACCTCAGGATTCAATAACCCCGAACGAACCTCAGCCACTCCGCAGATCTGGTAGGATTTATCATCCGCCCGAGAGATACTACGGTTTTCTCATAGACGGGGATCGAGAGGATTGCATCTTGGAAGAAGATGACCCTACTAGTTTCAGGCAGGCCATTATCAGTAAGGACTCTGATAAGTAGCTGGATGCAATGCAATCCGAAATGGAGTCCATGTACACCAATAAAGTGTGGACCTTGGATATTGCTCCACCTGGGGTAAAACCCGTTGGATGCAAATGTATCTACAAAAGGAAACTTGGTGTAGATGGGCAGGTAGAAACCTATAAGGCTAGACTCGTTGCAAAAGGTTTTCGTCAAAGACCTGGTTTGGACTATGACAAAACTTTTTCTCCAGTGGCTATGCTCAAATCCATTCGGATCCTACTTGCCATTGCTGCCTTCCATGACTATGAAATCTGGAAAATGGACGTTAAAACAGCTTTTCTAAATGGCTGTTTAGAAGAGCGCGTTTACATGGATCAGCCAGAAGGTTTCGTGGACAGTGGGAGCAGCGGGAAGGTGTGCAAGTTACTTAAATCCATTTATGGATTGAAGCAGACATCGCGGAGCTGGAACATCTGTTTTGATGAGGCAACCAAGGAATTTGATTTCATCAAGAACGAAGATGAACCTTGTGTCTATAAGAAGATTGTAAGACGAACCGTCGTGTTCCTAGTCTTGTACGTAGACGACATTCTTTTGATAGGAAATGACATTCCTATGCTACAATCGGTCAAGCTATTCTTGTCACAACGGTTCTCCATGAAGGACCTGGGTGATGCCTCATACATTCTGGGGATCAAAGTCTATAGAGATAGATCCAAGAGACTACTGGGACTTTCGCAGTCCAGATACATAGAGACCGTACTAAAGAGATTTAGTATGGAGGATTCCAAGCGCGGTAACATACCCACATTGCACGGAATTACCCTCTCCAAGAAGATGTCTCCTAAGACTGACGAGGAGAGGGTTCGCATGAACACTATACCCTACGCTTCGGCAGTAGGATCTATAATGTATACGATGCTATGTACAAGACCAGATGTTGCTTACGCACTGAGCGTGGTGAGCCGGTATCCATCAGACCCAGGTGAGGACCACTGGACGGCAGTGAAGAACATTCTTAAGTACCTGAGAAGGACTAAGGAGATGTTCCTGGTTTATGGTAATGGAGACCTCAGGGTCGAGTCCTTTACCGGTTCAAGCTTCCAGAGTGACAAAGATGAAAGCAAGTCTGTCTCGGGTTTTGTGTTTACCCTCAACGGAGGGGCGGTATGTTGGAGAAGTTCCAAACAGGATATCGTCGCAGACTCGACGATGGAGGCTGAATACATTGCTGCAAGCGATGCCGCAAAAGAGGCGGTTTGGATAAAGAATTTCATTAGTGAACTTCAGGTGGTTCCGTCCATTGTTGACCCAATACCTTTGTATTGCGATAACAATGGGGCTATAGCTTTAGCGAAGGAACCAAGGTCCCATCAGAAATCCAGACACAGCTTAAGGCGGTATCACCTGATCAGGGAGATTATTGATCGCCAGAAGATCGAGGTACGAAGAGTAGACACAAAAGACAACACAGCGGATCCATTCACAAAGGCCCTCCCTCAAACACAGTTCGAGCGACTTTTTGAGCTATTGGGTATGCGGTACACCGGCAGCTGGCCTTAGTGCAGACATTGGGTATGCGGTATACCAATTACTGGCCTTTAGTGCAAGTGGGAGATTGTTAGATATGTATGCCATAGAGGCCATTATTGTATAGTACTGTATAATACATTTTGGAGGCTTGGGATATATATATGGTTTTACGACTGTCTTGCTCGATATAGTAGTATGCTACTTGGTTTGTTTCTATCTTAATATGTGTATATGTTTCTTTTAACATATCGCTAAAAACATATTGGTAGAGCCCTTAGGATCTTTGCTTGACTACCGGCGTTGTGATGGCGATCACACTAGTGGGGGATGGGTAGTCTATAAGCACATCCTTATTTTGGTCCCTAGTCGTAGCATTATCGAGACAGGGCATCGATACTCCAGAGTAGACTAGTGCATACGCTTCTCTTCCCAGCGGGGGAGATAGTCTGTCCCACAGCCATCAGTACATCGTACTGGAGATAGTATGCAGGTGCTCGTTAGGTTACGAGTACACTGGACAGGACTTGTTGGGAACTGTTGGTTGGTATTATACCTATCGTCAGTTAACAGTTCCCAGGTGAAATGAGTACAGCTTAGTCCGCTGACTTGACACTGTCACTTCGCCTCGAGTGTGTTCCCACTGTTCTTAGATTACTATCCTACCACGGCTCTACTGAGTCGTGCAAACAGGTAGTAGTTGGGCACAGTCCCGAAGCACTTGGAGGCAGTGACGGTTAGACAGGATTCGTCTCTCCCGGTATTGGGGGTTGATATCGCGCTGTGTCTAGGAGAGCCATTACACAAAGTCCCTGGCCAGGAAAAGCAAGATAGACTGGTAGGTTTCCAGTGTTATCTCAGGTGTTCTGGGCTACACTCCGGCACGACTTGTACCGCTAGTAGGGGACTGATGTTTACCGCCCCGCTAGGTCCGCCATGCGATGTTCTTAGACGAACAGACCAGACTGTACGGAGATTGTCACATACAGGCTCAGTAGGAGTTCAGATGGGTTCACCTCATCAGTCTTCTTATCGGCATCTACCTGGGGACCGTTACATACAGCTAGTGCCGCTTGCAATCTGTGGTTAACCCCAATGCCAGCGTAGTGTCGAGTCTTTAGAGTCCCACACAGAGGGTTACTCGCCTTTGGGAAAAACTGAGTAGAGGTCGCATGGTTTTGCGACGGGGTTCGTTCACATCCGCGCACTTGTGCACTTTTGGTGACCGGACAGTTATTACTAGTGGGCTTTGGTTTAAGCCGGATCCTAGTTTATGTTTTGGGGTTGGTTTTATCTCATTGTATTCGTGTTCCTCGGATCACGGATGCGGGTGTGTATGCATAGTTGACTGGGGCAGAGGCAGAGGATTCTCATTAGGGTTATGGTACGGGTGTGTATGCACAGTTGACTGTTGTCTTTTTCCAAACCCTAATGAGAATAGGATGTAAGTCTACGTTAGTGCCCCGGCCGTATACAGACGCCAAATGCGGAACAAAAACTTTTAACTGGCGCTATCGTATACTTTAACCCGGATCTGCCATTATTGCTAAACTAACAAACTGTAAAGAGTGTAGAAAGGTTATACCGAACGATCCGAGTCCTTCGTTCTTTAACCATCATCCCACGCTCCGTTGCGGCTGCTCCGATCTCGTCGATCTCCGATTCTCCTCGTCTAGGTGGCACCACGTCACTGATTCTTTAAACGGGCTCCCGCCTCTGACTTGAGGCAACTCGGTCGTCAAGTTTGCCAAAAGAGACGACCAAGAATGATGTAGAGAATGAGTAGATGACTTTGTCTCACTTCGTCCAAATCCGTGGACGATCGGTTAATGAAGTTGCCGAGGGAATCGGGTGATGGAATGAAATGAGCTGTGAAATTCCATACACCCCAAAATCTATCATATCTTTTTTCCAAATGAAATGAACAAGTGAGCGAGAGTGGAGGAGGAGAGGGGGCCGGCCAAATATATGCAAAGAGGGAGGTGAGTGTAGGAGAGGGGAGAGTGACTATAAGAACAAATATCAACCACAAATATCCTTCATGCAAACAAAACATCATTAATGCAAATGGTGATTCATTAACCTAGTCACCATTTAATTAATGGCTCCATTAAAGCACTAATGACTCATTAGCCTCATCACCACTTCTAGAAGCTTCTAGAATGATGACTCACCCTTATCCAAGAAAAGATAAATCCGTCTTTAACCGAATGTTAAAAGACGGCTGATAGAAAACTGGAAACTGGCAACTTCCAAAAGTGATCCTGAAACGACTTTCAGGATAACCCCGTAACTGTATAAATATACCCGCATTTGTATTACGACCGAATACAAATGTAACTGAGACAAAGATATTATACCTACTCAATATAATACTCGGATCCGGCTTAAACCAAAGCCGACCAGTAACATCTTCCCGAAAAATAACACGTGCGTAAACGCACGTGCATTTTCCGAACCCTGCCATAAAACCATACGGCCTCTACAACGTTTCGTCCGAACTTGGGAAACTGTCTGTGGGGAACTCTAATGACTCGTCAGTACCCTGGCAGTGGGTTTAACCACAAACCGTCAGCGGCACTAGCAATGCGTAACGGCTGCCCATGTACTGATCTCAAGGGAGGCTGATGAGCGAACTCATCCAGAAACCCTACTGAACCTAACAGTGACAATGTATATACAGTCCGGTCCGTTCGTCTATGAGTATCGCATATCTGCCTAGGGGGCTAGTAACGTCAGACCCCCAATAGCAGTATAAGTCGTGTCGGAGTGTAGCCCAATAACACCCTGAGATACTACTGGAGTACCTACCAGTAAATCTCCTGCCATGGCCATGGACTTTGTGTAATGGCTCTCCTAGACACAGTACGACCTCGCCCTCAATACCGGGAGAGACGAATCCCCTGCCGATCCGCTCACGTGCCTCCATATGGCTCGGGACTGTACCCAAAAGCTACCTGTTTGCACGACTCCTTTGAGCCGTGGTAGGGTAGAAATCAAAGCACAGTGGGAACTCACACGAGACAAATGACGACCTCAGGTCGATGAACTAACCTGTACACATCTCACCAGGGAACTGCTATCTGATGATATGTATAATACCAACTAGCAGGTTCCCGGCGAGTCCTGTCCGGTGTACTCATAACCCAATGAGCACCTGTATACATCTTAGGTGATCCAACTGACACCAGTGGCTTGTGAGACCGGCCACCGCCCCTCGTCGGGGTCTCGACTGTACACACTAGTCTACTCCGGAGTATCGATGCCCTGTCTCGAAACTCCCACGACTAGGGACCACAATTAAGAATATGCATATAAACCACCCAACTCTCACGTATATGATCGCCATCATACTGTTGGTAGTAAAGCAAGATCCTAAGGGCTCTATCAAAGTGTAACATGTAATCAGTCGCCTGATCATGTACACGACTGATAAAGGCAAACCAGATAGCATACTATCATCTTGAGTAAGACTGTCCTACCGGTATAGGTCCTCCGCAATCATTGCAATCACGTACCAGCGATCCAATAATTGACTATGAGGGCACTATCTCCAACAATCTCCCACTTGCACTTAAGGCTAATTATTGCGATGTCGACTACTCACAGCACGTGTGAAACCGAACATCCAACTCCTCTACTAATCAGTTTCACAAAGCCCGTTTGTAAAACTATTGTGTTCGAGAAATAGCCTCAGTGAGTGGATCCGCCTAGATGTTTCTTTCTATGTCTCTCTTAATCTCAAGTTCGCGGAGAAAGCCATCTCCCGAATCGAGTAATACATGTCTTAGAATATGTCTGGATATCTGATGGGACCTAGTTCATAAATGAACTCCAAATCCAAACTTCTTAGACTGTATCGATCACTGAACCTAATCAGTATCGGGCACCATGCCACCCACAGTATCCTCTTGGACCACCTGTCCATAATACTGTCCCTCTTCGTCAGAGGGAAAAACTATAACTCTGACAATCTCTTTGTCAACCATGTCACCTTTGAAGCTTGGAATGATAACCGTCCCCCGAAGGAGGCTGCCGTCATCTAATCCATAGAACATGTACTTATGTTCTAAAACTGCTTCCTTATGTTTCTCCAGGATTGGATTAATACAAACTTATTGCATCTAGTGCAAAAACAACATCTGGTGTGGTACTTGACATCTCATGATTGACTCAATTGCCTAAGCAAGTGATCTGCCAATCATGCACATCCCTCTCCTCTTTAGTCCGTAAGACACATTTAGAGAGGGTGACTCCATCACCTGCAGGTACACCACCATGCTAGGAGTCAACTATTCTAAAAACCATTAGAATATCTGTCAAAGTACCCACATTGGGAAACTACCCAAATCCAGATCTAAAACCATAGATCTAGAAACCATAATGTCTGATATTATATCCATATCCTGTCTGGAGAAACAACTGTGTGACGACCACGGTTCAACCGATCGTAGTATAGGAATTTTACTTCCTACTCTGTGTATGTCATCCAGATACCATGACATCACACCCTACTACCTTCTTAACAGATCCATCCCCTATTCTGATTGAAGTCAAAACCATGACTGTCACATCAAAATTAGATGATCTATCTCCGCTATAACTGCTCAAGTCTATAAATAGATATAAGCATCTTGCCCACTTTGCTTCCGCTGCTCCCACTGACTACGACAACCCTCCTACCGGGTCTCATAGCCTGGAACAACAGTAGTGTCAAGTCTGGGTAGATAAGAACCTCCCTGTCACCGTCCTTGAGGCTACCGGAGTACCTCTCGGGTGTCTGAGGTTACCCACCAAATCTGCGGAGTGGCTATTGGAATGTCAAACCTGATTGAATGTATAGGTCCTATTAAATTTTCCGTAATCGTTCGCGGTTCTGGAATCACTTCCAGTTCTACCATACTCCCACTACTGTTTTCTGAAAAAGATCTATTTTACTAAAACTGTGGCGAGTCAAGAACAATATCACTATTGATCTTCCAAATGGTAGAATATCAACCCTCGTCATAGCCAGGGTCAACCCACAAACAGCCATTACAGAAACGTGCCCTGAGTTATCCAGAGTCTGGTTTTAAGCATAAGCTGGACAACTCCCCGTACCTTAACATCTTTTAAGGTACGATCTATTCTATATCAATATAGAAACTTTGGCACTTATTTAATTGGAACTAGATTCAAATCATGCAGCTGTCTCCAGTGCATATCATCTTAATGGAAAGAGGCTAATCAGCATTACTCAACTTAGGAATCCATCCAATTATGAGCAACCTGAAAGAGAAACACGTTTCTCAAAACCATCACTATCATCTGAATACCAATCAAAAGAATCTACATCTTCGATCTCTTTGAAGAATCCCGATACTTGTGATACCTGGTTCTCTACTTTATTCTTATACCCACAACTTCTCAAAACTTAGACCTTGTATTTCTACGAAACACTTGTCAAATACTAGAGAAGTTATAAGTAAACAGAACATAGTACGAGGACCTACCCCTTTGTTCTGATGGACACATGGACAGCATACAATACTCTGTATAAGTTCGCTGAGTTGAACAACTCAAAACCTGTGCGTCGTAGGTTGAAAACTATACCCTGGCGATTTCCTCAAATATCACCAATTACAACGAATTCCGATATAATGAGGATAATCACCTAATTCCCAATAACTTACTCCCACTCATCATCTGTAAAACCATACAGATATGAGAATGAAACCTGGTAAATACATACCCTTGGAGTAAGTATGTAATCGGGAAAACAGTTTTCCTTTAACAATGCACTGAAATATGAAAATGTTTCGTAGGGGTATCCTGGTATTCATAGCAATGCCTCTTCCATATTCCAATTCATGACTTCAACTGTATATTTTATTGCCATCTCTCCAAATCCCTTTATTTGTCTTAAGTCATTACCTTCTGTACACCATCGTTAGGCTAAATGGTTTTCTTCCTTCCCTACCGTTCGGCACCAGCCTATGGTTTGGAAAAAGACTATCCAGTAAGCATAATAGGTGTACCCTCCTAAACCAAGGAGTACTCATATCTTGAGAGAAGGTGATGATAAAAGATATCTGAATAATACCTTATTCTTTTAAAGGTGAAATAGGAGTGGTGATGAAGTACGCGGTTTTGGTCGTGAATGATATCAGTCGCAATTTACTTTGCCCTCTTTCTAATCCCTTTATTTTGTCTTTACATATTACCTTCTGCACACCCTACTTAGGCTAATTGGTTTTCTTCATTCCCTACCTTTCGGCACCAGCCTATGGTTTGGAATAAGACTATCCAATAAGCGTAATAGGTGTACTCTCCTAAACCAAGGAGCTCTCGCAACCTGAGAGAAGGTGATAATAAAAGACAACTGAATAAACCAATTCTATTTCTCCTGAACCTGGATCCATCCTCGAAGAAGTCCCTTCGAGTTCGTATATAACCATACGATGGATCTATCCAATGGAAGTGGATATCCGTAGTAATACGGGTGTTCTGAGAAATTCAAAGGGTAAAAGAAGGAGTGGCAATGACTTATGCAACATAGACAATCCAAAAGCCAGTATTTTAAGAAGGTTCGGTCAACTTGGTCACTGAGTCATAGTCTAGGGTCGGTCAAAGGTCGCTGCCAAAGAGAGAGAGAAAAGAAACACTCTGCGTGCACTCTAACCTAGATCAGAATGGTTATCACTTTATCTAATCCGGAAACCTCCCATTGTCCTGTCAAATTCTCCTCCAAACCTGAAAGAAGAATCAATCGGGATCACCCGAAGAGTAAACCAACTCATCAGTGGGAATCGGGATCCAACTCTCATCGCATGATAACGTGATGGAATGCATCCACGTTACTCATACTCCAGAAGGTATGCGCATACTTGGCAAGTTTCAGTTTCTTTAGAAACTCCCGATATAATTTATGCCCCATGCTCTTATAACCTTGGCGTTGGTCAATATGTCATAAGTCACATGCCAAGTTCTACCCATCACTATCTTGTCAATTTGAACCCACCCGCACATGCCCTTGACGTTGGCCAAAATGGCAGAACGACTGTCCCAAACTAACTCATCTATCTATGCAACAATTGAATACCCAGCAGCTACCAAACACTATGCCTTGGCGTTGGTCAAAATACATAGCTTGAATACTACTGAATACCCAAAAGAAGTGACGGAGGGCTATGGCTGGTTTTTGGCGAAAAACCTTTAACGTAGTGAACTTGATCTCGTTGAAGAAACCTGATAGCTTTTTAAAATATAGTGGCGAAAACCTTTTGCTAAAGAGGTCACTCCCGGTAAAGGGATCTCGGCTCTTTCCTCGTGGAATGAGGTGCAGGATATTCCACTGAATACCGCTATGCAAAGCAACTTGTAATCGACTATAGTGAAGTTATTACCCTGACGCAAACTTCTGCCCAAGGGGTCAGTCCCGGTGAAGGGATATCAACCCTTGCCCCGTCGAATGAGGTGCAGGATATTCCACTGAATATCTCTATGCAAAACAAAAGGAAATGTCTTTGCAATAGCACTTTTTAAATTTGCTCCAACAACTGCAAACAGGTTTGTTTTACTTTGCATTGATCAGAATCAACGCAGTCCCATCAATCAATCACACCAGAAAAGAACGAAAATAAAATGTACGTATATGCCATCCGCATTCGTCACTGGGTCCCGTCATCACCCGTTAGGTTACTTAACTAACGACAGAGCGGGGACTGGACTAGCGCGGGTGTAAAACATATACAACATCTAATAGTATATAAACCAATATACAATAATCGCTCCAGGCGTGATAATATGCAACATTACAGAAAAGTAATAAGCATCACAGAACAATACAGATAATCTGGGATCCCCGGGTTTCACAGAGCCGCTTGTGAAACTCGACGTTCCCCTGTCGTGTGGATAGCCTGTGCAATGAAACCTAGACCCCTACGGGTGCGGCAAGTTACCCGCCAAAACCTGAAGCGAGGCAGCCCCTTACAACATAGTGAATGGACCACCCAGCACTTCACGGAATCCGGTAACTTGAGCACCCCTCCTTGGGTCAACCTGTACCCCCTACAAGTGCGGCGAATAGTCTGCCAATTCTAGAGTGGGGCCCCTCTGCTTCTCAAAGCCATGAGATGCGGACCCGTTGCCCTCCAGAACCCGCTATCCGTGCACTCCGTCTCGGGGTAAAACCTAGTACAGTAATGAAAAATAGTACAATAGGTACATCGACCGCAACCTGGTCGTGCCCCAAAAGAATATTATACAACAGGCAGTGACGGCAGTCCACAAGTTGGACGCTCGCCCCGCAATATCAAATGTATAAATAAACTCAAACTGCACTACCATTGCACACTGCTATCCACCACGACAAGTCCGCAACAACACAGCACAACACAGAACATCAACGCGAATGTCACGTTCGCAAACCCGTCTAAAAGAACTATAGCAATCAAACGCGGTTTACCGATCAAATGACATTCCCGGTCGGAGATATAATGTAAGCACTGTAAACTAACATGTTTAAATTTCGATCGACCAAATATCAAGAAGTGGGCCCCACGACTTACTGGTGAACAGTAACAAAACCTGGGCCCAAATGATATATACCACAAACCACAAAATCCAGAGAAGAACATACTGTTCAATTTTGGGAGCATGATCTCACCAAGTGGCGGCGGATCCGCGGCCAAACCATGGGTTTGGCCGCGTTTCCGCGGCGGCTTGGTGGGATCACGTGCCTAAATTTGGTCCGTGTTCTTAGAAAAGCCTGCACAGATTTTTGAGACATGTAGAAAAATTTTAGGAGACCATTTAAAATCGACAGAAACTGTGAGCTTGGAATTTTGCAATTTTCGATTTTCGGTTCGATCGATGTTTTAAACGCGTTAGCACAAGTTAGCATAGCAAAATGGTTAGGCTCTGATACCACTGTAAGTCTACGTTAGCGCCCCGGCCGTCTACAGACGCCAAATGCGGAACAAAAACTTTTAACTGGCGCTATCGTATACTTTAACCCGGATCTGCCATTATTGCTAAACTAACAAACTGTAAAGAGTGTAGAAAGGTTATACCGAACGATCCGAGTCCTTCGTTCTTTAACCATCATCCCACGCTCCGTTGCGGCTGCTCCGATCTCGTCGATCTCCGATTCTCCTCGTCTAGGTGGCACCACGTCACTGATTCTTTAAACGGGCTCCCGCCTCTGACTTGAGGCAACTCGGTCGTCAAGTTTGCCAAAAGAGACGACCAAGAATGATGTAGAGAATGAGTAGATGACTTTGTCTCACTTCGTCCAAATCCGTGGACGATCGGTTAATGAAGTTGCCGAGGGAATCGGGTGATGGAATGAAATGAGCTGTGAAATTCCATACACCCCAAAATCTATCATATCTTTTTTCCAAATGAAATCAACAAGTGAGCGAGAGTGGAGGAGGAGAGGGGGCCGGCCATATATATGCAAAGAGGGAGGTGAGTGTAGGAGAGGGGAGAGTGACTATAAGAACAAATATCAACCACAAATATCCTTCATGCAAACAAAACATCATTAATGCAAATGGTGATTCATTAACCTAGTCACCATTGCATTAATGGCTCCATTAAAGCACTAATGACTCATTAGCCTCATCACCACTTCTAGAAGCTTCTAGAATGATGACTCACCCTTATCCAAGAAAAGATAAATCCGTCTTTAACCGAATGTTAAAAGACGGCTGATAGAAAACTGGAAACTGGCAACTTTCAAAAGTGATCCTGAAACGACTTTCAGGATAACCCCGTAACTGTATAAATATACCCGCATTTGTATTACGACCGAATACAAATGCAACTGAGACAAAGATATTATACCTACTCAATATAATACTCGGATCCGGCTTAAACCAAAGCCGACCAGTATCATCTGCCCGAAAAATAACACGTGCGTAAACGCACGTGCATTTTCCGAACCCTGCCATAAAACCATACGGCCTCTACAACGTTTCGCCCGAACTTGGGAAACTGTCTGTGGGGAACTCTAATGACTCGTCAGTACCCTGGCAGTGGGTTTAACCACAAACCGTCAGCGGCACTAGCAATGCGTAACGGCTGCCCATGGACTGACCTCAAGGGAGGCTGATGAGAGAACTCATCCAGAAACCCTACTGAGCCTAACAGTGACAATGTATATACAGTCCGGTCCGTTCGTCTATAAGTATCGCATATCTGCCTAGGGGGCTAGTAACGTCAGACCCCCAATAACAGTATAAGTCGTGTCGGAGTGTAGCCCAATAACACCCTGAGATACTACTGGAGTACCTACCAGTAAATCTCCTGCCATGGCCATGGACTTTGTGTAATGGCTCTCCTAGACACAGTACGACCTCGCCCCCAATACCGGGAGAGACGAATCCCCTGCCGATCCGCTCACTGCCTCCATATGGCTCGGGACTGTACCCAAAAGCTACCTGTTTGCACGACTCCTTTGAGCCGTGGCAGGGTAGAAATCAAAGCACAGTGGGAACTCACACGAGACAAATGACGACCTCAGGTCGATGAACTAACCTGTACACATGTCACCAGGGAACTGCTATCTGATGATATGTATAATACCAACTAGCAGGTTCCCGGCGAGTCCTGTCCGGTGTACTCATAACCCAATGAGCACCTGTATACATCTTAGGTGATCCAACTGACACCAGTGGCTTGTGAGACCGGCCACCGCCCCTCGTCGGGGTCTCGACTGTACACACTAGTCTACTCCGGAGTATCGATGCCCTGTCTCGAAACTCCCACGACTAGGGACCACAATTAAGGATATGCATATAAACCACCCAACTCTCACGTATATGATCGCCATCATACTGTTGGTAGTAAAGCAAGATCCTAAGGGCTCAATCATACTGTAACATGTAATCAGTCGCCTGATCATGTACACGACTGATAAAGGCAAACCAGATAGCATACTATCATCTTGAGTAAGACTGTCCTACCGGTATAGGTCCTCCGCAATCATTGCAATCACGTACCTGTGATCCAATAATTGACTATGAGGGCACTATCTCCAACATAGGAAATATGATTAATAATATTAGTTAACATTTTTGTGCCATGGTTGAGTTGAATTCTTGACTTTTGTTGACTTGTTGACTTCGTTGACCGGTTGACCAAAGTAGACTTGTTGACCATCATCATTTGTTTTCGAAGATGCTTCTTATTCTTTGCAAAAGCATTTAATGAATGAAATGATAATGGTCATTCATCAACTCACCATCACAAATTGTTAATTATTATTATTATTATTATCATTTTTCTAAATTATGAGAGCATGGTTGTAAATTGTATCATTCTCACTTGCATCTTCTCTCTCATCCATTGCTCTCCTTCATCCTCTGGCTCAAGGAAATTCCTTCTCATGAGTTGAGAACCATTTTCCTTTGAGATAAAACACCAAGACTACGCTCTACTCTTTCTAGGGTTCTAGGTTTAGCAAACCAAGCACCTTAGTTATCTCTAGGTTGAGGTAGGAGCTCAAGTTCGAACCCTCGGGTGGATCTATCTTCGACAAAGAGGAGACGACGAGGAGGAGCCGTACAAACTACTACAAGGAGCAAGTAAGGAGGAGAACAACAAGAAGAGAAGGAGTTCAAGAGAACAACAAGAAGAGAAGGAGTTCAAGGCTAGGTATAACCATTCTACATAGTAGTTAAAACTTGTAGATTTTATGTTAGTTTTGTTTAGCAACGATCCCTCATGAAACGGTCCATGTTACCTAGCTAGGGAAAAATTTTCGTTTTGCCTATTCCGCCTCCCCGAAAGAACCGGGGTGGGTAACGTGGACCTAACATAACCGTCACTACCTCCAAGTGCTTCGGGACTGCACCCAACTACTACCTGTTTGCATGACTCCTTTGAGCCGTGGTAGGGTAGTAATCTTAGTACAGTGGGAACACACTCGAGGCGAAGTGACAGTGTCAAGTCAGCGGACTAAGCTGTACTCATGTCACCTGGGAACTGATAACTGACGATAGGTATAATACCATCCAACAGTTCCCGACGAGTCCTGTCCAGTGTACTCGTAACCTAACGAGCACCCGCATACTATCTCCAGTACGACGTACTGATGGCTGTGGGACAGACCATCTCCCGAGCTGGGATGAGAAGCGTATACGCTAGTCTTCTCCGGAGTATCGATGCCCCGTCTCTATAGTCCTACGACTAGGGACCTGTATAAGGATGTGCTTGTTGATTATCCAGCCCCCACTAGTGTGACTGCCATCACAACGCTGGTAATCAAGCAAAGATCCTTAGGGCTCTACTAATATGTATAAGCGATATGCTAAAAGAAACACATGAACATATTAAAGTAGAAACAAGCCAAGTAGCAAACTACCATTTTGAGCAAGATTGTCTATACAACTGTGAATATCCCAAGCTTCCATTAAGTAATATACAAGCTAGTATGATACAGTAATGGCCTCTAGGGCATATACACTAACAATCTCCTACTTGCACTAAGGCCATGTACTGGCGTATCGAAGACCTGTCATCTCGATCAGCCGCTCGAACTGAGTCTGGGGTAGGGCCTTCATGAGTGGATCTGCAGTGTTATCTTCCGTATTTACTCTCTTCACCTCGATCTCCCGGCGATCTACGATCTCCCTGATCAGGTGGTACCGCCTCAAAATGTGCCTGGACTTCTGATAGGACCTGGGTTCCTTCGCTAAAGCTATAGCGCCGTTGTTGTCACAATACAGCGGTATTGGATCAACACTGGTAGGAACCACCTAAAGCTCCGTGAGGAACTTCTTCATCCAGACAGCTTCTTTTGCGGCATCGCAAGCAGCTATGTACTCCGCTTCCATAGTTGAGTCAGCAACGGTTTCATGCTTGGAGCTCTTCCAGCAAACCGCCCCTCCATTGAGGGTAAAGACATAACCCGACATGGACTTGGAGTCATCCTTGTTACTCTGGAAGCTGGAGTCAGCAAAGACCTCGATCTAGAGGTCTTTTCCGCCATACACCAAGAACATCTCCTTAGTCCTTCTCAGGTACTTGAGAATGTTCTTTACCGCTATCCAGTGTTTCTCCCCTGGGTTCGACTGATACCGGCTTACAACGCTTAATGCATACGCTACATCTGGTCTGGTGCATAACATCGCATACATTATAGAGCCTACCGCAGATGCGTAGGGTATAGATGACATGCGAGCCCTTTCCAAATCAGTCTTGGGAGACATCTCTTTGGAGAGGGTGATTCCGTGACAAGCCGGTAGATTACCGCGCTTGGAATCTTCCATACTAAATCGTTTTAGTATGGTGTCTATGTACCTCGACTGTGAAAGTCCCAACATCCTCTTAGATCTATCACGATAGATCGGGATCCCCAGAATGTAGTTGGCATCGCCCAGGTCCTTCATGGAGAACCTCTGTGACAAGAATCCTTTGACTGACTGTAGCATAGGAATATCATTTCCTATTAGGAGAATGTCATCCACGTACAAGACGAGGAATACCACAGTTCTCCCTACAATCTTACTGTAAATGCATGGTTCATCTGGGTTTTTGATAAAGTCAAATTCCTTGACAGTATCATCAAAGCAGATGTTCCAACTCCGCGATGCCTGCTTCAGTCCATAGATGGACTTGAGCAACTTGCACACTTTACCGCTGCTCCCGCTCTGAATGAATCCCTCCGGCTGATCCATAAAGACGCACTCTTCCAAATTTCCATTTAGGAAAGCCGTCTTTACGTCCATCTGCCAGATCTCATAATCGTGGAAGGCAGCAATGACAAGAAGGATCCGAAAGGATTTGAGCATAGCCACTGGAGAAAAGGTCTCGTCATAGTCCAAACCAGGTCTTTGACGAAAACCCTTTGCTACAAGTCTAGCTTTATAGGTTTCAACCTGCCCATCTACACCAATCTTCTTTCTGAAGATCCATTTGCAGCCTATGGGTTTTACCCCTTCTGGAGCAAAGTCCAAAGTCCAAACTTTGTTGGTGTACATGGACTCCATCTCGGTCCTCATTGCATCCAGCCATTTTACTGAGTCACCGCTCTGAATGGCTTGCTGGAAGCTAGTAGGCTCACCATAATCAATAGTGCAATCCTCTCTATCCCCGTCTATGAGAAAACCGTAGTATCTCTCGGGCGGATGAGACTGCCTACTCCTCTTACGGAGTGGTGCTGGGATATCCGGTTCTCCTGAACCTTCTGGTTCCACTAAGGTTTCAGTAATAGCTTGTGGTTCTGGAATTTCTTCCAGTTCTATTGCGCTCCCACTTATCTGATTTTCCAAAAATTCAGTTTCCAAGAAGCGGGCATGACGAGAAAAAAAAACCTTTTGTTCCTCTGCGTAATAGAAAAGATACCCCTTGGAGTTCTTTGGGTATCCCACAAACTTACACTGTACTGAACGTGCCTCGAGCTTGTCCGCATGCTGCTTTTTAACAAAAGCTGGACACCCCCATGTCTTAAAGTGTTTAAGACTGTTGGATATATGTATGCCCTAGAGGCCATTATGTGATGGTGGATGTATCTATACATGTATATATATATTCAGTATGCATTCTTGCTCGACATGATAGTATGCTATCTGGTTCTTCTTTATCTGACATGTTGATTTGATCATGCTTTTATTCATTCATACATGCTGACAAAGCCCAGAGGATATCGGCTTGACTACTTTGATTATGATGGAGATCATACTAGTGGGACATCTGTAGTCTGTAAGCATATCCTGGAATGTCCCTAGTCGTAGGTATATCGAGACGGGGCATTGATATACCAGAGTAGACTAGCGTATATGATACTAGACCCATACGATGGGCGATGAATGTTCCCACATTCATCGATGTTTGACATCAAGATCATATACGGGTGCTCAGTGGTGACTGGGTACACTGGACGGACTCACCGAGAACTCCTATATGGAATTATATCTATCGTCGGATAGCAGTTCTCAGGTGACACTGGTACAGGTTAGTCTGTAGACCCGAGATCGTCATAGAGTCTTGTGTGTTCTCCCACTGTACTTTGATTGCCACCCTACCACGGCTCTACCGAGTCGTGCAAACAAGTGGCCGTTGGGTACAGTCCCGAGACACACGAAGGCGATGAGCGATAGGAGGGGTTTCGTCTCTCCCGGTATTGGGAGTTGATGTTGTGCTGTGCCCGACTGGTTATATCAGCAAGTCCCTGGCCAGGGCTGCTGAGAATTGCTGATAAGTGTTATCAGTAGTTTCTCGATCTGTTATAGACCATTCACCGGCACGACTTATTGAGTTATTGGGGTCGACGTGACCATCCCTAGGCTCGATATGCAGCATATCTGACGAAGAGACCGGACTGTACGGTAGTGTTGCCTGTTGGCTCGACGGGAGTTGTAGCAGGTTCGCTTGTTTTCTTCTGATCGCTCAATACCCGGGTGGCCGTTACGTTTAGCTGACCGCTTGCGGTTTGGGGGTACCTGATATGATCATCACCCTCTGCCGGCATATTGAAGAGTCTTAGAGTCCCACAAAGGAGTTACCCAGTCCAGGCGAAACGTTGTGGTGCGCGTATGCGATATGCGCATGCACCCGATTAAAATGTGCGTATATGATACCGAACATTGATCGGGCGGCCTGCTTTTGGTGGGGTCATATGTGATATGACCGGATTGATAAATCAAGTGTTGATTTATCATTTAACCATTAGTTTTCTCACTTAAAACCTTTCTTGGACATGATGGATGTATGCATGTGTATGTGTTTCTTTCTTTCTATCTAGTTTCATGCACATATGGATGTGCATACATACACACATACATACACCCATCTATCATGGTTGTTAACATATGGAAATGGTGGCAATATAAGACTCACACCATAGATTAAGTGATGGATTATTATTTAATATTGTATTTAAAACAAATTGAAAAGAAAAGGATAATCGTTTCTAGCTTCTACATTCTTCTTTTGACCTAACCAAGCTTACCTACCTCTAACCTTGAGTTATCCTTCTCTTTATGATTTAAAACTCGAGTTAAATAATGTCTCCATCACTTTAACCATGGTTCATAGTAAGAAGAAATAAAATATATATATTGATATATTTCTTTTTCTTCTTGAGGGTTATCTTTATCTTTCTCATCACTTGTGAAAAATATTGCCACCATCTTCTTCCTCCTTCACATTTGCTCTCTAATTTTTCCTAGTGAGTAAAACACACTTAAAGAAAGGTTTTTGAAGTGAGAACCTTAACCACAACTTCATTCTACACAAGTTTAGCTAACTTGTTTAGAGTGTTCTCTTCGGTTTTACGAAGTTGCGAGCTTGGACGGGGAATTCCGGGTGGATCGTCGTGGACGTGAGAAGACTACAAGAGGACCTTCTTCCAACACCCAAGAGACTAAGGAGTCAAGCGAAAGTGGAGCTACAAAGGTTGTAGTCTCGAAACCCTAATTTTTATTAGCTTAAAGTTTTGTAACCCTAATTTTCTAGGATCGATTCCATTGCGTGTTTGTTTAGCACCATCAAAATACATACTTTAAGGCATGTGATGCTTCAAAACTCATTATAGGGTGCTAGGAAAACCTTTTAAAGACAGGGTTTCTTCCCACTCCACATCTGATATGGTGTGGCAGACACTGACTTAGTAGGAACTTGGTTCAAAAGATATGCAGCTGTTTCTAGTGCATAACTCCAGAAGGATCGCGGCAACTCAGCCTTACTCATCATGGAACGAACCATATCCAATAGGGTTCGATTCCTCCTTTCCGATACACCGTTGTGTTGTGGTGTGTATGGAGGAGTAAGCTGAGAGAGAATTCCATTCTCTTTTAAGTAGCCCAGAAACTCGGCACTCAAGTATTCACCACCTCGATCAGATCTCAGTGTCTTGATACTTTTGCCTGTTTTTTTTTCAACTTCATTCATGTATTCCCGAAATTTCTCAAAGGCCTCGGATTTTTTCTTCATCAAGAAGACATGCCCATACCTAGAGAAATCATCTGTGAAAGTAATGAAGTATGAATAACCACTTCGCGCATGTGTAGACATTGGACCACACACATCACTGTGTATGAGTCCTAAGAGCTTACTTGCTCTTTCTCCGTGTCCAGTGAACGGAGTCTTTGTCATCTTTCCCGTGTGACAAGATTCATAAGTGGCATAAGACTGGTACTCGAACGGATCCAAGTATCCTTCTTTATGTAACTTAGTAAACCGTGTCTCATTAATGTGACCCAGTCTACAATACCATAAGAAACACTGATTTGTTTCCAGAGACTTTCTTTTAAGTGTGTTCTGGACACTGAAAATCTGAGCTTGATTTAATACGTATATACCGTTTTCTAATGTACCTGACCCAATCCGAACTTGATTTAGGTGGATGTTTACTACATCTCTTACAAAAGTAAAATCATATCCTTCCCTAGAAAGTAAGGATACAGATATGATATTACAAGTCGCACCTGCTACATAAAAACAGTTACGCAGAATCAATATCTGCCCAGTTGTCAGTCCTAGATGATATTCCCCTACGGATTCAGCATGCATGCTCATTCCGTTAGCAGCCTTGAGAGTTATATCACTGTCACGACCCGCAGGGTACGGAATGTGACTGGCACTTAAGTTTACGAAACGTCTAAAGGCGTCCGTAAAATAAGTAAGCCAAAAGCCCAGAAAACAAAACCAATTAAGCAAAAGAGTGAAGAAAACCCAAACATTTGAAAGCAAGTTTATCAAATAAGTCATATAAAACCCCTTTTAAAAACAATACTAATTTTTCCGAAAATTTCGGCAGAGTCTCCTTTGTAAATACTGGCCCCCAAAAATGGGTACAACAAAAATATATATAAATCCAACAATAAGGCATCCCCATGCGGGAGCTAGCTCTTCGCTACAAGGCGGTCACAAATCCCACGCAATATAAATGACAACAGGCATAATAATCATAAGGAAGCATGAAAAAAGTAGCATGTCGGCTCAAGTGAGCTCGACCCCAAAATACAGCATAAAATCCACAAACATCACAGTCTCATCTCTAGGTCAATATACAATAATCTGGTAGAAACAGTAGATGGAGTACACTAGATACAAAGAATATACAAGGTGGTACAAAAATGATAACATAACCCACCTATGAGCAAATCTCGAGCCCAAGCAAAAGAGGCAAAAGAACAAGTGCGCCCGCCGCTACTGAACTGACGGAGCGGACCTGCAAAAGACTGTGGCACAACGGGGGTGAGTTGCCAACTCGTGAGTAATAAATAACATCTACAAAGGCTATCGTATGCATGCACACAAGCATCCTGGCATCTATAATACAGGTATGACTGGATGCACTAGCAGGTGTGTATATAACATCAGTGTACTAATATGTATGCAACATGAATATCTGAGGTCTCAATAGGTATATATAAGAAATATTTTATCTCTTTTTGTTTTTGAAACTCTTTTAGAATGCCAGCATAATGTCAATGAATCGACGAAAATCGGTGTCCAGCAACGACACTCAAAAGCTGTCTCAAATCTCATAAATGTATCTCTGGCCTCAGCCGTCCGGCTGACCCATCTCAAATATCAATATCTCATCATCTAGCGGCCACGGTCGGTATCCTCTGGATATCCGCCGTCCCAAACAGTCACCGGTAGGTAATCCGTCCCCTGCCAGGCTCAACGTCATCACCACATTCCTCTTGCCCCGGGGTACCTTACCGGGCCCACCATGTACCCGTGCCGGTTCCTCCACTCCTCGACACGGATTTCCAAATCCACAGCAAACTCATGGTGGACGACACTTACATCACTAGAAAACCGCAATTTACACATTTTAAAAATATAATAAGTTTAGAAATTTTGCGGCTTTCCCCCGAAATCCAGCAATATCATAAAATCTCAAGAAATCCTCATAAGTGCATATATCAATGATAATGAATGCGTATGATATCAATAATCAAGTTGCGATGTGTGATTAATGTATTAAGCATGAACAATTAATATGATGAAGTACATGCACATGAATAGCAATACTACGGTTTCATTTTTAAGGAATTAAAGGCAATAGTACCAGTTTAAGTATCAATTAGTAAAAGGTTTCAATTTAAAAGTTATCTAGTGTGGTGGCATGGCAATTACCAGGGTGTGTGTGTAAACATGAATAGTGCTCGTGCTGCATATAAAAACCCTGGTAATGGTGCAGGTGTCCTATGAAATGGTTTCGTATAGGTATGTCAATATAATGCATGGATGCAGCAAATAGTCAATTAAGTATTTCACCCCTAATTACTGACATTACTAAGGATTTGTAAGTTAATAAAACTATCGGGCGGCTTGCGTCATCCAACGATAGTCCCCCGTAGATGTTACATCTACTCACCGGAATCCCTGGCTAGCTGTGTCCAATCACCGTCTTTCCCTTTCGCGCCGCGTCTGACGTCTCCGCGACCGAACCTGGAATTTACATCAATACCAAATATAAGGTTACATATCAAGAACGACGCAAAACCCCAACGAAACTACTAAAGTTCGCTAGCTAGGTACAACGTGCACAAAGTGCGCGGAACACACGCGAAAATCGCAAAAACTGCCAAAAAAACGCCGATTTGGTCGCCCGGCAAAACTAAAACCCGACTACCCAAAAAAACCGCACTCACGCATCCTAAAAGTCGTAGGACAAGCCATTACAATCATCAAGATATCAAGAATAATTCATCACACAATTTTATAACAAAACTAGTAAGCATTGCGTCCCAAAATCGGTGCAAAAATCGCCGATTTGCGACAAAACGACTACAATATAGCATAATTACCCAAGCACACTACAAGCAATCTACAAACACTAATTACAACACAATAGCAATGATTCCAATCCTATTTCCATAAACAACCATTTCTTGAATTATAACCTAGCGAATTCCAAATCAAAATCCATACTCGAAAAACTTAATTAACACTAATTTCAAACCCAATTAGCAAGTTCACCTCTTAGATTTAGGTTAGCAAAATACTAGATAACAAATTAGGTTCAATCAACTAAATAATGTTTTCTAAACCTTAAACAACTCACTAATCAAGCTTCACAACTCAATTCCATACAAAAACCCTCTCTTGAAAATTCCTAAAACGACAATTACAACTAAAATCGAACTTTTAAAGTTAACTAAATTAACACAATTAGAAGACTATATAACAAGGTAACCATATAGATTAGTTCATTAACAACTAGATTAACTATAAAACAACTTAATTAACCATCATGGTTCAAAACCCTAGTTTAAATTTTTCAAGCAAACCTAAGAAAACTAGATTAAAACTACACTAAATTTAACACTACACAATCTACTTAAGAATCTTAAACAAAAGAATTTAATTAGCAAGGGATTATACCTCACTTGAGATCTAGAAAGAATGGATTTTGCTCCAATTGATGGCCTCAAGCATCAAGATCCAAGCTAGAATGGCTAAGGAAAATGATAGCATAAGGATTTGTTTGGATTTTTGAATAAAGTGTGGATTTTGATGTGGTTTTTTTGAAGGAAATTGAAGAAAAATGAAAAGAAAAGAGATGAAGAAGAGGAGGTTCAGTTTCGGCCAGAATGAGGTAAGGGGGAGGGTGTGGGCAAGTGGGGAAAAGTCATGGGTCAAGTCTCCAAAGTCAATGTATCATACTTTATCCATTACGTTTAAAATAAATCCATAAACTATCAAATTCAACTCAAGAAGCAACCCAAGAAATGAGGCCAGAAATTTCTGGTCTTGCACAAGGTGGGGCTGTTCTAGGGTTGAGGGAAAAGAGAGAGAGGTTTTACAAAAGAAATTTTATGCAAAAAGGCCCCCTACAACTCAAAAATTGCAAGTTTTAGCTCAAAATTCAATAAATTCGTTTCAAATCATAAAAATTTGTTAAAAATCAAAATAAATTACTAAAAATTTATGTTACCACTAGATTTTAATTATCATAATTTTAGAGATTAAAATTAGCCCGGAAAAATTTGTATTTATCGCTAATTTAATGTATTTTCTTACCGGCTTAAAATAATATTAAAAAATTGAAAAATAGGGAAAAATTTTTAAATGACCAAAATTTCATAATTAACTCATTAGCTACTAAAAACAAGTAATTACCTATCCATTTTAGGTAACATTAGCCCTAAACTGCAAAATAACAAGAAAGACGGTTTTCGGAAAAATACCGAATTTTCACCGAATTTCAGGAAAACACCAAAACGACTTTTCAAGACGCTACAATCTTCCCTCCTTAAAGAAATTCGGTCCCCGAATTTAAAAAAAATAATATAGCTACGCGTACCTTCGAAGAGATGGGGATACTTCTTCCTCATCTCGCCCTCGGCCTCCCAGGTAACCTCCTCGCTGCTCGGGCTACGCCAAAGGACCTTGACGGTTGGTATAATCTTCGACCTCAACTTCTTCACCTACCGATCCAAGATGGTCACCGGCTGCTCTGCAAAAGAAAGGTCGCGCTCTAGCTGGACTGTCGGGTGCTGAATCGCATGCGAAGGGTCGTGAAGGTACTTGCGGAGCATCGAAACATGGAAGACGGGGTGAACATCGGGAAAGCTGGGAGGAAGAGCCAAACGATATGCAACAGCGCCGACACGCTCAAGGATCTCGAAGGGACCTACGAATCTAGGGCTAAGCTTTCCCTTTCGCCCAAAACGCATCGCGCCCTTCATCGGAGAGACCCTCAGAAAAACATGGTCGCCAACTACGAACTCTAATCTGCGACGGCGCCTGTCTGCATAGGATTTCTGCCTGCTCTGAGCCGCTCTCATCCGGTCTCGGATCAACTGTATCTTCGATGTCGTCTCCTCAACAAGCTGCGGCCCTAAAATGCTGCTCTCGCTGAGCTCTGTCCAACAAACGGGCGATCTGCATCTCCTCCCATACAATGCCTCGAAAGGTGCCATCTGAATAGTATCCTGGAAGCTGTTGTTGTAGGAGAACTCCACTAGAGGTAAATGACGATCCCAGCTACCACCAAAGTCTAAAACGCACGCTCTGAGCATGTCCTCGAGAGTCTGAATGGTCCGCTCTGACTGTCCGTCGGTCTGCGGATGAAACGCTGTGCTGAAGCTCAAACGAGTGCCCAAAGCCTCCTGAAGTCTCTGCCAAAGTCGGCTGGTGAACTGAGTGCCTCAATCTGACACGATACAAGTCGGTACGCCATGTAGTCGCATGATCTCGTCAATATAGAGCTGAGCATACTGAGCGAAGCTGAAAGTCGTCTTCACTGGAAGGAAGTGAGCCGCTTTCGTCAATCTATCCACGATCACCCAGATGGAGTCGTACCCTCGACTGGTCCTGGGTAGACCCACAACGAAATCCATCGAAATCTGCTCCCATTTCCACTCTGGAATGGGTAACGGCTGTAGCTCTCCTACGGGCCTCTGGTGCTCGGCCTTGACTTGCTGACAAGTCAGGCATCTCGAAACGAACTCCGCAATGTCCCTCTTCATCCCGTCCCACCAGTAGGTATCTCTCATATCATGGTACATCTTGGTGGAACCGGGGTGGACACTATACACTGATCGGTGTGCCTCCTCAAGAATGTCGCGCCGCAATCCATCAGCATCTGGTACGCACAGTCTAGATCCATATCGTAAAATCCCCTGATCGTCAACCACGAACTCGGAAAATCTTCCATGTCCCATCTGTGCCATGATCTCTGAGCAACGGTCGTCACTGCGCTGTGCCTCATATATACGGTCAAGCAACTGTGGGCGTGCACGAACATGCGCGAGCTGTCCCCCTGTCTGAGTGAACTCGAACTCAACTCGGCTGTCGCATAACATCTGCCAATCTGCTGACGACTGCCTCTGCACTGCGCGCAAAAAGGATAGACTACCCCCGGGCCTCCTACTCAACGCATCTGCCACCACATTTGCCTTACCGGGGTGATATAAGATCTCGCAGTCGTAGTCTTTCACCAACTCCATCCAACGACGCTGTTTGAGGTTCAGGTCTCGCTGCTGAAATATGTACTTTAAGCTCTTGTGATCGGTGAATATCTGACATGACTCGCCGTAAAGGTAATGTCGCCAAATCTTCAGTGCAAAGACCACTGCAGCCATCTCCAAGTCATGAGTGGGGTAGTTCTGTTCATGCTTCTTCAACTGCCGAGAAGCATAAGCGATCACCCGGCCATGCTGCATCAATACGCATCCTAATCCCACTCGCGAAGCATCACAGTAGACAACAAATCCGCCTGATCCCGAAGGTAAAGATAATACCGGCGCCGTAGTCAAACAAGTCCGTAGCTGCTGAAAACTGCGCTCGCACTCCTCTGTCCAAACGAAAGGAACTCCCTTCCGGGTCAAACCGGTAAAAGGTGCAGCTATACGGGAGAAGTCCTGAACAAAACGCCTGTAGTAGCCCGCCAAGCCTAGAAAACTACGGATCTCAGTAACCGATGTAGGTCGGGGCCACTGCTGAACAGCCTCAATCTTCTTCGGGTCCACACAAATGCCGTCTCTCGTAACCACGTGACCCAAGAATCCGACGCTGTCCAGCCAGAAAGCACACTTGGAGAACTTCGCGAACAGCTGGTGCTCCCTCAGAGTCTGTAACGTAATCCGCAAGTGCTGCTCGTGCTCCTCTCTGCTCCGGGAGTATACCAAGATATCGTCGATAAACACGATGATGAACAAGTCAAGGTACGGCCTGAATGTACGGTTCATCAAATCCATGAATGCTGCTGGGGCGTTGGTGAGTCCGAACGACATCACCAAAAACTCGTAGTGGCCGTAGCGCGTGCGGAAAGCTGTCTTCGGTATATCCTCCTATCGAACTCGCAGCTGATGGTATCCTGATCGCAAGTCGATCCTCGAAAAATACCCCGCACCCTGAAGCTGGTCGAACAAATCATCAATGCGCGGCAACGGATATCTGTTCCGAACGGTAACTTTGTTCAGCTGGCGGTAGTCGATACATTAGCGCAAACTTCCATCCTTCTTCTTGACAAACAGGACCGGAGCACCCCACGAAGAAACACTCGGTCGAATAAGCCCCTTATCTAACAAATCCTGCAACTGATCCTTCAGCTCTCGAAGCTCTGCCGGGGCCATCCGATAAGGCGGTATAGAAATAGGCCCCGAACCGGGAATCAAATCAATGCAGAACTCAACATCGCGCTCAGGCGGTAGCCCAGGTAGCTCATCAGGGAAAACATCAGGGAACTCACAAACTACCGGGACCCGGTCTAACGGAACCTCTGCAGCTCGAGTATCACAAATAAACGCTAAGAATACCTGACATCCCTTCCGCAAGAGCTGACCAGCGCGAAGAGACGAAATTAAGCTGGGAAGGGTGACACTGCGGTCTCCCTGAATAACAAGGACTGGCTCTCCCGGAAAGCAAAATCTGACTGCCTTCTCACGGCAGTCCACCGAAGCATAACAAGTGGCTAGCCAATCCATGCCCAGAAGCACATCAAAGTCCAACATATCGAGGAGTATCATATCAACTGATGAATCCCTCTCCCCGATACGAACGGAACACAAACGAAATACAAACCGAGCGACAAATGACTCGCCTACCGGAGTAACAACAACAAGCGGCTGATCTAACGACGACGACTCACGGCCCAACATCGGTGCAAAGTGTGTAGATACGTACGAATGTGTGGAACCTGGGTCGAATAATACCCGTGCGTCGAAAGAACAAACTGGCAAAGTACCTGTCACAACGGCATTGGATGCCTGCGCATCCTACGGTGTCAAAGCAAATACTCGGGCCTGTCCTCCACCGATAGCGGGCTGACCTCGACCTCGGCCTCTGCCTCCTCGTCCTCTCTGAACAGGACCGCCGCGTCCACGGCCTCTCGGTGCACCTAGCTGGCGGGGAGCATCGCCTGGGGTAGGAAGTAGGGCTCTCTGAGGAGGGGGTGGTGATGGTGGTAGGGTCACGTGCGGAACTGTCGCTGCTCCCTGTCGTCTCACCGGAAAGTCTCTGACAAGATGGTGCAAACTCCCGCACCCAAAACACCCTAGCGACGGCTGCTGTCCCTGGGGATAAGAACCATATAACTGTCCCCGTCCAAATCCTCTGCCAGGCCTATCTCTCGGAAAGAATCTGGCGCGCTGTCTCTGAGACGGTACATCGGTGCGAATCCTCTTCGGCCCAGAAACGGCCGAAGTCCGCGATATGCGTGCCTCCATCCGCAATGCCGTATCCATAGCAGCTGAATAAGTGTCGTAGTGCTGGGCGCCAATGGCAAGATATAGCTGGGCATCAAGTCCCTGTACGAACCTCTTCACCATCTTCTCCTCGGTATCCACCAAATACTGAGCATATCGGGATAACTGTGTAAACTGGATGTCATACTCAGACACCGTCATCCCAGGTGTCTTGACTAAGGCCTCGAAGCTGCGAGCTCTGGCGTCACGAACGCTCTCTGGAAGGAAACGGGCTAGAAAGACCGCTGTAAACTCGACCCAAGTCATAGGCGGTAGATCTGCAGCTCGACCTCTCAAGACTGACTCCCACCATGTCTGCGCGAGACCCTCTAGTCGGAAACTCGCAAGCTCTACCCATCGATCATCCGAACATCTCAGCGAACGGCAGATCCTGGCTAAACTGTCAAGGAACGTCTGTGGGTCCTCCGCTGCCTCGGTGCCGGTGAATACTGGAGGTCTCAGCCTCATGAAATCCTGTAGTGAAACAGGAATGGCCACGATGGTAGTAGTAGGAGCAGGTATCATGGTCGTCTGTGATGTAGTAGGTACGTCATCCGGCCTCGGTGTACGACTGGCTGCAACTAGGGATCCTACCATCTGACGTAGCTCCTGCATGCCTCCCATCATCTGTCGCAACTCCTCCATACCAGTCTCGAGCCTATCCATACGGCCTGGGGAAGGTGGATCGGTCTGTCCCTGCGGCGTAGGCATACCACCCTGCTCAGTCCTAGTCTCGGACGAGCCAGCTCGAATCTCGTCTCTGGCGGCAGCCCTCTGGGCCCTCGTAGCCTTCGGCGGCATAGTGGCTGTTACAGGAAAGCGGATAGTAAGAACAGTGCAATAGGATCATAGGATACACGGAATTGAAGAAGGAATTTTCAAGCAAGTATATCCTAAAGTCACTTAGGCGGAGTACCGTATCGTAAGTATGCCGCGGACATACGCACGCTACGTTACCCTGCTTAAGTCACTTACTCCATCTACCAAGGGTCATCCTACACTCACAAAGG
Source organism: Agapanthus africanus (assembly GCA_030015575.1). NCBI lineage: Eukaryota > Viridiplantae > Streptophyta > Magnoliopsida > Asparagales > Amaryllidaceae > Agapanthus > Agapanthus africanus. The sequence continues at coordinate 460,392,680 of JASDDO010000012.1, read as the reverse complement.
TAAAACCTATCGCTCTGATACCAACTTTGTCACGACCCGCAGGGTACGGAACGTGACTGGCACTTAAGTTTACGAAACGTCTAAAGGCGTCCGTAAAATAAGTAAGCCAAAAGCCCAGAAAACAAAACCAATTAAGCAAAAGAGTGAAGAAAACCCAAACATTTGAAAGCAAGTTTATCAAATAAGTCATATAAAACCCCTTTTAAAAACAATACTAATTTTTCCGAAAATTTCGGCAGAGTCTCCTTTGTAAATACTGGCCCCCAAAAATGGGTACAACAAAAATATATATAAATCCAACAATAAGGCATCCCCAAGCGGGAGCTAGCTCTTCGCCACAAGGCGGTCACAAATCCCACGCAATATAAATGACAACAGGCATAATAATCATAAGGAAGCATGAAAAAAGTAGCATGTCGGCTCAAGTGAGCTCGACCCCAAAATACAGCATAAAATCCACAAACATCACAGTCTCATCTCTAGGTCAATATACAATAATCTGGTAGAAACAGTAGATGGAGTACACTAGATACAAATAATATACAAGGTGGTACAAAAATGATAACATAACCCACCTATAAGCAAATCTCGAGCCCAAGCAAAAGAGGCAAAAGAACAAGGGCGCCCGCCGCTACTGAACTGACGGAGCGGACCTGCAAAAGACTGTGGCACAACGGGGGTGAGTTGCCAACTCGTGAGTAATAAATAACATCTACAAAGGCTATCGTATGCATGCACACAAGCATCCTGGCATCTATAATACAGGTATGACTGGATGCACTAGCAGGTGTGTATATAACATCAGTGTACTAATATGTATGCAACATGAATATCTGAGGTCTCAATAGGTATATATAAGAAATATTTTATCTCTTTTTGTTTTTGAAACTCTTTTAGAATGCCAGCATAATGTCAATGAATCAACGAAAATCGGTGTCCAGCAACGACACTCAAAAGCTGTCTCAAATCTCATAAATGTATCTCTGGCCTCAGCCGTCCGGCTGACCCATCTCAAATATCAATATCTCATCATCTAGCGGCCACGGTCGGTATCCTCTGGATATCCGCCGTCCCAAACAGTCACCGGTAGGTAATCCGTCCCCTGCCAGGCTCAACGTCATCACCACATTCCTCTTGCCCCGGGGTACCTTACCGGGCCCACCATGTACCCGTGCCGGTTCCTCCACTCCTCGACACGGATTTCCAAATCCACAGCAAACTCATGGTTGACGACACTTACATCACTAGAAAACCGCAATTTACACATTTTAAAAATATAATAAGTTTAGAAATTTTGCGGCTTTCCCCCGAAATCCAGCAATATCATAAAATCTCAAGAAATCCTCATAAGTGCATATATCAATGATAATGAATGCGTATGATATCAATAATCAAGTTGCGATGTGTGATTAATGTATTAAGCATGAACAATTAATATGATGAAGTACATGCACATGAATAGCAATACTACGGTTTCATTTTTAAGGAATTAAAGGCAATAGTACCAGTTTAAGTATCAATTAGTAAAAGGTTTCAATTTAAAAGTTATCTAGTGTGGTGGCATGGCAATTACCAGGGTGTGTGTGTAAACATGAATAGTGCTCGTGCTGCATATAAAAACCCTGGTAATGGTGCAGGTGTCCTATGAAATGGTTTCGTATAGGTATGTCAATATAATGCATGGATGCAGCAAATAGTCAATTAAGTATTTCACCCCTAATTACTGACATTACTAAGGATTTGTAAGTTAATAAAACTATCGGGCGGCTTGCGTCATCCAACGATAGTCCCCCGTAGATGTTACATCTACTCACCGGAATCCCTGGCTAGCTGTGTCCAATCACCGCCTTTCCCTTTCGCGCCGCGTCTGACGTCTCCGCGACCGAACCTGAAATTTACATCAATACCAAATATAAGGTTACATATCAAGAACGACGCAAAACCCCAACGAAACTACTAAAGTTCGCTAGCTAGGTACAACGTGCACAAAGTGCGCGGAACACACACGAAAATCGCAAAAACTGCCAAAAAAAACGCCGATTTGGTCGCCCGGCAAAACTAAAACCCGACTACCCAAAAAAAACCGCACTCACGCATCCTAAAAGTCGTAGGACAAGCCATTACAATCATCAAGATATCAAGAATAATTCATCACACAATTTTATAACAAAACTAGTAAGCATTGCGTCCCAAAATCGGTACAAAAATCGCCGATTTGCGACAAAACGACTACAATATAGCATAATTACCCAAGCACACTACAAGCAATCTACAAACACTAATTACAACACAATAGCAATGATTCCAATCCTATTTCCATAAACAACCATTTCTTGAATTATAACCTAGCGAATTCCAAATCAAAATCCATACTCGAAAAACTTAATTAACACTAATTTCAAACCCAATTAGCAAGTTCACCTCTTAGATTTAGGTTAGCAAAATACTAGATAACAAATTAGGTTCAATCAACTAAATAATGTTTTCTAAACCTTAAACAACTCACTAATCAAGCTTCACAACTCAATTCCATACAAAAACCCTCTCTTGAAAATTCCTAAAACGACAATTACAACTAAAATCGAACTTTTAAAGTTAACTAAATTAACACAATTAGAAGACTACATAACAAGGTAACCATATAGATTAGTTCATTAACAACTAGATTAACTATAAAACAACTTAATTTACCATCATGGTTCAAAACCCTAGTTTAAATTTTTCAAGCAAACCTGAGAAAACTAGATTAAAACTACACTAAATTTAACACTACACAATCTACTTAAGAATCTTAAACAAAAGAATTTAATTATCAAGGGATTATACCTCACTTGAGATCTAGAAAGAATGGATTTTGCTCCAATTGATGGCCTCAAGCATCAAGATCCAAGCTAGAATGGCTAAGGAAAATGATAGCATAAGGATTTGTTTGGATTTTTGAATAAAGTGTGGATTTTGATGTGGTTTTTTTGAAGGAAATTGAAGAAAAATGAAAAGAAAAGAGATGAAGAAGAGGAGGTTCAGTTTCGGCCAGAATGAGGTAAGGGGGAGGGTGTGGGCAAGTGGGGAAAAGTCATGGGTCAAGTCTCCAAAGTCAATGTATCATACTTTATCCATTACGTTTAAAATAAATCCATAAACTATCAAATTCAACTCAAGAAGCAACCCAAGAAATGAGGCCAGAAATTTCTGGTCTTGCACAAGGTGCGGCTGTTCTAGGGTTGAGGGAAAAGAGAGATAGGTTTTACAAAAGAAATTTTATGCAAAAAGGCCCCCTACAACTCAAAAATTGCAAGTTTTAGCTCAAAATTCAATAAATTCGTTTCAAATCATAAAAATTTGTTAAAAATCAAAATAAATTACTAAAAATTTATGTTACCACTAGATTTTAATTATCATAATTTTAGAGATTAAAATTAGCCCGAAAAAATTTGTATTTATCGCTAATTTAATGTATTTTCTTACCGACTTAAAATAATATTAAAAAATTGAAAAATAGGGAAAAAATTTTAAATGACCAAAATTTCATAATTAACTCATTAGCTACTAAAAACAAGTAATTACCTATCCATTTTAGGTAAAATTAGCCCTAAACAGCAAAATAACAAGAAAGACGGTTTTCGGAAAAATACCGAATTTTCACCGAATTTCAGGAAAACACCAAAACGACTTTTCAAGACGCTACAATCACCTTTCTTGATAACCCTACGGTTTCTCAGATCCTGTAACGAATTACAGATATGAGATCCTGATCCGGTATCCAATACCCAGGAAGTAGGGTTAACTGACATACAGCTCTCTATTACAAACACACCCGAAGCCGAAGCCACAACATGCTTCGAATTCTGGCTACTGGCTTTGCAAGCCCTGCAATCCTTCTGCCAATGTTCATTCCTGTAACAATAGGAACATCCTTCTTTTACTACATCCAGTCCCGAAACTTCTGCCCTTCCCTTTCTTTCTACTTCCCTGGTTTCCTTCAGGGTAGTAGGTAGAGACTGTTGAACTAAGTCAGCATCTGACCCGTTCTTCAACGTGGTATTCAGGTCTGAGAGCTCAAAAGAGCTGGTCTCTGTAAGGACGTTTCCCTCTACAGACGACCCGATAGCCAACCTCGCTTGAAGCAATTCTTTCGAGGTCTCATATCTTGCGATACGAGATTGCTCTCCATATAAATCTTTGTTATGGAGGAAGATAGAGACTAAGTCCATCTTCTCGTGCTGCCTCTGGTATGCACCATTAACTGAGGCTAACACGAGGCACTTGGCTTTCGTACAGTTCTTTTCCAATGTTTCGCGGATATGAATATCCGTGACAGGGGAAACTGGACCTGAGACGGCAGGGGTTGGATCAATCAAGAGGTGTCCCAGCTTGTCATGGGCAATAGACATCTGGACATACCTTTGCCAGTCTTAACATTCAGATTCAGTCATTTTATTATCTAGATGTAACCTATGTCTGGTCACTGGGTCGCTGCAATTAAGAGAGAGAGAAGAAAACACTTTAGCATGATGCTCTTGCAAGTTTAGATTGGTTTTTAATTTATCTAAACAGGATGGCTCCCACTATCTCTCAAATCCCTCCTCAAACCATAAAGGAAGAATTAGTCGGGATCAATCTCACCGTACAATACTTGCTTAACCGTTCAGCCAGGCTGGTGTCGGTACTTCGAGGGAGGTTTTCCAATGCTTTCGCGAAGTTCCTTAGTTAAATAACCTCTTTTCCCTGTGGGCGTAGCCCCGCTAACACCTTTCTAGACACCTGCTTAGTTTATAGCATTGATCGTTAAGCGAGAAAGTTCCAGAGGAGTAGCATATACTCACAGTAGGATCGGGATCCAAATATCATCGCGTGACAAAACTGAAGGAATCCTACCAGAATCATCATACTCCAAATGGTATGCAACGCTAGCAAGTTTCAGTTCTTTTGAAACTCCCGATGTGGATTTTTGCCCCATGCTCTTATGACCTTGACTAAGGCCAACAAATCATAAGTCACATGTTAAGTTCTACCCGTCGTTGTCCAGGTTAATTTGAACCCACCCGTATATACCCTTGACTATGGCCAACAAAGTAATATGACTATCCCAAACCAACGCATCTATCTATGCAACATATGAATACCCACCAGCTACCAAACACTGTTCCTTGACTAAGGCCAACAAACAGAGCTTGAATACTATTGAATATTCATATGAAACGACGGAGGGCTACGAATGGTTTTGGTGAAACCGTGAACGTAGTGAACTTGATATAATCGATGGAACGAGATAGCTTTTAAAAGGAGTGGTTCAAGCTCCGCATTTAAAAAGCTGGTTTTTGAAAAGAACCGAGTGGTTTTAAAGTGTTCCAACGACTTTTACTTGGTTTATTTTTTTCTTGCATTAATTCCAATGCGTCCCATCATTTAATCCTACCATTGAAGAAAACAACGAAAATATGACGTACGCTTATGCCATCCGCATTCGCCACGGGGTCCCGTCATCACCCGTTAGGTTACTTAACTAACGATAGAGCGGGGGCTGGACTAGCGCGGATGCAAAACATAAGCAACGCCTAAATAGATATCATATAGATATATATAAACATTCGTCACATGCAATGATAGCCATTCCAGATCACAGATGAATACATTGGATATACTAGGAATCTGCAATTCGTACGAGCCTGTAACGAAAAACGGATTACACGGTCGCGATGAATAGCCAAACCCCACCCTAGACCCCTACGGGTGCGGCAAACAACCCGCCAAGTACCCGAAGTGAAGCAACCTCCCTCAACACCGTGAGTAGGCCACTCGGCACTTCGAGATACCCGGTAGTTTGTGCACCACACCTTAGGTCTATCCTAGGAGCAAAAACAGTAAAAAGAATTATACAATGACGGTTACAACCCCGACCCGGTTGTGCGGCCAAACAAATAATATTACATCAATTTACATATTACAAGAATTGAAAGAATAAGAAAACTCTCATCTCACAACCCCCGGCTATTCATCCGCGACAATCCAACGAATTCATATACACAAACCATCAACATTACAGATCACAGATATGTATAACCCCCACTAATCGATGTATAGCGATTAGCAGACGTTCAATACATATATCACATCACAGATAATATCCATTAGCCAAAGTATACGGAATATCGATCAAAATACGGATTTGTAACCACCCCAAAAATCAATTTGTTTTCTGGAAAATCTGGGTAGAAACAACATGTACTAAAAATCCCAAAACAACCAAATAAGCACACTGCACCAAACTCGGTCCACGGCCGAGTCAACTCGGCCGCGGATCCGCGGCAAGAAGCATGTTCTTGCCGCGGAACCGCGGCGCTTTGATCGGTTCAGTGGACCGTTTTTGGTCTGTGTCTTTAGAAAACCCTGAGCCGATTTTTTATATATATTAAATTACTTTTTGAACAGTATAAAAAATCGGCAGAAAGTTAAATTTTCCGGACTTGTTTTGCGAAATTTTTCCTATCGATATTCTAAATACTTTGCTAACTTGCTAGTTTATGTTTAGCTAGGCTCTGATACCACTGTAAGTCCACGTTGCTCACACCGGTTCTTACGGGGAGGCGGAAACGGCGAAAAACAATTTTTTGGCGCAAAGGCAACATGGACTAAAGGCCGGATTTTTGCTAAACTAGAAACTAGGAAACTACTAGAGGCGTTAACTACTATGCTGTAGCAATTATACCTCACAAAACCGGTCCTTCGGGTCTTCTCTCCGCTGTTCGGCTTATCCATCCACGCTCCGAGGGTCTATCCGGATCTTGGTCATCTCCGCGGCCTTCTTGAGTCGAAGACGATCCACCCGAGAGATGTACACCGAGCTCCACCTCGAGCCGAGACAACTAGGGCAACAAGATCGCTAGTCTTGAAGTACTAGGTTATGTAGAAGAGGTTGATGGAGGTGTTTGTCTATGTGGATTCTTTTTCTCTCAACACATGAGATCAAAAGAAGAAATCAAGAGGAGGAAGAAAGAGGAGAACAAGCAACCATGGAGCTCTTCTTTTCTTCTCACTTTCAAGAGAGAGAGTGAGAAAAGAGAAATGAAAAAGATTAACCAAATAAAATGAACCATGGTTGCAATAATACACCAAAACCATCATTACTAATCCTATCATGATAAAGCTGATGGCACTAATGACTTGACCATTTTCATAACTCAAGAAATAAAAAGAAAACCAAAGAAGAGTGTAGACCACTCATGAAGGTCAAGGTCAACCTTGGTCAACGGGTCAACATAGTCAAGAGTGGTCAAGGTGGTCAAATGGTCAAAAAATTAGCCATCACAATATTATCACTAAAAGGATTAGTAAACAATATCTCCGGCTCATAATGGTTTTGATCAAACGAATTGCCAAAACCCTAATGAGCCTGCCACATAACGGTTTTGGCCGAACCAACTGCCAAAACCCTAATGTGGCACCTCCTCCTTCTTCGCTCCTCACGACTGTGCATACACACCCACATCCGCATTCCGTAGAATGCGAATGCACTGAAGACAAAACAAATCCATCCGTGCAATACTAGGATCCGGCTTAAACCAAAGCCCACTAGTATTGCCTGCCCGAACAGCATACGCACACAAGTGTACGTAAGTGATCGCAGCCCTGCCGTAAAACCATACGGCCTCTACACGTTTCGCTCAATGCATGGAAACTCTCTGTGTGGGACTCTAAAGACTCGACACTACGCTGGCAGTGGGTTTAACCACAGACCGCAAGCAGCACTAGCTGTACATAACGGTCCCCAGGTAGATGTCGATAAGAATGCCGACGAGATAAACCCATCCGAACTCCTACTGAGCCTGTATGTAACAATCTCCGTACAGTCCGTTCTGTTTGTCTGATACATCGCATGGCGGGCCTAGGGGGTGGTGAACGTCAGTCCCCCAATAGCGGTACAAGTCGTGTCGGAGTGAAGCCCAGAACACCCTGAGATAACACTGGAAACCTACCAGTATATCTCGCTTGCCCTGGCCAGGGACTACTCGTGTAATGGCTCTCCTAGACACAGCGCGATGTCAACCCCCAATACTGGGAGAGACGAATCATGTCTAACCGTCACTGCCTCCAAGTGCTTCGGGACTGCACCCAACTACTACCTGTTTGCACGACTCCTTTGAGCCGTGGTAGGGTAGTAATCTAAGTACAGTGGGAACACACTCGAGGCGAAGTGACAGTGTCAAGTCAACGGACTAAGCTATACTCATGTCACCTGGGAACTAATAACTGACGATAGGTATAATACCATCCAACAGTTCCCGACGAGTCATGTCCAGTGTACTCGTAACCTAACGAGCACCCGCATACTATCTCCAGTACGACGTACTGATGGCTGTGGGACAGACCACCTCCCGAGCTGGGATGAGAAGCGTATACGCTAGTCTACTCCAGAGTATCGAGGCCCCGTCTCGATAGTCCTACGACTAGGGACCTGTATAAGGATGTGCTTGTAGATTACCCAGCCCCCACTAGTGTGACTGCCATCACAATACTGGTAATCAAGCAAAGATCCTAAGTGCTCTACTAATATGTATAAGCGATATGCTAAAAGAAACACATGCACATATTAAAGTAGAAACAAACCAAGTAGCATACTACCATTTTGAGCAAGATTGTCTATACAACTGTGAATATCCCAAGCTTCCATTAAGTAATATACAAGCTAGTATGATACGGTAATGGCCTCTAGGGCATATACACTAACACAGTAGTGTACCTGCAAGTGATGGAGTCACCCTCTCTAAAGGTGTCTTATAGACTAAAGGGGAGAGGGATGTGCATGATCGGCAGATCATTGAGATCGTGAGATGTCAAGTACCACACCAGATGTTGTTTTTGCAGTGGATGCAATAAATTGATATTAATCCAATCCTGGAGAAACGATCGGAAGCAGTTTTAGAACATAAGTGGATGTTCTAGGGATATGATAACGACAGACTCATTCGGGAGACAGTTATCATTCCAGGCTTCCACGGTGACCTGGATGACAGATTGGTTGTCAGAGTTATAGTTTTCCCTCTGACGAGGGGCAGTATTTTGGACAGGTGGTCCAAGGGGATACTGAGGGAGGCATGACGCAGGATACTGATTAAGTTCAGTTGACGATACAATCTAAGAAGTTTGGATTTGGAGTTCATTTATGAGCTAGGTCCCATCAGATATCCAGACATATTCTAAGACAGGTATTGCTCATTTCGGGAGATGGCTTTCTCCGCGAACATGAGATAAAGAGAGACATAGAAAGAAACATCAAGGCGGATCCTCCCACTGAGGCTATTTCTCGAACACATTAGTTTCACAAACTGGTTTTGTGAGACTGATTAGTAGAGGAGTTGGGTGTTCGGTATCACACGGGCTATGAGTATGCGACATCGCAATATTTAGCCTTGAGTGCAAGTGGGAGATTGTTGAAGATAGTGCCCTCAGAGTCAATTATTGGATCACAGGCACATGATTGCAATGATTGAGGAAGGACCTGTCCCAGTAGGACAGTCTTACTCAAGATGATAGTATGCTATCTGGTTTATCTTTATCATCGTGTACTGCTTCAGGTGACCTTACATGTCACTATTACACGTTGATAGAGCCCTTAGGATTCTTGCTTGACGACCAGCAGTATGAGGGCGATCATATACGTGGGAGCTGGGGTCTATAAGCACATCCTTAAGAGGTCCCTAGTCGTGGGAGTTTCGAGACAGGGCATCGATACTCCGGAGTAGATTAGTGTATACAGTCGAGACCCCGACGAGAGGCGGTGGCCGATCTCACAAGCCATTGGTGTCAGTTGGATCACCTAAGATGTATACAGGTGCTCATTGGGTTATGAGTACACCGGACAGGACTCGCCGGGAACATGCTAGTTGGTCTTATACCTGACGTCAGATAGCAATTCCCTGGTGACATGTGAATGATGATAATTTCTGTGATTGTAATAAATCGAATCAAATAGTCCCCGGCAACGGCGCCATTTGATTGATGATAATTTCTGTGATTGTAATAAATCGAATCAAATAGTCCCCGGCAACGGAGCCATTTGATTGAAAAGAATTCTCGATGTGTAGTATGAAATTGTAAAGAAATCACAACCAAAAATTATTTGACCGCAATCAACTACGGTGTCGGATTGTAGTTAGTATGTGAGTGCGGATCGTCCACAGGGAAAGTGTAATCGTTCGTCTTTCGAATTAGATGAATTGAATCTTTAATGAAAAGGAAACAAAACAATTCAAGATTTATAGTTGATGTTCAAGAATGAGAAAAACTAGATCTAAGAAAGCATTAAAAGATAGAATCAAGAATTGATCGTTTGTTGATTTTTCCAAACCAAATCTCAAGAATCGAAATGAGGCTCCTAGGAATCGATCGGATCTATAGATGTGATGTAATCTTACAATTACGTATTCTTATCCTTCGATGAATTGATACTAGATCGATGATTATCGATCGAGAATTAGGGATTTCTTGTGAAACTACGGTTTCATCTTATCCCTTGTTCTTTCGTCGATATCATTCACATTCTAGCCTCGAGTAAATTCAAGAAACGATCGTAGATCCCTAATTTCGAGCGATCGCAATCAAGAAAGCATCGCTACGAAACTAGGTCATCGATTCTTGAACTTGCTAGGGTTTACAAACTCGTAGGACTTAAAAATAGTATTAAGATTTGTTACATCATCATTCTACAATCGTCTCGACTCCTTAACGAGCGGAGTTTCACTCAAACATCACAACAAGAGCAACAATTACAAATTGAGATCTAATCATGATGCAAGAATTAAAAGAAAGCAAGATTAAAGAAATTCACCTTTTATTTATATCAACAATTTAGTTACATTCGCTCAAGAACTACAAGAGGAAGAACTTGATCGTCGACTTGGCTTCGCTCGTCTCCGTGGATCGCGGATCGGCTTGGATCACTTGCCTGATTGAAGATCGGCTCGGCTCCTAAAAGGTTGAAGGCTTCTCGCTTGATTTAGTACTCAAGATCTTGGATTTGGAGTGGAATTAGGGTTAGGGTTTCGCACAAGCCTTGTCACGAGACTTGTGGAAGAAAATGGTGTAGAATGAACCAATGGTTATTGATTAGCCTCTTAACCCTAGGTCTAGGTTCCTATTTATAGATAACTAACCCTAGATCTAGGATTTCAAATTCTAAGTTTCCCTCCTAAAGTTTGTTGAAGAAATTCAAATTTCCCTCCAAAAGTTAGTTAGGGGAGAAGCTTCTAGATGTAATTAGTTAGGAGGAGCTTCTAGAAGAGGATTAGTTTAGGAGCTTAATTAGGATTAGCCTTCCTTAATCTTCATTTCTGATCTGGCAGTAGCATCGAGATAGTTCTGGACTTTGAAGTATCAGAAAGCAATGTGGGACCAGAGCTGAGGATTTTGCCCAAAACGTTGACGGCTGACGTGGCAGAACCGCAGCGTTTCCGCGGCTTAAGCCATCTAATGCCGCGGAAGCGCGGCGCTCTTGGAGCTTTAGGGCTAGTGCTCTCTGGTGCTTCTTGGGCCTGAGTTGTGGGCCTTCTTTTGATATATAGAATTATCTAATTCCTTCTACACTGCTACCAGATCTGAAATGATTGAATTGGCTTATTGTTTGATCAGCTTCTTTTGATTTTCTTCCGTATTTCCTGCACAGACTCAAGACAAGTGTTGCGCAAATACAGAAATGATACGATGCCATGAAATACGGTTAATTTCCTTTAAAGTGTCGGTTTAAAAGTCTAACACATGCAATCTCATATTTTGTGACAGATTTGCTAATATGTAGAATATGAATGCCGAACACTTCTAAATGTATGTAAAAGATGGGGAAATTGCCGGCTAAAATATACAATATTTTCGACTGATCAAATACCCCCAAACTTAATTTCGATCGTCTCGAGCGAATGTTTTATTAAAAAGAGAAGGAGAAAATAAAGAAAGAGAAAAACTAACTAGCACACTTTCGTAGGCAACACGATTGCACTGAGCACGTGCAACAAGCCTTTAAACCTCTAGGTGTCCCTAGTAGGAGGAGTGTTGTCTCCTGAGGGTTTTCAGCGGATTGCACCCACAAAATCCAATAATAAAAGTAAGATCATGAACATTACATTTAAAGAAAAGAATTGTAAAAGAAAGACTTTGAAAATTAGGGTTTCCAACTAAGCTAGCTTTTCGGTTGTCATGAGCCCTATCTTAATGGTCATGAAAAGATGTTAGAAATCACGTCCTCCCTCAATAAAACATCGTCTTATTCTTCATTCCTATCTTTCTTCCAAACATCGATCATATCACCCTGCGTGTGTGTAAAGACATCCCTACACCCGGAGAATTCAATTCAAGCTATCATACTCTTACCCATCAGCCTCAGTACTTCTTGATAAACGAGATTGCTCACACACTTTCATGCGACCGTTAATTCTTCTTGAGGTACTAACCAACCGATTACTCATGTGCTTGCTTATTTGGTGTATTTTCCTAATCTTGCACCACCTTAGGTATAGCAGTGACTCCCAGACCAGTTGGCCTTAGGGCACTAGATGAAGAGGCACCCTTTTGCTATATATTTTTTATTGCCCTTGGTGATAACAAAACCAGTGTCCATTTTTCTCACCATTTTCAAAATACTTTTTTTTTCATACTTTTGGCTTTAAGACAAGAGCATTTCAAGGTATCTCTACTATCCCAGGCTTTAAGATGTGTGTAAGTGCGAATAGCAGGGTAGCAACGTTCAAAATGTTTGGCTTCCAGAATAGAAACTATTTTTCAGACTTATTTTTATCCTCAGATTAGTGACGTCCTTCATCTTACTAACCCTTGGGACAACGGCTCATAACTACTTATTACTAGTTCGTATAAGAAAACTTCTAATTTTCTTATTTTTCTTAAATTTTTCTAATCTCATGGATGTAAATGTTCACTATCTAAACTTTCATTATCTTATTTATGTACAAAAAATATTTTTATAATTTTGAAATTTTTAAATTTTATGGTTTTCGAAAATGTTTTGTGCTTATGCAATGTATGATGCAAATGATGCGTAAATAAGCACAAACCTCCCCCAAACTTGTTTTCAACAGTGTCCTCACTGTTGCCTTCTGCTAAATCTCGAAAAACCTGTAAGCTTGGGAGGAATTTATTAGTGGGGGCAAAATATTTAAGTGAAGAACTTCCCGAATATATTTTTAGCTCAAATTTTTGTAAAAATTTTCTTTTTAGGAGCCAGAAAAATATACCCCCCAAACTTGAGTTATGCAATGTTAAGTTTTGAAAATCACAAGTGGGGGTCAAAATCAGTGGTCGATGCCAAGCTTTGCAAAGACCGAAAGTTAACACCAACATTCGAAAATTTTATCAATGCAGTGCTCGGGTTGGTGGAAAAAGAAGTGGGGAAAAGGTAAGTGGTGGAAGAGAGTGTGTGTGCGTCTCATATTGGAGAGACGATGCAGTGTTTGTGATGGATTACTCGCATTCTTTTTACAAGTCAAAAGAAGGGGTGGAGGTTCAATTTCATTGATTGGATGTGGATTCATCTCAACACCCGTGTCATTCAAAAATGAAAGTTCATCAGCGAAGATTTCCTCAAAAGTTCCATCAATACCCGATGAATAATGTCATCACAAAGTGCGGGGTGATCTTCAGACTCTAAGAACAGTTCATAATCAGTGTTAATTGTTGACCCGGACATCTCAGTGGAAGAGTCCGTATGTGTAAGATACATAGTTGGGTCAAACAATAACATATGAAAAGAGTCAAGATCGATATCAGGAGGATCATCAAATTCGCTGCTGTCGACCTCCATTAAGTCGACAGAACATACCTGAGCAGTAGGTTCGGAGGGTACACTTCCCAACTTGTAAATGTTTAGTTCTATTGACCTATTCCCGAAAGATAGGGTCATAGAACCATTACGACAGTTGATAATAGCATTGGAAGTGGCCAAAAAGGGGCGACCTAAAATCACCGGAATTTGATTCCGTGGGTTCGCTACAGGTTGTGTATCAATTACAATAAAATCTACCGGGAATATAAATTCTCCTATTTTTATTAACACATCCTCCAGTTCACCCCTAGGTTTGGTGATAGATCGGTCAGCCATCTGGAGAGTGCAATTGGTTGGCTTCAACTCTCCGATCCCTAATTGCTCATAGACTGAGTAAGGAAGCAAGTTAACACTAGCGCCAAGGTCTAGTAGAGCACGGTTGATGTGTTTTTCCCCAATAGAAACGGAAATAGTAGGATATCCAGGATCCTTACGTTTCCTCGGTAGTTGTTGGGGGAAAGCCGTGTCTATTGTTTTTTCCATGAAAATCTTCTTGGGCACTGGGTTCTTCCTCTTCCTAGTGCACAAGTTCTTAAGAGTTTTCGCATAAGACGGAACTTGTTGGATGGCATCTAGGAGAGGGATGTTGGTGTTTACTTGCTTAAAAATGTTCATAATCTTCTCCATATGTGGACTCGGTGTGTTCGCCCTTAACCGATTAGGATAAGGTGCTTTAGCAATAAGCGCTGGGTCCATCATAGGAGAAGAAAGTGTTTGTGGAACCGATCCCGGAATAGAAGTGGGAATCGTCCGTGGAGGAGTAAAAGAGGTGGGCTGTAGTGGCGAGCCTTTTGGGAAATGAAGAATAGGCTCGGAAGAAGGTGGTAGGGTAGAAGAACTGGGGTAAGAAGTGTGTGGAAAGGTCTCAGCCGGGGTTCTATTGATTGATTTATCAGTATCATCAAACTCTTCCCCAACGTGATGGTCAAGCACTCTTCCAGATCTCAAAGTGATTGCATCCACAGGATGTGAATAGCTAGAATTAGGTAAAGGTTGAGATGGAAGTTTCCCTTTCTCTCGTGCACTCATTTCGGCTTTTAGTTGTGCAATTTGTTCTTCCATCGATTTGATGTTCTCATTTTGAGAGATAATGATCTTCATTACATTCTCGACGGAAGATTGCAAACTTGTCGTCCCTTGGATGGATTTTTTCATGAAAGTATCCAAGGTTTGTGCTAGTGCAGAGGTATTATCTGTACCGGTCAATTGCAAAAAGTTTTCATGTGGTGAAAAAGTGTTGGCCGGATTTTGGAAATTTTGTGCTTGGAAGGGGTGCTGACTCAATTAAAGTGGTGGGTGCTGTTGTGGTGAAGGGACCCTTTGGAAATTGTTTTGAATTGGAACCGTGTTTTGAAATTGTGATTGGTTCCAAGCAAAGTTAGGGTTATTCCTCCAACCCTGATCATATGTGGAGGAAGATGGATCGTTTCTAGGTCTTTGAAATGAGGCATTGGTATGCTCATGACCTTGAAACGGACATTCTTCCGTCAAGTGAGACGGATCAGAACAACAACCACATACAGTTTTGGAGAGTGATATTTGACTTAGGGCAGCTAAGAATTTTTCCATATTCTTGAGTTTCTTTTGTATAGCTGAAATGTCAGCTCTAACTCCTATGGAAATATCATTGCCATCCCTAGACGATTGACTCACACCCTCCCACTGTAAAGATTTTTCAGCGAAATCTTCTAGAAATTTCCAGGCTTCCCAATCATCTTTGGTCATAAAGTTGCCTTGACACATGGATTCAAGGGACTGTCTTATGTAAGGAGTAATGCCCTCATAAATGATTCGGCACAATTCCCATCTCGGGATGCCGTGATGTGGACATTGGATTAACAGATCCTTGAAGCGGTCAAGACATTTTGAAAATGTTTCATTTGGAAGCTGGGTGAATTGATAGATTTCGCTACGGACTCGAGCTGTCTTTTGATGTGGGTAGAATTTCTTAAGGAATGCTTTGACGAATTCGTCCCAATTTGAAATGGAATGTGCGGTAGTGTTATATAGCCACTTCTCGGCTAAATCGCACAAAGTAAATGGGAGAAGACGAAGACGGAAAGCATCCACAGACAACTGTGAGGTACCCATCATTGCGCATACATTTTCAAATTTCGTGATAAACACGTATGCGTCTTCAGACTCGAGACCGTGAAATTTTGGTAAAAGGTTGATGTATTGGGGTTTTATTTGAAAATTTTCCCCGTTGGCTGGTGGTGTGGAAAGACAGGTGGAAAGTGGGCCTCGTGTAGGATAACACCTCTCTTGGAGAGAGATGCGAGGTGGAATCTGCGCACCAACGGACGGCGGCAGAGTAGTGGAAAAGAAGTTCGATGGAGGTGGATCCATCGATGTGGGTGTGGTGGTGGGTAAAAGAAAGGTAAGTGTAGAAATACCGACTTTTGGGTCGATCAAGGAAACGCAGACTAACGGGCACTAGAAACCTGTTGTCCAACCTATCTTGCACTAAAAAGGGTTAGTACAAGTGGCAGCGTGAATTTATAATTAGGGGAAAGAATGAATGTGATTGGTGTTTGTTTTGAAAAAGATACGGATTTTTGAAAAATATGATGCAACAAAACAAATGCAACACACAAAACCCTAATTTTAAGTGGTCACCTAGGTCAAACTCTAGACCGCTCCTAACTGCCAAAAGACAAGTCGCGGGATAGAATCCTCCACTGCCTCTTTGTCCCCTGTGGCCGGATAGGTGCCAGGTAAGTGGGAAGGTACTCCACTACGTAAGTAGTGGGCCTAATTAAAAACCACTAGCCTTAGACACACTCGCCTTAGGCACCATAAGAAAACGCGGATAAGCAATGAATTACCCACGGCCCTCTTCTATCCTAATTGAGCGCGACGGTCCTTAGAGTCATCTCTAGATTTCTTTTAATTAATGAGGGTAAATGCGGATGCAAGTTTTGCGATTTTCGGGGCCTAGGAAGGGTAATGAAATCCCCACCTAATTTGGATTTGGTCGTGCCCCTTAAATTTCCGTATTAATATGCAACAACCATAAGAATCAAAAACACGCACAAATTTTATTTTGCTTTGCGGCGCTGCGATTTATTTGCAAAGAAACCTGCAGCAAAATTGTTATTGGAGCAGATGAGGGGAGAGATAAGAAAGTGGAGGACTTACAGAGCAAAACTGGTGCAGTGAACAGTCACTACAGGCGCGGATCCGCCGCGGATTGAGGGTTCTTGCCGCGGATGGGCGGTGGTTTGTTGGGATCAGTGCACAAAAATTTGTGCACAAGCTCCTGTTCACCTACACAGCTCTCTGGAATGCTCAGAAAAATTTTTCTCCAGCTCCAATGATTCCAGATTTTCTCGCAACAAATCACAACACACGTATTAGTGTTTGCACGAATTTAGATCTAAAAATTATGATGGAATAAATTGTTCAACTCAAATTTCAAAATACGAACTATTAGCGCACTATCCCCGGCAACGGCGCCATTTGATTGATGATAATTTCTGTGATTGTAATAAATCGAATCAAATAGTCCCCGGCAACGGCGCCATTTGATTGATGATAATTTCTGTGATTGTAATAAATCGAATCAAATAGTCCCCGGCAACGGCGCCATTTGATTGAAAAGAATTCTCGATGTGTAGTATGAAATTGTAAAGAAATCACAACCAAAAATTATTTGACCGCAATCATCTACGGTGTCGGATTGTAGTTAGTATGTGAGTGCGGATCGTCCACAGGGAAAGTGTAATCGTTCGTCTTTCGAATTAGATGAATTGAATCTTTAATGAAAAGGAAACAAAACAATTCAAGATTTATAGTTGATGTTCAAGAATGAGAAAAACTAGATCTAAGAAAGCATTAAAAGATAGAATCAAGAATTGATCGTTTGTTGATTTTTCCAAACCAAATCTCAAGAATCGAAATGAGGCTCGTAGGAATCGATCGGATCTATAGATGTGATGTAATCTTACAATTACGTATTCTTATCCTTCGATGAATTGATACTAGATCGATGATTATCGATCGAGAATTAGGGATTTCTTGTGAAACTAGGGTTTCATCTTATCCCTTGTTCTTTCGTCGATATCATTCACATTCTAGCCTCGAGTAAATTCAAGAAACGATCGTAGATCCCTAATTTCGAGCGATCGCAATCAAGAAAGCATCGCTACGAAACTAGGTCATCGATTCTTGAACTTGCTAGGGTTTACAAACTCGTAGGACTTAAAAATAGTATTAAGATTTGTTACATCATCATTCTACAATCGTCTCGACTCCTTAACGAGCGGAGTTTCACTCAAACATCACAACAAGAGCAACAATTACAAATTGAGATCTAATCATGATGCAAGAATTAAAAGAAAGCAAGATTAAAGAAATTCACCTTTTATTTATATCAACAATTTAGTTACATTCGCTCAAGAACTACAAGAGGAAGAACTTGATCGTCGACTTGGCTTCGCTCGTCTCCGTGGATCGCGGATCGGCTTGGATCACTTGCCCGATTGAAGATCGGCTCGGCTCCTAAAAGGTTGAAGGCTTCTCGCTTGATTTAGTACTCAAGATCTTGGATTTGGAGTGGAATTAGGGTTAGGGTTTCGCACAAGCCTTGTCACGAGACTTGTGGAAGAAAATGGTGTAGAATGAACCAATGGTTATTGATTAGCCTCTTAACCCTAGGTCTAGGTTCCTATTTATAGATAACTAACCCTAGATCTAGGATTTCAAATTCTAAGTTTCCCTCCTAAAGTTTGTTGAAGAAATTCAAATTTCCCTCCAAAAGTTAGTTAGGGGAGAAGCTTCTAGATGTAATTAGTTAGGAGGAGCTTCTAGAAGAGGATTAGTTTAGGAGCTTAATTAGG
This sequence comes from Agapanthus africanus, assembly GCA_030015575.1. NCBI lineage: Eukaryota > Viridiplantae > Streptophyta > Magnoliopsida > Asparagales > Amaryllidaceae > Agapanthus > Agapanthus africanus. The sequence goes on along the minus strand of JASDDO010000012.1, from coordinate 460,374,014 downwards.
ATTAGCCTTCCTTAATCTTCATTTCTGATCTGGCAGTAGCATCGAGATAGTTCTGGACTTTGAAGTATCAGAAAGCAATGTGGGACCAGAGCTGAGGATTTTTCCCAAAACGTTGACGGCTGACGTGGCAGAACCGCCGCGTTTCCGCGGCTTAAGCCATCTAATGCCGCGGAAGCGCGGCGCTCTTGGAGCTTTAGGGCTAGTGCTCTCTGGTGCTTCTTGGGCCTGAGTTGTGGGCCTTCTTTTGATATATAGAATTATCTAATTCCTTCTGCACTGCTACCAGATCTGAAATGATTGAATTGGCTTATTGTTTGATCAGCTTCTTTTGATTTTCTTCCGTATTTCCTGCACAGACTCAAGACAAGTGTTGCGCAAATACAGAAATGATACGATGCCATGAAATGCGGTTAATTTCCTTTAAAGTGTCGGTTTAAAAGTCTAACACATGCAATCTCATATTTTGTGACAGATTTGCTAATATGTAGAATATGAATGCCGAACACTTCTAAATGTATGTAAAAGATGGGGAAATTGCCGGCTAAAATATACAATATTTTCGACTGATCAACATGTGTACAGGTTAGTTCATCGACCTGAGATCGTCATTTGTCTCGTGTGAGTTCCCACTGTACTTTGATTACTACCTTACCACGCTCAAAGGAGACGTGCAAACAGGTTTTAGTTGGGTACAGTCCCGAGCCACATGGAGGCAGTGAGCGGATCTGCAGGGGTTCGTCTCTCCCGGTATTGGGGGTGAGGTCGCGCTGTGTCTAGGAGAGCCCTTACACGAAGTCCTTAGCCATGGCAGGAGATTTACTGGTAGGTATTCCAGTAGTATCTCAGGGTGTTCTGGGCTACACTCCGACACGACTTGTACCGCTTTTGGGGGTCTGACTTTTACCAACCCCCTAGGCCCGCCATGCGATGCTCATAGACGAACGGACCGGACTGTACGGATATTGTCACTGACAGGCTCAGTAGGGTGTCAGGATGAGTTCGCTCATCGACGTCCCTTTTGGTCAATACCTGGTTGCCCGTTACGTATGGCTAATACCTCTGACGTGCTAGTGGTTAAATCCACAACCAAAGTATTGACGAGTCTTTAGAGTCCCCCACAGACCGTTTTCTCAAGTTTCGGGCGAAACGTTGTAGAGGCCGTATGGAGATATGGCAGGGTTCGATAATGTACGTGCGGTATTGCACGGATCATGATCGGACGGTTAATACTAGCGGGCTTTGGTTTAAGCCGGATCCTAGTATTGTACAGTGTAGATTGTCTCATTGCATTTGCATTCGGTCGGAATACAAATGCGGGTATGTATATACAGTAGCAGGGTTTCCTGTAATTTATTACGGGATCAGTTTTTTGAAGTTGCCAGTTTGCTTTCCGTTTCGGCCATTTTTCTTTGTATTTTTCCTTGGCTGAAAGTTGGTGGAGGAGGGCTTATTTGCAATTGTGCAAATTGGCTTTATGGAGGGTGGTCTTTGCATATTGTTGCTTCATGATGGTTGCTATTGTTGCTTCATGATGGTTGCACCATCATTTGACTTCTTGACTTCATCATGGCTAGACCTTTGGAGTCATGATGGTTGATGGAGTGTGGGTTTAAGTTGGTGATCATTTCTTTTCATGATAACCCTTTCTCTCTCTTGCATTATGGGAGACTCTCTTTTTTGATCCATACACACTCTTCTCTCTTTTTCCTCTTGATATGGCCGGCCACATGAGGGGAGGGACTGTCCAATTTTAGGGTGGGGATTTTGTTCATCTCACATCAATTTGCTTACACCAAAATTCCCAAGTTGATCTCCATACTTCATTACCTCCACCAATAGATGGCAACTTCAACCACTAGAGACACATAGAGTTCTACACTTCATCTACAGCACTTCTTGGGCACGTCGGCTCGCCAACTTCGTGCCCGAGTTGCCTCGGTCCAGAGGTGGGAGCCCGTACAAGAACCCGGCGATGTGGTGCCCTTCCGACGAGGAGTTGAAGACCGGAGATTCCGCGGGGAGATCGGGACGACGACGAGAAGACCGAAGGACACGGATCGGTCGTTATATCTCTCTACCCCATCTCTAGTTAGCTAGGACTATGTTAATGGCCCGATCCGGGTTTATAGTGCGCGGTGGTGCCGGTTTCTAGGTTAAAGAAAATTATCGTTTCCGCATTCCGGCGTCGGATTGACGGCCGAGGCGCCGCCGTGCACTTACAACAAGTACATGTATGTGATCGAAGCCCTGCCGTAAAACCATACAGCTTCTACATCTTTTGCCCGATGCAGGGAAAACCTCTATGTGGGACTCTAAAGACTCAACAGTACGCTGGCAGTGGGTTTAACCATAAGCACGTCAGTGTTACTAGAAGCACGTAACGGCTACCCAGGTATCTGTCGCTAAGAAGGCCGATGAGCAAACTCATCAGAACTCCTACCGAGCTTATCTGTGACAATCTCTATATAGTCCGGTTTATTAGTCTAAGAGTATCGCATATCGAGCCTAGGGGGTAGTAGCTGTCAGTCCCCTAATAGCGCAATAAGTCATGCCAGAGTGTAGCCTAAAACATCCTGAGAAACTACTGGAGTACCTACCAGTAAATCTCGCTTGCCCTGGCCAGGGACTTTGTGTAATGGCTTTTCGAACACAGCACGATATCAACTCCCATACCGGGAGAGAAGAATCTTATCTAACTACTACTGTCTCCAAGTGCTTCGGGACTGCACCTAACTACTACCTGTTTGCACGACTCTTTTGAGCCGTGGTAGGGTGGTAATCTAAGAATAGTGGGAACACACTCGAGGAGAAGTGGCGATGTCAAGTCAACGGACTAAGCTGTACTCATGTCACCTAGAAACTGCTACCTGACGATAGGTATAGTACCAACCAGCAGTTCTGCACGAGTTATGTCCAGTGTACTCATAACCTAATGAGCACCTGCATACTATCTCTAGTACGACGTTCTAATGGATGTGGGACAGACCATCTCCCCTGCTGGGATGAGAAGCGTATACACTAGTCTACTGTGGAGTATCAATGCCCTGACTCAATAATCCTACGACTAGGGACATGTATAAGGATGTGCTTATAGACTACCCAACCCCCACTAGTGTGACTGACATCACAATGCTGGTAGTCAAGCAAAGATCCTAAGGGCTCTACCAATATGTATATGTTAAAAGAAACACATGAACATATTGAGGTAGAATCAAACCAAGTAACATACTACCATATTGAGCAAGACTGTTAATACATCTATGTATAACCTAAGCTTCCAAAATGTAATATACAAACCATTATGATACAATAATGGCCTCTAGGGCATATATCACTAACAATCTCCCACTTGCACTTAGACCATTTATTGGTATATCGCAGACCTATCATCTCGAATAGCCTCTCGAACTGTGTCTGAGGGATGGCCTTTGTGAGTGGATCTGCAATATTTTCCTCCGTATCTATTCTCCGCATCTCGATTTCCCAGTGATCAACAATCTCTCTGATCAGGTGGTACCGCCTCAAGATATGTCTGGACTTCTGATGGGACCTGGGTTCCTTTGGTAAAGCTATAGCCCCGTTGTTGTCACAATACAGCGGTATTGGATCAACAATGGACGGAACCACCAGAAGTTATGTTAGGAACTCCCTCATCCAAATTGCTACTTTCACGGCGTCACAAGCAGCGATATACTTCGCTTCCATCATCGAGTCAGCAACGGTGTCCTGCTTGGAGCTCTTCTAACAGACAGCCCCTCCATTGAGGGTAAAGACATAACCTGACATAGATTTGGAGTCATCCGTGTCACTCTGGAAGCTGGAATCAGCAATGACCTCAATCTGGAGGTCTTTGCCGCCATACACCAAGAATATCTCCTTAGTCCTTCTTAGGTACTTGAGAATGTTTTTTTACTGCTATCCAGTGGTTCTCCCCTGGGTTTGACTAATACCGGCTTACCACGCTAAGTGCGTAAGCAACATCCGGTCCGGTACACAACATCGCATACATTATAGAGTATACCGCAGAAGCGTAGGGTATAATCAACATGCAAGCCCTTTCCAAATCAGTCTTGGGAGACATCTCTTTGGAGAGGGTGATTCCATGACAAGCCGGTAGACTACCACGCTTTGAATCTTCCATACTATATCTTTTCAATATGGCGTCGATGTACCTGGACTGTGAAAGTCACAACATCCTCTTAGATCTATCACGATAGATCTGGATCCCCAGAATGTTGGAGGCATCACCCAGTTCATTCATGGAGAACCTCTGTGACAATAATCTTTTGACTTATTGTAGCATAAGAATGGCATTTCCTATCAAGAGAATGTCATCCATGTAAAAGATGAGGAATACCTCAGTTCTCGCTACAATCTTACTATAGATGCATGGTTCATCTGGATTTTTGATAAAGTCGGATTCTTTGACGGTCTCATCAAAAAAAATGTTCCAACTCCGCGATGCTTGCTTTAATCCATAAATTGATTTAAGCAACTTGCACACTTTCCCGCTGCTCCCACTCAGAATGAAACCCTCTGGCTGATCCATATAGATGCACTCTTCCAAATTACCATTTAGAAAAGCGGTCTTTACGTCCATCTGCCAAATCTCATTATCGTGGCTCATGAGAGAGCTCTCTAGCTTTTGAGGAGGTGAGGAAATTAGTGAGAAAAAGATTTCTAAAGTGAGCAAAAATCCTACTTCTTCATCCTCTACTAGATTAGCCATTTAGTTTAGGGTGTTAGCTTCACTAATCCCTAATTAGTGAAGAGATAGCTTGGGTTAGTGTCTCCTCAACGTAGATCATCTTCGGCCTCGAACACTTCGTGCAAGCTCGTTCCTTTCATCTTGAAGAGCCATTCTTGAGTTCGAAAGATCACTACTTAGAGCGAAGGGACTACTACACGGAGCTATTGAAGTGAAGGACCGGTCTACAAAGGTTGTATTCCATATTCACTTAGTTGTACAGTTGTTTCCACATTGTATTATCTAAATCTCTAGTTAATATTCTAGGGTAAGGATTGGTTAGCATGGAAAAATTTTGAAAATGGCATGGACGATGCCTCCCGAACCCTTGCTGCCGTGCTAGGCAATCATACAGTGGTATCAGAGCCAAGCTGGAGTTTTAGACGATATTTGTAGTATTACGAAACCGAAACAACTCCGAAACACTAGAAACTAAAACCTAGATTTTGTCAAAATTTTAAAGTCGTCGAAAAAATTTTAAGCAACTGCAGAATGTTATATGATATGTAACATGAACACTGAACAAATACGAACCTAATCCACCGGTTTTGACCCGGTCACATGCCCCCAAAATCCGAGCTGGCCGGCCTGTTTAAAGCTTCTAGGGTTCATTTTTGTTTTGTATTCTGGTCTCTGGGTTTTGGTTTTTCATGTGTTGCTTTTTTTTTCTAAAATTGCATGAGATGTTGATTTTTATAAAGTCAATTCGGAGTGTTTCGTAGTCGTAATTCTAAATTTATTTCGGGTTATTTAGACGGCGTTAAAAAGTTCGAACGGATATCAAATACCCACTTTAACCCTCGCTGGAAATTTTCCAAGAGTTGGATTTTTCTAAGTTACAGAACATTCAAAAATCATGCAAGTAATGCGATGGACCCTCCAGAAGAACGAAACCCTAACTCGATTCTATGACCGTAAGAACTGCCGCCAAACCCTAGGGTTTGCGGTAGTTCCGCGGCGCCATAAGTGAGGCAAGGGTTGACCCTTCTACGGAAGGTCCATAGGTACTGTGGCATGTTCTGAGTATTTTAAACTGCGTTCAAGTGTTGAGCTTTTTGGGAAATTTTGGGTGTTTGTTGATTCGATCGGAATGTTTAACATCGTCTAGCTATTTGTGGAATGTGATACAATATTTGGAATTCATATTGTTAGGCATGAAATCCGAAGTATGTGATATTTCAGGTTTATAATGTCTAAGGTGATTGTGGATTCCAAATGTTGTAGTTTGACATTTTCTTTTCTGCGACCGTAAGTGTAATATGCGGTGTATCTCCATTTTCGTTGCTATATGTCAACGACAATTGTGATACGCATATTTACTTAAGTTGATGACATGTGATGTTATGTGTTGCTGTGATATGTTATATTGGATCGTCGTGTTTTCAATAACCGGGGGTTTTATGTGAGATGAGAGTTTTTATTTTCATTCATGTAAAATTCAAATATTCTTTTATTGGTGCACTTCCGGGTTGAGGATGATGTCACCATTGTTGTATATTATTTACTTTTCCGCATTAGTATAGACCCAAGGAGGGGAGCACAAGTAATCGGGTTCTAGGGTCCAGAGGGAGACCATCTCGAGGAGTCGAGTCCGGGTCTCCTAACTGTAGAATTGGTAAGGTTTCTTGCCGCTCTCGTAGGGGTCTAGGGATGTGGGTTTGGCTATTCACCGCGACCGTGGAATCCGTGTTTTATACTGGCTTAATTTAAAACACGGAATTCCTAGTGTATCCAATATTTCATATGTTATCTTCTACTACTAATATTCTGTGATGTGATCACTTTATATGCGTGAGAAGAATGCTTTATTATTGTATATATGATATATAATAAACATTGCTTATGTTTTGCACCCGTGCTAGTCCCACCCCGCTATGCCGTTAGTTAATTAACCTAACGGTCTATAACGGGACACTGTGGCGAATGCCGATAGCATAAGCGTACGTTGTATTTTCGTTTCTTCTATGATGCTTAGCAAGCATAATTGATGGGACTTCATTAATGAGATTAATGAAAAAGAAAGAAACCTAAAAGATGTTGTAGAATCATATTTTTAAAAAGGGTAGCTCTAGTTTTTGCTTTGCATAGCGGTATTCCTTATAGAATATCCAGCAACTCATTCGATGAGGAAAGAGTCGAGATCCCTTCACTGGAAGTGGCCTCTTTAGCAAAAGCTAGCAGATGTTACAACCCACTCGGTTTTGTCTTTTGATTGCTTCTTTTAGTTCTTGATTTGCATAGTGGTATTTGTGAAATATCCTGCACCTTATTCGATAAGGAAAGAGCCGAGATCCCTTCATCGGGAGTGACCTCTTTAGCAAGACTAGTAAAAAGCCTAAAAACACTCATTTTCAAAAATCACTTGTTTCTACAACGATATCAAGTTCATTACGCAATAGGTTTTCTAAAAACCTGTCGTAACCCTCCGTCAGTTTAGGAAGTAGAGTACTTAGTATTCGTGCTGCGTTTGTTGACCATAGTTAAGACGCAGTGTACGGTAGCTCAGTGATGTCTTCCTACATAGCATATGATGCGATTAATTAGGACAGTCATATGACTTTATTGACCATAGTTAAGGGCCATGTGGGTGGGTCTAATTAATCAAGAAATGACGAGTAGAACTTGACTAGTGGTTATAATTTGTTGACCACGGTTAAGGTCAAAATTCACTAGGGCTAAAAAATATTATCGGGAATTTCAAGTGTTAAAATTTGCAATAAGATTTCATACCTTCTATGAGATAGTTGGATCCTGATACCCACTGCGAGTAAGAGTTACTCCTGGGAGAGTTTTACACATCACAATTAGCCGATCAAGTAGGTGTCTAGAAAGGTGTTAGCGGGATTACGCCCCTGGAAAAATGAGGTTTATTTTAATTAGGTCCGTGCGAAAGCACGGGGAACCTCCCTCAAAGTAACACCATTAGCCTGGCCGAAAGATTGGCGAACTTGTAATGTGTAATTAATCTCGACTAATCTTACCTTTTAGAGTTTGAAAGAAGATTTGATAAACAGTAGGAGTCATCCTGATTAGATAAGTTAATAACCAATCTAATCTTGCAAGAGTATACGCTAAAGTGTTTTCTTCTCTCTCTCTCTCTCCGGGTAGCGACCATGTCAGGCCTTAATCAAGATAATAATATGGATGTATTGACCGAATCCGCTTGTTATGCTGAACAGGGGAACGTTGGTTCCGCTCCAACTTATAATTGTTATAAGTCCGAGCAGGAAATAGGAAAATATCCGTATTTCCACGCCACCCAAATGAAGAATGAGCATGTTGATGCATCTTCTTCGGGTGAGTTAGTTACCCAGAACTATTTCTCAATACACTCTACGTCCTGGATATTGGATACTGGATCGGGATCTCACATATGTAATATGTTACATAGGCTAAAGAAAGGTAGAGAACTGGGAATAGGTGATCATTCCGTACTAGTAAGGAATGGTGCAAATGTTGCAACCAAAGAAGTTGGCGAATATCACCTTGTATTACCAAATGGTAATACATTGATTCTGAACGAATGTTATTCCATACCAACCATAATATGCAATCTTATATCAGTTTCTTTATTAAGTAAAGAAGGATATAATTTTGTAGTACAGGATAATGTTATGAACATCTTCCTGGATCAAAAGTTGATTGAATCAGGCTCGCTAAGTAATGGAATATACATTCTAGATCAAACCACAGTTCTTAACGTACAAAACACACACAAGAGGAAGAGTTCAGAAATGAAAGAATCCTTCTTGTGGTATTGTAGACTAGGTCATATCAATGCGACACGACTAGATAAGTTACATAAGGATGGATATTTGAATCCGTTAAAATTATTAACTTATGAAACTTTTCATTCATGTCTCAAAGGAAAAATGACCAAAACTCCATTTACTGGACACGGAGAAAGAGTTACAGAACTCTTGGGACTGATACATAGTGATGTATGCGGTCTCATGTCTACACACGCCAGGAATGGTTCCTCATATTTCATTACATTCACTGACGATCTCTTAAGATACGGACATGTATTCCTGATGAAACACAAGTCTGAAGCTTTTGAGAAATTCAATGAATATAAGCATTAAGTTGAAAACCAAATGGGTAAAAGTATTAAAATCCTAAGATCTGATCGGGGAGGAGAATACTTGAGCACGGAATTCCGTGACCATCTAAAAGAGAATGGGATTCTCTCTCGGCTCACACCCCCATATACACCGCAGCACAACGGTGTACCGGAACGGAGGAATCATACCATGTTAGATATGGTGCGCTCTATGATGAGCACCGCTGAGTTGCCTATTTCCTTTTGGGGTTATGCGCTGGAGACGGCTGCATACCTATTGAATAGAGTTCCAACCAAATCGGTGCCTACCACATCATATGAGATATAGAATGGGAAAAGACCATCTCTTAAACGAGTTAAGATATGGGGTTGTCTGGCCTATGTTAAAAAGCAAAATCCGGACAAGCTCGAGGCAAGATCAGCACTGTGTAAGTTTGTGGGATATCCAAAGAATTCCTATGGATATATATTCTACCACGGTGAGGAACAAAAGGTGTTTGTTTCTCAATATGCCACCTTTTTATAAAAGGAATTTCTTGTAAAAGAAATTAGTGGCAAAGAGGTAGAGCTAGAAGAAGTTCCAGCGGCACAAATTACAACTGATGATTTATTGGAACCAGAGGATTCAACAGTTCCCAACGAACCCCAGCCTCTCCGCCGATCTAGTAGGGTTTCCCATCCACCTTAGAGATACTACGGTTTTCTCATTGATGGTGGGAGCGAGGATTGCATCATGGAAGATAATGAGACAACTAGCTTTGAGCAGGCCATCACGAGTGGGGACTCTGTGAAATGGCTGGATGCAATGCAATTTGAGATGGAATCCATGTACACTAACAAAGTATGGACTTTGGAAGTTTCTCCTGAAGGGGTAAAACCCTTTGGGAGAAAATGGATCTTTAAGAAGAAACTTGGTGTAGATGGAAAAGTTGAGACTTTCAAGGCTAGACTTGTTGCAAAAGGTTTTTTTCAACGACTAGGTGTGGATTATGATGAAACCTTTTCTCCAGTGGCTATGCTTAAGTCCATCCGGATCCTACTTGACATCGCTGCATACCATGACTACGAAATCTGGCAAATGGATATTAAGACCGTCTTTCTTAATGGTAATTTAGAAGAGTGCGTGTACATGACTCAGCCAGATGGCTTCGTGGACAGTGGGAGCAGCGGGAAGGTGTGCAAGCTGCTTAAATCCATCTATGGGTTAAAGCAGGCATCGCGGAGTTGGAACATCTATTTTGATGTGGTAGTTAAAGAGTTTGACTTCATAAAAAACGTAGATGAACCTTGTATATACAAGAAGGTGGCAGAGAGTAAGGTTGTCTTCCTCGTATTGTACGTGGATGACATACTCTTGATAGGAAATGATGTTCCTATGCTGCACTCGGTCAAGCTCTTCTTATCACAAAGATTCTCAATTAAAGATCTAGGTGATGCCTCCTACATCTTGGGGATTAAGATCTATAGAGATAGATCTAAACGGATACTGGGATTGTCCCAATCCAGGTACATTGACACCATACTAAAGAGGTTGAGTATGGAAGAATCCAAGTGTGGGAATTTACCCAAGATCACAGGACTCATTCTCTCCAAAATGATGTCTCCCAAGACTGATTTGGAGAGAGCTCGCATGCAAGGGATACCCTATGCTTCGGCAGTAGGCTCTATCATGTATGCGATGCTATGTACCAGACCCGATGTAGCAAACTCACTAAGTGTAGTGATTATGTATCAAGCAGATCTAGGAGAGAGTCACTGGACAGCTGTGAAGAACATTCTTAAGTACTTGAGAAGGACTAAAGAGATGTTCTTGGTGTATGGTAACGGTGAACTCCAAGTAGAGTCCTTTACCGATTCGAGCTTCCAGGGTGATAAGGACGACTCTAAGTCGGTCTCGGGATTTGTCTTTACCCTCAATGGAGGGGCGGTTTGTTGGAAGAGTTCCAAGAAAGAAACCATGGCAGACTCGACGATGGAGGCTGAATACATTGTTGCCAACGATGCTGCCATAGAGGCTGTCTGGATGAAGATGTTCATAACTGAACTTGGAGTGGTTCCTTCCATTGAGCATCCAATACCTTAGTATTGCGATAACAATGGAGCAGTGGCATTGTCCAAGGAACCCAGGTCCAATCAGCAGTCCAGGCATATTCTGTTGTGGTATCACCTGATCCAGGAGATAGTTGATCGCCGGGAGATCAAGGTCAGGAGAGTTGATACGAATGACAACACTGCGGATCCACTCACAAAGGCCATACCCCACATACAATTTGAGAGACTCTTCGGGATGTTGGGTATGAGATACTACAACAAATGGCCTTAGTGCAAGTGGGAGATTGTTAGTTATATGTATGCCCTAGAGGCCATTATTGTATATGTGATGTATATTATAGTGGATGCTTGGATATATATAGAAAGGACTTTCTTGCTCGATATGATAGTATGCTATCCGGTTGGTCTTTGTCTTAACATGTTGACTTTTATTGTGATATTGTCTTGCTCTCACATGTTGATAAAGCCCTTAGGATGTGTACTTGACTACCAGGACTATAATGGAGATCATACTAGTGGGACCAAGGGTAGTCCACAAGTACATCCTATAATTGTTCTTAGTAGAGGGTGTATCGAGACAGGGCATCGATATTCCAGAGTAGACTAGCGTATACGCTTCTTGACCCATATGATGGGCGATGGATGATCCCACATCCATTGGTGTTTGACATCAAAGATGGTATACGGGTGCTCAGTAGAGACTGGGTACACTGAACGGACTCGCCGAGAACTCCTAGATGGTATTATACCTATCGTCAGATAGCAGTTCTCTGGTGATACTGGTACAGGTTAGTCTATAGACCCGAGATCGTCATAGAGTCTTGTGTGATTTCCATTATGCTTTGATTTCCACCTTACCACGTTCAAGAGAATGTGCAAAACGGTGGCTTTTGGGTATAGTCCCAAATCACATGGAGGAAATGAGCGATAGGAGGGGATTCGTCTCTCCCGGTATTGGGGGTTGATGTTGCGCTGTGCTCGATTAGCCATAACAGGAAGTCCCTGGCTAGGGCTAATACGGAGATTTACTGATAAGTGTTATCAGTAGTTTCTCGACCCGTTATGAGCGTCACATCGGCACAACTTATCGGTTCTTGGGTCTGACGTTTAGCACCCCTAGACTAAATATACGACATATCAGAAAAAAAGGCCGGACTTTACGGTAGTATTACTGACAGGCTTTTCAGGAGTAAGAGCAGGCTTGCTTATTGATCTTCTGATCGCTCAATACCCGGGTAGCCGTTACGTCCAGCTAGTACCGCCGACGACTTGTGGGTGCCTGATATGATCATCACCTACTGTCGGCGTATTGACGAGTGTTTAGAGTCCTACACAGAGGTTTTACTGGCTCAGGCAAAACGAAGTAGGAGCATATATATGATATGTGCGGGACCGAGATTAATATGAGTATGTGATACTCTATTCTATTCTCGCGATTTATGTTATCGGTCGGTTATATGAGATATAGCCAGATTATCGAATCAAATGTTGATTCGATAAGTCAATATTGTATCGGTCGGTTTTATGAGATATAGCCGGGTTATCGAATCAAGTGTTGATTCAATTTATTGATACAAATAATATTAGTCGGTCATATGAGATATAGCCGGATTATTAAATCAAGTGTTGGTTTAATGATTTAATGTATAATTAATATTTGATATATTAATTTACATTAACTAATATTAGCTCACTTAAGCATTTCTTTTTCTCACATGTGCACACTTAATATATATGTGATATATATTAATTGTGTTTTCTTTTTTGTATCATGCTTGATGCCACATGCAACATGGGTGTATGAGACTTACACCATGCTAATCATAATATAGGGTTTATTTATTTAAAGTAAATCCAAATTAGTTGGAAATTAGTCACATGGCATGAAGATTGTGGAAGCTTGTAGATGCATTGACTTAGTCCACTAATTTTGTTTTACTTAAGATATTTATTAACCCAACAATTATCTAAACTCATGGTTAAGTCTCTACATGAGTTATATGAGATATTTCTCACCCATGGTTGCCATTCACTCTCTCATCCATTATTTGCTTCATCTTCATCTTGCTCATGAGAGATCTCTCTAGGTTTTTGAGAGGAGAATAAAAATAGTGAGAAAATTAATTCTAAACTGAGCAAAAATCGTACTTCATCATCCTCTACTAGATTAGCCATTTAGTTTAGGGTGTTAGCTTCACTAATCCCTAATTAGTGAAGAGGTAGCTTGGGTTAGTGTCTCCTCGACGTAGATCATCTTCGGCCTCAAAGACTTCGTGCAAGCTCGTTCCTTTCATCTTGCAGAGCCATTCTAGTCTGGAAGATCACTACTTGGAGCGAAGAGACTACTACACGGAGCTATTAAAGTGAAGGACCGGTCTACAAAGGATGTATTCCATATTCACTTAGTTGTAAAGTTGTTTACACATTGTATTGTCTAAATCTCTAGTTAAGATTCTAGGGTAAGGATTGGTTAGCATGGCAAAATTTTGAAAATCGCATGGACGATGCCTCCTGAACCCTTGCTTTCATGCTAAGAAATCCTACTGGCAGCATTGACAAGAAGGATCTGAATGGATTTGAGCATAGACACTGGAGAAAAGGTTTCATCATAGTCCAAACCAGGTCTTTGACGAAAACCTTTTGCAACAAGTCTAGCCTTATAGGTTTCAACCTATCCATCAACACCAATCTTCTTTCTGAAGATCCATTTGCAGCCTACGGGTTTTACCCCTTCTGGAGCAATGTCTAAAGTCCATACTTTATTGGTGTACATGGACTTCATCTCAGTCTGCATTGCATCCAGCCATTTTACCAAGTCACCGCTCTGAATGGCTTGCTGGAATCTGGTTGGCTCATCATTGTCAATGATGCAATCCTCTCTATCCCCGTCTATGAAAAAACGTGGTATCTCTCGGGCAGATGAGACTGCATACTAGTCCTGCGGAGTAGCGCAGGGATGTCCTGTTCTTTCGAAACCTCTGGTTCTACCATGCTTTTAGTAATAGCTTGTGGTTCTGGAATTTCTTCCAGTTCAATTGCGCTCCTACTAGTTTCTTTTCCCAAAAATTGATTTTCCAAAAAGTAGGCATGATGAGAAACAAAAACCTTTTGTTCCTCTGCCCAAGAGAAAAGATACCTCCTGGAGTTCTTTGGGTATCCCATAAACTTACACAGTACTGAGCGTGCCTCGAGCTTGTCTGCATGCTGGTTTTTGACAAAAGCCGGACATCCCCATATCTTCAGATACTGAAGATAGGGTTTATTCCCACTCCACATCTAATATGGTGCGGTAGGCACAGTCTTGATAGGAACCTTGTTCAAAAGATACGCAGCCGATTCTAGTGCATAACCCCAGAAGGATCGCGATAACTCAGGGTTACCCATCATGGAACGTACCATATCCAATAGGGTTCTGTTATGCCTTTCCGATACACCGTTGTGTTGAGGTGTGTATGGAGGAGTAATCTGAGATAGAATTCCATTCTTTTTAAAGTAACCCAGGAACTCAGCACTTAAGTATTAACCACCTCGATCAGATCTAAGTGTCTTGATACTTTTTCCTGTTTGTTTTTCCACTTCATTCTTATATTCTCGAAATTTATGAAAGGCCATGGATTTACGTTTCATCAAGAATACATGTCCATACCTAGAGAAATCATCTGTAGAAGTAATGAAATAGGAATAATCACTTCTTGCATGTATAAACATTGGACTACACACGTCGCTGTGTATGAGTCCCAAGAGCTCGCTCTTACCTTGTGTTCAGTGAACAAAGTCTTTGTCATCTTTCCTTTGAGACATGATTGAGAAGTTGCATAGGACTGATATTCGAACGGATCTAAATATCCATCTTTATGTAACATCGTCAATCGTGTTTCATTGATGTGACCCAGTCTACAATGCCATAAGAAAGCCTGATTAAATTCTGGAGACTTTCATTTTAGTGTGTTCTGGACGTTGAAAACCTGAGCTTGATTTAATACGTACATACCATTATCTAGTGTACCCGACCCAATCAAAGCTTGATTTAGGTGGATGTTTACAACATCGCTTACAAATGTAAAATCATAACTTTCTTTAGAAAGTAAAGATACAGAAATGATATTACATGTCAAACTAGGTACACACAAACAGTTACGTAAAATCAAAATCTGCCCACTTGTCAATCCTAGGTGATATTCCCCTACGGATACAGCGTCCACGCTCATTCCGTTAGCAACCCTGAGAGTCATATCACCTGCCTTTGTAACTCTACAATTTCTCAGAGCCTGTAATGAATTACAGATATGAGATCCTGATCCGGTATCTAGTACCCAGAAAGTAGAGTTAATTGACGGACAGTTTTCAATCATAAACACACCCGAACCCGAAGCCACAACGTGCTTCGAATCCTGGTTTCTGGCTTTCCAAGCCATGCAGTCCTTCTGGCAATGCCATTTCCTGTGACAATAGAAACATTCTTCCTTCCCTACTGTTAATCCCGAAACTTTTGCCCTGCCCTTTTCCTCTACCTTACTGACACCGCCTTTCGGCTTGGTGGAGGCCTTCTTCTTCTTTCCCTTGGCTTTCGCCTTGGATATAGAAGAGGAAGATTCTCCAATGAGCAGAGCGAGTGTCTCCCTGGATTCCTGCAAGGTGCCCTCTGAGCTCCTCAACATGTTGAGGAGTTCTGGAAGTGAAACTTCCTTCCCTTGAATGTTGAAATTCAAGATAAACTGGGCGTAGGAGGAGGGGAGCGACTGTAGAATCAAGTCAGTATATAACTCGATCTTCAACGTGGTCCCCAAGTCCGTGAGCTCCTCAATGTAGATGATCATCTTAAGGATGTGGTCCCCTACAGATGACTCGATATTCAACCTCACTTAAATTAATTCCTTCGAGGTCTCATATCTTGCAATACGAGATTGCTCTCCATATAAAACTTTGGTATGGAGGAAGATGGAAGCTAAGTCCATCTTCTTATTCTGCCTCTGGTTTTTATAATCCATTGAGGCTAACACGAGGCACTTGGCTCTCGCACAGTCTTTTTCCCATGTCTGATGGATATCAACATCCGCGACGGTGAAATCTGGACCTAGGACGGCGGGGTCTTTGGTAGTAAGAAGGTAGCCTAGCTTGTCATAGGTATTGGCCATCTGGATATTCCTTAGCCAATCTTTATAATTTGGCCCCTTCAATATGTTTTTATCTAATAGTAACTTAAGCCCGGTCATTTTCGTCGTTGCAGTCAAGAAAGAAAGAGCACTTAGCATGATGCTCTTGCAAGTTTAGATTGGTTATTAGTTTATTTAAACAGGATGGCTCCCACTATTTCTCGAATCTTTCCTCAAACCATAAAAGAAGAATTAGTCAGGACTAATCTCACCCTATAATACTTGCTTAACCTTTCGGCCAGGCTGGTGTTGGTATTTCGAGGGAGGTTTTCCAACGCTTTCGCGAAGTTCCTTAATTACATAACCTCTTTTTCCTGGAGGCGTAGCCCCGCTGACACCGTTCTAGACACTTACTTGGTTTATAGCATTGATTGTTTAATGAAAAAATCTCCCGAGGAGTAGCGGATACTCACAGTAGGATCGGGATCCAAATATCATCGTGTGACAACTTTGAAGGAATCCTACCAAAATCATCACACTCCAAATAGTATGCAACACCAGCAAGTTTCCGTTTCCTTAGAAACTGCCGATGTGGATTTTTGCCCTAAGCTCTTATGACCTTGACGAAGGCCAACATATCATAAGTCGCAAGTCAAGTTCTACCCGTCATTGTCCAGGTTAATTTGAACCCACCCGTACATACCCTTGACGAACTCCAAAATAGTAGTACGACTGTCCCAAACCAATGCATCTATCTATACTACAGATGAATATCGAGCAGCTACCAATCACTATGCCTTGGCGAAGGTCAAAATACATAGCTTGAATACTACTGAATACCCATCTGAAATGACGGAGGGCTACGAATAGTTTTGGCGAAACTGTGAACGTAGTGAACTTGATATAATTGAAGGAAAAATGATAGCTTTTAAAGGAGTGGTTTAAGCTCCGCATTTAAAAGTTGCTTTTTAAAAAAACCGAGTGGTTTTTGAGACTGTTCCAACGATTTAGCTTTGGTTTGTTTGCTTTACATTAAACATATAATGTAGTCCCATCATTTACACTTACCATTACAGAAAGAAACGAAAATACCACGTACGCTTATACCATTCGCATTCGCTACTTAGCCCCGTCTATCACCGTTAGGTTACTTAACTAATGCCAGAGCGGGGACTGGACTAGCGCGGATGCAAAACATATGCAACATCTATTATATAACATATATAATATATCCATTCGTCTCATGCAATAATAGGCATTCCAGATCACAGATGAACATATTAGATATACTAGGAATTTCACGTTTCGTTTAAGTCTGTAATGAAAGACGGATTCCACGGTCGTGATGAATAGCCAAACCCCACCCTAGACCCCTACGGGTGAAGCAAACTACCCGCCAAATTCCCGAAATGAAGCAACCTCAATCAGTAAAATGAGTAGGCCACTCGGCACCTCAAGAACCTGGTAGTTTGTGCACCCCACCTTGAGTCTATCCTAGGAGCAGAAGATAGTAAAAGAAATAATATAACGGCGGCTATAACCTCAACCCGGATGTGCCCCGCAAAATAATATTACATAACTTTACAATTTACATCAAATGAAAGAAAGAGACTTTCTTCTCACATCCCCTGGCTATTCATACACGACGATCCAATATTCCATATACACAAACCAACATCACAGATATGTGCAACCCCTAACTAACCGACATACAGCAATTAGCGGAAGTTTACGAACACATATATCCAAACACAGAAAACCTGATAGCCAAGAACTTTAGAATTTCGATCGAAACATATTTTCCGTGTCTACCCCAAGAGCAAACTAGCATACAAACAATACTGGGTAAAAACCAAATATACCAGAAAACAGAACACCAATAAAAAGAACCACAGAAGAAAACCGAGTTGACTCGGCCGCGGAACATCGGCGAAACCCACTGTTTTGCCGTGCTTCCGCGGTTGTCTTGGAGAGTCGGTGACTCATTTTTCTTGAGTGTTCTTAGAATACCCTACTTGTAATTTTCATTCCTCTGGAAAAAAAATTTGTTAGTTTTAAAAATCTACAGAAAGCTAGGGTTTTGGTGTTCCAATTTCGTGTTTTTTCGACGATCGAAGTTCTAACTACTTGCTAACTAGCTAGTAAAGGTTTAGTAGGCTCTGATACTTCTGTAAATCGATGTCGTGCACCCTGCGGTTTCGCGGGGAGGAGGAATACGCAAAAAACCATTTTTACGAGCTTCGCAACACCGACTTAAACTCCAGGATCGATACTAAACCCAAACTAGCTAAACTGTATTAGGTTAACTACTTAGAAAGAATGTTATGTAGGGTTTCTAGGCACGTGCACAAGGGTCTACGAGGCATCAATCATGCCGATTTAAAATTTAGCCGTGCCGAACAACCCGAATACGAAACTTTAAACTAGAGATTAGGCGAAAACAAGCATGCTAAACACTTTAACACTAAGTGAGAGGGATTACAACCTTTGTAGATCCGGTCCTTCACTTCATATGCTCCGTGTTGTGGTCCCTTCGCTGCGATCATCGGGATCCGGACTCTCGAGAGGTTCCACGAAGAGAAAGACGCAACCTTTGCTTCCGATCTTCGATACTAAGATGATCTACCTTGAAGTTTCTTTAACACAAGATAACACTCATGAAATGATGTGAACACCCTCATCTAAATGGAAAGGGAAGATGAGGATGATGAAGTAGGATTTTTGCTCTCTTTATTTATCTTTTTCTCATATTTATCCATCACAAAAATCAAAGCAAGAAAGCATTTCAAGCAAAGAAGAAGAAGGAAGAAGATGAACAATATCATTTGTGATGAATAGAAAGAATGTTATCATAATCATTTATGCAACCATGGTTGTAGTAACCATTGTAGAGAGTTTACTAGGGTTAGGGTTTGGGTTAGGTCAAAGGGTGAGTCACTTGTAAATATCTATCATAATATCTTAACAAAGACAAAGTAAAGCTTCTAGAATGAACTAGAAGGTTTAACCCTAATCCAAACCCTAATCGTGTTTAAACTCCTCTAAACATGTTGCATTAATAATTATAATATGTTACAATATTATATATCACATATACAATATTTATTGTAACAAAATAAAATAATACATTTAACATATATCGCATATATATCAATGTATTACCCGAGTGAGAAAAAGAATCTTTTAGTGAGCAAATATTAGTTAATGCAATTTAATATATCATATATATTATTATACATTAAATTATCGAATCAACACTTGATCCGACAATCCGGCTATATCGCATATAACCGACTAATATTTATCTGTACCGATTCATCGAATCAACACTTGATCCGATGACCCGGCTGATATCAAATATCGCGAGAATACAATACGGTATCACATATCGCATTATCCTCGGTCCCGCACATATCACATATGTGCTCCTACTCTGTTTTGCCTGAGTCAAGAAACCTCTGTGTAGGACTCTAAAGAATCGTCAATACGCCGGCAGTAGGTGATAATCATATCAAACACCCACAAGCTGCAAGCGGTCAGCTAAACGTAACAGCTACCCAGGTATTGAGCGCTCAGAAGATCAACAAGCAAGCCTGTAACTTCTCCTGCGAATCCAAACAGTAACACTCCCGTACAGTCCGGTCTCGTCGTCTGATATGTTGCATATCTCGCCTAGGGGTGGTAAACGTCAGACCCCAGTAGCTCGATAAGTCGTGTCGATATGAGGTCTATAACGGTTCGAGAAACTACTGATAACACTTACCAGTAAATCTCAGCAACCCTGGCCAGGGATTTCCGGTTATAGCCAATCGAACACAGCACAACATCAACTCCCTATACCGGGAGAGACGAATCCCCTCCTATCGCTCATTGCCTCCATGTGATTCGGGACTGTACCCAAAAGCCACCTTTTTGCACACCCTCTTGGACGTGGTATGATGGAAATCAAAGCATAATGGGAATCACACAAGACTCTATGACAATCTCGGGTCGACAGACTACTCTATACAAGTGTCACCGGAGAACTGCCATCTGACGTATGGTATAATACCATCTGGGAGTTCTCGGCGAGTCCGTCCAGTGTACCCAGTCTCCACTGAGCACCCGTACACCATCCTTGATGTCAAACACCGATGGATATGGGATCATCCATCGCCCATCATATGGGTCAAGATGCATATATGCTAGTCTACTCTGGTGCATCGATGTCCTGTCTCGATACACTCTCGACTAGGAACAGTTATAGGATGTACTCGTCGACTACCGTGGCCCCACTAGTATGATCTCATCATAGTCCCAGTAGTCGAGTACATATCCTAAGGGCTTTATCAACATGTAATATAGAGACAATCAGAGTACATGTTAAGATAAAGTACAACCAGATAGCATACTATCATGTCGAGCAAGAAAGTCCTCCCTATATATGTCCTAGCATCCACTACAATATACATCGTATGTACAGTAATGGCATCTAGGGCATACATATAACTAACAATCTCCCACTTGCACTAGTGCCATCTGTTATGGTATCGCATACCCAACAATTAGCTGTGGTTGAAGTATCTCATACTCAACCATCCCATAAAAGTCTCTACTGGGAAAAAGGCCTTTGTGAGTGGATTCGCGCTGTTGTCCTCTGTGTCTACTCTCCTAACCTCGATCTCCCTGGAGATCAACCATCTCTATGATCAGGTGACACTGCCTAAGAATTACATCTGGATTTCTGATGGGACGGTAGTTCCTTGGCTCAAGCCACAACTCCATTGTCACACAATAGTAGGAACGAAGTTCATCTTATGAACTTATATATATCCAGACTGCCTCTTTGGTAGCATCCTTGGTAACGATGTATCTTGCCTTTAATCGTCTAGTATGTCACGGTATCTAGCTTGGAACTCTTCCAACATACCGTCCCTCCACTGAGGGTATAGACAAGCCTGCGACTGACATTCAGTCATCCTTATCACCCTGGAACCCTTCCAATGATTCTCCCCAGGATCGATTGATACCATCTCACTACTACTAGTGAGTTTCCTAACATCCAATTAGATCTATCTCATAGATCCAAAACCCAGTATTTAGGAGGTATCACCTTGATCCTATATGGAGAATCCTTGTGATAAGCGGAGATTAACCGAGCGTAGCATAGAAAACTCCTTCCCTATCAAGAGTATGTCATCCACGTACTCTACGAGGATCACCACCATACCCTCTACTACCTTTTCGTATATACAAAGTTCATCTACCATTTTGATGAAGTCAAACTCTTTGACTACCACATCAAAACAGATGTTCCAACTCCGCGATGCCTGTTTTATCATATAAAACATCTTGCACACGTTTCCGCTGCTCCCACTGTCTACGAAGCCCTCTGGCTGTGTACTTATAGACGTTCTCTTCTAAAACATCACTTAGAAAAGCAGTCATGACACCCAACCACCAGATATCGTAGTCATGGTATGTAGCCGTGGCAAGTAGGATCTGGATGGACTTAAGCATAGATCCTTAGAAAAGGTTTCAACATAATCCATACCTGGTCTATGATGCAAACCTTTAACAAGTCTAGCTTTGAAAGTCTCAACTTTTCCATGTACACCAAGTAATCTTCTCAAGATATACTTGCTCCTGATGGGGATTTAACCCTTCAGATAAAGCAACCAAAGTCCATACTTTGTTGGTGTATAAGGATTCCATCTCAGATCGATAAGCATCCAGCCATTCTTACAGAGTCCCACTCCTGATGGCCTGCACGAAACTAGTTGGGTCATCATCTCATGATGCAATCCTCGCTCCCACTGTCATAGAGAAACCGAAGTATCTCTCAGGTGGGTGAGGAACCCTACTAGATTTGCGGAGAGGCTGAGGTTCGTTGGAAACTATTGAATCCTTTGGTTCTACCAAATCATCAGCTGTAGTTTGTATAGCTGGAACATTTCCAGTTCTACATTACAGACCTTGCCTCGAGCTTGTCCGGATTTTGCTTTTAGACATAGGCCGGACAACCCCAAATCTTAACAAACTTAAGATATGGGCTCTTCCCTTTCCATATCGCATTTGAAGTGGTAGGCAACTAATTTGATCTGAACCCTATTCAATAGGTATGCAGCTTCTCAAGCGCATAACTCCCAAAAGGAAATAGGAAACTCAGTAGTACTCATCATAGAGCACACCATATCTAATAGGGTGAGTTTGCTCCGCCCCGATATACCATCGTGCTATGGTGTATACGGAGGAGTAATGCTGAGAGAGAATCTCATTCTCCTTTAGAATAGTCCAGGAATTCCGTGCTCAAGTATTCTCCTCTTTGATCTCATCAAAGGACATAATACTTATACCCGTATTTTGGTTCTCTACTTCTAACTTATATTCTGTGAATATCTCAAAAGGTTCGGACTTGTGTTTCAACAGGAACATATGTCTGAATCTTGAGAGATTATCAGAGAATGTAATGAAGTACAAAGAACCGATCTTGGCATGTGTAGACAGGGGACTTTCATACATCAGCATGTATCAATCCCAAAAGTTCACAAACTCTTTCTCTGTTTCCAATAAACAGAGCTGTGATCAGCTTATCTTTGTGACATGACCGGCAAGTTTCACAAGATGTAAATTCAAACTAATTTAAATATGCATCTATATGTAACTTCAGCCAGTCGGGTCGCATTGATATGACCTAGTCTACAATACCTCAAGAAGGATTCATTCATTTCTGAACTCTTCCCCTTGTGTGTGTTCCGTATACTAAGAACTGTAGTTTGATTTAGAACAACAATGCTTTTAGATAACGTGCCTGAACCGATCAACTCTTGATATAGGAAATGTTCAAAACATTATCCAACAATACAAAATTATATCCTTTCTTTACTAATAAAGAGACTCATATGATTTTGTATATCAGGTTCGGTATCTAATAACATTTGTTCAGAATCAATGTATTCTGGTAATACAGGGTGATAGTGACCAACAGACTTGGCTGCAACACTTGCACCGTTTTCTGTCTCATGAAACTTATCACCCGTTCTCAGTTCTTTACCTATCTGTAGCCCATGTAACAGATTACATATATGGGATCCTGATCCGGTATCACATACCCAGGACGTAAAGGATACAGAGAAACAGTTCTGTGTAATGAACACACCCGAAGATGATGCATCAACATGCACTTTCTTCGTTTGGGCGGCACGGGAATTCTGGTAATCCCCAATTTCCTGCTCTGTCTTATAACAATTATAAGTTGGAGCGGGACCAACGTTCCCCAGCTCAGTATAACAAGCGGGTTCGGTCAATATATCCGTTTTATTATCTTGATTAAGGCGTGATATAGTCGCTATCTGGAGAGAGAGAGAAGAAAACACTCAGCGTATGCTCTTGCAAGATTAGATTGGTTATCTAATATATCTAATCAGGATGTCTCCCACTGTCTTAGTCAAATCTTCCTTCAAACCCTAAAAGGAAAGACTAGCCGGGATTAATTACACGCTACAAGTTCGCCAATCTTTCAGCCAGGCCAGTGTCGGTACTTTGAGGGAGGTCCCCCGTGCTTTCGCACGAACCTAATTAAAGTAACCTCTTTTTCCCAGAGGCGTAACCCCGTTAACACCTTTCTAGACACCTACTTGATCGGCTAATTATAATGTGTAAAACTCTCCCAGGAGTAACTCTTACTCGCAGCGGGTATCGGGATCCAACTATCTCATAGAAGGTATGCAATCTCATTGCATATTTCAACACTTGAAATCCCCAATAATATTTTGCCCCTAGCGTCCTATGACCTTGACGGAGGCCAAACTACCCATAGTCTGCTAGTCAAGTTCAACCCGTCATTTCCTGATTGAATTAAACCCACCCACACGACCCTTGACGGAGGCCAAACAACGCCGTACGAATACCCTAATCCAATCATATCATATGCTAGCAGATAAGCACTAGTCAGCTACCGTACACTACGCCTTGACGGAGGCCAAACTACCGCAGCACGACTACTAACTAGTACTTTTCTGAAATGACGGAGGGCTACGACAGGTTTTTCAGAAAACCTATTGCATAATGAACTTGATATCGTTGTTGAATCGAGTGATTTTAAATGGAGTGTTTTTGAGTCTTTTCCAGTTTTTGCTAAAGGGGTCACTCCCGGTGAAGGGATCGTCGGCCCTTTCCTCATCGAATAAGGTGCAGGATATTTCACAAATACCGCTGTGTAAAGCAAGAACTATAGAAGCAATCAAAAGACAAACCAAGTTGGTAGCATCTGCCAGTTATTGCTAAAGGAGTCACTCCCGGTGAAGGGATCTCGGTCCTTTCCTTATCGAATAAGGTGCTGGATGTTCTACAAGGAACACCGCTATGCAAAGCAAGAACTAGAGCTGCCAGTTTTTATAAAACAAGTTTCTACAACATCTTAGGTTTCTTTTATTTCATTAATCTCATTAATGAAGTCCCATTTTATTATGCTTCACAAGCATCTCTTTTGAAACGAAATCTGCAATATAACATATATCTCATATATATAAAATATAAACATTCGTCTCAGGCAGTAATATGATCTCATCACAGAACATTGCAGCAGAAGAACATATATGAAATATTGGATATACTAGGACGTCCGTGTTTTCAATACGAGCCTGTATAAAACACGGATTCCACGGTCGCGATGAATAGCCAAACCCACATCCCTAGACCCCTACGAGAGCGGCAAGTAACACTGCCAATTCTAGGGTTAGGAGACCCGGTCCCGACTCCTCGAGATGGTCTCCCACTGGACCCTAGAACCCGGTTACTTGTGCTCCCCTCCTTGGGTCTACCCAATGCGGAAAAGTAAATAATATACAACGGTGACATCTTCCGCTACCTGGAAGTGCCCCAATAAAAGAATATTACATACAAATGAATTTTACATGAATGAAAAAGAAAAAAATCTCATCTCACATAAAACCCCCGGCTATTCAAACGCGACGATCCAATACAACATATCACAGCAACACATAATATCTCATATCATCAACGTAAGCAAGTATGCATATCCCGATTGTCGTTGATGTATAGCAACGAAGCCGGCGATACACCACATACTACGCTTACGGTCACATAAAAGAAAGTGTAAAACTACAACAGTTGGAATCCGCAATCTCTTTAGACATCGCATGCCTAACCAAATGAATTCCTTAGACAGCACATGCCTAACAATTATAAACCCCGCATTTTAGTCTCATTATCGAAAACTCTTTTCAATATCAAGTCGGGCAATTCAACAAGATTCCCGACGTCCTGATCGAATGCTCGTCGTAAACTTTAGTAGATGGCCGCACCCCTGGATACCGTCGACGAAGTGCACTAAGGCGGAACACCGCTGCCGCGAGCACCCGAACGGATGCTTTCGGCGACGGGGTTCTCCTACAGGCACTTGGTCGGGGCTATGGGGCGTAGCTGTCTATTAAGTTTACCCGGCGAGTATCCGTGTACTCTACGTGATTGCGACGGACTTTTGATCACATCAAAATTCCGTGGCAACCGATCATCTGAGACTAAACTGCTATGTCTATAATATTCAAATCAGTTTTCTCATAACAATGTGTGGATTCCAATTATTGTATCACATTCCAGATAAATAGACAAAGTTAAACTTTCCGATCGAATCATCAAACACCCAAGATTTCCCCAATATATCTCAACACTTGAAATCAGTTTAAAAACATCCATCACACGCCACAGTACCAATGGTCCAGCCGTAGAAGGGTCAAGCCAACGCCTCACATGTGGCACGCCGTACTGCCCCAAACCCTAAGGTTCAAAAGGTAGTTCAAGACGGTTACATAATCGAGTTAAGGTTTGTTGTCTTCTAGAGGGTCCACCGAGTTACTTGCACGACTTAGAACATTCTTAAACACGAGAAAAAATCCAACTTTTGAAAAATTTTCCGACAGGGGAAAAAGTGAGTTATTGATATCCGTTCGAACTTTTTAACAGTTTCTAAAATTTATCCGGAAAACACACATAGACAAAATCTGATAATCCGATCGAATCATCGAATCCCCAAAACAACCCCAGAAAACTCAACTGTAGAATAAATATTAAAAATTCCCAGAGAACTCAGCACTGAATAAAAGAAGTTACTGTGCAAAATTGAGTGGGTGACGTCATCATACTGCCGCGGAACCGCCGCAGAAGCCATGCTTCTGCCGCGGTTCCGCCGCACTTTGGAGGAATTGGGTGATCGTGTTTCACAGTAATTCTTAGAAAGTCCTGCTGAATTTTCTGCATATTTTTAATTTTGAAAAAGAACAGATTTCAGAAAATTTCCAGAGAGCATTTTGGAGTCGGGGTTTCGGGTTCGATCGGACTTTAAACTTCGTCTAGACTTCCCCTAAAGCTCTAGCTTGGCTCTGATACCACTGTAGGGTTGCTAGGCATGCGCACAAGGGTCTACGAGGCATCAACCATGCCCGATTTAAAATTTAGCCCTGCCGAACAACCCGAATACGGAACTTTAAACTAGAGATTAAGCGAAAACAAGCATGCTAAACACTTTAACACTAAGTGAGAGGGATTACAACCTTTGTAGATCCGGTCCTCCACTTCATATGCTCTGTGTTGTGGTCCCTTCGCTGCGATCATCGGGATCCGGACTCTCGAGAGGTTCCACGAAGAGAAAGACGCAACCTTTGCTTCCGATCTTCGATACTAAGATGATCTACCTTGAAGTTTCTTTAACACAAGCTAACACTCATGAAATGATGTGAACACCCTCATCTAAATGGCAAGGGAAGATGAGGATGATGAAGTAGGATTTTTGCTCTCTTTATTTATCTTTTTCTCATATTTATCCATCACAAAAATCAAAGCAAGAAAGCATTTCAAGCAAAGAAGAAGAAGGAAGAAGATGAACAATATCATTTGTGATGAATAGAAAGAATGTTATCATAATCATTTATGCAACCATGGTTGTAGTAACCATTGTAGAGAGTTTACTAGGGTTAGGGTTTGGGTTAGGTCAAAGGGTGAGTCACTTGTAAATATCTATCATAATATCTTAACAAAGACAAAGTAAAGCTTCTAGAATCAACTAGAAGGTTTAACCCTAATCCAAACCCTAATCGTGTTTAAACTCCTCTAAACATGTTGCATTAATAATTATAATATGTTACAATATTATATATCACATATACAATATTTATTGTAACAAAATAAAATAATACATTTAACATATATCGCATATATATCAATGTATTACCCGAGTGAGAAAAAGAATCTTTTAGTGAGCAAATATTAGTTAATGCAATTTAATATATCATATATATTATTATACATTAAATTATCGAATCAACACTTGATCCGACAATCCGGCTATATCGCATATAACCGACTAATATTTATCCGTACCGATTCATCGAATCAACACTTGATCCGATGACCCGGCTGATATCAAATATCGCGAGAATACAATACGGTATCACATATCGCATTATCCTCGGTCCCGCACATATCACATATGTGCTCCTACTCCGTTTTGCCTGAGTCAAGAAACCTCTGTGTAGGACTCTAAAGAATCGTCAATATGCCGGCAGTAGGTGATAATCATATCAAACACCCACAAGCTGCAAGCGGTCAGCTAAACGTAACAGCTAACCAGGTATTGAGCGCTCAGAAGATCAACAAGCAAGCCTGTAACTTCTCCTGTGAATCCAAACAGTAACACTCCCGTACAGTCCGGTCTCGTCGTCTGATATGTGGCATATCTCGCCTAGGGGTGGTAAACGTCAGACCCCAGTAGCTCGATAAGTCGTGTCGATATGAGGTCTATAACGGTTCGAGAAACTACTGATAACACTTACCAGTAAATCTCAGCAACCCTGGCCAGGGATTTTCGGTTATAGCCAATCGAACACAGCACAACATCAACTCCCTATACCGGGAAAGACGAATCCCCTCCTATCGCTCATTGCCTCCATGTGATTCGGGACTGTACCCAAAAGCCACCTTTTTGCACGCCCTCTTGGACGTGGTATGATGGAAATAAAAGCACAATGGGAATCACACAAGACTCTATGACGATCTCTGGTCGACAGACTACTCTGTACCAGTGTCACCGGAGAACTGCCATCTGACGTATGGTATAATACCATCTGGGAGTTCTCGGCGAGTCCGTCCAGTGTACCCAGTCTCCACTGAGCACCCGTACACCATCCTTGATGTCAAACACCGATGGATATGGGATCATCCATCGCCCATCATATGGGTCAAGATGCGTATACGCTAGTCTACTCTGGTGCATCGATGCCCTGTCTCGATACACTCTCGACTAGGAACAGTTATAGGATGTACTCGTCGACTACCGTGGCCCCACTAGTATGATCTCATCATAGTCCCAGTAGTCGAGTACATATCCTAAGGGCTTTATCAACATGTAATATAGAGACAATCAGAGTACATGTTACGATAAAGTACAACCAGATAGCATACTATCATGTCGAGCAAGAAAGTCCTCCCTATATATGTCCTAGCATCCACTACAATATACATCGTATGTACAGTAATGGCCTCTAGGGCATACATATAACTAACATGTTATACCTCACAGTATCATGTCCTTCGGGTCTTCTTGTTGTCCTCCTCCTCGTCATAGGCTCCTCGGATCGTAAACGGATCGGGCCTCCTCGTCGGTCTCCTCAAGTCAAAGACGATCCACCCGAGAGTCTATAATCCGAGCTCCACTCTCAAATCCGAGGTAACTAAGGCACCTAGTTCGCTAAACTAGATATCTTAGATGATGTAGATAGTGATGATGGATTAGTTTATCTCTAAATCCCCTAGGTTTCTCAACACATGAGACATTTAGGGTTAGAGGAAGAAGAAGGGGAACTTGAGGAAGTGAGAGTGTAGAATGAACATTAGAATGAAGATGGCTTTAGAGTTGTGATAATATAAAGCATCCAATAATGCAAATGCAAAATATCAAGCATACTTGAATAGTCACAAAGTGAGTCACCCTCATGAGTCACCCCATGAGCCATGCTTCATTTAATGTAAATCTCCACCTCATACTTCCACCTCATTTATCTTTTAATCAAAAAATTAAATACAAAATAAGGTGTCTTCTTCTAGAAGTATACTTGAGCAAATTACAAGAATACCCCTCGCCGTATATACATACCCGTATCCGTATTCCGAAAAATACGAATACAAAGAGACGAAATAGTCCAAGAATATAATACTAGGATCCGGCTTAAACCAAAGCCCACTAATATTATCCGCCCGAACATCATACGTGTAAAAGTACACGTATGTGATCGAAGCCCTGCCGTAAAACCATACGGCCTCTACTTCTTTTACCCAAGGCAAGAAAATCATCTGTATATCACTCTAAAGACTCGACAGTACGCTGGCAGTAGGTTTAACCACAAGCACATCAGCAGTACTAGCTGCACATAACGGCTATCCAGGTATCTGTCAATAAGAAGGCCGATGAGCAAACTCATCTGAACTCCTACTGAGCCTATCTGTGACAATCTCCGTACGGTCCAGTCTGTTCGTCTAAGAGTATCGCATATCGGGCCTAGGGGTGGTAGCTATCAGACCCCTAATACCGCAATAAGTCATGCCGGAGTGTAGCCCAAAACACTCTGAGAAACTACTGGAGTACCTACCAGTAAATCTCGCTTGCCCTACCCAAGGACTTTATGTAATGGATTTCCGAAAACAGCGCGATATCAACCCCCATACCGGGAGAAACGGATCCTATCTAACCGCTACTGCCACCAAGTGCTTCTTGTTAGTTATGTATGCCCTGGAGGCCATTACTATACATACGATGTATATTGTAGTGGATGCTAGGACATATATAGGGAGGACTTTCTTGCTCGACATGATAGTATGCTATCTGGTTATACTTTATCTTAACATGTACTCTGATTGTCTCTATGTTACATGTTGATAAAGCCCTTAGGATATGTACTCGACTACTGGGACTATGATGAGATCATACTAGTGGGGCCACGGTAGTCGACGAGTACATCCTATAACTGTTCCTAGTCGAGGGTGTATCGAGACAGGGCATCGATGCACCAGAGTAGACTAGCGTATATGCATCTTGACCCATATGATGGGCGATGGATGATCCCATATCCATCGGTGTTTGACATCAACGATGGTGTACGGGTGCTCAGTGGAGACTGGGTACACTGGACGGACTCGCCGAGAACTCCCAGATGGTATTATACCTCACGTCAGATGGCAGTTCTCCGGTGACACTGGTACAGAGTAGTCTGTTGACCCGAGATCGTCATAGAGTCTTGTGTGATTCCCACTGTGCTTTGATTTCCATCATACCACATCCAAGAGGGCGTGCAAAAAGGTGGATTTTGGGTACAGTCCCGAATCACATGGAGGCAATGAGCGATAGGAGGGGATTCGCCTCTCCCGGTATAGGGAGTTGATGTTGCGCTGTGTTCGATTGGCTATAACCGGAAATCCCTGGCCAGGGTTGCTGAGATTTACTGGTAAGTGTTATCAGTAGTTTCTCGAACTGTTATAGACCTCATATCGACACGACTTATCAAGCTACTGGGGTCTGACGTTTACCACCCCTAGGTGAGATATGCGACATATCAGATGACGTGACCGGACTGTACGGGAGTGTTACTATTTGGATTCACAGGAGAATGTATAGGCTTGCTTGTTGATCTTCTGAGCGCTCAATACCTGGGTGGTTGTTACGTTTAGCTGACCGCTTGCAGCTTGTAGGTGTTTGATATGATCATCACCTACTGCCGGCGTATTGACGATTCTTTAGAGTCCTACACAGAGGTTTCTTGGCTCAGGAAAAACGGAGTAGGAGCACATATTTGATATGTGCGGGACCGAGGATAATACGATATGAGATACCGTATTCTATTCTCGCAATATTTGTATTATTTTATTTTGGTACGATAAATATTATATATGTGATATATAATATTGTAACATGATATGATAACTAATGCAACATGTTTTGTGGAGTTTAAACATGATTAGGGTTAAGACTTCTAGTAGATTCTAGAAGGTTTCTTTTTGTCATGATAAAGATATTTGAGTTGATATTTATCAATGACTCATACTTAACCCAACCCAAACCCTAGCCTTTGGTTAATTCTCTACAATGGTTTAGTCAACCATGGTTGCATTATTCATCATATTAATTCTTTCATTATTCATCACAAAAGGAATGGATCACTATTCTTCTTCTTCCTCCTCCTTTTGAAAAAGCTTTCTAGCTTTTTCTAAGTGATGAAAAATGAGTGAGAAAAAGATAATAAAAGAGAGCAAATATCCTACTTCATCATCCTCATCTATCCTTGCCATTTAGATGAGGGTGTTCACTTCATATTATGAGTGTTAGCTTGTGTTAACGAAACTTCAAGGTAGATCATCTTTGTATCGAAGATCGGAAGTAAGACTGCATCTTTCTCTTCGTGAAGCCTCTCGAGAGTCCGGAACACGATAATCGCAGCGAAGGGACCTCAACACGGAGCTTAAGAAGTGAAGGACCGGATCTACAAAGGTTGTAATCCCTCTCACTTAGTGTTAAAGTGTTTAACATACTTGCTTTCTCCTAAATTCTAGTTTAAAGATCCGGCTTCGGGTTGGTCGGCACGGCTAATTTTTAAATCGGGCATGGTTGATGCCTAGTAGACCCTTATGCGCGTGCCCAGCAACTCTACACTTCTGGACTGCACCTAACTACTACCTATTTGCACGAATCCTTTGAGTCGTGGTAGGATAGTAATCTAAAAACACTGGGAACACACTCGAGGTGAAGTGGCGATGTCAAGTCAATGGACTAAGCTGTACTCATGTCACCTGGGAACTGCTACCTGACGATAGGTATAGTACCAACCAGTAGCTCCCCACGAGTCATATCCAGTGTACTCATAACCTAATGAGCACCTGCATACTATCTCCAGTACGACGTACTATTCGCTATGGGACAGACCATCTCCCCTGCTGGGATGAGAAGCGTATACACTAGTCTACTCTGGAGTATCGATGCCCCGTCTCGATAATCCTATGACTAGGGACCTGTGTAAGGATGTGCTTATAGACTACCCAGCCCCCGCTAGTGTGACTGCCATCACAACGCCGGTAGTCAAGCAAAGATCTTAAGGTATCTACCAATATGTATAAGCGATATGCTAAAAGAAACACATGCACATATTGAGGTAGAATCAAACCAAGTAGCACATTACCATATTGAGCAAGACTGTTAATACATCTGTGTATAACCCAAGCTTCCAAAATGTAATATACAAACCAGTATGATACAATAATGGCCTCTAGGGCATATATCACTAACAAAAATATCCTCCATTGGATAACTAAGATACCAATAAGGAGAAGAAGCCACTTACATGTCCTCTCGACTCGTAAGAAGAAAACACTCATGTGAAATCCTTACGACTCACAAGGAAAAAAGACACTTAGAGGTCCTCACGACTCCTAAGGAGATAATACACCTACGAGATTCTCTCGACTCGTAGGGAGAAAAGACTTTTATGAGATCCTCACGACTTATAAAAATTGAAAAGTCTCAGGTGACAGGGATCTAAACCTGTCTCCTAAGCTATCTAATGTCCAACAGTGATAAGCTTAATACCATTGCACCCACGTGCAATGCACGTAAGTGCAACCGTGGGGGGCATTTGTTCCCGCCAAACATGACAATGCCCACGTGCAAAATATGTAAGCGCCAACGCTATGGCAGCATCCACAAGCGAGGCATGTGAGCGCTGAGGCCA
This sequence comes from Agapanthus africanus, assembly GCA_030015575.1. Lineage (NCBI taxonomy): Eukaryota > Viridiplantae > Streptophyta > Magnoliopsida > Asparagales > Amaryllidaceae > Agapanthus > Agapanthus africanus. The sequence continues at coordinate 460,341,293 of JASDDO010000012.1, read as the reverse complement.
AGCATATGGCGGCGACCACGTGCATGGCATGTAAGCACTAATAGCACCCTTGGTAGAGCCCAGTTGCAACACAACCAAGATTTGAAGCAATTGGTTCCAATAGAATTAAATTCTATATGGGAAAATATTTCCCTAATTTTTCTAAAATAAGAAAGAGGCGCTCTGTTAAACAGAGGACCTTTGGATCAAAAATCCAACGGTGACTAAAAATCACCGCTCAATCACAAGATAGAATTAAATTGTATGGAAAATATTCCTTCAATCTTGTTAAAGAATAAGAAAGATATACTCTGTTAAAAAGAGAGCCATTAGATCTAAAATCCACCGATGATTTAAACGCCATTGATTGATTATGAAATCAATCAAGATCTCTCAATGAGAGTGCTATCAATTCTCTGTTAAACAGAGGACCCTGGATCAAATATCCAACAGTGATTAAAAAATCGCATTTGATTATGAAATCAATCGAAATCTTTAAATAAGAGATGTTATCAACTAATTTATAGTTCTTTTGCTCCTATAAATCGGAGCCTAAGAGATTCAATCTAGGACACACAGACCCCCTACAAACTTCTGCCTTACAACCGAGAAATAAATTCTCTGCAGAAAGAAGATCATCTCCCTCCTCCCAAAACCCTAGGTAAATAATGGAGAAAAACATCTCCTTTTACCTATCTGCTGCATGTAAAAGGGCTTAGCCCTTCATAAAAACTTTGTTCTTTGTCTGGATCTGAAATTCATATGACAAGTCTCTCATAAAAAAAGAATTAAATTCTTATAGGGCGGTCTTGATTTTAAACTTAAGATCCAGAGGAGAACACTGGTGTTTTTCCCACCACTATAAAACAAAAGAGGGAAAAGAAAAAGAAAGAAGGAAGAAGAAATGGATTCTTTACCTTCAGGAAGTTAGTTTTCTCAAAACATATCGAGAACTAAGATTCTACATGAACAAGATCCTAAAGATCTTAATAAAAACATTGATGACTTTGATGGACCAAGGAGAGATTATCTCTCTAAAAACATTTAATCTTTTAAAACAGTGCTCGGTCTTTATAAAAAAATATGTGGCAGTGTTGCACGCGTTAAGCACGTGAGTGGTGCACGTGATGAACACGTGAGCGCCCTGTAGGGTTTCCTAGCACGGCAACAAGTTTTCAGGAGGCATCGTCCATGCCATTTTTTAAAAATTGCCGTATTAGCTAACCCTAACCCTAGAATCGTTACTAGAAAATCCGACGAAACTAAATGTAAACACTTTACATCTAAGTGAATGAGGGAATACAACCTTTGTAGAGCGGTCCTTCACTTCTAAAGCTCCATGTCGTAGTCCCTTCGCTGCGAGTTGTGAAGACCCGGACTCTAGCAAGGGTTCACATGAAGAAACGAACAAGCTTGCTCAATGTCTTAGAGGCCGAAGATGATCTATGTCGAGGAGACTCGAGCTCATGCTACCTCTTCACTAATGGTGAAATTGGTGAAGCAAACACCCTAAACTAAATGGCTAATAGTAGAGGATGATGAAGTAGGGAGTGGTCTCACTTTAGTTTTAATTTTCTCACAAGGTTTCATCACTTAGAAAAAACTAGCAAGCTTTTTTTTTCAAGTGAGGAAGAAGATGATGAATGAAAAAACTCATGAGGTTAGAAATGCAACCATGGTTGGTATATGCCATGCCTAACCCTTGTAGAGAATAAACCAAGGCTAAAGGTTAAAGGTTGGGTTAACAAATATCTTAATCTAGACAAACAAGTGGACTAAGTCAATGTTCTACTAGCTTCTCCAAGCTCATCCATGACTAATTCCAAATGTTTGAATTACTTAAAACTAATAAAACCCTAGCATTAACCTAGCATGGTGTGAGTCTCATACTTACATGTTGCATGTGTAACCTAGCATGACACAACAATATATATCATATATATATATTGTGCAAAAAAACAATACATTTAACATATATCGCATATATATCAATGTATCAAAAGTGAGAAAAATGAATACTTAAGTGAGCTAATATTAGTTAATGTAATGTAATATATCAAATATATAATTATACATTAAATTATTAAATCAACACTTGATTTAATAATCCGGCTATATCACATATAACCGACTAATATCAAATGTTACAACTTATCGAATCAACACTTGATCCGATAACTTGGCTATATCACATATAACCTACGATGTCATTAATCACGATAATAGAATACGACATCACATACACGCATTAATCTCGGTCCCGCATATATCACATATGTGCTCCTACTCCGTTTTGCATGAACCAGGAAAGCTCTGTGTAGGACTCTAAAGACTCGTCAATACGCCGGCAGTAGGTGATGATCATATCAAAAACCCACAAGCCGCAAGAGGTCTGTTAAACATAACGGCCACCCGGGTATTGAGCGATCAGAAGATCAATAAGCAAGCCTGCTCTTACTCCTGTGAATCCAATCAATAATACTACCGTACAGTCCGGTCTCTTCGTCTAGTATGTCGCATATCAACAGCCTGGGGGTGGTATAACGTCAGACCCCAATAGCCTAATAAGTCATGCCGATGCAAGGTCCATAACGGTTCGAGAAACTACCGATAACACTTACCAGTAAATCTCAGCAACCATGGCCAGGGATTTCTTGTTATGGCCAATCGGACATAGCGCAACATCAACTCCCAATACCGAGAGAGACGAATCCCCTCCTATCTCTCATTGCCTCCATGTGATTCGAGACTGTACCCAAAAACCACCGTTTTGCATGCCCTCTTGGACGTGGTAAGGTGGAAATCAAAGCACAGTGGGAATCACACAAGACTCTATGACGATCTCGGGTCTACAGACTAACCTGTACCAGTGTCACCAGAGAACTGCTATCCGAAGATAGGTATAATACCATCTAGGAGTTCTCGGCTAGTCCGTTCAGTGTACCCAGTCTTCACTGAGCACCCGTGTACCTTCTCTGATGTCAAACACCAATGGATATGGGATCATCCATCGCCTATCACATGGGTCGAGAAGCGTATACGCTAGTCTACTCTGGAGTATCGATGCCATGTCTCGATACTCCCACGACTAGGAACAATTATAGTGTGTACTTGTGGACTACCCTTGGCCCCACTAGTATGATCTCCATCATAATCCTGGTAGTCAAGTACACATCCTAAGGGCTTTATCAACATGTAATAGAGAGACAATAAGTGTACATGTTAAGATAAAGTGCAACCAGATAGCATACTATCATGTCGAGCAAGAAAGTCCTCCCTATATATGTCCAAGCATCCACTACAATATACATCACATGTACAGTAATGGCCTCTAAGGCATACATATAACTAACAATCTCCCACTTGCACTAAGGCCATCTGTTGTAGTATCCTATACCCAACATTATAGCAGTGGTTGTAGTATCCTATACTCAACCATCCCATAGAAGTCTCTCTAGGGGTAAGGCCTTTGTGAGTGGATCCGTTGTGTTATCCTTCATGTCTACTCTCCTTACCTAGATCCCTTGGAGATCAACCATCTCCCTGACCAGGTAATACTTGCCTCAGAATATGTCTGGAACGCTGATGGGACCTTCATTCCTAGGCCAAAGCCACAACTCCATTGTTGTCACAATAACAGTTATTGGACGCTCAATGGTAGGAACCTTGTTCATCTCATGAACAAGAAATGTCCAGACAGCCACTTTGGTAGTATCATTGGTAGTAATGTATTCAGCATTTATCATCTAGTATGCCACGTTATCTATCTTGGAACACTTCCAACATATCTTCCCTCCACTGAGGGTAAAGACAATGCATGTGACTGGCTTTCAGTCGACCTTATCACTCCGGAAGATAGAACCAAGAACATGCATTTAGTGCTTCTCAAGTACTTAAGAATGTCCTCCACAGCCTTCCAGTGATTCTCTCAAGATCCGATTGATTCCTGATCACTACTGTAGGGATTTTCTAGCACCATCCTAGGTTTAGGGTTGCATCACACATGCTATAACAAAAATTTAGAGGGTGCTAAACAATTCCAACCATGAATCAAACTAGAAAAATAGAGTAACAAACTATAGTATCACATACTATATAGTGTCTAACACTAAGTGGGGAGAAAATACAACCTTTGTAGACCTCCTCCTTGACTCCTTAGATCGAATAGGGTTTGAACCGGTTGGCTTATCTCCTTCCAAGTCCATAATGATCCACCATGAAGTCCCTTTGCACCAAGTTCCAAGCTTCACTAGATCAAGGATGAAGATGAAGCAAACAATCCACACTAGTGGGCTAGACTAAAACAGAATGGTGATGTGGATTAGGATCTCACTTAAAAACCTTTTCTTTTTAATTTATTCTCTTTCTTTTTAAACCCTAGAGAGCTTTGAGGAGAGAGAGGAAGGGGGAGATGGCTCAAGCTTGACTCAAGAGAATAATATGAATAACTCTAACTAAACTCAAGAGAGTAAGTGAGAGTCATGCCATGCTAAACTATGGTTACAAAATATCTAGATATTTTGTAACTTGAGTTTAAGCTAAACCATGGGCTAAAACCATGGGTAATTAAACCATGGTATTAATCCCATTTTTTCTTTTCTCAAATAAACAAAATATAAAATTATGTAACCATGTAAGTCTTTCATTGCCACCACCAATGTATCATCAACCATGATACATGTATGCTTGCATGTGTGCATCCACATCAAAATATGCTTACACTCATGCATGCATCATAAAGAAATGGGTTTTAATAAATGAGCTAATGGATTTAATATTAAATCAACACTTGATTTAATAACCCGGTCATATCACATATGACCCGTCCAATAGTAAACGCTCGATTAAAATACGGTATCCAATACATGCATTTAATCAAGCTCCCGCGCATATCTCATATGCACCCACATCTTTTCTCCAGAGCTAGGAGACCCCTTTGTGGGACTCTAAGGCTCGTCAATACGCTAGCAGTAGGCAGTGATCACATCACATGCCCACAAACCGTCAGTGGCACATGCTGTACGTAACGTCTCCCAGGTATTGAGCATTCAGAAGAAACACAAGCAAACCTGCTAAAACTCCGGTCGAGCCAACCGGTAACACTTACCGTACAGTACGGTCTCTTCGTCAGATATGCTGCATATGTGAGTCTAGGGATGGTATCGTTGACCCCAATAATAAGTCATGCCGGTATATGTCTCATAACAGATCGAGAAAGTACTGATAACACTTATCAGTAAATCTCAGCAGCCCTGGCCAGGGACTTCCTCTTATAGCCAATCGTACATGGTGCAACATCAACCCCCAATACCGCGAGAGACAAAACCCCTCCTATCGCTCATTGCCTCCATGTGCTTCGGGACTGTACCCAAAATCCACCTGTTTGCACGACTCATTAGAGCCGTGGTAGGGTGGAGATCAAATTACAGTGGGAGGAACACAAGACTCTATAACGATCTCGGGTCTACATGTAAGTCGATGTGCAACACCCCACGAGTTGCGGGGAGGCGGAAATATGAAAAACGATCTTGTTCTTTAAGTATACATCGACTAACCGAAGATCTTTGCTAAACGATAATTAACAACAACCATAGAAGTTCTTAGCTACTATGTAAAGAGATTATACCTAGTGAATCGTGTCCTTCCTCTTTTCGATCTCTACGTCCTCCTCGGCCTCCTCTAAGTGATAGATGATCCACCCGAGAACCCTAATCCAAGCTTCACCTCCAAACTTGAGGTAACTAAGTTTCTCTAGTTGCTAATCAAAGGAACTTAGATCATATAGAGTTAGGTTATGGAGTGTTTAGTCTATTCTAATCTTTGATCTCAACTCATGAGTGGTAGGATTAAAGTTTGAAGAGAGAGTGAGCTTGAGGAGAGAGAAGGCGAAGAAGATAATGATAATGATATTGTTTCTCACTTGAATATATGAAGCATAATGAATAAACAAATAAATGAATAAATGTGATTATTCATCATGCTACATTAATTCAATATGAGTGATTCACTATGTGAGTCATTAAGCATTTAATAATGCATTAATGACATAATGAATCACATAAAATGAGTCACAATATGATAATGCCACTTAAACCCTCAAGTCACCATGCTTCTAGAAGCTTCCCGTAAAATTATGAGAATGCCCCTCCAATCCGTGAAAACACGGAAAAACTTTAGACTGTATAAACACATTAACCTGATACTAGAATCTGGCTTAAACCAAAGCCGTCTAGTAAAAACTGTCCGAATGTCATACGTGCGTTTAAACACGTATTCGCCCGAACCCTTTGTCGTAAAACCATACGACCTCTATATCGTTTTGCCTGGAGTTGGGAAATCTCTATGTGGGACTCTAAAGACTCGACTACTACGCTGGCAATGGGTTTAACCACAGACCGTATGCGGCACTAGCTGTACGTAACGGTCCCCAGGTAGATGTCGATAAGAAGGCCGATGAGGAAACCCATCCGAACTCCTACTGAGCCTGTCCGTGACAATATCCGCGCAGTCCGGTCTGTTCGTCTAAGAGTATCGCATATATGGTCTAGGGGGATGGTGAACGTCAGACCCCTAATAACCGTACAAGTCGTGCCGGCATGGGTCAAGACCATCCGAGAATCTACTGATCAGTCCATCAGTAATTCTCAATCAGCCCTGGCCAGGGACTTATGGTAATGACCAACCGATCACCGTGCGATATCAACTCCTTATACCGGGAGAGACGAATCCCTAACAGTCGCTCACTGCCTCCACGTGGCTCGGGACTGTGCCCAACTAAAACATGTTTGCACGACTCCTTCGAACCGTGGTAGGGTAGTAATCAAAGCACAGTGGGAACTCACACGAGACAAATGACGACCTTAAGTCAACAGACTATCTGCACACATGTCACCTGAGAACTGCTATATGACGTAAGGTATAAATACCATCCAGTCAGTTCTCGGAGAGTCCTATCCGGTGTACTCACACCCAGTGAGCATCTATATACAATCTTAGGTGCACATCACCAATGGCTGCGGGACCAATCCATCGCCCCTCGTCAGGGTCTAGATATGTATACACTAGTCTACTCTTGAGTATCGATGCCCAGTCTCGATACTCCTGCGACCAGGGACATCTAAGGATGTGCCTATTGACTATCCAGCTCCCTCAAGTATGACTGTCATCACAACGCCGGTAGTCAGGCAAACACCCTATGGGCTTTATCAACATGTTTATAAATACAAAGTAAAATATATCACACGTTAAGATAAAGTCAAACCAAATAGCGTACTATTATATTAAGCAAGATTGTAATGTACATACATATCCCTAGCATCCTATACAATGAAGGCCTCTAGGGTATATATATCCAACAATCTCCCACTTGCACTAAGGCCTATAATTGGCGCAATGGGTACCCACTGTCTGCACTAGATCCAGCTGCCGGCATACCACATGCCCAACATCTCAAACAGCCTCTCAAACTGGACTTGAGGGATAGCCTTGGTGAATGGATCAGCCGTGTAGTCTTTTGTGTCCACTCTCCGTACCTCGATCTCCTGACGATCCACGATCTCCCTGATCAGGTGAAACCACCTTAAGATATGCCTGGATTTCTGATGGGACCTTGGTTCCTTCGCTAATGCTACAGCCTCATTGTTATCATAATACAAAGGTATTGGATTGGCAATGGACGGAACTACCTGAAGTTCAGAGATGAACTTCCTCATCCAGACAGCCTCTTTTGCGGTTTCACTAGCAGCTATATACTCAGCCTCCATAGTTGAGTCTGCGATAGAATCCTGTTTGGAACTCCTCCAACATATCGCCCCTCCATTGAGGGTAAACACAAAACCCGAAATGGATTTAGAATCATCTTTGTCACTTTGGAATCCGGAGTCGGTAAAAGCCTCAACCTGGAGGTCCCCATTACCGTAAATCAAGAACATCTCCTTAGTCCTTCTCAGGTATTTGAGAATGTTATTTACCGCTATCCAATGCTTCTCACCTGGGTCAGACTGATACCTGCTTACTACACTAAGTGCGTAAGCTACATCTGGTCTGGTACATAACATCGCATACATTATAGATCCTACTGCCGAAGCGTAGGGTATAATGCCCATGAGAGCCCTCTCTTCATCAGTCTTTGGAGACATCTCTTTGGAGAGGGTGATCCCGTGACAAGCGGGTATATTACCGCGCTTGGAATCTTCCATACTAAATCTCTTTAGTATAGTGTCAATATACCTGGACTGTGAAAGTCCCAACATTCTATTAGATCTATCACGATAGATCTTAATGCCCAAAATGTAGGTTGCATCACCCAAGTCTTTCATGGAGAATTTCTGTGATAAGAAGAGCTTTACTGATTGTAGCATAGGGATATCATTCCCTATCAGTAGTATGTCATCGACGTACAAAACGAGGAAGACTACCGCTCCTTCTACAATCTTCCTATAAATACATGGTTCATCTACATTCTTGATAAAGTCAAATTCTTTGACTGTCTCATCAAAGCAGATGTTCCAACTCCGCGATGCTTGCTTTAATCCATAGATGGATTTAAGCAACTTGCACACTCTTCCGCTGCTCCCACTGTCTAAGAAACCTTCTGGTTGATCCATGTAAACACTCTCTTGTAAATGTCCATTTAGAAAAGCTGTTTTTACGTCCATCTTCTAGATTTCATAGTCATGGAAGGCAGCAATGGTAAGCAGGATCCGAATGGATTTAAGCATAGCTACGGGTGAAAAGGTTTCATCATAGTCCAATCCTGGTCTTTGACGAAAACCTTTTTGCAACGAGTCTAGCTTTGTAGGTTTCCACTTGTCCAAATGTACCAATCTTCTTTTTGAAGAACCATTTGCATCCAACTAGTTTCACCCCAGGAGGAGCAATTTCTAAAGTCCAAACTTTATTGGTATACATGGATTCCATTTCGGATCTCATAGCATCCAGCCAGTTTACTGAGCCGATACTCGTGATAGCCTGCTGAAAACTAGTAGGCTCATCATCATCGATGATGCAATCCCCTCGATCCCCATCCAGAAGAAAACCATAGTACCTTTCAGGAGGATGAGAAAGCCTACTAGATCTGCATAGTGGCGTTGGTTCATCGGGTTCTATTGAAACCTGAGATTCTACTATGTCCTCGGCAGCAGTTTGAGGTTCTGGAATTTCTTCCAGCTCTACCGTGCTCCCACTAATTTCTTTTGCAAGAAATTCGCTTTCTAAGAAGAAAATGTGGCGAACGAAAAACACCTTTTGTTCTTCAGTGTGGTAGACCATGTACCCCCTTGAATGTTTGGGGTATCCTATAAACTTGCACAAAACCGATCGTGCCTCGAGCTTGTCCGGACTATGCTTTTTAACATATGCCGGACACCCCCATATCTTGATATACTTGAGATATGGTCTCTTCCCGCTCCACATTTCATATGGAGTGGTAGGCACAGACTTTGTTGGAACTCTATTCAATAAGTATGCTGCTGATTCTAGAGCAAAACCCTAGAAGGAAAGTGGCAACTCAGCAATACTCATCATTGAACGCACCATATCTAATAGCGTGCGATTCCTCCTTTCTGATACACCATTATGCTGAGGTATATAAGGCGGAGTAAGCTGAGAGAGAATTCCATTCTCTTTTAAGCATTCAAGGAAACTGGTACTTAAGTATTCTCCACCTCGATCAGATCGAAGTGTCTTGATGTTTTTACCAGTTTGTTTCTCTACTTCATTTTTATACTCCTTAAACTTCTCAAAGGCCTCGGATTTATGTTTCATTAAGAACACATGTCCATACATAGAGAAGTCATCAGTAAAAGTGATGAAGTAGGAGTGACCGCTTCTCGTATGCATAGACATTGGACCACATACATCACTGTGTACAAGTCCCAAGAGTTCTGTGGCTCTTTCTCTGTATCCGGTGAACGGAGATTTGGTCATTTTTCCTTTGATACATGATTGACAAGTTGCATATGATGAATATTCAAACGGATCTAGATATCCATCTTTATGTAACTTAGTCAACCTTGTTTCATTTATATGACCAAGTCTACAATGCCATAGGAAAGCTTGATTTGAATCTGGAGCCTTTCTTTTAAGTGTGTTTTGAATATTGAAAATTCGAGGTTGATTAAGTATGTATATGCCGTTTTCCAGTGTGCCATACCCAATCAGTTCTTGATTTAGGAGAATGTTCATGACATTTCTTTCAAGCGCAAAATTATATCCTTCATTAGATAACAAAGATACTGATATAATATTAAACAACATACTGGGAATACAAAAACAGCTGTACAACACCAAAATGTGCCCACTAGTCAACCCAAGGTGATATTCCCCTATTGCAATAGCATCTACATGCATTCCATTGCCCATCCGGAGAGTCATATCACGTTTCCCCAGTACTCTACTATTTCTCAGATCCTGCAATGAATTACAGATGTGAGAACCAGAACCGTTATCAAGTACCCATGATGTAGAGTTTATTGAAGGACAATTTTTGATTACGAACACACCTGAAGCAGAAGCAACAACTTGCTTCTTGTCCTTGGCTTTGAAGGCCAAACAATCCTTCTTCCATTGCCCTTGCTTGTGACAATAAAAGCATTCGTTCTTTTCTGTCTTCACCCTTCCTGCCGTGTTCGTTCCCTGCACCTTCTTGACCCCACCCTTCGGTTTGGTGGCTTTCATCTTCTTCTTCCCTTTAGCTTTCGCTTTAGATTTAGAAGAGGATGATTGGCTAACATACAGAACGGGGGTCTTCTCCTGTTTCAAGGAGGTCTCTGCTACCCTCAACATCTTGAGGAGCTTTGGAAGATCAGCTTCCATTTCATGCATGTTGAAGCTCAGCACGAACTGAGAGAAGGTATGGGGAAGGGACTGCAAAATCAAGTCGATATACAAATCATTCTCTAGCACGCATCCCAGGTATGCGAGTTCCTCTATGAGGCTAATCATTTTCAGGACGTGCTCTGCTACAGGTGATCCTGGAGCTAACCTCATCTTGAAGAGTTTCCTTGAGGTCTCGTACCTCGCGATACGGGAGTGCTCCCCATACAATTCCTTGCAATGGAGAAAGATGGATATAATATCCATACTCTCGTGCTGTTTCTGGAGTTCATTATTCATGGATGCCAGCACGATACACTTAGCTCGCTCACAGTCTAGATCCCAGGTTTTGCGAACTTCCTTGTCCACAACAGAGGAATCTGGTCCTGGGATAAGGGGAGGAACAGCGGTTGTAACATATGCTACTTTGTCATAAGTCAGTGCAATGTTGACGTTCCTTAGCCAATCTTTATAGTTCTGCCTGGTCAGTATATTTTTTTCAAGTAATAGTTTTAGTCCTGTCATGGTAGCTGCCAGAGAGAGAGAAAAGAAAACACTCAACATATGCTCTTGCAAGTTTAGATTGGTTATCAAGTAATCTAAACAGGATGGCTCCCACTGTTTCCTAAAATCCTTCTTCAAAACCTAAAAGAAGAACTAGTCAGGATTTAATCACACGTCACAATACTTGCTTAACCTTTCAGCCAGGCCGGTGTTGGTATTTCGAGGGAGGTTTTCCAACGCTTTCGCGAAGTTCTTTAATTAAATAACCTCTTTTCCCTGGAGGCGTAGCCCCTCTAACACGTTTCTGGACACCTACTTGGTTTATAGCATTGATTGTTAAGTGAGAAAATTTCCCGAGAGTAATCCTACTCATCAGTGGGATCGGGATCCAACTATCATTGCATGATGCAATAGATAGAAGCCACTCTAGTCACCACACTCCAGAAGGTATGCTAAATCTGCAAGTTTCCTTTATGTTTGAAACTTCCGATATGATTTTTACCCCCAAGCTCTTATGACCTTGACGTAGGCCAACAAATCATAAGACGCAAGTCAAGTTCTACCCGTAGTTGTCCTGATTAATTTAGGTACATCATACATGCCCTTGACGTAGGCCAACAAGGTTGTACGTCTGTCATATACTAATGCATCTATCTATGAAACAAATAAGCAAACACACTGCTATCATACACTATGCCTTGACGTAGGCCAACAAGCATAGCATGAATACGATGTGTTGTCTATTTGAAACGACGGAGGGTTATGGCTGGTTTTTGGCAAAAAACCGTTAACGTAGTGAACTTGATATAATCGAAGGAACTAAGATAGCCTTTATTAAAAGGAGTGGTTTAAGCTCCGCTTTTAAATTTTGCTTTTTGAAGAAAACCGAGTGGTTTTGAAATTGTTCCAACGATTCAGTTTAGGTTTTATTTTTATTTGCATTAATAATAATGCGTCCCATCATTAACCTATTGTTACAGATAACAATGAAAATACAACGTGCTCTTATGCCATCCGCATTCGCCACGGGGTCCCGTCATCACCCGTTAGGTTACTTAACTAACGGCAGAGCGGGGGCTGGGCTAGCATGGGTGTAAAACATAAGCGGCGTCTAAAATAGCTATCATATATAAATATTGTACATTCGTCAGACGCAATAATAGGCATTCCAGATCACAGATGAACTTTATTGGATATACAAGAAATTCTAGTTTCTTTTGAGCCTGCAAGGAAAGACGGATTACACAGTTGTGATGAATAGCCATTACCCCACCCCAGACCCCTACGGGTATGGCAAACTACCCGCCAAGTACCCGAAGTGAAGCGGTCTCCCTCAACGACATGAGTAGGCCACTAAACACTTCAAAGTACCCGGTAGTTTGTGCACCCCACCTTGGGTCTATCCTAGGAGCAAAAACAGTAAAAAGAAATAATACAACGGTGGCTACAACCGCAACCTGGATGTGCCCCGCAAAATAATATTACAACTTATTAAAATTACATCGAATGAATTAATACAATAACCCATCACAAAACCCCGGCTAATCATCATAACAATCCAATACAGTTCATAATCACAAATAGTTAAAACATTACAGATATGTGCAACCCCCTGCCAACCGTCATACTAGCAGTTAGGGGAGGTTTACGAACACAAAAAACAGTTCACAGATATAATCAAACAAGCAAACATCGTATAATTTCGATCGATCAAACACATTAGATTCTATTCCAAAACTTCTCTGTAAATCTGAAACTTGAGAAGAAAATAAATCATTCCAGAAAAGACAAAACATCACAGAAGATTCACAGGGAAAACTGGGCTGAATCGGCTCCAACTCGGCCGCGGATCCGCGGCGGATCGGTGGGATCGGCCGAGGTTCCATGGCTCTGTGGCCGATTCCGGAGCCCATTTTTTTCCAGTGTTCTTATAATTTCATATAGGTTATTCTGGAGGTCCCTGAAAAAATTTTAGGCCTCATATTAAAATCGACAGAAACTATATGATATCCGTGTATTTTCCGGTTCGTTTTGAGTTCGAAATTCTTACGACTTTGCAAATGAGTTAATTATTTTTTAGTGAGGCTGTGATACCACTGTATGTCGATGTGCAACACCCCACAAGTTGCGGGGAGGCGGAAATATGAAAAACGATCTTGTTCTTTAAGCATACATCGACTAACCGAAGATCTTTGCTAAACGATAATTAACAACAACCATAGAAGTTCTTAGCTACTATGTAAAGAGATTATACCTAGTGAATCGTGTCCTTCATCTTTTCGATCTCTACGTCCTCCTCGACCTCCTCTAAGTGATAGATGATCCATCCGAGAACCCTAATCCAAGCTTCACCTCCAAACTTGAGGTAACTAAGTTTCTCTAGTTGCTAATCAAAGGAACTTAGATCATATAGAGTTAGGTTATGGAGTGTTTAGTCTATTCTAATTCTTGATCTCAACTCATGAGTGGTAGGATTAAAGTTTGAAGAGAGAGTGAGCTTGAGGAGAGAGAAGGCGAAGAAGATAATGATAATGATATTGTTTCTCACTTGAATATATGAAGCATAATGAATAAACAAATAAATGAATAAATGTGATTATTCATCATGCTACATTAATTCAATATGAGTGATTCACTATGTGAGTCATTAAGCATTTAATAATGCATTAATGACATGATGAATCACACAAAATGAGTCACAATATGATAATGCCACCTAAACCCTCAAGTCACCATGCTTCTAGAAGCTTCCCATAAAATTATGAGAACGCCCCTCCAATCCGTGAAAACACGGAAAAACTTTAGACAGTATAAATCCAATAACCCGCTACTAGAATCTGGCTTAAACCAAAGCCGTCTAGTAAAAACTGTCCGAATGTCGTACGTGCGTTTAAACACGTATTCGTCCGAACCCTTTGTCGTAAAACCATACGACCTCTATATCGTTTCGCCTGGAGTTGGGAAATCTCTGTGTGGGACTCTAAAGACTCGACTACTACGCTGGTAGTGGGTTTAACCACAGACCGCAAGCGACACTAGCTGTACGTAACAGTCCCCATGTAAATGTCGATAAGAAGGCCGATGAGGAAACCCATCCGAACTCCTACTGAGCCTGTCCGTGACAATATCTGCACAGTCCGGTCTGTTCGTCTAAGAGTATCGCATCTGAAATAACTTTCGAGATGCTTCGTATCGTAAGATACGAGACTGCTCCCCGTACAAATCTTTTGTATGGAGAAAGATGGATTGAACATTCATCTCCTCGTGCTGCTTTTGATGTGTATTGTCCATCGATGCAAGCACGAGGCATTTGGCAGTCAATATCCCACGTTTTGCGGATCTCCCGATCCGCAACAGAAGATTCAGGGCCTGGTTTGGGCGGGGCTGAGGCAGTGAGGACATATGATACTTTATCATATGTGAAAGCAATGTTAATGTTCCTCAACCAGTCTTTATATTTCGGTCCAGTAAGCATATTTTTCTCTAATAGTAGCTTTATTCCAGTCATGGTTATCTTCCATTAGGAGAGAGAAAAGAATACACTCAGTGAAAGCTCTTGCAAAGATCAGATTGGTTATTTATCTTATCTAATCGATGTCTCCTACTGCTTTTATCAAATTTTCCTTCAAACCTCAAAAGGAAAAAATTAGCCAGGATTAATTACATTCTACAACTTCGCTAACCGTTCCGCCAGGCCAGTGCCGGTACTTCTGAGGGAGGTCCTAATTAAAATAAACCTCATTTTCCTAGAGGCGTAGCCCCTTTGACATCTTTCTAGACACCTAATGAGTTAGCTAACTGTAAAGTGCAAAACTCTCCCGGGAGCAACTATTGCTCACAGTGGGATCGGGATCCTACTATCACATAGAAGGTATGCAATCTCATTGCAAATTTCAACACTTGAAATTCCGGATATGGTTTTTACCCCTAGCACTTATGACCTTGACTATAATCAACATATCATAAGTACTAGTCAAGTTTTACCCGTCATTTCATGATTAATTAGACCCACCCATATGACCCTTGACTATAATCAACATAATCACATGAATGTCCTAATTAATCGCATCATATGCTATGTAGGAAGACATCACTTAGCTACCGTACACTACGCCTTGACTATAATCAACATACGTAGCACGAATACTAAGTACTCTACTTCCTAAAATGACAGAGGGCTGCGAATAGTTTTTAAGAAAACCTTTAACGCTTCGAACTTGATATCGTTGTAGAATCTAATGGTTTAAAAAGAAGTGGCTTAAGCTCCGCCTTTTGAAATCTTGATTTTTCCATAAAAAGACGAGTAGGTTTCAAATCTGATTCTACAACATCTTGTTAGGTTTCTTTTGTTTACATTAATCATATTAATGTAGTCCCATCATTTAAGCCATTAAGGCATTACAGAAAAGAAACGAAAATAGAACGTACGCTTATGCCATCGGTGCGGATGCAAAACATAAGTAACGTTTATTATATATCATATATATAATACATCATTCGTCTCAACATATAAAGTGATCTCATCACAGACTATCAACAGCAGAAGCACATATATAAAAATACAGGATATACTAGGAGGTCCGTATTTTGTATTTAGACAGCAATAGAAAATACGGATTCCACGGTCGCGATGAATAGCCAAGTCTACACCCCTAGACCCCTACGAGAGTGGCAAGTGGCCCTACCAATTCTAGAGTTTAGGAGACCCGGTCTCGACTCCTTGAGATGGCCTCCCACTGAACCCTAGAACCCGATCATTTGTGCTCCCCTCCTTGGGTCTATCCTAATGCGGAAAAGTAAATAATATACAACAATGGTGACATCATCCTCAACCCGGAAGTGTCCCAATAAAAGAATATTACATACATTTAATTTTACATGAATGAAAAGAAAAACTCTCATCTCACATAAAACCCCCGGCTATTCATTCACGACGATCCTGCACATCATATCTCAACAACACATAATATCACATATCATCAACGTAAGCAAGTATACGTACCCCAATTGTCGTTGATGTATAGCAATGAAACCGGAGAGACACCACATATAACACTTACGGTCGCAGAAAAGAAAGTGAAAAAATACAACAATTGGAATCGACACTGTCTTTAGACATCATAAACCCGGAATATCACATATTCAGGATTTCATGCCTAACAATGCAAATCTTATATTTAGGTCTCAACTATGAAAATGCCTTTTCAAAAGAAGTCGGACAATTCAACAAGATTCTCGATTCTACCGAGGCCAAAATATTAGATTTACACGCAACTAATTACTTTTCACAAAACTAATTAGTGTAGATTCCAATTATTGTATCACGTCACAAATATCTAGACAATGTTAAATGTTTCGATCGAGTCAACAAACACCTACAAATTTCCCCGAGAGCTCAACACTTGAGCAAAGCTAAAATACCCAAAAATGTGCCACAGTGTCTATGGACCAACCATAGAAGGGTCAACCCTTGCCTCACCAATAGCGCCACAGGACTACGGCATACCCTAAGGTTTAGCCGCGGTTCCATGGTCATAAAATCGAGTTAGCGTTTTGTTCCTCTAGAGGGTCCATAGGGTTACTTGGATGAACATTCAAATATCGTTTACATAGGAAAATTCCAACACTTGGAAATTTTCAGTGAGGGTAATGGAGGGTGATTGATGTTCGCTCGAACTGTTAAATATCGTCCAAGTTACCAATACAATGTTAAAATTACGACTACGAAATACTCTGAATAAGGCCCTAAGCAAAATTAGTATCACATGAAATTTTGGCCTAAACAAACAACACCTGAAACCCCAAAAACTACAGACAAGAGCACAGGAAAAATTCGAAGCGATTCTGGGCACAGGGGGCCAACCACACCGGTTTTATGAGGGATGTGCTCGAGTGAAATCCGAGGGAATTGCATCAAATTTGTTCTGTGTTCTATATGCATCATGTACAAGCTTCTACAGTTGTTTAAAAAAAATTCGAGCCCGTTTAAAATCGACAGAGAAGCTTATTTCAGGGTTTCAGTTTTGTTAATTCGGAGTTGTTTCAGCTTTGTAATTAATCTAACATCAACTAAGTTTCTAGCTTGGCTCTGATACCGCTGTAGAGATTCTCTAGCACCATCCTAGGTTTAGGGTTGCATCACACATGCTATAACAAAAATTTAGAGGGTGCTAAACAATTCCAACCATGAATCGAACTAGAAAAATAGTGTAACAAACTATAGTATCACATACTATATAGTGTCTAACACTAAGTGGGGAGAAAATACAACCTTTGTAGACCTCCTCCTTTACTCCTTGGATCGAATGGGGTTTGAACCGGTTGGCTTGTCTCCTTCCAAGTCCACGATGATCCACCACGAAGTCCCTTTGCACCAAGTTCCATGCTTCACTTGATCAAGGATGAAGATGAAGCAAACACTCCACACTAGTGGGCTAGACTAAAGTAGAATGGTGATGTGGGTTTGGATCTCACTTAAAAACCTTTTCTTTTTAATTTCTTCTCTTTCTTTTTAAACCCAAGAAAGCTTTGATGAGAGAGAGGAAGAGGGAGATGGCTCAAGATTGACTCAAGTGAATAATATGAATAACTCTAGCTAAACTCAAGAGAGTAAGTGAAAGTCATGCTATGCTAAACTATGGTTACAAAATATCTAGATATTTTGTAACTTGAGTTTAAGCAAAACCATGGGCTAAAACCATGTGTAATTAAACCATGGTATTAATCCCAATTTTGCTTTTCTCAAATAAACAAAATATTCAAATATGTAACCATGTAAGTCTATGGTTTGTTGACCTTGTCAAGGTCATAAATCGCTCAGGGAAAAATATTTTTGGGAATTTCAAGAGTTGAAATTTGCAATGAGATTGCATACCTTCTATGAGATAGTTGGATCCCGATACCCGCGGCGAGTAAGAGTTACTCCTGGAAGAGTTTTACACATTATAATTAGTCGATCGAGTAGGTGTCTAGAAAGGTGTTAACGGGGTTACGCCCCTGGAAAAACGAGGTTTACTTTAATTAGGTCTGTGCGAAAGCACGGGGAACCTCCCTCAAAATACCGACACTGGCCTGGCTGAAAGATTGGCAAACTTGTAGAGTGTAATTAATCCCGGCTAGTCTTTCCTTTTAGGGTTTGAAGAAAGATTTGACTAAAACAGTGGGAGACATCCTGATTAGATGAATTGATAACCAATCTAATCTTGTAAAATCGCACGCTGAGTGTTTTCTTCTCTCTCTCCCTTGGTTGCGACTATGTCACGCCTTAATCAAGATAATAATACGGATGTATTGACTGAACCCGCTTGTTATACTACGCTAAGGAGCGTTGGTCCTACTCCAACTTATAATTGTTATAAGACAGAGCAGGAAATAGGGGATTACCAGAATTCCCGTGCCACCCAAACGAAGAAAGTGCATGTTGATGCATTTTTTTCGGGTGTGTTCATTATAGAAGACTGTTTCTCAGTATCCTTTACGACCTGGGGATGAGATACCGGATCAGGATCCCACATATGTAATTTGTTACATGGGCTACAGAAAGGTAGAGAACTGAGAACGGGTGATAAATTTCATGAGATAGGAATGGTGCAAGTGTTGCAGCCAAGTCTGTTGGTAGTTATCACCCTGTATAACCAGAATACATTGATTCTGAACTAATGTTATTAGATACTGAACCTGATGTACAACATCATATCATTCTCTTTATTAGTAAAGAAAGGATATAATTTTGTATTGTTGGATAATGTTTTGAACATTTCCTATATCAAGAGTTGATCGGTTCATGCACGTTATCTAAAAGCATAGACGTTCTAAATCAAACCACAGTTCTTAACGTACAGAACACACACGAGAGGAAGAGTTCAGAAATGAACGAATCCTTCTTGAGGCATTGTAGACTAGGTCATATCAATGCGACCCGACTAGCTGAAGTTACATATAGATGCATATTTAAATTAGTTTGAATTTACATCTTGTGAAACTTGCCGGTCATGTCACAGAGATAAGATGACCACAGCTCCATTTATTGGAAACAGAGAAAGAGTTAGTGAACTCTTGGTATTGATACATGCTGATGTATGAAGGTCCCCTGTCTACAAATGCCAGGACTGGTTCTTTATACTTCATTAGATTCACTGATGATCTCTCAAGATTCAGACATATGTTCTTGTTGAAACACAAATCTGAAGCTTTTGAGATATTCAATGAATATGAGTTAGAAGTAGAGAACCAAAAATGGGTATAAGTATTATGTCCTTTGATGAGATCAAGGAGGAGAATACTAGAGCACGGAATTCCTGGACTATTCTAAAGGAGAATGAGATTATCTCTCAGCTTTACTCCTCCGTATACACCATAGCACGATGGTATATCGGGGCGGAGCAATAGCACCCTATGTGATATGGTGTGCTCTATGATGAGTACTACTGAGTTTCTATTTCCTTTTGGGAGTTATGCACTTGAGAAGTTGCATACCTATTGAATAGGGTTCAAATCAAATCAGTTTCCTACCACTTCATATGTGATATGGAATGGGAAGAGCCCATATCTTAAGTTTGTTAAGATTTGGGGTTGTCCGGCCTATGTCTAAAAGCATAATCCGGACAAGCTCGAGGCAAAGTCAGATCTGTGGAAGTTTGTTGGATATCCCAAGCATACGCAAGGGAATATCTTCTACCTAACCGAGGAACAAAAATATTTTGTTTCTCAGTATGCCACCTTTGTGAAAGGGAATTTTTTTTGTGGAAAAATTAGTGGTCATGGGGTAGAACTGGAAGGAGTTCCAGCTATACAAACTATAGCAGATGATTTGGTAGAACCAAAGGATTCAATAGTAACCAACGAACCTCAGCCTCTCCGCCGATCTAGTAGGGTTCCTCACCCACCTGAGAGATACTTTGGTTTTCTCTATGACAGTGGGAGCGAGGATTGCATCATAAGATGATGACCCAACTAGTTTTGAGCTGGCCATCAGGAGTGAGACTCTGTAAGAATGGCTGGATGCTTAGCGATCTGAGATGGAATCCTTATACGCCAACAAAGTATGGACTTTGGTTGCTTTATCTGAAGGGTTAAATCCCCATCAGGAGCAAGTATATCTTGAGAAGATTACTTGGTGTATATGGAAAAGTTGAGACTTTCAAAGCTATGCTAAAGTCCATCCAGATCCTACTTGCCACGGCTACATGTAGGGTTCCTAAGTACACTTATGAGGTTCTACAACTGATCAACCGTGTCCAATTCAAAAAATTCCATGTGCCAAAGAACCCTATACTAGATCGTTAACTAGAGGTAAGGCGAAAGTAAGTAAGCAAACTACTTTTTCTACTAAGTGAAAGTGACTACAACCTTTGTAGATCCGGTCCTCCACCTCTCTAGCTCCGTGTTGACGTCCCTCCGCTGCGATCATCGGAATCCCGGACTCTAGCGTCGGTTTCATCGGAGAAATGGGCGGGCTAGGTCATTGACTTCGATGCCGAAGATGATCTACGTCGAGGCAACTCAAACTCAAGCTCCATCTTCACTAGGTCATGAAACTTGTGAAGATAACACACTCTACTACATGGCAAGTGGTAGAGGATGAAGAAATAGAAAGTGGGTTGACTTTAGATTTGGATTTCTCACTCGAAATCTCATGGCACCATTAGAGGTAGCAAGCTTTTTTGAAGCTTGATGAAGATGAAGAAGAAGAAAAGAATAAAAAGATAATCAAATAAGAATGAAACTTATCCATTTAATTATGGTACCATGGTTAAGTTAAGCCCTCATGCTTAACTTGTGTAGAGAATTAACCAAAGACTTGGGTTAAGGGTTGGGTTAAAGAATTATCAAATGAAATGAAAAAAGAGTGGACTTTGTCAAGATTTCTCCAAGCTTGACAACTTTGACCAAGTTCATTTCTTTTGTTAATTCTCTTGATAAAACAATACCCTAATCTTGATATAATTCTCATACACACAACTTGTATGTATCATCAAACATGATACAAACATATGTACACAAATATATATCATATATACACTTATGCACAAACTAGTGAGAAAACAAATCTTAAGTGAACCAATACTAGTTAATGTAAATTAATATATCAAATATATAATTATACATTAAATCATTAAATCAACACTTGATTTAATGATCCAGTCATACTGCATATAACCGACTAATATCAAGTGTATCAATGTATCGAATCAACATTTGATTCGGTAACCCGGCTATATCTTATATAACCGTCCGATGATACAAATCGCGAGAATAGAATTCAGTATCACATACTGGTATTATTCTCGGTCCCGTACATATCTCATATGCGCTCCTATTTCGTTTCGCTTGACCCAGGAAACCACTGTGTAGGACTCTAAAGACTCGTCAATACGCCGGCAGTAGGTGAGGATCATATCAAACACCCACAAGCCGCAAGCGGTCTGCTAAACGTAATGGCCATCCGGGTATTGAGCGATCAGAAGATCAACGAGCAAGCCCGCTCACACTCCTGTGAATCCAACCAGCAACACTTACCGTACAGTCCGGTCTGTTCGTCTGATATGTCGCATATCTCGCCTAGGGGTGGTAAACTTCAGACCCCAGTAGCTTGATAAGTCATGCCGATGTAAGGTCCATAACATAGCATGAAACTACTGATAACACTTACCAGTAGATCACTGCAACCCTGGCCAGGGATTTCCAGTTATGTCCAATCGAGCATAGCGCAACATCAACCCCCAATACCGGGAGAGACGAATCCCCTCCTATCGCTCATTGCCTCCATGTGAATCGGGACTGTACCCAAAAACCACCTGTTTGCATGACTAATTAGAGCCGTGGTAGGGTGGAAATCAAAGCACAGTGGGAGACACACAAGACTCTATGACGATCTCGGGTCAACAGACTAAGCTGTACCAGTGTCACCAGAGAACTGCCATCTGACGTGAGGTATAATACCATCTGGGAGTTCTTGACGAGTCCGTTCAGTGTACCCAGTCATCACTGAGCACCCGCATACCATATCTGATGTCAAACACCAATGGATATAGGATCATCCATCGCCCATCACATGGGTCGAGAAGATATACGCTAGTCTACTCTGGAATATCGATGCCCCGTCTCGATATTCCCACGACTAGGAACATTGAAGGATGTACTCATTGACTACCCAGGCCCCACTAGTATGATCTTCATCATAGTCTTGGAAGTCGAGTACACATCCTAAGGGCTTTATCAAAATGTAACAGAGAGACAAAAAGTATACATGTTAAGATAAAGAGCAACCAGATAGCGTATTATCATGTCGAGCAAGAAAGTCCAACCTATATATGTCCCAGCATCCACTACAATATACATCCTATGTACAGTAATGGCCTCTAGGGCATACATATAACTAACAATCTCTCACTTGCACTAGGGCCATCTGTAGCAGTGGTTGCAGTATCACATACTCAACCATCCCATAAAAGTCTCTCTTTGGGAAAAGGCCTTTGTGAGTGGATCCGCCGTGTTGTCCTCTGAGTCTACTCTCCTAACCTCGATCACCTTGGAGATCAACTATCTCCATGATCAGGTGATGCTGCCTCAGAATATGTCTGGGTCACTGATGGGACTGGGGTTCCTGGGCCAAAGCCACACTTCCATTGTCATACAATGGTGGGAACCTAGTTCATCTCATGAACCAATATATACCCAAACTGCCTCTTTGGTAGTATCTTTAATAGCGATGTTACCAGCCTTTATCTTCTAGTCTGCCACGGTATCTAGCTTGGAACTCTTCCAACATACCATCCCTCCACTGAGGGTAAAGACAATGCCTGCGACTGACATTCAGTCGTCCTTATCACCCTGGACCCTTTCCATTGATTCTCCCCAGGATCGATTGATACCATCTCACTAAACTTAGTGAGAAGCCTAACATCCATTTAGATCTATCTCATAGATCCAAATCCCAGGATTTAGGAGGTATCACTTTGATCCTGTATGGAGAATCCTTGTGATAAGCGGAGATTGACCGAGTGTAGTATAGGAAATTCTTTCCCTATTTCGAGTATGTTATCCATGTACAATACGAGGATGACCACCTTACTCTCTACTACCATTTTGTACATACAAGGTTCATCTACCATTTAAATGAAGTCAAACTCTTTGACTATCACATCAAAATAGACGTTCCAACTCCGCGATGCCTATTTTAATCTGTAAAGCAACTTGCACACGTTTCCGCTACTCCCACTGTTTACGAAGCCCTCTGGCTGTGTTCTTATAGACGTTCTCTTCTAAATCATTATTTAGAAAAGCAGTCATAGCACCCAACCACCAGATATCGTAGTCATGGTATGTAGCAATGGCAAGTAGGATCCGGATGGACTTAAGCATAGCCACTGGAAAAGGTTTCATCATTATCCACGCCTGGTTGATGATGAAAACCTTTAACAAGTCTAGCTTTGAAAGTCTCAACTTTTCCATCTACACCAAGTAATCTTCTCAAGATATACTTGCTCCTGATGGGGATTTAACCCTTCAGATATAGCAACCAAAGTCCATACTTTGTTGGTGTACATGGATTCCATCTTAGATCGCTAAGCATCCAGCCATTCTTACAGAGTCCCTACTCTCGATGGCCTGCTCGAAACTAGTTGGGTCATCATCTCATGATGCATTCCTCGCTCCCACTGTCATCGAGAAACCGAAGTATCTCTCTGGCGGATGAGGAACCCTACCAGACCAGCGGAAAGGCTGAGGTTCGTCGGGGACTATTGAATCCTCTGGTTCTATCAAATCATTAGTTGTAGTTTGTATAGCTAGAACTTTTCCAGTTCTACAGAACTGACCGATCTTGTCCGGATTTTGCTTTCGACATAGGCCGGACAATCCCAAATCTTTACTTACTTAAGAGATAGGCTCTTCCCATACCATATCTTATATGGAGTGGTAGGCGCTGATTTGATTCGAACCTAGTTCAATAGGTATGCAGCTTCTCAAGTGCACAACCCCAAAAGGAAATAGGTAACTTAGTAGTACTCATCATAGAGCGCACCATATCATATAGGGTGTGATTTCTCCGCCCCGATACACCGTTTTGCTGTGGTGTATTCAGAGGAGTAATACTGAGAGAGAATCTCATTCTCCTTTAGAATAGTCCAGGTATTCCATGCACAAGTATTCTCCTCCCTGATTTCATCATAGGACATAATACTTATACCCGGTTTTTGGTTCTCTACTTCTAACTTATATTCTGTGAATATCTCAAAAACTTCGGACTTATGTTTCAACAGGAACATATGGCTGAATCTTGAGAGATCATCAGAGAATGTAATGAAGTACAAAGAACCGGTCCTGGCATGTGTAGACAGGGGACCTTACACACATCATCATGTATCAGTCCCAAGAGTTTACTAACTCTTCCTCTGTTTCCAATAAACAGAGCTATGGTCATCTAATCTTTGTGACATGACTGGAAAGTTTCATAAGATGTAAATTCAAACTGATTTAAATATGCATCTAAATGTAACTTCAGTCGGTCGGGTCGCATTGATATGACCTAGTCTACAATACCTCAAGAAGGAATCGTTCATTTCTGAACTCTTCCTCTTGTGTGTATTCTGTATACTAGGAACTGTAGTTTGATTTAGAACGTCAATGCTTTTAGATAACGTGCCTGAACCAATCAACTTTTGAAATAGGAAATGTTCAGAACATTATCCAACAATACAAAATTTTATCATTTCTTTACTAATAAAGAGACTGATATGATTTTGTATATCAGGTTCGGTATCTAATAACATTCATTCAGAATCAATGTACTGGTAATACAGGGTGACAGTGACCAACAGACTTGGCTGCAACACTTTCCCCGTTTTCTGTCTCATGAAACTTATCACCCGTTTTCAGTTCTCTACCTTTATGTAGCCCATGTAACGGATTACATTTGCGGGATCCTGATCTGGTATCTAATACCTAGGACATAGAGGACACTGAGAAACAGTTCTTTATAATGAACACACCCGAAGGAGATGCATCATATGCACTTTCTTCGTTTGGGCGGCATAGGAATTCTGGTATTCCCCTATTTCCTGCTCGGTCTTATAACAATTATAAGTTGGAGCGGGACCAACGTTCCCCAGCTCAGTATAACAAGCGGGTTCGGTCAATACATCCATATTATTATCTTGATTAAGGTGTGATATGGTCGCAACCTGGAGAGAGAGAGAAGAAAACACTCTGCGTGCGCACTTGCAAGATTAGATTGGTTATTTATTTTATCTAATCAGGATGGCTCCCACAGTTTTTATCAAATCTTCCTTCAAACCCTAAAAGGAAAGACTAGCCGGGATTAATTACACTCTACAAGTTCGTCAATGTTTCAGCCAGGCCAGTGTCGGTACTTTGAGGGAGGTTCCCCGTGCTTTCGCACGGACCTAATTAAAGTAAACCTCATTTTCCCAGAGGCGTAACCCCGTTGACAACTTTCTAGACACCTACTTGATCGGCTAATTGTAAAGTGCAAAACTCTCCCAGGAGTAACAATTACTCGCAGTGGGTATCGGGATCCAACTATCATATAGAAGGTATGCAATCTCATTGCAAATTTCAACACTTGAAATTCCCGATAAAGGTTTTTACCCCTAGCACTTATGACCTTGGCTAAGGTCAACAAATCATAAGCACTAGTCAAGTTCTACCCGTCATTTCGTGATTAAGTAGACCCACCCACATGACCATTGGCTAAGGTCAACAAAGCCACATGACTGTCCTAACTAATCGCATCATATGTCGTGTAGGAAGACATCACTTAGCTACCGTACACTGTGCCTTGACTATGGTCAACAAACACAGCACGAATACTAAGTACTCTACTTCCTAAAATGACGGAGGGTTGCGGATGGTTTTTAATAAAACCTTTAACGCTTTGAACCTGATCTCGTTGCGGAATCAAACGGTTTTAAATGGAGTATTTTTGAGGCTTTTCTAGTTTTGCTAAAGGGGTCACTCCCGGTGAAGGGACCGTCGGCCCTTTCCTCATCGAATAAGGTGCAGGATATAACATATATACCGCTGTGCAAAGAAAAAACTATAGAAGCAATCAAAAGACAAACCGAGGGTTGTAGCATCTGCCAGTTATTGCTAAAGGGGTCACTTCCGGTGAAGGGATCTCGGCCCTTTCCTTATCGAATAAGATGCAGGATGTTCTATAAGGAACACCGCGATCCAAAGCAATAACTGTAGCTACCTAATTTTATTTTTGAAATTCGATTCCACAACATCTTTTAGGTTTATTTTCTTTCATTAATCTCATTAATGAATGTCCCATCATTTAAGTCCACCTAAACATCACAGATAAATATAACGTACGCTTATGCCATCCGCATTCGCCTCGATGTCCCGTCTGCACCGTTAGGTTAGGTAACTAATGGCAGAGCGAGGCAGGGCTAGCGCGGGTGTAAAACATAAGCAACGTCTATATAATATATCATATATACTACATACAATATCTATCTGAACATATCACATGATCACATCACAGATAACGCAGCAGAAAATATCATATGAAATATTGGATATACTAGGACGTCCGTGTTTTATTTTGAGCCTGTATAAAACACGGATTCCACGGTCGTGATGAATAGCCAATCCCACACCCCTAGACCCCTACGAGAGCGGCAAGCAACCCTACCAATTCTAGGGTTAGGAGACCCGGACTCGACTCCTCGAGATGGTCTCCCACTGGACCGTAGAACCCGGTTACTTGTGCTCCCCTCCTTGGGTCTATCCTAATGTGGAAAAGTAAATAATATACATCAACGGTGACATCTTCCGCAACCTGGAAGTGCCCCAATAAAAGAATATTACATACAAGTTTTTACATGAATGAAAATGAAAAACACTCATCTCACATAAAAAAAACCCAGGCTATTCAAACACGACGATCCAATATAACATATCCAGCAACACATAACATCACATATCATCAACGTAAGTAAATATGCGCATCCCAATTGTCGTTGACATATAGCAACGAAACCGGCGATATCACATATTACACTTACGGTCGCAGAAAAGAAAGTGTAAAACTACAACAGCTGGAATCCGCAAACTCTTTAGACTCGCATGCATAATCAAATGAATTCCTTAGACATCGCATGCCTAACAATTATAAACCCCTCATTTTAGTCTCAATATCGAAAACACTTTTCAATATAAAGTCGGGCAATTCAACAAGATTCCCGGCATCCTGAACGAATGCTCGTCGCAAACTTTAGTAGACGGCCGCACCCCCCGATACCGTCGACGAAGTGCACTAAGGAGGAACACCGCTGCCGTGAGCTCCCGAACGAATGCTTTCGGCGACGGGGTTCTCCTACAGTCACTTGGTCGGGGCTGTGGGGTGTAGTTGTCTATTAAGTTTACCCGGCGAGTATCCGCGTACGCTATATGATTGCGACGGACTTTTGATCGCATCAAAATTCCATGGCAACTGATCAAGTGAGACTAAAGTGCTAGATTTATAATATTCAAATCAGTTATCTCATAACTACTTATGGATTCCAAATATTGTATCGCATTCCAGATAAATAGAAAATTTCAAACTTTCCGATCGAACATTCAAACACCCAAGTTTTCCCGAAACAACTCAACACATGAAATAAGTTTAAAAACATTCACTTCATGCCACAGTACCAACGGTCCAGCCGTAGAAGGGTCAAGCCAACGCCTCACATGTGGCACGCCGTACTGCCCCAAACCTTAAGGTTCAAAGGGCAGTTCAAGACGGTCACATAATCGAGTTAAGGTTTGTTGTCTTCTAGAGGGTCCATCGTGTTACTTGCACTACTTAGAACGTTCTTAAACCACGAAAAAATCCAACACTTGGAAATTTCCCGGCAGGGAAAAAAGTGGGTATTTATATCCTGTCGAACTTTTCAACATGTTCTAAAATATCCGGAAAAACATAAACAAAGTTAAACAATCCGATCGAAACATCGAGTCCCCAAAACAACCCTAGAAAACTCAACACTTGAGTGGAATTAAAAAGTTCCCAGAAAAAATAACAAGAAAGGACCTAAGAATAATTACATGAAATTTCAGGGACTAAGTCGGCCGAACCTAGAGTTTGAAAAAATGTACAGAGAAGGGTTTTGATCGGGGTTTCGCGGTTCGATCGGATCTCGAACTTCGTCTACACTTCGCCTAAAGCTCTAGCTAGACTCTGATACCACTGTAGGGTTCCTAGGAACACTTATGAGGTTCTACAACTGATCAACCGTGTCCAATTCAAAAAATTCCATGTGCCAAAGAACCCTATACTAGATCGTTAACTAGAGGTAAGGCGAAAGTAAGTAAGCAAACTACTTTTTCTACTAAGTGAAAGTGACTACAACCTTTGTAGATCCGGTCCTCCACCTCTCTAGCTCCGTGTTGATGTCCCTCCATTGCGATCATCGGAATCCCGGACTCTAGCGTCGGTTTCATCGGAGAAATGGGCGGGCTAGGTCGTTGACTTCGATGCCGAAGATGATCTACGTCGAGGCAACTCAAACTCAAGCTCCATCTTCACTAGGTCATGAAACTTGTGAAGATAACACACTCTACTATATGGAAAGTGGTAGAGGATGAAGAAATAGGAAGTGGGTTGACTTTAGATTGGATTTCTCACTCTAAATCTCATGGCACCATTAGAGGTAGCAAGCTTTTTTGAAGCTTGATGAAGATGAAGAAGAAGAAAAGAATAAAAAGATAATCAAATAAGAATGAAACTTATCCTTTTAATTATGGTACCATGGTTAAGTTAAGCCCTCATGCTTAACTTGTGTAGAGAATTAACCAAAGACTTGGGTTAAGGGTTGGGTTAAAGAATTATCAAAAGAAATGACAAAAGAGTGGACTTTGTCAAGGTTTCTCCAAGCTTCTTCAAGCTTGACAACTTTGACGAAGTTCATTTCTTTTGTTAATTCTCTTGATAAAACAATACCCTAATCTTAAACTTAATCTTGATATAATTCTCATACACACAACTTGTATGTATCATCAAACATGATACAAACATATGTACACAAATATATATCATATATACACTTATGCACAAACTAGTGAGAAAACAAATCTTAAGTGAACCAATACTAGTTAATGTAAACTAATATATCAAATATATAATTATACATTAAATCATTAAATCAACACTTGATTTAATGATCCGGTCATACTGCATATAACCGACTAATATCAAGTGTATCAATGTATCAAATCAACATTTGATTCGGTAACCCGGCTATATCTTATATAACCGTCCGATGATACAAATCGTGAGAATAGAATTCAGTATCACATACTGGTATTATTCTCGGTCCCGCACATATCTCATATGCGCTCCTATTTCATTTCGCTTGAGCCAGGAAACCTCTGTGTAGGACTCTAAAGACTCGTCAATACACCGGCAGTAGGTGATGATCATATCAAACACCCACAAGCCGCAAGCGGTCTGCTAAACGTAATGGCCACCCGGGTATTGAGCGATCAGAAGATCAACGAGCAAGCCCGCTCACACTCCTGTGAATCCAACCAGCAACACTTACCGTACAGTCCGGTCTGTTCGTCTGATATGTCGCATATCTCGCCTAGAGGTGGTAAACGTCAGACCCCAGTAGCTTGATAAGTCATGCCGATGTAAGGTCCATAACATAGCATGAAACTACTGATAACGCTTACCAGTAGATCACTGCAACCCTGGCCAGGGATTTCCAGTTATGGCCAATCGAGCATAGCGCAACATCAACCCCCAATACCGGGAGAGATGAATCCCCTCCTATCGCTCATTGCCTCCATGTGAATCGGGACTGTACCCAAAAACCACCTGTTTGCATGACTCAGTAGAGCCGTGGTACGGTTGAAATCAAAGCACAGTGGGAGACACACAAGACTCTATGACGATCTCGGGTCAACAGACTAAGCTGTACCAGTGTCACTAGAGAACTGCCATCTGACGTGAGGTATAATACTATCTAGGAGTTCTTGGCGAGTCCGTTCAGTGTACCCAGTCATCATTGAGCACCCGCATACCATCTCGGATGTCAAACACCAATGGATATAGGATCATCCATCGCCCATCACATGGGTCGAGAAGATATACGCTAGTCTACTCTGGAATATCGATGCCCCGTCTCGATATTCCCACGACTAGGAACATTGAAGGATGTACTCATTGACTACCCAGGCCCCACTTGTGTGATCTTCATCATAGTCCTGGAAGTCGAGTACACATCCTAAGGGCTTTATCAACATGTAACAGAGAGACAGAAAGTATACATGTTAAGATAAAGAGCAACCAGATAGCGTATTATCA
Organism: Agapanthus africanus; assembly: GCA_030015575.1. Classification (NCBI taxonomy): domain Eukaryota; kingdom Viridiplantae; phylum Streptophyta; class Magnoliopsida; order Asparagales; family Amaryllidaceae; genus Agapanthus; species Agapanthus africanus. The sequence goes on along the minus strand of JASDDO010000012.1, from coordinate 460,310,671 downwards.
TGTCGAGCAAGAAAGTTCGACCTATATATGTCCCTCCATCCACTACAATATACATCCTATATACAGTAATGGCCTCTAGGGCATACATATAACTAACACTACATACCATGACTATGATATCTGGTGGTTGGGTGTCATGACTGCTTTTCTAAATGATATTTTGGAAGAGAGCGTATATAAGTACACAGCCAGATGGCTTCGTAGACAGTGGGAGCAGCGGAAACGTGAGCAAGATGTTTTATGTGATAAAGCAGGCATCGTGGAGTTGGAACGTCTGTTTTCATGTGGTATTCAAAGAGTTTGACTTCATCAAAATGGTAGATGAACCTTGTATATACAAAAAGGTAGTAGAGAGTATGGTGGTGATCCTCGTAGAGTACGTGGATGACATACTCTTGATAGGGAAGGAGTTTCCTATGCTACGCTCGGTCAATCTCCGCTTATCACAACGATTCTCCATTGTAACACCTTAGAATGTGTTTTGTAGCTAATTATATTTTAAAATGTGGTTTTTAATAAAAAGTTTACCAAATTAGTTTTTAAATATTTTATCCTATTTATTGAGTATTTTAATATATTTTTGTTAGGCACACACACACTTGTGCATGTTAACTAGGAGGTATTTAGTGGTTTAACCATTGCTTAATTTAGTGTTAAGGTTGTATTAGGTGTTTTGGGTTTAATAGTGTTATGGTTGCTATTAAGAAATGAAAATGATTTTAAAAGGGTTTTTATTTTGTGTGGTTTGACTTTGTGTGTGAGAGAGAGAGGGGAGCATAGGGTGAACCTTACCTCATTAATGAGGAAAGAGTGAGAAGAGGGGGGGTGTTTGCATTCTCTCATTTCTCTTTTGTCTTCTCTCTCATTTCATTTCCCTCACTCACACACACACACACACACACACTGCTGAGTGAGAGAGAGAGCAGCAGCAGCAGCAGCAGCAGCAGCAGCAGAGAGAGAGAGAGAGAAGCAGCAGCAGCAGCAAGCCTTGGCAGCAGCAGCACCAGGCAGTGGCAGCAGCAGCTGCAGGGATCATCATCATCATCATCATCATTATCATCATCATCATCTTCGGCAGCAGCAACAGCAACAACAACATCAAACAACAACAACTACAACAACAGCAATAGCAGAAGCAGCAGCAAGAAGCAACAGCAGAAGCAGCAGAGGCAGCAGAGGCAGCAGCAGCAACAGCAAGCACCAAGTGCAGCCCCTCCCCTTCACTTCTTCACCTCCCTGCAGCTCCCTAGGGTCAAGTATGAGGTATACTTCCTAACTTGTTTCCCTAGTTCGCTTGGTTTGCTTGGTCGTGCATCGATTGATTCGATTAGTGCTAAATTAGCTGATTTGTGCTAAATTATGGTGTTTGAGTGGAATGGTGGTAATTTGTGAATTGTGTTAGATACCTTAGGTTAATTGAGTGTTAGTAAGGCCCCATCTTCTGAGAAATCCCCATATTTCACTAAAATACCATAGACTTTCCATATTGTGCAAATTGGTGTTTTTAAGATGATTTATTGGATATCTGTGATCTGCTGTTACCCGGGTGACTTCAGGATAAAATTGAGTGGACCCCAGCCTACTAGTAACACCCTGACCCCACCATCAAAGCCCGACCCCACCACTCTCAAATCCGGCCGCCAATTTCTTGGTTTTGGCCGTAATTTGCGGCCCAGTGGGGAGCATGGGTGTTGGGGTTTTGGTGTAGGGCTCCTGCTGTGTTCTCTAGGTCCTTAACATGTCTAGTTTTGTAATATCTTGCCTGTAGGAAAATCTGGGATCCTATGTCGCTTTTGTGTTTAGTTGTGTTTGCGCGATACGCGCGATACGTGAGTGGGTTCTGTGATCCAGCGTATCGCGGCGTGTCGCGATGGGTTTTAGACGCGTACACACACGTTTCAGCGTATCGTGCACACGCGTGTTTAGTTCGCGGCGCGAGTTTCTCGTTTCGTTTCGATATCGCGTTTCGCGAGATATTTTGACTTATATGTGATTTCTTGTCGTATTGGCAGGTTTGCAGACGGACACAGCTACAGGGGGAGCAGGTGATAGGATTCACCCAGCGTGGAGTTTAGGTGAGTAGATATAACATCTACAGGGGAATCGCCCGCATGGCCTTATGCGTCTGGGCTAGGATTCAAATTCCTGTCGCATATTCTACGTCATTGTAGAATTGCGCCTTACTGCATTTCCTAGATATAGCTATATACTGTGACTAGCAGCCGTAGGACACTGCACACATTATTGACGGTTCATGTTGCACGAGCACGGATTGCATGCTACACACACACCGTCAATAATTGCCATGTCACACACTACCCCTTATAGCTACCATTGCTTGCCACACTTGACATCTAGCCTATCGGTATCCCTATAGCGTATCATACCTTTAGTGATAGGTATATTTTCACTTGCGATACAGCTACAGGTATACCTCCTACATATTTTACCTATACCGGGAGGGATTTCCTACATATGTTACTTATACCCAGGGGGGGTATACGACATCAGTTCCTATAGGTAGATACCTATACTTTGCTACACCTGTATGTTAGATACATATTCAGTGGTTGTCGCATATTCACATTACTGATGTTACTTAGCTGTACCTTATCATGATTTCGCATACATCTGGTTCAGCTATATACTTGTGTTTACCTGCTCGCATTCAGATATATCGCATACATTTATTCCTGTGTTTATGCATTGTTTATCTGGATTTTATATGATGTTTTCGGGATTTGGGAACCGCGGGAGTTCATGAAATTATGCATACATGTAACAACCCGGTTTCCTTGATATGATATTTCGAGCGTCCCCCATGAGTTTTATCGGTGCTGATTCTATGCTCCATACGATGTGTGGTTGCCGTATGAGAGTACATGGTGGGGCCCGGTATGGTTCCCCTCGGCAAGAAGATCGATGGGTTTGCCGATTGAGCCTGGAGGCGGGCGAGTACCTACCGGTGATTGTTTGGACCTGGCAGTTGTCTGGAGGCTATTGGCCAGAGTAGAGAGATGGATGCGGGATGACCTGTACTGTCGAGGCCGAGGGCCGACACTGCAGACGGACCCCGTGGGCTGATCCGGACTGACGGAGCCCCATATACAAGGATTTCTGTGCCGATGCTTGGCACACGGTTTCATGATATTTCTTTAACCCCCTTTTTGTATATATAACAGGGGATTTAGCCGTTGTTATATATACCCTTACACCAATATTAGTGGTATGGGACGCTAATATATGTGTATTGCCCCCATCATATTTATTTCTGTACATATATATATCTTTAGGATGTTAGATTCTTACTTGAGATTGGACTTGGGATACTAGGTGATCCATTGGGACTTGGACCTTGGATATACCTATGTGATTGGTGACTTGTACATTCGGGATATAGGAGATTACTCGATAATGTACATTGAGGAGATGTGAGACTTATTTGATGTTAGTGCCCAATGTGGGGGCCTGGTTTGAGGATTTGGGATTGGAGTATCTTGATGGATTGTGATCCTACCACGACGTCAGGTTTCCGTGGAAAATGACATATTACACCCTATACCTCACCCTTACCTACCTTATGCACAGATTCATATATTGGTAGTACTTGTAGTGTACCCTTATGATAGTTGCATATTTGCTTTATCACATCTCTACTGCATACTATTGTCATGTTACCATCGCTTCACTTATTGATTGTACCTGCTAGTGTACTCTCTTTATTCCAGCATTGCATGGCATATTATTACTACTGTAATCGCATATCTTAGATTCATGCTGTACGTGCATTCCTGCGATTACCTGTATATGTTTAATACTATTCACGAGTTGGCAACTCACCCCCGTTGTGCCACAGGTGTTTCAGGTTTTTCCTCAGAGTAGTCGAGGCAGGCTATTCCCCTATCCAGCTATCCAGCTACCATCTTTTGCTACAGATACCGCATCAGCTCACAGTACCATTTTGCATAGGTGGGTTAGACGGTTATCTGTATTATATATTGTACCTTCGTTGTATTGTACTCTCCATCTACTGTTGTATTATTGACATAGAGACTTGGTGAGGACGTTAGTGTGTATTATGGTGGATTTGATGTCTTTATATACAGCTTTTTCTCTACTGTCCTTATTCTTATGTTGTATTCATATTGACTAGTCTTTATAAAAATGGGGTGTTGCTAAAATTTTAAAGAAAGAAAGTGAGACTTTTAAAGAATTTGGGTTGCGATTTCAATTGTTTCCAAACTTGTATTATCTTTTCCGTATTTTTTTCTTGGTTTAGATTTCTGGGTTGGCTTTCTTTTACTACGTTGCGTCTTTAGGCGTTGCGTAGTATTAGGGCCGTCACGGGCCATTTTTGGGTCGTGACAAAGTTGGTATCAGAGCGTTAGGTTTTACCTTTCGGAGTGTAGGATGACCTTAGTATGATGGAGTAGGTAGCTTAAGCAGAGTAACGTAGTGTGTGTATGTCTGCAGCATACCCACAGCGCGGTACCTTGCATTAAGTGACCTAAGTACAATTTGCTTGACATTCCTTCCTTGATGTTTCATATCTTTGAGATTCGTTTTCCTCATTCTTATCGAATCTCATCTTGTATCTATTTATAGCCTTGCCGCCGATGACTATGGGGACTCAGAGTGATGCAGCGAGGGCCGAGGTCAGAGTTAGCTCGGGTGAGACGAGTACTGACTAGGATGGCACTCTAGTTGCACAGGTGCAGACGGAGCAGCCTACGACTTATACTATGGATAGACTTTTGGTAGAGATGCAGGAGTTCCGCCAGACGATGAGTTCTTTAGTTGACGTCGTTCGGGAGCTACGACAGGAGGTTGTCACCCCTGTTACTCAGCTGTCCCTTACGATCAGCATGCAGCAGTCCGTCACCTACATAGCACCAGTGGTTGCAGCCCCAGTTGACGAGGCACATATTTCAGAGGCTGAGAGAGTTCCAGGACAGTGGAGGACTCGTACCAGCGTACCAGCCCAGAGACAGAGGTTCGGTCGTCAAGACAGATTTCATGGCCACTACGGGAGTAGCAGAGGCTTGGGGCGAGGACAGTCGTTCAGCTCTCATCCCCAGGATGGTCAGCAGTCAGCACGTGGATGTTTTCGATGCGGAAGCCTTCAGCACTTCATCAGGGATTGTTCCTCAGCACGGCGTCAGGATCGTATTCAGAGAGGCCGTGGACGTGGAAGATTTGCTCAGAGGGCTCAGGCTACCAGAGGAGTTCATCCAGCTGCGAGTAGAGGGCAGACACAGGAGTTTGCTTCTACTCATCGGGACGCGCAGACGTCCAATGTGGAGTTTTCAGGTACCCTTGAGTTATATTTTCTCTTGGTGTATTTGTTTGTTTCTTGCTTGTACCGTGGTTGGGTAGATTAGTCGTAGTTGTTTTAACTTCTGTCAGCGATTCTTTGGTTGCGTGACACGTATTTCAGCTTTGTGCCAATCGGTTAGGAGATAGAGATTTCGTCCGTCGTTTTGATCCTTCTAGAGATGTTGGGTTTGACGTTCTCCTGGGCATGGACTGGTTAACTACGTGTTAGGCGTCTGTGGACTACCGTGTGGAAACAAGTTAGGTTTTGTTTTCCCCGGCAAGTCAGTTCTTGCTGTGCAGGTGGATAGTTGTGCCGCCTCTTACAGCTTGAATTCAGCCTTTTTAGCTAGTCGGCTACTGAGGAGATGTCGTGGATTCTTAGCGTTCATTCGTGATACCGGAGCCACCGTGGGATTGCTGGACCGGGTTCTTTTCGTGCGAGAGTTTTTCCGACGTTGTTCCAGATGAGCCGGCGAAGCTGAGGGAGCTTAAGGATCAGCTGCAGAGTTTTGGTTTGGGAAGTTTTGTGCGTCTGAGTGTTTCGCTTTTGGAAACTCCTATTTCTGTTCGTCAAGGAGAAAGACGGCGATTTAGGGTTGCGTATCGACGGATCGTCAATTGAACCGGCTTACGGTGCGGATAGGTATCCTTCGCCTTGCCGTGGCGATTTCTTCGATCAGCTCCAGAGTGCGAGACATTTTTCTAAGTGTGCTTGGGATCAGGTCATCATTATTACGGATTCGGGATGATGGCATCCCGAAGACTGCCTTATGCGTGCTACGGGCTTTGTGTGTTTCGGTGAGTCGTTGGATTCCCTGATGCCCTAGCAGCATTCGTAGATATGATGAACCAGATTTCTTCAGGCCGTTCCTCGACCAGTTTTCGTTGTGTTATTTACGACACTCTGGTCTATTTAATGTGTCTTGAGGGACAGGAGTAGCACTTGAGGATTTGTTATGCAGATGCTGGGAGAGCACCAGCAGTTTGCTAAATTCTCAGAGTGTTTCTTCAGGCTTGTTTTGTGTTGACTCCTAGGTCTTGTAGTCACGGGAGACGGTTTCGTATGGTTTCGAGAGAGATTGTGACCGTACGGCTTAAGTCCAGACTTGTGTGCCGGACGGAGATCCGCGGATTGTTGGGCTTAGCAGGTTTTACCGCCGTTTCAGGCAGGATTGCTAGAGTGGTGCTGCACCAGTGACTGAATGGACCAGAAGGAGGTTTCTTTTCTGTGGACTGAGGCATGTGTACGGAGTTTTCGGCAGTTGAAGATTCAGTTAACAACTGCATCAGTCTTTCTTTGCTTTTGGTTCGGGCGACTTTGTTGTTTAACTGTAATGTTTCTTGAGTGGGCTCGAGGGTGTACTGAGGTGACACTATAGAGATATCGCTTTTGCTTTCCCTACATTTGGGGGATGTACGAGGAGGATATTCCACTCATGATCTGGAGATGGCCGCGGTGGTTTTGCGTTGGATATTTGGGGACACTACTTGCTTGAGAGTCGTGTCAGACTTTCCACGGACCACTAGAGCTTAATGTATATCTTCCTGCAGCAGATTTGGTTTGTTGTGATGGTCTTCTGCAGATTTACAGTTCTTGTGTGATCGTTGAGTATAGCTTAGTTCGTCTCTACGGAGGGGACAGCTTGCTCATATCCGCGCCCGACCACTTTCCTTAAATCGTTTTCGCGAGACACTGCCCGTCGAAGCTCGTACGTCAGAGATACTTGAGCATATTCGGCTGGGTAATGATTCGGAGACCTTGATTGTGACAATGATGTGCTAAGTTAGGGACACGTTTGTGTACTTGCCATTATCGGGTAGAGACGTGTACTCCTAGGACATGCACATCTGTTAACCCTCTTTATGCATTCAAGTTCCACCAGTTTTGGCGTGACTTGTGAAATAATTACGAGTGGGCAGGGATGTAAAGAGAAGTTCCAGGTTTCGTTTCAAGTGTCTGTCTTGTTGTGTGCTTTGGGTCGAGCATCTGGGGCCGGCTGGAGACTTGCAACCTTTTACCGTTCCGAAGCAGGAATGGGGGCAGATCTCCATGAATTCCGTTATGGTTTCTACCCAGTTTGTTAGGGTGTGACTCCATTCGGGTTCTTGTCATCCGGTTATACTCAGTGCTCAGTTGTTTGTTAAGTTTGTGTGTTTGGTTGTTTGTTGTCAGCAGTTGGGGATCGTCACTCGCCATCGTTCGGGTTCTCCTTCGATAGCTGTTATCAGGAGACACTCCAATTGGCCACCCTTAGGCTTAGGGGTTAGGTCATGTCGATCGCCAGCCTGTTGTCTTCTGACTCCGCGAAGGTAGGATTTTGGACCCTAGCTATGTCTAGAGAATTCGGAGATAGTCCAGTTGTGTTCAGGTCAGGATGAGAACTGTCCATTGCAAACAGATGTTTTATGCGACTGTGTTGGTCGCAGGCTTGAGTGCGCAGTGGAAAATCATGGATTCCTATGGACTTTCCGATGAATGACGTGTTGGATTCTGGGAAGCTTATCCCAGGGTTTAGGTCCTTCTGAGATTCTATTAGCGAGTTAGTTTCGTTGCCTTTAAATTGGCACTTCCGCCCAGATTATTGGATTTTCACCCAGTATTCCTTGTGAAGATACTTTACAATTTCCTTCATGACCTTCTCACATGATTTGGCACCAGACCATTTAGCTGGACGCGATCTTTCGCTCGCCCGCAGCCATGTGTGTTAATGGCTCGACAGGTGGAGAAACGTCGGTCAAAGGTCGTGCCATCTGTGAAAGGTTTTCTCGGGCGTAGCCGTGTGGTGAGATAGTCACTTGGGAGGCTGCGAGCGAGATTTGAGGATTTTAATCTTCTCTTTGAAGGTACACGTAAAGGTATAATTTTTAAATTCGGGGACGAATTTCTTTTAAGGGGGGGAGATTGTAACACCTTAGAATGTGTTTTGTAGCTAATTATATTTTAAAATGTGGTTTTTAATAAAAAGTTTACCAAATTAGTTTTTAAATATTTTATCCTATTTATTGAGTATTTTATTATATTTTTGTTAGGCACACACACACTTGTGCATGTTAACTAGGAGGTATTTCGTGGTTTAACCATTGCTTAATTTAGTGTTAAGGTTGTATTAGGTGTTTTGGGTTTAATAGTGTTATGGTTGCTATTAAGAAATGAAAATGATTTTAAAAGGGTTTTTATTTTGTGTGGTTTGACTTTGTGTGTGAGAGAGAGAGGGGAGCATGGGGTGAACCTTACCTCATTAATGAGGAAAGAGTGAGAAGAGGGGGGGTGTTTGCATTCTCTCATTTCTCTTTTGTCTTCTCTCTCATTTCATTTCCCTCACTCACACACACACACACACACACACACACTGCTGAGTGAGAGAGAGAGCAGCAGCAGCAGCAGAGCAACAGAGAGAGAGAGAGAAGCAGCAGCAGCAAGCCTTGGCGGCAGCAGCACCAGGCAGTGGCAGCAGCAGCTGCAGGGATCATCATCATCATCATCATCATCATTATCATCATCATCATCTTCGGCAGCAGCAACAGCAACAACAACATCAAACAACAACAACTACAACAACAGCAATAGCAGAAGCAGCAGCAAGAAGCAACAGCAGAAGCAGCAGAGGCAGCAGAGGCAGCAGCAGCAACAGCAAGCACCAAGTGCGGCCCCTCCCCTTCACTTCTTCACCTCCCTGCAGCTCCCTAGGGTCAAGTATGAGGTATACTTCCTAACGTGTTTCCCTAGTTCGCTTGGTTTTCTTGGTCGTGCATCGATTGATTCGATTAGTGCTAAATTAGCTTATTTGTGCTAAATTATAGTGTTTGAGTGGAATGGTGGTAATTTGTGAATTGTGTTAGCTACCTTAGGTTAATTGAGTGTTAGTAAGGCCACTTCTTCTGAGAAATCCCCAGATTTCACTAAAATACCATAGACTTTCCATATTGTGCAAATTGGTGTTTTTAAGGTGATTTATTGGATATCTGTGATCTGCTGTTACCCGGGTGACTTCAGGATAAAATTGAGTGGACCCTAGCCTACTAGTAACACCCTGACCCCACCATCAAAGCCCAACCCCACCACTCTCAAATCCGGCCGCCAATTTCCTGGTTTTGGCCGCAATTTGCGGCCCAGTGGGGAGCATAGGTGTTGGGGTTTTGGTGTAGGGCTCCTGCTGTGTTCTCTAGGTCCTTGACATGTCTAGTTTTGTAATATCTTGCCTGTAGGAAAATCTGGGATCCTATGTCGCTTTTGTGTTTAGTTGTGTTTGCGCGATACGCGCGATACGTGAGTGGGTTCTGTGATCCAGCGTATCGCGGCGTGTCGCGATGGGTTTTAGACGCGTACACACACGTTTCAGCGTATCGTGCACACGCGTGTTTAGTTCGCGGCGCGAGTTTCTCGTTTCGTTTCGATATCGCGTTTCGCGAGATATTTTGACTTATATGTGATTTCTTGTCGTATTGGCAGGTTTGCAGACGGACACAGCTACAGGGGGAGCAGGTGATAGGATTCACCGAGCGTGGAGTTTAGGTGAGTAGATATAACATCTACAGGGGAATCGCCCGCATGGCGTTATACGTCTGGGCTAGGATTCAAATTCCTGTCGTACATTCTACGTCATTGTAGAATTGCGCCTTACTGCATTTCCTAGATATAGCTATATACTGTGACTAGTAGCCGTAGGACACTGCACACATTATTGACGGTTCATGTTGCACGAGCACGGATTGCATGCTACACACACACCGTCAATAATTGCCATGTCACACACTACCCCTTATAGCTACCATTGCTTGCCACACTTGACATCTAGCCTATCGGTATCCCTATAGCGTATCATACCTTTAGTGATAGGTATATTTTCACTTGCAATACAGCTACAGGTATACCTCCTACATATTTTACCTATACCGGGAGGGATTTCCTACATATGTTACTTATACCCAGGGGGGTATACGACATCAGTTCCTATAGGTAGATACCTATACTTTGCTACACCTGTATGTTAGATACATATTCAGTGGTTGTCGCATATTCACATTACTGATGTTACTTAGCTGTACCTTATCATGATTTCGCATACATCTGGTTCAGCTATATACTTGTGTTTACCTGCTCGCATTCAGATATATCGCATACATTTATTCCTGTGTTTATGCATTGTTTATCTGGATTTTATATGATGTTTTCGGGATTTGGGAACCGCGGGAGTTCATGAAATTATGCATACATGTAACAACCCGGTTTCCTTGATATGATATTTCGAGCGTCCCCCATGAGTTTTATCGGTGCTGATTCAATGCTCCATACGATGTGTGGTTGCCGTATGAGAGTACATGGTGGGGCCCGGTATGGTTCCCCTCGGCAAGAAGATCGATGGGTTTGCCGATTGAGCCTGGAAGCGGGCGAGTACCTACCGGTGATTGTTTGGACCTGGCAGTTGTCTGGAGGCTACTGGCCAGAGTAGAGAGATGGATGCGGGATGACCTGTACTGTCGAGGCCGAGGGCCGACACTGCAGACGGACCCCGTGGGCTGATCCGGACTGACGGAGCCCCATATACGAGGATTTCTGTGTCGATGCTTGGCACACGGTTTCATGATATTTCTTTAACCCCCTTTTTGTATATATAACAGGGGATTTAGCCGTTGTTATATATACCCTTACACCAATATTAGTGGTATGGGACGCTAATATATGTGTATTGCCCCCATCATATTTATTTCTGTACATATATATATATCTTTAGGATGTTAGATTCTTACTTGAGATTGGACTTGGGATACTAGGTGATCCATTGGGACTTGGACCTTGGATATACCTATGTGATTGGTGACTTGTACATTCGGGATATAGGAGATTACTCGATACTGTACATTGAGGAGATGTGAGACTTATTTGATGTGAGTGCCCAATGTGGGGGCCTGGTTTGAGGATTTGGGATTGGAGTATCTTGATGGATTGTGATCCTACCACGACGTCAGGTTTCCGTGGAAAATGACATATTACACCCTATACCTCACCCTTACCTACCTTATGCACAGATTCATATATTGGTAGTACTTGTAGTGTACCCTTATGATAGTTGCATATTTGCTTTATCACATCTCTACTGCATACTATTGTCATGTTACCATCGCTTCACTTATTGATTGTACCTGCTAGTGTACTCTCTTTATTCCAGCATTGCATGGCATATTATTACTACTGTAATCGCATATCTTAGATTCATGTTGTACGTGCATTCCTGCGATTACCTGTATATGTTTTATACTATTCACGAGTTCGCAACTCACCCCCGTTGTGCCACAGGTGTTTCAGGTTTTTCCTCAGAGTAGTCGAGGCAGGCTATTCCCCTATCCAGCTATCCAGCTACCATCTTTTGCTACAGATACCGCATCAGCTCACAGTACCATTTTGCATAGGTGGGTTAGACGGTTATCTGTATTATATATTGTACCTTCGTTGTATTGTACTCTCCATCTACTGTTGTATTATTGACATAGAGACTTGGTGAGGACGTTAGTGTGTATTATGGTGGATTTGATGTCTTTATATACAGCTTTTTCTCTACTGTCCTTATTCTTCTGTTGTATTCATATTGACTAGTCTTTATAAAAATGGGGTGTTGCTAAAATTTTAAAGAAAGAAAGTGAGACTTTTAAAGAATTTGGGTTGCGATTTCAATTGTTTCCAAACTTGTATTATCTTTTCCGTATTTTTTTCGTGGTTTAGATTTCTGGGTTGGCTTTCTTTTACTACGTTGCGTCTTTAGGCGTTGCGTAGTATTAGGGCCGTCACGGGCCATTTTTGGGTCGTGACATCCATATAGGATCAAAGTGATACCTCCTAAATCCTGGGTTTTGGATCTATGAGATAGATCTAATTGGATGTTAGGACACTCACTAGTTGTAGTGATATGGTATCAATCGATCCTGGGGAGAATCACTGGAAAGGTTCAAGAGTGATAAGGACGACTGAATGTCTGTCGCAGGCATTGTCTTTACCCTCAGTAGAGGGACGGTCTGTTGGAAGAGTTCCAAGATAGATACCGTGACTTACTAGATGATTAAAGGCAAGATACATCGTTACCAAGGATGCTACCAAAGAGGCAGTCTGGATATATAAGTTCATGAGATGAACTCCGTTCCTACCGTTGTGTGACAATGGAGTTGTGGCTTATGCCAAGGAATGCCCGTCCCATCAGATATCCAGATATAATTCTTAGGAAGTATCACCCGATCATGGAGATGGTTGATCTTCAGGGAGATCGAGGTTAGGAGAGTAGACACAGAGGACAACAGCGCGGATCCACTCACAAAGGCCTTTTTCCCAGTAGAGACTTTTATGGGATGGTTGAGTATGAGATACTTCAACCACAGCTAATTATTGGGTATGTGATACCACAACAGATGGCCCTAGTGCAAGTGGGAGATTGTTAGTTATATGTATGCCCTAGAGGCCATTACTGTGGATACGATGTATATTGTAATGGATGCTTGGACATATATAGGGAGGACTTTCTTGCTCGACATGATAGTACGCTATCTGGTTACTCTTTATCTTAACATGTACTCTGATTGTCTCTATGTTACATGTTGATAAAGCCCTTAGAATATGTACTCGACAACTGGGACTATGATGAGATCATACTAGTGGGGCCACGGTAGTCGACGAGTATATCCTATAACAGTTCCTAGTTGAGGGTGTATTGAGACAAGGCATCGATACACCAGAGTAGACTAGCGTATACGCATCTTGACCCATATGATGGGCGATGGATGATCCCATATCCATCGGTGTTTGACATCATAGATGGTGTATGGGTGCTCCGTAGAGACTGGGTACACTGGACGGACTCGCCGAGAACTCCTAGATGGTATTATACCTCACGTCAGATGGCAGTTCTCCAGTGACACTGGTACAGAGTAGTCTGTTGACCCGAGATCGTCATAGAGTCTTGTGTGATTCCCACTGTGCTTTGATCATACCACGTCCAAGAGGGCGTGCAAAAAGGTGGCTTTTGGGTACAGTCCCGAATCACATGGAGGCAATGAGCGATAGGAGGGGATTCGTCTCTCCCGGTATAGGGAGTTGATGTTGTGCTGTGTTCGATTGGCTATAACTAGAAATTCCTAGCCAGGGTTGTTGAGATTTACTGGTAAGTGTTATCAGTAGTTTCTCGAACTGTTATAGACCTCATATCGACATGACTTATCAAGCTACTGGGGTCTGACGTTTACCACCCCTAGGCGAGATATGCGACATATCAGACGACGAGACCGGACTGTACGGGAGTGTTACTGATTGGATTCACAGGAGAATGTACAAGCTTGCTTGTTGATCTTCTGAGTGCTCAATACCTGGGTGGATGTTACGTTTAGCTGACCGCTTGCAGCTTGTGGGTGTTTGATATGATCATCACCTACTGCCGGCGTATTGACGATTCTTTAGAGTCCTACAGAGAGGTTTCTTGGTTCAGGCAAAACGGAGTAGGAGCACGTATGTGATATGTTCGGGACCGAGGGTAATGCGATATGAGATACCGTATTCTATTCTCGCGATATATGATATCAGCCGGGTCATCGGATCAAGTGTTGATTCGATGAATCGGTAAATGAGATATTAGTCGGTTATATGCGATATAGCCGGATCGGATCAAGTGTTGATTCGATAGTTTAATGTATAATAATATATATGATATATTAAATTACATTAACTAATATTAGCTAACTAAAAGATTCTTTTTCTCACTCGGGTAATACATTGATATATATGCGATATATGTTATTTGTATTATTTTATTTTGTTACAATAAATATTGTATATGTGATATATAATATTGTAACATGATATGATTACTAATGCAACTTTTTTAGTGGAGATTAAACAAGATTAGGGTTTTATTTGGGTTAGTTCATTTATGAACCTTCTAGAAGGTTTTCCTTTTTGTTTTGTGTAAGATATTTTCAAGTGACTCATACTTAACCCAACCCAAACCCTAGCCCTAGTTAAATCTCTACAAAGGTTTAGTTGACCATGGTTGCATAATTAATCATTATCTTCTTTTCATTATTCATCACAAAAGGATTCTAATTATTGTTAATCTTCTTCTTGCTTGAGTTCTTCATGAAAAGCTTTCTTGCTTTGATTTTGTGATGAAAAATGAGTGAGAATAAGAAAACAAATGAGAGCAAAAATCCCACTTCATCATCCTCATCTACCCTTGCCCTTTAGATGAGAGTGTTCACTTCATTTAGTGAGTGAGAGCTTATGTTAATGAAACTTCAAGGTAGATCATCTTTGTTATCGATGATCGGAAGCAAGCTTGCATTTTTCTCTTCGTGGAGCTTCTCGAGAGTCCGGAACACGATGATCGCAGCGAAGGGACCTCAACACGGAGCTTAAGAAGTGAAGGATCGGATCTACAAAGGTTGTAATCCCTCTCACTTAGTGTTAAAATATTTAACATGCTTGTTTTCGCTTAATCTCTAGTTTAAAGATCTCGTTTAGGGTTGTTCGGCACGGCTAAATTTTAAATCGGGCATGGTTGATGCCTCGTAGAACCTTATGCGTGTGCCTAGCAACCCTACAGATCACATCACATGCCCACAAACCGTCAGTGGCACAAGTTGTACGTAACGGCTCCCAAGTATTGAGCGATCAGAAGAAACACAAGCAAACATGCTAAAACACCCGTCAAGCCAACCGATAACACTTACCGTACAGTACGGTCTCTTCGTCAGATATGCTGCATATGTGAGTCTAGGGATGGTATCGTCGACCCCAATAACCCAATAAGTCATGCCGGTATATGACTCATAACAGATCGAGAAACTACTGATAACATTTATCAATAAATCTCAGCAGCCCTGGCTAGGGACTTCCTGTTATAGCCAATCGTACATGGAGCAACATCAACCCCCAATACCGGGAGAGACGAAACCCCTCATATCGCTCATTGCCTCCATGTGCCTCAGGACTGTACCCAAAATCCACCTGTTTGCACGACTCAGTAGAGCCATGGTAGGGTGGAGATCAAAGTACAGTGGGAGGCACACAAGACTCTATGACGATCTCGGGTCTACACACTAATCTGTACCAGTGTGACTTGAGAACTGCTATCCAACGATACATATAATACCACATAGGAGATCTCGGCATGTCCGTTCAGTGTACCCAGTCTCACTGAGCACCCGTATACGGTCTTTGGTGTCACCACACCAATAGATATAGGATCATCCATCGCCCATCATATGGGACAAGCAACGTATACGCTATTCTACTCCGGTAATATCGATGCCCAGTCTCGATACACCCACGACTAGGAACATTTCAAGGATATTCTCATAAACTACACATGTCCCACTAGTATGATCCGCATCATAATCTCAGTAGTCCTGCATATCCTAAGGGCTATATCAACATGTACCAAATGAATGAAAGCATGATCAAATGAACATGTCAAGACAAAAGTGCAACCAGATAGCATACTATCATGTTGAGCAAGAATGTCCCCTGAATACACACACACACACACACACACATACCGGTACATACACTATCATATAATGGCATCTAAGGCATACATATATCCAACAACTGCACCTAGTGAGTCATCTACATCTGGTCTGGTACATAACATCGCATACTTTGATAGAGCCTACTGCCAAAGCATAGGATATCCCTTGCACGCGAGCTCTCTCTAAATCAATCTTGGAGAGAGTGATCCATGAGTAAGTGGGAGAACCACCACGCTTAGAATCTTTTATACTAAACCCCTTTAGTATGTTGTTATTGTACCTGGATTTGGGACACTCCCAACATCCACTTAGATCTATCATCATAGATCATAATCCACAAGATGTAGTAGGTATCATCTAGATCTTCTATGGAGAATCATTGTGATAAGAGGAGCTTGACCGAGTGTAGCATAGGAAACCCTTTCCTATCAAGAGCATGTCATGTACGTACAATACGTAGAAGACAACCTTACTCTCTACAACCTTCTTGTATATACAAGGTTCATCTACCATTTTGGTGAAGTCAAACTCTTTGACTGTCACATCAAAACAGATGTTCCAACTCCGCGATGCTTGCATTGATCCTGATGGACTTAAGCATAGCTTTGAAAGTCTCAACTTTTCCATCTATATCAAGAATCTTCTCAAGATCCATTTGCTCCTAATGGGTTTTACCCCTTAAGGTGCA
This sequence comes from Agapanthus africanus, assembly GCA_030015575.1. NCBI lineage: Eukaryota > Viridiplantae > Streptophyta > Magnoliopsida > Asparagales > Amaryllidaceae > Agapanthus > Agapanthus africanus. The sequence continues at coordinate 460,294,161 of JASDDO010000012.1, read as the reverse complement.
ACATGCAAAGTCATACTTTGTTGGTGTACATGGATTCCATCTTTGATCGCATAGCATCCAGCCTTATCACAGAGTCCCTACTCGTTATGGCCTGCCTGAACCTAGTTGGGCCATCATCTACCATGATGCAGTTCTGGCTCCCACTGTCACCGAGAAGACAGTAGTATCTCTTAAGTGGATGAGGAACCCTACCAGATTCGCGGAGAGGCTGAGGTTCGTTGGAGACTATTGAATCCTTTGGTTCCACCAAATCATCAGCTGTTAGTTTGTCTAGCTGGAACTCCTTTCAGTTCTACCTCATGACCACTAATTTATTCACAAGAAATTCCTTTTCTAAAAAGGTGGCATGCTGAGAAACAAAACACATTTTGCTCCTCAGAGTGGTAGAAGATATTCCCTCACAGATGTTTGGGATATCCTAACAAACTTATATAGTCCTAACCTTACCTCTTGCTTGTCCGGATTTTGCTTTTCAACATAGGCCGGACAACCCCATATCTTAGCTCGTTTAAGACATGGTCTCTTCCCATTCCATATCTCCTATGTAGTGGTAGGCCCTGATTTGGACGGAACCCCATTCAATAGGTATGCAACTTCTCAAGTGCATAACTCCAAAAGGAAATAGGTAACTCAGCAATACTCATCATAGAGAGCACCATATCTCATAGGGTGTGATACCTCCTCACCGATACACCATTGTGTTGTGGTGTACTCGAAGGAGTAAGCTGAGAAAGAATCACACTCTCCTTTAAATAATCCAGCAACTCCATGCCCAAGTATTCTCCTCCTCGATCACATAGAAAGACTTTAATACTTCCACCCTTCTGGTTCTCAACTTCAAGCTTATATTCCTTGAATTTCTCAGAAGTTTCAGACTCATGTTTCAAACAGGAACATATGTCCGAATCTTGAGAGATAGTTTTTGGATATATGTATGCCCTAGAGTCTATTATTTGATAGTGGATGAATTTATACATGTGTGTGTGTGTGTCTATATATATATATATATATATATACAGAGGACATTCTTGCTCAACATGATAGTATGCTATCTGGTTGCTCTTTATCTGACATGTTCACATGATCATGCTTTTATTCATTTGCACATGTTTATAAAGCCCTGAGGATATTTGCTCGACTACTGTGATTATGATGCAGATCAAACTAGTGGGACATCTTTAGTTTATAAGCATATCCTGAAATGTCCCTAGTCGTGGGTGTATCGAGATGGGGCATCGATATTCCAGAGTAGACTAGCGTATATGATACTACACCCATGTGATGGGTGATGGATGTTCCCATATCCATTGATGTTTGACATCGAGATCGTATACGGGTGCTCAGTAGAGACTGGGTACACTGGACGGACCCGCCGAGAACTCCTATATGGTATTATATCTATCGTCGGATAGCAGTTCTCAGGTGACACTGGTACAGGTTAGTCTGTAGACCCGAGATCATCATAGAGTCTCATGTGTTCTCCCACTGTGCTTTGATTTCCACCCTACCACGGCTCTACTGAGTCGTGCAAACAGGTGGCTTTTGGGTACAGTCCCGAGATATGTGGAGGCAATGAGCGATAGGAGGGGTTTCGTCTCTCCCGGTATTGGGGGTTGATGTTGCGCAGTGCTCGATTGGCTATATCAGTAAGTCCCTGTCCAGGGCTGTTGAGATTTACTGATAAGAGTTATCAATAGTTTCTCGATCTTTTATAGGCCATTCATCGGCACGACTTATTGAGTTATTGGGGTCGACGTTGCCATCCCTAGACTCCATATGCAGCATATCTGACGAATAGACCGGACTGTACGGTAAGTGTTACCGGTTGGCTTGACAGGAGTTTTTACAGGTTCGCTTGTTTTTCTTCTGATCGCTCAATACCTAGGAGCCGTTACGCACTGCTGGTGCCGCTGACGGTTTGTGGGTATGTGATATGATCACTGCCTACTGCTAGCGTATTGACGAGTCTTAGAGTCCCAAAATGGGGTTACCTAGCTCAGGCGAAACGATGTGGGGTGCATATGGGGATATGCGCGGATGCTTGATTAAATGCGTGTATGAGATACCGCATTGTAATCTGGCATTTTCTATTGGTCGGGTCGTATGTGATATGACCGGGTTATTAAATCAAGTGTTGGTTTAATAATGACCATTAGCCTTTTCATTTAAAACCTTTTCTATTTGCATGCATGCATGAATGGGTGTATGTGCACATGTTGATGTGTATGCACACATACATGCATACATACTTATCATGGTTGTTAATACATTGGAGATGCGAATGCAAGACTCACATGGTATAAAATATCCATATATTTTATTATTTGAGAAAAAAAATGGATTAATTCATGGTTGATATTTATCTACACTTGACCACACTTCGCCTAATTATTAACCATGGATTAATTTACATTTGGCTTCTTAACTCAATCATAAAATATCTAGATATTTGTTTACCATGGTTGGATGAGAGAGAGACTCTCATATATATTATCTTTTCTCATTTTATTTAAGAGATATCAAAAAAGAAAAAGTGCTCTAGTATTTCCATCTCCTCCTTCTTCTTCCTCAAAGCTTACTACCTCTTCAAAAGTGAGTGAAGGAGATAAAAAGGAAAGGTTTATAAGTGACATCCAAACCCACATCACCATTCTACTTTAGTATAGCCCACTAGATTATAGTGTTTGCTTCATCTTCATCGTAGATTAAGTGAATCTTGTAGCTTGAGAAAAGGGACCCCAGGTGGATCATTGTGGACTTGGAAGATCTCAAGTAAGCCGGTGCAAACTCAAGTTGATCCAAGGAGTCTAGTAAGGAGTTCTACAAAGGATGTATTTACTTTCACTTAGTGTTAGACACTTGTTATAGTATGTGATACTATCTTGTTTGTTAGTTATATGTATGCCCTAGAGGCCATTACTGTACATAGGATGTATATTGTAGTGGATGCTGGGACATATATAGGGAGGACTTTCTTGCTCGACATGATAGTATGCTATCTGGTTACTCTTTACCTTAACGAGTATACTGATTGTCTCTCTGTTACATGTTGGTAAAGCCCTTAGGATGTGTACTTGACTACCTGGACTATGATGCGGATCATACTAGTGGGGACATGGTAGTCCACAAGTACATCCTTCAAGGTCTCTAGTCGTGGGTGTATCGAGACGGGGCATCGATATACCAGAGTAGACTAGCGTATACCTTCTCGACCCATACAAATGGGCGATGGATGATCCCATATCTATTGGTGTTTGACATCAGAGATGATATACGGGTGCTCAGTGGAGACTGGGTACACTGGACGGACTCGCCGAGAACTCCCAGATGGTATTATACCTCACGTCAGATGGCAGTTCTATGGTGACACTGGTACAGGTTAGTCTGAAGACCCGAGATCGTCATAGAGTCTTGTATGATTCCCACTGTGCTTTGATTTCCACCTTACCATGTCCAAGAGGGTGTGCAAAACGGTGGCTTTTGGGTACAGTCCCGAATCACATGGAGGCAATGAGCGATAGGAGGGGATTCGTCTCTTCCGGTATAGGGAGTTGATGTTGCGCTGTGTTCGATTGGCTATAACCGGAAATCCCTGGCCAGGGTTGCTGAGATTTACTGGTAAGTGTTACCAGTAGTTTCTCGAACTGTTATAGACCTCATATCGACACGACTTATCGAGCTATTGGGGTCTGACGTTTACCACCCCTAGGCGAGATATGCAACATATCAGACGAACAGGCTGGACTGTACGGTAAGTGTTACTGGTTGGATTCACAGGAGTGTGAGCGGGCTTGCTCGTCGATCTTCTGATCGCTCAATACCCGGGTGGCCGTTACGTTTAGCAGACCGCTTGCGGCTTGTGGGTGCTTGATATGATCATCATCTGCTGCCGGCGTATTGACGAGTCTTTAGAGTCCTACACAGAGGTTTCCTGGCTCAAGCGAAACGAAATAGGAGCGCATATGAGATATGTGCGGGACCGAGAATAATGCGGGTATGTAATACCGTATTCTATTCTTGCGATGAATGTATCGAATGGTTGTATGTGATATAACGTAGTTATCGAATCGAGGATTGATTCGATAAGCCGATACATTGGATATTAGTCGGTTATATGCGATATGACCGGATCGTTAAATCAAGTGTTGATTTAATGATTTAATGTATAATTATATATTTGATATATTACTTTGCATTAACTAGTATTGGTTCACTTTAAATGGATTTTCTCACTTGATGTGCACATTGTATATGTGATATATTTTTGTGCACTTGATTGTATCATGTTTGATGATACATGCATGTTTGTGTGTATGTTTAGTTTAAACCTTGGTTAAGTAAATGGTTAGGGTTTTGTTTAATTTATTTATTCATTTATTTATTTATTTCATTTTAGCAAAAAGAGAAATGGTGGCTTGCTTTGTTTTACATTGAAGCTTCATGAAGCTTTGAAAAGTCTACCATTTTTGTTTTATGCCTAACCTAACCATTCACCTAACCTTAGTTTGCTCTCTACACATAACCATGGTTGCATTATGATACTTATCATATTATTTTCTATTTTGACAATACTTATGAGATTATCATCATCATCTTCTTCTTCTTCTTCTTTAAGAAGAAAGCTTGCCACCATTAATGGCATCTTGAGAAAAAGAGTGAGAAATCCAATTCTAAAGTGAACCCACTTCCTATTCCTTCATCCTCTACCTCTTGCCAAGTAGTATAGGGTGTTTTCTTCACAAGTTTCATGACTTGGTGAAGTGGGAGCTTGATCTTGTGTTGCCTCGACGTAGATCATCTTCGGCATCGAAGTCGACGACCTAGCCCGCCCATTTCTCCGATGAAGCCGATGCTAGAGCCCGGGATCCGATGATCGCAGCGAGGAGACTTCATCGCGGAGCCATGGAGGTGGAGAACCGGATCTACAAAGGTTGTATTTCCGTTCACTTCTTAGTAAAGTAGTTTACTAGTTGTTGTTATCGTCTAAACTCTAGTCAACGATCCGTATTAGGGTTTCTCGGCACTTATAAAGTATTGAAATTGGCATGGTTGATGCCTTGTGAGACCTCATTAGTGTGCCTAGGAACCCTACAGTGGTATCAGAGCCTAGCTGGAGCCTTAGGCGATGCGTAGACGGAGTTAGAAGTCCGATCGAAACGAAACCCTTACTCTAAAATGCTCTCTGGACATTTTTCAAAAACTGGGTTTTTTCCAGATTAAAAATTCTTTAAAAATTCAGCAGGAAATTCTAAGAATTACGGTGCAAATTTGACCAAGAGATCCTTCTAAAGAGCGGCGGAACCGCGGCAGAAGCATGGCTTCTGCGGCGGTTCCGCGGCCAATTTATGAGATCATCCCTCTATATTTGCACAGTAATTTGTGTCTTCAGGTGCTGAGTTTTCTGGGAAGTTTTAATTTGCACTCAAGAGTTGAGTTTTCTGGGGTTGTATTGGGACTTCGGTGATTCGATCGGATTGTCTAATCTTGTCTGTGTTTTCCGGATATTTTTTGAATATGTTAAAAAGTTCGACCGGATATAAATACCCACTTTTTCCCCTGTCGGGAAATTTCCAAGTGTTGGATCTTTCCGTGGTTTAATAATGTTCTAAGTAGTGCAAGTAACGCGATAGACCCTCTAGAAGACAACAAACCTTAACTCGATTATGTGACCGTCTTGAACTGCCCTTTGAACCTTCGGGTTTGGGGCAGTACGGCGTGCCACATGTGAGGCGTCGGCTTGACCCTTCTATGGCTGGACCGTTGGTACTGAGGCATGAACTGGATGTTTTTAAACTTGTTTCATTTGTTGATCTGTTTCGGGAAAACTTTGGTGTTTGACTGTTCGATCGGAAAGTTTAACATTTTCTGTTTATCTGGAATGGGATACAATAATTGGAATTCACAAGTAGTTATGAGATAACTGATATGAACGTTATAAACATAGCACTTTAGTCTCACTTGATCGGTTGCCACGGAATTTTGATATGATCAAAAGTCCGTCGCAATCTCTTAGCGTACGCGGATACTCGCCGGGTAAACTTAATAGACAGCTACACCCCATAGCCCCGACCAAGTGACTGTAGGAGAACCCCGTCGCCGAAAGCATCCGTTCGGGTGCTCGCGGAAGCGATGTTCCGCCTTGGTGCACTTCGTCGACGGTATCGGGGGTGCGGCCGTCTACTGAAGTTTGCGACGAGCATTCGATCAGAATATCGGGAATCTTGTTGAATTGCCCGACTTGATATTGAAAAGAGTTTTCGATAATGAGACTAAAATGCGGGGTTTATAATTGTTAGGCATGCGATGTCTAAGGAATTCATTAGATTAGGCATGCGATGTCTAAAGAGGTTGCGGATTCCAACTGTTGTAGTTTTACACTTTCTTTTCTGTGACCGTAAGTGTAATATGTGATATCGCCGGTTTCGTTGCTATATGTCAACGACAATTGGGATACGCATGTTTACTTACGTTGATGACATGTGATGTTATGTGTTGCTGGATATGTTATATTGGATCGTCGTGTTTGAATAGCCGGGGGGTTTTTATGTGAGATGAGTGTTTTTCATTTTCATTCATGTAAAAAACTTGTATGTAATATTCTTTTATTGGGGCACTTCCAGGTTGCCGAAGATGTCACCTTTTGTATATTATTTACTTTTCCGCACTAGGATAGACCCAAGGAGGAGGGCATAAGTAACCGGGTTCTGGAGTCCAGTGGGAGACCAACTCGAGGAGTCGAGTCCGGGTCTCCTAACTCTAGAATTGGTAGGGTTTCTTGCCGCTCTCGTAGGGGTCTAGGGGTGTGGGTTTGGCTATTCATCGCGACCGTGGAATCCGTGTTTTATACTGGCTCGTATTGAAAACACGGACGTCCTAGTATATCCAATGTTTCATATGTTTCTTCTGCTGCGATATCTGTGATGTGATCATATGATGTTCTGATGATAGATATAGTATATAGTATATATGATATATTATATAGACGTTACTTATGTTTTACACCCGCGCTAGCCCTGCCCTGCTCTGCCGTCAGTTACCTTACCTAACGGTGCACGAGGGGACATCGAGGCGAATGCGGATGGCATAAGTGTACGTCGTATTTATCTGTGATGTTTAGGTATTTTAAATGATGGGACTTCATTAATGTGATTAATGAAAGAAAAGAAACCTAAGATGTTGTGGAATCGAATTTCAAAATAAAACAGGTAGCTACAGTTCTTGCTTTGCACAGCGGTATATATGATATATCCTGCACCTTATTCGATAAGGAAAGGACCGAGATCCCTTTACCGGGAGTGACTCCTTTAGCAATAACTGGCAGATGCTACGCACTCGGTTTGTCTTTTGATTGCTTTTAAGAGTTCTGCTTTGCATAGTGATATATATGATATATCCCGCACCTCATTCGACGAGGAAAGGACCGACGATCCCTTCACCGGGAGTGACTCCTTTAGCAAAACTAGAAAAGCCTCAAAAACACTCCATTTTAAAATCATTCGATCCTACAACGATATCAAGTTCATTACGCAATAGGTTTTCAGAAAAACCTGTCGTAGCCCTCCGTCATTTCAGATAAGTACTAGTTAGTATTCGTGCTGCGGTTGTTTGGCATGCGTCAAGGCGTAGTGTACGGTAGCTAACTAGTGCTTATCTGCTAACATACGATGCGATTGGATTAGGGTATTCGTACGGCGTTGTTTGGCATGCGTCAAGGGTCGTGCGGGTGGGTTTAATTCAATCAAGAAATGTACGGGTTGAACTTGACTAGCGGACTATGGGTTGTTTGGCATGCGTCAAGGTCATAGCACGCTAGGGGCAAAATATTATCGGGAATTTCAAGTGTTGAAATTTGCAATGAGATTGCATACCTTCTATGTGATAGTTGGATCACGATACCCACTGCGAGTAATTGTTACTCCTGGGAGAGTTTTACACATTACAATTAGCCGATCAAGTAAGTGTCTAGAAAGGTGTCAACGGGGTTACGCCTCTGGGAAAACGAGGTTTACATTAATTAGGTTCTTGCGAAAGCACGGGGGACCTCCCTCAAAGTACCGACACTGGCCTGGCTGAAAGATTGGCGAACTTGTAGTGTGTAATTAATCCTGGCTAGTCTTTCCTTTTAGGGTTTGAAGGAAGATTTGATAAAAACAGTAGGAGCCATCCTGATTAGATAAAATAATAACCAATCTGATCTTGCAAGAGCATAGGCTGAGTGTTTTCTTCTCTCTCTCTCCAGGTAGCGACCATATCACGCCTTAATCAAGATAATAATACGGATATATTGACCGAACCCACTTGTTATACTGAGCTGGGGAACATTGGTCCCGCTCTAACTTATAATTGTTATAAGACAGAGCAAGAATTGGGGAATACCAGATTTCCCGTGCCGCCCAAACGAAGAAAGTGCATGTTGATGCATCATCTTCGGGTGTGTTCGTTACAAAGAACTGTTTCTCAGTATCCTCTGCGTCCTGGGTATTTGATACCGGATCAGGATCCCAGATATGTAATCTGTTACATAGGGCTACAGATAGGTAGAGAACTGAGAACGGGTGATAAGTTTCATGAGGCAGAAAACGGGGCAAGTGTTGCAGCCAGGTCTGTTGGTCACTGTCACCCTGTATTACTTGAGTACATTGATTCTGAACAAATGCTATTAGATACCGAACCTGATATACAAAATCATATCTGTCTCTTTATTAGTAAAGAAACGATAAAATTTTGTATTGTTGGATAATGTTTTGAACATTTCCTATATCAAAAGTTGATCGGTTCAAGCACGTTATCTAAAAGCATTGATGTTCTAAATCAAACTACAGTTCGTAGTATACAGAACACACACAAGAGGAAGAGTTCAGAAATGAACGATTCCTTCTTGAGGTATTGTAGACTAGGTCATATCAATGCGACCCGACTGGCTGAAGTTGCATTTAGATGCATATTTAAATTAGTTTGAATTTACATCTTATAAAACTTGCCAGTCATGTCACAGAGATAAGATGACCATAGCTCTGTTTACTGGAAACATAGAAAGAGTTAGTGAACTCTTGGGATAATACATATTGATGTATGAAGGTCCCCTGTCTACACATACCAAGACCGGTTCTTTGTACTTCATTACATTCTCTGATGATCTCTCAAGATTCAGCCATATGTTCCTGTTGAAACACAAGTCCGAACCTTTTGAGATATTCACAGAATATAAGTTAGAAATAGAGAACCAAAACGGGTAAAAGTATTATGTCCTTTGCTGTGATCGAGGAGAAGAATACTTGAGCACGGAAATTCTGGACTATTCTAAAGGAGAATGAGATTCTCTCACAGTATTACTCCTCTGAATACACCACAGCACACCGGTGTATCAGGGCGGAGCAATAACACCCTATATGATATGGTATGCTCTATGATGAGTACTACTGAGTTACCTATTTCCTTTTGGGAGTTATGCACTTATGAAGTTGCATACCTATTGAATAGGGTTCCAATCAAATCAGTTGCCTACCGCTTCATATGTGATATGGAAAGGGAAGAGCCCATATCATAAAATAGTTAAGATTTGGGGTTTGTCCGTCCTTTGTCTAAAAGCAAAATCCGGACAAGCTCGAGGCAACGTCTTTTATGTAGAACTGGAAATGTTCCAGCTATACAAACTGCAGCTGATGATTTGACAGAACCAAAGGATTCAGTAGATTCCAACGAACCTCAGCCTCTCCGCCGATCTAGTAAGGTTCCTCACCCACCTGAGAGTTACTTCGGTTTCTCTATGATAATGGGAGCGAGGATTGCATCATGAGATGATGACCAAACTAGTTTCGAGCTGGCCATCAGGAGTGGAACTCTGTAAGAATGGCTGGATGCTTAGCGATCTGAGATGGAATTCTTATACACCAACAAAGTATGGACTTTAGTTGCTATATCTGAAGGGTTAAATCCCCATCAGGAGCAAGTATATCTTGAGAAGATTACTTGGTGTACATGGAAAAGTTGAGACTTTCAAAGCTAGACTTGTTAAAGGTTTGCATCATTGACCAGGTATGGATTATGTTGAAACCTTTTCTAAAGATCTATGCTTAAGTCTATCCAGATCCTACTTGCCATGGCTACATACCATGACTACGATATCTGGTGGTTGGGTGTCATGACAGCTCTTCTAAAATGATGTTTTGGAAGAGAGCGTCTATAAGTACACAGCCAGAGGGCTTCGTAGACAGTGGGAGCAGCGGAAACGTGTGCAAGATGTTTTATGTGATGAAGCAGGCATCGCGGAGTTGGAACATCTGTTTTGATGTAGTAGTCAAAGAGTTTGACATCATCAAAATGGTAGATGAACCTTGTATATACAAAAAGGTAGTAGGGAGTATGGTGGTGATCCTCATAGAGTACGTGGATGACATACTCTTGATAAGAAAGGAGTTTCCTATGCTACGCTCGGTCAATCTCCGCTTATCACAATGATTCTCCATAAAAGATCAAAGTGATACCTACTAAATCCTGGTTTTTGGATCTATGAGATAGATCTAATTGGATATTAGGACACTCACTAGCTGTAGTGAGATGGTATCAATTGATCCTGGGGAGAATCACTGGAAGGGTTCCAGGGTGATAAAGACGACTGAATGTCAGTCACAGGCATTGTCTTTACCCTCAGTAAAGGGACGGTATGGTGGAAGAGTTCCAAGCAAGATACCGTGGCAAACTAGACGATAAAGGTTGGATACATCGCTACTTAAGATGCTACCAAAGAGGCAGTCTGGATGTATATTTGTTCATAAGATGAACTTAGTTCCTCCCATTGTGTGACAATGGAGTTGTGGCTTATGCCAAGGAACGCTCGTCCCATCGGTGATCCAGACATATTCTAAGGTAGTATCACCTGATCATGGAGATAGTTGATCTCCAGGGTGATCGAGGTTAGGAGAGCGGACTCAGAGGATAACACGGCGGATCCACTCACGAAGGCCTATTCCCAGAGAGAGACTTTTATGGGATGGTTGAGTATGAGATACTACAACCACTTCTACAGATGGCCCTAGTGCAAGTGGGAGAATGTTAGTTATATGTATGCCCTAGAGGCCATTACTGTACATAGGATGTATATTGTAGTGGATGCTGGGACATATATAGGGAGGACTTTCTTGCTCGACATGATAGTATGCTATCTGGTTACTCTTTACCTTAACGTGTATACTGATTGTCTCTCTGTTACATGTTGGTAAAGCCCTTAGGATGTGTACTTGACTACATGGACTATGATGCGGATCATACTAGTGGGGACATGGTAGTCCATAAGTACATCCTTCAAGGTCCCTAGTCGTGGGTGTATCGAGACGGGGCATCGATATACCAGAGTAGACTAGCGTATACCTTCTCGACCCATACAGATGGGCGATGGATGATCCCATATCCATTGGTGTTTGACATCAGAGATGATATACGGGTGCTCAGTGGAGACTGGGTACACTGGACGGACTCGCCGAGAACTCCCAGATGGTATTATACCTCACGTCAGATGGCAGTTCTATGGTGACACTGGTACAGGTTAGTCTGAAGACCCGAGATCGTCATAGAGTCTTGTGTGATTCCCACTGTGCTTTGATTTCCACCTTACCACGTCCAAGAGGGCGTGCAAAACGGTGGCTTTTGGGTACAGTCCCGAATCACATGGAGGCAATGAGCGATAGGAGGGGATTCGTCTCTCCCGGTATAGGGAGTTGATTTTGCGCTGTGTTCGATTGGCTATAACCAGAAATCCCTGGCCAGGGTTGCTGAGATTTACTGGTAAGTGTTACCAGTAGTTTTTCGAACTGTTATAGACCTCATATCGACACGACTTATCGAGCTATTGGGGTCTGACGTTTACCACCCCTAGGCAAGATATGCAACATATCAGACGAACAGACCGGACTGTACGGTAAGTGTTACTGGTTGGATTCATAGGAGTATGAGCGGGCTTGCTTGTCGATCTTCTGATCGCTCAATACCCGGGTGGGCGTTACGTTTAGCAGACCGCTTGCGGCTTGTGGGTGCTTGATATGATCATCATCTGCTGCCGGCATATTGACGAGTCTTTAGAGTCCTACACAGAGGTTTCCTGGTGTTCATATCAGATTTTTGCATTTTCATACCGCCCAATTTTTGTAACATTGCATATCGGTAGATACTCTTGAGCCGTGTTTGCTAGTCAATTGCAGGATACAGGTTCTCGGTTCTAAAACGGTGAAATTCATGGAAAACACGAAAAAAGTCCGGGTTCCTGCCAACCACAGATAAAACACGGTCTCCGCTCGTCATCCGTATGTTGCCAGATATCAATAGGAAGACAAAAGGTCAAATCAATGTCACTCTCATGCACAAGACTCAATGGTAGCACAAAATCCAAGAGATCTACGCGGAGCTCGAGGCAATCATGACAAAATCTTGACAAAAAGTCCACCTTTCCCTCAACAGAAATTCTGGAAAAATCGTGGAGTCAAATTGAGAAAATATATGTACCAGAACAATGTACACATCAGACCAGGCCAGCACAAAAAAGCTCGAACCCCAACTCCACAGAACGGCCGCGGAACCGCGGCCAAAGGGGGGTCTAGGCCGCGGTTCCGCGGCCGTTATGGCGCCAAACGGAAAGTTCTTTAGGGGGTATTTTGGTCATTCTGTTTAGGTTCTGTTGGTTGCCCTAGGGTTTCATTTTCTGGCCTATAAATAGCCCAGAACTTTGTGAAGGAAGGGGTCCATTCTTGTATTTCTTTTTGCTAGGTTTTAGTTTACATGTTCTTTTTCCTCTTCTCACCTCTTCTCCATTAAACTTGTAAGTGAGCTTTTGAGTGAAGAGTGATGAATAAAGAAGATCATTTTATTATCATGCTTGTCTTACTTTGTTATAATTGTTGTAACTTTAAATTCGTTAAGTAGTTGTTGTTATTTCCTTGTTGTTTCTTTCTTCTTTCTTTTTCTTTATCCTTACATACGACAATGATATTTACGCTTGATCCTTGCCAAGGTGAGGTCGCAAATAGTTAGTCGTATTCTTCTAGTCTCCTTCTTTCTATCTTCCTCTTTTGTTTGTTTCATTTTTCCGTATTATGAAGTGTGAGTAGTTCTATACTTGTTAGGGTAGGATAAGGAAAGTTTGAGAGAAGGAAATCTCTCTCACTCTTTCCTTGCCCAACAACTTAAATCAACTCCCGTTAATTGAACCACAATCCGCTCCTTACGGCACCCTATCCTACATGATAGCGGTGATTCCGTAGTGAGACCGGTTGTGGTTGAATTAACCGGAGGTTATGGATAAGAGCCAAGAACGGACGGACAAGCACCAAAAGGAAGGACTATGCGTTGGAAAGCCTAGCTTATACTCGCAAGTTCCTTCCTAGTCGTGCTAATCCCCATTGTTGCCGATTACCGTAACACCGATATTAAGTGGGGCAACGAAAGATGTGGAGACTCCTAACTCAAACTAACATAATCCTAACCCTAACAAGCTCTCTTTAAATATCAACTCAACACTTAGATAATCCAACAAAATCTGAAAACCGGACTTAACTCGTTAAAACACTTTGAAAAAGACTCCCATCTCCCTGCGGACGACCCGTACTCAACCGGCTAGCTACAAGCGAAACCGTCTTGATTGCGGTATTTAAACTAGAACTTGAACACGCACTTATCCTAACAATCACCTGGCTCAAGCGAAACGAAATAGGAGCGCATATGAGATATGTGCGGGACCGAGAATAATGCGTGTATGTGATACCGTATTCAATTCTTGCGATGAATGTATCGAATGGTTGTATTTGATATAACCTAGTTATCGAATCGAGGATTGATTCGATAAGACGATATATTGGATATTAGTCGGTTATATGCGATATGACCGGATCGTTAAATCAAGTGTTGATTTAATGATTTAATGTATAATTATATATTTGATATATTACTTTGCATTAACTAGTATTGGTTCACTTTAAATGGATTTTCTCACTTGAAGTGCACATTGTATATGTGATATATTTTTGTGCACTTGATTGTATCATGTTTGATGATACATGCATGTTTGTGTGTATGTTTAGTTTAAACCTTGGTTAAGTAAATGGTTAGGGTTTTGTTTAATTTATTTATTCATTTATTTATTTATTTCATTTTAGCAAAAAGAGAAATGGTGGCTTGCTTTGTTTTACATTGAAGCTTCATGAAGCTTTGAAAAGTCTACCATTTTTGTTTTATGCCTAACCTAACCATTCACCTAACCTTAGTTTGCTCTCTACACATAACCATGGTTGCATTATGATACTTATCATATTATTTTCTATTTTGAAAATACTTATGAGATTATCATCATCTTCTTCTTCTTCTTCTTCTTCTTTAAGAAGAAAGCTTGCCACCATTAATGGCATCTTGAGAAAAAGAGTGAGAAATCCAATTCTAAAGTGAACCCACTTCCTATTCCTTCATCCTCTACCTCTTGCCAAGTAGTATAGGGTGTTTTCTTCACAAGTTTCATGACTTGTTGAAGTGGGAGCTTGATCTTGTGTTGCCTCGACGTAGATCATCTTCGGCATCGAAGTCGACGACCTAGCCCGCCCATTTCTCCGATGAAGCCGATACTAGAGCCCGGGATCCGATGATCGCAGCGAGGAGACTTCATCGCGGAGCCATGGAGGTGGAGAACCGGATCTACAAAGGTTGTATTTCCGTTCACTTCTTAGTAAAGTAGTTTACTAGTTGTTGTTATCGTCTAAACTCTAGTCAACGATCCGTATTAGGGTTTCTCGGCACTTGTAAAGTATTGAAATTGGCATGGTTGATACCTTGTGAGACCTCATTAGTGTGCCTAGGAACCCTACATTGTTATCCTAAAACTTCTAGTTTGAGCCTAGGTTAAGATTACTTAGCACCCTAAAAAATTTATTGTGGCATGTGTGTTGCTAGCAAACCCTAGTAAATGTGCTAAGGAATCACAACATGGTATCAGAGCCAAGCTAGAATTTTAGTGACGATGCTAAAACAATTACGAAACCGAAACAACTCCGAATTAACAAAAAAAATGAAACCCTAAAATATGCTTCTCTGTCGATTTTAAAATGAGCTCGGAAAATTTTTTAAACAACTGCAGAAGCTAGTATGTGCTACACTAAGAACACCAGAGAAAAACGGGGGGGAGGGGTTTCCATCGGATTTGAACCGGCCACATGGCCCATATGACCGGCCTTCTCGGCCCCCATTGCCCAGAACTGCCCCGTTTCGCTTTGGTGCTCTGGTCTGTAGATTTTGGGGTTTTAGGTATTGTTTGTTTAGTCTATAAATTTCATGAGATGTTTATTTGTTGTGGGACTAATTCAGAGTTCTTCGTAGTCGTAATTTTAACATTGTATTGGTAACCTAGACAACGTTAAACAGGTCGAACGAATATCGAACGCTGGCATTTTCCATGTTAAATGTACTCAATGTATAATGCAGGTAACCATGTGGACCCTCAAGAAGAATGAAACCCTAACTCGATTCTGTGACCACGGAACCGTGGCTAAACCTTAGGGTTTACCGTTGTTAGTGGCGCCATAGATGTGGCTTGGGTTTTCCCTTCTACGGCTGGTCCGTAAAGTACTTTGGCATAATTTTTGGGTATTGTTTAACGTTGCTCAAGTGTTGAGCTTGCTGGGAAATATGGGTATTCGTTGATTCGATCGAAGGGTTTAACATCGCCTAGATTTATATGATATTTATTTCTGGGACCGTAAGTGTAGTATGTAGTGTATCGCCGGTTTTGTTGTTATATGTCAACGGCAATTGGGGTACGCATACTTGCTTACGTTGATGACATGTGATGTTATGTGTTGTTGTGATATGATGTATAGGATCGTCGTGATTGAATGGCCGGAGGGTTTTATGTGAGATGAGAGTTTTTCTTTTCATTCATGTAAAATTCATTTGTATGTAATATTCTTTTATTGGGGCACATCCGAGTTGAGGATGATGTTACCTTGATGTATATTATTTACTTTTCCGCATTAGGATAGACCCAAGGTGGGGAGCATAAGTAACCGGGTTCTAAAGTCCAGTGGGAGGCCATCTCGAGGAGTCGAGACTGGGTCTCCTAACTCTAGAATTGGTAGGGTCACTTGCCTCTCTCGTAGGGGTCTAGCGTGTGGGATTGGCTATTCATCACTACCGTGGAACCCGTATTTTCTATCGTTGGCTAAATACAAAATACGGAATTCCTAGTATATCCTATATTTTCATATATGTGCTTCTGCTGTTCATATTATGTGATGAGATCGCTTTATATGTTGAAACGAATGGTATTATAATATATATGATATATATTAAGCGTTACTTATATTTTACATCCGCGCTAGTCTCGTCCCTCTATGTCGTTAGTTAAGTAACCTAACGGTGCATAACGAGACATCGTGGCGAATGCGAATGGAATAATTGTACGTTCTATTTTCGTTTCTTTTCTGTGATGGCTTAAGGACTTAAATGATGGGACTACATTAATATGATTAATATAAGGAAAAATAAACCTAAATGATGTTGTAGAATCGAATTTGAAACCCACTCGGCTTTTTACGAAAAAGCTACATTTCAAAATTGCGGAGCTTAAGCCACTCCTTTTGAAAACCATTTTATTCTACAACGATATCAAGTTCAAAGCGTTAAAGGTTTTCTTAAAAACCATCCGCAACCCTCCATCATTTTAGGAAGTAGAGTACTTAGTATTCGTGCTACATATGTTGATTATAGTCAAGGCGTAGTGTACGGTAGCTAAGTGATATCTTCCTACAAAGCATATGATGTGATTAATTAGGACATCCATGTGATTATGTTGATTATAGTCAAGGGTCATAAGGGTGGGTCTAATTAATCAAGAAATGACGGGTAGAACTTGACTAGTGCTTATGATATGTTGATTATAGTCAAGGTCATGAGTGCTAGGGGTAAAAACCATATCGGGAGTTTCAAGAGTTGAAATTTGCAATGAGATTGCATACCTTCCATATGATGGTTGGATCCCGATCCCACTGTGAGAAAGAGTTTCTCCCAAGAGAGTTTTACACTTTACAATTAGCTAACCCATTAGGTGTCTAGAAAGGTGTCAACGAGGCTAAGCCTCTGGGAAAATGAGGTTTACTTTAATTAGGTGCATGCGAAAGCACGGGGAACCTCCCTCAAGTACCGACACTGGCCTGGCTGAACGGTTAGCAAAATTGTAGAATGTAATTAATCCTGGCTAGTTTTCCTTTTAAGGTTTGAAGGGAAATTTGATAAAAGCAGTGGGAGATATCGATTAGATAAGATAATAACCAATCTGATCTTTGCAAGAGCTTTCGCTGAGCGTATTCTTTTCTCTCTCTTAATGGCAAAGACCAATGACAGGAATTAAGCTTCTACTAGAGAAAAATAAACTGAATGGGACCAATTATAACGACTGGCTGAGGAATATTAACATTGCCTTGACTTATGATAAGGTATCATATGTCCTCACGGACCTAGCCCCACCCGTCCCAGGTCCTAAATCTTCAGCTGCGGATAGGGAAATCCGCAAGGCATGGGACGCTGACTGTGCCACGGCCAAATGCCTCGCGCTTGCATCGATGGATAACACACATCAGAAGCAGCATGAGCAGATGGATGTCCAATCCATCTTTCTCCATACAAAAGAGTTATATGGGGAGCAATCTCGTGTCCTACAATACGAAGCATCTAGAAAGCTGTTTCAGAGGCGGATGGCTCCTGGCATACCAGTAGGTGACCATGTTCTGAAGATGATGGCTCTTAAAGAAGAGCTTGAGGACCTAGGATGGACAATGGAGAATGAACAATATATTGATATTGTTTTACAGTCTCTCCCCCCAGCCTTTGCTCAATTTGTAGTTAACTTCAACATGCACAACATGGAGAAGTCACTGTCTGAACTTCTCAATATATTGAGGAGTGCAGAGAGCACACTGAAGTAAGTGAAGACTCCCGCTTTGATTGCTGGGCCATCTTCCTCTTCTGCCCAAAAGATAAGGCCAAGGGAAAGATGAAGAAGAAACCCACCAAACCTAGAGGTGGAGTTAAAAAGACTAAGGGGAAAGACAAGTCCAAGGCCGGGGAATCGGGGAAAGGGGAATGTTATCACTGCCACAAAGTGGGACACTGGAAGCGCAAATGTGATGAGTACCTGGATCTCAAGAAGAAGAAGCATGGTGATGCTTCCGCTTCAGGTGTGTTTGTGAAAGAAAACTATTTTTCTATAAACTCTGCTTCCTGGGTATTAGATACCGGTTCAGGTTCTCACATATGCAATTCCATGCAGGGGCTGAGAAATAGCAAAGTTTTGAAGACAGGTGACCATACTCTCCGGGTTGGAAATGGTTCCAATGTACATGCGGTTTTAGTGGGAGAGTATCACCTGGGGTTTCCATCAGGGTGTATATTGGTTTTGAACCCATGTTATTATGTACCTAGTATGCTTTGTAATATAATATATGTGTCTTTGTTAGACAATGAAGGATATAATTTTGTATTGCAGAATAATGTTATGAACATTAACCTGAATCAAATGTTGGTTGGGTATGGTACATTTAATAACGGGATATATGTCCTAAATCAACACACAGTTTTCAGCATACAACACACTAATAAAAGAACATTTTCAGAAATAAATGAAACTTTTCTTTGGCACTGTAGACTTGGTCATATTAACGAAACAAGACTAAACAAGACTAAACAAGCTACATAAAGATGGATATTTAAACCCCTTTGAATATAAATCTTATGCGACTTACCAGTCTTGTATCAAGGGTAAAATGACCAAAACTCCATTTATAGGACACGGAGAAAGAGCTAATGAGCTCTTAGTCCTCATACATAGTGATATATGCGGGCCAATGTCTACACAGGCTAGAGAAGGTTTTTCTTACTTCATAAGTTTTACTGATGATTTCTCAAGATTCGGTCATGTGTTTTAACTAAAGCATAAGTCTGAAGCTTTCGAGAAATTCACTGAGTACAAACTTGAAGTAGAAAAACAAACCGGATTGAGTATCAAGATGCTTCGATCGGATCGAGGTGGGGAGTATCTCGGTACAGAGTTTGTGGACTTTCTAAAAGAGAATGGGATTCTCTCTCAGCTCACTCCTCCTTACACACCACAGCACAACGGTGTGTTAGAACGACGGAATCAGACCCTATTAGATATGGTACGTTCCATGATGAGTGATGCTAAGTTACCTGTCTCATTTTGGGGGCATGCATTGGAGACTGCAGCGTTTCTATTGAACAGGGTTCCAACCAAAATTGTGTCTACCACACCATATGAGATATGGTATGGGAAGAGACCATCTCTTAAGCGATTTAAGATTTGGGGTTGTCCGGCCTATGCCAAAAAGCAGAATCCGGACAAACTCGAGACACGGTCAGTCATGTGTAAGCTTGTGGGATATCCAAAGAATTCTTATGGATATCTTTTCTACCACAAGGAGGAACAAAATGTTAGTTTCTCGGAATGCCACATTTTTAGAAAATGAGTTTTTTACAAACACTGATGGCAATGTGGTAGATCTAAAAAAAGGTTCTATAGACACAAGTTACAAATGTCGACTTGGTTGAACCGGCTGTTGCAATAAAAACTAATGAACCTCAGCCACTCCGTAGATCTGGTAGGACTTCTTGCCCACCGGAGAGGTACTACGGTTTTCTCATTGATGGTGATAGAGAAGATTGCATCATAGATGATGATGATCCTACCAGTTTTCAGCAAGCTATCACGAGCGGAGACTCTGTGAACTGGCTGGATGCCATGAGATCTGAAATGGTGTCTATGTATACCAACAAAGTATGGACTTTGGACGTTATACCCTCTGGGGTAAAACCCGTAGGGTGCAAATGGATCTTTAAAAGAAAAATTGGTGTAGATGGGCAGGTGGAGACCTATAAGGCAAGACTTGTGGCGAAAGGATTTCGTCAAAGACCAAGTCTGGACTATGACGAAACTTTTTCTCCCGTAGCCATGCTTAAATCCATTCGGATCCTACTTGATATTGCTGCTCACTACGACTATGAAATCTGGCTGATGGACGTTAAAACTGCATTTCTAAATGGTGATTTAGAAGAATGCGTTTATATGGATCAGCCAGAGGGCTTCATTGACAGTGGGAGCAGCGGGAAAGCATGTAGATTGCTTAAATCCATTTATGGATTAAAGAAAGCATCACGAAGTTGGAACATCTGTTTTGATGATGTTATCAAAGAGTTTGATTTCATCAAAAATCCAAATGTACCTTGTGTTTATAAGAAGGCTGTAGGGAGAGCTGTCGCATTCCTCGTATTGTACGTGGATGACATTTTTCTGATAGGAAATGATATTCCTATGCTACAGTCGGTCAAATCATTCTTATCACAAAGGTTCTCCATGAAGGACCTGGGTGATACCACGTACATATTGGGCATTCGGATCTATAGGGATAGATCCAAAAGGTTATTGGGATTGTCCCAAACCAGGTAATTCAACACCATCCTAAAGAGGTTTAGTATGGAAGACTCCAAGCGGGGTGCCTTACCCGCTTGCCATGGAGTCACTCACTCCAAGGACTTTTGCCCAAAGATCGATGAAGAGAGAGCTCGCATGAGCATTATACCCTATGCTTCAGCCGTAGGATCTATAATGTATGTGATGTTATGTACGCGCCCTGATGTAGCTTATGCACTTGGTGTAGTAAGCAGGTATCAGTCCAACCCAGGGGAGAATCACTGGGCGGCTGGGAAGAACATTCTTAAGTACTTGCGAAGGACTAAAGAATTTTTCTTTGTGTATGGTAACGAAGATCTCCAAATGGAGGTCTTTACCGATTCAAGCTTCCAGAGTGATAAGGACGACAGCAAATCTATCTCTGGGTTTGTATTCACACTCAATGGAGGGGCGGTGAGTTGGAAGAGTTCCAAACAGAATACCATTGCAGACTCTACGATGGAAGCTGGGTACATTGCTACAAATGATGCCGCCAAGGAAACCATCTAGATGAGGAAGTTCGTCCCGGAGCTAGGAGTAGCTCCAACCATTATTGATCCAATACCTTTGTATTGTGATAATAATGGGGCTATGGTGTTAGCCAAGAAGCCAAGGTCCCATCAGCGGTCCAGACACATCCTGAGGCGTTTTCATCTGATCCGGGAAATAGTTGATTGCCGCGAGATCGAGATTAGGAGAGTAGACACAAAGAATAACACCGCGGATCCACTCACCAAGGCCCTCCCTCAGCCGCAGCATGAGCGACTTTTTGAGATGTTGGATATGAGATAGGCCAATAACTGGCCTTAGTGCAAGTGGGAGATTATTGGATATATGTATGCCCTAGAGGCCATTATTTGATAGTGGATGTATTTATACATGTGTGTGTGTGTATACAGAGGACATTCTTGCTCGACATGATAGTATGCTATCTGGTTGCTCTTTATCTGACATGTTCACTTGATCATGCTTTTATTCATTTGCACATGTTGATAAAGCCCTGAGGATATTTGCTCGACTACTGTGATTATGATGCAGATCATACTAGTGGGATATCTGTAGTTTATAAGTGTTGGGTTTACCTAGCACCTCACAAGGGTTTGTATTGCATCAAACTGTAGGGTTCCTAGGCACACTCATGAGGTTCTACAAGGCATCAACCATGCAAAAATCAAATTTTTATGTGCCGAACAACCCTATGCAAGATCGTTAACTAGAGGTAAAGCGAAATTAAAAGCAAGTAAACTACATTACTACTAAGTGAAAGGAATTACAACCATTGTAGATCCGGTCCTTCACTTCTAAAGCTCCGTGTTGACGTCCCTTCGCTGCGATCATCGGAATCCCGGACCCTAGCGATGGTTTCATCAGAGAAATGAGCGGGCTAGGTCGTTGACTTCGAGGCCGAAGATGATCTACGTCGGGGAGACTCAAACTCAAGCCATTCCTTCACTTGGTCAAAAACTTTGTGAAGAGAACACCCTATACTACATGGAAAGTAGTAGAGGATGAAGAAATAGGAAGTGGGCTCACTTTAGAATTGTTTTTCTCACACTTTTTCTCATGGCACCATTGGAGCTAGCAAGCTTTTTGATGGAGCTTGAAGAAGAAGAAGAAGAAAGAATAAAGAATTCATGAATCCAAATGAAACTTATCCTCTTAATTATGGCACCATGGTTGAGTTAAGCCCTCATGCTTAACTCATGTAGAGAATTAACCAAAGTATTAGGTTAAGGGTTGGGTTAACTAATATCCTAAGGAAATGACAAAAGAGTTGACTTTGTCAATGTTTATCAAGCTTCATGAAGCTTGATAACTTTGACCGAAGTCTCATCTCTTTTGTTATTTGTTAGGAAATTAGTAAACCCTAATTTAACCTTGATTTGATTTAAGTCTCATACACACATCTTGTATGTATCATCAAGCATGATACAAACATGTACACTTGCATATATCACATATAAACAATGTGCACAATCTAGTGAGAAGGTGAGAAAATCAATCTTAAGTGAAACAATACGAGTTAATGTAAAATAATATATCAAATATATAATTATACATTAAATCATTAAATCAACACTTGATTTAACGATTCGGTCATAACCGACTAATATCATGTGTAACAACTTATCGAATCAACACTTGATCCGATAACCCGGCTATATCGCATACAACCGATCAATGTCACGAATCGCGAGAATAGAATACGGTATCTCATATCGTATTAATCTCGGTCCCGCACATATCTCATATGCGATCCTATTTCGTTTCGCTTGAGCTAGGAAACCCCTGTGTAGGACTCTAAAGACTCGTCAATACGCCGGCAGTAGGTGATGATCATATCAAACACCCACAAGCCGCAAGCGGTCTGCTAAACGTAACGGCCACCCGGGTATTGAGCGATCAGAAGATCAATGAGCAAGCCTGCTCACACTCCTGTGAATCCAACCAGTAACACTACCGTACAGTCCGGTCTCGTCGTCTGATATGTCGCATATCTCGCCTAGGGGTAGTAAACGTCAGACCCCAGTAGCTCGATAAGTCGTGTCGATATGAGGTCTATAACAGTTCGAGAAACTACTGGTAACACTTACCAGTAAATCTCAGCAACCCTGGCCAGGGATTTCCGGTTATAGCCAATCGAACACAGCGCAACATCAACTCCCTATACCGGGAGAGACGAATCCCCTCCTATCGCTCATTGCCTCCATATGATTCGGGACTGTACCAAAAAACCACCGTTTTGCACGCCTTCTTGGACGTGGTAAGGTGGAAATCAAAGCACAGTGGGAATCACACAAAACTCCATGACGATCTCGGGTCAACAGACTACTCTGTACCAGTGTCACCGAAGAACTGCCATCTGACGTAAGGTATAATACCATCTGGGAGTTCTCGGCGAGTCCGTCCAGTGTACCCAATCTCCACTGAGCACCCGTACACCATCCTTGATGTCAAACACCGATGGATATGGGATCATCCATCGCCCATCATATGGGTCAAGATGCGTAAACGCTAGTCTACTCTGGTGCATCGATGCCCTGTCTCGATAAACCCTCGACTAGGAACAGTTATAGGATGTACTCGCCGACTACCGTAGCCCCACTAGTATGATCTCATCACAGTCCCAGTAGTCGAGTACATATCTTAAGGGATTTATCAACATGTAACATAGAGACAATCAGAGTACATGTTAAGATAAAGTAAACCAGATAGCATACTATCATGTCGAGCAAGAAAGTCCTCCCTATATATGTCCAAGCATCCATTACAATATACATCGTATGTAAAGTAATGGCTTCTAGGGCATACATATAACTAACAATCTCCCACTTGCACTAGGGCCATCTGTTGTGGTATCACATACCCAACAATTAGCTGCTGTTGAAGTATCTCATACTCAACCATCCCATAAAAGTCTCTACTGGGAAAAAGGCCTTTGTCAGTGGATCCGCGCTGTTGTCCTCTGTGTCTACTCTCCTAACCTTGATCTCCCTGGAGATCAACCATCTCCATGATCAGGTGATACTGCCTAAGAATTATATCTGGATTTCAGATGGGACGGTAGTTCCTTGGCTAAAGCCACAACTCCATTGTCACACAATGGTAGGAACGAAGTTCATCTCATGAACTTATATATCCAGACTGCCTCTTTGGTAGCATCCTTGGTAACGATGTATCTTGCCTTTAATCATCTAGTATGTCACGGTATCTAGCATGGAACTCTTCCAACATACCGTCCCTCCATTGAGGGTAAAGACAATGCCTGCGACTGACATTCAGTCGTCCTTATCACCCTGGAACCTTTCCAGTGATTCTCCCCAGGATCGATTGATACCATCTCACTAAAACTAGTGAGTATACTAACATCCAATTAGATCTATATCATAGATCCAAAATCCAGGATTCAGGAGGTATCACTATGATCCTATATGGAGAATCCATCTGATAAGTGGAGATTGACCGAGCGTAGCATAGGAAACTCCTTCCCTATCAAGAGTATGTCATCCACGTACTCTACAAGGATCACCACCATACTCCCTACTACCCTTTTGTATATACAAGGTTCATCTACCATTTTGATGAAGTCAAACTCTTTGACTACCACATCAAAACAGATGTTCCAACTCCGCGATACCTGCTTTATCCTATAAAGCATCTTGCACACGTTTCCGCTGCTCCCACTGTCTACGAAGCCCTCTGGCTGTGTACTTATGGACGCTATCTTCTAACACATCATTTAAAAAAGCATTCATGACACCCAACCACCAAATATCGTAGTCGTGGTAAGTAGCAGTGGCAAGTAGGATCTGGATGGACTTAAGCATAGCTTTGAAAGTCTCAACTTTTCCATGTACACCAAGTAATCTTCTCAAGATATACTCGCTCCTGATGGGGATTTAACTCTTAAGATAAAGCAACCAAAGTCCATACTTTGTTGGTGTATAAGGATTCCATCTCAGATCGATAAGCATCCAACCATTCTTACAGAGTCTCACTCCTGATAGCCTGCTCGAAACTAGTTGGGTCATCATCTCATGATGCAATCCTCGCTCCCACTGTCATAGAGAAACCGAAGTATCTCTCAGGTGGGTGAGGAAACCTACTAGATCGGCAGAGAGGGTGAGGTTCGTTGGAAACTATTGAATCCTTTGGTTCTACCAAATCATCAGCTGCAGTTTGTATAGCTGGAACCTTTCCAATTCTACATAACAGACCTTGCCTCGAGCTTGTCCGGATTTTGCTTTTAGACATAGTCCGGACAACCCCAAATCTTAACAAACTTAAGATATTAGCTCTTCCCTTTCCATATCACATATAAAGTGGTAGGCAACTGATTTGATTTGAACCCTATTCAATAGATATGCAGCTTCTCAAGTGCATAACTCCCAAAAGGAAATAGAAAACTCAGTAGTACTCATCATAGAGCACACCATATCACATAGGGTGCTTTTGCTCCGACCAGATATACCATCGTGCTATGGTGTATACGGAGGAGTAATGCTGAGAAAGAATCTCATTCTCCTTTAGAATGGTCCAGGAATTCTGTGCTCAAGTATTCTCCTCCTTGATCTCATCAAAGGACATAATACTTATACCCGTATTTTGGTTCTCTACTTCTAACTTATATTCTGTGAATATCTCAAAAGCTTCGGACTTGTGTTTCAACAGGAACATATGTCTGAATCTTGAGAGATCATCAGAGAATGTAATGAAGTACAAAGAACCGGTCTTGGCATGTGTAGACAGGGGACCTTCATACATCAGCATGTATAAATCCCAAAAGTTTACTAACTCTTTCTCTATTTCCAACAAACAGAGCTATGGTG
This sequence comes from Agapanthus africanus, assembly GCA_030015575.1. Taxonomy (NCBI): domain Eukaryota; kingdom Viridiplantae; phylum Streptophyta; class Magnoliopsida; order Asparagales; family Amaryllidaceae; genus Agapanthus; species Agapanthus africanus. Next base: position 460,268,343 of record JASDDO010000012.1, on the reverse strand, counting down.
ATCGTATCTTTGTGACATGACCAGCAAGTTTCACAAGATGTAAGTTCAAACTAATTTAAATATGCATCTAAATGTAACTTCAGCTGGTCGGGTCGCATTGATATAACCTAGTCTACAATGCCTCAAGAAGGATCCGTTCATTTCTGAACTCTTCCTCTTGTGTGTGTTCTATATACTAAGAACTGTAGTTTGATTTAGAACATCAATGCTTTTAGATAACGTGCCTGAACTGATCAACTCTTGATATAGGAAATGTTCAAAACATTATCCAACATTACAAAATTATATCATTTCTTCACTAATAAAGAGACTGATATGATGTTGTACATCAGGTTCGGTATCTAATAACATTTGTTCAGAATCAATGTATTCTGGTAATACAGGGTGACAGTGACCAACAGACTTGGCTGCAACACTTGCACCGTTTTCTGTCTCATGAAACTTATCACCCGTTCCCAGTTCTCTACCTTTCTGTAGCCCATGTAACAGATTACATATGCGGGATCCTGATCCGGTATCACATACCCAGGACGTAAAGGATACTGAGAAACAGTTCTCTGTAATGAACACACCCGAAGATGATGCATCAGCATGCACTTTCTTCGTTTGGGCGGGATGGGAAATCTGGTATTCCCCAATTTCCTGCTCTGTCTTATAACAATTATAAGTTGGAGCGGGACCAACGTTCCCCAGCTCAGTATAACAAGCGGGTTCGGTTAATATATCCATTTCATTATCTTGATTAAGGCGTGATATGGTCGCTACCTGGAGAGAGAGAAGAAAATACTCAGCGTATGCTCTTGCAAGATTAGATTGGTTATCTAATATATCTAATCAGGATGTCTCCCACTGTTTTAATCAAATCTTCCTTCAAACCCTAAAAGGAAAGACTAGCCGGGATTAATTACACTCTACAAGTTCGCCGATCTTTCAGCCAGGCCAGTGTCGGTACTTTGAGGGAGGTCCCCCATGCTTTCGCACGAACCTAATTAATGTACACCTTGTTTTCCCAGAGGCATAACCTCGTTGACACCTTTCTAGACACCTACTTGATCGGCTAATTGTAATGTGTAAAACTCTCCCAAGAGTAACAATTACTCGCAGTGGGTATCGGGATCCAACTATCTCATAGAAGGTATGCAATCTCATTGCAAATTTCAACACTTGAAACTCCCAATAATATTTTACCCCTAGCGTCCTATTGTTAGTGTTTATGCCCTAGAAGGCCATTACTGTATCATACTAGCTTGTATATTACTTAATGGAAGCTTGGGATATTCACATGTATATAACAGTCTTGCTAAACATGGTAGTATGCTACTTGGTTTTTCTATCTTAATATGTGAGTGTACGTATTGATAGAGCTCTTAGGATCTTGCTTGTCTACCAGCGTTGTGATGGCAGTCACACTAGTGGGGGCTGGGTAGTCTACAAGCACATCCTTATTCAGGTCCCTGGTCGTTGGATTATCGAGACAGAGCATCGATACTCCGGAGTAGACTAGTGTGTACGCTTCTCATCCCAGTTGGGGAGATGGTCTGTCCCACAGCCGTCAGTACGTCGTACTGGAGATAGTATACAGGTGCTCATTAGGTTACGGGTACACCGGACAGGACTCACAGGGAACTGTTGGTTGGTTTGATACCAGTCGTCAGTAAACAGTTCCCAGGTGACATGAGTACAGCGTAGTCCGCAGACTTGACACTGCTACTTCGCCTCGAGTGTGTCCCACTGTTCTTAGATTGCTACCCTACCACGGCTCAAAGGAGTCGTGCAAACAGGTAGCAGTTGGGTACAGTCCCGAGCACTTGGAGGCAGTGGCGGTTAGACAGGATTCGTCCCTCCCGGTATTGGAAGTAGATATCGTGCTGTGTCAGAGAGCCATTACGCAAAGTCCCTGGCCAGGGCAAGCGAGATTTGCTGGTAGGTTCCAGTAGTTTCTCAGGGTGTAATGGGCTTTACTCCGACACGACTTATACCGCTATTAGGGGACTGACGCTTGCCGCCCCCCTAGGCCCGATATGCGATTGTCTTGGACGAACGGACCGGACTGTATGGAGATTGTCACATCAGACTCAGTAGGAGTTCGGATGGGTTTACTCATCGGCCTTCTTATCGACAACTACCTGGGGACCGTTACGTACAGCTAGTGCCGCTTGCGGTCTGTGGTTAAACCCACTGCCAGCGTAGTAGTCGAGTCTCTAGAGTCCCACACAGAGAGTTTCCTACTCCAGGCGAAACGATATAGAGGTTGCATGGTTTTGCGACAAAGGGTTCGGACGCATACGTGCGTTTACGCGCGTACGACTTTCGGACAGTTTTTACCAGTCGGCTTTGGTTTAAGCCAGTTACTGGTATCCGGTTATTGGATTTTTACAGTCTAAAGTTTTTCCGTATTTTTACGGATCGGAGGGGCGTTCTCGTAATTACTCGAGAAGCTTCTAGAAGATGTGACTAAGGAGGTTTCTTTTGGATAAGAGAGTGAGTCATGGTGGTGATTCATTCATTTCATTAATGCACATTTATTGCTTAATGACTCATGCTAATGAATCACCACTAGATATTTCATGAAGCATGCTTATTCATTTCTTATTATTCATTATTGAAAAATAAGAATGCTTCATAATATTATGATACACTCTCTCTCTTCTCTCATTATCTTATCTCACATTCTCTCTCCTCAAGCTCTCATCTTCAAACCCTAATCCTTAATCCTCATGTGTTGAGATCAAAGGATTAGTTAGACTAAACAATCCATAACCTACACTCTACATCATCCTTTCATCTTTGATTAGCAATCAAAGTTGATTAGTTACCTCAAGTTAGAGGTTTAGCTTGGAGTTTCACTCTCGGGTGGATCGTCTACTACCTAGAGAAGGTCGAGGAGAACAAAGGAGGACACAAAGACGAAGGACTAGTTTCGATCGGTATAATCCCTTAACACTATAGTTTAGTTTAGCTATGTGTTTGGTTATTATTTGTTTAGCTTCGATTCAAGCGGTTAGTCGATGTTCGTTGTTTAAACTTGATCGTTTTTGAAAATTCCGCCTCCCCACAAGTACTGGGGTGTACTACATCGACTTACAGTGGTATCAGAGCCTCGCTAAACAATAAATAACTTAATTGCAAATTTGTACGAATTTCGAACGGAAAAACAAAGCCGCAAAACCCTAATTCTGTCAAGTTTCTGTCGAAGTTAAAATCAAGTCAGAAAATTTTTCAGGTGTGTTCAGAGAGCTTGACATGACCACAGGAGAACACCCAAAAAATTTGGGCTTCTGATTCGTCTAAAGTGCCGCGGAAGGGCGGCGGATACCACCGATCCGCCGCGCAACCGCGGCCGAGTTGACGAGTCAGCAACTCGTTTTTTTTGGGTGGGTCTCCTGTGGTGTTTTGGGTTTTCTGGAATATTTAATTATTGCTCAGGTTACTGTTTAACAGAGCAGATTTTGGAGCAATATTGAAGTTGTTTATTCGATCGAATTGTACAGTATTTGCGTATTGGATTATATCTGTGATTGTTTAATGTGTTCGTAAACCTCCCCTAACTGCTAGTATGTCGGTTGGCAGGGGGTTGCACATTTCTGAAATGGTTATATCTGTTTGTGCATATAAACTGTATTGGACTGTTGTGGTGTATAGCCGGGGTTTGCAATGGGTTATTGATTAATTCATTTGTTGTAAATGTAATTTGTTGTAATATTATTTTCGCGGGGCACTTCCAGGTTGCGGTCGTAGCCACCGTTGTATTATTTCATTTTACTGTTTTTGCTCCTAGGACTGACCCAAGGTGGGGTACACAGACTACCGGGTGGGTAGTTTGCCGTACCCGTAGGGGTCGAGGGTGGGGTAAATGGCTATTCATCACAACTGTGTAATCTGTCTTTTCTTGCAGGCTCAAAAGAAATACAGATTGCTTGCAAATCCAATATTGTTTATCTGTGTTCTGGAATGAATATCATTGCGTCAGACGAATGTAAAATATCTATATTTATGATAGCTATTTAGACGCCACTTATGTTTTACACCCGCGCTAGCCCAGCCCCCGCTCTGTCGTTAGTTAAGTAACCTAACGGGTGATGACGGGACCCCGTGGCGAATGCGGATGGCATAAGAGGACGTTGTATTTTCGTTGTTTTTTGCAATGATAGGTTAATGATGGGACGCATTATCTATAATGCAAAGTAAAATAAACCAAAGTTTAAACCGTTGGAACAATTTAAAAGAAACCACTCGGTTATTTTTAAAAAACAGATATTTTTAAATGCGGAGCTTTAACCACTCCTTTTAAAAGCTATCAGGTTCCTTCGGTTATATCAAGTTCACTACGTTCACGGTTTCGCCAAAACCAGTCGTAGCCCTCCGTCATTTCTTATGAATGGTCAGTAGTATTCAAGCTATGTTTGTTTGGCCCTTAGTCAAGACATAGTGATTGGTAGCTACTGGGGTATTCATTTGTTGCATAGATAGATGAGTTGGTTTGGGACAGTCGTATTACTTTGTTTGGCCCTTAGTCAAGAGTATACGGATGGGTTCAAATCAACAGGATAATGATGGGCAGAACTTGACATGTGACTTATGATTTGTTGGCCCTTAGCCAAGATCATAAGAGCATGGGGCAAAAATCCATATCGGGAATTTCTAAAGAAACTGAAATTTGCAAAGAGATGCATACCATTTGGAGTTTGATGAATGTTGGTAGGATTCCTTCAACATTATCATACGATGATATTTGGATCCCGATCCTACTGTGAGTATATGCTACTTATCAGGATATTCGTCGCTTAACGATCAATGCTATAAACCTAGTAGGTGTCCAGAAAAGTGTCAGCGGGGTTACGCCCCCAGAGAAAAGAGGTTATTTAATTAAGGAACTTCGCGAAAGCGTTGGAAAACCTCCCTCGAAGTATCGACACCGGCCTGGCTGAACGGTTAAGCAAGTATTGTACGGTGAGAATAGTCTTGGCTAATTCTTCTTTTATGGTTTGAGGAAGGATTCGAGAAACAGTGGGAGCCATCCAGTTTAGATAAACTAAAAACCACTCTAAACTTGCAAGAGCATCATGCTAAAGAGTTTTCTTCTCTCTCTCCTAATTGCAGCGACCCTGAAAATGACTGGACTTAAGTTACTTTTAGAGAAAAATATACTGACGGGGCCAAACTATAAAGATTGGCTGCGGAATGTCAAGATGGCTTTGACCTATGACAAACTGGGGTACGTCCTCACCGCTACAGCACCTGCTGTCCTTGGTCCCAAATCCAGCAATGCGGATAAGGAAATCCGCAAAACCTGGGATTTAGATTGCGCGAGAGCCAAGTGCATCGTGCTTGCCTCGATGAACAATGAACATCAGAGGAGGCACGAGGATATGTCCCTAGATGGCATATTTCTCCATACAAAGGAACTTTATGGAGAGCAATCTCGTATAGCAAGATACGAGACCTCTAAGAAATTGTTTCGAGCGAGGTTGGCTGTCGGGTCATCGGTAGGTGAACATGTCCTACAGATGATCGGCTATATTGAAGAGCTCGCGGACCTTGGGACGACTTTGGATAATGAGCTCTATACAGACCTTGTTCTCCTGTCCCTTCCTCCCACCTACGCCCAGTTTATCCTCAACTTCAATCTTCAAGGAAAAGAAGTTGAACTTGCGGAACTCCTGAACATGTTAAGGAGTGCAGAGGGCACCTTGCAGAAGGCAAGGGAAACACCCGCTATGTTTGTTGGCGGTTCATCTTCTTCCGGGTCCAAGGCTAGGGCCAAAGGAAGGAAGAAGAAAGCCGCACCCAGACCTAGAGGAGGTGTTAGTAAGGTGGGAAAGAAGGGAAAGAAAAAGTTTACAGCACCGGTAGTTGGCCTGGATGAGTGCTTCCATTGTCACAGGAAAGGGCACTGGAAGAAGGATTGCAAGGCGTGGAACGCCAAGAACCAGGAACCGAAGCAGGCTGTGGCTTCGACTTCAGGTGTGTTTGTAATTGAGAATTGTCTGTCAATCAACTCTACTTCCTGGGTATTGGATACCGGGTCAGGATCTCATATTTGCAATTCATTGCAGGCACTGAGAAACCGTAGAGTGCTGAAGGAAGGTGATATGATCCTCAGGGTTGCTAACGGAGCTAGCGTGGGAGCTGCGTCCGTCGGGGATTATCACCTAGGATTGACGAGTGGACACATTTTGGTTTTACATAACTGTTATTTTGTACCCAGCTTAACGTGTAATATCATATCAGTTTCCTTGTTATCAAATAAAGGTTATGATTTCACGTTTGTAAGAGATGTTGTCAACATCCACCTTAATCTTGGTTTGATTGGGTCCGGTACTCTAAATAACGGCATATATGTGTTAAACCAACTCCAAATTTTCAATGTCCAGAACACACTAAAAAGAAAGTCTCCAGATTTAAATAAAGCTTTCTTATGGCATTGTAGACTGGGTCACATCAATGAGAGAAGGTTGACTAAGTTGCATAGAGAAGGATATTTGGACTCGTTCGAATATCAATCTTATGACACTTGTCAATCCTGTCTCAAAGGAAAGATGACAAAGACTCCATTTACTGGACAAGGAGTAAGAGCGAGCGAGCTCTTAGGACTCATACACAGCGATGTATGCGGTCCAATGTCTACACATGCGAGAGGTGGTTATTCCTACTTCATTACTTTTACAGATGATTTCTCTAGGTATGGATATGTTTTCTTAATGAAGCATAAATCAGAGGCCTTTGAGAAATTCCTGGAATTCAAGAATGAAGCGGAAAACCAAACAGGCAAAAGTATTAAGACACTAAGATCTGATCGAGGTGGAGAATACTTAAGTGCCGAGTTCCTAGGTTACCTAAAAGAGAAAGGAATTCTCTCTCAGCTTACTCCTCCATACACTCCACAGCACAACGGTGTATCGGAGAGACGGAATCGAACCCTATTGGATATGGTACGATCCATGATGAGTAATGCTGAGTTACCGCGATCTTTCTGGGGTTATGCGCTAGAATCAGCGGCATATCTTTTGAACCAGGTTCCAACCAAGACTGTGCCTACCACACCATATCAGATGTGGAGTGGGAAGAAACCCTGTCTAAAACATTTTAGGACATGGGGGTGTCCAGCTTTTGTAAGAAAGCAGCATGTGGACAAGCTCGAGGCACGCTCAGTACTGTGTAAGCTTGTGGGATATCCAAAGAACTCCAAGGGATATTATTTCTATTACGCAGAGGAACAAAAGGTTTTTGTTTCTCGTCATGCCCACTTCTTAGAAACTGAATTTTTAGAAAATCAGAAGAGTGGGAGCGAAGTAGAACTGGAAGAAATTCCAGAACCACAAGCTGTTGCTGAAAGTTTGGTAGAACCAGAGGTTCAAGAAGAACAGAACATTCCCGCACCCCTCCGCAGGAGTAGTAGGCCGTCTCGTCCGCCTGAGAGATACTACGGTTTTCTCATAGACGGGGATAGAGAGGATTGCATCATAGATGATGATGAACCTACTGACTTCCAGCAAGCCATCCAGAGCGGCGACTCGATACGATGGCTAGATGCAATGCGGACCGAGATGGAGTCCATGTACACCAACAAAGTATGGACTTTGGACTTTGCTCCAGATGGGGTAAAACCCATAGGATGCAAATGGATCTTCAAGAAAAAGATTGGTGTAGATGGACAGGTGGAAACCTATAAGGCTAGACTTGTTGCAAAGGGTTTTCGTCAAAGACCTGGTTTGGACTATGACGAAACTTTTTCTCCAGTGGCTATGCTCAAATCCATTCGGGTCCTTCTTGCTATTGCTGCCTTCCATGATTATGAAATCTGGCAGATGGTGTTAGTGTATATGCCCTAGAGGCCATTACTGTATCATACTAGTTTGTATATTACTTAATGGATGCTTGGGATATTCACCTTGTATATACAATCTTGCTTAAAATAGTAGTATGCTACTTGGTTTGTCTCTACTTCAATGTGTACTTGTGTTTATTTTACTATATCACTTATACGCATTAGTGGAGCCCTTAGGATCTTTGCTTGATTACCAGCATTGTGATGGCAGTCACACTAGTGGGGGCTGGGTAATCTATAAGCACATCCTTATACAGGTCCCTAGTCGCAGGACTATCGAGACAGGGCATCGATACTCCGGAGTAGACTAGCGTATGCGCTTCTCATCCCAGTGTGGGAGATGGTCTGTCCCACAGCCATCAGTACGTCGTACTGGAGATAGTATACGGGTGCTCGTTGGGTTACGAGTACACTGGACAGGACTCGTCGGGAACTGACAGGTTGGTATTATACCTATCGTCAGTCGTCAGTTCCCAGGTGACATGAGTACAGCTTAGTCCGCTGACTTGACACTGGCACTTCGCCTCGAGTGTGTTCCCACTGCACTTTGATCACTACCCTACCACGGCTCAAAGGAGTCGTGCAAACAGGTGGTGGTTGGGTGCAGTCCCGAAGCACTTGGAGGCAGTGACGGTTAGACAGGATTCGTCTCTCCCGGTATTGGGGGTTGACATCGCGCTGTGTCTAGGAGAGCCATTACACGAGTAGTCCCTGGCCAGGGCAAACGAGATATACTGGTAGGTTTCCAGTGTTATCTCAGGGTGTTTTGGGCTTCGCTCCGGCACGACTTGTACCGCTATTGGGGGACTGACGTTTACCGCCCCCTAGGCCCGCCATGCGATGTATCAGACGAACAGACCGGACTGTACGGAGAATGTCACATTCAGACTCAGTAGGAGTTCAGATGGGGTTTCACCTCGTCAGCCTTCTTGTCGGCATCTACCTGGGGACCGTTACGCACAGCTAGTGCCGCTTGCGGTCTGTGGTTAAACCCACTGCCAGCGTAGTGTCGAGTCTTTAGAGTCCCACACAGAGGGTATTCGCCTCTGGGCAAAACTGAGTAGAGGTCGCATGGTTTTGCGACAGGGTTCGTTCTCATCCGCGCACTTGTGCACGTTTGGAGTCCGGACGGATTATACTGGCAGGCTCTAGTTTGAGCCAGATACTGGTATATGTTTTGGGGGTTGCTTTTTATATCTTGGTATTCTTGTTTTTCGGAACGAGAATGCAGGTGTGTATGCACAGTTGCTTGAGGCGGAGAATGAGGTTTTTCATTAGGGTTTCGGAACGGGTGCGTATGCAAAATTGACAGTCTTCATTTTCCAAACCCTAATGGATTTGTATATATTATCTATTAATAATAATAATTAAATGAGAATTATGTTATGGTTGTTTTTGTTGACTTGTTGACCTTGGTTGACTTGTTGACCATTGACCACTTTCATGCCTTGAAAGTCTTCCTTGATTCATGCTTACTTTTCATTAAATGAAGCATGGTTGTGGTCATTCAAAATACTACCATCAACTATTCTCATTTTCAATTATTATCATTTAGATAATTCATTTCTTTTGCAATATGGTTGCAAGAAAGAAATAATTGAGCTCATTCTATCATAACCTCTCTCTCTCCTCATTTTCATCTTCTTCTTCCTCTTGAAAAGAGAAACCTTCTCATGTGTTGAGAATCATTCTCTTTAGAAAGAAAAGCAAACCCTAATCTATCTCTACTCATTCTAGGATGAAGGTTTAGCAAACCGGAAACCCTAGTTCACTCAAAGATCGAGGAAGAGCCCAAAGTCGAACCTTCGAGGTGGATCCATCTTCGACGGGAGAAGGCGACGTAAAGAAAACCATCAACCTCTACAAGGTTTGAAGAAGAAGGAGTTCAAGTTTAGGTATAACCATCTTCCATAGTAGCTAACTCTCTTTAGCTAGAATACTAGTTTTAGTTTAGACAACGATCCCGACATAGTTTAGTCCATGTTGCCTCTTGCGATAAAAATTCGTTTTTTATACCGTTTCCGCCTCCCCGTAAGCACCGGGGGTCGCAATATGGACTTACAGTGGTATCAGAGCCTAACTAAACTTAAACTAGCTTGGTAGTGAAGTGTAACGAAGTTCGGAACCGTAAAAAACCCAAAAACCGTATTTTTCCAAAACCTGAGTTTCTGTTGAAATTTTTTTGGCTCAAAATGAAAAATTTTATATTTGTAAAATCATCTCAGGGTTTTCTAAAAGCACCCATGAAAAACGATCCAGTGTTGAGCTCAAAGCGCCGCGCATCCGCGGCACGAGGTAGGCTCGTGCCGCGGAACCGCCGCGCTTTGTCGTCTTCTGCGTGTCGTTTTTCGTGCAGTGTCTGTAGTTGTTGATTTTGGGATTTTTATGATATAAATTATATGCCCAGATTTTCCAGAAAAGAAATTTCCTTTTGGGGTCCTATAATTCCGTATTTTTTCCGAACTTCACTGCACTTTGGCTATATTGGTTATATCTGTGATGTTTGCATGTATTGAACGTCGGCTAATCGCTATAAGTCGATTAGTCGGGGTTATACATGATCTGTAATGTGCTGGAATGTGTATATGAATGTGTTGGACTGTCGCGGGTGAATAGCCGGGGTTGGATGTGAGATGAGCTTTTGTTTTTCTTTCATTCATTTGTAAATGTAAATTGATGTAATTATATTATTTGTTTGGCCGCGCAACCGGGTCGGGGTTGTAGCCGTCATTGTATAATTCTTTTTACTGTTTTTGCTCCTAGGATAGACCCATGGTGGGGTGCACAAACTACCGGGAACTTGGCGGGTAGTTTGCCGCACCCGTAGGGGTCTTGGGTGGGGTATTTGCTATTCACCGCGACCGTGTTATCCGCTTTTCGTTTCAGGCTCGAAAGAAATGCGGATTGCTAGTATATCCAATGTATTCATCTGTGATCTGTAATGTCTATCATTGCTTTCTATTTAGGCGTTGCTTATGTTTTACAGCCGCGCTAGCCCAGCCCCCGCTCTGTCGTTAGTTAAGTAACCTAACGGGTGATGACGGGGCCCCGTGGCGAATGCATATGGCATAAGCGTACGTCATATTTTGGTTGTTTTCTGCAATGGTAGGATTTAAATGATGGGACGCATTAAAAGAACTAATGCAAGAATATCACGCATTAAAAGAACTAATGCAAGATAATAAACCAAGTTAAAGTCGTTGGAACACTTTCGAAAAACCACTCGGTTCTTTTCAAAACCAATTTTTAAATGCGGAGTTTGAGCCACTCCATTTAAAAGCTATCTCGTTCCATCGACCAAATCAAGTTCACTACGTTCACGGTTTTGCCAAAACCATCCGTAGCCCTCCGTCGTTTCGCATGAATAGTCAATAGTATTCAAGCTGTGTATGTTGGCCAAAGTCAAGGCACAGTGATTGGTAGCTGTTGGGTGTTCATGTGTAGCATAGATAGATGCGTTGGTTTGGGACAGTCGTACTGCCATTTTGGCCAAAGTCAAGGGTAGATACGGATGGATCCAAATTAACCTGGATAATGACGGGTAGAACTTGACATGTGACTTATGATATTTTGGCCAAAGTCAAGGTCATAAGAGCATGGGGCAAAAATCCACATCGGGAGTTTCATAAGTACTGAAACTTGCTAGATTTGCATACCATTTGGAGTGTGGTGATTCTGGTAGGATTCCTTCAGTTTCGTCACGCGATGATATTTGGATCCCGATCCTACTGTGAGTATATGCTACTCCTCGGGAAATTTCTCACTTAACGATCAATGCTATAAACCTAGTAGGTGCCTAGAAAGGTGTTAGCGGGGCTACGCCCCCAGGGAAAAGAGGTTCTTTAATTAAGGAACTTCGCGAAAGCGTTGGAAAACCTCCCTCGAAGTACCGACACCAGCCTGGCTGAACGGTTAAGCAAGTATTGTACGGTGGGATTGATCCTGACTAATTCTTCCTTTATGGTTTGAGGAGGGATTCGAGAAACAGTGGGAGCCATCCTGTTTAGACAAATTAAAAACCACTCTAAACTTGCAAGAGCATCATGCTGAGTGTTTCTTCTTCTCTCTCCTAATTGCAGCGACCTATCAACATGACTGGACTTAAGTTACTCCTAGATAAAAACAAGCTGACAGGGCCAAACTACAAAGATTGGCTCAGGAATGTCAAGATAGCAATCACTTATGACAAGCTGGGGTATCTTCTTACCACCAAAGCTCCCCCTGTCCCTGGTCCAACTTCCAGCGTCGCGGATAAGGAAATCCGCAAGACTTAGGAGATTGATAGCGCGAAGGCCAAGTGCCTCTTGCTTGCCTCGATGGACAACGAACATCAGAGGAGGCATGAGAATATAGACATGGAGTCCATATTGCTTCATACAAAAGAACTGTATGGGGAGCAATCACGTATCGCAAGATACGAAGCGTCGAAAAAGTTGTTTTCGACAAGAATGGCCGTCGGATCATCAGTAGCCGAGCACGTGCTAAAGATGATCGGTTACATTGAGGAGCGCAGAGGGCACCCTACAGAAAGGTAGGGAAACATCCACTTTGTTTGTAGGAGGATCATCTTCTTCTAGGTCCAAGGCGAAAGCCAAGGGAAAGAAGAAGAAAGCCCCCGCCAAACCAAGGGGCGGTGTTAGTAAAGTGGATACGAAGGGAAAAGGAAAAGCAACAAAGATAGCTGGGAAGCTTGTGGATAAGGAAGAATGCTTCTTTTGTCATAAGAAAGGACACTGGAAGAATGATTGCAGGGCCTGGAAGGCCAGAACACAGGAATTGAAGCAGGTTGCAGCTTCAGCTTCAGGTGTGTATGTTATTGAAAACTGTCTTTCTATAAACTCTACTTCCTGGGTATTGGATACCGGATCAGGATCTCATATCTGTAATTCTTTGCAGGCGTTGAGAAACCGTAGTGTTTTGAAAGCAGGTGACATGACCCTCAGAGTTGCAAACGGAGCGAGCATGGATGCTAAAGCCGTGGGGGACTATCACCTGGGAATGTCAGATGGACATGTTTTGGTTTTGCGTAATTGCTTTTTTGTACCCAACGCAACTTGTAATATCATTTCTGTATCTTTAGTTTCTAAAGAAGGTTATGAATTTGCGTTTGTAAGTAATGTTGTAAACATTCGCCTTAATCAAGTTTTGATTGGGTCAGGTACTTTGAGTAATGGTATATACGTATTGAACCAACCACAGATTTTTAATGTCCAGAATACACACAAAAGAAAGTCTCCAGAAATAAACCAGACTTTCTTATGGCATTGTAGATTGGGTCACATCAATGAGAGAAGGTTGACGAAGTTACATACAGAAGGGTATTTGAATGCGTTCGAATATCAGTCGTATGCCACTTGTCAATCCTGTCTCAAGGGAAAGATGACAAAGACTCCGTTTACTGGACATGGAGAAAGAGCGAGCGAGCTCTTGGGACTCGTACACAGTGACGTGTGCGGTCCAATGTCTACACATGCCCGAAGCGGACATTCTTACTTCATTACTTTTACGGATGACTTCTCAAGGTACGGTTATGTTTTCTTAATGAAACATAAGTCCGAGGCTTTTGAAAAATTCCAGGAGTATAAGAATGAAGTAGAGAAACAGACCGGCAAAAGTATTAAGATTCTAAGATCGGATCGAGGTGGAGAATACTTAAGTGCCGAATTCCTGAATTACTTAAAAGAGAATGGTATTCTCTCTCAGCTTACTCCTCCATACACTCCGCAACATAACGGTGTATCGGAGAGACGGAACCGAACCCTATTGGATATGGTTCGGTCCATGATGAGTAACGCTGAGTTGCCGCGATCATTCTGGGGATATGCGCTAGAATCAGCCGCATACCTTTTGAACCGAGTTCCCACTAAGACTGTGCCTACTACGCCATTTGAGATGTGGTGTGGGAAGAGACCCCATCTTAATCACATTAAGATATGGGGAAGTCCGGCTTTTGTCAAAAAGCAGCATGCGGACAAACTCGAGGCACGCTCAGTACTGTGCAAGTTTGTGGGATATCCAAAGAATTCCAAGGGATATTTCTTCTACTGCGAAGAGGAACAAAAAGTTCTTGTTTCTCGTCATGCCCACTTTCTAGAACACCAGTTCATAGAAAAGGAAATTAGTGGGAGCACAGTAGAACTGGAAGAAGTTCCAGAACCACAGACTGTTACTGAAAGCTTAGTGGAACCAGAGGGTTCAACAGAACAGGACATTCCTACGCCGCTCCGCAGAAGTAGTAGGCAGTCTCATCCGCCCGAGAGATACTACGGTTTTCTCATAGACGGGGATAGAGAGGATTGCATCATAGATTATGATGAGCCTACTAGCTTCCAGCAGGCCGTTCAGAGCGTTGACTCGGTGAAATGGCTGGATGCAATGCGGACCGAAATGGAGTCCATGTACACCAACAAGGTATGGACGTTGGACATTGCTCCAGACGGGGTAAAACCCGTAGGATGCAAGTGGATCTTCAAAAGGAAGATTGGTGTAGATGGACAGGTTGAGACCTATAAAGCTAGGCTGGTAGCAAAGGGTTTCCGTCAAAGACCTGGCTTGGACTATGACGAAACCTTTTCTCCAGTAGCCATGCTGAAATCCATTCGGATCCTTCTTGCCATCGCTGCCTTCCACGATTATGAGATCTGGCAAATGGACGTAAAGACAGCTTTTCTAAATGGAAATTTAGAGGAGTGTGTCTATATGGACCAGCCAGAGGGCTTCATTCAGAGTGGGAGCAGCGGAAAGGTGTGCAAGTTGCTTAAGTCCATCTATGGACTAAAGCAGGCATCGCGGAGTTGGAACATCTGTTTTGATGAGACGGTCAAAGAATTTGGCTTTATCAAAAATCCAGATGAACCATGCATCTATAGTAGATTTGTAGCGAGAACTGTAGTATTCCTCGTTTTATACGTGGATGACATTCTCTTAATAGGAAATGACATTCCTATGCTACAATCTGTCAAGGGGTTCTTGTCACAAAGGTTCTCCATGAAAGACCTGGGTGATGCCTCATACATCCTGGGGATCCGGATCCATCGTGATAGATCCAAGAGGATATTGGGACTTTCTCAGTCCAGGTACATTGACACCATAGTGAAAAGATTCAGTATGGAAGATTCCAAGCGCGGTAACCTACCGGCTTGTCACGGGATCACCCTCTCTAAAGAGATGTCTCCCAAGACTGATTTGGAGAGGGATCGCATGTCTATTATACCCTACGCTTCTGCGGTAGGCTCTATAATGTATGCGATGTTATGTACCAGACCGGATGTAGCTTATGCACTGAGTGTGGTAAGCCGGTATCAGTCAAACCCTGGGGAGAAACACTGGATAGCGGTAAAGAACATTCTCAAGTACCTGAGAAGGACTAAGGAGATGTTCTTGGTGTATGGCGGAAAAGACCTCCAGATCGAGGCCTTTGCTGACTCCAGCTTCCAGAGTGACAAGGATGATTCCAAGTCCATGTCGGGCTTTGTCTTTACCCTCAATGGAGGGGCGGTGTGTTGGAAGAGTTCCAAACAGGAAACCGTTGCAGACTCGACGATGGAAGCGGAATACATCGCTGCATCTGATGCCGCAAAAGAAGCTGTCTGGATAAGGAAGTTCTTGAAAGAACTTCAGGTGGTTCCGTCCATTGTTGATCCAATACCTCTGTATTGCGACAACAATGGGGCTATAGCTTTAGCGAAGGAACCCAGGTCCCATCAGAGATCCAGGCACATCTTGAGGCGGTATCACCTGATCAGGGAGATCGTGGATCGCAAGGAGATCGAGGTTCGGAGAGTTGCTTCAGAAGACAACACTGCAGATCCATTCACCAAGGCCCTGCCCCAGACTCAGTTCGAGCGGCTGATCGAGATGATAGGTCTTCGATACGCCAGTACATGGCCTTAGTGCAAGTGGGAGATTGTTAGTGTATATGCCCTAGAGGCCATTACTGTATCATACTAGTTTGTATATTACTTAATGGATGCTTGGGATATTCACCTTGTATATACAATCTTGCTCAAAATAGTAGTATGCTACTTGGTTTGTCTCTACTTCAATGTGTACTTGTGTTTATTTTACTATATCACTTATACGCATTAGTGGAGCCCTTAGGATCTTTGCTTGATTACCAGCATTGTGATGGCAGTCACACTAGTGGGGGCTGGGTAATCTATAAGCACATCCTTATACAGGTCCCTAGTCGCAGGACTATCGAGACAGGGCATCGATACTCCGGAGTAGACTAGCGTATGCGCTTCTCATCCCAGTGTGGGAGATGGTCTGTCCCACAGCCATCAGTACGTCGTACTGGAGATAGTATACGGGTGCTCGTTGGGTTACGAGTACACTGGACAGGACTCGTCGGGAACTGACAGGTTGGTATTATACCTATCGTCAGTCGTCAGTTCCCAGGTGACATGAGTACAGCTTAGTCCGCTGACTTGACACTGGCACTTCGCCTCGAGTGTGTTCCCACTGCACTTTGATCACTACCCTACCACGGCTCAAAGGAGTCGTGCAAACAGGTGGTGGTTGGGTGCAGTCCCGAAGCACTTGGAGGCAGTGACGGTTAGACAGGATTCGTCTCTCCCGGTATTGGGGGTTGACATCGCGCTGTGTCTAGGAGAGCCATTACACGAGTAGTCCCTGGCCAGGGCAAACGAGATATACTGGTAGGTTTCCAGTGTTATCTCAGGGTGTTTTGGGCTTCGCTCCGGCACGACTTGTACCGCTATTGGGGGACTGACGTTTACCGCCCCCTAGGCCCGCCATGCGATGTATCAGACGAACAGACCGGACTGTACGGAGAATGTCACATTCAGACTCAGTAGGAGTTCAGATGGGGTTTCACCTCGTCAGCCTTCTTGTCGGCATCTACCTGGGGACCGTTACGCACAGCTAGTGCCGCTTGCGGTCTGTGGTTAAACCCACTGCCAGCGTAGTGTCGAGTCTTTAGAGTCCCACACAGAGGGTATTCGCCTCTGGGCAAAACTGAGTAGAGGTCGCATGGTTTTGCGACAGGGTTCGTTCTCATCCGCGCACTTGTGCACGTTTGGAGTCCGGACGGATTATACTGGCAGGCTCTAGTTTGAGCCAGATACTGGTATATGTTTTGGGGGTTGCTTTTTATATCTTGGTATTCTTGTTTTTCGGAACGAGAATGCAGGTGTGTATGCACAGTTGCTTGAGGCGGAGAATGAGGTTTTTCATTAGGGTTTCGGAACGGGTGCGTATGCAAAATTGACAGTCTTCATTTTCCAAACCCTAATGGATTTGTATATATTATCTATTAATAATAATAATTAAATGAGAATTATGTTATGGTTGTTTTTGTTGACTTGTTGACCTTGGTTGACTTGTTGACCATTGACCACTTTCATGCCTTGAAAGTCTTCCTTGATTCATGCTTACTTTTCATTAAATGAAGCATGGTTGTGGTCATTCAAAATACTACCATCAACTATTCTCATTTTCAATTATTATCATTTAGATAATTCATTTCTTTTGCAATATGGTTGCAAGAAAGAAATAATTGAGCTCATTCTATCATAACCTCTCTCTCTCCTCATTTTCATCTTCTTCTTCCTCTTGAAAAGAGAAACCTTCTCATGTGTTGAGAATCATTCTCTTTAGAAAGAAAAGCAAACCCTAATCTATCTCTACTCATTCTAGGATGAAGGTTTAGCAAACCGGAAACCCTAGTTCACTCAAAGATCGAGGAAGAGCCCAAAGTCGAACCTTCGAGGTGGATCCATCTTCGACGGGAGAAGGCGACGTAAAGAAAACCATCAACCTCTACAAGGTTTGAAGAAGAAGGAGTTCAAGTTTAGGTATAACCATCTTCCATAGTAGCTAACTCTCTTTAGCTAGAATACTAGTTTTAGTTTAGACAACGATCCCGACATAGTTTAGTCCATGTTGCCTCTTGCGATAAAAATTCGTTTTTTATACCGTTTCCGCCTCCCCGTAAGCACCGGGGGTCGCAATATGGACTTACAGATGGACGTAAAGACGGCTTTTCTGAATGGAAATTTAGAAGAGAGCGTCTATATGGATCAGCCAGAGGGTTTCAATCAGAGTGGGAGCAGCGGGAAAGTATGCAAGCTGCTTAAGTCTATTTACGGACTAAAGCAGGCATCGCGGAGTTGGAACATCTGTTTTGATGAGACAGTCAAAGAATATGACTTTATCAAAAATCCAGATGAACCGTGCATATATAGTAAAGTTGTGGCCAGAAGTGTCGTATTCCTCGTCTTGTACGTGGATGACATTCTATTGATAGGAAATGACATTCCTATGCTACAATCTGTCAAAGGATTCTTGTCACACAGGTTCTCCATGAAAGACCTGGGTGATGCCTCTTACATTCTGGGGATCCGGATCTATCGTGATAGATCCAAGAGGATGTTGGGACTTTCGCAGTCCAGGTATATCGACACTGTACTGAAAAGATTCAGTATGGAAGATTCTAAGCGCGGTAATCTACCGGCTTGTCACGGAATCACCCTCTCCAAAGAGATGTCTCCCAAGACTGATTTGGAAAGGGAACGCATGTCTATTATACCCTACACTTCTGCGGTAGGCTCTATAATGTATGCGATGTTGTGTACCAGACCAGATGTAGCTTACGCACTGAGCGTGGTAAGCCGGTATCAGTCAGACCCAGGGGAGAAACACTGGATAGCAGTAAAGAACATTCTCAAGTACCTGAGGAGGACTAAGGAGATGTTCTTGGTTTACGGCGGAAAAGACCTCAGGTTGGAGGCCTTTGCTGATTCCGGCTTCCAGAGTGATAAGGACGATTCCAAGTCCATGTCGGGTTATGTCTTTACCCTCAATGGAGGGGCGGTGTGCTGGAAGAGCTCCAAGCAGGACACCGTTGCTGACTCGACGATGGAAGCGGAGTATATAGCTGCTTGCGATGCCGCAAAAGAAGCAGTCTGGATGAAGAAGTTCCTAACAGAACTTCAGGTGGTTCCTACCATAGTTGATCCAATACCTCTGTATTGCGACAACAACGGAGCTATAGCTTTAGCGAAGGAACCAAGGTCCCATCAGAAGTCCAGACACATCTTGAGGCGGTATCACCTGATCAGGGAGATCATTGATCGTCAGGAGATCGAGGTTCGGAGAGTTGCTTCAGAAGAGAACATTGCTGATCCATTCACGAAGGCCCTTCCTCAGATTCAGTTCGAGAGGCTGCTTGAGATCATTGGTCTGCGATATGCCAGTACATGGCCCTAGTGCAAGTGGGAGATTGTTAGTGTTTATGCCCTAGAAGGCCATTACTGTATCATACTAGCTTGTATATTACTTAATGGAAGCTTGGGATATTCACATGTATATAACAGTCTTGCTAAACATGGTAGTATGCTACTTGGTTTTTCTATCTTAATATGTGAGTGTACGTATTGATAGAGCTCTTAGGATCTTGCTTGTCTACCAGCGTTGTGATGGCAGTCACACTAGTGGGGGCTGGGTAGTCTACAAGCACATCCCTATTCAGGTCCCTGGTCGTTGGATTATCGAGACAGAGCATCGATACTCCGGAGTAGACTAGTGTGTACGCTTCTCATCCCAGTTGGGGAGATGGTCTGTCCCACAGCCGTCAGTACGTCGTACTGGAGATAGTATACAGGTGCTCGTTAGGTTACGGGTACACCGGACAGGACTCACAGGGAACTGTTGGTTGGTTTGATACCAGTCGTCAGTAAACAGTTCCCAGGTGACATGAGTACAGCGTAGTCCGCAAACTTGACACTGCTACTTCGCCTCGAGTGTGTCCCACTGTTCTTAGATTGCTACCCTACCACGGCTCAAAGGAGTCGTGCAAACAGGTAGCAGTTGGGTACAGTCCCGAGCACTTGGAGGCAGTGGCGGTTAGACAGGATTCGTCCCTCCCGGTATTGGGAGTAGATATCGTGCTGTGTCAGAGAGCCATTACGCAAAGTCCCTGGCCAGGGCAAGCGAGATTTGCTGGTAGGTTCCAGTAGTTTCTCAGGGTGTAATGGGCTTTACTCCGACACGACTTATACCGCTATTAGGGGACTGACGCTTGCCGCCCCCCTAGGCCCGATATGCGATTGTCTTGGACGAACGGACCGGACTGTATGGAGATTGTCACATCAGACTCAGTAGGAGTTCGGATGGGTTTACTCATCGGCCTTCTTATCGACAACTACCTGGGGACCGTTACGTACAGCTAGTGCCGCTTGCGGTCTGTGGTTAAACCCACTGCCAGCGTAGTAGTCGAGTCTCTAGAGTCCCACACAGAGAGTTTCCTACTCCAGGCGAAACGATATAGAGGTTGCATGGTTTTGCGACAAAGGGTTCAGACGCATACGTGCGTTTACGTGCGTACGACTTTCGGACAGTTTTTACCAGTCGGCTTTGGTTTAAGCCAGTTACTGGTATCCGGTTATTGGATTTTTACAGTCTAAAGTTTTTCCGTATTTTTACGGATCGGAGGGGCGTTCTCGTAATTACTCGAGAAGCTTCTAGAAGATGTGACTAAGGAGGTTTCTTTTGGATAAGAGAGTGAGTCATGGTGGTGATTCATTCATTTCATTAATGCACATTTATTGCTTAATGACTCATGCTAATGAATCACCACTAGATATTTCATGAAGCATGCTTATTCATTTCTTATTATTCATTATTGAAAAATAAGAATGCTTCATAATATTATGATACACTCTCTCTCTTCTCTCATTATCTTATCTCACATTCTCTCTCCTCAAGCTCTCATCTTCAAACCCTAATCCTTAATCCTCATGTGTTGAGATCAAAGGATTAGTTAGACTAAACAATCCATAACCTACACTCTACATCATCCTTTCATCTTTGATTAGCAATCAAAGTTGATTAGTTACCTCAAGTTAGAGGTTTAGCTTGGAGTTTCGCTCTCGGGTGGATCGTCTACTACCTAGAGAAGGTCGAGGAGAACAAAGGAGGACACAAAGACGAAGGACTAGTTTCGATCGGTATAATCCCTTAACACTATAGTTTAGTTTAGCTATGTGTTTGGTTATTATTTGTTTAGCTTCGATTCAAGCGGTTAGTCGATGTTCGTTGTTTAAACTTGATCGTTTTTGAAAATTCCGCCTCCCCACAAGTACTGGGGTGTACTACATCGACTTACACCTATGACCTTGACGAATGCCAAACCATCCATAGTCCGCTAGTCAAGTTCAACCCGTACATTTCCTGATTGAATTAAACCCACCCGCACGACCCTTGACGAATGCCAAACAACACCGTACGAATACCCTAATCCAATCTGCATCATATGCATAAGCAGATAAATACTAGTTAGCTACCGTACACTACGCCTTGACGAATGCAAAACTACCAAAGCACGAATACTAAGTAGTACTTATCTGAAATGACGGAGGGCTACGACAGGTTTTTAAGAAAACCCTTTGCGTAATGAACTTGATATCGTTGTAGAATCGAGTGATTTTTAAATGGAGTGTTTTTTAGGATTTTCTAGTTTTGCTGAAGGGGTCACTCCCGGTGAAGGGATCGTCGGCCCTTTCCTCATCGAATAAGGTGCAGGATATATCATATATACCACTATGCAAAGCAAAAACTATAGTAGCAATCAAAAGACAAACCGAGTTTGTAGTATCTGCTAGTTTTGCTAAAGAGGTCACTCCCGGTGAAGGGATCTCGGCTCTTTCCTTATCGAATAAGGTGTTGGATGTTCTACAAGGAACACCGCTATGCAAAGCAAGAACTAGAGCTACCAGTTTTTAAACAAGTTTCTACAACATATTAGGTTTCTTTTATTTCATTAATCTCATTAATGAAGTCCCATTTTAATTATGCTTCACAAGCATCACATTTGAAACGAAATCTGCAATATAACATATATATAATATATATAATATAAACATTCGTCTCAGGAAGTAATATGATCTCATCACAGAACATTGCAGCAGAAGAACATATATGAAATATTCGATATACTAGGACGTCCGTGTTTTAATACGAGCCTGTATAAAACACGGATTCCACGGTCGCGATGAATAACCAAACCCACATCCCTAGACCCCTACGAGAGCGGCAAGCAACACTGCCAATTCTAGGGTTAGGAGACCCGGTCTCGACTCCTCGAGATGGTCTCCTACTGGACCCTAGAACCCGGTTACTTGTGCTCCCCACCTTGGGTCTACCTAATGCGGAAAAGTAAATAATATACAATGGTGACATCATCCTTAGCCCGGAAGTGCCCCAATAAAAGAATATTACATACAAATGAATTTTACATGAATGAAAAAGAAAAACTCTCATCTCACATAAAACCCCCGGCTATTCAAAAACGCAACGATCCAATACAACATATCACAGCAACACATGATATCTCATATCATCAACGTAAGCAAGTATGCCTATCTCAATTGTCGTTGACATATAGCAACGAAACCGGCGATATCACATATTACACTTACGGTCGCAGAAAAGAAAGTGTAAAACTACAACAATTGGAATCCGCAACCTCCTTAGACATCGCATGCCTAACCAAATGAATTCCTTAGACATCGCATGCCTAACAATTATAAACTCCGCATTTTAGTCTCATTATCGAAAACTCTTTTCAATATTTAGTCGGGCAATTCAACAAGATTCCCGACATGCTGATCGAATGCTCGTCGCAAACTTTAGCAGACGGCCGCACCCCCGGATGCCGTCGACGAAGTGCACTAAGGCGGAACACCGCTGCCGCGAGCACCCGAACGGATGCTTTTGGCGACGGGGTTCTCCTACAGTCACTTGGTCGGGGCTATGGGGCGTGGCTGTCTATTAAGTTTACCCGGCGAGTATCCGCGTCGCTACGTGATTGCGACGGACTTTTGATCGCATCAAAATCCCGTGGCAACCGATCAATTGAGACTAAAGTGCTATGTTTATAATATTCAAATTAGTTATCTCATAACAATTTGTGGATTCCAAATATTGTATCACATTCCAGATAAATAGACAATGTTAAACTTTCCGATCGAATAATCAAACACCCAAGGTTTCCCAAATAGCTCAACACTTGAGGGGAGTTTAAAAACATCCATTTCATGCCATGGTACCAACGGTCCAGCCATAGAAGGGTCAAGCCAACGCCTCACATGTGGCACGCCGTACTGCCCCAAACCCTAAGGTTCAAAAGGTAGTTCAAGACGGTCACATAATCGAGTTAAGGTTTGTTGTCTTCTAAAGGGTCCATCACGTTACTTGCATTATTTAGAATGCTCTAAAACTACGGAAAAATCCAACACTTGGAAATTTTCCGGGTCGGGAAAAAGTGAGTTATTGATATCCGGTCGAACTTTTTAACACTTTCTAAAATACCCGGAAAAATACATAGGCGAAGTTAAACTTTCCGATCGAATCATCGAGTTCTCAATACAACCCAGAAAACTCAACTCTTGAGTATTAGAAAAAATCCCAGAAAACAGAGGAATTATAGAAGGGCGTTACTGTGCAAGGCACGTGCCAAGATTCATTTTTATGGCCGCGGAACCGCCGCGCAAGCTAGGGTGGGGCCGCGGTTCCGCGGCGCATTGGTTGAATTGGGGGCACGTGCTCCACAGTAACTCCTAGAAAACCCTGCTGAATTTTTTGGATATTTTTAATTTGGAAAAATCCACTGTTTCAAAAAATGTATAGAGAAGGGTGTAGTTTAGGGTTTCGGGGTTCGATCGGGTTTCTAATTTCATCTACACTTCGCCTAAAGCTCTAGCCTTGCTCTGATACCACTGTAGGGTTCCTAGGCACACTCATGAGGATCTACAAGACATCAACCATGCCAAAATCAAATTTTTATGTGCCGAACAACCCTATGCAAGATCGTTAACTAGAGGTAAGGCGAAACTAAAAGCAAGTAAACTACTTTACTACTAAGTGAAAGGAATTACAACCTTTGTAGATCCGGTCCTTCACTTCAAAAGCTCCGTGTTGACGTCCCTTCGCTGCGATCATCGGGATCCTGGACCCTAGCGATGGTTTTATCGGAGAAATGAGCGGGCTAGGTCGTTGACTTCGAGGCCGAAGATGATCTACGTTGGGGAGACGCAAACTCAAGCTATTCCTTCACTTGGTCAAAAACTGTAGGGTTCCTAGGCACTCTCAAGAGGTCTCACAAGGCATCAACCATGCCAATTTCAAAAATACGGTGCCGAGAAACCCTAGACTAGATCGTTGGCTAGATGTTTAGGCGATAAAATGAAACTAGTTTACAGCTAAACTAAAAGAACGGATATACAACCTTTGTAGATCCGGTCCTCCACCTCCATAGCTCCGCAATGAAGTCTCCTCGCTGTCCAAGTCGAACCCCGGGCTCTAGCGTCGGCTTCATCGGAGAATGGACGGGCTAGGTCATCGACGACGATGCCGAAGATGATCTACGTCGAGGCATCGCTAGATCAAGCTCCAACTTCACCAAGTCCAAAAACTTGTGAAGAAAACACACTCTACTACTTGGTAAGAGGTAGAGGATGAAGAAATAGGAAGTAGGTAGACTTTAGAATTGGATTTCTCACTTGTTTTCATCAATCACCATTGATGAAGTAAGCTTCTTCATGGAAGAAGAAGATGAAGAAGAAGAAGAATATTATGATAAGTTATTAAAAAATGAAAAGGAAAACGAATACTTATCATAATATTAACCTTAGTTTAGTGTAGAGAATGGACCATGGTTAGATATGATGGTTAGGGTTAAGCAAGAGACAAGAATAGTGGACTAGGTCAAAGTTTCATGAAGTTTCAACTAAACAACAAAACTAGCAACCATTCTTTTCTCATCTTTTCAAAATAAATAAATGAATAAATAAACAAATGAATAAGATAATCAAAACCCTAATCATTAAGTAAACCATGGTTTAATCTTTACACTTAACCAAGTTAACATGCATCATCAAACATGATACAATCATGTGCACAAAAGTATATCACATATACAACTTGCACAATTCAAGTGAGAAAATCCATTTAAAGTGAACCAATACTAGTTAATGCAAAGTAATATATCATATATATAATTATACATTAAATCATTAAATCAACACTTGATTTAATGATCCGGTCATATCGCACATAACCGACTAATATCAATGTATTGGCTTATCGAATCAACGCTTGAATCGATAACTAGGTTATATCGCATACAACCAATCGATACATTCATCCCGAGAATAGAATATGGTATCACATACTCGTATTATTCTCGGTCCCGCACATATCTCATATGCGCTCCTATTTCGTTTCGCTTGAGCCAGGAAACCTCTGTGTAGGACTCTAAAGACTCGTCAATACGCCGGCAGCAGATGATGATCATATCAAACACCCACAAGCCGCAAGCGGTCTGCTAAACGTAACGGCCACCCTGGTATTGAGCGATCAGAAGATCGACGAGCAAGCCCGCTGACACTCCAATGAATCCAACCAGTAACACTACCGTACAGTCCGGTCTTGTCGTCTGATATGTCGCATATCTTGCCTAGGGGTGGTAAACGTCAGACCCCAATAGCTCGATAAGTCATGTCGATATGAGGTCTATAACAATTCGAGAAACTACTGGTAACACTTACCAGTAAATCTCAGCAACCCTGGCCAGGGATTTCCTGTTATAGCCAATCGAACACAGCGCAACATCAACCCCCTATACCGGGAGAGACGAATACCCTCCTATCGCTCATTGCCTCCATGTGATTCGGGACTGTACCCAAAAAGCACCGTTTTGCACGCCCTCTTGGATGTGGTAAGATAGAAATCAAAGCACAGTGGGAACCACACAAGACTCTATGACGATCTCGGGTCAACAGACTACTCTGTACCAGTGTCACCAGAGAACTGCCATCTGACGTAAGGTATAATACCATCTGGGAGTTCTCGGCGAGTCCGTCCAGTGTACCCAGTCTCTACTGAGCACCCATACATCATCTCTGATGTCAAACACCGATGGATATGGGATCATCCATCGCCCATCTGTATGGGTCGAGAAGGTATACGCTAGTCTACACTGGTATATCGATGCCCCGTCTCGATACACCCACGACTAGGGACTTTGAAGGATGTACTTATGGACTACCATGTCCCCACTAGTATGATCCGCATCATAGTCCAGATAGTCAAGTACACATCCTAAGGGCTTTACCAACATGTAACAGAGAGACAATCAGTATACACGTTAAGGTAAAGAGCAACCAGATAGCATACTATCATGTCGAGCAAGAAAGTCCTCCCTATATATGTCCCAGCATCCACTACAATATACATCCTATGTACAGTAATGGCCTCTAGGGCATACATATAACTAACAATCTTCCATTTGCACTAGGGCCATCTGTAGCAGTGGTTGTAGTATCTCATACTCAACCATCCCATAAAAGTCTCTCTATGGGAATAGGCCTTCGTGAGTGGATCCGCCGTGTCGTCCTCTGATTCTACTCTACTAACCTCGATCAGCCTGGAGATCAACTATCTCCATGATCAGGTGACACTGCCTTAGAATATGTCTGGATCACTGATGGGACCGGGGTTCCCGGGCCAGAGCCACACTTCCATTGTCACACAATGGTAGGAACCTAGTTCATCTCATGAACCAATATACACCCAAACAGCCTCTTTGGTAGCATCTTAAGTAGCGATGTATCCTGCCTTTATCGTCTAGTATGTCACGGTATCTAGCTTGGAACTCTTCCAACATACCGTCCCTTTACTGAGGGTAAAGACAATGCCTGCGACTGACATTCAGTCGTCTTTATCACCCTGGAACATTTCCAGTGATTTTCCCCAGGATCAACTGATACCATCTCACTACAACTAGTGAGTATTCTAACATCCAATTAGATCTATCTTATAGATCCAAAATCTAGGATTTAGTAGGTATCACTTTGATCCTATGTGGAGAATCATTGTGATAAGCGGAGATTGATCGAGCGTAGCATAGGAAACTCCGTCCCTATCAAGAGTATGTCTTCCACGTACTCTACGAGGATCACCACCATACTCCCTACTACCTTTTTGTATATACAAGGTTCATCTACCATTTTGATGATGTCAAACTCTTTGACTACTTCATCAAAACAGATGTTCCAACTCCGCGATTTCTGCTTTAACCTATAAAGCATCTTGCACACGTTTCTGCTGCTCCCACTGTCTACGAGGCCCTCTGGCTGTGTACTTATAGACGCGCTCTTCCAAAACATCATTTAGAAAAGCAGTCATGACACCCAACCACCAGATATCGTAGTCATGGTATGTAGCCGTGACAAGTAGGATCTGGATGGACTTAAGCATAGCTACTTGAAAAGGTTTCATCATTATCCGCACCTGGTCAATGATGCAAACTTTTAACAAGTCTAGCTTTGAAAGTCTCAACTTTTCCATGTACACCAAGTAATCTTCTCAAGATATACTTGCTCCTGATGGGGATTTAACCCTTCAGATATAGCAGCCAAAGTCCATACTTTGCTGGTGTATAAGGATTCCATCTCAGATCGCTAAGCATCCAGCCATTCTTACAGAGTCTCACTCCTGATGGCCAGCTCGAAACTAGTTAGGTCATCATCTCATGATGCAATCCTCGCTCCCACTGTCACAGAGAAACCGTAGTAACTCTCAGGTGGGTGAGGAACCCTACTAGTTCGGCGGAGAGGCTGAGATTCGTTGGTATCTACTGAATCCTTTGGTTGTACCAAATTATCTGCT
Organism: Agapanthus africanus; assembly: GCA_030015575.1. Lineage (NCBI taxonomy): Eukaryota > Viridiplantae > Streptophyta > Magnoliopsida > Asparagales > Amaryllidaceae > Agapanthus > Agapanthus africanus. Next base: position 460,240,823 of record JASDDO010000012.1, on the reverse strand, counting down.
GTATTTTGTATAGCTGGAACCTTTCCAGTTCTACATTACAGACCTTGCCTCGAGCTTGTCCGGATTTTTCTTTTATACATAGGCCGGACAATCCCAAATCTTAACTAACTTAAGATATGGGCTCTTCCCATACCATATCAAATATGAAGTGGTAGGCAACAGATTTGATTTGAACCTAATTCAATAGGTATGCAGCTTCTCAAGTGCACAACTCCCAAAAAGGAAATAGGTAACTCAGTAGTACTCATCATAGAGCACACCATATCAAATAGGGTGTATTTGCTCCGCCCCGATATACCATCGTGCTATGGTGTATACGGAGGAGTAATGCTGAGAGAGAATCTCATTCTCCTTTAGAATAGTCCAGGAATTCCATGCACAGGTATTCACCTCCTTGATCTCATCATAGGACATAATATTTATACCCATATTGGTACTCTACTTCTAACTTATATTCTATGAATATCTCAAAAGGTTCGGACTTGTGTTTCAACAGGAACATATGACTGAATCTTGAGAGATTATCAGAGAATATAATGAAGTATAAAGAATCAGTCCTGGAATATGTAGACTGGAGACCTTACATACATCATCATGTATCAGTCCCAAGAGTTTACTTAACTCTTTCTCTGTTTCCAGTAAACGGAGCTATGGTCATCTTATCTTTGTGACATGACTGGCGAGTTTCACAAGATGTAAATTCAAACTGCTTTAAATATGCATCTAAATGTAACTTCAGCTAGTCGGGTCGCATTGATATAACCTAGTCTACAATGCCTCAAGAAGGATTCGTTCAGATCTGAACTCTTCCTCTTGTGTGTGTTCTGTATACTAAGAACTGTAGTTTGATTTAGAACATTAATGCTTTTAGATAGCGTGCCTGAACAGATCAACTTTTGATATAGGAAATGTCCAAAACATTATCCAACAATACAAAATTTTATCGTTTCTTTACTAATAAAGAGACTGATATGATTTTGTATATCAGGTTCGGTATCTAATAACATTCGTTCAGAATCAATGTATTGGTAATACATGGTGACAGTGACCGACAGACTTGGCTGCAACTCTTGCCCCGTTTTCTGCCTCATGAAACTTATCACCCGTTCTCAGTTTTTCTACCTTTTTGTAGCCCTATGTAACAGATTACATATCTGGGATCCTGATCCGGTATCATATACCAAGGATACGGAGGATACTGAGAAACAGTTCTGTATAAAGAACACACCCGAAGATGATGCATCAGCATGCACTCTCTTCGTTTGGGCGGCACGGGAAATCTGGTATTCCCCAATTTCCTGCTCGGTCTTATAACAATTATAAGTTGGAGCGGGACCAACGTTCCCCAGCTCAGTATAACAAGCGGGTTCGGTCAATTATCCGTATTATTATCTTGATTAAGGCGTGATATGGTCGCTACCTGGAGAGAGAGAGAAGAAAACACTCAGCGTGCGCTCTTGCAAGAATAGATTGGTTATTATTTTATCTAATCAGGATGGCTCCCACTGCTTTTTATCAAATCTTCCTTCAAACCCTAAAATGAAAGACTAGCCGGGATTAATTACACACTACAAGTTCGCCAATCTTTCAGCCAGGCCAGTGTCGGTACTTTGAGGGAGGTCCCCCGTGCTTTCGCACGAACCTAATTAATGTAAACCTCATTTTCCCAGAGGCGTAACCCCGTTGACACCTTTCTAGACACCTACTTGATCGGCTAATTATAATGTATAAAACTCTCCCAGGAGTAACAATTACTCGCAGCGGGTATCGGGATCCAACTATCTCATAGAAGGTATGCAATCTCATTGCAAATTTCAACACTTGAAATTCCCGATAATATTTTGCCCTTAGCGTACTATGACCTTGACGCAGGCCAACAAACCATAGTGCGCTAGTCAAGTTCAACCTGTCATTTCCTGATTGAATTAAACCCACCCGCACGACCCTTGACGCAGGCCAACAAAGTAGCACGACTACCCTAATCCAATCTGCATCATATGCATAAGCAGATAACTACTAGTTAGCTACCGCACACTACGCCTTGACGCAGGCCAACAAACGTAGCACGAATACTAACTACCACTTATCTGAAATGACGGATGGCTACGACAGGTTTTTCTGAAAACCTATTGCGTAATGAACTTGATATCGTTGTAGGATCGAATGAATTTTGAAATGGAGTGCCTTTGAGGCTTTTCTAGTTTTGCTAAAGGAGTCACTCCCGGTGAAGGGATCGTCGGTCCTTTCCTCGTCGAATGAGGTGTGGGATATATCATATATATCACTGTGCAAAGCAAAAACACTTAAAAGCAATCAAAAGACAAACCGAGTGTGTAGCATCTTCCAGTTATTGCTAAAGGAGTCACTCCCGGTGAAGGGATCTCGGTCCTTTCCTCATCGAATAAGGTGCAGGATATATCACATATACCGCTGTACAAAGCAAGAACTGTAGCTACCTGTTTTATTTTGAAATTCGATTCTACAACATCTTAGGTTTCTTTTATTTCATTAATCTCATTAATGAAGTCCCATCATTTAAGTACCTAAACATCACAGATAAATACGACGTACACTTATGCCATCCGCATTCGCCTCGATGTCCCCTCGTGCACCGTTAGGTTAGGTAACTAACGGCAGAGCGGGGCAAGGCTAGCGCGGGTGTAAAACATAAGTAACGTCTATATAATATATCATATATACTATATACTGTATCTATCACAGAACATCACATGATCACATCACAGATATCGCAGCAGAAGAATCATATGAAATATTGGATATACTAGGACGTCCGTGTTTTGAATACGAGCCAGTATAAAACACGGATTCCACGGTCGTGATGAATAGCCAAACCCACACCCCTAGACCCCTACGAGAGCGGCAAGCAACCCTACCAATTCTAGAGTTAGGAGACCCGGCCTCGACTCCTCGAGTTGGTCTCCCACTGGACTCCAGAACCCGGTTACTTGTGCCCTCCTCCTTGGGTCTATCCTAGTGCGGAAAAGTAAATAATATACAAAAGGTGACATCTTCCGCAACCTGGAAGTGCCCCAATAAAAGAATATTACATACAAGTTATTACATGAATGAAAATGAAAAACACTCATCTCACATAAAAACCCCCGGCTATTCAAACACGACGATCCAATATAACATATCCAGCAACACATAACATCACATGTCATCAACGTAAGTAAATATGCGCATCCCAATTGTCGTTGACATATAGCAACGAAACCGGCGATATCACATATTACACTTACGGTCACAGAAAAGAAAGTGTAAAACTACAACAGTTGGAATCAGCAACCACCTCAGACATCGCATGCCTGACCAAATGAATTACTTAGACATCACATGCCTAACAATTATAAACCCCGCATTTTAGTCTCATTATCGAAAACTCTTTTCAATACCAAGTCGGGCAATTCAACAGGATTCCCGACATTTTGATCGAATGCTCGTCGCAAACTTCAGTAGACGGTCGCACCCCTGATACCGTCGACGAAGTGCACCAAGGCGGAACACCGCTACCGTGAGCACCCGAACGGATGCTTTCGGCGACGGGGTTCTCCTACAGTCACTTGGTCGAGGCTATGGAGTGAAGCTGTCTATTAAGTTTACCCGGCGAGTATCCGCGTACGCTACGTGATTGCGACGGACTTTTGATCACATCAAAATTCCGTGGCAACCGATCAAGTGAGACTAAACTGCTATGTTTATAACATTCATTCAGTTATCTCATAACTTCTTGTGAATTCCAATTATTGTATCCCATTCCGGATAAATAGAAAATGTCAAACTTTCCGATCGAACGATCGAACAATCGAACACCCAAGTTTTCCCGATACAGATCAACACATGAAACAAGTCTAAAAACATTCAGTTCGTGCCTCAGTACCAACGGTGCAGCCGTAGAAGGGTCAAGCCAACGCCTCACATGTGGCACGCCGTACTGCCCCAAACCCGAAGGTTCAAAGGGCAGTTCAAGACGGTCACATAATCGAGTTAAGGTTTGTTGTCTTCTAGAGGGTCCATCGAGTTACTTGCACTACTTAGAACTTCTTTAAACCACGGAAAAATCCAACACTTGGAAATTTCCCGACAGGGGAAAAATTGGGTATTTATATCCGGTCGAACTTTTTAACATATTCTAACAATTACCCGGAAAAACAAATAGACAAAGTTTGATACTCCGATCGAAACACGGAATCCCCAAAACAACCCCAGAAAATTCAACTCTTGAATAAATATTAAAAAATCCCATAAAATCCAGCACCAGAAATCATGAATTACTGTACAAACAGTGAAAGATGATGTAATCAACTTGCCGCGGAACCGCCGCATAAGCTAGGCTTATGCCGCGGTTCCGCCGCGCATTAGAGCGATCATGAGAAAATTTTTGCGCCGAAATTCTTAAAATTCCCTGCTGAATTTTTTAAGAATTTTTAATCTGGAAAAATCCCAGTTTTTAGAAAAAGTCCAGAGAGCATGGAAATTTTGGGGTTTCGGTTCGTTCGGACTTCAAACTCCGTCTAGACTTCGCCTAAGGCTCTAGCTAGGCTCTGATACCACTGTAGGGTTCATCGGCACTCTCAAGAGGTCTCACAAGGCATCAACCATGCCAATTTCAAAATTACGGTGCCGAGAAACCCTAGACTAGATCGTTGGCTAGATGTTTAGGCGATAAAATGAAACTAGTTTACAGCTAAACTAAAAGAACGGATATACAACCTTTGTAGATCCGGTCCTCCACCTCCATAGCTCCGCAATGAAGTCTCCTCGCTGTCCAAGTCGAACCCCGGGCTCTAGCGTCGGCTTCATCGGAGAATGGACGGGCTAGGTCATCGACGACGATGCCGAAGATGATCTACGTCGAGGCATCGCTAGATCAAGCACTTGTGAAGAAAACACACTCTACTACTTGGCAAGAGGTAGAGGATGAAGAAATAGGAAGTGGGTAGACTTTAGAATTGGATTTCTCACTTGTTTTCATCAATCACCATTGATGAAGTAAGCTTCTTCATGGAAGAAGAAGATGAAGAAGAAGAAGAATATTATGATAAGTTATTAATAAATGAAAAGGAAAATGAATACTTATCATAATATTAACCTTAGTTTAGTGTAGAGAATGGACCATGGTTAGATATGATGGTTAGGGTTAAGCAAGAGACAAGAATGGTGGACTAGGTCAAAGTTTCATGAAGTTTCAACTAAACAACAAAACTAGCAACCATTCTTTTCTCATCTTTTCAAAATACATAAATGAATAAATAAACAAATGAATAAGATAATCAAAACCCTAATCATTAAGTAAACCATGGTTTAATCTTTACACTTAACCAAGTTAACATGCATCATCAAACATGATACAATCATGTGCACAAAAGTATATCACATATACAACTTGCACAATTCAAGTGAGAAAATCCATTTAAAGTGAACCAATACTAGTTAATGCAAAGTAATATATCATATATATAATTATACATTAAATCATTAAATCAACACTTGATTTAATAATCCGGTCATATCGCATATAACCGACTAATATCAATGTATCGGCTTATCGAATCAACGCTTGAATCGATAACTAGGTTATATCGCATACAACCAATCGATACATTCATCCTGAGAATAGAATACGGTATCACATACTCGTATTATTCTCGGTCCCGCACATATCTCATATGCGCTCCTATTTCGTTTCGCTTGAGCCAGGAAACCTCTGTGTAGGACTCTAAAGACTCGTCAATACGCCGGCAGCAGATGATGATCATATCAAACACCCACAAGCCGCAAGCGGTCTGCTAAACGTAACGGCCACCCGGGTATTGAGCGATCAGAAGATCGACGAGCAAGCCCGCTGACACTCCAGTGAATCCAACCAGTAACACTACCGTACAGTCCGGTCTCGTCGTCTGATATGTCGCATATCTTGCCTAGGGGTGGTAAACGTCAGACCCCAATAGCTCGATAAGTCGTGTCGATATGAGGTCTATAACAATTCGAGAAACTACTGGTAACACTTACCAGTAAATCTCAGCAACCCTGGCCAGGGATTTCCTGTTATAGCCAATCGAACACAGCGCAACATCAACCCCCTATACCGGGAGAGACGAATCCCCTCCTATCGCTCATTGCCTCCATGTGATTCGGGAATGTACCCAAAAACCACCGTTTTGCACGCCCTCTTGGACGTGGTAAGATGGAAATCAAAGCACAGTGGGAACCACACAAGACTCTATGACGATCTCGGGTCAACAGACTACTTTGTACCAGTGTCACCAAAGAACTGCCATCTGACGTAAGGTATAATACCATCTGGGAGTTCTCGGCGAGTCCGTCCAGTATACCCAGTCTCTACTGAGCACCCGTATATCATCTCTGATGTCAAACACCGATGGATATGGGATCATCCATCGCCCATCTGTATGGGTCGAGAAGGTATACGCTAGTCTACACTGGTATTTCGATGCCCCGTCTCGATACACCCACGACTAGGGACTTTGAAGGATGTACTTATGGACTACCATGTCCCCACTAGTATGATCCGCATCATAGTCCAGATAGTCTAGTACACATCCTAAGGGATTTACCAACATGTAACAGAGAGACAATCAGTATACACGTTAAGGTAAAGAGCAACCAGATAGCATACTATCATGTCGAGCAAGAAAGTCCTCCCTATATATGTCCCAGCATCCACTACAATATACATCCTATGTACAGTAATGGCCTCTAGGGCATACATATAACTAACAAAAACTTTGTGAAGAGAACACCCTATACTACATGGCAAGTAGTAGAGGATGAAGAAATAGGAAGTGGGCTCACTTTAGAATTGTTTTTCTCACACTTTTTTTCATGGCACCATTAGAGCTAGCAAGCTTTTTGATGGAGCTTGATGAAGAAGAAGAAGAAGAAAGAATAAAAAATTCATGAATCCAAATGAAACTTATCCTCTTAATTATGGCACCATGGTTGAGTTAAGCCCTCATGCTTAACTCATGTAGAGAATTAACCAAAGTATTAGGTTAAGGGTTGGGTTAACTAATATCCTAAGGAAATGACAAAAGAGTTGACTTTGTCAATGGTTATCAAGCTTCATGAAGCTTGATAACTTTGACCAGAGTCTTATCTCTTTTGTTATTTGTTAGAAAATTAGTAAACCCTAATTTAACCTTGATTTGGTTTAAGTCTCATACACACATCTTGTATGTATCATCAAACATGATACAAACTTGTACACTTGCATATATCACATATAAACAATGTGCACAATCTAGTGAGAAAATCAATCTTAAGTGAACCAATAGTAGTTAATGTAAAGTAATATATCAAATATATAATTATACCTTAAATCATTAAATCAACACTTGATTTAACGATCCGATCATAACCGACTAATATCATGTGTAACAACTTATCGAATCAACACTTGATCCGATAACCCGGCTATATCGCATACAACCGATCAATGTCATGAATCACGAGAATAGAATACGATATCTCATATCGTAATAATCTCAGTCCCGCACATATCTCATATGCGCTCCTATTTCGTTTTGCTTATGCCAGGAAACCCCTGTGTAGGACTCTAAAGACTCGTCAATACGCCGGCAGTAGGTGATGATCATATCAAACACCCACAAGCCGCAAGCAGTCTGCTAAACGTAACGGCCACCCGGGTATTGAGCGATCAGAAGATCAACGAGCAAGCCTTCTCACACTCCTGTGAATCCAACCGGTAACACTACCGTACAGTCCGGTCTCGTCGTCTGATATGTCGCATATCTCGCCTAGGGGTGGTAAACGGCAGACCCCAGTAGCTCGATAAGTCATGTCGATATGAGGTCTATAACAGTTCGAGAAACTACTGGTAACACTTACCAGTAAATCTCAGCAACCCTGGCCAGGGATTTCCGGTTATAGCCAATCGAACACAGCGCAACATTAACTCCCTATACCGGAAGAGACGAATCCCCTCCTATCGCTCATTGCCTCCATGTGATTCGAGACTGTACCCAAAAGCCACCGTTTTGCACGCCCTCTTGGACGTGGTAAGGTGGAAATCAAAGCACAGTGGGAATCACACAAGACTCTATGACGATCTCGGGTCTTCAGACTAACCTGTACCAGTGTCACCATAGAACTGCCATCTGACGTGAGGTATAATACCATCTGGGAGTTCTCGGCGAGTCCGTCCAGTGTACCCAGTCTCCACTGAGCACCCGTACACCATCCTTGATGTCAAACACCGTTGGATATGGTATCATCCATCACCCATCATATGGGTCAAGATGCGTATACGATAGTCTACTCTGGTGCATCGATGCCCTGTCTCGATACACCCTCGACTAGGAACAGTTATAGGATGTACTCGCCGACTACCGTGGCCCCACTAGTATGATCTCATCATAGTCCCAGTAGTCGAGTACATATCCTAAAGGCTTTATCAACATGTAACATAGAGACAATCAGAGTACATGTTAAGATAAAGTAAGCCAGATAGCATACTATCATGTCGAGCAAGAAAGTCCTCCCTATATATATCCAAGCATCCATTACAATATACATCGTATGTACAGTAATGGCCTCTAGGGCATACATATAACTAACACAAACATGCTACAATTTATCTTTTAAGGGTGCTTTGCAAACTAACCTAGGATCAAACTAGAAATTTAAAGTAACATATGAAGTAGTATCACATACTACAAGTAATAAAACACCAAGTAAAGAGAATACAACCTTTGCAGTTCTCTTGTCACGACCCGAAATTGGCACGTGACGGCCCTTAAACTACGCAACGTCTACAGGCGTAACGCAATTTAAGTAAGCCAAAAACCCAGCAATCTAAACCATTAAAAGTAGTAAATGATAAGAACATTGTTAAAACGTTTGAAAATCTCAAGTACAAATTCTTTAAAGTTCAACTTTACTTTCTTAAAAATTTCGGCAGCACCTCCTTTGTAAAAACTAACCCCAAAATTCGGTACAACATAAATATAAGTAAAGCATCCCAAACGTGAGCAAATCCACGTCCAAAGGCAGAAAACAACCACCACAACAGATATACCACGCCGTAGCGAAGAAATAAAAGACGATATCAATAAAACTGCATAAAGACCTCCAAGTCACCAGAAATATACAATATCGTCCTCACATCAAGTCTCTAAGTCAATACATGAAAATGGTAGATGGAGAGTACAGGATACAACGAATATACAATAAGCAACATCGGATAACCGCGAAACCCACCTATAGCAAAACTGCACGCAATCAGCCGAAGCTGTATCCGCCGCAAAAGATGATATGATAGGTAGAAGCCCTGCCTCGACTACTCTGAGGAACCACCTGCAAACCCTGTGGCACAATGGGGGTGAGCTGCCAACTCGTGAATAGTAAATAACATATGCAGGTAATCACAAGTATGCACGTACAGCGCGAAACTAATGCATGCAAGATGGTAGCAATAAAAGCCAATATGTATGAAACAGTCATGTAAGATACTCTATCAGGTACTACTAATACATGAAGCAATAAACGGCAATATGTATGCAACAGTCACGTAAGGTACTATATCAGGTACTACTAATACATGAAGCAATGCATATAAAATAGCAGTATGTAAATGCAACAGTTATGAAAGGTACACTATCAGGTACTACGAATACATGAAGCAATGTAAATACAAAAAATGCGGAGTATGGAATAAAACATGTCATTCCCACGGAATCCTGACCTCGTGGTAGGACCAAAATCCATCAAGACAATCTAAATCCCAAATTTCCTCAGATCAGCCCCCAAACTGGCCCTCATATCCTGTAAGTATCATATATCCTGAATGTACAATATCAAGTAAATATCATATATCCAATATCCAGTATCGAGTAAGTTTCATATAAAGTGAGTGTCCAACATCGACACCCAAAAACATCATGAAACAAGTGTCTAGCATCGACACATAAATACTCATATCCATACGTTACTCGAATCGTAAGTGTCCGGTATCGACACCCGTGATCCACGTATCGGTCTTTCTCATATTCATACGTTCCTCGAATCGTAATTGTCCGTTATCGACACCCGTGATCCACGTATCGGTTTTCTGATATCTATACGTTCCTCGAAACCCAAGTGTCTCACCTCGACACTTGTGTTCCACGTATCGGTATATACGTCCTCCGAATCTTAAGTTCCCTAACATCGACACTCTCGATCCCGTATCGGTTTAAAACAAATCTCTGAGTGGATGCATACAAATATCAAATAAAGAATAAGAATACTTACATAATTTCACGAAACCACCACGGTCCTCAAATCCAGAAAATATCAAGTAATGAACAAGTATAACTGCATGAATCAATACATATATATTAGCGTCCCATTCCGCTAATATATATATATATATATATATATATATATATATATATATATATATATACTTAGGAGTAAAAATATCATAGAACATCATATGAAATCAATGATTGTAATATATGCAACATGAAACCGTAATATGAGCATATAAAAGAAAACCCTCTATTTAACTGCAACAAGTTAATATATATCATGCGGTTCCTAATTTCTCCAAGTTCATACAACATCAAATAAAGGTGAACATGTAGCAATAGCCAGGTATGCGTAACCATGTTGGTATAGCAAGATATGTGTATCTACTTATCCATAATGATGTAATACCCTCCAGGTATATGTGTAAGTATGTATGCGAGATGTATATGTAGCTATGTCTCATATGTGTATATATCTATCACTATGGTGCAATACCATATAGGTATATAGGTAACTAGCATCTAAGCATGTCAAGGCATATGTGTAAGCATGTAGGTATACAGGTATACTATATGTCATATGCACAAATGGAAATAGGGATCATGTCTCAATGTCCCTCAACAATACAATATCACATATGTATAGGTGTTGTGTGTGTCATGGAAATTATTGACGGTGTGTATGTAGCATACAATTAGTGCTCGTGAAACATGAACCGTCAATAATGGTGTTGTGTCTCATTAATACTAAGTCCATACATAAGGAAATGAGATAGGCACCAAAGGTATACATGCACAATCAATATCTGTATACTTCTAACTAATAGTCATGTCATTTGATCTAGCCCAGACGCATAACGCCATGCGGGCGATCCCCCTGTAGATGTTAAATCTACTCACCAACCATCCTGGCTAAGTAAAGCCAACAACTCTCTTTTCCCTCTTCGCAGCGCCCGAAATCCCCGCCTGCGATCCTGAAAGCATATAACAATATAAAAGTTTATATTAGCAATTGACCAATAACATGTACCAACTACGTTTGACCGACGCACCAACTCCAAACATACTCTCAAGTGTTCGTCAAGTGGCTAACGCGCGTAGCGACACTACGAAACCAACTCAAGAGAAAAAGATACACAAAGACACGAACGACATCGGCACGACCCTAGCTAGGAACGCAAAGCGACACAACTGCCAAGCCTAGACCCTGATCATACCGATTGCGCATTCACAACACACTAATAAATATGGAATCTAATAAAAATAACGTCGCAACGTCAAAAAAAAAACCACGCCAAAACTTACCGAAATCTAGTAAGCAACATATATAATTTTAATTCACAAAAAAATCTAGATATTTGGATGGATGGATTAACAAAAATATCTAGTGATTTGATTAGCATTGATTCACATTAGAAGTAATTAACCCAAACCAAAAGTAATTACCACTAATAAAGTGCACAAATAAAGCATTAAAATAATATTTAATTAGGGAAAATATCTATGTGAACCAAAACTTCCAATTGACCCCCAAAGCCCGCGTACTAGCTTCATTCTAGCTAAACTATGTGTCGTCAAGTCTATACAGAAGTTTAATCACAAACAGGTTAAAACGGAAAATACCGACTATTTTACCCTAAAAACGGAAAATTCTCAAAACGATTTCTAAAACGTTACAATCTTCCCCCCTAAAAAAAATTCGGTCCCCGAATTTAAAATTCTCACTAAGCGTACTTTCAAAGAGACGGGTACAAAACTCCTAAATCTCGCTCGCAGCCTCCCAAGTGATCACCTCACTATACGGCTACGCCAAGAACCTTCACATATATCAAGACCCTTGACCGAAGTCTCTCCACCTGCCGATCCACTAAAACTATCGGCTGCTGGTGAATGAAAGATCACGTCCAAAAGAATGGTTTGGTGCTGAATCATGTGAGAAAGGTCATGAAGGTATTTGCGAAGTATCGACACAAGGAATACGGGGTGAATACTCAAAAATCTGGGCGGAAGTGCCATATTATAGGCAACGGAACTAACTAGCTCGAGGATCTCAAAGGACTAACAATTCTGGGACCAAGCTTCCCAAAACTCAACACGCCATTTCATCGGAAAAATCCGTAGGAATACATGATCTCCCATTGCGAACTCAAGTCTGCGAAAACTACTGTCAGCATAAGACTCTTGTCGGCACTGGGCTACTCTCATCCTGACCTGAATCAACTGGATCTTCTCCATAGTCTCATGACAAGCTGGGGTCCAAAAATCATACTCTCGCAGAGTCAGTAAAACAGACTGGCGATCGACACAACCAACCACACAAGGCCAGAAGGTTGCCAATTGGAAAGTCTCCTAATAACAGTTATCGAAGGAGAACCCTATCAATGGTAAGTGACGATCCCAACTGCCAACAAATAAATAGTACGTACTCACAAGCCTATCCTCCAGAGTCTGTATAGTCCTCTCATCACAAACCATCGGCCTACAGATGGAAAAGCGGAGCTAAACCTCAACCAGTACCCAAGGCTTCCTGAAGCTTCTGCCAAAGACGACTAGCGAACGGGGTGCCTCTATTGGATACAACGCATGAAGGAACTCCGTGAAAACGCACAAACTTAACAAAGAACAACTGAGCAAACTGAGTATAACCTGACAACAAACACCCAAATGGAGTCACACTCTGTCTAACCCTGGGTAGACACCACAACGAAATTCATAGAGATCTGCTCCCATTCCCACTCTGGAACGGTTAAAGGTTGCAACTCTCTAGCCGGTCTCAAATGCTCAACCTTAGCTCGCAACAAAACAGACACCTCGAAATGAAATACAAATCTTCACTCTTCATCCCTACCCACCCGTATCTCACAAGTCACGTTACATCTTAGTGGCACTTGGGGTGAACACAGAAAGCTGACTGATGTGCCTGCCCTGGAACCTCGTGTCTCTATCTATCAGTATCAGGTACACACCAACGAATCCGGAACGTAGCACACCCTGGTCAAAAATCAAGGACTCCGAATCTTTACCCTGCCGAACATGCTCAAGTATCACAGACAACGAGCATCGGTGGGCTGTGCCTCATGAAAACGATTAAGTAAAAGTGGACGGGCGTGGACATGAGCAAGCTATTTCCCCCTTTAGAAGAGGCGAACCTAGCTATACTCCACATTCACACAAGAACTGTAACTCTGCAGAACACTATCTCTGAACTGCGCACAACTGGAACAAGCTACCCCCGGGCCTACGACTCAAAGCATCAGCAACCACAATTGCCTTGCCACGGGAAACAAAGGATCTCACAATCACAATCCTTCACAAGCTCCATCCAACGGCGTTGTCTCAACAATCAAAACCCGCTGCAGGAAGAAGTACAATAAGCTCCGGTGGTCCGTGAAAATCTGACACGACTATCCACACAAGTAGTGTCCCAAATCATCAACGCACGACCACGGCGGCCATCTCTAGATCATGAATGGGATATCCTGCTCGTACTTCCTCCAACTGTCGGGAAGCAAAAGTGATAACTCTAAAATGTCTCATCAGTACAAAATTTGTTGGAGATAGTGCCCTCAGAGTCAATTATTGGATCACAGACACGTGATTGCAATGATTGGGGGAGGACCTGTCCCAGTAGGACAGTCTTACTCAAGATGATAGTATGCTATCTAGTTTATCTTTATCATCGTTTACTGCTTTAGGTGACCTTACGAGTCGCTATTACACGTTGATAGAGCCTCTAGGATTCTTGCTTGACGACCAGCAGTATGATGGCGATCATATACGTGAGAGCTGGAGTTTATAAGCACATCCTTGAATGGTCCCTAGTCATGGGAGTTTCGAGACAGGGCATCGATACTCCATTAGTAGACTAGTGTATACAGTCGAGACCCCGACGAGGGGCGGTGGCCGGTCTCACAAGCCACTGGTTTCAGTTGGTTCACCTAAGATGTATACAGGTGCTCATTGGGTTATGAGTACACCGGACAGGACTCGCCGGGAACCTGCTAGTTGGGATTATACCAGACGTCAGATAGCAGTTCCCTGGTGACATGTGTACAGGTTAGTTCATCGACCTGAGGTCGTCATTTTTCTCGTGTGAGTTCCCACTGTGCTTTGATTACTACCCTACCACGGCTCAAAGGAGTCGTGCAAACAGGTTTTAGTTGGGTACAGTCCCGAGCCACATGGAGGCAGTGAGCGGATCAGCAGGGGTTCGTCTCTCCCGGTATTGGGGGTGAGGTCGCGCTGTGTCTAGGAGAGCCATTACACAAAGCCCTCGGCCGAGGCAGGAGATTTACTTGTAGGTATTCCAGTAGTATCTCAGGGTGTTCTGGGCTACACTCCGACACGACTTGTACCGCTTTTGGGGGTCTGACTTTTACCAACCCCCTAGGCCCGCCATGCGATACTCATAGACGAACGGACCGGACTGTACGGATATTGTCACTGACAGGCTCAGTAGGGTGTCAGGATGAGTTCGCTCATCGACGTCCCTTTTGGTCAATAGCTGGTAGCCCGTCACGTATGGCTAATACCTCTGACGTGCTAGTGGTTAAATCCACAGCCATAGTATTGACGAGTCTTTAGAGTCCCCCACACAGACAGTTACTCAAGTTTCGGGCGAAACGCTGTAGAGGCCGTATGGAGATATGGCAGGGTTCGATCAGATACGTGCGGTATTGCACGGATCGTGATCGGACGGATTTTACTAGCCGGCTTTGGTTTAAGCCGGATCCTAGTATTAGACAGTGTAGATTTTGTCTCTTTGCATTTGTGTTCAGTGGGAATACAAATGCGGGCATGTATATGCAGTAGCGGGGTTTTCCTGTAATTTATTACGGGATCATTTTTCTGAAGTTGCCAGTTTGCATTCCGTTCCGGCCGTTTTTCCTTTGTTCCTTCACGGCCGGACTTTTGTGATAGAGGGGGTTATTTGCAAGTTTGCAAATAACTTTTTGTGGAGGGGTTTCTTGCAATTTGTGGCATCATGATGGTTCTTTAATCATTAGATTCCATTTGCATCTTATCCTTTGATTAGAATGGATTAGAGTTCATTTGAATGGAAATGACATTGTTATCATTACCTTTTTGATATGGTCACCCCTTTTACTTTGATACCATGTTGCGCTACGGCAGCTCCCCGGCCGTCTACTCGAGGCCAAAATGCGGAATCAAAATTTTTTCTTAACTTTTAAACTGGCGCTACCGCGGACAATATACCCGGATCGTAACCATTAACTTAATCCTAGCAATCAAGAGAAAGAGGTAGAGAGCTATACCAAGCGATCCGTGTCCTTCGGTCTTCGTCTCCACTCCAATCTCCCGCGGAGTCTCCGTCCGTCACCTCCTCGTCCCGCGGTTCCGCCGCAGTATTGAGTCTTCGATTCACCAATTTTTTGCAGTGGGCTTTTGGGCTGAAAATAGGGGTTTTTGGTATATTCTTTTTGGGCCCAGAATTTCTTTATGTGCTACAGTAATGCTTGGGGCCCACTTGGTAAAATTTGATCGATCGGATATTTTAAACACATTATTTCACAGTATTTACATTATATCTGCGACCGTGAATGTCACTCGATCGGTAAATCCAGTCTATCTGCTATAGCCCTTTTAGACGGATTTGCGAACGTGACATTCACGTTGATGTTCTGTATTGTGCTGTGATGTTGCGGATCGGTCGTGGGGGATAGCCTGGATGCAATGTTAGTACAGTTTTGTTTTATATGTACATTTGATATTGCGGGGCGAGCGTCCGACATGTGGACTGCCGTCACTGCCTGTTTGTATTATTCTTTTGGGGCACGACCAGGTCGAGGTTGATGTACCCGTTGTATGTATATTTTATTTTCTGTACTAGGATTACCCCGAGGAGGGGTGCATGGATAGCCGGGTTCTAGAGGGAAACAAGCCCGCATCTCATGGCATTGAGATGGAGGGGGCTTTACTCTAGAATTGGCGGGCTATTCGCCGCACTCGTAGGGGGTATAGGTTGACCTAGGAGGGGTGCCCAAGTTACCAGATTCCGTAAAGTGTTGGGTGGTCCATTGACGTTGCTGAAGGGGGCCGCCTCGCTTCAGGTTTTGGCGGGTAACTTGCCGCGCCCATAGGGGTCTAGGATTTTCATTGCACAGGCTATCCACACGACCAGGGGAACGTCGGGTTTCAGTAGCGGCTCTATGAAACCCGGGGATCCCAGATATCTGTATTGTTCTGTGATGCTGTACATTTCTGTGATGTTGCATTTTATCACGCCTTGAGCGAAAATTATATATTATATATATACTAGAAGATGTTGTATATGTTTTGCATCCGCGCTAGTCCAGTCCCCGCTCTGTCGTTAGTTAAGTAACCTAACGGGTGATGACGGGACCCAGTGGCGAATGCGGATGGCATATACGTACATCATTATTTTCGTTCTTTATTGGTGTGATCATATGATGGGACTGCGTTGATTCGGATCAATGCAAGATTAACAAACCTATTCTGATGTTGTTGGAACACTTTTTCAAAAAGCTGTTATTGCAAGGGCGTTCTCTTTTGTTTTGCACAGTGGTATTCGGTTATGAATATCCAGCTCCTCAGTCGACGAGGCAAGGGCCGAGATCCCTTCACCGGGAGTGACCCCTTGGACAAAAGTTTGTGTCAGGGCAATAACTTCACAATAGCCGATTACTTTTGCTTTGCATCGTGGTATTCAGTTGGAATATCCTGCACCTCATTCTACGGGGAAAGAGCCGAGATCCCTTCGCCAGGGGTGACCTCTTTAGCAAAGGTTTTCGTCACTATATTTTTATAAAAAGTTATCCGGTTCCTTCAACGATATCAAGTTCATTACGTTGAAGGTTTTTCGCCAAAAACCAGTCGTAGCCCTCCGTCATTTCAGATTAGTATTGCTTAGTATTCGTGCTACATATGTCGTGCTCAGCCGAGGCGTAGTGTGCGGTAGCTCTGTAATGCTTTTCTGTCTTATGGATATGTGATTGGTTAGGACAGTCATACGGTCATTTTGGCTCAGTCAAGGACTCGTGCGGGTGGGTCTAATGCAATCAAGATAATGATGGGTTGAACTTGACTAGGATCCTTTGATATGTTGGCTCAGTCAAGGTCACTTGGGTCCTAGGGGTAAAAACATACATCGGGAGTTTCTAAAGAAACTGAAACTTGCCAGGCATGCGCATACCTTCTGGAGTGTGGTGACTTGAGTGGATTCCGTCAAGTTATCATGCGATGATAGTTGGATCCTGATTCCCACTGATGTGTTGGTTTACTCCTCGGATGATCTCGACTAATTCTTCTTTCAGGTTTGGAGAAGAATTTGACGTTACAGTGGGAGGTTTCCTGATTAGATAAATTGGTAACCATTCTGATCTAGGCTTGAGTGCACGCTGAGTGTTTCTTTTCTCTCTCTCTCTTTGGCACCGACCAATGACCCGACCCTAGACTATGACTCATTGACCAAGTTAACCGAACCTTCTTAACACTGGCTTTTGGATTGTCTGAGTTGCAGACCTCTTTGCCACTCCTACTTTTACCCTTTTCTCCGAGACACCCCGTATTACTACGAACGTCCACTTCCATTGGACAAAACCATCGTATGGTTATATACGAACTCGAAGGAATTCGAGGATGGTTTTCGGTTCTGGAGAAAATGAATAGGACTATTCAGTTGTCTTTTCCTTTTACCTTCTCTCAGGATGCGAGTACTCCTTGGTTTAGGAAATAGTACACCTATTACGCAAATTGGATAGTCTTCTTCCAAACCTTAGGCTGGTGCCGAACGGTGGGGAATGAAGAAAACCAATTAGCATAACGATGGTGTGCAGAAGGTATTAAATCAAGACAAAGAAAAGGATTAGTAAGAGGGCAAAGTAAATTGCGACTGCTATTCACGACAAAACCAAGTATTTCTTCGCCAATCCTAAATCACCTTTGTATTTCTCCAGGACACTCCGTATCACTACGAAGATCACAAGTTTATTGGATAATCCATCGTATGGTTATATACGAACTCGAAAGGAACTTGTTCCAGTTCGGGGATGGACGCTGGTTCAGGAGAAATAGGAATAAGGTACATTCAGTTGTCTTTTATCTTCACCTTCTCTCGCATTGCGAGTGTTCTTAGGATTAGGACAGTACACCCATTATGCTTATTGGATAGTCTTCTTCCAAACCATAGGCTGGTGCCGAACGGTAGGGAAGGAAGAAAACCATTTGGCCTAAAGGGGTGTACAGAAGGTAATGACTAAAGACATATAAAGGGATTTGGAGAGATGGCAAAGAATTATGCGGTTACAGTTGTGAATCTGGATAATGGAAGAGGTATTACTAGGAATACCAGGATACCCCATCGAAACATTTCAATGTTTCAGTTTCACTGTGTACTGTTAAAAGAAAACTGATTTCCCAATTAGACACTTGCTCCAGGGTATGTATTTACCAGGTTTGATTCTCACATCTGTATGGTTTTTACAGATGATGAGTGGGAGTAAATTATTGGGAATTAGGTGATCATCCTCATTATATCGGAATTCGTTGTAATTGGTGATATTTGAGGAAGTCACCTGGGTTGTTTGCCGGACGGCAAATATTTGGTTTTGAATATCCGTTGTTATGCACCAATTTCAAATTGATACATCTGTACGTATATTTTTATAGAGTGAGATGTACCTTTTTGAAATTATGTCTATCATATTTACCTATATCAGTGGATGGTTAGGTAAGGAGCATTGAACAGTGGTGTAATTCTTCTTAACCATAAGTGCAGTTTTCAACTTACGACACAAAGTGAATGAGTCACTAGACTCAGGGGACTTATACAGAGTATTGTATATTGTCCAGTGTCCATTAGGACAGAGGGGTTGGTCCTCGTACTATATTCTGTTTACTTATGACTTCTCTAGTTCTTAGACATGTGTTTCGTAGAAATGCAAGGTCTAAGTTTTGAGAAGTTATAGGTATAAGAATAAAGTAGAGAACCAGATATTGCAAGTATCGGGATTCTTCAAGGTGATCGAAGATGTAGATACTTGTGTATGGTATTCAGTTGATAGTAGTGGTTAAGAGAACTTGCTTCTCTTTCAGGTTACTCATAATTGGAAGCACTCCTAAGTTGAGTAACGCTGATCGGACTCTCTCCATTTACTTGACATGCACTGGAGACAGCTACATGATTTGAATCCGGTTCAATTAAATCAGTGCCTCTGTTTCTATATTGGATATAGAACAGTTCATATCTTAACGATGTTAAGGAACGGGGAGTTGTCCGGCTTATGCTTAAAACCAGACTCCGGATAACTCAAGGCACGTTTCTGTAATAGCTATTTGTGGGTTGACCCGGGCTATGATGAGGGTTGATTTTCTACCATCTGGAAGATCAATAGTGATATTGTTCTTGACTCACCACAGTTTTAATAAAAATGGATTTTTTCAGAAAACAGTAGTGGGAGTATGGTAGAACGGGAAGTGATTCCAAAACCGCAAACGATTACGGAAGATTTGATAAGAACCTGAAGATTCAATCTGGTTTGACATTCCATTAGCCACTCCGCAGATATGGTGGGTAACCTCAGGCACCCGAGAGGTACTTCGGTATGCTCAAGGACGGTGGCAGGGAGGTTCTTGTTTACCCAGACTTGCCATTGCTGTTGTTCCAGACTGTGAGACCAGGCAGGAGGATGAGTATAGCGTCGTTCTGAACTAGCTTTAGAAGTGTACGTCTATGTGACTCTGCCAGAGGGTTGTCGTAGTCAGTGGGAGCAGCGGAAGCACAGTGGACAAGTGGCTTATGTCTATTCATAGACTTAAGCAGACATAGCGGAGATAGATCATCTATTTCTGATGTGACCGTCATAGGTTTGACTTCATCAGAATAGGGGATGGATCTGTTAAGAAGGTAGTAGGGTGTGATATCCTGGTATTTGGATGACATACACAGAGTAGGAAGTGAAATTCCTATACTACGATCGGTTATACTTGGGTTGTCACACAGTAGTTTCTCCACATAGGACGTGGATATTATATCAGACATTCTGGTTACTGGATCTATGGTTTTAGATCTAGATTTGGGTAGTTTCCCAATCTGGGTACTTTGACAGCATTCTATGAGTATTTAGAATGGACGACTCCTGGCACGGTAGTGTACCTACAGGTGATGGAGTCACCCTCTTTAAAGGTGTCTTATAAACTAAAGTAGAGAGGGATGTGCATGATTGGCAGATCACTTGCTTAGGCAATTGAGTCAATCATGAGATGTCAAGTACCACACCAGATGTTGTTCTTGCAGTAGATGCTATAAGTTGATATTAATCCAATCCTGGAGAAACGATCGGAAGCAGTTATAGGACATAAGTGCGTGTTCTAGGGATATGATAACAGCAGCCTCCTTTAGGAGACGGTTATCATTCCAGGCTTCCAAGGTGACCTGGACGGCAGAGTGGCTGTCAGAGTTATAGTTTTCCCTCTGTCGAGGGGCGGTATCATGGACAGGTGGTCCAGGAGGATACTGAGGGAGGCATGGCGCAGGATACTGATTAAGTTCAGTTGACGATACAGTCTAAGAAGTTTGGATTTGGAGTTCATTTATGAACTAGGTCCCATCAGATATCCAGACATACTCTAAGACAGGTATTTCTCATTTCGGGAGATGGTTTTCTCCGCGAACTTGAGATATAGAGAGACATAGAAAGAAACATCACAGCGGATCCACTCACTGAGGCTATTCCTCGAACGCAATAGTTTCACAAAAGAGCTTTGTGAGACTGACTAGTAGAGGAGTTAGGTGTTCGGTATCACACGGGCTGTGAGTATGCGACATCGCAATAATTAGCCTTGAGTGCAAGTGGGAGATTGTTGGAGATAGTGCCCTCAGAGTCAATTATTGGATCACAGGCACGTGATTGCAATGATTGAGAGAGGACCTGTCCCAGTAGGACAGTCTTACTCAAGATGATAGTATGCTATCTAGTTTATCTTTATCATCGTGTACTGCTTTAGGTGACCGTACGAGTCGCTATTACACGTTGATAGAGCCCCTAGGATTCTTGCTTGACGACCAGCAGTATGATGGCGATCATATACGTGAGAGCTGGAGTCTATAAGCACATCCTTAAATGGTCCCTAGTCGTGGGAGTTTCGAGACAGGGCATCGATACTCCATTAGTAGACTAGTGTATACAGTCGAGACCCCGACGAGGGGCGGTGGCCGGTCTCACAAGCCACTGGTTTCAGTTGGTTCACCTAAGATGTATACAGGTGCTCATTGGGTTATGAGTACACCGGACAGGACTCGCCGGGAACCTGCTAGTTGGGATTATACCAGACGTCAGATAGCAGTTCCCTGGTGACATGTGTACAGGTTAGTTCATCGACCTGAGGTCGTCATTTTTCTCGTGTGAGTTCCCACTGTGCTTTGATTACTACCCTACCACGGCTCAAAGGAGTCGTGCAAACAGGTTTTAGTTGGGTACAGTCCCGAGCCACATGGAGGCAGTGAGCGGATCTGCAGGGGTTCGTCTCTCCCGGTATTGGGGGTGAGGTCGCGCTGTGTCTAGGAGAGCCATTACACAAAGCCCTCGGCCGAGGCAGGAGATTTACTTGTAGGTATTCCAGTAGTATCTCAGGGTGTTCTGGGCTACACTCCGACACGACTTGTACCGCTTTTGGGGGTCTGACTTTTACCAACCCCCTAGGCCCGCCATGCGATACTCATAGACGAACGGACCGGACTGTACGGATATTGTCACTGACAGGCTCAGTAGGGTGTCAGGATGAGTTCGCTCATCGACGTCCCTTTTGGTCAATAGCTGGTAGCCCGTCACGTATGGCTAATACCTCTGACGTGCTAGTGGTTAAATCCACAGCCATAGTATTGACGATCTTTAGAGTCCCCCACATAGACAGTTACTCAAGTTTCGGGCGAAACGCTGTAGAGGCCGTATGGAGATATGGCAGGGTTCGATCAGATACGTGCGGTATTGCACGGATCGTGATCGGACGGATTTTACTAGCCGGCTTTGGTTTAAGCCGGATCCTAGTATTAGACAGTGTAGATTTTGTCTCTTTGCATTTGTGTTCAGTGGGAATACAAATGCGGGCATGTATATGCAGTAGCGGGGTTTTCCTGTAATTTATTACGGGATCAGTTTTCTGAAGTTGCCAGTTTGCATTCCGTTCAGGCCGTTTTTCCTTTGTTCCTTCACGGCCGGACTTTTGTGATGGAGGGGGTTATTTGCAAGTTTGCAAATAACTTTTTGTGGAGGGTTTTCTTGCAATTTGTGGCATCATGATGGTTCTTTAATCATTAGATTCCATTTGCATCTTATCCTTTGATTAGAATGGATTAGAGTTGATTTGAATGGAAATGACATTGTTATCATTACCTTTTTGATATGGTCACCCCTTTTGCTTTTACTACCATCACCTCCCTTCTTGTTATTGATTCATTCCCTTCACCATTTCATTGTAAGAAGGGGCCGGCCACAATAAGAGAAGGAATGAGAGAGAGTTTCATTTTGGTTGTGGCATATTTTCCTTCATCTCATTTTTACAAGAAAATGATAGCTCCATTTTTCCAAAAGCTCATTTTCTTTCTCCACCTCCACATCCATGGCAACTTCATAAACCCTAAAGAGACAACCATTCTACACTTGCCTACAGTACCCTTGGACGCGTCGGCTAGCCAACTTCGCGCCCGAGTTGCCTTGGTCCAGAGGTGGGAGCCCGTAAAAGAATCCGGCTACGTGGTGCCCTTTCCGATGAGGAGGTGACGGACGGAGACTCCGCGGGAGATTGGAGTGGAGACGAAGACCGAAGGACACGGATCGCTTGGTATAGCTCTCTACCTCTTTCTCTTGATTGCTAGGATTAGGTTAATGGTTACGATCCGGGTATATTGTCCGCGGTAGCGCCAGTTTAAGAGTTAAGAAAAAATTTTGATTCCGCATTTTGGCCTCGAGTAGACGGCCGGGGCGCTGCCGTGGCGCAACATAATTGAGTCCCACTCGCGAAATATCACAGTAAACAACAAAGTCGCCGATCCAGAAGCAAAGAAAGAACTGATGCAGTTGTCAACCAAGTCTTCAACTGCTGAAAACTCCGCACGCATGCCTCAGTCAAAGAAAAGGAACCTCCTTCCCGGTCAGTCCTGTCAACGGTGCAGCGATACACAAACAATCCTGCACGAAACTGCGGTAAAAACCTGCTAAGCCAAAAAAAAAAATCTGTGGACCTCCGTCCCGGATATAAGTCTGGGCCAAAGCTGTACGGCCTCGATCTTCATCGGGTCCATACGAATACCGTCTCCCGTAACTACAATACCTAGGAAGACAACACAATCAAGCCTGATGGAACACTCCGAGAATTTAGCAAACCACTGGGGCTCTCCCAATGTCTGGAAAGCAAATCCTCAAGTGCTGCTCAAGTTCCTCACGACTCATTAGAATAGAACAGAATGTCATCAATAACACAACAATCAACCGGTCGAGGAACGGACTGAAGAAATCTGGTTCATCACATCTACGATCACACCAAAACACATACTTCCCGTAGCACGCACAAAAGCAGTCTTCGGAATGTCATCACTCCGAACCCGCAACCAATGATGACCTGATCCCGAACAAACTTAGAAAATGTCTCGCACTTTGGAGCAAGTCGAACAAATCTTCAATGCGAGGTAAAGGATACATATACGCACCGTAACTCGATTCAATTGACGATAAATCAACACTCAACCTCAAACTGTCGTCTTCCTCCCTGACGAACAGAATAGGAGCTCCCCAAAGCGAAACACTTGGACGTACAAGTCCCACCTATCTAGCAACTCTGCAGCAGATCCTTAAGCTCCCTAAGCTTCGCCGGCTCATCTGGAACAACGTCGGAAAACCCTCGCATGATAGGAACCCGGTCCAACAAACCCACTGTAGCTTCGGTATCATTAATGGAAGACAAGAATCCTTGACATCCTCTCCTTAAAAGCCGACTAGCGAAAAAGGCTGAATTCAAGCTGTGATGGGCAGCACCACTGTCCCCCCTGTACAACAAGAACTGACTCGCCGGGAAAAAAATCCTGACTGTTTACTCGCGGCAGTCCACAGATGCCTAGCATGCAGCTAACCAGTCAGTGCCCAGGAGAACGTCAAATCCAACATCTCTAGAAGGATCAAAGCGATGGACAAAAGAATCGCTGACAGAAGTTAACACCATAAAAGGCTGATCTAGTAACACGACTCTCCTCGTCCCATGCCTCTGCTACTCCCGCGACGTGCACGAAACCTGTCACGGCGACTGAACCTCTGTCTCTGTTCTGATATACCTGCACGAGCCCTCCTCTATCCTCGAACTCTCAAAGTTTCGGAAAGACGGTCCTCGTCAAAACGGGCTGCGTCCACTGGTGTTGTGTGAGTAACACGATACTGAGTGTCGATCGCAAGGAACAACTGGGTAATAGGGGGGTCACGACCCGAAAGTACGGAACGTGACTGGCACTTAGATTACGAGACGTCTAAAGGCGTAACGTAAACTAAGTCAGCCAAAGCCCAGAAAATCTAAACCAAAACCAAAGAGAGTATAGGAAACCTTTCATGAAATGACTTGAAATCAATTTAGTTGCATTGAACCCCTTTTTTAAAAACATCAAAAATTTCCGAAAATGTCGGCAGAGTCTCCTCTGTAAATACTATCCTCCAAAATGGGTACAACAAGATATATAAACCTGTAATCACAAAATGTCATCCCAAAGCAGGAGCTAGTTCATCGCCCAAGGCGGATCACAACCACACGCAATATATATATGTAATATCAAGAAAAGAGCATAAAGAAATGCAAAATATGAGAAAACACAACGTCGGCTCAAGTGATCTCGACCCAAAAGAAACCACATATACACAAATCTCTCAGTCTCATCACTAGGTCGCATATACAAATAAGATGTGGTAGGTGGAGAATACTAGATACAAAAATAGTACAAAAAGAGATAAAAGTGCCCTTGCAACCCACCTACAAGCAATGTCGTGAGTCTGAGCAAAAGAAGTCAATAATAAGATAAACCGCCGCTACAAGGCTGATGAGTCCTACCTGCAAGACACTGTGGCACAACGGGGGTGAGTTGCCAACTCGTGAGTAGAATATAACATCTAGTAAGGCAATCGTAAGGATGCACGCTAATGCGTCACAACATGTATGTCCAGATGTGGTGTAATACCTCTAGTATGCATGCACATGTATGCAATATCAATACTAAATCTTTAAGTGTTTTAAATGCTATGAATTCTGCATTCTTTACTTTAGAAAAAAAATATCTGTGCAATAGCTAAGTACCATCATGAAATCATCTGAAAAACGTGTCAAGCAGCGACACTAAATATGGAAGTATATCTGTCTCAATGTCTCACTGTATCAATGTCCAATACATCGGGCTCCGTCAGTCCGGATCGACCCATATCATCAAATCTCACGACAACGGTCGGTATCCTCCGGATATCCGCCGCGCCAGACATCACCGGTAGGTAGTCTTCCTCTGCCAGGCTCATCGTCTACAACTCGATCTTCTTGCCCCGGGGTACCATACCGGGCCCACCATGTACCCGAGACGGTTCATCCACTCCTCGAATCGGGTCTCGAAATCCGACAGAAAACATGAAAACTCATGGTGGACGACACATACATCACGAGAAAACCGCAACTTTGTTTTAAAAAATGATAATAATAAGCTTTTGTTAAATTCTTGCGGTTTTCCCCAAAATCCAGAAATCGCAACAATACTGAAATCCTCAAGAAAATCATAATACCCAACATGTTGTATATGATAAATGTCTATGATATCAAGGTATGCGATATGATTTGTGGCTAGAAATCTATTTAAGTATGATGATGATGTGAGATATGCACATGCTATGCGATTTCATATATCGTGTATAATGCAAGTGGTGATACTAAACTAAACAGGTTCTACAGTGCTCGTGGCATGGCAATTACCAAAGGCTTGTGTGTCACATGAACAGTGCACGTGCAACAGGAGCCAATGGTAATGGTGTACATGTCCTACGAAGTGATATCACACATGTGTATATGGATATGTATGCAATTCTAGCAGACGAATAGCTATAAAGGTATGCAATGTGAATGAGGGGGGGTTAGCTAAGTAACAATGCATATGTTGCAAGAAATAAAGTAATCCTAACTAGGGGGAGCCTCACGCCATCCAGATGATTCCCCCATAGATGAATACATCTACTCACCTGAATGCCTCGCTAATCCGATCCAACCACCGCTTTGCCTTTGCGCGCCGCGTCCGATATTTCCGCGACCGATCCTAGAATTGCATGGCACACAATATAAGATTACATATTCCTAAAAAGACGCAAGTCACAATATAAAAAGATCGACGCTCTTGAATTAATCACAACGTGCACTCGGTGTGCGGAAAACACACAAAAATCGCTAAAATCTTAACTAAAGTCGTCATTTCGGGGCAACCGCCAAAACTGAAACCCGAATAGAAAAAACCCCGCATTCGCACACACTAAGTGTCGTATGAGATGCTAATTGTATCGCCAAAATATCACAATTAGATCACTTCCTAATTTTTAGGAAAATCTAGTAAACATTGACATAGCATTTTCGATGCAAATATCGCGATTTAACGATATAGCGATCGCTACATCGCACAAATAATCAATCTAACCAACTAGATGGCAAAAACACTAACTTTAACCCATCCACCTTGCTACAAACCCTAATTAGAACATCAACACCTCTCTTGAAAATCACAAACAAGCAAAATTAACCAAATTTCACACTTTCAATATCTAATTTAACATATTAAAACTACTAATTGCACATTAGATAAGAATTATACCTTACAAGTTGAACCCTATCTTGAACTTGACTTAGAAATATGCCTCCTTTCACCTTGTTTTAAACAATTTAGGGTTTGGAAAGAGGTAGATTAAGGATAGGGTTTGAATTTGTGAAGAAATTTGTTGATTTGGGGGGATTTTTGAGTGAATTTTGGAGCAAAGGAATTGGGGAAAAATGAAGTGCTGCTGTGGGGGGGCTCGGCCTGAGCAAAAGGAAGAGGGGAATGAGAGAAAGTGTAGAAAATTCCATGAAGAAAATATCATCTAAGGTCAATTAATGCTTTCACATCAATACTTTTCAAAAAAAACCCTTTTTCTTTTCATTTTTCCAACCCCTTTTACCATAAACAACCAAACATGAAATGGTTTGTCAAAATTTTTGTTACACTAAATTTTAGTTTATAATGGTTCCTAATTATGTAATTTACCCAATTAAATTTGTATTTATCACTAATTAAATGTATTTTTAAAAGCTTAAATAATATTAAAAACAATTAATTAAGGAAATTTTTTTAATTAACTAGAAATTTTTAAGTGACATTTTAGTGACCAATTTATAGTAATATATTATATAAATTTTGTATAATTGGGTCTATAATGAAAAATACATATTTTGACTTTTTACGGAAAAGACTGCTAGTTTTGCCGATTACCGAAAAACTGCCTAAACGATTTTCAAAGCGTTACAATCTTCCCCCCTTAAAGAAATTCGGTCCCCGAATTTAAAATCTAACTACGCGTGTAAGTCCATGCTACCGCTCCCGGTACCTACGGGCTTGCAGAAATGATGAAAAACAATTTTTCTAGAGATGGTAACATGGACTCAAACCGGATCTTTGTTAAACTATCTATCTAACAACCTAACTAGGAGTTGTTAACTACTCGGTTAGGGGGTTATACCTTTCTTTCTTGAACTCCTTCGTCTTCAACTCTTGATGGTGTACGGATCGGCTTCACCCCGTCGTCTCCTTGCGCCGAAGATCGATCCACCCGAAAGCTTCTACATTTGGCTTCTTCTTCGAACTTTGAAGAAACTAGTTCACTTGGTTTGCTAAACCTTGTGAACTAGAGTGAGTAGAGAAGAGTGTGTTGGGATTTTTCTCTATGGTTCTTGCTTCTCAACACATGAGACAAGTGAACCATAGACAAGAGAGAGCAAGAGGAAGAGGGAGAGCTCAAGCAAGAGAGAGAAAGGAAATGATAGAATGAGAAAGACTTTTCCCCTCTTGGCTCTCATAATCCAAATTCATCATAACAAATAATAGCAACCAAGTATTATGTGATGGTTTAAGTCAAAATAGGCATATCATTTCATGCACTCATTTTGCATAAGAGAAACAAGCAAGCAAAAGTCTTTGCCATGAAATGATAGCTATTGTCATGATGATAGTCAACTAGTCCAACCTAGTCAACCGGTCAACAAAGTCAACAAGTCAACAAAGTCAACCCCTCAACAACCATGTCACTATAATACTTAATTAATATTATTGTTAATTATATTTCATATTCTCATTAGGGTTTAGCAAAAAGTCAATAGTCAACAGTCAACAACCCTAATGAGAATCCCCTGCCTCTGTCTCTCTGTCAACTGTGCATACACACCCGCATCCGCGTTCCGAGGAACACGAATACATACGAGATAAAACCAATCCCAAATCGTACACTAGGATCTGGCTTAAACCAAAGCCCGCTAGTGTTAACTGTCCGGACACTAAACGTGCACAAGTGCACGGGTGTGACCGAACCCTGTCGCAAAACCATGCGACCTCTACTCTTTTGCCTAAAGGCGAATAGCTCTCTGTGTGAGACTCTAAAGACTCGACACTACGCTGGCAGTGGGTTTAACCACAGACCGCAAGCGGCACTAGCTGTGCGTAACGGGCCCCAGGTAGACGCCGACAAGAAGACAGACGAGGTGAAACCCATCTGAACTCCTACTGAGCCTGAATGTGACAATCTCCATACAGTCCGGTCTGTTCGTCTGATACATCGCATAGCGGGCCTAGGGGGCGGTAAACGTCAGTCCCCTAATAGCGATACAAGTCATGTCGGAGTGAAGCCCAGAACACCCTGAGATAACACTGGAAACCTACCAGTATATCTCGCTTGCCCTGGCCAGGGACTACTCGTGTAATGGCTCTCCTAGACACAGCGCGATGTCAACCCCCAATAACGGGAGAGATGAATCCTGTCTAACCGTCACTGCCTCCAAGTGCTTCGGGACTGCACCCAACTACTACCTGTTTGCATGACTCCTTTGAGCCGTGGTAGGGTAGTAATCTAAGTACAGTGGGAACACACTCGAGGCGAAGTGACAGTGTCAAGTCAGCGGACTAAGCTGTACTCATGTCACCTGGGAACTGATAACTGACGATAGGTATAGTACCAACCAACAGTTCCCGACGAGTCCTGTCCAGTGTACTCGTAACCCAACGAACACCCGCATACTATCTCCAGTACGACGTACTGATGGATGTGGGACAGACTATCTCCCACACTAGGATGAGAAGCGCATACGCTAGTCTACTCCGGAGTATCGATGCCCTGTCTCGATAGTCCTGCGACTAGGGACCTGCATAAGGATGTGCTTATAGATTACTTAGCCCCCACTAGTGTGACTGCCATCACAACGCTGGTAATCAAGCAAAGATCCTAAGGGCTCCACTAATGTGTATAGGTGATATACTAAAATAAACACATGTACACATTGAAGTAGAAACAAACCAAGTAGCACACTACTATATTGAGCAAGATTGTTTATACAAGGTGAATATCCCAAGCTTCCATTAAGTAATATACAAACTAGTATGATACAGTAATGGCCTCTAGGGCATATACACTAATAATCTCCCACTTGCACTAAAGCCATGTACTGGCGTATCGAAGACCTATCATCTCGATCAGCCGCTCGAACTGAGTCTGGGGTAAGGCCTTTGTGAGTGGATCAGCAGTGTTATCTTCCGCAGAAACTCTCCAAACCTCGATCTCCTGGCGACCCACGATCTCCCTGATCAGGTGATACCGCCTCAAGATGTGTCTGGACTTCTGATGGGACCTTGGTTCATTTGATAAAGCTATAGCCCCGTTGTTGTCGCAATACAGAGGTATTGGATCAACAATGGACGGAACCACCTGAAGTTCAGTTAAGAACTTCCTTACCCAGAAAGCTTCTTTTGCGGCATCTGCAGCAGCGATATATTCCGCTTCCATCGTCGAGTCAGCAACGGTTTCCTGTTTGGAACTCTTCCAACACACCGCCCCTCCATTGAGGGTAAAGACATAACCCGACATGGACTTGGAATCATCCTTGTCACTTTGGAAGCTGGAGTCAGCAAAGGCCTCGATCTGGAGGTCTTTTCCGCCATACACCAAGAACATCTCCTTAGTCCTTCTCAGGTACTTAAGAATGTTCTTTACTGCTATCCAGTGTTTCTCCCCAGGGTTTGACTAATACCGGCTTACCACACTCAGTGCATAAGCTACATCTGGTCTAGTACACAACATCGCATACATTATAGAGCCTACCGCAGAAGCGTAGGGTATAATAGACATGCGATCCCTTTCCAAATCAGTCTTGGGAGACATCTCTTTGGAGAGGGTGATTCCGTGACAAGCCGGTAGATTACCGCGCTTGGAATCTTCCATACTGAATCTTTTCAGTATGGTGTCGATGTACCTGGACTGTGAGAGTCCCAGTATCCTCTTGGATCTGTCACGATAGATCCGGATCCCCAGAATGTATGAGGCATCACCCAGGTCTTTCATGGAGAACCTGTGTGACAAGAACCCCTTGACAGATTGTAGCATAGGAATGTCATTTCCTATTAAGAGAATGTCATCCACGTATAAAACGAGGAATACTACAGTTCTCGCTACAAATCTACTATAGATGCATGGTTCATCTGGATTTTTGATAAAGCCAAATTCCTTGACCGTCTCATCAAAATAGATGTTCCAACTCCGCAATGCCTGCTTTAGTCCATAGATGGACTTAAGCAACTTGCACACCTTTCCGCTGCTCCCACTCTGAATGAAACCCTCTGGCTGGTCCATATAAACACGCTCCTCTAAATTTCCATTTAGAAAAGCGGTCTTTACGTCCATCTGCCAAATCTCATAATCGTGGAAGGCAGCAATGGTAAGAAGGATCCGAATGGATTTCAGCATAGCTACTGGAGAAAAGGCCTCGTCATAGTCCAAACCAGGTCTTTGACGAAAACCCTTTGCAACCAATCTAGCTTTATAGGTCTCAACCTGTCCATCTACACCAATCTTCCTTTTGAAGATCCACTTGCATCCTACGGGTTTTACCCCATCTGGAGCAACGTCCAATGTCCATACTTTGTTGGTGTACATGGACTCCATTTCGGTCCGCATTGCATCCAGCCATTTTACCGAGTCAACGCTCTGAATGGCCTGCTGGAAGCTAGTCGGCTCATCATAATCTATGATGCAATCCTCTCTATCCCCGTCTATGAGAAAACCGTAGTATCTCTCGGGCGGATGAGACTGCCTACTACTCCTGCGGAGCGGCGTAGGAATGTCATGATCTTCCGAACCCTCTGGTTCTACTAAGCTTTCAGTAATAGCTCGTGGCTCTGGAATTTCTTCCAGTTCTACTGCGCTCCCACTAATTTCCCTTTCCAAGAACTGGTGTTCTAGAAAGTAGGCATGCCGAGAAACAAAAACCTTTTGTTCCTCTTCGCAATAGAAGAAATATCCCTTGGAGTTCTTTGGATATCCCACAAACTTGCACTGTACTGAGCGTGCCTCGAGCTTGTCCGCATGCTGCTTTTTGACAAAAGCTGGACTTCCCCATGTCTTAATGTGATTAAGATAGGGTCTCTTCCCACACCATATCTCATATGGTGTAGTAGGAACAGTCTTAGTTGGAACTCGGTTCAAAAGGTATGCAGCTGATTCTAGTGCATATCCCCAGAATGATCGCGGTAACTCAGCGTTACTCATCATGGACCGTACCATATCCAATAGGGTTCGGTTCCGTCTCTCCGATACACCGTTATGTTGCGGAGTGTATGGAGGAGTAAGCTGAGAGAGAATTCCATTCTCTTTTAAGTAGTCCAGGAACTCGGCACTCAAGTATTCACCACCTCGATCCGATCTTAGAATCTTGATACTTTTTCCGGTTTGTTTTTCTACTTCATTCTTATATTCCTGGAATTTTCCAAAGGCTTCGGACTTATGTTTCATTAAGAAGACATAACCGTACCTTGAAAAGTCATCCGTAAAAGTAATGAAGTAAGAATAACCGCTTCGTGCATGTGTAGACATTGGACCGCACACGTCGCTGTGTACGAGTCCCAAGAGCTCGCTCGCTCTTACTCCGTGTCCAGTGAACGGAGTCTTTGTCATCTTTCCTTTGAGACAGGATTGACAAGTGGCATACGATTGATATTCGAACGGATTCAAATATCCTTCTGTATGTAACTTCGTCAACCTTCTCTCATTGATGTGACCCAGTCTACAATGCCATAAGAAAGTCTGATTTATTTCCGGAGACTTTCTTTTGTGTGTATTCTGGACATTGAAAATCTGTGGTTGGTTTAATACGTATATACCATTGCTTAATGTACCTGACCCAATCAGAACTTGATTAAGGTGAATGTTTACAACATTACTTACAAACGCAAATTCATAACCTTCTTTAGAAATCAAAGATACAGAAATGATATTACAAGTTGCGTTGGGTACAAAAAAGCAATTACGCAAAACCAAAACGTGTCCATCTGACAACCCCAGGTGATAGTCCCCCACGGCCTTAGCATCCATGCTACCACCGTTTGCAACTTTGAGGGTCATGTCACCCGCATTCAAAACCCTACGGTTTCTCAACGCCTGGGAAGAATTACAGATATGAGATCCTGATCCAGTATCCAATACCCAGGAAGTAGAGTTTATTGATAGACAGTTTTCAATAACATACACACCTGAAGATGAAGCCGCAACTTGCTTCAGTTCCTATGTTCTGGCTTTCCAAGCCCTGCAATCTTTCTTCCAGTGACCACTCTTATGACATAAAAAGCACTCTTCCTTATCCACAAGCCTTCCCGCTACCTTTGTTGCTTCTGTTTTTCCCTTCGTATCCACTTTACTAACACCGCCCCTTGGTTTGGCGGAGGCTTTCTTCTTCTTTCCCTTGGCTTTCGCCTTGGACCTAGAAGATGAAGATCCTCCTACAAAAAAAGTGGATGTTTCCCTACCTTTCTGTAGGGTGCCCTCTGCACTCCTCAGCATGTTGAGGAGTTCTGAAAGTTCAACTTCTTTTTCTTGTAAGTTGAAGTTCAGGATAAACTGGGCGTAAGTGGAAGGAAGGGACTGGAGAATCAAGTCCGTATAGAGCTCGTTCTCTAACGTGGTCCCAAGTTCCGTGAGCTCCTCAATGAAGCCAATCATCTTAAGCACGTGTTCCGCTACCGATGATCCGATGGCCAACCTTGCCGAAAATAACTTCTTCGACACTTCGTATCTTGCGATACGAGATTGCTCTCCATACAGTTCTTTTGTATGGAGAAATATGGATTCGAGGTCCATATTCTCGTGCCTCCTCTGATGTTCGTTATCCATAGAGGCAAGCACGAGGCACTTGGCCTTCGCGCTATCTATCTCCCAAGTCTTACGGATTTCCTTATCCGCGATGCTGGAGGTGGGACCTGGGACAGGGGGAGCTTTGGTGGTAAGGAGATACCCTAACTTGTCATAAGTGATTGCCATTTTGACATTCCTGAGCCAATCTTTGTAGTTTGGCCATGTCAGTATGTTTTTTTCTAGAAGTAACTTAAGTCCAGTTATGTCGATTGGTCGCTGCAATTAGGAGAGAGAGAAGAAACACTCGGCATGATGCTCTTGCAAGTTTAGAGTCGTTTTTAATTTGTCTAAACAGGATGGCTCCCACTGTTTCTCGAATCCCTCCTCAAACCATAAAGGAAGAATTAGTCAGGATCAATCTCACCGTGCAATACTTGCTTAACCGTTCGGCCAGGCTGGTGTCGGTACTTCGAGGGAGGTTTTCCAACGCTTTCGCGAAGTTCCTTAATTAAATAACCTCTTTTCCCTATGGGCGTAGCCCCGCTAACACCTTTCTAGACACCTAATTGGTTTATAGTATTGATCGTTAAGTGAGAAATTTCCCAAGGAGTAGCATATACTCACAGTAGGATCGGGATCCAAATATCATCGCGTGACGAAACTGAAGGAATCCTACCAGAATCATCATACTCCAAATGGTATGCAACACTAGCAAGTTTCAGTTCTTTTGAAACTCCCGATGTGGATTTTTGCCCCATGCTCTTATGATCTTGACTTTGGCCAAAATATCATAAGTCACATGTCAAGTTCTACCCGTCATTCTCCAGGTTAATTTGAGCCCATCCGCACATACTCTTGACTTTGGCCAAAATGGTAGAACGACTTCCCCAAACCAACACATCTATCTATGCTGCACATGAATACCCAATAGCTACCAATCACTATGCCTTGACTTTGGCCAACATACATAGCTTGAATACTATTGACCATCCATGTGAAACGACGGAGGGCTACGAATGGTTTTGGCGAAACCGTGAACGTAGTGAACTTGATATAATCGATGGAACGAGATAGCTTTTAAAAGGAGTGGCTTAAGCTCCGCGTTTAAAAGTTATTTTGAAAAGAAACCGAGTGGTTTTTGAAAGTGTTCCAACGACTTTTACTTGGTTTATTTTCTTTCATTAGTTCTTTTAATGCGTGTTTTTCTTGCATTAGTTCTTTTAATGCGTCCCATCATTTAATCCCACCATTGCAGAAAACAACCAAAATATGACGTACGCTTATGCCATTCGCATTCGCCACGGGGCCCCGTCATTACCCGTTAGGTTACTTAACTAACGACAGAGCGGGGGCTGGGCTAGCGCGGCTGTAAAACATAAGCAACGCCTAAATAATATCATATATAGATATATATTGCAATGATAGCCATTTCAGATCACGGATGAATACATTGGATAAACTAGGAATCCGCAATTCGTACGAGCCTGTAACGAAAAGCAGATTACACGGTCGCAGTGAATAGCCAATACCCCACCCTAGACCCCTACGGGTGCGGCAAACCACCCGCCAAGTACCCGAAGCGAAGCAACCTCCCTCAACACCGTGAATAGGCCACTCGGCACTTCGGGATACCTGGTAGTTTGTGCACCCCCTCCATGGGTCTATCCTAGGAGCAAAAACAGTAAAAAGAAATTATACAATGACGGCTACAACCCCGACCCGGTTGTGCGGCCATATAAATAATATTACATCAATTTACAAATTTACATGAATTGAAAGAAAAGAAAACTCTCATCTCACAACCCCCGGCTATTCACCCGCGACAATCCAATGAATTCATATACACATACCATCAACATTACAGATCACAGATTTGTATAACTCCCACTAATCGACATATAGCGATTAGCAGATGTTCAATACAAATATCACATCACAGATATAAACCCGTTAGCCTTAGTCTTTAGAAGTTCGATAAAAATACGGTTTTTCAAGCCCCAAAAACAAATTTTTCTTTCTGGAAAATCTGGGCAGAAAAAACATATCCCAAAAATCCCAAAATACCCCATAGAGTATTCTGCAGTGAAGACGATCCACAGCCGAGTTAAATCGTCCGTGGAACCGCGGCGGGAGCAAGCTCCCGCCGCGTTTCCACGGCGCTTTGATAGGATCTGTGGATCGTTTTTCTGTAGTACACTATAAAAACCCTGAGTCGATATTTGAAGCATGATTTATTATTTTTACAGCACTTTAAAAATCGACAGCAAGTTTGATTTCCGGGTGTATTTCGCGACTTTTTCTCCGATCGAATTTCTACTAACTTTGCTAACATGTTAGATAGTGTTTAACTAGGCTCTGATACCACTGTAAGTCCATGCTACCGCTCCCGGTACCTACGGGCTTGCGGAAATGATGAAAAACAATTTTTCTAGAGATGGTAACATGGACTCAAACCGGATCTTTGTTAAACTATCTATCTAACAACCTAACTAGGAGTTGTTGACTACTCGGTTAGGGGGTTATACCTTTCTTTCTTGAACTCCTTCGTCTTCAACTCTTGATGGTGTACGGATCGGCTTCACCCCGTCGTCTCCTTGCGCCGAAGATCGATCCACCCGAAAGCTTCTACCTTTGGCTTCTTCTTCGAACTTTGAAGAAACTAGTTCACTTGGTTTGCTAAACCTTGTGAACTAGAGTGAGTAGAGGAGAGTGTGTTGGGATTTTTCTCTATGGTTCTTGCTTCTCAACATATGAGACAAGTGAACCATAGACAAGAGAGAGCAAGAGGAAGAGGGAGAGCTCAAGCAAGAGAGAGAAAGGAAATGAGAGAATGAGAAAGACTTTTCCCCTCTTGGCTCTCATAATCCAAATTCATCATAACAAATAATAGCAATCAAGTTTTATGTGATGGTTTCAGTCAAAATAGCCATATCATTTCATGCACTCATTTTGCACAAAAGAAACAAGCAAGCAAAAGTCTTTGTCGTGAAATGATAGCTATTGTCATGATGATGGTCAACTAGTCCAACCTAGTCAACCGGTCAACAAAGTCAACAAGTCAACAAAGTCAACCCCTCAACAACCATGTCACTATAATACTTAATTAATATTATTGTTAATTATATTTCATATTCTCATTAGGGTTCAGCAAAAATTCAATAGTCAACAGTCAACAGTCAACAACCCTAATGAGAATCCCCTACCTCTGTCTCTCTGTCAACTATGCATACACACCCGCATCCGCGTTCCGAGGAACACGAATACATACGAAATAAAACCAATCCCAAATCGTACACTAGGATCTGGCTTAAACCAAAGCCCGCTAGTGTTAACTGTCCGGACACTAAACGTGCACAAGTGCACGGGTGTGACCGAACCCTGTCGCAAAACCAGGCGACCTCTACTCTTTTGCCTAAAGGCGAATAGCTCTCTGTGTGGGACTCTAAAGACTCGACACTACGCTGGCAGTGGGTTTAACTACAGACCGCAAGTGGCACTAGCTGTGCGTAACGGCCCCCAGGTAGATGCCGACAAGAAGACTGACGAGGTGAAACCCATCTGAACTCCTACTGAGCCTGAATGTGACAGTCTCCATACAGTCCGGTCTGTTCGTCTGATACATCGCATGGCGGGCCTAGGGGGCGGTAAACGTCAGTCCCCTAATAGCGGTAAAAGTCGTGTCGGAGTGAAGCCCATAACACCCTGAGATAACACTGGAAACCTACCAGTATATCTCGCTTGCCCTGGCCAGGGACTACTCGTGTAATGGCTCTCCTAGACACAGCGCGATGTCAACCTCCAATACCGGGAGAGACGAATCCTGTCTAACCGTCACTGCCTCCAAGTGCTTCGGGACTGCACCCAACTACTACCTGTTTGCACGACTCCTTTGAGCCATGGTAGGGTAGTAATCTAAGTACAGTGGGAACACACTCGAGGCGAAGTGACAGTGTCAAGTCAGCGGACTAAGCTGTACTCATGTCACCTGGGAACTGATAACTGACGATAGGTATAGTACCAACCAACAGTTCCTGACGAGTCCTGTCCAGTGTACTCGTAACCCAACGAGCACCCGCATACTATCTCCAGTACGACGTACTGATGGCTGTGGGATAGACCATCTCCCACACTAGGATGAGAAGCGCATACTCTAGTCTACTCCGGAGTATCGATGCCCTGTCTCGATAGTTCTGCGACTAGGGACCTGCATAAGGATGTGCTTATAGATTACCCAGCCCCCACTAGTGTGACTGCCATCACAACGCTGGTAATCAAGCAAAGATCCTAAGGGCTCCACTAATGTGTATAGGTAATATACTAAAATAAACACATGTACAGATTGAAGTAGAAACAAACCAAGTAGCATACTACTATATTGAGCAAGATTGTTTATACAAGGTGAATATCCCAAGCTTCCTTTAAGTAATATACAAACTAGTATGATACAGTAATGGCCTCTAGGGCATATACACTAACAACGTGTACCTTCAAAAAGATGGGGATATCTCTTCCTCATCTCGACCTCGGTCTCCCAGGTGACCTCCTCGCTGTTCGGGCCACGCCAAAGAACCTTGACGGAGAGTATAACCTTCGACCTCAATTTCTTCACCTGCCGATCCAAAATGACCACGGGCTGCTCGGTGAATGAAAGATCGCGCTCTAGCTGGATCGTCTGGTGCTGAATCGCATGGGAAGGATCATGAAGGTACTTGCGGAGCATCGAAACATGGAACACGGGGTGAACATCGGGAAAGCTGGGAGGAAGAGCTAATCGATAAGCGACTGGACCAACATGCTCTAGGATCTCGAAGGGACCAACATATCTAGGACTACGCTTCCCTTTCCTACCAAATCTCATCATACCCTTCATCGGAGAGACCCTCAGGAAAACATGATCGCCAACGACGAACTCGAGTCGGCGACGGCGCCTGTCAGCATATGATTTCTGCCTACTCTATGCTGCTCTCATCCTGTCCTGAATCAGCTGTATCTTCTCGGTCGTCTCCTGTACGATCTGCAGACCCAAAATACTGCTCTCCCTGAGATCTGTCCAACATACAGACGATCGACATCTCCTCCCATATAAAGCCTCGAAAGGTGCCATCTGAATCGTCTCCTGGAAGCTATTATTGTAGGAGAACTCGACCAAGGGCAAATGACGATCCCAGCTACCATCGAAATCTAAAACACAAGCTCTGAGCATATCCTCAAGAGTCTGAATAGTACGCTTCGACTGACCGTCAGTCTGCGGATGAAAGGCTGTGCTAAAACTCAATCGGGTGCCCAAAGCTTCCTGAAGTTTCTGCCACAATCGGCTGGTAAACTGGGTGCCCCGGTCGGACACGATGCACGTTGGAATGCCATGCAGTCGCACGATCTCATCGATATAAACCTGGGCGTACTGAGAAAATCCAAAAGTGGTCTTCACTGGCAGGAAGTGAGCCTCTTTCGTCAGTAGATCCACAATCACCCAAATAGAGTCATACCCTCGACTGGTCCTGGGTAGACCCATAATGAAGTCCATGGAGACCTGTTCCCACTTCCACTGAGGGATGGACAAAGGTTGTAACTCGCCGGCTGGCCTCTGGTGCTCGGCCTTGACTTGTTGGCAAGTCAGGCATCTCGACACAAAGTCTGTAACATCCTTCTTCATCCCGTCCCACCAGTAAACCTCTCTCAAATCACAGTACATCTTGGTGGAACCTGGATGCACACTGTATACTGATCTATGTGCCTCCTCAAGGATATCACGCCTCAGTCCCTCAGAATCTGGTACACACAGTCGAGTCCCAAATCGAAGTATCCCCTGATCATCAATCACGAACTCAGAAACTCTACCCTGCCGAATCTGCTCGATAATCTCTAAAATACGGGCATCGCCAGACTGTGCCTCGCGGATACAGTCAAGTAACTGTGGGCGTGCTTTAAAATGGGCCAGCTGTCCCCCTGTAGGAGTAAACTCGAACTGCATTCTGCTGTCACATAAAACCTGCCAATCTGCCGTCGACTGCATCCATACTGCGCTCAAACAAGATAGGCTACCTCCGGGCCTCCTACTCAAAGCATCTGCCACCACATTCGCCTTTCCCGGATGGTATAAAATCTCGCAGTCATAATCTTTCACCAACTCCATCCAACGGCGCTGCCTCAGATTCAGATCTCACTGCTGAAAGATATACTTCAAACTCTTGTGGTCAGTGAATATCTGGCCCGACTCGCCGTATAGGTAATGTCTCCATATCTTAAGTGCAAATACCACTGCAGCCATCTCTAAATCATGAGTGGGATAGTTCTGTTCGTGTTTCCTCAGCTTCCGAGAAGCATACGCGATAAATCTGTCGTGCTGCATCAATACACAGCCCAGCCCCACTCAAGAAGCATCACAATATACCACGAAACCGCCTGACCCTGAAGGCAATGCTAACACTGGTGCAGTAGTCAGACGAGTCTTCAACTGCTGGAAACTATCCTCACATGCCTCGGTCCAATCAAAAGGGACCCCCTTCCGGGTCAACCCGGTCAACGGTGCAGCAATACGAGAGAAATCCTGGACAAAACGTCGATAATAGCCGGCCAAACCTAGAAAGCTGCGAACCTCTGTAACTGATACCGGTCTGGACCAACGCTGCACTGCCTCGATCTTCTTCGGGTCCACACAAATACCATCTCTCGTCACCACATGATCCAAGAAGTCGACACTGTCTAGCCAGAATGCGTATTTGGAAAATTTGGCGAACAGCTGATGCTCTCTCAACGTCTGCAATGTGATACGCAAGTGCTGCTCATGCTCCTCCCGGCTTCGAGAATAAACCAAGATGTCGTCAATGAACACAATGATGAACTGATCGAGATACGGCCTGAATACACGGTTCATCAAGTCCATAAATGTTGCCGGGGCATTGGTGAGCCCGAACGAGACCATATCGAGTACGGAAAGCGGTCTTCGGAATATCCTCCTTCCGAACCCGCAACTGGTGATAACCTGACCGTAAATCAACATTCGAGAAAAACCCTGCACCCTGGAGCTGATCGAATAAGTCGTCGATGTGGGGTAGGGGATATCTATTCCGTACAGTAACCCGGTTCAGCTGACGATAATCAATGCATAAGCGCATACTGCCGTCCTTCTTCTTAACAAACAGGACGGGAGCACCCTAAGGTGACACACTCGGTCGGATCCCTTTGTCCAGCAAGTCCTGTAACTGATCCTTCAGCTCTCTCAGCTCCGCCGGGGGCATCCGATAAGGCGGTATAGAGATAGGCCCCGTGCCGGGGATCAAGTCGATGCAGAACTCAATCTCGCGCTCTGGTGGCAGACCAGGCAGCTCGTCAGGGAATACATCAGGGAACTCTTTCACAACAGGGACCTGGTCCAACGGAACCTCTGTGGAGCTAGTATCACAAACATAGGCTAAGAATCCCTGACACCCTTTCCTTAAGAGCTGACCAGCGCGAAGAGAAGAAATCAAGCTGGGAAGGGTAGCGCTACGATCTCCCTGAATAACAAGAACCGGCTCACCAGGAAAACTAAATCTGACTGCTTTCTCACGGCAGTCCACGGATGAATAACAGGTGGCTAGCCAGTCCATACCAAGAAGAACGTCAAAGTCTAGCATATCGAGGAGAATCAAATCGACTAAAGAATTCCTCTCCCCGATACGAACAGGACACGATCGGTACACAAAACGGGCAACAAACGACTCGCCTACCGGAGTAATAACGACAAGCGGCTGGTCTAACAAAGAAGACTCTCGGCCCAACCTCGGTGCAAAGTATGTGGATACATAGGAATGTGTGGAGCCTGGATCAAATAATACCCGTGCATCAAAAGAACATACTGGCAGAGTACCTGTCACGACGGCATTGGATGCCTGTGCATCCTGAGGAGTCAACGCGAACACTCGGGCCTGTCCACCACTAATAGCTGGCACGGCGACATGAGTGAGGCATGGGTCGGCCCTTCTACGGATGGTTCATAGGTGCTGTGGCATGTTCTGGGTACTTTTTAAACTCCGCTCAAGTATTGAGATCTTTGGGAAATTTTGGATGTTTGTTTATTCGATCGAAAAGTTTAACATCATCTAACTATCTGTGATTGTGATAAAATATTTGGAATCCACATAATTAGTTATGTGATAACTAGTTTGAATTTTAAAAATCTAGCAGTTTAGTCTCATTTGATCGGTTGCCACGGAATTTTGATAAGGATCAAAAGTCCATCGCAATCACGTAATGTACGCGGATACTCGCCGGGTAACCTTACTAGATAGCCACGTCCCATAGCCCCGACCAAGTGAATTTAGGAGAACCCCGTCGCCAAAAGAATCCGTTCGGGTGCTCGCGGCCGCGGTGTTCCTCCTTAGTGCACTTCGTAGACGGCATCGGGGGTGCGGCCGTCTACTAAAGTTTCCGACGAGCATTTGATCAGGTTATCGGGAATCTTGTTGAATTACCCGATTGTTTATTGGAAAGTGTTTTCAATATTGAGACTAAAATGCGGGATTTATAATTGTTAGGCATGTGATGTCTAAGGAATTCATTTGGTAAGGCAT
The DNA here is from genome assembly GCA_030015575.1 of Agapanthus africanus. Lineage (NCBI taxonomy): Eukaryota > Viridiplantae > Streptophyta > Magnoliopsida > Asparagales > Amaryllidaceae > Agapanthus > Agapanthus africanus. The sequence continues at coordinate 460,198,583 of JASDDO010000012.1, read as the reverse complement.
GAAATCCAAAGTATGTGATATATTGGGTTTATGATGTCTAAGGTGGTTGCGGATTCCAATTGTTGTAGGTTTTCACTTTCTTTTCTGCGACCGTAAGTGTAATATGTGGTGTATCGCCAGTTTCGGTGCTATATGTCAACGACAATTGGGATACGCATATTTACTTACGTTGATGACATGTGATGTTATGTGTTGCTGTGATATGTTATATTGGATCATCGCGTTTTGAATAGCCGGGGGGTTTATGTAAGATGAGAGTTTTTCATTTTCATCCATGTAAAAGATTGTATGTAATATTCTTTTATTGGGGCACTTCCGTGTTGAGGATGATGTCACCATTGATGTATATTATTTATTTTTCCGCATTAGGATAGACCCAAGGTGGAGAGCACAAGTAACCGGGTTCTAGGGTCCAGTGGGAGACCATCTCGAGGAGTCGAGACCGGGTCTCCTAACTCTAGAATTGGTAGGGTTGCTTGCCGCTCTCGTAGGGGTCTAGGGATGTGGGTTTAGCTATTCATCGCGACCGTGAAATCCGCGTTTTTTATTGGCTTAATTTAATACACGGAATTCCTAGTATATCCAATATTTCATATGTGTTCTTCTGCTGCTGATATTCTGGGATGTGATCACTTGATATTCTAAGACAGATGCTCATATTATAATTAATATTGCTGCTTTCGTTTCTTCTGTGATGCTTAGGAAGCATAATTGATGGGACTTCATTAATGAGATTAATGAAATAAAAGAAATCTTAAGATGTTGTAGAAACTTGTTTTAAAAACTGGTAGCTCTAGTTCCTGCTTTGCATAGCGGTATTCCTTGTAGAATATCCATCACCTTATTCGATAAGGAAAGAGCCGAGATCCCTTCACCGGGAGTGACCTCTTTAGAGAAACTGGCAGATGCTACAACCCACTCGGTTTTGTCTTTTGATTGCTTTTTTAGTTCATGCTTTGCATAGTGGTTTTGTGAAATATCCAGCATCTTATTCGATAAGGAAAGAGCTGAGATCCCTTTACCGGGAGTGGCCTCTTTAGCAAAACTAGTAAAAGCCTCAAAAACACACCTTTTAAAATTCACTCGATTCTACAACGATATCAAGTTCATTACGCAAAAGGTTTTCTTAAAAACCTGTCGTAACCCTACGTCATTTTAGGAAGTAGAGTACTTAGTATTCGTGCTATGTTTGTTGACCATAGTTAAGGCGTAGTGTGCGGTAGCTAAGTGATGTCTTCTTACACAGCATATAATGCGAATAATTAGGACAGTCATATGACTTTGTTGACCATAGTTAAGGGTCATGTGGGTGGGTCTAATTAATCAGGAAATGACGGGTAGAACTTGACTAGTGCTTATGATTTGTTGACCATAGTTAAGGTCATAAGTCACTAGGGGTAAAATATTATCGGGAATTTCAAGTGTTGAAATTTGCAATGAGATTGCATACCTTCTATTAGATAGTTGGATCCCGATACCCACTGCGAGTAAGAGTTACTCCTAGGAGAGTTTTACACATTACAATTAGCCGATCAAGTAGGTGTCTAGAAAGGTGTTAACGGAGTTACGCCCCTGGGAAAACAAGGTATATTTTAATTAGGTCCGTGCGAAAGCACGGGGAACCTCCCTCAAAGTACCGACACTGGCCTGGCCTAAAGATTGGCGAACTTGTAGGGTGTAATTAATCCCGGCTAGTCTTACCTTTTAGGGTTTGAAGGAAGATTTGATAAAAATAGTGGGAGCCATCCTGATTAGATAAAATAATAACCTGATCTTGCAAGAGCACACACAGAGTGTTTTCTTCTCTCTCTCTCTCTCCTGGTATCGACCATGTCACGCCTTAATCAAGATAATAATATGGATGTTTTGACCGAACCTGCTTATTATACTGAGCTGGGAAACGTTGGTTCCGCTCTATCTTATAATTGTTATAAGTCCGAGCAGGGAATAGGGGAATATCCGGATTCCTATGCCACCCAATCGAAGAAAGTGCATGTTGATGCATCTTCTTCGGGTATGTTCATTACCGAGAACTGTTTCTCAATATCCTCTACGTCCTGGGTATGAGATACCGGATCAGGATCCCAGATATGTAATATGTTACATGGGCTACAGAAAGGTAGAGAACTGGGAATGGGTGATATGTCTCTAAGTGTAGAGAATGATGCAGGTGTTGCAACCAAATCAGTTGGCAAATATCAACTTGTATTAATACATTGATTCTGAACGAATGTTATTACATACCGAACCTGATATACAACATTACATCGGTTTTTTTAATAAGTTAAAGAAGGATATAATTTTGTATTGATGGATAATGTTGTGAACATTTTCCTTAATCAAGAGTTGATTGGATCGGGCATGTTATGTAATGGCATATACGTTCTAAATCAAACCACAGTTCAAAGTATATAGAACATACACAAGAGGAGTAGTTCAGAAATGAACGAATCCTTCTTGTGGCATTGTAGACTAGGTCATATCAATGTGACACGGCCAGCTAAGTTACATAAGGATGAATATAAGAATCTGTTCGAATTTTCATCTTATGATACTTGCCAGTCTTGTCTCAAAGATAAAATGACCAATACTCCATTTACTAGAAACAAAGAAAGAGTTATTGAACTCTTGGGATGGATACATGATGATGTATACGGTCCAATGTCTACAAATGCCAGGGTTGGTTCTTTGTACTTCATCATATTCACTGATCATCTCTCGAGATTCGGACATCTGTTCCTGTTGAAACATAAGTCTGAAACTTTTGAGAAATTCAAGGAATATAATCTTGAAGTTGAGAACCAAACGGGTAAAAGTATTAAAGTACTTCGATGTGATCGAGGAGAAGAATACTTTGCAATGGAGTTCCTGGATTATTTAAAGGAGAATATGATTCTCTCTCAGCTTACTCCTTCGAGTACACCACAGCACAACGATGTATCGGTGCGGAGACATCGCACCCTATGAGATATAGTGCGCTCTATGATGAGTACTGCTGAGTTATCTATTTCCTTTTGGAGTTATGCACTTAAGAAGCTGCATACCTATTGAATGGGGTTCCATCCAAATCAGTGCCTACCACTCCATATGAGATATGGAATGGGAAGAGACCATGTCTTAAACGAGTTAAGATATGGGGTTGTCCGGCCTATGTTGAAAGGCAGAATCCGAACAAGCTCGAGTCAAGGTCGGTTCTGTAAGTTTGTTAGGATATCCCAAACATTTGCGAGGGAATATCTTCTACCACACTGAAGAGCAAAAGGTGTTTTGTTTCTCAGCATGCCACCTTTTTTTAGAAAAGGAATTTCTTGTAAAGAAATTAGTGGTCATGAGGTAGAACTGGAAGGAGTTCCAGCTAGACAAACTAACAGCTGATGATTTGGTGAAACCAAAGGATTCAATAGTTTCCAACGAACCTCGGCCTCTCCGCGAATCTGGTAGGGTTCCTCATCCACTTGAGAGATATTACGGTCTTCTCGATGACAGTGGGAGCGAGGATTGTATCATGGTAGATGATGGCCCAACTAGATTCATGCAGGCCATCACAAGTGGAGACTTTGTGAAATGGCAGGATGCTATACGATCAAAGATGGAATCCAGGTACACCAACAAAGTATGACTTTGCATGCTGCACCTGAAGGGGTAAAACCCATTGGGAGCAAATGGATCTTGAAAAGATTCTTGATGTAGATGGAAAAGTTGAGACTTTCAAAGCTATGCTTAAGTCCATCAGGTTCAAAGCAAGCATCGCGGAGTTGGAACATCTGTTTGATGTAGTAGTCAAAGAGTTTGACTTCATCAAAAGGTAGATTGACCTTGTATATACAAGAAGGTTGTATAGAGTAAGGTTGTCTTCCACGTATTGTACGTAGATGACATACTCTTGATAAGAAATGGTTTCCTATGCTACAATTGCAGGGTTCCCTAGGATGGCAGAAAGGTTTCGGGAGGCATCGTCCATGCCAAATTCAAAAATTTGCCGTTCTAGGTAACCCTAACTAAGAATCGTTAACTAGAAATCGACGGAATAAAATGCAAACAACTTTGCAAAGGAAAGTGAACAAGGAATACAACCTTTGTAGACCGGTCCTTCACTTCTAAAGCTCCGTGTTGAAGTCCCTTCGCTGCGATCATGGATCTCCCGAACTCTAATATGGGTTCCCTCGAAGAAATGAACAAGCTTGCTCATAGACTTCGAGGCCGAAGATGATCTACGTCGAGGAGACTCAAACTCAAGCTAACCCTTCACTAGTGTTGGATATAGTGCCCTCTAAGTCAATTATTTGATCGCAGGTACGTGATTGCAATGATTGAGGGAAGACCTATACCGATAGAACAGTCTTACTCGAGATGATAGTATGCTATCTGGTTTGTCTTTATCATCATGTATATGTTGATAAAGCCCATAGGATTCTTTCTGTTAGTTATATGTATGCCCTAGAGGCCATTACTGTACATTGGATGTATATTGTAGTGGATGCTGGGACATATATAGATAGGACTTTCTTGCTCGACATGATAGTACGCTATCCGGTTGCTGTTTATCTTAACGTGTATACTTTCTGTCTCTCTGTTACATGTTGATAAAGCCCTTAGGATGTGTACTAGACTTCCAGGACTGTGATGCAGATCATACTAGTGGGGCCTGGATAGTCCATGAGTACATCCTTGAAATGTTCCTAGTCGAGGGAATATCGAGACGGGGCATCGATATTCCAGAGTAGACTAGCGTATATCTTCTCGACCCATGCGATGGGCGATGGATGATCCCATATCCATTGGTGTTTGACATCGAAGATGGTATGCGGGTGCTCAGTGGAGACTGGGTACACTGAACGGACTCGCCGAGAACTCCCAGATGGTATTATACCTCACGTCAGATGGCAGTTCTCTGGTGACACTGGTACAGCTTAGTCTGTTGACCCGAGATCGTCATAGAGTCTTGTGTGTCTCCCACTGTGCTTTGATTTCCACCCTACCACGGCTCTACTGAGTTGTGCAAACAGGTGGTTATTGGGTACAGTCCCGATTCACATGGAGGCAATGAGCGATAGGAGGGGATTCGTCTCTCCCGGTATTGGGGGTTGATGTTACGCTATGCTCGACTGGCCATAACAGGAAATCCCTGGCCAGGGTTGCAGTGATATACTGGTAAGAGTTATCAGTAGTTTCACGAAAGTTATGGACCTCACGTCGGCATGACTTATCGAGCTATTGGGGTCTGACGTTTACCACCCCTAGGCGAGATATGCGACATATCAGACGAACAGACCGGACTGTGCGGTAAGTGTTACTGGTTGGATTCACAGGAGTGTGAGCGGGCTTGCTCGTCGATCTTCTGATCGCTCAATACCCGGGTGGCCGTTACATTTAGCAGACCGCTTGCGGATTGTGGGTGTTTGATATGATCATCATCTGCTGCCGGCGTATTGACGAGTCTTTAGAGTCCTACACAGAGGTTTCCTGGCTCAAGCAAAACGAAATAGGAGCGCATATGAGATATGTGCGGGACCGAGAATAATTCGTGTATGTGATACCGTATTCCATTCTCGCGATGAATGTAACGATTGGTTATATGCGATATAACCTAGTTATCGAATCAAGGATTGACTCGATATGCTGATACATTGGATACTAGCCGGTTATATGCGACATGACCGGATCGTTAAATCAAGTGTTGATTTAATGATTTGATGTATAATTATATATTTGATATATTACTTTGCATTAACTAGTATTGGTTCACTTTAAATGGATTTTCTCACTTGAAATGCACAAGTTGTATATGTGATATACTTTTGTGCACAAGATTGTATCATGTTTGATGATACATGCAAGCTAGGGTTAGTGTAAAGAATGTACCATAGTTAAACTAATGGTTAGGGTTTTGTTTTTCCATTTACTTATTTATCTATTTATTTATCTTATTCATTTTGGAAAAGAGAAAGATGAATGGTGGCTTTATTTGTTTTTAGTTGAACATTCATGAAACTTTGACTAAGTCACCATTCTTGTCTCATGCTTAACCCTAACCATATGAACTAACCATAGTACATTCTCTACACTTAACCAAGGGTTAGTAAATGATAAGTATTGATTTATTTATCTAATTTACATAACTTATCATATCTTCTTCTTCATCTTCTTCTTTCATGAGAAAAAAGCTTGCTACATCAATGGTGATTGATGAAAAAGTGTGAGAAATCCAAATCTAAAGTCTACCCACTTCCTATTTCTTCATCCTCTACCTCTTGCCAAGTAGTATAGGGTGTTTCCTTCACAAGTTTTCTTGACTTGGTGAAGTTGGAGCTTGATCTAGCGATGCCTCGACGTAGATCATCTTCGGCATCGTCGTCGATGACCTAGCCCGCTTTTTCTCCGATGAAGCCGACGCTAGAGCCATGGTTCGATTTGGGCAGCGGAGAGGACTTCATCACGGAGCCTAGGAGGTGGAGGACCGGATCTACAAAGGTTGTAGCCCCTTCCCTTTAGCTATATTTCCGTTTACTTGCTTGCATCGCCTTGATTTCTAGTTAACGATCCGTATTAGGGTTTGTAGGCACAAGGAATTTTTGATTTGTGCATGTTTGATCACTTGTGAGACTCCATTAGAGTGCCTAGGAACCCTGCAGTGGTATCAGAGCCTAGCTAGAGCTTAGGCGATGCGTAGACGGAATTAGAAGTCCGATCGACCCGAAACTCCGATTTTAACATGCTCTCTGGACTTTTTTGAAATTCGTGGATTTTTGTGAATTAAAAATATGCAGAAAAATAAGCAGGTATTCCTAAGAATTACTGTGAAATTCGAGATCATGATTCCTCTAGAGTGCGGCGGAACTGCGGCACAAGCATGGCTTGTGTGGCGGTTCCGCGGCCAAGTTGTCCCATCATCTGTTTAAAGTTTCACAGTAACTCCTAGTTTTTAGTGCTGGTTTTCCTGGGAATATTTTAATATTTATTCCAGAGTTTTATTTTCTGGGTTGTATTGGGAACTCAGTGTATCGATCGGATTGTCTAATTTTATCAGTGTGTTTTTCCGGGTATTTTCAGAATATGTTAAAAAGTTCGACCGGATATAAATACCCACTTTTTCCCCTGCCGGGAAATTTCCAATTGTTGGATTTTTCCGTAGTTTAACGACGTTCTAAGTAGTGCAAGTAACGCGATGGACCCTCTAGAAGACAACAAACCTTAACTCGATTATGTGACCGTCTTGAACTACCCTTTGAACCTTAGGGTTTGGGGCAGTACGGCGTGCCACATGTGAGGCGTTGGCTTGACCCTTCTACGGCTGGACCGTTGGTACTGAGGCACGAACTGAATGTTGTTAGACTTATTTCATGTGTTGAGCTGTATCGGAAAAACTTGGGTGTTCGAATGTTCGATCGGAAAGTTTAACATATTCTGTTTATCCGGAATGTGATACAATAATTGGAATTCACAAATAGTTATGATAACGGAATGAATATTATAAACATAGCAGTTTAGTCTCACTTGATCGGTTGCCACGGAATTTTGATGTGATCAAAAGTCCGTCGCAATCACGTAGCGTACGCGGATACTCGCCGGGTAAACTTAATAGACAGCCTCACTCCATAGCCCCGACCAAGTGACTGTAGAAGAACCCCGTCGCCGAAAGCATCCGTTCGGGTGCTCGCGGTAGCGGTGTTCCGCCTTGGTGCACTTTGTCGACGGCGTCGGGGGTGCGGCCGTCTACTGAAGTTTGCGATGAGCATTCGATCAGAATGTCGGGAATCCTGTTGAATTGCCCGACTTGATATTGAAAAGAGTTTTCGATAATGAGACTGAAATGCGGGGTTTATAATTGTTAGGCATGTGATGTCTAAGGAATTCATTTGATTGGGCATGCGATGTCTAAAGAGGTTGCGGATTCCAACTGTTGTAGTTTTACACTTTCTTTTCTGTGACCGTAAGTGTAATATGTGATATCGTCGGTTTCGTTGCTATATGTCAACGATAATTGGGATGCGCATATTAACTTACGTTGATGACATGTGATGTTATGTGTTGCTGGATATGTTATATTGGATCGTCGTGTTCGAATAGCCGGGGGGTTTTATGTGAGATGAGTGTTTTTCATTTTCATTCATGTAAAAACTTGTATGTAATATTCTTTTATTGGGTCACTTCCAGGTTGCGGAAGTTGTCACCGTTGATGTATATTATTTACTTTTCTGCACTAGGATAGACCCAAGGAGGGGAGCACAAGTAACCAGGTTCTGGGGTCCAGTGGGAGACCAACTCGAGGAGTAGAGTCCGGGTCTCCTAACCCTAGAATTGGTAGGGTTGCTTGCCGCTCTCGTAGGGGTCTAGGGGTGTGGGATTGGCTATTCATCACGACCGTGGAATCCGTGTTTTATACTGGCTCGTATTGAAAACACGGACGTCCTAGTATATCCAATATTTCATATGATTCTTTCTGCTGCGTTATCTGTGATGTGATCATGTGATGTTCTGTGCTCTGTTCAAATAGATGTAGTATATAGTATATATGATATATTATATAGACGTTGCTTATGTTTTACACCCGCGCTAGCCCTGCCTCGCTCTGCCGTTAGTTACCTAACCTAACGGTGCAGACGGGACATCGAGGCGAATGCGGATGGCATAAGCGTACGTTATATTTATCTGTGATGATTAGGTGGACTTAAATGATGGGATATTCATTAATGAGATTAATGAAAGAAAATAAACCTAATTGATGTTGTGGAATCGAATTTCAAAATAAAACAGGTAGCTACAGTTCTTGCTTTGCATCGCGGTGTTCATTATAGAACGTCCTGCACCTTATTCGATGAGGAAAGGACCGAGATCCTTTCACCGGGAGTGACTCCTTTAGCAATAACTGGCAGATGCTACAACCCTCGGTTTGTCATTTGATCGCTTCTATAGTTTTCGCTTTGCACAGTGATATATATGATATATCCCGTACCTCATTCGACGAGGAAAGGGCCGACGATCCCTTCACCAGGAGTGACCCCTTTAGCAAAACTAGAAAAGCCTCGAAAACATTCCATTTAAAAACCATTTGATTCCGCAACGAGATCAAGTTCAAAGCGTTAAAGGTTTTCATAAAAACCATCCGCAACCCTCCGTTATTTTAGGAAGTAGAGTACTTAGTATTCGTGCTGTGTTTGTTGACCATAGTCAAGGCACAGTGTACGGTAGCTAAGTGATGTCTTCCTACACCGCATATGATGCGATTAGTTAGGACAGTCGCGTGACTTTGTTGACCTTAGTTCAGGGCCATGTGGGTGGGTCTAATTAATCACGAAATGACGGGTAGAACTTGACTAGTACTTATGATTTGTTGACCATAGTTAAGGTCATAGGTGCTAGGGGTAAAAACCATTATCGGGAGTTTCAAGTGTTGAAACTTGCAATGAGATTGCATACCTTCTATATGATAGTTGGATCCCGATACCCACTGCGAGTAATTGTTACTCCTGGGAGAGTTTTGCACTTTGCAATTAGCCGATCAAGTAGGTGTCTAGAAAGGTGTCAACGGGGTTACGCCTCTGGGAAAAAGAGGTTTACTGTAATTAGGTCCGTGCGAAAGCACGGGGAACCTCCCTCAAAGTACCGACACTGGCCTGGCTGAAAGATTGGCGAACTTGTAGAGTGTAATTAATCCCGGCTAGTCTTTCCTTTTAGGGTTTGAAGGAAGATTTGATAAAAACAGTGGGAGCCATCCTGATTAGATAAAATAAATAACCAATCTGATCTTGCAAGAGCGCATGCTGAGTATTTTCTTCTCTCTCTCTCCAGGTAGCGACCATATCACGCCTTAATCAAGATAATAATACGGATAATTGACCGAACCCGCTTGTTATACTGAGCTGGGGAAAGTTGGTCCCGCTCTAGCTTATAATTGTTATAAGACAGAGCAGGAAATAGGGAATACCAGAATTCCTATGCCGCCCAAACGAAGAAAGTGCATATGATGCATCTCCTTCGGGTGTGTTCATTACAAAGAACTGTTTCTCATTATCCTCTGCATCCTGGGTATATGATACCGGATCAGGATCCCAGATATGTAATATGTTACATAGGGCTACAAAAAGGTAGAAAAACTGAGAACGGGTGATAAGTTTCATGAGACAGAAAATGGGGCAAGTGTTGCAGCCAGGTCTGTTGGTCACTGTCACCCTGTATTACCAATACATTGATTCTGAACAAATGCTATTAAATACCGAACCTGATATACAAAATCATATCAGTCTCTTTATTAGTAAAGAAAGGATATAATTTTGTATTGATGGATAATGTTTTGAACATTTCCTATATCAAAAGTTGATCGGTTCAGGCACGTTATCTAAAAGCATTGACGTTCTAAATCAAACTACAGTTCCTTGTATACTGAACACACACAAGAGGAAGAGTTCAGAAATGAACGGATCCTTCTTGAGGTATTGTAGACTAGGTCACATCAATGCGACCCGACTAGCTGAAGTTACATTTTAGATGCATATTTAAATCAGTTTGAATTTACATCTTGTGAAACTTGCCAGTCATGTCACAAAGATTAGATGACCATAGCTCTGTTTATTAGAAACAGAGAAAGAGTTAGTAAACTCTTGGGACTGATACATGATGATGTATGTGAGGTCTCCTGTCTACATATGCCAAGACTGGTTCTTTGTATTTCATTACATTCTCTGGTAATCTCTCAAGATTCAGACATATGTTCCTGTTGAAACATAAGTCCGAACCTTTTGAGATATTCACAGAATATAAGTTAGAAGTAGAGAACCAAAATACGGGTATAAGTATTATGTCCTATGATAAGATCAGGGAGGAGAATACTTGTGCATAGAATTCCTGGACTATTCTAAAGGAGAATGAGATTCTCTCTCAGTGTTACTCCTCTGAATACACCACAGCATTACGGTGTATCAGGGCGGAGCAATTGCACAATATTAGATATGGTGTGCTCTATGATAAGTATTACTGAGTTACCTATTTCCTTTTGGGGTTATGCGCTTGAGAAGCTGCGTATCTATTGAATTGGGTTCGAATCAAATCAGTTGCCTACCGCTTCATATGTGATATGGAAAGGGAAGAGCCCATGTCTTAAGCTAGTTAAGATTTGGGATTGTCCGGCCTATGTCAAATGCAAAATCCAGACAAGCTCGAGGCAAGATCAGTTATGTAGAACTGGAAATGTTCCAGCTATACAAACTGCAGCTGATGATTTGACAAAACCAAAGGATTCAATAGTTCCCGACGAACCTCAGCCTCTCCGCCGATCTAGCAGGGTTCCTCACCTGCTTGAGAGATACTTCGGTTTCTCGATGACAGTGGGAGCAAGGATTGCATCATGAGATGATAACCCAACTAGTTTCGAGCAGGCCATCGAGAGTAGGGACTCTGTAAGAATGGCTGGATGCTTAGTGATCTGAGATGGAATCCATGTACACCAACAAAGTATGGACTTTGGTTGCTATATCTGAAGGGTTAAATCCCCATCAGGAGCAAGTATATCTTGAGAAGATTACTTGGTGTAAATGGAAAAGTTGAGACTTTCAAAGCTAGACTTGTTAAAGGTTTTCGTCATTGACCAGGCGTGGATAATGATGAAACCTTTTCCAGTACCTATGCTTAAGTCCATCCAGATCCTAGTTGCCACGGCTACATACCATGACTACGATATCTGGTGGTTGGGTGTCATGACAGCTTTTCTAAATGATGTTTTAGAAGAGTGCGTCTATAAGAACACAGCCAGAGGGATACGTAAACAGTGGGAGCAGCAGAAACGTGTGCAAGATGCTTTATAGGATAAAGCAGGCATCGCGGAGTTGGAACATCTGTTTTGATGGATTAGTCAAAGAAGTTGACATCATCAAAATGGAAGATGAACCTTGTATGTACAAAAAGGTTGTAGGGAGTATGGTGGTGATCCTCGTAGAGTACGTGGATGACATACTCTTGATAGGAAAAGAGTTTCCTATACTACGATCGGTCAATCTCCTATTATCACAAGGATTCTCCAAATAGGATCAAAATGATACCTCCTAAATCCTGAGTTTTCATCTATGAGATAGATGTAATTGGATGCTAGGATTCTCACTAGATGAAGTGAGATGGTATCAATCGATCCTGGGGAGAATCACTGGAAGAGTTCCAGGGTGATAAAGACGACTGAATGTCAGTCACAGGCATTGTCTTTACCCTCAGTAAAGGGACGGTATGTTGGAAGATTTCCAAGCTAGATACCGTGACAAACTAGACGATAAAGGCTGGTAACATCGCTATTAAAGATACTACCAAAGAGGCAGTTTGGGTGTATATTGGTTCATAAGATGAACTAGGTTCCTACCATTGTGTGACAATGGAACTGTGGCTTTGGCCAAGGAACCATGGTCCCATCAGTGACCCAGACAAATTCTGAGGCAGCATCACCTGATCATGGAGATAGTTGATCTCCAGGTTGATCGAGGTTAGGAGAGTAGACTCAGAGGACAACACGGCGGATCCACTCACGAAGGCCTTTTCCCAAAGAGAGACTTTTAGGGGATGGTTGAGTATGTGATACTGCTACCACTGCTACAGATGGCCCTAGTGCAAGTGGGAGATTGTTAGTTATATGTATACCCTAGAGGCCATTACTGTACATTGGATGTATATTGTAGTGGATGCTGGGACATATATAGATAGGACTTTCTTGCTCGACATGATAGTACGCTATCTGGTTGCTGTTTATCTTAACGTGTATACTTTCTGTCTCTCTGTTACATGTTGATAAAGCCCTTAGGATGTGTACTCGACTTCCAGGACTGTGATGCAGATCATACTAGTGGGGCATGGATAGTCCATGAGTACATCCTTGAAATGTTCCTAGTCGAGGGAATATCGAGACGGGGCATCGATATTCCAGAGTAGACTAGCGTATATCTTCTCGACCCATGCGATGGGCGATGGATGATCCCATATCCATTGGTGTTTGACATCGAAGATGGTATGCGGGTACTCAGTGGAGACTGGGGACTGGGTACACTGAACGGACTCGTCGAGAACTCCCGATGGTATTATACCTCACGTCAGATGGCAGTTCTCTGGTGACACTGGTACAGCTTAGTCTGTTGACCCGAGATCGTCATAGAGTCTTGTGTGTCTCCCACTGTGCTTTGATTTCCACCCTACCACGGCTCTACTGAGTTGTGAAAACAGGTGGTTATTGGGTACAGTCCCGATTCACATGGAGGCAATGAGCGATAGGAGGGGATTCGTCTCTCCCGGTATTGGGGGTTGATGTTGCACTATGCTCGACTGGCCATAACAGGAAATCCCTGGCCAGGGTTGCAGTGATATACTGGTAAGAGTTATCAGTAGTTTCACGAAAGTTATGGACCTCACGTCGGCATGACTTATCGAGCTATTGGGGTCTGACGTTTACCACCCCTAGGCGAGATATGCGACATATCAGACGAACAGACCGGACTGTGCGGTAAGTGTTACTGGTTGGATTCACAGGAGTGTGAGCGGGCTTGCTCGTCGATCTTCTGATCGCTCAATACCCGGGTGGCCGTTACGTTTAGCAGACCGCTTGCGGCTTGTGGGTGTTTGATATGATCATCATCTGCTGCCGGCGTATTGACGAGTCTTTAGAGTCCTACACAGAGGTTTCCTGGCTCAAGCAAAACGAAATAGGAGCGCATATGAGATATGTGCGGGACCGAGAATAATTCGTGTATGTGATACCGTATTCCATTCTCGCGATGAATGTAACGATTGGTTATATGCGATATAACCTAGTTATCGAATCAAGGATTGACTCGATAAGCCGATACATTGGATACTAGCCGGTTATATGCGACATGACCGGATCGTTAAATCAAGTGTTGATTTAATGATTTGATGTATAATTATATATTTGATATATTACTTTGCATTAACTAGTATTGGTTCACTTTAAATGGATTTTCTCACTTGAAATGCACAAGTTGTATATGTTATATACTTTTGTGCACAAGATTGTATCATGTTTGATGATACATGCAAGCTAGGGTTAGTGTAAAGAATGTACCATAGTTAAACTAATGGTTAGGGTTTTGTTTTTCCATTTACTTATTTATCTATTTATTTATCTTATTCATTTTGGAAAAGAGAAAGATGAATGGTGGCTTTATTTGTTTTTAGTTGAACATTCATGAAACTTTGACTAAGTCACCATTCTTGTCTCATGCTTAACCCTAACCATATGAACTAACCATAGTACATTCTCTACACTTAACCAAGGGTTAGTAAATGATAAGTATTGATTTATTTATCTAATTTACATAACTTATCATATCTTCTTCTTCTTCTTCATCTTCTTCTTTCATGAGAAAAAAGCTTGCTACATCAATGGTGATTGATGAAAAAGTGTGAGAAATCCAAATCTAAAGTCTACCCACTTCCTATTTCTTCATCCTCTACCTCTTGCCAAGTAGTATAGGGTGTTTCCTTCACAAGTTTTCTTGACTTGGTGAAGTTGGAGCTTGATCTAGCGATGCCTCGACGTAGATCATCTTCGGCATCGTCGTCGATGACCTAGCCCGCTTTTTCTCCGATGAAGCCGACGCTAGAGCCATGGTTCGATTTGGACAGCGGAGAGGACTTCATCACGGAGCCTAGGAGGTGGAGGACCGGATCTACAAAGGTTGTAGCCCCTTCCCTTTAGCTATATTTCCGTTTACTTGCTTGCATCGCCTTGATTTCTAGTTAACGATCCGTATTAGGGTTTGTAGGCACAAGGAATTTTTGATTTGTGCATGTTTGATCACTTGTGAGACTCCATTAGAGTGCCTAGGAACCCTGCAGTGGTATCAGAGCCTAGCTAGAGCTTAGGCGATGCGTAGACGGAATTAGAAGTCCGATCGACCCGAAACCCCGATTTTAACATGCTCTCTGGACTTTTTTGAAATTCGTGGATTTTTGTGAATTAAAAATATGCAGAAAAATAAGCAGGTATTCCTAAGAATTACTGTGAAATCTTAGGAATTGGGGGTGAGATCGCGCTGTGTTTAGGAGAGCCATTACACGAAATCCCTGGCCAGGGTAATCGAGATATACTGGTAGGTATACCAGTATTATCTCAGGATATTCTGGGCTGCTCTCTAACACGACTTATACCGCTATTGGGGGTCTGACGTTTACCGGCCCCTTAGGCCCTATATACGATACTCATAAACGAATGGACCGGACTGTACGGATATTGTCACTGTCAGGCTCAGTAGGGTTTCTAGATAAGTTCGCTCGTCAGCTTCCCTTCCAATCAATACACAGGCAACCGTTACGTACAGCTTGTACCTCTGACGTGCTAGAGGTTATACCCAGTGCCAGTGTATTGATGAGTCATTAGAGTCCCCCACAGACTGTTTCCCAAGTTCGGGCGAAACGTTGTAGATGCCGTATGGTTTTATGGCAGGGTTCGGAAAATGCACGTGCGTTTACGCACGTGTCATATTTCGGGCAGATAATACTGGTGGGCTTTGGTTTAAGCCGGATCCAGGTATTATACTGTGTAGATATAATATCTTTGTCTCAGTTGCATTTCTATTCGGTTGTAATACAAATGCGAGTATGTTTATACTGTTACGGGGTTATCCTGAAATTCGTTTCAGGATCACTTTTGGAAGTTGCCAGTTTTCTGTTTTCTATCATCCGTCTTTAACATTCGGTTAAAGACGGATTTATCTTTTCTTGGGTGAGTCATGGTTCTAGATGGTTCTAGATGGTGACTTGGCTTGTGAGTCATTAGTTCATTAATGATGCATTAATTGAGTAGTGATGTGTTATGATGACTAGGGAAGTGACTCATTAGGAAGCATTAATGATAAATGCTAGGTGGTAAGTGACTCATTTCTTCATTAATGCTTATTATCACCCCCTCCTTTCTCCTACACTCACCCCCCCTCTTCTTATTGAGGCCGGCCACATTTATGGAGTTTCATGGATTCATTTTGGAAATTATGATGATAGTTTTGCTTCATATAATTTCATAGCTCATTTTATTCCATCACCCGATTCAAAAGGAAACTTCATTAACCGTTCGTCCATAGCCTTGGACGTAACGAGACAAAGTGTTCTTCTCATTCTCTACATCAATCTTGGTCATCTCTTTTAGCAAACTTGATGATCGAGTTGCCTCGGTTCAGAGGGGGGAGCCCGTTTAAAGATCCGTCGACGTGGTGCCACCTGGACGACGAGACTTGATTTTCAGAAGATCGAAGCCGCCGTAACAAAGCGTGGGATGATGGTTGAAGACCGAAGGACTCGGATCGTTCGGTATAATATTTCTACCCACTTTGTAGTTTGTTAGTGTAGCTTTAATGGAAAGATCCGGGTTATAGTATGCGATAGCGCCAGCTAAAAAGTTTTTGTTCCGCATTTGGCGTCTGTTAGACGGCCGGGGCGCTACCGTAGACTTACAGTGGTATCAGAGCCTCACCATTAAGCTATACTAACTTGTGCTAACGCGTTTAAAATGTCGATCGAACGGATTTTCGAAAATCACAATTTTCAATGTTAAAGTTTCTGTTGATTTTAAATCTGTTCTAAAAATTATTTTGACCATACCAGAAAATCAAGAAGGTTTTTTAATAGAAACAGCAGAAGAACGATCTACCAATTCGACCGTACGGCCGCGGATCCGCGGTCAAAGACTAGCTCTGACCGCGGAAGCGCGGCCATCTTGGTGACTTGGTAGGCCATTTTTCTTCTGGGCTTTCATCTTGGGAAATTGTGGTTTCTGGTACTGTTCTTTTGGGCCCAGTTTTTATTACTGTACAGCAGATGTGCGTGGGGCCCATTTCGGGAAATTTTGTCGATCGAAATTTAAACGTGTTAGTTTACAGTACTTATATTATATCTCCGACCGGGAATGTCATTTGAGCGGTAAATTGTGTCTAATTGCTATAGTTCTTTTAGACGGGTTTGCGAACGTGACATTCGCGTTGATGTTCTGTGTTGTGTTGTGATGTTGCGGATTTGTCATGGTGGATAGCAGTGTGCAATGGTAGTGCTGTTTAGATTTATTTGTACATTTGATATTGCGGGGCGAGCATCCGACTTGTGGACTGCCGTCATTGCCTGTTTGTATACTATTCTTTTGGGGCACGACCGGGTTGAGGTCGATGTACCCGTTGTACATATTTTATTTTCTGTACTAGGATTACCCCGCGGCGGAGTGCACGGATAGCCGGGTTCTGGAGGGCAACGGGTCCGTATCTCATGGCTTTGAGAGGCAGAGGGGCCTCACTCTAGAATTGGCGGGCTAGGGGGTACAGGTTGACCCAAGGAGGGGTGCTCAAGTTACCGATTCCGTGAAGTGTTGGGTGGTCCATTCACTTTGTTGTACGGGGCTGCCTCGCTTCAGGTTTTGGCGGGTAACTTGCCGCACCCGTAGGGGTCTAGGTTTCATTGCACAGTCTATCCACACGACCAGTGGAACGTCGGGTTTCAGTAGCGGCTCTGTGAAACCCGGGGATCCCAGATTATCTGTATTGTTCTGTGATGCTTATTACTTTTCTGTAATGTTGCATATTATCACGCCTAGAGCGATTATTGTATATTAGTTTATATACTATTAGATGTTGTATATGTTTTACACCCGCGCTAGTCCAGTCCCCGCTCTATCGTTAGTTAAGTAACCTAACGGGTGATGACGGGACCCAGTGACGAATGTGGATGGCATATACGTACATTTTATTTTCGTTCTTTTCTGGTGTGTTTAATTGATGGGACTGCATTGATTCTTATCAATGCAAGGATAAAACAAACCTATATTTGATGTTGTTGGAACAAATTTTAAAAAGAGTTATTACAAAGAAGTTTCCTTTTGTTTTGCATAGCGGTATTCAGTTAGAATATCCTGCACCTCATTCGACGAGGCAAGGGCCGAAATCCCTTCACCGGGAGTGACCCCTTGGGCAGAAGTTTTGCGTTAGGGTAATAACTTCAATATAGTCGATTTCAAGTTGCTTTGCATCGCGGTATTCAGTTGGAATATCCTGCACCTCATTCCACGAGGAAAGAGCCGAGATCCCTTCACCGGGAGTGACTTCTTTAGCAAAAGGTTTTCGCCACTATATTTTTATAAAAAGCTATCAGGTTCCTTCAACGAGATCAAGTTCATTACGTTAAAGGTTTTTCGCCAAAAACCAGCCGTAATCCTCCGTCATTTCTTATGGATGGTCAGTAGTATTCAAGCTATGTTTGTTGGCCTACGTCAAGGCATAGTGTTTGGTAGCTGCTGGGTATTCAGTTGTTGCATAGATAGATGCATTAGTTTAGGACAGACGTACAACCTTGTTGGCCTACGTCAAGAGCATGTACGATGACCTAAATTAATCAGGACAACGACGGATAGAACTTGACATGCGGCTTATGATTTGTTGGCCTACGTCAAGGTCATAAGAGCATGGGATAAAAATTATATCGGGAGTTTCAAACATACAGGAAACTTGCAAAACTTGAGCATACCTTCTGGAGTATGATAACATGAGTGGATTCCTTCACGTTATCATGAGATAAGAGTTGGATCCTGAGTCCCACTGATGAGTTGGTTTACTCTTCGGGTGATCCCGATTGATTCTTCTTTCAGGTTTGGAGGAGAATTTGACGGAACAGTGGGAGGTTTCCTGATTAGATAAAGTGTTAACCATTCTGATCTAGGTTAGAGTGCACGTAGAGTGTTTCTTTTCTCTCTCTCTCTTTGGCAGCGACTTTTGACCGACCCTAGACTATGACTCAGTGACCAAGTTGACCAAACCTTCTTATAATACTGGATTTTGGATTGTCTATAGTTGCATAAGTCATTGTCGCTCCTTATTTTACCCTTTGTATTTCTCCGAACACCCCGTATTATTACGGACATCCACTTCCATTGGATAGATCCATCGTATGGTTATATATGAACTCGAAGGGACTTCTTCGAGGATGGATCCAGGTTCAGGAGAAATAGAATTGGTTTATTCTGTTTTCTTTTATTATCACCTTCTCTCATGTTGCGAGGGTTCCTTGGTTTAGGAGAGTACACCTATTACGCTTATTGGATAGTCTTCTTCCAAACCATAGGCAGGTGCCGAAAGGTAGGGAATGAAGAAAACTAATTAGTCTAAGTAGGGTGTGCAGAAGGTAATATGTAAAGACAAGATAAAGGAATTAGAAAGAGGGCAAAGTAAATTGCGACTATTCACATTCACGACCAAACCACGTATTTCATCGCCACTCCTATTTCATCTTTCATTTCTCCAGAACAACCCGTATCACTACGAACATCCAATTCCATTGGATAAATCCATCGTATGGTTATATACGAACTCGAAGGATATTTTTTCGAGGATGGATTCTGGTTCAGGAGAAATAGGAATAAGGATTATTCAGTTATCTTTTATCATCACCTTCTCTCAAGTTGCGAGTACTCCTAAGTTTAGGAGGGTACACCTATTATGCTTTCTGGATATTCTTCTTCCAAACCATAGGCTGGTGTCGAACGGTAGGGAAGGAAGAAAACCATTTTAGCCTAACGATGGTGTACAGAAGGTAACGACTAAAGACAAATAAAGGAAATTGGAGAGATGGCATGGAAATATACGGTTATAGTCATGAATCGAATAATGGAAAAAGGCATTACTATGAATACCCGGATACCCTTTCGAAACATATTCATGTTTCACTGTGTATTGTTAATAGAAAACTGATTTCTCAATTAGACACTTACTCCAGGGTATGTATTTACCAAGTAAGATTCTCACATCTGTATGGTTTTACAGATGTTGAGAGGGAGTAAGTTATTGGGAATTAGGTGATCATCCTCATTATATCGGAATTTGTTGTAATTGGTGATATTTGAGGAAATCGCCTGGGTACAGTTTTCAACCTACGATGCACAGGTTTTGAGTTATTCAACTCAGCGGACTTATACAGAGTATTGTATGTTGTCCAGTGTTCATCAGGACAAAGGGGTTGGTCCTCGTACTATATTCTGTTTACTTGTAACTTCTCTAGTTTTTAGACAAGTGTTTTGTAGAAATACAATGTCTAAGTTTTGAGAAGTTGTGGGTATAGGAATAAAGTAGAGAACCAGGTGTCGCAAGTATCGGGATTCTTCAAAGAAATCGAAGATGTAGATTATTGTGATTGGTATTCAGTTGATAGTAATGGTTTTGAGAAATTTGTTTCTCTTTCAGATTACTTATAATTGGATGGATTCCTAAGTTGAGTAATGCTGATTAGCCTCTCTCCATTAAGTTGATATGCACTGGAGACAGCTTTGAATCTGGTTCCAATTAAATAAGTGTCAAAGTTTCTATATTGGATATAGAATGCTTCATATCTTAACGATGTTAAGGTAAGGGGAGTTGTCCAGCTTATGCTTAAAACCAGACACTGGATAACTCAAGGCACATTTCTGTAATGGCAGTTTGTGGGTTGACCCTGGCTTTGATGAGGGTTGATTTTCTACTATCTGGAAGATCAATAGTGATATTGTTCTTGACTCGCCACAGTTTTATTAAAATGTTTTTCAGAAAACAGTAGTGGGAGTATGGTAGAACTGGATGTGATTCCAGAACCGCAACGATTACGGAAAATTTAATAGGACTTATATATTCAATCAGGTTTGACATTCCAATAGCCACTCCGCAGACATGGAGGGTAACCTCAGACACCCTAGAGGTACTCCGGTAGCCTCAAGGACGGTGACAGGGAGGTTCTTGTTTACCCGGACTTGATACTACTGTTGTTCCAGACTATGAGACCCGACAGGAAGTTAAGTATAGCTTCGTTCTAAACAAGCTTTAGAAGTGTACGTTTATATTATTCTACCAGAGAGTTGTCGTAGTCAGTGGGAGCAACGGAAGCATAGTGAGCAAGTAGCTTATGTCTATTTATAGGCTTGAGCAAATATAGCAGAGATTAGATCATCTAATTTTGATGTAACAGTCATGGCTTTGACTTCATCAGAATAGGGGATGGATCTGTTAAGAAGGTAGTAGGGTGTGATGTCCTGGTATTTGGATGACATACACAGAGTAGGAAGTAAAATTCCTATACTACGATCGGTTGTACTATGGTCGTCACACAGTTGTTTCTCCACAAATGATATGGATATAATATCTGACATTCTGGTTACTAGATCTATGGTTTTAGATCTAGATTTGGGTAGTTTCCCAATATGGGTACTTTGACGGTGTTCTAATAGTATTTTAGAATAGATGACTCCTGGCATGGTGGTGTACCTGCAGGTGATGGAGTCACCCTCTCTAAAGGTGTCTTACAGACTAAAGGGGAGAGGGATGTGCATGATTGGCAGATCACTTGCTTAGGCAATTGAGTCAATCATGAGATGTCAAGTACCACACCAGATATTGTTTTTGCACTAGATGCGATAAGTTTATATTAATCCAATCCTGGAGATACATTAGGAAGCAGTTTTAGAACATAAGTGCATGTTCTATGGATTTAATGACCTTGGCCTCCTTCGGGAGACGGTTATCATTCCAGGCTTTAAAGATGACATGGATGACAGAGTGATTGTCAGAGTTATAGTTTTCCCTCTAACGAGGGACAGTATTATGGACAGATGGTCCAAGAGGATACTGTGGGAGGCATAGTGCGCGATACTGATTAGGTTCAAGTTATCAATACAGTCTAAGAAGTTTGGATTTGGAGTTCATTTATGAACTAGGTCCCATCAGATATTCAGACATATTCTAAGACAGGTATTACTCGATTCGGGAGATGGTTTTCTCCGCGAACTTGAGATTAAGAGAGACATAGAAAGAAACATCAGAGGCGGATCCACTCACTGAGGCTATTTCTCGAACACAATAGTTTTGCAAACAAGCTTTGTGAAACTGATTAGTAGAAGAGTTGGATGTTCGGTATCACACGAGTTGTGAGTACGCGACATCGCAATAATTAGCCTTAAGTGCAAGTGGGAGATTGTTGGATATAGTGCCCTCTAAGTCAATTATTAGATCGCAGGTACATGATTGCAATGATTGAGGGAGGACCTATACCGATAGAACAGTCTTACTCGAGATGATAGTATGCTATCTGGTTTGTCTTTATCATCATGTATATGTTGATAAAGCCCATAGGATTCTTGCTTGACTGCCAGCAGTATGATGGCGATCATATATGTGGGAGCTGGGGTCTATAAGCACATCCTTAAAGTGTCCCTAGTCGTGGGAGTTTCGAGACAGGGCATCGATACTCCAGAGTAGACTAGTGTATACATTCGAGACCCCGACGAGGGGCGGTGGCCGGTCTCACAAGCCATTGGTGTTAGTTGGTTCACCTGAGATGTATACAGGTGCTCATTGGGTTATGAGTACACCGGACAGGACTCGCCGGGAACTTGCTGGTTGGTATTATACCTAGCATCAGATAGCAGTTCCCTGGTGACATGTGTACAAGTTAGTTCATCGACCTTAGGTCGTCATTTGTCTCGTGTGAGTTCCCACTGTACTTTGATTTATACACTACCACGGGTCAAAGGAGTCGTGCAAACAGGTATATTTTGGGTACAGTCCCGAGCCACATGGAGGCAGTGAGCAGATCGTCGGGGATTCGTCTCTCCCAGTATTGTGGGTGAGATCGCGCTGTGTTTAGGAGAGCCATTACATGAAATCCCTGGCCAGGGTAATCGAGATATACTGGTAGGTATACCAGTAGATCTCAGGGTGTTATGGGCTGCTCTCTGACACGACTTATACCGCTATTGGGGGTCTGACGTTTACCGGCCCCCTAGGCCCTATATGCGATACTCATAGACGAATGGACCGGACTGTACGGATATTGTCACTGTCAGGCTCAATAGGGTTTCTAGATGAGTTCGCTCGTCAGCTTCCCTTCCAATCAATACACAGGCAACCGTTACCTACAGCTTGTACCTCTGACATGCTAGAGGTTATACCCAGTGCCAGTGTATTGATGAGTCATTAGAGTCCCCCACAAACTGTTTCCCAAATTCGGGCGAAACGTTGTAGATGCCGTATGGTTTTATGGCAGGGTTCGGAAAATGCACGTGCGTTTACTCACGTGTCATATTTCGGGCAGATAATACTGGTGGGCTTTGGTTTAAGCCGGATCCAGGTATTATACTGTGTAGATATAATATCTTTGTCTCAGTTGCATTTTTATTCGGTCGTAATACAAATGCGAGTATGTTTATACTGTTACGGGGTTATCCTGAAATTCGTTTCAGGATCACTTTTGGAAGTTGTCAGTTTTCTGTTTTCTATCACCCGTCTTTAACATTCGGTTAAAGACGGATTTATTTTTTCTTGGGTGAGTCATGGTTCTAGATGGTTCTAGATGGTGACTTAGCTTGTGAGTCATTAGTTCATTAATGATGCATTAATTGAGTGGTGATGTGTTATGATGACTAGGGTTGTGACTCATTAGGAAGCATTATTGATTAATGCTAGGTGTTAAGTGACTCATTTCTTCATTAATGCTTATTATCACCCCCTCCTTTCTCCTACACTCACCCCCCCCCCTCTTCTTATTGAGGCCGGCCACATTTGTGGAGTTTCATGGATTCATTTTGGAAATTATGATGATAGTTTTTCTTCATATAATTTCATAGCTCATTTTATTCCATCACCCGATTCAAAAGGCAACTTCATTAACCATTCGTCCATAGCCTTGGACGTAACGAGACAAAGTGTTCTACTCATTCTCTACATCAATCTTGGTCATCTCTTTTAGCAAACTTGATGATCGAGTTGCCTCGGTTTAGAGGGGGGAGCCCGTTTAAAGATCCGTCGACGTGGTGCCACCTGGACGACGAGACTGGATTTTCAGAAGATCGAAGCCGCCACAACAAAGCGTGGGATGATGGTTGAAGACCGAAGGACTCGGATCGTTCGGTATAACATTTCTACCCACTTTGTAGTTTGTTAGTTTAGCTTTAATGGCAAGATCCGGGTTATAGTATGCGATAGCACCATCTAAAAAGTTTTTATTCCGCATTTGGCGTCTGTTAGACGGCCGGGGCGCTACCGTAGACTTACAACTAGGCCTTGAACTTTGTGAAGAGAACACCCTATACTACCCAAGAAAGTGTATAGGATGATGAAGTAGGAAGTGGGCTCACTTTAGATTTTATTTTCTCACAATATTTCTTCATGTTTCATGGAGCTAGTAAGCTTGCAGAAGGAAGAAGATGAAGAAAGCAACCATAAAAAAATGAAGAATGAAAACTATTGAGGTGAGAATAGCAACCATGGGTGAGTTAGTATCATATACTAACCATTGTAGAGACTAAACCATGGATAATTAAAATGGTTAGGTTAATAAATATCTTAAGTGAGACAAAATAAGTGGACTTTGTCAAAGATGCTTCAAGCTTCTCCAAGCTTCCAAGCATGACAAAATTCTCACTAATTTTGAATTATTAAGATAAATAAAAACCTTCACATTTTAATTATCATGGTGTAAGTCACACACACACCCATGCTTGCATGTATCATCAAGCATGATACAAACTATGTGCATAAGTATATATCACATATACACTTAATGCACAAAGCAAGTGAGAAAAGAAATCTTAAGTGAGCTAATACTAGTTAATGAAAATTAATATATCAAATATATAATTATACATTAGATTATCAAATCAACACTTTTTTTAATAATCCGGCTATATCACGTATAACCGACTAATATCAAATGTAACATCTTATTGAATCAACACTTGATCCGATAACCCGGTTATATCACATATAACCAATCATGTCACACATCGCGAGAATGGAATGCGGTATCTCATACACGCATTAATCTCGGTCCCGCACATATCCCATATGTGCTCCTACTCCATTTCGCTTGAGCCAAGAAACCTCTGTGTAGGACTCTAAAGACTCGTCAATACGCCGGTAGTAGGTGATGATCATATCAAACACCCACAGGCCGCAAGCGGTCTGCTAAACGTAACGGCCACCTGGGTATTGAGCGATCATAAGATCAACAAGCAAGTCTGCTCATACTCCTGCAAATCTAATCAGTAACACTACTGTACAGTCCGGTCTCTTCGTCTGATATGTTGCATCTCTTCTAGGGGTGGTAAACGTCAGACCCCAGTAACTCGATAAGTCGTGCCGATATGAGACTCATAATGGGTCGAGAAACTACTGGTAACACTTACCAGTAAATCTCTAAAGCATCCCTGGCCAGAGACTTCCTGTTCTAGCCAATCGAGCACAGCGCAACATCAACCCCCAATACAGAGAGAGACGAATCCCCTCATATCGCTCATTGCCTCCATGTGACTCGGGACTGTACCCAAAAACCACCATTTTGCATGTTCACATGAACGTGGTAAGGTGGAAATCAAAGCACAGTGGGAATCACACAAGACTCTATGACGATCTCGGGTCGACAGACTAACATGTACCAGTGTCACCAGAGAACTGCCATCTGACGTAAGGTATAATACCATCTGGGAGTTCTTGGCGAGTCCGTCCAGTGTACCCAGTCTCCACTGAGCACCCGTATATCATCTCTGATGTCAAACACCAATGGATATGGGATCAGCCATCGCCTATCTACATGGGTCGAGAAGCTACACGCTAGTTTACTCTGGTATATCAATGCCCCGTCTCGATACACCCACGACTAGGGACATTAAAGGATGTACTTACCGACTACCTTTGTCCCACTAGTATGATCTGCATCATAATCTAGGTAGTCAAGTATGCATCCTAAGAGTTTTACCAACATGTAACAGAGAGACAATCAGTGTACATATTAAGATAAAGTGTAACCAGATAGCATACTATCATGTCGAGAAAGAAAGTCATCCCTATATATGTCCAAGCATCCACTACAATATACATCTCATGTATAGTAATGGCCTCTAGGGCATACATATAACTAGCAATCTCCAACTTGCACTAGGGCCATCATATAGCAGTGGTTGAAGTATCTCATACTCAACCATCCCATAAAAGTCTCTCTCTGGGAAAAAGCCTTTGTGAGTGGATCCGCTGTGTTGTCCTCTGGACTCTACTCTCCTAACCTCGATCTCCTGGAGATCAACCATCTCCTTGATCAGGTGATACTGCCTTAGAATATGTCTAGATCACTGATGGAATGGGGGTTCCTAGGCATAAGCCACAACTCCATTGTCACACAATGGTAGGAACGAAGTTCATCTCATGATCTAATATATACCCAGACTTCCTCTTTGGTAGCATTTTTGGTAGCGATGTATCCAGCCTTTGTCTTCTAGTATGTCACGGTATCTAGCTTGGAACTCTTCCAACATATTGTCCCTCCACTGAGGGTAAAGACAATGCCTGTTGACTGACATTCAGTCGACCTTACCACCCTGGAAGCTATCCAGTGATTCTCCCCAGGATCTATTGATACCATCTCACTACACCTAGTGAGAATCCTAACATCCACTTAAATCTATCTCATAAATCCAAAACCCAGGATTTAGGAGGTATCGCCTTGATCCTATATGGAGAATCAATGTGATAAGAGGAGATTGACCAAGTGTAGCATAGGAAACACCTTTCCTATCAAGAGTATGTCATCCACGTACCATACGAGGAAGACCACCTTACTCTCTACTGCCTTTTCGTATATACAAGGTTCATCTACCATTTTGATGAAGTCAAACTCTTTGACTATCATATCAAAACAGATGTTCCAACTCCGCGATGACTGCTTTAACCTGTAAAGCAACTTGCACACGTTTCCGCTGCTCCCACTGTCTACGAAGCCCTCTGGCTGTGTACTTATAGATGCTTTCTTCTAAATCAGTATTTAGAAAAACAGTCATGACACCCAACCGCCAGATATTGCAGTCATGGTATGTAGCAATGGAAAGTAGGATCTGGATGGACTTAAGCATAGCTATTAGAAAAGGTTTCATCATTATCCACACTTGATCGATGACGAGAACCTTTTACAACATGTCTAGCTTCGAAAGTCTCAACTTTTCCATCTACACCAAGTAATCTTCTCAAGATATACTTGCTCCTGATGGGGATTTAACCATTCGGATATAGCAACTAAAGTCCATACTTTGTTGGTGTACATAGATTCCATCTCAGATCCCATAGCATCCAGCCATTCTTACAAAGTCTCCACTCTTGATGGCCTGCTCGAAACTAGTTGGGTCATCATCTCATGATGCAATCCTCGCTCGTACTATCATAGAGAAAACCGAAGTATCTCTCAGGCGGATAAGGAACCCTACCAGATCGGCGGAGAGGCTGGGGTTCGTTGGGAGCTATTGAATCCTCCGGTTCTACCAAATCATCAGCTGTAGTTTGTATAGCTGGAACTCCTTCCAATTCTACCTCATGACCATAAATTTGTTTCCAAAATAAATTCCTTTTCTAAAAAGGTGGCATGCCGAGAAATAAAACACCTTTTGTTCCTCGGTGTAGTAAAAGATATTCCCTTGCGAATGCTTGGGATATCCAACAAACTTCCACAGAACTGACCTTGCCTCGAGCTTGTCCGGATTTTGCTTTTGACATAAGCCGGACAACCCCAAATCTTAACTTACTTAAGACATGGGCTCTTCCCATACCATATCTCATATGGAGTGGTAGGCACCTGATTTGGTTTGAATGCTATTCAATAGGTATGCAACTTCACAAGTGCATAACCCCAAAAGGAAATAGGCAACTCGGTTGTACTCGTCATAGAGCGCACCATATCTAATAGGGTGCGATTGCTCCACCCCGATACACCGTTGTGCTTTGCTGTATTCGGAGGATGCTGAGAGAGAATCTCATTCTCCTTTAGAATAATCCAGAATCACCGTGCTCAAGTATTCTCCTCCCTGATCTCATCATAGGATATAATACTTATACCCGTTCTAGTTCTCTACTTCTAACTTATATTCTTTGAATTTCTCAAAAGCTTCAGACTTATGTTTCAACAGGAACATATGTCCGAATCTTGAGAGATCATCAGTGAATTTAATGAAGTACAAAGAACCGGTCCTGGCATGTGTAGACAGGGGACTTGCATACATCATCATGTATCAATCCCAAGAGTTCACTAACTCTTTCTCTGTTTCCAATAAACGGAGCTATGGTCATTTTATCTTTGTAACATGACTAGCAAGTTTCACAAGATATAAATTCAAACTGATTTAAATATGAATCTTAATGTAACTTAGCTAGTTGGGTCGCATTGATATGACCTAGTCTACAATGCCTCAAGAAGGATTCGTTCATTTCTGAACTCTTTCTCTTATGTGTGTTCTGTACGATAAGAACTGTAGTTTGATTTAGAACGTATATGCTTTTAGATAACGTGCCTGAACCGATCAACTCTTGATATAGGAAATGTTCAAAACATTATCCAACAATACAAAATTATATCCTTCTTTAGTAAATAAAGAGACTGATATGATGTTGTATATCAGGTTCGGTATCTAATAACATTCGTTCAGAATCAATGTATTTGGTAATACAGGGTGATAACTGCCAACATCTTGGCTGCAACAATTTGCACCGTTTCCAACTCTTGAAACTTTATCACCCGTTCTCAGTTCTCTACCTATCTGTAGCCCATGTAACAGATTACATATATGGGATCCTGGTCCAGTATCATATACCCAGGACGTAAAGGATACTAAGAAAACAGTTCTCGGTAATGAACACACCCGAAGAAGATGCATCATTATGCACTTTCTTCGTTTGGGCGGTATGGGAATCTTGGCAATCCTCTATTTTCTGCTCGGTCTTATAACAATTATAAGTTGGAGCGGGACCGATGTTCCCCAGTGCAGTATAACAAGCGGGTTCGGTCAATACATCCATATTATTATCTTGATTAAGGCGTGACATGGTCGCTACCTGGAGAGAGAGAGAAGAAAACACTCAGTGTATGCTCTTGCAAAATTAGATTGGTTATTGTTTTGTCTAATCAGGATGGCTCCCACCGTTTTTATCAAATCTTCCTTCAAACCCTAAAAGGAATGACTAGCCAGGATTAATTACACCCTATAATTTCGCCAATCTTTCAGCTAGGCCAATGCCGGTGGTTTGAGGGAGGTTCCCCGTGCTTTCACACGGACCTAATTAAAATAAACCTCGTTTTCCCAGGGACGTAACCCCATTGACACCTTTCTAGACACCTACTTGATCGGCTAATTGTAAAGTGCAAAACTCTCCCAGGAGTAACTATTACTCGCGGTGGGTATCGGGATCCAACTATCTCATAAAAGGTATGCAATCTCATTGCAAATTTCAACACTTGAAATTCCTGATAATTTTGCCCTTAGCATCCTATGACCTTGACGGAGGTCAACAAATCATAGGCTACTAGTCAAGTTCAAGCCGTACATTTCATGATTGAATTAAACCCACCCGCACGACCCTTGACGGAGGTCAACAAGGTCGCACGACTACCCTAACTCAATCGTATCGTATGCTTTTGCAGATAAGCATAAATAGCTACCGCACACTACGCCTTGACGGAGGTCAACAAATGTAGCACGAATAATATGAAGTACTTATCTGAAATGACGGAGAGCTACGACAGGTTTTTAAGAAAACCTTTTGCGTAATAAACTTGATATCGTTGTAGAATCAAAAGATTTTAAATGGAGTGTTTTTGAGGCTTTTGCTAGTTTCGCTAAAGAGGTCACTCCCGGTGAAGGGATCTCGGCTCTTTCCTCGTCGAATGAGGTGCAGGATATTCACAATACCACTATGCAAAGCAAGAACTAGAAAAGCAATCAAAAGACGAAACCGAGGGTTGTAGCATCTGCCAGTTATTGCTAAAGAGGTCACTCCCGGTGAAGGGATCTCGGCTCTTTCCTTATCGAATAAGGTGCTGGATATTCTATAAGGAATACCGCTATGCAAATCAACAACAAGAGCTACCTGTTTTTGAAAATTCGATTCCACAACATCTTTAGGTTTATTTTCTTTCATTAATCTCATTAATGAAGTCCCATCATTTAAGTTACCTAATCATCACAGATAAATACAACGTACGCTTATGCCATCCGCATTCGTCTCGATGTCCCGTCATGCACCGTTAGGTTAGGTAACTAACGGCAGAGCGGGGCAGGGCTAGCGCGGGTGTAAAACATAAGCAACGTCTATATAATATATCATATATACTAAATACAGTATCTAAATCAACATATCAAATGATCACATTACAGATATCGCAGTAGAAAACAACATATGAAATATTGGATATACTAGGATTTTCGGGTTTTATATTAAGCCTGTATAAAACACGGATTCCACGGTCATGATGAATAGCCAAACCCACATCCCTAGACCCCTACGAGAGCGGCAAGCAACCCTACCAATTTTAGAGTTAGGAGACCCGGACTCGACGCCTCGAGATGGTCTCCCACTGGACTTAGAACCCGGTTACTTGTGCTCCCTTCCTTGGGTCTATCCTAATGCGGAAAAGTAAATAATATACATCAACGGTGACATCTTCCTCAACCCGGAAATGCCCCAATAAAAGAATATTACATACAAGTTTTTACATGAATGAAAATAAAAAACCCTCATCTCACATAAAAAAAACCCGGCTATTCAAACACGACGATCCAATATAAAATATCTCAGCAACACATAACATCACATGTCATCAACGTAAGTAAATATGCGTATCCCAATTGCCGTTGACATATAGCAACGAAACCGATGATACACCACATATTACACTTACGGTGGCAGAAAAGAAAGTGAAAAAACTACAACAATTGGAATCCGCACTGCCCTTAGACATCATAAACCCGGAATATCATATATTCTGGATTTCATGCCTAACAATGCAAATTTTACATTTAGGTCTCAACCATGAAAACGCTTTTCAAAGGAAGTCGGGTAATTCAACAAGATTCCCGATTCTGTCCGAGGCCGAAATGTTAAACTTGCATGCAACTGGATAGATTCCAATTATTGTATCCCATCACATGATATCCGGACGACGTTAAACTTTTCGATCGATTCATCAAAGTCGCACAATTTCCCGACAGCTCAACACTTGAGCACAGTTTTAATAATACCCGGAACATGCCACAGTACCTATGGACCAACCGTAGAAGGGCAAACCCAAGCCTCATTAATGGCACCACGGAACTGCCACAAACCCTATGGTTCAAAGCGGTTCCATGGTAATTATGTCGAGTTAGGGTTTCATTCTTCTAGAAGGTCCACAGAATTACTGCATGTTTTTCCGAATACGTTAAACTTGGAAAAATGGGTTTTTTACATTCGATCGAACATTTTAACTTCTCCTAGACAATATGTGAAAATCCAAAACAATGTTAAAACTACGAATACGAAACACTCCGAATTGGTTATAGTGTAAGATTACATCACATGTAAAATTAACAAAAACAAACAACACCTGAAACATCAAAACCATGTCTCTGGAACACACACAAAATTTCAGGCAAATCCAAAAAAATTGGGCCGGCCACCATCACCATGATCTCGACCAAATCCGAGCAGAACCCCCTGAAATTTTGACTGTGTCCATGATATATCCCATATAACACTCTGTACTTGTTTAAAAAAAAATTAAACAACAATTTAAATTCGACAGAAACAAGATTTTCGCGTTTCAAGTTTCGGAGTATTTCGGTTTCGTAATCATAACAAAATCCGTATAAATTTCTAGCATGGCTCTGATACCACTGCAGGGTTCCTTAGGTTGGCAGCAAGGTTTCGGGAGGCATCGTCCATGCTAAATTCAAAAAAATTTCGTTCTAAGTAACCCTAACTAAGAATCGTTAACTAGAAATCGACGGAATAAAATGCAAACAACTTTGCAAAGGAAAGTGAACAAGGAATACAACCTTTGTAGACCGGTCCTTCACTTCTAAAGCTCCGTGTTGACGTCCCTTCACTGCGATCATGGATCTCCCGAACTCTAGTATGGGTTCCCTTGGAGAAATGAACAAGCTTGCTCGTAGTCTT
This sequence comes from Agapanthus africanus, assembly GCA_030015575.1. Lineage (NCBI taxonomy): Eukaryota > Viridiplantae > Streptophyta > Magnoliopsida > Asparagales > Amaryllidaceae > Agapanthus > Agapanthus africanus. The sequence goes on along the minus strand of JASDDO010000012.1, from coordinate 460,166,640 downwards.
CGAGGCCAAAGATGATCTACGTCGAGGAGACTCAAATTCAAGCTAACCCTTTACTATGTCATGAACTTTGTGAAGAGAACACCCTATACTACCCAAGCAAGTGTATAAGATGATGAAGTAGGAAGTGTGCTCACTTTAGATTTTATTTTCTCACAATATTTCTTCATGTTTCATGGAGCTAGTAAGCTTGAAGAAGGAAGGATATGAAGAAAGCAACCATAAAAAAATGAAGAATGAAAACTAATGAGGTGAGAATAGCAACCATGGGTGAGTTAGTGTCATATACTAACCATTGTAGAGACTAAACCATGACTAATTAAAATGGTTAGGTTAATAAATATCTTAAGTGAGACAAAATAAGTGGACTTTGTCAAAGATGCTTCTAGCTTGTCCAAGCTTCCAAGCATGAAAAAATTCTCACTAATTTTGAATTATTAAGATAAATAAAAACCTTCACATTTTAATTATCATGGTGTAAGTCACACACACACCCATGCTTGCTGTAAGTCTACGGTAGCGCCCCGGCCGTCAATCCGAGGACAAAATGCGGAAACAAAAACTTTTCATGAACTTGAAACTGGCGCTAACGTATACTTTCACCCGGATCGAACCATTAACATAAAATAGCAACTAGAGAAGGGTTAGAAAAGCTATACCGATCGATCCGTGTCTTTCGGTCTTTAGCCACCATCCCTAGCTCCTCGCGGCATCTCCGTTCTCCGGTCTCCTCGTCGGAAGGGCACCACATCAATGAGTCTTTTTATGGGATCCCGCTTCATCCGAAGCAACTCGGACACGAAAATTTCTAGCCGACGTGTCCAAGATGAAGTAGAGAATGTGTGCAATCACTTTGTCTCAAGCATCCATTGATTCTCAACGCATGAGAATGTATGGATGGAGGTTGAAGATGATGCCATCAATGAAGATAGTGAGCTCAATAAGAAAGAGGAAGAAGAAGAGCTTTCTTTTTCTTTTTGTGTTGATATGACAATGTGAGAGTAAGAATGATAAACATAAGAGCAAAAAAAAACTTCCTCATGGCTGCCCTCCCTCTCTCCTCTTATCATTTCAACACATAAATCAAACAATAATGTGACATATGCACAAATAAAGAGACCATGAGTCATCCCTTGTGCATGTGTCACAATTAATGCTCCTAATCATGACTTTGAGCTCATTATTTCCATAGGTAAACATTTATCTAAATGTTTACCACAATAAAAAAGAGAATGGCATCTACTAAAGTAAATTCGTGACGGATCACAAGAATACCCCTCACCTGTATATACATACATGCATCCGCATTCCGACTGAATGCGAATGGAATGAGACTAAAGTAATCCAACAAATCTAATACTAGGATCTGGCTTAAACCAAAGCCCACTAGCATGATCCGTCCGATCATGATCCGTCCACAAGTGCACATATATGATCGAACCCTGCCATAATACCATACGGCCTCTACAACATTTCGCCCGAAACTAGAGAAACTGTCTGTGGGGGACTCTAAAGACTCGTCAATACTTTGGCTGTGGATTTAACCACTAGCACATTAGTGGTACTAGCTGTACGTAATGGGCTACCAGGTATTGACCAAAAGGGAGGTCGATGAGCGAACTCATCCTGACACCCTACTGAGCCTATGAGTGACAATATCCTTACAGTCTGGTCCGTTCGTCTAAGAGTATCGCATGTCGGGCCTAGGGGGCTGGTAAACGTCAGACCCCCAAAAGCGGTACAAGTCGTGTCGGAGTGTAGCCCAGAACACCCTGAGATACTACTGGAATACCTACCAGTAAATCTCCTGCCTTGGCCAAGGACTTCGTGTAATGGCTCTCCTAGACACAGCGCGATCTCACCCCCAATACCGGGAGAGATGAAACCCCTGCCGATCCGCTCACTGCCTCCATGTGGCTCGGAATTGTACCCAACTAAAACCTGTTTGCACGACTCCTTTGAGCCGTGGTAGGGTAGTAATCAAAGCACGGTGGGAACTCACACGAGACAAATGAAGATCTCAGGTCGATGAACTAACCTGTACACATGTCACCAGGGAACTGCTATCTGACGCTGGGTATAATACCAACTAGCATGTCCCCGGTGAGTCCTGTCCGGTGCACTCATAACCCAATGAGCACCTGTATACATCTTAGGTGAACAAACTGACACCAATGTCTTGTGAGACCAGCCACCGCCCCTCGTCGGGGTCTCGATCCTATACACTAGTCTACTCATGGAGTATCGATGCCCAGTCTCGAAACTCCCACGACTAGGGACCTTTTAAGGATGTGCTTATAGACCCCAGCTCCCACGTATATGATCACCACCATACTGCTGGAAGTCAAGCAAAAATCTTATGGGCTCTATCAACGTGTAATAGTGATCTGTAATGTCACCTAAAGCTGTACACGATGATAAAGATAAACCTGGTAGCATACTATTCTCTATCAACGTGTAATAGCGAACTACAGTGTCACCCAAAGCATATACATGATGATAAAGAAAAACCTGATAGTACACAATCCTCTCGAGTAAGACTGTCCTACCGGTATAGGTCCTCCCTCAATCATTGCAATCACGTGCCTGCGATCCAATAATTTACTTTGAGGGAACTATATCCAACAATCTCCCACTTGCATTTAAGGCTAATTATTGCGATGTCGCATACTCACAGCCCGTGTGATACCGAACACACAACTTCTCTACTGATCAGTCTCACAAAGCTTGTTTGTGAAACTATTGCGTTCGAGAAATAGCCTCAGCTAGTGGATCCGCTCTGATGTTTCTTTCTTTGTCTCTCTTAATCTCAAGTTCGCGGAGAAACCCATCTCCCGAATTGAGCAATACATGTCTTAGAATATGTCTAGATATCTGATGGGACCTAGTTCATAAATGAACTCCAAATATAAACTTCTTAGACTGTATCGTCAACTGAATTTAATCAGTATCCTGCGCCATGCCTCCCTCAGTATCCGCTTGGACCATCTGTCCAAACTACTGCCCCTCGTCAGAGGGAAAACTATAACTCTGACAGTCACTCTGTCATTCAGGTCACCTTGGAAGCCTGGAATGATAACCGTCTCCCGAAGGAGGCTGTGAATATTATATCCCCAGAACATCTGCTTATGTTCTAAAAAACTGCTTCCGAATGTTTTTCCAGGATTGGATTAATATCAACTTATTGTAGCTAGTGCAAAAACAACATCTGGTATGATACTTGACATCTCATGATTGACTCAATTGCCTAAGCAAGTGATATGTCAATCATGCACATCCCTCTCCCCTTTAGTCTGTTAGACACCTTTAGAGAGGGTGATTCCATCACCTGCAGGTACACCACCATGCCAAGAGTCGTCCATTCTAAATACCTTTAGAATACTGTCTAAGTACCCAGATTGGGACACTTCCCAAATCTAGATCTAAAACCATAGATCTAGTAACCAGAATACCTGATATTTTATCCAAGTCCTATACGGAGAAACCACTGTGTGACAACCAAAGTATAACTGATCGTAGTATAGGAATTTCACTTCCTACTTTGTGCATATCATCCAAATACCATGACATCACACCCTACTACCTTCTTAACAGATTCATCCCTTATTCTGATGAAGTCAAAACCTATGACTGTCACATCAAAAATAGATGATCTATCTCCGCTATATCCGCTTTAGTCTATAAATAGACATAAGCTACTTATCCACTATGCTTCCGCTGCTCCCACTGACTACGACAACCCTCTGGCAGAGTCATATACACGTGCACTTCTAAAGCTAGTTTAAAACGACGCTATACTCTGTTAGTTATATGTATGCCCTAGAGGCCATTACTATACATAGGATGTATATTGTAGTGGATGCTTGGACATATATAGGGATGACTTTCTTGCTCGATATGATAGTATGCTATCTGGTTACTCTTTACTTTAACGTGTACACTGATTGTCTCTCTGTTACATGTTGGTAAAGCCCTTAGGATGTGTACTTGACTACCTGGACTATGATGCGGATCATACTAGTGGGGACGTGGTAGTCCATAAGTACATCCTTCAAGGTCCCTAGTCGTGGGTGTATCGAGACAGGGCATCGATATACCAGAGTAGACTAGCGTATACCTTCTCGACCCATACAGATGGGCGATGGATAATCCCATATCCATTGGTGTTTGACATCAGAGATGATATACGGGTGCTCAGTGGAGACTGGGTACACTGGACGGACTCGCCGAGAACTCCCAGCTGGTATTATACCTTACGTCAGATGGCAGTTCTCTGGTGACACTGGTACAGGTTAGTCTGTAGACCCGAGATCGTCATAGAGTCTTGTGTGATTCCCATTGTGTTTTGATTTCCATCATACCACGTCCAAGAGGGCGTGCAAAAAGGTGGCTTTTGGGTACAGTCCCGAATCACATGGAGGCAATGAGCGATAGGAGGGGTTTCGTCTCTCCTGGTATAGGGAGTTGATGTTGCGAAGTGCTCGATTGGCTATAACAAGAAGTCCTTGGCCAAGGCTGCTTTAGGGATTTACTGGTAAGTGTTACCAGTAGTTTCTCGACCGGTTATGAGCCTCATATCGACACGACTTATCGAGTTATTGGGGTCTGACGTTTACCACCCCTAGACGAGATATGCGACATATCAGACGAACAGACCGGACTGTACGGTAGTGTTACTGGTTGGATTCACAGGAGAGTGAGCGGGCTTACTCGTTGATCTTCTGATCGCTCAATACCTGGGTGGCCGTTACGTTTAGCAGACCGCTTGCGGCTTGTGGGTGTTTGATATGATCATCACCTACTACCGGCGTATAGATGAGTCTTTAGAGTCCTACACAGGGGTTTCCTGGCTCAAGCGAAACGAAATACGAGCGCATATGAGATATGTGCGGGACCTAGAATAATACCAGTATGTGATACTGTATTCTATTTTCGCAATTTGTATCATCGGTCGGTTATATGTGATATAGCCGGGTTACCGAATCAAGTGTTGATTCGATACATTGATACACTTGATATTAGTCGGTTATATGCGATATGACCGGATCGTTAAATCAAGTGTTGATTTAATGATTTGATGTATAATTATATATTTGATATATTACTTTACATTAACTAGTATTGGTTCACTTAAGATTGATTTTCTCACTTGAATGTGCACATTGTTTATATGTGATATATGCAAGTGTACATGTTTGTATCGTGCTTGATGATACAAACAAGTTGTGTGTATGAGACTTGAACCAAATCAAGGTTAGATTGGGTTTTACTATTTTTCTAAGCATATAACAAAAGAGTGTCACTTTGGTCAAAGTTATCAAGCTTCATGAAGCTTGATAAACATTAACAAAGTCAACTCTTTTGTCATTTGTTCAGGATATTACTTAGCCCAACCCTTAACCTAATGCTTTGGTTATTTCTCTACATGAGTTAAGCATGAAGGCTTAACTCAACCATGGTGCCATTATTTATTTGAGAAATTTCATTTTGGATAAATATTCATATGATTCTTTTCTTCTTCTTGATCTTCATCAAGCTCACAAAAGCTTGAGAGCTCCAATGGTGCCATGAGAAAAAGAGTGAGAAATCCAATTCTAAAGTAAAACCCACTTCCTATTTTTTCATCCTCTACTACTTTCCATGTAGTATAGGGTGTTCTCTTCACAAAGTTTTCGACCAAGTGAAGGAATAGCTTGAGTTTGAGTCTCCCCGACATAGATCATCTTCGGCCTCGAAGTCAATGACCTAGCCCGATCATTTCTCCGACGAAACTATCGCTAGAGTCCGGGATCCGATGATCGCAGCGGAAGGACGTCAACACGGAGCTTTAGAAGTGGAGGACCGGATCTACAAAGGTTTTATTTCCATTCACTTATTAGCAAAGTCGTTTGCTTGCATGTTCTTTCGCCTTAACTTCTAGTTAACGATCTAGTTTAGGGTTTCTCGGCACCGGAAAAATTTGATTTTGGCATGGTTGATGCCTTGTGGAACCTCTTGAGTGTGCCTAGTAACCCTACAGTGGTATCAGAGCCTAGCTAGAGCTTTAGGCGCAGTGTAGACGATGTTAGAAATCCGATCGAACCCCGAAACCCTAACTCAAACCCTTCTCTGTACAATTTTTCAAAACTGGGATTTTTGTGAATTAAAAATATGCAAAAAAATCAGCAGGCTTTTTTAAGAGTTACTGTGCAAAACGAGTGCCTAATTCGATTAAGGCACTGCGGAAACGCGGCACGAGCATGGCTCGTGCGGCGGTTCCGCGGCCGTACGGTCAATTGTTTCATTACTTTTTGCACAGTAATTTCTTTATTGTATTGCTGTGTTTTCTGGGAATTTTTAATGTTTACTCAAGAGTTGAGTTTTTTGGGTTGTATTGGTAGTTCGTAGATTCGATCGGATTGTCTAATTTTGTCTATGTGTTTTTCCGGATAATTTAGAATATGTTAAAAAGATCGACCGGATATAAATACCCAATTTTTCCCCTGCCGGAAAATTTCCAAGTGTTGGATTTTTCCGTGGTTTAAGGACGTTCTAAGTAGTGCAAGTAACGCGATGGACCCTCTAGAAGACAACAAACCTTAACTCGATTATGTGACCGTCTTGAACTGCCCTTTGAACCTTAGGGTTTGGGGCAGTACGGCGTGCCACATGTGAGGCGTTGACTTGACCCTTCTACGGCTGGACCGTTGGTACTGTGGCATGAAGTGAATGTTTTTAAACTTATTTCATGTGTTGAACTGTTTCGGGAAAACTTGGGTATTTGATTGTTCGATCGGAAAGTTTAACATTTTCTATTTATCTGGAATCTGATACAATATTTGGAATTCACAAGTAGTTATGAGATAACTAAAATGAATGTTATAAACATAGCAGTTTAGTCTCACTTGATCGGTTGCCACGGGATTTTGATGCGATCAAAATTCCGTTGCAATCACGTAGCGTACGCGGATACTCGCCGGGTAAACTTAATAGGCAGCTACACCCCATAGCCCCGACCAAGTGACTGTAGGAGAACCCCGTCGCCGAAAGCATCCGTTCGGGTGCTCGCGGCGGCGGTGTTCCGCCTTGGTGCACTTCGTCGACGGCATCGGGGGTGCGGCCGTCTACTGAAGTTTGCGACGAGCATTCGATCAGGATGTCGGGAATCTTGTTGAATTGCCCGACTTGATATTGAAAAGTGTTTTCGATATAGAGACTAAAATGTGGAGTTTATAATTGTTAGGCATGCGATGTCTAAGGAGGTTGCGGATTCCAACTGTTGTAGTTTTACACTTTCTTTTCTGTGACCGTAAGTGTAATATGTGATATCGCCGTTTTCGTTGCTATATGTCAACGAAAATTGGGATGCGCATATTTACTTACGTTGATGACATGTGATGTTATGTGTTGCTGGATATCTTATATTGGATCGTCGCGCTTTGAATAGCCGGGGGTTTTTATGTGAGATGGGTGTTTTTCATTTTCATTCATGTAAAAACTTGTATATAATATTCTTTTATTGGGGCACTTCCAGGTTGCGGAAGATGTCACCTTTTGTATATTATTTACTTTTCCGCACTAGGATAGACCCAAGGAGGAGGGCACAAGTAACCGGGTTCTGGAGTCCAGTGGGAGACCAACTCGAGGAGTCGAGTCCGGGTCTCCTAACTCTAGAATTGGTAGGGTTGCTTGCCGCTCTCGTAGGGTTCTAGGGGTGTGGGTTTGGCTATTCATCGCGACCGTGGAATCCTTGTTTTATACAGGCTCGTATTAAAAACACAGACGTCCTAGTATATCCAATGTTTCATATGTTTCTTCTGCTGCTATATCTGTGATGTGATCATTTGATATATGATGATAGATACTGTATATGATATATATGATATATTATATAGACGTTGCTTATATTTTACACCCGCGCTAGCCCTGCCCCGCTCTGCCGTTAGTTACCTAACCTAACGGTGCACGAGGGGACATCGAGGCGAATGCGGATGGCATAAGTGTACGTCGTATTTATCTGTGATGTTTAGGTGACTTAAATGATGGGACTTCATTGATATGATTAATGAAAGAAAAGAAAACTAAAAGATGTTGTGGAATCGAATTTTCAAAAACAGGTAGCTACAGTTCTTGTTTTGCATCGCGGTGTTCCTTATAGAACATCCTGCACCTTATTCGATAAGGAAAGGGCCGAGATCCCTTCACCGGGAGTGACCCCTTTAGCAATAACTGGCAGATGCTACAACCCTCGATTTATCTTTTGATTGCTCCCCTAGTTCTTGCTTTGCACAGCGATATATATGATATATCATGCACCTCATTCGACGAGGAAAGGGCCGACGATCCCTGCACCTGGAGTGACCCCTTTAGCAAAACTAGAAAAGCCTCAAAAACACTCCATTTAAAATCATTTGATTCTACAACGATATCAAGTTCATTACGCAAAGGGTTTTCATAAAAACCTGACGTAGCCCTCCGTCATTTCAGATAAGTACTAGTTAGTATTCGTGCTGCGGTAGTTTGGCCTCCGTCAAGGCGTAGTGTACGGTAGCTAACTAATGCTTATCTGCTAGCATACGATGCGATTGGATTAGGGTATTCGTACGGCGTTGTTTGGCCTCCGTCAAGGGTCGTGCGGGTGGGTTTAATTCAATCAGGAAATGATGGGTTGAACTTGACTAACGGACTATGGGTAGTTTGGCCTCCGTCAAGGTCATAGGACGCTAGAGAAAAATTATCGGGAATTTCAAGTGTTGAAATTTGCAATGAGATTGCATACCTTCTATGAGATAGTTGGATCCCGATACCCACTGCGAGTAATTGTTACTCTTGGGAGAGTTTTACACATTACAATTAGCCGATCAAGTAGGTGTCTAGAAAGGTGTCAACGGGGTTACGCCTCTGGAAAAACGAGGTTTACTGTAATTAGGTCCGTGCGAAAGCATGGGGAACCTCTCTAAAAGTACCGACACTGGCCTGGCTGAAAGATTGGCGAACTTGTAGCGTGAAATTAATCCCGGCTAGTCTTTCCTTTTAGGGTTTGAAGGAAGATTTGATAAAAACAGTGGGATCCATCCTGATTAGATAAAATAATAACCAATCTGATCCTGCAAGAGCGCACGCAGAGTGTTTTCTTCTCTCTCTCTCTCCAGGTAGCGACCATATCACGCCTTAATCAAGATAATAATACGGATGTATTGACCGAACCCGCTTGTTATACTGAGCTGGGGAACGTTGGTCCCGCTCCAACTTATAAATGTTATAAGACAGAGCAGGAATTAGGGGATTACCAGAATTCTCGTGCCGCCAAAACGAAGAGAGTGCATGTTGATGCATCATCTTCGGGTGTGTTCATTACAGAGAACTGTTTCTCAGTGTCCTTTACGTCCTGGGTATGAGATACCGGATCAGGATCCCACATATGTAATATGTTACATGGGCTACAGAAAGGTAGAGAACTGAGAACGGGTGATAAGTTTCATGAGACAGAAAACGGTGCAAGTGTTGCAGCCAAGTCTGTTGGTCACTGTCACCCTGTATTACCAGAATACATTGATTCTGAACAAATGTTATTAGATACCGAACCTGATATACAAAATCATATCAGTCTCTTTATTTAGATAAAGAAGGATATAATTTTGTATTGTTGGATAATGTTTTGAACATTTCCTAAATCAAGAGTTGATCGGTTCAGGCACGTTATCTAAAAACATTAACGTTCTAAATCAAACTACAGTTCTTAGTATACACAATACACTCAAGCGGAAGAGTTCAGAAATGAACAAATCCTTCTTGAGGCATTGTAGACTAGGTCATATCAATGCGACCCGAGTGGCTGAAGTTACATTTAGATGCATATTTAAATCAGTTTGAATTTACATCTTATGAAACTTGCCAGTCATGTCACAAAGATTAGATGACCATAGCTCTGTTTATTGGAAACAGAGAAAGAGTTAGTGAACTCTTGGGATAGATACATGCTGATGTATGAAAGTCCCCTGTCTACACATGCCAAGACCGGTTCTTTGTACTTCATTACATTCTCTGATGATCTCTCAAGATTCAGATATATGTTCATGTTGAAACACAAGTCCGAAGCTTTTGAGATATTCACAGAATATAGGTTAGAAGTAGAGAACCAAAATACGGGTAAAAGTATTATGTCCTTTGATGTGATCAAGGAGGAGAATACTTGAGCACGGAATTCCTGGATTATTCTAAAGGAGAATGAGATTCTTTCTCAGCATTACTCCTCCGAATACACCACAGCACGTCGGTGTATTGGGGTAGAGCAATCACACCCTATGTGATATGGTGTACTCTATGATGAGTACTACTGAGTTTCCTATTTCCTTTTAGGGAGTTATGCACTTATGAAGTTGCATACCTATTGAATAGGGTTCCGATCAAATCAGATGCCTACCATTTCATATGAGATATGGAAAGGGAAGAGCCCATCTCTTAAGTCAGTTAAGATTTGGGGTTGTCCAGCCTATGTCTAAAAGCAAAATCCGAACAAGCTCGAGGCAAAGTCAGATCAGTGGAAGTTTGTTGGATATCCCAAGCATTCGCAAGGGAATATCCTCTACCTAACCGAGGAACAAAAGATGTTTTGTTACTCAGCATGCCACCTTTGTGAAAGGGGATTTCTTATGAAGAAATTTGTGGACATGAGGTAGAACTGGAAAGAGTTCCAGCTATACAAACTGCAGCTGATGATTTGGTAGAACCAAAGGATTCAATAGCAAACAACGAACCTCAGCCTCTCCGCCGATCTAGTAGGGTTCCTCACCCACCTGAGAGATACTTCGGTTTCTCTATGACAGTGGGAGCGAGGATTGTATCATGGGATGATGACCTAACTAGTTTCGAGCTGGCCATCAGGAGTGTGACTCTGTAAGAATGGCTGGATGCTTATCGATCTGAAATGGAATCCTTATACACCAACAAAGTATGGACTTTGGTTGCTTTATCTGAAGGGTTAAATCCCCATCAGGAGCAAGTATATCTTGAGAAGATTACTTGGTGTACATGGAAAAGTTGAGACTTGCGAAGCTAGACTTGTTAAAGGTTTGCATCATTGACCAGATATGGATTATAATGAAACCTTTTCTAAGTAACTATGCTTAAGTCCATCCAGATCCTACTTACCACGGCTACATACCATGACTACGATATCTGGCGGTTGGGTGTCATGACTGCTTTTCTAAATAATGATTTAGAAGGGAGAGTCTGTAAGTACACAGTCAGAGGGCTTCGTAGACAGTGGGAGCAGCGGAAACGTGTGCGGATGTTTTATGTGATAAAGCAGGCATCGAGGAGTTGGAACATCTGTTTTGATGAGTTAGTCAAAGAGTTTGACATCATCAAAATGGTAGATGAACCTTGTATATACAAAAAGGTAGTAGGGAGTATACTGGCGATCCTCGTAGAGTACGTGGATGACATACTCTTGATAGGGAAGAAGTTTCCTATGCTACGCTCGGTCAATCTCCGCTTATCACAAGGATTCTCCATATAGGATCAAAGTGATACCTCTTAAATCCTTAGTTTGGATCTATGAGATAGATCTAAGTGGAACTTAGGATCCTCACTAGCTGTAGTGAGAAGGTATCAGTTGATCCTGGGGAGAATCACAAGAAAGGTTCCAGAGTGATAAGGATGACTGAATGTCAGTCACAGGCATTGTCTTTACCCTCAGTAAAGGGACGATATGTTGGAAGAGTTCCAAACTAGATACCGTGGCATACTAGACGATAAAGGCTGGATACATCGCTACCAAAGATGCTACCAAAGAGAAAGTCTGGGTGTATATATATATATATATTAGTTTATGAGATGAACTTTGTTCCTACCATTGTGTGATAATGGAGTTGTGGCTTATGCCAAGGAACGCCTGTCCCATCAGTGATCCAGACATATTCTCAGGTAGTATCACCTGATCGTGGAGATGGTTGATCTCCAGGGGATCGAGGTTAGGAGAGTAGACTCAGAGGACAACTCGGCGGATCCACTCACGAAAGGCATTTTCCCAGAGAGAGACTTTTATGGGATGGTTGAGTATGAGATACTACAACCACTGCTATCAGATGGCCCTAGTGCAAGTGGGAGATTGTTAGTTATATGTATGCCCTAGAGGCCATTACTATACATAGGATGTATATTGTAGTGGATGCTTGGACATATATAGGGATGACTTTCTTGCTCGATATGATAGTATGCTATCTGGTTACTCTTTACTTTAACGTGTACACTGATTGTCTCTCTGTTACATGTTGGTAAAGCCCTTAGGATGTGTACTTGACTACCTGGACTATGATGCGGATCATACTAGTGGGGACGTGGTAGTCCATAAGTACATCCTTCAAGGTCCCTAGTCGTGGGTGTATCGAGACAGGGCATCGATATACCAGAGTAGACTAGCGTATACCTTCTCGACCCATACAAATGGGCGATGGATGATCCCATATCCATTGGTGTTTGATATCAGAGATGATATACGGGTGCTCAGTGGAGACTGGGTACACTGGACGGACTCGCCGAGAACTCCCAGCTGGTATTATACCTTACGTCAGATGGCAGTTCTCTGGTGACACTGGTACAGGTTAGTCTGTAGACCCGAGATCGTCATAGAGTCTTGTGTGATTCCCACTGTGTTTTGATTTCCATCATACCACGTCCAAGAGGGCGTGCAAAAAGGTGGCTTTTGGGTACAGTCCCGAATCACATGGAGGCAATGAGCGATAGGAGGGGTTTCGTCTCTCCCGGTATAGGGAGTTGATGTTGCGCAGTGCTCGATTGGCTATAACAGGAAGTCCTTGGCCAAGGCTGCTTTAGGGATTTACTGGTAAGTGTTACCAGTAGTTTCTCGACCCGTTATGAGCCTCATATCGACACGACTTATCGAGTTATTGGGGTCTGACGTTTACCACCCCTAGACGAGATATGCGACATATCAGACGAACAAACCGGACTGTACGGTGGTGTTACTGGTTGGATTCACAAGAGTGTGAGCGGGATTGCTCGTTGATCTTCTGATCGCTCAATACCCGGGTGGCCGTTACGTTTAGCAGACCGCTTGCGGCTTGTGGGTGTTTGATATGATCATCACCTACTGCCGGCGTATTGACGAGTCTTTAGAGTCTTACACAGGGGTTTCCTGGCTCAAGCGAAACGAAATAGGAGCGCATATGAGATATGTGTGGGACCGAGAATAATACCAGTATGTGATACTGTATTCTATTCTCGCAATTTGTATCATCGGTCGGTTATATGTGATATAGCCGGGTTACCGAATCAAGTGTTGATTCGATACATTGATACACTTGATATTAGTCGGTTATATGCGATATGACCGGATCGTTAAATCAAGTGTTTATTTAATGATTTAATGTATAATTATATATTTGATATATTACTTTACATTAACTAGTATTGGTTCACTTAAGATTGATTTTCTCACTTGAATGTGCACATTGTTTATATGTGATATATGCAAGTGTACATGTTTGTATCATGCTTGATGATACAAACAAGTTGTGTGTATGAGACTTGAACCAAATCAAGGTTAGATTGGGGTTTACTATTTTCCTAAGCATATAACAAAAGAGTGTCACTTTGGTCAAAGTTATCAAGCTTCATGAAGCTTGATAAACATTGACAAAGTCAACTCTTTTGTCATTTGTTCAAGATATTAGTTAACCCAACCCTTAACCTAATGCTTTGGTTAATTCTCTACATGAGTTAAGCATGAGGGCTTAACTCAACCATGGTGACATTATTTATTTGAGAAGTTTCATTTTGGATAAATATTCATATGATTCTTTTCTTCTTCTTGATCTTCATCAAGCTCACAAAAGCTTGAGAGCTCCAATGGTGCCATGAGAAAAAGAGTGAGAAATCCAATTCTAAAGTGAACCCACTTCCTATTTCTTCATCCTCTACTACTTTCCATGTAGTATAGGGTGTTCTCTTCACAAAGTTTTCGACCAAGTGAAGGAATAGCTTGAGTTTGAGTCTCCCCGACGCAGATCATCTTCGGCCTCAAAGTCAATGACCTAGCCCGATCATTTCTCCGACGAAACCATCGCTAGAGTCCGGGATCCGATGATCGCAGCGGAGGGACGTCAACACGGAGCTTTAGAAGTGGAGGACCGGATCTACAAAGGTTGTATTTCCATTCACTTATTAGCAAAGTCGTTTGCTTGCATGTTCTTTCGCCTTAACTTCTAGTTAACGATCTAGTTTAGGGTTTCTCGGCACCGGAAAATTTTGATTTTGGCATGGTTGATGCCTTGTGGAACCTCTTGAGTGTGCCTAGTAACCCTACATACTCATCCTCCTGCCAGGTCTCACAGTCTGGAACAACAGCAATGGCAAGTCTGGGTAAACAAGAACCTCCCTGTCACCGTCCTTGAGGATACCGGAGTACCTCTTGGGTGCCTGAGGTTACCCACCATATCTGCGGAGTGGCTAATGGAATGTCGATCCAGATTCAATCTGTAGGTCCTATTAAATTTTCAGTAATCGTTTGCGGTTCTGGAATTACTTCCAGTTCTACCATACTCCCACTACTGTTTTCTGAAAAAATCCATTTTACTAAAACTGTGGCGAGTCAAGAACAATATTACTATTGATCTTCTAGATGGTAGAAAATCAACCCTCGTCATAGCCCGGGTCAACCCACAAACAGCCATTAAAGAAACGTGCCTTGAGTTATCCAGAGTCTGGTTTTAAGCATAAGCCGGACAACTCCCCGTACCTTAACATCGTTAAGATACGAACCATTCTATATACAATATAGAAATAGAGGCACTGATTTAATTAGAACCAGATTCAAATCATGCAGCTGTCTCCAGTGTATGTCTACTAAATGGAATGAGGCCGATCAACATTACTCAACTTAGGAATACATTCAGATATGAGTAACCTGAAAGAGAAGCAAGTTCTCATAATCATTACTGTCAACTGAATACCATACACAAGTATCTACATCTTCGATCACCTTGAAGAATCCTGATACTTGCAATACCTGGTTCTCTACTTTATTCATATACCTATAACTTCTCAAAACTTGGATCTTGTATTTCTACGAAACACGTGTCTAAGAACTGGAGAAGTCACAAGTAAACAGAATATAGTACGAGTACCAACCCCTCTGTCCTAATGGACACTGGACAATAAACAATACTCTGTATAAGTCCCCTGAGTCTAATAACTCATTCCCTGTGTGTCGTAGGTTGAAAACTGTACTATGGTTATGAAGAATTACACCGCTGTTGAATGCTCCTTACCTAACCATCAACTGATATAGGTAAATGTCATGGACATAATTTCAAAAAGTTATATCTCACTTTATAAAAATAAACGTACAGATATATCAATTTGAAATTAGTTCATAACAACGGATATTCAAAACCAAATATTTGCCATTCGGCAAACACCCAGGCGATTTCCTCAAATATCACCAATTACAACGAATTCCGATATAATGAGGACGATCACCTAATTCCCAATAACTTACTCCCACTCATCATCCGTAAACCATACAGATGTGAGAATCATACCTGGTAAATACATACTCTGGAGCAAGTACTAATTGGGAAATCAGTTTTCTATTAACAATACACAGTGAAACTGAAATATGAAAATGTTTCGAAGGGGTAACCTGGTATTCCTAGTAATGCTTCTTCCATTATCATATTCATAACCGTAACCGTATATTTCTTTGCCATCTCTCCAAATCCCTTTATATGTCTTTAGTCATTACCTTCTGTACACACCCTTAGGTTAAATGGTTTTCTTCCTTCCCTACCGTTCGGCACCAGCCTATGGTTTGGAAGAAAACTATCCAATAAGCATAATAGGTATACTCTCCTAATCCTAGGAGTACTTGCAACCTGAGAGAAGGCGATGATAATAGACAACTGAATAAACCTTATTCCTATTTCTCCTGAACCAGAATCCATCCTCGAAAAAGTTCCTTCGAGTTCGTATATAACCATACGATGGATTTATCCAATGGAAGTGGATGTTCGTAGTGATACGGGGTGTTCTGGAGAAATCCAAAGGTGAAGTAGGAGTGGCGATGAAATACTTGGTTTGGTCGTGAATAGTAGTCGCAATTTACTTTGCCCTCTTTCTAATCCATTTATTTGCCTTTACTTATTACCTTATGTACACCACACTTAGGCTAATTGGTTTTCTTCATTCCCTACCTTTCGGCACCTGCCTATGGTTTGGAAGAAGACTATCCAATTAGCGTAATATGTGTACTGTTCTAATCCAAGGAGCACTCGCAACCTGAGAGAAGGTAAAAGGAAAAGACAACTGAATAGTCCAATTCATTTTCTCCAGAACCGGAAACCATCCTCGAATCTGGAACAAGATCCTTCGAGTTCGTATATAACCATACGATGGTTTTATCCAATGGAAGTGGATGTTCGTAGTGATACGAAATGTTCCGGAGAAAAGGGTAAAAGAAGGAGTGGCAATGATGTATGCAACTCTAACAATCCAAAAGCTAGTATTTTAAGAAGGTTCGGTCAACTTGGTCACTGAGTCATTGTCTAGGGTCGGGCCATGGTTGCTACCAAAGAGAGAGAGAGAGAAGAAACACTCTGCGTGCACTCTAACCTAGATCAGAATGGTTATCAATTTATCTAATCAGGAAACCTCCCACTGTAATCTCAAATTCTCCTCCAAACCTGAAAGAAGAATTAGTCGGGATTACCCGAGGAGTAAACCAACTCATCAGTGGGAATCGGGATCCAACTATCATCGCATGATAACGTGATGGAATCCACTCACGTTATCACACTCCAGAAGGTATGCGCATATCTGGCAAGTTTCAGTTTCTCTAGAAACTCCCGATGTGATTTTTACCCCATGCTCTTATGACCTTGACGAAGGTCAACAAATAATAAGTCACATGCCATGTTCTACCCGTCATTGTCCAGGTTAATTTGAACCCACACGTACAAGCCCTTGACGAAGGTCAACAAGGCTGTACGATTGTCCCAAACCAACGCATCTATTTATGCAGCAGAAAGGTAACAAGCAGCTATCATACACTATGCCTTGACGAAGGCTAACAAACATAGCATGAATACTAAGTGCTACCCGTCTGAAATGATGGAGGGCTACGAATGGTTTTTAGCGAAAAACCTTTAACATAATGAACTTGATATCGTTGAAGGAACCGGATAGCTTTTTATAAATATAGTGGAGAAAACCTTTGCTAAAGAGGTCACTCCCGGTGAAGAGATCTCGGCTCTTTTCCCGTAGAATGAGGTGCAGGATATTCCAAACTGAATACCACGATGCAAAGCAAAAAGTAATCGACTATAGTGAAGTTATTACCCTGACGCAAACCTCTGTCCAAGGGGTCACTCCCGATGAAGGGATCTCGGCCCTTGCCTCGTCGAATGAGGTGCTGGATATTCATAACCGAATACCACTGTGCAAAACAAAAGAGAACGTCCTTGTAATAGCAGCTTTTTGAAAAATGTTCCAACAACATCAAACAGGTTTGTTTAGCTTGCATTGATCCGAATCAATGCAGTCCCATCAATTGATCACACCAATAAAGAACGAAAATATGATGTACGTATATGCCATCCGCATTCGCCACTGGGTCCCGTCATCACCCGTTAGGTTACTTAATTAACGACAGAGCGGGGACTGGACTAGCGCAGACGCAAAACATATACAACATCTACTAGTATATATATCAATATATAATATTCGCTCCAGGCGTGATAAAATGCAACATCACAGAAATGTAATAAGCATCACAGAACAATACAGATATCTGGGATCCCCGGGTTTCATTGAGCCGCAACTGAAACCCGACGTTCCCCTGGTCGTGTGGATAGCCTGTGCAATGAAAACCTAGACCCCTACGGGTGCGGCAAGTTACCCGTCAAAACCAGAAGAGAGGCAGCCCCCTTCATCAAAGTGAATGGACCACCCAGCACTTCACGGAATCCGGTAACTTGAGCACCCCTCCTTGGGTCAACCTGTACCCCCTACGAGTGCGGCGAATAGCCCGCCAATTCTAGAGTGAAGCCCCTTCTGTCTCAAAGACATGAGATGCGGGCCCGTTGCCCTCTAGATTCCGGCTAACCGTGCACTCCACCGTGGGGTAATCCTAGTACAGAAAGGAAAAAATATATACAACGGGTACATCGACCTCAACCCGGTCGTGCCCCAAAAGAATAATATACAAACAGGCTGTGACGGCAGTCCATATGTCGGACGCTCGCCCCGCAATATCAAATGTACAAATGAAACTGAACTGTACTACCAATGCATTCAGGCTATCCACCACGACAAATCTGCAACATCACAGCACAACACAGAACATCAACGTGAATGTCACGTTCGCAAACCCGTATAAGAGAGCTATAGCAATTAGACAAGATTTACCGCTCGAGTGACATTCACGGTCGCAGATATAATGTAAGCACTGTGAACTAACTTATTTAAAAAATTTGATCGACAAAATTTCCCGAAGTGGGTCCCAAGCACAAATCCAGTACTGTAACAAATCTGGGCCAAAACAAAAAACATCCAGAAACCACAATTCCATGTGAAAAACCCCAGGAAGAAAAATGGTGCACAGTTCCCACCATTCCGCCACGCAACCGCGGCAAACATGTCGATTTCGCCGCGGTTCCGCGGTCTCATGGTAGGATCGTGCTACCAAATTTCTTCCAGTGTCTTAAAAAAGCCTGCACGATTTTTTGACACACTGAAAATAATTTTTCGACGACTTTTAAAATTCGGCAGAAACTTTGAAAATGGAGTTGCGGTTTTGGAAATTTCGTCCGATCGATATTTTAAACAAGTTAGAACAAGCTAGTAAAGGTTAATGGTGTGGCTCTGATACCATGTAAGACTACGGTAGCTCCCCGGCCGTCAATCCGAGGCCAAAATGCGGAAACAAAAACTTTTTCATGAACTTGAAACTGACGCTAACGTATACTTTCACCCGGATCGAACCATTAACATAAACTAGCAACTAGAGAAGGGTTAGAAAAGCTATACCGATCGATCCGTGTCCTTCGGTCTTTAGCCACCATCCCTAGCTCCTCGCGGCATCTCCGGTCTCCTCGTCGAAAGGGCACCACATCAATGAGTCTTTTTACGGGCTCCCGCTTCATCCGAAGCAACTCGGACACGAAGATTGCTAGCCAACGTGTCTAAGGTGAAGTAGAGAATGTGTGCAATCACTTTGTCGTAAGCATCCATTGATTCTCAACGCATGAGAGTGTATGGATGGAGGTTGAAGATGATGCCATCAATCGAGATAGTGAGCTCAAGAAGAAAAAGGAAGAAGAAGAGCTTTCTTTTTCTTTTTGTGTTGAGATGATAATGTGAGAGTAAGAATGATAAACACAAGAGCAAAAAAAAACTTCCTCATGGCTGCCCTCTCTCTCTCCTCTTATCATTTCAACACATAAATCAAAAAATAATGTGACATATGCACAAATAAAGAGACCATGAGTCATCACTTGTGCATGTGTCACAATTAATACTCCTAATCATGACTTTGAGCTCATTATTTCCATATGTAAACATTTATCTAAATGTTTACCACAATAAAAAAAGAATGGCATCTACTAAAGTAAACTCGTGACGGATCACAAGAATACCCCTCACCTGTATATACATAACTGCATCCGCATTCCGACTGAATGCGAATGCAATGAGACTAAAGTAATCAAACAAATCTAATACTAGGATATGACTTAAACCAAAGCCCACTAGTATGATCTGTCCGATCATGATCCGTGCACAAGTGCACGTATATGATCGAACCCTGCCATAATACCATACGGCCTCTACAACGTTTCGCCCGAAACTAGAGAAACTGTCTGTGGGGGACTCTAAAGACTCGTCAATACTTTGGCTGTGGATTTAACCACTAGCACGTCAGCGGTACTAGCTGTACGTAATGGGCTACCAGGTATTGACCAAAAGGGAGGTCGATGAGCGAACTCATCCTGACACCCTACTGAGCCTATCAGTGACAATATCCGTACAGTCCGGTCTGTTCATTTATGAGTATCGCATGTCGGGCCTAGGGGGCTGGTAAACGTCAGACCCCCAAAAGCGGTACAAGTCGTGTCGGAATGTAACCCAGAACACCCTGAGATACTACTGGAATACCTACCAGTAAATCTCCTGCCTTGGCCAAGGACTTCGTGTAATGGCTCTCCTAGACACAGCGCGATCTCACCCCCAATACCGGGAAAGACGAAACCCCTGCCGATCCGCTCACTGCCTCCATGTGGCTCGGGACTGTACCCAACTAAAACCTGTTTGCACGACTCCTTTGAGCCGTCGTAGGGTAGTAATCAAAGCACAATGGGAACTCACACGAGACAAATGACGATCTCAGGTCGATGAACTAACCTGTACACATGTCACCAGGGAACCGCTATCTGACGCTAGGTATAATACCAACTAGCATGTCCCCAGCGAGTCCTGTCCGGTGTACTCATAACCCAATGAGCACCTGTATACATCTTAGGTGAACCAACTGACACCAATGGCTTGTGAGACCAGCCACCGCCCCTCGTCGAGGTCTCGATCGTATACACTAGTCTACTCATGGAGTATCGATGCCCAGTCTCGAAACTGCCACGACTAGGGGCCTTTTAAGAATGTGCTTATAGACCCCAGCTCCCACCTATATGATCGCCATCATACTGCTTGCAGTCAAGAAAGAATCCTATGGGCTCTATCAACGTGTAATAGTGATCTGTAATGTCACCTAAAGCTGTACACGATGATAAAGATAAACCTGGTAGCATACTATTCTCTATCAACGTGTAATAGCGAACTGCAGTGTCACCCAAAGCATATACATGATGATAAAGACAAACCTGATAGTACACAATCCTCTAGAGTAAGATTGTCCTACCGGTGTAGGTCATCTCTCAATCATTGCAATCACGTGCCTGCGATCCAAAAATTGACTTTGAGGGCACTATATCCAACACTTGCATGTATCATCAAGCATGATACAAACTATGTACATAAGTATATATCTCATATACACTTAATGCACAAAGCAAGTGAGAAAAGAAATCTTAAGTGAGCTAATACTAGTTAATGTAAATTAATATATCAAATATATAATTATACATTAGATTATCAAATCAACACTTGATTTAATAATCCGGCTATATCACATATAACCGACTAATATCAAATGTAACATCTTATCGAATCAACACTTGATCCGATAACCCGGTTATATCACATATAACCAATCATGTCACACATAGAGAGAATGGAATGCGGTATCCCATACACACATAAATCTCGGTCCCGCACATATCCCATATGTGCTCCTACTCTGTTTCGCTTGAGCCAGGAAATCTCTGTGTAGGACTCTAAAGACTCGTCAATACGCCGACAGTAGGTGATGATCATATCAAACACCCATAAGCCGCAAGCGGTCTGCTAAACGTAATGGTCACCCGGGTATTGAGCGATCAGAAGATCAACAAGCAAGCCTGCTCATACTCCTGTGACTCCAATCAGTAACACTACCGTATAGTCCGGTCTCTTCGTCTGATATGTCGCATATCTCGTCTAGGGGTGGTAAACGTCAGACCCCAGTAACTCGATAAGTCGTGCCGATATGAGGCTCATAACGGGTCGAGAAACTACTGGTAACACTTACTAGTAAATCTGTAAAGCAGCCCTGGCCAGGGACTTTCTGTTATAGCCAATCGAGCACAGCGCAACATCAACCCCCAATACTGGGAGAGACGAATCCCCTCCTATCGCTCATTGCCTCCATGTGACTCGGGACTGTACCTAAAAACTACCGTTTTGCACGTTCTCATGAACGTGGTAAGGTTGAAATCAAAGCACAGTGGGAATCACACAAGACTCTATGGAAATCTCGGGTCGACAGACTAACCTGTACTAGTGTCACCAGAGAACTGCCATCTGACGTGAGGTATAATACCATCTGGTAGTTCTCGGCGAGTCCGTCCAGTGTACCCAGTCTCCACTGATCACCCGTATATCATCTCTGATGTCAAACACCAATGGATATGGGATCATCCATCGCCCATCTACATGGGTCGAGAAGCTACACGCTATTCTACTCTGGTATATCGATCCCCCGTATCAATACACCCACGACTAAGGACATTAAAGGATGTACTTACCGACTACCTTTGTCCCACTAGTATGATCTGCATCATAATCTAGGTAGTCAAGTACGCATCCTAAGGGCTTTACCAACATGTAACAGAGAGACAATCAGTGTACATGTTAAGATAAAGTGTAACCAGATAGCATACTATCATGTCGAGCAAGAAAGTCCTCCCTATATATGTCCAAGCATTCACTACAATATACATCTCATGTATAGTAATGGCCTCTAGGGCATACATATAACTAACAACACTCGGTCAAGCTCCTCTTATCACGAGGATTCTCCATGGAAGATCTGGATGATACCTACAACATCTTGTGGATTATGATCTATGGTGATAGATCTAAATGGATGTTGGGAGTGTCCCAAATCCAGGTACATTAACACCATACTAAAGGGGTTTTAGTATGGAAGATTCTAAAGCGTGGTGGTTCGTCCACTTACTCAGGAATCACTCTCTCCAAAAAGAAGTCTTCCAAGGCTGATTTGGAAAGAGATCGCGTGCAAGGGATACCCTATGCTTCGGCAGTAGGCTCTATCATGTATGCGATGTTATGCACCAGACCAGATTTAGATCACTCACTAGGTGTAGTGATCTCGAATCAATCGGATCTTAGGAGAATCACTGGACAGCTGTGGAGGACATTCTTAAGTACTTGAGAAGCACTAAATGAATGTTCTTGGTTCGAGCTTCCAGAGTGATAAGGTCGACTGAAAGTCAGTCACAGGTATTGTCTTTACCCTCGGTGGAGGGACGGTATGTTGGAAGAGTTCCAAGCTAGATACCGTGACATACTAAACGATGAAGGCTGGATACATCGCTACCAACGATGCTACCAAAGTAGATGTCTGGATAATTCTTGTTCATGAGATGAACATGGTTCCTACCATTGAGCGTCCAATAACTGTTATTATGAAAACAATGGAGTTTTGGCTTTGGCCTAGGAACGCAGGTCCCATCATCGTTCCAGACATATTCTAAGGAATGTATCACCTGATCAAGGATATGGTTGATCTCTAAGGGATCGAGGTCAGGAGAGTTGACGCGAAGGATAACACGAAGGATCCACTCACAAAAGCCTTTCCCTAGAGAGACTTCTATAGGACGTTGAGTATGAGATACTACAACAAATGGCCTTAGTGCAAATGGGAGATTGTTAGTTATATGTATGCCCTAGAGGCCATTACTGTACATGCGATGTATATTGTAGTGGATGCTTGGACATATATAGGGAGGACTTTCTTGCTCGACATGATAGTATGCTATCTGGTTGCACTTTATCTTAACATATACACTTATTGTCTCTCTATTACATATTGATAAAACCCTTAGGATGAGTACTTGACTACCAGGATTATGATGTAGATCATACTAGTGGGGCAGAGGTAGTCGGTAAGTATATCCTTAGATTGTTCCTAGTCGTGGGAGTATCGAGACAGGGCATCGATATTCCAGAGTAGACTAGCGTATACGCTTCTCGACCCATATGATGGGCGATGGATGATCCCATATCCATTGGTGTTTGACATTAGAGAAGGTATAAGGGTGCACAATGGAGACTGGGTACACTGGACGGACTCGCCGAGAACTCCTAGATGGTATTATACCTATCGTCAGATAGCAGTTCTCTGATGACACTGGTACAGGTTAGTCTGTCGACCAGAGATCGTCATAGAGTCTTGTGTGATTCCCACTGTGTTTTGATTTCCACCTTACCACGTTCAAGAGATCGTGCAAAACGGAGGTTTTTGGGTACAATCCCGAGTCATATGGAGGCAATGAGCGATAGGAGGGGATTCGTCTCTCCCGGTATTGGGGGTTGATGTTGCGCTATGCTCTATTGGCCATAACAGGAAATCCCTGGCCAGGGTTGCTGAGATTTACTGGTAAGTGTTATCATTAGTTTCTCGAACCGTTATGGACCTTGCATCGGCATGACTTATCAGGCTATTGGGGTCTGACTTTATACCACCCCCAAGCTGTGACATGCGACATATCAGACGAAGAGACCGAACTGTACGGTAGTGTTACTGATTAGATTCGCAGGAGTATGAGCAGGCTTGCTTGTTGATCTTCTGATCGCTCAATACCCGAGTGGCCGTTACGTTTAGCATACAGCTTGCGGCTTGTGGGTGTTTGATATGATCATCACCTACTACCGGCGTATTGACGAGTCTTTAGAGTCCTACACAGAGGTTTCCCGGTTCATGCGAAACGAAATAGGAGCACATATGTGATATGTGCGGGACCGAAATTAATGCTTGTATGTGATACCACATTCTATTCTCGCGATATGTGATATCGGTCGGTTATATGTGATATAGCCGGGTTATAGGATCAAGTGTTGATAAGATGTTACATTTGATATTAGTCGGTTGTATGTGATATAGCCGGATTATTAAATCAAGTGTTGATTTGATAATTTAATGTATAATTATATATTTTATATATTAACTTACATTAACTAATATTTGCTCACTAAACATTTCTTTTTCTCACTTGTGTGCATATAGTATATATGTGATATATATTAATGTACATTTATATGTGTCATGTTTGATGCCACATGCAATATGGGTGTATGAGACCCACACCATGCTTATGATAATCTTAGGGTTTTATTTATCAAAGTAAATCACAAATTGGTGGAATTATGTCATGGCAAGAAGCTTGGAGAAGCTTGTTGCTAACCATTGACTTAGTCCACTAACTTTGTTTTACATTAGATATTTATTAACCTAACCATTATTGTTAGCCATGGTTTATTCTCTACATGAGTTAGTGTATGACACTAACTCACCCATGGTTGCTATTCTCACTTCATGAGTTTTATTCTCATCTCCACTTCATCATCTTCTTCCTCATGAAAAAGCTTTCTAGTTTTTCAAATGGTGAAGAAATATTGTGAGAAAAATAAATCTAAAGTGAGCACAATTTATACTTCATCATCCTCTACTATATTAGCCATTTAGTTTAGGGTGTTTTCTTCACTAATCTACCATTAGTGAAGAGGTAGCATGAGCTTGAGTCTCCTCGACGTAGATCATTTTCGGCCTCGAAAACTTCGAGCAAGCTTGTTCATTTCTTCATGTGAACCCTTACTAGAGTTCGAGTGTTCACTACTTGGAGCGAAGGGACTACTACACGGAGCTTTAGAAGTGAAGGACCGGTCTACAAAGGTTGTATTCCTCATTTACTTAGATGTAAAGTTGTTTACATGTTGTTTCGTCAAAATCTCTAGTTAAGATTCTGTAACACCTTAGGATAAGGGTTAGTGAATAATTATAATTAAATAATGATTTTTAATAAAAAGTTTACCAAATTGTGTTTTAAATATTTTTCCTAATTTAATAAACATTTTTCCAAAATTTTCCTAAACTTGCACACACATGTGCATGTAAACTAGGGTTTTTAAATCAAGGAAATACTATAATTATTAACCATGGTGGGTTAATTGTAGGATTAATTCTTTTGGGTTATAAGCAAGTTTAATTAATTAGCAAATAAAAAAAAAGTAACTTTAATTTGAAATGGTTAGGGGTTGACTTGTGAGAGAGAGTGAGGGGGGGCATCATGGCTCAAGCCATGCTTGCCATTAATGAGGTGAGAGAGTGTGAGGGGTGACTTTTGTGTGTGATGATTGAGGTAGCCTCTCATTTCTTTTTGGGTTTTTCTCACACACTCTCATATACTCTCACAACACACCAACACACTCACACACCACCCCCACTTACCTCAGCCGAGCCAGCAGCAGCAGCAAGCAAAGCAACAGCAACAACTGAAGCTTGCAACAGCAGCAGCAAGCACAAACAGCAGCAGCAGAGGCAGTGAGCAGCAGCAGCAGCCCCAGTTCCAAGTGCAGCGACTTCTCTTCTCTTCTCCACCTTCCTGCAGCTCCCTAGGGTCGAGAGTGAGGTATATTTCCTATCTTGCTTCACTAGTTTGCCTAGTTAGTGTAGTTTTGCATCGATTATTAGAATTTAGTGCGTTTTAGTGCGATATGGGGTGATTAGTGAGAACCTTGTGCTAATGAGGTGAGATTTGGTTTCTGTAGGATGATTGTGGTCTGTTGAGGCCATTGTAACTTAGTCGAACCCCGATTTCACTAAATTACCACCAGTTTCATGCTTGATGCAAAATGTCGTTTTTGTGCAAAAGTGAACTTTTCTGGATCTGCTATTGACCCGGTGAGTGCAGAATGAAATTGAGGAGACTGTAGTGTAGTGGAGTGGAGGTGATGCACCAGGTGAAACCCGACCCCCTAACTCCCCCCTTTGGCCGCCAAAACCGCCATTCTGGCCGCAAATTGCGGCCAGACAGGGGGTGTTTTGGTAATTTTTGGTTTCTGTATGTGTGTTTCTGTGTGTAGGGTATTTTGGTATATATATATTTTTAAGATCAATTCTGTAGGAAAATCTGGGACCAAATACCTGTTTTGCCGTTTTTCTAAACCTTCGCGACACGCGTGATACGTGAGTAGGTTTGGGTTCTGCGTATCGCAGCGCGTCGGGGTAGTTTCGTGGCGCGTGAGTACACGTTTTAGCGTATCGCGCACACGCGCGATTGGGTTGCGACACAGGTTTCTTGTTGGTTTATAATGTCGCGTTTTGTGACTTAAGCTTATGTGTGAATTGTGTATGTGATTCTAGGTTCGCAGGCCAGTGAGACGGACGCTGCGAAGAAGGGCAAGCAAGTGGTTGGATACACCTAGTGCGAGACACGGTGAGTAGATTTCACATCTACGGGGATATCGCCCGCATGGCGTTATGCGTCAGGGCTGATAGGACTTTGTTATTATATATTTCATGCACCCCATAGACTGTCATTGCATATTGCATTCCTTGCTATACATATATACATATTGCTTAGAACTGATAGAACTGCCATGATCATACTATTGTATATTGTTGTAGCTCATCTATATTTGATATCTATATCACGGTGGATCATTGCATTGTAGTTCTTTCTCATGTGACATGACTTGATATACACATTGATGCACCTATCACATCGCAGTTACTTGTATTATTGTTGGGATTTCATATGATTTATGGATTTGGGAACCGTGGCCTTTTCAAATAAGTAACCATTTAAAAACCCGGTTCCCTTGATATGATAATTTGGGGCGTCGCCCCGTGTTTTCTCGGTGCTTGAGGCACGGATTGATATAGGGCTGACCCGGACTGACGGATGCCCGATGGATTGATATAGGGCTGACCCGGACTGACGGATGCCCGATGGGTTGATATAGGGCTGACCCGGACTGACGGATGCCCGATGGATTGATATAGGGCTGACCCGGACTGACGGATGCCCGATGGGTTGATATAGGGCTGACCCGGACTGACGGATGCCCGATGGATTGATTGAGGGCTGACCCGGACTGACGGATGCCCGATATATATTGAGAGAGGGCTGACCCGGATTGACGGAGCCCGATACAGGATGTTTTGCGTGTCGATGCTAGACACGAGTATTTATGATATTTGGGTGCCGATGTTGGGCACTCGGGATTTTCAGGGATATACAGGATATGAGGGCCGATGGAGTACCGGCGTTTGAGATGTTGGGATTTGTGGTGCATACATACTTATGTAGTCCACCTCGATACTTCATGTAGATACTATATCCCCATGCTCAGCATTCATTATCACATCTCACCCTGTAGTATATCACCTGATAGAGGACTGGCATTATTATTGTGCATACTGCCACATCGCATTGATATTATCTGCTGGCATTAGTAGAGCCACGCTAAATGTGCATGCTTGCGATTACCTTTATATGTTATCTCTATTCACGAGTTGGCAACTCACCCCCGTTGTGCCACAGTGCTTGCAGGTTGCCCTGGGGAGTAGTCACGGCTGGCTGTTACCGCATCTTTTGGCACAGATACCCCTTTTGAGCTGAGTTAGCCCTTTTGCTGTTTAGGTGGGTTTTGTACGGTATCTGTTATCTTTCTGTTGTACATTGATGTATCTAGTATTCTCCATCTACTTTTCTGTATTGACTTAGAGACGGTTGTGAGGACGATATGTATGATTTTATATTCTGGTGTCGAGCTCGCATGTGAGCCGGCTTTGTGTTATGCAGTCTTATCTTTATGATATTGTCCTTGTTTTACTGTGTATTTCTTCGCTACGGCGTCGTATATCATTTTGTGATGCTTCATTCTTGTCACTTGTTATTTCTGCTACACCTTGTTTTGACCCGATTTTCGGGGCTAATGTTTAAAAAGGGAAATGTTACCAAAATTATAACACTTGTAACTTTGGAACTTAAAAAGGTTTTCTACTAAATAAATGGAAGTTTTTCGGACATGTACGATTGTTTTTCAAATGTTTTAAAATCACTCTATATTTATTGGTTTTGATTTCTGGGTTCGGCTTACTTAGCCGCGTTACGCCTGTAGACGTTGCGTGGTTAAGTGCCGGTCACGAGTCGAATTCTCGGGTCGTAACAAAGTTGGTATCAGAGCGTAGGTTTTACCTTCGGAGTGTAGGATGACCCTGGTATGATGGAGTAGGTAGCTGCAGCAGGGTAGCGTAGCGTGCGTATGTTCCGCGGCATACTCACGACACGGTACTCCGCTTACGCGACCTTAGGGCTTGTTGATTTGATTCCTCCTTATATTCTTGTGATTCGATTTCCGTGTTCTTATCGAATCCAAATTTTCTTTCAGCCAATATGCCGCCTAAGACTACGAGGGCACAGAGAGCGGCCGCGAGGGCCGAGATTCGAGTTGACTCGTCCGAGACGAGGACTGATCCGGGCAGTGCACCCGTTGTACCCGAGCAGGCTGTTCCTGCCGTGACAGAGCAGATCGCCACGTTAGGGGCTGGTATGCAGGAGATGCGCCAGACGGTGGGATCTAGCATGCAGGAGATGCGCCAGATGATAGGATCGCTTGTTGAGACGCTTCGAGCGCAGCGGCCAGAGGTAGCTCCACCAGTTCCAGAGACCGCTATGGTACCTACCGCACAGCCAGTTGCCCCTGCAGCCACGGAGGTGATTACAGTATCGCTATCAGAGTTCATAAGGCTGAAGCCTCCGGCTTTTACAGGCACCGATACAGCCGAGGACCCACAGTCTTTCATAGACAGGATGGCCAGGATATGCCGTTCCCTCAGATGTGCAGATGCGAGATGGGTCGAGTTCGCGAGCTTTTGCCTGGAAGGTCTTGCGCAGAAATGGTGTGATTCAGTGGAGAAGGGCAGAGCAGCAGGTCTTCCTCCTATGACCTGGACGGAGTTCGTGACTATATTTCTAGCCCGTTTCCTTCCCCGGAGTGTTAGAGATGCCCGAGCACGCAGGTTTGAGTCCTTGCGCCAGACGCCAGGGATGACAGTGGCAGAGTATGACGTATTGTTTACAGAGCTAGCAGTCTACGCCCCACATCTAGTGGCCACCGAGGAATTGCGAGTCCGGAGATTTGTTCGAGGCTTGATTTCACCAGTGTTCCTCGCGATCAGCGCGCAGCACTACGAGACCTATGCAGCAGCTGTAGACGCAGCCCTAGTGGTCGAGGAGCACCTTGTTGAGACTTCGGCCCTCCCAGAGCCGAAGAGAGCTCGTGCGGGTACTTCAGCACAGAGACAGCCTTTTCGGCGCCGTGATAGACGTATTGCAGGCAGCAGAGATTCAGGGCGGGGCCGGTTATTCAGTTCTTATTCCCAGGATGGTCAGCGGCCGTCGTCGGGATGTTTTCGCTGTGGGAGTTCTTACCACCGTGTACGGGATTGTCCTGAGTTATCCCGGACCGAGGCGACGGCACCGCATGTCACATTACCACTTTCACCACCCCAGAGAGCGTTGCCTATCATACCTACCGTTGCTCCGCGCCAGACTCAGACACAGCGAGGTCATGGGCGTGGAGGAGTTGCTCAGAGAGGGCGAGGTGACCGAGGCAGAGGGCAGCCAGCCGCAGGTGGTGGACAGGCGAGGGTTTTTGCTTTGACACATCAGGACGCGCAGGCGTCCAATGCAGTGGTTTCAGGTATCCTCCCTGTATGTTCAGTTGACGCACATGTACTGTTCGACCCTGGATCCACACACTCGTACGTATCCACGCACTTTGTGCCGAGTTTGGGTAGAGAGTCGGGCTTGCTTGATCAGCCGCTTGTGGTGACTACTCCTGTGGGAGAGTCGTTTGTTGCTAGGCACGTGTTCCGATCCTGTATCGTCTGTATTGGCGAGAGAGAGTTGCCTGTCGACTTGATCCTTCTGGAGATGTTGGACTTCGACGTTCTTTTGGGCATGGATTGGTTAGCCACGTGCTATGCTTCTGTGGACTGCCGCGAAAAGACAGTTAGATTCTGTTTCCCCGGTGAGTCGGTTTTTGTTGTGTTGGGGGACCGTAGTGCCGCCCCTCACAGTGTGATTTCTTCTTTTCGCGCTGGACAGCTTTTGAGGAAGGGATGTCAGGGATTTCTCGCTTATGTTCGCGATGCTCGCACTACAGAGGTTCCATTGGATCAGGTTCCGATTGTTAGCGAGTTTCCTGATGTGTTCCCTGATGAGCTTCCTGGGTTGCCGCCCGAGCGCGACATTTCCTTCTGTATTGATTTGGTTCCTGGTTCGGGGCCTATTTCTATACCGCCCTATCGGATGGCCCCGGCGGAACTTCGTGAGCTGAAGGGTCAGTTACAGGATTTGCTGGACAAGGGACTTATTCGACCCAGTGTTTCTCCTTGGGGTGCTCCAGTCCTGTTCGTCAGGAAGAAGGACGGCAGCTTGCGTCTTTGTATCGACTACCGCCAGCTGAACAGGGTGACAGTGCGGAACAGGTATCCTTTGCCGCGTATCGACGATTTGTTCGACCAGCTTCAGGGGGCAGGGTACTTTTCGAGGATCGATTTACGATCGGGCTATCATCAGCTGCGGGTTCGACAGGAGGACATTCCTCGGACAGCCTTCCGTACGCGCTACGGCCATTACGAGTTTTTGGTGATGTCGTTCGGACTCACCAATGCGCCAGCAGCCTTCATGGATTTGATGAACCGTATTTTCCGGCCTTACTTGGATCTGTTCATTATAGTCTTCATTGACGATATCTTGGTGTATTCCCGGAGTAGTGAGGAGCACGAGCAGCACCTGCGGGTTACATTGCAGACATTGAGGGAGCACCAGCTCTATGCGAAATTCTCCAAGTGTGCTTTTTGGCTAGACAGCGTGGACTTCTTGGGTCACGTGATTTCACGAGACGGTATATGTGTTGACCCGAGGAAGATCGAGGCCGTTCAGCGTTGGCCCAGACCCACATCGGTGACGGAGGTTCGCAGCTTTTTGGGATTGGCCGGTTACTACAGGCGTTTTGTGCAGGACTTCTCACGTATTGCTACACCGTTGACCGGGTTGACCCGGAAGGGAGTTCCCTTCGATTGGACGGAGGAGTGCGAGCACAGTTTTCAGCAGTTACGGACTCGGCTGACGACGGCACCGGTGTTATCTTTACCTTCCGGATCGGGCGGATTTGTGGTCTTTTGTGACGCTTCTCGAGTGGGATTGGGATGCGTTCTGATGCAGCATGATAGGGTGATCGCGTATGCCTCGCGACAATTGAAGAAGCACGAGCAGAACTACCCCACTCATGATTTGGAGATGGCAGCAGTGGTCTTCGCACTTAAGATCTGGCGACATTACCTATACGGCGAGTCGTGCCAGATATTTACGGATCACAAGAGTCTGAAATACATATTCCAGCAGCGGGACCTGAACCTTCGACAGCGTCGATGGATGGAGTTAGTGAAGGATTACGACTGCGAGATCTTATATCACCCGGGCAAGGCAAATGTGGTGGCGGATGCTTTGAGCAGGAGGCCCGGGAGTAGTTTATCATGTTTGAGCGCAGTGCAGGAGCAGTCATCGGCAGATTGGCAGATATTATGCGACAGCCGAGTACAGTTCGATTTCACGCCGATTGGAGGACAGATAGCGCACGTCCGTGCACGCCCACAGTTGATTGATCGTATACGTGAGGCACAGCTCAGTGAC
Organism: Agapanthus africanus; assembly: GCA_030015575.1. Lineage (NCBI taxonomy): Eukaryota > Viridiplantae > Streptophyta > Magnoliopsida > Asparagales > Amaryllidaceae > Agapanthus > Agapanthus africanus. Next base: position 460,134,484 of record JASDDO010000012.1, on the reverse strand, counting down.
GACCGATGTTTAGAGATCATGGCACAGATGGGACAGGACCGATTTTCCGAGTTCGTGACCGATGATCAGGGGATACTACGGTTTGGAGTCAGACTGTGCGTACCTGATACTGAGGGACTGAGGCGTGAGATTCTTGAGGAGGCACATCGATCGGTGTATAGCGTACATCCCGGTTCCACCAAGATGTATCATGATATGAGAGATGTTTACTGGTGGGACGGAATGAAGAGGGACATTGCAGATTTTGTATCGAGATGCCTGACTTGTCAACAAGTCAAGGCTGAGCACCAGAGGCCCGCGGGAGAGCTACAGCCATTACCCATCCCGGAGTGGAAATGGGAACAGATTTCGATGGATTTCGTGGTGGGTCTACCCAGGACTAGTAGGGGGTATGACTCCATCTGGGTGATCATGGATCGTTTGACGAAAGCGGCTCATTTCTTACCGGTGAAGACGACTTTCGGATTTACTCAGTACGCTCAGATCTTTATTGACGAGATAGTGCGACTACACGGAGTCCCGACGTGCATTGTGTCCGACAGAGGCACCCAGTTTACTAGTAGGCTATGGCAGAGGCTTCAGGAGGCTTTGGGCACTCGCTTGAGTTTCAGCACGGCATTTCATCCGCAGACCGACGGACAGTCAGAGCGGACCATTCAGACTCTCGAGGACATGCTCAGAGCTTGTGTACTAGATTTTGGAGGTAGTTGGGACCATCATTTGCCCTTGGTAGAGTTTTCCTACAATAACAGCTACCAGGAGACTATTCAGATGGCACCGTTTGAGGCTCTTTATGGGAGGAGATGCAGGTCGCCCACTTGTTGGACAGAGCTCAGTGAGAGCAGTATCTTAGGGCCACAGATCGTTGAGGAGACGACAGCGAAGATCCAGTTGATTCGCGAGAGGATGAGAGCAGCGCAGAGTAGGCAGAGGGCTTATGCAGACCGTCGATGACGTAGACTTGAGTTTTCTGTTGGTGATCATGTTTTCTTGAGGGTCTCCCCAATGAAATGTGTGATGAGGTTTGGGAAGAAGGGGAAGCTTAGCACCAGGTATGTGGGCCCCTTCGAGATCCTCGAGCGCGTCGGTGCAGTGGCTTACCGGTTAGCCCTTCCGCCCAGCTTCCCAGACGTGCACCCCGTATTCCATGTTTCGATGCTCCGCAGATATCTACATGATCCTTCGCATGCGATTCAGCATCCGACGATCCAGCTTGAGCGTGATCTTTCTTATGCAGAGCAGCCGGTGATGATCTTAGATCGACAAGTGAAGAAATTGAGATCGAAGGAGATTCCATCAGTTAAAGTACTTTGGCGTGGCCAGAACCGTGAAGAGGTCACTTGGGAGACCGAAAGCGAGATGATGAAGACGTATCCCCATCTTTTTGAAGGTAACCTTAGTTAGATTTTTGAAATTCGGGGACGAATTTCTTTAAGGGGGAGAGATTGTAACACCTTAGGATAAGGGTTAGTGAATAATTATAATTAAATAATGATTTTTAATAAAAAGTTTACCAAATTGCGTTTTAAATATTTTTCCTAATTTAATAAACATTTTTCCAAAATTTTCCTAAACTTGCACACACATGTGCATGTAAACTAGGGTTTTTAAATCAAGGAAATACTATAATTATTAACCATGGTGGGTTAATTGTAGGATTAATTCTTTTGGGTTATAAGCAAGTTTAATTAATTAGCAAATAAAAAAAAAGTAACTTTAATTTGAAATGGTTAGGGGTTGACTTGTGAGAGAGAGTGAGGGGGGGCATCATGGCTCAAGCCATGCTTGCCATTAATGAGGTGAGAGAGTGTGAGGGGTGACTTTTGTGTGTGATGATTGAGGTAGCCTCTCATTTCTTTTTGGGTTTTTCTCACACACTCTCATATACTCTCACAACACACCAACACACTCACACACCACCCCCACTTACCTCAGCCGAGCCAGCAGCAGCAGCAAGCAAAGCAACAGCAACAACTGAAGCTTGCAACAGCAGCAGCAAGCACAAACAGCAGCAGCAGAGGCAGTGAGCAGCAGCAGCAGCTCCAGTTCCAAGTGCAGCGACTTCTCTTCTCTTCTCCACCTTCCTGCAGCTCCCTAGGGTCGAGAGTGAGGTATATTTCCTATCTTGCTTCACTAGTTTGCCTAGTTAGTGTAGTTTTGCATCGGTTATTAGAATTTAGTGCGTTTTAGTGCGATATGGGGTGATTAGTGAGAACCTTGTGCTAATGAGGTGAGATTTGGTTTCTGTAGGATGATTGTGGTCTGTTGAGGCCATTGTAACTTAGTCGAACCCCGATTTCACTAAATTACCACCAGTTTCATGCTTGATGCAAAATGTCGTTTTTGTGCAAAAGTGAACTTTTCTGGATCTGCTATTGACCCGGTGAGTGCAGAATGAAATTGAGGAGACTGTAGTGTAGTGGAGTGGAGGTGATGCACCAGGTGAAACCCGACCCCCTAACTCCCCCCTTTGGCCGCCAAAACCGCCATTCTGGCCGCAAATTGCGGCCAGACAGGGGGTGTTTTGGTAATTTTTGGTTTCTGTATGTGTGTTTCTGTGTGTAGGGTATTTTGGTATATATATATTTTTAAGATCAATTCTGTAGGAAAATCTGGGACCAAATACCTGTTTTGCCGTTTTTCTAAACCTTCGCGACACGCGTGATACGTGAGTAGGTTTGGGTTCTGCGTATCGCAGCGCGTCGGGGTAGTTTCGTGGCGCGTGAGTACACGTTTTAGCGTATCGCGCACACGCGCGATTGGGTTGCGACACAGGTTTCTTGTTGGTTTATAATGTCGCGTTTTGTGACTTAAGCTTATGTGTGAATTGTGTATGTGATTCTAGGTTCGCAGGCCAGTGAGACGGACGCTGCGAAGAAGGGCAAGCAAGTGGTTGGATACACCTAGTGCGAGACACGGTGAGTAGATTTCACATCTACGGGGATATCGCCCGCATGGCGTTATGCGTCAGGGCTGATAGGACTTTGTTATTATATATTTCATGCACCCCATAGACTGTCATTGCATATTGCATTCCTTGCTATACATATATACATATTGCTTAGAACTGATAGAACTGCCATGATCATACTATTGTATATTGTTGTAGCTCATCTATATTTGATATCTATATCACGGTGGATCATTGCATTGTAGTTCTTTCTCATGTGACATGACTTGATATACACATTGATGCACCTATCACATCGCAGTTACTTGTATTATTGTTGGGATTTCATATGATTTATGGATTTGGGAACCGTGGCCTTTTCAAATAAGTAACCATTTAAAAACCCGGTTCCCTTGATATGATAATTTGGGGCGTCGCCCCGTGTTTTCTCGGTGCTTGAGGCACGGATTGATATAGGGCTGACCCGGACTGACGGATGCCCGATGGATTGATATAGGGCTTACCCGGACTGAAGGATGCCCGATGGGTTGATATAGGGCTGACCCGGACTGACGGATGCCCGATGGATTGATATAGGGCTGACCCGGACTGACGGATGCCCGATGGGTTGATATAGGGCTGACCCGGACTGACGGATGCCCGATGGATTGATTGAGGGCTGACCCGGACTGACGGATGCCCGATATATATTGAGAGAGGGCTGACCCGGATTGACGGAGCCCGATACAGGATGTTTTGCGTGTCGATGCTAGACACGAGTATTTATGATATTTGGGTGCCGATGTTGGGCACTCGGGATTTTCAGGGATATACAGGATATGAGGGCCGATGGAGTACCGGCGTTTGAGATGTTGGGATTTGTGGTGCATACATACTTATGTAGTCCACCTCGATACTTCATGTAGATACTATATCCCCATGCTCAGCATTCATTATCACATCTCACCCTGTAGTATATCACCTGATAGAGGACTGGCATTATTATTGTGCATACTGCCACATCGCATTGATATTATCTGCTGGCATTAGTAGAGCCACGCTAAATGTGCATGCTTGCGATTACCTTTATATGTTATCTCTATTCACGAGTTGGCAACTCACCCCCGTTGTGCCACAGTGCTTGCAGGTTGCCCTGGGGAGTAGTCACGGCTGGCTGTTACCGCATCTTTTGGCACAGATACCCCTTTTGAGCTGAGTTAGCCCTTTTGCTGTTTAGGTGGGTTTTGTACGGTATCTGTTATCTTTCTGTTGTACATTGATGTATCTAGTATTCTCCATCTACTTTTCTGTATTGACTTAGAGACGGTTGTGAGGACGATATGTATGATTTTATATTCTGGTGTCGAGCTCGCATGTGAGCCGGCTTTGTGTTATGCAGTCTTATCTTTATGATATTGTCCTTGTTTTACTGTGTATTTCTTCGCTACGGCGTCGTATATCATTTTGTGATGCTTCATTCTTGTCACTTGTTATTTCTGCTACACCTTGTTTTGACCCGATTTTCGGGGCTAATGTTTAAAAAGGGAAATGTTACCAAAATTATAACACTTATAACTTTGGAACTTAAAAAGGTTTTCTACTAAATAAATGGAAGTTTTTCGGACATGTACGATTGTTTTTCAAATTTTTTAAAATCACTCTATATTTATTGGTTTTGATTTCTGGGTTCGGCTTACTTAGCCGCGTTACGCCTGTAGACGTTGCGTGGTTAAGTGCCGGTCACGAGTCGAATTCTCGGGTCGTGACAGATTCTAGGGTTAGGGTTCTTTAGTACTGCAATTTTTGAAATTGGTATGGACAATGCCTCCCGAAACCTTGCTGCCACCCTAGAAAACCCAGCATGGATAAGTGAGAAAATGATAGTGATAAATTCCTACAGCCCCCACACTCTATTCCTCACAAGTCTAGAGTATCAGTAGCTTCTTTAAAGTTCACTTTGGTGTGAAGCTAGAGCTTAGATCAGTTTCCTTTAAGTGGATCATCTTCGGTAAGGGCGATCGTCTCTCAAGCTCATTTCCGATAGTTTACGGAGCTTGGAGGGGTCTTCCATGATTGGATGGACATGCTACAAAGGTTGTATGCTCGAAACCGAATAGTGTAGCATTCTAGTCAGTTGCTAGTTTTAGTGTATGGATGTATCCTTAGGTTTGGTGATTTGTGCTTACTTTAGAAAAAAAAAATCGTTCTGCCTAAGCCACGGCTCTCATGGCGCAAGCACAAGGCACCCTTTACCAACACCGTCGCCATCGTAAACACGGCAACACCAACGCATCAAAACCTTTTTTCTGCACAAACGATCAATCCAATTCCTAACTAACGGTGAATTGATTGTTATACCAATTCACACCGCAAGTAAATCTCATTCCTCCTCTTCTTCTTCTTTTGATTCCACCCCTTGTCATGTCGCCAAATTCCACACCTAAATAAATATTCTTATCATATCAAAACCATCCATGCTGTCATAAACCACTCCTTGAAAATTTGTAAATCAAGTGTATGGAATCATTACAAATATATTGTTGATAGAACATGCGACTGTATTTCATAGTTAGACTTTAACAACATATATACATACACAGGTATCGTTTAATGTAACTTCTACCTTCCATGCTTGAAAATGAATATTTAGAATGTTAATTATATTTTTACTAATAGCGCAAGGGGTAACGACCTACTCTACACACGCACACTTTTGAATCATAGCACGATCACATGTTGTCACGTTTTTCTAAAATGAATCGATTTTCATTAAAATGCCCTTAGGTTAAAAATAATATAAACTATAACCCTTTCCTTTACAATTTCGCCTTTACGATTCTAGTTAGGAATGTTGTGGATGGTGCGGATTATGGCACGTCTTGAGTCTACTAGAGTGAAACACAGAGCTCTTCACGGGACACGATCTCGAAGGAAAATTTGTTTTAAAATCTAAAACAATTTCTTAAAAAATTAAGATAAAAAGAAAAGATGATAAATTACGCTAATTGAGTTAATAACGATAGTATATCATTTCTAATTATTTAAAAGAAAACAAGATTTCAAAATTATATTTTTTCAAGAAAATACCCTTAACTTTTAAAAGACTGGATTTTTACTAAAATACCCTAAAATTAAGTTTTTCACTAAAATACCCTAATTTTTTTATTAAAAAACACCTTGACATTTTGAATAAGATTTCTATCAAAACATTCTCGAGAATTTTAAAGTATAATATTTTACATAAAACACCTCGAGAATTTGATGGCTTATTTCATTTAAATACCATAAAGTTTCAAAATGCCATCTTTTCACATAAGTACCCTTGAATTTCTAAGACTGGTATTTAGGAAGTGGATGGTTTAAGTGAACTATTCTCTCTTGAGTTCCAGGGAGCCGGAGACAATAAGTATTCACTTACCTAGCTATTTTTAAACAAATCAATTCGTACCGTCTCAAAATAGAAATTGGTTTTAATACTTGAAATGTAACCTGAAACGCTTTTACTATCATACTGGTCCTATGTCATGAACTACATGCTTGAATCGCCTAAATAAACCATTACATGCTAGACTTGATTTGATCCTAACCATGAATACAAAATGACTAAACATGAACATTTGACATGTATACTTGAACTTGACATGAATACTTGAACTCGGCTTGAAACTTGAACTTGTTATCTTCTTATGTATTCATGGATTCGGGCAAGAATTGTAACTTAAACTATAAACTAAAATACGTGGGGTTAAAAGGTAGTTTGGTAAAGAATGTATGCCGTGGCATGGGAGTCCATTAAAACTCACCTAACATGAATCTAGTGTGTCGTTGTCCCATGGATTTGACGGGGCCTTGAACGAAACGTGTTGTTGGTCCGTAGGTTTGACGAACTACTCTCGTATACACGCATACTTTCATTATCGAACTACAAACAACACGTTAGAATAGAGTAATCATATTTATATACATTGTCATTCTTTTATATAACACCATGCTTAAGGTACATTACCATGCTCATGTTTAAAGGACACTTTTACCTATCTGTTATATCATCAGAATTCACATTCTACTTGTATGTTGTCCTTTATCATAATCACATTCATATCTTTTTGGAGACTAAGCGAGCGCTAGTTCGCAAACAACATTCCACCCTTTCTCTTGTTTCCTTGGAAAATTCGTCAGGTGATCTGGGAACTGAGGAGAACGAGCCGAGTCAGGAGGATTACTCTCAGCTTGTAGCACATCTCGATCGCTAGTTTTTCTTCAGCTTTTTATTGTTCAAGTATGCTACTTGTTTAGGCATTTTCATTGCACCTTTGTTTTATTTTATCTTGTATACGTCCAAACTATGTAAAAATGTTAAATGTAAATAAATTTGTTGAAATTTTTATATCACTTGATAATTTCTTATTATGTTATATTGCTTATAAACGCTTAGCATGTTTATTGCGGGAAATAACCTTCTCGAATAAATAGATCACGGGCCTCGTCATGTACCTGCTCCCGTCTTTTAGGAAGCAGGGCATGACAAAACGAAATAGAAATGCTTTAACATACAGAAATTCCTCAAGCCGTATCTTTGTGAAATCTTCCAGAACATGAAAACGTTGTTAGTGTATATGCCGTAGATGCCATTATTGTATCATACTGGATTGTATATTACTTAATGGAAGCTTGGGATATTCACAGTTGTATTGACAGTCTTGCTAAAAATGGTAGTGTGCTACTTGGTTTGGATCTACTTTAATATGTGCATGTGTTTCATTTAACATATCGCTTATACATATTAGTAGAGCCCTTAGGATCTTAGCTTGATTACCAGCATTGTGATGGCAGTCACACTAGTGGGGGCTGGGTAGTCTACAAGCACATCCTATACAGGTCCCTGGTCGTAGGATTATCGAGACGGGGCATCGATACTCCGGAGTAGACTGGTGTATACGCTTCTCATCCCAGGTCGGGAGATGGTCTGTCCCACAGCCATCAGTACGTCATACTAGAGATAGTATGCAGGTGCTCATTGGGTTACGAGTACACCGGACAGGACTCGTCGGGAACTGCAGGTTGGTATTATACCTGTCGTCAGATTGCAGTTCCCAGGTGACATGAGTACAGCTTAGTCCGTCGACTTGACACTGCTACTTCGCCTCGAGTGTGTTCCCACTATACTTAGATCACTACCCTACCACGGCTCAAAGGAGTCGTGCAAACAGGTAGTAGTTGGGTACAATCCCGAAGCACTTGGAGGCAGTGGTGGTTAGATAGGATTCGTCTCTCCCGGTATTGGGGGTTGATATCGTGCTGTGTATGGAAAGCCATTACGCAAGGTCCCTGGCCAGGGCAAGCGAGATTTACTGGTAGGTGCTCAGTAGTTTCTCATGTGTAATGGGCTACACTCCGACATGACTTATACCGCTATTAGGGGTCTGACGTTTACCGCCCCCTCAGGCCCGATATGCGATAGTCTTAGACGAACAGACCGGACTGTACGTAGATTGTCACATACAGGCTCGGTAGGAGTTCGGATGGGTTTACCCATCGACCTTCTTATCGACATCTACCTGGGGACCGTTACGTACTGCTAGTACCGCTTGCAGCCTGTGGTTAAACCCACTGCCAGCGTAGTGTCAAGTCTTTAGAGTCCCACACAAAGAGTTTCCCTGCACCGGGCAAAAGGTGTAGAGGCCGTATGGTTTTACGGCAGGGCCGCGATCACTTACGTACACTTGTGCACGTACTATGATCGGGCAGATAATACTAGCAGGCTTTGGTTTAAGCCAGATTCTAGTATTATACAGATGGATTTATTCAGTCTCAGATTATCCATGTTTTTCAGAAATACGGATGGGAGGGGCAGTCTCGTAATTTGTCGGGAAGCTTCTAGAAAGAGATGACTCATTTGTGTTTATTTCTTTTTAGATTAAAACTAAATGAGGTGGAGGATGAGGTGTAGGTTTACATTAAATGATTCATGAATCATGAGGTGATTCACCATTTGAATTAAATGAAGCATGCTAGATATTATCTTGATTTGATCAAGAGAGATATTTGTATGCTTCATATTATTCAAGCATGATACAGAATTCATTTTATTATCACAAACACTCTCTCTCTCCTCAAGTCTTCATCTTCTTCATCAAACACTAAAAGCTCTCATGTGTTGAGAATCCTAGGGTTTAAAGTGACTAAGTACTCTATCTAAATACTCTACACCCTCTAGGACTTCTAGATTAGCAAACTAGAAGCCGCAGTTATCTCAGATTCGAGATAGGAGCTTGGTCTATAGACTCTCAGGTGGATCGTCTTTGACTCGAGGAGGCCGTTGAGGTACCCATGTTCCATAGAGCCGACGACAGGTGGAGGACAGCCATGAAGACCCGAAGGAAATGTAACGTGAGGTATAACTTCAAATCCGAGTAGTTAAACCTCTCGTTGTTTGCTAGTAATGGTTTAGACACGATCCGTGTGCTCAAGTCCGTGTTACGAAGCTTTGATAATTGTTTTTCATATATTCCGTTTCCCCGCGAATACGTGGGGTGCGTGACATAGACTTACAGTGGTATCAGAGCCTACTAAACCTTTACTAGCTTGTTAGCAACTTATTATAACTTCGATCGTCGGAAAAACACGAAAACAAGACCCCGGAACCCTCAAGTTTCTGTCGATTTTAAACCTGTCGAAAAAATTATTTCAGAGGCATGAAAATTCACAGTAGGGAATTATAAGAATACTGTAGAAACACGAGTTCCTAACTCAACTAGTCGACCATAGAAGCACGGCGGATTGGTGCAATCCGCCGCGGATCCGCGGCCGAATCAAGCCTAAGTTGGCTCGTTTTTCCACAGTTTCTCTTATTTTTGGGTGTTCTGTTTTCCTGTATATTTGGTTTCTACCCAGGTCTTTTGACTTCTGGATTTCATTTGGGGTAGACACGGAAAATAGTTTTCGATCGAAATTCTAAGTTATTTGCTAATCGGGTTTTATCTGTGATGTTTAATGTGTTCATAAACCTCCGCTAATTGCTAGTATGTCGGTTAGTTGGGGGTTGCACATTTCTGTGATGGATATTGGTTTGTGTATATGAACTCTATTGGATCGTCGTGGATGAATAGCCGGGGATGTGAGATGAGGGTTTTTATCTTTCATTCGATGTAAATTGTAATATGTTGTAATATTCTTTTGTAGGGCACATCCGGGTTGAAGTTGTAGCCACCGTTGTATTATTTCATTTACTGTTTTATGCTCCTAGGATCGACCCAAGATGGGTTGCACAAACTACCGGGTACTTTGAAGTGTTAAATGGCCCACTCATGTTGTTGAGGGGGACTGTTTCACTTCTAGTACTAGGCGGGTAGTTTACCGCACCCGTAAGGGTCTAGGATGGGGTTTGGATATTCATCGTAATCCGTCTTTTGTTGCAGGCTCAAACGAAACGCAGATTCCTAGAATATCCAATATGTTCATCTGTGATCTAGAATGCCTATTATTGCGTCTGACGAATGTACAATATCTATATATGATATCTAGTAGGCGTTGCTTATGTTTTGCATCCACGCTAGCCCAGCCCCCGCTCTGTCGTTAGTTAAGTAACCTAACGGGTGAATGACGGGACCCAGTGGCGAATGCGGATGGCATAAGCGGACGTTGTATTTTCGTTGTTTTCTGCAATGATAGGATAAATGATGGGACGCCTTATATTAATGCAAAGAAAATAAACCAAAGCTGAATCGTTAGAACAATTTAAAAGAAACCACTCGGTTATTTTAAAAATAGCTGTTTTTTAATTGCGGAGCTTTAACCGCTCCTTTTAAAAAGCTATCAGGTTCCTTCGATTATATCAAGTTCACTACGTTCAAGGTTTCGCCAAAACCGGTCGTAGCCCTCCGTCATTTCATATGGATATTCAATAGTATTCAAGCTATGTTTGTTGACCTTCGTCAAGGCATAGCGTTTGGTAGCTGCTGGGTGTTCATGTGTAGCATAGACAGATGCGTTGGTTTAGGACAGTCGTATTACCTTGTTGACCTTCGTCAAGGGTATGTACGGGTGGGTTCAAATTAATCTGGACAATGATGGGTAGAACTTGACATGTGACTTATGATTTGTTGACCTTCGTCAAGATCATAAGAGCATGGGGCAAAAATCTACATCGGGAGTTTCTAAAGAAACTGAAACTTGCTAGTGATGCATACCATTTAGAGTTTGATAATATTGGTAAGATTCCTTCAGCATTATCACACGATGATATTTGGATCCCGATCCTACTGTGAGTATATGCTACTCATCAGGAGATTCTTCACTTAACGATCAATACTATAAACCAAGTAGGTGTCAAGAACAGTATTAGCGGGGCTACGCCTCCAGGGAAAAGAGGTTATTTAATTAAGGAACTTCGCGAAAGCGTCGTAAAACCTCCCTCAAAGTACCAACACTAGCCTGGCTGAACGGTTAAACAAGTATTGTACGGTGAGATTGGTCCTGACTAATTCTTCTTTTATAGTTTGAGGAAGGATTCAAGAAACAGTGGGAGCCATCCTGTTTAGATAAACTAAAAACCAATCTAAACTTGCAAGAGAATCATACTAAAGTGTTTTCTTCTCTCTCTCTCTCTCTTAATTGCAGCAACCATGTGACCATGACTAGGTTACATCTAGATAACAATTTGACTGAATCTGACTTTTATGACTGGCAAAGGTCTGTCCAGATGTCCATTGCCTATAACAAGCTGGACCACCCTATTACTACTCAATCCCCCGCCGTCCCAGGTCCAGTTTCCACCGTCGCGGATATGGATATTCGTCAGACTAGGGAAAAGGACAATGTTAATACCAAGTGCCTCGTGTTGGCTTCAGTTGATAGTGTATACCAGAAGCAGCACGAGAAAATGGACTTAGTTTCCATCTTCCTCCATAACAAAGATTTATATGGAGAGCAATCTCGTGTCGCAAGATATGAGACCTCGAACGAATTGCTTCAAGCGAGGTTGGTTGTTGGGTCATCTGTAGGGGACGACGTCCTTACGATGACTAGCTATATTGATGAGCTCAAGGACCTGGAGACCACGTTGGGAAACAGGTCATGCGCTGACTTGTTTCCACAGTCCGTACCCTCTACTTACACCCTGAAGGAAACCAAGGAGACACCCGCTCTGCTTAATGGGGGACCTTCTTCTTATACATCCAAGGAGAAAGCAAAGGGTGAAAAGAAGAAGACCTCCACAAAGCCGATAAGCAGTGTCAGTAAGGTAAAAGGAAAGGGAAAGGAAAAAGTTTCGGGACTTAGTGTAAGGAAGGAGGGATATTCCTATTGTTATGGGAACGGGCATTGGCAGAAGGATTGCAGGGCTTTGGAAACCAGTAGCCAGGATTCGAAGTATGTTGTGGCTTCGGCCTCGAGTGTGTTTGTAATTGAGAACTGTTTGTCAATTAAATCTACTTCCTGGGTACTAGATACCGGAGCAGGATCTCATATCTGTAATTCATTACATGCTTTGAGAAACTGTAGAGTTATTAGGGTAGGTGATATGTCTCTCAGAATTGCGAACGGAATGAGCGTGGACGCTGAATCCGTGGGGGAAATATCGTCTAGGATTGACAAGTGGGAAGATAAAGATTCTACGTAACTGTTTGTATGTACCTAGTCTGACTTGTAATATCATATCTGTGTTCTTACTTTCTAAAGAGTGATATGATTTTACATTCGTAAGCGATGTGGTACACATCCACCTAAATCAAGTTCTGATTGGGTCCGGTACATTAGATGACGGTATATACGTATTAAATCAAGCTCAGATTTTCAATATCCAGAACACACTTACAAGAAAGTCTCCGAAAATAAATCAGGCTTTCTTATGGCATTGTAGACTAGGTCACATCAATGAAACACGGTTGACTAAGTTATATAGAGAAGGATATTTGAGTCCGTTCGAATATCAATCTTATGCTACTTGTAAATCTTGTCTCATGGGAAAGATGACAAAGACTCCGTTTACTGGACACGAAGTAAGAGCAAGCGAGCTCTTGGGACTCATACACAGTGATATGTGTGGTCCAATGTCTACACATGCGCGAGGTGGTTATTCCTATTTCATTACTTTTATGGATGATTTCTCTAGGTATGGACATATCTTCTTGATGAAGCATAAATCCGAGGCCTTTGAGAAATTCCGGGAATACAAGAATGAAGTGGAAAAATAAACAGGCAAAAGTATCAAGACACTGAGATCTGATCGAGGTGGTGAATACTTAAGTACCGAGTTCCTGGGATACTTAAAAGAGAATGGAATTCTCTCTCAGCTTACTCCTCTATACACACCACAACACAATGGTGTATCGGAAAGGCGGAATCGAACCCTATTGGATATTGTTCGTCCATGATGAGTAAGGTTGAGTTACCGCGATCCTTCTGGGGTTATGCACTAGAATCAGGTGCATATCTTTTGAACAAGGTTCCAACCAAGACTGTGCCTACCACACCATATCAGATGTGGAGTGGGAAGAAACCACATCTTCAGTACCTGAAGATATGGGGATGTCCAGCTTAAAAGAAGCATGCGGACAAGCTCGAGGCACGCTCAGTACTGTGTAAGTTTGTGGGATACCGAAAGAACTCTAGGGGGTATCTTTTCTATTACGCAGAGTAACAAAAGGTTTTTGTTTCTCAGCATGCCCACTTCTTGGAAGCTGAATTTTTAGAAAATCAGAAGAGTAGGAGCGCAATAGAACTGGAAGAAATTCCAGAACCACAAGCTGTTACTGAAAGTTTGGTAGAACCAGAAGGTTCAGAAGAAAGGAACATCCCAGCGCCTATCCGCAGAAGTAGTAGGCAGTCTTATCCGCCCGAGAGATACTACGATTTTCTCATAGATGGGGATCGAGAGGATTGCATCATTGATAATGATGACCCTACTAGCTTCCAGCAATCCATTCAGAGCGGCGACTCGGTAAAATGGCTGAATGCAATGCGGACCGAAATGGAGTCCATGTACACCAACAAAGTATGGACTTTGGACATTGCTCCGGATGGGGTAAAACCCGTAGGCTGCAAATGGATCTTCAGAAAGAAGATTGGTGTAGATGGACAGGTTGAAACCTATAAGCCTACACTTGTTGCAAAGGGTTTTCATCAAAGATCTCGTTTGGACTAAGACGAAACCTTTTCTCCAGTGGCTATGCTCAAATCCATTCGGGTCCTTCTTGCCATTGCTGCTTTCCACAATTATGAGATCTGGCAGATGGACGTAAAGACGGCTTTTCTAAATGGAAGTTTGGATGAATGCGTCTATATGGATCAGCCAGAGGGATTCATTCAGAGTGGGAGCACCGGAAAAGTGTGCAAGTTGCTTTAGTCCATTTATGGACTAACGCAGGCATCGCGGAGTTGGAACATCTGTTTTGATGATACTGTCAAAGAATTCGACTTTATCAAAAATCTAGATGAACCATGCATATAAAGTAAGATTGTAGGGAGAACTGTAATATTCCTCGTCTTGTACGTGGATGACATTCTCTTAATAGGAAATGATATTCCTATACTACAGTCAGTCAAAAGATTCTTGTCACAGAAGTTCTCCATGAAGGACCTGGGTGATGCCACCTATATTCTGGGGATCCAAATCTATCGTGATAGATCAAAGAGGATGTTGGGACTTTCACAGTCCAGGTACATAGACACCATATTGAAAAGATTCAGTATGGAAGATTATAAGCGCGGTAACCTACCGGCTTGTCACGGAATCACCCTCTCCAAAGAGATGTCTCCCAAGACTGATTTGGAAAGGGCTCGCATGTCAATTATACCCTATGCTTATGCGGTAGGATCTATAATATATGCGATGTTGTGTACCAGACCAGATATAGCATACGCACTGAGCGTTGTAAGCCGGTATCAGTCCAACCCAGGGGAGAAGCACTGGATAGCAGTAAAGAACATTCTCAAATACCTGAGGAGGACTAAGGAGATGTTCTTGGTGTATGGTGGAAAAGACCTCCAGATCGAGGCCTTTGCTGACTCCAGCTTCCAGAGTGACAAGGATGACTTCAAGTCCATGTCGGGTTATGTCTTTACCCTCAATGGAGGGGCGGTCTGTTGGAAGAGCTCCAAGCAGGACACCGTTGCTGACTCGACGATGGAAGCGGAGTACATAGCTGCTTGCGATGCCACAAAAGAAGCTGTCTGGGTAAAGAAGTTCCTCACAGAACTTCAGGTGGTTCCTACCATTGTTGATCCAATACCTCTGTATTGCGACAACAACGGAGCTATAGCTTTAGCGAAGGAACCCAGGTCCCATCAGAAGTCCAGACACATCTTAAGGTGGTATCACCTGATCAGGGAGATCATAGATCGCCGGGAGATCGAGGTGAAGAGAGTAGATACGGAGAAAAACACTGTTGATCCATTCACAAAAGTCATTCCTCAGACGCAGTTCGAGAGGCTATTCGAGATGATAGGTGCCAGCATATGGCCCTAGTGCAATTGGGAGATTGTTAGTGTATGTGCCCTAGAGGCCATTATTGTATCATACTGGATTGTATATTACTTAATGGAAGCTTGGGATATTCATAGTTGTATTGACAGTCTTGCTAAAAATGGTAGTGTGCTACTTGGTTTGGATCTACTTTAATATGTGCATGTGTTTCATTTAACATATCGCTTATACATATTAGTAGAGCCCTTGGGATCTTAGCTTGATTACCAGCGTTGTGATGGCAGTCACACTAGTGGGGGCTGGGTAGTCTACAAGCACATCCTATATAGGTCCATAGTCGTAGGATTATGAGACGGGGCATCGATACTCCGGAGTAGACTGGTGTATACGTTTCTCATCCCAGGTCGGGATATGGTCTGTCCCACAGCCATCAGTACGTCCTACTGGAGATAGTATGCAGGTGCTCATTGGATTACGAGCACACCGGACAGGACTTCGGGAACTGTAGGTTGGTATTATACCTGTCGTCAGATTGCAGTTCCCACGTGACATGAGTACAACTTAGTCCGTCAACTTGACACTGCTACTTCGCCTCGAGTGTGTTCCCACTGTACTTAGATCACTACCATATCATGGCTCAAAGGATATCATGGCTCAAAGGAGTCGTGCAAACAGGTAGTAGTTGGGTATAGTCCTGAAGCACTTGGAGACAGTGGCGGTTAGATAGGATTCGTCTCTCCCGATATTGGGGGTTGATATCGTTTTGTGGATGGAGAGCCATTACGCAAGGTCCCTGGCCAGGGCAAGCGAGATTTACTGGTAGGTGCTCCAGTAGTTTCTCAAGTGTAATAGGCTACACTCCGACACGACTTATACCGCTATTAGGGGTCTGACGTTTACCGCCCTCTTAGGCCCGATATGCGATAGTCTTAGACGAACAGACCGGACTGTATGTAGATTGTCACATACAGGCTCGGTAGGAGTTCGGATGGGTTTACTCATCGACCTTCTTATCGACATCTACCTGGGGACCGTTACGTACAGCTAGTACCGCTTGCGGCCTGTGGTTAAACCCACTGCTGGCGTAGTGTCGAGTTTTTAGAGTCCCACACAGAGAGTTTCCCTGCACCGTACAAAAGGTGTAGAGGCCGTATGGTTTTACGGCAGGGCCGCGATCACTTACGTACACTTGTGCACGTACTATGATCGTGCAGATAATACCAGCGGGCTTTGGTTTAAGCCAGATTCTAGTATTATACAGATAGATTTATTCAGTCTCAGATTATCCGTGGTTTTCGGAAATACGGATGGGAGGGGCAGTCTCGTAATTTGTCGGGAAGCTTCTAGAAGGAGGTGGCTCATTTGTGTTTATTTCTTTTTAGATTTAAACTAAATGAGGTGGAGGATGAGGTGTAGGTTTACATTAAATGATTCATGACTCATGAGGTGATTCACCATTTGAATTAAATGAAGCATGCTAGATATTATCTTGATTTGATCAAGAGAGATATTTGTATGCTTCATATTATTTAAGCATGATACATAATTCATTTTATTATCTCAGATTCGAGATAGGAGCTTGGTCTATAGACTCTCGGGTGGATCGTCTTTGACTCGAGGAGGCCGTTGAGGTACCCATATTCCATAGAGCCGAAGCCAGGTGGAGGACAACCATGAAGACCCTAAGGACATGTAACGTGAGGTATAACTTCGAATCCGAGTAGTTAAACCTCTCGTTGTTTGCTAGTAATGGTTTAGACACGATCCGTGTGCTCAAGTCCGTGTTACGAAGCTTTGATAATTGTTTTTCATATATTCCGCCTCCCCGCGAATACGTGGGGTGCGTGATATGGACTTACAAACGTAATAGAAGGTAACGACGATCTAGATGATCGATGAAGAAATCCTCTGATATTGAAAAGTGTTGCTTCAAGATCTCCTTTGTATCTTGCATATTCAATCTGCTGCAGAAATATTTCGCAACAATGGAATGGAATGGTTGAATGGCTTTGAATATCTCAATATTCTTCTTGACAGAAAAGTATGAAAAGATCACCACCCACCGATATAAACCTCTTTTTCTGGTACATAAATTAGTGACAGATATAGGTTTTTGTGCAGCATTAATGCATAAGTCTGGGTGGCAAATGGGCCGGGCGGCCCGTTGCTCGGCCCGGCCCGGTTGCTATGTGGCGGGCCTGGGCCGGCCCGGCTAATTTCCAAGCCTGGCCTAGGGTCGGGCCGGGCTCAGCTAAGGCAACCCACCGGCCCCGGCCATGAGCCCGGGCCTGGTCAACATAATTCAAAAAATTTTGAAATTGGGGAGGGATTTTAAAACTTTGGATTCTTGGGGGGTTTTGGCCGGGAGGTGGGGGGATTTGGGCCGGGCCGGGCTCGGGTTTGGGGCACCCAATCCGGACTAAGGCTCGGCCCGTTGACCGGCCAAGCCCGACGGGCTTTAGGCCGGGTCAACCCGTTTGCCACCTTGATGCATAAAAAACCTTAAGAGAGATGGTTGAGGATCCTTCGATAAGGAATGGCCTTCGTTAGCGGCCCTTAGGCCGCCAGAAGTAAGGAGAAGTTGACGGTTGAAAATCCTAGGTTTTTCCCCTCTTTCAAGGAAAGCATTATCTTGGAAAATTTAATAATTGCAATGACTTTGTCCTTTGCTTTCAGGAAGAATGAGCTTGGGCATAAAAGTTAAGTAGTATAGCGCAAAAGCCCCTATTCAATTAATGTATCACTTTTGCTTAAAGCAAAAGAGCTCCAGGGAAGTGAGAGCCAACGCCAGCTCAACCAGCATGTCGGTCATAACGTTTTCTTTGCTCTCGTTGTCGCCATATATGTAGCTTTTCATATAATTCTAAGCCAAGAAGATTACTTCGGAATATCCTGAAAAGTGATGATTATGCATCTTTAAACCATGAAATTAATGCTTGGTTTCTATTTAGATTGCATGTGTAATCAACTTGTAAATTTTTTTTTTAAATTTAAATTGTTTGCATAAAGAAATACTAGGTTTTTGCAAGTGCTATGCACAAGAAATTATGTTATCAATATATCTATATTAAAATGGGTTAGGTTTATAAAAAAATGTGTAAATTCCATGTATATCTGACCCTTGGCTTTTATTCATGTTTTATTCATCATCTTCAGATAAAAAAATTAGGTAAAATTGCCGTTTGCAATTTAATTCTTATCGACGATAACATTCTTCTTTTTTTTATATGAATCTTTAATTAGTTTAATTAAGAATTTAAAGATTCAAATATATCTAGTTAGTAAGTAAAAAATATTTTCCACAATGATAAAAAAAATCTTACCGTGTGTTATGCGGATAATTAAATTATGATTTCAATTTGAAGACCCTCTTCATTTAGCATTAACAACAGAGATATGTCATCTAGAAATAAAAGAAACAACTGTGAGTTTTATTTACCTTTTAATATATCTAAGATTTTCCATTATTATGATTCACAATTTTGAATGATCTAACCATGGTGTAGACACATTAATCAATTTCATTTCAACGAATCATAATCTTGAATAAAATATATTATTCTCTTACACATGGTATGCACATGGCATATAATAATTTCATTTAAATTAGATAAAGAAAAAAGAAATTTTCTTTAAAATATTAAAAGAAAAGTACGATGATAATGTAAATTATAAAATATCCTAACAAATACAATGATTTAATTTTCTGTTTGAAAGGTTATTTTTGCATTAAAAAATGTTACAATTAAAGGTCTGTGAATTTTATTGTTTTGAAACATTAGTTTATGCCAAAATTTGATTTGGAATTTATTTTAAAAATTGATTTAGTTTTATATCATCTGATTTCCATAAAATTTAAATAGTATATGCATGATTTATTTATTACTAAAAGATTTTCTTTCATTACACAAATATTGATATAACAAGATTTGATTTTTAATCACAAACTTGATTTTCATAAAATTTAAAAACTAAATAATCATGCATAACCATAATTTAGTTATTTCATAAAATAATTCAATTAGGTCAAAAATTTAGTAATAAAATTAGGTCAAAATTAATTTTAAAAACAAACTTTTTCTATGCATTACTTTGGTATGACTTTAAAATTTGTTAAGTATTAGTTAACTTCATATAAAATTACTTCAAATTTTCTAAATTTATTGAAGTTATAGATGAAAGAAAGGGGGGGGAGGTCTTTGCTACCTGCTACTTGCTTGGTACCTTGATCTTTGATCTTTCTTGCTTATCTTCTCAATGCGTCTATTGATTCTAACATTTCATTCTTAACTCTCGACTGGATTTTAATGTGCTAGAGAGATCAGGATTTGGTGTTATGAAAAAATTTACAATTTTTGCATGTTCTAAACAAGTACAATTATACTTACTGGCGTTTTTGGCACATGCGTTGCACGTGATGATAAAAAAATTTAATTACGTGCATCACAATTGTAAAATAATAATGTTGTGGTAAATTGATTACATGCATCGCACTTGTAAAATAATAATTGCATGGCATTTAATTACATGCATTACACATAAAGCAATGGTGGTTTTTTATTTGATTTCTCTTGAATATTATGAAGCCACATCATCAATCAATTTCAAAATCAAATAACCCTTTTTTTGCCTTATAATTGTGCGCGCGCGCGCGTCTATTAACCATTCTATAGTAAGCAATGTGTCTATTAACCATTCTATAGTAAGCAATTTGTGATATAAAATCAAATTAACTTTTTTTATAAAATCTAAATATAATTTTGGCATAAATCTTTTTCATATGCTATAGAGAGAGTCTATATATATTAGCTAATTTTTTAACTTTAATTTTAGGTCATATTTTCTTTTAAGTTTTTGTCATAATTTGCTTATTTAAGTTTTATGGAAATAAAAAAAAAATTAATCTTTTTTTAATATATATTTAGTATCTTTTATTAAAAAAAACTTTTCATATCCTTTTTATAAAAAATTTATCATAATTCTCTCTATATATGTTTTTAATTTGTTTTTACAATGGTTATAGAAATCAAATTAGTGATATAAAATCAAATTAGCCCTTTATTATAAAATCCAAATATAATTTTGGCATGAAATGTTTTTCATATGCTATAGAGAGAGTGCTAAATATATATAAAAAAAAGATTTTAAAAAATTGATATTATAGAGAGAGTGCTATATAAAAAAATATTAAAAAAACTTGATATCCAGAAAACTTAAATTAGTAAATTATGATAAACACTTTTAAAAAGATATGAAAGGATTTTTTTAATAATAGATTCTCAATATATATTTAAAAAAAATATGATACTGGATTTGAATATGCTGAAGGGGCCATGATATAATTTTGGCATAAAGTGTTTTTTTATACTATTGAGAGAGAGAGAGAGAGTGTATTAACTATTTTTTTTAATTTGCTTTTAGGTCATGTCTTTATTTAAGTTTTTATCATAATTTGCTAATTTAAGTTTTGTGAAAATCAAATTTTTTAATCTTTTTTTTTACATATTTTGCACCTTTTATTAAAATCCAAATATAATTTTGGTATAAAATCTTTTTCATATACTAGAGAGTGCTAATCATATAAAAGAAAAAGATTATAAAAAAATTTAATACTAGGGATTGCTAAATATATATAATAATAAAAGATAAAAGAAATTTGATTTCCATAAAACTTAAATTAGCAAATCATGATAAAACTTTACAAATAAGATATGAAATATTTTTTTTAATAAGAGATCCTAAATATATTTTTTTAACATGACACTGGATTTGAATATGCTGGAATGGCCAGGATTTGGTGGTATGAATAATATGTTGGTATGAATAATTAGTTGTTATAAAAAGACCCTGAAAAAACTCTCCAATTTGCATTTACGAGTACTATATATATATATATATATATATATATATATATAAGCAACAGGGACGTGAGAATAATATTTGAATGTTATTAAACCCTATGGCCAAAACTATTTAATGGGCTTTAAACAAATTAATTAAATTAAATTCCATGGTCCTGAAATTAATTAATTAGATTATAATTATATAACCTGAAAGTTTTATGACAACTAAAATCGAATTAATAAGACTCCAAAAGATTGAGAAGTAATTTTTTCCGGATTTATTAGTTTAGCGGAAATGGGCTTGGGTGTTTAGGAAATGATACTTTGGTTTTATAATAATATTAGGCTTTAGGGTTACTTGGGCTTTTATTTAGCGGAATTCTTTCAAATAAAAACGAGAATTTAGTGTGGATTGGGCTTTATTGGCACTAAGGCCTATTCATATTGCATGGGTAATATGTAAATGCTTGGGTCATTGTGCCCGTATTTTTTAAATACTTGATCTGGGCCCAACATGTATTAGGCTGTGTATGAATTAACTGGGCTGGAAGGTTTCATTATTGATCCAGTAGAAATAAACCCGGCCCAATAAATACCTAAAACACGTCCAAGAACACTGGCCGCTAATAAATAACAATCGATCCGCCCTAGCCCAACAAAAGCCCACGAAAGGGATCCCGAGTTGCCCAGGCAGAGACATCCGAAGAGAAGAGTCCCCAACCGTCTTCGTCAGAGAGGACATGGCACGAACAACGGCCGCCAAAATGACCACATTACCCCAAAGGGGTACATAAAAAACCAAGGTGAAACCCTAAGTGGTGATGTCGGCAATGCCTCAAAAGCTTGTTGCAACAGTTAGCGGTCTTCGAAACCGACGAGTAGTGATCTTAAGATTTGTGTGCATGCATGAGAAGGAGAGGAGAGAAAGCGAGAAAATACCATGTCCCAAATTGTACCGAATGCTATCTTATAAAATGTCATAAGCTAATTATTATCCTTTTTCTCTAGCCGCCCTTTATAAATTATAATAATGTCATCAGTCAAAGCTAGCGAGCTCTAATACACATATGTGTGCCAAAACCTTTTTGGAAAAAAAATAAAAATAAAAAAAGATGTCACGGCTCATGAAAATAACAGGTGGGCTGAATCTTGACATGGGAGGAGAACCAAATTCCTCACATTATGCCTCACAATTGACCTAAGTTAGAGACATGCCTGGTTGGTGACAGGAGAAAATATTTTCTGTGGGGTTTTAGTATATTTTAGTTTATCTTATTAGCATCATGCATATACGATTAGAAATTATTTTCTTCAAAATGGGACGTGGATTTTTTTTTTTTGAAATCAAACTATTATATTGTACCAAAGCTGTTGTTCATATTTAATGTTGTAACCTCATGTCTCATGTTTACTTTCCTCCGATTTCAAATGCTGATGATGCTCGATATTGACGACCTCCAAGACCGCAACACGTGGCAGATGACGTGTCCCAGAGATCAGAACAAGGGGCCCCTGTGGGCCGACCAGGCCATCCGTGTACCCGTCCCGCGAGCTCTGGCTGGCTCTCCTCAGAGCCCCCTTTAAAACTGGCCTCCTCGGCCTCTCAGCTAGTCCCGAGATGCTACTGGTCCAAGACTCCTCGGCCTTCTTGTTCACCTCCGAGCTCCCCAGCCGAGGCAATCTTCCTCGGTCCCTCTGACCGACCAACTCCACCACTCGCACGCGTAACCGCCGCTCCGCGAATCTCGCCATGCGCAGATTCTCCGTCAGCAACATCCCACGTTCCACGCCATCACGATCCCCATTAATGGACGATCCGCTCTTTACGCAAGCGTGACGTCGGGGGGCGTAACTGCCGGCGAGATCTTCGGGCCTGCTGCTGCGTGCTACCGCCCCTATATAAACCCCTATCACAGAGAGGTCAGGAGAGCCATTTTTTTATTCCACTTAGCCGTTACTCTGCTCGGATCTAGTACTAACTTGATTGTTGGAGGGTCCTCGGTGGTACCAAACCACCCCGGGACTTCTTTGCAGGTACTCGGCGCCAAACTCCTCAAATCACCAATCTCCTCAAACCCATTGAGCCCCACACGCAACAGGAAATCACCCCCAAAATCCACCGTGAGATCGACGGAAGACAACATCTGACGAAGACCCGAAAAGGACATCCATCAGTTGGCGCCGTCTGTGGGAAACGACTCCACAAAACACAAAGTTGGCCTTCCGATCTCCATACACATGGCAAGCGATCGTCCTGAAGATCCAGGTACCAGCCGCCGCTTTCCCCTCACCGAAGGCGCGGACGAACCCCCTTCGGCGGCCATCATCAGCGCCCTCACCAGCCGGATAGATCGGCTACAGTCCCTCGTGGAGGCGCTCGTCTGCGTCCAAACGGCAGGACCTGGGCCCCAGGTCGCCGCTCCTCCGTCTCCAGAAGGCTCTGCCCTCATCGGCACGGCCGACCACCGGCAGGCTGCGACCCCCGGCCACAGATCTCATGGGCCAATACTCCCTGAGGCCCGTTAGGCGCCCCAAGGCTCCACCCCGAGATCCGCCGCCAGAGCGCCTCGCCTCGAGCCTCCGCGCAATCCTTACCCCCCTGAGGAGATGTCGGTCACCTCGCCTGTCCACAGGTATGATCGGCGCCCCCTCCCTCGACGAGGTCGTGCGGAAGGGGCTCGCCATGACGGCTCGAGGGCCACCTCGTCCGGGGATCTGAGGAACCTCATCAAGAGGAACCGGGGCCGCGCCTTGACGCAGGTCTCCCCCAGAAGAAGCCAGGGATCACCAGGAGCCGACTCCTCGGGGTACCACGGCCGTCTCGACGCCCTCGAGAAGAAGATCGAGGACATGCGCCTGGAAGGACACCTCTCGAGCGACGGGGCTAAGTACGTCTCCGACTCGCTCACCAAGCCGTTTACCGAAGAACTGCTCGCTGTCCACGTCTCCTCGCGCAACAAGCTCCCGAAGGTCTCTCTGTTCAACGGGAAAACCGATCCGAAAGACCATCTGGACGCTTTCACCATGGGGATGAGCTTCCAGGACCATTCTGACGCCGCCCAGTGCAGGGCCTTCCCAGCCACCCTCACCCGCTCTGGTCGGGACTGGTTCCGAGGACTCGAGCCTCGCTCAATCTCGACCTTTGACGAGCTGGCTACTCAGTTCCTCGGTCATTTCGTAGGGAACCGTCGGCAGAGACGCACGGTCGACTACCTCTTCACAATTAAGAGCGAGGACAAAAAGACGTTCAAAGCTTAAATCTCCCGCTTCTACAATGCCCTGCTCGAGATCCCCGAGCACCGGGACGAGACCGTCATCATGGCGCTCAGATCTAGCCTTAGGCACAAAGAGTGGTTGCGCTCTTTTGCGTTGGCATAGCCTAAGATCATGGCCGAAGTCAAGGCATAGACCGAGCGCGAGGTTCAACTGGAGTCCGGGGTGAACGCGAACCTCCCTCGAGTAGACCGGCCCGACCAGAAGAGGGCCCGGGAAGAAAGGCCGGAGCGTCAGCAGCCCTATCACCCGAAGTTCCAGGAGTATACCCGACTCAACGTCTCCCTCGCAATGTTGCTAGAGGAGGCCCAGAACGAGGGGTTCTTCAAGTTCCCTCCAAT
Source organism: Agapanthus africanus (assembly GCA_030015575.1). Taxonomy (NCBI): domain Eukaryota; kingdom Viridiplantae; phylum Streptophyta; class Magnoliopsida; order Asparagales; family Amaryllidaceae; genus Agapanthus; species Agapanthus africanus. The sequence continues at coordinate 460,109,713 of JASDDO010000012.1, read as the reverse complement.
CCCGCGTCAGGCCGCGAAGCGAACCCGGGGCCCTTACTGTGCTTTCCACCGGACATTGGGCCGCGCCACGGAGGATTGTAAGCAACTCCGGGACTACATCGAAGAGCTCATCCGATCGGGGCACCTCGCCGCCTCCTTGAGGGACAAACGGCAGGTCGACCGCAAGCAGGAGCAGCGTCACCCTCCTGCCGAGCTGATCATCGGCCAGATCATGCTCGTTTCGGCAGACGACCAGCACGGGACTCAGGGAGCCCCGTACCCGGTGCCGAGCATGGAGGCCAACGAGCCTGTAGGGAGCTCGGGCCGAGCTAATAATGTCATGTACTAACATGTACTTTTCTTTTTAAGGCAATGTAAACTCTTCCTAGGGTCTGTTGTTTATTTAATAAAGATCAATGGAACATTGTGAAAAAGAAAGAAATATCTTGTTTATTCAAAAGGTATTATGGGCTCCTCAGCCATACATGCAAAAAAAAAATTACAACAGCGGGGGGGGGAGAGGGGGTGCAGAGAGCACTGCTCATGGTACCCGGTGAAGATCTCCGCCAGCTGAGGCCTCGCGAGATCCAGCATCTGCCCTCGATTCCCACCGCGCGCGTTGACCCCGAGTCTCAGTTCGTAGCATTCACGGACGAGTGCCTCTGAGCGAACCAGCCGGTTCGTGGAGATCAAGCTGAAGCGCCTCAGAAACCGCAGCTTACCTACGGCCTCATCGAAGAGCTGCTCGGACAAGGGGTTGTAAAGCCCCGGCGACGCCCTCCAGATAGAGTACATCAGCAGCTGCAACAGGGAGGAGCGCCGGGGGAGCAACCGGCCGAAGTGGTCTTCGATGCCCCCATAGACCAACTGCGCCATGTCCTCGGTGCAATTTTGGTCATAAAGGTACACATCTTCGAAGTGAATGATTTCGGGGATGGTGAAGGGGAAGTCCTGCATTCTCAACGATCTGTATACGAAGGAAGGAAGAACCGGCGCTCCTTAATCCTTATATAGCCCACTGCTCCCCAATGGAGCTCAACAGTCGCCTGCTTCCGCCCAAAAAGTCGCTGCCATGTGTCAATCATCGAGCCTTCTTTGGCGGAATCGAAAAGACGCGACTCTAGTGCTTCGCCTCCCCCGGCATTCAATGTGCATGCTGCATGCACGGTCGCCGCGACCGTTCCTGTTCCCTGTACATGCAACGGGATGGTCGGGAAAAACCTCATGAAGAATTAGCCGAGCGGCTACCCTGCTCAGCTATACCTGGCAGGTAGCTTCCCTACCGCAACGACAGGGACCAGAAAGTCCTCCTTAGAGGCAACCCAGCAGCTTCCCTGCTCGGCTATCCCTGGCGGGTAGCTTCCCTACCGCAACGCCAGGGACCAGAAAGCCCTCCCAGAGGCAGCCCAGCAGCTTCCCTGCTCGGCTATCCCTGGCGGGTAGCTTCCCTACCGCAACGCCAGGGATCAGAAAGCCCTCCCAGAGGCAGTCGAGCCTGAGGATCCCTCACTCGGCTATCCCTGGCGGGTAGCTTCCCTGCCACAACGCCAGGGATCAGAAAGCCCTCCCAGAGGCAGTCGAGCCCGAGGATCTCTCGCTCGGCTATCCTTCAGAACAAAAGCCCTCGCTAAGAGGCACCGGGCAGTAACCCTGCCCGGCCAAGGGTCCTTGGTAGGCTTCTTACAGCCCCTCCCGCGCTAAGGACCAAAGTCCTCCCGGAGGTAGTCGAGTCCTTGCTCGGCTATCCCCGGTTGGTAGCTTCCTACCACAATCGACAGGGATCAAAGTCCTCGCCAAGAGGCACTGGGCAGTAACCCTGCTCGGTCCCCATCCTGAAGGATCAAAGCCCTCGTAAGAGGCAACCGAGCAGCTACCCTGCTCGGTCATCTCCGGCTGGGAGCTCCCTACCCATGACGCCAGGGATCGAAGCCCTCGCAAGAGACATCCGAGCGGCTACTCCGCTCGGTCATCCCAGGCTGGTAGTTGCCTGCCCACGACGCCAGAGATCAAAGCCCTCGCCAAGAGGCGACCGCGTAGCTTCACCGCCCGGTCATCCTTAGTGGGCTTCTTACAGCCTCTCCAACGCTAAGGATCAAAGCCCTCGCAAGAGGCAACCGAGCAGCTACCCTGCTCGGTCATCTCCTGCCGGTAGTTCTCTGCCTATGAAGCCAGGAACTTAGTCTAGCTTGCTCTAACGTGTTTACAAGTTCGATCGAACAGATTTTCCAAAAACCGCGTTTCCATGTCAAGTTTCTGTCGAATTTTTCCAGTGCTTTAAAAATTATTTGGTACATTGTAAAAATACGTGCAGGGTTTTTATGCATTCTGTGAAAATTTGGTAGGCTGAAGTTACTGTAGCGTGGCGGATCAGCGGCCAAAACCACGTTTTGGCCGCGGATCCGCCGCCGAATTTTGGCTTCACTGCATCAAATTTTTACAGTGGCTCTCTGACATGGAAATAGGGTTTCTGGTATATTCTTTTTGGGCCCAGATTTTCTTTAAGTGCTATAGTTGTACTTGGGGCCCACTTCGAGAAATTTAGTCGATCGAAAATTTTAAACATGTTAGTTCACAGTATTTACATTATATTTACGACCGTGAATGTCACTTGATCGGTAAATCCTGTCTAACTGCTATAGCCATTTTAGAAGGATTTGAGAATGTGACATTCACGTCGATATTCTGTGTTGTGCTGTGATGTTGCGGATTTATCGTGGTGGATAGCCTGGATGCAATGATAGTACAGTTTGGTTTATTATGTACATTTGATATTGCAGGGCGAGCGTCCGACATGTGGACTGCCGTCATTTCCTGTTTGTATATTATTCTTTTGGGGCACGACCGGGCTGAGGTTGATATACCCGTTGTATGTATATTTTACTTTCTGTATTAGGATTACCCCAAGGTGGGGTGCACGGATAGTCGGGTTCTAGAGGGCAACGGGCCCGCATCTCATGGCGTTGAGATGGAGGGGGCTTCATTCTAGAATTGGCGGGCTATTCACCACACTCGTAGGGGGTACAGGTTGACCCAAGGAGGGGTGCTCAAGTTACCGGATTCCGTGAAGTGCTGGGTGGTCCATTCACGTTGTTGAAGGAGGCTGCCTCGCTTCAGGTTTTGGCGGGTAACTTGCCGCACCCGTAGGGGTCTAGGATTTCATTGCACAGGCTATCCATACGACTAGGGGAACGTCGGGTTTCAGTAGCGGCTCTATGAAACCCGGGGATCCCAGATATCTGTATTGTTCTGTGATGCTTATTACATTTCTATGATGTTGCATTTTATCACGCCTTCAGCGAATATTATATATTGATATATATACTAGTAGATGTTGTATATGTTTTGCATCCGCGCTAGTCCAGTCCCCGCTCTGTCGTTAATTAAGTAACCTAACGGGTAATGATGGGACCCAGTGGCGAATGCGGATGGCATATACGTACATCATTATGTTCGTTCTTTATTGGTGTGATCAATTGATGGGACTGCGTTGATTCGGATCAATGCAAGCTAAACAAACTTATTCTGATGTTGTTGGAACAATTTTCAAATGCTGTTATTGCAAGGGCGTTCTCTTTTGTTTTGCACAGTGGTATTCGGTTATAAATATCCAACACCTTAGTCGACGAGGCAAGGGCCGAGATCCCTTCACCGGGAGTGACCCCTTGGACAGAAGTTTGCGTCAGGGTAATAATTTCACTATAGCCGATTACTTTTGCTTTGCATCGTGGTATTCAGTTGGAATATCCTGCACCTCATTCTACGGGGAAAAAGCCGAGATCTCTTCACCGGGAGTGACCTCTTTAGCAAAGGTTTTCGTCACTATATTTTTATAAAAAGCTATACAGTTCCTTCAACGATATCAAGTTCATTACGTTAAAGGTTTTTCGCCAGAAACCATTCGTATCCCTCCGTCATTTCAGTTAAATGTTCGGTAGTATTCAAGCTATGTATTTTGACCTACGCCAAGGCATAGTGATTGGTAGCTACCGGATATTTATCTGTTGCATAGATAGATGTGTTAGTTTGGGACAGTCGTACTACTATTTTGGCCTACGTCAAGGGTACGTACGGGTGGGTTCAAATTAACCTGGATAATGACGGGTAGAACTTGACATGTGACTTATGATATTTTGGCCTACGTCAAGGTCATAAGAGTATGGGGCAAAAATCACATCGGGAGTTTCTAAAGAAACTGAAACTTGCCAGATATGCGCATACCTTCTGGAGTGTGATAACGTGAGCGGATTCCGTCACGTTATCATGCGATGATAGTTGGATCCCGATTCCCACTGATGAGTTGGTTTACTCCTCGGGTGATCCCGACTAATTCTTCTTTCAGGTTTGGGGAAGAATTTGACGTTACAGTGGGAGATTTCCTGATTAGATAAAGTGATAACCATTCTGATCTAGGTTAGAGTGCACGCCGAATGTTTCTTTTCTCTCTCTCTCTTTGGAAGCGACCGTGGCCCGACCCTTGACTATGACTCAGTGACCAAATTAACCGAACCTTCTTAAACACTGGATTTTGGATTGTCAGAGTTGCAAACCTCTTTGCCACTCCTACTTTTACCCTTTTCTCCAGGACACCCCGTATTACTACGAACGTCCACTTCCATTGGACAAAACCATCGTATGGTTATATACGAACTCGAAGGAATTTATTCGAGGATGGTTTCTGGTTCTGGAGAAAACGAATAGGACTATTCAGTTGTCTTTTCCTTTTACCTTCTTTCAGGTTGCGAGTGCCCCTTAGATTAGGGGATAGTACACCTATTACGCAAATTGGATAGTCTTCTTCCAAACCATAGGCAGGTGCCGACCGGTAGGGAATGAAGAAAACCAATTAGCCTAACGATGGTGTACAGAAGGTATTATGTAAAGACAAATAAAGGGATTAGAAGGAGGGAAAAGTAAATTGCGACTGATATTCACGACCAAAACCAAGTATTTCATCGCCACACCCACATCACCTTTGTATTTCTCCAGAACACTCTGTATCACTACGAAGATCCATAGTTTATTGAATACTCCATCGTATGGTTATATACGAACTCGAAAGGAATTTGTTCCAGTTCGGGGATGGATTCTGGTTCAGGAGAAATAGGAATAAGGTTTATTCGGTTGTCTTTTATCTTCATCTTATCTCGCATTGCGAGTGCTCCTAGGATTAGGACAGTACACCCATTACACTTATTGGATAGTCTTCTTCCAAACCATAGGCTGGTGCCGAACGGTAGGGAAGGAACAAAACCATTTAGCCTAAGAGGGTGTACAGAAGGTAATGACTAAAGACATATGAAGTGATTTGGAGAGATGACAAAGAAATATACGGTTACAGTTGTGAATCTGGATAATGGAAAAGGCATTACTAGGAATACTCGGATACCCCTACGAAACATTTCAATGTTTCAGTTTCACTGTGTACTGTTAAAAGAAAACTGATTTCCCAATTAGCCCTTGCTCCAGGGTATGTATTTACCAGGTATGATTCTCACATCTGTATGGTTTTATAGATGATGAGTGGGAGTAAGTTATTGGGAATTAGGTGATCATCCTCATTATATCGAAATTCGTTGTAATTGGTGATATTTGAGGAAATCACCTGGGTTGTTTGCCGGGCGGCAAATATATGGTTTTGAATATCCGTTGCTATGCACCAATTTCAAATTGATATATCCGTAGTCTATTTTTATAGAGTGAGATATACCTTTTTGAAATTATGTCTATGACATTTACCTATATCAGTGGATGGTTAGGTAAGGAGCATTAAACAGCGGTGTAATTCTTCTTAACCATAAGTACAGTTTTCAACCTACGACACACAAGGAATGAGTTATTAGACTCAAAGGACTTATACAGAGTATTGTATGTTGTCCAATGTCCATTAGGACAGAGGGGTTGGTCCTCGCACTATATTCTGTTTACTTGTGACTTCTCTAGTTCTTAGACATGTGTTTCGTAGAAACACAAGATCTGAGTTTTGAGAAGTTATAAGTATAAGATTAAAGTAGAGAACCAGGTATTGCAAGTATCGGGATTCTTCAAGGTGATCGAAGATATAGATACTTATGTATGGTATTCTGTTGATAGTAATGATTAAGAGAACTTGCTTCTCTTTTAGGTTACTCATATCTGGATGCATTCCTAAGTTGAGTAATGCTGATCGGCCTCTCTCCATTTAGTTGATATGCACTGGAGACAGCTGCATGATTTGAATCTGGTTCAATTAAATCAGTGCCTCTGGTTCTATATTGGATATAGAACAGTTCATATCTTAACGATGTTAAGGTACGGGGAGTTGTCCGGCTTATGGTTAAAACCAGACTCTGGATAACTCAAGGCACGTTTCTGTAATGGCTGTTTGTGGGTTGACCCAGGCTATGACGAGGGTTGACTTTCTACCATCTGGAAGATCAATAGTGATATTGTTCTTGACTCGCCACAGTTTTAAAAAAAATGTATATTTTCATAAAACAGTAGTGGGAGTATGGTAGAACTGGATGTGATTCCAGAACCGCAAACGATTACTGAAAATTTGATAAGAACCTAAAGATTCAATTTGGTTTGACATTCTATTGGCCACTCCGCAGATACGGTGGGTAACCTCAGGCACCCGAGAGGTACTCCGGTAGCTTCAAGGACGGTGACAGGGAGGTTCTTGTTTACCCAGACTTGCCATTGCTGTTGTTCCAGACTATGAGATCCGGCAGGAGGATGAGTATAGCGTCGTTCTAAACAAGATTTAGAAGTGTACGTCTATATGATTCTGCCAGAGGGTTGTCATAGTCAGTGGGAGCAGCGAAAGCATTGGTGGAAAAGTGGCTTATGTCTATTTATAGACTAAAGCAGAAATAGCGGAGATGGATCATCTATTTCTGATGTGACAGTCATAGGTTTGACTTCATCAGAATAGAGAATGGATCTGTTAAGAAGGTAGTAGGGTGTGATGTCATGGTATTTGGATGACACACACAGAGTAGGAAGTGAAATTCGTATACTACGGTCGGTTATACTTTGGTTGTCATACAGTGGTTTCTCTACATGGGACTTAGATATAATATCAAGACATTCTGGTTACTGGATCTATGGTTTTAGATCTAGATTTGGGTAGTTTCCCAATCAGGATACTTAGACAGCATTCTGAAGGTGTTTTAGAATGGACGACTTCTGACACGGTAGTGTACCTGCAGGTGATGGAGTCACCATTTCTAAAGGTGTCTTACAGACTAAAGTGGAGAGGGATGTGCATGATTGGCAGATCACTTGCTTAGGCAATTGAGTCAATCATGAGATGTCAAGCACCACACCAGATGTTGTTTTTTGCAGCAGATGCAATAGGTTGATATTGATCCAATCCTGGAGAAACATTCGGAAGCGGTTTTAGAATATAAGTGGATGTTCTAGGGATATGATAATGACAACCTCTTTCGGGAGACGGTTATCATTCCAGGCTTCCAAGATGACCTGGTTGACAGAGTGGCTGTCAGAGTTATAGTTTTCCCTCTGACGAGGGGCAGTATTTTGGACAGGTGGTCCAAGCGGATACTGAGGGAGGCATGGCGCGGGATACTGATTAAGTTTAGTTGACGATACAGTCTGAGAAGTTCGGATTTGGAGTTCATTTATGAACTAGGTCCCATCAGATATCCAGACATACTCTAAGACAGGTATTGCTCATTTCGGAAGATGGCATTCTCCGCGAACATGAGATAAAGAGAGACATAGAAAGAAACATTAGAGTAGATCCACTCACTGAGGCTATTCCTCGAACGCATTAGTTTCGCAAGCGGGTTTTGTGAGACTGATTAGTAGAGGAGTTGGGTGTTCGGTATCACACGGGCTGTGAGCATGCGACATCGCAATAATTAGCCTTGAGTGCAAGTGGGAGATTGTTGGAGATAGTGCCCTCAGAGTCAATTATTGGATCACAGGCACATGATTGCAATAATTGATGGAGGACCTATCCCGATAGGACAGTCTTACTCAAGATGATAGTATGCTATCTGGTTTACCTTTATCATCGTGTACTGCTTCAGGTGACCTTACAGGTCACTATTGCGCGTTGATAGAGCCCTTAGGATTCTTGCTTGACAGCCAGCAGTATGATGGAGATCATATACGTGGGAGCGGGTGGTCTATAAGCACATCCTTAAAAGGTCCATAGTCGTGGGAGTTTCGAGACAGGGCATCGATACTCCAGAGTAGACTAGTGTATACAGTCGAGACCCCGACGAGAGGCGGTGGCCGGTCTCACAAGCCACCTGTGTCAGTTGGTTCACCTAAGATGTATACATGTGCTCATTGGGTTATGAGTACACCGGATAGGACTCGCCGGGAACATGCTAGTTGGTCTTATACCTGACGTCAGATAGCAGTTCCCTGGTGGCATGTGTACAGGTTAATTCATCGACCTGAGATCGTCATTTGTCTCGTGTGAGTTCCCACTGTACTTTGATTACTACCCTACCACGCTCAAAAGAGACGTGCAAACAGGTTTTAGTTGGGTACAGTCCCGAGCCACATGGAGGCAGTGAGCGGATCTGCAGGGGTTCGTCTCTCCCGGTATTGGGGGTGAGGTCACGCTGTGTCTAGGAGAGCCATTACACGAAGTCCTTGGCCAAGGCAGAAGATTTATTGGTAGGTATTCCAGTAGTATCTCAGGGTGTTCTGGGCTACACTCCGACACGACTTGTACCGCTTTTGGGGGTCTGACTTTTACCAACCCCCTAGGCCCGCCATGCGATGCTCATAGACGAACGGACCGGACTGTACGGATATTGTCACTGACAGGCTCAGTAGGGTGTCAGGATGAGTTTGCTCATCGACGTCCCTTTTGGTCAATACCTGGTAGCCCGTTACGTATGGCTAATACCTCTGACGTGCTAGTGGTTAAATCCACAGCCAAAATATTGACGAGTCTTTAGAGTCCCCCACAGACCGTTTTCTCAAGTTTCGGGCGAAACGCTGTAGAGGCCGTATGGAGATATGGCAGGGTTCGATCATATACGTGCGGTATGGCACGGATCATGATCGAATGGATAATACTAGCGGGCTTTGGTTTAAGCCGGATCCTAGCATTGTACAGTGTAGATTTTGTCTCATTGCATTTGTATTCGGTCGCAATACAAATGCGGGTATGTATATACAGTCGCGGGGTTTTCCTGTAATTATTACGGGATCGGTTTTTTGAAGTTGCCAGTTTGCTTTCCGTTTCGGCCATTTTCCTTTGTTTCCTTTCTTTGGCTGAAATTGGTGGAGGAGGGCTTATTTGCAAATGTGCAAATTAGCATTGTGGAGGGTGTTTCTTGCAAATTGTTGCTTCATGATGGTTCCACCATACATTGAAATCTTGGTTCATGATGGTTCATCATTGCTTGACTTTTGTGATGAGAGTGATGGGTTTTGGAGTGAGATTTGGTTGTGATCATATTCTTCTCATCATCACTCTTTATTCACTCTTGCATTATTGCTTCCCCCCCTTGACTTTTCTCTCTCTCCCTTCACAAGAGAGGGCCGGCCATTTTGATGGAGGGGGCTGTCTAAAATTGGTGAGGTGATTTTGATCTCTTTTGGCTTGCAAAAAATCCCCTTGCTTATCACAAAAGTTCACATCTTATTCCTCCACCAAATGGCAACTTCACAAACCCCATGAGACATATAGTTCTACACTTTCCCTACAGAATCCTTTGGCATGTCGACTCGCCAACTTCATGCTCGAGTTGCCTCGGTCCAGAGGTGGGAGCCCGTAAAAGAACCCGGCGATGTGGTGCCCTTCCGACGAGGAGATGAAGACCGGAGATTCCGCGGGGAGATCGGGACGACGACGAGAAGACCGAAGGACACGGATCGCTCGGTATATCTCTCTACCCCTTCTCTAGTTAGCTAGGAGTAGGTTAATGGCCTGATCCGGGTTTTTAGTGCGCGGTGGCGCCGGTTTACAAGTTTCATAAAAGTATCGTTTCCGCATTTTGGCCTCGTTCAAACGGCCGGGGCGCCGCCGTGCACTTACACGAGCCGTAAGACTGTAGTCAATACATGAAAATTCTTATTCGGGAAGGATTACTTGTAGAAAGTTGAGATCAGAAATGAGAGATATACTAACCAACGCCATAAGGAGGGACAAGTCCCAATCGGACGGCGAAGTGCGAAGTTAACGCTTGGCACAGATGGTTGAAAAACACTCTTGCAAGATTGTGACAATATACATCAAGCAATTAATATAAGAAGTAATATCAATACTGAAATGAAGAAATAAAAAAATTGAGGGAAAAATTATCTTCCGTCTCTAAGCCCGAGAAAACTAGGGAAAGTGCAAAGGAGATAGGTGGAGCGACAAAGTCATGGTGCTAGTTAATGGGGGTTCTTCAATCAGCAAATTGCCAGGGTTTGCCATACCTATACCAGAAATAAAGAAAACGTTAGTAAATATGTCTAGCAGAAATAAGAATTTGAAAATAATAGCATGGAAGGTACCTATGGATTTCATGAGAACCGATGATGCGAGAACCATGATTGTATCTAGAGCATCACTAGTCGCGATAGCTTCTTCGACTTCCACCACCAAAGAGGAGACGGATTCAAAATCTGTGCCCTCATCCCCCGAATCAATAAGGGCTTTCGCTATGCTAGCATTACCCACGGATACTGGAGATCCACCGAGAGAAGGAGTGGCGGTTGGAGCAATATTAGACTCAAGATGACGGCCCTCCGTACCAGAATCTCCAGATGCCGCCACCTCATCTGCAGCCCCAGTGTCTAAATTTGTCCCTGCTGTATCATTAAAAAGTGGAATGTTAAAATTTGGATAAGTTGATATTTAAGGAAACCTGGAAAATATGTAAAATCCTACCAGGTTTTATCGAAACATCAGGCCCTGCTTTCCCAAACGTTCCGCCTCCTCATGAGCCGTGCGTACGATGTGCCTATGGGCGGTCGACAAGGCAGGGGGATGTCCTCCATAGAAGCGCTGGGGGTTCGCGTTTCACTTGAGCCGGCACCAGTAGGTAGGCTGGTCCAATGCTCCCTAGCTACATGCCTCCAATGTTTCTTCTCGGCTTTGGCCGTATAAAGGGATCTCTCCAGAACAACCGACAGAGAAAGATCCTTATCTGAATCAAACTCAGCCTCAGGATCTGCTACAACATCCGTCATCGGCTGCTTTAACGACACTTCCCTAGTGGCGCAGAGGTGGCCTGAGCAATAGTCGGCATCTCTGAAAATTCTGTAGGGGTCGTCGAATGAGAAATATCCTCTATACTAACACCCAAAGATGGCACCTCGCTCGAAATAGTGCTACTTACAGAGATTCCTATAATGAAAACAAAGGAGTCAAGGTATGGGTAAAATAAGCTAAATGTTCTAAAGCGCATAAAATAAATCATATCAAGGCCCATGGAAGCACGGAACCTCTCCTCTTCCTCGTATGTTTTAATGGATACCCAAAGAGCATCTTCAGTGGAGATGCCTGTTAAAAAATGTTCAATAAAGCGTAATAACATTTTACTCTAAGATATACAAAGAGTATATATGATGTGTACCCAACACTGCAAGGGAAGCAAGCACTACTTGCTCACAGGCCAATCGTTCGGAAGCCTCAAGAGAGGCCTGGAGATCAGTCACCGCGTTCTCATCAATAGAAGCTTCATGACGAAAAAGATCTTCATTGGTCCCGTATTCTGATAGGCATTCACTATAGAGAGCATGGGGCTTTTGACTAGAGACAATGTCGACCGAAAACATGGATTTCTTCTTCTTTTGCGAACCAAGAGCAACTCCCGACGATAATAGCTTTCTCTTTGTTAGCATCTTGGAGCGGCGTGTTCCGATGTCTGAACCAATGTCTGACTCGGGAAATGATGCAGACGTCACATCGGGTTGTGGCTTAGCCGCCGACATCGTCGGAAAAACATGCGAAGCTACTACCATATCACCTTCTTTCAGGGAAGGACGGACGACTACGCGTCATTTCAGCGAAACCGCAGGGTTGCTAGCCGGAACGGAATCCTTATGATCAAGGAGCATCCGCCTCTCTTCTTTGATAACAACGCCCGTCACGTATTGATACCAGGCTATATAGGCGTTTAAGGCCTTCAGAATATGACCCGGTTCAACCATCAGGAAGTAAGATCTCGTGTTCAATCGCATAAAATGGTTGAACGCGTTGCGAACGGTTTCCTTTGAAGCAACCGGATTGAAAAGAAACGCCTCGAGGGGGACGCCCTGGTCATAATCTAATTGTTGAGTGAAATGATGCGGGTTATACCTCATAAATAGCACCGAGGCATTTTGCCTGAACACCAAGAATTCCAGCCTAATAGAGTACATATGTACAATTTTCCCGGCCTTTAAAGTAGAGACCCCATCCTTAAACACGTCATGAAGTGGCTGGACCACTTTTGAAGATTCTTTGCCAATAGTCAAGACCCTATCAACAAAAAGTCATGCTATCCCCAACAATGTGCGGACGCAAAAGAAACCGTCAAGATGCCCGTTGTGTTGGATCGGGAGAGGAAGCATTGATCAACTGCATGAACCGGGGGAAATTATAGCCTTCATAAAATTTGGGTCTCTTATATGCTCCAAAAGCATCCAATACATGCATCTCTATCCATAATGTGAAATAAAGGAGAGGGGGTTCATAGGCCCCACACCCGGCTGGGTAGTGTCAACTGCAATGCTCAAGCCATTATACAAATGAGCCAATCCCACAACTCCAACGGCTATATGCGTTCCTACCACAATACGATGAGCCGGGTAGAAGATGGACGGTCTCATGTACCGATGACGGGGGTGTCGGGAATAAAAAAACTGCTTCAGATCCTCGTCGGCTGTCGGCGGCTTGTCCAAACCAAACCCAAATGGATCATCAAGCTTTACAAACTTTATGGCTTTTGATTGAAAAGAAATTCAAGACTGTGTCGTGTAACTCGAATAAGTTTCTTTGTGTCGGTATTTAGAAAATGAATAAAATTCACAATCAAAGAATTATTTTGACCGCAATCAACTACAGTGTCGGATGTAGATTGTAAGTGAGTGCGGATCGTCCATAGGGAAAGTGTAATAGTTCGTCTTTTGAATTAGATGAGTCGAAACTTTAAAGAAAAGAAAACAAACAATTCATGATTTGTATTTGAAGTTCAAGAATTAGAAAATCTAGATCTAATAAGAAAACGATAGAATCAAGAATTGAGAGTTTGTTGATTTTTCCAACCAAATATCAAGAATCGAAATGAGGCTCGTAGGAATCGATCGGATCTATAGATGTGATGTAATCTTACGATGACATATTCTTATCCTACGATGAATTGATACTAGATCGATGATGATCGACGAGAATTAGGGATTTCTAGTGAAACTAGGGTTTCATCATTTATCCCTTGTTCCTTCGTCGATATCATTCACATTCTAGCCTCTAGTAAGTTCAAGAAACGATCGTAGATCCCTAATTTCGAGCGATAACAATCAAGAAAGCATCGCAACGAAACTAGGTCATCGATTCTTGAACTTGCTAGGGTTTACAAAACCCGTAGGACTTAAGAATCGTTTTAATATTTGTCACATCATCATTCTATTGATCTTCTCGATTCCTTGACGAGCGGAGTTTTACTCAAACATCACAACAAGAACTACAATTACAAATTGAGATCGAACCATGATGCAAGAATTTAAAGAAAGCAAGATTAAAGAATTTCACCTTTTATTTATATCAACAATTTCATTACAATCGCTCAAGAACTACAAGAGGAAGAACTCGATTGTCGATTTGGCTTCGCTCGGCTCCGTGAGTCGCGGATCGGCTTGGATCACTTGCTCGATTGGAGATCGGCTCCGCTCCTAAAAGGTTGAAGGGCTTCTCGCTTGATTGGTACTCGGGATCTTGAATTTGGATTGGAATTAGGGTTAGGGTTTCGCACAAGTCTTGTCACTAGACTTGTGGAAGAATATGAGAGAGTAGTTGAAGAATGAGGAACTAGTGAATTAATGAACAACTAAAGATTCCCCCCAACCCTTAGATGTAGCCTCCTATTTATAGACCATCAAAACCCTAGATCTAGGATTTGAATTTTAAGTTTCCCTCCAAAAGTTTGTTGAGGAGATTTGAATTTCTCTCCAAAAGTTAGTTAGCTAGAGAGGCTTCTAGAAGAGGTTAGTTAGGAGCTTAATTAGGATTAGCTTAATTAATCATCTTTGCTGATCTGGAAGAAGCTTCGAGAGAATTCTGGAGTTTGAAGTATATGAAAGGAATGTGGGCCCAGAGATAAGAATTGTGAACTGAAAATTGACTGATGACGTGGCATAAGCGCCGCGGTTCCGCGGCGCAAGCAGACTCCCGCTGCGGAACCGCGGCCATGTTGGAGGCTTAGGGCTTGGTATTTCTGGTGCTGCTTTGGGCTAATACTTGGGCCTTTTTCTGATATGTTGAATTTAGTATTTCCCTCTAGATTGCTACCAGTTCTCAGGTCTTTGAGTTGGCGTAATGTTTGATCAGCAAAATGACTTTGATCCTGCAATTTCCTGCACAAATCTCGAAACAAGTGTTGCGTAATACAGGAATGATGCGATGCCATGATATGCAGTCAATTTCCTTTATAGTGCCGGTTTTAGAGTCTAACACATGCAATCTAATATTTAACGACTGATTTGATAATATGTGCTAAATGAATACCGAACATTTCTAGATGAGTGCAAAAGATAGGGAAATTGCCGTGTTAAAAATGCATTATTTTCGACTGATCAGCTTTCTTCGACAAAACTTCTGGGTGAAGGAAACGGGCAATAAAATCTGCAAAGCTAACCCCATGCCCTCCGGACTCCAAAAACAGACTCTCGTAAATATTCAACACCTTGATTAGACTTGGGAACATGTACCGGATAGCATTCTCCTGCGTAAGACCGATGAAGATCGATTCGGTGGCAAAAATATACTCGTCGGGAGGAAGTATCTCCTCATAGTACTCCCCCCTGACGGGTAATCCAGAGATATCCGAAAATTCCTTCAATGAAATCGATACCTCCATGTCCGATAGCAGAAACATATGGGTTGGGATATTCCATTGTTCCAAAAAGGACTTAACCCACCATACGTGGGGAGTGTGGTAATAGAATAGAGACGCGTAAATCGCCGGGTATAGCCCAGTCCGGAGCAATAATGATTTCTTTGCGGATAAGATGTAGCGGGCCCAAATGAGGTAACATGCCGGATGTCGAGAGGTCACTCTTATGGTATAAACCTAGCCCCACGGTCATTCCTCTCCTTGACATATAAGATTCCCCAAAATATCTAGGGCCATTAGCGGTTGGACTGGTATCGATGCCATAGATGATTGAAAATGATCATCTGCAGTCCAATTAATTTCTTCCACAGCATAAGCAACCGGCGGAGGGTTAGTGTACTGAATCGAGGGGATCAGTTCTGATGGTACCTCGCAAGTAAAGTTGTGCCGACCCCGGATAAAGTAGTTATACCACGCTCCTCATAGATGAAGAGATTTCCGTTCCAGATCGTAGTCCTGAATTAAAGCAAGGACCTTACGATCAGTGGGTGCGTCAATAAAAGCACTCTCCAAGCGAACGTAGGAAAAAGGAACCAAAAGCCATGGTACCTGAAAAGAAAGCCAGTAGAAAGTTAGTAATAAAAAACGCTAGCATCACTAAACTTTAAAAAAACTGGCGGGCCCCACAGAATCAAGATGGCATCTCCTTAATGATTGGAACATGTGCCCAAAGGAGAAATCTAAAAGGATTCTCTAAGACTGTTTTGAATATTAAAATCTCAGAGCCGAAATCTGCTTTATCAAAATGGTATAGAATACCAAAAATTCTAAGAAGTCCCAAAGGGGATTTGACATTAAATTACCAGAGAAAAGCTCTGATAAATTAAAATCCCCAAAGAATTTTTTTAAAGATTTAAGATCAGAACTAAATTCTGTAAAAAATCGCCAGAGCAAAGCTCTGATTAAAATCTCAAGAAAAATCCCAAAAGGGGAAAAGGTCTAAAAATCAGAACTAAGTTCTGGGGAAAATTGTCAGAGCAAAACTCTGTTAAGTTAAATCTTCAAGAAAATCCCCAAAGGGGATGTTAATCAGAACTAAGTTCTGTTAGAGCTAAGCTCTACAATGAAAAATGAAATAATTTTCCAAGGAGAAGACTCTTACCAAAGGAAATTTTGGCAGAGTGGGTCTACAATGTAGATCAAGAAAACAGAGCTAAGCTATAATGGAGAATAAAATTCTCAAAAAAGAAGATGAAAGCACAGCAGTCGTCTAAGGCTCCAAGCCCTATTTAAAGGGATGGGGATCGATTCAGATTCCCCGAATCCCAAAGCGGATCGAATGGCCCAAAGTTGTGCACCATTGCACTCACGTGCAAGCCACGTGAGAACAACAGTGGGGGGCATTTGTTCCCTCATATCATTTTTAATTAAACACAATAAGACAGCGCCTCATGTGATTCTCACGTGATCGCCAGCGCATGCCTCTAATAGGATTAAATTCTATAGCGGCGCCTCACGTGAAGCTCACGTGAGCACCGACATGCAAAGCACGTGGTGCCTGATTCCGTAAGAATTAAATTCTTAGGCGGCGCTCACGTGCATGGCACATGAGCATCAGCGCCCACGTGCATAGCACATAAGCGTCAGCGCCCAAATTAAAGAGGGTAAAATTAAATTCTACGTGGGGAATATTTCCTTAAAAAACTAGGGATATTCTCTGTTAAACAAAGATGTTGGATTAAAGATCCAATGGTGATTAAAAAATTATCAAATGATAGAATTAAATTCTATTTTGGGGAAAATACTTCTCTTGATCTTTCTAAAAAAGAAAGATATTCTCTATTAAACAAAGAGTTGTTGGATCAAAAATCTAATAGGAAAATATTTCCCTAATCATTCCAAATGAGAAAGATATACTATGAACTCTCGGATTAAAAATCCAATGGCGATTAAAATCACCGTTTGACAGAATTAAATTCTGTATATGGGAAAATATTTCCCTAATCTTGTTAAAAACAAGAATATATATTCTGTTAAACAGAAATCACTAGATCAAAAATTCAATGGTGGATAAAATTCCCCAAATAATCTTTGAGGCCAATTAAATTAATTGATATCTTTCAAATGAGAGATTTTCTTAAACTAATCAACAATTTGCCTCTCCCATATAAAGGATCCATGATTTCAAGTCTCAGATAGAGAATTGGCCCCCATAAGCTTCTCTACAAAAGAAAACTGAGAATTTAATTCTTCTGAAAAAAGAAGAAAATTCTCGCTCTCTCAAACCTTAGGTAAAGAAAAGCAGAAATAAACATATCTCTTTTGCCTAGGATAAAATAAAAAAAAGAAATAAGGGTTTAACCCTTCACAAAAAGAACTTAGTTCTTTCTCTGATCTGAAATCTGTAAAGAAGATCTCTCCACAAGTTGAGAATTTAATTCTCATCGGGGAGATTCTGTTTCTCAGACTCAGAATCTAGGGGAAACAACTAGATTAAAAGAAAATGAGAGAAAAAGAACATAAGTTCTAGGAATTTAATTTCTCTAAAAACAGGGGTTTACCCTATACAAAAGAACTTAGTTCTTATTAAAAGAACAGAAAAACATAGTTCTTAAATAATATTGATCTCATATTTTCAAAACATAGATCTTGATGATTATTAATGGACAAAACGCCATGAAAAAGAAGTTAAACTTCTACAAAAAGAACATAATGTCTCACATGAAACACACATGAGCGCTCTCTAAAAGAAAAGAACTCAGCGCCTCACGTGTTTCCCACGTGAGCGCCGAACAAAAGGAGCTCAACGCCTCACGTGTTTCCTACTTGAGTGCCCAAAATAGAATGGTTAGTGCCTCGCGTGCTTCCCACGTGAGCGCCCAAAACAGAAGACTCGGTGCCTCACATAAAACATACGTGAGCGCTGTATATAAGTGATGAGCACTATAAATTTAGTCAAATGACTAAGTGCCTAGCACTGATTGGGTAGCGCCCATGTCTTGGCGCCTCACGTGATACACACATGAGCGCCAAAGCAGCAAAGAAGTGTTTAGCACTTCTGAATAAAGGGAGAAAGCCAAAACTGAGCCCAAATTGGCTAAGTCCCTATGAAGTTCTCTTGCAGCTGAGCCCAAATGCTCTGTTGTTGGATCTTAATAAAATTTAATGATCCTGAAAATGTTGCTAAGTTGATCTTAGTCTTAAATAAGACTAACGTGTCCTTAGTTAAAATAAATTGAGCACGGATGCTCATTTATTTAAGTCTACCTTAATCTCAAACTAGATTAACTGTCCTTAAGCAAAACAAAATATTTTTGAACTGATGGAATACATACAACCTA
This sequence comes from Agapanthus africanus, assembly GCA_030015575.1. Taxonomy (NCBI): domain Eukaryota; kingdom Viridiplantae; phylum Streptophyta; class Magnoliopsida; order Asparagales; family Amaryllidaceae; genus Agapanthus; species Agapanthus africanus. The sequence goes on along the minus strand of JASDDO010000012.1, from coordinate 460,091,400 downwards.
AGTTCAAACCCAACATATATACAGATTTGGACTAATCCACGCCCTACGGGTGACGACATGAATTAGTCTCCGTATACAATCCACGAGAAACCAAAATAAACAAAACAAATACAACACGACACGAAGTGAAATACTGGAGAAGGAGAAAGTGGTAATCGCAACACGATAACGTAATTAACTGCAGCGGCTTGTGCCTACAGAGAAGAGCATCCCCATAATCAAAACCCCTCACAAACGAGGGAGAATCTGATAAAGTCTACTACATCGGTCGCATCTATCCAAACCTCCGATATACGGTGCCATAAATCAACTTGGTATCTTCAGAGAGGTGGATGGATATGTCCAAATAGCATCTGCCCCCAAATTCAGGATAGACATCCTCCACGTCTCAATCCAGTCTTCGGCAGTAAACACCCGTATTTGAGTTAAGATACAAATACACATATTCATACAAATAGCCGTATTTGTATAAATACCTGTATTCGTGTCAAAAAATGAATACCGTATTCGTATTGAAATACAAATACCAAAAGAGAGAAAATGAGAGATATAATACTAACTCACAAAATAATCTGGTTATCTTTCAAATCCGCTATTATTATCAATACACCCGATTAAAGTACGTGTATCAAGTACACGTATTTAATCGAACTCCTGCATGTATCAAAATACGCACACTACATTGTTTTTCCTGAACTGGGAAACTTTTTTTTATGGGACTTTAAAGACTCGACAACATGCTGGCAGTGGGTTTAACCACATGCACGTCGGCGACACTAGCTGTACGTAACGGCTATCCAAGTTTTGAACGAAAGGAAGTTCGACAAGCAAGCTCATCCATACCCCATCGAGAAACTACTGATCTCCCATCAGTAAATCCCATCCACCTTGGTCAAGGATTTATGGTAATAGCCAACCAAACTCGGCGTGACATTGACTCTCTATACAGGGAGAGACGAATCCCTGACGATCGCTCACCACCTCCATGTGGTTTGGGACTGTATCAAACTAAAATCGGTTTGCACGACTCATTTGAGCCGTGGTAGGGTAGTAATCAAAATACAGTGGGAACTCACATGAGACAAATGACGATTTTAGGTCAAAGGACTACCCTGTACTCATGTCACCAGAGAACTGCTATCTGACGATAGGTATAATACCATCAAGAAGTTCTCGACGAGCTCGTCCGGTGTACTCACCACCAGTGAGCACCTGTATACAATTTTAGGTGCCTCAACACCAATGACTTATGAGACCAGCCACCGACCCTCGTCAGGATCTAGAAACGTATACACTAGTTTACTCTGCAATATTGATGCCCAGTTTCGATACTCCCTCGACTAGGGACATTTAAAGATGTGCTTATAAACTATCCAGCTCCCATGTATATGATTGCTATCATAATGCTGGTAGTGAAGCAAGAATCCTACGATCTTTATCATTATGTATTAGCGACACATAATAGCATGTAAAACGCATACACATAAATGATAAAGACAAACCAGATAGTATACTATCATCTCGAGCAAGGCTGTTCGACATGTATAGATCCTCCTTCAATTATCATAATCGCATACCCGCGATTACAATAATAATCTTGAGGGCACTATAGACAACAATCTCCCGCTTACACTTAAGGCTAATTATTTTGGTATCGCATACCCACAGCTCGTGTGCTACTGAATAACCAACTTCTCTACTAATCAGTTTCGCAAACCGTGTTGAAGAAACATCCGTGTTTGAGAAATAACCTCAGTGAGTGGATTTGTTGTAATGCTTCTAACTGTATCTTTCTATATCTCAACTTCGCGGAGATTTACTATCTCCCGAAACGAGCGATACATGCCTTAGAATTTTTCTGGATACCTGATGGGACCAGGTTCACAAATGAACAATTTTATCCAATAAACTTCTTGAGTAAGGTGCATTGAATAACGGATGTACATTCTTAACCAAAATATGGTTTTCAAATTACAATACACAGAGTATGAGTTAATGAACTTATATGACTTATACATATTGATGTGTATTGTCCGATGTTCACTCAGACTAGGGGTTGGTACTCACACTTTATTCTGTTTTCCTATGAGTTCTCTGGTTTTTGATATGCATTCTTATTGAAATGCAAAGCCCAAAGATTTCGAGAAGTTTGTACGATATAAAAATAAAGTAGAGAACCAAATATTGGAAGTATCAAGATTCTTCGAAGTGTTTGAAGATGTGGATAAATGTGGATAAATGTGCTAGGTGTTTCGTAATCGTGAATTTGATTCTCTCTCAGATTACTCATCCGTAAGTGTGTTTCTTGATGAGTAATGTTGTGTGACCTTTTTCATTAAAGGATATAGACTGGAAACAGTTGCATATCGATTGAATATGGTTCTATCTAAATTAGTGCATGTGATTCTATATGTGATATAGAATGGGAACATATTTTAAAGGTGTTAAGATATGGAGTTATCCGGTTTATGCTTAAAAACACAATCCAGACAAACTCAGGGCACGTTTCAGTAATAGGCAGTTTGTGGGTTATCTCAAGCTTTAGTAAGGGTTTAACATCTACCATTTTTGGGATCAAAAGTTGTTTTCTCAACACGCCACCTTTTTAGAAAAATGAATTTCTCACAAAAGAAATTAGTGGGAGTATGGTAAGTGATTCCAGAACCACAAATGATTACTGAAGATTTAGGAGAACATGGAGATTCAATTGACCCTAACAAATCTTAGCCACTCCGCAGATTTAGTACGTAATCTCAGCCACCCGAGAGATACTTTGGTTTCCTCGTAGACTGTGACAGGAAAGCTTGCATCATGTGATGATGACCCTACTATATCAGCAGGTCAAAGGAAGTAATGACTTTTGACTGATGGCTGGATGCCAAGTTATCCAAGTTGGACTTCATGCACTGCAACAAAGTATGGACTTTGTTGGGTGCTTCTGAAGGTAAAACTCATCTGGAGCAAACAGATCTTTCGAGATCAGTGCAGATGGAAAGGTAATCACCTAATAAGGCTAGACTTGTAGTAAAAGATTTTTATCAAATAACTGATATGGATTGTGATGAAACTTTTACTTCGGTGTCTGTGCTGAAGTCCATAAGGATATAACTTGTCACTTCTGTTCTTCATAATCATGATATCTGGCAAATGAATGAATATAACGTATTTTTAAATGGGGATTTAGAAGTGTACGTATATATGACTCTGTTAGAGGGTTATTGTAGTCAATGGGAGTAGCGAAATGTGTGCAAGTTGCTTAAATATATTTATAGACTAAAGCAGGCATAGCGGAGATGATTCATCTATTTTGATGATGCGGTCAAAGTGTTTGAATTTATCAAAAATATGAATCTAGTATTTGTAAGAAAGACGTAGGGAGTAATATCATATTTCCCATATTGTATGTGGATGAAAGACTCTTGATAGGAAGAGATGCCCTATACTACAACTCGATCAAACTGTGGTCATCACGGGTGTTTCTCCCTATAGGATAATATATCAATCATTCTGCTGACTGAATCTATAGAGATAGATATAGTGAGTTTTTGGGATTGTCCCAACGCAGGTATGATGACACCATTCTAAAGGGGTTTAAAATGGAAGACTCATAGTGTCGTAGTGTGCCCGCATGTGGCATAGTCGCCATCTCTAAAGAGATGTCTTCAAGACCGATGAAGAGAAGGGCTTACATGAATGACTTTCTACTTGCTTCGGTAATTGGGTCAATCATGTGATGTCATGTACTTGACCAGATGTTGCTTTTGTAGTTGTTGTAATAAGAAGAAATTAGTCCAATCTTAGAGAAACAGAAGGAACCAGTGAAGAACATATGAGAATGTTCTTGGTGTATGGTAATAGTTGCCTCCATAAGGAGGTAGTTACCGATAACGGTTTCTTTGGTGACATGAAAGACAAAGTGTTTATCACGAGTTATTAGTTTGCTCTCTTTAGTGAGAGCAGTTTATTGGAAAGAGTTCCAAGATGGATACTGGGATAATCATGGCGTTGGGTGCTGATTATGACTCAACAAAGGATATGGCCCAAGAACTTGCAAGATAAAAATTTTCATTTATGAACTTGGTCACATCGTCTATCCAGTCAAATTCTAAGGCTAGTACAGTTTGGGAGATAGTTAATCTCTGTGAAGTTGAGATACCGAGAGATAAAGAAAGAATCATTGTAGCTGATCCACTCACTAAGGCTGTTTCTCAAACACGGTTTATAAATCTGTTAGTAGAGAAGTTAGGTATGCGATACCGCAATAATTGGCCTTAAGTGCAAGTGGGAGATTATTGGATACATGTGCCCTCAAGGTAATTATTGTAATTGAAGGAGGACCTATACAGAGAACAACCTTACTCGAGATGATAGTATGTATCTGGTTTGTCTTTATTATTCATGTGTATACGTTTTACTCGTTATCACACATCGCTAATATATAATGATAAAGCTTTTAGGATCTTTGCCTGGCTATTAGGATTATGATAGGGATTATACTAGTGAGGCATGGGTAGTCCATAAGCACATCTTTAAATGTCCCTAGTCGTAGGAGTATTGAGACCGAGCATTGATATTCTAGAGTAGACTAGTGTATACGTTTCTTGACCCTGACCGGAGCGATGGTTGATCCCATACCCATTGGTGTTTGACACCAAATATTGTATATAGGTTCTCACTGGAGAATGGTTTTCACTGGACGGACTCACCAAAGAACTCGCAGATAATATTATACCTATCGTCAGGTAGGAGTTCTCTTATAATATGAGTACATGGTAGTGTGTAGACCTAAGATCGTCATAGTGTCTTGTGTGTATTCCCACTGTACTTTGATTACTACCCTACCACGGCTTTAAAGAGTCATGCAAACAGGTTTTAGTTGGGTACAGTCCCGAAGCACATGGAGGCAGTAAGGGATCGAAAGGATTCGTCTCTCGGTATAGGGAGTTGATGTCTTATTGTGCGTGACCGGCTATAACCATAAGTCCTTGGACAAGGCAGATCAGATTTACTCATAAGTATTATCAGTAATTTCTCAGGTGGTTATGAGCTTGATATCGGCACGACTTATCGGATTATTAGGAGTCTGGCGGTTTTCACCTCCCAGACCCGGTATGAGACACTCTCAGACAAAGAGACCGGACTATACAGTGACTACTACTGATAGGCTCTATAGGATTTCAGATGAGCTTACTTGTCAATCTTCCTTTTGCTCAATACATGGGTAGTCGTTACGTGCAGTTAGTACCGCTGGCGTACTTGTGGGCTATGGATATGATCCTGACCTACTGTGTCATGCCCCGCTTCCCAGAGTGCGCTAAGATCGGCACGTGACCGAGCCAAGCATGCTACCTGTGGATAGGAAATATCCCTCCACAGTCACATTACGGCTGTAGAGATATCAAGAACAGTAATAAACTATCTAATACATGTCCATAAGCCAGAATGAACGAGTCATGAAATAAAATAACGCGGAAGCAAAAGATCCATGTACAATAATAATCTGGAATGTACGTCCCAAAATACGGGCTCACAACAGGAATGAAAAATACTGAAAGGAACACTAAACTAAACTAATAACAGGTCCTCACTGCTCGGCCTGTTGATCAAAATACTCCCGGACAGCCTGCGATAAAGATAGGGGATCTGGGCCATACAATACCCAGACGTCAGTGCGTCATAATATCAATAATTCTAAGCAAGAAGGATGTAATGAAATATGCAGGCATGGAATATGAACAGTAACAAGTCATCAGTAACAAGTAAACAGTAACATGAATATAAATCAGTGAACAGGATTTAAACAGTGGAGTGCAGTGAGTAGTCTAAACTGTGCTATAGGGTTATCTACTCTAAAATTATTCGAAATCAATTAATGTAATCCTCATCGTAACCCATCGGTCTATGCCCCGTTCATTCCCCACGGGACCACGGTAAAATGATATGATAGACTATGCGTCTATGTCCCGTTCATACCCCACGGGACCACGGTAACATGATGTAATAGCCCTTTGAGTTACGTTCAGCTACATTCTTGATTTCCCCATACCCCCAAGGTTATGTGTGTAAGTCGGGTATTGATAAATCTGGAGCTAATGCCAGCACACAATCAAGCAGGTATAGGTTTGTCTGTATAGACAACAGGATATGTCCGTAGGGACAACATGTCAAGATTTGTCGGCACTAGTAACAAGATCAGGTATCAAGTCAAGCTGTGGTACATCAGGTCATGTCAGGTAGTGCACATATAACAAGCGGGTGCTCATAAACAAACTGTAGTAAGTATGGGTGCACAAAATCAAGTATGGAGTATTAATATGAAAATAAAATGAAATACTGTAACATGGTATGCGAATAGGTATAAAATCAATGATATGATGCAAATTATCAATTAGGGTTACATTTATAGTTCCATTACTAATTAGGATGCACTTTATTAAACATGGGGTGTTAATATAATGGTATTATGTTTTAATGTGATATGTAGATGCAGCTATATGTATACCATATGATATGGATGCAAATGAGTATCCGAAAACTGTAAAACTTGCATATGGATGTATAATATGATAAACGGGTAACATTTTACTCATATGGATGCGTAAAACTATACCTAGCATATAGCAAGATGATTTAGCATGCGACTAGATATGTAATTACTGATATGGATGCACACGGACGTGATATAGCAGTAAAATGATAAACTGGTAAATGCATGATGTACAATTACACGATATGAGATGTAAATATTCCATTGAGTGCAGTATATTGTAATATAGTATGTAGCATGATAGGTTTGCATGCGCTAGATGTAAATTAACATGTACGGATGTATACGGATGTCGGAAAATTGTAAAACTAAACATGGGGTGCATGATTTGAAATCCAAGTATCATATTTGTTAAAATAGATGTATATAAAGTAATGTAGCATGTAGCAAGATAAACTTGCCTAGACGGATCACGAAACGGATATGTACGATACGTCCGACGTCGGCAAAATGTCGCGACGCACACACGGCACACGGGACGGGTCCAAGCAACGCAAGAGGGTGATCACGCAGATAAGGGACGTCCTCTAGGTCGTCTAGATCGTCGGCGTTAAGCCCGACTCCGGCGCATGGATCTGTAAGTGTTCTGTGGTTTCAGGGAGGAGGTGTAAGGGTAACGACGAGGTCGATGGAGCTCTAGCGAGGCTAGGTTTGGTGTTAGGGTTAGGTTAGGGTTTGGGCTCAGCGTGTAGGTTTCTGTGCAGGGGAGAGATGAAGAGAAGATGATGAAGGTGGAGGTGAGAAGAGGAGGAGAGGAGAATGTTGTGGTGATGGCGAGGTGAAGGGGTCGTCGACGACGAGGTGGTGCAGGTGGTGGTGATGATGGGTTCTGTGGGGTTCTGTGGGTGCAGGGTGAGCTCGGGGAGGAGGTAGAGGAGGAAGGAGATGGCGAGGAGGAGGAGAAGGAGATGGAGGCTCGGTTGAGGGGAGTTGTGATGAGGAGACAGGGAGTTTTAGGGTTAGGGTTTTGAGGAGATGTGGGTTCTTGTCATGGAGGCTCGGGGTTTAAATATAGAGAAGAAGGAGGGAATCTAGGAGGGAGGTGACCACAATCGAGAACGCTACAGGAAATCCGAGATGTGAGAGAGATCCGCGAGAGGAGAGAGAGAGACATCGAAAGGGAAAGAGAGAAAGAGAAGAGAAAGAGAAGAGAGAGAGAGGCTGCGGTGGGGGCCACGTGGCAGAAAAGAGAGAGAGAAGGAAAGAGAGAGAGAATGGTGGTTGTTTTTTTGTTTTGAATTTAATTTGAAAAGATTTTAGTTGGTTAATTTAAATTTTAAAGCTGTTAATTTAAATTTAAACTGTCGATTTTAAAAATAAATATTATACTAATTAAAATTGGATTTTCAGGTAAATACAAATTTAGTCTAAAATACGCCTGGATCGGATCTAAAAATTCAGTTTCAAAATACGAAAAACATACGCGACGACCAAACTTAAAAATGAATGTCCGGGTAACGAAAATGCATACCCCCAAGAACAGATGCCCATATGTGCGTGTAGCTATCCAAACAAGTCCGTTTCACTGAACGGGACGAGAACAAGATGCGCGGATGCTACCACGGGGTTAGGGGTATCATGCAGGCCATGCAATGTATTTTTAAAAAAAATATTTTATGTGACTTAAAATGTTATATTATAAAAATGCAATGCCAGATAAAATACCAGTATGCAGTATTCATGAAAGTGCACCAGTCTTCGTAACAAGCCAGGATAAAATCATAATCATGAATCAAGACAGGTTTCAAGCATGTGGGTCGGGTCGGATGCAAATACAGATGTCAAAATACTATTCGCACCCAAAACACGGTAAAACAGGAAAATACCATAAATAAAGAAATATATGAACTAGAACTGGTATAAATGAACTAGGGTGTTACATTATACCCAACTACAAAAAGAATTTCATCCTCGAAATTCCAAGAACAAGGAAAGATAAACAATCAAGAAACTACAAGAATAAGTATGGAAACTTCTGTCGAATTTCGTCTTCTCGTTCCCAAGTCGATTCTGCATGCAAGAGATTTCCCCAAGAAATAAGTACGAGAGGGATAACCTTGTTCTTAAGGACCTTTTCTATTCGATCAACAATCGACATTGGTCGTTCCTCAAAGGTTAAATCCTCTCTTACAGTCAGCTCCGAATGATCCAGCACGTGTGCTTCATCTCGAACATACTTACGGAGTTGAGATACATGAAACACGTCATGAACATTCGCCAAAGATTGTGGTAACGCCAATAGATAAGCCACTTCTCCAACACGCTCCAAAATCTCGAAAGGCCCTATGAATCGATGACTAAGCTTGCCTCAACTCCCAAAACGAATCACTCCTCTAGTAGGTGATATCTTCAAGAATACCAAATCACCAACAGCGAACTCTAGAGGTCTTCTCGATGTGTCGGCCCAACTCTTCTGTCGATCTTATGCTGCTTTCATGTGATTCCGGATAGTATTAACCTTCTCTACTGTTTGGACGATCAAATCCGGTCCCAACAATCTTCGCTCTCCAACATCGTCCCAACAAACGGGTGAGCGACACTTGCGACCATACAATGCTTCGAATGGAGCCATCTGAATAGTCGCCTGAAAGCTGTTATTGTATGAAAACTCCACTAAGTGTAGATGATCCTCCCATGAACCCTTGAAGTCTAACATGCAAGCTCTCAACATGTCTTCAAGAGTTTGGATCGTTCTCTCTGACTGGCCATCTGTCTGAGGATGATAAGCGGTGCTAAACTTCAATCGCGTCCTAAACTTTCTTGTAAAATCCTCCAGAAGTGTGATAAGAATCGGGTGTCATGGTCAGACACGATACTCACAGGTACTCCATGCAATCTCACAATCTCCTGCATGTACCGTTCTGCCAACGCTTCCGTTGACTGACCAACTCGAAATGGTATGGAATGAGCTGCCTTGGTCAATCGATCAACAATTACCCAAACTGCATTGTTGCCCTTTGGACTCTGCGGTAAAGCCGTCATGAAATCCATGGTTATATGTTCCCACTTCCATTGAGGAATTGGAAGTGGTTGCAATAAACTAGCAACCCTTTGATGTTCAGCCTTAACTTGCTGACACACCAAGCACTTCGCTACAAAGCGAGCAATCTCCCTTTTCATACCTTCCCACCAGAAATGCTGTCGTAGATCACGGTACATCTTCGTGCCTCCTGGATGTATGGAATATGCGGAACTGTGTGCCTCCTTCATAACTTCTTCATGAATGTCTCCCTTTGGTACACACAAATGGCTACCATATCGCAACGAACCATCTTTATGAATTAACAAGTCCGTATGAAGTCCTGCTTCAACATGTTCTCGAAACTTCTGCAATCTTGGGTCCTGCGACTGTGCTGCTTTAATATTCTCGATCAACGACGATTGTACTTGCAGCTGCATCAACTGTCCCGAAGAATGCGGTAGCACGATCTCCAACTCGAATCTCCGAAAGTCTTCAATAAATTCCTTCTGTGCAGTCAACGTCTGAATTGCTGGCAACCGACTAAGCGCATCCGGCACACCATTAACTTTCTCCGGATGGTACTTAAGATCAAGATCATAGTCAGCCATCAGCTCCAACCATCTACGTTGCCTCATGTTAAGCTCTTTCTGCGTGAACACATATTTTAGACTTTTGTGATCGGTGAATACTTCAACCCCTTTCGCCCAATAAGTAGTGTCTCCAAATCTTCAAAGCGAAAATTACTGCAACAAGCTCCAAATCATGAGTTGGGTAATTCTTCTCATGGGTCTTCAACTGTCTCAATGCGTATGCTATAACTTTTCCATGCTGCATCAGAACACATCCCAAACATTTCCCAGATGCGCCGCTGTGAATCATCAATCCTCCGGAACCATCTGGTACGGTCAAAATAGGAGCGGTTATCAATATTTGCTTCAACGCCTCAAAAGCTGACGCATAACTATCCGTCATACGAACGGTACCTCCTTCCGTGTAAGCTTGATCAAAGGCTCAGCCAATCGACCAAAATTCTCCACGAACCTTCTGTAATATCCAGCAAGTTCAAGAAAACTTCTGATCTCTGCTACGTTCTTCGGAATCGGCCAATCTTGAATTGCTGCAATCTTCTCAGGGTCAACGACGATTCCATCTCCGGATACGACATGCCCCAAAACTTCACTTCTTCAAGCCAAAACTCGCACTTGCTCATCTTTGCATAAAATCTTTCTTGCCTCAATGTCTGCAGTGCGATCTTCAAGTGTTTTGCATGCTCTTCAAGGCTCCTCGAGTAGACCAGAATATCATCGATGAACACCATAATAAACTGGTCTAAGAACGGTGAAAATATTTGGTTCATCAAGTCCATAAATATCGCCGGTGCATTCGTGACTCTGAATGGCATCACTAAATACTCGTAATGTCCATATCGAGTTCGGAACACAGTCTTGCAAATATCCTCTGGTTTAACTCGGACCTGATGATATCCGGATCGCAAATCCAGCTTCGAGAATACTCTCGCGCCACTAAGTTGCTCGAATAATTCGCCAATGCGAGGGATTGGGTACTTGTTCTTAATAGTCATCCGGTTTAATTCTCGATAATCGATGCACATCCTCCGTGTAGCATCTTTCTTCTTTACTAGAAGAACTGGAGCTCCCCAAGGTGAATTGCTGCTGCGAATCCAACCCTTCTCAAGTGATTCAGTAACCTGCTTCTTGACTTCTTCCAACTCCACTGGTGCCATTGGATAGTACGCCTATAAGATTGGCGCTGCACCAGGAACAAGATCGATCGCGAACTCCACATCTCGTTTTGGCGGTAAACCCGAAATGTCCTCGAACACATCCATGAACTCTCTAACTACAGCTGGCGCTTCCTCCTTATCAAATTCCATCGACGAAAGAACATTGTTTGTCGGCCTAGCCCTAAACTCGACTGGTCCGACAGATTGCTACCTCCAGCAAAAACAAACTCCGGATGTCCGAGAATCTGGAAAATCACTTTCTTTGCCCTACAATCAATGTGAGCGTGGAAAGTGCCGAGAAAATCCATTCCCAAGATAGCATCATAACTGCTGGTATCGATCACCAAGAAATCTGCAAAACATGAACTGGTAAGCAATGAAACTGAGAGAACCAAGGAAATTTCATGACCATGAATCAAGGAAATGAATCAAGACCAGGACTCCAAGTTACTTAAATAGAGTACCACATTGTAACCATGCTGCAGTTCATAGTTACAATCACATAACTCCATTCAAATCGTTCAAATCCTAGTATCAGAATTAAAAGAATAGGACGAGGGAAATAATAAGGAACCAAAAGGATTTCAACTCGAGATGCAAAGTTGTTTGCATATCATCAAGACAAGGGTCAAGAGAGAGATAAGATTCAAGGATCACGATAACAATGTGGCAGGACATGTTCCTAATTACGAGTTTTCTAATTCGTGTATTGGGTCCAAAACCCAACTACAAAAGAATCAAACCCGATTAACCTAAATCCTATGGCTCTGATACCAAACAAACCCTGTCATGCCCCGCTTCCTAGAGTGCGCTAAGATCGGCACATGACCGAGCCAACCATGCTACATGTGGATAGGAAATATCCCTCCATAGTCACATTATGGCTGTAGAGATATCAAGAACAGTAATAAACTATCTAATACATGTCCATAAGCCAGAATAAACGAGTCATGAAATAAAATAATGCGGAAGCAAAAGATCCAAGTACAATAATAATCTGGAATGTACGTCCCAAAATACGGGCTCACAACAGGAATGAAAAATACTGAAAGGAACACTAAACTAAACTAATAACAGGTCCTCACTGCTCGGCCTGTTGATCAAAATACTCCCGGACAGCCTGCGATAAAGATGAGGGATCTGGGTCATACAAAACCCAGACGTCAGTGCGTCATAATATCAATAATTCTAAGCAAGCAGGATGTAATGAAATATGCAGGCATGAAGTATGAACAGTAACAAGTCATCAGTAACAAGTAAACTGTAACATGAATATAGACCAGTGAACAGGATATAAACAGGTGGAGTGCAGTGAGTAGTTTAAACTGTGCTATAGGGTTATCTACTCTAAAGTTATTCGAAATCAATTAATGTAATCCTCATCGTAACCCATCGGTCTATGCCCCGTTCATTCCCCACGGGACCACGGTAAAATGATATGATAGACTATTAGTCTATGTCCCGTTCATACCCCACGGGACCATGGTAACATGATGTAATAGCCCTTTGAGTTACGTTCAGCTACATTCTTGATTTCCCCATACCCCCAAGGTTATGTGTGTAAGTCGGGTATTGATAAATCTGGAGCTAATGCCAACACACAATCAAGAAGGTATAGGTTTGTCTCTATAGACAACAGGATATGTCCGTAGGGACAACATGTCAAGATTTGCCGGCATTAGTAACAAGATCTGGTATTAAGTCAAGCTGTGGTACATCAGGTCATGTCAGGTAGTGCACAGATAACAAGCAGGTGCTCATAAACAAACTGTAGTAAGTATGGGTGCACAAAATCAAGTATGGAGTATTAATATGACAATAAAATGAAATACTGTAACATGGTATGTGAATAGGTATAAAATCAATGATATGGATGCACAATTATCAATTAGGGTTACATTTATAGTTCCATTACTAATTAGGGTGTACTTTATTAAACATGGGGTGTTAATATAATGGTATTATGTTTTAATGTGATCTGTAGATGCAGCTATATGTATACCATATGATATGGATGCAAATGAGTATCCGAAAACAGTAAAACTTGCATATGGATGTATAATATGATAAACGGGTAACATTTTACTCATATGGATGCGTAAAACTATACCTAGCATGTAGCAAGATAATTTAGCATGCGACTAGATATGTAATTACAGATATGGATGCACACGGACGTAATATAATAGTAAAATGATAAACTGGTAAATGCATGATGTACAATTACACGATATGAGATGTAAATATTCCATTGAGTGCAGTATATTGTAATATAGTATGTAGCATAATAGATTTGCATGCGCTAGATGTAAATTAACATGTACAGATGTATACGGATGTCGGAAAATTGTAAAACTAAACATGGGGTGCATGATTTGAAATCCAAGTATTATATTTATTAAAATAGATGTATATAAAGTAACGTAGCTTGTAGCAAGATAAACTTGCCTAGACGGATCATGAAACGGATATGTATGGTATGTCCGACGTCGGCAAAATGTCGCGACGCACGCACGGCACACGGGACGGGTCCAAGCAACGCAAGAGGGTAATCACGCAGGTAAGGTACGTCCTCTGGGTCGTCTGGATCGTCGGCATCAAGCCCGGCTCCGGCGAATGGATCTATAAGTGTTCTGTGGTTTCAGAGAGGAGATGTGAGGGTAACGATGAGGTCGACGGAGCTCCGGCGAGGCTAGGTTTGGTGTTAGGGCTAGGTTAGGGTTTGAGCTTGGTGTGTAGGTTTCTGTGCAGGGGAGAGATGAAGAGAAGATGATGAAGGTGTAGGTGAGAAGAGGAAGAGAGGAGAATGTTGTGGTGATGGTGAGGTGAAGGGGTCGTCGGCGACGAGGTGGTGCAAGCGGCGGTGATGATGGGTTCTGTGGGGTTCTGTGGGTGCAGGGTGAGCTCGAGGAAGAGGAAGAAGAGGAAGGAGATGGCGAGGAGGAGGAGAAGGAGATGGAGGCTCGGTTGAGGGGAGTTGTGATGAGGAGACATGGAGTTTTAGGGTTAGGGTTTTGAGGGGATGTGGGTTCTTGTCATGGAGGCTCGGGGTTTAAATATATAGAAGAAGGAGGGAATCTAGGAGGGAGGTGACCACAATCGAGAACGCTACAGGAATTCCAAGGTGAGAGAGAGAGCCGCGAAAGGAGAGAGAAAGAAGAGAGAGAGAGACGCGAAAGGAGAGAGACAGAAGAGAGAGAGAGACAGCGAAGGGGAGAGAGAGAAATAGAAGAGAGAGAGGCTGCGGTGGGGGCCACGAGGCAGAAAAGAGAGAGAAGGAAAGAGAGAGAGAATGGTGGTTGTTATTTTGTTTTGATTTTAATCTGAAAAGATTTTAGTTGGTTAATTTAAATTTTAAAGCTGCTAAATTAAATTTAAACTGTCGATTTTAAAAATAAATATTATACTAATTAAAATTGGATTTTCAGGTAAATACAAATTTAGTCCAAAATACGTCCGGGTCGGATCTAAAAATTTAGTTTCAAAATACGAAAAACATATGCGACGACCAAACTTAAAAATGAATGTCCGGGTAACGAAAATGCATAACCCCAAGAATAGATGCACGTACGTGCGCGTAGCTATCCAAACAAGTCCGTTTCACTGAACGGGACGAGAACAAGATGCGCGGATGCTACCACGGGATTAGGGGTATCATGCAGGCCATGCAATGTATTTTTTTTAAAAATATTTTATGTGACTTAAAATGTTATATTATAAAAATGCAATGCCAGATAAAATGCCAGTATGCAGTATTCATGAAAGTGCACCAGTCTACGTAACAATCTAGGATAAAATCATAATCATGAATCAAGACAGGTTTCAAGCATGTGGGTCGGGTCGGATGCAAATACAGATGTCAAAATACTATTCGCACCCAAAACACGGTAAAACAGGAAAATACCATAAATAAAGAAATATATAAACTAGAACTGGTATAAATGAACTAGGGTGTTACATACTGCCAGCATATTGTCGAGTCTTCAGAGTCCCACACAGAGGTTTTCTACCTCAGGCGAAACGATATAAAGTACGTATGAGGATACATACATGAGTTCGATTAAACACATGTATTTGATACACGTATTTTAATTGGACGTTTTATGATATTAGCCGGTATATATATTGATATTGTCATGACCCGAAAATATTGTTCGTGACAGGCACTTACACCTTGCAACGTCTAAAGGCGTAACCTAATTCAAGTAAGCTGAAGCCCAGTTATATAAACCTTTTTAAGAAAATAAAAGAGGTGGAGTTTTGAAATAAAGGTATGATGAAATCAAATGTTTTCTTAAATGCATAGATAAAGGAACATAAAAAATGCAACTGGATTTTACAAGTTAAAAAACATGTTTCGTCTTTTAAAAATTTGGGCAGCACCTCCTTTGTATATTTTGATCCAAAACCACATATACATAACAACAATAAAGGCATCCCCAAGCGGGAGCTAGCTCTTCGCCAATCTGCGGAATCACAACCATGCAAGACAATATATATGTATATGATGCCCAACGGCGAAGATCAGGACAAAGAATAATGAAATAAGCAAGACATCAACCCACCAAGCGAACATATAACCCATCGCTCTAAGTCTCGCAACTACAAGTCTTGCTAAGTCTTACTACATATACAAATACTAGTTTCTGATTGATGGAGTTAACTAGATACAACATGAATAATAAATACAAGAGTGGTACGATCCAACATTACCACCTACCAAAGCAAAACACCCAAATGCAGCTGTGTGCCAACAATTCCGCTAATGATCTATGCGGTCAACCTGAAAGAACTGTGGCACAACGGGGGTGAGTTTCCAACTCGTGAGTAGAAACATCATCAGGTAGAAATCGAATAAAATAACGATTCCTAGGTCAACTATATCATAAAGGTAATACTATGATATCTAGGGTGACCGTATATGCATATATGCCAATAATATAATCAATGCTTGTATGCATGTGGACATCAACCACGTGTCCGTCAATGACACAACAACATGAAAACATATGCATGTAAATATGAGGATATCAATCAACGTGTGTCCATCAATGACACATCAAAATTATGCAACCTGAGTGTCTAACACCGACACACGAAACATCATGAAAAAACCCGTGTCCAGCATTGACACGTAAATTGTCATACGTCAGGAGCCGCATCCTCAGATCGGCCCTCATATTTATCTCATCTCAGGCGCCACATACTCTGATCGGCCCTCATATCCATCTCATGACTCCGGTTGGTATCCTCCGGATAACTGCCAGGTCCAAATACTATCACCGGTAGGTAGTAGTCCCTCTGCTAGGCTCATCATCTACACCACAAAAATCATTTCTTGTCCCGGGGTACCATACCGGGTCTACCATGTACCCACAGACGGTGCCTCCCGCTCCTCAAATCGAGTTTCACATGCCAATATCAGAACCGAGAAAACACATGGTGGACGTCTCGAAATATCATATCAAGAGAAACCGGGTTTTTAAAACAATACATGATTTCCTTTGAAATTTAACCACGGTTCTCAAATCCAGAATCTCATGAAAACAGCATCTCAATGCATATAATCGTAAAGCATGATGTATGCAACATATAACAGAAATGTAAGCATATCAGCATATCATGCAACATGGGACAGTAATGTGAGCATAACAAATATATCACGCAACATAGTATAATGATGTGGAAATTCTACTGTGTAAGTGACATAGTAATTATCGATGATGAAGTGTGTGAGCCGGCAATCTGTGTAAGTGTAACATACGCATCATCGATAATTGTGCAGGTGTACTAGCACAGGTATATGTAATGCAATGAGAATGTCATGAACGTAGCATAAAATACATCGTCAACGAAATGCTATCAGGTATACGCATCTACAACATATCCGAGTCGGTGAATCTATCAATTGACATCCAGCCTCACAACATCACTTACGGTATAATATATCGTACATCATCCTCCGGTCAAGGGTATGGATCAGTCATCCTATAACACTCATCGCGTACGGTAATCCATCGTACGGCGGAAAATAAACAATTTAGGATCCTATCAACCTATATGACAATGAGGGTACGGACCTAACGTCTCGTACGGTATATCACTCATGATTCACAACATTATATACATATATATACTTATATCCCAGGTCACATCCGTATCAATCTCATATCATGGGACTGTCAAAGGTATCAATTATCTCATATCGACTCGCATCCGTATATCGACATATCAAACCAAGTCGTCATATCTCATCGTATACTCTTTTCCTCACATCAATATCCCACCTCAAGTCATCTTATTAATATAAAGTCGTATTTTTCAACCTCATATCATGCCACTATAATCTCCTATTGAGTCTTTTTGCAACTACTTATCTATATATATCTTGATTCACATTCACGTTTCACATCTTTATACATCAATTCGAGACATCATTCCTATTATATCATGTTACCTAAACCATAAGCTATAACTTTAAGTCATGGTATATCTTATCTCCTACTAATTCTTTAACCATATTCCTAAGTTTCTAACACGGTTTCCTTAACCATATTCTATATCGGTTTCCATCAAAACTTGCGGGGGTGCTATACGCCATCCACCCGACTTCCCCCGTAGATATAAATCTACTCACCTGCGGAACTCCTTGTTCAGCCGTAGTCGATGTGCTTCGTCATCTCGGAATCCACGCAAAGGTACCTACAATCAATACAAAATCGCAAAGCTATTAAAATCAAGTCCAGAAAACCAATACGACACACGGCGCTCATAGGTTAGAACCTATAGCCTACGCATGCAAAACAACCAAACAACCGTCTTCGTCGACGTACAAACATTCAACGACCAAATACAATATCAAATCTCAAAACCAATAATCCCAATATCGGAAAACATAACCCAAAACCAAATTAGAAACTAAAGAAATTGGTCCCGGATTTTGGTTCAGGTAAAATCAGGCCAAACTAGTAGTACAGTGGGGTAGTATAGGGGGTAAGTGAGCTACAGAACCAACATGGACACCAAACACCACAGTAAGGCCGGCCACATGCCCACCAAAACTAGCCTACTCATCCAAAGGAAAGAGTTGGGGTCTCGTATTCTCAGGATGGTCTCCTATTGGTCTAACTAGGTCTCTGGAGTTGTTAGATTTTCTCGTAAAGGCCTCAGGTCATCCCAGATTCCCTGTAGGCACACAATACCTCACAAAACCAACACGGGACTATATCTAAGTTCGTATTTTGGTCTCCAATCTCATTTCTAGGTTAGTGAATCGATCTCTAAGGCCTTAGAACAGCCACTAAATAATCCAAGTCCACACAATCACCTAAACCCTCTCTTGAATTTTCCAAACGTCACATACCCTAACCAAATCACATTCTAAACTAAATTAGGGGGCAAGAAACTAAAACTAAGCTAAATGAAAGGAATTATACCTCATGGATTCAACTTAGCAAAAATCCTAGTTTCCCAAAGTCTCCAAAATCCAAACTTGCAAGGTTTAATGTGTTGAGGATGAAGTGGGGATCATTTTTAATGAAGAGGGTGTAGGGTTTTGGTGAAGAAATGGAGATGATACTTGGAGGTAGAGGTGGAGGGAGATGAGAATGAAGGAGGTGAAGGGAAAATAATGGGGAATGACGGAGATGGTGGCTGCCCCCCTCTCTTTTTCTTATTCTCACCCTCACTCCCTCTCATGCCAAGTCACACACTCTTTCCAATAATTCTCTTTTTGCATCTCATTTTTCTTTCACACAATAAGTTACATGACACCAATAAAACAACACAAATGAAACCACATGCAAGACAATGCAACATGTCATGGTGCACTAGCCATGGAAAACTGTAGAAACACGGATTTGGCTTAATCGCGATTAGTAGTGCACTAATCAATTTTTATTTAAACTGTATATAATTAATTATAAAATGTCAAATCCATTAAATATATTTTTAAATGAATAAATCATTTTAATCACCAATTATTTCATAATTATTGGTATATATTTATACCATTTTACGAAAATCCCAAATTCACAAATCGGGTAGTTTTCGAGAAATATATTATTTTAATATTAAATTCCAAAAATAATATTTTACATTTTCTGAAATGTTACAATCTTCCCCCTTAAATAAATTCGGTCCCCGAATTTAAATTTAAACCCCCAAATGCTAAAACATTTCAATAATCAGCTCAAATTAACGGGGCTCCGAAATCACAGAAGATATAGAAATACCACAGCGCGTCAAGTGCGCATGAAAACGATTACGAAACTCAAAATCGAACTCCGTCAAGCGTAACACAAATCGTCGGATTTGCATGCAAATTATCGGCGTTACAATGGAGATACAGATCTCGAAATCCAATATGCACTAGTAAAATACTATAATACGTATATAGTACGCATCCTTGGAAAATCTTCTAAAAGCTGAATAAAACTCATGCAAAATCTTTTCTGAATCTCCGTGTGATGCGTAACTCACGGCACAAGTGACGGACGCTCATTTGTAAAGTAGTAAATATATCTATGCATGTCTTTGCTCAAATTATATGTTCCGCCCTTTTGAAATATCCCGGAGGTTTTTCTTTGTAAACGTTCGTGTCGCTCGCGGACACGTAGGAAATAGCGAGACTATAGCTCCTTTTGAAAACCTCTTGTTAAAATTTCAATGCATGCAAAGTACCCAGGTACTGTCCTCAGATCAGTTATGTTCGGCTACTACATAATATAGTGCCCATCATGAAAACAAAGGGCTCAAGAGAAAAATCAGCCTCAAAGGCGTATCCAACATCACGTGCGTCTGGTGCGCACGGAAATCAAAACCAAATACAAATGCTACGAATATGCACAAAACCAAACTAAGTGCAACGGATGTGCACAAAAGCATCTGTCCAGCGCAACGGGTGTGCACGACAACAACATCTAGTGCATCTATAGTGCACGAAAATCTCAATCCAGTTGAACTAACATGCACGAATGAAAATCCCAATCGAGTGCATCCGGTGTGCACAAAATCACATCTCATATCATGGGCCCAATATGCACGAAAATCCAAATCAAGTGCATCCATCATGCACAAATGAAATCTAAATCAAGTGCATCCGATATGCATGAATAAAATCTATGTCATGTGCATCCAACGTGCACGAATAAAATCCCAGTCAAGTGCATCCGACATGTACAAATAAAACCTAACTCAAGTGCATCCAATGCTCACAAAACCCAATACCAATCGCCTAATATGCGCAGCAATCCAACCCAAGCGCGTCAGGTCCGTATAAAATATCTGGTGCAGTAGCATGCACGAAAACGAATATCAAGTGCAACGTGCACAAAAACATAAATCTGGTGTAAACAAATGCTCAAAGACATAAATCAGTTGCAACCAAGATACAGAGTATAAATCTAGTGCAACTAATACACGAAATACCCATCCGGTGCAACAAATGTACAAAATGCAAATCTAGTGCAACAAATGCACGAAACACGAATCTGGTGTAACAAATGCACAAAATACAAATCCGGAGCATTAAATGCACGAAATACAAATCTGGTGCATCCAGTGCATGAAATACAAATCCAGTGCATGAAATACCAAATCCAGTGCATCCGGTGCATGAAATATCAAATATGGTGCAACAAATGCACGGAAACTCATCAATAACTCAAATGTGTATAAAAAGCAACACCGAGTGTACCAAGGTGTATAAAATCATAAATGTGTGCACGACGTGCACAAAATCCATATCAATGCACTGCAAGCACATGTGAGCTATACCGAGTGCAAAAATCAAATCGAGTGCGTACCACATGCACAAAATCAAATCAAACATATGAAATCCATGAAATAATAAGCACGTGCAGCCAAGGCGCAAAACCGATCTCAAGTGCAATAAATATACACAAATCATAAATCAACACAACGGTGCATAAAGTATAAATCAAGTGCAATAACTGTGCACAAAGTGTAAATACCCAGTAGGTGCAACCATGGTGCACGAAAACAATATCATGAACTCAATCATCAAAACTCAAATCCAAGCGATATGAGCATGATAATCAGATCATAAACGCAAATCGCAACAAATGACATTGAGATACACCTCCTACAATGTCAAAAAATGTCGGTGCGCCCAAAACTGGCAGAGCAAGAGCATCCGCTTGTCTCCTGCTCACGGTCTAGCATCCTCTATCTCCGGGTCATCATTTCTCTGTGGATTACCAATCTCGCAATCCATCGGCTCATCGGCCCGGTCAGGTGTACTAACGGAAACGATTCCGCTCTGGCACTCTTCTGGTCATCTCTCGGCCAATTAGTATGACCACTCGTAAAGCAGAACGTCACTGGTGTCAGCCTCTGGTCCTCTGAATACACACGACACAACTGATTCTCGATGCAAATCTTATCGCAGCAGTGTCCTAGAAGGAACCTGCTCAAGGTCTTTTCCGATCTCACATATGCCGAACTATGCGGAGGTTGATACTCTTACATAATCTTCTCTCATTTTCTGGACATCTGCATTCTAAGCACAGCATTTCCTCGGGAACTGGCTTCATCCCAACGCCTCTGTATACACATCATATCTCTTATCTCGACGGGGAGTAACCACAGCTCGTTAACATCTCGCACGAACCTCTTGTTCCACTCGTCTTTATTATCCACTTCGACGTCAAGCCATGCTATCTGTGTACTACAATGGTTCTCGGCTACAGTCAATCCGGAGTCTCTCACACGGAATCGAAATTACGAACTCGGTATCTTCATCACTCTGTCACGTCCTCTGGAACTCGTCCAATTCATCGGGGGAATACACTTTATTCGTCCGTTCTCGATCAACTCACAACGCATTTAAGTGAGGTCCTCTATCCGAAACTGGTCAACTTACTGATCTCCTATCGGGTCATCCAACGAACAACGTCATTTTTGGATCGATCTACTTTAGATCTGAATAAGATTCTCCACATTGGAAATATTCAACTCAACTGGGCCTGCGTTGGCGCATCAAATCTGACGAATCACCTTCATTTCTCAACTCAAGATAGACTAGCTATCTTCTACCGCATCTCTGCCTGAAAGCACCAGCGATATCAGCTCATAAAGTCTGGAGGCGACATCCCATCAATCTCAGCAACAGCCGGGTCATCTATCTGCAAGGTAGATGGCATCACAATCTCTGAGGTAGGTTTTACATCGACAATCCTCTCACAATAGGCAGCCTCTAACAATGGCCTGATCATCCGTTACAAAACTGAACCCACGCCTCAACAAGAGGTCACAACACAAACACTAAATCGATACGTTCCCATGTCACCAAAAAACACGACGGTCAGTCCTCGTCCATGACGAGCTCGCCCTGACCGCATCACTAGCAGTAGCTCAATCTGTGCTCAAACCATGGTGACAGGAACCTTAATCAAGTATCGACGAAAATAGATCAAAGGGATGAAAAAAATCAACAGATCCCAAAATGGATACATGATCATAAGAAGGAACGGATTCAGTAAGAGTATGATCATGGAAATGAATAGAATTAAGGATCTCAAATGGATGTATGATCAAGGGAACGAAGAGAACCACACGTATCAAGATATGTACATCCTAATGTTTCTTAAGTAGAGTATCATATCGTAAATATGCCGCGGAACATACGTACGGTACGTCACTCTACTCAAGCTACCTACTCTATCAATCAGGGTCAATCTATGTAACGAAAATTCGGGTCTAATACCCCCATGTTCAAGTCTAAGTTCCGTAAGGTCAAGCCTAGGATCCGAAATAGATTACGCCCCAGACTCCACATAGTCAAACCTAGACTTGAACCAAGGTTAAACCTAGCGCTCTGATACCAATTTTGTCACGACCCGAAAATATTGTTCATGACCGGCACTTAAACCACGCAACGTCTAAAGGCGTAACATAATTCAAGTAAGCCGAAACCCAGAGATCTAAACCTTTTTAATAAAATAAAAGAGGTGAAGTTTTGAAATAAAGGTATAATAAAATCAAATGTTTTCTTAAATACATAGATAAAGGAACATGAAAAATGCAAGTGGATTTTACTATAGTTGAAAAACATATTTCGTCTTTTAAAAATTTGGGCAGCACATCCTTTGTATATTTTGATCCAAAACCACATATACATAACAACAATAAAGGCATCCCTAAGCGGGAGCTAGCTCTTCGCCAATCGGCTGAATCACAACCACGCAAGACAGTATATATGCATACGACGCCAAACGGTGAAGATCAGCATAAAGAATAATAAAATAAGCAAGGCATCAACCCACCAAGCGAACATATAACCCATCGCTCTAAGTCTCGCAACTATAAGTCTTGCTAAGTCTTACTACATATACAAATACTAGTTTTTGATTGATGGAGTTAACTAGATACAACAAGAATAATAAATACAAGAGTGGTACGATCCAACATGTACCACCTACCAAAGAAAAACACCTGAATGCAGCTGTGTGCCAACGATGCCGCTAATGATCCATGCGGTCAACCTGCAAGAACTGTGGCACAACAGGGTGAGTTGCCAACTCGTGAGTAGAAAATATCATCAGGTAGAAATCGAATAAAAAAACGATTCCTAGGTCAACTATATCATAAAGGTAATACTATGATATCTAGGGTGATCGTATCTGCATATATGCCAACAATATAATCAATGCCTGTATGCATGTGAACATCATCCACGTGTCCGTCAATGACACAACAACATGAAAACATATGCATGTAAATATGAGGATATCAATTAACGTGTGTCCATCAACGACACATCAAAATCATGGAACCTGACTGTCCAACACCGATACTCGAAACATCATGAAAAAACCCGTGTCCAGTATCGACACATAAATCCTCATACTTCAGGCGCCGCATCCTCAGATCGGCCCTCATATCTATCTCATCTCAGGCGCCGCATACTCTGATCGGTCCTCATATCCATCTCATGACTCCGGTCAGTATCCTCCGGATAACCTTCAGGTCCAAATACTATCACCGGTAAGTAGTAGTCCCTCTATCAGGCTCATCGTCTACACCATGAAAATCGTTTCTTGTCCCAGGGTACCATACCGGGTCCACCATATACCCGCAGACGGTGCCTCCCGCTCTTGAAATCGGGTTTCACATGCCAATCTTAGAACTAAGAAAACACATGGTGGACGTCTCGAAATATCATATCAAGAGAAACCGGGTTTTTAAAACAATACATGATTTCCTTTGAAATATAACCACGGTTCTCAAATCCAGAATCTCATGAAAACTGCATCTCAATGCATATAATCGTAAAGCATGATGTATGCAACATATAACAGAAATGTGAGCATATCCGCATATCATGCAACATGAGACAGTGATGTGAGCATAGCAAATATATCACGCAACATAGTATAATGATGTGGAAATTCTACTGTGTAAGTGACATAGTAATTATCGATGATGAAGTGTGTGAGCCGGCAATCTGTGTAAGTGTAACATACGCATCATCGATAATTGTGCAGGTGTACTAGCACAGGTATATGTAATTCAATGAGAATGTCATGAACGTAGCATAAAATACATCGTCTACGAAATGCTATCAGGTATACACATCTACAATATATCCGAGTCGGTGAATCTATCAATCGACATCCAGCTTCACAACATCACGTACTGTATAATATATCGTACAGCATCCTCTGGTCAAGGGTATGGATCAGTCATCCGATAACACTCATCGCGTATGGTAATCCATCGTACGACGGCAATAAAAAGTTTTGGATCCTATCAACCTATATGACAATGAGGGTGCGGACCTAACGTCTCGTACGACAATAAACAATTTGGGAACTCCTTATTCAGCCGTAGTCGATGTACTTCGTCGTCTCGGAATCCATGCGAATGTACCTACAATTAATATACAATCGCAAAGCTATTAAAATCAAGTCCGGAAAACCAATACGGCACACGGCGCGCTCATAGGTTAGAACCTATAACCTACGCATGCAAAACAACCAAACAACCCTCGTCGTCGACGTACAAACATCTAACGACCAAATACAATAGCAAATCTCAAAACCAATAATCCCAATATCGGAAAACAAAACCCAAAACTAAATCAGAAACTAAAGAAATTGGTCCCAGATTTTGGTTCAGGTAAAATCAGGCCAAACTAGTAATGCAGTGGGGTAGTATAGGGGGTAAGTGAGCTACAGAACCAACATGGACACCAAACACCACAGTGAGGCCGGCCACATGCCCACCAAAACCGGCCTGCTCGGCCAAAGGAAAGAGTTGGGGTCTCGTATTCTTAGGGTGGTCTCATATTGGTCTAACTAAATCTCTAGAGTTGCTAGATTTTCTCGTAAAGGCCTCAGGTCATCCCAGATTCACTGTAGGCACACAATACCTTACAAAACCGACACGGGACTATATCTAAATTTGTATTCTGGTCTCCAATCTCATTTCTAGGTTAGGGAATCGATCTCTAAGGCCTTAGAACAACCACTAAATAATCCAAATCCACACAATCATCTAAACCCTTTCTTAAATTTTCCAAACGTCACATACCCTAACCAAATCACATTCTAAACTAAACTAGGGTGCAAGAAACTAAAACTAAGCTAAATGAAAAGAATTATACCTCATGGATGCAACTTAGCAAAAACCCTAGCTTCCTAAAATCTCCAAAATCCAAACTTACAAGGTCCAATATGTTGAGGATGAAGTGGGGATCTTTTATAATGAAGAGGGGGTTTTGGTGAAGAAATGGAGATGATACTTGGAGGTGGAGGTGGAGGTGGAGGGAGATGAGGATGAGGGAGGTGAAGGTAAAATAATGGGGAATGAAGGAGATGGTGGCTGCCTTCTCTCTCTCTCTCTTTCTTATTCTCACCCTCACTCTCTCTCATGCCAAGTCACACACTCTCTCCAATAATTCTCTTTTTCTCTTCTCATTTTTCTTTCTCACAATAAGTCACATGACACCAATAAAACAACATGCAATACAATGCAACATGTCATGGTGCACTAGCCATGTAAAACTGTAGAAACACGGATTTGGTTTAATCGCGATTAGTAGTGCACTAATCAATTTTTATTTAAACTGTATATAATTAATTATAAAAATGCCAAATCCATTAAATATATTTTTAAATGAATAATTCATTTTAATCACCAATTATTTCACAATTATTGGTATATATTTATACCATTTTACGAAACGCCAAATTCATAAATCGGGTAGTTTTTGAGAAATATATTATTTTAGTATTAAATTCCAAAAATAATATTTTATATTTTCTGAAATGGTACAGATATAACCAGATTATAATATCATGTGTTGATTTAATAATTAAATATATATTTATATATTGAAATATATATATATATATATATATATATATATTAAAATATATTTATATAAACTAATATCATGCTCACTTTATTTTTTCTTCTCTTTAAATATTATTTGTATATGATACAAATAGTGTTTTATCATGTATGTTAATACATGAAACTTGTGTGTATGGGATGCACATGGAAATGATATGAGAACATTTTAGTTTCTTTAGTTTTATAAAGAAAAGAAATGAGTCATGAGATAAAAAGAAGTGTGTGGAAATTTTTAGAAATTTCTTTTTGACTTATCTTTTAGAAAAAGTATGCATAGTTCTTTTAATCTTATCCAATTCTCATATCATTCTCATCTCCATCTTCTCTCTCTTGGTTTTCTTTTGAGTGAGTTAGAAAAGAAAAAGAGAAGAGAATTAGTAAGCAAATGAATCTACATCTTATTTCTTCACTCTTTTAGCAAATTGGTGTAGAAAGTTTCTTCGCATACACTTAGTCTGTGAAGTAGGAGATTGTGTTGGGCAAATCTTAAGATGGATCATTTTTGACAAGAAAGTCTACATTCAAGCTCGATCCCGGAGTCTAGGAGTGTAGCCGGAGTCCAAGGAGAGGTGGCCAACGCGGTACAAAAGTTGTAGTTCGTTACCTTTTTGTTTAGCTCTCATTTGTTGTTGCAAGTTGTATTCATTGGTCTTAATTCTATTTGTACTTACTATAGCTCTCTTGAAATTTTAAAAATTATTGCTTCCACTGCATTTTAAACCATCTAGTAGAGAGTATAGCAAACATACAGTTATCAGATCCGGTCCAACGACTACAACATGTTTTGGTGAAATTGGAATTCATGAAACCCAAATTTTTCAAAACTAGTTTTAAAATTTTGCATGAAAAGATCTCATTTTTACTTATGCCGGAGCTACCGGATTCTTGGTTTAGACCAAGACTTTGGAGTAGGCTCAAGATAACCCAAACTCATCCAATTTGTGCTCGGTTCGGCCCCGATTCAAAGCCAAACCGAGGCCAATTCAGCCCCGCATCGAGGGTTGAATCGGCCACTGGATCAGCCACAATTTGGGGTTGTTCTAGGGCTGGTTCAGCCCTGGTGCGGGGCTGATCCCGCCCCTGATTTGGCCCCATTTTGGCTATGCTTGCTTTAATAATCTCATGACAGTACTCCCTACAACTTTCTTATTAGGTTCATCTGTTCTTTTAATGAGGTCAAACACCTTGAGTGTCATATCAAAACAGATGATCCGTCTCCGCAATGCTTGCTTTAGTCTAAAAATAGACATAAGCTACTTGCACACCTTTCACTACTCCCACTGACTACGATAAGCCTCTGGCAGAGTCATATATACATGCACTTCTAAATTCCCATTAGAAAGACATTATAGTCATCCACCTACCAAATCTCATAGTTATGAATAGCAGTGTAGAGTGTTTTTTGTCACCCTACTGAGATAGGAATACATGCCTCTTGTCAGGCATATACAGATTCCCCCTGCTTAGGGTAAGCTGGGGGTTTATTGATTATGGGGATCCAAATCTCCGGCAGCCACGGACTAAGCTGCCGTTAATTACACCTTATTTTTGGAGCGAGGGAATCTCCAATTGATGAGTCAAACTGGTCATGCGAACTCAATGTGTCGTGTGCATGTGTTGTGCTTTGGAAAGGATTTGGATGTATCGGGGGCCATGCAGAGTTTACGGCGGTCCCGCTACCCGGATAGCGGGATGGGGTTCAAAGGGGCAAGCAGCCCCCTTACGGGGTGCAGGGAAGCGCCCCGTTAAAAAAAATTCTAATAGGGGACGTGTTTTAAGTATGGAGCGTGAGGGAAAAAGAGGGGTGAGGAGCATCCTAAGGACGCGTGAATGGCGCGTGGGCGCTGGACGCCCGCGGACCACGTGCAAATTGTGTGGGGGGCTGGGTGATTGATCGTTAAAATGTATGTTATAAATATCCGCAATCAAAACGATGTCGCTAGTAGCTAGCCGCAATGAGTACGGATCGTCCGCAGGGAACGTGATCTCTCTTCTTCCTTTAGACGAGTTGATGAAAGAAGGATGATTGTTTGTCGTTATATTTTAAAATGGATATAAGATTTATAATGAAAAGGCTTGTAAGGTTCATAAGACTTACTAGTAATGGATGAATAATTAAAAATGACTCTTTTATCTTCTTAATAATTTAAAACTTGAAAGATAGTGATGAATGTATATTAGGATTCATAGAGGGAATTAGGCTTTTCCACTCTAACCCTTGTCCTTTCATTGATCTTTATTCATGTCAAGCCCTTAACGAAAAAAGTATTCAACCAATTTCAAATCGTGGTCGTGACTATCAATAAATTGATAGCGCGTCAGATTAGATGATTAATATTTATTTTACTAAGGTTTATAAATCTTAAAATGTAATATAGAAGTTAGAAGGATTTTCATCCATTATTCTACCCTATCCTACAAACCATAGCAAGTTAGGAATTACTCGCTCATGGTTAAGTTAGACGAAAAGTTGAAGAAGAATGAAAGCATGATTAAGATGCAGAAAAATAAGTGCAGAAATTAAATGCGGAAAATAAATGCAAAAAGAATTAAACTAAAATCTACCTTTATTAATCAACTATTGCATTTAAAATTCTCCTTAGAAAGTAGATTACAAGAACCCTAATTTGCTCTAGATCAAATGCAAAAAGAATTAAAATAAAATATACCTTTATTAATCAACTATTGCATTTAAAATTCTCCTTATAAAGTAGATTACAAGAACCCTAGATTGTTCTAGATCTCTCTCTTGTTGGAGATAGATGAATAGGTGATGATCGCTTGGATACGTGGATCTCTTGATCTCTTCGGTGATGATTTTTAATGTGCAGCTTTCGGTCCCTTATATAGTCACCCAAACCAGAAACCCTAGATTCCATAAGTGAGGATATGCAGTTAAGATCCAAGCCACCAATATCACATCCAACGGCCATCAAAGAGCCGCAGATTAGCCGCGATTTCCCCTATTTGGCCGCCCTTACGCCGCGACTTAGTGGAATCAGGATTAAGGATTTCTTCTGGTCTCTTGTGTTTCCATGTGGAGATCATCTCGATGTCTAAATTCTGAAAATAATGCTCTGAGTCTCTGCCGTTGCTAGATCTCTCGATTTGCTTCTAAATTTTGGCAGATTCGATTTCGATTTTCCGATATGACTCGAATCTCTTACTTGGATTCCAGACCTGAGCTAATATCTGCATAATATCTTAAATCATAGTATTAGTACCATTTGGTATATTTTGAGATATTATCCTAACCATTTAAATGATATAATATCTTAAGAATATTGATTAGAAATATTTGATATGATATGCATATTTAAATTACAAAGATTTCATTTAAATATTATATGCATATATTTTCCCTCATTATGTTAATTATAATGTAGAAACATATGATAATAATCTTTTTACAAATAAACCCACATATGTTCTATATTTACAATAAACACCTTTTAGTACTTAACAATAGTAGGGAAAATTTTCATTCAAATGTGCAATATTTTAGACTAATCAAATACCCCTAAACTTAACTTTGATCGTCCCAAGCAAACTAGTTATTAAAGAGAAAAAGAAAAACCTAACTAGCACACTTTCGTTGGCAACACGATTGCACCGAGCACGTGCAACAAGCCTTTAAACCTCTAGGTGTCCCTAGTAGGAGGAGTGTTGTCTCCTGAGGGTTTTCAGCGGATTACACCTACAAAATCCCATAATAAGAAAAAGAAGATGAAAGTTACATATAAGATAAGGAACATATAAAAGAAAGAACTTGAAAATGAGAGTTTCAAACTACACTAGCTTTTTAGTTGCCATGAGCCCTATCTTAATAGTCATGAAAATATGTCAGAAATCACATCATCCCTCAATAAGCTTTTAAACCTCTAGGTGTCCCTAGTAAGAGGAGTGTTGTCTCCTGAAGGTTTTCAGCGGATTACACCTACAAAATCCCATAATAAGAGAAAAATATGAAAGTTACATATAAGATAAGGAACATATAAAAGAAAGAACTTAAAAATGAGAGTTTCAAACTACACTAGCTTTTTAGTTGCCATGAGCCCTATCTTAATAGTCATGAAAAGATATCAAAAATCACATCATCCCTCAATAAAACATCGTCTTTAGTCTTCCTCCCTACTTTTCTTCCAAACATCAATCGTATACCCATACGTGTGTGTAAAACAAATCCCTACACTTAGAGAATTTAATTCAAACTATCATACTCTTGTCCATCTTCCTTAATACTTTTTAGTCAGTGAATATTTTATATGGAATTGCACAAATATTCTTCATGCGACCGTTAATACTTCTTGAGGTACTAGCCAGCCGATTACCAAATATGCTCACTCATTAAGGCGTAATTAGGAATATCCTAGTCTTGCAACATCTAAGGCTTAGCAGTGGCTCCTAAATCAGTTGGTCTAAGGCACTAGATGATAAGGCGCCCTCGCTATATTTTTTATGCTTCGTTAAGTAATTACAAAGCCAGTGTTCATTTTTCTTCACCGTGTATATTTTATATGTCATTTATATTTTGTTGATTTATATACTTTTTTCCTTCATACTAAGGCTTTTAGACAAGAGCATTTCAAGATATTCTCTACCATCCTAAGTTTCAAGATGTGTGCAAGTGCGTATAGTAGGGCATCAACATTCAGATATTTTGTTTTAAGAAAAGAGACTATTTTTCAGACTTATTTCTATCCTCAGATTAGTGATTTCCTTCATATTACTAACCCTTGGGACAACAGCTCATGGTTACCTATTACTAGCTTCGTTTTAAAATATCTAATTTTCTTGCATTTCTTAAATCTCTTCCTATCTTTCATATGTATTTTCACTTTTTAACTTTTATTATCAAAAAATTTTAGTGCTTTTATTTAGTATAATGCAAAATAATGCGTGAATAAGCACAACCTCCCCCAAACCTATTTGCAGCAGTTTCCCCACTGATGTCATCTTTTAATATCAAAACCTGTGGACTTGGGAGAAAAAATTCTCAATTATTAGTAAAAGGGGACAAAAGTCAATGACAGTGAAATCCTCGCCCAAACTTATTTTTGGCTCACAATCGTGCAAAAAAATTCTTTTCTTTCAAGAGCCAAAATATTTTTCTCCCCCCCAAACTTTGAGTAAAACAATGTTTTAAGCATTTAAAATCATAAGAGGGGGAAATATTATTGGTCTATATAAAGCTTTACAAAGACCAAAAGTCATCACCAACCATTCGAATATTTTATCAATGTGACACCATGGTTGGTAGAAGATCATGTCACAGATAGACGTGAAGAAGTGGGGAGGAGATAAGAGGTGTAATTGAACGGTTTATGTCTCGGTTGATAGAGAAAAAACAGTGACGGCGGATGAAAACGAGAATATAAAAGATAAGGAGTAGGTGGAATATCCGCATTCTCGTACTTGATAAGAAGAAGGGATGGCGGTTCAACTTCTTTGGGTGGAGGTTGATTCATCACAACATCAATGTATTTTAGGAACGCGAGTTCTTCGGAGAATATTTCTTCAAAATTTCCATCGATATTCCGAACGATAATCTCATCGGAATGAAAGGTATGATACTCGGATAGCTCGACTAAATCATTCGACAAGTCAAAGGATTCAGACTTGGGTGTCGACTTGTCGACAGAAGGGTCTTCACGTGTATAATAAATAGCAGGATCCAACAATAACGCACTAGTAGCGTCGAGATCAGTATTGTGAAGCTCCTCAAATTCGCAACTGTCGGAAGCTATTTTTTCGACAGAACAAACATCAACTATATGAGCATAGGGTTCAGAGGGTTGACTTCCTAACCTGTAGATGTTAAGCTCAATTGTCATTTTCCCAAAGGGCAGGTTCATTGAACTGTTACAAAAATTGATTATTGCGTTGGATGTTGCTAGAAAATGTCGACCTAGAATTATCGGAATTTGGTTTCGTGGGTTTACTACAGGCTGTGTATCTATAACTATAAAGTTCACAGGGAATATAAATTCCCCGACTTTGATCAACACGTCCTCTAGCTCACCCTAGGTTGGGTGATAGATCGATTGTCCATCTGGAGAGTGTAGTGCACAGGTTTCAACTCTCTTATGCCTAATTGCTCATAAACAGAATACGAAAGCAAGTTAACACTAGCACCTAAATCGAGCAGAGCACGATTGATAATTTTACCCCCAATAGTTATAGATATTGTAGGACAACCGGGGTCCTTACGTTTCGTGGGCATCAATTGGGTAAGAGAATTGCTCATATTACTCACTAAGAAAAAAAATTTAGGCACTTGAATTTTTCTTTTCCTAGTGCATAAGTCCTTTAGAATTTTCGCATAGGATGAAACTTGTTGGATAATATCTAGGAGAGGAATATTTATGTTAACTTACTTGAAAAATTTCATAATCTTCTCCATTTGGGGATTAGGTCTGTTGTCCCTTAATATGTTTGGAAATGGAGCTTTATCAATAAGGGTTGGGTCCAACATTTGAGGAGAAGTATGTGGGGATGGAATGGATCCCAAAATTGGATTTGGGATGGGTGTAGACGGTGATTCATTCAAGGAAGTGTGCTGAGTGTTCGAACCTAGTGGAAAACGGAGAAAAGGCTTAGAAGATGTTGGAATAGATGAAGTAGGAGTAGAAGTAGTAGCCAAGGTTTCATCAACTTCAACTTGTTCACCAACATGATTATTCAACACTCTTCCCGATCTCAACGTGGTTACAATACTCATATTATGATTTTGAAAGATGATATTTTCACTTTGTGAGTGGCCAGGATTTGGTAGAGATTGAGATGGAAGTCTCCCTTTCTCTCTCTCGCTCATCGTGGCATTTAACTATACAATTTGTGCTTCTATCGATTTTATACTTTCACCGTGGGAAGCAGTGTGTTGCACTATCGTTTGGATAAAATACGTTAAATTAGCCGTTATTTGCGTGGATTGTTTAATGAACGTTTCTAAGTTTCGTTCGAGTGCAGAGATTTTATTGGTATCGCCCGTCGAAATATTATTATAAGGAGCAAAGTTGTTGGCTAGATTTTGAAAAGATTGTGGTTGCTGAATTTGGTATGGTGGTTGTTGCTGTGGAGGAAGCCTTTGATAGTTATTTTGGCTTGGGAACTGATTTTGATTTTGAGATTGTTTTTGGTTCCAAGCAAAATTAAGATGATTCCTCCATCCTTGATTATATATGGATGAATAAGGGTCATTTCTAGGTTGTTGTTGAAAAGCAGTATTGGTTTGTTCATGACCTTGAGACAGAGGATTCAAAGGACATTCTTCCGTTAAATGTGATGGGTTAAAACAGCAACCACACATGTTTTTGGGGAGCGTAACTTGGTTTAGGGAGGCTGAAGAGAAATTTTTTTTCCCATAGCTTCGAGTTTCTTTTACATTGCGGCCATTTCGTCTTTCACTGCGATGGAAACGTCGAGCTGATGGATACCTGCCCTAGATGAAGATGATATAGGTCTAGTGCTCTCACATTGTAATGTTTGTTCGGCAAGATTTTCTAGAAATTGTCAAGCTTCGATATCGTCTTTTGACATGGAATGGCATTGACAAATGGTTTCAACCATTTGTTTTATCACTGGATTAACACCTTCATATATAATTCGGAAAATTTTCCATCTATCGATTCTGTGATGAGGGCATTGGACAATAAGATCTTTAAACCGTTCAAAACATTTCCAAAATGGTTCATTGCGAAGTTGGGTAAACTGGTTAATCTCGCTTCGAACACGGGCGGTTTTGTGATGAGGATAAAATTTCTTAAGGAATGCTATAAAGAATTCATCCCATTCACCGATAGAATGTGCGGCAGTGCTATAGAACCACTTTTCTGCTAAATCGGTCAAAGTAAAAGGGAGAAGACGTAATCGCAGTGCATCCCCTGAAAGTTGGGTTGTGCTCATCATTGCACATACGTTTTCGAATTTGGTTATAAAAACGTATGCATCTTCATATTCAAACTCGTGAAATTTGGGCAACAAGTTGATGAAGTGGGGTTTAATTTCGAAAATATCCTCATTGGCTAGTGGGAGAGACAGACAAGTAGGAAGGGGTCCACACACGGGGTAGCATTTTTCTTGGAGAGAGATGCACGATGGATTCTACGCACCTACGGGTGGTGTTGTTAAAATATGATGGAGATCCGTCCATCACAGGAGATGTGGTAGGTGGAGGAGAAATAGAAGATGAAGAAGTACCGACTTCAGAGTCGATAGCAAAAACACAGACTAGACGGGCACTAGAATCTCGTGTCCAGCAGATCATGCACTAAGCGGGTTTAGCGCACGTGGCAGCGTGTGTAAGAACGATTTTTAAGAAAGTTTGTTTTGGAAAAAATATCGTATGTGATGCTTGACTCAACAAATCACAAAATGCATAAATAATCCCTAAAGCTAGGGTCACCTAGATCAAGTTACTAGACCGCCCTAGACTTCCAAAGGACAAGTCATGGGATCAATCCTCTACCACCTCCTTATCACTCTTGTGGCCAGGTAAGTGGGAGATATTCGATATACGAATCACCGAAATAGCAGGCCTAATTAAGTAACCACTTTGCATAGTCACACTTGTCTAGACACCAGAAGAGAAATACGGATAAGTGATATATTACCCACGACCCTCCTCTGTCCTAATTGAGCGCGACAGCCCTTAGGGGCTCGGTCTAGATATTTTTTAATTAATGTAGGGTGATATTATGCTCGTTTTGTGATTTGTGGGGCCTAGTAAGGGTGATGAAATCCCCACCTAATCTGAGTTTGGGTTTATTGCCCCTTAATGTCCATTTTAGATATGCAAAACAAATCGAAATCAAAACACGCAAAAAGATTTTTGAGCGGCGATGTTTGCAAAGAATCCAACAGGTAAAATTATATTATTGGAGCTTTAGAGGAGAGAGAAAGATATTAGGAAAATACCACAGAAGATTGGGGGCTTAACTCTTCTAGGAAGTCGCGGTTCCGCCGCAAAATAGACCCAAATGCCGCGGTTCTGCCGCCGTGTAGAATGATCTTTTGCCAAATTTTCTTCAGAGCCCTCCTATACTCCTCTTGTCCAAGTTGATAGTCTCTGAATCTCTGTTATCTTACTCCAGTTACTCCAGATTTCCTTACAAAACTCGCACAATAATCGTTAAATACATAAGATGTGGTTTTGGTTCTCGTTAATTTTATGTTCGCTGCATTTTATAAGAAATCAACCCGAATAACAAGAAGAAAAATTATGACCGTTTCCCCGACAATGGCGTCATTTGATTGATCGTTAAAAAATATGTTATAAATAACCCAATCAAGATAGTGTCCCTAGTAGCTAGCCGCGATGAGTACGGGTCGTCCGCAGGGAAATGTGAACCCTTTTCTTACTTTAGACGAGTTGATGAAAGAAGGGTGATTGTTTGCCGTTATATTTTAAAACGGATATAAGATTTATAATGAAAAGGCTTGTAGGGTTCATAGGACTTAGTAGTAATGGATGAATAATAAAAATAACTCTTTTATCTTTTTAATAGTTTAAAACTTGAGCGATAGTGATGAATGTAGATTATGGTTCATGGAGGGAATTAGGATTTCCCACTCTAACCCTTGTCCTTTCATCGATCTCTATTCACGAAACAAGTGTTCAACCAATCTCAAATCGTGGCCGTGATTATCAATAAATTGATAGCGCGCCAGATTGAATGGTTAACATTTATTTTGCTAAGGTTTATAAACCTTAAAATGTCAAAAAGAAGTTAGATGGATTTTCATCCATTATCCTACCCTGTCCTACAAACCCTAACAAGTTAGGAATTACTCGCTCATGGTTAAATTAGAAGAAAGGTTGAAGAAGAATGAAAGCATGATTAAGATGCAGAAAAATAAGTGCAGAAATTAAATGTGGAAAATAAATGCAAAAGGAATTGAAATAAAATCTATCTTTATTAATCAACTATTGCATTTACAATTCTCCTTAGAAAGTAGTTTACAAGAACCCTAGTTTGCTCTAGATCTCTCTCTTGTTGGAGGTAGATGAATAGGTGATGATCACTCGAGTACGTAGATCTCTCGGATCTCTTGATCTCTTTGATGTTGATTTTTAATGTGCAGCTTTCGGTCCATTATATAGTCACTCAAACCAGAAACCTTAGATCCATAAGTGGGGATATGCAGTTAAGATCCAAGCCACCAAATATCATATCCAACGGCCATCAAAGATCCGCGGATCCGCCGAGATTTCCCCTATTTGGTCTCCCTTCTGCCGCGACTTGGTGGAATCAGGATTAGGGATTTCTTCTGATCTCTTGTGTTGCCATGTGGAGATCCTCTTGATTTCTAGATTCTGAAAAGAATGCTCCGAGTCTCTGCCGTTACTAGATCTTTCGATTTGCTTCTAAATTTTGGCAGATTCGGTTTCGATTTCCCGATTTGACTCGGATCTTTTACTTGGATTCCAGACCTGAGCGAATATCTGCATAATATCTCAAATCATAGTGTTAGTAGCATTTGGTATTTTTTGAGATATTATCCTAACTATTTAAATGATATAATATCTTAAGAATATTGATTAGAAATATATGATATGATATGCATATTTTAATTACTAAGATTTCATTTAAATATTATATACATATATTTTCCCTCATTATGTTAATTATAATGTAGAAACATATGATAATAATCTTTTTACAAATAAACTCACATATGTTCTATATTTACAATAAACACATTTTAGTACTTAACAATAGTAGGGAAAATGTTCATTCAAATGTGCAATATTTTAGACCAATCAAATACCCCCAAACTTAATTTTGATCATCCCGAGCAAACTAATTATTAAAGAGAAAAAGAAAGACCTAACTAGCACACTTTTGTAGGCAACACGATTGCACTGAGCACGTGCAACAAGCCTTTATACCTCTAGGTGTCTCTAGTAGGAGAAGTGTTGTCTCCTGAAGGTTTTCAGCGGATTACACTCACAAAATCCAATAATAAGAGAAAGAAGATGAAAGTTACATATAAGATAAGGAACATATAAAAGAAAGAACTTGAAAATGAGAGTTTCAAACTACACTAGTTTTTTAGTTTCCATGAGCCCTATCTTAATAGTTATGAAAATATGTCAGAAATCACATCATCCCTCAATAAAATATCGTTTTTAGTTTTCCTCACTACCTTTCTTCCAAATATCGATCATATACCCCTACGTGTATGTAAAAAATATCCCTACACTTAGAGAATTCAATTCAAGCTATCATACTTTTGCTCATATTCCTTAGTACTTTTTAGTCGGTGAATATTTTATATGGAATTGCTCACACATTTTTCATTCGACCGTTAATACTTCTTAAGATACTAACCAACCGATTACCAAATTTGCTCACTCATTAATGCGTAATTAGGAATATCCTAGTCTTGTAACATCTAAGGCTTAGCAGTGGCTCCCAAACCAGTTGGTCTAAGGCACTGGGTGATAAGGCACCCTCGCTATATTTTTTTATGCTGCCTTAAGTAATTACAAAAATAATGTTTATTTTTCTTCACCGTGTATATTTTATGTGTCATTTATATTTTGTTGATTTATATACTTTTTTTCTTCATACTAAGGCTTTTAGACAAGAGCATTTCAAGGTATCATCTACTATCCTAAGTTTCAAGATGTGTGCAAGTGCGTATAGTAGGGTATCAAAATTCAGATGTTTGGTTTTAAGAATAAGGACTATTTTTCAGACTTA
This sequence comes from Agapanthus africanus, assembly GCA_030015575.1. Lineage (NCBI taxonomy): Eukaryota > Viridiplantae > Streptophyta > Magnoliopsida > Asparagales > Amaryllidaceae > Agapanthus > Agapanthus africanus. Next base: position 460,053,058 of record JASDDO010000012.1, on the reverse strand, counting down.
TTTCTATCCCCAGATTAGAGATTTCATTCATCTTACTAAATCTAGGGACAATTGCTCATGACTACCTATTACTACCTTCGTTTTAAAATATCTAATCTTCTTGCATTTCCAAAATATATTCCTATCTTTCATATGTATTTTCACTTTGTAACTTTTATTATCAAAAAATTTTAGTGCTTTTATTTAGTATAATGCAAAATAATGCGTGAATAAGCACAAACCTCCCCCAAACTTATTTGCAGCAGTATCCTCACTAATGTCATCTTTTAATATCAAAACCTGTAGACTTGGGAAGAAAAGTTCTCAATTATTAGTAAAAGGGGAAAAAAGTCAATGGCAGTTAAATCCTCCCCCAAACTTATTTTTGGCTCACAATTGTGCAAAAATTTCCTTTTCTTTCAAAAGCCAAAATATTTTTCTCCCCCCCCCCCAAACATTCAATAAAACAGTGTTTTAAGCATTTAAAATTGTCACGACCCAAAGTTTGGATGTGACCGACACTTAAATTGTATAATATCTAAACATATTTACACAACCCGAGTAAGCCGAAAAAAACCAAGATCAAATCCATTATTTTTTTTTTCTGCGGAACTTTTATAAAATTTTAGTTTTTAAGTAAAAATCACAGTTTTATGTAATTAAGATCCTAACAGTAACTCACTAGTGAATTCATAATAAAATCAGTTACAAAGTATTAAATTTGGTTGCATCCTTAATTGGGATCAACAATATCAATAGTAGAAATAAATATCCAAACGTATATGACCTCAATAAGAATTTCAAACATAAGTAAAAGAAATAACAATTTATAGAACTAAACGATCTCATCTATCAAATAATATATATATAACCATCTCACTCTAAGTCATAATACAAGGTCTGATGGAGATTTTCTAGATCCAAAATACAATACCAAAAGAGAAGGTTACTACATATGTAACCCACCTATCAAAAGATGCGATAAAAGCTGAAAAAGTGGATCTGCACTGTTGTTAACTGTCCACTCTACTCCTGCAAGAAACTGTAGCACAACGGGGTTGAGTTGCCAACTCAGTGAATAAAACTAACATATAACGGCTGATAACGCAAATGTGACAAACTATCACTAACTGCAATAAGGATAATTATGATGCATGATAACATGTGGAAAACATGAATCCGTACTACCAATCACATAACCAAAACTGAAATCTCATCATTTATTTCCAAATAAAGTTCATCTTTCCGTGTCCATCATAGATACAAATCTTCCATTCTCTCAGGCATCGTTCCTCAAACGATCATGTAATCAATAACACCGGTTGATATCATATATAAATATCTACCGTATTTCACAACTATCTCCGGTATCGAGTATCCTCGTTAGACTCCCCGTCTATCCTGCCCCTCGGTCTCGACCGGGTCCACCATGGATCCAACTGTATCCCCACCGACTCAGTCTGGATAAAATTATAAATCCGTAACCGTATACCCACCGACTCGGTCCGGAATAAAACCAAATCATAAAAACATCTTATGGTGGACATGTCACATCAATTATGAACAATCACTGGATTTATGCAATAGTACAAGAAAGCTCAAAACCATAAATCCTCAATAATAAAATTTTCTCTTATATCAACTTCGAACATTTAAATACGAAACATAATGTCATTCATGCAAAGTACTACTGTTAATGATGTTTAAGGTATGATAGAATCATATTTAACAAGATAATTATTTAGTGTATAAGTGATATGTTAATATCGACGAGGTGTAGTGTAACATGTAAAGATGTGCACGTGCGGCATAACTCGTCGATAATTGTACAGTGTTATAACAACTATTAACATGGTGATGTATAGGTATATGTGAATGCATATTATTAACTTCGCATATAAAGTAAAATTTTCAATTTAACAAAATACGGGCGTATCACGCCATCTTTACACAATCCCCCGATAGATGTTTAGTCTACTCACCGGAATACGTCGTACTACTCAGGAATCGCCAATCATTTTCCTTTCCTTGCAGCCTCCGAAGTTCCCGCACTCAAATCTATCATTTAATTAACTTGTATAACAAAATGGCTACATTTCCGATACGGCAAAAAAATCAAGAAAACACAAGTTGTACGTGCTAATTACACTACGTACGACTATTGCAAATGATCTAACACTTAACCTCACTAAAATTTAACCCAATGCTGCATCGCGGCAGAAAACAGAACGCGTTACGTTTTACTTGTGTCATATTTTAGAATTTTGATCTCTTTTTCTGATATTAGTTCCCAGATTTTATATACAGTTAAACTAACTTGATTAAACAATACCAAAATAACCAAACACCTACACAGAGACCTACCCAACTACCCAAATCACCAAATTTCCTCAAAAATCCGGGACGCCGGAATTCTATTGTTGGTCGCCGGCCAAATTCCGAGCCCCTGGGTTCGTGCTCCTATGGGTTGTTCTAGATCTAGCATACAACATTTTGGCACTGTTTTGTTAAGTTAAATTTTATCTAAACTATAGCAGATTTCAACAGAGTTCAGTTTTGCTTAAAATACGATATTATAAACATTGGATTTCTAATTTAAACTAATTACAGAACTAAATCCTACCGTGAGTAAGGATTTTACCTATAAGGAATTGCAGGAAGAACTCCCTCCAAGATACACAAGCTCCTAGTCCTAGCTTGATGGTGAGAAAATCCTAGACTAAGCTCTTTTCTTCTTCTTTCTCTTGTTCTTCCTTATTTGCTTTAGTTTTCTTTTTTCTTTCTTTTAAAGTTTTAGATTGTAAATTAGTTAAATGATCTAAACATAATATATATATGAGAAGAGGGAAGGGTGAGGTGTAGGAGGTGGTGTCAAAGACCAAAGGGTGCCATCCTCATACAAGGAGGAGGTGTTGTGTGTGTGTGCATGCAAGTAGGAGGTGTCCTTACATTATCTCATCAATTTGTTTTAAATTGTAATAAAATTCTGAGCTAAAAACATTCTCTACCCCTTTTTCACTTACCCCCCTACAATTCCAAGTTTGCATATTTTTCCTAAATTTTACAAAAAAGACCCTTCACTACCTATGTTATTATATAAACACTATTTTCTTAAAATGAAGCTAAATTTATCATTAAAACCCTTGTAATTGATTAATGTTACATACTAAAATTATAATTTAATTTGTTTTACATACTACTTATGAAAATGTCTTATTTGGTTTTAATAACCTTTTAATTTAACATTTTATTATTTAATTAATTAATTTTATTTATTTCTAAATTTTCAGAATGTTACAATATTCCCCCTTTAAGAAAATTCGGTCCCCGAATTTAAATTAACTAGACGTACTTTCGAAAAGATGTGGAAATTTCTTTCGCATCGCATCCTCGGTATCCCAAGTGATCTCTTTGCTATTCGTTCCTCGCTAATGAATCTTTACAGATGGAAGTACCCTTGATCTCACTTTCTTTGCCTGCCGGTCTAGAATAGCTACAGGCTGCACTGTGTATGATAAATCCGGCTCAAGCTGTAAGGTCTGATGTTGGTTCGCGTGAGAAGGATCGTGAAGATACTTGCGAAGCATCGATACGTGAAACATCGGATGCACATTGGGAAAACTCGGTGGAAGTGCTAAACGATAAGCTACAGTACCCACTCTCTCCAGAATCTCATAATGTCCGAGATATCTGGGGCTGAGCTTCCCCTTTTTCCCGAAACGCATCACACCTTTCATCGGAGACACACGAAGGAACACATGATCTCCCACATCAAACTCGAGTCTACGACGTCGTCGATTGCATATGATTTCTGTCTGCACTAGGCCGCTCTCATTCTGTCTCGTATCAGCTGAATCTTTTTTGTAGTCTCATGTACTATTTGCGGTCCCAAAATGCTACTCTCGCTCAGTTTCGTCCAGCAAACAGGAGATCGACATTTCCTCCCATACAAAGCTTCAAAGGGTGCCATCTGGATTGTCTCCTAAAAACTATTGTTGTACGAAAATTCTATCAAAGGTAGGTGATGATCCTAACTACCACCAAAATCAAGGTTGCAAGCTCGAAGCATATCCTCTAAGGTCTGAATGGTCTGCTCTGACAGACCATCCATCTGTGGGTGAAAAACTGTACTAAAACTCAGTCGTGTACCAAGAGCTTCTTGATATTTCTACCATAGCCTACTAGTAAACTGGGTACCCCTATCTGAAACTATGTACGTCGGAACTCTATGTAATCGTACAATCTCATCGATATAAATCTGAGCATACTGTGCAAACCCATACGTCGTCTTCACCGGAAGAAAATGAGTTTCCTTTGTCAATCAATCTACAATCACCCAAATGGAATTATACCCTCTGCTAGTCCTGGGTAGACTCACAACGAAATCCATGGAAATCTGTTCCCATTTCCACTCCGGAATGGGCAAGGGCTGCAACTCTCCTGCCGGCCTCTGGTGCTCGGCCTTGACTTGCTGACAAGTCAAGCATCTCGAAACAAACTCCGCAACGTCCCTCTTAATTCCTTCCCACCAATAAACATCCCTCAAGTCATGATACATCTTGGTGGAACCAGGATGAATACTATATGCTGATCTATGGGCTTCCTCTAAGATCTCACGTGTCTGGCACACAAAGACGAGCCCCAAAACGTAATACTCTACGGTCATCTATCACGAACTCTGACTCCCTGCCCTGCTTAACCTGACCCAAAATATCCGTTATACGAGCATCTGCGGGCCGTGTCTCTCGAATACGATCCAATAACTGAGGACGGGTGCGAACATGTGCTAATTGTCCTCCTGTCGATGTGAACTCAAACTGTATAGGCTATCACATAAAATTGCCAGTCGGTAGAAGACTGTCTCTACAAGGTGCGCAAATGAGATAAGCTACCTCCAGGCCTCCGACTCAAAGCATCTGCTACAACATTCGCTTTGCCTGGATGATACAAGATCTCGCAATCATAATCCTTCACGAGTTCCATCCATCGATGCTGCCTTAGATTCGGATCCCTTTGCTGAAAAATATACTTTAAGCTCTTATGATCTGTGAAAATTCGGCACGACTCTCCATACAAGTAATGCCTCCAAATCTTCAGTGCGAAAACTACAGCAGCCATCTCCAAATCATGAGTGGGGTAGTTCTGCTCGTGCCTCTTCAACTGTCGAGAAGCATAAGCTACAACCCAGCCGTGCTGCATCAATTCACCCACTCGAGATGCATCACAATACACAACAAAACCACCTGACCCAGAAGGTAAAGATAAGACTGGTGCAGTCGTCAAGCGCGTCTTCAACTGTTGAAAACTCTGTTCATATGCATCTGTCCAAAGAAAGGGAACTTCCTGTAAGGTTAGCCTAGCACCACATGAAGGGTTTGGAAGCATCACATGAACCAAAAGTGGAGTCTTTAGGGTGCTAAGTTAACTAACAAAGAATCGTTCCTAGAATCGATTAGGGTTTCAAATTTTTCACATCATCATATGAAAGGAAAGCTAGGGTTTAGAGAGTACAACCTTTGTAGCTCCCTACGCTAGACTCCTCGGCTACTTAGGGTTTGAAAAAGCTCCGCTTGAACTCCTCGATGTCACCGATGATCCACCCGGAGTCCGCTTTGTCCAAGCTTGCAACTTTATCCGATCAAGTGAACGAAATCAAGCTAACACTCCAAACAAGTGGGCTAGACTTGTGTAGAATGGTGTTGTAACGATCTAGAAATCGTTTTGTGTTTGTTTCTGTTTTTGGGTGAAATTCATCGGTATTTTCAGTTTTATACCGATTGTGATCAAACGACCATATCGACTTACCAGCACCTAGTTTTGAGAAAATAAAGCTAGTGCGCACACTTTGAGAGTATATGGGACGTTTTGGTGCAATTTGAATTTTTCCCATTTTTAATGTTATTTTAATCCGGTTTGCACTTTTCTGGAAAACTTTTCTTTGCATCTTTTCTTAAAATTTTTCCTAAGTCAACTAAACTACATAGCAAGTGTTGTGTGGACAAGGATTAAAGGGAAAAAGAAAAGAAAAGAATTGAGAAGAAGAGGAGAAGAAGGTGCATGTATGTTGACTTTGCATTTAATGTTAGGAATTTCTTGGAAATTCACTCTCTCTCTCTCCCTCACACTTGGCCGAGCTCACCTCTTCCCCTACTGCCTTGTGCAATTTCCTATCTCTTTTCTTCATTATTCTTTCATAAAACAACCACAAATCCTTCTCTCTTCATCACAAATTCCATTTTTCTTCATGGTTTTGCCTCTTGCTTGCTTGAAGTGCTCTTGAGCTTGGATTCTTGATGTTCTTTGGCTAGGTAAATTCCTTTACTGCTCTTTTAAGTGTTTTTAGTATAACTTAGCTTTTTAATTGCAGTTTAGATGGTTAAATTAGGTTTTGTCGCGAAATATCGTATTTTGGTGTCGGTTTGTGGTTTCTAGAACCTGCTTTGATCCGGAGTGGTTACTGAGAAAATAAACATAGGTGTTGTGTTGTACTAGAGGACCTGGAGCACCACCAGAGAGATGGCACCCATCCCACCGGCCTGGGCCGGCGACAGGAAGAAGAGGGGCCGGCGACGCCGGCCAACCTGAGGAGTTTGGGTTTGGGTTTTGTACTGTGGGTGTCTGCTATGTTTAGGGTTCTTCTGGTCTTGTTGAATTTGTTTAGTTTTCACAGTAGGAAAATCTGGGATCATTTGTGCAGTTTCTAGTGTTTCGTGTTCATGCGATACGTGTTACGACACGCGTCGTGCCGTTTTCGTAGTTTCGCTCTTAAGTCGTTTTCGTCGTGTCGCTACTCTCGTTAGCCACGATACGAACACTTAAGAGGTGGTTGTGTGTTGTTGTGTCGGTTAGATGTAGCTAGTTTGTATTCGTAGCGGTTATTGATATATATATTGCTTGTTGTTTATATGTTGCAGGTTCGCAGACGAGGACTACGGACACTGCTACAGGGGGATATAGGTGGTAGATTTCATCTAGCTTGGAGTGTGGGTGAGTAGATTTAACATCTACAGGGGAATCGCCCGCATGGCGTTATGCGTCTGGGCTAGAAATCTTACCTTGTCGCATATTCTATATCATGTTTAGAATTGCGCATATACCTTACTGCTTAGTGATAGTTGTGAATGGACTAGTATCCTTAGGACACTGCACTATTATTGACGGCTCAGATTGCGAGAGCACTGATTGTATGCCACACACACCGTCAATAATTGCCATGTCATACACAACCATATTTTAGAAATGATATTGTATGGTTAGGGACATTGTGACTTTGATACATATTTCTTATCAGTTATCACTTAGATATTGACATGCTAGTTCCTGTTTACCTATAGGATGTTGTACCATTAGTGCTAGGTACATATACACCTAGGGACATAGATACAGGTGTACATGCTTTTCATACTTCACCTATACCTGATAGGTATATTACATCATCACATAGATACAGGTGTACTTGCATTCCATACTTTATTTATACCTGATAGGTATATCACATCAGCATACAGGTAGGTGTACTTGTATTTCATACTTATACCTGATAGGTATATCACATCATCTTGTAGGTAGATACCTATATTTCTGCTATACTGTTCATGTATTCATTTATTATCTGGTGAATGCTATGCTGTTCTTTTATACGCTTTCATTACAGTTTCATATTGCGTATATTTTATTCATGGATTATCGCAATGTTATATGGATTTTTCATGATGTTTTCTGGATTTGGGAACCGTGGTAGTTCATGAAATTATGCATACATTGAAACACCCGGTTTCCTTGAGATGATATTATAGCATCCACCATGAGATTTATCGGTGTAGATATATATATATCCTATGCGAGGAGGCGTCGTGAGCCGCATGAGGATACATGGTGGGGCCCGGAGGTACCCCGAAGCAAGAATGTTGTCGGAGTGAGTCGACGTCGCATTGAGGCGATGAGGCCTAGGGGAGCCATACTTTCCGGTGACATTACCAGAGACTCGGCGGATATCAGGGGGATACCGTTGGGAGTCCTGTACGTATGGATACGTGGAAAGACGGGAGGGTCAGAGATGGACACTCGTGCTTTCCGGATAGCGTGTGATACGTACTGATCAGTATTTCTGTGTCGATGTTTGACACATTGGTTTCATGATATTTCTAAATACTCTTTGTATATATCACAGGGGATTGAGCCGCTGTTATATATGCCCTTACACCAATATTAGTGGAATGAGACGCTAATATATGTGTATTGCCCTCATCATATTATTATGACATTATATTTAGGATGTTAGAACTGTGTTGGAGATTTGATCCAGGAGATAAGAGATTCATTGGGATTGGATTTGATATTGTACAGACGAGATATGTGAGATCCATTAGCTGTTGTACATGAGATATATGTGAGATATACCTGATATTGTACAGACGAGATATGTGGGATCCACTAGCTGTTGTACATGAGATATATGTGAGATATACCTGATATTGTACAGACGAGATGTGTGAGATCCACTAGCTGTTGTACATGAGATATATGGGAGATATACTGTTATTGTACATACGAGAGATGTGAGATCCACTTACTGTTGTACATTTGATATGAGAGATATACTGATGTGTACATACTAGATATGTGAGATCTACTTGATGTTGTACATTCGATACATATGTGAGATATGCTAGATATTGTGCAGTTGAGGAGATGTGACACTTAGTGATATGAGAGCCAGTTTGAGGATTGATTGAGGGATTGTGAATTTGATTTGTCTTGATGGATTGTGATCCTACCACGATGTCAGGATTCCGTGGAAATGACATATTTCACTCCATACCTCATCTTTATATACTTGTGTACTGTTCCATGTATTAGGAGTACCTGTGAGAGTACCTTCATGAGTGTTGCACATTTACTTTCTCATATCCCCAGTGCATGATTATTGCATACTGTTGTCACATCATTATTGCTTGATATATTGGTAGTACTTGATAGTGTACTGTCCATTATTTCGTACTCATGACCTATTATCACTGAAATGTCATATATTAGATTCATGCTGTACGTTCATTCTTGCGATTACCTGCATATGTTATTTACTATTCACGAGTTGGCAACTCACCCCCGTTGTGCCACAGGTATTGCAGGTGTTTCCCCAAAGTAGTCAAGGCAAGCTATTCAGCTTTTCAGCTACACACTCATCTATCATCTTTTGGTTGCGGATACCACTTCGCCTGTTAGTGTGCAGTTTTGCTCAGGTGGGTTTGTGGTTATTAGAGATTGTATTGTATATTCGTTGTATCTTGTACTCTCCATCTACTAGCAGTTTGTTGTGACTTAGAGACTTGGTGAGGACGATTTGTATATTACTGTGGATTTGTGGATTTTATACAGTTTCCTTTCTTCTGTCTCTGATTTCTTCGCTACGGCGTCGTATATCTGTTGTGGTGTTGTTTTCCGCCGTTGGGCATGGATTTTGCTCCCGTTTGGGATGCTTCACTTTATATTCATGTTGTACCATTTTTGGGGGCTTGTTTTACAAAGGAGGTGCTGCCAAAATTTTAAGGAAAATATGGACTCTTTTAAAGAATTTGGGTTGTGATTTCAAATGTTTCCAAAACTTTATATTATCTTTTCCGTATTTTTATGGTTTAGATTTCTGGGTTTTGGCTTTCTTTTACTGCGTTACGTCTGGAGGCGTTGCGTAGTATTAGGGCCATCACGTACCTTTTTGGGTCGTGACAAAGTTGGCATCAGAGCGTGGTTTTACCTTTCGGAGTGTAGGATGACCTGGTATGATGGAGTAGGTAACCTAAGCGGAGTAACGTAGTGTGTGTATGTCTGCAGCATACTCACGATGCAGTATTTCGCCTAAAGTGCCTAAGTACAAATTGTTTGAGATTCCTTCTTTGATGATTCATATCCTTGAGATTCGATTTCCTTGTTCTTATCGAATCCTATCTCTATTTATAGCCTTTCCATCGATGACTACGGGGACTCAGAGTGATGCAGCGAGGGCCGAGGTCAGGGTTAGCTCGGGTGAGACGAGCACTGACCAGGATGGCACTCTTGTTGCACAGGTGCAGACGAATCAGTCTTCGACAGATCAGCTCGCTAGACTTGTGACAGAGATGCAGGATTTGCGCCAGACGATGAGATCATTGGTTGATGCCATTCGAGCGCAGCGACAGGAGGTTGTCACCCCAGTCACTCAGTTGTTCCTTGGGATCAGCATGCAGCAGTCTATCACTTACGCAGCACCAGTGGATGTAACCCCAGTCGACGAGACACGTATTCCAGAGACTTTGCGAGTTCCAGGACAGTGGAGGACCCGTGTAGGTGTGCCAGTCCAGGGACAGAGGTTCAGTCGTCGTGATAGGTTTCGTGCACGGCATACGAGTACAAGAGGCTTGAGGCGAGGACAGTCGTCTAGCTCTTATCCCCAGGATGGTCAGCAGTTTTCTTCCGGATGTTATCGGTGCGGGAGTTTGGATCATCGAGTTCGAGTTTGTACTGAGCCACGTTGTCGCGAGTCAGCTATACTACAGAGTGGAGGACTTCAGCCTGTTGTGGGTAGGAGGCAGACACGAGGGTTTGTTTCTACTCAACCAGACGCCCGGACGTCCAGTGCAGATTTGTCAGGTATCCTTGTTCTTGTTCCTTGATGTACTTGTTGGTTTTTCGCACTTTGTGCCGTGGTTGGGACGAGGATCGTGTTAGCTAGATCAGCCGTTTTGTTGTGTTAAGTTCTGTCAGCGATTCTTTTGTTGCGCGACACGTATTTCAGTCGTATGCCAGTCGGTGAGGAGATTTTGCCGTCATTGGATCCTTCTAGAGATGTTGGATTTGACGTTCTCCTGGGCATGGGTTGGTTAGCTACGTGTTAGGCGTCTGTGGACTACCGTGTGAAAACAGTCAGGATTTGTTTTCCCGGCGAGTCAGTTCTTGTTGTGCAGGTGGATAGTTGTGCCGCCTCTCACAGCTTGAATTCAGCCTTTTCCGCTAGTCAGCTTTGGAAGAGATGTCGTGGATTCTTGGCGTTCATTTGAGATACCGGAGCCACATTGGGATTGTTGGGCCGGGTAGTTATCGTGCAAGAGTTTTCCGACGATGTTTCAGGAGAGCTAGCGAAATTCAGGGAGCTTAAGGATCTGCTGCAGAGTTGTTTGTTGGGAGGTTTGTGTGTCTGAGTGTTTCGCTTTTGGGAGCCCCTAATTCTGTTCGTTCTGGAGAAAGACGACAGATTGCGGTTGTGGATTGATGGATCGTCAATTGAACCGGCTTACGGTGCGGTTAGGTATTACTTACCTCGTTTCGACGATTTCTTCGATCAGCTCCAGAGTGCGAGACTTTTTCTAAGTTTGTTTGGGATCAGGTCATCATTGTTGCGGGTTCGGAGTGGTGGCATTCCGAATTTTGCTTTTGTGCGTGCTACGGGCAGTTTGTGTTTTGGTGGTGTCTTTGGACTCGCCAATGCCCTAGCAGCAATTGTGGGATATGATGTACCAGATTTCTTCAGGCCGTTCCTCGACCAGCTATTGTTGTGCTTTGATGACATTCTGGTCTTTTCTTTGTGTCTTGAGGAACAGGAGCAGCACTTGAGAATTTGTTTTGCAGACATTGGTAGAGCCCAGTTGTTGCTAGATTCTCGGAGTGTTCTTCCAGGCTTGTTTGTGTTGACTCCTAGGTCTTGTAGTTACGGGAGACGGTTTTATATGGTTCCGAGGGAGATCGTGACCGTACAGCTTAGGCCCAGACTTGTGTTCGGACAGAGGTCCTTTGATGTTGGGTTTAGCAGGTTTTTACCGCCGTTTCATGAAGGATTACTAGAGTATTGTTGCACCGTTGACTGTAAAGACCAAGTACGGAGGGTTCTTTTCTTGAACTGAGGCATGTGTACGGAGTTTTCAGCAGTTGGAGATTCAGTTAGCAACTGCATCAGTTCTTGCTTTTGATTCGGAGTCTGTGATTGTGACAAGGTTGTGCTAAGTTAGGACTGCGTTTGTGTACCTGATGTTATCGGGTAGAGACGTGAAATCCTAGAGCAAGCACATCAGTCAATTCTCGGTGTTCATTCAAGTTCCGCCAACATTGACGTGACTTGTGAGATAGTTACGGGTGGACAGGGGTGTAAAGAGAAAATTTCAGGTTTCGTTTCAAGGTGTTTGTCTTGTTTGTCGTTGTGTTGTTGTTTGCGGCAGTTGGGATCGTCACTCGCCATTGTAGGATACTTCCTTGATAGTGTTATCAGGAGACATTCCAATTGGCAACCTTTAGGTTAGTCAGGTAGTGTCGATTACCAGTCTGTTTTTTTGACTCCACGTAGTAGGATTTTTGGACCTCAGCTAGTCTAGAGACTTCGGTGATGTTCCAGTTGGTTCAGGTCAGGATGATAGTAGCCCAGTGCACACAGAGGTCTTATGTCGACCATGTTGGTCGCAGAGTTGAGTTCGCAGTGGGAGATCATGTATTCCTACGGACTTTGCCGATGAATGACATGTTGAGTTTTGGGAAGTTTATCCCAGGATTTAGGTCCTTTTGAGATCCTTTATGTGAGTTAGTTTTCGTTGCCTTTAGTTTGGCACTTCCGCCCAGATTATAGATTATTCACCCTGTTTTCATGGTGTTGATTTTTGCGAATACCTTCATGACTTTTTCACATGATTCAGCACAGACCATTGGTGTGGACTCGATCTTTTCGTTCACCGACAGACATGTGTGTAAATGGTTCGGCAGGTGAAGAAACTTCGGTCAAGGGTCTTGCCATCTGTGGAGAGTTTCTTGGACGTAGCTGTATAGTGAGGGGATCACTTGGGAAGCTGCGAGCGAGATTTGGGAGTTTTGTACTCTTCTCTTAGAAGGTATGCTTGGTGAAAATTTTAAATTCAGGGACGAATTTTTATAAGGGGGGGAGATTGTAACGATCTAGAAATCGTTTTGTGTTTGTTTCTGTTTTTGGGTGAAATTCATCGGTATTTTCAGTTTTATACCGATTGTGATCAAACGGCCATATCGACTTACCAGCACCTAGTTTTGAGAAAATAAAGCTAGTGCGCACACTTTGAGAGTATATGGGACGTTTTGGTGCAATTTGAATTTTTCCCATTTTTAATGTTATTTTAATCCGGTTTGCACTTTTCTGGAAAACTTTTCTTTGCATCTTTTCTTAAAATTTTTCCTAAGTCAACTAAACCACATAGCAAGTGTTGTGTGGACAAGGATTAAAGGGAAAAAGAAAAGAAAAGAATTGAGAAGAAGAGGAGAAGAAGGTGCATGTATGTTGACTTTGCATTTAATGTTAGGAATTTCTTGGAAATTCACTCTCTCTCTCTCTCCCCCTCACACTTGGCCGAGCTCACCTCTTCCCCTACTGCCTTGTGCAATTTCCTATCTCTTTTCTTCATTATTCTTTCATAAAACAACCACAAATCCTTCTCTCTTCATCACAAATTCCATTTTTCTTCATGGTTTTGCCTCTTGCTTGCTTGGAGTGCTCTTGAGCTTGGATTCTTGATGTTCTTTGGCTAGGTAAATTCCTTTACTGCTCTTTTAAGTGTTTTTAGTATAACTTAGCTTTTTAATTGCAGTTTAGATGGTTAAATTAGGTTTTGTCGCGAAATATCGTATTTTGGTGTCGGTTTGTGGTTTCTAGAACCTGCTTTGATCCGGAGTGGTTACTGAGAAAATAAACATAGGTGTTGTGTTGTACTAGAGGACCTGGAGCACCACCAGAGAGATGGCACCCATCCCACCGGCCTGGGCCGGCGACAGGAAGAAGAGGGGCCGGCGACGCCGGCCAACCTGAGGAGTTTGGGTTTGGGTTTTGTACTGTGGGTGTCTGCTATGTTTAGGGTTCTTCTGGTCTTGTTGAATTTGTTTAGTTTTCACAGTAGGAAAATCTGGGATCATTTGTGCAGTTTCTAGTGTTTCGTGTTCGTGCGATACGTGTTACGACACGCGTCGTGCCGTTTTCGTAGTTTCGCTCTTAAGTCGTTTTCGTCGTGTCGCTACTCTCGTTAGCCACGATACGAACACTTAAGAGGTGGTTGTGTCGGTTAGATGTAGCTAGTTTGTATTCGTAGCGGCTATTGATATATATATTGCTTGTTGTTTATATGTTGCAGGTTCGCAGACGAGGACTACGGACACTGCTACAGGGGGATATAGGTGGTAGATTTCATCTAGCTTGGAGTGTGGGTGAGTAGATTTAACATCTACAGGGGAATCGCCCGCATGGCGTTATGCGTCTGGGCTAGAAATCTTACCTTGTCGCATATTCTATATCATGTTTAGAATTGCGCATATACCTTACTGCTTAGTGATAGTTGTGAATGGACTAGTATCCTTAGGACACTGCACTATTATTGACGGCTCAGATTGCGAGAGCACTGATTGTATGCCACACACACCGTCAATAATTGCCATGTCATACACAACCATATTTTAGAAATGATATTGTATGGTTAGGGACATTGTGACTTTGATACATATTTCTTATCAGTTATCACTTAGATATTGACATGCTAGTTCCTGTTTACCTATAGGATGTTGTACCATTAGTGCTAGGTACATATACACCTAGGGACATAGATACAGGTGTACATGCTTTTCATACTTCACCTATACCTGATAGGTATATTACATCATCACATAGATACAGGTGTACTTGCATTCCATACTTTATTTATACCTGATAGGTATATCACATCAGCATACAGGTAGGTGTACTTGTATTTCATACTTATACCTGATAGGTATATCACATCATCTTGTAGGTAGATACCTATATTTCTGCTATACTGTTCATGTATTCATTTATTATCTGGTGAATGCTATGCTGTTCTTTTATACGCTTTCATTACAGTTTCATATTGCGTATATTTTATTCATGGATTATCGCAATGTTATATGGATTTTTCATGATGTTTTCTGGATTTGGGAACCGTGGTAGTTCATGAAATTATGCATACATTGAAACACCCGGTTTCCTTGAGATGATATTATAGCATCCACCATGAGATTTATCGGTGTAGATATATATATATCCTATGCGAGGAGGCGTCGTGAGCCGCATGAGGATACATGGTGGGGCCCGGAGGTACCCCGAAGCAAGAATGTTGTCGGAGTGAGTCGACGTCGCATTGAGGCGATGAGGCCTAGGGGAGCCATACTTTCCGGTGACATTACCAGAGACTCGGCGGATATCAGGGGGATACCGTTGGGAGTCCTGTACGTATGGATACGTGGAAAGACGGGAGGGTCAGAGATGGACACTCGTGCTTTCCGGATAGCGTGTGATACGTACTGATCAGTATTTCTGTGTCGATGTTTGACACATTGGTTTCATGATATTTCTAAATACTCTTTGTATATATCACAGGGGATTGAGCCGCTGTTATATATGCCCTTACACCAATATTAGTGGAATGAGACGCTAATATATGTGTATTGCCCTCATCATATTATTATGACATTATATTTAGGATGTTAGAACTGTGTTGGAGATTTGATCCAGGAGATAAGAGATTCATTGGGATTGGATTTGATATTGTACAGACGAGATATGTGAGATCCATTAGCTGTTGTACATGAGATATATGTGAGATATACCTGATATTGTACAGACGAGATATGTGGGATCCACTAGCTGTTGTACATGAGATATATGTGAGATATACCTGATATTGTACAGACGAGATGTGTGAGATCCACTAGCTGTTGTACATGAGATATATGGGAGATATACTGTTATTGTACATACGAGAGATGTGAGATCCACTTACTGTTGTACATTTGATATGAGAGATATACTGATGTGTACATACTAGATATGTGAGATCTACTTGATGTTGTACATTCGATACATATGTGAGATATGCTAGATATTGTGCAGTTGAGGAGATGTGACACTTAGTGATATGAGAGCCAGTTTGAGGATTGATTGAGGGATTGTGAATTTGATTTGTCTTGATGGATTGTGATCCTACCACGATGTCAGGATTCCGTGGAAATGACATATTTCACTCCATACCTCATCTTTATATACTTGTGTACTGTTCCATGTATTAGGAGTACCTGTGAGAGTACCTTCATGAGTGTTGCACATTTACTTTCTCATATCCCCAGTGCATGATTATTGCATACTGTTGTCACATCATTATTGCTTGATATATTGGTAGTACTTGATAGTGTACTGTCCATTATTTCGTACTCATGACCTATTATCACTGAAATGTCATATATTAGATTCATGCTGTACGTTCATTCTTGCGATTACCTGCATATGTTATTTACTATTCACGAGTTGGCAACTCACCCCCGTTGTGCCACAGGTATTGCAGGTGTTTCCCCAAAGTAGTCAAGGCAAGCTATTCAGCTTTTCAGCTACACACTCATCTATCATCTTTTGGTTGCGGATACCACTTCGCCTGTTAGTGTGCAGTTTTGCTCAGGTGGGTTTGTGGTTATTAGAGATTGTATTGTATATTCGTTGTATCTTGTACTCTCCATCTACTAGCAGTTTGTTGTGACTTAGAGACTTGGTGAGGACGATTTGTATATTACTGTGGATTTGTGGATTTTATACAGTTTCCTTTCTTCTGTCTCTGATTTCTTCGCTACGGCGTCGTATATCTGTTGTGGTGTTGTTTTCCGCCGTTGGGCGTGGATTTTGCTCCCGTTTGGGATGCTTCACTTTATATTCATGTTGTACCCTTTTTGGGGGCTTGTTTTACAAAGGAGGTGCTGCCAAAATTTTAAGGAAAATATGGACTCTTTTAAAGAATTTGGGTTGTGATTTCAAATGTTTCCAAAACTTTATATTATCTTTTCCGTATTTTTATGGTTTAGATTTCTGGGTTTTGGCTTTCTTTTACTGCGTTACGTCTGGAGGCGTTGCGTAGTATTAGGGCCATCACGTACCTTTTTGGGTCGTGACAGGTGTTGTGGTTCTCTTTCTCACTTCAAAATCTAATCTTGATGAATATATTGCTCACTACAAAGAACTAGAGAGCAAAATGAGAGAGGAAGAAGAAGATGATGGCAATTTGAGAAGATGATAAGTTCAACTCTCAAAAGAAAATAGAAAATATATCAATATATATTTTCCTCTTCTCATATCAAACCATGGTTGAATCATTATTGTACTTGAGTTAAAAACACAAAAGGAAACTTTACCTAAGGTTAAAAGGTGGGTGAGAATGGTTAGGTCAAAAGAAGAGTGTAGAAACAAATCAATAATGAACCCTTTTTCTTTCCTTTTATGTTTTAGTATAAATACAATAATAATCCATATTAAAACCATGGTGTGAGTCTTATATTGCCATCATATTCTATGTATAAGCAACCATGAAGGATGATGCATGTATGTATGTGTATATGTACATCCATATGTGCATGAATCAAAAAGAAGGCATACATGCATGCATACATCCAACTAACTCAATAAAGGATTTCAAGTGAGATACTAATGGTTAATTAATAAATCAACACTTGATTTATCAATTCGGTCATATCACATATGACCCCACCAAAAGCAAGCCGCCCGATCAATACACGGTATCCTATACACGGATTTTAATCGGGTCCATGCGCATATCGCATACGCGCACCACAACGTTTCGCCTGGACTAGGAAACTCCATTGTGGGACTCTGAGACTCGTCAATACGCCGGCAGTGGGTGATGATCATATCAAGCACCCCTAAGCCGCAAGCGGTCAGCTAAACGTAACGGCCACCCGGGTATTGAGCGATCAGAAGAGAACAAGCGAACCTGCTACAACTCCCGTCGAGCCGATTAGCAACACTTCCCATACAGTCCGGTCTCCTCGTCTGATATGTCGAATATCAAGTCTAGGGGTGGTAAACGTCAGACCCCAATAACCGATAAGTCGTGCCGATGTGAGGCTCATAATGGGTCGAGAAACCACTGGTAACACTTACCAGCAAATCTCTGAATCAGCCCTGGCCAGGGACTTCCCTGTTACGGCCAATCGAGCACAGCGCAACATCAACCCCCAATACCGGGAGAGACGAAACCCCTCCTATCGCTCATTGTCTCCATGTGACTCGGGACTGTAGCCAAAAACCACCGTTTTGCATGCCCTCATGGACGTGGTAAGGTGGAGATCAAAGCACAGTGGGAATCACATTAGACTCTATGACGATCTCGGGTCTACAGACTAACCTGCACAAGTGTCACCTGAGAACTGCCATCTGACGTGAGGTATAATACCATCTGGGAGTTCTCGGCGAGTCCGTCCAGTGTACCCAGTCTCCACTGAGCACCCGTATACCATCTCTGATGTCAAATACCAATGGATATGGGATCATCCATCGCACATCTCATGGGTCGAGAAGCGTATACGCTAGTCTACACTGGTATATCGATGCCCCGTCTCGATACACCTACGACTAAGGACCTTGAAGGATGTACTTATGGACTACCATGTCCCCACTAGTATGATCTGCATCATAGTCCAGGTAGTCAAGTACACATCCTAAGGGCTTTACCAACATGTAACTATAAGACAGTTTAAAGAGACCAGCATACATGTTAAGATAAAGAGCAACCAGATAGCATACTATCATATCGAGAAAGAAAGTCATCTCTATATATGTCCAAGCATCCAATATAATATACATCATCTGTACAATACTGGCCTCTAGGGCATACATACAATACCATCAATAATGATTCAACCATGATTTGATATGAGAAGAGGAAAATATATATTGATATATTTTCTATTTTCTTTTGAGAGTTGAACTTATCATCTTCTCAAATTGCCATCATCTTCTTCTTCCTCTCTCATTTTGCTCTCTAGTTCTTTGTAGTGAGCAATATACTCATCAAGATTGGATTTTGAAGTAAGAAAGAGAACCATAACACCATTCTACACAAGTCTAGCCTACTTGTTTGGAGTGTTAGCTTGATTTCGTTCACTTGATCGGATAAAGTTGCAAGCTTGGACAAAGCGGACTCCGGGCGGATCATCGGTGACATCGAGGAGTTCAAGCGGAGCTTTTTCAAACCCTAAGTAGCCGAGAAGTCTAGCGTAGGGAGCTACAAAGGTTGTACTCTCTAAACCCTAGCTTTCCTTTCATATGATGATGTGAAAATTTTGAAACCCTAATCGATTCTAGGAACGATTCTTTGTTAGTTAACTTAGCACCCTAAAGACTCCACTTTTGGTTCATGTGATGCTTCCAAATCCTTCATGGCGTGCTAGGCTAACCTTACATTGGTATCAGAACCGACCTAGAACATTAGGCGACCTCTTTACGAAGTTAAAACTCCGATCGAACCGAAAATACGGATTTTTGGGTGCTCTCTGGACATTTTTTAAAATCTGGTTATTTTCAGAATTAAAAATACTTAAAAAATATAGCAGGAAAATATAAGAAATACTGTGAAATACGAACCCATGATCTGAACAAACCGCCGCGGAACCGCGGCAAATATTGGCTTACGCCGCGGCTCCGCGGCCATATAGTGGCTTCATGGATTCGTTTTTGCACAGTAACTCCTTAAACTGCTTGTACATTGTTTTGAGTATGTTTAATCTGAATATACTGTTGAAAATTTTGGAGATGGTTTTGGACTCGACGATTCGATCGTAATTTTCATTTCGTTGCTTTTCCGGATAAATTAGAATGTGTTGAAGTGTTTGAACGAGTATCATTTGCTCACTTTTCACGGGGTTTAAAATCTTTCGGAAATACGTGCAAGTTTGTTTGTGGTGGACCCTCTAGAAGACAACAAACCTTAACTCGATTATGTGACCGTCTTGAACTGCCTTTTGAACCTTAGGGTTTGGGGCAGTACGGCGTGCCACATGTGAGGCGTTGGCTTGACCCTTCTACGGCTGGACCGCTACCACTGTGTCACACTTCGGGTTTTTGAACTCCGCTCAAGTGTTGAGCTTTAGTGAATCTTGGGTATTTGATCGTTCGTTCGAAAACTTTAATACTGTCTAATTATCTGGAATATGATGCAATGTGTGGAATTCATATTATAAGACATGAAATACAAGGTATGTGATGCTTCGCATTTACGATGTCTAAAAAGAATGTGGATTTCAGATATTGCAGTTTTACACTTTCTTTTCTGTGACCGTAAGTGTAGTATGTCGATATCGCCGGTTTCGTTGCTATACGTCAACGACAATTGGGGTACGCATACTTACTTACGTTGATGATATGTGATATTATGTGTTGCTAAGATATGATGTGCAGGATTGTCGCAATTGAATAGCCGGGGGATTTTATGTGAGATGAGTGTTTTAAATTTTCATTCATGTAAATTCAAATGTAATGTAATATTCTTTTATTTGGGGCACTTCCGGGTTGAGGTTGTGTCACCAGTGTTGTATATTATTTACTTTTCTGCATTAGGATGGACCCAAGGAGGGGAGCATAGGTGACCGGGTTCTGGGGTTCAGTGGGAGGCCATTTCGAGGAGTCGAGACCGGGTCTCCTAAACTCCAGAATTGGTAGGGTCGCTTGCCGCTCTCATAGGGGTCCAGGGTATGGGCTTGGCTATTCATCGCGACTGTGGAATCCGTATTTTCTATTGTTGGCTAGATACTAAATACGGACGTCCTAGTATATCCCACATTATATCTATGTTTCTGCTGCGATATCTGTGATGTGATCATTTGATATATTCTGATGGATACAGTATATAGTATATATGATATATTATATAGGCGTTACTTATGTTTTACACCCGCACTAGCCCTGCCCTGCTCTGTCGTTAGTTACCTAACCTAACGGTGCACGAGGGGACATCGAGGCGAATGCGGATGGCATAAGTGTACGTCGTATTTATCTGTGATGTTTAGGTAACTTAAATGATGGGACTTCATTAATGTGATTAATGAAAGAAAAGAAACCTAAAAGATGTTGTAGAATCAAATTTTTAAATAAAAAGGGTAGCTACAGTTTTGCTTTGCATAGCGGTATATATGATATACCCTGCACCTTATTCGATGAGGAAAGGGCCGAGATCCCTTCACCGGGAGTGACCCCTTTAGCAATAACTGGCAGATGCTACACACTCGGTTTGTCTTTTGATTGCTTCTATAGTTTCTGCTTTGCACAGTGATATATATGATATATCCCGCACCTCATTCGACGAGGAAAGGGCCGATGATCCCTTCGCCGGGAGTGACCCCTTTAGCAAAACTAGAAAAGCCTCAAAATCACTCCATTTCAAAACTTTACTTGATTCTACAACGATATCAAGTTCATTACGCAATAGGTTTTCAGAAAAACCTGTCGTAGCCCTCCGTCATTTCAGATAAGTTGTATATAGTAATCGTGCTACATTTGTTGGCTTTCGTCAAGGTGTAGTGTGCGGTAGCTATATGCTGCTTATCTGCTGCATATGATGCGACTGGATTAGGGTAGTCTTACGGCTTTGTTGGCTTTCGTCAAGGGTCGTGCGGGTGGGTTTAATTCAGTCAAGAAATGTACGGGTTGAACTTGACTAGCGGGCTGTGGTTTGTTGGCTTTCGTCAAGGTCATAGCACGTTAGGGGCAAAATATTATCGGGAATTTCAAGTGTTGAAATTTGCAATGAGATTGCATACCTTCTATGAGATAGTTGGATCCCGATACCCACTGCGAGTAATTGTTACTCCTGGGAGAGTTTTACACAGGACAATTAGCCGATCAAGTAGGTGTCTAGAAAGGTGTCAACGGGGTTACGCCTCTGGGAAAACGAGGTTTACTTTAATTAGGTCTGTGCGAAAGCACGAGGAACCTCCCTCAAAGTACCGACACTGGCCTGGCTGAAAGATCGGCGAAGTTGTAGGGTGTAATTAATCCCGGCTAATCTTTCCTTTTAGGGTTTGAAGGAAGATTTGATAAAAACCAGTGGGAGCCATCCTGATTAGATAAGATAATAACCAATCTGATCTTGCAAGAGCATACGCTAAAGTGTTTTCTTCTCTCTCTCTCTCCCGGTAGCGACCATGTCATGCCTTAATCAAGATAATAATATGGATGTATTGACCGAACCCGCATGTTATACTGTGCTGGGGAACGTTGGTTCCATTCTTTCTTATAAGAGTTATAGGACTGAACAGGATATAGGGGAATACCAGGATTCCTATGCCACCCGAATGAAGAAAGTACATGTTGATGCATTTTCTTCGGGTGTGTTCGTTACAGAGAACTGTTTCTCCATTTGCCCTACGTCCTGGGTATTAGATACCGGGTCAGGATCCCATATATGTAATCAGTTACATGGGCTCAGGAAAGGTAGAGAACTTGGAGAAGGTGATAAAACATTAGAGTTGGAAATGGTGCAATTGTTGCAGCTAAGACTGTCGGGGAATATCACCTTGCATTACCAACTGGTAATACATTGGTTCTGAATGAATGCTATTACATGCCGAACCTGATATGCAACATTATATCGGTTTCTTTGTTGAGTAAAGAGGGATATAATTTTGTATTACAGGATAATGTTATGAAAATTTTCCGTAACCAAAAGTTGGTTGGATCAGGCACGTTGTGCAATAGCATTTATGTTCTAAATCAATCAACAGTTCTGAGCATAACAAACACACACAAGAGGAAGAGTTCAAAACTGAACGAATCCTTCTTGTGGCATTGTAGACTGGGTCACATCAATGCGACACGACTGGATAAGTTGCATAAGGATGGATATTTGAAACAGTTCGAATTTTCATCTTATGACACTTGCCAGTCATGTCTCAAAGGCAAGATGACCAAAACTCCGTTTACGGGACACGGAGAAAGAGTTACCGAACTCTTGGGACTGATACATAGTGATGTATGCGGTCCCATGTCTACACATGCCAGGGATGGTTCTTCATACTTCATTAGATTCACTGACGATCTCTCAAGATACGGACATGTGTTCTTGATAAGACATAAGTCTGAAGCTTTTGAGAAATTTAGAGAATATAAACAAGAAGTCGAGAACCAAACCGGAAAAAGTATTAAAATCCTTCGATCTGATCGAGGAGGTGAATACTTGAGCAGTGAATTCCTGGACTTTCTAAAAGAGAATGGGATTCTCTCTCAGCTAACTCCTCCATATACGCCACAGCACAACGGTGTATCAGAACGGAGGAACCGCACCCTATTAGATATGGTGCGCTCCATGATGAGCACAGCTGAGTTGCCTATTTCCTTCTGGGGGTATGCGCTTGAAACAGCCATACATCTATTGAATATGGTCCCCACCAAATCTGTGCCTACCACTCCATATGAGATATGGAAAGGGAAGAGACCATGTCTTAACCATGTTAAGATATGGGGTTGTCCAGCCTATGTCAAACGACAAAATCCGGACAAACTCGAGACACGGTCTGTTCTATGCAAATTTATAGGATATCCCAAGAATTCACAAGGGTATATCTTCAACCACCCTGAGGAACAAAGAGTGTTTGTTTCTCGGCATGCCACCTTTTTAGAAAAGGAATTTCTTGAAAAAGAGATTAGTGGTCATGAGGTAGAACTGGAAGAGGTTCCAGCTACAAAAGCTGCAACAGAAGATCTGGTGTAACCAGAGGATTCCGTAGTTCCCAATGAACCCCAGCCACTCCGCCGATCTAGTAGGGTTCCTCGCCAACCTGAGAGATACTACGGTTTTCTCATGGATGGTGGGAGCGAGGATTGCATCATGGAGGATGATGACCCAATTAGCTTCGTGCAGGCCATCACGAGTAGGGAGTCAGTGAAATGGAGGGATGCTTGTAGGGTTACTAGGCACTCTCAAGGGGTCTCACAAGGCATCAACCATGCCAATTTACTAAAATTACGGTGCCGAGAAACCCTAACACGGACCGTTGGCTAGATTTCTAGGCGAAAATGAAACTAGTTAACACTTAACTATAAGAATACGGAAATACAACCTTTGTAGATCCGTTTGTCCACCTCCATAGCTCCATGAAGAAGTCATCTCCGCTGTACAAATCTGATCTTGGACTCTCGCGTTCGCTTCATCGGAGAATAGGCGGGCTAGGTCATCGACGACGTGCCGAAGATGATCTACGTCGAAGCATCACTAGATCAAGCTCCAACTTCACCAAGTCAAGAAAACTTGTGAAGGAAACACACTCTACTACTTGGCAAGAGATAGAGGATGAAGAAATAGGAAGTGGGTAGACTTTAGAATTGGATTTCTCACTCATTTTCATCAATCACCATTGATGAAGTGAAGGTTTCTTCAAGTGATGAAGAAGAAGAAGAAGATGAATATTATGATAAGTTGTTTTTAAAAATGAATAATCAAATCATACTTAACATAATATTAACCATGGTAATGTGTAGAGAGTTAATCATGGTTGAATGGAATGGCTAGGGTTAAGCATGAGACAAAATGGTCACTTGGTCAAAGTCTTCATGAAGCTTCAACAAGCTTCCAAAGTGATCCACCATTTTGCATTATGCTTATCATTTTCCAAAATGAGTAAATAAATAAATAAATAGATATGAAAATGAAAATGAAAACCCTAACCATTACATGACTATGGTTTAAACTTTACACAAAACACAAGTTAGCATGCATCATCAAACATGATACATACAAGTGCACAAAAATATATCACATATATAATGTGCACAAACCAAGTGAGAAAATCCATTTAAAGTAAACCAATACTAGTTAATGCAAAGTAATATATCAAATATATAATTATACATTAAATCATCAAATCAACACTTGATTTAACGATCCGGTCATATCGCATATAACCGACTAATATCAACAGTAACAACTTATCGAATCAACACTTGATCCGATAACCCGGCTATATCGTGTATAACCGATCAATGTCACAAATCGCGAGAATCGAATATAGTATCCCATACTGGTATCATTCTCGGTCCCGCACATATCTCATATGCGCTCCTATTTCATTTCGCTTGAGCCAGGAAACCTCTGTGTAGGACTCTAAAGACTCGTCAATACGCCGGTAGCAGATGATGATCATATCAAACACCCACAAGCAGCAAGCGGTCTGCTAAACGTAACGGCCACCCGGGTATTGAGCGATCAGAAGATCGACGAGCAAGCCCGCTCACACTCCAGTGAATCCAACCAGTAACACTTACCGTACAGTCCGGTCCGATCGTCTGATATGTCGCATATCTCGCCTAGGGGTGGTAAACGTCAGACCCCAATAGCTCGATAAGTCGTGTCGATATGAGGTCTATAACAATTCGAGAAACTACTGGTAACACTTACCAGTAAATCTCAGCAACCCTGGCCAGGGATTTCCTGTTATAGCCAATCGAACACAGCGCAACATCAACTCCCTATACCGGGAGAGACGAATCCCCTCCTATCGCTCATTGCTTCCATGTGACTCGGGACTGTACCCAAAAACCACCGTTTTGCACGCCTTCTTGGACGTGGTAAGATGGAAATCAAAGCACAGTGGGAACCACACAAGACTCTATGACGATCTCGGGTCAACAGACTACTCTGTACCAGTGTCACCAGAGAACTGCCATCTGACGTGAGGTATAATACCATCTGGGAGTTCTCGGCGAGTCCGTCCAGTGTACCCAGTCTCTACTGAGCACCCGTATATCATCTCCGATGTCAAACACCAATGGATATGGGATCATCCATCGTCCATCTGTATGGGTCGAGAAGGTATACGCTAGTCTACTCTGGTATATCGATGCCCCGTCTCGATACACCCACGACTAGGGACCTTGAAGGATGTACTTATGGACTACCATGTCCCCACTAGTATGATCCGCATCATAGTCCAGGTAGTCAAGTACACATCCTAAGGGCTTTACCAACATGTAACAGAGAGACAATCAGTGTACACGTTAAGGTAAAGATAAACCAGATAGCATACTATCATGTCGAGCAAGAAAGTCCTCCCTATATATGTCCAAGCATCCACTACAATATACATCCTATGTACAGTAATGGCCTCTAGGGCATACATATAACTAACAATCTCCCACTTGCACTAGGGCCATCTGACGCAGTGGTTGTAGTATCTCATACTCAACCATCCCATAAAAGTCTCTCTCTGGGAATAGGCCTTCGTGAGTGGATCCGCTGCGTTATCCTCTAAGTCTGCTCTCCTTGCCTCGATCAACCTGGAGATCAACCATCTCCATGATCAGGTGATACTGCCTTAGAATAAGTCTGGATCACTGATGGGACCGGCGTTCCTTGGCATAAGCCACAACTCCATTGTCTCACAATGGTAGGAACGTAGTTCATCTCATGAACCATTATACATCCAAACAGCCTCTTTGGTAGCATCTTAAGTAGCGATGTATCCTGCCTTTATCGTCTAGTATGTCACGTTATCTAGCTTGGAACTCTTCCAACATACCGTCCCTTTAGTGAGGGTAAAGACAATGCCTGCGACTGACATTCAGTCGTCTTTATCACTCTGGAACACTTCCAGTGATCCTATATGGAGAATCATTGTGATAAGCGGAGATTGACCGAGCGTAGCATAGGAAACTCCTTTCTTATCAAGAGTATGTCATCCACGTACTCTACGAGGATCAACACCATACTCCCTACTACCTTTTTGTTTATACAAGGTTCATCTACCATTTTGATGATGTCAAACTCTTTGACTAACACATCAAAACAGACGTTTCAACTCCACGATGCCTGCTTTATCAGATAAAACATCTTGCACACATTTCCGTTGCTCCCACTGTTTACGAAGCCCTCTGGCTGTGTACTTACAGACGTTCTCTTCTAAAACATCATTTAGAAAAGATGTCATGGCACCCAACCGCCAGATATCGTAGTCATGGTATGTAGCCGTGGCAAGTAGGATCTGGATGGACTTAAGCATAGATATTGGAAAAGGTTTCATCATTATCCACGCCTGGTTGATGACGAAAACCTTTAACAAGTCTAGCTTTGAAAGTCTCAACCTTTCCAAGTACACCAAGTAATCTTCTCAAGATATACTTGCTCCTGATGGGGATTTAACCCTTCAGATATAGCAACCAAAGTCCATACTTTGTTGGTGTATAAGGATTCCATCTCAGATCGATAAACATCCAGCCATTCTTACAGAGTCTCACTCCTGATGGCCAGTTCGAAGCTAGTTGGGTCATCATCTCATGATGCATTCCTCGCTCCCACTGTCATAGAGAAACCGAAGTATCTCTCAGGTGGGTGAGGAACCCTACTAGATCGGTGGAGAGGCTGAGGTTCGTTGGAATCTACTGAATCCTTCGGTTCTACCAAATCATCAACTCCAGTTTGTATAGCTGGAACGTTTCCAGTTCTACATAACAGACGTTGCCTCGAGCTTGTCCGGATTTTGCTTTTAGACATAGGCCGGACAACCCCAAATCTTAACTAACTTAAGATATGGGCTGTTCCCTTTCCATATCACATATGAAATGGTAGGCTTTGATTTGATTCGAACCCTAATTCAATAGGTATGCAGCTTCATAAGTGCATAACTCCCAAAAGGAAATAGGTAACTCAGTAGTACTCATCATAGAGCACACCATATCGAATAGGGTGCAATTGCTCCGCCCCGACATACCATCGTGCAATGGTGTATACGGAGGAGTAATGCTGAGAGAGAATCTCATTCTCCTTTAGAATAGTCCAGAAATTCTATGCACAAGTATTCTCCTCCTTGATCTCATCAAAGGACATGATACTTTTACCCGTATTTGGTTCTCTACTTCTAAATCATATTCTGTGAATATCTCAAAAGTTTCGGACTCATGTTTCAACAGGAACATATGATTGAATCTTGAGAGATTATCAGAGAATATAATGAAGTATAAAGAATCAGTCCTGGCATGTGTAGACTGGAGACCTTACATACATCATCATGTATCAGTCCCAAGAGTTCATTAACTCTTTCTCTGTTCCCAGTAAACGGAGCTATGGTCATCTTATCTTTGTAACATGACTGGCGAGTTTCACAAGATGTAAATTCAAACTAATTTAAATATGCATCTTTATGTAACTCCAGCTAGTCGGGTCGCATTGATATGACCTAGTCTACAATACCTCAAGAAGGAATGGTTCAATTCTGAACTCTTCCTCTTGTGTGTGTTCTATATACTAAGAACTGTAGTTTGATTTAGAACATCAATGCTTTTAGATAACGTGCCTGAACCGATCAACTTTTGATATAGGAAATGTTCAAAACATTATCCAACAATACAAAATTATATCCTTTCTTTACTTATAAAGAGACCGATATGATTTTGTATATCAGGTTCGGTATCTAATAACATTCGTTCAGAATCAATGTATTGGTAATACAGGGTGACAGTGACCGACAGACTTGGCTGCAACTCTTGCCCCGTTTTCTGCCTCATGAAACTTATCACCCGTTCTCAGTTTTTCTACCTTTTTGTAGCCCTATGTAACAGATTACATATCTGGGATCCTGATCCGGTATCATATACCAAGGATGCGGAGGATACTGAGAAACAGTTCTGTATAATGAACATACCCGAAGATGATGCATCAGCATGCACTCTCTTCGTTTGGGCGGCACGGGAAATCTGGTATTCCCCAATTTCCTGCTCTATCTTATAACAATTATAAGTTGGAGCGGGACCAACGTTCCCCAGCTCAGTATAACAAGCGGGTTCGGTCAATAATCCGTATTATTATCTTGATTAAGGCGTGATATGGTCGCTACCAGGAGAGAGAGAAGAAAACACTCAGCGTGCGCTCTTGCGAGAATAGATTGGTTATTATTTTATCTAATCAGGATGGCTCCCACTGCTTTTTATCAAATCTTCCTTCAAACCCTAAAAGGAAAGACTAGCCGGGATTAATTACACACTACAAGTTCGCCAATCTTTCAGCCAGGCCAGTGTCGGTACTTTGAGGGAGGTCCCCCGTGCTTTCGCACGAACCTAATTACTGTAAACCTCATTTTCCCAGAGGCGTAACCCCGTTGACACCTTTCTAGACACCTACTTGATCGGCTAATTGTAATGTATAAAAATCTCCCAGGAGTAACTCTTACTCGCAGCGGGTATCGGGATCCAACCATCTCATAGAAGGTATGCAATCTCATTGCAAATTTCAACACTTGAAATTCTCGATAATGTTTTTCCCCTAGCGTCCTATGACCTTGACAGAGGTCAACAAACCATAGGCTGCTAGTCAAGTTCAACCCGTCATTTCTTGATTGAAGTAAACCCACCCGCACGACCCTTGACAGAGGTCAACAAGGTCGCACGACTACCCTAAATCAATCACATCATATGCTTATACAGATAAGCGCTAATCAGCTACCGCACACTACGCCTTGACAGAGGTCAACAAACATAGCACGAATACTAACCAGTATATATCTGAAATGACGGAGGGCTACGACAGGTTTTTTTGAAAACCTATTGCGTAATGAACTTGATATCGTTGTAGAATCAAATGATTTTAAAATGGAGTGCTTTTGAGGCTTTTCTTGTTCTGCTAAAGGAGTCACTCACGGTGAAGGGATCGTCGGTCCTTTCCTCATCGAATAAGGTGCAGGATATATCATATATATCACTGTGCATAGCAGAAACACTTAAAAGCAATCAAAAGACAAACCGAATGTGTAGCATCTGCCAGTCATTGCTAAAGGAGTCACTCCCGGTGAAGGGATCTCGGTCCTTTCCTCATCGAATAAGGTGCAGGATATATCATATATACCGCTGTGCAAAGCAAGAACTGTAGCTTCCTGTTTTATTTTGAAATTCGATTCTACAACATCTTAGGTTTCTTTTATTTCATTAATCACATTAATGAAGTCCCATCATTTAAAGTTACCTAAACATCACAGATAAATACGACGTACACTTATGCCATCCGCATTCGCCTCGATGTCCCCTCGTGCACCGTTAGGTTAGGTAACTAACGGCAGAGCGGGGCAGGGCTAGCGCGGGTGTAAAACATAAGTAACGTCTAAATAATATATCATATATACTATATAATGTATCTATCACAGAACATCACATGATCACATCACAGATATCGCAGCAGAAGAATCATATGAAATATTGGATATACTAGGACGTCCGTGTTTTGAATACGAGCCAGTATAAAACACGGATTCCACGGTCGTGATGAATAGCCAAACCCACACCCCTAGACCCCTACGAGAGCGGCAAGAAACCTTACCAATTCTAGAGTTAGGAGACCCGGACTCAACTCCTCGAGTTGGTCTCCCACTGGACTCCAGAACCCGATTACTTGTGCCCTCCTCCTTGGGTCTATCCTAGTGCGGAAAAGTAAATAATATACAAAAGGTGACTACTTCCGCAACCTGGAAGTGCCCCAATAAAAGAATATTACATACAAGTTTTTACATGAATGAAAATGAAAAACACTCATCTCACATAAAAACCCCCGGCTATTCGAACACGACGATCCAATATAACATATCCAGCAACACATAACATCACATGTCATCAACGTAAGTAAATATGCGCATCCCAATTGTCGTTGACATATAGCAACGAAACCGGCGATATCACATATTACACTTACGGTCACAGAAAAGAAAGTGTAAAACTACAACAGTTGGAATCCGCAACCTGCATAGACATCGCATGCCTAATCAAATGAATTACTTAGACATCGCATGCCTAACAATTATAAACCCCGCATTTTAGTCTCATTATCGAAAACTCTTTTCAATATCAAGTCGGGCAATTCAACAAGATTCCCGACAACCTGATCGAATGCTCGTCGCAAACTTTAGTAGGCGGCCGCACCCCCGATGCCGTCGACGAAGTGCACCAAGGCGGAACACCGCTACCGCGAGCACCCGAACGGATGCTTTCGGCGACGGGGTTCTCCTACAGTCACTTGGTCGGGGCTATGGGGTATAGCTGTCTATTAAGTTTACCGGCGAATATCCGCGTACGCTACGTGATCGCGACGGACTTTTGATCACATCAAAATTCAGTGGTAACCGATCAAGTGAGACTAAACTTCTACGTTTATAACATTCATTCAGTTATCTCATAACTTCTTGTGAATTCCAATTATTGTATCCCATTCCGGATAAATAGAAAATGTCAAACTTTCCGATCGAACAATCGAACACCCAAGTTTTCCCGATACAGATCAACACATGAAACAAGTCTAAAAACATTCAGTTCGTGCCTCAGTACCAACGGTCCAGCCGTAGAAGGGTCAAGCCAACGCCTCACATGTGGCACGCCGTACTGCCCCAAACCCGAAGGTTCAAAGGGTAGTTCAAGACGGTCACATAATCGAGTTAAGGTTTGTTGTCTTCTAGAGGGACCATCGTGTTACTTGCACTACTTAGAACGTGATTAAACTACAGAAATATCCAACACTTGGAAATTTCCCGACAGGGGAAAAATTGGGTATTTATATCCGGTCGAACTTTTTAACATATTCAAAAAAAATTATCCGGAACGACACATAGACAAAGTTTGACAATCCGATCGAATGTATGAACTCCCAATACAACCCAAAATACTCAACTCTTTATTTCAGATTAAAAATTCCCAGGAAAACCAGCACTGAAAAATAGGAGTTACTGTGCAAAATTCAATGGCATATAAGACAAAAGGTCCGCGGAATGGCCGCATTAGCACGCTAATGCCGCGGTTCCGCCGCACTTTAGAAAGATCATTAGGTAATTTTTGCATCGTAATTCTTAGATTTACCTGCTGATTTTTTTGCATATTTTTAATTTGCAAAAATCCACATTTTACAAAAATGTCCAAAGAGCATTTTAAAGTCGGGGTTTCGGGTCGATCGGACTTCTAACTCCGTCTACGCATCGCCTAAGTCTCTAGCTAGGCTCTGATACCACTGTAGGGTTACTAGGCACTCTCAAGGGGTCTCACAAGGCATCAACCATGCCAATTTACTAAAATTACGGTGCCGAGAAACCCTAACACGGACCGTTGGCTAGATTTCTAGGCGAAAATGAAACTAGTTAACACTTAACTATAAGAATACGGAAATACAACCTTTGTAGATCCGTTTGTCCACCTCCATAGCTCCATGAAGAAGTCATCTCCGTTGTACAAATCCGATCTTGGACTCTCGCGTTCGCTTCATCGGAGAATAGGCGGGCTAGGTCATCGACGATGTGCCGAAGATGATCTACGTCGAAGCATCACTAGATCAAGCTCCAACTTCACCAAGTCAAGAAAACTTGTGAAGGAAACACACTCTACTACTTGGCAAGAGGTAGAGGATGAAGAAATAGGAAGTGGGTAGACTTTAGAATTGGATTTCTCACTCATTTTCATCAATCACCATTGATGAAGTGAAGGTTTCTTCAAGTGATGAAGAAGAAGAAGAAGATGAATATTATGATAAGTTGTTTTTAAAAATGAATAATCAAATCATACTTAACATAATATTAACCATGGTAATGTGTAGAGAGTTAATCATGGTTGAATGGAATGGTTAGGGTTAAGCATGAGACAAAATGGTCAGTTGGTCAAAGTCTTCATGAAGCTTCAACAAGCTTCCAAAGTGAGCCACCATTTTGCATTATGCTTATCATTTTCCAAAATGAATAAATAAATAAATAAATAGATATGAAAATGAAAACCCTAACCATTACATGACCATGGTTTAAACTTTACACAAAACACAAGTTAGCATGCATCATCAAACATGATACATACAAGTGCACAAAAATATATCACATATATAATGTGCACAAACCAAGTGAGAAAATCTATTTAAAGTAAACCAATACTAGTTAATGCAAAGTAATATATCAAATATATAATTATACATTAAATCATCAAATCAACACTTGATTTAACGATCCGGTCATATCGCATATAACCGACTAATATCAACAGTAACAACTTATCGAATCAACACTTGATCCGATAACCCGGCTATATCGTGTATAACCGATCAATGTCACAAATCGCGAGAATCGAATACAGTATCACATACTGGTATCATTCTCGGTCCCGCACATATCTCATATGCGCTCCTATTTCATTTCGCTTGAGCCAGGAAACCTCTGTGTAGGACTCTAAAGACTCGTCAATACGCCGGTAGCAGATGATGATCATATCAAACACCCACAAGCCGCAAGCGGTCTGCTAAACGTAACGGCCACCCGGGTATTGAGCGATCAGAAGATCGACGAGCAAGCCCGCTCACACTCCAGTGAATCCAACCAGTAACACTTACCGTACAGTCCGGTCCGATCGTCTGATATGTCGCATATCTCGCCTAGGGGTGGTAAACGTCAGACCCCAATAGCTCGATAAGTCGTGTCGATATGAGGTCTATAACAATTCGAGAAACTACTGGTAACACTTACCAGTAAATCTCAGCAACCCTGGCCAGGGATTTCCTGTTATAGCCAATCGAACACAGCGCAACATCAACTCCCTATACCGGGAGAGACGAATCCCCTCCTATCGCTTATTGCCTCCATGTGACTCGGGACTGTACCCAAAAACCACCGTTTTGCACGCCCTCTTGGACGTGGTAAGATGGAAATCAAAGCATAGTGGGAACCACACAAGACTCTATGACGATCTCGGGTCAACAGACTACTCTGTACCAGTGTCACCAGAGAACTGCCATCTGACGTGAGGTATAATACCATCTGGGAGTTCTCGGCGAGTCCGTCCAGTGTACCCAGTCTCTACTGAGCACCCGTATATCATCTCCGATGTCAAACACCAATGGATATGGGATCATCCATCGCCCATCTGTATGGGTCGAGAAGGTATACGCTAGTCTACTCTGGTATATCGATGCCCCGTCTCGATACACCCACGACTAGGGACCTTGAAGGATGTACTTATGGACTACCATGTCCCCACTAGTATGATCCGCATCATAGTCCAGGTAGTCAAGTACACATCCTAAGGGCTTTACCAACATGTAACAGAGAGACAATCAGTGTACACGTTAAGGTAAAGATCAACCAGATAGCATACTATCATGTCGAGCAAGAAAGTCCTCCCTATATATGTCCAAGCATCCACTACAATATACATCCTATGTACAGTAATGGCCTCTAGGGCATACATATAACTAACAATGCTATGCGGTCCGAGATGGAATCCATGTACACCAACAAAGTATGGACTTTGGAAGTTGCTCCTGAAGGGGTAAAACCCATTGGGAGCAAGTGGATCTTCAAGAAAAAACTTGGTGTAGATGGGAAAGTGGAGACTTTCAAAGCTAGACTTGTTGCAAAAGGTTTTCGTCAAAGACCAGGTGTGGACTATGACGAAACCTTTTCTCTAGTGGCTATGCTTAAATCCATCCGGATCATGCTTGCCATCGCTGCATATCATGATTACGAAATCTGGCAAATGGATGTTAAGACCGCCTTTCTAAACGGTGATTTAGAAGAGTGCGTGTACATGACTCAGCCAGAGGGCTTCGTAGATAGTGGGAGCAGCGGGAAGGTGTGCAAGCTGCTTAAATCCATTTATGGATTAAAGCAAGCATCGCGGAGTTGGAACATCTGCTTTGACGTAGTTATCAAAGAGTCTGATTTCGTCAAAAACCCAGATGAACCTTGTATCTACAAGAAGGTGGCAGAGAGTAAGGTTGTCTTCCTCGTATTGTACGTGGACGACATACTCTTGATAGGAAATGACATTCCTATGCTGCAATCGGTCAAGCTCTTCTTATCACAAAGATTCTCAATGAAAGATCTTGGTGATGCCTCCTGCATATTGGGAATCAGGATCTATAGAGATAGATCCAAATGAATATTGGGATTGTCCCAATCCAGATACATTGACACCATACTAAAGAGGTTTAGTATGGAAGAATCCAAGCGTGGGAATTTACCCATGATCTCTGGAGTCACTCTCTCCAAAGAGATGTCTCCTAAGACTGATTTGGAGAGAGCTCGCATGCAAGGGATACCCTATGCTTCGGCTGTAGGCTCTATCATGTACGCAATGCTATGTACCAGACTCGATGTAGCATACTCACTAAGTGTAGTGAGCAGGTATCAAGCTGATCCTGGAGAGAGTCACTGGACAGCTGTGAAGAGCATTCTCAAGTACTTACGAAGGACTAAAGAGATGCTCTTGGTGTATGGTAACGGAGAACTCCAAGTGGAGTCCTTTACCGATTCGAGCTTCCAGAGTGATAAGGACGACTCTAAGTCGCAGTCGGGATTTGTCTTTACCCTTTACGGAGGGGCGGTTAGCTGGAAAAGTTCCATGCAGGAAACCGTGGCAGACTCGACGATGGAGTCTGAATACATCGCTGCCAACGATGCTGCCAAAGAGGCTGTCTGGATCAAGAAGTTCATTACTGAACTTGGAGTGGTTCCATCCATTGAGCATCCAATACCTTTGTATTACGATAACAATGGAGCAGTGGCTTTGGCCAAGGAACCTAGGTCCCATCAGCGATCTAGGCATATTCTGAGGCGGTATCACCTGATCCGGGAGATAGTTGATCGCCGGGAGATCGAGGTCAGGAGGGTTGACACGAAGAACAACACAGCGGATCCACTCACGAAGGCCATTCCCCAGATACAGTTTGAGAGACTCTTCGGGATGCTCGGTATGCGATACTACAGCAGCTGGCCCTAGTGCAAGTGGGAGATTGTTAGTTGTATGTATGCCCTAGAGGCCAGTATTGTACAGATGATGTATATTATATTGGATGCTTGGACATATATAGAGATAACTTTCAATTAACACTTCCTTCCTAGTCAATCCGGTCAATGGGGCAGCAGCCCGAGAAAAATCCTGCACAAAGCATCGATAATAACCCGCCAGACCTAAGAAACTCCGAACCTCAGTAACTGACACAGGTCTGGGCCAGTGCTGTACCGCTTAGATCTTCTTTGGGTCCACAAATATCCCATCTCTCGTAATTACATGACCGAAGAAATCCACACTATCCAGCCAGAAAGCACACTTCAAGAATTTAGCGAACAGCCGATGCTCCTTCAAGGTCTGCAACGTGATACGTAAATGCTGCTCGTGTTCCTCTCTGCTCCGGGAATAAAAAAGAATATAATCTATCAATACTATAATAAACCGATCAAGGAATGAACTTAAGATACGGTTCATCATATCCATGAAAGCTGCTGGAGCGTTGGTGAGTCCGAACGACATACCAGAAACTCATAGTGCCCATATCGTGTGCGAAAAGCAGTCTTCGGAATGTCATCCTTCCGAAACCTCAACTAGTGATACCCTGACCGCAAATTGATTGATGTTTTTTTCGGATGTCGGTATTTAGAAAATGGATAGAATCACAACCAAAAAATATTTGACCGCAATCAATAACGGTGTCGGATGTAGCGTATTAGTAAGTGCGGATCGTCCACAGGGATTGTGCGATTCGTTCGTATTTTATTTTGTTTGAATCGAAAATTTAATGAAGGAAACAAACAATTCATGATTTATAGTTGAAGTTCAAGAATTAGAAAATCTAGATCTAATAACAAGAAAACGATAGAATCAAGAATTGAGAGTTTGTTGATTTTTCCAAACCAAATATCAAGAATCGAAATGAGGCTCGTAGGAATCGATCGGATCTATAGATGTGATGTAATCTTACGATGACGTATTCTTATCCATCGATGAATTGATACTAGATCGATGATGATCGACGAGAATTAGGGATTTCTAGTGAAACTAGGGTTTCATCATTTATCCCTTGTTCCTTCGTCGATATCATTCACATTCTAGCCTCTAGTAAATTCAAGAATCGATCGTGAATCCCTAATTTCGAGCGATAACAATCAAGAAAGCATCGCAACGAAACTAGGTCATCGATTCTTCAATTTGCTAGGGTTTACAAAACTCGAAGGACTTAAGAATCGTTTTAAGATTTGTTACATCATCATTCTATTGATCGTCTCGACTCCTTTACGAGCGGAGTTTTACTCGAACATCACAACAAGAACCACAATTACAAATTGAGATCGAATCATGATGCAAAAATTTAAAGAAAGCAAGATTAAAGAATTTCACCTTTTATTTATATCAAAAGTTTCGTTACAATCGCTCAAGAACTACAAGAGGAAGAACTCGATCGTCGATTTGGCTTCGCTCGTCTCCTTGAGTCGCGGATCGGCTTGGATCACTTGCTCGATTGAAGATCGGTTCCTCTCCTAAAAGGTTGAAGGCTTCTCGCTTGATTTGGTACTCGGGATCTTGAATTTGGATTAGAATTAGGGTTATGGTTTTGCACAAGTCGTGTCACTCAACTTGTGGATGGAAGAAGATTGAGATTAATGAACAACTAAAGATTAAAGATTGAACAACCTTTAACCCTAGATCTAGGCTCCTATTTATAGACTTCCCAAAACCCTAGATCTAGGATTTCAAATTTGAATTTTCCCTCCAAAAGTTTGTTAAAGAGAGCCTTCTAGATGAAGTTAGTTAAGCCGAGCCTTCTAGATGTGCCACGTGGCGTTTCTACAATGTTCTGGAAGCTTGGGCCGTTATTAGAGACACGTGTAAGAAATTGGAGCAACCGAAGCCATCATAGCGCTGCGGATCCGCGGCGCAAGCTGGCTCCCGCCGCGGAACCGCGGCGATTCTGAAGCCTTGTGGCTTTGGATCTCTGGTACTCGTTTGGGCTTAGACTTGGGCCTTTTTCTAATATTCTGAATTTTATTTTTCCCTCTAGATTGCTACCAGATCTCAAAACTTGGAGTTGGTGTATTTTTGATCAGCTTCTTTTGGCTTTGTTCCTGCACTTTCCTGCACAAATCTCGAAACAAGTGTTGCGCAATACAAGAATGATGCGATGCCATGATAAACACACAATTCCCTCAGAAATGTCGGTTTTAGAGTATAACACATGCAATCTGGTATTTCAGGACTGTTTTGCTAATATGTGCAATATTAATACCGAACACTTCTAAATGAGTGCAAATGATAGGGAAATTGCCGTGTTAAAATTGCAGTATTTTCGACTGATCAAATTCCCCCAAACTTATTTTCGATCGTCTCGAGCGAACTTTATTAAAAAAGAGAAGGAGAAAATAAAGAAAAAGAAAAACTAACTAGCACACTTTCGTAGGCAACACGATTGCACTGAGCACGTGCAACAAGCCTTTAAACCTCTAGGTGTCCCTAGTAGGAGGAGTGTTGTCTCCTGAAGGTTTTCAGCGGATTGTACCAACAAAATCCAATAATAAAAGAAAGATCATGAATATTACATTTAAAGAAGAGAATTGTAAAAGAAAGACTTTGAAAATTAGGGTTTCCAACTAAACTAGCTTTTCGGTTGTCATGAGCCCTATCTTAATAGTCATGAAAAGATGTCGGAAATCACGTCCTCCCTCAATAAAATATCGTCTTATTCTTCATTCCTATCTTTCTTCCAAACATCGATCATATAACCCTGCGTGTGTGTAAAGACATCCCTACACCCGGAGAATTCAATTCAAGCTATCATACTCTTGCCCATCAGCCTCAGTAATTTTTAATTAATGAATATTTAGATGAAATTGCTCACACACTTTCATGCGACCGTTAATACTTCTTGAGGTACTAACTGACCGATTACTCATGTGCTTGCTTATTTGGTGTATTTTCCTCGTCTTGCACCACCTAAGGCTTAGCAGTGACTCCAAGACCAATTGGCCTTAGGGAACTAGGTGAAGAGGCACCCTCGCTATATTTTTTTATTGCTGCCTTGGTGATAACAAAACCAGTGTCCATTTTTCTCACCACTTTATATTTTCTTCATTTTTTTTATTTCCTTCATACTTTTGGCTTTAAGACAAGAGAATTTCAAGGTATCCTCTACTATCCCAGGCTTCAAGACGTGTGTAAGTGCGAATAGCAGGGTATCAACGTTCAAAATGTTTGGCTTTCAGAATAGAAACTATTTTTCAGACTTATTTTTATCCTCAGATTAGTGACTTCCTTCATCTTACTAACCCTTGGGACAACGGCTCATAACTACTTATTACTAGTTCGTATAAGAAAACTTCTATTTTTTTTGGTTTTCTTAAATTTTTCTCATCTCATGGATGTAATTTTTCACTATCTAATTTTTTATTATCTTATTTATGTACAAAAATGTTTTTATTTTTAAAAATTTTTTAAATTTTTTTTATAGGTTTTCAAAAATGTTTTGTGCTTATGCAAAGTATGATGCAAATGATGCGAAAATAAGCACAAACCTCCCCCAAACTTGTTTTCAACAGTGTCCTCACTGTTGCCTTCTGCTAAATCTGAAAAAACCTGTAAGCTTGGGAGGAAATTTATTAAATGAGGGCAAAATATATAAGTGAAAATCCTCCCCCAAACTTATTCTTGGCTCATCATTTTGGAAAAAAATTCTTTTAAAGAGCCGGAAAAATTGCCCCCCACCCAAACTTGAGTTATGCAATGTTAATCTTTTGAAAATCACATGAGGGGGTCAAAAATCATTGGTCGATGCCAAGCTTTGCAAAGACCGAAGGTTAACACTAACCATTCAAATTTTTTATCAATGCAGTGCTCTGGTTGGTGGAAGAAGAAGTGGGAAAATGTTAAGTGGTGGAATAGAATGTGTGTGCGTCTCATTTTGGAGAGACGATGCAGTGAATGTGATGGATTACTCGCATTCTTTTTACAGTTCAGAAGAAGGGGTGGAGGTTCAAATTCTCAAACACCTCATCAAAAGTATGGTTTTCAATCAGTTTTAGTTCAAGAGTGGAGGTGTAGAGATCACAAGGGTTGGGTATGGTTTCACTTGAAATGGACCCTTCACAGTCGGGTAAATCAAACACTACAAAGTCACACAACTTATCAGACATTCTATTTGGTGTACTTGATGAATCTATGAAACTGGAGTTGTGGATTTCAGTTTGGAATGGGAAGGTTTGATTAGGAAGGGTGTACAGTTCTGTCTTACTACCCAAATCCTTCCTAATTTGGTTCGACAGTTCCAGAAATTTTTCTAATGTCTGCTCCAGACTAGTCTTGGGTTGATAAGGGGTTTCAGTATAAGATTGAAATTCCTGTGGATCATTAAAACTCCCAAATGACTGATTAGAAGAACTGTCTAGAGTAGGTGGAAAAGTCGCATTGGATTGATAGGAATAGAATGGTTGCGGAACTTGGGTAGGAGTAGGATCAATATTATGATAAGAAGAATATTGATATGGGTTGGTTGGTTGGTTGGCTGGCTATTTTCAATAGACATCTTATATGCCACAAACCGCATATCAAACTCTTCTCTGGACAGTGGTGGTGATGGTTGATATTGGTCCGGGTTGAAACTTTGGCCTTTAGCCCTAGCTATGTGCTCAGCAATGGACATTCGTCTAGGGACTTCTTCACTCTGGGTATGAATTGAAACAGGTGTAGGATTAGGATACGGTTGATAAAACCTAGACTGAGGTGGCCAACTGTTTCTTCCCTCTTGTTCTATATGATCTCTTAAGGACATGGAAGAGCCGGACGGTATACCGAAGGGATTATGAAAACAAGAAATATCTGGTTGTGGACAGCAAAGCTCGGCAAGTGTTCTTCTGTTAAGGTCACCCATTTCTAAGAAGAGAAGAAGGGGGAAGGGGTAAAAAGGGGAGAAAATAATTGGTTTGTTTTGAAAAATGACGGATTTAGACAAATCACACAAAAATGCACAAACAACCCTAGAACTATGGTTACCTAGGTCCAGTCTCTAGATCGCTCCTAGACTTCCAAAGGACAAGCCGCAGGATAAATCCTCTACCGCCTCTTTACTACCCTTGTAGCCAGGTAAGTGCCAGGTGAGTGGGAGGCTCCCCACTACAAAAGTCGTGGTCCTAATTAAGTAACAACTCGCCTTGGACACACTTGCCTAGTCACCACAAAAGTAATGCGGATAAGCGATAGATTACCCACGACCTTCCTCTGTCCTTATTAAGCGCGACAGTCCTTAGAGTCTGGTCTAGATATTTTTTAAATTAATGTAGGGTTGATGCAGATGCTCGGTTTGTGATTTGTGGGGCTTAGGAAGGGTGATGAAATCCCCACCTAATCTGGATTTGGTCTTGCCCCTTAAAAATCCGTATTAAAATATGCAAAAACAAACCGCAAAAAAAAACTTTGCAAAAAGATTTTTGAGCGGCGATATTTTGCAAAGAATCCTGCAGAAAATAGATTTTATTGGATTTGAGAGGAGAGAGAAGGAGTTAAGAAAGATACCAGAGAAGTGTGAAACCCTAGATCTCCTGTTTCCTCAAGTCCGTGACTCCAGATTCCCTCGCAAAATTCACACACAAATCGTTAAATATGCAATTTGTAGTTTTGTTTTAATAATGATATGAATCGTCTAAGAATTCAACACAAATAGTAAGAATAAAAAATTACGCACGTATTCTCGGCAATGTCGCCATTTGATTGATACGAAAGATTGTGTAGTAGTTGTTTAACCGCAATCAGAACGGTGTCGCGCGTAGCTAGACCGAAGTGAGTACGGTTCGTCCTCTGGGAAACGTGGAACCTTTTATTCTTACTTTAGATGTGTTGAGAAAGAGAGGAGGAATAAAGAGTTTTGTGAAAAGTTTCTAGATCTACGTTAAGCAAGAATGCAAAAATATAGATCTAGATTATTTTCGCGATGTAGATAATATAATAAGAGGGCTTATAGGGTTCGTTAGGATTTAGTAGTCCTGGACGATTAATTAAAAGTTACCCTTTTATCCTTTAATAGATTTAAAACTAGAACGACGGTGATGCGTGTAGATTAGGGTTTCTGGAGGGAAAAGGAATCCCACTCTTAACCCTTATCTCGACATGGAACTCCGTTCATATCTAGCCTTTACCAAAACAATTATTAATCTAATCTCTAATCGCGGTCGGAACTAACAAAGAATTGTTAGCGCGCCCGATTAGGATGTTAATGATTCTTTTGATAAAGTTCATAATTTTTATAGGACTTAAAAAGGGTTTAGGGATGTTCATCATCCATTAGCCTACCCTAATCCTACGAACCCTAACAAGCGGAGAATTACTCGCGCATGTTAGGAGAAGAAGAGATAGAAATCATGAAGAAAATAAAATGCAATAAACTACCTTTATTAATCAACAAGATCAAGTACACTTTGATTCCTTAGAAAATGATTACAAAAACCTAGTTTGCTTCTCGATCTCTTCTAAGGAGGTAGATGAACCGTTGATGATCAGCCTGGAAGTTTGAGCCGTCTTGGACTTCGTGATCTCGTCGGCTTGATGATTTTTCCAAGAGGCTCTCGGTCCTTATTTATAGTCCCAGAGCCAGAACCCTAGCTTCCTAATTTGGAAACTAGTTGTTACGATTCTAACAAAAAAAATCCAGAATCCCAACTCCTTAAAGTGCGGCGGAACCGCGGCCATTGGATGGGTTTGACCGCGGATCCGCGGTCTTATGGTGGAATCTTGGCCTTAAATTTCTTGTGGCTTCTTCTGGTGACACGTGGTGATCTTTTGAATCTCTGGAAACTGAAAATCTTTTCTACGTCACTGCCAGAATTGATTTCTTTAGTTTACTTTCTTAATTAGGTAGGTTTGTTTTGCCAACTTTGATTTCCTTGATTTCAGCCCTGCAAATTCTGCACAATATCTCAACAAATAATATTTAGTAGAGTTTGTTATATTGAGATATTAACATAACCATTAAGAATTGGTCAAAGGTATTTAATAAGGTAAGCATATTTAATTGGGCCAAATGTTACATGGATAATATATGCTTACTTTTTCCTACCAAATGTTAATTATAATATATAAACACATGAAAATAGTATTTTTACAGATAAACCCTCATATGTATCATATATTATAATAAACACTATATAGAAATAGTAGGAAAAATGTCATATTAAATGTGTAGTTTTATCAACTGAACAGTTATTGATTGATTTTTCTGTATCATCAAACTCTTCCCCAACGTGGTTGTCAAGCACTCTTCCAGATCTCAACGTGATTGCACTCACATGATGTGAATAGCCAGGATTGGGCAAAGGTTGAGCTGGAAGTTTCCCTTCTCTCTTGCACTCATTTCGGCTTTTAATCGTGCAATTTCTTCTTCCATCGATTTAATACTCTCGCTTTGGGACGCAGAGTTTTTATCAATTTTATCGACAGAAGACTTCATTTCAGCCGAAACTTGCATGATATTTGTTAAGACCAAATTCATGTATTGTGCAAATGAAGAGGATTCATCAGTCCCGGTCAACTGTAAAGGACTATACAGTGCAGGTGTGTTGACCGGATTTTGAAAGTTATGTGCTTGGAAGGGGTGCTGACTCAATTGAAGTTGTGGTTGCTGTTGTAGTGGAGGGACCCTTTGGAAATTGTTTTGGTTTAGAACCGTGTTTTGATTGTGTTGTTGGTTCCAAGCAAAATTAGGGTGATTCCTCCAACCCTGATTATATGTGGAAGAAAATGGATCGTTTTTAGGTCTTTGAAATGCGGCATTGGTATACTCGTGACCTTGAAACAGAGAATTTCGTGGACATTCTTCTGTCAAATGAGAAGGATCAGAACAGCATCCACATACAGTTTTAGAGAGTGATATTTGACTTAGGGCGGCTAAAAATTTGTTTTCCATAGTCTCGAGTTTCTTTTGCATAGCTGAAATGTCAACTCTAACTCCCATGGAAATATTATTGCCATCCCTAGACGATTGACTCACACCCTCCCACTGTAAAGATTTTTCAGCGAAATCTTCTAGAAATTTCCAGGCTTCCCCATCATCTTTAGTCATGAAGTTGCCTTGACACATGGATTCAAGGGTCTGTCTTGTGTTAAGATTAATGCCCTCATAAATGATTCTGCACAGTTCCCATCTAGGGATTCCGTGATGAGGACATTGGACTAACAGATCCTTGAAGCGTTCAAGACATTTTGAAAATGGTTCATTTGGAAGCTGGGTGAATTGATTTATTTCGCTACGGACTCGAGCTGTTTTATGATGTGGGTAGAATTTCTTAAGGAATGATTTGACGAATTCTTCCCAATTTGATATCGA
Source organism: Agapanthus africanus (assembly GCA_030015575.1). Classification (NCBI taxonomy): domain Eukaryota; kingdom Viridiplantae; phylum Streptophyta; class Magnoliopsida; order Asparagales; family Amaryllidaceae; genus Agapanthus; species Agapanthus africanus. The sequence goes on along the minus strand of JASDDO010000012.1, from coordinate 460,009,193 downwards.
ATGTGCGGTAGTGTTATACAGCCACTTCTCGGCTATATCGCACAAGGTAAATGGGAGAAGATGTAGACGCATAGCATCCATAGAAAGCTGTGAGGTACCCATCATTGCGCATACATTTTCAAATTTGGTGATAAAGGCATATGCGTCTTCAGACTCGAGACCGTAAAATTTTGGTAGAAGGTTGATGTATTGGGGTTTAATTTCAAAATTTTCCCCGTTGGCTGGTGGAATGGAAAGACAGGTGGAAAGAGGACCTCGTGTAGGATATCACCTCTCTTGGAGAGAGATGCGAGGTGGATTCTGCGCACCAACCGACGGCGGCAGAGTAGTGGTAAAGAAATTCGATGGAGACGGATCCATCGATGTGAGTGTGGTGGTGGGTGAAGAAAAGGTAAATGTAGAAATACCGACTTTTGGGTCGATCGGGGAAACGCGGACTAAACGGGCACTAGAATCCCGTGTCCAGCCTATCTTGCACTAAAAAGGGTTAGTACAAGTGGCAGCGTAGATTTATAATTAGGGGAATGATGAATGAATAAGGTGTTTATTTTGAAAAGTAAACGGATTTTGAAAATTATGATGCAAGCACAACAAATGCAACACGCAAAACCCTAATTCTAGGGGTTACCTAGGTCAAACTCTAGACCGCTCCTAACTGCCAAAAGACAAGTCGCAGGATAAATCCTCCACTGCCTCTTTGTCTCTCCTGTGGCCAGGTAAGTGCCAGGTAAGTGGGAGGTTCTCCACTACATAAGTAGTGGGCCTAATTAAGTAACCACTAGACTTCGACACACTTGCCTTAGACACCACAAAAGAAACGCGGATAAGCAATAAATTACCCGCGGCCTTCTCTTGTCCTAAGTGAGCGCGAAGGTCCTTAGAGTCATCTCTAGATATTTTTTAGTTAATTAGGGTAAATGCGGGTGCAAATTTTGCGATTTTCGGGGCTTAGGAAGGGTAATGAACTCCCCACCTAATCAAAATTTGGTCTTTGCCCCTTAATGTCCGTATTAATTATGCAAACAACCACAAAACCAAAAACACGCAAAATTTAATTTTGCTTTTGCGGCGCCGCGAATTTTTGCAAAGAAACCTGCAGCAAAACGTTTTTTGGAGTAGATTGAGAAGGAGATAAGAAAGCAGAGGAGTATACCTGCAATTTTTGTACAGAGAGGAAGTCAAACAGCCGCGGTTCCGCCGCGGGAGACGCCTAGTGCCGCCGAATCGCGGTACTGTAGCAAGATCACTGCACTAAATTTCTTGAGGCTGCTACTGTTCAGCCCCTGAGCTCTCTGGATTTTTCAGAAAATTTTTTCCACTACTCCAATGATTCCAGATTTCCTCGCAACAAATCACAACAACTCGTATTAGTGTTTGCGCGAATTTTGATCTAAAAATTGTAATGGAATAAATCCTTCAATTCAAATTTCAAATAAAGAACGAATTAGCGCGCGATCCCCGGCAACGGCGCCATTTGATTGATGTTTTTTTCGGATGTCGGTATTTAGAAAATGAATAGAATCACAACCAAAAAATATTTGACTGCAATCAATAACGGTGTCGGATGTAGCGCGTTAGTAAGTGTGGATCGTCCACAGGGATTGCGCGATTCGTTCGTATTTTGTTTTGTTTGAATCGAAAATTTAATGAAAAGAAAACAAACAATTCATGATTTATAGTTGAAGTTCAAGAATTAGAAAATCTAGATCTAATAACAAGAAAACGATAGAATCAAGAATTGAGAGTTTGTTGATTTTTCCAAACCAAATATCAAGAATCGAAATGAGGCTCGTAGGAATCGATCGGATCTATAGATGTGATGTAATCTTACGATGACGTATTCTTATCCATCGATGAATTGATACTAGATCGATGATGATCGACGAGAATTAGGGATTTCTAGTGAAACTAGGGTTTCATCATTTATCCCTTGTTCCTTCGTCGATATCATTCACATTCTAGCCTCTAGTAAATTCAAGAATCGATCGTGAATCCCTAATTTCGAGCGATAACAATCAAGAAAGCATCGCAACGAAACTAGGTCATCGATTCTTCAATTTGCTAGGGTTTACAAAACTCGAAGGACTTAAGAATCGTTTTAAGATTTGTTACATCATCATTCTATTGATCGTCTCGACTCCTTTACGAGCATAGTTTTACTCGAACATCACAACAAGAACCACAATTACAAATTGAGATCGAATCATGATGCAAGAATTTAAAGAAAGCAAGATTAAAGAATTTCACCTTTTATTTATATCAACAATTTCGTTACAATCGTTCAAGAATTACAAGAGGAAGAACTCGATCGTCGATTTGGCTTCGCTCGTCTCCTTGAGTCGCGGATCGGCTTGGATCACTTGCTCGATTGAAGATCGGCTCCGCTCCTAAAAGGTTGAAGGCTTCTCGCTTGATTTGGTATTCGGGATCTTGAATTTGGATTGGAATTAGGGTTAGGGTTTCGCACAAGTCGTGTCACTCAACTTGTGGATGGAAGAAGATGGAGATTAATGAACAACTAAAGATTAAAGATTGAACAACCTTTAACCCTAGATCTAGGCTCCTATTTATAGACTTCCCAAAACCCTAGATCTAGGATTTCAAATTTGAACTTTCCCTCCAAAAGTTTGTTAAACAGAGCCTTCTAGATGAAGTTAGTTAAGCCGAGCCTTCTAGATGTGCCACGTGGCGTTTCTACAATGTTCTGGAAGCTTGGGTCGTTATTAGAGACATGTGTAAGAAATTGGAGCAACCGAAGCCATCATAGCGCCGCGGATCCGCGGCGCAAGCTGGCTCCCGCCGCGGAACTGCGGCGATTCTGAAGCCTTGTGGATTTGGATCTCTGGTACTCGTTTAGGCTTAGACTTAAGCCTTTTCTGATATTCTGAATTTTATTTTTCCCTCTAGATTGCTACCAGATCTCAAAACTTGGAGTTGGTGTATTTTTGATCAGCTTCTTTTGGCTTTGTTCCTGCAATTTCCTACACAAATCTCGAAACAAGTGTTGCGCAATACAAGAATGATGCGATGCCATGATAAACACACAATTCCCTCAGAAATGTCGGTTTTAGAGTATAACACATGCAATCTGGTATTTCAGGACTGTTTTGCTAATATATGCAATATGAATACCGAACACTTCTAGATGAGTGCAAATGATAGGGAAATTGCCGTGTTAAAATTGCAGTATTTTCGACTGATCACAAATCAATCTTTAAGAAGTAGCCAGCTCCCTGCAACTGATCGAACAAGTCATCGATACGAAGTAGTGGATACTTATTTCGCACAGTGACGCGATTCAGCTGTCGGTAGTCGATGCACAATCTCATAATACCGTCCTTCTTCTTTACAAATAAGACAGGAGCTCCCTACGTCGATACACTGGGAAGAACAAGTCCTCTATCTAACAACTCTTACGACTGGCTTTTAAGTTCCTTCAACTCCGTCGGGGCCATCCGATAGGGTGGTATAGAGATAGGCCCCGCTCCCGGAATCAAGTCATGCAAAATTCAATATCGCGATCGGGCGGTAATCCTGGTAATTCAGCAGGAAACACATCCGGAAATTCTCGTGCGATTGGAACCTGGTCCAACAGAATCTCAACGGCTCCTAAGTCCTGAACAAATACTAAGAACCCATGACATCCCTTCTTCAAGAGTCGTCCCGCACAAAGAGCAGAAATCATGTTGGCAGGAGTTATATTGCAGTCCCCCTGCACAAAAAAGATCGGTTCACCTGGAAAACAAAATCTAACCACTTTTCCCCGACAATCTACATAGGCATGACAAGCGGCCAACCAATCCATACCGAGAAGTATATCAAAATCTAACATATCTAGGAGAATCAGATCAACTAGCGAATCTCTATCACCAATACGTACAGAACATGATCTGAATTCGTGTCGAGCTACAAAAGAATCTCCCACCGGAGTAATTACCACTAACGGTAACTCTAACAACGACGACTCTTTCCCCGAAGAAAGTGCAAAGCGTGAAGATGCATAAGAATGTGTAGAACAGGGATCAAATAAAATATGTGCATTTAACGAACATACTGCAAGAGTACCTGTCACAACTGCATTTGATGCCTAGGCATCTTGTGGAGTCAGCGCAAAAACCCGTGCCTGGCCCCTGCCCGTATCCTATCATCCTCTACCTCTATCTCCTCAACCTCTTTGAAAGCGTCCTGCAGAACCTCGACCTTTTGGTGCAACCGTCTGGCGCATAGTGCCAACTGGGGGAGGAAGTAAAGCCATCAACGTCGAAGGTGGAGGGGTAAAGCAGCTTGCGGAGTAACAGTCCCGCTATGGTGTGTACACCCTCTAGCCGTATGCACTGGAAGTCCGCAACTATAACATGTAAGTGGGGTCCTCTGATCCTTAGGGTATGAACTATACATCTGTCCCTGGGTCCAACCTCGTCCGAAACTACGGCCAGGAGTATATCTGCCTCTACCTCTGCCAAACTGTCTAGGCATTGGCCCGATCGGTCTACTCCTCTTTGGCTCCGGAACAACCGTTGCCTCGCTCAAATGCTCCTCCACTCGTATCGCTGCATCCATGGCCTGCGCATATGTATCAAAATGCTGGGAGCCTATAGCCAGAAACAACTGCGTATCCAAACTCCTTATGAACCTCTTCACCCGAAGCTCTTCCGTAGGAACTAGGTATGGAGCATAGCGCGACAACTGGGTGAATCGTAAATCATAATCTACCACCGACATACTCGCCGATTTCAGTAACGGTTCAAAACCGCTAGCTCTAGCGTCCCTCACACTCTGTGGAAGAAATCAGGCAAGAAAGACCTCGGAAAACTCGGTCCACGACATCGGAGGAAGACCCGTAGCTCGCCCTCTCTCCATTGACTCACACCACTCCTATGCAAGTCCCTCTAAACGAAAGCTAGTCAGCTCAACTGACCTCGCATCAGAACATCGCAATGATTTGCCTATCCTCGCCATCCTATCTAGAAAAGACTGAGGATCCTCCGCTACATCGGTCCCTGTAAATACCGGAGGTCTCAACCTCATAAACTCTGGAAGTGATACCTCCATCACCCTCGTGTCTACAAGTGCGACCGTCTGCGTGGACTGTACCTCGGACTCTGCCATGGTTGGTGCCGGATCCTGTCTCAGTACTCGAGTGGCCTCAGCTAACTGTCCTACCACTCGCTGCAATCCTAACATGCCCTCCTCTATCCTAGTCATGCGATCTGGAGGAGGAGGATCAACATGCTCATGCACCGCCGGAACGTCCGGTGTACCAGTCGCCGTCACAGGCGGACTCACCCTAGCTGCATCTCTGGCTGCGGCTCGCCTAGCTCGCGTAGCCATAGCAACTGGAACCAGAAACGAGAGTTGATAAGTCTTACGAATAGGAACAATCAATAACAGAGAGTCAAACGAAGGACAAATCAAGATATACATCCTAAGGTTAGTTAGGCTGAGTATGGTAACGTAAATATGCCGCGGAACATACGTACAGTACTGCACTCATCCTAAATCACCTACTCCATCAAACCAAAGGTCATCCTAAATTACGGACGCACGTCAACTTATCTTAACTCACTACTCGATTCCGTAAGGTAAATCCTAAGCTCTGATATCAACTTTGTCACGACCCAAAGTTTGGATGTGGCTGGCACTTAGATTGTATAATATCTAAATATATTTACACAACCCGAGTAAGCCGAAAAAACCCAAGATCAAATCCCTTTTATTTGCGGAATTTTTATAAAATTTTAGTTTTTAAGTAAAAATCACAGTTTTATGTAGTTAAGATCCTAACAGTAACTCACTAGTGAATTCATAATAAAAGCAATTACAAAGTATTAAATTTGGTTGCATCCCTAGTTGGGATCAACAATATCAATAGTAGAAATAAATATCCAAACGTATATGACCTCAATAAGAATTTCAAACATAAGTAAAAGAAATAACAATTTATAGAACTAAACGATCTCATCTGTCAAATAATGTACATATAATCATCTCACTCTAAGTCATAATACAAGGTCTGATGGAGATTTTCTAGATCCAAAATACAATACCAAAAGAGAAGGTTACTACATATGTAACCCACCTATCAAAAGTTGCGATAAAAACTAAAAAAGTGGATCTGCACTGCTGCTAACCATCTGTAAGTGCACGGCGGCGCCCCGGCCGTCAATCCGACGGCCAAACGCGGAAACGGTGATAAACTTTAATTTTTGCGGACTTAGCAAACCGGCACCACCGCGCACTAAACCCCGGATCATGCCATTAAACTAGTCTAAGCTAACAAGAGGATGGGTTAGAGATATACCGACTGATCCGAGTCCTCCGGTCTTCATCTCCACTCCGATCTCCTCGCGGGAACTCCGGTCGTCGCCTCCTCGCCGGAAGGGCACCACATCGCCTGCATCTTTTACGGGCTCCCGCCTCTATACCGAGGCAACTCGGGCATGAAGCCGGCAACTCGACATGCTCAAGATGTGCTATAGAATATAGTATAGAGTGCATGTCTCACTTTGGGGTATTGGTTGCCATGGATGTGGAGGAATGAAGGTATGAAAAATGGTGCTTTCATTTTTCATTACATGAGGATGAGATGAAGGAATTATGCCACAAGCTCACAAATGAATCTCTCTCATTTTTCTTCTCTTTTCTTCTTCTCTCTTTCTTTTCTTAACCATGAAAAATGATCTCCCATCTTTAGAAATGGTGGAGGAAAACAATATACCAAGGGAGGTGAGTGTAGGAGAATGGAAGAGGTGACCATATCAAGAGACAAGAAAACATCAACCATAACATAAACCCATACCTAAATCAAATCCATTCACTTCATAATAAATGCAAGAATGGATGAAAGATATCATGATCAAACCTTATGCAATAAAACCCTCCACAATGTGTTATTTGCAAACTTGCAAATAACACCCTCCATCGGAAAAGTCCGGCCGGGAAAGAACAAAGGAAAACCGGCCGGAACGGAATGCAAACTGGCAACTCCAGAAAACTGGTCCCGTAAAAAATTACAGGAAAACCCCCATACTGTGCATACACACCCGCATCTGTATTCCGTCCGGATACAAATGCAGTGAGACAAAATCTACACTGTACTAAACTAGGACCGGCTTAAACCAAAGCCGGCTAGTAATATCCGTTCGATCCTGATCCGTGCAATACCGCACGTATCTGATCGAACCCTGCCATATAAACATACGGCCACTAGTACAAACTGTCCGATCCTGATGCGTGCAATACCGCACGTATCTGATCGAACCCTGCCATATAAACATACGGCCACTAGTACAAACTGTCCGATCCTGATGCGTGCAATACCGCACGTATCTGATCGGATCCTGCCATATCTCCATACGGCCTCTACAGCGTTTCGCCCGAAAGCTTGAGTAACTGAAAGTGTGGTGGACTCTAAAGACTCGTCAATACTATGGCTGTGGATTTAACCACTAGCACGTCAGAGGTATAAGCCAATACGTGACGGGCCACCAGCTATTGACTAAAAGGGACGTCGATGAGCGAACTCATCCTGACACCCTACTGAGCCTGTCAGTGACAATATCCGTACAGTCCGGTCCGTTCGTCTATGAGTATCGCATGTCGGGCCTAGGGGGTTGGTAAAAGTCAGACCCCCAAAAGTGGTACAAGTCGTGTCGGAGTATAGCCCAGAACACCCTGAGATACTACTGGAATACCTACCAGTAAATCTCCTGCCTTGGCCAAGGTCTTCGTGTAATGGCTCTCCTAGACACAGCGCGACCTCACCCCCAATACCGGGAGAGACGAACCCCTGAAGATCCGCTCACTGCCTCCATGTGGCTCGGGACTGTACCCAACTAAAACCTGTTTGCACGACTCCTTTGAGCCGTGGTAGGGTATTAATCAAAGTACAGTGGGAACTCACATGAGACAAATGACGATCCCCAGGTCGATGAACTAACCTGTACACATGTCACCTGGGAACTGCTATCTGACATCAGGTATAAGACCAACTAGCATGTTCCCGGCGAGTCCTGTCCGGTGTACTCATAACCCAATGAGCACCTGTATACATCTTCGGTGATCCAACTGACACCAGTGGCTCGTGAGACCGGCCACCGCCCCTCGTCGGGGTCTCGACTGTATACACTAGTCTACTCTGGAGAATCGATGCCCTTCCTCGAAACTCCTGCGACCAGGGACCTTTTAAGGATGCGCTTATAGACTCCAGCTCTCACTTATATGATCGCCCTCATACTGCTGGCAGTCAAGCAAGAATCCTAGGGGCTCTATCAACGTGCAATAGCGACATGTCAGGTCACCTAAAGCAGTACACGATGATAAAGGTAAACCAGATAGCGTACTATCATCTTGAGTAAGACTGTCCTACTGGGACATGTCCTCCCCTCAATCATTGCAATCACGTGCCTGTGATCCAATAATTGACTCTGAGGGCATTATCTCCAACAATCTCCCACTTGCACTCAAGGCTAATTATTGCGATGTCGCATACTCACAGCCCGTGTGATACCGAACACCCAACTCCTCTACTAGTCAGTCTCACAAAAACCGTTTGTGAAACTATTGCGTTCAAGTAATAGCCTCAGCGAGTGGATCCGCTTGTGGTGTTTCTTTCTATGTCTCTATATATCTCATGTTCGCGGAGAAAGCTGTTGGGGTAAAAATTTACACCCCGGTTGACCAAGTCAAAATCCAAGTCAACCCCAAGCCAAGTGGGCCCAAGCCCAGACCCAGTGGGCCCATGCCCGGGTCGAGCCCGAACATGAAGCGGCCGGCCTCCCCCCATGCCAAGATAAAAATTTTGTAATAAATAATTTTGTTGCATTTTCTTTTATTTTATTTTATGGATAAATGTAAGAAAATGGGCATAAAGCCAAATTTTTGTAAAGCCCATGCCTTATGTGCAAAAAGAAATGGCACATGAGCCATGGGATAGGCAAAATGCCATTTCGTGAAGCCCAAGGGGCTATGTGTAAAGTGTATGGCCTATAAAAGCAAAGATAATGAAATATCTCAACAACTTTTTCTCTCTCCAAAAAAAAAGTTTCAGAGCTGAGCTCTTTCTTCCTTCTCCAAGGTTCCAAAACCTTCTTCTTTCTTTTGAATTAAATCAAGAGTTTTACTCTTCCTTTTTCAAAACAAATTAGTTTTTCACCACAAAACCCATCAAGGGGAACTCAGATCTTCCATCAGATCTCAAAAACAAAAGATTTTGAAATCCCACATCTCTTGATCTTCAAGATCCAGCTAACAGAGGAGGAAGAAGAAGAACATCTTTCACTAAACCCTCAAAAAAAGAAGAAAAACACATTCAGGAGTCCAACTCCTCTCTGAATTCTCTTCTGAGAAATTTTTTTAGGCTAAAAGCCTCCTGTGCCTCTCCGGCGCGCAGCGCAAGTGCGCAAGGCGCCAGCGTGCCGACACGTGGCGCGAGCGCGCTTGCGCACCTGCGCGCTTGCGCAAGTGCGCAAGGCGCCCGCGTGCCGACACGTGGCGCGCGCGCTTGCGCACCTGCGCAAGTGCGCAAGGCGCCCGCGCGCCGACACGTGGCGCGCGCGCTTGCGCAACTGCGTGGCCCAGCCCGCTATCCGGGTAGCGGGACCCCCGTAAAAACTCTGCGTGGCTCCCGATATATCCAAAACCCCCTTTCAAAACACACGCACACTGCACATTGAGTTCGCATGACCAGTTTAACCCGTTAATCGGAGGTTCCCTCGCCCCAAAGGCGATGGGTAATTAACGGCAGCTTAGTCCGCGGCTGCCGGAGATTCGGATCCCCACAATCATTAAACCCCGGCCTACCCTAGGCAGGGGGAATCTGTAGTACGCCTGACAAGCGCGCGCGTATTCCCATCTCACTGGGGTGACGAAAAACACCCTACAGGTTCTGGCACGCCCGGTGGGACCAATCTCTCCTCCCATATTTCGGGTTAAACGTTCATACGAACTCAATCAATATACATATCGATTGCCTATACTGAAATGATGTTTTTTTTTTCCGTGCAGCAATCAACCTTCAACGACAATGTCTTCCCAGACGAATTCAACTTCCAAAGCGACCCTGATTCCGTACGTGGTCAAGATCAACGCTCGTGTGGTTCTCCCCGCAAGCCTCAGTCGACAATGGGAGGAACCGCCCCGCCAGTTCGGCTCCGTCATCATCTACCCTACCAGAAGCGCTCATCTGGCGGAGATCCCAGCGGAACAGGTGGCCAAGCCGGTCTCAAGGGGAAAGAGGCCGAATGTCGTGATCGCCAAGGCACCACAACCGAAACTCAAGACGCTATCTGAACGACTCCCTGGCGCTCTAGCTGGGGGCAAGAACTTCGGTACAAAGGGCAACATCAAATGTTACGGACGAGCTCAGGCGATAACTCCAACAAATGCACAATCGAGCGTATCTCCAAGGCCCTCCATCGCCCGGTCTGCGGCGTCTTCCCAAAAAGCCGAAGTCTGCCAGGTGCTTAGAACAGAAAAGTTAAGGCAGAAGCGGCTCAGGTATCGAGCCAACAAGAGGGCCAAGGCTTCGGCCAAATGGAATCGTGTGAAGTTCCAAGTGCAAGGTTGCCCCGCGACGACGGCTGAGTCGGACGTAAGAATCAGCAATTCCTTCGAGCCTCTGAAGTGGGTTCAGAAAAACGCCATGACTGCCAGAATCAAGAAGACAGCGGTCCTAACAGTGCCACAAAAAGACGTGTCCCGGCCCCAACAGAAAAAGTATGACACTGTCTCTTCAAGAGTCTATCAAGCACTCTGTGCCGCGCGAAAGCAGCGGGGCAAACCCAGAAAAGAAGCACCAGCACCATTCAAGAACCTGGTTAGGCCAGCCGTCTTCAATCGACTACCAGCTACCAAAGAAAGGGGGTCAAGACAGCGATCCGTGAAATCATCCGCCAATGATAGAGAGACGGCCGGATATATCATCCATACGGTCTATATGGCGGGCGGGCGCCCCAGCGACAACCTTCGCAGCAAAAGCAAGGATGGGGCCACCACATCCCAAGCCCAATCTAGCCTGAATGTGGTTGCCGCCGCCCAAGAACAGCCGCCCCTGCTGGATGAAGAAAACCCTCTCGATGAGGATGATAGGCAGATAGACCCCTCGGTCCATGTAGAGTCAAGCTCGGACAGCGAGGAAGAGCCGACTTTCCGCCCTAGGACTGCGGAGCAAGAGCTGCTTCAAGAACTTCGAAAACAGCTCAGGAGCAAAGATAAAGAGATGGCCAAGCTCTATTCAAAGATTGACGACTTAACGAACGTGGTGATGCAGCTTACGGCTCAAATTGCTCGAGCGCCTCCTAATCAAGCACAAGCCGCTACTAATCAGCCGGGTGATGACAATCCGAGGCAGCCAATGCCTGTTCCTTTGGGACCAAGACTGGTTGAGCCGAATGAAAGCCGGCTACATTCCGCTTCTGGGGACGCCTTGGCCCCAGATAGCACTATCCCGCTAACACAGGATCGGATAATGGATTTGGTCACCAGCAAGGTTAAAACATTGGTGGCAGAAGCTGAAGCTCAGAAAGAAATCGGCAGTAGTGGGCGGCCATATCCCGCGCAGTACGATCTGATTGAGTTCCCAAGCGGCTACGTCATTCCTAAGTTCGGAAGATTTGATGGAACGGGGAATGCAAACCAGCACGTCGCCCACTTCAAAGCATCGTGCGGAAATACAGGGGGCAACGATGCGCTCCTTCTTCGTCAGTTTGTCAACAGCCTGACCGGCGTCGCCTTCGACTGGTATGCGAGTATACCGGACGGGTCCGTCATTACCTTTGCCCAAATGGAGTCTCTGTTCCGGCAAAGGTTCATGAGCGTCAGTGATAAAATCTCCATTGCCGACCTTGTGAGGACCAAGCCGGGGAAGAATGAAAGCAACACCGACTTTATCGCCCGATGGCGCAATCTCACAGTCAAGTGCGAACCGCCGCTGGAGCAGGACCAGTCCGTCAGCCTTCTCATTGGGAACCTCAGCAATTGGATGGTCCCATTCTTGTGTACGGCGGGCCTCAAGACATTTCAGGAGCTAACCAAGAAAGTCCAAATGCTAGAACGCTCAAAGCAAGAGTCCCCGCCGGACTCTCAGAGAGACAAAACCTGGAAAAGCAAGCGGGACGACAACCGTAGAAGCGGGAGTTCCAGCAGTACCAATGTCTTCAATGCTTCCGACAATGAAGAAAAGCGAAGGGCGGGCGAATCCAAAACCAACCGGTCTCGAAAGCCATTGCTGGGAGGAGATGGGCCTTCCCTAGAGGAGAAAAAGAACAAGGTTTACTCTTTCAGAAGGGACAAGGTCCGCAAGATATTTAAAGATGCCTTGAACAATGGCCTACAACTGCCGGAGTCGAAAAGACCCCAAGAAGCAAAAATGACCGACAATCCCCTGTATTGCCCGTACCACCGAGTAGTGAGCCATGCGATCGAGGATTGCTATATCTTCAAGGATTGGGTCGAGAAGCAGTACAAGGCTGGAGAGATCGAGCTGTCCAAAAGCGTGTTGGTGAACAATCAAGTTGCAACCGCCAACTTTATACAGACGGAAGCTGAAGCCTTCTGGGAGCAGACAGCCGAACCCGCTGCCCTGACAAACGAAACTGACTCATCGCGGCCTCCGTGGAGTACGCACATATCTAATAAGTCGAAGAAGATGATAAAGCTACTTCGGAAAGAACCCAGGATGGAATGGGAAGGACAGAAGAAGCCTACCAGTCCAGCTGCCAATGCGGCTCCATCAGGCTCAAAATCCAAGAAGCTCAAGAAGAAGAAAAGTGCAGCTCGGCGCGAAAAAAAGTCTGCAGGGAGATCGACCATTCAAAATTATATCGATTCCCTCGAAGAATATGAGCAAAAGGAAAGAACATTGATTCAATTGAAGGAGTTCTTCCCTGTACAAGCGGCTGAAATTCTGGAGGAGTTAGAAGAAGACTCCAATGAAGAAATTCCAGTAGTGACCTGCTACGCCATCCATCTTGGCAGCGACTCTGAGGATGATCTCTGTTTTCCGGAAGAGGACGAGGAGCTCACCACAAAGGCCAATCAAATCCAGCTCAGAAGCGGCAGGGCTCTACCGCAAAATCAGGGCAACGCCCCAAAAGGGAAGGAAAAACAAGTCGCTAATGAAGAAGATGGCAGAGAACCGGCTGATGAAAACATAAGTCCTTCCTCGGTGGACTATAATGTCTTGGCGCATCTCCGGAAGCTTCCGTCTCTCCTGAGCATCTACGACGCCTTGGTCCTATCTAAGGAGCTTAGAGATGTTCTCATCCACGCTCTGCAAAACCCCGAGCGGTATCAGGCTCACTTTGCGGAAATTAACATGAAAGAAGCCCAGCATGCTTTGTATGCCGCCGCAGTCACATTTAAGGATGAAGACTTGCTACTGGGAACGGCTGAGCATAATCGGCCGCTTTACGTGACCGGGTACAGCGACGGAGATCGAATTAATCGCATATTGATTGATCCGGGGTCCTCAGTGAACATCATGAACTTGCGAACTCTGAAGAGTTTGTCAATGGACGTCCGACACCTGTCAAGGGAAAGGATTGTCATTCAAGGCTTCAACCAAAATTGCCAGCAAGTTCTGGGGTCTATAGCTTTGCCAATCAAATTCGGGGATCTGCAAACTGAAGCTAAGATATACGTGATCGACGCCGACACTTCTTATAAGATTCTCTTGGGGCGGCCGTGGCTCCACGATTACGGCATCATTCCGTCAACTCTCCATCAATGCATGAAGTACACTAAAAATGGCGAAGAAAGACGCATTGACGGAGACATCCAGCCGTTCGGTGTGCATGAAGTCCGATATGAAGATTCTCGGTACTTTACGAACCACCAAAATGCTAAGCCACAACTGACTGAGGATAGAACAGCCCCAAGACTCAAAAGCAAATCTGTGCCGGCTATCACTTTCAAAAGCAAAAATACCCAAGTGCGCCCGCATTTCGGCAGCGACTCTGATGAGTCCGACGCTGGAAGCCAGTCCTTCCGCAAAACTCGCCCTCATTTCGGCAGCGATACGGACGAATCTGTTATTGAAGGCCCATCTAGCAGCAAAGTCCGCCCTCATCTTGGCAGTGACACTGAAGAGTCAGAAGAAGAGGACCTGCCGTGCAACAGCTGTGCAGATCGGCCCCCCATGCAACAAGCGAAACTACGAGAGACCTTCGAAGTTGCAGAAGGGTCCCTAGCCGTTACAAGGGTACCAGAGCAAATGTGCAAAGAGCTCGATGCATTATCAATCTCCACCGTGGACCAGCTGAAAACTTTCTACGTTCCCGGGAGGAAAAGTGGGCAGAAGGGCATCTTGTTTTATGGGTCAAACCCCGTTGTGCACCCGGACGACCTTTCTGTCGCGTGCCTTCCCTATGAGAGAGGCATAAGAGCCGTCCTCAATCCCAGATACTATGCGCCCGAGATGCGGGAATACTTTAAGAAGTGCGGATGCCGGTTATATCAAACGGAGTCCGAAGCAAAGTTTTACGAAGGGCTATGGTATCCGCCCCAGGTCCGAGCACTCATCGATGGACGGATTCCAGATAGACGGGGCATAGGCTACATTCAACCTGATTCTAAAGCGTGCTATATGATCCATGTTGGTGAGACCAGCGAAAGATCAAATGATGATGACGAGATAGCTGAGCCAGAAGAAGCTCCTCAAGAGCTCGAAGATGGCGGACAAGCAACCTTTGATGAGCTAACCGAGATTGACTTAGGAACGCCCGATAATCCAAGGCCGACCTACATCAGCTCACTCTTGTCGGAGGAAATGAAAGAGCAGATAATTGCCCTGCTGCGTGAGTTCGTCGACTGCTTCGCGTGGACGTACAAAGAAATGCCTGGCCTTTCCCCTGAGGTAGCCGTGCATAAGCTGGCTATATCTCCTGATGCTAAGCCAGTCAAACAAGCTCCTCGAAGAATGAGAAGGGAGTTGGAAGAAAAGGTCATCGAGGAAACCAAGAAGCTCATCGATGCCGGCTTCATCAGGGAAGAGAAATATGCAGACTGGATCGCATGCATAGTCCCAGTGAAGAAGAAAAATGGGCAGATCCGAGTTTGTGTCGATTTCAGGGACCTCAACAAGGCATGTCCTAAAGACGACTTTCCGCTACCGGTCATGGAAATGATGGTCGATGACACCTCAAATTACGAACTGTTCACCTTTATGGACGGCTCGTCTGGATACAATCAGATCAAGATGTCGCCTGAGGATGAGAAGCACACAGCATTTCGAACCCCGATCGGAATATATTGCTACAAGGTAATGCCATTCGGACTGAAGAACGCAGGTGCTACATATCAAAGGGCGATGACTAATATCTTTGATGACCTAATCCATAAAGTCGTCGAATGCTATGTTGATGATCTGGTCGTCAAGACTAAAGCCAAGGCCGATCATATCCAAGATCTCAGGACCGTTCTCACCAGACTGAGGGAACACGATCTGAAGATGAATCCTCTGAAGTGCGCTTTTGGCGTGTCATCGGGAAAATTCCTGGGCTTCATAGTCCGACATCGAGGGATCGAAGTTGACCCATCAAAGATAAAGGCCATCATGGAGATGCCCCCTCCGAAGAGTCTGACGCAGCTAAGATCTTTTCAAGGCAAGCTTGCTTATATACGGAGGTTTATCTCAAATTTATCAGGGAGATGTAGGCCCTTCTCAAAGCTCATGAAGAAAGGAGCTCCTTTTATCTGGGATGCCGAATGTCGAGCAGCGTTCGAAAGCATTAAACAATACTTGTTGCACCCTCCAGTGCTGGCCGCTCCCATTCCGAATAAACCGCTGATTCTCTACACTGCCGCGCTGGACGAGTCACTCGGTGCGCTCCTTGCCCAGAATAATGAGGAAGGAAAAGAAAATGCCCTCTACTACCTCAGTCGAACTCTAGTCGGGGCGGAACACAACTACTCCCCAATCGAAAAGCAATGCCTGGCTCTGATATTTGCTGTGAAGAAGCTGAGGCACTATCTGCTCGCTCATCGGGTTATGCTGATCTCCAAGGTCGACCCGCTCAAACACTTGATGACCAAAGCAAGCCTAGCCGGCAGAATGGCAAGATGGGCTGTCATGCTACTTGAGTTTGACATAGTTTACACTCCTCAGAAAGCAGTAAAAGGGCAAGCTCTTGCAGACTTTCTCGCTGCTCATCCCATACCAGAAGGGTCGCCGCTAAATTGTGAGTTACCCGATGAACAAGTGCTGCACCTCGAGGAAGATGAGCCATGTTGGGAGTTCTACTTCGATGGAGCCTCGTCAATAAGGACCTCCAGTAAATCAAGTGTCCCGGAGATAAAGGCAGGGATAGGATTGGTGTTCATCACACCATCAATGGGAACCCTACGGCGTTCTTTTGCTCTCACCGAGCCTCGGACAAACAATGAAGCTGAGTATGAAGCTCTGATAGCCGGTTTGGAGCTCGCCATAGAAATGGAAATCCTTCGGCTACGGGTTTACGGTGACTCCCAGCTTGTCGTCAACCAAGTAAGCGGCGACTATAAGATATACAAACCCGAGTTAGCTCGGTACAGAGGTCGAGTGGTGGAACTCATGAAACGGTTCACTCATATTGAACTAACGAGAGTCCCTAGAGCGTTGAACGGAAAGGCTGATGTACTCGCTCGCTTGGCCAAGGAACTGGCTGATCCTGAAATGGACGAAATTCTGATCACAGTCAGGAGCCGGCAAATTCTACCCCCAGTCTCTCTACGAGAAGAGGAAAGCGCGGAACAGAAGAGCAGTCCTGCGGAAGAAGCTTCGATCATCCAAGATGAGCCCGATTGGAGAGAACCCTTCATAGAGTACCTCCGATACGACAAGCTGCCCGAAGAAAAATCTGTGAGGATTCAGCTGAAGAAAAGAGCTCTCCGATACGTGTTCGTAAATGACACGTTATACCGCAGGTCATATGACCAACTCTGGCTCAGGTGTCTGTCATTGGCCGAAGCCCAAAAGGTTATGAAAGATGTCCACTCGGGCGTTTGCGGTGCTCACCAATCTGGCCCCAAGATGCGACTTCAAATCAAACGGCTTGGGTATTACTGGCCCACCATGATACGGGATTGCGGAGAGCATGCAAAGAAATGTTATATCTGCCAAATTCACGGTGATTTTATTCACAAGCATCCCAACCCATTGCATCCTACAGTGGCGTCGTGGCCCTTCGAAGTTTGGGGCACCGACATTGTTGGCCCAATTGATCCTCCGTCATCTAAAGGCCACCGGTTCATACTGGCCGCGACAGACTACTTCTCCAGGTGGGCTGAAGCTGTCCCGCTAAAAGAAGTCAAGACAAAGGATATTCTGACATTCTTCCAGCATAATATTCTATACCGCTTCGGTACACCAAGAAGAATCATTTCTGACAACGGGCCTTCTTTCAAGAGCTTCAATGTCTCAAGATTCGCTACTCAGCACAAGATAGACTGGAGGTATTCCTCCATCTATAATCCAAGAGCCAATGGGCTAGCCGAAGCCTTCAATAAGACTCTATGCAAGCTTCTGAGGAAAAATGCTTCAGCCAACAAGAGAGACTGGAATCTCAAGCTTCACGAGGCATTGTGGGCATATCGTACCACGCACCGTACTCCAACTCAGTCCACTCCATACTCATTGCTCTTCGGAGTGGAGGCGGTCCTCCCCCTCGAAGTTGAAGTTCCGAGCTTAAGAATGGACGTCCAACATGAGTTGACGGAGGAAGAAAACGTGCTCCTTCGACTTGAAGAACTCGATGCCCTCGAAGAAAAGAGGCTCGCGGTGCAGCAAAATCTGGAGCTATACCGAGCCCAAATGTCACGGGCTTATGACAAGATAACCCGTCTCCGCGCCTTCAAGAAAGGTGAATTGGTGTTGGTCCTCAAAAGACCGATTATCCCCAATCGACATGCCAAGGGAAAATTCGAGCCAAACTGGGAAGGACCATACGTCATCGAGAAAGTGTTTGACGGAGGATCCTACCAACTAATAAGTGCCGAGGGAGAAAGGCCCATGCCACCCATCAATGGCCGATATCTCAAGAAATACTACACGTGAATGCTCCAAGTCGCAGGCGAATTGAGCACATCAGCCCTACGGTCTGGATCAGACATCCTGCAAAACCGTATACAATCCACGGGCGTAAATGACCCCTATTTCTCCCAAATCCTGCCGGTGAGACCACTTTTAAAGTCCCACCAGCGGCCAAAAAAAAAAAAAAACAAAACAAAAAAAAAAACAAAAAAAAAAGCGGTATGTCCACAAGCAAAATGGGCACGGATGAAAACCCGAAAGGGCTCCGTGAGTAAAAACAGCAGGACTACCGGCGAGTCTGTAAAAACCCGAAAGGGCGCAAACTCGTGAAAGGAGATGAAACACACTCACAAAGTCCTCTCGACCTTGTGAGGAGAAAACCCCTGCGTGAGATCCTTACGACTCACAAAGGAGCAACACACTTAGGAATCCTCACGATTCCTAAGGAGAAAATACACCTGCGGGATCCTTACGACTCGTAGGGAGAAAATGCTTTTATGGGACCCTCACGGCCCATAAAATTGAAAAGCCTTGGGTGGTAGGGACCCAAACCTATCTCCTAAGCCATCGTTCCCCAACGGGCAACGGCAAATGATGAGTCGCTCCTGGCATTTCGCTTCAGTGTTAGCGGTGCTGATGCCGACCAAAAACCCAAATCCCAAGTCCTCCCAAGGCAAATGATGAGTTGCTCCTGGCATTATTCCAGTGCAGCAATGCTGATGCCAAACAAGATCCAAATTCCAAGTCCCCAAACGGCGAATGATGAGTCGCTCCTGGTAACATATTCCAGTGCAGCGATGCAGACGCCAACCAAAATCCAATCTCTCAAAATTCTCCCAGCCCTACGGTTGGTCCCCAAGTTGACTACCGTATACAATCCACGGGCTCAAATAATTCTCAT
Organism: Agapanthus africanus; assembly: GCA_030015575.1. Lineage (NCBI taxonomy): Eukaryota > Viridiplantae > Streptophyta > Magnoliopsida > Asparagales > Amaryllidaceae > Agapanthus > Agapanthus africanus. Next base: position 459,990,285 of record JASDDO010000012.1, on the reverse strand, counting down.
CATACTCATGCCCCACCACAATTACCAAGTTGCGCGGCTGGTCTCCGCCTTTGGAATTATGCTCCATTGAGAAGACCCACTCATGTGTCCTCACGATACATGAGGAGAACAAACCTTTGTGGGATCCTTACGACTCATAAAGGAAAAACACACTTAAGAGTCCTCACGACTCTTAAGGAGAAAATACACCTGCGGGATCCTTACGACTCGTAGGGAGAAAATGCTTTTATGGGACCCTCACGGCCCATAAAATTGAAAAGCCTTAGGCGATAGGGATCTAAACCTGTCTCCTAAGCCATCGCTCCCCAATCCCCAAGTGGCGAATGATGAGTCGCTCCTGGTACCATATTCCAGTGTAGCGATGCAGACGCCAACCAAATTCCAAATCTCAATCCCCAACGGCGAATGATGAGTCGCTCCTGGTACCATATTCCAGTGCAGCGATGCAGACGCCGACAAAGTCCCGAAATTTTTCCGTCCCTACGGTCTGGATCATACATCCTGCAAAACCGTATACAATCCACGGGCGTAAAACAATCCCAATTTCTCCCAAATCCTCTCGGGGAAAATGATGAGTTGCTCCTGGCATTATTCCAGTGCAGCAATGCAGATGCCAAACAAAAACCAAGATCCCAATATCCTCTCCATGACAGATGATGATTCGCTCCTGGTACCATATTCCAGTATAGCGATGCTGATGTCAACCCAAATCAAAATCAACAAGTCAACTTCCACTCCGACACCGCAAGAAGCGGAGCAAGTCAAGTCTACCCCTGACACTGCAAGAAGCAGAGCAAGTCAAACCAAGCATCGACCGTCCACGTCGCAAAAAGGGCAGCACCGACCGTCCACGTCGCTAAAAGGGCAGCACCGACCGTCCACGTCGCTAAAAGGGCAGCACCGACCGTCCACGTCGCTAAAAGGGCAGCATCGACCGTCCAAGTCGCAAAAAGGGCAGAACTGACCGTCCACGTCGCTAAAAGGGCAGCACCGACCGTCCAAGTCGCAAAAAGGGCAGCGCAGGATTCCTACAAAGCGGGAACCAGATAACTCCGGGCTAGGGAAAACGTCTATCACGGACACTCCGTCTCGGAGACATGACAAGCAACGACCGTCCATGTCGTAAAAAGGGCAGTGCCAGCTTCCCAAAAAGTGGGAACCAAATCAAGTCGCCTCCACGTGAAAGAAAATCCATCAATTTCATGCACACGACCCACATATGTGGTGTGCATTTATTGATGGGGGGAAATTTGTTGGGGTAAAAATTTACACCCCGGTTGACCAAGTCAAAATCCAAGTCAACCCCAAGCCAAGTGGGCCCAAGCCCAGACCCAGTGGGCCCATGCCCGGGTCAAGCCCGAACATGAAGCGGCCGGCCTCCCCCCATGCCAAGATAAAAATTTTGTAATAAATAATTTTGTTGCATTTTCTTTTATTTTATTTTATGGATAAATGTAAGAAAATGGGCATAAAGCCAAATTTTTGTAAAGCCCATGGCTTATGTGCAAAAAGAAATGGCACATGAGCCATGGGATAGGCAAAATGCCATTTTGTGAAGCCCAAGGGGCTATGTGTAAAGTGTATGGCCTATAAAGGCAAAGATAATGAAATATCTCAACAACTTTTTCTCTCTCCAAAAAAAAAGTTTCAGAGCTGAGCTCTTTCTTCCTTCTCCAAGGTTCCAAAACCTTCTTCTTTCTTTTGAATTAAATCAAGAGTTTTACTCTTCCTTTTTCAAAACAAATTAGTTTTTCACCACAAAACCCATCAAGGGGAACTCAGATCTTCCATCAGATCTCAAAAAGAAAAGATTTTGAAATCCCACATCTCTTGATCTTCAAGATCCAGCTAACAGAGGAGGAAGAAGAAGAACATCTTTCACTAAACCCTCAAAAAAAGAAGAAAAACACATTCAGGAGTCCAACTCCTCTCTGATTTCTCTTCTGAGAAATTTTTTTAGGCTAAAAGCCTCCTGTGCCTCTCCGGCGCGCAGCGCAAGTGCGCAAGGCGCCAGCGTGCTGACACGTGGCGCGCGCGTGCTTGCGCACCTGCGCGCTTGCGCAAGTGCGCAAGGCGCCCGCGTGCCGACACGTGGCGCGCGCGCTTGCGCACCTGCACGCTTGCGCAAGTGCGCAAGGCGCCCGCGTGCCGACACGTGGCGCGCGCGCTTGCGCACCTGCGCAAGTGCGCAAGGCGCCCGCGCGCCGACACGTGGCGCGCGCGCTTGCGCAACTGCGCAAGGCGCCCGCGCGTCGACACGTGGCGTGCGCGCTTGCGCAACTGTGCAAGTGCGCAAGGCGCCCGCGCGCCGACACGTGGCGCGCGCGCTTGCGCACCTGCGCATCCCTTGGATGCCTTTTCCCTCTCTTTTTATGTACATACATATACACATACATATGTATACAAATTCACACATATACATACTCCGCCACATTCACCCCCGTAAAAACTCTGCGTGGCTCCCGATATATCCAAAACCCCCTTTCAAAACACACGCACACTGCACATTGAGTTCGCATGACCAGTTTAACCCGTTAATCGGAGGTTCCCTCGCCCCAAAGGCGATGGGTAATTAACGGCAGCTTAGTCCGCGGCTGCCGGAGATTCGGATCCCCACAATAATTAAACCCCGGCCTACCCTAGGCAGGGGGAATCTGTAGTACGCCTGACAAGCGCGCGCGTATTCCCATCTCACTGGGGTGACGAAAAACACCCTACAAAAGCCATCTCCCGAAATGAGCAATATCTGTCTTAGAATGTCTGGATGTCTGATGGGACCTAGCTCATAAATAAACTCCAAATCCAAACTTCTTAGGCTGTATCGTCAACTGAACTTAATCAGTATCCTGCGCCATGCCATCCTCAGTATTGCCTTGGACCACCTGTCCAAAATACTGCCCCTCGTCAGAAGGAAAACTATAACTCTGACGATCACCCTGTCGTCCATGTCACCTTGGAAACCTGGAATGATAATTGTCTCCCGAAAGAGGCTTTCGTTATCATATCCCTAGAACAGCCACTTATGTTCTAAAACTGCTTCCGACTGTTTCTCCAGGATTGGATCAATATCAACTTATTGCATCTAGTGCAAGAACAACATCTGGTGTGGTACTTGACATCTCATGATTGACTCAATTGCCTAAGCAAGTGATCTGCCAATCATGCACACCCCTCTCTACTTTAGTCTATAAGACACCTTTAGAGAGGGTGACTCCATTACCTGCAGGTATACTACCGTGCCAGGAGTCGTCCATTCTAAATACTCTTAGAATGCTGTCAAAGTACCCTGATTGGGAAACCACCCAAATCTAGATCTAAAACCATAGATCCAATAACCAGTATGTCTGATATAATGTCCAATTCCTTTTGTGGAGAAAACACTGTGTGACGACCAAAGTATAACCGATCGTAGTATAGGAATATCACTTCCTACTACCTTCTCAACAGATCCATCCCCTATTCTGATGACGTCAAACCTATGGCTGTCACATCAGAAATAGATGATCTATCTCCGCTACATCTGCTTTAGTCTATAAATAGACATAAGCCTGATGTCCACCAATGCTTCCGCTGCTCCCACTGACTACGACAACCCTCTGGCAGAGTCATATACACGTACACTTCTGATGCTAGTTCAGAATGACGCTATACTCATCCTCCTGCCGTGTCTCGCAGCCTGGAACAACAGCAATGGCAAGTGTGGGTAAACAAGAACTTCCCTGTCACCGTCCTTGAGGCTACCGGAGTACCTCTCGGGTGCCTGAAGTTACCCACCTTATCTGCGGAGTGGCCAATGAAATGTCAAATCAGATTGAATCTTTAGGTTCCTTATCAAATCTTCAGTAATCGTTTGAGGTTCTGGAATCACTTCCAGTTCTACCATACTCCCACTACTGTTTTTGAAAAAATCCATTTTTAATAAAACTGTGGCGAGTCTAGAACAATATTTCTATTGATCTGCCAGATGGTAGAAAGTCAACCCTCGTCATAGCCTGGGTCAACCCACAAACAGCCATTACAGAAACGTGCCTTGAGTTATCCAGAGTCTGGTTTTAATCATAAGCCGGACAACTCCCCGTACCTTAACAATGTTAAGATATGAACTGTAGTATATCTAATATAGAACCAGAGGCACTGATTTAATTGAACCAGATTCAAATCATGCAACTATCTCCAGTGCATGTCAACTAAATGGAAGGAGGCCGATCAGCGTTACTCAACTTAGGAATGCTTCCAATTATGAGTAACCTGAAAGAGAAGCAATTTCTCTTTATCATTACTATCAACTGAATACCATACACAAGTATCTACATCTTCGATCACTTTGAAGAATCCCGATACTTGCTATACCTGGTTCTCTACTTTATCCAAATACCTATAACTTCTCAAAATTCGGACCCTGTGTTTCTACGAAACACTTGTCTAAAAACTAGAGAAGTCATAAGTTAACCGAATATAGTACGAGAACCAACCCCTCTGTCCTAATGGACACTGGACAACATACAATACTCTGTATAATTCCGCTGAGTCTAACAACTCTTTCACTGTGTGTCGTAGGTTGAAAACTGTACTTATGGTTAAGAAGAATTACACCGCTGTTTAATGCTCCTTACCTAACCATCCACTGATATAGGTAAATGTCATCGACATAATATCAAAAGGTATATCTCACTCTATGAAAATAGACGTACATATATATCAATTTGAAATTGGTGCATAACCGTGGATATTCAAAACCAAATAATTGCCGTCCGGCAAACAACCCAGGTGACTTCCTCAAATAATGAGGATGATCACCTAATTCCCAATAACTTACTCCCACTCATCATCTGTAAAACCATGCAGATGTGAGAATCATACCTGGTAAATACATACCCTGGAGTAAGTGTCTAATCGGGAAATCAGTTTTCCATTAACAGTACACAGTTGAACTGAAACATTGAAATGTTTCGATGGGGTATCCTGGTAGTCCTAGTAATGCCTCTTCCATTATCCAGATTCACAACTGTAACCTTGTAATTCTTTGCCACCTCTCCAAATCCCTTTATATGTCTTTAGTCATTACCTTCTGTACACCCCTTTAGGCTAAATGGTTTTCTTCCTTCCCTACCGTTCGGCACCAGCCTATGGTTTGGAAGAAGACTATCCAATAAGCATAATGGGTGTACTGTCCTAATCCTAGGAGCACTCGCAACGCGAGAGAAGGTGAAGATAAAAGACGCCTGAATGTACTTTATTCCTATTTCTCCTGAACCAGGATCCATCCCCGAACTGGAACAAGTTCCTTTCGAGTTCGTATATAACCATACGATGGATTATCCAATAAAATGGGATCTTCGTAGTGATACGGAGTGTCCTGGAGAAATACAAAGGTGATTTGGGATTGGCGAAGAAATACTTGGTTTGTGAATAGCAGTCGCAATTTACTTTGCCCTCTTACTAATCCCTTGCTCTGTCTGAACTTAATACCTTCTGTACACCGTTTAGGCTAACTGGTTTTCTTCATTCCCTACCGGTCGGCACCAGCCTATGGTTTGGAAGAAGACTATCCAATTTGCATAATAGGTGTACTACTCCTAAACCAAGGAGTACTCGCAACCTGAGAGAGGGTGAAAAGAAAAGACAACTGAATAATCCTATCCGTTTTCTCCAGAACCGGAAACCATCCTCGAATTCCTTCGAGTTCGTATTTAACCATACGATGGTTTTGTCCAATGGAAGTGGACGTTCGTAGTAATACGGGGTGTCCTGGAGAAAAGGGTAAAAGTAGGAGTGGCAATGAGGCCTGCAACTCTGACAATCCAAAAGCCTGTGTTAAGAAGGTTCGGTCAATTTGGTCACTGAGTCATAGTCTAGGGTCGGGTCAATGGTCGCTACCAGAGAGAGAGAGAAAAGAAACACTCAGAGTGCACTCTAACCTAGATCAGAATGGTTATCACTTTTTCTAATCAGGAAACCTCCCACTGTACCTCAAATTCTCCTCCAAACCAGAAAGAAGAATTAGTCGGGGTCACCCGAGGAGTAAACCAACTCATCAGTGGGAATCGGGATCCAACTATCATTGCATGATAACGTGACGGAATCCTCTCACGCTATCACACTCCAGAAGGTATGCGCATATCTGGCAAGTTTCAGTTCTTTTGAAACTCCCGATGTGATTTTTACCCCATGCTCTTATGACCTTGACTTTGGCCAACATATCATAAGTCACATGTCAAGTTCAACCCGTCATTCTCCAGGTTAATTTGAGCCCACCCGTACATACCCTTGACTTTGGCCAAAATGGCAGTACGGCTGTCCCAAACCAACGCATCTATCTATGCTGCATATGAATACCCCAATAGCTACCAATCACTGTGCCTTGACTTTGGCCAACATACACAGCTTGAATACTACTGACTACCCATATGAAACGACGGAGGGCTACGAATGGTTTCTGGCGAAAACCTTTAACGTAATGAACTTGATATCGTTGAAGGAACGGATAGCTTTTTAGAAAATATAGTGACGAAAACCTTTACTAAAGAGGTCACTCCCGGTGAAGGGATCTCGGCTCTTTCCCCGTAGAATGGGGTGCAGGATATTCCAACTGAATACCACGGTGCAAAGCAAAAGTAATCGGCTATAGTGAAGTTAATGCCCTGACGCAAACTTCTGTCCAAGGGGTCACTCCCGGTGAAGGGATCTCGGCCCTTGCCTCGTCGACTGAGGAGCAGGATATTCCAAATGAATACCACGATGCAAAACAGAAGTGAACGTCCTTGCAATAACAGCTTTTAGAAAAGTGTTCCAACAACATCAGATTAGGTTTGTTTAACTTGCATTGATCCGAATCAATGCAGTCCCATCATTGATCACACCACAAAGAACGAAAATATACTGACGTACGTATATGCCATCCGCATTCGCCACTGGGTCCCGTCATCACCCGTTAGGTTAGCTAACTAACGGCAGAGCGGGGACTGGACTAGCGCGGATGTAAAACATATACAACATCTACTAATATATTATATTTCGCTCAAGGCATGAAAAGAAATGCAACATCACAGAAATGTACAGCATCACAGAACAATACAGATATCTGGGATCCTCGGGTTTCACAGAGCCACTACTGAAACCCGACGTTCCCCTGGTCGTGTGGATAGCCTGTGCAATGAAATCCTAGACCCCTACGGGCGCGGCAAGTCACCCGCCAAAACCTGAAGCGAGGCAGCCCCCTTCAGCTCTGTGAATGGACCACCCAGCACTTCACGGAATCCGGTAACTTGGGCACCCCTCCTGGGTCAACCTGTACCCCCTACGAGTGCGGCGAATAGCCCGCCAATCCCAGAGTGAAGCCCCCTCCGTCCCAATGCCATGAGATGCGGGCTTGTTGCCCTCTAGAACCCGGCTATCCGTGCACCCCACCGTGGGGTAATCCTAGTACAGAAAGTAAAATATACATACACCGGGTACATCAACCGCAACCAGGTCGTGCCCCAAAAGAATAATACAAACAGGCAGTGACGGCAGTCCACATGTCGGACGCTCGCCCCGCAATATCAAATGTACATAATACAACAGCACTGTACTAGCATTGCATCCAGGCTATCCCCCACGACCGATCCGCAACATCACAGCATAAACATAGAACATCAACGTGAAAGTCACGTTCGCAAATCCGTCTAACCGGGCTATAGCAGTCAGACCGGATTTACCGATCGAGTGACATTCACGGTCGCAGATATAATGTAAATACTGTGAAAAATGTGTTTAAAATTTTCCGATTGACCAAAAATTAACAAGTGGGCCCCCAATCAAAACTGTAGCACTCACAGAAATCCTGGGCCCAATTTTAATATTCCAAAACCCATATTTTAAGAACAGAAGGCCTCTGAAAAAAAATGGTGAAGTGATCTCCACAGTGTGCGGCGGAAGGGCGGCGGGAAGGGGGTTTTCGCGGCGCTTCCGCGCTCCCACTGTGGAGTTACTTCGTCGAATTTTTACAGAGTTCTTAGATTTTCCAGTACATCAATATTTTACAACCTGAAAAATTTTTAGACTTCAAAAAATTTCAACAGAAACTGATGTGAAGGAAAAAATACGGTTTTGGAATTTTGGTCGATCGGAACTGAAAAACACATCAAACGAAGCTAGACGAAGTTAATGGCGAGGCTCTGATACCACTGTAAGTGCACGGCGGCGCCCCGGCCGTCAATCCGACGGCCAAACGCGGAAACGGTGATAAACTTTAATTTTTGCGGACTTAGCAAACCGGCACCACAGCGCACTAAACCCCGGATCATGCCATTAAACTAGTCTAAGCTAACAAGAGGATGGGTTAGAGATATACCGACTGATCCGAGTCCTCCGGTCTTCATCTCCACTCCGATCTCCTCGCGGGAACTCCGGTCGTCGCCTCCTCGCCGGAAGGGCACCACATCGCCTGCATCTTTTACGGGCTCCCGCCTCTATACCGAGGCAACTCGGGCATGAAGCCGGCAACTCGACATGCTCAAGATGTGCTATAGAATATAGTATAGAGTGCATGTCTTACTTTGGGGTATTGGTTGCCATGGATGTGGAGGAATGAAGGTATGAAAAATGGTGCTTTCATTTTTCATTACATGAGGATGAGATGAAGGAATTATGCCACAAGCTCACAAATGAATCTCTCTCATTTTTCTTCTCTTTTCTTCTTCTCTCTTTCTTTTCTTAACCATGAAAAATGATCTCCCATCTTTAGAAATGGTGGAGGAAAACAATATACCAAGGGAGGTGAGTGTAGGAGAATGGAAGAGGTGACCATATCAAGAGACAAGAAAACATCAACCATAACATAAACCCATACCTAAATCAAATCCATTCACTTCATAATAAATGCAAGAATGGATGAAAGATATCATGATCAAACCTTATGCAATAAAACCCTCCACAATGTGTTATTTGCAAACTTGCAAATAACACCCTCCATCGGAAAAGTCCGGCCGGGAAAGAACAAAGGAAAACCGGCCGGAACGGAATGCAAACTGGCAACTCCAGAAAACTGGTCCCGTAATAAATTACAGGAAAACCCCCATACTGTGCATACACACCCGCATCTGTATTCCGTCCGGATACAAATGCAGTGAGACAAAATCTACACTGTACTAAACTAGGACCGGCTTAAACCAAAGCTGGCTAGTAATATCCGTTCGATCCTGATCCGTGCAATACCGCACGTATCTGATCGAACCCTGCCATATAACCATACGGCCACTAGTACAAACTGTCCGATCCTGATGCGTGCAATACCGCACGTATCTGATCGGATCCTGCCATATCTCCATACGGCCTCTACAGCGTTTCGCCCGAAAGCTTGAGTAACTGAAAGTGTGGTGGACTCTAAAGACTCGTCAATACTATGGCTGTGGATTTAACCACTAGCACGTCAGAGGTATAAGCCAATACGTGACGGGCCACCAGCTATTGACTAAAAGGGACGTCGATGAGCGAACTCATCCTGACACCCTACTGAGCCTGTCAGTGACAATATCCGTACAGTCCGGTCCGTTCGTCTATGAGTATCGCATGTCGGGCCTAGGGGGTTGGTAAAAGTCAGACCCCCAAAAGCGGTACAAGTCGTGTCGGAGTATAGCCCAGAACACCCTGAGATACTACTGGAATACCTACCAGTAAATCTCCTGCCTTGGCTAAGGTCTTCGTGTAATGGCTCTCCTAGACACAGCGCGACCTCACCCCCAATACCGGGAGAGACGAACCCCTGAAGATCCGCTCACTGCCTCCATGTGGCTCGGGACTGTACCCAACTAAAACCTGTTTGCACGACTCCTTTGAGCCGTGGTAGGGTATTAATCAAAGTACAGTGGGAACTCACACGAGACAAATGACGATCCCCTGGTCGATGAACTAACCTGTACACATGTCACCTGGGAACTGCTATCTGACGTCAGGTATAAGACCAACTAGCATGTTCCCGGCGAGTCCTGTCCGGTGTACTCATAACCCAATGAGCACCTGTATACATCTTAGGTGATCCAACTGACACCAGTGGCTCGTGAGACCGGCCACCGCCCCTCGTCGGGGTCTCGACTGTATACACTAGTCTACTCTGGAGAATCGATGCCCTGCCTCGAAACTCCTGCGACCAGGGACCTTTTAAGGATGCGCTTATAGACTCCAGCTCTCACTTATATGATCGCCCTCATACTGCTGGCAGTCAAGCAAGAATCCTAGGGGCTCTATCAACGTGCAATAGCGACATGTCAGGTCACCTAAAGCAGTACACGATGATAAAGGTAAACCAGATAGCGTACTATCATCTTGAGTAAGACTGTCCTACTAGGACATGTCCTCCCCTCAATCATTGCAATCACGTGCCTGTGATCCAATAATTGACTCTGAGGGCATTATCTCCAACACCATCCACTCTACTCCAGCAAGGAACTGTGGCATAACAGGGGTAAGTTGCCAACTCAATGAATAAAACTAATATATAACGGCTGATAATGCAAATATGACAAACTATCACTAACTGCAATAAGGATAATTATGATGCATGATAACATGTGGAAAACATGAATCCGTACTACCAATCACATAACCAAAACTGAAATCTCGTCATTTATTTCCAAATAAAGTTCATCTTTCCGTGTTCATCATCGACACAAATCTTCCATTCTCTCAGGCATCGTTCCTCGAACGATCCTGTAATCAATAACACCGGTCGATATCATATATAAATATTCGCCGTGTTTCATAACTATCTCCGATATCGAGTATCCTCGTTAATCTCCCCGCCTATCATGCGGCTATCCTACCCTTCGGTCTCGACCGGGTCCACCATGTATCCAACTGTATCCCCACCGACTCAGTTCTGGATAAAATTTTAAATCCGTAACCGTATACCCACCGACTCGGTCCGGAATAAAACCAAATCATAAAAACATCTCATGGTAGACATATCACATCAATCATGAATAATCACTGGATTTATGCAATAGTATAGGAAAGCTCAAAACCATAAATCCTCAATAATAAAATTTTCTCTTATATCAATTTCAAACATTTAAACATGAAACATAATGTCATTCATGCAAAGTACTACTGTTAATGATGTTTAAGATATGATAGAATCATATTTAATAAGATAATTATTTAGTATACAAGTGACATGTTAATATCGACGAGGTGTAGTGTAACATGTAAAGATGTGCACGTGCGGCATAACTCGTCGATAATTGTGCAGTGTTCTAACAACTATTAAAATGGTGATGTATAGGTATATGTGAATGCATGTTATTAACTTCGCATATAAAGTAAATCTTTCAATTTAACAAAATACGGGCGTATCATGCCATCTTTAGACAATCCCCCGGTAGATATTTAGTCTACTCACCAGAATACGTCGTACTACTCAGGAATCGCCAATCCTTTTCCTTTCCTTGCGGCCTCCAAAGTTCCCGCACTCAAATCTATCATTTAATTAACTTGTATAAGAAAACGGCTACATTTCCGATACGGCAAAAAAATTAAGAAAACACAAGTTGTACGTGCTAATTACACTACGTACGACTACTGCAAATGATCTAACACTCAACCTCACTGAAATTTAACCCAACGCTGCATCGCGACAGAAAACAGAACACGTTACGTTTTACTCGTGTCGTATTTTAGAATTTTGATCTCTTTTTCTGATATTAGTTCCCAGATTTTTTATACAGTTAAACTAACTTGATTAAACAATACCAAAATAACCAAACACCTATACAGAGACCTACCCAACTATCCAAATCACCAAATTTCCTCAAAAATCCGGCAACGCCGGAATTCTATTGTTGGTCGCCGGCCAAATTCCGAGCCCTTGGGTTCGTTCTCCTATGGGTTGTTTTAGGTCTAGCATACAACATTTTGGCACTGTTTTGTTAAGTTAAATTTTTTCTAAACTATAGCAGATTTCAGCAGAGTTCAGTTTTGCTTAAAATACGATATTATAAATATTGGATTTCTAATTTAAACTAATTACAGAACTAAATCCTACCGTGAGTAAGGATTTTACCTATAAGGAATTGCTAGAAGAACTCCCTCCAAGATGCACAAGCTCCTAGTCCTAGCTTGATGGTGAGGAAATCCTAGACTTAGGTATTTTCTTCTTCTTTCTCTTGTTCTTCCTTGTTTGCTTTAGTTTTCTTTTTTCTTTCTTTTAAAGTTTTAGATTGTAAATTAGTTAAATGATCTGAACATAATATATATGTATATATATATATATATATATATATATATATATATATATATGAGAAGAGGGAAGGGTGAGGTGTAGGAGGAGGTGTCAAAGACCAAAGGGTGGCATCTTCATGCAAGGAGGAGGTGTTGTGTGTGTGTGTGCATGCAAGTAGGAGGTGTCCTTGCATTATCTCATCAATTTGTTTTAATTTGTAATAAAATTCTGAGCTAAAAATATTCTCTACCCCTTTTTCACTTACCACCCAACAATTCCAAGTTTGGATATTTTTCCTAAATTTTACAAAAAGACCCTTCACTACCTATGTTTTTATATAAACACTATTTTCTTAAAATGAAGCTAAATTTATCATTAAAACCCTTGTAATTGATTAATGTTACATACTAAAATTATAATTTAATTTGTTTTACATACTACTTATGAAAATGTCTTATTTGGTTTTAATAACATTGTAATTTAACATCTTATTATTTAATTAATTAATTTTATTTATTTCTAAATTTTGAAAATATTACAAAAATCATAAGAGGGGGAAATATTATTGGTTTATATAAACCTTTACAAAGACCAAAACTCAACACCAACCATTCGAATATCTTATCAATGTGACACCATGGTTGGTAGAAGATCATATCATAGATAGACGTGAAGAAGTAGGCAGGAGATAAAAGGTGTAATTGAACGGGTTTACGTCTCGGTTGATAGAAACGAAACAGTGACGGCGGATGAAAACGAGAATATGAAAGATAAGGAGTAGGTGGAATATGCTCATTCTCGTACTTGATAAGAAGAAGGTTTGGCGGTTCAATTTCTTTGGGTGGAGGTTGATTCATCACAACATCCATGTCTTTTAGGAATGCAAGTTCTTCGGCGAATATGTCTTCAAAACTTCCATCGATATTCCGACTGATAATCTCATCGGAAAGAAATGTATGATACTCGGATAGCTCTACAAAACCATTCGACAAGTCAAAGGATTCAGACTTGGGTGTGGACTTGTCGATAGAAGGGTCTTCACGTGTATAATAAATAGTAGGATCAAACAATAACGCACTAGTGGCGTCGAGATTAGTATCGTGAAGCTCCTCAAATTCGCAACTGTCGGAAGCTATCTTTTCGACAGAACATACATCAACTATATGAGCATAGGGTTCGGAAGGTTGACTTCCTAATCTGTAGATGTTAAGCTCAATTGTCATCTTCCCAAAGGACAAGTTCTTACGACAATTAATTATTGCGTTGGAAGTTGCTAGAAAAGGTCGACCTAGAATCACCGGAATTTAGTTTCGTGGGTTTGCTACTGGCTGTGTATCTATAAATATAAATTTCACAGGGAATATAAATTTCCTGACTTTGATCAACACGTCCTCTAGCTCACCCCTAGGTTGGGTGATAGATCGATCGGCCATCTGGAGTGTGCAGTGCACAGGTTTCAACTCTCAAAAGGGTTTTGAGTGGAGTTAAACTCCCGAAAGGATTTTGAATGGAGTTAAACTCCCAAAATAATTTTATTTATGAAGTTAAACTCCAAAAGATTTTGACAAATAGAGTTAAACTCCCAAATATCTTCGGGGATGATCAAAGGGGGCCCCTTTCTTCTTCATTGAGCCCTGAATCCTCTCCTAAGCCTCGGATCTTCCCCAAAGTAGGATTTTAGGAGATGGGTCTCCTTCTTCCTCCTCTCTGTTTGCTGGATTTCGGAGAAAAGATGGAGAGATTTAAAAATCTCCCCTTTTAGAGATTTCATGGGAGATCTGAGCTCCCCTTCGTGGGTTTTATGGTGAAAAACTATTTTTTTTTAGAAAGGAAGAGTTAAACTCTTGATTTAATTCAAAAATAAAAAGAAGGTTTAGAATCTTGAGGAAGGAGAAGGAGGCACATAACCCTAATTTTTTTGAGAGAATAAAATGTCCTTGATTTTTTCATTATGTTTGTCTTTATAGGCTACACACTTTAAATGTAGCCTCTTGGGCTTTTCCATATGGCACTTGTGCCACCCCATACCTTATGCGCTTATTTTTTTTTGCACATAAGCCATGGGTTTACAAAATTTTGGATTTTTGACCATATTCCATACATTTATTTCTAAAAAATTATATTAAACTAATTTATGGTTTCATTCTTTTTGTCATGGGGTCGGTCCCTTCCATGCTCGGTCTTGACCTGGGCTTTGGCCCGGCTTGGGGTTGATTTTGATTTTGACTTGGTCAACCGGGGTGTAATTTTTGACCCCGACAATGTGCCCCCCATCAATAAATGCACACCGCGTGTGTGGGTTGTGTGCATGAAATTGATGGATCTTGTTCTATATGGAGCATGATTTGGGTGGGTTCCCTTTTGACGACGTGGAGGGTATGCTACCATTTTAGCCACGTGGACGGTCGATGCTGCCATTTTAGCGACTGCCATTTTTGCGACTTGGACGGTCGGTGCTGCCATTTTAGCAACTTGGACGGTCGGTGCTGCCATTTTAGCAACGTGGACGATCAGTGCTGCCATTTTTGCGGTTTGGACGGTCGGTGCTGCCATTTTTGCAACTTGGACAGTCGGTGCTGCCATTTTTGCGACTTGGACGGTCGTTGCTGCCATTTTTGCGACTTGGACGGTCGATACTGCCATTTTTGCGACTTGGACGGTTGATGCTTAATTTGACTTGCTCCGCTTCTTGCGGTGTCGGGTTTGAAGTTGACTTACTCTGCTTTTTGCAGTGTCAGGATTGATATATTTCCGAGGTGGAACTTTATTCCACCGATGAGGTGATTGGTTGACTTGCTTGATTTGATTTTTTTGGGGAGTTCTCTACCCGCCCAGCGGGACTTTTGAGCTTAGAAGTGCTGCCGGGTGGGATGTGGATTTGATCTGTTTGATTTCTGCCTTATTTGGCGGGACTTTTGAATTTGAGATGAATTTGGAATTTGGATTTTTTTTAGCATCAGTATTGCTGCACTGGAATAATGCCAGGAGAAACTCATCATTTTCCCTGGGAGGACTTGGGATTTGGGTTTTGGGTCGGCACTAGCACCGCTAACACTGAAGCGTAATGCCAAGAGCGACTCATCATTTGCCGTGGGAAGACTTGGGATTTGGGTTTTGAGTCGGCATCAGCACAGCTAACACTGAAGCGTAATGCCAGGAGCAGCGACTCATCATTTTCCATAGGAAGACTTTGGATTTGTGTTTTGGGTCGGTATCAGCACCGCTAACACTGAAGCGTAATGCCAGGAGTGACTCATCATTTATTGTTGCCTGTTGGGGAGCGATGGCTAACAGGTTTAGATCTCTATCACCTATGGCTTTTCAATTTTATGTGGCGTAAGGGTCTTATAAAAGCATTTTCTCCCTACGAGTCAAGAGGATCTCGCAGGTGTATGTTCTTCTTAGGATTCGTGAGGATTCATAAGTGTGTTACTCCTAAGTGAGTCGTAAGGATCTCACGCGGGGATTTTCTTCTCACAAGGTCGAGAGGACTTTGCTAGTGTATTTCATCTATTTTCACGAGTTTGTGCCCTTTCGGGTTTTCACAAACTCGCCGGCAGTCCTGCTGTTTTTACTCACGGAGCCCTTTCGGGTTTTCATCCGTGCCTATTTTTCTTGTGGACATACATTTTTTCTTTTCTTTTTTTTATGCTTCATCAGCGGTATGACTTCAGATATAGTCTCGCCGGTAGGACTTGGGAAAGATAGGGGTCATTTGCGCCCATAGATTGTATACGGTCTTATAGGATGTATGATCCAGACCGTAGGGCCGGTGTACTCAATTCGCCTGCGACTTGGAGCATTCACACGAAGTATTTCTTGAGATATCGGCTATTGATGGGTGGTCTGGGCCTTTCTCTTTCGGCACCTATTAGTTTGTAGGATCCTCCGTTGAACCCTTTCTCGATAACGTATAGCCATTTCCAATTTGGCTCAAATTTCCCTTGACATGTTGGTTGGGGATGATTGGTCTATTGAGGACCAACACCAATTCGCCTTTCTTGAAAGTAGGGAGACGGGTCATCTTATCATAGGCCCGTGAAATTTGGGCTCGATACAGCTCTATATTTTGCTGTACTGCGAGCCTCTTTTCTTCGAGGGCGTTGAGCTCTTCGAGCCGAAGGAGGACGTTTTCCTCCTTTGTCAACTCATGCTGGACGGCCATTCTTAGGCTTGGAACTTCGATTTTGAGGGGGAGGATTGCCTCCACTCCGAAGAATATTGAGCATGGAGTGGACTGAGTTGGAGTGCGGTGTGTGGTACGATATGCTCACAATGCCTCGTGGAGCTTAAGATTCCAGTCTCTCTTATTGGCTGAAGCAATTTTCGTCAGGAGCTTGCCTAGAGTTTTATTGAAGGTTTTGGCTAGCCATTGTCTCTTGGATTATAGACGGAGAAATATCTCCAGTCTATCTTGTACTGAGTAGCAAATCTTGAGACTTTGAAGATCTTGAAAGAAGTCCCGTTGTCAGAAATGATTCTTCTAGGTGTACCGAAGCGGTATATAATATTATGCCGGAATAAGGTCAGAATATCCTCTGTCTTGACTTATTTTTGCGGGAAAGCTTCAGCCCATCTAGAGAAGTAGTCAGTTGCGGCAAATATGAACCGGTGGCCTTTGGATGACGGGGGATCAATTAGACCAACTATGTCGGTGCCCCAAACTTCGAAGGGCCATGATACTACCGTAGGATGCAGCGGATTGGGATGCTTATGAATGAAGTCACCATGAATTTGGCAGAGATGACACCTCTTTACATTCTCTTCGCAATCCCTTATCATGGTAGGCCGGTAATACCCAACCCGTTTAATTTGAAGCTGCATTTTGGGGCCAAATTGGTGAGCTCTGCAGATGCTCGAGTGAACTTCTTTCATGACTTTTTGGGTTTCGTCCGATGACAGACATCTGAGCCAGAGTTGGTCGTATGATCTGCGGAATAGCTTATTATTTACGAACACATATCGGAGGGCGCTTTTCTTCAACTGAACCCTCACAGATTTTTCCTCGGATAGCTTGTTGTATTGGAGGTACTCTATAAAGAGTTCTCTCCAATCGGGCTCGTCTTGAATGATTAGAGCTTCTTCGACAAGATTGCTCCTTTGTTCTGTGCTTTCTTCTTCTTGTAAAGAGACTGGGGGCAGAATTTGCCAGCTCCTGACTGTGATCAGAATTTCATCCATGTCGGGATCAGCCAGCTTTTTGTCTAGGCGAGCAAGTATGTCGGCTTTTCCGCTTAACGCTCTAGGGACCTTCATTAGTTCATTGTGAGTGAACTATTTCGTGAGTTCCACCACCCGGCTTCTGTATCGAGCTAACTCGGGCTTATATATCTTGTAGTCGCTGCTCACCTGGTTGACAACAAGCTTGGAGTCACCGTAAACCTGTAGCTGAAGGATTTCCATTTCTATAGCGAGCTCCAGACCAGCTATCAGAGCTTCGTACTCAGCCTCGTTGTTTGTGCGAGGCTCACTAAGAGCAAAGGAACGTCGTAGGGTTCATCCTGATGGCGTGACGAACACCAATCATATCCCTTCTTTTATCTCCGGGACGCTTGATTTGCTGGAGGTCTTTATTGATGAGGCTCCATCGAAGTAGAGCGCCCAACATGGCTCATCATCCTTGAGGTGCAGCACTTGTTCTCTGGTAATCGCAATTAAGCGGTGACCCTTCTGGTATAGGATGAGCAGCAAGGAAGTCAGTGAAGGCTTGCCCTTTTACTACTTTCTGAGGAGTATAGATTATGTCAAATTCAAGCAGCATGACATCCCATCTTGCCATTCTACCGTCTAGGCTTGCTTTGGTCATTAAGTGTTTGAGCGGGTTGACCTTGGAGATCAGCATAACCAATGAGCGAGCGGATAGTGCCTCAGCTTCTTCACAGTGAATATCAGACACAGGCATTGCTTTTCGATCGGGGAATAGTTATTTTCTGCCCTGACTAAAGTTCGACTGAGGTAATAGAAGGCATTTTCTCTTCCCTCCTCATTATTCTGGGCAAGAAGCGCACCGCGTGACTCATCTAGCGCGGCAGTATAGAGAATCACCGGCTTATTTGGAATAGGAGCAGCAAGCACTGGAGGGTGCAACAAGTACCGTTTGATACTTTTGAACGCTTCTTGACATTCAACATCCCAGAATAAGGGAGCTCACTTCTTCATGGGCTTTGAGAAAGGCTGACATCTCCCTGATAGGTTCGAGATGAACCTTCGTATGTAAGCGAGTTTGTCTTGAAAGGATCTTAACTGCGTCAGATTCTTTGGAGGAGGCATCTCCATGATGGCTGATTAGTACAAAATATTGCACATTTGAATGATTATTTTCCCCACTATTGTTAAGTTCTAAAAGGTGTTTATTGTAATTATAGAACATATAAGGGTTTATGTGTAAAAAGTTTATTATCATATGTTTTTACATTATAATTAATATAATGAAGGAAAATACATGCATATAATATTTATATAAAATATTAGTAATTAAAATATGCATATCATATCAAATATTTCTAATCAATATTCTTAACATATAATATCCTATAAAATGGTTAGGATAATATCTCAAAAATTCCAAATATTACTAATACCATGACTTGAGATATTGTGCAGATATTAGATCAGGACTAGAATCCAAGAGATCCAAGATGTTGGAATCAAATCTGCCGAAATATGGAAGCAAATCGTAAGATTTAGCAACGGTAGAGACTCGGTGCATTATTTTCAGAATCCAGACATCGAAGAGATCTCCAAATGTCAATAGAAGAGAGTAGAAAAAATTCCAGCTGATAATCCCTCCAAAGCGCCGCAGTTGGGCGGCCAATGAGTATGATCCGCAGCGGATCCACAGCATATTTAGAGCTGTAGGATTTCAAATTTTGTGGTTTGGATTTTAGCTGCATATCCTCAAGTAGGGTATCTAGGGTTTCTAGTTTCTTTGACTATATATAGGACCGAGAGCTTCACATCTAAAATGATCAAACCGAAGAGATCAAGAGGTCCAAAGTGATCCACCCATCCAGGTGATCATCAACTAGTCATCTACCTCCAACAAGATAGAGAGCAAGAGAAAAAAACTAGGGTTCTTGTAATCTACCTTCAAAAGATTTGTAAATGCAATAGTTGATTAATAAATGTAGTGTTTTTATTAGTCTTTTTGCAAATTAATTTCTGCACTTACTTTCTGTATTTTATTACTGCATCTTAATCATGTTTTCCCTCTTCTTCATCCTTTCTTCTACTTTAAACATGAGCGAGTAATTCCTAACTTGCTAGGGTTCATAGGCTAGGGTAAATCAATGGATGATAAAATCATTTAATCTCCTTTATACATTTTAAAGTCTATAAAGTTTAGCAAAATAAATGTTAACATCCTTATCGGGCACACTACCAATCTATTGCTAGTCACGATCACGATTCGAGATCTGTTCAACACTTGTTTTGTTAAGGGCTAGACATGAATAGATATCAATGCAAGGACAAGGGTTAAGAGTGGGGAAACCCTAGTTTCTTCCAAAAGAACCATAACTACATTTATCACTATCCATCTAGTTTTAAACTATTAAAAAATAAAAGGAGTTATTTTTAATTATTCATCCATTACTACTAAGTCCTCTGAACCCTACAAGCCTCTTCTTCATAAATCTACATCCGTAGTATATCCGTAATTACAACCAATCATCCTTCTTCAATCAACTCGCCTAAAGCACGCGACTAGCTACTAACGACACCGTCCTGATTGCGGTTACTTTACGAACACACTTTTCAGCACAGATCAATCAAATGACGCTGTTGCCGGGGAAACAGCTGTAATTTTTTTCTTGTTATTCGGGTTGATTTCTTTTAAAATCCAGTAAACATATTATAAACGAGAACCAAAACTGGATCTTGTGTATTTAACGATTATTGTGCGAGTTTTGCAAGGGATTCTGGTATAACTTGAGCAAACCAACAGAGAGTTAGATAATCTCAACATATCCCAGAGGAGCATAGGGGTGCTCTGAAGAAAACTCAGCAAGAGAACCCTCCATAGCGTGGCAGAACCACAGCAGAAGCTTGGATTTGGTGGCGGAACCACGGCGGCTTGGTGGAGTTAGGCCCCCAAAATCCTCAGGTGAATTCTTCATATCTTTCTTTCTCCTCTAAAGCTCTAATAATCTGATTTTGACTGCAGGATTCTTTGCAAATATCGCCACTCAAAAATCTTTTTGCGTATTTTGATATCGGTTTGTTTGTGCATATCTAAACCGGACATTAAGGGGCAATAACCCAAATCTATATTAGGTGGGGATTTCATCACCCTTCCTAGGCCCCACAAATCACAAAACGAGCATACTTTCATCCTACATTAATTAAAAAATATCTAGACCAAGCCTCTAAGGACTGTCGCGCTCAATTAGGACATAGGAGGGTCATGAGTAATCTATCGCTTATCCGCATTTCTCTTATGGTGTCTAGGCAAATGTTACTAAGGAAAGTGATTACTTAATTAGGCCCGCTATTTTCGGTGATTCGTATAGCAAATACCTCCCACTTACCTGGCACTTACATGGCCACAAGAGCGATAAAGAGGGGGTAGAGGATTAATCCTGTGACTTGTCCTTTAGAAGTGTAGGAGCGGTCTAGTGACTTGACCTAGGTCACCCTAGTTCTAGGGATTAATTGTGCATTTTTGTGATTTGTTGAGTCAAGCTTCATGTCTGACACTTTTCAAAACAAACTTTTTCTAAAAATCATTCTCACACACGCTGCCATGTGCGTTAAACCCGCTTAGTGCATGATCGGCTGGACACGGGATTGTAGTGCCTGTATTTTCCGCGTCTTTGCTATCGACTCCGAAGTCGGTACTTATTCATCTTCTATTTCTCCTCCACCCACCACATGTCCTGAAATGGATGGATATCCATCAGGATTTCACGATACAACCTTGCCACCATCCATAGGTGCGCAAAATCCACCGCACATCTCTCTTCAAGAAAGATGCTACCCCATACGTGGACCCCTTCCTACTTATCTTTCTCTTCCACCGTCCAATGAGGGTAATTTCAAAATTAAACCCCACTTCATCAACTTGTTGTCCAAATTTCACGGGCTTGAATCCGAAGAAGCATGCGTTTTCATAACCAAATTCGAAAACGTATGTGCAATGATAAGCACAACCCAACTTTCTGTGGATGCTATGCGATTACGTCTTCTCCCTTTTACCTTGTGCGATCTAGTAGAAAAATGGCTTTATAACACTGCCGCACATTCTATCGCTAAATGGGACGAATTCGTTATAGCATTCCTTAAGAAATTTTATTCCAATCACAAATCCGCCCGTGTTCGAAGTGAGATTAATCAGTTTACCCAACTTCCCAACGAACCATTCTGGAAATGCTTTGAACGGTGTAAAGATCTTCTTGTAAAATGCCCCCATCATGGAATTGATAGATGGAAAATTTGCCGAATTATATATAAGGGTGTTAATCTTGCTATGAAACAAATGCTTAAAACCATTTATCAATGCCATTTCATGTCAAAAGAAGATGGCGAAGCTTGGCAATTTCTGAAAGATCTCGCCGAACAAACCTCACAATGGGAGAGTGTTAGACTAACATCATCTTCATCTACGGCAGGTATCCATCAGCTCGATGTTTCCATTGCAGTGAAAGCCGAAATGGCCGTGATGCAAAAGAAACTCGAAGCTATCGAAAACAAAGTCTCGCCAACCTCCCTAAACCAAGTTACGCTCCCCAAAACCGTGTGTGGTTGTTATTTTGACCCATCACATTTAACGGAAGAATGCCCTTTGAATCCTCCATTTCAAGGTAAAAAGCAAATTAATGCTGTTTTTCGGTAACGACTTAGAAACGATCCTTATTCTTCCACATACAATCAAGGATGGAGGAATCACCCTAATTTTTCTTGGAACCAAAACCAATCTCAAACTCAAAATCCGTTCCCAAGCCAAAATAACTATCAAAGGCCTCCCCCACAGCAACAACAGCCACCACAGCACCCCTTTCAACCGCAATCTTTTCAAAACCCGGCCAACAACTTTGATCCTTATAATAATATTTCAAAGGCCGGTACCGATAAAACCTCTGTGCTCGAACGTAACTTAGAAATGTTTATTAAATAATCCTCGCAAACAATGGCTAATTTAACGTTTTCTATCCAAACGTTAGTGCAACACACTGCTTCCCACAGTGAAAGTATAAAATCAGTAGAAGCACAACTTGCACAGTTAAATACCGCGATGAGCGAGAGAAAGAAAGTGGGACTTCCATCTCAACCTCTACCAAATCCCGGACACTCATAAAGAGTGAATATTATCCTTCAAAATCATGATGTGAGTGCCGTAATTACGTTGAGATCGGGAAGAGCGCTGACTAAA
The DNA here is from genome assembly GCA_030015575.1 of Agapanthus africanus. Taxonomy (NCBI): domain Eukaryota; kingdom Viridiplantae; phylum Streptophyta; class Magnoliopsida; order Asparagales; family Amaryllidaceae; genus Agapanthus; species Agapanthus africanus. Next base: position 459,967,720 of record JASDDO010000012.1, on the reverse strand, counting down.
AATGTTGGTGAACAAGTTGAAGTCGACGATATTGATGAAACCCTGGCTACTATTTCTACTCCTATTTCGTCTAATCCAACATCTTCTTCTGAGCCCATTCTCCATTTTCCACTAGGCTCGAACCCTCATCCTACTTCCTTGAAGGAATTACCATCTATAACCATCCCAAATCCAATTTTGGGATCCACTCCATCCCCACAAACTTCTCCTCAATAGTTGGACCTAACTCTTATTGATAAAGCTCCTTTTCCACACAGGTTGAGGGCCAACAGACCAAGTCCCAAAATGGAGAAGATTGTGGACATTTTAAAGCAAGTTAACATAAATATTCTGCTCCTAGATGTTATCAAACAAGTTCCTTCCTATGCGAAAATTTTAAAGGACTTATGCACTAGGAAAAAAATTTCAAGTGCCTAAAAAAGTTTTCTTAGCGAGTAATTTGAGCAATTCTCTTACACAATTGGTGCCCACGAAACGTAAGGACCCCAGTTGTTCTACAATATCTATAACTACTGGAGGTAAAAATATCAATCGTGCTCTACTCGATTTAGGTGCTAGTGTTAACTTGCTTCCGTATTCTATTTATGAGCAATTAGGGATAAGAGAGTTGAAACCTATACGTTGCACTCTCCAGATGGTCGATCGATCTATCACCCAACCTCGGGGTGAGCTAGAAGATGTGTTAATAAAAGTCAAGGAATTTATATTGCCTGTGGACTTTATAGTCATAGATACACAGCCTGTAGCAAACCCACGAAACCAAATTCCAGTAATTCTAGGTCGACCTTTCCTAGCAACTTCAAACGCGATAATCAATTGTTATAACGGTTCAATGAACCTGTCTTTTGATAAGATGAAAATTGAGCTTAACATCCACCAGCTAGGAAGTCAACCCTCCGATCCCTATGCTCATGTATGTTCTGTCGAAAAGATAGCTTCCGACAGTTGCAAATTTGAGGAGCTTCACGATTCTGATCTCGACACCACTAGTGCGTTATTATTTGATCCTACTGTCTATTATACACGTGAAGACCCTTCTGTCGAAAAGTCCATACCTAAGTCTGAACCCTTTGACTTGTCGAATGGTTTAGTCGAGCTATCCGGGTTTCATAACTTCCTTTCCGATGAGATTATCATTCGGAATATTGATGAAAGTTTTGAAGACATTTTCGCAGAAGAACTCGCATTCCTAGAAGACATGGGAGTTGTGATGAATCAACCCCCACCCAAAGAAGTTGAACCGCCACCACTTCTTCTTATCAAGAACGAGAATGCAAGTATTGCACCACCACTGTTTGTCTCTACCAACCGAGACGTAAACTCGATCGATTACGCCTCTTATCTCCCCACTTCTTCACATATATATCTTTTACCAACCATGTTGTTACATCGATAAAATCTTCGAATGGTTGGTGTTGACCTTTGGTCTATGTAAAGCTTTGCATAGACCAATAACCATACCCCCCATCTTATAATTTTAAATGCTTAATACTATTTTACTCAAGTTTGAGGGGGAGAAAATATTTTGGCTCTTGAATGAAACAAATTTTTACAAAATTATGAACCAAAAATAAGTTTGGGGGAGGTTTTCACTGTCATTATTTCTTGTCCCCGTTACTAACTTTTCCTCCCAAGTCTACAGGTTTTAAGTTTAACAGATGACATCAGTGAGGACACTGCTGCAAATAGGTTTGGGGGAGGTTTGTGCTTATTCACGCATCATTTTGCATTATACAAAATAATAGCACAATTTTTTTTTGATAATGAAAGTTAGAAAGTGAAAAATATATATGATAAGAAGGAAAAGTTTAAGAAAATCAAGAAAATTAGATGTTTTATAACGAAACTAGTAATATGTAGTCATGAGCTGTTGTCCTAAGGATTAATAAGATGAAGGGAATCACTAATCTGAGGATAAAAATAAGTCCGAAAAATAATCCCTATTCTTGAGTCCAAACATCTAAACGTTGATATCCTACTATATGCACTTGCACACATCTTGAAACTTGGGATAGTAGAGGATGCTTTGAAATGCTCTTGCCGAAAAGCCTTAGTATGAAGAAAAAAATATATAAACAAAAATATAAATGAAAAAATGGTGAAGAAAAATGAACACTAGTTTTGTAATTACTTAATGCAGCATAAAAAAAATATAGCGAGGGTGCTTTATCACCTAGTGCTTTGACCAACTGGTTTTGGAGCCACTGTTAAGACTTAGGTGTTGCAAGACGAGGATATTGCTAATTACGTCTAAAAGAGTGAGCATATTTGGTAATCGATTGGTCAGTAACTCAAGAAGTATTAACGGTCGCATGAAGAATGTGTGAGCAATTCCATCTATAAAATATTCACCGACTAAAAAGTACTAAGGAAGATGGATAAGAGTATGATAGCTTGAATTGAATTCTTTAAGTGTAGGGATGTCGTTTACACACACGTAGGGATATATGATCGATATTTAGAAGAAAGGTAGTGAGAAAGACTAAAGGCGATGTTTTATTGAGGGATGATGTGATTTCTGACATCTTTTCATGACTATTAAGATAGGGCTCATGGCTACTAAAAATCTAGTGTAGTTTGAAACTTTTATTTTCAAGTTCTTTCTTTTATATGTTCTTTATCTTTGGATGTAACTTTCATCGTCTTTTTTTTATTATAGGATTTTGTGGGTGTAATCCGATGAAAACCTTCAGGAGACAACACTCCTCCTACTAAGGATACCTAGAGATTTAAAGGCTTGTTGCACGTACTCAGTGCAATCGTGTTGCCTATGAAAATGTGCTAGGTTTTTCTTTTTCTTCTTCTTAATAACTAGTTTGCTCGAGACAATCAAAGTTAAGTTTGGGGGTATTTGATTAGTATAAAATATTGCACATTTGAATAATTATTTTCCCACTTTTGTTAAGTTCTAAAAGATGTTTATTGTAATTGTAGAACATATGAGGGTTTATGTGTAAAAAGTTTATTATCATATGTTTTTACATTATAATTAACATGGTGAGGGAAAATATATGAATATAATATTTATATAAAATATTAGTAATTAAAATATGCATATCATATCAAATATTTCTAATCAATATTCTTAACATATAATATCATATAAAATGGTTAGGATAATATCCCAAAAATACCAAATATTACTAACACCATGACTTGAGATATTGTGCAGATATTAGATCAGGATTGGACTCCAAGAGATCCAAGATGTCGAAATCAAATCTGCCGAAATATGGAAACAAATCGTAAGATTTAGCAACGGCAGAGACTCAGTACACTATTTTCAGAATTCAGACATCGAAGAGATCTCCCAATGTCAATAGAAGAGAGTAGAAAAAATCCCAGATGATGATCCCTCTAAAGCGCCGTGGTTGGGCGGCTAATGAGCATGATTCGCGGTGGATCCACGGCATATCTAGAGCCGTAGGATTTCAAATTTTTTGGTTTGGATTTTAGCTACATATCCTCACGTAGGGTATCTAGGGTTTCTAGTTTCTGTGACTATATATAAGACTGAGAGCTTCACATCTAAAATGATCAAGCCGAAGAGATCAAGAGGTCCAAAGTGATCCACGCATCCAGGTGATCATCAACTAGTCATCTACCTCCAACAAGATAGAGAGCGAGAGCAAAAACTAGGATTCTTGTAATCTAACTTCAAAGGATTTGTAAATACAATAGTTGATTAATAAAATTAGTATTTTTATTAGTCTTTGCAAATTAATTTCCGCACTTACTTTCTGCATTTTATTTCTGTATCTTAATCATGTTTTCCCTCTTCTTCATCCTTTCTTGAGCGAGTAATTCCTAGCTTACTAGGGTTCGTAGGTTAGGGTAGATCTATAGATGATAAAATCATTTAACATCTTTTATACATTTTAAAGTCTATAAACTTTAGCAAAATAAATGTTAACATCCTTATCAGGCACGCTACCAATCTATTGCTAGTCACGACCACGATTCGAGATCTGTTCAACACTTGTTTTGTTAAGGGCTAGACATGAATAGATATCAATGCAAGGACAAGGGTTAAGAGTGGGGACACCCTAGTTTCTTCCAAAAGAACCCTAACTATATTCATCACTATCCATCTAGTTTTAAACTATAAAATAAAAGGAGTTATTTTTAATTATTCATCCATTACTACTAAGTCCTATGAACCCTACAAGTCTCTTCTTCATAAATCTACATCCGTAGTATATCCGTAACCACAACCAATCATCCTTCTTCAATAAACTCGTCTAAAGCAAGAAAAATGTTCACGTTTCCCAGCGGATGACCCGTACTCATCGCGGCTAGCTACTAGCGACACCGCCTTGATTGCAGTTACTTTACGAACACTCTTTTTAAACACGTCAATCAATGGCATATATCTTTGATGAGTCAACTTCGATCCCTCGATGTCAAACTATGAAGTCCAAGAATTTTTCCCGATGACATGCCAAAAGTTCACTTCAGAGGATTCATCTTCATATCGTGTTCCCTCAGTCGGGTGAAAATGGCCCTGAGATCTCGGATGTGATCGGCCTTAGATTTTGTCTTGACAACCAAAGCATCAACATAATATTCGAAAAATTTATGGATTAAGTCGTCAAAGATTTTTTTCATTGCCCTTTGATATATGGCTCCCGCATTCTTCAATTCGAACGGCATCACCTTGTAGCAGTATATTCCGATCAGGGTTCGAAATCCTGTGTGTTTCTCATCCTCGGGAAACATCTTGATCTGATTATATCCAGACGAGCCATCCATGAAGGCGAACAGCTCGTAATTTGATGTGTCGTCGACCATCATTTCCAAGACCGGTAGTGGGAAGTCGTCTTTAGGGCATGCCTTGTTGAGGTCCTAAAAATCGACACAAATTCGGATCTGCCCATTTTTCTTCTTCACTGGGACGATGCATGCGATCCAGTCTGCATATTTCTCTTCTCTGATGAAGCTAGCATTGATAAGTTTCTTAGTTTCCTCAATGAACTTTTCTTCTAGCTCCCTTCTCATTCTTCGAGGAGTTTGTTTGACTGGCTTAGCATCAGGAGATATAGCCAGCTTATGCATAGCCACTTCAGGAGAGAGGTCAGGCATTTCTTTGTACGTCCACGCAAAGCAGTAAACGAACTCATGCAATAGGGAGACTATCTGCTCTTTCATTTCCTCTGACAAGAGTGACCTGATGTAGGTCAGACTTGGATTATCGGGCATTCCCAAGTCAATCTCTATTAGCTCGTCGAAGATTACTTGTCTGCCATCTTCGAGCTCTCGAGGGTCTTCTTCTGGCTCGGCTAGCTCGTCATCATCATTTGACCTTTCACTGGTTTCACTAACATGGATCATATAGCATGCTTTGGCATCAGGTTGAATGAAACCTATACCCCAACTATCTGGGATTCGTCCATCAATGAGTGCTCGGACCTGAGGCAGATGCCACAACCCCTCATAAAACTTCGCTTCGGAGTCCGTTTAATATAACTGACATCCACACTTCTTAAAATATTCCCGCATCTCGGGCGCATAATATCTGGGGTTTAGGACGGCTCTTATGCCTATTTCATATAGAATGCACGTGACAGAAAAATCGTCCAGGTGCAAGACAGGATTTGACCCATAAAACAGGATGCCCTTCTGCCCACTTTTCCTTTCGGGAATGTAGAAGGTTTTCAGCTGGTCCACGGTGGAGACTGACAACGCATCAAGCACTTTGCACATCTACTCCGGCACCCTTGTGACAGCTAGGGACCCTTCCGTAACTTCAAAGGTCTTTCTTAGCTTAGCTTTTTGCATGAGAGCCCAATTTGCACAGCTGTTGCAAGACGGATCCTCTTCCTCTGATTCTTCGGTGTCGCTGCCGAAATGAGGGAGAATTTTTCTTCCGGATGGGCCTTCAGTGTCAGACTCGTCCGTATCGCTACTGAAATGAGGGTGAACTTTATGGAAGGATATGAAAGGTTTACCTAGCACCTCATGAAGGGTTTGGAAGCATCACATGTACCAAAGGTGGAGTCTTTAGGGTGCTAAGTTAACAAACATCGGATCATTCCTAGAAAATTAGGGTTTCTAAAACTTGCATATCATCATATGAAAGAAAAGCTAGGGTTTAGAGAGTACAACCTTTGTAGCTCCCTACGCTAAACTCCTCGGCTACTTGGGGTTTGAAAAAGCTCCGCTTGAACTCCTCTAGGTCACCGATGATCCACCTGGAGTCCGCTTTGTCCAAGCTAGCAACTTCACCCGATCAAGATAACGAAATGAAGCTAACACTCCAAACAAGTGGGCTAGACTTGTGTAGAATGGTGTTGTGGTTCTCTTTCTCACTTCAAAATCCTAACTTGATGAATATATTGCTCACTACAAAAATCTAGTGAGCAAATGAGAGAGGAAGAAGAAGATGATGGCTATATTTTTAACAAGAGTGAAAAGAATAACCCTTATCCAAGGAAAAAGAAAATATATCAATATATATTTTCTTGTTCTCATCTCAAACCATGGTTTAAACAATGAATATATTATTAAACTTGAGTTAAAACACAAAAGGAAAGTTTACCCAAGGTTAAAAGGTGGGTGAGAATGGTTAGGTCAAAAGAAGAGTGTAGAAACAAAACAATCATAACCATTTCCTTTTTCCTTTTTGTTTTAAATCAAATGTAATAAAATCAATATTTAAAACCATGGTGTGAGTCTTATATTGCCACCATTTCCATGTATGTACAACCATGAAGGATGTATGTATGTATGTATGTGTGAATGTACATCCATATGTGCATGAATCTAAAAAGAGAACATACATGCATGCATACATCCATCAAGTATGAGAAAGGATTTCTAGTGAGAAACTAATGGTTGAATGATAAATCAACACTTGATTTATCAATCCGGTCATATCACATATGACCCTAACCAAAAGCAAGCCGCCCGATCAATATACGGTATCCTATACTCGCATTTTAATCGGGTCCATGCGCATATCGCATACGCGCACCACAACGTTTCGCCTGGACTAGGTAACTCCATTGTGGGACTCTAAGACTCGTCAATACGCCGGCAGTGGGTGATGATCATATCAAGCACCCCAAGCCGCAAGCGGTTAGCTAAACGTAACGGCCACCCGGGTATTGAGCGATCAGAAGAGAACAAGCGAACCTGCTATAACTCCCGTCGAGCCAACCGGCAACACTTCCCGTACAGTCCGATCTCCTCGTCTGATATGTCGCATATCAAGTCTAGGGGTGGTAAACGTCAGACCCCAATAACCGATAAGTCGTGCCGATGTGAGGCTCATAACGGGTCGAGAAACTACCGGTAACACTTACCAGCAAATCTCTGAATCAGCCCTGGCCAGGGACTTCCCTGTTACGGCCAATCGAGCACAGCGCAACATCAACCCCCAATACCGGGAGAGACGAAACCCCTCCTATCGCTCATTGCCTCCATGTGACTCGGGACTGTGCCCAAAAACCATCGTTTTGCACGCCCTCATGGACGTGGTAAGGTGGAGATCAAAGAACAGTGGGAATCACACAAGACTCTATGACGATCTCGGGTCTACAGACTAACCTGCACAAGTGTCACCTGAGAACTGCCATCTGACGTGAGGTATAATACCATCTGGGAGTTCTCGGCGAGTCCGTCCAGTGTACTCAGTCTCCACTGAGCACCCGTATACCATCTCTGATGTCAAACACCAATGGATATGGGATCATCCATCGCCCATCTCATGGGAGAGAAGCGTATACGCTAGTATACACTAGTATATCGATGCCCCATCTCGATACACCCACGACTAGGGACCTTGAAGGATGTACTTATGGACTACCATGTCCCCACTAGTATGATCTGCATCATAGTCCAGGTAGTCAAGTACACATTCTAAGGGCTTTACCAACATGTAACTATAAGAAGGTATAAAGAGATAAGTATACATGTTAAGATAAAGAGCAACCAGATAGCATACTATCATATCGAGCAAGAAAGTCATCTCTATATATGTCCAAGCATCCAATATAATATACATCATCTGTACAATACTGGCCTCTAGGGCATACATACAACTAACAATCTCCCACTTGCACTAGGGCCAGCTGCTGTAGTATCGCATACCGAGCATCCCGAAGAGTCTCTCAAACTGTATCTGGGGAATGGCCTTCGTGAGTGGATCCGCTGTGTTATTCTTCGTATCAACTCTCCTGACCTCGATCTCCCGGCGATCAACTATCTCCCGGATCAGATGATACCGCCTCAGAATATGCCTGGATCGCTGATGGGACCTGGGTTCCTTGGCCAAAGCCATCGCTCCATTGTTATCGCAATACAAAGGTATTGGATGCTCAATGGATGGAACCACTCCAAGTTCAGTAATGAACTTCTTAATCCAGACAGCCTCTTTGGCAGCATCGTTGACAACGATGTATTCAGTCTCCATCGTCGAGTCTGCCACGGTTTCCTACTTGGAACTCTTCCAGCTAACCGCCCCTCTGTAAAGGGTAAAGACAAATCCCGAATGCGACTTAGAGTCGTCCTTATCACTCTGGAAGCTTGAATCGGTAAAGGACTCCACTTGGTGTTCTCCATTACCATACACCAAGAGTATCTCTTTAGTCCTTCGCAAGTACTTGAGAATGCTCTCACAGCTGTCCAGTGACTCTCTCCAGGATCAGCTTGATACCTGCTCACTACACTTAGTGAGTATGCTACATCGGGTCTGGTACATAGCATCGCGTACATGATAGAGCCTACAGCCGAAGCATAGGGTATCCCTTGCATGCGAGCTCTTTCCAAATCAGTCTTGGGAGACATCTCTTTGGAGAGAGTGACTCCAGAGATCGTGGGTAAGTTCCCACGCTTGGATTCTTCCATACTAAACCTTTTTAGTATGGTGTCAATGTACCTGGATTGGGACAATCCCAATATCTGTTTGGATCTATCTCTATAGATCCTGATTCCCAATATGCAGGAGGCATCACCAAGATCTTTCATTGAGAATCTTTGTGATAAGAAGAGCTTGACTGATTGCGGCATAGGAATGTCATTTCCTATCAAGAGTATGTCATCCACGTATAATACGAGGAAGACAACCTTACTCTCTGCTACCTTCTTGTAAATACAAGGTTCATCTACGTTTTTGACAAAATCAAACTCTTTGATAACGAAGTCAAAGCAGATGTTCCAACTCTGCGATGCTTGCTTTAATCCATAAATGGATTTAAGCAGCTTGCATACCTTCCCGCTGCTCCCACTATCTACGAAGCCCTCTGGCTGAGTCATGTACACGCACTCTTCTAAATCACCGTTAAGAAAGGAGGTCTTAACATCCATTTGCCAGATTTCGTAATCATGATATGCAGCGATGGCAAGCATGATCCGGATGGATTTAAGCATAGCCACTGGAGAAAAGGTCTCGTCATAGTCCACACCTGGTCTTTGACGAAAACCCTTTGCTACAAGTCTAGCTTTGAAAGTCTCCACTTTCCCATCTACACCAAGTTTTTTCTTGAAGATCCACTTCCTCCTAATGGGTTTTACCCCTTCAGGAGCATTTTCCAAAGTCCATACTTTGTTGGTGTACATGGATTCCATCTCGGACCGCATAGCATCCAGCCATTTCACTGAGTCCTCACTCGTGATGGCCTGCTCGAAGTTAGTTGGGTCATCATCCTCCATGATGCAATCCTCGCTCCCACCATCCATGAGAAAACCGTAGTATCTCTCAGGTGGGCGAGGAACCCTACTAGATCGGCGGAGTGGCTGGGGTTCATTGGGAGCCACTGAATCCTCTGGTTCCACTAAATCTTCAGTTTGAGTTTGTGTAGCCGGAATTTCTTCCAGTTCTACCTGGTCGCCACTAATTTCTTTTGTAAGAAATTCCTTTTCTAAAAAGGTGGCATGTCGAGAAACAAACACTTTTTGTTCCTCAGTATGGTAGAAAAGATATCCATGTGAATGTTTGGGATATCCCATAAACTTGCATAGAACTGACCGTGCCTCGAGTTTGTCCGGATTTTGTGTTTTAACATAGGCCGGACAACCCCATATCTTAACACGTTTAAGACATGGTCTCTTCCCACTCCATATCTCATATGGTGTGGTAGGTACAGATTTAGATGGAACTTGATTCAATAGGTATGCCGCAGTTTCCAGCGCATACCCCCATAAGGAAATAGGTAACTCAGCTGTGCTCATCATAGAGCGCACCATATCTAAAAGGGTGCGGTTCCTTCGTTCAGATACACCGTTGTGCTGTGGTGTATATGGAGGAGTCAGCTGAGAGAGAATCCCATTCTCTTTTAGGAAGTCCAGGAATTCATTGCTCAAGTATTCACCTCCTCGATCAGATCGTAGGATTTTAATACTTTTTCCGGTTTGGTTCTCGACTTCTTGTTTATATTCTCTGAATTTCTCAAAAGCTTCAAACTTGTGTCTCATCAGGAACACATATCCGAATCTAGAGAGATCGTCAGTGAATGTAATGAAGTACGCAGAACCATTCCTGGCATGTGTAGACATTGGACCGCATACATCACTATGCACCAGTCCCATGAGTTCCGTAACTCTTTCTCCGTGTCCCGAAAACGGAGTTTTAGACATCTTGCCTTTGAGACATGACTGGCAAGTGTCATAAGATGAAAATTCAAACGGATTCAAATATCCATCCTTATGCAACTTAACTAGTCGTGTCGCATTGATGTGACCCAATCTACAATGCCACAAGTAGGATTCGTTCAGTTCTGAACTCTTCCTCTTGTGTGTGTTTGTTATGCTTAGAACTGTTGATTGATTTAGAACATAAATGCCATTGCACAACGTGCCTGATCCAACCAACTTTTGGTTAAGAAAAATGTTCATAACATTATCCTGTAATACAAAATTATATCCTTCTTTACTCAATAAAGAAACTGATATAATGTTGCATATCAGGTTCGGCATGTAATAGCATTCGTTCAGAATCAATGTATTACCAGTTGGTAATACAAGGTGATACTCCCCGACGGTCTTAGCTGCAACAATTGCACCATTTCCAACCCTTATGTCTTTATCACCTTCTCCAAGTTCTCTACCTTTCTTAAGCCCATGTAACTGATTATATATATGGGATCCTGACCCGGTATCTAATACCCAGGACGTAGGGCAAATGGAGAAACAGTTCTCTGTAACGAACACACCCGAAGAAAATGCATCAACATGTACTTTCTTCATTCGGGTAGAATGGGAATCCTGGTATTCCCCTATGTCCTGTTCAGTCCTATAACTCTTATAAGACAGAACGGAACCAACGTTCCCCAGCACAGTATAACATGCGGGTTCGGTCAATACATCCATATTATTATCTTTATTAAGGCATGACATGGTCGCTACCTGGAGAGAGAGAGAAGAAAAACACTTTAGCGTATGCTCTTGCAAGATCAGATTGGTTATTATCTTATCTAATCAGGATGGCTCCCACTGTTTTTATCAAATCTTCCTTCAAACCCTAAAAGGAAAGACTAGCCGGGATTAATTACACCCTACAACTTCGTCGATCTTTCATCCAGGCCAGTGTCGGTACTTTGAGGGAGGTTCCCCGTGCTTTCGCACGGACCTAATTAAAGTAAACCTCGTTTTCCCAGAGGCGTAACCCCGTTGACACCTTTCTAGATACCTACTTGATCGGCTAATTGTCCTGTGTAAAACTCTTCCGGGAGTAACAATTACTCGCAGTGGGTATCGGGATCCAACTATCTCATAGAAGGTATGCAATCTCATTGCAAATTTCAACACTTGAAATTCCCGATAATATTTTGCCCCTAACCCCTATGACCTTGACAAAGGCCAACAAATCATAGGATGTTAGTCAAGTTCAACCCGTCATTTCTTGATTGAATCAAACCCACCCGCACGACCCTTGACAAAGGCCAACAAGGTCGTACGACTACCCCAAAACAATCTGCATCATATGCATAAGCAGATAAGCACCATTTAGCTACCGTACACTACGCCTTGACAAAGACCAACAAACGCAGCACGAATACTAAACAGTTCTTATCTGAAATGACGGAGGGTTACGACAGGTTTTTCTGAAAACCTATTGCGTAATGAACTTGATATCGTCGTAGAATCATATGAATTTTGAAATGGAGTGATTTTGAGGCTTTTATTAGTTTTTCTAAAGAGGTCACTCCCGGTGAAGGGATCTCGGCTCTTTCCTTATGGAATAAGGTGCAGGATATATCATATACATCACTGTGCAAAGCAAAAACTCCAAAAAGCAATCAAAAACCAAACCGAGTTTTGTAGCATCTGCCAGTTTTGTTAAAGAGGTCACTCCCGGTGTAGGGATCTCGGCTCTTTCCTCATCGAATAAGGTGCAGGGTATATCATATATACCACTGTGCAAAGCAAAATTGTAGCTACCCTTTTTATTTAAAATTTTGATTCTACAACATCTATTAGGTTTCTTTTCTTTCATTAATCACATTAATGAAGTCCTATCATTTAACTCACATAAACATCACAGATAAATACGACGTACACTTATGCCATCCGCATTCGCCTCGATGTCCCCTCATGCACCGTTAGGTTAGGTAACTAACGGCAGAGCAGGGCAGGGCTAGCGCGGGTGTAAAACATAAGTAACGCCTATATAATATATCATATATACTATATAAAGTATTCATCACAGAACATATCTAATGATCACATCACAGATATCGCAGCAGAAACATAGATATAATGTGGGATATTCTAGGACGTCCGTATTTAGTATTTAGCCAACAATAGAAAATACTTATTCCACAGTCGCGATAAATAGCCAAGCCCACACCCTGGACCCCTACGAGAGCGGCAAGCGACCCTACCAATTCTGGAGTTTAGGAGACCCGGTCTCGAATCCTCGAGATGGCCTCCCACTGAACCCCAGAACCCGGTCACCTGTGCTCCCCTCCTTGGGTCTATCCTAATGCGAAAAAGTAAATAATATACAACACTGGTGGCATCAACCTCAACCCGGAAGTGCCCCAAATAAAAGAATATTACATTACATTTGAATTTACATGAATGAAAATATAAAACTCTCATCTCACATAAAAAAAAACCCGGCTATTCAATCGCGACAATCCTGCACATCATATCTCAGCAACACATAATATCTCATATCATCAACGTAAGTAAGTATGCGTACCCCGATTGTCGTTGATGTATAGCAACGAAACCGGCGATATCGACATACTACACTTACGGTTACAGAAAAGAAAGTGTAAAACTGCAATATTTGGAATCCACATTCTCTGTAGACATCATAAATACGAAATATCACATATTTCGTATTTCATGTCCAACTATATGAATTCCACATATTGCATCTTATTCCAGATAATTAGACGGTATTAAAGTTTTCGAATGAATGATCAAATACCCAAAATTCCCTAAACCTCAACACTTGAGCGGAGTTCAAAAACCCGGAGTGTGACACAGTGGTAGCGGTCCAGCCGTAGAAGAGTCAAGCCAACGCCTCACATGTGGCACGCCGTACTGCCCCAAACCCTAAGGTTCAAAAGGCAGTTCAAGACGGTCACATAATCGAGTTAAGGTTTGTTATCTTCTAGAGGGTCCACCACAAACAAACTTGCACGTATTTCCGAAAGATTTTAAACCCCGTGAAAAGTGAGTAAATGATACTCGTTCAAATACTTCAATACATTCTAATTTATCCGGAAAAGTCACGAAATCAAAATTCCGATCGAATCGTCGAGTCCAAAAATATCTCCAGAATTTACAGTACTAAATTTAGATTAAAAATACTCCAAAACAATATACAAGCAGTGAAATGAGTTACTGTACAAAAATGACATCATGAAGCAACATAACAGCCGCGGAACCGCGGCCTAGCAGGCTATTGCCGCGGTTCCGCGCTCAAATTTACTGTTCATGGTTTCGTTTTTCACAGTAACTCTTGTATTTACCTGCTGAATTTTTTGCATATTCTTAATTCTGAAAAGCAGCAGTTTTGAAAAAATGTCCAGAGAGCGCTAAAAAAACCGTATTTTCCGGTTCGATCGGAGTTTTAACTTCGTTAAAGTGTCGCCTAATGTTCTAGGTCGGCTCTGATACCAATGAAAGGTTTACCTAGCACCTCATGAAGGGTTTGGAAGCATCACATGTACCAAAGGTGGAGTCTTTAGGGTGCTAAGTTAACAAACATCGGATCGTTCCTAGAAAATTAGGGTTTCTAAATCTTGCATATCATCATATGAAAGAAAAGCTAGGGTTTAGAGAGTACAACCTTTGTAGCTCCCTACGCTAAACTCCTCGGCTACTTGGGGTTTGAAAAAGCTCCGCTTGAACTCCTCTAGGTCACCGATGATCCACCCGGAGTCCGCTTTGTCCAAGCTAGCAACTTCACCCGATCAAGATAACGAAATGAAGCTAACACTCCAAACAAGTGGGCTAGACTTGTGTAGAATGGTGTTGTGGTTCTCTTTTTCACTTCAAAATCCTAACTTGATGAATGTATTGCTCACTACAAAAATCTAGTGAGCAAATGAGAGAGGAAGAAGAAGATGATGGCTATATTTTTAACAAGAGTGAAAAGAATAACCCTTATCCAAGGAAAAAGAAAATATATCAATATATATTTTCTTGTTCTCATCTCAAACCATGGTTTAAACAATGAATATATTATTAAACTTGAGTTAAAACACAAAAGGAAAGTTTACCCAAGGTTAAAAGGTGGGTGAGAATGGTTAGGTCAAAAGAAGAGTGTAGAAACAAAACAATCATAACCATTTCCTTTTTCCTTTTTGTTTTAAATCAAATGTAATAAAATCAATATTTAAAACCATGGTGTGAGTATTATATTGCCACCATTTCCATGTATGTACAACCATGAAGGATGTATGTATGTATGTGTGAATGTACATCCATATGTGCATGAATCTAAAAAGAGAACATACATGCATGCATACATCCATCAAGTATGAGAAAGGATTTCTAGTGAGAAACTAATGGTTAAATGATAAATCAACACTTGATTTATCAATCCGATCATATCACATATGACCCTAACCAAAAGCAAGCCGCCCGATCAATATACGGTATCCTATACTCGCATTTTAATCGGGTCCATGCGCATATCGCATACGCGCACCACAGCGTTTCGCCTGGACTAGGTAACTCCATTGTGGGACTCTAAGACTCGTCAATACGCCGGCAATGGGTGATGATCATATCAAGCACCCCAAGCCGCAAGCGGTCAGCTAAACGTAACGGCCACCCGGGTATTGAGCGATCAGAAGAGAACAAGCGAACCTGCTATAACTCCCGTCGAGCCAACCGGCAACACTTCCCGTACAATCCGGTCTCCTCGTCTGATATGTCGCATATCAAGTCTAGGGGTGGTAAACGTCAGACCCCAATAACCGATAAGTCGTGCCGATGTGAGGCTCATAACGGGTCGAGAAACTACCAGTAACACTTACCAGCAAATCTCTGAATCAGCCCTGGCCAGGGACTTCCCTGTTACGGCCAATCGAGAACAGCGCAACATCAACCCCCAATACCGGGAGAGACGAAACCCCTCCTATCGCTCATTGCCTCCATGTGACTCGGGACTGTGCCCAAAAACCATCGTTTTGCACGCCCTCATGGACGTGGTAAGGTGGAGATCAAAGCACAGTGGGAATCACACAAGACTCTATGACGATCTCGGGTCTACAGACTAACCTGCACAAGTGTCACCTGAGAACTGCCATCTTACGTGAGGTATAATACCATCTGGGAGTTCTCGGCGAGTCCGTCCAGTGTACTCAGTCTCCACTGAGCACCCGTATACCATCTCTGATGTCAAACACCAATGGATATGGGATCATCCATCGCCTATCTCATGGGTCGAGAAGCGCATACGCTAGTCTACACTGGTATATCGATGCCCCATCTCGATACACCCACGACTAGGGACCTTGAAGGATGTACTTATGGACTACCATGTCCCCACTAGTATGATCCGCATCATAGTCCAGGTAGTCATGTACACATCCTAAGGGCTTTACCAACATATAACTATAAGAAAGTATAAAGAGACAAGTATATATGTTAAGATAAAGAGCAACCAGATAGCATACTATCATATCGAGCAAGAAAGTCATCTCTATATATGTCCAAGCATCCAATATAATGTGCATCATCTGTACAATACTGGCCTCTAGGGCATACATACAACTAACAGGATAGACTTCCAGTGTCAGATTCATCATTGTCACTGCCGAAACGCAGACGCACTTGGGGTTTTTTGCTTTTGAAAGTGACAGTCGGCTCAGATTTACTTTTAAGTTTCAGAGTCGTTCTATCTTCAGTCAGTCGTGGCTCAGTATTTTTGGGGTTCACAAAGTATTTAGAATCTTCATATCGGACTTTATGCACACCGAACGGCTGGATGTCTCCGTCAATATGTCTTTCTTCACCATTTTTGGTATACTTCATGCATTGATGGAGAGTTGACGAAACGATACCATAATCATGGAGCCACGGCCATCCCAGGAGAATTTTATAAGATGTGTCGGCGTCGATCACGTATATCTTGGCTTCGGTTTGTAGGTCCCCCCTAATCGGCAGTGCTATGGATCCCAGAACTTGCTGGCAATTTTGATTGAAACCTTGAATGACAATCCTTTCCCTAGACAGGTGTCGGACGTCCATTGACAGACACTTCAGAGTCCGCAAGTTCATGATGTTCACTGAGGATCCTGGATCAATCAATATGCGATTAATCTGATCTTCATCGCAGTACCTAGTCACGTAAAGCGGCCAGTTATGCTCAGCTGTTCACAGTAGTAGGCATGCAGAGTGTACTGGGCTTCTTTCATATTAATTTCCGCAAAGCGAGCCTGGTACCGCTCAGGGTTTTGCAGGGCATGAATGAGAACATCTCTGAGCTCCTTGGATAGGACAAGAGCATCATAGATGCTTAAGAGAGATGGAAGCTTCCTGAGATGAGCCAAGACATTATAGTCTACTGGGGAAGGACTCGAGTTTTCATGAGCCGGATCTCCACCATCTTCTTCATTAGCAACTTGTTTTTTCTTTCTTTTTGGGTCGTTGCCCTGATTTAGTGGTAGAGCCATGCCGCTTCTGACCTAGATTTGGTTGGCCTTTGTTGCAAGCTCCTCGTCCTCTTCGTAGAAACATGGCAAATCCTCAGAGTCTCTACCAAGGTGGACGACGTAGCAGGTCACTATAAGGATCTCGTCATTGAAGTCTTCTTCTAGCTCTTCAAGAATCTCAGCCGCTTCTATGAGGAAGAACTTTCTCAATCGAATCAGAGTTCTTTCCTTTTGTTCATAGTCTTCATAAGAATCGATGTAGTTTTAAATGGTCGATCTCCCCGCAGAATCTTTTTCGCGTCGAGCCGCACCTTTCATTTTCTTCTTCTTTAGCTTTTCGGATTTTGAGCCCGATTGTGCCGAAGTGGTAGCTGGAACAACAGGCTCCTTCTGCCCCTCCCATTCTGTATTGGGCTTTTTCTGAAGTAGTTTTAGTATCTTCTTCATCTTATTAGATATATGTATAATCCACAGAGGCTGTGGCGAGTCAGATTCATTTCTCGGGGCAGTGGATTCAACCGTCTGCTCCTAGAAAACTTCAGCTTCTGTCTGTATAAAGTTGAAGGTTGCAGCTTAATTGTTCGCCAACACACTCTTGGACAACTCGATCTCTCCGGTCTTGTATTACTTTTTGACCCAGTCTTTGAAAATGTAGCAATCTTTGATCGCATGGCTCACTACTCTGTGGTACGGGCAATACAGGGGATTGTCGGTCATTTTTTCTTCGTAAGGTTTCTTCGACTCCAGCAATTGTAGACCGTTGTTCAGGGCATCATTGAATATCTTGCGGACCTTGTCTCTCCTGAAAGAGTAGACTTTGTTGTTCTTCTTCTCTAGGGAAGGCCCTTCTCCTCCTTGCACTGGTTTTCGAGCCCGGTCTATTTTTGATCCGCCCGTCTTTCTCTTATCTTCATTGTCAAACGCACTGAAGACGTTGGTCTTGTTAGAGCTCCTACTTTTATTGTTGTCATATTTTCTACCCTTCCAAGACTCGTCATCCTGAGAGTTTAGGATAGACTCTTGCTTCGAGCGTTCCAACATTTGAATTCTCTTGGTTAGCTCTTGAAATGTCATGAGGCCTGCTGTACATAAAAATGGGACCATCCAATTGCTGAGGTTCCCAAGAAGAAGGTTGACGGAATGGTCTTACTCCAGCGGCGGTTCGCACTTGACCGTGAGATTACGCCATCGGGCAATAAAGTCCGTGTTGTTTTCGTTCTTCCCCGGTTTGGACCTTACAAGGTCAGCAATGGAGATCTTATCACTGACACTCATGAACCTTTTTCCGAAATAGAGACTCCATTTAGGCAAAAGTGGTGATGGACCCATCTGGTATGCTCGTGTACCTGTTGAAAGCGACACCGGTCAAAATGTTGACAAATTGACGAAGAAAGAGCGCATCATTGCCCCCTATATTTCCACACGACACTTTAAAGTGGGCGACATGCTGATTTGTGTTTCTCGTCCCGTCAAATCTTCCGAACTTAGGAATGATGTAGCCGCTTGGGAACTCGATCAGATCGTACTGTGCGGGATATAACCACCCACTACTGCCAATTTCTTTCTGAGCTTCGGCTTCGGCCACCATTGTTTTAACCTTGCTGGTGACCAAATCAATTATCCGATCTTGTGTTAGCAGGATGGTGCCATTCGGAACTAAGGCATCCTCAGATGTGGAATGTGGTCGGCTTTCGTGCGGCTCGCCTAAACTTGGACCCAAAGGTGCAGACATCGGTTGCTTTGGGTAGTTATCGCCCGGCTCATGAGTAAAGACATGTGCTTCATTGGAAGGCGCCCAAGTGATTTAAGCCATGAGCTGCATCACAATATGCATCAGGTCATCAATTTTTTATTAGAGCTTGGCTATCTTTTTATCTTTACTCCTGAGCTGTTTTCGAAGCTCTTGAAGCAGCTCTTGCTCTGCGGTCCTAGGGCGGAAAGTCGGCTCTTCTTCGCTGTCCGAGCTTGATTCCACATGGACTGAGGGGTCCTTCTGCCTATCGGCCTTGTCGAGAGGGTTTTCATCATCTAGCGGAGGTGGCTGATCTTGGGAAGAGGCAACCACATTCAGGCCAGATTGGGCTTGGGATGTGGTGTCCCTATCCCTGCTTTTGCTACGAAGGTTTTCGCTGGGACACGTGCCTGCCATATAGACCGTGGATAGCATATTCGGCCATCCTTTCATTATTGGCAGTAGATTTCATGGACCGATGTCGTGGCCCTTCTGTTTCGGTAACGGACAATTGATTGAAGATGGCTGGCCTGACCAGATTCTTGAGTGGTGCTGGCATTTCTTTTCTGGATTTGCCCAGCTGCTTTCGCGTGGCACAGAGTGCCCGATAGACTCTTGAAGAGACGGTGTCATGCTTTCTCTGTTGGTGCTAGAACACGTCTCTTTATAGCATCGTTCGGACTGTTGTCTTCTTGATTTTGGCGGTCATGGCGTTTTTCTGAACCCACTTTAAAGGTTCGAAGGAATTGCTGACATTTATGGCCGACTCAGCCATTGTCGCGGGGTAACCCAGCTCTTGAAACCTCACAAGATTCTACATAGCCGGAGTCCTGGACCTCTTGTTGTCTCGATACCTGAGCCGCTTTTGTCTCAACCTTTCTGTTTTGAGCACTTGGCAGGCTTCGGCTTTTGGAGATATGCTTGATTGTGCAATTGTTGGAGTCGTCGCCTTAGCTCGTCCGCGACATTTGATGATACCCTTTGTTCCGGCAGTCTTGCCCCCAGCTGGAGCACTAAAGAGTCGTTCGGACACCTGTTTCCCCCAATCAGAGCAAAACTCTGTTTGAATTTCAAAAATTCAAAAATTGAAGCAACGCTTCGAATCCCTTGCGCTGCGCGTAGGGCGCCACGTTTCAGAATCAAACACGTCAGCGCAGGGAGTGCAGCGCTCAAGGCAGCGCGCCCAATCAGAGCAAGGTTCTATTTAAAACAAAATTAAAGGGAGCAGCGCTTCAGTTGCGCTGCGCGACACGTGTCAGCACAGTTATGCAAACGCAGTTGCGCTGCGTTGTGCGCTGCGCGACACGTGTCAGCGCAGTTGCGCTGCGCTCTGCGCTGTGCGACACGTGGCAGCGCAGTTGCACTGCGCTCTACGACACGTGGCTGCGCTCTGCGCTGCGTGACACGTGTCAAGCGCTAGGGCGTTTGCGCCAAACAGAATTAAAATTCTAGTAAGATCCTTCTGTTCTTGTTAAAACAAAAAATTGTCTTCTGTAAAACAGAAGCTCTTGGATGAAAGATCCAACGGTAGGGAAAATTCCCCAAATCACTCAGAGAATGATCTCTTTAACAAATTAAAAAATTAATGGGCACTATATAAAGGCCCCTAGACCCCAATTAAAAGGACATCAAGATAGAGGAAGAAGATCAAGAACTTAAAAAATAACAAAACAGAGAGAACTCTGAAGAATTTTGAGAAGAACTCAAGAAGGGAAAGAAGGTAAAAACCTTTACAAAAAAATAGAGAAGAACCTCTTCTGAATAGATCATTGATCTAAGAACAAGATCAATGATCTTCAATAAAAAAAAATAATAACAGTGCCTTGCACTTTTTATGAACCATTGGTTCTAGAATCTTAAAGATTCTTAAGTTATTGAAACAGTGCCTTGCACTTGCAAAAACTGCACTGTTGCGCTCCTGGGTTGGCGCAAGCCACCAGAGAGCGCCACGTGTCAGCTCCAGAACCACTTGTGCTATGCGCTTTTAAAAGTAGAGCATTGCTCTTTAAAGTTGGCGCAACTCACCAGAGCGCGCCACGTGTCAGTAGTGCAACAGCGCAGCGCACTGCGCTTGCACTCACCAGAGTGTGACACGTGTGACCACGACAAGCACTTGCGCTCAGTAATTGGCGCAAAGCGCCTGACATGCCACTGTCAAGTAATTAATGCACTGCAGAAGGGCCAAGCCTAATTAAAAAAGGCCTAACAGGCCAAATAAAATGCAATGCATTATTTTAAAAAAAAGGGCAGAGCCCAAACCAAAACAGATGCTTTGCATCATTTACAAAGGGACTGAGCCCAAATCAAAAAGGCCTAGTAGGCCAAAAGAAAATGCAGTGCATTATTAAACAAAGGCAAAACCCTAGCACAGGCTTAATAGGCCAAAGATAAAAAAAACGTTGAATATTCTCAACTGGACTTAGCCCAATCATGGTCGTAAGTCCTCAAATTAAATTGACTGAGCACGGCTGCTCCCTTAAATCAATTTACATCCGTTTCAAGGGTACATCTTCGAACTCCTCTGACAACTATCGTTGTAATCCTTCAACGACGTCAAATAGGTGACGGGTCTCGACAACCACACCCCCATACGGACTGTGGGGTCCTTAAACCTATGGACTTATGCGTCCCTAAACTAATGGACTAATGCGTCCTTAAACACATCCATATGGACTATGGGGTCCTTAAACCAATGGACTAATGCGTCCTTAAACTAATATCCATCCCCAAAACTGGCAGTGGACCACAATGTCCCTAAACTACCTATGGACCACTACGTTCCTAAACTGGAACAATAGAGCCCCCAAACGCTCTTTTGTCGGGTCTAAACGATCCCGTTTAAGTTGATCTTAGCCTCAAATATGGCTAACGTATCCTTAAACCTTTCAAACAGACTTTAGTCCCAAATTGGACTATAGATCCCCCAATCAACTTTGGTTCGAAGGTACATCTCTGAACTCCTCTGACATCTGTCGTTGTAATCCTTCAACATCGTCAGAGAGGTGATGGGTCCCGATGGCCATACATTCAATAGACCACTACGTCCCTAAACTGGAACAATAGAGCCCAAATGCTCTTTTGTCGGATCTAAACGATCCCGTTAAGTTGATCTTAGTCTCAAATAGGACTAACGTGTCCTTAACGAACGTTTAAGTTGATCTTAGCCTCAAATACGGCTAACGCATCCTTAAACTAAAACCCCAAACCCAAATCTAAGTAAATACGGATTTGGACTAATCCACGACCTATGGGCGACGACATAAATTAGTCTCCGTATACAATCCACGGGCAACCACAAATAAAACAAATACCCACGACAAGAAGTGAAATTCTGGAGAAGGAGAAAGTTGTTACCGCGATACGGTAGCGTAATTAACTACAGGGGCTTGCGCCTGCAGGGAAGAGCGTCCCCACAATCAAAAACCCCTCAAGCGAGGGGGAATCTGACGAGGTCTTCTACATCGGCCGCATCCGTCTAAACCTCCGATACACGGCGCCATAAATCACATGGCATCTTCGGAGAGGTGGACGGATAAAACCAAATAGCTTCTGCCCCGAATCTCAGGCAAGACGTCCATGTCCTGGCCGCCATTCGGAGGGGAACAGATTCTGGCACGCCCGGTGGGACCTTTTCCTCTTTCCACTCCACACTTCGTGTGTCGTCTTCGCGAACGAATCGCGGTTTGTTAATGGTTGCCTTTGGATTTCAAGTTACTAAGATTTGGTCTTTTGCCTGGCGCAGAAATCAAGCATCAATGGCCTCCAACTGCTTGAGCTGCTCAATGTGCTAGTGCAACCAACGCTCCGCCTCACCTGGAGGTGTAGCCTATGGGCCTCAAGCGGCCTCCATCCTTGCCATGCCGGTGGGCCAGGTGACCCAGGCCACCACCGGTCTGTTTTTCGGGACCATGCTCCCGCCTGCAAGCTTCACCCTTCCAGTGCCCGCACCAGAAGCGCACAAGAAGTCGGTCTTCGATCGGCTCACTGCTACAACACCCCCTTTAAACGGGTCTTCCAATATCAAGCCGGCGGCCTTTTTCTTTGCCAGGCTGAACCAGAACTCTGATGGGCTCGTCAAGAAGCCCATGAATCTTGAAATGGCCGTCCCGAGGAAGACAACCCCCTCTGCTCCTGAAGTCGTCAAGGCGGCTTCTCCTGTTAAAGAGTCGGTCTTTTCAAGGCTGACTATTCCGGTACCTGCTCCTACTCGTGGGTCTGTCTTTGACAGATTGAACATCGCCACTCAAAAGACAACATCAGTCTTTAAGAGGCTGGCACCGGCAGCGCCTCATCCGGACAGGGGGCAAAACGAAATTATCCCTATCGCCGAGCCAGTCCCACAGCTCGACAAGCTCGACATCGCCACTGGTGCCGAGTAAGGAAGGCCGGGGGCAACTCCCCCTCTGGGATAACTCCACCAGCTCCAATGGTGGGGATCGAGGCTGTTGTTCCAACCGGGAACAGCTTTGAATTGCTGAACACGGTGCGCAGAAACTCTCTTGCTGCAATATTGAAACGAACTCCTTCACCTATGGAGAATACTCCAGAGAAGAAGCTAGAGCAGCCCCTTCAACGGCTGTCCTCTAAAATTTACAAAGTCTGGCGGCAGGTCCAAGAGTCGGTGATTGATGAAAACTATCTCCGCCGACAGAAAAAGATGAAGGTGCGGTAGGAGAAGGATTACTCCGTCAAGCTACAAAAAGAAACAGCTACTTGGGTGCCCACTGCAATGGCCCCCTCATCTCCAATCCCTCATAGGAAAAGGAGGCCGCAAAGAGCCCCTGTGAATATGGTGAAGCGTAAAAACGCTGGACAAAAACGCCCCAGGTCTGGGGGCATGATGGCGCATACTGTTTATATGGCTTCCGGAAAGGAAGAAAGTCGCGCTTCGACGGGTCACCGACTACTCACCCGATCCGTGAAAAAATCCCAGGAGCAGCAACAGAAGCTTCAGGAAATGATGACTGCGATGGCTGCACTTACCGAACCGAAAGAAAGTTCGGAAGTATCATCAGAGCAGCGTCACGAACAAGAAACCGATGCTGACTTCTTACGTAGAATCCTCGAAAAGAAGGACAAAGAAGCCGCAGAACAAGCGGCTAACATAAAACAAATGGCACTCCTCTTCCAAGACATGGTAGGGATGATGTTACAGCCGGACCCTCCAGCTGAAGACCCTCCAGTCATTGTCGGAAACGACGGAGGGGAAACATCTGATCCTCCTCCGGCCCATTCAATAGCCAAAGAGGAAACTATCTCCAAGGCCTCCCTGGATGATTATATTGCTCAGCAGATACGAGTTCATCGGGCGAATGAAGCGGCTGGCCAAGTTGTCAAGACTGGACGACCCTATCCAAGCTGGTATGACCAAATCAGTTACCCGCCGGGATATACGATCCCTAAATTCCTTGTGTACAAAGGGACAGGGAATCCACATCAGCATGTCGCTCAATTCAGGGCCTTATGCGGCAATACTAGAGGCAATGACAAATTGTTGCTTCGCCAATTCGTCGGCATCTTAGCAGAAACAGCCTTTGAATGGTATTCAGAGCTACCTAACGACTCTGTCAAAACATTTGCGGAGATGGAGCTACAATTTACACAAAGATTCGCGAGTGCTAGTGAACGCACCTCGATAACAGCACTGATAAATGCCAGGATAAGGCCAAGCGAAACGTGGGTCCAATACGCAACACGATGGCGGAACCTATGGTCGAAATGCGAACAACGCATAGAAGAGGCACCTGCGGTAGGCATGTTCGTAGGCACTCTCGATCCGCAAGCGACCATCTCGCAATTCATGATGTTCTTCAGGCCGACCACCTTCCAGGCCTTTATCGACAAATTAGCCCAAATGGACCAGATGGGCCATGGACCGTCTCCTCCAAAACCAGACCCTCGAAATGAGAAAGGAAAAGGGAAAGTGATCGTCGTCGCCAATGCTCAACAACAACCAAACAACTCAAATCCGGTTGTTCGCTAAAATAACGTGCGTCCATGCCCATCCCTCGAGGAGAGATTGGGACGTCCTTACTCGTTTCCTCAAAATAAAACGAGAAGACTGTTTGAGCTGGCAGTGCGCAACAGACTCATCAATCTGCCGAGTCCAAAACGCCTGTCGAAGCCAGGCGATCTCAATAATCCCAATTATTGCCCTTACCACCAAACAGTAAGTCACCCGATTGAGGATTGTTTCGTCTTTAAGGGATGGATTGAAGACCAGTACCTACAAGGCAAGTTCGCGTTGTCTGAAAACTGGAAGGTAAACCCACCACAGCCGCACACTCCAAAGAAGATGGACGCACCGAGGGCAACTTGTCATGTGATCTCTCACTCATTGGCGGATGATAAAGAGGCTCCTTGCGCCGAGAAAACGAGGGCGGACCCTGAACCAGAAATTCCGCGGCCGTCAGACGAGTTGATTGATGCCTTCCTGAATGAGATTCGTCTGAAATTTAAAGCCAATCAAGAGCATGAGATAGCCATACTGGAAGGAGCCAAACACTGGCGACTGGACCAAAGAGTCGAGGCACTCCCGTCAAATCAAAAGTCATCCGCTGCGGATAAAAACAAATTCAAGATGAGGAAAAGGTTTGCTAAAGCCCTGTCAGTGGGAATGAAGCTACCACCCTCTGAAGAAAATACTCTTGGTGGAGTAGAGATGCATCCTAACTTCTGCTTATATCATCAGAAGATCATACATCCTACCGAAGACTGCGACTCCTTTAAGTGTTGGTGGCAAGGGTATGTCGCTCAAAAGCAACACTTCAACAAGACAAAGCGTGAAGCTCGTAGACATCAGAAAAATGCGATAGATGAGCGCAAAAGAGCCGCCGACGACTGTCAAATAGCCGACTCTAAGGGATCGCAAATTATCACCTTCGGAAGCGACTTTGACGAAGAAGCTGTCCTCAACCCTCTCCTCAAGGAATCTGTTTCAAAAATGAAAGAATTGAAGAGTTGCGAGAACGTTCAGCCGAGCAATCGCACGCTACTCGAAAAAAATCTCGGCCTCCAAACAAAGGATCGAACAAAAAGGATAAAGAGAAGCGAAAAACAGCCCTCGTAGCCAGTACTCAACAGCAATCGAGTGGCCCTAGACCGGTTGTTTGCCGAAACAACAAGCGGCAACCCCTCCAGGAAAAGTTGAAACGTCCTTACTCGTTTCCTCAAGATGAAATAAGGAAACTGTTCGAGCTGGCAGTGCGCGACAGACTCATCAATCTGCCGAGTCCAAAACGTCCGTTGCGGCCAGGCGATGCTAACGACCTCGATTATTGCCCTTACCACCAAACAGTAGGTCACCAGATCGAGGATTGCTACGTCTTCAAAAACTGGGTTGAAGATCAATACCAACAAGGCAAGTTCTTCATCTCCGAAAACTGGAAGGTGAGCCCGCCACAACCGCACGTGCCGGGAAAGATGGAGACGCCGGGGGCATCATGCTCATTCATAGGGAAAGCCCCATAGACCGAAAAGTCAGTAAACTAAAGCTTCGCCTCAAATATGGCGATGACGGACCGAAACGTCCTTAAACTAATGATGGACCACAATGTCCTAAAACTTGCAAACGACAGAGACATGTTTAAACTACTACCGCAGCATCCTTAGGCTGACGAGATAAAAAAAATATATAAAAAATATATATAAAAAAAATATAATAAACGGTATGTCCATAAGCAAAATGGGCACGGATGAAAACCCGAAAGGGCTCCGTGAGTAATAACAGCAGGGCTACCGGCGAGTCTTGTGAAAACCCGAAAGGGCGCAACCTCGTTAGAAAAAAGAATAAAAAAAACGGTATGTCCATAAGCAAAAAGGGCACGGATGAAAACCCGAAAGGGCTCCGTGAGTAAAAACAGCAGGACTACCGACGAGTGTTTTTGAAAACCCGAAAGGGCGCAACCTCATTAAAAGACACTTACAGGGTCCTCTCGACCTTGTAAGGAGAAACCACCCGCGTGGGATCCTTACGACTCACAAGGGAGCAACACACTGAGGGATCCCCACGATTCCTAAGGAGAAAATACACTTGCGAGATCCTCACGACTCGTAAGGAGAACTCTCTCATGGGACCCTCACGGCTCATAAGATTTGAAAGTCTTAAGTTACAGAGACCTAAATCTGTGCTTAAGCAAACCCCACAACCTTCGATATTGCCTTACAAGTGGTTCAATTCTGACCCTTGTATACAATCCACGGGCGCGAATAAACATTTCCCTAACCAAGTCCCATCTGTGACTGGGGATATGTACGCATGATGAACAACCCTTATAAGTCCTCTCGACTTACAAGGAAAAAACCCTCGTGTAGGATACTTACGACTTATAGAGGAACATACACTTAGGAATCCTCACGATTCCTAAGGAGAAAATACACATACAAGATCCTCACGACTTGTAGGGAGAAATACCTTTGTGGGACCCTTACGGCTCATGAAGTCAAAAGCTTTAGTCGACAGGACCTTAACCCTGTTTGCTAAGCCACCTTTGTTCGATATCGATAGAGGCAAATGATGATTCGCTCCTGGAAATATCCCAGTTGTAGCGATGTTGATGCCTAAAACCGGTATCAAATCCCAAGCCCTTTCAAGGAAAATGATGATTCTCTTCTGGTAATATCCCAGTGATAGCGGTGCTGATGCCGAAATCGGTGTCTAATTTCAGGTTTACGGCGAAAAGCCAGTAGGCCGCACATGCATACGAAATAGCCTAAATGATGGGGCAACTTGCAATAAAAAGCAGCAAGTAAAAATGTATGCACACAAAATAGCCGAAATGATTGGGCAACTCGCAATAAAAAGCAGCGAGTAAAAAGAAAAATAGCCGAAATGATTGGGCAATCGCGATTTTCGCGATATAAAAAGCTGAAATGGTAGAGCATCGCGGAAAGGAATAAAATAAAAAATATATATAATGAAATTTATGCCGTACAGGTGAGATCACATCGATCCCTGTATACAATCCAAGGGCGTGAACAAAGAAGGAACCACACTTTCCCAGCGGATTCCGTCAAACGACGAAGCCAAACCTCAACGGTTCATTTCAACCGGAGAAGCCAGTGACTTCAGCAAAATTCCTCGACTCACGGAATTTTGCTCGTGCAACATGAACCGTTAGTAATGGTGCGGTGTTCTATCAATTCTAGTTTATATACATATATCAGGGAATGTGGTATGCACTAAATAGTAGCCATGAACAATCAATGTATGGAAATGTAGCTACAAGATCCTATCAGCCCTGACGTAAAACGCCATGCGGGCGATATCCCCGTAGATGTTAAATCTACTCACCGTGATCTCTCGCTAGGTATAGCCGATGACTTGTTTCCCCTTCTTCGCGGCGTCCGTCGCACTCGCCTGCGAACCTAGAATTCCACAGAATATCACGCATAAGCTAAAAATCATACAAACACGACATTTAAGGTCAACTAGAAACCCGTGTCGCAAACCAAGCGCGCGTGTGCGCGATACGCTAAAACGTGTGATTACGAGCCTAAAGTCGCTCCGACGCGTCGCGATACGCAGAAACCCCAAACCCACACACACGTATCACGCGTGTCGCGAAAGATTAAAAATACGGGAAATAGGGTATTCTACTCCAGATTTGCTACAGAACAGATATTATAAAAATAGATATACCAAAACACTCCACATAGCAGCAGACTCCAGTGGCCCAAACCCCAACCCAAAACACCCCTATCTGGCCGCAAATTGCGGCCAGAATGCTTATTTCGGCGGCCTGGGTAGGGGGAGGGACTCTCAGGTTTTGTGTATGCACTCTATACCCCCTGTGTATGCTACAGTAATTCCAATTTCACTCTGAAACATTTCGGGTACTAGCAGATCCTACAGAGCCTTATTTCAAGTTAAAAACCCCACTTTTTGCACTAAAATGAAACTTTATGGTATTTCTGTGCAAACTGAAACAAAACCCTGGCTTAACTAGCTCTAATAGCACGAAATAGAGTTAACCAAGCCAACAAAACCCTAATCTAACATATGAATCACAAATATCCTTCAATATCACTAATAATGCACAAAAACATGATTTTTGCTAAAGAATACTACAAGTTTAAGGAAAAGGAGTGCTAACATGAGTTAATACTTTCTAAAAACCTTATAAAACACCAAAAGTTCCAGCTCTTTCCTCAAGTGTGCAGATTTGCCTTCAAACACCTCAAAAATCCCCATTTTCCATGGTTTTGTGAAGGAAATGTGTTGATTTGTGTAGGGTTTTGTTTGGGGATCAAAGAGAAATGAAAAGAAGAAGAAAAGATGAAGAAAATGATAGGGTTTTTCTGCTGGAAGCTGCAGAATTCAGAAGTGAGGAGAAGAGAGAGAGAGGTCAACAAAATTCCAATTCTTACCTAACACCCATACCTCATTTTTTTATTAGGATTTGAATTATACAAAGGATTATGACATGATTAAGTGGTGGGGATAAAACAATAAACCATGCAAGAATGAAAGAAATGGTTAACACTTTAACCTAGGTCACAACATGGCTAAGTGTGCAAGTGTACACTATAAAGGAAAATTTTCCAATTGTTAACACGACTAAATATAATTAGTAAACCCTAAAGTTACACCTTTATAATAACACACACAATTACTAATTATCACGAAAAACATTCTAACGAAATTTCAAAGTGTTACAATCTACCTCCCTTAAAGAAATTCGGTCCCTGAATTTAAAAATCTAACTACACGTACCTTCAAAAAGATGGGGTGTAATACCCGAGCCCAATACTACTAATTTCTGTTACCAGTTGAGCATTAGATATTACTCATTTCATTTAGCTTGCCTGTTTGACACTTACCGTGAAATTTTATCTGGAAAGGTCATTTCTGCATATAACAAATTTTAGCACCTAAAATAAAATTAAAAATATCCATCTTGGCCTACTCGACACCCCTAGCCGCGTGGTAGCGTCCGTGCATCGAGTTCTCATCCCGTTCGGTGAAACGGGCGAGTTTGGACGGCTACGCGTGCGCACAGGTGTCCCACTTGGGGGTATGCTTTTTAATCATAAAACACCTCATTTTAAAATTTGGAGCCCACTTAAAATCCTATTATTTGAATTTCGAATTTTTAGACCCAACCCGGGCGCGATTTGCGAATGTTTCATTTAGCGCCAAAATCCCAAATTAATATAATATTCTAAACCATAATATATTCACAATCTTACTGTTAGCTTAATAATCTAAAATCTATTAAATCTTTTAAAAAAATCTTTTAACCCACGAATCATCTTCCCTGGCCAATCACGTTGGCTTAAATCCCCGTGGGCCCCCTCCAATATCTTCCGATCTCTTTCTCTGTCTCTCTCTTTCTACCTTTCTCTATCTCTCTCTCTCTCTAACTCTCTTTCTCTCTCTCCCTTATATATATCCCTTCATCTTTTATTCTTCACGAAACTGTAGCAACTACAGAAACAAAACCCATCGCGAACCCTAACCCTCGCCGCCTTCACCATCGCCGCCGCAGCCCCGACGCCGGTGCCAGCGCCACCGTAGCCCTCGCCTCCGCCTTCTCGCCACAACCGACCCTGTTTCCTCTCTCCCGAGCACCCTGCGCAGCCGTGGCCACCTGCAGATTTTCCCCTGCAGTCGCAAAGTCACCGCCGGCAACCACCTGCGTCGCCGACCATCACCTCGCCTGTTCTCCTCACCCCGAGACCTCCTCCTTCTCTTCTTTCCGGCACACCCTGCACCTTCCCGACGCCAACCAACTACCCATCGCCTGCAACCTCACCCTCGCCGGAAAACCCATCCCCGTCATCTCCTCGCCTCCCAGCAAACCCCCTGAACGCCAGCACCACCTCTTCCGACCGATTCTGCACCTTCCCCGGTCACCTCCGCCGAAACCCTTCACGTTGTCGTCACCGTCACGACTTGAACCGCCGGTGATCTTGACGGCACCGATCGCCTCGCTGCCGGGTTGCCGAGAGAGCATCCATCTCTGTTCAGATCATCCCGAGCCCTTGCTGTTATCGTGTCGCGTGGGTTCGCGCCTCCGTTCTCGTGTTCGTCGTTTTGTCGAGGCAAGTATTCGATACTTGCTACATGCTATTACAACTTTATAACTTGCCTTAATATACATGTGTGGTTTAATGATGTATTATTTAGTAAATCACCTACATACATTGCTTCCTGTTTAACCCAAGTAGCATGTCGAATAAATTATTTCCTGATAAACCCGTACATGATAGATTGCATTTGATTCACTGCTATGATGCTTTATTTCCAGTTTAGTTTAACAAATACGCATAACCGGCTAAATTACAATTGCATTCTTTAAACCGATTATACTTGTCGTGGCATTCTTGGAACACTCAATATATTATTAACCTGACTACAGCAGTTACGTTCACCGTCCTGTATTCACATGATATTGACACTATTTATTTAACACAATTGAAAATGGTACAGCTAGATAATAAATCAGATTATTGTTTAACGTGTTGATTTGAACATGATGTTGCTTATATATCTGTTTGTGAGTACACCCACGATATCGTTACATCTTGATTGACATTGTCACACATGGTATTGTACCGTTTACTATTGACTTGACCTGATGTACCATGACCCGACCTGTTACCTAATCTCGTGCCTAATGCCAACAAACCTGACATGAAGTCCTCATGGACCGTTCCTGTTGTCTATCCAGACAAACCTGCTTTTACCTGATCCTGTGTTGGCATTAGTTCTTGATTACGGAATACCTGACCTGACATACATAACTTGGGGGTATGGGGAAATCAAAGGTGAAACCGACTTGTAACTCAACAGTTCGATACCTGTTCTGATCAGTCTTACGGGCTAGGCCAGCCCCGGAGTGATGATGCTGACATCACTCACCCATCCTGCTACTTGTTACTACCTAGCGGCACGTCTCGGATTCAGCCCTGAGAATCTTGACCGTGGTCCCGGGCACGCACTGGATACTATTGAGTTACATCGACGATTCATCAATTGATTTCAAAGACTTTAGAATAGAAAACCTGATAGAACAGTTTAGTTACCCACTGCACACTACCCTGCACTGCTTGATTCACATTATTTGCTACTCTCGTTTTATTCATGTTTATTTTTGCATTGCATGTTACACTGTTCATATTATATTACTTGATGACATGACGCGCTGACGTCTGGGTTTTGCATGGCCCAGATTCTGTACCGCTGTCGCAGTCCGAGCAGGAGTACTTCAGCCAGCAGGCTGAGCTGTGAGGTGTTAGTATTAGTTAGTTTTTATTTCCTGCATTTATTTCCTGATGTGAGCCCGCATTATGGGACATACTTTTCAGTTATTTGTATTGGATCATTAGCTTCCGCATTTATTTATTATTGACTCCTGTTATTCTGGATTATGGACATGTTTTAGAAAATTTTATTTTGTTCTTGATATCTCTATAGCCGTAATGTGACTGTGGATGGATACTTCCTACCCACAGGTAGCATGGTTGGCTATGTCACGTGCTCAATCTAGCGTACTCTGGGAAGCGGGGCGTGACATGGTTCTTTTGGTATCAGAGCCATAGGTTAGTTGGGTTGATTCTTTTGTAGTTGGGTATTGTACCCAATACACGAATCAGAATACCCGTGTTTAAGAAACATGTCCTGCCACTTTGCCATTTACCATTCTTGAATCACATTCTTCCTGATTATATCTTTTACGACGTGCAAACTTACTTTGCATGTCGACTCGAAAACCTGATTTCTTGTTATCCCTAGGGCTTAGGCGACTTGGGTGGAGTTAAGTAATTATGGCTATGATACCGCGGCATAGTTACAATGCGATACTCTATTTAAGTATCTTGGAGTTCTAGCCTTGATCTCTATATTGAATCTATCATCATGCTAATGTTGGGTGTTTTTGATTTCAGGAATATGGCAGATAAGAATTTGTAGACGTACCAGAGGCGTGTGGACGAAGCCGCCATGCTTGGAGTGATAAGGGGAATGCTAGATAATCAAAAGAGGCAGACCGAGCTGATCCAGCAGCAAGCAGACTCGTTTCAGGAAGGTTTGCAGATCGTTCAGCAGTCTGTAAACAACGTTGGAGCTAAACCAGTTGACCGAGTAGGGACCGTGGCAGATTTCAGACGTTTAGGTCCGTCTACATTTACTGGTTTGGAGGAGCCGTTGCCAGCCGAGCAGTGGCTAGTTGACACGGAGAATTTGTTGATTGCGGCACAGATTCCAGATGACAAAAGAGTTGATGTGGTACGCATTCAGTTAGTGGACTACGCCCGAGAATGGTGGCTTGTGGAGGAGACCCGCTTGCCCAAGCCGATCAAGTGGGCGGATTTTTCTAAGAGTTTCCTGGAGAAGTTCTTTCCGCGGACTGCACGGGAGGAAATGGAAGAGAAGTTTATTGGGCTAAGGCAGAATGGAGCACCCATGGATGTGCATGCAGCAGAATGGACGAGACTCAGCAGATTCGCTGGACCTTTAGTTTCCAATGATGCAGACAGGGCACGGAGGTTCATGCGCAGCTTGGATGTGGACATCCAGAGGCAGATTGTCTCCCTGGGTTTGACCACTTTCTCACAGGTTCTTACGGCAGCTCGGGAACAGCAGAGTTTATCCGGGATGAAAGGGAGCTTGCAGCAGACAGCAGTTGCGGCAAGGAAGCCCGCATTTGTACCTAACAGAGCTCATGGTCGCAGAGGTATTCCAGTAGACCGTCGAGGTGTAGCACCCATGAAGAAGCCTGTGATCATTGATCGAAGAAAGAGCATGATTTGTGACTACTGTCGTTTACCTGGGCACGTGCAGAAGGATTGTCGAAGGAGGCTGGGACTTTGTTTGGTTTGTGGAGCGGCTGATCACGCAGTTGGTGCCTGTTCGTCGAAGCTTCGTACGAGGGATGATATTCAGAAGCCTCCACAGAAACCGTTCCAAGGGCAAAAACAGCTGACTCAAGGACCTAATCAGGCTCAAGCTTTTACCTTGACAGCTGAGGAAGCTAAGGCATCAGAAGAAGTGGTTTCAGGTATTCTACTCGTTCATGGTTTTCCCACAGTGGCATTATTTGATTCTGGTGCATCCCATTGTTTTATGTCATCCAAGTTTATAACTACACACTCGATTGCCTGCTCGACCCTGTCTAGTTTCTGGGACATACACACTGGGAATGGGAAAATTATATCTAGTAGGGAATGTAAAGACCGTACAGTTGTTGTGTGCGGACGGGAACTTTTTGCAGATTTCTTGGTGATTGATACGGGCAGCTACGAGGTCGTCTTGGGAATGGATTCTCTTGGCACTTGCCACGCTCACATTGACTGTAGGGTAAGGAAAGTAATTTTCCAGATTCCCGGACATCCTGAGTTTACCTTCACTGGAGGAGGCAGTTCTGTCGGGCCAGTCGAGTTTAGGGCTAGGCCGACAAATGTTATTCTTCCAGCAATGGAAGTTGATAGTAGTGAAGAGCCGGCGGTTGTTCGCGATTTTATGGATGTGTTTGAAGATATATCAGGTTTACCGCCGAAGCGAGACGTGGAGTTCGCAATTGATCTTATTCCTGGTGCAGCGCCAGTATCCAAAGCATATTATCCAATGGCACCAGTAGAGTTGGAAGAAGTCAAGAAACAGGTTGCTGAATTGCTTGGAAAGGGCTGGATTCAAAGCAGTAACTCGCCTTGGGGAGCTCCAGTTCTTCTCGTAAAGAAGAAGGATGGCACAAGAAGGATGTGCATC
Source organism: Agapanthus africanus (assembly GCA_030015575.1). Classification (NCBI taxonomy): domain Eukaryota; kingdom Viridiplantae; phylum Streptophyta; class Magnoliopsida; order Asparagales; family Amaryllidaceae; genus Agapanthus; species Agapanthus africanus. The sequence goes on along the minus strand of JASDDO010000012.1, from coordinate 459,933,219 downwards.
GACTATCGAGAATTAAACCGGATGACTATTAAGAACAAGTACCCGATCCCTCGCATTGGAGAACTTTTTGAGCAGCTTAGTGGCGCGAGGGTATTCTCGAAGCTGGATTTGCGATCCGGATATCATCAGGTTCGAGTGAAAGCTGAAGATATTTGCAAGACGGCGTTCCGAACTCGGTATGGGCATTACGAGTACTTAGTGATGCCCTTCGGAGTAACGAATGCGCCGGCAATATTCATGGACTTGATGAACCGAATCTTTTCACCGTTCTTGGACCAGTTTATTGTGGTATTCATTGACGATATTCTGGTTTACTCGAAGAGTTTTGAGGAGCATGCTGAGCATTTGAAGATCGCACTGCAGACATTGAGACAGGAGAAATTGTATGCGAAGATGAGTAAGTGCAAATTTGGGCTGGAAGAAGTGAAGTTTCTGGGGCATGTTGTGTCGGGCGATGGAATCGCCGTCGATCCCGAAAAGATTGCAGCAGTTCGAGATTGGCCGATTCTAAAGAATGTAGCTGAGATAAGAAGTTTCCTTGGATTAGCCGGATATTACAGGAGATTTGTGGAGAACTTCGCTCGTTTGGCAGAGCCATTGACCAAGCTTACGCGCAAGGAGGTACCCTTTTTATGGACGGATAAATGTGCGTTAGCTTTTGAGACGTTGAAGCAGAAGTTGATAACCGCCCCTATTTTGACCGTGCCAGACAATTCCGGAGGATTGGTAATTCACAGTGACGCATCTGGGAAAGGATTGGGATGTGTTTTGATGCAGCATGGGAAGGTTGTAGCATACGCGTCAAGGCAACTGAAGACCCATGAGAAGAATTATCCAGCTCATGACTTGGAGCTAGCGGCTGTGATCTTCGCTTTGAAGATTTGGAGACACCACCTTTTGGGCAAGAGAGTCGAAGTTTTTACAGATCACAAGAGTTTGAAGTATGTGTTCACTCAGAAGGAGTTGAATATGAGGCAGCGTAGATGGTTGGAGCTGATGGCCGACTACGATCTTGATCTTAAGTACCATCCGGGGAAGGTTAACGTTGTGCCGAATGCGCTTAGCCGGTTACCAGCAATTCAGGTGTTAACTACACAGAGGGAGATCATTGCAGATTTTCGAAGATTTGACTTGGAGGTTGTGCTACCGCGTTCTACGGGACAGTTGTTGCAGTTGCAAGTACAGTCGTCTGTAATTGAGAAAATTAAAGCAGCACAATCGCAGGATCCTAGGCTGCAAAAGTTTCGAGAGCAAGTTGAAGCCGGACTACGAACAGATTTACTGGTCCACGAAGATGGTTCGTTGAGGTATGGTAGCCGTTTGTGTGTGCCAAAGGGAGATGTTCGTGAAGAGCTTATGAAGGAGGCACACAGTTCAGCTTATTCTATACATCCAGGAGGCACAAAGATGTACCGTGATATTCGACAGCATTTCTGGTGGGAAGACATGAAACGGGAGATTGTTCGCTTTGTGGCTAAATGCTTGGTGTGTCAGCAAGTTAAGGCTGAACACCAAAGGGTTGCTGGTTTATTGCAACCGCTTCCGATTCCTCAGTGGAAGTGGGAGCATATAACCATGGATTTCGTTACGACTTTACCGCGGAGTCCAAAAGGCAACAGTGCAGTATGGGTTATTGTTGATCGGTTGACCAAGGCAGCTCACTTTATTCCTTTCCGGGTTGGTCAATCAACAGAGACTTTGGCAGAACGGTACATGCAGGAGATTGTAAGATTACATGGCGTACCGGTGAGCATCGTGTCCGATCGGGACACTCGGTTCTTATCACACTTCTGGAGGAGTTTACAGGAAAGTTTGGGGACTCGATTGAAGTTTAGCACAGCTTATCATCCTCAAACTGATGGTCAGTCGGAAAGAACGATCCAAACTCTTGAAGACATGTTGAGAGCATGCATGTTGGACTTCAAGGGTTCGTGGGAGGATCATCTACACTTGGTGGAGTTTTCTTACAACAATAGTTTCCAAGCAACTATTTAGATGGCTCCGTTTGAAGCTTTGTATGGTCGTAAGTGCCGTTCACCTGTTTGTTGGGATGATGTTGGTGAACGAAGATTATTGGGACCAGATTTGGTGGTGCAGACAGTTGAGAAGGTTAACACTATCAGAAAGCATATGAAGGCAGCTCAAGATAGACAGAAGAGTTAGGCTGACACGTCAAGAAGACCTCTAGAGTTCGTCGTGGGTGATTTGGTATTCTTGAAGATATCACCGACTAGAGGGGTAATTCGCTTTGGGAGTCGAGGAAAGCTTAGTCCTCGATTTGTTGGACCCTTTGAGGTATTGGAGCGCGTTGAAGAGGTAGCGTACCGTTTGGCGTTACCGCGGTCCTTGGCGGGTGTGCACGATGTGTTTCACGTATCTCAACTACGAAGGTATGTTCGAGATGAAACACACGTCTTGGATCATTCGGAGTTAACAGTACGGGAAGACCTGACTTTTGAGGAGCGACCGGTTGAAATCATGGATCGAAGGGAAAAGGTTCTTAAGAACAAGGTTATTCCCCTTGTGCTCGTTTCTTGGGGTAATCGATCGCATGGAGAGTCCACTTGAGAACGAGAAGATGAGATCCGGCAGAAGTTTCCTCACCTTTTTCTGTAGTTTTCTATCTTGTATTCTTGGAATTTCGAGGACGAAATTCTTTTGTAGTTGGGTATAATGTAACACCCGAGCCCAATACTACTAATTTCTGTTACCAATTGAGCATTAGATATTACTCATTTCATTTAGCTTGCCTGTTTGACACTTACCGTGAAATTTTATCTGGAAAGGTCATTTCTGCATATAACTAATTTTAGCACCTAAAATAAAATTAAAAATATCCATCTTGGCCTACTCGACACCCCTAGCCGCGTGGTAGCGTCCGTGCATCGAGTTCTCATCCCGTTCGGTGAAACGGGCGAGTTTGGACGGCTACGCGCGCGCACAGGTGTCCGACTTGGGGGTATGCTTTTTAATCATAAAACACCTCATTTTAAAATTTGGAGCCCGCTTAAAATCCTATTATTTGAATTTCGAATTTTTAGACCCAACCCGGACGCGATTTGAAAATGTTTCATTTAGCGCCAAAATCCCAAATTAATATAATATTCTAAACCATAATATATTCACAATCTTACTGTTAGCTTAATAATCTAAAATCTATTAAATCTTTTAAAAAATTCTTTTAACCCACGAATCATCTTCCCTGGCCAATCACGTTGGCTTAAATCCCCGTGGGCCCCCTCCAATATCTTCCTCTCTCTTTCTCTGTCTCTCTCTCTCTACCTTTCTCTATCTCTCTCTCTCTAACTCTCTTTCTCTCTCTCCCTTATATATATATCCCTTCATCTTTTATTCTTCACGAAATTGTAGCAACCACAGAAATAAAACCCATCGCGAACCCTAACCCTCACCGCCTTCACCGTCGCCGCCGCAGCCCCGACGCCGACGCCAGCGCCACCGTAGCCCTCGCCTCCGCCTTCTCGCCACAACCGACCCTGTTTCCTCTCTCCCGAGCACCCTGCGCAGCCGCGTCCACCTGCAGATTTTCCCCTGCAGTCGCAAAGTCGCCGCCGGCAACCACCTGCGCCGCCGACCATCACCTCGCCTGTTCTCCTCACCCCGAGACCTCCTCCTTCTCTTCTTTCCGGCACACCCTGCACCTTCCCGATGCCAACCAACCACCCATCGCCTGCAACCTCACCCTCTCCGGAAAACCCATCACCACCGACCACCCGTCGTCTCCTCGCCTCCCAGCAAACCCCCTGAACGCCAGCACCATCTCTTTCGACCGATTCTGCACCTTCCCCGGTTACCTCCGCCGAAACCCTTCACGTTGTCGTCACCGTCGCGACTTGAACCGCCGGTGATCTTGACGACACCGATCGCCTCGCTGCCGGGTTGCCGAGAGAGCATCCATCTCTGTTCAGATCATCCCGAGCCCTTGCTGTTATCGTATCGCATGGGTTCGCGCCTCCGTTCTCGTGTTCGTCGTTTCATCGAGGCAAGTATTCGATACTTGCTACATGCTATTACAACTTTATAACTTGCCTTAATATACATGTGTGGTTTAATGATGTATTATTTAGTAAATCACCTACATACATTGCTTCCTGTTTAACCCTAGTAGCATGTCGAATAAATTATTTCCTGATAAACCCGTACATGATAGATTGCATTTGATTCACTGCAATGATGCTTTATTTCCAGTTTAGTTTAACAAATACGCATAACCGGCTAAATTACAATTGTATTCTTTAAACCGATTATACTTGTCGTGGCATTCTTGGAACACTCAATATATTATTAACCTGACTACAGCAGTTACGTTCACCGTCCTGTATTCACATGATATCGACACTATTTATTTAACACAATTGAAAATGGTACAGCTAGATAATAAATCAGATTATTGTTTAACGTGTTGATTTGAACATGATGCTGCTTATATATCTGTTTGTGAGTACACCCACGATATCGTTACATCTTGATTGACATTGTCACACATGGTATTGTACCGTTTACTATTGACTTGACCTGATGTACCATGACCCGACCTGTTACCTAATCTCGTGCCTAATGCCAACAAACCTGACATGTAGTCCTCATAGACCGTTCTTGTTGTCTATCCAGACAAACCTGCTTTTACCTGATCCTGTGTTGGCATTAGTTCTTGATTACGGAATACCTGACCTAACATACATAACTTGGGGGTATGGGGAAATCAAAGGTGAAACCGACTTGTAACTCAACAGTTCAATACCTGTTCTGATCAGTCTTACGGGCTAGGCCAGCCCCGGAGTGATGATGCTGACATCACTCACCCATCCTGCTACTTGTTACTGCCTAGCGGCACGTCTCGGATTCAGCCCCGAGAATCTTGACCGTGGTCCCGGGCACGCACGGGATACTATTGAGTTACATCGACGATTCATCAATTGATTTCAAAGACTTTAGAATAGAAAACCTGATAGAACAGTTTAGTTACCCACTGCACACTACCCTGCACTGCTTGATTCACATTATTTTCTACTCTCGTTTTATTCATGTTTATTTTTGCATTGCCTGTTACACTGTTCATATTATATTACTTGATGACATGACGCGCTGACGTCTGGGTTTTGAATGGCCCAGATTCTGTACCGCTGTCGCAGTCCGAGCAGGAGTACTTCAGCCAGCAGGCTGAGCTGTGAGGTGTTAGTATTATTTAGTTTTTATTTCCTGCATTTATTTCCTGATGTGAGCCCGCATTATGGGACATACTTTTCAGTTATTTGTATTGGATCATTAGCTTCCACATTTATTTATTATTGACTCCTGTTATTCTGGATTATGGACATGTTTTAGAAAATTTTATTTTGTTCTTGATATCTCTACAGCCGTAATGTGACTGTGGATGGATACTTCCTACCCACAGGTAGCATGGTTGGCTATGTCACGTGCCCAATCTAGCGTACTCTGGGAAGCGGGGCGTGACATGGGGATACCTCTTCCTCATCTCGCTCTCGGTCTCCCATGTGACCTCCTCGCCGCTCTGTCCACGCCAAAGTACCTTGACTGACGGTATGTCCTTCGATCTCAATTTCTTCACTTGTCGATCCAATATCATCACCGGCTGCTCTGCATAGGAAAAGTCGCGCTCAAGCTGGATCGTCGGGTGCTGAATCGCATGCGAAGGATCATGAAAATATTTGCGGAGCATCGAAACGTGAAATACGGGGTGCACGTCTGGAAAACTGGGCGGAAGGGCCAACCGATACGCAACTGCACCAACACGCTCGAGGATCTCGAAGGGGCCCACATATCTGGGACTAAGCTTCCCCTTCTTCCCAAACCTCATCACACCTTTCATTGGGGAGACCCTCAAGAAAACATGATCACCAACAGAAAACTCAAGTCTACGCCGACGACGGTCCGCATAAGATCTCTGCCTACTCTGGGCTTCTCTCATCCTATCGCGAATCAACTGGATCTTCGTGGTCGTCTCCTACACAATCTGTGGCCCTAAGATACTGCTCTCACTGAGCTCTGTCCAACAGGTGGGCAATCTGCATCTCCTCCCATAAAGAGCCTCAAACGGTGCCATCTGAATGGTCTCCTGGTAGCTGTTGTTGTAGAAGAAATCTACTAAGGGCAAATGATGATCCCAGCTACCTCCGAAGTCTAATACGCACGCTCTGAGCATGTCCTCGAGAGTCTGAATAGTCCGCTCTGACTGTCTGTCGGTCTGCAGATGAAAAGCTGTGCTGAAACTCAAAAGAGTGCCCAAAGCCTCCTGAAGCCTCTGCCATAGTCGGCTGGTAAACTGGGTGCCTCTGTCTGACACAATACATGGCGGAACTCCGTGCAGTCGTATGATCTCATCAATGTAAATCTGGGCATACTGAGCAAATCCGAAAGTCGTCTTCACCGGTAGGAAGTGAGCCACTTTCGTCAAACGATCCACGATCACCCAGATGGAGTCATACCCTCGACTAGTCCTGGGTAGACCCATAATGAAGTCTATAGATATCTGTTCCCATTTCCACTCCGGAATGGGTAACGGCTGTAGCTCTCCCGTGGGCCTCTGGTGCTCAGTCTTGACTTGCTGACAAGTCAGGCATCTCGACACAAAATCTGCGATGTCTCTCTTCATTCCGTCCCACCAGTAAACACCTCTCATGTCATGGTACATCTTGGTGGAACCGGGATGAACACTATATACCGATCGATGTGCCTCCTCAAGAATCTCACGCCGCAATCCCTCAGCATCTGGTACGCACAGTCTAGTCCCGAATCGTAGTATCCCCTGATCATCGATCATGAACTCGGAAAATCTGCCATGTCTCATCTGTGCCATGATCTTTGAACATCGGTCATCACTGTGATGTGCCTCATGTATACGGTTAAACAACTGTGGGCATGCATGAACGTGCGCAATCTGTCCTCCGATCGTAAACTCGAACTGTACCCGGCTGTTGCATAAAATCTGCCAATCTGCCAACGACTGCCTCTGTACTGCGCTCAAACAAGATAGACTACCACCGGGCCTCCTGCTCAAAGCATCCGCCACTACATTCGCCCTGCCCGGGTGATACAAGATCTCACAATCGTAGTCCTTCACTAACTCCATCCATCAGCGTTGTCTAAGGTTCAGGTCTCGCTGCTGGAATATATACTTTAAGCTCTTGTGATCAGTGAATATCTGGCACGACTCTCCATACAGGTAATGTCGCCAGATCTTAAGTGCAAAGACCACTGTAGCCATCTCCAAATCATGAGTGGGGTAATTCTGTTCATGTTTCTTTAATTTCCGCGAAGCATACGCGATCAACCTGTCATGCTGCATCAAAACGCACCCTAGCCCCACTCGTGAAGCGTCATAGTAGACCACAAATCCACCTGATCCTGAAGGCAATGATAACACTGGTGTCGTAGTAAGTAGAGCCCGTAGCTGCTGAAAACTGTGCTCATACTCCTCCGTCCAATCGAAACGAACTCCCTTCCGGGTCAACCCGGTCAATGGTGTAGCAATGCGCGAGAAGTCCTGCACGAATCGCCTGTAATAGCCTGCCGGCCCTAGAAAGCTGCGAACCTCCGTCACTGACGTGGGTCTAGGCCAACTCCGAACGGCCTCAATCTTCCCCGGGTCTACACATATACCATCTCGTGTAATCACGTGCCCCAAGAAGTATACGCTATCTAGCCAGAAAGCACACTTGGAGAATTTGGAGAAAAGCTGATGCTCCCTCAAGGTCTGCAGTGTAATCCGCAGGTGCTGCTCGTGCTCCTCTCTACTCCGAGAGTACACCAAGATATCGTCAATGAATACTATGATGAACAGATCAAGATACGGCCGGAAAATACGGTTCATCAAGTCCATGAATGCTGCTGGTGCGTTGGTGAGTCCGAACGACATCACCAAAAACTCATAATGGCCGTAGCGCATGCGGAAAGCTGTCCTAGAAATATCCTCCTGTCGAACCTGCAGCTGATGGTATCCTGATCGCAAATCGATCCTCGAAAAGTATCCTGCCCCCTGAAGCTGGTCGAACAAATCGTCGATGCGTGGCAAAGGATACCTGTTCCGCACTGTCACCCTATTCAGCTGACGGTAGTCGATACACAAACGCATACTGCCGTCCTTCTTCTTGACAAACAGGACTGGAGCACCCCAAGGAGAAACACTGGGTCGAATGAGTCCCTTATCCAGCAAATCTTGCAACTGGCCCTTCAATTCTCTAAGTTCCGCCGGGGCCATCCGATAAGGCGGTACAGAAATAGGCCCTGTGCCAGGAACCAAATCAATACAGAAAGAAATATCACGCTCGGGCGGTAGCCCAGGAAGCTCGTCAGGGAACACATCAGGGAACTCGCTAACAACCAGAACCTGATCCATCGGAACCTCTGTAGCTATAGTATCGCAAACATAGGCGAGAAATCCCTGACATCCCTTCCTCAAAAGCTGTCCAGCGCGAAAAGAAGAAATCACAATGTGAGGGGTGGCACCACGGTCCCCCAACACAACAAAAACCGACTCGCCGAGAAAACAAAATCTAACTGTCTTCTCGCGGCAGTCAACAGAAGCATAGCAGTTGGCTAACCAATCCATGCCCAAAAGAACGTCGAAGTCCAACATCTCAAGAAGGATCAAATCGACCGGCAACTCTCTCTCGCCAATACGGACGGTATAGGATCGGAACACGTGACTAGCGACAAACGACTCTCCCATAGGAGTAGTCACAAAAAGCGGCTGATCAAGCAAACCGGACTCTCTACCCAAACTCGGCACAAAGTGTGTGGATACGTATGAGTGCGTGGATCCGGGATCGAATAACACGTGTGCACCAACAGAACATACTGGAAGGATACCTGAGACCACCGCATTGGACGCCTGCGCGTCCTGATGCGTCAAAGCAAAAACTCGCGCCTGTCCTCCACCTGCGACTGACTGTCCCCTGCCGGCCGCTGGCTGTCCTCTGCCTCGATCACATCGTCCTCTATGAACAAATCCTCCGCGACCGTGACCTCTCTGTGCATGAGTCTGGCGCGGAGTAACAGTAGGTACAATAGGCAACGCTGTCTGGGGTGGTGAAGGTGGTAGTGTGACGTGCGGTGCTGCTGCCTCCCTCCGGGGTATCTCAGGACAATCTCGTACACGATGATAAGAACTCCCGCAACGGAAACATCCCGATGATGGTCGCTGACCCTCTTGGCGATAGGAGCTAAACAACCTGCCTCGCCCCGAATCTCTGCTACCTGCAAGACGTCTATCACGGCGCCGAAAAGGCTGTCTCTGCGCTGATGTATCCGCACGAACTCTCTTCGGCTCTGGAACTACCTAAGTCTCAGCAAGGCGCTCCTCGAATAATAGGGCTGCGTCTACAGCTGCTGCATATGTCTCGTAATGCTGTGCGCTGATCGCTAGAAATAGTGGTGTAAGCAAGCCTCGGACAAATCTCTTGACTCGCAACTCCTCAGTAGCCACTAGGTACGGAGCATACACTGATAGCTCGGTGAACAGGACATCATACTCTGCCACTGACATCTCCGAAGTCTGACGTAAGGACTCGAACCTGCGTGCTCTAGCATCTCTGATGCTCAGTGGAAGAAAACGGGCAAGGAATAGCGCCACGAACTCTGTCCAGGTCATAGGAGGAAGACCTGCTGCTCTACCCTTCTCGGCTGATTCACACCATTTCTGCGCGAGACTTTCCAGGCGAAAGCTTGCGAACTCAACCCATCTCGCATCTGCGCATCTAAGTGAACGACATATCCGCGCCATCCTATCAATGAAAGACTGTGGGTCCTCGGCCGCATCGGTGCCTGTGAAGACCGGAGGCTTCAGCCACATAAACTCTGACAACGATACTGTGATAACCTCTGTAGCTGCAGGGGCAACTGCCTGTACTGTGGGTACCACCGCGGTCTCTGCAACGGGTGGAACTACCTCTGGTCGCTGCGCTCGAAGTGTCTCAACTTGAGATCCCATCATCTGGCGCATCTCCTGCATACTAGATCCTATCATCTAGCGCATCTCCTGCACACCATCCCCTAACATAGCAATCGGATCTTTCAGGGCAGGAACAGCCTGCTCGGGCACAACCGGTGTACTATCCGGATCAGTCCTCGTCTCGGACGAGTCAACTCGAATCTCGGCCCTCGCGGCCGCTCTCTGCGCCCTCGTAGTCTTTGGTAGCATAATGGCTGAAAGGAACAATAGGATTCGATAAGGATACGGAAATCGAATCGCAAGAATGTATATACTCAAGAAGGAATTTAAATCAACAAGTCCTAAGGTCGCTTTGGCGGAGTACAGTGTCGTGAGTATGCCATGGAACATACACACGCTATGCCACTCTGCTTCAGCTACCTACTCCATCATACCAGGGTCATCCTAGGAACACTCCGAAAGGTAAAACCTACGCTTTGATACCAACTTTGTCCCGATCCGAAGTTTGGCCCGTGACCGGCACTTAACCACGTAACGTCTACAGGCGTAACGCAGCTAAGTGAACCGAAAACCCAGAAACCAAACCAGTAAAAGTTTAGAGTGTTTAAGTTTTAAATGGAAGTATTTATTAAAGTGAAAAAAATTCTTAAGTAGATAACCACCAAGATAGCAATATACGACGCTGTAGCGAAGATCAAGATCCACAAGTGGGAACATCACAGATAGAATAAACTGCAAGTACTATCGACTCACAACGAGCTCGATACCAGAATACAAATAATATACATCATCGTCCTCACACTGCCTCTCAGTCAAAATACATACATGGTAGATGGAGAATACAAGATACAACAATATACATAACTGAAAGATAAACAGATACTGCACAAAACCCACCTATCAGCAAAAGAGCTAGTACACCATCTATGGGGGTATCTGTGTCAAAAGATGCAAAGCCCAGCCTGCCGCGACTACTCCGAAGGGCAACCTGCAAACACTGTGGCACAACGGGGGTGAGTTGCCAACTCGTGAATAGAGATAACATATAAAGGTAATCGCGAGCATGCACGTACTGCGCTACTCTATCATATGCCAACAGATGATATCAATGTGTGATAAGCAGTATGTGCAATAATCATGCAAGTGCTCTATCAGGTAATATAACTACAGGATGAGATACAATAATGAATGCTGAGCATGGGAAGTATAACATCTACACGGAATGTCAACGTGGAATATGTAATCGGTGTCCATCAATGCACCCCAAATCCCAACAACCCAGACGCCGGCACTCCCATCGGCCCTCAAATCCTGTACATCACTGAGAATCACGAGTGCCCAACATCGGCACCCAAATATCATAAATACTCGTGTCTAGCATCGACATGCAAATCTTCCTATATTGGGCATCCTTCAGTCTAGATCAGCCCCCTCTCTCATATGTCTATCGGGCATCCGTCAGTCCGGGTCAGCCCTCTCTCTCATATATATCTATCGGGCATCCGTCAGTCCGGGTCAGCCCTCTCTCTCATATATATCTATCGGGCATCCATCAGTCCGGGTCAGCCCCCTTTATCTCATATGTATCTCGCTCTAGCACCGAGAAAACATAGGATAGACGCACCGAAATATCATATCAAGGGAACCGGGTTTTTAGATGATTACATGTTTGAAATAGCCACGGTTCCCAAATCCAGAAATCACATGTAATCCAAACCAATATTCATGTTAATGTGATGTGATGTGATGTGTGCATCAAGTATGAATATCATGTCAAGTCACATAAAGATGAGCTACAACATAATGATCCGATGTGATATATGCATCAAGTATGAATACCATGTCAAGTTCTACAGTGTGAGTGCCATGGCAATTACTAACGGTGTGTGTGTAGCATGCAGGATAGTGCTCGTGCAACATGAACCGTTATTAATGGTGCGGTGTTCTATCAATTCTAGTTTATATACATATATCAGGGAATGTGGTATGCACTAATTAGTAGCCATGAACAGTCAATGTATGGAAATGTAGCTACAAGATCCTATCAGCCCTGACATAGAACGCCATGCGGACGATATCCTCGTAGATGTTAAATCTACTCACCGTGGTCTCTCGCTAGGTATAGCCGATGACTTATTTCCCCTTCTTCACGGCGTCCGTCGCACTCGCCTGCGAACCTAGAATTCCACAGAATATCACGCATAAGCTCAAAATCATACAAACACAACATTTAAGGTCAACTAGAAACCCGTGTCGCAAACCAAGCGCGCGTGTGCGCGATACGCTAAAACGTGTGATTACGCGCCTGAAGTTGCTCCGACGCGTCACGATACGCAGAAACTCCAAACCCACACATACGTATCACGCATGTCGCGAAAGATTAAAAATACGGGAAATAGGGTATTCTACTCCAGATTTGCTACAGAACAGATATTTTAAAAATAGATATACCAAAACACTCCACATAGCAGCAGACTCCAGTGGCCCAAACCCCAACCCAAAACACCCCTATCTGGCCGCAAATTGCGGCCAGAATGCTTATTTCGGCGGCCTGGGTAGGGGGAGGGACTCTCAGGTTTTGTGTATGCACTCTATACCCCCTGTGTATGCTACAATAATTCCAATTTCACTCTGAAACATCTCGGGTACTAGCAGATCCTACAGAGCCTTATTTCAAGTTAAAACCCCTACTTTTTGCACTAAAATGAAACTTTATGGTATTTCTGTGCAAACTGAAACAAAACCCTGGCTTAACTAGCTCTAATAGCATGAAATAGAGTTAACCAAGCCAACAAAACCCTAATCTAACATATGAATCACAAATATCCTTCAATATCACTAATAATGCACAAAAACATGATTTTTGCTAAAGAATACTACAAGTTTAAGGAAAAGGAGTGCTAACATGAGTTAATACCTTCTAAAAACCTTATAAAACACCAAAAGTTCCAGCTCTTTCCTCAAGTGTGCAGATTTGCCTTCAAACACCTCAAAAAGCCCTTTTTCCATGGTTTTGTGAAGGAAATGTGTTGATTTGTGTAGGGTTTTGTTTGGGGATCAAAGGGAAATGAAAAGAAGAAGAAGAGATGAAGAAAATGATAGGGTTTTTCTGCTGGAAGCTGCAGAATTCAGAAGTGAGGAGAAGAGAGAGAGAGAAGGTCAACAAAAGTCCAATTCTTACCTAACACACATACCTCATTTTTTTATTAGGATTTGAATTATACAAAGGGTTATGACATGATTAAGTGGTGGGGATAAAACAATAAACCATGCAAGAATGAAAGAAATGGTTAACACTTTAACCTAGGTCACAACATGGCTAAGTGTGCAAGTGTACACTACAAAGGAAAAAATTTCAATTGTTAACACGACTAAATATAATTAGTAAACCCTAAAGTTACACCTATATAAAAACACGCACAATTATTAATTATCACGAAAAACATTCTAACGAAATTTCAAAGTGTTACAATTATTAAACAAGGGCAAAGCCCTAGCACAGGCTTAATAGGCCAAAGATAAAAAAAACGTTGAATATTCTCAACTGGGCTTAGCCCAATCATGGCCGTAAGTCTTCAAATTAAATTGACTGAGCACGGCTGCTCCCTTAAATCAATTAACATCCGGTTCAAGGGTACATCTCCGAACTCCTCTGACACCTATCGTTGTAATCCTTCAACGACGTCAGAGAGATGACGGGTCCCGACAACCACACACCCATACGGACTGTGGGGTCCTTAAACCCATGGACTTATGCGTCCTTAAACACATCCATATGGACTATGAGGTCCTTAAACCCATGGACTAATGCGTCCTTAAACTAATATCCATCCCCAAAACTGGCAGTGGACCGCAATGTCCCTAAACTACCTATGGACCACTACGTCCATAAACTGGAACAATAGAGCCCCCAAACGCTCTTTTGTCGGATCTAAACGATCCCGTTTAAGTTGATCTTAGCCTCAAATATGGCTAACGTATCCTTAAACCTTTCAAACAGACTTTAGTCCCAAATTGGACTATAGATCCCCCAATCAACTTTGGTTCAAGGGTACATCTCTGAACTCCTCTGACATCTGTCGTTGTAATCCTTCAACGTCGTCAGAGAGGTGATGGGTCCCGATGGCCATACATTCAATGGACCACTACGTCCCTAAACTGGAACAATAGAGCCCAAATGCTCTTTTGTCGGATCTAAACGATCCCGTTAAGTTGATCTTAGTCTCAAATAGGACTAACGTGTCCTTAACGAACGTTTAAGTTGATCTTAGCCTCAAATACGGCTAACGCATCCTTAAACTAAAATCTCAAACCCAAATCTAAGTAAATACGGATTTAGACTAATCTACGTCCTACGGGCGACGACATAAATTAGTCTCCGTATACAATCCACGGGCAACCACAAATAAAACAAACACCCACGACACGAAGTGAAATTCTGGAGAAGGAGAAAGTTGTTACCGCGATGCGGTAGCATAATTAACTTCAGGGGCTTGCGCCTGCAGGGAAGAGCGTCCCCACAATCAAAAACCCCTCAAGCGAGGGGGAATCTGACGAAGTCTGCTATATCGGCCGCATCCGTCTAAACCTCCGATACACGGTGCCATAAATCAACATGGCATCTTCGGAGAGGTGGACAGATAAAACCAAATAGCATCCGCCCCGAATCTCAGGCAAGACGTCCATGTCTTGGCCGCCATTCGGAGGGGAACAACACCGTCTTTAGTTTGGGTTGTGGTGCCTTAACGATCACAATGTTCGACCTCTTACCCTTTGAGACCTGATTAGCCACCTGGTTTGCCAAGATTTCTTCTAGATGAGCGCTTCCATCAAGGTAGATAATAACGTAACCAAATTGGTGGGGTAGCTCCTCCCATTTCCGGCTGAGACTTGCAGGGAGAACCACGCAAGCATTGATCTTGACCATGTAGGGAATTGGAATCGAGTCAGAAGCTGAATTCATCTTAGAAGACATCGTCGTTGAAAGTTGATTGATGTACGGAAAAGCATTATTTTAGTACAAACATCGGTATATATGTTAAATGAGTTTGCATGAACACTTGACCCGAGATATGGGAGGAGAGAAAGGTCCTACCGGGTGTGCCAGAATATGTAGAGTATTTTTCTTCATCCCATTGAGATGGGAATACACGCCGCTTGTCAGAAGTATACAGATTCCCCCTGCCTAGGGTAGGCTGGGGTTTATTGATTGTGGGGATCCGAATCTCCGGCAGCTGCGGACTAAGCTGCCGTTAATTACCCCTCGCTTTTGGAGCGAGGGAACCTCCGATTGACGGGTCAAACTGGTCATGCGAGCTCAATGTGCCGTGTGCGTTTGTTGTGTTTTGGAGGGGACTTGGATGTATTGGAGGCCATGCAGAGTTTATGGGGGTCCCGCTACCTGGATAACAGGCTGGGGGTCAAGGGGGCTAGCAACCCCATTGCGGGGTGCGGGGTAGCACCCCGTTAGAATTTTTTTTCTAACAAGGGACATGTTTTGAGTGTGGTGCGTGAGGGAAAAAAGGGGTGAGGAGCGTCCTAAGGACGCGTGAATGGCGTGTGGGTGCTGGGCGTCCACGGGCTACGTGCGAGGCGTGTAGGCGCTGGGTGCCAGCGCCTCATGCGCCCGGCACATGGGCACTGAGCGCTCGTGGGCCACTTATGAGGTGCGTGGGCGTTGGGTGCCAGTGCCTCATGCACCCGGCACGTGGGCGCTGGGAGCCTACAGAAAAAGTGTTACGCCCTGCTTCCCAATGTACGGAGAAGTAGACGCGACGGGCCGCGGCGTATTTACTCAGAAGTAAACACGTTAAGCGTAAATAAGCAATATAAATGAATAATAAAAGATGTAATATAAACAAATTTTTACTAATATCAATTCTTTACATACATTTGAAAAGAAAAGTACAATGATAGAAAGCGATGCCTAAATAATGGCATATGAACTGAAAAGAAAATAAGTACAAGTAAAAGCCTAGAAGTCTGGCTCCTCTGTGAACTGCTCCAAATCGTCTTGGCTGGGCTCGGTCTCCTGAGAGTCGGATCCTCTTGACGAACATTCCAAAGAAAGAAGAGACGTGAATGTCTTCAGCGAACTAGCGCTCAGTAAGTCCCAAAAGATAGAATGAAATAGACAAGTAAAGAGAATAGAACTGGTAAATATTTGTTTGTTATACTACCGTAGTTGTTTGTAGCTTGGTATAGAATGTATCAGTGTATACGAGAGGAGTCCAACTATCCCGTGAACTATGGTAACATGTAAGTACAAGGCTCCGTCAAAACCCACGGAACAGGCACAAGATGTTCATGTAGGTGTCTTTTAGTGTCCATCATCGTGCCACTTTTAACACATTCCGTACCAGTCTACCCCGTAATGTATATTGTATTGATTTGTAGTTTATAGCTATCAGACGTGCCGAGACCATAGATATAAGTTGTTCATGTAAACAGTTTTAGGATGTATCAAGTAGTCATGTAATCAAGTCAAGATATAGCCATGGTTCGTCAAGTTAAGCCATGTTCGCATGTCTGATAATGTTCAGATATTCATGTTCAAGTTCAAGTATATAGGTTTGGTATATAGGATTCATGTTGAATTGGATTCATGTTTGGATTGGATTCAGTTTGATTTAGACTCAGGCTTGAGTCAGACACTTAAAACAACAGATTTGAATCCTGAATTAGGTTTGGGAATTATCGGTAACTGCTGCACATGGACGGCAGGATTTGTGTCTTTTTCCAAGACAATTACTATTGATGACTCCATTTTAGTTTTCTATCTTAAATAGGCAAGTACCCACTTTCTCCGGCTCCCTGAGGCTCAAGAGAATTGGTCTCGCTTAAACCTATATTTACTACGGTCCTTATTGTAATTTTATATAACCGAGGGGTTTTATGAAAAATAATTTTAATATACTTTCAAAATAAACCTTGAGTAATTATTTATATTATTTAGAATTTTCATGAAGGTGAATTTTAGAGAATGGGTTATTTTAGTGAAAATATACATAGCTTGAATAGTTCAAGGTATCGTAGTGTAAACTTTGTCTTGTATTGATACTTGATGGTATTTTGGTGACATATGTCATTTTTTTATTTTCTAGAAAACATGGAATTTTATTATATATTAAAAATATATGGTTTGATAATATTTATATAATTATTAAAACTTAATTTTATTTATTAAGCAGAAAATCTCGTTTTTCTTAAAAATCGTATTAAAATTCTTTTGAGATCGTATGCTCCGTGAGGAGCTCTGCAACTCGCTCTACTAGTCTCGAAGATGTGCGATAATCCGCACCATCCAATAGCGGGTCCCCGAAATGGGTTGTAGAGGCATAATCACAAAGAATTAAATAATACTATTTACAAGAAAACGGGTTTTTATAGTTCGGGGTATATTAACGAAATATTGTATTTTGCCACAAAAGTTATGTCTCAAGAGAATCGTGTTATGTCAAGATGTGTGTATGTGAGAGGTAGGTCATTACCTCGTGAAGTTTTCTAAAGGTATGCTAAGAAAAAACAATTAAAATATGTCGTATAGAAAGTACATGGTATTTAAAAGTAAAAGTTGATTTAAAGTTATCTAGCATGTTGTGTTTGAGTGAAAATGAATTCTAAACGTTAGATTCAAAGTTATAATTATAGGGTAAGAGTTTGAATGTAAGTTATAAAAGAATTAATGAAATTTTCTAGGTTTTAAAGAGAAATGTTGATGGTAACTCCACTTACCGACGTGTTTTGAAATGAGAACTTTTTTAAGGTGAAAAAGTAGAATAAGAAATGGGACTTACAAACAAAAAGGAAAGAGGAGAAGTAGATGATTAGGGTGGTAGCCTTCGTGATGTCGAGGGGTCGCCGGAACTTATGTAGATCCTCGCCGGATTTTGACCTTAGACTAACTCCACTTGTACTCTTCTTGGACTTGAAAAATTTTGATAACTATGGCTATAGATTTTAGAATGAAGAGGGGCTAGGGTATGGGGTTGTATTTATAGTGTGAGATTAGGGTTTTAGAATTGAAGAATAAATTAAAATACATTTAAAATTGGATTAAAGAATAAAATTTACTTCTCTGTTAATTTGCAGAGAAAATAAACAGAGCAGGAGTAGTGGGGTAAACCAAAGGGTTTTGTGTGCAAGACCCGAGAACTTTTCCCCATGGGTCACTCGTCGGCGCCGGCCCCAAGCGACATCTTGCAGGCCACGTGTTGGAAATGGGGGGTTGGATCATCGCCACATGTCCATCTCCGTTCATACAGTATTTTGCACATGTTTGATTTTCTGTCTTTTCATTTCTTATGTGCAATGCACTTGTAAACTTTTGGGCTTCCAAAAAGTTTAAAAGAAAAATTCAGAAAAATAATATATGGCTGATAGGATTCGAACACAAGGGCTATGTCATAGTAGTGTAAGGCTTTACCGGTGAGCTACAAGTTGTTTCTTACTGTTCTTAAACAAAAACAACTTTTAAAGTGTACTCAGACTTGTAAACTCCATTCTGTATATTAACTTAAAAGAATTTCGTACAGTAAAATCAGAGTCGTTACAAAAAGGGCTTAGCCCCGGGACTAAGAGTTAAACTCCCGAGAGACTTTGGAAACTCCTAGGAAAAAAGGGAGGATTTTTATTTTTATGGAGTTAAACTCCCAAAAAGATTTTTATTTTTATGGATAACTCCATATCTTAACAACTCAAGATACTACTATTCTATGTCCATATAGAATCAAAATCACTAATTTAGATGGAATTATATTCAATTGGCATGCAGCTATTTCCGGTGCATATCACCAAATGGAAAAAGGTCATACAACATTACTCATCAAGGAGCACACCCACGGATGGGTAATTTATGAGAGAAACAATATTCTCAATATTACTATGATGGAATACCTAACATAAGTATCTACATCTTCGTTCACTTCGAAGAATCTTAATACTACCAACGTATGGTTCTCTATTTTATTCTTATACCCTATGAATTTTCAAAAATCTTTGGACCTTGCATTTCAATGAATGCATGTCTAAAAACCAGAGAACTCATAGGTAGAACAGAATAAAGTGAGAGTACCATCCCCTTGTCCTAAAGGACACCGGACAACATACATTACCATGTATAAGTCCTAATTGAGTTTACTAACTCAAACTCCGTGTGTTGCAAATTGAAGACTGTATTTTGGTTAAGAACGCCTATACTGTTGTTCAATACACCTTATCTTATCCTCAACTGATGAAAGTAAATGTTTGAAACACAATTTTCAAAAAATTATATCTCACTTTATATAAAGATACAAATATATTATTTTAAAAATCGGTGCATAACAACGGTTATTCAAAACCCAATATTTGCCGTAAGGCAAAACCAAATGATTTAATACCATATCTCCAATTTCTACGAATTACGATATTGAGGATCAAGTCACCCATTCCCAATAATCTACCCTTTCTCAGCATCTGTAATGCCATACAGATGTGAGATACTAATCTGGTATACTCATACCCTGGAGTCAGAATTAATTGGGAAAACAATTTTCAATTAAAACTACAGAGAAAAACTGAAACATAAATGTTTCAAAGGGGTAGCCGGTAATGTCTTTTCCATTGCCTAGGTTCATGACAGTAGTCGCAATTTCCCTTGCCATCACTTCAATCCCTTTATATGTCTCTACAACTTCCTTCTATACACCAACTTAAGCTAGTTGGTTTTCTTCCTTCCCTATCTTTCGACACTAGTCTAAGGTTTGAAAGAAGACTATCCAACAAGTGTAACTGGTGTACTCTCCTATTACAAGAAGCTCTCAACTTTAGAGAAGGTAAAAGGAAGAGACCACAGAATTATCCAATTCAATTTCTCCTGAACCAGCTGTCATCCTCGACTGAAGAAACTTCTTCGAGTTCGTATGTAACTATATAATGACCTTTCCAAGCAATATAGAACTTCGTAGTGATACAGAGTGTTCTGGAGAAGGCAAAGGGTAAAGTAGGAGTAGCAGGAATATATAAGACTTTTCCGTGAATCATGACATCCAAAACCAAATGGTAAAAAGGTTCGGTTAACTTGGTTTACGAGTTTTAGTTCAAGGTCGGTCATGGTCTCCGCTAAAGAGAGAGAGAAAAGAAAAACTCAGCGTGCACTCAATCAAGATTAGATTGATTTATCAATTTATCTAATCAGGATGGCTCCCACTATTTTCTTGAATTCTTCTTCAAACCCTAAAAGGAGAACCAGTCGGGATTATGTACACCTAACAAGTTCGCTAACCGTTTAGCCAGGCCAGTGTTGGTACTCCAAGGGAAGCTCCATGTGTTTTCGCATGGACCTAATTAAATAATCTCGTTTCTGCAGAGGCATAACCCCATTAACACCTTTCTAGATACCTAATGAGTTAGCTAGCTTGTGAAGTGAAAATCTCCTGAAGAATAATAATTACTCACAGTGGGAATCGGGACCCAACCATCATTGTGTGATAACCTTGACGGAAGCTGACCAAAGTTACCACACTCCAGAAGGTATCGCATACTTGGCAAATTTCCCTTATATTTGAAACTCTCGATATGGTTTTTCCACTAAGCATCTTATGACCTTGACGAAGGCCAAAATATCAAAAGTCGCTAGTCAAGTTCAACGTGTTATTTTCCTGATTAATCTAGACACACCCGTACTAACCCTTGACGAAGGCCAAAATAGCCATACGACTATCCTAGATTAATGCATCTATATGATATATAAAAATAACGCATAGCTACCATACACTATGCCTTGACGAAGGCCAACATACATAGAATGAATACTAGGCGCTACCCATCTAAAATAGTGGAGGGCTAAGACTGTTTTTTGGTGAAAAAACCTTTAACGTAATGAACTTGATGTCGTTGAAAAAAATCGAGTGGCTTTGAAAATGTGTGGTTTAGGCTCCACTTAAAATAATTGGATTTGTAGAAAACCGAGTAGTTTTAAAATTTGGTTCAGACATCATTTAGGTTTATTTACTTTGCATATAATACAATCCCATCATTTTAATTTCTAGCCACAACAGAAACAAACAAAATAGCATGCTTTTATATGTCATCTGCATTCGCCATGTGGATCTCGGGTCTTCACCGTAAGGTTACTTAACTTAAAGAAGGGCGAAGGCAAGGCTAGCACGGATGAAAAACATATATAAGTATCTAATATATATATCATCATCACAAACATGCGATAGACAATATGGAATGGCAAATTAATTAGGAGCCCCGTGTTTCGTTTGAGCCGCAAACAAAAACCAACATTCCCCAGTCGTGTGGATAGCCCATACAATCTCGAACCAAGATCCCTACGAGTGCAGCAAGCTACCTGCCAATCCTAGAAACAGGATGCCCCTCCCTCAATAACATGAGTGGGCTACCTTTCGCTTTTTAGAATCCTGTAACTTGAGCGCTCTTCCGTGGGTCATCCTAAAACCCCTACAAGTGAGGAAAAAAACCCGCCAATTCTAGAGCAAGGCGGCCCGGTCTCAAACACCATAAGACGACTACCTACCGCACTCTACAACCCGGTGTTAGGGTTAAAAATTACACCCGGATTGACCAAGACCAAGTCAAAGTCAACCTCCCAGCCAAGCGGGCCCGAGCCTAAGCAAGCAGGCCCAAGCCCAAGTCAAGACCGAGCATAGAAAGGACCGGTCCCATGACAAAAAGAATGAAGCGATAAATTAGTTTGATATATATTTTTTTTAAATAAATGTATGAAAAATGGGTAAAAGGTCAAAATTTTGTAAACCCCATGACTTATGTGCAAAAAGAAATAAGCACATGAGGTATGGGGAGGCACAAGTGCCATTTAGAAAAGCCCAAGAGGTTATATATAAAGTGTATAGCTTATAAAAGGTAAACATGATGAGAAAATAAAAAAGAACTTTCATTCTCTAATAAATTCTAGGGTTTTGTGCCTCCTTCTTCTTCCTCAAGATTTTAAACCTTCTTCTTCTTTTTGAATTAAATTAAGAGGTTAACTCTTCTTTCCCCAAAAGAAATAGTTTTTCACCATAAAACCCTTGAAGGGGAGTTCAAATCTCCCATCAAATTTCTAAAAAGGGAGATTTTTAAATCTTACCGCCCTTTTCTCCAAGATCCAACCAACAGAGAGGAAGAAGAAAGAGATCCATCTCCAAAAATCTCACTTTGGGAAGATCCAAGGTTTAAAAGAGGATCCAGAGCTCAAGAGAGAAGAAAGGAATCTCCTTTCATCATCTCCGAAAATCTTTTGGGAGTTTAACTCAAAAACAAAAATATTTTCTTTAGGAGTTTAACTCCAAACCAATCTTTGAGGAGTTCAACTGCAAGATCCAAATCCTCAAAAGAGTTTAACCCCAAAATCCGGATATTTTAGGAGTTTAACTCCGAATAAAAATCCTTTTTCTTCTAGGAGTTTAACTCCAAAGTCTCTCGGGAGTTCAACTCCCAGTCCAGGGGATAAACCTCTTTTCCTGTGGGCACCCAGTGGTCGCCTGCCGAGCACGTGACCCAGTGGCGCCCAGCGCCCAGGTGCAGGGCCTGTGACTTGAGGGCGCCCACGCGCCACACACGTGACCCGCACACGCGCCACCTCACGCGTCTTTAGGACGCTCCTCACCCCTCCTTTTCCTACACGCTCCTCACTCAAAACACATATCCCGTTAGAAAAAACTTCTAACGGGGCGCTGCCCTGCACCCCGCAAGGGGCTGCTAGCCCCCTTGACCCTTAACCCGCTATCTGGGTAGCGGGACCCCCGTAAACTCTGCGATGCCCCCGATACGTCCAAAACCCTTCAAAACATAACACACGCACATTGCACATTGAGTTCGGATGACCAGTTTTACCCGTCAATCGGAGGTTCCCCCGCTCCAAAAGCGAGGGGTAATTAACGGCGGTTTAGTCCCCAGCAACTAAAGATTCAGATCCCCACAACCAATAAACCCCTACCTACCCCAGGCAGGGGGAATCTGTAATACGCCTGATAAGCGATGCGTATTCATATCTCAATAGAATGACGAAAAACACCTTACACCCGACTACTCGAGCACTTCTCCCGGGTTTATCCTAGTACAAAAAAGAAATATATACAATGGAGACAACGATCTCAACCCGGATGTTTCCCAATAAAAGAATACACATCAAGCGGAAACAACGACCACAAACCGGCCGCTCGTCCCAAATAAACGAATATAAAACTAATATAACAAAACTGTATAAACAAATCACACGAGGGGCTATCTGTCATGATAATCTGGCTAAACCATCACAAGATATATATATCCAAACCAATATCACAAACAAGATATGTGCAACCCCGTCTAAATGAACATATAGAAATTAGACGATGTTACCCAAAACATATACAAAGATACAGATCATAAACAATGCAAAAGTTTTGACCGAAAAACTTTCCCAAGTTGCCCGTAAACAAAGATAACACAAACTGAAATCTGGAGAAAAACGAAGCATACAAAAAATCAAGTTTCCCTTATTCTAAGCCCCTCCCAAAACTGAAGGACCTATGGACAATCTTCAGCCGCCCAGGGCGGCCAGAACTAATTTTTAGTCAGCCAAAAATTGGAACTGGGTCCTTGGGTTTTGTTCCCTGTTTTCTTATCAAAGACTTGTCCAATGGCATACTTTAAAAAAATTCTTTAAAAAATTTTCGGGTGACATTTTTGAAAACCAAAAGAAACTTGGAATTAGAAACTCGATACAGTTAAACTTTCGGTTTCGAATCTAGAACACCGTCTACAAATAATTTAAGTGTTTGGCACGACTCTGATACCACTGTAAGTAAGTTAGCACAGCGGAAGCTCGCTATGGTACCAACAGGTCTCTTGGCATCTACTTTTTATATAGTCCCCTCGCGATGGACTACAATCCGCCGGACCATATAACCGCATGGGGCACCCTGAGGGTAAGAGCCTATATTTCGCCACACTTTAACACAGTAAGAACCCCTATAGGCTGGCACAATACCTAGCAGCTCTGATACCACTGTAAGGTTCCTAGTGCTCGCGCTGCAAGACTCGCGGCCAAGACGAAAGCTAAAACAAAAACTTTAATCGATTCCAAATACAAAACTAACAAAGCAAACATATAAGATTAGGGGGCTGGCTACTTTTGTAGCGTGTCCGCCTAATCGCGGAAGACCCCTACACCGCTCCATAGAATCTAGCTAGGCTCCAAAATCATCGGGAACAAACTTGCAACCCGATCGACCTTTGCCAAAAATGGTCCAACCGAGAGAATCCAGAATCAAGCTCTTGCTCCACTCCAGTCTACACTAAGTGAAGCAACTAACGCGCTAAGCTTGCTAGAAATGATGTATTAGAGATGTAGTGAAGAATCACTTGATTTCTCTCTTTGTCTAATTTTCTTTTCTTTAGAAACCTAGAACTCAAGAAGAGGGGAAAAAAAGATGAGTATCAAAACTTGACCCTATTCTCTTTTCCCTTTTATTTTATGTATTTGTGGAGAGGGAGGATGTGTGTGAGTCATACATATGACTCACACACCCATGCTCTTCAGAAAGCTTCTCCAAAGAACCAAGAAAGTGTATGTGTACACCTACACAAACACACACACACACACACACACACACACACACTCTCTCTCTCTCTCTCTCCCCCCTCCCTTATATGCAACAAAATATATGTATATGTATTCGTACAAATACCCGTATTCGAATGAAGATACAAATACTCGTATTCATACAAATAACTGTATTCGTATAAATACTCATATTCGTATCAAAATACGAATACCGTTTTCGTATCTAAATACAAATACCAAAAAAGAGAAAATGAGAGATATAATACTAGCTCATAAAATAATCTGGCTATCTTTCAAACCCGCTAGTATTATCAAAACGCCCGATTAAAGTATGTGTATCAAGTACACGTATTTAATCAAACTCCCGTACATATCAAAATACGCACTCTATAACGTTTCTCCTGAACCGGAAAACTTTCTGTGTGGGACTCTAAAGACTCAACAATACGTCGGCAGTAGGTTTAAGCACAAGTACGCCAGAAAAGCAAGCTCATCAGTATCTCTACTGAGCCTATAAATGATAATCTCCGTATAATCCGGTCTCTTCGTCTGAGACTGTCGCATACCGAGTTTAGGGTGTAGAATATGTTAGACCTGTAATAACCCGATAAGTCGTGTCGGTATTAAGCTCATCATCCATCGAGAAATTACTGATCACACATCAGTAAATTTCATCCATCTTGGCTAAGGATCTATTGTGATAGTCAACTGAACACAACGCGACATCGACTTTCTATACCGGGAGAGATGAATCACTGATGATCGCTCACTGCCTCCATGTGGTTCAGGACTATACCGAACTAAAATATGTTTGCACGACCCCTTTGAGCCGTGGTAGGGTAATAATCGAAGTTCAGTTGGAACTCGCATGAGACTAATGACGATCTCAGGTCAAAAGACTACACTTTACTCATATCACCAGAGAACTGCTATCTGATGATAAGTATAATACAATCTAGAAGCTCTCGGCGAGTCCGTCCGGTGTACTCACCTCCAGTGAGAACATGTATACAATCTTAGGTACCTCAACACCAATGCCTTATAAGCCCGTCCACAGTCCCTCGTCGGGGTCTAGAAACGTATATACTAGTTTACTCTGGAATATCGATAACCGGTTTCGATGCTCTCTCGACTAAGGACATTAAAGAATGTGCTTATGGATTACCCAGTTCTCACGTATATGATCGCCATCATAATGCTGGTAGTCATACAAGAATCCTACCAGTTTTATCATTATATATTAGCGATACATAATAGCAAGTAAAATACATACATATAAATGATAAAGACAAATCAGATAGCATACTATCATATGGAGCAAGACTATTCTATCTGTACAGTTCCTTCTTCAATCATAATCGTCTATCTATAATTACAATAATTGTCTTGAGGGCAGTATAGCCACCGTATACAATAATAAGAATTATTTATTTTTCTGCCCTGAGAAATCAAGGCCTAACTGATTGCATGATATGAGCCAGATAAGAAAGCCACAATAATGGTTCTTGTTTGTATTTATATTCATTTTTAAAATAAATTAAAGCATATACTTCTGAGGTTATGGGCTAATGCTCGCGGAATGTGCATGCGAATAAAATTAATGTTTATCGTTATCATGATATTAGGACATTACACATGTGATGCACGTGTATATATCCATATGTATATGTATTTTTTGAGTTAGAAATAGGAACAAATAGCTTGTTCATTTAAATTGTGGGTCCCATCAAAGTTTTTTCTTTAAAAACACTGTAGGGAAGATAGAGAGAGAACAAATAAGTAGATAAAGATAAAAACTTCATGATGTAGGCCATTGCTAGGGTTTTTGTTTATTTATTTAGGAAAAATGAGAAAATGTCATATGTAGCCTTTAAGTTCTAGTTTTAACGGCAAGGAAATGGAATTAAATGTGCTTGTATTCTTAATTAAGTAAGACAAAAAAGAATTGTTTAATGAAATGCAATTATAATTCCGAGAACAATTATGCTCGAAGAAGTGGTAAACATTGTCTGATACTTTACCCTCTCCATCTTAATTTGAAATTTTATTCATTACATCAACAGAGACACATAATGCTTTTTACAATGTATTACTCCAACAGAAACATAGAATACATATTTTTAGTAATCTCTGTTAAAATTGTGGAGAAACTTCATGCATCTGATGTGAGAAGTACAGACGTCTAAACATGCACGAGAGCCATGTCAAAAATCCATAGCAGTGCCGGACGTCTGATGGAGAGGATGCAGACGTTTGGTCAAGTTGAAACCAAAAGCACATAGCGTAGCCAGACGTCCAGAGAATTGAAAGACGTCTGAGGGAAAGGGTGCAGACGTTTGCCAAGGGAGCTGAAGAGAAACAGAGAAGAGGCAGACGTCTGACCAAGTATTGATCAGACGTCTGTCGACGGGTTTTTTGTGCGAACCAAATAATTAACATTTGAGTTTATCTCTTATTTTAAATAGGATTAAGGTTTGCCAATATATAAGGATTTCTCATATCATTAATGTACTGCTATTAAGTGAAACTATTGTATTAAAAGGGTGACGGCTTAGATCTAGAGAGATTTGAGAGAAATCTTCTTGGATTGCTTGTGAGTGTACTTGATTCTAGATTACAGTAGACTTTGCAGATTTTTCTCTGCCGATGAATAGCCATATGGTGGATGAACATCGTTAACAAACCCATCGTCTTTTTTGGTTTGATTGTGATACTATTTTCTTATTCTCGCACTTCTTTATTATTTGTGATCTTTTGTCGGTATCATGTTTGTTGTTGCGTGATTGTTTGTCGTAGCGTTGATTCTCCATTATAGGATATCTCTCAGCAATCTCAACACCGTCATTTTCTCCCTCTTTTTCCTCCTGACTTCTTCTTAATTCGTTGTAATATAAAATAAAAAAGGATTAATATATAGTACATAAAACATCGATGTTAGATTGGTTTTAGAATTTAGAAATTTGGATTTCAAAATAGTACGGTTGAAAATTTCTGGATTTGGTAATTTGTTATTTGGTTGGTTTTGGATTCTTAGTATTGGATTTGTAGATTCTTGTAATTTTTATTTGGTTGGTGAAAAAAAATGGGATTTGGATTTGTGTATTTTAGAGAGAGATAGACAGAGAGAGGATTATTAAATAAATAAAATACTACGGGTCCCATCTAAAAGTACAATGAATAGTGCATAATCTTTGCAAATCCTTAAAAAATTTTAGGATTCAAGAATCCATGTTTTGTGGTGGGCCCTCCCATAAAAACAAAGGAATCCTAAAAATCCAAATTCACCAACCAAACACAAAATTATGGAATCTCAGGATTCCACAATCCAAATCCCAAATAATCCTCCAACCAAACAGGCCTAAAAAATAAGAGAGCAAACTCGAAGAAGTATTGTCTATGAAGGGGACAAAACTTTTTCTAACATAGAACTACCTCAAATGTGTCATCTGTCATGCCCATAGAATTAAAAAAACTCCATTCCTAACAATTGTGTGCTCCTTTTTCCCACTTTTCAATCTTCTTTTCGAAGGTCCAAAGTAGTTAGGTATGATTAACTTTCTCTTCGTGCTGTGTTTCATTAAGCTCGTTAATAAATTAAATAGAACAATCTTTTTATGCCTTTTCATCTGGATATAGAAAAAAATTGTAAACTCGGTTTACTCGTTAGATTGGTCCTAGATATTGTAAGAAATCTATATCCATCTTTTTCTCCAGTACGATCTTTAGCTTGTATCTGGTTGACGGTTAACTGCCGACTTCGACGACGAAAGAGGCCAAAATCTTTCTTTTTATGACAATGGGTCGGGTTAAATCATGGATTTCCCCCCATTTTTTCCATACCTAATTTTAAAAAAATTTGGAAAACACCCCTAAATAATTTCCTTTATAATTTAGTAATTCATTACCCAAATTAGGAGTGGTTAAACTTATACATGTCTTGAAAATATTCTATATACTAAAATATTTATTATTAATTTGAAATTCTAATGGTTTCTAAGTCAAATCCCAAAATTATGTTGATTAAATTCAACTAATTTAAGTTTTCTCAATGAGATTGATAATTCCTTTGTTGCATGACCATCAATTTGAAAACAAATTTTGTTTAAATAGGAATTTCTAATCATGTAAAGTTTGAAGAATATTATTTTAAGTAATTATAAGAAAAAAAATTTAGTATATATACCAAAATTAATTGACCTTCGAAAGAGTGTTTTTGGTTCAACCCGGTGCAAAAAAGCAAAAGTTATATTGTCAAGTAGCCCCCTTTTTGCCCAATTAGCTAGATTTGCTCGCAATTTAACCGTTCATGTAAAAGTGAAGGTACTTTGTTGCAATTTAGCCTTATGAACCTTTGACCTACCTGACATAAAGTGCTGGTTCTGCCATTGTCTGGATCGGGTACCTTCAAGTTCAACGCGCAACAACCGTGATAAAATATACGTTAGCCTTGGGGTAGTTATTTTTGCCAAACTGATGAAGAATAATACTTGTTATATTATTTTAAGGAATTGTTATTTCCGTTGATTTCTTAAATCTCCCTAATATTTTCTAATATGTTTACTATTCTCTTTTATTCTATTTATCAATATCTAATGTTTATTTTTTGTTCCTGTAAACGTGGTCAATAACTTAAATTTTTTTTGCTTAAAATAATGTTGGGGAATAATTTTTATATCTATATTTTTAAGGTATTGTTGATTCCATTGATTTTTCCAAATCTTTCTGATATACTTATTTTCCACTCGTACATTCATATTTGGCTCTTTGAGGAGTTTACATTACATTATTACAGATAGAAAGGTATCTTTTGAAATCCATATTTTCCTTTTCAAATTTCCCTTGCCAAGTTTCTAAGAACTGGACTTCCAAGGTACAAATAATGAAGCAACCAAACAACTAATTCACTACTTGATTGTTTTTCCGAATGGTGAGCTTAAAGCTTTTCCTGATAAAACAATGTTTGGTTTTCTCAACAAAAGTATAATAAAACCTCGGGTTTGATGCCAGGTACGGCCCCGGAAGACAAAGGGAAGAGGAAAGTTAGGCGACTACTAGAGAAGAAAGGTGTGAAATGCAAAGTGGGCAGAGCAGGAAAGGAGCAAATGACGTGACTGAAAATGGAGTCACTAAAAGGGCCTTCAGGTATTGATGCAAATCCTATTGCACGTTTCGGTTTTATTTATAATAACTCCTTGCTAGAATTAGCTAAGGACACTAGTATAACTCTAGGACAAACATCGGAACATATACATAATAATCTTAATGTTGTTAGAAACCTAGAAATTATTAGATGTGAGGGCGTCTTTGGCAACTTCTCTGAAGGGGTCGGAGGCAGATCCGTAAGAGGGTTAGAGTGGGTCTCGCACATGCCTTGGTGGCACTTTGGTTTAGATTAGTTTTATTATGAATTGTCTATTCTTGAATGTTAGAGGGCTAGGAAGCACAAGTTAGAGAAAGATGGTTCAAGAGGTGGTGTCTAAAAGTAAAGCATCAATAATTTATTTGGAAGAAACGAAATTAGCGGCATCAAAGAGAGGAGTCCTATAGAAACTGGGCAACGGTTGCCCCTATGAATGGAAAATTCTCGAGAGGACTGGGGTCAGTGGGGGTCAGATCGGAAAACCTACAGATCGTAGATGAGTACATTGGACAGTTTTCCATTTCGGTAGTAATCAAGGATATATCGAATGATTGGATTCAAACAGTTACGGCTGTGTATGGACCATATCGAGCATACGGACGGGATCTTCTCTGGTCTGCAATACTTGACATCAGAGATAAGTGAAACTTTCCTTGGGTTATAGGCGGAGATTTCAACGTCATCAGATTTCCTAGTGAAAGACGAGGGAAATTCGACGATAAGATGGATAGTCAAAGATTTAACAGACTCATAGCCCAACTAAATCTATTGGAGATCCCAGTTAAAGATAGGAAGTTCGCTTGGTCCTGCCATAGTCTTCAGTCTAGACTAACCAAGTTGGACCGTATCTTGGTGTTGGATGTAGTGCCCTCAAAGTCAATTATTGGATCGCAGGCACATGATTGCAATGATTGAGGAGGACCTATACCGGTAGGACAGTCTTACTCGAGATGATAGTATGCTATCTGGTTTACCTTTATCAGTCGTGTACAGGTTTAGGTGACATTACTGTTCACTATTACACGTTGATAGAGCCCTTAGGATTCTTGCTTGACTACCAGCAGTATGATGGCGATCATATACGTGAGAGTTGGGTAGTTTATAAGCACATCCTTAAAAGTGGTCCCTAGTTGTGAGAGTTTCGAGACAGGGCATCGATACTCCGGAGTAGACTAGTGTATACAGTCGAGACCCCGACGAGGGGCGGTGGCCGGTCTCACAAGCCATTGGTGTCAGTTGGTTCACCTAAGATGTATACATGTGCTCATTGGGTTATGAGTGCACCAGACAGGACTCGCCGGGAACCTGCTAGTTGGTATTATACCTAGCGTCAAATAGCAGTTCTCAGGTGACATGTGTACAGGTTAGTTCATCGACCTGAGGTCGTCATTTGTCTCGTATGAGTTTCCACTGTGCTTTGATTATTACCCTACCACGGCTCAAAGGAGTCGTGCAAACAGGTCTTAGTTGAGTACAGTCCCGAACCACATGGAGGCAAGTGAGCGGATCGGCAGGGGATTCGTCTCTCCCGGTATTGGGGGTGAGATCGCGCTGTGTCTAGGAGATCCATTACGCAAAGCTCTTGGCCGAGGCAGGAGATTTACTGGTAGGTACTCCAGTAGTATCTCAGGGTGTTCTGGGCTACACTATGACACGACTTATACCGCTATTGGGGGTCTGACGTTACCAGCCTCCTAGGCCCGATATGCGATGCTCATAGACGAACGGACCGGACTGTACGGATATTGTCACTGATAAGCTCAGTAGGGTTCCAGGATGAGTTCGCTCATCGGCTTCCCTTTCTGTCAATACATGGGCAGCCGTTACGTACAGCTAGTACCACTGACGGCTTATGGTTAAACCCACTGCCAGGGTATTGACGAGTCTTTAGAGTCCCCCACAGATTGTTTCCCAAGTTCGGGTGAAACGTTGTAGAGGCCATATGATTTTATGGCAGGGTTCGAACATGCACGTGCACTTGTGCACGTGTCATGGTTCGGACAGATAATATTAGTGGGTTTGGTTTAAACCGGATTCTAGTATTATATTGTGTACGGATATTTTTGTCTCATTGCATTTTGTATTCGGTCGGAATACAAATGTGGGTATGTTTATACTGTTGTGGGGTAATCCTGTAATTTGTTACGGGATTGCTTTTTGAAGTTGCCAGTTTTTCTCCGTTCGATTAAACATTAGTTTTAATGTTTAATTATTGGTTGATATTGATATATCTTTTTGGCCAAAATTCCATTTATCTTTTATCATGACTTGGCCGAAATCTTCTTTTGGGGGGATTCATTTGGATGAGTGAGTCATGGTTGTTTCATTCTAGAATGTGATGAGGTGCTCATGTGAGTCATCATTTGCTTTAAATGCTTTTGGAAATGGCTTAAGATATTTATATAGATCTTTTGTGGATATTATTGCTTAAGGTCACCCATTCCTTTGCTAGTGCTCATCACCCCCTTGCTTGTGGCCGAGAGCTACAATTCAGCCCCAAAAATTGGCCGCATTTTTGGTGATGCAAATTGATAAAATACAAATTCCAAGCTCATTTCATGTCTCCTTTTGGCAACTTCAATTTACCTCCACCCAATGGCTTGGGTTTCTTGAGACAAATTATTCTACACACTCTCTACTTTAATCTTGGACATGTCGGTTAGCAAACTTCATGTCCGAATTGCCTCGGTTTAGAGGCGGGAGCCCGTATAAAGATCCGTTGACGTGGTGCCACCACGACGAGCAGATCGGAGATGCCGCAGGGAGCGTGGGATGATGGCTAAACACCGAAGGAAACGGATCGATCGGTATAGCCATTCTATCATTTTACAGTTTGCTAGTTTAGTGTTAATGACCCGATCCGGGTTACAGTCTATGTTAGCGCCAGTTTATGAAAAAGTTTTTTGTTCCGCGTTTGGCCTCAGATTATTGGCCGGGACGCTGGCGTAGACTTACATGGTATCAGAGCCACGCCATTAATCTTTACAAGCTTGTTCTAATATGTTTAAAATATCGATCGAACGAAATTTCCATAACCGCATTTTTCATGTTAAAGTTTCTGTCGAATTTTTAAACTGGTCTAAAAATTATTTTGGGTATGTCATAAAATCGTGCAGGCTTTTTTAAGACTGCAGAAGAAATTTAGTAGACTGATCCCACAAAACCGCCGCGGAACCGCCGCAGAACCCATGGGTTTGCCGCGGTCCCGCCACCGTTTTGGGGCTTCAGTGCACCATTTTTCTTCTGGGTGTATTTCATGTGAAATTGTGGTTTCTGGAATATTTTGTTTGGGCCCAGATTTTGTTCGAGTACTGAATTTGTACTTGGGGCCCACTTCGGGAAGTTTTGTCGATTGGAATTTTAAATGTGTTGGTTTACAGTACTTACATTATATCTCCGACCGTGAATGTCATTCGAACGGTAAATCATGTCTAATTGCTATATTCCTTTTAGACGGGTTTGCGAACGTGACATTCGCGTTGATGTTCTGTGTTGTGCTGTGATGTTGCGGATTTGTCGTGGTGGATAGCTGTGTGCAATGGTAGTGCAGTTTGGATTTATTTGTACTTTTGATATTGTGGGGCGAGCGTCCAACATGTGGACTGCCGTCGCTGCCTGTTTGTATATTTCTTTTAGGGCACGACCGGATTGAGATCGATGTACCCATTGTACATATTTTCATTTCTGTACTAGGTTTACCCCGTGTCGGAGTGCATGGATAGTCGGGTTCTGGAGGGCAACGGTTCCGCATCTCATGGCTTTGAGAGAGAGGGGGCCTCGTGTAAGTCGACGTTAGACCCCCCACATGATGCGGGGATGCGGAATAGGTAAAACAATCATTTTGTTCAAGTTAACATCGACTAACTTTACGGATCTTTGCTAAACCCTAACTAACAAATTATCTAGAAGTGCTAAACTACTATGATAGATGATTATACCTCAAGATAATAGTCCTTCTTGTTCTTATTGTTCACTTCCTCGCCGGCCTCCTTGATGTGATAGAAGATTCACCCGAGAGTTCTTTCTCCAAGCTTTAACCTCTCACTTGAGGTAACTAAGTGGCTAGGATTGCTAATCCAAGTGACCTAGAAGATATAGAAGTGGATTAACGATCTATTAGTCTTACTAACCCTTGGGATCTCGACACATGAGAGGATTAGGGTTAGGTTTTTGAAGAGAGAGAGCTTGAGGAGAGAGAATGTGTTTGTTAGAATTAAATGAATTATAACTCAATTATGTATATATTATGAAGCATAAAATATCTTGTATAAATATCTTGCACAAATATTTTCATGCTTCATTTAATACAAATGAATGAATCATCTAATAAGTCATTAAAACAATTAATGCTTCATTAACTCATTTGGATGAATCATCTCATGGGTCACTAATTCATTTAATGCAATTACACATAAGCTCTCCACCTCACCTTTCATCTAGAAGCTTCTCGACTAATTACGAGAATGCCCCTCTCATCCGTAAAACACGGATATTCTGAGACTGCATAAATCCAATAACTCAATACTAGAGTCTGGCTTAAATTAAAGCCCGCTGTAACATTTCAGAAAATATAAGATATTATTTTTGGAATTTAATATTAAAATAATATTTTTTGCGAAAACTGCCCGATTTGCGAAATTGGGGTTTTCGAAAAAAGGTATAAATATATACCAATATTTGTGAAATAAATGGAAATTAAAATGATTTATTCATTTAATAATATAATTAAAAGATTTGGCATTTTTATAATTTATTATATGCAATTTTGATAAAAACCCGATTAGTGCACTGCTAATCGCGATTAAGCCAAATCAGCGTTTTCTACAGTTTTCCATGGTTGGTGCACCATGACATGTTTCATTTTGTTACATGTTTCATTTCATTTGGGTTATTGGTGGAGAGAAAAGAAAAAAGAAAAAGTCAAAGGGGACAAAATGATTAGGTTAGGTAGGCTTTTGGAGAGAGAGAAAGAGTGTGATTTTGGGGGGGAGAGGGAGGGGGTTGCTGCCATTCTTTCCCCCATCTTTGATTTCTTCTCCCTCTTCAATCCCTCAACCCCACAACCCTCCTCAAAGAATCCCTAGATCTATCTCCTAATAAGCCCCAAAACCCTACACACCCTTCACAAAAATTAATCTCCTCTTCAACCTCTACACATGAGACCAAGAAAATTCAGATTTTGATGACCTTAGGGATTCATGGGTGCTATATGAAGTAATCCCTTCACCAATTGGGTAGCTTTTCATTTACTTTAGTATTCATGTGTTTAGATGTGAGATTGTGAAGATTGGTGAATATTGGGAAACCCTGGTGAAGGTTTGAGTGTTATTTGAAATTGGTGATGTTAGAGGCTGTTAACTAGACTTGGGTGATGTTTAATGACCTGGACCAGAGCTTAGAAACCCAAAAACACGGATTTAGAAACCCGACATCGGACAAATGTGTGATTTGTGAGGGTATTTTGGAATCTGGAGCAACCCGGAGACACTAGAAATGATTTTGCAATTACTGGGAGTCGTGCAGGCACCTAGGAAGCTACCACTGAGACCCGAGCCCCTAACTCCAACCCCAGGCCGCAGATTTATTCAATTTGGCCGCAATTTGCGGCCAGGGTAGGTCAGAATTGAACCGTGTTTGATCTGGGGTCCCTTTAGATGTAAATTAGGCCCTCCATATATGCAGAATTGACCAATTTGGTTTAGGGTTAATTCTGGGACCATTTCCATGAGTTGGTGCATTGTTTTACGACTTCGTTTTGACTTGATTTTGGTATTTGGTTTTGTGTTTCCGTTGTGTGGCGTTTGGACGTCCACGACCAGGGTTTTTGGTAGTGTTTTGCACGCAAAGCTATAGTTTTTGACCTATGAGCGAAACGTGTACCGTTTTGGTTTTCCGCCCTGATTTTTAACACGCATTGCGATTGTTTATCATTATAGGTACCTTCACGTGGATTCCGAGGCGACGGAGCATGGCGTCATCGATTTCGGCGAGCGAAGGCCAGGTGAGTGGATCTATATCCACGGGGGAAGTCGGGTGGATGGAGTATAGCACCCCGGCAATGTTTTGATGGAAAACTGATTTATAAAATATGGTTAGGGAACCTAGATTAGGAAACTAGGGTTAGAATGAGATAGCTATGAAACCATATTAGAAACTAGAGGATAGTTATAAGTGATATGTTACTACTATCATAGGATGACGTTTGTCGATATTGCCGTTTAGGGTACTGTAGGACTAGATAGTCGATGTAGATGCGTCATCCGAACCATACCTTTTTCTAAACCGAAGAATCGTATGTATATTTTAAATATGTACCTTGAGGGATGTTACGGATTTTTAAATGATATCCTTTCCTTAAAACACCGTAACCCCTATTTTCAAACTACGATTCGCTTCTTTTAAAATCTGCTTGTATGGTTCGGGTGTGTATGCTAGACTAGATACCTATACTTATAGTAGAGATAGAAGGTTTAGGTAAACTCGGGTTGATATGAGTTATGAATGCGATGAAGAATATAAGACGGATATGATGATGTGATGATATGTTGGTATACGGATGCGAGTCGATCGAGATAATTTATACCCTGCCGGTCCCCTGATATGAGATTATTGCGGATGTGACCTGGGATAGAGATACATAGATATATATATACATATATACAATGTTGTGAATCATGGATGATTGGTCGTACGTGATATTGGGTCGTTCCCTCATTTGCCTTATAGGATGATAGGATCCCTTTTAGCTTAATGCCGCCGCACGATAATTTTCCGTGCGTGATGAGTTTGACTTGATGTTGATCCTTACCCTTGAGTAGAGGATGCCGTACGATGGATTATACTGTGCGTGATGCTGTGAGGCTAGGTGCCGATTGATAGATTCATCGACTCAGACATATGATAGTTACGTATACCTTATAGCTATTAGCTGATGATTTACCTTGTGCTGCATTCATGATATTATTATTGCATTGCATATACCTGTGATAGTACACCAGCACCATTATCGATGATGCGTATGTTACACGTATACAGATTATAGGCTCACACACTTCATCATCGATAATTGCCATGTCACTAC
Source organism: Agapanthus africanus (assembly GCA_030015575.1). Classification (NCBI taxonomy): domain Eukaryota; kingdom Viridiplantae; phylum Streptophyta; class Magnoliopsida; order Asparagales; family Amaryllidaceae; genus Agapanthus; species Agapanthus africanus. Next base: position 459,896,513 of record JASDDO010000012.1, on the reverse strand, counting down.
ACAGTAGATTGCTGCATCATGATATGACTCTTCGCATAACATACTTGCGCACATACACATTGTATATCCACATTGGTGCACATATACATTGATATATTCATACTTGCGCACATACACATTGTATATCCACATTGGTGCACATATACATTGATATATTCATACTTGCGCATATACACATTGTATATCCACATTGGTGCACATATACATTGTTACATCTATATTTGCGCATATATACACTTGTATATCCATATTGGTGCACACATACATTGGTACATCTATACTTGCGCATATACATATTGTACCTACATAGATAACTGATTTTATTCGATAAAATTGGGAACCGCATGTTATATTTTAAAAATTGAAATCATTTAAAAGAGCGGTTCTCCTTTAGTATGTCATATCACTGTTCCAGGTTGCATGATATACTGATATGCTTACATTTCTGTTATATGTCGCATACATCATGCTTACGCTTTTACACATTGAGATATGCTGTTTTCATGAGATTTCTGGATTTAAGAACCGTGGCTATTTCAAAAGAAAGCATGTACTGTTTTAAAAACCCGGTTTCTCTTGATATGATATTTCGGTGCGTCCACCATGTTTTTTCTCGGTTCTGAGAGTGGCATGTGAAACCCGATTCGAGAAGAGGTAGGCACCGTCTGCGGGTACATGGTGTACCTGGTGAGGTACCCCGGGGCAAGAAGCCTCGTATATGTTAGACGGTGAGCCCGGCAGGGGAGCACTACCTACCGGTGATAGTATTTAGACTCGGCGGTTATCCGAAGGATACCGACCGGAGTAGCGAGATGGATTTGAGGGCCGACCAGGGTGTGCGGCGCCTGAGGGCCGATCTGAGGATGCGGCTCCTGAGATATATGAGGATTTACGTGTCGATGCTGGGCACGGTTTTCATGATGTTCGAGTGTCGATGCTGGACACTCAGGTTCCATGATTTTGAGGTGTCGCGAGGGCCACATGTTGATTTATATCCTTACATTTTCATGCATATGCTTTTATGATATTTACATGCATGATGTTGTTGTGTCAGTGGTTGACACGTGGACGAGATCCATATGCATACATACATTGATTATATGAGTGGACGAGACCCACATGCATACATACATTGATTATATGAGTGGACGAGATCCATATGCATACATACTTTGATTATATAGGCGGACGAGACCCACTTGCATACATGCATTGACTATACTGTTGGATGTTATACACATGCATATAGGTATTGACTACCTTGTTGGCACATATACGGACCCGGTCACCCTAGATATCATAGTATTACCTTTATGATATAGTTGACCTAGGAATCGTTGTTTATTCGATTTCTATCTGTTGATATTTTTCTACTCACGAGTTGGCAACTCACCCCCATTGTGCCACAGTTCTTGCAGGTTGACCGCTTGGATCAGTAGCGGCTTCGCTGGCACACAGTTGCATTCGGGTGTTTTGCATTGGTAGGTGGGACCTTGTATCGTACCCACTCTTGTATTTGTATTTCATATTGTATCTAGCAAACTCCATCAATCAAAACTTGTAAATTGTATAGGTAATGAGACTTAGTGGGATTGTGGTTGCGAGACTTAGAGCGAGGGGTTTTCCGCTACTTGTGAGTTATATGTCTTGCTTTTATTTAGCTTTTGTGGTGAACTTCGCCGTTGGGCGTCGTATACTTATTTATATTGTCTTGCGTGGTTGTGATCCGCCGTTTGGTGAAGAGCTAGCTCCCGCATGGGGATGCCATTATCATTATTATGTATTTGTGGTTTTGGATCAAAATATACAAAGGAGGTGCTGCCAATTTTTTTTAAAAAGACGAAACATGTCTTCAAACTAGTAAATTTCACTTGCATCATTCATGTTCCTTTTCTATGCATTAAGAAAACTTGATTTCATTATACCTTTATTTCAAAACTTCACCTCCTTTATTTTTCTTAAAAGGTTTAGATTTCTGGGTTTCGGCTTACTTGAATTCCGGTACGCCTTTAGACGTTGCGTGATTCAAGTGCTGGTCATGAGCTAATATTTCGGGTCATGACAAAGTTGGTATCAGAGCGCTAGGTTTAACCTTTGTTCGAGTCTATGTTTGACTATGCGGAGTCTAGGGCGGTTATGTATTTCGGAACCTAGGCTTGACCTTACGGAACTTAGACTTGGACGGGGGGGTATTCGACCCGAACTTTCGTTTCATAGGCTGACCCTGATTGATGGAGTAGGTAGCTTGAGTAGAGTGACGTACCGTACGTATGTTCCACGGCATATTTACGATACGATACTCCACTTAAGAAACCTTAGGATGTACATATTTTTGAGACCAGCGATTCTCTTTGTATCCATGATTATACATCAATCTGAGATCCTTGATTCTATTTGTTTCCATGATCATACTCACATTGATGCTGTTCCTTCTTGTGATCATGTATCCATTCTGGATCTGTCGTTTCCTCTCATGCCGTGATCTGCTTTCTTCAATACTCGATTGAGGTTCCTGTCACCATAGTTTGAGCACAGTTTGAGCTGCTGCTAGTGTTGCGGTCAAGGCGAGCTCGTTTGGTACGAGGGCTGAGCCTTGTGTTTTCTGGTGACATGGAAACGCCTCGAGTTAGTATTTTGTTTTGACCTCTTGTGCAGGCGAGTGCTTGGTTTTACACCGGATGATCGGGCCATTGTTAGAGCTACCAGTTGTGATAGGACCATTGATGTACAGCATACCTCAGAGATTTTGATGTCGCCTACCGTGCAGACAGGTGACCCAGCTGTTGCTGAGATGATGGGATGTCGCTTCCAGAGCTTACGAGCTAAGATCGCCGGAGCTTCCAGGCAGAAACGCGACAGATGATAGCTAGTCTACCCCGAGTTGAGAGACGAAGGTGATTCGTCAGATTGATGCACCGACGCAGGCCCGATTAAGTTGAAGATTTCCAGTGTGGAGAGTCTTACTCAGACCTAGAGCAGACCGATCCAGAGATGACCGCCGATGTATCGCCTTTCCTGGAGGATTGAGGCATTGTTTAGCATGCGGGCGAAGAATATTCACATGTTGTATAGGCGAAGCTAAAAGGTTCGAACGAGTGTCAGAAACCCATTTTTCCGAAGTTTAAAGTGTTCGGAGGAACATGCAGGTAATTCTGTGGACCCTCTAGAAGAATGAAACCCTAACTCGACATGATGACCATTGAACCTCTTTGAACCTTAGGGTTTGCGGCAGTTTAGCGGTGCCATCAGTGAGGCTTGGGTTTTCCCTTCTACGGCTGGTCCAGAGGTGCTGTGGTATGTACCAGATATTTTTAGACTGCGCTCAAGTATTGAGCCTTCGGGAAATTTTAGGACCTTAATGACTCGATCGAAAAGTTTGACGCCGTCCGGATACCATGTGATAAGAGACCAGTAAGTTGACCATCTTCGTATAGAGGACCTCACCCAGAGGCGTTGTGAGTTGATCGAGGAAGGAAAAGTATTGAGTATTCCTCCGATGGTTGGGACGAGCTCCCGAGGACGTGTTCGGCCAGATATCTTCTACAGAGTGATGAAGCTACAGAGTACCCAATTTCGAGTCCGTGTGAGAGACTTCGGATTGACCGTGACCGATAGCAGTTGCAGTGCGCAGATAGCATAGTGTGACGTCATGGTGGACGATGATACAGACGAGTGGAACCATAGGTTCGTGCGAAACACTGACGAGCTGTTATTACTCCCCGTCGAGATCGGAGACCTGATATGCTTATAGAGGCGTTAGGATACGGCCAGTTTCTGAGGTAATGTGTGCGGAACACGCAGATGTCCAGAAAACGAGAAAAGATTATGTAGGAGTACCAGCCTCCGTACAGTTCGGCATAGGCAAGATCAGAAGAGACCCTGAGCAGGATTCCTTCCAGGACACTGTTGCAATGAGATTTGCACCCAGGATCAGATGTGTCACGTGTATTCAGAGAGCCAGAGGCCGAAGCCAGTAACGTGCTGCTTTACGAGTGGTCGTGATGATTGACCGAGAGATGACCAGAGAAGTGCCAGAACGGAATCGTCCCCGTTAGCACACCTGACAGGGCCGATGAGCCGATGGATTGCGAGATTGGTAATCCGAGGAGAAGATGAGTACCCAGAGATAGAGGACGCTAGACCGTGAGCAGGAGGCGAACGGATGTTCTTGCCCTGCCAGTTTTAGGCGCACCGCTTTATTTTTCGACATCGTAGGAGGTGTACCTCGATGTCCTTTGTTGCGATTTGCGTTTGTGATCCGAGTATCACGCTTATATCGCTTGGATTTGAGTTTTGATGATGAGTTTCCTAATATTGATTTCGTGCACCATGGTTGCACCTACTGGGTATTTACATTTTTGCGCATAGTTATCGCACCTTATATATATTTTATACACCGTAATGTTGATTTGCGATTTGTGCATATCTATTACGCTTGAGATTTGGTTTTGTGCCTTGGCTGCACATGTCTATGATTTCGTGGATTTCATACGGTAATTTGATTTTGTGCGTGTGGTACGCACTCGATTTGATTTGTGTACTCGGTATAGCTTATATGTGCTTGCAGTGCATTGATTTGTATTTGTGCACACAGTTGCACACGTTTACGATTATTTACACCTTAGTGTAATCGGTGTTGCTTTTATGCGTTTGAGTTATTGATTGTATTCGTGCAATTGCTGCACCAGATTCGTATTTTGCACATTAGTTGCATTAGATTTGCATTTCTTGCATTTGTTGCACCGGACGGGTAATTATGCTTTTGTCGCACTGAATTTATACTCCGTACCTTGGTTGCACCCGATTTATATCCTTGAGCATTCGTTTTACCATATTTGTATTTTCGTGCGCGTTGGCACTTGCCGTTCGTTTTCGTGCATGCTACTGCACTATATGCTTTTACGGACCCGACGCGTTTTGGTTGGATTTTGCGCATATTAGGCTCTTGATTTTGGATTTTGTGCGCATCGGATGCACTTGAGTGAGATTTTACTCGTGCATGTGGGATGCTCTTGATTTAGATTTCTTCCGTGCATATTGGATGCGATTTCATTCGTGCGGGACATATGCACTTGGGTTGGATTTTCGCGCATGTTGGGCGCATGATATGAGATGTGATTCTGTCCACACCGGATGCATGGGATTGAGATTTTAGTGCACTTTAGATGCACTTGATATTGTAGTCGTGCACACCTGTTGCACTGGACAGATACTTGTGTGCACACCCGTTGCACTTAGTTTACTTTTCGCACATTGGTAGAACTTGTGTTTGGATTTGATTTCCATGCGCACCAGATGCGTGTGATTATTGGATACGCCTTTTGAGGCTGATTTTGCTTTTGAGCACTTTGTTTTCATGTTGGGCACTATATTGTGTAGTAGCCAAATATGACTGATCCGAGGACAGTACCTGAGTACTCTGCATGCATTAAAAGATTACCAAAAGGGTTTTCAAAAGGAGCTATAGTCTCTCTATTTCCTACGTGTCCGTAAGCGACACGAACGTTTATAAAAGAAAACCTTTGGGATATTTTGAAAACGACGGAACGTGTATTTAAGAAAACATATATGGATATATATTATTATTTTAAAATGAACGTCCGTCGGTTATGCCGTGAGTTACGCATTCCCGCAGCGATTTAGAAAAGATTTTGCATGTATTTTATTCAGATTTTAGAGTTTTCAAAGATGCGTACTATACGCGTACTATAGTATTTGACTAGTGTATATTGGATTTCGAGATCTGCATCTCTATTGTAACTCCGAGGATATGCGTGCAAATCCGATGATTTGCGAGACACTTGACGGATTTGATTTTGCGTTTTGTACTCATTTTCATGCGCACTTGGCGTGTTGTGTTATTTCCGCGTTTTCCATGACTTCGGAGCCCCGTTGTTTTAGGCCGATTATTGAAATGTTTTAGATTTTGGGGGTTTAAATTTAAATTCGGGAACCGAATTTATTTAAGGGGGGAAGACTGTAACATTTCAGAAAATATAAAATATTAATTTTGGAATTTAATATTAAAATAATATTTTTTGCGAAAACTGCCCGATTTGCGAAATTGGGGTTTTCGAAAAAAGGTATAAATATATAACAATATTTGTGAAATAAATGGAAATTAAAATGATTTATTCATTTAATAATATAATTAAAGGATTTGGCATTTTTATAATTTATTATATGCAATTTTGATAAAAACCCGATTAGTGCACTGCTAATCGCGATTAAGCCAAATCCGCGTTTTCTACAGTTTTCCATGGTTGGTGCACCATGACATGTTTCATTTTGTTACATGTTTCATTTCATTTGGGTTATTGGTGGAGAGAAAAGAAAAAAGAAAAAGTCAAAGGGGACAAAATGATTAGGTTAGGTAGGCTTTTGGAGAGAGAGAAAGAGTGTGATTTTGGGAGAGAGAGGGAGGGGGCTGCTGCCATTCTTTCCCCCATCTTTGATTTCTTCTCCCTCTTCAATCCCTCAACCCCGCAACCCTCCTCAAAGAATCCCTAGATCTATCTCCTAATAAGCCCCAAAACCCTACACACCCTTCACAAAAATTAATCTCCTCTTCAACCTCTACACATGAGACCAAGAAAATTCAGATTTTGATGACCTTAGGAATTCATGGGTGCTATATGAGGTAATACCTTCACCAATTGGGTAGTTTTTCATTTACTTTAGTATTCATATGTGTTTAGATGTGAGATTGTGAAGATTAGTGAACATTGGGAAACCCCGGTGAAGGTTTGAGTGTTGTTTTAAATTGGTGATGTTAGAGGCTGTTAACTAGACTTGGGTGCTGTTTAATAACCTGGACTAGAGCTTAGAAACCCAAAAACACGGATTTAGAAACCCGACATCGGACAAATGTGTGATTTGTGAGGGTATTTTGGAATCTGGAGCAACCCGGGGACACTAGAAATGATTTTGCAATTACTGGGAGTCGTGCAGGCACCTAGGAAGCTACCACTGAGACCCGAGCCCCTAACTCCAACCCGTGGCCACATATTTATTCAATCTGGCCGCAATTTGCGGTCAGGGTAGGTCAGAATTGAACCGTGTTTGTTCTGGGGTCCCTTTAGATGTAAATTAGGCCTTCCATATATGCAGAATTGACCAATTTGGCTTAGGGTAAAATATGGGATCATTTCAATGAGTTGGTGCATTGTTTTACAACTTCGTTTTGACTTGATTTTTGTATTTGGTTTTGTGTTTCCGTTGTGTGGCGTTTGGACGTCCACGACCAGGGTTTTTGGTCGTGTTTTGCACGCAAAGCTATAGGTTTTGACCTATGAGGGAAACGTGTACCGTTTTGGTTTTCCGCCTTGATTTTTAACACGCATTGCGATTGTTTATCATTGTAGGTACCTTCACGTAGCGTCATCGATTTCGGCGAGCGAAGACCAGGTGAGTGGATCTATATCCATAGGGGAAGTCGGGTGGATGGCGTATAGCACCCCCGCAATGTTTTGATGGAAAACTGATTTATAGAATATGGTTAGGGAACCTAGATTAGGAAACTAGGGTTAGAATAAGATAGCTATGAAACCATATTAGAAACTAGAGGATAGTTATAAGTGATATGTTACTACTATCATAGGATGACGTTTGTCGATATTGCCGTTTAGGGTACTGTAGGACTAGATAGTCGATGTAGATGCGTCATCCGAACCATACCTTTTTCTAATCCAAAGAATCGTATTTATATTTTAAATATGTACCTTGAGGGATGTTACGGATTTTCAAATGATATCCTTTCCTTAAAACACCGTAACCCCTATTTTCAAACTACGATTCGCTTCTTTTAAAATCTGCTTGTATGGTTCGGGTGTGGTTCGGGTGTGTATGCTAGACTAGATACCTATACTTATAGTAGAGATAGAAGGTTTAGGTAAACTCGGCTTTATATGAGTTATGAATGCGATGAAGAATATAAGACGAATATGATGATATGATGATATGTTGGTATACGGATGCGAGTCGATCGAGATAATTTATACCCTGCTGGTCCCCTGATATGAGATTATTGCGGATGTGACCTTGGACAGAGGTACATAGATATATATACATATATAGAATGTTGTGAATCATGGATGATTGGCCGTACGTGATATTGGGCCGTACCCTCATTTGTCTTATAGGATGATAGGATTCCTTTTAGCTTAATGCCGCTGCACGATGATTTTCCGTGTGTGATGAGTTTGACTTGATGTTGATCCTTACCCTTGACTAGAGGATGTCGTACGATGGATTATACCGTGCGTGATGCTGTGAGGCTAGGTGCCGATTGATAGATTCACCGACTCAGACATATGATAGTTACGTATACCTTATAGCTATTAGCTGATGATTTACCTTATGCTGCATTCATGATATTATTATTGCATTGCATATACCTGTGATAGTACACATGCACCATTATCGATGATGCGTATGTTACACACGTACACAGATTATAGGCTCACACACTTCATCATCGATAGTTACCATGTCACTACACAGTAGATTGCTGCATCATGATATGACTCTTCGCATAACATACTTGCGCACATACACATTGTATATCCACATTGGTGCACATATACATTGATATATTCATACTTGCGCACATACATATTGTATATCCACATTGGTGCACATATACATTGTTACATCTATATTTGCGCATATATACACTTGTATATCCATATTGGTGCACACATACATTGGTACATCTATACTTGCGCATATACATATTGTACCTATATAGATAACTGATTTTATTCGATAAAATTGGGAACCGCGTGTTATATTTTAAAAACTGGAATCATTTAAAAGAGCGGTTCTCCTTTAATATGACATATCATTGTTCCAGGTTGCATGATATACTGATATGCTTACATTTCTGTTATATGTCGCATACATCATGCTTACGCTTTTACGCATTGAGATATGTTGTTTTCATGAGATTTCTGGATTTGAGAACCGTGGCAATTTCAAAAGAAAGCATGTACTATTTTAAAAACCCGGTTTCTCTTGATATGATATTTCGGTGCGTCCACCATGTGTTTTCTCGGTTCTGAGAGTAGCATGTGAAACCCGATTCGAGGAGAGCTAGGCACCGTCTGCGGGTACATGGTGGACCCGGTGAGGTACCCCGGGGCAAGAAGACTCGTATATGTTAGACGGTGAGCCCGGCAGGGGAGCACTACCTACCGGTGATAGTATTTAGACTCAGCGGTTATCCGGGGGATACTGACCGGAGTAGCTAGATGGATTTGAGGGCCGACCATGGTGTGCGGCGCCTGGGGGCCGATCTGAGGATGCGGCGCCTGAGATATATGAGGATTTACGTGTCGATGCTGGGCACGGTTTTCATGATGTTCGAGTGTCGATGCTGGACACTCAGGTTCCATGATTTCGAGGTGTCGCGAGGGACATATGTTGATTTATATCCTCACATTTTCATGCATATTCTTTTATGATATTTACATGCATGATGTTGTTGTGTCAGTGGTTGACACGTGGACGAGATCCACATGCATACATACATTGATTATATGAGTGGAAGAGACCCACATGCATACATACATTGATTATATGAGCGGACGAGACCCACTTGCATACATGCTTTGACTATACTGTTGGATGTTATACACATGCACATAGGTATTGACTACCTTGTTGGCACATATACAGTCCCGGTCACCCTAGATATCATAGTATTACCTTTATGATATAGTTGACCTAGGAATCGTTGTTTATTCGATTTCTATCTGTTGATATTTTCTACTCACGAGTTGGCAACTCACCCCCGTTGTGCCACAGTTCTTGCAGGTTGACCGCTTGGATCAGTAGCGGCTTCGCTGGCACACAGTTGCATTCGGGTGTTTTGCATTGGTAGGTGGGACCTTGTATCGTACCCACTCTTGTATTTGTATTTCATATTGTATCTAGCAAACCCAATCAATCAAAACTTGTAAATTGTATAAGTAATGAGACTTAGTGGGATTGTGGTTGCGAGACTTAGAGCGAGGGGTTTTCCGCTACTTGTGAGTTATATGTCTTGCTTTTATTTAGCTTTTGTGGTGAACTTCGCCGTTGGGCGTCGTATACTTATTTATATTGTCTTGCGAGGTTGTGATCCGCCGTTTGGCGAAGAGCTAGCTCCCGCTTGGGGATGCCATTATCATTATTATGTATTTGTGGTTTTGGATCAAAATATACAAAGGAGGTGCTGCCAATTTTTTTTTAAAAGACGAAACATGTCTTCAAACTAGTAAATTTCACTTGCATCATTCATGTTCCTTTTCTATGCATTAAGGAAACTTGATTTCATTATACCTTTATTTCAAAACTTCACCTCCTTTATTTTTCTTAAAAGGTTTAGATTTCTGGGTTTCAGCTTACTTGAATTCCGTTACGCCTTTAGACGTTGCGTGATTCAAGTGCTAGTCACGAGCTAATATTTCGGGTTGTGACACCCGCTAGTATAATCTGTCCGAACATCATACGTGCACAAGTACACGTATATGTCCGAACCATATCGTAAAACCATACGACCTCTATATCGTTTCGCCTGAAGCAGGGAAACACTCTGTGTGGGACTCTAAAGACTCGACACTACGCTGGCAGTGGGTTTAACCACAGGCCGCAAGCGGCACTAGCTGTACGTAACGGTCCCCAGGTAGATGTCGATAAGAAGGCCGATGAGGAAACCCATCCGAACTCCTACTGAGCCTGATGTGACAATCTCCGTACAGTCCGGTCTGTTCTTCTAAGACTATCGCATATCGGGCCTAGGGTGACGGCAAGCGTCAGTCCCCTAAAAGCTGTATAAGTCGTGTCGGAGTGAAGCCCACTACACCTTGAGAAGCTACTGGAAATCCTACCAGTATATCTCGTTTACCCTGGCCAGGGACTTTGCGTAATGGATCTCCAAACACAATGCGATATCAACTCCCAATACCCGGAGAGACGAATCTTATCTAACCGCCACTGCCTCCAAGTGCTTCGGGACTGCACCCAACTGCTAACTGTTTGCACGACTCCTTTGAGCCGTTGTAGGGTAGCAATTTAAGAACAGTGGGAACACACTCGAGACGAAGCAGCAGTATCAAGTCAACGGACTATGTTGTACTCATGTCACCTGGGAACTGTTAACTGATGACGGGTATAATACCAATCAACAGTTCCCTACGAGTCCTGTCCGGTGTACCCGTAACCCAATGAGTACCTGCATACTATCTCCAGTACAACGTACTAATGGTTGTGGAACAGACCATCTCCCCTGCTGGGATGAGAAGCGTATACACTAGTCTACTCTGGAGTATCGATGCCCTGTCTCGATAATCCTACGACTAGGGACCTGAAAAAGAATGTGCTTGTAGACTACCCAGCTCCTACTAGTGTGACTACCATCACAACGCTGGTAGTCAAGTAAGATCCTAAGGGCTCTATCAATATGTATTCGCGATATGCTAAAAGAAACATATACACATATTAAGATAGATATAAACCAAGTAGCATACTACTATGTTGAGCATGACTGTTAATACAACTGTGAATATCCCAAGCTTCCATTAGTAATATACAAGCTAGTATGATACAATAATGGCCCCTAGGGCATATACACTAACAATCTCCCACTTGCACTAAGGCCATATACTGGCATATCGAAGACCTATCATCTCGAATAGCCTCTCGAACTGAGTCTGAGATAAGGCCTTTGTGAATGGATCTGCAGTGTTATCCTCTGTAGCAACTCTAAGGACCTCGATCTCCTGGCGATCTATGATCTCCCTGATCAAGTGATACCGTCTTAAGATGTGTCTGGACTTCTGATGGGACCTGGGTTCCTTCGCTAAAACTATAGCGACGTTGTTGTCACAATACAGCGGTATTGGATTAACAATGGTAGGAACCACCTGAAGTTCTGTTAGGAACTTCTTCATCCAGACTGCTTCTTTTACGGCATCGCAAGCAGCTATATACTCTGCTTCCATCGTCGAGTCCGCAACGGTGTCCTGCTTGGAACTCTTCCAGCACACCGCCCCTCCATTGAGGGTAAAGACATAACCTGATATGGACTTGGAGTCATCCTTGTCACTCTGGAAGCTGGAGTCGGCAAAAGCCTCGATCTTGAGGTCTTTTCCACTGTAAACCAAGAATATATCCTTAGTCCTTCTCAGGTACTTGAGAATGTTCATTACTGCTATCCAGTGCTTCTCCCATGGGTCTGACTGATACCGGCTCACCACACTCAGTGCGTAAGCTACATCTGGTCTGGTACACAACATCGCGTACATTTTAGAGCCTATCGCAGAAGCGTAGGGTATAACTGACATGCGATCCCTTTCCAAATCAGTCTTAGGAGACATCTCTTTGGATAGGGAGATTCCGTGACAAGCCGGTAAATTACCGCGCTTAGAATCTTCCATGCTGAATCTTTTCAGTATAGTGTTGATATACCTGGACTGCGAAAGTCCCAACATCCTCTTAGATCTATCACGATAGATCTGGATCCCTAGAATGTAAAAGGCATCACCAAGGTCTTTTATGGAGAACCTGTGTGACAAGAATCCTTTGACAGATTGTAGCATAGGAATGTCATTTCCTATTATTGTACGTGGATGACATTCTCTTGATAGGAAATGACATTCCTATGCTACAATCTGTCAAAGGATTCTTGTCACACAGATGTTCCAACTCCGCGATGCCTACTTTAGTCCATAAATAGACTTAAGCAACTTGCACACTTTCCCGCTGCTCCCACTCTGATAGAAACCTTCTGGCTGATCCATATAGACGCATTCTTCTAAATTACCATTTAGAAAAGCCGTCTTTACGTCCATCTGCTAGATCTCATAATGTCACGTCCCGCTTCCCAGAGTACGCTAAGATAGGCACGTGACATAGCCAACCATGCTACCCGTGGATAGGAAAAATCCTTCCACGGTCACATTAAGGCTGTAGAGATATCAAGAACAGAAAAGTAAACTAAACTATCTAGTACATGTCCATAAGCCAGAGTAAATGAGTCAAAAAAAATATAATATGCGGAAGCAAAGGATCCAATAAATAAAACACCTGGAATAGTAAATCTGGATACCAACAGAGTCCTCACCGCTCGGTCTAACAGCGACAGTACTCCTGATCAGTCTGCAACAAAGGTAGAGGATCTGGGCCATGCAAAATCCAGACGTCAGTGCGTCATAATATCAAGCAATACTATAAACAGGGGTAGCAAGACATACAGGTATGTGTATGAACAGTAAAACATGTATAACAGTAATATAAATGAGGACAGTGAGGGTAATGTGTAGTGAGTAATCTAGACTGGTCTATTGGATTAACTACTCTCAAGTCTTTAAAATCAATTTGATGAATCATCGATGTAACTCAATAGTATCCCGTGCGTGCCCGGGATCACGGTGAAGATTCTCGGGCTGAAACCGAGACATGCCGCTAGGCACTAAAAGGAAAAGGGGTAACGATGAAGGATGTCCACGGCATCATCCCAAGGCTGGCCTAGCCTCTAAGAAGGTCGTGGATAACAATGGATGATGTCAGCAGCAGCATCCCAAGGCTGGCCTAGCCTCTAAAACTGATCGGTAAAGGTAGCAAACTGTCGAGTTACAAGTCAGGTTTCATCATTGATTTCCCCATACCCCCAAGTTATATATGTTCAAGTCAGGTATTAAATAATCTGGAGCTAATGCCAACACAGGATCAGGCAGGTACAGGTTTGTCTGGATAGACAACGGGAAATGTCCGTAAGGACAACAGGTCAGGTTTGTTGGCATTAGTCATAAGATCAGGTAACAGGTAAAGCCATGGTACATCAGATCAAGTCAGGTAGCATATAAGTATCATGTCATGTCGAGAGGTGCACGGTACCATGTCGTGTCAAGTAGTAGGTGTAACAAGTCATGTCAGGGGTGCACAAATGTCATGTGGGTGCTCATAATCAAACTAGCATAAGCATGGGTATACAAAACAAGTATGGGGTACTAGTAGAGCAATAAAATGGAACATTGTAATATGATATGCAATCAGGTACAGATTAAGGCATATAGATGCACAGTTATGATTATGGTTAAAGTTAAAGTTCTAATACTACTTAAACTACAATATATCAAATGTGGAATGTTAATATTATAATAGTATATATATTCAAGTGATCTATGGATGCAATAATATGTATACTAGACGAGATGGATGCAAACGGGTATTTGAAAAGTTATAAACTATTTTATGGTACTATGGGCTATGCAGCCAAGCACTATGATATAAATATGGACGTGAGCACAAAATATTGTAATCTAACAGGCAACCAGGTATGTTTTCATAATTAACTCAAAAATGATATAAACGGACATAGAATGGTAAAATGTAATATAGGGTGCTAAATTCAAACTTCATGATTAATATGTATCTAAATAAATATGAAATATTATAAATAGCATGTAGCAAGTTTTACTTGCCTCGAACGGATCACGATACGGGATGCGCACGCAGCGTCCAATATCGGCAATCGTTGCAACATCCACACGCGCACACGGGACAGGTCCAGGCACAGCAAGAAGGTAACCGCGCAAGTAGGGGACGTCCGCAGGGTTGCTCGGATCGTCGGCTGCGGCACGGCTCCGGCGATCGTCGGAAAACAGAATCAAGAGAACAAGAAGAGACGGAAAAACAAGAAGTAGAAGAAAGAGAAGAGAGAAGAGAGAAGAGATGAGGTTGTGGCTGCTCTGTGGTTGGTATTTGGGGACAGAGGCAAGGCAAGGGAAACGAAGGTGACGATGATGGTTCCGGCCATCACCGGAAAAGTACCAGATCAAGAAAGAGGAAGAGAAGGGAAAAGAAGAAGAAGAAGAAGAGAGGAAGTGGGTGATGGTGTCCTGGGGTCTGGGGTTCTTGGCCGAGAAGTTGACAAGGAGGTCGGCGAAGGCAAGACGGAGATGGGTGCAGTGGCCGGAACTTGGGGTGCAGGGGGTTTTGCTCGGGGAAGAAGGCGAGGAGACGAGGAGTGAGGTGAGGAGGATGAGGAGAAGGAGAAGGTGATGAAGATGGAGGTGGTGGCGACGGGGATACGACGACGAGGTCGAAGCTCCGGCGATGGGGTGCAGGCGAGGTCGCAGCGTCGGGATCTTAGGTTCTCGTGGGTTTTGCAGCGGGGAGGAGAGAGAGAGGTGAGGTGGTCGAGGAGATGAGTGGAGGCGACGAAGAGGGTGGTGAGACGGCAACGGCGGTGAGACGAGCGAAGGCTAGGGCGTGGGTTTGGGTCTCAAGGTGGTGCTCGGTGAAAAGGTTGATCGACGGCGAGGTGATGGAGATGGTGGTCGAGTAGGTGTGGTGGCGGTAGGAGTCTAGGTCGAGGGTTAGGGACGGTCGACGACGTGAGGGTCGACGGCGAGGCGAGGCAGGGGCATGAAGCTTTGGGGGGAAGGAAATAAAGAAGGAGAAGAAGAAGAGAGGGAGGAGAGAGAGTACGTAAAATATGAAAGGAAATATAAAAATTAGAGGGGGAAGAGAGAGACTGAGAGAGAAAGAGAGAGAGAGAGGATGCGAGAGGGGAGAGAGAGAATGGGATGAATAGGGAGGAGAAAGAAAGTTGGATTTAGTGAGGCGAGAGAGAGAGAAACACCGTGAGGGGAGAGAGAAAGAGAAGAGGAAAGAAAGGGAGAGAGAAAGGTGTGGGGCCCAGCGCAGGGAAAGAAGGAAGCCGATTGGCTCGTGGAAAAATATAGGAGAGAGAGAGGGTTGTTATGAGCTTGATAAGAAAATATTTTTAAAATTAAAATCAAAAGATTTGTAAGCTGTAAAATTTTATAAACTGTTAAAATATTTAAAATACTAATAAAATTTGATATTTTTGGAAAATACTAACTTAGTCCAAAACACGCCCGGTTCGGGTCTAAAAATCCAGTTTTAAAATATGAAAAATATATGCGACTTCCAAATTTTAAAATGAAAGATTAGGTAACAAAAATGCATACCCCCAAGAACGGATGCACGTGCGTGCGCGTATCCATCCAAACACGTCCGTTTCACTGAACGGGACGAGAACGAAACGCACGGATGCTACCACAGGGTCAGGGGTATCTTGCAGGCTATGAAATATAATTTTAATTTATTTTACATGACCTAAAATGTTATATGATAAAACATGTGGTGCTAGATGAAATGCCAATATGTACAAATCATAAGATGCACGTATCCATGCGACAAGTCAAGGTAATCTATAAATAAGAATCAAACAAGTTCAAGCAAGCGGGTCGGGTCGAATGCAATGTAAAATGTAAAACACCGTTCGCACCCAAACACGAAAGATCAATAAAATGCCACAAATAAATAAATACGGAAACTGGAATTGGTATAAATGTACTCGGTTGTTACATTATACCCAACTACAAAAAGAATTCCGTCCTCGAAATTCCAAGAACAAGAAAGGATAAAACAATCAAGAAACTACAAGAATAGATGTGGAAACTTCTGCCGGATTTCATCTTCTCGTTCCCAAGTTGATTCTCTATGTGAGCGACTCTCCCAAGAAATAAGTACGAGAGGGATAACCTTGTTCTTAAGAACCTTTTCTCTTCGATCCATAATCGACATCGGTCGCTCCTCGAAAGTCAAATCTTCTCGTACAGCCAGCTCCGAATGATCCAACACATGTGTTTCATCTCAAACATACTTACGGAGTTGAGATACGTGAAACATGTCATGAACATTCGCCAAGGATTGCGGTAACGCCAAACGATAAGCCACTTCTCCAACACGTTCCAATATCTCAAAAGGTCCAACGAATTGTGGACTAAGCTTTCCTCGAATTTCGAAACGAATCACCCCTCTAGTCGGTGATATCTTCAAGAATACCAAATCACCCACGGCGAACTCTAGAGGTCTTCTCGACGTATCTGCCCAACTCTTTTGTCGATCTTGTGCTGCTTTCATATGATTCCGGATAGTGTTAATCTTCTCAACTGTTTGCACCACCAAATCTGGTCCCAAAAATCTTCGTTCACCGACATCGTCCCAGCAAACAGGTGAACGGCACTTGCGACCATATAAAGCTTCGAATGGAGCCATCTGAATAGTCGCCTGGAAACTGTCGTTGTAAGAAAACTCC
This sequence comes from Agapanthus africanus, assembly GCA_030015575.1. NCBI lineage: Eukaryota > Viridiplantae > Streptophyta > Magnoliopsida > Asparagales > Amaryllidaceae > Agapanthus > Agapanthus africanus. The sequence continues at coordinate 459,879,400 of JASDDO010000012.1, read as the reverse complement.
ACCAAATGTAGATGATCCTTTCAAGAACCCTTGAAGTCTAACATGCAAGCTCATGTCTTCAAGACTTTGGATCGTTCTCTCCGACTGGCCAAATGTTTGAGGATGATAAGCTGTGCTAAACTTCAATCAAGTCCCCAAACTTTCCTAAAAGCTCCTCCAAAAGTGTGATAAGAAACGGCTGTCACGGTCGGACACGATGCTCACCGGTACTCCATGCAATCTTACAATATCCTACATGTACCGTTCTGCCAAAGTTTCTGTTGCTTGACCAACTCAAGAAGGTATGAAATGAGCTGCCTTGGTCAATCTATCAACAGTCACCCAAACTGCATTGTTATCCTTTAGACTCCGCGGTAAAGCCATCACGAAATCCATGGTTATATGTTCCCACTTCCATTGAAGAATCGGAAGTGGTTGCAATAAACCAACAACCCTTTGATGTTCAGCCTTAACTTGCTGATACACCAAGCACTTTGCCACAAAGCGGCAAACTCCCGTTTCATGCCTTCCCACCAGAAATGCTGTCGTATATCTCGGTGTATCTTCGTGCCTCCTGGATGTACGGAATACTCGGAACTGTGTGCCTCCTTCATAACTTCTTCGCGAATATCTCCCTTTGGTACATACAGACGACTACCATATCGCAACGAACCATCTTCATGAATCGACAAGTCCAGCTTCAACCTGTTCTCGAAACTTCTGTAATCTAGGGTCCTGCAATTGTGCTGCTTTAAAATTTGCGATCAACGACGACTGTACTTGCAGCTGCATCAACTGCCCTGAAGAATGCGGTAGCACAACCTCCAAATCGAATTTTCGAAAGTTTTCAACAAGTCCCTTCTGTGCAGTCAAAATCTGAATTGCTGACAACCGACTAAGCATATCCGGTCACAACATTAACTTTCCCCGGATGGTTCTTAAGATCAAGATCGTAGTCAGCCATCAGCTCCAACCATCTACGCTGTCTCATAATTAGTTCCTTCTGAGTGAACACGTACTTTAGACTTTTGTGATCGGTGAATACTTCGACCCCTTTCGCCCAATAAGTAGTGTCTCCAAATCTTCAAAAAGAAAATCAGAGCTGCTAGCTCCAGGTCCTGAGTTGGGTAATTCTTCTCATGGAACTTCAACTGTCTCGATGCGTAAGCTACAATCTTCCCATGTTGCATCAAAACACATCCCCAAACCATTTTCCAGATGCGTCGCTGTGAATCACTAATCCTCCGGAACCGTCTGGTACGGTTAAAACAGGTGCGGTTATCAACGTCTGCTTCAACGCCTCAAAAGCTGACGCACACTTATCCGTCCATTCTAACGGTACCTCCTTGCGCGTAAGCTTAGTCAAAGGTTCAGCCAAACGAGCAAAAATTTTCACGAACCTTCTGTAATACTCGGCAAGTCCAAGAAAGCTTCTGATCTCTGCAACATTCTTCGGAATCGGCTAATCTCGAATTGCTGTAATCTTTTCGGGATCAACGACGATTCCATCTCCAGACACGACATGCCCCAAAACTTCACTTCTTCAAGCCAAAACTCGCACTTGCTCATTTTCGCATACAATCTTTCTTGCCTCAATGTCTGCAGTGCGATCCTCAAGTGTTCTGCATACTCTTCAATACTCTTCGAGTAGACCAGAATATCTTCAATGAACACCACTATAAACTGGTCCAAGAATGGTGAAAAGACTCGGTTCATCAAGTCCATAAATATCGCCGGTGTATTCGTGACTCCGAATGGCATCACTAAATATTCGTAATGGCCATACCGAGTTTGGAACGCAGTCTTGCAAATATCTTCTGGTTTAGCTCGGACCTGATGATATTCGGATCACAAATCCAGCTTCGAGAATACCCTCGCACCACTAAGCTGCTCAAATAATTCGCCAATGCGAGGGATCGGGTACTTGTTCTTAATAGTCACCCGGTCTAATTCTCGATAATCGATGCACATCCTCCTTGTGCCATCTTTCTTCTTTACTAGAAGAACTGGAGCTCCCCAAGGCGAGTTACTGCTGCGAATCCAATCCTTCTTAAGTAATTCAGTAACCTGCTTCTTGACTTCTTCCAACTCCACTGGTGCCATTGGATAGTACACTTTAGAGACTGGCGCTGCACCAGGGACAAGATTGATCGCAAACTCCACATCTCGTTTTGGTGGTAACCCGAGATGTACTCGAACACGTCCATGAAATCGAACTACAGCTGACGCTTCCTTCTTATCAACTTCCATCAACGAAAGAACATTGTTTGTCGGCCTAGCCCTAAACTCGACCGGCCCGACAGAACCGCTTCCTCCAGCAAAACAAACTCCGGATGTCCGGGAATCTGGAAAATCACTTCCTTTGTCCTACAATCAATGTGAGCGTGGACAGTGCCGAGAAAATCCATTCCCAAGACAACAACAAACAAAGGGATGCACCAGAATTGAATAATTCTAATGCGGGAAAGACATGAACAAGTAGGATGCTTGAAACGATTTCACCTGAAGCCAAACACTGAAGAAGATAAGCACGGTAAACAGGATTCAAGCTTGTGATAAAACATGAACTGGAAAGCAAGAGAAACAAGGCAATATAACGACCATGGAACAAGGAAGTGAATCAAGACCAGGACTCTAAGTTACTTAAATAGAGTACCGCATTGTAACCATGCTGCAGTTCATGGGTACAATTACATAACTCCACTCAAGTCGCCCAAATCCTAGTATCAGAATCAAGAAACAGGGAGAAACAATAGAGAACCCAAAAGGTTTCAAGTCGAGATGCAAAGTGGTTTGCATATCGTCAAGGCGAAGGATGAAAGAAAGATATGATTCAAGAATCATGATAGCAATGTGGCAGGACAAGTTCCTAATCACGAGTATTCTGATTCGTGTATTCGGTCCAATACCCAACTACAAAAAGAATCAAACTCGATTAACCTATATCCTATGGCTTTGATACCAAAAGAACCATGTCACATTCCGCTTCCCAGAGTACGCTAAGATAGGCACGTGACATAGCCAACCATGCTACCTGTGGATAGGAAAAATCCTTCCACAGTCACATTACGGCTGTAGAGATATCAAGAACAGGAAAGTAAACTAAACTATCTAGTGCATGTCCATAAGCCAGAGTAAATGAGTCAAAAAAATATAATATGCGGAAGCAAAGGATCCAATAAATAAAACACCTGGAATAGTAAATCTGGATACAAACAGAGTCCTCGCCGCTCGTAACAGCGGCAGTACTCCTGATCAGTCTGCAACAAAGGTAGAGGATCTGGGCCATGCAAAATCCAGACGTCAGTGCGTTATAATATCAAGCAATACTATAAACAGGGGTAGCAAGACATACAGGTATGTGTATGAACAGTAAAACAGGTATAACAGTAATATAAATGAGGACAGTGAGGGTAATTTGTAGTGAGTAATCTAGACTGGTCTATTGGATTAACTACTCTCAAGTCTTTGAAATCAATTTGATGAATCATCGATGTAACTCAATAGTATCCCGTGCGTGCCCGGGATCACGGTGAAGATTCTCGAGCTGAAACCGAGACATGCCGCTAGACACTAAAAGGAAAAGGGGTAACGATGAATGATGTCCACGGCATCATCCCAAGGCTGGCCTAGCCTCTAAAAAGGTAGTGGATAACGATGGATGATGTCAGCAGCAGCATCCCAAGGCTGGCCTAGCCTCTAAAACTGATCGGTAAAGGTAGCAAACTGTCGAGTTACAAGTCAGGTTTCATCATTGATTTCCCCATACCCCCAAGTTATATATGTTCAAGTCAGGTATTAAATAATCTGGAGCTAAAGCCAACACAGGATCAGGCAGGTACAGGTTTGTCTGGATAGACAACGGGAAATGTCCGTAAGGACAACAGGTCAGGTTTGTTAGCATTAGTCACAAGATCAGGTAACAGGTAAAGCCATGGTACATCAGGTCAAGTCAGGTAGCATATAAGTATCATGTCATGTCGAGAGGTGCACGGTACCATGTCGTGTCAAGTGGTAGGTGTAACAAGTCATGTCAGGGGTGCACAAATGTCATGTGGGTGCTCATAATCAAACTAGCATAAGCATGGGTATACAAAACAAGCATGGGGTACTAGTGGAGCAATAAAATGGAACATTGTAATGTGATATGCAATCAGGTACAGATTAAGGCATATAGATGCACAGTTATGATTAGGGTTAAAGTTAAAGTTCTAATACTACCTAAACTACAATATATCAAATGTGGAATGTTAATATTATAATACTATATATATTCAAGTGATCTATGGATGCAATAATATGTATACTAGACGAGATGGATGCAAACGGGTATTTGAAAAGTTATAAACTATTTTATGGTACTATAGGCTATGCAGCCAAGCACTATGATATAAATATGGACGTGAGCACAAAATATTGTAATCTAACAGGCAACCAGGTATGTTTTCATAATTAACTCAAAAATGATATAAACGGACATAGAATGGTAAAATGTAATATAGGGCGCTATATTCAAACTTTATGATTAATATGTATCTAAATAAATATGAAATATTATAAATAGCATGTAGCAAGTTTTACTTGCCTCGAACGGATCACGATACGGGATGCGCACGCAGCGTCCAATGTCGGCAATCGTTGCAACATCCACACACGCACACGGGACAGGTCCAGGCACAACAAGAAGGTAACCACGCAAGTAGGGGACGTCTGCAGGGTTGCTCGGATCATCGGCAGCGGCACGGCTCCGGCGATCGTCGGAAAACGGAATCATGAGAACAAGAAGAGAAGGAAAAACAAGAAGAAGAAGAAGAAAGAGATGAGAGAAGAGATGAGGTTGTGGCTGCTCTGTGGTTGGTATTTGGGGACAGAGGCGAGGCGAGGGAAACAAAGGTGACGATGATGGGTTTCCGGCGATCACCGGAAAAGTACCAGATCAAGAAAGAGGAAGAGAAGGGAAAAGAAGAATAAGAAGAAGAAGAGAGGAAGTGGGTGATGGTGTCCTGGGGTCTTGGGTTCTGGGCCGAGAAGTTGACATGGAGGTCGGCGAAGGCAAGGCGGAGATGGGTGCAGTGGCCGGAACTTGGGGTGCAGGGGGTTTTGCTCGGGGAAGAAGGCGAGGAGACAAGGAGTGAGGTGAGGAGGATGAGGAGAAGGAGAAGGTGATGAAGATGGAGGTGGTGGCGACGGGGATACGACGACGAGGTCGAAGCTCCGGCGATGGGGTGCAGGCGAGGTCGCGGCGTCAGGATCTTGGGTTCTCATGGGGTTTGCAGCGCGGTGGAGAGAGAGAGAGGTGAGGTGGTCGAGGAGATGAGTGGAGGCGACGAAGAGGGTGGTGAGACGGCAACGGCGGTGAGACGAGCGAAGGCTAGGCCGTGGGTTTAGGTCTCAAGGTGGTGCTCGGTGAAAGGGTTGATCGACGGCGAGGTGATGGAGATGGTGGTCGAGTATGTGTGGCGGCGGTAGGAGTCTAGGTCGAGGGTTAGGGACGGTCGATGACGTGAGGGTCGACGGCGAGGCGAGGCAGGGGCGCGAAGCTTTGGAGGGAAGGAAATAAAGAAGGAGAAGAAGAAGAGAGAGAGGGGAGAGAGGGAGTACGTAAAATATGAAAGGAAATATAAAAATTAGAGGGGGAAGAAAGAGACTAAGAGAGAGAGAGATAGGATGCGAGAGGAGAGAGAGGGAGGAGAGAGATAGAGAGAATGAGAGAGATCGAGAGGAGAGAGAGAGTGGGATGAATAGGGAGGAGAAAGAAAGTTGGATTTAGTGAGGTGAGAGAGAGAAACACCGTGAGGGGAGAGAGAAAGAGAAGAGGAAAGAAAGGGAGAGAGAAAGGTGTGGGGCCCAGCGCAGGGAAAGAAGGAAGCTGATTGGCTCGTGGAAAAATATGGGAGAGAGAGAGGGTTGTTATGAGCTTGATAAGAAAAGATTTTTAAAATTAAAATCAAAAGATTTGTAAGCTGTAAAATTTTATAAACTGTTAAAATATTTAAAATACTAATAAAATTTGATATTTTTGGAAAATACAAACTTAGTCCAAAACACGCCCGGTTCGGGTCTAAAAATCCAGTTTTAAAATATGAAAAATATATGCGACTTCTAAATTTTAAAATGAAAGATTAGGTAACAAAAATGCATACCCCCAAGAACGGATGCACGTGCGTGCGCGTAGCCATCCAAACACGTCCGTTTCACTGAACGGGACGAGAACGAGACGCACGGATGCTACCACAGGGTCTGGGGTATCATGCAGGCTATGAAATGTAATTTTAATTTATTTTACACGACCTAAAATGTTATATGATAAAACATGTGGTGCTAAATGAAATGCCAGTATGTACTAATCATGAGATGCACATGTCCATGCGATAAGTCAAGGTAATTTATAAATAAGAATCAAACAAGTTCAAGTAAGCGGGTCGGGTCGAAAGCAATGCAAAATGTAAAACACCGTTCGCACCCAAACACGAAAGATCAATAAAATGCCACAAATAAATAAATACGGAAACTGGAATTGGTATAAATGTACTCGGTTGTTACACATAATCATGGAAGGCGGTAATGGCAAGAAGGGTCCGAATGGATTTGAGCATAGCCACTGGAGAAAAAGTTTCGTCATAGTCCAAACCAAGTCTTTGACGAAAACCCTTTGCAAAAAGTCTTGCCTTATAGGTTTCCACTTGTCCATCTACACCAATCTTTTTCTTGAAGATCCACTTGTATCCTATGGGTTTTACCCCATCTAGAGCAAAGTCCAAACTCCATACTTTGTTGGTATGCATGGACTCCATCTCGGTCCGCATTGCATCCAGCCATCTTACTGAGTCGCCGCTCTGGATGGCCTGCTTGAAGCTAGTAGGTTCATCATTATCAATGACGCAATCCTCTCTATCCCCGTCTATGAGAAAACCGTAGTATCTCTCAGGAGGATGAGACGGCCTACTACTCCTACGGAGGGGTGCGGGAATGTCCTGTTCTTCTTGAACTTCTGGTTCTGCCAAATTTTCAGTAGTAGTTTGTGGTTCTGGAATTTCTTCCAGTTCTATTGCGCTCCCACTTGTTTCCTTTTCTAAAAACCGTTGTTCTAGAAAATGGGCATTACGAGAAACAAAAACCTTTTGTTCCTCTGCGTAATAGAAAAAATACCCCTTGTAGTTCTTTGGATATCCCACAAACTTACACTGTACTGATCGTGCCTCGAGTTTGTCCGCATGCTGCTTTTTAACAAAAGCTGGACATCCCCATATCTTCAGATACTGAAGATAGGGTTTCTTCCCACTCCATATCTGATATGGTGTGGTAGGCACAGTCTTGGTAGGAACCCTGTTCAAAAGATATGCAGCTAATTCTAGCGCATAATCCCAGAAAGATCGCGGTAACTCGGCATTACTAATCATGGAACGTACCATATCCAATAGGGTTCGGTTCCGTCTTTCCGATACACCGTTATGCTGTGGAGTGTATGGAGGAGTAAGCAGAGAGAGAATTCATTTCTCTTTTAGGTTACCCAGGAACTCGGCACTTAAGTATTCACCACCTCGATCAGATCTCAGTGTCTTGATACTTTTGCCGGTTTGGTTTTCTACTTCATTCTTATATTCTCGGAATTTCTTAAATGCCTCGGATTTATGGTTCATCAAGAAAATGAATCCATACATAGAGAAATCATCCGTAAAAGTAATGAAATATGAAAAACCGCCTCTTGCATGTATAGACATTGGACCACATACAACGCTGTGTATGAGTCCTAAGAGCTCGCTCGCTCTTACTCCATGTCCAGTGAATGGAGTTTTTGTCATCTTTCCTTTGAGATATGATTGACAAGTGGCATAAGATTGATATTCGAACGGATCTAAATATCCTTCTCTATGTAACTTAGTTAACCTTGTCTCATTGATGTGACCTAGTCTACAATGCCATAAGAAAGCCTGATTTATATCTGGAAACTTTCTTTTTAGTGTGTTCTGGACATTGAAAATCTGTAATTGGTTAACACGTATATACAGTTATCTAGTGTACCGGACCCAATCAAACCATGATTAAGGTGGATGTTAACAACATCGCTTACAAACATTAAATCATAACCTTCTTTTGATAACAACGATACTGATATGATATTACACGTTAAACTGGGTACACAAAAACAGTTGCGCAAAACCAAAATATGTCCACTCGTCAATCCAAGGTGATAATCCCCTACGGACACAGCATTCACGCTAGCTCCGTTAGCAACCTGGAGGGTCATATCACCAACCTTCAGCACTCTACGGTTTCTCAGTGCCTGCAATGAATTGCATATATGAGATCCTGATCTGGTATCCAATACCCAGGAAGTAGAGTTGATTGACAGACAATTTTCAATTACAAACACACCTGAAGTCGAAGCCACAGCTTGCTTCGGGTCCTGGTTCTTGGCAATCCAAGCTTTGCGATCTTTCTTCCAATGGCCTTTCCTACGACAGTGGAAGCACTCGTCCTTTGCCACTACTGGAACCACAACCTTTGCCTTTCCCTTAACTCCCACCTTACCAACACCACCTCTTGGTCTGGTAGCGGCCTTCTTCTTCCTTCCTTTGGCCCTTGCCTTGGACCTGGAAGGGGAAGCACCACGAACAAACATAGTGGGTGTTTCCCTTGCTTTCTGCAAGGTGCCCTCTGCACTCCTCAACATGTTAAGGTGTTCTGGAAGTTCAACTTCTTTACCTTGAATGTTGAAATTCAAGATAAACTGGGCGTAGGTGGAAGGAAGGGACTGGAGAATCAAGTCTGTATACAGCTCGTTCTCTAATGTTGTCCCGAGGTCTGCGAGCTCTTCAATATAACCAATCATCTTAAGGACATGTTCCCCTACAGATGATCCGACGGCCATCCTCGACTGAAACAAGTTCTTCGAGGTCTCGTATCTAGCTATACGAGATTGCTCTCTATACAGTTCTTTGGTGTGGAGAAATATGGATTCTAGATCCATATTCTCGTGCCTCCTCTGATGTTCATTATTCATAGAGGCAAGCACGATGCATTTGGCCTTCGCGTAATCTAACTCCCAGGTCTTGCGGATTTCCTTATCCGCGACACTGGATTCAGGACCTGGGACGGCAGGGGCCTTTGTAGTAAGGACATACCCCAATTTGTCATAGGTAATAACCATCTTAACATTCCGGAACCAATCTTTATAGTTTGGCCCTGTCAAAATATTTTTATCTAATAATAACTTAAGGCCTGTCATGTTCTGGGTCACTGCAATAAGAGAGAGAGGGAACACTTTAGCATGATGCTCTTGCAAGTTTAGAGTGGTTTTTAGTTTATCTAAATAGGATGGCTCCCACTGTTTCTCGAATCCCTCCTCAAACCATAAAGGAAGAACTGTTCAGTACTATTCTCACCGTACAATACTTGCTTAACCGTTCAGCCAGGCCGGTGTCGGTACTTCGAGGGAGGTTTTACGACGCTTTCGCAAAATTCCTTAATTAAATAACCTCTTTTCTCTGGGGTGTAGCCCCGCTAACACCTTTCTCGACACCTACTTGGTTTATAGCATTGATCGTTAAGTGAAAGAATCTCCTGATGAGTAGCATATACTCACAGTAGGATCGGGATCTAAATATTATCGTGTGATAAAGCTGAAGGAATCCTACCAAAATTATCACACTCCAAATGGTATGCAATCTCTTAGCAAGTTTCAGTTTCTTTAGAAACTCCCGATATGGATTTCTGCCCCATGCTCTTATGACCTTGGCGTTGGTCAAAATGTCATAAGTCACATGTCAAGTTCTACCCATCATTATCTTGTTAATTTGAACCCATCCGTACATACCCCTAACGTTGGCCAAATGGCAGTACGACTGTCCCAAACTAACTCATCTATCTATGCAACAAATGAATACCCAGCAGCTACCAAACACTATGCCTTGACGTTGGTCAAAATACATAGCTTGAATACTACTGAATACCCAAATGAAATGACGGAGGGCTACGAATGGTTTTGGCGAAACCGTGAACGTAGTGAACTTGATATGATCGAAGGAACCTGATAGCTTTTAAAAGGAGTGGTTTAAGCTCCGCAATTAAAATATCTTCTGTTTTAAAATAACCGAGTGGTTTCTTTTAAACTGTTCCAACGATTCAACTTTGGTTTATTTTCTTTTCATTAATATAATGTGTCCCATCAATTAACCTATCATTGCAGAAAACAACGAAAATACAACCTCCTCTTATGCCATCCGCATTCGCCACTGGGCCCCGTCATTCACCCGTTAGGTTACTTAACTAACAACAGAGCGGGGGCTGGGCTAGCGCGGGTGCAAAACATAAGTGACACCTACTAGATATCATATATAGATATTGTACATTCTTCAGACGCAATAATAGGCATTCCAGATCACAGATGAACATATTGGATTTTCTAAGGATCCGCATTCCTTTTGAGCCTGCAAAGAAAGACGGATTACATAGTCGCGATGAATAGCCAAAACCCCACCCTAGACCCCTACGGGTACGGCAAACTACCCGTCAAGTAGCCGAAGTGAAGTGGTCTCCCTCAACGACGTGAGTAGGCCACTAAACACTTCAAAGTACCCGGTAGTTTGTACACCTCATCTTGGGTCTATCCTAGGAGCAGAAAACAGTAAATGAAATAATACAACGGTGGCTACAACCTCAACCCGGATGTGCCCCGCAAAAGAATATTACAACAAATTACAATTTACATTTGAATGAAAGAAACACTCGTCTCACATCCCCGGCTATCCATTCAGGACAATCCAACAAGTTCATATTCACAAACCAGTAAAAAAATTTACAGAAATGTGCAACCCCTGCTAACCGACATACTAGCAGTTAGGGGAGGTTTACGAACATATTAAACACAACACAGATATAATCCAGTTAGCCAAATATCTTATAATTTCGATCAAGCAACACAAATGAATCTACTCTAAACAATTCTCTTTGCACATATAACCTAAGCAGAAACAAAACATCCCAGAAAATACAACATCAACACAGAAGAATAACTGAGCAAATTTGGGTTGACTCGGAGTCAACTCGGCCGCGGATCCGCGGCGGATCGCTTGGATTGGCGGCGGTTCCGCGGTGGTATGGTCGAGTCACGATCCTAAATTTCTTCACAATTCTTTAAAAACCCTGCTTGTATTTTTAAGGGTCCCTGAAAAAATTTTAGACCCCGTTTTAAAATCGGCAGAAACTATGTGAAAATGTTGTTTTTTCGGGTTCGTTTTGCGATCGAATTTCTAAAGATTTTACTAACATGTTAGTTATGGTTTAGCTAGGCTCTGATACCACTGTAAGTGGACGTTAGACACCCCACATGATGCAGGGAGGCGGGATAGGTAAAACAATCATTTTGTTCAAGTTAACATCGACTAACTTTATGGATCTTTGCTAAACCCTAACTAACAAACTATCTAGAAGTGCTAAACTACTATGATAGATGATTATACCTCAAGATACTAGTCCTTCTTGTTCTTGTTGTTCACCAACTCGTCGGCCTCCTTGATGTGATAGAAGATCCACCCGAGAGTTCCTTCTCCAAGCTTTAACCTCTCACTTGAGGTAACTAAGTGGCTAGGATTGCTAATCCAAGTGACCTAGAAGATATAGAAGTGGATTAAGGATCTATTAGTCTTGCTAACCCTTAGGATCTCAACACATGAGAGGATTAGGGTTAGGTTTTTGAAGAGAGAGAGATTGAGGAGAGAGAATGTGTTTGTTAGAATGAAATGAATTATAACTCAATTATGTATATATTATGAAGCATAAAATATCTTGTACAAATATATTGCACAAATATCTTCATGCTTCATTTAATACAAATGAATGAATCATCTAATGAGTCATTAAAACAATTAATGCTTCATTAACTCATTTGGATGAATCATCTCATGAGTCACTAATTCATTTAATGCAATTACACATAAGCTCTCCACCTCACCTTTCTTCTAGAAGCTTCTCGACTAATTACGAGAATGCCCCTCCCATCCATAAAACACGGATATTCTGAGACTGCATAAATCCAATAATCCAATACTAGAATCTGGCTTAAATTAAAGCCCACTAGTATAATCTGTCCGAACATCATACGTGCACAAGTACACGTATATGTCAGAACCTTGTCGTAAAACCATACGACCTCTATATCGTTTCGCCTGAAGCAGGGAAACACTCTGTGTGGGACTCTAAAGACTCGACACTACGCTGGCAGTGGGTTTAACCACAGGCCGCAAGTGGCACTAGCTGTACGTAACGGTCCCCAGGTAGATGTCGATAAGAAGGCCGATGAGGAAATCCATCCGAACTCCTACTGAGCCTGATGTGACAATCTCCGTACAGTCCGATCTGTTCGTCTAAGACTATCGCATATCGGGCCTAGGGGCGGCAAGCGCCAGTCCCCTAAAAGCTGTATAAGTCGTGTCGGAGTGAAGCCCACTACACCTTGAAAAGCTACTGGAAATCCTACCAGTATATCTCGTTTGCCCTGGCCAGGTACTTTGCGTAATGGCTCTCCAAACACAGTGCGATATCAACTCCCAATACCGGGAGAGACGAATCCTATCTAACCGCCACTGCCTCCAAGTGCTTCGGGACTGCACCCAACTGCTAACTGTTTGCACGACTCCTTTGAGCCGTGGTAGGGTAGCAATCTAAGAACAGTGGGAACACACTCGAGACGAAGCAGCAGTATCAAGTCAACGGACTATGCTGTACTCATGTCACCTGGGAACTGTTAACTGACGACGGGTATAATACCTACCAACAGTTCCCTGCGAGTCCTGTCCGGTATACCCGTAACCCAACGAGTACCTGCATACTATCTCCAGTACAACGTACTAATGGCTGTGGAACAGACCATCTCCCATGCTGTGATGAGAAGCGTATACACTAGTCTACTCTGAAGTATCGATTCCCTGTCTCGATAATCCTACGACTAGGAACCTGAAAAAGGATATGCTTGTAGACTACCCAGCTCCCACTAGTGTGACTGCCATCACAACGCTGGTAGTTAAGCAAGATCCTAAGGGCTCTATCAATATGTATTCGCGATATGCTAAAAGAAACATATACACATATTAAGATAGATATAAACCAAGTAGCATACTACTATGTTGAGCAAGACTGTTAATACAACTGTGAATATCCCAAGCTTCCATTAGTAATATACAAGCTAGTATGATACAATAATGGCCCCTAAGGCATATACACTAACACCTCGCTCTAGGATTGGAAGGCTATTCGCCGCACTCGTAGGGGGTACAGGTTGACCCAAGGAGGGGTGTTCAAGTTACCGGATTCTGTGAAGTGCTGGGTGGTCCATTCACTTTGCTGTAAGGGGTTGCCTCGCTTCAGGTTTTGGCAGGTAACATGCCACACCCGTAGGGGTCTAGGTTTCATTGCACAGGCTATCCACACGACCAGGGGAACGTCGGGTTTCAGTTGCGGCTCTGTGAAACCCGGGGATCTCAGATTATCTGTATTGTTCTGTGATGCTTATTACTTTTCTGTAATGTTGCATTTATCACGCCTAGAGCGATTATTGTATATTGATATATATACTAGTAGATGTTGTATATGTTTTACACCCGCGCTAGTCCAGTCCCCGCTCTGTCGTTAGTTAAGCAACCTAACGGGAGATGATGGTACCCAGTGGAGAATGCGGATGGCATATACGTACATTTTATTTTCGTTCTTTTCTAGTGTGATTAATTGATGGGACTGCGTTGATTTTGATCAATGAAAAGGAAAACAAACATGTTTGATGTTTTTGGAACAGTTTTCAAAAAGTGTTATTACAAGGACGTTTTATTTTGTTTTGCACAATGGTATTCAGTTGGAATATCCTGCACCTCATTCGACGAGGCAAGGGTCGAGATCCCTTCACCGGGAGTGACCCCTTGGGCAGAAGTTTGCGTCAGGATAATAACTTCACTATAGTCGAATACTTGTTTCTTTGCATCACGGTATTCAGTTGGAACATCCTGCACCTCATTCCACGAGGAAAGAGCCGAGATCCCTTCACCGGGAGTGACCTCTTTAGCAAAAGTTTTCGCCAATATATTTTTGTAAAAAGCTATCAGGTTCCTTCAACAAGATCAAGTTCATTACGTTAAAGGTTTTTTGCCAAAAACCAGCCGTAGCCCTCCGTCGTTTCAGACGGGTAGCACGCAGTATTCATGCTAGATTTGTTGGCCTTCGTCAAGGCATAGTGGATGGTAGTTGCTTGTTACTTTTCTGTTGCATAGATAGATGCGTTGGTTTGGGACAGTCGTATTACCTTGTTGGCCTTCGTCGATGGTATATACGGGTGGGTTCAAATTAACCTGGACAATGACGGGTAGAACTTGACATGTGACTTATGATTTGTTGGCCTTCGTCAAGGTCATAAGAGCATGGGGTAAAAATCATATCGGGAGTTTCTAAAGAAACTGAAACTTGCCAGGCATGCGCATACCTTCTGGAGTGTGATAACGTGAGTGGATTCCTTCACGTTATCATGCGATGATAGTTGGATCCTGATTCCCACTGATGACTTGGTTTACTCTTCGAGTGATCCCGACTAATTCTTCTTTCAGGTTTGGAGGAGAATTTGACGGTACAGTGGGAGGTTTCCTGATTAGATAAAGTGATAACCATTCTGATCTAGGTTAGAGTGCACGCAGAGTGTTTCTTTTCTCTCTCTCTTTGGCAACGACCATGGACTGACCCTAGACTATGACTCAGTAACCAAGTTGACCGAACTTTCTTAAAACACTGGCTTTTGGATTGTCTTAGTTGCATAAGTCATTGCCGCTCCTTCTGTTACCCTTTGCATTTCTCCAGAACACCTCATATTACTACGAACATCCACTTCCATTGGATAAATCATCGTATGGTTATATACGAACTCAAAGAAACTTGTTCCGGATTCGAGGATGGATTCAGGTTCTGGAGAAATTGAATTGGTTTATTCAGTTGTCTTTTATCATCACCTTCTCTCAGGTTGCGAAGGCTCCTTGGTTTAGGAGAGTACACCTATTACGCTTATTGGATAGTCTCCTTCCAAACCATAGGCAGGTGCCGAAAGGTAGGGAAAGGAGAAAACCAATTAGCCTAAGTAGGGTGTACAAAAGGAGATAAGTAAAGACATATGAAGGGATTAGAAAGAGGGCAAAGTAAATTGTGACTGCTATCATTCACGACCAAACCGTGTAGTTCATCGCCACTCCTATTTCACCTTTGTTTTTCTCCAGTTCAGGAGGAATAGAATAAGGTATTATTCGGTTGTCTTTTATCATCACCTTCTCTCAGATTGCGAGTACTCCTAGGATTAGGAGTATACACCTATTACGCTTATTGGATAGTCTTCTTCTAAACCATAGGCTGGTGCCGAACGGTAGGGAAGGAAGAAAACCATTAAGCCTAACGATGGTATACAGAAGGTAACGACTAAAGACAAATAAAGGGATTTGGAGAGATGGCAAGGAAATATACGGTTATAGTCATGAATTGGATTATGGAAGAGGCATTACTAGGAATACCCGGATACCCCTTCGAAATATTTTAATGTTTCAGTTTCACTATGCGTTGTTAAAAGAAAACTGATTTCCCAATTAGATACTTACTCCAGGGTATGTATTTACCAGGTATGATTCTCATATCTGTATGGTTTTACAGATGATGAGTGGGAGTAAGTTATTGGGAATTAGGCGATCATCCTCATTATATCGGAATTCGTTGTAATTGGTGATATTTGAGGAAATTTCCTGGGTACCGTTTTCAACCTACGATGCACAGGGTTTGAGTTATTCAACTCAGCGGACTTATACAAAGTATTGTATGTTGTCCAGTGTCCATTAGGACAAAGGGGTTGGTCCTCGTACTATGTTCTGTTTACTTGTGACTTCTCAAGTTTTAGACATGTGTTTTGTAGAAATACAAGGTCTATTTTGAGAAGTTGTAGGTAAAAGAATAAAGTAGAGAACCAGGTGTCGCAAGTATCGGGATTTTTCAAGGAGATCGAAGATGTAGATACTTATGATTGGTATTCAGTTGATAGCAATGGTTTTGAGAAACTTGTTTCTCTTTCAGGTTACTCATAATTGGATGAACTCCTAAGTTGAGTAATATTGATCGGCCTCTCTCCATTTTGTTGACATGCGCTGGAGACAGATGCATGGTTTGAATCTGGTTCCAATTAAATAAGTGCCAAAGTTTCTATATTGGATATAGAATGGTTCATATCTTAACGATGTTAAGGTACGGAGAGTTGTCCGGCTTATGCTTAAAACCAGACTCTAGATAACTCAAGGCACGATTCTGTAATGGCAGTTTGTGGGTTGGCCCAGGCTATGACGAGGGTTGACTTTCTACCATTTGGAAAATCAATGGTGATATTGTTCTTGACTCGCCACAGTTTTAGTAAAATGGATTTTTTCAGAAAACAGTAGTGGGAGTATGGTAGAACTGGAAGTGATTCCAGAACCACGAACGATTACTGAAAATTTAATAGGACCTAAAGATTCAATCAGATTTGATATTCCATTAGCCACTCCGTAGATATGGTGGGTAATCTCAGGCACCCGAGAGGTACTCCGGTAGCCTCAAGGACGGTGACAGGGAGGTTCTTGTTTACCCAGACTTAACACTACTGTTGTTCCAGGCTATGAGACCCGGTAGGAGGATGAGTATAGCGTCGTTCTAAACTAGATTTAGAAGTGCACGTGTATATGACTCTGGCAGAGGGTTGTTGTGGTCAGTGGGAGCAGCGGAAGCATAGTGGGCAAGTAGCTTATGTCTATTTATAGACTAAAGTAGAATAGCGGAGAGAGATCATCTATTTTTTGATGTGACAGTCATGGGCTTTGACTTCATCAGAATAGGGGATGGATCAGTTAAGAAAGCAGTAGGGTGTGATGTTCTAAGATTTGGATGACATGCACTTTGTAAGAAGTGAGATTCTTATCCTACGATCGGTTATACTGTGGTTGTCACACAGTTGTTTCTCCACACAGGATATGAATATAATATCAGACATTCTGGTTACTAGATCTATGGTTTTAGATCTAGATTTGGGTAGTTTCCCAATCTTAGTACTTAGACAGTATTCTAAAGGTATTTAGAATAGATGACTCCTGGCATGATGGTGTACCTGCAGGTGATGGAGTCACCATCTTTAAAGGTGTCTTACAGACTAAAGGGGAGAGGGATGTGCATGATTAACATATCACTTGCTTAGGCAATTGAGTTGATCATGAGATGTCAAGTACCACACCAGATGTTGTTTTTGCACTAGATGCAATAGGTTGATATTAATCCAATCCTGGAGAAACATTCGGAAGCAGTTTTAGAACATAAGTGGTTGTTCTAGGGATTTGATAACGGCAGCCTCCTTCAAGGATGATTATCATTCCAGGCTTCCAAGGTGACATAGATGACAGAGTGACTGTCAGAGTTATAGTTTTCCCTTTGATGAGGGGCAGTGGTTTGGACAGGTGGTCCAAGCGGATACTGTGGGAGGCATGGTGCAGGATACTGATTAGGTTCAGTTGATGATACAGTCTAAGAAGTTTGGATTTTGAGTTCATTTATGAACTAGGTCCCATCAGATATCCAGATATATTCTAAGACAGGTATTACTCAATTCGGGAGATGGCTTTCTCTGCAAACTTGAGATAAAGAGAGACATAGAAAGAAACATCAGGACGGATCCACTCACTGAGGCTATTTCTCGAACACAATAGTTTTACAAACGAGCTTTGTGAAACTGATTAGTAGAGGAGTTGGGTGTTCGGTATCACACGGGCTATGAGTATGCGACATCGCAATAATTAGCCTTAAGTGCAAGTGGGAAATTGTTGGATGTAGTGCCCTCAAAGTCAATTATTGGATCGCAGGCACGTGATTGCAATGATTGAGGATGACCTATACCGGTAGGACAGTCTTACTCGAGATGATAGTATGCTATCTGGTTTACCTTTATCAGTCGTATACAGCTTTAGGTGACATTACTGTTCAATATTACACGTTGATAGAGCCCTTAGGATTCTTGCTTGACTACCAGCAGTATGATGACGATCATACACGTGAGAGTTGGGTAGTCTATAAGCGCATCCTTAAAAGTGGTCCCTAGTCGTGAGAGTTTCAAGACAGAGCATCGATACTCCGGAGTAGACTAGTGTATACAGTCGAGACCCCGACGAGGGGCGGTGGCCGGTCTCATAAGCCATTGGTGTCAGTTGGTTCACCTAAGATGTATACAGGTGCTCATTGGGTTATGAGTGCACCGGACAGGACTCACCGGGAACCTGC
The DNA here is from genome assembly GCA_030015575.1 of Agapanthus africanus. NCBI lineage: Eukaryota > Viridiplantae > Streptophyta > Magnoliopsida > Asparagales > Amaryllidaceae > Agapanthus > Agapanthus africanus. The sequence goes on along the minus strand of JASDDO010000012.1, from coordinate 459,861,118 downwards.
TAGTTGGTATTACCTAGCGTCAGATAGCAGTTCTCAGGTGACATGTGTACATGTTAGTTCATCGACCTGAGGTCATCATTTGTCTCGTGTGAGTTCCCACTGTGCTTTGATTATTACCCTACCACGGCTCAAAGGAGTCGTGCAAACAGGTTTTAGTTGGGTACGGTCCCGAACCATATGGAGGCAAGTGAGCGGATCGGCAGAGGATTCGTCTCTCCCGGTATTGGGGGTGAGATCGCGTTGTGTCTAGGAGACACATTACACAAAGCCCTCGGCCGAGACAGGAGATTTACTGGTAGGTACTCCAGTAGTATCTCAGGGTGTTCTGGGCTACACTCTATCACGACTTATACCGCTATTGGGGGTCTGACATTACCAGCTCCCTAGGCCCGATATGCGATGCTCATAGACGAACGGACCGGAATGTACGGATATTGTCACTGATAGGCTCGGTAGGGTTCCAGGATGAGTTCGCTCATCGGCTTCCCTTTCTGTCAATACATGGGCAGCTGTTACGTACAGCTAGTACCACTGATGGCTTGTGGTTAAACCCACTGCCAGGGTATTGACGAGTCTTTAGAGTCCCCCACAGATTGTTTCCCAAGTTCGGGCAAAACGTTGTAGAGGCCGTATGGTTTTATGGCAGGGTTCGAACATGCACGTGCACTTGTGCACGTGTCATGGTTCGGACAGATAACACTAGTGAGCTTTGGTTTAAACCGGATTCTAGTATTATATTGTGTACGGATATTGTTGTCTCATTGCATTTTGTATTCGGTCGGAATACAAATGAGGGTATGTTTATACTGTTGTGGGGTAATCCTGTAATTTGTTACGGGATTGCTTTTTGAAGTTGCCAGTTTTTCTCCGTTCGATTAAACATTAGTTTTAATGTTTAATTATTGGTTGATATTGATATATCTTTTTGGCCAAAATTCCATTTAACTTTTATCATGACTTAGCCGAAATCTTCTTTTGGGGGGATTCATTTGGATGAGTGAGTCATGGTTGTTTCATTCTAGAATGTGATGAGGTGCTTATGTGAGTCATCATTTGCTTTAAATGCTTTTGGAAATGGCTTAAGATATTTATATAGATCTTTTATGGATATTATTGCTTAAGGTCACTGTTCCCCCAATCAGAGCAAGGCTCTGTTTGAATTTTGAAAATTCAAAATTGAGAAGTAACGCTTCAGATCCCGTGCGCTGCGCGCAATTTGCCACGTGTCAGAAGTTGACTCGGCAGCACAACGCCCAAGGCAGTGCGTCCAATCAGAGCAAGGCTCTTTAAAAAGCAAAAGCAACGCTCAACTGCGCAAGCGCACCGCTGCGCGACACGTGTTTGCGCAGTTGCGCAAACGCTCTTGCGCAAGTGCACCGCAGCGCGCCACGTGTCTGCGCAGTTGCGCAAGCGCACCGCTGCGCGACACGTGTCTGCGCAGTTGCGCAAGCACTGTTGCGCAAGTGCACCTCAGTGCGCCACCTGTCTGCGCAGTTGCGCAAGCACAACTGCGCAAGCGCACCGTTGCACGACACGTGTCTGCGCAGTTGCGCAAACACTGTTGCGCAAGTGCACTGCAGCGTGACATGTGTCAACGCAGTTGCGCAAGCTCAGTTGCGCAAGCGCTTCACTGCGCGACACGTGTCTGCGCAGTTGCGCAAGCACAGCTGCGCAAGCGCCTTACTGCACGACACGTGTCACGCGCTGGTGAGTTGCGCAACAACAGAATGAAGATTTAAGGAAACCTTTTCTGTTCTTGTTAAAACAAGAAGATTTCTTCTATAAAACAGGGGCCTTTGGATCAAAGATCCAACGGTGGGGAAAATTTCCCAAATCACTCAGGAAAAGATTTATTGAACAAATTTAACTAATTTTTTAGCACTATAAAAAGGACCCCAAACCTCATTTCAAAGGATCATCTGGTTTTAAAAAAAAGAGAAGAAAGAAGAGAACTCTTGAGAATTTCTGGAGAACACAAAAAAAAAGGTAAAAACCTTGGAGATAAGAGAAAATTCTCTCAAAGAATAGATCATTGATCTAGAAAACAAGATCAGTGATTTTCAATAAATAGATAAATAAATAAATAAAAATAATAAAAATAGTGCCTTGCACTTGCTATGAACCTTTGGTTCTCTGAAACAGAAAGAAAGAAAAGATTTCTTTCTTTTCTTTGATCTAAATTTAGATCAAGTGCTCTGCACTTCTTTTCTTGAATCTAAAAGATTCTTGGTGCTCTGCACAAATGCAATGCATTTCCTAAAGGGCCAGGCCCAAATCAAAAAGACCTAGCAGGCCAAAATAAATTGCAAGGCAATAAATGGGCAGAGCCCAAATAAATTGATGCTTTGCATCCTTCATACAAGGGCAGAGCCCAAATAAAATTGATGCCTTGCATCATTCCTAAAAAGGCAGAGCCCAAGACAAATTGATGCTCTGCATCCTTTCTGGGCAAGGCCCAAATAAAAAATAAAAAAAAGAAATGCAATGCAAAAGCAAATAAAGTGTTGAACATTTCAACTGGACTTAGCCCAATTTTGGCCATAAGTCCTTAAATTAAATTGACTGAGCAAAATTGCTCTTCTAAATCAATTTACATCCGGTTCGAGGGTACATCTCCGAACTCCTTTGACATCCGTCGTTGTAATCCCTCAACGACGTCAAAGAGGTGACGGGTCCCAACGACCACACACCCATATGGACCGAAACGTCCCTAAACTAATATCGGACCGAAACGTCCCTAAACTAATGATGGACCGAAACGTCCCTAAACTAATATTGGACCGAGACGTCCCTAAACTAACATCAGACCGAGACGTCCTTAAACTAACATCGGACCGAGACGTCCTTAAACTAACATCAGACCGAGACGTCCCTAAACTAACATCGGACCGAGACGTCCCTAAACTAATATCGGACCGAAACGTCCCTAAACTGGAGTACGGACCACCACGTCCCCAAAACTGGAATGCGGACCACTACGTCCCTAAACTGGCGACGGACCACCACGTCCCTAAATTGGAAAACGGACCGAAACGTCCCTAAACTAATATTGGACCACCACGTCCCTAAACTGGAATATGGACCACTACGTCCCTAAACTGGCGACGGACCACCACGTCCTTAAACTGGAACAACAGAGCTTCCAAACGCTCTTTTGCCGGATCTAAACGGTCCCGTTTAAGTTGATCTTAGCCCCAAACACGGCTAACGTATCCTTAAACATTCAAATGGATTATAAAACTCCCAATCAACTCTGGTTCGAGGGTACATCTCCGAACTCCTTTGACATCCGTCGTTGTAATTCCTCAACGACGTCAAAGAGGTGACGAGTCCCGATGGCCATACATTAAATTAATCACTTCGTTAAGTGGATCTTAGTCTAAAACAGGACTAACGTATCCTTAACGAACGTTTAAGTTGATCTTAGTCGCAACGCGACTAATGCATCCTTAAACTAAAAACACCAAACCCAAATCTTAGTAAATACGGATTTGGACTAATCCACGTCCTACGGGCGACGGCTTTACTCAGTCTCCGTATACCATCCACGGGCAACCACAAATAAAACAAACACACACGACACGAAGGGAAATTCTGGAGAAGGAGAAAGTTGTTACCGCGATGCGGTAGCGTAATTAACTGCAGGGGCTTGCGCCTGCAGGGAAGAGCGTCCCCACAATCAAAAACCCCTCACCCCGAGGGGGAATCTGACGAAGTCTGCTACATCGGCCGCATCCGTCTAAACCTCCGATACACGGTGCCATAAATCAACTTGGCATCTTCGGAGAGGTAGACGGATAAAACCATATAGCATCTGCCCCGAACCTCAGGCACAGACGCGAAGTCTAGGCCGCCGTTCGGAGGGGAACAGATTCTGGCACGCCCGGTGGGACCTTTTCCTCTTTCCACTCCACACTTCGTGTGTCGTTTTCGCGAACCAATCGCGGTTTGTTAAATGGTTGCCTTCGGATTTCAAGTTGCTAAGATTTGGCCTTTTGTCTGGCGCAGAACTCAAGCATCCATGGATTCTAACTGCACCAAATGAGCGAAGTACCACTGCAACGGACGCTCCACCTCACCGAGAGGTGTAACATATGGGCCCCAAGCGGCCTCTTTCCTCGCTCTGCCGGTTGAACAGGTGACCCAGGCCACCACTGGCCTGTTTTTCGGGACCATGGTCCTACCTACAAGCTTCTCTATGCCGACACCTGCACCGGAAGTGAACAAGAAGTCGGTGTTCGACCGGCTCACTGCTACCACGACCCCTGTCAACGGGTCGTCCGCTACCAAACCAACAGCCTCTGTTTTCACCAGGCTGAATCAGAACTCTAAATTGGCTGTCCCAAAGAGGGCAACGGCCGCTGTTTCGGAAGTCGTTAAGGCGGCTTCTCCCGCCAAAGAGTCAGTCTTTTCAAGACTGACGACTCCTGCTCCTACCCCTGCTCGAGGATCCATCTTCGACAGGTTGAATATCATCCCTCAAAGGACAACCTCAGTCTTTGAGAGGTTAACACCAGCGGCACCCTATTCAGACAGGGGCCAAAAAGAAGTCATCTCTATCTCTGAGCCGATCCCAACGGCTCGTCGTGCTCGACGTCGCCATTGGCGACGAGTGAGGAAAGCAGGGGGCAACTCCCCCTCAGGGCTAACCCCACCTGCTCCAGTGGTGGAGGTCAACGCTGTTGTTCCAATTGGGAACAGCTTTGAATTGCTGAGGAAGGTGAGAAAGAACTCTCCAATTGCTACATTGAAAAGATCTCCTCCGCCTATGGAGAAAGCTCCGGAGACAAAGCAGGAACAGCCCCCTCAACGGCTGTCGTCAAAAAATTATAAAGTTTGGCGAAGGGTTCAAGACTCCGTGATTGACCCAGACCACTTTCATCGCCAGAAAAAAGCAAAGGTGGAAAAGGACAAAAACCGCCCCATTAAACAGCAGGGGGCAACAAATGCTAGGATGCCCACTTCAACGGCTCCTTCAACCTCAATGGTCCACAAAAGAAAAAGGCCAGAGAAAACTCCCGTGACACTGACAAAGTTTAAAAGCGGTGAACCTAAACGCCCCAAGTCAGGGGGCATAACAGTTCATACGGTTTATATGGCTTCTGGAAAGGAAGAAAGTCGTACTTCTATGGGTCACCGACCGCTTACCCGATCAGTGACCAAGGCTCAGGAGCAGCAACAAAAGCTCCAGGAGATGATGACTACAATGGCTGCACTCACGGAACCAAAAGAGAACCCTGAGACGTCCTTAGATGAACGCCAAGAGGAAGAAACCGACGCCGAGTTCCTCCGCCGAGTACTGGAAAAGAGAGACAAAGAGGATGCTGAACAAGCAGCCAATATACAGCGTATGGGCCTCCTCTTCCAGGACATGATAGAGATGATGATACAACAAGATCCCCCGACTGAAGAACCCCCGATTGTCCTTGGGGATGATAGGGGAGAGACATCAAACCCTCAGCCCATTCTATCAACGGCTAAAGAGGATACAATCTCTAAAACTGATCTGGACGAATATATAGCCCAGCAAATAAAGGTTCATCACGCGGCCGAAGCAGCCGGCCACGCCGTAAAAACGGGGCGACCGTATCCAGGCTGGTATGACCAAATCAAATACCCGCCGGGTTACACAATTCCCAAGTTTCATGTCTACAAAGGGACCGGCAATCCCCATCAACATGTTGCCCAGTTCAGGGCGCTTTGTGGTAACACCGGCGGTGATGACAAGCTTTTGCTCCGCCAGTTCGTTGGAAGTCTATCAGATACGGCATTCGAGTGGTACTCTGAACTCCCTAATGATTCTATTAAAACCTTCGCGGAAATGGAGCTGCTGTTTACACAACGTTTTGCAAGTGCCAGTGAACGTACCCCGATGACGGCACTGATTAACGCTAGGGTAAAACCCGGTGAGACATGGGTTCAGTACGCTATACGGTGGCGTAATTTATGGTCGAAGTGTGAACAGCGCATAGAAGAAGCCCCTGCGGTGGGAATGTTTGTTGGAACCCTCGATCCACAAGCAACCATTTCATAGTTTATGATGTTCTTCAAGCCGACTTCCTTCCAGGCTTTGATTGACAAACTAGCGCAGATGGACCAGATGGGCCATAAACCCCCTCTCCCAAAGCCAGATTCCCGAAATGACAAAGGAAAGGGAAAAGCGATCGTGGTCGCTAAAGCTCAACAACAACCGAGCGACTCGAAGCCGGTTGCTCGTCCAAACAATACGCGCCCGTACGTACCTCTTGAGGATAGGATGGGACGTTCTTATTCCTTCCCCCGCGATAAAACGAGGAGGCTATTCGAGCTGGCGTTGCGCAACAGACTCATAAATCTGCCAGATCCAAAACGCCCGTTGCAACCAAGTGACGTCAACGAGCCTAATTACTGCCCCTATCATCGAGTGCTAGGCCATCCGATTGAGGACTGCTACGTTTTCAAGAATTGGATTGAAAACCAGTATCGACAGGGCAAGTTTGCGTTATCTGACAAATGGAAGGTGAATCCTCCGCAGCCCCACACCTCTAAAGAGACGAATACGCCGGTGGCAACATGCTCCGTCATTGAAGAAGCTCCTTGGGAGGTTGTATTATCAGCCAAAACGAGGAGAATGCTAAATGATCTTCGGACGTGTCCAGCGATCAAGTGGAAGAACCCATTAGAACCGCAGGTCGTTGAGGGGATGTTGAAGCCACGTCCAACTTCAAAGGCCAATAATGGGGGTTCAAAGAGTTCAAGCACTAGCGGCCAGTCGTCAAAGTCTTCGAAAAAGAAGAAGAAGTCCAAGAAGCCCGTAGAGCCTAGCGATAAGCGCACGGACTTGCAAAAGCAAATTGACGCGCTGGAAGAATATAACCAAAAGGCGCGGACTCCCATCACACTCCAAGAGTTCCTCAATCACGTCTTTCAAGAGGAAGATGAAGGAGAAAGTTCATCAGATGAATCCGAGGAAAATGTGGCGAGCTGTCATATGATCTCCCATTCGATCATGAACGATGAAGAGGCTTCTGGCACTAAAACGCTGGGGGCAGATACCGAATCAAGAATCCCGGAGCTATCAGTCGAAATGATTGAAGCGTTCCTTGACGAAGCTCGACTAAAAAGTAAAGCTGATCGAGAACGCGAAATGGCTATATTTGAAAGGGCCAAACGCCGGCGACTTAATGAAAGAGCTGAGATAATCCCGCTGGAGCGAAATGCCTTCGCCGTTGACAAAAGCCAATTCAAGATGAAGAAAAAGTTTGCTAAGGCCATATCAATGGGCATGAGGCTACCACCCTCTGAAGGAAACATCACCGGTGAATCGGAAATGCACCCCTCCTATTGCTTGTACCATCAGAAGGTGTCGCATCCCACTAAAGAGTGTAAAGCTTTCGATAAGTGGTGGCAAGGATATGTTACTCACCGGCAACAATTTAAGCGGGAAAAACGCAAAGCTCGCCGAGAGCAGGGCAGAACGATCAAAATGCTTGATAAAACTACCGGTGACTGTTGCATGATTGACACCGGAGGATCACAAGTGCCTATATTTGGGAGCGATTCCGATGAGGAGTTAGAGCTTGGCCCCCTCTTCAAAGAATCCACCTCGGGAAAAGAAGAAGGACCGAAGGTTTGCGAGAATATACAGCTACGCAATCGTACGCTACCTGAAAAGAATCTCGGACCCTTAAACAAGAAAGACAAGGGGAAAGAGAAGGTCTTTAAAGAGATCGCCTTGGATGACTGAGTTGCGGAAGAGTTAACCGCCAAGAACCCGCCAAAGAGGAATAAAGTGGATTACAATGTCTTGGTGCATCTGAGAAAACTACCCTCACAACTCAGCATTCTCGATGCCCTATTGCTATCAAAAGAAGCAAGGGATTCTTTGATTAAGGCCCTACAAGATCTAGACCAGTTCCAAGCCTTCCTGGCCGAACAAAAGATGAAGGATGAATTGGAAGAGGTGCACACAGCCGACGTCGCTTTCGGCGATGAAGACCTTCTCCTCGGGACATGCGAACACAATCGTCCCCTTTATGTCTCAGGATACTGCCATGACGTAAAGATAGGTAAAATCTTGGTCGATAACGGATCATCTGTTAATCTACTCAATGTGCGGGTGTTAAAGGAAATTTGCATGAGCGTCCAACACCTCGCCCGGGACAAGATCACCATCTCCGGTTTCGACTCCCAATCATCAAAAACTCTTGGATCTGTGATATTGACGTTACGCTTCGGGCTACTCGTCACAGATATTAAATTCCATGTCATAGATGCCAAGACGTGTTACAATGCTCTGCTCGGTCGACCATGGTTACACGAGTACAATATCATCCCTTCTACACAACATCAGTGTATGAAATATTGTAAGGATGGTCTCGAGTACACTGTGGCAGGAGAATTGAATCCATTTTCCGTGAATGAAGTTCGCAAGTATGAAGATGCCAAATACTTCTTGCCGAGTTTCGAGGACACGGAAAGGTGTCACAAGCCGGAGAACAAGACTAACGCCACCATCCCTATCTTCGGCAGTGACACTGAGGAGGAGGATATAATTTATGCGGGTCCATCCCAATCCGTCAGGCCAGGACCATCCGTTCCTTCATTGATCTTCGGCAGTGATTCGGAGGATGAAGTTCATGCTGTATTCCCCGCTCGGCCTTCAATACGGGTTTCCGCTGATGAAGAGCGAAGTCTGCAGATAACCATGGTGCCGCTTGAACATTACAAAGAACTGGATGCACTCGACACCAACAGCGTAGAAGAATTGCAGACATTTTATATCCCTCCCGGACGAAAGGGCGAGAAGGCAATCCTATTCTACCGTTCTGAAGAAAACAAGGTAGAAAAAGAAGTTTGGCATGGCGTGGATCCCACGCTCGACAGACTTCAGCCTATCCGTCTTCCCAGATATTATACCTCAGCCTATCCGTCTTCCCAGATATTATATCGAAGGTTTGAAGAAACTGCTGAAACGCCAGGGGATATCCTTCACACAGACCGTTAGAAAGGCCAAATTCTATGACAAGGTCTGGAACGTTCCCGGGACTCAACGCAAACTGCCTAATGGGAAAATGGAAACAAAAGGGCTTGGGTACATCCGGTCAAAGAAACGAGAGCTGGTAAACAGCTGTTACGTCATGTATGACTTCGATGAAGAGGCGGACGCTCAATAGGAGGACGCTAACCCTAAACCAATAAAAGTTCCCGATGAAAAATTGCCCGGTCCATCAGTTGAAGAACAAATGGACAGGCTTGTAAGGGAAGCTGGTCAAAAAGTCCGAGATGATCACAACCGCGAGACGGCCATCTATGAGAAAGCCAAGACGCAAAGCCTTCTCCAACAAGCCGTGAAGGATGAAAATGCCGCTCCTTGTCGACCTGCTACAAAAAAGGTTCGACGCGAAATCAAAAACAAGTCGAAAGGCAGAAAAGGCGCTCAAAAACTACAAAGCAGAGCTAAGAAGCCACGCATCCGAGAGTCGAGCGTTATTGACCTAGCCCTCATGAAGAAAATGGGTCGAGCATACTCATTCCCTCGGAACAAAATAAGGAAAATACTTGATCTTGCTCTAAGACATCAAATGCTTACACTGCCAGAGTCTAAACACCCTGAGCAAGCAGGCGAAGTCTCCAACCCAAATTATTGCTCTTACCACCGAATAGTAGGGCATCCGCTTGAAGATTGCTTCACCTTTAAGAATTGGGTTGAGGACCAATATCAGCTTGGCAAATTCGCGTTGTCTGACAATTGGAGGGTAGCGCCGCCACAAAAGCACGAACCCGAAAACACAAGAACAGAACCAACTCCGCATTGGGATTGGCAGAAAATTCGCACTTGTCACGTGATAACGATATTAAAAGAAGAGTCCGAGGACATGAACAGCCTTCCCTGGTGCTTCGAAAACGGCAATGATGGGGTGATCTCAGAATTTCCCCCAGCTCCGAAAGAACTGGAGGATGGAATAGATACAACTGCAGATAACCTCGAGAAAATTGAGTTGGGGACGGTAAACGATCCGCGACCGACATTTGTCAGCGAGCTGCTGTCTGAAGAGAGGGTGGCTGCGTTAAAGGACGTCCTCGTACAGCATAAAGATTGCTTCGCATGGAACTATTTCAAAATGCCGGGACTAGATCCAGAAATTGCTGTGCACAAATTGGCGATATCCCCGGACGTCAAGCCAGTCAAACAGGCGCCGAGAAGAATGCGGCTCGAGCTTGAAATGAGCATCAACGCCGAAGTCAAAAAGCTGATAGACTCCGGCTTTATCCATGAAGTTCAATACCCTGAATGGATCGCTAACATCGTCCCGGTGATGAAGAAAAATGGGACGGTGCGCATATGCGTGGATTTTCGGGATCTTAATAAAGCCTGCCCGAAGGATGATTTCCCAGTGTCAGTCACCGAACTGATGATAGACAACACATCCACTCATGAGGTTTTCTCCTTCATGGATGGCTCGTCAGGGTATAATCAGATAAAGATGCATCCCGAAGACCAGAAGAACACCGCCTTCAACACCCCTCTAGGTATATTCTGTTATAAAGTGATGCCCTTTGGATTAAAGAATGCCGGTGCCACTTACCAAAGGGCCATGACGAAGATCTTCGACGACCTTATACACGAAATCGTCGAATGCTATATCGACGATCTCGTGGTTAAAAGCAAATCATACGAGGAACATCTCGAGCATCTGAAGACTGTATTTCAACGCCTTCGACAATACAACTTGAAGATGAACCCTCTTAAGTGTGCATTCGGAGTTTCCTCAGGCAAATTCCTGGGATTCGTTGTTCGACACCGAGGTATTGAAATAGATCCGTCAAAGATTAAAGCGATCATGGAAATGCCTCCGCCGAGGACTCTCAAACAGCTGCGGTCTCTCCAAGGGAAACTCTCATACATACGGCGATTTATAGCCAACCTTTCAGGAAAGTGCCGTCCTTACAGTCACCTGATGAAGAAGGGAACCCCGTTCGTCTGGGATCAAAAATGCCAAAGTGCACTAGACGAGATCAAGCAATACCTGCAGAACCCGCCGGTGTTGGCCGCTCCGGTCAAGGGAAAACCTCTCATTCTTTATACAACCGCCCTCGAAGGTTCCTTAGGCGCATTATGGGCACAAGAGAACGATCAAGGGAAAGAAAGAGCACTCTACTACTTAAGTCGAGTTCTGCTGGGGGCAGAAAGCAACTACTCTCCCATTGAAAAACACTTCCAGGCGTTGATCTTCGCAATAACAAAGCTTAGGCACTATGCGTTGGCGCACGAAGTCCGTCTTATTTCAAAAGTGGACCCTCTCAAATATGTAATGTCAAAAGCCATATTGACAGGGCGACTCGCTAAATGGGCCCTGCTCTTGATGGAATTTTCGATAACATATCAACCTCTCAGGGCAGTAAAAGGCCAGGCTATCGCCGACTTCCTTGCTGAGCATCCCATACCTGCCGATTCTCCTTTAAATTGCGATTTGCCAGACAGACATGCGTTTGACGCAATCGACAGTGGTGATACCCGTTGGGAGCTTTATTTCGATGGAGCATCTTCCATGAAAAAGCACAAACAAAGTACGCCAATGATCAAATCGGGGGTAGGACTCATCTTTGTGACCCCACAAGGAGGAATAATGCGCTTCGCTTTCTCCTTAACAGAGCCGAGAATGAATAATGAAGCTGAATATGAAGCTTTGATAGCAGGCCTCGAGATCGCCATTGACATGGGAATTGAAAGCCTCCTCATATATGGGGACTCCCAGCTAATCGTCAGTCAAGTGAACGGCGATTACCAAACATGCAAACCGGAATTGATAAAATACGGTGAAAAGGTGCAACAACTGCTAACCCAAATTCCCTCCTATATTTTGGAAAGCATACCGCGTGCGGAAAACAGCAAAGTGGACGCACTGGCCAAGCTTGCTAAAGAATTGGCCGACGAGAACCTCGATGACGTTAGAATCGTGGTACAAAGCCGTCGAGTACTCGCCCCGGCAGAAATACCTCCAGAATCGTATAAAGAAAAGGGAGCGACTGAGCAGACGACCCTACAAATAAAAGACCATGAGAAGGCCGAGGACTGGAGGGAAGTCTTTATAGACTACTTTAAGACCCACCAAGTGCCTGAAGAAGCGTCCACAAGACATCAGCTCGCGAAACGAGCCCTGTCTTTCGCCTTTGTCAACGATACCCTGTACAAGAGGTCATTTGATTCTTTGTGGCTGAGATGCTTAGGACCTGACGAAGCGAAAAGAGTCGTTCAGGAAGTTCACGATGGACTCTGCGGTTCTCATCAAGCAGGCCCTAAGATGAAGTTGAAAATAAAACGGATGGGCTACTACTGGCCCACGATGATTCAGGACTGCATCGAATATGCGAAGCAATGCCACTCATGCCAAATTCATGGAGACTTCATCCATCAACATCCAAATCCTCTACACCCAACAGTGGCTAGCTGGGCATTCGAAATGTGGGGGACTGATATAGTTGGCCCTATCGAACCAGCATCATCCAAGGGACATCGTTTCATCTTGGCGACGACTGATTACTTCTCCAAGTGGGCAGAGGCGGTACCGTTGAGGGAAGTGAAGACGGAGAACATCCTCCATTTCTTCAAAATGCATGTCATATACCGGTTTGGAACCCCGAGAAGGATCATCTCTGATAATGGGCCAGCCTACCGAAGTCATAAAATTAGCCGCTTCGCACAGCAACACAATATAGACTGGAGATATTCCTCAGTCTATAATCCGCGGGCTAACGGTTTCGCCGAGGCCTTCAACAAGACCTTGACGAAAATTATAAAGAAAACGGTGTCCCGAAACAAGAGGGACTGGCATGAGAGGTTGCAAGAGGATCTTTGGGCGTATCGAACCACGTTCAAGACGGCCACGAACACGACGCCCCACGCGTTAGTATTCGGCACGGAAGCGGTACTACCCCTTGAAATAGAATTACCCTCTTTGCGAGTAGCAATTCACTACGAGCTGACGGATGAAGAAAATGCTCACCTCCGGTCTGAGGAGCTTGACGCCCTTGATGAAACCCGGCTCATAGCACAGCAAAATCTGGAAGCTTATAAAGCAAAGATGACGCGCTCATATGAAAGATTGATCCGGCCGAGGACATTCCGCCAAGGCGAACTTGTGTTAGTGGTCAAAAGGCCTATGATCCCCAATCGCGCCAAGCGGGAAAAATTTGAGCCAAACTATGAAGGCCCATACATCATAGATAAGGTCTACCAGGGTAGGGCCTATCTACTCATGGACATGCACGGTGAAAGGCCTTTCAGGCCAATAAACGGTCGCTTCCTAAAGAAATACTATGCTTAATGAGCCGCAGCCTAGGTCAATGATAGATGACGACGACTATGTCCACTCGCTATCTTCCTAAGCTCAAGCTTTATAAAAAGTAGCCGGCCTTCTCAGTGACGGACCGAAACGTCCTTAAACTAATAGCAGACCGAAACGTCTTTAAACTAATACCGCAGCATCCTTAGGCTGACGAGATAAAAAAAAAATAAAAAAAAATATATAAAATAAAAAAAAAACGGTATGTCCATAAGCAAAAGGGGCACGGATGAAAACCCGAAAGGGCTCCGTGAGTAAAAACAGCAGGGCTACCGGCGAGTGTTCGTGAAAACCCGAAAGGGCGCGGCCTCGTTAAAAAATATATAAAAATAAAAAGAATAATAAAAAAAAGGTATGTCCATAAGCAAAATGGGCACGGATGAAAACCTGAAAGGGCTCCGTGAGTAAAAAACAGCAGGACTACCGGCGAGCGTTTGTGAAAACCCGAAAGGGCGCAACCTCGTTAAAATACACTTATAGGGTCCTCTCAACCTTGTAAGGAGAAACCACCTGCGTGAGATCCTTACGACTCACAAGGGAGCAACACACTTAGGAGTCCTCACGATTCCTAGGGAGAAAATACACTTGCGAGATCCTCACGACTCGTAAGGAGAACTCTCTTATGGGACCCTCACGGCTCATGAAATTTGAAAGTCTTAAGTTACAGAGACCTAAACCTGTGCTTAAGCAACCCCCCACAACCTCTAATATTGCCCTACAAGTGGCTCAATACTGACCCTTGTATACAATCCACGGGCGCGAATAAACATTTCCCTAACCAAGGTCCATCCGTGACTGGGGATATGTTCGCATAACCTTTGTAAATCCCCTCGATTCACAAGGAGAAAACCCTCCTGTAAGATCCTTACGACTTACAGAGGAACAAAACACTTAGGAACCCTCACGATTCCTAAGGAGAAAATACACCTATAAGATCCTCACGACTTGTAGGGAGAAATAGCTTTGTGAGACCCTTACGGCTCATGAAGTCAAAAGCCTTAGTCGACAGGACCTTAACCCTGGTCGCTAAGCCTCCTTTGTTCGACAACGACAGAGGCAAATGATGATTCGCTCCTGGCAACATCCCAGTTGTAGCGGTACTGATGCCGAAATCGGTGTCCAATTTCAGGTTTACAGCGAAAAGCCAGTAGGCCGCACATGCATACGAAATAGCCGAAATGATGGGGCGACTTGCAATAAAAGAGCAGCAAGTAAAAATATATGCATGAAGAAATAGCCGAAATGATTGGGCAACTCGCGATAAAAAGCAGCGAGTAAAAATAAAATAAACAGCCGAAATGATTGAGCACCGCGAAAAATAGCCGAAATGATTGGGCAATCGCGACCTTCGCGATACGAAAGCTGAAAAGATAGAGCATCGCGGAAATACAACAAAAAAATGATGATGATGATAAAACTTTGGCCCTACAGTTAAGATCACATCGATTCCTGTATACAATCCAAGGGCGTAAACAAAGTGGGAACCATATTCTTCCAGCAAATTCCTCGACTCACGGATACAAACACTCCTTGACGAGAGCCTTCTGATCTGCGTCGACCCGCAGAGCCACCAGTGCCTCCGTAGGAATCCTCGACTCGTTTCAAACCCCAAGGAAACAAATAATCCTTGGCGCTCGGGAAACAAATAATCCCTAGCAAACTCCTCGACTCACGGATACAAACACTCCTTGACGAGAGCCTCCTGATCCGCGTCGACCCGCAGGGCCACCAGTGCCTCCGTAGGAATCCTCGACTCGTTTCAAACCCCAAGGAAACAAATAATCCTTGGCGCTCGGGAAACAAATAATCCCTAGCAAATTCCTCGACTCACGGATACAAACACTCCTTGACGAGAGCCTTCTGATCCGCGTCGACCCGCAGGGCCACCAGTGCCTCCGTAGGAATCCTCGACTCGTTTCAAACCCCAAGGAAACAAATAATCCTTGGCGCTCGGGAAACAAATAATCCCTAGCAAATTCCTCGACTCACGGATACAAACACTCCTTGACGAGAGCCTTCTGATCCGCGTCGACCCGCAGAGCCACCAGAGCCCCCGTGGGAACCCTCGACTCGTTTCAAACCCCAAGGAAACAAATAATCCTTGGCGCTTGGGAAACAAATAATCCCAGCAAATTCCTCGACTCACGGATACAAACACTCCTTGACGAGAGCCTCCTGATCCGCGTCGACCCGTAGAGCCACCAGAGCCTCTATGGGAACCCTCGACTCGTTTCAAACCCCAAGGAAACAAATACTCCTTGGCGCTTGGGAAACAAATAATCCCTAGCAAACTCCTCGACTCACGGATACAAACACTCCGTGACGAGAGCTTCTTAACTCATGTCAACTGTTCCGCTACAACTGCAAACAGATCCCCGATTCGTCTCAATTTGTAAGAAAAAGTCTCAGACAGCAAGGATTGAAAAGCTTTCTTTTTGAGCAATGGGGCCCTGCAAGTCAATCCAAACTGGTCTCTTGCATACTATTCACGGGTCTCACTCTCCGAAGTCGAATTTCGACGAGGAGGGAAACAACCACTTACGAATCCTCTCGACTCGTTCTAGGGAAAAATTCTTTTATAAGATCCTTACGACTTATAAGAGAAAACCACACTTAGGAATCCTCACGATTCCTAAGGAGAAAATCCACCTATGAGATCCTCTCGATCCGTAGGGAGAAAAGCCTCTATGAGACCCTCACGGCTCATGGAATTGAAAAGTCCTAGGCGGCAGATCTGAACCTGCAGTCTAGGCCATCGTTATCTCTGGGAGAAATGAATTTATCTGCCAATAAGGTGCATTAAAGATGTCATGCTGAAAAGAAAGAAAAAGCGAAGAAGTGACACAGGGAATTACAAAAATGTGTATCTTTTATTCATAAATATTGATCGGGTACAGGATACATTGTACTAAAGAATAAAAAAAATATACATATATTTTACAAATACATTGATACAAAGGCAGCTATTGGGAAGGAAGCGTCTTAAGTAGCTCTAACAATTGCTCGCATACTTCCTTCCACGCCTTCTCTTGATCGGCTACCACCGCCAGCTCTGCCTCCGCTTGGGCTCGCTGCTGCAAGACCGACGCAAGCTGCTCCCTGATGACCTGATAGGCAGCTTCCCGACTTGGGATATTGCGCTCAGCTACGTCAAGCTTCTGCTTCAAGTTTAGCCCATGGGAGATGCGCTCCAAGAGACCCTCAAAAATAATCTTCACTTGGGCAGCATTTGCCTCAACCTCAGCGCGCAGATGGGCCGTTTCGTTCGAGATCTTTTGGCATTCCCTTAGTCTTGAAGCTGCTTCTTGCTCCAAGTCGCGGAAGTGCGAAGTGCTTTGCTCGAGCCAAGTGGTGCGTTGGGTGCTCAGGGCTAAAACTTCGGGAGAAGGGCGCGTCGACTCCAGCCGATATAGACAGGCCTCGATTCCCCTGCAGTGATTAACCCAAGATTCGACGACACCTTCGTTATGAAAATTTACGAGCGCCACCAACATCGGGTTAACCTCCACAGCGAAATCTACGGCAGAAGGGAGGGCGTCCATGTTGAGCCCTTCGATGTACCCGCTCACCATGCCCAAACTCATCACGGCGCCCTTTGAAGATGGACGTCTCAAAAAAGGGCCTGCCGGCGAAAGGACGCGAGCCTCGAAGGGGACCGGAGCCGGAACAATAGCTGCAAAACAAAACAGGGTTAAACGATGGTTCAAAAGATGTTGAGGGGTTACCAAAAAGAAAATTTACTATACCAGCTGCAACGAGCGGCAAAGCCGGAAGGGCCGGTAGCGCGGCAGGTCTTGCATCCCCTCCTTCGATTTGTGGCACTGCAATAAAGAAAAGGAAAAGTCAGAAATTATCCCATTGCTAGAAAAAAGGGGGTAAATAAAGATATTATGGTGAAAGTATACTCACCGGCGCCACTAGAGGGAGAAGCGAGTTCGGATGGGAAAGAGAAGTGTGGGAGCAACACTTGATATAAATGATCAAAAAGCACTCCTGCAAAGGCACAATGGTATAACGTTAGTACAAAAGCCACATTTATGAAAGATTAATGCATGAGTCTTGAATCCATACCTTCCAACATCCGTGATGGTACAAGGGAAGGCGGGGAGGTGACCACCGCCAAAGCAGTAGTTGACGGTGCTCCTTCGAGCAATGGAGCGTCAGCACTGGCCGCACCTGCAAAGACAGACTTGTTAGAAGAGATCGCGAGATATATAAAAAAAAGGGAAGAACGCTGGTGACTAAAAATTTACCCGACGAGCTGCCAGCAGAAACTGAAGCAATCCCCTCATCCATTGACATGAGACCACCGCCCGTAGCCTCATCACCCGACTCGATGGGAACCGTTGTCGTGCTCGCGAGCCCGAGAGACAGCAAGGAACCATACGCGGGGAGGGCTATGATCGGAGTATTACCAGATTCCTGAGAAAGAGCGGTTCGCTCCTCCTCAGGAATCGTGGCCGCCTCACCCGAAACTCCTTCAGTTTCTGCGGTCGCGGTGGTCTCGTCCATCGGCACCGTAACGTCTCCAGCCTCAAGCGCCTCAACTTCTACTGCCTTCGGCTCCACAATCATCTTATCTGCCGCCGCTTCAGATGCGGCATCAATGACCTTCTCGGTGGCGGATCCTTCAACTTCTGTTTCAGGTACCGTAGCCCTGAAGACGGTGCTCATTGTCGGCTCGGGTTCGGCAAGTGCTGTTTCCTCCATTCCCCTGGGTTCGACGGTCTCCGCCTCCCCCTCAGTCGGACTTGGCCCTGAAAGTTGGAATGCGTACGAGCCAATGGCTTGATAATTCTTACAGCAAGGTTCTGAAAGAAATGTTACCTGAAGAGGACTTGTCGTTTGCACTCCGAGCCGCACGCGCCACTTGCCTCTGAGCAGTAGACAGGGCGGCAGGGGCCTCTTCGGAAGGAGTGTCAGCATGAGGAATAGTGCTAGGGCCCGCTCCCGTGGCCAAAGAAGCTCTGCTCGTCTCTGCTTCGGAAGGAGTGTCGGCACAAGGAATAGTGCTAGGGCCCGCTCCCGCGGCCAAAGCAGCTCTGCGCGCCCTTGCTTCGCGTCTCAACCGCTTCCGCTCCTCTCGAGCCGTTGAGACGGATGCCACTAAGGCTTCCTTGAGTGAGGCTTCCTCGTCCGTATATAGGGATGCCTCTAGATTCTTCAAGGCATCCCTCGTCGTTTTGTCAAGCCGAGGCTCTTGCGGCAACTTCGACGAAGCCGGGATTTCGGTAACGGGCTCGGGAAGGATCCCCGCGTCAACTGATATAACCTCTGCAAAGAAACAAAAGAAGGTTAGGTTAACCGTCAGAGAAGATGACAAACTTTCCTTATGAAAGGGAAAAGGGTGGGACATACCAATGCCTGCTGGGACACGCTTCTTCTCCTCCTCCTAGAAGGTCTTCAAAGAGGCAGCAATGGCCTCTTCAGTAGAAATACCTGTTGAGAATGAAGCAAATATTAGCTAAAGATAATAATAAAAATGCAGTAAAATGACAAATAAAGCGGGTGATGATTACCGGACTCAGCGAGTTTGCTTAACATCGCTTCAAGCCTCGCCGATCGCTCCGAAGCTGCAATGGCGGCAGCTAAATTGGTGTCCTCAGGGTCCACCACAAAGCCCTCATTGCTGCCATACTCACATATGGCCTCGGCAGGAGGAGCCGCAGGCTTTGAGCTGAGGATCGCATCGAGGGAAAGGACGGACTTCTTCTTTTTCTATTGTCCACCAGCTTTAGATCCACCCGGAGCGGATTTGCGCTTGGCAGCCACTTTAGGGCGGCGAGTCCCGATCTCTGCCCCTCCGCCAGACCCTGGTGATACCACATTAACCGTCTTCGTGGGAGCACGGGGCGCCGGCGGTGCATCCACCGTAGTGGGAAATGGCAATCCACGCGGGGGGCTCAACACGCGCGGCCGGTCAGCTCTGGCATCTTTTATCGGGAGGGTGACCTGGATCCTTGGCTGCAAGGGAGCCTTGCGATCACCGCCAGGAGGCGCACCCCTACGATCAACCAGCAAGCGTTTCTCCATTAAAATGGTTGGGCCCATAGCATGCACATACCAGGCTACATACGGATGGATTATTTTAGGAGCACAGCTAGGCTCACTGATAAAAAAATAGGATCCCGTATTAAGCCGGACGAAATGATGCATCGCATTCCTTATCCCCTCTGGGCCGACCGCGGGTGTTTCCAGAAAGGCTTCCATCGGGATCCCTTGATTGTAACTCGATTGTCGGGCAAATCGATGTGGGTTATACCTCATAAAGAGAGCCGTCTTATTCTGCCTAAATACTAGGTAGCCCGGCCGAATGGAGTAAAGGTGGAGGATTTCCCGAGCCTTCAGTACAGAAGCCCCGCCCTTAAAGTCATCAGGCAGTGGCACCACTGACTTAGTGGTCTCTGAGCCGATGGTGATGACCTTATCCACAAAAGAAATCTTCGCTCCGACTAGATGTGAACGCAGGAGCAGTCCCCTAGAATCCCGCGGGGATGCAACCACAATTGAAGCCCCGACCAACCGCATGATTCTTGGGAGTCTGTATTTCTCAAAGAACGGAGGAGTCTTATGGGCACCAAACACCCCTCGCACATGCAGCTCCATCCAAGAAGTGAAGTAGTGCAGCGGAAAGTTAGCAGGCTGTACCCCAGGCTCATTAGCGTCCGCCGCTACGCTAAGTCCATTATAAAGGTAAGCCAGCCCGGCAATCCCTACCGATAGCTGCAAACCAGCCGCCATTCGATGCGCCGGGTAAAAGGCGGAGGACCACATGAGGCGTGGATGCATGGGAAGCGCGAAGCTGCATAGCCATAGACCCAAGAACCCTATGAAAAAAGTCTCCTCGTCCATGCCAGGAATGGCGATCTCTGAGAAAGGGACACTGGCAGTGCCGGGGAGATAAAAATCCCGCTGGTCATTTTCCGATGCAGGTCGGCGGTCCAAGCCGAAACCAAAAGGGTCAACAAGCTGAGCGAACTTCTCGCTCTGCTCTGATAGGAACTCCGGGCGAATAAAGCGGGCAATGAAATCCGCAAAACTGACGCCCCGGTCGCCCGATTCCAAATGGAGTTCCTCATAAATCTCCAACACCTTCACCAAGCCCGGATGCTGATGTTGAATGGCGTTCTCCGGAGTTAAGTCAAACACCAGCTGCTTAGTGGCAAAGACGTACTCGTCAGGAGGAAGCAGCTCCTCGTAGTGCTCCCCCCTCGCTGGTAGACCTGAAATCTCAACAAATTCTTCCAAAGAGACGGAAACTTCCCTATCCGCTGTCAAGAAGGTGTGGGTGGGGATATTCCATTGTTCAACAAAGGCCTTTATCCACCCTGTTGGAGGAGAGGGATATTCGAAAAGTGAAACGTAAACGGCCGAGTATAAACCAATCCTCGTTAGATGAGTCCTTTTCGCCGCTAAGATGTAGCGGGCCCAGGGCAAATATCCAGCAAGCGGTCGCGGGATCAGTCCAATGTTATAAGCCTGTCCCCAAGGGCATGCTTCACCCTGACAGATTCGCCTCCCCAAAATATCTATAGCCGGCGGCGGCTGCACCGGAATGGCACCGATTGCAGGCTGAAGGAGGTCGTCAGAATTCCAATTTTTAGCCTCCACGGCATACTCCACCGGGGGCTTGTCCGCATAAGGGATCGCGGCTATGGGCTCAGAGGGCGAGGCGGAGCTAAAGCTGCAACGGCCTTGGATGATTTGGCTGTACCACCTTCCCCATAGGTAAAGTCTCTTGCACTCAGGATCGTGATCTTTAATCAAGGCGAACACTACCCGGTCCACTGGTGAATGTGGGAACCCTCCTTCTGAGCGAACGAAAGGGAAAGACAGATCTTCAGACATGTTTCCTGTAGAAAAAAAAATTAAAATAAAATAATATAATCGTTAGTGTTCCAATGCTTCATATTTCAAAGTCCTACATCACACTACAATGCAGTGGGTAGGGGACCAAAGGGGGACCCACAAAATCAAGATGACGGCGCATCATTTGATAAGACAGTCCCATCATTGGATGAGACTGTCAGTCAATAAAAAAGACCCCCAAGAGAATATCCTCATTGGGGGGGAATCCCTAGAGACAAGGAGAAAATCTCCTCTTTTTAGAGCAAAGCTCTGTCACAGAGTGACATTTGTCAAACTCTGGTCTCAAAGGAATAAAACTTCTTAAAAAAGAGCCTAGCTCTGTAGTAGTAATGAAAAATTATAACTCCTAAGAATTAAAATTTTTGGGATCTTAAAGATCCATGAAAACTTTTAGGAGTTCTCTATTTGATCTATGAGCAAGGCTCTGTTCATGGGTTAAAACCCAGGAACAAGATCTCTGTAAATTTTTGAGAGCAAGGCTCTGTGGATGAAACCCCAAAGGGGTCTTCTTTAGATCAAAGATCTATGAGAGCAAGGCTCTGTTGAAGAAACCCCAAAGGGGCTTTTCTTTAGATCAA
Organism: Agapanthus africanus; assembly: GCA_030015575.1. NCBI lineage: Eukaryota > Viridiplantae > Streptophyta > Magnoliopsida > Asparagales > Amaryllidaceae > Agapanthus > Agapanthus africanus. The sequence continues at coordinate 459,839,346 of JASDDO010000012.1, read as the reverse complement.
AGATCTACAAGAGCAAGGCTCTGTTAATTAAAATTAATTTAAATTAATTTAAATTTCTACCTAAGAGTGGTTCTAAGTTCTGAACTTCAAAGTTCTTGGGAAGAAGCAAGAGCAAGGCTCTAAGAGTTTTAAAGCAAGAGCAAGGCTCTGAATCAAAGTTCTTGAAACGGTAAAAAATTTTAAGGACCAAGGGTCCCATTTATAGACGCCTGCGTCTCTTCACCTGACCTCTATGATCCAATGGTCGGGATCTTGCCACCGCTGCACTCACGTGCTCGCCACGTGAGCGCAACGGTGGGGGGGCATTTGTTCCCCCAATCAGAGCAAGGCTCTGTTTGAATTTTGAAAATTCAAAATTGAGAAGCAACGCTTCAGATCCCGTGCGCTGCGCGCAATTTGCCACGTGTCAGAAGTTGACTCGGCAGCACAACGCCCAAGGCAGTGCGTCCAATCAGAGCAAGGCTCTTTAAAAAGCAAAAGCAACGCTCAACTGCGCAAGCGCACCGCTGCTCTTGCGCAGTTGCGCAAACGCTCTTGCGCAAGTGCACCACAGCGCGCCACGTGTCTGCGCAGTTGCGCAAGCACAACTGCGCAAGCGCACCTCAGCGCGCCACGTGTCTGCGCAGTTGCGCAAACACTGTTGCGCAAGTGCACTGCAGCGTGACACGTGTCTGCGCAGTTGCGCAAGCTCAGTTGCGCAAGCGCTTCACTACGCGACACGTGTCTGCGCAGTTGCGCAAGCACAGCTGCGCAAGCGCCTTACTGCGCGACACGTGTCACGCGCTGGTGAGTTGCGCAACAACAGAATAAAGATTTAAGGAAACCTTTTCTGTTCTTGTTAAAACAAGAAGATTTCTTCTGTAAAACAGGGGCCTTTGGATCAAAGATCCAACGGTGGGGAAAATTTCCCAAATCACTCAGGAAAAGATTTATTGAACAAATTTAACTAATTTTTTAGCACTATAAAAAGGACCCCAAACCTCATTTCAAAGGATCATCTGGTTTTAAAAAAAAAGAGAAGAAAGAAGAGAACTCTTGAGAATTTCTGGAGAACACAAAAAAGAAGGTAAAAACCTTGGAGATAAGAGAAAATTCTCTCAAAGAATAGATCATTGATCTAGAAAACAAGATCAGTGATCTTCAATAAATAGATAAATAAATAAATAAAAATAATAAAAATAGTGCCTTGCACTTGCTATGAACCTTTGGTTCTCTGAAACAGAAAGAAAGAAAAGATTTCTTTCTTTTCTTTGATCTAAATTTAGATCAAGTGCTCTGCACTTCTTTTCTTGAATCTAAAAGATTCTTGGTGCTCTGCACAAATGCAATGCATTTCCTAAAGGGCCAGGCCCAAATCAAAAAGACCTAGCAGGCCAAAATAAATTGCAAGGCAATAAATGGGCAGAGCCCAAATAAATTGATGCTTTGCATCCTTTATACAAGGGCAGAGCCCAAATAAAATTGATGCCTTGCATCATTCCTAAAAAGGCAGAGCCCAAGACAAATTGATGCTCTGCATCCTTTCTGGGCAAGGCCCAAATAAAAAATAAAAAAAAGAAATGCAATGCAAAAGCTAATAAAGTGTTGAACATTTCAACTGGACTTAGCCCAATTTTGGCCATAAGCCCTTAAATTAAATTGACTGAGCAAAATTGCTCTTCTAAATCAATTTACATCCGGTTCGAGGGTACATCTCCGAACTCCTTTGACATCCGTCGTTGTAATCCCTCAACGACGTCAAAGAGGTGACGGGTCCCAACGACCACACACCCATATGGACCGAAACGTCCCTAAACTATATCGGACCGAAACGTCCCTAAACTAATGATGGACCGAAACGTCCCTAAACTAATATTGGACCGAGACGTCCCTAAACTAACATCGGACCGAGACGTCCTTAAACTAACATCAGACCGAGACGTCCCTAAACTAATATCGGACCGAGACGTCCCTAAACTAATATCGGACCGAGACGTCCCTAAACTGGAGTACGGACCACCACGTCCCCAAAACTGGAATGCGGACCACTACGTCCCTAAACTGGCGACGGACCACCACGTCCCTAAATTGGAAAACGGACCGAAACGTCCCTAAACTAATATTGGACCACCACGTCCCTAAACTGGAATATGGACCACTACGTCCCTAAACTGGCGACGGACCACCACGTCCTTAAACTGGAACAACAGAGCTTCCAAACGCTCTTTTGCCGGATCTAAACGGTCCCATTTAAGTTGATCTTAGCCCCAAACACGGCTAACGTATCCTTAAACATTCAAATGGATTATAAAACTCCCAATCAACTCTGGTTCGAAGGTACATCTCCGAACTCCTTTGACATCCGTCGTTGTAATTCCTCAACGACGTCAAAGAGGTGACGAGTCCCGATGGCCATACATTAAATTAATCACTACGTTAAGTGGATCTTAGTCTAAAACAGGACTAACGTATCCTTAACGAACGTTTAAGTTGATCTTAGTCGCAACGCGACTAATGCATCCTTAAACTAAAAACACCAAACCCAAATCTTAGTAAATACGGATTTGGACTAATCCACGTCCTACGGGCGACGGCATTACTCAGTCTCCGTATACAATCCACGGGCAACCACAAATAAAACAAACACACACGACACAAAGGGAAATTCTGGAGAAGGAGAAAGTTGTTACCGCGATGCGGTAGCGTAATTAACTGCAGGGGCTTGCGCCTGCAGGGAAGAGCGTCCCCACAATCAAAAACCCCTCACCCCGAGGGGGAATCTGACGAAGTCTGCTACATCGGCCGTATCCGTCTAAACCTCCGATACACGGTGCCATAAATCAACTTGGAATCTTCGGAGAGGTAGACGGATAAAACCATATAGCATCTGCCCCGAACCTCAGGCACAGACGCGAAGTCTAGGCCGCCGTTCGGAGGGGAACAGTCACCCATTCCTTTACTAGTGCTCATCACCCCCTTGCTTGTGGCCGAGAGCTACAATTCATCCCCAAAAATTGGCCGACCCTTTTTTGGTGATGCAAATTGATAAATACAAATTCCAAGCTCATTTCATGTCTCATTTTGGCAACTTCAATTTACCTCCACCCAATGGATTGGGTTCCTTGAGAACAATTATTCTACACACTCTCTACTTCAATCTTGGACATGTCGGTTAGCAAACTTCATGTCCGAGTTGCCTCGGTTTAGAGGCGGGAGCCCGTATAAAGATCAGTTGACGTGATGCCACCAAGAAGAGGAGACAGGAGATCGGAGATGCCGCGAGGAGCGTGGGATGATGGCTAAAGACCGAAGGACACGGATCGATCGGTATAGCCATTCTATCATTTTACAGTTTGCTAGTTTAGTGTTAATGGCCCGATGCGGGTTACAGTCTATGTTAGCGCCAGTTTATGAAAAAGTTTTTTGTTTCACGTTTGGCCTCAGATTATTGGCTGGGGCGCTGGCGTAGACTTACACTTAGTATCGTTAGACTGGGAGCAAAAGTTCCATTTGGATTTTACGTCCTCTGAAGGTAAACTAACTTCCGATCATATTCCAATAAAGTTGTCAACCAATCAGGAGAAGGACTTCAACAAACGCATGTTTTGGCAGGAGAAATTTTGGCTACATGAGAAAGAGGTGCTAAGGGTGGTTTAGGAAAATTGGCATTGACCGACTAATAAGGCAGATGCGGCAAGCAACCTAGTTACCAAGTTAAGCCGATTGAGTAAAGTCCTTAAGAAATTGGATAGAAGACGATGCGATCAAGAGGTAGTATGAAAAAATGGAATTGGTCGATTACATGCGTAATCTTGAGATGTAAGAGGAAGTTAGAGAACTCACAACGCAGGAAGTGGAAAACTTAAAAAACTGACGACTTGAACCACATAAAATCTATGACAAGAAAGAAATCGCATGGGCTTAAAGGGCAAGGGAGAATAATTGGGTGAAGGAAGGAGATGAAAATTCCGCATAGTTCCACCAAATAGCAAATGGTAAAAGAAGAATGAATTATATTCACAATATCCCAAATCAAGGGAGTACCATCATCGACATAAAGCAAATAGATGCCATTACGGTGTAACATTTTAAAGATCTTATTGGAATAGCAACAAAAAATAGGTGGAAACCGGCCGATAACTTCTAGGAAGCAGAGGAGAAACTATCGAAGGACGAAAGCATGGGCATAGAGATAGTGTTCTCGGAAGAAGAAATAAAAAATGCAGTTTTTGAGCTGGATGCAAATAAGGCATCGGGCCCAGATGGTTTCCCAATGATGTTCTACCAATTATTCTGGGAGACGGTGAAAGAGAATGTTGGAATATGGAAATACTGCTCTAGACTACAGTCCAGAGCCGTATCTCTGTCCAATTTTCATTATCTTAATATGGAAATATTCCATAATCACTTACATAGTTCTATAGATTATTTGATTGGCTTCGATATGAGCCCTGGAACACCGATATTCGATTTATATTTAATTAACTATGATTTTTGTAATGTGACGTATACAATAAATTTCAGATTCAACAGCGCATCTTGGAGACGTCATTTCATGTACAAAACTACATTATTTTGTGTCTAAATTTCTACACGACGTTCACTAAAAGTAAAGGGATTCATTGATCATAAATTCCGGTGTTTTAAAATTGGTTTTGGTTTAGGTTTTTACATTGAACACTTATCAAAATGTATCAATGATTATCGGGATCTTATTTTATCTAACCAATTTGAATGTGATTTCAATCTAAACTTTATCCCCAAAAAAACTCATATCAAATCCAAGCAATAACAGGCATCGTTGTAACTCGAACAATAATTTACTACAAATACATATATGTATGTGTAGTTTTAAATAAACATTAGATTAAATTGTATATTAGTAGCATGTAAGCAAGTGAGGGGTTCACTTGTCCGAAGAAGATCAACGGTACGGTAGCGATGACGGTGGCGATGGATGGCATGGTGGCAACAACAAGACAGCAGCGGTGACGAGCTCTAATGCTCAATGAAATGTCGGGCTCGGTTAGGCTTAGGCTTGAAGTGAAGCTTGGTGCTCGGCTGGGCACGGCAATGGGCACGGTGGTGCGGGCACTACGGCAGCGGCGTGGGGTCGATGTAGTGGGCAGCGGCGTCGGCTGGGGAGGTGATGGTGGCACTTGGGAGGAAGGGGAGCTCGGAGTGATGTGAGGAGGGGTTGACGGAAGAGGCAGTGTGGAGCTGGTGGAGGCTGCGGTCGACGGTGAAGATAGTCGCTGGAGGAGGAGGGTGATAAGAAGTTGTCGAAGGTGGCGCTAGGGTGTCGCCGATGACGTAGGTGGCCGGTGGTGAGCTCAGTGGAAGGTATTGTTAGTGATATATTCCTTAGAGGCCGTTATTATATAGTACAAGATTGTATATTACATTTTGAAAGCTTGGGATATATACAGATATATAATAGTCTTGCTCAATATGATAGTACGCTATCTGGTTTGTATCTATCTTAACATGTGTATATATTTCTTTTAACGTATCGTTAATACATGTTGATAGAGCCCGTAGGATTTTTGTTTGACTACCAGCATTATGATGACAATCATACTAGTGGGGTCTGGGTTGTCTATAAGTACATCCTTAAACTTTTCCCTAGGCATAGAATTATCGAGACAGGGTATCGATACTCCAAAATAGACTAGTGTATACGTTTCTTATCCCCGTCATGGGAGATGGCATGTCCTGCAGCTATTAGTATATGGTACCAAAGATAGTATACAGGTGCTTATTGGGTTATGAGTTACACTGGACGAACTCGCTGGGAATTGCTGGTTGGTATTATACTTACCATCGGATAGCAGTTCTCCGGTGACATGAGTACAGCTTAGTCCGATGACTTGATATCACTATTAGTCTCGAGTGTGTTCCCACCATACTTAGATTACCACCCTACCACGGTTCTAAAGAGTCTTGCAAACAGGTAGTAGTTGGGTGCAGTCCCGAACTACTTGGAGGCAGTAGGTGATAGAAAGGATTTGTCTCTCCCGGTATTGGGAGTTGATATCACACTGTGTACGATTGGCCAATACTAAAAGTTCCTAGTCAAGGCAAGTGAAATTTACTAGTAGGTACACCAGTAGTTTCTCAGGCTGTATTGGGTTCCACACCAACATGACTTGCCGCGCTATTATAGGTCTGACGTTTACCACCCTCATAGGCCCGATATGCGATACTCTTAGACGAACAGACCGGACTATATGGAGAATGTCGCCTATAGGCTCAGTAGGGTTTTCGAACGAGTTATCTTTTCGATCTTCCTTTCAACAGATACATGGGTAGCCGTTACGTACAACTAGTGCCACTGACGTGCTTGTGGTTAAACCCACTTCCAGCATATTGTCGGGTCTTTAGAGTCCCACAAAGAGTGTTTTCCGGTTCAGACGAAACGATGTAGTTTGCATATTTCGATATGCCTGGATGTTCGATTGAACACGCGTATTTATACACGTGCTTTAATCGGACTGTTTAGTAGTACTAGCAGGTTTGAAAGACAACCAGTTTTGATACTAGTATTATATTGCTCTCTTTTGGGTATTTGTATTTTAACACGAATACGGTATTTATATGAATACGTGTATATTTGTGTTTTGATACAAATACATGTATTTATTTCTAAATATGAATACACGTATTTTGTATTTTCGGTACAAATACGGTATTCGTATTTAGGTAGAAATACGGTATACGTATTTATTATAAATACGGGTTTTTGTATGCTTGTTTATATACATGCATTTATATTAATATATAAGTGTATGTATATGTGTACCTAGTGAGGTGGTCATTCTCTACACTCATCTCTTCTAAGGTTTACTTGAAGAGTGTGGACTTATGACTTACACTAGTAAGTCGCAAGCTTACTCACTCTTTTGATTACTTTATTTTATAAAGTATATGAAGAGACAAGGGTGAGGATAAGAGAGTTTTTTTTATCTTGATAGATATTTTTTTCTCTAGTTGCCATCTTTCATCATCTTCTTCCTCACTTCTCTTCTTGAGTTTTGAGAAAAGAAAAGAGAGCATCTTGTTTATAAACTACACCCTCTGTAACAACTCTGTTTCAGTGTACAGGAAATTTGATTAAATTTTAATGTACAAATGGAGTATTTGCAATCCTGTGTACACTATAACTATTTGAATTGCTTTTGAATAGCAAGAAAACACTTGTAGCTCATTGGTAAAGCCTTCCACTGCAGTGACGTAGCCCCTGTGATCGAATCCCCCCAGCCACAATATCTTTTTGTTGATTTTTCTTTTAATATTTTAGAAGCTTAAAAGTTTTCACGTGCACAATACGTAAAATGAAAAGTCACAAATTAATCAAACACGTGCACTGAGGTATACCAAGCGATAGGGACACATGGCATGAATCCAAGCCCTAGCCACCAGTTTATGACCGGTGAGATATGAAGGGGAGGCCGGCACCGCCGGTCATGTCCGTAGGTGATGCCTTGGATTTTTTCCCCGGCACCCTTTGTCCTACCCCACTACCCCTAAATTGTTTTTTTACTCTGCAATTATCCAGAGAATTTAAAATAACTATTAAACCAAAATTTTAATGCACATTTTAATTCTCAAATTCATTACCCTAAAACCTAATTTTCCCTATAAATACCACACTACATTTCACCCCACCTCATTCAGAAATCTCATACAAAAACTCTCTAAAATTTCCAAGTCCTAAGTTGTATAAGTGGAGTTAGCAAAAAGCAAGGTTCCGGCGACGTTTCGGGAAGAATCTGGCGACGAAACGACTTCCCGATGATTCCAATAGCTTCCTCTATCTCTCCTCTTTATATTCCATCTGTAAGTTCCTTTCACCCTTCTCAACTTCTAGTCTTAAACATCTTCTTTTCAAAACTCGTCGGAAGCGGAGTTATTTCGACTTCCGACTCTCTTTTCTTTAAAAACACAATTTCTCTTAAAAAATAAATTACCATATCTTCTTATAATATTTAACAAACATAAATAAATACATTAGAACAAGTTTCATCGTAAAATAATTTGTATTGCAATTTCTATTTCACTTTTACAGTAAAATACCATCATGTTTACATACGACATTATTTATTCATTTTAACCATATTACCTTTAGAAAACTCACGAGATAATGACCTACCTAATCACAACACACATTCTTGACATAGGACGATAATTTTTGAAACATTAGTTTGTGGGAAGATACGAGTTTACATTTAAATACCATAAACATTCAAAATTGTTATCTTTAAAAGTGTATTATTTAATTCCTTACAAATACGCCTCTACAACCCATTTTAGGGAACCCCGATCGGGATGGTGCGGGTTATCGCACATCCTCGGGCCTAGAAGAGCGAGATGCAGACCTCCGCAAGGAGCATTCAATCTCGATAGAATTTTTAATGCAATTTTTAAGAAAAATGTGATTTCTAGTTAATAAATAAGTTCTAGTTATATATATATATATATATATATATATATATATATATATATATATATATATATGTATATATACTATCAAAATATATACTTTAAGTATACAATATATATTCCATGTTTTCTAAATCAAAGGAATCACCAATTTCATGAAACTACCAATACAATTCAATACAATTCCAATATTACACTAAAATACCATATACAATGAAATCTAGGTTATATCCAATAGAATATTTCACTTTATAAAAAATAACAATTATGAAAACCCTAAAGATGATAATTAAATACTTGAGGTGTATTTTGAAAATATATCAAAACTATTTTTCATAAAACCCCCTCAAGTTATATTAATTTACAATAAGGACTCTAGTAAACATAGGTTTAAGCGGGACCGGTTCTCTTGAGCCTCAGGGAGCCGGAGAATATGGGTGTTTGCCTATCTAAGGTAGACAACCTAACAACGGTATTATCAACACGGTAATTGTCTTAGAAAAAACACAAATCCTGTCGTCCATGTGCAGTGGTTACCGATAATATCAAAACTAATTCAGGACTTCAACTTCTTTTAAAGTGTCTGACTCAGATAGAGTCTCCGTCTAATATGAAATCAATCTGACTTGAATTCAATTCAAGTATAACTGCAATACAACATGAATCCATGAATACCAGAATACAATCCATATCAACATGAACATGATTTGAACCGAACCATGTATATACTCTGATTACATGACTATCCATTTATATCCATTATGTTTACATGATATCATGGTTTTGGCAAGTCTTCCATTTACAAAACAAACCATACAATCAATACAAAAGACATTACGGGGTTTTTAAAGGGGTAGACTGGTACGGAATGTGTTAGAAGTGGCATGAGACGATCACTTTAATACACCTAACCTGAATATCCATTGTTGTTGTACTGTGGCTTAACGGTTCCTTATGCTCCGTATACCTTATTCTCCGGAATAGTGGGACTCCTCTCGTATACACTGGCATATTCTGTACCAAGCTACAAACAACCGCGATAACAGAACAAAAGATAATATTATACAGTTATATTCTCTTTTCTGTCTATTCTACTTCTCTCTTTCTTTGAGACTTACCGAGCGATTGTTCGCAGACGACATTTATTTTCTTCTTTCTTTGGAATGTTGTCAGGTGGATCCGACTCACTAGAGATTGAGACTTGGAGCAGTTTGCCATCGACCCAGAGCTGTAGGTACTTGTATATACTTTTCATTTCAGTTATGCCATTATTTAGGCATTGCTTTCTATTCCTATATTTCCATTTCCAGTTGTACTTGTAAAGAATTGTTAAATAAATAAAAGTTGATACTCATTTATATTCATGTCTCTTATGTACATTTTACTTTATATTGCTTAGTTATGCATAGCGTATTTACTTCTGAGTAAATACGTCGTGTGACCCGTCGCGTCTCCTTACCGTACACTGGGAAGCGGTGCGTAACAGGTTTTGTTGGCGGCCCATGCAGGTCAGTGCTGCATGGAACCCTACCATGCAGGTCAGTTCTGCATGGACATGCAGGTCAATTCTGCATGAAGTTCTAAGCAATATAACATAAGAATCAGCAACTAAAAACTTTATTTACATTTCATGTTCCTTGAATCTTACAATTTCATATACTTTAAATCTATCATAACCCTATTTTTCTTTCCAGGTTATGGATTCTCCAAACAATACGAGCACCAACTTCAACAACACACCACCACCTCTATCGCTTACGCCTACCGTTGCTGCTCCGATCAATGAGTAGACGGTACTGCTTGAGGAAATCTGAAGCCTCCTGGAAGGACAGCAGCAGCAAACTGCTATCTTACTAAACCATCCAGAAGCGGAAGCTCCCGGAGTAAAGCAATTCCGGGCATTGCACCCAAAGCAATTTTCAGGAAAAGAGAGCCTTCTGGAAGCGGAAGAATGGGCTCGGAGCATTGAGGATGATCTGGCAGCAGCACAAGTGCCAGAGATCGCTTGGGTACAAGTTGCGAAGCCGCAACTCACCGACTACGCCCGAGTTTGGTGGAAGGCAGAAGAAAGCCGTATTGACCAACCGATCGAATGGAAAATATTTCACGATATGTTCGACACGAAGTACTTTCCAGACACTGCCCGATTTGACATAGAACAGCAATTCATCCATCTACAATAGGGTTCGATGTGGACCAAATCTGTGGATGAGTATGATGCTGAGTTTACAATGCTCAGTAGGTGTTCCCGCCAAAAAAAATTCTGCGCAAAAAAGCCCAAGGTATCAAATGGCAGCGATACGTTTAAAAAAATTATGAACCAGTATTTTCCGGGCTGGATTTTGCCAAACTCTCGAATGTGAAACAGCTAAATTCTGATGGTATCAAAAGAGTCTCGAATAATCCTTCGATTTGATATATTACGGGCCTCATAATTTATCCGGGATCAAAAGTTATGAGCAAATATGCTATGCACGTGTAATCTAAGGAAGAAAATGCGAACCAGTATTTTCCAGGCTGTATTTTGACAAACTCCCGAATGAGAAACAGCTAAATTCTGATGGTATCGAAAGTGTCTCGAAAAATCCTTCGATTTGATATATTATGTGCCTCATAATTCATCCGGGATCAAAAGTTATGAGGCATCACGTGCCCACACGTGACCGGGCATCACGTGCAGACACGTGACCATTTACAGGCAAAGCCTGTAGGCAATGAATAAAATAAATAATTGGAAATAATTAATCAGTGGGGTCACGTGCCAACACGTGATAAGCTCTTAAACCCTCTGAAACAATAGAATTAAATTCTAATTAAATAATTAATCAGTGGGGTCACGTGCCAACACGTGATGGGTTCCTGAGCCCTCTAAACCAATAGAATTAAATTCTAATTAATTGCTTAATCAGTGAGGTCACGTGCTAACACGTGATAGACTCTTAAACCTTCTAAACTAATATAATTAAAGGAAAATCAAAAACCCTAATATTTCCTTAGATCTTTCCAAATAAAAAAGATTGTGCTCTGTAAAGTGGAGCACCATTGGATTAAAAATCCAATGGTGATTAAAAATCACCAATTTATAGAAAGATTCTTTACAAGTAAAGATTTCCCTGAAATTCACTAAGAATAACAGACAGGATATATTTTGGATTAAAAATCCAATGGTGAATAAAATTCACTAAGTGATCTAAAAGATCGTGTTGATTACAAAATCAATTAAAATCTTTCAATGAAAGATTGACTAAACAAACTGATTCTTTTCTTTCTCCTATAAATAGGAGCCAAGAAGAGAAGAGAGGGATCTTTTCTTTTGGAGAGATACAACAACAGAGAAAAAAGAAGAGAATTTAATTCTCCAGAGAGAAAAGAAGATTTCCTCCGAAGAGAAAAAAAGAAACCCTAGATGAGAAAGGGAAAGAGATCTAAGCTCCATAAAACAAAAGAGAATTTAATTCTCAAATTAAGAGTTTAACTCTTCTGAATAAGAACTTAGTTCTTCCTTTGGTTGAAGATCTGCAGAAGCAGATCTCCCCATAAGTTGAGAATTTAATTCTCATTGAGGAGATTCTGTCATGCAGATCCAAAACTTATAGGGAGAATTGAGTTTAGGGAATTTAATTCCTTCAAATACTTAGGAATTTAATTCCTCCAACAGAAACAGGGTTTAACCCTTAAAACAAGAACTTATTTCTTCCTCATGGTTGAAGATCTGCATAAGCAGATCTCCCCACAAGTTGGGAATTTAATTCTCATCGGGGTGATTCTGCCATGCAGATCCAAAACTTAAAGGGAGAGTTGAGTTTAAAGAATTTAATTCTTCCATATACATAGGAATTCAATTCCTCAAAACAAAACTAGGGTTTAACCCTATATAAGAATTTAATTCTTAAAACAAGGGATTTAAAAATCTCCATGCACGTAAAGAGATCATTACCCAACCTGGTCACGTGGTAACACGTGACCCTCATCCTCAATGGGTAAAAAAGAACGAACAAGACTAGGTCGCGTGCCCCCACGTGATCCTTAAACAGACTCCTCAAGATGAGAAAGAAAAAGCTTGGAGGCAATGCCTCACGTGCTCACACGTGACCCTCAAAACTAAAGGGAATAAAGCCAAAGGCAATACTGATTTAAGGCGCCTCACGTGTCCCCACGTGACCCCTGACTTACACCTTTTTAAAAGGGAAAATGAGGGAAAAAAGAGGATTTAATACCCAATACATGGGCGCTATCACGTGCCCACACGTGATGATTACAAAGGCTAAGTGTTTAACACTTATTTGCATATTTTGAGAGTAAAATAAAGGAGGTTTGGCCCATTCTCAGGCGCCTCACGTGTCCCCACGTGACCACCTCATTTTTAGTGTTTAACACTATTTTAAGCATTTTTTCCCTAGTGTTTAACACTGTTTTAAGCGCATCACGTGGGAACACGTGATCGCCAAATATCCTCTAGTGTTTAACACTATGTTAAAAACCAAGCTTAGCCCAAATTGGCTAGGTTTTCCAAAGGCAAATCTCTCCTTCAACTGAACCTTAAAATCCAGAGCTATAATGAATGGTTAGTGCTCAGCCAAAGACAAAATGTTGTCAGAGCCCCCAAACCCCTGTTTAGCATTGCTAAATAATGGGGGGGCTGAACCCAGACAAATAATTCAACAGTCCAAACAAAGGTCCAACATTTCGAACCTAATTGGACTTAGCCCAAGTTGGCCAAAAGTCCTCAATTCAGATTTAACTGAGCCAATGTGCTCATAATCTAATTAATTTATCTTAGTTCCAAATTGGACTACAGATTTCCTAATCAACTTTGGTTCAAGGGTACATCTTTTCACTCCTTTGAGATTTGTCGTTCTAATCCTTCAACGTCTTCATAGAGGTGACGGGTCCCGATAACCAATCATTCCATGGACTGTGGGGTCCTTAAACTCATGGACTATGACGTCCTTAAACTTTATAGACTACGACGTCTTTAAACTACGAACTGTGGGGTCCTTAAGCCCATGGACTATGATGTCCTTAACCTTGGACTGTGGGGTCCCTTTAAACCCATGGACTATGATGTCCTTAACCTGGACTGTGGGGTCCTTAAACCCATGGACTATGATGTCCTTAACCTTGGACCGAGATTTCCTTAAACTAACATTGGACCACCATGTCCTTAAACTGGTAATCGACTGCAATGTCCCTAAACTAAACAATAGAGCCCAAATGCTCTCTTGTCGGATCTAAACGATCCTGTTAAGTTGATCTTAGTCTAAAATTAGACTAACGTATCCTTAACATACGTTTAAGTTGATCTTAGTCTCAAATGAGACTAACGTATCCTTAAACCGAACCCCCAAACCCAAATCTAAGAAAATACGGATTTGGACTAATCCACGCCCTACGGGCGACGACATAAATTAGTCTCCGTATACAATCCACGGGCAACCAAAAACAAAACAAACACACACGACACGAAGTGACCATCTGGAGAAGGAGAAAGTGGTTACCGCGATGCGGTAGAGTAATTAACTGCAGGGGCTTGCGCCTGCAGGGAAGAGCGTCCCCACAATCAAAAACCCCTCAACGAGGGGGAATCTGACGAAGTCTGCTACATTGGTCGCATCCGTGTAAACCTCCGATACATGGTGCCATAAATCAACTTGGCATCTTCAGAGAGGTGGACAGATAGCATCAATTAGTATTTGCCCTCGAAATTCAGGCCGAACGTCCTAACGTCCCGGTCGCGTCTTTTCGGCGGAGAACAGTAGGTAAGATTTGTCTCAATATTCGATTTTCTTATATTACATACTACACAGCTAACACAAGACCTTAACAGGTTCGTGGCACACTTGATACCGTTTGCTGAGATCAGGTCCAGGTGATTTCAGCAAGGGTTAGATCCGGAGATCCAAGCTGCCTTAGCTACAGGGGATTTCCCAACCCACGAACTGGCCTTGAAAGCTATCCGTCGATATGAGGCGGTGGTGAAGATGAAGGGCAGACCCCAATCTGCCGGAGTGAAGCGCCCCGTCACTCAGATGGCAGGAGGAGCCTCTTCAAGGCCACCTTTTGTGCCCAGGAGACCGGGAGTACCAATCAACCGGCCTAGCACAGCCTTTTGCACCTACTGCAGGAGGGATGGACACCTAGTGAAGGACTGTCGGCGTGCAAATCGCCTTTGCTTAGTCTGCGGCTCAGCCACACATGATATTAGGTCTTGTCCTCGAAGACTCAATCCAAATGCTGCACCCAGACTAGCAATCACTTATCAGCAGCGACCAGCCATCTAGGCACCTGCTCCACGACTAGCTCTCCCAGCTCCACCACCTCGTGGACCGGTTGCACCTCCTCCTCGTCAGTTCCATCAAGCTTAAAGGAACTTACCTTAAGTACAAAGGAACGGACAGAAGAATGCTCCTCCAGCAAGGAGGAATGTACCGAGGCGACAGGCTTTCACAATGACTGTGGAAGAAACTGAAGCCACTGGCCAAGTCATTACCGGTAACCTTTCAATTTTCAAAGCTGTTCAATACTTGTTATATCCATATATTTTTTCTATACCTAAACCTATCCCACATAACCTAGGTACGATCTTAGTAGCCTCACTTCCTGCACTAGCACTCTTTGATACTGGAGCATCTCATTGCTTTATGTCGCAACGGTTCATCCGAACTCATGCGATTCCAGTCAAACCTCTCATATCCAGCTGGAATGCCAGTTCAGGGAACGGCGTTCTAAAGGCAATAATGGGATACGACCTGTGTCCAGTGGTCGTCTACAACAGAGAATTCTATGCTGACTTCAAGGTGCTGGACATACCGAATTTTGATGTCGTTTTGGGTATGGATTGGCTCGGAACTTTTTACGCTACCATCGACTGTCGTCAAAGGAGGGTAGTGTTCGAGATTCCAGACCATCCGGTGTTTTATTTCAAAAGTGGAGACCGTACCCTGGAGCCAAGCACATATAAGGCAAAACCGAAAAAGGCAGTAATTACAACACTTCAAGTGGAGGAAGGATCGAAGCCATAGGTAATTCGAGAGTTCGACGATATATTTCTCGAAGACATATCAGTTTTGCCTCTCGATCGAGCTCTTGAATTCAGCATTGATTTAGTACCTGGAGCACAACCGGTGATCAAAGCACCGTATCGGTTAAGCCCTGAAGGTTTGAAGGAGGTCCGTACTGAGTTGGACGAATTATTGATGAAAGGATGGATTCGTCTCAGCACTTCAAGTTGGGGATCGCCAGTTCTACTTGTGAAGAAGGAAGGTTCATATCGAATGTGCATTGATTATAGAGCTCTGAACGAAATAACTATAAAGAACAAGTATCCACTTCCGTGCATCGACGACCTATTCGATCAGCTAAGTGGGTCTTGCATTTTCTCCAAGTTAGATCTTCGTTCGGGTTATCATCAGGTGAAGGTTAAAGAATCTGATATCCATAAAACGGCATTCAGAACTCGCTATGGACATTACAAATTTCTTGTGATGCCATTTGGAGTGACCAACGCACCAGCTATATTCATGAACCTAGTGAATCAAGTTTTCCGATAGTACCTAGATAGGTTTGTTGTCATCTTCATCGACGACATCCTGGTGTATTCTAAGAGTCAGAAAGAACATGCCGAACACCTACGAATTGTCCTGGACACTTTACGACAGCATCAACTCTATGCCAAGTATAGCAAGTGCGGGTTTTGGCTAGATCAAGTAGGTTTCCTCGGACATATTGTATCAGGCGATGGAATCTCTGTAGATCCAGCTAAGGTATCGGCAGTAAGCGAATGGCCGACACCGAAGTCAGTGAAGGACATTCGAAGTTTCTTAGGTTTGGCAGGATATTACAGAAGGTTTATTGAAGGATTTTCGAAGATTGCAACACCCCTGACCGAGCTCACACGTAAAGATGAAGAATTCGTGTGGTCGGAAGCATGCAAACGAGCTTTCGTAGAACTCAAGTCAAGATTGACATCAGCACCTATCCTTGTCATACCGGACTAATCTGGAGGTTTTGAAGTGCATTGCGATGCATCCGGTAAGAGATTAGGATGCGCTCTACATCAGCACAGTAAAGTTGTAGCTTATGTATCAAGACAGTTGAAGATTCATGAGCGCAACTACCCGACGCATGATTTGGAGTTAGCGGCCGTAATCTTTGCACTCAAGATTTGGCATCATTATCTTCTTGGAGAACGAGTGGACATATACACAGATCATAAGAGTCTAAAATATGTGTTTACTCAGAAAGAGTTGAATATGCGGCAGAGAAGATGGTTAGAACTTATGGCAGACTTCGACATCAACTTACAATATCATCCAGGGAAGGTGAATGTAGTACCTGATGCACTTAGTCGCCAACCATTAGTAATGAATCTCACCGCACAGTGGAAGCTTCAACAAAATTTACATTAGATGGAGATAGAAGTGGTCATGCCAGGTAACACTTCAAGTTTGATGAACTTACAAGTTCAATCTACCATTGTCAATCAGATCAAAGCAGCTCATGCAAGTGATATTAAGTTGCAAAAGATCATAGAACAAGTAGAAAGTGGACTTAGAACAGACTTCATCATCCATGAAGACAGATCTTTGAGATACGGCAGTAGGTTGTGTGTACCAAAAGGTTCTGTACGGGAAGAGTTGATGAAAGAAGCTCACAGCTCTCCTTATTCAGTACACCCTGGAGGCACAAAGATGTACAAAGATCTGCATAAAAATTACTGGTGGCATGGAATGAAGCGTGAAGTATCCAGAAGCGCCACTAAATGCTTGGTGTGTCAGCAAGTAAAGGCTGAATATCATAGGAAAACTGGTTTACTTCAACTGTTACCTATCCCAGAATGAAAGTGGCAACACATCACTATGGATTTTGTGATTGCACTTCCTCGCAGCACGAAAGGTAACGATGCGGTATGGGTTATTGTGGATCGACTCACAAAGTTGGCCCACTTCATCCCATTTCGAGTTGTCCAATCTACTGAGACACTAGCAAAGAAGTACATGGAGGTAAGAATCTAAGTAAGATTTAAACTCTTCAATGTGTACTATTTCTGATACCCATGAACTCATGCAGGAAATCGTGAGATTACATGGAGTACCGGTTTGCATTGTTTCCGATCGTGACACCAGATTCCGATCGCAATTTTGGCAGAGTCTGCAAGCTAGCTTGGGAACAAGTCTGAACTTCAGCACAGCTTACCATCAACAAACAGATAGACAGTCTGAGCGAACTATTCAGATATTTGAAGATATGCTAAGAGCGTGTATGCTAGACTTCGGAGGACCGTGGGAAGATCACCTACATCTTGTGGAGTTTTCATACAACTACAGCTACCAAGCAAGTATAGGAATGGCACCATTTGCAGCTCTATAAGGAAGGAAGTGTCGATCGCTATTAAGTTAGGATGACATCGAAGATAGAGAACTCCTTAGACCATAGATGATAGTAGCAACAGTCAATGTAGTTCACACTATTAGGGAAAGAATGTGCATAGCCCAAGATCGACAGAAGCACTGGGCTGATGCAAAGCGCCGTCACTTGGAGTTCCAACCGGGAGATCATGTCTTTATGAAGATATCTCCAAACCGTTGAGTGATTCGCTTTGGAAGACGGGGTAAGCTCAGTCCGACGTATATTGGACTGTTCGACATACTTGAACGAGTCGGAGAAGTGACTTATCGCTTGGCACTTCCATCTTCATTGGAAAGAGTGCATAATGTGCTCCACATATCTCAACTCAGAAGATATGTGAGTGACCCCAGTCATATTCTTGATCACTCCGAGCTCACTGTACAACCAGACTTATCCAGTGAGCAACAACCTGTTGAAATCCTGGAAAGAAAGGTGAAGTCACTTCGGAACAAGGAAGTAAACTTGGTTCGAGTAATGTGGAGAAAAGATTCACCAGGAGAATCAACATGGGAACGTGAGGACGACATGCGTGCAAGATACCCTCAATTGTTTGTAAACTGGTGCTTAAAATAATTGTAAATTTCGAGGACGAAATTTTTGTAAGGAGGGTAGAATGTAATAACTCTGTTTCAGTGTACAGGAAATTTGATTAAATTTTAATGTACAAATGGAGTATTTGCAATCCTATGTACACTATAAGTATTTGAATTGCTTTTGAACAGCAAGAAAACACTTGTAGCTCATTGGTAAAGCCTTGCACTGCTGTGACGTAGCCCTTGTGATCGAATCCCCCCAGCCACATTATTTTTTTGTTGATTTTTCTTTTAATTTTTTAGAAGCTCAAAAGTTTGCATGTGCACAACACGTAAAATGAAAAGTCACAAAGTAATCAAACACGTGCACTGAGGTGTACCAAGCGACAGAGACACATGACATGAATCCAAGCCCTAGCCACCGGTTTATGACCGGAGAGATACGAAGGGGGGCTGGCACCGCCGGTCATGTCCGTCGGTGATGCCTTGGATTTTTTCCCCTGGCACCCCTTGGCCTATCCCACTACCCCCATGTTGTTTGTTTACTCTGCAATTATCCAGAGAATTTAAAATCACTATTAAACCAAAATTTTAATGCACATTTTAATTCTCAAATTCATTACCCTAAACCCTAATTGTCCCTATAAATACCATACTACATTTCACCCCTCCTCATTCAGAAATCCCATGAAAGGTTCCTTAGCACCCTCACTACGTTTTCTAGGGCATCAAGCATGCAATTTTAAAAAACCTAGAGTGCTAATCAACCCATAACTAAGGATCTAACTAGAGGATTAGGGTTTAACTAACATGTAAACTGCTTTACACTAAGTGAATTTGGAATACAACCTTTGTAGACCGGTCCTTCACTTCTAAAGCTCCGTGTAGTAGTCCTTTTTGCTCCAAGTAGTGGTGTCCCGGACTCTCCATTAGCTCCACCAGGTAAAAGGAACGAGCTTGCTCATAGATCTTCGAGGCCGAAGATGATCTACGTCGAAGAATCTCTAACTCAAGCTACCTCTTCACTAATTGAGAATTAGTGAAGCAAACAACCTATACTAAATGGCTAGTCCGGTGTAGATTGATGAAGTAGGAATTTTGCTCACTTTAGAATTATTTCTCTCTCTCTCTTTTTCTTCTCACTCAAAGCTAGAGAGCAATGTTGAGGAGATGAAGAAAATGATCAAGTGATCAACTAATGAACCATGGGTGAGAAAATATCATATATAACTCATGTAGAGACTAAACCATGGCTAAAAATAATGGTTAGGTTAATAAATATCTAGAGTAAAACAAAATTAGTAGACTAAATCAAGGTTTCCACAAGCTTCTCCAAGCTTCCAAGCCATGACAATTTTCCACCTAGTTTTGATTTTCCCTTAATAATTAAAACCCCACATTATCTTAAGTATGGTATGAGTCTCATACACCCATGTCCAATGTATCATCTAGCATGACACAAAATAAATACATTAACATATATCACATATATATTAAATGTATAATGAGAAAAGAAATTCTTTAGTGAACTAATATTAGTTAATGTATATTAATATATCAAATATATAATTACACATTAGATTATTAAATCAACACTTGATTTAAAAACCCGGTTGTATCGCATACAACCGACTAATATCATTTATATGCATATCACATATACATATAACATATCATTGAATCAACACTTGGTTCAACAATCCGGTTATATCACGTATAACCTGTATCGTGAGATTGGAATACGGTATCATATACACGTATTAATCTCGGTCCTGCACATATCACATATGTGCCCTACTTTGTTTCGTTCGAGCCAGGAAACCTCTGTGTAGGACTCTAAAGACTCGTCAATACACCGGCAGTAGGTGATGATCATATCAGTCACCCACAAGCCGTCAGCGGTACTAGCTGGACGTAACGGCTACCCGGGTTGAGCGATCAGAAGATCAACAAGCAAGCCTGCTCATACTCTCGTGAATCCAATAAGTAACACTACCGTACAGTCCGGTCTCTTTGTCTAATATATCGCATATCGAGTCTAGGGGTGGTAAACGTCAGACCCCAGTAACTTGATAAGTCATGCCGATGTGAGGCTCATAACAGGTCGAGAAACTACTGATAACACTTACCAGTAAATCTCCGTATCAGCCCTGGCCAGGGACTTCCTGTTATGGCCAATCGAGCACAGCGCAACATCAACGCCCAATACCGGGAGAGACGAATCCCCTCCTATCGCTCATTGCCTCCATGTGTCTCGGGACTGTACCCAAAAACCACCGTTTTGCACGCTCTCTTGAACGTGGTAAGGTGGAAATCAAAGCACAGTGGGAATCACACAAGACACTATGACGATCTCGGGTCTACAGACTAACCGGTACCAGTGTCGTCAGAGAACGGCTATCTGACGTTAGGTATAATACCATCTAGGAGTTCTCGGCGAGTCCTGTTCAGTGTACCCAGTCATCAGAGAACTGCTATCTGACGCTCATACTCCCGTCAAGAAGCGTATATGCTAGTCTACTCTGGAATATCGATGCCCCGTCTCGATACACCGTCTACTAGGAACAATTAAAGGATGAACTTATGGACTACCCTGGCCCCACTAGTATGATCTGCATCATAATCCTGGTAGTCAAGTATACATCCTAAGGTCTTTATCAACATGTGAGAGAAAGACAGTATCACAATACAAGTCTACATGTTAAGATAAAGAGCAACCAGATAGCATACTATCATATCGAGAAAGAAAGTCCTCTATATATATGTCCAAGCATCCATTATAATATACGATCATGTACAACAATGGCCTCTGGGGCATACATACAACTAACAATCTCCCACTTGCTCTAAGGCCAGTTGTTGTAGTATCTCATACCCAACATCCCGAAGAGTCTGTCAAATTGTATCTGGGGAATGGCCTTCGTAAGTGGATCTGCCGTGTTATTTTTCGTGTCAACTCTCCTGACCTCGATGTCCCGGCGATCAACTATCTCCCGGATCAGGTGATACCGCCTCAGAATATGCCTGGATCGCTGATAGGACCTGGGTTCCTTGGCCAAAACCACAGCTCCATTGTTATCACAATACAAAGGTATTGGATGCTCGATGGATGGAACCACTCCTAGTTCAGTTATGAACTTCTTCATTCAGACAACCACTTTGGCGGCATCGTTGGCAGCGATGTATTCAGCCTCCATTGTTGAGTCTGCCATGATTTCTTGCTTGGAACTCTTCCAACAAACCTCCCCTCCATTGAGGGTGAAGACAAAACCCGAGACCGACTTAGAGTCGTCCTTATCACTCTGGAAGCTCAAGTCGGTAAAGGACTCCATTTGGAGTTCACCGTTACCATACACCAAGAACATTTCTTTAGTCCTCCTCAAGTACTTAAGAATGTTCTTCACAGCTGTCCAGTGATTCTCCCTAGGATATGATTGATACCTACTTACAACACCCAATGCGTACGCTACATCTGGTCGGGTACATAATATCGCATACATGATAGACCTGACTGCCGAAGCATAGGGTATACCTTGCATGTGAGCCCTCTCCAAATCAGTCTTGGGAGACATCTCTTTGGAGAGAGTGATTCCTGAGATCGTGGGTAAATTCCCACGCTTGAAATCCTCCATACTAAACCTCTTTAGTATGGTATCAATGTACCTGGATTGGGACAATCCCAGCATCCGTTTAGATCTATCTCTATAGATCTTAATCCCTAGAATATAGGAGGCATCACCCAGATCCTTCATGGAGAATCTTTGTGATAAGAAGAGCTTGACCGAGTGCAGCATAGGAATATCATTTCTTATCAAGAGTGTTTCCCCCAATCAGAGCAAAGCTCTGTTCAAAATTCAAATTTTGAAATGAAGCAACACTTCAGAAGCAGCGCCAAGGGCGCTGCGCCCTAAGCAGCGCACCACGTGCAAAGCACGTGTGCGCTAGCGCTAGGTGCGCTGCCCTCTAAGCAGCGCACCACGTACAAAGCACGGGTGCGCTAGCGCTGGAACTAAAAGCTCCCCACCGTCAGATCAAAGATCCAATAATAATGATAAATCATTAATTAATCAGAACAAAATTCTTTTAAGGAAAGATTCCTCAAAATATTTCCAAACAACAAGATTGTGCTCTGTAAATCAGAGCACCGTTGGATCAATGATCCAATGGTGATTAAAAATCACCAAAACACAGAATAAATTATGTATGGAAAGATTTCCCAATCTTGTTAAAAACAAGAAGATTGCCTTCTGTAAATCAGAAGCCCTTGGATCAAAGATCCAACGATGGGAAATTCCCCAAATCAATTGGAGAAAAGATCTCCTTAACTGATTGAACAAATCAACTCGCCCTATATAAAGGCCCCTAGACTTCAAGTCTAAAATACAGAAAAAAAAAAAGGAGAGAAACCCCCCCACCACCACATAAGCTTTGAGAGATCTCAGGAAGAAGAGCCAAGCTCTCAGAAAAAGAAGAGTTTCTTCAAGGTAAAAAAAAAGGATGAACAAAGAGATAAAATCATCTCATAATTAAAAAGAAGAATTTACTTCGTTTAAAGATCATAGATCTACAGGACCAAGGTCTTTCATAAAGAAATCAAAGGATCCCATCATAAGAAGAAGAACATAATTCTTCTCAAAGATCATAGATCTATAAGACTAAGGTCTTTTACAAAAGGAGATCATGAACATCTCATTATAAAAAAGGGGGAGGGAGAATACTTCAAATTCTCTGAGGATCACAGATCCATAAAGGCAAAACCTTTCATCAATACAAGAGATTGAAGCATCTCCTATAAAGTAAGAACTTTTGTTCTTAGAATCTTGAGACAAAGTCTCTTATAAAAGAACATAAATTTATTTCTTGGATCATCAAATTGATCAATTAGCGCTTTGCGCTCACAACATAGCTCTCTGCGCTCAAGACTGGCGCACAGCGCCAAGCGCGCCACGTGCTCCTCACGTGTGCGCTATATAGCAGAAGCGCCTCAGTGCTCAAGACTAGCGCAAAGCGCTGTAGAGCCTTATCGCTCCAAGTATAGCACACAGCGCTCATAAGACTGGCGCTCAGCGCTAAGCGCACCACGTGCTCCCCACGTGTGTGCCACTGAACAAATAGCGCTTGCGCTCATAAGATAGCGCTCTGCGCTCATAGACTGGCGCTCAGCGCCAAGCGCACCACGTGTCCCTCACGTGTGCGCTACTCAGCAGTAGCGCGCTGCGCTCTTTGACTGGCGCAAAGCGCCAAGCGCACGGCGCCAAGCGCACCATGTGTTGCGCTGATAGAACATTAATTGTTCTTTAAATAAAGCCCTAGAGTTATGATGAATGCTCAGCATTCAATAAAATACAAAAATAATATCATTTATATGCATATCACATATACATATAACATATCATTGAATCAACACTTGATTCAACAATCCGGTTATATCACATATAACCTGTATCGTGAGATTGGAATACGGTATCATATACACGTATTAATCTCGGTCCTGCACATATCACATATGTGCCCTACTTTGTTTCGCTCGAGCCAGGAAACCTCTGTGTAGGACTCTAAAGACTCGTCAATACACCGGCAGTAGGTGATGATCATATCAGTCACCCACAAGCCGTCAGCGGTACTAGCTGGACGTAACGGCTACCCGGGTTGAGCGATCAGAAGATCAACAAGCAAGCCTGCTCATACTCTCGTGAATCCAATAAGTAACACTACCGTACAGTCCGGTCTCTTTGTCTGATATGTCGCATATCGAGTCTAAGGGTGGTAAACGTCAGACCCCAGTAACTTGATAAGTCATGCCGATGTGAGGCTCATAACAGGTCGAGAAACTACTGATAACACTTACCAGTAAATCTCTGTATCAGCCCTGGCCAGGGACTTCCTGTTATGGCCAATCGAGCACAGCGCAACATCAACGCCCAATACCGGGAGAGACGAATCCCCTCCTATCGCTCATTGCCTCCATGTGTCTCGGGACTGTACCCAAAAACCACCGTTTTGCACGCTCTCTTGAACGTGGTAAGGTATAAATCAAAACACAGTGGGAATCACACAAGACACTATGACGATCTCGGGTCTACAGACTAACCTGTACCAGTGTCATCAGAGAACTGCTATCTGACGATAGGTATAATACCATTTAGGAGTTCTCGGCGAGTCCTATTCAGTGTACCCAGTCTCTACTGAGCACCCGTATACCATCTTTGATGTCAAACACCAATGGATATGTGATCATCCATCGCTCGTCATATGGGTCAAGAAGCGTATACGCTAGTCTACTCTGGAATATCGATGCCCCGTCTCAATACACCGTCGACTAGGAACAATTAAAGGATGAACTTATGGACTACCCTGGCCCCACTAGTATGATCTGCATCATAATCCTGGTAGTCAAGTATACATCCTAAGGGCTTTATCAACATGTGAGAGAAAGACAGTATCACAATACAAGTCTACATGTTAAAATAAAGAGCAACCAGATAGCATACTATCATGTCGAGCAAGAAAGTCCTCTATATATATGTCCAAGCATCCATTATAATATACGATCATGTACACCAATGGCCTCTAGGGCATACATACAACTAACAATCTCCCACTTGCTCTAAGGCCAGTTGTTGTAGTATCTCATACCCAACATCCCGAAGAGTCTCTCAAATTGTATCTGGGGAATGGCCTTCGTGAGTGGATCCGCCGTGTTATTCTTCGTGTCAACTCTCCTGGCCTCGATCTCCCGGTGATCAACTATCTCCCGGATCAGGTGACACCGCCTCAGAATATGCCTGGATCGCTGATGGGACCTGGGTTCCTTGGCCAAAGCCACAGCTCCATTGTTATCACAATACAAAGGTATTGGATGCTCGATGGATGGAACCACTCCTAGTTCAGTTATGAACTTCTTCATCCAGACAGCCTATTTGGCGGCATCGTTGGCAACGATGTATTCAGCCTCCATCGTCGAGTCTGCCACGGTTTCTTGCTTGGAACTCTTCCAACAAACCGCCCCTTTATTGAGGGTGAAGACAAAACCCGAGACCGACTTAGAGTCGTCCTTATCACTCTGGAAGCTCAAGTCGGTAAAGGACTCCATTTGGAGTTCACCGTTACCATACACCAAGAACATTTTTTTAGTCCTTCTCAAGTACTTAAGAATGTTCTTCACAGCTGTCCAGTGATTCTCCCTAGGATCTGATTGATACCTACATCAAACACCCAGTGCGTACGCTACATCTGGTCGGGTACATAACATCGCATACATGATAGACCTGACTGCCGAAGCATAGGGTATATCTTGCATGTGAGCCCTCTCCAAATCAGTCTTGGGAGACATCTCTTTGGAGAGAGTGATTCCTGAGATCGTGGGTAAATTCCCACGCTTGGAATCCTCCATACTAAACCTCTTTAGTATGGTATCAATGTACCTGGATTGGGACAATCCCAGAATCCGTTTAAATCTATCTCTATAGATCTTAATCCCCAGAATATAGGAGGCATCACCCAGATCCTTCATGGAGAATCTTTGTGATAAGAAGAGCTTGACCGAGTGCAGCATAGGAACATCATTTCCTATCAAGAGTGGTTCCCCCAATCAGAGCAAAGCTCTGTTCAAAATTCAAATTTTGAAATGAAGCAGTGCCAAGTGCGTTGCGCCCTAAGCAGCGCACCACGTGCAAAGCACGTGTGCGCTAGCGCCAAGTGCGATGCGCCCTAAGAAGCACACCACGTGCAAAGTACGTGTGCGCTAGCGCTAGGTGCGCTGCGCTCTAAGCAGCGCACCACGTGCAAAGCACGGATGCACTAGCGCTAGGTGCGCCGCGCTTTAAGTAGCGCACCACGTGCAAAGCACGGATATGCTAGCGCTAAGTGCGCTGCCCTCTAAGCAGCGCACCACGTGCAAAGCACGGGTGCGCTAGCGCTGGAACTAAAAGCTCCCTACCGTCAGATCAAAGATCCAATAATAATGATAAATCATTAATTAATCAGAACAAAATTCTGTTAAGGAAAGATTCCTCAAAATATTTCCAAACAACAAGATTGTGCTCTGTAAATCAGAGCACCGTTGAATCAATGATCCAATGGTGATTAAAAATCACCAAAACACAGAATAAATTCTGTATGGAAAGATTTCCCAATCTTGTTAAAAACAAGAAGATTGCCTTCTGTAAATCAGAAGCCCTTGGATCAAAAATCCAACGATGGGAAATTCCCCAAATCAATTGGAGAAAAGATCTTCTTAACTGATTGAACAAATCAACTCGCCCTATATAAAGGCCCCTAGACTTCAAGTCTAAAATATAGAAAAAAGGAGAGAACCCCCCCCCCCAAGTAATCTTTGAGAGATCTCAGGAAGAAGAGCCAAGCTCTCAGAAAAAGAAGAGTTTCTTCAAGGTAAAAAAAAAGGATGAACAGAGAGATAAAATCATCTCATAATTAAAAAGAAGAATTCACTTCTTTTAAAGATCATAGATCTATAAGACTAAGGTCTTTCACAAAGAGATCAAAGGATCTCATCATAAGAAGAAGAATATAATTCTTCTCAAAGATCATAGATCTATAAGACTAAGGTCTTTTACAAAAGGAGATCATGAACATCTCATTATAAAAAAGGGGGAGGGAGAATACTTCAAATTATCTGAGGATCACAGATCCATAAAGGCAAAACCTTTCATCAATACAAGAGATTGAAGCATCTCCTATAAAGTAAGAACTTTTGATCTTAGAATCTTGAGACAAAGTCTCTTATAAAAAAACATAAATTTATTTCTTGGATCATCAAATTGATCAATTAGTGCTTTGCGCTCACAACTTAGCTCTCTGCACTCAAGACTGGCGCACAGCGCCAAGCGCACCACGTGCTCCTCACGTGTGCGCTACATAGCAGAAGCGCCTCAGCGTTCAAGACTAGCGCAAAGCGCTGCAGAGCCTTAGCACTCCAAGTATAGCGCACTGCGCTCATAAGACTGGTGCTCGGCGCTAAGCACACCACGTGCTCCCCATGTGTGCGTCACTGAACAAATAGCGCTCTGCGCTCATAGACTGGCGCTCAGCGCCAAGCGCACCACGTGTCCCTCACGTGTGCGCTACTCAGCAGAAGCGCACTGCGCTCTTTGACTGGCGCAAAGAGCCAAGCGCAGCATGTGTTGTGCTGATAGAACATAAACTGTTCTTTAAATAAAGCCCTAGATCTATGATGAATGCTCAGCATTAAATAAAAGACAAAAATATTATCAGAATTCAAATCAATGCTCAACATTGTCAAATGTTTAACATTTTAACTGAGTGAGCCGAGCCGAAGTTGGCCATAAACCCCTCATTCAGATTAACTGAGCCATATGCTCATAAATCTCAAATCTTAGTCCTAATTGGACTACAGATCTCCCAACCAAAATTGGCTCAAGGGTACATCTCTTCACTCCTATGATATTTGTCGTTGCAATCCTTCAATGTTTTCATAGAGGTGACGGGTCCCGACAACCACACATTCCATAGACTATGACGTCTTTAAACTGGACTGTGGGGTCCTTAAACCCATGGACTATGATTTCCTTAACCTCGGACTGTGGGGTCCTTAAACCCATGGACTATGATGTCCTTAACCTTGGACTGTTGGGTCCTTAAACCCATGGACTATGATGTCCTTAACCTCGGACTGTGGGGTCCTTTAAGCCCATGGACTATGATGTCCTTAACCTCGGACCGTAATGTTCTTAAACTAATTATGGACCACAAATTCCCTAAACTAAACAATAGAGCTCAAATGCTCTTTTGTTGGATCTAAACGATCCCGTTAAGTTGATCTTCGCCTAAAATTAGACTAAAATATCCTTAACAAAGGTTTAAGTTGATCTTAGTCTCAAATGAGACTAATGTATCCTTAAACCCAACTCCAAACCCAAATCTAAGAAAATACGGATTTGGACTAATCCACGCCCTACAGGTGACAACATAAATTAGTCTCCATATACAATCCACGGACAACCAAGAAAAAAACAAACACCCACGACACGAAGTGACCATCTGGAGAAGGAGAAAGTGGTTACCGCGATGCGGTAGCGTAATTAACTGCAGGTGCTTGCGCCTGCAGGGAAGAGCGTCCCCACAATCAAAAATCCCTCAACGAGGAGGAATCTGATGAAGTCTGCTATATCGGCCGCATCCATCTAAACCTCCGATAAACGGTGTCATAAATCAACTTGGCATCTTTGGAGAGGTGGACGGATAGCACAAAATAGCATATGCACTCGAAATTCAGGCAAGACGAACTTACGCGGTCTCGTCTCTGTTTTCGGCGGAGAACAGATTCTGGCACGCCCGGTGGGACCTTTTCCTCTTTCCACTCCACACTTTGTGTGTCGTGTTTGTAAGTCCACGTTGCCCACCCCGGTGCTTGCGGGGAGGCGGAAACGGTATAAAAATCGGATTTTTACAACTCAAGGCAAAATGGACTAACAAAAGGAGGATCTTTGCTAAACATAAACTAACTACAAAGCTAAAAAGTTAGCTACTCGGAAAAGGAGTTATACCTAGGTCTTCAAGTCCTTCTCTTCTTGCTCCTTGGAGTGTGATGATCGGATTCTCCTCGTCGCCTTCTCTCACCGAAGAAAGATCCACCCAAGGGATACTACCTTTGGCTCCTACCTCAAACTAGAAGCAACTAAGGTGCTTGGTGTGCTAGACCTAGAACCTTAGAAAGAGTAGAGAATGATGTTGGTGTTTTTATCTCAAGCTTATTGGTTCTCAACTCATGAGAGGGAGAGCTTTGAGAGAGAAGAAGAGGATGAGAGAGAATGAGGATATTTTGCAACCATCCTCACATATATGTATGATTTATGAATAATAGATAATTAGTCAAGATAATTGTCATGGTTAATCAAGAAATGACCATTATCATTTCACATTAAATGCCTTTGCAAGGATCAAAGAGCATCTTTCATATGGAATGATGATGGTCAACTTGTCAACCTAGGTCAACAAGTCAAGTATAGTCAAATGGTCAACAACCCTAACCATGCACAATTATAATTAACTAATAATTAATAAATCATAATTCACACAAAACATTAGGGTTAAGAAAATGACAATAGTCATCAACCCTAATCAAAGTCCTCTGCCTCTGTCTCAGTCAACTGTGCATACACACCCGTATCCGTGTACCGAGGAACACGAATACAATGAGATAAAACCAATCTCAAATCATATACTAGGATCCGGCTTAAACCAAAGCCCGCTAGTATAAGCTGTCCGGACACCAAACGTGCACAAGTGCGCGGATGTGAACGAACCCTGTTGCAATACCATGCGACCCCTACTCATTTTGCCTAAAGGCGAACAACCCTCTGTGTAGGACTCTAAAGACTCGACACTACACTGGCAGTAGGTTTAACCACAGACCGCAAGCGGCACTAGCTGTACGTAACGGTCCCCAGGTAGATGCCGATAAGAAGACCGACGAGGTGAACCCATCTGGACTCCTACTGAGCCTGAATGTGACGGTCTCCGTACAGTCCGGTCTGTTCTTCTGATAACATCGCATGGCGGGCCTAGGGGGCGGTAAACGTCAGTCCCCTAATAGCGGTACAAGTCGTGTCGGAGTGTATCCCAGAACATCCTGAGATAACACTGGAAACCAACCGGTATACCTCGCTTTCCCTGGCCCGGGACTACTTGTGTAATGGCTCTCCTGGACACAGCGCGATGTCAACCCCCAATACCGGGAGAGACAAATCATGTCTAACTGTCACTGCCTCCAAGTGCTTCGGGACCGCACCCAACTACTACCTATTTGCACGACTCCTTTGAGCCGTGGTAGGGTAGTAATCAAAGTACAGTGGGAACACACTCGAGGTGAAGTGACAGTGTCAAGTCAGCGGACTAAGCTGTACTCATGTCACCTGGGAACTGATAACTGGCGATAGGTATAATACCAACCAACAGTTCCCGACGAGTCCTGTCCAGTATACTCGTAACCCAACGAGCACCCGCATACTATCTCAAGTACGACGTACAGACGGCTGTGGGACAGACCGTCTCCCGTGCTGGGATGAGAAGCGCATACGCTAGTCTACTCCGGAGTATCGATGCCCTGTCTCGATAATCCCACGACCAGGGACGTGTATATATAAGGATGTGCTTATAGATTACCCAGCCGCCACGAGTGTGACTGCCATCACAACGCTGGTAATCAAGCAAAGATCCTAAGGGCTCCACTAATGCGTATAGGTGATACAATAAAGAAACACATGTACACATTAAAGCAGAGACAAACCAAGTAGCATACTACCATTTCGAGCAAGATTGTCTATACAACTGTGAATATCCCAAGCTTCCATCAAGTAATATACATACTAGTATGATACAGTAATGGCCTCTAGGGCATATACACTAACAATCTCCCACTTGCACTAAGGCCATGTACTGGCGTATCGAAGACCTATCATCTCGATCAGCCGCTCGAACTGAGTCTGGGGTAAGGCCTTCGTGAATGGATCTGCAGTGTTATCTTCTGAAGCAATCCTCCGAACCTCGATCTCCTGGCGATCTACGATCTCCCTGATCAGGTGATACCGCCTCAAGATGTGTCTGGATTTCTGATGGGACCTGGGTTCCTTCGCTAAAGCTATAGCCCCGTTGTTGTCGTAATACAAAGGTATTGGATCAACAATGGACGGAACCACCTGAAGTTCTTTCAAGAACTTCCTCATCCAGACGGCTTCTTTTACGGCATCAGATGCAGCGATATATTCCGCTTCCATAGTCGAGTCAGCAACGGTTTCCTGTTTAGAACTCTTCCAACACACCGCCCCTCCATTGAGGGTAAAGACAAAACCCGACATGGACTTGGAATCATCCTTGTCACTCTGGAAGCTGGAGTCAGAAAGGCCTCAATCTGGAGGTCTTTTCCGCCATACACCAAGAACATCTCCTTAGTCCTTCTCAGGTACTTGAGATGTTCTTTACCGCTATCCAGTATTTCTCCCCAGGGTTTGACTGATACCTGCTTACCACACTCAGTGCATAAGCCACATCTGGTCTGGTACACAACATTGCATATATTATAGAGCCTACCGCAGAAGCGTAGGGTATAATAGACATGTGATCCCTTTCCAAATCAGTCTTGGGAGACATCTCTTTGGAGAGGGTGATCCCATGACAAGCCGGTAGATTACCGTGCTTGGAATCTTCCATACTGAATCTCTTCAGTATGGTGTCGATGTACCTGGACTGCGAAAGTCCTAATATCCTCTTGGATCTATCACGATGGATCTGGATCCCCAGAATGTAGGAGGCATCACCCAGGTCTTTCATGGAGAACCTGTGTGACAAGAACCCTTTGACAGATTGTAGCATAGGAATGTCATTTCCTATCAAGAGAATGTCATCCACGTATAAAACGAGGAATACTACAGTTCTCGCTACAAATCTACTATAGATGCATGGTTCATCTGGATTTTTGATGAAGCCAAATTCCTTGACCGTCTCATCAAAACAAATGTTCCAACTCCGCGATGCCTGCTTTAGTCCATAAATGGACTTGAGCAACATGCACACCTTTCCGCTGCTCCCACTCTGAATGAAACCCTCTGGCTGGTCCATATAGACACACTCCTCTAAATTTCCATTTAGAAAAGCGGTCTTTACGTCCATCTGCCAAATCTCATAATCGTGGAAGGCAGCAATGGCAAGAAGGATCCGAATGGATTTCAGCATAGCCACTGGAGAAAAGGTTTCGTCATAGTCCAAACCAGGTCTTTGACGAAAACCCTTTGCAACAAGTCTAGCTTTATAGGTCTCAACCTGTCCATCTACACCAATCTTCCTTTTGAAGATCCACTTGCATCCTACGGGTTTTACCCCATCTGGAGCAATGTCCAATGTCCATACTTTGTTGGTGTACATGGACTCCATTTCGGTCCGCATTGCATCAAGCCATTTTACCGGGTCAACGCTCTGAATGGCCTGCTGGAAGCTAGTCGGCTCATCACTATCAATGATGCAATCTTCTCTATCCCCGTCTATGAGAAAACCGTAGTATCTCTCGGGCGGATGAGACTGCCTACTACTCCTGCGGAGCGGCGTAGGAATGTCCTGATCTTTCGAACCCTCTGGTTCTACTAAGCTTTCAGTAATAGCTTGTGGTTCTGGAATTTCTTCCAGTTCTATTGTGCTCCCACTTATTTCCTTTTCTAAGAATTGGTGTTCCAGAAAGTGGGCATTACGAGAAACAAAAACCTTTTGTTCCTCTGCGTAATAGAAAAGATACCCCCTGGAGTTCTTTGGGTATCCCACAAGCTTGCACAGTACTGAGCGTGCCTCGAGTTTGTCCGCATGCTGCTTTTTGACAAAAGCTGGACATCCCCAAATCTTCAGGTATTGAAGATAGAGTTTCTTCCAACTCCATAACTCATATGGTGTGGTAGGCACAGTCTTAGTGGGAACTCGGTTCAAAAGGTATGCGGTTGATTCTAGCGCATATCCCCAGAATGATCGCGGCAACTCAGCGTTACTCATCATGGACCGTACCATATCCAATAGGGTTCGGTTCCGTCTCTCCGATACACCGTTATGTTGCGGAGTGTATAGAAGAGTAAGCTGAGAGAGAATTCCATTCTCTTTTAGGTAATCCAGGAACTCGGCACTCAAGTATTCACCACCTCGATCAGATCTTAGTGTCTTGATACTTTTGCCTGTTTGTTTTTCTACTTCATTCTTGTATTCTTGGAACTTTTCAAAGGCTTCAGATTTATGCTTCATTAGGAAGACATGTCCGAACCTTGAAAAATCATCCGTAAAAGTAATGAAGTAAGAATAACCGCTTCGCGCATGTGTAGACATTGGACCGCACACGTCGTTGTGTACAATCCCCAAGAGCTCGCTCGCTCTTACTCCGTGTCCAGTGAACGGAGTTTTTGTCATCTTCCCTTTGAGACAGGATTGACAAGTTGCATACGATTGATATTCGAACGGATCCAAATATCCTTCTGTATGTAACTTCGTCAACCTTCTCTCATTGATGTGACCTAGTCTACAATGCCATAAGAAAGCCTGATTGATTTCTGGAGACTTTCTTTTGTGTGTATTCTGGACATTGAAAATCTGTGGTTGGTTTAATACGTATATACCATTGTTTAATGTACCTGACCCAATCAAAACTCGATTAAGGTGAATGTTCACAACATTACTTAAAAATGCAAATTCATAACCTTCTTTAGATAATAAAGATACAGAAATGATATTACAAGTTGCATTTGGTATAAAATAACAACCACGCAAAACCAAAAAGTGTCCATCTGACAATCCCAGGTGATAGTCCCCCACGGCCTCAGCATCCATGCTAGCTCCGTTTGCAACTCTGAGGGTCATATCACCTGCCTTCAAAACCCTACGCCTTCTCAATGCCTGCAAAGAATTACAGATATGAGATCCTGATCCGGTATCCAATACCCAGGAAGTAGAGTTTATTGATAGACAGTTTTCAATAACATACACACCTGAAGCTGAAGCCGCAACTCGCTTCAGATCCTGGGTTCTGGCCTTCCAAGCCCTGCAATCCTGTTTCCAGTGTCCACTCTTGTGACAGTAAAAGCATTCTTCCTTTCCCACAAGCTTTCCCGCTACCTTTGTTGCCTTTCCCTTTCCCTTCGTATCCACTTTACTAACACCGCCCCTTGGTTTGGCGGGGGCTTTCTTCTTCTTTCTCTTGGCTTTCGTCCTGGACCTAGAAGAGGAAGATCCTCCTACAAACAAAGTGGATGTCTCCCTACCTTTCTGTAGGGTGCCCTCAGCACTCCTCAACATGTTCAGAAGTTCGGAAAGTTCAACCTCCTTTCCTTGCATGTTGAAGTTTAGGACAAACTGGGCGTAAGTGGAAGGAAGGGACTGGAGAATCAAGTCAGTGTAGAGTTCATTCCCTAACGTGGTCCCAAGGTCCGCGAGCTCCTCTATGTAGCCAATCATCTTAAGCACGTGTTCCGCTACCGATGATCCGACGGCCAATCTTGCCGAAAACAGCTTCTTCGACACTTCGTATCTGGCGATACGAGATTGCTCTCCATACAGATCTTTTGTATGGAGAAATATGGATTCTAGGCCCATATTCTCGTGCCTCCTCTGATGTTCATTGTCCATAGAGGCAAGCATGAGGCACTTGGCCTTCGCGCAATCGATCTCCTATGTCTTACGGATTTCTATATCCGCGACGCTGGAGGTGGGACCTGGGACAGGGGGAGCTTTGGTGGTAAGGAGATACCCCAACTTGTCGTAAGTGATTGCCATTTTGACATTCCTGAGCCAATCTTTGTAGTTTGGCCCTGTCAGTATGTTTTTATCTAGTAATAACTTAAGTCCGGTCATGTTGATTGGTCGCTGCAATTAGGAGAGAGAAAAGAAACACTTTAGCATGATGCTCTTGTAAGTTTAGAGTGGTTTTTAGTTTGTCTAAACAGGATGGCTCCCACTGTCTCTCGAATCCCTCCTCAAACCATAAAGGAAGAATTAGTCGAGATCAATCTCACCGTACAATACTTGCTTAACCGTTCAGCCAGGCCAGTGTCGGTACTTCGAGGGAGGTTTTCCAACGCTTTCGCGAAGTTCCTTAATTAAGTAACCTCTTTTCCCTGTGGGCTTAGCCCCGCTGACACCTTTCTAGACACCTACTGGGTTTATAGCATTGATCGTTAAGTGAGAAATTTCCCGAGGAGTAGCATATACTCACAGTAGGATCGGGATCCAAATATCATCGCGTGATAAAACTGAAGGAATCCTACCAGAATCATCACACTCCAAATGGTATGCAGCGCTAGCAAGTTTCAGTTCTTTTGAAACTCCCGATGTGGATTTTTGCCCTATGCTCTTATGACCTTGGCGTGAGGTCAAAATGTCATAAGTCACATGTCAAGTTCTACCCATCATTTTCCAGGTTAATTTGAACCCACCCGTACCTACCCTTGACGTAGGCCAAAATGGCAGTATGACTGTCTCAAACCAATGCATTCTATCTATGCAACAGATAAATATCCGGCAGCTACCAATCACTATGCCTTGGCATGAGGTCAAAATACATAGCTTGAATACTACCGAATATTTAACTGAAATGATGGAGGGCTACGAATGGTTTTGGCGAAACCGTGAACGTAGTGAACTTGATATAATCGATGGAACGAGATAGCTTTTAAAAGGAGTGGTTCAAGCTCCGCATTTTAAAAGTTGGGTTTTGAAAAAGAACCGAGTGGTTTTGAAAGTGTTCCAACGACTTTTACTTGGTTTATTTTCTTGCATTAATTTTAATGCGTCCTATTGCAGAAAACAACCAAAATATGGTGTACGCTTATGCCATCCGCATTCGCCACGGGGTCCCGTCATCACCCGTTAGGTTACTTAACTAACGACAGAGCGGGGGCTGGACTAGCGCGGATGCAAAACATAAGCAACACCTAAATAGATATCATATATAGATATATAGCAATGATAGTCAATCCAGATCACAGATGAACACTTTTGATATACTAGGAATCCGCGATTCGTTCGAGCCTGCAACGAAAAGCGGATTCCACGGTCGCGATGAATAGCCAAAACCCCACCCTAGACCCCTACGGGTGCGGCAAACTACCTGCCAAGTACCCGAAGCGAAGCAACCTCCCTCAACAACGTGAGTAGGCCACTCGGCACTTCAAGATACCCGGTAGTTTGTGCACCCCACCATGGGTCTATCCTAGGAGCAAAAACAGTAAAAAGAAATTATACAATGACGGCTACAACCCCGACCCGGTTGTGCGGCCATACAAATAATATTATATCAATTTACATATTACAAGAATTGAAAGAATAAGAAAACTCTCATCTCACAACCCCCGGCTATTCATCCGCGACAATCCAACAAATTCATATACACAAACCATCAACATTACAGATCACAGATATGTATAACCCCCACTAATTGACGTATAGCGATTAGCAGACGTTCAATACATGTATAACATTACAGATATAACCCATTAGCCAAAGTGTAAAGAAATTCGATCAAAATACGGATTTGTGACCACCCCAAAAACTAACTTGTTCTCTGGAAAATCTGGGTGGAAACAAACTATCTCAAAAATCCCAAAACCTCAACAGAAGAACACTGCACCAAACTCGGTCCACGGCCGAGTCAACTCGGCCACGGATCCGCGGCAAGAAGCATGTTCTTGCCGCGGAACCGCGGCGCTTTGACCGGTTCGGTGGACCGTTTTTGGTGTGTTTCTTAATAAAACCCTGAGCCGATTTTTGAAGTATGATTTATTATTTTTAAAGCAGAAATAAAAATCAACAGAAACTTAGGGTTTTGAAAAATAGTTTTGCGATTTTTTCCGATCGAAGTTCTATATACTTTGCTAACTAGTTAGTTTATGTTTAGCTAGGCTCTGATACCACTGTAAGTCCACGTTGCCCACCCCGGTGCTTGCGGGGAGGCGGAAACGGTATAAAAATCGGATTTTTACAACTCAAGGCAAAATGGACTAACAAAAGGAGGATCTTTGCTAAACATAAACTAACTACAAAGCTAAAAAGTTAGCTACTCGGAAAAGGAGTTATACCTAGGTCTTCAAGTCCTTCTCTTCTTGCTCCTTGGAGTGTGATGATCGGATTCTCCTCGTCGCCTTCTCTCGCCGAAGAAAGATCCACCCGAGGGATACTACCTTTGGCTCCTACCTCAAACTAGAAGCAACTAAGGTGCTTGGTGTGCTAGACCTAGAACCTTAGAAAGATTAGAGAATGATGTTGGTGTTTTTATCTCAAGCTTATTGGTTCTCAACTCATGAGAGGGAGAGCTTTGAGAGAGAAGAAGAGGATCAGAGAGAATGAGAATGATAGAATGATGATATTTTGCAACCATCCTCACATATATGTGTGATTTATGAATAATAGATAATTAGTCAAGATAATTGTCATGGTTAATCAAGAAATGACAATTATCATTTCACATTAAATGCCTTTGCAAGGATCAAAGAGCATCTTTCATATGGAATGATGATGGTCAACTTGTCAACCTAGGTCAACAAGTCAAGTATAGTCAAATGGTCAACAACCCTAACCATGCACAATTATAATTAACTAATAATTAATAAATCATAATTCACACAAAACATTAGGGTTAAGAAAATGACAATAGTCATCAACCCTAATCAAAGTCCTCTGCCTCTGTCTCAGTCAACTGTGCATACACACCCGTATCCGTGTACCGAGGAACACGAATACAATGAGATAAAACCAATCCCAAATCATATACTAGGATCCGGCTTAAACCAAAGCCCGCTAGTATAAGCTGTCCGGACACCAAACGTGCACAAGTGCGCGGATGTGAACGAACCCTGTCGCAATACCATGCGACCCCTACTCATTTTGCCTAAAGGCGAACAACCCTCTGTGTGGGACTCTAAAGACTCGACACTACGCTGGCAGTGGGTTTAACCACAGACCGCAAGCGGCACTAGCTGTACGTAATGGTCCCCAGGTAGATGCCGATAAGAAGACTGACGAGGTGAACTCCTACTGAGCCTGAATGTGACAGTCTCCGTACAGTCCGGTCTGTTCGTCTGATAACATCGCATGGCGGGCCTAGGGGGCGGTAAACGTCAGTCCCCTAATAGCGGTACAAGTCGTGTCGGAGTGTAGCCCAGAACACCCTGAGATAACACTGGAAACCAACCGGTATACCTCGCTTGCCCTGGCCCGGGACTACTTGTATAATGGCTCTCCTGGACACAGCGCGATGTCAACCCCCAATACCGGGAGAGAAGAATCTTGTCTAACCGTCACTGCCTCCAAGTGCTTCGGGACTGCACCCAACTACTACCTGTTTGCACGACTTCTTTGAGCCGTGGTAGGGTAGTAATCAAAGTACAGTGGGAACACACTCGAGGCGAAGTGACAGTGTCAAGTCAGCGGACTAAGCTGTACTCATGTCACCTGGGAACTGATAACTGGCGATAGGTATAATACCAACCAACAGTTCCCGACGAGTCCTGTCCAGTGTACTCGTAACCCAACGAGCACCCGCATACTATCTCAAGTACGACGTACAGACGGCTGTGGGACAGACCGTCTCCCGTGCTGGGATGAGAAGCGCATACACTAGTCTACTCCGGAGTATCGATGCCCTGTCTCGATAATCCCACGACCAGGGACGTGTATATATAAGGATGTGCTTATAGATTACCCAGCCCCTACGAGTGTGACTGCCATCACAACGCTGGTAATCAAGCAAAGATCCTAAGGGCTCCACTAATGCGTATAGGTGATACAATAAAGAAACACATGTACACATTAAAGCAGAGACAAACCAAGTAGCATACTACCATTTCGAGCAAGATTGTCTATACAACTGTGAATATCCCAAGCTTCCATCAAGTAATATACATACTAGTATGATACAGTAATGGCCTCTAGGGCATATACACTAACAGTGTTCGCGAACGAATCGTGGTTTGCTATGGTTGCCCCTGGATTCGAGGTACTAAGATTTGGTGTCTTGCTCCGTGCAGAAAACAGAAGATTAATGGCCTCCTACTGCCCCAACTGCAACTGCAACTCCCGTTCCGCCTCATCTGGAGGTGTAACCTACGGGCCCCAAGCGGCCTCCCTATTCAAGATGCCAGTGGACCAGGTGACTCAGGCCACCACTGGACTATTCTTTGGGACCATGCTCCCACCGATGAGCTTCAGTGCCCCGCTGCTGTCGCAAGAAGCCCCAAAGAAGTCGGTCTTTGATCGACTCACAACTACTGCGGCCCCTCTCAACGGGTCGCCCAAATCCAACGCCTCGGTTTTCAAAAGACTGGGACAAAGCTCCAACGGGCCCATGAAGAAGCCCGTAATACCATAAAGGGTTATCCCAAAAAGGATAGCCATTCCTTCTCTCGAAGTCGTCAAAGCGGCTTCTCCTGCCAATAGGTCGGTCTTCACAAGACTGACCGTTCCTGTTCCCGCTCCAAGCGAATTCCTCAAAGCTGCTTCCCCTGTCCAGAGGTCTGTCTTTGACAGATTGGATATTGCTTCTCAACGGACATCGGTCTTCAAGAGGCTGACGCCGGCGACAACCCTTTGCCAACACAGGGGGCATGAGGAAGCCACCCCTACAGCTGAGACAATCCCAACGGCTCGACACGCTCAACGTCTCCACTGGCGCCGAGTAAGGAAGGCTGGAGGCAACTCTCCTTCTGGATTGACCCCGCCAGCTCCAACGATGGAGATCGATGCTGCTGTTCCAACTGGGAACAGCTTTGAACCGCTTAGGAGGTTTCGCAAGAACTCTCCAACTACTATGCTGAAAAGATCTCCTCCACCTGTGGAGAATGTTACAGAAAAGAAGCCGGAGCAGCCCCCTCAACGGCTGTCCTCCAAAATTTACAAAGTTTGGCGAAAGGTCCAGGAATCGGTGATTGACCAGGACAAGAAGAGAGCCGTCCCGTGGTACCACAGAAGATTAAAGCTCGGCAAGAAGAGAGCCATCCCGTGGTACCACAGAAGATGTCATCCGTCTGGGTGCCCGCTGCAACGGCTCCCTCAACTTCAACCGCTCACAAGAGAAGGAGGCCGGAGAAAGCCCCTGTGACCGCGGCGAACCGCAACGACGCTGAATCTAAACACCCCAAGTCTGTGGGCATGGTAACACACACCTTCCGGAAAGGAGGAAAGCCGTGCTTCTACGGGTCATCGACCGCTTACCCGATCGATAACAAAGGCTCAGGAGCAACAGCAGCAAAAACTTCAGGAGATGCTGACTGCAATGGCCGCACTCGCTGGGCCGAAAGAAAATCCAGAAACCTCGGAGCAGCGTCAGGAACAAGAAACTGATGCTGAATTCCTCTGAAGAATGCTCGAGAGGAAAGAAAAAGAGGCCGCGGAATAGGCGGCCAACATAAAACGAATGGCTCTTTTGTTCCAAGACGTGGCCGGGATGATGTTACAGCCAGAACCTCCAGCTGAAGACCCCCCGATTATCATTGAAGACGATAGAGGGGAGACATCGAACCCTCCTTCGGCTCTTTCAGCAGCCAAGGGGGAGACCATCTCCAAGGCCGCTCTAGA
Organism: Agapanthus africanus; assembly: GCA_030015575.1. Classification (NCBI taxonomy): domain Eukaryota; kingdom Viridiplantae; phylum Streptophyta; class Magnoliopsida; order Asparagales; family Amaryllidaceae; genus Agapanthus; species Agapanthus africanus. The sequence continues at coordinate 459,798,916 of JASDDO010000012.1, read as the reverse complement.
TGATTACATCGCTCAGCAAATACGAGCTCATCAAGCGAGCGAAACGGCCGGGCAGATTGTTAAGACTGGACGACCCTATCCGGGCTGGTATGACCAAATAAGGTACCCGCCGGGATATACGATCCCCAAATTCCACGTATATAAGGGGACGGGAAATCCGCACCAGCACGTCGCTCAATTCAGAGCCTTGTGCGGCAACACTGGAGGTGATGAAAAACTTCTGCTCCGCCAGTTTGTTGGCAGCTTGTCAGAGACGGCGTTCGGGTGGTATTCTGAACTTCCAAATGACTCTATCAAGACATTTGCGGAGATGGAGCTGCTGTTTACATAGAGATTCGCAAGCGCTAGCGAGCGTACCCCGATCACATCATTGATTAACTCCAGGGTAAAGCCAGGCGAAACGTGGGTGCAATACGCAATTCGATGGCGGAATTTATGGTCGAAGTGCGAGCAGCGCATCGAAGAAGCGCCTGCGGTGGGCATGTTCGTGGGCACTCTTGACCCTCAAGCGACCATCTCCCAATTTATGATGTTTTTCAAGCCGACCACTTTCCAGTCCTTGATTGATAAGATGGCCCAAATGGACCAGATGGGTCACAGGCCTTCCTCTTCGAAGCCGGAGCCGCGGAATTGAAAAGGGAAAGGGAAAGCGACCTTCGTCGCTAATGCTCAACAGCAGCCCGGTGGTCCAAAATTAAATGATCGCCTAGACGAGAGACGGGGATTCTATAATGAGAAAATAAAGCGCCCTTATTCGTTTCCCCGGGACAAAACGAGGAGATTGTTCGAGCAGGCGGTGCGCAATAGGCTCATTAATTTGCCGAATCCAAAACGTCCATTGCAACCCGGTGAGGCTAATAATCCCAATTATTGCCCGTATCACCTAATGATAGGCCATACAATTGAAAATTGCTTCGTCTTTAAAGGCTGGATCGAAGACCAATACCAACAGGGCAAGTTCGCACTGTCCGAGAATTGGAAAGTAAGTCCGCCGCAGCCGCACGCTCTCAAAAAGACGGACACACCGGGGGCATCATGCTCTTTTGTAGAAGAAGCTCCATGGGAGATCTCTCTTTCAGCCAAAATAAAAAGAATGCTGAAGGATCTCCAAACATACCCGGCAATCAAGTGGAAAAATCTACTGGAACCCGAAATCATCGAGGGAATGCTGAAACCGCGCCCGACTCAAAAAATTGGTGGTGATAGTCAAAGCGCTCACACCTAGCCATCAAAGTCTTCGAAGAAAAAGAAGAAGACCAAAAAGCTCGTGAAGCCTAATGATAAGCGCACGGAACTGCAAAAACATATTGATGCGCTGGAAGAATATAACCAGAAGGCGCGGACCCCAGTCATACTCCAAGAATTTCTCAGCCACGTCCTTGAGGACGGAGATGATGACAATGGAGAAGACTCGTCGGATGAGCCTGAGGATTATGTGGCAAGCTGCCATATGATCTATCACTCGTCGATAGACGATGAAGAAGCTCCTTACACAGAGAAACTGGGCGCAGATCCTGAGCCGGAAATTCTACGACTATCAGACGGAATGATTGATGCATTCCTAAACGAAGATCTTTTGAAAAGCAAAGTTGATCGGGAGCGCGAGATGGCCATATTTGAAAAGACCAAACGCCGGCGACTGGACGAAAGGGTTGAAACACTCCCACCAGATCAAAGTACATCCGCCGCAAATAAAAGCAGGTTCAAGACGAGGAAAATATTCGCCAAAGACATATCGATGGGAATGAAGCTTCCACCCTCCGAAGGAAACACTCTTGAGGAAGCGGATATACATCCTAGCTAGTGCTTATATCATCAAACGATTGCGCACCCCACCGAAGAGTGCAACGCTTTTAAAAACTGGTGGCAGGGATATGTTGCTCACCAACAACATTTCAAGCGGATGAAACGCAAAACTCATCGGGAGCAAAGAAATACAACCGAGGAGCGCAAAAGAACTACCGGCAACTGTCACATGGTCGACGCTGGGGGATCGCAAGTTCTTACCTTTGCGAGCGATTCTGATGAAGAAATAACCCTTGGCCCTCTCTTCAAAGAACCCACATCCGAAATGGAAGAAATGAAGACCTGTGAGAACATTCAGCTGTGCAATCGTACGCTGCCCGAAAAGAATCTCGGACCTGCAAATAAGGGATCGAACAGAAAAGATAAGAAAAAATCCCTGAGGACTGGCGCACAGCGTCAAGCGCGCCACGTGCTCCTCACGTGTGCGCTATATAGCAGAAGCGTCTCAGTGCTCAAGACTAGCACAAAGCGCTGCAGAGCCTTATCGCTCCAAGTATAGCGCACTACGCTCATAAGACTAACGCTCAGCGCTAAGCGCACCACGTGCTCCCCACGTGTGTGCCACTGAACAAATAGCGCTTGCGCTCATAAGATAGCGCTCTGCGCTCATAGACTGGCGCTCAGCGCCAAGCGCACCACGTGTCCCTCACGTGTGCGCTACTCAGCAGAAGCGCGCTGCGCTCTTTGACTGGCGCAAAGCGCCAAGCGCACCATGTGTTGCGCTGATAGAACATAAATTGTTCTTTAAATAAAGCCCTACAGTTATGATGAATGCTCAGCATTCAATAAAAGAAAAAAATATTATCAGAATTCAAATCAATGCCCAACATTGTCAAATGTTTAACATTTTAACTGAGTGGGCCGAGCCCAAGTTGGCCATAAACCCCTCATTCAGATTAACTAAGCCCATATGCTCATAAATCTCATATCTTAGTCCCAATTGGACTACAAATCTCCCAACCAAAATTGGTTCAAGGGTACATCTCTTCAATCCTATGATATTTGTCGTTGTAATCCTTCAACGTTTTCATAGAGTTGATGGGTCCCGACAACCATACATTCCATAGACTATGACGTCTTTAAACTGGACTGTGGGGTCCTTAAACCCATAGACTATGATGTCCTTAACCTCGGACTGTGGGGTCTTTAAACCCATATGTCCTTAACCTCGGACTGTGGGGTCCTTAAACCCATGGACTATGATGTCCTTAACCTGGGACTGTGGGGTCCTTAAACCCATGGACTATGATGTGCTTAACCTTGGACTGTGGGGTCCTTAAACCCATGGACTATGATGTCCTTAACCTCGGACTGTGGGGTCCTTTAAGACCATGGACTATGATGTGCTTAACCTCGGACCGTAATGTCCTTAAACTAATTATGGACCGCAAAGTTCCTAAACTAAACAATAGAGCCCAAATGCTCTTTTGTTGGATCTAAACGATCCCGTTAAGTTGATCTTAGCCTAAAATTAGACTAACGTATCCTTAACAAATGTTTAAGTTGATCTTAGTCTCAAATGAGACTAACGTATCCTTAAACCTAACTCCAAACCCAAATCTAAGAAAATACGAATTTGGACTAATCCACGCCCTACGGGCGACAACATAAATTAGTCTCCGTATACAATCCACGGGCAACCAAAAACAAAACAAACACCCACGACACGAAGTGACCATCTGGAGAAGGAGAAAGTGGTTATCGCGATGCGGTAGCGTAATTAACTGCAGGGGCTTGCGCCTGCAGGGAAGAGCGTCCCCACAATCAAAAACCCCTCAACGAGGGGGAATCTGACGAAGTCTGCTACATCGGCTGCATCCGTCTAAACCTCCGATACACGGTGTCATAAATCAACTTGGCATCTTCGGAGAGGTGGACGGATAGCACCAAATAGCATATGCCCTCGAAATTTAGGCAAGACGAACATACGCGGTCTCATCTCTGTTTTCGGCGGAGAACAAAGAGTATGTCATCCACGTACAATACGAGGAAGACGACCTTACTCTCTGCCACCTTCTTGTATACACAAGGTTCATCTACGTTTTTGATGAAGTCAAACTCTTTGATTTCTACATCAAAACAGATGTTCCAACTCCGCGATGCCTGCTTTAACCCGTAGATTGATTTAGGTAGCTTGCACACCTTTCCGCTGCTCCCACTATCTACGAAGCCCTCAGGCTGAGTCATATACACGCTCTCTTCTAAATCATCATTTTGAAAAGCATTCTTGACGTCCATCTGCCAGATTTCATTGTCATGGTATGCAGTGATGGCAAGTAGGATTCGGATGGACTTAAGCATAGCCACTAGAGAAAAGGTTTCATCATAATCCACTCATGGTCGTTGACGAAAACCTTTTGCTACAAGTCTAGCTTTGAAAGTCTTAACTTTTCCATCTACACCAAGTTTTTTCTTGAAGATCCACTTGATCCCGATGGGTTTTACCCCTTCAGGAGCATCTTCCAAAGTCCATACTTTGTTGGTGTACATGGATTCCATCTCATACCGTATTGCATCCAGCCATTTCACAGAGTCCCCACTCGTGATGGCCTGCTCGAAGCTAGTTGGGTCATCATCTTCCATGATGCAATTCTTGCTCCCACCATCAATGAGAAAACCGTAGTATCTCTCAGGTGGATGAGGAACCCTACTAGATCGGCGGAGAGGCTGAGGTTCATCGGGAACTATCGAATCCTCTTGTTCCACCAAATCTTCCGTTGAAGTTTGTGTAGCCGGAACCTCTTCCAGTTCTACCTCATGACCCTTAATTTCTTTTGCAAGAAATTCCTTTTCTAAAAAGGAGGCATATTGGGAAAAAAACACCTTTTGTTCCTCACTGTGGTAGAAAAGATATCCATGTGAATTCTTTGGATACCCCACAAACTTGCAAAGGACCGATCTTGCCTCGAGCTTGTCCGGATTTTGCTTTTTGACATAGGCCGGACAACCCCATATCTTAACTCATTTAAGATATGGTCTCTTTCCACTCCATATCTCATATGGTGTGGTAGACACTGATTTGGTCGGGACTTGATTCAAAAGGTATGCAGCTGTTTCAAGCGCATAACCCCAAAAGGAAACAGGTAACTCAGCATTACTCATCATAGAGTGCACCATATCTAATAGGGTGCGGTTTCTCCTCTCCGATATACCGTTGTGTTGTGGTGTATACGGAGGAGTAAGCTGAGAGAGAATCCCATTCTCTTTTAGATAGTCACGGAATTCTGTGCTCAAGTATTCTCCTTCCCGATCAGATCGTAGGATTTTAATACTTTTACCAGTTTGGTTCTCGACTTCGCACTTATATTCTTTAAATTTCTCAAAATCTTCAGACTTGTGTTTCAACAGGAACATATGTCCGTATCTAGAGAGATCATCAGTGAATGTAATGAAGTACGAGAAACCATTCCTGGCATGTGTAGACATGGGACCGCATACGTCACTATGTATCAGTTCCAAGAGTTCTGTAGCTCTTTCTCCGTGTCCAGTAAACAGAGTTTTGGTCATCTTGCCTTTGAGACATGACTGACAAGTTTCATAAGATGTAAATTCGAACGGATTCAAATATCCATCCTTATGTAACTTAGCTAGTCGTGTCGCATTGATATGACCTAGTCTACAATGCCACAATAAGGAATCGTTCATTTCTGAACTTTTCTTCTTGTGTGTATTCTGTACGTTAAGAACTGTATTTTGATTTAGAACGTATATGTCATTACTTAACGAGCCTGATCCAATCAACTTTTGATTCAGAAAAATGTTCATATCATTATCCTGCATTACAAAATTATATCCTTCTTTAGTTAATAAAGAGACTGATATAATGTTGCATATCAGATTCGGTATGTAATAACATTCGTTTAGAATCAATGTATCACCATTTGGTAATACAAGGTGATATTCGCCAACTGCTTTGGCTGCAACATTTGCACCATTCCCTACTCTTATAAAATGATTGCCCATTCCCAATTCTCTACCTTTCTTTAGCTCATGTAACATATTACATATGTGGGATCCCGATCCGGTATCTAATACCCAGGACGTAGAGTGTACTGAAAAACAGTTCTCGATAACTAACACATCCGAAGAAGATGCATCAGCATGCTTATTCCTCGTTTGGGTGGCGTGGGAATCCAGATATTCCTTTATTTCCTGCTCGGTCTTATAACAATTATAAAATAGAGCGGAACCAACGTTTCCCAGCTTAGTATAACAAGCGGGTTCAGTCAATACATCCATATTATTAACTTGATTAAGGCCTGACATGGTCGCTACCTGGAGAGAGAGAAGAAAACACTTAGCGTATGCTCTTGCAAGATTAGATTGGTTATTATCTTATCTAATCAGGATGGCTCCCACTGTTTTTATCAAATCTTCCTTCAAACCCTAAAAGTTAAGACTAGCCAGGATTAATTACACCCTACAAGTTCGCCAATCGTTCAACCAAGCCAGTGTCGGTACTTTGAGGGAGGTTCCCCGTGCTTTTGCATGGACCTAATTAAAATAAACCTTGTTTTCCCAGGGGCGTAACCCCGTTAACACCTTTCAAGACACCTACTTGATCGGCTAATTATAATGTGCAAAACTTTCCAGTAGTAACTCTTAATCGCAGTGGGTATCGGGATCCAACTATCTCATAGAAGGTATGCAATCTCATTGCAAATTTCAACACTTGAAATTCCCAATAATATTTTACCCCTAGCAACTTATGACCTTAACAAGGTCAACAAATCATAAGTGTTAGCCAAGTTCAACCCGTCATTTCATGATTGAATTAAACACACCCGTACGACCCTTAACAAGGTCAACAAAGCCATACGAATACCCTAATCCAATCATATCATATGCGGCAGATAAGCACTAGTTAGCTACCGTACACTACGCCTTAATAAGGTCAACAAACGTAGAACGAATACTAAGTGGTACTTATCTAAAATGACGAAGGGATACGATAGGTTTCTAAGAAAACCTTCTGCGTAATGAACTTGATATCGTTGTAGAATCGAGTGATTTGAAAAAGGAGTGGTTTAAGCTCCTCTTTTTAAAATCATGTGTTTTTCAAAATAAACCGAGTGGGTATAGCATCTGCTAGCTTTTGCTAAAGAGGTCATTCCCGGTGAAGGGATCTCGGCACTTTCCTCATCGAATGAGGTGCTGGATATTCATCAAGGAATATCGCTATGCAAAACAAGAACTAGAGCTACCTTTTTGAAAATTTTGATTCTACAACATTTTTAGGTTTCTTTCCTTTTCATTAATCTCATTAATGAATTCCCATCATTTATGCTTCCTAAGTATCACAGATAAAGAAACGAAAATACTTATACAACATACACTTATGTCATCCGCATTCGCCATGGGGTCCCGTCATGCACCGTTAGGTTAGATAACTAACGGCAGAGCGGGGGCAGGACTAGCGCGGATGCAAAACATAAGCAACGTTTATTATATATCATATATATAATATTAAGCATTCATCTCAGGCAGCCATATGATCTCATCACAGAACATTACGGCAGAAGTCAACATATGAAATATTGGATATATTAGGAAGTCCGTGTTTTAAATTAAGCCAGTAAAAAAACACGGATTCCACGGCCGTGATGAATAGCCAAACCCACATCCCTAGACCCCTACGAGAGCGGCAAGCAACCCTACCAATTCATGCCTAACCAAATGAATTCCTTAGACATCATAAACCCGGAATATCTCATATTCCGAATTTCATGCCTAACCTTATAAACCCCGCATTTTAGTCTCAATATTGAAAACACTTTTCAATAACCAGTCAGGTAATTCAACAAGATTCCCAACAACCTGATCGAATGCTCGTCGAAAACTTTAGTAGACGGTCGTACCCCCCGATGTCGTCGACGAAGTGCACTTAGGCGGAACACCGCGGCCGCGAGCACCCAGGGATGTGCTTTTGGCAACGGGGTTCTCCTACAGTCACTTGGTCGGGGCTTTGGGGAGTGGCTATCTAGTAATGTTACCCGGTGAGTATCCGCATACATTACATGATTACGACAGAGTTTTGATCCATATCAAAACCCCGTAGCAACCGATCAAATGAGACTAAATTGCTAGGCATACAAAATTCAAACTAGTTTTCATAAAACTAATTATTGTGGATTCCAAATATTGTATCACATATATAAATCAAACCCGAAACAATGTTAAAATTACGAATACGAAACACTCCGAATTGCCACTACAGAAAGATAACATCACATGCTATCTTGGCAAAAACAAACAATACCTGAAACAACAAACCCCAAAGACTGGAACACCAAAGAAAAATGATTCCCAAACTCCTCAACAAAACCGGTGAGGCTGGTTTTTTCCTACTTTTTGCCGGTTGAAAACCGGTGGTTTGGGCTTTTTTTCCTCTGGTGTTCATGTTACATCACATGTAACATTCTGCATCTGTTTAAAAAAAATTCAGAGAACTGAAAAAATTCGACAGAAACTATAGATTTTGTTTCATGGTTTCGGAGTTGTTTCGGTTTCGTAATTCTACTAACATCGTCTAATTCTCTAGCTTAGCTCTGATACTACTGAAAGGTTTCTTAGCACCCTCACTACGTTTTCTAGGGCATCAAGCATGCAATTTTAAAAAACCTAGAGTGCAAAGTAACCCATAACCAAGGATCTAACTAGAGGATTAGGGTTTAACTAACATGTAAACTACTTTACACTAAGTGAATTTGGAATACAACCTTTGTAGACCGGTCCTTCACTTCTAAAGCTCCGTGTAGTTGTCACGCCCCGCTTCCCAGAGTACGCTAAGATGGACACGTGACATAGCCAACCATGCTACCTGTGGATAGGAAAAATCCTTCCACAGTCACATTACGGCTGTAGAGATATCAAGAACAGGAAAGTAAACTAACTATCTAGTTCATGTCCATAAGCCAGAGTAAAAGAGTCAGGAAATAATAATATGCGGAAGCCAAAAAATACAATAAATGAAACACCTAGAAGTGAAACTACATACCGACAGGAACTTCACCGCTCGTCTAACAGCGGCAATACTCCTGATCAGTCTGCAACAAGGTAGAAGAATCTGGGCCATGCAAAACCCAGACGTCAGCGCGTCATGTCATCAAGCAATAAAATATAAACAGTGTAACAGGCAATGCAAATATAATCATGAATGAAAAGCAGATGTAACAGTAATGTAAATCGGGGCAGTGAATGGTAGTGTGCAGTAAGTAAACTAAACTGTTCTATTGGGTTATCTACTCTCAAGTCTTTGAAATCAATTTGATGAATCATCGATGTAACTCAATAGTATCCCGTGCATGCCCGGGACTACAGTCTACAGACTCTCGGGCTGAAACCGAGACGTGCCGTTAGGCACTAACAGGAAAGGAGTACAGACCAACGATGTCAGCAGCATCGTCACGAGGCGGGCCTAGCCTCTAAAACTGATCAGTATAAGCGAACAACTGTCGAGTTACAAGTCAGGATTTCATCATTGATTTCCCCATGCCCCCAAGTTATATGTGTCAAGTCAGGTATTCCGTAATCAAGAACTAATGCCAAACACAGGATCAGGTAAGAGCAGGTTTGTCTGGATAGACAACAGGAACGGTCCGTGAGGACTACATATCAGGTTTGTTGGCATTAGACACAAGATCAAGTAACGGGTCAATCCATGGTACAACAGGTCAAGTCAAGTAGTGTACGGTACCATGTCGGGTCAATCGATATATGTGTAGCAAGTCAGGCCAGGGTGTAAAAGATAACATGTGTGTGCTCATAATCAGCTAGCATAATCAGGGTTATAAATAATCAAGCATGGATACCATCAGAACAATAAACTGGCATATGTAATATGACATGCAAATAGGTACAGGTTAAATTATTAGACGTACGGTTATCAGTTTGGCTTAGGGAATACTTTTAACGTTTCAGGGATGCAGTATAACACGTGTGAATGATGAAATCATATTAATATGTACTGAAACCATCTAGAGATGCAACTGAATGTGAATAAGGCTAAAGGTATGCAATCGGTCGTCCGATAGGGCAAAACTATAAAAAGGGTAATATAACTAATAAATAGTTGTGAGTATGTGATTTAACATTTAAATGTGATTATGTATGCTTAGTAAACTAGTTGCAATGGTTACCTTTCAAGTTCTAGATCTGAAATAATATGAATAGATGCAACGGAACATCGAGATGTCATAAAACGATGCATGGGTGATAAATTCAAACTACAGACATGTTATATATATAGAATAGGTATAGAATTGATTCAAATAGCATATAGCAAGATTAACTTGCCTGATGGATCGCAAAATGAAAGATGTACGCAACGTCCAAAGTCGGTAACAGTCTCGATGCACGCTCGCGCGTACGGAACAGAACCAGGCAATGCAAGAGGGTGACCACGCTGGTTAGGAACGTCCACAGGGTTGCTCGGATCGTCGGCGGCGGCACGACTTCGGCAATGATCGGAAAACCCAGAAACTAAAAAGAGAAGAAGAAGAATGAAAAGAAGAGGCTGTGGTGATCCACTGGGTTTGGCTCTGTGTTTGGGACAGAGGAGGCAGAGGCGAGGGGCGAAGACGAGGTAGTGGGTCACCGGCGATGGGGTTTGCCGACGAGGCAGTGAGTACTGCAGTGGGGGTTTTCCTGGGTTCTTGGGGTTCAGTGCAGGGGTCGTGGGCTTGCAGGGGAGGAAATGAGAGAGGTGGTGGTGAGGTGAGGTTGACGGGGTAAGGATGAGGTGACGACGACGTGGTCGCCGGCGGTGAGGCGGTGTGTGCAGGCGAAGCCGGGGCCGCTAAGGTTTCATGCGAGGGAAAAAACTAGGGTTCTTGCAGGGAAAGGAGGAAGGAGAGGAGGAGATGATGAGGTCGAGGCGATGGGGATGAGGGGAGGTCGACAAGGTGGCTCCGGCGACGGCAGGGGACAGGCGAGTCGATGGGTTCATGGGTTCGCACAAGGTTTTGGGGGCTCGGGAAAAAATAGAAAGAGAGAGAGATACTCGAAGGAGAAGAGGAGACGATAAAGGTGAGGATGGTGGAGAGGCTCGGTTGTGGTTGAGGAGGTGGTGGAGTTAGGGTTAGGGTGCGAGAGAGGCGATGAGGGTTGAGGGTTGAAGGAGGAGGCTCGGAAGTTTAAAAACAGAAGAAGGAGATAGAAGAAGGGAGTTGAGCGTAGCGGGGAGGCGGTGACGCGACTCGAGGAGCGCACAGTAATCGCGAGAAGAGAGAGAGAGCGCGAGAGGAGGGAGAAAGAAGAGAGAGAGAGAGAAGAAGAAAAAGAAGAGAGAGGGAGGAAAGAGAGTGCTCGTAGGGGGCCAGGGGTTAGAAAAGGAGATCGTGATTGGTGGAAAGAAATTTTTAAGAGAAAGATATGGGGAGAGAGAGAGAAGAGGGAAAGAATGGTGGAGCCAGCGCAACCATTTCGAGAATATGATTGGCTGGGGAAAAATTTGATAAAGCAATGTATAAAAGATTTTAAACCACAAAAATTTACTCAGTTACGAATTCCCTAACAGAAAATCTTCAATAAATAAATCAAATGAAATAATTAATTTGAATCTAAGTGGACTACAAAATATATCAGAAACGCGCCCGGGTCAGGTCCAAAATTTTGAATATGAAATAAGAAAAATTACTAGCCAGCTTCAAAATTTAAAATTCAAGATTTTACGACAGAAATGTATACCCCCCAGAACGGACGTACGTACGTGCGCGTAGTCGTCCAAACATGTCCGTTTCACTGAACGGGACGAGAACACGATGCAAGGACGCTACCACAGGGTTAGGGGTATCATGCAGGCCATGAAATGCAATTTTAATTTATTTTACATGATTTAAACTGTTATATGCAAAAGATGTGATACAAGACAAATACCAGTATATACTAAATTGTGAAATGCACTAGTCCATGCAACAAGTCAAGGTAACCTATAAATGAGAGTTACACAGGTTCAAGCAAGCGGGTCGGGTCGAATGCCCAGTGACCTGTGAAGTACTATTCGCACCCAAACACGCTAAATCAGGAATAGACCATGGATAAGTAAAATACTGAAACTGAATTGGTATAAATGAACTCGGGTGTTACAGTAGTAGTCCCTTTTGCTCCAAGTAGTGGTGTTCTGGACTCTCCATTGCCTCCACCAGGTGAAAGGAACGAGCTTGCTCAAGGATTTTCGAGGCCGAAGATGATCTACGTCGAAGAATCTCTAACTCAAGCTACCTCTTCACCAGTTGAGAATTAGTGAAGCAAACAATCTATACTAAATAGCTAGTCTAGTATAAATTGATGAGGTAGGAATTTTGCCCACTTTAGAATTATTTCTCTCTCTCTCTCTTTTTGTTCTCACTCAAAGCTAGAGAGCAATGTTGAGGAGATGAAGAAAATGATCAAGTGATCAACTAATGACCCATGGGTGAGAAAATATCAAATATAACTCTTGTAGAGACTAAACCATGGCTAAAGATAATGGTTAGATTAATAAATATCTAGAGTAAAACAAAATTAGTGGACTAAGTCAAGGTTTCCACAAGCTTCACAAGCCATGACAATTTTCCACCTAATTTTGATTTTCCCTTAATAATTAAAACCCCACATTATCTTAAGTATGGTATGAGTCTCATACACCCATGTCCAATATATCATCTAGCATGACACAAAATAAATACATTAATATATATCACATATATATTAAATGTATAATGAGAAAAGAAATTCTTAAGTGAGCTAATATTAGTTAATGTATATTAATATATCAAATATATAATTACACATTAGATTATTAAATCAACACTTGATTTAATAACCCGGTTGTATCGCACAACCGACTAATATCATTTATATGCATATCACATATACATATAACATATCATTGAATCAACACTTGATTCAACAATCCGGTTATATCACATATAACCTGTATCGCGAGATTGGAATACGGTATCACATACACGTATTAATCTCATTCCCGCATATATCACATGTGTGCCCCACTTCATTTCGCTCGAGCTAGGAAATCTCTGTGTAGGACTCTAAAGACTCGTCAATACGCCGGCAGTAGGTGATGATCATATCAGTCACCCACAAGCCGTCAACAGTACTAGCTGGACGTAACGGCTACCCGGGTATTGAGCGATCAGAAGATCAACAAGTAAGCCTACTCATACTCCCGTGAATCCAATAAGTAACACTACAGTACAGTCCGGTCTTTTCGTCTGATATGTCGCATATCGAGTCTAGGGGTGGTAAATGTCAGACCCCAGTAACTTGAAAAGTCATGCCGATGTGAGGCTCATAACAGGTCGAGAAACTACTGATAACACTTACCAGTAAATCTCCGTATCAGCCCTGGCCAGGGACTTCCTGTTATGGCCAATCGAGCACAGCGCAACATCAACCCCCAATACCGGGAGAGACGAATCCCCTCCTATCGCTCATTGCCTCCATGTGTCTTGGGACTGTACCCAAAAACCACCGTTTTGCACACTCTCTTGAACGTGGTAAGGTGAAAATCAAAGCACAGTAGGAATCACACAAGACACTATGACGATCTCGGGTCTACAGACTAACCTGTACCAGTGTCGTCAGAGAACTGCCATCTGACGTTAGGTATAATACCATCTAGGAGTTCTCGGCGAGTCCTGTTCAGTGTACCCAGTCTCTACTGAACACTCGTATACCATCTTTGATGTCAAACACCAATGGATATGGGATCATCCATCGGCCATCATATGGGTCAAGAAGCGTATACGCTGGTCTACTCTGGAATATCGATGCCCCGTCTCGTTACACCGTCGACTAGGAACAATTAAAGGATGAACTTATGGACTACCCTGGGCCCACTAGTATGATCCGCATCATAATCCTGGTAGTCAAGTATACATCCTAAGGGCTTTATCAATATGTGAGAGAAAGACAGTATCACAATACAAGTCTACATGTTAAGATAAAGAGCAACCAGATAGCATACTATCATGTCGAGTAAGAAACTCCTCTCTATATATATCCAAGCATCCATTATAATATTCCATCATATACAACAATGGCCTCTAGGGCATACATACAACTAACATCCCATACAAAAACTCTCTAAAATTTCCTAGTCCCAAGTTGTGCAATTGGAGTTAGCAAAAGGCAAGGTTCTGGCGATGTTTCGGGAAGAATCCGGCGACGAAACGACTTCCCGATGATTCCAATAGCTTTCTCTATCTCTCCTCTTTATATTCAATCTGTAAGTTTCTTTCACCCTTCTCAACTTCTAGTCTTAAACATCTTCTTTTAAAAATTCGTCGGAAGCGGAGTTATTCCGACTTCCGACTCTCTTTTCTTTAAAAACACAATTTCTCTTATAAAATAATTTACCATATCTTCTTATAATGTTTAACAAACATAAATAAATATATTAAAACAAGTTTCATCTTAAAATAATTCATATTGCAATTTCTATTTCACTTTTACAGTAAAATACCATCATGTTTACATACGACATTGTTTATTCATTTTAACCATATTACCTTTATAAAACTCACGAGGTAATGACCTACCTAATCACAACACACATTCTTGACATAGCACGATAATTTGTGGAACATTAGTTTGTGGGGAAATGCGAGTTTATATTTATATACCATAAACATTCAAAAACCGTTTTCTTTAAAAGTGTATTATTTAATTCCTAGCAAATACGCCTCTACAGCCCATTTTGGGGAACCCCGATCGGGATGGTGTGTATTATCTCACATTCTCAGGCCTAGTAGAGAGAGATGCAGACCTCTGCAAGAAGAATTCGATCTCGATGGAATTTTTAATGCAATATTTAAGAAAAATGTGATTTCTAGTTAATAAATAAGTTCTATTTTTATAAATATATATATATATATACTATCAAAATATCTACTTTAAGTATATAATATATATTCCATATTTTCTAAATCAAAGGAATCACAAATTTCATGAAACTACCATTACAATTCAATACAATTCCAATATTACACTAAAATACCATATACAATGAAATCTAGGTTATATCCAATAGAATATTTCACTTTATAAAAAATTACAATTATGAAAACCCTAAAGACAATAATTAAATACTTGAGGTGTATTTTGAAAATATATCAAAACTATTTTTCATAAAACCCCCTCAAGTTATGTTAATTTACAATAAGGACTCTAGTAAACATAGGTTTAAGCGGGACCAGTTCTCTTGAGCCTCAGGGAGCCGGAGAATATGGGTGATTGCCTATCTAAGGTAGACAACCTAACAATGGTGTTATCAACACGGTAATTTTCTTGGAAAAAGACACAAATTCTGCCGTCCATGTGCAGTGGTTACCGATAACTTCAAAACGAATTCAGGACTTCAACTTCTTTTAAGTGTCTGACTTAGACAGAGTCTCCGTCTAATATGAAATCAATCTAACTTGAATTCAATTCAAGTATAACTGCAATACAACATGAATCCATGAATACCAGAATACAATCCATATCAACATGAACATGACTTGAACCGAACCATGGATATACTCTGATTACATGACTATCCATTTATATCCATTCTGTTTACATGATATCATGGTTTCGGCAAGTCTTCCATTTACAAAACAAACCATACAATCAATACAAAAGACATTACGGGGTTTTTAAAGAGGTAGACTGGTACGGAATGTGTTAGAAGTGGCACGAGACGGTCACTTTAATACACCTAACCTGAATATCCATTGTTGTTGTACCGTGGTTTAACGGTTCCTTGTGCTCCGTATACCTTAGTCTCCGGAATAATGGAACTCTTTTCGTACACACTGGCATATTCTGTACCAAGCTACAAACAACTGCAATAACAGAACAAAAGATAACATTATACAGTTATATTTTCTTTTCTGTCTATTCTACTTCTTTCTTTCTTTGGGACTTACCAAGCGATTGTTCGCTGACGACATTCCTTTTCTTTTTTCTTTGGAATGTTGTCAGGTGGATCCGACTTATTAGAGATCGAGCCCAGTATTGAGGACTTGGAGCAGTTTGCCATCGACCCAGAGTTGTAGGCACTTGTATATACTTTTCATTTCAGTTATGCCATTGTTTAGGCATTGCTTTTTATTCCAGTATTTGCATTTCTAGTTGTACTTGTAAAGAATTATTAAATAAATAAAAGTTGCTGTTCATTTATATTCATGTATCTTATGTACATTTTACTTTATATTGCTTAATTACGCTTAGCGTATTTACTTCTGAGTAAATACGCCGCGTGACCCGTCGCGTCTCCTTACCGTACACCGGGAAGCGGGGCGGACACCCTCTAAGAATTTTGTTGTAGCAAAACTCGATCTTTAGTTGCTTCAGTGAAGTTATCGCTTGAATCGGCATTCTCGGGTGGATCGTCTTTAACGTGGGAGTTCGACTTTGAGAGCTCGTTCCATCAACCCTAGGAGCATGAGGAGTGAACTATTTAAGACCCGAAGGACCATTTACAAAAATTGTTACACTAACCTAGTAGCTAAAACTTTAGTTAGTGTAGTTTAGTTTAGTGTTTGGGTTTGTATTCTAGGGTTTTAAGTGTGTAGTGCTCAAGATTTTAAAGTTTTTAATTCCGCAAAACTGTAGTAGTCACGGTAAGGAGTACCATACACATACACTGGTATCAGAACCTACACAAACACTTAACTAATTGAATAGATAAAGTTTAAAGTCTTGAAACCGAAACAGTTCCGTATCGAAAAACCTGAATTCCAAGTTTCTGTTAAAAAAATTTTGATCTCTGAAAATTATTTTGCCTATTGCAGAGAGATCTATATACTACTAGGATACCACAGTAAAAACACGAGACCACAATTCCAAAACTAAGCCGCAAAAATATTCTTTTCTACCGCAATTTGTGGCCAAACGGTGGAATATGGTGTCGTGTTTCGTGCAGTGGTTTGGTCACTTGGAATTGGGATTTTTGTGATACGCAATTTTGGTCAAGATTTCCTATAGTGTTGTCTTTGTATTCGGGCTTCACGGAATGTTTCGAAGTCGAGATTTTAGCATCGTTTATTCGCTTTGTGTTTGTATATGTGTTTCTAAACGTCGAATAATTGCTATACGTTGATTAGTAAGGATTGCACATATCTTGTATCTTGTTGTTGCTTGTATATGGATATGAAGTATTAGATCGTCGTGATTGAATAGCCAGGGAATGCGAGAAGAGTGTTCTTTTCTTTCATTCATGTAATTTGTAAAGTGATATAATATTCTGTAACAACCCCAAATTTCCTATACAACTTTTGTACACATTTTTTTCAAAAATCCATAAAGGGGTATTTTAGCCTGAGCACAAGATATAAGTAATTATTTTTCTTTTTAATTACAAGTTAAAAGAATGTAACAACTCCATTTATAGTGTACAAAATTTGCTTAAAAATTAATGTATACTTGGGGTATTTACATTTTATGTGACTACTTTAAGTAATTAAATGGCTCCATAATTACAAGAAGGAGCTTGTGGGTCATTGGTAATACCTTGCACTGCTGAACCAAGCCACCAGAGTGCAAATCACATACCCCACATTATTTTTAATATTATTTAGTTTTAAATTTTTTAGAAGTCCAACAGTCAACACGTGATAACTCCTAAATTTTCCACTACACATGAAAAAGTAAATATACCGGTGTGTACACCAGGAGACCCCCCACCTCCTCGACCTCCGACTCGGCCGAGTCGGCCGGCGCCGCAGGAAGGACTCGGCCGGACGGCCGAGTCCCCTGAACAAAAAGTGGGCCTTTTCATCTTCTATACCCCCTGCATAGTTTAAATTCCCATACCACTTCCAGAGACACAATTAAACCCCATTTACTCAATTTTTAATGTATTTTTACATTTTTTAATTTAAACTCTTCACCTACCCTAATCCTAACCTAACCCTATAAATACCAACCCTACACATTACCCCTCACCCCAAAACTCTGAGCCAAATCTCAAAAAATCATTAGAAACCTTGTGTGCAATCGAAGTAAGCGGAAGGCGAAGCTCCGGCGAATTCTCCGGCGGAAATTCCGACGACGACTCTAGGAGCTCCCGACGACGAAACGACGCACCGGCGACTTCTCCCGATCCTTCTTCCTCTCCTGGTTGTCCTAAACCCGTAAGTCCCCATTCTATCTTCTCTATTCTATTCTAGAAATACGGAATTACAAAACCCGACGGAATCGGAACAAATCCGATTTCCGATTCGGTTTCTTTATAAAACTTCACTTTTCTTTAATACAATTATGCTTAAACAATTTCATGTTGACTATTAAACACTAATCAATCATATTGATCAAGTTTCATATCAAAAATATTTACTATTTCATTTTACCGTATTTTTCATATAAATACCACATAGTTTCAATTCTACATTTAACATCACAAAACTTGCTATACCTTTAAGTAGATCACGAGGTAATGACCTACCTCCTCACACACTCATATGAAACATAGCACAATACCCTTGGGAATATAGAATATGGGAAAACGACATCATTACAAATAAATACCATTTACTTAATAAAACCGTTTTCTAAAGGATTTAGTATTTATACAAATCTTTGCAAAGCGCCGCTACAACCCATTTGGGGAACCCGTTCGGGATGGTGAGGATTATCGCACATCCTCAGGCTTAGTAGTGCGAGATGCAGACCTCCGCAAGAAGCATTCGGTCTCGAAAGATTTAAAATACGACATCTTAAGAAAATGAGATTTTTAGAAATAATAAATATATATTAAAATTATTTTTTATATAAATATATATATATAAGTAACATTAAAATATCTATTTTGCAAATAATATAAATATTCTAACTCTTTTCAAAAATCATAAGAATCACTTTACATTAAAATACCATGAATTCCATGCAAGATCAATATTACAAGTTAATATCATATATTATGGAAATTAGGTCATTCTTACTAGAAATGTCACATGTATAAAATCTACATTCATGATAACTTTAAAGACGATAACTAAATACTTGGAGAGTATTTTGAAAAGTATAAAAAAGTATTTTTACATAAAAACCCCTCAAGTTGTATAAATTACCCTAAGGACCCTAGTAAACATAGGTTTAAGCGGGACCAATCTCTTGAGTCTCAGGGAGCCGGAGAAGTGGGTGTTTGCCTATCTAAGGTAGACAATTAACAAACGGTATTATCAACACGGTAATCGTCTTTGAAAAAGACACAAATCCTGCCGCCCATGTGCAGTGGTTACCGATAACATCAAAACAATCAGGGCTTCAATTTACTTTTCTAATTGTCTGACTCAGATTGAGTCTCATTATAATCTGACTTGAATATGATTCAAGTACAATCTACAATCTACAATCTACAATCTACAATCTACAATTTACAATATTACAATTCAACATGAATCCATGAATCCATTATTCCAGATATTCAATCTATCAACTTGACTGAAGCGAACCATGGATATACATTCCATTTACATGATTATACAGTTACATCCATGATTCTACAGTTACATACATGATTCTCCAGTTACATCCGTTTACTGATATCATGGTTTCAGTCAGTCATCCAATTATACAAACTATACAGTTTACAATACAAGACAATACAATCAAGATAACACTACGGGGTTTAAGGGGTAGAGTAGTACGGAATATGTTAAAGGTGGCATGAGGTGGTCACTTAAGACGTAATTACATCCATACCTTTGTTCCGTGGTATTATCGACGTAGCCTTGTACTACGGGTTACCAAAGTCTCCGGTGTAAGTAGGACTCCTCTCGTATACACTGGCATCTTCTGTACCAAGCTACAAACAACAGCGTTAACATAACATTATAACCATATAACACAACTTTAAAAGCTACCTTCTTTTCTGTCTATTCTATTTCTCCCTTATCTTTGGGACTTACTGAGCGATCTGTTCGCTGACGACATTCACTTTCTTTCTTTTTTGAATGTCGTTAGGTGATCTGTACACGTCAGAGATCGAGCCTACTGCAAAAGACTTGGACCAGTTCAGTGAAGACCCCGAGTTCTAGTCATTGTACACTTTCCATTCGGTACTTTTCATTTCTGTTATGCAATTGTTTAGGCATTGCTTTATTTCAGTTGTATTTACTTTCCATGCATTGTACAGAAAGAATGTGAATAAATAAAGTTGTTGTTTTTATTATATCTTGTCTCTTATGCTTTACTTTTATATTGCTTAGATACGCTTAGCGTATTTACTTCACAGTAAATACGTAGCGGCCTCGTCCTGTCCCCTTCGCCGTACACCGGGAAGCGGGGCGTGACAGGTTTTGTTGGCGGCCCATGCAGGTCAGAGCTGTATAGAACCATACTATGCAGTTCTGTTCTGCGTGAACAACCTAAGCAATATAACACAAGAACCACCAACTAAAACATTCTTTACAATTCATGTTCCTTGAATCTTACAATTTCATATTCCTTGAATCTTATCATTTCATGTACTTGAATCTGTCCTAACCTAAATTTTTCTTCAAGGTTATGGATTCACCAAACAACACAAGCGCCAACTTCAACAACACTCCACCTCCACTACCAATCGTACCTGTTGTTCCTGCTCCACCCACCGAACAAACAGTTCTGCTTGAGGCCATTCGCAGCCTTCTTGAGGGACAGCAGCAGCTCTTGAACCGTCCCGAGACTGAAGCACCTGGGGTAAAGCAATTCAGACCTTTACATCCCAAACAGTTCTCAGGAAAGGGAAGCCCACTTGAAGCTGAGGAATGTGCACAAAGTATCGAGGATGATCTGGCGGCAGCATAAGTGCCATACATAGCTTGGGTTCGTGTTGCAAAATTACAGCTCACGGACAATGCTCGCAACTGGTGGAAGGCGGAAGAAAGCTGTCTTCATCAACCTATTAAATGGAAGACTTTTCGCGATAGGTTTGACGCGAAGTACTTCCCTGTGACTGCCAGGTTTGCCATGGAATAGCAGTTCATCCATCTGCAACAAGGTTCTATGTGGATCAAGTCAGTAGATGAGTATGACGCTGAGTTCACCATGCTAAGTCGGTAAGATATATCTCAGTAATTCAAATTTTTAGATATCACATACTACACAGCTAACACAAGACCGTAACAGATTTGCGGCACACCTGATACCGACGGATGAGATCAGAGCCCGTCGATTTCAACAAGGTTTGGACACGGAAATCCAGGCTGCACTAGCCACAGGGAAATTTCCGACTCATGAAGATGCTCTGGAAGCTGCCCGTGGTTATGAGGCAGTGATAAAGGCAAAGGGCAGACCTCAGTCTGCAGGAGTGAAATGCCCTACCACTCAAATGGCAGGAGGGGCCTCTTCAAGGCCAGCTGTTGAACTCAGAAGACTGGAAGAAGCCAATGATCAGCCAAGACCCGATTTTTGCTTTTATTGCAAGAGGGAAGGACACTTGTGGAAGGACTGTAGGCGCGCAAAAGGCCTATGCTTGATTTATGGCGCGTCCAATCACGGAATTGGAAACTGTCCTTATAGACGCAACCCGGCTCACACACCCGTCAACTACCCGCAGCAGCCCGCTATCCAGGCTCCTGCAACTCGTTCTGCACTTCCAGCACCACCTCCACGTGGATTTCCTGCTCAGCCAAATCGCCAATTCCATCAGGCACTGAGAAACATGCCTCGAATACAGGGGAATATGCCTCCAGCTAGGAGGAACATGCCACGGCGACAGGCTTACACCTTAGCGGCCATAGAAGCCAAGACAGTTGACCAAGGTAACACTAGTAATACTCTTTCACATTTTTTTAAACCCTTACACCACCTTATTATTTTTCATACACTGTTAGTACTTTAGTCACCAAACTTTCCTTGAAACTGTTACACTTTCCTTTTTCAAATTTCGAGGATGAAATTTTTATAAGGAGGGTAGAATGTAACAACCCCAAATTTCCTATACAACTTTTGTACACATTTTTTCAAAAATCCATAAAGGGGTATTTTAGCCTGAGCACAAGATATAAGTAATTATTTTTCTTTTTAATTACAAGTTAAAAGAATGTAACAACTCCATTTTTAGTGTACAAAATTTGCTTAAAAATTAATGTATGCTTGGGGTATTTACATTTTCTGTGACTACTTTAAGTAATTAAATAGCTCCATAATTACAAGAAGGAGCTTGTGGATCATTGTTAATACCTTGCACTGCTGAACCAAGCCACCAGAGTTCAAATCCTATACCCCACAAATATAAAATCTATATTTATTACAACTCTAAAGACGATAATAAATACTTGGGGTATATTTTGAAAACTATACAAAGTATTTTTACGTAAAACCCCCTCAAGTTCTATAATTCACCCTAAGGACCCTAGTAAATATAGGTTTAAGTGGGACCAATCTCTTGAGCCTCAGGGAGCCGGAGAAGTGGGTGCTTGCCTATCTAAGGTAGACAACTTAATAACGGTGTTATCAATAAGGTAATCGTCTTTGAAAAAGATACAAATCATGCCGCCCATGTGCAGCGGTTACCGATAATATCAAAACAATCAGGACTTCAATTTACCTTTCTAATTGTCTGACTCGGTTTGAGTCTCATTATAATCTGACTTGAATATGATTAAAGTACAAACTACAATCTACAATCTTCAATATTACAATTTAACATGAATCCATGAATCCATATATTCAATCTATCAATCTATACAACTTGACTGAACCGAACCATGGATATCCATTCCATTTACATGATCATCCAGTTTACATGATTCTACAGTTACATACATGATTCTACGGTTACATCCGTTTACTGATATCATGGTTTCGGTCAGTCATCCAATTATACAATCAATACAATTTACAATACAATACAATACAATACAAACAAGACATCTCAGGGTTTAAGGGGTAGATTGGTACGGAAGGTGTTAAAAGTGGCACGAGACTGCAAGATAAAGACACCTAACATGAATCCAATTGCCGTTGTATAACGGAGCCTTGTACTTCCATTTGCCTCTAGTCTCTGGCATATAAAAACTCCTCTCGTATACACTGGCATCCTTCTGTACCATGCTACAAACAACAACATTAATACTAAATACAACATTATAACAATATAATACAACTTTAAAAGCTACCTTCTTATTCTGTCTATTCTACTTCTCCCTTATCTTTAGGACTTACCGAGCGACCTGTTCGCTGACGACATTCTCTTTCTTTCTTCTTTGAATGTCGTCAGATGATCTGGACACGTCAGAGATCTAGCCCACTGCTGAAGACTTGGACCAATTCAGTAAAGACCCCGAGCTCTAGCTTCATTATACACATTTCATTCCAGTACTTTTCTTTTTCTGTTATGCCATTGTTTAGGCATTGTTTTCATCGGATGTATTTACATTTCCATGTATTGTACAGAAAGAACGTGAATAAATAAAGTTGATGTTTTATTTTAACTTGTCTCTTGTGCATTTACTTTTATATTACTTAGATATGCTTAGCGTATTTACTTCAAAGTAAATACGTAGCGGACCAGTCCCGTCCCCTTCGCCATACACCGGGAAGCGGGGCGTGACAGGTTTTGTTGGTGGCCCATGCAGGTCAGAGTTGTATGGAACCCTACCATGCAATTCTGTTCTGCGTGAACAACCTAAGCAATATAACACAAGAACCAGCAACTAAAACATTCTTTATAATCATGTTCCTTGAATCTTATTTTTCATATTCCTTGAATCATATACTTTGAATCTGTTATAACCCAAAAATTCTCTCACCTCTTTTACAATCTTACCAAAACCTTCGCATTCTTTCATTCCTTCACACATTTTTCACATTTTTAAAAACCCTTGCACCACCTTGTTATTTTTTTTTCACACACTGTCAGTACAGTCACTAAACTTTCTTGAATTTGTTACACTTTCCTTTTACAAATTTCGAGGACGAAATTTTTATGAGGGTAGAATGTAACAACCCTAAATTTCCTATACAATTTTTTTTATTATTATTTTTTTTCTCAAAAACCATAAAGGGGTATTTTAGCCTGAGCACAAGATATAAGTAATTATTTTGCTTTTTAATTACAATTTAAAAGAATGTAACAACTCAATTTTTAGTGTATAAAAATTTGCTTTAAAATTAATGTATACTTGGGGTATTTACATTTTATGTGACTATTTTAACTAATTAAATAGCTCCATAATTACAAGAAGGAGCTTGTAGCTCATTGGTAATACCTTACACTGCTGAACCAAGCCATCAGAGTTCAAATCCCATACCCCACATTATTTTTAATATTATTTTGTTTTAAATTTTATAGAAGCCCAACAGTCAACACGTGATAACACCAGAATTTCCCACTACATCCACTAAACTAAATGCACCAGTGAGCATCCCAGGAGACCCCCTACCTACCCATGCCTCGACTTGGGCCGAGTCGGCCGGCGGACCGGCCGGACTCGGCAGGACGGCCGAGTCGCCTGAAGGGAAACTGTGCCTTTTCACATTCCCAACTCCCCTGCACACTCTATTTAATTGGATCGTTTCCAGAGAGCTCATTAACCACCATTACTCTATTTTTAATGATTTTTAATACATTTTTATATTTTTTTTTATTTAAAACCCTTCATCTACCCTAACCCTAGCCTAACCCTAAAAATACCACCCCTACCCTCTACCCTCTCACCCCAAACTCTGAGCCAACTCTCAAAAATTCTCAAGAAATCTTGTGTACTTTGAAACATCCCTCCACAGTCACATTACGGCACGTGACAGAGCCAACCATGCTACCTGTGGCTAGGAAACATCCTTCCACAGTCACATTACGGCTGTCTAGAAGATATCAAGAATAGTAGAAATAAAATAAACTATCTATTACATGTCCATAAGCCAGAATAAACGAGTCAAGAAATAATATGCGGAAGCAATAGATCCAATAAACAATAATAATCTGGAATGTACGTCCTAAATACGGGCTCACATCAGGAATGAAAATGCTGGAAGAAAACTAAACTAAAATACTAACAGGTCTTCACTGCTCGGCCTGTACACTGAAATACTCCTGATCGGTCAGCTGCAAAGGTAGAGGATCTGGGCCATGCAAAACCCAGACGTCAGTGCGTCATAATATCAACAATAATATAATCAAGGGGTAGCAGGACATGCAGGCACGAGTATGAACAGTAACAAGTCAACAGGAATATATAACAGTGAAGTATATCAGTATAAGTGACGTGCAGTGATCAATCTAAATTGTGCTACTGGGTTATCTATTCTAAAGTCTGTGAAATCAATTTAATGAATCGTCGATGAAACTCAATAGTATCCTGTGCATGCCCGGGACCACGGTCAAGACTCTCGGGCTGAATCCGAGACGTACCGCTAGGCAGTAAACAGGTAACATGTACAGACTAATGATGTCAGCAGCAGCATCCCGGGGCTGGCTTAGCCCGTAAGACTGATCAGTATAAGCATCGAACTGTCGAGTTACAAGTCAGGTTTCATCATTGATTTCCCCATGCCCCCAAGTTATGTGTTCAAGTCGGGTATTGATAAATCTAGGACTAATGCCAACACAGGATCAAGCAGGAACAGGTTTGTCTATACAGACAATAGGATATGTCCTTCGGGACAACAGGTCAGGATTGTCGGCATTAGAAACAGAATCAGGTAACATGTCAAGTAGTGATATATCAGGTCATGTCAGGTAGTGTACATGTATCAAGTCATGTCAAGTAGTGGTGTATCAAGTCATGTCAAGTAGTGCACAGGTATCAAACGGGTGCTCATATTCAAACTGTAGCAAGTATTGAATCAGGGTGAAAGTACGGATGTACAATAAAAGCATGGATGTACAAACATCGATCAGGGGTTACATCATGACTATGTAGGGTGCACAGTATCAGGCATGGGGTGTCAATATAACAACAATATGTAATAATGTGACATGGTATGCGAATAGATATAGAATTAATGGTATGGATGCACAAATATCGATTAGGGGTTACATTTACAGTTCCGATACTAATTAGGATGCACTTTATTAAGCATGGGGTGTTACTACAATAATAATATGAATTAATGTGATCTATAGATGCAGTTATATATATTTTAAATGATATGGATGCAAACGGGTATCCGAAAACAGTAAAACTTTAGTATGGATGTACAATGTGATAAACGGGTAACATTTTACTCATATGGATGCATAATAATATACCTAGCATGAGACAAGATGAACTAGCATGTGACTAGATATGTAAATAATGATACGGATGCACACGGATGTCCGAAAACAGTAAAATGGTAATATAGGATGCATAACTAAACAATATGAAATGTTATTATTCTATAGCATGTAGCAAGATTAACTTGCCTCGATCGGAACACACGATGGATGCGTACGGCACGCCCGACGTCAGTAAATCGTCGCAACGCACATGCGGCACGCGGGACGGGTCCAGGCAAGGCAAGAGGGTGATCACGCGAGCAAGGGTCGTTCACTGGATCGTCTGGAACGGCTGCGGTGACGCTACTCCGGCGATCGCTGGAAAATACAGAATTCAAGAACAACAAAAAGAAAAGAAAAGAAAAGAAAAGAAGAAGAAGGGAGAAGGGATTGCTCACTGGGTTGTGCACTGGGGTCAGGGAGACGAGGTGGTGGTGTCGGGGTCACCAGCGGTGAGGTGCCGGCGAGGGTGCAGGGTGCAGGTTAGGGTTCTGATGTGTGGGGGTTTTAGAAAGAAGAAGAAAAGGAAAGAAGGAAGAGAAGAGAATAAAGAGGAGAAGGAGAGGAGAATGGGGTGGTGACGGCGAGGTCAAAGGATCGTCGACGGCGAGGTGTGCAGGGTGATGGGTTCTGTGGACTTGGGTGTGCAGGGTTTTGGTGCTCTGGAATGGAGGAGGGAGAAGAAGATGACGAGGAGGAGGAGGAGAAGAAGGGAATGGAGATGAGGGTTGAGGTCGAGAGCAGTGAGGAGTTACGGTTAGGGTTTGAGGAGGCTGTGGGTTTTCTCGTGGCGCTCGGGGTTTTTAAAGAAGACGAAGAAGAAAAGAAAAGAAAAGAAGAGGGAGTAAAGGAAGAAGGGAGGTGACGAGAAGCGCGCGGGCGGTGACCACACTCGAGGAGTGCACAGTGCCTCCGAGAGGGGAGAGAGAGAGATAGAAAGAGAGAGAGAGAGACAGCGAGGGGAGAGAGGAAAGAGTGTCAGTGAGATAGAGAGAGAGAAAGAGAATTCTGTTTTAAAAGTTAAGATTTTAATTTAAAAAGATCCGTTAGTTATTTAAATTTTAAACAGTGTAAAAAAATAATTAAAATATTGTATTAATAAAAATTTGATTTTCTTGTAAATACAAATTTAGTCCAAAACATGCCCGGGTCGGGTCTAAAAATTCAGTCTCAAAATACGAAAAATATATGTGTCGACTAAAATTAAAACTTGATATCCGGGCAACAAAAATGTATACCCCCAAGAACGGATGCACGTACGTGCGCGTAGCCATCCAAACAAGTCCGTTTCACTGAACGGGACGAGAACAAGATGCGCGGAAGCTACCACGGGGTTAGGGGTATCATTCAGGCCATGCAATGTGTTTTTAAATTATTTTATGTGACTTACAATGTTATATTAAAATGCAGATGCTAGATAAAATGCGAGTATGCAATGTACAAATAAATAAAAGTGCACGAGTCCATATAACGGATCAGGATAAATCATGAACATGAATCAAGACGGGTTTCAAGTAAGCGGGTCGGGTCGGATGCAAAGACAGATGTCAAATATACTATTCGCACCCAAAACACAGTAAATCAGGAAAATACCATAAATAAAGAAATACGTGAACTAGAACTGGTATAAATGAACTAGGGTGTTACATTATACCCAACTACAAAAAGAATTTCGTCCTCGAAATTCCCAAAACAAGAAAAGATAAACAAACATGAAACTACAGGAAGAGATATGGAAACTTCTGTCGAATCTCGTCTTCTCGTTCCCAAGTCAATTCTCCATGCAAGCGATTTCCCCAAGAAACAAGTACGTGAGGGATAACCTTGTTCTTAAGGGCCTTTTCTCTTCGATCAACAATCGACGTCGGTCGTTCCTCAAAGGTCAAATCCTCTCTTACAGTCAGTTCCGAATGATCTAACACGTATGTCTCATCTCGAATATACTTACGGAGTTGAGATACATGAAACACGTCATGAACATTCGCCAAAGATTGTGGTAACGCCAATCGATAAGCCACTTCTCCAGCACGCTCCAAAATCTCGAAAGGCCCCACGAATCGAGGACTAAGCTTACCTCGACTCCCAAAACGAATCACTCTCCTAGTCGGTGATATCTTCAAGAATACCAAATCACCAACAACAAACTCCAGAGGTCTTCTGGATGTGTCGGCCCAACTCTTCTGTCGATCTTGTGCTGCCTTCATGTGATTCCGGATAGTACTAACTTTCTCCACCGTTTGCACGATCAAATCCGGTCCCAACAATCTTCCTTCTCCAACATCGTCCCAACAAATAGGTGAGTGACACTTGCGACCATACAACGCTTTGAATGGAGCCATCTGAATAGTCGCCTGAAAACTGTTGTTGTACGAAAACTCCACCAAGTGTAGATGATCCTCCCACGAACCCTTGAAGTTTAACATGCAAGCTCTCAACATATCTTCAAGAGTTTGGATCGTTCGCTCCGACTGGCCATCTGTCTGAGGATGATAAGCTGTGCTAAACTTCAATCGCGTCCCCAAACTTTCCTGTAAACTCCTCCAGAAGTGTGATAAGAATCGGGTGTCACGGTCAGACACGATGCTCACGGGTACTCCATGCAATCTCACAATCTCCTGCATGTACCGCTCTGGTAACGCTTCCGTTGATTGACCAACTCGAAATGGTATGAAATGAGCTGTCTTAGCCAATCGATCAACAATCACCCATACTGCATTGTTGCCCTTTGGACTCCGTGGTAAAGCTGTCACGAAATACATGGTTATATGTTCCCACTTCTATTGAGGAATCGGAAGTGATTGCAATAAACCAGCAACCCTTTGATGTTCAGCCTTAACTTGCTGACACATCAAGCACTTCGCCACAAAACGAGCAATCTCTCTTTTCTTGCCTTCCCACCAGAAATGTTGTCTTAGATCGCAGTATATCTTCATCTCTCTTTTCATGCCTTCCCACCAGAAATGTTGTCTTAGATCGCAGTATATCTTCGTACCTCCTGGATGTACGGAATACGCGGAACTGCGTGCCTCCTTCATAACTTCTTCACGAATATCTCCTTTTGGCACACACAAACGGCTACCATAACGCAACGAACCATCTTTATGAATCAACAAGTCCGTTCAAAGTCCAGCTTCAACCTGTTCTCGAAACTTCTGCAATCTTGGGTCATGTGGCTGCGCTGCTTTAATATTATCGATCAACGACGACCGTACTTGCAGCTGCATCAACTGTCCCGAAGGATGCGGTAGCACGATCTCCAACTCGAATCTCCGAAAATATTCGATAAGCTCCTTCTATGCAGTCAACATCCGAATCGCTGGCAACCGACTAGGCGCATCCGGCACAACTTTAACTTTCCCCGGATGGTACTAAAGATCAAGATCGTAGTCAGCCATCAGCTCCAACCATCTACGCTGCCTCATGTTTAGCTCTTTTAGTGTGAACACATACTTTAGGCTTTTGTGATCGGTGAATACTTCGACCCTTTCGCCCAATAAGTAGGGTCTCTAAATCTTCAAAGCGAAAATCACAGCTGGGAGCTCCAAATCATGAGTTGGGTAATTCTTCTCATGGGTCTTCAACTGTCTCGATGCGTAAGCTATAACCTTTCCATGATGCATCAAAACACATTCCAAACCTTTCCCAGATGCGTCGCTATGAATCACCAATCCTCCGGAACCGTCTGATACGGTCAAAATAGGAGCGGTTATTAATCTTTGCTTCAACGCCTCAAAAGCTGACACACATTTATCCGTCCATACGAACGGTACTTCCTTTCGCGTAAGCTTGGTCAGAGGCTCAGCCAAACGAGCAAAATTCTCCACGAACCTTCTGTAATAGCCGGCAAGTCCAAGAAAACTTCTGGTCTCTGCTATATTCTTCGGAATCGGCCAATCTTGAACTGCTGCAATCTTCTCGGGATCAACGGCGATTCCATCTCCGGATACGACATGCCCCAAAAACTTCACTTCTTCAAGCCAAAACTCGCACTTGCTCATCTTCGCATATAACCTCTCTTGACTCAATGTCTGCAGTGCGATCTTCAAGTGTTCTGCATGCTCTTCTATGCTCCTCGAGTAGACCGGAATATTATCAATGAACACCACTATAAACTGGTCCAAGAACGGTGAAAAGATTCGGTTCATCAAGTCCATAAATATCGCTGGTGCATTCGTGACTCCGAATGGCATCACTAAATACACGTAATGTCCATACCGAGTTCGGAACGCAGTCTTGCAAATATCCTCTGATTTAACTCGAACTTGATGATATCCGGATCGCAAATCCAGCTTCGAGAATACCCTCGCGCCACTAAGTTGCTCGAATAATTCGCCGATGCGAGGGATCGGGTACTTGTTCTTAATAGTCACCCGGTTTAATTCTCGATAATCGATGCACATCCTCCTTGTGCTATCTTTCTTCTTTACTAGAAGAACTGGAGCTCCCCAAGGTGAATTATTGCTACAAATCCAACTCTTCTCTAGTAATTCAGTAAGCTGCTTCTTGACTTCTTCCAACTCCACTGGTGCCATTGGATAGTACGCCTTTGAGATTGGCGCTGCACCAGGAACAAGATCAATTGCGAACTCCACATCTAGTTTTGGCGATAAACCCGAGATGTCCTCGAACACGTCCATGAACTCTCGAACTACAGCTGGCGCTTCCTCTTTATCGACTTCCATCGTCGAAAGAACATTGTCTGTCGGCCTAGCCCTAAACTCGACTGGCCCGACAGAACTGCTACCTCCAGCAAAACAAACTCCGGATGTCCGGGAATCTGGAAAATCACTTTCTTTGCCCTACAATCAATGTGAGCGTGGAAAGTGCCGAGAAAATCCATTCCCAAGACAACTTCATAACTGCCAGTATCGATCACCAAGAAATCTGCAAAACATGAACTGGTAAGCAATGAAACTGAGAGAACCAAGGAAATTTCATGACCATGAATCAAGGAAATGAATCAAGACCAGGACTCCAAGTTACTTAAATAGAGTACCGCATTGTAACCATGCCGCGGTACATAGTTACAATCGCATAACTCCACTCAAGTCGCCCAAATCGTAGAGATAAACAACAGGGAACCAAAAGTTCAAGTCGAGATGCAAAGTTGTTTGCATATCGTCAAGACAAGGATCAAGAGAAAGATATGATTCAAAAATCACGATAACAATGTGGCAGGACATGTTCCTAATTACAGGTTTTCTGATTCGTGTATTGGGTCCAATACCCAACTACAAAAAGAATCAAACACGATTAACCTAAATCCTATGTCTTTGATACCAAACAAACCTTGTCACGCCCCGCTTCCCAGAGTGCGCTAAGATCGGTACGTAACAGAGCCAACCATGCTACCTGTGGCTAGGAAACATCCCTCCACAGTCACATTACGGCTGTTTAGAAGATATCAAGAACAGTAGAACTAAAATAAACTATCTATTACATGTCCATAAGCCAGAATAAACGAGTCAAGAAATAATATGCGGAAGCAATAGATCCAATAAACAATAATAATCTGGAATGTACGTCCTAAATACGGGCTCACATCAGGAATGAAAATGCTGGAAGAAAACTAAACTAAAATACTAACAGGTCTTCACTGCTCGGCCTGTACACTGAAATACTCCTGATCGGTCAGCTGCAAAGGTAGAGGATCTGGGCCATGCAAAACCCAGACGTCAGTGCGTCATAATATCAACAATAATATAATCAAGGGGTAGCAGGACATGCAGGCACGAGTATGAACAGTAACAAGTCAACAGGAATATATAACAGTGAAGTATATCAGTATAAGTGGCGTGCAGTGATCAATCTAAACTGTGCTACTGGGTTATCTATTCTAAAGTCTGTGAAATCAATTTAATGAATCGTCGATGAAACTCAATAGTATCCTGTGCATGCCCGGGACCACGGTCAAGACTCTCGGGCTGAATCCGAGACGTACCGCTAGGCAGTAAACAGGTAACATGTACAGACTAATGATGTCAGCAGCAGCATCCCGGGGCTGGCTTAGCCCGTAAGACTGATCAGTATAAGCATCGAACTGTCGAGTTACAAGTCAGGTTTCATCATTGATTTCCCCATGCCCCCAAGTTATGTGTTCAAGTCGGGTATTGATAAATCTAGGACTAATGCCAACACAGGATCAAGCAGGAACAGGTTTGTCTATACAGACAATAGGATATGTCCTTCGGGACAACAGGTCAGGATTGTCGGCATTATAAACAGAATCAGGTAACATGTCAAATAGTGATATATCAGGTCATGTCAGGTAGTGTACATGTATCAAGTCATGTCAAGTAGTGGTGTATCAAGTCATGTCAAGTAGTGCACAGGTATCAAACGGGTGCTCATATTCAAACTGTAGCAAGTATTGAATCAGGGTGAAAGTACGGATGTACAATAAAAGCATGGATGTACAAACATCGATCAGGGGTTACATCATGACTATGTAGGGTGCACAGTATCAGGCATGGGGTGTCAATATAACAACAATATATAATAATGTGACATGGTATGCGAATAGATATAGAATTAATGGTATGGATGCACAAATATCGATTAGGGGTTACATTTACAGTTCCGATACTAATTAGGATGCACTTTATTAAGCATGGGGTATTACTACAATAATAATATGAATTAATGTGATCTATAGATGCAGTTATATATATTTTAAATGATATGGATGCAAACGGGTATTCGAAAACAGTAAAACTTTAGTATGGATGTACAATGTGATAAACGGGTAACATTTTACTCATATGGATGCATAATAATATACCTAGCATGAGACAAGATGAACTAGCATGTGACTAGATATGTAAATAATGATACGGATGCACACGGATGTCCGAAAACAGTAAAATGGTAATATAGGATGCATAACTAAACAATATGAAATGTTATTATTCTATAGCATGTAGCAAGATTAACTTGCCTCGATCGGAACACACGATGGATGCGTACGGCACGCCCGACGTCAGTAAATCGTCCCAACGCACATGCGGCACGCGGGACGGGTCCAGGCAAGGCAAGAGGGTGATCACTCGAGCAAGGGTCGTTCACTGGATCGTCTGGAACGGCAGCGGTGACGCTACTCTAACGATCGCTGGAAAATTCAGAATTCAAGAACAAGAAAAAGAAAAGAAAAGAAAAGAAGAAGGGAGAAGGGATTGCTCACTGGGTTGTGCACTAGGGTCAGGGAGACAAGGTGGTGGTGTTGGGGTCACCGGCGGTAAGGTGCCGGCAAGGGTGCAGGGTGCAGGTTGGGGTTCTGATGTATGGGGTTTTAAGAAAGAAGAAGAAAAGGAAAGAAGGAAGAGAACAGAATGAAGAGGAGAAGGAGAGGAGAATGGGGTGGTGACGGCGAGGTCGAGGGATCGTCGGCGGCGAGGTGTGCAGGGTGATGGGTTCTGTGGACTTGGGTGTGCAGGGTTTTGGTGCTCGGGAATGGAGGAGGGAGAAGAAGATGACGAGGAGGAGGAGGAGAAGAAGGGAATGGAGATGAGGGTTGAGGTCGAGGGCAGTGAGGAGTTAGGGTTAGGGTTTTAGGAGGCTGTGGGTTTTCTCGTGGCGCTCGGGGTTTTTAAAGAAGATGAAGAAGAAAAGAAAAGAAAAGAAGAGGGAGTAAAGGAAGAAGGGAGGTGACGAGAAGCGCGCGGGCGGTGACCACACTCGAGGAGTGCACAGTGCCTCAGAGAGGAGAGAGAGAGAGGAGAGAGGAAAGAGTGTCAGTGAGATAGAGAGAGAGAAAGAGAATTCTGTTTTAAAAGTTAAGATTTTAATCTAAAAAGATCCGTCAGTTATTTAAATTTTAAACAGTGTAAAAAAATAATTAAAATATTGTATTAATAAAAATTTGATTTTCTGGTAAATACAAATTTAGTCCAAAACATGCTCGGGTCGGGTCTAAAAATTCAGTCTCAAAATACGAAAAATATATGTGTCGACTAAAATTAAAACTTGATATCCGGGTAACGAAAATGCATACCCCCAAGAACGGATGCACGTACGTGCGCGTAGCCATCCAAACAAGTCTGTTTCATTGAACGGGACGAGAACAAGATGCGCGGATACTACCACGGGGTTAGGGGTATCATTCAGGCCATGCAATATGTTTTTAAAATTATTTTATGTGACTTAATATATTATATTAAAATACAGATGCTAGATAAAATGCGAGTATGCAATATACAAATAAATAAAAGTGCACGAGTCCATGTAACAGGTCAGGATAAATCATGAACATGAATCAAGACGGGTTTCAAGCAAGCGGGTCGGGTCAGATGCAAATACAGATGTCAAATATACTATTCGCACCCAAAACACAGTAAATCAGGAGAATACCATAAATAAAGAAATACGTGAACTAGAACTGGTATAAATGAACTAGGGTGTTACACTATCTCTTCACTAATCAAGGTATTAGTGAAACAAACGACCTATACTAAAAGGCTAGGATGGTGTAGGTTGATGAAGTAGGAGATTTGCTCACTTTAGAAATATTTTCCTCTCTCTTTTTCCAACTCAAGAAAAACCCTAGAGCTCACTTGAGGAAGAAGATGAACTTGGGTGAATAATAATCTTATGAGAGAAAAATGAATCATGAGCTCAAGATAAGAATGGGATGAATAAATATCTAAGAGTAAAACAAAATACAAGAGATGAGTTATGGCTTCTCAATGCTTCTCCAAGTATCTAAAGCCATGACTCATTTCTAGCCTTTTTATTTTTCTCTTTAAATAAATCCATCCCAATTGAGTCTCATACACCCATGTTCTATGTATTATCAACCATGATACAATTTATTTTATATATAAATATATATATATATATATATATCATATATATATATACAATTATATATCAAGAGAAGAAAATCATAAGTGAGCAATAATATTAGTTAATATATAAATATATCAAATATAAATATATATAAAATTATTAAATGAACACTTGGTTCAATAATCCGGTTATATCTTATATAACCGACTAATATCATAAATATATGTATATCAAATTATCAAATCAACACTTGATTCAATAATCCGGTTATATCACATATAATCGCCAATATTCAATATTCAATATTCAATATTCAATATCAAATCAACACTTGATTCAATAATCCGGTCATATCATATATAACCGGCCAATATCAAATATATATACATATAACAAATCATTGAATCAACACTTGATTCAATAATCCGGTTATATCACATATAACCTAACCGATATCAAATATCGCGAGATTAGAATACGGTATCACATACTCGTATTTAATCAAGCTCCCGCACATATCATCATATGTGCCCTACTTCGTTTCGCTTGAGCTAGGAAACCTCTGTGTGGGACTCTAAAGACTCGTCAATACGCCATCAGTAGGTAATGATCACATCAGATACCCACAAGCCGTCAGCAGTACTAGCTGGACGTAACGTCTACCCAGGTATTGAACAAATAGAAGATCAACAAGCAAGTTTGTTCAAACTCCCGCAAAGCCTATAAACAACACTTACCATACAGTCCGATCTCTTTGTCTAATATGTCTCATATCGAGTCTAGGGGTGGAATCGTCAGACCTCAGTAACTTGATAAGTCATGCCGATGTGTGGCCTATAACCGTTTGAGAAACTACTGATAACACTTACCGGTAAATCTCATCAGCCCTGGCCAGGAACTTGCTGTTATAGCCAATCGAGCATAGCGCAACATCTACTCCCAATACCGGGAGAGACGAAACCCCTCCTATCGCTCACTGCCTCCATGTGACTCGGGAATGTACCTAAAATCCACCTGTTTGCATGACTCCTTTAAGCCGTGGTAGGGAGGAAATCAAAGCACAGTAGGAACCACACAAGACACTATGACGATCTCAGGTCTACAGACTAACATGTACAAGTGTCACCATAGAACTGCTATCTGACGATAGGTATGGTACCATCTAGGAGTTCTCGGCGAGTCATGTTCGGTGTACCCATTCTTTAATGAGCACCTGTGTACAATCTTTGATGCCAGACACCGATGGTTGTGGGATCAACCATCACCCCCATACAGGGTCAAGAAACGTACACACTAGTCTACTCTAGAATATCGATGCCCAGTCTCGATACTCTCTTGACTAGGAACTGTTAAAGGATGTGCTTGCGGACTACACAAGCCCCACTAGTATGATCTGCATCATAGTCCTGGTAGCCAATCTAACATCCTAAGGGATTTATTAACATGTATTAGAGAGACAGTATAATAATACAAGCGTACATGTTATGATAAAGTGCAATCAAATGGCATGCTATCATGTCGAGCAAGAAAGTCCTCTATATATATGTCCAAGCATCCACTATATCATACAATAATGGCCTCTAGGGCATACATATTCCTAATAATCTCCCACTTGCACTGAGGCCAGTTATTGTAGTATCTCATACCCAACATCCCAAAAAGTCTCTCAAACTGCGTCTGGCGGAGGGCCTTCATGAATGGTTCCGCTGTGTTGTCTTTCGTGTCAACTCTCCTAACCTCGATCTCCCGGCGATCAACTATCTCCCGGATCAGGTGATACCGCCTCAGAATATGTTTGGATCGCTGATGGGACCGGGGTTCCTTTGCCAAAGCCACAGCTCCATTGTTATCACAATACAAGGGTATTTGATGCTCAATGGATGGAACCACATCAAGTTTAGCAATGAACTTCTTCATCCAGACACCCTCTTTGGCAGCATCGTTGGCAGCGATGTATTCAGCCTCTATCGTCGAGTCAGCTACAGTATCGTCTTGGAACTCTTCCAATATACCGCCCCTCCATTGAGGGTAAAGACAAAACCCAAGACCGACTTACTGTCGTCTTTATCACTCTGGAAGCTCGAATCGGTAAAGGACTCCACTTGGAGTTCACCGTTACCATACACCAAGAACATCTCTTTAGTTCTTCTCAAGTACTTAAGAATGTTCTTCACAGCTGTCCAGTGCTTCTCCCATGGGTTTGATTGATACCTACTTAACATACCTAGTGCGTAAGCTACATCCGGTCTGGTACATAACATCGCGTACATGATAGACCCAACTGCAGAAGTATAGGGTATCCCTTGCATGCGACCCCTCTCCAAATCTGTCTTGGGAGACATCTCTTTGGAGAGAGTGATTCCTGAACAAGCGGGTAAATTACCATACTTAGAATCATTCATACTAAACCTCTTTAGTATGGTGCCAATGTACCTGGATTGGGACAATCCCAACATCCTTTTAAATCTATCTCTATAGATCTTTATCCCCAGGATGTAGGAGTCATCACCCAGATCTTTCATGGAGAACTTTTGTGATAAGAAGAGATTGACCGAATGTAGCATAGGAACATCATTTCCTATCAAGAGTATGTCATCCACGTATAATACGAAGAAGACAACCTTACTCTCAACAACCTTTTTGTATATACAAGGTTCATCTACGTTTCTGATGAAGTCAAACTCTTTGACTGCCACATCAAAACAGATGTTCCAGCTCCGCGATGCCTGCTTTAATCTGTAGATTGAATTAAGCAGCTTGCACACCTTTCCGCTGCTCCCACTGTCTACGAAGCCCTCTGGCTGTGTCATGTACACGCTATCTTCTAAATCACCATTTAGAAAAGCGGTCTTGATATCCATCTGCCAGATTTCGTAGTTATGGTATGCAGCAATGGCAAGTAGGATCCTGATGGACTTAAGCATAGCCGTTGGAGAAAGGGTTTCATCATAGTCGACACCTGGTCGTTGACGAAAATCTTTTGCTAAAAGTCTAGTTTTGAAGGTCTCAACCTTTCCATCTACACCAATTTTCTTCTTAAAGATCCACTTGCTTCTAATGGGTTTTACCCCTTCAGGAGCAACTTCCAAAGTCCATAATTTGTTGGTGTACATGGATTCCATATCAGATCGCATAGCGTCTAGCCATTTCATAGAGTCTCCACTTGTGATGGCCTGCTCGAAACTAGTTGGGTCATTATCTTCCATGATGCAATCCTCACTCCCACCGTCTATGAGAAAACTGCAGTATCTCTCAGGTGGATGAGGAACCCTACTAGATCTGCGGAGTGGCTGAGATTCGTCGAGGACTATTGAATCCTCCGGCTCTACCAAATCATCAGTTGTAGTTTGTATAGCTAGAACATCTTCCAGTTCTACCAGATTACCACTAATTTCTTTCACAAGAAATTCCTTTTCTAAAAAGGTGGAATATTGAGAAACAAACACCTTTTGTTCCTCAGTGTGGTAGAAGATATATCCATATGAATTCTTTGGATATCCCACAAACTTGCACAGAACAGACCTTGCCTCGAGCTTGTCCGGATTTTGCATTTTAACATAGGCCGGACAACCCCATATCTTAACTCGTTTAAGAGATGGTCTCTTTCCATACCATATCTCATATGGAGTGGTGGGCACAGATTTGGTCGGAACCCTATTCAATAGATATGCAGTTGTCTCAAGTGCATAACCCCAAAAAGAAATAGATAACTCAGCTACACTCATCATGAAGCGCACCATATCTAATAGGGTGAGATTCCTCCGCTCCGAAACTCCATTGTGCTATGGTGTATACGGAGGAGTAAGCTGAGAGAGAATCCCATTCTCTTTTAAATAGTCTCGGAATTCCGTGCTCAAGTATTCTCCTCCTCGATCAGATCAAAGGACTTTAATAGTTTTACCCGTCTGGTTCTCAACTTCGCACTTATATTCCTTGAATTTCTCAAAAGCTTCAGATTTGTGTTTCAACGGGAACTCATGTTCGAATCTTGAGAGATCATCGGTGAATGTAATGAAGTACGAGAAACCATTCCTGACATGTGTAGACATAGGACCGCATACATCACTATGTATCAGTCCTAAGAGTTCAATAGCTCTTTCTCCGTGTCCTGTAAATGGAGTTTTGGTCATCTTTCCTTTGAGACATGACCGACAAGTTTCATAAGATGTAAATTCGAACGGATTCAAATATCCATCTTTATGTAACTTCGCTAGTCTGGTCGCATTAATATGACCAAGTCTACAATGCCACAAGAAGGCTTCGTTCATTTCTGAACTTTTCCTCTTGTGTGTGTTCTGTATGTTTAGAACTGTATTTTGATTTAGAAAGTATATACCGTTACACAACGTACCAAACCCAATCAACACTTGATTTAGGAAAATATTCATAACATTTTTCTCTAGTGCAAAATCATATCCTTCTTTATCTAATAAAGAAATAGATATTATGTTGCACATCATCGACGGTACGAAATAACAGTCGTTCAAAATTAATGTATTACCATTTGGTAATACAAGGTGATATTCCCCGACAGTTTCGGCAGCAACAATTGCTCTGTTCGCTACTCTGAGGGACATATCACCCTTTACCGGTTCTCTACTTTTTCTTAACCCTTGTAACTGATTACAAATATGGGATCCTGA
This sequence comes from Agapanthus africanus, assembly GCA_030015575.1. NCBI lineage: Eukaryota > Viridiplantae > Streptophyta > Magnoliopsida > Asparagales > Amaryllidaceae > Agapanthus > Agapanthus africanus. The sequence continues at coordinate 459,759,508 of JASDDO010000012.1, read as the reverse complement.
TCCGGTATCTAATACCTAGGACGTAGAGCAAACTGAGAAACAGTTCTCAATAACGAACACACCCGAAGAAGATGCATCGGAATGCTCTTTCTTCGTTCGGGTTGCGTGGGAATCCTGATGTTCCTATATTCCTTACTCAGACTTATGACAGTCATAAGATAGAGCGGAACCAACGTTCCCCAGCCCAGTATAATAAGCGGATTCAGTCAATACATCCATATTATTATCTTGATTAAGGCGTGTCATGGTCGCTACCTGGAGAGAGAGAAGAAAACACTTTAGCGTGCATTCTTGCAAGATTAGATTGGTTGTTATCATATCTAATCAGGATGGCTCCCACTGTTTTTATCAAATTTTCCTTCAAACCCTAAAAGGTAAGATTAATCGGGATTAATTACACCCTACAAGTTCGCCAATCGGTCAGCCAGACAGGTATTGTTACTCCGAGGGAGTCTCCCCATGCTTTCGCATGGAACTAATTAAATAACCTATTTTCCGCAGGGGTATAACCCCGTTAGCATTTTTCTTAGACACCTATTGGATCAACTAATTGTAAAGTGGAAAACTCTCTCGGGAGTAACACATACTCGCAGTGGGTATCGGGATCCAACTATCTCATAGAAGGTATGCAATCTCATTGGGAATTTCAACACTTAAAATTCCCAATATCTGTATTTACCCCTAGCGACTTATGACCTTAACTATGGTCAACGAATCATAAGTGCTAGTCAAATTCTACCCGTCATTTCGTGATTGAATTAAACCCATCTGTACGACCCTTAACAAGGTCAACAAAGCCGTACGACTACCCTAATCCAATCGCATCATATACTGTAGATAAGCACTAATCAGCTACCGCACACTACGCCTTGACGGAGGCCAACAAACGCAGCACGAATACTAAATAGTTTTTATCTGAAATGACGGAGGGTTACGACTGGTTTTGAAGAAAACCTTTAACGTAATGAACTTGATATCGTTATAGAATCTAGTGATTTGAAAAGGAGTGGTTTAAGCTCCGCTTTTAAAATCGATTAATTTTCAAAACAAACCGAGTGGGTTGTAGCATATGCTAGCTTCGCTAAAGAGGTCATTCCCGGTGAAGGGATCTAGGCTCTTTCCTCTTCGAATGAGGTGCTGGATATTCATAATGGAATACCGCTATGCAAAGCAAGAACTAGAGCGACCTTTTTGAAAAATTTGATTCTATAACATCTTCTAGGTTTCTTTTCTTTTCATTAATCTCATTAATGACGTCCCATCATTTATGTTTTCTAAACATCACAGAAGAAACGAAAATAAAACACACATATATGCCATCCGCATTAGCCACAGGGACCCAGGTCTTCACCGTAAGGTTACTTAACTTACGGCAGGGCGGGGTCAGGACTAGCGCAGATGCAAAATATATATAGTGTCCACTAATATATCATATATATAGCAGCATTCGTCTCACGCAGTTATATGATCACATCACAGAACTCAAGCAGCAGAAACAAACATATGAAATATAGGATATACTAGGAGGTCCGTGTTTTAAATTAAGACAGTAATGAAAAACACAGATTCTACGATCGTGATGAATAGTCAAACCCACATCTCTAGACCCCTACGAGAGCGGCAAGTGACCCTGCCAATTCTAGAGTTAGGCGACCCGGTCTCGACTCCTCGAGATAGTCTCCTACTGGACTCTAGAACCCGGTTACTTGTACTCCCTGCATTGGGTCTATCCTAATGCGGAAAAGAAAATAATATACATCAATGGAGACAACATCCTCAATCCGGAAGTGTCCCAATAAAAGAATATTACATACAATATTTACATGAATGAAAATAGAAAAACTCTCATCTCACGCAAAACCCCCGGCTATTCAATCACGACGATCCAATATAACATATCAGAAGCAACACATAACATCACATGTCATCAACGTAAGTAAATATGCGTATTCCTAATGTCGTTGTCGTATAGTAACGAGGTCAGGAATACACCACATATTACACTTACGGTCGCAGAAGAAAAAATATGAAAACTACAATAATTAGAATCCGCATATATCTTAGACATCATAAATCCGGAATATCACATACTCCGGATTTCATGCCTAACTCTATAAACCTTGCATTTAAGTCTCTAATTGAAAACACTTTTCAATAACAACTCGGGTAATTCAACAAGATTTCCGATAAAATGATCGAATGCTCGTCGGGAACTTTAGTAGATTGTCGCACCCCCGATTCCGTCAACGAAGTGCACTTGGGCGGAACACCGCGGCCGCAAGCACCCGAGTGGATGCTTTTGGCTACGGCGTTCTCCTATAGTCACTTGGTAGGGGTTATGGGGCGTGGCTATCTAGTAGTATTTCCCGGCGACTATTCGCGTACGATACGAGATTGCGACGGAGTTTTGATTCGAATCGAAACTCCATGGCAATCGATCAAATGAGACTAAAATGCTAGATTTACAAATCACAAACTAGTTTTCACAAAACTAATTAATGTGGATTCCAAAAATTGTATCACATATCAAAAATATATAGACGATGTTAAACATTTCTATCGATATATCAAACACCCACAAATCACAGAGACCTCAACAACTTGAGCCTCAGTAAAAATACCCAGAAAGCCCAAAATCACAAAATGGAGCAGCACAAGAAATACGATCCCATAACTCCTCGAGATTGCAGCGGAAGCGCGGCCAAACCTAGGGTTAGGCTGCGGTTCCGCGACGCCTTGATGGAGTTGGGGCCTCGTATTTCTTGGGGCTCCATCAAATAACCAGCATGATATCCTGAATATTTTTAATCTGAAAATTTTCAACTTTTGAAAAAATAGACAGAAACTATGAAATTAGGGTTTCAAAATTTTTGATCGAACACTTTAACGTCGTTTAGACCTTATTTAATGCTCTAGCTTGGAGCCGATACCATAAAAGTGTGTCTTAGCACCTCTACTAGGTTTCCACATGCATCAAGTATGCAATTTAAAAAAATCTAGAGGTCTAAGCTACACTAATCTAGAATCGAACTAGAGAATTAGAGTTTGTAAGCAAGTTAACAAGTTATATAACTAAGTGAAGAGGGTTACAACCTTTGTAGACCAAGTCCTTTACTTCTATAGCTCCAAGTAGTAGTCCCTAGAACTCTTCATGGCTCCACTTGAAGAAAGGATCGAGCTTGGTATGTTGTCTTCGAAGTCGAAAATGATCCACCTTGAAGTCTCACTAACTCAAGCTATCTCTTCACTAATCAAGACATTAGTAAAGCAAATGACCTATACTAAAGGGCTAGGATAGTGTAGGTTGATGAAGTAGGAGATTTGCTTACTTTAGAAATATTTTCCTCTCTTTTTCCAACTCAAGAAAAACCCTAGAGCTCACTTGAGGAAGAAGATGAACTTGGGTGAATAATAATCTTATGAGGGATAAATGAACCATGAGCTCAAGATAAGGATGGGATGAATAAATATCTAAGAGTAAAACAAAACACAAGAGATGAGTCATGGCTTCTCAATGCTTCTCCAAGCATCCAAAGCCATGACTCATTTCTAGCCTTTTTATTTTTCTCTTTAAATAAATTCATCCCAATTATCTTAAACCTTGGTGCGAGTCTCATACATCCATGTTCTATGTATCATCAACCAGGATACAATTTATTTTATATATAAATAAATAAATAAATATATCATATATATATATATACACACACACAATTATATATCAAGAGAAGAAAATCATAAGTGAGCAATAATATTAGTTAATATATAAATATATCAAATATAAATATATTGTTAGTTATATGTATGCCCTAGAGGCCATTACTGTACATGCGATGTATATTGTAGTGGATGCTTGGACATATATAGGGAGGACTTTCTTGCTCGACATGATAGTATGCTATCTGGTTGCACTTTATCTTAACATGTACACTTATTGTCTCTCTATTACATGTTGATAAAGCCCTTAGGATGAGTACTTGACTACCAGGATTATGATGCAGATCATACTAGTAGGGCAGAGGTAGTCAGTAAGTACATCCTTCAAAAGTTCCTAGTCGTGGGAGTATCGAGACGGGGCATCGATATTCCAGAGTAGACTAGCGTATACGCTTCTCGACCCATGTGATGGGCGATGGATGATCCCATATCCATTGGTGTTTGACATCAGAGATGGTATACGAGTGCTCAGTGGAGACTGGGTACACTGAACGGACTCGCCGAGAACTCCTAGATGGTATTATACCTATCGTCAGATAGCAGTTCTCTGGTGACACTGGTACAGGTTAGTCTGTCGACCCGAGATCGTCATAGAGTCTTGTGTGATTCCCACCGTGTTTTGATTTCCACCTTACCACGTTCAAGAGATCGTGCAAAATGGTGGTTTTTGGATACAGTCCCGAGTCACATGGAGGCAATGAGCGATAGGAGGGGATTCGTCTCTCCCGGTATTGGGGGTTGATGTTGCGCTATGCTCGATTGGCCATAACTAGAAATCCCTGGCCAGGGTTGCTAAGATTTACTGGTAAGTGTTATCAGTAGTTTCTCGAACCGTTATGGACCTTGCATCGGCATGACTTATCAGGTTATTGGGGTCTGACGTTATACCACCCACAGACTATGATATGCGACATATCTGACGAAGAGACCGGACTGTACGGTAGTGTTACTGATTGGATTAGCAGGAGTATGAGCAGGCTTGCTTGTTGATCTTCTGATCACTTAATACCCGGGTGGCCGTTACATTTAGCAGACCGCTTACGGCTTGTGGGTGTTTGATATGATCATCACCTACTGCCGGCGTATTAACGAGTCTTTAGAGTCCTACACAGAGGTTTCCTGGTTCATGCGAAACGAAGGAGGAGCACATATGTGATATGTGCGGGACCGAGATTAATGCGCGTATGTGATACCGCATTCTATTCTCGCGATATGTGATATCGGTCGGTTATATGTGATATAGCCGAGTTATCGGATCAAGTGTTGATTCGATAAGTTGTTACATTTAATATTAGTCGGTTGTATGTGATATAGCCGGATTATTAAATCAAGTGTTGATTTAATAATTTAATGTATAATTATATATGTGATATATTAATTTACATTAACTAATATTAGCTCACTTAAACATTTCTTTTTCTCACTTTGTGCTTTAGTATATGTGTGATATATATTAATGTACATTTTATTATGTCATGCTAGATGATACATGCTTCATGGGTGTGTGAGACTTACACCATGCTTATGATAATCTAATGTTTTTATTTATCAAAGTAAATCACAAAATGATGGAAATTGTCATGGCTAGAAGCTTGGAGAAGGTTATGCTAACCATTGACTTAGTTCATTAACTTTGTTTTACTTGTAGATATTTATTAACCTAACCATTATTGTTAGCCATAGTTTATTCGCTACATGAGTTAGTGTATGATACTAACTTACCCATGGTTGCTATTCTCACCTCATGAGTTTCATTTCTCATCTCCACTTCATCTTCTTCTTCCTCATGAAAAAGCTTGCTAGCTTTTCTCAAAGTGAGGAAATATTGTGAGAAAAATAAATCTAAAGTGAGCCCATTTCCTACTTCATCATCCTCTACCATATTAGCCATTTAGTTTAAGGTGTTTGCTTCACTAATCTACAATTAGTGAAGAGGTAGCATGAGCTTGAGTCTCCTCGATGTAGATCATCTTCGGCCTCGAAGACTTCGAGCAAGCTTGTTCATTTCTTCAAGTGAAACCTTACTAGAGTTCGGGAGTTCACTACTTGGAGCGAAGGGACTACTACACAGAGCTTTAGAAGTGAAGGACCGGTCTATAAAGGTTGTATTCCTCATTCACTTAGATGTAAAGTTGTTTACATTGTTGTTTCGTCTAAATCTCTAGTTAAGATTCTAGGGTTAGGGTTCTTTAGTACGGCAAAAATTTGAAAACGGCATGGACGATGCCTCCCGAAACCTTGCTGTCGTGCTAGGTAACCCTATATATATATCAAATTATTAAATCAACACTTGATTCAATAATCCGGTTATATCATATATAACCGACTAACATCATAAATATATGTATATCAAATTATCAAATCAACACTTGATTCAATAATCCGGTTATATCACATATAACCGCCAATATTCAATATTCAATATCAAATCAATACTTGATTCAATAATCCGGTCATATCATATATAACCGGCCAATATCAAATATATATACATATAACAAATCATTGAATCAACACTTGATTCAATAATCCGGTTATATCACATATAACTTAACCGATATCAAATATCGTGAGATTAGAATACGGTATCATATACTCATATTTAATCAAGCTCCCGCACATATCACCATATGTGCCCTACTTCGTTTCGCTTGAGCTAGGAAACCTCTGTGTGGGACTCTAAAAACTCGTCAATACGCCAGCAGTGGGTAATGATCACATCAAATACCCACGAGCCGTCAGCAGTACTAGCTGGACGTAACGGCTACCCAGGTATTGAACGAATAGAAGATCAACAAGCAAGCTTGTCTAAACTCCCGCAAAGCCTATAAACAACACTTACCGTACAGTCCGATCTCTTCGTCTGATATGTCGCATATCGAGTCTAGGGATGGAATCGTCAGACCTCAGTAACTTGATAAGTCATGCCGATGTGTGGCCTATAACCGTTCGAGAAACTACTGATAACACTTACCGGTAAATCTCATCAGCCCTGGTCAGGGACTTGTTGTTATAGCCAATCGAGCATAGCGCGACATCAACTCCCAATACCGGGAGAGACGAAACCCCTCCTATCGCTCACTGCCTCCATGTGACTCGGGACTGTACCCAAAATCCACCTGTTTGCACGACTCTTTTGAGCCGTGGTAGGGAGGAAATCAAAGTACAGTAGGAACCACACAAGACATTATGATGATCTCGGGTCTACAGACTAACATGTACAAGTGTCACCAGAGAACTGCTATCTGATGATAGGTATGGTACCATCTAGGAGTTCTCGGCGAGTCCTGTTCGGTGTACCCATTCTCTGATGAGCACCTGTGTACAATTTTTGATGTCAAACACCAATGGTTGTGGGATCAACCATCGCCCCCATACAGGGTCAAGAAACGTACACACTAGTCTACTCTGGAATATCGATGCCCTATCTCAATACTCTCTCGACTAGGAACTGTTAAAGGATGTGCTTGCGGACTACACAAGCCCCATTAGTATGATCTGCATCATAGTCATGGTAGTCAAGCTAACATCCTAAGGGCTTTATCAACATGTATCAGAGAGACGGTATAATAATACAAGCGTACATGTTATGATAAAGTGCAACCAGATAGCATACTATCATGTCGAGCAAGAAAGTCCTCTATATATATGTCCAAGCATCCACTATTTCATACAATAATGGACTCCAGGGCATACATATTCCTAACATAAAGCAGTCACACGATATGATAGAAATACAGTAAATACACTTCAAGTAAAATATGGGCAGCTCGTATCATTCAGTTTGCAAAATTCACTAAAAATCATTCGTGCAGAATTAGGTAAAACTATATAGAGGACGTATGAAGTAGATTCATTTATCTAAGTATTAAAATTGGTTTCATATCAATAGACAATCTGGTTAGAGAGATATGAACATTTTAAAACAGCTGTTCACTGCTGGAATCCAGTTTCAGAACTGGAAGTCCAACTTTGAACGCATTTTGTCATTAGTTAAGTACAGAATTAGGCATCTCTATAGTCAATAAAATCTAGTTTTATCAGTTAAGTTTTCAACGCAACAGACGGTTCAGTAATATCCATTGTATACAGGGAGTTATGTTCTATTTAAGGTCACTATGTATAAAGTGTCACTGCAGAAAACAATAAGACATGCCGGCAGTTTAAAAATACTTTTAAAATATCAAACATCACTTAAATTAAATGAAACCAATTCTCTTAGTTATCTAAATCGATTATCCACGCAATGATGTGGTTCTCCCCATATTATCAGATCCGTACAGTGAGATATGAAGGGTTCAATTCAGGTATCGACAGAAAATACTGTTGTGGACTGCAATCCATATCCGTATCTCTATCTAATTTTCATTATCGTAATATGGAAATATTTAGCAATAAACTACATATATCTATAGGTTATTTGATTGGCTTCGATACGAGCCCTGGAACACCACAATTCAATTCATATTTAATTAACTATGAATTTTGTAACGTGACAGTAAATTTCAGATTCGACGTCGCATCTTAGGGACGTCATTTCATGCGCGAAACTACATTATTTTGTGTCTAAATTTATACACGACGTTCACTAATAGTAAAAGGATTCATTGATCACAAATTCTAGCATTTTAAAATTGGTTTTGATTTAGGGTTTTGCATCGAGCACTTAGCACAATGTATCAAGGACTATCGGGATTTTATTTTATCTAACCAACTTGAATGCAATTTCGATCTAAACTCAATCCCAAACAAACTCATATCAAATCCAAGCAATAACAGGCGTCGTTGTAACTCGAAGAATAATTTATTGCAAATACATTTGTGTGTGTATGTATAGTTTTAAATAAGCATTAGATTAAATTGTATAATAGCAGCATGTAAGCAAGTGAGGAGTTCATTGCCTGAAGAAGACCAGCGGCATGGTAGTGACGATGACGGCGATGGATGGCACAACAACAACGCGGCAGTGGTGACGCGTTAGTGCTCGATAAAATGCCGAGCTCGGTTTGGCTTAGGTTTGAAGTGAAGCTTGGGGCTCGTCTAGGCACGACAATGGGTACGGTGGTGCGGGCACTGTGGTAGTGGCGTGAGGTCGGTGTAGTGGGCAGCGGCGTCTAATGGGGTGGTGGTGGTGGTGTTCTCTTATAAAATGAGGCGGCGCCTTACATGAAAGACACGTGAGTGCCGGCATGCAAAGTATGTGGACGTCTACCTCTGCTAGGATTAATTCCTAGGGCGGTGCCTCATGTGAAAGGCAAGTGAGCACCGGCGTGCAAAACACGTGGGCACCTGCTTCAGTAAGAATTAAATTTTTTGGCTACGTCTACGTGCATAACATGTGAGCGTCAGCGCCCAAATTAAAGTAGTTTTGCTTCTGAATAGTTAAATTTTAAACAAGAAGATATTCTCTGTTAAACATAGAGTCGTTGGATCAAAAATCCAATGGTGATAATAAATAATCATCATTAAATGATATAATTAAATTCTATTCAAATGATAGAATTAAATTCTATTAAGAAAAATATATCCCTGATCAAATTAAATAAAAAAGGTATTCTTTGTTAAACAGAGAGCCGATGGATCAAATATCCAATGGTCATCAAAAGATAGAATTAAATTATATGTATGGGAAAATATTTTCCTAATCTTGTTAAAAATAAGACAAATATATTCTGTTAAACAGAAATACTTAGATCTAAGATCCAATGGGGATTAAAAAATCACCCTCTGATTATAAAATCAGATTGAGATCCCTCAAATAAGTGATTTTCTAGACCGATCAACAGTTTTCATCACCTATATAAAGGACCCGATACTTTAAGTTAAAATAAAAAAGAAAAAAGGAGAAAAAAGGAGAATCAGCCTCATAAGGTGATAAAAAGGTTACAACCCAGAATTTAATTCTCTGATTGAAGAAAAGTTCATTTTCCTCTCAAACCCTAGATAAAGAAAAAGCAGATATAAAAAAATTATCTCCTTTGTCTATTATATGTAAATACAAGGGTTTAACCCTCCAAAAAGAACTTATTTCTTTCTCTAGATCTGAGATCCGTAAGACAAATCTTTCATAAGTTAAAAATTTAATTCTCATTGGGAAGATTTTGTTTTTCAGACTCAAGATCTAAAGGAAAAACTAGATATGAGAAGAAAAATTTGAAGAAAAGAAGTGGAACTTATATTCCAGAAATTTAATTCCTCTAAAAGTAAGGTTTAACCCTTTAAAGAACTTAGTTCTTATAAAAAAAGGAACTGAAGAAACTTAGTTCTCATAAAAAAAGGAACTGAAGAAACTTAGTTCTCAAACACCCGGTCTCAGATCTTCAAAACAGATATCTTGGTGATCATCAATGGTCAAAACACCGTTAACAGAATTTTAACTTCTCTCAAAACATAAAAAGAGATTAAATCTCTATAGAGCAGCGTCTCACGTGAAAAACATGTGAGCATCCTAAAGAAACTATGAAAACAACGCCTCACGTGAAACATACGTGAGCACCCATAAATAAGAGCTCGGCGCCTCACGTGAAACACACGTGAGCGCTCATAAATGAAAGCTCAACGCCTTACGTGCTCCACACATGAGCGCTGTATAAAAAGTGCTTAGCACTATATATATTCAAAGTGACTAAGCATTTAGTACTGATTGGGCAATGCCCAAGTTTAAGCGCCTTACGTGATACATACATGAGCGCCAGAGCAGCAATTGGATATCATATCCCTAATCAAAAGACTAAGTGCCTAGCACTGCTGAATGATGGAAAAATCCTAAAACTGAGCCCAAAATTGGTTAAGTCTCTGAAATTTCCTTGCAGCCGAGCCCATATGCTCTGTTGATGGATCTTAATAAAATTGAATGATCCCAAAACATATTTCTAAGTCGATCTTAGTCTCATATAAGACTAACGTATCCTTAGTTAAAATAAATTGAGCCCATATGCTCATATATTTAAGTCGATCATAATCTAAAATCAGATTAACGGTCCTTAAATAAAATAAAATATCCTTCGAACTGACGGAACATACAACCTAGGTTCAAACCCAAATTTATATACGGATCACCCTACTGGCGACGACATAAACTAGTCTCCGTATACAATCCACGGGCAACCAAAATAAATAAAACACAACACGGCACGAAGTGACCTACCGGAGAAAGAGAAAGTTGTTATCGCAATGCAATAATGTAATTAACTGCAGAGGCTTGCGCCTGCAGAGAAGAGCATCCCCACAATCAAAAACCCCTCACAAATGAAAGTGAATCTGATAAAATCTGCTACATCGATCGCATCTATCCAAACTTCCGATATACGGTGCCATAAATCAACTTGGTATTTTCAGAGAGGTGGATGTATATGTCCAAATAGCATCTGTCCCCAAATTCAAGAAAGACGATATATCCTAGTTCGTCTCTGTTTTCAGTGGTAAACAGGTGGCACAAGGGAGGAAAGGGAGCTCGGAATGATGTGAGGAGGAGTCGACGGAAGATGCGGTGGGGAGCTGGTGGAGGTTGCAGTCGACGACGGAGATGGTCGCTGGAGGAGGAGGGTGATGAGAAGTGGTCGAAGGTGGCGTTGGGGGTGTCGCCGGTGACGTGGGTGGTCGATAGTGAGCTCGGTGGGAGGTGGTCACGTAGGTGGTGGGTTTGGTGGTCTTGGTCGGCGGTGGAAGGAGGCTAAGGTGTGAAGTGGTCAAGATTGTGAGTAGTGGTGACCGAAGATGGCAGTGATGGTAGGTTATCCGGTAGTGGAAAGAGTGTTGTGAGGTTGAAGGAGAAAGATGGCGAGATAGAAAAATAATGAGAGAGGAAGAGAGATATTGAGAGATTTAGAGAGGGGGAGAGAGCCGTTGGGGAGAATGAAGAGGCAGGCGAGAATCGTGGTGAGTGTTAAAGAAGCGTGAGTCACAGAGGTGTTGGCGAAGATGGGGGGAAAGCCGTTGGGGCCGTTCAAAATAAAGAAAGAATAAAGAAGGAGAAGAAAAGAAGGGGTCGGCTTGGGGCTGTTGGGGCTGTTGGGGCTTGGGTTTGGGTATGGGTTTAGGCCGGGCCTTGGGAATAAAGAAAAAGGAAAAAGGGATGGTTTAGCTTGGGCTAGGCATGGTTAGGGGTTTGGGTTAAGATATTAAATAGAGATAGGGTTAAGGTTTTTAGATGGAATTGGAAAATAGAATTAGGAGATAAATAAAATAGAATAAATATTGTAAAATTTATAAGAAAAATATTTTATTTAAAATACGGATACAAGGAAAATATATAAAGAAAATTATTAAAAGAAATTTTATTAAATCAAGAAATACTCCGTACAGCAATACCAGTTATTACAATAATCAAGTGGATTCTATACACCTTTGAGATGTGGTCTGGGTTACGAATTAACTACGATAAAAGTACGCTGACTTTCTGGAATGGACAACATGATACAAGTCGTGTTATTACTAGGATCCTGAATTGCAAGACTAAGGATTTCCTTATCAAATATCTCGGGCTATCCATTCGACTAGGGACCCTTAAAAAGGTGGATTGGATGCCCCTAATTGAATATTTTCAAAAAAGATTGGAAGGGTGGAAGGCTACATGTCTTTCTTTATAAGGTCGGTTAACTCTCTTAAATTCGGTATTGACGATCCTGCCGATCTACACATGTCATTCTATCGGCCACCAAATTGGGTTGCGCATAGAATAGACAAGATTAAAAAATCATTCCTATAGAAAAGAAAAAATGCACAAATGAAATGATATAATTTGGTGAATTGAAAGTTCGTGTGCCGCTCGAAACAGGAGGGACGACTTGAAATAAAAGATATTAATATCATGAATAAGGCTTTGCTTGCAAGATAGTGGCGGCGGTGTCGGAAGGAAAAAAACAGGGTAAGTCAACACTATAAATGCGGCCTCCAGAAATTGCACAGGGGGTCTAAACTCAACTAACAAGAATCTGAACACGGCCTCTGGATTTTGGAAGGTGATTACCGCGGTTAAAGATTTGTTCTTCAGAGGGATCTCCTTTATGCTTGGAAATAGGCGTTCCATTAATTTTTGGAATTATTATTGGTGTGGGAACATCTTTCTACAAGAAGAATTCTCCTTTCTGTTCCTTTTGGCAAAAAGTAGTGATGCATCGGTGGATAGTCAATGGAAGAGAGGGAAATGGTGGCCATACTTCAATAGAAGACTAATGCGACAAGTGCTTCGAGAGAGACATAGTTTGATCGATCACCTAGAGAACTGAAAGCCAATGGTGGAAACCAAGGATGCCCCGATATGGAGATAGTTCTCAACACGTAAATTCGCTGTTCGCTCTATGTATAGGATCGTACACTATGGAGGAGTGGAGGATACCTGCTTATATCCGATTTGGAAAGTCCAAATTCTACATAAAATAAAGATCTTTAACTGGTCGGTAATTAGAAACCCGATTCTCACAAAAGATAATTTATTAAGACGGAAGTGGATTGGCCCAATGGAATATGGGTTATGTGGAAAGCAAGTTGAAACGATCGACCACCTGGTTTTCAGATGTGATGTGACCTTACTAATATGGGACAAACTTATAACCCAGTCAACAGAGGGTGTGACGCCCACGTCTATTAAGGATTTATGGAGGGCTTAGAGACTCGGAAACATCGGAAGAGAGGATCTTCCGGCTTGAAACATCATAGTTAGCGTCATTTGTTGGGTAGTTTGGACAGAACATAATAATAGGATATTCAATTCAAAAATCAAATCTATAGCTAGTATGATATATAACGCTGATATAATCATAATATTATGGGCAGGGGTTGCGGCAGATAGGAGCCGTAACAGAATCAAATTGACTATGGAAAGGGACGACGAGCAGGATGGAATTGCGGGCCGAAGAGACAGCATAACGCCCATTGTATGAATTGCTACGGATTATGGGTACATGAGGAGAAGAGCTGCGGACCAGGTGGATGGTGGACAGCCGCAGGATGCAGAGACGGAGACAAGTCTGCTAGGCTGGGACATGATTTTAGCTTATACCTCATTATCTTCAGTTTACATGTCCTGGTCCTGATATTATTTTGATTTTGGTTTATTTATCTATTATGGGTTTTGTTCCCCAATTTTGGATTTGGCTTGTATGGGGATTGTTTATGTCGGGACCCGGTTCTTGCTCACGGAATAAAGTGCCACACGGAACAAATTGCCATGCCAAGTGGCATGCCAAGAGGGCGGGGGGCACCTCTTGAATCCGTGGGGACCATCTCTTGAGTCCGTGGGACCCACTGTAGAACAATGGGAACTCTTCGGAATACATTCCGAAAGAGGGCAGAGCTGTACTATAAATGGAATGATACCACTCTTCAATACAGAGACGCCTTTTAAGTGAACCGACACTATAGGAGACTGAGAACTCCGTACCTTTTAAATGAACCAGCACTATAGGAGATTGAGAACTCCGTAGTTAAGCGTGCTTGAGCCAGAGAAGTTCTGGGATGAGTGACCTTCTGGGAAGTGGCCCCTGGTCGGGTCCGGTTCGTCCCGAATAACAAAACCGTGTTGTTTCGTCCAGAGCGGACAATACTCCCAGTATTGGGGGTGAGGCGTGACAGTTTTCCAGCCTTGTATTTTAGTTTTTCATTTGCACCTGTATGTTTTGCTGTTGTTTTGTTAAAAATCTTTAATCAAACGTGAGAGCTTTCGAGCTTTCTTTTACTAAAAAAACAAAAGAATAATTGCATCTCATGTTCCCCACCTTTTCACTCTTCTACGGCTTTGATTTGAAAAATGCAACATCACTCAAATAAGAAAAAAAATCTGCTAAATTAGCCTGAAGTTTTAGTGTTTTGCAGTAAGAAAGCCAGCATCATTATTATAGATAACTTTTTACATGAAAAACACAAACTTTTTGACTAAAATACCCCTAGTAATGGAATCTATCAAAGCTCATATCAATTTTGCTTCAATCCCCAACTGAATTTAGTTTCTCTATGATTCTAATTTCTTATTTAGATTTATTTTCTCTAAATTTTACAAATCAAATGATTTTATTTTTTGAATTATTATCCACGGAATTTTTTGAAAATTTATTTCTGAATTTTATTATGATATCAGCTGTTTAGGATAGTTTACCTGCAAGCACAAAACCCATGCAACCAAAGCCCGTCGGCCCCATTTGTGAGAATCATTTTTATTATCTCTATCTTTACTTCTCTACTATTATAACCACAAAACTTAGTGCTCAATTTTAAATTCCAATTGGACTAACAAATATCCGTTGAGCAACATGTGTCATTCTTATAATTAAAAAGAAATCAAGTTAAAAAGAAGAGAAAAAAAAATTACACAAAAGATATAAAATTAATTTAATATAACAACTATTATAAAAAAACTATTTTTAGATCAGAATTAAAACTAACTTTTGATACTAAAAGTTAAAACTACCTCCATTAAACTACAAGATAAACAAATAGTTACTGTTTGAAGACATTTTAAAAATGAACCCTCGGGTTCAAACCCTAGAGGGAAAGCGGCCACAAATTAACGTTTACGGGGCAAATTCATGGGTCCCTATGGTGCGTGCGTGCTGTATGCTTGTGTGTGGTGTGCGCGGATGTGTTGTGTGTTTAGGTTAGAATTGACGGGCTAATGCAAAAAAAGAAGAAAAAAGATAAAAGAGAAGGTAAAAAAGGAAGAACTAGGAAAATTGATAGGCAATGAAGGTAAATAGATACTCCTAATATTTATTTCCCTTTTTCTTGTTATGTTCTTATGATTGATGACATTTTTTTCTTAAATGAATTTTTTTTCTTGAAGATATTATTTTTAGATGATGAATTAGATCCCAATTCTATTTTTTATTTATTTGTTAGACTACTTTTATTTGATTAATCATGATAACATAATAAGACGGTGAACGCATCTATTTTCAAATATATATATATATATATATATATATATAGAGAGAGAGAGAGAGAGAGAGAGAGAGACATTGACCGGGATACGTTTTGCATAATTTTCTTCTCTGCCATACAAGTTATATATAAACCTGCATCGTACATGCAATATACTGGTTATAATAATGGCAATTCTCAAAAGAGGATTCAAATTGATTTGTAGCTCTTTGGGGAAAAAATTAATTTGCAGTTCAATAAAAATCTCTATACTTTGAAAAATACAAGAAAAAGATAATACCTTATAATAATGCAATAGAGTTTGTCATGCCATCTCAATAAGAACAAAAAAAACTTAAGTTTCCTCCACCAACTCCAAACCATAAAATTCAATCCAAACCCAAAATAGGAGCTAAATAAATCTCCATTTTAGAATTTTCCACACAACCGAAACATCAGCCTTAAATAACCTAAAAATAGTAGCAGCGATCCTAAAAATTCTTACAGTTTTGAGAATTAAAAAAAAAACCCAACTTTTAGAATTCTTACAAAATATGAAATCCTATTAAAAGCCTTTTAAAACATATACTTTTCAATTAATTCATGTCCCAATATACAACCGTGTGCTAAATACCATCCGTAGTTAATAAGGAAGGGGCATCATTTTGGAAATATTTTGCAAGTGGGCACCACATGAGGCCATTGCCTCTCCTAATTTTCCCATCGAATATGCGGTTCAGTCTTCGGGATCCAAAAGTCTCACGTGGCGGGCGCGTGAGCGTCTCCCTCAAGCACATTTCGTGACGATCAAGAAGGCGAAATCAAAATCTCCATAAAGTATAAACCACACCCTCTTCTCACCCAACATATGTGGACCCCACTTTAAATCACCGGGTAACTAAACGGGTGGTTAAAACAATATTTCTTTTTCGTCCCTCAAACTTTCCGCCACCTCGCAAGAATCCAACGGTCACGATTAATCAACCCGTGGGCTTTGAAGCCTGAACCCTACACTTGTGATCACTATAAATTCACCCCCAAGCGCACTCATTTCATTTCATCGTTGTTTTCCCATTAATTAAACTTTCCCCTAAAATCAAAATTCGTCTTCGTTCTCATAGGAGATCTCGAGCTCTTTGGTAATGGCGGCTGTAACGATCAAGAGCATCAAAGCTAGGCAGATCTTCGACAGCCGCGGGAACCCCACCGTCGAGGTGACGATCTCTTATTTTTCTCTATCTTAACCCAAACCCTAGGTTTTTTGTCAGCAGTGATCCCAGATCTTAGACCTGAGGTTAGATCTAGGGTTTCGTGAGATCGTCAGTGTGATTTGAGTTTGGTTTTGGATTTTGGGACAGGCTGATTGCCATTTGAGTGATGGATCTGTGGCCAGGGCTGCGGTTCCCAGTGGCGCTTCCACTGGTGCGTTCGATCTTGACGTTTTGTTTGACTTTTTATGTGATTTGATTGATTTCGTTCTTTTTGGGGGGAAAGATGGTGATTTTTGTTTATTGGTTTGGTTTTTAGGTGTGTATGAGGCCTTGGAGTTGAGAGATGGAGGCTCAGATTATCTTGGCAAGGGTGTCACCAAGGTTTGTAATTTCACTCTCTTTGGTTTAGATCAATTATGTTTTGATGCTAAATCCTATGGTGATGATACTCTTTATTAACTTGATTGATTAGATATACATGTACCTGTGATAATTGAGTTTGCGTTTCAATTTTAGATTTTTGGAACATATCATTGATTGTTTTTTGTTTACATGTATCCAACACATGTTAGATTTGCAATATCCTATTTGGGAGGTTGCTTCATTGTTTGTTTCCATGCAATCTGCAATTCCTTTGATTGTTTGGAAGGAATTAGTTTTTGGAATATTGAAGGGAAAATTGTTGTCTTTTGACAATCTTGGACATTTGCTAGTGACATAGTGCTGTCCAGTTCCTCCCATGTTTGTATGAAATGGATCTCCACACGTTATGATACATGTTGAAATATTTAGACTTCATTCTAATAATTGCAAACAATCCGGGTTCCAAATACAAATAACTCTGATTGATTTTGCACCATGCATTGTCTTGTTTGCCCCCTTTCCATGGAATCACAAAAAAATCAATGGAAACAAATAACCTTTTATAAGCCGACTAACCTAAAATTATTTAGAATTTTCATGCATTTGATAATGATATATTTCTTGTCTTTCTTCACAAAAATTACCACATATACTTCCTCACATAGTACATGTTTGTTATTTTTTTGAATCTGAAAATTGAATTGATTTCGAGAAGTTGGCTAAACTCTTGATGTTTCTGATTTAGGCTGTTAACAATGTGAATTCTATTATCGGACCTGCATTGGTTGGCAAGGTATGTATAATGAGTAACCTGGGTGAAGGGTCTAATTATGACCTGACTGTTATTACATTAGCGTTGTTAAACACTTTGTTTCAATAATTTTTTTACAGGACCCTACAGAACAGACCCTGATCGACGACTTCATGGTACAAGAACTTGATGGAACCAAAAACGAGTGGGGTTGGTGCAAACAGAAGGTATCCTCAAAGCTATATATTGTTTCATTGCTAGCCATAATGAGCTCATTTGTTGTCATATATTTATTTATTTTCATTAGTATATATATTGGATTGATCAATTTGGACTCGGTTTCAGCTTGGTGCTAATGCTATTCTGGCTGTTTCCCTTGCCGTATGCAAAGCTGGAGCCAGTGTGAAGAAGATTCCTCTCTACCAGGTCCGTGTTCGGATGTTTATTTTATCATTATGGAAAGATGTTATTTTGTGTGTGTAGTTTAATCCTTTTCCATCTTCATTCATGCAGCATATTGCCAATCTTGCCGGGAACAAGACTTTAGTTTTGCCTGTGCCAGCATTCAATGTTATTAATGGAGGATCGCATGCCGGAAACAAGCTTGCCATGCAGGTATTGCTTTCAGCATTTCTTGTCAACATCTTTGTTATAATGTTTTATGTTTAGAAATTTAGCATACATGTCTCTGATTTTTTTGTTTCTGATTGGAACTTATACTAGTAGCTCATTTGCCATATAATAAATTTAGCAGGCATGCGTAACTATGATTTTTACTTTATGATTGAAATACATAACAGTTATTCGTTGGCCCTGTCTATTTGCATGTGATATTTATTATGAAGTTGTTATTTATATTTATATTTGTTTGTATTTATATTTTTATTATTACCTTTACAGGAGTTCATGATCCTACCTACTGGGGCCTCTTCATTCAAGGAAGCCATGAAGATGGGTGTAGAAGTATATCACAATCTGAAGGTGATTGCTTGAATTAATTTTAGTGGCATCATCCCTTTCTCAACTGTCCTACTACAGTGTCTAATTTATCTCTGTTCATATTCTAGTCTGTGATTAAGAAGAAGTATGGACAAGATGCTACTAATGTTGGTGATGAAGGTGGCTTTGCTCCTAACATTCAGGTGTGCTGCTGATTAAATTTGAGGATTTTGTTTTCTTATCTTTTATGTAGGAACTTATCTTACCATATGTTAGAGACTTAAAAAGTTCTTTGTAACCATATGAGATGCCACTAATGGTTAAACTTTACAATCTCTGTCTTGTGACCTAAGAGGTCACATACTTATTCAAAACTTGCATTTAATTGCTAGATACCTTTTCTCAAAGCTTCCATCTGTGTTGTTTTTCTGTTTGTATACTGCTGCTAGAATTATTTTTGAAGAGTTATATTGTTTTCCTGTATACCACCTCTAAGAGCAGATATAGGATCAATTCTGTGAGTATGTTAATTTACTATAGCCTTTTCCGTTGCAAAAAATATGTATTTATTATCTGCAGAGTTAAGCTACTTACACTGGTTTGTATTTGATTCAAAGCTGAAGACTTTATAGGGTTATAAGATATGGTACATAACAGTTTTCTCATCTTTTGTTTTACTTTTTGAATGTTTGTTCCATGAGGAAAGGTAGATTTTCAGCCTACTTACCCTACTTGCTGGTTTAAATGACTACCCCTTCTTTACACTTGTTCCCTTGGCAACTTGATTTTCTCCCTATCTAGATGTCACTGTTTTCCTACTGTTGCAAAAACGAAAATAAATAAATTGTTATATTAATGATTTTTGGGCAATTGAAAGGTTAGCTACTGAGCTTTGTCGTGTCTTCTTGCTTTAATGCTACTTATCAAGACCCCCAGCATTAAGATTATGCCGTCACATTTATCTAAATCTCTTCTAGTATAAAATACCTTGTCATATTATTTTTTATAACAATTTTTAATCCTATTTGGAACCACAGGAGAACAAGGAAGGACTTGAATTGTTGAAGACTGCTATTGCTAAAGCCGGATACACTGGCAAGGTATTTACTGCACTCTATAAAATTCATTTTCAATCCTTTATTTCACTCGTATCTTTAAGAGTTGTGCATGTTTTTGCATCTAATGATTTATGGCCTGATGTGTGGTACTATGACTGTTATAACAGGTTGTCATCGGTATGGATGTTGCTGCTTCAGAATTCTACAATGACAAGGATAAGACCTATGATCTTAACTTTAAGGAAGAGGTAAATTTCACTGTCTTCATGTCTATGTTAATTTGTTTTGTGCAATTTAACGAAATCCAGTAAGAGCATGTTCTTTATCATTTTATTATTCTTGCTTTCCCACTAAATTTACTTGGTTTATTCGCTGCAGAACAACGATGGTTCCCAGAAAATTTCTGGAGATAGCTTAGCGAATGTGTACAAGTCCTTTGTCTCTGACTACCCCATCGTATCTATTGAGGACCCATTTGATCAGGATGATTGGTCTACCTATGCCAAGTTGACCGCTGAAATTGGCGATCAAGTTCAGATTGTTGGCGACGACCTTCTTGTCACTAACCCAACTGTAAGCATCATTTACTGAACAACTGAATGTGTCAATTATCTCTTAGCTGTAAAATATATTTAATATTGTCAGGTTATGCCAAATTATTTATAAAGTATTGATTGTGAATGTTGTTTGATGGTCGCAGAGGGTTGCCAAGGCAATCAATGAGAAGACCTGCAATGCCCTTCTTTTGAAGGTAATGCAAAAATTGTTATCAAGGATAATGGATATGGAATAAATTTGCCGGATTTATCAATTGAATACCTTTTTGATTGTGTCCAGGTGAATCAAATTGGATCCGTCACAGAAAGTATTGAAGCTGTGAGGATGTCAAAGCGTGCTGGGTGGGGCGTAATGACAAGCCACAGGAGGTAATGTTTATAGCCACCCCCTTTTGTTATTCGGGATTACAATGTCACTTTGGGGGTGCTATCGTGGCTTAATATGCCATATTATGGTGTTATATTGAGTGTTCGTCTTGCATATGAACATCCTTGTAGTAGCTCCATGCGATGTTTGTGGTAAAACGGGTATTCCTGCTGGTATGTCATTAACTGATACAGCGTTATCTGTATTATGTTATCTATATTATGTTAATATATTTAATATTATTTTAAAAAAATCTTTTAAACATTGTTAAAATGCTTTTTTAAATATATCATATTGGTATAGTATATTGCTAAATACTGGTTTAAACCTTTTTTGGTTGCGTGTGAGAATCACTGCAGATAGCACCATATGGTTTAATTGTTGGAACTCTTGTTATATTTGTACCGGCATTGGACTTGCTATTAATTATCCTAACTTGTTTTCAACCCTATTTTTAGTGGTGAAACCGAGGACACCTTCATTGCTGATCTTGCTGTGGGTTTGTCAACTGGCCAAATCAAGACTGGAGCTCCTTGCAGATCTGAACGTCTGGCCAAGTATAATCAGGTAAGATGATGCAAGTTACAGCTGTTATTTTTTCCAATTGAAGTCCTAAATTTCTCATCAAATCATTGTTTTTGGAGCACACTCTGTAGCTGCTGAGGATTGAAGAGGAGTTGGGTGCTGCTGCAGTGTATGCCGGAGCCAAGTTCAGAGCTCCTGTCGAGCCTTACTAATTACCCCAGAGAAAAAGTATGTTGCACAGGTGATGCTGTGCTTCATAAATTTTGGCGGTGTTTGGTTTTCTGTGTTGAAAAACTCTAGGGTCTCTCTGCTGTGGGCTGAGATGAGAGAATAAAAAGGAATTTTATGTTTCCTTTGCCGTCGGAAAAACCTTTCAAAAGGTTAACTCTGTAGAATGAATTTGTGTTATTTACTTGTTATGATAGCTTTAATGTAATGTTTCCGTTTCCTAATATCTCTCGGTCCTTAAATTTCCTATGTCAGCTCATTTTTGTTCTGTTTGAAGTTATTGTTTGCATCTTTTTATATAGAGGCTTTCTGATAGTGGGTTGATATGGTTTCAAATAATTGCGAGTTGTGAGTAATTACGGTAAGAATCCGTCAATATAAAAGATGCACTAAATCTTACCAAGAATTAAAAACCTTGATCGAATATTATGCACATTCACAATTTTTTTAGACTGAAAGAGAATGTTTGGGTTCTTGATTCCTTATTTTTGACCCGTGGGAATGTTGGGGTTCTTGATTCGTTATTTTAGAAATTCCGTATGAATGTTGGGGGTTCTTGATTCGTTATTTAAGAAATGCTGCATGGGGATGGCCAAAAACCAAGTGACGTGAAAATCGATAGATATATTTAAGGATGTGAAGATTAACATGATCAGATCGTTGAAAATATTGATGGATAATTGACTTTTTAGGAAATTTCCGTCTGTGGTTTCCTCTTGTTCAAATTAATTCTTATGATTTGGAGAA
Organism: Agapanthus africanus; assembly: GCA_030015575.1. Taxonomy (NCBI): domain Eukaryota; kingdom Viridiplantae; phylum Streptophyta; class Magnoliopsida; order Asparagales; family Amaryllidaceae; genus Agapanthus; species Agapanthus africanus. The sequence continues at coordinate 459,737,192 of JASDDO010000012.1, read as the reverse complement.
ACATTTATGTGTTTTTTCTTAATTCTTTTCTCAAATTCTCTTTTATTCTTATAGATCTCCCTTTTGTGTGTCTGTGTGTCTATAATTTACTTCCCTTAAATCTATTAAGATATGTCATATTTCTTATTTTAAAATTTTCTATCCATTAATTAATCAGATTTTATGTTTACTAAGGTTACTTTCTGTTAAATTATTATTTTCAATTCACAAAATGCTATAAAGAGGTCATAATTTTAGTTAAAAAGCAATGTCGATGTATTCGGGAAATAATATAATAGATTTAAAGTAGAAATTTAGAAATACCAAGATTACATCGGGAAATAATATAAGAGATTTAAAGCAGAAATTTAGAAATATCAAGATTAGAGAGCGGGAAATAATATAAGAGATTTAAAGTAGAAATTTAGAAATACCAAGATTAGAGGGAGTTTTTAAAAAAATAAAAAAGAAGTTAAAGGAGGGACATAAAAATAGCCCAAAGTTTATTTATCATTTTTCTATTATCTTTTTTCTTTTGGGTATAATATTATAAAACATCCACATTTTGTGATTTTTGAGATAAGGAAGCTTTAAAAATGCCATTAATCTCATAAATTATTAAGTTTGTTTGAAACTGTTAGTTTTTTTAACTTGTGGAAGTCATGAGTTGATCAAGTAACCCTTGAGCTATCGATAGGCTAAATAGAGCCAAAATAAGATAAGCATGCCCTTCTTTTGAATGAAATTACCATTCAAGGGGTGTACGACACTTTTAAAAGTCAATGGTGTCGTCACAAAGGTCTAAAAATATGTTTACAAAATTGAACTTTTTTTAATAGGTGTACGTACACTTTTAAAAGTCAATGGAATCATCACAAAGGTCTAAAAATATGTGCACAAAATTGAAACTTTTTTTAATCTATTAGTTGCGAGATATCGATAACCATGAAATAACCTGTACAAATGCATGATACATTTTAAGCAATTTTCTATCATTGCATCATGCTTCATGAATGAGAAGCGTTGTGATTTGTGGCATGAAAGGTATGAGGTGTAATATTTTGTTTTTTATAAGAATCGATGGTCTTCTGAAATTATAAAAATTGATAGTGAACACTATTTATTTTTTGTTTGAACTTTTTGTGCAAAAAACACTATTTAGTTTCTAATCATTTGAAATGGTTTTTTCTGAGAACCGATAATTAATCAGGACACAAGAAAATAATTGAAAAGATATTGATGATTACAAAAAAGCTCATCATTTGAAATGTTGGAGGAAACCGAGTTATGGTTTTAAGCTAAAAATTCCCAAAAATGAATTCAGCTTCAAGACATTCCTAGCATACTACCATACCCCTTTTGCAGTATAGATATAAGATATGTTAAACGAAATAAAATCCATATCAAAAAAATCCGCTATTAGTATATAATTATCAAGGTAATGATTCACCCTATAAGTATTTCTGGAGTATAAGTCTTTTTGGAGCTGAATCATTAGTTTAGTAATTGCTTTTTCTAAGCTCTATCAAATTATGCTAAAAGTATGAAACAGAATTATGCTAATAGATCATATACATTAGAAAATCTGTGTCATAAGAATGTTTTTTAAGATAAGAACGAGTTGTATTATTTATTATGTAATAGAAAGCTATAAATCACTTTCTTTAAACAAATACCAAATCCGAACCAAAAAAAGGCGTTGGCGATTTTCTCTACAAGGAAGATTGTAAAAGATAAAACGAAGATGACAAAAGGACAAAGTGGTGTTTATATTGGTGTGACAACATAGTGATAACATCCAAAGTTCTTGAAGAAGTACTCGTAGAGCTGCAACGACGAAGGATCAAAAGGGGACCACATATTGTGACAAAACCATCAAGACGGTTCATACCCAAGATGATGAACTTCGGCGAGATAAAACCCTTGTGATCGCCCTTTATGCCCCCTTCGGGCATGACGAAGTCAAAAAGATGAATTGAGGGAGATTTTAAACCCAGGTACAAGTCACATTACTTTTATATTTAAAATTTGATTAATGCATACACACACACTATTACCGTATATTATACACTATACTAGAGAATCACTATACATTCCTTTTATGATTGTGCTAGAGAATTTATTGTTTATCTTGGAAATAAATAAAAAGTTGTAAACAGATATAAGTAATTAAAATTACATTTTTATTTTGCAAAAGAATCCATTTGTTTCAAAAATTAAATGTAATAGTTGATTAAACTTGAAATCTTTCAAACCTTAAATATCACATTAAAAACAAATGAGAAATGAGGAACCAACTAAGGTAGAAGAAACTCACTCACCTCACTCATAGGTTGATCAAAAGACAACTCTAACACGGTTCATTCTAATCAACATATTCTAAGAAAAACATATAAAAAGGTCCATTCGTTTTCAATACATCTTTTTTTTGAATCGAATGGTTGCTTATTTAATGGCTTGCGTATAATAAAACAATTTTCTTCACTGACTAAAGAGACGAGTAATATCAGTCATCATTCTCTAACCTTTCCACCAACTTAGAACAAATTCTCTCACCTAGCAAAAGGATTTACCTTTGAGTGAGAGACTCTAGGAGTCAATAGTAAATCCTTCTGCTAGGAGGAAATCCATCCCCATGACAAATCAAACTTGATTTTGCCTTGAAAATAAGAAATTAGCCTTAAACAGGTGCTAAATAATGACCATCTTTTATCTGGAGTGCATCAGAATCACATCACAATCAGAAGTATATTAGGTTTATACTCAATTCTTACATTTCCCACAGATATGTTTCTACCACTTTCTTCACATGATTAGAAAAGACGTAATAATGCACACGAACTAAATTATCCGACAAATGCGAATGATACAAAGCTGTCCATTTGTACGTATACATCAACCTATGGTAACCCACATGCATTATGAATAATACATCTCAAATAGAATAAATAATTGCCAACTCACATGTTGTAGTGTTTACGGCTTTCACTAAACAGATCTCGCATGCAAATTTTTGACAACTGCTGCTCACGACATGGTCATCAATACACAACCTAGATTTAGAGGCATCAAATTGTCAATCACAATCAGTATTTTTAAGCGAAGCGGCTTAGGAACAAGGATTATTGGATACTTGCAGCTGAAGCACTCTTTGCCCAATAAATAAGGTTACAATGGCTGTGCCTAATCATCGTCGGCCAATATGCTCCAAATCATCCTGCAGTAGTATCATCGTGCAAAGATGAGCTCAACTTGCGAGAGAGATGTATTTTATAATCAGGAATAAAAAGAAATAATGCCGTTTACCAGAATAAAGATAAGAAGAGAAGGAGAACATTGTAGATAAGCTTCATGAGTCTCCGCTTCTTTTCTCTGTTGAGTTGGTTGAAGATCTCAGTTACATCTACCAAGTGTTGTCGCTGCTGATACCTGTGATTGAGATCGATGATAAGCTTGTTGCAATAGCAATTATATATATATATATATATATATATATATATATATAAGGGAAATGTAGAATAGTTGTCACAGTCAATTTTTGTTGTAAAACAGCATAAATCTGTGGCACATACATGTGCATTGGATGAATGTGAACACATATATGCAGCATTATGTGAGGTGATTGAAAATTATGATAAATGGCCTAACATGTAGCTGGTTGATTAGGTTATGCAGTTGCAAGTTATATTATGTTGTTGAAATCATTACTTGTGGATCATCATAATCATCTAAGCCTTATTCCAATCAAAATGGGGTTGGCTATAAAGCATGACTCGATGTAAAATTTGACAAAGCTGCACAACTATTATTGAGCTGACCCCTCTCTTAATCAGCGAAGAATTTGAGTGCGGGAAACGGACAAGAGAAGGGCTTATCATAACCTAAATGACCGAGTGGTGTCCTGTCCAAATTCTCCTAGACTAGGAAAGAAGTCTAGAAGAGAAAATGACAGATTTCCTACGAAAAATTATGTTGGCCGCTAAGGCACACAAATACAACTAAGAGCAAAGCGGAAGTTATTCCGAAACTTGCTTGCAGAAGAATACAAGATAGTTAGTTTAGTGACTCAACTATTTGGTACTGGTTGTTTGCAGGATTGGGAAATCGGGTAAAACAGGTGCAGAGGACATAGGTTTTAGGGGGTTTAGCGGCAAGAATGCAAGGCCTATGGAAAAGTAGAAACATGAAGCATAAAAACATTTATTAAATTTGTAGAAACTACATATGAACTATATGTTTCTTAATGAGAGTACTCACAGAAAAATAGTAAAACAAAAAACAAAAACATGCAATCGTATCATAAATCAAATATGAAAGAATTGCAAGATCATCAAGTCATCCAAATAATTAAATTTCAGTTTTTTAATGGTTTAAAGCACGATACGGAATCATCCAAGCCTACATGCACGCATACACACACACACACACACACACACACACACATATATATATATATATATATATATATATATATATATATATATATATACATGCACGCATACACACACACACACACACACACACACACACACATATATATATATATATATATATATATATCGAGAGAGAGAGAGAGAGAGAGAGAGAGAGAGGAAAATGAATATTTCTGAAATGTCCCAGACTGAGGATAAGTTGTTATGTATTATAGATATGTCTTCATAGTAGAAATGAGAATGTTAGAGAGTTCATGTATCTTCGCAGTTTATGATGTTCTGAGGCTAATTAAAGCCAAATTTCGTTTTAACTTCATGCAAAAGCTCCGAATTTCTCCCTTATGAGGAAAGAATATAGAATAAAAAGTTTGCCAGATTTGTTATAGGGTATTGCATTCTGTAAAAATTAGCGTATATGACATGGTAAATCTGAAATATACAATTCAGACGCTTTCCTAAAACCCAGGCAAGCAAAGAAGATCACGCTCCCACCCCCCCCACCCCCCCATCCCCCCCCCCCCAAAAAAAAAACCAAAAAAATACCTCCTCTTTCCACTCGTTTTTTTCGGCGCAACAAGCGTCTGTGCTAAGGAACAAAACCTCTATAAAGTTGCCTAGGTTAAAGAAAGCTGACAAGTTGCTATAGAAAATAACACTCATCCAAAGGAATTGCAAGGAAACTGATAAGATTTGACAGAGAAAGTATTATGTATGCACACAGATAGGATATACAGACAATAGGGGATTTCATCGAAAGCCTCACAGGCAACGAAGGAATCATGCCTAATGGTTCGTAATTATATTCCGACCTTCCAACCATGGGGAAGATAAAGATTTCCCTAGACTTACGGAAAAATCATACAGATGACAGGTGATGATAAGATTTGGTAATTTACTATTGGCAATTGCACAACTCTAGCATGATAGGGGTCAAAGACAAAGTGGAACCACATTCCCAACTGGTTTGAAAAATGACTGGGATAAGAAAATGCAGATGTGACACTCCAAACCATACATGCATGCAATCACATTTATTTATGCATTATATGGAGAAATCACCAAATTATTACAAAAGGAGACTCATTATATATAAATAGCGAAAAGTTTATCAAGTAAATCCACAACTACATCAATATACAAAAATTATTGGACGGAGATGTATTAGTTGACGCCAAAATTAACATAGAATGATTAAATTAGAATTATACACAAGAATAACTTACACTTTCCAATTATAGTAAATGACAGGTCCGCAGATAAGAGACATGAGCCAATGCCCACAGAAGAGAAAGAGTAGACATAAGATTCCTTGCAAAGCAAACTCTGGAAAAATCACACTGTTTATTCGTGAAGCTGAATCATATGGGTTGATGTAGTCGAACTCTAGGTCCGCAAAGCACATTAGCTACAAAAAGAAAGTACACATAATAAATATGCAAGAGGTGAAAATTAGAGGTTTTAAATTCCTGAAAAGAGATGAAAGAAGCATTCCCTAATAAGCAGGCAGAGCAAACAGGTAATGAAAAGGCCACATATACGATTTGTGAACAAACAAACTGATATTCCGTAAACAAGCGAGTCAAGTTGTGACATTTGCTTAGGATGTTCTACTAGTTTGCACGAGTATTGTAGGACTAGGACGTAACGCACATCTATATTACAGAATTTTACTGCTCCAATTGAAAGGCTACCTTATATCTATTTTCAATAACACAATTTATCCCAAGCATATGGGGTATGCTTTATGAACCAACATGAGAATCACGCCGGGTCCAACACATGAATCCTCCACCTTCACTCACTCCTATCGAACAATATACTTTCATTGAGGCCTTTTGGTAACCATATCTTTTCGTATCACCTCCATCCATGTTTTCTTCGGTCTCCCTTTCGTCTTTTTGACATTGCCTATATCGAGAGTATCCATTCGTCGAACCGGTGCTTCCATAGGTCTGTGTCGCACATGATCAAACCATCTTAGCCGGTTTTTCCACATCTCCTCCACAGGTGCTACACCAATTTTTGCACGAATATCCTTATTTCGCACCTTATCTTTTATAGTGTTATCACACATCCGATGAAACATACGCATCCCTGCTACGTCCATCTTCTGTGCATGATACTTCTTAGGAGCCAAACATTCTATACCATATAATAAGACAGACCGAATAGCGCTCCGATAAAACTTCCTTCAACTTTAATGGAAATTACGATCGCACAAAATCCCTGTTACTCCTCCGTTTCAACGGACCGGCTTGGATCTTTTGATTGACATCGCTATCGATCTCCCCATTCTTTTGGATGATGGAACCTAGATATCTAAACTGATTGCTCGGTGATATCTTTTGCCCATCCAGTGTTATACCACTGCGGTCTCGACTTCTCCGTATACTATATTTGCAATGTATATATGCTGTCTTGGATCTGCTCAATCTGAACCCCCGAGATTCCAATATTTGTTTCCATAACTCCAATTTGGCATTAACCCCAGCTTTCGTCTCATTTACTAGAACAATATCATCAGCGAATAGCATACACCAAGGTATCTCATTTTAGATAGTTCTCGTAAGCTCATCCATTATGATGGTAAATAGGAATTGACTTAATGCAGATCCTTAATGTAAGCCAATTGTAATCGAAAAATCATTTGTTAGGCCGCCGCAGGTTATGACATTTGCCACTACTCCATCGTACATGCTTTTGATTATGTCAATGTACTTGACTGAGACCCCCTTCATCATTGTCCCCCAAAATACCTCTCTAGGTATCTTGTCGTACGTTTTTCTAAGTCAATAAATATTATATGCAAATTTCCTCCTCTTTGAAAAACGCTCGACAAGTTGACGAAGCAAATAAATAATCTCTGCCGTCGATTGTACAGACATGAACCCAAACTGGTTCTTTGTTATCTTTTTTCAATAACGGCAATAAGAAAATAACCGGTTGAACTGGAATTTATTAGGGACGCCGAACCTCTTCACCTTACAACAACAACTGAGCCTTTTATCCCAAGCATATAGGGTAGGCTAAATGAACCAACATAAGAATCACGCCGGGTCGAGCACATGAATCCTCCACCTCCGCTCCTATCGAACAATATATTTTCATTAAGACCTTTGACATCCATATCTTTCCGTATCGCCTCTATCCACATTTCTTCGGTCTTCTTTTCGCTCTTTTGGCTTGACCTAAATCAAGAATATCTACTCGTCGAACCGGTGCTTTCGTAAATCTGCATCGTACATGACCAAACAATCTTAGACAGTTTTCTTGCATCTTCTCCTTCACGTGTGTTACACCAACTTTTGCACGAATATCCATATTTTGTACCTTATCCTTTCTATTGTTACCACACTTCAACAAAGCATGCGCATCTCCGCTAGATGCATCTTTTGTGCATGATGTTTCTTTGAATCCCAACATTCCGTACCATATAATAAGGCAGACCGAATAGCACTTTGATAAAACTTCCCTTTCAATCTTAACTGAAAGTTACGATAAGACAAAATCCCCGTTGCACTCCTTCATTTCAACCAACCAGCCTGAATTCTCTAGTTGACATCGCTATCGATCTCCCCATCCTAGATGATGGAACCTAGATATCTAAACTGATCGTTCGGTGATATCTCTTGTCGTTATACCACTGTAAATATGCACCAGCAGTTTCTCAATTGCTTTGTTTCACTTCTGGATTCATCTCATGGAGGTAAAGAGAGAGAGATCCAAGTACAACAATAATTCTTACTCTGGCCCCGTGAACAAATCAACCAAATATAACCCTAGGGAAGATGCAATGCTAGATTATTGATTTTCTTTTGCTTACTAATTGGAGGCGTGTTGGAAGTAAACACAAACCAAGCATTATGGAATTAGCACCACAGGAAGAAATGGAGAAGTCTTAAAATTTCATTACTCGCTGAAATAGATTCTAGCAATTGGGTAGGTGTCTATAATACTAATTATGAAGTCTCATGGACTAGCAACTAGGAGTTGGTAGCAAGGTTTAATTGCTTTAACAAGATTTTGCAAGCAGTGGATGCTCATGTTGCAAGGTATTAAACTACATAGAACATCAGGGTTGCGGTATGCTTCAATCATTAGGTATCATTTTAAGGTGACACCTAAAATAAATGTTAAGCACTATGGTATCTAATTGATGCCTTGACAGCAGCATGCTTCGAATATGCGGAGATCAAAATTGCCATGAATAATTCAATGCAGTAGACTTCCAATATTCACAACAATATTATTTCGATCAGAAGGAAAACAATATTAGCATGTCAGCATGAAGTGAATATCCGGTATATGAAGTGCCACTTTATTTAATAAAACGTGCTTCATATAGATTGGGCATACTATCCTGTAAATAAACTGAGTAACGCTATGACAACATATTTCCAGTTATATTATGCATATGATATGACTGCTACATCTTACAGCAGATTTGTTGTCTTCCCGTCCTTGATCCTTCTAGACTCTTTCTTTAACAATCTAGAATATTTCCAGAGGTTATGATAGTTGGTAAATAACCTAAACTTCAAATGTCAATAAGATAGGATTTGTAACACAAACTCGTTTTCTTGGACTTCATGGCAAATCAATTGGTAATTACTTCTCTTGTCCATAGGTTCCACGGCTAGGCGTCAAATCAAATAGTTGAAATTTGACTCACATCTGAAAAGTAAAATTGTACTAACTTGCTAATGGAGCCTTCTAAACTTAGAGTTGCTCCCCTTAGTTGAAGACGCTATTTTGAAGTGAGAAGGCATATATGTTGATAATGACAAAATAAACAAGCAATCTTTCAATGTTATGATCTGATAAGCTTTGATGGAATTAAAATGTTAATAGGGCACCAGGTATCCAATTTCATTTTTAAATGTTCAGTCTGTCCTGTAAACACTGTTGGCAGCATGTATAATAATAATTTTTTCATATCAACCACAGCGGACACAAGTCAATAGAAATGGATGAGCAAGTCGCCCATTTTACAAATAAGCACTGGGAGATTGCTCGAATAAACACAACATGGAAAGATGGAGATGGGAGGAAAAGAAAGAAAATGAGACGGAGGAGACGATCCAGAGAATTGTGTGTTGTTTTAAACTTCCAATTAGTTGGATCCTTTAAACGAGTAAATAAAATATCAACCCGTTACCAATGCACACTTACATTGCTAATTAATAGATACTGAAACTAGTAGCTCAACTGTTTGTTTAGCTATTTAACAGCTAATTACTACCATAAAACTCCAAAAGCTACTTCCAACACCACTCCAAAACCTTAATCTAAGTTTCTACACCTGCCAAAGACGCATACTCCCCACTCCTGCTCCAATTTCCTCCTAAAAATACATCGTAAGAAAAAAACACTCCAAACTCCAAACTTTGTTACAGAAATTGAGGACTCAAGCATCAAGTTCATACATCCTGCATTACTGCAATTAAAGTCCAATAGTTTTCTTAAAAGCATCATCAGCCTTGAGCTGTTGTTCATCAACTCTTCGGCATTATCACACTTCAGCTAAATCACATTCATTTCTTTAAGGGAAAAAGGGGAGGAAAAAAAAACAAAGCTCTTGGGCTAAGTACTTTGCGATAGAAACTCAGGAAGCAATTGAGTAAAATATACATCAACTTTGAGAAAGACATGATACCTAAGCATTTGAACGTTCAATTATCGATTCAAAACACCCAATCACAGTAAAAACTAGAAGATTAAGAGAAATTGAAGTACCTGATAAATGATGAGGACGAGGAGGGCGATGATGAGGAAGAAGGCGATGAGCCATGCGACGATGGCCCCTACCATTTCCTGCTCTCTCTCTCTCTCTCCCTCCTCTTTCTCTCTCTCTCTCTCTTCAAAGTTGTGATTTTTAGGGCAAAGGTTTGGGGGGAAATTGAGGGGAATGGGATCTACAACAACCGCAGACTTCTAATAATAGTGTGCGTTAATTGTCCCATTCGAGTACCCGATAGCATAAGTATCAGTGGGTCCGAAACTGGAAACCAAACACGATGGTATCGGATCCAGATCCGAATTCCTGAATCACCCGAATCCAATATAAGAAAATAGGAACAGGCCCTTACACGTGGACTCGAAGGCGCCACGTCATAGTCGTCAGAATCCAGCGTCAGATCTGCTGTCATTGTACCTCTTCAAGCAGAAGATGTAACCGTTAAATGATGCATTATGAATAAAGGAATATTTTTTCAGCCCATGGGTAGAATTTTTTTTTTTTACATTGTCAGGAAAACCTCACTTTCCCGCTGTCAAAAATCCCCTGGCCCAAGAAATCCAAGGACCCAAAATCTCATTGCCTTTTGTATTCTCTTTCTTTATAAAAGTCCGTTTTACTCGCAACACTTTATATTTAATTGTTGATGCATATATACATGAGCAAGCCTATATATCATTGGTTAAATCATTTCAATGCTGATCCATAAGCAACATATTTAAACCCTATATCGCGCAATTATTTTTATCAAATATTTTTTAACCCTATCATAACCTACAAATGAAGCCTTTCAATGCATTTTTTAACCTCCAAATATTATTGTCATAAACCCCTCTTTATATGTTCATTGTTCTTTTTTCTCCTCAAACCTCCACATAATTTAAAGAGAACCATTGCAAAAATTAGAGCCACCTTTTCCCTCAAGCCCCTGAGAGTCCCATTGTCACTGAAGTTAACGTTCCGCCACTAGGTTCATGAAATGGTGAGCCGATTGCAATACCGACTCACACCATGAGTAAGTGCTCTTTCATCCTTCTCTCTTATTGAATCTCCCTCCTCTTGTTATGTCACCAATCATGCCTATGCTTGTGTAATATGTCGGTATATCTCATGTCTAAATAACTCATATAAAATGAACTGTTAATCTAATACATAGTCGGTTCGTAATTTTTACCCTCATGAATCTAGGACATACTAAATAATTTTTGTTTTCCTCGTCTCACATTTATGAATGAATGTTTACACATTGAATTGTATCGCAATATATTGCATGAAAGAAAACATATAATTTAAAGAAAAGTAAAATATAGATAATATAAGATGTTAAGACTTGAAATCATTTTGGGTTTTTGCCGGTTGCTAAATAAACCCCTATTTATTGTATTATTGATATCATATTCTTTTGCTCGATAAAGATAGGCACTCTATTTTGAACCAAGAACCAAAATCGTATGATAATATATTACCAGAAAATTAGCTCTAACAATTAGATAGATCTTTATATGTAAACAAAATTTCAGAATTTAACACGGAACATAGTTACGCTTCACGTCGCATTTTCAGTCGTTGTTTTGAAATCTAAAAAAATTTGTTTTTAACGGCTTTCTTCAAAGACCCATAACTCTATCTTCCGAGGTCCAAATTGAGCGAATGCAAGTGATTTTGACAACTAGATCAAAAGTTCTAGATTTTCTAAATTTTACCCGACCTCTGAAAACCGATGGAATTAACCCAATTCTGCCTTTTTAAATCATGTGTCAAATCTGGACAGAATATGTTCTGGTTTGCGCACTATTTTTAAAAATAACAAAACTCGAACTATAGAAATCGGTTTTCGACAAAACTTAGTTGTATGGATGCCCAATTGATTGACCTGCAACTTTTCTATAAAACCTAAGACTTGGAAATGTGTATCCCTATTCGATATATACCCTGCAAGTCACCCCCTCCCAGTTGTCCTGAAAATGAAAACAGTTTTTAAAACCCTTATGTTTAAATAATCGTAACTTGAGTTTTATAGATTCAAATCTCGCAAGCTCAAGTGGTTTAGATAACTAGACTGAAAGACCCATCTTTTCTTAATTCAACCTGAGACCTGAAAACGGACAGAAAACATCCCAAACTACATTTTTAAAACATGCGACATTACTGGACAGACTCTGATCTGTTCTGCACAGCGATACGAAAAGACGTCTAACTCCGAAACCAGTAGCCATAATTAGACAAGACTTGAACCCATGTCTGCAGAACAATCCCCTGGCCCAAGGAATCTAACGACCCAAAATCTCTATACCTTTTGTATTCTCTTTCTTTTTAAAAGTCTATTTTCCTTGCAACACTTGTATATATTTAATTCTTGTTGAATATATGCATGAGCAAACTTGTATATCATTGGTTAAATCATTTCACTGCCGGTCCATAAGCCACATGTTTGAACCCTATATCGTGCAATTATTTTTATCAAATATTTTTTAACCCTTTCATAACCTACAAATGAGACATTTCAATGCATTTTTTAACTCCCAAATGAATTCATAATAAATTATTATTATGAAGAATTATGGTCATAAACCCTTCTTTATATGTTCGTTCTCCTTTTTCCTCTTCAAACCTCCACCTAATTTAGAGAGAACCATTGCAAAAATTAGAGCCATCTTTTCCCTCAAGCTCCTAAGAGTCCCGTTGTCTCCAAAGTTACCTTTCTGCCACTAGATTCATGAAACGGTGAGCCGATTATTATACCGACTCACACCGCAACTAAATGCTCTTTCATCCTTCTTCCCTCTTATTGAATCTCCCTCCTCTTGTCATGTAGCCAATCATGCCTATGCTTGTGTAATACGTCGGTATATCTCATGCCTAAATAACTCATATAAAATGAACTGTTAATTTAATACATAGCTGGTTCGTAATTTTTACCCTCATGAATCTAGTACAAACTAAATAATTTTTGTTTTCCTCGTCTCACGTTTATGAATGAATGTTTACACATTGAATTGTATCACAGTATATTGCATGAAAGTATACATATAATTTAAAGAAAAGTAAATATTAGATATTATATGATGTTAAGACTTGAAATCATTTTGGGTTTTTGCCACTTGCTAAATAAACCCCCTATTTATCGTATTATCGATATCATATTCTTTTGCTATGGTTATACTCGTGATAAAGATAGGCATCCTACCTTGAGCCAAGAACCAAAGTCGTATGATAATATATTACAAGAAAACTAGGTCTAACAATTAGATCGATTTCTATACGTAAATAAAATTTTAGAATTTAAAACGGAACATAGTTACGCTTTACGTTGCATTTTTAGTTGTTGTTTTGAAATCTAAAAAAAATTTGTTTTTAACGGCTTCCTTCAAAGACCGATAACTCTATCTTCCGAGGTCCAAATTGAGCGAATGCAAGTGTTTTTGACAACTAGATCAAAATTTCTAGATTTTCTAAATTTTATCCGACCTCTGAAAACCGATGGAATTAACCCAATTTTGCCTTTTTAAATCATGTGTCAAATCTGGACAGAATCTGTCCTGGTTTACGCACTATTTTTAAAAATGACAAAACTCGAACTATAGAAATCGGTTTTCGACAAAACTTAGATGTATGGATGCCCAATTGATAGGCCTACAACTAATCTATAAAACCGAAGGCTTAAAAATGTGTATACCGATTCGATATATACCCTGCAAGTCACCCCCTCCCTGTTGTCCTGAAAAAGAAAACAATTTTTAAAACCCTTATGTTTAAATAATCGTAACTTGAGTTTTAGAGATCCAAATCTCGCAAGCTTAAGTGATTTAGATAACTAGACTGAAAGATCCATCTTTCCTTAATTCAACCTGAGACCTGAAAACAGACAGTAAACATCGCAAACTGCATTTTTAAAACATGCGATAATGCTGGACAGATTCTGATCTGTTCTGCGCAGCGATACGAAAAGGCGTTTAACTCCCAAACCAGTAGACGTAACTAGACAAGATTTGAACCCATGTCTGCAGAACATTTAGGACTACATTTCTTGTTTTATTTCTGACTTCATATGAGTTAAATAATTGATAGTTTCCAGCACTTCTATAAGATATTGTTTCTGATTTATGTTTGAATATTGCACTTATCTCATTTCATGCTATGCGACTTCCTCATTATATTTGTATTTACATGAGTTACTTGATTAGATATATTGCTTGCGTGATACGAACTTGACTCGATGTATAAATTACGTATTGACATGAACTTGCAACACCCTAAGCTATTCATGGGTTCATGTAAGACTTGTGTCAGCTTTATAACTCAATATACACGAGGGAAAGAGATAGTTTGGTAGTGAGCCTATGCCGTGACACGAGAGTCCACTAAAAATCACTTAACCTGAATCTCGTATACCGTTGTTCCGTGGGTTTGACGGAGCTTAACTCTACATGCTGTTGGTCTATGGACATGACGGACTATTCTCGTATACACGCATACCTTCACTATCGCACTACAACAAATACGTAACCGTAGAACTGCTATTCTAATATAGACTTCCATGTTTAATTGATATATCATGCTTATTTACTGCACTATTCTTTCCTATCTACTTGTATACTTTTCATTATACCTTTTACATTATATTTCAAATCGGGAACTTATCGAGAGCAAGATTGCTGACGAACATTCCATTGTTCTTTCTTCTTTTAGGAATGTTTGTCAGGTGGCTTAGAGACAGGAGATTTTGAACAGACTAAGGAAGACTTTTCGCAACTGACATCACAGGCTGATTACTAATCGACACCAGTCTTATCTTCGTATGCCTATTGTTAAGCCTTTTTCTTTCATTTCATTTCCTATTGTATTAGATAATTGACTTTGCATCGACTCTCGTTTATTGTGGGAATTGAATGTAATACTATAGTTAGATGTTTATTCTCTCGTTTAATTCTTGTTATATTATATTTCTTGCTATACACTTGACGTATTTATTTCGGAAATGACCTCTCATCGGTATAAATACGTCGCGAGCTTTGTCATATGCTTGCTACTATTTTTTTGGGAAGCAAGGCATGACAAGGGATCTCGGGAAAAAAAACCCAGCCCATTCTCCCACTGTCAAAAACCCCGGGGTGCGATATTTGTATGGTTTCATGCAATATATAGTTATCTGCATGTGTATTGTAGAAAAATATACATATATGTAAGTTAGCTGCATATATATTACTTCCAAAAATATTACAGAAAACTAAAAATATATATAAATTGCAGGAAACTATATCGATATAGCAGCCATGGGGTTTTTGACAGCAGGAGAATGGGCCGGGAGGAAGGGTTACAAGCAATGTTCAAAATAGCTATATCGTGTAGCATACACTAGTACAAAAATGGCTTGCCCCTACGAATGAGAAAATATGCAGGGGGAATTTTAGGTTGCCCATGCGGTTCCCACCGTAGGGGCATATATACATAAAAATTATAAAAATTTAACATTTGCAGTTGCCCCTACGGTGCCGTAAGAGAAGGCTCTATGGTGGTCACCTTAGAGGCAAAGTCGGGTATTTATAAAAAAATAAAAACAAAAATTTCCCCTCCCCGTTCCCACAGTACGCCCTAATCCCCAAAATTATTTCCCTTAAAATTTCCCCACCCCATCCTCGAGCTCCAGCGCCCTCGTCGCCTCCTCCCTCGCCGTCTCCTCCGACCTCCAGCGCCGCCTCCATCACCTCCTCCAACCTCCTCTTCATCCAAAGCCCCCTTCCTCCAAAGCCCTCTCCTTCGATCCTTCAGTGGCCGATCCTTCTCCTCCAGTGATCTCCTCCGATCATCCGGTCGAGCTCCCGCCGATTCGCCACTAGCGCCGATCCGCCAACTCCTCTCCAATCGTCGCCGATCGAGCATCCTCCAAGCGTCGCCGCCACCGCCAGCATTCTCCACCGCGTCCCCATCATCGCTCAGGTACGTTTTAAATTTAATTAGGGCTTTTAATTTGGGGTTAATTTTGGGGTTAAATTTTTTGGGCCACGGGATTGCTGGCTCGGTGGTGGTTGATGGTTGGTGGTGGTAGTTGTGGTGGTTGTTTTTTGTTTGGTGAGTGGTGGTGGTTGTTTGGTGATGAATAAGAGGAAGAAGATGATGATGATTAGTGGTGGTGGTTGTTTAGTGAAGGGGTAGGAGGGTGGACGAGGCGGGGTTAGGTGGGGGTCGGAGGGGAAGGAGGCAGGGGATCACACGGGAGGGGTAAACGGGTAGGGGAAGGTCAGGATGGGGGCCGGAGGTTGCTGGGTCAGATGAGGGAGAAAAGGTAATTTAGTGTAGGTTTTGTTGTTGTTGTTGGCAGGAAAGGCCCCGGGAAGTCAGCGGTTGAGTGTGTGTACGTGTGTGTGTCTGTGTGTGTATGCTTATGTGCGCACGTGTGCACTTGTGTGTATGTGCGCGCGCGCGTGCATACACACACATACACAAGCGTGCGCGCACACTCATACACACACACACACATAAAAACAAGGCCAAACCTTTATTATTTGCAAATTAGTTGAAAAATCCTATGAATTATTTAAAACCCTACTAGTTTAAAACCCAAACATAACATCAAAACTAACTCCAAAATCTTAAAATTGATTAAGAAAACCCTTAATTTTAAAAAACTTTATCCTAAACTAAAAACTTCAAAACCTTGAAATTGAAACGTAAACGGTAAAACCAATTCAAGTTAAATTTTACACTAAGTATATATATGATACTCGATAATAATATGAAATTTTTATATTCTATATGAAAATTAAAGCGCGCCTTAGTCCCCATCTATCGGTTAACATACGTTCGATGTTCGTTGTGATATAAAACTACACGATATAACCAATAAAAAATATTTAAATAAATATGCAAAAATGTAAAATAAATGGGAAAAAAGCCAAATTTTATAAAGCCCATGGCTCATGCCCAAAAAGAAATAAGCATATTGACATGAGATAAGAAAAATGCCATTTTGTAAAGCCCAATGGGCTACATGTAAATTTGTAAGCCTATATAAGGCAACATCATGAAGAAATAAAACACAATTCATTCCCCTCAAAAAATATTAGGGTGTATGCCTCCATCTTCTCTCTCTCAAGTTCTTCCTTTTTCTTATCATTTCTAATTAAATTAAGAGCTTAGCTCTTTTTTTCTCAAAACTAAATAAAGTTTCACTACAAACCTATTTAAGGAGAGTTTAACTTTTATATCAAATCCAAAAAGGGAAGATTTTCGCTATCTTTTTTTTTCTCCTCAAGATCCAATTTGAGAGAAAGAAGAAGAAGAAAACCCACCTCCCAAGATTCCATCAAGAGAAGAAAAGAGATCTCTTTTCATCACCCAAGATCCAAATCTTAGAGTTTCAAGAGAACCCATTTGAGTTTCTTCTCAAAAGAGAAATGAGGAAATATTTTAGAGTTTAACTCCATAATAAAAATTCTTTTAGAAGTTTAACTTCATTGAAAATCTTTGGGAGTTCAAATCCATATTTTAAAATCTTTTGAAATTTAACTCAATAATAAAAAATCTTTTGGGAGTTTAATTCCATTTAAAATCTTTTGGAATTTAACTCCAAAATAAAACCTTTGGGAGTTTAACTCCAAAATAAAACTTTTATTGGGAGTTTAACTCCAAAACAAAATCTTTGGGAGTTTAACTCCAAAAATAAAATATTTGGGAGTTTAACTCCATAATAAAAATCAAAGGAGTTCAACTCTAAATCCGAGGGTTTAGCTCCCTTTTTCTGGTCCCCGCTCGTGCTCCGCGGGCGCTTCCACGAGCAAGTGCCCCGCGGGCGCTTCCGCGAGCACGTGTCCTGCGGACGCCCCCGTAAGCACGTATCGAGCACGTGCCCCTTTTCGCCGCCTCCTCCCACATGAGGGGGGCTCCCACTTAGTGAGAGCCCCCGCTCCCCTATGTGAGGGGGGTTCCCATAAGTGCGCTCTCACGTGAGGGAAGCTCCCACTTAGTGGGAGCTTCCCTCCTTTTCATTAAAAAAAAATGAATAAAAAAATAATATATATATATATATATATATAGAAGAAATGTAAATAGAATCATAAAAAAGGAAAAATCTCTTTTGAATAAATAAATCTTTTTTTTCATAAATATAATAAATAAATAAATGAAATGAACATGCCCTTTTGCATTGTTTTCAAGCATCAACACCTCACATTGAGTTCGCATGACCAGTTTGACCCGTCAATCGGAGGTTCTTTTCGTTCCCAAAACCGAAGGATAACGGCAGCTTAGTCCGCGACTGCCGGAGATTTGGATCCCCACAATTAATAAACCCCTGCCTACCTTAGATAGGGGGAATCTATACATGCCAGACAAGCACGCACATTCCCATCTCAATAGGATGATAAAAAGCACTTTACAGATTCTGGCATGCCCGGTAGGACTTTATCTCTCATCCCATATCTCGGGTCAAATGCTCATGCGAACTCATTTAAATCGATATTTGTACTGAAATTAAACTCTTTCATACAGGGGTTAACAACTCTCAACCGTAATCCTAAATTCAACGACGATGTCTCTAGCAATAGAACCTTTTCACATGCAAGCTCCATAAAGTGTGTCCAAAATAACATTAAACTAAAATTTCTCATGCTTTTAAGTAGTGTCCGAAACGACATTAAACTAAAATTTCTCAAATTTTCAAATGGTGTCCGAAATAACATTAAACTAAAATTTCTTAAATTTTCAAGCGGTTTCCGAAATGACGTTAAACTAAGATCGACCCTAAGTCATTAAACCGGGAGTGTAAAAATGTATAAATAAATAAATAAATAGCCGAGATAATAGGGCAACTCGTAATAAAAAAAATCAGCGAGTAAAAATAAATATAAAAAGCCGAAATGATGGGGCAACTGTGAATAAATAGCCAAAATAATATGGCAATCGCGGCCTTCACGATAAGAAAAGCTGAAATGGTAGAGTAATCGCGGCAAAAACAAAAAAACGGCTTCATAAGTTCGTGTCCAAAATGACATTAAACTATAATTTCTCAAGCTTTCAAGTTCACGTACGAAATGACTCTAAACTACTGCCTATGTTCAAAATGACTCTAAACTACTGCTTATGTCCGAAATGACTTTAAACTAATGTATGTTAAATTTCCAGGAAAACAAGCCCAGCTTCCAACGCGACCACCATCGCATACACAATGAAGGCTACTGCCAAAGTGAGTCTCCCGTCAAGCCTCGCGCAGCAGGGGATAGGACATCGAATCCAATTCGAGTCCATCATATTCTCTTCGGTCTCCATTAGCGCTGTTAGCCGCCGAAAGACGCGACCGGGACGTTGGGACGTCCGGCCTGAATTTCGGGGGCATATGCTATTTGGATTTATTCGTCCACCTCTCCGAAAATGCCAAATTGATTTATGGCACCATGTATCGGAGGTTTAGACGGATGCGGCCGTTGTAACAGACTTTGTCAAATTCCCCTTCATTGTGAGGGGTTTTTGATTGTGGGGACGCTCTTCCCTGCAGGCGCAAGCCCCTGCAGTTAATTACGCTATCGCATCGTGGTAACCACTTTCTCCTTCTCCAGATGGTCACTTCGTGTCATTTGTGTTTGTTTTATTTTTGGTTGCCCGTGGATTGTATACGGAGACTAATTTATGTTGTCGCCCGTAGGGCGTGGATTAGTCCAAATCTATATTTTCTTAGATTTGGGTTTGGGTTGGTTTAAGGATCGTTAAGCTCATTTGAGATTAAGATCAACTTAAATGTTTGTTGAGGATACGTTGGTCTAATTTTAGACTAAGATCTACTCACCAGGGTTTTGGGATCATTTAGATCCAACAAAAAAGCATTTGGGCTCTATCGTCTTAGTTTAGGGACGTTGCGGTCCATTGGGTTTAAGGACATTAAAGTCCATGGGTTTAAGGACCTCATAGTCCGTAAAGTTTAAGGACATCACAGTCCATGAGTTTAAGGACCACATAGTCCGTAAGGTTTAAAGACATCATAGTTTGTGAGATTTTGGTTTAACCGTTTGGGGATGCGCCAAAAGTTATTGGTTATTGGGACCCTCCGTCTCTCTGAAGACGTTGAAGAATTACAACGACATATATCAGAGGTATGAAGAGATGTACCCTTGAACCAATATTGGTTGGGAGATCTGTAGTCAGGTTTGGGACTAAGACCAATTAAAAAGGTTATGAGCACATGGGCTCAATTAATCTGAATTAGGGAATTGTGGCCAACTTGGGCTCAGCCCACTCAGTTTTGAATAAAATGTTGAACATTTATTTGGGCTCAGTCCCTTTTTATTTAACAATGCTGAGCATTGATTTGGGTTCTGACACCCTTTTTCTTTTTGTCTTTTATTGAGTGCTGAACACTTTTATGGCACCGAGGCTTTATTTAAAGAACACTTTGTGTTCCCTCAGCGCTTACGTGAGGAGCACATGGAGCGCCGGACCTGGAGCGCTGAAGCGCTTCTTATGAAATAGCGCATACGTGAGAAGCACGTGGCGTGCTTGGCGCTGAGTGCCAGACTTGGAGCGCTGAAGTGCTTCTTATGAAATAGCGCACATATGAGGAGCACGTGATGTGCTTGGCGCTGAGCGCCAGACTTGGAGCGCTAATGCGCTTCTTTTGAAATAGCGCACACGTGAGGAGCATGTGGTGCGCTTGGCGCTGAGTGCCAGACATGGAGTGCTGAAGCGCTTCTTTGGCAGCTCTGGTCAGTTTTATGCTCTGAGAATTAAATTCTCGTTTATCAGAGACTTTGTCTCACAGATCTAAGTTCTTCTTTATGAGGAGATACTATGATTTCTTTTGTTTTTCTTTATGAGAGACTTTGTCTCATGGATCTAAGAACTAAGTTCTTTTTTTTTATGGAGGGAGACTTTGTCTCCTAGATCTAAGAACTAAGTTTTTATTTTTATCAAGAGATACTATGATCTCTCTCTTTTTATTTACCTTGAAGAAGGTTCTTCTTCTTAGAGCTTACTCTTCTCCTTTTCTTTTCTGAAAGCTTAAAACTTATATGGAGGTTTCTCTCTGTTTTTCTGAAGTTTATAGAGGGGTTCCTCTATCTAAGACTTGAAGTCTTGAGTCCTTTATATAGGGGAGGCTGATTTGTTGAATCAGTTAAGGAAATCTCTCATGGAGAGATTTCTGATTGATTTGGGGAATGTTTCCCACCATTGGATCTTTGATCCAAGTGCTTCTGTTTTACAGAACATAGTTTTCTTGTTATTAACAAGATTGGGAAAGTATTTTCCCATACATAACTTATTCTGTATCTTGGTGATTTTTTATCACCGTTGGATCTTTGATCCAACGGTGCTCTGATTTACAGAGTACAATCTTTCTTGTTTGGAAAGATTTGAGGAGTATTTCCTCAATAGAATTGAATTCTGTAATTTGATGATTTATTCATCTCAATTGGATCTTTGATCCAATGGTGGAGAACATTTAGTTCTAGCTCTTGGCGCTCTCGTGCTTTGCACGTGAGGCGCTGCCTCAGAGTCTTTAGCGCTGGCGCTCCTGGCGCAGGCGCTCTCGTGCTTTGCACGTGAGCGCTGCCTCATAGTCTTTGACTTTGGCGCTCTTGGCGCTAGCGATCTCGTGCTTTGGACATGAGCGCTTCCTCAGAGTCTTTGACTCTTAGCGCTGGCGCTCTTGGTGCAAGCGCTCTTATGAGGCACTGCCTCAGAGTCTTTAGGGCTGGCGCTCTTGGCGCCAGCGCTCTCATGCTTTGCACGTGAGCGCTGCCTCAGAGTCTTTGACTCTGACGCTATTGGCGCTAGCGCTCTTGTGCTTTGCACGTGAGCGCTGCCTCAGAGTCTTTGACTCTTAGCGCTGGCGCTCTTGGCGCCAGCGCTGCCTCATTTCAAATTTCAAATTTTGAATAGAGCTTTGCTATCTGATTGGGGGAAACAAATGCCCCTCCACCGTTGCGCTCACGTGGCTCATACGTGAGTGCAGCAGTGGCAGCCTCTCTGCCGTTAAATTAACTTGGAAGTTGGATCGACTTCCAGCGCCTATAAATAGGGCCTTTGGCTCTTGAGATGACTGCTTGTTCATCTTCTTATTTTCTTGTTCTTGAGAATTTAATTCTCCTTCAGAGCCAAACTCTCTGCCTTAAGAAATTTCTTAGAGTCAAAACTCTGCCCAAATTTGGTAAGGGTGTACTTATTAACAGAGCTTTGCTCTTCTCAGATCGTAGATCTTAAAAAAAGTTTTAGGGTTTTACCTATTAACAGAGCCGTGCTCATCTTTAGATCATAGATCTGTTCATCTTCCATGAAGAACTCTTAGAGTTTGTTCATAGATCTTGAAGATCTTGGAGTTTTTAACTTAGTAAAGCTTTGCTTTTTTAGGGTTTTTTTTGGGTTACTCCATCATCTTCACAGAGCATAGATCTTCAGAATTTTTGGGGGAATTTTTATTCCCTTCATCATTAGAGTTGACAGATGTCACTCTCTTTTGCAGAGCGCTGCTCTCGAGGGAGTTTAACTCCTCGGCCCGAGGGGCTTCTCATTAAATGAGAATTCTTTTAGTATTTCCTCATTAATGAGTGACTGTCTCATCAATGATGATCCATCATCTTGATTTTGTGGGTCCCTTTTGGTCCCTTTTCACTGCATTGCAGTGCGGTACCAATCTAAAGTACCAAGTGTCAGAATTTTGACTATAGCATTGACAGCTAACCCTTGTTCTTTTTCGCGCAGGTACTATGTCTTTTGACACTTCTTTCCCGTTTGTTCGCCTGGAGAGCGTATTCCCTAACGCGCCAGTAGACCGGGAAGTCTTCGCGTTGATCAAAGATCACGACCCGGAGCAAAAGTATCTTCATCTATGGGGGACGTGGTACAATCAAATTATCAGGGGCCGACGTAGCTTTTCTTGTGCAGCACCTTCAGAGGTGATCTCCGCCATTCACTACGCCGACTCACCCCCAGTGAACTATGCCGTAGAGGAGGTCAACTGGACTTCGGAGGGTTGCCTTCAGCCCTTTATGGCTGCAATACCCGTACAGCCTCCAATGGCTTTGGATATCTTAGGGCGACGTATATGTCAAGGCGAGTCGCGCCTTTGGGACAGCCATACATGATAGGCTTGACTCCCCGCCATTCATCCGGATATCTGCAGTGGGCTCGATACATCTTATCGGCCAAGAAATCACAGCTGCTGAAGCTCGGGTTGTATCCCGCGATTTATGCTTCTCTCTTCCAGTATTCCATGCCCCCTGTATGGTGGGTCAAAACTTTTTTGGAACAATGGAACGTTCCAAATCACACCTTCCTTCTATTAGATCGGGAAGTTTCAATCTCTTTAGAGGAGTTCGCGGAGATCTCCGGCCTGCCTGTCAGAGGGGAACATTATGAGGAGATATTACCCCCTGACGAGTACATTTGTAACACCCTAGTTCATTTATACCAGTTCTAGTTCAAGTATTTCTTTATTTATGGTATTTTCTTGATTTACCGTGTATTGGGTGCGAATAGTGTATTTGACATCTGTATTTGCATCCAACCCGACCCACATGCTTGAAACCAGTCTTGATTCATGTTTGTGATTTATCCTGGCTTGTTACGTGGATCCGTGCACTTTCATATTATACATACTGCATACTGGTATTATATCTGACATATGCATTTTTTTAATATAACATTTAAAGTCACATAAAATATTTTAAAAATACATTGCATGGCCTACCTGATACCCTTAACCCCGTTGTGGCATCCGCGCACCTTGGTCTCGTCCCGTTCAGTGTAACGGACCTGTTTGGATGGCTACGTGCACGTGCGTGCATCTGTTCTCGGGGGTATGCATTTTCGTTACCTGGATATTAAATTTTAATTTTGGTCGACATGTATATTTTTCGTATTTTAAAACTGGATTTTAGACCCGACCCGGGCGTGTTTTGGACTATTTTTGTATTAACCAGAATATTAAATATTTTACTAATATTATATTTTTAATATTATTAACCGTTAAAAATTTAGTTAACTAAAAAGATTTCTTAAAATTAAATCTTTCTTTCTCTCTCTCTCCCTCTCTCTCCCGTGATTCTCTCTCTCTGCTTCTCTCTATCTCTCTCTCTCACTGACATTATCTCTATCTCTCTCTCTCTCTCAGCACACCCCTCTCTCTATTTCTTTCTCTCTCCCCTTTATCTCTCCTCTCGCGATCACTGTACATTCCTCGAGTCCCGTCACCGCTCCCTACGCTACACTCACCTCCCTTCTAATTCTCTTCTTCTTCTTCTTCTTCTTTTATTTAAACCGAGCCCCCTCGCCACGAGAACCCACTGCAAAACGAAACCTTAACCCTAAACCTAGCTCCTCTGCCTCCTCAACCTCGTTAACACCTCCACCCTCATCATCTCCTCCTCCTCCTCGTCATCATTTTCTTCCTCCCCTTTTCTTCCTCAACCGAGCCTGCACACCCAAGAACCTCAACCCAACCGCCGACAACCTCCTCTCATCGTCACCTCACCCCATTTCTTCTCTCCTCCTCTTCCTCTTCCCTTCTCCAATAAATAAGCCCTCACCCTGCACCAACCAAGCCTCATCTGCACACCCACCGCCTTTCCAAACCCCACCGCACTTTGCCTAGCTGGAGCTCCGTTAACCCGACCCCGATCTCAACCACCTACATCTCCTCTCCTCTGTCCCCAGAAACCCTGAGCACCAACCCCAGTGAGCACCAATCCCCTCCCTTCATTCTTCTTCTTCTTCTTTCTCTTCTTCTTTTTCTTTTTCTTGATTCTTGATCCTTTCCCAGCCTTCGCCGGAGCCGTGCTCGCCTCTGCCGATCCAGGCGATCCAGTGAACGTCCCTTGCTTGCGTGATTACCCTCTTGCCTTGTCTGGACTCGTCCCGTGTGCCGTGTATACGTTGCGACGATTTACCGACGTCGGACGTGCCGTACGTATCCGTCGTGTGATCCGATCGAGGCAAGTTGATCTTGCTACATGCTATGATATATTTTACAACCATATGTTTAGTGTATTGTACATCCCCTGTTACCATTTTACTGTTTTACGACGTCCGTGTGCATCCATATCGTTATTTACATATCAAGTCGCATGCTAATTCATCTTGCTACATGCTAGGTATATTATTATGCATCCATATGAGTAAAATGTTACCCGTTTATCACATTATACATCCATACTAAAGTTTTACCTTTTTCGGATACCCGTATGCATCCATATTATTTAATATACATGTAGCTGCATCTACAGATCATATTAGCTCATATTATTAATACATTAGTACCCCATGCTAGATAATGTGCATCCCATTTAGTCTTGGAACTATAGTTGTAACCCCTGATAGTAGTTATGCATCCATGTCTATTTGTGTATCCATACCATTAATTCTGCATACCTAGTTGCACCCCATATTACATTAACTCATATTGTTATTATATTAGTACCCCATGCTTGATATTGTGCATCCTACTTAGTCATGATGTAACCCCTGATAGATATTCGTGCATCCATGCTTTTACTGTACATCTGTATTCTACCCTGATTCAATACTGCTATATTTTACTGTTGGGCACCCACTTGATACATGTACACTACCTAACATGACCTGATATATCATTACTTGACTTGATACCTGATCTTGTTTCTAATACCGACAATCCTGACATGTTGTCCCGATGGACATATCCTGTTGTCTGTATAGACAAACCTGTACCTGCTTGATCCTGTGTTGGTATTAGCTTCTGATTCATCAATACCTGACTTGAACACATAACTTGGGGGTATGGGAAAATCAATGATGAAACCTGACTTGTAACTCGACAGTTCGATGCTTATACTGATCA
Organism: Agapanthus africanus; assembly: GCA_030015575.1. NCBI lineage: Eukaryota > Viridiplantae > Streptophyta > Magnoliopsida > Asparagales > Amaryllidaceae > Agapanthus > Agapanthus africanus. The sequence continues at coordinate 459,711,241 of JASDDO010000012.1, read as the reverse complement.
GTTTTACGGGCTAGGCCAGCCCCGGGATGCTGCTGCTGACATCATTCGTCTGTACATATTACCTGTTTACTTCCTAGCGGCACGTCTCGGATTTAGCCCGAGAGTCATGACCGTGGTCCCGGGCATGCACGAGATACTATTGAGTTACATCGACAATTCATTAAATTGATTTCACAGAATTGAGAGTAGTTACCCAGTAGTTTAGTTCAGATTACTCACCGCACGTCATATGTGCTTATACCCTTCCTTGTTTCTTATTCGTGTTGCTGTTATACCTTTATTACTGTTCATACTGTAGGGTTCCTAGGCACGCTAATGAGGTCTCACAAGGCATCAACCATGCCAATTTCAAATTTTACGGTGCCGAGAAACCCTAGACTAGATCGTTAACTAGAATTTTAGGCGAAACTACGAGCTAGTTAACAACTTAACTAAAGAAGTGAACGAACATACAACCTTTGTAGATCCGGTTCTCCACCTCATGGCTCCGCGATGAAGTCTCCTCGCTGCGATCATCGGATCCCGGACTCTAGCGTCGGTTTCATCGGAGAAATGGGCGGGCTAGGTCGTCGGCTTCGATGCCGAAGATGATCTACGTCGAGGCAACACAAGATCAAGCTCCAACTTCACCAAGTCATGAAACTTGTGAAGAAAACATCCTATACTACTTGGTAAGAGGTAGAGGATGAAGAAATAGGAGGTGGGTTCACTTTAGAATTGGATTTCTCACTCATTTGCTTAAGTTGCCATTGATGGAGGCAAGCTTTTCTTCTTGTTGAAGATGAAGAAGAAGAAGAAAGAATATGATAAGTTATTTCAAAAAGAAAAATAATATCAATACTTATCATATCCTAACCTTGGTTATGTGTAGAGAATAGACCATGGTTAGTTTTAATGGTTTAGGGTTAAGCATGAGACAAAATGGTCACTTAGTCAAAGCTTCATGAAGCTTCAACTACAAACAAAGAAAGCCACCATTTTCTCTTTATCTTTTCCAAAATAAATAAACAAAATAAATAAATAAATGAATAAGAAAATGAAAACCCTAACCATTACACAACCATGGTTTAATCTTTACACAAACCCTAGTGAGCATGTATCATCAAACATGATACAAACAAGTGCACAAAAATATATCATATATACAATGTGCATATCAAGTGAGAAAATCCATTTAAAGTGAACCAATACTAGTTAATGCAAAGTAATATATCAAATATATAATTATGCATTAAATCATTAAATCAACACTTGATTTAACGATCCGGTCATATCTCATATAACCGACTAATAACCAATGTATCGGCTTATCGAATCAATCCTTGAATCGATAACTAGGTTATATCGCATACAACCAATCGATACATTCATCGCGAGAATGGAATACGGTATCACATACACGCATTATTCTCGGTCCCGCACATATCTCATATGCGCTCCTATTTCGCTTCGCTTGAGCCAGGAAACCTCTGTGTAGGACTCTAAAGATTCGTCAATATGCCGGCAGCAGGTGATGATCATATCAAACACCCACAAGCCGCAAGCGGTCTGCTAAACGTAACGGCCACCCGGGTATTGAGCGATCAGGATTGACGAGCAAGCCCGCTCACACTCCTGTGAATCCAACCAGTAACACTTACCGTACAGTCCGGTCTCGTCATCTGATATGTCGCATATCTCGCCTAGGGGTGGTAAACGTCAGACCCCAATAGCTCGATAAGTCGTGTTGATATGAGGTCTATAACAGTTCGAGAAACTACTGGTAACACTTACCAGTAAATCTCAGCAACCCTGGCCAGGGATTTCCGGTTATAGCCAATCGAACACAGCGTAACATCAACTCCCTATACCGGGAGAGACGAATCCCTTCCTATCGCTCATTGCCTCCATGTGATTCGGGACTGTACCCAAAAGCCACCGTTTTGCACGCCCTCTTGGACGTGGTAAGGTGGAAATCAAAGCACAGTGGGAATCACACAAGACTCTATGACGATCTCGAGTCTACAGACTAATCTGTACCAGTGTCACCAGAGAACTGCCATCTGACGTAAGGTATAATACCATCTGGGAGTTCTCGGCGAGTCCGTCCAGTGTACCCAGTCTCTACTGAGCACCCGTATATCATCTCTGATGTCAAACACCAATGGATATGGGATCATCCATCGCCCATCTGTATGGGTCGAGAAGGTATACGCTAGTCTACTCTGGTATATCGATGCCCCGTCTCGATACACCCACGACTAGGGACCTTGAAGGATGCACTTATGGACTACCATGTCCCCACTAGTATGATCCATATCATAGTCCAGGTAGTCAAGTACACATCCTAAGGGCTTTACCAACATGTAACAGAGAGACAATCAGTATACACGTTAAGGCAAAGAGTAACCAGATAGCATACTATCATGTCGAGCAAGAAAGTCCTCCCTATATATGTCCCAGCATCCACTACAATATACATCATATGTACAGTAATGGCCTCTAGGGCATACATATAACTAACAATCTCCCACTTGCACTAGGGCCATCTGTAGCAGTGGTTGTAGTATCTCATACTCAACCATCCCATAAAAGTCTCTCTCTGGGAATAGGCCTTTGTGAGTGGATCCGCCGTGTTGTCCTCTGAGTCTACTCTCCTTACCTCAATCACCCTGGAGATCAACTATCTCCATGATCAGGTGATGCTGTCTTAGAATATGTCTGGATCACTGATGGGACGGGCGTTCCTTATAAGCCACAACTCCATTGTCACACAATGGGAGGAACTAAGTTCATCTTATGAACAAATATATACCCAGACAGCCTCTTTGGTAGCATTTTAAGCAGCGATGTATCCAGCCTTTATCGTCTAGTATGTCACGGTATCTAGCTTGGAACTCTTCCAACATACCGTCCCTTTACTGAGGATAAAGACAATGCCTGTGACTGACTTTCAGTCGTCTTTATCACCCTGGAACCTTTCCAGTGATTCTCCCCAGGACCTATTGATACCATCTCACTACAACTAGTGAGTATCCTAATATCCAATTAGATCTATCTCATAGATCCAAAATCCAGGATTTAGGAGGTATCACTTTGATCCTTTATGGAGAATCCATGTGATAAGCGGAGATCGACCGAGCGTAGCACATGGAACTCCTTTCTTATCAAGAGTATTCATCCACGTACTCTACGAGGATCACCACCATACTCCCTACTACCTTTTTGTATATACAAGGTTCATCTACCATTTTGATGATGTCAAACTGTTTGACTAACTCATCAAAACAGATGTTCCAACTCCGCGATGCCTGCTTCATCACATAAAACATCTTGCACACGTTTCCGCTGCTCCCACTGTCTACGAAGCCCTCTGGCTGTGTACTTATAGACGCTCTCTTCCAAAACATCAGTTTAGAAGAGCTGTCATGACACCCAACCACCAGATATCGTAGTCATGGTATGTAGCCGTGGCAAGTAGGATCTGGATGGACTTAAGCATAGATCCTTAGAAAAGGTTTCAACATAATCCATACCTGGTCAATGATGCAAACCTTTAACAAGTCTAGCTTTGAAAGTCTCAACCTTTCCATGTACACCAAGTAATCTTCTCAAGATATACTTGCTCCTGATGGGGATTTAACCCTTCAGATATAGCAACTAAAGTCCATACTTTGTTGGTGTATAAGGATTCCATCTCAGATCGATAAACATCCAGCCATTCTTACAGAGTCTCACTCCTGATGGCCAGCTCAAAACTAGTTGGGTCATCATCTCATGATGCAATCCTCGCTCCCACTGTCATAGAGAAACAGAAGTATCTCTCAGGTGGGTGAGGAACCCTACTAGATCGGCGGAGAGGCTGAGGTTCGTTGGAATTTACTGAATCCTTTGGTTCTATCAAATCATCTGCTGTAGTTTGTATAGCTGGAACATTTCCAGTTCTACATAACAGACCTTGCCTCGAGCTTGTCCGGATTTTGCTTTTAGACATAGGCCGGACAACCCCAAATCTTAACAAACTTAAGATATGGGCTCTTCCCATACCATTTCACATATGAAGCGGTAGGCAACAGATTTGATTAGAACCCTATTCAATAGGTATGCAACTTCATAAGTGCATAACTCCCAAAGGAAATAGGTAACTCAGTAGTACTCATCATAGAGCACACCATATCATATAGGGTGTTAGTGCTCCGCCCTGATACACCGTTGTGCTGTGGTGTATTCCGAGGAGTAATACTGAGAGAGAATCTCATTCTTCTTAAAATAGTCCAGGAGTTCCGTGCTCAAGTATTCTCCTCCTTGATCACATCAAAGGACATAATACTTATACCCGTATTTTGGTTCTCTACTTCTAACTTATATTCTGTGAATATCTCAAAAGATTCGGACTTGTGTTTCAACAGGAACATATGTCTGAATCTTGAGAGATTATCAGAGAATGTAATGAAGTATAAAGAACCAGTCTTGGCATGTGTAGACAGGGGACCTACATACATCAACATGTATCAGTCCCAAGAGTTCATTAACTCTTTCTCTGTTTCCAATAAACAGGGCTATGGTCATCTAATCTTTGTGACATGACTGGAAAGTTTCACAAGATGTAAATTCAAACTGATTTAAATATGCATCTAAAATGTAACTTCAGCCAGTCGGGTCGTATTGATGTGACCTAGTCTACAATGCCTCAAGAAGGATTCGTTCATTTCTGAACTCTTCCTCTTGTGTGTGTTCTGTATACTAAGAAATGTAGTTTGATTTAGAACGACAATGCTTTTAGATAACGTGCCTGAACCGATCAACTTTTGATATAGGAAATGTTCAAAACATTATCCAACAATACAAAATTTTATCGTTTCTTTACTAATAAAGAGACGGATATGATTTTGTATATCAGGTTCGGTATCTAATAGCATTTGTTCAGAATCAATGTATTTGTAATACAGGGTGACAGTGACCAACAGACTTGGCTGCAACACTTGCCCCGTTTTCTGTCTCATGAAACTTATCACCCATTCTCAGTTCTCTACCTATCTGTAGCCCTATATAACAGATTACATATCTGGGATCCTGATCTGGTATCACATACCTAGGACGTAAAGAATATTGAGAAACAGTTCTGTGTAACGAACACACCCGAAGATGATGTATCATATGCACTTTCTTCGTTTGGGCGGCACGGGAATTCTGGTAATCCCCAATTTCCTGCTCTGTCTTATAACAATTATAAGTTGGAGCGGGACCAACGTTCCCCAGCTCAGTATAACAAGCGGGTTCGGTCAATTATCCGTATTATTATCTTGATTAAGGCGTGATATGGTCGCTACCAGGAGAGAGAGAGAAGAAAACACTCTGCGTGCGCTCTTGCAAGATCAAATTGGTTATTATTTTATCTAATCAGGATGGCTCCCACTGTTTTTATTAAATCTTCCTTCAAACCCTAAAAGGAAAGACTAGCCGGGATTAATTACACACTACAAGTTCGCCAATCTTTCAGCCAGGCCAGTGTCGGTATTTTGAGGGAGGTTCCCCGTGCTAACGCACGGACCTAATTATAGTAAACCTCGTTTTCCTAGAGGCGTAACCCCGTTGACACCTTTCTAGACACCTACTTGATCGGCTAATTGTAATGTGTAAAACTCTCCCAGGAGTAACAATTACTCGTAGTGGGTATCGGGATCCAACTATCTCATAGAAGGTATGCAATCTCATTGCAAATTTCAACACTTCAAATTCCCGATAATATTTTTCCCCTAACGTGCTATGACCTTGACGAAAGCCAACAAACCATAGCCCGCTAGTCAAGTTCAACCCGTCATTTCCTGATTGAATTAAACCCACCCGCACGACCCTTGACGAAAGCCAACAAAGCCGCACGACTACCCTAATCCAATCGCATCGTATGCAGCAGATAAACAGCATATAGCTATCGCACACTGCACCTTGACGAAAGCCAACAAATGCAGCACGAATACTATATACAACTTATCTGAAATGACGGAGGGCAACGACAGGTTTTTCTGAAAACCTATTGCGTAATGAACTTGATATCGTTGTAGGATCGAATGAATTTTGAAATGGAGTGTTTTTGAGGCTTTTCTAGTTTTGCTAAAGGAGTCACTCCCGGTGAAGGGATCGTCGGTCCTTTCCTCGTCGAATGAGGTGCGGGATATATCATATATATCACCGTGTAAAGTAAAAACTCTTAAAAGCAATCAAAATACAAACCGAGTGTGTAGCATCTGCCAGTTATTGCTAAAGGAGTCACTCCCGGTGAAGGGATCTCGGTCCTTTCCTCATCGAATAAGGTGCAGGATATATCACATATACCGCTGTGCAAAGCAAGAACTGTAGCTACCTGTTTTATTTTGAAATTCGATTCTACAACATCTTTAGGTTTCTTTTATTTCATTAATCATATTAATGAAGTCCCATCATTTAAGTACCTAAACATCACAGATAAATACGACGTACACTTATGCCATCCGCATTCGCCTCGATGTCCCCTCGTGCACCGTTAGGTTAGGTAACTAACGGCAGAGTGGGGCAGGGCTAGCGCGGGTGTAAAACATAAGTAACGCCTATATAATATATCATATATACTATATACTGTATCTATCACAGAACATCAAATGATCACATCACAGATATCGCAGCAGAAGAAACATATGAAATATTGGATATACTAGGACGTCCGTGTTTTTCAATACGAGCCAGTATAAAACACGGATTCCACGGTCGCGATGAATAGCCAAAACCCACACCCCTAGACCCCTACGAGAGCGACAAGCAACCCTACCAATTCTAGAGTTAGGAGACCCGGACTCGACTCCTCGAGTTGGTCTCCCACTGGACTCCAGAACCCGGTTACTTGTGCTCCCCTCCTTGGGTCTATCCTAGTGCGGAAAAGTAAATAATATACATCAACGGTGACAACTTCCGCAACCTGGAAGTGCCCCAATAAAAGAATATTACATACAAGTTTTTACATGAATTAAAATGAAAAACACTCATCTCACATAAAAAAAAACCCCGGCTATTCAAACACGACGATCCAATATAACATATCCAGCAACACATAACATCACATGTCATCAACGTAAGTAAACATGCGTATCCCAATTGTCGTTGACATATAACAACGAAATCGGCGATATCACATATTACACTTACGGTCACAGAAAAGAAAATGTAAAATTACAACAGTTGGAATCCGCAACCTGCATAGACATCGCATGCCTAATCAAATGAATTCCTTAGACGTCACATGCCTAACAATTATAAACCCCGCATTTTAGTCTCAAAATCGAAAACACTTTTCAATACAAAGTCGGGCAATTCAACAAGATTCCCGGCATCCAGATCGAATGCTCGTCGCAAACTTTAGTGGACGGCCGCACCCCTGATACCGTCGACGAAGTGCACCAAGGCGGAACACCGATGCCGCGAGCACCCAGACGGATGCTTTCGGCGACGGGGTTCTCCTACAGTCACTTGGTCGGGGCTATGGGGTGTAGCTGTCTATTAAGTTTACCCGGCGAGTATCCGCGTACGCTACGTGATTGCGACGGACTTTTGATCACATCAAAATTCCGTGGCAACCGATCAAGTGAGACTAAAGTGCTTTGTTTATAACATCCATTCAGTTATCTCATAACTACATGTGAATTCCAATTATTGTATCCCATTCCAGATAAACAGAAAATGTTAAACTTTCCGATCGAACAGTCAAACACCCAAGTTTTCCCGATACAGCTCAACACATGAAATAGGTTTAAAAACATTCACTTCGTGCCTCAGTACCAACGGTCCAGCCGTAGAAGGTTCAAGCCAACGCCTCACATGTGGCACGCCGTACTGCCCCAAACCCGAAGGTTCAAAGGGCAGTTCAAGACGGTCACATAATCGAGTTAAGGTTTGTTGTCTTCTAGAGGGTCCATCGAGTTACTTGCACTACTTAGAACGTTATTAAACCACGGAAAGATCCAACACTTGGAAATTTCCTGACAGGGGAAAAATTGGGTATTTATATCCGGTCGAACTTTTTAACATATTCTAAAATTATCCGGAAAAGCACACAGACAAAATTAGACAATCCGATCGAATAATTGAATCCCCAAAACAACCCCAGAATGCTCAACTATTGAGTAAAAGTTAAAATATCCCAGAAAATATAGGACTGTGAACTGGAAATTACTGTGCAAATTAAAAAGGCTGATGTGACTAAGTGGCCGCGGAACCGCCGCACGAGCCATGCTCGTGCCGCGATTCCGCCGCACTTTAGAGGAATTGGCCTCTCGAATTCCACAGTAATTCTTAGAAACTCCTGCTTAGTTTTCTGCATATTTTTAACTGACAAAAAACCAAATTTTCAGAAAATTTCCAGAGAGCATTTTGGATTAGGGTTTCGATGTTCGTTCGGGTTTCAAACGTCGTCTATGCATCGCCTAAGGCTCTAGCTAGGCTCTGATACCACTGTAGGGTTCCTAGGCACGCTAATGAGGTCTCACAAGGCATCAACCATGCCAATTTCAAATTTTACGGTGCCGAGAAACCCTAGACTAGATCGTTAACTAGAATTTTAGGCGAAACTACGAGCTAGTTAACAACTTAACTAAAGAAGTGAACGAACATACAACCTTTGTAGATCCGGTTCTCCACCTCCATGGCTCCGCGATGAAGTCTCCTCGCTGCGATCATCGGATCCCGGACTCTAGCGTCGGCTTCATCGGAGAAATGGGCGGGCTAGGTCGTCGGCTTCGATGCCGAAGATGATCTACGTCGAGGCAACACAAGATCAAGCTCCAACTTCACCAAGTCATGAAACTTGTGAAGAAAACATCCTATACTACTTGGCAAGAGGTAGAGGATGAAGAAATAGGAGGTGGGTTCACTATAGAATTGGATTTCTCACTCATTTGCTCAAGTTGCCATTGATGGAGGCAAGTTTTTCTTCTTGTTGAAGATGAAGAAGAAGAAGAAAGAATATGATAAGTTATTTCAAAAAGAAAAATAATATCAATACTTATCATATCCTAACCTTGGTTATGTGTAGAGAATAAACCATGGTTAGTTTTAATGGTTTAGGGTTAAGCATGAGACAAAATGGTCACTTAGTCAAACCTTCATGAAGCTTCAACTACAAACAAAGAAAGCCACCATTTTCTCTTTATCTTTTCCAAAATAAATAAACAAAATAAATAAATAAATGAATAAGAAAATGAAAACCCTAACCATTACACAACCATGGTTTAATCTTTACACAAACCCTAGTGAGCATGTATCATCAAACATGATACAAACAAGTGCACAAAAATATATCATATATACAATGTGCATATCAAGTGAGAAAATCCATTTAAAGTGAACCAATACTAGTTAATGCAAAGTAATATATCAAATATATAATTATGCATTAAATCATTAAATCAACACTTGATTTAACGATCCGGTCATATCTCATATAACCGACTAATAACCAATGTATCGGCTTATCGAATCAATCCTTGAATCGATAACTAGGTTATATCGCATACAACCAATCGATACATTCATCGCGAGAATGGAATACGGTATCACATACACGCATTATTCTCGGTCCCGCACATATCTCATATGCGCTCCTATTTCGCTTCGCTTGAGCCAGGAAACCTCTGTGTAGGACTCTAAAGACTCGTCAATACGTCGGCAGCAGGTGATGATCATATCAAACACCCACAAGCCGCAAGCGGTCTGCTAAACGTAACGGCCACCCGGGTATTGAGCGATCAGAAGATCGACGAGCAAGCCCGCTCACACTCCTGTGAATCCAACCAGTAACACTTACCGTACAGTCCGGTCTCGTCGTCTGATATGTCGCATATCTCGCCTAGGGGTGGTAAACGTCAGACCCCAATAGCTCGATAAGTCGTGTCGATATGAGGTCTATAACAGTTCGAGAAACTACTGGTAACACTTACCAGTAAATCTCAGCAACCCTGGCCAGGGATTTCCGGTTATAGCCAATCGAACACAGCGCAACATCAACTCCCTATACCGGGAGAGACGAATCCCCTCCTATCGCTCATTGCCTCCATGTGATTTGAGACTGTACCCAAAAGCCACCGTTTTGCACGCCCTCTTGGATGTGGTAAGGTGGAAATCAAAGCACAGTGGGAATCACACAAGACTCTATGACGATCTCGGGTCTACAGACTAACCTGTACCAGTGTTACCAGAGAACTGCCATCTGACGTAAGGTATAATACCATCTGGGAGTTCTCGGCGAGTCCGTCCAGTATACCCAGTCTCTACTGAGCACCCGTATATCATCTCTGATGTCAAACACCAATGGATATGGGATCATCCATCGCCCATCTGTATGGGTCGAGAAGGTATACGCTAGTCTACTCTGGTATATCGATGCCCCGTCTCGATACACCCACGACTAGGGACCTTGAAGGATACACTTATGGACTACCATGTCCCCACTAGTATGATCCACATCATAGTCCAGGTAGTCAAGTACACATCCTAAGGGCTTTACCAACATGTAACAGAGAGACAATTAGTATACACGTTAAGGCAAAGAGTAACCAGATAGCATACTATCATGTCGAGCAAGAAAGTCCTCCCTATATATGTCCCAGCATCCACTACAATATACATCATATGTACAGTAATGGCCTCTAGGGCATACATATAACTAACACATACTCGTGCTTGCATGTTTGCTACCCTGATTATATTATTGTTGATATTATGACGCACCGATGTCTGGGTTTTGCATGGCCCAGATCTTCTACCTTTGCAGCAGGCCGATCAGGAGTATTTCAGTGTACAGGCCGAGCAGTGAGGACCTATTAGTATTTTAGTTTAGTTTTCTTTCAACATTTCATTCCTGATGTGAGCCTGTATTTGGGACGTACATTCCAGATTGTTATTGTTTATTGGATCTATTGCTTCCGCATATTATTTCTTGACTCGTTTATTTTGGCTCATGGACATGTACTAGATAGTTTATTTTATTTTTACTGTTCTTGATATCTTATAGACAGCCGTAATGTGACTATGGAAGGATGTTTCCTAGCCACAGGTAGCATGGTTGGCTCTGTCACGTGCCGATCTTAGCGCACTCTAGGAAGCGGGGCGTGACAACATTTTCGCCACTCGATCAGTAGTGATGGGTTTGACCTCAGAGAATGCCATTCAACACCGATTCCCAAGCTTGATCAAGGTGTTAAATATTTACGAGAGCCTGTTTCTCGAATCCGGAAGCCACGGGGTCAGCTTTACGGATTTCATCGCCTGTTTTCTTTGCCCGGAAGTCTTGTCGAAACAAGGTGCAAAGTTTGCCAAGCTTGACGATCCTTTTGGTTTTGGCTTCAATAGTCGTCCGACAGCGGAAGAAGATCAAAAGAATTTCTTCCTCCCAAACGCCGCGGCCGTCCCCTTTGCAGAACTCGCCGCTCAAGACATCGACGAAGAGGCATTCTTTTTAGGGTTCCTTGGTTTATGGTTAAGCTGGTTTGTGCTCCCCATGCACCCTTGCTACATGAGGCCGTCCGTTTTCTACCCGGCTCACCGAATGGTTGAAGGGATGTAGGTTGCCGTTGGTATTGCTGGGCTGGCTCATTTGTATCATGGCCTTAGCTTGGCGGAAGACACCACTCAACCGGGGGTGCAGCTCGTAAACCTCCCGATGCATTATTTCACTTCGTGGTTTGAGCTGCATGTGCTTGGCGCTTTTGGAGTTCACAAGCGGCCCCGTTTCTACGAAGGTTATAACTTTCCTCGGGTTATACGGCTGGTTGACGCTTCCGTTTTGGAACCGACTCAACGAGAGGCTCGGGGTCTGATTCATCGCCCGTGTACGGTTGGGGATGGCATGACCTTCGTCGATAAGGTCATGACTATCAGCAAGGAATCCACTAAGACGGTGCAGCCGCTGCGGGACACCTTCAAAGATGGGGTTTCTACCTTGAAAGCTAGAGAGATTCTTCACTTATATTCAATCAGGCTGGGCTTTTTAGTGTTTAGGCAGAACGATGCGGCGCTATTCATGAGATACAACCCGCACCGCTTTGCTCAACAATCAAGTTACAATCAGGGTGTCCCGCTTGAAGCCTTTTTAGCTGCGCTGCACCATTTCATCCGGCTATATACCGGGTCTAACTTCTTTATCAGCGAGCCAAGTTGCGTTCCGAAAGCTTTGAATGTGTACATGGCGTGCTACCAGCACGCGATGGGCGCTGTTATCAGGGAAGAAAAATGATTATTGCTTGATCGCAAGGGTGCTGTCCCAGCGGGTAATCCAACCGTTCCCTTGAAGCGACGGACCATCGTTCGTCCTCCTCTAAGAGAAGCTGCCGCGGCTGTGGTCCCACGCGCTTTTCCTGATAAGCCTCTACCTCGTGCGCCTGTAGAAGCGGTGGCTGCAGCGTCTCCTGATTCTGGCATGGGTACGGAGATCGGGACTCGTCGCCCAAAGTATCCCGCTAAGCGTAAGCTCCTGTTGCCGGCTACCGGCGGCCGCTCGCAAAAGAAGAAAAAGTCGTTGTTTTCTGCCGACGTCGTATTCGGCCAGGAGCCACATGCTCCTTACAGCGAGGGCTTGAGCGAATACGGGACCAATGAGGGTTTATTCATTGCGTCGTATGATACCAATCTAGAGGCTGCCATCGCGGTTTCCGAGCAACTAGCTCGCGATGAAGCAGCACTGATCACCATTGCACAGTCATGGAGACTTCAGTCGTGTCTTTCCGCGGTTATATTTTTTATTATTATTATGCTTTGACTGACGCTTTCTTCTTCAACAGGTATCTCCTCCGAAGAGGCTCTCGCGGCTTCCCTCAAGACTTTCGAAGAGGAAGAGAGGCTCCGTGCTTCTTTGGGCCTTGGTATACTTCGGCTCGTTGTGCTTTCATTCCCTTTTTCTTTATTCGTGGTTTGACCCTTTATTTTATTTTGTTGCAGGGAATACCTTGACTCGGATTATCCCGAGTGCGGTGCCGATCCCCAGTGGTGATGCGGCGACGCTTCCAGAGCTGGCTGCTGAGGCCCCAGCTCCCCCAGTATTGTCGCAAGAGGCTTCGCTTAAGCAGCCGATGACGGACGCTGTAGCGGCTCCAGAGGAAGAGCTTGGTTCGGACGATGACATCCCTTTGACGGAGGTCTTGAGGAGATCGCTTCTCACCGCTCAGACCGACAAGAAGCGTAGGAAGCGTGCGGCAAAGGAACGTAATGCCAGCTTAGCTGTGGGTGCAGGTTCAAGCACTACCCCATCCGTCGCTATTTCTTCAGAGGATGCTCCAGCTGTCCTGTCTACCGCCCATAGACAGGTTGTGCGCGCGGCTCGGGAGGCAACCAGAATCTTTCGCAAGGTAATGTAATGCCCAGTATTTTCATTAGAACTCGATCCGCGAATTCTGATATATACCATATATTGCAGGGCCAAGTATTGGCGATGAGGTTGCAGGTGAGAAGACGGCGATCACAGAGCCCGAAGCGGCTGCTCTCTCTCAGGAGTTTGGGACTGCCCAAACCATCGCTCTTTCTTCCTGTGGCTCCCTGATATCGGCAGGCGTCGCGAACGTCATGACGGCCCTTGTCGAATCAGGGGACGAGGCCACGGGCGCAGAAACTATTCCACTGGAGGAGAGCGAAGAAGTCGTTGAGCCTAGTGATGCTCTCGTCGCGGTTTTGATTGGCGACCTATCAGGTAGATCTTGGGTCACCGTTTTCTTTTTATCTTTCGATCCCGTTCAGCCCCATCTGATGACGTTTTGTTCGTTTTGAGTGTAGGTGCAGTGAATGCGGAGATTGCGCCATCTGAAGCGTCTCTGGTCGCCTCCGTGACGGCTGTTGTTCCGTTGCCTTCTCCTATGTCGTCTGGAGTGCTGGAAGGTATATGTTGGCGACTTATCGGTTTCATTGTGGGTAATATACTCTTTGTACTGACATCGTATTGTTACAACCTTGCAGGGGTCCTTTTTGACCATCTGTATCAAGTGCTGAACCCGCATTTCTCCTTCCAGTCAGAAATATTCCCGCCTACCGGTGTCGGTGAGTATAGTTTTTTTTAACTGACATCCTTTTCTTTCTTTTATGGGCAACCATGTCGTTGCTAATTCTTCTTTGAATTGATTGTAGCGTTACAGATTGGAGGAGGGGACGAGAGAACAGTTGCTCCTCCGGTACTCCCAACTTTGCCACATGTCGCAGCCGGTATAGTAGACTTCATCGCTCGTGCATTTTCTTTATGAACCGACATTTGACTATAACTTATTTTGTAGCAATCGCACCGACTCCAGCTCCCTTTGAGTCTCGAATTCCAATGCTGGTAGGGCCCTTTGTTAAACGCCCATCTTCCAGGGGTGCTGCGAATAGCCTGCGAATGTTAAGCGAGCTCGTCGAGGATCTTGACGCCGAGGCTTTCGCATCTACTGCAGATTTTGCTGCCGAGGTTAATCTCATGTTGGCGATGCTCGTGAACTTCCACAGCGAGGCCATCGTCGAGTCTTGGGTTAACTACTGTAGGAAGATCGAGGCCTGTCTGTATGAGATTGAGTTTAGGCGTCCCGCTCCGGAAGTGTTGGCTTTGAACTCCCAGCGGGCTGCATGGGTTGAGCAGAGCGTTCCCTTCCTCCGCCATTTCGAACAAGAGGCGACGTTGAGGCGGAAGGAACGCGAGGAGGCTTCAAGCGAATCTGCCCGGCTGCGCGCCCAGGTTGACGCGAATGCTGCACAGCTGAAAGCTATCTTTGAGGGCCTCCTACGATGTATTTCTGATGGGCTAACGCTGAGGCAGAAGCTCGATGTCATTGAGCGGGATGCGCAGAGTCATGAGGCAGCTCAGCAGGAAATCAATGAGAAACTTTCATCCTGTTTGCAGCAACGGGCCCGAGTCGAAGCGGAGCTGGCCGCGGCGGCTGATCATGAAAAGGAGCTGAGCGGAGTGCGCGCGCGGCTTGCTGATTTGCTAAAATCGACTCCTTCTCAATAGTCGTCTTTGTATCGACTGTAATTTATGAATAACATGTATTCATTTCATTTTTTATTTTATGTGATGTATCTCGTATTCAATTGAATTCATGAATAAAGGACACATTTTTTTATCTCCGACTATCGCTTTCTTTTCTTTGCTGTGTTGTTGGCATGTGATTTTAGCAAATGTGTCTTGTAGATAGTAGATAGTGTTAGTTATATGTATGCCCTAGAGGCCATTACTATACATGTGTTGTATATTGTAGTGGATGCTTGGACATATAAAGGGAGGACTTTCTTGCTCGACATGATAGTATGCTATCTGGTTACTCTTTACCTTAACGTGTACACTGATTGTCTCTCTGTTACATGTTGGTAAAGCCCTTAGGATGTGTACTTGACTACCTGGACTGTGATACGGATCATACTAGTGGGGACATGGTAGTCCATAAGTACATCCTTCAAGGTCCCTAGTCGTGGGTATATCGAGACGGGGCATCGATATACCAGAGTAGACTAGCGTATACCTTCTCGACCCATACAGATGGGCAATGGATGATCCCATATCCATTGATGTTTGACATCAGAGATGATATACGGGTGCTCAGTGGAGACTGGGTACACTGGATGGACTCGCCGAGAACTCCCAGATGGTATTATACCTTACGTCAGATGACAGTTCTCTGGTGACACTGCTACAGGGTAGTCTGTAGATCCGAGATCGTCATAGAGTCTTGTGCGATTCCCACTGCGCTTTGATTTCCACCTTACCACGTCCAAGAGGGCGTGCAAAACGGTGGTTTTTGGGTACAGTCCCGAGTCACATGGAGGCAATGAGCGATAGGAGGGGTTTCATCTCTTCCGGTATTGGGGGTTGATGTTGCGCTGTGCTCGATTGGCCATAACAGGGAAGTCCCTGGCCAGGGCTGGTTTAGAGATTTACTGGTAAGTGTTACCAGTAGTTTCTCGACCCGTTATGAGCCTCTCATATCGGCACGACTTATCGGTTATTGGGGTCTGACGTTTACCACCCCTAGACTTGATATGCGACATATCAGACGAGGAGACCGGACTGTACGGTAGTGTCACTGTCAGGCTTTTTGCAGGAGTTGGAGCGGGCTTTCTTGCTGATCTTCTGATCGCTCAATACCCGGGTAGCCGTTACGTCCAGCTAGTACCGCTGACGGCTTGTGGGTGTTTGATATGATCATCACCTACTGCCGGCGTATTGACGAGTCTTTAGAGTCCTACATAGAGGTTGTACTGGCTCAGGCAAAACGAGATAGGAGCGCATATGTGATATGTGCGGGACCGAGAATGATACAAGTATGTGATACCGTATTCTATTCTCGCGTTGATTGTATCGATTGGTTGTATGCGATATAACCTAGTTATCGAATCAAGGATTGATTCGATAAGTCGATACATTGATATTAGTCGGTTATATGCGATATGACCGGATCGTTAAATCAAGTGTTGATTTAATGATTTAATGTATAATTATATATTTGATATATTACTTTACATTAACTAGTATTGGTTCACTTAAGATTGATTTTCTCACTTGAAGTGCACAAGTTGTATATGTGATATATTTTTGTGCACAAGATTGTATCATGTTTGATGATACATGCAAACTTGGGTGTGTATGCTTTAAACCATAGTTTAGATTAATGGTTAAGGTTTTATTTATTTATTTAATTTTGGAAAAACTAAATGGTGGCTTTTTTGTTTCTTTGCTAGAAGCTTCATGAAGCATGCCAGCATCTTTGAAAAAGTCTTACCATTTTGTTTTATGCCTTAACCTAACCATCAACCTAAACCCTAGTTTATTCTCTACATGAGTTAACCTCACCCATGGTTGCATTATGATAAGTCTTCACTTGATTTTCTATTATGAGATTATTCTTTCATTCTTTTCTTTTCTTCTTCTTCTTCTTCATGAAGAAAAAGAATAGCTTGCTAGAAAATTATCAAGTGATGAATCCAAGTGAGAAATCAAAATCTAAAGAGTACCCACTTCCTATCTCACCATCCTCTACTAGACTAGCACTTTAGTTTAGGGTGTTTGCTTCACTAATTCTATGGTTAGTGAGGTAGAAGCTTGAGTCCGTATTCCCTCGACGTAGATCATCTTCGGCACCGAAGACTTCAAGCGATCCCGTTGCAATTTCCTCAAGGAGCCATCCGAGAGTCTGGGAGTTGGATGATCGCAGCGAAGGTACTTCGTCACGGAGCTTTGGAAGTGGTGGACCGGATCTACAAAGGTTGTAGTCCCTTCCCTTAGTGATAATTGTTATCAACTAGCTTTTGATTCGCCTAATCTCTAGTTAACGATCTTGCATAGGATTCTTAGGCACATGAAAAATTTGATTTTGGCATGGTTGATGCCTTGTGGAACCTCTTGAGTGTGCCTAGTAACCCTACAGATAGCTGTCTATCTTGAACTCTTTATAGGGTAGCGATGGCTTAGGAAACAGGGTTAGGATCTGTTGCCTAAGACTTTCTAACTTTATCAGCCGCGAAGGCCTCATAAAGACTTTTCTCTCTTCGAGTCGTGAGGATCTCGTATGTGTATTTTCTCCTTAGGAATCGTGAGGATTCCTAAGTGCGTTTTCTCTTGAGAGTCGTAAGGATCTCACAAGAGAATTTTCTTCCTTACATGTCGAGAGGATTCGTAAGTGATTGGTGAGTTGACTTGTTTCTAAATCGAAGCATTGCTCCGATGGGGAGGTCAAGGGTTGACTTTCTCCGTTTTCTATGGTGTCAGGATTGACTTTCTCCGTTTTATACGGTGTCGGGGATGACTTTCTCCGTTTTCTACGGTGTCGGAATCGATTTTCTCCGTTTTCTACGGTGTCAGTGGTTGACTTTCTCCGTTTTCTACGGTGTCGGGGTTGACTTTCTCTATTTTCTACGGTGTCGGTGGTTGACTTTCTCCGTTTTCTACGGTGTCGGGATCGACTTTCTCCATTTTCTACGGTGTCGGGATCGACTTTCTACGTTTTCTACGGTGTCGGGATCGACTTCCTCCATTTTCTACGGTGTCATGGTTGACTTTCTCCGTTTTCTACGGTGTCGGGTTGACTTCCTCCGTTTTTTACGGTGTCAGGATCGACTTTCTCCATTTTCTACGGTGTCGGGATCGACTTTCTTCGTTTTCTACGGTGTCGGGATCGACTTGCTCCATTTTCTACGGTGTCGGGGTCGACTTGCTCCGTTTTCAACGGTGTCGGTGGTTGACTTGCTCCGTTTTCTACGGTGTCGGGATCGACTTTCTCCGTTTTCTACGGTGTCAGGGTTGACTCTAGGTTGTCTGTGAACCGCAGAGTCTTAGAACCGGGGACTTTGTCGTGGCTCCGATTGGTAATGTCGCGTCCGTGTCCTGCTGGCATGAGGAGGAACGCCGTTGTTGGTCTCTAGGCTATAGGTGTGGCCGTCGAGATTTTGGAACTAGGGACTTTGCCATGGCTCTGCTTCGTTGCGACCCTAAGGTCGGTTGTTGATGTTACGTCTGCATCCTGCTAGAGTTGAGAATGAACGCCGTGTTGATCTTCTGGGACACAGATGTTGCCGTCGAGATCTGACTCTCCCTTTGACAGAGTCTGGTGGGAAAATATGGTTCCCTTTTTGTTTATGCCCATAGATTGTATACATGGGTCAGCATGGACTCGCCTGTAGGGCAAAAGTTTTATTTTTTATTTCTTTCCGCAATGCTATATCATTTCAGCTTTTTATATCACGAAAGTCGCGATTGCCCAATCATTTCGGCTATTTTTTGCGGTGCCCAATCATTTCGGCTATTTTTCTTTTTACTCGCTGCTTTTTATTGTGAGTTGCCCAATCATTTCGGCTATTTTTGTATGCATATATTTTACTTGCTGATTTTGTTGCAAGTTGCCCTATCATTTCGGCTATTTCATATGCATTTATGGCTCGCTGACTTTTTGCCGTGAGTATGGAACTTGGAATCTGGTGCCAATCGTAGCATCAACATCGCTGCGACTGGAATATTGCCAGGAGCGAATCATCACTTGCCGTGAAAGGACTTGGAATTTGTTACCGATTTAGGCATCAGCATCGCTACCACTGGGACATTGCCAGGACTGAATCATCATTTGCCTTTATCGGTTCGAACAAAGGTGGCTTAGCAAACCGGGTTAGGGTCCTGTCGAGTAAGGCTTTTGACTTTATGAGCCGTAAGGGTCTTATAAAGATGTTTCTCCTTACGAGTCATGAGGATCTCGTAAGTGCGTTTTCTTCTTAAGAATCGTGAGGGTTCTTAAGTATATGTTTTCTTATAAGTCGTAAGGATCTTATAAGAGTGTTTTTTCCTTATAAGTCGAGAGGACTTACAAGGGTCGTTCACCATGTGAGGATATCCCTCATTGCTGGTGGGACTCTGTTGGGGAAATGTTTATTCGTGCCCGTGGATTGTATACAATGGTTAATATTAAAACGCTTGTAGGGTAATATTAGGATGTATGATGGCTTAAGAGCAGGTTCAGATCCCTGTAGCTTAAGGCTTTTGAATCCTATGAGCCGTGAGGGTCTTATAGGGGAATTCTCCTTACGAGTCGTGAGAATCTTGTAAGTGTAACTTCTCCTCAAAAATCGTGGGGATCCCTAAGTGTGTTTCTCCCTTGTGAGTCGTAAGGATCTCACGCATGTATTTTCTCCTTACAAGGTCGAGAGGACCTTGCAAGTTTCTTTTAACGAGATTGCAACCCAAAGGGTTTTCACAAACTCGCCGGTAACCCTGCTGTTTTTACTCACGGAGCCCTTTCGGGTTTTCATCTGTGCCTATTTCGCTTATGGACATACCATTTTTTTTTATTTCTTCTTTTTTTATTATATATTTTTTTTGCGTCAGCCTTAGGATGCTGCGGTTTGTAGACGCTTCGGTCCGTAGTTTTCCGTGTTTGGGATGGGGGTATCGGTGGATACTATTTTTAGAGTCTGGACTCAAGAAGATAGCGAGCGGACATAGGCGTCGTCATCTATCATTAACCTGGTTCGTGACTTGTCAAGCGTAGTACTTCTTAAGGAATCGGCCGTTTATTGGTCGGAAGGGTCTTTCGCCATGCATATCCATGAGCAAGTAAGCCTCACCTTGATAGACTTTGTCTATAATGTATGGGCCTTCATAGCCTGGCTCGAATTTCCCCCGTTTTGCACGATTGGGGATCATAGGTCTCTTGACCACTAGCACGAGTTCTCCTTGGCGGAATATTCTCGGCCTAGTCAATCTCTCGTATGAGCGCGTCATCTTTGCTTTGTAATTCTCCAAGTTTTGCTGCGCCATGAGCCGGGTTTCGTCAAGGGCGTCGAGCTCCTCAAGCCGAAGATGAGCATTCTCTTCGTCTGTTATCTCATAACGAACCGCCACTCATAGGGAGGGTAGCTCTATCTCCAAGGGGAGTACTGCTTCAATGCTGAATACCAATGCATACGGCGTTGTGTTTGTGGCCGTTTTGAACGTGGTCCGATACGCCCAGAGAGCTTCATGCAGTCCCTCGTGCCAGTCCTTCTTATTTTTGGACACCGTCTTCTTCATGATCTTTGTCAAGGTCTTGTTGAAAGCCTCAGCCAGACCGTTAGCTCGGGGATTGTAGACCGAAGAGTATCTCCAGTCTATATTATGCTGTTGTGCGAAGCGGCTGATTCTGTGACTTCTGTAGGTCGGCCCATTATCAGAGATAATTCGTCGCGGAGTGCCGAACCGATAGATGACGTGTGTCTTGAAGAAATGGAGAATAATCTCCGTTTTCACTTCTCTTAGCGGTACTGCTTCTGCCCACTTGGAGAAGTAATCAGTTGTCGCAAATATGAACCGATGTCCTTTGGACGATGATGGTTCAATGGGCCCAATTATGTCGGTTCCCCACATTTCGAATGGCCAGCTAGCCACCGTTAGGTGTAGCAGATTTGGATGCTGGTGGATGAAGTCCCCATGAATCTGGAACGAGAGGCACTGCTTCGCGTATTCGAGGCAGTCCTGAATCATTGTGGGCCAATAGTAACCCATCCTTTTGATCTTCAGCTTCATCTTTGGCCTGTCTTGATGAGTGTCACGTCCCGAAAGTACGGAACATGACCGGCACTTAAACTACGAAACGTCTCGAGGCGTACGTAATCTAAGTAAACCGAAAACCTAGAAATCCAAACCAAGAAAAGAAGTAGAGTGAAGGAAAACCAATTTAAAACAAGTAGTTTTAATAGCATAAGCCGAATTATGCGGTTTTTAAGAACATCAAAATTTACTGAAAATTTCGGCAGAGTCTCCTTTGTAAATACTGGCTCCCAAACGGGATACAACATGAATAGTATACGAAATCAATAAAAAGGCATCCCCAAGCGGGAGCTAGCTCTTCGTCAATCGACGGTCACAACCACACAAGCAATATAATATACAACGCCAACGGCGAGGATCAAAATTCAAAAGGAAACTCAAATCCACAAGAAAACCGCAGAAAAAATAATGCGCGACTCTAAGGTCGAAGGAATAACATCACTGGTCTCTATCTCAAAATAAATACATGTTTGGTTGATGGAATTTACTAGATACAACGGAATAATATTATACAAGGTAATATGATGGGTACGATACAAGAAAAACCCACATACTAGTAAGTCACCCGAATGAAACTGAGCCCGCAAAGCCGTAATGAAACCTGTACGGCAACCTGCAAGAAACTGGGGCACAACGGGGGTGAGTTGCCAACTCGTGAATAGAAAAATATCTACGCACAGAAATCGCATAAATAACGCAACCTAGGTCAATGATCATAATATATCCTCAAATATATGAATAACACGTAGCCTATAACAAGGCTAGGGTAAATATCTAACCCGAGTGTAATCTCATGTGCCCGTGTCAGTGCCTCAGGTAGCAATATATCATATGAATGAGATATGAATGCATGAAAACAGAATACATGTAAATGAAGAACTGTTTCCATAATTTAGTGAGATTTCCTTTGTATTTTTAAAATGAGGTATCATAATGAAATCAGCATAAAACAGTGCCTAGCATCGGCACAAAACGTAATCCCAATATCTCGATATCTCTGTATCACAGTCTCTGTACCTCAATATCTCGAAATCTCAATGTCTCAATCACAATATCTAGGGCGCCGTCAGTCCAGACCGGCCCCTACCATCCATCTCAAGACCACGACGGTATCCTCCGGATATCCGACGCGTCGGGTAAAATCACCGGTAGGTAGTGCTCCCCTGCCAGGCTCACATCGTCATCATCACGCGTTTCTTGCCCCGGGGTACCTTACCGGGTCCACCATGTACCCGAAACGGTTCATCCGCCTCCTCGAATCGGGTCTCGAAATCCATCAGCAAACTCATGGTGGACGACTCATACATCATGGGAAAACCGCACTTTTTATTTTAAAGAGAGAAAGAAGCTTATATAAGTTTTGCGGTTTTCCCCCAAAACCAGAAAATCTCATAGAAATCCGAATCCAATCCTCAATAGCATGTAAACAGTGCATATCGGCATAAAAATCCATGAATGCGGCATAACAATGAATATTAACATGCATGAAGTAACAAGTAATATCTACAATGTCTAATCTAGCATATAAGGCGAGTACACTAATATCATGTCTAAATTATTAGCTAACAACCTATGTCAATGCAATAGTATTTCTAAAGTGTACGTGGCATGACAATTACCGATGAAGATGTGTGTGAGCCGGCAAGTAAGTGTACGTGGTACATACGCATCATCGGTAATGGTGCTGGTGTCCTAACAGCATGATATCAATAATGGAGTATGAAACATAATATAAGCATGCGATGCGAAGCGAACCACAATAAAGAGCGGGAGCTGAATACTAGACGCAACTATAACTAATCTGCATTAATCTAATATAAGTCCTACAAATTGTGCCTTTTGAAATAACATGAATTATGGGGTTTTGAAAATAGGGGCTACGGTGTTTTTATGAAAAGATACGTCTTTTGAAATATCCGTAGGATCCCTTGGGCTGTCTTTTAAAATACCCACGATTCGTTAGTTTTTGAAATAGGTAAGAAGTCTAATCTAATCTAACAACTACACTAAACTATACGGCTGAACTAACAAGCTGAACTACAGGTAAGGAAACCGCCTATCATCTGAGTCGATACATATACATACCTGTATATGTATAGTCGGTGATCCCGCCTCAATAATATCATATCCGATACCATATCTATAATCAGGCATCCCAAGTCAAGAGTGCGGATCAATCATCAATATATAGCTCGTACGTAAATCCGTCGTACGACATCCCCAAATCTGGGTACGGGTCAAAGTCACATCAATCACACTATTCATTTGGTATCTTCTTTATCAAATATCATGATCCGGAATAATGTCCTACGTCTAGTACAATATTGATGCCATCTATGTATGCATGCGGGTGTAAGAATTACTACGTCAGAAGACCCGCTAAAACATCATGTCGTATCTCAATACGAACCAAATCACGTCACCGATCTCCTGGCCTCAAGCCCAATCTCATCGACTCATCTCAAATTCCAAATACTATCCTCAAATCCAGTATATGAACACATAGTCCCATACCCATGTGAACACATAAATATATTCCCATACACGCACATATGAAATAAGGAATGTATGCAAGTATGTATATGTGTGTATGTGTAAGTGTAGTGCACCCACTACCTAAGGTTTCGTAACCATGCACCAATCCAACACCAATATCCATCTAAAATCATCAATAATAAATCCTAACAACATATCATAAATTGTTGGTGTGTATACGCATCCGTATACATCACCACGGACTGCGGGGGTGCTATACGCCATCCACCCGACTTCTCCCCGTAGATATAAATCTACTCACCTGGTCCTCGCTAGCCGGTGCCGACGTCGCCACGCGCTTGCTTGTCGTCTCGAAGTCCACATGGGGGTACCTACATATCATAACGCACCATATCGCATTAAAACTAAATTCGAAATCGAACCGGCATACGAAAATCAAATCGGCACGCGTATCACGCATAGGTCCAAACCTACCGCCTACGCATGCAAGAATAGTCAAACCAACCCTCGATGTCGATGTACAAACGTCAAACCATCGAGAAAAATCCAATCACACTCATTTGCACATTCACGAACACTAATTTTAATATAAACTAGGTTAAAACTCACAAAAACCCCAATTTTATTTAAAAAGTCATTTTTCCGAAAATCTAGCAAGCACGATTCGCCGTTTTTGTACAAAACAGGATATTTAAATGAATGTAGCGGCCAATATATTTATTAAATATCTTAAATAAGTCATAGAAACAATTTCCGGAATTTAATCTCATTAAATTCCAAAAACCCTAATATTCTAGTTTACAAAATACCCTTTTTAACAATTTCATAGCAAAAATGCACAAACTACAATTTAGGTTGGATTTGCATGATCTAAAGCATTAAACCACACTTAATAAAGTTAATGAAGTCATGAAAAACCTAAACACATTTTTAATCCCAAGTATTTAACCAATTTCAAAAACCTAGTAAGCAAATTAGCAAATTAACACAATTTTTAAACTAACCATTAGCACAAGCTACTAATCTTGTATCAACATGACAAAAGCCTAAATATAGCACACAACCATACACCAATTTTATAAAAACCCTAACTTGCATTCAAATTCATAACTTGAATTCCAAAACTTGCAACTTAAGCCTAATTAACACTTAAGTAGTTTAGCTTAAGAAATAAGTAACAAATTAAGCAAAAATGTTTTAGAATTATACCCAAAAACATTTGAAGATCCACAAGCATCCATGGCCCTCTAAAATGCTCTCTTTTCACAAGGATCCATGCTATACGGGCTAAGCTAAAATGGGTAGGAGTCGGATTTGGTTTTTGGGATATTTTTTGATGGATTTGAGGCAATTTTTGATGAAGTTTGAAGAGAAAAGAGAAGGGAATTGGGGGGGGGGGGCTGCTGCTGTAGGAGGGGGGGCTGCTGGAATGGGAGTGGGAGAGGAGAGAGAGGGAGGTAGAGAAAGTGGGGGAAGAAGTCAAAGTCAATTCAAGGTCAAAGGTCCACCTCATTTCTCCATTTTCTTTTCTTTTCTTTCATTTCTTTCCTTTGAAATTCAAGTGGGGAAAATAAATGGGGGCTGCTGAATTCTTTAAGGGGAGAAGTGAATGGGTGTGTGTGGGTGTGGGTACGGGTGTGGGGTGATGAAAAATGATAAATACAATACCCCAAACATCCATTTACGCAAAAAAAAAGCCTTTTTTCTTCAATAATTTCTAAACCGTTTTGGCAAATGATTTCGTTCCAAAAACCACATGATAAAATTTTATTTAATGTTTTATGATGCACAAAATTTGTTTCAACTCATTCCAATTTGTAATTTTTCCTAATTAAATGTATTGGTGACGGCTTAAATAATAATAAAATAATATTTTTTCAGAAAATTTGAAATTTCACCAGCAGCTCAATAAACACCAAATAATAGCAATTACATAGCTAGAATATGTATATTTAATTTTTATAATAAAATATTTGTATTTTGACTTTTTACAGGAAAACCCCTTATTTTACCGATTTTTTTGAAATTTCACCGAGACGATTTTCAAAACGTTACAATGAGAACCGCAGAGTCCGTTATGAGTTTCTTAGACGACCCTCCTTGCTTCTTCCGGTCCCAGGCATCTCAGCCATAGAGAGTCGAACGATCTCTTATACAACATGTCATTGACGAAGGCGAATGACAGAGCTCGTTTAATGAGCTGATGTCTTGAGGACGCATCTTCAGGTGTTCGACGGGATTTGAAGTAGTCTATAAAGACTTTTCTCCAATCCTTAGCCTTTTCCTGGTCTTTTATTTGCAGGGCCGTTTGCTTGGTCGCTCCCTTTTCTTCGGACGACTCCGGAGATATTTCTGCCGGTGTAAGAACCCGACGGCTTTGCACAACGATCCTTACGTCATTAAGGTTTTTGTCAGCCAGTTCTTTAGCAAGTTTAGCTAACGCATCCGCTTTGCTATTTTCCGTACGCGGTATGCTTTCCAGAACGTAGGAAGGAATTTGAGTCGGCAATTGCTGTACTCTCTCGCCGTAGTTCACCGACTCTGGTTTGCATGTTTGATAGTCGCCGTTTACTTGACTAACGACCAGCCGGGAGTCTCCGTATATGAGGAGGTTTTTGATTCCCATGTCGACGGCGATCTTAAGACCTGCTATCAAAGCTTCATATTCGGCTTCATTGTTTGTCCTCGGCTCTGTTAAGGAAAAGGCAAAGCGCATTATTCCTCCTTGTGGAGTTACGAAGATGAGGCCTACCCCAAATTTGATCATAGGGGTGTTGTGTTGTCGCTTATTCATGGAAGATGCTCCGTCGAAATAGAGTTCCCATCGGGTATCACTTCCTCCTTTCTCCCCATTGATCGTGTCAAATGCGTGTTCGTCTGGTAGTTCGCAATTTAAAGGTGAGTCGCCGGGTATCGGATGTTCAGCGAGGAAGTCGGCGATGGCCTGGCCTTTCACTGCCTTGAGAGGTCGGTATGTTATCGAGAAATCCATCAAGGGAGGGCCCATTTAGCGAGTCATCCTGTTAGTATGGCTCTTGACATCAAATACTTGAGAGGATCCACTTTTGATATGAGATGGACCTCATGCGCCAAAGCATAATGCCGAAGCTTCGTTACCGCGAAGATTAACGCCAGGCAGTGTTTTTCGATTGGGGAGTAGTTGTTTTCTGCCTCCAGGAGAACTCGACTCAAATAGTAGAGGGCTCTCTCTTTCCCTTGGTCATTCTCCGGTGCCCATAGCGCGCCTAACGAACCTTCGAGGGCTGTTGTGTACAGAATGAGGGGCTTTCCCTTGACTGGAGCGGTCAGTACTGGCGGATTCTGTTGGTATTGCTTGATTTCGTCCAGTGCGCTTTGGCATTTGCGATCCCAGACGAACGGGGTCTCCTTCTTTATTAGATGACTGTAGGGACGGCATTTTCCGGAGGGTTATCTATGAACCGTCGGATATATGCGAGCTTTCCTTGGAGAGACCGCAGTTGCTCGAGAGTTCTTGGCGGAGGCATTTGCATGATCGCCTTGATCTTCGACGGGTCTATCTCGATGCCCCAATGTCGTACGATGAATCCTAGGAATTTACCTGAGGAGACTCCGAACGCGCATTTGAGAGGGTTCATCTTCAAGTTGTATTTCCGAAGGCGCTGAAACACGATTTTCAGATGCTCCCAATGTTCATCGTACGATTTTCTTTTAACGACGAGGTCGTTGATATAGCATTCGACGATTTCATATATGAGGTCATCGAAAATCTTCATCATGGCCTTCTGATAGGTGGCTCCAGCGTTCTTCAGACTGAAAGGCATCACTTTGTAGCAGAATATGCCCAGAGGAGTCCGGAAAGCGGTATGCTTCCGGTCCTCGGGATGCATCTTTATTTGATTGTACCCTGATGATCTGTCCATGAAGGAGAAGTCTTCGTGAGTGGATGTGTTGCCTATCATCAGCTCGGTAACCGGTACGGGAAAATCATCTTTCGGGCAAGCTTTGTTGAGGTCCCGAAAGTCTACGCAGATGCGCACCATCCCATTTTTCTTTATCACTGGGACAATATTGGCGATCCAGTCAGGATACTGAACTTCTTGGATAAAGCCGGAGTCGATTAGCTTCTTGACTTCAGCGTTGATACTCATTTCAAGTTCGAGCCACATCCTTCTTGGTGCTTGTTCGACTGGCTTGACGTCCGGGGATATCGCCAATTTGTGCACATCAATCTCTTGATCTAGTCCGGCATCTCGGAGTAGTTCCATGCGAAGCAGTCTTTATACTGCATGAGGACATCTTTTAGCGTAGCCACCTTTTCTTCACATAGCAGTTCACTAACGAACGTTGGTTGCGGATCGTTTGCCATACCCAAGTCAATTTTTCTCAGGTTGTTTGCCGTGGTGTGTATCCCATCCTCTAATTCTTTTGGCGCCGGTGGAAATTACGAGATCAATTCTTCTTCATCCTCATTTTCGAAGCACCAGGACAGGTCATCCATGTCGGGCACTCCTTCTTCTGATATCATTATTGCGTGGCAGGTACGAGATTGTTTCCAGGACCGATGTTGATCTGGTTTACCCTCTCCATATACGTTGCCTTTGGCATATTCTTTTGCGGCGGGGCCACCTTCTAATTGTTGGATAGAGCGAACCTGCCGAGTTGATATTGGTCTTTGAACCAGTCTTTGAAGGTGAAGCAGTCTTCAAGAGGATGTCCTATCGCTCGGTGATAGGAGCAATAGTCTGGGTGATGAACCTCACTTGCTTGATCGGGTTGCCGAGATTCCGGGAGTGTCATCATTTGATGTTTCATGATAAGGTCAAAGATTCTCCTTGTCTTGTCCTGAGGGAAAGAATATGCTCGACCCATCTTTTTCGTTAGAGACGGATTCCGGCTGACCTTTTCTTGATCGCGTGGCCTTTTGGATCCGTTTTGCCGCTGTCGAACGTTTTTTCCGTTCTTTGACTTGCTTTTGCCTCTGCGTCGGGCCTTTTTCTTGTCTTAGGAATGCATGGCGGGATGATGGTGAAGAGCATTGTCGTCCTCCGTAGCCTGCTGAAGGAGGCGTTGCGTCTTGGCTTTCTCATAAATGGCCATTTCGCGACTGTAGTCATTCCGAACCTTTCGACTCGCTTCCCGTATTAGCTTGTCCATTTATTCTTCGAACAACGGACTCGGCATTTTTATGGCAGGACCGCGTTCTGTCTCAGTGTCAGCGCCTTTTAAAAGAGCATCCGTTTCTTCATCAAGGTCCTTTATGACATGGTAGTCATGGGACTGCTCCCGTTTCTTGAACTGGACAAATCCGAGCCCGATCGTTTCCATTTTTCCGTTGGGCAATTTTCGCTGTGTTCCGAGGACGTTCCAATCCTATTGTAGAACTGATCTTGTCGAGGAGTTTGTTTGAATGGTACGCCTTGGTATCTTAATAATCTTTTCAATCCCTCGGTGTAATACCTGGGCAGACGAATGGGTTGGAGTCTGTCGAGCGCAGGATCGGCACCATGCCAGACTTCTCTTTCGACTTTAGTCTCCATGGATTGGTAGAATAGGATCGCCTTTTCACCTCTTCGCCTGGGAGGGACGTAGAATGTCCGTAACTCTTGCACACTATTGTTAGTTATATGTATGCCCTAGAGGCCATTACTGTACATACGATGTATATTGTAATGGATGCTTGGACATATATAGGGAGGACTTTCTTGCTCGACATGATAGTACGCTATCTGGTTGTACTTTATCTTAACATGTACTTTGATTGTCTCTATGTTACATGTTGATAAAGCCCTTAGGATATGTACTCGACTACTGGGACTATGATGAGATCATACTAGTGGGGCCACGGTAGTCGACGAGTACATCCTTTGTAGGGTTGCTAGGCACGCGCACAAGGGTCTACGAAGCATCAACCATGCTCGATTAAAAAATTAGCCGTGCCGAACAACCCGAATACGGATCTTTAAACTAGAGATTAGGCGAAAACTAACATGCTAAACACTTTAACACTAAGTGAGAGGGATTACAACCTTTGTAGATCCGGTCCTTCACTTCATATGCTCCGTGTTGTGGTCCCTTCGCTGCGATCATCGGGTTCCGGACTCTCGAGAGGTTCCACGAAGAGAAAGATGCAATCTTTGCTTCCGATCTTCGATACAAAGATGATCTACCTTGAAGTTTCGTTAACACAAGCTAACACTCATGAAATGATGTGAACACCCTCATCTAAATGGCAAGGGAAGATGAGGATGATGAAGTAGGATTTTTGCTCTCTTTATTTATCTTTTTCTCACATATTTTCATCACAATTATCAAAGCAAGAAAGCTTTGTAAGCAAAGAAGAAGAAGGAAGAAGATGAACAATGAATAGAATTCCTTTTGTGATGAATAATGCAAAGGAGATAATGATGAATTATGCAACCATGGTCAAGTAACCATTGTAGAGATTGAACTAGGGTTAAAGGGTGTGGTTGGATTAAGAAATATCATGCAAAAATATCTTTTCCAAAACAAAAAAGAAGACCTTCTAGAAACATCTAGAAAGGTTTAACCCTAATCAAACCCTAACCATGTTTAATCTCTACTAAACATGTTGCATTAGTAATCATATCATGTTACAATATTATATATCACATATATAATATTTATTGTAACAAAATAAAATAATACATTTAACATATATCGCATATATATCAATGTATTACCCAAGTGAGAAAAAGAATCTTTTAGTGAGCAAATATTAGTTAATGTAATTTAATATATCATATATATTATTATACATTAAATTATCGAATCAACACTTGATCCGACAATCCGGCTATATCGCATATAACCGACTAATATTTATCCATACCCATTCATCGAATCAACACTTGATCCGATGACCCGGCTGATACCAAATATCGCGAGAATGTAATACGGTATCTCATATCGCATTATCCTCGGTCCCGCACATATCACATATGTGCTCCTACTCCGTTTTGCCTGAATCAAGAAACCTCTGTGTAGGACTCTAAAGAATCGTCAATACGCCGGCAGTAGGTGATGATCATATCAAACACCCACAAGCTGCAAGCGGTCAGCTAAACGTAACAGCTACCCAGGTATTGAGCGCTCAGAAGATCAACAAGCAAGCCTATACATTCTCCTGTGAATCCAAACAGTAACACTCCCGTACAGTCTGGTCTCGTCGTCTGATATGTCGCATATCTCGCCTAGCGGTGGTAAATGTCAGACCCCGGTAGCTCGATAAGTCGTGTCGATATGAGGTCTATAACAGTTCGAGAAACTACTGATAACACTTACCAGTAAATCTCAGCAATCCTGGCCAGGGATTTCCGGTTATAGCCAATCGAACACAGCACAACATCAACTCCCTATACCGGGAGAGACGAATCCCCTCCTATCGCTCATTGCCTCCATGTGATTCGGGACTGTACCCAAAAGCCACCTTTTTGCACGCCCTCTTGGACGTGGTATGATTGAAATCAAAGCACAGTGGGAATCACACAAGACTTTATGACGATCTCGGGTCAACAGACTACTCTGTACCAGTGTCACCGGAGAACTGCCATCTGACGTGAGGTATAATGCCATCTGGGAGTTCTCGGCGAGTCCATCCAGTGTATCCAGTCTCCACTGAGCACCCGTACACCATCCTTGATGTCAAACACCGATGGATATGGGATCATCCATCTCCCATCATATGGGTCAAGATGCGTATACGCTAGTCTACTCTGGTGTATCGATGCCCTGTCTCGATACACCCTCGACTAGGAACAGTTATAGGATGTACTCATCGACTACCGTGGCCCCACTAGTATGATCTCATCATAGTCCCAGTAGTCGAGTACATATCCTAAGGGCTTTATCAACATGTAACATAGAGACAATCTGAGTACATGTTAAGATAAAGTACAACCAGATAGCATACTATCATGTCGAGCAAGAAAGTCCTCCCTATAAATGTCCTAGCATTCACTACAATATACATCGTATGTACAGTAATGGCCTCTAGGGCATACATATAACTAACAATCTCCCACTTGCACTAGGGCCATCTGTTGTGGTATCCCATACCCAACAATTAGCTGCGGTTGAAGTATCTCATACTCAACCATCCCATAAAAGTCTCTACTGGGAAAAAGGCCTTTGTGAGTGGATCCGCGCTGTTGTCCTCTGTGTCTACTCTCCTAACCTCGATCTCCCTGGAGATCAACCATCTCCATGATCAGGTGATACTGCCTAAGAATTATATCTGGATTTCTGATGGGACGGGCGTTCCTTGGCTGAAGCCACAACTCCATTCTTGGCGGCGGTTCCGCGGCCAAAATTATGAATTAGTCCCTAGAATTTCATATATTTATTCTTAGGTCCTTTCTTGGCAATTTTTTCTGGGAATGTTTTAATTCCATTCAAGTGTTGAGTTTTCTAGGGTTGTATTGGGGACTCGTTGATTCGATCGGATAATTTAACTTTGTTTAGTTTGTCCGGGTAATTTTTAGAACGTGTTAAAAAGTTCGAACGGATATCAATAACTCACTTTTTCCTCTGCCGGAAAATTTCCAAATGTTGGATTTTTCCGTAGTTTAAGAACGTTCTAAGTCGTGCAAGTAATGCGGTGGACCCTCTAGAAGACAACAAACCTTAACTCGATTATGTGACCGTCTTGAACTGCCTCTAAACCTTAGGGTTTGTGACAGTACGGCGTGCCACATGTGAGGCATTGGCTTGACCCTTCTACGGATGGACCATTGGTACTGTGGCATGTGTTGGATGTTTTTAAACTAATTTCAAGTGTTGAGAACTATTTGGGAAAACTTGGGTGTTTGATTATTCGATCGGAAAGTTTAACATTGTATATTTATCTGGAATGTGATATAATATTTGGAATCCATAAGTAGTTATGAGATAACTAATTTGAATGTTATAAATCTAGCAGTTCAGTCTTAGACGATCGGTTGCCTTGGAATTTTGATGTGATCAAAAGTCCGTCGCAATCACGTAGCGTACACGGATACTCGCCGGGTAAACTTAATAGACAGCCACGCCCCATAGCCCCGACCAAGTGACTGTAGGAGAACCCCGTCGCCAAAAGCATCCATTCGGGTGCTCGCGGCAGCGGTGTTCCGCCTTAGTGCACTTCGTCGACAGCATTCGGGGGTGCGGCCGTCTACTAAAGTTTGCGACGAGCATTCGATCAGGTTGTCGGGAATCTTGTTGAATTTCCCGACTAAATATTGAAAAGAATTTTCGATAATGAGACTAAAATGCGGGGTTTATAATTGTTAGGCATGCGATGTCTAAGGAATTCATTTGGTTAGGCATGCGATGTCTAAGGAGGTTGCGGATTCAACTGTTGTAGTATTACACTTTCTTTTTTGTGACCGTAAGCGTAGTATGTGGTGTATCGCCGGCTTCGTTGCTATACATCAACGATAATCGGGATACGCATACTTGCTTACGTTGATGATATGAGATATTATGTGTTGCTGTGATATGTTATATTGGATCGTCGTGTTTTGAATAGCCGGGGGTTTTATGCGAGATGAGAGTTTTTCTTTTTCATTCATGTAAAATTCACTTGTATGTAATATTCTTTTATTGGGGCACTTCCGGGCTGAGGATGATGTCATCGTTGTATATTATTTACTTTTCCGCATTAGGTAGACCCAAGGTGGAGAGTACAAGTAACCGGGTTCTGGGGTCCAGTGGGAGACCATCTCGAGGAGTTGAGACCGGGTCTCCTAACCCTAGAATTGGCAGTGTTGCTTGCCGCTCTCGTAGGGGTCTAGGGATGTGGGTTTGGCTATTCATCGCGACCGTGGAATCCTTGTTTTATACAGGCTCGTATTAAAAGCACAGACGTCCTAGTATATCCAATATTTCATATATGTTCTTCTGCTGCAATGTTCTATGATGAGATCATATTAGTGCCTGAGACGAATGTTTATATTATATATATGAGATATATGTTATATTGCAGATTTCGTTTCAAATGTGATGCTTGTGAAGCATAATAAAATGGGACTTCATTAATGAGATTAATGAAACTAAAAGAAACTTAAAGATGTTGTAGAAACTTGTTTAAAAACTGGTAGCTCTAGTTCTTGCTTTACATAGCGGTGTTCCTTGTAGAACATCCAGCACCTTATTCGATAAGGAAAGAGCCGAGATCCCTTCACCGGGAGTGACCTCTTTAGTGAAACTAGCAGATGCTACAAACTCGGTATGTCTTTTGATTGCTTCTATAGTTCTTGCTTTGCATAGTGATATTTGTGAAATATCCTGCACCTTATTCGATGAGGAAAGAGCCGACGATCCCTTCACCGGGAGTGACCTCTTTAGCAAAACTAGAAAAGCCTAAAAAACACTCCATTTAAAATCACTCGATTCTACAACGATATCAAGTTCATTACGCTCATGGTTTTCTTAAAAACCTGCGTAGCCCTCCGTCATTTCAGATAAGTACTATTTAGTATTCGTGCTGCGGTAGTTTGGCATGCGTCAAGGCGTAGTGTACGGTAGCTAACTAGTGCTTATCTGCTAGCATACGATGCGATTGGATTAGGGTATTCGTACGGCGTTTTTTAGCATGCGTCAAGGGTCGTGCGGGTGGGTTTAATTCAATCAAAAAATGTACGGGTTGAACTTGACTAGCGGACTATGGGTTGTTTGACATGCGTCAAGGTCATAGCACGCTAGGGGTAAAATAATTATCGGGAATTTCAAGTGTTGAAATTTGCAATGAGATTGCATACCTTCTATGAGATAGTTGGATCCCGATACCCGCTGCGAGTAAGAGTTACTCCTGGGAGAGTTTTACACATTACAACTAGCCGATCAAGTAGGTGTCTAGAAAGGTGTTAACGGGGTTACGCCCCTGGGAAAATGAGGTTTACTTTAATTAGGTTCGTGTGAAAGCACGGGGGACCTCCCTCAAAGTACCGACACTGGCCTGGCTGAAAGATTGGCGAACTTGTAGCGTGTAATTAATCCCGGCTAGTCTTTCCTTTTAGGGTTTGAAGGAAGATTTGATTAAAACATTGGGAGACATCCTGATTAGATATATTAGATAACCAATCTAATCTTGCAAGAGCATACGCTGAGTGTTTTCTTCTCTCTCTCTCCAGGTAGCGACCATATCACGCCTTAATCAAGATAATAATACGGATGCATTGACTAAACCAGCTTGTTATACTGAGCTGGGGAACGTTGGTCCCACTCCAACTTATAATTGTTATAAGACAGAGCAGGAAATTGGGGAATACCAGATTTCCCGTGCCGCCCAAACGAAGAAAGTGCATGCTGATGCATCTTCTTCGGGTGTGTTCATTACAGAGAACTGTTTCTCAGTATCCTTTACGTCCTGGGTATGAGATACCGGATCAGGATCCCGCATATGTAATCTGTTACATGGGCTACAGAAAGGTAGAGAACTGAGAACGGGTGATAAGTTTCATGAGACAGAAAACGGTGCAAGTGTTGCAACCAAGTCTGTTGGTCACTATCACCCTGTATTACCAGAATACATTGATTCTGAACGAATGTTATTAGATACCGAACCTGATGTACAACATCATATCAGTCTCTTTATTAGTAAAGAAAGGATATAATTTTGTATTGTTGGATAATGTTTTGAACATTTCCTATATCAAGAGTTGATCGGTTCAGGCACGTTATCTAAAAGCATTGACGTTCTAAATCAAACTACAGTTCTTAGTATACAGAATACACACGAGAGGAAGAGTTCAGAAATGAACGAATCCTTCTTGAGAAATTGTAGACTAGGTCATATCAATGCGACCCGACTGGCTGAAGTTGCATATAGATACATATTTAAATTAGTTTGAATTTACATCTTGTGAAACTTGCCGGTCATGTCACAAAGATAAGATGACCATAGCTCTGTTTATTGGAAACAGAGAAAGAGTTAGTGAACTCTTGGGATTGATACATGCTGATGTATGAAGGTCCCCTGTCTACACATGCCAAGACCGGTTCTTTGTACTTCATTACATTCTCTGATGATCTCTCAAGATTCAGACATATGTTCCTGTTGAAACACAAGTCCGAAGCTTTTGAGATATTCACAGAATATAAATTAGAAGTAGAGAACCAACAACGAGTATAAGTATTATGTCCTTTGATGAGATCAGGGAGGAGAATACTTGAGCACGGAATTCCTGGACTATTCTAAAGGAGAATGAGATTCTCTCTCGGCATTACTCCTCCGAATACACCATAGCACGATGGTATATCGGGGTGGAGCAATAGCACCCTATATGATATGGTGTGCTCTATGATGAGTACTACTGGGTTTCCTATTTCCTTTTGGGAGTTATGCGCTTGAGCAGCTGCATACCTATTGAATATGGTTCAAATCAAATCAAATGCCTACCACTTCATATGTGATATGGAAAGGGAAGAGCCCATATCTTAAGTTTGTTAAGATTTGGGGTTGTCCGGCCTATGTCTAAAAAGCAAAATCCGGACAAGCTCGAGGTAAAGTCAGTTCTGTGGAAGTTTGTTGGATATCACAAGCATTCGCAAGGGGATATCTTCTACCAAACAGAGGAACAAAAGATGTTTTGTTTCTCAGCATGCCACCTTTGTGAAAGGGAATTTCTTGTGAAGAAATTAGTGGTCATGAGGTAGAACTGGAAGGAGTTCCAGCTATACAAACTACAGCAGATGATTTGGTAGAACCGAAGGATTCAATAGTAACCAACGAACCTCAGCCTCTCCGCCGATCTAGTAGGGTTCCTCACCCACCTGAGAGATACTTCGGTTTCTCTATGACAGTGGGAGCGAGGATTGCATCATGAGATGATGACCCAACTAGTTTTGAGCAGGCTATCAGGAGTGGGACTCTGTAAGAATGGCTGGATGCTTATCGATCTGAGATGGAATCCTTATACACCAACAAAGTATGGACTTTGGTTGCTTTATTTGAAGGGTTAAATCCCCATCAGGAGCAAGTATATCTTGAGAAGATTACTTGGTGTACATGGAAAAGTTGAGACTTTCAAAGCTATGCTTAAGTCCATCCAGATCCTACTTGCCACGGCTATGTCCATAAGCAAAATGGGCACGGATGAAAACCCGAAAGGGCTCCATGAGTAAAAACAGCAGGGCTACCGGTGAGTGTTTGTGAAAACCCGAAAGGGTGCAACCTCGTTAAAATACACTTGAAGGGTCCCCTCGACCTTGTGAGGAGAAACCACCCGCGTGAGATCCTTACGACTCACAAGGGAGCAACGCACTTAGGGATCCCCACGATTCCTAAGGAGAAATTACACTTGCGAGATCCTCACGACTCATAAGGAGAATCCTCTTATGAGACCCTCTCGGCTCATAAGATTCAAAAGTATTAAGTTACAGGGACCTGAACCTGTTCTTAAGCAGCCCCCACGACCACCAATACTGCCCTACAAGCGGCTCAATGCTGACCCTTGTATACAATCCACGGGCGCGAATAAACATTTCCCTAACAAAGTCCCACCCGTGACTAGGGATATGTTCGCACGGTGAGCAACCTTTGTAAGTCCTCTCGACTTATAAGGAGAAAACAATCTTGTAAGATCCTTACTGTTGCGCCACGGCAGCGCCCCGGCCGTCTTACCGAGGCCAAAATGCAGAATCAAAAATTTTCCTTACTTGGAAACTGGCGCTACCGTGGACAATAAAACCCGGATCGTTAACCATTAACCTATATTAGCTAACAAGAGATGGGAAGAGAAGTATACCAAGTGATCCGAGTCCTCCGGTCTTCTCTTCATCGTCCCGATCTCCCGCGGAAAGTCCTGTCTCCATGTCGTCGCCTCCTCGCCGGAAGGGCACCACGTCGCCTGCATCTTTTACGGGCTCCCACCTCAATATCGAGGCAACTCGGGCACGAAGCTGGCAAGTCGACGTGCCCAAGATTAGCTGTAGAATGTAGTGTAGATGCTATATCTCATTTGGGGTTTTAGTTGCCATGGAGGATGAAGGAGGAGGTTAAGAAAATTGGTGCTTTCAATTTTCTAGCAAGAAGGATAGAGATGAAGAATTCCTCACATAACCAAAAAATGAACTCTCTCATTCTTTTTCTCTCAAGTGGCCGGCCATTCCTCTAAGGAAATGGTGGAGGGAAAAACAAAACTAATACATTGGGAGGTGAGTGTAGTAAAAGGCAAGAGGTGACCATATCATAAAGCAAGCTTCACATCCAAACACAAATCAATCCTAATCCTTTCTCATCACCATAAAGCAAAGGAAAAGACTAAGAAAGCATCTCATCATGAAAAACTATCATGATGCCACCAATATGCAAGATACCCCATCCACAAATGTAATTTGCAAAACTGCAAATTACCCCCTCCATCGGAAAAGTCCGGCCGGGAAAGAACAAAGGAAAACCGGCCGGAACGGAATGCAAACTGGCAACCTCAGAAAACTGGTCCCGTAATAAATTACAGGAAAACCCCGATACTGTGCATACACACCCGCATATGTATTCCGACCGGATACAAATGCAATGAGACAAAATCTACACTGTACTAAACTAGGACCCGGCTTAAACCAAAGCCGGCTAGTAGTATCCGTCCGATCCTGATCCGTGCAATACCGCACGTATCTGATCGAACCCTGCCATATCTCCATACGGCCTCTACAGCGTTTCGCCCGAAACTTGAGTAACTGTCTGTGTGGTGGACTCTAAAGACTCGTCAATACTATGGCTGTGGATTTAACCACTAGCACGTCAGAGGTATAAGCCAATACGTGACGGGCCACCAGCTATTGACCAAAAGGGACGTCGATGAGCGAACTCATCCTGACACCCTACTGAGCCTGTCAGTGACAATATCCGTACAGTCCGGTCCATTCGTCTATGAGTATCGCATGGCGGGCCTAGGGGGTTGGTAAAAGTCAGACCCCCAAAAGCGGTACAAGTCGTGTCGGAGCGTAGCCCAGAACACCCTGAGATACTACTGGAATACCTACCAGTAAATCTCCTGCCTCGGCCGAGGGCTTTGTGTAATGGCTCTCCTAGACACAGCGCGACCTCACCCCTAATACCGGGAGAGACGAACCCCTGCAGATCCGCTCATTGCCTCCATGTGGCTCGGGACTGTACCCAACTAAAACCTGTTTGCACGACTCCTTTGAGCCGTGGTAGGGTAGTAATCAAAGCACAGTGGGAACTCACACAAGACAAATGACGATCTCAGGTCGATGAACTAACCTGTACACATGTCACCAGGGAACTGCTATCTGACATCTGGTATAAGACCAACTAGCAGGTTCCCGGCGAGTCCTGTCCGGTGTACTCATAACCCAATGAGCACCTGTATACATCTTAGGTGAACCAACTGACACCAGTGGCTTGTGAGACCGGCCACCGCCCCTCGTCGGGTTCTCGACTGTATACACTAGTCTACTAATGGAGTATCGATGCCCTGTCTCGAAACTCCTATGACTAGAGACCTTTTAAGGATGTGCTTATAGACCGCCAGCTCTCACGTATATGATCGCCATCATACTGCTGGTAGTCAAGCAAGAATCCTACGGGCTCTATCAACGTGTAATAGCGACATGTCAGGTCACCTAAAGCAGTACACGATGATAAAGATAAACCAGATAGCATACTATCATCTCGAGTAAGACTGTCCTACTGAGACAGGTCCTCCCTCAATCATTGCAATCATGTGCCTGTGATCCAATAATTGACTCTGAGGGCACTATCTCCAACAATCTCCCACTTGCACTCAAGGCTAATTATTGCAATGTCGCATACTCACAGCCCGTGTGATACCGAACACCCAACTCCTCTACTAGTCAGTCTCACAAATCTTGTTTGCGAAACTATGGCGTTCGAGGAATAGCCTCAGTGAGTGGATCCGCTGTGATGTTTCTTTCTATGTCTCTCTATATCTCAAGTTCGCAGAGAAAACCATCTCCCGAAATGAGCAATACCTGTCTTAGAATGTGTCTGGATGTCTGATGGGACCTAGCTCATAAATGAACTCCAAATCCAAACTTCTTAGACTGTATCATCAACTGAATTTAATCAGTATCCTGCGCCATGACTTCCCTCAGTATCTACCTGGACCAGCTGTCCAAAATACTGCCTCTCGTCAAAGGGAAAACTATAACTCTGACAGCCACTCTGCCATCCAGGTCACCTTGGAAGCCTGGAATGATAACTGTCTCCTAAAGGAGGCTGCTGTTATCATATCCCTAGAACATCAACTTATGTTCTAAACTGCTCCCGATTGTTTCTCCAGGATTGGATGAATGTCAACTTATTGCACCTACTGCAAGAACAACATCTGGTGTGGTACTTGACATCTCATGATTGACTTAATTGCCTGAGCAAGTGATC
Organism: Agapanthus africanus; assembly: GCA_030015575.1. NCBI lineage: Eukaryota > Viridiplantae > Streptophyta > Magnoliopsida > Asparagales > Amaryllidaceae > Agapanthus > Agapanthus africanus. The sequence continues at coordinate 459,671,381 of JASDDO010000012.1, read as the reverse complement.
TGCCAATCATGTACATCCCTCTCCACATTAGTCTGTAAGACACCTTTAGAGAGGGTGACTCCATTACCTGCAGGTATACTACCGTGCCAGGAGTCGTCCATTCTAAATACTCATAGAATGTTGTCAAGGTACCCAGATTAGGAAACCACCCAAATCTAGATCTAAAACCATAGATCTAGTAACCAGAATGTCTGATATAATATCCAAGTCCTGTGTGGAGAAACCACTGTGTGACAACCAAAGTATAACCGATCGTAGTATAGGAGTTTCCTTTCCTACTCTGTGTATGTCATCCAAAACCAGGACATCATAGCCTACTACCTTCTCAACGGATCCATCCCCTATTCTGATGAAGTCAAACCTATGACTGTCATGTCAGAAATAGATGATCTATCACCGCTATATGTGCTTTAGTCTATAAATAGACATAAGCCAACTGTCCACCAATGCTTCCGCTGCTCCCACTGACTACGACAACCCTCTTGCAGAGTCATATAGACGTGCACTTCTAAACCTAGTTTAGAACGACGCTATACTCATCCTCCTGCCGGGTCTCACAGTCTGGAACAACAGCAATGGCAAGTCAGGGTAAACAAGAACCTTTCCGCCGCCATCCTTGAGCATACCGAAGTACCTCTCGGGCGCCTGAGGTTACCCACTCTATCTGCGGAGTGGCCAATGGAATGTCAAATCAGATTGAATCTTTAGGTTCTTATCAAATCTTCAGTAATCGTTTGCGGTTCTGGAATCACTTCCAGTTCTACCATACTCCCACAACTGTTTTCTGAAAAATCCATTTCTTTTTAAAAATGTGGCGAGTCAAGAACAATATTACTATTGATCTTCCAGATGGTAGAAAGTCAACCCTCATCATAGCCTGGGTCAACCCACAAACAGCCATTACAGAAACGTGCCTTGAGTTATCCGGAGTCTGGTTTTAAGCATAAGCCGGACAACTCCCCGTACCTTAACATCGTTAAGATATGAACTGTTCTATATCCAATACAGAAACAGAGGCACTGATTTAATTGAACCAGATTCAAATCATGCAGCTGTCTCCAGTGCATGTCAACTAAATGGAAAAAAGGCCGATCAGCGTCACTCAACTTAGGAATGCTTCCAATTATGAGTAACCCGAAAGAGAAGCAAGATCTCTTAATCATTACTATTAACTGAATACCATACACAAGCATCTACATCTTCGATCACTTTGAAGAGTCCCGATACTTGCAATACCTGGTTCTCTACTTTATTCAAATACCTATAACTTCTCAAAATTCGGACCCTGTGTTTCCACGAAACACTTGCCAAAAAACTAGAGAAGTCATAAGTAAACCGAATATAGTACGAGGACCAACCCCTCTGTTCTGATGGACCCTGGACAACATACAATACCCTGTATAAGTCCCTTGAGTCAGATAACTCATTCACTGTGTGTGGTAGGTTGAAAACAGTACTTATGGTTAAGAAGAATTACACCGCTGTTTAATGCTCCTTACCTAACCATCCACTGATATAGGTAAATGTCACTGACATAATTTCAAAAAGGTATGTCTCACTCTATAAAAATAGACGTACAGATATATCAATTTGAAATTGGTGCATAACAGCGGATATTCAAAACCATATATTTGCCGACCGGCAAACAACCCAGGTGATTTCCTCAAATATCACCGATTACAACGAATCCCGATATAATGAGGATGATCACCCAATTCCTAATAACTTACTCCCACTCATCATCTGTAAAACCATACAGATGTGAGAATCATACCTGGTAAATACATACCCTGGAGTAAGTATCTAATTGGGAAATCAGTTTTCCTTTAACAGTACACAGTGAAACTGAAACATTGAAATATTTCGATGGGGTATCCTGGTATTCCTAGTAATGCCTCTTCCATTATCCAGATTCACAACTGTAACCGTATAATTCTTTGCCATTTCTCCAAATCCCTTTATATGTTTTTAGTCGTTACCTTCTGTACACCCCTTTAGGCCAAATGGTTTTCTTCCTTCCCTACCGTTCGGCACCAGCCTATGGTTTGGAAGAAGACTATCCAAAAAGCATAAAGGGTGTACTGTCCTAATCCTAGGAGCACTCGCAACGCGAGAGAAGGTGAAGATAAAAGACACCTGAATGTACTTTATTCCTATTTCTCCTGAACCAGGATCCATCCCCGAACTGGAACAAGTTCCTTTCGAGTTCGTATATAACCATACGATGGATTATCCAATAAACTGGGATCTTCATAGTAATACGGAGTGTCCTGGAGAAATACAAAGGTGATTTAGGATTGACGAAGAGATACTTGGTTTGTTCGTGAATAGTAGTCGCACTTTACTTTGCCCTCTTACTAATCCCTTGCTTTGTCTTAACTTAATACCTTCTGTACACCGTTTAGGCTAACTGGTTTTCTTCATTCCCTACCGATCGGCACCAGCCTATGGTTTGGAAGAAGACTATCCAATAAGCGTAATAGGTGTACTACTCCTAAACCAAGGAGTACTCGCAACCTGAGAGAAGGTGAAAAGAAAAGACAACTGAATAGTCCTATCCGTTTTCTCCAGAACCAGAAACCATCCTCGAAGTCCTTCGAGTTCGTATATAACCATACGATGGATTTGTCCAATGGAAGTGGACGTTCGTAATAATACGGGGTGTCCCGGAGAAAAGGGTAAAAGCAGGAGCGGCAAAGAGGTTTGCAACTCTGACAATCCAAAAGCCAGTGTTAAGAAGGTTCGGTTAACTTGGTCACTGAGTCATAGTCTTAGGGTCGGGTCAATGGTCGCTGCCAAAGAGAGAGAGAAAAGAAACGCTCAGCGTGCACTCTAACCTAGATCAAAATGGTTATCACTTTATCTAATCTGGAAACCTCCCACTGTACCGTCAAATTCTCCTCCAAACCTGAAAGAAGAATTAGTCGGGATCACCCGAGGAGTAAACCAACTCATCAGTGGGAATCGGGATCCAACTATCATCGCATGATAACTTGACGGAATCCACTCAAGTCACCACACTCCAGAAGGTATGCGCATATCTGGCAAGTTTCAGTTCTTTTGAAACTCCCGATGTAGGTTTTTACCCCTAGGACCCAAGTGACCTTGACAATGCCAACAAATCAAAGAGTCCTAGTCAAGTTCTACCCGTCATTATCTTGATTGCGTTAAACCCACCCGTACGAGTCCTTGACAATGCCAACAAGACCGTACGACTATCCTAACCAATCCACTTATCCATGTGACAGAAAAGCACTACATAGCTACCGAACACTACGCCTCGGCAATGCACGACAAACGCAGCACGAATACTAAGTAATATTAATCTGAAATGATGGAGGGCTACGACTGGTTTTTGGCGAAAAACCTTTAACGTAATGAACTTGATATCGTTGAAGGAACTGGATAACTTTTTAGAAAATATAGTGACGAAAACCTTTACTAAAGATGTCATTCCCGGTGAAGGGATCTCGGCTCTTTCCCCGTAGAATGAGGTGCAGGATATTCCAACTGAATACCACGATGCAAAGCAAAAGTAATCGGCTATAGTGAAGTTAATGCCCTGACGCAAACTTCTGTCCAAGGGGTCATTCCCGGTGAAGGGATCTCGGCCCTTGCCTCGTCGACTGAGGAGCAGGATATTCCAAATGAATACCACGATGCAAAACAAAAGTGAACGTCCTTGCAATAACAGCTTTTTGAAAAAGTGTTCCAACAACATCAGAATAGGTTTGTTTATCTTGCATTGATCCGAATCAACGCAGTCCCATCAATTGATCACACCACAAAGAACGAAAATATATTGATGTACGTATATGCCATCCGCATTCGCCACTGGGTCCCGTCATTACCCGTTAGGTTAGCTAACTAACGACAGAGCGGGGACTGGACTAGCGCGGATGTAAAACATATACAACATCTACTAATATATATACCAATATATTATATTCGCTCAAGGCGTGATAAAATGCAACATCACAGAAATGTACAGCATCACAGAACAATACAGATATCTGGGATCCCCGGGTTTCACAAAGCCGCTGCTGAAACCCGACGTTCCCCTGGTCGTGTGGATAGCCTGTGCAATGAAAATCCTAGACCCCTACGGGCGCGGCAAGTCACCCGCCAAAACCTGAAGCGAGGCAGCCCCCTTCAGCAACGTGAATGGACCACCCAGCACTTCACGGAATCCGGTAACTTGGGCACCCCTCCTGGGTCAACCTGTACCCCCTACGAGTGCGGCGAATAGCCCGCCAATCCTGGAGTGAAGCCCCCTCCGTCTCAATGCCATGAGATGCGGGCCCGTTGCCTTCTAGAACCCGGCTATCCGTGCACCCCATCTTGGGGTAATCCTAGTACAGAAAGTAAAATATACATACACCGGGTACATCGACCGCAACCAGGTCGTGCCCCAAAAGAATAATACAAACAGGCAGTGACGGCAGTCCACATGTCGGACGCTCGCCCCGCAATATCAAATGTACATATAAAACAAAACTGTACTAACATTGCATCCAGGCTATCCCCACCGACCGATCCGCAACATCACAGCAATACATAGAACATCAACGTGAATGTCACGTTCACAAATATAATGTAAATACTGTGAAATAATGTGTTTAAAATATCCGATCGATTAAATTTTATCAAGTGGGCCCACCAAGTACTACTGTAGCACATCAAGAAATTCTGGGCCCAAAAATAATATTCCATAACCCCTATTCTGAACACTTAAGCATTCTGTAAAATTTTGGGGGACTGAACAGTCCAAGTAGCGGCGGAACCGCGGCCCAAGCATGGATTTGGCCGCGGTTCCGCGGCGTTTTGAACTGTTCACGAGCCCAAATTTTTAGAGAATTCTTATAATGTCCTACACGTCATTCTGAAACAACCTGAAAAATTTTTAGACTTCAAAAAAATTCGACAGAAACTGATGCTAGGGAAAAACACGGATTTTGGAATTTTGGCTCGATCGGAAATGCAAACACATTAAATAAAGCTAGACTAGGTTAATGGCCTGGCTCTGATACCATGTTGCGCCACGGCAGCGCCCCGGCCGTCCTACCGAGGCCAAAATGCGGAATCAAAAATTTTCCTTACTTGGAAACTGGCGCTACCGCGGACAATAAAACCCGGATCGTTAACCATTAACCTATACTAGCTAACAAGAGATGGGAAGGGAAGTATACCAAGTGATCCGAGTCCTCCGGTCTTCTTTTCATCGTCCCGATCTCCCGCGGAAAGTCCTGTCTCCATGTCGTCGCCTCCTCGCCGGAAGGGCACCACGTCGCCTGCATCTTTTACGGGCTCCCACCTCAATACCGAGGCAACTCGGGCACGAAGCTGGAAAGTCGACGTGCCCAAGATTAGCTGTAGAATGTAGTGTAGATGCTATATCTCATTTGGGGTTTTAGTTGCCATGGAGGATGAAGGAGGAGGTTAAGAAAATTGGTGCTTTCAATTTTCTAGCAAGAAGGATAGAGATGAAGAATTCCTCACATAACCAAAAAATGAACTCTCTCATTCTTTTTCTCTCAAGTGGCCGGCCATTCCTCTAAGGAAATGGTGGAGGGAAAAACAAAACTAATACATTGGGAGGTGAGTGTAGTAAAAGGCAAGAGGTGACCATATCATAAAGCAAGCTTCACATCCAAACACAAATCAATCCTAATCCTTTCTCATCACCATAAAGCAAAGGAAAAGACTAAGAAAGCATCTCATCATGAAAAACTATCATGATGCCACCAATATGCAAGATACCCCATCCAAAAATGTAATTTGCAAAACTGCAAATTACCCCCTCCATCGGAAAAGTCCGGCCGGGAAAGAACAAAGGAAAACCGGCCGGAACGGAATACAAACTGGCAACCTCAGAAAACTGGTCCCGTAATAAATTACAGGAAAACCCCGATACTGTGCATACACACCCGCATATGTATTCCGACCGGATACAAATGCAATGAGACAAAATTTACACTGTACTAAACTAGGACCCGGCTTAAACCAAAGCCGGCTAGTAGTATCCGTCCGATCCTGATCCGTGCAATACCGCACGTATCTGATCGAACCCTGCCATATCTCCATACGGCCTCTACAGCATTTCGCCCGAAACTTGAGTAACTGTCTGTGTGGTGGACTCTAAAGACTCATCAATACTATGGCTGTGGATTTAACCACTAGCACGTCAGAGGTATAAGCCAATACGTGACGGGCCACCAGCTATTGACCAAAAGGGACGTCGATGAGCGAACTCATCCTGACACCCTACTGAGCCTGTCAGTGACAATATTCGTACAGTCCGGTCCGTTCGTCTATGAGTATCGCATGGCGGGCCTAGGGGGTTGGTAAAAGTCAGACCCCCAAAAGCGGTACAAGTTGTGTCGGAGCGTAGCCCAGAACACCCTGAGATACTACCGGAATACCTACCAGTAAATCTCCTGTCTCGGCCGAGGGCTTTGTGTAATGGCTCTCCTAGACACAGCGCGACCTCACTCCCAATACCGGGAGAGACGAACCCCTGCAGATCCGCTCACTGCCTCCATGTGGCTCGGGACTGTACCCAACTAAAACCTGTTTGCACGACTCCTTTGAGCCGTGGTAGGGTAGTAATCAAAGCACAGTGGGAACTCACACGAGACAAATGACGATCTCAGGTCGATGAACTAACCTGTACACATGTCACCAGGGAACTGCTATCTGACATCTGGTATAAGACCAACTAGCAGGTTCCCGACGAGTCCTGTCCGGTGTACTCATAACCCAATGAGCACCTGTATACATCTTAGGTGAACCAACTGACACCAGTGGCTTGTGAGACCGGCCACCGCCCCTCGTCGGGGTCTCGACTGTATACACTAGTCTACTAATGGAGTATCGATGCCCTGTCTCGAAACTCCTATAACTAGGGACCTTTTAAGGATGTGCTTATAGACCGCCAGCTCTCACGTATATGATCGCCATTATACTGCTGGTAGTCAAGCAAGAATCCTAGGGGCTCTATCAACATGTAATAGCGACATGTCAGGTCACCTAAAGCAGTACACGATGATAAAGATAAACCAGATAGCATACTATAATCTCGAGTAAGACTGTCCTACTGGGACAGGTCCTCCCTCAATCATTGCAATCACGTCCCTGTGATCCAATAATTGACTCTAAGGGCACTATCTCCAACACTTACGACTTATAAGAGAACATACACTTAGGAGTCCTCACGACTCCTAAGGAGAAAATGCACCTACGAGATCCTCACGACTTGTAGGGAGAAATACCTTCATGAGACCCTTACGACTCATTAAGTCAAAAGCCTTAGTCGACAAGATCCTAACCCTGTTTACTAAGCCACCTTTGTTCGACATCGACAGAGGCAAATGATGATTCGCTCCTGGCAATATCCCAGTAGTAGCGGTGCTGATGCTGAAATCGGTGTCTAATTCCGAGCTTGCAGCGAAAAGCCAGCAAGCCACACATGCATACGAAATAGCCGAAATGATGGGGCAACTTGCAGACAAAATCAGCAAGTAAAAATATATGCATGCAAAATAGCCGAAATGATTGGGCAACTCTCAATAAAAAGCAGCGAGTAAAAATAAAAAAAATAGCCGAAATGATTGGGCACCGCGAAAAATAGCCAAAATGATTGGGCAATCGCGACCTTCGCGATATAAAAGCTGAAATGATAGAGTATCGCGGAAAGAAATAAAAAAATTAAGAAAATTTATGCCCTACAGGTGATATCATGTGAATCCCTGTATACAATCCAGGGGCGCAAACAAAAAAGGAATCACACCTTTTCTCCCCAGGCTTCACCAGAAGAAGAAGCCAAATCTCAACGGCTCACAAATAGCCTGGAGATCATCTCAACATTCGTCTCATTGCAACACACACAACATCAAGCAAAGCGGAACATCGGCAACTCCCAGTTCCATGACTCGGCGGTGTACAGATGACCGGGAGTCAAATTCCGACTCCGTGAAATGCGGATAAAGTCAACCCTTCCTGGCAACGTGGAACGCGGATTATGTCACTTCTGACCCCGTGGAAAACATCCGGAGCGGATCCTGGTCCTCGCCAAACACGTCAGTGAACCCGTGTGAAGCATCCAGAGCGGAGCCTGGTCCTCGCAGAATACGGCAGTGAACCCGTGGGAAGCATCCAGAGCAAAATTCCTGGCTACGTTGAACACGGATTATGTCACTTCTGACCCCGTGGAAAACGTCTAGAGCGGATCCTGGTCCTCGCAGAGCAAGGCAGTGAACCCGTGTGAAGCATCCAGAGCGGAGCCTGGTCCTCGCCGAACACGGCAGTGAACCCGTGGGAAGCATCCAGAGCAAAATTCCTGGCTACATGGAACGCGGATCATGTCACTTCTGACCCCGTGGAAAACGTCCAGAGCGGATCCTGGTCCTCGCAGAGCACGGCAGTGAACCCGTGTGAAGCATCCAGAGCGGAGCTTGGTCCTCGCCGAACACGGCAGTGAACCCGTGGAAAGCATCCAGAGCAAAATTCCTGGCTATGTGGAACACGGATTATGTCACTTCTGACCCCGTGGAAAACGTCCAGGGAGGATCCTGGTCCTCGCAGAGCACGGCAGTGAACCCGTGTGAAGCATCTAGAGTAGAGCCTGGTCCTCGCAAAACACGGCAGTGAACCCGTGGGAAGCATCCAGAGTAAAATTCCTGGCTACGTGGAACGCGGATTGTGTCACTTCTGACCCCGTGGGAAACGTCCAGAGCGGATCCTGGTCCTCGCAGAGCACGGCAGTGAACCCGTGTGAAGCATCCAGAGCGGAGCCTAGTCCTCGCCGAACACGGAAGTGAACCCGTGGGAAGCATCTAGAACAAAATTCCTGGCTACGTAGAACGCGGATTATGTCACTTCTGACCCCGTGGAAAACGTCCAGAGAGGATCCTGGTCCTCACAGAGCACGACAATGACCCCGTATGAAGCATCCAGAGCGGAGCCTGGTCCTCGCTGAACACGGCAGTGAACCCGTGGGAAGCATCTAGAGCAAACATCGGACTGTGGAGTCCTTAAATCCACGGACTATGATGTCCTTAACCTTGACCGTGATGTCTTAAAACTAATATCGGATTGTGTGGTCCTTAAACTCACGGACTATGATGTCCTTAACCTTGACCGTGATGTCTTAAAACTAACATCGGATTGTGAGGTCCTTAAACTCATGGACTATGATGTCCTTAACCTCGACCGCGATGTCTTAAAACTAACATCGGACTGTGATGTCCTTAAACTCATGGACTATGATGTCCTTAACCTCGACCGTGATGTCTTAAAAATAACATTGGACTATGAGGTCCCTAAACTCATGGACTATGATGTCCTTAACCTCGACCGTGATGTCTTAAAACTAATATCGGACTGTGAGGTCCTTAAACTCATGGATTATGATGTCCTTAACCTCGACCGTAATGTCTTAAAACTAACATCGGACTGTGGAGTCTTTAAATCCACGGACTATGATGTCCTTAACCTTGACCGTGATGTCTTAAAACTAACATTGGACCGTGGAGTCCTTAAATCCACGGACTATGATGTCCTTAACCTCGACCGTGATGTCTTAAAACTAACATTGGACTATGAGGTCCTTAAACTCATGGACTATGATGTCCTTAACCTCGACCGTGATGTCTTAAAACTAACAACGGACTGCCGAGTCCTTAAATCCACAGACTATGATGTCCTTAACCTTGACCGTGATGTCTTAAAACTAACGACGGACAGTGGAGTCCTTAAAATCCATGGACTATGATGTCCTTAACCTCGACCGCGATGTCTTTAAACTACGGTATCATGAAAAACGCCCAGAGCGGAGACTGGTCCTCGCCAAACACGACAGTGAACCCGTGGGAAACATCCAGAGCAACCCTTAACTCCGTGAAATTGTCATGACCCGAAAGTATGGACATGACCGGCACTTAAATTACGAAACGCCTTGAGGCGTACGTAATCTAAGTAAGCCGAAAACCCAGAAATCCAAACCAAGGAAAGTAGTAGAGTGGAGGAAAACCATTTTAAACCAAATTGTTTGCAAAATACGCCGAAATATGCATTTTAAAATCTCAAGTCCTTTCAAAAAAATTTCGGCAGAGTTTCCTTTGTAAAAACTGACCCCAAACGGGTACAAAACTTGATAAAGCATATATAACGAAAATGCATCCCCAAGCGGGAGCTAGCTCTTCGTCAATCGACGGTCATAACCACGCAAGCAATATAATATACAACGCCGAAAGGCGAGGATCACAAAAGAAAAGGAAACTCAAAACAACAATAAATCCATATAAATACAGCGCGCGACTCTAAGGTCGAAAGAATAAACAATACTGGTCTCTATCTCTGAAATAAATACATGTTTGGTTGATGGAACTTCTAGATACAACTGAATAATAATATACAAAATATACTGATGGTCACGATACAAGTGAACCCACCTACCAGCAAATCACCCGGAAATGGAAATAGTGCCAGCAAAGCCGTAATGAAACCTGTACGGCAAAACCTACAAGAAACTGTGGCACAATGGGGGTGAGTTACCAACTCATGAATAGAATACATCTACGAACAGAAATCACATGTATGACTCAATCTTAGGTCATACGATCACTATATATATAATCCTCAAATATGACAAAACTGGAGCATGAAAAGGTGGCAAGGGTAAATATCTAACCCAAGTGTAATCCCATGTGCTCGTGTCAGTACCTCAGGTAGCAATATATCACATGGATGAGGTATGAATGCATGAAAATAGAATACATGTAAATGAAGAAACTGCTTTCAAAACTCAGCGAGATTTCTGTATTTTTAAAGCGAGGTATCATAAATGAAATCAGTATAAACAGTGTCTAGCATCGACACAAAACATAAATCCCAATATCTCAATATCTCAGGCTCCGGCTATCCGGACTGGCCTAGATCATCAAATCTCAGTACCTCAATATCTCAGGCTCCGGCTATCCGGACTGGCCTAGATCATCAAATCTCAGTACCTCAATATCTCAAAATCTCAATGTCTCAATCTCATTATCTAGGGCGCCGTCAGTCCAGACCGGCCCCTACCATCAATCTCAAGACCACGACGGTATCCTCCGGATATCCGACGCGTCGGGTAAAATCACCGGTCGGTAGTGCTCCCCTGCCAGGCTCATCGTCTACTACTCGAGCTTCTTGCCCCGGGGTACCTTACCGGGCCCACCATGTATCCGAAATGGTTCATCCAACTCCTCGAATCGGGTCTCGAAATCCATCAGCAAACTCATGGTGGACGACTCATACATCATGGGAAAACCGCACTTTTTCATTTAAAAAGAGAGAAAAGAAGTTTATAAATGTTTTTTTTGCGGTTTTCCCCCAAATCCATGAAATTTCATGAAAATCCGAATCCAAATCCTCAATAGCATGTAAACAGTGAATATAGGCATAACAGTGAATAATAACATGCATGAAGCAGCAAGTAATAACTACAATGTCTAAACTAGCATATAAGGCAAGTACACTAATATCATGTCTAAACTATTAGCTAACAAGCTATGTCAATGCAATAGTATTTTCTAAGTGTACGTGACATGGCAATTACCGATGAAGATGTGTATGAGCCGGCAAGTAAGTGTATGTGGTACATACGCATCATCGGTAATGGTGCTGGTGTCCTAACAGCATGATATCAACAATGGAATATGAAATCACAAAATAAGTATACGATGCGAAGCGAACAACAATAATGTGCGGGAGCTGAATACTAGACAGAACGATAACTAATCTACATTTAATAAAATATGAGTTCTACAGTGGTGCCATTTGAAATAACCCGAATCGCGGTGTTTTGAAAATAAGGGCTACGGTGTTTTTAAGAAAAGATAAGTCCTTTGAAATATCCGTAGAATCCCTTGACCTGTCTTTTAAAATACCCACGATCCATTAGTTTTTGAAATAGGTAGGAATCTAATCTAGTCTGACAACCACACTAAACTACACGGCTGAACTAACAAGCTGAATCAAGGGTAAGGAAACCGCCTAACATCTGAGTCGATACATATATAAACATATATATTAGTCGGTGATCCCGCCTCGATAATATCACATCCGATACCATATCTATAATCAGATATTCCCAAGTCAAGAGTGTGGATCAATCATCAATATTTAGCTCGTACGTAAATCCATCGTACGACATCCCCAAATCTGGGTACGGGTCAATATCACATTCATCATATTATTCATCTGGTATCCTCTTTATCAAAGATCGTAATCCGGGGTACTGACCTACGTCTAGTACAATACTAATATCATCAATATAATCATGATCTGACTACTGATCGACAGTCTCGTACAAACCGATATCAGCACCTATCATCATAAAGAAGTATACATTGCCCAATGCGACCCATTATAGCTATCTTAACATATCATAACTCATATCATGATCACATGTCGACCATTTCATTTATATCACTATTCACATGGTATCGTCGTCCGAAGATCCGCTATAACATCGTAACGTATCTCAAATATGAATCCTGCCATATCACCGATCTCACGGTCTCAAATCAAAACTCATTGACTCACCTCAAATCCCAAACACTATCCTCAAATCCGGTATATGATCACATAGTCCCATACCCATGTGAACACATAAATATATCCCATATACGCACATATGAAAGAAGAATGTATGCAATTATAGGTGTGTGTATATGTGTGGTACAATGTTCATACCAGAATATTGCATTTTATACCGCCCATTTTTACGCTCGGTTGTTTATAGGTAGGTGCTTTTAATCCGTGTTCGCTACATATTTACAGGCCACAGTTTTCTAGTCCAAAATAACGCAATTGATACAAAATCTCCACTGCTACGCCAAAATACAGAACATCTGTTGACAGCAGATAAAAGCCAGCTTCCGGTCATCCGTATCCGTCCAGTGCCACTTACCAGTTCCAGAGACAAGACATATGATAGTGGTCATTCGTGTCTCGGACAAGCACAGAGCACGAGGGGGGTAGCACAAGAATCAATGGGTGCGCGGAGCTCGAGGGAGAAAAGGTCAAAAGTATTATTTTTGTTGCCACTTTGGACCATTGCAAATCTGATGCAACTGTGGAAGCAAACTGCAATTTGGTATATGTAGAATAACATAGGACAGAGAACCAGGGAAGCACCCATAATTTGAGGGCCCAACTCCCCAAAAGGGCCGCGGAACCGCGGCATAAGCATGCTTAGGCCGCGGTTCCGCGGCCGTATAGACTCCTCGTTCTGTCGTTTTTTGGGGGCATTTTGGTACATTCATTTAGGGGCAGATTCGATTTCCAGTTCCCTTCCTATAAATATCCCAGATCTGAGCCAAACCAAGTGTTAAATTCTTTAGCCTCTTTTTGTTAGGTTTCAGTCTTCTTCTTCTTCTTCATTCTTTCCTCCATGAAAATTGTAGTGAGAGCTTTTTGAGTGGATGATGAAATGAAGATGAGGGTTTTTATATTATTCTTTTTGCTTAGCTTCCCTTTTGAGCTCTCTACCTTAACTTGATCTTGCAACCTCTTAAGTGAGCTTGCAAGTTTAATCTTTGGTCATTGGTCTCAAGGGGTTGTATCATTTTGTTCTCTCTTTAGTGCTTCATTTCACATGAGTTCTTTACCCTTCTCTTGATCTTGCAATCTCTTGACTGAGCTTGCAAGTTTAAGGGTTGGCTATTGATCCCATTCTTGTCTTGAGTTCTATGGTTCGTGTAATTACTTTCATGCATTTTTCATTCTTGTCTTTAATTACTTGCAATTTATTACCATGCACTTTAATTACTTGCTTGTAATCTTTTCTTTTCTTTGTTCTTTTCTTTGTTCTTTTCTTTTGCTCTTTTTGGTTTGTTTTGTGAATGGTTGTAATTATTATTGTTAAGATGAAATACGATATTATATGTTAACGTTTCTTTGCTCATCTCCTTTTCCCGTATTTTCCATTGAACTCCGCCCAAACGATACGCAAGCGCTCCGTTAGGCACCCTACCCTAACAAGGTAACGGTGATTTCTAACCGCGACCGGTTGCGTTCGGTTTGGCCGGAGGCGAAAGCAAGAGACAAGAACGGAAGGACAAGGATAAATAAGCCGGATTCCACGAATACCGCGCTTAAATCCCCTAATCCATGTTGTTGCCGATTGCTCTAGCTTCAATTGGTCTAGACTCGGCTCAAAGGTTTTGAGTACGGATTTCTTTAGCTTACAATTTCGTATCTTTTTCTTAACAACTTTATACTTGCAAATAATACACATAGGTTAGACTTGAACAAACATATACTCATTCTTTATTGACTCGTCTAAGACAAGAACGGAAATACAACCATCTCCCTGTGGATCGACCCGTGCTCAACCGGCTAGCTGCATAGCGACACCGTCTTGATTGCGGTTAACTTTAATTCTTTCAATCAAATGGCGCCGTTGCCGGGGACACGGTAGCGTATTTTCTTTCTTGTTATTCGGGTTAATAATCTTTTTGTATATATTTATAAATAAAAAAAATCTTTTTGTTATTTTTGATCATTTTTGTGGGCAAGAGTGCAGATTTTTGCAGATTTGCAAACTGCGATTCTGGGAGCAAAGTATACGTTCAAAGTTAAGGTGATTACGAAGTACAGTGCCAAAGATCCGGATAGTTTGACCCGCGCAAGCGAACCTTTCAAGCTTACCGGATTTGATTCAACGGGGGTTTCCTAACCCAAAAACTTAACGGTACGTACTTTACTAACACCTTCTTCTCAAATCCGACGCATCCAATATACTATTCTTTGCAGGATTCTTTGCAAGTTCGCTAGCAAACGCTAAAAATTGACTAACCCGTATTTGTTGCAGTGCCGTGCTTAAACTAAAAAACGATTGTTTGATTCTTTATAGAATTTTTATTGAATTGCGCAATGCATACATTAATACGGACTTAAGGGCAAGCGAACCCCACAATATACGGTAAAGGATTTCATCACCTTTTCCGTGGCCCACAAATCACGAACTTGAGCATAACGTTTACCCGCACAAATTTTAAAAGAAATTAGACTTTAAGCCTTAAGGACTTCGCGCTCATCAGGAGAAGTTAACCGTGTTTAGAACCTCGCCTAACGGTACATTGTTTACGGGGTGTCTAGGAAAGTGTTAACGGCGAAACCGCCAAAAGAGAAAGGGTTATTTAATTAAGGAACTTCGCGAAAGCGTTGGAAAACCTCCCCTTATCTCTGCACTTACCTGGCCTCGTGATCAGTGTATCTTGAGCCCGTTTCTCGACACAGTTTTACTTCGACAATCAAGTTCTGGAGCAGGTCTAGTTGACCTAGGTGAACCCTAGAACGATTAGGTGTGTGGTATTTTTGTGTCGTGATTGTTTTTGTCCATATTCTTTTTGTGTGTATATTTCATTCTTTTGTTAATATATAACTATACAAAAAAAAATCACATTCTTTTTCCCCTCCTTTTCTCTGCCTTTCTTTCTTTCTCTCTTCATATCATGGGTACACCACCTCGCAAAACTCTTGCCGAACTTTGGTACCCACAACCAGACATTACTTCTTATGGTTCTTGTTTTGGCCGAATGTCTAACGATCCCTCCATGCCCAAAATCTCTTTGAAAGACCGGATAGACGCGTCTAGGACAAACACTTGCACTCCACATTCCACTGTGTATCAATCTTTTCAACCTCCCGCACCCGCTTATGTTGATACCACTTTTACAAGTCGTCCTTTGTCCATCGCTGAACAAATTGAACAATCTCGTAGCCGATCTTTCACTCCTTTCACCACCACAGATTCTTGGGATCAACAATTCCATTCACCTTCTTATCCAAATGTTGATCCTGCTCCTGTCCAGCCATTCAATTCCTACCAGTCCTACCCGACTTTTGCACATTCCCTAGACATTTCTTCAGAACCGCCATTTGGGAATTTTCAGTATCCAAACAACTTTGAATCTTTTACTGAAACCCCTTCACAACCCATGTCTAGTCTGGAACAGTCGTTTGAAGACTTTAGGGTAGCGTCAAGCCAACAGATGATAGATTTGAATGCGTCCATGGCCGCTCTCATACAGCCTAGTGACCCGATAGCTAGTTTCCAACCAGCTCCACATTTCCTAATGTATGATGAGGCGGCAGGACAGGCTGTGAATTTGAGTGGAGAAAGTGAGATGTACCCCCTTCCAAATCAAACCTACCCGTCCCAAATTGAATCCCACAACTCTTGTTTTGAAAGTCTATCGAGTGTCTCACATGATTTATCAATTGAAGATAGAATGATTAATGAGTCGTGCGACTTTGTGGTGTTTGATTTGCCCGATTGTGAAGGGTCCCTTCCAAGTGAAACCAACCCCAATCCTTTTGATCTCTACACCTCAACTCTAGAACCCGAATCGATTGAAATCCATGCTTTTGTTGAGGTGTCTGAGAATATTGATTTTCACTTGATTGAGGATATCGACGCTGGGAATATTTTGGATGATGAACCCATAAATTTGGCTGAGTTTTTCTCTTCAAATCATCATCCCGAGTCATTAAATGTTTTTCCCGAACCCCATATGCGTCTGGATTTTGAAGAGAAGTGCATGGATGTGCTTAACTTTGAGGAGAATTTTGAGGATATTTTTGAGGATGAAACAGTTCTAGATGATGAGTCGGATTTTCCAATTCATCCTGTTCCTTTCACTGACTGTGTACACCCTCCAGAACTCTTAACCGATACCCTTCCTCAACCACTTCCCTCCATCCTTTCCATCGTCCCGACCTTGCAAGAACCCGTATCATTTTCACTTCCTGTGTCTGGTTTACCAGGTTCGGCGTACCCATGGCTTCTTACGAATCTTGAGGGATTTGACCCAATTTCTCGCCATATTGATAGATTAGTACAATCCATCTTTTCACATCGATCATTACAGATTGTACTAATTTATTCAATCCATTTCCACCCTCAAGTTCGTATTCCATTTCTTTCTCCCTTCCACCATTCTTCTTCCCATATACCGAGACCGTATCCCGCTTCTATCTCCATACGGTCTCGCGTATTCTCCATTTCTTTCCTCTTCACCTTCTTTCACCAGCCACTGCTTTATCACGATAAGATCTTTGAATGGTTGGTACTAACTTTTGGCCTGTGTAAGGCCTTGTATAGCTTGATACTGTTTTCTTTCCCCCCTAATCCTGAACTTCAACGCTTAACAGTGGAAACACTGTTTTACTTAAAGCTTGGGGGGGACACCATTTTTGTATATATTTTTTTCCTTTTTGCTTTGTATATAATTTGTTTTTAGGGAGCGCCGACAATTTTGACCCTCTTGGTATAGCCTGACAGTGAGGGCACTGTCAAGTTTAAGTTTGGGGGTGTGCCCGGTAAGCTTTCTTCCTTCGCATTCATTTATATATTTTGCATTTGCATACCTTATTAAAAACCCACAAAAATCGAAAAATTTCCAAAATATAAAAACTTTGTCGTCAAGTTAGCTAATAAGGTAGCTTAGATTTTTATTCTGAAAGTTTAGTTGATATGTTAGAAATAACTAAATTCTAGGCCTAGGAATTAAAAATCCTAAAAATAACCCTCATTCTGTCTAACTTTGGTAAGTATACGTCCTTACAGTTTTTTTTGAGAAATAGGTAATCTTGAATTCAGTTTTAGAGTTAAGTCAAGATGAAGGGAAAGTATTGAAGCTTTACCGGAGGATAAGTCTGAAAAATAGTTTCTTTTATTGAGTTCAAATTTAGAAAGTATATACCCTACAAATTGCACTTACACGCACCTTGAAACTTGGGATAGTAGAGGATACCTAGAAATACTCTTGCCTGAAAGCCTAGTATGAAAGAAAAAACGGTATTTAAAGCTAAACACCAAAAGAGCATATTGAAAAATATATCCGGTCTTGAAAAAGAAAAAGAAAAAGAAAAAGAAAAATAGAATAAAATCAAGACCTGGAGACTGCTATTTACGCTTTAAGTTCACATATTCAGTAATCAGCCGTTAGTGCCTCAAGAAGCATTAATAGTCGCATGAAAAGGTGTGTGAGCAAATCCGTTCATCCTTAATGAAAAGAAGTAGTATTAGGTATTAGGGCAAGGGTATTATAGCTTGAATTGAATTCTAAAGTGTAGGGGTGCAAATATACACACACGTAGGGGTATACAATCGATGTTTGGATAAAAGATAGAAATAAAGAATAAGACTTGTGTTTTCTGTAAAGTTGATAAAAATCCCTGATTTGAGACCACACTTTTAGAAGGAAAACTCAAGAGATACCAATATCTTTCTAAGCTTTTTTGGAACGTATATGATCTAAGGTTAAATAGATAGGAGGTGTGAAAAATAAGGGTTGGATATTTCTAAACTTAGGATGATAGAATTTCTAACGTAAATACTGAACTGCAGGAGTAGAATCATTGTTAACTTATGCAACTAATTTAACGGGATTTTGTGGGTGTAATCCGCTGAAAACCCTCAGGAGACAACACTCCTCCTACTAGGGACACATGGAGGTTTAACGGTTTGTTGCACGCGCTCAGTGCAATCGCGTTCCCTGCGAAAGTGTGGTTAGGATTTTATTTTTGTGAATAATTGGTTTTGCTCGGGACGAGCAAAAGTTAAGTTTGGGGGTATTTGTTCATACCAGAATATTGCATTTTATACCGCCCATTCTTACGCTCGGTTGTTTATAGGTAGGTGCTTTTAATCCGTGTTCGCTACATATTTACAGGCCACAGTTTTCTAGTCCAAAATAACACAATTGATACAAAATCTCCACTGCTACGCCAAAATACAGAACATCTGTTGACAGCAGATAAAAGCCGGCTTCCTGTCATCCGTATCCGTCCAGTGCCACTTACCAGTTCCAGAGACAAGACATATGATAGTGGTCATTCGTGTCTCGGACAAGCACAGAGCACGAGGGGGGTAGCACAAGAATCAATGGGTGCGCGGAGCTCGAGGGAGAAAAGGTCAAAAGTATTATTTTTGTTGCCACTTTGGACCATTGCAAATCTGATGCAACTGTGGAAGCAAACTGCAATTTGGTATATGTAGAATAACATAGGACAGAGAACCAGGGAAGCACCCATAATTTGAGGGCCCAACTCCCCAAAAGGGCCGCGGAACCGCGGCATAAGCATGCTTAGGCCGCGGTTCCGCGGCCGTATAGACTCCTCGTTCTGTCGTTTTTTGGGGGCATTTTGGTACATTCATTTAGGGGCAGATTCTTGCCCTAGATTTCCAGTTCCCTTCCTATAAATATCCCAGATCTGAGCCAAACCAAGTGTTAAATTCTTTAGCCTCTTTTTGTTAGGTTTTAGTCTTTTTCTTCTTCTTCTTCATTCTTTCCTCCATGAAAATTGTAGTGAGAGCTTTTTGAGTGGATGATGAAATGAAGATGATGGTTTTTGTATTATTCTTTTTGCTTAGCTTCCCCCTTGAGCTCTCTACCTTAACTTGATTTTGCAACCTCTTAAGTGAGCTTGCAAGTTTAAGCTTTGGTCATTGGTCTCAAGGGGTTGTATCATTTTGTTCTCTCTTTAGTGCTTCATTTCACATGAGTTCTTTACCCTTCTCTTGATCTTGCAACCTCTTGACTGAGCTTGCAAGTTTAAGGGTTGGCTATTGATCCCATGCTTGTCTTGAGTTCTATGGTTCGTGTAATTACTTTCTTGCATTTTTCATTCTTGTCTTTAATTACTTGCAATTTATTACCATGCACTTTAATTACTTGCTTGTAATCTTTTCTTTTCTTTGTTCTTTTCTTTTGCTCTTTTTGGTTTGTTTTGTGAATGGTTGTAATTATTATTGTTAAGAAGAAATACGATATTATAAGTTAACGTTTCTTTGCTCATCTCCTTTTCCCGTATTTTCCATTGAACTCCGCCCAAACGATACGCAAGCGCTCCGTTAGGCACCCTACCCTAACAAGGTAACGGTGATTCCTAACCGCGACCGGTTGCGTTCGGTTTGGCCGGAGGCGAAAGCAAGAGACAAGAACGGAAGGACAAGGGTAAATAAGCCGGATTCCACGAATACCGCGCTTAAATCCCCTAATCCACGTTGTTGCCGATTGCTCTAGCTTCAATTGGTCAAGACTCGGCTCAAAGGTTTTGAGTACGGATTTCTTTAGCTTACAATTTCGTATCTTTTTCTTAACAACTTTATACTTGCAAATAATACACATAGGTTAGACTTGAACAAACATATACTCATTCTTTATTGACTCGTCTAAGACAAGAACGGAAATACAACCATCTCGCTGTGGATCGACCCGTGCTCAACCGGCTAGCTGCATAGCGACACCGTCTTGATTGCGGTTAACTTTAATTCTTTCAATCAAATGGCGCCGTTGCCGGGGACACGGTAGCGTATTTTCTTTCTTGTTATTCGGGTTAATAATCTTTTTGTATATATTTATAAATAAAAAAAATCTTTTTGTTATTTTTGATCATTTTTGTGGGCAAGAGTGCAGATTTTTGCAGATTTCCAAACTGCGATTGTGGGAGCAAAGTATATGTTCAAAGTTAAGGTGATTACGAAGTACAGTGCCAAAGATCCGGGTAGTTTGACCCGCGCAAGCGAACCTTTCAAGCTTACCGGATTTGATTCAACGGGGGTTTCCTAACCCAAAAACTTAACGGTACGTACTTTACTAACACCTTCTTCTCAAATCCGACGCATCCAATATACTATTCTTTGCAGGATTCTTTGCAAGTTCGCTAGCAAACGCTAAAAATTGACTAACCCGTATTTGTTGCAGTGCCGTGCTTAAACTAAAAAACGATTGTTTGATTCTTTATAGAATTTTTATTGAATTGCGCATTGCATACATTAATACGGACTTAAGGGCAAGCGAACCCCACAATATACGGTAAAGGATTTCATCACCTTTTCCGTGGCCCACAAATCACGAACTTGAGCATAACGTTTACCCGCACAAATTTTAAAAGAAATTAGACCTTAAGCCTTAAGGACTTCGCGCTCATCAGGAGAAGTTAACCATGTTTAGAACCTCGCCTAACGGTACATTGTTTACGGGGTGTCTAGGAAAGTGTTAACGGCGAAACCGCCAAAAGAGAAAGGGTTATTTAATTAAGGAACTTCGCGAAAGCGTTGGAAAACCTCCCCTTATCTCTGCACTTACCTGGCCTCGTGATCAGTGTATCTTGAGCCCGTTTCTCGACACAGTTTTACTTTGACAATCAAGTTCTGGAGCAGGTCTAGTTGACCTAGGTGAACCCTAGAACGATTAGGTGTGTGGTATTTTTGTGTCGTGATTGTTTTTGTCCATATTCTTTTTGTGTGTATATTTCATTCTTTTGTTAATATATAACTATACAAAAAAAATCACATTCTTTTTCCCCTCCTTTTCTCTGCCTTTCTTTCTTTCTCTCTTCATATCATGGGTACACCACCTCGCAAAACTCTTGCCGAACTTTGGTACCCACAACCAGACATTACTTCTTATGGTTCTTGTTTTGGCCGAATGTCTAACGATCCCTCCATGCCCAAAATCTCTTTGAAAGACCTGATAGACGCGTCTAGGACAAACACTTGCACTCCACATTCCACTGTGTATCAATCTTTTCAACCTCCCGCACCCGCTTATGTTGATACCACTTTTACAAGTCGTCCTTTGTCCATCGCTGAACAAATTGAACAATCTCGTAGCCGATCTTTCACTCCTTTCACCACCACAGATTCTTGGGATCAACAATTCCATTCACCTTCTTATCCAAATGTTGATCCTGCTCCTGTCCAGCCATTCAATTCCTACCAGTCCTACCCGACTTTTGCACATTCCCTAGACATTTCTTCAGAACCGCCATTTGGGAATTTTCAGTATCCAAACAACTTTGAATCTTTTACTGAAACCCCTTCACAACCCATGTCTAGTCTGGAACAGTCGTTGGAAGACTTTAGGGTAGCGTCAAGCCAACAGATGATAGATTTGAATGCGTCCATGGACGCTCTCATACAGTCTAGTGACCCGGTAGCTAGTTTCCAACCAGCTCCACATTTCCCAATGTATGATGAGGCGGCAGGACAGGCTGTGAATTTGAGTGGAGAAAGTGAGATGTACCCCCTTCCAAATCAAACCTACCCGTCCCAAATTGAATCCCACAACTTTTGTTTTGAAAGTCTATCGAGTGTCCCACATGATTTATCAATTGAAGATAGAATGATTAATGAGTCGTGCGACTTTGTGGTGTTTGATTTGCCCGATTGTGAAGGGTCCCTTCCAAGTGAAACCAACCCCAATCCTTTTGATCTCTACACCTCCACTCTAGAACCCGAATCGATTGAAATCCATGCTTTTGTTGAGGTGTCTGAGAATATTGATTTTCACTTGATTGAGGATATCGACGCTGGGAATATTTTGGATGATGAACCCATAAATTTGGCTGAGTTTTTCTCTTCAAATCATCATCCCGAGTCATTAAATGTTTTTCCCGAACTCCATATGCGTCTGGATTTTGAAGAGAAGTGCATGGATGTGCTTAACTTTGAGGAGAATTTTGAGGATATTTTTGAGGATGAAACAGTTCTAGATGATGAGTCGGATTTTCCAATTCATCCTGTTCCTTTCACTGACTGTGTACACCCTCCAGAACCCTTAACCGATACCCTTCCTCAACCACTTCCCTCCATCCTTTCCATCGTCCCGACCTTGCAAGAACCCGTATCATTTTCACTTCCTGTGTCTGGTTTACCAGGTTCGGCGTACCCATGGCTTCTTACGAATCTTGAGGGATTTGACCCAATTTCTCGCCATATTGATAGATTAGTACAATCCATCTTTTCACATCGATCATTACAGATTGTACTAATTTATTCAATCCATTTCCACCCTCAAGTTCGTATTCCATTTCTTTCTCCCTTCCACCATTCTTCTTCCCATATACCGAGACCGTATCCCGCTTCTATCTCCATACGGTCTCACGTATTCTTCATTTCTTTCCTCTTCACCTTCTTTCACCAGCCACTGCTTTATCACGATAAGATCTTTGAATGGTTGGTACTAACTTTTGGCCTGTGTAAGGCCTTGTATAGCTTGATACTGTTTTCTTTCCCCCCTAATCCTGAACTTCAACGCTTAACAGTGGAAACACTGTTTTACTTAAAGCTTGGGGGGGACACCATTTTTGTATATATTTTTTTCCTTTTTGCTTTGTATATAATTTGTTTTTAGGGAGCGCCGACAATTTTGACCCTCTTGGTATAGCCTGACAGTGAGGGCACTGTCAAGTTTAAGTTTGGGGGTGTGCTCGGTAAGCTTTCTTCCTTGAAATACTCTTGCCTGAAAGCCTAGTATGAAAGAAAAAACGGTATTTAAAGCTAAATACCAAAAGAGCATATTGAAAAATATATCCGGTCTTGAAAAAGAAAAAGAAAAAGAAAAATAGAATAAAATCAAGACCTGGAGACTGCTATTTACGCTTTAAGTTCACATATTCAGTAATCTGCCGTTAGTGCCTCAAGAAGCATTAATAGTCGTATGAGAAGGTGTGTGAGCAAATCCGTTCATCCTTAATGAAAAGAAGTAGTATTAGGTATTAGGGCAAGGGTATTATAGCTTGAATTGAATTCTAAAGTGTATGGGTGCAAATATACACACACGTAGGGGTATACAATCGATGTTTGGGTAAAAGATAGAAATAAAGAATAAGACTTGTGTTTTCTGTAAAGTTGATAAAAATCCCTGATTTGAGACCACACTTTTAGAAGGAAAACTCAAGAGATACCAATATCTTTCTAAGCTTTTTTGGAACGTATATGATCTAAGGTTAAATAGATAGGAGGTGTGAAAAATAAGGGTTGGATATTTCTAAACTTAGGATGATAGAATTTCTAACGTAAATACTGAACTGTAGGAGTAGAATCATTGTTAACTCATGACACTAATTTGATGGGATTTTGTGGGTGTAATCCGCTGAAAACCCTCAGGAGACAACACTCCTCTTACTAGGGACACCTTGAGATTTAACGGCTTGTTGCACGCGCTCAGTGCAATCGTGTTCCCTGCGAAAGTGCGGTTAGGATTTTATTTTTGTGAATAATTGGTTTTGCTCGGGACGAGCAAAAGTTAAGTTTGGGGGTATTTGTTCATACCAGAATATTGCATTTTATACCGCCCATTCTTACTCTCGGTTGTTTGTAGGTAGGTGCTTTTAATCCGTGTTCGCTACATATTTACAGGCCACAGTTTTCTAGTCCAAAATAACGCAATTGATACAAAATCTCCACTGCTACGCCAAATACAGAACATCTGTTGACAGCAGATAAAAGCCGGCTTCCGGTCATCCGTATCCGTCCAGTGCCACTTACCAGTTCCAGAGACAAGACATATGACAGTGGTCATTCGTGTCTCGGACAAGCACAGAGCACGAGGGGGGCAGCACAAGAATCAATGGGTGCGCGGAGCTCGAGGGAGAAAAGGTCAAAAGTATTATTTTTGTTGCCACTTTGGACCATTGCAAATCTGATGCATTTGTGGAAGCAAACTGCAATTTGGTATATGTAGAATAACATAGGACAGAGAACCAGGGAAGCACCCATAATTTGAGGGCCAAACTCCCCAAAAGGGCCGCGGAACCGCGGCATAAGAATGCTTAGGCCGCGGTTCCGCGGCCGTATAGACTCCTCGTTCTGTCGTTTTTTGGGGGCATTTTGTTACATTCATTTAGGGGCAGATTCTTGCCCTAGATTTCAAGTTCCCTTCCTATAAATATCCCAGATCTGAGCCAAACCAAGTGTTAAATTCTTTAGCCTCTTTTTGTTAGGTTTTAGTCTTTTTCTTCTTCTTCTTCATTCTTTCCTCCATGAAAATTTTAGTGAGAGCTTTTTGAGTGGATGATGAAATGAAGATGAGGGTTTTTGTATTATTCTTTTTGCTTAGCTTCCCCCTTGAGCTCTCTACCTTAACTTGATCTTGCAACCTCTTAAGTGAGCTTGCAAGTTTAAGCTTTGGTCATTGGTCTCAAGGGGTTGTATCATTTTGTTCTCTCTTTAGTGCTTCATTTCACATGAGTTCTTTACCCTTCTCTTGATCTTGCAACCTCTTGACTGAGCTTGCAAGTTTAAGGGTTGGCTATTGATCCCATGCTTGTCTTGAGTTCTATGGTTCGTGTAATTACTTTCTTGCATTTTTCATTCTTGTCTTTAATTACTTGCAATTTATTACCATGCACTTTAATTACTTGCTTGTAATCTTTTCTTTTCTTTGTTCTTTTCTTTTGCTCTTTTTGGTTTGTTTTGTGAATGGTTGTAATTATTATTGTTAAGAAGAAATACGATATTATAAGTTAACGTTTCTTTGCTCATCTCCTTTTCCCGTATTTTCCATTGAACTCCGCCCAAACGATACGCAAGCGCTCCGTTAGGCACCCTACCCTAACAAGGTAACGGTGATTCCTAACCGCGACCGGTTGCGTTCGGTTTGGCCGGAGGCGAAAGCAAGAGACAAGAACGGAAGGACAAGGGTAAATAAGCCGGATTCCACGAATACCGCGCTTAAATCCCCTAATCCACGTTGTTGCCGATTGCTCTAGCTTCAATTGGTCAAGACTCGGCTCAAAGGTTTTGAGTACGGATTTCTTTAGCTTATAATTTCGTATCTTTTTCTTAACAACTTTATACTTGCAAATAATACACATAGGTTAGACTTGAACAAACATATACTCATTCTTTATTGACTCGTCTAAGACAAGAACGGAAATACAACCATCTCCCTGTGGATCGACCCGTGCTCAACCGGCTAGCTGCATAGCGACACCGTCTTGATTGCGGTTAACTTTAATTCTTTCAATCAAATGGCGCCGTTGCCGGGGACACGGTAGCGTATTTTCTTTCTTGTTATTCGGGTTAATAATCTTTTTGTATATATTTATAAATAAAAAAAATCTTTTTGTTATTTTTGATCATTTTTGTGGGCAAGAGTGCAGATTTTTGCAGATTTCCAAACTGCGATTGTGGGAGCAAAGTATACGTTCAAAGTTAAGGTGATTACGAAGTACAGTGCTAAAGATCCGGGTAGTTTGACCCGCGCAAGCGAACCTTTCAAGCTTACCGGATTTGATTCAACGGGGGTTTCCTAACCCAAAAACTAAACGGTACGTACTTTACTAACACTTTCTTCTCAAATCCGACGCATCCAATATACTATTCTTTGCAGGATTCTTTGCAAGTTCGCTAGCAAACGCTAAAAATTGACTAACCCGTATTTGTTGCAGTGCCGTGCTTAAACTAAAAAACGATTGTTTGATTCTTTATAGAATTTTTATTGAATTGCGCATTGCATACATTAATACGGACTTAAGGGCAAGCGAACCCCACAATATACGGTAAAGGATTTCATCACCTTTTCCGTGGCCCACAAATCACGAACTTGAGCATAACGTTTACCCGCACAAATTTTAAAAGAAATTAGACTTTAAGCCTTAAGGACTTCGCGCTCATCAGGAGAAGTTAACCGTGTTTAGAACCTCGCTTAACAGTACATTGTTTACGGGGTGTCTAGGAAAGTGTTAACGGCGAAACCGCCAAAAGAGAAAGGGTTATTTAATTAAGGAACTTCGCGAAAGCGTTGGAAAACCTCCCCTTATCTCTGCACTTACCTGGCCTCGTGATCAGTGTATCTTGAGCCCGTTTCTCGACACAGTTTTACTTCGACAATCAAGTTCTGGAGCAGGTCTAGTTGACCTAGGTGAACCCTAGAACGATTAGGTGTGTGGTATTTTTGTGTCATGATTGTTTTTGTCCATATTCTTTTTGTGTGTATATTTCATTCTTTTGTTAATATATAACTATACAAAAAAAAATCACATTCTTTTTCCCCTCCTTTTCTCTGCCTTTCTTTCTTTCTCTCTTCATATCATGGGTACACCACCTCACAAAACTCTTGCCGAACTTTGGTACCCACAACCAGAAATTACTTCTTATGGTTCTTGTTTTGGCCGAATGTCTAACGATCCCTCCATGCCCAAAATCTCTTTGAAAGACCGGATAGACGCGTCTAGGACAAACACTTGCACTCCACATTCCACTGTGTATCAATCTTTTCAACCTCCTGCACCCGCTTATGTTGATACCACTTTTACAAGTCGTCCTTTGTCCATCGCTGAAGAAATTGAACAATCTCGTAGCCGATCTTTCACTCCTTTCACCACCACAGATTCTTGGGATCAACAATTCCATTCACCTTCTTATCCAAATGTTGATCCTGCTCCTGTCCAGCCATTCAATTCCTACCAGTCCTACCCGACTTTTGCACATTCCCTAGACATTTCTTCAGAACCGCCATTTGGGAATTTTCAGTATCCAAACAACTTTGAATCTTTTACTGAAACCCCTTCACAACCCATGTCTAGTCTGGAACAGTCGTTGGAAGACTTTAGGGTAGCGTAAAGCCAACAGATGATAGATTTGAATGCGTCCATGGCCGCTCTCATACAGCCTAGTGACCCGGTAGCTAGTTTCCAACCAGCTCCACATTTCCCAATGTATGATGAGGCGGCAGGACAGGCTGTGAATTTGAGTGGAGAAAGTGAGATGTACCCCCTTCCAAATCAAACCTACCCGTCCCAAATTGAATCCCACAACTCTTGTTTTGAAAGTCTATCGAGTGTCCCACATGATTTATCAATTGAAGATAGAATGATTAATGAGTCGTGCGACTTTGTGGTGTTTGAATTGCCCGATTGTGAAGGGTCCCTTCCAAGTGAAACCAACCCCAATCCTTTTGATCTCTACACCTCCACTCTAGAACCCGAATCGATTGAAATCCATGCTTTTGTTGAGGTGTCTGAGAATATTCATTTTCACTTGATTGAGGATATCGACTCTGGGAATATTTTGGATGATGAACCCATAAATTTGGCTGAGTTTCTCTCTTCAAATCATCATCCCGAGTCATTAAATGTTTTTCCCGAACCCCATATACGTCTGGATTTTGAAGAGAAGTGCATGGATGTGCTTAACTTTGAGGAGAATTTTGAGGATATTTTTGAGGATGAAACAGTTCTAGATGATGAGTCGGATTTTCCAATTCATCCTGTTGCTTTCACTGACTGTGTACACCCTCCAGAACCCTTAACCGATACCCTTCCTCAACCACTTCCCTCCATACTTTCCATCGTCCCGACCTTGCAAGAACCCGTATCATTTTCACTTCCTGTGTCTGGTTTACCAGGTTCGGCGTACCCATGGCTTCTTACGAATCTTGAGGGATTTGACCCAATTTCTCGCCATATTGATAGATTAGTACAATCCATCTTTTCACATCGATCATTACAGATTGTACTAATTTATTCAATCCATTTCCACCCTCAAGTTCGTATTCCATTTCTTTCTCCCTTCCACCATTCTTCTTCCCATATACCAAGACCGTATCCCGCTTCTATCTCCATACGGTCTCGCGTATTCTCCATTTCTTTCCTCTTCACCTTCTTTCACCAGCCACTGCTTTATCACGATAAGATCTTTGAATGGTTGGTACTAACTTTTGGCCTGTGTAAGGCCTTGTATAGCTTGATACTGTTTTCTTTCCCCCCTAATCCTGAACTTCAACGCTTAACAGTGGAAACACTGTTTTACTTAAAGCTTAGGGGGACACCATTTTTGTATATATATTTTTTCCTTTTTGCTTTGTATATAATTTGTTTTTAGGGAGCGCCGACAATTTTGACCCTCTTGGTATAGCCTGACAGTGAGGGCACTGTCAAGTTTAAGTTTGGGGGTGTGCTCGGTAAGCTTTCTTCCTTCGCATTCATTTGTATATTTTGCATTTGCATACCTTATTAAAAACCCACAAAAATCGAAAAATTTCCAAAATATAAAAACTTTGTCGTCAAGTTAGCTAATAAGGTAGCTTAGATTTTTATTCTGAAAGTTTAGTTGATATGTTAGAAATAACTAAATTCTAGGCCTAGGAATTGAAAATCCTAAAAATAACTCTCATTCTGTCTAACTTTGGTAAGTATACGTCCTTACAGTTTTTTTTGAGAAATAGGTAATCTTGAGTTCAGTTTTAGAGTTAAGTCAAGATGAAGGGAAAGTATTGAAGCTTTACCGGAGGATAAGTCTGAAAAATAGTTTCTTTTCTTGAGTTCAAATTTAGAAAGTATATACCCTACAAATTGCACTTACACGCACCTTGAAACTTGGGATAGTAGAGGATACCTAGAAATACTCTTGCCTGAAAGCCTAGTATGAAAGAAAAAACGGTATTTAAAGCTAAACACCAAAAGAGCATATTGAAAAATATATCCGGTCTTGAAAAAGAAAAAGAAAAATAGAATAAAATCAAGACCTGGAGACTGCTATTTACGCTTTAAGTTCACATATTCAGTAATCGGCCGTTAGTGCCTCAAGAAGCATTAATAGTCGCATGAAAAGGTGTGTGAGCAAATCCGTTCATCCTTAATGAAAAGAAGTAGTATTAGGTATTAGGGCAAGGGTATTATAGCTTGAATTGAATTCTAAAGTGTAGGGGTGCAAATATACACACACGTAGGGGTATACAATCGATGTTTGGATAAAAGATAGAAATAAAGAATAAGACTTGTGTTTTCTGTAAAGTTGATAAAAATCCCTGATTTGAGACCACACTTTTAGAAGGAAAACTCAAGAGATACCAATATCTTTCTAAGCTTTTTTGGAACGTATATGATCTAAGGTTAAATAGATAGGAGGTGTGAAAAATAAGGGTTTGATATTTCTAAACTTAGGATGATAGAATTTCTAACGTAAATACTGAACTGTAGGAGTAGAATCATTGTTAACTTATGACACTAATTTGATGGGATTTTGTGAGTGTAATCCGCTGAAAACCCTCAGGAGACAACACTCCTCCTACAAGGGACACCTAGAGGTTTAACGGCTTGTTGCACGCGCTCAGTGCAATCGCGTTCCCTGCGAAAGTGCGGTTAGGATTTTATTTTTGTGAATAATTGGTTTTGCTCGGGACGAGCAAAAGTTAAGTTTGGGGGTATTTGTTCATACCAGAATATTGCATTTTATACCGCCCATTCTTACGCTCGGTTGTTTATAGGTAGGTGCTTTTAATCCGTGTTCGCTACATATTTACAGGCCACAGTTTTCTAGTCCAAAATAACGCAATTGATACAAAATCTCCACTGCTACGCCAAAATACAGAACATCTGTTGACAGCAGATAAAAGCCGGCTTCCGGTCATCCGTATCCGTCCAGTGCCACTTACCAGTTCCAGAGACAAGACATACGACAGTGGTCATTCGTGTCTCGGACAAGCACAGAGCACGAGGGGGGCAGCACAAGAATCAATGGGTGCGCGGAGCTCGAGGGAGAAAAGGTCAAAAGTATTATTTTTGTTGCCACTTTGGACCATTGCAAATCTGATGCAACTGTGGAAGCAAACTGCAATTTGGTATATGTAGAATAACATAGGACAGAGAACCAGGGAAGCACCCATAATTTGAGGGCCTAACTCCCCAAAAGGGCCGCGGAACCGCGGCATAAGCATGCTTAGGCCGTGGTTCCGCGGCCGTATAGACTCCTCGTTCTGTCGTTTTTTGGGGGCATTTTGTTACATTCATTTAGGGGCAGATTCTTGCCCTAGATTTCCAGTTCCCTTCCTATAAATATCCCAGATCTGAGCCAAACCAAGTGTTAAATTCTTTAGCCTCTTTTTGTTAGGTTTCAGTCTTCTTCTTCTTCTTTTTCTTCATTCTTTCCTCCATGAAAATTGTAGTGAGAGCTTTTTGAGTGGATGATGAAATGAAGATGAGGGTTTTTGTATTATTCTTTTGCTTAGGTTTCCCCTTGAGCTCTCTACCTTAACTTGATCTTGCAACCTCTTAAGTGAGCTTGCAAGTTTAAGCTTTGGTCATTGGTCTCAAGGGGTTGTATCATTTTGTTCTCTCTTTAGTGCTTCATTTCACATGAGTTCTTTACCCTTCTCTTGATCTTGCAATCTCTTGACTGAGCTTGCAAGTTTAAGGGTTGGCTATTGATCCCATGCTTGTCTTGAGTTCTATGGTTCGTGTAATTACTTTCTTGCATTTTTCATTCTTGTCTTTAATTACTTGCAATTTATTACCATGCACTTTAATTACTTGCTTGTAATCTTTTCTTTTCTTTGTTCTTTTCTTTTGCTCTTTTTGGTTTGTTTTGTGAATGGTTGTAATTATTATTGTTAAGAAGAAATACGATATTATAAGTTAACGTTTCTTTGCTCATCTCCTTTTCCCGTATTTTCCATTGAACTCCGCCCAAACGATACGCAAGCGCTCCGTTAGGCACCCTACCCTAACAAGGTAACGGTGATTCCTAACCGCGACCGGTTGCGTTCGGTTTGGCCGGAGGCGAAAGAAAGAGACAAGAACGGAAGGACAAGGGTAAATAAGCCGGATTCCACGAATACCGCGCTTAAATCCCCTAATCCACGTTGTTGCCGATTGCTCTAGCTTCAATTGGTCAAGACTCGGCTCAAAGGTTTTGAGTACGGATTTCTTTAGCTTACAATTTCGTATCTTTTTCTTAACAACTTTATACTTGCAAATAATACACATAGGTTAGACTTGAACAAACATATACTCATTCTTTATTGACTCGTCTAAGACAAGAACGGAAATACAACCATCTCCCTGTGGATCGACCCGTGCTCAACCGGCTAGCTGCATAGCGACACCGTCTTGATTGCGGTTAACTTTAATTCTTTCAATCAAATGGCGCCGTTGCCGGGGACACGGTAGCGTATTTTCTTTCTTGTTATTCGGGTTAATAATCTTTTAAAGTCGCTATGCAATGTGCATAACACTGCACAATGGCGGACGTCTATTATAAGAAAATAGCCATATACGTATATATCCTTTGTTTACTATATACGTTCCGCCGTTTTGGAAACAATTTAGAAGGGTTTCCTTGTTTTAAACGTTTCGTGTCATATCAGACACGTAGGTAAATACTGAGACTATAGCTCGCTTTTTGGAAATCCCTTTGAAATCTATCAATGCATGCAAAATATACTCAGGTACTGTCATCTGACTCGTCCTGCTCGGTACGAAAACAATAATAAAACATCACAAAAACGTACTGCTCCATATGAAACCAATCCCAAAATGTGCATATGAATGCTACGTGCGTCTGGTGCGCACGGAAATCAAAATCCATGAATGTGCCATACATGTGTACAGAAACAACATCAAGGTGCAACGGGTGTGCACGAAGCATCTGTCATAGGCAACGTGTGTGCCTGGCAGCAAAATCAGGTGCACCTGACATGCACGAAGAATCTCGATTTAGTGCATCTGGTGTGCACCAAAATCGTATCTCATAACATGCGCCCAACATGCGCGAAAACCCAAATCAAGTGCATCCATCATGCACGAAATCATGAAATCCAATATCAAGCGCCGAACATGCGCAAAATCCAAGCTGGTGCATAAGGTGCACAAAACAAATATCGAACATCACAATCGAAATCGAAGTCCAGTGCAACTGTGGTGCACAAATGCATATCACTGCACTGCAAGCATATGTGAACTATATCGAGTGCAAAAACCAAATCATGTGCGTACATATGCACAAAATCAACTCAACTGTATGAAATCCCTAAAATCATAAACATGTGAAACCAAGGCACGAAAACGATATCAAGTGCAACAACTGTGCAAAAATCGTAAATACTCAGTAGGTGCAACCATGGTGCATGAAAACAAATATCATAAAACTCAATCATCAAAATCAGTCATGCGAATAGATCGCCCAAAATACCGAAATCAAGTATGGCGGAATAGTCCCGCTAAAGCACATCCTCTAAGAATCTCTGGACAACTGTCGTGGTCACTCATAGCATGTCTCGTCGACGATCATGAACTCTGGCCTGCCGGCGTGCGTAACATGACCACTCATGGGTCCAAGTCTTCTCGTAATTTATTCCAGAAAAGGTCATGTCGAGGTCTCTCCCAAATCTCGTCTCTGCCGATCTGTCCGGAAGTCATCGCCCTTTACTATATCTGTTTCTGGCTCCGGAACGGTTGCATACTCATCGCGACTCTTTCTGGAAGGTATATCCATGTACAATGCCTCGGCATGCGTATCACATCTCTGATGTCGGCGGAGTGGAACGTCATCTTATCCAGATCTTGTACGAATCTCTTACTCCACTTTTCTCTAATGTCGACTGCTTCGGACTCGTCTCGTCATGGCTGCATGGACTGAGCTCCAACGGCTATCCTCGTATCTGGGGTCTCCCAAGAAGTGTATCTCACCACCAAGCATCCGAATGAAGTCGAACCATCCGATCGATTCGTCAAAACCTCATAATCCCCCAAGAGCTCAACATCTTGGGTACAGTTTAATAGTATCGAGTACATACCATAGCATCGATGGTCCAGCCGTAGAAGGGCCAACCCAAGCCTCACTAATAGCGCCGCGGAACTGCCACAAACCATAAGGTTCAAAGGCTTTCACACGGTCATTATGTCGAGTTAGGGTTTCATTTTTCTAGAGGGTCCATAGAATTGCCTGCATGGCTTTCCGAATACTTTAAACTTGGAATAATAGGTTTCTGACATTCGATCGTCTCTATCGACTCTCAACGTCTCCGCGTGAAGTCGTCTCTAGCTGGAATCAATCTATCTGATGACCTCGCATCAGGGTAGGCGAACGAACCACATGTCCTAGTCATTCATCCTCGGTGACTAGCAACCTTTTATCATCTCTTAATACAACTTGTACTGCAATAGCTCCAACACCTGGGCGATATCTCGTCGTTCGCTGCAATAACCGGCTCACTTGTCTGCACGCTGAACGGTGCCTCAATCATCATGAATACGCAATACATCAACGGTCATCAAAATCTGGTTGGCCTCTATCAGTGGCTCAATCCTCTGGTGCTGATCTGCACGTCCGAGTAATCTCACACAGCGATCCATCCAACGTTCGTGGCGCGAAAACACCATAAAAAGACACATCTCTGCAATCGTGTATCGCCGGAATTTACGCCCTGGTCAGTCCTCGTTCGTGACGAGCTCGTGCTGACCGCAGCTCTAGCCGTAGCTCTTCCTGCCCGTAATCATGGCAACAAAACCATAACTGGTACCGATGAGGCTAGATCATGAATGAATATAATACTGAGAAAAGAAATGTACATCCTAAGGCTTCTTAAGTGGAGTAGCGTATCGTAAATATGCCGCGGAACATACGTACGGTACACCACTCTACTCAAGCTACCTACTCCATCAACCAAGGGTCATCCTACGCTCCGAAGGTAAAACCTAATGCTCTGATACCAACTTTGTCACGACCCGAAAATACGGACATGACCGGCACTTAAATTACGAAACGTCTTGAGGCGTACGTAATCTAAGTAAGCCGAAAACCTAGAAATCCAAACCAAGGAAAGTAGTAGAGTGGAGGAAAACCATTTTAAACCAAATAGTTTGCAACATACGCCGAAATATGCATTTTAAAATCACAAGTCTTTTCTAAAAATTTCGGCAGAGTTTTCTTTGTAAAAACTGACCCCAAACGGGTACAAAACTTGATAAAGCATATATAACGAAAAATGCATCCCCAAGCGGGAGCTAGCTCTTCGTCAATTGACGGTCACAACTATGCAAGCAATATAATATACAACGCCGAAAGGCGAGGATCACAACAGAAAAGGAAACTCAAAACAGCAAGAAATCCATATAAATACAACGCGCGACTCTAAGGTCGAAAGAATAAACAACACTGGTCTCTATCTCTGAAATAAATACATGTTTGGTTGATGGAACTTCTAGATACAACTGAATAATAATATACAAAATATACTGATGGTCACGATACAAGTGAACCCACCTACTAGCAAATCACCCGGAAATGGAAATAGTGCCAGCAAAGCCGTAATGAAACCTGTACGGCAAAACCTGCAAGAAACTGTGGCACAACGGGGGTGAGTTGCCAACTCATGAATAAAATACATCTACGAACATAAATCTCATGTATGACGCAATTCTAGGTCATACGATCACTATATATATATAATCCTCAAATATGACAAAACTGGAGCATGAAAAGGTGGCAAGGGTAAATATCTAACCCAAGTGTAATCCCATGTGCTCGTTTCAGTACCTCAGGTAGCAATATATCACATGGATGATGTATGAATGCATGAAAATGGAATACATGTAAATGAAGAAACTGCTTTCATAACTCAGTGAGATTACTGTATTTTTAAAGCGAGGTATCATAAATGAAATCAGTATAAAAAGTGTCTAGCATCGACACAAAACATAAATCCCAATATCTCAATATCTCAGGCTCCGGCTATCCGGACTGGCCTGGATCATCAAATCTCAGTACCTCAATATCTCAAAATCTCAATGTTTCAATCTCACTATCTAGGGCGCCGTCAGTCCAGACCGGCCCCTACCATCAATCTCAAGGCCACGACGGTATCCTCCGGATATCTGACGCGTCGGGTAAAATCACCGGTCGGTAGTGCTCCCCTGCCAGGCTCATCATCTACTACTCGAGCTTCTTGCCCTGGGGTACCTTACCGGGCCCACCATGTACCCGAAATGGTTCATCCAACTCCTCGAATCGGGTCTCAAAATCCATCAGCAAACTCATGGTGGACGACTCATACATCATGGGAAAACCACATTTTTTCATTTAAAAAGAGAGAAAAGAAGTTTATAAATGTTTTTTTGCGGTTTTCCCCTAAATCCAGGAAATCTCATGAAAATCTGAATCCAAATCCTCAATAGCATGTAAACAGTGAATATAGGCATAACAGTGAATAATAACATGCATGAACCAGCAAGTAATAACTACAATGTCTAAACTAGCATATAAGGCAAGTACACTAATATCATGTTTAAACTATTAGCTAACAAGCTATGTCAATGCAATAGTATTTTCTAAGTGTACGTGACATGGCAATTACCGATGAAGATGTGTGTGAGCCGGCAGGTAAGTGTACGTGGTACATACGCATCATCGGTAATGGTGCTGGTGTCCTAACAGCATGATATCAACAATGGAATATGAAATCACAAAATAAGTATACGATGCAGAGCGAACAACAATAATGTGCGGGAGCTGAATACTAGACACAACGATAACTAATCTGCATTTAATAAAATATGAGTTCTACAGTGGTGCCATTTGAAATAACCCGAATCGCGGTGTTTTGAAAATAAGGGCTACGGTGTTTTTAAGAAAAGATAAGTCCTTTGAAATATCCGTAGAATCTCTTGACCTGTCTTTTAAAATACCTACGATCCGTTAGTTTTTGAAATAGGTAGGAATCTAATCTAGTCTGACAACGACACTAAACTATACGGCTGAACTAACAAGCTGAATTA
Source organism: Agapanthus africanus (assembly GCA_030015575.1). Taxonomy (NCBI): domain Eukaryota; kingdom Viridiplantae; phylum Streptophyta; class Magnoliopsida; order Asparagales; family Amaryllidaceae; genus Agapanthus; species Agapanthus africanus. The sequence goes on along the minus strand of JASDDO010000012.1, from coordinate 459,635,045 downwards.
AGGGTAAGGAAACCGTCTAACATCTGAGTCGATACATATATAAACATATATATTAGTCGGTGATCCCGCCTCGATAATATCACATCCGATACCATATCTATAATCAAATATTCCCAAGTCAAGAGTGCGGATCAATCATCAATATATAGCTCGTACGTAAATCCGTCGTACGGCATCCCCAAATCTGGGTACGGGTCAATATCACATTCATCATATTATTCATCTGGTATCCTCTTTATCAAAGATCTTAATCCGGGGTACTGACCTACGTCTAGTACAATACTAATATCATCAATATAATCATGATCTGACTACTGATCGACAGTCTCGTACAAACCGATATCAGCACCTATCATCATAAAGAAGTATACATCGCCCAATGCGACCCATTATAGCTATCTTAACATATCATAACTCATATCACGATCACATGTCGACCATTTCATTTATATCACTATTCACATGGTATCGTCGTCCGAAGATCCGCTATAACATCATGACGTATCTCAAATACGAATCCTGCCATATCACCGATCTCACAGTCTCAAATCAAAACTCATCGACTCACCTCAAATCCCAAACACTATCCTCAAATCCGGTAAATGATCACATAGTCCCATACCCATGTGAACATATAAATATATCCCATAAACACACATATGAAAGAAGAATGTATGCAAGTATGGGTGTGTGTGTATGTGTGGTACAACCACTACTCTAGGGTTTCGCAACACTAAACCAATCCAATCACACCTAGAATCCATCTTTATCATCAATAATCTCAAATAATATATAATCAATATATGTATGTATACGTATTCGTATACATCACCACGAACTGCGGGGGTGCTATACGCCATCCACCCGACTTTTCCCCATAGATATAAATCCACTCACCTTGCTTCCTGTGTGCCGATGCCGATGTCGCCATATTTATCTTCAACGCCTCGACGTCACGTGGGGTACCTATAAGGATATCACAAATGCTAAAGCACATGAAAATCACATCGGAAACCAAAACGGCACACACTACTCTCATAGGTAAAAACCTATAGTCTCGCATGCAAACACGATCAATAACCCTTTGCCGTTGACGTTCAAACGCCGCCCGACAGAAACGAATCACCAAATACCAAAATCCATGCTAAAACAAGTCGTTAAACATGCACCAACACAAGAAAACTACCCCAGATTCTATCCTAGATGGAATCAGTCAAAATTGCACATACCAAAGGTCAAATTTACTGGAGATAGGGCCCTGAACCTAAAACGAGGGGGTTCCAACCTGCTCTGGCCGCAAATTGCGGCCAGAAGGAATTTATCTGCGTCCAGAAAAAGGAATTAGGGGATAGGGCTTTGGGTGGTGGTTCCTAGGTGCCTGCACATCTTACTGTCAAACCAATTTTATTTTCAGGTGGCTCGGGTGATAGAAGATCTCCAAAAACACTTGCAGAATTACAGTTTTTCCCGATACCGTCTCTCTAAATCCGTATTCTGGGTTTCACTCTCAGGTCTGGTCCAATGTAACCTCACTAACAGGATTTTAAGGTCACTACAAGCCTCAATTTCACTTTACAACTCAATTCAACTCCTAACCCTAACTTGAATTTCCAAAGTCCATCAAAACTACCCGATATCGATTCAATCTTAATATAGGGGTATAAGTAATGCTAAAACTAAGCTAATGGTTCAGTATATACCTCATTTGGCAACTCAAGAATTTTCTTGAGTTTCCCCTAGTGGCCAAAATCCTTGCTTTCTTGGTCCAATGTGTTGGTCTTGAGCTTGTGCACACTTTTAGTGAAATGAAGATAGGGTTTTGGAGTTGTGTTAGAGGTGATTTGAGGAGTTGAAGAGGGGGAGAAGGAGGGGCAGCATCAGCTGCTGGAGCTGAAGAGAGAGAGGGAGAGATGTGGGAAGTGAGAGGGAGAGAGAAAGAGGTCCAAGGTCAAACCCCCCCCATACCTAATACATGCCAATGCCTCTCTTTTCTTTTTCTTTTCTTTCTTTTCTTTTCTCCAAATTCCTTTCTCACTCAAATAGTAACCCCAAAACAAACATGATAGAAATGCACAAGTGTAAGAAAAATGATATGTGCATGTTTTGCACAAAAATGCTAAAAAACCAATTAGCGAATTTTAATCGCGATTAGCACTAAATTAACATATAATTAATCATAAAAACTTAAAAATGACATAATTCCATAAAATACTCTATTTTAGAATTTTCCATAATTTTTCCAAATTTTTTTCCCATTTATCGGTATTTAATTATACCGAAATATTAAAATATTCATTAAAATAGTATTAAATTATAAAAATTCCCAAAAAATAATATTTTATTTTTTTTGAAACGTTACAGAAATGCGGATAAGGATAACTTCACCCATCACTTGCGGGTCCCCACGACTCGTAAGGAAGTAAATTCTCTTATGAGATCCTTACGACTTTCAAGAGAAAACGCCCTTCGGAATCCTCACGATTCTTAAGAAGAAATTACACCTACGGGATCCTCTCGACCAGTAGGGAGAAAATTCTTTATGAGACCCTCACGGCTCATAAAGTTGAAAAGTCTTAGGTGACAGATTCTAACCCTGTCTTCTAAGCCACCACCGCCCTACAGAGAATCCAAGATTGACAGCTATATGCTACCTACAGACCGCACTTGCTAAAATCACATGGCAACAACACGGAAAAGAGAAGAAAGCGACAAGGAAAACAACTGATCTGAATTTAATTAAGCGTTTGAGGCACACCCATTCATGCATGTGCAAAAGATTCAGAACATGAAATAAAATACGCTAAAATGAGAAATTTGCCATTCATACTGCGAAAAAGTTCTTACAATTATGAAAGCAGTAAACAAAAACATTATCGAGATGGTTACAATGGAAAAACCTCAGACCCAGGGCATGGATTGAAGAATTCAAAAGTGACCTTGTCCAGAATCTTCCAGGCCTTTCGAACCATCTTGGTATGCTTTCTTTCGCGATCACAAGCGTCGGGATCCTCACGGATGTCCTCCTCCCTCCGATAAGCAGCAAGTATTGCAGACTGTTGAAAAGCTTGATGCAGAAGATCAATAAGGTTATCTCGCCTTCTCTTTGAGATTAGGCTCATCAGATACACCGAGTGCACCTTATTCTCGGCGGCATCCAATTCCCCAAGCGGCACGCCGGTACAGAATAAAGGGAGCGCTTCCCAGATCGCTCCCACAATAAGCTTCATGAGAGAGGAACGTCGAGGAAGCAGCCGACCATTGTATGCGTCAAAGCGACTCATGATTTCGGCACACTCGGCGTTTGTGAATTCTCGATTATGAGAACGGCCAAGTGAGCGGATGTCCCCATAAGAGATAATCTCGTCAAGATCATACATATGAGCGTCCATTACTCCTGAAAAAGAAAATCAACAAAAATTAGCAGACAGACTGATTAAGCGAATTCTTATTAAAAAAGAGGCACAGGGAGTTAAACTCCTCGAGAGCAATGCTCTGTAGACAGAAGTGACGCCTGTCAAAATCAATTATGAGGGGAATTTAAAGAAATCCCCCGAGAACATTGAGAGCTTTGCTCTAAGAAGATGATATAATTCATCAAAAATAAAATTCCATCTTTAATCTTCAAGATCCATGAAAAACTCTCAAGAGTTCTTCTGTATGGTTTGAATGAAGCAAGGCTCCGTTAATGAATTAAGAAATCACAAGAAAAAATCCTTTTAGAGAGCAGAGCTCTATTAATGGGACCCTGATAGGGTTCTTTTTAGTTCTCTTTAGCTCTCTTTAGACCTATGGAGCAAATCTCTACTAGTGAAACCCTGAATGGGTTTTCTTTAGATCAAAGATCTATTAAGAACAAGGCTCTGTTAATGGGTAAAAACCTTAATTTCTTAAAATTAATTTGATTTTACCAAAGTTTGGAAAAAGTTCTAACTCTTGAAAGTTCTTGAATGGAAGAGCAAAGCTTTGAATAAAAATTCTTATGAAGAAGATGGAAATCATCTGAGGACCAAAGGTCTTATTTATAGGCATTAAGAGCCGTTTCAACTCCCCAAAAGTTGATCCAACGACTGAGATGCTACCACCGCCGCACTCACGTTTGGGGCCACGTAAGCGCAACGGTGGGGGGGGGGCATTTGTTTCCCCAATCAGAGTAAAGATCTGTTTAGAAATTTAAGAGTCAAAAATTGAAGCAACGCTTCAGATCCTGCGCTCTGCGCTGCGCGCCACGTGTCTAACACAGGTTCTGGCACCTCAAGAAGTATTAACGCATACGTTAGCCTTATTTGAGGCTAAGATCGACTTAAACGTTTGTTAAGGACAAGTTAGTCTAATTCTAGACTAAGATCAACTTAACGGGATCGTTTAGATCCGACAAGAGAGCAATTGGGCTCTATTGTTTAGTTTAATGACATTGCGGTCGATAATTAGTTTAAGGACATTATACGGTCTATTGTTAGTTTTAAGACATCGCGGTCGAGGTTAAGGACATCATAGTCCGTGAGTTTAAGGACCCCACAGTCCGGTGTTAGTTTTAAGACATCACGGTCTAGGTTAAGGACATCATAGTCCGTGAGTTTAAGGACCTCACAGTCCGATGTTAGTTTTAAGACATCACGGTCAAGGTTAAGGACATCATAGTCCATGAGTTTAAGGACCTCACAGTCCGATGTTAGTTTTAAGACATCACGGTCAAGGTTAAGGACATCATAGTCCGTGGATTTAAGGACTCTACAGTCCGATGTTAGTTTTAAGACATCACGGTCGAGGTTAGGGACATCATAGTCCATGAGTTTAAGGACCACACAGTCCGTAGCAATGTGTGGTCGTTGGGACCCGTTACCTCTCTGACGACGTTGAGGGATTACAACGACAGATATCAGAAGAGTAAAGAGATGTACCCTCGAGCCGGGTGTAAATTGATTGGAGGAGCAGATGAGCTCAGTTCAATTTAAATTGAGGACTTATGGCCAGAATTGGGCTAAGTCCAGTTAAAAAAATGTTTAACATTTTATTTTTGTCCTGCCTGTTAGGCCTTTGTTTGGGCTCTGCCCTTTTAATAATGCATAGCATTTATCAGGAACAAAGTGGTGCGCTGACAGCGCGCCACGTGGCGTATCAAGCGCTTTGCGCCAATTAAAGAGCGCATTGCGCTTCTGTCGGTTGGCGCACACGAGGAAGACACGTATCGCTCAGCGCTAGTTTGTTAGCGCACTGCGCTTTTAATTTATGAGCGCGCTGCGCTAGTTTATGTGTGCGCCAGTGAGTGACACGTGGCGCGCTTGGCGCTGAGCGCCAACCCAAGAGCGCAGTGCGCTGTTTTCAGGAGCGCAAAGTGCAGATCGTGTCTATGGTTGACACGTGGCATGTTTTGGCGCTGAGCGCCGATCCAAGGAGCGCCAGGGCGCAGTTCATGAGTGTAAAGCACTGTCTAATAGCGCAAAGCGCATTTTGATCAATTTGAAGATCAAAGAACAAATTTATGTTCTTCAAAGGAGGCCTTGCCTCAAGATCCAAGAATAAAAGTTCTTGTTTTTTATAAAAGGCTCTGCCTTTATAGATCAGAAGATCTGTGAAGTAAAAATACTTCTTTTAATATATATTTTTTGATTAGATCTTTTTGATCTTTTCTTTTTTATTAAAGATCTTCGTCTTTTTTTATAGATCTAAGATCATTTTAGAAGACGTTTCTTCTTTTTACGAGATGGTTTCATATCTGTTGTTCAAGAATTAATTCTTTACCTTTAAAGATGAAGAAATGATCTTCTCTTTTCTAAAGGCTTGCCTTTCTTTCTCTTTGAGTTTTTCTCAAATTTTGCAGAGTTTTTTTTTCTCTTTTTTTTATTCTCTTTGTTTCTCTCCTTTTTCTCTCAGACTTGAAGTCTAGGGTCCTTTATATAGGGCCAAATGATTTGTTAAATCAGTTTTGAAAGATCTTTCTCTGATTGATTTGGGAATATTTCCCACCGTTGAATCTTTGATCCTAAGGCTCCTGTTTGAAAGAAGACAATCTTCTTGTTTTTTTAATAAGATTGAGAAATCTTTCCATGCAAAATTTGTTCTGTTTTTGGTAATTCATTATTTACCATTGGATCATTGATCCAGCGGTGCTTAAAGCACAATCTTGTTGTTTGGAAAGATTTTGAGAAATCTTTCCTTAACAGAATTTAATTCTGATTAATTAATGATTTATCATTATTATTAGATCTTTTGATCTAACGGTGGGAATTTTAATTCCAGCGCTGGCGCATCTACGTTAGACACAACTGTGGCGCGCAACGCAGAGCGCAGCACAACTGTGCTAGCGCACCAGTGTCAGACACGTGGCGAGCAGCGCAATGCGCAGCGCAACCGCGCTAGCGCACCTGTGTTAGACACGTGGCGCACAACACAGAGCGCAGGATCCTGTCCACACTTTGAGAATTAACTCTAAATTGAAATGGCGTCGTTTCCCGCATTGTTTTCCAATCTGTTCATACCATAATTTTGCATTCTTATAGACCCCATTCTTATTCATTTTACAAATAAACAGGTGCTTTTGACCAATGTCTGCTACATAGTTGCAGATTACAGGTTCTCGGAACAAAAACAGTGAAAAAGATAAAAAGACGATACAAAAGTGAGACTACGACCAACAAATGGAAGAATCTTGATCAAGCCTACAGTTTGAAGACTAAACGAAGATCAATGGACGATTTCACAAAGAACAAAGGCAGCGTAAGGTTCAAGACTTCGTCACGAAGTAAGTGGTAAAAGTCCACGACTATATTCACTGTTGAAATCTGGAAGAACTCTAGAAGCTAATCTGAGACAACAACTGAAGAAAATAACAGGAAAAATGCAACAAAACAATACCTGAGAAGAAGATCCCATAATCCCTATATATGGCCGCGGATCTGCGGCCAAACATAGGTCTTGGCCGCGGTTCCGCGGCTATGTGGAGCCCGGGTCGGCGCGAACTTCGACGATTGATGGCGTGCGTTGACTAGGTCTTTTTCTTAGGGGGTAAAATTGTAATTACAGATATGACGCGATTGTAAACCTAAGGTTTCTATGTTCTATAAATAGAAATCCTAAAATCTGTTTTAGGTTATGCCTCTTTTTATTCATCTATTCAGATCTGAAAATTCCTGTGTAAATGTTTGGAGAGAGCCATCAATAAAGTAAGTAGTTTTATTTAATTGCCCTAGTTAATTCTTATTCTGTCTTAGTATAGATTTTTCATTCTTTGCCCTAGTTAGATAGTTAGAGATGTTTTTCAATTCCCTAATGAGCGAGTAGTCTCCTCGCTTGTTAGGGTTAGATTTGGGGAAGGCTTGAGAGATGAAATCTCTCACCCCTTTCTTGCCCCATCACATATAATTAATATGACTCCATGCATACATACACACACCGTTCCCTACGGCACCTTACCCCTCGAGGTAACGGTGATACCGTAGTACAAACGACCGGTTGTGTATGTTTTCCATAGAGGTTAGGGTAAGAATTAAGAAAGGAAGGACTAGAACCTAGAGGAAGAAACATCGTTTCTTCCCAATGGAACTAATCCCCTTTATTAATTGTTACCATAACACCTAAAGAGATCTAAGTTAGGGCATTAAAAGCGGTGAGGAAATCTTCAATTTCCAAACTTAACCCAAACCTAACCCTAGCAAGATTCTAGTCTTAATATAAATCTTAGTTTTTAGCGATAATCCATTCACACCGTTTGGAATTAACTCGTTAGACCAAATTAGAAAATACACAACATCCCTGTGAACCGACCCGTACTCACCGGCTAGCTACCAAGCGATGCCGTTCTTGATTGCGGTTAACAAATATTTTTGATTCATCTCTTAAAAACGCATACACGTTAAATCTTTCTCAATCAGAGCCATCCTGATTAGATAAAGTGATTGACCAATCTAATCTAGGTTAGAGTGCATGCTGAGTGTTTCTTTTTTCTCTCTCTTTTGCAGCGACCATGGCTTGAATCTAAACTAAAACTCATGAACCAAGTTAACTGAACCTTCTTAAAAACACTTTGCATTTGGATTGTCACGGAGTCGCATATATCATTGCCAATGATACATCCCCTTTGTATTTCTCCAGAACACTTCGTATCACTACGAAAATCCATATAGCTTGGATATTCCATCGTATAGTTACATATGAACTTGAAGGAACTTGTTCCAGTTCGAGGATGGATTCTGGTTCTGGATAAATTGAATATGATTATTCGGTTATCTTTTCCCTTTACCTTCTCTTAGGTTGCGAGTGCTCCTAAGATTAGGAGAGTACACCTATTGCGCTTATTGGATAGTCTTCTTCTAAACCATAGGCAGGTGCCGAAAGGTGGGGAAGGAAGAAAACCAATTAGCCTAAGTGTGGTGTACAGAAGGTAATAAGTAAAGACATATAAAGGGATTAGATTAAGGGCAAAAAAAATTGCGACTGCTATCATTCACGACAAAACAGCGTATACCCCTGCCACTCTTATATCACCTTTGCATTTCTTCGGAACACTTCGTATCACTACAAACATCCATATTGCTTGGATATTCCATCGTATAGTTACATATGAACTCGAAGGAACTTGTTCCAGTTCGAGGATGGATTCTGGTTAGGGAGAAATAGAATATGATTATTCAGTTGTATTTTCTCTTTACCTTCTCTCAGGTTGCGAGGGCACCTGGTATTAGGAGAGTACACCTATTGCGCTTATTGGATAGTTTTCTTCCAAACCATAGGCTGGTGCCGAAGGATAGGGAAGGAAGAAAATCAATTAGCCTAGGTATGGTGTACAGAAGGTAATAAGTAAAGACATATAAAGGGATTGGAGTGAGGACAAGAAAATATACGGTTACAGTCATGAATCTGGATAGTGGAAGAGGCATTACTAGGAATACCCGGCTAACCCTTCGAAACATTTTCATGTTTCAGTTTTACTGTGCGGTGTTAAGTGAAAACTGTTTTCCCAGTTAGATTCTAACTCCAGGTTATGTATTTACCAGATTTGTTTCTCACATCTGTATGACGTTACAGATGGTGAGTGGGAGTAAGATATTGGGAATTGGGTGATTAGATTCTCTATATATCGAAATTATTTGTAATTGGTGATATTTGAGGAAATCACCTGGGTTTTGCCTAACGACAAATATTTGGTTTTGAATATCCGTTGTTATGCACCAATTTCAAACTGATATATCTATACGTTTATTTTATAAAGTGAGATATAACTTTTTGAAATTATGTCTATGACATTTACCTATATCAATTGATAGTTAGGTAAGGTGCATTAAACAACGGTGTAATTCTTCTTAACCATAGTACAATTTTCAACCTACGACGCACAAGGTTTGAGTTATTAAACTCAGTGGACTTATACAAAGTATTGTATGTTGTCTGATGTCCGTTAGGACAAAGGGGTTGGTACTCGTACTATATTCTGTTTACTCATGACTTCTTTAGTTTTAAACAAGTATTTCGTTGAAATATAAGGTCCAAGTTTTGAGAAGATATAAGTATAAGAATAAAGTAGAGAACCATATGTTGTAAGTATCAGGATTCTTCAAGATGATCGAAGATGTAGATACTTGTGTTTGGTATTCCGTTGTAAGTAATGGTTTTAAGAACTTGATTCTCTTTCAGGTTACTCATACGTGGATGTATTTCTGGATGAGTAATGTTGTATGGCCTTCTTCCATTTGGTTGATATGCATTGGAAACAGCTGCAAGATTTTTGAATCTGGTTCTAATTAAATCTGTGCCTTTGTTTCTATATTGGATATATAGAATGGATTCATATCTTAACGATGTTAAGGTATATGGAGTTGTCCGGCTGATGCTTAAAACCAGAATCTGGACAAACTCAAGGCACGTTTCAGTAATGGCAGTTTGTGGGTTATCCCGGGCTTTGACGACGTTTCACTTTCTACCATCTGGAAGATCAATAGTTATATTATTCTTGACTCCCCACCAGTTTTAGTAAAATGGATTCTTTTCAGAAAACAATAGTGGGAGTATGTGTCACGACCCGAAATTGGCACGTGACGGCCATAATACTACGCAACGTCTACAGGCGTAACGCAGTAAAAGAAAGCCAAAACCCAGAAATCTAAACCATTAAAATACTAGAAAAGATAAGAAATATTGTTTAAAAGTCTTTGAAATCACAACCCAAATTCTTTAAAAGTCCAACTTTATTTCCTTTAAAATTTTGGCAGCACCTCCTTTGTAAAAGCTAGCCCCAAAAATGGGTACAACATAAATATAAAGTAAAGCATCCCCAAATGGGAGCAAATACACGCCCAAAGGCGGAAAACAACCACCACAACAAATATACGACGCCGTAGCGAAGAAATAAAAGACGATAGAAAGGAAACTGTATAAAAGACAACAAGTCACAACATAATATACAACATCGTCCTCACCAAGTCTCTAAGTCAATATGAAAATAGTAGATGGAGAGTACATGGATACAACGAATATACAATACAACGAATAACCACAAAACTCACCTAAGCAAACTGCACACTGTGAGCTGATGCAGTATCCGTAGCAAAAGATGATAAGATATGTGATAATAGCCTACCTCTGATTATCCTGAGGAACACCTGCAAACACTGTGGCACAACAGGGGTGAGTTGCCAACTCGTGAATAGTAAATAACATATGCAGGTAATCGCGAGTATGCACGTACAGCGTGAATCTAACATGTGCAATTAATAGCAATAAAAAGTCATATGAATGCAATAATCATGAAAGGTACACTAGCATGTACAACTAATATATGAAGCAGTGCATAAACAATAAATGTGGAGTATGGAATGAAATATGTCATTTCCACGGAATCCTGACATCGTGGTAGGATCACAATCCATCAAAACAAATCCACATCCCAAATCCTCAAATCAGCCCCCAAATTGGCTCTCATATCATATAATTCTCACAAATCCTGAATGTACAATATCGAATAAATCTCATATATCCTGAATGTACAAATCAGCCATCTCATAAATATCCTGTATCTAATATCAAATGAATCACCTATATCCCAAATCAAATTATCAAGTAAAAATCTAACATCCTAAATATATTTGCATGAATAAATATGATGATGTATATAATTTAATGTCAACACACATATATTAGCGTCCCATTCCACTAATATTTGTGTAAGGGCATATATAACAGCGGCCTAAACCCCTATTATATATACAGAGGAGTAAAAAGAAATATCATGAAACCAATGTGTCAAGCATCGATACAGAAATGCAGGTCTATCAGGTGCTGTCACCATGACTGGCACCCTGATAGGTACGTATCATACGCTATCCCGAAAGCTTGAGTGCCTAGCTCTGACCCTCGCCTCTCGACGTATCTATACGTACATGACTCCCGTCGGTATCCCTATGATAACCGCTGAGTCATTGGTAATGTCACCGGATGGTATGGTTCCCCCACTAACTCATCGTCTACTCCACGACTCTTGCCCCGGGGTACCTCCGAGCCCCACCATGTATCCGCACACGGACCCCTCCGTTCCTCGCGTGGGGTATATATATCCGAACCGATAAATCTCATGGTGGCTGCTGAAATATCATATCAAGGGAAACCGGGTTTTTCAAATAATGCATAATTTCATGAACTCCCACGGTCCCCAAATCCAGAAAACATCATGAAAAATCCATATCTCAATGCGAAAATCCATGAATATAATATACGCATCATAAATCTGGAATGCGAGCATATAAAGGAAAAGCAGCAATTAACTATAACAAGTTAATATAATATCATGCAGTTCCTAATCTCTCCAATTCTAAAATAACATCAAGTAAAGGTAAACATGTAGCTATAACCAGATATATGTGCAACCTAAAGGTATAGCAAGATATATGTATCTACCTATAAGTAAATGATGTAGTATACCCCCTGGACATAAGCGAAATAGGTGTACAAGGTATACCTGTAGCTATGTCGTAAAGTATTCATGTACTTATCACTAATGGTACAATACTCTATAGGTATACAGGTAACTAGCATGTAAGTATGTCAGAACATATGTGTAAGCATATATGTATACAGGTATGCTATAAGTCAATGCGTAAAGAAAAATGAATCAAAGTCTCAATGTCCCTAACCAACCAATATCATATCTATAAGTGGGTTATGCGTGACATGGCAATTATTGACGGTGTGTGTAGCATACAATCAGTGCTCGTGCAACATGAATCGTCAATAATATGTGCAGTGTCCTAAGGATACTAGTCCAAGCACAACAATATCTAAGTAATAGGGTAAATGCGCAATTCTAAATATGACATAGAATATGCGACAGAAATAACATTTCTAGCCCAGACGCATAACGCCATGCGGGCGATTCCCCTGTAGATGTTAAATCTACTCACCAACGCTCCTGGCTAAGTGAAGCCTACCACCTGTTTTCCCTTGTCGTAGCGTCCGAAGTCCCCGCTTGCGAACCTAAAATTTCACAAACACATCACATAAGCAAAAATCCTACAATGACGAAAAGACAACGAAACACGATGAAAACGCCCGGAAAATTACACCGCGCGCTTAGCGCATCTATCGCGCACGACATCGGCCAAAAACCCTAATTGGGGTCGCTAAACTACAAAACACATGTCTAGACCCCGATCGTCCCGATCGCGCAACACAACACAAAAATTACGAGGAATACAATAGATATAACCTCGCAACGACCAATCGAACCCACGTCGGAAAAACCCCGAAATCTAGTAAGCAACTTATCGCAATATTTCGCACTAGTTTCAAGCTAATGCATATCTAGCGATTACAAACACCTTAAAATAGCTTAACTAAGCTATCTAAACCATTTCTATATTTTTAACACTTGCTAAATAAATTTTAGCAAAAACCTAGTAAGCAAAATTGCATAATTAAACAAAGTGTTCATTAGCAAAAATTAACATTTTCTACTAGGTTAATCTTCTCCAAAACACAAATTAACACTTCAAATGAACACTAAACACTTAAACAAAAAATTTAACCCTAACATGAATTTCTTAAACCAAATATAAATGAATTAATCATAATTTAAAAACTAAACTAAACACATAATTAGCTAACTAAATTAGCTAGAATAAGATTAAAGCAAATATAAAAAGATTAAGGTAAGAATTATACCTCCCCAAGAACACCAAAATGAATTTAATCTCTCATCATAGCATCAAAAAAAACCATGCTTTGTTGAAGATCCAAGAAAAATTAGTGAAGGAAATGAAGGAAAATGATTGTATTTGAATTTTTGTGATTTTATTTGGATTTTTCATGATTTATTTGATGCAAAAAGAGTTGAAATGAGTGGGAATGATAAAGGGCAGCAAAGGGAAGGGAAAGGCCGGCCAAGGGGGTGAGGGGGGTATTTTTGTGAATTTTTTGTGAAGAAATTGCTAGGAAAAAGAGTAATAAATGCTTAATAAATGCACTTTGCCACCTGTACACATTTTCTTTTCTTTTTAAAATAAAACCTTTTGTACTCAAAAAAATATCTAGATATTTAAAAAGAAGTTTCCAAAATATTCTAGTGACAAAAAATAAATTTATTCTCAAGAGAAGAAATTTCCCGATTTACGTGCACCAAATACCGCTTAAAATAATATTTTATTTGGGAAAAATTCTATCTGAACCAAAACCTCCCAAATGCCCCTAAAGTTCGCGCACAAGTTTTATTTTAGCTAAAAAAGGTGCCGGCAAGCTTATACGGACGTTTGATCGAAATCGGGTTAAAACGGAAAATACCGACAATTTTGCCCTAAAACGGAAAAATTCGTAAAACGATTTCTGAAACGTTACAGTATGGTAGAACTGGAAGTGATTCCAGAACCAAAAACGATTACTGAAAATTTAGTAGAACCTGAGGATTCAAATGGTTTCGACATTCCATTAGCCACTCCGCAGATTTGGTGGTTAACCTCAGGCACCCGAGAGGTACTTCGGTCTCTTTAAAGACGGTGACATGGAGGTTTTTGAATACCCAAACTTGCCACTATTGTTGTTCTAGACTATGAGGTCTGGCAGGAGGATGAGTATAACGTCGTTCTAAATTAGGTTTAGAAGTGCACGTGTATATGACTCTGCCAGAGGGTTGTTGTAGTCAGTGGGAGCAGCGGAAGCATAATGGGCGAGTAGCTTATGTCTATTTATAGACTAAAGCAAGTATAGCGGAGATAGATCATCTATTTTTGATGTGACAATCATAGAGTTTGACTTCATTAGAATAAGAGATGGATCTAGTAAGAAGGTAGTAGGGAGTGATGTCCTGATATTTGGATGACAAGCACTTAATAAGAAGTAATCTTCCTATACTACGATCGGTTATACTGTGGTTGTCACAAGAAGTTTCTCCACATAAGATATAGATAAAATATCAGGGATTCTGGTGACTAGATCTATGGTTTTATATCTAGATTTGGGAAGTGTTCCAATTCGGTTACTTTGGCATTATTCTAAAGTGTTTTAGAATGGACGACTCCTGGCGTGGTGGTGTATCCGCAAGTGATGGAATCACCATCTCTAAAAAGATGTTTTCTAGACTGATGAGGAGAGGGATTTGCTTGATTGACATATCACTTGCTTAGGAAATTGAGTCAATCATGAGATGTCAAGTACAATACCAGATATTGATTTTGCACAGGCTGCAATAGGTATATATTAATCCAATCCTGGAGAAACATTGGGAAGCAGCTATGAACATAAGTGGATGTTCTTGGTATATGGTAACGATAGCCTCCTTCGGGAGGCGGTTATCATTTTAGGCTTCTAAGGTAACCTGGATGATAGAGTGGCTTTCAGAGTTATAGTTTTCCCTCTTTTGAGGGGAAGTATTTTGGACAGGTAGTCCAAGCGGATACTTTGGAAGGCATGGCGCAGGATACTGATTAAATTCAGTGGGTGATACAGTCTAAGATGTTTGTTGGATATGGAGTTCTTTTGTGAACTGGGTCCCATCAGATATCCAGACAAATTCTAAGACAGGCATTGCTCATTTCGGGAGATAGTCTTTCTCCTCGAAGTTGAGATATATAGAGAGAGAAAATAGAAACACTGTAGCGGATCCACTCACTGAGGCTATTTCTCGAACGCAATAATTTCACAAACGAGCTTTGTGAGACCGATTAGTAGAGAAGTTGGGTGTTCAGTATCACACGGGTTGTGAGTATGCGACACCGCAATAATTAGCCTTAAGTGCAATTGGAGATTGTTGGCTATAGTGCCCTCAAGGCAGTTATTGTAATCACAGGCAGGTGATTATGATGATTGAGGAAGGACCTATATGGTTAGAACAGTCTTAGTAAAAATGATAGTATGCTATCTAGTTTGTCTTTATTATCATGTACATGCATTATGTGGTATTACAGATCACTATTATATGTTGATAGAGCTCATAGGTTCTTTCTTGACTACCAGCATTATGATGGCGATCATATAAGTGGGAGCTGAGTGGTCTATAAGCACATCATTAAATGTCCCTAGTCGTGAGAGTATCGAGACTGGGCATTGATACTCCAGAGTAGACTAGTGTGTACTTATCGAGACCCCAAAGAAGGGCGGTGGCCGGTCTCACAAGCCATTGGTGTATGTTTTTCACCTAAAATAGTATACAGGTGCTCATTGGGTTATGAGTATACTGGACGGACTTGCCGGGAACATGCTAGTTGGTATTATACCTATTGTCAGATAGCAGTTCCCAGGTGACATATGTACAGGTTAGTCTGTCGACCCGAGATCGTCATTTGTCTCGTGTGAGTTCCCACCGTGCTTTGATTACTACCCTACCACGGCTTAAAGGAGTTATGCAAACAGGTTTTAGTTTGGTACAGTCCCGAGCCACATGGAGGCAGTGAGCGGATCGTCGGGGATTCGTTCCTCCCGGCATTGGGGGTTGATGTCGCGTTGTGCACGGGCGGTCATCATCAGAAATCCTTGGCCAAGGTAGACGAGAATTACTGATTTGGATCGGTAGTTTCTCATGTGGTGATGGGCTTCATACCGACATGAAATGTCGCGTTATTAGGGGTCTGACTTTATCCACCCGCTAGACTCGATATGCGATACTCTTGTTCCCCTCCGAATGGCGGCGCGACGCAGAGACGTCTTGCCTGAGATTCGGGGCAGATGCTATTTGGTTTTATCCATCCACCTCTCCGAAGATGCCAAGTTGATTTATGGCACCGTGTATCGAAGGTTTAGACGGATGCGGCCGATGTAGCAGACTTCGTCAGATTCCCCCTCACTTGAGGGTTTTTGATTATGGGGACGCTCTTCCCTGCAGGCGCAAGCCCCTGCAGTTAATTACGCTACCGCGTCGCGGTAACAACTTTCTCCTTCTCCAGATGTTCACTTCGTGTCGTGGGTGTTTGTTTTGTTTGTGGTTGCCCGTGGATTGTATACGGAGACTAATTTATGTCGTCGCCCGTAGGACGTGGATTAGTCCAAATCCGTATTTTCTTAGATTTGGGTTTGGAGTTTTGGTTTGAGGATACGTTAGCCATATTTGAGGCTAAGATCAACTCAAACGTTTGTTAAGGATACGTGAGTCTAATTTGAGACTAAGATCAACTTAACAGGATCGTTTAGATCCGCAAAAAGAGCATTTGGGCTCTATTGTTCCAGTTTAGGGACATGGTGGTCCATCTCCAGTTTAGGAACATGGTGGTCAAGCTCCAGTTTAGGGACATGGTGGTCCATTGCCAGTTTAGGGACATGGTGGTCCAACATTCCCATTTTGGGGACGAATATTAGTTTAAGGACGCATAAGTCCATGAGTTTAAGGACCCCACAGTCCGTATTACCAGTTTAGGGACATGGTGGTCTAACATTCCCATTTTGGGGACGAATGTTGGTTTAAGGAAGCATAAGTCCATGAGTTTAAGGACCCCACAGTCCGTATTATGTGTGGTTGTCGGGACCCGTCACCTCTCTGACGACGTTGAAGGATTACAACGACAAATATCAGAGGAGTTCAGAGATGTACCCTTGAACCGGGTGTAAATTGATTTGGGAGAGCAGTCGTGCTCGGTTCAATTTAATTTGAGGACTTATGGCCAGAATTGGGCTAAGTCCAGTTGAAAATGTTCAACGTTTTATCTGCATTTGGCCTGTTAGACCTTTACTAGGGCTCTGCCCCTGTTTAATAATGCATGGCATTTTTGTTTAGTCTATTAGACCTTTATTTGGGCTCTGCCCCTTTTTTTTAAATGATGCACGGCATCTGTTTTGGTCTGACAGACCTTTGTTTGGGCTCTGCCCCTTTTATAATGCATTGCATTTTTATTAGGCATGTTAGGCCTTTTAATTGGGCTCTGTCCCTTCTTTTATAATGCAAAGCATTTATTGTTCTGACAGTGCGCTTCGTGGCTTGTCAGGCGCTTTGCGCTAGCGCAAGGCGCAAACTCATGTGGGGGTGACATGTGTCACGCTCTGGCGAGCGCAAGCGCAGTGCGCTGCGCCAGTGCGCTGCTGACACGTGGCGCGCTCTGATGACTTGCGCTAATTTATGAGAGCAGTGCTCTGTTTTAGAAGCGCAAGGCGCAACTGTTCTGGGGCTGACACGTGGCGCTCCCTGGTGGCTTGCGCCAATCCAAGGAGCGCAACAGTGCAAATTTCAAAAGTACAAGGCACTGTTTAATATTTTGATCAAATTTAGATCAAAGAAAACAAGTTTTTCTTGTTTTTCTTGTTTTCAGATAACCAGTGGTTCATCAAAAGGTAATGCCTTTATACAGAAGTAAATTACTTCTTCTTTTTTATTATTTTTTTTATCCAAGATCTTGATCTTGTTCTTAGATCATTGATCTCTTTTAGAAGAAATTCTTCTTTTATTTAAAGGTTTTTACCTTTTCTTTCTCTGAGCACTTCTCAAATTTTTTTAGAGGAGTTCTCTATCTTTTTCTCTGTGTGTCGATGTGTTTTAGACTTGGAGTCTAGGGGCCTTTATATGGTGCCAATTGATATGTTAAATCAGTTAAAGAGATCTTTCTCTGAGTGATTTAGGGATTTTCCCTACCGTTGGATCTTTGATCCAAGGGCTCCTGTTTTACAGAAGAGAATCTTATTGTTTTAATAAGATTAGAAAGATCTTTCCAGAATTTTTCTGTTTAAATGCTGACACAGCTGGCGCAAGCGCACTTGCGCTAGCGCACCTGCGCTTGACACGTGTCGCGCAGCGCAGAGCGTAGCGCAACTGCGCTGACACATGTCGCGCAGCGCAGAGCGCAGATCAGCTGAAGCGTTGCTTCAATTATTTTAACTTTAATTTTAACTTTAATTTCAAGGCAGAGCTTTGCTCTGATTGGGGGAAACAGAAGCGTTGCTTCGTTTCCCGCCTTGGAATTTGAACAGAGTTTTGCTCTGATTGGGGGAAACAGAAGCGTTGCTTCGTTTCCCGCTTTGGAATTTGAACAGAGTTTTGCTCTGATTGTAGTAAACAAATGCCCCCCCACCGTTGCGCTTACGTGGCCCCAAACGTGAGCGCAGCGGTGGTAGAATTCCAACCGTTGCGCCAACTTTTGAAAGTTGAAACGGCTCTCTTAATGCCTATAAATAGGACCTTTGGTCCCTTAGATGATTTTGCATCTCTTCATAAGAATTTTCATTCATAGCCTTGCTATTTTGTTTAAGCACTTTTTAAGAGTTCAAACTCTATAGAATTTTTAGGTAAAAATTAGATTAGATTAATTTTAAGAGCCTTGCTCTCAATAGATCCCTGATCTAAAGAAAACCGATTTAGGGTTTCACTTAGTAGAGCTTTGCTCTATAGGTCTAAAAGGGATCTAAAGAGAACTAAAGAGAACCCTATTAGGGTTCCATTAATAAAGCTGTGCTCTTTAAAAGATTTTCCTTGTATTTTCTTAATTCATCAATGGATCTTTGCTCCTTCCAAATCATACAGAAGAACTCTTAGGAGTTTTTCATGTATCTTGGAGTTTAAAGATGGCATTTTATTCTTTGATGAATTATATCGTCTTGCTTAATTAGTCTGTCTGCTAATGTTGCTGCTTTTCTTTTACATGAGTAATGGACGCCCATATGTACGATCTCGACGAAATTATCTCTTACGGAGACATCCGCCGACTCGGCCGTTCTCAGAATCGAGAGTTCACCAACGCCGAGTGTGCTGAAATCATGAGTCGCTTCGACGCATACAATGGTCAACTGCTTCCTCGGCGTTCCTCTCTCCTGAAGCTTATCATGGGGGCGATCTGGGAAGCACTCCTTTATTCTATACCGGCGTGCCGCTTGGAGCATTGGATGCCGCTGAGGATAAGGTGCACTCGGTGTATCTGATGAACTTAATCTCGAAGAGACGGCGAGACAATCTTGTCGATCTCTTGCACCAGGCTTTTCAACAGTCCGCCATTCTTGCTGCCTATCGGAGGGTGGAGGACATCAGTGGAGATCCCGACGCCCGTGCTCGCGAAAGGAAGCACACTAGGATGGTTCGCCAGGCTTGGAAAGTCTTGGACAAGGTCACTTTCGAGTTCCTCAATCCATGTCCGGGATTTGAGGTTTTACCGTTGTAATCATCTGGATAATGTCTTTGTTTATTTCTTTATAATTGTAAGAACCTTTTGCAATATGAATGGAAAATTTCTCATTTCAGCTTGTCTTGTTTCGCGTACTAAATTTTTTGCACATGCATGAATGGGTATGTTTCAAACGCTTAATCAGATGCAAATCGGACGTTCTTTCTGTCGCTCTCTTCTCTTTGCTGTGTTGTTTGCCACGTGATTTTAGCAAGTGCGATCCATCGATGGTATATAACTGTCAATCTTATGCTTTCTGCAGAGTGGCGATGGCTTAGAAAACAGGGTTATGGTCTGTCTCCTAAGACTTTTCAACTTTATGAGCCGTGAGGGTCTCATAAAGACTTTTCTCCCTACGAGTCGAGAGGATCTCGTAGGTGTATTTTCTCCTTAGGGGTCGTGAGGACTCCTAAGTGTGTTTTCTCTTGAGAGTCGTAAGGATCCCACAAGAGAATTTTCCCTCTTACAAGTCGAGAGGACTTGTAAATGGTTGTTTTCCTCCTTATTGAGATTCGACCTTGGAGAGTGTGGCCCGTGAATAGTATGCAAGAGTCCGTTTTGGGACGACTTGCAGGGCCACAATGCTTAGGAAACAAGTTTTTTTAATCCCCGGTGCCTAAGGCTTTTCCTCACGAGTCGAGATGAATCGAGCATTTCTTGCAAGAATATCCTAACGTCACAGTTAACCTCTGATCTTTACGACAAAGGTCCGTTAGGGTCTGCGGTACTTAGGGTTTTGTCCGTCGTACCGTCGCGTTGGCTGAGGTATTCCTCGATAGGCGATCTTGCTGTTCGAGTAGCCTTGCGACTGTCGTGTCTCTGATCCCTTCGAGGGCTGGACAAGACGTCTTCAAGTAATCTTCCAGGTAGTATTACCGTCGAAAGAGCAAGCATAGGGATATTCCATGTCACTTTTTACTTGAGGTTAGGCTCATTTTGGAGAGCCCCGATGAGTCATAACCACTCCGCGCTGGTGTGGGATGATCTCTGATAGTCTTTCAGGCTTTATATGACTTGCCGTTAAGACCCTGAAGCTAGGAATTTGGCCTTTGCTTCGTTTGCTGGCATTACGTCCTCTATATCGAGATGAATGTCGCGGTTGTTTCTAGGTTGTTGGTGAACCGTCGAGGTTTGGAACTAGGGACTTTGCCATGGCTCCGCTGTTTGATTGTCGCGTCTGAACCTGTTGGAGGAAGAACGCTGGGGTGACATCTCATATGCTGTATCAAGACGAACGTCGAGGTGGTGACCACTCCGCACTGGTGCAAGATGTTCTCCGATTGTCTTTCAGGCTTTATATGACTTGCCGTTAAGACCCTGAATCTAGGAATTTGGCCTTCGCTTCGTTTGCTAGCATTACGTCCTCTATATCGAGACGAATGTCGCGGTTGTTTCTAGGTTGTTGGTGAACCGTCGAGGTTTGGAACTAGGGACTTTGCCATGGCTCCGCTGTTTGATTGTCGCGTCTGAATCCTGTTGGAGGAAGAACGCTGGGGTGACATCTCGTCTGCTGTATCGAGATGAACGTCGAGGTGGTTCCTAGGTTGCCTGTGAACCGTTAGGACCTGGAACTAGGGACTTTGCCATGGCTCCGCTTTACTGACCATAGGGTCTTTTGTTGATGTTGCATTTACATCCTGCTGGACTGCGAAGGAACGCCATTGTTGACATCTCGTCTGCTGTATCAAGACGAATGTTGAGGTGAAGTTGGGATTTTGCCGTTACTCCGCTTTGCTGACCATGGGGTCTTTTGTTGACGTTGCATTTACACCCTGCTGGACTACGAAGGAACGCCGTTGTTGACATCTTGTCTGTTGTATCGAGACGAATGTTGTGGTGAAGCTGGGATTTTGCCATCGCTTCGCCTTGTTTTGACCGTGAGGTCTTTCGTTGACGTTGCATCTGCATCCTGCCGGAGTGAGGAGAAACTCCGTTGGTGATCTCTAAGTTGTCGATATCGACGTCGAGACCTTGAAGCTAGGGATCTTCCTTCGCTTCGTTTGTTGACATTATGTCTGCAATATTGCGACATATGTCGAGGTTGTCTCTAGGTCGTCTATGAACCGTCGAGATTTGGCTTCGCTTTCTGGTTGAGCCTGTTGGGAAGATATGGTTCCCTCTTTATTTGTGCTCCTGGATTGTATACAGGGATCGATGTGATCTCACCTGTAGGGCAAAAAGTTTCATTCTTTCATCATTTTTTTTATATTATTATTTTTTTATTCTTTCCGCGATGCTCTATCATTTCAGCTTTTATATCGCGAAGGTCGCGATTGCCCAATCATTTCGGCTATTTTTCGCTGTGCCCAATCATTTCGGCTATTTATTTTATTTTCACTCGCTGCTTTTTATTGCGGGTTGCCCAATCATTTCGGCTATTTTTCATGCATACATTTTTACTTGCTGCTTTTTATTGCAAGTTGCCCTATCATTTCGTCTATTTCGTATGCACGTATGGCTCGCTGATTTTTTTTTTATCGCGAGTGTGGAACTTGGAATCTGACGCCAATCTCAGCATCAGCATCGCTACAACTGGAATATTGCCAGGAGCGAATCATCATTTGCCATGAAAGGGCTTGGGATTTGATACCGGTTTAGGCATCAGCATCGCTACAACTGGGATATTGCCAGGAGAGAATCATCATTTTCCTCTGTTGATGTCGAACAAAGGTGGCTTAGCGAACAGGGTTAGGATCCCGTCGACTAAGGCTTTTGACTTCATGAGCCGTAAGGGTCTCACAAAGGTATTTCTCCCTACAAGTCGTGAGGATCTCGTAGGTGTGTTTTCTCCTTAGGGATCGTGAGGATTCCAAAGTGTATGTTCCCCCGTAAGTCGTAAGGATCTTACAAACAGGTTTTCTCCTTATAAGTCGAGAGGACTTATAAGGGTTGTTCACCATATGGACATATCCCTAGCCACGGGTAGGACTTGGTCAGGGAAATGTTTATTCGTGCCCGTGGATTGTATACAAGGGTCAGTATCGAGCCGCTTGTAGGGCAGTAGTGGATGTTATGGGGGTTGCTTAAGAACAGGTTAAGGTTTCTGTAACTTAAGACTTTCAAATCTTATGAGCCGTGAGGGTCCCATAAGAGAATTCTCCTTACGAGTCGTGAGGATCTCGCAAGTGTAATTCTCCTTAGGAATCGTGAAGATCCCTAAGTGTGTTTCTCCCTTGTGAGTCGTAAGGATCTCACGCGGGTGGTTTCTCCTTACAAGGCCGAGAGGACCCTGTAAGTGTCTTTTAACAAGGTTGCGCCCTTTCGGGTTTTCACAAACACTTGCCGGTAGTCCTGCTGTTTTTACTCACGGAGCCCTTTCGGGTTTTCATCCGTGCCCATTTCGCTTATGGACATACCGTCTTTTTTTTTTAAATTCTTTTAATTCTTTTTTCTAACGAGGTCGCGCCCTTTCGGGTTTTCACGAACACTCGCCGGTAGCCCTGCTGTTTTTACTCACGGAGCCCTTTTAGGTTTTCATCCGTGGCCATTTCGCTTATGGACATACCATCTTTATTATTATTTTTTTTAAATTTTTTTTTATTCCTTTTTTTATCTCGTCAGCCTGAGGATGCTGCGGTAGTAGTTTAAAGACGTTTCGGTCGTCAGCTAGTTTTAGGACGTAGTGGTCCATCATTAGTTTAAGGACGTTTCGGTCCGTCGTTGCCGTATTTAAGGCGAATCTCTAGTTTACTGACTTTTCGGTCTATGGGGCTTTCCCTATGAATGAGCATGATGCCCCTGGCATGTCCATCTTTTTAGGGGCATGTGGTTGTGGCGGGCTCATCTTGCAGTTTTCGGACAGCGCGAACTTGCCCTGTTGGTATTGGTATTCAACCCAGTTTTTGAAGACGTAGCAGTTTTCGATCGGATGACCCAATACTTGATGGTAAGGGCAGTAATTAGGATTGTTGACATCATTCAGCTGCAGCTGGTGTTTCGGCTCCGGTAGAGTGATAAGCCTGTTGCGCACTGCTAGTTCGAACAACCTCCTTGTTTCATCCCGGGGAAATGAGTAAGGACGTTTCAACTTCTCATAAAGGGGTTGCCGCTTGTTGCTTTGACGAACAACCAGTCTAGGGCCACTCGATTGTTGTTGAGCGTTGGCGACGAAGGCCGTTCTTCCCTTTCCTTTATCCTTTCTGTTCGATCCCTTGTTTCCGGGTCCGAGATTCTTTCCCCGGGTAGCGTGCGATTGCACGGCTGAATGTTCTCGCAACTCCTCAATTCTTTCGTTTCAGAGATGGATTACTTGAAGAGAGGACCGTGGGCTACTTCTTCGTCGGAGTCGCTCCCGAAGGTGAGAACTCGCGATCCCCCGGGATCAACCCGATGACAATTGCCGGCAATTCTTTTATGCTCATCCGTCGCATTTTTCCGCCGTCTACGAGCTTCACGCTTTGTCCTATTGAAGTGTTGTCTGTGAGCGACATACCCTTGCCACCAATACTTAAAGGAGTTGCAGTCTTCAGTAGGATGTGTGATCTTCTGATGATATAAGCAGAAGTTAGGATGTACATCCGTTTCATCAAGATGTATACCCCCAGGAGAATTTTCTCTGAAAGTGGGCAGCTTCATCCCCATCGATATAGCTGTAGCGAATCGTTTCCTTGTCTTGATCCTGCTTTCATTTGCGTCGGATGTACTTTGATCCGGTGGGAGTGTTTCGACCCTTTCATCTAGTCGCTGGCGTTTGGCTTTCTCGACTATGGCCATCTCGCGCTCTCGATCAGCTTTGCTTTTAAGACAGGCTTCGTTCAGGAATGCATCAATCATTTCGTCTGATAGTCCTAGAAGTTCTGGCTCAGGATCTGCCCCCAGTTTCTCTGTGTAAGGAGCTTCTTCGTCATTTATTGATGAGTGAGAGATCACATGGCAGCTTGCCGCATAATCTTCAGATTCATCCGACGAGTCTTCTCCATTGTCATCATCTCCGTCCTCAAGGACGTGGCTGAGAAATTCTTGGAGTGTGACTGGGGTTCGCTCTTTCTGGTTGTACTCTTCCAGTGCATCGATTTGTTTCTGCAGTTCCGTGCGCTTGTCGCCAGGCTTCACAGGCTTTTGGGTCTTCTCTTTCTTTTTCGAAGATTTTGACGGCCGGGTATGAACACTTTGGCTATCCCCACCAATCCTTGGAGTTGGACGTGGTTTCGGCATCCCCTTGATGATCTCAGGTTCCAACGGGTTCTTCCATCTGATAGCCGGGCATGTCTGGAGATCGTTCAACATCTTTTTGGTTTTGGCGGAAAGCACGACCTCCCATGGAGCTTCTTCAACAAAAGAACAAGTTGCCCCCGGCGTGCCCGTCTTCTTTGGAGTGTGCGGCTGTGGTGGGTTTACTTTCCACTTTTCAGACAGCGCAAACTTGCCCTGTAGGTATTGGTCTTCAATCCATCCCTTAAAGACGAAGCAATCCTCGATCGGGTGACTTACCGTTTGGTGGTAAGGGCAATAATTGGGATTATTCACCTCGCTGGGTTGCGGTGGTCTCCTTGGATTCGGGAGATAGATAAGCCTAATGCGCATCGCTAGCTCGAACAGCCTCTTCGTTTTATCCCGCGGGAATGAGTAAGGGCGCTTCATTTTCTCATTATAATACCGCCGTCTCTCTTCCTGTTGATCCGCTAGCTTTGGGGTACTGGGCTGCTGTTGGGTGTTCGCAACGAAGGTCGCCTGCCCTTTACCCTTGTCGTTTCGGGGTTCCGTCTTCGGAGGAGACGGACTGTGACCTATTTGATCCATCTGGGCTAGCTTATCAATTAAAGCCTGGAACGTGGTCGGATTGAAGAACATCATGAATTGCGAGATGGTTGCTTGCGGATCAAGAGTGCCCACGAACATGCCTACCGCTGGTGCTTCTTCGATGCGTTGTTCGCACTTCGACCACAAGTTCCGCCATCGGATTGCATATTGAACCCACATCTCGCCTGGCCTTACCCTGGTATTAATTAGTGCTGTTATCGGGGTGCGTTCACTAGCGCTTACGAATCTTTGTGTAAACAGTAGCTCAATATCCGCAAATGTTTTGACAGAATCGTTAGGTAGCTCCGAATACCATTCAAAGGCCGTTTCTGCTAAATTGCCGACGAATTGGCGGAGCAGCAGTTTGTCGTCACCTCCAGTGTTGCCACAAAGAGCCCTAAATTGAGCGACATGCTGATGGGGATTCCCTGTCTCTTTATATACGTGAAACTTAGGGATCGTGTATCCTGGCGGGTAACTGATTTGGTCATACCAGCCCGGATAGGGTCGTCCAGTTTTAACAATTTGCCCAGCCGCTTCACTCGCCTGATGAGCTCGTATTTGCTGAGCTATATAGTCATCCAGAGCGGCCTTGGAAATGGTTTCTTCCCTGGCTGCTGAATGAGTCGGAGGTGGATTTGACGTTTCTCCTCTATCATCTTCAAGGATAATCGGAGGATCTTCGGCTGGGGGATCCGGCTGGATCATCATCCCGACCATGTCCTGGAACAGAAGCGCCATTTGTTTTATGTTAGCCGCTTGATTTGCGGCTTCTTTGTCCTTCTTTTCGAGGACTCTACATAGGAAGTCAACGTCAGTTTCTTGTTCGTGACGTTGCTCTGATGATGCCTCCGAGCTTTCTTTTGGCCCGGTAAGTGCGGCCATTGCAGTCATCATTTCCTGAAGCTTCTGTTGTTGCTCCTGGGCTTTGGTCACGGATCGAGTGAGCGGTCGGTGACCCGTCGAAGCACGGCCTTCCTCCTTTCCGGAAGCCATATAAACAGTGTGCACCACCATGCCCCCAGACTTAGGGCGTTTGTGTTCAGCGTTTTCACGGTTCGCCATGTTCACAGGGGCTTTTTGCGGCCTCTTTTTCTTTTGAGTGATTGGCGTTGATGGAGCCGTTGCAGTGGGCACCCAGCCAGCTGTTGCTTTTTCTGGCTTGACAGAGTAGTCCTTCTCCTGCCGAACCTTCATCTTTTTCTGTCGGCGGAGGTAGTCTTGATCAACAACCGAGTCTTGGACTTGACGCCAGACTTTGTAAATCTTAGAGGACAGCCGCTGAGGGGGCTGCTCTAGCTTCACCTTTGGGGCATTATCCACAGGTGTAGGAGATCTTTTCAATACGGCAGTTGGCGAGTTTCTGCGCACCTTGTTGAGCAGTTCAAAGCTGTTCTCGGTTGGAACAGCAGCGTCGATCCCAACCGTTGGAGCTGGTGGAGTAAATCCAGAGGGAGAGCTGCCCCCAGCCTTCCGTACTCGGCGCTAGTGACGACGGCGAGCATGTCGCGGGGATGGTGTTAGTTCAGCCGCAGGGGTGACCTCCTCATGCCTCCTGTGTTGGTCAGAATTCACTGCTATCAGCCTTTTAAATACCGACGTCCGTTGAATGGGGACGACCAACCGATCGAAAACAGACTTCCGAGTAGGGGAAGCAACCTTGGTGATTTCGCTTGGAACGGGAGAAGGGTTGGTTATCCGCTTCGGGATAACGCCTTCTGGTATTGCAGGCTTCTTCATAGGCCCGTTGGAGCTCTGGCCTAGTCTGTTAAAAACCGAGACGGTGGAGTTGGGCGACCCGTTGAGAGGGGCCGCAGTAACTGTAAGCCGATCAAAGACCGACTTCTTTGGAGCTTCTTGCGACGTCATTGGGGTATTGAAGCTCATCGGTGGGAGCATGGTCCCGAAGAATAGTCCAGTGGTGGCTTGAGTCACCTGCTCCACTGGCATCTTGAAAAGGGAGGCCGCTCGGGGCCCATAAGTCACTCCTCCAGCAAGGACGGAGCGAGAGTTGCAGTTGCAGTTAGTGAAGTTTGAAGCCATTGATCTTCTGTTTTCTGCACGGAGTAAGACACCAAATCTAAGTACCTCGAATCCACAGGCAACCATACAAAAACGCGATTCGTTCGCGAACACGACACACGAAGTGTGGAGTGGAAAGAGGAAGAGGTCCCACCGGGCATGCCAGAATCTGTTCCCCTCCGAATGGCGGCACGACGCAGAGACGTCTTGCCTGAGATTCGGGGCAGATGCTATTTGGTTTTATCCGTCCACCTCTCTGAAGATGCTAAGTTGATTTATGGCACCGTGTATCGAAGGTTTAGACGGATGCGGCCGTTGTAGCAGACTTCGTCAGATCCCCCCTCGCTTGAGGGGTTTTGATTGTGGGGACGCTCTTCCCTGCAGGCGCAAGCCCCTGCAGTTAATTACGCTACCGCGTCGCGGTAACAACTTTCTCCTTCTCCAGATGTTCACTTCGTGTCGTGGGTGTTTGTTTTGTTTGTGGTTGCCCGTGGATTGTATACGGAGACTAATTTATGTCGTCTCCCGTAGGACGTGGATTAGTCCAAATCCGTATTTTCTTAGATTTGGGTTTGGAGTTTTGGTTTGAGGATACGTTAGCCATATTTGAGGCTAAGATCAACTCAAACGTTTGTTAATGATATGTTAGTCTAATTTGAGACTAAGATCAACTTAACAGGATCGTTTAGATTCGCCAAAAGAGCATTTGGGCTATATTGTTCCAGTTTAGGGACATTGTGGTCCATCTCCAGTTTAGGGACATGGTGGTCAAGCTCCAGTTTAGGGACATGGTGGTCCATTGCCAGTTTAGAGACATGGTGGTCCAACATTCCCATTTTGGGGACGAATATTAGTTTAAGGACGCATATGTCCATGAATTTAAGGACTCCACAGTCCGTATTACCAGTTTAGGGACATGGTGGTCCAACATTCCCATTTTGGGGACGAATGTTGGTTTAAGGACGCATAAGTCCATGAGTTTAAGGACCCCACAGTCCGTATTATGTGTGGTTGTCGGGACCCGTCACCTCTCTGACGACGATGAAGGATTACAACGACAAATATCAGAGGAGTTCAGAGATGTACCCTTGAACCGGATGTAAATTGATTTGGGAGAGCAGTCGTGCTCGGTTCAATTTAATTTGAGGACTTACGGCCAGAATTGGGCTAAGTCCAGTTGAAAATGTTCAACGTTTTATCTGCATTTGGCCTGTTAGGCCTTTACTAGGGATCTGCCCCTGTTTAATAATGCATGGCATTTTTGTTTGGTCTATTAGACCTTTATTTGGGCTCTGCCCCTTTTTTTTAAATAATGCACAACATCTGTTTTGGTCTGACAGACCTTTGTTTGGGCTCTGCCCCTTTTATAATGCATTGCATTTTTATTAGGCTCTGTCCCTTCTTTTATAATGCAAAGCATTTATTGTTCTGACAGTGCTCCACGTGTCTTGTCAGGCGCTTTACGCCAGCGCAAGGCGCAAACTCATGTGGGGGTGACACGTGTCACGCTCTGGCGAGCGCAAGCGCAGTGCGCTGCGCTGTTGCGCTGCTGACACGTGGCGCGCTCTGATGACTTGCGCCAATTTATGAGAGCAGTGCTCTGTTTTAGAAGCGCAAGGCGCAACTGTTCTGGGGCTGACACGTGGCGCTCCCTTATGGCTTGCGCCAATCCAAGGAGCGTAACAGTGCAAATTTCAAAATTACAAGGCACTGTTTAATATTTTGATCAAATTTAGATAAAAGAAAACAAGTTTTTCTTGTTTTTTTGTTTTCAGAGAACCAGTGGTTCATCAAAAGGCAATGCCTTTATACAGAAGTAAATTACTTCTTCTTTTTTATTATTTTTTTAACCAAGATCTTGATCTTGTTCTTAGATCATTGATCTCTTTTAGAAGAAATTCTTCTTTTATTTAAAGGTTTTTACCTTTTCTTTCTCTGAGCTCTTCTCAAATTTTTTTTAGAGGAGTTCTCTATCTTTTTCTCTGTGTGTCGATGTGTTTTAGACTTGGAGTCTAGAGGCCTTTATATAGTGCCAATTGATATGTTAAATCAGTTAAAGAGATCTTTCTCTGAGTGATTTAGGGATTTTCCCTACCGTTGGATCTTTGATCCAAGGGCTCCTGTTTTACAGAAGAGAATCTTATTGTTTAAATAAGATTAGAAAGATCTTTCCAGAATTTTTCTGTTTAAATGCTGACACAGCTGGAGCAAGTGCACCTGCGCTAGCGCAACTGCGCTGACACGTGTCGCGCAGCGCAGAGTGCAGATCAGCTGAAGCGTTGCTTCAATTATTTTAACTTTAATTTCAAGGCAGAGCTTTGCTCTGATTGGGGGAAACAAAAGCGTTGCTTCTTTTTCCGCCTTGGAATTTGAACAGAGTTTTGCTCTGATTGGGATAAACAACTCTTAGACGAAGAGACCGGACTGCACGAATATTGTCACGGACAGGCTTAGTAGGGGTCAGGATGAGTTTGCTCGTCGTCCTTCCTTTCGCTCAATATCTGGGCAGCCGTTACGTACATCTAGTGCCGCTGACATGCTTATGGTTAAACCTACTGCCAGTGTATTGACGAGTCTTTAGAGTCCTACACCGAGGGTTTCCCTACTTCGGGCGAAACGATGTAGAGTCCGTATGGTTTTATGGCAGGGTTCGATCATATGCGTGCACTTGTGCACGTATCGTGATTCAGACGGTTTATACTAGTGGATTTGGTTTAAGCCGGATTTTAGTATTATATAGTTGGATTATTTTCGTCTTTTTGTATTCATATTTTTCGGAATACGGATACAGGTATGTATATACGGATGAGGGGTATTCTTGTAATTCATTACAAGGTGCTTCTAGAAGAAGACACATCATTATGTTTATTAACCATTTGGTTAAATGGTTATTTGAGGTAGAGGATGAGGTGTGCTTGGCTTTAATTGATGGCATGGCTCACTTGGTGACTCATGGGGTGACTCATGGTTACTATTCTAGCATGCTTGATATTTAGTTTGTGTTGTGAAATATTTATTTACGGGATGACTCATTTTCATATGCTCACAACACTTAGCCTTTTTTCTTAAGTTGCTTCATGATTCACACTCTTATCCTCAAGCTTCTTCTTTTACCTTCTCCCTTAAAGTCTCGTGTGTTGAGAAATCTAGGGTGTTTGGAGACAAATTAATCCATCATTAGACTCTACATCCTTTAGGATATCTAGTTTAGCGAACTAGGTACTCTAGTTACCTCGGTTATGAGGTAGAAGCTCGAACTGCAAATTCTCAGGTAGATCATCTTCGATGGAGGGAGACTGAAAACCAAATTTGATCATGGTGGCCACTAGGAGCTTAGGAAAATGATTAAAGACCGAAGGACCCGGATCATTCGGTATAACCTTTCTAAACTCCTTTTTAGTTTGCTAGTTTTAGGTTTATGGTCGATCCGGATTATAAGGTTGTTCTAGCGCAAGTTTTATAAAAATTTTGTTCTGCATTTGGTCACGGTAGATGGCCAGGGCACTGTCATAACCCAACATGATATGTATATATTATAGGATATATTTGTACCCTAGAGGCCATTATTTGTAATGGATACTATGTATATGTATCTATGTATAGGACAATCTTGCTCGAAATGATAGTATGCTATCTGGTTTGACTTTTTCTTAACATGTGCATATGTTCTACTTGTTATTACTTACTACTTATACATGTTGATAAAGCCCGTAGGTTTTGCTTGACTACCAGCGTTGTGATGGTGGTCATACTTGTGAGGGATGGGTAGTCAATAAGCATATCCTTAAAAGTGTCGCTTGTCGTAGGAATATCGAGACATGGCATCGATATTCTAGAGTAGGCTGGTGTACATATTTCTAGACCCCGACGAGGGACGATGGTTAGTCTCACAGCCATTGGTGTGTTTCACCTAAGATTGTATACAGGTGCTCACTGTGGGTGGGTACACTGGACGGACTCCCCGAGAATTGCTGGATGGTATTATACCTAGTGTCAGATGGCAGTACTCATGTGGCATGTGTACAGGTAGTCTGTAGACCTAAGATTATCATTTGTCTCGTGTGAGTTCCTACTGTGCTTTGATTACTACCCTACCATGGCTCAAAGGAGTTATGCAAACAGGTTTTAGTCAGGTACAGTCCCGAGCTACATGGAGGCAGCGAGTGATTGTAAGGGATTCGTCTCTCCCGGTATATGGAGTCGACGTCGCACTGTGTTTATTTGGTCAACGCCATAAGCCCCTGGCCAGGGCAGTTGAGAATTACTGATAGTTAGATCAGTAATTTTTCGGATGGTCTTGAGCCACACAAGCACGACTTATCGGGTTCGTAGGGATCTGACGTAAACTGCCCTAGACCCGGTATGCGATACTCTCAAACGAACAGACCGGACTGTGCTGATATTGTCATGGTTAGGCTCAGTAGGGGTTCAGATGAGTTTGCTCGTCGTCCTTCTCTTCGACAGGTGCATGGGTTGCCGTTACGTACCGCTAGTACCGCCGACGCGCTTATGGTTAAACCCACTGCCAGCGTATTGTCAAGTCTTTAGAGTCCCACACAGAGGGTTTCTCTGGTTCAGGCAAAATGATGTGGAGGCCGTATGTTTATACGTGCAAGGTTCCGATTGATTATGTGTACTAGTTGCGCGGAATTTAATCGGACGGATTTTAATACTAGCGGGTTTACGATTAAGCCGGTTCATTAAATTAGATATTGATTTAATACTACTATTATATTAATGGTATTATTCTATCTCTTGGGTATTCGTATTTTGATACGAATACGTGTATGTATATACGGTAGAAAGTATTTTGTATTTATACAAAATACCTTCTAGAAGGGGACACCTCATAATGTGTATTTTCTATTTATTGATAAATAGAAAAATGAGGTGTAAAGGACGCATGGCATGAAGCATGGCTTTGGAATTAATTGGAGCATTTATTGAAGTATGGTTAATTTTAAAAAGAAAAGGAAAATGCTTGATATTATGTGATGAAGCCATTTTCTTCATGGTCACTTTTCTTGTTCATTTTCTTGAGTTGCCATTCTCTCTCTTTTGCCTTCTCCTCTTCCTCAACCCTACTATTCTCATGAGTTGAGAAACAAGGGTCTTGAGATAGGAAAAACTCACCACTGATCTGCTCCACACAATCTTAAGTAGTTAGATTAGCAAACTAGCTAGTTAAGTTACATTCTTTTGAAAGTTGAAGCTTGAACCTAGAATCTTCTGGTGGATCATCTATGATCCAGGAGACCGGCAACGAAACTACATCAAGGACCCTAAAAGGAGCTTAAGAAGAGGAATTAAGACCCGAAGGACACGTATCCGATAGGTATAACATTCTAACATACTAGAATAATTACTAATGTAGTCTTGCTAGTTCGGGTTTGTGGTATATCTTAAGACTATGTTTTTCTTGCATACTTCAAAATCGATTTTTTTGAATTTCCGCTTCTATAAAAACTTTCTAGAGCATGAAACCATGACTTACATGGTATCA
Organism: Agapanthus africanus; assembly: GCA_030015575.1. NCBI lineage: Eukaryota > Viridiplantae > Streptophyta > Magnoliopsida > Asparagales > Amaryllidaceae > Agapanthus > Agapanthus africanus. Next base: position 459,602,234 of record JASDDO010000012.1, on the reverse strand, counting down.
GAGCCACTACATAAAGTCTAACTAGACTAGTTTACACTAATTTAGAGTTTCGATCGACAGAATTATCCGAATCGCATTTCCAAATACTTGCTTGCTGTTCGAATTTTAAAGTTTTTCAAAAAATATTTTAGGTTGCATTAAAATTATGTGCAGGCAAAGTTAGAGCCAAGAAAAAAATTTGGGCACATAATCACAAAATTGGACCACTAATCTGCCACCAAATATGTCATTTGGCCACGGATCTGCGGCCCAATTATGGCTACGGTGCCCCAAATTTTTTCTAGGGCTCTAGTTCATGAAAATGTGATTTTTGGAATATTTGGTTTTTGCCTAGATTTGTTTATGTACTGGTTTTTACATGGGGGCCGATGCGGAAAGTTTTAATCATCGAAATTTTAAATTCTTTCTTTTCTGTGCATTTGTTTCTGCGACCGTGAATATCATAGCGCGGTATAATCCGACTGGTTGCTATATGTACAATCAGACGGGTTTATGAACATGATATTCGCGTTGATGTTCTGTGTTGCACTAATGTTATGGATAGATTGTCGTGGTGGATGGCCGATAGTGCAATGGTTGTAGTACAGTGTTGATTCATTTGTATATTCATTATTGCGGGATGAGCGTCCGACATGTGGACTGCCGTTTCCGCCAATTTGTATATTCTTTTATTGGGGCACGGTCGGGTTGAGGTCGATGTCACCGTTGTGTGTGTGTGTGTGTGTGTATTTCTTTTCTATACTAGAATTATCCCACGGAGAAGTGCTCGAGTAGCCGGGTTCTAGAGGGCAACGGGGCCCTATCTCATGGCATTGAGTTTGGGACGCCTTACTCTAGAATTGGCGGGCTACTCGTCGCACTCGTTGGGAGTATAGGATAACCCATAGTGGGGTGCTCAAATTACCGGATTCTGTGAAGCGTTGTGTGGCCCATTCACTTTGTTGATTGGGGCTGCCTTGCTTCTGGGATTGGTGGGTAACTTATCGCGATCGTAGGGGTCTAGGTTCTTCATTGCACAGGTTATCCACACAACCGGGAACGTCGAGTTTCATTTATGGCTCAAATGAAACTCGGGGCTTCTAGATTATCCGCTATTCCATTTTGCTTATTAGTTTTCTGTGATGTTGCTTATATCATGCCTGGGACGAATGGTTATACACACACACATACACTAGTAGATGTTGTATATATTTTGCATCCGCGCTAGTCCTGCCCCCGCTCTGCCGTTAGTTAAATAACCTAACGGTGCATGACGGGGCCCCATGGCGAATGCAGATGGCATATATGTACATTTTATTTTCGTTATTTTCTGGTGTGATAGGAATTAATTGATGGGACCGCATTAATCCTCATTATTGCAAGATAAGAAAGCTAAAATGACGTTGTTGGAACATTTTGAAAACCCACTCGGTTCTTTTCTAAAACATTCGTTTAAAAAGGCAGAGCCTGAACCACTCCTTTTCAAAGCTATCGTTCCTTCAACGATATAAAGTTCATTACGTTCAAGGTTTTCGCCAAAAACCAGCCATAGCCCTCCGTCATTTCAAATGAGTAGCACATCGTATTCATGCTATGTTTGTTGGCCTTCGTCAAGGCATAATGAATGATAGCAGTGTGTTGCTTGTTTTTAGCATAGATAGATGCATTGGTTTAGAACAGTCGTACAGCCTTGTTGGCCTTCGTCAAGGGCGACTATGGGTGGGTCTAAATTAATCAGGACAACGACGGGAAGAACTTGACTTGCATTTTATGATTTGTTGGCCTTCGTCAAGGTCATAGGAGCTTGGGGCAAAAACCATATCGGGAGTTTCAAATAAAAAGGAAACTTGCAGATTTAGCATACCTTATGGAGTGTGGTGACTAGAGTGGTTTCTATCTAGGTCATCACACAATGATAGTTGGATCCCGATTCCACTAATGAGTAGGATTACTCTTGGGAGATACTTTTTACTTCACAATTAGCTAACTTATTAGGTGTCTAGAAAGTGTTAACGGGACTATGCCTCTACGGAAACGAGGTTTATTTTCATTAGGTCCGTGCGAGAGTATGGGGAACCTCCCTCGGAGTACCAACACCCATCTGGCTGAACGGTTAGCGAACTTGTAAAGTGTAAATGATCCCGACTAATTCTCCTTTTAAGGTTTGATGGAGAATTTGAGGAAACAGTGGGAGCCATCCTGGTTAGATAAGATAATAAACTAATCTAATCTTGCAAGAGCATACGCTGAGTGTTTCTTTTCTCTCTCTGGCAGCAACCATGACGGGACTTAAACTACTAATAAAAAAATACACTGACTGGGCCAAACTATAAAGATTGGCCGAGGAACGTTAACATTGCACTTACTTATGACAAAGTGGCATATGTCCTCACCAGTACCACTCTCCCTGTCCCAGGACCAGACTCCTTGGTTGCGGACATCGAGGTCCGCAAAATGTAGGACCTGGATTGCGAGAAAGCTAAGTGCATCATGCTAGCTTCCATGAATAATGAACTCCAAAAGCAGCAAGAGAATACGGACATCAAATCCATTTTTCTCCATTGCAAGGATTTTTATGGAGAGCACTCTCATATCGCAAGGTACAAGACCTTAAGGAAATTATTCCAGATGAGGTTAGCTGCCGGATCACCTATAGGAGAACACGTTCTAAAGATGACCGGTCTCATTGAGGAACTTGCAAACCTGGGATGTGTGTTAGAGAACGAGTTATACATTGACTTGATTCTACAGTCACTTCCTCACACCTTCTCTCAATTCGTGCTGAATTTTAACATGCACGGAATGGAAGTTGATCTTCCAAAGCTTCTCAACATGTTGAGGATAGCGGAGAGCTCCTTGAAGAAGGAAAAGACACCTGTTCTTATTGTTGGGGAATCTTCCTCTTCTAAATCTAAAGTGAAAGTTAATGGGAAGAAGAAGAAGACCACCACCAAGCCGAAAGAAGGTGTCAAAAAGGTGCAAGGAACGAACAAATCGGGAAGAGTAAAAGTGGAAAAGGATGAGTGCTACTACTGTCATAAGAAGGGGCACTAGAAGAAGGATTGCAAGGCTTTCAAAACTAAGGATAAGGACACTAAGCAAGATGATGCTTCTGCTTCAGGTGTGTTCATAATTGAAAATTATTTTTCAGTAAACTCTACATCATGGTACTAGATACCGGTTCTGGTTCTCACATCTGTAATTCTTTGCAGGCGCTGAGAAACCGTAGAATACTGAAGGCAGGTGATATGACCCGCAGGGTTGGCAACGGAGCAAGCGTAGATGCTGTTTCAGTAGGGGATTATCACTTGGGGTTGAAAAGTGGACACATTTTGGTGTTGTATAGCTGTTTTTGTCTACCCAGTATGCTATGTAATATTATATCAGTATCTTTGTTATCTAATAAAGGATATAATTTTGCACTTAAAAGAAATGTCATGAACATTCACCTAAATCAAGAACCGATTGGGTCTGGCACACTGGATAACAACATATACATACTCAATCAATATCAAGTTTTCAACATCCAAAACACACTCAAAAGAAAGGCTCCAGATTCAAACCAAGCCTTCTTATGGTATTGTAGACTTGGTCATATTAATGAAACAAGGTTGACTAAGTTATATAAAGATAAATATTTGGATTTGTTTGAATATGAATCATATGCAACCTGTTAATCATGTATCAAAGGAAAGATGGCCAAATCTCCATTCACAGGACATGGAGAAAGAGCCACTGAGCTCTTGGGGCTCATACACAGCGATGTATGTGGTCCGATGTTTACACATGCACGAAGTAGTTACTCTTATTTCATCACTTTTACTGATGATTTCTTAAGGTATGGACATGTATTCTTAATGAAATATAAATCCGAGGCCTTTGAGAAATTCAAGGAGTATAAGAATGAAGTGGAGAAATAAACAGGTAAAAGTATCAAGATACTTCAATCTAATCGGGGTGGAGAATACTTAAGTACCGGTTTTTTTGAATACTTAAAAGAGAGCGGAATTCTCTCTCAGCTTACTCCTCCATATACACCACAACATAATGGTGTATCAGAGAGAAGGAATCGCACGCTGCTCGATATGGTCCGTTCCATGATGAGTAGTGCTGAGTTGCCACTTTCCTTCTTGGGGTTTGCGCTGGAATCGGCTGCATACTTGTTGAATAGGGTTCCAACTAAGTCTGTGCCTACCACTCTATATGAGATGTGGAGTGGGAAGAGAACATGTCTCAAGTATCTTAAGATATGGGGGTGTCCAGCTTTTGTCAAAAAACAGAATCCGGACAAGCTCGAGGCACGATCGGTTTTATGCAAATTTATGGGATACCCTAAGAACTCACGTGGATATCTTGTCTACCATACTGAAGAATAAAAGGTGTTTGTCGCTCGCCACATAGTCTTTTTAGATAAAGAATTTCTTGCAAAAGAAATTAGTGGGAGCGCGGTAGAACTGGAAGAAATTCTAGAACCACAGACTACTACTGAAGACTTAATAGAACGTCTGGTTTCCATAGAACCCGATGAACCGATGCCACTCCGCAGATCTAGTAGGCATTCTCATCCTCCTGAGAGATACTATGGGTTTCTCATAGATGGGGATCGAGAGGATTGCATCATCAATGATGATGAGCCTACTAGTTTTCAGCAGGCTATCATGAGTAAAGACTTGGTGAAGTGGCTGGATGCTATGAGATCAGAGATGGAATCCATGTACACTAACAATGTATGGACTTTGGAAGTTTCTCCTCCTGGGGTAAAACCCGTTGGATGCAAATGGATCATCAAAAAGAAGATTAGTGCAGATGGACAAGTGGAAACCTACAAACCTAGACCTATTGCAAAAGGTTTTCGTCAAAAACTAGGATTGGACTATGATAAACCCTTTTTTCCGGTGACTCTGCTTAAATCCATTCAGATCCTGCTTTCCATTGCTGCCTTCCATGACTATGATATCTGGCAATGGATAAATGGAAATTTAGAAGAGTGCGTTTACATGGATCAGCCAGAGGGTTTTTTAGACAATGAGAGCAGCAGAAAGGTGTGCAAGTTGCTTAAATCCATTTATGGATTAACTATCGTGTTGTTGGAACATCTGCTTTGATGAGACTATCAAAGAATTTGACTTTATTAAAAATGTAGATGAACCATGCATTTATAGGAGGAGCAGTAGTCTTCCTCGTATTATACATAGATGACATACTCTTGATGGGGAATGACATCCCTATGCTACAATCAGTCAAGTTCTTCTTGTCGCAGAAATTCTTTATGAAAGACTTGGGTGATGCCTCCTACATTTTAGTGATTAAGATCAATCATGATAGGTCTAAAAGAATGTTGGGACTTTCACAGTCCAGGTACATTCACACCATACTGAAGAGATTTAGTATGGAAGATTCCAAGCGTGGTAATTTACCCGCTTGTCACTGGATCACCCTCTCCAAAGAGATGTCTCCAAAGACTGATGAAGAGAGGGCTTGCATGAGCATTATACCTATGCTTCGGCGGTAGGATCTATAATATATACGATATTATGTACCAGACCAGACGTAGCTTACACACTTAGTGTGGTATTTAGGTATCAGTCAAAACCGGGTGAGAAGCATTGGGTAGGAGTAAAGATCATTCTCAAGTACCTGAAAAGGACTAAGGAGATGTTCTTGGTATACGGTAATGGGGACCTCCAGATCGAGTCTTTTACTGACTCAAGTTTCTAAAGTGACAAAGATGGCTCTAAATCTGTCTCGGGTTATATGTTTACCCTCAATGAAGGGGCAGTGTGTTGGAAGAGTTCCAAACAGGATACCGTCGCAGACTCAACGATAGAAGCTGAGTATATAGCTGCTAACGATGCCGCAAAAGAGGCAGTCTGGATGAGGAAGTTCATTTTTAAACTTCAGGTGGTTCTGTCCATTTCCAATCCAATACCCTTGTATTACGATAACAATGGGGCTGTAACTTTAGCAAAGGAACCAAGGTCCTATCAGAAATTCAGGCATATCTTGAGGTGGTATCACCTGATCAGGGAGATCGTGGATCGTAAGGAGATCGAGGTCCAGAGAGTGGACACAAAAGACAACATAGTGGATCCATTCATGAAGGCCTTACCTCAAGCATAGTTCAAGCGGCTGTTTGAGAAGTTGGGGATGCGTTATGCAAATACTGGCTTTAGTGAAAGTGGGAGATTGTAGGATATATATATGCCCTACAGGCCATTATTTGTAATGGATACTATGGATATATATATATATATATATATATATATATATATTATAAGATATATATGTGCCATAGAGGCCATTATTTGTATTGGATACTATGGATATGTATATATATACATGACAATCTCGCTCGAAATGATAGTATACTATCTGGTTTGACTTTATCTTAACATGTGCGTATGTTCTACTTGTTATTACGTACTACTTATACATGTTGATAAAAACCGTAGGATGTGCTTGACTACCAGCGTTGTGACGGCAGTCATAGTTATGAGGGACGGGTAGTCTATAAGCATATCCTTAAAAGTGTCGCTAGTCGTAGGAATATCGAGACAGCGCATCGATATTCCAGAGTAGACTGGTGTATACATTTCTAGACCCCGACGAGGGGCAATGGTTAGTCTCACAGCCATTGGTGTGTTTCACCTAAGATTGTATATAGGTGCTCACTGTGGGTGGGTACACTGGACGGACTCGCCGAGAACTGCTGGATGGTATTATACCTATCGTCAGATGGAAGTTCTCATGTGGCATGTGTATAGGTAGTCTATAGATCTAAGATCATCATTTATCTCGTGTGAGTTCTCACTGTGCTTTACTTACTACCCTACCATGTCTCAAAGGAGTCGTGCAAACAGGTTTTCGTTGGGTACAGTCCCGAGCTACATGGATGCATGAGTCATTGTAAGGGATTCGTCTCTCCCGGTATAGGGAGTCGATGTAGCACTGTGTTTGGTTGGTCAACGCCATAAGTCCCTGGCCAGGGCAGTTGACAATTACTGATAGTTAGATTAGTAATTTTTTGGATGGTCTTGAGCCACACCAGCACGACTTATCGGGTTAGTAGGGGTCTGACGTTAACCGACCTTAGACCCGGTATGCGATACTCTCAAACGAACAGATCGGACTGTGCGGATATTATCATAGTTAGGCTCAGTAGGGGTTCAGATGAGTTTGCTCATTGGCCTTCTCTTTGACAGGTGCCTGGGTTGCCGTTACGTACAACTAGTACCGCTGACGCGCTTGTGGTTAAACCCACCACCAGCGTACTTTCAAGTCTTTAGAGTCCCACACAGAGGGTTTTTCTGGTTCAGGCAAAACGATGTGGATGCTGTATGTTAATACGTGCAGGGTTCCGATTGATTACGTGTACTAGTTGCACGGAATTTAATCGGACGGATTTTAATACTAGCGGGTTTAGGATTAAGCCGGTTCATTAAATCAGTTATTGATTTAATACTAGTATTATTTTAGTGGTATTATTCTATCTCTTGGGTATTCGTATTTTGATACGAATATGGGTATGTATATACGGTAGAAAGTATTTTGTATTTATATAAAATATCTTCTAGAAGGGGACACCTCATAATGCGTATTTTCTATTTATTGATAAATAGAAAAAATGAGGTGTAAAGGAGGCATGGTATGAAGTATGGCTTTGGCATTAATTGGAGCATTTATTGAAGTATGGCTAATTTTAAAAAGAAAAGGAAAATGCTTGATATTATGTGATGAAACCATTTTCTTCATGGTCACTTTTCTTGCTCATTTTCTTGAGTTGCCATTCTCTTACTTTTGCCTTCTTCTCTTCCTCAACCCTACCATTCTCATGAGTTGAGAAATAAAGGTCTTGAGATGGTAAAAACTCACTACTGATCTACTCCACACAATCTTAAGTAGTTAGATTAGCAAACTAGCTAGTTAAGTTACTTTCTTTTGAAAGTTGAACCTAGAATCTTTGGGTGGATCATCTAGGATCTAGGAGACCGGCAACCAAGCTACGTCAAGGAGCCCAAAAGGAGCTTAAGAAGATGAATTAAGACCCGAAGGACACGTATACAATAGTTATAACATTCTAACATACTAGAATAATTACCTATGTAGTCTTGCTTGTTAGGGCTTGTGGTAGATCTTAGGATTATGTCTTTGTTGCATGCTTCAAAATCAATTTTTTTGAAATTCTGCTTCTATACAAACCTTGTAGAGTATGCAACCTTGACTTACAACCAGCCTCAAGGGGGAAAAGGACGAATATCATAACCGCAAGGGTGCCCGAACCAAAACACGAATCGGTGTTCGAGTGGCTTTCTATCTCCTCATCTGGGGACAAAGCCGTCAACTCACAGGGGGTAACAAGATACCCCAGGCAAGGCCCATGATGACCGCAAATGTAAATGTCTTCTCTAGATTATCGGTCAGCCCAAAACGGCTATCAAGGAAGCAGATGCCTGCCAAGCTTTTAAAACCGAAGAGTTGAAGCAGAAATAGCTTAGAGATAGAGCTAATAAGAAGGCTAATGTTCATGCTAAATGGGAGTTCGTCGGATTCCAAGAACGTGGTTACCTGTAACATTTCAGAAAATATAAAATAATATTTTTGGAAAATAATTGGAATTTAAAATAAATTATTAATTATGAAAGCATTTAATTGATTTGGGCCTTTATAACTTTATATACAAATTTTTACATACAAGTTTATGTTAAACTTGATTAGTATTTCACTAATTATGTATTACACCATATTTTATTTTGTTAGTTATGCTTGTGTGCATGACATGTGATTTACATGTTTTCTTTTCGTTTCTTTTGTGATGGCTTTTCATTTGTTTTAAAGAAAAGAAAATAGAAAAGAGAAAAGAGAAAAGAGAAAAAAGAAAAAAAAGAAAAAAAAGGAAAATGGGGGACAAGGAGGTATGGGTGAGTGAGAGAGTGAGAGAGAGAGTGGGGGGGGGGGTATGGTTACCACATCAACCATTTCTCTTTTACTTCATCCTTCTTTTCTTCACCTCCTTCCTCTTCATCTCCTTCACCTCTTCCACCACTTCTACCCCTCCACAAACACCTTCTAAACCACCTCAAAACCACACGACCCCTTCATAAAAAATATTCATAACCTCATCCTACACATCATGGTGGGATCAAGTTGGAGTTTTGAGCTTTCTTGGTCATCTAGGAATTTTCTTGAGTTGTCTCATGAGGTAAAACATCCACGTCTTATCAAGTCTTTGGTTTTCCTAACCTCACAAACTTATTAGGATTATTTCTAAAGCTTTTAGTGTATGTTTCCATGTATTAAAAATTTTAAAGTGAGCTTTGGTGGATGATATGAGTAGTGAAGATGTAGTTGAGACTTGTTTAGTGACTATAACCCCTTTAAGTGATAGAACCCTTGATGTAGATGGGTTTAGAATTTTCCCGATGTCGGTTTTCATTGATTTTTGATGCTCAAATGGAATCTGGAACATGGGGTTTTTATAAGAAAAACAAACAACTATATTGACCTAGTTAGACTACTAGGAGACTCCACAGAAGAACGAGACCTAAATTCCAAAATCCAACCGTCGGTGGCGGTTACTGTAGCAGTTTCTGGTGGTTGCATCTTGGATTTGGATGTTGGGGTTTGGCCTGTTGCTCACACTCCTTATAACTTAGCTCACACTCCTTATAAATTTTCAGTAACCGTTTGTGGTTCCGGAATCACTTCCAGTTCTACCATACTCCCACTACTATTTTCTGAAAAAGTCCATTTTACTAAAACTGTGGTGAGTCAAGAACAATATCACTATTGATCTTCCAGATGGTAGAAAGTTAACACTTGTCATAGCCCGGGATAACTCACAAACTGCCATTACTGAAACATGCCTTGAGTTATCCAGAGTCTGGTTTTAAGCATAAGCCGGACAACTCCATATACCTTAACATTGTTAAGATATGAACCATTCTATATACAATATAGAAACAGAGACACTGATTTAATTGGAACCAGATTCAAATCATGCGGCTCTCCAGTGCATGTTAACTAAATGGAGAGAGGCCGATCAACATTACTAAACTTAGGAGTGCATCCAGATATGAGTAACCAGAAAGAGAAGCAAGTTCTCAAAACCATTACTATCAACTGAATACCAAACACAAGTATCTACATCTTCGATCACCTCGACGAATCCTAATACTTGCAACAAGTGGTTCTCTACTTTATTCTTATACCTATAACTTCTCAAAACTTGGACCTTGTATTTCTACGAAATACTTGTCTAAAACTGGAGAAGTCACAAGTAAACAGAATATAGTACGAGCACCAACCCCTCTGTCCTAATGGACACTGGACAACATACAATACTTTGTATAAGTCCCCTGAGTTGAATAACTCAAACCCTGTGCGTCGTAGGTTGAAAATTGTACTATGGTTAAGAAGAATTATACCGTTGTTTAATGCTCCTTACCCAATCATCAACTGATATAGGTAAATGTCATGGACATAATTTCAAAAATTTATATCTCGCTTTATAAAATAAACGTACAGATATATCAGTTTGAAATTGGTGCATAACAATGGATATTCAAAATCCAAATATTTGCCATCAGGCAAAACCCAGGCGATTTCCTCAAATATCACCAATTAAAATGAATTCCGATATAATGAGGATATAATCACCTAATTCCCAATAACTTACTCCCACTCATCATCTGTAAAACCATACAGATGTGAGAATCGAACCTGGTAAATACATACCCTGGAGTAAGGATCTAATTGGGAAATAAATTTTCAATTAACAACGCATAGTGAAACTGAAACATGAAAATGTTTCGAAGGGGTCATCGGGTATTCCTAGTAATGCCTCTTCCATTATCCAGATTCATGACTGTGACCGTATATTTCCTTGCCATCTCTCCAAATCCCTTTATTTGTCTTTACTCATTACCTTTTGTATACCATCCTTAGGCTAAATGGTTTTCTTCCTTCCCTACCGTTCGACACCAGCCTATGGTTTGGAAGAAGATTATCAATAAGCGTAATAGGTGTACTCTCCTAATCTTAGGAGCCCTCGCAACCTGAGAGAAGCTAAAAATAAAAGACAACTAAATAATCCATTCTCGAACTGGAACAAGTTCCTTCGAGTTCGTATGTTACTATACGATGGATAATCCAATAAATGTGGATCTTCGTAGTGATACGGGGTGTTCTGGAGAAATTCAAAGGTGAAGTAGGAGTGGCGATGATATACGCGGTTTGGTCATGAATGATAGCAGTCGTAATTTACTTTGCCCTCTTTCTAATCCCTTTATTTGTCTTTACTTATTACCTACTGTACACCACTCTTAGGCTAATTGGTTTTCTTCATTCCCCACCTTTCGGCACCTGCCTATGGTTTGGAAGAAGAATATCCAATAAGCGCAATAGGTGTACCCTCCCCTAATCCTAGGAGCCCTCACAACCTGAGAGAAGGTAAAAGGAAAAGACAACTGAATAGTCCTATTCAATTTCTCCAGAACCGGAAACCGTTCTGGAATCTGAAACAAGTTTCTTCGAGTTCGTATGTAACTATACTATGGTTATATCCAATAAATGTGGATCTTCGTAGTGATACGGAATGTTCCGGAGAAAAGCAAAGGGTAAAAGTAGGAGTGGCAATGAGGTATGCAACTCTGACAATCCAAAAACCAGTGTGTTTTAAGAAAGTCCGGTTAACTTGGTTTATTAGTTCTAGTCTAGGGTCGGGCCATGGTCGCTGTCAGAGAGAGAGAGAGAGAGAGAGAGAGAGAGAAAATAAACATTGTCACGACCTGAAGGTACGGAACGTGACTGGCAGTTAAATTACGAAACGTTTCAAGGCATAACGTAATCTAAGTAACCAAAGCCCAGAAATCTAAACCAATTAAAAAAATAGAGTGAAGGAAAACCTTAAAATATTTAAATACCTCAAATTTCCCGAAAATTTCGGCAGAGTCTCCTTTGAAAATACTGGCCCCCAAACGGGTACAACACAAGAAAATACATATAATCAAGAATAAAGGCATCCCCAAGCGGGAGCTAGCTCTTCGCCAATGGCGGAATCACAACCACATGCAATATATATCATCGAGTGCGGAATAAGCAAATAAAAGCACGAAAGTAAGAAGACATCCCGTCGGCTCAAGTGAGCATCGACACCAAAAACCAGAAATACAAGTCTCACAAGTCTCACCGTCTAGTCTAATATACAAGGGTAGATGGAGTATACTAGATACAAAATAAAATACACGGTGGGGGCAAAAGAAAATTCTCTAAAACCCACATATGAGCAAAGCTGCCAAACGATGCAATGAAGCAAAAAAGGAAGTACGCCCGCCGCTAATGTGCTGACGGGTCAGACTTACAAGATACCGTGGCACAATAGGGGTGAGTTGCCAACTCGTGAGTATTAAGTAACATCTAATAAGGCTATCGTAAGCATGCACGCAAATACGTCACGACCTACATATATCAATATGATACGATGTACTAGCATGAATGCAACATGAATGCATAATCAAACACGAAACATGAACATGTTTAGTATGAGAAAATCTTTATTTTTAGCTTAGAAAAACCTTTTGTATAATAAAAAATGGAATATCATCAGTGAAATCAACAAAAAATCCATGTCCAGCATCGACACAAAATCCAAACTATCTCGGGCTCCGTTAGTCCGGATCGGCCCATATCATCATATCACGGCCACGGTCGGTATCCTAAAGATATCCGCCGCGCCAAACTATCTCGGGCTCCGTCAGTCCGGATCGGCCCATATCATCATATCACGACCACGGTCGGTATCCTAAAGATATCCACCCCGCCAAACTATCCCGGGCTCCGTCAGTTCAGATCGGCCCATATCATCATATCACGACCACGGTCGGTACCATAAAGATATCCGCCATGCCAAACTATCTCGGGCTCAGTCAGTCCGGATCGGCCCATATCATCATATCACGACCACGGCCGGTAACCTAAAGATATCCGCCACGCCAAACTTTCTCGGGCTCCGTCGGTCCGGATCGGCCCATATCATCATATCACGACCACGGTCGGTATCTTAAAGATATCCGCCGCGCTAAACTATCTCGGGCTCTGTCAGTCCGGATCGGCCCATATCATCATATCACGACCACAGTTGATATTATAAAGATGTCCACCGTGCCAAACTATCTCGGGCTCCGTCAGTCCAGATCGGCCCATATCATCATATCACGACCACGGTCGGTATCCTAAAGATATCCGCCGCGCCAAACTATCTCGAGCTCCGTCAGTCCAGATCGGCCTATATCATTATATTACGAGAAAAACCGCAACTTGTAATTTAAAAGATAATGAGCTTATAAAATTCTTGCGGTTTCCCCAAAAATCCAGAAATCTCATAAATACTAAAATCCCCAAGAAGAATCACAATATAAAAAACGTGGCGGTAATAATGGATGTCCAAAATATCAATAACCTGCAATGCGATGCATGGTTAGAAAACATGTATAAATGATGATGCGATGAGGCAGATGACTAACAATCTACATATAATACATGATGTAATGCACCGATATTGATTTTACGCAAGTTCTATAGTGTCCGTGACATAGAAATTACCAAAGGCGTGTGTGTTCGCATGAATAGTGCACGTGCGACATGAACCAATGGTAATGGTGCAAGTGTCCTATGATGATGTCACACACACACACACAAGATGGTGCAATGCAATGAGATGCATAACTAGAAAACTACGCATATAATGCAAGTACTACAAATAATACTAAACCATCGGGTGTCTCGCGCCATCCAGACGATCCCCCCCTTAGATGTGTACATCTACTCACGGGGACGCCTCGGCTAATCTGATCCGATCTCAGCAATGTCTTTTTCCGCGCCATATCCGACAACTCTGCACCCGATCCTAGAATCGCACACAAGCAATTAAGAGGATAAATATACGAATAGTCGTAGACACAACGATACAAATCAACCACGCGCCCTAACTAGACGCGCACACACTTGGTGCACAAAACACGCTCGCGACAACGCCACAAACTACAACTATGGTCACTATATGTGAAAATCCCCAAACCTAAACCCAAACGTACCAATCGTGGTTTCACAACACACTAAATACTATATGGGAAATGTTGTAAATCACCAAAACCTCAAATTTAGTTCAAACGATTTAATCCAAAAACCTAGTAAGCGACCCATTACCTTTTTAGTTCAAATAGAATTGTTTTAAAAAATCTAGTGGCCACAATATTCATTTAATAGCTTAATTAAACCACACAAAACTTTACTAAACTTTTTATCTCACCAATTTATATTAATCCTAAAAACCTAGTTTGAAAAATTATCTAATTTGAACAATTTAAAAATAATAATTAGCAACTTGACAACTAGATTAGATTTTCCATGCCTTAACATGTTAAACTATACATTGCAACCTTAATGATGTGATAAAAACCCTAACTTGAATTCAAACCCTTCTCTTGAAAGTTTAATCTTTGAAATTAATTCTATAATTAAACACTTAATTAGCTTAGATTGAAGTAATTATCCAACAATTAAACCATTGGTTAAGATTTATACTCACAAATCAAGAGATCAAACTTGAAATCTTAGACTCCCAAATTGCCACCTTGCCTTAAGATTCATGCTTGATTGAACAAAGAATAATGGGTAAGGGTTAAATGGAGAATTAGTGAGGTTTTGCATTGATTTTTGATGGATTTTTTTGAGATTTTTGAAGTCAAAATGAAGTGGGGAAAATGGGAGAGGGGGCAACCTTAGGTTTTGGCCAGCACAAAATGAGAGGGGAGAGAGAAAAAGAAGTGTGTGGGTGAGTATAGAAACTTCTTTAATTAATACCTCTTTTAACTCCTTTCTCTAATTATTTAATTTTCATTTGGTATAAAAAAAATTTAAAATGGGAATTGAGATGGAAAATTAGTGAAGAGAGAGGGGGGCTGCACTACTAGGCTCGGCCAGCACAAGGGGTGTGGGTGTGTATGTGTGTGTGTCTTTGGTCAAGTCTTGAAAAGCCCCATTTTCACTTCGTTTAATTAATATCTTAATTAAATTATTTCTACTTAACCCTAGAATAGTCTAGAACCATGGAGACAAGTGGAGAAAAAGAAAACATATTGTAAACTTGTATTTAAGTTGACATGGTTCACATTTGTATATTTAACTCATTCCAATTTGTAATTACCACTAATTAAATGTATAAGTAAAAGCTTATAATAATATTTGAAATAATTAATTAAGGAAAAATATTTAAGTAAACCAATAATTTATAAGTGGCTAATTAAATACCAATACTAGCAATTACATAGTTAAAATAGGTGTATTTAATTCTATGTTGAAAATTAATCATATTTTGGTTTTTATGGAAAACCCCAGTTATTTTACCGGTTATCGGAGAATTCACCTAAACGATTTTTAAAACGTTACAAACACTCAGCGTGCACTCTAACCTAGATCAGAATAGTTAATCACTTTATCCAATCAGGATGTCTCCCACTGTATCCTCAAATTCTCCTCCAAATCTGAAAGAAGAATTAGTCGGGATCATCTAAAATCACCCGAGGAGTAAACCAACTCATCAGTGGGAATCGGGATTGTTTACCTTAATCAGAGCAAACCTCTGTTTAAATTCCAAGGTGGGAAACAAGCAATACTTCTGTTTTTCTTCAATCAGAGCAAAGCTCTGTCTTGAAAATTAAAATTAAAATAAATGAAGTAGCGTACTCCATAAGAGCTTTAGAGCAAAGCTCTTGGGAGGAGGAGGCAAAAAAAAAAAAAAAAAAAAAAAAAAAAAATTTGCGCAACTGCGCAAACTGCGCAGTGAGCGACACGTGTCTGCGCAGTTGCGCAGCGCGCTGCGCGACACGTGTCTGCGCGCGCAGCTGCGCAAGATGATAAAAAAAAAAAAAAAAAAGCGCGCAAGTGCGCAAACTGCGCAGAGCGCGACACGTGTCTGCGCAGTTGCGCTGCGCGCTGCGCGACACGTGTCTGCGCAGGTGCGCTGCGCGCTGCGCGACACGTGTCAGCGCGCGCAGCTGCGCAAGATTTAAAAAAAAAAAAAAAAAAAAAATTGCGCACTGCGCAAGTGCGCGACACGTGTCAGCGCGCGCAGTTGCGCAATCTTAAAAAAAAAAAAAAAAAACAGTTGCGCGACACGTGTCTGCGCAGTTGCGCAAGCACAGCTGCGCGACACGTGTCACGCGCTGGGGGAGTTGCGCAAAACAGAATAAATCTTTTCTGTTCTTGTTAAAACAACAAGATTTTCTTCTGTAAAGCAGAAACCCTTGGATCAAAGATCCGACGGTGGGGAAAATTCCCCAAATCACTCAGAGAATAATCTCTTTAACAAACTTTAACTAATTTATGGGCACTATAAAAAGGACCCTAGACCTCATTTCAAAGGAAGAACATCTTGCTAAAAAGAAAAGAGAAGAGAACTCTTGAAGAATAAAGAAAAAAGGTAAAAACCTTTTAAAGAAGAGAAAATTCTCTTATGAACAAGATCATAGATCTTTAACGATAAATAAGTAAATAAATAAAAATAGTGCCTTGCACTTGTTTTATGAACCATCGGTTCTTCAACCTAAAAGGTTATTAAATTAATAGTGCTTTGCACTTTTATGAACTTTTGGTTCTTGAAATAAAAAGAAAAAATCTTGTTCTTCTTTGATCTAAATTAGATCAAGAAATCAAATAGTGCTTTGCACTTCTTTTATGAACCATCGGTTCTTGAATCTAAAAGATTCTCAAATTAATAGTGCTTTGCACTTATGAATTTGCACTGTTGTGCTTTTTGATTGGCGCAAAGCGCTTGATAAATGCAATGCATTTTCTAAAGGGTCAGGCCCAAACCAAAATGACCTGACAGGCCAAAATAAATTGCAAGGCAATAAATGGGCAGAGCCCAAATAAACTGATGCTTTGCATCCTTTATATAAGGGCAGAGCCCAAATAAAATTGATGCCTTGCATCATTCCTAAAAGGGCAGAGCCCAAAACAAATTGATGCTCTGCATCATTTCTGGGCAAGGCCCAAATAAAAAAAAAAAAAGAAATGTAATGCAAAAGCAAATAAAATGTTGAACATTTCAACTGGACTTAGCCCAATTTTGGCCATAAGTCCTTAAATTAAATTGACTGAGCAAAATTGCTCTTCTAAATCAATTTACATCCGGTTCGAGGGTACATCTCCAAACTCCTTTGACATCCGTCGTTGTAATTCCTCAACGACGTCAAAGAGGTGACGGGTCCCAACGACCACACATCGATATGGACTGCGGGGTCCTTAAACTCGTGGACCGAAACGTCTTTAAACTAATATCGGACCGAAACGTCCCTAAACTAATATCGGACCGAAACGTCCCTAAACTAATGTCGGACCGAAACGTCCCTAAACTAATATCGGACCGAAACGTCCCTAAACTAATGTCGGACCGAAACGTCCATAAACTAACATTGGACCGAAACGTCTTTAAACTAATATCGGACCGAAACGTCCCTAAACTAATATCGGACCGAAACGTCCCTAAACTAATATCGGACCGAAACGTCCCTAAACTAATGTCGGACCGAAACGTCCATAAACTAACATCGGACCGAAATGTCCATAAACTAATATCGGACCGAAACGTCCCTAAACTAATATTGGACCGAAACGTCCTTAAACTAATATTCACTCCAAAATGAGAATAACGGACCACCACGTTCCTAAACTGGTAACGGACCGAAATGTCCCTAAACTAATATTGGACCGAAACGTCCTTAAACTAATATCGGACCGAAACGTCCCTAAACTAATATCGGACCAAAACGTCCCTAAACTAATAATGGACCACTACGTCCCTAAACTGGCGACGGACCACCACGTCCCTAAACTGGAATATGGACCACTACGTCTTTAAACTGGCGACGGACCGAAACGTCCCTAAACTAATAATGGACCATCACGTCCCTAAAACTGGCAATGGACCGCCACGTCCCTAAACTGGCACAATAGGGCCCAAACGCTCTTTTGTTGGATCTAAACGGTCCCGTCTAAGTGATCTTAACCCCAAATACGGTTAACGTGTCCTTAGATATTCAAATGAACGATAAAACTCTAAATCAACTCTGGTTCAAGGGTACATCTCTGAACTCCTCTGACACCTATCGTTGTAATTCTTCAACGACGTCAGAGAAGTGACGGGTCCCGACGGCCATAAATGCTATGGACTACCACGTCCCTAAACTGGCACAATAGAGCCCAAATGCTCTTTTGTCGGATCTAAACGATCACGTTAAGTTGATCTTAGTCTCAAACAGGACTAACGTATCCTTAACGAATGTTTAAGTTGATCTTAGCCGCAACGCGACTAACGTATCCTTAAACTAAAAACACCAAACCCAAATCTAAGTAAATACGGATTTGGACTAATCCACGTCCTACGGGCGACGGCATTACTCAGTCTCCGTATACAATCCACGGGCAACCACAAACAAAACAAACACACACGACACGAAGTGAAATTCTGGAGAAGGAGAAAGTTGTTACCGCGATGCGGTAGCGTAATTAACTGCAGGGGCTTGCGCCTGCAGGGAAGAGCGTCCCCACAATCAAAAACCCCTTACCCTGAGAGGGAATCTGACGAAGTCTGCTACATCGGCTGCATCCGTCTAAACCTCCGATACACGGTGCCATAAATCAACTTGGCATCTTCGGAGAGATAGACGGATAAAACCAAATGGCATCTGCCCCGAACCTCAGGCACAAGACGTCCTAACGTCTCGGCCGCCGTTCGGAGGGGAACAGATTCTGGCACGCCCGGTGGGACCTCTTCCTCTTTCCACTCCACACTTCGTGTGTCGTGTTCGCGAACAAATCGCGGTTTGCTGTGATTGCCTGTGGATTCAAGGTACTAAGATTTGGTGTCTTGCTCCGTGCAGAAAACAGAAGATCAATGGCTTCGAACTGCATTGCTGGAGGAGTGACTTATGGGCCCCAAGCGGCCTCCCTTTTCAAAATGCCGGTGGAGCAGGTGGCTCAAGCCACCACTGGACTATTTTTTGGGACCATGCTCCCATCAATGAGCTTCAACGCCCCAATGACATTGCAAGAAGCTCCAAAGAGGTCGGTCTTCGATCGACTCACCAACGCCGTGACCCCTCTCAACAGGTCACCCAACTCCACTGCTTCAGGTTTTAATGGATTAGGCCAGAGCTCCATCGGGCCCATGAAGAAGCCTGCCATACCAGAAGGCGTTATCCCGAAGCGGATAGCCATCCCAACTCCCGTTCCTGGCAAAATCACCAAGGTTGCTTCCCATGTTCAGAAGTCCGCTTCTGACAAGTTGGCCGTCCCCGTTCAACGGACGTCGATCTTTAAAAAGCTGGTACCGGTATATTCTGACCAACACAGGGGGCATGAGGAGGTCACCCCTATAGCTGAAACAACTCCATCAGCACGACATGCCCGACGTCGTTACTGGCGCCGAGTGAAGAAGGCTGGGGGCAACTCCCCCTCTGGACTTACTCCTCCAACTCTAATGGTGGAGATCGATACTGCTGTTCCAACCAGGAACAGCTTTGAGTTGCTGAACTCGGTGCACAGAAACTCTCCTACTGCGGTGCTAAAGCGAACTCATTCATCTGTGAAGAATATTCCAGAGAAGAAGCTAGAGCAGCCCCCTCAACGGCTGTCCTCTAAAATTTACAAAGTCTGGCGACAGGTCCAAGAGTCGGTGATCGATCGAGACTGCCTCCGACGACAGAAAAAGATGAAGGTTCGGCAGGGGAAGGATTACTCTGTCAAACCACAAGAAGCAAAAGCTACTCGGGTGCCCACTACAGCGGTTCCCTTAACTCCAATCACTCAAAAAAGGAGGCCGCAAAAAGCCCCTGTGTCTTCGGCAAATCGCAAAGACACCGAACACAAACGCCCCAAGTCTGGGGGCATGGTGGTGCATACTGTTTATATGGCTTCTGGAAAGGAGGAAAGCCGCACTACTACGGGCCACCGACCGCTCACCCGATCCGTGAAGAAAGCCCAGGAGCAACAACAAAAGCTTCAGGAAATGATGACTACAATGGCTGCACTCACTGAGCCAAAAGAAAGCTCTGAAACGTCTTCGGATGAGCGTCAAGAACAAGAAACCGACGCTGACTTTTTACGCAGAGTCCTCGAAAAGAGGGACAAAGAAGCTGCAGAGCAGGCGGCAAACATAAAACAGATGGCGCTCCTCTTCAAAGATATGGTAGGGATGATGTTACAGCCAGATCCTCCTGCTGAAGATCCTCCGATTGTCCTTGAAGATGACAAAGGAGAGACATCGAGTCCTCCTTCGGCTCTTTTAGCTGCCAAGGAAGATACCATTTCTAAGGCCGCACTGGATGACCATATAGCTCAGCAAATACGAGCTCACCAGGCAAATGAAGCGGCTGAGCAAATTGCTAGAACTGGACGACCCTACCCGGGCTGGTATGACCAAATTAGTTACCCGCCGGGATATACGATCCCTAAATTCCATGTATATAAAGGGACAGGGAATCCGCATCAGCACGTCGCTCAATTCAGGGCCTTATGCGGCAATACTGGAGGCGATGACAAATTGTTATTACGACAATTCGTCGGCAGCTTAGCAGAAATAGCCTTTGAATGGTATTCGGAGCTGCCTAACGACTCTATCAAAACATTTGCAGAGATGGAGTTGCTGTTTACACAAAGATTCGCGAGTGCTAGTGAACGCACTCCGATAACAGCACTGATAAATGCCAGAATAAGGCCGAGCGAAACGTGGGTCCAATACGCAACACGATGGCGAAACCTATGGTCGAAATGCGAACAACGCATAGAAGAGGCATCTGCGGTAGGCATGTTTGTGGGCACTCTCGATCCGCAGGCGACCATCTCGCAATTCATGATGTTCTTCAGGCCGACCACCTTCCAGGCCTTGATCGACAAATTAGCCCAAATGGACCAGATGGGCCATAGACTGTCTCCTCCAAGACCCGATCCCCGAAATGAGAAAGGAAAAGCGATCATCGTCGCCAACGCTCAGCAACAGTCGAGCAACTCAAAGCCGGTCGCTCGCCAAAACAACGTGCGTCCACGCCCATCCCTCGAAGAGAGGCTAGGACGTCCTTACTAGTTTCCTCAGAATAAAACGAGAAGACTGTTTGAGCTGGCAGTGCGCAACAGACTCATTAATCTGCCGAATCCAAAACGTCCGTTGCAGCCAGGCGATCTTAATAATCCCAATTATTGCCCTTACCACTAAACGGTAAGTCACCCAATTGAAGATTGTTTCGTCTTTAAGGGATGGATCGAGGATCAATACCTGCAAGGCAAGTTCACGCTGTCTGAAAGCTGGAAGGTAAACCCCCCACAGCCGCACTCTCCAAAGAAGACGGACACGCCGGGGGCAACTTGTTCTTTCGTCAAGGATAAAAACGATGGAGAAAACTTATCGGATGAATCCGAAGACTACGTAGCGACTTGTCATGTGATTTCTCATTCACTGACGGATGATGAGGAGGATCCTTGCGCTGAGAAATCAACGGCGGACCCTGAAACAGAAATTCCGCGGCCGTCAGATAAGTTGATCGATGCCTTCCTAAATGAAATTCGTCTGAAAGCAAAAGCCAATCAAGAGCATGAAATGGCCATACTGGAAAGAACCAAAGTATTCCCGTCAAATCAAAAGCCATACACTGCGGGTAAAAACAAATTCAAGACGAGGAAACGGTTCGCCAAAGCTCTATCAGTAGGAATGAAGCTACCGCCCTCCGAAGAAAATCCTTTCTCTGAGATAGAGATGCACCCTAACTTCTGTTTATATCATCAGAAGATCATACATCCTACCGAAGACTGCGAATCCTTTAACTGCTGGTGGCAAGGGTATATCGCTCAAAAGCGACACTTCGACAGGACAAAGTGTGAAGCTTGTGGACATCGGAAAAATGCGATAGATGAGCGCAAAAGAGCCACCGCCGACTGTCATATAACCGACTTCAAGGGATCACAAATTGTCACCTTTGGAAGCGACTCTGACGAAGAAGCTATCCCCAACTCTTCCCTCGGGGAATCTATTTCAAAAATAAAGGAATTAAGAAGCTGCGAGAACGTTCAGCCATGCAATCGCATGCTACTCGGAAAGAATCCCGGCCCCGTAAACAAAGGATCGAACAAAAAGGATAAAAGAAAAGGAAAAAAGGCCCTCGTCGCCAGCACTCACCAACAATCAGGTGACCCTAGACCGATTGCTTGCCAAAACAACAAGCGGCAATCCCTCCAGGAAAAGTTGGAACGCCCTTACTCTTTTCCGCAAGATAAAACAAGGGGACTGTTCGAGCTGGCAGTGCGCAACAGACTCATTAATCTGCCGAATCCAAAACGTCCATTGTGGCCAGGCGATATTAATAATCCTAATTATTGCCCTTACCACCAAACGGTAGGTCATCTGATCGAGGATTGCTACGTCTTCAAGAACTGGGTTGAAGACCAATACCAACAGGGCAAGTTCGCGTTGTCCGAAATTTGGAAGGTGAACCCGCCACAACCGCATGCTCCGAAAAATATGGACACGCCGGGGGCATCATGCTCATTCATAGAGAAAGCCTAACGGACCACTACGTCCTAAAACTGGATAACGGACCGAAACGTCCTTAAACTAACAACGGACCGAGATGTCCTTAAACTAATGACGGACCGCAATGTCCTAAAACTTGCAAATGACAGAAACGTCGTTAAACTACTCCCAACCCGCAGCATCTTCAGGCTGACGTTAAAAAAAATAAAAATAAAAATAAAAAATAATAATAACGGTATGTCCACAAGCAAAATGGGCACGGATGAAAACCCGAAGGGGCTCCGTGAGTAAAAACAGCAGGGCTACCGGCGGTGTTCGTGAAAACCCGAAAGGGCGCGACCTCGTTTAAAAAAAAAGGGGGAAGAAAAAAAAAAAAGGAAAAAAATAAAAGAAAAAAAAAAGAGAATAAAAAAAAAACGGTATGTCCACAAGCAAAATGGGCACGGATGAAAACCCGAAAGGGCTCCGTGAGTAAAAACAGCAGGGCTACCGGCGAGTGTTTGTGAAAACCCGAAAGGGCGCAACCTCGTTACAGAAACACTTATAGGATCCTCTCGACCCTGTAAGGAGAAACCACCTGCGTGAGATCCTTACGACTCACAAAGGAGCAACACACTTGGGGATCCCCACGATTCCTAAGGAGAAAATACACTTGCGAGATCCTCACGACTCGTAAGGAGAACTCTCTTAAGGGACCCCCACGGCCCATAAGACTTGAAAGTCTTAAGTTACAGAGACCTAAACCTGTGCTTAAGCAAACCCCCCACAAACTTCCAATATTGCCCTACAAGTGGTCCGATATTGGCCCTTGTATACAATCCACGGGCGCGAATAAACATTTCCCTAACCAAGTCCCATACGTGACTGGGGATATGTCCACACGGTGAACAACCCTTGTGAGTCCTCTCGACTCATAAGGGGATAACACTCTTGTAAGATCCTTACGACTTATAAGAGAACATACACTTAGGAATCCTCACGATTCCCAAGGAGAAAACACACCTACAAGATCCTCACGACTTGTAGGAAGAAATACCTTTGTGAGACCCTTACGGCCCATGAAGTCAAAAGCCTTAGCCGACAGGACCCTTAACCCTGTTTACTAAGCCACCTTTGTTCGACATCGACAGAGGCAAATGATGATTCGCTCCTGGCATTATTCCAGTTGTAGCGATGCTGATGCCTAAATCGGTATCAAATTCCAAGTCCTTTCATGGCAGATGATGATTCGCTCCTGACAATATCCCAGTTGCAACGATGCTGATGCCTAGACCGGTATCAAATTCCGAGTCCTTTCACGGCAAATGATGATTCGCTCTTGGCAATATTCCAGTCGCAGCGATGCTGATGCCAAAGATTGGTATCAGATCCCAAATCCCCTACTCATAAAAAAAAATGCATACGAAATAGCCGAAATGATGGGGCAACTTGCAAACAAAATCAGCAAGTAAAAATGTATGCACGAGTAAAAAGAAAAATAGCCGAAATGATTGGGCAACTCGCAATAAAAAAACAGCGAGTAAAAATAAAATAAACAGTCGAAATGATTGGGCAACTCGCAATAAAAAACAGCGAGTAAAAAAAAAAAAAAAAAAAAAATAGCCGAAATGATTGGGCACCGCGAAAAATAGCCGAAATGATTGGGCAATCGCGACCTTCGCGATATAAAAGCTGAAATGATAGAGCATCACAAAAAAAAAATGAAAATGAAACTTTTGCCCTACAGGTGAAATCACATCGATCCCTGTATACAATCCAGGGGCACAAATAAAAAGGGAACAATACCTTCCCAACAGGCTCCACCAGAAAGCGAAGCCAAATCTCGACGGTTCATAGATAACCTAGAGACCTTCTCGACATTTGTCACAATATTACAGACACGATGTCAACAAATGAAGCGAATGAAGATCCCGAGCTTCAGGGTCTCGACGTCAACATCGACAACTTAGAGATCACCAACGGCGTTTCTCCTTACTCCAACCAGATGCAGACATGACGTCAACAACTGACCTCAGAATCGCAACGAAACGGAACCATGACAAAGTCCCTAGTTCCAAATCTCAATGGCCACATCTACATCCTGGAGACCAACAACGGTGTGCCTCCTCATTCCAACAGGACACAGATGTTACACCATCAAGCGGAGCGATGGCAAAAATCTCAGCTTCACCTCAGCATTCGTCTCGATACAGTGGACGCAATGTCAACAACGGCGTTCCTTCGCAGTCCAGCAGGATGCAGATGCAACGTCAACAAAAGACCCCATGGTCAGTAAAGCGGAGCGACGGCAAAACCCCAGCTTCACCTCAGCATTCGTCTCGATACAGCAGACGCAATGTCAACAACGGCGTTCCTTCACAGTCCAGCAGGATGCAGATGCAACGTCAACAAAAGACCCCATGGTCAGTAAAGCGGAGCGACGGCAAAACCCCAGCTTCACCTCAGCATTCGTCTCGATACAGCAGACGCAATGTCAACAACGGCGTTCCTTCACAGTCCAGCAGGATGTAGAAGCAACGTCAACAAGAGACCCCATGGTCGAAACAAGCGGAGTGACGGCAAAATCCCAGCCCCACCTCAGCATTCGTTTCGATACAGCAGACGCAATGTCAACAATGGCGTTCCTTCGTGGTTCATCAGGATGCAGATGCAACATCAACATAAGACCCCATAGTCGAAACAAAGCGGAATGATGGCGAAATCCTAGCTCCACCTCAGCATTCGGATACAACGCCGACAAAAGACCTCACGGTCAAAACAAAGCAGAGCGGCGGCAAAATCCCAGCTCTACCTTGACGTTCATCTCAACACAGCAGATGAAATGTCACCCCAGCGTTCTTTCCCCAGCAGGATTCGGACGCGCCAAAGCAAATGAAGCGAAGGCCAAATTCCTAGCTTCATACGTCTTGATGGCAAGTCATAAAAAGCCTGAAAGACAATCGGAGATCATCTCGCACCAGCTTAGAGTGATCACCACCTCGACGTTCGTCTCGATACAGCAGACGAGAGGTCCTTCCTCCAACAGGATCCGAACACACCA
Source organism: Agapanthus africanus (assembly GCA_030015575.1). Lineage (NCBI taxonomy): Eukaryota > Viridiplantae > Streptophyta > Magnoliopsida > Asparagales > Amaryllidaceae > Agapanthus > Agapanthus africanus. The sequence goes on along the minus strand of JASDDO010000012.1, from coordinate 459,576,636 downwards.
AAGAAAACGAAGCGAAGGCCACATTCCTAGCTTCAACGTCTTTACGGTAACTCACATAAAACCGGAAAGACAATCGGAGATCATCTCGCACCAGCACAGAGTGGTCACCACCTCGACGTCCGTCTCGATACAGCAGACGAGATGTCGACCCCAGCGTTCTTCCTCCAGCAGGGATTCAGACGCAGTGTAAGCAAATGAAGCGAAGGCCACATTCCTAACTTCAACGTCTTTACGGTAACTCACATAAAACCGGAAAGACAATCGGAGACCATCTCACATGAAGCGGTCACCTCCTTGACGTTCGTCTCGACACAGTAGACGAAATGTCAACCTCAGTGTTCTTCCTCCAGCAGGGATTCAGACATGATAAAGCAAATGAAGCGAAGGCCACATTCCTAGCTTCAACGTCTTTACGGTAACTCACATAAAACCGGAAAGACAATCGGAGATCATCTCGCACCAGCACAGAGTGGTCACCACCTCGACGTCCGTCTCGATACAGCAGACGAGATGTCGACCCCAGCGTTCTTCCTCCAGCAGGGATTCAGACGCAGTGTAAGCAAATGAAGCGAAGGCCACATTCCTAACTTCAACGTCTTTACGGTAACTCACATAAAACCGGAAAGACAATCGGAGACCATCTCACATGAAGCGGTCACCTCCTTGACGTTCGTCTCGACACAGTAGACGAAATGTCAACCTCAGTGTTCTTCCTCCAGCAGGGATTCAGACATGATAAAGCAAATGAAGCGAAGGCCACATTCCTAGCTTCAACGTCTTTACGGTAACTCACATAAAACCGGAAAGACAATCGGAGATCATCTTGCACCAGCACAGAGTGGTCACTACTTCGACGTCCGTCTCGATACAATAGACGAGATGTCACCCCAATGTTCGTCTCGACACAGCAGACGCAACGTCATTAAACGAATGGAGCCACGGCAAAATCCCTAGTTCCAAACCTCGACGGTTCACCAGCAACCTAGAGACAACCTCGGCGTCCGTCTCGATACAGCAGACTAGATGTCACCCCAACGTTCGTCTCGATACAGCAGACGCAACGTCATCAAACGAATGGAGCCACGGCAAAATCCCTAGTTCCAAACCTCGATGGTTCACCAGCAACCTAGAGACAACCTCGACGTCCGTCTCGATACAGTAGACGAGATGTCACCCCAACGTTCGTCTCGACACAGCAGGCGCAACGTCATTAAACGAATGGAGCCACGGCAAAATCCCTAGTTCCAAACCTCGGCGGTTCACCAGTAACCTAGAGACAACCACGACATTCGTCTCGATACAGAGGATGCAATGCCAGCAAACGAAGCGAAGGCTAAATTCCTAGCTTCAGGGTCTTAATGGCAAGTCATATAAAACCGGAAAGACAATCGGAGATCATCTCGCACCAGTGTGGAGTGGTCACCACTTCGACGTCCGTCTCGATACAGCAGACTAGATGTCACCCCAACGTTCGTCTCGATACAGCAGACGCAACGTCATCAAATAAACGGAGCCACGGCAAAATCCCTAGTTCCCACCATGACATTCGTCTCGATACAGAGGACGCAATGCCAGCAAACGAAGCAAAGGCCAAATTCCTAGCTTCAGGGTCTTAACGGCAAGTCATATAAAGCCTGAAAGACTATCGGAGATCATCCCACACCAGCGCGGAGTGGTTATGACTCATCGGGGCTCTCCAAAATGAGCCTAACCTCAAGTAAAAAGCGGCATGGCAAATTCCTAGCGCTTGCTCTTCCGACGGTCAAACTGCCAAGGAGGATTGCTTGAAGACGTCTTGTCCAGCCCCCGAAGGGATCAGAGACACGGCAGTCGCAGGGCTACTCGAACAGCACGATTGCCTATCGAGGACTATATCAGCTTATGCGACGGTACGATGGCCAAAACCCTAAGTACCACCAACCTTAACGGGCTTCTGTCGTAAAGAGCAGAGGTTAAATGCGACGTTAAGACGTTCTTGCGAGAAACGTTCGATTCGTCTCGACTTGTGAAAAATTGTCGAGGCGGCTCGACTCGTAAGATAAAGTCTTAGACAGCAAGGATTGAAAAGCTTGCTTTTTGAGCAATGGGGCCCTGCAAGTCAATCCAAACTGGTCTCTTACATACTATTCACGGGTCTCACTCTCCGAAGTCGAATTTCGACGAGGAGGGAAACAACCACTTACGAATCCTCTCGATTCGTAAGAGGGAAAATTCTCTTATAAGATCCTTACGACTTATAAGAGAAAACCACACTTAGGAATCCTCACGATTCCTAAGGAGAAAATCCACCTATGAGACCCTCACGGCTCATAGAATTGAAAAGTCTTAGGCATTAGACCTGAACCTGCGGCCTAAGCCACCGCTATTTCCTGAGGAAGTCAGAATACTCGTTTTAGACATCCATCAACCATGGTTATTAAGACAGCCTGCTGACTTTAAAAGAAAGAAGATGACAGAGAGAATATCCGGTCTACATTTGATCTGGCATGCGTGACGCATTCATTTATGCATGGACAGAAAACTCAGGACGGGAAATAAGAGAAGCTGAAGTAAAAAGTTTCCATTCATATTGGCAAAAATTCTTACAATTTTGAAAAGCGGTAAAAGGAAAACATTATTACAATGGAATAACTTCAGATCCGGGGCAGGGATTGAGGAATTCAAAAGTAAGGCCGTCCAAACTTCTTTTGGCCTTTCTAATTATTCTTATGCGCAGCCTCTCGCGCTCCTCGGTGTCAATATCATCGGCAAGCCCCTCCGGCCTTCGATAAGCAGCAACGATTGTCGTCTGTTGAAAGATTTGATGTAGGATGTCAACGAGGTTGTTTCGCCGTTTCTTCGAAATCAGCCCCGTCAGGTACACTGAATGCACCTTGTCTTCGGCATCATCTAGCGCATTGAGCGGTAAGGCCTCGTGAAGACCTGGGAGTGCTCTCCATATTGACCCCAGCACGACTTTCAAAAGGGCCGAACGACGAGGTAGCAGCCAGCCACCGCTGGCATTCAGGCGAGCCATGACCTCTGCACATTGAGCGTCCGTAAACTCCTGGTTCTGTTGACGGCACTGTACACGGATATCCTCATAAGTGATGAACTCGTGCAAGCTGTATAGACGCACCGCCATAATACCTGAAGAAAACAATACAGGGATATTAACAAACAAGAAAATACAGAAAGTTAAAAGTTAAACTCCTCGAGAGCAATGCTCTGCAGACAGGAGCGACACCAGTCAAAATCAGTTATGGGGAGAATTTAAGGAAAATTCCCTGAAAATATTGAGAGCTCCGCTCTGGAAAAAAAATGATATAATAATAATAATATTCTCAAGTGCCATATAAGTTGGGAGGAGCAAAGCTCCATTAATTAAGAAGATATAAGAAAAATCTTTTAAAGAGCAAAGCTCTATTAATGGAACCCTAACAGGATTCTCCTGAGTTCTCTTTGGACCTTTTTAGAGCAAAGCTCTGCTAAATGAAACCCTAAATAGGTTTTCTTTAGATCAGGGATCTATGGAGAGCAAGGCTCGATTAATCAGCTTTAATTTAATTTAATTTTTACCTATGATGGTTATGAACTTTGGAGTTCTTGGAAAAAAATCAAGAGCAAGGCTCTGAAAATTCTTAAGCAAGAGCAAGGCTCTGAGTCAAAATTCTTGAAGTGGTAAAGAATTTTTCGAGGACCAAAGGTCCTAATTATAGGCATCAAGTGCCCTTTCAGCTCCCAAGAGATGGCGCGACGGTTCGGAGTCTGCCACCGCTGCGCTCACGTTAGGAGACCACGTAAGAGCAACGGTGGGGGGGCATTTGTTTACCTTAATCAGAGCAAACCTCTGTTTAAATTCCAAGGTGGGAAACAAGCAATACTTCTGTTTTTCTTCAATCAGAGCAAAGCTCTGTCTTGAAAATTAAAATTAAAATAAATGAAGTAGCGTACTCCATAAGAGCTTTAGAGCAAAGCTCTTGGGAGGAGGAGGCAAAAAAAAAAAAAAAAAAAAAAAATTGCGCAACTGCGCAAACTGCGCAGTGAGCGACACGTGTCTGCGCAGTTGCGCAGCGCGCAGCGCGACACGTGTCTGCGCGCGCAGCTGCGCAAGATGATAAAAAAAAAAAAAAAAAAAGCGCGCAAGTGCGCAAACTGCGCAGAGCGCGACACGTGTCTGCGCAGTTGCGCTGCGCGCTGCGCGACACGTGTCTGCGCAGTTGCGCTGCGCGCTGCGCGACACGTGTCAGCGCGCGCAGCTGCGCAAGATTTTAAAAAAAAAAAAAAAAAAAAAATTGCGCACTGCGCAAGTGCGCAACTGCGCGACACGTGTCTGCGCAGTTGCGCAGTGCGCTGCGCGACACGTGTCAGCGCGCGCAGTTGCGCAATCTTAAAAAAAATAAAAAAAAACTGTTGCGCGACACGTGTCTGCGCAGTTGCGCAAGCACAGCTGCGCGACACGTGTCACGCGCTGGGGGAGTTGCGCAAAACAGAATAAATCTTTTCTGTTCTTGTTAAAACAACAAGATTTTCTTCTGTAAAGCAGAAACCCTTGGATCAAAGATCCGACGGTGGGGAAAATTCCCCAAATCACTCAGAGAATAATCTCTTTAACAAACTTTAACTAATTTATGGGCACTATAAAAAGGACCCTAGACCTCATTTCAAAGGAGGAACATCTTGCTAAAAAGAAAAGAGAAGAGAACTCTTGAAGAATAAAGAAAAAAGGTAAAAACCTTTTAAAGAAGAGAAAATTCTCTTATGAACAAGATCATAGATCTTTAACGATAAATAAGTAAATAAATAAAAATAGTGCCTTGCACTTGTTTTATGAACCATCGGTTCTTCAACCTAAAAGGTTATTAAATTAATAGTGCTTTGCACTTTTATGAACCTTTGGTTCTTGAAATAAAAAGAAAAAATCTTGTTCTTCTTTGATCTAAATTAGATCAAGAAATCAAATAGTGCTTTGCACTTCTTTTATGAACCATCGGTTCTTGAATCTAAAAGATTCTCAAATTAATAGTGCTTTGCACTTATGAATTTGCACTGTTGTGCTTTTTGATTGGCGCAAAGCGCTTGATAAATGCAATGCATTTTCTAAAGGGTCAGGCCCAAACCAAAATGACCTGACAGGCCAAAATAAATTGCAAGGCAATAAATGGGCAGAGCCCAAATAAACTGATGCTTTGCATCCTTTATATAAGGGCAGAGCCCAAATAAAATTGATGCCTTGCATCATTCCTAAAAGGGCAGAGCCCAAAACAAATTGATGCTCTGCATCATTTCTGGGCAAGGCCCAAATAAAAATAAAAAAAGAAATGTAATGCAAAAGCAAATAAAATGTTGAACATTTCAACTGGACTTAGCCTAATTTTGGCCATAAGTCCTTAAATTAAATTGACTGAGCAAAATTGCTCTTCTAAATCAATTTACATCCGGTTCGAGGGTACATCTCCGAACTCCTTTGACATCCGTCGTTGTAATTCCTCAACGACGTCAAAGAGGTGACGGGTCCCAACGACCACACATCGATATGGACTGCGGGGTCCTTAAACTCGTGGACCGAAACGTCCCTAAACTAATATCGGACCGAAACGTCCCTAAACTAATGTCGGACCGAAACGTCCATAAACTAACATCGGACCGAAACGTCCATAAACTAACATTGGACCGAAACGTCTTTAAACTAATATCGGACCGAAACGTCCCTAAACTAATATCGGACCGAAACGTCCCTAAACTAATATCGGACCGAAACGTCCCTAAACTAATGTCGGACCGAAACGTCCATAAACTAACATCGGACCGAAATGTCCATAAACTAATATCGGACCGAAACGTCCCTAAACTAATATTGGACCGAAACGTCCTTAAACTAATATTCACTCCAAAATGAGAATAACGGACCACCACGTTCCTAAACTGGTAACGGACCGAAATGTCCCTAAACTAATATTGGACCGAAACGTCCTTAAACTAATATCGGACCGAAACGTCCCTAAACTAATATCGGACCAAAACGTCCCTAAACTAATAATGGACCACTACGTCCCTAAACTGGCGACGGACCACCACGTCCCTAAACTGGAATATGGACCACTACGTCTTTAAACTGGCGACGGACCGAAACGTCCCTAAACTAATAATGGACCATCACGTCCCTAAAACTGGCAATGGACCGCCACGTCCCTAAACTGGCACAATAGGGCCCAAACGCTCTTTTGTTGGATCTAAACGGTCCCGTCTAAGTGATCTTAACCCCAAATACGGTTAACGTGTCCTTAGATATTCAAATGAACGATAAAACTCTAAATCAACTCTGGTTCAAGGGTACATCTCTGAACTCCTCTGACACCTATCGTTGTAATTCTTCAACGACGTCAGAGAAGTGACGGGTCCCGACGGCCATAAATGCTATGGACTACCACGTCCCTAAACTGGCACAATAGAGCCCAAATGCTCTTTTGTCGGATCTAAACGATCACGTTAAGTTGATCTTAGTCTCAAACAGGACTAACGTATCCTTAACGAATGTTTAAGTTGATCTTAGCCGCAACGCGACTAACGTATCCTTAAACTAAAAACACCAAACCCAAATCTAAGTAAATACGGATTTGGACTAATCCACGTCCTACGGGCGACGGCATTACTCAGTCTCCGTATACAATCCACGGGCAACCACAAACAAAACAAACACACACGACACGAAGTGAAATTCTGGAGAAGGAGAAAGTTGTTACCGCGATGCGGTAGCGTAATTAACTGCAGGGGCTTGCGCCTGCAGGGAAGAGCGTCCCCACAATCAAAAACCCCTCACCCTGAGGGGGAATCTGACGAAGTCTGCTACATCGGCTGCATCCGTCTAAACCTCCGATACACGGTGCCATAAATCAACTTGGCATCTTCGGAGAGATAGACGGATAAAACCAAATGGCATCTGCCCCGAACCTCAGGCACAGGACGTCCTAACGTCTCGGCCGCCGTTCGGAGGGGAACAGGGATCCAACTATTATCGCGTGATAACCTGATAGAATCCACTCAAGTTATCACACTCCAGAAGGTATGCGCATGCCTGGTAAGTTTCCTGTATGTTTGAAACTCCCGATATGATTTTTACCCCATGCTCTTATGACCTTGACTAAGGCCAACAAATCATAAGTCACATGTCATGTACTACCCATGATTGTCCAGGTTAATTTAAACCTACCCGTACTCTCCCTTGACTAAGGCCAACAAGGATGTATGACTATCCCAAACCAACGCATCTATATATGCAACAGAAAAGTAACAAATATCTACCATACACTATGCCTTGGCTAAGGCCAACAAACATAGCATGAATACTAAGTGTTACCCGTCTGAAATGACGGAGGGCTACAAATGGTTTTTGGCGAAAAACCTTTAACGTAATGAGCTTGATATCGTTGAAGGAACCGGATAGCTTTACAAATATATAGTAGCGAAAACTTTTGCTAAAGAGGTCACTCTCGGTGAAGGGATCTCGACTCTTTCCTCGTCGAATGAGGTGCAGGATATTCCAAACTGAATATCATGATGCAATGCAAAAAGTAATCGACTATAGTGAAGTTATTACCCTGACTCAGACTTCTGCTCAAGAGGTCACTCCCAGTGAAGGGATCTCGGTTTTTGCCTCATCGAATGAGGTGCTGGATATTCATAACCGAATATCGCTGTGCAAAACAAAAGAAAACGTCTTTGTAATAACAGCTTTTGAAAATTGTTCCAACAACATCGTATATGTTTATTTTCCTTGCATTGATCAGAATTAACACAGTCCGATCAGTTAACATATCATACCACAGAAAAAGGAACGAAAAATAAATTGTACGTATATGCCATCCGCATTCGCCACTGGGTCCCGTCATCACCTGTTAGGTTACTTAACTAACTACAGAGCGGGGACTGGACTAGCGCGGGTGTAAAACATATACAACATCTACTAGTATATATATAACAATATATAATAATCGTTCCAGGCATGATAAATGCAACATCACAGATAGACGATAAGCATCACAGAACAATACAGATAATCTGGGAGCCGCGGGTTTCCTTTGAGCTGCAAGTGAAACTCGACGTTCCCCTGGTCGTGTGGATAGCCTGTGCAATGAAAACCTATACCCCTACGAGCATGGCAAGTTACCCGCCAAAACTAGAAGTGAGGCAACCCTCTTCATCAAAGTGAATGCGCCACCCGGCACTTCACGGAATCCGGTAACTTGAGCACCCCTCCTTGGGTCAACCTGTACCCCCTACGAGTGCGGCGAATAGCCCGCCAATTATAGAGTGAGGCCCCCTCCTTCTTAACGCCATGAGATGCGAGCCCGTTGCCCTTCAGAACCCGGCTATCCGTGCACTCTATCGCGGGGTAATCCTAGGACAGAAAAGAAAAATATGTACAACGGTGACATCGACCTCAACCCGGTCGTGCCCCAAACAAATAATATACAAACAGGCAGTGACGACAGTCCACATGTCGGACGCTCGCCCCGCGATATCAAATGTACATATAAATCCAAACTGTACTACCATTGCACCCAAGCTATCCACTACGACGATCCCGCCACAACCACAACACAACACAAAACATTAACGTGAATGTCACGTTCGCAAACCCGTTTAAAAGAGCATATAGCACTTAGACGAGTTGTACCACTCTAATGACATTCAAGGTCGCAGATAGTAATTTATGTACTGAAAACTACGACATTAGAATTCCGCACGCAATCACCAAACTAAACCAATTTCCAAAACCATGGAAAAAAACAGTGAGCTAAAGTTCCAAAAACCGACCGTTTAAAGCCAATTCGGAAGTCTGAATCAAAACGAAACACGCCCGAATCTTCGCAGGAAGTTAGAAAACGAAATTAACTTCAAGTCGGGGGGCCTAGAGGGGGTACCCACCCCTAGGGCCACCACGAGGTGGCTAAGGGGTGAGACAGACCCGAAACTGCCCAGGGTGGGGCAGTTTCGGGTCCCCACCGCCAAGACCACCTTGTGGTGGTCTTGGGGAGAGGGCCCATATGTTCGGTCCCCCCCGGGAGTTTCCTGGGGTGCCCATGCACCACCCCGCATCTTCTCAGTTCAAACCGTTAGCCCGCGGGTTGTGCAAACATCTCAAACTTCCAGTTTTCGGAACTATTTTTGTCGGCAGTTTTTGCACGACAAAAACGGTGGATTTCTAATGTCGCAAAGAGTTAACTATGGCTTATGGAGTGGCTCTGATACCATGTTGGGTTACAGAAGCGTCCCGGCCATCAATCCGTGACCAAATGTGTTGGAGATAGTGCCCTCAGAGTCAATTATTGGATCACAGGCACGTGATTGCAATGATTGAGGAAGGACCTATACCGGTAGGACAGTCTTACTCAAGATGATAGTATACTATCTGGTTTATCTTTATCATCGTGTACTGCTTTAGGTGACATTACAGGTCACTATTGCGCATTGATAGAGCCCTTAGGATTCTTGCTTGACGACCAGCAGTATGATGGCGATCATATACGTGGGAGCTGAGGTCTATAAGCACATCCTTAAAAAATCCTTAGTCATGGGAGTTTCGAGACAGGGCCTCGATACTCCAGAGTAGACTAGTGTATACAGTCGAGACCCCGACGAGGGGCGGTGGCTGGTCTCACAAGCCACTGGTGTCAGTTGGTTCACCTAAGATGTATACAGGTGCTCATTGGGTTATGAGTACACCGGACAGGACTCGCCGGGAACATGCTAGTTGGTCTTATACCTACGTCAGATAGCAGTTCCCTGGTGACATGTGTACATGTTAGTTCATCGACCTGAGATCGTCATTTTTCTCATGTGAGTTCCCACTGTACTTTGATTACTACCCTACCACGGCTCAAAGGAGTCGTGCAAACAGGTTTTAGTTGGGTACAGTCCCGAGCCACATGGAAGCAGTGAGCGGATCTGCAGGGGTTCGTTTCTCCCGGTATTGGGGGTGAGGTCGCGCTGTGTCTAGGAGAGCCATTACACAAAGCCCTCGGCCGAGGCAGGAGATTTACTGGTAGGTATTCCAGTAGTATCTCAGGGTGTTCTGGGCTACACTCCGACACGACTTGTACCGCTTTTGGGGGTCTGACTTTTACCAACCCCCTAGGCCCGCCATGGGATACTCATAGATGAACGGACCGGACTGTACGGATATTGTCACTGACAGGCTCAGTAGGGGGTCAGGATGAGTTCGCCCATCGACGTCCCTTTTGGTCAATACCTGGTAGCCCGTTACGTATGGTTAATACCTCTGACGTGCTAGTGGTTAAATCCACAACCAAAGTATTGACGAGTCTTTAGAGTCCCCCATAGACCGTTTCTCAAGTTTCGGGCGAAACGCTGTAAAGGCCGTATGGAGATATGGCAGGGTTCGATTATGTATATGCGGTATTGCACGGATCATGATCGGACGGATAATACTAGCGGGCTTTGGTTTAAGCCGGATCCTAGTATTGTACAGTGTAGATTTTGTCTCATTGCATTTGTATTTGGTCGGAATACAAATGCGGGTATGTATATACAGTCGCGGGGTTTTCCTGTAATTTATTACGGGATCGGTTTTTTGAAGTTGCCAGTTTGTATTCCGTTTCGGCCATTTTCCTTTGTATCTTTCTTTGGCTGAAAATTGATGGAGGAGGGCTTATTTGCAAGCATGCAAATTTGAATAGTGGAGGGTGTTATTTGCAAGTAGTAGCTTCATGATGATTCAACCATCATTCGACTTCTTGCTTCATGATTGTGCTTCATCATTGCTTGACTTTTGGAGACATGATGGTTGATGGATATGGGTATGATTTTTGAGGTGACTTTCTTCATGATTATCATCATTCCTCTTCCTTGCATTATTGCTTCCCTCCCCCTTGACTTCTCCTCTCTCCCTTCACAAGCTTGGGCCGGCCATTCACTAGTGGGGGGCTGTCCAAAATTATGGGTGAGGGATTTTGTTCTCTTGAGGCTTGAAAAATTCCCTAGTTCATCAAAAATGTTCACATCTCCTTTCCCACTTCCAATATGGCAACTTCCTTAACCCCATTGAGACAAATGAGTTCTACACTATCCTACAGCATTCTTGGACACGTCGACTCGCCAACTTCGTGCCCGAGTTGCCTCGGTCCAGAGGTGGGAGCCTGTAAAAGAACCCGGCGATGTGGTGCCCTTCCGACGAGGAGATGAAGACCGGAGATTCCGCGTGGAGATCGGGACGACGACGAGAAGACCGAAGGACATGGATCGCTCGGTATATCTCTCTACCCCTTTCTTCATTTAGCTAGGAGTAGGTTAACGGTCCGATCCGGGTTTATAGTTCGCGGTAGCGCCGGTTTAAAGTTAAGAAAATTTTTTGATTCCGCATTTTGGCCCCGTTCTGACGGCCGGGGCGCTGCCGTGGCCTAACAAAATGCGGAACAAAAATTTATAAAACTTGGCGCTACCGCAACTAATTATCCGGATCTACCCATAATTCCTAGATAACAAAACATGTAAAGGAGTTAGAATGGTTATACTGAATAAATCCGTGTCCTTCGGTCTTCAACCATCATCCCAAGCTCCAAGGGGCTTCCTTGATCAAGCTTGATCTCTGGTCTCCCTCCATCGAAGATGATCCACCCGAGAGTCTATGCAACGAGCTCCAACCTCATATCCGAGGCAATTAAGGCACTTAGATCGCCACTCTAGATACCGTAGATGAAGTAGAGAGTGATGAAGAATTAATTTGTCTCAAGACACCCAAGGATTCTCAACTCATGAGAGAGTTTGAGTGGAGCTAGAGGAAGAAGAAGATACCATGAGAATGAGGTGTTGAGAGCAACTCAAGAGAGAGAAAAAGAAAATGAATAAATGGCTTGTATTTTTGTTTGTTGTGTGAGTGTGATAAGAAATAATGGAGCCATCACATAAATGTTCATGTCTCCAAAATATCTTAGTCAACAAAAATATCTCAAGTCAACATAATCTCACAACAAACAAAACCCTAAGCATGCTAGAATAGTAACCATGGGTCACTAATTAGCCATGCCACAAAAATACAATAAACACCTCATCCTACACCTCAAAAACTTTTTAATCCAAAAAGGTCTAAACCATGATGAGGTGTAATCTTCTAAAAGTAATCTTATAATAAATTACAAGAATACCCCTCAACCGTATATACATACCCGCATCCGTATTCCGAAGAATACGAATACAAAGAGACGAAAATAATCCAACAAATATAATACTATGATCCGACTTAAACCAAAGCCCACTAGTATTATCCGTCCGAACATCATCCGTGCACAAGTACACATATGTGATCGAACCCTGCCGTAAAACCATACGGCCTCTACATTGTTTCGCCCGAAGCAGGGAAACCCTCTATGTAGGAATCTAAAGACTCGTCAATACGCTGGCAGTGGGTTCAACCACAAGCACGTCAGCAACACTAGCTGTACGTAACAGCTACCCAGGTATTGAGCGAAAGGGAGGCCGACGAGCAAACTCATCTTGAAACCCCTACTGAGCCTGACAGTGACAATATCTGTACAGTCCGGTACGTTCGTCTATGAGTATCGCATATCGAGTCTAGGAGGTTGAATAAAGTCAGGCCCCTAATATCGCGACATTTAGTGTCGGTATGAAGCCCATCACCACCTGAGAAACTACTGATCCGAATCAGTAATTCTCGACTACTTTGGCCAAGGATTTCTGGTGATGGCCACCCGTGCACACCGCGACATCAACCCCCAATACCGGGAGAGACGAATCCCCTGACGATCAGCTCACTGCCTCCATGTGACTCGGGACCGTACCCAACTAAAACATGTTTGCACGACTCCTTTGAGCCGTGGTAGGGTAGTAATCAAAGCACAGTGGGAACTCATACGAGACAACTGACGATCTCAGGTCGATAGACTAACCTTTACACATGTCACCAGGGAACTGCTATCTGACAATAGGTATAATACCAACTAGCATGTTCCAGACGAGTCCGTCCGGTGTACTCATAACCCAATGAACACCTGTATACATCTTAGGTGAACCAATTGACACCAATGGGTTGTGAGACCGGCCACCACCCTTGTCGGAGTCTCGATCCATATACACCAGTCTACTCTTGGAGTATCAATGCCCAGTCTCGAAACTCCCACGACTAGAGACCTTTTTAAGGATGCGCTTATAGACCATCCAACTCTCACGTATATGATCGCCATCATACTGCTGGTAGTCAAGCAAGAATCCTATGGGCTCTATCAACATGTAATAGTGATCTGTAATGTCACCTAAAGCATGTACACGATGATAAAGACAAACCAGATAGTATACTATCATCTCGAGTAAGACCGTCCTACCGGTATAGGTCCTCCCTCAATCATTGCAATCACGTGCATGCGATCCAATAATTGACTTGAGGGCACTATAGACAACAGTTCTGGCCGCCAAAATATTCTTATTGGCCGCAAATTATAGCCTGATGTAGGAGTCTGGGTTTGGTTTTTGGTCCATAGCTCAATCATCTGATAACTAGGCCTATCCAACGTGCAGAATGTCCTAATTTCACCCTAGGTAGAATCTGGGAGTGTTTTACTAAGTTTCAGATTTTGATTTATGACTTTTGAAAACTAGATTCTTGGTATTTGAGTTTTGACTTGATAGTTTGACATTTGTACGTCAACGTCGGGAGTTGTTTGGTTGTTCTTGCATGCGTGGACCATATGTTCTAACTTATGTGCGCTTCGCATGCCGTATCGATTTTCGGATTTGATTTTGATTTCATTACGATATCCATTGAATTGTAGGTACCTTCACGTGGACTTCCGGGATGATGAAGGAGAGCAAGGCGTTCATCAACTTCGGCTAGATCGAGGATAGTAGGTGAGTAGATGTATATCTAAGGGGGAAGTCGGGTTGATGGCGTATAGCACCCCCGCAACCATAGTACTAGGATATTAGAAATATGGTGTGTATATATATATATATATATATATATATATATATATATATATATATATATATATATATATATATATTAGATGCGTATACCTAGCTAATAGGATTCTGGGATAATATAAACCATAGTAGTGTACGTGTAGGAAGGTATATCCCTAGTTCTAGTTTTCTTAGTCCATGAGTCATAGGTACATACGTATTTATATACATAGATATATATAACCATGAGGATAATTACGAGATGGTATGATGAGATGGGGATATGATGAAACAAAATGACACGAAACAATATGTTTGATATGAGGATGCGAGGCGATCTATATATACATATGCTAAGATATGACATGAGATGATATATATATGATGATATGAGATGATATGATGTACGTGACCATAGATCCGTACTTTGGATTTTATGATATTGTGCGATGGATTATACCGTACATGATATGATGAGAATGAATCGCTGACATATATATATCGACTCGAGAAATATTGATTAAGATCACTTAAGTAGATATTAGGATATATTTAGAACCATACCTATTTTCAAAACTAACAAATCGTTATGCATTTTTAAATGACAATCTTAAGGAATGCTAAGGATTTTCAAATGGCATCTTTTCTCAAAAACACCGTAGTCCCCATTTTCAAAAACAATGATTCGTACTATTTTAAGATATAACTGTATGGTTCATATGTAGTCACGTATTTTACACTGTTCGCGTTTACGCTTTTCTTATTTCTGTTACGCTCGTTTTACTTTTCTTTGGCGATATACATACCGCGTTCCCTGTACTTGTCTCTGTATGACCTCGTCTGCTAGGACACATGCACAATTACCAATGATGCGCATGCTGCACGTACATATACTCGCCGTCTCACACACTCATCATCGGTAATTGTCATATTACGTACACATTAGAAACCGTTATATCGCTGTATTGTTCCCTAAATTGTAGAATTACAATTATTTGTTTAGTATTCATTACCACACATGCTAGTTTAGATATTGCACTTCCTTACCTAGTTACACGACATGCTTATATGAAAACACCGGTTATACCTTACAGTATTGTTCTGTGCTTATACTTACTGTTCCATCGTGGTTACATGCATATGCATTTTTGTTTTCATAAGATTTCTAGATTTGAGAACCGCAGATACATTTTTACAGTATTATGATCATTTTAAAAACGTGGATTCTCTTCATATGATATTTCGACATCCACCATGAGATTTCTCGGTTCTGAGCAATGATATTACCCTATTCGAGAAGTAAGGAGGCACCGTCTACGAATACATGGTGGACCCGATAAGGTACCCCGGGGCAACAAGATCGTATAGAAAGGCGTTGAGCCCGGCAGGGGAACACTACCTACCGGTGATAGTATTGGACTCGGTGGATATCCAGAGGATACCGACCGAAGCAATTGAGACAGATGGATATGAGAGCCGATCCGATAAGACAGCACCTGAGATACGAGGATTTACGTGTCGATACTGGGCACAGGTTTTATGATTTTTTCGAGTGTCGATGCTGGGCACTCAGGTTTTTATTATGATTTGATGTGTCGTTGATGGACACACTTGGATGATACACACATACACATATATATGATACAGATATCATAGTACCCTATTATGACATGGGCACGATTACATTATCATTATTATACTTATGCTTACACTATCACCCTCGTTACCACTCGACTTTATATGTTTATCATACTTATGTAAATACGATCATCCGCGTTACTAAAAAGTATCATTATATTATTATATTACTGTATGACCTAGGAGACCGTCATACATTCGATTTCTACCTGATGATGCCTTCTAATCATGAGTTGGCAACTTACCTCCATTGTGCCACAGTTTTCTTGCAGGATTGACCGCACGGATTCAGTAGTGGCTTGCTGGCACACAGCTTTCTTCTGGGTGATTTGCATTGGTAGGTGGGGCACACTTGGATCGTGACCATCATTTGTATATATTTATTTATTCAGTTGTATCTAGTTAAAAGCTCCATCAACTACACTATGTATTATTTGGTAGACCTAGAGATCGATTTGTATATTCTTTTGGACTTAGAGTCACGGATATGTTTTTATTCTTTATATTTTGGGTTTGATGATACTTTGCTTTCCTTATTCTTCTTTTCTATGATTGATCTTTTCCTTGGGGAATCGTATATCTATATTTGTGTGGTTGTGTTTCTGTCACGCCCGCTTCCCAAAATACGGAATACGAGGGATGACAAGGCCAGCCATGCTCCTACGGTCAAGGAAATATCCTGCGGTAGTCACACTTCGGCTTCTAGCATTACGTGGTGATCAGTAATCATAGCACAAGTAATGAGAAATGCAGTTACTAATTCTATTAAAACAGATATAAAACTAACCAGATAGAGTCAAAGGGAATGATAGCGCTGACGTAGCTGATCTAGATGTCCGCAATATTCTCGAGGTAAGGAAGGTCCTGACCCGAATTAAGTCCACTTCTCACTCTGAGCATGCATACTCAGACCGTCAGACCGACACAATAGCAATGTGTGTGTGTGTGTGTCTATATATATATAATACGTGCAATGATGATAAACATGAAGCAGCAAACATATAGTAATGACGTGAGCATGAAATAACCGGTACAGGTCAACAGTAAAGAATGTGTATCAAATCAGTAATCAATGCAATGTCCATATCACTAAACCTATCAATCTCTAAGTATCAAAGTCCATGTTACTAAACTTATCGTCAGTCCAAGTGTGAGTGTCAACCACCGCAGAAGTATCCCCAACCCAAGGATAAGCCCCAGGGGCAAGGGAACACGGGCCTGAATCATGATCAGTAAGAATCAGAAACACGATCAGTACAAATCCCGAAAACACGAAATATGCCGGCAGTGGGACTCCTGAGATTACGTTGATCGAACTCACACTCAAACTACCCCACACCCCGCGGTCTACATCCAACACCGACCATGAATCTGAATACTAGTCGCTCATGACAAGTCTACGTGAGAATTGGAGACATGGTCTCCATCAAGCATGTCTCGACTAGTATCCAAGATAAATGGATAGTGATCGATATCTTACCTATGACACTCATATAAGTGCTTCCATACCCATCCCATACCAGTTATAGTTACACTTATATATGTCCCATAGGCATCGACAATCCAATAACTAACTGATTCCGCTGATTGTGTACAAGTACGTATCACTTCCATTATTCAGTCACGCTTTTACACTAACGTACTTGTCATAATCCAATTACTAACATTTATCACTCGGTAATGTAACACGGTCACTAGGATATCGATGCAAATGAATACTATTTACAAGGGTATAACAGTCATGCAACATGATAGAGATATAGTAAATGCACTACTGAATACATATGAGCAATCGGTGTCGGTTGGATTAGAAAAATCACATAAAATGACACGTGCATAATTTGGCAAAACAATATAAAAAGAGTAAATAGTGTATTAAATTATCTCTACAAAAAAATTAGTTTCGAGTCAATCGGGTGTCAGGTTTGCGAGTTATGGTCATTCCATTTTAAGTGTTTACTGCTGGAAATCCAATTTCTGAACTGGAAGTCCGTTTCGTAACACATTTTACTCCCTGTTGGGATCATAGTTAGGCAATGCTACAGTTATATAATATTTATATTTATCTGTTATGTTTCCAACTCACTAGACGAATCAATAATATCCGCTGTACGCAGCGATATATGCACTGTCTAAGGTTAAGGTATACATTCTGGTTCTGCACGAAACTGCAGTACACATCGACGGTTTATAAAGTGTTATAAATATCAAACGACACTGGAATGCAATGAGACCAGTACCGTTAGAAATATAATTCAATTCTCCACGCTTCCATATATGTTTCCTCACACTTGCACGCTTAAAAAGGGAGAAACATGCATTCCAAAATGGGTAAGGTAAAGACTCTGACTCTGGACTGCAGTTCAGAGCCATATTTCCACTCAGTTTTCGTCATCGTGTTATAGTAGTGTCGAAATATAAAATACAGGGGGTTCTAGTTTATCGAGTCGGCTTCGATATGGGATCTCTAACACAAAATTCTGGTATATATATAATTTACTACGATTTTCATAAGCTACGTGTGCGAGGAATTTCAGATTTGATGAGGCTAAATGGGGGTGTCATTTTATGTGTGGAGACGATTCTGATTTGCCACCAAATTTCCACAGTGGGTTTGTTAACAGTATTAAGGCTCGCATCGAACACCTAAGATAAACATTTGGTTATCAATCGAGTTTACCGTTCCCTCTAGCTAATTAAATTAGATGTCAATCATTTAACTTTTACGTGTTACCAACACATTAATAAGCTCTAGTCGGGATTTACTCAGAATAAAATGGCACGATGGTTCGCTACATCAAATTCAAGTGTGCGTATCGATCTAGTTATATTTATCTATGTTTCTAGTTATAATGTAATTTCTCTAGTTAATGTTTATTATATCATGAAATACAAGTGAAGGTTTTCACTTGCCTAAAGATGATAGAAGACAAGCCAACGACGTCGATGTAGTGTAGTACGGTCACAGGCACAGTATGCAACGCACGACGAGGCTTGGCTAGGGCTCGATCTTGGTCTCGACTACTCACTGTGGAGCTTGGCTTGGATATGGAGACGGGGGTCGCTGTGGCAACGGCAAGGCGTCAACAGCGGTCGGCGGTGGCGCTGGATCATGACCGGAGTAGCGGGCAAGGGGACCGGCTTGGGCTCGACTTGGAGCGAAGGGGCTGGGCTCGGAGCGTGGAAGCAAGGTCGAGGTGGTCGGAGGTGGAGCAGGTGCTGGTGGCGGCGCTGAGCTCGTCGGGGAGTTGGTCGCTAAAGGTCGGCTGGTGAGATGTCGGTGGTGCAGGTGGTGGCAGTGGAGTTTTGGAGTTGGTTGCTGTTGGGTTTGGTAGGAGAAAGAGAGGGAAATGTGAGGGGGTTGATGGGTGTCGTGAGGGAGATGGTCGCGGCTGTTTGGGGAAGCTCCGGCGGCAGGAGAAAGAGGGGTAGAGGTGAGCGAAGGTGATGGTGGTGGTGGGTGCTCGTGGAGGGTTGAGGGCTCGAGTTTGGTGAAGGAGAAGATGAAGATGATGGGGGTGTGGTGGTGAAGGCGAGATCGTCGGTGGCGCTGGGTCGGCGACGAGAGGAGGTGGAGCTCGGGGTTGTCGAGATTGAAGAGATAGAGAGGGTGGTGTCAGTTGTTGAGAGGGATGATGGGCAGGTGAGGGGATCGCAGAGTTCGTTGTGGGAATCTAGGGGATGGCGGTTGGGGAGAGGTCGATGTTGTGGCTGTTAAGGGGAGCGGGTCTTGGGGGTAGTGCTAGCGAGGGGAAAGACGTGGGGAAAGAGAGGGAGAAAGGAGAGAGGAATAAGTGAGGAGGGGGACTTCGACGTGGGGGACGAGGACGAGGTCGCGGGGAGGAGCGAGTGTCTCGGGTGGTTGGCGAGGGAGATGGAGGAGCTCGTCGTGGGGGAAAGAGAGGAAGAAAGAGAGAAGAAAAAGAAAGAGAAAGGAAGGAAGAAAATGGAGCTGGGGGGAAGTGGGCCGGGCCGGGTAGGGTTAGGGATTGGGTTTGGGTTTGGGTGAGTAAAAGGTTTGGGTTTGATTGTTTAGAAAAATTTTAGTATTAGGAATTAGAGTTTATAAAATATAGGGAAAATATGTAGAAAATATTTGGAATTAAATTAAATAGAAAAAAAAACATACGAAATACAGATAATAGAGTACAAAATAAACTGGGTATTACATCATACCCCACTTAAATAAAATTTTGTCCCCGAAATTAAAATAAACAATAAGCTGTAAAGTCACGTGAAAAGTACTAGGAAAATCAAAATATTACTATATGGTAATTTACACAAAACAACTAGATGAAAATCAAATATTTATATATATAAGGAATAGAGTAGTTAAAAGGAACAATCATACATAAGGACATAACACTTAATAGTGATAAACTATATATATACAAATACAATTAAAAAAGAATGGCAACAATAATCAATAATGAAAGGTTGGCTGATGGGCCTTAAGAACCAAAACTACCTTAATAAAACTACAAATCAAGCAATTATATAATAAGTTGAGAATACTCATACGGTAAAATACATAAGAAAATAAAATGAAAACATAGGTGGCTAGTAAACAAACTAGATATCAACAATCAACGTAAAGACTAAGACTAAACTATATTTGCAAAAGTGCGGAGATAATACAATACAAAAGAAACTAAGATAATACCGAGATAATGATATGTACAAGTAAATAAAATGTATTAGCATACAAGATAACCATAATTTATATTATAGTAAATAGAAAATTTAAATCGATTGGAGCACAAATATACGCAAGTAAACGTAAATACGAAAATAAAATATAGTTAGCATACATATGAACAAAGAAAAGGGAATATGAATTTTAAGAGTTAAACAAAAGAATACCAGCTAATGAACGAATGTGAATGATAACACTATAATAAACATTGATAACGTTACAGAAAATAATAAGTAGAAGATAACCCGAAGTGACATCCTGTAGTTAAAAGCAGGGAGAATTAAAATAAAAGTATGAAAATAGAACCACGTATTAAAATGACGATAACATGAATAGCATTTGTAGGAACAAGTTACTAGAAATAAAGTATACGGCGTAAGGTTGTACTATTAAAAATCTAAAGGATAGTAGATCATTTGAAGTAACGAAAGTAATTATTAATGTGCACTTTTAGAAAGCACAAAAATAGAGAAAAATAAGTTTCAATCACCACTAAATATATAATTACAATAATAGAAAATAATACCGGTAACGCATAGTGACTAGCCAGGGCATGAATTGCGGTAAAATACGACCTAATCGAAAGAAGCCGGGAATGCGGCGCTAGTCTATAGTCCACCAAACTGGGGGTTAGCTTACTACAAGGTTCAAGGTTGGGATAAAACTAAAGAAGGGAAAGAAATTATTATAAGAAGGAACAATCAATGCATTACGCGGACTTTAAAGGTACAATACTCAAAGAAGACTTGCGTGATCAAAAACTTTATTTTTCAAAAAATCTTTAACAAAGCACACTTGAAAGATAAAAGTGGCTCTAAGCTATACATTGTCTGTATTTAGCCAAAGGAAAAGAAGATAAGTCATGTCAGTCGTGATTGTGGAAATTCAATAAATTACGATAGGCTCTTGTGCTAAGATAGAGGTTTCCATTCTCATAGAGCATTGCAAGGATTGCTGCTGGAGGTTCTTCAGCCTCGAGTTCCTCCTCACTTGAGATTTCCTCCTCCGACTCTTCCTCGGCTGGGGCCTCGTTTTCGGACTCTTCCCCCATGGGATTTCCTTCTCCTGGCCCTTCCTCTTCGGCGGGACTTCCTCATCGGGGTCCTCTTCCACATGATCCGTCTCTTCTGGATCTTCTTCCATTGGGTCCTCCTCAGGATCTTCCTTTTCTGGATTCTTTTCTACTGGGTTTTCTTCCACTGGGTTCTCCTCAGGATCCTCCTATATTTGGTCTTCTTCATCGTCAGAGTCACTGATCATATTGACTTCTGGAGCTGTGTCTGCGACTCCCTCATCCTCGGGGTCGCTGTTGTCGAAAATAACCTGTGGATCATCGACCTCGTAATCTGAACTCACTAGAACGCAGTCAAAAGAAACGCAAGATCGAGTATCCTCATTGAGAGGCGGCGCTGTCTCAGGGTTGACCATGGCCTGAAAAGAGAGAGTCATAATTATATAGTGGAACAAAAAAAACTAAAGATGTGGAGCTCATGGAAAAATATAAGGTGGATAAAATCTAAAATCACAAACTTGAGTGATGATGCAGTAAGTAGTATATGGAAGTGAGTGGTAAGGGAACGATATATAAATCACAACCCACATTTTTTTCCATTCAAACCAAGGGGTCAAACAAAATATAAGGTTCAGACAAAAAGAAACGATTTCTAAATAAAATAACATGGTCTTTATTGAAAGTAGGAAGGGTGATAACTCTGCGTTGATATTTAAATCGCTGTGATCTCGTAAAGCGAGTTTGAATCCTGTGTTGGGTCCGTACCATCCTCGAAATTCGAACTACGAAAACAACTAAGTTACTCAAGCAGATGTGGAGAGCATTGACGAATCTCCTCCGTGTATCTCTTTCCTTCCAGGGCAACCATTGACAAGATGCTCGTCGGATTCACAAATCAAGTATTGCCTTTTGGCCCGGCGACAGTCCCTCTGAAGGTGTCCCGACCTCTTGCAATAACTTAAACGTTGGGTTCTCTGCTGCTTTCGTTGCTGAGGAACGAATGGGCGCTTCATCTGCGTACCTCCTCTTTGCTTAACATGGATTCCCCTATGATTGGGGACTCCCGCTGGTGCCTGAGCCATTTTCCTTCTTAGTCCTTCAGCTAAGAGATCGTTTGTTCGCTTCTGGGTTTCCATCAAACCTTGCAGTACACCCAAAAGCTCGACGGTCTGACTCTGGGGAGTGGAGGTGGAAGGAGAGTCGTTGGAAGCCATGGTCCTGAAACAATAAATTTTCGGATGGCTTAAGGTATAAGATTCAAGATAGGGTATCGAATTAATAACTAAAAATAGGATTAAATGGTACGACAAGACTTTGAACGAAGATGTAATGGGGATTATATAGAAGTGAAGAGCAATATCACTAGATATAAATCAAGGGATCCCTAGACTGAACTGTAATCTTATTCTAAACCAACCTGGCTCTGATACCAACAAAACCATGTCATGCCCCGCTTCCCAAAATACGGAATACGAGGGGTGACAGGACCAGTCATGCTCCCACGGTCAAGGAAATATCATGCCATAGTCACACTTCGGCTTCTAGCATTACATGGTGATCAGTAATCATAGCACAAGTAATGAGATATGCAGTCACTAATTCTATCAAAACAGATATAAAACTAACCAGATAGAGTCAAAGGGAATGATAGCGCTGACGTCGCTGATCTAGATGTCCGCAATATCCTCGAGGTAAGGAAGGTCCTGATCCGAGTTAAGTCCACTTCTCACTCTGAGCATGCATACTCAGGTCGTCTGAGCGACACAATAGCAATGTGTGTGTGTGTGTGTGTGTGCGTGTGTGTGCAATGATGATAAACATGAAGCAACAAACATAGAGTAATGATGTGGGCATGAAATAACCGGTATAGGTCAATAGTAAAGAATGTGTATCAAATCAGTAATCAATGCAATGTCCATATCACTAAAACTATCAATCTCTAAGTCTCAAAGTCCATGCCACTAAACTTATCGTCAGTCCAAGTGTGAGCGTCAACCACTATAGAAGTATCCCCAACCTAAGGGTAAGCCCCAGGGGAAAGGGAACACGGGCCCGAATCACGATCAGTAAGAATCAGAAACACGATCAGTACAAATCCCGAAATCATGAAATATGCCGGCAGTGGGACTCCTGAGATTCCGTTGATCGAACTCACACTCAAAATACCCCACACCCCACGGTCTACATCCAACATCGACCATGAATCTGAATACTAGTCACTCCATGACAAGTCTACGCGAGAATTGGAGACAGGGTCTCCATCAAGCATGTCTCGACTGGTATCCAGGATAAATGGGCAGTGCTCGATATCTTACCTATGACACTCATATAAGTGCTTCCATACCTGTCCCATACCAGTTATAGTTACACTTATATATGCCTGATATGCGTCGACAATGGAATAACTAACTGGTTCCACTGATTATGTACAAGTACGTGTTACTTCCATTATTCAGTCACGCTTTTACACTAACGTACATTCCATAATCTAATCACTAACATTTATCACTTGGTAATGTAATACGGTCACTAGGATATCGATGCAAATGAACACTATTTACAAGGGTATAACAGTCATGCAATATGATGGGGATACAGTAAATGCACTACTGAATACGTATGACCAGCCGGTGTCGGTTGGATTAGAAAAATCACATAAAATCATACGTGCATAATTTGGTGAAATAATATAAAAGGGTAAACAGTTTATTAAATGATCTCTACAGAAAAATTAGTTTTGAGTCAATCAGGTATCAGCTTTGAGAGTTATGCTCATTCCATTTTAAGTGTTTACTGCTGGAAATCCAATTTCTGAACTAGAAGTCCGTTTCGTAACACGTTTTACTTCCTGTTGGGATCATAGTTAGACGACGCTACAGTTAGATAATATTTACAATTATATGTTATGTTTCCAATGCATCATACGGATCAATAATATCCGCTGTACGCAGCGAGATATGCACTGTCTAAGGTTAATGTATACATTCTGGTTTTGCACGAAACTGAAGTACACATCGACGATTTAAAAAGTGTTATAAATATCAAACGACACTGGAATGCAATGAGACAAGAACCGTTAGAAATATAATTCAATTCTCCACGCTTCCATATATGGTTCCGCACACTTGCGCTCTTAAATAGGGAGAAACATGCGTTCCAAAACGGGTAAGGTAAAGACTCTGGCTCTGGACTGCAGTTCAGAGCCATATTTCCACTTAGTTTTCGTCATCGTATTACAGCAGTGTCGAAATATAAAACACAGGGGGTTCTATTTTATTGAGTTGGCTTCGATACGGGCCCAAGAACACAATGTTCCGGTATATATCTAATTTACTACGATTTTCATAAGCTACGTGTGCGAGGAATTTCAGATTTGATGAAGCTAAATAGGGGTGTCATTTTATGTGTGGAGACGATTCTGATTTGCCACCAAATTTCCACAGTGGGTTTTTTAATAGTATTAGGGTCTAGGTATCATGAGTTCCGCCATATTTGATTTTTTTTCTTCGCATAAGGCTCGCATCGAACACCTAAGATAAACATTTGGTTATCGATCGAGTTTTTCGTCCCCTCTAGCTAATTAAATTAGATGTCAATCATTTAACTTTTATGTATTACCAACACATTAATAAGCTTTAGTCGGGCTCTACACAGAATAAAATGGCACGATGGTTCGCTACATCAAATTCAAGTGTGTGTCTCGATCTAGTTGTATTTATCTATGTTTCTAGTTATAATGTAATTTCTCTAGTTAATATTTATTATAGCATGAAATACAAGTGAAGGTTTTCACTTGCCTAAAGATGATTGAAGACAAGGCAACAACGTCGATGTAGTGTAGTACGGGCATGGGCACAGTATGCAATGCACGACGAGGCTCGGCTAGGGCTCAAGCTTGGCCTCGGCTACTCACTGCGGAGCTTGGCTTGGATATGGAGACGGGGGCCGCTGTGGCAACGACAAGGCATCAACAGCGGTCGGTAGTGGCACTGTATCGTGGCCAGAGTAGCGGAGGCAAGGGGACCGGATTGGGCTCGACTAGAAGCGAAGGGGCTGGGCTCGGAGTGTAGAGGCAAGGTCGAGGTGGCCGGAGGTGGAGCAGGTGCTGGTGGTGGCGCTGAGCTCGTCGGTGAGTTGGTCGCTAAAGGTCCGCCGATGAGATGTCGGTGGTGCAGGCGGTGGCAGTAGGGTTTTGGAGTTGGTTGTTGTTGGGTTTGGTAGGAGAAGGAGAGGGAAAGGTGAGGGGGTCATGAGGGAGATGGTCGCGGCTGTTTGGGGAAGCTCCGACGGCGGGAGAAAGAGGGGTCGAGGCGAGCGAAGGTGATGGTGGTGGTGGGTGCTCGTGGAGGGTTGAAGGCTCAGGTTTGGTGAAGGAGAAGATGAAGGTGATGGGGGTGCGGTGGTGAAGGTGAGATCGTCGGTGGCGCTGAGTCGGCGACGAGAGGAGGTGGAGCTCGGGGTTGTCGAGAGTGAAGAGATAGAGAGGGTGGTGTCGGTTGTTGATAGGAATGAGAGGCAGGTGAGGGGATCGCGGAGGTCGTTGAGGGAATCTCGGGGATGGCCTTTAGGGCGAGGTCGAGGTCGTGGCTGTTACGGGGAGTGGGTTTCTGGGGTAGCGCAAGGGAGGGAAAGACGTGGGAAAGAGAGGGAGAAAGGAGAGAGGAAGAAGATAGGAGGGGAGAGTTCGACGTGGGGGATGTTGGGACGAGGAAGAGGTCGCGGGGAGGAGCGGGTGTCGCGGGTGGTTGGTGAGGGAGATGGAGGAACTCGTCGTGTGTTTGTGCGAGTCGTAGGGGAAAGTGAAGAAGAAAAATAAAAGAAAAGGAAAGAGAAAAGGAGGAAGAAAATGGAGCTGGGGGGAAGTGGGCCAGGTCGGGTTGGGTTAAGGATTGGGTTTGGGTGAGGAAAAGGTTTAGGTTTGATTGTTTATAAAAAATTTAGAATTAGAAATTAGGGTTTAGAACATATAGAGGAAAATATGTAGAAAAAATTTGGAAATAAATTAAATAGAAAAAACATACAAAATACGGATAATAGAGTACAAAATAAACTGGGTAATACAGTTTCCGCCAATTGGCAAAGAGCTAACTCCCGCTTAGGGATGCTTATTATTATTGCTATGTATTAGTTTTTGATCAAAATTTTAAAAGGAGGTGCTACCCAAATTTCAAATGACGAAAAGTTTTCAAAAATAGATGCGACTCACTTATATTTTCATATAACATTACTTATACTTTGAAGACGAACTTGATTTTATTATATCTTTATTTCAAAACTTCACCTCCATTATTTTCCTAAAAAAAGGTTTAGATTTCCAGGCTTTCGGCTTACTTGGATTACGGTGGGGTCCTATAAACTTCACGTGATTCAAGTGCCAGTCACGTGGCAATTCCGGGTCATGACATTACCCCGCGACAAAAGCCATATCTGCCGTGCAAAATCAAAAAAGAACTCAAACAGAGTGTACTGGCTATATCTAAGACCTCTGTCGAACCGGCTATCCTCGGACATTTGTCATTCCCCGAAAGGAGTGGACCAAGACAATAAGCCAAAAGCCCAACAAGCAACACTACCAATGAGGAGGCAGTGGACAGGTACACAATCCATACGGTCTACTTGGTGGGATCCGGAAGAAAAAATTCCTCCTATGCTTCACAACCATGATAAAGATATGGTTGCCGCTGCCCAATTCCGGCTCGGTTCGGATGATGATAAAGGAACAAATAAGGCCAAACAAAGAATAAGTGCAACATCGACCCCTAAGTCGTTAAACAAATAATAAATGATCTCTAAGTCATTAAACCAGAGAGAGGAAAAAACGGTATATCCACAAGCAAAATGGGCATAGATGAAAACCTGAAAGGGCTTCGTAAGTAAAAACAGCAGGATTGTCGGCTAGTGTGTGAAATCCCGAAAGGGCGCAAACTCATGAAAAAGAGACGAAAATACACTCGCAATGTCCTTTTGACCTTGTGAGGAGAATATCCCTGCGTGAGATCCTTATGACTCACAGAAGAGCAACACGCTTAGGAATCCCAATGATTCCTAGGGAGAAGATACACTTACGACATCCTTTTGACTCGTAGGGAGAAAATGCTTTTATGAGACCCTTACGACTCCAAATTGAAAAGCCTTAAGTGACAGGGACCTGAACATGTCTCCTAAGCCATCACTCCCCAACGGCCAAAGGCAAATGATGAGTCGCTCTTGGCACTATTCCAGCGTAGCAATGCTAATGCCGATGCTGACCCAAAATCCAAATCCCCTAAATTCTCCTGTCCTACGGCCAGTCCCCAAATTGACTACCGTATACAATCTATGGGCTCACATAATCCGCATCACACCTATGTTCCACCGCAATCACCAGCCCTGTTGTTGGTCTCCGCCCTTAGAATTATGCTCCATTTGAGAATACTCACTCATGTGTCCTTACGATACATGAGGAGAACAACGCTTACGAGATTCTCTCGACTCGTAAAAATAACACACCTTCGTGGGATCCTTACGACCCATAAGGGAAAAGCACACTTGGGGGCCCTCACGACTCCTAAAGAGAAAATACACCTAAGAGATCCTCTCGACTTGTAGGGAGAAAATATTTTTATGAAACTCTTTCGGGTCATAAAATTGAAAAGTCTTAGGTGACAGGAATCTAAACCTGCTTCCTAAGCCATCGCTCCCCGACGGGCAAAGGCGAATGATGAGTTGCTCCTGGTACCATATTCTAGTGTAGCAATGCAGACGCCATCCAAATCCACATCCAAATTCAAAGCCTCCAGCGAAAAATGATGAGTCGCTCTTAGTACCCCATTCTAGTGTAGGGATACTGATGCCAAATCCAAGCTTACATTTAAATCCAATTCCAACTTAAACCCCACACGACAATGCCTCAAATTCAAAGGTCCTACCAAATAAGGTAGGAATCAAATAAATCAAACTAAAGTCCCACCCGGAAGTGTTTCAAGGCTTAGAAATCCCGTTGGACAGATTGGAACATCTCAAAACAAAATAAATCAACTAATTCCAATAATGACCTCTACGTCAAAAAACAGTGACACTCCATTTCGGAGGAAAAGTTAAATAGACACTCTGTCTGTAGGAAATGTTAAACAGTGACACTCCGTTACGGGGAAACGTCAAAGAGACACTTCGGCTCGAGGAAACATCAACTAGCGACACCCCATCTCGGGAAAACGTTAAACAGATACTCCGTCTCAAGGAAACGTCAACCAACGACACTCCGTCTCGGGGATACGTCATACACCGACACTCCATCTT
This sequence comes from Agapanthus africanus, assembly GCA_030015575.1. NCBI lineage: Eukaryota > Viridiplantae > Streptophyta > Magnoliopsida > Asparagales > Amaryllidaceae > Agapanthus > Agapanthus africanus. The sequence continues at coordinate 459,548,098 of JASDDO010000012.1, read as the reverse complement.
AGGGAAACGTTAAACAGTGACACTCCGTCTTAGGGAAACGTTAAACAGACACTTCGTCTTGGGGAAACGTCAAACAGATACCCCGTTTCGGGGAAACGTCAAACAATGACACTCCGTTATGGGAAAACGTCAAACAGACACTCCGTCTCGGGAAAACGTCAACCAATGACACTCCGTTTCGGGAAAACGTCAAACAGACACTCCGTCTTGAGGAAACGTCAACCAGCAACACTCTGTCTCAAGGATACACCATACACTGACACTCCGTCTTAGGGAAACGTCAAACAGCGACGCTTCGCCTTGGGGAAACATCAAACAGACACTCCATGCCGGGGATACGTCAACCAGTGACACTCCGTTTCGGGGATACGTCAGACAGTGACACTCCGTCTCCGGGATATGTCAACCGACGACACTTTATGCCGGGGATACGTCAACCAGTGACATGTCGTCTTAAGAAAACGTCAAACAGACACTCTGTCTCAGGGAAACGTCAAATAACGACACTCCGTCTCGGGAATACGTCAAACAGATACTCCGTTTCAGGGAAACGTCAACCGGCGACACTCTGCTTCGAGGATACATCATACACCGACACTCTTCCGTAGGGAAACATCAAACAGACACTTCATCTTGGGGAAACATCAACATCGACACTCTGTCTTCGGGAAATGTCTGACAACGACACTCCATCTCAGGTATACTCAACCAGCGGCACCCCGTCTCGTAGATACGTCAACCAGCGACACTCCATCCTAGGGAGACTTCAAACAGATATTCCGTCTCAGGGAAACGTCAAACATGACACTCCGTGCAAGGGGATACGTCAACCACCGACACTCTGCCTCGGGGAAATGTCAAACAGACACTCCGTCTCAGGAAAACGTCAACCACCGACACTCCATCTCGGGAAAACGTCAGACAGCGATACTCCGTATCGAGGATACGTCATACAGCGATACTCCGTCTTGAGGATACGTCATACATAAACACTCCGTCTCGGGGAAACGTCAACCACTGACACTCCGTCTTGGGGAAACGTCAGATAGCGACACTCAATCTCAGGGATACGTCATACAGCGACACTCCGTCTCGAGATACGTCATACACCGACACTCCGTCTCGTGGAAACGTCACACAAATACTCCGTCTCGGGGATACGTCAAACAATAGACACTCCGTCTCGAAGATACGGTAACCATCGACCGTTCATGTCGCAAAAAGGGCAGTGTCGGCCTCCTAAAATCAGGAACCAAATCAAGTAAACATCCATAGGAAAGAAGGTCCATCAATTTTATGCATACGATCTATATATGTAGTGTGCATTCATTGATGAGGGGCACTTTGTTGGGGTCAAAAATTACACCTCATTGACCAAAAGTCAAAGTCAAAGTCAAACCGCGAACAAGTAGGCCCAAACCAAAACAAACGGACCCTACTGTCGAATCAAAGCTGGGCCCACGCCAGACAAAGCCGGGCCCACGCCCGAACATAAGCTGGGCCCATGCCCGAACCCAAGTCTAAATGGGTGGGCCCAAGCCCAAACTGGCCCCATGCCAAGAAAGTAAAACAAATAAATGTAATGTTTAAATAAATGTGTAAAATGTTAAATAAATGGGCAAAAACCAAATTTTGTAAAGCTCATGGCTCATGCGCAAAAAGAAATAAGCATATGGGTATGGGATGGGCAAAATGTCATTTTGTAAAGCCCAAGGGGCTATGTGTAAATTTGTAAACCAATATAAGACAACATCATGAAGAAATAAAACACAATTCATTCCCCTCAAAAAAATATTAGGGTTTCTGCCTCCATCTTCTCTCTCTCTCAAGTTCTTCCTCTTTCTTTTTATTTCCAATTAAATCAAGATTTTAACTCTCTTTTTCTCAAAACTAAATAAAGTTCCACCATAAACCCATTGAAGGAGAGTTTAACTCTCATATCAAATCCAAAAAGGAAAGATTTTTATTATCTTCTACTTTCTCTTCAAGATCCAATTTGAGAGAGAGAAGAAGGAAAACCTACCTCCCAAGGTTCCATCAAGAGAAGAACATGGATCACTTTTCATCATTCAAGATCCAAATCTTAGAGTTTCAAGAGAACCCATTTGGGTTTCTTTTCAAAAGAGAAAGGAGGAAATATTTTGGAGTTTAACTCCATAATAAAAAATCTTTTGGGAGTTTAGCTCCATTAAAAAACTTAAGGAGTTTAACTCCATAATAATTTTTTTGGTGAGTTTAACTTTATTTAAAATCTTTTGGAGTTTAACTCCGTAATAAAAATTCTTTTGGAAGTGTAACTCCAAAATAAAACCTTTGGAAGTTCAACTCCAAAATAAAACCTTTTTAGGGAGTTTAACTCTAAAACAAAACCTTTGGGAGTTTAACTCCAAAAATAAAATATTTGGGAGTTTAACTCCATAATAAAAATTAAAGGAGTTCGACTTCAAATCCGAAAGTTTAGCCTCCCTTTCCCGGTCCAAGCTCGTGCACCCGCGGACACGTGCCGAGCACATGCCTCTTTTCGCCTTTTCCCTCATGGGGGGGGGTTCCCTTTTCCCTCACGTGAGGGGGGAGCTCCCACTAAGTGGGGCTCCCACATATGTGAGGGGGATTCCCCCTTCCCTCATGTGAGATGGAGCTCCCACTAAGTGGGAGAGGGTTCCCTCTTCCCACCTTTTCATTAAGAAAAAGAATAACAATATATATATATATATATATATATATATATATATATATAAGAAATATAAATAGAATCATAAATAAGGAAAAATCTCTTTTGAATAAATAAATCTTTTTTGTCACAAATAGATAGATAAATAAATAAATAAAATGAAATGAACACGCCCTTCTGCATTGTTTTCAAGCACCAACACCTCACATTGAGTTCGCATGACCAGTTTGACCCGTCAATCGGAGGTTCTTTTGCTCTAAAAATCGAGGGGTAATTAACGGCAATTTAGTCCGCGACTGCCGAAGATTTAGATCTCTACAATCAATAAACCGCTGCCTATCCCAGGCAGGAGGAATTTGTAGATGCCTGACAAGCGCTCGCATTCTCATCTCAGTGGGGTGATGAAAAACACTCTACAGTCACAAGTCTTGAAAATTCGATAACAACATGTCTTAAAAAATATAGAAATATTTTATGGAGATAAAGTTAGTTGTTTAAAAGTGAGTAATCTTGAGTATGATTCATGAGTGAGGTTTAGATGAATGGAAAGTATTGAACCTTTAATGAAGGCTATCAGCGAGATTGTGAAAACCTGAAAGGGCGCAATCTCGGTTAAAAAAAAACGGTATGTCCACAAGAAAAATGGGCATAGATGAAAACCTGAAAGGGCGCCGTAAGTAAAAACAGCACGGCTACAAGCGAGCATATGAAAACCTGAAAGGGCGCAATCTCGTAAAATTTACACTTACGAGATCCTCTCGATTCGTAAGGAAAACTCCCCCTATGAGACCCTCACGGCTCATAGGATTTAAAGCCTTAAGCTACAGGGACCTGAACCTGTTCTTAACCCATCATATCCCCCAAGTTGCCCTACAGGCGGTCCAATATTGGCCCTTGTAAACAATCCACGGGCACAAATAGACGATTTCCCCCACCAAGTTCCACCAATGACGAGGAATGTCCTTATATGGTTAACGACACTTATAAGTCCTCTCGACTTGTGAGGAGAAAACACCCTTGTAAGATCCTTACGACTTGCAAGAGAAATTACCACTTAGGAGTCCTCACGATTTCTAGGGAGAACCTACACCTACGAGATCCTCACGACTCGTAGGGAGAAATAATTTTATGAGACCCTTACGGCTCATAAAGTCAAAAAGCCTTAGTCGACAGGATCCTAACCCTGTTTGCTAAGACACCTTTGTTCAAATCGACAAAGGCAAATGATGATTCACTACTGGCAATATCCTAGTTGTAGCGATACTGATGCCTAAATCGGTATCAAATTCCAAGTCCTTTCAAGGAAAATGATGATTTGCTCCTGGCAATATTCCAGTCGCAGCAATGCTGATGCCAAGATTGGTATCAGATCTTAAGTTCCATACTCGCAATAAAAATCAGCGAGAAAAAAATGCATATAAAAATAGCCGAAATGATGAGGCAACTTGTAATAAAAATCAGCGAGCAAAAAAATACACGCATATGAAATAGCCAAAATGTTTGGGCAACTCGAAATAAAAAGTAGTAAGTAAAAATATAAAAATAGCCGAAATGATTGGGCGCCGCGATAAATAGCCGAAATGATTGGGAAATCACGACTTTCGTGATATGAAAAGCTGAAAAGATAGAGCATCGCGGAAATAAAAAATAAAATAAAATAAAATTTACTCTGTCCTGCAGGTGAGTCTACACCGACCCCTGTATACAATCCATGGGCAAAAATGAAAAAAGGGAACCATATTTTCCCACCAGGCTCCGTCAAAGGGAGAGCCAGATCTCGACGGCAACATCTACAGTCTAGAGATCAGTTCGACATACCTTCTCATTCCAGCAGGATGTAGACGTAACGTCAACAAAAGGCCCAAGAGTCGAAACAAAGCGGAGCCATGGCAAATTCCTAGCTCCAAGTCTTGACTTCATATGCAACCTAGAGAAAACCCTGGCGTACCTTCTCATTCCAGCAGGATGCAGACGTAACGTCAAAAAAAGGCCCAAGAGTCGAAACAAAGCGGAGCCATGGCAAATTCCCAGTTCTAAGTATTGACGGTTCATATATGATTGAATGATTTTCTCGTTGTGTGAATATGAAAATGATAAGAAATCACAACCAAAAATTATTTGACCGCAATCAATAACGGTGTCGGATGTAGCGCGTTAGTAAGTGCGGATCGTCCACAGGGAAAGTGTAATCATTCGTGTTCCGAATTAGATGAGTCGAAACTTTAAGGAAAAGAAAACAATTCATGATTCATAAAATTGCATTTCAAGAAAGAGAAAAATCTAGATCTAAGAAAGCATTAAAAATCAAGAAGTGATAATTTGGGATGATTTCCAACCAACAATCAAGATTCGAAGTGTAGCTCGTAGGAGTAGATCGGATCTATAGATGTGATGAGATCTAATGATTTCATGTTCTTATCCATTAACTAATTGATACTAGATCGATGATAATGCATCGAGGTTAAGGATTTTTGCGAAGAAGCTAGGGTTTCCTCGTCTTATCCTTTATCCTTTCAATGAATCTCATTCAAATTCTAGCTTCTAGTTAATCGAATGATCAATCATTGTTCCCTAGTTTCGAGTGAGCATAATTAAGAAAGGATCATCCCGAAACTAGGTCATCGATCATTTGATTCACTAGAATTTACAATCGTTATAGGATTTAAGAATTGTAGAAGAATCTAAATCATCATCATTCTATTGATCGTCACAACTCCTATACGAGCGGAGTTTACTCAAACATCATCATAACAAACGCAATCACAAATTGAGATTGAATCATAATGCTTGAATTAAAAGATAAGAAAGATATAGAAATTTCACCTTTATTTATCGACAAATTTCGTTATAACTCTCTTAAATTTACAAAAGGAAGGAACTAGATCGTCGATTTCGGCTTCGCTCGGCTCCTTGAGTCGCGGATCGGCTTGGATCTCTTGCTCCGTTGAAATCCGGCGTCGCTTTCTAAAGGTTGAAGGCTCTCTTTCTTGAAAGGTACTCGGGATCTTGATCTTGATTTTGAATTGGAATTAGAGTTTGGCACAAGTCGTGTCACTCAACTTGTGGGTGGAAGAGGGAGAGATGAAGAATTGAATCCCCCTCAACCCTAGATCTAGGCTCTCTTTTATAGACCTCAAAACCCTAGATCTAGGATTTCAAATTTGAATTTTCCCTCCACAAGTTTGTTAGCAAAAGATTTGAATTTCCCTCCAAAAGTTTGTTAAGAGAGCCTTCTAGAAATAGTTTGTTAAGCCGAGCCTTCTAGATGCGCCACGTGGAGCTTCTGGGGTCTTCTGGAAGCTTGGGCTGTTAGAATTAGCCACGTGAGGAAATTTGGGCTTCTGATGACGTCACGCCGCCGCGTTTTCGCGGCATAAGCCAGCTCCCGCCGCGTAACCGCGGCGGTTTAGAAGCCTTAGGGCTTGGAACTTCCTCTGATGATTTGGGCTGACAGATAGGCCTTGTTCTGATATGTTGAATTTTATTTGGCCTTCTGTATCGCTACCAGATTTTTAACCTTTGAGTTGGCGTATTTTATCAGCACTGTTTTCACAACCTTTTGCTCGGTTTCTGCAATTTCCTGCACAGACTTCAAGACAAGAGTTGCGCTGTACAAGAATGGTGCGATGCCATGATAAATACACAATTTCCCTAAAAGTGCCGATTTAAAAGTCTAACACATGCAATCTGGTATTTCAGAGATGTTTTGCTAATATGTGCAATATAAATACCGAACACTTCTATATGAGTGCAAATGATAGGGAAATTGCCGTGTTAAAAATGCAGTATTTTCGACTGATCAAATTCCCCCAAACTTATTTTCGATCGTCTCGATCGAATGATTTTATTAAAAAGAGAAGGAGAAAATAAAGAAAGAGAAAAGCACACTTTCGTAGGCAACACGATTGCACTGAGCACGTGCAACAAGCCTTTAAACCTCTAGGTGTCCATAGTAGGAGGAGTGTTGTCTCCTGAGGGTTTTCAGCGGATTGCACCCACAAAATCCAATAATAAAAGGAAGATCATGAATATTACATTTAAAGAAAAGAATTGTAAAAGAAAAGCCTTGAAAATTAGGGTTTCCAACTAAGCTAGCTTTTCGGTTGTCATGAGCCCTATCTTAATGGTCATGAAAAGATGTTAGAAATCACGTCCTCCCTCAATAAAACATCGTCTTATTCTTCATTCCTATCTTTCTTCCAAACATCGATCATATCACCCTGCGTGTGTGTAAAGGACATCCCTACACCCGGAGAATTCAATTCAAGCTATCATACTCTTGCCCATCAGCCTCAGTACTTTTTAATTAATGAATATTTAGCTGAATTTGCTCACACACTTTCATGCGACCGTTAATACTTCTTGAGGTACTAACCGACCGATTACTCATGTGCTTGCTTATTTGGTGTATTTTCCTCGTCTTGCACCACCTAAGGCATAGCAGTGACTCCCAGACCAGTTGGCCTTAGGGCACTAGGTGAAGAGGCACCCTCGCTATATATTTTTTATTGCCCTCGGTGATAACAAAACCAGTGTCCATTTTTTTCACCATTTTATATTTTATTCATTTTTTTTATTTCCTTCATACATCGGCTTTTAGACAAGAGCATTTCAAGGTATCCTATACTATCCCTGGCTTCAAGACGTGTGTAAGTGCGAATAGCAGGGTATCAACGTTCAAAATGTTTGGCTTCCAGAATAGAAACTATTTTAAGACTTATTTTTATCCTCAGATTAGTGACTTCTTTCATCTTACTAACCCTTGGGACAACGGCTCATAACTACTTATTACTAGTTCGTATAAGAAAACTTCTAATTTTCTTGGTTTTCTTAAATTTTTCTAATCTCATGGATGTAATTGTTCACTATCTAATCTTTTATTATCTTATTTATGTACAAAAAATATTATTATTATTATTTTTTTATTATTTTTTTTAAAATTTTTATAGGTTTTGAAAAAATGTTTTGTGCTTATGCAAAGTGATATGCAAATGATGCAAAAATAAGCACAAACCTCTCCCAAACTTGTTTTCAACAGTGTCCTCACTGTTGCCATCCGCTAAATCTCGAAAAACCTGTAAGCCTGGAAGGAATTTATTAGTGGGGGAAAAATATATAAGTGAAGACCCTCCCCCAAACTTATTCTTGGCTCATAATTTTGTAAAAATTTTCTTTTCAAGAGCCCCAAAAAATGCCCTCCCAAACTTGAGTTATGCAATGTTAATCTTTTGAAAATCACATGAGGGGGTCAAAAATCAGTGGTCGATGCCAAGCTTTGCAAAGACCGAAAGTTAACACCAACCATTCAAAAATTTTATCAATGCAGTGCTCTGGTTGGTTGAAGAAGTGGGGAAAGGTTAAGTGGTGGAATAGAATGTGTGTGCATCTCATTTTGGAGAGACGATGTAGTGAATGTGATGGATTACTCGTATTCTTTTTACAGTTCAGAAGAAGGGGTGGAGGTTCAATTTTATTGATTGGGACATGATTCATCTCAACACCCGTGTCATTCAAAAATGCGAGTTCATCAGCGAAGATCTCCTCAACACCCTGGAGAATAATGTCATCACAAAGCGCGGGGTGATCTTCAGACTCTAAAAGCAGTTCATAATCAGTGTTAGTTGTTGACCCGGACATCTCGGTGGAAGAGTCCGTATGTTGTTCAGTTGATAAAACTGCACATTTGTATTACATTTTTCCTACCATTTTCATATTTAAAAAGGTCTTTATTATAATATATCATACATATGAGGGTTTATCTGTAAAAATACTATTTTCCATGTGTTGATATATTATAATTAGCATTTGGTAGGAAAATATATGCAAATAAATTCATTGACCTATTCCTAGTAGAACTAAGTCTACTAAATATTATTTGAGTTGTTGTGCAAAAGATTTCCAAGTGTGCAGAATTTTTCAAAGACTAGAATCAAGCAAATCAAGTTTTTTTTTCCATTCATACTTTGGCTTTTAGACAAGAGCATTTCAAGGTATCCTCTACTATCCCGAGTTTCAAGATGTGTGTAAGTGCATATAGTAGGGTATCAACATTCAAATGTTTGGCTTCCAGAATAGAAACTATTTTTCAGACTTATTTTTATCCTCAGATTAGTGACTTCCTTCATTTTACTAACCCTTGGGACAACGGCTCATAACTACTTATTACCAGTTCGTTTAAGAAAACTTCTAATTTTCTTGGTTTTCTTAAACTATTCCTATCTTTTAGATGTAATGTTTCACTTTCTACTTTTTTGTTATAAAAGAATTTTTTTTATTTAAATTTTTGAAAACGTTGTGCTTATGCAAAGTATGATGCAAATTGATGTGTAAATAAGCACAAACCTCCCCCAAACCTGTTTACAGCAGTGTCTTCACTGATGTTATCCGTTAAGCTCAAAAACCTGTAGACTTGGGAGGAAATTATTAATGGGGGCAAGAATATATGAAAGTGAAAATCCTCCCCCTAACTTATTTTAGGCTCACAATTTTGTAAAAATCATTTTCTTTCAAGAGCCAAAATATACCACCTCCCCCAAACATGAGTTAAACAATTTTAATCTTTTTTTTTAAAATCACACGAGGGGGTCAAGGTTATTGGTCAAAGTAAAGCCTTACAAAGACCAAAAGTCAACACCAACCATTCAAAAATTTTATCGATGAAGCACCAAGGCTGGTGCAAGAACATGTCACCTTTCGACGTGAAGAAGTGGGGAGGTGATAAGAGGTGTAATGGAAAAGGATTGCGTCTCAATTTTCAGAGACGACACAATGATAGTGATGATGGATTACTCGCATTATCGTGATTGTCAAGAAGAAGGGGTGGAGGTTCAATTTATTTATCTTGGAGTTGATTCATCTCAACACCCGTGTCTTTTAAATATGTGAGTTCATCAGCGAAAATTTCCTCAAAGCTTTCATCGATACCCCGAAAAATAATGTCATCAGAAAAAATGGGGTGATCGTCAGACTCTATAAAAAGTTACTTATCAGCGTTAGATGTTGACCCGGACAACTCGGTGGAAGAGTCCGTGTCAAGCAACAACATATGAAAAGAGTCAGAATTATGAGGTTGATCATATTCGCTGCTGTCGACATCCATTAATTCGACAGAACACACATGAGCATAGGGTTCGGAGGGTTCACTTTCCAACTTGTAAATGTTAAGCTCAATTGACTTCTTTCCAAAGGATCGGGTCATAGAGCCGTTTCTATAATTGATTACTGCGTTGGAAGTGGCCAAAAAGGGTCGACCGAGTATCACCGGGATTTGATTGCGTGGGTTTGCCACAGGTTGTGTATCAATAACGATAAAGTTCACAGGAAATATGAATTCCCCGACTTTGATTAACACATCCTCTAGATCACCCCTAGGTTGGGTGATAGATCGATCGGCCATCTGAAGAGTGCAATGCGTCGGCTTTAACTCTCCGATCCCTAATTGCTCATAAACAGAATACGGAAGCAAGTTAACACTAGCACCTAAATCGAGTAGAGCACGATTGATATTTTTACCCCCAATAGAAATTGAAATTGTAGGACTTCCGGGGTCCTTTCATTTCTTGGGAAGTTGTTATGTAAAAGCTGTGCTCACATTACTCGCAAGGAAAACTTTTTTAGGTACTTGAACTTTTCTCTTCCTAGTGCACAAGTCCTTTAGGATTTTCGCATATGACGGAACTTGTTGAATAGTATCTAGGAGAGGAATGTTTATGTTAACTTGCTTAAAAATTTCCACAATCTTCTCCATTTGTGGACTTGGTCTGTTGCCCCTTAACCTGTTTGGATAAGGTGCTTGATCAATAAGTTTTGGGTCCAACGTTTGTGGAGAAGACTGTGGGGACGGATTCGATCCCAAAATTGGAGTGAGAATCGACTTAGATAGATTCGGCGAAATGTTCGAGCCTTGGGGAAAACGGAGAATAGGATCGGATGAAGGTGGGAGATTAGACGAATTAGGGGAAGAAGAAGAAGCTGGGGTATCATTGGTGTCACTATCATCACATTGCTCACCCACTCGGTTATTCAGCATTTTTCCCGATCTCAACGTGGTAACAGCACTCACATTATAACTTTGTGAGTGGGCAGGATTGGGTATGGGTTGAGATGGGAGTTTCCCTTTCTCTCTCGCACTTATTGCGGCGTTTAACTGTGCGATTTGGTTTTCTATTGATTTAATACTCTCACCATGGGAGGCAGAGTTTTTCGTTATGGTATCAATAGAAGACTTCATCTCAGCCGACAATTGCATGGATTGTTTCATGAACATATCCAAAGTTTGTGCAAGTGAGTTGTCAGTACCGGCCACTTATGGTGTAGAAATGTTGGCCGGATTTTGGAAATTCTGTGACTGAAAGGGGGGCTGATTCTGTGGTTGTGGTTGCTGTGGAGGAGGACTTTGATAATTGCTTTGTTGGTTTTGATTCCAAGCAAAGTTAGGATGATTCCTCCATCCTTGATTGTACGTGGAAGAATAAGGGTCGTTTCTAGGTCGCTGCTGAAAAGAAGCATTAGTTTGCTCGTGACTTTGAAACGGTGCATTCATAGGACATTCTTCCGTTAAGTGTGAAGGATCCGAACAGTAACCACAGATGGTCTTAGGAAGCGTGACCTGATTTAGGGAGAATGATGAGAATTTGTTCTCAATAGCGTCGAGTTTCTTCTGTATCGCTGCCATTTCGGCTTTTACTGCGATAGAAATATCGAGTTGGTGAACACCTCCCCTAGATGAAGGTGGTCTTACGCTTTCCCACTGCAAAGTGTTTTCAGCGAGGTCTTCCAGATATTTCCAAGCTTCACCGTCGTCTTTAGACATGAAATTGCATTGACACATTGTTTCAAGCATCTGCTTTGTCGCTGGATTAATGCCCTCATATATTATTCGACATAAATCCCATCTTTGTATTCCATGATGAGGACATTGGACAAGCAGATCCTTGAAACATTCAAAGCACTTCCAAAATGGTTCATTGGGAAGCTGGGTGAACTGGTTGATCTCGCTCCTAACACGGGCGGTCTTATGGTTTGGGTAAAACTTCTTAAGAAATGCTATTACGAATTTATCCCAATTAGTGATAGAGTGTGCGGCAGTATTATAAAGCCATTTTTCTGCCAAGTCGCACAGTGTGAATGGGAGAAGACGCAAGCGCATAGCATCGACAATCAATTGTGAAGTACCCATCATTGCGCATACGTTTTCGAATTTGGTGATGAAAACGTACGCGCCTTCCGACTCAAGCCCGTGAAATTTGGGTAGCAGATTGATGTAGTGGGGTTTAATTTCGAAATTATCCCCGTTAGGTCGTGGAAGAGATAGACAAGTGGGAAGATGACCATGGATAGGATAGCATCTCTCTTGGAGAGAGATGCGCGGTGGATTCTGCGCACCTACGGGCGATAGCAGCATGGTGTTATAATCTGATGGAGTACCGTCCATCTTGGTCGTGTGTGGTGGGGAAAAAGAAGATGAAGAAGTACCGACTTCGGCGTCGATAGCAGGAACGCGGACAAGACGGGCACTAGGATCCCGTGTCCAGCCGAGCATGCACTAAGCGGTTTTAGTGCAAGTGGCAGCGTGTGTGTGATTTAAAATTGGTCTGTTTTGAAAAAAGTGGGACTCAAGACAAATCACTCTAAAATGCACAAGCAACCCTAGAACTAAGGTCACCTAGGTCCAGTCTCTAGACCGCTCCTAGACTTCCAAAGGACAAGCCGCAGGATAAATCCTCTACCGCCTCTTTACTACTCTCGTCGCCAGGTAAGTGCCAGGTGAGTGGGAGGCTCCCCACTACGAAGGTAGTGCTCCTAATTAAGTAACCACTCGCCTTGGACACACTTGCCTAGGCACTACAAAAGTAATGCGGATAAGCGATAGATTACCCACGACCTTCCTCTGTCCTTAATGAGCGCGACAGTCCTTAGAGTCCGGTCTAGATATTTTTTTAAATTATTGTAGGGTTGATGCAGATGCTCGGTTTGTGATTTGTGGGGCTTAGGAAGGGTGATGAAATCCCCACCTAATCTTGATTTGGTCTTTGCCCCTTAAAGTCCGTATTAAAATATGCAAAACAAAACCAATCACAAAACTTTTGCAAAAAGATTTTTGAGCGGCGCTATTTTGCAAAGAATCCTGCAGAAAATAGATTTTATTGGATTTTAGAGGAGAGAGAAAGAGTTAAGAAAGATACCAGAGAAGTGTGAAACCCTAGATCTCCTGTTTCCTTAAGTCCGTGACTCCAGATTCCCTCGCAAAAATTCACGCACAAATCGTTAAATATGCAATTTGAAGTTTTGTTTTAATAATGATATGAATCGTCTAAGAATTCAACACAAATAATAAGAATAAAAAATTATGCACGTATCCCCGGCAACGGCGCCATTTGAATCGGAACTAACATATGTGTATGATACATAGTTGGGTCAAACAATAACATATGAAACGAGTCTAGATCAGTGTCAAGAGGATCATCAAATTCACTGCTGTCGACATCCATTAAGTCGACAGAACAGACCTGAGCAGTAGGTTCGGAGGGTACACTTCCCAACCTGTAAATGTTCAGCTCAATTGACCTATTCCCGAAGGATAGGGTCATAGAGCCATTACGACAGTTGATGATAGCGTTGGAAGCGGACAAAAATGGGCGACCTAAAATCACCGGAATTTGATTCCGTGGGTTCGCTACATGCTGTGTATCAAGTACAATAAAATCCACAGGGAATATAAATTCCCCGATTTTTATTAACACATCCTCCAGTTTACCCCTAGGTTTCGTGATTGATCGGTCAGCCATCTGGAGAGTTATGCTCGAGGGCTTTAACACTCCGATACCTAGTTGCTCATAAACCGAGTAAGGAAGCAAGTTAACACTAGCGCCAAGGTCAAGTAAATCACGGTTCATGTGTTTCTCCCCAATAGAAATGGAAATAGTAGGACAGCCAGGGTCCTTACATTTCCGTGGTAATTGTTGGGGAAAAGCCGTGTCTACAGTACTCGACATGAAGATTTTTTTAGGCACTTGAGTCTTCCTTTTCCTAGTGCACAAGTTCTTAAGAATTTTTGCATAGGATGGAACTTGTTGAATAGCATCTAGGAGAGGGATGTTGATGTTAACTTCCTTAAATATGTCCACAATCTTCTCCATTTGGGCATCATGTTTCTTGGGCCTTAACCTATTTTGAAATGGAGCTCTATCAATAAGTGTTGGGTCCAACATTTGTGGAGAAGGTTGTGGGGGTGGGAAGGATGAAGTGGGTGGAGGGTTCGAGCCTTTGGAAAAACGGAGAATAGGCTCGGAAGAAGAAGGTACATTAGACGAAATGGGGGTAAGAAGTAGAAGTGTGAGAGGAAGTGGAAGTGGAATCCGGGGTGTTAATGATCACTTCATCATTATCAATTTGTTCACCCGAATGATTGTCTAGCACTCTTCCAGATCTCAACGTTGTAAAAGCATCTACATTAGTGCAATGTGAAGGTCCAGGATCAGGTAAGGGTTGAGATGGAAGATTCCCTTCTTCTCTAGCACTTATTTTGGCTGGTATTCGTTCAATTTGTGCTTCCATTGATTTGATATTCTCATTTTGAGTGAGAATGATCTTTATCATATTATCGATGGAAGATTGAAAACTTGCCGACTCTTGGATGGATTGTTTCATGAAAGTAACCAAGGTTTGCACCGGTGCATAGCTATTATCAGTACCGGCCAATTGCAAAGAGTTTTCATGTGGTGCAAAAGTGTTGGCAGGATTTTGAAAATTTTGCGGTTGGAAGGGGTGCTGACTCAATTGAAGTGGTTGCTGTTGTGGTGGAGGGACCCTTTGGAAATTGTTTTTGGTTGGCACCGTGTTTTGAGATTGTGATTGGTTTCAAGCAAAGTTCGGGTGATTCCTCCAATCTTGATTATATGAGGAAGAAGAGGGATAGTTTCCAGGTCTTTGCTGAAGTGCAGCATTAGTGTGACCTTGAAACGGTATATTCAAGGGACATTCTTCCGTCAAATGTGAAGGGTTTGAACAACAGCCACACACGGTTTTGGGAAGTGTGGATTGGTTTAGGGAGGCTGAAGAGACTTTGTTTTCTATAGCGTCGAGTTTCCTTTGTATTGCGGCCATTTCAGCTTTCATTGTGACGGAAACATCGAGCTGATTGACATCTTCCCTAGGCGGTGGTGGTCTAACACTTTCCCATTGTGATGTGTTTTGAGCTAAATCTTCTAGGTATTTCCAAGCTTCACCATCATCTTTAGATAGGAATTGGCAATGACACATGGTTTCAAGCATCTGTCTAGTAGTGAGATCAATACCCTCATAGATAATTCGACACAAATCCCATATGGAGATTCCGTGATGAGGGCATTGGATAAGAAGATCCTTGAACCGTTCAAAGCATTTCCAAAATGGTTCATTGGGAAGTTGGGTAAATTTAAAGATTTCGTTCCGAACACGGGCGGTCTTGTGATTGGGATAAAATTTCTTAAGGAATGCTGCAACGAATTCATCCCATGTTGAAATAGAATGTGCGGGTGTGATGTAAAGCCACTTCTCGGCTAAATCGCACAAAGTGAATGGGAGAAGACGTAAATGCAGAGCATCCAAAGATAGTTGTGAATTTCCCATCAAAGCACATACGTTTTCGAATTTGGAAATAAACATGTATGCATTTTCAGAATCAAGACCGTGAAATTTGGGTAACAGTTTGATGAATTGGGGGTTGATTTCAAAATTTTTCCCGTTGGCAGGTGGTATAGAAAGACAGGTGGGAAGGGGAACACGTGTAGGATAGCATCTCTCTTGGAGAGATGCGTGGAGGATTCTGCGCACCTGCGGGCGGTGGCAGATTGGTGTTTAAGTTTGATGGATTTGGGTCCATCGCGGTCGTGGTGGGTGGTGGGGGAGAAGACGGAGAATTACCGACTCTGGGGTCGATAAAAGAAACGTGGACAAGACGGGAAATGGAATCCCGTGTCCAGCCTAACATTATGCTAAATGGTTGTAGCACAAGTGGCAGCGTTGGTATAATTAGAGGAAATGAAGTGTTGGTGTTTGTTTTGAAAAATGATACGAATTTTTGAAAAAAAAATGATGCGATCACAACAAATGCAACAAGCAAAACTCTAATTCTAGTGGTCACCTAGGTCAAAGCTCTAGACCGCTCCTAACTGCCAAAAGACAAGTCACAGGATCAATCCTCCACTGCCTCTTTGTCTCTCCTGTGGCCAGGTAAGTGCCAGGTAAGTGGGAGGTTCTCCACTACGTAAGTAGTGGGCCTAATTAAGTAACCACTAGCCTTCGACACACTTGCCTTAGACAACACAAAAGAAACGCGGATAAGCAATGAATTACCCATGGCCTTCTTCGGTCCTAAGTGATCGCGATGGTCCTTAGAGTCATCTCTAGATATTTTTTAGTTAATGAGGGTAATGCGGATGCAAGTTTATGATTTTTGGGGCTTAGGAAGGGTAATGAACTCCCCACCTAATCTTGATTTGGTCGTGCCCTTTAATTTCCGTATTAATATGCAAACAACCAAAAATCAAAACACGCACAATTTATTTTGCTTTTTGCGGCGCTGCGATTTATTTGCAAAGAAACCTGCAGCAAATTGTTAATTGGAGAAGATTTTGGAGGAGCTAAGAAAGTCAAGGGGTTACCTAGAAATTTTGGTGCAGGGATGACGTCATACCACGGCGGTTCCGCAGCAATAGCTCCCTTACGCCGCGGAATCGCGGCTCCTTGAACAGTTCACTGCAGGACAATTCAACAGAGAGCTTCTGTTGATCCCCTGAGTCCTCTGGAATACTCCAAAAAAATTTCCAATTGCGCGGTAGATTCCAGATTTCCTCGCAACAAATCACAACGAATCGGTTAGTGTTTTGCGCGAATTTTGATCTAAAAATATAGATGGAATAAACTTTTCAACTCAAATTTCAAAATACGAACAATTAGCGCACTATCCCCGGCAACGATGCCATTTGATTGAATGATTTTCTCGTTGTGTGAATATGAAAATGATAAGAAATCACAACCAAAAATTATTTGACCGCAATCAATAACAGTGTCGGATGTAGCGCGTTAGTAAGTGTGGATCGTCCACAGGGAAAGTGTAATCGTTTGTGTTCCGAATTAGATGAGTCGAAACATTAAGGAAAAGAAAAGAAAACAATTCATGATTCATAAAATTGCATTTCAAGAAAGAGAAAAATCTAGATCTAAGAAAGCATTAAAAATCAAGAAGTGATAATTTGGGATGATTTCCAACCAACAATCAAGATTCGAAGTGTAGCTCGTAGGAGTAGATCGGATCTATAGATGTAATGAGATCTAATGATTTCATGTTCTTATCCATTAACTAATTGATACTAGATCGATGATAATGCATCGAGGTTAAGGATTTTTGCGAAGAAGCTAGGGTTTCCTCGTCTTATCCTTTATCCTTTCAATGAATCTCATTCAAATTCTAGCTTCTAGTTAATCAAATGATCAATCGTTGTTCCTTAGTTTCGAGTGAGCATAATCAAGAAAGGATCATCCCGAAACTAGGTCATCGATCATTTGATTCGCTAGAATTTACAATCGTTATAGGATTTAAGAATTGTAGAAGAATCTAAATCATCATCATTCTATTGATCGTCACAACTCCTATACGAGCGGAGTTTACTCAAACATCATCATAACAAACGCAATCACAAATTGAGATTGAATCATAATGCTTGAATTAAAAGATAAGCAAGATATAGAAATTTCACCTTTATTTATCGACAAATTTCGTTACAACTCTCTTGAATTTACAAAAGGAAGGAACTAGATCGTCGATTTCGGCTTCGCTCGGCTCCTTGAGTCGCGGATCGGCTTGGATCTCTTGCTCCGTTGAAATCCGGCGTCGCTTTCTAAAGGTTGAAGGCTCTTTTTCTTGAAAGGTACTCGGGATCTTGATCTTGATTTTGAATTGGAATTAGAGTTTGGCACAAGTCGTGTCACTCAACTTGTGGGTGGAAGAGGGAGAGATGAAGAATTGAACCCCCTCAACCCTAGATCTAGGCTCTCTTTTATAGACCTCAAAACCCTAGATCTAGCATTTCAAATTTGAATTTTCCCTCCACAAGTTTGTTAGCAAAAGATTTGAATTTCCCTCCAAAAGTTTGTTAAGAGAGCCTTCTAGAAATAGTTTGTTAAGCCGAGCCTTCTAGATGCGCCACGTGGAGCTTCTGGGGTCTTCTGGAAGCTTGGGCCATTAGAATTAGCCACGTGATGAAATTTGGGCTTCTGATGACGTCACGCCACCGCGTTTCCGCGGCATAAGCCAGCTCCCACCGCGTAACCGCGGCGGTTTGGAAGCCTTAGGGCTTGGAACTTCCTCTGATGATTTGGGCTGACAGATGGGCCTTGTTCTGATATGTTGAATGTTATTTGTCCTTCTGTATCGCTACCAGATTTTTAACCTTTGAGTTGGCGTATTTTATCAGCATTGTTTTCACAACTTTTTGCTCGGTTTCTACAATTTCCTGCACAGACTTCAAGAAAAGAGTTGCGCTGTACAAGAATGGTGCGATGCCATGAGAAATACACAATTTCCCTAAAAGTGCCGATTTAAAAGTCTAACACATGCAATCTGGTATTTCAGAGATGTTTTGCTAATATGTGCAATATAAATACCGAACACTTCTATATGAGTGCAAATGATAGGGAAATTGCCGTGTTAAAAATGCAGTATTTTCGACTGATCAATATACAACCTAGAGACAACCCCGGCGTACCTTCTCATTCCAGCAGGGATGCAGACGCAACGTCAACAAAGGCTCTAAATAGCCGAAACAGAGTGGAGTGACGGCAAAATCCAAGCTCCAAGTCTCGACGATTCACATACAACCTAGAGGCAACCTCGACATTCTTCTCGTTACAACAGATGCAATGTCAACTAAGGCTCCAAAACAGCCACTTAAAAAAGGAAGCGAAGGCAAAATTCTTAGCTTCAGGGTCTTGATGGTAACTCAAATAAAACCCGAAAGACTATCGGAGATCATCCCACACCAGTGCGGAGTGGTTATGACTCATCGCGGCTCCCAAACTAAGCCTAACTTCAAGTAAAAAGCGACATGGTAAAATTCCTAACGCTTGCTCTTCCGACGGTCAAACTTCTTAAGAAAATTACTTGAAAACGTCTTGTCCAGCCTCCAAAGGGATCAGAGACACGACAGTCACGAGGTACTCGAATAGCAGCGTAAAGTCCGCATATCGAGGAATGCATCAACCAACGCGACGGTACCACAGATTAAAACCCTAGTACCACAAAACCTAACGGACCTCTATCGCAAAGAGCAGAGGTTATTTATAACGTTAGGACAAGTTTGCCTAAAAACCCAAGGGAGGTAAACTGAATAAACTCCGAAATGAGTCCATAAACTAGAGACTCCAGAATGAGTGAATAAACTTCAAACTCCGAAATGAGTCCATAAACTAGAGACTCCGGAATGAGTGAATAAACTACAAACTATAAAATGAGTCCATAAACCAGAAAATACGAAATGAGTATATAAACTACTTTATGCCAAGTCAAGACATCAAGAAACAGAAAGGTGCAACCCATAGGCCTCAAGACTCAGAATACAGAATTGAGATCTGAGTTAACAATAGATGATGACGTTTGTGTCCGCTCGCTATCTTCTCAGATCGAAATTCTAAAAAGTTGCAACACCTCGAGACCAACCGTATGCTATGCAAGGCAGTAGGAAGAACATTTGATTCACACCCGTTTAAGCGCTCATTTACAACTACATACGTACTTGAATGGAAATAGTGTTCAGAGCATGCTGATTTACATATGCGTGAAAAGGATTAGTGCATGACACGAGCACGACAGTGGCGTTTTCACTTAGTAACAATCTCTAAGGGTAAAGTATAAAGCTCATGCGTAGATGCAGAATGCACACACGAATATGCAATGAAGATGAAACATTTAACAACCAATGATAAAAGAAATACATTTAAATAAACATCCTACTCTACAGGGAAGATATCATCAAATATGGGATTAGAGATACAGAGATTAACAAAACAATATACAAGATTCTCTAATTCCCTCTCTTCCTTTTCCACCATGTCGAAGCGGCGATCTTCGCGAGGAGTCGCTCTCCAACGGTCAACGCCGTGCTCATCAGCGAAAGTAGACATGATGGCCCGCTGTGTTAGATATATATGCCCTAGAGGCCTGTATTGTATAGGATGCTAGGCATGTATATGTACAGAAACAGTCTTTGCTCGAAATGGTAGTATGCTATCAGGTTTATCTTCATCTTAACGTGTGATGTGTTTTTTTCATATCTTATATACATGTTGATGAAGCCCTCAGGATTATGCTTGACTACCAGGATTATGATGTAGATCATACTGGTGGGGCCTGGGCAGTCTAAAAGCATATCCTTTAATGGTTCCTAGTCGAGGGTATATCGAGACAGGGCATCGATATTACCAAAGTAGACTAGCGTGTACGTTTCTTGACCCTGGGGGTGATGGTTGATCTCACAACCATTTGTGTTTGACATCAAAGATTGTACACAGGTGCTCATTGGTGAATGGGTACACCGAACAGGACTCGCCGAGAACTCCTAGATGGTATATATACCTATTGTCAGATAGCAGTTCTCTGGTGACACTTGTACAGGTTAGTTTGTAGACCTAAGATCGTCATAGTGTCTTGTGTGATTCCTACTGTGCTTTGATTTCCTCTCTACCACGGTTCTACTGAGTCATGCAAACAGGTGGATTTTGGGTACAGTCCCGAATCACATGGAGGCAGTGAGCGATATGAGGGGTTTCGTCTTTCCCCGTGTAGGGAGTTGATGTCGCGCTATGCTTGATCGGCCATAACAGCAAATCGCTGGCCAGGGTTGTCGAGATTTACTGATAAGAGTTATCAGTAGTTTCTCGAACCGTTATGAGCCATACATCAGCATGACTTATAAAATTACTGGGGTTTGACATTTACCACCCCTAGACTTCATATGCGACGTATCAGACGAAGAGACCGGACTGTACAGTAAGTGTTGCTGATAGGCTCATTAGGGTTGGGATGAGTTCGCTCGTCGGCCACCTTTTCGTCATGTATCTAGGTAACCGTTACGCACAGCTAGTGACACTGACGTGCTTGTGGTTAAACCCACTGCCAGCGTATTGTCGAGTCTTTAGAGTCCCACACAGAGGGTTCCTTGGTTCAGGCAAAAGATGTAGAGGTCGTAAGTTGTTACGACAGGGTTTCGATCATATTCGTGTACTGGCTACAGGAATAATGATCGGAGGGATAATACTGGTATGCTTTGGTTTAAGCCGGGTACCGGTATTATATTATTGGATTATTTGTATTCGTATTTTTTGGAATACGAATACGGGTATACTTATACGGTATACGGTGATGGGTATTCTTGTAATTATACAAGAGCACATTCTAGAAGGAGACACCTCATAATAGGATTTTATTTTGAGAAAATAAAAACAACAAGGTGGAATTTGGAATTGTCAAAGCATTGATGAAGGAATGGCTTATTTCATTTTATATTCATTTGGGTTTACTATTGAAGGATGGTGTATTATTTTTGGAAAAAATAATGCATGCTTCAATTATTTGTTTTGAGCCATATCATTTGTTCATGCTTGATACTTGCTCATTCTCACATTCATCTTCTCTCTCCAAATTATCTCCTTCCTCAACTTCTAAGATTTACCCTTCACATGAGTTATGAATCAAAAGCTTAAGATATAAAATAATCCACTAGTTCATCTCTACATCATCTAAGCAGTCATTTCTAGCATACATGACTTCTTAGTTAACTCTTGTGAAGAGTTTGAAGCTTGTTCCAAAGCTCTCGGGTAGATCATTTACGTCTTCAAGATGACCGGAGATCGAGATCGTTGCAACCATCCAAGGAGCCTAGGAGTCGCATTCGAATGAAGACCCGAAAGACCGATTCACTAGGTATAACCCCTATCATAGTAGATAAGATCTCTAGATAGGGTTACTAGTTATAGTTTAGCACAAGATCTAGGATTTAAGTGGGTGTTGCATGCAAGAAAATTTTCGTTTGCCACTTCTGCCTCCTCACAAGTGTTGTGAGGGTGTGTAACATCCACTAACATGGTATCGGAGCCTGGTTAGACCATAACTAGATTTTTAGACGATGTTCAAAGCTTTAAAACACGAAACAACTCCGATACTGTAAAACCAAAACTGCTCTCTGGAAATTTTTAAAAGTTGTTCTAAATTTTTTTTAAACATGTGCAGAATACTTGTTATATGATAACTAGATAACCCTACAAAAAATGAGCCTAAACAACTAAGTTTCGACCGGCGAAAACATTGATTTTCCCAGCATCGCCGGCCGTACAATGAGGTTTGGGCTTGAGTTTTTTAGGGGTCATTGTATTCTGGGTTTTTGGTTTTATGGTATTGTTTGATTATTTCCAGATTACATGTGATGTAACCTAAGTGTTAGGGGAAATCGGAGTGTTTCGAAATCGAATTTTTAACGTCGTTTATCCGCTTTTCAGTTTGATATGTGTTTGAAACGTCCACTAATTACTATACGACAATTAGTGGGAGTTGCACATATGTATATCATGTGATGGTATGTGTATATGAATATGTTGGATCGTCGTAGATGAATAGCCGGAGGATGTGAGAAGAGTGTTTTTCTTTTCTTTCATTCATGTAATTTTTAAAACTGATGTGATATTATTTTGCGGGCACATCCGGGTTGAGGTTGTAGCCACCAATGTATTATTTCATTTTACTGTTTTTGCTCATAGGATAGACCCAAGGTGGGGTGCACAAACTACCGGGTTCTCGAAGTGCCGAGTGGCCTACTCATTTTATTGAAGGAGGTTGCTTCACTTCAGGAATTTGGCGGGTAGTTTTCCGCACCCGTAGGGTCTAGGGTAGGGTTTGGCTATTCATCACGATCGTGGAATCCGTATTTCGTTAAGGGCTTGAACGAAATACGGAATTCCTAGTATATTCAATGTATTCATCTGTGATCTGGAATGTTTATAATTGCGTGCGACGAATGGCTATTTATATATGAGATATATAATAAACGTTGCTTATGTTTTGCACCCGCGCTAGTCCAGCCCCCGCTCTGCCGTTAGTTAAGTAACCTAACGGTGCATGACGGGGCCCCGTGGCGAATGCGGATGGCATAAGCGTACATTCTATTTTCATTTCTTTTCTGTGATATTTAGGAAACGTAAATAATGGGACAAAATTAATGTGATTAATATTAAGAAAAAGAAACCTAAAGATGTTGTAGAATCAAACTTTTTAAAACGGGTAACTCTAGCATTTGCTTTGCATAGTGGTATTCCTTGATGAATATCTAGCACCTCATTCGATGAGGAAAGAGCCGAGATCCCTTCACCGGGAGTGACCCCTTTAGCGAAACTAGCAAATGTTACAAAGCACTCAATTTGTTTTTATAGTTGATCTAATATTTGCTTTGCATCGAGGTATTCCATGATGAATATCCAGCACCTCATTCGATGAGGAAAGAGCCGAGATCCCTTCACCGGGAGTGACCTTTTAGCAAAATTAGAAATATGCTACAAAACCATACGATTTTTAAAACTGGAGCTTAAACCACTCCTTTCACTCAATTCTACAACGATATCAAGTTCAAAATGGTAAAGGTTTTCATCAAAACCATCTGTTGCCCTCCGCCATTTTAGGAAGGAGAGTACTTAGTATTCGTACCACGTTTGTTGACCATAGTTAAGGCTTGGTGTACGGTAGATAACTGATGTTTTCCTACAAAACATATGATGCGATCGATTAGGAAATTCGTATGACTTTGTTGACCATAGTTAAGGGTCATACAGGTGGGTCTAAATCAATCACGAAATGGCGGGTAGAACTTGACTAATGCTTATGATTTGTTGACCATAGTTAAGGTCGTAAGACACTAGGGGTAAAAACCATATCGAGAATTTCAAGAGTTTAAATTTGTAATGAGATTGCATACCTTCTATTTGATAGTTGGATCCCGATCCCACTGTGAGTAAAAGTTACTCCCGGAAGAGTTTTGCACTTTACAATTAGCTAATCCAGTATGTGTCTAGAAAGGTGTCAACGGGGTTATTTCTAGGAAAACGAGGTTTCTTTTAATTAGGTCCGTGCGAAAGCATGGGGAACCTCCCTCGGAGTACCGACACTGGCATGGTCGACCGGTTAGCGAACTTGTAGATTTTAATTAATCCTGGCTAATTTTCTTTTTTTAAGGTTTGAAGGAAAATTTGATAAAAGCAGTGGGAGACCTCGATTAGATAAGATTAATAACCAATCTAATCATGCAAGAGCAATCGCTGAGTGTCTTCTTTTCTCTCTCCTAATGGCAAATACCTATGACGGGACTTAAGCTTTTATTAGACAAAAATAAACTCACGGGACCGAATTACAAAGAATGGCTGAGGAACGTAAATATTACCCTGACTTATGATAAGGTCGGATAAGTCCTGACTACTCCAGCCCCTCCTAGCCTAGGCCCTGATTCTTCAGTTGCGGATAAGGAAATCCGTAAGACATGGGATATAGATTGTGCAACAGCCAAATGCCTCGCGCTTGCTTCTATGGAAAATAAACATCAGAAGCAGCATGAGAAGATGTATGTACAATCCTTTCTCCATACAAAGGAGTTGTATGGAGAGCAATCTCGTACTCTCCGATACGAGGCACCTCGAAAGTTGTTTCAGATGCGGATGGCTGCTGGCACGTCTGTAGATGACCATGTATTGAAGATGATAGACTTATTGAAGAACTAGAGGATCTGGGATGGACAATGGAGAACGAACAGTATGTTGATATTATTCTACAGTCTCTCCCCCCTTCCTTTGCTCCGTTCATAGTGAACTTCACCAAGCATACTCTGGAGAAATCAATTCCTGAACTTCTCAATATGTTAAGAAGTCCAGAGAACACGGTAAAGGTAGCGAAAAATCCCGCTCTAGTTGCTGGGCCATCTTCCTCTTCCGTCCCGAAAGCTAAGGCTAAGGGAAAGAAGAAGAAGAAACCCATCAAACCGAGAGGAGGAGTGAAAAAGGAACCAGGGAAAGACAAGACATGGGCTGCTGCGTCGGGGAAAGGGGAATGCTTCTACTGCCATAAGACTGGGTACTGGAAGAGAAACTGCGTTGGATACCTTGCCGACCTCAAGAAGAAGAAGCATGCTGATGCTTCCACTTCAGGTGTGTTTGTAACAGAAAACTGTTTTTCAATTAACTCTGCTTCCTGGGTATTAGATATCGGATCAGGATCTCACATCTGCAATTGTGTGCAGGGGCTGAGAAATAGCAAGGTGTTGAAGAAAGGTGATCACACTCTCCGAGTAGGGAATGGCTCCTCTGTACATGCTGTATCAGTGGGAGAGTATCACCTTGGTTTGCCGTCGGGTTGTATATTGGTTTTGAACCCATGTTATTTTGTACCTTCGATATTGTGTAATATTATATCTATATCGTTGTTGGACAATGAAGGATATGATTTTTTTTTATCACAAAGTAATATTATGAACATTAACTTTAATCAACAGTTGATTGGGTCTGGTACATTAAATAACGGGATATACGTCCTGAATCAACACACGGTATTCAATATACAACACACAAACAAAAGAAAGATTTCAGACATAAATGAAGCTTTCATTTCGCATTGTAGACTTGGTCATATTAACGAAACAAGTTTAACCAAGCTACATAAAGATGGCTATTTAAACCCGTTTGAATATAAATCTTATGCGACTTGCCAGTCTTGTATCAAAGGTAAAATGACCAAAACTCCGTTTACAGGACACGAAAAGAGAGCTACTGAACTCTTAGGCCTCATACATAGTGATGTATGTGGACCAATTTCTACACATGCGAGAGATGGTTTTTCATACTTTATAATTTTACTGATGATTTCTCAAGATTCAGACACGTGTTCTTGTTGAAACATAAGTTCGAAGCCTTCGAAAAGTTCAAAGAGTATAAATCAGAAGTAGAAAAATAAACATGCTTGAGTATCAAGAAACTTCGATCGGATCGAGAAGGTGAGTACCTAAGTACAGAGTTTCTAGATTTCCTAAAAGAGAATGGGATTCTCTCTCAGCTCACTCATCCGTACACACCACAGCACAACGGTGTGTCAGAATGGAGAAATCTTACTCTATTAGATATGGTACGATCAATGATGAGTGATTCTGAGTTACCACTTTCATTCTGGGGGCATGCATTGGATACTGCAATATATCTATTAAACAGGGTTTCAACCAAAACCGTGTCTACCACTCCATATAAGATATGGTATGGGAAGAAACCATCTCTTAAACGAGTTAGGATATGGGGTTGTCCGGCTTATGTGAAAAAGCAGAATACGGACAAACTCGAGACACGATCGGTTTTGTGTAAATTTATGGGATATCCAAAACATTCGTATGGATATATTTTTTACCACAAGGAGGAACAAAGGGTGTTTGTTTCTCAGTATGCCATATTTTTAGAAAATGATTTTTTTTTACAAATGACACTGTTGGCAATGCGGTAGAACTGGAAGAAATTCCAGAACCACAAACAAATACCGATGATTTGGTTGAACCTGAGGTTTCAATAGAACCCAGCGAACCTCAGCAACTCCGTAGATCTAGTAGGACTTCTTGCCCACCTGATAGATACTACGGTTTTCTAATTGATGGTGATAGAGAAGATTGGATCATAGATGATGATGATCCTACTAGTTTTCAGCAAGCTATCACGAGTGGTGACTCAGTGAAGTGGCTGGATTCCATGAGATCCGAAATTGAATCCATACACGCCAACAAAGTATAGACTTTGGAGGTTGCACCTTCTAGAGTAAAACCCATAGGGTGCAAGTGGATCTTTAAGAGAAAGATTGGTGTGGATGGTCAGGTGGAGACCTATAAAGCTAGGCTGGTAGCAAAAAGATTTCGTCAAAGACCAGGATTGGACTATGATGGGATCTTTTCACCAGTCGCAATGCTTAAATCAATTCGGATCCTGCTTGCTATAGCTGCTCACTACGACTATAAAATCTGGCAGATGGATGTTAAAACGGCATTTCTAAATGGTGATTTAGAAGAATGCGTTTTCAAGGATCAGCCAGAAGGATTCATTGACAGTGGGTGCAGCGGAAAAGCATGCAGGTTATTTAAATCGATCTATGGATTGATGCAGGCATCACGGAGTTGGAACATCTGCTTTGATGATACAATCAAAGAGTTTGGTTTTATCAAAAATGTAGATGAACCTTGTATTTATAAAAAGATTGTAGAGAGTACTGTCATATTCCTCGTATTGTACGTAGACGACATTCTCTTGGTAGGAAATGATATTCCTATGCTACAATCGGTCAAACTATTCTTATCGCAGAGGTTCTCCATGAAGGACCTGGGTGATGCCTCGTACGTTCTGGGAATTAAGATCTATAAAGATAGATCTAAGAGATTGTTAAGATTGTCCCAATCGAGATACACAGACACCATACTAAAGAGGTTTAGTATGGAAGATTCCAAGTGAGTTAATTTACCCGCTTGTCACGGGATCACCCTCTCCAAAGAGATGTCTCCAAAGACTGATGAAGAGAGGGCTCGCATGAGCATTATAACCTACGCTTCAGCAGTAGGATCTATAATGTATGCGATGTTATGTACTCGCTTAGATGTAGCTTATGTACTGAGTGCAGTAAGCAGGTATCAATCCAATCCGGGAGGAAAACACTGGACTGCTGTGAAGAACATTCTGAAGTACTTGCAAAGGACTAAAAAACTGTTCTTGGTGTATGGTAATGGAGACCTCCAAATAGAGGCCTTTACCGATTCCAGCTTCCAGAGTGATAAGGATGATAGTAAGTCCATCTCGGGGTTTGTATTTAGCCTAAATGGAGGGGCGGTATGTTGGAAGAGTTCCAAGCAAGATACAGTCGCTGACTCTACGATGGAAGCTGAGTATATTGCTGCTAATGATGCCGCAAAAGAGTCAGTCTGGATGACGAAGTTCATTTCTGAACTTCAGGTGGTTCCATCCATTGCTAATCCAATACCTTTGTATTGCGATAACAATGGAGTCATGGCTTTGGCAAGGGAACCGCGGTCCCATCAGAAATCCAGACATATCTTGAGGCGGTATCACCTCATCAGGGAGATAGTGGATCGCCAGGACATTGAAGTACGAAGAGTAGACACGAAAGACAACAAAGCAGATCCATTCACCAAGGCCATCCCTCAAGTCCAGTTTGAGAAACTGTTCGAGATGTTGGGCATGCGTACACCGGCAATTGGTTCTAGTGTAGACAGTGGGTACTTATTGCACCAACTACAGGCCTTAGTGCAAGTGGGAGATTGTTAGATATGTATGCCCTAGAGGCCTGCATTGTATAGGATGCTAGGCATGTATATGTACAGAAACAGTCTTTGCTCGAAATGATAGTATGCTATCTGGTTTATCTTCATCTTAACGTGTGATGTGTTGTTTTTCATATCTTATATACATGTTGATGAAGCCCTTAGGATTATACTTGACTACCAGGATTATGATGTAGATCATACTAGTGAGGCCTGGGCAGTCTAAAAGCATATCCTTTAATGGTTCCTAGTCTAAGGCATATCAAGACAGGGCATCGATATTACCAGAGTAGACTAGTGTGTACGGTTCTTGACCCTGGGGGTGATGGTTGATCCCACAACCATTGGTGTTTGACATCAAAGATTGTACACAGGTTCTTATTGGAGAATGGGTACACCGAACAGGACTCGCCGAGAACTTCTAGATGGTATATATACCTATTGTCAGATAGCAGTTCTCTGGTGACACTTGTACAAGTTAGTCTGTAGACCCGAGATCGTCATAGTGTCTTGTGTGATTCCCACCGTGCTTTGATTTCCTCCCTACCACGGTTCTACTGAGTCGTGCAAACAGGTGGATTTTGGGTACAGTCCCGAATCACATGGAGGCAGTGAGCGATATGAGGGGTTTCGTCTCTCCCGGTATAGAGAGTTGATGTCGCGCTTTGTTTGATCTGCCATAACAGCAAATCGCTGGCCAGGGTTGTCGAGATTTACTGATAAGAGTTATCAGTAGTTTCTCGAACCGTTTTGAGCCATACATCAGCATGACTTATATAGTTACTGGGGTCTGACATTTACCACCCCTAGACTTCATATGCGACGTATCAGAAGAAAAGACCGGACTGTACGGTGAGTGTTTCTTACAGGCTCATTAGGGTTGGGATGAGTTCGCCGACCACCTTTTCGTCATGTACCTGAGTAGCCGTTACGCACAGCTAGTGCCGCTGACGTGCTTATGGTTAAACCCACTGCCAGCGTACTGTCGAGTCTTTAGAGTCCCATACAGATGGTTTCCTTGTTCAGGCAAAAGATGTAGAGGCCGTAAATTGTTACGGCAGGGTTTCGATCATGTTCGTGTACTGGCTACAGGAATAATGATCGGAGGGATAATACTGGTAGGCATTGGTTTAAGCCGGATACCGGTATTATATTATTGGATTATTTGTATTCGTATTTTTCGGAATACGAATACGGGTATACTTATACGGTATATGGTGAGGGGTATTTTTGTAATTGTATAAGAGCAACTTCTAGAAGGAGATACCTCATAAAAGGATTTTTATTTTGTGAAAATAAAAACAATGAGGTGGAATTTGGAATTTTCAAAGTATGGATGAAGGAATGGCTTATTTCATTTTATATTCATTTGGGTTTACTATTGAAGCATGGTGCATTATTTTTGGGAAAAAATAATGCATGCTTCAATTATTTGTTTTGAGCCATATCATTTGTTCATGCTTGATACTTGCTCATTCTCACATTCATCTTCTCTCTCCAAATTATCTCCTTCCTCAACTTCTAAGCTTTACCCTTCACATGAGTTGTGAATCAAAAGCTTAAGAGATAAAATAATCCACTAGTTCATCTCTACATCATCTAAGTATTCATTTCTTGCACACTTGACTTCTTAGTTAACTCTTGTGAAGAGTTTGAAGCTTGTTCTAAAGCTCTCGGGTGGATCATCTACGTCTTCAAGGTGATCGGAGATCGTGGTCGTTGCAATCATCCAAGGAGCCTAGGAGTCGCATCCGAACGAAGACCCGAAGGACCGATTCGCTGGGTATAACCCCCTATTATAGTAGATAAGATCTCTATATAGGGTTACTAGTTATGGTTTAGCACAAGATCTAGGATTTAAGTGAGTGTTGCATGCAAGAAAATTTTCATTTGCCACTTCTGCCTCCTCACAAGTGTTGTGAGGGTGTGAAACATCCACTAACACGCTGAGCTCGTATCTGGCTTAGCAGACGGACCGAATAATCCCGCAGAGACTGGGTAATCAAACAAGCCTCATGAAAGCACCCGATCTTATCCTCTGCTGCATCGAGCATCGCCAGAGTCATCTCCACTGGATGAGGAGGGATGTCAGCAAGTACAGACGAGTGGATCGTCCGAAGCCAAATGGAGCCGACAGGAAGAGGAGAGCCCCTACAAGCCAAAAGTTCGTACATCACCATGTCACATTGGTCATCAGTAATAACGGGATCCACTAAACGCGCAGTAAAACGAAGGACGATTCCTTCGATAGATACCTCCCACGGTTGCCGACGAGCATGCGGACGATTGCAAACCTTAACTCTTGGTTTGTTAAAAAATGATTCTTTCCTTGTGAAAGAAGGGGGAAGCAGAGCTTCAGATTATAAACAGGAGCATTCAAGTCTAGGCATAGAAAGTGTAGTGCATGGTGGAGCTATTCCTAAGGTACGGCAGAAAGGGAATGGGAAAAGAAAGAGTTGACTCATGGGAATCAGAGCAAGGAGGCGAAACGACGCCATCAGCAGCGCCTCACGTGCATGATATATGAACACCCGCATTGATTCCTTCCGGGACTAGAGCGGCATCTCACGTGCATAGCATGTGAGCACCGGCGCTGGTTCAGGATTAAAATCCTCAGCAGTACCTCACGCGTATGACACATGGGCGCCGGCAACAGTTTTTATATATGTATAACAACACTTTATATGAGACACATGCGAGCATTGGAATAAAGAGAAAAGGGAATTTTTTCATTCATACTTTGTAGAGATTTATACATTAGTGGAAAAAAACAAAACAAAAAAACATCATCAAAATGTTTACAATGACAAAACACTGAATCCCGGACACGGATTCAGGAACTTGGAGGCAAAACTGAGTAAAGTGCTTCCGGCTTATTTGGCCATTTTCTTATGCATTTACTTGCGAATGCAAGCATCAGGATCCCCACTAATGTCGTACGTCCTTTAGTATGCGGATATTATCGCCTTCTGTTGGAAGACGTGATGCAAAATATCGACAAGATCATCTCTTCGCTTCTTCGAGATCAGGTCATCAGATATACTGAATGCACCTTGCCCTCGGCATCATAAAGTGTCTTAAGTGGCATAGCCTCTTCAAGCCCAGGAATTGCTGCCCAGATTGACCCAACGATAATGTTCAAGAGAGCATAATAGCGGGGGAGTAACCGACCGTTATAATCGTCAAAACGACGCATCACACCAGCACATTGAGCGTCGGTAAATTCTTGGTATTGACAACGGCCTTGGATGCGAATGTCCTCGTAAGAGATAATCTCTTCGAGATCGTAAAGACGAGAAGCCATAATATCTTAAAAGAAAAATCAGTAAGGGATTAGGAATTAAAATGATGAGGAAAGCACTCATTGTGAGAATCCAAAAAGCTTCTCATTAAAAAAAACTCCTAACGTCCTCGAAAAGTGAGTTCTATTAAAATGCACCACAGATTCAAATCTGTGAAAAGGGGTATTAAAACCCTAAAAAAAAAAGAAAAGAAAAATGCAAAAATGCTCAAGAACAGAAGGGGAATAAAATTCCCAAAATTCCCTGGATCTCTCAGAGCTAAACTCTGTAAGATGGAATTAAATTCTTTTAATAATGGGATTAAATCCTAGAAACCCCCACGGTGGGACAAAAAGAAAATGGAATTAAAATTCCAAGGATCTTCAAAGATCAGCAAAGGAGAACTCATAATCCTCAAAACACCAGGGTCTACTTAAAAAAATGTGTCTTTTTGGATCTATAAGAGATCAATTCCAGAAAAGAGCAAAGCTCTGTTAATGGATTTAAAATCCAAGGCAAGAACGAAAAGGGTTTTCTAATAGGTGGATGTCGTTCATGATTCTTACCCAAAAGAAGTGTTTGCAGAGTTTAACTATGAAATGCTAGGGCAGAGAACTAAGCTCTGAAGAGGAGAATCAAATTCTTAAGAGAAAGGCTAAGGAAGAAGACGAAGAAACAGTGGCCATCTCAAGAGCCAAGTCCTCGTATTTATAAGACATGATGGGAATGGTTCATCTCCCCATTCCCCTAGGCAATCCAACGGCTGTAAAAGTGGACAGCGTTGCACTCACGTGAGAGCAACGCTGTGGAGGCATTTGTTTCCTTATAAAAAAGAAGAAGAAGAAGATGGGAGAAAGAAAAGGGGAAACTACCCAATAAACAAGCCTCACGTGTTAAACAAGTGGGCGTCTATATGCAAAGCATATAGGCACTGCAACTAAACTTCTGATAGGCTAAATAAGCTTCACGTGTTAAACACGTGAGCACCTATATGCAAAGCATATAGGCGCTGCAATTAAACAACAGATAGGCTAAACAAAGCCTCACGTGTTAAACACGTGAGCGCCTATATGCAAATCATATAGGCGCCGCAATTAAACTACAGATAGGCTAAACAAAGCCTCACATGTTAAACACGTGAGCGCCTATATGCAAAGCATATAGGCGTTGCAATCAAACAATAGATAGGCTAAACAAAGCCTCACATGCTAAACACGTGAGGACGCCTCCTTACGTAGAATTAAATTCTACTTAATGAACCGTTGGATCAATGATCCAACGGTGATTAAACATAGAATTAAATTCTATTGGGAAGAATATTTTCTGTTAAACAGAGAGTTAATGGATCAAAGATCCAAAATATTTTCTATATCTTTCTAAACAGAGAAAGATTATACTCTTTTAAACTGAGCACCCTTGGATTAAAAATCCAATGGTGATTAAAATGTCACCGCTCGATAGAATTTTATTCCATATATGGGAGAATATCCCCAATCTTGTTAGAAACAAGAACAATATCTTCTCTAAAACAGAAGTCCTTGGATCAAAAATCCAACGGTGGGTAAAATTCCCCAAATCAATTCTGAGACCAATTAAATCAATTAGGATCTCTCAATGAGAGATTTTCTCAGAATTAAACAAAATTCTCTCCACTATATAAAGAACCCGAGACTTCAAGTCTCAAAAAAGGAGGAAGAAAAGAGACAGACACGGAGAGAGAGAGAGAACTCCCCGGAGGCTTAAAAAAGAATATACAGTGAGCTTTTGAGGAACAGGAGAATTTAATTATCAAAGAAAAGACTTGCTTTCTTGAAACATTAGGTAAAAAGAAAACACATCTCCTTTTCCTCTCTTAGGGTTTAACCCTTCATATAAGAACTCGGTTCTTTTCTCTGGTTGCGATTTGCAGAGGCAAATCTCCCTGCAAGTTGAGAATTTAATTCTCATTGGGGAGATTTTGCTCTGCAAGATTCGAAACCTAGGGGAAAAAAACTAAGTTACTTAAAAAAAAATGGGAGAAGAAGAACGGGAACACATAGGAATTTAATTCCTCCATAGATTAGGGTTTAACCCTATATAAAGAATTTAGTTCTCCAATAAAAAAAATAGTGATCCAAGATCTCCAAGGCCAAATCGTTGGTACTTACCACTATTTCGAAGCCTCACGTGTTTCCCACGTGAGTGCTTCAAAAGAACAAGGAAAATAACCAAAACTTCCTCACGTGTTTACCACGTGATTTGTTTAAGAGGAAAATAAGTAAAAGAAAGAGGAAATTACAGTACTCCAGCATCAATAAAGGAAAAGGGGACACCCACGTGCTTTGCACGAGAACCAAGTGCTTAGAACTTATATAAAAGAGGGGGGGATAAAACCCAAAGGTCAGTGCCCATATTTGGGGTACCTCACGTGTATCACGTGAGCGCCATAAAACTCTAGTGTTTAACACTAGTCTGGCGCCCATATTTGGGGTGCCTCACGTGTATAACGTGAGCGCCTTAAAACTCTAGTGTTTAACACTAGTCTGGCGTCCATATTTGGGGTGCCTCACTGTAGGGTTACTAGGCACACTCAAGAGGTTCCACAAGGCATCAACCATGCCAAATTCAAATTTTTCCGTGCCGAGAAACCCTAAACTATATCGTTAACTAGAGGTAAAGGCGAAACTACAAGCAAGTTAACAACTTAACTACTAAGTGAATGGAAATACAACCTTTGTAGATCCGGTCCACCACTTCTCTAGCTCCGTGTTGACGTCCCTCCGCTGTGATCATCGGAATCCCGGACTCTAGCGTCGATTTCATCGGAGAAATGGGCGGGCTAGGTCGTTGACTTCGATGCCGAAGATGATCTACGTCGAGGCGACTCAAACTCAAGCTCCATCTTCACTAGGTCAAGAAACTTGTGAAGAAAACACGCTCTACTACATGGCAAGTGATAGAGAATGAATAAATAGGAAGTGGTTTCACTTTGGATTTGGATTTCTCACTTGGAATCATCACTTGGAAAAATCTAGTAATGGTTTCTTCTCTTCATGAAGAAGATGAAGAAGAAGAAAGAAAAATAATTATTAATTATTTCCAAAAAGAAAATCAAGTGATGGTTATCATAATTCAACCATGGGTGAGTTTAACAAGTGTAGAGACTAAACTAGGGTTTAGGTGAATGGTTAGGTTAAGGAAAGAAACAAAATGGTCAAAGCTTCATGAAGCTTCAAGTGAAAACAAAAGAAGCCACCATTTTATTTCTTGCCCAAAAGAATAAATGAATAAATGAATAAATAAATTAAAACCCTAACCATTTACCTAAACATGGTTTAAAGTAAACACACACCCAAGTTTGCATGTATCATCAAACATGATATAAACTAGTGCACAAACATATATCATATATACAATGTGTACAACAAGTGAGAAAATCCATCTTAAGTAAACAAATACTAGTTAATGTAAAGTAATATATCAAATATATAATTATACATTAAATCATTAAATCAACACTTGATTTAATGATCCGGTCATATAGCATATAACCGACTAATATCAAGTGTATCAATGTATCGAATCAACACTTGATTTGGTAACCTGGCTATATCACATATAACCGACCGATGATACAAATCGCGAGAATGGAATACAGTATTACATACTGGTATTATTCTCGGTCCCGCACATATCTCATAGGCGCTCCTATTTCGTTTCGCTTGAGCCAGGAAACCTCTGTGCAGGACTCTGAAGACTCGTCAATACGTCGGCAGCAGGTGATGATCATATCAAACACCCACAAGCCGCAAGCGGTCTGCTAAACGTAACGGCCACCCGGGTATTGAGCGATCAGAAGATCAACGAGCAAGCCCGCTGACACTCCTGTGAATCCAACCAGTAACACTTACCGTACAGTCCGGTCTCGTCATCTGATATGTCGCATATCTTGCCTAGGGGTGGTAAACGTCAGACCCCAATAGCTCTATAAGTCGTGTCGATATGAGGTCTATAACAGTTCGAGAAACTACTGGTAACACTTACCAGTAAATCTCAGCAACCCTGGCCAGGGATTTCCGGTTATAACCAATTGAACACAGCGCAACATCAACTCCCTATACCGGGAGAGACGAATCCCCTCCTATCGCTCATTGCCTCCATGTGATTCGGGACTGTACCCAAAAACCACCGTATTGCACGCCCACTTGGACATGGTAAGGTGGAAATCAAAGCACAGTGGGAATCACACAAGACTCTATGATGATCTCGGGTCAACAGACTACTCTGTACCAGTGTCACCAGAGAACTGCCATCTGACGTAAGGTATAATACCATCTGGGAGTTCTCGGCGAGTCCGTCCAGTGTACCCAGTCTCCACTGAGCACCCGTATATCATCTCTGATGTCAAACACCAATGGATATGGGATCATCCATCGCCCATCTATATGGGTCGAGAAGCTACACGCTAGTCAACTCTGGTATATCGATGCCCCGTCTCGATACACCCACGACTAGGGACTTTGAAGGATGTACTTATGGACTACCACGTCCCCACTAGTATAATCCGCATCATAGTCCAGGTAGTCAAGTACACATCCTAAGGGCTTTACCAACATGTAACAGAGAGACAATCAGTGTACACGTTAAGGTAAAGAGTAACCAGATAGCATACTATCATATCGAGCAAGAAAGTCATTCCTATATATGTCCAAGCATCCACTACAATATACATCCTATGTATAGTAATGGCCTCTAGGGCATACATATAACTAACAATCTCCCACTTGCACTAGGGCCATCTGATAGCAATGGTTGTTGTATCTCGTACTCAACCATCCCATAAAAGTCCCTCTCTTGGAAAAGGCCTTTGTGAGTGGATCCGCCGTGTTGTCCTCTGAGTCTTCTCTCCTAACCTCGATCCCCTGGAGATCAACCATCTCCATGATCAGGTGATACTGCCTTAGAATATGTCTGGATCACTGACGGGACGGACGTTCCTTGGCATAAGCCACAACTCCATTGTCACACAATGGGAGGAACGAAGTTCATCTCATGAACTAATATACATCCAGACTGCCTCTTTGGTAGCATCTTAAGTAACGATGTATCCAGCCTTTATCGTCTAGTATGCCATGGTATCTAGCTTGGAACTCTTCCAACATCCCGTCCCTTTACTGAGGGTAAAGACAATGCCTGTGACTGACTTTCAGTCGTCCTTATCACTCTGGAACCATTCCAGTGATTCTTCCCAGGATCGATTGATACCATCTCACTACATCTAGTGAGAATACTGACATCCAATTAGATCTATCTCATAGATCCAAAACCCAGGATTTAGGAGGTATCATCTTGATCCTATATGGAGAATCCTTGTGATAAGCGGAGATTGACCGAGCGTAGCATAGGAAACTTCTTCCCTATCAAGAGTATGTCATCCACGTACTCTACGAGGATCACCACTATACTCCCTACTACCTTTTTGTATATACAAGGTTCATCTACTATTTTGATGAAGTCAAACTCTTTGACTACCACAAAATAGACGTTCCAACTCCGCGATGCCTTCTTTATCCTATAAAGCAACTTGTACACGTTTCCGCTGCTCCCAGTGTCTACGAAGCCCTCTGGCTGTGTACTTACAGATGCTCTCTTCTAAAACATCATTTTAGAAAAGCAGTCATGACACCCAACCGCCAGATATCATAGCCATAGTATGTAGCCGTGGCAAGTAGGATCTGGATGGACTTAAGCATAGCCGCTGGAAAAAGGTTTCATCATTATCCACGCCTGGTCGATGACGAAAACCTTTAACAAGTTTAGCTTTGAAAGTCTCAACTTTTCTATCTACACCAAGTAATCTTCTCAAGATATACTTGCTCCTGATAGGTATTTAACCCTTCAGATATAGCAACCAAAGTCCATACTTTGTTGGTGTACATGGATTCCATCTCAGATCACTAAGCATCCAGCCATTCTTACAGAGTCCCTTACTCTCGATGTCCTTCTCGAAACTAGTTGGGTCATCATCCCATGATGCATTCCTCGCTCCCACTGTCATCGAGAAACCGAAGTATCTCTCAGGCGGATGAGGAACCCTATCAGATCGGCGGAGAGGCTGAGGTTCGTCGGGGACTATTGAATCCTTTGGTTCTACCAAATCACCAGCTGCAGTTTGTATAGCTGGAACCTTTCCAGTTCTACATGACTGACCTTGCATCGAGCTTGTCCGGATTTTTCTTTTAGACATAGGCAGGACAACCCCAAATATTAACTAACTTAAGATATGGGCTCTTCCCTTTCCATATCACATATGAAGTGGTAGGCAACTGATTTGATTTGAACCCTATTCAATAGGTATGCAGCTTCTCAAGTGCATAACTCCCAAAAGGAAATAGGTAACTCAGTAGTACTCATCATAGAGCACACCTTATCATATAGGGTGTGATTGCTCCGCCCCGATATACCATCGTGCTATGGTGTATACGGAGGAGTAATGCTGAGAGAGAATCTCATTCTCCTTTAGAAAAGTCCAAGAATTCCGTGCTCAAGTATTCTCCTCCTTGATCACATCAAAGGACATAATACTTATACCCGTTTTGGTTCTCTACTTCTAACTTATATTCTGTGAATATATAAAAAGGTTCGTACTTGTGTTTCAACAGGAACATATGTCTGAATCTTGAGAGATTATCAGAGAATGTAATGAAATACAAAGAACCGGTCTTGGCATGTGTAGACAGGGGACCTACATACATCAACATGTATCATCCCAAGAGTTCACTAACTCTTTCTCTGCTTCCAATAAACAGAGCTGTGGTCATCATATCTTTGTGACATGACCGGCAAGTTTTCACAAGTTGTAAATTCAAACAGATTTAAATATGCATCTATGTGCAACTTAGCTAGTCGGGTCGCATTGATATGACCTAGTCTACAATACCTCAAGAAGGATCCATTCATTTCTGAACTCTTCCTCTTGTGTGTGTTCCGTATACTAAGAACTATAGTTTGATTTAGAACATTAATGCTTTTAGATAACGTGCCTGAACTGATCAACTTTTGATATAGGAAATGTTCAAAACATTATCCAACAATACAAAATTTTATCATTTCTTTACTAATAAAGAGACCGATATGATTTTGTATATCAGGTTCGGTATCTAATAACATTCGTTCAGAATCAATGTATTTGGTATACAGGGTGACAGTGACCAACAGACTTGGCTGCAACACTTGTACCGTTTTCTGTCTCATGAAACTTATCACCCGTTCTCAGTTCTCTACCTTTCTGTAGCCCTATGTAACAGATTACATATCTGGGATCCTGATCCGGTATCAAATACCCAGGACGTAGAGGATACAGAGAAACAGTTCTTTGTAATGAACACACCCGAAGGAGATGCATCATATGCACTTTCCTCGTTTGGGCGGCATAGGAATTCTGGTATTCTTCTATTTCCTGCTCTGTCTTATAACAATTATAAGTTGGAGCGGGACCAACGTTCCCCAGCTCAGTATAACAAGCGGGTTCGGTCAATATATCCATTTTATTATCTTGATTAAGGCGTGACATGGTCTCTACCTGGAGAGAGAGAGAGAAGAAAACACTCTGCATGCGCTCTTGCAAGATCAGATTGTTATTATTTTATCTAATCAGGATGGCTCCCACTGTTTTTATCAAATCTTCCTTCAAACCCTAAAAGGAAAGACTAGCCGGGATTAATTACACGCTACAAGTTCGCCAATCTTTCAGCCAGGCCAGTGTCGGTACTTTGAGGGAGGTTCCCCGTGCTTTCGCACGGACCTAATTACAGTAAACCTCATTTTCCCAGAGGCGTAACCCCGTTGAC
Source organism: Agapanthus africanus (assembly GCA_030015575.1). Lineage (NCBI taxonomy): Eukaryota > Viridiplantae > Streptophyta > Magnoliopsida > Asparagales > Amaryllidaceae > Agapanthus > Agapanthus africanus. The sequence goes on along the minus strand of JASDDO010000012.1, from coordinate 459,508,953 downwards.
ACCTTTCTAGACACCTACTAGATCGGCTAATTGTAATGTGTAAAACTCTTCCAGGAGTAACAATTACTCGCGGTGGGTATCGGGATCCGACTATCTCATAGAAGGTATGCAATCTCATTGCAAATTTCAACACTTGAAATTCCCGATAATTTTGCCCCTAATCTCCTATGACCTTGACAAAGGCCAACAAACCATAGGATGCTAGTCAAGTTCAACCCGTCATTTCCTGATTGAATTAAACCCACCCGCACGACCCTTGACAAAGGCCAACAAGGTCGCACGACTACCCTAACCCAATCTGCATCATATGCATAAGTAGATAAGCACCAGTTAGCTACTGCACACTACGCCTTGACAAAGGCCAACAAACGCAGCACGAATACTAACTACTACTTATCTGAAATGACGGAAGGCTACGACAGGTTTTTCTGAAAACCTATTGCATAATGAACTTGATATCGTTGTAGGATCGAATGAATTTTGAAATGGAGTGTTTTTTAGGCTTTTCTAGTTTTGCTAAAGGGGTCACTCCCGGTGAAGGGATCGTCGGCCCTTTCCTCATCGAATAAGGTGCAGGATATATCATATATACCGCTGTGCAAAGCAAAAACTATAGAAGCAATCAAAAGAAAAACCGAGGGGTGTAGCATCTGCCAGTTATTGCTAAAGGGATCACTCCCGGTGAAGGGATCTCGGCCATTTCCTTATCGAATAAGGTGCAGGATGTTCTACAAGGAACACCACGATACAAAGCAAGAACTGTAGCTACCTGTTTTTGAAAATTCGATTCCACAATATCTTTTAGGTTTCTTTTTTTTCATTAATCATATTAATGAAGTCCCATCATTTAAGTACCTAAACATCACAGATAAATACGACGTACACTTATGCCATCCGCATTCGCCTCGATGTCCCCTCGTACACCGTTAGGTTAGGTAACTAACGGCAGAGCGGGGTAGGGCTAGCGCGGGTGTAAAACATAAGTAACGCCTATATAATATATCATATATACTATATACAGTATTTATCACAGAACATCAAATGATCACATCACAGATATCGCATTAGAAGAATCATATGAAATATTGGATATACTAGGACGTCCGTGTTTTCAATACGAGCCTGTATAAAACACGGATTCCACGGTCGCGATGAATAGCCAAACCCATACCCCTAGACCCCTACGAAAGCGGCAAGCAACCCTACCAATTCTAGAGTTAGGAGACCCGGACTCGACTCCTCGAGTTGGTCTCCCTCTGGACTCCAGAACCCGGTTACTTGTGCTCTCCTCCTTGGGTTTATCCTAGTGCAGAAAAGTAAATAATATACAAAAGGTGACACCTTCCGCAACCTGGAAGTGCCCCAATAAAAGAATATTACATACAAGTTTTTACATGAATAAAAATGAAAAACGCTCATCTCACATAAAACCCCCCGGTTATTCAAACACGACGATCCAATATAACATATCCAGCAACACATAACATCACATGTCATCAACGTAAGTAAACATGCGTATTCCAATTGTCGTTGACATATAGCAATGAAACCGGCGATATCACATATTATACTTACGGTCACAGAAAAGAAAGTGTAAAACTACAACAGTTGGAATCCGCAAACTCTTTAGACATCGCATGCCTAACCAAATGAATTCCTTAGACATCGCATGCCTAACAGTTATGAACCCCGCATTTTAGTCTCAATATCGAAAACACTTTTCAATATAAAGTCGGGCAATTCAACAAGATTCCCGGCATCCAGAACGAATGCTCGTCGCAAACTTTAGTGGACGGCCGCACCCCCGATACCGTCGACGAAGTGCACCAAGGCGGAACACCGCTGCCGCGAGCACCCGAACGGATGCTTTTTGGCGATGGGGTTCTCCTACAGTCACTTGGTCGGGGCTATGGGGTGTAGCTGTCTATTAAGTTTACCGGCGAGTATCCGTGTAATCAACGTGATTGCGACGGACTTTTGATCACATCAAAATCCCGTGGCAACCAATCAAGTGAGGCTAAACTGCTATGTTTACAACATCCAAATCAGATATCTCATAACTACTTGTGGATTCCAAATATTGTATCACATTCCAGATAAATAGAAAATGTTAAACTTTTCGATCGAACAATCAAACACCCAAGTTTTCCCGAAACAGCTCAACACTTGAAATAAGTTTAAGAACATTCACTTCATGCCACAGTACCAACGGTCCAGCCGTAGAAGGGTCAAGCCAACGCCTCACATGTGGCACGCCGTACTGCCCCAAACCCTAAGGTTCAAAGGGAAGTTCAAGACGGTCACATAATCGAGTTAAGGTTTGTTGTCTTCTAGAGGGTCCATCGCGTTACTTGCACTACTTAGAACGTCTTTAAACCACGGAAAAATCCAACACTTGGAAATTTTCCGGCAGGGGAAAAATTGGGTATTTATATCCGGTCGAACTTTTTAACATGTTCTAAAATACCTGGAAAAACACATAGACAAAATTAGACAATCCGATCGAATCTACGAACTCCCAATACAACCCAGAAAACTCAACTCTTGAGTATATTTTAAAAATTCCCAGAAAACTCAGCAACTATAGAAAGAAATTACTGTGCAGAAAACGTGACAAGATGCTCCTATATGGCCGCGGAACCGCCGCACATGCCATGCTCGTGCCGCGGTTCCGCGGCCACGTGGTCGATTTATGCTCACGTGCTTCACAGTAATCCTTAGAAATGCCTGCTGATTTTTCTGCATATTTTTAATTCACAAAAAGACCAGTTTTGAAAAATTGTACAGAGAAGGATTTTGAATTAGGGTTTCGGGTTCGATCGGGTTTCTAACTTCGTCTACTCATCGCCTAAAGCTCTAGCTAGGCTCTGATACCACTGTAGGGTTACTAGGCACACTCAAGAGGTTCCACAAGGCATCAACCATGCCAAATTCAAATTTTTCCGTGCCGAGAAACCCTAAACTAGATCGTTGACTAGAGGTAAAGGCAAAACTACAAGCAAGTTAACAACTTAACTACTAAGTGAATGGAAATACAACCTTTGTAGATCCGGTCCACCACTTCTCTAGCTCCGTGTTGACGTCCTTCCGCTGCGATCATCGGAATCCCGGACTCTAGCATCGATTTCATCGGAGAAATGGGCGGGCTAGGTCGTTGAGTTCGATGCCGGAGATGATCTACGTCGAGGCGACTCAAACTCAAGCTCCATCTTCACTAGGTCAAGAAACTTGTGAAGAAAACACGCTCTACTACATGGAAAGTGATAGAGGATGAAGAAATAGGAAGTGGGTTCACTTTGGATTTGGATTTCTCACTTGGAATCATCACTTGGAAAAATCTAGCAATGGTTTCTTCTCTTCATGAAGAAGATGAAGAAGAAGAAAGAAAAAGAATTATTAATTATTTCCAGAAAGAAAATCAAGTGATGGTTATCATAATGCAACCATGGGTGAGTTTAACAAGTGTAGAGACTAAACTAGGGTTTATGTGAATGGTTAGGTTAAGGAAAGAAACAAAATGGTCAAAGCTTCATGAAGCTTCAAGTGAAAACAAAAGAAGCCACCATTTTATTTCTTGCCCAAAAGAATAAATAAATAAATGAATAAATAAATTAAAACCCTAACCATTTACCTAAACATGGTTTAAAGTAAACACACACCCAAGTTTGCATGTATCATCAAACATGATACAAACTAGTGCACAAACATATATCATATATAAAATGTGCACAACAAGTGAGAAAATCCATCTTAAGTGAACAAATACTAGTTAATGTAAAGTAATATATCAAATATATAATTATACATTAAATCATTACATCAACACTTGATTTAATGATCCGGTCATATAGCATATAACCGACTAATATCAAGTGTATCAATGTATCGAATCAACACTTGATTCGGTAACCTGGCTATATCACATATAACCGACCGATGATACAAATCGCGAGAATGGAATACAGTATTACATACTGGTATTATTCTCGGTCCCGCACATATCACATATGCGCTCCTATTTCATTTCTCTTGAGCCAGGAAACCTCTGTGTAGGACTCTAAAGACTCGTCAATACGCCGGCAGCAGGTGATGATCATATCAAACGCCTACAAGCCGCAAGCGGTCTGCTAAACGTAACGGTCACCCAGGTATTGAGCGATCAGAAGATCAACGAGCAAGCCTGCTCACACACCTGTGAATCCAACCAGTAGCACTTACCGTACCGTCCGGTCTCGTCGTCTGATATATCGCATATCTTGCCTAAGGGTGGTAAACGTCAGACCCCAATAGCTCGATAAGTCGTGTCGATATGAGGTCTATAACAGTTCGAGAAACTACTGGTAACACTTACCAGTAAATCTCAGCAACCCTGGCCAGGGATTTCTGGTTATAGCCAATCGAACACAGCGCAACATCAACTCCCTATACCGGGAGAGACGAATCCCCTCCTATCGCTCATTTCCTCCATGTGATTCGGGACTGTACCCAAAAACCACCGTTTTGCACGCCCTCTTGGACGTGGTAAGGTGGAAATCAAAGCACAGTGGGAATCACACAAGACTCTATGACGATCTCGGGTCAACAGCCTACTCTGTACCAGTGTCAACGGAGAACTGCCATCTGACGTGAGGTATAATACCATCTGGGAGTTCTCGGCGAGTCCGTCCAGTGTACCCAGTCTCCACTGAGCACCCGTATATCATCTCTGATGTCAAACACCAATGGATATGGGATCATCCATCGCCCATCTATATGGGTCGAGAAGCTACACGCTAGTCTACTCTGGTATATCGATGCCCCGTCTCGATACACCCACGACTAGGGACTTTGAAGGATGTACTTATGGACTACCACGTCCCCACTAGTATGATCCGCATCATAGTCTAGGTAGTCAAGTACACATCCTAAGGGCTTTACCAACATGTAACAGAGAGACAATCAGTGTACACGTTAAGGTAAAGAGTAATCAGATAGCGTACTATCATATCGAGCAAGAAAGTCATTCCTATATATGTCCAAGCATCCACTACACTATACATCCTATGTATAGTAATGGCCTATAGGGCATACATATAACTAACACTCACGTGTGTCACGTGAGCGCCATAAAACTCTAGCGTTTAACACTAATCCAGTGCCCACGTGAAACGCATGTGAGCACTGTATTCCTCAATGATTACCACTGTTGGAGACTTAATCTTAGCCCAAATTGGCTAAAGTTTTCTGAGATTAGACCTTTTTGATAATAAAACAACCGATCCCCCGTGCTCATGCTTTCCCAAATTGACCTTAGTCTCAAAAATGACTAGTGGTCTCTCATTGATGATATCCCAAATGATACTCATCTTATATCTCCTAAGATAATTTTAGTCTCAAACATGACTAATATTTCTTAGGTCGGTCTACAGCAGCACCATCTTTTCCCTCAAATATGGGATTTGGTTTAAGGGTACATCTCTCCACACCTCTGATATATGTGATTGTAATTCTTCAACGTCTTCAGAGAGGTGGCGGGTCCCGACAACCAACAACTCGTTGATGCACTTCAAAATTGACGTGCACACCTCAAATCAGACTGCACCCTAAATTGAGCATATTCCATATCAACATCGTTGTTTATCCCGTCACGTAACAAATACATGTGCGCACAAGATGGATAACGTACCGAGACGTCCTTAAACTATAATCTTACCTCCAAAATGGTGATCAACAGACCGAGACGTCCATAAACTAAAATCCCACCTCCAAAATGGTGATCAACGAGCCGAGACGTCCTTAAACGAAAATCCCACCTCCAAAATGGTGATCAACGCACCGAGACGTCCTTAAACTAAAATCTCACCTCCAAAATGGTGATCAACGGACCGAGACATTCTTAAACTAAAATCTCGCCTCCAAAATGGTGATCAACGGACCGAGATGTCCTCAAACTAGAAATTCGCCTCCAAAATGGCGACAATGGACCGAAACGTCCTTAAACTAAAACAATGGAGCCCAAATGCTCTTTTATTGGATCTGAAATAAAAAAGATCTTGAAACCCCGCTAAGTGGATCTTAGTCTCAAATTGGACTAATGTAACCTTAACAAAAACAAATCGAGCCCCTAAATGCTCACATACATTTAAGTCGATCTTAATATCAAAATTGATTAATGATCCTTAAATAAAAACCCCAAATCTAAGATATACGGATTTGGATTAATCCACGCCCTATAGGCGACAACATAAATTAGTCTCCGTATACAATCCATGGGCAACTAAAACAAACAAAAACACGCACGACACAAAGTGAACTTTCGGAGCAGGAGAAAGTGGTTATCGCGATGCGATAACTTAATTAACTGCAGGGGCTTGCGCCTGCAGGGAAGAGAATCCCCAAAATCAAAAAACCTCTCACAAACGAGGGGGAATCTGATGAAGTCTGCTACAACGCCCGCATCCATCCAAACCTTCGATATACGGTGCCATAAATCAACTTGGCATTTTCGGAGAGGCGGACAGATAAATCCAAATAGCATTTGCCACCAAAATTCTGTGCTAGACGACCTAACATCCCAGTCGCGTCTTTCGGTGGAGAACAGATTCTGGCACGCCCGGTAGGACCTTTTCCTCTTTCCACTCCACACTTTGTATGTCGTGTTTTGCGAAAAAAAATCGTGGTTTGCTATGGTTGCCCTTGGATTCGAGGTACTAAGATTTGGTGTCTTGTTCCTATGCAGAAAGAAGAAGTGAACATCAATGGCTTCCAGCTGCACAAACTGCAACAGCGACTTCCGGTCCGCCCCAACTGGAGGAGTGACATACGGGCCCAATATGGCCTCCATCTTTTCAATGCCGGTGGGGCAGGTGACTCAAGCCACCACTGGATTGTTCTTCGGGACCATGCTCCCACCAGCGAGTTTCAGTGCCCAAGTGCCACCACAGGAAGCTCCAAAGAAGTCGGTCTTCGATCGAATTGCAACCACCACGGCCCCTCTCAACGGGTCGTCCAAGTCTGCCACCTCAGTCTTCAACAGGCAGAGTTGAAGCTCAAGTCGGCCCGTAAAGAGGCTCGCGATATCCGAAGGGGCTATCCCAAAATGAATAGTCCTTCCACCTCCTGCTACGGGTGAAGTCGTCAAAGGTGCTTCCCATACCAGAAAATCGGCCTTCAAAAGATTGGCCATTCCCTCTCAACGGAAGTTAGTCTTCGACAGGCTGACACCAACAGTAGCCCCTCATCAAAGCCGGGGGCATGACAGAGCCGCTTTCATAACTGAGGTGGTCTTGTCTGCAAGGCACGCTCGACATCGCCACTGGCACCGGGTGAGAAGAGATGGGGGCAACTCCCCCTCTGGACTTACTCCACCAGCTCCAATGGTGGAAGTTAACGCTGCTGTTCCAACCGGAAACAGCTTTGAACCGCTAAAGAGGGTGTGCAAAGACTCCCCAACCGCGGTGCTGAAGAAATCTCTCCCACCCGCTGAAAACATGATGCAAGCAAAATCGGAGCAGCCCCTTCAGCGGCTGTCCTCTCAAATCCACAGCGTCTAGCGAAAAGTCCAGGACTCTGTGATCAAGAAAGACCACTCTCGTCAACCGGAGAAAATGAAGGTTCGACAAGAGGAAAATCATCCCTCCACCATACAGCGAGGGACTTCTTTCATACAGGCGCCTGTTATAATGGCTCCTTCAACTTCGACCTCCCACAAAAAGAGAAGGCCGGAGGATCTCCCACCGCCGTTGGCAAATTCCAAATGCAATGGACCCAAACGTCCTAAGTCTGGGGTCATGATAGTGCACACGATTTACATGGCTTCCGGAAAAGAGGAAAGTCGTGCTTCCGTGGGTCATCGTCCAAAAACTCGGTCGTTGACAAAAGCTCAGGAGCAGCAACAAAAGCTCCAGGAGATGCTGACGAAATGGCAGCACTCACTAGGCAGAAAAGAAAGCCCGGAAGCGGCGTCTGAACATCGCCAGGAGCAGAAGACCGATACAGAGTTCCTATGAAGGGTGCTGGAAAGAAAGGATAAGGAGGCTGCGGAACAGGCTTCTAATATAAAGCGCAAGCGAGCGCACCCTGATCACGACATTAATCAATGTCAGGGTGAAGCCAGGAGAGACCTGGGTTCAATACGCAATCTGGTGGCAGAACCTATGGTCAAAATCCGAACAACGCATCGAAGAAGCTCCAGCCATGGGCATGTTCATATGGACTCTGGATCCTCAAGCGACTTTGTCCCAGTTCATGACGTTCTTTAAGCCGACCACCTTCCAGGCTCTAATTGAAAAGTTGGCCCAAATGGACCAAATGGCCCACGAACCTTCCTCTTCAAAATGGACCCTCGGAATGCAAAGGGTAAAGGGAAAGCGGCCTTCGTTGCCAACACTTTACAGCAACCGAGTGACCCGAAACTGGTTTCTCTCCAAAACAATGCATGCCTGCGCCAATCCCTGGAAGAGAAGCTAGGACGTCCTTACTTGTTTCCCCGTGATAAAACGAGGAGACTGTTCGAACTGGCAGTGTGTAACAAACTCATCACTTTTCCAGACCCAAAACATCCACCGCAGCCCAGTGACGTCAAATATCCCAACTACTGCTCCTATCACCGAATGGTGGGCCACCCCATTGAGGATTGCTACATCTTCAAGAACTGGGTCGAGGACCAGTACCGTCAAGGGAAATTCGCGCTGTCAGAGAACTGGAGGGTGAACCCGCCACAGAGGCACGCTCCTAAAAAGGTGGATACGCCGGGGGCATCATGTTCATTTGTGGAAGAAGCTCCATGGGAATTTATCCTTTCAGATAAAACCAAAAGAATGCTAAAGGATTTTCAAGCATGTCCGGCGATCAGATGGAAAAGCCCGCTGGAGCCCGAGATCATTGAGGGAATGCTGAAACCACGACCTACATCGAAAACTGCTAACGATGGGCAAAACACCCAGGTCAAGCCTTCAAAGTCTTCGAAGGCAAAGAAGAAGACCAAGAATCCCGTGCAGTCTGACGACAAGTGCACGGACATGCAAAAGTACATCGACGCGCTGGAGGAGTACAACCAGAAGGCGCGGACCCCAGTCACCCTCGAAGAGTTTCTTAACCATATACTTTAGAACGGAGATAGTGATGATGATGAGGGAAATGGCTCGTCGGGTGAAACCGAAGATTATATAGCAAGTTGCCACATGGTTTCTCATTCGCCGTTAAATAAAGAAGAAACTCCCTCGGCAACGGAAAGCAACGCAGAGGAACTGGGGGCAGGATCGGTGCCAAAATCCCCGTAGCTGCCATAAGGCCTAATTGACAGGCTGCTAAATGAAGCTTTTCAAAAGAGCAGAGCTGACCGAGAACGTGAAACGACTATATACGAAAAGGCCAAGCATCGGCATCAGGATGAAGAAGACGCGGCGAGGAAGAGTCATAAGGTACTCTAACCAGACCGAAGCATACCTGCGGCAAACAAAATCAGTTTTAAGGCGGAGAAACGGTTCGCCAAAACCTTGTCAATGGGAATGAAGATGCCATCTCTCAAGGGAAATATTCCCGGAGCTACATGCCTCAACGGAGAGATTTCACATCCGAACTATTGTCTATATTATCGAAGGGTCACCTACCCCACCAAAGAGTGCAAGGCCTTCAAGAAGTGGTGGCAAGGATACGTTGCTCACTGACAACACTTCAAGCAGATGAAGCGCAAAGCTCATTGACAGAAAATAAGCGCGACAAATGAGCGTGAAGGAACGGCCGGCAACTTTCATATGGTTGGTATTAGTTCGACAAAAGAAAAATCCTATGTTCTTATATTCGGGAGCGATTCTGAGGAAGAAATAACCCTCGGCCCTCTCTTCAAAGAATCCATTTCCGGAAAAGAGGAGGAGGAGAAGAACTGTGAGAACATTCAGCTGTGTAATCGCATGCTGCCTGAGAAGAACCTCGGGCCTACAAACAAAGGTTCGAGCAAAAGAGACAAGGGGAAGGAAAAAGTCCCTGAGGAAGTTGCTCTCGATGATAGAGTCGTCGAAGAGCTCGCAGCCAAGGACCCGCCTAAGAAAAAAAGGTGGATTACAATGTCCTGGCACATCTGAGGAAGACACCCTCACAAATGAGCATATTGGATGCTCTCCTCCTATTCAAAGAAGAAAGAGATTATCTGATTAGGGCATTACAGGAGCCCGATCAATTCCAAGCTATCCTTGCAGAAGAAAAGATGAAGGACGAGCTGGCAGAGATTCATATAGCTGACATTACATTCGGCGATGAAGATCTCCTCCTCGGAACGTGAGAACACAACCGTCCTCTATGTGTCACCGAGTATTGCCATGATATCAAGATAGGGAAGATCCTGGTCGACAACGGGTCCTTTGTCAACCTTCTCAATGTGAAGGTGCTGAAGGAGAACTGCATGAACGTTCAGCACCTGGCTCGGGACAAAATTACCATCTCTGGGTTCGACTCAAAGTCATCATGGATACTCGTAATATTGACGTTACGCTTTAGGATACTCGTCACTGATATCAAATTTCATGTCATCGACGCCAAGACTTGCTACAACGCTTTGTTCGGCAGGCCTTGGTTGCACGAGTACAACGTCATCCCTTCTACACAACATCAGTGTATGAAGTATTTCAAAGATGGACTCGAGTACACCGTTACGGGGGAGCTAAATCCATTCTCTATAAATGAAGTCCGAAAATATGAAGGCGCCAAGTACTTCCTACCAGACTTCAAAGACATGGAAAGATGTCATAAGCCGGAGAATAAACAAAAAGCCATCACCGCTATCCCGATCTTTGGGAGCGATACCGAGGAGGATGAAGAGATAGTCTATTGGGAGCAACCCCAAGGCAACATGCTTGGCCCATATGATCCTATTTTGGTCTTCGGCAGTGAATCTGAGGACGAGGCCACCGTCGTGTTCTCCACTCGCCCGTCAGCACAAACCGTTACTGGATCTGATCAAAGTTTACAAATCACCATACTTCCGCCACGCCATTGCAAAGAACTTGTTGCACTTGATACATACATCATGCAAGAGCTGCAGACTTTCTACGTCCCTCCCAGGCGAAGAGGTGAAAAGGCAATCCTCTTCTACCAATCTTCGGAGACTAAAGCAGAGAAAGAAGTCTGGCATGGTGATGATCTTGCGCTTGACAGGTTTCAACCAATCCGTATACCCAGATATTATGCAGAGGGATTGAAAAGGCTATTAAGATGCCAAGGCATACCCTTCAAACAAACCACTCAACAAGCCCAGTTCTACAACAAGATTTGGGACATTCCCGGGACTCAGCGAAAGATTCCCAACGGGGAGATGGAGACAACTGGGCTCGGATACGTTCATTCCAAGAAATGGGAGCGATTTCATGGCCGCCGCGTCATAAAAAGCTCTGGTAAAGAAGTGAACACTCTTTCAAATAGCCGTGACGTTGAAATAGAACGAGATCCCGCTCTAAGAACATTAAGTCCATCGTTCAAAGAACAAGTTGACAAGCTAGTAAAAGAAGCCTGTCAAAAGATTCGGGATAACCACAGTTGTGAAATGGCTATTTATGAAAAGGCCAGGGCATAACGCCTCAACCAGCAGTCCGCAGAGAAAGAAGACTACAACGCCCTCCATCCCCAGCTCGCTGTATGTCCTTGCAAGAAGGAAAAATCCCGAAATAGAGGCAAAACAGGACAAAGAGCGCAAACAACATTCGCAAACAACAGGGTATATCTAAGAAGCCGCACTATCAAGAAAAACGTGGTTGGAACCCGTCCTTTATCAACAAGATAGGTCAGGAATACTCTTTCCCTCAAGACAAGACAAGGAAAATATTCAACCTTGTCATGAAGCATCAAATGATGACGCTTCCGGAGTCTCGGTATCCTAAACAAATAAACGAGGTCCATCATCCGGATTATTGTTCCTACCACCGAGCAATAGGTCATCCCCTTGAAGACTGCTTCATTTTCAAAGACTGGTTCGAAGACCAGTATCAAAAAGGCAAGTCCGACAGCTAGAGGGTTATCCCGCCGCAAAAACACGAGCCAAAGAGGACCTATACCGTGAGGACAGGACCGGCTCATTGTCAAGAATGGAAGCAAACCCATACCTGCCATGTGGTAACACTCTCAAAGGAGGGAGGGCACGAGACTATAGATGACTCCTTCAGGTGCTTCGCAAATAAAGACGTGGATGAAGTTATCTCAGAGTTTCCACTAGCACAAAAAGAGTTGGAAGATGGGATACACACTACGGCAGACAACCTGAGAAAAATCGACTTGGGCATGGAAAATGAGCCGAGATCCACATTCGTCAGTGAGCTTTTTTCTAAAAAAAAGGTGGCCATACTAAAGGACGTGCTTATGCAATATAAAGGCTACTTCGCATGGAACTATTCCGACATGCCGGGACTGGATCCAAAAATAGCGGTGCATAAACTGGCTATATCGCCGGACGTCAAGCCAGTCAAACAGGCCCCAAGAAGAATGTGGCTCGAACTCGAGATGAGTATCAATGCTGAAGTCAAGAAACTAATTGACTCCGGCTTCATCCAAGAAGTTCAATATCCCGACTGGATTGCCAACATTGTTCCAGTGATGAAGAAAAATGGGACAGTGCACATCTGCATAGAATTTCAGGACCTTAACAAAACTTGTCCGAAGGATGACTTCTCAGTACCTGTTATCGAACCGATGATCGATAACACGTCCACTCATGAGATCTTCTCCTTCATGGATGGATCTTCAGGCTACAATCAAATAAAAAGGCATCCTGAAGACCAAAAGCACACCGCCTTCTGAACTTCGCTAGGCATATTCTGTTATAAGGTGATGCCCTTCGGTTTGAAGAACGCAGGCGCTACCTACCAGAGGGTCATGACGAAGATCTTCGATGACCTCAAACATGAGATTGTCAAATGCTATATTGACGACCTTGTGGTGAAAAGAAAATCGTACAAGAAGCACTGGGAACATCTAAACATAGTGTTCCAGCATCTTCGGAAATACAATCTAAAGATGAATCCTCTGAAATGCGCGTTTGGAGTCTCCACAGGCAAATTCCTAGGATTCATCATACGACACAGAGGCATCGAAATAGACACATCAAAGATCAAGACGATTATGGAAATGCCCATGCCAAGAACTCTTAAACAACTGTGGTCTCTCCAAGGAAAGCTTGCGTATATCCGGCGGTTCATAGACAACCTCTCCGGCAAATGCCGCTCCTACAACCATCTAATGAAAAAAGGGACCCCGTTTGTTTGGGATCATAAATGCCAAAGTGCACTGGACGAAATCAAGCAATACCTGTAGAACCCGCCGGTACTGACCGCTCCAGTCAAAAGAAAGCCCCTCATCCTATACACAACAGCCCTTGAAGGCTCTCTGGGCGCGCTATGGGCACATGAGAACGATCGGGGAAAGGAGAGAGCTCTCTACTATTTGAGTCGAGTTCTCATAGGGACAGAAAATAACCACACCCCCATTGAAAAGCATTGTCTGGCATTTATTTTTCACGATAACGAAGATCAGGCACTATGCCTTGGCACATGAGGTCCATCTCATATCAAAGGTGGATCCTCTCAAATATCTGATGTCAAGGGTCATATTAACAGGAAGGCTTGCCAAATGGGCCCTCCTCTTGATGGAGTTCTCGATAACGTATCGACCCCTCAAGGCAGTGAAAGGTCAGGCCTGTAAGGCTACGGCAGCGCCCCGGCCATCAATCCGAGGCCAAATGCGGAACAAAAACTTTTCAAACCGGTGCTAACGTAACCCTAACACCCGGATCGTGCCATTAACCCTATACTAGTAAACAGTAAAAGAGTTTGGAGAGATTATACCGATCGATCCGTGTCTTTCGGTCTTCAATCTCTGCGCCAAGCTCCTCACGGCTGCCCCCGAACAAGTCGCTCTCCGTTCTCTCTCGTCGAAGACGATCCACATCGAGAATTAGTAATACGGGCTCCCGCTTCAAACCGAAGCAACTCGAACAACTAGTTTGCTAACCTAGGTGCCCAAGATGAAGTAGAGATAGTGTATGATTACTTTGTCTCAAAATACTCTAGGATTCTTAACACATGAGAGGGATAGAGTGGATGTTGAAGAAGAAGCCATGAGTGAAGAGTTGTGAGCACAAGAAAAAGCTAGTGAAGAAAATGGCATTGCTATTGTGTGAGATCTTTTGTTTGAGCTTTCAAACAACTCAAGACCAACCCTTAGCCATATATGGCTGCCCTCTCTTGCTCCACAAAATATCCGACACACAAAATCAATAAAGAAATGGACATGGCAAAAAAAAATACACCATGAGTCACCAAAATAGCACATGCCACATTCAATGCCCTAGGTTAAAACTTGCACTCACAATTTCCACATAATTAAACATTAAACCAAATGTTTAATCAAAATGAGAATGTCAACTTCTAAAGTAAACTCGTAACGGATCACAAGAATACCCTTCATCTGTATATACATACCCGCATCCGTATTTCGACTGAATACGAATACTACGAGACGAAAGTAATCCAACAATCTAATATTAGGATCCAGCTTAAACCAAAGCCCACTAGTATGATCCGTACGATCATGATCCGTGCACAAGTGCACGTATATGATCGAATCCTGCCGTAAAACCATACGACCTCTACAACGTTTCGCCCGAACTAGGGAAACCCTCTGTTTGGGACTCTAAAGACTCGTCAATACACTGGCAGTGGGTTTAACCAAAAGCACGTTAGTGGCACTAGCTGTACGTAATGGCTACCCAGGTATTGAGAGAAAGGGAGGCCGACGAGCGAACTCATCCTGAAACCCTACTAAGCCTGACAGAGACAATATCCGTACAGTCCGGTCCGTTCGTCTATGAGTATCGCATATCGGGCCTAGGGGGATGGTAAACGTCAGACCCCCAATAGTGGTATAAGTCGTGTCGGAGTATAGCCTAGAACACCCTGAGAAACTACTGGAATACTTACCAGTAAATCTCACTTTCCTCGGCCAAGGACTTCGTTTAATGGCTCTCCAGACACAGCGCGATATCAACCCCAATACCGGGAGAGACAAATCCCCAGCCGATCCGCTCACTGCCTCCATATGGCTCGGGACTGTACCCAACTAAAACCTGTTTGCACGACACCTTTGAGCCGTGGTAGGGTAGTAGTCAAAGCACAGTAGGAACTCACACGAGACAAATAACGATCTCAGGTCGATAGACCAACCTGTACACATGTCACTAGGGAACTGCTATCTGACGACAGGTATAATACCAACTAGCATGTTCCCGGCAAGTCCATCCGGTATACTCATAACCCAATGAGAACCTGTATACATCTTAGGTGAACCAACTGACACCAATGGCTTGTGAGACCGGCCACCGCCTCTCGTCGGGGTCTCGATCTGTATACACTGGTCTACTCTGGAGTATCGATGCCCTGTCTCGAAACTCGCTCGAATAGGGACCTTTTGAGGATGTGCTTAAAGACCCCAGCTCCCACGTATATGATCGCCATCATACTGCTAGCAGTCAAGAAAGAATCCTATGAGCTCTATCAACATGTAATAGTGATCTGTAATGTCACCTGAAACATGTACATGATGATAAAGACAAATCAGATAGCATACTATCATCTCGAGTAAGACTGTCCTACCGGTATAGGTCCTCCCTCAATCATTGGAATCACGTGCCTGCGATCCAATAATTGACTTTGAGGGCACTATAGCCAACAATTTTCCACTTGCACTTAAAGCTAATTATTGCGATGTCGCATACTCACAGCCCGTGTGATACCGAACACCCAACTCCTCTACTAATCAGTTTCACAAAGCTCGTTTGTAAAAATATTGCGTTCGAGAAATAGCCTCAGTGAGTGGATCCGCCCTGGTGTTTCTTTCTTTGTCTCTCTTAATCTCAAGTTCGCAGAGAAAGCCATCTCCCGAAATGAGCAATACCTGTCTTAGAATATGTCTGGATATCTGATGGGAACCAGTTCACAAATGAACTCCAAATCCAGCAAACTTCTTAGACTGTATTGTCAACTGAATTTAGTCAGTATCCTGCGTCATGCCTCCCTCAGTATCCTCTTGGACCACCTGTCCAAACTACTGCCCCTTGTTAGAGGAAAAACTATAACTGTCATGCCCCGCTTCCCAGAGTACGCTAAAGTGGACATGTGACATAGCCAACCATGCTACCTGTGGGTAGGAAGAATCCCTCCACAGTCACATTACGGCTGTAGAGATATCAAGAACAGGAAAGTAAACTAACTATCTAGTACATGTCCATAAGCCAGAGTAAAAGAGTCAAGAATAACAATATGCGGAAGCCAAAAGATACAGTAAATGAAACACCTGGAAGTGAAACTACATACCGACAGGGACTTCACCGCTCGTCTAACAGCGGCAAAACTACTGATCAGTCAGCAACAAGGTAGAAGGATCTGGGCCATGCAAAACCCAGACGTCAGTGCGTCATGTCATCAAGCAATAAAATATAAACAGGGTAACAGGCAATGCGAATGTAAACATGAATAAAATAAGGGTAACAATAATATAAATCAGAGTAGTGCAGTGGGTAAACTAAACTGTTCTATCAGGTTTTCTGTTCTAAAGTCTTTGAAACCAAATTGATGAATCATCGATGTAACTCAATAGTATCCCGTACATACCCGGGACCACGGCCCAGATTCTTGGGCTGAAACCGAGACATGCCGCTAGGCACTAAACAGGAATGTGTACAGATGAATGATGTCAGCAGCATCATTCCAAGGCTGGCCTAGCCTCTAAAACTGATCAGAACAAGTAGCGAACTGTTGAGTTACAAGTCAGGTTTCACCTTTGATTTCCCCATACCCCCAAGTTACATGTGTAGGTCAAGTCAGGTATTCAGTAATCAAGAACTTATGCCAACACAGGATCAGGTAAGCAGGTTTGTCTGGATAGACAACAGGAACGGTCCGTGAGGACTACATGTCAGGTTTGTTGGCATTAGACACAAGATCAGGTAACGGGTCAGGTCATGGTACATCAGGTCAAGTCAAACAGTGTACGGTACCATGTCGGGTCAATCAATATGTGTGTAGCAAGTCACGTCAGGGTGTTCAAGATAACATGTGGATGCTCATACATCACTAATGTAAACATGGGTAAACAAAATAAGCATGTGTAATTATAGAATCAATAAGCTGGAACTTGTAACATGAAATGCAATCAAGTACAGATTAAAATATGTAGATGCACAGTTATCAGTTTGGGGTTTAAGGTATAGTTTCAACCTTACATGAATGTAGTATAGCCATTATGGATGTTAAAAACATGTACTAAAATCTAGAAATGCAATCAAATATAAATCAGGCTAGATGTATGCAAACGGTCATCTGTGAGGGTAAAACTATAACGGGTACTATATACTATGTAAGTAAGCACCGTGTGATAACGATAATGGTATTGATGCAGTTTGATGTGCCCCAAAATGCAATAAGATATGTTTTCCATGACTTAAATCTAAATGGTATAAACGAATGCAACGAAACACTGAAGTGTTATAAAACGAAACATGTGGTACTAGATTTACAGTACAGGTATAATCTATATTTAAATAGTCATAATATAATTTAAATAGCATATAGTAATTAAAATAGCATGTGGCAAGTTTCACTTGCCTGGACGGATCAAGGACAAGAATACGAAACGTCTCACGTCGGCGGAAAATGTCGTGACACGCGCACGGTACACGGAATGAGTCCAAACCACGCATGATGTAATCTCATGGGTCAGGTATCCTCGTTGGGTTATCGGAATCGTCGTCGGCACGCCGGATCCCGGCAAACGAGAAACAACAGTAAAATATTAATAGGAAAAATACGAGGAATGCGAAGAAGAGGAGACTAAGAAGAAGGTCTCACTGAGGCTAAGGGTTTAGGGACTTCAGGGGAGTCGGCAACGGCGACTACGACGAGGGTTGCCGGCGTGTGGGTTTCCCGGCGAAGGGTAGCAGTGCACAGGGGTTCATGGTCGTCGGGATCAAGGTTGCAGGGGAGCATTGCGATCTGGAGTGGCAGAGGAGAGAAAGGAGATAGGGAACAAGGGGTAGTGACGGCAAGGGATGATCGCCGGCGGCGAGGCAGAGGCGAGGAGGGCATAGGCATGGGTATGGTTTTCTGTGGGTTCTCTGGTGATGGGTTCGTCGGGGCTGCAAGTGTGGGTGATGGTGGCATCGGGGTCGGAGAGATGCGAGGAGAAAATGTGTTGGTGGTCGTGAAGTGAAGGAGGTCATCGGCGACGAGGGTTCCTGAGGTTAGGTTGCGGTAGTTAGAGGGTTGTGTAGGTTGTTGGCGAGGGCTCGGGAAGGATGAATAGTTAGGAGGAGATGAAGAGGAGGAGGAGGTAGTGACGAGATGATGGATGCGAGGGGGTCGGCGGCAAGAGGCGGCGCCACGAGAGGGCTCGGGCTCCTCGCGAAGATGGCGAAGGAAAAATAAAGAAGGAAAGGAGAAGGAAGGTGACAGTAGGGGAGAGGCGGTGATGGGATCCAAGGAGGGAATAGTGATCGCGAGAGGAGAGAGAGTGGATGCGAGGGGAGAGAGAAAGAGAAGGGAGAGAGAGAGAGAGAGAACTGCGGAGGAGGGAGGAGAGAGAAGGAGAATGAGAAAGAAAGAGAGAGAGAGAGATTCGTGGTGGGGCCGGCACAAGAAAGGGAGAGTTTGATTGGCTGAGGAAAAGAAAATAAAAGAGAGAGATAGAGAGAAGGAATGGTGGGCCAGCGCAACCCTTTTGGAGGATTTGATTGGTTGGGAAAAATAAGATTTGTGAAAGATTTTAGGAAAGGAAAATATACTGGGGTTATTTAATATATATGCGACGGTTAAAAAATATTAGAAATAGGATTTGGCACAAATGTAAAACATTTCCAAATTGCGCCCGGTCGGGTCCAAAAATTTGAAATTGAAATAAGAAAATTTTAGGCGGGATCCAAAATTTAAAATTAAGTATTTTATGATCAAAAAGTATACCCCCAAAACGGACACACGTACGTGCGCGTAGCCGTCCAAACTCGCCCGTCTCACTGAACGGGACGAGAACACGATGCAAGGACGCTACAACAGAGTTAGGGGTGCCAAGCATGCCATGAAATGCAATTTTAATTTATTTTATGTGAGATAAATTGTTATACGCAACAGATGCGATACAAGATACAATGCCAGTATAAACCAAATTATGAGATGTAAAAGCCCATGCAACCAGTCAAGGTAAACTATAACTAAGAGTCACGCAGGTACAATTAAGCAGGTCGGGTCGAATGCAAAGTAATATGTAGAAATACTATTCGCACCCAAACACGCTAAATCAGGGATAGACCATGGATAAGTAAAATACTGAAACTGAATTGGTACAAATGAACTTGGGTGTTACAATAACTCTGACAGTCACTCTGTCATCCAGGTCATCTTGGAAGCCTGGAATGATAACCGTCTCCCGAAGGAGGCTGTCGTTATCAAATCCCTAGACCATCCACTTATGTTCTAAAACTGCTTCCGAACGTTTTTCCAGGATTGGATTAATATCAACTTATTGCAGCTAGTGCAAAAACAACATCTGGTGTGGTACTTGACATCTCATGATTGACTCAATTGCCTAAGCAAGTGATATGCCAATCATGCACATCCCTCTCCCCTTTAGTCTGTAAGACACCTTTAGAGAGGGTGACTCCATCACCTGCAGGTACACTACCATGCCGGGAGTTGTCCATTCTAAAACATCTTTAGAATGCTATCTAAGTACCCAGATTGGGACATTTCCCAAATCTAGATCTAGTGACCAAAATGTCTGATATTATATCAATATCCTATGCGGAGAAACCACTATGTGACAACCATAGTATAACTGATCGTAGTATAGAAATTTCACTTCCTACATCGTGCATGTCATCCAAATACCAGGACATCACACCCTACTACCTTCTTAACAGATCCATCCCCTATTCTGATGAAGTCAAAGCCCATGAATGTCACATCGAAAATAGATGATCTATCTCCGACATATCTTCTTTAGTCTATAAATAGACACAAGCTGCTTGTCTACTATGCTTCCGCTGCTCCCACTGATCACAACAACCCTCAGGCAGAGTTATATACACGTGCACTTCTAAAGATAGTTCAGAACGACGCTATACTCATCATCTTGCCGGGTCTCATAGTCTAGAACAACAGTAATGGCAAGTCTGGGTAAACAAGAACCTTCCTGTCACCGTCTTTGAGAATAACGAAATACCTCTCGGGTGCTTGAGGTTATCCACCATATCTGTGAAGTGGCTAATGGAATGTCAAATCTGATTGAATCTTTTGGTCCTATTAAATTTTCTGAAAAAGTCTAATTTACTAAAACTGTGGCGAGTCAAGAACAATATCACTATTGATCTTCCAGATGGTAGAAAGTTAACCTTCGTCAAAGCCCGGGTTAACCCACAAACTGCTATTACAGAAACGTGCCTTGAGTTATCCAGAGTCTGGTTTTAAGCATAAGCCGGACAACTCCATATACCTTAACATCGTTAAGATATGAGCCATTCTATATACAATATAGAAACAGAGGCACTGATTTAATTGGAACCAGATTCAAATCATGCAGCTATCTCCAGTACATGTCAACTAAATGGAGAGAGGCCGATCAACATTACTCAACTTAGGAGTGCATCCAAACATGAGTAACCTAAAAGAGAAACAAGTTTCTCAAAATCATTACTATCAACTGAATACCAAACACAAGTATCTACATCTTCGATCACCTTGAAGAATCCTGATACTCGCAACACATGGTTCTCTACTTTATTCTTGTACCTATAACTTCTCAAAACTTAGACTTTGTATTTCTACGAAACACTTGTCTAAAACTTGAGAAGTCACAAGTAAAATAGAATATAGTACGAGGACCAACCCCTCTGTCCTAATGGACACTGGACAACATACAATACTTTGTATAAGTCCCCTGAGTTTAACAACTCGAACCTTGTGCGTCGTAGGTTGAAAACTGTACTATGGTTATGAAGAATTACACCGCTGTTGAATGCTCCTTACCTAACCATCAACTGATATAGGTAAATGTCATGGACATAATTTCAAAAAGGTATATCTCACTTTATAAAATTAACGTACAGATATATCAATTTTAAATTGGTGCATAACAACGGATATTCAAAACCAAATATTTGTCGTCCAGCAAAAAACCCAGACGATTTCCTCAAATATCACCAATTACAACGAATTCCTATATAATGAGGATGATCACCTAATTCCCAATAACTTACTCCCACTCATCATCTGTAAAACCATACAGATGTGAGAATCAAACCTGGTAAACACATACCCTGGAGTAAGGATCTAATTGGGAAATCAGTTTTCAATTAACAACGCATAGTGAAACTGAAACATGAAAATGTTTCGAAGGGGTATCCGGGTATTCCTAGTAATGCCTCTTCCATTATCAAATTCACGACTGTAATCGTATATTTCTTTTCCATATCTCCAAATCCCTTTATTTGTCTTTACTCATTACCTTCTGTATACCACACTTAGGTTAATTGATTTTCTTCCTTCCCTATCGTTCGGCACCAGCCTATGGTTTGGAAGAAGACTATCCAATAAGCTAATAGGTGTACTCTCCTAATCCTAGGAGTACTCGCAACCAGAGAGAAGGTAAGGATAAAAGACAACTGAATAATCCTTATTCTATTTCTCCTGAACCAGAATACATCCTCGAACTGGAACAAGTTCCATCGAGTTCGTATATAACCATACGATGGATTATCCAATAACTGTGGATCTTCGTAGTGATACGGGGTGTTCTGGAGAAATCCAAAGTTGAATTAGGAGTGGCGATGAAATACGTGGTTTGGTCGTGAATGATAGCAGTTGCAATTTACTTTGCCCTCTTTCTGATCCCTTTATTTGTCTTTACTCATTATCTTCTGTACACCACACTTAGGCTAATTGGTTTTCTTCATTCCCTGCCTTTCGGCACCTTCCTATGGTTTGGAAGAAGACTATCCAATAAGCGCAATAGGTATACCCTCTTAATCCTAGGAGTACTCGCAACCTGAGAGAAAGTAAAAGGAAAAGACAACTGAATAGTCCTATTCATTTTCTCCTGAATCGGAAACCATCCCCGAATCTGGAACAAGTTCTTTCGAGTTCGTATATAACCATACGATGGTCATATACAAATAAAATGTGGATCTACGTAGTGATACTGGATGTTCCGGAGAAAAGCAAAGGGTAAAAGTAGGAGTGGCAATGAAGTATGCAACTCAGACAATCCATAAGCCAGTGTTTTAAGAAAGTTCGATTAACTTGGTAACTGAGTTATAGTCTAGGGTTGGGACATGGTCGCTGCCAAAGAGAGAGAGAAAAGAAACACTCTGCGTGCACTCTAACCTAGATCAGAATGGTTAATCACTTTATCTAATCAGGATGTCTCACATTGTAACCTCAAATTCTCCTCCAAACCTGAAAGAAGAATTAGTCAGGATCACCCGAGGAGTAAACTAACTCATCGGTGGGATTGGAATCCAACTATCATCGCATGATAACGTGATGGAATCCACTCACGTTATCACACTCCAGAAAGTATGCGCATGCCTGGAAAATTTCCTGTATGTTTGAAGCTCCCGATGTGATTTTTACCCCATGCTCTTATGACCTTAACGAAGGCCAACATATCATAAGTCACATGTCAAGTTCTACCCGTCATCATCCAGGTTAATTTGAACCCACCCGTACATACCTTTGACGAAGGCCAAAATAGTAGTACGTCTGTCCCAAACCAACGCATCTATCTATGCAACAGAAAAGTAACAAATAGGTATCATACACTATGCCTTGACGAAGGCCAACATACATAGCATGCATACTAAGTGCTACCCTTCTAAAATGACGGAGGGCTACGAATGGTTTTTGGCGAAAAACCTTTAACGTAATGAACTTGATATCGTTGAAGTAACCGGATAGCTTTTTACAAATATATAGTGGAGAAAACCTTTGATAAAGAGGTCACTCCCGGTGAAGGGATCTCGGCTCTTTCCTCATAGAATGAGATGCTGGATATTCATAACCGAATAACACTGTGCAAAGCAAAAGTTAATCGACTATAGTGAAGTTATTACACTGACGCAAACTCCTGCCCAAGGGTCACTCCCGATGAAGGGATCTCGGCCCTTGCCTCGTCGAATGAGGTGCCGGATATTCATAACCGAATACCTCTGTGCAAAGCAAAAGAGAACGTCCTTATAATAACAGCTTTTTGAAAATTGTTCCAACAACATCGAATAGGTCTGTTTTCCCTGCATTGATCAGAATCAATGTAGTCCCATCAATTAATCAAACCAAAAAGAACAAAAATATGATGTACGTATATGCCATCTGCATTCGCCACTTGATCCCGTCATCACTCGTTAGGTTACTTAACTAACGACAGAGCGGGGACCGGACTAGCGCGGGTGTAAAACACAAACAACATATACTAGTATATATATTAATATATAATAATCGCTCCAGGCGTGATAAATGCAACATCACAGAAAAGTAATAAGCATCACAGAACAATACAGATAATCTGGGAGCCCCGGGTTTTCTTTGAGCTCAACTGAAACCCGACGTTCCCCTGGTCGCGTGGATAGCCTGTGCAATGAAAACCTAGACCCCTACAAGTGCGGCAAGTTACCCGCCAAAACCAGAAGCAAGGCATCCTCTTTCAGCAAAGTGAATGGACCACCCAGCACTTCACGGAATCCAGTAACTTGAGCACCCCGCCTTGGGTCAACCTGTACCCCCTACGAGTGCGGCGAATACCCGCCAATTCTAGAGTGAAGCCCCCTCCGTCTCAATGCCATGAGATGCGGGCCCATTGCCCTCTAGAACTCGGCTATCCGTGCACTCCACCGCGGGGTAATCCTAGTACAGAAAAGAAAATATGTACAACGGGTACATCGACCTCAACCCGGTCGTGCCCCAAACAAATAATATACAAACAGGCAGTGAAGGCAGTCCACATGTTGGACGCTCGCCCCGCGATATCAAATATACAAATAAATCCAAACTATACTACCATTGCACGCAAGCTATCCACCATGACAAATCCGCAACGATACAGCACAACACAGAACATCAACATGAATGTCATGTTCGCAAACCCGTCTAAAAGGAATATAGCAATTAGACAAGTTATACTGCTTGAATGACATTCACGGTTGCAGATAGTAATGTAAGTACTGCAAACTTTAAACAATGTTAGAATATATCGACTTCGAAATAACCCCCGAATAGCCCCAAACAACTAGATAAAACCATATCCAAACTGGGCTAAACAAACAATACCACTGCACCAACATTCCAGAGACTATAACACACTACAAAATTCAAGCCCAAAGCACAAATTTTGGCCGGCCTCCTCGGATTTTTTGCCAATGTGGTCGGTCTAAATTTTGAATTAGGGGCTCGTATTTGGTGTGTGTTCTAGTGGTCACTTGAGTAGTCTTCTGCATTTGTTTAAATAATTTTTGAAGACATTTTTTAAAACGACAGAAACTGCAAAGTTTTGGGCAGTGAATCGGAGTTGTTTCGGTTTCGATAGTTTAACATTGTTTGAACCAACTAGTATGCGGTTAATGGTTTGACTCTGATACCTTGTAAGGCTACGGCAGCGCCCCGGCCATCAATACGAGGCCAAATGCGGAACAAAAACATTTCAAACCGGCGCTAACGTAACCCTAAAACCCGGATCGTCCCATTAACCCTATACCAGTAAACAGTAAAAGAGTTTGGAGAGATTATACCGATTGATCCGCGTCCTTCGGTCTTCAATCTCTGTGCCAAGCTCCTCGCGGCGGCCCCCGAACAAGTACTCTCTCCGGTCTCTCTCGTCGAAGACGATCCACATCGAGAATTAGTAATACGGGCTCCCGCTTCAAACCGAAGCAACTCGAACAACTAATTTGCTAACCTAGGTGCCCAAGATGAAGTAGAGATAGTGTATGATTACTTTGTCTCAAAACACTCTAGGATTCTCAACACATGAGAGGGAAAGAGTGGAGGTTGAAGAAGAAGCCATGAGTGAAGAGTTGTGATCACAAGAAAAAGCTAGTGAAGAAAATGGCATTGCTATTGTGTGAGATCTTTTGTGTGAGCTCTCAAACAACTCAAGACCAACCCTTAGCCATATATGGCTGCCCTTTCTTGCTCCACAAAATATCCCACACACAAAATCAATAGAGAAATGGACATCGCACAAAAAACATACCATGAGTCACCAAAATAGCACATGCCATATTCAATGCCCTAGGTTAAAACTTGCACTCACAATTTCCACATAATTAAACATTAAACCAAATGTTTAATCAAAAAGAGAATGGAAACATCTAAAGTAAACTCGTAACGGATCACAAGAATACCCTACATCTGTATATACATACCCGCATCCGTATTCCGACTGAATACGAATACTACAAGACGAAAGTAATCCAACAATCTAATACTAGGATCCAGCTTAAACCAAAGCCCACTAGTGTGATCCGTCCGATCATGATCCGTGCATAAGTGCACGTATATGATCGAACCCTCCCATAAAACCATACAACCTCTACAACGTTTCGCCCGAACTAGGGAAACCCTCTGTGTGGGACTCTAAAAACTTGTCAATACGCTGGCAGTGGGTTTAACCACAAGCACGTCTATGGCACTAGCTGTACGTAACGGCTACCCAGGTATTGAGCGAACGGGAGACCGACGAGCCAACTAATCCTGAAACCCTACAGAGCCTGACAGTAACAATATCCGTACAGTCCGGTCCGTTCGTCTATGAGTATCGCATATCGGGCCTAGGGGGATGGTAAACGTCAGACCCCCAATAGCGGTATAAGTCATGTCGGAGTGTAGCCCAGAACACCCTGAGAAACTACTGGAATATCTACCAGTAAATCTCACCTTCCTTGGCCAAGAACTTTGTGTAATGGCTCTCCAGACACAGCGCGATATCACCCCCAATACCGGGAGAGACGAATCCCCTGCCGATCCGCTCACTGACTCCATGTAGCTCGGGACTGTACGCAACTAAAACCTGTTTGCATGACTCCTTTGAGCCGTGGTAGGATAGTAGTCAAAGCACAGTGGGAACTCACACGAGACAAATGATGATCTCAGGTCGATAGACCAACCTGTACACATGTCACCAGGGAACTTCTATCTGACGACAGGTATAATACCAACTAGTATGTTCCCGGCGAGTCTTTCCGGTGTACTCATTACCCAATGAGCACCTGTATACATCTTAGGTGAACTAACTGACACCAATGGCTTATGAGACCGTCCACCACCCCTCGTCGGGGTCTCGATCTGTATACACTAGTCTACTCTGGAGTATCGATGCTCTGTCTCGAAACTCCCTCGACTAGGGACCTTTTGAGGATGTGCTTATAGACCCCAGCTCCTACGTATATGATCGCCATCATACTGCTGGCAGTCAAGCAAGAATCTTATGGGCTCTATCAACATGTAATAGTGATCTGTAATGTCACCTGAAGCATGTATACGATGATAAAGAAAAACTAGATAGCATATTATCATCTCGAGTAAGACTATTCTATTGGTATAGGTCTTCCCTCAATCATTGCAATCACGTGTCTGCGATCCAATAATTGACTTTGATGGCACTATAGCCAACAAGACCATCCCCGACTTTCTTGATGAGCATCCGATACCATCCGATTGTCCCTTAAATTGCGAATTGCCAGACGAACACGCGTTCGACAAAATCGAAGGGGGGGAGGAATGAAATAATGTCCAATGGGAACTCTACTTCGATGGAGCATCTTCCATGTAGAAGCGGAAGCATAACACCCCTATAATCAAAGCCGGGTAGGCCTCATCTTCGTGACTCCGCAAGGAGAGATAATGCGTTTTGCCCTTTCCTTAACGGAACCAAGAACAAACAACGAGGCTGAATATGAAGCTTTGATAGCAGTTCTTGAGATCACTGTCGATATAGGAATCGAAAACCTCCTCATATATGGAGACTCTCAGCTGGTCGTTAGCCAAGTAAATGACGACTATCAGACGTGCAAACCAGAGTTGATAAAATATGGTAGGAGAGTGCAGCAACTGCTGACACAAATCCCCGCCTACATCCTGGAAAGCATATCGCGTGCGGAAAATAGCAAGGCGAATGCATTAGCCAAGCTTTCTATGGCGATGGCTGACGAAAACCTCCATGACGTAAGGATCGTTGTGCAAAGCCGCCGGATTCTCGCGCTAGCAGAAATATCTTCAGACGATTCAATGGAGCCATCTGAAAGAAAAGAAACGACCAAACAAGCGGTCCTCCAAATAGAAGATGAAGAAAAGGTCAAGGATTGGAGGGAAGTCTTCATAGACTACTTCAAATCGCATCGAACGCCCGAAAATGCGTCGTCAAGATATCGGCACATGAAACGGGCTCTGTCTTTTACTTTCGTCAATGATACTCTATACAAGAGATTGCTTGACGGTTTGTGGCTAAAGTGCTTGGGGCCAGGAGAAGCAAGGAGAGTCGTTCAAGAAATTCATGATGGACTCTGCGGTTCTCATCAGGCCGGGTCAAAGATGAAGCTGAAGATCAAGAAAATGGGTTACTATTGGCCCACAATGATTCAGGACTGTCTCGAATATGCGAAGCAGTGTCACTCGTGCCAATTTCACGGGGACTTCATCCACCAAAATCCAAATTCGCTACACCCAATGGTAGCAAGCTGGCCATTCGAAATGTAGGGAACCGATATAATCGGCCCCATTGAGCTTGCATCATCCAAAAGACACCGGTTCATACTGGCAACGACTGACTACTTTTCTAAGTGGGCGGAAATAGTACCACTAAGGGAAGTGAAGACGGAGAATATTCTCCATTTCTTCAAGACACATATCATCTACCGGTTCGGCACTCCGCGGCGTATAATCTCGGATAATGGGACTGTCTACAGGAGCCATAAAATCAACCGCTTCACAGAGCAGTATAAAATAGACTGGAGATACTCTTCAGTCTATAATCCGCGTGCCAACGGTCTAGCTGAAGCTTTCAACAAGACCTTGACCAAGATTATAAAGAAAATGGTGTCCAGAAACAAAAAAGACTGGCACGAGATACTGCACGAAGCTCTCTGGGCGTACCGGACAACGTTCAAAACGGCTACGAATACAACACCATACGCGTTGGTATTCGGCACTGAAGCAGTCCTTCCTTTGGAAATATAACTCCCTTCTCTCCGAGTAGCGGTTCGATACGAGCTAACAGATGACGAAAATACCCATCTTCGGCTTGAGGAGCTCGACGCCCTCGAAGAAACTCGCCTCATGGTGCAGCAAAACCTAGAAGCTTACAAGGCAAGGATGACGCGCTCATACGAAAAACTGACTAGGCCGAGAACATTTCGCTAAGGCGAACTCGTGCTAGTCGTCAAAAGACTTATGATCCCCAATCGTGCAAAACGGGGGAAATTCGAGCCAAATTATGAAGGCCCGTGCATCATAGACAAGGTCTACCAAGGTGGGGCCTATTTGCTCATGGATATGCATGGCAAAAGACCTTTTTGGCCAATAAACGGCCGATTCCTCAAGAAATACCACGCTTGACGAGTCACGACTTAGGTTAATGATAGATGACGACACTCGTGTCCGCTCGCTGTCTTCCTGAGTCGAAACTCTAAGTGGTATTCGGAAAAACTTTGCCTCAAACATGGCGACAACGGAACGTAATGTCCTTAAGATAAAGCTTCACCTCAAAAATTGTGATAATGGACCACTACGTCCTTAAACTGGCCACGGACCGAGATGTCCCTAAACTAACAATGGACCGGAATGTCCCAAAACTAGTGCGCCGCTTCAAATATGGTGCATCGCCCCAAATATGACAATATCCACCCTTGAGATCTATGTAGCAATCAAAGCTCCAACGGCGAAGACTGCAACCCAAGTCCCATTGGCAAACCTAAAAAAACGGTATGTTCACAAAAAAATGGGCACAGATGAAAACCCAAAAGGGCGCCGTGAGTAAAAACAGCAGGGCTATCGGCGAGCTTGTGAAAACCCGAAAAGGCACAATCTCGGTTAAAAAAATTGGTATGTCCACAAGCAAAATGGGCATGGATAAAAACCCGAAAGATCGCCGTGAGTAAAAACAGCAGGGCTACCAGCGAGCTTGTGAAAACCTGAAATGGCGCAATCTCGTAAAATTTTCACTTACGAGATCCTCTCGACTCGTAAGGAGAACCCCCCTTATGAAACCCTCACGACTCATAGGATTCAAATCCTTAAGCAACAGGGACCTGAACCTGTTCTTAAGCCATCATATCCCCCAAGTTGCCCTACAGACGGTCCAATATTGGCCCTTGTATACAATCCACGAGCAAAAATAGACGATTTCCCCCACCAAGTTCCACCAATGACGAAGAATGTAACCTGTTCTTAAGCCATCATATCCCCCAAGTTGCCCTACAGACGGTCCAATATTGGCCCTTGTATACAATCCACGAGCAAAAATAGACGATTTCCCCCACCAAGTTCCACCAATGACGAAGAATGTCCTTATATAGTGAACGACATTTATAAGTTCTCTCGACTTGTGAATAGAAAACACCCTTGTAAGATCCTTATGACTTGCAAGAGAAAATACCACTTAGGAGTCCTCACGACTTTTATGGGAGAACCTACACCTACGAGATCCTCACGACTCGTAGGAAGAAATAATTTTATGAGACCCTTACGGCTCATAAAGTCAAAAAGCCTTAGTCGACACGATCCTAACCCTTTTTGCTAAGCCACCTTTGTTCAAATCGACAAAGGAAAATGATGATTCACTCCTGGCAATATCCCAGTTATAGCGATGCTGATGCCTAAATCGGTATCAAATTCCAAGTCATCTCAAGGCAAATGATGATTTGCTCCTGGAAATATTCCAGTCGTAGTAATGCTGATACCAAGATTGGTATTAGATCTTAAGTTCCATACTCGCAATAAAAATCAGCGAGCAAAAAATGCATATAAAAATAGCCGAAATGATGGGGCAACTTGTAATAAAAATCAGCGAGCAAAAAAATTTATGCATATGAAATAACCGAAATGTTTGGGAAAATCGCAATAAACAGCAGCGAGTAAAAATATAAAAATAGCCAAAATGATTGGGCACCGCGATAAATAGCCGAAATGATTGGGCAATCGCGACTTTCGCGATATGAAAAACTGAAAAGATAGAGCATCGCGGAAATAAAAAATAAAATAAAATTTCCTCTGCCTTCCAGGTGTATCTACACCGACCCCTGTATACAATCCATGGGCACAAATGAAAAAGGGAACCATATTTTTCCACCAGGCTCCGTCAAAGGGAGAGCCAGATCTCAACGGCAACATCCACAGTCTAGAGATCAGTTCGACATACCTTCTTATCCCAGCAGGATGTAGACGCAACGTCAACAAAAGGCCCAAGAGTCGAAACAAAGCGGAGCCATGGCAAATTCCTAGCTCCAAGTCTTGACGGTTCATATGCAACCTAGAGACAACCCCGGCGTACCTTCCCATTCCAGCAGGATGTAGACGCAACATCAACAAAAGGCCCAAGAGTCGAAACAAAGCGGAGCCATGGAAAATTCCCAGCTCTAATTCTTGACGGTTCATATACAACTTAGAGACAACCCCGGCGTACCTTCTCATTCTAGCAAGATGCAGACACAACGTCAATAAAGGCTCCAAATAGCAGAAACAAAGCGGAGTGACGGCAAAATCATATCTCCAAGTCTCGACGGTTCGCATAGAACCTAAAGACAACCTCGACATTCTTCTCGTTACAACAGATGCAATGTCAACAAAGGCTCTAAAAAAGCTGATCAGTCGAAAATATTGTATTCTCAACACGTCAATTTCCCTACTCTTATTGATCATGTAAGGGTGTTTATTGTAAATATAACATGGATTACGAATTCATCTGGAAAATACCAAATACCATGTGTTATAGTTATAATCGACATTCTTGAGGGAAATTGAGTGTTTATTACTACACGCATGATTTTTGTATATCTCAATACTTGTCTCAAGATTTTGTGCAGAAATTCTTCAGGTCAAAGAACTGGAACTGCTAAAAAGCACCGATAAATACAGCAAGTCAAAGACTTGAGATCTGGCAGTAAATAAGAAATAACTATAGGTTTCCAGACATCAGAAAAGTGTCATAAAGCCAATATGAAACAACCCTGAAGATTCCATGCACTGACTCCATCAAAAGGCCGCGGATCCGCGGCCGATCCAGGCCGATCCGCCGCGGATCCGCGGCCGATTCGACTCGTCAGCGGTGGAAACTTTTTGCAGAGGCTCTCTTTTAACGGCCAAACTTCTTCAAGATGCTTCAAAGTCCCAAGAAATCTCTAGAACCTTCCCTCCAATAGCCAAGCTTCTCATACAAGCTAGATAACTAGCTTAATCTAGAAAATTCCCTACAACTACCTAGCTTCCTATGCAAGCTTCATAACAACCTAGCTTCTAAGAGAAGATAAAGGAAACACTATAAAAGGGGACCTATGGCTTCATTACAAAAGTTGTTGAGTTGTTGAACATTGAACCAAATCCACACACAAGTTGAGTGACACAACTTGTAATCAAAACCCTAGACCAAATCCAATTCAAAAGACAAAATCAAGATCCATCGAGAAGCGACTCAAGCAAGCCTTCAACAAGCCTTTTTCGCAACGCTGATCATCATCCGAGAAAGAGATCCACGACGATCCACGACTCAAGAAGATCGTTGCGAAGCTAATTTCGACGGATCTAGTTACCTCCTCAAATCTTGTAACCTTTGAGTGAATTGTACCTAATCGTCGATTAATAAAGGTGAAAAATTATAAATCTTGCTTTCTTTACATTCTTGCATTATGAAAATTTATCGATTCTTGATTCTTTCATTTTTTATGATGTGTGAGTGAAATCTCCGCTTGTAGCGGAATTAAGAGAATAGGTAGATGATGATGATGAGATTCTTGAACGATTCTTAAGTCTTATGAGATTTGTTAACTCTAGGATATTGAATCATCAAAGACCTAATTTTGAGCGAGATCGCTTTCTTGAATGTTTTCGCTCCAAATTAGAGATCAACGATCGGTGATTTTCTCTGCTAGAGGCTAGAATTTGAATGATAATGAATGAAAAGACAAGGGATGGTGAAGGAGAAACCCTAGTTGCTTCAATAGATCCCTAATCTTCGTTGATCGTCATCGATCTAGCTACAATTCCTCAATAGATAAGATTTCGAAATCTTTAGTATTCATAATCACTACTTATTTGATCGATTCCTATAAGCTACTTTACAAATCTTGATAATTCAATTGGTTTGGACATTCTCTTGATCTTTATTAATTATTGATTCTAGATCTAATTTCTTTATACCTCACAAATCTTGAATCATTTTATTTTATCCTTTCTTTTCAACTCAACTAAAACAAATTTAAACAAATTCACACAATCTTAGTGGACGATCCGCTCTTGCTAACGAAACTACAATAGACACCGTTATTTATTGCGGTATAAATTTTTTTTGTTGTGATTAAAACTTTTCCATACATACGAAGATGATCAATCAAATGGCGATGTTGTCGGGGAACATGTGCTAATTTGTACGTTTTAGCAATTTGAGTTAAAAAGTTTTATTATTACATCAGAATTTTTAGATCAAAATCGCATCAAGTGCTTAACGATTTGTTGTGATTATTTGCAAGGGAATCTGGAATCTCTGGAGCAAGAGGAAAAATTTTCAGAGTATCACAGAGAGTTCATAGAGGCAACAGGAATCTCTGTAAAAAAATTTGTGCAGGAATCACTTCAACAGACCGCGCATCCGCGGCAAAAGGAGGCTTCTTGCGGTGGAACCGCGGTTACATAGAGGCTTCAGTGCACCAAAATTTTTAGGTCCATCTCTGCCTTTCTTATCTCTTCCCTGCTCTGTTCCATTAACCAATTTCTACAGGTTTCTTTGCAAAATTCGCAGCGCCTCAAAAAGAAAATTTGTTGTGTGTTTTATCTTGGTTGTTTGCATATTTTAACACGGAAATTAAAGGGCAAAGGCCAAATTCAGATTAGGTGGGGATTTTATTACCTTTCCTAAGCCCCAGAAATCATAAAACTTGCATCTGCATCACCCTCATTAACTAAAAAATATCTAGACATGACTCTAAGGACCGTCGCGCTCACTTAGGACAGAAGGAGGTTGTGGGTAATCTACTGTTTATCCGCATTTCTTTTGTGGTGTCTAAGGCAAGTGTGTCTAAGGCAAGTGGTTACTTAATTAGGCGCACTACATACGTAGTGGAGAACATCCCACTTACCTGGCACTTACCGGGCCACAGAAAGGATAAAGAGGCAGTAGAGGATCTATCCTGCAATTTGTCTTCTGGAAGTCTAGGAGCAGTCTAGAGACTTGACCTTGGTGACCGTTAGATCTAGGGTTGCTTGTGCATATTTTGTGATTTGATTTTTCAAAAATCCGTATTTTTTTCAAAACAAACACTAATCCAAACTTTTCCCCTAATTATCACAACGCTGCCACTTGTGCTAAACCATTTAGTGCATGCTTGGCTGGACACGGGATTCTAGTGCCCGTCTTGTCCGCGTTCGTCCTATCAACTCCGAAGTCGGTATTTCTACATCTACTTTTTCTTCACCCACTACCACACCCACTTCGTTGGACGGTTCTCCATCAAATTTCTTTAACACTATTCTGCCACCGTCCGCAGGTGCGTAGAATCCACCTCGCATCTCTCTCCAAGAGACATGTTACCCTATTCGAGGTCTTCTTTCTACCTGTCTTTCCATTCCACCAGCAAATGGGGACAATTTTGAAATCAAACCACAATACATCAATCTTTTACCCAAATTTCACGGTCTCGAGTCTGAAGACGCATACGTTTTTATTACCAAATTTGAAAACGTATGCGCTATGATGGGTACTTCACAGCTTTCTGTGGATGCTATGAGATTGTGTCTTCTCCCGTTCACTTTGTGCGATTTAGCTGAGAAGTGGCTTTATAACACAGCCGCACATTCTATTTCAAACTGGGATGAATTCGTCGTAGCTTTACTTAAGAAATTCTACCCCAATTATAAAACAGCTCGAGTCCGTAACGAAATAAATCAATTTACCCAGCTTCCAAATGAACCATTCTCGAAGTGTTTTGAATGCTTCAAGGATCTGTTAGTTCAATGTCCTCATCACGGAATCCACCGATGGGATCTGTGCAGAATTATATATGAGGGCATTAATCCTACAACAAAACAGACCCTTGAATCCATGTGTCAAGGCACCTTCATGAATAAAGATGATGGTGAAGCCTGGAGATTTTTAGAAGATTTCGCTGAAAGAACTTTACAGTGGGAGAGTGTAAACCAGTCATCGTCTAGGGATGTCATTCATCAACTTTATGTTTCCATAGGAGTTAGAGCTGAAATGGCAGCAATGCAAAAGAAACTCGAAGCTATAAAACACAAATTTTTATCAGCCTCCTTAAATCAGATGTCACTCTCCAAAACTATCTGTGGATGCTGTTCTGATCCATCACATCTTACAGAAGAACATCCTTTGAATTCTTCGTTTCAAGGTCAAAAGCACACAAATGCTGCTTTTCAGCAAAGACCTAGAAACGATCCGTATTCTTCCACTTATAATCAGGGTTGGAGGAATCACCCTAACTTTGCTTGGAACCAACACCAAACTCAAAACACGGTTCCAAACCAAAACAACTTTCAAAGGGTCCCTCCACAACAACAGCAACCACTACAACTGACTCAGCACCCCTATCAATCACAAAACTTTCAAAATTCGGTCAACACTTCTGCATCATATAACAATTCTTTGCAATTGACCGGTACTGATGAATCCTCTTCACTCGCACAAACCATGAATTTGATTCTAAAAAATTTCGTGCAAGTTTCGGCTGAGGTTAAGTTTTCTATCGATGATATAAAGAAAAACTCCACCTCCCAAGATGAGAGTATTAAATCGATGGAAGCACAAATTGCACAATTAAAAGCCGAAATGAGTGCTAGAGAGAAAGGGAAACTTCCGTCTCAACCCCTACCGAATCCTGGACATTCACAACATTACAATGTGAATGCAATTACAACATTGAGATTTGGAAGAGTGCTGAATAATCAAGTCGGTGAAGAGATTGATAATCAGGATGAATTAATCAATAACACCCCGGCTTTCACTTCCACTTTTCCTTCCACTTCCACATCTACTTCTACTTCTGATCCTTGTTCGTCTACCCCACCATCTTCTTGCGAGCCTATTTTTCGTTTTCTCCAAGGCTCGAACCCTCAGCACACCTCTTCTAGTCCACCAAAGACGATCCCCACTCCTATTCTGGGATCAATTCCACACACACCACCTTCTCCAATGTTGGACCCAGCTATTATTGCCAAAGCTCCTTATCCGAATCGGTTAAGGGCTAACAAATTGAGTCCACATATGGAGAAGATTATGGAAATGTTTAAACAGGTTAACATCAACATCCCTCTCCTAGATGCTATACAACAAGTTCCGTCATATGCGAAAATTCTAAAGGACTTGTGCACTAGGAAGAGGAAGACTCAAGTGCCCAAAAGGTCTTCATGACTAATAATGTTAGCACTGTTTTTACCCCACAGTTACCAAAGAAACGTAAGGACCCTGGATGTCCTACGATATCGATTTCTATTTGGGGGTAAAAACATTAACCGTGCTTTACTTGACCTGGGCGCAAGTGTTAACCTGCTTCCATATTCTGTGTATGAGCAGTTAGGGATTGGAGGGTTGAAAACAGCTCATTGCACTCTCCATATGGCAGACCGTTCAATCACCAAACCTAGGGGTGAACTTGAAGATGTGTTGATAAAAGTCGGGGAATTTATATTCCCTGTGGACTTTATTGTTCTCGATACATAACCTGTAGCAAACCCACAGAACCAAATTCCGGTGATTTTGGGTCGACCATTCCTTGCCACTTCCAATGCTGTCATTAATTGTCGAAACAGGTCAATGAACCTATCTTTCAGAAAAATGACAATTGAACTGAACATCTATAAAATTGGAAGTCAGTCGTCTGAACCCTTTGCTCACATACTTGATATCTGTTCTGTCCACGAGGAAACTCCCGAAAGTTGCGATGTTGATGAACTTTGTTTTGAAAATCTCGATGACATTAGCATATCAATGTTTGATCTTACACATCTTAGTGAGGAAACTTTTTCCACATCCGAGTCTGAAACTTTTGACTCATCACTTTCCGAGTCTGTATCCTTTGCAAGCTACGAGCTTTTTCATGAATCTGAATGTCATTCGTTTACCCCCACCTTTTATAGTTTCTCCGCCAGCATTAGATCTCAAATTATTACCTTCTCATCTTAAATATGCATATTTAGGTGAGAATGAGTCTTTACATATGATCGTATCCGCTTCTCTAGCCTCAAAGCAAGAGAATGCGCTTTTGACGGTATTGCGATCTAATAGGCAGGCGTTTGGCTGGACTATGGCTGACATCAAAGGGATTAGTCCCTTAATAGTTGAACATCATATACATCTGATGGGTGAAGCCAAGACAACCCGAGAACCACAGAGATGGTTGAACCCCGTCATGAAGGATGTGGTAAAGAAAGAAATCGTCAAATGCCTTGACGGTGGTATCATTTACTCAATCTCTGATAGCCAATGGGTAAGTCCAATTCATGTAGTCCCTAAG
Organism: Agapanthus africanus; assembly: GCA_030015575.1. Classification (NCBI taxonomy): domain Eukaryota; kingdom Viridiplantae; phylum Streptophyta; class Magnoliopsida; order Asparagales; family Amaryllidaceae; genus Agapanthus; species Agapanthus africanus. Next base: position 459,472,226 of record JASDDO010000012.1, on the reverse strand, counting down.
AAATCTGGCATCACGGTCATAACAAATGAGGCTAATGAGTTAATCCAAACACGCGCTCAAACTGGATGGCGTGTATGTATTGATTATAGAAAACTCAATGCCGCAACGAGGAAAGACCACTTTTCTCTACCTTTTATTGACCAGATGTTGGAACGCTTAGCTGGACGTGAATATTACTGCTTCATGGACGGATACTCTGGCTATAAACAGGTCCCTATTGCCAAAAAGGATCAAGACAAAACCACATTTACTTGTCCTTTCGGTACTTTTTCTTATAGACGCATGCCCTTTGGGTTATGCAATGCTCCCACTACATTTCAACGGTGTATGATGGGGATATTCTCGGACATGGTCGAGAATTTTCTGGAGATTTTCATGGACGGTTTCTCGATATTCGGAGATTCTTTTGCTGACTGCCTATCTCATCTTGACGCAGTTCTTACTCGTTGTAAAGAGAAGAACTTAACCTTGAATTGGGAAAAATGCCATTTCATGGTCCAAGAAGGAATTGTGCTTGGACATGTTATTTCACGGAAAGGCATTGAGGTTGACAGAGCTAAAATAGATGTCATTCAAAACCTTCCTCATCCCAAATGCGTCAGAGATATACGATCTTTTCTTGGCCATGCAGTCTTTTAACGGAGATTCATTAAGGATTTTAGCAAAATTGCTAGACCTTTAACTATTCTCTTGGCCAAGGAAACAACCTTTCACTTTGACTCGGATTGTGAGGCTGCATTTGACTCACTTAAACACTCTCTCACTGCAGCCCCCGTTTTATTATCTCCAGATTGGAACCACCCGTTTAAGCTTATGTGTGATACATCAGATTTTGCAGTTGGTGCAGTCTTAGGACATCACATTGAAAAGTTGCCACACGTGATTTATTATGCAAGTAAGACCCTGAATGATGCTCAAATTAATTATACAACTACCGAAAAGGAACTTTTGGCACTTGTATTTGCATTAGAAAAATTCAGACCTTACTTGATTGGCTAACCAATTGTTATGTACACTGACCACTCCGTCTTAAAACATCTTTTGGCGAAGAAGGATGCTAAAGGTAGGTTAATACGTCGGATCCTTCTATTACAAGAATTTGATCTTGTTATTCGAGATAAGAAAGGATGTGAAAACGTAGTAGCCGACCATCTTTCCGCATTTCTTCTTCACCGGTGACCCTGCCAATTAATGACTCTTTTCCAGACGAACAACTCTTGAACGTATCCCACGAACCTTGGTTCATGGATATTGTGAATTATCTTGCTACGGGACTTATTCCCCACGAATGGTCGAAACAGGACAAACATCGATTTCTATCCCAAGTAAAACACTTTTACTGGGATGAACCATATCTGTTTAAGTATTATCCTAACCAGATCATTCGCAGATGGGTCTTCAATGATGAATTCAAGAGTGTTCTATCTTTTTATCATGATCAGGCATGCGGAGGTCACTTTGGTCCTCGAAAGATGGCGAAGAAGGTTTTGCAATGCGGTTTTTATTGGCCGACTTTGTTCAAAGACGCATTTGATCATTGCAAAACCTGTACACAATGTCAACACACGGGTAGGATTTCTCGGAGAAATGAGATGCCACTTCAACCGATTCTGGTGGTTGAAATTTTTGACGTTTGGAGTATAGATTTTATGGGTCCTTTTCCCAACTCCTTTGGGAATTTGTACATATTGCTTGCGGTTGATTACATCTCGAAATGGGTTGAAGCTATTCCTTGTCGTACTGATGACAAAAAGGTTGTCATTAAGTTCTTAAAAGAAAATATCTTTTCGCGATATGGACATCCACACGCTATCATTAGTGACAACGGGACGCATTTCTGTAATCGGTCTTTCGAGACTTTGATGCGGAAATATGCAATCTACCACAAACTTTCCACACCTATCATCCCCAAACAAGCGGGCAAGCTGAGATTTCAAACAGACAAATCAAACAAATTTTGGAGAAAACTGTTTCTAAAAATCGAAAAGATTGGTCAACCAAATTGACGGATGCTCTTTGGGCATTCCATACTACATATAAAACCGATCCAGGTATGTCTCCATATCGCCTAGTGTTTGGTAAGGCTTGCCACCTTCTGGTCGAGATTGAACACAAAGCAATGTGGTCCATTAAAGAACTGAACTTTGACTTAAATCAAGCCTGCAACTTTCGGAAGCTGCAATTAAACGAGCTAAGCGAACTCCGCGATGAAGCTTATGATAATGTTGTTATTGTAAAGAACCGGACTAAGGTATTTCGCGATAAAAAAATTTTGAGAAAAACTTTCACATCTGGTCAACAAGTCCTTCTTTATGATTCACGTCTCCATCTTCATGCGGGTAAGCTAAAATCTAGGTGGAAATGACCTTTTGTTGTGCGAAATGTATACCCGCACGGGGCAGTTGAGATTGAAAATGTTGAAAACGGTACAATTTTTAAAGTAAATGGACATAGATTAAAACCATATTTTTCCACTGACCCCACGGAGGAGCTCCTGTTTTTACAGGAGCCACTTTATTTTGACTAAAATTCCTCTGTCTCACCTCCATGTCTTGAAAAATACTGTATCATCTTTAGAATGGAGGTGAGTGAAAAGAATAAGTTTGGGGGAGATTTTCATGTTCATATATTCTTGCCCCCATTAATAAATTTCCTCCCAAGTGTATAGGTTTCGGAGATTTAACAGATGGAAACAGTAAGGACACTGTTGTAAACAGGTTTGGGGGAGGTTTGTGCTTATTTGTGCATCACTTTGCATCATACTTTGCATAAGCACAAAACATAAATAAAAAAAATTTAATATTTAATTTTATAATAAAAGATTAGATAGTGAAAAATTACATCTAAAAGATTAGAAAAATTTAAGAAAACCTAGAAAGTTAGAAGTTTTCTTAAATGAAACTAGTAATAAGTAGTTATGAGCCATTGTCCCAGGGGTTAGTAAGATGAAAGAAATCACTAATCTGAGGATAAAAATAAGTCTGAAAAATAGTTTCTATTCTAGAAGCCAAACAATTGAACGTTGATACCCTACTATACGCACTTACACACGTCTTGAAACTCGGGATAGTAGAGGATACCTTGAAATGCTCTTGTCTAAAAGCCAAAGTACAAAGAAAATAATAAATGAAGCATAAAAAGATAAAATGGTAAAGAAAAATAAACACTGATTTTGTAATCACCAAGGCAGCATAAAAAAAATATAGCGAGGGTATTTCATCACCTAGTGCCTTAGACCAACTGGTTTGGGAGCCACTGCTAAGCCTTAGGTGTTGCAAGACGAGGAAAATACTAATACACCTAATCAACAAGCACATGAGTAATCGGTTGGTTAGTACCTCAAGAAGTATTAACGGTCTCATGAAAAATGTGTGAGAAAATCCATTTAAATATTCACCGATTAAAAAGTACTAAGGTAGATGGACAAGAGTATAATAGCTTGAATTGAATTCTCTGAGTGTAAGGATGTTATTTACACACACGTAGGGGGTATATGATCAGTGTTTGGAAGAAAAGTAGGAATGACGAATAAAGACGATGTTTTATTGATGGATGATGTGATTTCTAATATCTTTTCATGACTATTAAGATAGGGCTCATGACAACTGAAAAGCTAGTGTAGTTGGAAACTCTAATTTTCAAAGTCTTTCTTTTACAATTCTTATCTTTATATGTAACTTTCACGGTCTTCCTTTATTATTGGATTTTGTGGGTGCAATCCGCTGAAAACCCTCAGGAGACAACACTCCTCCTACTAGGGACACCTAGAGGTTTAAAGGCTTGTTACACGTGCTCAGTGCAATCGTGTTGCCTACGAAAGTGTGCTAGTTAGTTTTTCTTTTTCTTTATTTTCTCTTTCTCTTAAAAATAAAAGATGTTTGTTCGAGACGACCAAAATTAAGTTTGGGCGAATTTGATCAGTCGAAAATATTGCATTCTCAACACGTCAATTTCCTTACTTTTATTGATCATGTAAGGGTGTTTATTGTAAATATAACACGGATTACGAATTCATCTGGAAAATACCAAATACCCTGTGTTATAGTTATAATCGACATTCTAGAGGGAAATTGAGTGTTTATTACTACACACATGATTTTTGTATATCTCAACACTTGTCTCAAGATTTTATGCAGAAATTCTTCAGGTCAAAGAACTGAAACTGCTAAAAAGCACCGATAAATACAGCAAGTTAAAGACTTGAGATCTGGCAGTAAACAAGAAATAACTATAGGATTCCAGACATTAGAAAAGTGCCATAAAGCCAACATGAAACAACCGTGAAGATTCCATGCGCTGACTCCATCAAAAGGCCGCGGATCCGCGGTCGATCCAGGCCGATCCGCCGCGGATCCGCGGCCGATTCGACTCGTCGGCGGTGGAAACTTTTTACAGAGGCTCTATTTTAAAGGCCAAACTTCTTCAAGACGCTTCAAAGTCCCTAGAAATCTCCAGAAGCTTCCCTCCAACAGCCAAGCTTCTCATACAAGCTAGATAACTACCTTAATCTAGAAACTTCCTTACAACTACCTAGCTTCCTATGCAAGCTTCATAACAACCAAGCTTCTAGGAGAAGTTAAAGGAAAAACTATAAAAGGGGACATATGGCTTCATTACAAAGGTTGTTGAGTTGTTGAACATTGAACCAAATCCACACACAAGTTGAGTGACACAACTTGTAATCAAAACTCTAGCCTAAATCCAATTCAGAAGCCAAAATCAAGATCCATCGAGAAGCGACTCAAGCAAGCCTTCAACAAGCCTTTTTCGCAACGCCGATCATCATCCGAGCATGAGATCTACGACGATCCACGACTCAAGAAGATCGTTGCGAAGCTAATTTCGACGGATCTAGTTACCTCCTCAAATCTTGTAACCTTTGAGTGAATTGTATCTAATTGTCGATTAATAAAGGTGAAAAATTATAAATCTTGCTTTCTTTACATTCTTGCATTATGAAAATTTATCGATTCTTGATTCTTTCATTTTTTATGATGTGTGAGTGAAATCTCCGCTTGTAGCGGAATCGAGAGAATAGGTAGATGATGATGATGAGATTCTTGAACGATTCTTAAGTCTTATGAGGTTTGTTAACTGTAGGAAATTGAATTATCGAAGACCTAATTTTGAGCGAGATCGCTTTCTTGAATGTTTTCGCTCCAAATTAGAGATCAACGATCGGTGATTTTCTTTGCTAGAGGCTAGAATTTGAATGATAATCAATGAAAAACAAGGGATGGTGAAGGAGAAACCCTAGTTTCTTCAATAGATCCCTAATCTTCGTTGATCGTCATCGATCTAGCTACAATTCCTCAATAGATAAGATTTCGAAATCTTTAGTATTCATAATCACTACTTATTTGATCGATTCCTACAAGCTACTTTACAAATCTTGATAATTCAATTGGTTTGGACATTTTCTTGATCTTTATTAATTCTTGATTCTAGATCTAATTTCTTTATTCCTCACAAATCTTGAATCATTTTCTTTTATCTTTTCTTTTCAACTCAACTAAAACAAATTCAAACAAATTCACACAATCTTAGTGGACGGTCCACTCTTGCTAACGAAACTACAATAGACACCGTTATTGATTGCGGTTTAAATTTCTTTGGTTGTGATTAAAACTTTTCCATACACACGAAGATGATCAATCAACAGCCACATAAAAAAGGAAGCGAAGGCAAAATTCCTAGCTTTAGGGTCTTGACGACAACTCAAATAAAACCCGAAAGACTATAGGAGATCATCCCACACCAGTGCGGAGTGGTTATAACTCATCGAGGCTCCCAAACTAAGCCTAACCTCAAGTAAAAAGCGACATGGCAAAATTCCTAATGCTTGCTCTTCCGACGGTCAAACTGCCTAAGAAGATTACTTGAAGACGTCTTGTCCAGCCCCCAAGGGATCAAAGACATGACAGTCACGGGGCTACTCGAACAACAGCGTACAGTCTGCATATCGAAGAATGCATCAGCCAACACGACGGTACCATGGATTAAAATCCTAGTACCACAAAATCTAACGGACTTCTGTCGCAAAGAGCACGGGTTATCTATAACGTTAGGACAAGTTTGCCTATAAACCCAAGGGAGGTAAACTGAATAAACTCCAAAATGAGTCCATAAACTTGAGACTCCGGAATGAGTGAATAAACTATAAACTCCGAAATGAGTCCATTAACTAGAGATTTCGAAATAAGTGAATAAACTACAAACTCCGAAATGAGTCCATAAACTAGAAACTCTGAAATGGGTATATAAACTACTTTACACCAAGTCAAGACATCAAGAAACAGAAAGGTGCAACCCATGGGCCTCAAGACTCAGAATACATAATTGAGATCTAAGTTAACGATAGACGTTTGTGTCCGCTCGCTATCTTCTCAGATCGAAATTCTAAAAAGATGCAACACCTCGAGACCAACCGTATGTTATGCAAGGCATTAGGAAGAACATTTGATTCACACCCGTTTATGCGCTCATTTTCAACTAGATACGTAGATGAATGGAAATAGTGTTTAGAGCATGATGATTTACATATGCGTGAAAAGGATTAGTGCATGACACGAGCACGACAGTGGCGTTTGCACTTAGCAAAAATCTCTAAGGGTAAAGTATAAAGCTCATGGGCAGATGCAAAATGCACCCACGAATATGCGATGAAGATGAAACATTCAACAACCAATGATAAAAGAAATACATTTAAATAAACATCCTACTCTACAGGGAAGAGATCATCAAATATGGGATCAAATATACAACGATTAACAAAAAAATATACAAGATTCTCTAATTCCCTCTCTTCCTTTTCTATCATGTCGAAGCAGCGATCTTCGCGAGGAGTCGCTTTCCATCGGTCAACGCCGTGCTCATCAGCGAAGGCAGACATGATGGCCCGCTGAGCTCGTATCTGGCTTAGCAGACGAACCGAATAATCCCTCTGAGAATGGGTAATCAAACAAGTCTCATGAAAGCACTCGATCTTTTCCTTTGCCGCGTAGAGCATCGCCAGAGTCATCTCCGCTGGATGAGGAGGGATGTCAACAAGTACAGACGAGTGGATCGTCCGAAGCCAAATGGAGCCGACATGAAGAGGAGAGCCCTTACGAGCCAGAAGTCGTGTCACATTGGTCATCAGTAAGAATGAGATCCGCTAAACGAAGCCTCACGTGTAAAGCATATGAGCGTCTATATGCAAAGCATATAGGCACTGCAATCAAACAATAGATAGGCTATGTTAGTGTATATGCCCTAGAGGCCATTACTGTATCATACTGGATTGTATATTACTTGATGGAAGCTTGGGATATTCACCTTGTATTGACATTCTTGCTCAAAATGGTAGTATGCTACTTGGTTTGTTTCTGCTTTAATGTGTGCATGTGTTTCTTTTAGCATATCGCCTTTACACATTAGTGGAGCCCTTAGGATCTTTGCTTGATTACCAGCGTTGTGATGGCAGTCACACTCATGGGGGCTGGGTAATCTATAAGCACATCCTTATGCAGGTCCCTAGTCGCAGGACTATCGAGACAGGGCATCGATACTCCGGAGTAAACTAGCGTATGCGCTTCTCATCCCATCTTGGGAGACGGCCTGTCCCACAGCCGTCAGTACGTCGTACTTGGGATAGTATGCGGGTGCTCGTTAGGTTACGAGTACACTGGACAGGACTCGTCGGGAACTGTTGGTTGGTATTATACCTATCGTCAGTTATCAGTTCCCAGGTGACATGAGTACAGCTTAGTCCGTTGACTTGACACTGTCACTTCGCCTCGAGTGTGTTCCCACTGTACTTTGATTACTACCCTACCACGGCTCAAAGGAGTCGTGCAAACAGGTAGTTTTTGAGTGCAGTCCCGAAGCACTTGGAGGCAGTGACGGTTAGACAGGATTCGTCTCTCCTGGTATTGGGGGTTGATATCGCGCTGTGTCTAGGAGAGCCATTACACAAAGTCCCTGGCCAGGGCAAGCGAGATAGACTGATAGGTTTCCAGTGTTATCTCAGGTGTTCTGGGCTACACTCCGGCACGACTTGTACCGCTAGTAGGGGACTGACGTTTACCGCCCCCTAGGCCCGCCATGCGATGTTCTTAGACGAACAGATCGGACTGTACGGAGACTGTCATATTCAAGCTCAGTAGGAGTTCAGATAGGGTTTACCTCGTCAGTCTTCTTATCGGCATCTACCTAGGGACCGTTACGTACAGCTAGTGCCGCTTGCGTTCTGTGGTTAAACCCACTGCCAACGTAGTGTCGAGTCTTTAGAGTCCCACACAGAGGGTTATTCTCCTTTAGGCAAAATGAGTAGAGGTCGCATGGTTTTGCGATAGAGTTTGTCATATCCGCGCACTTGTGCACGTTTGGTGTCCGGACAGCTTATACTAGCGGGCTTTGGTTTAAGCCAGATCCTAGTATATGATTTGGGATTGGTTTTATCTCATTGTATACGTGTTCCTCGGAACACGGATACGGGTGTGTATGCACAGTTGACTGAGACAGAGGCAGAGGACTTTGATTAGGGTTGATGACTATTGTCATTTTCTTAACCCTAATGTTTATGTGTGAATTATGATTTATTGATATTAGTTAATTATAATTGTGCATGGTTAGGGTTGTTGACCATTTGACTATACTTGACTTGTTGACCTAGGTTGACAAGTTGACCATCATCATTCCATATGAAAGATGCTCTTTGATCCTTGCAAAAGCATTTAATGTGAAATGATAATGGTCATTTCTTGATTAACCATGACAATTATCTTGACTAATTATCTATTATTCATAAATCACATATATGTGAGAAGGTTGAGATATTCTTCTCATTTTTTTTATCATTTCCATTCTCTCTCCTCCTCTTCCTCTCTCTCAAGCTCTCCCCTCTCATGAGTTGAGAACCATTTGAGCTTGAGATAATCCCTTCAAAAACACTCTCTACTCCTTCTAAGGTCCTAGGTCTAGCACACCAAGCACCTTAGTTACTTCTAGTTTGAGGTTGGAGCCAAAGGTTGAGGCCCTCGGGTGGATCTTTCATCGGCAAGAGATGGCGACAAGGAGAACCCTTTCTTTTACTCCAAGGAGCAAGGAGAGAAGGACTTGAAGACCTAGGTATAACCCACTTTCCGAGTAGCTAACTCTCTTTAGCTTTGTTAGTTAGTTTTGTTTAGCAAAGATCCCTCCTTTACATAGTCCATGTTGCCTAGAGTTGTAAAAATCGGATTTTTCATAACGTTTCCGCCTCCCCGCAAGCACCGGGGTAGGCAACGTGGACTTACAGTGGTATCAGAGCCTAGCTAAACACAAACTAACTAGTTAGCAAAGTATATAGAACTTCGATCGCAAAAAAATCGCAAAACTTTTTTCTAAAACCCTAACTTTCTACCGATTTTTAAACCTGCTTTAAAAATAATAAATCATATCTTAAAAATCAGCTCAAGCTTTTCTAAGTACAGGCAAGAAAAACGACCCACTGAACCGACCAACTCACCGCGGTTCTGCGGCAGGAGCTTGCTCGTGTCGCGGATCCGCGGCCGAGTTGACTCGGCCGTGGATCGTTTTTCATGCAGTTTACTTCTGGGGATGTTTTGTGATTTTTGATATAGTTTGTTTCCACCCAGATTTTCCAGAGAACAAGTTGGTTTTTGGGGTGGTCACAAATCCGTATTTTTGATCGAACTTCTTTACACTTTGGCTAATGGGTTATATCTGTGATGTGATATATGTATTGAACGTCCGCTAATCGCTATACGTCGATTAGTGGGGGCTATACATATCTATGATCTGTAATGTTGATGGTATGTGTATATGAATTCGTTGGATTGTCGCGGATGAATAGCCGGGGGGTTGTGAGATGAGAGTTTTCTTATTCTTTCAATTCTTGTAATATGTAAATTGATGTAATTATTATTTGTATGGCCGCACAACCGGGTCGGGGTTGTAGCCGTCATTGTATAATTTCTTTTTACTGTTTTTGCTCCTAGGATAGACCCAAGGTGGGGTGCACAAACTACCGGGTATCTCGAAGTGCCGAGTGGCCTACTCACGGTGTTGAGGGAGGTTGCTTCACTTCGGGTACTTGACGGGTAGTTTGCCGCACCCGTAGGGGTCTAGGGTGGGGTTTGGCTATTCATCGCGACCGTGTAATCCGTTCTTCGTTACAGGCTCGTACGAATTGCGGATTCCTAGTATATCTAATGTATTCATCTGTGATCTGGGATGGCTATCATTGCATGTGACGAATGTTTATATATATCTATATGACATCTATTTAGACGTTGCTTATGTTTTGCATCCGCGCTAGTCCAGCCCCCGCTCTGTCGTTAGTTAAGTAACCTAACGGGTGATGACGGGACCCCGTGGCGAATGCGGATGGCATAAGCGTACGTCATATTTTCGTTGTTTTCTGCAATGGTAGGATTAAATGATTGGACGCATTGGAATTAATGCAAGAAATAAAATAAACCAAGTAAAAGTCATTGGAACACTTTGAAAACCACTCGGTTCTTTTCAAAACCAAACTTTTAAATGCGGAGCTTGAACCACTCCTTTTGAAAGCTATCTCGTTCCTTCAATTATATCAAGTTCACTACGTCCACGGTTTCTCCAAAACCATTCGTAGCCCTCCGTCGTTTCACATGAATGGTCAATAAGTATTCAAGCTATGTATGTTGGCCAAAATCAAGGCATAGTGATTGGTAGCTATTGGGTATTCATGTGCAGCATAGATAGATGTGTTGGTTTGGGGCAGTCGTTCTACCATTTTGGCCAAAGTCAAGGGTATGTGCGGGTGGGCTCAAATTAACCGGGAGAATGACGGGTAGAACTTGACATGTGACTTATGATATTTTGGCCAAAGTCAAGGTCATAAGAGCATGGGGCAAAAATCCACATCGGGAGTTTCAAAAGAACTGAAACTTGCTAGCGTTGCATACCATTTGGAGTGTGATGATTCTGGTAGGATTACTTCAGTTTTGTCATGCAATGATATTTGGATCCCGATCCTACTGTGAGTATATGCTACTCCTCCGGAACTTTCTCACTTAACGATCAATGCTATAAACCAAGTAGGTGTCTAGAAAGGTGTTAGCGGGGCTACGCCCACAAGGAAAAGAGGTTACTTAATTAAGGAACTTCGCGAAAGCGTTGGAAAACCTCCCTCGAAGTACCGACACTGTAAGTCTACGCTAGCGCCCCAGCCGTCTACAGACGCCAAATGCGGAACAAAAACTTTTAAACTGGCGCTATCGTATACTTTAACCCGGATCTGCCATTATTGCTAAACTAACAAACTGTAAAGAGTTTAGAAAGGTTATACCGAACGATCCGAGTCCTTCGTTCTTTAACCATCATCCCACGCTCCGTTGCGGCTGCTCTGATCTCGTCGATCTCTGATATCCTCGTCGAGGTGGCACCACATCACCGATTCTTTAAACGGGCTCCCGCCACTGACTTGAGGCAACTCGATCGTCAAGTTTGCTAAAAGAGACGACCAAGAATGATGTAGAGAATGAGTAGATGACTTTGTCTCACTTCGTCCAAATCCGTGGACGATCGGTTAATGAAGTTGCCGTGGAAATCGGGTGATGGAATGAAATGAACTGTAAAATTCCATACACCCCGAATACTATCATAATCTTTTCTAACCAAAATGAAACATCAAGTGAAGTGAGTGTGTAGGAGAGAGAGGGCCGGCCATTCTTATATGGAGGAGGAGGTGACCGTAGGAGCAAAGAGGGTGACCTTAAGAAAATATCATAATGTGAATGCAAAAGAATATCTTAAGGAAAACAAGAATGTAATGAAATCAAAGCATGAGTCACTTAGCCTTGTCACAAATTCTAGAACCTTCTAGAAGCACGACTCACTCTCATCCAAGAAAAGATAAATCCGCCTTTAACCAAATGTTAAAAGACGGCTGATAGAAAACTGGAAACTGGCAACTTCCAAAAGTGATCCTGAAACGACTTTCAGGATAACCCCGAAACTGTATAAATATACCCGCATTTGTATTACGACCGAATACAAATGCAACTGAGACAAAGATATTATACCTACTCAATATAATACTCGGATCCGGCTTAAACCAAAGCCGACCAGTATCATCTGCCCGAAAACTGACACGTGCGTAAACGCACGTGCATTTTCCGAACCCTGCCATAAAACCATACGGCCTCTACAACGTTTCGCCAGAACTTGGGAAACTGTCTGTGGGGGACTCTAATGACTCGTCAGTACCCTGGCAGTGGGTTTAACCACAAACCGTCAGCGGCACTAGCTATGCGTAACGGCTGCCCATGGACTGACCTCAAGGGAGGCTGATGAGCGAACTCAAGGGAGGCCGATGAGCGAACTCATCCAGAAACCCTACTGAGCCTAACAGTGACAATGTATATACAGTCAGGTCCGTTCGTCTATGAGTATCGCATATCTGCCTAGGGGGCTAGTAACGCCAGACCCCCAATAGCAGTATAAGTCGTGTCGGAGTGAAGCCCAATAACACCCTGAGATACTACTGGAGTACCTACCAGTAAATCTCCTGCCATGGCCATGGACTTTGTGTAATGGCTCTCCTAGACACAGCACGACCTCGCCCCCAATACCGGGAGAGACGAATCCCCTGCCGATCCGCTCACGTGCCTCCATATGGCTCGGGACTGTACCCAAAAACTACCTGTTTGCACGACTCCTTTGAGCCGTGGTAGGGTAGAAATCAAAGCACAGTGGGAACTCACACGAGACAAATGACGACCTCAGGTCGATGAACTAACCTGTACACATGTCACCAGGGAACTGCTATCTGACGGTAGATATAATACTAACTAGCAGATTCCCGGCGAGTCCTGTCCGGTGTACTCATAACCCAATGAGCACCTGTATACATCTTAGGTGATCCAACTGACACCAGTGGCTTGTGAGACCGGCCACCACCCCTCGTCGGGGTCTCGACTGTACACACTAGTCTACTCTGGAGTATCGATGCCCTGTCTCGAAACTCCCACGACTAGGGACCACAATTAAGGATATGCGTATAAACTACCCAACTCTCATGTATATGATCGCCATCATACTGTTGGTAGTAAAGCAAGATCCTAAGGGCTCTATCAAAGTGTAACATGTAATCAGTCACCTGATCATGTACACGACTGATAAAGGCAAACCAGATAGCATACTATCATCTCGAGTAAGACTGTCATACCGGTATAGGTCCTCCGCAATCATTGCAATCACGTACCTGCGATCCAATAATTGACTATGAGGGCACTATCTCCTACAATCTCCCACTTGCACTCAAGGCTAATTATTGCGATGTTGCGTACTCACAGCCCGTGTGAAACCAACACCCAACTCCTCTACTAATCAGTTTCACAAAGCCCGTTTGTAAAACTATTGTGTTCGAGAAATAGCCTCAGTGAGTGGATCCGCCTAGAAGTTTCTTTCTATATCTCTCTAAATCTCAAGTTCGCGGAGAAAGCCATCTTCCGAATCGAGTAATACCTGTCTCAGAATATGTCTGGATATCTGATGGGACCTTGTTCATAAATGAACTCCAAATCCAAACTTCTTAGACTGTATCGATCACTGAACCTAATCAGTATCGGGCACCAAGCCACCCACTGTTAGTGTTTATGCCCTAGAAGGCCATTACTGTATCATACTAGCTTGTATATTACTTAATGGAAGCTTGGGATATTCACATGTATATAACAGTCTTGCTAAACATGGTAGTATGCTACTTGGTTTTTCTATCTTAATATGTGAGTATACGTATTGATAGAGCTCTTAGGATCTTGCTTGTCTACCAGCGTTGTGATGGCAGTCACACTTGTGGGGGCTGGGTAGTCTACAAGCACATCCTTTTTCAGGTCCCTGGTCGTTGGATTATCGAGACAGAGCATCGATACTCCGGAGTAGACTGGTGTGTACGCTTCTCATCCCAGTTGGGGAGATGGTCTGTCCCACAGCCGTCAGTACGTCGTACTGGAGATAGTATACAGGTGCTCGTTAGGTTACGGGTACACCGGACAGGACTCACAGGGAACTGTTGGTTGGTTTGATACCAGTCGTCAGTGAACAGTTCCCAGGTGACATGAGTACAGCGTAGTCCGCAGACTTGACACTGCTACTTCGCCTCGAGTGTGTCCCACTGTTCTTAGATTGCTACCCTACCACGGCTCAAAGGAGTCGTGCAAACAGGTAGCAGTTGGGTGCAGTCCCGAGCACTTGGAGGCAGTGGCGGTTAGACAGGATTCGTCCCTCCCGGTATTGGGAGTAGATATCGTGCTGTGTCAGAGAGCCATTACGCAAAGTCCCTGGCCAGGGCAAGCGAGATTTACTGGTAGGTTCCAGCAGTTTCTCAGGGTGTAATGGGCTTCACTCCGACACGACTTATACCGCTATTAGGGGACTGACGCTTGCCGCCCCCCTAGGCCCGATATGCGATAGTCATGGACGAACGGACCGGACTGTATGGAGATTGTCACATCAGACTCAGTAGGAGTTCGGATGGGTTTACTCATCGGCCTTCTTATCGACAACTACCTGGGGACCGTTACGTACAGCTAGTGCCGCTTGCGGTCTGTGGTTAAACCCACTGCCAGCGTAGTAGTCGAGTCTCTAGAGTCCCACACAGAGAGTTTCCTACTCCAGGCGAAACGATATAGAGGTTGCATGGTTTTGCGACAAAGGGTTCGGACGCATACGTGCGTTTACGCACGTACGACTTTCGGACAGATTTTATCAGTCGGCTTTGGTTTAAGCCAGTTACTGGTATCCGGTTATTGGATTTTCACAGTCTAAAGTTTTTCCGTATTTTTACGGATCGGAGGGGCGTTCTCGTAATTACTCGAGAAGCTTCTAGAAGATGTGACTAAGGAGGTTTGTTTTGGAAAGAGAGTGAGTCATAGTGGTGATTCATTCACTTCATTAATGCACATTTATTGCTTAATGACTCATGTTAATGAATCATCACAAGATATTTTGTGAAGCATGCTTATTCATTTCTTTTATTCATTTGTTGAAAATAAGAATGCTTCATAATATTATGATACACTCTCTCTCTTCTCTCATTATCATATCACACATTCTCTCTCCTCAAGCTCTCATCTTCTAACCCTAATCCTTAATCCTCATGTGTTGAGATCAAAGGATTAGTTAGACTAAACAATCCATAACCTTCACTCTTTATCATTCTATCATCTTTGATTAGCAATCAAAGTTGATTAGTTACCTCAAGTTAGAGGTTTAGCTTGGAGTTTTGCTCTCGGGTGGATCGTCTACTACCTAGAGAAGGCCGAGGAGAACAAAGGAGGACGTAAAGAAGAAGGACCGGTTTCATTAGGTATAATCCCTAATCACTTGAGAGATGAAACTATAGAATACGGTTATTTAGAGTTTAGCTTCGATTCAAGCGGTTAGTCGATGTTCGTTGTTTAAACTTGATTGTTTTTGTAAATTCCGCCTCCCCATAAGTACTGGGGTGTACTACATCGACTTACACCCACAGTATCCTCTTGGACCACCTGTCCATAATACTGTCCCTCTTCGTCAGAGGGAAAAACTATAACTCTGACAATCACTCTGTCAACCATGTCACCTTTGAAGCTTGGAATGATAACCGTCTCCCGAAAGAGGCTGCCGTCATCAAATCCGTAGAACATGTGCTTATGTTCTAAAACTGCTTCCTTATGTTTCTCCAGGATTGGATTAATACAAACTTATTGCATCTAGTGCAAAACCAACATTTGGTGTGGTACTTGACATCTCATGATTGACTCAATTGCCTAAGCAAGTGATCTGCCAATCATGTACATCCCTCTCCCCTTTAGTCTATAAGACACCTTTAGAGAGGGTGACTCCATCACCTGCAGGTACACCACCATGCTAGGAGTCAACTATTCCAAAAATCATTAGAATATCTGTCAAAGTACCCACATTGGGAAACTACCCAAATCCAGATCTAAAACCATAGATCTAGAAACCAGAATGTCAAATATTATATCCATATCCTGTCTGGAGAAATAACTGTGTGACGACCACAGTACAACCGATCGTAGTATAGGAATTTTACTTTCCACTCTGTGTATGTCATCCAGATACCTTGACATCACACCCTACTACCTTCTTAACTGATCCATCCCTTATTCTGATTGAAGTCAAACCCATGACTGTCACATCAAAAATAGATGATCTATCTCCGCTATAACTGCTCAAGTCTATAAATAGCTATAAGCATCTTGCCCACTATGCTTCCGCTGCTCCCACTGACTACGACAACCCTCCCACCGGGTCTCATAGCCTGGAACAACAGTTGTGTCAATCTTGGTAGATAAGAACCTCCCTGTCACCGTCCTTGAGGCTACCGAAGTACCTCTCGGGTGTCTGAGGCTACCTACCATACCTGCGGAGTGGCTATTGGAATGTCAAACCTGATTGAATATATAGGTCCTATTAAATTTTCCGTAATCGTTCGCGGTTCTGGAATCACTTCCAGTTCTACCATACTCCCACTACTGTTTTCTGAAAAAGATCCATTTTACTAAAACTGTGGCGAGTCAAGAACAATATCACTATTGATCTTCGAAATGGTAGAATATCAACCCTCGTCATAGCCAGGGTCAACCCACAAACAGCCATTACAGAAACGTGCCCTGAGTTATCCAGAGTCTGGTTTTAAGCATAAGCTGGACAACTCCCCGTACCTCAATATCTTTTAAGGTACGATTTATTCTATATCCAATATAGAAACTTTGGCACTAATTTAATTGGAACCAGATTCAAATCATGCAGCTGTCTCCAGTGCATATCAACTTAATGGAAAGAGGCTAATCAGCATTGCTCAACTTAGGAATCCATCTAATTATGAGTAACCTGAAAGAGAAACACGTTTCTCAAAACCATCACTATCATCTGAATACCAATCACAAGAATCTACATCTTCGATCTCTTTGAAGAATCCCGATACTTGTGATACTTGGTTCTCTACTTTATTCTTATATCCACAACTTCTCAAAACTTAGACCTTGTATTTCTACGAAACACTCGTCTAAATACTAGAGAAGTTATAAGTAAACAGAACATAGTACGAGGACCTACCCCTTTGTCCTGATGGACACTGGACAACATACAATACTCTGTATAAGTCCGCTGAGTTGAACAACTCAAAACCTGTGCGTTGTAGGTGAAAAACTGTACCCTGGCGATTTCCTCAAATATCACCAATTACAACGAATTCCGATATAATGAGGATGATCACCTAATTCCCAATATCTTACTCCTACTCATCATCTGTAAAACTATACAGGTATGAGAATGAAACCTGGTAAATACATACCCTTGGAGTAAGTCTCTAATCGGGAAAACAGTTTTTCCTTTAACAATGCACTGAAACATGAAGATGTTTCGTAGGGGTATCCTGGTATTCATAGCAATGCCTCTTCCATAATCCAATTCATGACTTCAACCGTATATTTTATTGCCGTCTCTCCAAATCCTTTTATTTGTCTTTAGTCGTTACCTTCTGTACACCATCGTTAGGCTAAATGGTTTTCTTCATTCCCTACCGTTCGGCACCAGCCTATGGTTTGGAAGAAGACTATCCAGTAAGCATAATAGGTGTACCCTCCTAAACCAAGGAGTACTCGCATCTCGAGAGAAGGTGATGATAAAAGACAACTGAATAATACCTTATTCTTTTAAAGGTGAAATAGGAGTGGCGATGAAGTACGCGGTTTTGGTCGTGAATGATATCAGTCGCAATTTACTTTGCCCTCTTTCTAATCCCTTTATTTTGTCTTTACATATTACCTTCTGCACACCCTACTTAGGCTAATTGGTTTTCTTCATTCCCTACCTTTCGGCACCAGCCTATGGTTTGGAATAAGACTATCCAATAAGCGTAATAGGTGTACTCTCCTAAACCAAGGAGCCCTCGCAACCTGAGAGAAGGTGATAATAAAAGACAACTGAATAAACCAATTCTATTTCTCCTGAACCTAGATCCATCCTCGAAGAAGTCCCTTCGAGTTCGTATATAACCATACGATGGATCTATCCAATGGAAGTGGATATCCGTAGTAATACGGGTGTTCTGAGAAATGCAAAGGGTAAAAGAAGGAGTGGCAATGACTTATGCAACTCAGACAATCCAAAAGCCAGTATTTTAAGAAGGTTCGGTCAACCTGGTCACTGAGTCATAGTCTAGGGTCGATCAAAGGTCGCTGCCAAAGAGAGAGAGAGAAAAGAAACACTCTGCGTGCACTCTAACCTAGATCAGAATGGTCATCACTTTATCTAATCCGGAAACCTCCCACTGTCCTGTCAAATTCTCCTCCAAACCTAAAGAAGAATCAATCGGGATCACCCGAAGAGTAAACCAACTCATCAGTGGGAATCGGGATCCAACTCTCATCGCATGATAACGTGATGGAATGCATCCACGTTACTCATACTCCAGAAGGTATGCGCATACTTGGCAAGTTTCAGTTTCTTTAGAAACTCCCGATATGATTTTTGCCCCATGCTCTTATAACCTTGGCGTTGGTCAAAATGTCATAAGTCACATGCCAAGTTCTACCCGTCACTATCTTGTCAATTTGAACCCACCCGCACATGCCCTTGACGTTGGCCAAAATGGCAGAACGACTGTCCCAAACTAACTCATCTATCTATGCAACAATTGAATACCCAGCAGCTACCAAACACTATGCCTTGGCGTTGGTCAAAATACATAGCTTGAATACTACTGAATACCCAAAAGAAGTGACGGAGGGCTACGACTGGTTTTTGGCGAAAAACCTTTAGCGTAGTGAACTTGATATCGCTGAAGGAACCTGATAGCTTTTTAAAATATAGTGGCGAAAACTTTTTGCTAAAGAGGTCACTCCCGGTAAAGGGATCTCGGCTCTTTCCTCGTGGAATGAGGTGCAGGATATTCCACTGAATACCGCTATGCAAAGCAACTTGTAATCGACTATAGTAAAGTTATTACCCTGACGCAAACTTCTGCCCAAGGGGTCAGTCCCGGTGAAGGGATATCAACCCTTTCCCCGTCGAATGAGGTGCAGGATATTCCACTGAATACCGCTATGCATAACAAAAGAAAACGTCTTTGCAATAACACTTTTTAAATTGTTCCAACAACTGTATACAGGTTTGTTTTTACTTTGCGTTGATCAGAATCAACGCAGTCCCATCATTTAATCACACCAGAAAAGAACGAAAATAAAATGTACGTATATGCCATCCGCATTCGTCACTGGGTCCCGTCATAACCCGTTAGGTTACTTAACTAACGACAGAGCGGGGACTGGACTAGCGCGGGTGTAAAACATATACAACATCTAATAGTATATAAACCAATATACAATAATCGCTCCAGGCGTGATAGTATGCAACATTACAGAAAAGTAATAAGCATCACAGAACAATACAGATATCTGGGATCCCCGAGTTTCACAGAGCCGCTGCTGAAACTCGACGTTCCCCTGTCGTGTGGATAGCCTGTGCAATGAAACCTAGACCCCTACGGGTGCGGCAAGTTACCCGCCAAAACCTGAAGCGAGGCAGCCCCCTACAGCATAGTGAATGGACCACCCAGCACTCCACGGAATCCGGTAATCTTGGGCACCCCTCCTTGGGTCAACCTGTACCCCCTACGAGTGCGGCGAATAGTCTGCTAATTCTAGAGTGGGACCCCTCTGCCTCTCAAAGCCATGAGATGCGGACCCGTTGCCCCCCAGAACCCGGCTATCCGTGCACTCCGTCTCGGGGCAAAACCTAGTACAGTAATGAAAAATAGTACAATAGGTACATCGACCGCAACCTGGTCGTGCCCCAAAAGAATATTATACAACAGGCAGTGACGGCAGTCCACAAGTTGGACGCTCGCCCCGCAATATCAAATGTACAAATAAACTCAAACTGTACTACCATTGCACACTGCTATCCACCACGACAAATCCGCAACATCACAGCACAACACAGAACATCAACGCGAATGTCACGTTCGCAAACCCGTCTAAAAGAACTATAGCAATCAGACGCGGTTTACCGATCAAATGACATTCCCGGTCGGAGATATAATGTAAGCACTGTAAACTAACGTGTTTAAATTTCGATCGACCAAATATCAAAAAGTGGGCCCCACGACTTACTGGTGAACAGTAACAAAACCTGGGCCCAAACGATATATACCAAAAATCCCAATTTCCATCATAGAATGCACTGTAGAAAATTGGCAGAGAGATATCACATTACTGCGGCGGATCCGCGGCCAAACCCAAGCTTGGGCCGCGGATCCGCGGCTAAAAAGTCGAATCACTTTGTCGTTTTTCTGCAGTTTTCCTAAAAAACCCTGCTTGATTTTCTGGTATGGTCAAAATGACATTTGGACCAGTTTAAAAATTAACAGAAACTGTCAAGAGGAAAAATTGCAATTTTTGTTTTTCGGTTCGATCGATGTTTTAAACGCGTTAGCACAAGTTAGTATAGCAAAATGGTGAGGCTCTGATACCACTGTAAGTCTACGCTAGCGCCCCGGCCGTCTACAAACGCCAAATGCGGAACAAAAACTTTTAAACTGGCGCTATC
Source organism: Agapanthus africanus (assembly GCA_030015575.1). NCBI lineage: Eukaryota > Viridiplantae > Streptophyta > Magnoliopsida > Asparagales > Amaryllidaceae > Agapanthus > Agapanthus africanus. The sequence goes on along the minus strand of JASDDO010000012.1, from coordinate 459,451,637 downwards.
GTATACTTTAACCCGGATCTGCCATTATTGCTAAACTAACAAACTGTAAAGAGTGTAGAAAGGTTATACCGAACGATCCGAGTCCTTCGTTCTTTAACCATCATCCCATGCTCCGTTGCGGCTGCTCTGATCTCGTCGATCTCCGATATCCTCGTCGAGGTGGCACCACATCACCGATTCTTTAAACGGGCTCCCGCCTCTGACTTGAGGCAACTCGATCGTCAAGTTTGCTAAAAGAGACGACCAAGAATGTTGTAGAGAATGAGTAGATGACTTTGTCTCACTTTGTCCAAATCCGTGGACGATCGGTTAATGAAGTTGCAGTGGAAATCGGGTGATGGAATGAAATGAACTGTAAAATTCCATACACCCCGAATACTATCATAATCTTTTCTAACCAAAATGAAACATCAAGTGAAGTGAGTGTGTAGGAGAGAGAGGGCCGGCCATTCTTATATGGAGGAGGAGGTGACCGTAGGAGCAAAGAGGGTGACCTTAAGAAAATATCATAATGTGAATGCAAAAGAATATCTTAAGGAAAACAAGAATGTAATGAAATCAAAGCATGAGTCACTTAGCCTTGTCACAAATTCTAGAACCTTCTAGAAGCACGACTCACTCTCATCCAAGAAAAGATAAATCCGCCTTTAACCAAATGTTAAAAGACGGCTGATAGAAAACTGGAAACTGGCAACTTCCAAAAGTGATCCTGAAACGACTTTCAGGATAACCCCGAAACTGTATAAATATACCCGCATTTGTATTACGACCGAATACAAATGCAACTGAGACAAAGATATTATACCTACTCAATATAATACTCGGATCCGGCTTAAACCAAAGCCGACCAGTATCATCTGCCCGAAAACTGACACGTGCGTAAACGCACGTGCATTTTCCGAACCCTGCCATAAAACCATACGGCCTCTACAACGTTTCGCCAGAACTTGGGAAACTGTCTGTGGGGGACTCTAATGACTCGTCAGTACCCTGGCAGTGGGTTTAACCACAAACCGTCAGCGGCACTAGCTATGCGTAACGGCTGCCCATGGACTGACCTCAAGGGAGGCTGATGAGCGAACTCAAGGGAGGCCGATGAGCGAACTCATCCAGAAACCCTACTGAGCCTAACAGTGACAATGTATATACAGTCCGGTCCGTTCGTCTATGAGTATCGCATATCTGCCTAGGGGGCTAGTAACGCCAGACCCCCAATAGCAGTATAAGTCGTGTCGGAGTGAAGCCCAATAACACCCTGAGATACTACTGGAGTACCTACCAGTAAATCTCCTGCCATGGCCATGGACTTTGTGTAATGGCTCTCCTAGACACAGCACGACCTCGCCCCCAATACCGGGAGAGACGAATCCCCTGCCGATCCGCTCACGTGCCTCCATATGGCTCGGGACTATACCCAAAAACTACCTGTTTGCACGACTCCTTTGAGCCGTGGTAGGGTAGAAATCAAAGCACAGTGGGAACTCACACGAGACAAATGACGACCTCAGGTCGATGAACTAACCTGTACACATGTCACCAGGGAACTGCTATCTGACGGTAGATATAATACTAACTAGCAGATTCCCGGCGAGTCCTGTCCGGTGTACTCATAACCCAATGAGCACCTGTATACATCTTAGGTGATCCAACTGACACCAGTGGCTTGTGAGACCGGCCACCGCCCCTCGTCGGGGTCTCGACTGTACACACTAGTCTACTCTGGAGTATCGATGCCCTGTCTCGAAACTCCCACGACTAGGGACCACAATTAAGGATATGCGTATAAACTACCCAACTCTCACGTATATGATCGCCATCATACTGTTGGTAGTAAAGCAAGATCCTAAGGGCTCTATCAAAGTGTAACATGTAATCAGTCACCTGATCATGTACACGACTGATAAAGGCAAACCAGATAGCATACTATCATCTCGAGTAAGACTGTCATACCGGTATAGGTCCTCCGCAATCATTGCATTCACGTACCTGCGATCCAATAATTGACTATGAGGGCACTATCTCCAACAGACACTGGCCTGGCTGAACGGTTAAGCAAGTATTGTACGGTGAGATTGATCCCGACTAGTTCTTCTTTTATGGTTTGAGGAGGGATTCGAAAGACAGTGGGAGCCATCCTGTTTAGACAAATTAAAAACCACTCTAAACTTGCAAGAGCATCATGCTAAAGTGTTTCTTCTCTCTTTCCTAATTGCAGCGACCATTTATCATGACTGGACTTAAGTTACTTCTAGATAAAAACATACTGACAGGGCCAAACTACAAAGATTGGCTCAGGAATGTCAAAATGGCAATCACATATGACAAGTTAGGGTATCTTCTTACCTCCAAGGCTCCCCCTGTCCCAGGTCCCACCTCCAGCGTCGCGGATAAGGAAATCCGTAAGACTTGGGAGATCGACTGCGCGAAGGCCAAGTGCCTCGTGCTTGCCTCTATGGACAATGAACATCAGAGGAGGCATGAGAATATGGACCTCGAATCCATATTTCTCCATACAAAAGAACTGTATAGAGAGCAATCTCGTATCGCCAGATACGAAGTGTCGAAGAAGTTGTTTTCGGCAAAATTGGCCGTCGAATCATCGGTAGCGGAACACGTGCTTAAGATGATTGGCTACATAGATGAGCTCGTGGACCTTGGGACCACGTTGGAGAATGAGCTCTATACGGACTTGATTCTTCAGTCCCTTCCTTCCACTTACGCCCAGTTCATCCTGAATTTCAACTTGCAAAAAAAGGAAGTTGAACTTTCAGAGCTCCTCAACATGCTGAGGAGTGCCGAGGGCACCCTACAGAAAGGTAGGGAAACATCCACTTTGTTTGTAGGAGGATCTTCCTCTTCTAGGTCCAGGGCGAAAGCCAAGGGAAAGAAGAAGAAAATCCCCGCCAAACCAAGGGGCGGTGTTAGAAGGTGGATACGAAGGGAAAGGCAAAAGCAACAAAGTTAGCGGGGAAGCTTGTGGATAAGGAAGAATGCTTTTACTGTCACAAGAGTGGACACTGGAAGAAAGATTGCAGGGCTTGGAAAGCCAGAACACAGGATTTGAAGCAGGTTGCAGCTTCAGCTTCAGGTGTGTATGTTATTGAAAACTGTCTATCAATAAACTCTACGTCCTGGGTATTGGATACCGGATCAGGATCTCATATCTGTAATTCTTTGCAGGCGTTGAGAAAGTGTAGGTTTTTGAAAGCAGGTGACATGACCCTCAAAGTTGCAAACGGAGCTAGCATGGATGCTGAGGCCGTGGGGGACTATCACCTGGGAATGTCAGATGGACATGTTTTGGTTCTACATAATTGCTTTTTTGTACCCAACGCAACTTGTAATATCATTTCTGTATCTTTGATTTCTAAAGAAGGTTATGAATTTGCGTTTGTAAGTAATGTTGTAAACATTCACCTTAATCAAGTTCTGATTGGGTCAGGTACATTGAGCATGTAGGGTTCCTAGGCACTCTTAAGAGGTCTCACAAGGCATCAACCATGCCAATTTCAAATATTACGATGCCGAGAAACCCTAGACTAGATCGTTGGCTAGAAGTTTAGGCGATAAAACGAGCTAGTTTACAACTAAACTATAAGATAACGGAAATACAACCTTTGTAGATCCGGTGCTCCACCTCCATAGCTCCGCAATGATGTCTCTCCGCTGTCCAAAATGAATCCCGGGCTCAAGCGTCGGCTTCATCGGAGAAATGGACGGGCTAGGTCATCGACGACGTGCCGAAGATGATCTACGTCGAAGCATCACTAGATCAAGCTCCACCTTCACCAAGCCATGAAAACTTATGAAGGAAACACACTCTACTACTTGGCAAGAGGTAGAGGATGAAGAAATAGGAAGTGGGTAGACTTTAGAATTGGATTTCTCACTCTAATTCATCAATCACCATTGATGGATGCAAGCTTCTTTCTTGAAGAAGAAGAAGATGATAATTGTTATGATAAGTTAATTAAAAAGGAAATGAAAAAGAATACTTATCATAATAATAACCATGGTCAAGTGTAGAGAATAAACTAGGGTTATGTCAATGGTTAGGTTAGGCATGAAACAAAAATGGTGGACTTTTTCAAACCTTCATGAAGCTTCAATGTAAAACAAAGCAAGCCACCATTTCTTTTCTTTTGCCAAAATGAAATAAATAAATAAATAAAAGAGTAAGTAAATAAAATCATAACCCTAACCATTACATAACCATGGTTTAATCTTAACATACACTTAAACAATCATGTATCATCAAACATGATACAATCAAATGCACAAATGTAAATCACATATACAATGTGCACAATCCAAGTGAGAAAATCCATTTAAAGTGAACCAATACTAGTTAATGCAAAGTAATATATCAAATATATAATTATGCATTAAATCATTAAATCAACACTTGATTTAACGATCCGGTCATATCGCATACAACCGACTAATATCCAATGTATCGGGTTATCGAATCAATCCTTGATTCGATAACTAGGTAATATCGCATACAACCATTCGACACATTTATCGCGAGAATGGAATACGGTATCACATACACGTATTATTCTCGGTCCCGCACATATCTCATATGCGCTCCTATTTCGTTTCGCTTGAGCTAGAAAACCTCTGTGTAGGACTCTAAAGACTCGTCAATACGCCGGCAGCAGGTGATGATCATATCAAACACCCACAAGCCGCAAGCGGTCTGATAAACGTAACGGCCATCCGGGTATTGAGAGATCAGAAGATCGACGAGCAAGCCCGCTCACACTCCAGTGAATCCAACCAGTAACACTACCGTACAGTCCGGTCTGATCGTCTGATATGTCGCATATCTCGCCTAGGGGTGGTAAACGTCAGACCCCAATAGCTCGATAAGTCGTGTCGATATGAGGTCTATAACAATTCGAGAAACTACTGGTAACACTTACCAGTAAATCTCAGCAACCCTGACCAGGGATTTCCTGTTATAGCCAATCGAACACAGCGCAACATCAACCCCCTATACCGGGAGAGACGAATCCCCTCCTATCGCTCATTGCCTCCATGTGACTCAGGACTGTACCCAAAAACCACCGTTTTGCACGCCCTCTTAGACGTGGTAAGATGGAAATCAAAGCACAGTGGGAACCACACAAGACTCCATGACGATCTCGGGTCAACAGACTACTCTGTACCAGTGTCACCAGAGAACTGCCATCTGACGTGAGGTATAATACCATCTGGGAGTTCTCGGTGAGTCCGTCCAGTGTACCCAGTCTCTACTGAGCACCCGTATATCATCTCTGATGTCAAACACCAATGGATATGGGATCATCCATCGCCCATCTGTATGGGTCGAGAAGGTATACGCTAGTCTACTCTCGTATATCGATGCCCCATCTCGATACACCCACGACTAGGGACTTTCAAGGATGTACTTATGGACTACCATGTCCCCACTAGTATGATCCGCATCATAGTCCAGGTAGTCAAGTACACATCCTAAGGGCTTTACCAACATGTAACAGAGAGACAATCAGTGCACACGTTAAGGTAAAGAGTAACCAGATAGCATACTATCATATCGAGCAAGAAAGTCCTCCCTATATATGTCCCAGCATCCACTACAATATACATCCTATGTACAGTAATGGCCTCTAGGGCATACATATAACTAACAATCTCCCACTTGCACTAGGGCCATCTGTAGCAGTGGTCGAAGTATCTCATACTCAACCATCCCATAAAAGTCTCTCTCTGGGAATAGGCCTTCGTGAGTGGATCCGCCGTGTTATCCTCTGAGTCTGCTCTCTTTGCCTCGATCACCTTGGAGATCAACCATCTCCATAATCAGGTGATACTGCCTTAGAATAAGTCTGGATCACTGATGGGACCGGGGTTCCCGGGCCAGAGCCACACTTCCATTGTCACACAATGGTAGGAACCTAGTTCATCTCATGAACCAATATACACCCAAACAGCCTCTTTGGTAGCATCTTAAGTAGCGATGTATCGTGCCTTTATCGTCTAGTATATCACAGCATCTAGCTTGGAACTCTTCCAACATACCGTCCCTTTACTGAGGGTAAAGACAATGCCTGCGACTGACATTCAGTCGTCTTTATCACCCTAGAACACTTCCAGTGATTCTCCCCAGGATCGATTGATACCATCTCACTACAACTAGTGAGAATCCTAACATCCAATTAAATCTATCTCATAGATCTGAAACTCAGGATTTAGGAGGTATCACATTGATCCTATCTGGAGAATCCTTGTGATAAGCGGAGATTGACCGATCATAGCATAGGAAACTCCTTCCCTATCAAGAGTATGTCATCCACGTACTCTACGAGGATCACCACCATACTCCCTACTACCTTTTTGTATATACAAGGTTCATCTACCATTTTGATGATGTCAACTTCCTTGACTCATCCATCAAAACAGATGTTCCAACTCCGCGATGCCTGCTTTATCCTATAAAGCATCTTGCACACGTTTCCGCTGCTCCCACTGTCTACGAGGCCCTCTGGCTGTGTACTTATAGTCGCTATCTTCTAAATCAGTATTTAGAAAAGATATCATGGCACCCAACCGCCAGATATCGTAGTCATGGTATGTAGCCGTGGCAAGTAGGATCTGGATGGACTTAAGCATAGATCCTTAGAAAAGGTTTCAACATAATCCTTACCTGATCAATGATGCAAATCTTTAACAAGTCTAGCTTTGAAAGTCTCAACTTTTCCATGTACACCAAGTAATCTTCTCAAGATATACTTGCTCCTGATGGGGATTTAACCCTTCAGATATAGCAACCAAAGTCCATACTTTGTTGGTGTATAAGGATTCCATCTCAGATCGCTAAGCATCCAGCCATTCTTACAGAGTCTCACTCCTGATGGCCAGCTCGAAACTAGTTGGGTCATCATCTCATGATGCAATCCTCGCTCCCACTATCATAGAGAAACCGAAGTATCTCTCAGGTGGGTGAGAAACCCTACTAGATCGGCGGAGAGGCTGAGGTTCGTTGGAATCTACTGAATCCTTTGGTTTTACCAAATCATCTGCTGTAGTTTGTATAGCTGGAACCTTTCCAGTTCTACATAACTGACGTTGCCTCGAGCTTGTCCGGATTTTGCTTTTAGACATAGGCCGGATAACCCCAAATCTTAACTAACTTAAGACATGGGCTCTTCCCTTTCCATATCACATATGAGATGGTAGGCAACTGATTTGATTGGAACCCTATTCAATAGGTATGCAGCTTCTCAAGTGCATAACTCCCAAAAGGAAAAAGGTAACTCAGTAGTACTCATCATAGAGCACACCACATCAAATAGGGTGTATCTTCTCCGCCCCGATATACCATCGTGCTATGGTGTATACAGAGGAGTAATGCTGAGAGAGAATCTCATTCTCCTTTAGAATAGTCCAGGAATTCCATGCACAAGTATTCTCCTCCTTGATCACATCAAAGGACATAATACTTATACCCATATTTTGGTTCTCTACTTCTAACTTATATTCTGTGAATATCTCAAAAGGTTCGGACTTGTGTTTCAACAGGAACATAGGTCTGAATCTCGAAAGATCATCAGAGAATGTAATGAAGTATAAAGAACCAGTCCTGGCATGTGTAGACAGGAGACCTTGCATACATCATCATGTATCAGTCCCAAGAGTTCACTAACTCTTTCTCTGTTTCCAATAAACAGAGCTATGGTCATCTTATCTTTGTGACATGACTGGCGAGTTTCACAAGATGTAAATTCAAACTGATTTAAATATGCATCTATATGTAACTCTAGCTAGTCGGGTCACTTTGATCTGACCTAGTCTACAATACCTCAAGAAGAATTCGTTCATTTCTGAACTTCTCCTCTTGTGTGTGTTCTGTATACTAAGAACTGTAGTTTGATTTAGAACATTAATGCTTTTAGATAACGTGGCTGAACCGATCAACTTTTGATATAGGAAATGTTCAAAACATTATCCAACAATACAAAATTTTATCATTTCTTTATTAATAAAGAGACTGATATGATTTTGTATATCAGGTTCGGTATCTAATAACATTCGTTCAGAATCAATGTATTACAATACAGGGTGACAGTGACCAACAGACTTGGCTGCAACACTTGCCCCGTTTTCTGCCTCATGAAACTTATCACCCGTTCTCAGTTTTTCTACCCTTTTGTAGCCCTATGTAACATCTTACATATCTGGGATCCTGATCCGGTATCAAATACCCAGGATACAGAGGATACTGAGAAACAGTTCTGTGTAACGAACACACCCGAAGATGATGCATCATCATGCACTCTCTTCGTTTGGGCGGCACGGGAAATCTGGTATTCCCCAATTTCCTGCTCTGTCTTATAACAATTATAAGTTGGAGCAGGACCAACGTTCCCCAGCTCAGTATAACAAGCGGGTTTGGTCAATAATCCGTATTATTATCTTGATTAAGGCGTGATATGGTCGCTACCTGGAGAGAGAGAGAAGAAAACACTCAGCGTGCGCTCTTGCAAGAATAGATTGGTTTTATTTTATCTAATCAGGATGGCTCCCACTGCTTTTTATCAAATCTTCCTTCAAACCCTAAAAGGAAAGACTAGCCGGGATTAATTACACACTATAAGTTCGCCAATCTTTCAGCCAGGCCAGTGTCGGTACTTTGAGGGAGGTCCCCCGTGCTTTCGCACGAACCTAATTAATGTAAACCTCGTTTTCCCAGAGGTGTAACCCCGTTAACACCTTTCTAGACACCTACTTGATCGGCTAATTGTAATGTATAGAACTCTCCCAGGAGTAACTTTTACTCGCAGCGGGTATCGGGATCCAACTATCTCATAGAAGGTATGCAATCTCATTGCAAATTTCAACACTTGAAATTCCTGATAATATTTTGCCCCTAGAAACTTATGACCTTGGCTAAGGTCAACAAATCATAAGCGCTAGTCAAGTTCAACCCGTCATTTCCTGATTGAATTAAACCCACCCGTACGACCCTTGGCTAAGGTCAACAAAGTCGCACGACTACCCTAACTCAATCACATCTCATGTTTTAGCAGATAAATACTAATTAGCTACCGTACACCACGCCTTGGCTAAGGTCAATAAACGCAGCACGAATACTAACTAGTCTCTATCTGAAATGACGGAGGGCTACAACAGGTTTTTCTGAAAACCTATTGCGTAATGAACTTGATATCGTTGTAGAATCAAATGAAGTTTAGAAATGGAGTGATTTTGAGGCTTTTCTAGTTTTGCTAAAGGGGTCACTCCCGGTGAAGGGATCGTCGGCCCTTTCCTCGTCGAATGAGGTGCGGGATATATCATATATATCACTGTGCAAAGCAAAAACACTTAAAAGCAATCAAAAGACAAACCGAGTGTGTAGCATCTGTCAGTTATTGCTAAAGGAGTCACTCCCGGTGAAGGGATCTCGGTCCTTTTCTTATCGAATAAGGTGCAGGATATATCACATATACCGCTGTGCAAAGCAAGAACTGTAGCTACCTGTTTTATTTTGAAATTCGATTGCACAACATCTTAGGTTTCTTTTCTTTCATTAATCACATTAATGAAGTCCCATCATTTAAGTACCTAAACATCACAGATAAATACGACGTACACTTATGCCATCCGCATTCGCCTCGATGTCCCCTCGTGCACCGTTAGGTTAGGTAACTAACGGCAGAGCGGGGCAGGGCTAGCACGGGTGTAAAACATAAGTAACGCCTATATAATATATCATATATACTATATACTGTATCTATCACAGAACATCACATGATCACATCACAGATATCGCAGCAGAAGAATCATATGAAATATTGGATATACTAGGACGTCCATGTTTTCAATACGAGCCAGTATAAAACACGGATTCCACGGTCGTGATGAATAGCCAATCCCACACCCCTAGAGCCCTACGAGAGCGGCAAGCAACCCTGCCAATTCTAGGGTTAGGAGACCCGGACTCGACTCCTCGAGTTGGTCTCCCACTGGATCCCAGAACCCGGTTACTTGTGCCCTCCTCCTTGGGTCTATCCTAGTGCAGAAAAGTAAATAATATACAAAAGGTGACTACTTCCGCAACCTGGAAGTGCCCCAATAAAAGAATATTACATACAAGTTTTTACATGAATGAAAATGAAAAACACTCATCTCACATAAAAAACCCCGGCTATTCGAACACGACGATCCAATATAACATATCCAGCAACACATAACATCACATGTCATCAACGTAAGTAAACATGTCCATCCCAATTGTCATTGACATATAGCAACGAAACCGGCGATATCACATATTACACTTACGGTCACAGAAAAGAAAGTGTAAAACTACAACAGTTGGAATCCGCAACCACCTCAGACATCGCATGCCTGACCAAATGAATTACTTAGACATCGCATGCCTAACAATTATAAACCCCGCATTTTAGTCTCAAAATTGAAAACACTTTTCAATATCAAGTCGTGCAATTCAACAAGATTCCCGACATCCTGATAGGATACTCGTCGCAAACTTTAGTAGACGGCCGCACCCCCGACGCCGTCGACGATGTGCACCAAGGCGGAACACCACTGCCGCGAGCACCCGAACGGATGCTTTCGGTGACGGGGTTCTCCTACAGTCACTTGGTCGGGGCTAAGGGGTGTAGCTGTCTATTAAGTTTACCGGCGAATATCCGCGTACGCTACGTGATTGCGACGGACTTTTGATCACATCAAAATTCCGTGGCAACCGATCAAGTGAGACTAAACTGCTATGTTTATAACATTCATTCATTTATCTCATAACTGTTTGTGAATTCCAATTATTGTATCACATTCCAGATAAACAGAAAATGTTAAACTTTCCGATCGAACAGTCGAATACCCAAGTTTTCCCGATACAGCTCAACACATGAAATAAGTCTAACAACATTCAGTTCGTGCCTCAGTACCAACGGTCCAGCCGTAGAAGGGTCAAGCCAACGCCTCACATGTGGCACGCCGTACTGCCCCAAACCCGAAGGTTCAAAGGGCAGTTCAAGACGGTCATATAATCGAGTTAAGGTTTGTTGTCTTCTAGAGGGTCAATCGAGTTACTTGCACTACTTAGAACGTCGTTAAACTACGGAAAAATCAAACACTTGGAAATTTCCCGACATGGGAAAAATTGGGTATTTATATCCGGTCGAACTTTTTAACATATTCTAAAAATTATCCGGAAATACACAAAGACGAAATTTGATAATCCGATCGAAACTTTGATTCCCAATAGTACCCCAGAATACTCTTCTGTAGAGTCACAACAAAAATATCCCAGAAAATATAGCATTAAATTATATGAGTTACTGTGCAGAAATCATCATACAAGGGAACAGTACGGCCGCGGAACCGCCGCAGCATGCAAAGCACGTGCCGCGGTTCCGCGGTGGAAAAGTCGACTTAGGCCCTCGTATTTCACAGTAATTCAAATAACACCCTGCTTAATTTTCTGCATATTTTTAATTGATAAAAATGCACGATTTCAGAAAAAGTACAGAGAGCATTTTAGGGTTTGGGTTTCGGTTCGATCGGGTTTCAAACGTCGTCTAGATTTCGCCTAAGGCTCTAGCTAGGCTCTGATACCACTGTAAGGTTCCTAGGCACTCTCAAGAGGTCTCACAAGGCATCAACCATGCCAATTTCAAATATTACGATGCCGAGAAACCCTAGACTAGATCGTTGGCTAGAAGTTTAGGCGATAAAACGAGCTAGTTTACAACTAAACTATAAGATAACGGAAATACAACCTTTGTAGATCCGGTGCTCCACCTCCATAGCTCCGCAATGATGTCTCTCCGCTGTCCAAAATGAATCCCGGGCTCAAGCGTCGGCTTCATCGGAGAAATGGACGGGCTAGGTCATCGACGACGTGCCGAAGATGATCTACGTCGAAGCATCACTAGATCAAGCTTCACCTTCACCAAGCCATGAAAACTTGTGAAGGAAACACACTCTACTACTTGGCAAGAGGTAGAGGATGAAGAAATAGGAAGTTGGTAGACTTTAGAATTGGATTTCTCACTCTAATTCATCAATCACCATTGATGGATGCAAGCTTCTTTCTTGAAGAAGAAGAAGAAGAAGATGATGATGATAATTGTTATGATAAGTTAATTAAAAAGGAAATGAAAAAGAATACTTATCATAATAATAACCATGGTCAAGTGTAGAGAATAAACTAGGGTTAGGTCAATGGTTAGGTTAGGCATGAAACAAAAATGGTGGACTTTTTCAAACCTTCATGAAGCTTCAATGTAAAACAAAGCAAGCCACCATTTCTTTTCTTTTGCCAAAATGAAATAAATAAATAAATAAAAGAGTAAGTAAATAAAATCATAACCCTAACCATTACATAACCATGGTTTAATCTTAACATACACTTAAACAATCATGTATCATCAAACATGATACAATCAAATGTACAAATGTATATCACATATACAATGTGCACAATCCAAGTGAGAAAATCCATTTAAAGTGAACCAATACTAGTTAATACAAAGTAATATATCAAATATATAATTATGCATTAAATCATTAAATCAACACTTGATTTAACGATCCGGTCATATCGCATACAACCGACTAATATCCAATGTATCGGTTTATCGAATCAATCCTTGATTCGATAACTAGGTTATATCGCATACAACCATTCGACACATTTATCACGAGAATGGAATACGGTATCACATACACGTATTATTCTCGGTCCCGCACATATCTCATACGCGCTCCTATTTCGTTTCGCTTGAGCCAGGAAACCTCTGTGTAAGACTCTAAAGACTCGTCAATACGCCGGCAGCAGGTGATGATCATATCAAACACCCACAAGCCGCAAGCGGTCTGCTAAACGTAACGGCCACCCGGGTATTGAGCGATCAGAAGATCGACGAGCAAGCCCACTCACACTCCAGTGAATCCAACCAGTAACACTACCGTACAGTCCGGTCTGATCGTCTGATATGTCGCATATCTCGCCTAGGGGTGGTAAACGTCAGACCCCAATAGCTCGATAAGTCGTGTCTATATGAGGTCTATAACAATTCGAGAAACTACTGGTAACACTTACCAGTAAATCTCAGCAACCCTGGCCAGGGATTTCCTGTTATAGCCAATCGAACACAGCGCAACATTAACCCCCTATACCGGGAGAGACGAATCCCCTCCTATCGCTCATTGCCTCCATGTGACTCGGGACTGTACCCAAAAACCACCGTTTTTCACGCCCTCTTGGACGTGGTAAGATGGAAATCAAAGCACAGTGGGAACCACACAAGACTCCATGACGATCTCGGGTCAACAGACTACTCTGTACCAGTGTCACCAGAGAACTGCCATCTGACGTGAGGTATAATACCATCTGGGAGTTCTCGGCGAGTCCGTCCAGTGTACCAAGTCTCTACTGAGCACCCGTATATCATCTCTGATGTCAAACACCAATGGATATGGGATCATCCATCGCCCATCTGTATGGGTCGAGAAGGTATACGCTAGTCTACTCTGGTATATCGATGCCCCATCTCGATACACCCACAACTAGGGACTTTCAAGGATGTACTTATGGACTACCATGTCCCCACTAGTATGATCCGCATCATAGTCCAGGTAGTCAAGTACACATCCTAAGGGCTTTACCAACATGTAACAGAGAGACAATCAGTGCACATGTTAAGGTAAAGAGTAACCAGATAGCATACTATGATGTCGAGCAAGAAAGTCCTCCCTATATATGTCCCAGCATCCACTACAATATACATCCTATGTACAGTAATGGCCTCTAGGGCATACATATAACTAACAGAGCAATAGTATATACATATTAAACCAACCACAGATTTTCAATGTCCAGAATACACACAAAAGAAAGTCTCCGGAAACAAATCAGACTTTCTTATGGCATTGTAGACCGGGTCACATCAATGAGAGAAGGTTGACGAAGTTACATACAGAAGGATATTTGGATCCGTTCGAATATCAATCATATACAACTTGTCAGTCCTGTCTCAAAGGAAAGATGACAAAGACTCCGTTCACTGGACACGGAGTGAGAGCGAGCGAGCTCTTGGGACTCGTACACGGCGACGTGTGCGGTCCAATGTCTACGAATGCACGAAGCGAGTATACATACTTCATTACTTTTACGGATGACTTTTCAAGGTACGGTTATGTCTTCTTAATGAAATATAAATCTGAAGCCTTTGGAAAATTCCAGAAATATAAGAATGAAGTAGAAAAACAAACCGGCAAAAGTATCAAGACACTGAGATCTGATCGAGGTGGTGAATACTTGAGTGCCGAGTTCCTGGATTACTTAAAAGAGAATGGAATTCTCTCTCAGCTTACTCCTCCATACACTCCGCAACATAACGGTGTATCGGAGAGACGGAACCGAACCTTATTGGATATGGTACGGTCCATGATGAGTAACGCTGAGTTACCGCGATCTTTCTGGGGATATGCGCTAGAATCAGCTGCATACCTTTTGAACTGAGTTCCAACTAAGACTATGCCTACTACACCATATCAGATATGGTGTGGGAAGAGACCCTATCTTAATCACATTAAGACATGGGGATGTCCAACTTTTGTCAAAAAGCAGCATGCGGACAAGCTCGAGGCACGCTCAGCACAGTGCAAGTTTGTGGGATATCCAAAGAACTCCAAGGGATATTTCTTCTATTGCGAAGAAGAACAAAAGGTTTTTGTTTCTCGTCATGCCCACTTCTTGGAAACTCAGTTTTTGGAAAAACAGATAAGTGGGAGCACAATAGAACTGCAAGAAATTCCAGAACCACGAGCTATTACTGAAAGCTTAGTAGAACCAGAGGGTTCGAAAGATCAGGACTTTCCTACGCTGCTCCGCAGAAGTAGTAGGCAGTCTCATCCGCCCGAGAGATACTACGGTTTTCTCATAGACAGGGATAGAGAGGATTGCATCATTGATAGTTATGAGCCTACTAGCTTCCAGCAGGCCATTCAGAGCATTGACTCGGTAAAATGGCTGGATGCAATGCGGACCGAAATGGAGTCCATGTACACCAACAAAGTATGGACGTTGGACATTGCTCCAGATGGGGTAAAACCCGTAGGATGCAAGTGGATCTTCAAAAGGAAGATTGGTGTAGATGGACAGGTTGAGACCTATAAAGCTAGACTTGTTGCAAAGGGTTTCTGTCAAAGACCTGGCTTGGACTACGACGAAACCTTTTCTCCAGTGGCTATGCTGAAATCCATTCGGATCCTTCTTGCCATTGCTGCCTTCCACGATTATGAGATCTGGCAGATGGACGTAAAAACCGCTTTTCTAAATGAAAATTTAGAGGAGTGTGTCTATATGGACCAGCCAGAGGGATTCATTCAGAGTGGGAGCAGCGGAAAGGTGTGCAAGTTGCTTAAGTCCATCTATGGACTAAAGCAGGCATTGCGGAGTTGGAACATCTGTTTTGATGAGACGGTAAAGGAATTTGGCTTTATCAAAAATCCAGATGAACCATGCATCTATAGTAGGTTTGTAGCGAGAACTGTAGTATTCCTCGTTTTATACGTGGATGACATTCTCTTAATAGGAAATGACATTCCTATGCTACAATCTGTCAAAGGGTTCTTGTCACACAGGTTCTCCATGAAAGACCTGGCTGATGCCTCTTACATTCTGGGGATCCGGATCTATCGTGACAGATCCAAGAGGATATTAGGACTCTCACGGTCTAAGTACATTGACACCATACTGAAAAGATTCAGTATGGAAGATTCCAAGCGCGGTAATCTACCGGCTTGTCACGGGATCACCCTCTCCAAAGAGATGTCTCCCAAGACTGATTTGGAAAGGGATCGCATGTCTATTATACCCTACGCTTCTGCGGTAGGCTCTATAATGTATGCGATGTTGTGTACCAGACCAGATGTAGCTTATGCACTGAGTGTGGTAAGCCGGTATCAGTCAAACCCTGGGGAGAAACACTGGATAGCGGTAAAGAACATTCTCAAGTACCTGAGAAGGACTAAGGAGATGTTCTTGGTGTATGGTGGAAAAGACCTCCAGATCGAGGCCTTTGCTGACTCCAGCTTCCAGAGTGACAAGGATGATTCCAAGTCCATGTCGGGTTTTTTCTTTACCCTCTATGGAGGGGCGGTGTGTTGGAAGAGTTCCAAACAGGAAACCGTTGCTGACTCGACGATGGAAGCGGAATATATCGCTGCTGCAGATGCCGCAAAGGAAGCTGTCTGGATAAAGAAGTTCCTCACGGAGCTTCAGGTGGTTCTTACCATTGTTGATCCAATACCACTGTATTGCGACAACAACGGAGCTATAGTTTTAGCGAAGGAACCCAGGTCCCATCAGAAGTCCAGGCACATCTTGAGTCGGTATCACCTGATCAGGGAGATCGTGGGTCGCCAGGAGATCGAGGTTCGGAGAGTTGCTACGGAAGATAACACTGCTGATCCATTCACGAAGGCCTTACCCCAGACTCAGTTCGAGCGGCTGATCGAGATGATAGGTCTTCAATACGCCAGTACATGGCCTTACTGCAAGTGGGAGATTGTTAGTGTATATGCCCTAGAGGCCATTACTGTATCATACTGGATTGTATATTACTTGATGGAAGCTTGGGATATTCACCTTGTATTGACATTCTTGCTCAAAATGGTAGTATGCTACTTGGTTTGTTTCTGCTTTAATGTGTGCATGTGTTTCTTTTAGCATATCGCCTTTACACATTAGTGGAGCCCTTAGGATCTTTGCTTGATTACCAGCGTTGTGATGGCAGTCACACTCATGGGGGTTGGGTAATCTATAAGCACATCCTTATGCAGGTCCCTAGTCGCAGGACTATCGAGACAGGGCATCGATACTCCGGAGTAGACTAGCGTATCCGCTTCTCATCCCAGCTTGGGAGACGGCCTGTCCCACAGCCGTCAGTATGTCGTACTTGGGATAGTATGCGGGTGCTCGTTAGGTTACGAGTACACTGGACATGACTCGTCGGGAACTGTTGGTAGGTATTATACCTATCGTTAGTTATCAGTTCCCAGGTTACATGAGTACAGCTTAGTCCGTTGACTTGACACTGTCACTTCGCCTCGAGTGTGTTCCCACTGTACTTTGATTACTACCCTACCACGGCTCAAAGGAGTCGTGCAAACAGGTAGTTTTGGGGTGCAGTCCCGAAGCACTTGGAGGCAGTGACGGTTAGACAGGATTCGTCTCTCCCGGTATTGGGGGTTGATATCGCGCTGTGTCTGGGAGAGCCATTACACAAAGTCCCTGGCCAGGGCAAGCGAGATAGACTGGTTATCTCAGGTGTTCTGGGATACACTCCGGCATGACTTGTACCGCTAGTAGGGGACTGACGTTTACCGCCCCCCTAGGCCCGCCATGCGATGTTCTTAGATGAACAGACCGGACTGTACGGAGACTGTCACATTCAGGGTCAGTAGGAGTTCAGATGGGGTTTACCTCGTCAGTCTTCTTATTGGCATCTACCTGGGGACCGTTACGTACAGCTAGTGCCGCTTGCGGTCTGTGGTTAAACCCACTGCCAACGTAGTGTCGAGTCTTTAGAGTCCCACACAGAGGGTTATTCTCCTTTAGGCAAAATGAGTAGAGGTCGCATAGTTTTGCGACAGGGTTCGTTCACATCCGCGCACTTGTGCACGTTTGGTGTCCGGACAGCTTATACTAGCGGGCTTTGGTTTAAGCCGGATCCTAGTATATGATTTGGGATTGGTTTTATCTCATTGTATCCGTGTTCCTCAGAACACGGATACGGGTGTGTATGCACAGTTGACTGAGACAGAGGCAGAGGACTTTGATTAGGGTTGATGACTATTGTCATTTTCTTAACCCTAATATTTATGTGTGAATTATGATTTATTGATATTAGTTAATTATAATTGTGCATGGTTAGGGTTGTTGACCATTTGACCTAGGTTGACAAGTTGACCTAGGTTGACAAGTTGACCATCATCATTCCATATGAAAGATGCTCTTTGATCCTTGCAAAAGCATTTAATGTGAAATTATAATGGTCATTTCTTGATTAACCATGACAATTATCTTGACTAATTATCTATTATTCATAAATCACATATATGTGAGAAGGTTGAGATATTCTTCTCATTTTTTTTATCATTTTCATTCTCTCTCCTCCTCTTCCTCTCTCTCTAACTCTCCCCTCTCATGAGTTGAGAACCATTTGAGCTTGAGATAATCCCTTCAAAAACACTCTCTACTCCTTCTAAGGTCCTAGGTCTAGCACACCAAGCACCTTAGTTACTTCTAGTTTGAGGTTGGAGCCAAAGGTTGAGGCCCTCAGGTGGATCTTTCTTCGGCAAGAGAAGGCGACAAGGAGAACCCTTTCTTTCACTCCAAGGAGCAAGGAGAGAAGGACTTGAAGACCTAGGTATAACCCACTTTCCGAGTAGCTAACTCTCTTTAGCTTTGTTAGTTAGTTTTTTTTAGCAAAGATCCCTCCTTTACATAGTCCATGTTGCCTAGAGTTGTAAAAATCAGATTTTTCATAACGTTTTCGCCTCCCCGCAAGCACCGGGGTGGGCAACGTGGACTTACAGGCTAAACAAAGCCTCACATGCTAAACAGGTGAGGACACCTCCTTATGTAGAATTAAATTCTACTTAATGAAGATCCAACGGTGATTAAACATAGAATTAAATTCTATTGGGAAGAATATTTTCTGTTAAACAGAGAGTTAATGGATCAAAGATCCAAAATATTTTCTATATTTTTCTAAATAGATAAAGATTATACTCTGTTAAACTGAGCACCCTTGGATTAAAAATCCAGTGGTGATTAAAATGTCACCGCTCGATAGAATTTTATTCTATATATGGGAGAATATCCCCAATCTTGTTAAAAACAGGAACAATATCTTCTGTAAAAAACAGAAGTCATTGGATCAAAGATCCAACGGTGGGTAAAATTCCCCAAATCAATTCTTAGACCAATTAAATCAATTGGGATCTCCTAATGAGAGTTTTTCTCAGAATTAAACAAACTTCTCTCCACTATATGAAGAACCCGAGACTTCAAGTCTACAAAAAAAGATAAAAAAAGAGACAGACGTAAAGAGAGAGAGAACTCCCCAGAGGCATAAAAAAAGAATATACAGTGAGCTTTTGAGGAACAGGAGAATTTAATTCTCAAAGAAAAGACTTGCTTCCTTGAAACACTAGGTAAAAAGAAAACACCTCTCTTTTGCCTCTCTAAGGGTTTAACCCTTCATATAAGAACTCGGTTCTTTTCTCTGGTTGAGATTTGCAGAGGCAAATCACCCTACAAGTTAAAAATTTAATTCTCATTGAGTAGATTTTGCTCTCCAAGATTCAAAACCTAGGGGAAAAGAACTAAGTTACATAAAAAAAAAGGGAGAAGAAGAACGGGAACACATAGGAATTTAATTCTTCCAAAGATTACGGTTTAACCCTATATAAAGAACTTAGTTCTTCAATAAAAAATAGTGATCCAGGATCTCTAAGGACAAATCGTTGGTACTTACCACTATTTCGAAGCCTCACGTGTTTCCCACGTGAGTGCTTCAAACGAACAAGGAAAATAACCAAAACTTCCTTACGTGTTTACCATGTGATTTGTTTAAAAGGAAAACAAGTAAAAGAAAGAGGAAACTGCAGTACTCCAGCATCAATAAAGGAAAAGAGGACACCCACGTGCTTTGCACGAGAACCAAGTGCTTAGCACTTATATAAAAGAGGGGGGAATAAAACCCAAAAAGCAGTGCCCATATTTGGGGTACCTCACGTGTGTCACGTGAGCGCCATAAAACTCTAGTGTTTAACACTAGTCTGGCGCTCATATTTGGGGTGCCTTACGTGTATCACGTGAGCACTATAAAACTCTAGTGTTTAACACTAGTCTGACGTCCATATTTGGGGTGCCTCACATGTGTCACGTGAGCGCCATAAAACTCTAGTGTTTAACACTAATCCAGTGCCCATGTGAAACGCATGTGAGCATTGTATTCCTCAGTGCTTAGCACTGTTGGAGACTTAAACTTAGCCCAAAATTGCTAAAGTTTTCTGAGGTTAGACCTCTTTGATACTAAAACAACTGAGCCCCTGTGCTCATGCTTTCCCAAATTGACCTTAGTCTCAAAAAATGACTAGTGGTCTCCCATTGATGATATCCCAAATAATACTCATCATATATCTCTTAAGATAATTTTAGTCTCAAACATGACTAACATTTCTTAGGTCTACAGCAGCACCATCTTTTTCCTCAAATATGAGATTTGGTTTAAGGGTATATCTCTCCACACCTTTGATATATGTCGTTGTAATTCTTCAACATCTTCGGAGAGGTGGCGGGTCCCAAAAACCAACAACTCATTGATGCACTTTCAAATTGACGTGCACACCTCAAATCAGACTGCACCCCAAATTGAGCATATTCCATATCAACATCGTTGTTCATCCCGTCACGTAACAAATATACGTGCACGCAAGATGGATAACGGACTGAGACGTCCTTAAACTAAAATCTCACCTCCAAAATGGTGATCAACGGACCGAGATGTTCTTAAACTAAAATATCACCTCCAAAATGGTGATCAACGGACCGAGATGTCCTCAAACTAGAACTTCGCCTCCAAAATGGAAATAATGGACCGAAATGTCCTTAAACTAAAACAGTGAAGCTCAAATGCCCTTTTGTTGGATCTGAAATAAAAATGATCTTCAAACCACGCTAAGTGGATTTTAGTCTCAAATTAGACTAATGTATCCTTAACAAAAACAAATCGTGCCCCCAAATGCTCACGTACATTTAAGTTGATCTTAATCTCAAAATAGATTAACGATCCTTAAATAAAAAACCTCAAATCTAAGATATACGGATTTAGACTGATCCACGTCCTACGGGCGACAACATAAATTAGTCTCTGTATACAATCCACGGGCAACCAAAACAAACAAAAACACACATGACACGAAGTGAACTTCCGGAGCAGGAGAAAGTGGTTATCGCGATGCGATAACGTAATTAACTGCAGGGGCTTGCGCCTGCAGGGAAGAGCATCCCCATAATCAAAAAACCCCTCACAAACGAGGGGGAATATGACGAAGTCTGCTACAACGGCCGCATCCGTCCAAACCTCCGCTATACGGTGCCATAAATCAACTTGGAATGTTTGGAGAAGTGGACAGATAAATCCAAATAGTATCTGCCCCCAAAATTCAGTGTCAGACGTCCTAACGTCCTAGTCGCGTCTTTCGGCGGAGAACATCATGTTTATCTTTATTTTTGCCTATTTTATGTTGTTCTGGGTATGTTTTGTGAATAATTGCAGATTACAGGGATTAAAGGGAAAAGTATGCAAAAGATGGACTACGTGCATTGGATGTTGACTTGATTAAAACTAAACAGAAATAAACAAACAAGATATCAGAAAACGGAACAAAGATTGAAGATCTCGAGTTAGAAATACAAAACATGGAAAAAATATCGAGCCCTAATTCCCTAAAATTTTGACC
This sequence comes from Agapanthus africanus, assembly GCA_030015575.1. Taxonomy (NCBI): domain Eukaryota; kingdom Viridiplantae; phylum Streptophyta; class Magnoliopsida; order Asparagales; family Amaryllidaceae; genus Agapanthus; species Agapanthus africanus. Next base: position 459,430,100 of record JASDDO010000012.1, on the reverse strand, counting down.
AAAAATACGAGATCAACGGATTTGGCCGAAATTTGGTAGAATATTGGAGTTGGGATTTTTTGGAAAAATTGAGATTCTCTGTATTTTTTGTAATGTTTGTTCTGGTTTCCAGAAAGCCCTATAAATTCATCTGTAATCTCTATTAGGGTTTCATCTCTTCCTTAGCATTTTTTAGGGTTTTCAATTGGGAGAGATCAAAAAAATTTGTAGGTTATTTATTTTTAATGCGGAAATTTTATTTAGAATTGCTTTCTTTAATTATGAGTAGCTAATTACTTTTTCTAGGGTTAAAATTCTTTGCTATTATCGTTGGGTGATTTCTTCTATCTATTTTCTTTTCTTTGTTTTTCATGATGAATTTATCTTGATCTAAAAGTCTCTCTTTTCGTTATTCATCTAATAAACTAAACTATATGATGATAGTTGACGTCTTGAATAGGTGTAGGGAAATGTGGTAACACCGAAAAACCAGTTAGATTAATGATATCGTGATGAACTAGAAATCTAATTAGGGAAGGTAAGATGCGGTTTCTAATCAATAGAATTCAACCTAATTAATTAGGGTGATCTAGGTTACGCCGATAATATAATAGTTTGTAGATTGATCACTTACAAGTTATTAATCGAAAGGTAAGGCTAGGTTATTATTAATTAACTAGAACTATTGTTTTAATTATATTTCTAAATGCTTTTATATAATTGATAGGTTATTTTTATTCGTATGAATTATTCTTACATAAGTTGTTTGATAATTCATGGCCATATTAATTTATCCTATACGTTTATATAATTAATAGTTAAATAATTAAAACTAAGAAATAGAAAAGAAGTAGAATCCTATAAACCAACCATAATAGTTAAAGTAATTCGACGCCGTTGGATCTCCTTTATATTATTTAAACCCACTTTTATTTAACTTGCTTTAAATTTCCTTGAACTTTTATTTAATTGCTTTTAATTTTAGTTTAAATCAATTATGTCTTTACTTGTTTTAAAATTAATTAAAATCGCAACACCTCTCTGTGGACGATCTATAAGTACTACAATTGCACGACTATATACCTGCAGTTTAATTTGAGAGATTAAGAAAGTATCCATCATGTCGCCGGAGGTATATATTTCACTCCACTTTTCATTAATTTTTACATTCTAAATATTATTTTGTCTTGTTATTGCTTGCATATCTATATATTTTGTAGATACAGAGCAACCACGGTCCAAGAGGTGGACTCGAAGGCCCAATCAGTCCTACAAGCTGAGGCCCGATGCTAGTAAGGGGCAGGACATTCTCCCTCTTCTTTACCTCCGATCATCGATACACTGACGATAATGCCGAGAGGTTCAACTGGTATATGGTTGATGAGAGCCGCATCTAAAAGAAGTATCCACTTCACGTAGACTGGGGCGAGCAGCACACCCGCTCCTCAGGCCCAGGTATTATTATATATTTTAATTTTATTTATCATATAAATTTATTATCTTTTGGAACTTATAATTTAAAGCATTAATTTCTTGTATTTACAGACGGATTACGACTTTCAGCCCTTACCCGATCCCGATCACCCTGATAGAGCGCTCGATCTTCATGCACTTTACCGGGGCCTCATGACCAACATTTTCTAAGCTCCGGTATCATAGGAATGAGTTGAAGAATGATTGCTACGAGTTATGGCGGACGACCCCTGAGGCAGAGAGAGCGGCTCTCGTGTAGACTTTGGCCTTTAGCATGGTCGATGTAGATACACGGCCTCTCTTGTGCCAGTTTTTTGCGTCTGAGCGCAAGCATGTTTGTAATTTAAATGTAATTTAGTGTTTAGTATATAATTTATTTATTTATTGCTTAATTAGAAAACTAAATCTGATTTTGTTGTGCAGAAACAAGCCGCTCGAAACAAGCATGTTGGGGTCAAAAATTACACCCCGGTTGACCAATTCAAAGTCAACCTTAAGCCAAGTAGGCCCGAGAACAAGAAAGCAGGCCCGAACCCAAGCATGCAAGCCCGAGCCCAAGTCAAGTGGGCCCAAGCCCAAGTCAAGACCAAGCATGGAAGGGGCCGGCTCCATGACAAAAAAATGAAGCTATAAATTAGTTTAATGTATTTTTAAATAAATGGATGGAAAAGGGGGAAAAGCCCAAAATTTTGTAAACCCCATTGCTTATGTGCAAAAAGAAATAAGCACATGAGACATGAGGAGGCACAAGTGCCATATGGAAAAACCCAAGGGGTTATATGTAAAGTGCGTAGCCTATAAAAGGCTAACATGATGAGAAAATCAATAAAAAACTTTCATTCTCTCAAAAAATTTAGGGTTCTGTGCCTCTTTCTCCTTTCTCGAGCTTTTAAACCTTCTTCTCTCTTTTTTGAATTAAATCAAGAATTTAACTCTTCTTTTCCTAAAAAGAAATAGTTTTCACCATAAAACCCTCGAAGGGGAGCTCAAATCTCTAAAAGGGAGACTTTTAATCTCAACGCCCTTTTTCTCAAAGATCCAACAAAAAGAGAGGAGGAAAAAGGAACCCATTTGAGAAGAACCCTTTTTAGGAAAGTCTAAGGCTCGAAGAGGACAAAAAGGGACCCCCTTTCAATATTCAAGATCTAAATCCTTTGGAAGTTTAACTCCAAATCTATCTTTGAGGAGTTCAACTCCAAGATCCAAATCCTCAAAGGAGTTTAACTCCAAACTCAGATCTTTTAGGAGTTTAACTCCAAATCCAAGCCTTTTGGGAGTTTAACTCCAAATCCACATCCAATTTCTTTCTTAGAAGTTTAACTCCAAAACACTTCGGGAGTTTAACTCCCAGCCCAAGGGCTAAGCTCCTTCTTCCGCTGGTTTTTCCAGTGGTTTCGTGCCGCGCACGTGACCCACTGGCGCCCAGTGGCTACGCGCACGGCACGTGACCCACTGGTGCCCAGTGGCCACGCGCACGGCACGTGACCCACTGGCGCCCATTGCCCACACGCCTGGCATGTGATCCGCTGGCGCCCAGCGGTCATGTGTTGTCTCACGCGTCCTTAAGACGCTCCTCACTCCTCTTTTTCCCACACGCTCCACACTCAATAGACATCTCTCGTTAGAAAAAATTTCTAACGGGGCGCTGCGCCCCACCCCATACCTCGTGAGGGGGCTGCTAGCCCTCTTGACCCAATCCTGCTATCCGGGTAGCGGAACCCACGTAAACTCTGCAAGGCCCTCGATACATCCAAGACCTCTTCAAAACACAACACACGCACACTGCATATTGAGTTCGCATGACCAGTTTTGCCCAACAATCGTAGATTCCTTCGCTCCAAAAGCGAGGGGTAATTAACGGTAGCTTAGTCCGCGCCTGTTCACCGCCGGAAGATGGACCGGGACGTCAGTCCTGAATTTTAGGGGCAGATGCTTTTTGGATTTATCCGTCCACCTCTCCGAATATGCCAAGTTGATTTATGGCACTGTATATCGGAGGTTTGGAAGTATGCGGCCGTTGTAGTAGAATTTATCATATTCCCCCTCGTTTGCTAGTGGTTTTTGATTGTGGGGACGCTCTTCCCTGTAGGCGTAAGCCCCTGCAGTTAATTACGTTACCGCATCGCGATAACCACTTTCTTCTGCTCCGGAGGTTCACTTCGTGTCGTGTGTATGTTTGTTTGTTTTGTTTGCCCGTGATTGTATACGGAGACTAGTTTCTGTTGTCGCCCGTAGGGTGTGGATTAGTCCAAATCCGTATATTTTTATATTTGGGTTTGGGTTGATTTAATGATCGTTAATCTGGTTTGAGATTAAGTTCATCTTAAACAGATGAGTATTTGGGCTCGATTATTTTAGTTTAAGGACATCGCGGTCCATTATCGCCATATTTGAGGCGAAATGTTAATTTAAGGATGTTTCGTTCCTTTATTGCCATTTTTGGAGGCGAATATTAGTTTAAGGACATTTCGGTCCATTATCCATTTCTGTCCAATTTGGGGCACGATCCGATTTGAAGCATGCACGTCAATTTGGAAGTGCATCAACAAAAGAAGTTGTTAGTCGTCGGGACCCGCCACCTCTCTGAAGACGTTGAGGAATTACAACGACATGTATCAGAGATGTACCCTTAAACCAAATCCCGTATTTGAAGGAAAATGGGTTGTTGTGGACCTAAAAAATCATTAGTCATATTTGAGAATAAGAACTTTAGGAGACATAGGATGAATATTATTTTGGATATCATCAATGGGAGACCACTGGTCATTTTTGAGACTAAGATCAGTTTGGGAAACCATGAGCAATATGAGCTCGGTTGATTTAAAAACAAAGAGGTTTGACCTCAAGAAACTTAGCTAATTTTGGGCTAAGATTGAGTTTCCATAATTACTCAACAGTGCTGATCACCGGGACGTACAGCGCTCACGTGTAAAACATATGGGGTGCTGGATTAGTGCTAAGCACTAGAGTCCTGTGATACTCACGTGTGAAACATGTGAGGTGTTGGATTAATGCTAAGCACTAGAGTTCCATGGCGCTCACGTGTGAAACAGTGAGGCCCCCCAGAAGTGAACGTTTGTTTGTCATTTTGGACTAATCATGTAGTGCTGAGCACTCTAGATAATACTCACGTGGGAAGCACGTGAGTGCTGGGATTTGGGATTTATTTTTTCGTATCCCTCTTTTTACAGAAGTGCTAAGCACTTGGATAGATCTCACGTGCATTTCACATGACTACTTCCTTTTAGGGAGACTGCCTAATTGACAAAAAAGTTTTTCTTTACATTTTAGGCGCCCACATGAGAATCACGTGAGACGGGTTTGGCTGTTCTTTTTGTTCGTTTGAAGCACTCACGTGGGAAACACGTGAGGCTTCAAGATGGTGCTAAGCACTAAAGAGTCACCAAGATGTTCTTGTGTTTTCTTAGAGATATTGATCTCTGTTAATGACATTTTTAGTCATTGATGATCATCAAGATCTCGTTTTTGAGGATCTTGGATCATCATCATTTTTTGAAGAACTAAGTTCTTTATATATGGTTAAACCCTAATTTTTGGAGGAATTAAATTCCTATATGAACCTGTTATTTCTTTTTAACTTAGTTCTTTTCCCCTAAGTTTTGAATCTACATAACAGAATCTTCCCGATGAGAATTAAATTCTCAACTTGTGGGGAGATCTGCTTCTGTAAATCTCAACTAAAGGAAGAACTAAGTTCTTATGTAAAGGGTTAAATTCTTAGATAGGCAAAGAAGAGACACTATGATCTCTATATTTCTTTTTTTTATCTAGAGTTTCAATGAGGCAAGTCTTCTTCTTCTTTTGAGAATTAAATTCTCTTTCTTTTTCAAGAGCTCACTGTATATTTATTTTTTTTGCAGAAGCGTGTGGGGAGTTCTCTCTTCTTCTTTTTTCTTCTTATTCTCTCTTTTCTATTTATAGGATAAGAGAAAAGATGAACTTGTTAGAAAAATCTCTGACTGAGAGATCATGATCAATCCAAAATGATCTCTCGGATCACTTGGTGAATCTTATTCACCATTGGATTTTTAATCCAAAGGCTCTCTGTTTAAAAGAGAAGTTTTTTTGTTTACTTAATAATATTAGGAAATATATTATCCTAAGATAGAATTTTTATTCTATCAGATGATCGGTGGGTGATTTTATAATCACCATTGGATTTTTGATCTAAGGGTCATCTGTTTAACAGAGAAGATCTTTCTAGTTTGAGAAAGTTCAAGGAAAATATTTCCCAAATAGAATTTAATTCTATCTTGACAAAGAGTGTAGCAGAAGAACTCACGTTTTTAACATATAACCCCTAGCATGGGTTTCAGTATGCTTTATTTTCAGCGCTCATATACCTATCAACTCTCATGTGTTTAACACGTGAGGCCTGTTTGACTTTCCAATTATTTGATTACAGTGCCTATATACTTTGCATATAGGTGCTCACGTGTTTAACACGTGTGGCTCATTTATCCCATTTGTTTTTAACTGCAGCGCCTATATGCTTAGTATATAGCCACTGCAATCAAATAATTGGAAAGCCAAACACGTGAGACTTTAATAATGGGGACTTTCTTCTTTTTCCCCTTTTTTTATGAAGGAACAAATGCCCCCCAGCGTTGCTCTCACATGGTTTGCACGTGAGTGCAACGCTGTCCACCTTTACAACTGTTGGATTGCCTAAGGGAACGGGGAGATGAACCGCTCACCATCACATCTTATAAATGGGGGGGTTTGGCTCTTTAGATGATCACTATTTCTTCATCTTCTTCCTTAATTTTTTCTTGAGAATTTAATTCTCCTATCAGAGCTTAGCTCTCTGTCCACAGATGTTTCAGAGTTAAACTCTACAAAACTCCTTTTTGGGTGAGGATCTTGAACAACGTTTACCCCTTAGGGAAAACCCCCTTTCAATTTTTTTCTGGATGTTAAATCCATCACCAGAGCTTTGCTCTTGCCTTGAACTGATCTGTTAAAGATCTAAAAACACTCCCATTTTCTTTTAAGAAGGCTCTGGGGTCTTAAGGATTGTTAGTTTTTTTACCTAGGGTTTACCCTATCATTGCTCTTTGAGGATCCTTGGAATTTAATTCCATTTTCTTTGTCTCCCCACCATATGGGTTTCTGGGATTTAATCCTATTATCCAAGGAATTTAATTCCATATTACAGAGCTTAGCTCTAAAAGACTCGGAGACTTTTGAGAATTTTATTCCCTGGTGTTCTTGAGCATTTTTTCTTTTTAGGGTTTTAATACCCTTGACACAGATTTGAATCTGTTGTGTATTTTAACAGAACTCGTTTTTCGAGGATGTTAGGAGTTGTTTAAACTCCACTGCTTATTTAATGAGAATCCATTTGGATTCTCACAATTATTATCTTTCCTAATCATTGGTGAGCCGCCATTTGGATTTCGTGGGGCCTACTGGCTTTGTAGTTAGTGGTCCCATGAAACAAACTCATATATATATATATATATATATATATATATATATATATATATATATATATATATATATTAATGGGTCCCCCCCTTTTTATTAGGTATGATGACATCACTTCCCTACTTCCCTTACACACGCTCGAAGGCCGCTTTCCCACAGTCACCGTCAGACGAGGAAGTTTTGGCGGTGATTAGGGCACATGATAAGAATACTAAGAGTCTTCTCCTATGGGGAGTTTGGTATGGACACATTATCAGGGGTCGACGTAGTTCACATGCGAGGTACCAACAGAACCTATCCATTCAATATCATTCACGAAGCGTCCGCATATTGCTTATGCGGTGGAGGCGGCTAATTGGACCCCCGAGGGCCGTCTCGAGCCATCAACGACAGGGATACCTAATCAACCCTCGATGTCTATTGATATTTTGGGACGCTAAATCTTCCAAGGCGAAGCTCGACCTTGGGGGCGGGTCTACAAGATAGGCGTCACCCCGCGGCACCCAGTAGGCTACCTTCCTTGGGCCCATTACATTCTCTCATCTCAACGCTCACGGCTGCAAAAAGTTGGGCTATATCAAGCGATGTATGCATCATTGTTCTACTATCATGCTCCCCACTTCTGGTGGGTCAAGGCTTTTTTAAACCAGTGGAACTTTCTGACAAATACTTTTCTACTGGGGGACCGCGAAGTCTCTATTTTGCTGGAGGAGTTCCGCGAAATTTCAGGGCTACCGATCAGGGGAGAACACTATGAAGAATTACTACCCCCTGACGAGTATATATTTGCTATGGTGCCAGCGGTGCTTGAGGGCTTGACGACCGAGAATGTTGTTAAACACAAACACCCGATTCTGATCAAAGCCTTAGGTATTTTCAAGAAACTATTCGTGGCATCGGAAGGGAAAGGTGTCACTTTCGACGCTTTCATTGCTTGCTTTCTCCGTGAAGATGTCTTATCCAAGAAAGCTCCGAAATTCGCAAAGGTTGAGGACCCCTTCGGTTTTGGCTTGAAGAAACTGCCGGCCAAAGAAGAAGACCTGCCGCAGTTTTACATTCCAATTTTATCGGTCGTAGCCTTTGATGCAATCGCTGCCCCCGGAATGGAGGAAGAAACTTTCTTTATCGGCTTTATCAGTTTCTGGCTTAGCTGGTTTTCCATGCCGATGCATCGCTGTTTCATGAGGGCTTTCGTCTTCTATCCTACCCATCGCATAGCCGAAGGAGCGCGGTTGGTTGTTGGTGTTGCAGGACTGTCACACTTATATCATGGTCTAAGTACTGCCACCAATACTTCAAACCCGGGTGCGTACACCGTGAATTTCTCCCTCCACTACTTCATATCATGGATCGAGATGCATGTGTTAGGCGTCTTTGCTGCACACCGGCGCCCTACTTTCTATGAAGCATATACCTTCCCATGGGTGATGAGGCTGGTCGATGCTTCTGCTCCTGATCCAACCCAGTTGGGGGTTCTACGGGTATTGCTTAATCCATATTCAAATGAGGGCGAGATGGTTTTCAGCGACCGAATCCTTTCTGCTCCAGTGGGGCCCATTCAACAACTATTCGATTTGTCAAAGAGTGGAGCTCCGACTATAAAGCCCAAAGAGATCATGCATCTATACTTAATCCGGCCGGGATACCTAGTGTTACATATAAATGATACTGCTCTATTCATGCGGTACAATCCGCATCGCTTCGCCCAGCAGTTAGGTTACAACCAGGGCGTCTCGCTTGAAGCTTTTCTGGTTGAGCCTACTCTCTTACTGGAGGTCACTCGTGATGTTATCCACCACTTCATGTGGTTGGATACTGGTTCCGTCTTCATGATTCCCGAGCCTGACTATCTTCCGAGGCCCGTTTGACCCTTCAAGGGCTGGTATCACCACCGGGTTGGTCCTATCATTGCAGAGGAGAGAAGGGTTCTCTTTAAATGTAAATCCCCTGCTTCCGCTCAAGCCATCAGTGCCTAGTTGCAGCCACGGTCGGTTATTTGCCCTCCGCTGAGGGACAGCGACTCAGTGCTTATTCTTAAGGCTACTCGGGCGGAATCAGTCACCCGCACTGGTATGCCGATTCGTCCTAGGGATGGGGAATAAATTCCTGAGAAGGCACTGGCAGCGGCATCACCAAAAACAGACACCGAAGGTGAGTTTGGGCAGCGCCATGCAAAATTGCCGAAGGGGAGGAAGCGCCCTTCTTCTAGTACTGGTTCGGGCCCTAAAAGGAGGAAGAAATCGGTCGTCGGTTTACTCGATGCGTTGCTTGAGTACGAGCCTTTTCACGATGAGCCTATATTTGTGCATGAACCAGACGACAGTCTCCTCTTTCCTGGCACATCTGCCGAGGAAGGCGCTCAGCAGACCGAAGCCTTGAAGCGATCGCAAGATGAAAACGAAAATAAGCGTCCTAGGAAGGGAGGCTTTCCCCCTGTTGTATTCTATGACGTTGACCCATTATTACCTAGGTTACTAATGGGTCCTCTGAAGATGGAAGAAGAACGTGCTTTCAAACAGCCCATCTCGGCCATTTCTGAAGACGAGGCTGCTCTGAAGACGGGCAGGCATTTGCTTTCGATCGAAGCCCGCCGAGCTCGATTGAACAGAAAAGACCAGCAGCTCGAAAAAGCCATACTTCAAGCTCCCTGGCGTATTGGTATGCATATTTTTTTACGTCTCATTTGGTAATTAATTTGTATTACTTTCACCTCATATTATCTTTTACAAAAATTTTGTAGGGCCTTCTACAACGAGCGTAGTCTTGAGCCCCGATTGCATCATGGAGACTCCAATGACGGCTTCTATTCCTCTGGCGGAGATTGCTACACCGGCCGTAAATTCTATGTATATCTTCAATGATGCACCGGAGAGTAGAGGAGTGTTTCCCCAATCAGAGCAAAGCTCTGTTCAAATTCCAAGATTTGAAATGAAGCGACGTTTCTGTTTTCCCCAATCAGAGCAGAGCTCTGTATTGAAATTCCAAAAGTCAGAAATTGAAGCAACGCTTCAGATTCGGCGCTAGGCGCGCCACGTGTCAAACACGGGTGCACAAGCGCAGTTGCGCTGCACGCCACGTGTCAAACGTAGGCGCGCTGGCGCAAGGTGCGCCAGCGCTGGAATTAAAAATTCCCCACCATCAGATCAAAAGATCTAATAATAATAAATTATTAATTAATCAGAATTAAAATTCTGTTATGGAAAGATTTTCTCAATCTTATTAAAATAAGAAGATTATCTTCTGTAAAATAGAAACCATAGAATCAAAGATCCAACGGTGGGGAAACATCCCCAAATCAATCAGAGAAAGATCTCTTTAACTGATTTAACAAATCAATTTGCCCTATATAAAGGCCCCAAGACTTCTAGTCTAAAATAGAGAAACCCCCCTACAAACTTTGAGAAAAACTCAAAGAGAAAGAAAAGCAAGCTTTTAGCGAAAGAAGATCATTTTCTTCAAGGTAAAGAACATGATTCTTGAACACAGAGATGAAATCATCTCATAAAAAAAGAACTATCTTCTAAAAAAGATCATAGATCTACAAAAGACCGAGGTATTTGATATAAAAAAGATCAAAAGATCTTATTATAAAAAAACAAAAAGAAGAAGTATTCACTTCATTCACAAATCATTGATCTACAAAGGTAGTGCCTTTTTTATAAATAAGAACTTTTGTTCTTGAACCTTGAGGCAAGGCCTCCTTTAAAAGAAGAACATAAACTTGTTCTCTAATAACATATTTGATCAAGTGCGCTTTGCGCTACTGGAAAGTGCCTTGCACTCATGAACTGCGCTTCTGCGCTTCTTGGACCGGTGCTCAGCGCCAAAACATGACGCGTGTCAATCACAGACACAGCTTGCGCTTTGCGCTTCTGAAACAGCGCACTGCGCTCATGGGCTGGCGCTTAGCGCCAAACGCGCCACGTGTCACTCGCTGGTGCGCCACTAAACTAGCGCAACGTGCTTACAAATTAAAAGCGCAATGCGCTTAAAAACTGGCGCTTAGCGCCAAGCGCGACACGTGTCCTTTTCGTGTGCGCTACTTGGCAGAAGCGCAATGCGCTCTTTAATTGGCGCAAAGCGCCTGGTGCGCCATGTGGCGAGTTGTCATAACACACATTGTTCTGATGAATGCTATGCATTCAATACAAGACAAAAGAATGTGTCAGGATCTTATACTCAGCATTATTAAAAGGGGCAAGCGCAAATAAAGGCTCAATAGCTCAGAATAATAAAATGTTAAACATTTTAATCTTATTGGACTTAGCCCAATATTAGCTATAAGTCCTCAACTTATATTGAACTGAGCCCATCTGCTCATGAATATTTAACAGATCTCAGTCCCAAACTGGACTATAGATCCTTCAACCAACTCACACCGGTTCGAGGGTACATATCTTTACTCCTCTTATATCTGTCGTTGTAATCCTTCAACGTCTTCAGAGAGGTGACGGGTCCCGACAACCACACATTTCTACAGATTGTGGAGTCCTTAAACTCATGGACTACGATGTCCTTAAACCTTATAGACTACGATGTCTCTAAACCGGACTGTGGGGTCCTTAAACTCATGGACTACGATGTCCTTAAACCTTATAGACTACGATGTCTCTAAACCGGACTGTGGGGTCCTTAAACTCATGGACTACGATGTCCTTAAACCTTATAGACTACGATGTCTCTAAACAGGACTGTGGGGTCCTTAAACTCATGGACTACGATGTCCTTAAACCTTATAGACTACGATGTCTCTAAACCGGACTGTGAGGTCCTTAAACTAATGGACTACGATGTCCTTAAACCTTATAGACTACGATGTCTCTAAACCGGACTGTGGGGTCCTTAAACTCATGGACTGCGATGTCCTTAAACCTTATAGACTACGATGTCTCTAAACCGGACTGTGGGGTCCTTAAACTCATGGACTTAAACCGGACTGTGGGGTCCTTAAACTCATGGACTATGATGTCCTTAAACCTTATAGACTACGATGTCTCTAAACTGGACTGTGGGGTCCTTAAACTCATGGACTACGATGTCCTTAAACCTTATAGACTACGATGTCTCTAAACCGGACTGTGGGGTCCTTAAACTCATGGACTACGATGTCCTTAAACCTTATAGACTACGATGTCTCTAAACCGGACTGTGGGGTCCTTAAACTCATGGACTACGATGTCCTTAAACCTTATAGACTACGATGTCTCTAAACCGAACTGTGGGGTCCTTAAACTCATGGACTACGATGTCCTTAAACCTTATAGACTACGATGTCTCTAAACCGGACTGTGGGGTCCTTAAGCCCATGGACTATGATGTCCTTAACCTTGGACTGTGGGGTCCTTAAGCCCATGGACTACGATGTCCTTAACCTGGACCACCATGTCCTTAAACTGGTAATCGACCGCAATGTCTCTAAACTAAACAACAGAGGCCACATGCTTTCTTGTTGGATCTAAACGATCCTGTTAAGTTGATCTTAGTCTAAACATTAGACTAACGTATCCTTAACTAACGTTTAAGTTGATCTTAGTCTCAAATGAGACTAACGTATCCTTAAACCAAACCAAAACCCAAATCTAAGAAGATACGGATTTGGACTAATCCACGTCTTACGGGCGACAACATAAATTAGTCTCCGTATACAATCCACGGGCAACCACAAACAAAACAAACTCCCACGACACGAAGTGACCATCTGGAGAATGAGAAAGTGATTACCGCGATGCGGTAGCGTAATTAACTGCAGGGGCTTGCGCCTGCACGGAAGAGCGTCCCCACAATCAAAAACCCCTCAAATGAGGAGGAATCTGACGAAGTCTGCTACATCGGTCGCATCCGTTTAAACCTTCGATATACGGTGCCATAAATCAACTTGGTATCTTCGGAGAAGTGGACGGATAGCACCAATTAGCATCTGCCCCCAGATTCAGGCAAGACGTTTTGTCTTCCTGGTTTCCGGCGTTAAACAGATTCTGGCACGCCCGGTGGGACCTTTTCCTCTTTCCACTCCACACTTCGTGTGTCGCGTTCGTGAACGAATCACGGTTTGTTAATGGTTGCCCTTGGGTTCGAAGTACTAAGATTTGGTGTCTTGCTGGGTGCAGAAAACAATGGCGTCTACTTGCATGAAGTGTTCCAACTGCAACTGCAACTCACGCTCCGCCTCATCTGGAGGCATAGCTTATGGGCCCCAAGCGGCCTCCCTGTTCATGATGCCGGTGGAACGGGTCACTCAGGCCACCACTGGATTGTTTTTCGGGACCATGCTCCCGCCAATGAGCTTTAGCACTCCTATACCAACACAAGAAGCTCCAAAGAAGTCGGTCTTTAATTGGCTTACAACTACCGCGGCCCCTCTGAACGGGTTGTCCAGCTCCAGTGCCTCAGTCTTCACCAGATTGGTCCAAAGTTCATGTGGGCCCATGATGAAGCCTGCAGTTCCAGAAAAGGTTATTCCGAAGAGGATAGCCATCCCTGCTCCCGAAGTCGTCAAGGCGGCTTCTCCTGCCAAAAGGTCGGTCTTTACAAGACTGACTGTTCCGGCTCCCACTCCGGCTCCCGTCCCTGCTCCAAAGTCTGTCTTTGATAGATTAGATACTGCTACTCAACGGACATCAGTCTTCAAGAGGCTGACGCCGGCAACAGCCCTTCACCAGAACAGGGGGCATGACAAAGCCATCCCCATCACCGAACCAACACCATCGGCTCGACACGCTCGACGTCGCCACTGGCGCCGAGTAAGGAAGGCTTGGGGCAACTCCCCCTCTGGGCTAACTCCACCCGCCCCAACGGTGGAAGTCGATGTTGCTGTTCCAACCGGGAACAACTTTGAATTGCTGAACAAGGTGCGCAGGAACTCTCCTACCGCCGTACTGAAAAGATCTCCTCCACCAGTGGAGAATGTTACAGAAATAAAGCCGGATCAGCCCCCTCAACGGCTGTCCTCCAAAGTTTACAAAGTCTGGCGACGGGTCCAGGAGTCGGTGATTGATCAAGACTATCCTCGCCGACGGAAGAAGGTGAAAGTTCAGCAAGAAGAGAACCGTCCTGTCATACCACAAAGGACGACAACTACCTGGGTGTCCGCTGCAACGGCCCCCTCAACGTCAACTGCTCAGAAGAGAAGGAGGCCAGAGAAAGCCCCTATGACTACGGCAGACCACAAAGACGCTGGGCCCAAACGCCCCAAGTCTGGGGGAATAGTGATGCATACTATTTATATGGCTTCCGGAAAAGAGGAAAACCGCGCTTCTACGGGTCACCAACTGCTTACCCGATCTGTGACAAAAGCCCAGGAGCAGCAACAGAAGCTTCAGGAAATGCTAACGCAAATGGCCGCACTCACTGGGCCAAAAGAAAGCCCTGAGGCGTTATCGGAACAGCGTCACGAACAAGAAACCGATGCTGACTTCCTACGCAGAATCCTCGAAAAGAAGGACGGAGAAGCGGCAGAACAGGCAGCCAATATAAAACGAAAGGCGCTTCTCTTCCAAGACATGGTAGGAATGATGTTACAGCCGGATCCTCCAGCTGAAGACCCTCCGATCATTATTGAAGACGACAGAGGGGAGACATCTAACCCTCCTCCGGCTCTTTCAACAGCCAAGGAGGAAACCGTTTCCAAGGCCGCTCTGGATGACTATATTGCTCAGCAAATACGAGCTCACCAGGCGAATGAAGTGGTCGGCCAAGTCGTTAAAACTAGGCGACCATATCCAGGCTGGTATGACCAAATAAAGTATCCGCCGGGATATACGATCCCTAAATTTCATGTATATAAAGGGATGGGCAATCCCCACCAGCATGTCGCCCAGTTCAGGGCTCTTTGCGGCAACACCGGGGGTGATGATAAACTTTTCCTCCGTCAGTTTGTTGGCAGCCTGTCGGAGACGGTGTTCGAGTGGTATTCTGAACTGCCAAACAATTCCGTCAAGACTTTTGCAGAAATGGAGTTATTATTCACCCAGCGATTCGCAAGTGCTAGTGAACGCACCCCGATTACAGCATTGATTAATGCTAGGGTGAAACCTGGAGAGACATGGATTCAATATGCAATACGATGGCGGAATCTGTGGTCGAAATGCGAACAGCGCATCGAAGAAGCGCCAGCGGTGGGTATGTTCGTGGGCACTCTGGACCCTCATGCAACTATTTCACAATTCATGATGTTCTTTAAGCCGACCACATTCCAAGCCTTGATCGACAAACTGGCCCAAATGGACCAAATGGGTCATAGACCGTCTCCGCCAAAGCCGGACTCTCGAAATGAGAAGGGAAAAAGGAAAGCGATCGTTGTCGCCAATGCTCAACAGCAGCCCGGTGGCCCAAGACCAGGTGATCGCCAAAATAACAGAACTCGATCTCTCAAAGACAAAATGAGACGCCCTTACTCGTTCCCTCGAGACAAGACGAAGAGGTTATTCGAGCTTGCACTGTGCAACAGGCTCATCAATCTGCCAGAGCCGAGACGCCCAGCGCAACCCGGCGACATTAGCAATCCTAACTATTGCCCTTATCAGCGAATGTTGGGCCATCCGATTGAGGATTGTAACATTTTTAAAAGCTGGATAGAAGATCAGTACCGGCAGGGCAAATTCTTATTATCTGAGAATTGGAAGGTGAACCCGCCTCGGCCACACACTCCCAAGAAGACGGATACACCGGGGGCATCATACTCTTTTGTTGAAGAAGCTCCATGGGAGGTTGCTCTTTCAGCCAAGATGAAAAGAATGTTGAAGGATCTCCACACATGTCCGGCAATTAAGTGGAAGAATCCACTCGAACCCGAGATCATCGAAGGAATGTTAAAACCGCGTCCAACTCCAAAGATCAGTGGTGATAGCCAAAGCACTCACACCCAGCAGTCGAAATCTTCAAAGAAGAAGAAAAAATCCAAGAAGCCCGTGAAGCCTGGTGACAGACGCACGGACCTGCAAAAGCAGATTGACGTATTGGAAGAATATAATCAAAAGGCGCGGACCCCAGTCACACTCCAAGAATTTCTCAGCCACGTTCTTAAGGATGGAGATGATGATAATTGAGAAGACTCGTCGGATGAGCCTGAAGATTATGTGGCATGCTGCCATGTGATCTCGCACTCGTCAATAGATGATGAAGAAGCTCCTTACGCAGAAAAACTGGGGGCAGATCCTGAGCCGGAACTTCTAGGACCATCAGACGAAATGATTGATGCGTTCCTGAACGAAGCCCGTCTTAAAAGCAAAGCTGATCGAGAGCATGAGATGGCCATATTTAAAAAGGCCAAACGTCGACGACTGGACGAAAGGGTCAAAACACTCCTACCAGATCAAAGTACATCCGCTCCAAATAAAAGCAGGATCAAGACAAGGAAACGATTAGCTAGAGCCCTATCAAAGGGAATGAAGTTGCCCTCTTTTAGAGGAAATTCTCCCGGAGATATTCATCTTGATGAAGCGGACGCACATCCTAACTTCTGCTTATACCATCAGAGGATTACACATCCTACCGAAGAGTGCATGGCCTTTAAAAACTAGTGGCAGGGGTATGTTGCCCACCGACAACACGTTCAACGAGTAAAGCGCAAGGTTCATCGGGAACAGAAAAATACAACCGAGGAGCATATGAAAACTACTGGCAACTGTCACATGGCCAACGTCAACAGATCACAAGTTCTCACCTTCAGGAGCGATTCTGATGAAAAAATAGCCCTTGGCCCTCTCTTCAAGGAACCCACCTCCGAGGCGAATGAAATGAAGACATGTGTGAACATTCAGCTGCGCAACCGTACGCTGCCTGAAAAGAATCTTGGGCCCGCGAACAGTGGGTCAAATAGAAAAGATAAGGGAAAAGAAAAAGTCCCTAAGGATATCATCCTTGATGACCAAGCCGTCGAAAAGCTGACATCTAAGGACCCGCCAAAGAAAAGTAAGGTGGACTACAACGTTCTCGCGCACTTGAGAAGGCTACCCTCGCAGCTCAGCATTCTCGATGCCCTTATGCTATCAAAAGAAGAGAGAGATTCTCTGATCAAGGCGTTACAAGAACCTGACCAGTTTTAAGCTTTCCTCGCCGAAGAAAAGATGAAAGATGAACTAGAAGAAGTACACACTGCCGACATTACTTTCGGCGATGAAGATCTTCTCCTCAGGACATGTGAACACAACCGTCCTCTTTACGTCTCCGGATACTATCATGACATCAAGATAGGTAAAATCCTGGTCGACAATGGGTCCTCCGTCAATCTCCTCAATGTGAGAGTATTGAAAGAGATATGCATGAGCGCTCAGCACCTCGCTCATGATAAAATCACCATCTCCGGATTTGACTCCCAGTCATCACGGACGCTTGGGTCTGTAATATTGACGCTGCGCTTTGGGCTACTAGTCACGGACATCAAGTTTCACGTCATTGACGCTAAGACTTGCTATAACGCTTTGCTCGGCCGGCCTTGGTTATACGAGTACAACATTATCCCTTCTACACAACATCAGTGTATGAAGTATTTTAAGGATGGTCTTGAATACACCGAAACAGGAGAGCTGAACCCATTCTCCGTGAATGAAGTCCGCAAGTACGAAGATGCAAAATACTTCTTACCAGATTTCGAGGACACGGAAAGATGTCACAAACCGAAGAACAAAGTTATCACCACCATTCCAGTCTTCGGGAGTGATACTGAGGAGGAGGAAGAGATAGTTTATTCAGGTCCGCCCCAGTACAACAAGCCGGTACCGTCCACTCCTATGTTGATCTTCGGCAGCGACTCGGAAGACGAGGTCAATGCCATATTCTCTGCTCGGCCATCCATACAAACCTTCGCTGATGAAAAGCAAAGTTTGTAGGTTGCCATGGTTCTGCCCAATCATCATAAAGAGCTAGACGCGCTTGATACCTACAGTGTGGAAGAACTGCAGACATTCTATCTCCCTCTCACGCGAAAAGGTGAAAAGGCCATCCTATTCTACCGATCCTGGGAAACCAAAGTGGATGAAGAAATTTGGCATGGTGCGGATTCTACACCTGACAGGCTCCAGCCCATCCGTCTACCTAGGTATTACACGGAAGGCTTGAAAAGGCTATTGAAGCGCCAAGGGGTACCCTTCAGACAAACTGCGTAACAAGCACGGTTCTATAACAGGATCTGGAACGTTTCCAGAACTCAACGAAAGTTGCCCAATGGGAGAATGGAAACGACTGGGCTTAGGTATGTTCAATCCAAGAAACGGGAGCTACTCCACGACTGCTGCGTCATACATGACTTTGATGAAGAGCAAGATGCTCTGTGGGAAGATGCTAACCCTGAACCAGAAAGAGCCCCCGCCATGAAAATGCCCAGTCCGTCGTTCGAAGAACAAATGGACAAGCTTATAAGGGAAGCGGGTCAAAAGGTTCGAGACGACCATAATCGCGAAATGGCCATCTACGAGAAATCCAGGATGCAACGCCTCCTTCAACAGGCTGCGAAAAATGAAAATGCTCCTCCTTGTCAACCCGTTATACAAAAAGCCCGACGCAGAGGCAAAAATAAACCAAAGAACGGGAAAAGCGTTCGACGGCGACAAAGCGGGTCCAAGAAACCACGTGATCAGGAACCGAGTAACCAAGATTTGTCTCTTATAAAGAAGATGGGTCGAGCATACTCTTTTGCCCAAGACAAGACAAAGAAGATATTCGATCTTGTCATCAAACACCAGATGATGACACTCCCGGAGTCCAAGCACCCCGAGCAAGCAGGCGAAGTCTCTCACCCAGACTATTTCTCCTATCATAGGGCAATAGGATATCCTCTCGAAGACTGCTTCACCTTCAAGAACTGGGTCAAAAATCAATATCAACAGGGCAGGTTCGCTCTATCCAGCAGCTGGAGGATAACCCCGCCGCAGAAGCATGAACCCAAAGCCGCGAGAGTAGAGCCAGATCAATATCGGTCTCGGAAGCGATCTCGTACTTGTTATATGATAACGTTGTCAGAAGAAGAGCCCGAGAATATGGATGACCTTCCCCGGTGCTTCGACAACAGTGATGACGAGGTAATCTCAGAATTTCCACCGGCACCAAAGGAGCTGGAAGATGGGATACATACTACTGCAGATAACCTCAAGAAAATTGATTTGGGGACAGCAAGTAACCCGCGGCCGACGTTCGTCAGTGAACTGTTGTCTGAAGAAAGGGTGGCTACACTAAAAGACGTGCTTATGCAGCATAGAGACTGTTTCGCATGGAACTATTCTGAGATGCCAGGATTAGATCCAGAGATTGCTGTGCACAAATTGGCGATATCTCCGGACGTCAAGCCGATCAAACAAGTGCCGAGAAGAATGCGGCTCGAGCTTGAGATGAGCATCAATGACGAGGTCAAGAAACTAATCGACTCCGGTTTCATCCAAGAGGTTCAGTACCCTGACTGGATCGCCAACATCGTCCCAGTGATGAAGAAGAATGGGACGGTGCGCATATGTGTGGACTTTCGGGATCTCAATAAAGCCTGCCCAAAAGACGACTTCCCAGTACCAGTCACTGAGCTGATGATAGATAACACATCCACTCACGAAGTCTTCTCCTTCATGGACGGATCATCAGGATATAATCAGATAAAAATGCATCCCGAGGACCAAAAGCACACCGCTTTCCGGACCCCTCTGGGTATATTCTGCTACAAAGTGATGCCTTTCGGTCTAAAGAACGCTGGTGCCACCTATCAGAGGTCCATGAAGAAGATCTTCGATGACCTCATACATGAAATCGCCGAATGCTATATCGACGACCTCGTTGTAAAAAGAAAATCATACGAAGAACATTTAGAGCATCTGAAGACCGTATTTCAATGCCTTCGGAAATACAACTTGAAGATGAACCCCTTCAAATGCGTGTTCGGAGACTCCTCGGGCAAATTCCTGGGATTCATCGTCCGACACCGAGGCATCGAAATAGACCCGTCAAAGATCAAGGCGATCATGGAAATGCCTCCACCAAGAACTCTCAAACAATTGCGGTCTCTCCAAGGAAAGCTCGCATATATCCGGCGATTTATAGCCAATCTCTCAGGCAAGTGTTGTCCCTACAGTCACCTAATGATGAAGGGAACCCCGTTCGTCTGGGATCACAAATGCCAAAGTGCACTAGACGAAATCAAACAATACCTACAGAATTCGCCAGTACTGGCCGCTCTTGTTAAGGGAAAACCTCTCGTCCTGTACACAACAGCCCTTGAAGGTTCGCTAGGCGCATTATGGGCACAAGAAAATGACCAAGGGAGGGAGAGAGCCCTCTACTATTTGAGTCGAGTTCTCCTGGGGGCAGAAAGCAATTACTCTCCCATTGAAAAACACTGCCTGGCGTTGATCTTCGCAATAACGAAGATCAGACACTACGCGTTAGCACATGAGGTCCATCTCATATCAAAAGTGGATCCTCTCAAATACTTGATGTCGAAGGCCATATTAACAGGACGACTCGCTAAATGGGCCCTGATCTTGATGGAATTCTCGATAACTTATCGGCCTCTTAAAGCAGTGAAGGGCCAGGCCATCGCTGACTT
Organism: Agapanthus africanus; assembly: GCA_030015575.1. Taxonomy (NCBI): domain Eukaryota; kingdom Viridiplantae; phylum Streptophyta; class Magnoliopsida; order Asparagales; family Amaryllidaceae; genus Agapanthus; species Agapanthus africanus. The sequence goes on along the minus strand of JASDDO010000012.1, from coordinate 459,409,675 downwards.
CCTCACTGAGCATCCGATACCTGCCGATTCTCCTTTGAATTGTGAACTGCCAGACGAACATGCGTTTGACACGATCGACGGGGGTGATACCCGGTGGGAACTTTATTTTGATGGAGCGTCTTCCATGAAGAAGCTTAAACAAATCACCCCTATAATCAAATCAGGGGTAGGCCCCATCTTCGTAACTCCACGAGGAGGGATAATGCGCTTCGCCTTCTCCTTGACAAGCCGAGAACGAACAATGAGACCGAATATGAAGCTTTGATAGTAGGTCTCGAGATCGCTATCGATATGGGAATTGAAAACCTCCTCATATACGGAGATTCCCAACTAATTGTTAGTCAAGTAAATGGCGACTATCAGACGTGCAAACCAGAGTTGGTGAAGTACGGCGAAAGGGTGCAGCAACTGTTGACCCAAATTCCTTCCTATGCCCTGGAAAGCATACCACACGCGGAAAATAGCAAGACAGATGCATTAGCCAAGCTCGCTAAAGAGCTGGCCGATGAGAACCTCGATGACGTGAGGATCGTTGTGCAAAGCCGTCGAATTCTTGCTCCAGCAGAAGTATCTCCGAAGTTGTCCGAAGAAAACAGAGCGACCGAGCGAATGACTCTGCAAATAAAAGATCAGTAAAAGGACGCGGATTGGAGAGAAGTCTTTATAGATTACTTCAAATCCCGTCGAACACCTGAAGATGCGTCCTCAAAACATCAGCTTATGAATGAGCTCTGTCTTTTGCTTTCGTCAATGATACTTTGTATAAAAGGTCATTTGATTCTCTGTGGCTAAGATGCCTGGGACCTGCAGAGGCAAAACGAGTCGTCCAAGAAACTCATGACGGACTCTGCAGTTCTCACCAAGCCAGGCCAAAGATGAAGCTGAAGATTAAAAGGATGGGTTATTATTGTCCCATGATGACCCAGGACTGCATCGAGTATGCGAAGCAATGCTATTCGTGCCAGATCCATGGGGGCTTTATCCACCAGCATCCAAATCCACTACATCCAATGGTGGCTAGCTGGCCATTCGAAATGTGGGGAACTGACATAATCGGCCCCATCGAACCAGCATCGTCCAGAGGACACCGATTCATTTTGGCGACAACTGATTACTTCTCCAAGTGGGCAGAAGCAGTACCGCTGAGGGAAGTGAAGACGGAGAATATCCTCCATTTCTTCAAGACGCACGTCATTTACCGGTTCGGCACTCCGCGACGGATCATCTCCGATAACGGGCCATCTTACAGAAGCCACAAGATCAGCCGTTTCGCACAACAACATAACATAAACTGGAGATACTCTTCGGTCTACAATCCCCGAGCTAACGGTCTAGCTGAGGCTTTCAACAAGACCTTGACGAAGATCGTGAAAAAGACAGTGTCCCGAAATAAGAAAGACTGGTACGAGAGACTGCATGAAGCCCTTTGGGCGTATCGAACTACGTTCAAAACGGCCATGAACACAACGATGTATGCATTAGTATTCGGTACAGAAGCGGTACTCCCCCTCGAGATAGAGTTACCCTCTCTACGAGTGGCAGTTCATTACGAGCTAACAGACGAAGAGAATGCTCACCTTCGGCTTGAGGAGCTCAATGCCCTTGATGAAACCCAGCTCATAGCGCAACAAAATCTGGAGGCTTACAAAGCAAAGATGACGCGCTCATACGAAAGATTGACTAGGCCGAGAATATTCCGCCAAAGTGAACTCGTGCTAGTGGTCAAAAGACCTATGATCCCCAATCGTGCCAAACGGGGAAAATTCGAACCGAACTATGAAGGCCCGTATATCATAGACAAGGTCTACCAGGGTGGGGCCTACCTACTCATCGACATGCATGGCGAAAGGCCTTTCAGGCCGATAAATGGTCGCTTCCTGAAAAAGTACTACGCCTGATGAGTCACGGCCTAGGTCAATGATAGATGACGACGCCTATGTCCGCCCGCTATCTTCCTAAGCCTAAAACTCTGTAAGTAGTAGCCGGCTTCCTTTTTGTCAGACTGAAACGCCGTTAAACTAACAATGGACCACTATGTCCTAAAACTGGATGCAGACCGAAACGTCGTTAAACTAACAATGGACCACTATGTCCTAAAACTGGATGCAGACCGAAACGTCGTTAAACTAACAATGGACCACTATGTCCTAAAACTGGATGCAGACCGAAATATCGTTAAACTAACAATGGACCACTATGTCCTAAAACTGGATGCAGACCGAAACGTCGTTAAACTAACAATGGACCACTATGTCCTAAAACTGGATGCAGACCGAAACGTCGATAAACTACTGTGGGCTTCAGCATCCCAAAGCTGATTAAAAAAACGGTATGTCCATAAGCAAAGTGGGCACGGATGAAAACCCGAAAGGGCTCCGTGAGTAAAAACAGCAGGGTTACCGGCGAGTTTTGTGAAAACCCGAAAGGGCGCAAGCTCGTTAAAAGACACTTGTAAGGTCCTCTCGACCTTGTGATGAGAAACCACCTGCGTGAGATCCTTACGACTCACAAGGGAACAACACACTTAGGGGTCCCCACGATTCCTAAAGAGAAATTACACTTGCGAGATCCTCACGACTCATAAGGAGAACCCTCTTATGAGACCCTCATGGCTCATAAGATTCAAAAGTCTTAAGCTACAGGGATCTGAACCTGTTCTCAAGCAGCCACCACAACCTCCGACACTGCCCTACAAGTGGTTTAATATTGACCCTTGTATACAATCCACGGGTATGAATAAACATTTCCCTAACAAAGTCCCATCCGTGACTAGGGATATGTTGGCACAGTGAACAACCTTTGTAAGTCCTCTCGACTTATAAAGAGAAAGCCCTCTTGTAAGATCCTTACGACTTACGGGAAGCCATACACTTAGGAGTCCTCACGATTCCTAAGGAGAAAATGCACCTACGAGATCCTCACGACTCGCAGGGAGAAAAACCTTTATGAGACCCTTACGGCTCGTGAAGTCGAAAGCCTTAGTCGACAGGATCCTAACCCTGTTCGCTAAGCCACCTTTGTTCGACATCGACAGAGGCAAATGAAGATTCGCTCCTGGCAATATTCCAGTTGTAGCGGTGCTGATGCCGAAATCGATATTTAACTCCAAGCTTGCAGTAAAGAAGCTAGTGAGCCACACATGCATACAAATAGCCGAAATGATGGGGCAACTTGCAACAAAATCAGCAAGTAAAAATGTATGCATACAAAATAGCCGAAATGGTTGGGCAACTCGCAATAAAAAGCAGTGAGTAAATAAAACAAATAGCCGAAATGATTGGGCACCGTGAAAAATAGCCGAAATGATTGGGCAATCGCGACCTTCGAGATATAAAAGCTGAAATGATAGAGCATCGTGGAAAGAAATAAAATGAAATGAAATTTATGCCCTACAGTTGATATCACATCAATTCCTGTATACAATCTGTTAGTGTATATGCCCTAGAGGCCATTACTGTATCATACTAGTATGTATATTACTTGATGGAATCTTGGGATATTCACAGTTGTACAGACAATCTTGCTCAATATAGTAGTATGCTACTTAGTTTGTCTCTGCTTTAATGTGTACATGTGTGTTTATTTATTATATCACCTATACGCATTAGTAGAGCCCTTAGGATCTTTGCTTGATTACCGGCGTTGTGATGGCGATCACACTCGTGGGGGCTGGGTAATCTACAAGCACATCCTTATACACGTCCCTAGTCATGGGAGTATCGAGATAGGGCATCGATACTCCGGAGTAGACTAGCGTATGCGCTTCTCATCCCAGCACGGGAGACGGTCTGTCCCACAGCCGTCGGTACGTTGTACTTGAGATAGTATGCGGGTGCTCGTTAGGTTACGAGTACACTGGACAGGACTCGTCGGGAACTGATGGTTGGTATTATACCTATCGTCAGTTATCAGTTCCCAGGTGACATGAGTACAGCTTAGTCCGTTGACTTGACACTGTCACTTCGCCTCGAGTGTGTTCCCACTGTTCTTTGATTACTACCCTACCACGGCTCTACTGAGTCGTGCAAACAGGTAGTAGTTGGGAGCAGTCCCGAAGCACTTGGAGGCAGTGACGGTTAGACAGGATTCGTCTCTCCCGGTATTGAGGGTTGACATCGCGCTGTGTCTAGGAGAGCCATTACACGAGTAGTCCCTGGCCAGGGCAAGCGAGATATACTGGTAGGTTTCCAGTGTTATCTTAGGGTGTATTGGGCTTCACTCCGACACGACTTGTACCGCTATTAGGGGACTGACGTTTACCGCCCCCCTAGGCCCGCCATGCGATGTATCGGACGAACAGACCGGACTGTACGGAGATTGTCACATACAGACTCAGTAGGAGTTCGGATGGGTTTACCTCATCGGCCTTCTTATCGACATCTACCTGGGGACCGTTATGTACAGCTAGTGCCGCTTGCGGTCTGTAGTTAAACCCACTGCCAGCGTAGTGTCGAGTCTTTAGAGTCCCACACAGAGAGTTTCCCTGCACTGAGCGAAACATGTAGAGGCCGTATGGTTTTACGGCAGGGCTGCGATCACTTACGTACACTTGTGTGCGTATGATGTTCGGGCAGGCAGTACTAGTGGGCTTTGGTTTAAGCCCGATCCTAGTATTGCACGGATGGATTTGTTTTGTCTTCTGCGCATCCGCATTCTACGGAATGCGGATGCAGGTGTGTATGCACAGTTTTCCGGAGCGATGAAAGAGGAGGTGCCTCATTAGGGTTTTGGCAGTTGGTTCGGCCAAAACCGCTATGTGGCAGGCTCATTAGGGTTTTGACAGTTGATTCGGTCAAAACCATTTTGAGGCGGGCTCATTAGGGTTTTGACAGTTCGTTTGGTCAAAACCATTATGAGCCGGGGACATTATTTACTAATCCTTTCGTTGATAATTTTGTTATGGCTAATTACATTGACCATTTGACCATCTTGACTTTGTTGACCATTTGACCAAAGTTGACTAAGATCTTCTTGAAAGATCTAAAGTATTCTTTGGTTTTCTTTTTCTTTTTGTTATGATAATGGTCATGTCATTTGTAGCCATCACCTTTATCTTGATGGGATTAGTAATGATAATGTTTTTTGCATTATTACAACCATGGTTGGGTTTTCTCTTGGTTAAGCTTTTCATTTGCTCACTCTCATTCTCTCTCTTGAAATGAGAAGCTCCATGGTTGTTAGCTAGCTCCTCCTTCTTCCTCCTCTTGATTAATCTTTTGATCTCATATGTTGAGAGATAAAGATCCCACAAAGACAAAACCATCCCTTCATCACTTCTACACAACCTAGGGCTTCTAGATTAGCAATCTCTTTGCCCTAGTTATCTCGGCTCGAGGTGGAGCTTGGTGCACATCTCTCGGGTGGATCGTCTTCGACTCAAGGAGGCCGCGGAGGTGACCAAAGTCCGGATCAACCCTCGGAGCAAGCAAGGAGAAGAACAACAAGAAGAGAAGGAGTTCAAGTTGAGTGACCAAAGTCCGGATCAACTCTTGGAGCAAGCAAGGAGAAGAACAAGAAGAAGAGAAGGATTTCAAGTTGAGGTATAACCCCTAACCGAGTAGATAAATCTCTAGTTAGGATGCTAGTGTATTGTTTAGCAAAGATCCGGCTTTTACGGTCCATGTTGCCAAGTCCAGAAAAAATTTTGTTTTACCGTTTCCGCAACCCCGAAAGTACCGGGAGAGGTAACGTGGACCTAACAGTGGTATCAGAGCCTAACTAAACACACCCTAGCATGTTAGCAAAGTATTAAGAATATCGACCGGACGAAAACCCGCAAAATTACCCCGAAAAATTCAGTTTCTGCCGAATTTTAGAACTGTTCCAAAATTAAAAATTTATACACTAAAAATCGGCTCAGGCTTTTGTTAGAAAACTGGAGAAATTTCATTCCCCAACTCGTCCAAAGCGCCGCGTTTCCGCGGCATAAGCTTGCTTATGCCGCGGAACCGCGGCGGCGTTGGCTCTGTTGGGGAATCTTTTTCTTGCAGTTTTCTTAGAGGGGTATTTTGGGATTTTTGGTATATGACTTTTCTGCCCAGATTTTCCAGAAAGCAAAATTTGTTTTTGGGGCTCATAAATCCGTATTTTTGGTCGATGTTCTGTAGACTTTGGCTAATGGTTATCTCTGTAATGTTATATGTGTATTGAACGTCTACTAATCGCTATACGCTGATTAGTGGGGGTTATACACATCTGTGATCTGTGTTGATGATGGTATGTGTATATGAGCTCGTTGGATTGTCGCGGATGAATAGCCGGGATGGATGTGAGATGAGAGTTTCTTTTTCTTTCATTCATGTAATAAATTTGTAAATTGATGTAATATTATTTGTATGGCCGCACAACCGGATCGGGGTTGTAACCGTCATTGTATAATTCTTTTTACTGTTTTTGCTCCTAGGATAGACCCATGGAGGGGGTGCACAAACTACCGGGTATCTCGAAGTGCCGAGTGGCCTACTCACGGCGTTGAGGGAGGTTGCTTCGCTTCGGGTACTTGGCGGGTATTTTGCCGCACCCGTAGGGGTCTTGGGTGGGGTTTTGGCTATTCATCGCGACCATGTAATCCATTTTTCGTTGCAGGCTCGAACGAATCGCGGGTTCCTAGTATATCCAAAGTGTTCATCTGTGATCTGGATTGGCTATCATTGCTGTTATATATAATAACTATTTAGGCGTTGCTTATGTTTTACAGCTACGCTAGCCCAGCCCCCGCTCTGTCGTTAGTTAAGTAACCTAACGGGTGATGACGGGGCCCCGTGGCGAATGCGAATGGCATAAGCGTACGTCATATTTTGGTTGTTTTCTGCAATGGTAGGATTTAAATGATGGGACGCATTAAAAGAACTAATGCAAGAAAATAAACCTAAAAGACGTTGTTGGAACAAGTTTTTCAAAAAAAGCTGTTATTGCAAGGACGTTCAATTTTTGTTTTGCATCGAGGTATTCGGTTATGAATGCCCAGCACCTCAGTCGACGAGGCAAGGGCCGAGATCCCTTCATCGGGAGTGACCCCTTGGATAAAAGTTTGCGTCAGGGTAATAACTTCACTATAGTCGATTATTCTTGCTTTGCATCGAGGTATTCAGTTTGGAATATCCTGCACCTCATTCGACGAGGAAAGAGCCGAGATCTCTTCACAGGGAGTGACCTCTTTAGCAAAAGTTTTCGCCACTGTATTTTAAAAAACTGTATCATGTTCCTTCAACAATATCAAGTTCATTACGTTAACGGGTTTTCGCCAAAACCCAGTCATAGCCCCCCGTCGTTTCGGATTGATATTGCTTAGTATTCGTGCTACGTATTTCGTGCTCAGCCGAGGCGTGGTGAACGGTAGCTATGTAATATTTTTCCGTAGGATACAAAGTGATTGGTTAGGACAGTCGTGCGGTCATTTTGGCTCAGTCAAGGACTCATACGGGTGGGTCTAATGCAGTCAAGATAATGACGGGTTGAACTTGACTAGGATCCTTTGATATGTTGGCTCAGTCAAGGTCACTTGGGTCCTAGGGGCAAAAACCACATCGGGAGTTTCAAAAGTACTGAAACTTGCAGATTTAGCATACCTTCTGGACTGTAGTGACTAGAGTGGATTCCATCTAGGTCATCACACTATGATAGTTGGATCCCGATCCCACTGATGAGTTGGATTACTCTCGGGAGATTATTTCACTTAACAATCAATGCTATAAACCTAGTAGGTGTCTAGAAAGGTGTTAGCGGGGTTACGCCCCCAGGGAAAACAGGTTCTTAAATTAAGGAACTTCGCGAAAGCGTTGGAAAACCTCCCACGAAGTACCGACACTAGCCTGGCTGAAAGGTTAAGCAAGTATTGTGACGTGAATTAAATCCCGGCTAGTTCTTCTTTTAAAAAGGTTTTAAGAAGAATTTGAGGAAACAGTGGGAGACATCCTGGTTAGATAAATTAATAAACCAATCTAATCTTGCAAGAGCATACGCTGAGTGTTTCTTTTCTCTCTCTCCAGGCAGCAACCTTTTTCACGCCCTAATCAAGATAATAAAATGTATCGCTTGACCGATCCGAATTCTTATTCGGGGCTGGGGAACGTTAGTTCAGCTCTAACTTGTGACAACAGTCATGAGTATGAGAATGGGAAAGGGGATTGTATGGATTTCCAGGATACCCAGTTGAAGAAGAAGCATGGTTTTGCATCTACTTCAGGTGTTCTTGTAATTGAGAACTGTTTTACGGTCAGCCCTACCTCCTGGGTACTTGATACCGAATCAGGATCTCATATCTGTAATTTATTGCAGGGACTGAGAAAAAGTAGGAAAGTTGCACCGGGTGATATGTCGCTCAGAGTAGCGAACGGAGCATAAGTTAATGCGGCAGCCGTCGGTGAATATCACCTAGTATTGCCAAATGGCAAGACTATGATTTTGAACGATTGCTACTATGTACCCTCCATGGTTTGCAACATCATATCAGTTTCTTTACTCGATAAAGATGGATATAATTTTGTTCTTGACAAGAATATCATGAACATTTACCTTCATAAGGTACTGGTTGCAGAGGGTACACTATGTAATGGTATCTACGTTCTAAATCAGAATACAGTTCTCAATATACAAAACACACGCAAGAGGAAGAATTCAGATACGAATGAATCCTACTTGTGGCATTGTAACTTTGTCATATCGGAGAGAAAAGACTGAGTAAGTTGCATAAAGATGGACTCTTGGATGCGTTCGAGTTTTCATCTTATGAAACTTGTCAGTCTTGTCTCAAAGGGAAGATGACCAAATCTCCGTTCACCGGACATGGAGAAAGAGCAGCAGAGCTCTTGGGACTCGTACATAGTGATGTATGCGGTCCGATGTCTATACATGCAAGGGGTGGGTTCTCGTACTTCATCACATTCACTGACGATCTCTCTAGGTTCGGATATGTGTATCTGATGAAACACAAATCTGAAGCTTTTGAGAAATTCAAGGAATTCAGAAAGGAAGTAGAGAACCAGATTGGCAAAAGTATCAAGATCCTCCGGTCTGATAGAGGAGGGGAGTACTTAAGCACGGAATTCCTAGATTACTTAAAAGAGAATGGTATTCTCTCTCAGCTTACTCCTCCTTATACACCACAGCACAACGGTGTATCGGAGAGGAGGAATCGTACCCTTCTGGATATGGTTCGCTCCATGATGAGTAATGCCGAGTTGCCTCTTTCATTTTGGGGACATGCGCTGTTGACAGCAGCATATCTATTGAACGATGTTCCGTCTAAATCTGTGCCTAAGACACCGTTCGAGATATGGAATGGTAAAAAGCCGTATCTTAAACGCATTAAGATATGGGGTTGTCCGGCCTATGTAAAAGTACAAAATCCGGACTCACTTCAGGCACGTTCAGTTCTATGTAAATTTGTGGGATATCCTAAGAACTCCACAGGATATCTGTTCTACCACACCGAGGAACAGAAGGTGTTTGTATCTCGCCACGCCACCTTTTTAGAGTGGCAATTTCTTGCAAAAGAAACAAGTGGGAGTTCGGTAGAACTGGAAGAAATTCAGCGACCACAAAATGAAACTGAAGATTTGACAGAACCTCAGAATTCAATAACCCCAGGAGAACCTCAGCCGCTCCGCAGATCTGGTAGGATTTCTCATCCGCCCGAGAGATACTACGGTTTTCTCATTGACGGGGATCGAGAGGATTGCATCTTGGAAGAAGATGACCCTACCAGTTTCAGGCAGGCCATTATCAGTAGGGACTCTGATAAGTGGCAGGAGGCAATGCAATCCGAAATGGAGTCTATGTACGCCAATAAAGTGTGGACCATGGATATTGCTCCACCTAGGGTAAAACCCGTTGGATGCAAATGGATCTACAAAAGGAAACTTGGTGTAGATGGGCAGGTGGAAACCTATAAAGCTAGACTCGTTGCAAAAGGTTTTCGTCAAAGACCTGGTTTGGACTATGATGAAACTTTTTCTCCGGTGGCTATGCTCAAATCCATTCGGATCCTACTTGCCATTGCTGCCTTCCATGACTATGAAATCTGGCAGATGGATGTTAAAACGGCTTTCCTGAATGGTTGTTTGGAAGAGTGCGTTTACATGGATCAACCAGAAGGTTTCGTAGACAGTGGGAGCAGCGGGAAGGTGTGCAAGTTGCTTAAATCCATTTATGGATTAAAGCAGGCATCGCGGAGCTGGAACATCTGTTTTGATGAGGCAATCAAGGAATTTGATTTCATCAAGAACGAAGATGAACCCTGTGTTTATAAGAAGATTGTAGGACGAACTGTCGTATTCCTAGTCTTGTACGTGGACGACATTCTTTTGATAGGAAATGATATTCCTATGCTACAATCGGTCAAGCTATTTTTGTCACAAAGGTTCTCCATGAAGGACCTGGGTGATGCCTCGTACATTCTGGGGATCAAGATCTATAGAGATAGATCCAAGAGACTACTGAGACTTTCGCAGTCCAGGTACATAGAGACCGTACTAAAGAGATTTAGTATGGAGGGTTCCAAGCGCGGTAACATACCCGCATTGCACGGAATTACCCTCTCCAAGAAGATGTCTCCTAAGACTGACGAGGAGAGGGTTCGCATGAGCACTATACCCTACACTTCGGCGGTAGGATCTATAATGTATGCGATGCTATGTACAAGACCAGATGTAGCTTACGCGCTGAGCGCGGTAAGCCGGTATCAGTCAGACCCAGGGGAGGACCACTGGACAGCAGTGAAGAACATTCTTAAGTACCTGAGAAGGACTAAGGAGATGTTCCTGGTTTACGGTAATGGAGACCTCCGGGTCGAGTCCTTTACCGATTCAAGCTTCCAGAGTGACAAAGATGACAGCAAGTCTGTCTCGGGTTTTGTGTTTACCCTCAACGGAGGGGCGGTATGTTGGAGGAGTTCCAAGCAGGATACCGTCGCAGACTCGACGATGGAGGCTGAATACATTGCTGCAAGCGATGCCGCAAAAGAGGCGGTCTGGATAAAGAAGTTCATTAGTGAACTTCAGGTGGTTCCGTCCATTGTTGACCCAATACCTTTGTATTGCGATAACAATGGGGCTATAGCTTTAGCGAAGGAACCAAGGTCCCATCAGAAATCCAGGCACATCTTAAGGCGGTATCACCTGATCAGGGAGATCATTGATCGCCAGGAGATCGAGGTGCAGAGAGTGGACACAAAGGACAACACAGCGGACCCATTCACGAAGGCCTTACCCCAGACTCAGTTCGAGCGGCTGATCGAGATGATAGGTCTTCGATACGCCAGTACATGGCCTTAGTGCAAGTGGAAGATTGTTAGTGTATATGCCCTAGAGGCCATTACTGTATCATACTAGTATGTATATTACTTGATGGAAGCTTGGGATATTCACAGTTGTACAGACAATCTTGCTCAATATAGTAGTATGCTACTTGGTTTGTCTCTGCTTTAATGTGTACATGTGTGTTTATTTATTATATCACATATACGCATTAGTAGAGCCCTTAGGATCTTTGCTTGATTACCGGCATTGTGATGGCGATCACACTCGTGGGGGCTGGGTAATCTACAAGCACATCCTTATACACGTCCCTAGTCATGGGAGTATCGAGATAGGGCATCGATACTCCGGAGTAGACTAGCGTATGCGCTTCTCATCCCAGCACGGGAGACGGTCTGTCCCACAGCCGTCGGTACGTCGTACTTAAGATAGTATGCGGGTGCTCGTTAGGTTATGAGTACACTGGACAGGACTCGTCGGGAACCGATGGTTGGTATTATACCTATCGTCAGTTATCAGTTCCCATGTGACATGAGTACAGCTTAGTCCGCTGACTTGACACTGTCACTTCGCCTCGAGTGTGTTCCTACTGTTCTTTGATTACTACCCTACCACGGCTCTACTGAGTCGTGCAAACAGGTAGTAGTTGGGAGCAGTCCCGAAGCACTTGGAGGCAGTGACGGTTAGACAGGATTCGTCTCTCCCGGTATTGAGGGTTGACATCGCGCTGTGTCTAGGAGAGCCATTACACGAGTAGTCCCTGGCCAGGGCAAGCGAGATATACTGGTAGGTTTCCAGTGTTATCTCAGGGAGTATTGGGCTTCACTCCGACACGACTTGTATCGCTATTAGGGGACTGACGTTTACCGCCCCCCTAGGCCCGCCATGCGATGTATCGGACGAACAGACCGGACTGTACGGAGATTGTCACATACAGACTCAGTAGGAGTTCGGATGGGTTTACCTCATCGGCCTTCTTATCGACATCTACCTGGGGACCGTTATGTACAGCTAGTGCCGCTTGCGGTCTGTGGTTAAACCCACTGCCAGCGTAGTGTCGAGTCTTTAGAGTCCCACACAGAGAGTTTCCCTGCACTGAGCGAAACGTGCAGAGGCCGTATGGTTTTACGGCAGGGCTGCGATCACTTACGTACACTTGTGTGCGTATGATGTTCGGGCAGGCAGTACTAGTGGGCTTTGGTTTAAACCGGATCCTAGTATTGCACGGATGGATTTGTTTTGTCTTCTGCGCATCCGCATTCTACGGAATGCGGATGCAGGTGTGTATGCACAGTTTTCCGGAGCGATGAAGGAGGAGGTGCCTCATTAGGGTTTTGGCAGTTGGTTCGGCCAAAACCGCTATGTAGCAGGCTCATTAGGGTTTTGACAGTTGATTCGGTCAAAACCATTCTGAGGCGGGCTCATTAGGGTTTTGACAGTTCGTTTGGTCAAAACTATTATGAGCCGGGGACATTATTTACTAATCCTTTCGTTGATAATTTTGTTATGGCTAATTACATTGACCATTTGACCATCTTGACTTTGTTGACCATTTGACCAAAGTTGACTAAGATCTTCTTGAAAGATCTAAAGTATTCTTTGGTTTTCTTTTTCTTTTTGTTATGATAATGGTCATGTCATTTGTAGCCATCACCTTTATCTTGATGGGATTAGTAATGATAATGTTTTTTGCATTATTGCAACCATGGTTGGGTTTTCTCTTGGTTAAGCTTTTCATTTGCTCACTCTCATTCTCTCTCTTGAAATGAGAAGCTCCATGGTTGTTAGCTAGCTCCTCCTTCTTCCTTCTCTTGATTAATCTTTTGATCTCATGTGTTGAGAGATAAAGATCCCACAAAGACAAAACCATCCCTTCATCACTTTTACACAACCTAGGGCTTCTAGATTAGCAATCTCTTTGCCCTAGTTATTTCGGCTCGAGGTGGAGCTTGGTGCACATCTCTCGGGTGGATCGTCTTCGACTCAAGGAGGCCGCGGAGGTGACCAAAGTCCGGATCAACCCTCGGAGCAAGCAAGGAGAAGAACAACAAGAAGAGAAGGAGTTCAAGTTGAGTGACCAAAGTCCGGATCAACTCTTGGAGCAAGCAAGGAGAAGAACAAGAAGAAGAGAAGGATTTCAAGTTGAGGTATAACCCCTAACCGAGTAAATAAATCTCTAGTTAGGATGCTAGTGTATTGTTTAGCAAAGATCCGGCTTTTACGGTCCATTTTGCCAAGTCCAGAAAAATTTTTGTTTTACCGTTTCCGCAACCCCGAAAGTACCGGGAGAGGTAACGCGGACCTAACACAATCCAGGGGCACAAACAAAGAAGGAATCACACCTTCTTTCCCCAGGCTCCATCAGAAAACGAAGCCAAATCTCGACGGTTCAGGGATAGCCTAGAGATCATCAACAGCGTTCTTCCCCATTCCACCAGGATTCAGACGCTGCAATCAACCCTGGAGCTACGGCAAAGCCCCTACTCCAAATCTCGGTGGTTCCCAGACAGCCTGGAGACCACTTCTATATTCGTCTCATTATAACAGACGCAACGTCCAAATGACCCCATTCGGAAATACGTCATCCACTGACCCCGTTCGGAAATACGTCATCCATATGACCCGTTCGGAAATACGTCATCCATATGACCCCGTTCGGAAATACGTCATCAACATGACCCCGCTCGGAAATACGTCATCCATATGACCCCGTTTCGGAAACACGGCATCTACATGTCAATCCCACTAAACACTTACGGATCCTCTTGATCCGTGAGGAAGAAAACTCCCTTATAAGATCCTTACAACTTATAAGGGAAAATGCACTTAGGAATTCTTACGATTCCTAAAGAGAAAATACACCTACGAGATCCTCACGACTCGTAGGGAGAAAAATCTTTATGAGACCTTCACGGATTATAAAGTTGAAAAGTCTTAGGCAGCAGATCTGAACCTGCTCCCTAAGCCATCACTGCCTTTCGAAGAGTCCAAGATGGACAGCTATATGCTATCTACAAGCCACACCTGCTAAAATCACATGGCAACAGCACAACAAGGAGCAGAAAGCGACAAGGAGAACATTTGATTCGCATTTAATTAAAGCGTTCAAGGCATACCCGTTCATGCAGGTGAAAAAGATTTAGTACATAAAATAAAACAAAGCTGAAATGAAGAATCTGCCATTCATACTTCGAAAAAGTTCTTACAATTATGAAAGCAGTAAACAAAAAAAACATTATCAAAATGATTACAATGGCAAGACCTTATATCCAGGACATGGATTGAGGAATTCAAAAGTGACGTTGTCCAGAATCTTCCAGGCCTTTCGAACCATCCTAGTATGCTTTCTTTCGTGATCACAAGCGTCGGGATCCTCACGGATGTCATCCACCCTCCGATAGGCAGCAAGAATGGCCGCCTGTCGAAAAGCCTGATGCAAAAAATCGACAAGATTTTCTCGCCTTCTCTTTGAGAATAGGCCTATCAGATACACCGAGTGCACCTTATCCTCGGCAGCATCTAATGCCCTAAGCGGCATGCCGGTACAGAATAAAGGAAGCGCTTCCCAGATCGCTCCCACGATAAGCTTCAAGAGAGAGGAACGTCGAGAAAGCAGTCGACCATTGTATGCGTCAAAGCGACTCATGATATCGGCACACTGGGCGTTTGTGAATTCTCGATTTTGAGAACGGCCGAGTGAGCGGATGTCTCCGTAAGAAATGATCTCATCAAGGTCATACATATGAGCGTCCATAACTCCTGAGAAAGAAAATCAACAAGAATAAGTGGACAGACTGATTAAGCAAATTCTTATTAAAAACAGGCATTGGAATTTAAAGGACTCTGGATACCCCTATGGAGAAAACAAAAAAGGGAACCTCATTTGATAAGAGACACTTCCGGTCGAGGAGTTGAACTCCTCGAGAGCAATGCTCTGCACACAGGAATGGCACCTGTCAAAGTCAATTATGAAGGGAATTTAAAGAAATTCCCCGAGAAGGTCAAGAGCCTGGCTCTGTAATGATGATGGAAAAATCCATCAAGAATTAATTAAAATTAATTTTTATAAATTAAAAATTCTGGGATTTTCAAGATCCATAAAAAAGAACTCTTAAGAGTCCTTCATCGAAGATTAAGAAATCTAAAAAGCAGAGCTCTGATTCATGGGTTAAGGAACCCCAAGAAAAGATCTCTTTAGATCTATGGATTCAAGAGAGCAAAGCTCTATTAATGAAACCCTAAGAGGGTTTTCTTTAGATCAACGATCTATGAAGAGCAAAGCTCTGTTAATGGGTAAAACCCTAATCTAGTGAAAGTTTTAAACTTGACCTTAATTTTAACAGAGTTCTGGCTCTTAAAAGTAATTTTTAACAGGAGAGCAATGCTCTGAGAAAGAGATAATTCTCAAGGAGGAGATGAAAATCATCTAAGGGACCAAAGGTCCTATTTATAGGCATTGAGAGCCGTTTCAACTTCCAAAAGTTGATCCAACGACTGGGAGGCTACCACCGCTGCGCTCACGTATGGGCCACATAAGCGCAACGGTGGGGGGCATTTGTTTCCCTAATCAGAGCAAAGCTCTGTTCAAATACCAAGATTTGAAATGAAGCGACGTTTCTGTTTCCCCCAATCAGAGCAGAGCTCTGTATTGAAATTCCAAAAGTCAGAAATTGAAGCAACGCTTCAGATTCGGCGCTCTGCGCTAGGCGCGCCACGTGTCAAACACGGGTGCGCAAGCGCAGTTGCGCTGCGCTCTACGCTGCGCGCCACGTGTCAAACGTAGGCGCGCTAGCGCTGCAATTAAAAATTCCCCACCATCAGATCAAAAGATCTAATAATAATAAATTATTAATTAATCAGAATTAAAATTCTGTTATGCAAAGATTTTCTCAATCTTATTAAAACAAGAAGATTATCTTCTGTAAAACATAAGCCCTAGGATCAAAGATCCAACGGTGGGGAAACATCCCCAAATCAATCAGAGAAAAATCTCTTTAACTGATTTAACAAATCAATTTGCCCTATATAAAGGCCCCAAGACTTCAAGTCTAAAATAGAGAAACCCCCCTACAAACTTTGAGAAAAACTCAAAGAGAAAGAAAAGCAAGCTTTTAGCGAAAGAAGATCATTTTCTTCAAGGTAAAGAACATGATTCTTGAACACAGAGATGAAATCATCTCATAAAAAGAAGAACTATCTTCTAAAAAAGATCATAGATCTACAAAAGACCGAGGTCTTTGATATAAAAGAGATCAAAAGATCTTATTATAAAAAATAAAAAAAAAGAAGTATTCACTTCATTCACAGATCATTTATCTACAAAGGTAGTGCCTTTTTTTATAAATAAGAACTTTTGTTCTTGAACCTTGAGGCAGGGCCTCCATTAAAAGAAGAACATAAACTTGTTCTCTAATCACAAATTTGATCAAGTGCGCTTTGCGCTACTGGAAAGTGCCTTGCACTCATGAACTGCGCTTCTGCGCTCCTTGGACCAACGCTCAGCGCCAAAACATGCCGCATGTCAACCACAGACACAGCTTGCGCTTTGCGCTTCTGAAACAACGCACTGCGCTCATTGGGTGGCGCTTAGCGCCAAGCGCGCCACGTGTCACTCGCTGGTGCGCCACTAAACTAGCGCAACGCGCTTACAAATTAAAAACAATGCGCTTATAAACTGGCGCTTAGCGCCAAGCGTGACACGTGTCCTTTTCGTGTCCGCTACTTGGCAGAAGCGCAATGCGCTCTTTAATTGGCGCAAAGCGCCTGGTGCGCCACGTGGCGAGTTGTCAGAACACACATTGTTCTGATGAATGCTATGCATTCAATACAAGACAAAAGAATGTGTCAGGATCTAATTCTCAGCATTATTAAAAGGGGCAAGCCCAAATAAAGGCTCAATAGCTCAGAACAATAAAATGTTAAACATTTTAATCTTATTGGACTTAGCCCAATATTAGCCATAAGTCCTCAACTTATATTGAACTGAGCCCATCTGCTCATGAATATTTAACAGATCTCTGTCCCAAACTGGACTATAGATCCTTCAACCAACTCACACCGGTTCGAGGGTACATCTCTTTACTCCTCTGATATCTGTCGTTGTAATCCTTCAACGTCTTCAGAGAGGTGACGGGTCCTGACAACCACACATTTCTACGGACTGTGGGGTCCTTAAACTCATGGACTACGATGTCCTTAAACCTTATAGACTACGATGTCTCTAAACCGGACTGTGGGGTCCTTAAACTCATGGACTACGATGTCCTTAAACCTTATAGACTACGATGTCTCTAAACCGGACTGTGGGGTCCTTAAACTCATGGACTACGATGTCCTTAAACCTTATAGACTACGATGTCTCTAAACCGGACTGTGGGGTCCTTAAACTCATGGGCTACGATGTCCTTAAACCTTATAGACTACGATGTCTCTAAACCGGACTGTGGGGTCCTTAAACTCATGGGCTACTATGTCCTTAAACCTTATAGACTACGATGTCTCTAAACCGGACTGTGGGGTCCTTAAGCTTATGGACTATGATGTCCTTAACCTTGGACTGTGGGGTCCTTAACCTTGGACTGTGAGGTCCTTAACGTGGACCACCATGTCCTTACACTGGTAATCGACCGCAATGTCTCTAAACTAAACAACAGAGGCCACATGCTTTCTTGTTGGATCTAAACGATCCCGTTAAGTTGATCTTAGTCTAAACATTAGACTAACGTATCATTAACTAACGTTTAAGTTGATCTTAGTCTCAAATGAGACTAACGTATCCTTAAACCCGAACCAAAACCCAAATCTAAGAAGATACGGATTTGGACTAATCCACGCCCTACGGGCGAAAACATAAATTAGTCTCCGTATACAATCCACGGGCAACCACAAACAGAACAAACACCCACGACACGAAGTGACCATCTGGAGAAGGAGAAAGTGGTTACCGCGATGCGGTAGCGTAATTAACTGCAGGGGATTGCGCCTGCAGGGAAGAGCGTCCCCACAATCAAAAACCCCTCAAATGAGGGGGAATCTGACGAAGTCTGCTATATCGGCCGCATCCGTTTAAACCTTCGATATACGGTGCCATAAATCAACTTGGTATTTTCGGAGAGGTGGACGGATAGCACCAATTAGCATCTGCCCCCAGATTCAGGCAAGACGTTTTGTCTTCCCGGTTTCCGGCGGTAAACAAGGAGATTACCGAAACTGCCATCCTTGCCTTAGATTCTCCGATAACGACTTCTATTCTTCCAGCGGAGGCTGTCATACTGGCCACGACTTCTGTGAATATCTCAAATGACACACCGGAAGGTGTAGAGGAGATTGCTGAAGCTGACATCCCCCCGATTCAAAGTAGATGAAGTATCAGAGGTAATTTTATCTACATCTACATTTTTGTTTAACGACCCTTCCATATATCTGAACTTTTCTTTCTCTCAGAATTGCGGGAGTTGGCATCTTCCATTGTAGATCTTTCTCTAGAGAAGAACTTCCAGTGTTTACTTGACATGGTGGCCCCGCAAGCGATACCTCCACAGAGCATAGTCCTTTCCTCTGGCCAAGGTTGGTAATTCTTCACTTTTCCGTTTTATATCTTCATAATGATGCTGATGTGCCCCCTTTATTTTAAACCACAATCTTAGAGGCTGATGACGAAGTTGAAGTTCTCGATGGGCCTGGGGATCTCTTAAATCTGCCTTCTATGGTCGTGGGTAAGTGACGCTTTAGCATTGGCATTCTTTTACTTATTCTACGTTTGAAAAGGCGACTAACCACATATATATTTTCACAGTTTTGCCCACCCTAACTCCATTACAGTCCCGGATTTCCATGCCGCCATGCCCTTACGCCCGACGCGTATATGAGAGGATAGCAAAACAGAGCATTCATTCCCAGGCAACCCTTATAGAAGATCTTCGCACTGGAACTTCCGTCACGGCCGAAGAATTTGCTGTTGAAGCCAACGCTTCTTTGTCTGTTCTTTCCACCTACCATGACGAGGCACTGGTGCGTACTTGAGTCAAGTATTGCTGTCAAGTGGAAGCCTCTCTACATGCGGTTGAATGCGTATGCCTTCCCTCTGA
This sequence comes from Agapanthus africanus, assembly GCA_030015575.1. Lineage (NCBI taxonomy): Eukaryota > Viridiplantae > Streptophyta > Magnoliopsida > Asparagales > Amaryllidaceae > Agapanthus > Agapanthus africanus. The sequence continues at coordinate 459,390,333 of JASDDO010000012.1, read as the reverse complement.
TATCCTGTTCATAAAGGCCAACTTGCGTGGATGGGTCGATCGGTGTGCGGCCAATCTCCAGTCATGTGAGAAAAGGCTCAACCGAAAGTTTTCGGCAAGGCAATTGGCTTCGAAGGCTTTAAGGTAAATTTAAGCCTAGCTCACCACCAAGACTACTTGAGCCTATGAAATTTGGCGGGTTCTTCAGGAGGCCATTACGGATGTGGTGGCTCTCGATAAAGCCATCATCTTCACACGCGAGATGGTCGAGGCCCACAAGACTGCCGAGAAAGAGCTTGAGAGTCGATTTTCTTTGTACCAAAATCAACAGGCACAGGCAGGGACTCATCTAGTGGCGTTGATAGAGCTTGAAGCGGAGGTCCGGCAAAAAAATGATGATCTTGCTGGTTTATTGAACCGCCCGCCAGCTTAGAAGTTTTTGTCGATGTATATTTTCTTCCCTCTTTTGTATCTTGTATTCATTTTGATTTATGAATAAAAGACATATTTCATTTCATACTTGTGCCTCTCCATCTTTTGATGGTTTGACTCAGCGTAAAGTAGTTTATGTACTCATTTCGAAGTTTGTAGTTTATTCACTCATTTCGGTGTCTCTAGTTTATGAACTCATTTCGGAGTTCGTAATTTATTCACTCGTTTCGGAGTCTCTAGTTTATGTACTTATTTCAGAGTTTGTAGTTTATTCACTCATTTCATAGTCTCTAGTTTATATACTCATTTCGGAGTTTATTTAATTTACCTCCCTTGGGTTTACAGGAAAACTTGTCCGTTGTATATAGATAACCTCCATTCTTTAGGACAGAGGTCTGTTAGGTTTTGTTTTACTAGGGTTTTGGTCCGTGGTACCGTCGCGTTGGCTGATGTATTGCTCGATATGCAGTTTTTAAGCCGTTTTTCGAGTAGCCCCATGATTTCCGTGTCTCTGATCCCTTCGGGGGCTGGACAAGACGTCTTCAAATAATCTCCTTAGGTTATATTACCGTCGGAAGTGCAAACGTTAGGAATTTGCCATGTCGCTTTTAACTTGAGGTTAGGCTCAATTTGGAGCCCCGATGAGTCATAACCACTCCGCACTGGTGTAGGATGATCTCTGATAGACTTTTAGGCTTTATATGAGTTGCCTTCAAGGCCCGAAGCTGGGAATATGCCGTTACTTTATTTTTTGTTTTGACGATGTCGCGCCGATTCTTTGCTGAAGTAAGGTAGACATCTGTAAGACTTCTATGCTGTATGTATCGCAGTTGAAGTCCGGAGCTAGTGTTGGATATATGTATGCCCTAGAGGCCATTATATGATAGTGTATGTACCGGTATGTATGTGTGTGTGTGTGTGTTCAGGGGACATTCTTGCTCGACATGATAGTATGCTATCTGGTTGTACTTTATCTTGACATGTTCATTTGATCATGCTTATTATTCATTTGGTACATGTTGATAAAGCCCTTAGGATATTTGCTTGACTACTGAGATTATGATGCGGGTCATACTAGTGGGATATGTGTAGTTTATAAGCATATCCTTAAAATGTTCCTAGTCGTGGGTGTATCGAGACGGGGCATCGATATTTCCATAGTAGACTAGCGTATACATTACTTGTACCATATGATGGGCGATGGATGATCCCATATCCATTAGTGTGGTGACACCAAAGACCGTATACGGGTGCTCGGTGAGAGTGGGTACACTGAACGGACTCGCCGAGAACTCCTATGTGGTATTATATCTATCTTCGGATAGCAGTTCTCAGGTGATACTGGTACAGGTTAGTCTGTAGACCTGAGTTCGTCATAGAGTCTTGTGTGTCCTCCCACTGTACTTTGATCTCCACCTTACCACGGCTCTACTGAGTCGTGCAAACAGGTGGATTTTGGGTACAGTCCCGAGGCACATGGAGGAAATGAGCGATAGGAGGGGTTTCGTCTCTCCAGGTATTAGGGGTTGATGTTGCGCTATGTACGATTGTCTATAACAGGAAGTCCCTGGCTAGGGCCGCTGAGATTTACTGATAAGTGTTATCGGTAGTTTCTCGATCTGTTATTAGCCATATACCGGCATAACTTATTTTGTTAATGGGGTCGACGATACCATCCCTAGAATTGATATGCAGCACTATTGATGAAAAGACCGGACTGTACGGTAAGTGTTGACAGTTGGCTCGACGGGAGTTTTGACAGGTTCGCTTGTGTTTCTTCTGATCGCTCAATACTTGGGAGTCGTTACGTACAGCTTGTGCCACTGACAGTTTGTGGGCATGTGATGAGATCACTGCCTACTGCTAGCGTATTGACAAGTCTTAGAGTCCCACAAAAGGGTCTCCTAGCTCAGGCGAAAAGATGTGGGGTGTGTATGTGATATGCGCGGGAGCTCGATTAAATGCGTGTATTAGGTGCCGTATTTTAATCGGGCGTTTACTATTAGACAGGTCGTATGTGATATGACCGGGTTATTAAATCATGTGTTGATTTAATATAAAGTCCATTAGCTCATTTATTAAAACCTATTTCTTTATGATGCATGCATGAGTGTATGTATATGTTGCTATGGATGCACACATGCAAGTATACATGTGTCATGGTTGATGATACATTGGTGGTGGCAATGCAAGACTCACATGGTTACATATTTATATATTTTGATAAATTGAGAAAAGCAAAAATGGGAAAAATACCATAGTTTCATTGCCCATGGTTTTATCCCATGGTTTTTCTTAAACTCAAGTCACAAAATATCTAGATATTTTGTAACCATAGTTAAGCATGGCATAATTTCATTCACTTGGGATTATGTTTCATTATTATGATTATTCTAACTTGAGTCAAGTTTAGCCATCTCATCTTCTTCTTCCTCCTTCAAGCTCTCTAGGGTTTCTAAAGTGTGAGAAAAAAATTAAAAGAAAAGGTTTTTGAGTGAGATCCAAAGAGACATCACCAATCTATACTAGTCTAGCCCATTAGTGTAGGTTGTTTGCTCCACTTCTTCATAGATCAAGTGAAGCTAGGAGCTTGAGCAAAGGGACTTCGTGGTGGATCATCGTGGACTCGGAAGGATTCAAGCGAACCGGTTCAAACCCTACTCGAACCAAGAAGTCACAAAGAGGAGGTCTACAAAGGTTGTATTACTTACCTTTTAGTGTTAGATACTACTTTGTATAAGGCTACGGCAGCGCCCTGGCCGTCAATCCGAGGCCAAATGCGGAATAAAAACTTTTCAAAATGGCGCTAACGTAACCCTAAAACCCGGATCGTGCCATTAACCTTATACTAGTAATGCAGAAAAGAGTTTGGAGAGATTATACCGATCGATCCGTGTCCTTCGGTCTTCAATCTCTGCGCCAAACTCCTCGTGGTTGCTCCAACGAAGTTCGCTCTCCGATCTCGCTTGTCGAAGTGGCTCCACGTCGAGGATTCTTTATACGGGCTCCCGCTTCAAAAACCGAAGCAACTCGAGCAACTAGTTTTCTTGCCTAGGTGCCTAAGATGATGTAGAGATAGTGTGTGATCACTTTGTCTCATAATACTCTAGGATTCTCAACACATGAGAGGGATAGAGTGGAGGTAGAAGAAGAAACCATTGATGGAAGTTGTGAGCTCAAGAAGAAAGCTAGTGAAGAAAATGAGCTTCATTATTGTGTAAGATAAAATGTGAGAGCTCTAGTATAAACTCAAGACCAATCCCTTGCCTCATATGGCCGCCCTCTCTCTCTTCGCATATCAATCCCACACAATAATCAATCAAGAGAATAGACATGGCACAAGAAAACACAACATGAGTCACCAATATTGCACATGCCATATTTAATGCCCTTGAACAAAACTTGCACTCACAATTTCCACATAATAAACATTAATCCAAATGTTTAAAATAATAAATAGAATGGCATCTTCTAAAGTAAGCTCGTGACGGATCACAAGAATACCCCTCACCAGTATATACATACCTGCATCCGCATTCTAACTGAATACGAATACAACGAGACGAAAATAATCCAACAATATAATACTAGGATCCGGCTTAAACCAAAGCCCACTAGTATGATCCGTCCGATCATGATCCGTGCACGAGTGCACGTATATGATCGAACCCTGCCATAAAACCATACGGCCTCTACAAAGTTTCACCCGAACTTTGGAAACTTTCTGTGCGAGACTCTAAAGACTCGTCAATACGCTGGCAGTGGGTTTAACCACAAGCACGTCAGTGGCACTAGCTGTACGTAACGGCTGCCCAGGTATTGAGCAAAAGGGAGGCCGATGAGCAAACTCATCCTGAAACCCTACTGAGCCTTTCAGTGACAATATTCGTACAGTCCGGTCCGTTCGTCTATGAGTATCGCATATCAGGCCTAGGGGGCTGGTAAACGTCAGACCCCCAATAGCGGTATAAATCGTGTCGGAGTGTAGCCCAGAACACCCTGAGAAACTACTGGAATACCTACCGGTAAATCTCGCTTGCCCTGGCCAGGGACTTTGTGTAATGGCTCTCCAGACACAGCACGATCTCACCCCCAATACCGGGAGAGACGAATCTCCTGCCAATCCGCTCACTACCTCCATGTCGCACGGGACTGTACCCAACTAAAACCTGTTTGCACGACTCCTTTGAGCCGTGGTAGGGTAGTAATCAAAGCACAGTGGGAACTCACATGAGAAAAATGACGATCTCAGGTCGATAGACTAACCTGTACACATGTCACCAGGGAACTGATATCTGACGATAGATGTAATACCAACTAGTATGTTCCCGGCAGGTCTGTCCGGTGTACTCATAACCCAATGAGCACCTATATACTATCTTAGGTGAACCAACTGACACCAATGGCTTATGAGACCGGCCATCGCCCCTCGTTGGGGTTTCGATCCGTATACACTAGTCTACTCTCGGAGTAACAATGCCCAGTCTCGAAACTCCCACGATTAGGGACACTTTAAGGATGTGCTTATAGTCTACCCAACCCTCACGTATATGATCGCCATCATACTGCTGGTAGTCAAGCAAAAATCCTAAGGGCTCTATCAACGTATAATAGTGATCTGTAATGTCACCTAAAGCATGTACACTATGATAAAGACAAACCAGATAGCATACTATCATCTCGAGTAAGACTGTCCTACCGGTATAGGTCCTCCCTCAATCATTTCAATCACGTGTCTGCGATCTAATAATTGACTTTGAGGGCACTATGGCCAACAATCTCCCACTTGCACTTAAGGCTAATTATTACGGTGTCGCATAGTCACAGCCCGTGTGATACCGAACACCCAACTCCTCTACTAATCAGTTTCACAAAGCTCGTTTGTAAAACTATTGCGTTCAAGAAATAGCCTCAGTGAGTGGATCCACCCTAATGTTTCTTTCTATGTCTCTCTTTTATCTCAAGTTCGCGGAGAAAGCCATCTCCCGAAATAAGCAATATATGTCTTAGAATATGTCTGGATATCTGATGGGACCCAGTTCACAAATGAACTCCAAATCCATTAAACTTATTAGACTGTATCGTCAACTGAATTTAATCAGTATCCTGCGTCATACCTCCCTCAGTATTCTCCTGGACCACCTGTCTAAACTACTGCCCCTCGTCAGAAGAAAAACTATAACTCTGACAGTGTCAATAAAGTAGGAGGAAAGGGAAGAGCAAAAGTTTCGGGACTATGCGACACAAGCTCTGCTTAATGGAGGACCTTCTTCTTCTACATCCAGGGCGAAAGCAAAGGGTGAAAAGAAGAAGACCTCTACAAAGCCGATATACGGTGTCAATAAAGTAGGAGGAAAGGGAAGAGCAAAAGTTTCTGGACTTGGTATAGCTAAGGAGGGATGTTCCTATTGTTATAGGAACGGGCATTGGCAGAAAGATTGCAGGGATTTGGAAGCCAGTAGCCAGGATACGAAGCATGTTGTGGCTTCAACCTCAAGTGTGTTTGTTATTGAGAACTGTTTGTCAATTAACTCTACTTCCTGGGTACTAGATACCGGAGCAGGATCTCATATCTGTAATTCATTACATGCTTTGAGAAACCGTAGAGTTATAAGGATAGGTGATTTGTCTCTCAGAGTTGCAAACAGAATGAGCGTGGACGCTGAATCCGTGGGAGAATATCGCCTAGGTTTGACAAGTGGGCAGATATTGATTCTACATAACTGTCTGTACGTACCTAGTTTGACTTGTAATATCATATTAGTATCCTCACTTTCAAGAGAGGGATATGACTTTACATTCGTAAGCGATGTAGTTCACATCCACCTAAATCAAGTTCTGATTGGGTCCGGTACATTAGATGAAGGTATATACGTATTGAGTCAAGCTCAGGTTTTCAATGTCCAGAACACACTTACAAGAAAGTCTCCATAAATGAATCAGGCTTTCTTATGGCATTGTAGACTAGGTCACATCAATGAAACACGATTAACGAAGTTACATAGAGAAGGATATTTGAATCCGTTCGAATATCAATCTCATACCACTTGTGAATCTTGTCTCAAGGGAAAGATGACAAAGACTCTGTTTACTGGACACGGAGTAAGAGCGAGCGAGCACTTAGGACTCGTACACAGTGACGTGTACGGTCCAATGTCTACACATGCGCGAGATGGTTATTCCTACTTCATTACTTTTACGGATGATTTCTATAGGTATGGACATATCTTCTTGATGAAGCATAAATCCGAGGCCTTTGAGAAATTCCAGGAATACAAGAATGAAGTGGAAAACCAAACAGGCAAAAGTATTAAGACATTGAGATCTGATCGAGGTGGTGAATACTTAAGTGCCGAGTTCCTGGGTTACTTAAAAGAGAATGGAATTCTCTCTCAGCTTACTCCTACATACACACCACAACACAACGGTGTATCGGAAAGAAGGAATCGAACCCTATTGGATATGGTTCGTTCCATGATGAGTAAGGCTGAGTTACCGCGATCATTCTGGGATTATGCGCTAGAATCAGCGGCATATCTTTTGAACAAGGTTCCAACCAAAACAGTGCCTACCACACCATATCAGATGTGGAGTGGGAAGAAACCCTATCTTCAGTACCTGAAGACATGGGGGTGTCCAGCTTTTGTAAAAAAAGCAGTATCCGGACAAGCTCGAGGCACGCTCAGTAGAGTGTAAGTTTGTGGGATATCCAAAGAACTCCATGGGATATTGCTTCTATTACGCAGAAGAACAAAAGGTTTTTGTTTCTCGTCATGCCCGCTTCGTAGAAACTGAATTTTTGGAAAATCAGAAGAGTGGGAGCGCAGTAGAACTGGAAGAAATTTCAGAACCACAAGCTGTTACTGAAAGTTTGGTAGAACAAGAGGTTTCAGAAGAAAGGGACATACCAGCGCCTATCCGCAGAATTAGTAGGCAGTCTCATCTGCCCGAGAGATACTACGGTTTTCTCATAGACGGAGATCGAGAAGATTGCATCATTGATAATGACGACCCTACTAGCTTCCAGCAAGCCATTCAGAGCGGCGACTCGGTAAAATGGCTGGATGCAATGCGGACCGAAATGGAGTCCATGTACACTAACAAAGTATGGACTTTGGACATTGCTCCAGATGGGGTAAAACCCGTAGGATGCAAGTGGATCTTTAGAAAGAAGATTGGTGTAGATGGACAGGTTGAAACCTATAAGGCTAGACTTGTTGCAAAGGGTTTCCGACAGAGACCTGGTTTGGACTATGATGAAACCTTTTCTCCAGTGGCTATGCTCAAATCCATTCGGGTCCTTCTTGCTATTGCTGCCTTCCACGATTATGAGATCTGGCAGATGGACGTAAAGACGGCATTTCTAAATGGTAATTTGGAAGAAAGCGTCTATATGGATCAGCCAGAGGGATTCATTCAGAGTGGGAGCAGCGGTAAAGTATGCAAGCTGCTTAAATCCATTTATGGACTAAAGCAGGCATCGCGGAGTTGGAACATCTGTTTTGATGATACTGTCAAAGAATTCGACTTTATTAAAAATCTAGATGAACCATGCATATACAGTAAGATTGTAGGGAGAGTTGTTGTATTCCTCGTCTTGTACGTGGATGACATTCTCCTAATAGGAAATGATATTCCTATGCTACAGTCAGTCAAAAGATTCTTGTCACAGAAATTCTCCATGAAAGACCTGGGTGATGCCACCTACATTCTGGGGATCCAGATCTATCGTGATAGATCAAAGAGGATGTTGGGACTTTCGCAGTCCAGGTACATAGATACTATATTGAAAAAATTCAGTATGGATAATTCTAAGCGCGGTAACCTACCGGCTTGTCACGGAATCACCCTCTCCAAAAAGATGTCTCGCAAGACTGATTTGGAAAGGGATCGCATGTCGATTATACCCTACGCCTCTGCGGTAGGCTCTATAATATATGCGATATTATGTACCAGACCAGATGTAGCATACGCATTGAGCGTTGTAAGCCGGTATCAGGCAAACCCAGGGGAGAAGCACTGGATAGCAGTAAAGAACATTCTCAAGTACCTAAGAAGGACTAAGGGGATGTTCTTGGTGTATGGCGGAAAAGACCTCCAGATCAAGGCCTTTGCTGACTCCAGCTTCCAGAGTGACAGGATGACTCTAAGTCCATGTCGGGTTATGTCTTTACCCTCAATGGAGGGGCGGTCTGTTGGAAGAGTTCCAAGCAGGACACCGTTGCTGACTCAACGATGGAAGCGGAGTACATAGCTGCTTGCGATGCCGCAAAAGAAGCTGTCTGGATGAAGAAGTTCCTCACAGAACTTCAGGTGGTTCCTACCAGTGTTGGTCCAATACCTCTGTATTGCAACAACAACGGCGCTATAGCTTTAGCGAAGGAACCCAGGTCCCATCAGAAGTCCAGACACATCTTAAGGCGGTATCACCTGATCAGGGAGATCGTCGATTGCCGGGAGATCGAGGTAAAGAGAGTAGATACAGAGAATAACACTGCTGATCCATTCACAAAGGCCATTCCTCAGACGCAGTTCGAGAGGCTATTCGAGATGATAGGTCTGCGATACGCCAGTACATGGCCCTAGTGCAAGTGGGAGATTGTTAGTGTTTATGCCCTAGAAGGCCATTACTGTATCATACTAGTTTGTATATTACTTAATGGAAGCTTGGGATTTTCACAGTTATATAACAATCTTGTTAAATATGGTAGTATGCTACTTGGTTTTATCTATCTTAATATGTGAGTATACGTATTGATAGAGATCTTAGGATCTTGCTTGACTACCAGCGTTGTGATGGCAGTCACACTAGTGGGGGCTGGGTAGTCTACAAGCACATCCTTTTTTAGGTCCCTAGTCGTTGGATTGTCGAGACAGGGCATCGATACTCCGGAGTAGACTAGTGTGTACGCTTCTATCCCAGTTGGGGAGATGGTCTGTCCCACAGCCATCAGTACATCGTACTGGAGATAGTATACAGGTGCTTGTTAGGTTACGGGTACACCGGACAGGACTCACGGGGAACTGTTGTTTGGGATTATACCCGTCGTCAGTTAACAGTTCCCAGGTGACATGAGTACAGCATAGTCCACAGACTTGACATTGCTACTTCGCCTCGAGTGTGTCCCACTGTTCTTAGATTGCTACCCTACCACGACTCAAAGGAGTCGTACAAACAGGTAGCAGTTGGGTGCAGTCCCGAGCACTTGGAGGCAGTGGCGGTTAGACAGGATTCGTCTCTCCCGGTATTGGGAGTTGATATCGCGCTGTGTCAGAGAGCCATTACGCAAAGTCCCTGGCCAGGGCAAGCGAGATTTACTGGTAGGTTCCAGTAGTTTCTCAGGGTGTAATGGGCTACGCTCCGACACGACTTACACCACTTTTAGGGGACTGACGCTTGCCGCCCCCTAGGCCCGATATGCGATAGTCTTAGACGAATAGACCGGACTGTACGGAGATTGTCACAGCAGGCTCAGTAGGAGTTCGGATGGGTTTACTCATTGGCTTTCTTATCGACATCTACCTGGGGACCATTACGTACAGCTAGTGCCGCTTGCAGTCTGTGGTTAAAACCACTGCCGGCGTAGTGTCGAGTCTTTAGAGTCCCACACAGAGAGTTTCCCTGTTTCGGGCGAAATGATATAGAGGTCGTATGGTTTTACGATAGGGTTCGGACGCATACGTGTTTTTACGCACGTACGATGTTCGGACAGTTTTTACTAGTCGTCTTTGGTTTAAGCCAGATTCTAGTATCGGATTATTGGATTTATACAGTCTAAAGTTTTTCCGTGTTTTTACGGATAGGAGGGGCGTTCTCGTAATTTGTCGGGAAGCTTCTAGAAACATGGTGACTTGGGGGTTAAGGTGGCATTTGCATTAATTGGATAAATGAGTCATGGTGTGATTCATACATGGAGTTAATGAATCAATTATGATTTATATGACTCATGTGATGAATCACTTAGTGTATTAATGAAACATGATGATATATCATTATTTGTTATTCATTTAATATATATGATATGTTTCATATATACACACATGATCTATTCATCCAAAAGGATTCTCACTCTCACCTTCTCTCTCCTCAAGCTCTCCATCTTCAAATCCTAACCCTAACCTCTCATGTGTTGAGATCAAGGGTTAGCTAGACTAATACTTCCATAATCCAACTCTATATCATCTAGGTTGCTTAAATTAGCACTTTGAGTAACCTAGTTGCCTCAAGTTAGAGGTTAAGCTTGGAGTAGGAACTCTCGGGTGGATCGTCTTTGACTCGAGGAGGCCGTTGAGGTGCCGACGTTCCAAAGAGCCTACAAGGAGTGGAGGATAGTGATGAAGACCCGAAGGACAAGAAACGTGAGGTATAACTTCGAATCAGAGTAGTTAAACCTTTCGTAGTTTGCTAGTAACGGTTTAGATACGATTCATGCGCTCAAGTCCGTGTTACGAACCTTTGATGGTCGTTTTTCATATATTCCGCCTCCCCGCAAGTTCGTGGGGTGCGTGACATGGACTTACAGTGGTATCAGAGCCAACTAAACCATTACTAGCATGTTAGCAACTAAGTAGAACTTCGATCGACGGAAAACACGAAAACAACACCCCGTAACCCTATCAGTTTCTGTTGATTTTAAAACTATCAAAAAAAAAATTTGATAGTTCTTAAAATTCACAGCAGGGTATAAGAGTTCTGGGAAAATACGAGGTCACAACTCGGCAAGACGGCCGGGGAATCGCGTCCAAATGGTGCTTTTGGCCGCGGATCCGCCGCCGAGTCAACGCCGAGTTGACTCGGAGTTTCACAGTAATTCTTATTTTCTGGTGTTTTGTTTTCCTGTATGTTCTGTTTCTACCCAGGTTACTTCAGTGCAGGTTTGCAATTGGGGTAGACACGGAAAATGGTTATCGATCGATATTCTAAGTTATTTGCTAATCGGGTTTTTATCTGTAATGATTAATGTGTTCGTAAACCTCCCCTAACTGCTAGTATGTCGGTTGGCAGGGGGTTGCACATTTCTGTAATGTTTACTGTTTGTGTATATGAACTTGATTGGATCGTTGTGATGATGAGCCGGGGTTTGTGATGGGTTTTATATTCATTCATTCGATGTAAATTGTAATATGATGTAATATTCTTTTGCGGGACACATCCAGGTTGCGGTTGTAGCCACCGTTGTATTATTTCATTTACTGTTTTTTGCTCTTAGGATAGACCCAAGGTGGGGTACACAAACTACCGGGTACGTCGAAGTGTTTAGTGGCCTACTCACATTGTTGAGGGAGACCACTTCACTTCGGGTACTTGGCGGGTAGTTTGTCGTACCCATAGGGGTCTAGGGTGGGGTAAAGGCTATTCATCACAACTGTGTAATCCGTATTTTGTTGCAGGCTCAAAGCAAACGCGGATTGCTTGTATATCCAATAATGTTCATCTGAGATCTGGAATGCCTATTATTGCGTCTGACGGATGTACAATATCTATATATGATAGCTATTTAGACGTCACTTATGTTTTACACCCGCGCTAGCCCAGCCCCCGCTCTGTCGTTAGTTAAGTAACCTAACGGGTGATGACGGGACCCAGTGGCGAATGCGGATGGCATAAGAGGACGTTGTATTTTCGTTGTTCTCTGCAATGATAGGTTAAATGATGGGACGCATTATTTTAATGCAAAGAAAATAAACCAAAGTTGAATCGTTGGAACAAATTTAAAAGAAACCACTCAGTTATTTTAAAAGAGCAGATTTTTTAATTACGGAGCTTTAACCACTCCTTTTAAAAAGCTATCAGGTTCCTTCGGTTATATCAAGTTCACTACGTTCACGGTTTCGCCAAAACCAGTCGTAGTCCTCCGTCATTTCTTATGGATGGTCAGTAGTATTCAAGCTATGTTTGTTGGCTTTCGTCAAGGCATAGGGTTTGGTAGCTGCTGGGGTATTCATTTGTTGCATAGATAGATGAGTTGGTTTGGGACAGTCGTATTACCTTGTTGGCTTTCGTCAAGGGTATATACGGGTGGGTTCGAATTAACAAGATAATGATGGGCAGAACTTGACATGTGTTTTATGATTTGTTGGCTTTCATCAAGGTCATAAGAACATGGGGCAAAAATCTACATCGGGAGTTTCTAAAGAAACTGAAACTTGCTAGTGTTGCATACCATTTGGAGTTTGATGAATTTTGGTAGGATTCCTTCAACATTATCATACGATGATATTTGGATCCCGATCCTACTGTGAGTATATGCTACTTATCAGGAGATTCGTCACTTAACGATCAATGCTATAAACCAAGTAGGTGTCAAGAAAGGTGTCAGCGGGGCTACGCCCCCAGAGAAAAGAGGTTATTTAATTAAGGAACTTCGCGAAAGCGTTGGAAAACCTCCCTCGAAGTACCGACACTAGCCTGGCTGAACGGTTAAGCAAGTATTGTACAGTGAGAATAGTCCTGGCTAATTCTTCTTTTATGGTTTGAGGAAGGATTCGAGAAACAGTGGGAGCCATCCAGTTTAGATAAATTAAAAACCAATCTAAACTTGCAAGAGCATCATGCTAAAGTGTTTTCTTCTCTCTCTCTCATTGCAGCGACCTTGTGACCATGACTAGGTTACATCTAGATAACAAGTTGACTGAATCTAACTTATATGACTGGCAAAGGTCTGTCCAGATGTCCATTGCCTATGACAAGCTGGACCACCCTATTACTACTCAAGATCCCACCGTCCCAGGTCCAGTTTCCACCGTCGCGGATATGGATATCCGTCAGACAAGGGAAAAGGATAAAGCGAAAGCTAAGTGCCTCGTGTTGGCTTCAGTTGATGGTGTATACCAGAAGAAACACGAGAAGATGGACTTAGTTTCCATCTTTCTCCATAACAAAGATTTATATGGAGAGCAAACTCATATCACAAGATATGAGACCTCGAACGATTTAATTCAAGCGAGGTTGGCTGTCGGGTCATCTGTAAAGGACAACGTCCTTATAATGACTAGCTCTGTTGATGAGCTCAAGGACCTGGAGACCACGTTGGGAAACAGGTCATACGCTGACTTATTTCCACAGTCCCTACCCTCTACTTACACCCTGAAAGAAACCAGGGAGACACAAGCTCTGCTTAATGGGGGACCTTCTTCTTCTACATCCAGGGCGAAAGTAAAGGGTGAAAAGAAGAAGACCTCTACAAAGCCGATATACGGTGTCAATAAAGTAGGAGGAAAGGGAAGAGCAAAAGTTTTGGGACTTGGTATAGCTAAGGAGGGATGTTCCTATTGTTATAGGAACGGGCATTGGCAGAAGGATTGCAGGGCTTTGGAAGCCAGTAGCCAGGATACAAAGCATGTTGTGGCTTCAACCTCAAGTGTGTTTGTTATTGAGAACTATTTGTCAATTAACTCTACTTCCTGGGTACTAGATACCGGAGCAGGATCTCATATCTGTAAATCATTACATGCTTTGAGAAACCGTAGAGTTATAAGGATAGGTGATTTGTCTCTCAGAGTTGCAAACGGAATGAGCGTGGACGCTGAATCCGTGGGAGAATATCGTCTAGGTTTGACAAGTGGGCAGATATTGATTCTACGTAACTGTCTGTATGTACCTAGTTTGACTTGTAATATCATATCAGTATCCTCACTTTCAAGAGAGGGATATGACTTTACATTCGTAAGCGATGTAGTTCACATCCACCTAAATCAAGTTCTGATTGGGTCCGGTATATTAGATGACGGTATATACGTATTGAGTCAAGCTCAGGTTTTCAATGTCCAGAACACACTTAAAAGAAAGTCTCCAGAAATGAATCAGGCTTTCTTATGGCATTGTAGACTAGGTCACATCAATGAAACACGATTAACGAAGTTACATAGAGAAGGATATTTGAATCCGTTCGAATATCAATCTCATGCCACTTGTGAATCTTGTCTCATGGGAAAGATGACAAATACTCCATTTAAAGGACACGGAGTAAGAGCGAGCGAGCTCTTAGGACTCGTACACAGTGACGTGTGCGGTCCAATGTCTACACATGCGCGAGGCGGTTATTCCTACTTCATTACTTTTACGGATGATTTCTATAGGTATGGACATATCTTCTTGATGAAGCATAAATCCGAGGCCTTTGAGAAATTCCAGGAATACAAGAATGATGTGGAAAACCAAACAGGAAAAAGTATTAAGACACTGAGATCTGATCGAGGTGGTGAATACTTAAGTGCCGAGTTCCTGGGTTACTTAAAAGAGAATGGAATTCTCTCTCAGCTTACTCCTCCATACACACCACAACACAACGGTGTATCGGAAAGAAGGAATCGAACCCTATTGGATATGGTTCGTTCCATGATGAGTAAGGCTGAGTTACCGTGATCATTCTGGGATTATGCGCTAGAATCAGCGGCATATCTTTTGAACAAGGTTCCAACCAAAACAGTGCCTACCACACCATATCAGAAGTGGAGTGGGAAGAAACCATATCTTCAGTACGTGAAGACATGGGGGTGTCCAGCTTTTGTAAAAAAGCAGCATCCGGACAAGCTCGAGGCACGCTCAGTAGAGTGTAAGTTTGTGGGATATCCAAAGAACTCCATGGGATATTGCTTCTATTACGCAGAAGAACAAAAGGGTTTTTTTTCTCGTCATGCCCGCTTCTTAGAAACTGAATTTTTAGAAAATCAGAAGAGTGGGAGCGCAGTAGAACTGGAAGAAGTTCCAGAACCATAAGCAGTTACTGAAAGTTTGGTAGAACAAGAGGTTTCAGAAGAAAGGGACATACCAGCGCCTATCCGCAGAAGTAGTAGGCAGTCTCATCCGCCCGAGAGATACTACGGTTTTCTCATAGACGGAGATCGAGAAGATTGCGTCATTGATAATGACGACCCTACTAGCTTCCAGCAAGCCATTCAGAGCGGCGACTCGGTAAAATGGCTGGATGCAATGCGGACCGAAATGGAATCCATGTACACTAACAAAGTATGGACTTTGGACACTGCTCCAGATGGGGTAAAACCCGTAGGATGCAAGTGGATCTTCAGAAAGAAGATTGGTGTAGATGGACAGGTTGAAACCTATAAGGCTAGACTTGTTGCAAAGGGTTTCCGTCAAAGACCTGGTTTGGACTATGACGAAACCTTTTCTCCAGTGGCTATGCTCAAATCCATTCGGGTCCTTCTTGCTATTGCTGCCTTCCACGATTATGAGATCTGGCAGATGGACGTAAAGACGGCCTTTCTAAATGGTAATTTGGAAGAAAGCGTCTATATGGATCAGCCAGAGGGATTCATTCAGAGTGGGAGCAGCGGTAAAGTATGCAAGCTGCTTAAATCCATTTATGGACTAAAGTAGGCATCGCGGAGTTGGAACATCTGTTTTGATGATACTGTCAAAGAATTCGACTTTATTAAAAATCCAGATGAACCATGCATATACAGTAAGATTGTTGGGAGAGTTGTTGTATTCCTCGTCTTGTACGTGGATGACATTCTCCTAATAGGAAATGATATTCCTATGCTACAGTCAGTCAAAAGATTCTTGTCACAGAAATTCTCCATGAAAGACCTGGGTGTAAGTCTACGCTAGCGCCCCGGCAGTCTAAAGACGCCAAATGCGGAACAAAAACTTTTTAACTGGCGCTATCGTATACTTTAACCCGGATCTGCCATTATTGCTAAACTAACAAACTGTAAAGAGTGTAGAAAGGTTATACCGAACGATCCGAGTCCTTCATTCTTCAACCATCATCCCACGCTCCGTTGCGGCTGCTCCGATCTCGTCGATCTCCGATATCCTCGTCGAGGTGGCACCACATCGATGATTCTTTAAACGGGCTCCCGCCTCTGACTTGAGGCAACTCGGTCGTCAAGTTTGCTAAAAGAGACGACCAAGAATGATGTAGAGAATGAGTAGATGACTTTGTCTCACTTCGTCCAAGTCCGTGGACGATCGGTAAATGAAGCTGCCATTTTTATCGGGTGATGGAATGAAAGAGGTAATGAAATTTCCATGCACCCTTAACCATAGTCTTTTCTCTCCAAAAATGAAATCATTCTCTCTCTCCCTCACAAAGAATGGCCGGCCACAATATATAGAAGAGGGAGGTGATGGTAGGAGCAATCAAGGGGGGGTGACAATAAACAAGAAGCTTATCTTGATCATTAAAGCAAAGCATGACTCATTTAGAAACAATGAATCAAAACAACCTTAGTCATCAAGCATTAATGGCACCATTAATGCACTAATGACTCACCATGTCAAGTCACTCTCTCTAGAATCTTCTAGAAGAATCCACACTCATCTCAAGAAAAGATAAACCCGTCTTTAACCAAATGTTAAAAGACGGCTGATAGAAAACTGGAAACTGGCAA
This sequence comes from Agapanthus africanus, assembly GCA_030015575.1. Classification (NCBI taxonomy): domain Eukaryota; kingdom Viridiplantae; phylum Streptophyta; class Magnoliopsida; order Asparagales; family Amaryllidaceae; genus Agapanthus; species Agapanthus africanus. The sequence continues at coordinate 459,373,563 of JASDDO010000012.1, read as the reverse complement.
CTTCCAAAAGTGATCCTGAAACGACTTTCAGGATAACCCCGAAACTGTATAAATATACCCGCATTTGTATTACGACCGAATACAAATGCAACTGAGACAAAGATATTATACCTACTCAATATAATACTCGGATCCGGCTTAAACCAAAGCCGACCAGTATCATCTGTCCGAAAATCGACACGTGCGTAAACGCACGTGCATTTTCCGAACCCTGCCATAAAACCATACGACCTCTACAACGTTTCTCCCGAACTTGGGAAACTGTCTGTGGGGGACTCTAATGACTCGTCAGTACCCTGGCAGTGGGTTTAACCACAAACCGTCAGCGGCACTAGCAATGCGTAACGGCTGCCCATGGACTGACCTCAAGGGATGCCGATGAGCGCACTCATCCGGAAAAACCCTACTGAACCTAACAGTGACAATGTATATACAGTCCGGTCCGTTCGTCTATAAGTATCGCATATCTGCCTAGGGGGCTAGTAACGTCAAACCCCCAAGAGCAGTATAAGTCGTGTCGGAGTGAAGCCCAATAACACCCTGAGATACTACTGGAGTACCTACCAGTAAATCTCCTGCCACGGCCGTGGGCTTTGTGTAATGGCTCTCCTAGACACAGCACGATCTCGCCCCCAATACCGGGAGAGACGAATCCCCTGCTGATCCGCTCACGTGCCTCCATATGGCTCGGGACTGTACCCAAAAGCTACCTGTTTGCACGACTCCTTTGAGCCGTGGTAGGGTAGAAATCAAAGCACAGTGGGAACTCACACGAGACAAATGATGACCTCAGGTCGATGAACTAACCTGTACACATGTCACCAGGGAACTGCTATCTGACGATAGATATAATACTAACTAGCAGATTCCCGGCGAGTCCTGTCCGGTGTACTCATAACCCAATGAGCACCTGTATACATCTTAGGTGATCCAACTGACACCAGTGGCTTGTGAGACCGGCCACCGCCCCTCGTCGGGGTCTCGACTGTACACACTAGTCTACTCCGGAGTATCGATGCCCTGTCTCGAAAACTCCCACGACTAGGGAACACAATTAAGGATATGCGTATAAACCACCCAACTCTCACGTATATGATCGCCATCATACTGTTGGTGGTAAAGCAAGATCCTAAGGGCTCTATCAAAGTGTAACATGTAATCAGTCACCTGAACATGTACACGACTGATAAAGGCAAATCAGATAGCATACTATCATCTCGAGTAAGACTGTCATACCGGTATAGGTCCTCCGCAATCATTGCAATCACGTACCTGCGATCCAATAATTGACTATGAGGGCACTATCTCCAACAATCTCCCACTTGCACTCAAGGCTAATTATTGCGATGTCGACTACTCACAGCCCGTGTGAAACCGAACATCCAACTCCTCTACTAATCAGTTTCACAAAGCCCGTTTGTAAAACTATTATGTTCGAGAAATAGCCTTAGTGAGTGGATCCGCCTAGAAGTTTCTTTCTATATCTCTCTAAATCTCAAGTTCGCGGAGAAAGCCATCTCCCGAATTGAGCAATACCTGTCTTAGAATGTGTCTGGATATCTGATGGGACCTAGTTCATAAATGAACTCCAAATCCAAACTTCTTAGACTGTATCGATCACTGAACCTAATCAGTATCCGGCACCATGCCACCCACAGTATCCTCTTGGACCACCTGTCCATAATACTGTCCCTCTTCGTCAGGGGGAAAAACTATAACTCTGACAATCACTCTGTCAACCATGTCACCTTTGAAGCCTGGAATGATAACCGTCTCCCGAAGGAGGCTGCCGTCATCAAATCCGTAGAACATATACTTATGTTCTAAAACTGCTTCCTTATTTTTCTCCAGGATTGGATTAATACAAACTTATTGCATCTAGTGCAAAAACAACATCTGGTGTGGTACTTGACATCTCATGATTGACTCAATTGCCTAAGCAAGTGATCTGCCAATCATGCACATCCCTCTCCCCTTTAGTCTGTAAGACACCTTTAGAGAGGGTGACTCCATCACCTACAGGTACACCACCATGCTAGGAGTCAACTATTCCAAAAACCATTAGAATATCTGTCAAAGTACCCACATTGGGAAACTACCCAAATCCAGATCTAAAACCATAGATCTAGAAACCAGAATGTCAAATATTATATCCATATCCTGTCTGGAGAAACAACTGTGTGACGACCACAGTACAACCGATCGTAGTATAGGAATTTTACTTCCTACTCTGTGTATGTCATCCAGATACCATGACATCACACACTACTACCTCCTTAACTGATCCATCCCCTATTCTGATTGAAGTCAAACCCATGTCTGTCACATCAAAATTAGATGATCTATCTCCGCTATAACTGCTCAAGTCTATAAATAGATATAAGCATCTTGCCCACTATGCTTCCGCTGCTCCCACTGACTACGACAACCCTCCTACCGGGTCTCATATCCTGGAACAACAGTAGTGTTAAGTCTTGGTAGATAAGAACCTCCCTGTCACCGTCCTTGAGCCTACCGAAGTACCTCTCGGGTGTCTGAGGTTACCCACCAAATCTGCGGAGTGGCTATTGGAATGTCAAACCTGATTGAATGTATAGGTCCTATTAAATTTTCCGTAATCGTTCGCGGTTCTGGAATCACTTCCAGTTCTACCATACTCCCACTACTGTTTTCTGAAAAAGATCCATTTTACTAAAACTGTGGCGAGTCAAGAACAAAATCACTATTGATCTTCCAAATGGTAGAATATCAACCCTCGTCATAGCCAGGGTCAACCCACAAACAGCCATTACAGAAACGTGCCCTGAGTTATCCAGAGTCTAGTTTTAAGCATAAGCTGGACAACTCCCCGTACCTTAACATCTTTTAAGGTACGATCTATTCTATATCCAATACAGAAACTTTGGCACTTATTTAATTGGAACCAAGATTCAATCCATGCAGCTGTCTCCAGTGCATATCAACTTTAATGGAAAGAGGCTAATCAGCATTACTCAACTTAGGAATCCATCCAATTATGAGTAACCTGGAAGAGAAACACGTTTCTCAAAACCATCACTATTATCTGAATACCAATCACAAGAATCTACATCTTCGATCTCTTTGAAGAATCCCGATACTTGTGACAACTGGTTCTCTACTTTATTCTTATACCCACAACTTCTCAAAACTTAGACCTTGTATTTCTACGAAACACTCGTCTAAATACTAGAGAAGTTATAAGTAAACAGAACATAGTACGAGGACCTACCCCTTTGTCCTGATGGACACTGGACAACATACAATACTCTGTATAAGTCCGCTGAGTTGAACAACTCATAACCTGTGCGTTGTAGGTGGAAAACTGTACCCTGGCGATTTCCTCAAATATCACCAATTACAACGAATTCCGATATAATGAGGATGATCACCTAATTCCCAATATCTTACTCCCACTCATCATCTGTAAAACCATACAGATATGAGAATGAAACCTGGTAAATACATACCCTTGGAGTAAGTGTCTAATCGGGAAAACAGTTTTTCTTTAACAATGCACTGAAACATGAAAATGTTTCGTAGGGGTATCCTGGTATTCATAGCAATGCCTCTTCCATAATCCAATTCATGACTTCAACCGTATATTTTATTGTCATCTCTCCAAATCCCTTTATTTGTCTTTAGTCGTTACCTTCTGTACACCATCGTTAGGCTAACTGGTTTTCTTCCTTCCCTACCGTTCGGCACCAGCCTATGGTTTGGAAGAAGACTATCCAGTAAGCATAATAGGTGTATCCTCCTAAACCAAGGAGTACTCGCATCTCGAGAGAAGGTGATGATAAAAGATAACTGAATAATACCTTATTCTTTTAAAGGTGAAATAGGAGCGGCGATGAAGTACGCGGTTTTGGTCGTGAATGATATCAGTCGCAATTTACTTTGCCTTCTTTCTAATCCCTTTATTTTGTCTTTACATATTACCTTCTGCACACCCTACTTAGGCTAATTGGTTTTCTTCATTCCCTACCTTTCGGCACCAGCCTATGGTTTGGAATAAGACTATCCAATAAGCGTAATAGGTGTACTCTCCTAAACCAAGGAGCTCTCGCAACCTGAGAGAAGGTGATAATAAAAGACAACTGAATAAACCAATTCTATTTCTCCTGAACCTGGATCCATCCTCGAAGAAGTCCCTTCGAGTTCGTATATAACCATACGATGGATCTATCCAATGGAAGTGGATATCCGTAGCAATACGGGTGTTCTGAGAAATGCAAAGGGTAAAAGAAGGAGTGGCAATGACTTATGCAACATAGACAATCCAAAAGCCAGTATTTTAATAAGGTTCGGTCAACCTGGTCACTGAGTCATAGTCTAGGGTCGGTTAAAGGTCGCTGCCAAAGAGAGAGAGAGAAAAGAAACACTCTGCGTGCACTCTAACCTAGACCAGAATGGTTATCATTTTATCTAATCCGGAAACCTCCCACTGTCCTGTCAAATTCTCCTCCAAACCTAAAGAAGAATCAATCGGGATCACCCGAAGAGTAAACCAACTCATCAGTGGGAATCGGGATCCAACTCTCATCGCATGATAACGTGACGGAATCCACTCGCGTTATCACACTCCAGAAGGTATGCGCATGCCTGGCAAGTTTCAGTTTCTTTAGAAACTCCCGATATGATTTTTGCCCCATGTTCTTATGACCTTGGCGAAAGTCAACAAATCATAAGTCACATGTCAAGTTCTTCCCGTCATTATCTTGTTACTTTGAACCCACCCGTACATACCCTTGACGAAAGCCAACAAGGTAATACGACTGTCCCAAACCAACACATCTATCTATGCAACAAATGAATACCACAGCAACTACCAAACACTATGCCTTGACGAAAGCCAACAAACATAGCTTGAATATTACTGACCATCCATAAGAAACGACGGAGGGCTACGGCTGGTTTTTGGCGAAAAACCTTTAACGTAATGAACTTGATCTCGTTGAAGGAACCTGATAGCTTTTTTAAAATATAGTGGCGAAAACCTTTTGCTAAAGAGGTCACTCCCGGTAAAGGGATCTCGGCTCTTTCCTCGTGGAATGAGGTGCAGGATATTCCACTGAATACCGCTATGCAAAGCAACATGTAATCGACTATAGTGAAGTTATTACCCTGACGCAAACTTCTGCCCAAGGGGTCAGTCCCGGTGAAGGGATATCAACCCTTGCCCCGTCGAATGAGGTGCAGGATATTCCACTGAATACCGCTATGCATAACAAAAGAAAACGTCTTTGCAATAACACTTTTTAAATTTGTTCCAACAACATCCAAACAGGTTTGTTTTACTTTGCATTGATCAGAATCAACACAGTCCCATCATTTAATCACACCAGAAAAGAACGAAAATAAAATGTACGTATATGCCATCCGCATTCGTCACTGGGTCCCGTCATCACCCGTTAGGTTACTTAACTAACGACAGAGCGGGGACTGGACTAGCGCGGGTGTAAAACATATACAACATCTAATAGTATATAAACCAATATACAATAATCGCTCCAGGCGTGATAGTATGCAACATTACAGAAAAGTAATAAGCATCACAGAACAATACAGATAATCTGGGATCCCCGGGTTTCACAGAGCCGCTGCTGAAACCCGACGTTCCCCTGTCGTGTGGATAGCCTGTGCAATGAAACTAGACCCCTACGGGTGCGGCAAGTTACCCGCCAAAACCTGAAGTGAGGCAGCCCCCTACAGCATAGTGAATGGACCACCCAGCACTTCACGGAATCCGGTAATCTTGGGCACCCCTCCTTGGGTCAACCTGTACCCCCTACGAGTGCGGCGAATAGTCTGTCAATTCTAGAGTGGGACCCCTCTGCCTCTCAAAGCCATGAGATGCGGACCCGTTGCCCCCCAGAACCCGGCTATCCGTGCACTCCGTCGCGGGGCAAAACCTAGTACAATAATGAAAAATAGTACAATAGGTACATCGACCGCAACCTGGTCATGCCCCCAAAAGAATATTATACAACAGGCAGTGACGGCAGTCCACAAGTTGAACGCTCGCCCCGCAATATCAAATGTACAAATAAACACAAACTGTACTACCATTGCACACTGCTATCCACCACGACAAATCCGCAACATCACAGCACAAAACAAAACATCAACGCGAATGTCACGTTCGCAAACCCGTCTAAAAGAACTATAGCAATCAAACGCGGTTTACCGATCAAATGACATTCCCGGTCGGAGATATAATGTAAGCACTGTAAACTAACATGTTTAAATTTCGATCGACCAAATATCAAAAAAGTGGGCCCCACGACTTACTGGTGAACAGTAACAAAATCTGGGCCAAAACGATATTTACCAAAAACCACAAAATCCAACAGAGAACCCACTGTACAAATTTGGGAGCATGCGCTCACCACGTGGCCGCGGATGCGCGGTCAAACCATGGGTTTGACCGCGTTTCCGCGGCGGTTTGGTGGATTCATGTCCCCAAATTTCGTCGTGGTTCTTAGAAAAGCCTGCACAGTTTACTGAGACATGTAGAAAAATTTTATCAGACCATTTAAAATCGACAGAAACTGTTAGGCTGAAAAATTGTGATTTTTGATTTCCGGTCGGATCGATGTTTTAAACGCGTTAGCACAAGTTAGTATAGCAAAATGGTGAGGCTCTGATACCACTGTAAGTCTACGCTAGCGCCCCGGCAGTCTAAAGACGCCAAATGCGGAACAAAAACTTTTTAACTGGCGCTATCGTATACTTTAACCCGGATCTGCCATTATTGCTAAACTAACAAACTGTAAAGAGTGTAGAAAGGTTATACCGAACGATCCGAGTCCTTCGTTCTTCAACCATCATCCCACGCTCCGTTGCGGCTGCTCCGATCTCGTCGATCTCCGATATCCTCGTCGAGGTGGCACCACATCGATGATTCTTTAAACGGGCTCCCGCCTCTGACTTGAGGCAACTCGGTCGTCAAGTTTGCTAAAAGAGACGACCAAGAATGATGTAGAGAATGAGTAGATGACTTTGTCTCACTTCGTCCAAGTCCGTGGACGATCGGTAAATGAAGCTGCCATTTTTATCGGGTGATGGAATGAAAGAGGTAATGAAATTTCCATGCACCCTTAACCATAGTCTTTTCTCTCCAAAAATGAAATCATTCTCTCTCTCCCTCACAAAGAATGGCCGGCCACAATATATAGAAGAGGGAGGTGATGGTAGGAGCAATCAAGGGGGGGTGACAATAAACAAGAAGCTTATCTTGATCATTAAAGCAAAGCATGACTCATTTAGAAACAATGAATCAAAACAACCTTAGTCATCAAGCATTAATGGCACCATTAATGCACTAATGACTCACCATGTCAAGTCACTCTCTCTAGAATCTTCTAGAAGAATCCACACTCATCTCAAGAAAAGATAAACCCGTCTTTAACCAAATGTTAAAAGACGGCTGATAGAAAACTGGAAACTGGCAACTTCCAAAAGTGATCCTGAAACGACTTTCAGGATAACCCCGAAACTGTATAAATATACCCGCATTTGTATTACGACCGAATACAAATGCAACTGAGACAAAGATATTATACCTACTCAATATAATACTCGGATCCGGCTTAAACCAAAGCCGACCAGTATCATCTGTCCGAAAATCGACACGTGCGTAAACGCACGTGCATTTTCCGAACCCTGCCATAAAACCATACGGCCTCTACAACGTTTCGCCCGAACTTGGGAAACTGTTTGTGGGGGACTCTAATGACTCGTCAGTACCCTGGCAGTGGGTTTAACCACAAACCGTCAGCGGCACTAGCAATGCGTAACGGCTGCCCATGGACTGACCTCAAGGGATGCCGATGAGCGCACTCATCCGGAAAAACCCTACTGAGCCTAACAGTGACAATGTATATACAGTCCGGTCCGTTCGTCTATGAGTATCGCATATCTGTCTAGGGGGCTAGTAACGTCAGACCCCCAAGAGCAGTATAAGTCGTGTCGGAGTGAAGCCCAATAACACCCTGAGATACTACTGGAGTACCTACCAGTAAATCTCCTGCCACGGCCGTGGGCTTTGTGTAATGGCTCTCCTAGACACAGCACGATCTCGCCCCCAATACCGGGAGAGACGAATCCCCTGCCGATCCGCTCACGTGCCTCCATATGGCTCGGGACTGTACCCAAAAGCTACCTGTTTGCACGACTCCTTTGAGCCGTGGTAGGGTAGAAATCAAAGCACAGTGGGAACTCACACGAGACAAATGACGACCTCAGGTCGATGAACTAACCTGTACACATGTCACCAGGGAACTGCTATCTGACGATAGATATAATACTAACTAGAAGATTCCCGGAGAGTCCTGTCCGGTGTACTCATAACCCAATGAGCACCTATATACATCTTAGGTGATCCAACTGACACCAGTGGCTTGTGAGACCGGCCACCGCCCCTCGTCGGGGTCTCGACTGTACACACTAGTCTACTCCGGAGTATCGATGCCCTGTCTCGAAAACTCCCACGACTAGGGACCACAATTAAGGATATGCGTATAAACCACCCAACTCTCACGTATATGATCGCCATCATACTGTTGGTGGTAAAGAAAGATCCTAAGGGCTCTATCAAAGTGTAACATGTAATCAGTCACCTGAACATGTACACGACTGATAAAGGCAAACCAGATAGCATACTATCATCTCGAGTAAGACTGTCATACCGGTATAGGTCCTCCGCAATCATTGCAATCACGTACCTGCGATCCAATAATTGACTATGAGGGCACTATCTCCAACACTGGGTGATGCCACCTACATTCTGGGGATCCAGATCTATCGTGATAGATCAAAGAGGATGTTGGGACTTTCGCAATCCAGGTACATAGACACCATATTGAAAAGATTCAGTATGGATAATTCTAAGCGCGGTAACCTACCGGCTTGTCACGGAATCACCCTCTCCAAAGAGATGTCTCCCAAGACTGATTTGGAAAGGGATCGCATGTCGATTATACCCTACGCCTCTGTGGTAGGCTCTATAATGTATGCGATGTTATATACCAGACCAGATATAGCGTACGCATTGAGCGTTGTAAGCCGGTATCAGGCAAACCCAGGGGAGAAGCAATGGATAGCAGTAAAGAACATTCTCAAGTACCTAAGAAGGACTAAGGAGATGTTCTTGGTGTATGGCGGAAAAGAGCTCCAGATCGAGGCCTTTGCTGACTCCAGCTTCCAGAGTGACAAGGATGACTCCAAGTCCATGTCGGGTTATGTCTTTACCCTCAATGGAGGGGCGGTCTGTTGGAAGAGTTCCAAGCAGGACACCGTTGCTGACTCAACGATGGAAGCGGAGTACATAGCTGCTTGCGATGCCGCAAAAGAAGCTGTCTGGATGAAGAAGTTCCTCACAGAACTTCAGGTAGTTCCACCAGTGTTGGTCCAATACCTCTGTATTGCGACAACAACGGCGCTATAGCTTTAGCGAAGGAACCCAGGTCCCATCAGAAGTCCAGACACATCTTAAGGCGGTATCACCTGATCAGGGAGATCGTCGATCGCTGGGAGATCGAGGTAAAGAGAGTAGATACAGAGAATAACACTGCTGATCCATTCACAAAGGGCATTCCTCAGACGCAGTTTGAGAAGCTATTCGAGATGATAGGTCTGCGATACGCCAGTACATGGCCCTAGTGCAAATGGGAGATTGTTAGTGTTTATGCCCTAGAAGGCCATTACTGTATCATACTAGTTTGTATATTACTTAATGGAAGCTTGGGATTTTCACAGTTATATAACGGTCTTGCTAAACATGGTAGTATGCTACTTGATTTTATCTATCTTAATATGTGAGTATACGTATTGATAGAGCTCTTAGGATCTTGCTTGACTACCAGCGTTGTGATGGCAGTCACACTAGTGGGGGCTGGGTAGTCTACAAGCACATCCTTTTTCAGGTCCCTAGTCGTTGGATTGTCGAGACATGGCATCGATACTCCGGAGTAGACTAGTGTGTACGCTTCTATCCCAGTTGGGGAGATGGTCTGTCCCACAGCCATCAGTACGTCATACTGGAGATAGTATACAGGTGCTCGTTAGGTTACGGGTACACCGGACAGGACTCACGGGGAACTGTTGGTTGGGATTATACCCGTCGTCAGTTAACAGTTCCCAGGTGACATGAGTACAGCATAGTCCGCAGACTTGACACTGCTACTTCGCCTCGAGTGTGTCCCACTGTTCTTAGATTGCTACCCTACCACGGCTCAAAGGAGTCGTGCAAACAAGTAGCAGTTGGGTGCAGTCCCGAGCACTTGGAGGCAGTGGCGGTTAGACAGGATTCGTCTCTCCCGGTATTGGGTGTTGATATCGCGCTGTGTCAGAGAGCCATTACGCAAAGTCCCTGGCCAGGGCAAGCGAGATTTACTGGTAGGTTCCAGTAGTTTCTCAGGGTGTAATGGGCTATGCTCCGACACGACTTATACCGCTTTTAGAGGACTGACGCTTGCCGCCCCCTAGGCCCGATATGCGATAGTCTTAGAAGAACAGACCGGAATATACGGAGATTGTCACAGCAGGCTCAGTAGGAGTTCGGATGGGTTTACTCATCGGCCTTCTTATCGACATCTACCTGGGGACCGTTACGTACAGCTAGTGCCGCTTGCGGTCTGTGGTTAAAACCACTGCCAGCGCAGTGTCGAGTCTTTAGAGTCCCACACAGAGAGTTTCCCTGCTTCGGGCGAAACTATATAGAAGTCATATGGTTTTACGACAGGGTTCGGACGCATACGTGTTTTTACGCACGTACGATGTTCGGACAGTTTTTACTAGTCGGCTTTGGTTTAAGCCAGATTCTAGTATCGGATTATTGGATTTATACAGTCTAAAGTTTTTTCGTGTTTTTACGGATAGGAGGGGCGTTCTCGTAATTTGTCGGGAAGCTTCTTGAAGCATGGTGACTTGGGGGTTAAGGTGGCATTTACATTAATTGGATAAATGAGTCATGGTGTGATTCATACATGGAGTTAATGAATCAATATTGATTTATATGACTCATGTGATGAATCACTTAGTGTATTAATGAAACATGATGATATATCATTATTTGTTATTCATTTAATATATATGATATGTTTCATATATACACACATGATCTATTCATCCAAAAGGATTCTCACTCTCACCTTCTCTCTCCTCAAGCTCTCCATCTTCAAATCCTAACCCTAACCTCTCATGTGTTGAGATCAAGGGTTAGCTAGACTAATACTTCCATAATCCAACTCTATATCATCTAGGTTGCTTAAATTAGCACTTTGAGTAACCTAGTTACCTCAAGTTAGAGGTTAAGCTTGGAGTAGGAACTCTCGGGTGGATCGTCTTTGACTCGAGGAGGCCGTTGAGGTGCCGACATTCCAAAGAGCCTACAAGGAGTGGAGGATAGTGATGAAGACCCGAAGGACAAGAAACGTGAGGTATAACTTCGAATCAGAGTAGTTAAACCTTTCGTAGTTTGCTAGTAACTGTTTAGATACGATTCATGCGCTCAAGTCCATGTTACGAACCTTTGATGATCGTTTTTCATATATTCCGCCTCCCCGCAAGTTCGTGTGGTGCGTGACATGGACTTACACTCCAAATCCAGCAAACTTATTAGACTGTATCGTCAACTGAATTTAATCAGTATCCTGCGTCATGCTTCCCTCAGTATTATCCTGGACCACCTATCCAAACTACTGCCCCTCGTCAGAGGGAAAACTATAACTCTGACAGTCACTCTGTCATCCAGGTCACCTTGGAAGCCTGGAATGATAACCGTCTCCCGAAGGAGGCTGTCGTTATCAACTCCCTAGAACATCCACTTAGGTTCAAAAACTGCTTCCGAACGTTTCTCCAGGATTAGATTAATACCATCTTATTGCAGCTATTGCAAAAACAACATCTGGTGTGGTACTTGACATCTCATGATCAACTCAATTGCCTAAGCAAGTGATATGCCAATCATACACATCCCTTTCCCCTTTAGTTTGCAAGACACCTTTAGAGAGGGTGACTCCATCACCTGCAGGTACACCATCATGCCAGGAGTCGTCCATTCTAAATATCTTTAGAATATTGTCTAAGTACCCAGATTGGGAAACTACCCAAATCTAGATCTAAAACTATAGATCTAGTAACCAGAATGCCTGATATAATATCCAAATCCTATGTGGAGAAACCACTGTGTGACAACCACAGTATAACCAATCGTGGTGTAGGAATATTACTTCCTACAAGTATATGTCATCCAAATACCAGGACATCACACCCTACTACCTTCTTAACAGATCCATCTCATATTTTGATGAAGTCAAAACCTATGACTTCCACATCAAAAATAGATGATCTTTCTCCGCTATATCTGCTTTAGTCTTTAAATAGACACAAGCTACTTGTCCACTATGCTTCCGCTGCTCCCACTGACTACAACAACCCTCTCGCAGAGTCATATACACGTGCACTTCTAAAGCTAGTTTAGAACGATGCTATACTCATCCTCCTGCCGGGTCTCATAGTCTAGAACAGCAGTAATGACAAGTCTGGATAAACAAGAACCTCCCTGTCACCGTCCTTGAGGATACCGGAGTACCTCTCGGGTGCCTGAGGTTACACACCATATTTGCGGAGTGGCTAATAGAATGTCAAACCCGATTGAATCTTTAGGTTCTATTAAATTTTTCAGTAATCGTTTGCGGTTCTGGAATCACTTCCAGTTCTACCATACTCCCACTACTTTTTTCTGAAAAAGTCCGTTTTACTAAAACTGTGGCTAATCAAGAACAATATCACTATTGATCATCCAGATGGTAGAAAGTTAACCCTCGTCATAGCCCGGGTTAACCCACAAACTGCCATTACAGAAACCTGCCTTGATTTATCCAGAGTCTGGTTTTAAGCATAAGCCGGACAACTCCATATACCTTAACATCGTTAAGATATGATCCATTCTATATACAATATAGAAACAAAGGTATTGATTTAATTGGAACCAGATTCAAATCATGCAGCTGTCTCCAGTGCATGTCAACTAAATTGAAGGAGGTCGATCAATATTACTCAACTTAGTAGTGCATCTAAACATGAGTAATCTGAAAGAGAAACAAGTTTCTCAAAACCATTACTATCAACTGAATAACTCACATAAGTATCTACATCTTCGATCACCTTGAAGAATCCTAATACTTGCGACACCTGGTTCTCTTCTTTATTCTTGTACCTACAACTTCTCAAAACTTAGACTTTGTATTTCTACGAAACACGTGTCTAAAACTTGAGAAGTCACAAGTAAACAGAATATAGTATGGGGACCAACCTCTCTGTCCTAATGGACACTGGACAACATACAATGCTTTATATAAGTCCCCTGAGTTGAATAACTCAAAACCTGTGCGTCGTAGGTTGAAAACAGTACTTTTGGTTAAGAAGAATTACACAGCTGTTTAATACTCCTTACCTAACCATCAACTGATATAGGTAAATGTCATGGACATAATTTTAAAAAGTTATATCTCACTTTATAAAATAAACGTACAGATATATCAGTTTGAAATTGGTGCATAACAACGGATATTGAAAACCAAATGGTTGCAGTCTCGTGCCACTTCTAACACCTTCCGTTCCAATCTACCCCTTATAAACCCCGTAATGTCTTGATTGTATTGTTTGTATTGTGTTGTCTTGTCTTTTTATATATAGATGGATGACTTGCCGGAACAATGATATCAGTAATGGAACGGATATAATGGATGAACATGTAGATGGAATATATCCATGGTTCGGTTCGGTCAATACAGATTGATATAAATTGAATAGATGGATTCATATTGAATTATGTTGTATTGTAGTTTATACTTGAATCACTTTCAAGTCAGATTGATTAGATTGAGACTCGGTCTGAGTCCGACACTTTTAAAAGAACTTGAAATTCTGATTGTTTTGATGTTATCGGTAACTGCTGCACATGGATGGCAGGATTTGTGTCTTTTTCCAAGACAATTACCGTGTTGATAACACTGTTTGTTAGGTTGTCTACCTTAAATAGGCAAGCACCCATATCTCCGGCTCCCTGAGGCTCAAGAGACTGGTCCCGCTTAAACCTATGTTTACTAGGGTCCTTATTGTAATTTAGTATAACTTGAGGGGGTTTACGTAAAAATAATTTTGGTATAATTTCAAAATACACATCAAGCATTTAATTATCGTCTTTAGAGTTTTCATGGATGTATATTTTATAGAAGTGAAATTTCTAGTGATTAAAACCTAATTTCATAATATATGGTATTTATTTGTAATATGGATATTGTTTTGAATTATCATAGTAGTTTCATGTAATATCTGAATTCTTTTCTTGAGTTTTGGAAACATGGAATAATATAAATATTTAAAATAAGTATTTTGGTATTAATTATATATATATATATATATTTAATAAAAATAATTTTATTTATTTTCTTGTAAAAATCTCATTTTCTAAAGAAAAATGTATAAAAATTCTATCGAGACCGAATGCTCCTTGTGGAGGTCTGCATCTCACTCTACTAAGCCCGAGGACATGCGATAATCCGCACCATCTTGAACGAGGTCCTCAAAAGTGGGTTGTAGAGGCGCATTTGCATGGAAGGTTAAATACACTTTTTAAAGAAAACGGTTTTATAAGTTAAAGGTATTTATTTGCAAAGTCGTATTTCCCGAATCTATGTTCCCGAATATAATCGTGCTATATTAGAGATGTGTGTTGTTATGAGATAGGTCATTACCTCGTGAGTTTTTCTAAAGTAATACGGTTAAAAGGTATAAGCATGTCGAAATGAAACATGAAGGTATTTTAATGTAACAGTGAAATAGAACTTGCTACGGTTATTATTTTGATGTTAAACTTGTTCTATTGTATTTGTTAGTGATTACTAAATGAGATATCAAAATTTGTAGGTTTGTTATTAAGAAAATTTGTATTTTTTAAAAGAAAAGATAATCAGAAACCGGATAACTCCGCTTCCGACACGTTTTGAGAATGAAAAGTTTGAGAATAGCAAATGAGAGAGAGAAAGGGGACTTACTGGCTTATAGGGTAGAGGGGAGAAAGAGGAAGAGTGGGGAAATGCCGGTGCGTCGTTTCGTCGCCGGAAACTCCTCGTATTGTCGCCGGAACTTCGTCGGAGCTTCGCCCTTCGCTAACTCCACTTGTACAATATAAAGACTTGGGAATTCTTGAGAGTTTTGGCAGAGATTTGTGAGTGGGTAGGATTGATATGAGGGGTGATATTTATAAGAAAAGCTAGGGTTTAGTGTAGTGAATGGGTGTATTAAAATTTGTAATAAAATAGGTTTAAATGTGAATTTTATTGTGCTCTGTAAATGTGCTATCACGCCCCACTTCCCAGTATACAGGTAGAGACCGCTACGAGGCCGCTACGTATTTACTCTGAAGTAAATACTCTAAGCGTATCTAAGCAATATAAATAAAAATGCACAAGAGAAAAAAGATATAATTGAATAGCAACTTTATTTATTAACATTCTTTTACAGTACATGGAAAAGTAAATACATCTGAATGAAAGAAATACCTAAACAATAGCATAATAGAAATGGAAAGTACTGAAATGAAATGTGTATAAGTGTACTACAGCTCGGGATCTTCAATAAACTGGTCCAAGTCTTTAGCGCTAGGCTCGATCTCTGGAAGGTCCAAATCACCTGACGACATTCAAAGTAGAAAGAAAGAGAATGTCGTCAGCGAACAAATCGTTCGGTAAGTCTCAAAGATAAGGGAGAAGTAGAATAGATAGAGAGTAAGAGAGAGAGTGTGTGTAGCTTCTAAAGTTGTATTTAGAGTTAACGCTGTTGTTTGTAGCTTGGTACAGAAGGATGCCAGTGTATACGAGAGGAGTCTCTATATGCCAGAGACTAGAGGCAAATGGAAGTACAAGGCTCCATTAGGAAGCCCGGAACAACGACGTGGTATTCAGGTTAGGTGTCTTAAATCTTGCAGTCTCGTGCCACTTCTAACACCTTCCGTACCAATCTACCCTTTAAACCCCGCGAAGTATCGTTTGTATTGTTTGTATTGTATTGCAATTTGTATTGTCTTATAATATAGATTGTATAATTGGATGACTTTCTGAAACCATGATATCAGTAAATGGATGTAACTGGAGAATCATGGATGTGACTGGAGAATCATGTAAATGGAAGTATATCCATGGTTAGGTTCGGTCAATACAGATTGAATAGATTGAATATATGGATTCATGGATTCATGTTGAATTGTAGTATTGTAGATTGTACTTGAATCATATTCAAGTCAGATTATTATAATGAGACTCAGTCTGAGTCAGACAATTATAAAAGAAATTAAATTCCTGAATTATGTTTTGGTGTTATCGGTAACCGCTGCACATGGGCGGCAGGATTTGTGTCTTTTTCAAAGGCGATTACCGTGTTGATAACACCATTGTTCTCCGTCGAAAGACGCGACCGGGACGTTGGGACGTCTGGCCTGAATTTGGGGGGCAGATTCTATTTGGTGCTATCCGTCCACCTCTCCGAAGATGCCAAGTTGATTTATGACACCATGTATCGAAGGTTTAAACGGATGCGGCCAATATAGCAGACTTCGTCAGATTTACCCTCGTTGAGGGGTTTTTGATTGTGGGGACGCTTTTCCCTACAGGCACAAGCCCCTGCAGTTAATTACGCTACTGCATCACGGTAACCACTTCCTCCTTCTCCAGATGATCACTTCGTGTCGTGTGTGTTAGTTTTGTTTTTGGTTGCCTGTGGATTGTATACGGAGACTAATTTATGTTGTCGCCCGTAAGGCGTGGATTAGTCCAAATCCATATTTTCTTAGATTTAGGTTTGGGTTTGGTTTAAGAATCGTTAATCTCATTTGAGACTAAGATCAACTTAAACGTTTGTTAAGGATACGTTAGTCTAATCTTAGACTAAGATCTACTTAACAGGATCATTTAGATCCAACAAAAGAGCATTTGGGCTCTATTGTTTTAGTTTAGGGACTTTGCGATCCATAGTTTAAGGACATCATAGTCCATGGTAGTTTAGAGACACCATAGTCTGTAAAGTTTAAGGACATCACAGTCTATGAGTTTAAGGACCCCACAGTCCGTGGAATGTCTGGTTGTCGGGACCCGTCACCTCTCTGAAGACGTTGAAGGATTACAACGACAAATATCAGAGGAGTGAAGAGATGTACCCTTGAACCAATATTGATTGGGAAATCTGTAGTCCAATTTGGGACTAAGATCAAAGATTTGTGAGCATATGGGCTCAATTAATCTGAGGTAGGGTTCTGTGACCACTTTGGGCTCGGCCCATCTAGTTAAAATGTTAAACATTTAACAATGTTGAGCATTGGTTTGAGTTCTGATAGCCTTTTTGTCTTTTATTGAGTGCTGAGCACTCATCATAGCTCTGGGGCTTTATTTATAGAACAGTTTATGTTCTCTTAGCGCACACGTGAGGAGCACGTGACGCGCTTGGCACTGTGCGCCAGTCAATGAGCGCAGAGCACTTCTGTTGAGTAGGCACACGTGAGGAGCACGTGACACGCTTGGCGCTGGTCGCCAGTCAATGAGCGCAGAGCGCTTCTTGTGATGTAGCGCGCACATGAGAAGCACGTGGCGCGCTTGGCGCTGAGCACCAGTCAATGAGCATAGAGCGCTTCTGTTAAGTAGCGCACACGTGAGGAGCACATGGCGCGCTTGGCGATGAGCGCCAGTCAATTAGCGCAGAGCGCTTCTATTAAGTAGCGCACACGTGAGGAGCACGTGGCGTGCTTGGCGATGAGCGCCAGTCAATGAGCGCAGAACGCTTCTGATCAATATTGTGATCTGAGAAATAGGATCTTGCTTACAAGAGACTTTGTCTCATGGTTCTAAGAACAAAGTTCTTATTTTATAGGAGATATTTCAATCTCTTATGTTTTTGGTGAAAGGCTTTGCCTTTATGGATTTGTGATTCTAAGAGAATTGAATTATTCTCCCCCTTTTTATAATGAGAGGTTATGATCTCTTTTATGAAAGGCAATTTGTCTTATAGATCTATGATCTGTCATAAGAATTAAGTTCTTTTTATGATGAGATGCTTTAATCTCTTTATTTTACCTTGAAGAAATTCTTCTTCTGCTAAGAGCTTGCTCTTCTCTCTGAACTTTCTTAAAATTTATGGGGGGGTTCCTCTCTCTCAGACTTGAAGTTTTGGGGCCTTTATATAGTGAAGGCTGATTTATTGAATCAGTTGAAGAGATCTTTTTTCTAATTGATTTGGGGATTTCCCCACCGTTGGATCTTTGATCCTATGGCTTCTGTTTTACAGAAGGCAATCTTATTATTTTTAACAAGATTGGGAAATCTTTTCCCATACAGAATTTATTCTATATTTTGGTGATTTTTAATCACCATTGGATCATTGATCCAACGGTGCTATGATTTTCAGAGCATAACCTTTCCTATTTGGAAAGATTCTGTGGAATGTTTTCTTAACAGAATTTTATTCTGGTCAATTGATGATTTTATTAATCATGTTCGTTGGATCTTTGATCCAAGGGCCGAGAACATTTTGTTCTATTGCTAGCGCTCACGTGCTTTGCATGTGGTGCGCTGCTTAGAGTGCAGCGCTCTTAGCGCTAGCGCTCACGTGCTTTGCATGTGGTGCGCTGCTTAGAGTGCAGCGCTCGTAGCGCTAGCGCTGCTCAGAATGCGGCGCTCTTAGCGCTACGTGCTTTGCACGTGGTACGCTGCTTAGAATGCAGCGCTCATGTGCTTTGCACGTGAGCGCTGCTTAGAATGCAGCGCTTTTAGCGCTAGCGCTCATGTGCTTTACACATGAGCGCTACTTTTGACTCTCAACGCTGGCGCTGCTATGAAGCGCTGCTTCATTTCAAATTTCAAAATTTGAACAGAGCTTTGCTCTGATTGGGGAAACAACCGTTTGTTATGTTGTCTACCTTAAATAGGCAAGCACCCATATCTCCGGCTCCCCGAGGCTCAAGAGACTGGTCCCGCTTAAACCTATATTTACTAGGGTCCTTATTGTAATTTATAAAACTCGAGGGGTTTTATGTAAAAATACTTTTGTATAGCTTTAAAAATACACCTCAAGTATTTAATTATCGTCTTCAGAGTTTTCGTAGTTGTAGATTTTATATTTGTGATATTTCTAGTAAATAAACCTATTATTCTTAATACGTGGTATTTAATTGTAAAGTGTTGGACTTGTATGGAATTGCATGGTATTTTCATGTAGAGTGATTCTTTTGATTTAGGAAAAAAGTTAGAATATTTATACTATATCAAGAATAGATATTTTGATGATATATATATATATATATATAATAATTTTAATTATTATTTTTTTCTAGAAATATCAATTTCTTAAGATATTTGTATTTTTAAATCTCTCAAGACTGAATACTCCTTGCGGAGGTCTGCATCTCGTACTACTAAACCCGAGGATGTGCGATAATCCGCACCATCCCGAACGGATTCCCCAAAATGGGTTGTAGCGGCGTTTTGCAAAGACTTGTTTAAAATACATAATCTTGTGAAAATCGTTTTTATAAGTTAAAGATAGTTTTGTGTAAAACGGCATTTTCCCGAATCTATATTTCCCAAAAGGTATTGTGCTATGTTGCATATGAGTGTTGTGAAGAGGTAGGTCATTACCTCATGATCTATTTAAAGGTATAGAAAGAAATATGATGTTTAATGTCAAAACTAAACTACATGGTATTTTACTGAAAAAGTACGATAAAAATTGAAATAGAAATCCTTTTGATATGGAACTTGTTCAATATGACTTGTTAATGTTTAATAGTCAACATGTAAGGGTTTAGTATGATTGTATTTAAGGAAAATTGAACTTTTTAAAGAAAACCGAATCGGAAATCGGATTAACTCAGCTTCCGTCGGATTTTAGAAAAAGAACTTTTTAGAATAGCAAAGAAAAAATGGAGGTGGGACTTACAGGTTTAGATTCAAGAGAAGAGGGAGAGGAAGCGGTAGGAGGCGCCGGTGCGTCGTTTCGTCGCCTGAAGCTCCTAGAATCGTCGTCGAAAAATTGCCGGAGTTTTGCCCTTCGCTAACTCCACTTGTACACAAATTTCTAGAGGAATTTCTTGAGAGTTTGGACAGAATTGTGAGTGAAGGGTGTGTGTTTAGGGTTGATATTTATAGGAAAGATTAGGGTTAGGGTAGGTGAAAGGTTGAATTGAAATGTAATAAAAATTGTATTAAAAATATGGTTTCAATGGGGTTTTAAAGAGTTATATTAGTGTGCAGAAAATTTAAAGTGTACAGGGGAGTTAAAAAGGCAAAGAGACACAACTTTCATGAAGGAAGAAATCGGATTTGACCGAGTTGACCCGGCACCGCCGGCCGAGTCAGCCGCTCCGCCGGCCTGAGTCAACCGAGTCAGGCCGAGTTTCCACCTCCACGTGTCCCTTGTCGATTTTTCTACCCCCTAGGACAATTTTTTTTATATGTGAAGTGGGGTTTTTACGAGTTATGCACGTGTAGAAACTTGGGCTTCTAAAAATTTAAAAGAAAACAATATTAAAAAATAATGTGGGTGATGGGACTTGAACTCTGCTGCTTTGGTTCAGCAGTGCAAGGTATTACCAATGAGCTACAAGCTCGTTCTTGCTATTAAAAAGCAAAACAAACTTATAACTTGTGCTCAGGCAAAAGTACCCCTTTCTGTATTTTTGAAAAAAAATTGTACAGAAATTTAGTACAGAAAGTTAGGGTTGTTACATTCAACCCTCCTTATAAAAATTTCGTCCTCGAAATTTGTAAAAGGAAAGTGTAACAGATTCAAGGAAAGTTTGGTGACTGAAGTATAGATGGTGTATGAAAAATATGTGGAGGAACTAAAGAATACGAAGGTTTTGGTAAGATTGTAAAAGAGGTAAGGGAATTTTGGGTTAGAAAAGATTCAAAATATATGAAATGATAAGATTCAAGGAATATGAATTGTAAAGAATATTTTTAATTGCTGGTTCTTGTGTTATATTGCTTAGGTTGTTCACGCGGAACAGAACTGCATGGTAGGGTTCCATACAGCTCTGACCTGCATGGGCCACCTACAAAACCTGTCACGCCCCGCTTTCCAGTATACGGGCAGAGGACACGATGAGGCCTCTACGTATTTACTCTGAAGTAAATACGCTAAGCGTATCTAAGCAATATAAATAAAAATGCACAAGAGACAAAAGATATAATTGAACAACAACTTTATTTATTAATATTCTTTTATAGTACATGGAAAAATAAATACATCTGAATGAAAGTAATGCCTAAATAATGGCATAATAGAAATGGAAAGTACTGAAATGAAATGTGTACAAGTGTACTACAGCTCGTGATCTTCAATAAACTGGTCCAAGTCTTCAGCGCTGGGCTCAATCTCTGGAAGGTCCAAATCACCCGACGGCATTCAAAGAAGAAAGAAAGAGAATGTCGTCAGCGAATAAATCGCTCGGTAAGTCCAAAAAATAAGGGAGAAGTAGAATAGACAGAGAGTAAGAGAGAGTGTGTGTGTGTAGCTTTTAAAGTTGTATTTAGAGTTAACGTTGTTGTTTGTAGCTTGGTACAGAAGAATGCTAGTGTATACGAGAGGAGTCTCTATATGCCAGAGACTAGAGGCAAATGGAAGTACAAGGCTCCGTTAGAAAGTCCGGAACAACGACGTGGTATTCAGGTTAGGTGTGTTAAATCTTGCAGTCTCGTGCCACTTCTAACACCTCCCGTACCAATCTACCCCTTAAACCCCGCAAAGTATCGTTTGTATTGTTTGTATTGTATTGTAATTTGTATTGTCTTATAATATAGATTGTATAATTGGATGACTTTCCGAAACCATGATATCAGTAAATGGATGTAACTGGAGAATCATGGATGTGACTGGAGAATCATGTAAATGGAAGTATATCCATAGTTCGATTCGGTCAATACAGATTGAATAGATTGAATATATGGATTCATGGATTCATGTTGAATTGTAGTATTGTAGATTGTACTTGAATCATATTCAAGTCAGATAATTATAATGAAACTCAGTCTGAGTCAGACAATTATAAAAGAAATTAAATTCCTGAATTATGTTTTGGTGTTATCGGTAACCGCTGCACATGGGCGGCAGGATTTGTGTTTTTTTCAAAGACGATTACCGTGTTGATAACACCGTTTGTTAAGTTGTCTACCTTAAATAGGCAAGCATCCATATCTCCGGCTCCCCGAGGCTCAAGAGACTGGTCTCGCTTAAACCTATATTTACAAGGGTCCTTATTGTAATTTATAAAACTTGAGGGGTTTTATATGAAAATACTTTTGTATAGTTTTCAAAATACACCCCAAGTATTTAATTATCGTATTTAGAGTTTTCTTAGTTTTAGATTTTATATTTGTGACATTTCTAGTAAATAAACCTATTTTTCATAATACATGGTATTTAATTGTAAAGTGTTGGACTTGTATGGAATTGCATGGTATTTTCATGTAGAGTGATTCTTTTGCTTTAGGAAAAAATTTGGAATATTTATACTATATCAAGAATAGATATTTTGAAGATACATACATACATATATACATACATACATACATATATATAAATATATATATATAATAATTTTAATTTATTATTTTTTTCTAGAAATCTCATTTCTTAAGATATTTGTATTTTTAAATCTCTCTGGACCGAATACTCCTTGCGGAGGTCTGCATCTCGCACTTCTAAGCTCGAGAATGTGCGATAATCCGCACCATCCCGAACGGGTTCCCCAAAATGGGTTGTAGCGGCGCTTTACAAAGACTTATTTAAAATACATAATCTTGTGAAAATGGTTTTTATAAGTTAAAGATAGTTTTGTGTAAACGGCATTTTACCGAATCTATATTTCCCAAAAGGTATTGTGTTATGTTGCATATGAGTGTTGTAAAGAGGTAGGTCCTTACCTCGTGATCTATTTAAAGGTATAGCAAGAAATATGATGTTTAATGTCAAAACTAAACTATATGGTATTTTACTGAAAAAGTACGATAAAAATTGAAATAGAAATCCTTTTGATATGAAACTTGTTCAATATGACTTGTTAATGTTTAATAGTCAACATGTAAGGGTTTAGTATGATTGTATTTAAGGAAAATTGAACTTTTTAAAGAAAACCGAATCGGAAGTCGGATTAACTCCGCTTCCGTCGGGTTTTAGAAAAAGAACTTTTTAGAATAGCAAAGAAAAGAGAGAGGTGGGACTTAAGGGTTTAGATTCAAGAGAATAGGGAGAGGAAGCGTTATAGGAGGCGCCGGTGCGTCGTTTCGTCGCCGGAAGCTCCTAGAATCGTCGTCGGAAAATTGCCGGAGTTTTGCCCTTTGCTAACTCCACTTGTACACAAATTTCTAGAGGAATTTCTTGAGAGTTTGAACAGAATTATGAGTGAGGGGGGGTGTTTAGGGTTGATATTTATAGGAAAAGATTAGGGTTAGGGTAGGTGAAAGGTTGAATTCAAAATGTAATAAAAATTGTATTAAAATACGGTTTTAATGGGTTTTAAAGAGTTATGTTAGTGTGCAGAAAATTTAAAGTGTGCAGGGGAGTTAAGAAGGCAGAGAGACACAAGTTTCATGAAGGAAGAAATCGGATTTGACCGAGTTGACCCAGCGCCGCTGGCCGAGTCAGCCGCTCCGCTGGCCTGAGTCAACCGAGTCAGGCCGAGTTTCCACTTCCACGTGTCCCTTGTCGATTTTGTCTACCCTCTGAGACAGTTTGTTTTATATGTGAAGTGGGGTTTTTGCGAGTTATGCACATGTAGACACTTGGGTTTCTAAAAATTTAAAAGAAAATAATATTAAAAAATAATGTGGGTGATGAGACTTGAACTCTGGTGCTTTGGTTTAGCAGTGCAAGATATTACCAATGAGCTACAAGCTCCTTCTTGCTATTAAAAAGCAAAACAAACTTATAACTTGTGCTCAGGTAAAAATACCCCTTTCTATATTTTTGAAAAAAAATTGTACCTAAATTTAGTACAGAAAGTTAGGGTTGTTACATGTGCAAAGAATACAAATAATAGTGGAGTTATGGGGGGTCCAAGGGTCTAAGGCAAAAGAAAAATTTTAGGTTTGGGCCATGTTGGACCGGCGGTGCCGGCCGAACAGTAAATCTCGCCGGTCGGATTCAAGGGGTAGGGGCTCAGATTGGCGCCACGTGTCCCTGACGCTTCAACTAGCCTATTTAACATGTTTGATTATTTTGTAACTTACTCTATTATGTGTGTTGCACGTGTAGACTCTTGGGCTTATAAAAGGTTAAAAGAAAATTAAATAAAAAGATAATGTGGCTGATGGGATTTGAATTATAGTGCTAAGTTTCAGCAGTGCAAGGTCTTACCAATGAGCTATAAGCCTATTCTTGCTCTTCAAAAGCAAATCAAATTCTTATAGCATTCACAGGAATTGTAAAAACTCCAATTGTACATTAACTTTAAATGAATTTTATGTACACAGAATTTGGAGTTGTTACAACGTGTTTAACACGTGAGACTTTAATAGTGGAGAATTTCTCCCTTTTCCCCTTTTTTTATGAGGGAACTGCGGCTGCCGGAGATTCGGATTCTTACAATCAATAAACCCTGGTATACTCTAGGCAGGGGGAACCTGTAATAAGCCTGACAAGCGACGCGTATTCCTATCTCAATAGGGTGATGAAAAATAGTCTACAAAGGAGAATTTGAAGTCTGCGAAAAGGGGTCGACCTACCCACACGGGTGGATCGAGAAACATTACTCATACCATGGAGACATCGGTAAATTACAATATATCTATTTTGATATAATGCAATATGAAAAACTATGGTATTATATATGTAAATTTTTGGTGAATTGTAGAGAGCTCAGACCCTGTCTCAGGGTAGTACACCGTGCGTGTCGAAAGATTATCTATCCATCCACGCCACATCGAAAGATCCGGCCACGGGCGAGCTTCGATATCCCGACACTACTACCCAGGAGTATTGTGTAAGTGTTAATATTTATTCTAATTCGAATGAAATTTTGTTCTGAATAGTTTAAATTTTAATGGTTTTCTTACGTTTCAATGTTTTACATGGTGTAAGAGCGGGTAGTGCAGCAGGCGAAGTCATCAGGGATTGATTTCACCGTAGAGACCGATCCGGCCGTGCTGATCCCTGTCTTAGACGCTATATACGGAGGGAACCACGGTGGTTGAGAGAGAGACTAAGGACTTGGTCCCAGCAGGACCCATCTGATATTGTCCTCCTCTCCGACGGTTACTTCTCTTACCCCGCAAGCGACGTCTGGAGCAGCGGTTCGACGCACTGAACTCCAAATTCGAGGCATTGCAGGAGATGATGGTACGTATGTTACAGACACACATACACATACAAACACGCACGCGCACACACAGATACATGCACATAGACACACACACACACACACATACAAATACACACAACAACAATAGCAACACAACAACAACAATTACAACAACGACAAAAACAACAACAAGCACAAAAGCAAACCTGAGAGACGAGCCTATAGATTAATAACATATCATTTCAATTCACAAGATTTGATTTCTAGACTTAGAATTTCACAACTATACATATAGACTAAATCTAGTACACCGTTTCTTACTCGTTTATTACACAAACTTAAAATCTTTACAGATTCGACATGCCACTTATTCGGCTGCGGCTTCGCATACCCCTCCTTCGGCCGCGGCTCCGCAAGACACTATTTCAGTTGCGGCTGCGCAGGCCACTCCTATGGATTCGGCTCCTTCGGCTCATCCAGGTTCTTCTGTGCATCCAGGTTTTGTTTTATGCATGCCACTCTTTCGGCTTCACAGCCTACTCCTACTCCTGCACAAGCCACTCTTTCATTACTCGAGATTTTGTCAACATAGTGCTGCAGCGAGGAGCAGATGCATCAGATTTTCTAGATACTTATAGGTGGAGCACTTGGATGGAGCTAGTATAGATTTATTTATATTTTTTGGATTTTTGGAGGATGTGTGTATTTTATTTGATACATATTGTTTATTTTGGACATTAGTTGTTGTAAATAATGTTTATGATCATGACTTTAGACTAATTTTGTATTGTTTTTATTTATTTCGTTATATATTATGCGTGGAATGTTGTTTATAAATATTTATGTAATTGGTTATATGATATATTGTGCGATATATATATTATTGTGTACAGGGAAATGAAAAAACGGGAAAAACATTTTTAAAAAAATATATGTGAAACTTTGCACCTACGTTTGTCACCGTAAGGTCATATATTTCCCCTACGGTTGACACTGTTGGGGTAATAAATGCACCTGAGGATGCAATCATAGGGGCAAAGTGTAAGTCCATGCTACCGCTCCCGGTTCTTACGGGCTTGCGGAAATGATGAAAAACAATTTTTCTAGAGATGGTAACATGGACTCAAACCGGATCTTTGTTAAACTATCTATCTAACAACCTAATTAGGAGTTGTTTAACTACTCGGTTAGGGGGTTATACCTTTCTTGAATTCCTTCGTCTTCAACTCGTGTGGTGTACGGACCGGCCTCTCCTCGTCGTCTTCTTGCGCCGAAGACGGATCCACCCGAAAGCTTCTACCTTTGGCTTCTTCTTCGAACTTGAAGAAACTAGATCACTCGGTTTGCTAAACCTTATGAACTAGGATGAGTAGAGGATTGTTTTGGTGTCTTTTTATCTCTAGGGCAATAAGTCTCAACACATGAGAATGGTTTGCCCTTGAGGGAGAGAGAGAGAGCAAGAGGAAGAGGGTGAGAGCTAGAGAAAAATGAGAGAGCTCAAGAGAGAGAATGCTAATGAAAGAAGCCTCACTTTTCTCATTCACCCTCTCATAATCCCAAAAGCATCATGATAACAAGTAATGATAATTGAGTATATTGTAAAGGTTATTATCATGACAAATGACACTATCATTTCTTGCATTAAATGCAAATGGTGAACAAAACAAGCAAGCATAAGTCAATGCAACCAAATGATGGCCATTGTCATGATGGTGGTCAACAAGTCCAACATAGTCAACAGGTCAACAAAAGTCAACAAGTCAACTAGGTCAACCTTTCAACCCTAACCATGTCACTATAATACTCAATTAATATTATTGTTAATCATATGTCTTAATCTCATTAGGGTTTGACAAAAGTCAACAGTCAGCAACCCGAATGAGAATCCTCTGCCTCTATCTCTGTCAACTGTGCATACACACCCGTATCCGCGTTCCGGGGAACACGAATACAAACGAGATAAAACCAATCCCAAAACGTACACTAGGATCTGGCTTAAACCAAATCCCGCTAGTGTTAACTGTCCGGACACCAAACGTGCACAAGTGCACGGATGTGACCGAACCCTGTCGCAAAACCATGCGACCTGTCGCAAAACCATGCGACCTCTACTCTTTTGCCTAAAGGCGAATAGCTTTCTGTGTGGGACTCTAAAGACTCGACACTACGCTGGCAGTGGGTTTAACCACAGACCGCAAGCGGCACTAGCTGTGCGTAACGGCCCCCAGGTAGATGCCGATAAGAACACGGACGAGGTGAAACCCATCTGAACTCCTACTGAGCCTGAATGTGACAGTCTCCGTACAGTCCGGTATGTTCGTCTAATACATCGCATGGCGGGCCTAGGGGCGGTAAACTTCAGTCCCCTAATAGCGGTACATGTCGTGTTGGAGTGAAGCCCAGAACACCCTGAGATAACACTGGAAACCTACCAGTATATCTCGCTTGCCCTGGCCAGGGACTACTCGTATAATGGCTCTCCTAGACACAGCGCGATGTCAACCCCCAATACCGGGAGAGACGAATCCTGTCTAGCCGTCATTGCCTCCGAGTGCTTCGGGACTGCACCCAACCACTACCTGTTTGCACGATCCTTTGAGCCGTGGTAGGGTAGTGATCAAAGTGCAGTGGGAACACACTCGAGGCGAAGTGACAGTGTCAAGTTAGCGGACTAAGCTGTACTCATGTCACCTGGGAACTGACGACTGACGATAGGTATAATACCATCCAATCAGTTCCCGATGAGTCCTATCCAGTGTACTCGTAACCTAACGAGCACCCGCATACTATCTCAAGTACGACGTACTGACGGCTGTGGGACAGACCGTCTCCCCTGCTGGGATGAGAAGCGCATACGCTAGTCTACTCCGGAGTATCGATGTCCCGTCTCGATAGTCCTGCGACTAGGGACCTGTATAAGAATGCGCTTGTGGATTAGCCAGCCCCCACGAGTGTGACTGCCATCACAACGCTGGTAATCAAGCAAAGATCCTAAGGGCTCCACTAATGTGTATAGGTGATATACTAAAAATAAACACATGTACACATTGAAGTAGAAACAAACCAAGTAGCATACTACCATTTTGAGCAAGATTGTCTATACAACTGTGAATATCCCAAGCTTCCAATAAGTAATATACAAACTAGTATGATACAGTAATGGCCTCTAGGGCATATACACTAACAATCTCCCACTTGCACTAAGGCCATGTACTGGCGTATCGAAGACCTATCATCTCGATCAGCCGCTCGAACTGAGTCTGGGGCAAGGCCTTGGTGAATGGATCTGCAGTGTTATCTTCTGAAGCAACCCTCCGAACCTCGATCTCCTGGCGATCCACGATCTCCTTGATCAGGTGATACCGCCTCAAGATGTGTCTGGATTTCTGATGGGACCTGGGTTCCTTCACTAAAGCTATAGCCCCATTGTTGTCGCAATACAGAGGTATTGGGTCAACAATGGACGGAACCACCTGAAGCTCTTTCAAGAACTTCCTCATCCAGACGGCTTCTTTTGCGGCATCAGATGCAGCGATATATTCCGCTTCCATAGTCGAGTCAGCAATGGTTTCCTGTTTGGAACTCTTCCAACACACCGCCCCTCCGTTGAGGGTAAAGACAAAGCCCGACATGGACTTGGAATCATCCTTGTCACTCTGGAAGCTGGAGTCAGCAAAGGCCTCGATCTGGAGGTCTTTTCCTCCATACACCAAGAACATCTCCTTAGTCCTTCTCAGGTACTTGAGAATGTTCTTTACCGCTATCCAGTGTTTCTCCCCAGGGTTTGACTGATACCGGCTTACTACACTCAGTGCATAAGCTACATCTGGTCTGGTACACAACATCACATACATTATAGAGCCTACCGCAGAAGCGTAGGGTATAATAGACATGCGATCCCTTTCCAAATCAGTCTTGGGAGACATCTCTTTGGAGAGGGTGATCCCGTGACAAGCCGGTAGATTACCGCGCTTGGAATCATCCATACTGAATCTTTTCAGTATGGTGTCGATGTACCTGGACTGTGAAAGTCCTAATATCCTCTTGGATCTGTCACGATAGATCCGGATCCCCAGAATGTATGAGGCATCACCCAGGTCTTTCATGGAGAACCTGTGTGACAAGAACCCTTTGACAGATTTTAGCATAGGAATGTCATTTCCTATTAAGAGAATGTCATCAACGTATAAAACGAGGAATACTACAGTTCTCACTACAAATCTACTATAGATGCATGGTTCATTTGGATTTTTGATAAAGCCAAATTCTTTGACCATCTCATCAAAACAGATGTTCCAACTCCGCGACGCCTGCTTTAGTCCATAGATGGACTTAAGCAACTTGCACACCTTTCCGCTGCTCCCACTCTGATTGAAACCCTCTGGCTGGTCCATATAGACACACTCCTCTAAATTTCCATTTAGAAAAGCGTTCTTTACATCCATTTACCAGATCTCATAATCGTGGAAGGCAGCAATGGCAAGAAAGATCCGAATGGATTTCAGCATAGCCACTGGAGAAAAGGTTTCGTCATAGTCCAAGCCAGGTCTTTGGTGGAAACCCTTTTCAACAAGTCTAGCTTTATAGGTCTCAACCTGTCCATCTACACCAATCTTCCTTTTGAAGATCCACTTGCATCCTACGGGTTTTACCCCATCTGGAGCAATGTCCAACGTCCATACTTTGTTGGTGTACATGGACTCCATTTCGGTCCGTATTGCATCCAGCCATTTTACCGAGTCAACGCTCTGAATGGCTTGCTGGAAGCTAGTAGGCTCATCACTATCAATGATGCAATCCACTCTATCCCCGTCTACGAGAAAACCGTAGTATCTCTCGGGCGGATGAGACTGCCTACTACTCCTGCGGAGCGGCGTAGGAATGTCCTGTTCTTTTGAACCCTCTGGTTCCACTAAGCTTTCAGTAATAGTCTGTGGTTCTGGAATTTCTTCCAGTTCTACTGTGCTCCCACTAATTTCCTTTTCTAAGAACTGGTGTTCTAGAAAGTGGGCATGACGAGAAACAAAAAACCTTTTGTTCCTCTTCGCAATAGAAGAAATATCCCTTGGAGTTCTTCGGATATCCCACAAACTTGCACTGTACTGAGCGTGCCTCGAGTTTGTCTGCATGCTGCTTTTTGACAAAAGCTGGACATCCCCATGTCTTAATGTGATTAAGATGGGGTCTCTTCCCACACCACATCTTATATGGTGTGGTAGGCACAGTCTTAGTGGGAACTCGGTTCAAAAGGTATGCAGCTGATTCTAGCGCATACCCCCAGAATGATCGCGGTAACTCAGCGTTACTCATCATGGACCGTACCATATCCAATAGGGTTCGGTTCCGTCTCTCCGATACACCGTTATGTTGCGGAGTGTATGGAGGAGTAAGCTGAGAGAGAATTCCATTCTCTTTTCCATTCTCTTTTAAGTAATCCAGGAACTCGGCACTCAAGTATTCACCACCTCGATCAGATCTTAGTGTCTTGATACTTTTGCCGGTTTGTTTTTCTACTTCATTCTTATATTCCTGGAACTTTCCAAAGGCTTCGGATTTATGTTTCATTAAGAAGACATATCCGTACCTTGAAAAGTCATCCGTAAAAGTAATGAAGTAAGAATAACCGCTTCGGGCATGCGTAGACATTGGACCGCACACGTCGCTGTGTACGAGTCCCAAGAGCTCGCTCGCTCTTACTCCGTGTCCAGTGAACGGAGTCTTTGTCATCTTTCCTTTGAGACAGGATTGACAAGTGGCATACGATTGATATTCGAACGGATCCAAATATCCTTCTGTATGTAACTTCGTCAACGTTCTCTCATTGATGTGACCCAGTCTACAATGCCATAAGAAAGTCTGATTTACTTCCGGAGACTTTCTTTTGTGTGTATTCTGGACATTGAAAATCTGTGGTTGGTTTAATACGTATATATCATTGCTCAATGTACCTGACCCAATCAAGACTTGATTAAGGTGAATGTTTACAACATTACTTACAAACGCAAATTCATAACCTTCTTTAGAAACCAAAGATACAAAAATGATATTACAAGTTGCGTTGGGTACAAAAAAGCAATTACGTAAAACCAAAACATGTCCATCTGACATTCCCAGGTGATAGTCTCCCACGGCCTTAGCATCCATGCTAGCTCTGTTTGCAACTTTGAGGGTCATGTCACCTGCCTTCAAAAACCTACGGTTTCTCAACGCCTGCAAAGAATTACAGATATGAGATCCTGATCCGGTATCCAATACCCAGGAAGTAGAGTTTATTGATAGACAGTTTTCAATAACATACACACCTGAAGCTGAAGCCGCAACCTGCTTCAGATCCCGTGTTCTGGCCGTCCAAGCCCTGCAATCTTTCTTCCAGTGTCCACTCTTATGACAATAGAAGCATTCTTCCTTACCTACAAGCTTCCCCGCTGCCTTTGTTGCTTTTGCCTTTCCCTTCGTATCCACTTTACTAACACCGCCCCTTGGTTTGGCGGGGGCTTTCTTCTTCTTTCCCTTGGCTTTCGCCTTGGACCTAGAAGAGGAAGATCCTCCTACAAACAAAGTGGATGTTTCCCTACCTTTCTATAGGGTGCCCTCTGCACTCCTCAGCATGTTGAGGAGTTCTGAAAGTTCAACTTCCTTTTCTTGCAAGTTGAAGTTCAGGATAAACTGGGCGTAAGTGGAAGGAAGGGACTGGAGAATTAAGTCCGTATAGAGCTCATTCTCCAACGTGGTCCCAAGGTCCGCGAGCTCCTCTATGTAGCCAATCATCTTAAGCACGTGTTCCGCTACAGATGATCCGACGGCCAATCTTGCCGAAAACAACTTCTTCGACACTTCGTGTCTGGCGATACGAGATTGCTCTCCATACAGTTCTTTTGTATGGAGAAATATGGATTCGAGGTCCATATTCTCGTGCCTCCTCTGATGTTCGTTGTCCATAGAGGCAAGCACGAGGCACTTGGCCTTCGCGCAATCGATCTTCCAAGTCTTACAGATTTCCTTATCCGCGACGCTGGAGGTGGGACCTGGGACAGGGGGAGCTTTGGTGGTAAGAAGATACCCCAGCTTGTCGTAAGTGATTACCATTTTGACATTCCTGAGCCAATCTTTGTAGTTTGGCCCTGTCAGTATGTTTTTATCTAGAAGTAACTTAAGTCCAGTCATGTCGATTGGTCGCTGCAATTAGGAGAGAAGAAACACTCAGCATGATGCTCTTGCAAGTTTAGAGTGGTTTTTAGTTTGTCTAAACAGGATGGCTCCCACTGTCTCTCGAATCCCTCCTCAAACCATAAAGGAAGAATTAGTCAGGATCAATCTCACCGTACAATACTTGCTTAACCGTTCAGCCAAGCCAATGTCGGTTCTTCGAGGGAGGTTTTCCAACGCTTTCGCGAAGTTCCTTAATTAAATAACCTCTTTTCCCTGTGGGCGTAGCCCCGCTAACACCTTTCTAGACACCTACTTGGTTTATAGCATTGATCGTTAAGTGAGAAATTTCCCGAGGAGTAGCATATACTCACAGTAGGATCGGGATCCAAATATCATCGTGTGACAAAACTGAAGGAATCCTACCAGAATCATCACACTCCAAATGGTATGCAGCGCTAGCAAGTTTCTGTACTTATGAAACTCCCGATGTGGATTTTTGCCCCATGCTCTTATGACCTTGACTTTGGCCAAAATATCATAAGTCACATGTCAAGTTCTACCCGTCATTCTCCAGGTTAATTTGAGCCCACCCGCACATACCCTTGACTTTGGCCAAAATGGTAGAACGACTGCCCCAAACCAACACATCTATCTATGCTGCACATGAATACCCAATAGCTACCAATCACTATACCTTGACTTTGGCCAACATACATAGCTTGAATACTATTGACTATTCATGTGAAACGACGGAGGGCTACGAATGGTTTTGGAAAAACCGTGAACGTAGTGAACTTGATATAATCGATGGAACAGATAGCTTTTAAAAGGAGTGGCTCAAGCTCCGCATTTAAAAGTTAGTTTTTGAAAAGAACCGAGTGGTTTTCAAAGTGTTCCAACGACTTTTACTTGGTTTATTTTCTTGCACTAGTTCTTTTAATGCGTCCCATCATTTAATCCTACCATTGCAGAAAACAACCAAAATATGACGTACGCTTATGCCATTCGCATTCGCCACGGGGCCCCGTCATTACCCGTTAGGTTACTTAACTAACGACAGAGCGGGGGCTGGGCTAGCGCGGCTGTAAAACATAAGCAACGCCTAAATAATATCATATATAGATATATATTGCAATGATAGCCATTTCAGATCACAGATGAACACATTGGATATACTAGGAATCCGCAATTCGTACGAGCCTGTAACGAAAAGCAGATTACACGGTCGTGGTGAATAGCCAATACCTCACCCAAGACCCCTACGGGTGCGGCAAACTACCCGCCAAGTACCCGAAGCGAAGCAACCTCCCTCAACACCGTGAGTAGGCCACTCGGCACTTCGGGATACCCGGTAGTTTGTGCACCCCCTCCATGGGTCTATCCTAGGAGCAAAAACAGTAAAAAGAAATTATACAATGACGGCTACAACCCCGACCCGGTTGTGCGGCCATACAAATAATATTACATCAATTTACAAATTTACATGAATTGAAAGAAAAGAAAACTCTCGTCTCACAACCCCCAGGCTATTCACCCGCGAAAATCCAATGAATTCATATACACATACCAGCAACATTACAGATCACAGATTTGTATAACCCACACTAATCGACATATAGCGATTAGCAGACATTCAATACAAATATCACATCACAGATATAAACCCGTTAGCATCAGTCTTTAGAAGTTCGATAAAAATACGGATTTTCAAGCCCCCAAAACAAATTTTGCTTTCTGGAAAATCTGGGCTGAAAAGACATATTATAAAAATCACAAAACACCCCACTAAACAAACTGTGAGGAAAATTACCCACGGCCGAGTCAACTCGGCTGCAGAACCGCGGCGGGAGCACGCTCCCGCCGCGTTTCCGCGGCGCTTTGATCGGTTCGATGGATGATTTTTCTACAGTGAGTTTTAAAAACACTGAGCCGAATTTTAAGGTATGATTTATTAATTTTTGGAACTGAAAAAAATTCGGCAGAAAGTTTAAATTCCGGGTGAATTTTGCGACTTTTTCTCCGATCGAATTTCTACTAACTTTGCTAACATGTTAGATAGTGTTTAACTAGGCTCTGATACCACTGTAAGTCCATGCTACCGCTCCCGGTTCTTACGGGCTTGCGGAAATGATGAAAAACAATTTTTCTAGAGATGGTAACATGGACTCAAACCGGATCTTTGTTAAACTATCTATCTAACAACCTAACTAGGAGTTGTTTAACTACTCGGTTAGGGGGTTATACCTTTCTTGAACTCCTTCGTCTTCAACTCGTGTGGTGTACGGACCGGCCTCTCCTCGTCGTCTTCTTGCGCCGAAGACGGATCCACCCGAAAGCTTCTACCTTTGGTTTCTTCTTCGAACTTGAAGAAACTAGATCACTCGGTTTGCTAAACCTTGTGAACTAGGATGAGTAGATGATTGTTTTGGTGTCTTTTTATCTCTAGGGCAATGAGTCTCAACACATGAGAATGGTTTGCCCTTGAGGGAGAGAGAGAGCAAGAGGAAGAGGATGAGAGCTAGAGAAAAATGAGAGAGCTCAAGAGAGAGAACGCTAATGAAAGAATGAGCCTCACTTTTCTCATACACCCTCTCATAATCCCAAAAGCATCATGATAACAAGTAATGATAATTGAGTATATTGTAAAGGTTATTATCATGACAAATGACACTATCATTTCTTGCATTAAATGCAAATGGTGAACAAAACAAGCAAGCATAAGTCAATGCAACCAAATGATGGCCATTGTCATGATGGTGGTCAACAAGTCCAACATAGTCAACCGGTCAACAAAAGTCAACAAGTCAACTAGGTCAACCTTTCAACCCTAACCATGTCACTATAATACTCAATTAATATTATTGTTAATCATATGTCTTAATCTCATTAGGGTTTGACAAAAGTCAACAGTCAGCAACCCTAATGAGAATCCTCTACCTCTGTCTCTGTCAACTGTGCATACACACCCGTATCCGCGTTCCGGAGAACACGAATACAAACGAGATAAAACCAATCCCAAAACGTACACTGGGATCTGGCTTAAACCAAAGCCCGCTAGTGTTAATTGTCCGGACACCAAACGTGCATAAGTGCACGGATGTGACCGAACCCTGTCGCAAAACCATGCGACCTGTCGCAAAACCATGCGACCTCTACTCTTTTGCCTAAAGGCGAATAGCTTTCTGTGTGGGACTCTAAAGACTCGACATTACGATGGCAGTAGATTTAACCACAGACCGCAAGCGGCACTAGCTGTGCGTAACGGCCCCCAGGTAGATGCCGATAAGAACACGGACGAGGTGAAACCCATCTGAACTCCTACTGAGCCTGAATGTGACAGTCTCCGTACAGTCCGGTCTGTTCGTCTGATACATCGCATGGCGGGCCTAGGGGGCGGTAAACGTCAGTCCCCTAATAGCGGTACAAGTCGTGTCGGAGTGAAGCCCAGAACACCTTGAGATAACACTGGAAACCTACCAGTATATCTCGCTTGACCTGGCCAGGGACTACTCGTGTAATGACTCTCCTAGACACAGCGCGATGTCAACCCCCAATACTGGGAGAGACGAATCCTGTCTAGCCGTCACTGCCTCCAAGTGCTTCGGGACTGCACCCAACCACTACCTGTTTGCACGACTCCTTTGAGCCGTGGTAGGGTAGTGATCAAAGTGCAGTAGGAACACACTCGAGGCGAAGTGACAGTGTCAAGTCAGCGGACTAAGCTGTACTCATGTCACCTGGGAACTGACGACTGACGATAGGTATAATACCATCCAATCAGTTCCCGACGAGTCCTGTCCAGTGTACTCGTAACCTAACGAGCACCCGCATACTATCTCAAGTACGACGCACTGACGGCTGTGGGACAGACCGTCTCCCCTGCTGGGATGAGAAGCGCATACGCTAGTCTACTTCGGAGTATCGATGCCCTGTCTCGATAGTCCTGCGACTAGGGACCTGTATAAGGATGTGCTTGTGGATTACCCAGCCCCCACGAGTGTGACTGCCATCACAACGCTGGTAATCAAGGAAAGATCCTAAGGGCTCCACTAATGTGTATAAGTGATATACTAAAAATAAACACATGTACACATTGAAGTAGAAACAAACCAAGTAGCATACTACCATTTTGAGCAAGATTGTCTATACAACTGTGAATATCCCAAGCTTCCATTAAGTAATATACAAACTAGTATGATACAGTAATGGCCTCTAGGGCATATACACTAACACAAAGTATCAGAAAAACTGATATTTTGCCCATACGGTCCAATCCGCGGGTTCAAATGTATGCCCCTACGGTGAAAACCGTGAGAGCATAAATTATAAAATATTTATTAAAATAAAAGTCTGGTCCTACGGTGTAATCCGTATGGCTAAATTTATACCCCTATGGTAACAACTGCAGCGGCATAAATTACAATTTTAAAATTTTTTTTTATTAAAATCAATGACTGGCCCTACGGTTTATTTTAATTTTCCCCTACGGTTTCAACCGTAGAGGCAAGAAATTACTACTTTTTCCATAAATTAAAAGAATAACAAATCCTACGTTGAAAACCGTAAGGCGGTTGCTTCGACGGTTATGTCCGTAGAGGCAAATTTGCATCCACAGAGGCAGAAATTGCCTTTTGACCTACGGATGGTTTCTTTGCCCCTACGATGGGAACCGTAGGGACATGGGTTTGCTCTTACGGTTAGAACCGTAGAGCAACCCCTATTTGTAGCAATGATAGCGTTCCATTACTGAATAGCGAAAAGCACAAACAGCGTTGCGCATAGGTAAAATACACAAATTATTATTATTATTATTATTATTATTTACAATAAATTATATATTACATAGATAAAGAATATACAATAATTAATAACATAACATTATTTTCTTAATTTTTAAATCTTGAGTTCATATATATGATTCATAATTGTATTAAACATATCAAAAATCAATTAAATAATTTCTATTTAAGAAATATGTCTACTAAATAAGATTTCAAATTGAGGGTTTAGAACTTCAATAAGATATAGTTTAGCATTGGATACCGAAATGTTAAAAACCTGAATAGAAAATATTATGTGAAAATGGCGTATCTATAGCGTAGTGTATCCTATTTGTTAAAAAGTATAAACTATTTGTTAAAGAGCGTAAACTACTTTGTAGTTAAGCTATTTATTGATGCTACGTAGTGAAGAGGTTAAGCTACACTACATAGCGTAATATGGAGAATTACGTAACGGGCTATTTTAAACATTGATGATGAGATTCTTTGGGCAATGGGTTTTCTTATAGTGGAAAAGTTGGCCAGTTTTTTTGTTGATAATTTACCCTTTTTATAGGGCTGGTTTCATGTAGTATCGTCGTTGTAACTCAATTTCAACGGAATTCCTGTTTAAATATATATTTAGCTACTATTTACTCATACAATCGACAGACAACGCTCGTTAACTTTGGTTCTTGCTTTACCGGTTGACAAACCTGCTACTTATCTTGTTATTCCATATATTGTTATTATTTGTGAGCTCGACTCGTTTTCGACTTTAAGTAATCTTGTCACTGGCCTATAAGCCGTAACCTATACACACAACACACATTTGTTTCGAAAGCATTAATTTATTGCCACTTCCTCTTCTTTTAGGTTCCCCACACTTTTCCCCAAGAAAGAAAATGTCTATACCAACTGAGCTACTGCCCATTGGTAAATGACCCAGGTATTTGTTTAATTTATAAGCTCCATGTCTCCATACCAACCTTTGCTCTACATATTTGATCTTAAAATTCTTTCCCACCTAGGATAACGTGTTTGGCAATTACGGTTACATTAAACCAAGTAAATTAATGAGATGATTGAAAGCAAATGAATTGACATCTCCCAGTGGCAAAACCGTATTATTCCAGAAAAAGACAGGGGCTTTTTCAGCCGGGCGCTGCTTCCGCGAAACTTCGCACCAAACAAATTCAAAAATGGATATCATATGATTCGTACCCTGAAAAAATCTTCCCTATATAAACCCAATCCTCATACGGCGAATCTTTCTCCCTTATCAACAAATGCCAACCCTTATAAGCCTCTCCAAAAGAACCCTAACCCTATACCTCGCCATCGAGACGACGGCGCCTCGCGCGCGGACACCGTAGCTGCCATGGGCTCCCGCTCGACGCTCGCCCCGGGACGAGCAGCGGGGGCGCCGGTGACGGACAATGGAACGAGGCGGCTGACGAAGGTGCTGGTGCACGTGACTGTGGAGAGGAGCATCGGGCCGCTGCACGTGCTGGTGTCGTCGTCAGACACGGTGGCGGATCTGACGAAGAAGGCGGTGGATCTGTACGTGAAGGAGAGGCGGCGGCCGCTCCTGGCGAAGGTCGATCCTTCGGAGTTCGAGTTGCATTATAGCCAATATGCTTTGGAGAGCAAGTTTTTTTCCCTCCCCCATTTCTTTTCTGTACTTTCCTGTCTGCAAGCCCAGCACTTCAAAAAGTGAAGTTTTTGATCATATTGGGGTTGAGATAACCCGGGTGGTTATCTCAACATTCAAACCGAGATAACTCCAGTTGTTTCAACTCCAAAATGATTACTAAACACGGCAAAGTTAGGGTTTTGGAATTTGGTTTTGTTGACTTTAGGAAACTAAGGTTTAGAAAACTTACTCCGTGCCCAAACAGGGCCTAAAAGGTCTACACTCCCATACATTGATTGCATTATATTAGTATTATGGGAGAAAATCAATTGATGCAGTCTCATTGTCTTGTTTGCAGTTGTTTGATTTTGTAAATATTTATATTTATCTCTCATTGGACCATTATAACCATAAAACCTGAGGATGCCCAAATTGATTTTAATCATCTCAATTTTTTTTAATTCAAATTAAAAATATTGAACATAATTTTTATTTAAACAAATACTAGTTATTTATCTATTTGAAAACAATTGTTTGGAGTTTGATTTCGATCAATCTCATATAAACATAGAGATTACACATTTTTGTGCATATTCATCAAGTAGAGAATGAAGGGTCATGTGAAACTATGACGAGCACAAATTTTGTCTATCGATCAGCTTATATAACATCCATAAGCTGTCTAAACAGAACCTGTTTTTTTCTTTCGTTTTTTAAATTTTGGAATGATCTGGTCGATGGAAATCTGAATTGATACTGAATTTTTCTTTGTTGTTGCATGGACAGGTCTGAATCCACAGGAAAAGCTATTCAGTTTGGGATCCCGGAACTTCTTTATGTGCTCGAAAGCAATCGAAGATCGATATTTGCTCCCATCGAACATCCGCAATTTTCATGTAAACTTTTCATGACTATTAGTTTGGTGGAAGCTACAAACTTATTCTCATGCTCATGCATGCATCAATATGTGTACAATTATTTTCATGTATTCATGCGAGTTATTTCCAATCAAAATGTTTTTGGCTATCGAAAGGTTTGATAAAATTTATATGGTTGCAAGTAAACTTGATCTTAATGCATACCAGCGAAAAGGATTCGATAATATAGAGGAGTTTTGAGATATCATTTTCGGGCACAAACACCCTCTGTTAATCGAACAAAACCTTGAAAAATGCTCAAATTCAGCTCTAAAAGAACAAAATCAGGTACTTAGGCAGTCATTAGACTTATTTAGATTGAATTTTAGGTGGTTATTGGTTTTGGATTTTGGATTCGGACTTATTTCAAGACTTCAATTTTCAGTGTTATTGGTTTTGGATTTGGATTTGGAATTTAAAATATAGCGTTATTGGTCGTGGACTTGGATTTATATTTTAAAATCAAGTGTTATTGGTGGTGGATTCGGATTTGGATTTTAGAATCTAGCGTTATTGACTGTGGATTTGGATTTGGATTTTAGAATCTAGCGTTATTGGTTGTAGAAAATATAGAGTTATTGGTTTATTAGAGTTGGATTTGGATTGGATTTCTAAAGTCCAATTTTTAGTCCAACTATATATAACAAAGCAATGAAAATTGGAAAAAAAAACTAAGGAAAAAACATTGAGACTTTTTCTTGTGGTCGTCGACGTCTTCATCTTCATAAACTTTTTCAAAATCTAGATGGATCATTTTCTTTTTATTCTTGCTCTCCTCTCGTGTGTGTGGTCTTGATTGATTATATTAAATTTCCAACTGTTGAATATTTTAATAAAATATTCTATTTTAATTATTTTATTTTTTCTTAAATGAGAATAAATATTTTTGTATCCAATAATTTTTTAGAATTACTCTACCTTAGGGTCAAAGCTTTTTAATTGCATTAGGAACATGGATGTTAAGGCCATGGTTATTTGGTCATTTACCTTGAATATTCATTGACCATTAATTATGTTTATGACCAGTAACTCATTATGATCATTAACTTGAGCATGCATGTATTGGTTGACTTGATCAATAAAATCATGCAATTAATTGATTTTATTTGTTACTTAAATCATAAAAGTTATATTACATTTCCATGACTTATATACACACATGTCAATAATTGGGGGATAAATACAACTTTTATATTTATATTGTTTCGTGCATAAAATATGGTTTCTATATGGATAGAAAAAAGATGTGTGCAGAGCTCTTGCTCTTTATTCCATATAGAAATGGAAAGCGAAACGGTTTTGACGTTGGCTGTTATATCCTTGGAGCAACATGTCGAGATCCGCTGCATCAGTGGTGAACAATTAGCTTCTCACCGCGGTGGTATGAATTGCCTTAAAAATGCAAGATATCCGTGTCTCAGCCGACGGCTTCACCAAACTTAATTTCTATTAATTTTTATTGTATTTCAATATTGTTTGCATGGGTCATCAAATATTCTGGACCAAAGGCTCATGGAAAGATATGCCGGCCCAATAAACATTGGTTATGTCTAGGCCTCAACGGAGCGGGTCAGATAGAGACCACAGGTTCGACCCGTTAGATCAAAACTTGAGCCCCAAGTCAGCAATACAACAGTACTTAGATTCTTTTACAGAGTACGTACAGGAGGCAGTCTACCCGCTCACCTTGGAGGATTATATGCAACACTTGTTCGAAGACGAAGACTCCAACTTCAAGTCAGATGATGAGGCATTGCTGGTGGAAACCTGTGATGTTATCAACGTGCGGTCTGACCAAGAGTCTATAGGGCAACCTTCACAGACAAATGCTCTACCCTCGCTTTCAAGAAAGGAGATGAATGATATGATTGTAAACGCGTTGAGAGTCAAAGATACATAAATCATGGCCCTCAGAAGTGAGTTGCGACAAAGAACGGCCTTGTCGAACATGCGTATGCACGCATTGAAAAATAACCTAATGAACATGGCTAACATTCAAATGGAGGCTATACAGCATAACCAGGAGCGGATTCATGATCTGGACGAAATGCTTGAGGACTGGGCAATGGCTCTTATTGCCTGAATGAAAGATGATAAAAGCGAGGTACTGACATGTGTCCCTGCGTCAGAGCCAAACAAAGCCTCCGCCTTAACCTTGAGATGATGGAGGCCGAGAAAGAAAAAGGCTATGATCAGGAAGCCCAAGAAGAATATCGGCAAATGAACAGGATGGAGCCGGTTTCTGATGAAGATGACGATTCAGTCGAACTGCCAATAGAAGTCTACAGAGAGATATATAATCTTCATCATTCTGATAAAGAAACGGAAGATGACCACGAAGGTCTCTCCTTTCCCCGTCTAGCGACAATTACGAACTCGAAGATAATGATGACTTCACTTACAATGACGAATACATGACTGATAACAACGATGGTTTCTACTCCGCTAAAGAAAATATTCTACTCGAAAGTTTCGCAGACAGAAATGAAAGAAGAGGCGTGAGAAGATCAGGTAAAAAGAAAGCATCCTCCAACAAAAGAAACTTGGAAACAGAGGTTGGATATCTGGACACTATGGCCCACGGCTTTGCTAATTCTCTGAGGACGCGCGAGGAAGAAGCTATCGCCCTAAGAACCGAAGTTTGAAGAGTCGGCGATCTGTAGGAAGAGGCTATGGATGAAGTTTGAAGGAAAATATCGGATCTAGTATTCCAGCTCAATTGACTAGAAACGGACATCCTGTGGCACACCGGTTATTTGCTGAGGAGCCAAATAGAAAGCCAAGTATATGAGCGTGCGAGAGCCGAAATGGAGGCACTGCGAAATTGTAACATTTTATAAATATAAAATAATATTTTTGGAATTTAATGTTGGAGATAGTGCCCTCAGAGTCAATTATTGGATCGCAGGTACGTGATTGCAATGATTGCGGAGGACCTATACCGGTAGGACAGTCTTACTCGAAATAATAGTATGCTATCTGGTTTGCCTTTATCAGTCGTGTACAGGTTCAGGTGACTGATCACTGTTACACTTTGATAGAGCCCTTAGGATCTTCCTTTACTACCAACAGTATGATGGCGATCATATACGTGAGAGTTGGGTGGTTTATAAGCATATCCTTAATTGTGGTCCCTAGTCGTGGGAGTTTCGAGACAGGGCATCGGTACTCCGGAGTAGACTAGTGTATACAGTCGAGACCCCGACGAGGGGCGGTTGCCGGTCTCACAAGCCACTGGTGACAGTAGGATCACCTAAGATGTATACAGGTGCTCATTGGGTTATGAGTACACCGGACAGGACTCGCCGGGAACCTGCTAGTTGGTATTATACATATCGTCAGATAGTAGTTCCCTGGTGACATGTGTACAGGTTAGTTCATCGACCTGAGGTCGTCATTTGTCTCGTGTGAGTTCCCACTGTGCTTTGATTTCTACCCTACCACGGCTCAAAGGAGTCATGCAAACAGGTAGTTTTTGGGTACAGTCCCGAGCCACATGGAGGCACGTGAGCGGATCGGCAGGGGATTCGTCTCTCCCGGTATTGGGGGTGAGATCGCGCTGTGTCTAGGAGAGCCATTACACAAAGCCCACGGCCGTGGTAGGAAATTTACTGGTAGGTACTCCAGTAGTATCTCAGGATGTTTTTAGGCTACACTCCGACACGACTTATACTGCTATTGGGGGTCTGACGTTACTAGCCCCCTAGGCAAATATGCGATACTCATAGACAAACGGACCGGACTGTATATACATTGTCACTGTTAGGCTCAGTAGGGTTTCCGGATGAGTTCGCTCATCGGCCTCCCTTGAGGTCAGTCCATGGGCAGCCGTTATGCACAGCTAGTGCCGCTGACGGCTTGTGGTTAAAACCCACTGCCAGGGTACTGACGAGTCATTAGATTCCCCCACAGACAGTTTCCCAGTTCGGGCGAAACGTTGTAGAGGCCGTATGGTTTTATGGCAGGGTTCGGAAAATGCACGTGCGTTTACACACGTGTCATTTTTCGGGCAGATAATACTGGTGGGCTTTGGTTTAAGCCGGATCCGAGTATTATATTGACTAGATATAATATCTGTCTCAGTTGCATTTGTATTCGGTCGTAATACAAATGCGGGTATATTTATACAGTTTCGGGGTTATCCTGAAATCCGTTTCAGGATCACATTTGGAAGTTGCCAGTTTCCAGTTTTCTATCAGCCGTATTTAACATTCGGTTAAATACGGATTTATCTTTTCTTGAGATGAGTGTGGAAGCTTTTAGAGGCTTCTACAAGGTGGTGACTAGGTTCATGCATCTTTGTGACTCATTAGTGCATTTAATGATGTTTGATGACTAGGGTTCATCACTTGCATTAATGGTGTTCATACAAGGTGTTATGATAAGCTTCATTGTTGTGGTCACCCCCCTTGCTCCTACACTCACCCCCTCCTCTTTATATGGCCGGCCACCCCTTGGTGGAGGGTTATGGTTGTTGTTTTAAAAGATGATAATTTGTGGTGTATGGAAATTTCATAGCTTCTTTCATTCCATCACCCGATTCGAGTGGCAACGTCATTAACCGTTCGTCCACGGTTTTGGACGAAGTGAGACAAAGTATTCTACTCATTCTCTACATCAATCTTGGTCGTCTCTTTTAGCAAACTTGACGACCGAGTTGCCTCGAGTCAGAGGCGGGAGCACGTTTAAAGATCCGTTGACGTGGTGCCACCTGGACGAGGAGATCGGAGATCGACGAGAACGGAGCAGCCGCAACAGAGCGTGGGATGATGGTTAAAGAACGAAGGACTCGGATCGTTCGGTATAACCTTTCTACCCTCTTTACAGTTTGTTAGTTTAGCAATAATGGCAGATCCGGATTATAGTATACGACAGCGCCAGTTAAAAGTTTTTGTTCCCCAT
Source organism: Agapanthus africanus (assembly GCA_030015575.1). Classification (NCBI taxonomy): domain Eukaryota; kingdom Viridiplantae; phylum Streptophyta; class Magnoliopsida; order Asparagales; family Amaryllidaceae; genus Agapanthus; species Agapanthus africanus. The sequence continues at coordinate 459,328,827 of JASDDO010000012.1, read as the reverse complement.
TTGGCGTCTGTTAGACGGCCGGGACGCTACCGTAGACTCACAGTGGTATCAGAGCCTCACCATTTTGCTTTACTAACTTGTGCTAACGCGTTTAAAATATCGATCGGACCGAATATCAAAAACTACAATTTTTCAATTCTGAGTTTCTGTCGATTTTTAAATGGTTCTAAAAATAATTTTACACATCACAGAAAATTCAGCAGGCTTTTCTAAGCATGTGGTACAAATTTGGGCACGTGACCCTACAAGACCGCCGCGGAATCGCGGTCAAACCTAGGGTTTGACCGCGCATCCGCGGCCTGTCTGTGTGATCATTGCTGCAAATTTGCACAGTGGCTTCTTCTGTAGAAATTGTGGTTTTTGGTATATATCTTTTGGGCCCAGATTTTGTTACTGTACAGCAGATGTACGTGGGGCCGACTTCGTGATATTTAGTCGATCGAAATTTAAACATGTTAGTTTACAGTGCTTACATTATATCTCCGACCGTGAATGTCATTTGATCGGTAAACCGCGTCTGATTGCTATAGTTCTTTTAGACGGGTTTGCGAACGTGACATTCGCGTTGATGTTCTGTGTTGTGCTGTGATGTTGCGATTTGTCGTGGTGGATAGCAGTGTGCAATGGTAGTACAGTTTGGATTTATTTGTACATTTGATATTGCGGAGCGAGCGTCCAACATGTGGACTGCCGTCACTGCCTGTTGTATAATATTCTTTTAGGGCACGACCGGGTTGAGGTCGATGTACCCGTTGTACATATTTATCATTTATGTACTAGGTTTTACCCCGCGACGGAGTGCACGGATAGCCGGGTTCTGGAGGGCAACGGGTCCGCATCTCATGGCTTTGAGAGGCAGAGGGGCCTCACTCTAGAATTGGCAGACTATTCGCCGCACTCGTAGGGGGTACAGGTTGACCCAAGGAGGGGTGCTCAAGCTACCGGATTCCTTGAAGTGCAGGGTGGTCCATTCACTTTGCTGTAGAGGGCTGCCTCGCTTCACGTTTTGGCGGGTAACTTGTCGCACCCATAGGGGTCTAGGTTTCATTGCACAGGCTATCCACACGACCAGGGGAACGTCGGGTTTCAGCAGCGGCTCTGTGAAACTCGGGGATCCCAGATAATCTGTATTGTTCTGTGATGCTTATTACTTTTCTGTAATGTTGCATATTATCACGCCTGGAGCGATTATTGTATATTGGTATCTAGTAGATGTTGTATATGTTTTGCACCCGCGCTAGTTCAGTCCCCGCTCTGTCGTTAGTTAAGTAACCTAACGGGTGATGACGGGACCCAGAGACGAATGCGGATGGCATATACGTACATTTTATTTTCGTTCTTTTCTGGTGTGATTAATTGATGGGGCTGCGTTGATTTTGATCAATGAAAAGGAAAGCAAACCTATTTGGCAGTTGTTGGAACAAATTTAAAAAGTGTTATTACAAATACGTTTCCTTTTGTTTTGCATAGCGGTATTCGGTTGGAATATCCCGCACCTCATTTGACGAGGCAAGGGCCGATATCCTTTCACCGGGAATGACCTCTTGGGCAGAAGTTTGCGTCAGGGTAATGACTTCACTATAGTCGATTACAAGTTGCTTTGCATCGTGGTATTCAGTTAGAATATCCTGCACCTCATTCCACGAGGAAAGAGCCGAGATCCCTTCACCGGGAGTGACCTCTTTAGCAAAGGTTTTTCGCCACTATATTTTTATAAAAAAGTTATCAGGTTCCTTCAACGAGATCAAGTTCATTACGTTAAAGGTTTTTCACCAAAAACCAGCCGTACCCCTCCGTCATTTCTTTTGGGTATTTAGTAGTATTCAAGCTATGTATTTTGACCAACGCCAAGGCATAGTGTTTGGTAGCTGCTGGGTATTCATTTGTTGCAAAGATAGATGAGTTGGTTTGGGACAGTCGTTCTGCCATTTTGGCTAACGTCAAGGGCATGCGCGGGTGGGTTCAAATTGACAAGATAGTGACGGGTAGAACTTGGCATGTGACTTATGACATTTTGACCAACGCCAAGGTCATAAGAGCATGGGGCAAAAATCATATCGGGAGTTTCTAAAGAAACTGAAACTTGCCAAGTATGCGCATACCTTCTGGAGTGTGAGTAACGTGAGTGGATTCCGTCACGTTATCATGCGATGAGAGTTGGATCCCGATTCCCACTGATGAGTTGGTTTACTCTTCGGGTGATCCCGATTGATTCTTCTTTTAGGTTTGGAGGAGAATTTGACAGTACAGTGGGAGGTTTCCGGATTAGATAAAGTGATAACCATTCTGATCTAGGTTAGAGTGCACGCAGAGTGTTTCTTTTCTCTCTCTCTTTGGCAGCGACCTTTGACCGTCCTTAGACTATGACTCAGTGACCAAGTTGACCGAACCTTATTAAAATACTAGCTTTTGGATTGTCCGAGTTGCATAAGTCATTGCCACTCCTTTTTCTACCTTTTGCATTTCTCAGAACACCTCGTATTACTACGGACATCCACTTCCATTGGATAGATCCATCGTATGATTATATACGAACTCGAAAGGACTTCTTCGAGGATGGATTCAGGTTCAGGAGAAATAGAATTGGTTTATTCAGTTGTCTTTTATTATCACCTTCTCTCAGGTTGCGAGGGCTCCTTGGTTTAGGAGAGTACACCTATTACACTTATTGGATAGTCTTCTTCCAAACCATAGGCAGGTACCGAAAGGTAGGGAATGAAGAAAATCAATTAGCCTAAGTAGGGTGTACAAAAGGTAATATGTAAAGACAAAATAAAGGGATTAGAAAGAGGGTAAAGTAAAATTGTGACTGTTATCATTCACGACCAAACCGCGTACTTCATCGCCACTCCTATTTCACCTTTGAAAGAATAATGTATTATTCTGTTGTCTTTTATCATCACCTTCTCTCAAGATGTGAGTACTCCTTGGTTTAGGAGGGTACACCTATTATGCTTACTGGATAGTCTTATTCCAAACCATAGGCTGGTGCCGAACAGTAGGGAAGGAAGAAAACCATTTAGCCTAACGATGGTGTACATAAGGTAATGACTAAAGACAAATAAAGGGATTTGGAGAGATGGCAAAGAAATATACGGTTAAAGTCATGAATTGGATTATGGAAGAGGCATTACTATAAATACCAGGATACCCCTACGAAACATTTTAATGTTTCAGAGCATTGTTGAAGCAAAACTGTTTTCCCGATTAGATACTTACTCCAGGGTATGTGTTTACCAGGTTTCATTCTCATATCTGTATGGTTTTACAGATGATGAGTAGGAGTAAGTTATTGGGAATTAGGTGATTATCCTCATTATATCGGAATTCGTTGTAATTGGTGATATTTGAGGAAATCGCCAGGGTACAGTTTTCAACCTACGACGCACAGGTTTTGAGTTATTCAACTCAAAGGACTTATACAGAGTATTGTATGTTGTCCAAGTGTCCATCGGGACAAAGGGGTAGGTCCTCGTACTATGTTCTGTTTACTTATGACTTCTCTAGTTTTTAGACAAGTGTTTCGTAGAAATACAAGGTCTAAGTTTTGAGAAGTTGTGGGTATAAGAATAAAGTAGAGAACCAAGTATCACAAGTATCGGGATTCTTCAAAGAGATCGAAGATGTAGATTCTTGTGATTGGTATTCAGATAATAGTAATAGTTTTGAGAAACTTGTTTCTCTTTCAGGTTACTCATAATTGGATGGATTCCTAAGTTGAGTAATACTGATTAGCCTCTTTCCATTAAGTTGATATGCACTGGAGACAGTTGCATGATTAGAATCTGGTTCCAATTAAATAAGTGCCAGAGTTTCTATATTGGATATAGAATGGTTCATACCTTAACGATGTTAAGGTACGGGGAGTTGTCCAGCTTATGCTTAAAACCAGACTCTGGATAACTCAGGGCACGTTTCTGTAATGGCTGTTTGTGGGTTGACCCTGGCTATGACGATGGTTGATTTTCTACCATTTGGAAGATCAATAGTAATATTGTTCTTGACTCGCCACAGTTTTAGTAAAATGGATTTTTTCAAAAAACAATAGTGGGAGTATGGTAGAACTGGAAGTGATTCCAGAACCGCAAACGATTATGGAAAATTTAATAGGACCTAAAGATTCAATCAGGTTGGACATTCCAATAGCCACTCCGCGGATATGATGGGTAACCTCAGACACACGAGAGGTACTCCGTGTTTCCCCCAATTAGAACGAAACTCTATTTCTAAGACTGAAAAGTAAAGCACCGCTTCATGAAAGAGGCTAAACACCAAAGGCAATTCATCCTTGCAAGAATCACATGCAAATTAAATCATACAATGCACAAGCACAACAGAGAACTAAAATAGAAAGAACCCTTAAGAATAATGAAGTACTTGATTAAAAAGAAAGATACTTGTTCATTATTATTATTATTACATTTATAAAAGATCACCAAATATTGGATCGGAAAGACAAGGGTTCACAAAAATAAGAAGAAGATTCTCCAGTTCCCTTTCTGTCTTCTCCACCACGTTGAAGCGTCAGTCCTCCCGAGAAGTAGACGCCTAACGATCATCGCCACATTCGTCAGAAAAGGTGGCGATGACAACTTGGCGAGCCCGTATCTGGCTCAACAAGTGGAAAGAAAAGTCCCTCAGAGCTTTGGTGATCAAGTGCGCTTCAAAGAAGCACTCGACCTTATCCTCGGCGGCGTCAAGCATTGCCGATGACATCTCTACTGGAGGAGGAGGAAGATCGGCGAGCACCGAGGCAAGGATCATCCGGAGCCAAATGGAGTGCGGAGGAAGAGGGGACCCCCACACGAGTCAAAAGCTTGTACATTGCAGCATCGCACTGCTCGTCCGTAAGAGAAGGGTCCGCCAGGCACGCAGCAAAACGGGGAACGATGTTCCGAATCGGCACTTCTCATGGTTGTCGGCGGGCATGAGGGCGATTGCAAGCCATGATCGAAGAAGTTCTCTGAAGATGAGAGAAGAAAAGGCTCGGCCTTGAATTATATATAGACCCAAGCACAAAAGATTTTGTGCACAATGGAATTATTTCCAAGACCCGGGAAATCAAAATCTTGGAAATACAAGTTTGACTTGAAAAAAAGAGATGAAAAGATATCTCAGGTGAAGCAACACTTCCGATTCCCCCAATCAGAGCAAAGCTCTACCTTGAAAATCTAAGTTTTAATAAATGAAGCAACGCTTCAGATCCTCTGCGCTGCGCGCAACGCGCCACGTGTCAGAAGTTGATGCGTCAGCACAGCGCCTAAGGCAGCGCGTCCAATCAGAGCAAGGCTCTTTTAAAACAAAAAAGTAAAGGAAGCAACGCTTCAGTTGCGCAAACGCTGCGGTGCGCGACACGTGTCTGCGCCCGCGCAAGCGCTGCGCGACACGTGTCTGCGCAGCCGCGCAAGCGCTGCGCTGCGCGACACGTGTCTGCGCAGCCGCGCAAGCGCTGCGCTGCGCGACACGTGTCTGCGCAGCCGCGCAAGCGCTGCGCTGCGCGACACGTGTCTGCACCCGCGCAAGCGCTGCGCAGCACGACACGTGTCTGCGCAGGTGCGCAAGCGCTGCGCTGTGCTGCGCGACACGTGTCAAGCGCTGAGGCGTTTGCGCAAAACAAAATTGAGATTTTAAAGAAATCTTTTCTGTTCTTGTTAAAACAAGAAGATTTTCTTCTGTAAAACAGAGGCTCTTGGATCAAAGATCCAACGGTGGGGAAAATTCCCCAAATCACTCAGAGAAAGATCTCCTTAACAAATTTAACTAATTTATGGACACTATAAAAAGGACCCTAGACCTCAATTCAAAAAAAAAAAAGAACATTTTGTGAGAAATTAAACAGAGAGAACTCTGAAGAATTGGAGAGAAATCCTCAAGAAACAAAGAAAAAAGGTAAAAACCTTTAGAAAAAGAGAAAGTTCTCTTATGAACAGATCATTGATCTGAGAAAAAGATCAAGAATCTCTAATGAAAAGAAAAAATAATAAACAGTGCCCTGCACTTCTTTTTATGAACCATTGGTTCTGAATCTAAAAGATTCTCAAGATAACAGTGCCTTGCACCTTTCATGAACCACTGGTTGTTTAAAAAACAAGAAAAAACTTGTTTTCTTTGATCTAAAATTGATCCAAAAGAATAAGAACAGTGCCCAGCACTTGCCAAAACTGTACTATTGCGCAAGCCGCCAGGAAGCGCCACGTGTCAGCAGTGCAACAGCGCAGCGCACTGACGCAGCGCACTACGCTGTTGCGCTTGCGCTCATCAGAACGTGACACGTGTCACCTCTACGAGCGCTTGCGCTCATTAATTGCGCAAAGCACCTGACAAGCCATGTGGGGCACTGTCAGGGTATCTAATGCAATGCATTATTAAATGGCAGAGCCCAATCAAAGGTCTAATGGACCAAATAAAAGTACTGCACATTATTTTAAAAAGGCAGAGCCCAATTAAAAAGTCTAAACAGACCAAAAATAATGCTATGCATTATTTAAAGGGACAGAGCCCAATTGAGAGGTCCAATGGACCAAAACAAATGCTCTGCATTATAATAAAAAGGGCAGAGCCCAGTCAAAATAGGCATAAATGGCCTGAAATAATGCTATGCATTATTGTAAAGGGGAAAGCCCAAACAAAGGCCTAACAGGCCAAATGCAAACAAAATGTGAACATTTTCAACTGGACTTAGCCAAATTTTGGCCGTAAGTCCTCAAATTAAATTGAATGAGAAAGATTGCTCTCTTAAATCAATTTATATCCGGTTCGAGGGTACATCTCCGAGCTCCTCTGACACATGTCGTTGTAATCATTCAACGTCGTCAGAAAGGTGACGGGTCCCGACGACCACACACATCAATATGGACTGCGGGGTCCTTAAACTCGTGGACCGAAACGTCCTTAAACTAATATTGGACCGAAACGTCCTTAAACTAATATTGGACCATCACGTCCCTAAACTGGAATATGGACCACCACGTCCCTAAACTGGAACATGGACCACCACGTCCCTAAACTGGCGATGGACCACCACGTCCCTGAACTGGAATATGGACCGCAACGTCCTTAAACTACCTATGGACCACTACGTCTCTAAACTGGAACAATAGAGTCCCCAAACGCTCTTTTGTCGAATCCAAAACGATCCCGTTAAATTGATCTTAGTCTCAAATCAGACTAACGTATCCTTAACAAATGTTTAAGTCGATCTTAGCCTAAATACGGCTAACGTATCCTTAAACCAAAACACCAAGCCCAAATCTAAGTAAATACGGATTTGGACTAATCCACGTCCTACGGGCGACGGCATTACTCAGTCTCCGTATACAATCCACGGGCAACCACAAAGAAAACAAACACACACGACACGAAGTGAAATTCTGGAGAAGGAGAAAGTTGTTACCGCGATGCGGTAGCGTAATTAACTGCAGGGGCTTGCGCCTGCAGGGAAGAGCGTCCCCACAATCAAAAACCCCTCAAACGAGGGGGAATCTGACGAAGTCTGCTACATCGGCCGCATCCGTCTAAACCTCCGATACACGGTGCCATAAATCAACTTGGCATCTTCGGAGAGGTGGACGGATAAAACCAAATAGCATCTGCCCCGAATCTCTGGCAAGACGTCATAGCGTCGTCGGCCGCCGTTCGGAGGGGAACAAATTCTGGCACGCCCGGTGGGACCTTTTCCTCTTTCCACTCCACACTTCGTGTGTCGTCCTCGCGAACCAATCGCGGTTTGTTAAATGGTTGCCTTTGGGTTTCAAGATACTAAGATTTGGTCTTTTGCCTGGCGCAGAACTCAAGCATCTATGGCCTTTAACTGCACCAACTGCTCGAAGTGCCACTGCAACGGACGCTCCACCTCACCGGGAGGTGTAGCATATGGGCCCAAAGCGGCTTCCTTCCTCACTCTACCGGTAGACCAGGTAACCCAGGCCACCACTGGCCTGTTTTTCGGGACCATGATCCCACCTACAAGCTTCTCTATGCCAATATCTGCACCGAAAGTGAACAAGAAGTCGGTCTTCGACCGGCTCACTGCTACGACGACCCCTGTCAACGGGTCGCCCACTACCAAATCAACAGCCTCTGTTTTCGCCAGGATGGATCAGAACTCTAAATTGGCTGTCCCGAGGAAGGCAATAACTACTGCTCCAGAAGTCGTCAAGGCGGCTTCCCCTGTCAAAGAATCAGTCTTTTCAAGACTGACGATTCCTACTCCTACCCTTGCTCGAGGATCCATCTTCGATAGGTTGGATATCACCCCTCAAAGGACAACCTCAGTCTTTAAGAGGTTAACACCGGCAGCGCTTCATTCAGACAGGGGGAAAAAAGAAGCTATCTCTATCTCCGAGCCAGTCCCAACGGCTCGTCGTGCTCGACGTCGCCATTGGCGACGAGTGAGGAAAGCAGGAGGCAACTCCTCCTCAGGGATAACTCCACCGGCTCCAATGGTGGAAGTCAACGCTGTTGTTCCAACTGGGAACAGCTTTGAACTGCTTAGGAGGGTACGTAAGAACTCTCCAACCGCTACACTGAAAAGATCTCTTCCACCTGCGGAGAGAATTCCGGAAACAAAACAGGAACAGCCCCCTCAACGGCTGTCCTAAAAAATTTATAAGGTTTGGCGGAGAGTTCAAGACTCCGTAATCGACCCAGATCGCTCTCGTCAACAGAAAAAGGCGAAAATGGAAAAAGAAAAAGACCGTCCGATCAAACAGGAAAGGATGACAGTCACTTGGGTGCCCAAAGCAACGGCTCCCTCAACTTCTACGGCCAATAAGAGAAGAAGGCCAGAAAAAGTCCCTACGCCAACGATGAATATCAAAGGTGGTGAACCCAAGCGTCCTAAGTCAGGGGGCATTGTGGTTCATACCGTCTATGTGGCATCTGGTAAAGAGGACAGCCGCATATCTACGGGTCATCGACCGCTTACGCGATCAGTGACCAAGGCGCAGGAGCAGCAGCAAAAGCTCCAAGAGATGATGAACGCTATGGCCGCACTTACAGGGCCAAAAGAAAAACCTGAAACGTCTTCAGATGAACGCCAGGAGGAAGAAACCGACGCCGAATTCCTTCGTCGAATATTGGAAAAGAAGGACAAAGAGGCTGCTGAACAAGCAGCCAATATACAGCGTATGGGCCTCCTCTTCCAAGACATGATAGGGATGATGATATAACAAGATCCTCCGGCCGAAGAGCCCCCGATCGTCCTTGGAGACGATAGGGGAGAGACATCAAATCCTCCACCAGCTCTGTCGACGGCTAAAGAGGATACAATCTCCAAAGCTGATTTGGACGAGTAAATCGCCCAACAAATACGGGTTCATCATGCGACCGAAGCAGCCGGCCAGGTCGTAAAAACAGGGCGGCCATATCCAAGTTGGTACGATCAAATCAAGTACCCACCCGGTTACACAATTCCTAAGTTCCATGTCTACAAGGGGACGAGCAATCCCCACCAGCATGTTGCCCAGTTCAGGGCACTCTGCGGCAACACCGACGGTGATGACAAGCTTTTGCTTCGCCAGTTTGTTGGAAGTTTATCAGATACGGCGTTCGAGTGGTACTCTGAGCTCCCGAACGACTCTATCAAAACCTTCGCGGAGATGGAGCTGCTGTTTACTCAGCGTTTTGCAAGCGCCAGTGAACGCACCCCGATGACGGCACTGATTAACGCCAGTGTAAAACCAGGCGAGACATGGGTTCAATATGCTATACGGTGGCAGAACTTATGGTCGAAGTGCGAGCAGCGCATTGAAGAAGCTCCCGCGGTGGGTATGCTTGTGGGAACCCTTGATCCGCAAGCAACCATCTCGCAATTTATGATGTTTTTCAAGCCGACTACCTTTCAGGCCTTGATTGACAAGCTAGCGCAAATGGATCAGATGGCCATAAACCCCCTCTTCCAAAGCTGGACTCCCGAAGTGACAAAGGGAAGGGAAAAGCGATCGTCGTCGCTAATGCTCAACAACAACCGAGCAACTCGAAGCCGGTTGTGCGTCAAAATAATATGCGCCCGTACGTGGCCCTTGAGGAGAGGATGGGACGTTCTTACTCGTTTCCCCGGGATAAAAAGAAAAGGTTATTCGAGCTGGCGTTGCGCAACAGACTCATAAATCTGCCGGATCCAAAACGTCCGTTGCAACCAAGTGATGTCAATGACCCCAACTACTGTCCTTATCATCGAGTACTGGGCCATCCGATCGAAGATTGCTACGTTTTCAAAAATTGGCTTGAAAACCAGTACCGACAGGGCAAATTCGCGTTATCTGACAAATGGAAGGTGAATCCCCCGCAGCCCCACACCTCTAAGGGGACGAATACGCCAGGGGCAACATGCTCCGTCGTTGAAGAAGCTCCTTGGGAGGTTGTATTATCAGCCAAGACAAAGAGGATGCTAAACGATTTTCAGACATGTCCAGCGATTAGGTGGAAGAACCCGTTGGAACCGCAGGTCATTGAAGGGATGTTGAAGCCACGTATAACTCCAAAGACCGATAATGGTGGCCCAAGCATTCGCAACCAGCCATCAAAATCTTCGAAAAAGAAGAAGAAGAAATCTAAGAAGCTCGTGAAGCCTGGCGACAAGCACACGGACTTGCAAAAACAAATTGACGCGCTGGAGGAATACAACCAGAAAGCACGGACTCCCATTACACTCCAAGAGTTCCTCAATCACGTCTTTCAAGAAGAAGATGAGGGAGAAAGTTCATCTGATGAACCTGAAGAATGCGTGGCGAGCTGTCATGTGATTTCCCATTCGTTCATGGACGATGAGGAAACCCCTTGTACTGAAACGCTGGGGGCAGATACCGAATCAAAAATTCTGGGGCCATTATATGAAATGATTGACGCGTTCCTTAACGAAGCTCGATTGAAAAGTAAAGCTGATCGAGAACGCGAGACGGCTATATTTGAAAGGGCCAAGCGCCAGCGACTTGATGAAAGAGCTGAGACGATCCCGCTAGAGCAAAATGCCTCCACCGTCGACAAAAGCCAATTCAAGATGAGGAAAATGTTTGCTAAGGCCATATTAATGGGCATGAAGCTACCATCCTCTGAAGGAAGAATCACCGGTGAAATAGAAATGCACCCCTCCTATTGCTTATATCATCAGAAGGTTTCGCACCCCACCCAAGAGTGTAAAGCTTTCGATAGATGGTGGCAAGGATACGTTGCTCATCGGCAACGCTTTAGGCGGGAAAAGCGTAAAACTCGTCGGGAGCAAAGAAATACGACCGAAGGGCTTAAAAGAACTACCGGCGATTGTCGCATGGTTAACACCGGCGGGTCACAAGTGCCTACATTCGGGAGCGATTCTGATGAGGAGCTAGAACTTGCCCCTCTCTTTAAAGAGTCCACTTCGGGAAAAGAAGAAGAGCCGAAGGTCTGCGAAAATATCCGGCTACGTAATCGGACGCTGCCTGAAAAGAATCTCGGACCCTCAAACAGAAAAGATAAAGGGAAAGAAAAGGTCTCTGAAGATATCGTCTTAGATGACCAAGTGGTGGAGGAGCTAAGTGCCAAGGACCCGCCGAAGAAGAATAAGGTGGATTACAACGTCTTGGCACATCTGAGGAAGCTTCCCTCACAGCTCAACATTCTTGACGCCCTTTTGCTATCAAAGGAGGCGAGAGATTCATTAATCAAGGCACTACAGGATCCGGAACAATTCCAAGCTTGCCTGGCCGAGGAAAAGATGAAGGATGAATAGGAGGAAGTGCACACGGCCGATGTCACTTTCGGCGACGAGGACCTTCTCCTTAGGACGTGCGAACACAATTGCCCCCTCTATGTCTCAGGATACTGTCACGATATAAAGATAGGGAAAATCCTGATCGACAATGGATCCTCCGTTAATCTCCTCAATGTGCGGGTGTTAAAAGAAATCTGCATGAGCGTCCAGCACCTTGCTCGAGACAAGATCACCATCTCCGGATTTGACTCTCAGTCATCAAGAACTCTTGGGTCTGTGATACTGACGCTACGCTTCGGGATACTCGTCACGGACATTAAGTTCCATGTCATAGATGCCAAGACATGATACAACGCTTTACTCGGCCGACCATGGTTACACGAGTACAACATCATCCCTTCTACGCAACATCAGTGTATGAAGTATTTTAAGGATGGTTTCGAGTATACCGTGGCGGGAGAACTAAATCTGTTTTCCGTGAACGAAATCCGCAAATATGAAGATGCCAAATACTTCTTACCGGATTTCGAAGACACGGAAAGGTGTCACAAGCCGGACAACAAAGCTAACGCCACCATCCCTGTTTTCGGGAGTGATACCGAGGAGGAAGAGGAGATAGTGTATTCGGGTCCGCCCCAACACAACAAGCCAGGACCGTCTGCCCCTACGTTGACCTTTGGTAGTGACTCGAAGGACGAGATCCATACTATATTCTCTGCTCGACCTTCAGTACAAACGTTCGCTGATGAAGAGCAAAGTCTACAAGTCGCCATGGTGCCGCTTAAACACCATAAAGAACTGGATGCACTTAATATTTACAATGTAGAAGAGCTGCAAACGTTCTATATCCCTCCCAGGCGAGAAAGCGAAAAAGCAATTCTATTCTACCGCTCTGAAGAAACCAAAGTGGAGAAAGAAATCTGACATGGCGCGGATCCTACGCTCGACAGGCTTCAGCCTATTCGTCTCCCCAGATATTATACAGAAGGCCTGAAGAGACTGTTGAAGCGCCAGGGGATATCCTTCAAGCAGACCGTTCGAAAAGCCAAGTTCTATGACAAAGTCTGGAACGTTTCCGGGACTCAACGCAAACTGCCTAATGGGAGAATGGAGACAAAAGGGCTTGGATACACCCGGTCAAAGAAACGAGAGCTACTAAACAGCTGCTATGTCATGTATGACTTCGATGAAGAAGCAGATGCTCAATGGGAGGACGCTAATCCTGAGACGGTGAAAGTCCCAGATGCAAAAGAGCTCAGTCCGTCGTTCGAAGAACAAATGGACAAGCTTATAAGGGAAGCTGGTCAAAAAGTCCGGGATGATCATAACCGCGAAATGGTCATATACGAGAAAGCCAAAACGCAACGCCTTCTCCAAAAGGCCGTGAAAGATGAAAATGCCGCTCCTTGTCAACCTGTTATAAAGAAGGCTCGATGCAATAAGTTGAAAGGCCAAAAAGGCACTCAACAACAACAAAGCAGGGCTAAGAAGCCACGCAAACGGGAACCAAGCGGTTCCGATCTATCCCTCATGAGAAAAATGGGTCGAGCATACTCTTTTCCTTGGGACAAGACGAAGAAAATACTTGACCTCGCTTTAAAACATCAGATGCTTACACTGCCGGAGTCTAAACACCCCGAACAACCAGGCGGGGTCTCACACCCAAACTATTGCTTTTATCACCGAGTGGTAGGGCATCTTCTCGAAGACTGCTTCACCTTCAAAAATTGGGTTGAAGATCAGTATCAGCTTGGCAAGTTCGCTCTGTCTGACAAGTGGAGGGTAGCGCCGCCACAGAAGCACGAACCCAAGGCCACGGAAGAAGAACCAGTTCCACATTGGGATTGGAAGCGAATTCGAACTTGTCACGTGATAACAATGTCAAAAGAAGAGCCCGAGAACATGGACGACCTTCCCTGGTACTTTGAAAACAGCAACGACGAGGTAATCTCAGAATTCCCACCAGCGCCAAAAGAACTGGAAGATGGAATCCATACCACTACAGATAACCTTAAGAAAATTGAGTTGGGAACGGCGAATGACCCGCGACCGACATTCATCAGCGAGCTGCTATCTGAAGAAAGGGTGGCTGCGTTAAAGGACGTGCTTCTACAGCATAGGGATTGCTTCGCATGGAATTATTCCGAAATGCCGGGACTAGATCCAGAAATTGCTGTGCACAGATTGGCGATATCTCCGGACGTCAAACCAGTCAAACAAGCACCAAGAAGAATGCGGCTCGAGCTTGAGATGAGTATCAACGCCGAGGTCAAAAAACTGATCGACTCTGGCTTCATCCAGGAAGTTCAATACCCTGAATGGATCGCCAACATCGTCCCGGTGATGAAGAAAAATGGGACAGTGCGCATATGCGTGGACTTCCGGGATCTCAATAAAGCTTGCCCGAAAGACGATTTCCCAGTGCCGGTCACCGAACTGATGATAGACAATACGTCCACTCATGAAGTTTTCTCCTTCATGGACGGCTCGTCAGGGTATAATCAGATAAAGATGCATCCCGAAGACTAGAAGCACACCGCCTTCAGGACCCCTTTAGGAAATATCTCCGGAACCATCCGAGGAAAAGGGAGCAACTGAGCAGACGACCTTACAAATAAAAGAACGAGAAAAGGCTGAGAACTGGAGGGAAGTCTTCATAGACTACTTTAAGTCCCACCGAATGCCTGAAGAAGCGTCCACAAGACATCAGCTCATGAAACGAGCTCTGTCTTTCGCCTTCGTCAACGATACTCTGTACAAGAGGTCATTTGATTCTCTATGGCTGAGATGCTTAGGACCTGACAAAGCGAAAAGGGTCGTCCAGGAAGTTCATGACGGACTCTGCGGTTCTCACCAAGCAGGCCCAAAGATGAAGTTGAAGATCAAACAGATGGGCTACTACTGGCCCACGATGATCCAGGACTGCCTCGAATATGCGAAGCAGTGCCACTCGTGCCAAATTCATGGGGACTTCATCCACCAGCATCCAAATCCACTGCATCCAACGGTGGCTAGCTGGTCATTCGAAATGTAGGGAACTGACATAGTCGGCCCCATCGAACCAGCATCGTCTAGAGGACATCGATTCATCCTGGCAACGACTGACTACTTCTCTAAATGGGCAGAAGCAGTGCCGTTGAGGGAAGTGAAGACGGAGAATATCCTCCATTTTTTCAAGACGCATGTCATATATCGGTTTGGAACTCCGCGACGGATCATCTCCGACAACGGGCCAGCCTACAGAAGCCACAAGATCAGTCGCTTCGCACAGCAACATAATATAGACTGGAGATATTCTTCAGTTTATAATCCGCGAGCCAACGGACTAGCTGAGGCCTTCAATAAGACCTTAACAAAGATTATGAAGAAGACAGTGTCCCGAAATAAGAAAGACTGGCACGAGAGACTGCAAGAGTCTCTTTGGGCATACCGAACTACGTTCAAGACAGCCACAAGCACAACGCCATATGCGCTGGTATTCGGTACAGAAGCAGTACTCCCCCTCGAGATAGAGTTACCCTCTCTACGAGTGGCAGTCCACTACGAGCTAACGGATGAAGAAAATGCTAACCTTCGGCTTGAGGAGCTTGATGCCCTCGATGAGACCCGGCTCATAGCGCAACAAAATCTGGAGGCCTATAAAGCAAAGATGACGCGCTCATATGAAAGATTGACCCGACCGAGGACATTCCGCCAAGGCGAACTCGTGCTAGTGGTCAAAAGGCCTATGATCCCCAATCGCGCCAAGCGGGGAAAATTCGAGCCAAACTATGAAGGCCCGTACATCATAGATAAGGTCTACCATGGTGGAGCCTATCTACTCATGGACATGCACGGTGAAAGGCCTTTCAGGACAATAAACGGTCGCTTCCTAAAGAAATACTACGCTTAATGAGCCACAGCCTAGGTCAATGGTAGATGACGACGACTATGTCCGCTCACTATCTTCCTAAGCTCAAGCTTTATAAGCAGTAGCCGACCTTCTCCATGGCGGACCGAAACGTCCTTAAACTACTACCACAGCATCTTCAGGCTGAGAAAATAAAATATATATATATATATATATATATATTTATATATATATAAATAAAAACGGTATGTCCATAAGCAAAAAAGGGCACGGATGAAAACCCGAAAGGGCGCCGTGAGTAAAAACAGCAGGGCTACCGGCGAGTGTTCATGAAAACCCGAAAGGGCGCCGTGAGTAAAAACAGCAGGGCTACCGGCGAGTGTTCATGAAAACCCGAAAGGGCGCGACCTCGTAAAAAAAAAGAGAAGAAGAAAATAAATAAAAACGGTATGTCCATAAGCAAAATGGGCACGGATGAAAACCCGAAAGGGCTCCATGAGTAAAAACAGCACGACTACCGGCGAGTGTTTGTGAAAACCTGAAAGGGCGCAACCTCGTTAAAGGACACTTACAGGGTCCTCTCGATCTTGTAAGGAGAAACCACCCGCGTGAGATCCTTACGACTCACAAGGGAGCAGCACACTTAGGGATCCCCATGATTCCTAAGGAGAAAATACACTTGTGAGATCCTCACGACTTGTAAGGAGAACTCTCTTATGGGACCCTCACGGCTCATAAGATTCGAAAGTCTTAAGTTACAGAGACCTAAACCTGTGCTTAAGCAACCCCCACAACTTCCGAGATTGCCCTACAAGTGGTTCAGTACTGACCCTTGTATACAATCCACGGGCGCAAATAAACATTTCCCTAACCAAGTTTCATCCGTGATTGGGGATATGTTTGCATGGTGAACAACCCTTGTAGGTCCTCTCGATTTACAAGGAGAAAACTCTCTTGTAGGATCCTTACGACTTACAGAGAAACAAACACTTAGGAATCCTCACTATTCCTAAGGAGAAAATACACCTACAAGATCCTCACGACTTGTAGGGAGAAATACCTTTGTGAAACCCTTACGGCTCACGAAGCCGAAAGCCTTAGTTGACAGGACCTTAACCCTGATCGCTAAGCCACATTTGTTTGATATCGACAGAGGCAGATGATGATTCGCTCCTGGCAATATCCCAGTTATAGCGGTGCTGATGCCGAAATCGGTGTCTAATTCCAGGTTTACGGCGGAAAGCCAGTAGGCCGCACATGCATACGAAATAGCCGAAATGATAGGGCAACTTGCAATAAAAAGCAGCAAGTAAAAATGTATGCATGCAAAATAGCCGAAATGATTGGGCAACTCGCAATAAAAAGCAGCGAGTGAAAACAAAATAAACAGCCGAAATGATTGGGCAACTCGCAATAAAAAGCAGCGAGTAAAGATAAAATAAATAGCCGAAATGGTTGGGCACCGCGAAAAATAGCCGAAATGATTGGGCAATCGCGACATTCGCGATATAAAAGCTGAAATGATAGAGCATCGCGGAAATAAAACAAAAAAAAATGATGATAAAACTTTGGCCCTACAGCTGAGATCACATCGATCCCTGTATACACTCCAAGAGCACAAAAAAAGAGGGAACCATACTCTCCCAACAGGCTCCGCCAGAAAACGAAGCCAAATCTCGACAGTTCATCCCAACTCCGAAGAAACCAGTGTCTTCGGCAAATTCCTCAACTCAGGGAAACAAACAATCCTTGACGAGAGCCTCCTGATTCGCGTCGACTCGCAGAGCAACCAGTGCCTCCGTGGGAAATTCTCGACTAGTTTCAACACCAGGGAAACAAATAATTCTTGGCGCTAGGGAAACAAATAATCCTTAGAAAATACCTCAACTCAGGGAAATAAACAATCCTTGACGAGAGCCTCCTGATTCGCGTCGACTCGCAGAGCAACCAGTGCCTCCGTGGGAAATTCTCGATCCGTTTCAACACCAGGGAAACAAATAATCCTTGGCGTTAGGGAAACAAATAATCCTTAGCAAATTCCTCAACTCAGGGAAACAAAAAATCCTTGACGAGAGCCTCCTGATCCGCGTCGACTCGCAGAGCAACCAGTGCCTCCGTGGGAAATTCTCGATCCGTTTCAATACCAGGGAAACAAATAATCCTTGGCGCTAGGGAAACAAATAATCCTTAGCAAATACCGCAAGTCAGGGAAACAAACAATCCATGACGAGAGCCTCCTGATCCGCGTCGACTCGCAGAGCAACCAGTGCCTCCGTGGGAAATTCTCGATCCGTTTCAACACCAGGGAAAAATCAAGGAGACAAACAATCCTTGACGAAAGCCTCCTGATTCGTGTCGGCTCGCAGAGAAACCCGTGTCTCCGCGGGAAGATTCCCGATTCGTCTCAACTTGCAAGATGAAGCCTCAGGCAGCAAAGACTAAAAAACTTGCTTCCTGAACAATGGGACCCTGCAAGTCGATTTAAAACGGTCTCTTGCATACTATCCACGGGTCTCACTCTCCGAAGTCGAGTTTCGACAAGGAGGGAATCAACCGCTTATGAGTCCTCTCGACTCGTAAGAGGGAAAAGTTCTTTTACAGGATCCTTACGACCTATAAGAGAAAACATACTTGGGAATCCTCACGACTCCTAAGGAGAAAAACCCACCTACGAGATCCTCTCGATCCGTAGGGAGAAAAATCTCTATGAGACCCTCACGGCTCGTAGAGTTGAAAAGTCTTAGGCGGCAGATCTGAACCTGCGGCCCAAGCCATCGCTATCCTTTGGAAAAAACTAAGTCGTCTTCCAATTATGTTTATCAAGACAGCATGCTGATAATAAGGGAAAGAAGAAAGCAACAGAAAGAGTACCCGATTTACATTCGATCAAGCGTTCGAGACACACTCATTCATGCATAAGCAAAAGACTCAGAACGAAAAATAAAGACAAGCTGGGATAAAAAATTTCCATTAATATTGCCAAAGTTCTTACAATCATAAAAGCAATAGACGAAAAACATTATTACAATGGAATAACCTCAGATACAGGGCACGGGTTGAGGAATTCAAAAGTGAGGCCATTCAGAGTTCTTCTAGCCTTTCGGATTATTCTCATGCGCAACCTCTCGCGCTCCTGTGTGTCAAGATCCTCAGCAAGTCCATCCGGTCTTCGGTAAGCAGCAACTATCGTCATCTGCTGGAAAATTTGATGCAGAATGTTGATGAGGCTATCTCGCCGTTTCTTCGAGATCAGACCCGACAGGTACACTGAATGCACCTTGTCTTCGGCATCGTCCAGCGCATTGAGCGGTAGGCCATCATGGAACCCCGAGAGTGCCCTCCAAATCGCTCCCAACACGACTTTAAAGAGAGCGGAGAGGCGGGGGAGAAACCAACCGAGACGTGCATTCAGACGACCCATGACCTCCGCACACTGGGCATCCTTAAACTCCTGGTTCTGATGATGGCCCTGTGCGCGGATATCCTCGTAGGTGATGAACTCGTGCAAACTGTATAGACGCACCGCCATTATGCCTGGAGGAAACATCACAGGAAGATTAGCGATAAAAAAATACACAGAGAGTAAAATTTCTTGAGAGCAAAACTCTATTAATTAAGATTGATTTAATTCAAGACTAATTCTTACTTAAATAGTTGCTGTTTAGGAGAATATAACTCGAAGAGTTCTTGAAGGCGAGAGCAAAGCTCTGAAGTTTCTGAAAATGAAAATTTTAAAGATGATAATCGTCTGTGCAGGACCAAAGGTCCTATTTGTATGTATCAAGTGCCCTTTCAACTTCCAAAGGTTTCCATAACGGCTGGAATTCTGCCACCGTTGCGCTCGCATTTGGAACCATGCAAGTGCAACGGTGGGGGGGCATTTGTTTCCCCCAATCAGAACGAAACTCTATTTCTAAGACTGAAAAGTAAAGCACCGCTTCATGAAAGAGGCTAAACACCAAAGGCAATTCATCCTCGCAAGAATGACATGCAAATTAAATCATACAATGCACAATCACAACAGAGAACTAAAATAGAAAGAACCCTTAACAAATAATGAAGTACTTGATTAAAAAGAAAGATACTTGTTCATTATAATTATTATTACATTTAAAAAAGATCACAAAATATGGGATCGGAAAGACAAGGGTTCGCAAAAATAAGAAGAAGATTCTCCAGTTCCCTTTCTGTCTTCTCCACCACGTTGAAGCGTCAGTCCTCCCGAGAAGTAGACGCCCAATGATCATCGCCACATTCGTAAAAAAAGGTGGCGATGACAACTCGGCGAGCCCGTATCTGGCTCAACAAGTGGAAAGAAAAGTCCCTTAGAGGTTTGGTGATCAAGTGCGCTTCAAAGAAGCACTCGACCTTATCCTTGGCGGCGTCAATCATTGCCGAGGACATCTCTACTGGAGGAGGAGGAAGATCGGCGAGCACCGAGGCAAGGATCATCCGGAGCCAAATGGAGTGCGGAGGAAGAGGAGACCCCACACGAGTCAAAAGCTCGTACATTGCAACATCGCACTGCTCGTCCGTAAGAGAAGGGTCCGCCAGGCGCGCAGCAAAACGGGGAACGATGTCCCGAATCGGCACTTCCCATGGTTGTCGGCGGGCATGAGGGCGGTTGCAAGCCATGATCGAAGAAGTTCTCTGAAGATGAGAGAAGAAAAGGCTCGGCCTTGAATTATATATAGACCCAAGCACAAAAGATTTTGTGTACAATGGAATTATTTCCAAGACCCGGGAAATCAAAATCTTGGAAATACAAGTTTGACTTGAAAAAAGGAGATGAAAAGATATCTCAGGTGGAGCAACGCTTCCGATTCCCCCAATCAGAGCAAAGCTCTACCTTGAAAATCTAAGTTTTAATAAATGAAGCAACGCTTCAGATCCTCTGCGCTGCGCGCAACGCGCCACGTGTAAGAAGTTGATGCGTCAGCACAGCGCCCAAGGCAGCGCGTCCAATTAGAGCAAGGCTCTTTTAAAACAAAAAAGTAAAGGAAGCAACGCTTCAGTTGCGCAAACGCTGCGCTGCGCGACACATGTCTGCGCAGTTGCGCAAGCACAGCTGCGCAAGCGCAACGCTGCGTGACACGTGTCCGCGCAGCTGCGCAAGAACAGCTGCGCAAGCACAGCTGCGCAAACGCTGCTGCGCTGCGCGACACGTGTCTGCGCAGTTGCACAAGCACACCTGCGCAAGCGCTGCGCTGCACGACACGTGTCTGCGCAGGTGCGCAAGCACAGTTGCGCAAGCGCTGCGCTGTGCTGCGCGACACGTGTCAAGCGCTGAGGCGTTTGCGCAAAACAGAATTGAGATTTTAAAGAAATTTTTTCTGTTCTTGTTAAAACAAGAAAATTTTCTTCTGTAAAACAGAGGCCCTTGGATCAAAGATCCAACGGTGGGGAATATTTCCCAAATCACTTAGAGAAAGATCTCCTTAACAAATTTAACTGATTTATGGGCACTATAAAAAGGACCCTAGATCTCAATTCAAAAAAAAAGAGAACTTTTTGTGAGAAATTAAACAGAGAGAACTCTGAAGAATTGGAGAGAAATCCTCAAGAAACAAAGAAAAAAGGTAAAAACCTTTAGAAAAAGAGAAAGTTCTCTTATGAACAGATCATTGATCTGAGAACAAGATCAAGGATCTCTAATGAAAAGAAAAAATAATAAACAGTGCCCTGCACTTCTTTTTATGAACCATTGGTTCTGAATCTAAAAGATTCTCAAGATAACAGTGCCTTGCACCTTTCATGAACCACTGGTTCTTTAAAAAACAAGAAAAAACTTGTTTTCTTTGATCTAAAATTGATCCAAAAGAATAGGAACAGTGCCCGGCACTTGCCAAAACTGTACTATTGCGCAAGCCGCCAGGAAGCGCCACGTGTCAGCAGTGCAACAGCGCAGCGCACTGACGCAGCGCACTGCGCTGTTGCGCTTGCGCTCATCAAAACGTGACACGTGTCACCTCTACGAGCGCTTGCGCTCATTAATTGCGCAAAGCACCTGACAAGCCATGTGGGGCACTGTCAGGGTATCTAATGCAATGCATTATTAAATGGCAGAGCCCAATCAAAGGTCTAATGGACCAAATAAAAGTACTGCACATTATTTTAAAAAGGCAGAGCCCAATTAAAAAGTCTAAACAGACCAAAAATAATGCTATGCATTATTTAAAGGGACAGAGCCCAATTGAGAGGTCCAATGGACCAAAACAAATGCTCTGCATTATAATAAAAAGGGCAGAGCCTAGTCAAAATAGGCATTAATGGCCTGAAATAATTCTATGCATTATTGTAAAGGGGAAAGCCCAAACAAAGGCCTAACAGGCCAAATGCAAACAAAATGTGAACATTTTCAACTGGACTTAGCCCAATTTTGGCCGTAAGTCCTCAAATTAAATTGAATGAGAAAGATTGCTCTCTTAAATCAATTTATATCCGGTTCGAGGGTACATCTCCGAGCTCCTCTGACACATGTCGTTGTAATCATTCAACGTCGTCAGAAAGGTGACGGGTCCCTACGACCACACACATCAATATGGACTGCGGGGTCCTTAAACTCGTGGACCGAAACGTCCTTAAACTAATATTGGACCACCACGTCCCTAAACTGGAACATGGACCACCACGTCCCTAAACTGGCGATGGACAACCACGTCCCTAAACTGGAATATGGACCGCAACGTCCTTAAACTACCTATGGACCACTACGTCTCTAAACTGGAACAATAGAGTCCCCAAACGCTCTTTTGTCGAATCCAAAACGATCCCGTTAAATTGATCTTAGTCTCAAATCAGACTAACGTATCCTTAACAAACGTTTAAGTCGATCTTAGCCTAAATACGGCTAACGTATCCTTAAACCAAAACACCAAACCCAAATCTAAGTAAATACGGATTTGGACTAATCCACGTCCTACGGACGATGGCATTACTCAGTCTCCGTATACAATCCACGGGCAACCACAAAGAAAACAAACACACACGACACGAAGTGAAATTCTGGAGAAGGAGAAAGTTGTTACCGCGATGCGGTAGCGTAATTAACTGCAGGGGCTTGCGCCTGCAGGGAAGAGCGTCCCCACAATCAAAAACCCCTCAAACGAGGGAGAATCTGACGAAGTCTGCTACATCGGCCGCATCCGTCTAAACCTCCGATACACGGTGCCATAAATCAACTTGGCATCTTCGGAGAGGTGGACGGATAAAACCAAATAGCATCTGCCCCGAATCTCTGGCAAGACGTCATAGCGTCGTCGGCCGCCGTTCGGAGGGGAACACTCCGGTAGCCTCAAGGACGGTGATAGGGAGGTTCTTGTTTACCCAAACTTGACACTACTGTTGTTCCAGACTGTGAGACCCGGCAGGAGGTTAAGTATAGCGTCGTTCTAAACTAGCTCTAGAAGTGCACGTATATGTTATTCTGTCAGAGGGTTGTCGAAGTCAGTGGGAGCAGCGGAAGCATAGTGGGAAAGTAGCTTATGTCTATTTATAGACTAGAGTAGATATAGCGGAGATAGATCATCTATTTTTGATGTGACAGTCATTGGTTTGACTTCAATCAGAATAGGGGATGGATCTGTTGAGAAGGTAGTAGGGTGTGATGTCATGGTATTTGGATGACATACACAGAGTAGGAAGTAAAATTCCTATACTACGATCGGTTGTACTGTGGTCGTCACACAGTTGTTTCTCCAGACAGGATATGGATATAATATCAGACATTCTGGTTTCTAGATCTATGGTTTTTGATCTGGATTTGGGTAGTTTCCCAATATGGGTACTTTGACAGTATTCTAATGGTTTTTAGAATAGATGACTCCTGGCATGGTGGTGTACCTGCAGGTGATGGAGTCACCCTCTCTAAAGGTGTCTTACAGACTAAAGGGGAGAGGGATGTGCATGATTGGCGGATCACTTGCTTAGGCAATTGAGTCAATCGTGAGATGTCAAGTACCACACCGGATGTTGTTTTTGCACTAGATGCAATAAGTTTGTATTAATCCAATCCTGGAGAAACATAAGGAAGCAGTTTTAGAACATAAGTGCGTGTTCTACGGATTTGATGACGGCAGCCTCCTTCGGGAGACGGTTATCATTCTAGGCTTCAAAGGTGGCATGGATGACAGAGTGATTGTCAGAGTTATAGTTTTCCCTCTGACGAGGGACAGTATTATGGACAGGTGGTCCAAGAGGATACTGTGGGAGGCATGGTGCCGGATACTGATTAGGTTCAGTGATCGATACAGTCTAAGAAGTTTAGATTTGGAGTTCATTTATGAACTAGGTCCCATCAGATATCCAGACATATTCTAAGACAGGTATTACTCAATTCGGGAGATGGCTTTCTCCGCGAACTTGAGATTTAGAGAGACATAGAAAGAAACATCTAGGCGGATCCACTCACTGAGGCTATTTCTCGAACACAATAGTTTTACAAACGGGCTTTGTGAAACTGATAAGTAGAGGAGTTGGATGTTCGGTTTCACACGGGCTGTGAGTAGTCGACATAGCAATAATTAGCCTTGAGTGCAAGTGGGAGATTGTTGGAGATAGTGCCCTCAGAGTCAATTATTGGATCGCAGGTACGTGATTGCAATGATTGCGGAGGACCTATACCGGTAGGACAGTCTTACTCGAGATGATAGTATGCTATCTGGTTTGCCTTTATCAGTCGTGTACAGGTTCAGGTGACTGATCACTGTTACACTTTGATAGAGCCCTTAGGATCTTGCTTTACTACCAACAGTATGATAGCGATCATATACGTGAGAGTTGGGTGGTTTATAAGCATATCCTTAATTGTGGTCCCTAGTCGTGGGAGTTTCGAGACAGGGCATCGGTACTCCGGAGTAGACTAGTATATACAGTCGAGGCCCCGACGAGAGGCGGTGGCCGGTCTCACAAGCCACTGGTGACAGTAGGATCACCTAAGATGTATACAGGTGCTCATTGGGTTATGAGTACACCGGACAGGACTCGCCGGGAACCTGCTAGTTGGTATTATACATATCGTCAGATAGCAGTTCCCTGGTGACATGTGTACATGTTAGTTCATCGACCTGAGGTCGTCATTTATCTCATGTGAGTTCCCACTGTGCTTTGATTTCTACCCTACCACGGCTCAAAGGAGTCGTGCAAACAGGTAGTTTTTGGGTACAGTCCCGAGCCACATGGAGGCACGTGAGCGGATCGGCAGGGGATTCGTCTCTCCCGGTATTGGGGGTGAGATCGCGCTGTGTCTAGGAGAGCCATTACATAAAGCCCACGGCCATGGCAGGAGATTTACTGGTAGGTACTCCAGTAGTATCTCAGGGTGTTTTTAGGCTACACTCCGACACGACTTATACTGCTATTGGGGGTCTGACGTTACTAGCCCATAGGCAGATATGCGATACTCATAGACGAACGGACCGGACTGTATATACATTGTCACTGTTAGGCTCAGTAGGGTTTCCGGATGAGTTCGCTCATCGGCCTCCCTTGAGGTCAGTCCATGGGCAGCCATTATGCGTAGCTAGTGCCGCTGACGGCTTGTGGTTAAAACCCACTGCCAGGGTACTGACGAGTCATTAGAGTCCCCCACAGAAAGTTTCCCAAGTTCGGACGAAACGTTGTAGAGGCCGTATGGTTTTATGGCAGGGTTCGGAAAATGCACGTGCGTTTACGCACGTGTCATTTTTCGGGCAGATAATACTGGTGGGCTTTGGTTTAAGCCGGATCCGAGTATTATATTGAGTAGATATAATATCTTTGTCTCAGTTGCATTTGTATTCAGTCGTAATACAAATGCGGATATATTTATACAGTTTCGGGGTTATCCTGAAATTCGTTTCAGGATCACTTTTGGAAGTTGCCAGTTTCCAGTTTTCTATCAGCCGTATTTAACATTCGGTTAAATACGGATTTATCTTTTCTTGAGATGAGTGTGGAAGCTTCTAGAGGCTTCTAGAAGGTGGTGATGAGGTTCATGCATCTTTGTGACTCATTAGTGCATTTAATGATGTTTGATGACTAGGGTTAATGATTCATCACTTGCATTAATGGTGTTCATACAAGGTGTTATGATAAGCTTCATTGTTGTGGTCACCCCCCTTGCTCCTACACTCACCCCCTCCTCTTTATATGGCCGGCCACCCCTTGGTGGAAGGTTATGGTTGTTGTTTTAAAAGATGATAGTTTGTGGTGTATGGAAATTTCATAGCTTCTTTCATTCCATCACCCGATTCGAGTGGCAAATTCATTAACCGTTCGTCCACGGCTTTGGACGAAGTGAGACAAAGTATTCTACTCATTCTCTACATCAATCTTGGTCGTCTCTTTTAGCAAACTTGACGACCGAGTTGCCTCGAGTCAGAGGCGGGAGCCCGTTTAAAGATCCGTTGACGTGGTGCCACCTGGACGAGATCGGAGATTGACGAGAACGGAGCAGCCGCAACAGAGCGTGGGATGATGGTTAAAGAACGAAGGACTCGGATCGTTCGGTATAACCTTTCTACCCTTTTTACAGTTTGTTAGTTTAGCAATAATGACAGATCCGGGTTATAGTATACGATAGCGCCAGTTAAAAGTTTTTGTTCCGCATTTGGCGTCTGTTAGACGGCCGAGACGCTACCGTAGACTCACATTTAAATAATAAAATAATAAATTTCACGAAAACTATTCGAGTATGGATTTAGGGCTTTCATAAAATGGTATAATTATATACCAATATTTGGAAAATAATTGGATATTGATATGAATTATTAATTATAAAAGTATTTATTGGATTTGGATATTTTATAAATAATTATGCAATTAATTATATGCAAGTTTATATTAAACTTGATTAGTGCACTACTAATCATAATAAAGCCAAATCCATTTTTATATTAATCATGACTAGTGCACCATGACATGTTGTATTTGATTCATGCTTGGTTTCATTTTATTTGTTGTTGTTATTTGGGGTTTAAAAGAAAAAGAGAAGGAAAAAAAGAAAAAAATGAAGAAAAGAGGGGACAAGAGAGCATGAGGGGACCATAAGGTATAGTGAGAGTGAGAAAGGGAGAGAGGGGGGGTCTTTATCCTTCAACCATGGCACTTTCACCTTCTTCATTTTCTTTTCTTTACTTCATCTTCCTTCATCTTCCTCTTCCTCCAACTCATTTCCATCCCTACAAACACCTCAAAAATCTCATCAAAACCCCACATCACCTTCACAAAAAATGTGCATCGTCTCATCCTACACCTCATAACAAGCTTGAGTTTGGATTTTGAGCACTTTTAACCATCTTGGAATTTTTCTTTAGTTGCTCCAAGAGTTATAACCTTCACTTTTCTCTTTGTTATTTAATTTCTTAACCTCCTAGTTTTGTTTAGGGTTCGATTAAGCAAGTTTAGTGACTTTGGAAAACTCTAGAATGATTTTAGTGGGTGATTTGAGTTGTAGAGATGTAATTGAGGTTTAGTTAGTGAACCTAAAACCCTTAGTGATGATAATCATGGACAACTTAAGACTAGAACCGCAGAACACGAACTTAGAAGTTTCCCGATGTCGGTTTTTGACGATTTGTGTTATCTCTGTAGAATCTTCTATGATCCGAGAGATCCATAAAATAAGTTTCTATCACGGTGACATGTACAGGTCACCTAGAATTTAACCCTGAAACCCGAGCCCCTACCTCTACGGTTTGGCCGCAGATTTATTCCCCCAGGCCGCAATTTGCGGCCTGGTCTTGATGTTTTAGTGTGGATTTTGGTACATGGCCTTATTATGTGATATGTAGACCTATCTTATATGCAAAATATCCTAATTTGACCTAGGGTAGAATCCGGGAGTGATTTTCCATGTTGCTGATTTGGGGTTTCCGATTTCTGAAAACTTGGTTTTGATATTTGAGTTTGGACACGGTCATTGGACGTCTGTACATCAACACAGAGAGTTATTTGGTTGTTCTTGCATACATAGGATATAGGTTCTAACCCTATGAGCACCTCGCGTGCCGTATCGGTTTTCGGATTTGGTTTTAATATCGTTACGATGTGTATTGATGTGTAGGTACTTTCGCGTGGACTTCCGAGACGATGAAAGAGATCAAGATGTTCATCGACTTCGGCTAAGCAAGGATATTGCAGGTGAGTAGATCTATATCTACGGGGGAAGTCGAGTGGATGACGTATAGAACCCCCACAACCATAGTAATGGAGAATCGATATATAGAATATAATTTGGAGAAACTTATGCTATGAACTTACAGATATGATCAGAAGGTTTAGTATAAGATGATATGATAAATACAAGATGACTTGGATTGATATATTAATATGATGAAATGAGAATATGATGCAATAAGATAACATGAGCGGATATGCTTGATATGAGGATGTGAGGCGATATGAATACATAAATACATATGCCAAAATATGTTATGAAATTGATAAGATATGATATGATGTTGATATATATATATATATGAGAATGAAAGATGATATGATGTATAAGATCATAGATCCGTACCCTTGTTTATGTATAGGGCGATAGATCCTTAATCTGTTTGATGACACCGTACGATGGATCACCGTACGCGATAAGATATACCGGATGATTGATCCGCACTCGTGACTTGATGATGATGTTCGATGATAGCGCCACATCTGATACTATGAGGCTGGATCGCCAACTTATGGATTTGTCTTGATTCGGAGAATCATTGCTTCTAAACACCTTAGTGAATAATGAGTTATATTTAATGTATTCAGGGATAGTTACATATCCTATTACTGTTCATGTTATGCTGTATTATTTCCTGTGACATACGTACTATGTTCCTAGCATTTACATGTACATGGTTTTGTCTACTAGTACACCTGCACTATTACCGATGATACGCATGTTACACTTATACAGATTTTCCGGCTCACACATTCATCATCGGTAATTGCCATGCCACTTACACAGTAGAACTGCTATATCATGGTATTACTCTTAACTGTAAAGTAAAATCATTATTCAGTAATTATCATATGACATGTTTACATGATAATACTTAAGATGCTTACAGTACTGTTCTATATTTGCATATACTGTACTTTATAGTTACATGCATTGAGATGCTGTTTTTCATGAGATCTCTGGATTTGAGAACTGCGGTTATATTTCAAAGGAAATTATGAATTGTTTTAAAACGCGGTTTCTCGTGATGTGATTTGAGGAGTCCACCATGAGTTTTCTCGGTTCTTAATTATGAGCATACCCGATTCGAGGAGTGAGGAGGAACCGTCTGCGGGTATATGGTGGGGCCCGGTACGGTACCCCGGGGCAAGAAGATCATGGAGTAGACGATGAGCCTGGCAGGGGAGCACTACTGACCGGTGATAGTTTGGGTTCGGTGGTTATCCAGAGGATACCGACCAAAGTCGTGAGATCAAATGGATATGAGGACCGATCTGAGGATGCGGCACCTGAGATATGAGGATTTATGTGTCGATGCTGGATACGGGTTTTATGATGTTTCGAGTGTCAATGTTGGACACTCAGGTTTCATGATGATTGATGTGTCGTTGATGGACACACGTTGCTTGATACACATGCATACATGCATATATATATTCAGATGACTATCATTATATACTGATATTGGCACGACTCTATTGTACACATGTGCATACATGATCATCCTAAATATCATAGTATTACCTTCATGAACAGTATGACCTAGGGATCGTTGTCTATTCGATTTTTACCTGCTAATATTTTCTACTCACGAGTTGGTAACTCATCCCGTTGTGCCACAGTTTTCTTGCAGGTTCGACCGCTTGGATCAGTAGCGGCACCGTTGGTACACGACTTTCTTCTGGGCATTTTGCTTTAGTAGGTGGGATACATATTTGGATCGTGATCACTCTTGTACCTATTATTTCCATTATATCTAGTTAAATTCCATCAATCAGAAACCAGACTATGTATTATTAGTAGACTTAAACAGATTTATATATTGCGAGACTCAGAGCGGGATGGGTGTTTCTCGCTTATTTGAGCTCGATGAGGTCTTGGTTTACTTATTTTCTTTCTGTGTTTGATCTTCGCCGTAGGGTGTCGTATATATATGTTTTATTGCGTGGTTGTGATTCCGCCAATTGGCGAAGAGCTAGCTCCCGCTTAGGGATGCCTATTTCATTGCATGTATATGGTTTTGGATCAAAATATACAAGGGAAGGGTTGCCCAAATTTAAAGGTCGAATTTTTTTTCAAGTTAGTATACAATCATTGCATTTTCATATGATATGACTTATACTTTTAAAAGAATGGCTTGAATTTCTTATGCTGATGTTTCAAAACTGCACATCCACTATTTGCCGCAAAAAAGGTTTAGATTTCTGGGCTTCGGCATACTTGAATTACAGCGGGGTCCTGGAGACTTCACATAATTCTCGTGCCGGTCACGTGCCAATTTTCGGGTCGTGATAGAAATGTCCCTGAATAGGACACTAACGCCACCGCTGTAGAGAGCAACGAAATTCTAGTGTCAAACATGGAAAGAAAAATCCGTGCAAAAAACTATTATAAAAGAAGGGGTTCGGTAAAAAAAAAGGGATGATCGAAACGACTTGTTGTGTTGTTCGTGCTTGCATGATTGCATGACGTTTGACGAAATTTCGATTTTGAGTTTTTGCACTCGTTTTTATGCGCATACGATGCACTGTGTTGTTCTTGCGTGTTCGTGATTTCGGAGCCCCGTCGATTTGATTGATTTACTGAAATATTTTAAATATTTGGGGGGTTTAAATTTAAATTCGGGGACCGAATTTATTTAAGGGAGGGGGGGACATTGTAACATTTCAGAAAATATAAAATATTATTTTTGGAATTTAAATAATAAAATAATAAATTTTATGAATATTATAAAAGTATGGAAATTAGTTTTAATGAAATGGTATAATTATATACATATAATTTGGAAAATAATTGGAATTTTAAATTGAATTATTATTTATGAAAACATTTATTGGATTTGAGCTTTTATAAATTATTGCACCATTATTTACATACAAATTTATGCTAAACTTGATTGGTATTTCACCAATTATGTATTAAACCATGATTATATATCATGACATGCAACATTTCATTTTGTAACATTTGCTCATATTTATTACTATGGTTTCATTTTTAGTTTACATTTAATTTGTTTTGTTTTAATGAGAAAAGAAATGAAAAAGGAAAGGAAAATAATGGAAGAGAGATGGGGACAAAGAGATATGAAAGTATGGTTAGAGAGAGAGAATATGGTAGCCATGCCTTCTTTTCCTCACCTCATTTTCATCATATCATTTCATTTCCATCTTCTCCTTCTTCCTCCTTCACTTCTCCACCTCCTCCACCACCTCAAAACACCACTCAAACCATCTCAAAACTCAAGTTTGCCTTCACAAAAAATGTTCCTCATCTTATCCTACACACCATGTGGTGATCAAGTTCTCGTTTTGAGCACTTTTGGTCATCTTAGAATTCTCTTGAGTTGCTCTTTAAAGATAATCCTCACTTTTAGTTAATTGTTTAAGTTTCCTAACCTCCTATATTAGTTTAGAGTTAAACAAGTTATGTTTAGTGACATTGGAAAATTCTAGGATGATCTTAGGTGGTTTAAATGAGTAGTAGTATTATAGTAGAGAGTTTAGAGAGTGACTACTAGCCTTTAGTGATAGAATCTGGTCTATGTGAGTGTAGAATCCCAAACACGAACTTAGAATTTTTTGATATCGTGATTTTGTTGATTTGTGGTGTTCAAATGAAATTTGGAATGACTCGAGAAACCTGAAAAATATATTGCATATACTGTAGGATGTGTAGGCTATTTGGAAGATACCCTAGAAACCCAAGCCTCCATCTCCCATACTTGGCCGCTAATTTATCCAATATGACCGCAATTTGCGGCCGGATCCTGGAACGAGGGCTTGGTTTTTGGTGCATTGCTCAATTCTGATATCTAGGCCTATCCAATGTGCAAAATGACCTAATTACTTCTTGGGTAAAATCTGGGAGTGTTTTATTTAGTTTCAGATTTTGTTTTACGACTTTTGAAAACTTGATTTTTGTTATTTGAGTTTTGACTCGGTCGTTTGACATTTATACGTCAACATCGGGAGTTGTTTGGTTGTTCGTGCATGCGTGGACCATAGGTTCTAGCCTATGTGCGCTTAGCATGCCGTATCGGTTATCGAATTTGATTTTGATTTCATTACGATATGCATTGAATTGTAGGTACCGTCACGTGGACATCCGGGATGACGAAGAAGAGTAAGGCGTTCATCGGCCTTGGTTAGAGCGAGAATAGTAGGTGAGTAGATGTATATCTGTAAGTTGATGTCGAGCACCCCAAGTGTTCGCGGGGAGGCAGAATTTGCCAAAAATGATTTTTACGTACTTCGCAACACCGACTAGAACCAAGGATCGTCCATAAACCCTAGCTAGCAAACAACATGAGATTTAACTACTCGGAAAGAATGTTATACCTCATGATACAAGTCCTTCGGGTCTTCTCCGCTATCCTCCTCGTCATCGTAGGCTCCGAGGATCGATCAGGATCGTAGCTTCCTCGTCGTCTTCCTTAAGTCAAAGACGATCCACCCGAGAGTCTATAGTCCGAGATCCAACCTCAAAACCGAGGTAACTAGGGCAACAAGCTTGCTAAATTTGATGGCCTAGATGATGTAGGGAATGAAGATGGATTTATTTGTCTCTTGAAACCCTAGTTTACTCAACTCATGAAACCTTAAGGGTTTTAGTTGTGAGGAAAAAGAAGAGAGCTAACATGAGGAATGAGAAATTGTTTTTGATAATGATAATAGAAAATGTGATGGCTCACTTGATTTGACCACAAGCATGGCAAGAAAATACCTCACCCAAAATATCTAGTGCCACAAAATATCTTACAAGAAATATCTAGTCAAAGAGTCAAACCAAGTCAAGTGGTCAAACCAAGTCCGGTAGTCAAAACAAGTAGCCATTTATCATTTACAAATATAAAAAATACTTTCCTCCACCTCATAATTGTTTTAATTAAGTCAATGGTCAAAACCCTAATGAGGTGTCTCCTTCTATGCCCCTCTCATCTGTATATACAAATCCGTATCCGTGTTCCGAGAAACACGAATACAAAGAGATGAAACTGATCCATCAATATAATACTAGGATCCGGCTTAAACCAAAGCCCACTAGTATTATCCGTCCAAACATCATACGCGCATAAGTGCACGTACGTGATCGAAACCCTGTCGTAAAACCATACGAACTCTACATCTTTCGCCCGATGCAGGGAATCTCTCTGTATAGGACTCTAAAGACTCGATGGTACGCTGGAAGTGGGTTTAACCACAAGCCGCAAGCAGTACTAGCTGCACGTAACGGCTACCCAGGTATCCGTCGATAAGAAGGCCGATGAGGAAACCCATCTGAACTCCTACTGAGCCTGGATGTGACAATCTCTGTACAGTCCGGTCTGTTCGTCTAAGAGTATCGTATATCGGGCCTAGGGGGCGGTAATCGTCAGACCCCTAATAGCGCAATAAGTCGTGCCAGAGTGTAGCCCAAAATATCCTGAGAAACTACTGGAATACCTACCAGTAAATCTCGCTTTCCCTGGCCAGGGACTTTGTGTAACGGCTCTCCAAACACAGCATGATATCAACCCCCAATACTGGGAGAGACAAATCCTATCTAACCGTCACTGCCTCCAAGTGCTTCGGGACTGCACCCTACTACTACCTGTTTGCACGACTCCTTTGAGCCGTGGTAGGATAGTAATCAAAGTACAGTGGGAACACACTCGAGGTGAAGTAGCAGTGTCAAGTCGACGGATTATGCTATACTCATGTCACTTGGGAACTGCTACCCGACGATAGGTATAATACCCACCAGCAGTTCCCAACGATTCCAGTCCAGTGTACTCATAATCTAATGAGCACCTGCATACTATCTCCAGTACGACGTACTAATGGCTGTGGGACGGACCATCTCCCCTGCTGGGATGAGAAGCGTATACACTAGTCTACTCCGGAGTATCGATGCCCCGTCTCAATAATCCTATGACTAAGGACATGTATAAGATGTGCTTATAGACTACCCAGCCCCCACTAGTGTGACTGCCATCACAACGCTGGTAATCAAGCAAAGATCCTAAGGGCTCTACCAATATGTATAAGCGATATGCTAAGAAAACACATGCACATATTGAGGTAGAGACAAACCAGGTAGCATACTACTATTTTGAGCAAGACTGTTACTATATCCGTGTATATCCCAAGCTCTCATTAAATAATATACAATCCAGTATGATACAATAATGGACTTTAGGGCATATATCACTAAAAATCTCCCACTTGCACTAAGGCCATATACTGGCATATCACAGACCGAAGATCTCGAATAGCCTTCTCGAACACTGTTTGAGGGATGGCCTCTGTGAGTAGATATGCAGTGTTGTTCTCCGTATCTATTCTCCTCACATCGATCTCATGGGATCAACGATCTCCCTGATCAGGTAGTGCCGCCTCATGATATGTCTGGATCTCTGATGGGACCTTAGTTCCTTCCCTAAAGCTATAGCGCCGTATGTTGTCACAATACTAAAGTATTAGACCAACAATGGAAGGAACCACCTGAAGTTCAATTAAGAACTTCCTCATCCAGACTGCCTTTTTTGCGGCGTCTCATGCAGCGAACTACTTCGTTTCTAACGTCGAGTCTGCAACGGTGTCCTGCTTGGAGCTCTTCCAATAGACCGCCCCTGCATTGAGGGTAAAGCCATAACCTGACATGGACTTGGAGTCATTCTTATCACTCTGGAAGCTGGAGTTAGCAAAGGCCTCGATCTGGAGGTCCTTTTCCGCTATACATCAAGAACATCTCCTTAGTCCTTCTCAGGCACTTGAGAATCTTCTTTATTACTTCCCAATGCTTCTCCCCTTGGTTTGACTGATACCAGCTTACCACGCTCAGTGTGTAAGCTACATCTGGTTTGGTACACAACTTCGCTACATTATAGAGCCTACCGCAGAAGTGTAGGGTATAATCGACATGCGAGCCCTTTCCAAATCAGTCTTGGAAGACATCTCTTTGGAGAGAGTGATTCCGTGACAAGTCGGTAGACTACCGCGCTTAGAATCGTCCATACTAAATATTTTTAGTATGGTGTTGTTGTACCTTGACTGTAAAATTCCCACCATCCTCTTTGATCTATCACGATAGATATGGATCCCCAAAATGTAGTTGGTATCACCCAGGTCTTTCATGGAGAACCTCTGTGACAAGAATTCTTTGACTGATTGTAGCATAGGAATGTCATTTCCTATCAAGAGAATATCATCCACGTACTCAACGAGAAATTCCATAGGTCTTGCTACAATCTTACTATAAATGCATGGTTCATCTGGATTTTTGATAAAGTCGAATTTTTTGACTGTCTCAATAAAAACAGATGTTCCAACTCCGCGATCCCTTCTTTAGTCCATAAATGGACTTAAGAAACTTGCACATTGTCCCGCTTCTCCCACTCTGATTGAAACCCTCTGGCTGATCCATATAGACACACTCTTCCAAATTACCATTTAGAAAAGCCGTCTCTACGTCCATCTGCCGGATCCCAAAATCTTGGAAGGAAGCAATGGAAAGAATGATCCGAATGGATTTGAGCATAGACACTGGAGAAAAGGTTTCATCATGGTCCAAACCAGGTCTTTGACGAAAACTTTTAAAATAAGTCTAGCTTTATAGGTTTCAACCTATCCACCTACACCAATTTTCTTTCTGAAGATCCATTTGCAGCCTACGGTTTTTACCCCTTCTGGAGCAATGTTCAAAGTGCATACTTTGTTGTGTACATAGACTCCATTTCGGTCTGTATTGCATCCAGCCATTTTACCGAGTCGCTGCTCTAAATGGCTTAGTGGAAGCTAGTTGGCTCATCATTGTTAATGATGCAATCCTCTCGATCCCCGTCTATGAGAAAACCGTAGTATCTCTTAGGCGGATGAGACTGTCTACTAGTCCTGCGGATTGGCATAGGGATGTTCGGTTCTTTTGAAACCTCTGGTTCTACCATACTTTCAGTAATAGATTGTGGTTCTGGAATTTCTTCCAGTTCTATTGCGCTCCCACTATTTCCTTTTACAAAAAATTTGATTTTATAAAAAATGGGCATGACGAGGAACAAAAACATTTTGTTCCTCTGCGTAATAGGAAAGATACCCCATGGAGTTCTTTGGGTATCTTACAAACTTACACAGTACTGAGCGTGCCTCGAGCTTGTCCACATACTGCTTTTCAACAAAAGCTGGACATCCCTATATCTTCAGATACTGAAGATAGGGTTTCTTCCCACTTCATATCTGATATGGTGTGGTAGGCACAGTCTTGGTAGGAACCTTTTTCAAAAGATATCCAGCTGATTCTAGTGCATAACTTCAGAAGGATCGCGACAACTCAGCATTACTCATCATGGAACGAACAATATCCAATAAGGTTCTGTTCCGCCTTTCCTATACACCGTTGTGTTGTGGTGTGTATGGAGGAGTAAGCTGAGAGAGAATTCTATTCTCTTTTAAGTAATCCAGGAACTCGGTAATTTAAATATTCACCACGTCGATCATATCTTAGTGTCTTGAAACTTTTTCCTATTTGTTATTCCACTTCATTCTTATATTCCCGGAATTTTCAAAGGGTTCGTGTCACGACCCGAAGGTACGGAACGTGACCGACACTTAAATTACGAAACGTTTAAAGACGTAACGTAATCTAAGTAAACCGAAGCCCAAAAATCTAAACCATTTAAGAAAATAGAGTGAAGGAAAACTTGTTTAAAAGTTAACATAGAAAATCACCAAAAGTCTTGGTAAACATTTTTAAAAACATCAAGTTTTTCCGAAAATTTCGGCAGAGTTTCTCTGGTAAAAACTGGCCTCAAACGGGTACAAACATAAATAATATACACAAGCAATAAAAAAAAGGTATCCCCAAGCGGGAGCTAGCTCTTCGCCAATTGGCGGACACAACCACGCAAGCAATAATATATACAACGCCGAAGGGCGAGGATCAAAATAAAAAAGAAACCAACATCTTCAAGAAAACCAGAAAAGAATCATAATAAAACAAGCGCGCGACTCTAAGGTCGAAAGAATAAACAACTGGTCTTCGAAATCTATCAAATAATACAAGTCTGGTTGATGGAGCTTACTAGATACAACTGAAATAATAAAAGTACAACGGCGGTCACGATGCAAGTGAACCGACCTACCAAAGCAATCACCCTGAATGAAGTGGTGTGCCAGCAAGCTGCCAAGAAAACCTGTACATCTAAACCTGCAAGAAATTATGGCACAACGGGGGTGAGTTGCTAACTCGCGAGTAAAAGACTTCTGCGGGTAGAAATCGCATGCACGACGATCTCCTAGGTGATAATATACTTAACATAACACTAGACATCTAGTAGTGATATGGAAATAAGCTACACACAAGTGTAATACTCAGTGCTCGTGTCAGTGCCACAGAACAATAACAAGTCATATATCTGATGTATGAATGCATCATGAATGAGAAAATCCACCACGAAATCTGAATAATCTGATATGAGAAACTCATCAGTGAAGCTGGTATAATAAAACTGAAACATCATCAGTAAAATCGACAGAAAGTCCGTGTCAAACATCGACACAATATCTCAATATCTCAAAGCCTCAATAGCTCATATCTCAATATATCAATATCTCAATATCTCAGGCTCCGTCAGTCCGAATCGGCCCATATCATCAAATCTCATGACTACGACAGTATCCTCCGGATATCCGCCGCGCCAGACATCACCGGTAGGTAGTCCGTGCCCCTTCCAGGCTCATCGACTACAACTCGAGCTTCTTGTCCCGGGGTACCTTACCGGGTCCACCATGTACCCGAAACGGTTCATCCTACTCCTCGAATCGGGTCTCAAAAACCAACAGCAATCATGAAAACACATGGTGGACGACCCATACATCACGAGAAAACCGCAACTTGCATTTTTAAATATGAGAATGAGTTTATAAAATCTTGCGGTTTTCCCCCAAATCCAGAAATCTCATGAAAATCCGAAATCCAAGAATCAAGAGTAAGTAAACAGTGAATATCGGCATAAATCCCCAGAATAGTACATAACCGAATGAATATATGAATGCATGAAGTATCTATATAACGAATGTAATCTCTAAGCTAACACAAGAGAGCAATCACACAATTATTATGTTGGAACTAGCACTTAGCTGATTATATCAATGAAATAATATGTTCTAAAGTGTACGTGACATGGAAATCACCGATGATGATGCGTGTGAGCCGGCAAGCAAGTCTATGTGAAACATGCGCATCACCGGTGATGGTGCTGGTGTCCTAACAAATGGAATCATAACAATTAAGGATACATATGTATAAACATGCAGTGAAATGAGAATAACATGAATATAACAGAGGAGTAATAACCGCAATACCGAAGAACATGCATTTCTACTATACGAGTCATACCGTTTTGGCGTTTGAAATAGCACGAATTGTGGTTTCTAGAAAAATATGGGCTACGGTGTTTTTGAGAAAAGATACATCCTTTGAAAATCTATAGTATCCCTCAGTTGTCCTTTTTGAAAAATTCTCACGATTCGTTGGTTTTGAAAATAGGCATGACTCGAGCCTAAACTAGCATCTACCTAAACCACTAAGAGACTAATTAAGGAACTGGTCGAAAGGATAAGAAAAATCCACCTAAAGTCCGAGTCGATATCTCTAGTAGTCGGCGATCCAGCCTCAATAGCGTCACGTACTTAGTACGACTTTCTCGAGTCAAGAGTGCGGATCAATTATCATATCTATACCTCGTACGGTAAAATCCATCGTACGACATCCCAAAATCGGGGTACGGGTCAACTATCATATATACATCATCGTTCATATGGTATCATCATCAAACAATATCATGATCCGGGTACTGATCTAAAGTCATACATTCCAATGTCATTACACATGTTATCGTATAAGATACCCATCGCCCAAACGATCCATTATAAAAGTCATATCATATCTCATATCATGACTCGATCACATATCAAAAGTCTCACGGCATCATACCCGGTCATATCGACTCATTCCCAAGTATCATATAACGTCATCATATCACGTGTATAAGTTGTGTGTGTGTGTGTATAAACTTACACACATTCATATGTATATATATACACACACATATACACCAAGTCAAGTGTATATGTGTGTACATGAAACCTACGAATTGCCTCTAAGGTAATCATCCTCTGGTTAAGTCTTTCTAAATCAATCTAATCCAACTTAAGGTCTTCAATAGTACCCTACTCGCCAAGAGTCCAAAGTCACGTCCGACTCATAATAATAATACGTAATAACCTTATTCTACATTTGCGGGGGTGCTATACGCCATCCACCCGACTTCCCCTGTAGATATACATCTACTCACCTCAATCCTCGCACTAGTCGATCCCGACGGATGCCTTGCCCTTCTTCGTCGTCCCGAAAATCTACGCACTTGTACCTCATGAACGCAGCTGTTTAAAATCCCAATCCAATAGCAGAAATGATGTTCCAGTCCTCGTTGTGATGACATCCTCTGGGACTGATGATCTGTCTACTCTTCAGGGTGAGATCGAATTGCTTTGTTTGGACAAAGTATTCTGCAATCCTCCTATTCAGCAATAAACTCTGTATGCGCTTGATGTCAGTATACAGGTAGCATGAACTATTTCGAATCATACAACAACAACAAGCTGAGATCTTTATTCTTCATTTACTATATCACGGTAATTCACCAAGTAGATATCTATTACTGTCTCAAATGCGCCAACCAATTGCAACAGGGGGAAAGTCTCACCAAGGTACAAGTACCCAAAAATGGAAGCAAACATTAGAGTTAAGAATGTGAGGGAGCTAAGCCTTGTTAAGCTACCTGTAGTTGCATTGTAGAAGTATACCCCATAGCTGATGACACTGCCAGATATTGAGGTGCACAGCAGTGCTAAAAGGTTACTGGAGGTGAGGACCTTGAGACTCCCATATGTTGCAGGATCATTGTTGATAAATGATATTACCATCAGAGGTAGCCCACCAATATGAGGTTCAGAATACTTCGAAACCCAATGAACCATGACAGTCCCTACAACCATGCTTTGCGCAGCCAGAAGCATCCACCATTCTCCACTTCCCCATATTGTTGAATTGCTTTCTTCGAATGAAACTGTTGGAACCTCAAGAAGAAGAAGAAACCCGACCACACCAACCACAAGTCCAGCAGCTCCAATTGTACCAATTGATTCTCTAAAGAACAATGCTGCAAGTATCGAAACTGACAAAGGCTGCGAGTCAAATGATAACATTGCCCAATCCAGCCGACGTCCTCTGCAACCCTTCAGCAAGAAATCCCTAAAAGCAAGCAGCATCAACAGCAGCAAATGCCACGATTCAAACCCAAGCAAGAACCCCATCCAGCTGCTTCCTCCATGATCGTGAGGAGAGCATCGACCACCGATCGCGAGATATCGGTAGCGACGGCGGATCTTAAAGCTTCGGGGCGGCTGGTGTCGCCACTGACGGCAAAGTCGACGAGGCCGGGGAGCTCAGGTGAAAAAAAATCAGGCATTAGGGTTTGAGATCTAGGTTTCCGAGACGAGCTCAATGGTGAGACGAAGGGATCGGAGCTTAGAGAGGAGAGGGAGTACCTGCGAGTAGGATCGAGCGCGGAGAGAGCAGAGCTGGAGCTGAATTCGCATCGGAGGATGGCCGATTTGGGTTCGGGTTTGGATCTTGGAGGGAGACGGAGGAGATGACATCGGCGACGAGGAGGATGCACACGAGGGTGTCCTCGAACTGCTAGACGATGAGGTCAAAGATTAAGGGTCCTGGTGCTTCTTGAGCTCGTTCCAACCATGGATCTGGCGGCGGAGCATGACGTCGCCGGAGCTCAGGCCGCGATCGGCGGAGATGTCGAACTCGGCCTCGCATTCGGTGATGGATCGAGCCCACACGGGGAACAACGATGACACTTGATCCTTCGGGTTGCTGTTTCGACTCGATTTTGGGGATTTTGGGGAGGGAACTGAGGTTGTGAGGTGAGGATAGGGGAGTGTGTATATATATAAAGGTTAAAATGGTTTTTGGAGTTAAGTCTCAAATTTGTCCCAAAATACCAACACTAGTGGGTTGGGGTCACTAAATACACATCAATTACATCCTTTCAATTCATAAAATATATTATTTAAATTATTTAAATTCCGAAAATATTATTTTATTTCCCTGAAATGTTACAATCTTCCCCCCTTAAATAAATTCGGTCCCCGAATTTAAATTTAAACCCTCCAAATACTAAAACATTTCAGCAAAACATTCAAGTCGTCGGGGCTCCGAGTATCCTGAATACATAAACATATCTTACCGCAATATATGCGCATGAAATGAGAATAAACTCAAAAACAAAACTCCGTCAAGCATATCGCAATCATCGGAGTTATTGTGAAAATACAATTTCAAAATCCAATACGAAAACCAATATGATGTACTCCAAAACTATAACATGTATATATTACGCATCGTTGTTGAATCACCCAAACATCGGAAAAGAATTGTATGCAAAACCTTTTTCAAATCGCCGTGCGATGCGCGTGTCACGGCACAAGTAGCGGACGTTCATTTTAAGAAAAATAGGTATACCTATATACCTTTTGTTTAATATACACGTCCCACCATTTTGAAAATAATTTAGAAGGGTTTCCTTTGTAAAATGTTTCGTGTCACCTCGGACACATAAGAAAATATTGAGACTATATCTCATTTTTGGAAATCCCTTCGGTAACTATTTATGCATACGAAAACATATTCAGGTGCTGTCCTCCGAACAGTCCTGCTCGGTTACTAACCCAAAGAGTAATTATTATAAAAACGTACTGCTCAAAATGAAATCAATCTCAAATACAGCATATAAAATACCACGTGCGTCCGATGCGCACGAAAATCGAAACCAATTACAGATGCCACGAATATGCACAGAAACAAAACTGAGTGCAACGGGTATGCACCAAAAACATCTTGTCAAGTGCAACGGGCGTGCACGACAACAATATCAGGTGCATCTAATCTGCACAAATCCCGATTTAGTGCATCTGGTATGCACAAAATCTCATCAAGTGCGCCAAGTGTGCGCAAGAATCTCAATCAAGTGCACATGGTGCATGAAAACATATATCGAATATCAAAATCGAAATCAGCGGTATATGATATACACCGAATCAAAATCAAGTATATCGCGATAGATAAACTCACAACTACATGCATCGGTGTGCACAAGACCAAATCGAAGTACGAAAAGTGCATGAAAACTATACCGAAAAATCATGTGCAACCCATATACACGAAATCAATCAGTATCTCAGAATGTATAAAATCGAAATCAAGTGCAATAGGTATGCACAAAACGAACATCAATACAACTGATACATGGAACACTAATCGAGTGCAATGAATGTGCACAAAGGAAATACCAATCATAAAACGAACTCCTCAAAATACCAAAATCCAAGCAATCAGAAATGTGACATTCAAATCACCAAATCGCAAATCGTAAACACTATCGTCGATATGTCCTACCTCCAGGGTCGAGAAGGTGCTGGTAGATCCAAGCTAACAGAGCAAGATATCTCCTCGTGTAGTATTCCAGAAAGATCTTGTCGGGTCTCTCCCAAATCTCGTTTCTGCCGAACTGCCCGGAAGTTATCATCCTTTACTAAATCCATTTCTTGTTCTGGAACAGCTGCATACTCATCGCGACTTCTTCTGGAAGATATATCCATATTCAACGCCTCTGCGTGCGTATGACATCTCTGATATCAATGGAGTGGAACATCGTCTCGTAAAAATCCGTATGAACCTTACTCCACTTTTCTCTAATGTCGACTGATTCAGACTCGTCTCTTCGTAGCTGTATGGACTGTGCTACAACGGTTATACTTATATCTAGAGTCTCCTAAGTAATGTATCCCATCACATGATATCCGGACTATGTTAAAATTTTCGATCGATTTATCAAAGTCCCATAATTCCCCGAGAGCTCAACACTTGAGTACAGTTTAATAATATCCAGTACATGCCACAGCACCTGCGGACCAGCCGTAGAAGAGCAAACCCAAGCCTCATTAATGGCACCGCGGAACTGCCGCAAACCCTAAGGTTCAAAAGCGTTCTCATGGTCATTATGTCGGGTTAGGGTTTCATTCTTCTAGAGGGTCCATAGAATTACTTGTATGTTTTTCCGAATACCTTAAACTTGGGAAAATGGGTTTCTGACATTCGTTCGAACTTTTTAAGTTCGCCTAGACAACATGTGAATACCCTTCGTCTGCACGCTAAACAATGCCTCGATCCTCCAGAATAGACGATACGTTAACGGTTATCACATTCTAACCGGTCTCTAGCAGTGGCCCGATCACCCGATGCAGATATCAAACGCTCGCGTCCACGAGAAAACATAGTAACGATACATCGAAACGCTCATGCTGACCGCAACTCTAGCCGCAACTCTCTGCCCGTGCGACCGTGATAACATAAACCACCATCCGACATCGATGAGGATAGATCATAGGAACGAATAGAAATACGGTGCAAGGAAATGTACATCCTAAGGCTTCTTAAGCGGAGTAGCGTATCGTAAGTATGCCGCGGAACATACACACGGTACGTCACTCTACTTTAGTCACCTACTCCATCAACCAAGGGTCATCCTACACCTAGAAGGTAAAACATAACACTCTGATACCAACTTT
Organism: Agapanthus africanus; assembly: GCA_030015575.1. NCBI lineage: Eukaryota > Viridiplantae > Streptophyta > Magnoliopsida > Asparagales > Amaryllidaceae > Agapanthus > Agapanthus africanus. The sequence continues at coordinate 459,285,451 of JASDDO010000012.1, read as the reverse complement.
GTTACGACCAGAAAATACGGAACATGACCGGCACTTAAATTACGAAACGTCTAAAGACGTAACGTAATCTAAGTAAGCCAACGCCAAGAAATCTAAACCATTTAAGAAAATAGAGAGAAGTAAAACTTGTTTAAAAGTTAACATAGATAATCACCAAAAGTCTTAGTAAACATTTTTAAAAACATCAAGTTTTTCCGAAAATTTCGGCAGAGATTCTCTTGTAAAAACTGGCCTCAAACGGGTACAAACCTGAATAATATACACAAGCAATAAAAAAAGGCATCCCCAAACGGGAGCTAGCTCTTCGCCAATTGGTGGACACAACCATGCAAGCAATAATATATACAACGCCGAAGGGTGAGGATCAAACTCGTAAAGAAACCAACATCATCAAGAAAACCAGAAAAGAATCATAATAAAACAAGCGCGCGACTCTAAGGTCGAAAGAATAAACAACTGGTCTTCTAAATCTATCAAATAATACAAGTCCGGTTGATGGAGCTTACTAGATACAATTGAAATAATAAAAGTACAACGGCGGTCACGATGCAAGTGAACCGACCTACCAAAGCAATCACCCTGAATGAAGTGGTGTGCCAGCAAGCTGCCAAGGAAACCTGTACATCTAAACCTGCAAGAAATTATGGCACAACAGGGGTGAGTTGCTAACTCGTGAGTAAAAGACATCTGCGGGTAGAAATCGCATGCACGACGATCTCCTAGGTGATAATATACTTAACATAACACTAGACATCTAGTAGTGATATGGAAATAAGCTACACACAAGTGTAATACTCAGTGCTCGTGTCAGTGCCACAGAACAATAACAAGTCATATATCTGATGTATGAATGCATCATGAATGAGAAAATCCACCACGAAATTTGAATAATCTGATATGAGAAACTCATCAGTGAAGCTGGTATAATAAAACTGAAACATCATCAGTAAAATCGACAGAAAGTCCGTGTCAAATATCGACACAATATCTCAATATCTCAAAACCTCAATAGCTCATATCTCAATATATCAATGTCTCAATATCTCAATATCTCGGGCTCCGTCAGTCCGAATCGGCCCATATCATCAAATCTCATGACTACAACAGTATCCTTCGGATATCTGCCGCGCCAGACATCACCGGTAGGTAGTCCGTGCCCCTGCCTGGCCCATCGACTACAACTCGAGCTTCTTGTCCCGGGGTATCTTACCGGGTCCACCATGTACCCGAAACGGTTCATCCTACTCCTCGAATCGGGTCTCGAAAACCAGCAGCAATCATGAAAACACATGGTGGACGACCCATACATCACGAGAAAACCGCAACTTGCATTTTTAAATATGAGAATGAGTTTATAAAATCTTGCGGTTTTCCCCCAAATCCAGAAATCTCATGAAAATCAGAAATCCAAGAATCAAGAGTAAGTAAACAGTGAATATCAGCATAAAGCGCCAGAATAGTACATAACCGAATGAATATATGAATGCATGAAGCATCTAAGTAACGAATGCAATCTCTAAGCTAACACATGAGAGCAATCACACAATTATTATGTAGGAACTAGCACTTAGCTGATTATATTAATGAAATAATATGTTCTAAAGTGTACGTGACATGGCAATCACCGATGATGATGTGTGTGAGCCGGCAAGCAAGTTTATGTGAAACATGCGCATCACCGGTGCTGGTGCCGGTGTCCTAACATATGGAATCATATCAATTAAGGATACATATGTATAAACATGCAGTGAAATGCGAATAACATGAATATAACAGAGGAGTAATAACCACAATACCGAAGAACATACATTTCTACTATACGAGTCATACCGTTTTGGCGTTTGAAATAGCACGAATCGTGGTTTCTAGAAAAATAGGGGCTACGGTGGTTTTGAGAAAAGATACATCCATTGAAAATCCATAGTATCACTCAGTTGTTCTTTTTGAAAAATGCTCACGATTCGTTGGTTTATAAAATAGGTATGACTCGAGTCTAAACTAGCATCTACCTAAACCACTAAGAGACTAACTAAGGAACTGGTCGAAAGGGTAAGAAAAATCCACCTAAAGTCCGAGTCGATATCTCTAGTAGTCGGCGATCCAGCCTCAATAGCGTCGTGTACTTAGTACGACTTTCTCGAGTCAAAAGTGCGGATCAATCATCATATCTATATCTCGTACGGCAAAATCCATCGTACGGCATCCTAAAATCGGGGTACGGGTCAACTATCATATATACATTATCGTTCATATGGTATCATCATCAAACAATATCATGATCCAGGTACTGATCTAAAGTCATACATTCCAATGTCATTACACATGTTATCATATAAGATACCCATTGCCCAAACAATCCATTATAAAAGTCATACCATATCTCATATCATGACTCGATCCCATATCAAAAGTCTCACGGCATCATGCCCGGTCATATCGACCCATTCCCAAGCATCATATAACGTCTTCATATCACGTGTATAAGTTGTATGTATGTATATATATATATATATATAAACCTGCACACATTCATATGTATATATATACACACACATATACACCAAGTTGTATATGTGTGCGTGTGTGTGTCTACATGAAACCTACGAATTGCCTCCAAGGTAATCATCCTCTGGTTAAGTCTTTCTAAATCAATCTAATCCAACTTAAGGCCTTCAATAGTACCCTACTCTCCAAGAGTCCAAAGTCACATCCGACTCATAATAATAATACGTAATAACCTTATTCTACGTTTGCAGGGGTGCTATACGTCATCCACCCGACTTCCCCTGTAGATATACATCTACTCACCTCAATCCCCGCTCTAGTCGATCCTGACGGATGCCTTGCCCTTCTTCGTCGTCCCGAAAATCTACGCACTTATACCTCATGAACGCAGCTGTTTAAAATCCCAATCCAATAGCAGAAATGATGTTCCAGTCCTCGCTGTGATGACATCCTCTGGGACTGATGATCTGTCTACTCTTCAGGGTGAGATCGAACTTCTTTGTTTGGACAAAGTCTTCTGCAATCCTCCTATTCAGCAATAAACTCTGTATGCACTTGATGTCAGTATACAGGTAGCATGAACTATCTCGAATCATACAACAGCCACAAGCTGAGATCTTTATTCTTCATTTACTATATCACGGTAATTCACCAAGTAGATATCTATTACTGTCACAAATGCGCCAACCAATTGCAACAGGGGGAAAGTCTCACCAAGGTACAAGTACCCAAAAATGGAAGCAAACATTAGAGTTAAGAATGTGAGGGAGCTAAGCCTTGTTAAGCTACCTGTAGTTGCATTGTAGAAGTATACCCCATAGCTGATGGCACTACCAAATATTGAGGTGCACAGCAGTGCTAAAAGGTTACTGGAGGTGAGGACCTTGAGATTCCCATATGTTGCAGGATCATTGTTGAGAAATGATATTACCATCAGAGGTAGCCCACCAATAAGAGGTTCATAATACTTCGAAACCCAATGACCATGTGTAGGGTTGCTATGCACGCGCACAAGGGTCTACGAGGCATCAACCATGCCCGATTAAAAATTTAGCCGTGCCGAACAACCCGAATACGGATCTTTAAACTAGAGATTAGGCGAAAACATGCGTGTTAAACACTTTAACACTAAGTGAGAGGGATTACAACCTTTGTAGATCCGGTCCTTCACTTCTTAAGCTCCATGTTGAGGTCCCTTCGCTGCGATCATCGTGTTGTGGACTCTCGAGAGGGTTCACGAAGAGAATGATGCAACATTTGCTTCCGATCTTCGATACCAAGATGATCTACCTTGAAGTTTCGATAACACAAGCTAACACTCATAATATGAAGTGAACACCCTCATCTAAATGGCAAGGATAGATGAGGATGATGAAGTAGGATTTTTGCTCTCATTTATCATCTTTTTCTCACTCACTTTCATCACAAAAGAAAGCTTTTTCATCAAAGAACTCAAGCATCAAGAAGAAGAATGAAGAAGATAATCTTAATCCTTTTGTGATGAACAATGAATTATTGTAGTGGTTACAAATCTAACCAAGGGTTAAGCATGAGAAGAGTTAACCCTTGTAGAGAGTTAACTAGGGTTAATGGTTTGGATTGGGTTAACATAATATCTCACAAAAATATCAAGCAACCACAAAGTCAAAGCTTCATGAAGCTTCATGGAAGCTTCATGCAAAAGCTAACCCTAATCCAAACCCTAACCAAGATTAAACCCTAATCCAATGTTAAATTTGTAACCCTAACATGTTACAATATTATATATCACATATACAATATATTTTGTAACAAAAGATAATAATACAATTAACATATATCGCATATATATATATATCAATGTATTATCCCGTGAGAAAATGAATCTTTTAGTGAGCAAATATTAGTTAATATAATTTAATATATCATATATATTATTATACATTAAATTATCGAATCAACACTTGATCCGATAATCCGGCTATTACATAAATAACCGACTAATAGTATGACCCGGCTATATCACATATACTCGGCCGATATCTCATATCGCGAGAATCTAATACGGTATCATATACCGCATTATCCTCGGTCCCGCACATATCACATATGTGCTCCTACTCCATTTCTCCTGAGCCAAGAAACCTCTGTGTAGGACTCTAAAGAATCGTCAATACGCCGGCAGTAGGTGATGATCATATCAAACACCCACAAGCTGCAAGCGGTCAGCTAAACGTAACAGTTACCCAGGTATTGAGCGCTCAGAAGATCAACAAGCAAGCCTGTACATTCTCCTGTGAATCCAAACAGTAACACTCCCATACAGTCCGGTCTCGTCGTCTGATATGTTGCATATCTCGCCTAGGGGTGGTAAACGTCAGACCCCAGTAGCTCGATAAGTCGTGTCGATATGAGGTCTATAACAGTTCGGGAAACTACTGATAACACTTACCAGTAAATCTCAGCAACCCTGGCCAGGGATTTCCGGTTATAGCCAATCGAACACAGCATAACATCAACTCCCTATACCGGGAGAGACGAATCCCCTCCTATCGCTCATTGCCTCTATGTGATTCGGGACTGTACCCAAAAGCCACCTTTTTGCACGCCCTCTTGGACGTGGTATGATGGAAATCAAAGCACAGTGGGAATCACACAAGACTCTATGACGATCTCGGGTCAACAGACTACTCTGTACCAGTGTCACCGGAGAACTGCCATCTGACGTGAGGTATAATACCATCTGGGAGTTCTCGGCGAGTCCGTCCAGTGTACCCAGTCTCCACTGAGCACTCGTACACCATCCTTGATGTCAAACACTGATGGATATGGGATCATCCATCGCCCATCATATGGGTCAAGATGCGTATACGCTAGTCTACTCTGGTGCATCGATGCCCTGTCTCGATACACCCTCGACTAGGAACAGTTATAGGATATACTCGTCGACTACCGTGGCCCCACTAGTATGATCTCATCATAGTCCCAGTAGTCGAGTACATATCCTAAGGGCTTTATCAACATGTAACATAGAGACAATCAGAGTACATGTTAAGATAAAGTACAACCAGATAGCATACTATCATGTCGAGCAAGAAAGTCCTCCCTATATATGTCCAAGCATCCACTACAATATACATCGTATGTACAGTAATGGCCTCTAGGGCATACATATAACTAACAATCTCCTACTTGCACTAGGGCCATCTGTTGTGGTATCACATACCCAACAATTAGCTGCGGTTGAAGTATCTCATACTCAACCATCCCATAAAAGTCTCTACTGGGAAAAAGGCCTTTGTGAGTGGATCCGCGCTGTTGTCCTCTGTGTCTACTCCCCTAACCTCGATCTCCCTGGAGATCAACCATCTCCATGATCAGGTGATACTGCCTAAGAATTATATCTGGATTTCTGATGGGACGGTAGTTCCTTGGTTAAAGCCACAACCCCATTGTCACACAATTGTAGGAACGAAGTTCATCTTATGAACTTATATATATCCAGACTGCCTCTTTGGTAGTATCCTTGGTAACGATGTATCTTGCCTTTAATCGTCTAGTATGTCACGGTATCTAGCTTGGAACTCTTCCAACATACCGTCCCTCCACTGAGGGTAAAGACAATGCCTGCGACTGACATTCAGTCGTTCTTATCACCCTGGAACCTTTCCAGTGATTCTCCCCAGGATCGATTGATACCATCTCACTACAACTAGTGAGAATCCTAACATCCAATTAGATCCATCTCATAGATCCAAAACCCAGGATTTAGGAGGTATCACTTTGATCCTATATGGAGAATCCTTGTGATAAGCGGAGATTGACCGTGCGTAGCATAGGAAACTCCTTCCCTATCAAGAGTATGTCATCCACGTACTCTACGAGGATCTCCACCATACTCTCTACTACCTTTTTGTATATACAAGGTTCATCTACCATTTTGATGAAGTCAAACTCTTTGACTACCACATCAAAACAGATGTTCCAACTCCGCGATGCCTGTTTTATCATATAAAACATCTTGTACACGTTTCCGCTGCACCCACTGTCTACGAAGCCCTCTGGCTGTGTACTTATAGACGTTCTCTTCTAAAACATCATTTAGAAAAGCAGTCATGACACCCAACCACCAGATATCGTAGTCATGGTATGTAGCCGTGGAAAGTAGGATCTGGATAGACTTAAGCATAGCTTTGAAAGTCTCAACTTTTCCATGTACACCAAGTAATCTTCTCAAGATATACTCGTTCTTGATGGGGATTTAACCCTTCAGATAAAGCAACCAAAGTCCATACTTTGTTGGTGTATAAGGATTCCATCTCAGATCGATAAGCATCCAGCCATTCTTACAGAGTCCCACTCCTGATGGCCAGCTCGAAACTAGTTGGGTCATCATCTCATGATGCAATCCTCGCTCCCACTGTCATAGAGAAACCGAAGTATCTCTCAGGTGGGTAAGGAACCCTACTAGATCGGCGGAGAGGCCGAGGTTCGTTGGTTACTATTGAATCATTTGGTTTTACCAAATCATCAGCTGCAGTTTGTATAGCTGGAACCCTTCCAGTTCTACATAACAGAACTTGCCTCGAGCTTGTCCGGATTTTACTTTTAGACATAGGCCGGACAACCCTAAATCTTAACCAACTTAAGATACGGGCTCTTCCCTTTCCATATCACATATGAAGTGGTAGGCAACTGATTTGATTTGAACCCTATTCAATAGGTATGCAGCTTCTCAAGTGCATAACTCCCAAAAGGAAATAGGAAACTCAGTAGTACTCATCATAGAGCACACCATATCATATAGGGTGCTATTGCTCCGCCCCGATACACCGACGTGCTGTGGTGTATTCGAAGGAGTAATGCTGAGAGAGAATCTCATTCTCCTTTAGAATAGTCCAGGAATTCCGTGCTCAAGTATTCTCCTCCTTGATCTCATCAAAGGACATAATACTTATACCCGTATTTGGTTCTCTACTTCTAACTTATATTCTGTGAATATCTCAAAAGCTTCGGACTTGTGTTTCAACAGGAACATATATCTGAATCTTGAGAGATTATCAGAGAATGTAATGAAGTAAAAAGAACCGTTCTTGGCATGTGTAGACAGGGGACCTTCATACATCAGCATGTATCAATCCCAAGAGTTCACTAACTCTTTCTCTGTTTCCAGTAAACAGAGCTGTGGTCATCTTATCTTTGTGACATGACCGGCAAGTTTCATAAGATGTAAATTCAAACTAATTTAAATATGCATCTATATGTAACTTAGCTAGTCGGGTCGCATTGATATGACCTAGTCTACAATACCTCAAGAAGGATTCGTTCATTTCTGAACTCTTCCTCTTGTGTGTGTTCCGTATACTAAGAACTGTAGTTTGATTTAGAACATCAATGCTTTTAGATAACGTGCCTGAACCGATCAACTCTTGATATAGGAAATGTTCAAAACATTATCCAACAATACAAAATTATATCCTTTCTTTACTAATAAAGAGACTGATATAATGTTGTATATCAGGTTCGGTATCTAATAACATTCGTTCAGAATCAATGTATTCTGGTAATACAGGGTGATAGTGACCAACAGACTTGGCTGCAACACTTGCACCGTTTTCTGTCTCATGAAACTTATCACCCGTTCTCAGTTCTCTACCTATTTGTAGCCCATGTAACAAATTACATATGTAGGATCCTGATCCGGTATCACATACCCAGGACGTAAAGGATACTGAGAAACAGCTCTGTGTAACGAACACACCCGAAGATTATGCATCAGCATGCACTTTCTTCGTTTGGGCGGCACGGGAAATCCGGTATTCCCTAATTTCCTGCTCTGTCTTATAACAATTATAAGTTGGAGCGGGACCAACGTTCCCCAGCTGAGTATAACAAGCGGGTTCGGTCAATATATCCGTTTTATTATCTTGATTAAGGCGTGATATGGTCGCTACCTGGAGAGAGAGAGAAGAAAACACTCAGCGTATGCTCTTGCAAGATTAGATTGGTTATCTAATATATCTAATCAGGATGTCTCCCACTGTTTTAATCAAATCTTCCTTCAAATCCTAAAAGGAAATACTAGCCGGGATTAATTACACGCTACAAGTTCGCCAATCTTTCAGCCAGGCCAGTGTCGGTACTTTGAGGGAGGTCCCCCGTGCTTTCGCACGAACCTAATTAAAGTAAACCTTGTTTTCCCAGAGGCGTAACCCCGTTAACACCTTTCTAGACACCTACTTGATCGGCTAATTGTAATGTGTAAAACTCTCCCAGGAGTAACTCTTACTCGCAGCGGGTATCGGGATCCAACTATCTCATAGAAGGTATGCAATCTCATTGCAAATTTCAACACTTGAAATTCCCAATAATATTTTGCCCCCAGCGTCCTATGACCTTGACAGAGGTCAACAAACCATAGGCTGCTAGTCAAGTTCAACCCGTCATTTCCTGATTGAAGTAAACCCACCCGCACGACCCTTGACAGAGGTCAACAAGGTCGCATGACTACCCTAAATCAATCACATCATATGCTTATACAGATAAGCACTAATCAGCTACCGCACACTACGCCTTGACAGAGGTCAACAAACGCAGCACGAATACTAACCAGTACTTATCTGAAATGACGGAGGGCTACGACAGGTTTTTAAGAAAACCTTTTGCGTAATGAACTTGATATCGTTGTAGAATCGAGTGATTATTAAATGGAGTGTTTTTGAGGCTTTTCTAGTTTTGCTAAAGGGGTCACTCCCGGTGAAGGGATCGTCGGCCCTTTCCTCATCGAATAAGGTGCAGGATATTTCACAAATATCACTATGCAAAGCAAGAACTATAGAAGCAATCAAAAGAAAAACCGAGGGTTGTAGCATCTGCCAGTTATTGCTAAAGGAGTCACTCCCGGTGAAGGGATCTCGGTCCTTTCCTTATCGAATAAGGTGCTGGATGTTCTACAAGGAACACCGCGATGCAAAGCAAGAACTAGAGCTACCAGTTTTTAAACAAGTTTCTACAACATCTTTAGGTTTCTTTTATTTCATTAATCTCATTATTGAAGTCCCATTTTAATATGCTTCACAAGCATCTCATTTGAAACGAAACCTACAATATAACATATATCTCATATATATAATATAAACATTCATCTCAGGCAGTAATATGATCTCATCACAGAACATTGCAGCAGAAGAACATATATGAAATATTGGATATACTAGGACGTCCGTGTTTTCAATACGAGCCTTTATAAAACACGGATTCCACGGTCGCGATGAATAGCCAAACCCACATCCCTAGACCCCTACTAGAGCGGCAAGTAACACTGCCAATTCTAGGGTTAGGAGACCCGGTCTCCACTCCTCGAGATGGTCTCCCACTGGACCCTAGAACCCGGTTACTTGTGCTCCCCGCCTTGGGTCTACCTAATGCCGAAAAGTAAATAATATACAACGGTGACATCTTCCGCTACCTGGAAGTGCCCCAATAAAAGAATATTACATACAAATGAATTTTACATGAATGAAAAAGAAAAAACTCTCATCTCACATAAAACCCCCGGCTATTCAGAACGCGACGATCCAATATAACATATCACAACAACACATAATATCTCATATCATCAACGTAAGCAAGTATGCGTATCCCGATTGTCGTTGATGTATAGCAACGAAGCCGGCGATACACCACATACTACACTTACGGTCACAGAAAAAAAAGTGTAAAACTACAACAGTTGGAATCCGCAACCTCCTTAGACATCGCATGGCTAACCAGATGAATTCCTTAGACATCTCATGCCTAACAATTATAAACCCCTCATTTTAGTCTCATTATCGAAAACTCTTTTCAATATCAAGTCGGGCAATTCAACAAGATTCCCGACGACCTGATCGAATGCTCGTCGCAAACTTTAGTAGACGGCCGCACCCCCAGATGCCGTCGACGAAGTGCACTAAGGCGGAACACCGCTGCCGCGAGCACCCGAACGGATGCTTTCGGCGACGGGGTTCTCCTACAGTCATTTGGTCGGGGCTATGGGGCGTGGCTGTCTATTAAGTTTACCCGGCGAGTATCCGCGTACACTATGTGATTGCGACGGACTTTTGATCACATCAAAATTCCGTGGCAACCGATCATTTGAGACTGAACTGCTAGATTTATAATATTCAAATTAGTTATCTCATAACTTTTTGTGGATTCCAAATATTGTATCACATTCCAGATAAATAGACAAAGTTAAACTTTCCGATCGAATCATCAAACACCCAAGATTTCCCCAATATATCTCAACACTTGAAATCAGTTTAAAAACATCCATCACGTGCCACAGTACCAATGGTCCAGCCGTAGAAGGGTCAAGCCAACGCCTTACATGTGGCACGCCGTACTGCCCCAAACCCTAAGGTTCAAAAGGCAGTTCAACACGGTCACATAATCGAGTTAAGGTTTGTTGTCTTCTAGAGGGTCCACCGCGTTACTTGCACGACTTAGAACGTTATTAAACACGAGGAAAAATCCAACTTTTGAAAAAATTTCCGACAGGGGAAAAAGTGAGTTATTGATATCCGTTCGAAATTTTTAACAGTTTCTAAAAGTTATCCGGACAAAACACAAAGACGCAGTTAAAGTTCCCGATCGAATCATCGAATCCCCAATACAACCCAGAAAATTCAACAGTTGAATAAATATTAAAAATTCCCAGAAAATACATGATTAAAAGATAGGAATTACTGTGCAAAGAACGTGCCAAGAATCGACTTTATGGCCGCGGAACCGCCGTACATGCTGTGGTGGGGCCGCGGTTCCGCGGCTCTTTAGTCGAATTGCGCTCACGTGCTTCACAGTAACTCATATAATTCCCTGCTGTAATTTTTGGATATTTTTAATTTGGAAAAAATCACAGTTTTGAAAAATTTCCAGAGAATGGGTTTTATCGGGTTTTCCGGGTTCGATCGGACTTTAAACTTCGCCTAGACTTCGCCTAAAGCTCTAGCTTGGCTCTGATACCACTGTAGGGTTGCTATGCACGCGCACAAGGGTCTACGAGGCATCAACCATGCCCGATTAAAAATTTAGCCGTGCCGAACAACCCGAATACGGATCTTTAAACTAGAGATTAGGCGAAAACATGCGTGTTAAACACTTTAACACTAAGTGAGAGGGATTACAACCTTTGTAGATCCGGTCCTTCACTTCTTAAGCTCCATGTTGAGGTCCCTTCGCTGCGATCATCGTGTTGTGGACTCTCGAGAGGGTTCACGAAGAGAATGATGCAACCTTTGCTTCCGATCTTCGATACCAAGATGATCTACCTTGAAGTTTCGATAACACAAGCTAACACTCATAATATGAAGTGAACACCCTCTTCTAAATGGCAAGGATAGATGAGGATGATGAAGTAGGATTTTTGCTCTCATTTATCATCTTTTTCTCACTCACTTTCATCACAAAAGAAAGCTTTTTCATCAAAGAACTCAAGCATCAAGAAGAAGAATGAAGAAGATAATCTTAATCCTTTTGTGATGAACAATGAATTATTGTAGTGGTTACAAATCTAACCAAGGGTTAAGCATGAGAAGAGTTAACCCTTGTAGAGAGTTAACTAGGGTTAATGGTTTGGATTGGGTTAACATAATATCTCACAAAAATATCAAGCAACCACAAAGTCAAAGCTTCATGAAGCTTCATGGAAGCTTCATGCAAAAGCTAACCCTAATCCAAACCCTAACCAAGATTAAACCCTAATCCAATGTTAAATTTGTAACCCTAACATGTTACAATATTATATATCACATATACAATATATTTTGTAACAAAAGATAATAATACAATTAACATATATCGCATATATATATCAATGTATTATCCCGTGAGAAAATGAATCTTTTAGTGAGCAAATATTAGTTAATGTAATTTAATATATCATATATATTATTATACATTAAATTATCGAATCAACACTTGATCCGATAATCCGGCTATTACATAAATAACCGACTAATAGTATGACCCGGCTATATCACATATACCCGGCCGATATCTCATATCGCGAGAATCTAATACGGTATCATATACCGTATTATCCTCGGTCCCGCACATATCACATATGTGCTCCTACTCCGTTTCGCCTGAGCCAAGAAACCTTTGTGTAGGACTCTAAAGAATCGTCAATACGCCGGCAGTAGGTGATGATCATATCAAACACCCACAAGCTGCAAGCGGTCAGCTAAACGTAACAGCTACCCAGGTATTGAGCGCTCAGAAGATCAACAAGCAAGCCTGTACATTCTCCTGTGAATCCAAACAGTAACACTCCCGTACAGTCCGGTCTCGTCGTCTGATATGTTGCATATCTCGCATAGGGGTGGTAAACGTCAGACCCCAGTAGCTCGATAAGTCGTGTCGATATGAGGTCTATAACTGTTCGAGAAACTACTGATAACACTTACCAGTAAATCTCAGCAACCCTGGCCAGGGATTTCCGGTTATAGCCAATCGAACACAGCACAACATCAACTCCCTATACCGGGAGAGACGAATCCCCTCCTATCGCTCATTGCCTCCATGTGATTCGGGACTGTACCCAAAAGCCACCTTTTTGCACGCCCTCTTGGACGTGGTATGATGGAAATCAAAGCACAGTGGGAATCACACAAGACTCTATGACGATCTCGGGTCAACAGACTACTCTGTACCAGTGTCACCGGAGAACTGCCATCTGACGTGAGGTATAATACCATCTGGGAGTTCTCGGCGAGTCCGTCCAGTGTACCCAGTCTCCACTGAGCACCCGTACACCATCCTTGATTTCAAACACTGATGGATATGGGATCATCCATCGCCCATCATATGGGTCAAGATGCGTATACGCTAGTCTACTCTGGTGCATCGATGCCCTGTCTCGATACACCCTCGACTAGGAACAGTTATAGGATATACTCGTCGACTACCGTGGCCCCACTAGTATGATCTCATCATAGTCCCAGTAGTCGAGTACATATCCTAAGGGCTTTATCAACATGTAACATAGAGACAATCAGAGTACATGTTAAGATAAAGTACAACCAGATAGCATACTATCATGTCGAGCAAGAAAGTCCTCCCTATATATGTCCAAGCATCCACTACAATATACATCGTATGTACAGTAATGGCCTCTAGGGCATACATATAACTAACACCATGACAGTCCCTACAACCATGTTTTGCGCAGCCAGAAGCATCCACCATTCTCCACTTCCCCATATTGTCGAATTGCTTGCTTCGAATGAAACTGTTGGAACCTCAAGAAGAAGAAGAAGCCCGACCACACCAACCACAAGTCCAGCAGCTCCAATTGTACCAATTGATTCTCTAAAGAACAATGCTGCAATTATCAAAACTGACAAAGGCTGCGAGTCAAATGATAACATTGCCCAATCCAGCCGATGTCCTCTGCAACCCTTCAGCAAGAAATCCCTAAAAGCAAGCAGCATCAACAACAGCAAACGCCACGATTCAAACCCAAGAAAGAACCCCATCCAGTTGCTTCCTCCATGATCGCGAGGAGAGCATCGACCACCGATCGCGAGACATCGGTAGCGATGGCGGATCTTAAAGCTTCGGGGCAGCCGGCATCGCCACTGACGGCAAAGTCGACGAGGCCGGGGAGCTCAGGTGAAAAAAAATCAGGCATTGGGGGTTGTGATCTAGGTTCCGAGACGAGCTCAATGGTGAGACGAAGGGATAGGAGCTTAGAGAGGAGAGGGAGTACCTGCGAGTAGGATCGAGCGCGGCGAGAGCGGAGCTGAATTCGCATTGGAGGAGGGCCGATTTGGGTTCGGGTTCGGATCTTGGAGGGAGACGGAGGAGAAGACGTTGGAGACGAGGAGGATGCGCATGAGGGTGTCCTCGAACTTCTCGACGATGAGGTCAAAGATTAAGGGGCCGGGTGCTTCTTGAGCTCATTCCAACCGTGGATCTGGCGGCGGAGCGTGACGTCGCCGGAGTTCAGGCCACGATCAGCGGCGATGTTGCATTTGGTGATGGATCGAGCCCACACGTGGAATGACGACGACACTTGATCCTTAGGGTTGCTGTTTCGACTCGATTTTGGGGTATTTGGGGAGGGAACTGAGGTTGTGAGGTGAGGATAGGTGTGTGTGGGTGTGGGTGTGTCTCTCTCTCTCTATATATATATATATATATTGTGAGGTGAGGATAGGGGTGTGTGTGTGTCTCTCTCTCTCTCTCTCTCTCTCTCGGTTAAAATGGTTTTTGGGGTTAAGTCTCAAATTTGTCCCAAAATACCAACACTAGTGGGGTTGGGGTCACTAAATACACATCGATTACACCCTTTCAATTCATAAAATATATTATTTTAATTATTTAAATTCCGAAAATAATATTTTATTTTCCTGAAATGTTATAGTTCGGATTTATGCTTCCTCCAGAAGACATGTCCATACCTAGAGAAATCATCCGTAAAAATAATGAAATAGGAATAACCACTTCGTGCATCTGTAGATTTTGGACTACATACATCGCTGTGTATGAGTCCCAAGAGCTCGCTCACTCTTACTCCGTATCCAGTGAATGGAGTCTTTGTCATCTTTCATATGAGACAAGATTGACAAGTTGCATAAGACTGATATTCGAACATATCAAAATATCCCTCTCTATGTAACTTTGTCAACCGTGTTTCATTGATGTGACCCAGTCTACAATGCCTTAAGAAAGCCTTATTTAATTCTGGAGACTTTCTTTAAGTGTGTTTTGGACATTTGAAAACCTAAGCTTGATTCAATATATATTGTCCTCTAATGTACCTGGCCCAATCAAACTTTGATTTAGGTGGATGTGAACCACATCGCTTACAAACTAGACTTGGTACACACAAACAGTTACGTAGAATCAATATCTGCCCACTTGTCAATTATAGGTGATATACCCTACGGATACAACGTCCACGCTCATTCCGTTAGCAACCGTGAGAGTCATATCACCTGCTCTGATAACTCTACGGTTTCTCAAAACCTATAATGAATTACAGATATGAGATCCTGATCCGGTATCTAGTACCTAGAAAATGGAGTTAATTGACATACTATTTTCAATCAAAAACACACCCGAAGTCGAAACCACAACATTCTTCGGATCCTGGATTCTGGCTTTCCAAGCCCTGCATCCCTTCTGCCAATGCCCTTTCCCGTAACAATAGGAACATCCATCATTCCCTGCTGTTAACCACGAAACTTTTGCCCTTCCCTTTTCCTTTACCTTATCGACACCGCCTATCGGCTTTGTGAAGGTCTTCTTCTTCTCACCCTTGGCATCTGCCTTAGATCCAGAAGAAGAAGATTCCCCAATAAGCAGAGCGGGTGTCTCCCTAGTTTCCTTTAGGGTGCCCTCAACTGGAAGTATAAATTTCTTCCCCTGGGCGTAAGTAGGAGGTAGGGACTGTAGAATCAAGTCAGCATATGACTCGTTCTCCAACGTAGTGTCTAGCTCCGTGAGCATTTTAATATAGCTAATTATTGTAGGGACGTGGTCCCCTACAGATGATCCGACAGCCAACCTCGCTTGAAGCAATTCCTTCGAGGTATCATATCTTGCGATACGAGATTGCTCTCCATATAAAACATTGTTATGGAGGAAGATGAAAACTAAGTCCATCTTCTCGTGCTGCCTCTGGTATACACCATTAACTAAGACCAACACGAGACACTTGGCATTCGCACTGTCCTTTTCCCTTGTCTTACGGATATCATTATCCGCGACGGTGGAAACTGGACCTGGGACGGCGGGGGCTTAAGTAGTAATGAGGTGGTCTATCTTGTCATAGGTAATGGACATCTGGACAAACCTTTGCCAGTCATTATAGTATAACTCAGTCATTTTATTATCTATCTGTAACCTAATCTGGTCACCTGGTTGCTGCAATTAGGAGAGAGAGAAGAATACACTCAGCATGATGCTCTTGCAAGTTTAGATTGGTTTTTAATTTATCTAAACATGATGACTCCCATTGTCTCTCGAATCCTTCCTCAAACCATAAAAGAAAAATCAGTCAGGATTGATCTCACCGTACAATTCTTGCTTAACCGTTCGGCCAGGCTAGTGTTGGTACTTCGAGGGAGCTTTTACGACGCTTTCGGGAAGTTCCTTAATTAAATAACCTCTTTTCCCTGGAGGCGTAGCCCCGCTAACACCATTCTAGACACCTACTTGGTTTATAGCATTGATCGTTAAGTGAAAAAATCTCCTGAGGAGTAGCAGATACTCACAGTAGGATTGGGATCCAAATATCATTGTGTGATAATGCTGAACGAATCCTACCAACATTATCAAACTCCAAATGGTATGCAACACTAGCAAGTTTCAGTTTCTTTAGAAACTCCCGATGTGGATTTTTGCCCCATACTCTTATGACCTTGATGAAGGCCAACAAATCATAAGTCACATGTCAAGTTCTACCCATCATTGTCCAGGTTAATTTGAACCCACCCGTATATACCCTTGATGAAGGCCAACAAAGTAATACGACTATCCCAAACCAACGCATCTATCTATGCTACATATGAACACCCAGCAACTACCAATCACTATGCCTTGACGAAGGCCAACAAATATAGCTTGAATACTACTGACTATTTATATGAAATGAAGGAGGGATATGAATGGTTTTGGCGAAACCGTGAACGTAGTGAACTTGATATAATCGAAGGAACCTGATAGCTTTTAAAAGGAGTGGTTTAAGCTCCGCATTTAAAAGTTTGCCGTTTTAAAATAACCGAGTGGTTTTTAAAATTTGTTCCAATGATTCAGCTTTGGTTTGTTTGCTTTGCATTAATGTAATGCAATCCCATCAATTAACCTACCATTGCAGAAAACAACGAAAATACAACGTACGCTTATGCCATCCGCATTCGCCACGGGCCCCCGTCATCACCCGTTAGTTTACTTAACTAACGACAGAGTGGGGGCTGGACTAGCGTGAATGAAAAACATAAGCAACGTCTATTATATAATACATATATAATAATATCCATTCGTCAGACGCAATGATAGGCATTCCAGATCACAGATGAACATATTGGATATAATAGGAATTTCGCGTTTCGTTTGAGTCTGTAACGAAAGACAGATTCCACGGTCATGATGAATAGCCAAAACCCCACCCTAGACCTCTACGGGTGCGGCAAACTACCCTCCAAATATCCAAAGTGAAGCAACCTCTCTCAACAAAGTGAGTAGGCCACCCGGCACTTCAAAGTACCCGGTAGTTTGTGCACCCTACCTTGGGTCTATCCTAGGAGCAAAAACAGTAAAATAAATAATACAACGGTGGCTACAACCTCAACTCGGATGTGCCCCGCAAAAATAATATTACATCACTTTACAAATTTACATCGAATGAAAGAATGAAATCCCTCATCTCACATCCTCGGCTATTCATCCACGACGATCCAGCAAGTTCATATACATAAACCATCACAACAACATCACAGATATGTGCAACACCGACTAATCGATGTATAGCAATTATTCGACGTTTCCAAACACATATATACAACACAAAAATTGTGAAGTAACTATGACATTAGAATTCCCCACGCAATTAGCAAACTTAAACAATTTTCCAAGACATGAAAATCCAATGAGCTAAAGTTCCAAAACTGATAGTTTCGAGCTAATCCGGGAGTCTGAATCAAAACGAAACGCGCCCGAACCTTCATAGGAAGTTAGAGCACGAAATTAACTTTGATTTGAAGGGCCTAGAGGGGGTACCCTAACCCCGAGGCCACCACGATATGGCCAGGGGGTGAGGCAAACCCGAAACTGCCCAAGATGGGGCAGTTTTGGGTCCCCACCGCCAAGACCACCTTGTGGTGGTCTTGGGGAGTGGGCCCAGCCATTAGGCCCCCTCGGAGGGTCACCAGGATGCGCACGCTCCACCCCGCATCTTCTCGGTTCAAACCGTGAGCCCGCGGGGTGTGCAAACAACTCAAAACTTCACTTTTGAAAACTGTTTTTTCGGCAGCTTTTGCGCGACAAAAACCAGCAGAATTATAACATCGCTACAAGCTATCTAGGTTTTATGAGAGGCTCTAATACCACTATAAGTCAATGTCGCGCACCCCACGTGTTCGCGGGGAGGCGGAATTTGCAAAAAATGATTTTTACGGGCTTCGCAACACCGACTAGAACCAAAGATTTTCCATAAACCCTAGCTAGCAAACAACATGAGATTTAACTACTCAGAAAGAATGTTATACCTCATGATACAAGTCCTTCGGCTCTTCTCCTCTGTCCTCCTCATCATCGTAGGCTCCAAGGATCGATCCGGATCGTAGCTTCCTCGTCGGCTTCCTCGAGTCAAAGACGATCCACCCGAGAGTCTGTAGTCCGAGCTCCAACCTCAAAACCGTGGTAACTAGGGCAACAAGCTTGCTAAACTTGACGGCCTAGGTGATGTGAGAATGAAGATGGATTTATTTGTCTCTTGAAACCCTACTTTACTCAACTCATGAGACCTTAAGGGTTTTAGTTGTGAGGAAGAAGAAGAGAGCTAACATGAGGAAAGAGAGATTGTTTTTGATAATGATAATAGAAAATGTGACGGCTCACTTGATTTGACCACAAGCATGGCAATAAAATATCTCACCCAAAATATCTAGTGCCACAAAATATCTCACAAGAAATATCTAGTCAAAAAGTCAAACCAAGTCAAGTGGTCAAACCAAGTCAAATGGTCAAACCAAGTCAAGTAGTCAAAACAAGTAGCCATGCCACAATTATCATTTAAAAAATATAACAAATACTTTCCTCCACCTCATAATTGTTTTAATCAAGTCAATGGTCAAAACCCTAATGAGGTGTCTCCTTCTATGCCCCTCTTATCCGTATATACATACCCGTATCCGTGTTCTGAGAAACACGAATACAAAGAGACAAGACTGATCCATCAATATAATACTAGGATCCGGCTTAAACCAAAGCCCACTAGTATTATCCGCCCGAACATCATACACGCACAAGTTCACGTACGTGATCGAAGCCCTGCCGTAAAACCATACGGCCTCTACATCTTTCGCCCGATGCAGGGAAACTCTCTGTGTGGGACTCTAAAGACTCGACAGTACGCTTGAAGTGGGTTTAACCATAAGCCGCAAGCGGTACTAGCTGCAAGTAACGGCTACCCAGGTATTTGTCGATAAGAAGGCCGATAAGGAAACCCATCCGAACTCCTACTGAGCCTGGATGTGACAATCTCTGTACAGTCCAGTTTGTTCATCTAAGAGTATTTCATATCGGGCCTAGGGGGCGGTAATCGTCAGACCCCTAATAGCGCAATAATTCATGCCAAAGTGTAGCCCAAAACACCCTGAGAAACTACTGGAATACCTATCAGTAAATCTCGCTTGCCCTGGCCAGGGACTTTGTGTAATAGCTCTTCAAACACAGCACGATATCAACCCCCAATATCGGGAGAGACGAATCCTATCTAACCGCCACTGCCTCCAAGTGCTTCGGGACTGCACCCAACTACTACCTGTTTGCACGACTTCTTTGAGCCATGGTAGGGTAGTAATCAAAGTACATTAGGAACACACTCGAGGCGAAGTAGCAGTGTCAAGTAGACGGACTAAGCTATACTCATGTCACCTGGGAACTGCTACCCGACGATAGGTATAATATCCACCAACAGTTCCCGACGAGTCTTGTCCAGTGTACTCATAACCTAATGAGCACCTGCATACTATCTCCAGTACGACGTACTAATGGCTGTAGGACAGACCATCTCCCCTGTTGGGATGAGAAGCGTATACACTAGTCTACTCCGGAGTATCGATGCCCCGTCTCAATAATCCTACGACTAGGGACCTATATAGGATGTGCTTATAGATTACCCTGCCCCCACTAGTGTGACTGCCATCACAATGCTGGTAATCAAGCAAAGATCCTAAGGGCTCTACCAATATATATAAGCGATATGCTAAGAAAACACATGCACATATTGAGGTAGGACAAACCAGGTAGCATACTACCATTTTGAGCAAGACTGTTACTATATTCGTGTATATCCCAAGCTCCCATTAAGTAATATACAATCCAGTATGATACAATAATGGCCTCTAGGGCATATATCACTAACAATATCTACGGAGGAAGTCAGGTGGATAGCGTATAGCACCCCCGCAACCGTAGTATTAGGGTACTAGGTATATAGTTATATATATAAATATTAGATATGTATACTTAGCTAATAGGGTTCTTGGAGACTATAGGCGATAGTAAGCATACTCGTAGGGAGGAATATCCTTAGTTCTTTTTTTCTTAGCCTTGAACCATCGGTATATATTTTGTTACACACACATACAGATATATGTATGTGTGTGTATATATATATATATGTGTGTGTGTGTGTGTGTGTGTGTGTGTGTGTGTGTGTGTATACATGTAAGTTTGAGGATAATTTCGATATAATATCACGAGATGAGGATATGACATGTTAGAATGATATGAGTCGATATGATTGGACATGATGTCATGAGACTATGTTTAATGACGTGAGATGTAATGTCATGATATGATATGATATAATATATGAACATTAGGCGATATATATAATATGTGACGATATGTGACTAGATGAGATGATAAGATGTACATGACCATAAATCCGTACCCTTGATTTGATAACATCGTACGATGGATTTTACTGTACTTGATATGATGTACATGATGATTGATATGCACACTTGACTTGATGATATCGTACGATGGATTATACCGTACGTGATATGATGTACATGATAATTGATCCACACTCTTGACTTGATAATGTTGTACGATGGATTATATCGTACGTGATACTATGAGATTGGATCGTCGACTTATAGATGTATCGACTCGGAAAATTATTGTTTTCTAACCACTTAAGTAGATATTTGGATATAATTAGAGCCATACCTATTTTCAAAACTAACGAATCGTTATGCATTTTTAAATGATAATCTCAAGGGATGGTATGGATTTTCAAATGGTATCTTTTTCTCAAAAACACCGTAGCATCTATTTTTCTAAAAACAACGATTCGTACTATTTTAAACTATAACTGTATGGATCATATGTAGAAATGTATTTTATACTATTGCGTTTACAATTTCCTTTTTCTGTTATGCTCGTATTATTCTCATTTTTTTTGCAGTATACATACCATGTTCTTTTCTTATCTTGCATGACATTGTCTGCTAGGACACACGCACCATTACCGATAATGTGCATGTTGCACGTACACACTCGCTGGCTCACACACTCATCATCGGTAATTGACATCCCATGTACACATTAGAAATCATTACTTCACTATATAACTCAGTAACCTGTAGCTTTTTAGTTATTTTTTAATACCCATACCATATTTACTAGATCAGTTATCGTATTTTCTTACTTAGTTAGATGCCACGCTCATATAAACACACTAGTTATGCATTACGGATTTGTTCTGTGCTTGTACTCATTGTTTCATTATTAGTTCATGCTTATGAGATTTCGGTTTTCATGAGATTTCTGGATTTGAGAAATCACAGATACATTTTGAAAACTTATGATTGTTTTAAAAATGTGGTTTCTCTTAATATGATGTGTGGCGTCCACTATGAGTTTTCTTGGTTCTGAGTTATGTGTATACCTGATTCGAGGAGAGAGGAGGCACCGTCTGCGGGTACATGGTGGACCCGGTATGGTACCCCGAGGCAAGAAGATCGTATAGATAGACGTTGAGCCCGGCAGAGGAGCACTATCGACCGGTGATAGTTTTGGCTCGGCGGATATCCGGAGTATACCGACCAGAGCCGTGTGATCAGATGGATTTAATGGCCGATCCAAACAGATGGCATCCGAGATATGAGGATTTACGTGTCGATGCTGGACATGGGTTTTATGATATTTTCGAGTATCGATACTGGGTACTCAAGTTTTTATGATGATTTGGTGTGTCGTTGATGGACACACGTTGGATGATACACCTATACAGTTACATATGATACAGATGACATGGTACCATATTATGACACGGGCATGAGTACATTAGCATTATTATACTTATGTTTACACTATCACTCTTGTTACCATTCGATATTATTATATTATTATATTACCGTATGACCTAGGAGATCGTCATACATTCGATTTCTACCTGGTGATGTTTTCTACTCACGAGTTGGTAACTCACCCCCGTTGTGCCACAGTTTTCTTGCAGGTTTGACCGCACGGTCAATAGCGACTTGCTGGTACACAGCTTTCTTCCGGGATATTTGTATTGGTAGGTGGGGTACACTTTGTATCGTGACTACCATTTGTATATATTTATTCAGTTGTATCTAGTTAAAAGCTCCATCAACCAGACTATGTATTATTTGGTAGACCTAGTGATCGATTTGTATATTCTTTCGGACTTAGAGTCACTGCTATGTTTTTATTCTTTATATTTTGGGTTTGATGATACTTTGCTTTTCTTACTCTTCTTTTCTGTGATTGATCTTCTCCTTGGGGCATCGTATATCTTTATTTGTGTGGTTGTGTTTCCGTTAATTGGTGAAGAGCTAGCTCCCTCTTAGGGATGCCTATTATTATTGCTATGTATTAGTTTTGGATCAAAATTTTTAAAGGAGGTGTTGCCCAAATTTCAAATGACGAAAATGTTTTCAAAAATAGATACTACTCACTTATATTTTCATATAACATTACTTATACTTTGTAAGAAAGAACTTGATTTCATTATACCTTTATTTCAAAATTTCACCTCCATTATTTTCCTAAAAAGTTTTAGATTTCTGGGCTTTCGGCCTTCTTGGATTACAGTGTTTCCTCTAGACTTCACAAGATTCAAGTGTCGGTCACGTGCTAAATTCCGAATCGTGACAAATTTGGTATCAGAGCATTAGGTTTAACCTTGGTTCGAGTCTAGGTTTGACTTTGCGGAGTCTAGGGCGTATATATATTTCGGAAGAACTTAGACTCGACTGAGGGGTTATTAGACCCGAAATTTTGTCATGTAGGTTGACCTTGGTTGATGGAGTAGGTAACTTAAGTAGAGTGACGTACCGTGTGTATGTTCCGCGGCATACTTACGATACACTGCTCCGCTTAAGTAACCTTAGGATGTACATTTCTTGAGCGCCGTATTTCTATTCGTTCCTATGATCTATCCTCATCGATATTTGATTGCGGATTCTGTTACCTTGGATACATGAGCTGAAGGGTTGCGGTTAGAGATGTGGTCAGAGCGAGCTTGTCCGGACGAGGACTGACCATGATATTCTTCCGATGATGTAGGAACGTATTGATTTATTATTTTACTAGGATTTCTTGTTTGACACGAGCGTTCGGGATCTGCACTGGATGATCGGACCATCACTTGAGGCCGGCCAGATTGAGAGGACTGTTGAGATAAGCTTACTCCAGAAATCGATGTGTTGTCTACCGTGCAGACAGATGAACCAGCTGTTACTGAGATTGACGGGACATCGCCTCCAGAGTTTATAAAGCTGAAGCCACATGAGTTTACAGGCAGGGATGCGACAAAATATCACTATTCATTTTTGGATAAAGTGACTAAAATAAGTCGTTTATTTGGATGCCTCGACGCAGGATCGGTTAAGTCGAATAATTCCGTTTGAAGGGTCTTGCTTAGACCTAGTGTAAGTCGATCAAGAGAGGACGAGCAAAGCGTATTCCTCCGATGACTTGGACGAGTTCTAGAGGACATGATTGTCCAGCCATCTTCCACAGAATGTTGAAGATACCGAATTCATAGTTTCGAGTCCTTGCGAGAAACTCTGGATATGACTATATCCAATATGGATTGCGGTCTACGCAGCTACCAAGACATGATTCCGAATTGGTCGATATTGAAGGAAAGTGGATACGAGATTCATGTGAACTCTTAATGAGTCGTTCTTCTCTGTTGAAGCCAGAGAATTGATACGTATGCAAAAGTATTGGATACAGCTACATTTTCAGAGGAAAAGTTGTGATGATATTGCAGCTGTCCCGGAACTTAAGCGGATTAAGAAAAGAGTGCCAGTTTCTAGACAGTTCGGCAGAGGTGAGATCGGAAGAGACTGTAGCGGGTTCTTTCCAGGATACCATAGCGATAAATATTTGGACCTAGGATCGATTGTATCCCACGTACTCAGAGGGCCAGAGTCCGCCATCATTGACGTGCTACATTATGAGTGGCTATATTAATTAGTCTGGAGATGTTCAGAGAAGCGCCAGAGCAGGACTGTTTCCGTCGCTACGCCCTAACAGGCTGTCGAGCCGAGGAGTCATGCAATTGGTGATCCACAAAAAAAAAGGACCCAGGGACAGGAGACGCCAGACCGTGCGCAGGAGGCAAGTAGATATTCTTGCTCTGCCAGCCTTGGATGCACTGACACCTTTCGACATTGAAGGAGGTGTACCTCAATATAATTTATTTTGATTTGTGTTTAGTGATCCGAGTATCACGCTCATATCATTTTAGACTTTTGAGTTTTGATGATTAGTTTCATGATTGATATTTCCTATATGCACCACAGTTGCACTTGATTCATATTTTTATATACCAGCTGTACTGATTTTTGTTTTTGTGCATATCCATTGCACTCGATTTTGTTTTGTGCACTTGTTGCACATATTTATGATTCCGTGTATCCCGATACAGTCGATTTTGATTTTGTGCACTCCGTTATACTTGATTTTGATTTCGTGCATAAAGTATACACTTGATTTTGACTTATGCACTCGGTGTAGTTCACATGCGCTTTCAGTGCATTGATATGGGTTTTGTGCACGCAGTTGCACATGTTTATGATTTCATACACCCCGGTATACTTGATTTTGATTTCGTGCATGTTGTATACCTTTGATCTCGATTCATATACCTAATATTCGTTTTCGTGCACCCTAGTGCACTAGATTTATATTTTCGTGCTCCATGTGCACTCGATATTCGTTTCCGTGCACCCTATTGCACTAGATGCTTTTGTGCTGACCTGACGCACTTGATTTAGATTCTTGCGCACACTTGGCGCACTTGATGTGATTTATGCACACCAGATGCACTTAATTGAGATTCTTCGTGCATATCAGATGCACCGGGTTTTGTTGTCGGGCACACCCGTTGCACTTAGTTTTTGCTTCTGTACATATTCGTGGCACTTGTATTTTACTTTGATTTTCATGCGCACCAGATGCACATGGTATTTTTGTATACACTTATTGAGATTTATTTCTTTCGAGCATCATGTTTTTATGATATATACTATATGGTATAGTAACCGGACAGGACTGGCCTAAGAACAGTACCTGAGTATTTTTGCATGCATCAATGTTTACCGGGGGGATTTTCAAAGAGAGCAATAGTCTTAATATTTTCCTACGTGTCCATGAGTGACAAAATTTTACCAAGAAACCCCTTCTAAATCATTTTCAAAAGGCGGGACGTATATGTTAAGCAAAATATATATAGATATATAGCTATTTCTTTACAAAATGAACGTCCGCTACTTGTGCCATGATACACGCATCACACGGTGATTTAAAAAGAATTTTGGATGCATTTTTATTCAGTTGTTAAGATGATTTCACAAGGATGCGTACTATATATATTATATAGGCTTGATTATATTATATTTGATTTTAACAGTAGATTTTTTAAATTAGCATATTCATCATAACTCCCATGATTGCATGAAACTTGACGGAGTTTCGATTTCGAGTTTTTGCACTCGTTTTCATGCGCGTGGGATGCATTGTGTTGTTCTTGCGTATTCGGGATTTCGAAGCCCCGTCGATATGATTGATTTACTTAAATGTTTTAAATATTTGAGGGGTTTAAATTTAAATTCGGGGATCGAATTTATTTAAGGGTGGAACATTGTAACATTTCAGAAAATATAAATATTATTTTTGGAATTTAAATAATAAAATAATAAATTTTTTGAATATTATAAAAGTATGGAAATTAGTTTTAATGAAATGGTATAATTATATACATATAATTTGGAAAATAATTAGAATTTTAAATTGAATTATTATTTATGAAAGCATTTATTGGATTTGAGCTTTTATAAATTATTACACCATTATTTACATATAAGTTTATGCTAAACTTGATTGGTATTTCACCAATTATGTATTAAACCATGTTTATGTATCATGACATGCGACATTTCATTTTGTAACATTTGTTCATATTTATTACCATGGTTTCATTTTTAGTTTGCGTTTAATTTGTTTTGTTTTAATGAGAAAAGAAAAGAAAAGGAAAGGAAAGGAAAGGAAAATAAATGGAAGAGAGATGGGAAAAAGAGACATGAAAGTATGGTTAGAGAGAGAGAGAGAGAATATGGTAGCCATGCCTTCTTTTCCTCACCTCATTTTCATCATATCATCTCATTTCCATCTTCTCTTTCTTCCTCCTTCACTTCTCCACCTCCTTCACTACCATCTACCACCTCAAAACACCACTCAAACCATCTCAAAACTCAAGTTTGCCTTTACAAAAAATGTTCCTCACCTTATCCGACACATCATGGGATGATCAAGTTCTCGTTTTGAGCACATTTTGCCATCTTAGAATTCTCTTGAGTTTCTGTTTTAAGATAATCCTCCCACTTTTAGTTAAGTGTTTAAGTTTCCTAACCTCCTATATTAGTTTAGAGTTAAACAAGTTATGTTTAGTGAACTTGGAAAATTCTAGGAGGATCTTTGATAGTTTAAATGAATAGAAGTGTTATAGTAGGGAGTTTAGAAAGTTACTACCAGCCTTTAGTGATAGAATCCCTGGTCTAAGTGAGTGTAGAATCCCAAACACGAACTTAGAATTTTCCGATATCGAGTTTTTGTTGATTTGTGGTGTTCAAATGAAATCTGGAATGACTCGAGAAACCTGAAAAATATATTGCAGATATTTTAGGATGTGTAGGCTATTTGGAAGATACCCTAGAAACCCGAGCCCCCATCTCCCATACTTGGCTGCCAATTATGGCCGCAATTTGAGGCCAGATCCTGGAACTGGGGCTTGGATTTTGGTGCATTGCTCAATCATCTGATATCTAGGCCTATCCAATGTGCAAAATGTCTTAATTTCTTCTTGGGTAAAATCTGGGAGTGTTTTATTTAGTTTTAGATTTTGTTTTACGACTTTTGAAAACTAGATTTTTGGTATTTAAGTTTTGACTCGGTCGTTTGACGTTTGTACGTCAACGTCGGGAGTTGTTTGGTTGTTCTTGCATGCAAGGACCATATGTTCTAACCTATGTGCATTTCGCGTGCCGTATCGATTTTCGGATTTGATTTTGATTTTATTACGATATGCATTGAATTGTAGGTACTTTCGCGTGGACTTCCGGGACGACGAAGAAGAGCAAGACGTTCATCGATTTCGGCTAGAGCGAGGATAGTAGGTGAGTAGATATATATCTACGGGGAAAGTCGGGTGGATGGCGTATAGCACCCCCGCAACCGTAGTATTAGGGTACTAGGTATATAGTTATATATATAAATATTAGATATGTATAATTAGCTAATAGGGTTCTATGAGATTATAGGCGATAGTAAGCGTACTCGTAGGGAGGAATATCCTTAGTTCTTATTTTCTTAGGATTGATCCATCGATATATATGTTGTTACACACACACACATACATGTAAGTTTGAGGATAACTTGGATATAACATCACGAGATGAGGATATGATATGTTAGAATGATATGAGTCGATATGATCGGACATGATGTCACGAGGCTATGTTTTATGACATGAGATGAAATGTCATGATATAATATATGAACATTAGGTGATATATATAACATGTGACGATATATGACTAGATGAGATGATAGGATGTACGTGACCATAAATCCGCACCCTTGATTTGATGATATCATACGATAGATTATACCGTACGTGATATGATGTACAAGATGATTGATCCGCACACTTGACTTGATGATATCGTATGATGGATTATACCGTACGTGATATGATGTACATGATGATTGATCCACACTCTTGACTTGATGATGTTGTACGATGGATTATACCGTACGTGACACTATGAGGCTGGATTACCGACTTATGGATGTATCGACTCGGAAAATTATTGTTTTCTAACCACTTAAGTAGATATTAGGATATAATTAGCCATACCTATTTTCAAAACTAACAAATCGTTATGCATTTTTAAATGACAATCTCAAAGGACGCTACGGATTTTCAAGTGGTATCTTTTTCTCAAAAACACCGTAGCCCTTTTTTTTTTAAAATCAACGATTCGTACTATTTTAAACTATAAATATATGGCTCATATGTAGCTATGTATTTTATACTGTTGCGTTTACAATTTCCTTTTTCTACTATGTTTGTATTATTCTCATTTTTTTGCGGTATACATACCACGTTCTTTCCTTATCTTACACGATATCGTCCGCTAGGACACATGCACCATTACCGATGATGCGCATGTTGCATGTATGCATACTCGCCGGCTCACACACTCATCATCGGTAATTGCCATGCCACGTACACATTAAATATCATTACTTCACCATATCACCTAGTAGCCTGTAGTTTTTTAGTTATTGTTTAATGCCCATACCACATTTACTAGATCAGTTATCGTATTTTCTTACTTAGTTAGATGCCATGCTCATATAAATACACTGGTTATGCATTACGGATTTGTTCTGTGCTTGTACTCATTGTTTCATTATTGGTTCATGCTTATGAGATTTCGGTTTTTATAATATTTCCGGATTTGAGAAACCGCAGATACATTTTGAAAACTTATGATTGTTTTTAAAATGCGGTTTATCTTGATATGATGTGTAGCGTCCACCATAAGTTTTCTTGGTTCTGAGTTATGTGTATACCTGATTCGAGAAGAGATTAGGCACTGTCTGTGGGTACATGGTAGACCCGGTACGGTACCCGGGGCAAGAAGATCTTATAGAGAGACGTTGAGCCCGGCAGGGGAGCACTACCGACCGGTGATAGTTTTGGATCGGCGGATATCCGGAGGATACCGACCGGAGTCGTGTGATCATATGGATTTGAGGGCTGATCCGATGAGACGGCGTTCGAGATATGAGGATTTATGTGTCGATGTTGGACACGAGTTTTATGATGTTTTCAAGTGTCGATGCTGGGTACTCAGGTTTTTATGATGATTTGGTGTGTCGTAGATGGACACACGTTGGATGATACACCTATACAATTACATATGATACAAACATTGTACCATATTATGATACGGGCACGAGTACATTAGCATTATTATACTTATGTTTACTCTATCACCCTTATTACCACTCAATATTATTATATTATTATATACTTGTATGGCCTATGAGATTGTCATACATTCGATTTCTACCTGGTGATGTCTTCTACTCACGAGTTGGCAACTCACCCCCGTTGTGCTATAGTTTTCTTGCAGGATTGACCGCACGGATTCAGTAGCGACTTGCTGGCACACAGCTTTATTTCGGGTGATTTGCATTGGTAGGTAAGGTACACTTTATATCGTGACCAACATTTGTATATATTTATTTAGTTGTGTCTAGTTAAAAGCTCTATCAACCAGACTATGTATTATTTGGTAGACCGAGAGATCGATTTGTATATTCTTTCGGATTTAGAGTCACAGATATATTTTTATTCTTTATATTTTGGGTTTGATGATACTTTGCTTTTCTTATTCTTCTTTTCTGTGATTGATCTTCGCCTTGGGGCGTCGTATATCTTTATTTGTGTGGTTGTGTTTCCGCCAATTGGCGAAGTGCTAGCTCCCGCTTGGGGATGCCTATTATTATTGCTATGTATTGGTTTTGGATCAAAATTTACAAAGGAGGTGCTGACCAAATTTCAAATGACGAAAATGTTATCAAAAATAGATACAACTCACTTATATTTTCATACAACATTACTTATACTTTTCAAGAAAGAACTTGATTTCATTATACCTTTGTTTCAAAATTTCACCTCCATTATTTTACTAAAAAGGTTTAGATTTCTGGGCTTTCGGCTTACTTGGATTACGGTGGGTCCTATAGACTTCACGTGATTCAAGTGCCGGTCACATGCCAAATCTGGGTCATAACAACTGCATCAAAGGCGACATTAATCCCTTCGATGTGCATGAAGTGCGTTATGAAGACGCCAGATACTTCCAAGAAAAGCCTAGAAAGCCGAGGGTAATAGCTGAATCTGTGAAAGTCCTGATTAAAACAGAGCAACCGCTAGTCATCGCCCACGTCCGAGTACCTCACCTGGGAAGCGACATAGAGGATGAAGAGCCCGTGGTCATGCCTCACACCCGAGTACCTCATTTGGGAGGATGAAGAAGATGAACCATGCATCGAGCTCAAGGAAAAATGCACCTCGAACCTAAAGCAAGGATCCAAAAGCAGTGATTCAGGCGACGAGTCAGAAGAAGCCTTACACATTACTAGGATTCCTCCCAAACACTTCAAAGAGCTTGATACACTCGAGACCCATGCAGTCGAAGAGCTGGCTACCTTCGATATCCCACTAAGAAAATCGGGAGACAAAAGGATTCTGTTCCATAAGTGATATGATAACCAAGCCCTACCAGATGCATAGCATGTGATGAATCCGAACGCTAAAATGATGCAGCCTATCAGAATGCCTAAGTACTTCTCAGAAAAGTTAAGAAGCTTGCTGAAAGCTCAGGGCTTTTCATTCGAGCAATCGATGACACAAATCCAATTCTATAAGAATATCTGGGAGTTGTCCAAAGCTCAACCTGTCAACGAAGATGGGAAGACCATCAAGAAAGGATTGGGTTACATCGCAAAAAAGAAACCTGGCAACAATCGTAGATTAAGTCACACTTGCTATGCGATTCATGAAGCTAAAAATCCAATCAATGAAGATATAAATGATAATGTAGCTTTGTCGTACAACACAAACGCACAGAGCATGTCGTATATTATCCACGGACTACACCTGATAGCATCCCAACCATGTTCATATAATAATGGTTATGCTATCCCAAACCAAACCCTCCAGATACTACACCTGCCCTATGGGCCTGATGCATTGAGCGTACCGTATCCAATCCATAAGCATAAATTGTAACAACTCTGTTTCAATGTACAGAAAATTGTTTAAAAGTTGATATACAAATGGAGTATTTGCAATCCTGTGTATACTATAAGTATTTGATTTGCTTTTGAACAGCAAGAAACAACTTGTAGCTCACTAATAAAGCTTGCACAGCTGTGACGTAGCCTCTGTGTTCGAATCCCCTCAGCCACATATTTTTTTGTTGATATTCTTTTAAATTTTTAGAAGCTCAAAAGTTCACACGTGCAAAACACGTAAAATGAAAAGTCACAACAAAATCAAACATGTGCACTGAGGTATACCAAGCGACATGGACACGTGGCAGAGATCCACACCTCAACCATCGGATTTGGACCGGCGAGATGTGAAGGGGGACCAGCACCACCGGTTTAGACCGTAGGTAATACTCTGAATTTTTAAACCTAGCACCCCTTGGCCTACCCCACTACCCTCATGTTGTTTGTTTACTCTGCAATTATCCAAAGAATTTAAAATCACTATTAAACCAAATTTTAATGCACATTTTTAATTCTTTCTTCATTACCCTAAAACCTAATCCTACCCTATAAATACAACCCTACACTTTGGCCTCTTCATTCTGAAAATTATCACAAAAACTCTCTAAAATTTCTAAGTCCAAAGTTATACAAGTGGAGTTAGCAAAGGTCGAAGTTCCGGCAACATTTCGAGAAGGATCCGGCGACGAAACAACTCCTAGATGATCCCAAAATCTTCCCCTACCACTTCTCTCTAATTCCAACCTGTATGTTCCCACTTTTCCCCTGCTCTTCTATTAAAACGAATTCATTCTGCAAAACTAGTCGGAAGCGGAGTTAATCCGACTTCTGATTCTATTTTAATTAAAAACACAATCTTTCTTTAGAACAAATTCACCAACTTTTTGTATATTGTTTAGCAATCATAAACATACACATTAAAATAAGTTTCGTCTCAAAATAATATGTATTGCAACTTCTATTTTAATTTTACGGTAAAATACCATCATGTTTATATACGACATTGTTTATTCATTTTACCCATATTACCTTTAGAAAACTCACGAGGTAATGAACTACCTCATGACAACATACATTTTTGACGCAGAACGATGACTTTTGGAACATTAGTTGTGGGAAAATACGAGTTTACATTTAAATACCATAGACATTCAAAAACTGTTTTCTTTAAAAATGTATTATTTAATTCCTTGCAAATACGTCTCTACAACCCATTTTGGAAAACCCCGATCAGGATGGTGCGGGTTATCGCACATCCTCGGGCCTAGTAGACCAAGATGCAGACCTCCTCATGGAGCATCCGATCTCGATGGAATTTTTAATGCAATTTTTAAGAAAAATGAGATTTCTACTTAATAAATAAAATTTATTTTTATTAAATATATTTATATGAATATTATCAAAATATATACTTTAAATATATTATATATATTCTATATTTTCTAAATCAAAGGAATCACAAATTTCATGAAACTGCCATTATAACTCAATACAATTCCAATATTATACTAAAATACCATATACAATGAAATCTAGGTTATCCACTAGAATATTTCACTTTATAAAAATTACAATTATGAAAACCTTAAAGACGATAATTAAATACTTGAGGTGTATTTTGAAAATATATCAAACTATTTTTCATAAAACTCCCTCAAGTTATATTAATTTATAATAAGGACCCTAGTAAACATAGGTTTAAGCGGGACCCGTTCTCTTGAGCCTCAGGGAGCCGAAGAATATGGGTGCTTGCCTATCTAAGGTAGACAACCTAAACAATGGTGTTATCAATATGGTAACTGTCTTGGAAAAAGACACAAATCTTATCGTCCATATGCAACAGTTACCGATAACATCAAAACTAATTCAGGACTTCAATTTGTTTTAAAGTGTCTGACTTAGACAGAGTCTCAGTCTAATATGAAATCAATCTGACTTGAATTCAATTCAAGTATAGCTACAATACAACATGAATCCATTTATACCAGAATTCAATCTATATCAACATGACTCGACTGAACCGAACTATGGATATACTCAGATTACATGACTATCCATTTATATCCATTCCGTTTACATGATATCATAGTTTCATCAAGTCTTCCATCTATAAAACAAAATAATACAATCAATACAAAAGACATTACGGGGGTTTAAAGGGGTAGACTGGTACGGAATGTGTTAGAAGTGGCACGAGACGGTCACTTTAATACACCTAACCTGAATATACATTGTTGTTGTACCGTGGCTTAACGGTTCCTTATGCTCCGTATACCTTAGTCTCCGGAATAGTGGGACTCCTCTCGTATACACTAGCATATTCTGTATCAAGCTACAAACAACTGCGTTAACATAACAAACTCACCAGTTATATTCTCATCTGTCTATTCTTACCTATCTTTGGGACTTACCGAGCGATTGTTCGCTGACGACATTCCTTCTCTTTTTCTTTAGAATGTTGTCAGGTGGATCAGACTTTCTAGAGGTCGAGCCCAGTACTGAAGATTTGGAGCAGTTCGCCATTGACTCAAAGCTCTAGATACTTGTATATATTTTCTTTTCAGTTCATGTCATTGTTTAGGCATTGCTTTCCATTCCTGTATTTAAATTTTTAGTTGTACTTGTAAAGAAATGTTAATAAATAAAAGTTGTCGTTCATTTACATTCATGTATCTTGTGTATATTTTACATTATATTACTTAGTTACGCTTAGCGTGTTTACTTCTGAGTAAATACGCAGCGGGCCTCGTCATGTCTCCTTACCGTTCACTGGGAAGCGGGGCGTGACATAAATCATTAGAACCATCGCCCAATTTGGTTCTTGCTCAACTTGTAAATCCACAAACCCTGTCTCATGAAGTTCTCATGACTCATCGAGATTCAATCAACCCTACAAGATCCTTACGACTCGTTAGGAGAAAATGCCTTATAGGATCCTCACGACCTGCCAGGAATAAGTACTCAGGGAGATGGAAACCTATCCGCTACTTAAGTACGCCTTATCAACCCCCTGCGAGATCCTCATGACTCTTCAGGATATACCAACTTGCAAGATCCTTACGACTTATAAGGATGAAGCTCCCTGCACGATCCTTACGACTTGGAGGAAATAAGTGTACAAAAGGACGGAGATATATCCGCCATTCCAACATGCCACCCCAACCAAAAACACCAGCAGCAATAAACCTGCCCTATGGGCCTGATGCTCCAAGCACGGCGTATACGATCCACGGGCATAAATCACCCACATCTCAGTCAAACTCCACAAATCAGCCCTACACGCCAGACGCTTCAGGCGCACCGTATACAATCCCCAGGCGCAAACAACTTTCGTCACCCCCAAGTCTCCCGTGGCCGGATGACTGTCGTGAAATCAAAAAAGATGAAGCTGCGCCCAAAACAAACCTGAATGATCTGCCTCAAGCTCCGAAAGCACTCGAAGAATGGATTGATACCACTATTGATGAACTCCGAGAAATTAATCTCGGTACTAATGAAGATAAAAGGCCTACAATCGTCAGCATTTTGTTATCCGAAAGCCAGGTTGAAGGTCTCAAGGCTTTTCTAATGGAGTACCGTGATTGTTTCACGTGGAACTACACCAAAATGCCTGGTATTGACATAGAGATAGCTGTCCATAAGTTGGATATATCTCCAGAAATCAAACCCGGGAAGCAAATTCCACGAAGAATGATTCAATGCTGGATTCATCCGTGAAGAGCAATATGCCGAATGGATAGCAAGCGTCGTTCCAGTAAAGTAAAAGAACAAAAAAATCAGAGTCTGTATCAACTTCAGGGATCTGAACAAAGTATGCCCTACAGATGATATTCTGCTACTCGTAACGAAGCTGATGATTGATAAGACGTCAAGTCATAAAGTATTCTCCTTCATGGATGGATCATCTAGATACAACCAAATCAAGATGTCTCTTGAAGACGAAAAGCATACGGCCTTCAGAACTCCCATTGGCATCAACTGCTATAAAGTTATGCCATTTGGTATGAAAAACGCCGGTGCTACCTACCAAAGGGCAATGACCAAAATATTCGATTATCTAATCCATAAGATCGTCGAGTGCTATGTAGATGATCTGGTGATAAAAAGCATGACTCACGAAGATCACTGGAGCCATCTGCGGATTGTATTCGAACGTCTTCGTGAATACAATTTAAAGATGAATCCTTTGAAATGTGCATTCGATGTATCCTCTGGGAAGTTCCTAGGGTTCGTCATCCGGCATCGCATCGTCGAGATTGATCCGTCAAAGATTCAATCCATTCTCAAAATGCCGCCGCCCAAAAGTTTAACACAATCGAGATCGTTGCAAGGCAGGCTCGCCTGCATCAAGCGGTTCATCGTTAACCTATCGGGTAAATATCAACCCTTCAGGTGGTTGACGAAGAAGGATGTCCTGTTCAATTAGGATGACGAATGTCAAAGGGCATTCAAGGATATCAAGCAATACTTGCTTAAACCTCCCATTTTAGCTGCTCCAATCCCCGGACGTCCGTTGATCCTTTATATGACGGCATTGGAAAGTTTCCTAGGGGCATTACTCGCTCAAAATAATGATGAAAATAAGGAAAGTGCCTTATATTATGTAAGCTGAGTGTTAATAGGAGCAGAAAATAATTACTCCCTATCAGGAAGCACTTCCTCGCATTAGTGTTCGCTGTAATGAAACTTCGACACTATGCATTGACACATAAAATTCCATTGATTCCACCCCCTCAAGTACTTGATGAACAGAGCCGTCCTAATTGGAAGGCTGGCTAAATGGACATTAATTTTAATGGAATTTGAAATCGCGTGCATGCCGCAAAAAGCAATCAAGGGATAAGCGAAAGCTGATTTTCTGGCAGCATATCTAAATGCAGACGATTCTCCGCTCAACTGCGAGCTCCCTGACGAACATGTCTTGAGCATAATCTTTACTGAAAGAGATGACAAGATAGAAGTGGATTGCTAGGAAATGTACTTCGATGGAGGCTCTTCTATATGGATCGATGATAACGGCTTGTCCAAAGTCCAAGAAGGGGTCGGTCTAATCTTCGTCACTCCAGAAGGAGGGATCTTGCGCTATTCCATGGTTCTGTCCGACTCTAGAACCAAAAATGAAGCAGAATATGAAGCGCTTCTTTCTTTTCTAGAGATGGCCGTAAACATGAAGATACAGAATGTCCATATCTATGGGGATTCACGGCTGGTGATCAACCAAGTCAACGGCGAATACAATATATACAAACCTGAACTCGGAAAATATAAAAATAATGTTCAAGAACTGCTGAAGCAGATCCCTCTATTCACATTAGAAAGTATTCCTCGAATAGAGAATAGAGAAACTGATGCTTTTGCAAAATTGGCAAAAAAAACTAGCTTATGAAAGCAACGACGAAATAAGAATAACGGTCCAAAATTGGAAGATAATACCACTGTTTGAATTCCCTGAAATATCAGCCAAAGACATACTCGACTCGTCAGTGATGGCATCCAAACAAGAGGAAGATTGGCGCCAGACATTCGTTGACTACTTCAAATACAAAAAGCTCCCTGAGGACAAGTCGCAAAGACGACAACTCTTGAAAATAGCACTATCGTACCCATACGTCAGGGACACCCTATATCGAAGATCCTTTGATCAATTATGGTTAAGATGCCTTGGTCCTGAAGAATCCATATTGGTTGTAAGCGAAGTTCATGATGGTCTTTGTGGTGCACACCAAGCTGGACCTAAGATGAAACTTAAAATAAAAAGAATGAGCTATTACTGCCACACTATGATAAAGGAGTGCATGGACTACGCAAAAAAATGTCACGCGTGAAAATTACTTGGTGACTTCATTCATCGACACCCAAACCCTCTGCATCCAACTGTAGCATCATGGCCTTTTGAGATGTGGGAAACTGTCGGGCCTATTGACCCACCGTCATCTGGGGGTCACAAGTTTATCCTGGCTACCATCGACTATTTTTTTAAGTGGGCCAAAGTTGTAGCACTTAAGGAAGTGAAGACAGAAAATATCTTACGCTTCTTCAAACAAAATGTGATATACCGCTTTAGTATTCCAAAGCGTATATCTCTAATAATGGACCGACGTAAAAAATCTTCAGAATCAGCCGCTTTGCCAACAAACACAAAATAGATTGGAGATATTTGTCTATCTACAATCCACGTGCTAATGCTATGCCGAGGCGTTCAACAAAACTCTCATCAAGCTGCTAAAGAAGATGGTCTTTAAAAATAAAAGTGACTGGCACGAGAGACTACCAGAAGGTTTATGGGCGTACCGCACCACATACAGGATGGCCGTATTACCGCAACCCCTTATTCGCTAGTATTCAGCATCGAAGCCGTATTACCGCTGGAGATTGAAATTCTTTCGCTCCGTATTACTATTCAACACGGGCTAACTTCTGAACAGAATGCTCAACTCTGCCTTGATGAGCTGGATGCTTTAGATGAGATCCGCCTGATAGCGCAATAAAATATGGAAGTCTATAATGTCACGAGCCTATGCCAAAATGGCGCGACAACGTTCGTTCCAAAAGAATGAGTTAGTGATTTTCTTATACTGACCAATCATCCTGAACCGTGCCAAACGTGGGAAATTCGAGCCTAATTATGAAGGCCTATATTTTATTGAAAAAGTCTTCTAAGGTGGAGCATACCAATTGATCGACATGAATGATGCAAGGCCAATGCCTCCCATCAAAAGTCGATTTCTTAAAAATATCATGCTTGATGAACCAATCTAACTAATATTGTCCGAGAAGACCTTAAACTACTGCTTGGTCCGAGACGACCTTAAACTTCCGCGGTCCGATATGTCTTTAAACTAATGCCTATTTTGTATTGAATTTAAACTAATACTACGTCCGAAATAACTCTAAACTACTTCTTGGTCCGAGATAATTTTAAACTATTTTTTGGTCTAGGACGACCTTAACTATTGCCTAGTCCGAGATGATCCTAAACTAATATCGCCCTATGGCAGGTTGATATAAAATAACCCTCCATATACAATCCATAAGCGACCATCGTGAAATAGAAGCCAACAAACTGTGACATTGGAGTCGATAATTCTCCCTTACTGCCCTATGTCGAGTAAACTAGCTTGACATACACTATCCATGGGAAACAATGGACCGCCAAGTATTTAAAACTGGAGTGGATCACTATGTCCATAAGATGGGATCATGTCATGCGGATCTCTAAAGTCCCTAAATCCACAAGCATAGCAGCGGGTCTCGGCGCATATTATCATAGACTCTATTTAATAATGATTCTCAAATGATGGACTTTCCCAGCCGATTATAGTTACTATACGATACCGCTGCCGAAAAGCATGTGACTCTCTATAGAACCAGCCGAATTGGCTGTCGCATGGGAAAGACAGAGACGAAATAAAATGAAAATCATGACGGATCCTGATGGATGTATCCAAATTAGCAATACACTTGTCCCTAATTCTGTAACCGAAGGTTCAGTCCCTAATATTCAAATACCCGGATCTGTTAATCAAGCCGATGAGGAATATAAACCTAATGGACTTGTCTCATCTACTACCTCCGACAAATGGGAAGTTTCTAGATGATCTCGTGATTATAATAATTGACGAAAAGTTTAGGCTTCTTGCTGGTTAGCCTGACGGTGAGTGAAAGTGACTCGGTCCTGAGGAAGATGCTTAGCTAGTTTTGAACTTTGGAAAGTCAATCTCTTCAAGACAATTCTATGGTTACTCTGAAGCGCGGACACATCAGGCACGTCCAAGGTAACCCAAACGTACATAAAAACACCACCGCATGTGCAGAAGAGTGAATTTCACCTCTTCATATTTAAAGTCCCACCGAGGCATGCAAAAGAGCATTTTTTATGCCATCAGAACGGTCGAGCCGAACAAGACGGCAAAGTTTCGCCTGACAGTGTCTCCAAGCACGAAGGACTCACCAAATTAAAAGGGGATAAGTTCAAGTGACTACTAAAGTCCTACTGAGACGCACAAGGGAATGTTCTTGACATTATCAGAACAACTCATGCAAATCAAATTAAAAGTCCTACCCGGCTATGCCTCTAAGCCCATCAAACGTTCTACCAAAACAAAAGGATCAAAACTAAATAAGACAATGAAGTCTTACGGATGACTTACATAAGTGACTTGACGTCACACGTAAGTTGTAAAATTCTATCAATAACCTACACCAATAACTTTCTTACCATGAATCGAAAGTCAATATCCTGTCATACCCTCTCGACTCGCTAGGAAAATCATACAATAAGAACCTTACGACCCATTAGAAAATCAACCCTCATGGAATCCTCTCAATCCATGAGAAAGCAAAACAAAACAACCTACAAAATTCCCATGGGACACCACCTCTACCACGTGACAATAAAGTCAACTATGCATACCCTACGGGCCTGATGCTTCAAGCGCACCGTATACAATACATGAGCACAAACAACATCAATACCAAGTCCAAAACAAGTGCCACAAATGTGCACAAAAGCAAAACTAAGTGCAGCGGGTGTGGAAGGAAGCATCTGTCAAGTGCAACGGGTGTGCACGAGAACAACATCAAGTGCATCTAGAGTGCACGGAAATCTCAATCAAGTGCAACTAATATGCACGAATAAAAATCTTAATCAAGTGCATTTAGTGTGCACAAAATCTTATCACATGCGTCCCGTGTGCACGAAACATCTAAATCAAATGCGTCAGGTCTGCACAAAAACCTCTAGTGCAGTAAATGCACGAAAATATAAATCTGGTGCACTACGTTCCCGAAAACCCATCAATGTTTCAAATGTGCACAAAAACAACACCAAGTGTGCCAAAGTGTATAAAATCATAAACGTGTGCAATTGCGTGCACAAAATACGTGTCAATGCACTGCAAGCACATGGAAGCTATACCAAGTGCATAAATCAAGTCAAGTGCATACAACATGCACGAAATCAAATAGACTGCAATGAAATACATAGAATCATAATTACGTGCAATCAAATGCACAAAATCGATATCAAGTGCAACAACTGTGCACAAATCAAAATATCCAATGTAACGTTGTATAAAACATAAACCCAGTAGTGTAAGTCTACGGTAGCGCCCCGGCCGTCTTTCAGACGCCAAATGCGGAACAAAAACTTTTATAACTGGCGCTATCGCATACTAAAACCCGGATCTGCCATTAACGCTAAACTAACAATCTACAAAGAGGGAAGAAAGGTTATACCGAACGATCCGAGTCCTTCGTTCTTTAACCATCATCCCACGCTCCGTTGCGGCTGCTCCGATCTCGTCGATCTCCGATCTCCTCGTCCAGGTGGCACCACATCGTCGGATCTTTAAACGGGCTCCCGCCTCTGACTCGAGGCAACTCGGTCGTCAAGTTTGCTAAAAGAGACGACCAAGATTGATGTAGAGAATGAGTGGAATACTTTGTCTCGCTTCGTCCAAAACCATGGACGAACGGTTAATGAAGTTGCCGTGGGAATCGGGTGATGGAATGAAATGAGCTGTGAAATTCCATATACCGAAACTATCATAATCTTTTTTCCAAATCAAGTGAGTGTGTGAGAAAGTGAGGGGAGGGGCCGGCCATATAAGAGGAGGGGGGTGATGGTAGGAGCAAGTGTTAACCATAAGCAAAAGATCTTTAACAAATATCTATCATGCAAACAAAAGGAATTAATGGTAAAGGGTGACTCATTAAACACATCATCAAGAAACCATTAATGCACTAATGAGTCATGAAGCCTAGTCATCATCTAGAAGCTCCTAGAACCATCCACACACTCATGACTCACCTCAGAGAAGAAAAGATAAATCCGCATTTAACCGAATGTTAATTACGGCTGATAGAAAACTGGAAACTGGCAACTTCCAAAAGTGATCCCGAAACGAATTTCAGGATAACCCCGTAACAATATAAATATACCCGCATTTGTATTACGACCGAATACAAATGCAACTTAGACAAAGATATTATATCTACTCTGTACAATACTCGGATCCGGCTTAAACCAAAGCCGACCAGTATCATCTGCCCGAAAAATAACACGTGCGTAAACGCACGTACATTTTCCGAACCCTGCCATAAAACCATACGGCCTCTACAACGTTTCGCCCGAACTTGGGAAACTGTCTGTGGGGAACTCTAATGACTCGTCAGTACCCTGGCAGTGGGTTTAACCACAAACCGTCAGCTGCACTAGCTATGCGTAACGGCTACCCATGGACTGACCTCAAGGGAGGCTGATGAGTGAACTCATCCAGAAACCCTACTGAGCCTAACAGTGACAATGTATATACAGTCCGGTCCGTTCGTCTATGAGTATCGCATATCCGGCCTAGGGGGCTAGTAACGTCAGACCCCCAATAGCTGTATAAGTCGTGTCGGAGACAAGCCCTGAACACCCTGAGATACTACTGGAGTACCTACCAGTAAATCTCACCTGCCTTGGCCAAGGACTTGGTGTAATGGCTTTCCTAGACACAGCGCGACCTCCACTCCCAATACCGGGAGAGACGAATCCC
Organism: Agapanthus africanus; assembly: GCA_030015575.1. Lineage (NCBI taxonomy): Eukaryota > Viridiplantae > Streptophyta > Magnoliopsida > Asparagales > Amaryllidaceae > Agapanthus > Agapanthus africanus. Next base: position 459,243,287 of record JASDDO010000012.1, on the reverse strand, counting down.
CTGCCGATCCGCTCACGTGCCTCCATGTGGCTCGGGACTGTACCCAAAAACTACCTGTTTGCACGACTCCTTTGAGCCGTGGTAGGATAGAAATCAAAGCACAGTGGGAACTCACACGAGACAAATGACGACCTCAGGTCGATGAACTAACCTGTACACATGTCACCAGGGAACTGCTATCTGACGATATGTATAATACCAACTAGCAGATTCCCGGCGAGTCCTGTCCAGTGTACTCATAACCCAATGAGCACCTGTATACATCTTAGGTGATCCAACTGACACCAGTGGCTTGTGAGACCGGCCACCGCCCCTCGTCGGGGTCTCGACTGTATACACTAGTCTACTCCGGAGTATCGATGCCCTGTCTCGAAACTCCCACGACTAGGGACCACTATTAAGGATATGCTTATAGACCACCCAACTCTCACTTATATGATCGCCCTCATACTGTTGGTAGTCAAGCAAGATCCTAAGGGCTCTATCAAAGTGTAATCGTGATCAGTCACCTGAACCTATACACGACTGATAAAGGCAAACCAGATAGCATACTATCATCTTGAGTAAGACTGTCCTACCGGTATAAGTCCTCCGCAATCATTGCAATCACGTACCTGCGATCCAATAATTGACTTTGAGGGCACTATATCCAACAATCTCCCACTTGCACTTAAGGCTAATTATTGCGATGTTGCGTACTCACGGCCCATGTGAAACCAACACCCAACTCCTCTACTAATCAGTTTCACAAAGCCCGTTTGTAAAACTATTGTGTTCGAGAAATAGCCTCAGTGAGTGGATCTGCCAGGATGTTTCTTTCTATGTCTCTCTTAATCTCAAGTTCGCGGAGAAAGCCATCTCCCGAATTGAGTAATACCCGTCTTAGAATATGTCTGGATATCTGATGGGACCTAGTTCATAAATGAACTCCAAATCCAAACTTCTTAGACTGTATCGAAAACTGAACCTAATCAGTATCGGCACCATGCCTCCGACAGTATCGTCTTGGACCATCTGTCCAAAATACTGTCCCTCGTCAGAGGGAAAAACTATAACTCTTGACAATCACTCTGTCATCCATGTCACCTTTGAAGCCTGGAATGATAACCGTCTCTCGAAGGAGGCTGCCGTCATCAAATCCGTAGAACATCCACTTATGTTCTAAAACTGCTTCCTTATGTTTCTCCAGGATTGGATTAATACAAACTTATCGCATCTAGTGCAAAAAACAACATCTGGTGTGGTACTTGACATCTCATGATTGACTCAGTTGCCTAAGCTAGTGATCTGCCAATCATGCACATCCCTCTCCCCTTTAGTCTGTAAGACACCTTTAGAGAGGGTGACTCCATCACCTGCAGGTACACCACCATGCCAGGAGTCCTCTATTCTAAAAACCATTAGAATACTGTCAAAGTACCCACATTGGGAAACTACCCAAATCCAGATCTAAAACCATAGATCTAGAAACCAGAATGTCAGATATTATATCCATATCCTGTCTGGAGAAACAACTGTGTGACGACCACAGTACAACCGATCGTAGTATAGGAATTTTACTTCCTACTATGTGTATGTCATCCAAATACCAGGACATCACACCTTACTACCTTCTTAACAGATCCATCCCCTATTCTGATGAAGTCAAACCCATGACTGTCACATCAAAATTAGATGATCAATCTCCGCTATAACTGCTCTAGTCTATAAATAGGCATAAGCTACTTGCCCACTTTACTTCCGCTGCTCCCACTGACCACAACAACCCTCCTACCGGGTCTCATAGCCTGGAACAACAGTAGTGTCAAGTCTGGGTAGATAAGAACCTCCCTGTCACCGTCCTTGAGGCTACTGAAGTACCTCTCGGGTGTCTGAGGTTACCCACCAAATCTGCGGAGTGGCTAATGGAATGTCAAACCTGATTGAATCTGTAGGTCCTATTAAATTTTCCGTAATCGTTTGTGGTTCTGGAATCACTTCCAGTTCTACCATACTCCCACAACTGTTTTTTGAAAAAATCCATTTTACTAAAACTGTGGCGAGTTAAGAACAATATCACTATTGATCTTCCAGATGGTAGAAAATCAACCCTTGTCATAGCCTGGGCCAACCCACAAACAGCCATTACAGAAACGTGCCCTGAGTTATCCAGAGTCTGGTTTTAAGCATAAGCTGGACAACTCCCCTTACCTTAACAACGTTAAGATATGATCCATTCTATATCCAATATAGAAACTTTGGCACTAATTTAATTGGAACCAGATTCTAATCATGCAGCTGTCTCCAGTACATATCAACATTAATGAAGAGAGGCTAATCAGCATTACTCAACTTAGGAATCCATCCAATTATGAGTAACCTGAAAGAGAAACAAGTTTCTCAAAACTTTTACTATCATCTGAATATCAATCACAAGTATCTACATCTTCGATCTCTTTGAAGAATCCCGATACTTACGACATCTGGTTCTCTACTTTATTCTTATACCCACAACTTCTCAAAACTTAGACCTTGTATTTCTACGAAACACTTGTCTAAATACCAGAGAAGTCATAAGTAAACAGAACAAAGTACGAGGACCTACCCCTTTGTCCTGATGGACACTGGACAACATACAATACTCTGTATAAGTCCGCTGAGTTGAATAACTCAAAACCTGTGCGTCGTAGGTTGAAAACTGTACCCTGGCGATTTCCTCAAATATCACCAATTACAACGAATTCCGATATAATGAGGATGATCACCTAATTCCCAATAACTTCCTCCCACTCATCATCTGTAAAACCATACAGATATGAGAATGAAACCTGGTGAATACACACCCTGGAGTAAGTATCTAATCGGGAAAACAGTTTTTCATTAACAATGCACTGAAACATGAAAATGTTTCGTAGGGGTATCCTGGTATTCATAGTAATGCCTCTTCCATAATCCAATTCATGACTTTAACCGTATATTTCTTTGCCATCTCTCCAAATCCCTTTATTTGTCTTTAGTCTTTACCTTCTGTACACCATCGATAGGCTAAATGGTTTTCTTCCTTCCCTACCGTTCGGCACCAGCCTATGGTTTGGAAGAAGATTATCCAGTAAGCATAATAGGTGTACCCTCCTAAACCAAGGAGTACTCGCAACTGAGAGAAGGTGATGATAAAAGATAACTAAATAATACCTTATTCTTTTAAAGGTGAAATAGGAGTGGCGACGAAGTACGCGGTTTGGTCGTGAATGATAACAGTCGCAACTTACTTTGCCATCTTTCTAATCCCTTTATTTTGTCTTTACATATTACCTTCTGTACACCCTACTTAGGCTAATTGGTTTTCTTCATTCCCTACCTTTCGGCACCTGCCTATGGTTTAGAATAAGACTATCCAATAAGCGTAATAGGTGTACTCTCCTAAACTAAGGAGCCCTCGCAACCTGAGAGAAGGTGATAATAAAAGACAACTGAATAAACCAATTCTATTTCTCCTGAACCTTGATCCATCCTTGAAGGAGTCCCTTCGAGTTCGTATATAACCATACGATGGATCTATCCAATGGAAGTGGATGTCCGTAGTAATACGGGTGTTCTGAGAAATGCAAAGGGTAGAAGAAGGAGTGGCAATGACTTATGCAACTTAGACAATCCAAAAGCCAGTATTTTTAAGAAGGTTCGGTCAACTTGGTCCCTGAGTCATAGTCTAGGGTCGGTCAAAGGACGCTGCCAAAGAGATAGAGAAAAGAAACACTCTGCGTGCACTCTAACCTAGATCAGAATGGTTATCACTTTATCTAATCCGGAAACCTCCCACTGTACTGTCAAATTCTCCCCCAAACCTGAAAGAAGAATCAATCGGGATCACCCGAAGAGTAAACCAACTCATCAGTGGGAATCGGGATCCAACTCTCATCGCATGATAACGTGACGGAATCCACTCGCGTTATCACACTCCAGAAGGTATGCGCATGCCTGGCAAGTTTCAGTTTCTTTAGAAACTCCCGATATGATTTTTACCCCATGCTCTTATGATCGTGACTAAGGGCCAACCCATCATAAGTCACATGTCAAGTTCTTCCCATCATTATCTTGTTAATTTGAACCCACCCGTACCCGCCCTTGACTAAGGGCCAACAAGGCTGTACGACTGTCCCAAACCAACGCATCTATCTATGCAACATATGGACACCCCAGCAGCTACCAATCACTATGTCCTAGCTAAGGGCCAGACCAACATAGCTCGAATACTACTGACCATTCATATGAAATGACGGAGGGCTACGGCTGGTTTTTGGCGAAAAACCTTTAACGTAATGAACTTGATCTCGTTGAAGGAACCTGATAGCTTTTTTATAAAATATAGTGGCGAAAACCTTTGCTAAAGAGGTCACTCCCGGTGAAGGGATCTCGGCTCTTTCCTCGTGGAATGAGGTGCAGGATATTCCACTGAATACCGCGATGCACAGCAACATGTAATTGACTATAGTGAAGTTATTACCCTGACGCAAACTTCTGCCCAAGGGGTCAGTCCCGGTGAAGGGATATCGGCCCTTGCCCCGTCGAATGAGGTGCAGGATATTCCAACCGAATACCACTGTGCAAAACAAAAGGAAACATCTTTGTAATAACACCTTTTAAATTGTTCCAACAACATCCAAACAGGTTTGTTTTACTTTGCATTGATCAGAATCAACGCAGTCCCATCAAATAATCACACCAGAAAAGAACGAAAATAAAATGTACGTATATGCCATCCGCATTCGTCACTGGGTCCCGTCATCACCCGTTAGGTTACTTAACTAACGACAGAGCGGGGACTGGACTAGCGCGGGTGTAAAACATATACAACATCTAATAGTATATAAACCAATATACAATAATCGCTCCAGGCGTGATAATATGCAATATTACAGAAAAGTAATAAGCATCACAGAACAATACAGATAATCTGGGATCCCCGAGTTTCACAGAGCCGCTGCTGAAACCCGACGTTCCCCTATCGTGTGGATAGCCTGTGCAATGAAACCTAGACCCCTACGGGTGCGGCAAGTTACCCGCCAAAACCTGAAGCGAGGCAGCCCCCTACAGCATAGTGAATGGACCACCCAGCACTTCACGGAATCCGGTAGCTTGAGCACCCCTCCTTGGGTCAACGTGTACCCCCTACGAGTGCGGCGAATAGTCTGCCAATTTTAGAGTGGGGCCCCTCTGCCTCTCAAAGCCATGAGATGCGGACCCGTTGCCCCTCAGAACCCGGCTATCCGTGCACTCCGTCGCGGGGTAAAACCTAGTACAGAAATGGAAAATAGTACAATAGGTACATCGACCGCAACCTGGTCGTGCCCCAAAAGAATATTATACAACAGGCAGTGGCGGCTGTCCACAAGTTGGACGCTCGCCCCGCAATATCAAATGTACAAATAAACTCAAACTGCACTACCATTGCACACTGCTATCCACCACGACAAATCCGCAACATCACAGCACAACACAGAACATCAATGCGAATGTCACGTTCGCAAACCCGTCTAAAAGAACTATAGCAATCAGACGCGGTTTACCGATCAAATGACATTCACGGTCGGAGATATAATGTAAGCACTGTAAACTAAAACATTTAAATTTCGATCAACTAAATTTCCCGAAGTGGGCCCCACGCAAATCTGCTGTACAATAAAAAATACTGGGCCCAAAAGAACAGTTCCAGAAACCACAATTTCCCAAGTAGAATCCACAGAAGAAATATGGCTCACTGATTCACCTAGACGGCCGCGGTTCCGCGGCCAAAGCATGGCTTTGGCGGCGGTTCCGCGGTCGTACGGTCGAATCAGTGGGTCGAATTTCTCCTGTGTTCTTTAAAAACCCTGCTTGATTTTCTGGTATGGTCAAAATGACATTTGGACCAGTTTGAAAATTAACAGAAACTTTAAACTTGAAAATTATAGTTTTTGAAAATCCGTTCGATCGATCTTTTAAACGTGTTAGCACAAGTTAGTAAAGCTTAATGGCGTGGCTCTGATACCATGTAAGTCTACGGTAGCGCCCCGGCCGTCTTTCAGACGCCAAATGCGGAACAAAAACTTTTATAACTGGCGCTATCGCATACTAAAACCCGGATCTGCCATTAACGCTAAACTAACAATCTACAAAGAGGAAAGAAAGGTTATACCGAACGATCCGAGTCCTTCGTTCTTTAACCATCATCCCACGCTCCGTTGCGGCTGCTCCGATCTCGTCGATCTCCGATCTCCTCGTTCAGGTGGCACCACATCGTCGGATCTTTAAACGGGCTCCCGCCTCTGACTCGAGGCAACTCGGTCGTCAAGTTTGCTAAAAGAGACGACCAAGATTGATATAGAGAATGAGTGGAATACTTTGTCTCGCTTCGTCCAAAACCATGGACGAACGGTTAATGAAGTTGCCGTGGGAATCGGGTGATGGAATGAAATGAGCTGTGAAATTCCATATACCGAAACTATCATAATCTTTTTTCCAAATCAAGTGAGTGTGTGAGAAAGTGAGGGGAGGGGCCGGCCATATAAGAGGAGGGGGGTAATGGTAGGAGCAAGTGGTAACCATAAGCAAAAGATCTTTAACAAATATCTATCATGCAAACAAAAGGAATTAATAGTAAAGGGTGACTCATTAAACACATCATCAAGAAACCATTAATGCACTAATGAGTCATGAAGCCTAGTCATCATCTAGAAGCTCCTAGAACCATCCACACACTCATGACTCACCTCAGAGAAGAAAAGATAAATCCGCATTTAACCAAATGTTAATTACGGCTGATAGAAAACTGGAAACTGGCAACTTCCAAAAGTGATCCCGAAACGAATTTCGGGATAACTGATTAATCCAATGATTATGTAAGTTTACCGCAATCAGAAACGGCGTCGCTTCACAGCTAGCCGGTGAGTACGGGTCGATCCACAGAGACGGGTAAATTCCTTTTATGTGTTTTAACGAGTTGATTCTATTTGTAGTTTTGGTTGGTTTAAAAAAATCTAAAATACTAGATCTAATTAATCTAATTAAGAATCTTGCTAGGGTTAGGCTTAGGGGAAGTTTTTGAAGATTAATGTTTTTCATCACCGCTTTCAATGCCTACTTTTTTAGATCTATTAGATGTTAAGTTAATTATCAATAAAGTGGATACAAATCTTTTGGGAAGATGTTTCTTCCTCTAGATTTGTATCCTTCCTTTGTTGATAATTATCCTAACCCTCACGGAAAACGCGCGGAACCGGCCCTTTATACTACGGTTCATCATTACCTCGAAGGGTAGGATGCCGCAGGGAGCGGTTGTGCTCGTATGCGTGAAGTTCTAATTCATTAGGTGAAGGTGGCATTGAAAGGGGCGAGAGATCTCATCTCTCAACCCTTTCCCTAAGGCTAACCCTAACAAGCGAGGAGACTACTCGCTCATTAGGGGATGAGAAAACATTATAATTAAAAGAACAGAAATAAAATACTTACTAGGATTGACGGCTCCCTCCAAACAAGAAGAACAGATCTGAAATTTACTCCCAGAAATTCTTAAATTTATTGATTGAAAAGAGGCATAGCATTTTACAGATCTAAAACTACAATTTATAGGAAAATAGGAAACCTAGGGTTACAGACTCTCGCACATGCAAAATTACAGATTTGCCCACGTAAAATCCCAACATATGCACCGACGCAACAACCCAGAAAATCTTCACCGACACGGGCTCTGAATAGCCGCGGATCCGCGGCCCTTTGGTGGTATTGGGCCTCCAGACTTTTGGGCTTCCTTCAAGGGTTCTTGGGCTCTTTATTTTTATATGTATTTCTCTGTTTGGACTTCTGTATATTCTCCAGATCTCCAGTGAAGACTTGGAAGGATCTTTTGACCGTTCACTTGACATTTTTGGACCTTGCAATGTTCTTCGATTAGGCTTTGACTAGGATCCGTTTAATTGTTGGTCAAAAATCCCTTTTTCTGTTGTTTTGTGTCTTTTTCACTGTATTTGCTCCAGAAACCTGTATCCTGTAATATGCAACAAACGTGCATCAAGAGTACCTGTTTATTTATAAAAATGATAAGAATAGGGGAATGATAAATGCAATATTATGATCTGAACAAATACCCCCAAACTTACCTTTTGCTCGTCCTCGAGCAAACTTATTATTTATTCACTAAAATCCTAACCGCACTTTCGCAGGGAAACGCGATTGCACTGAGCACGTGCAACAAGCAGTTAAACCTCTAGGTGTCCCTAGTAGGAGGAGTGTTGTCTCCTGAGGGTTTTCAGCGGATTACACCCACAAAATCCTATCAACTCGGCCCATTGACTTTTGTTCTCCAATTAGGTTTTCTAACAAGGAATTCTATTATCTTATACTTGTAAATTATCCACCCACATTCTTCACACTTCCTCATCATTTAACTTAAGATTATATATATCCTGCAGATCTACTTAGCTTTCGGCATCTCTTAAGTCTTCCTCCTAGGGTTTCATCTCCACTTAGGAATTTCTATCAACTCTATTAAAGATACAAGTTCTATTCTTCATTCTTTTCTCTTATCTAAATTCCAATCACATATCCCTACGTGTGTGTATAGATCACCCCTACACTTGGAAATTCAAATTAAGCAATCAACCCCTTGTCCGTCGTCCAAAGTACTCATTAGTTGGTGAATTTAAATGAAATTTGCTTACACATCCTTCATGCGACCGTTAATACTTCTTGAGGTACCAACGACCGATTACAAAATGCGTTTGCACTTTAAAGCATACTTCCTAGTCTTTGCAACACCCAAGGCTTTAGCAGTGACTCCCAAACCAGTTGGTCTAAGGCACTAGGTGATGAAGCACCCTTGCTAAAGATTTATCTATTTTTGCAGCCTTAAGTAATCACAAAAACCAGTGTCCATTTTTTTTTATTCACACTTTTTCATACTAAGGACTTTAGACAAGAGCATTTCAAGGTCTCTTCTACTATTCCAAGTTTCAAGGTGTGTGATTGTGCAAATTGTAGGGTATACGTTTTCAGAATCTAGACTTAAGCTAGGAACTATTTTTCAAACTTATACTCTAATAAGAATATCAATACTCTTCCCTTGTTTCGACTTAGCCCAAGAAGTGAACCCAAAATTTGCCTATTTCTAAATAAACTACAAGGCATATACTTTCTACCGTTAAACTTTAAGGAAGGTTATTTTTAGGGTTTTTAATTCAGTAAGTCTAAGATCTAGTTGTTCTTAGCCAGTTAACCTATTTGTCAAACTCAAGTCAATTAGCCAAAATTGAATACAATAATTTTTATAATTTTGAATTTTTTCAAATTTTTATGGGTTTTCAAATAAGTATGCAAATGCAAAAATATATACAAATGAATGCGAAGGAAGAAGACGTACCGAGCATACCCCCAAACTTGAACTTGACAGTGTCCTCACTGTCATGCTAAACCAAGAGGGTCAAACTACCGGTACTCCCCTGTTTATTTATTTATAGTTTTTTTTATTATTGTTAAGAAAAACAAAAATATATACAAAAAGGCCCTCCCCCAAATTTCATTTAAACTATGTTAGACATTACTGCCAAACTTTGCACCGGCCAAAAGTCAACACCAACCAGTTGAAAAATTTATCAGTAAAGAATATTGGTTGGTGGAAAAATAAGTTGTGGTGGTCCGCTAAGAATTTGGGAAGATAGAAGTAGTGGTATGGGATGTGTGGAGGTAAATATACAGGTGATGGTGATGCATCGAAACGAGAATGTAAATGATCAGCAATCAGTGGAGTGTTGGCATTCTCGTACCTTATTAAAAGAAATGGGGGTATTTCAACTTCTAAGGGAGGAAGTTGGCTCACCACAATACCCCCAAGATGTTCCTGTGGGTCCTCTATTGACATGGCATCATCCATCAATTGTGTATGATATTCACTTATGAGGGAACTTATCTCCTCGATGTCCGCCATAGTCTAACTGAAAACTTGCCGCCTATCTTGTAAGACTTTTAAAATAGCGTTCTCTTGCTCGAAGGCTAGAGAGGCTGATATGATAATGGGAAAAGTCTCATTCTCACCTATGTAAGCATATCTACGGTGAGACAGCAAGGGCATGAGTTCGAATTTCTGAGGCGAAAGAACCATTGCGGAATCTACCTCGAACTCAAAGGACTCTAACATAGGTTCGAAATCACTGCAAACAACCGATTCGGGTGGTTCGACTGACTCATCCAAAAATTCAAACGACTCATATTCGGGCTGTGAGTCGTCATCATCCAAAAAAGTGAAACATTCATAATCAACATCGGTTGTGTCAACGATAGTAGGCTCAAGAAGGGACGCACTAGTGGCGTCAAAACTGTTTTCATCAAATAGAAATCTTTCAAGCTCGCAGTCCTCCTGCGTGATTTCGTGAATAGAGCAAACTTCTCGTGTACTAGTTTTAGGAATGGGGGGCAGACTTCCCATCTTATAAATATTGAACTCACTAGACCTCTTTCCGAAGGATAGAGTCATGGAGCCATTGCGACAATTTATTACGGCATTGGAAGTGGCCAAAAATGGTCGACCAAGAATCACCGGAATTTGGTTTCTTGGGTTAGCAACAGGTTGTGTATCCATAACGATAAAGTCAACGGGGAATATGAATTCCCCGACTTTAATCAACACATCCTCTAGTTGACCCCTTGGATAGGTGATTGATCGATCAGCCATTTGGAGAGTGCAACGAGTGGGTTTCAACTCTCCAACCCCTAATTGTTCGTACACGGAGTAAGGAATCAGGTTAACACTAGACCCAAGATCTAAAAGTGCTCGATTAATTTTCTTATCCCCAATTGTGATTGAAATAGTAGGACAGCCGGGGTCCTTTCGTTTTTGGGGTAAGGTTTGATGGTGGTTAATAGCATTGCTCACTGCACTAGCCACTAGCACTTTCTTGGGTACTTGAGATGCCTTTCTCTTCGAGGTGTACAAGCCCTTTAAGATTTTCGCATATGAAGGGACTTGTTGGATAGCATCCAAGAGAGGTATATTTATGCTAACCTGCTTAAATATCTCCACAATCTTCTCCACTTGTGTATTTGGTTTATTAGGACTCAACCTGTTTGGGAATGGAGCATTCTGAAAATTTGTTGAGTCAAAAGTCTGTGGAGTAGAATGTGGAGTAGGAACGGATCCCAGTGTGGATGTGTTCGTGTTGTGAGAAATGGTTCCGTTCGAGTCAGAAGAAGTAGAGCCGTGTGAAGGGTGGAGAATAGGCTCTAAAGAAAAAGGTGAAGAAGGAAGTGAAGAAAATGAAGAAGGGGAAGAAGAAGAACCACCGGCGGGGATGTCATCACTAGTTCCCACATTATTTTGCAACTCTCTTCCGGATCTCAACGTGGTCACCGCATTTACATTGTGATTGTGATATGCGTTTTGTGTGTGACCGGGATTGGGCAAAGGTTGAGATGGAAGCTTTCCCTTTTCTCTCTCGCTCAACGCAGCAGTTAATTGTGCAATTTGTGCCTCAATAGATTTGATACTTTGATCGTGTGAGGCATTGTTATTCATTAAAGATTGAACATAACTTTCAAATCTTGTTGCGGATTCTGTAGTTTGCTTAAGAAATGCATCTAGACTTTTTTCGAGCGAGGTAACCTTATCATCATTTGGTTGAACCAAATTGTTCGTTTGATTTGTATAAGGTTGTTGTTGGAAAGGTTGCTGGTTTTGAGTTTGTAAGGGTGCTTGTTGTTGTTGTGGAGGAGCTCTTTGAAAATTGTTATTCCCTTGGACTTGTTGATTTTGGTTCCAAGCGAAATTTGGGTGACTCCTCCACCCCTGATTGTATGTTGAAGAGTACGGATCGTTTCTTTGTCGTTGCTGAAATGCAGCGTTGACTTGATCCTGTCCTTGAATAGGTGCATTATAAGGACACTCTTAGGTTAAATGCGATGGGTTCGAACAACAAGCACAAACAGTTCGTGTGGGTAGAGTAGGGGCAGGAAAAGTCGATGAGATTTTTGTCTCAATGGCTTCTAGCTTTTTCATAAGTGAGGCCATCTCGGCCTTCATAGCTATCGACATATCTATTTGATGTATGCCTGCCCTAGATTGACCAACTGAAGAAGATGATGTGGTCTTGGTACTCTCCCACTGAATTGTTTGCTCACTTAGGTCCTCAAGAAACTGCCAAGCTTCGTCGCTAGACTTGGAGAGAAAATGACCTTGACATATTGTTTCTAGCAACTGCTTCGTTGCTGCGTTCAATCCCTCGTATAATGTTTGGCAAAGTTGCCAATTTTCTATCCCATGATGAGGGCATTGAACAAGTAGGTCTTTAAATCTCTCGAAGCACTTTCAGAATGGTTCGGACGGAAGCTGTGAAAATTGTATAATCTCGTTTCGGATTCTAGCAGTTTTATGATGAGAATAGAACTTTTTCAGAAAAGCTCTCACAAACTCGTCCCAATTTCTAATGGAATGTGATGCGGTGCTGTATAGCCACTTCTCGGCTAGGTCACATAAGGTAAAAGGAATGACCCTTAGCCTTATTGCGTCATCACTTAATTGGGTTGTCTTCATCATGCTGCAAACGTTTTGGAATTTATTAATGAAAATATATGCATCTTCGGATTCCAAACCATGAAACTTAGGCAGCATATTGATGAAGTGTGGTTTTATTTCAAAATTATCCCCATTCGCCGGTGGGGGTGAAAGACATGTAGGTAAGGAAGTGCGGACGGGGTAGAAGAGATCCTGGAGCGCAACTCGTGCGGGCGCTACAACAGGCGGAAGATTCGGGTTATTCGCACCTGGCGGAGGTGGAATCATTCCCGTCGGTAAGGTATCGTTGGGGTTGAATCCCGACATACCTTCGAAAGAAGAATTTGAGGTTGGAGGTAAGGAAATGGACGGAATGTCGACGAAGGGTTCGTCGAAGGGTTCGTTGGTCGGTACCAACGAAACATGGACTAATCGGGCGTTAGTATCCCTAGTCCAAGATGACATACACTAAAGGGTAGTGCAGTCAGAAAAAAAATAGAAAAACAGAATGTGGGGGTAAGATAACGTCAATGAAGGAGAGATGGTGGAAGTGAGGTGCAAGTTTTCTTAGCGGCAAGTTGCAAGTTTTGAAAAGATTTTTCTTTATATTTTTTTTATTGGAGAGTTTTGCAAGATGGTTTTAGAAAATGGGACTCATGACACAAATGTATCAACCACACATGCATAATCAGGCCTAGATCTAGGGTTGCCTAGGTCTGCTAGACAGCTCCCAACTAGGGCTAGAAATAGGACCTCAAACCGCCTCTTCACGGACAAATACGGCCAGGTAAGTGGGAAGGAACCACCACTACAGTGGGCCTAATTAATAACCACTAGCCTAGACACCGCAAAGTCGGTTAGGATAAACGGCCGATGCCTATACTAGTCCTTTTCCTATTGAGCCCGCCTGTCCTTAGGTCTGAGTCTAATCTTTTTTAATTAATTGTGGTCGATGCAAAATGCTTAGGTGTTTTCTGGGGTCCTGGGAAGGGTGATGAAATCCCCACCCAATCTGAGTTTGGTCAATTAGCCCCTTAGAGTCCGGTTAAATTATGCAAAACAAATAAAATTTCACTTGCAATCAGAATTTTTTTAGCGCGGCGCAAAGAAACCTGCAGAAAATCTGTTATCGAGAAGGGCGAGAAAGACTCTTTACGCAAAGAAATCCTGCAGAAAACTTTTTACAGAGAGATATATGGGAGATTGCAGAGGAGAGAGAGAGAAATCAAACCAGAAAAATTTCGTGCGCTGACGTGGCAGATCGGCGGCGGAACCGCGGTCCTGGGCCCCTTAATGAGGCGGAAGCGCGGCTGAGAAGAGGGATCGGCCTCTGGAAAATTTTGTACTGTTCTGTGCTTACAATTTCTCTCTGTTATTATGCTCCAAATTTTGATTTGCCCTCTGTAAAATTCCAGATCCTTGATTCTTCGCTGTTCCTGCAAGATCCAAAAGATACACCCTTCAAACAGATCAAATTTGATTATTTTTTTATTTTTTATATTTTCAGATTTTTATAATTTTTAACATTTATATCAACCCGAAAATTCACAAAAAGAAAGATTACGCCGTCCCCGGCAACGGCGCCATTTGATTAATCCAATGATTATGTAAGTTTACCGCAATCAGAAACGGCGTCGCTTCGCAGCTAGCCGGTGAGTACGGGTCGATCCACAGAGACGGGTAAATTCCTTTTATGTGTTTTAACGAGTTGATTCTATTTGTAGTTTTGGTTGGTTTAGAAAAATCTAAAATACTGGATCTAATTAATCTAATTAAGAATCTTGCTAGGGTTAGGCTTAGGGGAAGTTTTTGAAGATTAATGTTTTTCATCACCGCTTTCAATGCCTACTTTTTTAGATCTATTAGATGTTAAGTTAATTATCAATAAAGTGGATACAAATCTTTTAGGAAGATGTTTCTTCCTCTAGATTTGTATCCTTCCTTTGTTGATAATTATCCTAACCCTCACGGAAAACGCGCGGAACCGGCCCTTTATACTACGGTTCATCATTACCTCGAAGGGTAGGATGCCGCAGGGAGCGGTTGTGCTCGTATGCGTGAAGTTCTAATTCATTAGGTGAAGGTGGCATTGAAAGGGGCGAGAGATCTTATCTCTCAACCCTTTCCCTAAGGCTAACCCTAACAAGCGAGGAGACTGCTCGCTCATTAGGGGATGAGAAAACATTATAATTAAAAGAACAGAAATAAAATACTTACTAGGATTGACGGCTCCCTCCAAACAAGAAGAACAGATCTGAAATTTACTCCCAGAAATTCTGAAATTTATTGATTGAAAAGAGGCATAGCATTTTACAGATCTAAAACTACAATTTATAGGAAAATAGGAAACCTAGGGTTACAGACTCTCGCACATGCAAAATTACAGATTTGCCCACGTAAAATCCCAACATATGCACCGACGCAACAACCTAGAAAATCTTCACCGACACGGGCTCTGAATAGCCGCGGATCCGCGGCATTTGTTGGCTTGGGCCGCGGATCCGTGGCCCTTTGGTGGTATTGGGCCTCCAGACTTTTGGGCTTCCTTCAAGGGTTCTTGGGCTCTTTATTTTTATATGTATTTCTCTGTTTGGACTTCTGTATATTCTCCAGATCTCCAGTGAAGACTTGTAAGGATCTTTTGACCGTTCACTTGACATTTTTGGACCTTGCAATGTTCTTCGTTTAGGCTTTGACTAGGATCCGTCTAATTGTTGGTCAAAAATCCCTTTTTCTGTTGTTTTGTGTCTTTTTCACTGTATTTGCTCCATAAACCTGTATCCTGTAATATGCAACAAACGTGCGTCAAGAGTACCTGTTTATTTATAAAAAGGATAAGAATAGGGGAATGAAAAATGCAATATTATGGTCTGAACAATAACCCCGTAACAGTATAAATATACCCGCATTTGTATTACGACCGAATACAAATGCAACTGAGACAAAGATATTATATCTACTCTGTACAATACTCGGATCCGGCTTAAACCAAAGCCGACCAGTATCATCTGCCCGAAAAATAACACGTGCGTAAACGCACGTGCATTTTCCGAACCCTGCCATAAAACCATACGGCCTCTACAACGTTTCGCCCGAACTTGGGAAACTGTCTGTGGGGAACTCTAATGACTCGTCAGTACCCTGGCAGTGGGTTTAACCACAAACCGTCAGCGACACTAGTTATGCGTAACGGCTGCCCATGGACTGACCTCAAGGGAGGCTGATGAGTGAACTCATCCAGAAACCCTACCGAGCCTAACAGTGACAATGTATATACAGTCCGGTCTGTTCGTCTATGAGTATCGCATATCCGGCCTAGGGGGCTAATAACGTCAGACCCCCAATAGCTGTATAAGTCGTGTCGGAGACAAGCCCTGAACACCCTGAGATACTACTGGAGTACCTACCAGTAAATCTCACCTGCCTTGGCCAAGGACTTGGTGTAATGGCTTTCCTAGACACAGCGCGACCTCCACCCCCAATACCGGGAGAGACGAATCCCCTGCCGATCCGCTCACGTGCCTCCATGTGGCTCGGGACTGTACCCAAAAACTACCTGTTTGCACGACTCCTCAGTGGGAACTCACACGAGACAAATGACGACCTCAGGTCGATGAACTAACCTGTACACATGTCACCAGGGAACTGCTATCTGACGATATGTATAATACCAACTAGCAGATTCCCGGCGAGTCCTGTCCAGTGTACTCATAACCCAATGAGCACCTGTATACATCTTAGGTGATCCAACTGACACCAGTGGCTTGTGAGACCGGCCACCGCCCCTCGTCGGGGTCTCGACTGTATACACTCGTCTACTCCGGAGTATCGATGCCATGTCTCGAAACTCCCATGACTAGGGACCACTATTAAGGATATGCTTATAGACCACCCAACTCTCACTTATATGATCGCCCTCATACTGTTGGTAGTCAAGCAAGATCCTAAGGGCTCTATCAAAGTGTAATCGTGATCAGTCACCTGAACCTATACACGACTGATAAAAGCAAACCAGATAGCATACTATCATCTTGAGTAAGACTGTCCTACCGGTATAGGTCCTCCGCAATCATTGCAATCATGTACCTGCGATCCAATAATTGACTTTGAGGGCACTATATCCAACAAGTAGGTGCACCATGGTGCACGAAAACAAATATCATGAAACCCAATCATCGAAACTCAAAATCCAAGCGATAAAAGTGTGATAATCGGATTACAAAATGCAAATCGCGATAAATGACATTGAGGTACACCTCCTTCAATGTCGAAAATATGCCGGTGCATCCAAAGCTGGTAGAGCAAGAACATCCACTTACCTCCTACTCATGGTCTAGTGTCCTCTGTCTCTGGGTCCTCGTCTTCTCTGTGGATTACCAATCCCAGCATCCTTCCGCTCGTTGGCCTGGTTGGGTATAATGACGGAACAATTCCGCTCTGATCATCTCTTGGCCAATTAACATGACCACTCGCAAAATGGCATGTTACTGATGGCGGCATCTGGCCCTCTGAATAAGCGCGATGCAACTAATCCTGGGTGCAACTCTTTATCTCTATAGCATCTTGGAAAGAACCTACTCAAGGTCTCTTCCGATCTCACCTAAGTCGAACAATACGGAGGTTGGCACTCTATTCTTAACCCTTTTCTCTTATATGGACAGCTACGTCCTCATCATGGCTTTCCTATGAAATTAGGTCGTATCCAACGCCTCTGTATACATATCAATCCTCTAGCATCAACGGGGAGTAACAACAGTTCATTAATATCTGGCACGAACCTATTGTTCCACTCATTTTCATTGTCATCCACTTCTATGTCATAACTTGCGGGCTAGGAACAACAATTCATCTCGGCTACAGTCAATCCGGAGTCTCTTACACGGACTCGAAATACGAACTCGAGTATCTTCACCACTCTGTGGAAGGCATCAAGCCGAACACGTCCTCGGGAACTCGTCCCAATCATCGGAGGAATATGCTTCCTTCGTTCGTTCTCGATCAACTCACTACGCATCTGGGTGAGGTCCTCTGTCTGCAGCTGGTCAACTTACAAATCTCACATCGGAGCATCCAACGAACGATGTTCACTCTTGATCAATTTACCCTAGATCTGAGTAAAATCCTTCAAACTGGAATTCTTCAACTCAACCGAGCATGCGTCGGCGTATAAAATCAGACGAATCATCTTCGTCGCTCTATTCAAGATCGACTAGCAGTCTTCTATCGCATCTCTGTCTTGAAGCACCAGTGGTTTCAGCTCTAAAAACTCTGGAGGTGACATCCCATCAAATCTCAGCAATCAACTGGGTCATCTGTCTGCACGGTATACAACATCGCGACCTCTAGATAGGCTGTACATCAACAATCCTCTCAATCTAGTAGTCACTATCAATGGCCCGATTATCCGGTGCAGATCCGAACACTCACCTCAAACGAGAGATCTCAACACAAACACTAAACTGATACGTCCCTATGTCACCAGAAAACACCATGGTCAGTCTTCGTCCGTGACAAGCTCGCTCTGACAGCAACTCTAGCAGCAGCTCTCTCTGCGTTCAACACCCTGGTGACAGGAACCTCAAGCAGGTATCGATGAAGATAAATTAAAGAAACGAAAGGAATCAACAGGTCTGAAATTGATATATGATCATAAGAGGGAATTAAATCAATGGAAGTTTGATCATAGGAACGAATAGAAGCACTGATCTCAAGAATGTACATCCTAAGGTCACTTAAGCAGAGCAGTATCTCGTAAGTAAGCCGCGAAACATACACACGGTACGTCACTCTACTCAAGATACCTACTTCATCAATCAAGGTCAACCTACGCGACGAAAGTTCGGGTCTAATACCCCTTCAGCCAAGTCTAAGTTCCGTAAGGTCAAGCTTAAACTTGAACCAATGTTAAACCTAACGCTCTAATACCAATTTTGTCACGACCCGGAATTTGGCATGTGACCGGCACTTAAATCACGTAACGTCTAAAAGCGTAACGTAATTCAAGAAAGCCGAAGCCCAGAAATCTAAACCTTTTAAGGGAAATAATAGAGGTCAAGTTTTGAAATAAAGGTATAATGAAATCAAGTTTTTCTTTAAATGCATAAATAAATATTTATGAGAAAACAAAATGGGTTATATACTAAAGTTGAAAACATTTTCATCCTTAAAAATTTGGGCAGCATCTCCCTTGTAATTTTTGATCCAAAAGCCCATACAAGCAATATATATAGGCATCCCCAAGCGGGAGCTAGCTCTTCGCCAAATTGGCGGAATCACAACCATGCAATAAACATATATATACGATGCCCAACGGCGAAGATCAACACAGAAAGAATAAATGAATAAAGCAAGACATCATCTCAAAGAAGCGAACATACACCCATCGCTCTAAGTCTCGCAACCACACAAGTCTTTCTAGGTCTACTAATATATAGAGTCTAGTTTCTGATTGATGGAGTTTATCTAGATACAACAGGAATAATAATACAAGAATGGGCACGATCCAATGTGTCTCATCTACCCAAGAAAACACCCTGAAGGAACTGTGTGCCAGCGATACCGCTACTGATCCAAGCGGTCGAACTTGCAAGAAAACTATACCACAACGGGGGTGAGTTTCCAACTCGTGAGTAGAAAACATCAGCAGGCAGAAATCGAATAAACAGTGACTCCTAGGTCATACTGTATCATGAAGGTAATACTATGATATCTAGGGTGTCCATGTATGCATATGTATCAACAATATAATCGATGCCAATGACATGAAAAAGCAATTATCTGAATCAAATGCCTGTATGTATGAGGAAAATCAACCAACATGTGTCCATCAACGATACATCAATATCATGGAACCTGAGTGTCCAACACCGACACTCGAAACATCATGAAACCCTTGTCCAATATCGACATGTAAATCATCATATCTCAGGCGCCACATCCTCTGATCGGCCCTCAGGCGCCGTATACTCTGAGCGGCCTTCATATCCATCTCACGACTCCGATCGGTATCCTCCGGATAATCGCCGGGTCCAAACTATCACCGGTGGGTAGTGCATCCCTCTTCCAGGATCATCGCCTAACTCTATGATCTTCTTGCCCCGGGGTATCTCACCAGGTCCACCATGTACCCGCAAACGGTTCCTCCCTACCTTGAATCGGGTATCACATAGCTCAGAACCGAGAAAACTCATGGTAGACACGAAATATCTGTTCACCGCCGAAAGACGCGACCGGGACGTTAGGACGTCTGGCCTGAATTTTGGGGGCAGATGCTATTTGGATTTATCCATCCGCCTCTCCGAATATGCCAAGTTGATTTATGACACCGTATGTCGGAGGTTTGGACGGATGCGGCCGTTGTAGCAGACTTCGTCAGATTCCCCCTCGTTTGTGAGGGTTTTTTGATTGTGGGAACGCTCTTCCTTGCAGGCGCAAGCCCCTACAAATAATTACGTTACCGCATCGTGATAACCACTTTCTCCTACTCCAGAAGTTCACTTCGTGTCGTGTGTATTTTTTTAATTTTTGGTTGCCCGTGGATCGTATACGGAGACTAACTTATGTCGTCGCCCATAGGGCATGGATTAGTCCAAATCCATATATTTTTAGATTTGGGTTTGGGTTGATTTAAGGATCGTTGATCCATTTTGAGATCAAGATTGACTTAAATGTATACGAGCAATTGGGGGCTCGATTGGTTTTTTGTTTAGAATACGTTAGTCCAATTTGAGACTAAGATCCACTTAACAAGGCGTTAAGATCATTTTTTTGTTTCAGATCCAACAAGAGAGCATTTGGGCTCTGTTGTTTTAGTTTAAGGACGTTCCGGTCCCTTATCGCCATTTTGGAGGCGAAGTTGTAGTTTGAGGACATTTCGGTCTGTTGATCACCATTTTTTAGTGAGATTTTAGTTCAAGGACGTTATGGTCCGTTGTCTCCATTTTGGAGGCAACGTTTAGTTTAAGGACGTTTCGGTCCGTTGCCATTTTAGAGGAAACGGTTAGTTTACGGACGTTTCGGTCCGTTGTTAGTTTAGGGACATCTCGGTCCATTGATCATCTTGCGCGCACATGTATTTTTTACGTGACAGGATGAGCAACGATGATATGGGATGCATCCAGTTCGGGGTGTGGTTTGATTTGGGGTGTGCACGTCAATTTGGGCAGTGCACCAAAAAGCAGTTGGTTGTCGGGACCCACCACCTCTCTGAAGACGTTAAGGAATTACAATGACATGTATCAGAGGTGTAGAGAGATGTACCCTTAAACAGAATCCCGTATTTGTGGGAAAAGATGATGTTGGATCATCTATGAACCATTAGTCATTTTTGAAGACTAAGATTAACTTAGGAGACGTGGGATGAACATTATTTTGAATATCATCAGTTGAAAGATCATTAGTCATGTTTGGGACTAAGATTAATTTAGGGAATGATGAGTGCAGAGGGGCTCAGTTTATTGGAAGAACTTAGTCAATTTGGGCTATATCTGGGTCTCCATAATTACCCAACAGAGCTAAGAGTTGAGGCATACAATGCTCACGTGCATTTCATGTGAGGCACCTGATTAGTGTTAAACACTAGAGTTCTGTGGCGCTCACGTGATACACACGAGGCACCAGATTAGTGTTAGACACTAGAGTTCTGTGGCGCTCACGTGACACACGTGAGACACCGGATTATGGGCACTGCCCCACCTATTCCCCCGCATTTTATATAAGTACTGAGCACTTGGTTCTTGTGGCACTCACGTGTGAAACACGTGAGGCGCCTCAAAGCTGGGTTCTACCTTTTGGGTGTTTTATCCCCTCCTTTTTTTTTTACATAAGTGCTAAGCACTTGATTGGAAATCGCGTGCAAAACACATGACTGCCCTAGGAGGCACTTCTTGTTCTTCTTTTAAGCGCTTGCATGAGAAACACGTGCGGTTCTCTTTATAGTGTTTAAACACTAATGAATCATCGGTCTTTCCTTCTTTCTGGATGTTTGGAGATTTTGATTTCCTGTTAATGACCCTAGGGTTTGGAAGATCTCATGTTTCTTGGTTTGTAAGAATTAAATTCTTTTATAGGGTTAAACTCTAGTTTTCATGTGTTTTGCAAGAATAAAATTCTTTGAACTCAATTCTTTCCCCTAGGTTTTGAATCTGCATGACAGAATCTCCCCGATGAGAATTAATTTCTCAACTTGTGGGGAGATCTGCTTCTGCAGATCTCAACCAGAGGAAGAACTAAGTTCTTGTATGAAGGGTTAAACCCTTAGAGAGGAAAAAGAGATACAAGATGATCTCTGAGTTTTGTTTTCTTTTTACCTAGGGTTTTAATGAAACAAATTTTCCTTTATGAGAATTAAATTCTCTGTTTCTTTTGAAATTTTTCTTTCTTCTTCTCTTAAACTTCTCTCTTTTTTCTAAGCTTCTGAGGGAATTCCTTTGTTTTCTCTCTCTATCTTTCTTCACTGTCCGTCCTCCTGAGACTTGAAGTCTCTGGTCCTTTATATAGTGGAGAGAAGTTTGTTTAATTCTGAAAAAAAATCTCATTGAGAGATCCTAATTGATTTAATTGGTTCCAGAATTGACTTGGGGAATTTTACCCACCATTGAATCTTTGATCTAAGGGTTTCTGTTTTACAGAACATATTTTTCTTGTTTTTAACAAGATTGGGGAAATATTTTTCCATATGCAGAATCTTATTCTGTAAAATAGTAATTTTTTAAATTATCATTGGATTTTTAATCCAAGGGTGATCGGCTTAACAGAGCACAATCACTCTTTGTTTAGAAATATATGGAAAATATTTTCCATCTCAGGGGATCTTTGATCCGCCAACTTTCTGTTTAACAGAAAATATCACTCCCCACATAATAAGATCAATAGAATTTAATTCTATGTTTAATCATCATTGGATCTTTGATCCAACGGTTCCTTGTTGAGTAGAATTTAATTCGAGGTGCTCTCACATGTTCAACATGTGAGGCTTATTTATTTTGTCAGTTGTTTGAATGCAGCGCCTATATACTTTGCATATAGGCGCTCACGTATTTAACACGTGAGGATTATTAGCCTATAGTTTGTTTGCATTGTTGTGCCTATATGCATTGCATATAGGCACTCACGTATTAAACACGTGAGGCTCCATTAGCCTAGTAGCTGTTTTAATTGCAGTGCCTATATACGTTGCATATAGGTACTCACGTGTTAAACACGTGAGGCTATTTTAGTTTAACAGTTGCGTTAATTGCAGTGCCTATATGCGTTGCATGTATGTGCTCACGTGTTAAACACGTGAGGCTTTGAATAGTGGGGAACTTTCCCTTACCCCTTTTTTATAAGGGAACAAATGCCCCCCAGCATTGTTCTCATGTGGTTTGCATGCGAGTACAACGCTGTCTGCCCTTATAGCCGTTGGATTTCCTAGGGGAATAGGAAGATGAACCGCTCCCCATCATGTCTTATAAATGCGAGGGTTTTGGCCTCTAGGATGACCACTGTTCTTTCATCTTCTTCCTTGCTTATTTTCCTTGAGAATTTAATTCTCTTCTTCAGAACTTAGTTCTCTGCCCGCTAAAATTTCAGAGTTAAACTCTGTCAAAAAATTTTCTTTGGTAAGGATTATGAACGGAACCCTTTTTTTTGTTTTTGCCCTGGATTTTAAATCCATCGACAGAGCATTGCTCTTTTCTTGAATTGATTTCTTAAAGATCCAAATCAAACGCAATTTTTTTTGTAGACTCTGATGTCTTGAATCAATGGGGATTATTAATCCTCCTCTTAGGGTTTTACCCTGTCCCCGATCTTTAAGGATCCTTGGAATTTAATTCCATTTTCTTTGCCTCCTTGCTAAAGGAATTTAATTCCGTATTTACAGAGCTTAGCCCTGAAAGACTCAGACACTTTTGGGAATTTTATTCCCTATTGTTCTCGAGTATTTTAGGGTTTTAATGCCCCTAATACAGATTTGAATCCGTCGTACATTTCAACAGAACTCGTTTTAAGAGTCGTTTAAACTTCACTGTTTACTTGATGAGAATCCTTTTTGATTCTTACAATGATTAATTTGCCTCATCATTGGTGAGCCGCTATTTAGATTTTGTGGGGTCCCTTGGTTTTGCAGGCAATGGTCCTATAATACACACATCACGGTTTTATTTTATTTTACCTAATTATTTATTATTATTATATATTTTTTTAAATGGGTTTTTCCTTTCCTCTTATTTCAGGAACGATGGCCTCACTTCTCGACTTCCCTTACACTCGCTCAGAAGTCGCTTTTCTGTAATCGCTATCGGATGAGGAGGTTATGGCGATGATCAGGGCATATGACAGGGACCATACTAGTCTTCTCTTGTGGGGGACGTGGTACGGTCATATCATCAGGGGTCGCCATAGTTTTACCTGCGAAGCGCCGACAGAACCATCCACTCTATATCATTGATGGAACGCCCACGGACTGCTTATGCGGTGGAGGAGACTAACTAGACTCCCGCGGGCCGACTCGAGCCGTTAATGATCGGGATACCCAACCAATCCATGGTGGCCATTGATATTCTGGGGCGCCGAATATGTCAGGGTGAAGTTCGACCCTAGGGGCGGGTTTATAAGGTAGGCGTTACCCCCTCCACCCAGTGGGCTACCTTCTCTGGGCTCGGTACATTCTCTCTGCCCAATACGCATGTCTGCAGAAGGTTGGGTTGTATCAAGCAGTGTATGCTTCGTTATTCTGTTATCACACCCCTCACGTCTTGTGGGTTAAGGCTTTATTGAATCAATAGAATCTTCCCACCAACACGTTCTTTCTAGGGGATCGAGAGGTCCCAATTTTACTGGAAGAGTTTCGCGAGATCTCCGGGTTGCCGATTAGGGGAGAGCACTATGAAGAGTTACTACCTCCTGATGAGTATGTGTTTGATACGGTGCCCGCTATGCTTGACGACCTGACGACTGAAAACGCCGTTCATCACAAGTACCCGAGTCTAATCAAGACCCTGGGTATCTTTGAAAAGCTGTTCGTGACACCAGAAGGGCAAGGTGTCACCATTGACGCTTTTATTGCTTGCTCCTTCAAGAGGATGTCTTATCCAAAAAGGCTCCAAAATTCGCGAAAATCGAAGACCCTTTTGGATTCGGGCTGAGGAAACTGCCGACCAAAGAGGAGGACCTGCCGCAGTTCTATATTCCAAACTTGTCGACCGTAGGTTTCGATGCGATCGCGGCCCCTAGCATGGACGAAGAAACTTTCTTCGTCGGCTTTATCAGTCTTTGGCTCAGCTGGTTCGCCATTCCGATGCATCACCGCTTTATGAGAGCCTCCGTTTTTATCCTGCTCATCGCATAGCTGGAGGAGCACGATTAGCTATCGGCATCGTGGGGTTGTCGTATCTATATCACGGGTTAATCGTTGCTGCTAATACTTCGAACCCATGTGCGAATACCGTGAATTTCTCCCTCCACTACTTCATGTCATGGATCGAGATGCATGTGTTGGGAGCGTTTGCTGCGCACCAGCGACCCGATTTTTATGAATCATACACTTTCCCGTGGATCATGAGGTTGGTTGATGCCTCCGCTCCCGATCCGACCCAGTTGGGGGCTCTCCGCGTACTGCTGAACCCGTACTCAAATGAAGGCGGAATGGTGTTCAGCGATCAAGTCCTTTCCGCTCCAGCGGGGCCTGTTCAGCAATTGTTTGATTTGTCGAAGGGTGGGGTCCCGGCTTTAAAGCTTAAGGAGATTATGCATCTATACTCGATCAGGCCGGGTTATTTAGCGTTCCACCGGAATGACACTACTCTCTTCATGCGGTATAATCCGCATCGCTTCGCCCAGCAGTTAAGCAACAAGGGCGTTCCTCTATAGGCATTTTTAGTTGAGCCTGCCATCTCCCTGGAGGTTACTTGTGATGTCATTCACCATTTCATGTGGTTAAATACTAGCCCCGCTTCATGATCCCGGAGCCCGACTATCTTCCGAGGCCTGTAGGGTCCTTCAAGGGTTGGTATCGCCATCGGGTCGGCCCTGTCATTGCAGAGGAGAGAAGGGTGCTTTTCGAGTGTAGATCTCCTGTTCCGGCTCAGGTCACCAGCTCTCCATTACGGCCGTGGTCAGTGGTTCACCCTCCTCTGAGGGAGAGCGGTTCGTTGCTTATCCCTAAAATCGTAGAAATAGAATCAACCCCTCGCACTGCTGGTATGCCGGTGCGTACTAGAGCCCAGGCAAAAGTTCCTGATAAAGCACCAGCGGTGGTGTCACCAAAGGGTGATACTGAAGGCGAAGTTGGGCAACGCCGCGCCAAAGCACCAAGAGGGAGAAAGCGCTCCTCCGCTAGCGTTAGCACAGGCTCCAAGAGGAGAAAGAAATCGGTCGCCGGCCTACTCAATACTTTGCTTGAATCCGAGCCCTTTATTCAGGATGATCCGATATCTATGCAGGAGCCAAACAACGTTCTTCTCTTTCCTGGTTCATCTGCCGAGGAGGCCTCGCAGTTGG
Organism: Agapanthus africanus; assembly: GCA_030015575.1. Lineage (NCBI taxonomy): Eukaryota > Viridiplantae > Streptophyta > Magnoliopsida > Asparagales > Amaryllidaceae > Agapanthus > Agapanthus africanus. Next base: position 459,217,312 of record JASDDO010000012.1, on the reverse strand, counting down.
CCAAGGCTTTAAGATGCTCACGAGATGAGACTGAAAACTTGTGCGCCCCGAAGAAACCCCACCCCCGTTGTATTCTGCGATGTTGACCCATCATTTCGGAAGGTACACATGGGTCCTTTGTTAATGGAAGAAGAACGGGCCCTCAAATAGCCCATATCGGTTGCTTCTAAAGACGAGCTTGCACTAAAGACGGGTAGTCATTTATTTGCGCTTGAAGCCCGGCGTGCATATTTAATCAAAAAAGAAGAACGGCTCGAAAAATCCATACTTCAGGCTTCCTGGCGTATTGGTATGCGTGTTTTTCATGTCCTTCTTTTGGAGAGTAATTTGTATTACTTTTATGCCTTCTTATTTTTGCGAAAACTTTGCAGGGACTTCTGCAGTGGGAGTAGATTTGTGTCCAGATCGAGCTATGGTTGCAGATTCTACGAATATCTCTCGTGACGCACCGGCGGGTGTAGAGAAGATTGCTGAAGCTTCTACCCTTACTGTGGAGTTCTCGGTGGTGGCTTTTGTCCCTTCAGCTCTACTCCCCCAGCAGAAGTGGTCTTGCCGGCCATAGGTCCTATGGCTATTTCTAGTGATGCACCGGAGGGTGTAGAAGAAGTTGCCGAAGCTGCTATCCCTCCAGTTCAGGACGGGAAAAGCATTGAAGGTAATCTTCCACACATACACATTTTGTTTAACGACCTCTCCTTTATCTGAACTTTCCCTTCCTTCAGAATTGCGGGAGCTGGCGGCTTCCATCATGGATCTTTCCCTAAGGGAAACCTTCCAGCGATTGCTTGACATGGCGGCCCCACAAGCAATACCTCCACAAAGCATAGTACTCTCTTCTAGCCAAGGTTGGTATTCTTTTACCCCGTTTGTTTTATATTTTTATAATGATGCTAATATGCCCTTCATTTTAAACCACAGTTCTGGAAGCCGACGACGAAGTCGAGATTCTTGATGGGCCTGGGGATCTCTCAAACCCACCTTGCATGACTGTGGGTAAGTGACGCTTTATCTTTGGCACCGTTCTGTTTACTCGATGTTTGGAAATACAACTGACCATACATAAATCTTCACAGTTTTGCTAGCTCTGACCCCATTAGAGTCTCGAATCCCCATGCCACCAGGCCCTTATGCCTGGCGTGTATATGAAAGGATGGCAAAATAGAGCGTTTACTCACTGGCAGCTCTTATTGAAGATCTACGTGCCGGTTCCTCTATCGCGATTGAAGAATTTGTTGCTGAAGCCAACGCTTCCTTGTCTGTTCTTTCTACCTATCATGACGAAGCATTGGTGCTTGCCTGGGATGAGTATTGTCGCCGAGTGGAGGCTAGCCTACATGGGCTTGAGTGCATACGCCTTCCCTCCGACATCTTAACTGTAAAAGCGAGCCTGCAGGGATGGATCGAACGGTGTGCAGCCAATCTCCAGTCATGCGAGAAGAGGCTCAACCGAATGTTTTCGGAGAGGGAGTTGGCTTCAAATGCTTTGGGGGAACTTCAGGTTCAGCTTACTGCCAAGACCACCCGTGCGTACGAAATTTGGCGGATGCTTCAAGAAGCCATTATAGAGGTGGTGGCTCTTGACAAAACCGTTATTTTTACCCGTGAGATGGTTGAAACCTATAAGGTCGCCAAGAAGGAGCTCAAGAGTCGGTTTGCTTCATACCAGGATCAACAGACCCAGGCAAGGACTCGTCTTACAGCACTGAAGGAACTTGAAGCCGAAGTCTAGCGGAAGAACGACGAACTTGCTGGCCTATTGAACCTTCCACCGACTTAAACATTTTTGTCGCTGTATATTCTCCCTATTTTTTTGTATTCATTCATAAATAAGAGTATCTTGTATTCATTTTGATTCATGAATAAAAGACATATTTCATTTCATACTAGCGCTTTTCTTTCTTTTGCTGTCTTGACTTGGCATAAAGTAATTTATATACTCATTGCGGAGTTTGTAGTTTATCTACTCATTTCGAAGTCTCTAGTTTATGAACTCATTTCGGAGCTTATAGTTTATTCACTCATTCCGGAGTCTCTAGTTTATGAACTCATTTCGGAGCTTGTAGTTTATGGACTCATTTCGAAGTTTGTTTAGCTTACCTCCATTAGGCTTGTAGGCAAACTTATCCTAATGTCATAGATAACCCCTGCTCTTTACGACAAAGGTCCGTTAGGTTTTGTGGTACTAGAGTTTTTTTCCGTCGTACCGTCACGTTGGCTGATGCATTCCCCGATATGCAGTCTTTACGTTGCTGTTCGAGTAGCCCCGCGACTGTCATGCCTCTGATCCCTTTAGGGGCTGGAAAAGACGTCTTCAAGTAATCTCCTTAAGTAGTTTGACCGTCGGAAGAGCAAGCGTTAGGAATTTTGCCATGTCGCTTTTTGCTTGAGGTTAGGCTCAGTTTAGGAGCCCCGATGAGTCATAACCACTCCGCACTGGTATGGGATGATCTCTGATAGTCTTTCGGGTTTTATTTGAGTTGCCGTCAAGATCTTGATACTAGGAATTTGGCCTTCGCTTCCTTTGTTGACACTGTGTCTGCTATAATGAGACGAATATCGAGGTGATCTTTAGGTTGTTTTGTGAACCGTCGAGACTTTGCCATGGCTCCGTTTTGTTTTGACCCTAGGGTTGTCTGTTGGCATTGCGTCTACATCCTGCTGGAGTGAGAAGAAACGTCGTTGTTGATACTATGTCTGCTGTAACGAGATGAGTGTCGATGTGGTCTCTAGGTTTTTTATGAACCGTCAAGACTAGGAACTAGGGACTTTGCCATGGCTCCATTTTGTTTTTGACCCTGGAGTCTTTGTTGACGTCGCGTCTGCATCCTGCTGGAGTGAGAAGAAACGCCGTTGTTGACATTACGTCTGCTGTAACGAGATGAGTGTTGAGGTGGTCGCTAGGTTGTTTGTGAACCGTCGAGGCTTGGAATTAAGGACTTTGCTATGGCTCCGCTTTGTTTTGACCCTAGGGCCGTTTATTGACGTTGCGTCTGCATCCTGCTGGAGTGAGAGGGAACGCCATTGTTGACATTGCGTATGCTGTAACGAGATGAATGTTGAGATAGTCTTGTTTTGTGAACCATCGAGACTTGGAACTAGGGACTTTGCCATGGCTCCGTTTTGTTTTGACCCTTGGGTCGTTTTTTGACGTTGCGTCTGCATCTTGCTGGAGTGAGAAGAAACGCTGTTGTTGACACCATGTCTGCTATAACGAGACGAGTGTCGAGATGGTCTCCAGGTTTTTTGTGAACCGTCGAGGCTTGGAACTAGGGACTTTGCTATGGCTCCGCTTTATTTTGACCCTAGGGTTGTTTGTTGACGTTGCGTCTGTATCCTGCTGGAGTGAGAAGAAACGCCGGTGTTGATACTATGTCTCTATAACGAGACGAGTGTCGAGGTGGTCTCTAGGTTGTTGTGTGAACCGTCGAGACTTGGAACTAGGGACTTTGTCGTGGCTCCGTTTTGTTTTGACCCTGGTGTTTACCCCAATCAGAGAAAAGCTCTGTTCAAATTCCGAGGCGGGAGATGAAGCAACGCTTCATCTTCCCCCAATCAGAGCAAAGCTCTGCTTTGAAAATTTAAAATTTAATAAATGAAGCAATGCTTCAGTGTATCTGCGCTGCGCAACACGCCACGTGTCAGGCGCAGATGCATCAGTGCAGCGCCCAAGGCAGCGCACCCAATCAGAGCAAAGCTCTATTTAAAGAAAAATTAAATGAAGCAACGCTTCAGCTGCGCAAGCACTGCGCTGCGCGACACGTGTCAGCGTAGATGCGCTAGAGCAGTTGCGCTGCGCTCTGCGCTGCGCGACACGTGTCACGCGCTGGAGCATCTGCGCCAAACTAAATTAAGATTTTAAGAAATCTTTTCTGTTCTTGTTAAAACAAGAAGATTTTCTTCTGCAAAGCAGAAGCCCCTAGATCAAAGATCCAACGGTGGGGAAAATTCCCCAAATCACTCAGAGAATGATCTCTTTAACAAATTTAACTAATTTGTGGGCACTATAAAAAGGACCTTAGGCCTCAATTCAAAGGCATCAACATTTTCTTGAAAACTCAAGAACTTTAAACAGAGAGAACTCTGAGAAGATTTCAAGAAAAAGGTAAAGAACCTTCATGAATTAGAAGAAATTCCTTCTAATAGATCATTGGTCTAAAAACATGATCAATGATCTTTACATAATAAACAGTGCTTTGCACTTCTTGTGAACCTCTGGTTCTTTAAAACAACAAAAATAAAAAAATAGTGCTTGGCACTTTTATGAACCTCTGGTTCTTCAAACAAAAGAAAAATTTATTTTTCTTTGATCTAATTTAGATCAAGAAATTAAATAGTGCTTTGCACTTCGGTTCTTGAATCTAAAAGATTCTTAGTGCTTTGCACTTCTAAACTGCGCCGTTGCGCTCTTAAGAGAGCGCCACGTGTCAGCTATAGAACCACTTGCGCTAAGCGCTCTTAAGATAGAGCTTTGCTCTCTGGAATTGGCGCAACTCGCTGAGAGCGCGCCACGTGTCAGCAGCGCAGCGCGCTAGCGCTGTGCACTGCGCTAGTGCTCTTGCGCTCACCAGAGCATGACACGTGTCATCACCATATGAGCTTGCGCTCATTACTCGGCGCAAAGCGCCAGACGAATGTACTGCCTTGGTTACAAAAGGGGCCAAGCCCAATTAAATAAGGCCTAACAGGTCTAATAAAATGCAATGCATTGTTTTAAGAAGGGGCAGAGCCCAAACTAAAATAGATGCTCTGCATCATAAATAAAGGGACAGAGCCCAAATCAAAAGCCTAGCAGGCCAGAATATAATGCAGTGCATTATTAAATATGGGCAAAGCCCTAGCACAGGCCTAACAGGCCAAAGATCAAGAAAAATATTGAATATTCTCAACTGGACTTAACCCAATTTTGGCCGTAAGTCCTCAAATTAATTTTACTGAGCAAAATTGCTCTCCTAAATCAATTTATCTCCGGTTCGAGGGTACATCTCTGAACTCCTCTGACATCTATCGTTGTAATCCTTCAACGACGTCGGAGAGGCGACGGGTCCCAACGGCCATACATCCATATGGACTGCGGGGTCCTTAAACTCGTGGACCGAAACGTCCCTAAACTAATATTGGACCGAAACGTCCCTAAACTAATATTGGACCGAAACGTCCGTAAACTAATGTTGGACCGAAACGTCCTTAAACTAATATCGGACCACTACGTCCCTAAACTGGAACAATAGAGCCTCCGAACGCTCTTTTGCCGGATCTAAACGGTCCCGTTTAAGTTGATCTTAGCCCCAAACACGGCTAACGTATCCTTAAACATTCAAATGGATTATAAAACTCCCAATCAACTCTGGTTCGAGGGTACATCTCCGAGCTCCTCTGATACATGTCGTTGTAATCCTTCAACGACGTCAGAGAGGTGACGAGTCCCGATGGCCATACATTAAATTAATCACTACGTTAAGTTGATCTTAGTCTAAAACAGGACTAACGTATCCTTAACGAACGTTTAAGTTGATCTTAGCCGCAACGCGACTAATGCATCCTTAAACTAAAAACACCAAACCCAAATCTAAGCAAATACAGATTTGGACTAATCCACGTCCTACGGACGACGGCATTACTCAGTCTCCGTATACAATCCACGGGCAACCACAAACAAAACAAACACACACGACACGAAGTGAAATTCTGGAGAAGGAGAAAGTTGTTACCGCGATGCGGTAGCGTAATTAACTGCAGGGGCTTGCGCCTGCAGGGAAGAGCGTCCCCACAATCAAAAACCCCCTCACCCTGAGGGGGAATCTGACGAAGTCTGCTACATCGGCCGCATCCGTCTAAACCTCCGATACACGGTGCCATAAATCAACTTGGCATCTTCGGAGAGATAGACGGATAAAACCAAATAGCATCTGCCCCGAACCTCAGGCCCAGACGCGAAGTCCAGGCCGCCGTTCGGAGGGGAACAGATTCTGGCACACCCGGTGGGACCTTTTCCTCTTTCCACTCCACGCTTCGTGTGTCGTCTTCGCGAACCAGTCGCGGTTTGTTAAATGGTTGCCTTCGGATTTCAAGTTGCTAAGATTTGGTCTTTTGTCTGGCGCAGAACTCAAGCATAAATGGATTCTAACTGCACCAAATGCGTGAAGCACCTCTGCAACGGACGCTCCACCTCACCGAGAGGTGTAACATATGGGCCCCAAGCGGCCTCTTTCCTCGCTCTGCCGGTAGAACAGGTGACCCAGGCCACCACCGGCCTGTTTTTCGGGACTATGGTCCCACCTACAAGCTTCTCTATGCCGATACCCGCACCGGAAGCGAACAAGAAGTCGTTGTTCGACCGGCTCACTGCTACCACGACCCCTGTCAACGGGTCGTCCGCTACCAAACCGACAGCCTCTGTCTTCACCAGGCTGAATCAGAACTCTAAATTGGCTGTCCCAAAGAGGGCAACGGCCGCTGTTCTGGAAGTCGTTAAGGCGGCTTCTCCCGCCAAAGAGTCGGTCTTTTCAAGACTGATGATTCCTGCTCCTGCCCCTGCTCGAGGATCCGTCTTCGACAAGTTGAATATCACCCCTCAAAAGACGACCTCAGTCTTTAAGAGGTTAACACCGGCGGCACCTCATTCAGACAGGGGGCAAAAAGAAGCTATCTCTATCGCTGAGCCGATCCCAATGGCTCGTCGTGCTCGACGTCGACATTGGCAACGAGTGAGGAAGGCAGGGGGCAACTCCCCCTCAGGGCTAACTCCACCTGCTCCAGTGGTGGAGGTCAACGCTGCTGTTCCAACTGGGAACAGCTTTGAATTGCTGAGGAAGGTGAGAAAGAACTCTCCAACCGCTACATTGAAAAGATCTCCTCCGCCTATGGAGAAAGCTCCGGAGACAAAGCAGGAACAGCCCCCTCAACGGCTGTCGTCAAAAATTTATAGAGTTTGGCGGAGGGTTCAAGACTCCGTGATTGACCCAGACCACTTTCATCGCCAGAAAAAGGCAAAGGTGGAAAAGGACAAAAACCACCCCATTAAACAGCAGGGGGCAACAATTGCTAGGATGCCCACTGCAACGGCTCCTTCAACCTCAATGGTCCACAAAAGAAAAAGGCCAGAGAAAGCTCCCGTGACACTGGCAAAGTTTAAAAGCGGTGAACCCAAACGCCCCAAGTCAGGGGGCATAACAGTTCATACGGTTTATATGGCTTCTGGAAAGGAAGAAAGCCGCACTTCTACGGGTCACCGACCGCTCACCCGATCAGTGACCAAGGCTCAGGAGCAGCAACAAAAGCTCCAGGAGATGATGAATGCCATGGCCGCACTTACAGAGCCAAAAGAAAACCCTGAAGCGTCCTTAGATGAGCGCCAAGAGGAAGAGACTGACGCCGAGTTCCTTCGCCGAATATTGGAAAAGAAGGACAAAGAGGCTGCTGAACAAGCGGCCAACATACAGCGTATGGGCCTCCTCTTCCAGGACATGATAGGGATGATGATACAACAAGATCCCCCGACTGAAGAACCCCCGATCGTCCTTGGAGATGATAGGGGAGAGACATCAAATCCTCAGCCCGTTCTGTCAACAGCTAAAGAGGATACAATCTCTAAAACTGATCTGGACGAATACATAGCCCAGCAAATAAGGGTTCATCATGCGGCCGAGGCAGCCGGCCATGTCGTAAAAACGGGGCGGCCATATCCGGGCTGGTATGACCAAATCAAGTACCCGCCGGGTTACACAATTCCCAAGTTCCATGTCTACAAGGGGACCGGCAATCCCCATCAGCATGTTGCCCAGTTCAGGGCGCTTTGCGGTAACACCGGCGGTGATGACAAGCTCTTGCTCCGCCAGTTCGTTGGAAGTCTATCAGATACGGCGTTCGAGTGGTACTCTGAACTCCCTAATGATTTTATTAAAACCTTCGCGGAAATGGAGCTGCTGTTTACCCAACGTTTTGCAAGTGCCAGTGAACGTACCCCGATGACGGCACTAATTAACGCTAGGATAAAACCCGGCGAGACATGGGTTCAGTACGCTATATGGTGGTGTAATCTATGGTCGAAGTGTGAACAGCGCATAGAAGAAGCCCCTGCGGTGGGAATATTTGTTGGAACCCTTGATCCACAAGCAACCATTTCACAGTTTATGATGTTCTTCAAGCCGACTTCCTTCCAGGCTTTGATTGACAAACTAGCGCAGATGGACCAGATGGGCCATAAACCCCCTCTCCCAAAGCCAGACTCCCGAAATGACAAAGGAAAGGGAAAAGCGATCGTCGTCGCTAATGCTCAACAACAACCAAGCGACCCGAAGCCAGTGGCTCGTCAAAATAATGTGCGCCCGTACGTACCCCTTGAGGATAGGATGGGACGTCCTTATTCCTTTCCCCGCGATAAAACGAGGAGGTTATTCGAGCTGGCGTTGCGCAACAGACTCATAAATCTGCCAGATCCAAAACGCCCGTTGCAACCAAGTGACGTCAACGAGCCTAATTACTGCCCTTATCATCGAGTGCTAGGACATCCGATCGAAGACTGTTACGTTTTCAAAAATTGTCTTGAAAACCAGTACCGATAGGGCAAGTTCGCGTTATCTGACAAATGGAAGGTGAATCCTCCGCAGCCCTACACCGCTAAGGGGACAAATACGCCGGGGGCAACATGCTCCGTCATTGAAGAAGCTTCTTGGGAAGTTATATTATCAGCCAAAACGAGGAGAATGCTAAATGATCTTCGGACATGTCCAGCGATCAAGTGGAAGAACCCATTAGAACTACAGGTCGTTAAGGGGATGTTGAAGCCACGTCCAACTTCAAAGGCCAATGATGGGGGTTCAAGCACTAGCGGCCAGTCATCAAAGTCTTCGAAAAAGAAGAAGAAGTCCAAGAAGCCCGTAAAGCCTAGCGATAAGCGCACGGACTTGCAAAAGCAAATTGACGCGCTGGAAGAATATAACCAAAAGGCGCGGACTCCCATCACGCTCCAAGAGTTCCTCAATCACGTCTTTCAAGAGGAAGATGAAGGAGAAAGTTCATCAGATGAATCCGAGGAAAATGTGGCGAGCTGTCATATGATCTCCCATTCGATCACGAACGATGAAGAGGCTTCTGGCACTAAAACGCTGGGGGCAGATACCGAATCAAGAATTCCGGAGCTATCAGTTGAAATGATTGAAGCGTTCCTTGACGAAGCTCGACTAAAAAGTAAAGCTGATCGAGAATGCGAAATGGCTATATTTGAAAGGGCCAAACGCCGACGACTTGATGAAAGAGCTGAGATAGTCCCGCTGGAGCGAAATGCCTCCGCCGTTGACAAAAGCCAATTCAAGATGAGGAAAAGGTTCGCTAAGGCCATATCGATGGGCATGAAGCTACCATCCTCTGAAGGAAACATCACCGGTGAATCGGAAATGCACCCCTCCTATTGCTTGTACCATCAGAGGGTGTCGCATCCCACTAAAGAGTGTAAAGCTTTCGATAAGTGGTGGCAAGGATATGTTACTCATCGGCAACAATTTAAGCGGGAAAAACGCAAAGCTCGCCGAGAGCAGGGCAGAACGATCAAAGCGCTTGATAAAACTACCGGTGGATGTTGCATGATTGACGCCGGAGGATCAGAAGTGCCTATATTTGGGAGCGATTCTGATGAGGAGTTAGAGCTTGGCCCCCTCTTCAAAGAGTCCACCTCGGGAAAAGAAGAAGGACCGAAGGTTTGCGAGAATATACAACTACGCAATCGGACGCTACCTGAAAAGAATCTCGGACCCTTAAACCAGAAAGACAAAGGGAAAGAGAAGGTCTCTGAAGACATCGCCTTGGATGACCGAGTTGCGGAAGAGTTAACCGCCAAGAACCCGCTAAAGAGGAATAAAGTGGATTACAATGTCTTGGCGCATCTGAGAAAGCTACCCTCACAACTCAGCATTCTCGATGCCCTATTGCTATCAAAAGAAGCAAGGGATTCTTTGATTAAGGCCCTACAAGATCCGGACCAGTTCCAAGCCTTCATGGCCGAACAAAAGATGAAGGATGAATTGGAAGAGGTGCACACGGCCGACGTTGCTTTCAGCGATGAAGACCTTCTCCTCGGGACATGCGAACACAATCGTTCCCTTTATGTCTCAGGATACTGCCATGACATAAAGATAGGTAAAATCTTGGTCGATAACGGATCATCTGTTAATCTACTCAATGTGCGGGTGTTAAAGGAAATTTGCATGAGCGTCCAACACCTCGCCCGGGACAAGATCACCATCTCCGGTTTCGACTCCCAATCATCAAAAACTCTTGGATCTGTGATATTGACGTTACGCTTCGGGCTACTCGTCACAGATATTAAATTCCATGTCATAGATGCCAAGACGTGCTACAATGCTCTGCTCGGTCGACCATGGTTACACGAGTACAATATCATCCCTTCTACACAACATCAGTGTATGAAATATTGTAAGGATGGTCTCGAGTACACTGTGGCAGGAGAATTGAATCCGTTTTCCGTGAATGAAGTTCGCAAGTATGAAGATGCCAAATACTTCTTGCCGAGTTTTGAGGACACGGAAGGGTGTCACAAGCCGGAGAACAAGACTAACGCCACCATCCCTATCTTCGGCAGTGACACTGAGGAGGAAGAGGATATAATTTATGCGGGTCCATCCCAATCCGCCAAGCCGGGACCATCCGTTCCTTCATTGATCTTCGGTAGTGATTCGGAGGATGAAGTTCATGCTGTATTCCCTGCTCGGCTTTCAATACGGGCTTCTGCCGATGAAGAGCGAAGTCTATAGATAACCATGGTGCCGCTTGAACATTACAAAGAACTGGATGCACTCGACACCAACAGTGTGGAAGAATTGCAGACATTTTATGTCCTTCCCGGACGAAAAGGCGAGAAGGCAATCCTATTCTACCGTTCTGAAGAAAACAAGGTGGAAAAAGAAGTTTGGCATGGCGTGGATCCCACGCTCGACAGGCTTCAACCTATCCGTCTTCCCAGATATTATACCGAAGGTTTGAAAAAACTGCTGAAACGCCAAGGGATATCCTTCACACAGACCGTTAGAAAGGCCAAATTCTATGACAAAGTTTGGAATGTTCCCGGGACTCAACGCAAACTGCCTAACGGGAGAATGGAAACAAAAGGGCTTAGGTACATCCGGTCGAAGAAACGAGAGCTAGTAAACAGCTGTTACGTCATGCATGACTTCGATGAAGAAGCGGATGCTCAATGGGAGGACGTTAATCCTGAGCCAGTGAAAGTGCCAGATGCAAAGGAACCCAGTCCATCGTTCGAAGAACAAATGGACAAGCTTATAAGAGAAGTGGGTCAAAAGGTCCGAGACGACCATAACCGCGAAATGGTCATCTACGAGAAAGCCAGAATGCAACGCCTTCTCCAACAGGCCGTGAAGGATGAAAATGCCGCTCCTTGTCAACCTGCTACAAAAAAGGTTCGACGCGAAAGCAAAAACAAGTCGAAAGGCAAAAAAGGCGCTCAAAAACCACAAAGCAGAGCTAAGAAACCACGCATCCGAGAGTCGAGCGTTATTGACCTAGCCCTCATGAAGAAAATGGGTCGGGCATACTCATTCCCTCGGAACAAAACAAGGAAAATACTTGATCTTGCTCTAAAACATCAAATGCTTACACTGCCAGAGTCTAAACACCCTGAGCAAGCAGGCGAAGTCTCCAACCCAAATTATTGCTCTTACCATCGAGTAGTAGGGCATCCGCTTGAAGATTGCATCACCTTTAAGAATTGGATTGAGGACCAATATCAGCTTGGCAAATTCGCGTTGTCTGACGATTGGATGGTAGCGCCGCCACAAAAGCACGAACCCGAAGACACAAGAACAGAACCAACTCCGCATTGGGATTGGCAGAAAATTCGTACTTGTCACGTGATAACGATATTAAAAGAAGAGTCCGAGGACATGAACAGCCTTCCCTGGTGCTTCGAAAACAGCAATGATGGGGTGATCTCAGAATTTCCCCCAGCTCTGAAAGAACTGGAGGATGGAATACATACAACTGCAGATAACCTCAAGAAAATTGAGTTGGGGACGGTAAACGATCCGCGACCGACATTTGTCAGCGAGCTGCTGTCTGAAGAGAGGGTGGCTGCGTTAAAGGACGTCCTCGTACAGCATAAAGATTGCTTCACATGGAACTATTCCGAAATGCCGGGACTAGATCCAGAAATTGCTGTGCACAAATTGGCGATATCGCCGGACGTCAAGCCAGTCAAACAGGCGCCGAGAAGAATGCGGCTCGAGCTTGAAATGAGCATCAACGCCGAAGTCAAAAAGCTGATGGACTCCGGCTTTATCCATGAAGTTCAATACCCTGAATGGATCGCTAACATCGTCCCGGTGATGAAGAAAAATGGGACGGTGCGCATATGCGTGGATTTTCGGGATCTTAATAAAGCCTGCCCGAAAGATGATTTCCCAGTGCCAGTCACCGAACTGATGATAGACAACACATCCACTCATGAGGTTTTCTCCTTCATGGATGGCTCATCAGGGTATAATCAGATAAAGATGCATCCCGAAGACCAGAAGCACACCGCCTTCAGGACCCCTCTAGGTATATTCTGTTATAAAGTGATGCCCTTCGGATTAAAGAACGCCGGTGCCACTTACCAAAGGGCCATGACGAAGATCTTCGACGACCTTATACACGAAATCGTCGAATGCTATATCGACGATCTCGTGGTTAAAAGCAAATCATACGAGGAACATATCGAGCATCTAAAGACTGTATTTCAACGCCTTCGACAATACAACTTGAAGATGAACCCTCTTAAGTGTGCATTCGGAGTTTCCTCAGGCAAATTCCTGGGATTCGTTGTTCGACACCGAGGTGTTGAAATAGATCCGTCAAAAATCAAAGCGATCATGAAAATGCCTCCGCCGGGAACTCTCAAACAGTTGCGATCTCTCCAAGGGAAGCTCGCATACATACGGCGATTTATAGCCAATCTTTCAGGAAAGTGCCGTCCTTACAGTCAACTGATGAAGAAGGGAACCCCATTCGTCTGGGATCAAAAATGCCAAAGCGCACTAGACGAGATCAAGCAATACTTGCAGAACCCACCGGTATTGGCTGCTCCGGTCAAGGGAAAACCTCTCATTCTTTATACAACCGCCCTCGAAGGTTCTTTAGGCGCATTATGGGCACAAGAGAACGATCAAGGGAAAGAAAGAGCACTCTACTACTTAAGTCGAGTTCTGTTGGGGGCAGAAAGCAACTACTCTCCCATTGAAAAACACTGCCTGGCATTGATCTTCGCAATAACAAAGCTTAGACACTATGCGTTGGCGCATGAAGTTCGTCTCATTTCAAAGGTGGACCCCCTTAAATACTTGATGTCAAAAGCCATATTGACGGGACGACTCGCTAAATGGGCCCTGCTCTTGATGGAATTTTCGATAACATATCAACCTCTCAGAGAAGTGAAAGGCCAGGCCATCGCCGACTTCCTTGCTGAGCATCCCATACCTGCCGATTCTCCTCTAAATTGCGATTTGCCAGACAGACATGAGTTTGACGCAATCGACGGTGGTGATACCCGTTGGGAGCTTTATTTCGATGGAGCATCTTCCATGAAAAAGCACAAACAAAGCACGCCAATGATCAAATCGGGGGTAGGACTCATCTTTGTGACCCCACAAGGAGGAATAATGCGCTTCGCCTTCTCCTTAACAGAGCCAAGAACAAATAATGAAGCTGAATATGAAGCTTTGATAGCAGGCCTCGAGATCGCCATTGACATGGGAATTGAAAGCCTCCTCATATATGGGGACTCCCAGCTAGTCGTCAGTCAAGTGAACGGCGATTACCAAACATACAAACCTGAATTGGTAAAATACGGTGAAAAAGTGCAACAACTGCTAACCCAAATTCCCTCCTATACTTTGGAGAGCATACCGCGCGCGGAAAACAGCAAAGCGGACGCACCAGCCAAACTTGCTAAAGAACTGGCTGACGAGAACCTCGATGACGTTAGAATCGTGGTACAAAGCCGTCGAGTGCTTGCCCCAGCAGAAGTATCTCCGGAATCATCTGAAGAAAAAGGAGCGAACAAGGAGACAACCCTGCAAATAAAAGATTGGGAAAATACCGAGGACTGGAGAGAAGTCTTCATGGATTACTTTAAGTTCCACCGAATGCCTGAAGAAGCGTCCATAAGACATCAGCTCATGAAAAGAGCTCTGTCTTTCGCCTTCGTCAACGATACTCTATACAAGAGGTCATTCGATTCTCTGTGGCTGAGATGCTTAGGACCTGACGAAGCGAAAAGGGTCGTCCAAGAAGTTCACGACGGACTCTGCGGTTCCCACCAAGCAGGCCCTAAGATGAAGTTGAAGATAAAACGGATGGGCTATTATTGGCCCACCATGATGCAAGACTGCCTCGAATATGCGAAGCAATGTCACTCATGCCAAATTCATGGGGACTTCATCCATCAGCATCCCAATCCACTACATCCAACGGTGGCTAGCTGGCCATTCGAGATGTGGGGAACTGACATAGTCGGCCCCATCGAACCAGCATCATCCAAGGGACATCGTTTCATCTTGGCGACGACTGATTACTTCTCCAAGTGGGCAGAGGCAGTACCGTTAAGAGAGGTGAAGACGGAAAATATCCTCCACTTCTTCAAAACGCATGTCATATACCGGTTTGGAACCCCGAGAAGGATCATCTCTGATAATGGGCCAGCCTACCGAAGTCATAAGATTAGCCGCTTTGCACAGCAGCACAATATAGACTGGAGATATTCCTCAGTCTATAATCCGCGAGCTAACGGTCTCTCCGAGGCCTTCAACAAGACCTTGACGAAAATTATAAAGAAAACGGTGTCCCAAAACAAGAGGGACTGGCATGAGAGGTTGCAAGAGGCTCTTTGGGTGTATCGAACCACGTTCAAGACGTCCACGAACACAACGCCCTACGCGTTAGTATTCGGCACGGAAGCGGTACTACCCCTTGAAATAGAATTACCCTCTTTGCGAGTAGCAATTCACTACGAGCTGAGGGATGAAGAAAATGCTCACCTCCGGTTTGAAGAGCTTGATGCTCTTGATGAAACCCGGCTCATAGCACAGCAAAATCTGGAAGCTTATAAAGCAAAGATGACGCGCTCGTATGAAAGATTGACCCGACCGAGGGCATTCCGCCAAGGTGAACTCGTGCTAGTGGTCAAAAGGCCCATGATCCCTAATCGCGCCAAGCGGGGAAAATTCGAGCCAAACTATGAAGGCCCGTACATCATAGATAAAGTTTACCAGGGTGGGGCCTATCTACTCATGGACATGTACGGTGAAAGGCCTTTCAGGCCGATAAACGGTCGCTTCCTGAAGAAATACTACGCCTGACGAGTCACGGCCTAGGTCAATGATAGATGACGACGACTATGTCCGCTCGCTATCTTCCTAAGCCCAATCTCTATAAGTAGTAGCCGGTCTTCTTCAACAACGGACCGAAACGTCCTTAAACTAATAACGGACCACTACGTCCTAAAACTAGCTGTTGACCGAGATGTCGATAAACTACTGTGGATTGTAACATCCCAAAGCCAATATATAAAAAAAAAAATATAAAACAAAAAAAACGGTATGTCCATAAGCAAAAGGGGCACGGATGAAAACCCGAAACGGCTCCGTGAGTAAAAACAGCAGGGCTACCGGCGAGTGTTCGTGAAAACCCGAAAGGGTGCGGCCTCGTTAAAAAAATATATAAAAATAAAAAGAATAATAAAAAAAAGGTATGTCCATAAGCAAAATGGGCACAGATGAAAACCTGAAAGGGCTCCGTGAGTAAAAACAGCAGGACTACCGGCGAGTGTTTGTGAAAACCTGAAAGGGCGCAACCTCGTTAGAAGACACTTATAGGGCCCTCTCGACCTTGTAAGGAGAAACCACCTGCGTGAGATCCTTACGACTCACAAGGGAGCAACACACTTAGGGATCCTTACGATTCCTAGGGAGAAAATACACTCGCGAGATCCTCACGACTCGTGAGGAGAACTCTCTTATGGGACCCTCACGGCTCATAAGATTTGAAAGTCTTAAGTCACAGAAACCTAAACTTGTGCTTAAGCAACCCCCACAACTTCCGATATTGCCCTACAAGTGGCTCAATACTGACCCTTGTGTACAATCCACGGGCGCGAATAAACATTTCCCTAACCAAGGTCCATCCGTGACTGAGGATATGTTCGCATAACCCTTGTAAGTCCTCTCGATTTACAAGGAGAAAACCCTCCTGTAGGATCCTTACGACTTACAGAGGAAACAAACACTTAGGAATCCTCATGATTCCTAAGAAGAAAATACACCTATAAGATCCTCACGACTTGTAGGGAGAAATAACTTTGTGAGACCCTTACGGCTCATAAAGTCAAAAGCCTTAGTCGACAGGACCCTAACCCTGGTCGCTAAGCCTCCTTTGTTCGACGAGGACAAAGGCAAATGATGATGCGCTCCTGGCAACATCCCAGTTGTAGCGGTGCTGATGCCAAAATCAGTATCCAATTTCAGGTTTACAGCGAAAAGCCAGTAGGCCGCACATGCATACGAAACAGCCGAAATGATGGGGCGCCTTGCAATAAAAAAGCAGCAAGTAAAAATATATGCATGAAGAAATAGCCGAAATGATTGGGCAACTCGCAATAAAAAGCAGCGAGTAAAAATAAAATAAACAGCCGAAATGATTGGGCACCGCGAAAAATAGCCGAAATGATTGGGCAATCGCGACCTTCGCGATACGAAAGCTGAAAAGATAGAGCATTGCGGAACCCTCAACTCGTTTCAAACCCCAAGGAAACAAATAATCCTTGGCGCTTGGGAAACAAATAATCCCAGCAAACTCCTCGACTCACGGATACAAACACTCCTTGACGAGAGCTTCCTGATCCGCGTCGACCTGCAGAGCCACCAGAGCCCCCGTGGGAACCCTCGACTCGTTTCAAACCCCAAGGAAACAAATAATCCTTGGCGCTTGGGAAACAAATAATCCCAGCAAATTCCTCGACTCACGGATACAAACACTCCTTGACGAGAGCTTCCTGATCCGCGTCGACCCGCAGAGCCACCAGAGCCCCCGTGGGAACCCTCGACTCATTTCAAACCCCAAGGAAACAAATAATCCTTGGCGCTTGGGAAACAAATAATCCCCAGCAAACTCCTCGACTCACGGATACAAACACTCCTTGACGAGAGCTTCCTGATCCGCGTCGACCTGCAGAGCCACCAGAGCCCCCGTGGGAACCCTCGACTCGTTTCAAACCCCAAGGAAACAAATAATCCTTGGCGCTTGGGAAACAAATAATCCCAGCAAACTCCTCGACTCACGGATACAAACACTCCTTGACGAGAGCTTCCTGATCCGCGTCGACCTGCAGAGCCACCAGAGCCCCCGTGGGAACCCTCGACTCGTTTCAAACCCCAAGGAAACAAATAATCCTTGGCTCTTGGGAAACAAATAATCCCAGCAAATTCCTCGACTCACGGATACAAACACTCCTTGACGAGAGCCTCCTGATCCGCGTCGACCCGCAGAGCCACCAGAGCCTCTATGGGAACCCTCGACTCGTTTCAAACCCCAAGGAAACAAATAATCCTTGGCTCTTGGGAAACAAATAATCCCAGCAAATTCCTCGACTCACGGATACAAACACTCCTTGACGAGAGCCTCCTGATCCGCGTCGAGCCGCAGAGCCACCAGAGCCTCTATGGGAACCCTCGACTCGTTTCAAACCCCAAGGAAACAAATAATCCTTGGCGCTTGGGAAACAAATAATCCCTAGAAAACTCCTCGACTCACGGATACAAACACTCCGTGATGAGAGCTTCTTAACTCATGTCAACTGTTCCGCTACAACTGCAAACAGATCCCCGATTCGTCTCAATTTGTAAGAAGAAGTCTCAGACAGCAAGGATTGAAAAGCTTGCTTTTTGAGCAATGGGGCCCTGCAAGTCAATCCAAACTGGTCTCTTGCATACTATTCACGGGTCTCACTCTCCGAAGTCGAATTTCGACAAGGAAGGAAACAACCACTTACGAATCCTCTCGACTCGTAAGAGGGAAAATTCTCTTATAGGATCCTTACGACTTAGAAGAGAAAACCACACTTAGGAATCCTCACGATTCCTAAGGAGAAAACCCACCTACGAGATCCTCTCGATCCGTAGGGAGAGAATTCTCTATGAGACCCTCACGGCTTATGGAGTTGAAAAGTCTTAGGCAGCAGATCTGAACCAGCGGCCTAAGCCATCGCTGATTCTTAGGAAAGTCAAGATGCGTGCCCTACTATCCGTCAACCATGTTCGCTAAGGTGATATGCTGATAGTAAAAGAAAGAAAAGACGGAGAAAATGACAGAAAGAACATCCGATTTACATTTAATCGAGCATTCGAGACACACTCATTCATGCATGGGCAGAAGACTCAGGACGAGAAATAAGACAAGCTGAAATAAAAAAAGGAGGGTTTTCATTCATATTGCTAAAAATTCTTACAATCACAAGAGCAATAAATAAGAAACATTATTCAAATTATTACAATGGTATAACCTCAGATCCGGGGCACGGATTGAGGAATTCAAAAGTAAGGTCATCCAGAGTTCTTCTGGCCTTTCTAATTATTCTTATGCACAGCCTCTCGCGCTCCTCTGTGTCAAGATCCTCGGCAACCCCTCCCGGCCTTCGATAAGCAGCAACTATCGTCGTCTGCTGGAAGATTTGGTGTAGGATGTCAATGAGGCTGTCCTGCCGTTTCTTCGAGATCAGCCGCGTCAGGTACACTGAATGCACCTTGTCCTCGGCATCATCCAGCGCATTGAGCGGTAGGGCCTCGTGAAGACCCGGAAGTGCTCTCCATATTGCTCCCAGCACGACTTTCAAAAGAGCCGAACGACGGGGTAGCAGCCAACCACCGCTTGCGTTCAGACGACCCATGACCTCTGCACATTGAGCGTCTGTAAACTCCTGGTTTTGTTGACGACCCTGTACGCGGATATCGTCATAGGTGATGAACTCGTGCAAACTGTATAGATGCACCGCCATTATGCCTGGAGGAAATACCACAGGAAGATTAGCGATAGAAGAAAAATAATATACATAGAGGGCTAAATTCCTGGAGAGCAAAGCTCTGTTCAGGGATTAAAACCCAGGAACAAAAGCTTAATGAAACCCCAATGGGGATCTCTTTAGATCAAAAGATCTGTGAGAGCAAAGCTCTTTGATTGAAATTAATTTAAATTAATTTGATTTATATTAATTTTACCTAAAGTTTCTAACTTTGAAATTGAGCAAAGCTCTGCTAATGAAACCCCAATGGGGATCTCTTTAGATCAAAAGATCTGTGAGAGCAAAGCTCTTTGATTGAGATTAATTTAAATTAATTTGATTTATATTAATTTTACCTAAAGTTTCTAACTTTGAAATTGAGCAAAGCTCTGCTAGTGAAACCCCAATGGGAATCTCTTTAGATCAAAAGATCTATGAGAGCAAAGCTCTGCTGTTTAAGATTAATTAAAATTAATTTAATCTAAGAATCAATTTTACCTAAAGTTTTTTTTTCTAAAAAAACTTTGGAAAGAAGAGCAAAGCTCTAGAGTTCTTGAAGGCAAGAGCAAAGCTCTGAAGTTTTTTGAAAATAAAAATCTGAAAGATGATAAGCATCTGTGGGGGACCAAAGGTCCTATTTATAGGCATCAAGTGCCTCTTCGACTTCCAAAAGTTGTCACGGCGGTTGGAATTCCGCCACCGTTGCGCTCACGTTTGGGGCCACGTAAGCGCAACGGTGGGGGGGGCATTTGTTTACCCCAATCAGAGCAAAGCTCTGTTCAAATTCCGAGACGGGAGATGAAGCAACGCTTCATCTTCCCCCAATCAGAGCAAAGCTCTACTTTGAAAATTTAAAATTTAATAAATGAAGCAATGCTTCAGTGTATCTGCGCTGCGCAACACGCCACATGTCAGGCGCAGATGCATCAGTGCAGCGCCCAAGGCAGCGCACCCAATCAGAGCAAAGCTCTATTTAAAGAAAAATTAAATGAAGCAACGCTTCAGCTGCGCAAGCACTGCGCTGCGCGGCACGTGTCAGCGCAGATGCGCTAGCGCAGTTGCGCTGCGCTCTGCGCTGCGCGACACGTGTCACGCGCTGGAGCATCTGCGCCAAACTAAATTAAGATTTTAAGAAATATTTTCTGTTCTTGTTAAAACAAGAAGATTTTCTTCTGCAAAGCAGAAGCCCCTAGATCAAAGATCCAACGGTGGGGAAAATTCCCCAAATCACTCAGAGAATGATCTCTTTAACAAATTTAACTAATTTGTGGGCACTATAAAAAGGACCTTAGGCCTCAATTCAAAGGCATCAACATTTTCTTGAAAACTCAAGAACTTTAAATAGAGAGAACTCTGAGAAGATTTCAAGAAAAATGTAAAGAACCTTCATGAATTAGAAGAAATTCCTTCTAATAGATCATTGGTCTAAAAACAAGATCAATGATCTTTACATAATAAACAGTGCTTTGCACTTTTTGTGAACCTCTGGTTCTTTAAAACAACAAAAATAAAAAAAAATAGTGCTTGGCACTTTTATGAACCTCTGGTTCTTCAAACAAAAGAAAAATTTATTTTTCTTTGATCTAATTTAGATCAAGAAACTAAATAGTGCTATGCACTTCGGTTCTTGAATCTAAAAGATTCTTAGTGCTTTGCACTTCCAAACTGCGCCGTTGCGCTCTTAAGAGAGCGCCACGTGTCAGCTATAGAACCACTTGCGCTAAGCGCTCTTAAGATAGAGCTTTGCTCTCTGGAATTGGCGCAACTCGCTGAGAGCGCGCCACGTGTCAGCAGCGCAACAGCGCAGCGCGCTAGCGCTGCGCACTGCGCTAGTGCGCTTGCGCTCACCAGAGCATGACACGTGTCATCACCATATGAGCTTGCGCTCATTACTCGGCGCAAAGCGCCAGACGAATGTACTGCCTTGGTTACAAAAGGGGCCAAGCCCAATTAAATAAGGCCTAACAGGTCTAATAAAATGCAATGCATTGTTTTAAGAAGGGGCAGAGCCCAAACTAAAATAGATGCTCTGCATCATAAATAAAGGGACAGAGCCCAAATCAAAAGCCTAGCAGGCCAGAATATAATGCAGTGCATTATTAAATATGGGCAAAGCCCTAGCACAGGCCTAACAGGCCAAAGATCAAGAAAAATGTTGAATATTCTCAACTGGACTTAACCCAATTTTGGCCGTAAGTCCTCAAATTAAATTGACTGAGCAAAATTGCTCTCCTAAATCAATTTATCTCCGGTTCGAGGGTACATCTCTGAACTCCTCTGACATCTATCGTTGTAATCCTTCAACGACGTCGGAGAGGCGACGGGTCCCAACGGCCATACATCCATATGGACTGCGGGGTCCTTAAACTCGTGGACCGAAACGTCCCTAAACTAATATTGGACCGAAACGTCCCTAAACTAATATTGGACCGAAACATCCCTAAACTAATATTGGACCGAAACGTCCCTAAACTAATATTGGACCGAAACGTCCGTAAACTAATGTTGGACCGAAATGTCCCTAAACTAATATCGGACCACTACGTCCCTAAACTGGAACAATAGAGCCTCCGAACGCTCTTTTGCCGGATCTAAACGGTCCCGTTTAAGTTGATCTTAGCCCCAAACACGGCTAACGTATCCTTAAACATTCAAATGGATTATAAAACTCCCAATCAACTCTGGTTCGAGGGTACATCTCCGAGCTCCTCTGATACATGTCGTTGTAATCCTTCAACGACGTCAGAGAGGTGACGAGTCCCGATGGCCATACATTAAATTAATCACTACGTTAAGTTGATCTTAGTCTAAAACAGGACTAACGTATCCTTAACGAACGTTTAAGTTGATCTTAGCCGCAACGCGACTAATGCATCCTTAAACTAAAAACACCAAACCCAAATCTAAGCAAATACGGATTTGGACTAATCCACGTCCTACGGACGACGGCATTACTCAGTCTCCGTATACAATCCACGGGCAACCACAAACAAAACAAACACACACGACACGAAGTGAAATTCTGGAGAAGGAGAAAGTTGTTACCGCGATGCGGTAGCGTAATTAACTGCAGGGGCTTGCGCCTGCAGGGAAGAGCGTCCCCACAATCAAAAAACCCCTCACCCTGAGGGGGAATCTGACGAAGTCTGCTACATCGGCCGCATCCGTCTAAACCTCCGATACACGGTGCCATAAATCAACTTGGCATCTTCGGAGAGATAGACGGATAAAACCAAATAGCATCTGCCCCGAACCTCAGGCCCAGACGCGAAGTCCAGGCCGCCGTTCGGAGGGGAACACCTGGGTTCATTTGTTGATGTTGCGTCTGCATCCTTCTTGAGTGAGAAGAAACACCGATGTTGACACTATGTCTTCTGTAACGAGACGAGTGTCGAGGTGGTCTCTAGGTTGTTTTGTGAACCGTCAAGACTTGGATCTCCCTTTGACGGAGTCTGATGGGAAAATACGGTTCCCTTTTCATTTATGCCTATGGATTTATACAGGGGTTGATGTGGACTCACCTGCAGGGCAAATGTTTCATTTTTTTTATCTCTTTCCGCGATGCTCTTTCATTTCAGCCTTTTATATCGTGAAAGTCACGATTGCCCAATCATTTCGGCTTTTTATCATGGTGCCCAATCATTTCGGCTATTTTTTTCTTTTTACTTACTGCTTTTTATTGCGAGTTGCCCAATCATTTCGGCTATGTATATGCACATATTTTTTGTTCGCTGATTTTTATTGCAAGTTGCCCCATCATTTCGGCTATTTTTATATGCATTTTTTGCTCGCTGATTTTTATTGCGAGTATGGAACTTAAGATCTGATACCAATCTTAGCATCAGCATCGCTGCGACTGGAATATTTCCAGGAGCGAATCATCATTTGCCGTGAAAGGACTTGGAATTTGATATCAATTTAGGCATCAGTATCGCTACAACTGGGATATTGCCAGGAGCGAATCATCATTTGCCTTTGTCAATTTGAACAAAGGTGGTTTAGCAAACAGGGTTAAGATCCTGTCGACTAAGACTTTTTGACTTTATGAGCCGTAAGGGTCTCATAAAGATATTTCTCCCTACGAGTCATGAGGAACTCGTAGGTGTATGTTCTCCTTAGAAGTCGTGATGACTTCTATGTGGTGTTTTCTCTTATAAGTCATAAGGATCTCATAAGAGTATTTTCTCCTTATAAGTCGAGAGGATTTATAAGTGTCGTTCACTATATGAGGACATTCCTCGTCATTGGTGAAACTTGGTGGGGAAATCGTTTATTTGTGCTCGTTGATTGTATACAAGGGCCAACATTGTACCGCCTGTAGGGCAATTTGGGGGATACGACGGCTTAAGAACAGGCCCAGGTCCCTGTAGCTTAAGGCTTTGAATCCTATGAGCCATGAGGGTCTCATAGGGGGAGTTCTTCTTACGAGTCGAGAGGATCTCGTAAGTGAAAATTTTACGAGATTGCGCCCTTTCGGGTTTTCACAAGCTCCCCGGTAGCCCTGCTGTTTTTACTCATAGTGCCCTTTCAGGTTTTCATCCGTTCCTATTTCGTTTGTGGACATACCGTTTTTTTAACAACGAGATTGCACCCTTTTAGGTTTTCGCAAGCTCGCCGGTAGCCCTGCTGTTTTTACTCACGGCACCCTTTCGGGTTTTCATTCGTGCCCATTTCGCTTGTGGTCATACCTTTTTTTATAACTTGAGTTGCAGTCTTTGCCGTTGGAGCTTTAATTGCAACATAGATCCCAAGAGAAGATATTGCCGTATTTGAGGCGATGCGCCATGTTTGAGGCGGAGTACTAGTTTAGGGACGTTCCGGTCCATTGCTAGTTTAAGGACGTAGTGATCTATTATCACCATTTTTTGAGGTGAAACTTTAGTTTAAGGACATTACAGACCATTATTAGTTTAGGGACATCTCGGTCCATTGTCGCCGTGTTTGAGGCGACGTTTTAGTTTAAGGACATTATGGCCCGTTGCCGCCATTTTGGAGGCAACGGTTAGTTTAAGGATATTTCGGTCCGTTGTCGCCATGTTTGGGGCGGAAATTCTGTTGATACTACTTTTAGAGTTTTGACTTAGGAAGATAGCGAGCGGACATGAGCGTCGTCATCTCTCATTAACCTAAGTCGTGACTTATCAAGCGTAGTATTTCTTAAGGAACCAGCCATTTATTGGCCGGAAGGGTCTTTCGCCGTGCATATCCATGAGCAAGTAGGCCCCACCTTGGTAGACATTGTCTATGATATATGGGCCCTCATAGTTTGGCTCGAATTTCCCCCTTTTTGCACGGTTGGGTATCATAGGTCTTTTGACGACTAGCACGAGTTCGCCTTGGCGAAATGTTCTTGTCCTGGTTAGTCTTTCGTATGAGCGTGTTATCCTTGCTTTGTAAGCTTCCAGTTTTTACTGCGCCATGAGACGAGTTTCATCGAGGGCATCGAGTTCCTCAAGCCGAAGATGGGAATTTTCTTCATCCGTTAGCTCGTATCGAACTGCCACCCATAGAGAGGGTAGCTCTATCTCTAAGGGAAGTACCATTTCCGTGCTGAATACCAACGCGAATGGCGTTATATTCGTGGCCGTTTTGAACGTGGTTTGATATGCGCAGAGAGCTTCATGCAGTCTCTCGTGCCATTTCTTTTTATTTCGGCACACCGTTTTTTTATGATATTCGTCAAGGTCTTGTTGAAAGCCTCAGCTAGACCGTTAGCTCGGGGATTATAGACTGAAGAGTATCTTCAGTCTATATTATGCTGCTGTGCGAAGCGGCTGATCTTATGGCTTCTGTAGGCCGGCCCATTATCCGAGATGATCTGTTACGGAGTGCCGAACCGGTAGTTGACATGTGTCCTGAAGAAATGGAGGATGTTCTCCGTCTTCACTTCCTTTAGCGGTACTGCCTCTGCCCACTTAGAGAAGTAATCAATTGTTGCCAATATGAACCGATGTCTTTTGGATGACACTGGTTCGATGGGCCCAATTATATCGGTTCCCCACATTTCAAACGTCCAACTAGCTAGTGTTGGGTGTAGCGGATTTGGATGCTGGTGGATGAAGTCCCCGTGAATCTAGCACAAGTGACACTGCTTCGCATATTCGAGGTAGTCCTGAATCATGGTGGGCCAATAGTAACCCATTCTCTTTATCTTCATCTTCATCTTTGGCCCGGCTTGATGAGAACCGCGGAGTCCGTCGTGGGTTTCTTGGACGACTCTCCTTGCTTCTTCTGGTCACAGGCACCTTAGCCACAAACTGTCGAATGATCTTTTATATAGAGTATTATTGATGAAGGCAAAAGACAGAGCTCGTTTCATGAGTTGATGTCTTGAAGATGCGTTTTCGGGTGTTCGATGGGATTTGAAGTAGTCTATGAAGACTTCTCTCCAATCCTTAGCCTTTTCTTCATCCTCTAATTGGAAAGTTGCTTGTTTGGCCATTTCCTTTCTTTCAGATAACTCCGGAGATATTTTTGCTGGCGCGAGAATCCGGCGGCTTTGCACAATGATCCTTACGTCATCGAGGTTTTCGTCGGCCATTTCTTTAGCGAACTTGGCTAATGCATCCGCCTTGCTATTTTCTGCACGCGGTATGCTTTCCAGGATGTAGGAGAGAATTTGAGTCAGCAGTTGCTGTACTCTTTCGCCATATTTTACTAACTCCGGTTTACACGTCTGATAATCTCCATTTACTTGGCTAACGACTAGCTGGGATTCTCCATATATGAGGAGGTTTTCGATTCCCATGTCGACAGCAATCTCAAGACCCGCTATCAAAGTTTCGTACTCAGCCTCATTGTTTGTCCTCGGCTCTGTTAAGGAAAGTGTGAAACGCATTATCCCTCTTTGCGGAGTTACGAAGATAAGGCCCACCCCAGCTTGGATTATGGGGGTGCTTTGCTTTCGCTTCTTCAAGGAAGATGCTCCGTCGAAGTATAGTTCCCATCAGGCATTATTTCCTTCCTTTTCCCCTTCAATTGCGTCGAACGCATGTTCATCTGGCAATTCGCAATTTAAGGGAGAGTCGGCTGGTATAGGATGCTCAACGAGAAATTCGGCGATGGCCTGGCCTTTCACTGCCTTGAGGGGTCGATACGTTATCGAGAACTCCATCAAGAGGAGGGCCCATTTGGCAAACCATCCTGTTAGTCTGGCTCTTGACATCAAATATTTGAGAGAATCCACCTTTGATATGAGATAGACCTCATGTGCCAAGGCATAATGTCGAAGCTTCTTTATCGCGAAGATCAGTGCCAGGCAATGCTTTTCAATGGGGGAGTAGTTGTTTTCTGCCCCCAGGAGAACTCGACTCAACTAGTAAAGAGCTCTCTCCTTTCCCTGATCTTTCTCTTGTGCCCATAGCGCATCTATAGAACCTTCAAGGGCTGTTGTGTACAGGATGGGGGGCTTTCCATTGACCGGAGCGATCAGTACCGGCGGATTCCGCAGATATTGCTTGATTTCGTCCAGTACACTTTGGCATTTATGATCCCAAACGAACGGGGTCCCCTTCTTCATTAGATGGCTATAGGGGCGGCATTTTCCGGAGAGGTTAGCTATGAACCGTTGGATATATGCTAACTTTCCTTGGAGTGACCGTAATTGTTTGAGAGTTCTTGGCGTAGGCATTTCCATAATCGCCTTGATGTTTGATGGGTCTATTTCGATACCTCGGTGTCGTATGATGAATCCTAGGAATTTGCCTGAGGAGACTCCAAACGCGCATTTCAGAGGATTCAACTTTAGATTGTATTCCCGAAGACGCTGAAACACTATGTTCAGATGTTCCCAGTGCTCCTCGTACGATTTGCTTTTCACCACAAGGTTGTCAATATAGCATTCGACAATCTCATGTATGAGGTCATCGAAGATCTTCATCATGGCCCTCTGGTAGGTAGCGCTTGCGTTCTTCAAACCGAAGGGCATCACCTTATAGCAGAATATGCCTAGCGGAGTTCGGAAGGTGGTGTGCTTTTGGTCTTCAGGATGCATTTTTATTTGATTGTAGCCTGAAGATCCATCCATGAAGGAGAAGACCTCATGAGTGGACGTGTTATCGATCATCAGCTCGGTAACAGGTACTGGGAAGTCATCCTTCGGACAAGATTTGTTAAGGTCCCGAAAGTCCATACAGATGCGCATTTTCCCATTTTTCTTCATCACTGGAATAATATTGGCAATCCAGTTAGGATACTGAACTTCTTGAATGAAGCCGGAGTCAATTAGTTTCTTAACTTCAGCATTGATACTCATCTCGAGTTTGAGCCGCATTCTTCTTGGCGCCTGTTTGACTGGCTTGACGTCTGGCGATATAGCCAGTTTATGCACCACTATTTTTGGATCCAGTCCCGGCATCTCGGAATAGTTCCATACGAAGCAGTCTTTATATTGCATAAGTACGTCCTTTAGTGTGGCCACCTGGTTTTTAGACAATAGCTCACTGAAAACCGTGGGTCTCGGCTCATTTTTTGCGCCTAAGTCGATTTTTCTTAGATTCTCCGCCGTGGTGTGTATCCCATCTTCCAGCTCTTTTGGCGCCGGTGGAAATTCTGAGATCACCTCATCCTCATCCTCATCTGCGAAGCATCTAGTGGGGTCATCCATATTCTCTTGGTTCCCTTCTTTTGAGAATGTTATCACATGGCAGGTATGGGTTTGCTTCCATTCTTGACGTTGATCTGGCCCTACTCTTGCATTATAGGTTGCTTTTGGCTCATGTTTTCGCTGTGAGGTTACCCTCCAACTGTCGGATAGAGCGAACCTGCCTTATTGATACTGGTCTTCGACCCAGTCTTTGAAGGTGAAGCTGTCTTCATGGGGATGACCTGTTGCTCGGTGATAGGAGCAGTAATCCGGATAATGGACCTCGTTTATTTGTTCGGGATGCCGAGACTCCGGAAGCATCATCATTTGATGCTTCATGACAAGGTTGAATATTTTCCTTGTTTTGTCTTGAGAGAAAGAGTATTCCCGACACATCTTCTTGATAAAGGATGGGTTCCAACCATGTTTTTCTTGATAGCACGGCTTCTTAGATATACCCTGTTTTTTTCGCTCTTTGTTCTATTTTTGCCTATATTTCTGGATTTTTCCTTCTTACGAGGACATACAACGAGCTGAGAATGGAGGGCATTGTAGTCTTCTTTCTTTGCGAACTGCTGGTTGAGGCGTTGCCTCCTGGCCTTTTCATAAATAGCCATTTCGCGACCGTGGTTATCCCGAATCTTTTGACAGGCTTCTTTTACTAGCTTGTCAACTTGTTCTTCGAACGATGGACTTAATGTTCTTAGAGCGGGATCATATTCTGTTTCAACATCACGGCTATTTGAAAGAGCGTTCACTTCTTCACCAGAGTTGTTTATGACACGGCAGCCATGAAATCGCTTCCGTTTCTTGGACCGAACATATCCAAGCCCAGTCGTCTCCATCCTCCCATTAGGCATCTTTCGCTGAGTCCCGGGAACATCCCAAATCTTGTTGTAGAACTGGGCTTGTCGAGCGGTTTGTTTGAAGGGTATGCCTCGGCATCTTAACAGCCTTTTCAATCCCTCTACGTAATATCTGGGAAAACGGATTGGTTGAAACCTATCAAGCTCAAAATCGGAGCCACGCCAGACTTCTTTTTCTATTTTGGTCTCCGTAGATTGATAGAAGAGGATCGCCTTTTCACCTCTTTTCCTGGAAGGGACGTAGAAAGTTTGCAGCTCTTGTACGCTGTATGTATCAAGTGCATCAATTTCTTTATAATGCCGCTCCAGAACTATGGTGATTTGCAAGCTCTGATCAGCTCCAGTAATGATTTGTACTGACCGGTGAGTGGGGAATACGGCGTTAGTCTCATCCTCAGAGTCACTTCCAAATACCAAAATATGAGTAGAGGGTCCGGGCCTGTTGCATTGGGGTTGCCCCGAGTAAACTATCTCTTCATCTTCCTCGGTATCGCTCCCGAAGATCGGGATAGCGGCGACGGCTTTTTGTTTATTCTCCGGCTTATGACATCTTTCTGTGTCTTTGAAGTCTGGTAGGAAGTACTTTGTGTCTTCATATTTGCAGACTTCATTTATGAAGAACGGGATTAGCACCCCCGTAACGGTGTACTCAAATCCATCTTTGAAATACTTCATACACTGATGTTGTGTAGAAGGGATGACGTTGTACTCGTGTAACCAAGGCCGGCCGATGATGACTGTGAGCGTTGTAGCAAGTCTTGGCATCGATGACATAAAATTTGATGTCAGTGATGAGAAGCCCAAAACGTAATATCAATATTACGGACCCCAGCGTCCGTGATGACTGTGAGTCGAACCGGGAGATAGTAATTTTTTCCCGGGAAAGGTGCCGAACGTTCATGCAAATCTCCTTCAGCACCTTCACGTTGAGAAGGATGACGGAGGACCTGTTGTCGACAAGGATCTTGTCATGACCCAAAGTTTGGATGTGACCGGCACTTAGATTGTGTATTATCTAAAGATATTTACACAACCCGAGTAAGCCGAAAAACCAAGAACAAATCCTTTTTGCGGAATTTTCATGAAAATTTCGTTTTAAGTAAAAATCATTGATTTATTGAATTAAGATATTAACAATAACTCACTATTGAATTCATAATAAAAAAAATTATAAATTGTTAAATTTGGTTGCATCCCTAGTTGGGATCTACAATATCAACAGCGGAAATAAAAACTCAGTATATAGGATATCAATAATAATTCCAGACATAAATAAAATAAATATCTTCTAACATAACAACGATCTCATCTGTCAAATAATGTACATATACCCATCACTCATTCTAAGTCATAGTACAAAGTCTCATGGAGATTTTCTAGATCCAAAATACAATACCAAAAGAGAAGGTTACTACACACGTAACCCACCTATCAAAAGATGCGATAAAAGCTGAAAAAGTGGATCTGCACGGCTGCTATCCATCCACTCTACCCCTGCAAGGAACTGTGGCACAACGGGGGTGAGTTGCCAACTCAGTGAATATAACTAACATACAACGGTTAATAATGTAAATATGACGATCATAACTAACTAAAATGAGAGCAAGTATGATGTATGATAGCATATGGAAAGCATGAATCTGTACTACAAATCACATAACCAAAACTGAAATCTCATCATTTATTCCCAATAAATTTCATCTTTCCGTGCCCATCATCGACACAAAACTTCCATTTCTCTCAGGCATCATTCCTCGAACGATCCTGTAATCAATAATACCGGTCGGTATCATCTAGATATCCGCCGTATTTCACCACTATCTCCAGTATCGAGTAACCTCGCTAGGCTCCCCCGCCTCAAATGCGGCTATTCTGCCCCTCGGTCTCGACCGGGTCCACCATGTATCCAACTGTATCCCCACCGACTCAGTCTGGATAAAACTGTAAATCCGTAACCGTATACCCACCGACTCGGTTCGGAATAAACTCAAATCATAAAAACATCTCATGGTGGACATGTCACATAAATCATGAAATCACTGGATTTATGTAATAGTACAGGAAAACTCAAACCATAAATTCTCAATAATATAAAGCTTCCTATATCAACTTAGAATACTCGGATGATAAACATGATGTTATTTATGCAAGTTACCACTATTGTTAATAATTTAGGTATGATAGGAATCATATTTAACAAGATGAATATTTAGTGTAAAAGTGACATGTTAATATCGACAAGGTGTAGTGTAACATGTAAAGATGTGCACGTGCGGCATAACTCGTCGATAATTGTGCAGTGTTCTAACAACTATTAACATGATGATATATAGATATATATGAATGCATGTTATTAACTTCGCATATAAATCCAATCTTTCAATTTAACAAAATACGGGCGTATTACGCCATCTTTACACAATCCCCCGGTAGATATTTAGTCTACTCACCGGAATACGTCGTAAACTATTCAGGAATCATCAATCCCTTTCCTTTCCTTGCGACCTCCGAAGTTCCCGTATTCGAATCTAACATCGAGAATTAATTTGTATAAGAAAACGGTTACTCCGATGCGGCGAATATGAAAACACAAGTTCTTACGTACTAGTTATATTGCATACGACTATTTCAACTATCTAACACTCAATCCTCACTGAAATTTAACCCAACTCTACATCGCGACAGAAAACAGATCACGATACGTTTTAACCGTGTCGTATTTTGGATTTTTAGATACCTTTTCCGATATTAGCTTTCAGATTTTATATACAGTTAAACAAACTTGATTAAACAATACCAAAATGGCCAAAATTCTACACAGAGACCTACCCAAAAACCACACTACCCAACTCACCCAAAAATCCGGCGTCGCCGAAATTTGCCTTTGGGTCGCCGACCAAAATCCGAGCCCTCTGGTCCATGCTCCTATTGTTTGCTCTAGGTTCAACATACATCATTTAGGCCATGTTTAGTTAAGTTAATTTTTATCTAAACTATAGTAGATTTCAACAGAACTTAGTTTTGCCTAAAATACAATATTATAGACTTTTGATTTCAAACTTAAACCAATTCCAGAATTAAATCTCTACTGTGAGTAAGGATTTTACCTACAAATAACTTGTTGGAAGAACACCTTTCAAGATGCACAAGCTCCTTGTCCTTGCTTGATGATGAGAAATCCCTAGACTTAGCTCTTTTCTTCTTCTTTCTCTTGTTCTTCTTTGTTGCTTTGGTTTCCTTTTTCTTTCTTTTAATTTTTCAGGTTTTAATTTTAGCTACTGAACTGAACATCGTTTATATGTGACAAAACGGAAGGATAAGGTGAAGGAGGAGGTGTCAAAGGCCAAAGGGTGCCATTCTCATGCAAGGAGGAGGTGTGGTGTGGGTGTGTACATGCAAGAATGACGTGGAAGCGTTTGTTTTTCTTTTCTAAATTGATTTATCCTTTGATTTATTCTGAACTAAATCTTGTTTAACTCTTTCTATTCACACCCCTTAACAAAACCCAATTTGCACAATATCCTAAACTTTGTATAAAAACCCCTCACAACTTATGTTATTATATAACACCCTTTTTATTAAAATGAAGCTAAAATTCACATACAAACCCTTATAATTTATTTATGTTACATATTAAAATTTTCGTGTTATTTGTTTTACATATTACTTATGAAAATGTCTTATTTGGTTTTACTAACTTTTTAATTTAGCATTTAATTATTTAATTAATAAATTTTATTTATTTCCAAATTTTCTGAATGTTACAATATCCCCCCCTTAAAAAAATTCGGTCCCCGAATTTAAAACTTAACTAGACGTACCTTCAAAAAGATGTGGAAATTTCTTTCTTTCGCATCCTCGGTCTCCCAAGTAATCTCTTCGCGATTCGTTCCTCTCCAAAGAACCTTTATAGATGGAAGTACCCCTCAATCTCAGTTTCTTTTCCTGCCTATCTAGAATAGTGACTGGCTGCACTGTGTAGGATAAATCCGGCTCAAGCTGTAAGGTCTTATGTTGGATCGCGTGAGAAGGATCGTGAAGATACTTGCGAAGTATCGAAATGTGAAACACCGGATGCACATCGGGAAAACTCGGTGGAAGTGCTAAACGATAAGCTACAGCACCCACTCTCTCCAGAATCTCGTAAGGTCCAACATATCTGGGGCTGAGCTTCCCTTTTTTTTCCCAAAACGCATCACACCTTTCATCGGAGACACATGAAGAAACACATGATCTCCCACTTGAAACTCGAGTCTACTACGTCGTCGATCTGCATATGATTTCTATCTGCACTGGGCCGCTCTCATTTTGTCTCGTATCGGCTTAATCTTTTCTGTAGTCTTCTGTACTATCTGCGGTCCCAAAATGCTACTCTCGCTCAGTTCCGTCCAGCAAACGGGTGATCGACATTTCCTCCCATACAAAGCTTCAAAGGGTGCCATCTGGATCGTCTCCTGAAAACTGTTGTTGTACGAAAATTCTATTAAAGGTAGGTGACGATCCCAACTACCACCAAAATCAAGGTTGCAAGCTCGAAGCATATCCTCTAAAGTCTGAATGGTCCGCTCTGACTGACCATCTGTCTGTGGGTGGAAAGCTGTACTAAAACTCAATCGTGTACCGAGAGCTTCTTGAAGTTTCTGCCATAGCCTGCTAGTAAACTGGGTACCCCGATCTGATACTATGCACATCGGAACTCCATGCAACCGCACAATCTCATCGATATAAATCTGAGCATACTGTGCAAACCCATACGTCATCTTCACCGGAAGAAAATGAGCTGCCTTTGTCAATCTATCTACAATCACCCAAATGGAATCATACCTTCTGCTAGTCCTGGGTAGACCCACAACGAAATCCATGGAAATCTGTTCCTAATTCTACTCTGGAATGGGCAAGGGCTGCAACTCTCCTGCCGGCCTCTGGTGCTCAACTTTGACTTGCTGACACGTCAAGCATCTCGAAACAAACTTTGCAACATCCCTCTTCATTCCTTCCCACCAATAAACCTCCCTCAAGTCATGATACATCTTGTTGGAACCAGGATGAATACTATATGCTGATCGATGGGCCTCCTCTAAAATCTCACGCCTCAACCCATCTGAATCTGGTACACAAAGACGAGTCCAAAACGTAATACTCCACGGTCATCAATCACGAACTCCGACTCCCTACCCTGTCTAACCTGATCCATAATCTCCAATATACGAGCATCTGCGGGCTGTGTCTCTTGAATACGATCCAATAACTGGGGTCGGGTGCGAACATGTGCTAATTGTCCTCCTGTCGAGGTGAACTCAAACTGTATACGACTATCACATAAAATCTGCCAGTCTGTAGAAGACTGTCTCTACAAGATGCGCAAATGAGATAAGCTACCTCCAGGCCTCCGACTCAAAGTATCTGCTACAACATTCGCTTTGCCTGGATGATACAAGATCTCACAATCGTAATCTTTCACCAGTTCCATCCATCTACGCTGCCTTAGGTTCAAATCCCTCCGCTGAAAAATATACTTCATGCTCTTATGATCTGTGAAGATTTGGCTCGACTCTCCGTACAAGTAATGCCTCCAAATCTTCAGTGCGAATACCACAACAGCCATCTCCAAATCATGAGTGGGGTAGTTCTGCTCGTGCCTCTTTAACTGTCGAGAAGCATAAGCTACAACTCTGCTGTACTGCATCAATACACAGCCTAAACCCACTCGAGATGCATCACAATACACAACAAAACCACCTGACCCGGAAGGTAAAGATAAGACAGGTGCGGTCGTCAAGCGCGTCTTCAAATGCTGAAAACTCTGTTCACATGCATATGTCCAAAGAAAAGGAACCTCCTTCCTAGTCAATCTGGTCAACGGGGCAGCGATTCGAGAGAAATCCTGCACAAAACGTCTGTAATAACCCGCCAGACCTAAAAAACTTCGCACCTCGGTAACTGACACAGGTCTGGGCCAGTGTTGTACCGCTTCAATCTTCTTCGGGTCCACACATGTCCCATCTCTTATAACCACGTGACCCATGACACTATCCATCCAAAATGCACACTTGGAGAATTTTACAAACAGCTGATGCTCCTTCAAGGTCTGCAACGTAATACGCAAATGCTGCTCGTGCTCCTCTCTGCTCCGGGAATAAGCGAGAATATCATCAATGAATACTATAATAAACTGATCAAGGAAGGGCCTGAAGATACGGTTCATCGTATCCATAAAAGCTGCTGGGGCGTTGGTGAGTCCGAACGACATCACCAGAAACTCATAGTGCTCATATCGGGTGCGAAAGCAGTCTTCGGAATGTCGTCCTTTCGAACCCTCAACTGGTGATACCCTGACCGCAAATCAGTCTTCGAGAAGTAGCCAGCTCCCTGCAACTGATCGAACAAGTCATCGATACATGGTAATCGATACCTATTTCGCATAGTGACGCGATTCAGTTGTCGGTAGTCGATGCACAATCTCATACTACTGTCTTTCTTCTTTACAAATAAGACAGGAGCTCCCCACGGCGATACACTGGGACGAACAAGTCCTCTATCTAACAACTCTTGCAACTGGCTTTTGAGTTCCTTCAACTCCGTCGGGGCCATCCGATAGGGTGGTATAGAAATAGGCCCCGTACCCGGAATCAAGTCAATGCAAAATTCAATATCGCGATCGGGCGGTAATCCTGGTAACTCAGCAGGAAACACCTCCGGAAATTCTCCTGCGATCGGAACCTGGTCCAATGGAATCTCAGCGACTCCTAAGTCCTGAACAAATTCCAAGAACCCATGACAACCTTTCTTCAAGAGTCGTCCCGCACAAAGAGCAGAAATCATGTTGGCAGGAGTTATATTACAGCCCCCCTGCACAACAAAAATCGGTTCACCTGGGAAACAAAATCTAACCACTTTCCCCGACAATCTACATAGGCATGACAAGCGGCCAACCAATCTATACCGAGAAGTATATCGAAATCTAACATATCCAGGAGAATCAGATCAACGAGCGAATCTCTATCACCAATACGTACAGAACATGACCTGAATACATGTCAAGCTATAAAGGAATCTCCCACCGGAGTAATTACTACTAACGGTAACTCTAACAACGACGACTCTTTCCCCAAAGAAAGTGCAAAGCGTGAAGATACGTAAGAATGTGTAGAACCGGGATCAAATAAAATATGGGCTTCTATGGAACATACTACAAGAGTACCTATCACAACTGCATTTGATGCCTGGGTATCCTGTGGAGTCAGCGCAAAAACCCGTGCCTGGCCCCTGCCCGCATCCTGTCGTTCTCTACCTCTATCTCCTCGACCTCTCTGAGATCGTCCTGCAAAGCCTCGACCTCGTGGTGCAGCTGCCTGGCGTGTAGGGCCAACTCGGGGATGAAGTAAAGCCATCGGCGTAGAAGGTGGAGGGGGTAAAGCAGCCTGTGGAGTAACAGTCCCGCTATAGCGTGTACACCCTCTAGCCATATGCCCTGGAAGTCTACAACTATAACATGTAAGTGGGGTCCCCTGATCATCGGGGTATGAACTGAACATCTGTCCCTGGGTCCAACCTCGTCCGAAACTGCGGCCTGGAGTATATTTGCCTCCACCTCTGCCAAACTGCCTAGTTATTAGCCCAATCGGTCTAATCCTCTTTGGCTCCGGAACAACCACTGCCTCGCTCAATCGCTCCTCCACTCGTATCGCTGCATCCATGGCCTGCGCATACGTATCAAAATGCTGGGTGCCTATAGCCAGATACAACTACGTGTCCAGACTCCTTAGGAACCTCTTCACTCGAAGCTCCTCCGTAGGAACTAAATATGGAGTATAGCGTGACAAATGGGTGAATCGTAAATCATAATCTGCTACCGACATACTTGTCGATTTCCGCAACGCTTCGAAACCGCTAGCTCTAGAGTCCCTCACACTCTCTGGAAGAAATCTAGCAAGAAAGACCTCAGAAAACTCGGTCCACAATATCGGAGGAAGACCCGTAGCCCACCCTCTCTCCATCGACTCACACCACTCCTGTGCAAGTCCCTCCAAACGAAAACTAGTTAGCTCAACTGACCTCGCATCAGAACATCGCAATGATCTGCCAATCCTCGCCATCCTATCAAGAAAGGATTGAGGATCCTCCGCTACATCGGTCCCTGTAAATACCGGATGTCTCAACCTCATAACCTCATAAACTCTGAAAGTGATACCTCCATCACCCTCGTGTCTACTAGTGCGACCGTCTGTATGGGCTGTACCTCGGACTCTGCCATGGCCGGTGCAGGATCCTGTCTCTGTACTCGAGTGGCCTCAGCTAACTGTCCTACCACTCGCTGCAATCCTAACATGCCCTCCTCTATCCTAGTCATACGATCTGGAAGAGGAGGATCAACATGCTCAGGCACCGCCGGAACGTCTGGTGTAACAGTCGCCATCACAGGCAGACTCGCCCTAGCTGCATCTCTGGTTGCGGCTCGCCTAGCTCGTGTAGCCATAGCAACTGGAACAAGAAACGAGAGTTGATAAGGCTTACGAATTGGAACAATCAATAACAGAGAGTCAAAGGAAGGACAAATCAAGATACATATCCTAAGGTTAGTTTAGGCTGAGTATGGTAACGTAAATATGCCACGGAACATACGTACGGTACTACACTCATCCTCAATCACCTACTCCATCAAACCAAAGGTCATCCTAAATCACGGACTCACGTCAACTTATCTTAATTCACTACTCGATTCCGTAAGGTCAATCCTAAGCTCTGATACCAACTTCGTCATGACCCAAAGTTTGGATGTGACCGGCACTTAGATTGTGTATTATCTAAAGATATTTACACAACCCGAGCAAGCCGAAAAACCAAGACCAAATCCTTTTTGCGGAATTTTCATGAAAATTTAGTTTTAAGTAAAAATCACCGATTTATTGAATTAAGATATTAACAATAACTCACTATTGAATTCATAATAAAAACAATTATAAATTGTTAAATTTGGTTGCATCCCTAGTTGGGATCAACAATATCAACAGCGGAAATAAAAACTGAGTATATAGGATATCAATAAGAATCCCAGACATAAATAAAAGAAATATCTTCTAACATAACAACGATCTCATCTGTCAAATAATGTACATATACCCATCTCTCATTCTAAGTCATAGTACAGAGTCTCATGGAGATTTTCTAGATCCAAAATACAATACCAAAAGAGATGGTTACTACACACGTAACCCACCTATCAAAAGATGCGATAAAAGCTGAAAAAGTGGATCTGCACTGCTGCTATCCGTCCACTCTATCCCTGCAAGGAACTGTGGCACAACGGGGGTGAGTTGCCAACTCAGTGAATATAACTAACATACAACGGTTAATAATGTAAATATGACGATCATAACTAACTAAAATGATAGCAAGTATGATGTATGATAGCATATGGAAAGCATGAATCTGTACTACAAATCACATAACCAAAACTGAAATCTCATCATTTATTCCCAATAAATTTCATCTTTCCGTGCCCATCATCGACACAAAACTTCCATTTCTCTCAGGCATCATTCCTCGAACGATCCTGTAATCAATAATACCGGTCGGTATCATCTAGATATCCATCGTATTTCACCACTATCTCCGGTATCGTGTAACCTCGCTAGGCTCCCCCGCCTCAAATGCGGCTATCCTGCACCTCGGTCTCGACCGGGTCCACCATGTATCCAACTGTATCCCCACCGACTCAGTCTGGATAAAACTGTAAATCCGTAACCGTATACCCACCGACTCGGTTCGGAATAAACTCAAATCATAAAAACATCTCATGGTGGACATGTCACATAAATCATGAAATCACTGGATTTATGTAATAGTACAGGAAAACTCAAACAATAAATTCTCAATAATATAAAGCTTCCTATATCAACTTAGAATACTCGGATGATAGACATGATGTCATTTATGCAAGTTACCACTATTGTTAATAATTTAGGTATGATAGGAATCATATTTAACAAGATGAATATTTAGTGTAAAAGTGACATGTTAATATCGACGAGGTGTAGTGTAACATGTAAAGATGTGCACGTGCGGCATAACTCGTCGATAATTGTGCAGTGTTCTAACAACTATTAACATGATGATATATAGATATATATATGAATGCATGTTATTAACTTCACATATAAAGTCAATCTTTCAATTTAACAAAATACGGGCGTATTACGCCATCTTTACACAATCCCCCGGTAGATGTTTAGTCTACTCACCGGAATACGTCGTAAACTATTCAGGAATCACCAATCCCTTTCCTTTCCTTGCGGCATCCGAAGTTCCCGTATTCGAATCTAACATCGAGAATTAATTTGTATAAGAAAACGGCTACTCCGATACGGCGAGTATGAAAACACAAGTTCTTACGTACTAGTTATATTGCATATGACTATTTCAACTATCTAACACTAAATCCTTACTGAAATTTAACCCAACTCTGCATCGCGACAGAAAACAGATCGCGTTACGTTTTAACCGTGTCGTATTTTGGATTTTTAAATACCTTTTTCGATATTAGCTTTCAGATTTTATATACAGTTAAACTAACTTGATTAAACAATACCAAAATGACTAAAATTTACACAGAGACCTACCCAAAAACCACACTACCTAACTCACCCAAAAATCCGGCGTCGCCGGAATTTGCCTTTGGGTCGCCGGCCAAAATCCGAGCCCTCTGGTTCGTGCTCCTATGGTTTGCTCTAGGTTCAACATACATAATTTAGGCCATGTTTAGTTAAGTTAATTTTTATCTAAACTATAGCAGATTTCAACAGAACTTAGTTTTGCCTAAAATACGATATTATAGACTTTTGATTTCAAACTTAAACCAATTCCAGAATTAAATCTCTACCGTGAGTAAGGATTTTACTTACAAATAACTTGTTGGAAGAACACCCTCCAAGATGCACAAGCTCCTTGTCCTAGCTTGATGATGAGAAATCCCTAGACTTAGCTCTTTTTTTCTTCTTTTTCTTGTTCTTCTTTGTTGCTTTAGTTTCCTTTTTCTTTCTTTTAATTTTTCAGGTTTTAAGTTTAGCTACTGAACTGAACATGGTTTATATGTGACAAAAAGGAAGGATAAGGTGAAGGAGGAGGTGTCAAAGACCAAAGGGTGCCATCCTCATGCAAGGAGGAGGTGTGGTATGGATGTGTACATGCAAGAATGATGTGGAAGTGTTTGTTTTTCTTTTCTAAATTGATTTATCCTTTGATTTATTCTGAACTAAATCTTGTTTAACTCTTTCTATTCACACCCCTTAACAAAACCCAATTTGCACAATATCCTAAACTTTGTATAAAAACCCCTCACAACTTATGTTATTATATAACACCCTTTTTATTAAAATGAAGCTAAAATTCACATACAGACCCTTATAATTTATTTATGTTAAATATTAAAATTTTAGTTTAATTTGTTTTACATATTACTTATGAAAATGTCTTATTTGGTTTTACTAACGTTTTAATTTAGCATTTAATTATTTAATTAATAAATTTTATTTATTTCCAAATTTTCTGAATGTTACAGATCTTCCCTATCTTGATGTCGTGGCAGTACCCGGTAACATATAGAGGACGGTTGTGTTCGTACGTTCCGAGGAGGAGATCTTCATCGCCGAATGTAATGTCAGCTGTATGAATCTCTGCCAGCTCGTCCTTCATCTTTTCTTCTGCATGGAAAGCTTCGAACTGATCAGGCTCTTGCAATGACTTGATCAGAGAATCTCATGCCTCTTTGGACAGGAAGAGAGCATCCAGTATGCTCGGTTGTGAGGGTATCTTCCTCAGATGTGCCAGGACATTGTAATCCACCTTGTTTTCTTAGGTGGATCCTTGGCTGCGAGCTCTTTGACGACTCTATCATCGTGGGCAATTTTCTCAGGGACTTTTTCCTTCCCCTTGTCTCTTTTTCTCGAACCTTTGTTTGTAGGCCTAAGGTTCTTTTCAGGCAACATACGGTTACTTAGCTGAATGTTCTTGCAGTTCTTCTTCTTTTCCAGAGGTGGATTCTTTGAAGAGAGGGCCGAGGGTTATTTCTTCCTCAGAATCGCTCCCAAATGTAAGAACATAAGATTTTCCTTTTGTCGAACTGGTATCAATCATATGACAGTTGCCAGTCGTTCCTTCACGCTCATCTGTCGCGCTTCTTTGTTGTCGACGGGTTTTGCGCTTCATCTGCTGGAAGTGTTGCCGGTGAGCAACGTATCCTTGCCACCACTTTTTGAAGGCGTTGCACTCTCCGGTGGGGTGTGTGACCCTCCGATGGTATAAGCAGTAGTTTAGATGTATATCCATTTCGTCAAGGCACGTACTCCCGGGAGTGTTTTCCATGAGAGGGGGTAGCTTCATTCCTATTAACAAGGCTTTGGCGAACCGCTTCTCCACTTTGATCCTGCTCTTGTTTGTAGCAGGTGTGCTTTGGCTTGGTTGGAGTGCTTTACGACTCATCCTTACCGTAGCTTCTTTAGCCTGACGCCGATGCTTGGTCTTTTCGTATATGTCCGTTTCACGTTCTCGGTCAGTTTTTCTCTTTTGAAGGGCTTCGTTTAGCAGCTTGTCAATTGGGTCTTCTGACAGTTCCAGGGATTTTGGCGCCGGTTCTGCTTCCAGTTCCTCTGCGTTGCTTTCCGACGCCGAGGGAGTTTCTTCGTTACTTAACGATGAATGAGAAACCATGTAGCTACTTGCTACATAATCCTCGGGTTCTTCTGACGAGTCATTTCTCTTATCATCGTCACTATCTCCGTTCTCAAGGATATGGTTGAGAAACTCTTCAAGGGTGATTGGGGTCCGCGCTTTCTGGTTGTACTCTTTCGATGCATCGATGTACCTTTGCAGGTCCATGTGTTTGTCGTCATACTTGGCAGGCTGCACAGGCTTCTTGGTCTTCTTCTTTTTCTTCGAAGACTTCGAAGGCTTGGCTTGGAGGTTTTGCCTATCG
Organism: Agapanthus africanus; assembly: GCA_030015575.1. NCBI lineage: Eukaryota > Viridiplantae > Streptophyta > Magnoliopsida > Asparagales > Amaryllidaceae > Agapanthus > Agapanthus africanus. The sequence goes on along the minus strand of JASDDO010000012.1, from coordinate 459,175,838 downwards.
TTACCAGTTTTCGGTGTTGGGCGTAGTTTAAGCACCCCCGCAATGATCTCGGGCTCTAGCAGGCTTTTCCACCTGATTTCTGGATTTGCTTGAATATCCTTTAGCATTCTTTTGGTTTTAGCTGAAAGGACAACTTCCCACGAAGCTTCTTCCACAAACGAACATGATGCCCTCGGCATATCCACCTTTTTAGGAGCGCGCCTCTATGGAGGGTTCACCCTCCAGTTCTCTGACAACGTGAATTTCCCTTGACGGTACTTGTCCTCAACCCAGTTCTTGAAGATGTAGCAATCCTCAATAAGGTGGCTCACCATTTGGTGGTAGGAGCAGTGGTTGGTATTTTTGACGTTACCGGGCTATGGTGGACGTTTTGGGTCCAGCAGAGTGATGAGCTTGTTGCGCATTGCCAATTAGAACAATCTCCTTGTTTTATCATGGGGGAACGAGTAAGCACGTCCTAACTTCCCTTCAAGGGATTGGCATGGGCGCTCGTTGTTTTGGCGAGCAACCGGTTTCGGGTCGCTCGGCTGTTGTTGAGTGTTAGCAACAAAGGTCGCTACGGGATTGTTCAATTCTGTCAGCAATGGACATGGGTTTCGGAGTCGCAACATGACTCTCAGAAGGGGTATCAACATGTGAAGGTGTGAAAGTTTGAAACGATTGATACGAAGTGGATTGCGGTGTCCAATTGTTGATCTTAGACGCTTCTATCCGATCTCTCAAAGAAATTTTGGACATGGATGGATCGTTCGAGGTCCGACCAAAGCAAGAACCGTACGAAGAAATGTCTGGTCATGGGTACCAAAGTTCGGCAAAAGTTGGTCATTTTGGGGTACCCATGTTATGAAAGGAGTGAAAGGTAGGGAGGATGGAAAGTAGGTGAATTTTTATGAATTTTTTAATTTTTTTTTGTTTTTTTTCTTGAAGTTTTTGAAATTGTTTGTTTTGGTTTTTGCAAAATATAGAATTATGGGACTAAATTTTACAAAAGTATAATCACAATCATAATATACACAAACAATACCTAGAGCTAGAGTCTTCAAAGTTCAACTAGACCACTCCTAGAATTCCAAGCAATGAATTGCTGGATAACTCTTGAATTGCCTCTTCACGATCAATTATGGCCAGGTAAGCACAAGTGAGATAAGGAGGGTTCCGCTCGCGAATCACCGTGAGACGGGCATTTTAAAATTACCTCCTTACTTATCCAACCCAGGCACCATAAAGTCAAGTTTAGATAAACGACCGATTCCCCGCAATCTTCACTTGTCCTAAATGAGGGCGCCAAGTCCTTCAAGGTTTAGTCTAGATATTTTTTATTAACTCAAGGTAATGCATATGCTTTTTATGATTTGTGGGGTCTTAGGAAGGATGATGAAATCCCTACCCAATCTTAATTGGTATAATAACCCTTTAATATCCATATTATTATATGTAAAGCGATAAAAAAACAAAATCTAAAACAACAAAAAAAAATATTTGGCGGCGGCCCAATCTGTGCAAATAAACCTGCAGAAAATAAAATTCAGTGGAGTTCAGAGGAGAAGTTTGGAACAGAGAAGAAGCCTGAAAAAATTTGGAGGCAAGAAGACATAGAACGATCGCAGAACCGCCGTCGTTCCTCCTGTTTGGCCACGGTTCCATGGTTGAATTGATGGATTAGGCTTTCAATTTTGTTTTGTGCACTCCAATTGTTCTGTTATCTAGTATAAAAGCCTCTGTTTCTTTATTTGATCACTGTACTTGCTCCAAATTAGCCTGCACACTTATACAAAAAAATATCAAAAAATAATAAGATGGTTTTTATTATATATATATATATATATATATATATATATATATATATATATATATAATTTAACCCGAATGACAAAAAAGAAATACGTCACCGTGTCCCCTGCAACGACGCCATTTGATTGATCGAGCGGAGCTACGCTGTTTATGCGTTCCGCTCTGTCCTATTTGTTCTACTTACCGCAATCAAGATGGTGTCGTTTTACATCTAGCCGATTGAGCATGGGTCGTCCGTAGGGAGATGGTTGTATGTCCGTTCTTGTCTTAGACGAGTCAATTAAAGAATGTATATGTGTATGTTCAAATCCATTCCTAGTGCCCCTTGTCCGTAGGGAGCTAGCCGGTTGTATTTTATGTTTAAGTAAACTTATTAGGGTTAAGATTGGTTAGTAGAGTTAGGATTAGTCTTGTGCTTGTCTTTTACCATTCTTAAAATGATGTTGGGATAATTGGAAGTAGCGGGGATTAAGAGGATATATGAATGGGATTTTTGAGTTTAAGCAAGCTTTCCAACGCTAAATCCATTCGTAGTGTCCCTTGTCTATCCGCTACATGCGCTTATTTCCAACCCTCGGCCAAACATACGCAACCATGTATCAATTAAGTCACAACTACATGTTATGTTGTAGTGTGCCCAAAAGAATTCTCGACTTAGGTCACGGCTATATGTCATGTATAGCGCACCTAAGTGAGGGGGTTGTGTTTGTTTGGTCTAGGTTCGTTTTAAGATGTTTGGAGAAGAAAAACATAAGGGATTTTTCCGTCCGTCATACCAACCTTCCTTAACCCTAACAAGTATGGAAATTATTCAAATATTTAAAAGAAAAATAAAACAAGAAAGAAGAAAAGAAAGAAAGGAAAGAAAGGAAATTACGGTTTTAACAAATGGTAGCAAGCTAACTACTTGGGCTCTCACCTAAGCAAGAGACTCCATAGAGTATCATGGCTTGATTATACGGTTTAGAAAATAAGGAAAATAAAAATAAGAAATAACAACTACTTAACAACAATAAATAAAATTACACTAGAAATTAAAATTACAAGACAAGAAAATAAAAATACAAGTTAAGAAAAAACGTTCATCTTCATTAAACTTCCACTCAAGAGCTCTTACTATAATTTCATAGAGGATAGAAGAAGAAGAAGAAGAAGAAGAAGATACAAACTAAACAACACTAAATCCTAATAAAGAAAAAGCATCCTTAGTTGGGCTCAAAACTGGAGTATTTATAGGCACAGAACTGAAACCCTATGGCCATATTCTGAGCTCCTATACAAATACCAAACTACCCCCAAAAGTTGATCTGAAGGTGACACGACACAGCCGCGGAACCGCCGCCCAAACGTCATATTGGCCGCGGTTCCACGGTCGTTTGGGGGCTTCGGCATGTCGTTTTTTCTGGGCTTCTATGTGTTGCTTTGTACTTATGTTTGACAGGTCCAAAATCGTAAAATGTCTCCAAAATATCTTCAGATTTGCAATAGTCAAAAATGGTTACACTTTTAATCCTTTTGACCTTTATCTCTATCGAGCTCCGCGCATCTCTTGATCTTTGTACTGCCCCTCTCGTGCTCTGTGCTTGTCCGAGACACGAATGACCACTGTTATTTATCTTGTCTTTTGAACTAGTAAGCTGCACTGGACGGATGCGAATGACCGGAACCCGGATTTTATCTGTTTTTGGCAGATGTTCTAGATTTTGGTATAATAGGAGATTTTGCATGATTTGCGTTATTTTGGACTGGGAACCTGTAAGCTCTATATATGTAGCAAACACGGATCAAAAGCACCTACCTATAAATAAACAAGCAGAAGAATGGGAAGTATTAAATGCAATATTCTGGTGTGAACATGACTCCAACACCCTAGACGGTTCATCCTGATGAACTCCAGCGGGTGGCAAGATATTTAACGGTGCAACTGATGCTTTTGGTGTTAGTAGGCTCTGGACACTCTACTAGGATTTTAGATCAAGTACAAATAGAATTTAAAATAATTTAGAGAGCTCAAGTTTACAAACTAGAAACATTAGCTAAAGAATTGAATTTGAGAGTAATGTTAGAATCAATTCAAACTTTGTAGCATCTTCATATACTCCATTTTGGGTTGGACTCTAACTAGGCTCCAAAAATGAATGCACAAGCTTAGTGAAGACCTCCCTTGCTATAAATGATCATAGCATCTTCATATACTCCATTTTGGGTTGGACTCTAGCTAGGCTCCAAAAATGAATGCACAAGCTTAGTGAAGACCTCCCTTGCCATAAATGATCCACTTAAGGAAACCCTTCTCTAGCTCCATCTTCATCTCTAGCTCAAAGCCAAGTGAAGAAACTAACAATCCAATTTTTCTAGGATTGGAATGTTAGGGATGTAATATAGCCACTCTATTTTTATCTCACCATCCATTTTCTTTTTCTTATTCTCTTTTTAATTTGGAGAAATAAGAGGAGGAGAGCTTGAAAGTGATGAGAAGAAAAAGATATGAATAAAATTCTTAACCATTTAGAAAATGGTTGCTATCTTTTAACATAACACAAATAAATCCTAGCCATAGGATTTCATCTCATCTCCAAGTGTCATCCTTTTTCTCTCCCCTCCACATGTCACTTTAAAGAGACTGGGCATGCATGCGCTAAACCATGGTACAACTTAACTAAAAGAGAAACTAAAAAGAAAAGGAAAAAACATGATATTAATATGTGTGTGTGTGTGTATTTTCCTATTTGTATACATAAATGATATATATATATATATATATATATATATATAAATAGTGACAAAATACTAGCAAATACATATATCCAATACATATATTATCATATTTAGCACTTGATTTAATATCCATCTTTCCAAAAGATCAGATAATATATCCAAAATTCTAATTAACGTCAGTGTATTAAACACACTAGTTTTAAACTTCGGTACGTATACAATACGCACATCTACATCATATCACTAGAGTCGGAAAAACCTTTGAGCGAGACTCTAAAGACTCGACAATATACTGGCAATGAGTTTAACCATAAGCACGTCAGCAGCACTATCTGTACGTAATGGCTACCCAGGAATTGAGCGAAAGGAAGGTCGACAAGAAAGCTCGTCTAAACCCATGCTGAGCCTATAAGTGACAGTCTCTGTACAGTCCGGTCTGCTCGTCAAAGAGTATCGCATACCGGGTCTATGGGGTTAGAAAATGTCAGACCCATAATAACCAAATAAGTCATGTCGGCGTCAAGCTCATCACCTACCGAGAAACCACCGATCAACAATCAGTAAATCCCATCCACCCTGACAAGAGATTTATGGTGATAGCCCTTTCTTTTTAAGTTTTCATCATATGAACTTGATTTTAATAAGAATAATTGACAATTTGAATGGATTTAGGGATATGTGATACACCTAAAATCTAATTAGGGTTCTATTTTTTCAAACCTTTATCATCCTAATTTGTTTTAGGTGTATCATATATCCTTAGATCCATTCAAATTGTCAATTATCTTTACTAAAATATAGTTCATATGATGAAAACTTAAAAGAAAAGAATTAAAATAAATTCATCATCAATCACAAAAATAAGAAAAGATAAAACATCCAACTATAGAATGAAAACAAATACAAAACCCCAGAGAAATAATTAGTTACTCATGATATAAATGAAAACTAAATCTTTATTAATGATCATAAGAGAACTTACAATTGACTTGATCTCTTCTCTTTGAAAAATCCTAGATTTTAATGCTATGGAAGAGATGATCTCCAACCATTACATTACCCCTCCTTATATAGGGCTAAGAGGTTTGGTGTTTAAGTAAAAGAAAAGATACAAGAGAATACAATTTCCAAACAATTACAATTCCTATTTCTTGTAGATTTCCACCAATTTTTTATTTCCTCTATTTGGTAAAATCCAGTGTACTTGGAAGTTTCGAAAAATAATTCTATATAGATCAAAATGTTGAATTTGGAAAGTCGAACAAGCCTACAAAAATTATCGTCAAACGGCTCTAAGCTGGCTGATAAACTGCCGCCTCCCCTTAATAATTGCGGTGGATCTTCCGCCCATTTGTGGCTTTGTAGCTCCATTTTTCTCTGGCTCTTTCCTTATTTAATTTGGTGATTTTTAATCGCTATAAATCTTCAATATCTTTCCATCTTGCTATATTTATTGACTCTAAACTTGGCAGCTTGGAATCGATGTCTTGTTTCGATTAAGTCTCTATAATTGATTGGACTGATTTGATTTGATATGATTACTTTAAACATGTAATAATATTCAAAATAAATCTTTAGGAGCACATATTTCTTGTAGGAATCTAGTTTGACTCATAATGAAATTACTTATGATTTAGGAAAGACACACACACACACACACACAACATAACTCCATGATTTTAAAATTAGAAATGATACAATTAATTAATTAATAATATGGAAGATATACGATAAATGCATCTCATTAATTCTCTATTATTTATTTACTCCAATTAAATCTCTATTTAGCAAAAATAATTAATCTTTTGTCTCATTTTGCAATTAAGTCCAATAAATTGTATTATATCATAAAAACTCTCGAGATAGCATAAAATATGTAAATAATATGATAAATGTGGTATAAGAATATACAATAAATTGCACCAATCAAATACCCTCACACCTATCTTTTGCTAGTTCTCGAGCAAAACTAAGTTTCAAAAATATACTAAATTATTTATTTTAATCTACTCCTATTCCAATGCACCTTTCGCGGGTGTGCGATTGCATTGGGCGTATGCAATAAGCTTTTAAACCCCTAGACGGCCCTAATAGGAGAAGTTGTGTCTCTTGAGGGTTTCCGGTGGATACTACCTACAAACTTCCAAAAAGATGTTAGAAAATAGGGGAAAGAAAAATGTGAAGATGAAAACTACATACAAAGATAAGAAAATATAGAAGAAAAAACATGAAAAGAAAAGTTTCAAACTACTCTAGATTTTCTATTTTCATGAGCCCTATCTTAATGGTTATAATGCCGGTCACATTCTCACTCAATAGAACATCATCTTAGTTATCATCCCTATCTCCTATCCAAATATTGATCATATACCCATACATGTATGTAAAAGACACCCCTACACTTGGAGAATTCAATTCAAGCATTCATACCCTTGCCCATAGCTTCTTAGTAATTTTTAGTCGATGATCAAATTGATGGATTTTTTCACACACTGTTCATGCAACCGTTAATAGTTCTTGAGGCACTAACCAACCAATTACCGAATGTGATCACTTTATTGGTGTAATAAGCAATATCCTAATCTTGTAACATCTCGGGCTCAGCAATGACCCCTAGACCAGTTGATCTACTGCACTAGGTGATAAGTCACCTTTGCTGTAAATTTTTTTATGCCCTAAGTAATCAAATGACAGTGTTCACTTTTATGTGTTTTTTCTTTTCTTTTTTTTCGTGTCATTTATCTTTTGTTGATAATTATATTTTTCCTTCATACCAAGACATTCTGGACAAGAGTATTTCAAGTTCTTTTCTACCATCCCAAACTTTAAGATATGTGTATGTGCATACAGTAGGGTATCAACGTTCAGAACTTTGGATTTAAGAATATGGACTATCTTTCAGACTTATTTCTATCCACAAACTAATGACTCTTTCATCTTATTAACCTTTGGGACAACAGCTCATGACTACGTATTACCAGCTTTATTCTAAAACATCTAATTTTCTTGTTTTTTCTTAAATCTCTTCCTCTCTTTTACATTTGAAAATCTAAAATAAAATGAAAAGAAAAACCTAAAAGATAATAATTTTTTGTAAAAAAATAACTGTTACAAAACCACCCCCCACACTTATGTTAAACAATGTCCTCATTGTGTTAAAGTACGTACCTTGTTATACCCACATAGTTATACTTACCTTTTCCTAAATCTTCCCGGTTTTAAATTCTCAATTCCTATAAAAGATTATGTAAGCATACATTTTGGTACCCAAACTTTCTTGGGTTTATAGAGTTTTTTTTGGGACCCATTTCAAATTGGTATATAAAAATATATTTCTTTTCAACTTACAAGAATATATAAAGTGATCATGTGTACCACGATAGTGACAAGTGTGATTAAATATACTCAAGAAACTAGATTTATGATTAGAATAGTGGCTGAAAAATTTAGATGAAAAGGGTTTTTGAAAATTTAAAGTTTTAAAATCAAAATCACCTTTATTTAAAAAGATTTTCCCTTTGTTCGGAAAAGAATCAATCTTTTCCTTTATTAACGTCTCTTGAGAATTATAGGATAATTTTAAAGAATCAATTTTACTTTTAAAAGTTGAAATCAACTTTTCATGATTATTTCTCAAAATATCTCATGATAAAATTAAATCTTCATTTCAATTTGTAAGGCATTAATAGTTTTTTATTGAATATCAAGTTTTGAAAAAAATTCAATTTTCTCCTCCTCTAATTTATCAATTTGCGAAAGAAAATTATTTTTCTCTTTTTCTAATCTATCGATCAAAACATTATTTTCGCTAGTAAAACTTTCAATCAAACTATTATTTTCTTCTTTCAAAGAATTGCAAGATAAAATTAAGTTCTTTATTTCTTTTTTTAAAGATTCATTAAAAGAAATCAATTCCTTTTTCTCCTTTTCTAACAACAAAATTTGGTTTTCAAGGAAGCTATTTCAAACATTACCGTATTAAGTTGATGATGAAGACTAGAAGAAGTATCATTAATTTGATCTTGTGTATCAACAAATGGAGAAGCACTCTCATCATCATCACTATTAAATACATCTCCTCTAGATGTTTCTTTTAGCTCTTTCAACCCACCATCTTCAAAGCTACATATCTCACCGTGAGAAACTTTTTAAATTAAATGGACTTCACGATTCTGATCATACATGTCGCTTTGCTGGCTTTCTAAGTTAAAAATATTTAATTCAATTTTAAGGTTTCCAAAGGAAAGCTGTATAGAACTATTGCGACAGTTGATCAATACATTTGAGGTGGCTAAGAATGGTCAACCTAGGTTCACCAGAATTTGATTTCTAGGGTTTTTGACAGGTTGTGTTTCTAAAACAATAAAATCTACAGGGAATATAAATTCCCCTATTTTAAGTAACACATCATTGATCTCTCACCCTTCGGTGTCTTAATGGATCGTTCAGCTAACTGCAAAATAATCTTTGTAGATTGAAGATCTCCCAATCCTAGCCGTGCATAGGCAGAAAAAGGTAGAAAGATTACACTAGCGTCTAAATCAAGTAAAGCTCTATTAATGACTGCAACTTCTATGATACAAGAAATTGTAGGACAATCGAGGTCCTTATACTTTATGGGCATTGCATTACGTAGGGCGTCACTAACATTACCTATTAGAAAAACCTTCTTAGGCACTTGTGTTTTCCTCTTTTTGCTGCATAAGTCTTTAAAAAATTTAGCATAGGATGGAATTTAGTCAATCATGTCCAAGAGAGGTATGTTGATCTTGACTTGTTTAAATATGTCCATCATCTTCGCCACTTTAGCATCTTAGTTCTTAGCCTTTAAATGTTTTGGATATGGTGCTCTAGGCTCAAGAGGGGTATCTATATAAGATGGATGGAATGTGGGTGTGTGTAGGAATTGATGCCGGCTGTGTAGGAATATCTGGAGTTTATTGCTCCTCATCTGCCGGTATCTCATTAGAATTATCGGGCATCCTAAGCTGGTTATCAACCTGTTACCCCATCGCAAGGTGGTTATAACATTTGCTTGCGTGGGATTTGCATGTGTATCTTTAGAATTTGTAACAGGTTGACTAGGTAAGGTTCCTAGTTCACATCATCCTAATGCTGCAACTAGCTGACCAATCTGCCTTTCTATATTAGCCATTGATTGTTTAAGTGGCATAAGTTCATTTTGCATAAGGGTGTTCAGCTGTTGTTCAACGTTATTAATTCTATCATTCACGTTCCCATACCCTTTATGTGGAAACTGTGTGTTAGGTTAGGTAGGGTTGGGTGGAGGATCTTGTCTTAGGTTTTAGAATTGTTGGCTAGTTTTGCATTGATTCTATTGTAAATTAGGATGGTTCCTCTATCCTTGGTTATAAATTTGAGAATAAGGATTATTATATTTATTACGTTGGTAAGCAGCATTTGCGGTTTCTTTCCCTTGGGGGCCGCTTAGAAGTAGACATTCTTTCGAAAGGTTGAAATAGTCTTGGCAGTTAAGACACGGAGAGAGCTGGTTAACTTATGCAATATGGTTGGGGGCTGTTGTAAGTTTTTCCATAAAATTTTTAATGGAAGCTAGCTCAACTTGCATACCAATGATTGCTTCCACCGTGTGTATCCCTCCCCCAGAAGTGGTTGTACCTCTTTCACTACTACTCTCCTGCTGTATGGTCTTATCGGAAAGTTCCGTTAGAAAGTTCCATGCATCGTCCTCCTCCTTCATTATAAAGTCCCCTTGACACATAAACTTTAACATAATCTTAGATTCCATAGTGTCATACACTATTTGACATAGTTCCTACTTTGCTATACCATAGTGTGGGCATTTTATGAGGTTTTTAAAGCGCTCAAAAGATTTCCAAAAAGAATCTCCCAGTTTTTGCGAAAAAATCCTAATTTCATTTTGAAATTTGGCGGTTTTAAAATGCGGGCAGAAATTTTTTTAGGTAGGTTTTAGTAAACTCCTCTCTTGAGTGAATAGTGTTGGCCGGTACACTATAAAACCAATACTTAAATTTATCAGTGAGGGCAAAAGATATGAGTCTAAATTTGACTGCATTTTGGTTTAACTGTTTAAGTTGAAACATTTGACATAAGTTCTCAAATCCCTTATGAAAACATAAGCGTTTTCAGATTCTAAGCCATGGAATTTAGGATGTAAGTTTATAAAAGCAAGTTAATTTCATAGTCACCGGCTGCCAGTGATAAGATTATGCAAAATGGCAGTGATGTACGTACGGGATAGCATCTATCCTGTAGGGTAGGTGTCACAACCCAGAATTAGTACGTGACCAGCACTTAAATCATGTGAAGTCTATAGGAACCCACCGTAATCCAAATAAGCCGAAAGCCCAGAAGTCTAAACCTTTTTAGGAAAATAATGGAGGTGAGGTTTTGAAATAAAAGTATAATGAAATCAAGTTCTTCTTTAAAAGTATAAGTAATGTTATATGAAAATACAAATAGATTGTATATTATAGTTGAAAACCATTTTGTCATTTGAAATTTGGGCAGCACCTCCTTTGTAAATTTTGATTCAAAACCAATACATAATAATAATAATATAGGCATCCCCAAACGGGAGCTAGCTCTTCGCCAATTGGCGGAATCACAACCACACAAACAGAAATATACGACACCCAAGGCGAAAATAAATCATAGAAAAAGAATAGAGAAAACTAAAACACTATCAAAACCAAGATAGGAATATATACAAGTCTCGACTCGAAATAAAAAGAATATACAAACCGATCTCTAGGTCTACCAAATATACATAGTCTGGTTGATGGAACTTTTAACTAGATAAAATGAATAATAAATATACAACAGTGGTTACGCTCTGAACTATAACCCACATACCAATGCAAAACACCCAGAAAGGATCAATGTGCCAGCAATCCGCTACTGAATCCGAGAGGTCGATCCTGCAAGAAAACTGTGGCACAACGGGGGTGAGTTGCCAACTCGTGAGTAGAAGACATCATCAGATAGAAATCGAATGTATGGCGATCTCCTAGGCCATACAGTAATATACTATAATAATACCGTGGGGTAACAAGGGTGATTGTATATTTATAAGTATAAGGAATATATAAGGTCGAGTGGTAACGAGGGTGATAGTGTAAACATAGGTATAACAATAATAATATTATTGTGCCTGTGTCATAAAATAGTACCGTGTCATCTGTATCATATATATGTATATATGTGTATCATCCAACGTGTGTCCATCATCGACACATTAAATCATCATAAACACCTGAGTGCCCAGCATTGACACTCGAAAACATCATAAAACCCGTGTCCAGTATCGACACGTAAATCCTTATATCTCAAGTGTCGTCTCATCAAATCGGCCCTCATATCCATCTGTCTCAATCGCTCTGGTCGGTATCCTCCGGATATCCGCCGAGTCTAGTACTGTCACCGGTAAGTAGTGTTCCCCTGCCAGGCTCAATGTCTCTCTATATGATCTTCTTGCCCCAGGGTACCGTACCGGGCCACCATGTACCCACAGATAGTGCCTCCTCTCTCCTTGAATTGGGTATACACATAACTCAAAATCGAGAAAACTCATGGTGGACGCCAAACATCAAATCAAGAGAAAACCTCGTATTTTTAAATAAATCATAAGTTTTTAAAATATATATCTGCGGTTTCTCAAATCCAGAAATCTCATGATAACCGAATTTCACGAGCATGAACAATAATCAAACAATATGTACAAGCACAGAATAAATCTGTAATGCATAACAAGTGTTTTTACATGAGCGTGGCGTTTAACTAGGTAAGGAAATGCAATAACTGAATTAGTAAGTATGGTACGTGTTTACTAATAATAACTAAAATGCTACCGGTTATAAGGTGATACGGTGAAATAGTGATTTCTAATGTGTACGTGGCATTGCAATTACCGATGATGAGTGTGTGAGCCGGCGAGTTTGTGTACGTGCAACATGCGCATCATCAGTAATGGTGCGTGTGTCCTATCAGACGAAGTCATACAAAGATAAGGACAAGGAACGTAGTATGTTTGTCGCAAAAGAAAATAATACGATCGTAAACAGAATAAGGGAAATCGTAAACATGAACAGTATAAAGTACGTAACTACATATGAACCATACAATTATAGTTTAAAATAGTGGATCGTTGTTTTTGAAAATGGGGGCTACGGTGTTTTTGAGAAAAAGACACCATTTGAAAATCTGTAGTGTCCCTTGATGTTGTCATTTAAAAGTGCATAACGATTTGTTAGTTTTGAAAATAGGTATGGTTCTAAATATATCCTAATATCTACTTAAGTGATTAAAACCAATATTTTTCTGAGTCGATACATACATAAGTCGGCAATCCATACTCATAGTATCATGTACGGTATAATCCGTCGTATGGTATCATCAAATCAAGAGTACGGATCTATCGTCATGTACATCATATCACGTACGGTACAATCCATCATACGATATCATCAATCAAGAGTATGAATCTATCGTCACGTACATCATATCATCTCATCTTGTCATATATCATCACATGTCATATCATCTCGTATCGCATCATGAATATGTATCGTCTCACATCATCATATAATATAGCATATCCTCATCTCATGATATTGTATCAAAATTACCCCTAAATTTATGTGTGTGTGTGTGTAACATCATATATACAATTGTTTTAAGGCTAAGAGAAATAAGTACCAAGGATATTCCTCCCTACGAGTATACTTACTATTGCTTATGGTATCCTAGAACCCTATTAGCTAAGTATACATATCTAATATTTTTATATATATAACTATATACCTAGTATCCTAATACTACGGTTGCGGGGGTACTATATGCCATCCACCCGACTTCCCCCATAGATATACATCAACTCATCTACTATCTCTACTCTAGCCAAAGTCGATGAACGCCTTGCTCTCCTTCGTCGTCTCGGAAGTACACGCGAATGTACCTACAATTCAATGCATATCGTATCGAAATCAAAATCAAATCCGAAAACCGATACAGCAAGCGAAGCGCACATAGCTTAGAACCTATGGTCCACGCATGCAAGAACAACAAAACAACCCCCGACATTGACATACGAACATCAAACGACCGAGTCAAAACTCGAATATCAAAAACCAAGTTTTCAAAAGTCACAAAACTTAATTAGAAACTAAGTAAAACACTTTCAGATTCTACCTAAGATGAAATTAGAACATTTTGCATATAAGGTAGATCTAGACATCTGGTGATTGAGCTATGGACAAAACCTGGGACACTAAATCTCCTAAGTGGCCGCAATTTGCGGTTAAAAGAAATATTTTGGTGCCTAAGAAAGTGAGATGAGGGCTCGGTCTTCTATGGTATCTTCTTATCTGTCTGCAAAAAAATTTTCAGAGTTCTCGAGTCATTCCAGATTCTAATTGATCATCACAGTTCATCAAAAACCGATATCGGAAAGTTCTATGTTCATCGAATCCGAGAATTCCTCCACTATATCACTCTTACTTATTACTAATGGTCTTGTATACACTCCCTAAACCCCTACTAATCACCACTGCAAGTTATATCTACTAATTCTCACCCTAGAATTTTCCAAGATCAAAAAACCTAAACTTTTTAACTCTACACTAATACATGAAGTTAGAAACCTAAAGACTTGAAAAAAGGTGAAAGTTTTGCCTTATGGAGCAACTCAAGAAAATTCCTAGTTGGCCAAGGAAGCTCAAAACTCTAACTTGATCCCACCATGATACTTGTAATGAGCTTAGGAACAATATTTATGAAGGTTATATGAGATTTGGAGATAGTTTTGAGGGTGTTTGTGGGGGTGGTAGTGAGGGATTTGGAGGAGGGAGATGAAGAAGATGGAGGAGGAGATGTAGAAATAAATGAATGAATGAAGTGAAGGAACACAAATGGTTGAGCAACCATACCTCTCCCCCCCCCACTCACCTATAACTCCTTGTCACCCATTTATTATTTTTCTTCTCTTTTCTTATTTTACTTTTCCTTTAAAAAAACAACAAAACAAAGCATGAAACTAATTAGCACAAATATCATGGTTACATGTTATACACCTTGGACATGATTATCAAATATGAACTTGGTTTAATACATAATTAAGAAAATATTAATTAATTTTAACACTAAACTTGTATGGAAATAATTATATACTAATTTATAAAAAGCCTAATTTAAATAAATGCTTTCATAAAGATAATTCATCTTAAATTCTAATTATTTTCTAAAAATATAGGTATATAATTATACCATTCCATTAAAACTAAATTTCTTATTTTTATAATATTCATAAAATTTATTATTTTATTATTTAAATTTCAAAAATAATATTTTATATTTTCTGAAATGTTACAGTAGGTGTAGCGGGGACAATCTCGGCCATAGGATCAATTAAATCAAGACGAGTCAATAAGAAATGTTATAGTAGGTGTAGCGGGGACAATCTCGGCCATAGGATCAATTAAATTCTTTTTATGGGTTTTTATGCAAAACTAATATGTATTAGTGATTATAACAAACCACAAGAAAAAATGCGCAAACAATTTTAGATCTGGGTTACCTAAGTCAAGTTACCAGACCCGCTCCTAGATTTCTAAGAAACAAGTTATAGGATAAAATCCTCTATTACCTTCTTTTAAGTGTTATAGCCAGGTAAGTGCCAGGTAAGTTGGAGGTATCCGCTATACGAATCATCAAAATAGTTGGCCTAATTAAATAAACCATTTGCCTTAGTCACACTTTCCTCAGTCACCACAAAAAAAAACACAAAGATAAGCAATAAATTACCCACAACCCTCTCTTATCATAATTAAGCACGAATGTCCTTAATGGGATGAATCTAGATATTTTTTAATTAATAAGGGTGAATGTGGATGCTTGATTGTGATTTTGGGGCCTATGAAGGGTGATGAAATCCCCACCTAATCTTGATTTGGGTTGTTACCCCTCAGAATCTTTTTAAATATGCAAAATAAAATCACAAAAAATATAAAACAAACAAAAAAACTAAAACTAAATTTTTTATTTATTTTATGCGGCGCAAAAAAACTGTTACATGGAATAAAAAGATTTAGGGAAGAACAAGATCGTACCTAAAGTCAAGAGATTTTCCTGGATTCTGCTCTTCCTGAAAGTTTGTCTCGATTCCTGAAATTAGATATATAGTATTCACATAATCAAATCTAATAAAATAAATCTAAATTAAACTAAAATTAAAAAAAGTAAAACTTGAATCTAAATTAATTAAATAATACGCCTCCCCGGCAACGGCGCCAAAAACTTGTTCGTTATAAATTAAATACCTCAAACGCACGGTTGTTGTAGCAATGCGTTTATGGGTCGATCCACAGAGAGGTGTATTTAACTAATTTAAATGTAAGTTTAAAAAGAGATAGTTGAATTAAGAACTACTTAGTAAGGAATTAAAAAGTACAAATATTAAAATCAATTTAAAAGAAAGATGGGTTTTTATAAAGAGAAGAATCCAGGGTTTTTGTATTGCTATCTTTCTATGATTGGTATAAAAAATACTACTTTTATTTATCTATTTCTTACATGTTTTCTATTATTTTAAATAAAAGCATAGGTTTTATTAACATAATTAACAATAGCCTATCAATTATAAAAGATCATCTAGATACCATATTAAAATTTTAGTTCTATGTTATTAAAAATAATGACCTAGGTTGAATTTATTTTAATCAAAACCATATCTTTACCGTCTATAATTAGGGTTCTAGTTTGTCAAACCTTCATCATCCTAATTAGTTTTTAGGTGTATCACCTATCCCTAGATCCATTCAATTTGTCAATTATCCTTATTAAAATCTAGTTCATATGATAAAAACTTAAAAGAAAGGAATTAAAATAAATTCATCATCAAGCACAAGAATAAGAAAAGATAAAAGATCCAACCATAGAATGAAAGCAAATACAAATCCCTAGAGAAATAATTAGTTATTCATGATATAAATAAAAACTAAATCTTTATTAATGATCATAAAAGAACTTACAATTGGCTTGATCTCTTCTCTTTGAAAAACCCTAGATTTTAATGCAATGGAAGAGATCATCTCCAGCCCTTACATTACCCCTCCTAATATAGGGCTAAGAGGTTTGGAGATCAAGGAAAAGAAAAGATACAAGAGAATACAATTTTCAAACAATTACAATTCTTAATTCCTGTAGATTTCCACCAATATTTTGATCTCCTTTGTTTGGTAAAATCCGGTGTACTCGGAAGCTTCGAAAAATAATTCTATATAGATCAAAATGTTGAATTTTGAAATTCGAACATGCCTACAAAAATTATCGTCAAACGGCTCCAATCTGGAGGTTATACCGCCGCCTCCCTTTAATAATCGCGGCGGATCTGCCGCTCATTGTGTCTTTGTAGCTCCATTTTTCTCTGGCTCTTTTCTTGTTTAATTTGGTGATTTTTAATCGCTATAACTCTTCAAAATCTTTCCATCTTGCTGTATTTTCGAGAGTCTACAGATTAGCTTTAAACTTGGCAGCTTGGAATCGATCTCTTATTTCGATTAAGTCTCCACAATTGATTGGACTAATTTGATTTGATATGACTACTTTAAACCTGCAATAATATTCAAAATAAATTCAGTAGCACCTATTTCTTGTAGGAATATAATTTGACTCATAATCAAATTACTTGTAATTTAAGAAACATATATGTATTTATACTATAACTCCATGTTTCTAAAATTAGAAATGATACAATTAATTAGTTAATTAATAATATGGAAGATACACTATAAATGCAACTCATTAATTCTCTATTATTTATTAACTCCAATTAAATTTCTATTTAGCACAAATAATTAATATTTTGTATCATTTTGCAATTAAATCCAATAAATTGTATTATATCATAAAACACCCTCGGGATAGAATAAAATATGTAAATAATATGATAAACGTGATATAAAAATATGCAATAAATTGCACCAATCAATAGCCGACTGAACACGGCGCGACATCTACCCTTAATACCGGGAGAGAAGAATCCCCAACAATTTTTACTGCCTCCATGTGGCTTGGGACTGTATCCAACTAAAACCTGTTTGCACGACTCAGTAAAGCCGTGGTAGAGTAGTAATCAAAACACAGTGGGAACTGTTCATACCAGAATATTGCATTTAATACTGCCCATTCTTCTGATCGTTTGTTTATAGGCATGTGCTTTTAAACCGTGTTTGCTATATATTTACAGGTTACAGGTTCCTAGTCCAAAATAACGCAAATCATACAAAATCTCCGCAGTTAAGCCAAAATCCAGAACATCTGCCACAGACAGATAAAAGCCGGGTTCCGGTCATCCGTATCCGTCCAGTGCCGCTTACCGGTTCAAGAGAAAAGACGAAAAACAGTGGACATTCATGTCTCAGACAAGCATAGAGCATGAGAGGGGCAGCGCAAGATTCAATGGGTGCACGGAGCTCGAGAAAGATAAAGGTCAAATGAATTAAAAGTGAAGCCATTTTGGACTATTGATCTAAAGAAACTTTGGAAGAATTTTGCAATTTGGGACATGTAGAACAATAGAAGAAAGCAACGTGGAGAAGCCCTATAAAAATCACCCCAAGATTCCCCTAAAGCGCCTCGGAACCGCGGCCAATATGGCCATTATGGGGCGGTTCCACGGCAGAGTTGACTCGGCGTCAGATGATATTTTGGGGGTAGTTTTGTAACTTCATTGGGGCTCATAATTTGGCCATAGATTTTCAGCTCTCTGCCTATAAATAGCCATGTTTTGTTTCGAGTAAAGGATGCTTCTTTTTAGTTTGGATTAGTGTAGTTTAGTTTGTATCTTCTTCTTCATCATCTATTCTCCATGAAAGTGTAGTGAGAGCTCTTGAGTGGAAAATCAATGAAGATGAAGGTTTTTATTATCTTGTATCTTAATTTTCTTGTATTGTAATTTTTATTTCATTGTCTTATAATTTTAATTCCTAGTGTAATTTTATTTCTTGTTGTTAAGTAGTTGTTATTTCTTGTTTTATTTTCCTTCTCTTTTTATCCGTATTTTCAAGCCATGATACTCGATGGAGTCTCTTGCAAAGGTGAGGGCCCAAGTAATTAGCTTGCTACCATTTTGTAAAATCGTATTTTTCCTTTCTTTCTTCTCTTCTTTTCTTGTTTTCTTTTCCTTTTGAATGTGTGAATAATTTTCACACTTGTTAGGGGCTAAGGAAGGTTAGTATGAGGAGCGGAAAAATCCTTTGTTCTTCTCTTCGCCAAACATCTTGAAATGAGCCTAGACTAAACAAACGCAACCCCCTCACTCAGGCGCGCTATACGTGACATATAGCCGCGACCTAAGTCGAGAAGTCTTTTGGGCGCACTACAACATGACATGCAGTTGTGACTTAATTGGATACATGGTTGCAGGTGTTTGGTCTAGGGTTGGAAATAAGCGCACGTAGCGGAAGGAAAATGGGCACTAGGAATGGATTTAGCATTGGAAAGCTTGCTTAAACTCGCAAATCCCATTCCTATGTCCTCCTAATTCCCGCTACTTTCTTTTATCCCAACTTCATTTTAAGAATGGCAAAAGAAAAGCACAAGATTAATCCTAACTCTACTAACCAAGCTTAACCCTAACAAGCTTACTTGAATATAAATACGAACACTTAGGATAGATCTGAACACACATATATACATTCTTGAATTAACTCGTCTAAAACAAGAACGATCATACAACTATCTCCCTGTTGATCGACCCGTGCTCAACCGGCTAGCTGCAAAGTGACACCGTCTTGATTGCGGTAAGTAGATAATAGAGCGAACACATATCATAAAACGTAGCGCGTTTCATTATTAATCAAATAGCGTCGTTGCTGGGGAGACGGTAACGTATTTTCTTTCTTGTTATTCGGGTTAATATATTTTTGTATATATATAAAAAAAATAATAAAAAAACCATTTTTTTTAATATATTTTTTGTGTGCAAGTGTGCAGGCGATCTGGAGCAAGTACAGTAATTTAATCAAGAAACAGAGGTTTATATTAGGGTGTAAGGAACAAGGGAAGTGCAGTGACCAAAGGTTCAAGCCCCAACTCAACAATTTGACCGCGGAACCGTGGTCAAAGGGAGGGTTTCGCGGAGGTTCCGCGGTCCTATTGTGGATTCAATGCCTAATATTTTTTACTCCCCTTCTCTTTACTCTAGTCCCCTCTCTGAACTCCACTGAACTGTATTTCATGCAGGTTTCTTTGCACAAATTGCGCCGCCGCCAAATAAAATGTTGTTTTAGATTGTTTTTGTTTAACGCTTTGCATATAATAATATGGACATTAAGGGGCTTGAACACCAATTAAGATTGGGTGGGGATTTCATCACCCTTCCTAAGACCCCACAAATCACAAAAAGCAAACGCATCACCTTGAGTTAATAAAAAATATCTAGACCAAACCTATAAGGACTTTGTCGTGCTCATTTTGGACAAGTGAAGGTTGCGGGGAATCGGTCGTTTATCTAAACTTGAGTTTGTGGTGCCTAGGCTAGACAAGTGAGGAGGTAATTTTAAAAGGCCCGTCTCACGGTGATTTATGAGCGGAACCCTCATTACCTCACTTGTGCTTACCTGGCCACAATTAGCAGTGAATGGGCGATTCGAGAGTTATCCTGCGACTTGTCGCTTGGAAGTCTAGAAGCGGTCTAGTTGGACTTTGAAGACCCTGGCTCTAGGTGTGTTTGTGCATATTGTGATTGTGATTGTGCTTATGTAAAGTTGAGTCCCATAATTCCGTATTCTTTCAAAAACCAAACAAACAATTTCAAAAACATCAAAAACTTCATATATATATATATATATATATATATATATATTCACCCACCATCCACCTTCCACTCTTTTCAAAACATGGGTACCCCAAAACGACCAACTCTTGCCGAACTTTGGTACCCACAACCAGAAATTTCTTCTTACGGTTCTTGTTTTGGCCAAACTTCGAACGATCCATCCATGCCCAAAATTTCATTGAGAGATCGGATAGACGCGTCTAGGACAAACAATTGGACTCCGCAATCCGCTTCGTATCAACCATTTCAAATATTCACCCCTTCTCATGTTGATACCCCATCTGAGAGTCATGTTGCGACTCCGAGACCAATGTCCATTACTGAACATATTGCACAATCCCGTAGCCGATCTTTCATGTCTTTCACCACTTCAAACTCGTTAGGACAACAATTCCAATCGCCTTCTTATCATAACGTTGATCCTAATCCTGTCCAACCATTCGATTCCTATTAATCCTACCCGACTTTTACACCTCTAGACATTTCTTCTGAACAGCTATTTAGGAGTTTCACGTATCCAAACAACTTTGAATTTTTTTACTGAAACCCCTTCACAACCCATGTCTAGTCTGGAGCGAACTTTAGAAGAATTTTGGGTAGCGTCGTACCAAATGGAGGAAGTGAATGCGCCCATATCCACCCTCATACAATCTTGTGAACCGGCAGCTAGTTTCCACCTAGCTCCGAATTCTCAAATATATGATGAGGCGACAGGACAGATTGAGAATTTGTGTGGTGAGAGTGAGCAGTACACCCTTCCAAATCAAAACTACCCGTTGCAAATTGAATTCCACAACTCTGGTTTCGAAAGTCTATCGAGTGTCCCAAAAGATTCACCAAGTTAAGATAGAACGTTTGATGAGTTGTATGACTTTGTAATGTTTGATTTACCCGATCGTGAAGGGTCCATTTCAGTGAAACCAATCCTAATCCTTTTGATCTCTACACCTCCACTCTAGAACCTGAATTGATTGAAAACCATGCTTTTGATGAGGTGCCTGAGAAATTTGAGTTTCACTTGATTAAGGATATCGACGCTGGGAATATTTTGGATGATGAACCCACAGTTTTGGATGAGTTTTTCTCACCAATTCATCATGTCCTTTCACTTCCGTGTGAATATCATCCCGAGTCATTAACTGTTTTTCCCGAACCCCATATGCGTCTGGATATTGTTGTTGATAAATGCATGGATGGGCTGAATTTTGAGGAGAATTTTGAGGATAGTATTGAAGATGAAACAGTTATACTTGAAGAGTCGGATTTTCTAATTCATCCCATCCCTTTCATTGACTACGTACACCCTCCTGAACGTTTAACCGATACCATTCCTCGATCACTTCCCTCCATCCTTCCCATCGCTCCCGCTTCACAAGCCACCGTATCACCTTCATTTGTTCTGGTTCACCAAGTTCAATCTACCCATGTTTTCTTACGAATCTTGAGAGGTTTGACCCTATTTCTCAACGGGTTGATAGATTAGTAAAATCTCTTTTTACACATCGGCCATTACAACTTGTACTAATTTATTCATTCCATTTCCACCCTCAAGTTCGTATTCCATTTCTTTTTCCCCTCCGCCATTCTTCTCTTCCACCGAGACCGTACGCCGCTTCCATCCACACACGGTCTCGCGTAATCCTTATTTCTTTTCTCTACGCCTTCGTTCACCAACCGCTGCATTATCGCTATAAAATTTTTGAATGGTTGGTGTTAACTGTCGGCATGTGTAAGGCCTTGTATAGATTAATACTGTTCTCTCCCTACTAATTCTGAACTTCAACGCTTAAAAAGTGGAAACACTATTTTACTTATATTTGGGGGGACCTTTTTGTGTGTGTATATATATATATTTGTTTGCTTTTTGTTTTGTATAAAAAAAAATAGGGAAGCGCCAACAATTTTGACCCGCTTGGTGTAACCTGACAGCGAGGGCACTGTCAAGTTTAAGTTTAGGGGTGTGCTCGGTAATCTTTCTACATTCGCATTCATGTGTATATTTTGCATTGGCATACTTATTAAAAACCCACAAAAATCGAAAAAATTTCCAAAAAAATATAAAAACTTTGTCGTCAAGTTAGCTAGTAGGATAACTTAGATTTTTATTCCAAAAATTTAGTTGATACGTTAGAAATAACTAAATCCTTGGCTTAGGAATTGAAAACCCTAAAAATAACCCTCCTTCTGTTTATCCTTGGTAATTATACATCCTTGCAATTTTTTTAGAAGTAGGTAATCTTGAATTCAGTTCTTGAGTTAAATCGAGATGAAGGGAAAGTATTGAAAACTTTATTTGAAGGATAAGTTTAAAAAATAGTTCATATTCTTGAGTCCAAATTTAGAAAGTATATACCCTACAAACTGCACTTACACGCACCTTGAAACTTGGGATAGTAGAGGATACCTAGAAATACTCTTGCCTGAAAACCTAGTATGAAAGAAAAAACGGTATTTAAAACTAACCACCAAAAGTTCATCATTGAAAAATATATTCGGTCTTGAAAAGAAAAATAAAAAGAAAAATAAAGAAAAAAATAAATAAATTACAAGATCTGGAAACTGCTATTTACGCTTTATGCTCACACATTCAGTAATCGGCTGTTAGTGCCTCAAGAAGCATTAATAGTCGCATGAAAAATGTATGAGCAAATCCGTCCATCATTAATGAAAAGAAGTAGTATTAGGTATTAAGGCAAGGGTACTATAGCTTGAATTGAATTCTTAACTGTAGGGGTGAAATTTTACACACACGTAGGGGTATATAATCAATATTTGGAGAAAAGATAGGAATAAAGAATAAGACTTATGTTTTCCGTAAAGTGATAAAAATTCCTGATTGGAGACTGCGCTTTAGAAGGAAAACTCAAGAGATACCGAGATCTTTCTAAACTATAAAAACGTATAGGATCTAAGGTTGAATAAATAGGAGGTGTGAAAAATAAGGGTTGAATATTTCTAATTTAGGATGATAGAATTTCTAACTTAGATACTAAACTGTAGGAGTAGAGTCGACGTTAACTTATGAAACTAGTTTGACAGGATTTTGTAGGTAGTATCAGCTAAAAACCCTCAGGAGACAACATTCCTCCTACTAGGGACGCCTAGAGGTTTAATAACTTGTTTCGCGAGGTCAGTGCAATCACGTTCCCTGCGAAAGTGAGCTTAGAACTTTTTGTGAATAATTGGTTTTGCTCGGGATGAGCAAAAGTTGAGTTTGGTAGTATTTGTTCATATCAGAATATTGCATTTAATATTGTACATTCTTCTGCTCGTTTGTTTATAGGCAGGTGCTTTTAATCTGTGTTTGCTACATATTTACAGGTTACAGGTTCCTAGTCCAAAATAAAACAAATCATACAAAATCTCCACAGTTAAGCCAAAATCCAGAACATCTGCCACAGACTGATAAAAGCCGGGTTCCGGTCATCCGTATCCGTCCAGTGCCGCTTACCAGTTCAAGAGACAAGACGAAAAACAGTGGTCATTCGTGTCTCAGAAAAGCACAGAGCACGAGAGGGGCAGCACAAGATTCAATGGGTGCACGGAGCTCGAGGGAGATAAATGTCAAATGAATTAAAAGTGAAGCTATTTTGGACTGTTGCAAATCGGAAAAAACTTTGGAAGAATTTTGCAATTTGGGACATGTAGAACAAAAAAAAAGCAATGTGGAGAAGCCCTATAAAAATCACCCCAAGATTCCCCCAAAGCGCTGCGGAATCACGGCCAATATGGCCATTATGCGGCGGTTCCGCGGCCGAGTTGACTCGAAGCAAGACGATATTTTGGGGGTAGTTTTGTAACTTCATTGGGGCTCAGAATTTTGCCCTAGGGTTTCAGCTCTCTGCCTATAAATAGTCCAGTTTTGTGCCGAGTAAAGGATGCTTCATTTTAGTTAGAATTAGTGTAGTTTAGTTTGTATCTTCTTCTTCTTCATCTATTCTCCATGAAAGTGTAGTGAGAGCTCTTGAGTGAAAAATCAATGAAGATGAGGGTTTTTATTATCTTGTAACTTAATTTTCTTGTATTGTAATTTTTATTTCCTTGTCTTGTAATTTTAATTCATAGTGTAATTCTATTTCTTGTTGTTAAGTAGTTGTTGTTATTTTCCTTCTATTTTTATCCGTATTTTCAAGTCATGATACTCGACGGAGTTCTTTGCTAAGGTGAGGGCCCAACTAGTTAGCTTGCTACCATTTTGTAAAACCGTTTTTTCCCTTTTCTTTCTTTTCTTGTTTTCTTGTTTTCATTTCCTTTTAAATGTGTGAATAATTTCCACACTTGTTAGGGGCTAAGGAAGGTTAGTATGACGGGCGGAAAAATCTCTTGTGCCTCTCTTCGCTAAATATCTTGAAACGAGCCTAGATTAAACAAATGCAACCCCCTCACTTAGGCACGCTATACGTGACATATAGCCGCGACCTAAGTCGAGAAGTCTTTTGGGCGGACTACAACATGACATGTAGTTGTGACTTAATTGGATACATGGTTGCAGGTGTTTTGTCTAGGGTTGGAAATAAGCGCACATAGCGGAAGGACAAGGGGCACTAGGAATGGATTTAGCGTTGGAAAGCTTGCTTAAACTCGCAAATCCAATTTCTATTTCCTCCTAATCCCCGCTACTTTCTTTTATCCCAACTTCATTTTAAGAATGGCAAAAGAAAAGCACAAGACTAATCCTAACTCTACTAACCAATCTTAACCCTAACAATCTTACTTGAATATAAATACGAACACTTAGGATAGATTTGAACACACATATATACATTCTTGAATTAAATCGTCTAAAACAAGAACAGACATACAACCATCTCCCTTGTGGATTGACCCGTGCTCAACCGGCTAGCTGCAAAGTGACACTGTCTTGATTGCGGTAAGTAGAGAACAGAGTAGAACGCATATCATAAAACGTATCGCGTATCCACTTATCAATTAGGAACTCACACGATACAAATGACGATCTCAGGTCAACAGACTAACCCGTACTCATGTTACCATAGAACTACTACCTGATGATAGGTATAATACCATCTAGCATGTTACCGGCGAGTCCGTCCAATGTAACTCATAACCTAATGAGTACCTGTATACAATCTTTGGTGACTGAAGTACACCAATGGCTGTGAAAACGGCCATCACCACTCATCGGGGTCAAGAAATGTATACACTAGTCTACTCTTGAATATCGATGCCTAGTCTCGATATTCCTGCGACTATGGACATTTAAGGATTTGCTTATAGACTATCCAGACCTCACTTGTATGATCGCCATCATAACCCTGGTAGTCAAGCAAGAATCCTTAAGGGCTCTATCAATATGTAATAGTGATCCGTAATACAACATAATACCTATACATGATGATAAAGTCAAACCAGATATCATACTATCATTTCGAGTAAGACTGTTCTACCCGTATAGGTCCTCCTTCAATTATTATAATCGTATGACTGCAATTACAATAATTTTCTTGAGGGCACTATATTCAACTTCTGGCACCATCGCTATCGATTCCTATGGACCCGCTGGTCCCTCAGCTTCCGATCTCTTTGGCCTCTTCGAGACTAACGAGTCATAAAAAGAATGAGTTAACGAATTCCAAAGCAAAGAGATAAAAAAAACCAACGAAGCACTCACTCGCACCTTTCTTGTGAGACTTATCCTGAACTTCAGAAGTTTGCAGAGCAGGGTCAGCGTGAAGTTGAGGCTCAGGTGAGACAGGGGCTCTTGAGGCCCTCCTCTTTCTATGTCGCAAGTCAGCCAAAGGGTCAATTTCATCCTCCAGATTTGATTCCTCTGCCACAAGTTCCCTCAGAAGGATGAAAGACGGTATATTTACCTGTTTTGATCTGCCCTGAGAAACAGGGGGCGACACGCACCCCACCGCAGCTTCCGTGTCCATAGCTTCAGGAACACCTGATGCAAAGAAAAAACATGCGAATAAATTAAATGATAAACAAATGTACAAAAGAAAAAAAATTATTACTCACATTCTTCAATTATTATATCTGGAACGGACGTTGCTGCCTGAGGAATCCCAGAATCGTCATCATCAAACTAAGAGGGGATGGCAAGGCGAAAAGTCTCCACCAAATCGGCATCGTAGCTACTAAGAGGAATTGCTTTCTTCCTTGCTTTAACCCCTGCTTCTAAATTCTGTATCATTTCAGAGTTACGAGTAACCCGGCAGGCCATCCGATGGAACCCCCGCTCCTCTATCATCTCAATTCGAAAAGCCTGGTAAATCTCCTTTTCAGTGAAGGACGGGTTCTCCATCCTCTTCATAGTAGAAAAATGCATCAGGCAAAAATAATCAACACCGATATCTGAGAGATCAACACCGGGACCTTCATCAGGTAGCCCACCTGGAATATTGAAGGTCTTATCAAGAGACTCGAAGGTGAAACCTATAAAATTCGCTGGACTTTGCACGACTCCCTAGTGCAGGATTGAAGGATAGTTGATTCCCTTCGCCTATTCCCAATCAGATGGGCAGAGCTACCCTCCGTATCGCCTAGACCTGCTCTATGAGAAGATCTCTACAATATCTGATCGATGAGAACAGCGAATGCCGCCGTATAATGCCTGCTGATGGACCTCAAATATGGATCAAAGGCTTCACCGGCACAGTTGCCAGGCGGCAATATAAATTTTGAGCTAGTATAATAGAACCGAAGCTCAAACCAACATTGCCCCAAAACTTCTATCGAAGGGCGAATATGATCAAAGCTGATGTGTCAAGAAAAATGCTGATCAAAGACCATATAGCGCCCTAACTTATTGGGATAATATGGTTCAAAAATGAGGAAGCCCTTCGATCGATACAGAATCAGCCTACACCTCATAGATGCCAAGAAATCTAAAGCCCTCCCAATCAATTTAATTTGCGTCGCAGAATGCTCATCTGTTTCTGTCAAATCCTCAGGCGTAGCAAAGAAAGTATGTTCTTCCATGATGTCAACACCGACTATTCTTCTTGCTAGTAAATACTTGGCCTTAGAAAACCAAAAAGCTTCTCTCGCATCATACTTTGCCTGCCCGGCAGTATGGGCCAGTGCCCCGGCTAGTATTATCATCGAAGAAAAAGAAGGACTATTAAAAATGGAAGGTGCTACATGTGAATACATTGGATGCACATGGAGTCCTAATCACGTGTAAAGATAATGGAGCAGCCTACATACTGAAGCGCTCCCCAAAGGTCTGCCCGCAATGAATCGATTTATAAACTGATGGAGATGCGCGTAGATGTGGATGCATATTGCATGCCTCATCCCAGGAGCCATACGATCTGCCATGCAAAAGAATTTTGGTCGAATCTGCCCGGTTGGCTCTGATGGACAAGCAAAGTGGCAAATCCATAATGCCATGAAATCACTCAAGAATGTCTCCCGGCTAGTTGCTTCTGACTTTCACAACCTCTTAAGTTATTTTTCATACCAAGTTAGGCATGGAGCCACGACATATTTCAGTTGCATCCCCCGTCTGGGAGCAGAAGCGGAGGAAGCCGATGGGTCTTGGGTAGTTTCAAGGACCGACGAGCTCGGAGTAACCTTTCCCATCTTCGCACCTTTCCCTTTCTTTGCTTTCCTAGAGGGCGAAGAAATGGAGGTATCCTTCGAAAAAGGGTTTGAGATGTCAACATCCACAAAATAATGGATCCAGTCTTGAAAAGTCATGACACTGCTAGGCACACCGGCATGCTACAACAAGCGATTGTGTAATAAGCATCGAACAACTCATGGCAAGACTGCTGAACGTAGGGCTTATCGGACTCATCAGTCCTAAATAGAAAAGTATCAGGAGGGGCGCATTCGTCGTAAATATCTCCTGTCAATGAGAGTCCAAAATAGTCCCTCATATGAAGAAGGGTAATCCCGATCTCTTCCATAACTGCATATGCAGTGTTAGTCGTACTATTGAAGACCTCTAGAAAAGTACTTAAATACTCAGCCGCCGGAAAGTACCGAAATAACAAATAGTAGATGGCGTCATATATACCAGCATGGTATAGCATTTAGTGCTCATAAAACAAAGCATATTCCGCCCATTCAAGATACCTCGGAAGAAACTGTGGGAGTCCAACAAAGCTAAAATGCTCCCCCATATGCTTGAAGCACCAGTTGCAAGAGCTGCTGCTAAGAGAGGGGGTGATCCTCGTCTCTGTTGCTAGAGCATGGATTTATCACCACAAAACGATAATTTTCTCCCATCGGGTTGACCAAACGCCCTGGTGGTATAAAATCCGCCTTCCCCGCATACACGCGAGAATACAAATTATCCTCATTCAGCATGAATCAGTCTTTTTCTTCAACAAAGGACTCGTAGGGGGAAAGTAGCGAATGTCGCTCGATGCATCCCTTCCATCGGTCCCGGCCCTTCAAAAAGTGGTACTTAATCTCACTACGAACCAAAGGACTATCGTCTGCCTTTTTCCAGATATACTCGTCTAAGGTTTTTTGGTCCAGCACATCCAAAGGTACATCATCTCCCCAGACCCAGTATTCATAGTGTTTCGGCATAATGAAACATCGAGTAACAGAAGTGCCAGCTTCCGCTATAGTATTGACCCTGACTGAAGTACCAGCCCAATACTCTGAGACAGTGGCATCTGCCCCACTCAGGTTTTATGCAATCGGCGCCCTGGTCGCTGACACGTCACTAACAGGTGTAGGCGTTTGGTCTATATCTGGAGTCTCTGTCAGGATTAGATCATGAGCAACTCCAGAAGGAACCCATGTTCAAACAGGAGTGTTTGTTGGTTTTCCACTGGTCCACATGTTACAAACTGCAAGAACAACAAAAACAAATCATAAGGAATGAGCCTATAAAGACAACTAAGTCAAACTAAAGCACGAAAATAAACTAAATGAAAAGAGGGACCCTCCACAGCGGAGCCCCCCTCAAAGCGCAAAAGAAAGGAAGTCCTCACAGCGGAGACCCTTGACAGAAACAAAGAAGGCCCCCGCAGTGGGAACCCCCAATCTCAAAACAAAAAAGGGCCCGCCGCGACAGGAGCCCTAACCCAAGCTAAGGAGGCCCTCGAAGCGGGGACCCCAAGTGAAGAAGAGGGGTTTCCGACGGTGGATGTTCACCGCCGGACAAAGAGACGAACTGGGATGGATCGTCTTGCCTGAATCTGGAGGCAGATGCTATTTGGATTTATCCGTCCACCTCTCCGAATATACCAAGGTTATTTATGGCACCATATATCGGAGGTTTGGACAGACGCGGCCATTGTAACAAACTTTATCATATTCCCCCTCATTTTATAAGGGTTTTAATTATGGGGTCGCTCTTCCCTGCAAGCGCAAACCCCTGCAGTTAATTACGTTACCGCAATGCGATAACCACTTTCTCCTGCTCCGGGAGTTCACTTCGTGTCGTGTGTTGTTTTTTTTGTTTTGGTTTGCCCGTGGATTGTATACAGATACTAATTTATGTCGTCGTCCATAGGGCGCGGATCAGTCCAAATCCGTATATTTTAGATTTGGGTTTGGGTCAAGGATTTGCTTGACGGGGTTTTGAACTTAGGTTTTATATTTCTTCAGTTCAGAAATATTTTTGTTTTCTTTAAGGACCGTTAATCTAGTTTGAGATTAAGATCAACTTAAATCTATAGGTGAGCATTTGGGCTCAGTTTGTTCTTGCTAAGAATGCGTTAGTCTTATTTGAGACTAAAATCAACTTAACAACATTCTAGGATCATTTTTGCAAAGATCTCCATTTTTGAAGATCTGGGATCGCGTTTTTCTTTAAGAACCAAGTTCTTTTATAGGTTCTTTTTCCTTTTGTTTTTCTTTTAGACCTAATTCTTGTTTGAATCTTTGATTCTCAAGAGCAAGATCCACCCGATGAGAATTAAATTCTCAACTTGTGGGAGACTTGTCTTGTGGATCTCTAATCCAGAAAAAGAACTAAGTTCTTTGAGAAGGGTTAAACCCTTAAAATAGGTAAAAAGAGATATTTTGATCTCCGAATTTCTTTTACCTAGGTTTCTTTTGAAAGGAAAGTCTTCCTCTCTATTGTTTTTGGAAGCTTTCTGTATTTTTCATAAGCTTATGGGTTTTTTTTTTCTCTTTGAGACTTGAAGTCTCGGGTCTTTTATACAGTGGAGTCAAATTTGTTACTTAATTCTGAGAAAATCTCTCATTGTGAGATTCCAATTAATTTAATTGGACTCAAAATTCAGTTGGGGAATTTTACCCACCATTGGATCTTTGATCCAAGAACTTATGTATTTACAGAATATGTTCTCTTGTTTTTAACAAGATTAGGAAAATATTTTCCCATATACAGAATTTATTCTGTAAAATGGTGATTTTTTAATCACCATTGGATTTTTAATCCAAGGGTTCTCTGTTTTACAGAGAGCAATCTTTCTTGTTTAGAAAGATTGAGAGAATATATTCCAAAATAGAATTTTATTCTATAATTGGATCTTTGATCCAACCGAGAGTATCTTTCTTATTTTAGAAAGATTTGGGAAATGTTTTCTTCTAATAGAATATAATTCTTTATTTTGATGATTTATCATTTCCATTGGATCTTTGATCCAACAACTCTGTTTAATAGAGAATATTGTAGAATAAAATTCGACCTGGGCACTGGCGCTCACGTGTTGTACACGTGGGCTCCACTTAAGAATTTTAATTTCTAAGATAGGTATTCCTTTGCTTTACACATTGGCGCCCGTGTGAGGAGCACGTGCGGCGCCATCTAAGAGTTTAACTCTTATGTAATGAACTTTTCTGTGCTTTGCACATTAGCGTCCGCGTGAGGAGCATGTGAGGCGCCACCATAGGATTTAATCCTATAAGATTGGCACTGGCACTGGCGCCCTCGTGGAGAGCACATGAGGCGCTGCCTCATTCAATCCAACAGAGGTTTTCTCTTTTATTAGGTTTAAATATTAGGGAAACAGTGGAGACCCATCATCTTCCTCCCTAGATCGAAAGGGTCCCCGACAATGGAACAACCCAAGAGAAATTGATGGCGGCAACCCTTCGGAGGCCCCAAATCCGTGGAATTTTCGACCCCCGATTCCCCAAACAAAAATTAAGCATGACTCCCTTAAAATCCAAGGGAAATCATACAGAAAATAGGATTTTAATCCAATTTATCAAAATCGAGGATATGGGCGAACCCAATCCTATAAAGGGAAAATGGTTTTCGCCAGTTCCCATAAAATAAAACCAAGACAAGAACAAATCCCATCGTCTCTAAGTGACCGACAAACGAACCTACAGAGTTCGCCTTCTCCATCGAACACCCCACCGCGGTGAACCCACGGTGGAGAGCCCGACAAAGTTGCCGAGGAGGGAGAATAAACCCCCCTTCTGGTTCAAAATTAATGGCGGCCCCCTAACTGATTGGTATGATGTTTGCTATGTCGTATTAGTTTTAAAGTTACCGCAATCAATACGACGTCGTGTGTAGCTAGCCGTGTTGAGTACAGGTCATCCGCAGGGAGATGGTACGTTTTAAGTTCTTGTTCTTCACAAGTTAAGTCAAAAGTCGGAATTGTTCTATTCTAACCTATGTGTTTTGTATATATGCAAACGAACGTTTGTTAGGGATAGAGATAGGTTAGTTTAAGTTAGAAAAATCCGTACTTATTCCTTTGTGCCTCACCTGACTATTGATGCTAGGGTAATTAGCAACAACGTGGATTAGGGTGTTTAAGTACAGTATTTTGCGATTGTGCGCGAAATCCGGCTTATTGACCCTTGTGTAAGTCGATGTTGCTCACCCCGCGGGTTCGCGGGGAGGTGGAATTTACAAATAAAGATTTTTTCAAACTTCACAACACCGACTAAACTCCAGGATCTTAACAGAAACCTTAACTAGCTAAATCTACTTGGAGGTTTAACTACTCGGTTAGGATTTTTTACCTCCTTGTTAACAAGTCCTTCGGGTCTTGGTCTTCTACTCCTCTTCTTTAGCTCCTCAATGATTGAATCGCGCTTGAAACATCGGCCTCCTCGTGTCGAAGATGATCCACCCGAGATTCTATACTTCAAGCTCTAACCTCTAAACCGAGGTAACTAAGGTACCTAGTTTTCTATGCTAGGTAGCCTAGAAGATATAGAGTATCTAATGGAGTATTTATCTCATGAGACCCTAGGGTTCACAACTCATGTGAGAGTTAGGGTCTTTGAGGAAGAAGGAGGAGAAAATGGAGAGAGAAAGCAAAGTTACAAATGAGCTAGGGTAGTGAAAGTGTGGATAATGGCTCATACTAATCAATCATGAAACATGGATTATTTTCACATAGAAAATAGCAAACATGCTTCAATAGTGTAGCCAAACTAATAAACAAATGCATAAGACATGCTTCACACCCTTGCCACAAATATCTCTAATTTCCATCTCACTAATCTATTTTTCAAAATAGATAAATCAAATAATGAGGTGTCCCCTTCTAGAAGCATCTCTTATGAAATTACAAGAATGCCCTCACCGTTTATACATACCCGTATTCGTATTTCGAAAAATATGAGTACAATGAGATAATAATAATCCAGTAATATAATACTAGAATACGGTTTAAACCAAAGCCCACTAGTATTATCCGTCCGAACAACATCCGTGCAGCCAGTGTACGCATATGATTGAAACCCTGCCGTACAACTATACGACATCTACATCGTTTTGCCCGAATCAGGGAAACTCTCTGTGTATGACTTTAAAGACTCGACGGTACGCTAGCAGTGGGTTTAACCACAAGTCCGTCAGCGGTACTAGCTACACGTAACGGCTACCAAGGTATCTGTCGATAAGAAGACCGATGAGAAAAATCATCTGAATTCTTACTGAGCCTATCTGTGACAATATCCGTACAGTCCGGTCTGTTCGTCTAAGATCTCGTATATCGGGCCTAAGGGGATGGTAACCGTCAGACCCCTAATAGTGCAATAAGTTGTGCCGGGGTAGAGCCCAATACACCCTGAGAAACTACTGGAGTACTTACCAGTAAATCTCGCTTGCCCTGGTCAGGGACTTTGTTTAATGGCTTTCCGAACACAGCGCGATATCAACCCCTATACCGGGAGAGATGAACCCTATCTAACCGCTACTGCCTCCAAGTGCTTCGGGACTGCACCCAACTACTATCTCTTTGCATGACTCATTTGAGCCGTGGTATGGTAGTAATCTAAGTACAGTAGGAACACACTCGAGACGAATAGTGATGTCAAGTCAACAAACTAACCTGTACTCATGCCATCCGGGAACTGCTACCCAACGATAGGTATAATACCAACCAGCAGTTCCCAACGAGTCCGTCCAGTGTAACTCATAACCCAATGAGCACCTGCATACTATCTCCGGTACGACAGACCAATGGCTGTGGGACACACCATCTCCCCTGCTGGGATGAGAAGCGTATAGACTAGTCTACTCTAGAGTATCGATGCCCCGTCTCGATAATCCTACGACTAGGGACCTGTATAAAGATGTGCTTATAGACAACCCAGTCCCCACTAGTGTGACTTCCATCACTACGCTGGTAGTCAAGCAAAGATCCTGAGGGCTCTACCAATATGTATTAGCGATATGCTAAAAGAAACATATATACATATTGAGATAGAATCAAACCAAGTAGCATAGTACCATTTTGAGCAAGATTGTTATTATATCCGTGTATATCCCAAGCTTCCAAAATGTAATATACAATCCAGTATTATACAATAATGGCCTCTAGGGCATATATCACTAACAATCTCCCACTTGTACTAAGGCCATGTATTGTCATATCGCAGACCTATCATCTAGATTAGCCTCTCGAACTGTGTCTGAGGGATGGCCTTTGTGAGTGGATCTGCAGTGTTGTTCTCTGTCTCTACTCTTCGCACCTCGATCTCCCGGCGATCAACGATCTCCCGGCGATCAACGATCTCCCTGATCAGGTGGTACCGCCTCAAGATATGTCTGGAATTCTGATGAGACCTTGGTTCCTTCGCTAAAGATATAGCCCCGTTGTTATCACAATACAGAGGTATTGGATCAACAATAGATGGAACCTCCTGAAGTTCTGTAATGAACTTCTTCATCCGGATTGCTTCCTTCGTGGCGTCACATGCAGCGATACCGCTTCCATCATCGAGCCAGCAATGGTGTCCTGCTTGGAGCTCTTCCAACAGACCACCCCTTCATTGAGGGTAAACGCATAACCCGACATGGACCTAGAGTCATCCTTGTCACTCTAGAAGCTGGATTCGGCGAAGGCCTCGATCTGGAGGTCTTCACTGCCGTGCACCAAGAACATCTCCTTAGTCCTTCTCAGGTACTTGAGAATGTTCTTAACCGCTGTCCAATGCTTCTCCCCTGGGTTTGACTGATACCTGCTTGCAACGCTCAGTGCGTAAGCTACATCTGGTCTGGTACACAACATCGCATACATTATAGAGCCTACCGCAGAAGCATAGGGTATAATTGTCATGTGGTCCCTTTCCAAATCAGTCTTGGGAGACATCTCTTTGGAGAGGGTGATTCCATGACAAACCGGTAGATTACCGCGATTTGAATCTTCCATACTAAATCTTTTCAGTATGGTGTCAATGTACCTTGACTGTGAAAGTCCCAATATCCTTTTAGATCTATCATGATAGATCTGGATCCCCAGAATGTAGGAGGCATAACCCAGGTCCTTCATGGAGAACCTTTATGACAAGAATCCTTTGACTGATTGTAGCATAGGAATGTCATTTCCTATGAGGAGAATGTCATCCACGTACAAGACGAAGAATACCACAGTTCTCGCTACAATTTTACTATAAATACATGGTTCATCTGGATTTTTGATAAAGTCAAATTCCTTGACCGTCTCATCAAAACAGCTATTCCAACTCCGCGATGCCTGTTTTAATCCATAAATGGATTTAAGCAACTTGCACACTCTTCTGCTGCTCCCACTCTCTATGAAACCCTCCGGCTGATCCATATAAACACACTCTTCCAAATTTCCATTCAGAAAAGCGGTCTTTACGACCATCTGCCAAATTTCATAATCGTGGAAGATAGCAATGGAAAGAAGGATTCGAATGGATTTGAGCATAGCCACTGGAGAAAAGGTTTCATCATAGTCTAAACCAGGTCTTTGACGATAACCTTTTGCAACAAGTCTAGCCTTATAGGTTTCAACCTATCCATCTACACCAATCTTCTTTTTGAAGATCCATTCCCAGCCTACGGGTTTTACCCCTTCTGGAGTAATGTCCAAAGTCCATACTTTGTTGGTGTATATGGACTCCATTTCGGTCCGCATTGCATCCAGCCATTTTACCGAGTCTCTGCTCTGAATGGCTTGCTGGAAGCTAGTTGGCTCATCATCGTCGATGATGCAATCCTCTCTATCCCCGTCTATAAGAAAACCGCAGTATCTCTCGGGCGGATGAGACTGCCTACTAGTCATGTAGGGTGGCACAGGGATGTCCAGTTCTTTCAAAACTTTTGGTTCCACCATACTTTCAGTAATAGCTTGTGGTTCTGGAATTTCTTCCAGTTCTATTGTGCTCACACTTATTTCTTTTTCAAGAAATCGAGTTTCCAAAAAATGGGCATGCTGAGAAACAAAGATCTTTTGTTCCTCCGCGTAATAGAAAAGATACCCCTTGGAGTTCTTTGGGTATCCCACAAACTTACACAGTACTGAGCGTGCCTCGAGCTTGTCCGCATGCTGCTTTTTTACAAAAGCTGGACATCCCCATATCTTTAGAAACTGAAGATAAGGTTTCTTCCTACTCCACATCTGATATGGTGTGGTAGGCACTGACTTGGTAGGAACCTTGCTCAAAAGATATGCAGGTGATTCTAGTGCATAACGCCAGAAGGATCGCGATAACTCAGTGTTACTCATCATGGAACGTACCATATCCAATAAGGTTCTGTTCTGCCTTTCTGATACACCATTGTGTTGAGGTGTGTATGGAGGAGTAAGCTGAGAGAGAATTCCATTCACTTTTAAGTAATCCAGGAACTCGGCACTCAAGTATTCATCACCTCGATCAAATCTAAGTGTCTTGATACTTTTGCCGGTTTGTTTTTCCACTTCATTCTTATATTCCCGGAATTTCTCAAAGGCCTCGGATTTATGTTTCATCAAGAATACATGTTCATACCTTGAGAAATCATCCGTAAAAGTAATGTAATAGGAATAACCACTTCTTGCATGTGTAGACATTAGACCACACATGTCGCTGTGTATGAGTCCTAAGAGCTCAGTGGCTCTTTCTCCGTGTCCAGTGAACGGAGTCTTTGTCATCTTTCCTTTGAGACATGATTGACAATTTGCATAGGACTGATATTCAAACAGATCCAAATATCCCTTTTTATGTAACTTCGTCAACCATGTTTCATTGATGTGACCCAGTCTACAATGCCATAAGAAAGCCTGATTTAATTCTGGAGACTTTGTTTTAAGTGTGTTCTGAACGTTGAAAACCTAAGTTTAATTTAATACATATATACTGTTATCTAGTGTACCTGACCCAATCAAATTTTGATTAAGATGAATGTGGACCATATCGCTTATAAATGTAAAATCATAACCTTCTTTAGAAAGTAAAGATACAGAAATGATATTACAAGCCAGACTAGGTAAACACAAACAGTTATGCAAAACCAAAATCTGTCCACTTGTCAATCCTAAGTGATATTCCCCTACGGATACAGCGTCCACGCTTATTCCGTTAGCAACCCTGAGAGTCATATCACCTGCCTTGATAACTCTACAGTTTCTTAAAGCCTGTAATGAATTACAGATTTGAGATCCTGATCCGGTATTTAGTACCCAGGAAGTAGAGTTAATTAACAGACAGTTTTTGTCATGCCCCGCTTCCCAGAGTACGCTAAATTGGGCATGTGACATAGCCAACCATGCTACCTGTGGGTAGGAAGTATCCATCCACAGTCACATTACGGCTGTAGAGATATCAAGAACAAAATATAACAATCTAAAACATATCCATAAGCCAAGATAACATGAGTCAAGAATAATAAAAGTGCGGAAGCAAAAGATCCAATACAAATAACTGGAATGTATGTCCCATAATGCGGGCTCACATCAGGAATAAAATCCAGGAAGTAAAGAACTAACTACTATCGACACCTCACAGCTCAGCATGCTGGCTGAAGTACTCCTGCTCGGACTGCAGCAACGGTACAGGATCTGGGCCATGCAAAACCCAGACGTCAGCGCGTCATGTCATCAAGTAATAAAGGGTAACAAGCAATGGAAATATAATCATGAGTTATAAAGCATGTGTAACAGTGATATAAATCAGGGCAGTGAAGGGTAGTGTACAGTGAGTAAACTAAACTGGTCTATTGGGTTATCTATTCTAAAGTCTTTGAAATCAATTTGATGAATCATCGATGTAACTCAATAGTATCCCGTGCATACCCAGGACCACGGTCAAGATTCTCGGGCTGAATCCGAGACATGCCGCTAGTCACTAAAATAGGAAATATGTACAGATGAATGATGTCAGCAGCATCATCCCAAGGCTGGCCTAGCCTCTAAAACTGATCAGTAAAGGTAGTACACTGTCGAGTTACAAGTCAGGTTTCATCATTGATTTCCCCATACCCCCAAGTTGTCTATGTCAAGTCAGGTATTCAGTAATCAAGAACTAATGCCAACACAGGATCAGGTAAGAGCAGGTTTGTCTGGATAGACAACAGGAACGGTCGGTGAGGACTGCATGTCAGGCTTGTTGGCATTAGACACGAGATCAAGTAACGGGTCAAGCCATGGTACATCAGGTCGAGTCAAGTAGTGTACGGTACCATGTCGGGTCAGGTAATATATGTAGCAAGTCATGTCAGGGTATACCAGATATCATGTGGGTGCTCATAATCATGGTTATAAATAAACAAGCATGGTTACTATCACAACAATAAACTGGCACATGTCATATGATATGCAAATAGTTACCGATTTGATTACTTGGATGCACGGTTAGCAGTTTGGGTTTAAGAGATAGTTCTATCACTTCATGCATACAGTATGACCTTTATGGATGTCAAATTCATGTTAAAGTGTACTAAATAATCTAAAGATATAATTGAATATAAATCAGGTGAGTTGTATGGACACGGTCGTCCGACAGGATATAAAATATGAAAGGGTACTGTGGGTCATGCAAATAAGTGTTACAAGATTTAAATATGAATGCGGGTACTATGTATAACAGAACTAACAGCAAACGGGTATATTTCGAGCCATGATTCTAAAATGATATAATGGGACGTCGACATGTTAAAAAAAGAATTCTGGTATTAAAATGGAACTACAGATCTAAAATGCACTCTAACAAGTACATAGTAATTTAAATGGAATAAGTAGTAGTTTAAATAGCATGTAGCAAAATTAACTTGCATCGACGGGTCGCGAAACGGAAAACGGAACGTTACGCGTCGGCGGGGAAAATATCGCGACGCGCGCACGGTTCACGGAATGAACCCAAACGACGAACATTGGAGTCACATGGGTCAGGGGTCCTGGCTGGATCGTCGGGGATCGTCGCCGGCACGGTCG
Source organism: Agapanthus africanus (assembly GCA_030015575.1). Lineage (NCBI taxonomy): Eukaryota > Viridiplantae > Streptophyta > Magnoliopsida > Asparagales > Amaryllidaceae > Agapanthus > Agapanthus africanus. Next base: position 459,136,958 of record JASDDO010000012.1, on the reverse strand, counting down.
GATTCCGGCCACCAAAACAGTTCACAACAAAAGGTTTTTCAAGAATTGTAATGGAAGAAAAAAAAGGAGAAGAGAGGAAGGATGGAGGAGAGAAGGCTTACATCGATCTACAGAGGGGTCTTGAAGATCGACGACGTCGACGGAGCTCCGGTGCACGAACTGTAGAGGACCCGGCAATCAACAGAAAAATTCTGTTAAGAAATGAAAAAGAAAGAAGAAGGAAAGAAGGAAGAAGAGGGATATGTAAAGCTTACTGGGGGTTGCACGAAGGCCGGGGCACGGAGACGAGGCCACTGGCGGCGACAAATCCGGCGGTGCAAAATTGCAGGGGGTGCAGGGCGCGGCTGCAGGTGTAGGGTGCTCGGGAGAGAGGGAAGGAGGAAGAAGAGGAGTTGGAGGTGACGAGGGCGAGGAGGCGACGAGGTCTGCGACGATGGCGTCGGCGCTGGGGCGACGGCGAGGGAAGACGGGGCGGCTAGGGTTTCAAGGATGGGGTTCTGTTGATTTTTGAGAAGTGAAGGAAAGAAATTTAAAAGAAGAAGAGAGAGAGAGAGAAAGAAGACGCGGGGAGAGAGATAGAGAGAGAAGAGGAGAGAGATAGAGAGGGAGAGAGAGATCGAGAGGAGAGAGAAAGATTTTGAGGAGAAAGAAAATTGGCTTCTAGTGCTCGCGAGAGAGAGAGAGGGGAGAGAGAAAGAGAAGGCGAAAGGAGAGAGGGAGAGAGAGTGGGGCCCGGTGAAGGAAAATGAGAGCTGCCATTGGCTCGTGGCCAATAAGGGAAAAATGAGAAAAGATTTTAATGAAGGAAAGAAACGTGTGGGGCCCGGGGGTAAAAGATACAATTGTGATTGGCTGGGGAAATTTGTGAAGGATTTGTGGGGTTGATCAGTTAGGGAAAAACTTTAAAAAGATTTTAAAAAAATGGGAAAATATTTTCTGGTGGTATGAATTTAATTTCGTTGGTTTTTAAAAATATTAGAAAATAGGATTTGGCGAAAATACAAAATATTTCAGAATTGCGCCCGGGTTGGGTCCAAAAATTTGAATTCGAAAAACGAAAATTATTGGCGGGTTCCAAAAATTAAAAATGAAAGATTTTATAATTAAAAAGCATACCCCTAAGAACGGACGCACGTACGTGCGCGTAGCCGTCCAAACACGTCCGTTTCACTGAACGGGACGAGAACACGATGCAAGGACGCTACCACAGGGTTAGGGGTGTCAAGCAGGCCATGTCAATTATTTTTAATTTATTTTTAACAGACTTAAATTGTTATATGCAGAATATGACATGTCGGTGTAAACTATAACTGGTAACAATCAAAGCAGCATAACTGAAATAAGTACCACACACCACACATATGATAACAGAAATTTGTAAAACTGGACTCGGTTGTTACATTATACCCAACTACAAAAAGAATTTCATCCTCGAAATTCTAAGAACACAAAGATAGACGACCGACAAACTACACGAAAAGATGGGGAAACTTCTGCCGGATTTCATCTTCTCGTTCCCAAGTGGACTCTCCATGCGAGCGATTTCCCCAAGAAACAAGTACAAGAGGGATTACCTTGTTCTTAAGAACCTTTTCCCTTCGATCCACAATTTCAACCGGTCGCTCCTCAAAAGTCAAGTCTTCTCGTACCGTTAGCTCCGAATGATCCAACACATGTGTTTCATCTCGGACATACCTACGGAGTTGAGATACGTGAAACACATCGTGCACATTCGCCAAGGACAGCGGTAACGCCAAACGATACGCTACTTCACCAACACGCTCCAAGATCTCAAAGGGTCCCACGAATCGAGGACTGAGCTTTCCTCGACTTCCAAAACGAATCACCCCTCTAGTCGGTGATATCTTCAAGAATACCAAATCACCCACGGCGAACTCTAGAGGCCTTCTCGACGTATCTGCCCAACTCTTTTGTCTGTCTTGAGCTGCTTTCATATGATTTCTGATAGTGTTAACTTTCTCTATTGTCTGTACAACCTAATCTTGTCCTAACAATCTTCGTTCACCGACATCGTCCCAACAAACAGGTGAACGACACTTGCGACCATACAAAGCTTCAAATGGAGCCATCTGAATAGTTACCTGGAAACTGTTGTTGTAAGAAAACTCCACCAAATGTAGGTGATCCTCCCATGAACCCTTGAAGTCCAACATGCACGCTCTCAACATATTTTCAAGAGTTTGGATCGTTCTTTCCGACTGACCATCAGTTTGAGGATGATAAGCTGTGCTAAACTTCAATCGAGTCCCCAAACTTTCCTGTAAACTCCTCCAGAAGTGTGATAAGAACCGAGTGTCCCGATCGGACACGATGCTCACCGGTACTCCATGCAATCTTACAATCTCCTGCATGTACCGCTCCGCCAAAGTTTCTGTTGATTGACCAACCCGAAAAGAATTAAAATGAGCTGCCTTGGTCAAACGATCAACAATCACCCATACTGCATTATTGCCTTTTGGACTCCGCGGTAGAGCTGTCACGAAATCCATGGTTATATGTTCCCACTTCCACTGAGGAATCGGAAGTGGTTGCAATAAACCAGCAACCCTTTGATGTTCAGCCTTAACTTGCTGACACACCAAGCACTTAGCCATAAAGCGAGCGATCTCCCGTTTCATGCCTTCCCACCAGAAATGCTGTCGAATATCTCGGTACATCTTTGTGCCTCATGGATGTACGGAATAAGCTGAACTGTGTGCCTCCTTCATAAGCTCTTCGCAAATATCTCCCTTTGGCACACACAAACGGCTACCATACCTCAACAAACCATATTCATGGATTAATAAATCTGTTCGTGGTCCGGCTTCAACCTGTTCTCGAAACTTTCGCAATCTAGGATCTTGCGATTGCTCTGCTTTAATACTCTCGATCAATGACGAATGTACTTGCAGCTGCATCAACTGTCCCGAAGAATGCGGTAGCACAACCTCCAAATCAAATCTTCCAAAGTATTCAACGAGTTCTTTCTGCGTAGTCAACATCTGAATTGTCGGTAACCGACTGAGCGCATCCGGTACGACATTAACCTTCCCCGGGTGGTACTTAAGATCAAGATCGTAATCAGCCATCAGCTCTAACCATCTACGCTGCCTCATATTAAGCTCCTTCTGCGTGAACACATATTTCAAACTCTTATGATCCGTGAAAACTTTGACCCTTTCGCCCAAAAGGGAGTGTCTCCAAATCTTCAAAGCGAAAATCACAGCCGCAAGCTCCAAGTCATGAGTTGGGTAATTCTTCTTATGGGTCTTCAACTGTCTTGATGCATACGCTACAACCTTCCCATGCTGCATCAAAACGCATCCCAATCCTTTCCCAGATGCGTCGCTGTGAATCACCAATCCTCTAGAACTGTCTGGCACAGTCAGAATAGGAGCGGTTATCAATCTCTGCTTCAACGTCTCAAAAGCTGACGCACATCTATCCGTCCACACAAAAGGCACCTCCTTGCACGTAAGCTTGGTCAACGGCTCTGCCAGACGAGCAAAGTTCTCCACAAATCTTCTGTAATACCCGGCGAGTCCAAGAAAACTTCTTATCTCCGCAACATTCTTCGGAATCGGCCAATCTCGAACTGCGGCAATCTTTTCGGGATCGACGGCGATTCCATCGCCAGACACAACATGCCCCAAAAACTTTACTTCTTCCTGCCAAAACCCGCACTTGCTCATCTTCGCATATAACTTCTCTTGTCTCAACGTCTGCAGTGCGATCTTCAAATATTCTGCATGCTCTTCAAAACTCTTCGAATAGACCAGAATATCGTCAATGAACACCACAATAAACTGGTCCAAGAAAGGTGAAAAGATTCGGTTCATCAAGTCCATGAATATCGTTGGTGCATTCGTTAGTCCGAAGGGCATCACTAAGTACTCGTAATGTCCATACCGAGTTCGGAACGCCGTCTTGCAAATATCTTCTGCTTTCACTCGGACCTGATGATATCCGGATCGCAAATCCATCTTCAAGAATACCCTCGCGCCACTAAGCTGCTCAAAAAGTTCGCCAATGCGAGGGATCGGGTACTTGTTCTTAATAGTCACCCGGTTTAATTCTCGATAGTCGATGCACATCCTTCTCGTTCCATCTTTCTTCTTAACTAGAAGAACTGGAGCTCCCCAAGGCGAGTTACTGCTTCGAATCCAACCCTTCTCAAGCAATTCAGCAACCTGTTTCTTGACTTCTTCCAACTCCATTGGTGCCAATGGATAATACGCTTTAGATACTGGCGCTGCACCAGGAATAAGATCAATTGCGAACTCCACGTCTCGCTTCGGCGGTAATCCCGATATATCTTCAAACACGTCCATAAAATCGTGAACAACAGCTGGCTCTTCACTTTGATCAACCTCCATTGATGCAAGAATATTAGTTGTCGGCCTAGTCCTAAACTCGACTGGCCCGACAGAACTGCTTCCTCCAGTGAAGGTAAACTCGGGATGTCCGGGAATCTGGAAAATTACTTTCTTTGCCCTACAATCAATGTGAGCATGGAAAGTGCCAAGAAAATCCATTCCCAAGACAACCTCGTAGCTTCCCGTATCAATCACCAAGAAATCTGCAAAAAGCTCCCGTCCGCAAACAACAACTGTACACTCTTTACACTCTCTACTAGATATGATTTTTTCATTCCCAGTGTGTATGTCCCAGAAACTAGACAGGGTCGTGCAGGTAATCGAGTGTGTAGCTATAAACTTGGACGACATAAAACAATGGGATGCACCAGAATCAAACAACGCTAATGCGGGAAAACCATGAACGAGTAGAATACCTGAAACAACTTCTCCTGAAGCCTTAGCTTCCTCAGCCGTCAAGGTAAAAGCTCGAGCCTGATTAGGTCCTTGAGTCAGCTGCTTCTGTCCCTGAAATGGTTTCTGCGGAGGCTTCGGAATATCATCCCTCGTACGAAGCTTCGACGGATATGAGTTAACAGTGTGATCTGCCGCTCCACAAACCAAACAGAGTCCCTGCCTCCTTCGACAATCTTTTTGCACGTGGCCAGGTAAATGGCAGTAGTTACAAGTCACGCTATTTCTCTGGTCAACTACAGCAGGCTTCTTCATCGGTGTTACGCCACGACGGTTCACTGGAATACCTCTCCGTCCATGAGCTCGGTTTGGTACAAATGCCGGCTTCCTTACTACAACTGTTGTCTGCTGTAAACTCCCAGTCTTCCCAGATAGGCTCTGCTGTTCTCGGGCTGCCGTAAGAACCTGTGAGAAGGTGGTCAAACCCAGGGAGACAATCTGCCTCTGGATGTCCACATCCAAGCTGTGCATGAACCTCCGTGCCCTGTCTGCATCGTTCGCAACTAAAGGTCCAGCGAATCTACTGAGCCGTGTCCACTCAGCTGCATGTACATCTATGGGCGCTCCATTCTGCTTCAGACCGATGAACTTCTCTTCCATTTCCTCCCGTGCAGTCCGCGGGAAGAACTTCTCCAGGAAACTCCTCGAAAAATCCGCCCACTTGATTGGCTTGGGCAAGCGGGTCTCCTCCACGAGCCACCATTCACGGGCGTAGTCCACTAACTGAATGCGCACCACATCCACTCTTTTCTCATCTGGAATCTGTGCCGCAATAAGTAAGTTCTCCGTGTCAACTAGCCACTGCTCTGCTGGCAACGGCTCCTCCAAACCAGTAAAGACAGACGGACCCAAACGCCTGAAATCTGCTACGGTCCCTACTCGATCAACTGGTTTAGCTTCAACATTGTTCACGGACTGCTGAACCGTCCGCAAACCTTTCTGAAACGATTCAGCTTGCTGCTGGATCAGCTCGGTCTGCCTCTTTTGATTCTCCAGCATTCCCCGTATCACTCCCAGCATAGCGACTTCGTCAACACGCCTTTGGTACGTCTTCAGATTCTTGTCTGCCATATTCCTGAAATCAAAACACCCAAAGATTAGCATGATAACATATTCAAAATATAGATCAAGGCTAGAACTCCAAGTTACTTAAATAGAGTACCGCATTGTAACTATGCCGCGGTATCATAGCTACAATTACATAACTCCACCCAAGTCGCCTAAGTCCTAGAGATAACAAGGAATCAGGTTTTCGAGTCGATATGCAAAGGAAGTTTGCACATCGTAAAAGATATAATCAGGAAGAACTTGATTCAAGAACGGTAAAACGGCAAGGTGGCAGGACATGTTTCCTAAACACGGGTATTCTGATTCGTGTATTGGGTACAATAACCAACTACAAAAAGAATCAACCCGACTAACCTATGTCTCTGATACCAAAAGAACCATGTCACGCCCCGCTTCCCAGAGTACGCTAAATTGGGCACGTGACATAGCCAACCATGCTACCTGTGGGTAGGAAGTATCCATCCACAGTCACATTACGGCTGTAGAGATATCAAGAACAAAATATAACTATCTAAAACATGTCTATAAGCCAAGATAACATGAGTCAAGAATAATAAAAGTGCGGAAGCAAAAGATCCAATACAAATAACTGGAATGTATGTCCCATAATGCGGGCTCACATCAGGAATAAAATGCAGGAAGTAAAGAACTAACTACTACCGACACCTCACAGCTCAGCCTGCTGGCTGAAGTACTCCTGCTCGGACTGCAGCAACGGTACAGAATCTGGGCCATGCAAAACCCAGACGTCAGTGCGTCATGTCATCAAGTAATAAAAGGTAACAGGGTAACAAGCAATGCAAATATAATCATGAGTTATAAAGCATGTGTAACAGTGATATAAATCAGGGCAGTGAAGGGTAGTGTGCAGTGAGTAAACTAAACTGGTCTATTGGGTTATCTATTCTAAAGTCTTTGAAATCAATTTGATGAATCATCGATGTAACTCAATAGTATCCCGTGCATACCCGGGACCACGGTCAAGATTCTCGGGCTGAATCCGAGACATGCCGCTAGGCACTAAAACAGGAAATATGTACAGATGAATGATGTCAGCAGCATCATCCCAAGGCTGGCCTAGCCTCTAAAACTGATCAGTAAAGGTAGTACACTGTCGAGTTACAAGTCAGGTTTCATCATTGATTTCCCCATACCCCAAGTTGTGTATGTCAAGTCAGGTATTCAGTAATAAAGAACTAATGCCAACACAGGATCAGGTAAGAGCAGGTTTGTCTGGATAGACAACAGGAACGGTCCGTGAGGACTGCATGTCAGGCTTGTTGGCATTAGACACGAGATCAAGTAACGGGTCAAGCCATGGTACATCAGGTCGAGTCAAGTAGTGTACGATACCATGTCGGGTCAGGTAATATGTGTAGCAAGTCATGTCAGGGTATACCAGATATCATGTGGGTGCTCATAATCAACTAGCATAATCATGGTTATAAATAAACAAGCATGGTTACTATCACAACAATAAACTGGCACATGTCATATGATATGCAAATAGTTACCGATTTGATTACTTGGATGCACGGTTAGCAGTTTGGGTTTAAGAGATAGTTCTATCACTTCATGCATACAGTATGACCTTTATGGATGTCAAATTCATGTTAAAGTGTACTAAATAATCTAAAGATATAATTGAATATAAATCAGGTGAGTTGTATGGACACGGTCGTCCGACAGGATATAAAATATGAAAGGATACTGTGGGTCATGCAAATAAGTGTTACAAGATTTAAATATGAATGCGGGTACTATGTATAACAGAACTAACAGCAAACGGGTATATTTCGAGCCATGATTCTAAAATGATATAATGGGACGTCGACATGTTAAAAAAAGAATTCTGGTATTAAAATGGAACTACAGATCTAAAATGCACTCTAACAGGTACATAGTAATTTAAATGGCATAAGTAGTAGTTTAAATAGCATGTAGCAAGATTAACTTGCCTCGACGGGTCGCGAAACGGAAAACGGAACGTTACGCGTCGGCGGGGAAAATATCGCGACGCACGCACGGTTCACGGAATGAACCCAAACGACGAACAGTGGAGTCACATGGGTCAGGGGTCCTGGCTGGATCGTCGGGGATCGTCGCCGGCACGGTCAGATTCCGGCCACCAAAACAGTTCACAACAAAAGGTTTTTCAAGAATTGTAATGGAAGAAAAGAAAAGGAGAAGAGAGGAAGGATGGAGGAGAGAAGGCTTACATCGATCTACAGAGGGGTCGTGAAGATCGACGACGTCGACGGAGCTCAGCTCCGGTGCACGAACTGTAGAGGACCCGGCAATCAACAGAAAAATTCTGTTAAGAAATGAAAAAGAAAGAAGAAGGAATGAAGGAAGAAGATGGATAGGTAAAGCTTACTGGGGGTTGCACGAAGGACGGGGCACGGAGACGGGGCCACTGGCGGCGACAAATCCGGCGGTGCAAAAGTGCAGGGGGTGCAGGGCATGGCTGCAGGTGCAGTGTGCTTGGGAGAGAGGGAAGGGGGAAGAAGAGGAGTTGGAGGTGACGAGGACGAGGAGGCGACGAGGTCTGCGACGATGGCGTCGGCGCTGGGGCGACGGCGAGGGAAGACGAGGCGGCTAGGGTTTCAAGGATAGGGTTCTGTTGATTTTTGAGAAGTGAAGGAAAGAAATTTAAAAGAAGAAGAGAGAGAGAGAAGACGCGGGGAGAGAGAGAGAAGACGCGGGGAGAGAGATCGAGAGGAGAGAGAAAGATTTTGAGGAGAAAGAAAATTGGCTTCTAGTGCCCGCGAGAGAGAGAGAGAGAGGAGAGAGAAAGAGAAGGCGAAAGGAGAGAGGGATAGAGAGTGGGGCCCGGTGAAGGAAAATGAGAGTTGCCATTGGCTCGTGGCCAATAAGGGAAAAAATGAGAAAAGATTTTAGTGAAGGAAAGAAACGTGTGGGGCCCGGGGGTAGAAGAAACAATTGTGATTGGCTGAGGAAATTTGTGAAGGATTTGTGGGGTTGATCAGTTAGGGAAAAACTTTAAAAAGATTTTAAAAAAATGGGAAAATATTTTCTGGTGGTATGAATTTAATTTCGTTGGTTTTTAAAAATATTAGAAAATAGGATTTGGCGAAAATACAAAATATTTCAGAATTGCGCCCGGGTTGGGTCCAAAAATTTGAATTCGAAAAAAGAAAATTATTGGCGGGTTCCAAAAATTAAAAATGAAGAATTTTATAATTAAAAAGCATACCCCCAAGAATGGACGCACGTACGTGCGCGTAGCCATCCAAACACGTCTGTTTCACTGAACGGGACGAGAACACGATGCAAGGACGCTACCACAGGGTTAGGGGTGTCAAGCAGGCCATGTCAATTATTTTTAATTTATTTTTAACAGACTTAAATTGTTATATGAAGAATATGACATGTTGGTGTAAACTATAACTGGTAACAATCAAAGCAGCATAAATGAAATAAGTACCACACACCACACATATGATAACAGAAATTTGTAAAACTGGACTCGGTTGTTACAGTTTTCAATCATAAACACACATTAAGCCGAAGCCACAACGTGTTTCGAATCCTGGTTTCTGTCTTTCCAAGCCCTGCAGTCCTTCTGCCAATGCCCTTTCCTGTGACAATAGAAACTTTCCTCCTTCTCTACTGTTAGCCCCGAAACTTTTGCCCTGTCCTTCCCTCTACCTTACTGACACTGCCTGTTGGCTTGGTGGAAGCCTTCTTCTTCTCTCCCTTCGCTTTCACCTTGGATCTAGAAGAGGAAGATTCCTCAATAAGCAGAGCGAGTGTCTCCCTAGATTTCTGCAGGGTGCTCTCAGCGCTCCTCAACATATTGAGGAGTTCTGGAAGTGAAACTTTCTTCCCTTGAATGTTGAAATTCAAGATAAACTGGGCGTAAGTAGAGGGGAGGGAATGTAGAATCAAGTCAGTATATAACTCATTCTCCAACGTGGTACCAAGGTCCACAAGCATTTTAATATAGCTAATTATCATAAGGACGTGGTTCCCTACAAATGACCCGACTGCCAACCTCGTCTGAAACAATTTCTTTAAGATTTCATATCATGCGATACGAGATTTCTCTCCATATAAATCCTTGGTATGGAGGAAGATGGAAACTAATTCCATCTTCTCGTTCCGCCTCTGGTGTTCATAATCCATTGAGGCTAACACGAGGCACTTGGTTTTCGCACTGTCTTTTTCCCATGTCTTATGGATTTCTACATCCACGACGGTGGAATCTGGACCTGGGACGGCGGGGGTTTTGGTAGTAAGGAGGTAGACCAGCTTGTCATAAATAATGGCCATCTGGACATTCTTTAGCCAATCATATTAGTTTGGCCCAGTCAATATATTATTATCTAGTAGTAACTTAAGCCCGGTCATTTTGATCACTGCAAATAGGAGAGAGAGAAGAATCACTCAGCATGATGCTCTTGTAAGTTTAGATTGGTTATTAGTTTATCTAAACAAGATGGCTCCCACTGTTCCTCGAATCCTTCCTCAAACCATAAAAGAAGAATTAGTCAGGATTAATCTCACCCTACAATTCTTGCTTAACCTTTCGGCCAGGATGGTGTTGGTACTTCGAAAGAGGTTTTCAACGCTTTCGCGAAGTTCCTTAATTACATAACCTCTTTTCCCTGGAGGCGTAACCCCGCTAACACCGTTCTAGGCACCTACTTGGTTTATAACATTGATTGTTTTAGTGAAAAATCTCCGAAAGAGTAGAGTATACTCACAGTAGGATCGAGATCCAAATATCATCGTATGACAACCTTGAAGGAATCCTACCAAAATCATCACACTCCAAATGGTATGCAACACTAGCAAGTTTCCTTTTCCTTTGAAACTCCCAATGTGGATTTTTGCCCCAAGCTCTTATGACCTTGACAAAGACCAACATATCATAAGACGCAAATCAAGTTCTACCCGTCATTGTCCAGATTAATTTGAACCCATCCGTACAAACCCTTGATGAAGGCCAAAATAGTTGTACGACTGTCCCAAATCAACACATCTATCTATGCTACAGATGAATACCCAGCAACTACAAATCACTATGCCTTGGCGATGGTCAAAATACATAGCTTGAATACTACTGAATACCCATCTGAAATGACGGAGGGCTACGGATGGTTTTGGTGAAACTATGAACGTATTGAACTTGATATAGTCGAAGGAACTACGATAGCTTTTAAAAGGAGTGGTTTAGGCTCCGCATTTAAAAGTTGTTTTTCAAGAAAACCGAGTGGTTTTGAAATTGTTCCAACGATTTAAACTTTAGTATGTTTTCCTTGCGTTAATAAATGTTAATGCGGTCCCATCATTTAACCTTATCATTGCAGAAAAGAAACAAAATAGAGCGTACGCTTATGCCACCTGCATTCGCCACGGTGCCCCGTCATACACTGTTAGGTTACTTAACTAACAGCAGAGCGGGGGCTGGACTAGCGTGGGTGCAAAACATAAGAAACGTTTATTATATATAACATATATATATATAGCCACTCGTCTCACGCAATAATAGGCATTCTAGATCACAGCAACACAGATGAATATATCGGATATACTAAGAATTCTGTGTTTCATTTTAGCCTATAACGAAAGACGAATTCCACGGTCGTGTTGAATAGTCGAACCCCCATAGACCCCTACGGGTGCGGCAAACTACCCGCCAAATTCTCGAAGTGAAGCAACCTTCCTTAATAAAATGAGTAATCCACTCGGCACTTCAAAAACCAGGTAATTTATGCACTCCCACCTTGGTTCTATCCTAAGTGCAAGAAAAAGTAAATGAAATAATACAACGGTGGCTACAACCTCAACCCGGATGTGCCTCGCAAAATAATATTACATCAATTACAAATTTACACGAATGAAAGAAAAGAAAACACTCTTCTCACATCCCCCCCGGCTATTCATCTACAATGATCCAATACTCCATATACACAAACTATCACAATACAGATATGTGCAACCCCCACTAATCGACGTATAGTGATTATTAGCATCATATATACAAACACAGAATCACAATTAGCCAAGAACCTTTAGAATTTCGATCGATAAGCAAATTTGTGTTTACCCCGTGCATAATCCAGTACAGAAACAAATCTGGATAGAATACACATATGCCAAAAACTATAATTCTAAACACCTAAACCCCAGAAAAAATTGTGAGCAGTGAAGCTTCAACTCTGCGGAAGTTCCGCGGCCAAGAGACTTGTTTGACCGCGGTTCCACGGCTAAGTTGATGAATCAACGTCTCAAAAAAATTTCTCGTTCACTAAAATGCCTGCACATATTTTTAAAGCCACTGAAATAATTTTATGAGCAGTTTTGAAAAACGACGACAAGGCAAGTCTTGGGTTTTGATTTCAGGAAAAAATTTCATCGATCGAATTTCTAACTACTTGCTAACTAGCTAGTTAAGGTTTAGTAGGTTCTGATACCAATGTAGGGTCAGTCAGCGCAGCGGAAACTGGTCGTAGCACCCATAGGTCCCTCATCAGCTACTTTTTACGTAATCCTCTCGCGACGAACTACAACCCGCCGGACCACATAACCGCACATGGCACCCTGGGGGTAAGAGCCTGTGTTTCGCCACTACTGTCACCACAGTGAGAACCCCCCATGGGTCGACATCCCTACCTAGTAGCTCTGATACCACTATAAGTCGATGTCGCGCACCGCGCGGGTTCACGGGGAGGTGTAATTTAAAAAAAAACGATTTTTTCAAGCTTCGCAACACCGACTAAACTCCAGGATCTTAACAGAAACCTTAACTAGCTAAATCTACTTGGAGGTTTAACTACTCGGTTAGGATTTTATACCTCCTTGTTAAAAATTTCTTCAGGTCTTGGTCTTCTCCTCCTCCTCTTTAGCTCCTTGAAGATTGGATCGTGCTTGAAACATCGGCCTCCTCGTGTCAAAGATGATCCACCCGAGAGTCTATACTTCAAGCTCCAACCTTTAAACCGAAGTAACTAGGGTATCTAGTTTGCTAAGCTAGGTAGCCTAGAAAATATAGAGTATCTAATGGAGTATTTATCTCATGAGACACTAGGGTTCACAACTCATGTGAAGGTTAGGGTCTTTGAGGAAGAAGGAGAAGAAAATGGAGAGAGAAAGAAAAGTTGCAAATGAACTAGGGCAGTGCAAGTGTGGAGAATGGCTCATACACATCAATCATGGAGCATGGATTATTTTCACATAGAAAATAGCAACCATGCTTCAATAGTGTAGCCAAACTAATAAACAAATGTATAAGCCATACTTCACACCCATGCCACAAATATCTCTAATTTCCACCTCACTGATCTATTTCTCAAAATAGATAAATCAAATAATGAGGGGTCCCCTTCTAGAAGCATCTCTTATGAAATTATAAGAATGCCCTCACCGTATATACATACCCGTATTCGTATTCCGAAAAATATGAATACAATAAGATAATAATAATCCAATAATATAATACTAAAATCCGGCTTAAACCAAAGCCCACTAGTATTATCCGTCCGAACAACATCCGTGCAGCCAGTGTACGCATATGATCAAAACCCTACCGTAAAACCATACGGCCTCTATATCATTTTGCCCGAAGCAGGGAAACCCTCTGTGTGGGACTCTAAAGTCTCGACAGTATGCTGACAGTGAGTTTAACCGCAAGTCCATCAGCGGTACTAGCTGCACATAACGGATATCCAGGTATCTGTCGAAAAGAAGGCCGATGAGCCTACTCATTCAAACTCCTACTGAGCCTATCTATGACAATCTCCGTACAGTCCGGTCTGTTTGTCTAAGATCTCGCATATTGGGCCTAAGGGGATGCTAACCGTTAGACCCCTAATAGCGCAATAAGTTATGCCGGGTTAGAGCCCAATACACCTTGACAAATTGCTGGAGTACCTATCAGTAAATCTCACTTGCCCTGCCTAGGGACTTTGTGTAATGGCTTTCCGAACACAGCGCGATATCAACCCCCAATACTAGGAGAGACGAATCTTATCTAACCGCTACTGTCTCCAAGTGCTTCGGGACTGCACCCAACAACTACCTGTTTGCACGACTCATTTGAGCTGTGGTAGGGTAGTAATTTAAGTACAGTGAGAACATACTCGAGACGAATAGTGATGTCAAGTCAACAGACTAACCTGTACTCTTGACACCTAGGAACTACTACCCGACAATAGGTATAATACCAATCAGCAGTTCCCAACGAGTCCGTCCAGTGTAACTCATAACCCAATGAGCACCTATATACTATCTCCGGTACGACATACCAATGGCTATGGGACAGACCATCTCCTCTGCTTGGATGAGAAGCATATACACTAGTCTACTCTGGAGTATCGATGCCCCGTTTCGATAATCTTACGACTAGGGACAAGTATAAGGATGTGCTTATAGACAGCCCAGCCCCCACTAATGTGACCGCCATTACAACACTGGTGGCCAAGCAAAGATCCTAAGGGCTCTACCAATATGTATTAGCGATATGCTAAAAGAAACATATACACGTATTGAGGTAGAATCAAACCAAGTAGTATACTACCATTTTGAGCAAGACTGTTATTATATCTGTGTATATCCCAAGCTTCCAAAATGTAATATACAATTCTGTACTATACAATAATGGCCTCTAGGGTATATATCACTAACACCTTGTTCTTCCGTTCTTGTCTCTTAACTTTCGCCTCCGGCCAAACCAAATGCAACTGGTCACGGTTAGGAATCACCGCTATCGTGATAGGATAGGGTGCCTAACGGAGCGCTTGCGTGAAATTTGAACGGAGTTCAATTGATAAGTAAATTGGCAAAGGAAAGAAGTAAAGTAAATCTTAACTTACACATCACCTTCTCATTTCCTAATAAGAAGGAAATTATTCACAAACCATTACAAAACTTAAAAGAGAAAACAAGAGAGAAGACAACAATGAATCATTACACGTAAAGAACATCAAAGAAAATTGCTAGTAAGTAAAGGTAAGGAATAGTAGGAACCAAAGTGCACGAATGTAATCGTCAATAAAAGTTCAAATCCAAGATAAAAGTTATGAGTTAAATAACAAAAATATAAACTTGCAAGATCAATAAAGAGCTTACAAGATCAGAAGAAGGTAAGGAAATCAAATTTAACTAACTATTATGTACAAAGAGTTAGAACAAAATTACAAGATGTAGAATGAAAATGGAAAAAAAGTAGTCTCAGTGTGATCCCAAACTTGCTCTCTGATATGGTATTTATAGGAAATTCATCACCAAAAATAAAATATAGAAGTGAGACGATATAACAGAGAGGAGGGCCCAGAAGAAATTTGGAGCCAAATAGGGAAGTTGGGGACGCAAATTGCGGCTATATAGAATAAATCTGCGACCGAGATGTAGGTGGTGAGGCCCGTCTTGATGTGGTGATCTTCTATCTTCAATATCATCTCCCTGCTCTTGCTATTTCTTGTAATTCTCACCAGTGTGTTATCTGGGGGATTTTGGAGAGAAAGATCAATTTAAAACCATCACATCATAACTTTACAAATCACTCATCACTTAAGATCCACTTGCATGCCCACTTGCTCAAGTGTGTTCATACCACATCATTGCTGGTTCATGCACTCAAAATGTATGTTTACATACAACTTGTATCATGTTAGACCATCTTAGATAAAATAAGTTGTATACTTGTTTTGTTGCAATATCTTCTTGAATAATGATCGGTTCTCCGTTCCGGTTGCAGTATCGGGTCATAAACGTCATATCCGTGTATTTTGAGTGTGTTTTCAGTGTTTTGTCATGAATACATGTATCCTGTATTTATTGAGCAGACACAGGTTAATAGTACCGATATATCACAAAAATGATAATGAATGAGCGGTATTGAAATGCAGTTTTTCGTGATGAAAACTTACTTTGATGGATTAATCTCAAAAATGGAAAAGGAAGAGGATGAAGAAAACGATCAGTCTCCCAGGGTTATGAGGAAATGAAGATGATAAAAAAAGAAAAGAGAGAGTGAAAACCCCTATTTAAAAGGAGGGAATCCCAAACGACTTTCCCCAAAATTTTGGACAATCACATCTGTTCGAATCAAATTCAAATATGGACCATTGATTTATAATTCAGATATTTGCAAAATATGGCCCAGCTAAAATTTTACCCAAGTGGAAAACAAACAAGAAGGGCCTGTGCCGCAGATACCCCATGTACCAGGAATCAACTGTCAAAGCTTGCTCTGTACAAAATAAAGAAAAGTCTACAACGATACGAAGCCAATTCAACCAAAATACATTCAACGAAAAAAGAGGAACTTCCATCAATTTCACGCACAAGGCTATTTTGTGTGCCTTCATTGATGGGGGGACATTTATTTGACGCAAAAAATTTACCGAAAAAAGACAAAAAAAGTTTCTTTTATTCAACACAATAAAGAAATTTCATATATCCATCCCTGGCCATACAAAAAGATTACCGAACTCGGGAACTGAGTTACAGGGATGAACAAAGAAAATTTCAGAGTTCTGAAGCTGTTACTCAGCCGCCTCCACCATGTTATAGTGATGGCTCTCGCGAAGAGTTTCTCCCCACATATCATCGCCACAGCCACGGGCAAAAGAAAGCATGACGACCCATTGAGCGTGTATCTGGCCCAGAAGATGAACGGAGCGGTCCCTCATCGGTTTCGTGATCAGACGCGCCTCTCGGATAGTGCCTATTTTATCCTTTGCGGCGTCCAGCATCGCCAGAGTCATCTCTGCCAAACAAGGAGGGATCGCATCAAGGATGGCAAGGAACACCATCCGGAGACAAATAGAGCCCATCGGCAGAGGAGACCCTCCACGGGTTACGAGCTCGCGCATCCGCCTGCCATATTCGTCGTCTGTGAATTCAGGGTTCACCTGACGTGCAGTGAAGCGAAGGGTTATGTCTCTGATAGGCACTTCCAAATGCCGACGAAGAGCGTGTGGTGATTGAAAACCATTGTTCTCTTCTCTGCAAATGAAGAAGAAGATCAACCCCTGTCAGTTTATAAGGAAACCACTTAAACCCTGGCACACCAAACGTTTCATGGAATTCAAGATAGAGCGCTTCTCAAGTGTTGACCAAGAAAACACTCGAAAAAGAGAGAAAATGGTTCAAAAAAGCATGAAGAATCATGAAAGAGTCAAAAAGGGCCCCCGCCATTGCTAAAGCATGTGCCAAGGGTCTCTGCCGCTATCAAAGCTTACGCAAGGGCCTCCGCCACGCTAGAAACTATGCGCAAGGGCCTCCGCCACTGCTAAGGCATACGCCAAGAGCCTCCACCACTAAAGAGCCATGCGCAAAGGTCTCCGCCGCACCAAGGCACCCTTCGCCCTAAAGGCACCCGCCGCACCAAGATACCCACTGCGGTGGGTACCCACGAAGTAAGAGCTGCGAACTTCATGCTTCACGTTCCAAAACGTGGTCTACATCCATGGCCACGGTAACAAGCCTTTATGAGACTATAAAAACCCATCTTTGTGCACAAAAGAAGGGTTAAGCACTCAAAAATCATTCTCTTTTCTCAAAAAATCATTCAAGAACTCCTCTGCTCAGTTACTCAAAAGGATGCAACAACATTCAAGAAATTCAAGTCCCGGAATGGAAAGAAGAGAAGATCAAAACGTAAGTATGGAGCAACAAATCTCTTCTTCTCTGCGATTTTCTATGCGCCTGTGATGAATACTACGTTTGTTATAATAAAAACGAACAACCTATCGATACTCAATAAAGTGTTGTCCTCGAAACACATAATTGATGACTCTTTGTTGGGATGCTATGCACCTCTAGTAGAATTTAAAGCGCGGCGGAAGCGGTAATTTTAAAAATCTAGAGAGCCATAACAAACCCAAACTAAGAATCAAACCAAACTACTAAACTTGTAACTAAACTAGTAAGGTAAAAGCAAGTGTTTAGCGGGCTACAACCTTTGTAGCACATTAGCCACCTCTCCTTGGATTCCGGCTAGTCTCCACGAAGCCCAGAACAAACTTTCTCGATGATCCCTTTGCCAAAGATGATCCACCTTGAGATAACTCCAACACAAGTTTTATCTTCAAATTGATCTTATCAAAATGAAGCAACCCTCTAATTAAACTTGCTAAGAATGATTAATATAAGATGAAGAATAATTAGCCCGCTTTTTTTTTCTTTTCTTTTCCATTCCTCACTTGAAGAAAAATCAAGAGGAAGAAGAAGCATGGAGGAGATAAGAATAATGAAGAAGATAAGCATGAATAATCATCTCAACTAGAAACAAGAATGAGTCATGAACAAGATAATGACTCACACAAATGAGTCATCAAAAAAGAACCATTTTACAATCATGACCCATTCTCACTTCTTGCATATAAGTCTTATACTCCCATCATACATGTATTAACATACATGTCTCATTATTTATATCAAATATAAATATTAATAAAAGAGAAGAAAATAATTAAGTGAGCATGATATCAGTTAATATATAAATATATCAATATATAAATATACATTTAATTATTAAATCAACACTTGATTTAATAATCCGGCAATATCATATATATACCGGCTAATATCAATAAACACCCGATTAAAATACGTGTATCAAATACACGTGTTTAATCGAACTCCTGCACGTATCCCTATACATGCCCTACACCATTTCACATATGTTGGGAATGTTCTGTGTGGGAATCTAAAGACTCGACAATACACTGGAAGTAGGTTAGGATCATATCCATAGCCCACAAGCACGTCAGCGGTACTAGCTGAACGTAACGGCTACCCAGGTATGGAACAAAAGAAGGTCAATGAGCAAGCTCATCAGAACTCTGCAAAGTCTATCAGTGGCATTAACGTTGTCAATTGGCATGTGACTGGCACTTAGATCGCATGACGTCTAAAGATTTCGACGCGACCCAAGTAAGCCAAAAGCCAAGATCTAACCCTTTTTAAATAATAAAGAAGGTGAAGTTTTCAAAAGGTTATTTAGTACGAAACACAATTTATTTACAAGAATTGTTTATTTAAAAGCATATGTCAATTAATTTGAAATAGGGTAAAAAATGTTTTCGTTATTTGAAATTTCGACAGCACCTCTTTTATAATTACTGATAAAAACAGGTATATATACATATAATTAAAAAGGCATTCCAACTTGGGAGCTATCTCAACGCCCAATAGCGGAATCATCACCACACAGTTATATACGACGATCGAAGGCGAAGGACCAAAAGTAAATATAAAACGAACTGCGTAATAAAGCTAACTAGTCGACTCTATCCGAGTTCGACCCAAAAGAATATACATAAAGTCTTAAACTTGATCTAAGTCAATAGAATATACAGGTGGTCTGATGGAGTGACACTAGATACAAGAAATAACATCAAAAAAAGTGGCGGTTACTATATATATAACCCACCTAACAAAATCTACGATGTACTCCATAGTATAAATCCACAACACTGCTATGCGTCCGTGCGGTCTACCCTGCAAGGAGCTAAGGCACAACGGGGGTGAGTTGCCAACTCAATGAATAGAAATATACATCACAATATATAATATGACATGTGTAATAATGATTGCAACTACAATATGAATAAAGTCACATAAAATAATATCCATCATCATCAAATCCTCATCAAACTAGTGTCCATCATCGACACACAAAAAAACCCGGATATCATAGGCACCGTTCAACTGATCGGTCCTCTCATGATATCAACTCTGCTACGATCAGAATCCTCCGGATATCCACCGCGCTCCAATACTATCTCCGGTATCGATCATCGAGTAGGCTCCCCGTACCTCCCTACGTCTTCTTGCCTCTCGAAGTTATACCAGGTCCACCATTTATCCGTAATCAGTTAACCCCTCCCTCGATTCGAATATCTCATCATGTAAAACCAAAACTTATAGTAGACGCCAAATCATCATATCATGAGAAAACCACACTTTTGAAAACACAGTCCTTTATAAAAAGGTACCCATGGTTTCTCAAATCCATAGAAAACATCAAATCTATGATATCAACCAAGAATGATTCATTTATGCAACCTGATAACTGTAACATATAAGTAAACGAACTATAGCATTCTAATAATGAAACATGATGAATAACAACTAATATTATCATGATAAGTGGTAATACAGTTAAACATAGCAATTCTACGTGTCATGGCAGTACTAATGATGTGTAGTGTAGTATGCGAGTCTGTGAACTGTGCAACATGGAATCATTAGTATTGTGCTTGTGTTCTATTTAGTGTATCTATTCTAGCAGGTATAATTATACAATAAGAATAGCATGGTACCCAATGTATGCATATGACATAGAAATGCGACTAATTATCACGAATAATGTTTAAAACCAATACAGAATTTTATAAAGCTTCTGGTAGTCGGGGTTGCTATATGCCATCCGCCAGAGTTCCCACTTGTAAAGGCCTCTACTCATCTAATATCAGTACGCACTAGACAAAGCTCGTGAACGCTTTGCCCTTCCTTGCCGTATCGGACGTCTCCGTGACCGAGCCTATATATTAAACCAAGCGTATATATATAAGGATCGAAAAGCAAACGTTACTATACTTCTAACGCAAAAGACCAGAACGTACGATCGACGTATTTTAACGCGTTTTATCAGTATCAAACTACCCCCCGGCATATACGAAAATCAAAACTTAAGTTTTTAAAACGAAAAACCTTAAACCATTATAGGATATTTGCTCCAGATTTTAACACAAGTGATCTGGGACAAAATTGCATATACACTAGTCTTATTTAGTATATATATAAGCTACTGTAAAAATCCCACACCCTAACTCCAACTCCCAGCCGCAATTTGCGGCCATTCCTATTAAATCTACTGCCAAGTGGGGCTCAATTAGGTATGGGCCTAGGGTGTGGTCTCAAGTTGTTCTCACCATCTCATGAAACTCTCAAAATAATTTTCAGAGTTCATTTGTTATAGCAGATTCTAATTTAATATCAAAAATTCTACAAAACTTAGCCATTTTAGATATCACACTAAACTTTTTAAACTTTAAAACTTTAAAAACTGGTAAAAGATAAATCTTTACCTTCATTTTCCTCATCATCGTCGCTGTTCTCGTCCCCAAGAATATGCTTGAGGAATTCTTCGAGTGTGACTGGCGTTCGTGCTTTCTGATTGTATTCTTCTAGCACATCTATATATCTCTGGATGTCCATACGCATGTCGACGTATTCAGCATGCTGCACATGCCTCTTGATCTTCTTCTTTTTCCAAAAGAGTTTAAAGGCTTGATTTGGGGACTTTTCCCTTTGTCGGCAATTTTCGACGCGGGACGCGAATTCAACATCCCTTCTATAATTTCGGTCTGAAGTGGGCTTTCTTATTTGATCGCCGGACAAGCTTGTAGATCCTTCAGTATTCTTTTAGTTTTTTCTGAAAGAAATACTTCCCATAGAGCTTCTTCCATGAGAGAGCAGGATACCCCCTACGCGTCCACTTTTTTAGGATCATGCTTTTGGGACGGATCTATCCTCCAGCTATCAGATAGTGCGAATTTCCCCTCCTGGTATTGGTCCTCGACCCAGTTTTTGAAGACGTAGCAGTCCTTAATTGTATGGCTCAATACCCGGTGATAGGAGCAGTAGTTTAGGTTATTGACGTCATCGGCTTGTACGGGTCACCGTGGGTCTGGCAATGTGATAAGATTATTTCGCATTGCCAGCTCAAACAACCTCGTCGTCTTATCGTGAGGAAATGAATAAGCATGTCCTAACCTTTCTTCCCAGGATGGGCATGTATAAGTGTTGTTTAGGCGGACAGGTGCTTTCGGATCGCCCGGTTGTTGCTACACATTGGCTACAAAGTCTTATTTTCCTTTGCCTTTATTATTCCAGGGGTCCTTATTTGAGGAGGAAGGACCATAACCCATCTGATCCATCTGTGCTAACTTATCAATTAGCGTCTGGAATGTGGTAGGCTTGAAGAAAATCATGAATTGGGATACGTTCGACTGAGGATCTATAGTCCCAATGAACATCCCCACAGCTGGAGACTCCTCAATGTGCTGTTCGTATTTGGACCACAGGTTCTGCCATCGGATCGCATATTGGACCCACGTTTCCCCTAGCTTGACCCTGGCATTGATCAGCATTGTGATTGGAGTGCGCTCGCTCGCACTGGCGAACCTTTGCATGAAGAGCAGCTTCATTTCATAGAAGGTTTTCACGGAGTCATTTAGGAGCTCTAAGTACCATTTGAAAGCTATTTCTGATAAGCTTCTGACGAATTGGCGAAGCAAAATTTGTCGCCGCCTCCATTATTACCATACAGAGCTCTGAACTGTGCAACATACTGATGGGGATTCCTCGTTCCTTTATATACATGGAACTTCGGGATGGTATATCCTGGCGAGTACTTTATCGGTCGTACCAGGCCGGATATGGTCGTCTGGTTTTGATGATTTGGTTGGCAACTTCATTGGCCTGGTGAGCTCTAATGTCCCGAGTGATATAATCATTCAGGGCTGCCTTGGAGATCGTCTCCTCCTTGGCCATTGATAGGGCCTAGGGAGGATTTGATGTTACCCCTCTATCATCTTCGATAATCACTGGAGGATCTTCGGCCGGTGATTCTGGTTGGATCATCATCCTAACCATATCTTGGAACAGAAGAGCCATCTGCTTTATGTTAGCAGTCTGCTCCGTAGCTTCCTTATCTTTCTTTTGCAGCACATGTTGGGTTTCGGTGCCCGAACCGCGGAAGCCGCAGCCAAGGAGGAAGCGAAAACAAAAATTTTAGCGAACACCGAACGCCCGTAAAACCCAGGATACATTCAAAAAACCTAAAGTAGCTAGCTAGGAGTGCAAGGGTTGAGAAATTACAATCTTTGTCGCGTGTCCATCCAATTGTGGAAGACCCTCCAAGCTCGTAGCCGCCTGGATCGCTCTTGAAAATCGACCACCTTCGCCAAAGACGATCCACCAGAGGGAAACCGGAGGAGGCTCTAACCAATGATCCATACTTTCTAGGTGTGGATGGTCGGTAATGTAGGAATACTTCACTAAATTTTTCTCTCTTTTTATCTCAAGCTCATGAAAGCAAGAGAAGGAAGAAGAAAGAGAAGGAGGTGTGGAAGCAACCATGAAGCATGAAGCTCAAGTGAGATGGAAAAAAATCATCAAATCTCACATGTAGAAATTAATGGCTACTATATAATCCAACCATGGTGCAATAGTGCATCCAAATCATTTTAACAGTATAATATCCCAAGCCATGCTTTCCTACATGTACACAACCATGCTTCGTGTTTTCTCACTTTACACCTCATTTCTTTTTATTTTCTAAATAGGAAAATAAATATGAGGTGTCCTTCTTCTAGAAGCATTCCCGTATAAATACAGATACCTCACCCAGTATATGTATTGTTATATATACGCGTATCCGTACAAAAATACGGATAGCACCAAAGAGAGAAAATGAATAGTTAACAATAATACTAAAATATATGTATCAAAATACATATATAAATTATTAAATCAAATCCTGATTTAATAGTCCGGCTTAATCCTAAGCCATATGGTATTATCAACCACCTGATTAAAGTCCATGTATCATGTACACGTATTTAATCGAACCCCTGCACGTACCAACATATGGCTCCTACATCTATCGCCTGAACTGAGAAAACCCTCTGTGTGGGACTCTAAAGACTCGACAACACGCTGGAAGTGGGTTTAACCACAAGCACGTCAGCGACACTAGCTGTACGTAACGGCTATCCAGGTACTTGTCGAAAGGGGGGCCGACAATCAAGTGAGTCCTTACCCTACTGAGACTGAATGTGACAATCTCCGTACATCCGGTCTCTTCGTCAAAGAGTATCTCATATCGGGTCTAGGAGTGGATAACGTCAAACCCCTACTAACCCGATAAGTCATGTCTGAGTCGAGCTCATCACCAATAGAGATACTACTGATCAACCATAAGTAAATCTCATCCACCATGGCCACAGATTTCTAGTGATAGCCGATTGAACACAGCGCGACATCGACTCTTAATACCAGGAGAGACGAATCCCTGGCAATCGACCACTGTCTCTATGTGGCTCAGGACTGTACCCAACTAAAACCTGTTTGCACGACTCCTTTGAGCCATGGTAGGGTAGTAATCAAAGTACAGTGGGAACTCACATGAGAAAAATGATGATCTCAAGTCATAGTACTAACCTGTACTCATGCCACCTGAGAACTTCCATGATAGATATAATACCATCTAGAAGTTCTCGGCGAGTCCGTCCGGTGTACTCACCTCTAGTGAACACCTGTATATTATCTTAGGTGACATAACACCAATGGCTTGTGAGGCCGGCCACCACCCCTCTTCGGGGTCTAGAGGCATATACACTAGTCTACTCCGGAATATCGATCCCCAGTCTCGATACTCCCACGACTAGGGACATTTAAGGATGTGCTTATGGGCAACCCAGCTCCTACGTATATGATCGCCATCATAATGCTGGACGTCAAGCAAGAATCCTATGGGCTTCATCAAAGATGAAGATAAACCAGATAGCATACTATCATTTCGAGTAATACTGTTTTACCCGTATAGGTCCTCACTCAATTATCATAATTGCCCACTTGCAATCACAATAATTGCCTTGAGGGCACTATATCCAACACACTCGTCACAACAACTCTGTATCGGTTTCTTGTTCCTAGCGTTGCTCAGTTTCTTTATCCGAACTGTCTTTAGGTCCGGTAAGTGTTGCCGTCTTGGCAAGCATTTCTTGGAGCTTCTATTGTTGCTCCTAAGCTTTTGTCAACGAATTGGTATGCGAGCGTGGTTCACAGAAGCATGGCTCTCCTCTTTACTATTGGTCATATAGACTGTACGTATAGTTTTGTCCCCAGATTTGGGGCATTTAGAGCTCTCGCCTTTGTGTTTTGCCTCCAGCGATAGATTTTTCTCCAGCCTACTCTTTTATGAGGGGTTGGAGTAGGAGGAGCCGCTATGACAAGAAGCTATTTACGAGAAATCCCCCGTTGTATGGCGGAGGAGCACTCGTTTTCTCGTCGGACCTTAGATTTTTTTGGTCGATGAGAATTGCTTTCATCGAACACTGAGTCTTGGACTTTCCACCAGACTCTGTGGATTTGCGAGGAGAGACGCTGAAAAGGCTGCTCCGACTTCGTCTACACTGCAACTTCCGTAGGCGGGGGTGATCTTTTCGGTACTATCGTCGGGGAGTTTTTACGTACCCTCCTACACGAGTCGAAGTTGTTCCCAGTTGGAACAATAGCGTCAATATCTTGGAGCTGGAGGGGTAAGCTCGGAGGGAGAGTTGCCCCTATCCTGTCTCACTCGGCGCCAGTGGTGATGTCGAGCATTCCTGGGAGTAAGAACTACCTCAGTTTTAGAGGCATCTTCACCTTGCCCCTGGCATTGCTGAAGAGCTCCGCCTGTTGTCAGCCTATGGAATACAGACGTTCTTGGAGAAACTGGAGCAGAGTTGGTCAATCTGTTGAAGACCAACCGTCTTGAAGGTGAAGCACTTTTGCCGGCTTCATGAGTGGCAGTAGCAAGGAGGGACATCCGTGTTGGGGAAACCCCCTCCGGAATCATGGGCTTCTTTGCGGCCCCCTTCGGGTTCTTTTTCAGCCTATTGAAGACTGAGACTTCAGAATTGGATGTCTTGTTGGTAGGAGCCACCATAATTGCTAAACGATCAAAGACCGACTTTCGGGGAGTTTCTTCTTAAGGCGTTGAGACGCCAAAGCTCACGGGTGGGAGCATGGTCCCAAAGAATAGCCCGGTAGTGGCTTGCGTGACCTGTGCCACTGGCATCGAGAAGATGGAGTTCACGTTGGGCCCGTACGTCACTCCTCCGACTGGGATGGAGAAGGAGTTGTTGTTGCAGGAAGTGCAGTGGGAGGCTATTGATTCTGCACGGAAATGAAATACATTGCATGTAAGAAACCAGAAGCTTCATCATTTAATTAAACTTTGTTCAAGTGATTAAATGATGTTTTATAGTGCAAGTATATGTGACGTACATGCCCGTTTATTCCATTTGATAAGGGTGCGCACGCGTTGTTTTATTTCAAAGATATTGCTTTTGTGTATCACATGACATATCTGTTATGGGTTTCAAGTTATATATATGCACATGTATGTACATATGTATATATTTAGTAAGTCAACATACTTAGCATATGACATTTGGACATCAGGGGTCATATGCACACTCGTGATGCGCATACCTTCATGGGCAATTTTTATTGTGTGCGTACACGTGAGTGTCACATGATGCGCATGCCTTGAGGGGCGATTTTCATTAAGTGCGTACACATAGGTATCACGTGATGCGCATGCCTTTGGAGGCAATTTTTATTAAGTGCATACATATGGGTATCACATGATGCGCACATCCCGGGGGATTATTTTCCCAAGAGCAGCGACCTTTTTTATTAAGTGCGCACTGATTTGGGTGCGCTCTTGTTTTTATCAAAAAGCACAAGCTTTTATTAAGAAGCCATGGCTTCTGTTTTATCTTCTTTTCTTCTTCTCTTATTTGCAGAGAAGTGAAAACCTCAATTTTTATATCAGGTACACATGCATTTGACGGTGAGCATCTTTTTATTTTTAAGAACGAAGGACGAATTCTAAGATCATTTGATCTCTTTAATATTGAATCGATAGATTCGAAGAGAAGCAAAAGCTTCTGTATAAAAGTGAAAGATTTTTAATAGAGAAAAAAGAAGTTTTCTCTTGATTTCTACCTTGCACAATTTTTTTCGATGAAGGAGAAGTCTTGATATTTTTCAAGCTTATAGAGAGTTTTTCTGTCTCTCATTCCTTCATATAAGGCTTTTATTTATAGGAAAGAAGAAATTAGGGTTTTTTTGGTTTGTTTCAATCTCAATCTGATTTTAGATTGATTTAATTGATTTATATCAATTAATGGTGACATGTGCAACGTTTGATCTTTGATCCACATATATTTTCTGTTGAGGTGTTTAACTAACAAAATATTTTATTGTTAATTAGGGATCAAGATTTATCCCTTTAATAAGCATCTATTTCAAAGAATGCACATGTATTTGCACCGGTTATTAATTAAGTGTGCATTGCGCCCGTGCGTTGGTCATGCGTATATGCGCACCTATCATACGCGCCCTTATTGCATGTGCGCTTCGTTAAACATCCATGTGCACTCGTATCTTCGTATGTTTTCAAAATGACAAACAAGTGTTGAGCTATGATTCATTGGTTTCGTCTTGGAACTTGCAAGAATGCAAACCCTCTTTTTATTCTCTATAAATAAGTGTCATTTTCTTCTTTCTTGTTTCTATTAGAAGCCTTTACTCCTTTACTAATTTGGTAAGTGCGCTTACGCACCTCTGCCTTTACATGCTCAATTTAAGCCATGCGCCTCTGTTGGATATTTGACTTAGCTTGCGCACCTTTTTGGTTGCGCACTTAACTTAAGATGAACCTTAAAAGTTTCTTTTAAATTCAAAGATGTCACTTAAGTTTTATCTTTTAGTTTTGAAGTTGGATAATCGTAGTCTACCCTTTTAGTAAACCAATGCCTCTTTAGTCTTTTTCTTTCAGGTGTCATAACCTGCCATCTTTATTCGATCACGAAGATTGTCTCCCATGCCAACGTCCGCCTTTACGCACCTGCCTATAGTAATGTCCAATACAAGGCTATACTCCGTCGTCTTGAGGATCATTGCGGTCGTTTGCTCTCTCGCCGATCTTCCCTCTTACAAATGATTTTCCTCGCAATCTGGAATACTACACCCGTACTTGTCGAGGCGATGCCACTTCATGCTCTAGATGAGGCCAAGGATAAGGTGCACTCGGTCTATCTAATGTGTTTGATCACCAAGAATCGAAGAGATCGTGCAATATACATCATGCACCGGATATATTAGCAGAAGGCGATCATAGCTTCATACACGAGGGCAGAAGATATCAGCGGAGACCCTGACGCTCGTATTCGTGAGCGGAAGTATCGGCAGATGGAGGATGCTGCCTGGGACGTCCTGTATGATCTTCTCTTTGATTTTGAGAATTCATGCACTGACACTAGTCTTTTGCCGCTGTGAACGACCTTTGCTTTTATTTGTCTTTTGTTTGTCTGTAATCCATCTTTTTGTCGTATCAATGAAAAGCGCATCATCTTTTACATTCAGACTTCTTTTTCATTTTGTGTTGAAATGGCTTCGCTTTTATTATTGGAGTCCGTTGTTAGCATATGAACACTTTTCGTGCATGTGCCTTCATGTGTGCACTTACATAAATGCACAAGTCAATTGAACTCATTTCATCATGTGCGCATGTATATAGATGCACAAGTTGGTTAAATCATTTTCATCATGTGCGCTCTTGATTCACTTAAACAGGAGCAAACACCTTTGTTTCTATATTAGATATAGAATGGATTCATATCTTAATGATGTTAAGGTATATGGAGTTGTCTGACTTATGCTTAAGACTAGAATCCGGATAAACTTAAGGCACATTTCAGTAATGGCAGTTTATGGGTTATCCCTGGCTTTGACGAGGGTTAACATTCTACCATTTGCAGGATCAATAGTTATATTGCTCTTGACTCGCTACCCGTTTTAGTAAAATGAATTTTTTCACAAAACATTAGTGGGAGTATGGTAGAACTGGAAGTGATTCCAGAACTACAAATAATTACTGAAAATTTGGTAGAACCTAAGGATTCAATTGGATTCGACAATCCACTTCACGGATTTGGTAGGTAACCTCAGCCACCCGAGAGGTACTTTGATCTCCTCAAAGACGGTGACATGGAGGTTTTGATGACCCATAATTGCTACTACTGTTGTCCTAGGCTATGCGATCTGGCAGGTGGATGACTATAACATCGTTCTAAATTAGCTTTAGAAGTGCACGTGTATATGACTCTGCCAGAGCGTTGTTGCAGTCAATGGGAGCAGCGGGAGCGTGGTGGGACAGTATCTTATGTCTATTTACAGACTAAAGCAAGCACAGCGGAGTTAGATCATCTATTTTTGATGTGACAGTCATTGAGTTTGACTTCATCAGAATAACAGATAGACCTGGTAAGAAGGTAATTGGGAGTGATATCCTAGTATTTGGATGACATACCTGATAGGAGGTCATGTTCCTATACTACGATCGGTTATACTGTGGTTGTCACAAGGTGTTTCTCCATATAGGATCTGGACAAAATATAAATGATTTTGACGACTAGATCTATGGTTTTAGATCTAGATTTGGGAAGTGTCCCAATTCGGGTACTTTGACACTATTCTAAAGTTTTTTAGAATGGACAACTCTTGGCGTGGTGGTGTACCCGCAGGTGATGGAGTCACCCTCTCTAAAGAGATGTCTTCTAGACTGATGATGAGAGGAATTTGCATGATTGACATATCACTTGCTTAAGCAATTGAGTCAATCATGAGATATCAAGTACCATACCAGATATTGCTTTTGCACTAGCTGTAATAAGCATATATTAATCCAATCCTGGAAAAACATTGGGAAGAAGTTATGAACAAAAGAGGGTGTTCTTGGTATATGGTAACGATAGCCTCCTTCAGGAGGCGGTTATCATTTCAGGCTTCCAAGGTGAACTGGATGACAGAGTGGCTGTCAAAGTTAATAGTTTTCCCTCTTTTTGAGGTGCGGTATGTTGGATAGGTTTCCAAGCAGGATGCTGAGGTGGTCATGGCGTTGGGTGCTGATTACATCAGCAAATGGATACAGTCTAAGAAGTTTATTGGATTTGGTTTTCATGTTATGAACAAGGTCCCATCAAATATCCAGACAAGTTCTAAGACATGTATCGCTAATTTCGGAAGATAATCTTTCTCCATGAAATTGAGATATAGAGAGATTAAAATAGAAATATTAGAGCGAATCCACTCACTGAGGCTATTTCTCAAACGCGGATATCTCATAAACATGATTTGCGAAACTGGTTAGTAGAGAAGTTGGGTGTTCGGTAGCACACGGGCTGTGAGTATGTGACACCGCAATAATTATCCTTAAGTGCAAGTGGGAGATTGTTGTATATAGTTCCCTCAAGGCAATTATTGTAATCGTAGGCAGGCGATTATGATGATTGAAGGAGAACCTATACGGGTAGAACAGTCTTACTAGAGATGATAGTATGTTATATGGTTCATCTCTATCATCATGTACTTGTATTATGTGGCAGTACAAATCACTATTACTTGTTGATAGAGCCCATAGGATTCTTTCTTGACTACCAGGGTTATTGTGGCGATCACACTTATGAGAACTGGGAAAATCCTTAAATGTCCCTGATCGTGAGAATATCGAGACTGGGCATCAGTATTCCAAAGTAAACTAGTGTATCGTTTCTTGACCACGACGAGGGCCGATGGCCGGTCTCACAATCATTGGTATCAGTTATTCACCAAAGATAGTATACAGGTGTTCGTTAGGTTATGAGTTACACTGGACGGACTCGCCGGGAACATGTTATATAGTATTATTACTATTATCATATAGCAGTTCTCAGGTGATATGAGTACAGGTTAGTCTGTCGACCTGAGATCGTCATTTGCCTCGTATGTTCCCACTGGGCTTTGATTACTACCCTACCACGGCTCAAAGGAGTCATGCAAACAGGTTTTAGTTAGGTACAGTCCCAAGCCACATGGAGGCAGTGAGCGAATCGTCAGGGATTCGTCTCTCCCGGTATTGGGGGTAGATGTCGCACTATGAATGGGTAGCCATCACCAAAAATCCTTGGCCAAGATGGACGAGATTTACTAATTTGGATCAGTGGTTTCTCAGTAGGTGATGGGCTTCACACCGACACGACTTTTCGTGTTATTAGGGGTCTGAATTTATCCACTCTCTAAACCCGATATGTGATACTCTTAAACGAACAAACTGGACTGTACAAAGATTGTCATAGACAGGCTCAGAAAGGATACAGATGAGTTTGCTCATCAGCCTTCCTTTCGCTCAATACCTGAGTAGCCGTTACGTACAGCTGGTGCTGTTGACGTGCTTATGGTTAAACTCACTGTCAGCGTATTGACGGGTCTTTAAAGTCCCACACAGAGGGTTTTCCCGGTTCAGGCGATATGATATAGATGACGTATATTGGTACATACAGATGTCCAATTAAATATGTGTATAGGCTACATAGACTTTAATCGGACAGTTGATAATACTAGAGCCTTAGGATTAAACCGGATTATTAAATCAAGTTTTGATTTAATAATATATATATATATATATATATATATTTAATATATGTATTCTAGTATTATTGTTCACTATTCATTTTCTTTCTTAGCTATTCATATTTTTATATGGATACACGTATATGTATTTCGATACATATACCGGTTTGTATTTCGTATTTATAAGGGATTTGTTCTGGAAGATGGACACCTCATTTGTGAATATTCATTCATGAATATTTATAAAATGAGGTGGAGGGTGAGGTGGCATTGAGCATGGTTGAAGACATGTAGAGAGGAATGGGCATCATTATTTTATTACAAATTGTTATGAGATTTTTATTTGTATGGTTGCAAAAGAATATGAAGCCATTCTTTTCATTTTTCATTTCTATCACACTCTCATATTTTTCAACACTTGCTCATGGCTAATTTTCCTCACCTCCTCCTCCTTCTTCTTTAGATGCTCTCTTGAGTTTTAGATTTAAGAGAAGGTTATGGTGGAAAATTCCTGCATCCCCACTCTCTATTTCAAGCGAACTTGGAGCATCAGTTGCTTCACTAGGTAAACCTGGATCTTGGATTGGTTCCCTCGGGTGGATCATCTTCGGCGAAATAGGACCGGCTTGCAAGCGCAATCTGGAGCTCTTGAGAGCATGCTAGAGTCCAATCCAATTGGAGCAAATGAAGACGCTACAAAAGTTGTTATTTCTATCTTGTTTATGTTCTAGCTTAGGTGTTTAGTTAGATTCTTGGGTTTAAGTTTCTAGTGCCAAGAAAATTTTTGTTTTTGAATTCCGCATTGACTGCGGATTAGCGGCGAGGGCACAAGGAACTTTCATATAGGTTTATCCAGAGAGCACCGGCTGCCGACTTCAATCCTGTGGTTAGGTCATGGCCATTTAGAGGTTGGGCCATAGATTTGATCGGTATGATACATCCCCTATCTTCAAAACCTTTCATGAATAAATGCAACATTTATTTGCAACTTTTCATTCAAATTTGTATGGTCGTGACTTTTCAAATTAATGTGGGATTAAAACTTTGCATAAGTAATTTCTAATAATTTAGAAAATCCTACAAAATCTAAACAATTCCCTCCCCTTTTTAAAATTATTAAAATGTATTAAATCTCTTGTGGTCCTTGAGAATTTGTACATAATAAAATGGACATAGCCTTGAATTTTATTTTAACTTTATATCAAAATTTATCAAAGGGCGAATTAGTTGTAGCCTTGAACTAAGCACTTTATAGTGATAAACCGAACATTTAGTTACATATAAAAATTATCTAGTATGAGTTTGTAAAAGACTAGCACATTTATGTCCTTATGCATCAACCTTGGTTTCATAAATGCATTTGAGATAAAACCTTTAATCTCGTAGAAGCGGCCACATTTCCTGTACTTATATAAGTGAATCCATAAAATGCACTTGTATGATTTGCATCTTCCTAAGAACTTGGATTCATTAAGAGAAGTTTCTCATCCTCTATCTGGTTTCCATACAAGTATGCATCATCTTGAGATGAATATAGAATAAATTATATACTGTTAAATGCAACACCGGTTACAACTATATGTGATTCAACTTTGAACCAGTAGACTAAATGTGACATTAGTGACTGGTAGAGTTTACACATAGGCTACCTATTAATTTATAAGCTTCAAACCCACCTCTCTTGAAGTCCTTATTACCACATCCCTGCCCAGGCCTTTAGTAAATGGATCGGCCAAATTTTCCTTTGACATAACATAAGTAAGAGTTACAACTCGTTTATCAAGTTGTTCTCTAACATAGTTATGTCTGATACTGATATAACTTGACTTCCCATTATATACTTTGTTGTATGCTCTTGACAATGTTGCCTCATTATCACAAAGTATTGAAATAGCAGACATTAGTTTAAACCATATTGGAATTTCCAATAATAAATCTCAAAGTCATTCCGCTTCCTTAACTGCAGTCTCCATTGCTATGAATTCAGATTCTATAGCGGAGTGTGAAATCAAACTTTGTTTCTTTGAACTCCAAGAAACCGCTCCTCCTTCCAAAGTGAAAATCCATCCACTTGTAGACTTTGATTCGTCAGAATCTGTAATCCAATTAGTATTTGTATACCCTTCCAATACGGGAGGAAAATCTTTATAACATAATGCATAGTCTTTTGTCCTTTTGAGATATTTCAAAATCCTTGAAATAGCATCCCAATGTTGTTGAGTAGGGTTTTGATTGAATCTACTCGATACTCCTACCGTGAATGCTATATCAGGACGAGTACAATACATTAGATACATCAAGCTTCCAATTACACTAGAGTATTCAAGTTGAGAAATACTTCTACCATCATTCTTAAATAATTTAATAGAAGGATCATATGGGGTAGAAACACCATTACAATTCTCGTGTTTGAATATCTTTAAAATCTTCTCAATATAATAAGATTGTATCAATGATATTGACTCCAAGGATTTAACAATTTTAATACCTAAAATTACATTTACTTTTCCCATATCTTTAATATCAAAACATGAAAATAGAAATTGTTTTGTTTCATTTACAATACATTCATCAGTACCAAAGATTAACATATCATCTATGTATAAACAAATTATAACACCCTTACCTTTATTAAATTTAGAATAAACACATTTGTCAGATTCATTTATTCTAAATCCATTTGACACAATCTATTGGTCAAATTTTTCATACCATTGTTTAGGTGTTTGTTTTAGGCTATATAAAGATTTAATAAGTTTGCAAACTTTATTTTCCTGGACTTTCAAAACGAACCCTTCAGGTTGTTTCATGTATACTTGCTCTTCTAATTCGCCATTCAAAAAAGCAGTTTTGACATCCATTTGGTGTATAATGAGTTTATGTATGACACTAATGTAACCAATGTCTTTATGGTACTTATTTTAGAAACTATGGCATATGTGTCAAAATAGTCTATATTTTCTTTTTATGTAATATCTTTGGTAACTAATTTTGCTTTAAATTTATCAATGGATTCATCTTACATAAGCTTTCACTTAAATATTCATTTGCAGCCAATAGGTTTACTTCCCGGAGGTAAATCTACTAAATTCCATGTTTCGTTTCCCATGATTAATTCCATTTCATCGTTAATTGGCTATTGCCAAAAGGCAGAGTCCCTTGAAGTCATAACCTCCTTAAAAGTTAAAGGATCATTCTCAACATTGTATAAATTTATACAATTATGCTCTAAATAATATTCACAAGAAGAAAAGATATTGGATCTATCTCCTTCTACTAAATAAATCACAAAATCTAGACCAAAAGATTTTTCTGTTCTGACTCTTTTGCTTCTTCTTACCTGTAATTCTTGATTTAAATTTTCAGGAATTTACATAGAGGGTTGAATAGATTTCTGATTTTCAATTTCTATATCTTTATATTTTCTTTTTCCCGAGAATGCATTTTCAAATAATTCAGCATCTCTAGATTCCAAGATAGTTTTATCTGTTGGATCCGAAGATTCCATAGTTAAAAATCTATAAGTTTTACTATTTTGGGAATATCCTATAAAGACATATTCAATCACCTTAAAACCTATTTTAGGCCTTTTAGGATTAGGTAATCTAACTAATGTTTTGCATCCCCATACTTTTAAATTTTCAAGAGAAGGTTTTCTCTTTTTCATATATTCATAAGGAGAAATATTAGTTTTCTTATGAGGTATTCTGTTTAATATATAACAAGCAGTCATTAATACTTCACCCCATAAATTTTTATTCAAACCAGAAGATATTAACAAAGAGTTAACCATTTCAACTAAAATTCTATTCTTCTTTTCGGTAATACCATTTTTCTATGAGCTATAAGAAGTAGTGAATTGATGAATTATACCATGACTTTCATAAAAGTCACTAAAATCATTAGACATGTGTTTGCCTCCTCTATTAGATCTAAGAGTCTTTGCTTTATAGTCTAATTGATTTTCCATCTGTGCTTTATAGGTTTTGAATTTATCCAAAACCTCATCCTTAGTCCTTTATAAATATACTTGAGTATATCTAGAGAAATCATCTATAAAAGTGATGAAATATCTTTTTCCACCCCTAGTTAGAATTCTATTTAATTCAAAAATATCTGAATGTATTAATTCTAAAAGATTAAAATTTCTTTCAACTTTGTTAAAAGGTTTTCTAGTAATTTTGGCCTGTATATAAATAGAACATTTTTCAATATTATTATTAATGCATTCTAGAATATATTCTAATTTAACCATATTACGCATGCATTTATAGTTAACATGTACTAATCTAGAATGCCAAACATCAAAAGGATAAGAAATATAAATAGAAATATTATTTTATAGTTAACATGTTCTAACCTAACATACTCTTTATTTTACAGTCTAATTGATTTTCCATCTCTGCTTTATAGGTTTGGAATTTATCTAAAACCTCATCCTTAGTTCTTAATAAATATACTTGAGTATATCCAGATAAATCATTTATAAAAGTGATGAAATATCTTTTTCTATCCCTAATTAGAATTCCATTTAATTCACAAATATCTGAATGTATTAATTCTAAAAGATTCAAATTTCTTTCAACTTTATTAAAAGGTTTTCTAGTAATTTTGGCTTGTATACAAATAGAACATTTTTCAGTATTATTATTAATGCATTCTGGAATATATCATAATTTAACCATATTACGCATGCATTTATAGTTAATATGTTCTAATCTAGAATGCCAAACATCAAAAGGATAAGCAATATATATAGAAGTATTATTTTCATTAAACAAATTGATCTTGTACATCCCATTGGTTACCTAGCCTTTACCGACATATACACCACCCTTGGACAGAACTATTCTGTCACTTTCAAACAACACTCCGAAATCATATTTATTTAGAAAACTCACGGATACAAGATTTTTCCTAATATCGGGAACATGAAGTACATCATTCAAAGTCAAATTCTTTCCCGATGAGAAACGGAGAATAACCTTTCATTTCCCTTCTACCTTGGTCGTGGATGAATTTCCCATATATAGTTCTTCACCTCTGTCGACGTTTTCATTTGTCTTGAAGAGATTCCTGCTTCGAACAATGTGTCTCGTAGCACCTGAGTCTATCCACCATTCGGTATCGTCCCCAATAACATTTGCTTCAGAAACTGCTGCTGCAAAATTCTCATTGGATGCCATATTAGACTCTTTTTGTTGTTTTTCCTTCAAATACATTCTGCATTGTTTCTTCAAAAGACCACTTTTTCCGCATTTCCAGAAAGATCCTTTAGAATTTCCTTGGTTATGTTTTTTTTATTGCTATTTCTAGAGTTGTCATTTTATTTCTCTTTTGGCCTTTATTATTAGAGCCATTTTCTATGACGAGAGCCTTTGAATTTCTTGTTTCCATTTCTGGGTTATCCAAATTTCGGGAATTTTTCTCAACTTGGAGAAACTTAACCGGTTCTTGCGTAGTCATGGCTTCCCTCTTTTGTTTGAGTTCTTTTCGACAGTCTTTCCAAGATAATGGTAACTTTGCTATAATAGAAGAGACTTGCAAAGAATCATCGAAAGGATGATCTTCGGAGATTATTTGATGCATAAGTAATTGAAGTTCATTAACTTGGGATATAATGGATTTATTATCTACCATTCTATAACCAAATAATTTTCCAATAAGAAAGTTTTTGTTACCGGCCTTCTCGATTTTGTATTTTTTGTTGAGATCGTCCCAAACTTCTTTTGTTGTAGCCTCTAAGAACTTGCGCTGATACACATATTGGAGAGACCATTCAAAATATGGCATTTGCAGAGGAAGTCTTCTTGCTCTCATTTCTTTCGCAATTTGATATCCGCTACTATATCATCTTCGGTTAGTTTAGGCTTATCTTCTTTTAGAACATGCGCCAACTTTAGTGTCACTAAGAAGAAGTAGATCTTCCTTTTCCATCGTCGGAAGTGAGTGCCTTCAAATTTGTCGAGTTTAGAAATTTCTGTCGCTGGTGTGAATTTCACCGAACTATCCGCCATTTTGAATATTGTCTTAAGATTGTTAGAAAATTTTGTAAGGTTTAATTGTAATGATAATTTATGGCTAATGATAGAATTCACTGCTTGAATCAAGGAATTATGATTTTCTCTTTCCTTATGACAATATTTGCAACCGATACTGCAAAGGGTATTCGCAAACTCGCCTCCCAAGATAATTCAAGCCTAGATTTTACTCTGTATGTTGAAAGCAGTTTGCAGCCTAACTTTCAACCCGAACTCATACACCAACACAAGAGAGAGAGAGAGAGAGGAATTTGGAATGAATAAAACAAAGGAAGTCCACTTCTTTTATAAGAACGAAGGGTCTTGAAACCCTTTCATGAAGAGTTGCATTTACAACCTTTCATAATAAAGGTTGTAACTTTTTGTGTAAATTCACAACTCTTCATTCAAATTCATAACCTTTTATTCCATGAAGGGTTAGGAACCCTTTCATTTAATTTCATAATCTTTCATGAATAAATGCAACATTTATTTGCAACTTTTCATTCAAATTTGTATGGTCATGACTTTTCAAATTAATATGGGATTAAAACTTTGTATAGATAATTTCTAATAATTTAGAAAAATCCTTAAAAAAATCCCCCAACACCTTCTAATTATATGTTGTTGGGGTCAAAAATTGCACCCCGGTTGACCAAGTCAAAATCAAAGTCAACCCCAAGTAAGCATGCCCAAGCACAGCTCAAGTGGGCCCATGCCCAAATCGAGCCTCACGGCCAGCCTCCCCCATGCCAAAATAAAAATCATGTAATAAATAATTTTGATATAATCTTTCTGGGCATAAAGCCAAATTTTTGTAAAGCTCAT
This sequence comes from Agapanthus africanus, assembly GCA_030015575.1. Classification (NCBI taxonomy): domain Eukaryota; kingdom Viridiplantae; phylum Streptophyta; class Magnoliopsida; order Asparagales; family Amaryllidaceae; genus Agapanthus; species Agapanthus africanus. The sequence continues at coordinate 459,099,004 of JASDDO010000012.1, read as the reverse complement.
GACTCATGTGCAAAAGAAATGAGCACATGAGACATGAGATGGGCAAAATACAATTTTGTAAAGCCCAAGGGGCTATATGTAAATGTGTAAGCCTATATAAGGAAATATGATGATGAAATAAAAAAAACAATTCATTCTCTCAAATTCTAGGGTTTGTGCCTCATTTCCCTTCCTGAAGGTTCTAAAACCTTCTTCCCCTTTTTTTGAATTAAATCAAGAGTTTAACTCTTCTTTTTTCAAAAATAAATAATTTTTCACCATAAAACCCTTAAAGGGGAGCTCGGGTCTGCCATCAAATCCCTAAAATGGGAGATTTTAAATCTCACCTCCCCTTTTTCCCCTAAGATCCAGTCAACAGAGAGAAAGAAAAAGGATACCCATCTCCAAAAATCCCATTTCAGGAGGATCCGAGGCTCAAAAGAAGATCCAAAGATTACTAGGAGTTTAACTCCATTGAAGATCTGTTGGAGTTTGACTCCATAAATCAAACCCCTTTTTAGGAGTTTAACTCCAAATCTATACATAATCCCTATAGGAGTTCAACCCCAAAGCCCCCTGGGAGTTCAACTCCTAACCCAGGAGCTAAGCCTCTTTTCCGCTGGTGTTTCCAGCGGTCGCGTGTCGCGCACGTGACCCACGGGCGCCTAGTGATTGCGTGCCGTGCAAGTGACTCGCGGGCACCCAACGGGCACGTGCAGGGCACGCGACCCACAGGCGCTAAGCGCCCACGTGCGCTTTATGCGACCCGCGGGCGCTCAGCGCCAAGCGGTCGCGTGCAGCTCACGGGACCCGCTGGCGTCCAGGGGTCGCGTGCTGTGCACGTGACCCGCTCAGCGCCCGGCGGTCGCATGCAGCGCACGCGACCCCCCGGCGCCCAACGGTCACATACTGCGCATGTGACCCGCGGGCGCCACGCGCCCAATGCCCGGCACGTGACCCGCGGGCGCCAACCACCCACACGACGGACACGTGACCTGTGGGCGCCCAGCGCCCGTGTGCCATGCACGCGTCTTTAAGACGCTCCTCACACCTCATTTTTTATGCACTCCACACCAAAACACATCCTTCGTTGGAAAAACTCTGCGGGGCCCCCAATAAAAACTCTGCGGGTCCCCCGGTAAAATTTCTGCGGGGCCCCCGATATATCCAAAATCCCTTCAAAACACAACACTGCACACTGAGTTCGCATGACCGGTTTAACCCGTCAAGTATAGGTTCTTTCGCCTCAAAGGCGAGGGGTAATTAACGGCAGCTTAGTCCGCGGCTGCCGGAGATTCGGATCCACACGATCAATAAACCCTGCCTACCCTAGGCAGGGGGGATCTGTATACGCCTGACAAGCGACGCGTATTCCCATCTCAATGGGGTGATGGAAAACACCCTACATATGTTTGTCATTAAATCAATTTATTTATAATCACACCTTTACTGGGGACTTACCGAGATCAAGATCGCTGACGGACATTCCCTTATTTTCTTTCTTCTTTGGGAATGTTCATCAGATGGCTTAGTGACAGGAAAGATCGAGCCGACAGAAAAGGAGTACTCTCAGCTGTCATCTTAAGTAGATTATTAGTCATCCGCCAGTCCTGTTTCTTTCAGTATGCCTAGTGTTCATTCCTTGTTTAATTCTATTTTTCGTTGTATTTGAATTCTAGACTTATTGTCTTTTGTTTTGAACTTTGTGATTTGGAAATGTTATAATGTAGTTGGATTTAATTCTCTTTCTTAATTCTTGTTATAATATATATTACTTAGCATAAAACTTAACGTATTTATTTCGAGAAAGACCCCTTTCTCGGTATAAGTACGTTGCGGATCTCGTCACGTGTCTACTATCATCTTTTAAGAAGTGGGGCATGACAGGTGGAGAATCCTGTTTAATACCTCCTCTAGGAAGGAACGAGATAAATCCCCGATCGGCCCAAGTAAAGCATCTAGGATCTCCCATAGACTAACACGTATTTCTTTCGAGGACGAGACAGTAGGAGCAACGTCAAAACTGGAAGTTTCACCAGCAGGCGAAGAAGCAGCAGCTGTAGCCTAGGGAGTTGGAACTGGCTGGAGGACGACAATATTTGGCGCGGATGTCGTTTGGATGTTGGTTTCCTGAAATATAGAAGACATGAGTCTCAGAATGAGTAAACAAGCAGCATGGACAATATATTATCTTACCTGGTAGTCGAAGGGATGCGATACTTGATCATCGGTTATATCAATGATAGCCGGTGGAGTTGTGTGTGGAGTAGATGTGATACCCTCCATCTTGAATGCGGATAGGAGAAAAAGAGCAGATTGTTAATATGGAATCCAATTCAAAATTTAAAGCAGCAAGGTAAGAATATATATACATGTTGCTCTGTATTATGACCAACGGGAGTCGACGGACTCACATGTGAGGAAGCTCTAATGCCTGGACCAGCAACTTCTTGCTTGATGTTGGGAGGGGCCGTGGAAACTCCACCCTCTGTGCCTGTAACATCGGTCGAGAGGGCCGATGAGTAAGTATCGGCTGAGAGCTCTTGTGTACTCGCACGCCTTGGACGGCGGTGTAGCGAATCCTCTTCGGGAACAACTTCTTCTACTTCTCCTTCTCCTTCGTCGATTTCTCTTTGGGTGCCCATTTCGTGGTCTTTTGGCAAGGGCAATAAGCGAGTCACCTGTTGCTGTGATGATGAAGAAGAAAGGACGGCCTAAATAGCCAGGACGTCTTAGGTACGCGGACGTTTTCCGGTGGCCTGTTTCGGTCTCGAGGATCCGACAGCCTTTTCCTTGCTTTTTCGGCTAGAGGAAGCCGAGGGAAGCACACCTGAAGTAGCAGGGGTGGCTGAGGCACGAGTGGTACGCACTATAGCAGAAGATCGGGGTTGGTCGGTTGGCCTTGAAACTTCATCCTCATCGAAGTTTCGGCAGAGAGATAGATTGGGTAGCTGGGGCACGTGAGATATGACCTGGTCATTGGGTCGAGGGAAGAAAAGATCCAAATGCCGACAACCAGAAAGTGAAGGCGGGAAGGCGAACCATGTACGAGGCCGAAGAAGATCTGTAATCAATACAGTGGTCGGCAGTTCGTAATTGGGTATATGAAAACTCAAAAATTCCCTTCACAAGATCAAGATCGGGAAAGACGAGCTCTCAACGGCTGAAGGTAACCAAGTAAACAATGAGGACAGGAATGCCCTATTGTCATGCCTTGCTTCCCAAAATACGGAGTTTAACGAAGTCCATCCATACTCTTACGGTAAGGAAAGATCCTTTCATAGTCACGCTACGGCTTCTAAACTATACCTGTAAACAATAACGATGACAATGTACACCAATATAAAGGGATAACACAAAAACTCATGCTGCATAAAATAACAAGGAGTACAAAGATAGGTCCACATATAATAGATTCAAATAACAATAGATTCAAATATTCAAGTACACATCTGGAAAAAGAAATACATAGATCCTATATCCCATGAGGGGCTCACATACTAAATACAAACTGAATAAAAATGAAGGAGAAGCCTATACTAACCACTGCTCCTCAACAAGCTCCTATAAGTAATCCTGATCCTGCCCTGTTGGCGTGATTGTCTCTAAACCTGAGATGGCAAGTCCCTTAGGTGTCAGAACACCCAACAAGTACTCAAACATAACAGAGTGTGATAACATGATAATGGAAGTGTCATGAAATGCCCGCATGCAAATATTAATATGGTTATATCAACAATAAGAACAAGCATATAAACAAGTCAGGTCAGGTCCTAGATGTCACTACAAAAGTAATCTAATCTGTCATCAGTTCAAGCATGAATATCAACCACCACAAGAGTATTCTCTATACCTAAGGCTAGGTCCAGGGGCAAGGAAACACGGGCCCAACTGAATGTAATGGAATGTACCGTTCCCGCACGGTGCCCCAGCAAAATTTAATGGATCGGTACCGTACCCGCCCGGTGCCCCAGCAAATGGTAATGGATTGGTACCGTTCCCGCCCAATGCCCCAGCAAATCGTAATGTACTAGTAATGGGACTTCTGAGATTCCGTTGATCGAACTCACACTCAAATTACCCCGACACCCCGTGTTTCTAAGCTTAATCATGACAAAAAATCCCAATCATTAATTACGAATGTTGACTGGACTGGTTAAGGCTAAGAATCATAAATAATCACGATAATATCACTGAGTGGGAAACACGTAAACACGAGTAAATATTCCAGGACATGTAATTCAGCAATTCAATCGATGACCACGTTTCAATGTCATACCAGCTAACATACACTCCGGTCCCGTCCCATACGGGCATCTGAGTATACATTATGCTTCTCACAGGTTACAGTGAAGTGTCAATAATTAAGAAGTATCATGTCTAAGTGTAGGTTACATGTCATTTGTAAAAGTATAGAATGTCGATATAATAAGTAATGTAGTATCAAATCAAAAGTTTTCTCATACATATCGATGTTTACAAGTAATAACATAATCGTATAAGAAAACTATAAACAAGAATATGCATATATATTTATTCCTATCCGGCAAGTAGATCCGTCATTTAACTGAACACAAGGTATGCATGATTTTTAGGGTTGGTTAATGGGTGTGTTAGAATCCTAGGGTTTCATCATGTACACAATAAGCATGATATGAAAGATTCATGATGATTAGATTATGATCTTTTCTTTTTATTTAAAACTAATGAATTTAATGAGCGATTAGCCGATGTCTCAACGACCAATAAAATGTGAGCAAGAGTACTTTACATTGTGATGGGAATCGTTGGATCTCAAATGGAAGACGACAGGAATCTCGAATCGTGTGCTTGGATCGATGGGTGTGGTCGTGAGGAAGAAGAGAAGATGACGATGATGATGATTGGCATGATAATGACGATTGCAAGCGAAGGGTGCTGTTGTTGATGGACTGCTCGAGTTTGGGTCTTCGGGTGCTAGGGGATCTCGTCAAGGAAAATGATGATGGAGGGGGAAAATAGAGAGAAGAGAAGGGACGGATAGGGTTTTTAGAGAATAGATATAGGGTTTGCATGGGGACTCAATGTTTAAATAGGGGTTCAGTCGGTTACGAGGAGAAAAGATTCGTGAGAGATATCAGGAACGCGATCAGCTTTGAGTTGAGCTGGCTCAAACTAATGTTGAGCCATCTCAAAAAGACAGAAGAACTATGATATTTTGGACACAAAATGAGTCATCTCAAAAGAGTCTCGAGCCGTATCAAGAAGGGGTTGAGCTGGCTCAAATTCATCATGAGCCGTTTCAAAGAGACAAAGAGGAAAATGTCATTCTGGAGAACTTGTGAGCCGGCTCATACATTTATGAGCCGTCTGTGACAGATAAAGAAGAATTTGACATAGAGAACAACTTATGAGCCGTCTCAAACATTGATGAGCCGGCTCAAGCTAACACTTGGTATATTTTATGAACACAGAATCAAAGAAATACTTTCAAATACTTTTTTATTGGGATTTTAAGATACCGGGTGTTACATCCTACCTACCTTACAAGAAATTTCGTCCTAAAAATTTAAAAGAACAAAATACTAGGATCAAGGAAAAAAGATGGGGATACTTCTGACGAATCCTATCCTCATGCTCCCAAGTAGAATCCCCGCGTGAGCGTCTACCCAAAGACACAAGGACTAAGGGGATGACCTTGTTCTTAATCATTTTCTCCCTTCAATCGAGAATAGTCGTAGGTTATTCCTCGTATGAAAGATCGACACCTAAGGTCAACTCCGAGTAATCAAGGATGTGGCTATCATCTCGAACGTAGCGGCCAAACTGATAAACATGGAATACGTCATGTATGTTGGTGAAAATTGGTGTAAACGCAGCGCAAGGCAAAATTAATTTTTTTCCATTAACATTAATTTGGGTTTATAAATTAGGTTTATTATTAATGAAATCAATTAACCATTAATCGATTCGAAAAGATAATACATTTGCGCAAATTCGGATTTGTGTTCTGTTGGTTGTGCTACCGATTCCTATACAATCAAGGCAACTTGATTACACCTTGATGATCTCCTTACTTGCCTCCACACGAATCTCTAAGATTAGTGAACTCTAATTAAGTAGTTAGCTGATCTAATTAATTAAAGAGAATTATAAAAAATAGAAGAGAATTAAAAACCAAATTTTTAATTCGTCTCCACCACGAAAATTTTGGCCAAAAGAAAAGGAGAGAGGAGGCCAAAACTTTTGAGAGAATGAGAGGAATTGATTAGGGTTAGCATTTTTATCAAATATAAGCCCATATATAACGATATAGTTTTGTAATAAAACCCTCAGAATTAATTATTTTTGTTTAATCCCTTAAACAAACTAATTAGTTATTACTTAACACATGTTGGCCCCACACATATACATATGCATATAATATTTGATACACATCAAATGCACAACAATATTATTTTATAAATATTTATATATATCAACATATATATTTATATATTTATAAATATATATATATTCATAAAATAATTAATACATATATATGGGCATGTATTATTTACTCATTTAATATTATATATTAACTTGAGTCATACGCCAAATCGCATTTGACGATTTTACCCTTAAATTAAATATCAATAGTATATCAAATATACTTATTTAATTAAATCCTTTTGTATATCAAACGTATAATATCTCTTCTTTAGTTTATACTTTCATATTTGGCAAGTAGGAGCTCACCTATGTGTGACTCCAGATGCTCGACATTTACTCAGCAGCGGATGATTAATTCGAACAATTCGAACTAATTCTGTACAGTAAAATCCACAAGTCTATAGGGACGATAGCTACATATTTAGATTACTGGGTAAATTGTCGATGACTGGATTGGAATAGGAAAATGTTATCCAAGCAAATTAATACCTATCAGTGACAACTGCCGTATGATCTGGTCTCTTCGTCTACTTGTGCACCTTATTTGGTCTAGAGCTTGGTAGTACTGTCAAACCCTAATAACTCAAATAACTATTGTGTTGATATTATCACGTAACCCTGAGATCAAACTGATAACCACTTATCATTTGATCTCTAGTACTCTGACCATAGATTTTAGGTCATTGATATATTGCACACTGCAAAACACTGTTCTCCATATACCGGAGAGATGAATTCCATGTTAACTCCTCACAACTTTCACATGTATTCGATCATACCCAACTATTATCATTATACACAGTATCAATTGATCTGTGGTTAGGTGTAACTAAAGTAATCTCTAGCACACGCAAGATAATATGGCGAGTCTCAGGTCTGAAGACTAAGTCATACCAATTATCACTATATGAATTTCCATCTAACGGTTATGTATAATTACCAAATGGAAATTCAAAATGAGTCGTTCGGTGTACTTATCATGTATAAGCACCTGCATACGATACTTTGATGTCACCACACCAGATGACTATGAGAACGGTCATTACTCTCTCTGATTAGTAAGTATAATATGCACTAGTCTTCCTGAGTATCGATGTTCTGTCTCGATCTCCTACGACTAGGAACATTTAAGAATATACTTATCGACTAGTAAGTTCTCACTATTGTGATCTACATCACAATTCTGTAGTCTAGTATTATTCTACGGACTTTATTAGTAATCAATAATAAATAGAGTAATAAAAGATATACCAATAAAGAAAAAAAATTAGAATACTATTATTACGAATGAGAAGTTCTATACATGTAGGCCACAATTACAACTAATTGCCTCTAAGGGCACCTACATCTAACAATCTCCCACTTGTTTTTAGAGCCAATTATTATGGTATTGCATACACAACATCTCAATGAGTCTCTCGAACTGCGGTTGATCAGTCAAATATATTACACATTTGTATGGAAATTTTCCCTATTATTATAAATTAATAAAAAGTGTTATTTGTAAATAACGAACATATGTGGGTTTATTTGTAAAAAGATTATTATCATATGTTTCTTCATTTATAATTAATATAATAAGGAAATATATGCATAACATATTTAAATAAAATATCTATTATTAAAATATGCACATTATATCAAATATTCTTAACCAATATTCTTAAGATATCATATCATTCAATTGGTTGGAATAATATCTCAAATAAAACAAATGCTACTAACAAGATAATTTGAGATATTGCACGGGTATTATAATAATAGCTCAGGTCTGAACTATGAGTAGAAGATTCACAGCAAATTGAACTATCAAATCAAATCTGCCGAATAATAGGAGCAAATCGAAGAATCTCACAACGGTGGAGACTAAGAGCAATATTTTCAGAATATTTTTATCAGAAGGATCTCCAAATATCGTGAGAAGAAGCCACGATAAAATTGGATGCTCAATCCCACCAAACGGCGGCGGATCCACGCTCAAACTAGCATATGGGAGGTGAAAGCACGGTTTAATGGTGGCCGCAGGATCTGAAATTTCAAGGTCTTGATCGTAATTTCATATACTTCAATATGGAATCTAGGGTTTCTAATTCCAGAGACTATATAAAAGACCGAGAGCTATCTATCAAAACATTCAATATTCAATTCAAAATTTCAATTCAAGAGAGAGAGATCTAGCGAGCAAACTAGGGTTTTGTAATCTACCTTTTGCAGCAAGAAATTTTGTAATGCAATAGTTAATCAATAATGGTAGTTCTTTCTTTTAATTTTATCGCATTTACTTTCCGCATTTACTTTCTGCACTTTACTTTCCACATTACTTTCTGCAATTACATTCTACATTTTCTTTCCGTATTACTTTCTGTATTTTTCTTATGGATTCATTCATCTTCAACCTTTCTTCTACTACGTTGATCTCCATGAGCGAGTAAATTCTTACTTGCTAGGGTTTGTAGAATAGAGTAGAATAATGGATGAAAAATATTTCTTCAATTCTTTTTAAAGTTCTAATTTTTATAAATTTTAGCAAAATGAATGTTAACCCTTTTATCGGGCGTGCTATCCATTCATGATATTCACGACCACGATTTGAGATCCGTTGATACTTATTTTGCTAAGGGCCTGAGACAAATAGAGATCAATGGAAGGACAAGGGGCAGTAGAGAGAAACCCTAATTCCCTCCAAGAACCCTAATACGCATTCATCGATATCTCTCTAGTATTAAATAATTAAAAGGATAAAAAGAATTATTTTTAAAACTTCGTCTATTATTACTAAGTCCTATAAACCTACAAGACCTTTTCTTATAAATTTTCAAATCTTCTTAATAATAAAAGATAATAATCCCGCCTTTTTTCTATCAACTCGTCTAAAGTAAGAAAAATATTTCACTGTTTCTCTATAGATGACCCGTAGTCACTATCGGCTAGCTATTATGACACCGTTATTGATTGCAGTTATTTACAATATACACAGAAACACTTTTTAGCGATCAATCAGCGGTTGAGAAAGAACTTTAGTGAATGGATCCGCTATGTTATCTTTCATATCTACTCTCAAAACTGGAGTCAATAAACACCTTATCCTTGAGGTCACCTTTACCGAATATAAGGTGCATCTTCTTAGTATTTCTTAAATACTTAAGTATTGTCTTACTAGTAATTCAGTATTGATCTCTAGAATTAGACTGATATCGACTTACTGCATCAAGTACATAAGCCACATCAAGTCTAGTACATAACATCGCATACATGATAAACCCAACCACCGAAGCATATGGCGTCTTATCAACGCGTTTTTTCTCCTCATCTGGCTTGGGAGACATATCCTTGGAGAGATATGCCATGGATAGCAAGTACATTACCTCGCTTGGTCATCTTGTTATGTTCCATACTGAACATCTTCATTATGTCATCTATGTATTTAGATTTGGATAACCTAAGTATCCTTCTAGATCTATCCCTATAGATCTTTATACCCGGTATGTAGGATTCTTCACCCAAATCCTTCATTAAAAACTTTTATGATAGCCGGATCTTAACGGACTGCAATGTCGGCACATCATTGCCGATTAGAAGTATGTCATCCACATACAATATGAAGAACACGACATTACTTTCTACAACCTTTTTTATAGAGACATGATTTATCTTCATTTTTGATAAAATCAAAACCTTTGGTTACTTCATCAATACAGATGTTCCAACTACTAAATACTTGCTTTAGTCTATAAATGTACTTAATCAACTTGCACGCTTTACCGTTGCTCCCACTGACCTCGAAACCCTCTGGTTGTCTCATATAGACGTTCTCTTCTAAAGTACCGTTTAGAAAAGCTACCTTGACGTCCATTTGCCATATTTCGTAGTCATAATAAGCAGTTATTGCAAGCATGATTATGATTGGCTTAAGTATCGCAACTAGAGAAAAGGTTTTATCAAAATCCACACCTGGTCTTTGACGGAAGCCTTTTTTCTACCATTCTAGCTTTGAAGGTCTCCACCTTCCCATCTGCACCAATCTTCTTCTTGCAGAATCATTTGCTCCTAATGGGTTTTACCCCTTCAGGAGCTTCCTCCAAAGTCCACACTTTGTTGGAGTGCATCAAGTCAATTTCAGAATTCATAGTATCTATCCATTTCTGAGAGTTTTTAATCTTTATGGCTTGTCGATAAGTGATAGGATCGTCATCCTCGATGATACAATCTTCGATGTCGCCATCAATAAGATACCTATAATATCTCTCAGGTGCTCTAGATTGCCTACCATATTAACATAAGGTTCCGTTGGATCAGGTAATACTGGAATTTTAGGTTCAATTTGGTCATTCGTAATCGCTTGTTCTTCTAGAACCTCTTACAGTTCTACTGCGCTCTCACTAATTTCTTTTTCAAGAAATTCCTTCTCCAAGAAGGTGGCTATCTAGAAACAACAATGCGTTGTTCTTCTGGGCAGTAGAATCTATACCCTTGCGAGTGCATTGGGAATACTATGAACTTGCAAAATACGGATCGTGCCTCTAGCTTGTCAGGATTCTGCTTTCTAACAAAAGCAGGACGGCCCCATATCTTAGAAAACTTAAGATTAGGCTTCTTGCCCTTCCATAACTCATATGGAGGCAAGGGTACTTACTTTGATGGAACCTGGTTCAGTATGTATGCAGCTGTCTCTAGTGCATACCCCCAGAATGAAAGAGGTAACTCAGTGTTACTCGTCATGGAACGTACCATATCCAATAGGGTATGATTCCTCCTTTCCGATACGTCACTATGCTGTGGCGTGTAAGGTGGAGTAACCTGAGAGAGAATCCCATTCTCTTTTAAGTAACCAAGAAATTGTGTACTAAAATATTCACCTCCTCGATCTGATCGAAGAATCTTAATATTCATTCCTGTTTGGTTTTGCACTTCATTCTTATACTCGTTGAACTTCTCAAATGCTTCGGACTTAAACTCCATCAAGTATATGTGTCTGAAGCGTCGGCGGTCATCTGTAAAAGTAATGAAATAGGAGTATCCTACTCTATTGTATAGACATTGGACCATATATATCACTATGTACTAGTCTTAAGAGTACATCAACTCTTTCTCTACTTTCACTAAATGGAGATTTAGCCATCTTACCTTTAAGACAAGACATGCAATTATCATATGACTCGAAATCAAACGAATGGAGGTAACCATTCTTATGTAATTGCTTAAACCTCTTCTTATTTATATGGCCAAGTCTATGGTGCCATAAAAGAGTTTCGTTCATTTCTAAACTTGTTCTTTTACGAGTATTGTGTATATTATAAACATCAGCAAGATTCAATATATAATGACCATTAAATAAATTCCCAAAAGCAACTAATTCATTATTACAATGAGTGTTCATAATGCCATTGGACGTAACAAAAGAATATCCGTCCTTATCTAATAAAGAAACAGAGATAATGTTGCATAACATGCTAGGAATATAAAAACAGTTATTTAAAACTGAAGTCTTGCCATCTAGCAGTGATAGATGATAATCTCCTACTGCAACTGTTGCAACACTTGCTCCATTTGCAACTCTAAGAATCATATTTCCTTATGCCAGTTTCCTACTTGTCATGCCCCGCTTCCCGGTGTACGGACATGGGGACGTGGCGAGTCACGCGACGTATTTACTCAGAAGTAAACACGCTAAGCGTAAATAAGCAATATAATGTAAATGTACAAAAGAAAGACAACAGATGTAAATGAACAGTAACTTTTATTTATTAAACATTTCTTTACAATACAACTGAAAATGTAGATACAAGAATGGAAAGCAATGCCTAAACAATGGCATGAACTGGAAAAAAAATTGAGTACAGGTGAAGCCTAGTGGTCATGCTGCTTAGTGGTCTGCTCCAATTGCTCCTGGCTGGTCTCGAACTCCTCAGAGTCGGGTCCTCCTGACAACATTCCAAAGAAAGAAGAGAAATAGGAATGTCGTCAGTGAACAATCGCTCGGTAAGTCCCAAAGAGAGATAGAAATAGAATAGACAGATAAGAGGATGTAACTGGTATAATGTTTGTTTGTTATGCTAGCGCAGTTGTTTGTAGCTTGGTACAGAATATGCCAGTGTATACGATAGGAGTCCAACTTACACCGTGGACTATGGTAACCTGTAGTACAAGGCTCCATCGATAAAACCATGGAACAACGGCAATGGATGTATAGTTACGTCTTTTAATGACCATCTCATGCCACCTTTAACACATCCCATGCCAGTCTACCTCTTTAAAACCCCGTAATGTCTTTTTTATTGATTGTATTGAAGTAAATTATAGATGTAAGACTTGACGAAAGCATGATATCAGTAGTTCATATAAACGGAAGGGATATAAACGGATAGTCATGTAATCAGAGTATATCCATGGTTCGGTTCGGTCGAGTCATGTTGATATTGATTGTATCGGTATAAATGGATTCATGTTGTATTGCAGTTATATTTGAATTGTATTCAAGTATAGATTGTATTCGGATTGTTTTCAGATTAGACTAGGACTCAGATTGAGTCAGACTCTTTAAACAGAATTGAAGTCCTGAATTAGTTTTGATGTTATCGGTAACTGTTGCACATGGACGGCAAAATTTATGTTTTTTTCCTAGACAATTACCGTGTTGATAACACCGTTTTTAGTTTGTCTACCTTAAATAGGCAAGCACCCAAATTCTCCAGCTCCCTAAGGCTCAAGAGAACCGGTCCCGCTTAAACCTATATTTACTAGGGTCCTTATTGTAATTTAATATAAGTTGAGGGGGTTTTATGAAAAATAGTTTTGATATATTTTCAAAATACACCTCAAGTATTCGTCTTTAGGGTTTTCATATATGTAATTTTTAAGAGTGATGAGATAGTCTAGTGGATATAAACCTAACTTGAATAGTATATGGTATTTTCTTGTAATTTGACTTGTATTGAATATGATGGTATTTTCATGATCTTTTGTGACTCTTCTGATTTAAAAAAAACATAGAATATAAATAATATATTTAAAGTAGATATTTTGATAATATATATATATGTATATATTTATAAAAAAATAGAATTTATTTATTAAATAGAAATCACGTTTTTCTTAAAAATTGTAATTCAAATTCCATCGAGATCGTATGCTCCGTGAGGAGGTCTGCATCTCGCCCTACTAGTCCGATGGATGTGCGATAATCCGCACCAACCAAATCGGATTCCCAAAAATGGGTTGTAAGGACTTAATCGTATGGAATTTAAATAAGACAATTTAAAAAATACGCTTTGTAATAGTTTAGGATATTTTATTGTAAACTTGTAATTATCCACAAAATAAGGTTCCAAAAGCTATCATGCTATGTCAAGAATGAGTGTTGTGATGAGGTAGGTCATTACCTCGTAAGTTTTCTAAAGGTGATACAAAGGAATATGATGAAATATATAGAATATAAAGTTTGTGGTATTTGTTCGTAAAAATGTGATAAAAATTGCTTAACATGTTATTTTGAGATGAAACTTGTTCTAAAGTGTTTTGTTATGATCGCTAAACAATATATAATGAATTGATAGGTTTGTTATTAAGAAAATTTGGGTTTTTAAAGAAAAGATAATCGGAAGTCGGAATAACTCCGCTTCCGACGAGTTTTGAAATGAGAGTGTTTTAGATTAGAAAGAGAGGAGGGGAGAGGGGACTTACTGATTTGGAGAAGAGAGGGGAGGTAGAGGGAACTTTTGAAAGCGTCGTGGGGTCGCGTCGTCGCCAGATTTGTCCCGAATCGTCGCGAGAACTTTGACCTTGGCTAACTCCACTTGTATAACTTTTGGACTTAGATATTTTTTGAGAGTTTTGATACTAGATTTCCGAATAGAGAGGGCTAAAGTGTAGTGTGGTATTTATAGGATAGTATTAGGATTTAGGGTGTGAATAGAGAATTAAAAATGTATTAAAACTTGGATTAAAGAGGTGGATTAACACTCTCTGTTAATGTGCAGAAAAATCAAACAGAATAGGAGTAATGGGGGAGGCCAAAGGATGCTGGGGTTAAAATTTTGTAGCATTTTCTATGGGGGAGACCGGCGGCGCCGGCCTAAACCCCGATCTTGCCGGTCCAATGGTGGGGTCGGGATGTAGGATTGCTGCCACGTGTCCTAGTCGCTTCATATAGCTCAGTGCACATGTTTGATTTCTGAGACTTTTCATTTTTATGTGTTTTGCACGTGTAAACTTTTGGGCTTCCAAAAAGTTTAAAAGAAAAATCAGCAAAAATATTATATGGCTGAGGGGATTCGAACACCGGGACTATGTCACAGCAGTGCAAGGCTTTACCAATGAGCTACAAGTTGATTCTTGCAGTTCAAAAGCAATTTAAATTTATAACTTATGCTCGGGCTAAGGTATTCATTTCTGTACTTTACAAAAAAATTGTACAGAAGTTTAGGGTTGTTACACTACTTCTTCTTAGTTCATGTAAACAATTACAGATGTGAGAACCATAATCAGTATCCAATACCCATGAAATAGATGTAACTTGAAAACAATTTTCAACAACATAAATACCTGAAGATGAAGCTTCAGCAAGCTTCTTCATTTTCAGCTCCTCTAGATAGCTAGTGCAATTTCTCTTCCATTGCACTATCTTATGACAGTGAAAACATTTTCCTTGTGCAGACTTTGTTTTCTTTGCATTGCCTTTATCCTTAGCCTTCTTTATGCCTCCGGTAGGCTTGTTTGGCTTCTTCTTCCCCTTTCCTTTGGCTTTTGCCTTAGTAGAGGAAGGAGAACTCCCCACAAGTATAACAGAGAATTTCTCCTTCTTTAAGGAGGTCTCGGCTTGCACCAACATATTGAGCAGCTCTAGAAGTCCAACTTCCATTTTGTTCATATTGAACTACATTATGAACGGAGAAAAGGAATAAGGAAGAGAGCTAAGGATTTTATCAACATAAAGCTCCTTAGGTAAAAGTAAACCCAACCCCTCAAGTTGATTGATCAAATCAATCATTTTGAGGACATGGTCCTGCACGGGTGTACCAGGCTTCATCTTCAAATCAAAAAATTCATTCAATATCTCGAATCTAGCTATTCGAGATTGCTCTCCATATAGTCCTTGGAGACTGTTGGGGTCAAAAATTACACCTGGTTGACAAAGTCAAAATCAAAGTCAAGCCCAGATCAAGTGGGCCCAAGCCCAGATCAAGTGGGCCCATGCCCAAGTCGAGCCCCGCAGCCGGCCTCCCCCATGCCAAAATGAAATCATGTAATAAATAATTTTGATGTAATTTTTTATGCATGAATGGGCATAAAGACAAATTTTTGTAAAGCCCATGACCCATGTGCAAAATAAATGAGCACATGAGGTAAAGGATGGGCAAAATACCATTTTGTAAAGCCCAAAGGGCTATATGTAAGTTTGTAAGCCTATAAAAGGCAACATGATAATGAAATAAAGCATAATAATTCATTCTCCTAAAAAATTTAGGTCTTCTGTGCCTCCTTCTCTTTGCTCAAGGTTCTAAACCTTTTTCTTTTTTTTTGAATTAAATCAAGAGTTCTACTCTTCCTCTTCCAAAAAGAAATAGTTTTTCACCACAAAACCCTTGAAGGGGAACGCGGATCTTCCATCAAATCTCCAAAAGGGGAGATTTTTAAAATCCCACCCTCTTTTCTCCAAGATCCAACCAATAGAGAGGAGGAAGAAGGAGACCCACCTCCAAAAACCCAACTTTGGGAAAGATCCAGGGCCTAAGAGAGAAGAAAGGGGTCCCCTTTCATCAGCTCCAAAAATATCTTAGGAGTTTAATTCCTCAAATATATATATATATATATATATATATATATATATATATATATAATAATAATAATAATAATAAATCTTTCTTTTTGGGAGCACAACTCCCAGTGCACGGGACAAGCCCCTTTGTCCTCTTTGTCAGGAGTTCAACTCCATAAATTAATCTCTTTTTTAGGAGTTTAACTCCAGAAATCAAATCGGGAGCACAGCTCTCAGAGCAGGGACCAAGTCCCTTTTCCTGTTGACATCCAGTACCCGCATGCCAAGCACGTAAAACTATGTGGGGCCCCGATATATCCGAACCCCTTCAAAACACAACACTGCACATTGAGTTCACATGACCTATTTGACCCGTCAATCGGAGGTTCCCTCGCTCCAAAGGCGAGGGGTAATTAACGGCAGCTTAGTCTGCGGCTGCCGGAGATTCGGATCCCCACAATCAATAAACCCCAGCCTACCCTAGGCAGGGGGAATCTGTAATGCGCCTGACAAGAAAGCGCGTATTCCCATCTCAATGGGGTGATGAAAAACACCCTACAGATTCTGGCACACCCAGTGGGACTCAATCTCTCCTCCTATATTTCGGGTTAAACGTTCATGCGAACTCAATCAATATACATATCGATTGCCTGTACTGAAATCATGCTTCTATTTGCAGGTTAACGACTTTCGATTACAATCTTCGGACGCAACAAAATGTCTCCAAGGACAATCTCAGCTCTCAGCACAACTCCTATCTCATACACGATGAAGATGGACGCCAGGACGGTCCTCCCGGCCAGTCTCGGGCGACAGTGGGAAGAGCCCCTGCTGCCATTTGGCTCTATTCTATTCGTGCCAGCTAGCGCCGTCTCAGCTTTTCAAGCTCCGGTGACAGAAAGACTAGCCTCTAAAGACAGAAGGCCAAATGTGGTGATCTTGAGGGCACCACTACCTAAACGCAAGTCGGTGTTTGAACGACTTTCTTTGGCCCCAGCTGGAGGCAAGGCCATCAACACCAACAAAGCAACAAAGCATCTCAAGCAAACGCCAGCGGCGCCCCTGACAACTGCTCAATCGGGTATCTTCTCTAAGCTCCCCGTTAATCGACTCATGATGGCTTCCTGGATGACGGATGCCTATTGTTCTCCGCCGAAAACAGAGACGCGACCATGTAGGTCCGTCTTGCCTGAATTTCGAGGGCAGATGCTAATTGGTGCTATCCATCCACCTCTCCAAAGATGCCAAGTTGATTTATGACACTGTATATCGAAGGTTTAAACGGATGCCGCCGATGTAGCAGACTTTGTCAGATTCCCCCTCGTTGAGGGGTTTTTGATTGTGGGACGCTCTTCCCTGCAGGCGCAAGCCTCTGCAGTTAATTACGCTACCGTATCGCGGTAACCACTTTCTCCTTCTCCAGATGGTCACTTCATGTCGTGGGTGTTTGTTTTGTTTTTGGTTGCCCGTGGATTGTATACGGAGACTAATTTATGTTGTCGCCCGTAGGGCATGGATTAGTCCAAATCCATATTTTCTTAGATTTTGGTTTGGGGTTGGGTTTAAGGATACGTTAGTCTCATTTGAGACTAAGATCAACTTAAACGTTTGTTAAGGATACGTTAGTCTAATTCTTAGGCTAAGATCAACTTAACGGGATCATTTAGATCCAACAAAAGAGTATTTGGGCCCTACTATTTAGTTTAGGGACATTACGGTCGATTACTAGTTTAAGGACATGGTGGTCCAAGGTTAAGGACATCATAGTCTATTGGTTTAAGGACCCCACAGTCCAAGGTTAAGGACATCATAATCCATGGGTTTAAGGACCCCACAGTCCAGTTTAAAGACGTCATAGTCTATGGAATGTATGGTTGTTGGGACCCGTCACCTCTCTGAAGATATTGAAGGATTACAACGACAAATATCATAGGAGTAAAGAGATGTACCCTTGAACCAATTTTGGTTGGGATCTGTAGTCCAATTTGGGACAAAGATCTGAGATTTTATGAGCATATGGGCTCAGTTAATCTGAATGAGGGATTTATGGCCAACTTGGGCTCGGCCTACTCAGTTAAAATGTTAAACATTTGACAATGTTGAGTGATCAGTCCAAAATATTGTATTTTTAACACGTCAATTTCCCTATCATTTGCACTCATCTAGTAGTGTTCGGTTTGCATATTGCACAAATTAGCAAAACAGCTGTAAAATACCAGATTACTTGTGTTGTATACTTAAACCGACATTTCTGAGGGGAATTGAGTGTTTATCATGGCATCACATCATCCTTGTATTGCGCAACACTTGTTTCGAAGTCTGTGCAGGAAATTACAGGAGAAAGGCCAAAGTTGTCAAAGTGCTGATCAAAAATACGCCAACTCAAGGACTTGAGATCTGGTAGTAATCTAGAAGGAATTGTGAAACTCAATATATCAGAAAAATACCAGGAAGATATCAGAAAGCCACGGTTGAAGAATGAAGCCATAATGCTCCTGTTGGGACGCGGATCCGCGGCCGGAGCCGGCTTGCGCCGTGGATCCACGGCCATCTTGCCACATCACCATCTCAGCTTCACTTCAGAACTCTTCTCTCAGGTCCTACACTTCATCAAGCCAATGCAATTTCTATAGAACTCCAGAAGCTTCTTCAGTACAGCAAGCCCTTTGATCTAAGCTAAGATGTCCTAGCTTCCAAAGCAAGCTTCACCTTAACTACCTTAAAAGCCTAGAACCTTCTCCCTAACCTCCTAGCTTAAGGTGGAAGCTAAACCCTAACTAACTAGTTCTAGAGGCTTCTGCCTAACTAACTAGCTTACAAGGGAAGCTAACGTAATCCAAGCTTCTTAAGGAAGCTAATCATTCTTAAGCCTATAAAAAGGACCCTAGGCTTCACTTCTAAAGGTTGTTCAACAATTCTTCCCACAAGTTGAGTGACACAACTTGTGCCTCAAAACCCTAACCCTAATCCAATCAAAAAGCCAAAAGTTCATTAATCACCAAAGCTTCTTCTTCTCTCTCTCCCCAAATTCAATACAAGTTGAGTGACACAACTTGTAAACCCTAATTCAAAATCCAAGCCAATTTCAAGAACACCGAGTACCATTCAAGCAAGAAGCCTTCAACCTTTTAGGAGCGGAGCCGATCTTCAATCGAGCAAGTGATCCAAGCCAATCCGCGACTCAAGGAGACGAGCGAAGCCAAATCGACGATCGAGTTCATTCCTCTTGTAGTTCTTGAGCGATTTGTAACGGAATTGTTGATAAATAAAAGGTGAAATTCTTTAATCTTGCTTTCTTTAAATTCTTGCATCATGATTCGATCTCAATTTGTGATTGTGGTTCGTGTTGTGATGTTTGAGTAAAACTCCGCTCGTAAAGAAGTCGAGACGATCAATAGAATGATGATGTAACAAATCTTAAAACGATTCTTAAGTCCTACGAGTTTTGTAAACCGTAGAAAATTGAAGAATCGACGACCTAGTTTCGTTGCGATGCTTTCTTGATTGTGATCGCTCGAAATTAGGGATCCACGATCGATTCTTGAATTTTCTTGAGGCTAGAATGTGAATGATATCGACGAAGGAACAAGGGATAGATGATGAAACCCTAGTTTCACAAGAAATCCCTAATTCTCGTTGGTCATCATCGATCTAGTATCAATTCATCGATGGATAAGAATACGTAATCGCTAGATTTCATCACATCTATAGATCCGATCGATTCCTACGAGCCTCACTTCGATTCTTGATATTTGATTTGGAAATCATAAATTCTCAATTCTTGATTTTAATGTTTTCTAGTTATTAGATCTAAATTTTACTAGTTCTTGAACTTCAATTCTATAAATCATGAATTGTTTCTTTTCTTTTTCTTTAAATTTTTGACTCATCTAATTTGAAATACGAACGATTACACTTTCCCTGTGGACGATCCGCACTTACTAACGCACTACAATCGACACCGTTATTGATTGCGGTCAAATATTTTTGGTTGTGACTTCTATACAATTTTCATTACTACACAACAAGAATTCGTATCAATCAAATGGCGCCGTTGCCGGAGATCGTGCGCTAATTCGTTCTTTATTTGAAATTTGAGTTAAAAGATTTATTCCATTATAAATTTTGAGATCAAAATTTGCGCAAATTCTAAACGTGTTGTTGTGATTTATTGCGAGGAATTCTGGAAGCTGTGGAGCAATTGAATTTTTTTTCAGAATATACCAGAGGACTCAGGAAGTGAACTGTAGCTTGCTGTTAAATTTTTGTGCAGAGAAGAGATCATACCACCGCGGATCCGCGGTTTGAGCCAAGAATTACGGCGGAACCGCGGTGCTACAGTAGCATCACTGTACAATTTTCACTCAGGTCCTCTAAAACTTTCTTATCTCTCTCTCAATCTGCTCCAATTAACAATTTTCTGCAGGCTTCTTTGCAAAAATCGCAGCGCCGCAAAAAGCAATAAAAAATTGTGCGTGTTTTGATTTTTGGTTGTTTGCATATTAATACGGAAATTAAGGGGCACGGCCAAATTCAGATTAGGTGGGGAGTTCATTACCCTTCCTAAGCC
Source organism: Agapanthus africanus (assembly GCA_030015575.1). Taxonomy (NCBI): domain Eukaryota; kingdom Viridiplantae; phylum Streptophyta; class Magnoliopsida; order Asparagales; family Amaryllidaceae; genus Agapanthus; species Agapanthus africanus. Next base: position 459,078,290 of record JASDDO010000012.1, on the reverse strand, counting down.
CCAAAATCACAAACTTGCATCCGCATTTACCTTCATTAACTAAAAAAGATCTAGAGATGACTCTGAGGACCGTCGCGCTCACTTAGGATAAGAGAAGGCCGTGGGTAATTAATTGCTTATCCGCGTTTCTTTTGTGGTGTCTAAGGCAAGTGTGTCGAAGGCTAGTGGTTACTTAATTAGGCCCACTACTTACGTAGTGGAGAACCTCCCACTTACCTGACACTTACCTGGCCACAGGAGAGACAAAGAGGCAGTAGAGGATTTATCCTGCGACTTGTCTTTTGGCAGTTAGGAGCGGTCTAGAGCTTTGACCTAGGTGACTACTAGATTTTAGGGTTGCTTGTTGCATTTGTTGTGATTGCATCATTTTTTTTATAAAAAAATCTGTATCTTTTTCAAAACAAACACCAACACTTCATTCATTTCCCTAATTATATTCACGCTGCCACTTGTACTAAACCCTTTTAGTGCAAGATAGGCTGGACACGGGATTCTAGTGCCCGACTTGTCCGCATTTCACCGATCGACCCAAAAGTCGGTATTTCTACATTTACTTCTTCTTTACCCCCACCACACCCACATCGATGGATCCTTCTCCATCGAACTTCTTTACCACTACTCTGCCGCCATCCGTTGGTGCGCAGAATCCACCCCGCATCTCTCTCCAAGAGAGGTGCTATCCTATGCGAGGTCCTCTTTCGACCTGCTTATCCATTCCACCAGCCAACGGGGATAATTTTGAGATTAAACCCTAATACATCAACCTTCTACCCAAATTCCATGGTCTCGAGTCTGAAGACGCATACGTCTTTATCACCAAATTTGAAAATGTATGCGCAATGATGGGTACGTCACAACTTTCAGTGGATGCTATGCGTCTACGTCTTCTTCCATTTACCTTGTGCAATATAGCCGAGAAGTGGCTGTATAACACTACCGCACATTCCATTTCAAATTGGGAAGAATTCGTTGCGGCATTCCTTAAGAAATTCTACCCTATGCAAAAGACAGCTCGAGTCCGTAGCGAACTAAATCAATTCACCCATCTTCCGACTGAACCATTCTCGAAATGCTTTGAACGCTTCAAGGATCTTTTGGTTCAATGTCCACATCACGGCATCCCGAGATGGGAGCTTTGCCGAGTCATATATGAGGGCATTAACCCTACCACTAAACAAAACCTTGAAAACATGTGTCAAGGCACCTTTATGACCAAGGATGATGGGGAAGCTTGGAAATTTTTAGAAGAGTTCGCTGAAAAATCCTTACAGTGGGAGAGTGGAACCCAGTCATCGTCTAGGGGTGGCGTACACCAAATTGATGTGTCCATAGGTGTTCGAGCTGAGATGGAAGCAATGCAAAAGAAGCTCGAGGCTATGAAACATAAATTTTTAGCAGCCTCCCTAAATCCGATGTCGCTTCCCAAAACTGTATGTGGATGCTGTTCTGATCCTTCTCATTTGACGGAAGAATGTCCACTAAATTCTCCGTTTCAAGGTCAAGAGCATACCAATGCCGCATTTCGAGGAATCACCCTAACTTTGCTTGGAACCAATAACACAATCAAAACACGGTTCAAAACCAAAATAATTTCCAAAGGGCTCTTCCACCACAACAGCAACCACTTCAACTCACTCAGCACCCCTACCAGTCACAAAATTTTCAAAACCAGGTCAACCCTCCTACACCTTCTAATCCTATGCAGTTGACCTGTTCTGACGAGTTCTCTCAATTCATACAAACCATGAAGTCACTCTTGTCAAATTTCATGGAAGTGTCGGCTAAGGTTAGGTCTTCTGTCAGTGAGATAAAGAAAAACTCAGCGTCCCAAGCTGAGAGTATCAGAACGATGGAAGCAGAAATTGCACGACTTAAAGTCGAAATGAGTGCGAGAGAAAAAGGGAAACTTCCGTCTCAACCCCTACCGAATCCTGGGCATTACAATGTAAATGTAAGTCCACGGTAGCGTCCCGGCCGTCTAACAGACGCCAAATGCGGAACAAAAACTTTTTACAACTGGCGCTATCGCGTACTATAACCCGGATCTGCCATTAAAGCTAAACTAACAAACTACAAAGTGGGTAGAAGAGTTATATCGAACGATCCGAGTCCTTCGGTCTTCAACCATCATCCCACGCTTTGTTGAGCTGCTCCGATCTCCTGAATCTCCAGTCTTCTCGTCCAGGTGGCACCACATCGACGGATCTTTAAACGGGCTCCCGCCTCTGAACCGAGGCAACTCGATCATCAAGTTTGCTAAAAGAGATGACCAAGATTGATGTAGAGAATGAGTAGAACACTTTATCTCATTACGTCCAAAGCTATGGACGAACGGTTAATGAAGTTGCCTTTTGGATCGGGTGGAAATATGAAATGAGTATCTATCAAATTTCCATACACAAAAACTATCATCTTTTTCCTCTCAAGCAAACATTGCCCTTCACCAAGAGGGGGCCGACCATATTTGTAGAGGGGGGAGGTGAGTGTAGGAAAGGGGAGGGTCACCATAACAATAATGAAGAGGATGAGTCATTTAAAACACCTTGTATGAACGCAATTAATGAAACAATGAATCATAACCCTTAGTCATCATATCATTAAATGAACATTTAAAGCACTAATGACTCACTAGCCTAGTCACCATCTTAGTCACCATCTAGAAGCTTCCACACTCATCTCAAGAAAAGATAAATCCGCATTTAACCGAATGTTAAATACCGCTGATAGAAAACTGGAAACTGGCAGCTTCCAAAAGCGATCCTGAAACGGATTTCAGGATAACCCCGTAACAGTATAAACATACCCGTATTTGTATTACGACCGAATACAAATGCAACTGAGACAAAGATATTATATCTACACAGTATAATACTCGGATCCGGCTTAAACCAAAGCCGACCAGTATTATCTGCCCGAAATATGACACGTGCGAAAACGCACGTGCATTTTCCGAACCTTGCCATAAAACCATACGGCCTCTACAACGTTTCGCCCGAACTTGGGAAAGTGTCTGTGGGGGACTCTAATGACTCATCAATACACTGGCACTGGGTATAACCTCTAGCACGTCAGAGGTACAAGCTGTACGTAACGGTTGCCTATGTATTGATTGGAAGGGAAGCTGACGAGTGAACTCATCTATAAAACCAGCTGAGCCTAACAGTGACAATATACATACAGTTCGGTCCGTTCGTCTATGAGTATCGTATATCTGCCTAGGGGGCTGGTAACGTCAGACCCCCAATAGCGGTATAAGTTGTGTCAGAGAGTGGTCCAGAACACCCTGAGATACTACTGGAGTACCTACCAGTAAATCTCCTGCCTCGGCCGAGGGCTTTATGTAATGGCTCTCCTAGACATAGCGCGATCTCCCCCCCAATACCGGGAGAGACGAATCCCCTGCCGATCCGCTCACTTGCCTCCATGTGGCTCGGGACTATACCCAAAAAAGACCTGTTTGCACGACTCCTTTGAGCCGTGATAAGGTAGAAATCAAAGCACAGTGGGAACTCACACGAGACAAATGATGACCTCAGGTCGATGAACTAACCTGTACCATGTCACCAGGGAACTGCTATCTGACGATATGTATAATACCAACTAGCATGTTCCCGGCGAGTCCTGTCCGGTGTACTCATAACCTAATGAGCACATGTATACATCTTAGGTGATCTTACTGACACCAATGGCTTGTGAGACCGGCCATCGCCCCTCGTCGGGGTCTCGACTGTATACACTAGTCTACTCTGGAGTATCGATGCCCTGTCTCGAAACTCCCACGACTAAGGACACTTTAAGGATGTGCTTACAGACCCCAGCTCCCACGTATATGATCGCCATCATACTGCTGGTAGTCAAGCAAGAATCCTATGGGCTCTATCAATATGCAATAGCGAACTAAAGCATGTATACGATGATAAAGACAAACCAAATAGCATACTATCATCTCGAGCAAGACTGTCATATCGGTATAGGTCCTGCCTCAATCATTGCAATCACTTACCTGCGATCCAATAATTGACTTTGAGGGCACTATCTCCAACAATCTCACACTTGCACTTAAGGCTAATTATTGCGATGTCGCATACTCACAGCCCGTGTGATACCGATTATCCAACTCCTCTACTAATCAGTTTCACAAAGCTAGTTTGTAAAACTCTTGTGTTCGAGAAATAGCCTTAGTGAGTGGATCCGCCCTGATGTTTCTTTCTATGTCTCTTTTAATCTCAAGTTCACGGAGAAAGCTATCTCCCGAATCGAGTAATACCTGTCTTAGAATATGTCTGAATATCTGATGGGACCTAGTTCATAAATGAACTCCAAATCCAAACTTCTTAGACTTTATTGATAACTGAACCTAATCAGTATCCAACACCATGCCTCCCACGGTATCCTCTTGGACCACCTGTCCAAAATACTGTCCCTCGTCAGAGGGAAAACTATAACTCTGACAATCACTCTGTCATCCATGTCACCTTTGAAGCCTGGAATGATAACCGTCTCCCGAAGGAGGTTGCCGTCATCAAATCCGTAGAACATTCACTTATGTTCTAAATCTGCTTCCTTATGTTTCTCCAGGATTGGATTAATATTAACTTATCGCATCTAGTGCAAAAACAACATCTGGTGTGGTACTTGACTTTTCACGATTGACTCAATTGCCTAAGCAAGTGATCTGCCAATCATGCACATCCCTCTCCCCTTTAGTCTGTAAGACACCTTTAGAGAGGGTGACTCCATCACCTGCAGGTACACTACCATGCCAGGAGTCATCTATTCTAAAATACTATTAGAATATTGTCAAAGTACCCTGATTGGGAAACTATCCAATACTAGATCTAAAACCATAGATCTAGTAACCAGAATGACAGATATTATATCCATGTCCTTTGTGGAGAAACAACTGTATGACGACCAAAGTACAACCGATCGTAGTATATGAATTTTACTTCCTACTCTGTGTATGTCATCCAAATACCAGGACATCACGCCCTACTACCTTCTCAACAGATCCATCCTCTATGGAGTCAAACCCATGACTGTCATATCAAAAAACAGATGATCTTATCTCCGCTATATTTGCTCAAGCCTATAAATAGACATAAGCAACTTGCCCACTATGCTTCCGCTGCTCTCACTGACTACGACAACCCTCTGGCAGAATAATATATACGTATACTTCTAAAGCCAGTTTAGAACGACGCTATACATATCCTCCTGCCGGGTCTCATAGTCTGGAACAACAGTAGTGTCAAGTCTGGGTAAACAAGAACCTCCCTGTCACCGTATTTGAGGCTACCGGAGTACCTCTCGGGTGTCTGAGGTTACCCTCCATATCTGCGGAGCGGCTATTGGAATGTCAAACCTGATTGAATATATAGGTCCTATTAAATTTTCCGTAATCGTTTGCGGTTCTGGAATCACTTCCAGTTCTACCATACTCCCACTACTGTTTTCTGAAAAAGTCCATTTTAATAAAACTGTGGCGAGTCAAGAACAATATCACTATGGATCTTCCAGATGGTAGAAATGTCAACCCTCGTCAAAGCCAGGGTCAACCCACAAACTGCCATTACAGAAACGTGCCTTGATCTATCCAGTGTCTAGTTTTAAGCATAAGCTGGACAACTCCCCGTATCTTAACATCGTTAAGATATGAACCATTCTATATACAATATAGAAATAGAGGCATTAATTTAATTGGAACCAGATTCAAATCATGCAGCTGTCTCCAGTGCATATCAACTTAATGGAGAGAGGCTAATCAGCATTACTTAACTTAGGAATACATCCAATTATGAGTAACCCGAAAGAGAAACAAGTTTCTCAAAACCATTACTATCAACTGAATACCTATCACAAGAATCTACATCTTCAATCTCTTTGAAGAATCCCGATACTTGCGATACCTGGTTCTCTACTTTATTCTTATACCCACAACTTCTCAAAACTTAGACATTGTATTTCTACGAAACACTTGTCTAAAAACTAGAGAAGTTACAAGTAAACAGAACAGAGTACGAGGACCTACCCCTTTGTCCTAACGGACACTAGACAACATACATTACTCTGTATAAGTCCGCTGAGTTTGAATAACTCTAAACCTGTGCATCGTAGGTTGAAAACTGTACTTATGATTAAGAACTACTCCGTTGTTCAATGCTCCTTACCCAATCGTCAACTGATATAGGTAAATGTCACGGACATAATTTCAAAAAGTTATATCTCACTTTATAAAAATAAACGTACAGATATATCATTTTGAAATTGGTGCACAACAACGGATACTCAAAACCAAACACATGCCGTCCGGCAAAAACCCAGGCGACTTCCTCAAATATCACCATTTACAACGAATTCCGATATAATGAGGACGATCACCTTATTCCCAATAACCTACTACCACTCATCATCTGTAAAACCATACGGATATGAGAATGGAACCTAGTAAATACATACCCTGGAGTAAGTATGTAATCGGGAAAACAGTTTTCCTTTAACAATGCACTGAAACATGAAAATGTTTCGTAGGGGTATCCTGGTATTCCTAGTAATGCCTCTTCCATAATCCAATTCATGACTTTAACCGTATATTTTGTTTCCATCTCTCCAAATCCCTTTATTTGTCTTTAGTCGTTACCTTCTATAGACCATCGTTAGGCTAAATGGTTTTCTTCCTTCCCTACCGTTCGGCACCAGCCTATGGTTTGGAAGAAGACTATTCAATAAGCATAATAGGTGTACTCTCCTAATCCTAGGAGTACTCGCAACTTTGAGAGAAGGTGATGATAAAAGACAACTGAATAATACTTTATTCTATTTCTCCCGAACTGGGGAAAAACAAAGGTGAACCAGGAGTGGAGATGAAGTACGCGGTTTGGTCGTTAATGATAACAGTCGCAATTTACTTTGCCCTCTTTCTAATCCCTTTATTTTGTATTTAGTTATTACCTTCTGTACACCCTGCTTAGGCTAATTGGTTTTCTTCATTCCCTACCTTTCGGCACCTGCCTATGGTTTGGAATAAGACTATCCAATAAGCGTAATAGGTGTACTCTCCTAGACTAAGGAGCCCTCGCAACCTGAGAGAAGGTGATAATAAAAGACAACTGAATAAACCAATTCTATTTCTCCTGAACCTGGATCCATCCTCGAAGAAGTCCCTTCGAGTTCGTATATAACCATACGATGGATCTATCCAATGGAAGTGGATATCCGTAGTAATACGGGGTGTTCTGAGAAATTCAAAGGGTAAAAGAAGGAGCGGTAATGACTTATGCAACTCGGAAAATCCAAAATCCAGTATTTTAAGAAGGTTCGGTCAACTTGGTCACTGAGTCATAGTCTAGGGTCGGTCAAAGGTCGCTGCCAAAAAGAGAGAGAGAGAGAAAAGAAACACTCTGCGTGCACTCTAACTTAGATCAGAATGGTTATCATTTATCTAATCAGGAAACCTCCCACTGTTATCTCAAATTCTCCTCCAAACCTGAAAGAAGAATTAGTCGGGATCACCCGAAGAGTAAACCAACTCATCAGTGATAATCGGGATCCAACTATCATCGCATGATAACTTGATGGAAGCCACTCAAGTTATCACACTCCAGAAGGTATACGCATACCTGGCAAGTTTCCTGTATGTTTGAAACTCCCGATATGATTTTTGCCTCATGCTCTTATGACCTTGACGAAGGCTAAAATATCATAAGTCACATTTCAAGTTCTACCCGTCATTGTCCAGGTCAATTTGAACCCACCCGTACATACCCTTGACGAAGGCCAAAATAGTAGTACGACTGTCCCAAACCAACGCATCTATCTATGCAACAAATGAATACCCCAGCAGCTACCAAACACTATGCCTTGACGAAGGCCAACATACATAGCTTGAATACTACTGAATACCTAAAAGAAATGACGGAGGGCTACGGCTGGTTTTTGGCGAAAAACCTTTAATGTAATGAACTTGATCTCGCTGAAGGAACCTGATAGCATTTTATAAAAATATAGTGACGAAAACCTTTGCTAAAGAGGCCACTCCTTGTGAAGGGATCTCGGCTCTTTCCTCGTGGAATGAGGTGCAGGATATTCCAACTGAATACCGCGATGCAAAGCAACTTGTAATCGACTATATTGAAGTTACTACCCTGACGTAAACTTCTGCCCAAGGGGTCACTCCCGGTGAAGGGATATCTGCCCTTGCCTCGTCGAATGAGGTGCAGGATATTCTAACTGAATATCGCTATGCAAAATAAAAGGAAATATCTTTGTAATAACACCTTTTAAAATTTGTTCCAACAACTACCAAATATAGGTTTGTTTTACTTGCATTGATAAGAATCAACGCAGTCCCATCAATCAATCACACCAGAAAAGAACGAAAATAAAATGTACGTATATGCCATCTGCAATCGTCACTGGGTCCCGTCATCACCCGTTAGGTTACTTAACTAACGACAGAGCAGGGGCTGGACTAGCGCGGGTGTAAAACATATACAACATCTAATAGTATATATACCAATATACGATAATCGCTCCAGGCGTGATAATATGCAACATTACAGAAAAGTAATAAGCATCACAGAACAATACAGATAATCTGGGATCCCCGGGTTTCACAGAGCCGCTGCTGAAACCCGACGTTCCCCTGGTCGTGTGGATAGCCTGTGCAATGAAACCTAGACCCCTACGGGTACGGCAAGTTACCCGCCAAAACCTGAAGCGAGGTAGTCCCCACAACATAGTGAATGGAACACCCGACACTTCACGGAATCCGGTAACTTGAGCACCCCTCCTTGGGTCAACCTGTACCCCCTACGAGTGCGAAGAATAGTCTGCCAATTCTAGAGTGAGGTCCTTCTGCCTCTCAAAGCCATGAGATACGGACTCGTTGCCCTCTAGAACCCGGCTATCCGTGCACTCCTTCGCGGGATAAACCTAGTACAGAAATAAAAATATGTACAACGGGTACATCGACCTAAACCCGGTCGTGCCCCAAAAGAATATTATACAACAGGCAGTGACGACGGTCCACATGTTAGACGCTCGCCCCGCAATATCAAATGTACAAATAAATCCAAACTGCACTATCATTGCACCTTGCTATTCACCACGAAAAATCCGCAACATCACAGCACAACACAGAACATCAACGCGAATGTCACGTTCGCAAACACGTCTAAAAGTAATATAGCAATTAGACGCAATTTACCGCTCGAATGACATTCCCGGTCGGAGATATAAAGTAAGTACTGCAAACTAACACGTTTAAATTTCGATCGACAATATTTCACAAAGTGGGCCCCACAAGCATCTGCTGTACAGTAACAAAAACTGGGCCCAAAAGATATATTCCAGAAATCACAATTTCCAACAAAGAATCACCAGAAGAAAAACGACAAACTGAAACACCAAGACGACCGCGGTTCTGCGGTCAAAGCTAGGCTTTGACCGCGGTTTCGCGGTCGTACGGACGATTCAGTGGATCGTTTTTCTCTATTATTCTTAGAAAAGCCTGCTTGTTTTTCTGTGATGCTCAAAATAATTTTAAGACCCTTTTAAAAATCGACAGAAACTTTAGTGCTGAAAAATATGATTTTCGAAATTCCGTTCGATTGATGTTTTAAACGCGTTAGCACAAGTTAGTAAAGTTTAATGGTGAGGCTCTGATACTACTGTAAATCCACGGTAGCGCCCTGGCCGTCTAACAGACGCCAAATACGGAACAAAAACTATTTACAACTGGCGTTATTGCGTACTATAACCTGGATCTGCCATTAAAGCTAAACTAACAAACTACAAAGTGGGTAGAAGAGTTATACCGAACGATCCGAGTCCTTCGGTCTTCAACCATCATCCCACGCTTTGTTGCGGCTGCTCCGATCTCCTAAATCTCCAGTCTTCTCGTCCAGGTGGCACCACGTCGACGGATCTTTAAACGGGCTCGCGCCTCTGAACCGAGGCAACTCGATCATCAAGTTTGCTAAAAGAGATGACCAAGATTGATGTAGAGAATGAGTAGAACACTTTGTCTCATTACGTCCAAAGCTATGGACGAACGGTTAATGAAGTTGCCTTTTGGATCGGGTGGAAATGTGAAATGAGTATCTATCAAATTTCCATACACTAAAACTATCATCTTTTTCCTCTCAAGCAAACATTGCCTTTCACCAAGAGGGGGCCGACCATATTTGTAGAGGGGGGAGGTGAGTGTAGGAGAGGGGAGGGTCACCATAACAATAATGAAAAGGATGGGTCATTTAAAACACCTTGTATGAACACAATTAATGAAACAATGAATTATAACCCTTAGTCATCATATCATTAAATGACCATTTAAAGCACTAATGACTCACTAGCCTAGTCACCATCCTAGTCACCATCTAGAAGCTTCCACACTCATCTCAAGAAAAGATAAATCCGCATTTAACCGAATGTTAAATACGGCTGATAGAAAACTGGAAACTGGCAGCTTCCAAAAACGATCCTGAAACGAATTTCAGGATAACCCCGTAACAGTATAAACATTCCCGCATTTGTATTACGACCGAATACAAATGCAACTGAGACAAAGATATTATATATACACAGTATAATACTCGGATCCGGCTTAAACCAAAGCCGACCAGTATTATCTGCCCGAAATATGACACATGCGAAAACGCACGTGCATTTTCCGAACCTTGCCATAAAACCATACGGCCTCTATAACGTTTCGCCCGAACTTGGGAAAGTGTCTGTGGGGGACTCTAATGACTCATCAACACACTGGCTCTGGGTATAACCTCTAGCACGTCAGAGTTACAAGCCGTACGTAACGGTTGCCTATGTATTGATTGGAAGGGAAGCTGATGAGCGAACTCATCTATAAACCCTACTGAGCCTAACAGTGACAATATACATACAGTCTGGTCCGTTTGTCTATGAGTATCGCATATCTGCCTAAGGGGCTGGTAACGTCAGACCCCCAATAGCGGTATAAGTCGTGTCAGAGAGTGGCCCAGAACACCCTGAGATACTACTGGAGTACCTACCAGTAAATCTCCTGCCTCGGCCGAGGGCTTTGTGTAATGGATCTCCTAGACACAGCGCGATCTCCCCCCAATACCGGGAGAGACGAATCCCCTGCTGATCCGCTCACTTGCCTCCATGTGGCTTAGGGCTGTACCCAAAAAAGACCTGTTTGCACGACTCCTTTGAGCCGTGGTAGGGTAGAAATCAAAGCACAGTGGGAACTCACACGAGACAAATGACGACCTCAGGTCGATGAACTAACCTGTACACATGTCACCAGGGAACTGCTATCTGACGATATGTATAATACCAACTAGCATGTTCCCGGCGAGTTCTATCCGGTGTACTCATAACCTAATGAGCACCTGTATACATCTTAGGTGATCCTACTGACACCAATGGGTTGTGAGACCGGCCATCGCCCCTCGTCGGGGTCTCGACTGTATACACTAGTCTACTCTGGAGTATCGATGCCCTGTCTCGAAACTCCCACGACTAAGGACACTTTAAGGATGTGCTTACAGACCCCCAGCTCCCACGTATATGATCGCCATCATACTGCTGGTAGTCAAGCAAGAATCCTATGGGCTCTATCAATATGCAATAGCGAACTAAAGCATGTATACGATGATTAAGACAAACCAGATAGCATACTATCATCTCGAGCAAGACTGTCATATCGGTATAGGTCCTGCCTCAATCATTGTAATCACGTACCTGCGATCCAATAATTGACTTTGAGGGCACTATCTCCAACAGTAAATGCCATCACAACGTTGAGATCAGGAAGAGTGCTGAATAATCTTGTTGGGGAAGAAATTGATGATATTGAAAATCCTATCATTAACACCCCGGCTGAGACCTTTCCTCACACACACACTTCTACTTCTGATCCTTGTTCTTCTACCCCACCACCTTCTCACGAGCCTATTCTCCGTTTCCCACAAGGCTCGTTACCTCAGCAACCTTCTTCTAGTCCTCCACAGACGATCCCCACTCCTCTTTTAGGATCACGTCTACACCCACTTCCTTCTCCTATGATGGACCCAGCGCTTATTGCTAAAGCACCTTATCCTAATCGGTTAAGGGCTAACAAATCGAGTCCACATATGGAGAAAATTATGGAAATGTTCAAAAAGGTTAACATCAACATCCCTCTCCTAGATGCTATTCAACAAGTCCCCGCTTATGCCAAAATTCTTAAAGACTTGTGCACTAGGAAGAGGAAGACTCAAATGCCCAAAAAGGTCTTCATGTCTAATAACATTAGCACTGCTTTTATCCCACAGCTACCAAAGAAACGTAAGGACCCAGGATGTCCTACGTTATCGATTTCTATTGGGGGTAAAAACATCAACCATGCTATTTTAGACCTTGGCGCAAGTGTTAACCTACTTCCATATTCTGTCTATGACCAGTTAGGGATTGGAGAGTTGAAACCAGCTCACTGCACTCTCCAAATGGCAGACCGTTCAATCACCAAACCTAGAGGTGAACTAGAGGATGTGTTGATAAAAGTCGGGGAATTTGTATTCCCTGTGGACTTCATTGTTCTCGATACACAACCTGTAGCAAACCCCCGGAGCCAAATTCCGGTGATTTTGGGTCGACCATTCCTTGCCACTTCCAAAGCTGTCATTAAGTGTAGAAACGGTTCAATGAACTTATCCTTTGGAAATATGTCAATTGAACTGAACATCTACAAAATTGGAAGTCAGCTATCTGAACCCTCTGCTCATATACTTGATGTGTGCTTTGTCCACGAGATTGCTCCCGAAAGTTGCGGAGTTGATGAACTTTGCTTTACAGATCTCGACGACACTACCACATCACTGTTTGATCTTGCACAACATCTTAGCGAGGACACCATTTCCACACTTGAGTCCGACACTCCTGACTCATCACCATCCGAGTCTGTATCTTTTACAGGCTATGAGCTTCTTTGTGACTCCGAAAATCAGTCGATGATCCCACCTTCTATTATTTCTCCGCCAGCATTAGATCTCAAACTTTTACCTTCTCATCTTAAATATGCATATTTAGGTGAGAATGAGTCTTTACCGGTTATCATATCCGCTTCTCTAGCATCAGAGCAAGATAATGCACTTTTGACGGTATTGAGATCTAATAGGGAGGCGTTTGGTTGGACCATGGCGAACATCAAAGGGATTAGTCCCTTGATTGTAGAACATCATATACACTTGATGGGTGATACCAAACCAACCCGAGAACCACAGAGACGGTTGAACCCCGTCATGAAGGATGCGGTGAAGAAAGAGATCGTCAAATTCCTTGACAATGGTATTATTTACCCAATCTCCGATAGCCAATGGGTGAATCCAATACATGTCATCCCTAAGAAATCTGGCATCACAGTTATTACCAATGAGGAAAATGAGTTAATTCAGATACGCACCCAAACTGGGTGGCGTGTATGTATTGATTACAGAAAACTCAATGCCGCTACGAGGAAAGACCACGTTCCTCTACTTTTCATTGATCAGATACTGGAACGCTTAACTGGACGTGAGTATTATTTCTTTATGGACGGATACTCAGGCTATAATCAGGTCCCCATTGCCAAAAAGGATCAAGATAAAACCACATTTACTTGTCCTTTTGGTACCTTTGCTTATAGAACGAATGCCCTTTGGGTTATGCAATGCTCCCGCTACATTTCAGCGGTGTATGATGGGGATATTCTCTGACATGGTCGAGAATTTTTTGGAGATTTTCATGGACGATTTCTCGATTTTCGGAGACTCTTTTTCTGACTGCCTATCGAATCTTGACGCAGTTCTTACTCGTTGCAAAGAGAAGAACTTAACCTTGAATTGGGAAAAATTCCATTTCATGGTCCAAGAGGGAATTGTGCTTGGACATGTTATTTCATGAAAAGGTATTGAGGTTGACAGAGCTAAGATAGATGTCATTCAAAACCTTCCTCATCCCAAAAGCGTCAAGGATATCCGATCATTTCTTGGCCATGCGGGCTTTTACAGGAGATTCATTAAGGATTTTAGCAAAATTGCTAGACCTTTAACTCTTCTTTTGGCCAAGGATACGACCTTCCACTTTGACTTGGATTGTGAGGCAGCATTCGACTCACTCAAACACTCCCTCACTACAGCCCCCGTTCTATCGTCTCCAGATTGGGACCACCCTTTTGAGCTTATGTCTGATGCATTAGATTTTGCAGTTGGTGCAGTCTTAGGACAGCACATTGAAAAGATGCCACACGTGATCTATTATGCAAGTAAGACCCTGAACGATGCTCAAATTAACTATACAACTACCGAAAAAGAACTTTTGGCGGTTGTATTTGCATTAGAAAAATTCAGGCCATACTTGATTGGCTCACCAATAGTTGTGTACACTGACCATTCCGCCTTGAAACATCTTTTGGCGAAGAAGGATGCTAAAGGTAGGCTAATACGTTGGATCCTTCTATTACAAGAATTTGATCTTGTTATCAAAGATAAGAAAGGATGTGAAAACGTTGTAGCCGACCATCTTTCACGCATCTCTTCTTCACCTGTGACCCTGCCGATCAATGATTCATTTCCGGACGAACAACTCTTGAGCGTATCCGATGAACCTTGGTTCAGGGATATTGTGAACTATCTTGTCACGGGACTTATACCCAGCGATTGGTCAAAACAGGACAAACATCGTTTTCTATCCCAAGTAAAACACTTTTACTGGGATGATCCATATCTGTTTAAGTATTGTCCTGACCAGATCATTCGCCGGTGTGTCCCGAATGAGGAATTCAAGAGTGTTCTATCTTTTAGTCATGATCAGGCATGTGGGGGTCACTTCGGTCCTAAAAAGACGGTGGAGAAGGTTTTGCAATGCGGTTTTTATTGGCCGACTTTGTTCAAAGACGCATTTGACCATTGCAAAACCTGTACACAGTGTCAACACACGGGTAGGATTTCCCGGAGAAATGAGATGCCCCAGCAACCCATCTTAGTGGTTGAAATTTTCGATGTTTGGGGCATTGATTTTGTGGGTTCCTTTCCCAACTCCTTTGGGAATCTGTATATACTGCTTGCGGTTGATTACGTCTCAAAGTGGGTTGAAGCCATTCCATGTCGCACTAATGACAAAAAGGTTGTCATTAAGTTCTTAAAAGAAAACATCTTTTCGCGATTTAGACACCCACGCGCTATCATTAGCGATAACGGGACACATTTCTGCAACAGGTCTTTCGAGACTTTGATGCGGAAATATGCAATCAACCACAGACTTTCTACACCCTATCATCCCCAAACGAGCGGGCAGGCTGAGATTTCGAATAGACAGATCAAACAAATCTTGGAGAAGACTGTTGCTAAGAATAGAAAAGATTGGTCGACCAAATTGACAGATGCTCTTTGGGCATTCCGAACTGCATTTAAAACCGATCTAGGGATGTCTCCATATAGGTTAGTGTTTGGGAAGGCTTGTCACTTGCCAGTCGAGATTGAGCATAAAGCATTGTGGGCTATTAAGGAAATCAACTTTGACTTAAACCAAGCCTGCAACTTTCGGAAGCTGCAATTAAATGAGCTAAGCGAACTCCGCGATGAAATTTATGATAACGCTGTAATTTTAAAGAATAGGACTAAGGTTTTTCACGATAAAAACATTTTGAGGAAAACATTTACACCTGGTCAACAAGTCCTTCTTTATGATTCACGACTACATCTTCACGCGGGTAAGCTTCGATCTCGGTGGAAGGGACCTTTTGTTGTGCGGTCTGTATACCCGCACGGGGCACTTGAGGTAGAAAATGTTCAAAACGGCACATTTTTCAAAGTGAATGGACATAGACTAAAGCTGTATTTTTCCACTGACCCCACGGAGGAGCTCCTGTTCTTACAGGAGCCATTTTATCTTGATTAAAATTCCTCCGTCTCACCTCCATGACCTGTAAATTACTGCATCATTTTTTTGAATGGAGGTGAGTGAAAAGAATAAGTTTGGGGGAGGATCTTCACTTAAATATTTTGCCCCCACTAATAAATTCCTCCCAGGCTTACAGTTTTTTTTGTAGATATAGCGGTTGGCAACAGTGAGGACACTGTTGAAAACAAGTTTGGGGGAGGTTTGTGCTTATTTTTGCATCATTTGCATATCATTTGCATAAGCACAAAACATTTCTTTAGAAAACCTATAAAAATTTCAAAATTTTTTGAAAACTATAAAAATTTAAAAAAATTCAAAAAATAAAAATATTTTTGTACATAAATAAGATAATAAAAGATTAGATAGTGAAAAATTACATCCAAAAGATTGGAAAAATTTAAGAAAACCAAGAAAATTAGAAGTTTTCTTATACGAACTAGTAATAAGTAGTGATGAGCCGTTGTCCCAAGGGTTAGTAAGATGAAGGAAGTCACTAATCTGAGGATAAAAATAAGTCTGAAAAATAGTTTCTATTCTGGAAGCCAAACATTTTGAACGTTGACACCCTACTATTCGCACTTACACACGTCTTGAAACTCGGGATAGTAGATGATACCTTGAAATGCTCTTGTCTAAAAGCCAAAGTATGAAGGAAATAAAAAATGATGATGAAGAAAATATAAAATGGTGAAGAAAAAAATGAACACTGGTTTTGTTATCGCCAAGACAGCAATAAAAAAATATAGCGAGGGTGCTTCATCACCTAGTGCCTTAGACCAACTGGTCTGGGAGTCACTGCTAAGCCTTAGGTGGTGCAAGACGAGGAAAAACACCAAATAAGCAAGCACATGAATAATCGGTCGATTAGTACCTCAAGAAGTATTAACGGTCGCATGAAAGTGTGTGAGCAAATTCATCTAAACATTCATTAATTAAAAAGTACTGAGGCAGATAGACAAGAGTATGATAGCTTGAATTGAATTCTCCGGGTGTAGGGATGTCCTTTACACACACGTAGGGTTATATGATCGATGTTTGGAAGAAAGATAGGAATGAAGAATAAAGACGATGTTTTATTGAGGGATGATGTGATTTCAAACATCTTTTCATGACTATTAAGATAGGGCTCATGACAACCGAAAAGCTAGCATAGTTGGAAACTCTAATTTCCAAAGCTTTTCTTTTACAATTCTTATCTTTATATGTAATATTCACGGTCTTCCTTTTATTATTGGATTTTGTGGGTGCAATCCGCTGAAAACCCTCAGGAGACAACACTCCTCCTACTAGGGATACATAGAGGTTTAAAGGCTTGTTGCACGTGCTCAGTGCAATCATGTTGCCTACGAAAGTGTGCTAGTTAGTTTTTCTCTTTCATTATTTTCTCCTTCTCTTTTTAATAAAACAATTCGCTCGAAACGACCGAAAATAAGTTTGGGGGAATTTGATCAGTCGAAAATATTGTATTTTTAACACGTCAATTTCCCTATCATTTGCACTCATCTAGTAGTGTTCGGTTTGCATATTGCACATATTAGCAAAACAGCTGTAAAATACCAGATTACCTGTGTTGTATACTTAAACCGAAATTTCTGAGGGAAATTAAGTGTTTATTATGGCATCGCATCATCCTTGTATTGCGCAACACTTGTTTCGAAGTCTGTGCAGGAAATTCCAGGAGAAAAGCCAAAGTTGTCAAAGTGTTGATAAAAAATACACCAACTCAAGGACTTGAGATCTGGTAGTAATCTAGAAGGAATTGTGAAATTCAATATTTCAGAAAAATACCAGGAAGATATCAGAAAGCCACAGTTGAAGAATGAAGCCATAATGCTCCTATTGGGCCGCGGATCCGCGGCCGGAGCCGGCTTGCGCCGCGGATCCGCGGCCATCTTGCCACGTCACCATCTCAGCTTCACTTCAGAACTCTTCTATCAGTTCCTACACTTCATCAATCCAATGCAATTTCTACAGAACTCCAGAAGCTTCTTCAGTACAACAAGCCCTTTGATATAAGCTAAGATGTCATAGCTTCCAAAGCAAGCTTCACCTTAACTACCTTAAAAGCCTAGAACCTTCTCCCTAATCTCCTAACTTAAGGTGGAAGCTAAACCCTAACTAACTAGTTCTAGAGGTTTCTACCTAACTAACTAGCTTACAAGGGAAGCTAACATAATCCAAGCTTCTTAAGGAAGCTAATCATTCTTAAGCCTATAAAAAGGACCCTAGGATTCACTTCTAAAGGTTGTTCAACAATTCTTCCCACAAGTTGAGTGACACAACTTGTGCCTCAAAATCCTAACCCTAATCCAATCAAAAAGCCAAAAGTTCATTAATCACCAAAGCTTCTTCTTATCTCTCTCCCCAAATTCAATACAAGTTGAGTGACACAACTTGTAAACCCTAATTCAAAATCCAAGCCAATTTCAAGAACACCGAGTACCATTCAAGCAAGAAGCCTTCAACCTTTTAGGAGCGGAGCCGATCTTCAATCGAGCAAGTGATCCAAGCCGATCCGCGACTCAAGGAGACGAGCGAAGCCAAATCGACGATCGAGTTCATTCCTCTTGTAGTTCTTGAGCGATTTGTAACGGAATTGTTGATAAATAAAAGGTGAAATTATTTAATCTTTCTTTCTTTAAATTCTTACATCATGATTCGATCTCAATTTGTGATTGTGGTTCGTGTTGTGATGTTTGAGTAAAACTCCGCTCGTAAAGGAGTCGAGACGATCAATAGAATGATGATGTAGCAAATCTTAAAACGATTCTTAAGTCCTACGAGTTATGTAAACTCTAGCAAATTGAAGAATCGACAACCTAGTTTCGTTGCGATGCTTTCTTGATTGTGATCGCTCGTAATTAGGGATCCACGATCGATTCTTGAATTTGCTAGAGACTAGAATGTGAATGATATCGATGAAAGAACAAGGGATAGATGATGAAACACTAGTTTCACAAGAAATCCCTAATTCTCGTTGATCATCATCGATCTAGTATCAATTCATCGATGGATAAGAATACGTAATCGCTAGATTTCATCAGATCTATAGATCCGATCGATTCCTACGAGCCTCACTTCGATTCTTAATATTTGATTTGGAAATCATAAATTCTCAAATCTTGATTTTAATGTTTTCTAGTTATTAGATCTAAATTTTACTAGTTCTTGAACTTCAATTCTATAAATCATGAATTGTTTCTTTTCTTTTTCTTTAAATTTTCGACTCATCTAATTTGAAATACGAACGATTACACTTTCCCTGTGGACGATCCGCACTTACTAACGCGCTACAATCGACACCGTTATTGATTGCGGTCAAATATTTTTTGTTGTGACTTCTATACAATTTTCTTTACTACACAACAAGAATTCGTATCAATCATTGAGCATTGATTTGAGTTCTGGAAATATTTTTGTCTTTCACTGAATGCTGAGCATTCATCATAGCTCTAGGGCCTCATTTAAAGAACAGTTTATGTTCTATCAGCACACACATGAGGAACACGTGGCGCGCTTAGCGCTAGCGCCAGTCAATGAGCGCAGTGCGCTATATTTGGAGCGCTGAGGCACTGGCAGCGCTTTGCGCTAGATGCGGAGCGCTGAGGCGTTTCTGTTAAGTAGCGCATACGTGAGGAGCACGTGGTACGCTTGGCGCTGAGCGCCAGGTAATGAGCGCAGTGCGCTATATTTGGAGCGCTAAGGCTCTTCAAAATTAAGAGCGCCAAGGCTCTGCAGTGCTTTGCGCTAGATGTGGAGCGATGAGGCTCTTTTTGATTAGGAGCGCTAAGGCTCAGCAGCGCTTTGCGCCAGATGTGGAGCGCTGAAGCTCTTCTGCTAAGTAGCGCACACGTGAGGAGCACGTGGTGCGCTTGGCGTTGTGCGCCATTCCAAGAGCGCAAAGCGCTATTTTATGAGCGCACTAGCTAACTGATCAACTTTATGATCCGAGAAATAAATTCTTGTTTATAAGAGACTTTATCTCAAGATTCTAGGAACAAAAAGTTCTTACTTTATAGGAGATGCTTCAATCTCTTATATTGATGAAAGGCTTTGCCTTTATGGATCTGTGATCCTTAAGAGAATTGAATTATTCTTCCCCCTTTCTTTATAATGAGATGTTCATGATCTCTTTGTATAAAAGACCTTAGTCTTATAGATCTATGATCTGTGAGAAGAATTATGTTCTTCTTCTTATTTTATGATGAGATCCTTTAATATCTTTGTGAAAGACCTTGGTCTTGTAGATCTATGATCTATGAGAAAGAAGTGAACTCTTCTTTTTAATATGAGATGATTTCATCTCTCGGATTATTATTTACCTTGAAGAAAAGTTGTTCATCTACCGAGAGTTTGGCACTTCTTTCTGAGATTTCTCAAAGTTTATAAGGGGATTTCTCCCTATGCCTCTGTATATCCTGTGGGGTCCTTAAACCCATGGACTATGATGTCCTTAACCTCGGACTGTCGGGTCCTTAAGCCCATGGACTATGATGTCCTTAACCTCGGACCGTAATGTCCCTAAACTAGTCGACTGCAATGTCCTTAAACTAAACAATAGAGCTCAATTGCTCTCTTGTTGGATCTAAACGATCCCGTTAAGTTGATCTTAGTCTAAAACTAGACTAACGTATCCTTAACTAACGTTTAAGTTGATCTTAGTCTCAAATGAGACTAACGTATCCTTAAACCGAACCCCAAATCCAAATCTAAGAAAATACGGATTTGGACTAATCCACGCCCTACGGGCGACAACATAAATTAGTCTCCGTATACAATCCACGGGCAACCAAAAACAAAACAAACACCCACGACACGAAGGGACCATCTGGAGAAGGAGAAAGTAGTTACCGCGATGCGGTAGGGTAATTAACTGCAGGGGCTTGCGCCTGCAGGGAAGAGCGTCGCCACAATCAAAAACCCCTCAACGAGGGGGAATCTGACAAAGTCTGCTACATCGGCCGCATCCGTTTAAACCTTCGATATACGGTGTCATAAATCAACTTGGCATCTTCGGAGAGGTGGACGGATAGCACCAATTAGCATCTGCCCTCGAAATTCAGGCAAGACGGACCTACACGGTCGCGTCTCTGTTTTCGGCGGAGAACAGATTCTGGCACGCCCGGTGGGACCTTTTCCTCTTTCCACTCCACACTTCGTGTGTCGTGTTTTTCCCGTGATCAGATAATCGCGGTGTGTATGTTTGTGGTTGCCCTTAGGGGAGTGGATACTGAAGTCGGCGCTTCGTCTCTATGAAGAATGGCGTTTATTCCTACCTTAAAAACACAGGCTCTGTCATATCTTGTGGAATCAAGTACGGGCCACTTGCAGGCTCAAATCTCTGCTATCCGGCTCTTCAAGAAATCAACGCGCGTCTCTTTGGATCGATGCTCCCACCTCCCACCCTCGGTGTCTCAACGCTGATGAAGGAGGCCCAGAGGAAATCTGTCTTCCACGGGCTGGCTCCCTAAGCTGCAACTTTGCCGATAGAATTAGTCCTCCAACAAGTGGCACCTGCCAAGGACCAAGGTCGACGTAGGGGGAAGAATATTTAGGCTCTTAAAGGGAACAGGGGGCAGGCTCCGGAAAAATCCTGAAGCTAGTCAAATCCCGGCCGTAAGAAACGGTCGACATCGATATCAGCATCATACAAAATGAGCTGGGGGTAGTTCTCCGTATGGTCCTGTTTCAACCCCAGTAGTGAATGTTGTTGTTCCAACTGGGAACAGCTTCAAATTTTTGTGAAGTGTCAGACAAAGTTCTCCTACCGCAATATTGAAGAAATCTCCGCAGCCCCTGGAGATCCCACGAGAGCAGAAACAAGTTCGCTCCCTGAGACAACTTTCCTTATCTATATATAAGGTGTGGAAGCGAGTAAAGGGGAATCACCCCAAGACGAATCCTGATACAGCGGTTCTTCTCAAATCCAAAGCGGCTTTTCACAAAAAGAGGCCTAATAAAGCTCAAGTGCCCGAAGGGAACTCCAAAGGCCAAGACTCTAAATACCCCAAGCCTGGGGGCATGGTAGTTCACATAGTCTATGTGTAGAATTCCAAAGACGAAGTTCAGGTTTATACTAGTCATTGACCTCAAACTCGGTCCGTGACAAAAGTTCAACTGCAACGTGAAAAGCTACAGGAGATACTCGCTTAGGCGGCAGCAAACGCTAATCCATCACCTAAGGAAAATTGACTTGGGAATGGCAAACGACCCGAGGCCTACGTTCGTCAATGAACTGTTGTCTGAAGAAAAGAAGGCTACGCTTAAAGACGTGCTCATGCAGTATAAAGATTTCTTCGTATGGAACTATTCCGAGATGCCAGGACTAGATCCGGAGATTGCCGTCCACAAATTGGAGATATCTTCGGACGTCAAGCCGATCAAACAAGCACCGAGAAGAATGCGGCTCGATCTTGAGATGAGCATCAATGCCGAGGTCAAGAAGCTAATCGACTCTGGCTTCATCCAAGAGGTTCACTATCCTGACTGGATCGCCAACATCGTCCCAGTGATGAAGAAAAATGGGACTGTGCGCATATGCGTAGACTTCTGGGATCTCAACAAAACTTGCCCGAAGGACAACTTTCCAGTACTGGTCACCGAGCTGATGATAGACAACACGTCCACTCACAAAGTCTTCTCTTTCATGGACGGCTCATCAGGGTACAATCAAATAAAGATGCATCCCAAAGATCTAAAGCATACCGCTTTCTAGACCCCTTTGGGCATATTCTGCTACAAGGTGATGCCTTTCGGTCTAAAGAACGCCGATGCCACCTATCAGAGGGCCATGACGAAGATTTTCGATGACCTCATACATGAAATCGTCGAATGCTATATTGACGACCTCGTAATTAAAAGCAAATCATATGAGGAACATTTAGAGCATCTGAAGATCGTGTTTCAGCGCCTTCGGAAATACAACTTGAAGATGAACCCTCTCAAATGCGCATTCAGAGTTTCCTCGGGCAAGTTCCTGGGATTCATCATCTGACACCGAGGAATCGAGATAGACCCGTCGAAGATCAAGGCAATTATGGAAATGCCCTCGCCAAGAACACTCAAACAACTACGGTCTCTCCAAGGGAAGCTCGCATATATCTGGTGGTTCATAGCTAACCTCTCCGGCAAATGCCGTCCCTATAGTCACTTGATGAAGAAGGGAACCCCGTTCGTTTGGGATCGCAAATGCCAAAGCGCACTGGATGAAATCAAGCAATACCTACAGAATCCGCCAGTACTAACCGCTCCGATCAAAGGAAAGCCTCTCATTCTGTATACAACTACCCTCGAAGGTTCTTTAGACGCGCTGTGGGCACAAGAAAACGACCAAGGGAAAGAAAGAGCCATCTACTACTTGAGTCGAGTTCTATTGGGGGAAAAAAGAAATTACTCCCCCATCGAAAAACACTGTCTAGCGTTGCTCTTCGCAATAACGAAGCTCAGACACTACGCGTTCGCACACGAGGTCCATCTCATATCAAAGGTGGATCCTCTCAAATATTTGATGTCAAAGGCCATATTAACGGGACGGCTCGCTAAATGGGCCCTACTCTTAATGGAATTCTCGGTGACATACAGACCTCTCAAGGCAGTGAAAGGCCAGGCCATCGCCGACTTCCTCGCTGAACATCCGATACCTGCCGATTCTCCTTTGAACTGCGAATTGCCCGACGAGCACGCGTTTGACACAATCGACGGTGAGAGAAGAGAGAGTGAAACCCGATGGGAATTCTACTTCGATGGGGCATCTTCCATGAATAAGCGCAAACAAAGCACCCCATAATCAAATCTGGGGTAGGCCTCATCTTCGTGACTCCACAAGGAGGGATAATACGCTTTGCCTTCTCCTTAACGGAACCGAGGACAAACAATGAAGCTGAATATGAAGCTTTGATAGCAGGTCTTGAGATCGCTGTCGACATGGGAATTGAAAACCTCCTCATATACGGAGACTCCCAGCTGGTCGTTAGTAAAGTAAACGACGACTATCAGACGTGCAAACCAGAGTTGGTAAAGTACGGCGAAAGGGTACAGCAATTGCTGGCTCAAATCCCTGCCTATGCCCTGGAAAGCATACCGCGCGCGGAAAATAGCAAAGCGGATGCACTAGCCAAGCTCGCTAAAGAACTGGCTGACGAAAACCTTGACGATGTGAGGATCGTCGTCCAAAGCCGTCGGGTTCTTGCACTGGCAGAAATATCTCCGGAGTCGTCCGAAGAAAAGGGAGCGACTGAGGAAATAGCCCTACAAATAAAAGACCAGGAAAAAGCTAAGGATTGGAGAGAAGTCTTTATAGACTACTTCAAATCCCGTCGAATGCCTGAAGATGCGTCCTCAAGACATCAGCTCATGAAACGAGCTCTGTCTTTTTCCTTCGTCAATGATACTCTGTACAAGAGACCATTCGACTCTCTATACCTAAGATGCCTGGGGCAGGAAGAGGCAAGGAGAGTTTTCAAAAAACTCACGACGGACTCTGCGGTTCTCATCAAGCCTGGCCGAAGATGAAACTGAAGATCAAAAGGATGGGCTACTATTGGCCTACGATGATCCAAGACTGCCTCGAATAAGCGAAGCAGTGCTACTCGTGCCAGATTCACGGGGACTTTATCCACCAACATCCAAATCCACTACATCCAACGGTGGCCAGCTGGCCATTCGAAATGTAGGGAACTGACATAATCGGCCCCATCAAACCAGCATCATCCAGAGGACATCGGTTCATCCTGGCAACAACCGATTACTTCTCTAAATGGGCAGAAGCAGTACCGCTGAGGGAAGTGAAGACGGAGAATATTCTCCATTTCTTCAAGACACACGTCATTTACCGGTTCGGCACTCCGCGACGGATTATCCCCGATAACGGGCCAGCCTATAGAAGCCACAAGATCAGCCGCTTCGCACAACAGTATAACATAGATTGGAGATACTCTTCATTCTATAATCCCCGAGCTAACGGTCTTGCTGAGGCTTTCAACAAAACATTGACGAAGATCGTGAAAAAGACAGTGTCTCGAAATAAAAAGGACTGGCATGAGAGACTGCATGAAGCTCTCTGGGCGTATCGAACTACGTTCAAAACGGCCACAAACACAACGCCGTATGCATTGGTATTTAGAACGGAAGCGATACTCCCCCTCGAGATAGAGTTACCCTCTATATGAGTGGCGGTTCAATACGAGCTAACAGACGAAGAAAATGCTCACCTTCCCCTTGAGGATTTCGACGCCCTTGATGAAACCCGGCTCATGGCGCAAAAAAATATGGAGGCTTACAAAGCAAAGATGACGTGCTCATACGAGAGATTGACTAGGCCGAGAACATTCTGCCAAGGCAAACTCGTGCTAGTGGTCAAAAGACCTATGATCCCTAATCGTGCCAAGTGGGGAAAATTCGAGCCGAACTATGAAGGCCCGTATATCATAGACAAAGTTTACCAGGGTGGAGCCTATCTACTCATGGACGTGCATGGTGAAAGACCTTTCAGGCCAATAAACGGTCGCTTCCTAAAAAAATACTACGCCTGACGAGTCACGGCCTAGGTCAACGATAGATGACGACGCCTACGTCCGCTCGCTATCTTCCTAAGCCCAAACTCTATAAGTAGTAACCGGCTACGGACCGAAACGTCCTTAAACTAACGATGGACCACTATGTCCTAAAACTGGCTGTTGACTGAGACGTCGATAAACTACTACTGACCGCAGCATCCCAAGGCTAGCGACGCAAAAAAAACGGTATGTCCATAAGCAAAATGGGCACGGATGAAAACCTGAAAGGGCTCTGTGAGTAAAAACAGCAGGACTACCGGCGAGTTTTGTGAAAACCCGAAAGTGCGCGATCTCGTTAAAAGACACTTGCAAGGCCCTCTCAACCTTGTGAGGAAAAAATGCCTGCGTGAGATCCTTACGACTCACAAGGGAGCAACACACTTAGGGATCCCCACGATTCCTAAGGAGAAATTACACTTACGAGATCCTCACGACTCGTAAGGAGAATTCCCCTTTGAGACCCTCACGGCTTACAGGGTTCAAAAGCCTTAAGCTACAGGGATCTGAACATGTTCTTAAGCCATCACAATCTCCAATGCTGCCCTACAAGCGGTTCAATGCTGACCCTTGTATACAATCTACGGGTGAGATTAAACATTCCCCTAACAAAGTCACATCCGCGACTTGGGATATGTTTACACAGTGGACATCCCTTGTAAGTCCTCTCGACTTATAAGGAGAAAACACTCTTGTAAGATCCTTATGACTTATAAGAGAACATACACTTAGGAATCCTCACGATCCCTAAGGAGAAAACGCACCTACGAGATCCTCACGACTCATAGGGAGAAATAGTTTTATGAGACCCTTACGACTCATGAAGTCAAAAGCCTTAGTCGACAGGATCCTAACCATGTTTACTAAGCCACCTTTGTTCGACATCGACGGAGGCAAATGATGATTCACTCCTGGAAATATTCCAGTTGTAGCGATGCAGATGCCTAAATCGGTATCAAATCCCAAGTTCGCAGCGAAAAGCCAGCAATCCACGAATACATATGAAATAACCGAAATGATGGGGCAACTTGCAACGAAATCAGCAAGTAAAAATGTATGCATACAAAATATCCGAAATGGTTGGGCGACTCGCAATAAAAAGCAGCGAGTAAATAAAACAAATAGCCGAAATGATTGGGCACCGCGAAAAATAGCCAAAATGATTGGGCAATCGCGACTTTCGCGATATAAAAGCTGAAATGATAGAGCATCGCGGAAAGAAAAATATATAAAATGAAACTTTTTTCCCTACAGGTGAGATCACATCGATCCCTGTATACAATCCAGGGGCACAAACAAAGAGGGAACCATACCTTCCCACCAGGCTCCATCAGGAAAAGAAACCAAATCTCGACGGTTCACAGACAGCCTGGAGATCATCTCAACATTCGTCTCATTACAACAGACGCAACGTCAGCAAAGCGGAACCGCGGCAATTCCCAGTTCCATGACTCGGCGGTGCACAGACAACCGAGAGTTAACCCCCGACTCCGTTAAATGCGGATAAAGTCAACTCCTGACTCCGTGAAATGCGGATAAAGTCAACCTCTCCTGGTCTCGTGGAACACGGCTAATGTCAATCCTGACCCCGTGGGAAGCGTCCAGATCAAATCCTGGTCTCGTGGAACACGGCTAATGTCAATCCTGACCCCGTGGGAAGCGTCCAGAGCAAATCCTGGTCTTGTGGAACACGGCTAATTTCAATCCTGACCCCGTGGGAAGCATCCAGAGCAAATCCTGGTCTAGTGGAACTCGGCTAATGTCAATCCTGACCCCGTGGGAAGCGTCCAAAGCGGATCTTGGTCCTGTGGAACACGGCTAATGTCAATCTCGACCCCGTGGGAAGCGTCCAGACTGGATCCTGGTCTCGTGGAACAGGATAATGTCAATCTTGACCCCGTGGGAAGCATCCAGAGCAAATCATGGTCTCTTGGAACACGGCTAATGTCAATCCTGTCCCCGTGGGAAGTGTCCAGAGCGGATCCTGGTTCTGTGGAACACGGCTTATGTCAATCCTGACCCCGTGGGAAGCATCCAGAGCAAATCCTGGTCTTATGGAACACGGCTAATTTCAATCCTGACCCCGTGGGAAGCGTCCAAAGCAAATCCTGGTCTCGTGGAATATGGCTAATGTCAATCCTGACCCCGTAGGAAGCGTCTAGAGGGGATCCTGGTCTTATGGAACACGGCTAATGTCAACCCTGACCTCGTGGGAAGCGTCCAGAGCAAATCCTGGTCTCGTGGAACACGGCTAATGTCAATCCTGACCCCGTGGGAAGCATCTAGAGTGGATCCTGGTCCTGTGGAGTCAATCATGCCCCCGTGGGAAGCATCCAGAGCAAATCCTGGTCTAGTGGAACACGGCAAATGTCAATCCTGACCCCATGGGAAGCATCCAGAGTAGATCCTGGTCTTGTGGAACAAGGCTAATGTAAATCCTGACCCCATGGGAAACATCCAGAGCAAATCCTGGTCTTGTGGAACATGGCTAATGTCAATCCTGACCCCGTGGGAAGCATCCAGAGCAAATCCCGGTCTAGTGGAACACGGCTAATGTCAATCCTGACCCCGTGGGAAGCGTCCAAAGCGGATCCTGGTCCTGTGGAACACGGCTAATGTCAATCCCGACCCCGTGGGAAGCATCCAGAGCAAATCCTGGTCTCGTGGAACATGGCTAATGTCAATCCTGACCCCGTGGGAAGCGTCCAGAGCGGATCCTGGTCCTGTGGAACACGGCTAATGTCAATCCTGACCCCGTAGGAAGCCTCCAGAGCGGATCCTGGTCATGTGGAACACGGCTAATGTCAATCCTGACCCCGTAGGAAGCGTCCAGAGCGGATCCTGGTCCTGTGGAACACGGCTAATGTCAATCCCGACCCCGTGGGAGCGGATCTTGGTCCTGTGGAACACGGCTAATGTCAATCCTGACCCCATGGGAAGCATCCAGAGCGGATCCTGGTCCTTATGGAATACGGCTAATGTCAATCCCGACCCCGTGGGAAGCATCCAGAGCAAATCCTGGTCTCGTAGAACACGGCTAATATCAATCCTGACCCCGTGGGAGGCGTCCAGAGCGGATCCTGGTCCTGTGGAACACGGCTTATGTCAATCCTGACCCCGTGGGAAGCATCCAGAGCAAATCCCGGTCTCGTGGAACACGGATAATGTCAATCCTGACCCCGTGGGAAGCGTCCAGAGCAAATCCTAGTCTCGTGGAACACGGCTAATGTCAATCCTGACCCCGTGGGAAGCGTCCAGAGCAAATCCTGGTCTCATGGAACACGGCTAATGTCAATCCTGACCCCGTAGGAAGCGTCCAGAGCGGATCTTGGTCCTGTGGAACATGACTAATGTCAATCCTGACCCCGTGGGAAGCCTCCAGAGCGGATCCTGGTTATGTGGAACACGGCTAATGTCAATCCTGACCCCGTGGGAAGCGTCCAGAGCAAACCCTGGTCCTATAGAACACGGCTGAAGTCAATCCTGGCCCCGTGGGAAACAGCCAGAGCGAATCCTAGTTCCGTGAAACACGGTTAAAGTCGATCCTGACCCCGTAGGAAATGTCCAGAGCAACCCCTGACTCCGTGAAATGCGGATAATGTCAACCTCATAAATCACTAATGGGTCCTCTCGACTCGTAAGGAAGAAAACTCTCTTGTGAGATCCTTACGACTCCCAAGAGAAAACACACTTAGGAATTCTCACGATTCCTAAGGAGAAATACATCTACGAGATCCTTTCGACTCGTAGGGAGAAAATTCTTTATGAAACCCTCACGGCTCATAAAGTTGAAAAGTATTAGGTGACAGGTCCTAACTGTTGGAGATAGTGCCCTCATAGTCAATTATTGGATCGCAGGTACGTGATTGCAATGATTGCGGAGGACCTATCCCGGTAGGACAGTCTTACTCGAGATGATAGTATGCTATCTGGTTTGCCTTTATCAGTCGTGTACATGTTCAGGTGACTGATTGCATGTTACACTTTGATAGAGCCCTTAGGATCTTACTTTACTACCAACAGTATGATGGCGATCATATACGTGAGAGTTGGGTAGTTTATATGCATATCCTTAATTGTGGTCCCTAGTCGTGGGAGTTTCGAGACAGGGCATCGATACTCCGGAGTAGACTAGTGTGTACAGTCGAGACCCCGACGAGGGGCGGTGGCCGGTCTCACAAGCCACTGGTGTCAGTTGGATCACCTAAGATGTATACAGGTGCTCATTGGGTTATGAGTACACCGGACAGAACTCGCCGGGAATCTGCTAGTTAGTATTATATCTACCGTCAGATAGCAGTTCCCTGGTGACATGTGTACAGGTTAGTTCATCGACCTGAGGTCGTCATTTGTCTCGTGTGAGTTCCCACTGTGCTTTGATTTCTACCCTACCACGGCTCAAAGGAGTCGTGCAAACAGGTAGTTTTTGGGTACAGTCCCGAGCCATATGGAGGCACGTGAGAGGATCGGCAGGGGATTCGTCTCTCCCGATATTGGGGGCGAGGTCGTGCTGTGTCTAGGAGAGCCATTACACAAATCCATGGCCATGGTAGGAGATTTACTGGTAGGTACTCCAGTAGTATCTCAGGGTGTTATTGGGCTACACTCCGACACGACTTATACTGCTATTGGGGGTCTGACGTTACTAGCCCCCTAGGCGGATATGCGATACTCATAGACGAACGGACCGGACTGTATATACATTGTCACTGTTAGGCTCAGTAGGGTTTTCGGAGGAGTTCGCTCATCGGTCTCCCTTGAGTTCGCTCCTCGGCCACCCTTGAGGTCAGTCCATGGGCAGCCGTTACGCATTGCTAGTGCCGCTGACGGTTTGTGGTTAAACCCACTGCCATGGTACTGACGAGTCATTAGAGTCCCCCACAGACAGTTTCCCAAGTTCGGGCGAAACGTTGTAGAGGCCGTATGGTTTTATGGCAGGGTTCGGAAAATGCACGTGCGTTTTCGCACGTGTTATTTTTCGGGCAGATAATACTGGTCGGCTTTGGTTTAAGCCGGATCCGAGTATTATATTGAGTAGGTATAATATCTTTGTCTCAGTTGCATTTGTATTCGGTCGTAATACAAATGCGGGTATATTTATACAGTTTCGGGGTTATCCTGAAAGTCGTTTCAGGATCACTTTTGGAAGTTGCCAGTTTCCAGTTTTCTATCTGCCGTCTTTTAACATTTGGTTAAAGGCGGATTTATCTTTTCTTGGATGAGAGTGAGTTGTGCTTTTAGAAGGTTCTAGAAGGTTCTAGAATTTTTGACAAGGCTAAGTGACTCATGCTTTGGTTTCATTACATTCTTGTTTTGGTTAAGATCTTTATGTTGATATTTTCATGTGTTCATATTATGATAAGGATGGTGGTTTATGGTCACCTCCTTATCTCCTCCTACACTCACCCTCCTCCTTCATATATGAATGAAAGGCCTCCTCTCTCATTCACTCTCTCTCACTTGATGTTTCATTTGCTAGAAAAGATTATGATAGGTTTTATCGGTGTATGGAATTTCACAGTACATTTCATTCCATCACCCAATTCCTTCGGCAACTTCATTAACCGATCGTCCACGGATTTGGACGAAGTGAGACAAAGTCATCTACTCATTCTCTACATCATTCTTGGTCGTCTCTTTTAGCAAACTTGACGATCGAGTTGCCTCAAGTCAGAGGCGGGAGCCCGTTTAAAGAACCGATCATGTGGTGCGACCTCGACGAGGATATCGGAGATCGACGAGATCGGAGCAGCCGCAACGGAGCGTGGGATGATGGTTGAAGAACGAAGGACTCGGATCGTTCGGTACAATCTTTCTACACTCTTTACAGTATGTTAGTTTAGCAATAATGGCAGATCCGGGTTAAAGTATACGATAGCGCCAGTTTAAAAGTTTTTGTTCCGCATTTGGCGTCTGTAGACTGCCGGGGCGCTAGCGTAGACTTACAGTGGTATCAGAGCCTCACCATTTTGCTATACTAACTTGTGCTAACGCGTTTAAAACATCGATCCGACCGGAAATCAAAAATCACAAAATTACAACTTGACAGTTTCTGTTGTTTTTAAACGGTCTGATAAAATTATTCTACACATCTCAGAATACTGTGCAGGCTTTTATTAGAACGACGTAGAAATTTGAGCACGTGATTCGATGGGACAGCCGCGGAAACGCGGTCAAACCTATGGTTTGACCGCGCATCCGCGGCCACACAGTGAGCTCGTGGCCCCAAATTTTCACAGTGGGTTCTTGGTTTGATTTTGGGGTTTTTGGTAAATATCGTTTTGGCCCAAGTTTTGTTACTGTTCACCAGTAAGCAGTGGGGCCCACTTTTTGATATTTGGTCTTTGGTCGATCGAAATTTAAACACGTTAGTTTACAGTGCTTACATTATATCTCCGACCGGGAATGTCATTTGATCGATAAACCGCGTCTGATTGCTATAGTTCTTTTAGACGGGTTTGCGAACGTGACATTCGCGTTGATGTTCTGTGTTGTGCTGTGATGTTGCGGATTTGTCGTGGTGGATAGCAGTGTGCAATGGTAGTACAGTTTGTGTTTATTTGTACATTTGATATTGCGGGGCGAGCGTCCAACTTGTGGACTGCCGTCACTGCCTGTTGTATAATATTCTTTTGGGGCACGACCAGGTTGCGGTCGATGTACCTATTGTACTATTTTTCATTACTGTACTAGGTTTTGCCCCGAGACGGAGTGCACGGATAGCCGGGTTCGGGAGGGCAACGGGTCCGCATCTCATGGCTTTGAGAGGCAGAGGGGTCCCACTCTAGAATTGGCAGACTATTCGCCGCACTCGTAGGGGGTACAGGTTGACCCAAGGAGGGGTGCTCAATTTACCGGATTCCGTGAAGTGCCGGGTGTTCCATTCACTATGCTGTGGGGACTACCTCGCTTCAGGTTTTAGCGGGTAACTTGCCGCACCCGTAGGGGTCTAGGTTTCATTGCACAGGCTATCCACACGACAGGGGAACGTCGAGTTTCAGCAGCGGCTCTGTGAAACTCGGGGATCCCAGATTATCTGTATTGTTCTGAGATGCTTATTACTTTTCTGTAATGTTGCATACTATCACGCCTGGAGCGATTATTGTATATTGGTTTATATACTATTAGATGTTGTATATGTTTTACACCCGCGCTAGTCCAGTCCCTGCTCTGTCGTTAGTTAAGTAACCTAACGGGTTATGACGGGACCCAGTGACGAATGCGGATGGCATATACGTACATTTTATTTTCGTTCTTTTCTGGTGTGATTAAATGATGGGACTGCGTTGATTCTGATCAACGCAAAGTAAAAACAAACCTGTATACAGTTGTTGGAACAATTTAAAAAGTGTTGTTACAAAGACGTTTCCTCTTGTTATGCATAGCGGTATTCAGTGGAATATCCTGCACCTCATTCAACGGGGCAAGGGCCGATATCCCTTCACCGGGACTAACCCCTTGGGCAGAAGTTTGCGTCAGAGTAATAACTTCACTATAGTCGATTACAAGTTGCTTTGCATAGCGGTATTCAGTGGAATATCCTGCACCTCATTCCACGAGGAAAGAGCCGAGATCCCTTTACCGGGAGTGACCTCTTTAGCAAAAGGTTTTCGCCACTATATTTTAAAAAGCTATCAGGTTCCTTCAGCGATATCAAGTTCACTACGCTAAAGGTTTTTCGCCAAAAACCAGCCGTAGCCCTCCGTCACTTCTTTTGGTATTCAGTAGTATTCAAGCTATGTATTTTGACCTAACGCCAAGGCATAGTGTTTGGTAGCTGCTGGGTATTCAATTGTTGCATAGATAGATGAGTTAGTTTGGGACAGCCGTTTTGCCATTTTGACCTAACGCCAAGGGCATGTGCGGGTGGGTTCAAATTAACAAGATAGTGATGGGTAGAACTTGGCATGTGACTTATGACATTTTGACCTAACGCCAAGGTTATAAGAGCATGGGGCAAAAACTATATCGAGAGTTTCTAAAGAAACTGAAACTTGCCAAGTATGCGCATACCTTCTGGAGTATGAGTAACGTGGATGCATTCCATCACGTTATCATGCGATGAGAGTTGGATCCTGATTCCCACTGATGAGTTGGTTTACTCTTCGGGTGATCCCGATTGATTCTTCTTTAGGTTTGGAGGAGAATTTGACAGGACAGTGGGAGGTTTCCGGATTAGATAAAATGATGACCATTCTGATCTAGGTTAGAGTGCACGCAGAGTGTTTCTTTTCTCTCTCTCTCTTTGGCAGCGACCTTTGACCGACCCCAGACTATGACTCAGTGACCAAGTTGACCGAACCTTCTTAAAATACTGGCGTTTGGATTGTCTGAGTTGCATAAGTCATTGCCACTCCTTCTTTTACCCTTTGCATTTCTCAGAACACCCGTATTACTACGGATATCCACTTCCATTGGATAGATCCATCGTATGGTTATATACGAACTCGAAGGGAATTCTTCGAGGATGGATCCAGGTTCAGGAGAAATAGAATTGGTTTATTCAGTTGTCTTTTATTATCACCTTCTCTCAGGTTGCGAGAGCTCCTTGGTTTAGGAGAGTACACCTATTACGCTTATTGGATAGTCTTATTCCAAACCATAGGCTGGTGCCGAAAGGTAGGGAATGAAGAAAACCAATTAGCCTAAGTAGGGTGTGCAGAAGGTAATATGTAAAGACAAAATAAAGGGATTAGAAAGAGGGCAAAGTAAATTGCGACTGATATCATTCACGACCAAAACCGCGTACTTCATCGCCGCTCCTATTTCACCTTTAAAAGAATAAGGTATTATTCAGTTGTCTTTTATCATCACCTTCTCTCGAGATGCGAGTACTCCTTAGTTTAGGACGGTACACCTATTATGCTTACTGGATAGTCTTCTTCCAAACCATAGGCTGGTGCCGAACGGTAGGGAAGGAAGAAAACCATTTAGCCTAACGATGGTGTACAGAAGGTAACGACTAAAGACAAATAAAGGGATTTGGAGAGATGGCAATAAAATATACGGTTGAAGTCATGAATTGGATTATGGAAGAGGCATTGCTATGAATACCAGGATACCCCTACGAAACATTTTCATGTTTCAGTGCATTGTTAAAGGAAAACTGTTTTCCCGATTAGACACTTACTCCAAGGGTATGTATTTACCAGGTTTCATTCTCATATCTGTATGGTTTTACAGATGATGAGTGGGAGTAAGATATTGGGAATTAGGTGATCATCCTCATTATATCGGAATTCGTTGTAATTGGTGATATTTGAGGAAATCGCCAGGGTACAGTTTTCCACCTACAACGCACAGGTTTTGAGTTGTTTAACTCAGCGGACTTGTACAGAGTATTGTATGTTGTCCAAGTGTCCATCAGGACAAAGGGGTAGGTCCTCGTACTATGTTCTGTTTACTTATAACTTCTCTAGTATTTAGACGAGTGTTTCGTAGAAATACAAGGTCTAAGTTTTGAGAAGTTGTGGGTATAAGAATAAAGTAGAGAACCAGGTATCACAAGTATCGGGATTCTTCAAAGAGATCGAAGATGTAGATTCTTGTGATTGGTATTCAGATGATAGTGATGGTTTTGAGAAATGAGTTTCTCTTTCAGGTTACTCATAATTGGATGGATTCCTAAGTTGAGTAATGCTGATTAGCCTCTTTCCATTAAGTTGATATGCACTGGAGACAGCTGCATGATTTGAATATGGTTCCAATTAAATTAGTGCCAAAGTTTCTATATTGAATATAGAATAGTTCGTACCTTAAAAGATATTAAGGTACGGGGAGTTGTCCAGCTTATGATTAAAACCAGATTCTGGATAACTCAGGGCACGATTCTGTAATGGCTGTTTGTGGGTTGACCCTGGCTATGACGAGGGTTGATATTCTACCATTAAGAAGATCAATAGTGATATTGTTCTTGACTTGCCACAGTTTTAGTAAAAATGGATCTTTTTCAGAAAACAGTAGTGGGAGTATGGTAGAACTGGAAGTGATTCCAGAACCACGAACGATTACGGAAAATTTAATAGGACCTATATATTCGATCAGGTTTGACATTCCAATAGCCACTCCGCAGGTATGGTAGGTAACCTCAGACACCCGAGAGGTACTTCGGTAGCCTCAAGGACGGTGACAGGGAGGTTCTTATCTACCAAGACTTGACACTACTGTTGTTCCAGGATATGAGACCCGGGAGGAGGGTTGTCGTAGTCAGTGGGAGCAGCAGAAGCATAGTGGGCAAGTAGCTTATGTCTATTTATAGACTTGAGCAGTTATAGCGGAGATAGATCATCTAATTTTGATGTGACAGTCATGGGTTTGATTTCAATCAGAAAAAGAGGATGAATCAGTTAAGAAGGTAGTAGGGTGTGATGTCATGGTATCTGGATGACATACACAGAGTAGGAAGTAAAATTCCTATACTACGATCGGTTGTACTGTGGTCGTCACACAGTTGTTTCTCCAGACAGGATATGGATATAATATTTGACATTCTGGTTTCTGGATCTATGGTTTTAGATCTGGATTTGGGTAGTTTCCCAATGTGGGTATTTGACAGATATTCTAATGGTTTTTGGAATAGTTGACTCCTAGCATGGTGGTGTACCTGCAGGTGATGGAGTCACCCTCTCTAAAGGTGTCTTACAGACTAAAGGGGAGAGGGATGTGCATGATTGGCAGATCACTTGCTTAGGCAATTGAGTCAATCATGAGATGTCAAGTACCACACCAAATGTTGATTTTGCACTAGATGCAATAAGTTTGTATTAATCCAATCCTGGAGAAATATAAGGAAGCAGTTTTAGAACATAAGTACATGTTCTACGGATTTGATGACGGCAGCTTCCTT
This sequence comes from Agapanthus africanus, assembly GCA_030015575.1. Lineage (NCBI taxonomy): Eukaryota > Viridiplantae > Streptophyta > Magnoliopsida > Asparagales > Amaryllidaceae > Agapanthus > Agapanthus africanus. Next base: position 459,041,990 of record JASDDO010000012.1, on the reverse strand, counting down.
CGGGAGACGGTTATCATTCCAGGCTTCAAAGGTGACATGGTTGACAGAGTGATTGTCAGAGTTATAGTTTTCCCCCTGACGAAGAGGGACAGTATTATGGACAGGTGGTCCAAGAGGATACTGTGGGAAGCAAGGTGCCCGATACTGATTAGGTTCAGTGATCGATTCAGTCTAAGAAGTTTGGATATGGAGTTCATTTATGAACTAAGGTCCCATCAGATATCCAGACATGTTCTAAGACAGGTATTACTCAATTCAGGAGATGGTTTTCTCCGCGAACTTGAGATTAAGAGAGATATAGAAAGATACTTCTAGGCGGATCCACTCACTGAGGCTATTACTCGAACACAATAGTTTTACAAACGGGCTTTGTGAAACTGATTAGTAGAGGAGTTGGATGTTCGGTTTCACACGGGCTGTGATTAGTCGACATCACAATATTAGCCTTGAGTGTAAGTGGGAGATTGTTGGAGATAGTGCCCTCATAGTCAATTATTGGATCGCAGGTACGTGATTGCAATGATTGCGTAGGACCTATCCCGGTAGGACAGTCTTACTCGAGATGATAGTATGCTATCTGGTTTGCCTTTATCAGTCATGTACATGTTCAGGTGACTGATTGCATGTTACACTTTGATAGAGCCCTTAGGATCTTGCTTTACTACCAACAGTATGATGGCGATCATATACGTGAGAGTTGGGTAGTTTATATGCATATCCTTAATTGTGGTCCCTAGTCGTGGGAGTTTCGAGACAGGGCATCGATAGTAGACTAGTGTGTACAGTCGAGACCCCGACGAGGGGCGGTGGCCGGTCTCACAAGCCACTGGTGTCAGTTGGATCACCTAAGATGTATACAGGTGCTCATTGGGTTATGAGTACACCGGACAGGACTCGCCGGGAATCTGCTAGTTAGTATTATATCTACCGTCAGATAGCAGTTCCCTGGTGACATGTGTACAGGTTAGTTCATCGACCTGAGGTCGTCATTTGTCTCGTGTGAGTTCCCACTGTGCTTTGATTTCTACCCTACCACGGCTCAAAGGAGTCGTGCAAACAGGTAGTTTTGGGGTACAGTCCCGAGCCATATGGAGGCACGTGAGCGGATCGGCAGGGGATTCGTCTCTCCCGATATTGGGGGCGAGGTCGTGCTGTGTCTAGGAGAGCCATTACACAAATCCATGGCCATGGTAGGAGATTTACTGGTAGGTACTCCAGTAGTATCTCAGGGTGTTATTGGGCTACACTCTGACACGACTTATACTGCTATTGGGGGTCTGACGTTACTAGCCCCCTAGGCGGATATGCGATACTCATAGACGAACGGACCGGACTGTATATACATTGTCACTGTTAGGCTCAGTAGGGTTTTCGGAGGAGTTCGCTCATCGGTCTCCCTTGAGTTCGCTCCTCGGCCACCCTTGAGGTCAGTCCATGGGCAGCCGTTACGCATTGCTAGTGCCGCTGACGGTTTGTGGTTAAACCCACTGCCATGGTGCTGACGAGTCATTAGAGTCCCCCACAGACAGTTTCCCAAGTTCGGGTGAAACGTTGTAGAGGCCGTATGGTTTTATGGCAGGGTTCGGAAAATGCACGTGCGTTTTCGCACGTGTTATTTTTCGGGCAGATAATACTGGTCGGCTTTGGTTTAAGCCGGATCCGAGTATTATATTGAGTAGGTATAATATCTTTGTCTCAGTTGCATTTGTATTCGGTCGTAATACAAATGCGGGTATATTTATACAGTTTCGGGGTTATCCTGAAAGTCGTTTCAGGATCACTTTTGGAAGTTGCCAGTTTCCAGTTTTCTATCTGCCGTCTTTTAACATTTGGTTAAAGGCGGATTTATCTTTTCTTGGATGAGAGTGAGTTGTGCTTCTAGAAGGTTCTAGAAGGTTCTAGAATTTGTGACAAGGCTAAGTGACTCATGCTTTGGTTTTATTACATTCTTGTTTTGGTTAAGATCTTTATGTTGATATTTTCATGTGTTCATATTATGATAAGGATGGTGGTTTATGGTCACCTCCTTATCTCCTCCTACACTCACCCTCCTCCTTCATATATGAATGAAAGGCCTCCTCTCTCATTCACTCTCTCTCACTTGATGTTTCATTTGCTAGAAAAGATTATGATAGGTTTTATCGGTGTATGGAATTTCACAGTCCATTTCATTCCATCACCCAATTCCTTCGGCAACTTCATTAACCGATCGTCCACGGATTTGGACGAAGTGAGACAAAGTCATCTACTCATTCTCTACATCATTCTTGGTCGTCTCTTTTAGCAAACTTGACGATCGAGTTGCCTCAAGTCAGAGGCGGGAGCCCGTTTAAAGAACCGATCATGTGGTGCCACCTCGACGAGGATATCGGAGATCGACGAGATCGGAGCAGCCGCAACGGAGCGTGGGATGATGGTTGAAGAACGAAGGACTCGGATCGTTCGGTACAATCTTTCTACACTCTTTACAGTATGTTAGTTTAGCAATAATGGCAGATCCGGGTTAAAGTATACGATAGCGCCAGTTTAAAAGTTTTTGTTCCGCATTTGGCGTCTGTAGACTGCCGGGGCGCTAGCGTAGACTTACACTAACCCTGTCTCCCAAGCCATCATTGCCTCGCAGAGAGATCAAGGTAGATTTTCTATAGGCCACACTCTCCTAAGTCAAACATTAACAAGAAAGGAAAAAACCACTTACAAGTCCTCTCGACTTGTAAGGAACAAAATTCTCTCGGGAGATCCTTACAACTCTCAAGAGAAAACACACTTAGGAATCCTCACGATTCCTAAGGAGAAAATATACCTGCGAGATCCTCTCGAATCGTAGGGAGAAAAATCTTTATGAGACCCTCACGGCTCATAAAGTTGAAAAGTCTTAGGTGGCAGACCTGAACCTGTTTCCTAAAGACATCATTACCCTGCAAAGAATCCGAGATGGACCGTCACTTACTATCTACAGGCCATACTTGCTAAAATCACATGGCAATGACACAACAAAGAGAAGAAAGCGACAGCAGCGAGTATCGCCGCCTGCTGAAAATCTTGATGCAGGATATCAACAAGGTTGTCTCGCCTTTGCTTTGAGATCAAGCCCATCAGATACACTGAGTGCACCTTATCTTCGGCGTCGTCCAATGCCTTAAGCGGCATGCCGTCATAGAATAGAGGAAGTGCTCCCCAAATCGCTCCCACAATAAGCTTTAAGAGAGAGGAACGACGAGTAAGCAGTCGACCATTGTATGCATCAAAGCGACCCATAATTTCAGCACACTGGGCGTTTGTAAATTCTTGGTTTTGAGAACGGCCGAGTGCGCGAATGTCGCCGTAAGAAAATAATCTCGTCAAGATCATACATATGAGCGTCCGTAAAGTCTGAAAAGGAAAATCAGTGAGAGAGGTTACATCAGAAGAAATATAAGTAGAACTGATCTCTCTCTCAACTCTACATATTTATTGAGGGAAGTTAGAGAAAATGAGGCCGGTTAGTGGACAGACCGATTAAGAAAAAACTTATTGAAACAGACACGGGATTTAAACAACTCTTGAAATCCTCAAAGAGGAAATAAGTACTAATTAAATCATCCAACGAATTTAATTCTTTGCAATTAAGGAATCCTAAAAAGGATTTCGCATTTAATAAAAGGTTCCTCGGGCCAAGGAGTTAAACTCCTCGGGAGCAATACTCTGCAGACAGGAATGACACCTGTCGAAATCAATTATGAGGGGAATTAAAAATTCTCCGGGAATTCTAAGAGCCTTGCTCTGTAAAAATGATGAAATAACCCATCAGAAAAATTGAAATAAAATTTTTAATGAATTAAAATTCTGAGATCATCAAGATCCATGAACAAACTCTTAAGAGTTCTTTATAAGAGATTAATAAATATACATGATTTGAAAAGAGAAAAGCTCTGTTAATGGGTTAAGAAACCCTAAGGAAAGATCTCTTTAGATCTATGGGAGCAAAGCTCTGTTAATGAAACCCTAAAAGGGTTTTCTTTAGATCTAAGATCTATGGAGAGCAAAGCTCTGTTAATGGGTAAAACCCTAAAGAACATTTTGAGATCTGTGATCTGAGGAAGTGCAAAGCTCTATTGATAAAGTTTAAATCTTACCAAAAATTTGTCAGAGTTTTGACTCTTGAAAGTTCTTAAAATGAAGAGCTATGCTCTGAAGGAGAATAAAAATTCTCAGAAAGGAAGATGATGAACAGAAATCATCTCAAGGGCCAAGAGTCTTATTTATAGGCACTAAGATGTCGTTTCAACTTCTGAGTTGATCCAAGGACGCAGATTTTGCCACCGCTGCACTCACATATGGGCCACGTGAGCGCAACGGTGGGGGGCATTTGTTTCCCCTAATCAGAGCAAAGCTCTGTTTAAAATTCAAATTTTGAAATGAAGCAACGCTTCAGAAGCAGCGCCAAGTGCGCTGCGCCCTAAGAAACGCACCACGTGCAAAGCACGGGTGCGCTAGCGCGAAGTGCGCTGCGCTCTAAGCAGCGCACCATGTGCAAAGCACGGGTGCGCTAGCGCTGGAACTAAAAGCTCCCCACCATCAGATCAAAGATCTAATAATAATGATAAATCATTAATTAATCAGAATAAAATTCTGTTAAGGAAATCTTTCCAAACAAGAAGATTGTGCTCTGTAAATCAGAGGACCGTTGGATCAATGATCCAATAGTGATTAAAAATCACCAAAATACAGAATAAATTCTGTATGGAAAAGATTTCCCAATCTTGTTAAAAACAAGAAAATTGCCTCTTGTAAATCAGAAGCCCTTGGATCAAAGATCCAACGGTAGGGAAATCTCCAGATCAATTGGAGAAAAGATCTCCTTAACTGATTGAACAAATCAGCTTGCCCTATATAAAGGCCCCAAGACTTCAACTCTCAAAGATACAGAAAAAAAAATAGAGGAACCCACTCATAAGCTTTGAGAAAATCTCAGAAAGAAGAGCCAAGCTCTCGATAGAAGAACAACTTTTCTTCAAGGTAAAAGAACAGAGAGATGAAATCATCTCATATTAAAAAGAAGAATTCACTTCTTTAAGATCATAGATCTACAAGACCAAAAGTCTTTCACAAAGAGATCAAAAGATCTCATCAGAAAACAAGAAGAAGAACACAATTCTTCTCACAGATCAGAGATCTATAAGACTAAGGTCTTTTATACAAAAATATCATAGTACCTCATTATAAAAAGGGGGGAGAATACTTCAATTCTCTTAAGATCACAGATCCATAAAGGCAAAGCCTTTCACCAAAATAAGAGATTGAAACATCTCCTACAAAATAAGAACTTTGTTCTTGGAACCTTGAGACAAAGTCTCTAATAAATGAGAATTTATTTCTCAGGTCACAAAGTTGATCAGATAAGCGCTTTGCGCTCATAAATTAGCACTCTGCGCTCTTGGACTAGCACCAAGCGCACCACGCGCCCCTCACATGTGCGCTGATAGAACATAAATTGTTCTTTAATAAGCCACAGAGCTATGAGGAATGCACAGCATTCAACAAAAGACAGAAATACTGTCAGGATCCAAATCAATGCTCAGCATTGTTAAAAGGGCCAAGCCTAAATAAATGCTCAACAGCCCAAAATTGGCCATAAGTCCTTAATTCAGATTAACTGAGCCCATATGCTCACAAATGTTTTGATCTTAGTCTCAAATTGGACTACAGATCGCTCAACCAAAATTGGTTCAAGGGTACATCTCTTTACTTCTCTGATATTTGTCGTTGTAATCCTTCAACGTCTTCAGAGAGGTGACGGGTCCCGACAACCATACATTTCATAGACTATGACGTCTTTATACCGGACTGTGGGGTCCGTAAACCCATGGACTATGATGTCCTTAACCTTGGACTGTAGGGTCCTTAAACCCATGGACTATGATGTCCTTAACCTCGGGCTGTGGGGTCCTTAAGCCCATGGACTATGATGTCCTTAACCTCGAACCGTAATGTCCCTAAACTAATTGACCGCAATGTCCTTAAACTAAACAATAGAGCCCAATTTCTCTCTTGTTAGATCTAAACGATCCCGTTAAGTTGATCTTAGTCTAAAACTAGACTAACGTATCCTTAACAAACGTTTAAGTTGATCTTAGTCTCAAATGAGACTAACGTATCCTTAAACCCAACCCCAAACCTAAATCTAAGAAAATACGGATTTGGACTAATCCACGTCCTATGGGCGACAACATAAATTAGTCTTCATATACAATCCACGGGCAACCAAAAACAAAACAAACACCCACGACACGAAGTGACCATCTAGAGAAGGAGAAAGTGGTTACCGCGATGCGGTAGCATAATTAACTGAAGGGGCTTGCGCCTGCAGGGAAGAGCGTCCCCACAATCAAAAAACCCTCAACGAGGGGGAATCTGATAAAGTCTGCTACATCGGCCACATCCGTTTAAACCTTCGATATATGGTGTCATAAATCAACTTGGCATCTTCGGAGAGGTGGACGGATAGCACCAATTAGCATCTGCCCTCGAAATTCAGGCAAGACGGACCTACATGGTCACGTCTCTGTTTTTGGCGAAGAACAGATTCTGGACATGGTGGTCCAAGGTTAAGGACATCATAGTCCATGGGTTTAAGGACCCCACAGTCCAAGGTTAAGGACATCATAGTCCATGGGCTTAAGGACCCCACAGTCCGAGGTTAAGGACATCATAGTCCATGGGTTTAAGGACCCCACAGTCCAAGGTTAAGGACATCACAGTCCGGTTTAAAGACGTCATAGTCTATGAAATGTATGGTTGTCGGGACCCGTCACCTCTCTGAAGACGTTGAAGGATTACAACGACAAATATCAAAGGAGTAAAGAGATGTACCCTTGAACCGATTTTGGTTGAGCGATCTGTAGTCCAATTTGAGACTAAGATCAAAAGATTTGTGAGCATATGCGCTCAGTTAATCTGAATTAAGGACTTATGGCCAATCTTGGGCTAAGTCCAATCAAGTTAAAATGTTTAACATTTATTTTGGGCTGTTGAGCATTTATTTGGGCTTGGCCCTTTTAACAATACTGAGCATTGATTTGGATCCTGACAGTATTTCTGTCTTTTGTTGAATGCTGAGCATTCCTCATAGCTCTGGGGCTTATTAAAGAGCAATTTATGTTCTATCAGCGCACACGTGAGAGGCACGTGGTGCGCTTGGCGCCAGTTAAAGAGCGCAGTGCGCTTCTGCCGAGTAGCGCACACGTGAGGGACACGTGGTGCGCTTGGCGCTGAGCGCCATTCTATGAGCGCATTGCGCTGATTTATGAGCGCAAAGTGCTATTAGTTCAGTGGCGCACACGTAAGGAACACGTGGTGCGCTTGGCGTTGAGCGCCATTCCATGAGCGCAAAGCGCTAGTCCAAGAGCGCGGAGCGCTAACTGTTAAGTGGCGCACACGTGAGGAGCATGTGGTGCGCTTGGCGCTGAGCACCATTCCACTAGCGCAAAGCGCTAGTCCAAGAGTGCAGAGCGCTAATTTATGAGCGCAAAGCGCTTATATGATCAACTTTATGACCTGAGAAATAAATTCTCGTTTATAAGAGACTTTGTCTCAAGGTTCCAAGAACAAATTTCTTATTTTGTAGGAGATGTTTCAATCTCTTATTTTGGTGAAAGGCTTTACCTTTATGGATCTTTGATCTTCAGAGAATTGAAGTATTCTCCCCTCTTTTTATAATGAGGTACTATGATCTCTTTATATAAAAGACCTTAGTCTTATAGATCTCTGATCTGTGAGAAGAATTGTGTTCTTCTTCTTGTTTTATGATGAGATCTTTTGATCTCTTTGTGAAAGACTTTTGGTCTTGTAGATCTATGATCTTAAAGAAGTGAATTCTTTTTTTTAATATGAGATGATTTCATCTCTCTGTTCTTTTACCTTGAAGAAAAGTTGTTCTTCTATCGAGAGCTTGGCTCTTCTTTCTGAGATTTTCTCAAACCTTATGAGGGGGTTCCTCTATTTTTTCTGTATCTATGAGACTTGAAGTCTTGGGGCCTTTATATAGGGCAAGATGATTTGTTCAATCAGTTAAAGAGATCTTTTCTCCAATTGATCTGGGGATTTCCCCACCGTTGGATCTTTGATCCAAGGGCTTCTGATTTACAGAAGGCAATTTTCTTGTTTTTAACAAGATTGGGAAATCTTTTCTATACAGAATTTATTCTGTATTTTGGTGATTTTTAATCACCATTGGATCATTGATCTAACGGTGCTCTGATTTACAGAGCACAATCTTCTTGTTTGGAATGATTTTAAGGAATCTTTCCTTAACAGAATTTTATTCCGGTTAATTAATAATTTATCATTATTATTGGATCTTTGATATGACGGTGGGGAGCTTTTAGTTCCAGCGCTAGTGCACCCGCGCTTTGCACGTGGTGCGCTGCTTAGAGCGCAGCGCACTTAGCGCTAGCGCACCCGTGCTTTGCATGTGGTGCGCTGCTTAGGGCGCAACGCACTTGGCGCTGCTTCTGAAGCGCTGCTTCATTTCAAAATTTGAATTTTAAACAGAGCTTTGCTCTGATTGGGGGAAACACCCGTCAAGCCCTCAAGATCGAGAAGCTAAGACCGAAAAGGCTCAGATATATAGCCAACAAAAAGGTTAGGGCTCAAGCTAGGCTGAACTTCATGAGGTTCCAAGAACATGGTTACCCCGCCAAAGATACAGAGATGGCTGGATATGTGGTCCACACTGTCTACATGGTGGGCACGCACAGCAAGAGCAAGGACAGGGCCACCACATCTCAGATCCAATCTGGTATGAATATGGTTGCCACTTCTCAAGACCAGCATCCTCTGGGAGGTAATGAAAACCCTTACAGTGAGGCTGATAAGTAGAGAGATCCCTCAGTTCATGAGGAGTCGGGCTCAGAAAGCGAAGAGGATCCAATCTTCCATCCCAAGAACGCAGAGCAGCAACTTCTCCAAGAGTTCCGAAAACAGCTCAGAAGTAAAGACAAGGAGATGGCCAAACTTTACTCCAAAATTGACGACTTGAAGAATGTCGTGATGCAGCTCACGGCCCAAGTTGCCTCTCAGCCGTCCAATCAAGCGCAGGGTTCTACTCATGAACCGGTAAATGGTGTCCCGAGACAGCCGTCTCCTATTCCCTCAAATCCAAAGGTGGGTGGACCACATGAAATTCATTCGCATCCTATCTCGGGAAATGTCTTGTCTACCGATGATAGTAGCCCGCTAACTCAAGATCAAATCATGGATTTAGTTGCCAACAAAGTCAAACATTGGTAGCCGAAGCCGAAGCGCAAAAAGATATCGGCAGTAGTAGGAGAACATATCCTGCTCAGTATGATCTGGTAGAATTTCCTAGCGGCTATGTCATCCCCAAATTCGGAAGATTTGATGGGACAGGAAATGCGAATCAGCACATCGCCCATTCTAAAGCCTCATGCGAGAATACTGGGGGCAATGATGCGCATCTCCTTCGCCAGTTCGTTAATAGCCTAACCGATGTCTCTTTCGACTGGTACGCGAGCATACCGGATGGCTCCGTTACTACTTTCGTCCAAATGGAATCTCTGTTTTGACAAAGGTTCATGAGTGTCGGTGATAAGATCACCATTGCCGACCTCGTAAGGACCAAGCCAAAGAACAATGAAAGTAGCATGGATTTTATAACCCGATGGCGCAATCTCTCCGTCAAATATGAACCGCCGATAGAGCAGGACCAATCTGTCAGCCTCCTCATCAGAAATCTCAACAATTGGATGGCCTCGTTTCTATGCACCGCGGGTCTCAAAACATTTCAAGAGCTGACCAGGAAAGTCCAGATGTTGGAGCGCTCAAAGAAGAAGTCTTCCTCTGATTCCCAAAATAACAATAGGTCCTGGAGAAACCAAAAGGAAGATAATCGCAAAGGCGGAAATTCCGACGATGCTGAATCTTTTAACACTTTAGCTAACCGAAATAAGCAAGGGATGAGCGAGCATAATGCCAACCAGTCTCGAATCCCAGTGTTCGGAGAGGGAGGAGAATCTCTACTGAAAGAGAAGCTGGATAAGGTCTATTCCTTTAGAAGGGACAAAGTCCACAAGATATTCAAGGACGCCCTGAGAAACGGTTTACAATTGCCATAATCAAAAAGACCATAAGAAGCGAATATAACCGACGACCCCAAATATTTCCCCTATCATAGAGTGATAAGTCATTCTATTGAGGACTACTTCGTCTTCAAATATTGGGTCGAAAAACAATGCAAGGCAGGAGAGATAGAACTGTGTAAAGATGTGTTAGCAAACAGTCAAGCTGCGACCGCCAATTTCATACAAATGGAGACCGAAGTCCTTTAGGAACCTAATTCTTTCAGACGCCTGCCTATCCATGAAAGGAGCGGACCACCACGTCGTTAAACTGGGAACAAACGACCCCTAAGTCATAAAACTGAGAGTGTAAAAAAATGTGTGTAAATAAAATAAAATAAAAAGCAAGCCAAAATGATAGGGCAACTCGCAATAAAAATCAGCGAGTAAAATAAAAATGAAAAATAAAGCCGAAATGATGGGGCAACTGCGAATAAATAGCCGAAATGATAGGGCAATCGCGACCTTCGCGATGAGAAAAGCTGAAATGATAGAGCAATCGCGCAAAAAAAACTCCAAATGACGAATGATGAGTCACTCCTGGTACCATATTCCAGTGCAGCGATGCAGACGCCAACCAAATTCCAAGTTCCCAAATGGCGAATGATGAGTCGCTCCTGGTACCATATTCCAGTACAGTGATGCAGACGCCAACAAAGTCCCAAAATTCTCCCAGCCCTACGGTTGGTCCCCAAGTTGACTACCGTATACAATCCACAGGCTCAAATAATTCTCATCATACCCATACCCCACTACAATCACCCGTCCAGCGGCCGGTCTCCGCCCTTGGAATTATGCTCCATTTGGGAAGACCCGCTCATGTGTCCTCACGATACATGAGGATAACAAAACTTACGGGATCCTCACGACTTGTAAGAAAACACCTTCGTGGGATTCTTGCGACTCACAAAGGAAAAACACACTTGGGAGTCCCCACAACTCTTAAGGAGAAAGTACACCTTCGAGATCCTTTCGACTCGTAGGGAGAAAATGCTTTTATGGGACCCTTACGGCTCATAAAATTGAAAAGTCTTAGGTGATAGGGACCTAAACCTGTCTCCTAAGCCATCGCTCCTTAACAAGAAAAGGAAAATGATGAATTGCTCCTGGCACCTGTGCTTCAGTGTTAGCAACGCTGATGCCGACCCCTACCCCAAAACTCCAAACTTCCGATCCAATAAACCCCTTAGTAGTTAAACTGGGAACAGATGACCCCTAACTCGTTAAACTGGGAATAGATGACCCCTAAGTCGTTAAACTGGGAATGAAGGAAATCTCCTCATGGAAAATAATGATTCTCTCCTGGTACCATATTCAAGTGTAGCGGTGCTGATGCCAAACCAAAACCAAAATCCCCAAATCCACTCGTGGCAAATGATGATTCGCTTCTGGTACCATATTCCAGTATAGCGATACTGATGTCAACCCAAATCAAATCAAACCAACAACCCCTGCGGAGGAATCATGCTTCATCTCAGAATGTACCCCGTGTCGAAATCATGCTTCACCTCGGAGTATCTACCTTCCCTGTCGGAATTATGCTTCGCCTGGGAATCAACCTCTACATCAAAACTAGTGACACTCCATGCCGGGGAAACGTCGACCACAGACACTCCGTGCCGGGGAAAAGTCAACCAGCGACCTCCCTGTCGGAATTATACTTCGACTCGGAATCAAGTCAGCAAGCGACCTCCCTGTCGGAATTATGCTTCGACTCGGAATCAAGTCAGCAAGCAACCTCCCTGTCGGAATTATGCTTCGACTCGGAATCAAGTCAGCCAATGACCTCCCCGTTAGAATTATGCTCTGACTCGGAATCAATTCAACCAACGACCTCCCCGTCGGAATTAAGCTCTGCCTCGGAATCAAGTCGACCAACAAGCTTTGCGTTGGAATCATGCTTCGTCTTAGAGTTTCCTCCATGTCGAAATCATGCTTCACCTCGGTGTATCTGCCTCTCTGTTGGAATTAAGCTCCGCCTCGGAATCAGGTCGACCAACAAGCTATGCGTCGAAATCATGCTTCGTCTCAGAATGTACCCTGTGTCGAAATCATACTTTGCCTCAGAGTATATGCCTCCCCTGTCGGAATTATGCTTCGCTTAGGAATCAATCTCTGCGTCGAAATTATGCTTCAGTCAGAATGTCTGCCACTCGTCGGAATGATGCTCCAATCCCGGAATTATGCTCCGATCCTCGGAATTATACTCCGATCCTCGGAATTATGCTCCGCTCGTTGGAATTATGCTCGATCCCGGGATTATGCTCCGATCCCCGGAATTATGCTCCGACCCCCGGAATTATGCTCCCGGAATGATGTTCCTCCTCGAAGTCCAACTCCAAGATCCATCAATTTCATGCACACAACTCATATGCGCGGTGTGCATTTATTGATGGGAGGGCACATTGTGGGGGTCAAAAATTACACCCCGGTTGACTAAGTCAAAATCAAAGTCAACCCCAAGTAAACGGGCCCAAGCCCAGATCAAGTGGGCCCATGCCCAAGTCGAGCCCCGCGGCCGGCCTCCCCATGCCAAAATGAAATCATGTAAAAAATAATTTTGATGTAATTTTTTATGCATGAATGGGCATAAAGCCAAATTTTTGTAAAGCTCATGCCCCATGTGCAAAATAAATGAGCACATAAGGCATGGGATGGGCAAAATGCCATTTTGTAAAGCCCAAAGGGCTATATGTAAGTTTGTAAGCCTATAAAAGGCAACATGATAATGAAATAAAGCATAATAATTCATTCTCCCAAAAAAATTAGGTCTTCTGTGCCTCCTTCTCTTTGCTCAAGATTCTTTTTCTTTCTTTTTTTGTGAATTAAATCAAGAGTTCTACTCTTCCTCTTCCAAAAAGAAATAGTTTTTCACCACAAAACCCTTGAAGGGGAACGCGGATCTTCCATTAAATCTCTAAAAGGGGATATTTTTAAAATCTCACCATCTTTTCTCCAAGATCCATCCAATAAAGAGGAGGAAGAAGGAGATCCACCTCCAAAAACTCCACTTTGGGGAAGATCCAGGGCCTAAGGGAGAAGAAAGGGGTCCCTTTTCATCAGCTCCAAAAATATCTTAAGAGTTTAATTCCTAATATATATATATATATATAATAAATCTTTATTTTTGGAGTACAACTCCCAGTGCAGGGGCCAAGCCCCTTTGTCCTCTTTGCCAGGAGTTCAACTCCATAAATTAATCTCTTTTTTAGGAGTTTAACTCCAGAAGTTAAATCGGGAGCACAGCTCCCAGTGCAGGGACCAAGTCCCTTTTCCTGCTGATGCCCAGCTCCCGCGTGCCAAGCACATGAGCCACTGGCGCTGGCACCCAGCGCCCACATGCCAAGCACGTGAAGAGCCAGTGCCCAGCGCCTACGTGCCAGGCACGTGAGGTGCTGGCACCCATGCGTCCTTTGGATACTATTCTTCCTTTTTTTATATACACACACTCCACAACACTGTCCCCGTTAGAAAAAAAATTCTAACGGGGCGCTGCCCCACACCACGCAAGGGGGCTGCTATACCCCTTGACCCCCAGCCAGCTATCCGGGTAGAGGGACCCCCGTAAAACTCTACGGGGCCCCCGATATATTCAAAACCCCTTCAAAACACAACACTGCACATTGAGTTTGCATGACCTTTTTAACCCGTCAATCGGAGGTTCCCTCGCTCCAAAGGCGACGGGTAATTAACGGCGGCTTAGTCCGTGACTGCCGGAGATTCGGATCCCCACAATCAATAAACCCCGGCCTACTCTAGGCAAGGGGAATTTGTAATGCGTCTGACAAGCGCTCGCGTATTTCCGTCTCAATGGGGTGACGAAAAACACCCTACAGAGACGATTGAATATGGTCTGAACATCCATTTTCTTACGGTGTCTCTGCAAATCATCATTCATAGAGGCTCAAGTGAGACAATGTGCCCGGTCACAATCGAGCTTCCACTGAGCGTGGATATCTGTTCATATCAGAATTTTGCATTATTATATTCCCCATTCTTAATCATATTGCAAATAAATAGGTGCTTTTGATCCATGTCTGCTAAATAGTTGCAAGTTACAGGTTCTCAGAACAATACAGTGAAAATGGTGAAAAAACACTACAAATGTGAGACTACGACCAACAAAAAGATGAATCTACAAATGCCGCCTACAGTTTAAGGAACAAACGAAAATCAATGAACAGTTCGATTGCACAAAGTACGAGGGCAGCACAAAGATTCAAGACTTCAACACGAAGCTTACGGTAAAATTCCACAAATTCTGCACTGTTGGAAATCTGGAAGAAAGTAGAAAAGATTCTGAAGAACCAAGAGAAGAAAATAGAAGGAAATAGCAACATGAAGCAACCCTGATAATTTGAGCCAATGATCCCTCAAGATGGCCGCGGAACCGCGGCCAAACAAGGCTTATGGCCGTGGATCCGCGGCCGTGCAGAGCACGTGTCGGTGGGAGTCGGTGCATTGACCCGGTTTCCTTAGGGTAGTCTTGTAATTTCAGATGTGGATCAGATGTAAACCCTAGGGTTTCTCCTATCTATAAATAGGAAAGCCTACAGCCTCTTTTGGGGCATGCCTCTTTTAATTCTAGATTAAATTTTAATTCCCTTGTAATCGTCAAGAGTGCATCAATAAAAGTAAGTTTTTTTATTTTGAATTTTTCTTATTTGCAATTTAAATTCTGCAATTTTCTTATCTGTCTTTTATTAACTGCACGTTAATTAGGTAATTAAAAAGAAAATAAAAAAGATGAACTCCATTGTTAATACCCTAATGAGTGAGTAGTTCCTCACTTGTCAGGGTTAGGATTGGATAGGTTTGAGAGATGGAAATCTCTCACCCCTTTCTTGCCCGTTCAATATTTTAAATTAGGACTCTATGTAAATCAAACACACACCGCTCACTACGGCACCCTATCCCACGAGATAGCGGTGATTCCCTAGTTAGACCGGTAGTGGTTGATTTACATAGAGGTTAGGGCTAAGAGTTAAGAAAGGACGGACAAGGACCAAAGGGAAGAAAATACGTTTTCTTCCTAGTCGTGCTAATCCCCTTTATTAACTATTACCTTAATACCTAAGTTCTTAATTAGGGCAAAGGAAGCGGTGAGTGGAATTAACTTTCCAAACTTACCTAATCTCAATCCTAGCAAGGTTTTAATTCAAATCAAATTCAATCTTAGTTTTTATAAAAATCAAAACCTACCACAAATAGGAATTGACTCGTTAGAACAATAAGAAAAGACACGTTTTCCCTGTGGACTGACCCGTACTCAACCGGCTAGCTACCAAGCGACACCGTCTTGATTGCGGTATATTCTATTTTTTTATTTTAAAAACGCACGCAAAAGAGCGATCAATCAAATGGCGCCGTTGCCGGGGATAACGGTAGTTATTTTCTTTTTGTAATTTCGGGTTAATTAAAAATTAAAAAATTCATAAAAACTGAAAAATATAAAAACAAAAAAATTATCATCTTGTTATTTTTTGAAGGGTTTTTGTGCGAATTGTGCAGGAACACAAAGACGAACAGATTCAGATCTGGAAAAATCCAGTGAACAAATCCAGAAACAGAAGATCTGAACATACAGAGGAGAATCACAACAGATAACAGAAAGATTTTGGAGATCTGAACCTATTCTTCCACTACAGAACCGCGGCACTAACAAGCAATTGGCGGCGGACCCGCGGCGGTTTGCTGACGTCAGCAATCCAATTTTTCTGTAAGTATTCCTTACCTCCTCTGTAACCCCCTGTGCTCCTTTGAAAAATTTTCCTGCAGGGTTCTTTGCGCAAAACTTCTTCCCCCTTTCCAATAAATCAATCTTGTGCAGGATTCTTTGCACCGCAAATAAAAGAAGAAAAAATTTGGCAAGTGTTTTGGATTTTTGTGTGTTTACTGCTTTGCATTTTTAAAAAACGGACTTTTAAGGGGCTATAACACCGATCCAGATTGGGTGGGGATTTCATTACCCTTCCTAGGACCCCAAAAAATCACAAAAAGCATTTGCATCAACCCTCGAGTTAATTAAAAAATATTTAGACTCAGCCAATAAGGACTGTCACGCTCATAGGACAAAGGAAGGTTGTGGGCAATCGGTCGTTTATCTAAACCTGACTTTGTGGTGCCTAGGCTAGACAAGTGGGAAAGGTAATTTTAAAAGGCCCGTCTCACGGTGATTCATGAGCGGATCCCTCCTTCCTTTACTTATGCTTACCTGGCCATAATTGGTGGTGAAGAGGCGATTCGAGGGATATCTCATAACTTGTCCTTTGAATCAGTTAGGAGCGGTCTAGTTGACTTAGGAGACCCTAGCTCTAGGCTTGATTGTGCATATTGTGATTGCTTGAAAGTGTGTCGTAGTTCCTTATAAAAAAATCTTTTTATAAAAAAAACCCACAAAACAGAAAAATTTTACAAAAAACTTGCCATTTTGTCGCTAGAAATTCATTGCACCCCACTCGCACCCACATTCTCTCATTGACGTTTTCTTACCCCCACCTTCTACTTTTTTGACTGCACTACACCCCGTTAGTGTATGTCCGGTTGGACTAGAGACACTAGCGCCCATTTAGTCCGTGTCTCGTTAGTGCCTACTGACGACGCGTTCGACTCCGAAGTCGAAATTCCCTCCACTTCTTTACCTTCATCTTCATATTCATCATCTTCTAAGGAGATGTCGGGATTCAATCCTAACAACCCCTTACCTACCTCGGGACTGATTCCACCTCAACTGGGTGTGAATAACCCACCACACCCTCCTGTCGAAGCGCCCCAACGAATCGTGCTCCAGGATCTTCTCTATCCAACCCGCACCGCACTTCCCACTTGTATTTCACTTCCACCGGCTAATGGGGATAACTTCGAAATTAAACCCAACTTCATCAATATGTTGCCCAAATTTCACGGGCTGGAATCCGAAGATTCCTACATCTTCATTAACAAATTCCAGAATGTTTGCGCAATGATGAAGACCACCCAACTTTCCGATGATGCTATAAGGCTACGTGTCATTCCATTCACATTATGTGACCTAGCTGAAAAGTGGCTATATAGCACAGCAACGCACTCCATAAAAAATTGAGAAGAGTTTGTTAAGGCTTTTCTTAAAAAGTTTTACCCACACCACAAGACCGCGAGAATTCGCAATGAAATTAATCAATTTTCCCAGCTTCCTTCCGAACCTTTTTGGAAGTGTTTCGAAAGATTTAAGGACCTTCTTGTTCAGTGCCCTCACCACAGTATCGAGAGATGACAACTTTGCCAAACTTTATACGAAGGACCGAACCCAGCAACTAAGCAGTTGTTGGAAACCATTTGTCAAGGTCACTTTCTTACAAAATCGAGCGAGGAAGCTTGGCAATTTCTCGACGATCTTGCTGAACAAACACTTCAGTGGGAAAGCACTAAAACCACTTCATCTACTTCATCAGGTCAGTCTAGGGCAGGCATACATCAACTTGATATGTCGATTGCAATGAAGGCCGAAATGGCTGCACTCACGAAAAAACTAGAAGCAATTGAGAGCAAATTCTCTTCGCCTTCTTCTGCCCCAGCTTTACCCCCACGCACTATTTGCGCTTGTTGCTCGGATATGTCCCATCTAACCGAAGAGTGTCCTTACAACCAACCTGTTCAAGGACAAGATCAAGTCAATGCTGCCTTTCAGCAAAGACAAAGAAATGATCCATACTCTTCAATTTATAATCCTGGTTGGAGGAGCCACCCAAATTTTGCTTGGAATCAAAATCAACAACAATTCCAAGGCAATAACAATTTTCAGAGGCCTCCTCCACAACAACAAGCCCCTCAACAAACTCAATATCAGCAACCTTTCCAACCCTAACCTTACCAAAACCAAATGAACAATTTTGCACCAAACAACTCTTATCCTCAAAACAATTTTGTTCAGCCAAATAACGATAAGGTTTCCTCGCTAGAACGAAGTCTGGAGGCGTTTTTAAAACAATCTACGCAATCCTCAGCCAGCATCCAATCTTTCATTCAGTCTTTGGTGCAACACACTGCTTCACATGATCAGAGCATCAAAACAATTGAAGCCTAAATTGCACAACTGGATGTTGTGTTAAGCGGGCGAGAAAAGGGAAAACTTCCATCTCAACCACTGCCAAATCCCGGTCACACACAAAATACATATGTTGCTCATGAACAACAAAATCATAATGTGAGTGCCGTGACTACATTGAGATCTGGAAAGGTATTGCACAACAACGTTGGCAATAATGATGACACCCCGGCCGCCGCTTCTTCTTCTTCTTCATCTTCTTTGTCTTCTTCAGAGCCCGTTCTTCATTCTTCACAAGGCTCTACTTCTTCTAATTCGAACGAACCCACATCTCACTCTACGAAAACACCAACACTGAGATCCATTCCAACTCCGCAATCTACTCCACAAACATTGGACTCAACAAATTTTCAAAATATTCCATTTCCAAACAGGTTGAGATCCAATAAACATACTCCACAAACGGAGAAGATTGTGGAGTTATTCAAACAGGTTAGTATTAACATACCTTTCTTGGATGCAATCCAACAAGTTCCTTCTTACGCTAAAATCTTAAAGGACTTATGTACCAAGAAGAGGAAATCGCAGGTACCTAAGAAAGTTTTCTTGGCTAATGCAGTAAGTGATGCTCTTACCCAACCTTTACCCTAAAAACGTAAGGACCCTGGCTGTCCTACAATTTCAATAACAATTGGGGATAAGAACATCAATCGCGCACTTTTAGATCTTGGAGCCAGTGTTAATTTTCTTCCCTATTCAGTATATGAACAATTAGGCGTTGGAGAGCTGAAACCCACACATAGTACTCTCCAAATGGCTGACCGATCCATCACCCATCCTAGGGGTGAGTTAGAGGATGTGCTAATTAAAGTAGGGGACTTCATTTTCCCCGTTGATTTCATTGTTATGGACACACAGCCTGTAGCTAACCCCTGGAGTCAAATTCCGGTGATACTTGGTCAACCATTCCTTGCAACTTCTAATGCGGTGATCAATTGTCGAAATGGTTCGATGAACCTATCTTTTGGAAACATGACAATTGAACTCAACATTTTTAAGTTAGGGAATCAACCCTCCGAGCCTAATGCTAATATACTTGATGTTTGCTCAATCCAAGAGATCACTTAGGAGGACTGTGAGCTCGAAAAATTTCTGTTCGATCACAGCAGTTTTGACGCCACTGGTGCGTTCCTCCTTGAATCTGACACAGTTTTCACACCCGATAACGATTACGAGTGTTTCACCTTTTCGAACGATTTTGAAGAATCACCACCCGAGTTTGAGTCCTTTGAATTTTCGGATGAGTTAGTTGAACCATCCGACTCGATTGATTACACTCGCTTTGAACCTTTATTGGAATCCTTCGAGTTTGAGACAGTTTCACCAATTTTACCTTCAATTGTTTCGCCTCCAAAACTCGAACTCAAGCTATTGCCGTCTCACCTTAAATACGCCTACTTAGGTAAGGATGAGACCCTTCATGTTATCATATCGGCATCTCTAGCCCCCGAGCAAGAGACAACCCTTTTAACGGTCTTACAAAATAATCGGCAAGCTTTTGGCTGGACTATGGCGGACATCAAGGGGATTAGTCCCCTCATAGTTGAACATCATATTCATATGATGGATGATGCCAAGCCAGTAAGGGATCTACAGAGATGCCTCAACCCTATAATGAAGGAGGCTGTTAAAAAGGAGATTGTAAAATGTCTAGATAGTGGTATCATTTACCCTATCTCTGATAGCCAGTGGGTTAGCCCCATTCACGCGAATGAGTTAATACCTACTCACACCCAAACTGGGTGGCGAGTATGCATCGATTATAGAAAACTCAACGCCGCGACACAGAAATACCACTTTCCATTACCTTTCATTGACCAAATGCTAGAACGATTGGCTGGGCATGAATTTTACTGCTTTTTGGATGGCTACTCCGGCTATAATCAAGTTCCCATCGCCGAAAAGGACCAAGACAAGACCACATTTACTTGTCCTTTCGGTACATTCGCTTACCGTCGCATGCCCTTTGGGTTATGCAATGCACCAGCTACTTTCCAGCGGTGTATGATGGGCATGTTTTCAAACATGGTGGAAAAATTCTTGGAGATTTTTATGGATGATTTCTCCATTTTCGGCGACTCCTTTGACGAATGTTTGTTACATTTAGATGCAGTTCTTACCCGGTGTAGGGATAAGAACCTTACTTTAAATTGGGAGAAATGTCATTTTATGGTACGAGAAGGTATTGTCTTAGGACATATTATCTCGCAAAATGGCATTAAGGTAGATAAAGCTAAGATTGAAGTCATTTCCAATCTTCCTCCACCCAAGTGCGTCAAAGACATCCGAGCCTTCCTTGTCCATGCCTGTTTCTATAAACAGTTCATCAAGGATTTTAGCAAGATAGCTAGACCCTTGACTCTTTTGTTGGCCAAGAACACCACTTTTGATTTCGACTCAACCTGCATGAAGGCGTTCGAGTCGTTCAAAAACTCACTTATTTCTGCTCCCATTTTTTCATCTCCCGACTGGACGCATCCATTCGAAATTATGTGCGATGCATCTGATTTCGCCATTGGTGCTGTCCTTGGACAACACATTAATAAGATGCCGCATATAATTTATTACGCTAGCCGAACCTTAAACGAGGTCCAATTGAATTACACAACAACTGAAAAAGAGTTCTTAGCTGTTGTGTTTGCACTAGAAAAGTTCAGGCCCTATTTAATCGGCTCTCCAGTCATCGTTTACATGGACCACTCAGCTCTTCGCCATCTTTTTGCGAAGAAGGATGCTAAATCTCGGCTGATACGTTGGATTCTTTTACTACAAGAGTTTGACCTTGTCATAAGAGACAAGAGAGGATGTGAAAATGTAGTCGCCAACCACCTTTCACGCCTTCCTTCTTCGCCTACACTTCAAATTCCTATTAAAGACGTTTTTCCAGATGAGCAGCTCTTAACTGTGTCATGCGAACCTTGGTTCGCAGATATCGTAAATTATTTGGCCACCGGACTGATACCAAACGAATGGTCGAAACAGGACAGACTCAGATTTCTATCTCAGGTAAAACATCTTTACTGGGATGAACTGTATCTATTCAAATACTATCCTGACCAAATTATTCGTCGGTGTGTCCCCGACAATGAGTTTAAGAGCGTGATGTCATTCTGCCACGATCAAGCGTGTGGCGGGCATTTTGGCCCCAAAAAGACAGCAGAAAAGATCTTGTAGTGTGGCTTCTACTGGCCACAACTTTTTAAAGACGCGTATGAGTACTGCAAGACATGCTCCCGGTGCCAACACTTGGGCCGGATATCTCGTAGAAATGAAATACCGCTCCAACCAATTTTGGTTGTTGAAATTTTTGATATTTGGGGGGATAGACTTTATGGGACCATTTCCTAACTCTTTTGGGAACATGTATATTCTACTCGCTGTTGACTATGTTTCAAAATGGGTCGAGGCTGTGCCTAGCCGAACTAATGACAACAAGGTTGTCGTTAGATTTCTCAAAGAAAACATTTTTTCTCGGTTTAGGCATCCTCGCGCGATTATCGGTGATAATGGATCTCACTTTTGTAATAGGACTTTCGAGTCCTTAATGCAGAAATACTCCATTACTCACAAGCCGTCAACGCCCTATCATCCCCAAACTTGTGGGCAAGCCGAGATTTCGAATCGGCAGATTAAACAGATATTGGAGAAAACGGTTTCCAAAACCGTAAAGATTGGTCATCAAAACTTATTGATGCCTTTTGGGCATTCAGAACTGCCTATAAGACCGATCTTGGCATGTCTCCATATATGCTTGTTTATGGAAAGGCTTGCCACCTTCCAACTGAAATAGAGCATAAGGCATTTTGGGCAATAAAAGAGTTGAATCTATCTTTGGGAGATGCGGGCAGCCATAGAAAGCTGCAGTTGAACGAATTAGACGAGCTGCGGGATGAAGCCTATGAGAACGCAGTAGTTGTTAAAAACCGAACGAAAGTGTTCCACGATAAACACCTTGTACGAAAAACTTTCAAACCTGGTCAACAGGTTTTACTTTACGACACTCGGTTACATTTCCATCCCGGCAAGCTCAAATCTCGATGGAAAGGGCCATTTTTTATACGCACCGTATATCCGCACGGTGCGGTCGATCTAGAAAATCCAAAGGACGGTTCACTGTTTAAAGTCAACGGACATCGACTTAAACCGTTCCTCACTGCGGACCCTTCTGAGGAGCTCCTGTTTTTGCAGGAGTCGATCAACATTGACTGATCTTCCTCCATCTACCCCTAAATTTCGATTATCTAGCCAAAACACTGTTTCAAACAAGTTTGGAGGTATGTATCATTTGTAAATATATAAAAACAAAATAAAAAAATGAAAATTTGAAGAAAAAAAATTTGGGTATTTTTGTAAATTTCCAGTTTTAATAAAATAAAAAAAAATTAATTACAAATAATTTCCTCTTTTTAAGAGGGGCATTTTACAAATAACCAACACACTCCCCCCTATAAATAGAACCCGGCCCCTCTCTGTTTTTACAAACCCTAAAATTTACCTCTCTGAAAACCCTAGCCGCCGCTCCAACTTCTGTAGAGAGATCCCTCCTAGCCGCCGCGCTTCCGCCGCCCAAACCCCGCTTCCGCCGCGTATCCGCCGCATCTTGATATATTCTCCCTCTGAATCTTTCAGAGGAGGTTTGCATCTCTTTTTCCTCTCTATTAAAATTTTTAGAAGATCTGCACTCTCTGTAATGGCACCAACAATACAATTAGAACATGATTTTTCACAAATCTTTTCACACACAATTTACGGGAGTTATTTTCGTGATGAAATCATACGGAGGGGGTGGAACTTTTTAATTTATAATCATCCCAATGCTTACGCTCTTCCAGATCTAGTCACTCGTTTTTACGAGTGCATGGAGGAAGGCTGCCTTACACAATACGGTTTTATTAAACTACTTTGGGGCGATAGGAAGATAATCATTGACAGGGACTTCATCCATGAAGTCACTTTAATTCCTAGATTACCTGTTCACGACCAACCCCTTCAATTTGAAGACTACATGCCCTTAATGGGTAATGACTGTTCGAGGGAACCTAGGAAGGGCATACAGGCTAGAACCCTCTTCGCCAATGTTTTAACCGTGTGCTGGTGGGCACAAAACAACATTTTTGGCAGTTCACATAATACCACATTTTTCACCCCGTCTCTTCATATCGTGCACACCCTAATGACTAGGAATCCTAGATTTGAGATGTGCACGGTTTTGCTTTATTCAATTGGTGCTGGCAAAAGGGCCGCAAATTACCCATGCCCTATGTTAGTGACACAACTGTGTCGCTATTTCCTCCCTGTGGAGGAATTTGAATTCTACATGCATGGAGGTATACGTATTAAGCCTCTTATTGAGTGTGTATCCACGTCCTATACCCGCTTAACTGATGTATGGTCGCGAACAGAACCGGCCGAACATGTACCAGCCAGAACACCCAGCTCCAGCTCGACCGCGAGCGAGGAAGAGCTCACCCCCATAGAACATGCACGTCTTCTTAGAAGAGCCATTAGGGAGATTGATAATTTGGTAGGGATGGTGACCAACTTGGATCACCGGGTGACTGAGATTGAACATGGCGTATCTACGCTGCTAGCGCAAGAGGAGCGTTCCCGTTCACGTTTAAGAGGACGCCGAGGGCCTGAGCAGTGAGGGCACTGCTTTTGGTAAGTTTGAGGGAGGAGGTGGTTTGTAAATAGTTATCATTGCATTACATATTTTTAATTTTTGTACATATTTTTTTCTTTTCTTTCTTTGCATGTTTAATTCTGCATTGCATCTTTATCAAAAAATTAAAAAAAATAAAAAAAATTGAAAAAAAATATAAAAGGAAAAAAAATCAAATAAAAATTGAAAAGACTAAAAAGATTTTAAAAAAATCAACTTGGCATTATTTGACTTAAGTTTGACAAGACGGCTAACTAGCTAGAAAAACTAGATCCTAAATTTAGTAAATTAAAATCCCTAAAAATAACCTTTCTTAAAGTTTAACGGTAGAAAATATATACCCTTGTTGTTTATTTAGAAATAGGCAAATTCTGAGTTCAGTTCTTGGGCTAAGTCAAAATAAGGGAAGGGTATTGAAATTTTTATTGAAGTGTAAGTCTGAAAAATAATTCCGAACCTTTAGTCTAAATTCTGAAAATATATACCCTACAACTCGCACATACACGCACCTTGAAACTTGGGATAGTAGAGGATACCTTGAATTGCTCTTGTCTAAAATTCTTAGTATGAGAGAAAAAAATTATAAGTGTGAATAATGAGATATAAAAAAAATGAACATTGGTTTTGTAATTACTTAAGATTGCGTAAAATAAAAAATATATTGCGAGGGTGTTTTATCACCTAGTGCCTTAGAACAACTGGTTTGGGAGTCACTGCTAAAGCCTTAGGTATTACGAGACGAGGAATTACGCCTTAATGCGCCAACACATTTTGTAATCGGTCGTTAGTACCTCAAGAAATATTAACGGTCGCATGAAGGATGTGTGAGCAATTTCATCTAAAATTCACCAACTAAAAGTACATTGGACGATGGACAAGAGTATGATAGCTTGAATTGAATTTCCAAGTGTAGGGGTGATACATACACACACGTAGGGGTATATGATTGGGGTTTGGATGAGAGATAGAAATGAAAGATAGGGCTTATACCTTCAGTAGAGATGATAAAAATTCCTAAGTTGATATGGAACCTTAGAAGGAAAATTCAAAATATGCTAAAAGCTAAATAATTTTACAGAACATATACAATCTTAAGTTAAATGATAAGTGAGTGTGAAAAATACGGGTTGATGATTTCTAAATTGAAGATAATAGAATTTCTTGCTAGAACACCGAATTGAAGAATGAAAGTCAATAGGCCAAATTGATCGGATTTTATGGGTAGTGTCCGCTGAAAACCCTCAGGAGACAACACTCCTCCTACTAGGGACATCTAGAGGTTTAACGGCTTGTTGCACAAAGCTCAGTGCAATCGCGTTTCCCTGCGAAAGTGAGGTTAGGTTTTTTCGAGAATAAATTGGTTTTGCTCGGAACGAGCAAAAAATAAGTTTGGGGGTATTTGTTCATATCAGAATTTTGCATTATTATATTCCCCATTCTTAATCATATTGCAAATAAATAGGTGCTTTTGATCCATGTCTGCTAAATAGTAGCAGGTTACAGGTTCTTAGAACAATATAGTGAAAATGGTGAAAAAACCTACAAATGTGAGACTACGACAAACAAAAAGATGAATCTGCAAATGTCGCCTATAGTTTAAGGAACAAACGAAGATCAATGAACAGTTTGATTGCACAAAGTACGAGGGCAGCACAAACATTCAAGACTTCAACGCGGAGCTTACGGTAAAAGTCCACAAATTCTGCACTGTTGGAAATCTGGAAGAAAGTAGAAAAGATTTTGAAGAACCAAGAAGAAAATAGAAGGAAATAGCAATATGAAGCAACCCTGAGAATTTGAGCCAATGATCCCTCAAGATGGCCGTGGAACCGCGGCCAAACAAGGCTTATGGCAGCGGATCCGCGGCCGTGCAGAGCACATGTTGGTGCGTGTCGGTGGGAGTCGGTGCATTGACCCAGTTTTCTTAGGGTAGTCTTGTAATTTCAGATGTGGATCAGATGTAAACCCTAGGGTTTTTCCTATCTATAAATAGGAAAGCCTACAGCCTCTTTTGGGGCATGCCTCTTTTAATTCTAGATTAAATTTTAATTCCCTTGTAATCGTCAAGAGTGCATCAATAAAAGTAAGTTTTTTATTTTGAATTTTTCTTATTTGCAATTTAAATTCTGCAATTTTCTTATCTGTCTTTTATTATCTGCACGTTAATTAGGTAATTAAAAAAAATAAAAAAGATGAACTCCATTGTTAATACCCTAATGAGTGAGTAGTTCCTCACTTATCAGGGTTAGGATTGGGTAGGTTTGAGAGATGGAAATCTCTCACCCCTTTCTTGTCCGTTCAATATTTTAAATTAGGACTCAATTTAAATCAAACACACACCGCTCACTACGGCACCCTATCCCACGAGATAGCGGTGATTCCCTAGTTAGACTGGTAGTGGTTGATTTACATAGAGGTTAGGGTTAAGAGTTAAGAAAGGACGGACAAGGACCAAAGGGAAGAAAATACGTTTTCTTCCTAGTCGTGCTAATCCCCTTTGTTAACTATTACCTTAACACCTAAGTTCTTAATTAGGGCAAAGGAAGCAGTGAGTAGAATTAACTTTCCAAACTTACCTAATCCTAATCCTAGCAAGGTTTTAATTCAAATCAAATTCAATCTTAGTTTTTATAAAAATCAAAACCTAACACAAATAGGAATTGACTCGTTGGAACAATAAGAAAAGACACGTTTTCCCTGTGGACCGACCCGTACTCAACCGGCTAGCTACCAAGCGACACCGTCTTGATTGCGATATATTCTATTCTTTGATTTTAAAAACGCACGCAAAAGAACGATCAATCAATATCTCAATCCACATCTCTAGGATTATCACTTAGATGGGGAAGTGGTGCGAAAGTGAGAACGTAAATCACTTTTTCATAAGTGAGGGCGATTTTGATCTTGCGTAACTAGTTTTTATAGTTGTGTCCCGTCAGTTTGTCTATTTCAGTTATCAGTTTTAATCTAGTCATGATTAACAGCAGTAAATCTGAGAGTAGTAGAAAAATATTTTAGCGGACGTTCTTAACTTCAAAATAGATTGGAAAATATTTAATTTATCTATTAGATGGCTCCCACTATTTTAGCGCAATTTCATGAAAACCACAACATTTAAAAACATTAACTTTCTAAAAATTTAAAGTGGGAATCGAAATCCAACTATCATGGTATAGTGACCTTAACAACTAGCCAACAAGTCACCATACACCATAGAAGGTGGATAAAACTCTTTTGTCGATCACATTCGTGACTTTTCGATTATAGTTTTTACCCCTAGACTTATTATAAACTTGATAATAAGCCAACCATAACTCATAATAAACTTGTCAAGCCGTCCCCACACATTTCTTGAGTAGCTAGATCAATAATATGACCCTTGGAAACTCGCCAATAATAAAGCCGCATTATTGATTCATCTACTCTATATCACATGTATTAGCAATCAAATATCATCCAAATACTACACGATATGGCTTGACAACTCGCCAACAACTATAGCATGAATATCGGATACTCTATTTGATTGAAATGGTGGAGGGTAACGTATAGTATAAAAAATACTCTTAACGCTTTTGACTTAATTTAAATTGAAAAACGGTTTTAAAAAAACTATGTTTTTGAGTCGTTACTAACTCCATATTCATTTTAAAAATTGTTTTTCAATTTTAAGTGGTTTGTTAAATTTAAGAATCTTAATATTAATCATCTCATCATTTTCTTATTAAAACTTCTTTTAACTGTTTTATGATCGTTTTAGAAAAACTAATTTTAATAAAATCTTATTTTTGAAAAACGTGTAATGAGTATAAAACAACTTTTAAAGGTATTACAGACATGCAAATCCACAAGAACAATTTGTAAGGCATTATAGGCATGTATAACATAAAAACAGGCTTATACTAGAATGGATTGAACGGGTGTGATTTATCATGCTTTTATTCGAGCGATAGAATTAAAATGCGATAATTCACTTTAGGGTTTTACATCACATGTATATAAACTAAAAGAAAAAGTTTTGAGTCGCTTGAACACTCCATTGAACTCCTTCAATCACGCATAGCTCTTGCTTCAGTTCTTTGCCCTCATGGAACTCACAAACTAATGCGTAAATAAATTGAGGCTCGCATGCCCCATTTAATTAAACCATTATCAAGTGACTCGCGGGCCACTATAAAAATTTACAACGCAAATCATCGAGTGTTTGTCCAAATCCATTCCAATATACTAATCTAACTATTGCATATCACATATAAAAATAAATAAATAGAACACATTGCAGGTATATGATCATATCACAACCATAACTCATTATATCATATATAATGATTTGCATAAAATAGTTGCTATAATTTAGAACTATAATTATTTAATTATTTTTAATAACAACTTATTAAAATTAATTAAACAAAATTATCTTGTATGTCAACAACTTAATACACATACATTTAAATGTCAATTTAAAAATAACAACAGATCTTTTAATAACAAATTTAAACAAATTCTAACAAACGTAGATTTTAAATTTAAATAATCTCCAAGAAAAAACCAAGAAACTTCAACAAACTTGGAATATATTTGAAAATAGATTTTCAATAAACGTGGAATATTTTGAAAATAGATTTTCAACAAACTCCAACAAACTTAGAATATTTTTGAAAAATGATTTTTTATTTAATTTATTTATTTAAAAATTTGGAATATTTTTAATAATAATAAAACAAACTTTTTTTACATATTCCAAATTTTTATGGGTCAACAATTTTTTAAAAAAAGTTGACATTTTTAATCTCATTAAAAACATCTAATGTATCAAATTTAATTATATTAAATTTTTTACAAATATTGACATATGCATTCAATAATATTCTAACGCTTAGAAAATATTGATTAATCCTAATTATAGAAATATTTATGTATGCAATTATGAAGAAAAAATTAAGTAACTTAATTTACAAACTTGGCTATGATACCATGTTGGTGAAAATTGGTGTAAACCAGCGGAAGGGAAGATTAAAATTTTTCCATTAACAACAATTAGGATTTATAAATTAGGTTATTTATTAATGAAATCATTAAACCCTTAATTGATTCGAAAAGATAATATCTTTGCGCAAATTCGGATTTACGTTCCATTCGTTGTGCTAATGATTCCTATCCAATCGAGATGACTTGATTACACCGTGATAATCTCCTTGCTTGCCTCCACACGAATCTCCAAGTTAATGAAATTTAATTAATTAGTTAGCTGATCTAATTAATTAGAGAGAATTATAAAGAAAGAAGAGAATTAAAATTTAAAATTTTAATTCATCTCCACCATGAAAATTTTGGCCAAAAGAAAAGGGGAGGCCAAAACTTTTGAGAGGATGAGAGTAATTGATTAGGGTTAGGGTTTGTACCAAATAGAAACCTATATATAGGGATATAGTTTTCTAATAAAACCCTCATAATTAATTAATTTGTTTAATCCCTTAAACAAACTAATTAGTTATTACTTAATACATGTTTGTCCACACATATACATATGCATATAATATTTGATACACATCAAATGCACAACAATATTATTTTATAAATATTTATATATATCAACATATATATTTATATACTTATAATTACATATATATATTCATAATATAATTAATACATATATATATGTGCATGTATTCTTTACTCATTTAATTTCATATTAACTTGAGTCGTATGCCAAATCGCATTTGACGATTTTACCCTTATTTAATTAAATATCAATAGTATATCAAATATATTTATTTAATTAAATCCTTTTGTATATCAAACATATACTATCTCTTCTTTAGTTTATACTTCCATATTTGGAAAGTAGGAGTTCACCTATGTGTGACTCTGGAGGCTCAACGTTTACTCAGCAATGGATAATTAATTCGAACTAATTCTGTGAAAGTAAAATCCACAAGTCTATATGGATGATAGATACATATTTAGACTACCTGGGTAAACTATCGATAACTGGATTGCAATAGGAAAATTCTATCCAAGCAAATCAATACCTATCAGTGGCAACTACCGTACGGTCCGGTCTCTTCATCTGCTGATTGTTATAGAATTTGTGTGATTATGCTATTTGTGAAATCAAAGAATTAACCGCAATCAATAACGGTGTCGCTTGGTAGCTAGCCGGTTGAGTACGGGTCGGTCCACAGGGAGATGGATTCCTATTCTTTATGTTTTAACGAGTTAAATCCAAAAGATTTTGGGTTTTATTTTAAAATCTAAGAATGAGATAAAAGTTTATAAAAAGCTTGCTAGGGTTAAGATTAGGTTAGTTTGGAAAATCAATTATTCTCACCGCTTTCTTTGCCCTAATTAAGAACTTTTAGGTGTTAAGGTAATAGTTAACAAAGGAGATTAGCACGATCGGGAAGAAACAAGGTTTCTTCCTCTTTTTCCTTGTTCGTTCTTTCTTAACTCTTACCCTAACCTCCATGGAAATCATACACAACCGGTTTTTAACTATGGTATCACCGCTACCTCTTGGGATAGGGTGCCGTAGTGAGCGGTGTGTGTATGTATGCATAGAGTCCTACTTTGAAATGTATAACGGGCAAGAAAGGGGTGAGAGATTTTCATCTCTCAAACCTTCCCCAAACCTAACCCTAACAAGTGAGGAACTACTCACTCATTAGGGAATTGATAAACGAGTTCATTTTTATTTGTTTTTAAATTTACAACTACGGCAGATAAATTAAATTTATAACTACGGCAGATAAATAAAATTTATAACTAGGGCAGAAAAGAAATTAAACTAAGGAAAGATAAAGAAAAACTTACTTCTTTATTGATGCACTCTTTGACAGATTACATAGAATTGAAAATCTAAGATCTAGAAATTAAAAGAGGCATCTCAAAAGAGGCACCCAAAAAGAGGCACGCTCCAGAAAGAGCTGTAGGGTTCCTATTTATAGATAATAGAAACCCTAAGGTTTACATCTGATCCATATCTAGAATTACAAAAATAACCTTAAGAAAACCGAGTCAATGCACCGACGCACAGACACGCACCGACACGTGCGATGCACGGCCGCGGATCCGCGGCCATAAGCATGGTTTGGCCGCGGTTCCGCGGCCATTTGGTCGGCTTGCTGGCTCAATTTTCTAGGGCTTCTTTCTGTTGCTATTTGCTTCTGTTTGCTTCACTTGGTTCTTCAGACTCTTTTCTAGTTTCTTCCAAATTTCCACAGTGCAGAAATGTTGTGGACTTTTACCGTTCGCTTCATTTTGAAGTCTTGAATCATGTGCTGCCTTCATGCTTTGTGAAATCGAACTGTTTGCTGATCTTCGTTTTTCCCTCAAACTGTAGGCGGCACGACAAAGATTCTTCTATTTGTTGATCGTTGTCTCACTTTTGTAGCGTCTTTTCACCATTTTCACTGTATTGTTCCGAGAACCTGTATCCTGCAACTATTCAACAGACATGGATCAAAAGCACCTATTTATTTGTAAAATGATTAAGAATGGGGAAGATAATAATGCAAAATTATGATGTGAACAAATACCCCCAAACTTATCTTTTGCTCGTCCCGAGCAAAACTAGTTTATTCTCGAAAAATCCTAACATCACTTTCACAGGAAAACGCGATTGCATTGAGCTCGTGCAACAAGCCGTTAAACCTCTAGGTGTCCCTAGTAGGAGGAGTGTTGTCTCCTGAGGGTTTTCAGCGGATACTACCCACAAAATCCGATCAATTTGGCCTATTGACTTTTATTCTTCAATTCGGTGTTCTAGCAAGAAATTCTATTATGTTCAACTCAGAAATTATCAACCCATATTTTTCACACTTCCTTATCATTTAACTTAAGATTGTATATGTTCTGTAAATTTATTTAGCTTTTAGCATCTTTTGAGTTTTCCTTCTAAGGTCCCTGTTCCCCTCCGAACGGCGGCCGCGACGCGAGGACGTCTTGCCTGAGATTCGGGGCAGATGCTATTTGGTTTTATCCGTCTACCTCTCCGAAGATGCCAAGTTGATTTATGGCACCGTGTATCGGAGGTTTAGACGGATGCGGCCGATGTAGCAGACTTCGTCAGATTCCCCCTCGCTTGAGGGGTTTTTGATTGTGGGGACGCTCTTCCCTGCAGGCGCAAGCCCCTGCAGTTAATTACGCTACCGCATCGCGGTAACAACTTTCTCCTTCTCCAGAATTTCACTTCGTGTCGTGTGTGTTTGTTTTGTTTGTGGTTGCCCGTGGATTGTATACGGAGACTGAGTAATGCCGTCCCCCGTAGGACGTGGATTAGTCCAAATCCGTATTTACTTAGATTTGGGTTTGGTGTTTTTAGTTTAAGGATACGTTAGTCGTGCTTGGGGCTAAGATCAACTTAAACGTTCGTTAAGGATACGTTAGTCTCGTTTGAGACTAAGATCAACTTAACGTGGTGATCCGTTTAGTATATGGCCATCGGGACTCGTCACCTCTCTAACTTCATTGAAGGATTACAACGACAGGTGTCAGAGGAGTTCAGAGAGGTACCCTTGAACCAAAGTTGATTTGGAGTTTTATAGTCCATTTGAATGTTTAAGGATGCATTAACTGTGTTTGGGGGCTAAGATCAACTTAAACGGGATCGTTTAGATCCGGCAAGAGAACATTTGGAGGCTCTATTGTTCCAGTTTAGGGACGTAGTGGTCCATAGGTAGTTTAAGGACGTTGCGGTCCATTTCCAGTTTAGGGACGTGGTGGTCTATATTTCCAGTTTAGAGACGTGGTGGTCCGTATTCCAGTTTAGGGACGTGGTGGTCTATGTTCCAGTTTAAGGACGTGATGGTCCAACATTAGTTTAAGGACGTTTCGGTCCACGAGTTTAAGGACCCCGCAGTCCATGTTGATGTGTGGTTGTCGGGACCCGTCACCTCTCTATCGACGTTGAATGATTACAACGACATGTGTCAGAGGAGTTCGGAGATGTACCCTCGAACCGGATATAAATTGATTTAAGAGAGCAATCTTGCTCAGTCAATTTAATTTGAGGACTTACGGCCAAAATTGGGCTAAGTCCAGTCGAAAATGTTCAACATTTTATTTGCTTTTGCATTGCATTTCTTTTTATTTTTATTTGGGCTCTGCCTAGAAAGGATGCAGAGCATCAATTTGTTTTGGGCTCTGCCCATTTATAAATGATGCAGAGCCTCAATTTTGTTTGGGCTCTGCCCCTTTTAAAATGCATAGCATTTTTATTATTTCGTTTGGGCTCTGCCCATTTATAAATGATGCAGAGCATCAATTTAATTAGGCCTGCTTGGTCTTTTTGATTTGGTCCTGGCCCTTTTAGGAAATGCATTGCATTTATCAGGCGCTTTGCGCCAATCAGAGAGCGCGAGCGCTCGTAGTGTTGACACATGTCGTGCAAGCGCGGTGCGCTGCGCTAATGCGCTGCGCCTGCGCTGCTGACACGTGGCGCGCTCTGGTGGCTTGCGCCAATCTAGGAGCGCAACAGCGCAGTTTGCAAGTGCAAGGCACTATGATTTGAGAATCTTTTAGATTCAAGAACCAATGGTTCATAAAAGAAGTGCAAAGCACTATTCGTTTTCTTGATCTAATTTAGATCAAAGAAAAACAAGTTTTTTCTTATTTCAGGAACCAAAGGTTCATAAAAAAGTGCAAAGCACTGTTCTTTATTTTGTTTTTCTTCTTTTTAAAGAACCAGTGGTTCATAAGAAGTGGAAAGCACTGTTTATTATATGAAGATCATTGATCTTGTTCTTAGATCAATGATCTATTAGAAGAAATTTCTTCTATTTCATGAAGGTTCTTTATCTTTTTCTTGAAACTTTTTCAGAGTTCTATATGTTTGAAGCTCTTGATTTTTCAATAAAATGTTCCTCCCTTTGAATTGAGGTCTAGGGGCCTTTATATAGTGCCCATAAATTTGTTAAAGAGATCTTTCTTTGAGTGATTTGGGGAATTTTCCCCACCGTTGGATCTTTGATCCAAGGGCTTCTGTTTTACAGAAGAAAATCTTCTTGTTTTAACAAGAACAGAAAGATTTCTTTAGAATCTTAATTCTGTTAGGCGTAAACGCCCCAGCGCTTGACACGTGCAGCGCAGCGCTTGCGCAGTTGTGCTTGCGCAACTGCGCAGACACGTGTCGCGCAGCGCAATGCTTGCGCGGCTGTGCTTGCGCAGCTGTGTTTGCACAACTGCGTAGACACGTGTCGCGCAGCGCAGCGCTTGCGCAGCTGTGCCTGCGCAACTGCGCAGACACGTGTCGCGCAGCGAAGCGCTTGCGCAACTGAAGTGTTGCTTCCTTTACTTTAATTTTTAAAGAGCCTTGCTCTGATTGGGCGCGCTGCCTCGGGCGCTGCGCTGATGTATCAGCACCTGACACGTGGCGCGTTGCGCGCAGCGCGAAGAATCTGAAGCGTTGCTTCATTTATTAAAATTTATATTTTCAAAGTAGAGCTTTGCTCTGATTGGGGGAAGATGAAGCATTGCTTCATCTCCCGCCTTGAAATTTGAACAGAGCTTTGCTCTGATTGGTAAAATAAATGCCCCCCACCGTTACGCTTACGTGGCCCCAAACGCAAGCGCAACGGTGGCAGAATTCCAACCGTTGCGGCAGCTTTTGGAAGTTGAACGGGCACTTGATGTCTATAAATAGGACCTTTGGTCCTCAGTAGATGATTATCATCTTTAAGATTTATACTTTCAAAACTCCAGAGCTCTGCTTTTGCCTTTAGGAACTCTCAGAGTTAAATTTTCCTCAAAGGAAACTTTTTAGGTAAAATTTACCTTGAATTAAATTAATTTCAATTAATAGAGCTTTGCTCTCATAGATCTTTGATCTAAAGAAAATCTTTTCGGGGTTTCACCAAATAGAGCCTTGCTCTCAGGAATCTGTTTTAGGGTTTCTCAACCCATGAATAGAACCTTGCATCTTTGGCAAAACATAGATCCCTTTGATCTAAAAAAATGAACTCTTAAGAGTTTGAATATGGATAATGAAAATTAAAAAATGGAGTTTTATATTTAACGGATTATATCATCTTTTAATAATAATGATCTCAGAGTTCTTGGGGGACTTCTTTAAATTTCCCTTATTATGGAATTTGATAGGCGTCACCCCTATTCGTAGAGCATTGCACTCGAGGAGTTTAACTCTCTGTGCTCGTTTTTTTTAACAAGAATTCGCCTAATCAGTCGGTCTGCTAATTCTGTTGATCTTCTTTCACAGGAACAATGGACGTCCATATGTATGCTCTTAACGAGATCATCTCTTACGGGGACATCCGCCGACTTGGCCGCTCTCAAAATCGAGAGTTCACAAACGCGGAGTGTGCTGAAATCATGAGCCGCTTCGACGCATACAACGGTCCACTGCTTCCCCGACGTTCTTCCCTCCTTAAGCTTATCGTGGGAGCCATCTGGGAAGCGCTTCCCCTATTCTATTCCGGTGTGCCGCTTAGGGCGTTGGATGCCGCTGAGGATAAGGTGCACTCGGTGTACCTGTTGAGCTTTATCTCGAAGAGACGGCGAGATAGTCTTATTGATCTCTTGCACGAGGTCTTTCAACAGTCTGCCATACTCGCTGCTTATCGGAAGGTGGAAGACATCAGGGGGGACCCTGACGCTTGTGTTCGCGAAAGAAAGCACACTAGGATGGTCCGCGAGGCTTGGAAAGTCATAGATAGGGTCGCTTTCGAGTTCCTCAATCCATGTCCTGGGTTCGAGGTTATTCCCTTGTAATAATGTTTTTCGTTTATTGCTTTTATGATTGTAAGAAATTCTGGCAATATTAATGGAATTTTTTTTCCTAGCCTGTCTTATCTTTTGTTCTGAGTCTTTTGCTTATGCATGACCGAATGTGTCTCGAACGTCTGATCAAATGTAAATCGGATACTCTTTCTGTTGCTTTCTTCTTTCCCTCATTATCAACATGCTGTCTTGATAAACATAATTAGAAGACAACTTGGTTTTTTCCAAAGGATAGCGATGGCTTAGGCCGCAGGTTCGGATCTGCCGCCTAAGACTTTTCAACTCTATGAGCCGTGAGGGTCTCATAGAGACTTTTCTCCCTACGGATCGAGAGGATCTCGTAGGTGGGTTTTCTCCTTAAGAATCGTGAGGATTCCTAAGTGTGTTTTCTCTTGTAAGTCGTAAGGATCCTATAAGAGAATTTTTTCCTTCTTACGAGTCGAGAGGACCCGTAAGCGGTTGTTTCCCTCCTTGTCGAGATTCGACTTTGGAGAGTGAGACCCGTGAATAGTATGCAAGAGACCTTTTAGATCGAATTGCAGGGTCCCATTGTTCAGGAAGCAAGTTTTTTACTCCCTGCTGCCTGAGGATTCATCTTACAAGTTGAGACGAATCGGGAATTTTCCCGCGGAGACACTGGTTTCTCTGCGAGCCGACGTGAATCAGGAGGCTCTCGTCAAGGATTGTTTGTTTCCCTGAGTTGAAGTATTTGCCAAGGGTTATTTGTTTCCCTAGCGCCAAGGATTATTTGTTTCCCTGGTGCTAAAACGAGTCGAGAATTTCCCACGGAGGCACTGGTTGCTCTGTGAGTCGACGCGGATCAGGAGGCTCTCGTCAAGGATTGTTTGTTTCCCTGAGTTGAGGTATTTGCTAAGGATTATTTGTTTCCCTAGCGCCAAGGATTATTTGTTTCCCTGGTGTTGAAACGAGTCAAGAATTTCCCACGGAGGCACTGGTTGCTCTGCGAGTCGACGCGAATTAGAAGGCTCTCGTCAAGGATTGTTTGTTTCCCTGAGTTGTGGTATTTGCTAAGGATTATTTGTTTCCCTAGCGC
Organism: Agapanthus africanus; assembly: GCA_030015575.1. Lineage (NCBI taxonomy): Eukaryota > Viridiplantae > Streptophyta > Magnoliopsida > Asparagales > Amaryllidaceae > Agapanthus > Agapanthus africanus. The sequence goes on along the minus strand of JASDDO010000012.1, from coordinate 459,005,337 downwards.
CAAGGATTATTTGTTTCCCTGGTGTTGAAACGAGTCGAGAATTTCCGACGGAGGCACTGGTTGCTCTGCGAGTCGACGCGAATCAGGAGGCTCTCGTCAAGGATTGTTTGTTTCCCTGAGTTGAGGTATTTGCTAAGGATTATTTGTTTCCCTAGCGCCAAGGATTATTTGTTTCCCTGGTGTTGAAACGAGTCGAGAATTTCCCACGGAGGCACTGGTTGCTCTGTGAGTCGACACGGATCAGGAGGCTCTCGTCAAGGATTGTTTGTTTCCCTGAGTTGAGGTATTTGCTAAGGATTATTTGTTTCCCTAGCGCCAAGGATTATTTGTTTCCCTGGTGTTGAAACGAGTCGAGAATTTCCCACGGAGGCACTGGTTGCTCTGCGAGTCGACGCGGATAAGGAGGCTCTCGTCAAGGATTGTTTGTTTCCTTGAGTTGAGGTATTTGCTAAGGATTATTTGTTTCCCTAGCGCCAAGGATTATTTGTTTCACTGGTGTTGAAACGAGTCGAGAATTTCCCACGGAGGTACTGGTTGCTCTACGAGTCAACGCGGATCAGGAGGCTCTCGTCAAGGATTGTTTGTTTCCTTGAGTTGAGGTATTTGCCGAAGACACTGGTTTTTTTCGGAGTTGGGATGAACCGTCGAGATTTGGCTTCGTTTTCTGGCGGAGCCTGTTGGGAAGTATGGCTCCCTCTTTGTTTGTGCCCTTGGATTGTATACATGGATCGATGTGATCTCAGCTGTAGGGTGAAAGTTTTATCATCATCTTTTTTATTTCCGTGATGCTCTATCATTTCAGCTTTTATATCGCGAAGGTCGCGATTGCCCAATCATTTCGGCTATTTCTCACGGTGCCCAATCATTTCGGCTATTTATTTTGTTTTTACTCGCTGCTTTTTCTTGCGAGTTGCCCAATCATTTCGGCTATTTTGCATGCATACATTTTACTTGCTGTTTTTTTTATTGCAAGTTGCCCCATCATTTCGGCTATTTCGTATGCATGTGCGGCCTACTGGCTTTTCGCCGTAAACCTGGAATTAGACACCGGTTTCGGCATCAGCACCGCTACAACTGGGATATTGCCAGGAGCGAATCATCATTTGCCTCCGTCGATGTCGAACAAAGGTGGCTTAGCGAACAGGGTTAAGGCACCGTTGACTAAGGCTTTTAACTTCATGAGCCGTAAGTGTCTCACAAAGGTATTTCTCCCTATAAGTCGTGAGGATCTTGTAGGTGTATTTTCTCCTTAGGAATCATGAGGATTCCTAAGTGCATGTTCCTCTGTAAGTCGTAAGGATCCTACAGGAGGGTTTTCTCCTTGTAAATCGAGAGGATTTATAAGGGTTGTTCATCATGTGCATATATCCCCAGTCACGGATGGGACTTGGTTAGGGAAATGTTTATTCGCGCCCGTGGATTGTATACAAGGGTCAGTATTGGACCACTTTTAGGGCAATCTCAGAAGTTGTGGGGGTTGCTTAAGCACAGGTTTAGGTCTCTGTAACTTAAGACTTTCAAATCTTATGAGCCGTGAGGGACCCATAGGAGAGTTCTCCTTACGAGTCGTGAGGATCTCGTAAGTGTATTTTCTCCTTAGGAATCATGGGGATCCCTAAGTGTGTTGCTCCCTTGTGAGTCGTAAGGATCTCACGCGGGTGGTTTCTCCTTACAAGGTCGAGGGGACCATGTAAGTGTCTTTTAACGAGGTTGCGCCCTTTCGGGTTTTCACAAAGACTCGCCGGTAGTCCTGCTGTTTTTACTCACGGACCCTTTTCAGGTTTTCATCCGTGCCAATTTTGCTTATGGACATACCCCTTTTTTTAATTCTTTTTATTTTTATTTACTTTTTTTTTACGAGGTCGCGCCCTTTCGGTTTTTCACGAACACTCGCCGGCAGCCCTGCTGTTTTTACTCACGGAGCCCTCTCGGGTTTTCATCCGTGCCCTTTTTTGCTTATGGACATACCGTTTTTATTTATTTATATTTTTTTTATTATATTTTTTTTATTTTGTCAGCCTACGGATGATGCGGTACTAGTTTGAGGACGTTTCGGTCCGCTATTAGTTTAAGGACGTTTCGGTCCGTCATGGAGAAGGCCGGCTACTGCTTATAAAGCTTGAGCTTAGGAGGATAGCGAGCGGACATAGTCGTCGTCATCTACCATTGACCTAGGCTGTGGCTCATTAAGCGTAGTATTTCTTTAGGAAGCGACCGTTTATTGGCCTGAAAGGCCTTTCACCGTGCATGTCCATGAGTAGATAGGCCCCACCCTGGTAAACTTTATCTATGATGTACGGGCCTTCATAGTTTGGCTCGAATTTTTCCCGCTTGGCGCGATTGGGAATCATAGGCCTTTTGACCACTAGCACAAGTTCGCCTTGGCGGAATGTCCTCGGTCGGGTCAATCTTTCATATGAGCGCGTCATCTTTGCTTTATAGGCCTCCAGATTTTGTTGCGCTATGAGTCGGGTTTCATCGAGGGCATCAAGCTCCTCAAGCCGAAGGTGAGCATTTTCTTCATCCGTTAGCTCGTAGTGGACTGCCACTCGTAGAGAGGGTAACTCTATCTCGAGGGGAGTACTGCTTCTGTACCGAAGACCAGCGCATATGGCGTTGTGTTTGTGGCCGTCTTGAACGTAGTTCGATATGCCCAAAGAGCTTCTTGCAGCTTCTCGTGCCAGTCCTTCTTATTTCGGGACACCGTTTTCTTCATGATCTTTGTCAAGGTTTTGTTGAAGGCTTCAGCTAATCCATTAGTTCATGGATTATAAACCGAGGAATATCTCCAGTCTATATTGTGTTGCTGCGCGAAGCGACTGATCTTGTGGCTTCTGTAAGCTGGCCCGTTATCGGAGATGATCCGTCGTAGAGTTCCAAATCGATATAGGACGTGCGTCTTGAAGAAATGGAGGATATTCTCCGTCTTCACTTCCCTCAACGGTACTACTTCTGCCTATTTGGAGAAATAGTCAGTCGTTGCCAGGATGAAACGATGTCCTCTGGACGATGCTGGTTCGATGGAGCCGACTATGTCAGTCCCCCACATTTCGAACGGCCAGCTAGCCACCGTTGGATGTAGTGGATTTGGATGCTGGTGGATGAAGTCCCCATGAATTTGGCATGAGTGGCATTGCTTCGCATATTCGAGGCAGTCCTGAATCATCGTCGGCCAGTAGTAGCCCATCCGTTTGATCTTCAACTTCATCTTTGGGACTGCTTGGTGATAATCGCAGAGTCCGTCATGAACTTCCTGGACGACCCTTTTCGCTTCGTCAGGTCCTAAGAATCTCAGCCACAGATAATCAAATGACCTCTTGTACAGAGTATCATTGACGAAGGCGAAAGACAGAGCTCGTTTCATGAGCTGATGTCTTGTGGATGCTTCTTCAGGCATTCAGTGGGACTTAAAGTAGTCTATGAAGACTTCCCTCCAATCCTCAGCCTTTTCCCGGTCTTCTATTTGCAAGGTCGTCTGTTCAGTTGCTCCCTTATCTTCGGATGATTCCGGAGATATTCCTGCTGGGGCAAGCACCCGACGGCTCTGTACCACGATTCTGACGTCATCGAGGTTCTCATCAGCCAGTTCCTTGGCGAGCTTGGCCAACACGACCGCTTTGCTGTTTTCCGCGCGCGGTATGTTCTCCAAAGTGTAGGAAGGAATTTGGGTCAACAATTGTTGCACTTTTTCGCCGTACTTCACCAATTCTGGTTTTCATGTTTGGTAGTCGCCGTTTACTTGACTAACGACCAGTTGGGAATCTCCATATATGAGGAGGTTTTCAATTCCCATATCGATGGCGATCTCGAGGCCTGCTATCAGAGCTTCGTATTCGGCTTCATTGTTTGTCCTCGGCTCTGTTAGGGAGAAGGCAAAACGCATTATCCCACCTTGTGGAGTTACAAAGATGAGTCCTACCCCCGATTTGATTATAGGGGCACTTTGTTTGAGTTTCTTCATGGAAGATGCTCCATCGAAATAAAGCTCCCATCGGGTATCACCACCGTCGATTGCATCAAACGCATGTTCGTCTGGAAGATCACAATTCAAAGGAGAATCGGCGGGTATCGGATGCTCAGCGAGGAAGTCGACGATGGCCTGGCCTTTCACTGCCTTGAGAGGTTGATACGTTATCGAGAACTCCATCAAGAGTAGGGCCCATTTAGCGAGTCGTCCCGTCAATATGGACTTTGACATTAAATATTTAAGAGGGTCCACCTTCGAAATGAGACGGACCTCATGTTCCAACGCATAGTGTCTAAGCTTTGTTATCGCAAAGATCAACGCCAGGCAATGCTTTTCAATGGGGGAGTAGTTGCTTTCTGCCCCCAGTAGAACTAGACTTAAGTAGTAGAGTGCTCTTTCCTTCCCTTGATCGTTCTCTTGTGCCCATAATGCGCCTAAGGAGCCTTCGAGAGCGGTTGCATAAAGAATGAGGGGCTTTCCCTTGACCGGAGCATCCAACACCGGCGGGTTCTGCAGGTATTGTTTGATCTCGTCTAGCGCACTTTGGCATTTTTGGTCCCAGACGAACGGGGTTCCCTTCTTCATCAGGTGGCTGTAAGGACGGCACTCTCCTGAAAGGTTGGCTATAAATCGCCGTATGTATGCGAGCTTCCCTTGGAGAGACCGCAGTTGTTTGAGAGTTCTCGGCGGAGGCATTTCCATGATCGCCTTGATCTTTGACGGATCTATCTCAATACCTCGGTGTCGGACGATGAACCCCAGGAATTTGCCCGAGGAAACTCCGAATGCACACTGGAGAGGGTTCATCTTCAAGTTGTATTGTCGAAGGAGTTGAAATACGGTCTTCAGATGCTCGAGATGTTCCTCGTATGATTTGCTTTTAACCACGAGATCGTCGATATAGCATTCGACGATTTCGTGTATAAGGTCATCGAAGATCTTCGTCATGGCCCTCTGGTAGGTGGTACCGGCGTTCTTTAGACCGAAGGGCAACACCTTGTAACAGAATATACCCAAAGGAGTCCTGAAGGCGGTGTGCTTCTGGTCTTCAGGATGCATCCTTATCTGATTATACCCTGACGAGCCGTCCATGAAGGAGAAAACCTCGTGAGTGGACGTATTATCTGTCATCAATTCGGTGACTGGCACTGGGAAATCGTCTTTCGGGCAAGCTTTATTAAGATCCCGGAAGTCCACGCATATGCGCACTGTTCCATTTTTCTTCATCACCGGGACGATGTTGGCGATCCATTCAGGGTATTGAACCTCCTGGATAAAGCCAGAGTCGATTAACTTCTTGACCTCGGCGTTGATGCTCATCTCAAGCTCGAGCCGCATACTTCTCGGCGCCTGTTTGACTGGCTTAACGTCCGGAGATATCTCCAATCTATGCACAGCAATTTCTAGATCTAGTCCCGGCATTTCGGAATAGTTCCATGCGAAGCAATCCCTATGCTGTAGAAGCACGTCCTTTAACGCAGCCACCCTCTCTTCTGATAGCAGCTCGCTGATGAATGTCGGTCGCGGGTCATTTGCCGTTCCCAACTCAATTTTCTTAAGGTTATCTGCAGTGGTATGAATTCCATCTTCCAGCTCTTTTGGCGCTGGTGGAAATTCTGAGATTACCTCGTCGTTGCTGTTTTCGAAGCAGCAGGGAAGGTCATCCATGTTCTCGGGCTCTTCTTTTGATATCGTTATCACATGACAAGTACGAATTCGCTTCCATCCCCAATATGGAACTGGTTCTTCTTTCGTGGCCTTGGGTTCGTGTTTCTGTGGCAGCGCTACCCTCCAGTTGTCGGACAGAGCGAACTTGCCAAGCTGATACTGATCTTCAACCCAATTCTTGAAGGTGAAGCAGTCCTCGAGAGGATGCCCTATCACTCGGTGATAAGAGTAATAGTCTGGGTGTGAGACCTCGCCTGCTTGTTCGGGGTGTTTAGACTCTGGCAGTGTAAGCATCTGATGTTTTAAAGCGAGGTCAAGTATTTTCTTCGTCTTGTCCCGAGGAAAAGAGTATGCTCGACTCATTTTTCTCATGAGGGATAGATTGGAACCGCTCGATTTTCGCTCGCATGGCCTCTTAGCCCCGCTTCGTTGCTGTTGAGTATCTTTTTCGTGTTTCGACTTGTTTCTGCCTCTGCGTCGGGCCTTCTTTATAACAGGTTGACAAGGAGCGGCATTTTCATCTTTCACGGCCTGTTGGAGGAGGCGCTGCGTTTTGGCTTTCTCGTAGATGACCATTTCGCAGTTATGGTCGTCTCGGACTTTTTGACCCGCTTCCCTTATAAGCTTATCCATTTGTTCTTCGAACGACGGACTGGGCCCTTTTGCATCTGGAACTTTCACTGGCTCAGGATTAGCGTCCTCCCATTGAGCATCCGCTTCTTCATCGAAGTCATATATGACATAGCAGCTGTTTAGTAGCTCTCGTTTCTTTGACCGGATGTATCCAAGTCCTTTTGTCTCCATTCTGCCATTAGGCAGTTTGCGTTGAGTCCCGGGAACGTTCCAGACTTTGTCATAGAACTTGGCTTTTCGAACGGTCTGCTTGAAGGATATCCCCTGGCGTTTCAGCAGCTTTTTCAAACCTTCCGTATAATATCTGGGAAGACGGATAGGCTGAAGCCTGTCGAGCGTAGGATCCACGCCATACCAGATTTCTTTCTCCACTTTAGTTTCTTTAGAGCGGTAGAATAGAATTGCTTTTTCGCTTTCTCGCCTGGGAGGGATATAGAATGTTCGCAGCTCTTCTACACTGTAGATATCAAGCGCATCCAGTTCCTTACGGTGTTTAAGCGGCACCATGGCGACTTGTAGACTTTGTTCTTCGTCAACGGACGTTCGTATTGAAGGTCGAGCAGAGAATACAACATGGATCTCATCTTCTGAGTCGCTACCAAAGATCAACGTAGGAGTGGACGGTCCTGGCTTGTTGTGTTGGGGCGTACCCGAATATACTATCTCTTCTTCCTCCTCGGTATCACTCCCGAAAACAGGGATGGTGGCGTTAGCTTTGTTGTCCGACTTGTGACACCTTTCCGTGTCTTCGAAATCCGGTACGAAGTATTTGGCATCTTCATATTTGCTGACTTCGTTCACGGAAAACGGATTCAGTTCTCCTGCCACGGTATACTCGAGACCATCCTTGGCGTATTTCATACACTAATGTTGTGTAGAAAGGATGACGTTGTATTCGTGTAACCATGGTCGGCCGAGCAGAGCATTATAGCATGTCTTGGCGTCTATGACGTGGAATTTAATATCCGTGATAAGTAGCCCGAAGCGTAGCGTCAGTATCACAGACCCAAGAGTTCTTGATGATTGGGAGTCGAACCCGGAGATGGTGATCTTGTCCCGAGCAAGGTGATGGATGCTCATGCAGATTTCTTTTAAGACCCGCACATTGAGGAGGTTAACTGAGGATCCATTGTTGATCAAGATTTTGCCTATCTTTATATCGTGGCAGTATCCTGAGACATAGAGGGGGCGATTGTGTTCGCACGTCCCAAGGAGAAGGTCTTCATCACCAAAAGCGACATCGGCCGTGTGCACTTCTTCCAATTCATCCTTCATCTTTTCCTCAGCGAGGAACGCTTGGAATTGTTCCGGATCTTGTAGTGCCTTGATCAACGAATCTCTCGCCTCCTTTGATAACAAAAGAGCGTCAAGAATGCTGAGCTGTGAGGGCAGCTTCCTCAGATGTGCTAAGACGTTGTAATCCACCTTATTCTTCTTCGGCGGGTCCTTGGCACTTAGCTCCTCCACCACTTGGTCATCTAAGACGATATCTTCAGAGACCATTTCTTTCCCTTTATCTTTTCTGTTTGAGGGTCCGAGATTCTTTTCAGGCAGCGTCCGATTCCGCAGCCGAATATTTTCGCAGACCTTCAGCTCTTCTTCTTTTCCCGAAGTGGACTCTTTAAAGAGAGGGGCAAGTTCCAGCTCCTCATCAGAATCGCTCCCGAAAACAGGCACCTGTGATCCCCTGGCGTTAACCATGCGACAATCACCGGTAGTTCTGTTAAACCCTTCGGTTATATTTTTCTGCTCCCGACAAGTTTTACGTTTCTCCCGCTTAAAGCGTTGTCGATGAGCAACGTATCCTTGCCACCATCTATCGAAAGCTTTGCACTCTTCGGTGGGGTGCGAAATCTTCCGATGATATAAGCAATAGGAGGGGTGCATTTCTATTTCACCAGTAATTTTTCCTTCGGAGGATGGTAGCTTCATGCCCATTGATATGGCCTTAGCAAACCTTTTCCTCATCTTGAATTTGCTTTTGTCAGTAGTGGAAGTATTTTGCTCCAGCGGGAGCGTCTCAGCTCTTTCATCAAGTCGCTGGCGCTTGGCCCTTTCAAATATAGCCGTCTCGCGTTCTCGATCAGCTTTACTTTTCAATTGAGCTTCGTTAAGGAACGCGTCAATCATTTCATCCGATGGCCCCAGAATTTTTGGTTCAGGATCTGCCCCCAGCGTTCCAGTACAAGGAGTTTCCTCATCGTCCATGAACGAATGAGAATTCATATGGCAGCTCGCCACGTATTCCTCAGACTCATCCGACAAACTTTCTTCCTCATCTTCCTCTTGAAGGACGTGGTTGAGAAACTCTTGGAGTGTAATGGGAGTCCGGGCTTTCTGGTTGTATTCCTCCAGCGCGTCAATTTGTTTTTGCAAGTCTGTGCGCTTATCGCCAGGCTTCACAGGCTTCTTTGATTTCTTTTTCTTCTTCTTCGAAGATTTTGACGGTTGGTTGCGAGTGCTTGAGCCACCACCATCGGTCTTTGGAGTTGTACGTGGCTTCAACATCCCTTCAATGACCTGCGGTTCCAACGGGTTCTTCCACCTAATCGCTGGACATGTCTGAAGATTGTTTAGCATCATCCTTGTCTTGGCTGATAATACAACCTCCCAAGGAGCTTCTTCAACGACGGAGAATGTTGCCCCCAGCGTATTCGTCCCCTTAGAGGTGTGGGGCTGCGGGGGATTCACCTTCCATTTGTCAGATAACGCGAATTTGCCCCGTCGGTACTGGTTTTCAAGCCAATTTTTGAAAACGTAGCAATCTTCGATCGGATGGCCCAGTACTCGATGATAAGGACAGTAGTTGGGCTCATTGACATCACTTGGTTGCAACGGACGTTTTGGATCCGGCAGATTTATGAGTGGGTTGCGCAACGCCAGCACGATAAACCTTCTCGTTTTATCGCGGGGAAAAGAGTAAGAACGTCCTAGCCTCTCCTCAAGGGCTACGTACGGACACATATTATTTTGACGAACAGCCGGCTTCGAGTCGCTCGGTTGTTGTTGAGCATTAGCGACAACGATCGCTTTTCCCTTCCCTTTGTCACTTCGGGAGTTCGGCTTTGGAAGAGGGGGTTTATGGCCCATCTGATCCATTTGAGCTAGCTTGTCAATCAAGGCCTGGAAGGTAGTCGGCTTGAAAAACATCATAAATTGCGAGATGGTTGTTTGCGGGTCAAGGGTTCCCACAAACATACCCACTGCGGGAGCTTCTTCAATGCGCTGCTCGCACTTCGACCATAAGTTCCGCCACCGTATAGCATATTGAACCCACGTCTCGCCCGGCTTTACCCTGGCGTTAATCAGTACCGTCATCGGGGTGCGTTCACTGGCGCTTGCAAAACGCTGAGTAAACAGCAGCTCCATCTCCGCGAAGGTCTTAATAGAGTCGTTCGGGAGCTCAGAGTACTACTCGAACGCCGTATCTGATAAGCTTCCAACAAACTGGCGAAGCAACAGCTTGTCATCACCGCCGGTGTTGCCGCAGAGTGCCCTGAACTGGGCAACATGCTGGTGAGGATTGCCCGTCCCCTTGTAAACATGGAACTTGGGAATTGTGTAACCGGGCGGGTACTTGATTTGGTCATACCAACTTGGATATGGCCGCCCTGTTTTTACGACCTGGTCGGCTGCTTCGGTCGCATGATGAACCCGTATTTGTTGGGCTATGTACTCGTCCAAATCAGCTTTGGAGATTGTATCCTCCTTAGCCGTCGACAGAGCTGGCGGAGGATTTGATGTCTCTCCCCTATCGTCTCCAAGGACGATGGGGGGCTCTTCGAATGGAGGATCTAGTTGTATCATCATCCCTGTCATGTCTTGGAAGAGGAGGCCCATACGCTGTATGTTGGCTGCTTGTTCAGCAGCCTCTTTGTCCTTCTTCTCCAATATTCGACGAAGGAATTCGGCGTCGGTTTCTTCCTCTTGGCGTTCATCCAAGGACGTTTCAGGGTTTTCTTTTGGCCCAGTAAGTGCGGCCATAGCGTTCATCATCTCCTGGAACTTCTGTTGCTGCTCCTGCGCCTTGGTCACTGATCGCGTAAGTGGTCGATGACCCGTAGATATGCGACTGTCCTCTTTACCAGACGCCACATAGACGGTATGAACTACAATGCCCCCTGACTTAGGGCGTTTGGGTTCACCACCTCTGATATTTGTCGCCGGCGCAGGGGTTTTCTCCGGCCTCCTTCTTTTGTGGGCCGTTGAAGTTGAAGGGGTCGTTGCAGTGGGCACCCTAGCGATCGTTGTCCCCTGCTGTTTAATAGGACGGTCTTTTTCTTTTTGCACCTTCGTCTTTGTTTGTTGACGAGAGTGATCTGGGTCGATCACGGAGTCTTGAACCCTTCGCCAAACCTTGTATATTTTTGAGGACAGTCGTTGAGGGGGCTGTTCTTGCTTTGTTTCCGGAACTCTCTCTGTGGGCAGAGGAGATCTTTTCAGTGTAGCGGTTGGAGAATTCTTACGTACCTTCCTCAGCAGTTCAAAGCTGTTCCCTGTTGGAACAGCAGCGTTGACTTCTACCACTGGAGCCGGTGGAGTTAGCCCTGAGGGGGAGTTGCCCCCTGCCTTCCTCACTCGTTGCCAATGGCGACGTCGAGCATGACGAGCCATTGGGACTGGCTCGGAGATTAAGACAGCTTCTTTTTGCCCCCTGTCTGAATGAGGCGCCGCTGGTGTTAACCTCTTAAAGACTGAAGTTGTCTTTTGAGGGATGATATTCAACCTGTCGAAGACAGATCCTCGAGCAGGGGCAGGAGAAGGAATCATCGGTCTTGAAAAGACTGACTCTTTGACAGGGGAAGCCACCTTGACGACTTCTGGAGCAGCAGTTATTGCCTTCCTTGGGACAGCCAATTTAGAGTTCTGATCCAGCCTGGCGAAAACAGAGGCTGTTGGTTTGGTAGTGGGCGACCCGTTGATAGGGGCCGTCATAGCAGTGAGCCGGTCAAAGACCGACTTCTTGTTCACTTTCGGTGCAGGTATTGGCATAGAGAAGCTTGTCGGTGGGATCATGGTCCCGAAAAACAGGCCGGTGGTGGCCTGGGTCACCTGTTCTACCGGCAGAGCGAGGAAGGAGGCCGCTTGGGGCCCATATTGACATGTGACTTATGATTTGTTAGCCAAAGTCAAGGTCATAAGAGCATGGGGCAAAAATCCACATCGGGAGTTTCTAAAGAAACTGAAACTTTCTAGCGCTGCATACCATTTGGAGTGTGATGATTCTGGTAGGATTCCTTCAGTTTTGTCACACGATGATATTTGGATCCTGATCCTACTGTGAGTATATGCTACTCCTCCGGAACTTTCTCACTTAACGATCAATGCTATAAACCAAGTAGGTGTCTAGAAAGGTGTTAGCGGGGCTACGCCCACAGGGAAAAGAGGTTATTTAATTAAGGAACTTCACGAAAGCATTGGAAAACCTCCCTCGAAGTACCAACACTGGCCTGGCTGAACGGTTAAGCAAGTATTGTACGGTGAGATTGATCCCGACTAATTCTTCCTTTTTGGTTTGAGGAGGGATTCGAGAGACAGTGGGAGCCATCCTGTTTAGACAAACTAAAAACCACTCTAAACTTGCAAGAGCATCATGCTAAAGTGTTTCTTCTCTCTCTCCATTGCAGCGACCAAACATCATGACTGGACTTAAGTTACTACTAGATAAAAACATACTGACATGGCCAAACTACAAAGATTGGCTCAGGAATGTCAAAATGGCAATCACTTATGACAAGTTGGGGTATCTCTTTACCACCAAAGCTCCCCCTGTCCCAGGTCCCAAAACCAGCGTCGCGGATAAGGAAATCCGTAAGACCTGGGAAATCGACTGCGCGAAGGCCAAGTGCCCCGTGCTTGCCTCTATGGACAATGAACATCAGAGGAGGCACAAGAATATGGACCTTGAATTCATATTTCTCCATACAAAAGAACTGTATGGAGAGCAATCCTGTATCGCCAGATACGAAGTCTCGAAAAAGCTGTTTTCGGCGAGATTGGCCGTCGGATCATCGGTAGTGGAACACGTGCTTAAGATGATTGGCTTCATTGAGGAGCTCGCGGACCTTGGGACCACGTTAGAGAACGAGCTCTACATAGACTTGATTCTCCAGTCCCTTCCTTCCACTTACGCCCAGTTTATCCCGAACTTCAACTTGCAAGAAAAAGAAGTTGAACTTTCAGAACTCCTCAACATGCTGAGGAGTGCAGAGGGTACCCTAAAGAAAGGTAGGGAAACATCCACTTTGTTTGTAGGAGGATCTTCCTCTTCCAGGTCCAAGGCAAAAGCCAAGGGAAAGAAGAAGAAAACCCCCACCAAACCAAGGGGCAGTGTTAGTAAAGTGGATACGAAGGGAAAGGCAAAGGCAACAAAGGTAGCGGGAAAGCTTGTGAGGAAGGAAGAGTGCTTTTACTGTCATAAGAGTGGACACTGGAAAAGGGATTGCAGGGCTTGGAAGGCCAGAAACCAGGACCCGAAGCAAGTTGCGGCTTCGGCTTCAGGTGTGTATGTTATTGAAAACTGTCTATCAATAAACTCTACATCCTAGGTATTGGATACCGGATCAGGATCTCATATTTGTAATTCTTTACAGGCACTGAGAAGGCGTAGGGTTTTGAAGGTAGGTGATATGACCCTCAGAGTTGTAAACAGAGCTAGCATGGATGCTGAGTCCGTGGGGGACTATCACCTGGGAACGTCAGATGGACAAGTTTTAGTTTTGCGTGATTGTTATTTTGTACCCAATGCAACCTGTAATATCATATCTGTATCTTTATTATCTAAAGAAGGTTATGAATTTGCATTTGTAAGTAATGTTGTGAACATTCACCTTAATCAAGTTTTGATTGGGTCGGGTACATTAAACAATGGTATATACGTATTAAACCAACCACAGATTTTCAATGTCCAGAATACACACAAAAGAAAGTCTCCGGAAAAAAATCAGGCTTTCTTATGGCATTGTAGACTGGGTCACATCAATGAGAGAAGGTTGACGAAGTTACATACAGAAGGATATTTGGATCCGTTCAAATATCAATCATATGCAACTTGTCAATCCTGTCTCAAAGGAAAGATGACAAAGACTCCGTTCACTGAACACGGAGTAAGAGCGAGCGAGCTCTTGAGACTCGTACACAGCGACGTGTGCGGTCCAATGTCTACACATGCGCGAAGTGGTTATTCTTACTTCATTACTTTTACGGATGACTTTTCAAGGTACGAATATGTCTTCTTAATGAAACATAAATCCGAAGCCTTTGGAAAATTCCAGGAATATAATAATGAAGTAGAAAAACAAACAGGCAAAAGTATCAAGACACTGAGATCTGATCGAGGTGGTGAATACTTAAGTGTCGAGTTCCTGGATTACTTAAAAGAGAATGTAATTCTCTCTTAGCTTACTCCTCCGTACACTCCGCAACATAACGGTGTATCGGAGAGACAGAACCGAACCCTATTGGATATGGTACGTTCCATGATGAGTAATGCTGAGTTACCGCGATCATTCTGGGGATATGCACTAGAATCAACTGCATACCTTTTGAACCGAGTTCCAACTAAAACTGTGCCTACCACACCATATCAGATGTGGTGTGGGAAGAAACCCTATCTTAAGCACATTAAGACATGGGGATGTCCAGCTTTTGTCAAAAAGCAACAAGCGGACAAACTCGAGGCACGCTCAGTGCAGTGCAAGTTTGTGGGATATCCAAAGAACTCCAAGGGATATTTCTTCTATTGCGAAGAGGAACAAAAGGTTTTTGTTTCTCGTCATGCCCACTTCTTGGAAACTGAGTTTTTGGAAAATCAGATAAGTGGGAGCGCAATAGAACTGGAAGAAATTCCAGAACCACGAGCTATTACTGAAAGCTTAGTAGAACCAGAGGGTTCGAAAGATCAGGACATTCCTGCGCCGCTCCGCAGGAGTAGTAGGCGGTCTCATCCGCCAGAGAGATACTACGGTTTTCTCATAGACGGGGATAGAGAGGATTGCATCATTGATAGTGATGAGCCGACTAGCTTCCAGCAGGCCATTCAGAGCGTTGACTCAGTAAAATGGCCGAATGCAATGCGGACCGAAATGGAGTCCATGTACACCAACAAAGTATGGACGTTGGACGTTGCTCCAGATGGAGTAAACCCGTAGGATGCAAGTGGATCTTCAAAAGGAAGATTGGAGTAGATGGACAGGTTGAGATCTATAAGGCTAGACTTGTTGTAAAGGGTTTTCGTCAAAGACCCGGTTTGGACTATGACGAAACCTTTTCTCCAGTGGCTATGCTGAAATCCATTCGGATCCTTCTTGCCATTGCTGCCTTCCATGATTATGAGATTTGGCAGATGGACGTAAAGACCGCTTTTCTAAATGGAAATTTAGAGGAGTGTGTCTATATGGACCAGCCAGAGGGTTTCATTCAGAGTGGGAGCAGTGGAAAGGTGTGCAAGTTGCTTAAGTCCATCTATGGACTAAAGCAGGCATCGCGGAGTTGGAACATCTGTTTTGATGAAACGGTCAAAGAATTTGGCTTTATCAAAAATCCAGATGAACCATGCATCTATAGTAGATTTGTAGCAAGAACTGTCGTATTCCTCGTTTTATACGTGGATGACATTCTCTTAATAGGAAATGACATTCCTATGCTACAATCTGTCAAAGGGTTCTTGTCACACAGGTTCTCCATGAAAGACCTGGGTGATGCCTCTTACATTCTGGGGATCCGGATCTATCGTGACAGATCCAAGAGGATATTAGGACTTTCACAGTCCAGGTACATCGACACCATACTGAAAGGATTCAGTATGGAAGATTCCAAGCGCGGTAATCTACCGACTTGTCACGGAATCACCCTCTCCAAAGAGATGTCTCCCAAGACTGATTTGGAAAGGGATCGCATGTCTATTATACCCTACGCTTCTGCGGTAGGCTTTATAATGTATGCGATATTGTGTGCCAGACCAGATGTAGCTTATGCACTAAGTGTGGTAAGCCGGTATCAGTCAAACCCTGGGGAGAAGCACTGGATAGCGGTAAAGAACATTCTCAATTACCTGAGAAGGACTAAGGAGATGTTCTTGGTGTATGGCGGAAAAGACCTCCAGATCGAGGCCTTTGCTGACTCCAGCTTCCAGAGTGACAAGGATGATTCCAAGTCCATGTCGGGTTATGTTTTTACCCTCAATGGAGGGGCGGTGTGTTGGAAGAGTTCCAAACAGGAAACCGTTGCTGACTCGACGATGGAAGCGGAATATATCGCTGCTGCAGATACCGCAAAAGAAGCTGTCTGGATAAGGAGGTTCTTGACAGAACTTCAGGTGGTTCCGTCCATTGTTGATCCAATACCTCTGTATTGCGACAACAACGGGGCTATAGCTTTAGCGAAGGAACCCAGGTCCCATCAGAAGTCCAGACACATCTTGAGGCGGTATCACCTGATCAGGGAGATCGTGGGTCACCAGGAGATCGAGGTTCGGAGAGTTGCTACGGAAGATAACACTGCCGATCCATTCATGAAGGCCTTACCACATACTTAGTTCGAGCGGCTGATCGAGATGATAGGTATTCGATACGCCAGTACATGGCCTTAGTGCAAGTGGGAGATTGTTAGTGTATATGCCGTAGAGGCCATTACTGTATCATACTAGTTTGTATATTACTTAATGGAAGCTTGGGATATTCACAGTTGTATAGACAATCTGGCTCAAAATAGTAGTATGCTACTTGGTTTGTTTCTACTTTAATGTGTACATGTGTTTCTTTTAGTATATCACTTATACACATTAGTGGAGCCCTTAGGATCTTTGCTTGATTACCAGCGTTGTGATGGCAGTCACACTCGTGGGGGCTGGGTAATCCACAAGAACATCCTTATGCAGGTCCCTAGTCGTAGGACTATCGAGACAGGGCATCGATACTCCGGAGTAGACTAGCGTATGCGCTTCTCATCCCAGCATGGGAGACGGTCTGTCCCACAGCCGTCAGTACGTCATACTTGAGATAGTATGCGGGTGCTCGTTAGGTTACGAGTACACTGGACCGGACTCGTTGGAACTGTTGGTTGGTACTATACCTATCGTCAGTTATCAGTTCCCAGGTGACATGAGTACAGCTTAATCCGCTGACTTGACACTGTCACTTCGCCTCGAGTGTGTTCCCACTGTACTTTGATTACTACCCTACCACGGCTCAAAGGAGTCGTGCAAACAGGTAGTAGTTGGGTGCAGTTCCGAAGCACTTGGAGGCAGTGACGGTTAGACAGGAATCGTCTCTCCCGGTATTGGGGGTTGATATCGCGCTGTGTCTAGGAGAGCCATTACACAAAGTCCCTGGCCAGGGAAAGCGAGATATACTGGTAGGTTTCCAGTGTTATCTCAGGGTGTTCTGGGCTACACTCCGACACGACTTGTACCGCTATTAGGGGACTGACGTTTACCGCCCCCTAGGCCCGCCATGCGATATTCTCAGACGAACAGACCGGACTGTACGGAAATTGTCACATTCAGGCTCAGTAGGAGTTCATATGGGTTTCACCCCGTCCGTCTTCTTATCGGCATCTACCTGGGGGCCGTTATGCATAGCTAGTGCCGCTTGCGGTCTGTGGTTAAACCTACTGCCAGCGTAGTGTCGAGTCTTTAGAGTCCAACACAGAGAGCTATTCGCCTTTAGGCAAAAGAGTAGAGGTCGCATGGTTTTACGACAGGGTTCGGTCACATCCGTGCACTTGTGCACGTTTAGTGTCCGGGCAGTTATTACTAGCGGGCTTTGGTTTAAGGCAGATCCTAGTATACGTTTTGGGATTGATTTTATCTCGTTTGTATTCGTGTTCCTCGAAACGCGGATGCGGGTGTGTATGCACGGTTGACAGAGAGAGAGGCAGAGGATTCTCATTAGGGTTGTTGACTGTTGACTTTTGCTAAACCCTAATGAGAAATAGAAATATGATTAATGATAATATTAATTAAGTATTATTGTGCCATGGTTGGGTTGAAAGGTTGACTTTGTTGACTTTTTGACTTTGTTGACCGGTTGACTAGGTTGGACTTGTTGACCATCATCATTACAATGGCTATCATTTCATGGCAAAGACTTTTGCTTGCTTGTTATACTTTACAAAATGAGTGCATGAAATGATATTGCCATTTGATATGATATGAACCATCACATAATACTCAATTACTATTATTGTTATGATTATTTTTGTGTTATGAGAGGATGGTGGGAAAAAGTTTTCTTCATTCTATCATTCTCATTCTCTCTCATCCTCAAGCTCTCCCTCTTCCTCTTGCTCTCTCTATAGCTCAAGGAAACTCCCTCTCATGAGTTGAGAACCATTTCTTTAGAGATAAAACCCAAAAAACTTCTCTACTCATCCTAGTATATAAGGTCTAGCAAACCAAGTGTTCTAGTTTCCTCTAGATTGAGGTTGGAGCCAAAGGTAGAAGCTTTCAGGTGGATCCATCTTCGGCACAAGGAGACGACGAGGAGAGAACCATCTGACCACCACAAGGAGTCGAAGAGAAGGAGTTCAAGTTAAGGTATAACCCCCTAACCGAGTAGGTAAAACTCCTAGTTAGGTTGTTAGATAGTTGTTTAACAAAGATCCGTATTTTGAGTCCATGTTACCCCCAAAAGAAAAATCATTTTTCACCATTTCCGCAACCCCAAAGAACCGGGGACGGGTAACGTGGACTTACAGTGATAAAGCACCCTCGCTATATATTTTTTTATTTTACGCAGCCTTAAGTAATTACAAAACCAGTGTTCATTTTTTTTTATATATCTTTATTCACACTCATAATTTTATTTTCCTTCATACTAAGGATTCTAGACAAGAGTATTTCAAGGTATCCTCTACTATTCCAAGTTTCAAGGTTCGTGTTTGTGCAAGTTGTAGGGTATATATTTTTAGAATTTAGACTTAAGCTTCAGAATTATTTTTCAGACTTACACTTCAATAAAAATTTCTATACCCTTCCCTTATTTTGACTTAGCCCAAGAAGTGAACTCAAAATTTGCCTATTTCTAAGTAAATTACAAGGACATATATTTTCTACCGTTAAATTTTAAGAAAGATTATTTTTAGGGTTTTTAATTTACTAAGTCTAGGATCTAGTTTTTCCTAGCTAGTTAACCGTCTTGTCAAACTTAAGTCAATTATGGCCAAATTGAATTTTAAAACTTTTCAATTTTTATGGGTTTTTAAAATAAGTATGCAAATGCAAAAATATACACATGAATGCGAAGGAAGAAATCTTACCGAGCACACCCCCAAACTTAAACTTGACAGTGTCCTCGCTGTCAGGCTACACCAAGAGGGTCAAAATTGTCGGCACTCCCCTGTTTATTTATTTTTTTAATTATTAACAGGAAAAAAGAACACAAAATATATATACATAAAAAGGTCTTCCTCAAACTTAAGTGAAACAGTATTCCCACTGTTGAAGTATTAAAGTTCAGAGTTAGGGAGGAGAAAAACATATTATCAAGCTATAAAAGGCCTTACACAGGCCAAAGGTTAGCACCAACCATTCAAAAATTTTATCGTTATAATAGTGTGGTTGGTGAAAAAATGGAGTGTAGAGAAAAGAAATGAGAAACACACGAGACCATGTGGAGATAGAAGCAATATACGGTCTCGGTGGAGGAGAAGAATAGCGGAAGGGAAAAAGAAATGGTGGTGGTTCGACTTCTTCAGGTGGAGGTTGATTGATCACAAAATCCGTGTCATTTAGGAATGCAAGTTCGTCGGCAAAAATATCTTCGAAACTTTCATCGAAGGTTCGATTGAACGTTTCAATGTCAATAAGTGTCGCGCCAGAATTCAACACACTTGATTTTTCAAAAATTATGAAGGTAGGATAGTCGTAAGGCTCATTTACCTTATTTTCAAAAGAGTCTAAATCAAGTTGTTTTCCTAGAATTATCGAACTCAAAATATCGGATTGTGATTCATTAACACTCGGTATCATTAAAGAAAGATTAGAAGAAGAACCAGAGAAAGTGGGAGAAAGAAGTTGAATACGAACTTGAGGGTGGAGATGGATTGTATAAATTAGCAAATTTTGTAATGACCGATGTGTAAAGAGCGATTGTGCTAATCTATCAACCCACTGAGAAATGAGGTCAAATCCCTCAAGGTTCGTGAGAAAATATGGGTACGTCGAACTTGGTAAACCAGACATTGAAAATGAAAGGGATACGGTCTCGTGCGCGGTCGGAACGATGGAAAGGACGAAGGGGGTGATTTAGGAAGGGTCACAGTTAAACGTTCAGGAGGGTGTACACAGTCAGTGGAAAGAACAGGATGAATTGGAAAATCCGACTCATCAAACAAAACTGGTTTATCCTCAATAATTTCCTCAATATTCTCCTCAAATTTTAGCTTATCCATGACATTCTCATCAAAATCAAGACGCATATGAAGTTCGAGAAAAACATTTAATGATTTTGGATGATGAATTGGAGAGAAAAACTCGGCCAAATCTGCGGGTTCATCATCCAAATTATTCCCTGTGTCAATATCCTCAATCAAGTGAAAATCAATTTTTTTGGACACCTCATCAGAAGCATGGATATTTATCAATTCAGGTTCTAGATTAGAGGTGTAGAGGTCAAAAGGATTGGTGATGGTTTCATTCGAAAGGGACCCTTCACAATCTGGCAAATCAAGCACTATAAAGTCGCACAACTTATTAAATGTTTTATTTTCAACTGGTGAATCATTTGGGACCCTTGATAGACATTCAAAACCGGAGTTGTGGGATTCAATTGGGGATGGGTAGGTTTGATTTGGAAGGGTGCACAGCTCACTCTCTTCACTCAAATTCTCAATCTGTCCAACCGCCTCATCATACATTGGAAAATTTGGAGCTAGTTGGAAACTAGCTACCGGGTCACTAGGTTGTAATAGGGCGGCAATGGACGCATCCAAATCCTTCATCTGTTGGTTTGTCGCTACAATATAAGCTTCCAACGACTGTTCCAGACTAGACATGGGTTGTGAAGGGGTTTCAGTAAAAGATTCAAAATTGTTTGGATTCTGGAAACTCCCAAATGGCTGTGTAGAAGCAATGTCTAGGGAAGGTGCGAAAGTCAGGTAGGACTGGCAGGAATTGAATGGTTGGACAGGAGTAGGATCAACATTTGGATAAAAAGGTGAATGGAATTGTTGATCCCAAGAACGAGAAGTGTTGAAAGGAGTGAAAGATCGGCTACGAGATTGTTCAATATGTTCAGCAATAGACATGGGTTTCAGAGTTACAACAGGACTCGAAAAAGGAGTATCAACGTAAGAAGGTGGTGATGTTGAAATGGTTGATACAAAGTGGATTGCGGAGTCCAACTGTTTCTCCTAAACGCTTCTATTCGATCTTTCAAAGAAATTTTGGGCATGGAGGGGTCGTCCGTAATTCGACCAAAACAATGTGCGTATGAAGCAATATTTGGATGAGGGTACCAAAGTTCAGCAAGATTTTTGCGAGGTGGGGTACCCATGATGTAAGAAAGGAGAAGAAAAAGAATGTGATGTTTTTATTTTTTTAATTTTTTTTAAAAAAATTATTATTTTTTTTAGAAATTGTTTGTTTTTGGGGTTTTGAAATTTTTGGAAGTGTTTTTTTTTAGAAAGAGTTTTTGCAAAATTTGTACGGACTACTACACACTTTCAAACTGTCACAATATAAGCATGCACAATCAAGCCTAGAGCTAGGGTCTCCTAAGTCAACTAGACTGCTTCAAACTGTTCGAAAGGGCAAGTTGTGAGATTCTCAAATCGCCTCTTCACCGCCAATTGTGGTCAGGTAAGCACAAGTAAAGAAAGGAGAGATCCGCTCACGAATCACCATGAGACGGACCTTTTAAAATTACATTTCCTACTTGTCTAGCCTAGGCACCACAAAGTCTGGTTTAGATAAACGACCGATGCCTACAACTTTTCCTTTGTCCTATTGAACGCGACAGTCCTTATTGGCTGAGTCTAATATTTTTTATTAACTCGATGGTTGATGCAAATGATTTTTGTGATTTTTGGGGTCCTAGGAAGGGTAATTAAATCACCACCCAATCTTGATTGGTGTTATAGCCCCTTAAAAGTCCGTTTTAAATATGCAAAGCAATTAACACACCAAAAATCTAAAACACTTTCAAAAAAAAATTTATTTTGCAGCGCAAAGAATCCTGCACAAAAACAATTTATTGGAGAGGGAGAAAGATTTTGCGTAAAAAACCCTGTAGGAAAATTTTTCAGAGGATTTCAGAGGGCAAAAGAGAGAAAAATAATGCTTACAGAGAAGATTCCTCTTGCTGACGTCACCAACACGCGGCGGTTGCGCGGTCAAAAGCAACAAAGTGCGGCGGATCCGCGGTTGAGTAGTCGGTTCAGATCTCCAAAATCTTTATATTTCTCTGTTGTAGTTATCCTCTGTTTGTTCAGATCTGCTGTTTGTTGTTTTGCTCACTGGATTTTTCCAGATCTGAATCTATTCGTCTCTCCGATCCTACACAATTCACACAATACCTCTCAAAAAGAACAAAATGAAATTTTTTTTATTTATTTTATTTTATTTAGATAATTTTTTTTGTTGTTTTAAATATTTTCGATTTTTATAAATTTTTTTAAAAAAATTAATTTTTTTTACCCGAAATTACACAAAGAAAGAGACTACCGTCTCCCCGGCAACGGCGCCATTTGATTGTTATAGAATTTGTGTGCTTATGCTATTTGTGAAATCAAAGAATTAACCGCAATCAATAACGGTGTCGCTTGGTAGCTAGCCAGTTGAGTACGGGTCGGTCCACAGGGAAATGGATTCCTATTCTTTATGTTTTAACGAGTTAAATCCAAAAAATTTTGGGTTTTATTTTAAAATCTAAGAATGAGATAAAAGTTTATAAAAAGCTTGCTAGGGTTAAGATTAGGTTAGTTTGGAAAATCAATTATTCTCACCGCTTTCTTTGCCCTAATTAAGAACTTTTAGGTGTTAAGATAATAGTTAACAAAGGGGATTAGCACGATCTGGAAGAAACTAGGTTTCTTCCTCTTTGTCCTTATCCATCCTTTCTTAACTCTTACCCTAACCTCCATGGAAATCATACACAACCGGTCTTTAACTATGGTATCACCGCTACCTCTTGGGATAGGGTGCCGTAGTGAGCGGTGTGTGTATGTATGCATAGAGTCCTATTTTGAAATGTATAACGGGCAAGAAAGGGGTGAGAGATTTTCATCTCTCAAACCTAACCCTAACAAGTGAAGAACTACTTACTCATTAGGGAATTGATAAACGAGTTTATTTTTGTTTGTTTTTAAATTTACAACTACGGCAGATAAATTAAATTTATAACTACAGCAGATAAATAAAATTTATAACTATGGCAGAAAAGAAATTAAATTAAGGCAAGATAAAGAAAAACTTACTTCTTTATTGATGCACTCTTTGACAGATTACATGGAATTAAAAATCTAAGATCTAGAAATTAAAAGAGGCATCTCAAAAGAGGCATCCAAAAAGAGGCACGCTCCAAAAAGAGATGTAGGGTTCCTATTTATAGATAATAGAAACCCTAGGGTTTACATCTGATCCATATCTAGAATTAAAAAAATAACCTTAAGAAAACCGAGTCAATGCACCGACGCACCGACACGCACCGACACATGTGATGCACGGCCGCGGATCCGCGGCCATAAGCATGGTTTGGCCGCGGTTCCGCGGCCATTTGGTCGGCTTGCTGGCTCAATTTTCTAGGGCTTCTTTCTGTTGCTATTTGCTTCTGTTTTCTTCACTTGGTTCTTCAGACTCTTTTCTAGTTTCTTCCAGATTTCCACAGTGTAGAAATATTGTGGACTTTTACCGTTCGCTTCATGTTGAAGTCTTGAATCATGTGTTGCCTTCATGCTTTGTGAAATCGAACTGTTTGCTGATCTTCGTTTGTCCCTCAAACTGTAGGCGGCATGACAAAGATTCTTCTATTTGTTGGTCGTAGTCTCACTTTTGTAGCGTCTTTTCACCATTTTCACTGTATTGTTCCGAGAACCTAACCTGCAACTATTCAACAGACATGGATCAAAAGCACCTATTTATTTGTAAAATGATTAAGAATGGGGAATATAATAATGCAAAATTATGATGTGAACATCTGCTTATGCTCCTTATTTGGTCTAGGTCTTGATAGTACTGTCAAACCCTAATAACTCAAATAACTATTGTGCTGATATTATCACGTAACCCTGAGATCAAACCGATAACCACTTATCATTTGATCTCTAGTATTCTGTTCAGAGATTGTAGGTTACTGATATATCGCATACTGTAGAACACTGTTCTCAATATACTGGAGAGACGAATCTCATGTTAACTTCTCACAACCTTCATATGTATTCGATTATACCCAACTACTACCGTTATACACAGTATCAATGGATCTGTGGTTGGGTGGTAACTAAATTAATCTCTAGAACACGCAAGGTATTATAGTGAGTCTGAGGTCTGGAGACTAAGTCGTACCAGTTGTCACTATATGAATTTCCATCTGACAGTTATGTATAATAATCAACTGGAAATTCAAATTAAATCGTTCGGTGTACTTATCATGTATAAGCATCTGCATACGAGACTCTGATGTCACCACACCATATCACTATGAGAACAGTCATTACTCTCTCTGATGAGTAAGTTAATATACATCAGTCTTCCGGAGTATCGATGTCCTGTCTCGATCTCCTAGGAAGATTTAAGAATATACTTATCGACTAGTGAGGTCTCACTATTGTGATCTACATCACAATCCTATAGTCTAGTATTATTCTACGGACTTTATTAGTAATTGATAATAAGCAGTGTAATAAAAAATATACCAATAAAGAAAAAACCAAATAGCACTCTATTATTATGAACGAGAAAGTTCTATACATGTAGGTCACAATTACAACTAATTGCCTCTAAGAGCACCTACATCTAACAATGTATGCCAGCCAAAGAATGTGGTAAAGCCAGGCGGTAGGCCACCTTACCAACAAGCTCCAGAACATCGAAAGGTCCGATGAATCGGGGACTGAGTTTTCCACGACTACCGAATCTAATCATCCCTCTCGTCGGCGAAATCTTTAGGAACACGTGGTCACCAACCTCGAACCCAAGCGGTCTTCTACTGGCATCCGTCCAACTCTTTTAGCAGTCTTGCACAGCTTTGTTTCAGTTCCTGATCAGTTGAACCTTATCGACCGTCTGAACTATAAGCCCAGGTCCTAACAATTTCCACTCCACCACATCATCCCAGCAAAGCGAAGAGTGATGCTTCCGTCCATAGAGCGCTTCGAACAGGGCCATCTATATGCTCGTCTGATAGCTGTTATTATAAGACGACTCCACCAAATTGTAACGACTCTGAATTTACTGTACGGAAATTTTCCAGTTTAATGTATAGAAATGAGTTATATAGCCTGAGTTTGAGTTATAGCTAAATTTTGTTAAATAACAGCAAGAAATAAGTTGTAGCTCACTGGTAAAGCCTTTGCACTGCTGTGACGTAACCCATGTGTTCGATCCCCATCAGACACATTATTTTTTTCTAATTTTTCTTTTTAACTTTTTGGAAGGACAAAAGTTTACACGTGCAATACACAGAAAAATGAAAAGTCGGAAAAATCATACATGTGAAAAATGGAGTAAACACTGAGTTGTACACGTGGCACAAATCCAGAGGCACGAAGCCCTGGATCGGCCGGCGGAAAGCCTATAATTGCCGGTATCGACGGTTCAACCGTGGCCAATGAGGCCCGGGCTTTGCACACTTGACTCTTCCCCTATCCTTAACACCCTTGCACTGTTTGATTTCCCTACAATCAAACAGAGACCTTTCATTTCACCATTAAACCAAATTTTAATGCTTTTTAATCCAAATTTTTAATTCCAAAACCCTAATTCTCCACTATAAATACCATCTCACACTTTGGCTCAGCATCATTCTGAAATTTCTATCCAAAACTCTCAAAAATTCTCTAAGTACAAGTGGAGTAAAAAGGAGTTAGCAAGCGATCAATTTCCGGGGAAGAATCGAAACTATTCAGGCACTGCCGTGGCGCTAAGAAACTCATCCCCCTTCCTCAACCTTTCTTTAATCCTCCTAACCTGTAAGTCCCTCTCAATCTCTTTTTCTCTTCATTGAAATTTTATTTCAAAACTCATATCGGTAAGTGGAGTTAATCATTTTTTTTCTAAACCCTAAAAACTTCTTATCTTCATTCTTTAATCAACCAAGCTTTTACACTATACTTGTAACCTTAAACCCTAATATTTAGAATCAAATTTTCATCAAAATTCTCATGTGAAATAACAATAGTAACACTTTATCATTTAAATACTATGAACTTTAAATATCATCTTTTATTTTTTTTTTACAAACATACCTTTAGGAAAACTTCACGGGGTAATGACATACCCCACACGCATACATGGTTCCATAGCACGATACCTCTTTTACGTGAATTTTTGTTACGAAGATAATATTACAAGAAAATACCACTTACTATAAAAACCGGATTTCTTTTAAACAGTGTTTTAAATTCCTTTGCGATTATACATCTACAATACTTGTTAGGGGACCTGTTATTAGATGGTGCAGATTATCGCACATCCTTGGGCTAGTAGAGCGAGATGCCGACCTCCTCACGGAGCATTCGGTCTCGAAAAGTTTTTAAAACAGTTTTTAAGAAAAAAGCATTTTTCTAATTAAATAAAATTTAATTTTTAATAATTACATAAAAATTACAAATCCATATATTTTCAAAATATAATAAACTTACATTTTTTTAAATGAAAGAATTACAGGTTTCACTAAAATATTATCAAGATACCAACAAAAGATATGTTTTACAATAAAATACCATAAACTTTCCAAGCTAAGCAATTATCACTAAAATACCTCAAATCCTTAAAATTCATATCCATGAAAACCCTAAATAATATAAATAAATTCTTGAGGTTTATTTTGAAATTTTATTAAAAATATTTTTCATAAAACTCCCTCGAGTTATATAAAACAATATTTAAGGACTTTAGTAAATATAGGTTTAAGCGGGATCAATTCTCTTGAGCCCCAGGGAGCCGGAGAAAGTGAGTGCTTGCCTATTTAAGATAGAAAACTTAACGAAATTATCAATGGCAATTGTCTTGGAAAAAGACACAAATCCTGCCGTTCATGTGCAGCAGTTACAGATGACTCCCGAACCTGATCCAAGATCCAAATCAGTGTACAAGTGTCTAACTCAATTCTGAGTCTAATTCAAACCTGAATACAATATCAAACATGAATACTTGAACATGAACAAGAATACTTGAATCAAGCAACAATACCAAACATGAATACTTGACTTGATTTGACCGAACCATGGTTATAACTTGACTTGACTACTTGACTACTTGATTACATCCTGAACCATATTACTTGAACAATTTGTATCCATGGTCTCGGCAAGACTTGTAAACATAACCTATACAATACATTACGTGGGGATAACGGGGTAGATTGGTATGGAACGTATTAACGTGGCACGAGATGGTCACTTAAAAGACACCTACATGAACTCTCGTGCCATTTTCCCGTGGGTTTTGACGGGGCCTTGTACTACATGTTACCATAGTCTATGGGGTAAAATGGACTCCTCTCGTATACACAAATATCTTTTGTACCAAGCTACAAACAACCACGTTAGAATAAAAATCATATACTTGTACAACTTACCAGTTCAATTCTCATTACTTGTTATATTCCATTTCTTCTTTTGGGACTTACCGAGAGCTAGTTTGCTGACGACATTTCTGTCTTTTCTTTCTTTGGAATGTTCGTCAGGAGGACCGGACTCTCAGGAGATCGAGCCTAGCCAGGAGGACTTAGACCAGCTCACTGCCCGGCCGGACTTCTAGCTCTCCTTGTATTTACTTTCAATTTGTATGCCCCTGTTTAGGCACTGTTTATATCATTGTATTTTTTCATTTTTAAACAGTTGTATCTAAAGTGAATGTAAATAAAAGTTGTTGTTTATATTTTTATATCATTTGTCATTCTCGTGCATTTTACATATATTGCTTAATTACGCTTAACGTGTTTATTTCTTAGTAAATACGTTGCGTCCCGCCACATCACCGTTTCCATACATTGGGAAGCGGGGCGTGATAGGTTTTGTTAGCGGCCCATGCAGGTCAGTTCTGCATAAAGTTTTAAGCAATATATCACAAGAATTATAAGAATTAGCAACTATAGATTCCTTACATTTCTGATTTCTTGATCTATCTTAACCATTCCTTTTCTATCAAGGTCATGGATTCTCCCAATAACACCAGCACGAACGATAATGGCAACACCCCACCGCCTACTCTACCACCACCACCTACCATTGCAGCTCTCATCAACGAGCAATGATACCGCTTGAGGCGATCAAGAGCCTCCTGGAGGGTCAGCAACAGCAGACTGTTATCTTCATGCACCGTCCTGAAGCTGAGGCACCCAGAGTCAAGCGATTCCGGGCACTGCACCTAAAGCACTTCTCGGGAAAAGAAAGCCCACTGGAGGCAGAAAATGGGCTCAATCAATAGAAGATGATCTAGCAGGAGCACAAGTACCAGAGATTTCCTAGGTGAGAGTTGAGAAGCTGCAACTGACAGACAATGCCAGAATCTGGTGGAAGGCTGAAGAAAGTCATCTCACCCAACCGATCGAGTAGAAGACGTTTCGCAATCTGTTTGATGCGAAGTATTTCCCTGAGACTGCCCATTTTGACATGGAACAGCAGTTCATTCACTTACAACAAGGCTCGATGTGGAGCAAATCTGTGGATGAATACGATACTGAGTTTATCATGCTCAGCAGGTAGGAGATTGTCTCAAATTCAATTCCTGATATCACTTACTACACTGCTAACACAATATCGTAACAGGTTCGCGGCACACCTAATTCCTACTGCTGAGATCCGGGCATGACGATTTCAGCAAGGGTTGGACCCGGAAATCCAAGCTGCACTCGCTACAGGGGATTTCCCAACCCATGGGCTTGCTCTGAAGGTAGCTCGCCATTATGAAGCTGTAACAACCCCAATTTTCCTGTACAACTTTATGTACAAATTTTGCAAAAAAAAACAGAAAGGGTTATTTTTGCCTGAGCATAAGATATAAGTTTGTTTTGCTTTTTAATAGCACAAAGGAGCTTGTAGCTCATTGGTAATACCCTGCACTGCTGAACCAACCCACCAGAGTTCAAATCCCATACCCCATATTATTTTTTAATATTGTTTTAATATTTTTAGACAAGAGTCTACACGTGCTAAACCCGTAAAAACCCACTACACATGTTAAACTAAATGGCCCAGGGGGTAGATGAGACGACGAGACACCCATTGCGCACCTGACTCAGCCGGACTCGGCCGACTCGGGCCGCCGCCGGCCGGACTCGGCCGGACTGCCGAGTCGTCAACTAAAGAGTTGCGTCTCTTCATCTCCCCAGTACCCCTGCACACTTAATTTTCTTAGATCGGTAACAGAGCCCCTTTAAAACCCTATTTACTCCATTTTTAATACCTTTTATACAATTTAATACATTTTTTCAATTCAACCTTTCACCTACCCTAAACCCTAGCCTTACCCTATAAATACAACCCCTAGACACACCCTCCTCACTCCAAAATTCTGATCAAAACTCTCAATAAATCCCTAGAAGTTTAGTGTGCATTTGGAGTTAGCGAAGGGAGCTCTGGCGATTTTCCGACGATGACCCTAGGAGCTTCCGACGACGAAACGACGCACCGGCGCCTCCTACCGTTCCCTCTCCCTCTCCTCTAATCTGAAAACCCGTAAGTCCCACCTCCCTCTTCTATTCTCTAGTCTTAAAACTTCTTTTAATAAAACTCGACGGAATCGGAGTTAATCCGATTTCTGATTCGGTTCTTCCTAAAAAAATTCAACCTTTTCTTAAATACAATCATACTAAACTCTTACATGTTGACTATTAAACATTAACAAGTCATATTGAACAAGTTCCATATCAAAAGGATTTCTATCAGCGCAGATCAACATTCCTCAAGGATGTGGCTGAGAAATTCTTGGAGTGTGACTGGAGTCCACGCCTTCTGGTTATATTCTTCCAGCGCGTCAATCTGTTTTTGCAGGTCCGTGCGCTTTTCACCATGCTTCACGGACTTTTTGTTCTTCTTCTTCTTTTTCGGAGACTTTGACGGCTGGGTGTGATCGTTTTGATTATCACCACCAATTTTTGGAGTTGAGCGTGGTTTCAGCATTCCCTCGATGATCTCGGGTTCCAGTGGATTTTTCCACCTGATCGCTGGGCATATTTGGGGATCCTTTAGCATTCTTTTCGTCTTAGCTGAAAGAACGACCTCCCATGGAGCTTCTTTGACAAAAGAGCACGATGCCCCCGGTGTGTCCCCCCTTTTAAGAGCATGCGGTTGAGGCGGGCTTACTTTCCACTTCTCGGACAGGGCGAATTTGCCTTGTTGGTATTGATCTTCAATCCAGCCTTTGAAGACGAAGCAATCTTTAATTGGATGGCTTACCGCTTGATGGTAGAGGCAATAATTAGGACTATTAGCCTCACCGGGTTGCAATGGGCGTTTTGGATCCGGCAAATTAATGAGCCTGTTGCGCACCGCCGGCTCGAACAATCCCCTCGTTTTGTCCCGGGGAAACGAATAAGTGCGCTTTATTTTCTCGTTATAGTATCGCCGTCTCTCGTCTAGGAGATCCGTTAATTTTGGACCACTAGTCTGTTGTTGAGCATTGGCGACGAAGGTCGCTTTCCCTTTCCCTTTTTTCATTCCGCGGCTCCGGCTTCGAAGAGGAAGGCATGTGACCCATCTGGTCCATTTGGGCCAGCGTCTCAATCAAGGACTGGAAAGTGGTCGGCTTGAAAAACATCATGAACTGGGAGATGGTCGCCTGAGGGTCAAGAGTGCCCACGAACATGCCTACTGCTGGCGCTGCTCGCATTTCGACCATAAATTTCGCCACCATATTGGATAATGGACCCATGTTTCTCCAGGTTTCACCCTGGCATTGATCAATGCCGTTATTGGGGTGCGTTCACTAGCACTTGCGAATCGCTGGGTGAATAGTAGCTCCATCTCTGCAAAAGTTTTGACGGAGTCGTTCGGGAGTTCAGAGTACCATTAGAACGCTGTCTCCGACAAGCTACCGACGAACTGGCGAAGTAGCAGTTTATCGTCACCTCCAGTGTTGCCGCACAAGGCTCTGAATTGAGCGACGTGCTGATGCAGATTTCCCGTCCACTTATATACGTGGAATTTGGGGATAGTGTATCCCGGTGGGTACTTTATTTGGTCATACCAACCCGGATAGGGTCGTCCAGTTTTAACAATTTGCCCAGCCACTTCATTCGCCTGATGAACTCGTATCTGCTGAGCAATGTAATCATCCACAGTGGCCTTGGAGATGGTTTCCTCCTTGGCTGCTGAAAGAGCCGGAGGAGGGTTCGATGTCTCCCCTTTGTCGTCTTCAATGATAATCGGGGGGTCTTCAGCTGGAGGTTCCGGCTGTAACATCATCCCGGACATGTCTTGGAACAAAAAAGCCATTCGTTTTATATTGGCCGCTTATTCTGCGGCCTCTTTTTCTTTCCTCTCGAGCATTCTTTGGAGGAATTCAGCATCAGTTTCTTGTTCACGGCGCTGCTCCGAGGATGTCTCCGGGCTTGCTTTCGGTCCCGTAAGTGCAGCCATAGCTGTTAACATCTCTTAGAGATTTTGTTGTTGTTGCTCCTGAGCCTTAGTCACTGATAGCGTAAGCGGTCGATGACCTGTGGAGATACGGCTATCCTCTTTTCGGATGCCATATAGATGGTGTGTACCACTATGCCCCCAGCCTTGGGACATTTGGGTTCAGTGGTCTTGTGATTCGTCGCAGACGCAGGGATTTCCCACGGCCTTCTCCTCTTGTGGGCGGTCGAAGTTGAGGGGTCCATTGCAGTGGGCACCCAAGTAGCTGTCGCTTTCTGTGGCTTGACAGGATGGTCGTATTCTCGATGAACTTTCACCTTTTTCTGTCGGCGAGGGTAATCTTAATCAATCACCGAGTCTTGGACTTAACGCCAGACTTTGTAAATTTTAGAGGACATGCGTTGAGGGGGCTGCTCCGGCTTCTTTTCCATAGAATTCTCCACAGGTGGAGGAGATCTCTTAAGCACGGCAGTCGGAGAGTTCTTGCGAACCAAGCGGTTCAAAGCTATTCCCAGTTGGAACAGCAGCATCGATTTCCACCGTTGGAGCTGGCGGAGTCAGTCCAGAAAGGGAGCTGCCCCCAACCTTCCTTACTCGGCGCCAGTGACGACGGCGAGCATGTCGAGCCATTGGGATTGTCTCAGCTGTAGGGGTGACTTCATCATGCCCCCTGTTTTGGCGAAGGGCTGTCACCGGCGTCAGCCTCTTGAAGAACGATGACCGTTGAGCAACAATGTCCAATCTGTCAAAGACAGACCTCTGGGCAGGGGAAGCGGCTTTGAGGACTTCGCCTGGAGTGGGAGCCGGAACGGCCAGCCTTGTGAAGACTGACTTCTTGGCAGAAGAAGCCTCTCTGATTATTTCGTCCGCTTGAGCCGGGATGGCTATCCGCTTTGGGATGGCTGCTTCGGGTATCGCGGGTTTGTTGGCGTTCTGGCCCAGTCTGTTGAAAACTGAGACATTGGATTTGGGCGACCCGTTGAGAGGGGCCACGGCAGTGGTAAGTCGATCAAAGACCGACTTCTTTGGGGCTTCTTGCGATATCAGCAGGGTATTGAAGCTCATCGGTGGGATCATGGTGCCAAAGAACAGCCCAGTGGTGGCCTAAGTTATTTGCTCCACTGGCATCTTGAACAAGGAGGCCGCTTGGGGCCCTTAAGTTATACCTCCAGATGAGGCGGAATGGGAGTTGCAGTTGCAGCTGGAACAGTTGGAGGCCATTAGTGTTCTGTTTTCTGCACGGGAGCAAAACCAAATCTTAGTACCTTGAACCCAAGGGCAACCATATCAAACCGCGATTCGTTCGCGAACACGACATACGAAGTGTGGAGTGGAAAGTGGAAAAGGTCCCACCGGGCGTGCCAGAATCTGTTCCCCGCCGAAAACGGAGACGCGGCCACGTAGGTCCGTCTTGCCTGAATTCGGGGCAGATGCTAATTGGTGCTATCTGTCCACCTCTCCGAAGATGCCAAGTTGATTTATGACACCATGTATCGAAGGTTTAAACAGATGCGGCCGATGTAGCAGACTTCGTCAGATTCCCCCTCGTTAAGGGGTTTTTTGATTGTGGGGACGTGATTGGTATGATTTATCGTGCTCGCGCTTTCTAAAAGATAGATCAAAAATATTTGTAACCGCAATCAAGAACGGCGTCGCATGAAGCTAGCCGGTGAGTACGGGTCGGTCCACAGGGATGTTGTCAATTTCCGATTCGCGCTTACGAGTTAATTCCGAAAGGTGTTCGGATTAATTATGAAATCTAAAAACCTAATTAATCTATACTAATTATCTAGATCTATTCTTGCTAGGGCTAGATTTAGGGATGGTTTGGAAATGCAAGTAAACCTCAACACTTTCTATACCCGAATGAAGATCTGTGAGGAGTTATGGTAATTATCAATAAAGTGGATTAGATCCGTTCGGGAAGGTGATCCTTCCTCTAGGTTCTTGTCCTTCCTTTATAGATCCTTACCCTAACCTCCATGGAAAACATCACACCCGGGCCTTTATACTACGGTATCACCGCTACCTCGAGGGATAGAGTGCCGTAGGGAGCGGTATGTGCATGTATGCATGGAGTCCTATTATAAATATTTGGTGGGTAAGAAAGGGATGAGAGATCTCATCTCTCAAAATCCTTCCCAAAGCTAAACCCTAAACAAGTTCCTAGGGCATGAAATTAAATCTACCTAGGGCAAGAAATTGAAAACTACACTAGGGCAAGAAATTAAATTACTTACAGATGCATCCCTCCAATCATCCATGCAGGGTTGTCAGATCTAAATTTCTGAATGGAGAAGAAACACCGATGCTCTCCAAAAGATTTCTAAATTTTATTCATTAAAGTGAGGCATAAGAAATTACAATCTTTAGAGTTCTATTTATAGGAAATAGAAACCCTAGGTTACATTTTGATCCGCATGTCTACAATTACAAAAATAGCCCTAGGTCAACTAGTCAAAGCCGCAAATGAATTTTGGTAAAATAAAATCTTCCTTTTGTCTTCTTAAAAAGGAAGTATTGGGCCTTTCCTTTGTGGGCTCTTCTGTCTTTGGGCTTCCTGGGCTACTTAATTCTTTAATTCTTTCTTTAAAATAGCTTCTGTTCTCTTTCAGATTTTCCAGTGAATAATTGTGGTGGACTTTTAACCGTGGCTTCGAAATCTTGGACCTTGCATTGCCTTGTACTTTGTGAATTTTATTTTTGATGTAGGCTTGATCAAGAGTCTTCTGTTTGTTTGTCAAAAGTCCCTTTTTGTATCATCTTTTGTCTTTTTCACTGTTTTCGCTCCAAGAACGTGTAACCTGTAATATGTAGCAGACATGCATCAAAAGCACCTGTTTATTTATAAAACGAATAAGAATGGGGAATATAAAATGCAATATTATGATATGAACAAATACCCCCAAACTTATCTTTTGCTCGTCCTCGAGCAAACTTATTTTTATTCACTAAAATCCCAACCGCACTTTCGCAGGGAAACGCGATTGCACTGAGCATGTGAAACAAGCCGTTAAACCTCTAGGTGTCCCTAGTAGGAGGAGTGTTGTCTCCTGAGGGTTTTCAACGGATTACACCCACAAAATCCTATCAACTCGGCCCATTGACTTTTGTTCTCCAATTAGGTTTTCTAACAAAGAATTCTATTATCTTTTGACTCACAAATTATCCACCCACATTCTTCACACTTCCTCATTATTTAACTTAAGATTATATATGTTATGTAGACCTACTTAGCTTTCGGCATCTCTTAAGTTTTCCTTCTACGATTCCATCTCGACTTAGGAATTTCTATCAACTCTATTAAAGATATAAGTTCTATTTTTCATTCCTCTCTCTTATCTAAATTCCAATCACATATCCCTGCGTGTGTGTATAGATCACCCCTACACTTAGAAATTCAAATCAAGCAATCATACTCTCGTCTATTGTCCAAAGCACTTATTAATTAGTGAATTTTTAAATGAAATTTACTTACACATCCTTCATGCGACCGTTAATACTTCTTGAGGTACCAACAACCGATTACAAGATGCGTTAGCACTTTAAAGCGTACTTCCTAGTTTTGCAACACCCAAGGCTTTAGCAGTGACTCCCAAACCAGTTGGTCTAAGGCACTAGGTGATGAAGCACCCTCGCTAAATATTTTTCTATTTTTACAGTCTTAAGTAATCACAAAAACCAGTGTCCATTTTTTTTATTCTTTATTCACTTTTTTTTTATTTTCATTTTACTAAGGACTTTAGACAAAAGCACTTCAAGGTCTCTTCTACTATTCCAAGTTTCAAGGTGCGTGATTGTGCAAATTGTAGGGTATACATTTTCAGAATCTAAACTTAAGTTAGGAACTATTTTTCAAACTTATACTCTAATAAGAACATCAATACTCTTCCCTCATTTTGACTTAGCCCAAGAAGTGAACCCAAAATTTGCCTATTTCTAAATAAACTACAAGGCATATACTTTCTACCGTTAAACTTTAAGGAATGTTATCTTTAGGGTTTTTAATTCACTAAGTCTAAGATCTAGTTGTTCCTAGCCAGTTAACCTATTTGTCAAACTCAAGTCAAATAGCCAAAATTGAATACATTAATTTTTATAATTTTGAAATTTTTCAATTTTTATGGGTTTTTCAAATAAATATGAAAATGCAAAAATATATACAAATGAATGCAAAGGAAGAAGACGTACCGAGCATAAATACCCCCAAACTTGAACTTGACTGTGTCCTCACTGTCATGCTACACCAAGAGGGTCAAAATACCGGCACTCCCCTGTTTATTTATTTATAATTTTTTTTTATATTTTTAATGTTTTGAAATTTTTTTTATTTTTTATAGAAAAAGAAAATATATATATATATATATATATATACATATATATATATATATATACATACATATATACAACAAGGCTCCCCCCAAACTTAAGCTTGGCCTTGCACAAGCCAAAAGTTAGCACCAACCATTCAAAAATCTTATCGTGGAAATGGTATAGTTGGTGCAAGAAAATAAGAAGCACGCGAGACCGTGTGGAAAGAAGATTGGTAGAATATAGTCTCGGTGGGGGAGAAGAATGGTGAAAAGAAGAGGGAAGTGGAGTACGATCTTGAGGGTGTAAATTGAGTGAATAAATTAGCGCAGTTTGTGATGACCAATGTGTTAAAAGCGATTGCGCTAACCTATCAACTCGTCGTGAAATAGGGTCAAATCCCTCAAGATTCGCAAGAAAACATGGGTACGCCGAACTTGGTATCGTAGATGAAAGCGTAACGGTCATTTGTACGATCGGGACAATAGGAGAAACGAAAGGGAGTGAATTAGGGATAGTATCTTTCTCACCGTAGTAAACTGTTTCGAACTTGAAAGATTCCATTAATGGTTCGAAACTACTATAATCAACCGAGTCTGATGGCTCATCTGAAAATGTAAAGGACTCAAACTCGGGCGGTGAGTCATCAACATCGTCCGAAAAAGTGAAACACTCGTAGGTGTTATTGTCTGTGAGAATTGTGTCAGATTCAAAGGAAAAGGTTTCAAGCTCACAGTCTTCAAGCGGGGTCGGAACGATGGGAAGGAGGGAGGGTGATATAACAGTCCAAGGTTCAGGAGGATGAATTAGAAAATCAGACACATCAAACAAAAATGATTCAACCTCAATATTATCCTCAAGACTCTCCTCAATACTATCCTCAATATTCAACTTATTCATGCCATTATCATTAAAATCTAGACGCATATGAGATTCGGGAGAAACATTTAATAACTCAGGATGATGATTTGAACATAAAATTTCAAG
The DNA here is from genome assembly GCA_030015575.1 of Agapanthus africanus. Lineage (NCBI taxonomy): Eukaryota > Viridiplantae > Streptophyta > Magnoliopsida > Asparagales > Amaryllidaceae > Agapanthus > Agapanthus africanus. The sequence goes on along the minus strand of JASDDO010000012.1, from coordinate 458,969,033 downwards.
CAAATCGACAGGTTCATCATCCGAAATATTCCCGGTGTCTATATCCTCAATCAAGTGAAAATCAATTTCTTTAGACACCTCCTCAGCATGGATATGTATCGATTTAGGTTCTAGAGTGGAGGTGTAAAGATCGAAAGGATTAGGTGCGGTTTCACTCGAAAGGGGTTCCTCACAATTTGGTAAATCAAGCACTACAAAATCACACAACTCATCATTTTGGACAAATGTTTGAAAATTGGAGTTGTTGGATTCAATAGGGTATGGGTAGGTTTGATTTGGATATCCTCTCGCATTCTCACTCTGTCCAACCGCCTCCTTATACATTGAAAAATTTGAAGCTAGCGGGAGACTAGTTACCGGTTCACAAGGTTGCATAAGGGCGGCCATGGACGCTTCCACATTCCTCACCATTTTGTTTGTTGCAGCAATATAAGCCTCCAACGACTCTTCCAAACTAGACTTGGGTGGTGAGGGGGTTTCGGTAAAAGATTCAAAATTGTTTGGATATGTGAAACTCCCAAAAGGCTGTGTAGAAACAAGGTCTAGTGACGGTAGGAAAGTCGGGTAAGACTGGTAGAAAGTGGGTGGTTGGGCAGGGGTAGGGTCAACATATGGATAAAAAGATGAATAGTCGTGTTGATCCCTAGAATTGGATGAGTGGAGAGGGGTGAACGATCGACTGCGAGATTGAGCAATATGCTCAGCAATGGACATCGGCCTAGGAGTGATAGAAGGACTTGAAGAAGTGGTATCAACATATGTAGGTGGTAAAGGTTGACTCGGTTGACACAAAGTAGGTTGAAAATTCAAACTATTTCTCCTAGACGTCTCTATGTGATCTTTCAAAGATTTTTTAGGCATGGAGGGATCGTTTTTAAATTGACCGAACAAATTAACATATGACGCAAAATTAGGTTCGGGATACCAAAGTTCGGCTAATGATTTATTGTGTGGGGTACCCATGTTAGAAGAAGAAAGGTGACAAGAAGGAAGGTTGGATGGTGCAAGGATTTATTTGGGGCTAAAAAATTTTGCAAGTTCTATAAAATATTTGTCCTTTTTATTTTCATATTTCATTGATTTTTTTTTCTTTCTCTTTATTTGGAAAAATTTTGTTGCAAAAAGATTTTTAGAGAAAAGATATGCAACAGCAAAATATTTTATAGAAAAGATATGCAACAGCAAAATATTACTTGCAATCTATTTTATTTTAAGCGGGTCCCAAAAATCCTGCACAAGACTGTTATATGGGAGGGAATATATTTTTAAAGTGCACAGAATCTTGCAGGAAATTTAACAAAAGATATATCGAAAAATTCAGAGGAGAGATCAGAAGATTGATTTTTTTTTTTTTACCGCAGAGGAAGTTTGGGGATCTGATCCGCTGGTATGACCGCGGAACCGCCGCGTATGGCAGCCTCAGACTGCGGATCCGCCGCGGTTTGGTGGCTTCGACCGGTTTTTTTTTTTCTGCTCTCCAGATCTCCGCGGTTTTTCTTGTTTCGCTTTCTGGAAATTTCCAGATCCGTCTCGATTGTATATCCTGCAAGATTCAAACAACAAAGTACCCTTTCCAAAAATAACAGATAATATATTTTTATATTTTTTTTATTTTTCTGATTTTTATGATTTTATGATTAACCCGAAATCGCGAAAAGAAAATTCTACGCCATCCCCGGCAACGGCACCATTTGATTGGTATGATTTAGCGTGCTCGCGCTTTCTAAAAGATAGATCAAAAATATTTGTAACCGCAATCAAGAACGGCGTCGCATGAAGCTAGCCGGTGAGTACGGGTCGGTCCACATGGATGTTGTCAATTTCCGATTCGCGCTTACGAGTTAATTCCGAAAGGTGTTCGGATTAATTATGAAATCTAAAAACCTAATTAATCTATACTAATTATCTAGATCTATTCTTGCTAGGGCTAGGTTTAGGGATGGTTTGGAAATGCAAGTAAACCTCAACACTTTCTATACCCGAATGAAGATCTGTGAGGAGTTATGGTAATTATCAATAAAGTGGATTAGATCCGTTCGAGAAGATGATCCTTCCTCTAGGTTCTTGTCCTTCCTTTAGAGATCCTTACCCTAACCTCCATGAAAAACATCACACCCGGGCCTTTATACTACGGTATCACCGCTACCTCGAGGGATAGAGTGCCGTAGGGAGCGGTATGTGCATGTATGCATGGAGTCCTATTGTAAATATTTGGTAGGTAAGAAAGGGATGAGAGATCTCATCTCTCAAAATCCTTCCCAAAGCTAAACCCTAAACAAGTTCCTAGGGCATGAAATTAAATCTACCTAGGGCAAGAAATTGAAAACTACACTAGGGCAAGAAATTAAATTACTTACAGATGCATCCCTCCAATCATCCATGCAGGGTTGTCAGATCTGAATTTCTGAATGGAGAAGAAACACTGATGCTCTCCAAAAGATTTCTAAATTTTATTCATTAAAGTGAGGCATAAGAAATTACAATCTTTAGAGTTCTATTTATAGGAAATAGAAACCCTAGGTTACATTTTGATCCGCATGTCTACAATTACAAAAATAGCCCTAGGTCAACTAGTCAAAGCCGCAAATGAATTTTGGTAAAATAAAATCTTCCTTTTGTCTTCTTAAAAAGGAAGTATTGGGCCTTTCCTTTGTGGGATCTTCTGTCTTTGGGCTTCCTGGGCTACTTAATTCTTTAATTCTTTCTTTAAAATAGCTTCTGTTCTCTTTCAGATTTTCCAGTGAATAATTGTGGTGGACTTTTAACCGTGGCTTCGAAATCTTGGACCTTGCATTGCCTTGTACTTTATGAATTTTATCTTTGATGTAGGCTTGATCAAGAGTCTTCTGTTTGTTTGTCAAAAGTCCCTTTTTGTATCATCTTTTGTCTTTTTCACTGTTTTCGCTCCAAGAACGTGTAACCTGTAATATGTAGCAGACATGCATCAAAAGCACCTGTTTATTTATAAAACGAATAAGAATGGGGAATATAAAATGCAATATTATGATATGAACAGGACGCTCTTCCCTGTAAGCGCAATCCCCTACAGTTAATTACGCTACCGCATCGCGGTAACCACTTTCTCCTTCTCCAGATGGTCACTTCGTGTCGTGGGTGTTTGTTTTGTTTTTGGTTGCCCGTGGATTGTATACGGAGAATTATTTATGTTGTCGCCCGTAGGGCGTGGATTAGTCCAAATCCCTATCTTCTTAGATTTGGGTTTGGGGTTGGGTTTAAGGATACGTTAGTCTCATTTGAGACTAAGATCAACTTAAACGTATGTTAAGGATACGTTAGTCCAATTTCAGACTAAGATCAACTTAACGGGGTCGTTTAGATCCAATAAAAGAGCATTTGGGCTCTATTGTTTAGTTTATGGACATTGCGGTCGATTACCAGTTTAAGGACATGGTGGTCCATTGTTAGTTTAAGGACATTACGGTCCAATGTTAGTTTAAGGACATCTCGGTCCAAGGTTAAGGACATCATAGTCCATGGGTTTTAAAGAACCCCACAGTCCGAGGTTAAGAACATCATAGTCCATGGGTTTTAAAGGACCCCACAGTCCGAGGTTAAGGACATCATAGTCCATGGGCTTAAGGACCCCACAGTCCAGTTTAAAGACGTCATAGTCTATGAAATGTATGGTTGTCGGGACCCGTCACCTCTCTGAAGACGTTGAAGGATTACAACGACAAATATCAGAGGAGTGAAGAGATGTACCCTTGCACCAATTTTGGTTGGGATCTGTAGTCCAATTGGGACTAAGATTTGAGATTTATGAGCATATGGGCTCAGTTAATCTGAATGAGGGTTCTGTGGCCACTTTGGGCTCGGCCCATTCAGTTAAAATGTTAAACATTTGACAATGCTAAGCATTGATTTGGGTTTTGACAATATTTTTGTCTTATATTGAATGTTGATCATTCATCATAGCCCTTGGCTTATTAAAGAATAATTTATGTTCTATCAGCGCAACACGTGACGCGCTTGGCGCTTTGCGCCAGTCAAAGAGCACAGTGCGCTTCTGCCGAGTAGCGCACACGTGAGGGACACGTGTCGCGCCTGGCGCTAAGCGCCAGATGATGGGCGCATTGCGCCGGTTTTATGAGCACGGAGCGCTATCTTATGAGCGCATTGCGCTATTAGTTCAGTGGCGCAGACGTGAGTGACACGTGGTGCGCCTGGCACTGAGCGCCAGCCCATGAGCGCGGTGCGCTATTTCAAGAGCGCAAAGCGCTAACTGTTAAGTGGCGCATATGTGAGCGACACGTGTCGCGCTTGGTGCTCAGTGCCAGCCCAAGAGCGCAGAAGCGCAGTTCAAAAGCGCAAAGCGCATCTGATCAATTTTAAGATTTGAGAGATAAATTCTCGTTTATAAGAGACTTTGTCTCAAGAACAAAATTTCTTACTTTGTAGGAGATGTTTTAATCTCTTATTTTAGTGAAAGGCTTTGCTTTATGGATCTTTGATCCTAAGAGAATTGAATTATTCTCCCCTTTTATGATAAAATGATCTCTGAAAGACAATTTGTCTTATAGATCTATGATCTGTGAGAAGAATTATGTTTTTCTTTTTATGATGAGATCTTTTGATCTCTTTGTGAAAGACCTTGGTCTTATAGATCTATGATCTTTTAAAGAAGTGAATTCTTCTTTTTTTTTAATTATGAGATAATTTCATCTTTCTGTTCGTTATTATTCTTTTTACCTTGAAGAAAAAACTTCTTTCTCTGAGAGCTTGGCTCTTCTTTCTCAACTTTCTCAAAATTTTATGGGGTGGTTCCTCTGTATGCTTCTCTTTTTGAGACTTGAAGTCTTGGGGCCTTTTTATAGGGCAAGCTGATCAGTTCAATCAGTTATGGAGATCTTTTCTCCAGTTGATTTGGGGAATTTCCCATTGTTGGATCTTTGATCCAAGGGCTTCTGATTTACAGAAGGCAATCTTCTTGTTCTTAACAAGATTGGGAAATCTTTCCATACAGAATTTATTCTGTACTTTTGGTGATTTTTAATCGCCATTGGATCATTGATCCAACGGTGCTCTGATTTACAGAACACAATTTTGTTGTTTGGAAAGATTTTGAGAAATCTTTCCTTAACAGAATTTAATTCTGGTTAATTAATGATTCATCATTATTATTGGATCTTAGATCTGACGGTGGGGAGCTTTTAGTTCCAGCACTAGCGCACCCGTGCTTTGCACATGATGCGCTGCTTAGAGCACAGCGCACTCAGCGCTAGCGCACACATGCTTTGCACGTGGTGCGCTACTTAGAGCGCAGCGCACCTAGCGCTAGCGCACACGTGCTTTGCACATGGTGTGCTACTTAGGGCGCAGCGCACTTGGCGCTGCTATGAAGCGTTGCTTTTTGTTGTTGGAGGTGTCGTTTCACCTTCCTTTTAAGTCAAACTTAGATTCCCCAGAACTTACATTTCCCAGATCTTGGGAATAGCTCCATTATGCACAAAATTTTTTGTGCCTAGTCTTTATAATCTGAAGCAATGCTTCTTTCTTTTCTCATTTCCAGAGAACCGTTTTAACTATGGCTTGTAACCTCCCACATGCTCGTCGACAGCCATGGGAGGTGCCCATTCAGGACATTGTTCCTCACTTCGCTGTGCGCTTAGTGAATCATGCTCTTACGGATGACCAATGCGACGCAGCGCTGCATGAGCTCTTGACTCGTGTAGGATCTCCTCTCCCTCCCAACTCTATTTGGCTTCGGATGATCCTCATGTCCATGCTCACTGATATCCCCCCTCCTCCGGCGGAGATGACCCCAGTGATGCTCGATGCCGCTGAAGACAAGATCGAGTGCTTCTTCGAAGCGCACTTGATCACCAAAGCCCTGAAGGATTGCTCTGTTTAGTTGCTAAGCCAAATATGGGCTCATCAGGACATCATCTCCGCTTTCGCTGGAGAATGCGGTGCTAACCGATGGGTAGCTACTCCTCGCAAAGATCGTCGCTTTGACATGGTGGAAAAGACAGAAAGGAAACTAGATAATTTTATCTATATGTTTGTAAATCCCTGTACTTTTGATCCCATGTTTGGCGATCTATTTCCATTGCAATAAAATGTTTAGTTAAGTGTTTTCCTCCTTTTTGTCATTATCTGTCAAGTGTTCCTCTTATTTTAATTCTTTTATTCTTCTTCTGTCAGGCGCATATGTGCTATAGAACTTACACTGTTATAAACAGGCGCAAGTAATCCTTGCGAGAGTGAAGCGCTTCTGGCGCTTAGCGCCCTTGTCGCTTAGCGCTCTCATGCTTTGCACGTGAGCGCCGTTTCAGAGTCTTTGACTCTTAGTGCTGGCGCATTTAATGCTAGCGCTTTTCACGAAGAGTTGCTTCATTTCAAATCTCGGAATTTGAATAGAGCTTTACTCTGATTGTGGAAACAAATTCCCCCCCCCCACCGTTGGCTTACGTGGCCCACACGCAAGTGCTACGGTGGCAGCATCTCCGCTGTTGGATCAACTTTTTGGGAGTTGAAATGGCTCTCAACACCATAGATAAGGCCTTTGGCCCTTTGAGATGACCATTGTTCATCTTCTTTTCTGAGAATTATTTCTCCTTCAGAGCATTGCTCTCTTCTTTAAGAAATCTCTTAAGAATCAAAACTCTATCAGATCTGTTTCTTTTTGGTAAGATTCGAATTCGTTATCAGAGCTTTGCTCTATTTGGATCATGGATCTGAAAAAGAAAACCTTTTTAGGGTTTCTTGATGGATCATTTCGTCTTCTCTACAGAGCATTGCTCTTTAGCATTTTCGGGGAATTTTATTCCCCTACTAATTATGGCAGTTGTCATTCCTTCTGAAGAGCATTGCTCTCATGGGAGATTTACTCCTTGGCTTGAGGGGCTTAAATGGGAGTCTTTTGAGGGTTTTCTTCCTTAATCGCACAAATTTGAATTTGTTTGTCGCCAGACAGAACTTGTCTTCCCGAGAACTTGTTTAAATCCCAATGTCTGATTTTCCTCATTACTAATCTTTCAATGATGTTTCTTTTCAGGCACTATGGCTGTTCATTTATATGATCTCGATGAGATTATCTCTTATGGAGACATCCGCTCACTCGGCCGTTCCCAAGACCAAGAATTCACAAACGCCCAGTGCGCTGAAATTATGGGTCGCTTTGATGCATACAATGGTCGATTGCTTCCTCGTCATTCCTCTCTATTGAAGCTTATTGTGGGAGAGATCTGGGGAGCACTTCCTCTATTCTATGCTGGCATGGCGCTTAGAGCATTGGACTGTAAGTCCACGTTTCCATCCCCGGTACTTACGAGGAGGCGGAAACGGTATAACAATCAAATTTTGTCATGAGGAGCAACATGGACTAAACAAGGTCGGGATCGTGTCTAAACTAAACTAGCAAGCATACAAAGGAGCGTTAGCTACTCGGATGAAGAGTTATACCTAACTTGAACTCCTTCTTCTTGAAACCTTGTAGAGGTTGATGGTTCTTGCCTCGTAGCCTTCTTCCGTCGAAGATGGATCCACCTGAGGGTTCAACCTTTGGGCTCTTCCTCGAACTTTGAGTGAACTAGGATCTCCGGCTTGCTAAACCTTGAACCCTAGAGAGTAGAGAGTATCTATGGGGTGCTTTCTTTTTCAAGGTGAGCGATTCTCAACACATGAGAAGGAATCACCTTGAGCTTGAGGAAGAAGAAGATGAAATGAGGAGAGAGAATGATTATGATAGAAATGAGCTCTTTTCTTTTGCAACCATAACTAAAAGAAAAGGAATTATCTAATTAATAATAATAATTGAAAATGAAAATAGTTGATGGTTGTATTTGGAATGACCACTATCATCACTTCATTAAATGAGTGTAAGCTAGAATCAAGGAGTATCCTTGCAAAGCAATGATGGTGGTCAACATTCAACCATGGTCAACAAGTCAACCATGGTCAACAAGTCAACAAAATCAACCATAACAATATTTCATTTAATTACTATTATTAATTGATATTTCATAAATCTATTAGGGTTTGGAAAATGACGACTGTCAACTGTGCATACGCACCCGTTCCGAAACCCTAAAGAAAAACCTCATCCTCCGCCTCAAGCAACTGTGCATACACACCTGTATTCTCGTTTCGAGGAACAAGAATACCGAGATATAAAAGCAACCCCAAAACATATACCAGTATCTGGCTCAAACCAGAGCCCGCCAGTATAATCCGTCCGGACTCCAAACGTGCACAAGTGCGCGGATGAGAACGAACCCTGCCGCAAAACCATGCGACCTCTACTCTGTTTTGCCCAGAGGCGAATACCCTCTGTATGGGACTCTAAAGACTCGACACTACGCTGGCAGTGGGTTTAACCACAGACCGCAAGCGGCACTAGCTGTGCGTAACGGTCCCCAGGTAGACGCCGACAAGAAGGCTGACGAGGTGAAACCCCATCTGAACTCCTACTGAGTCTGAATGTGACAGTCTCCGTACAGTCCGGTCTGTTCGTCTAATACATCGCATGTCGGGCCTAGGGGGCGGTAAAACGTCAGTCCGCTAATAGCGGTACAAGTCGTGTCGGAGTGAAGCCCAAAACACCCTGAGATAACACTGGAAGCCTACCAGTATATCTCGCTTGCCCTGGCCAGGGACTACTCGTGTAATGGCTCTCCTAGACACAGCGCGATGTCAACCCCCAATACCGGGAGAGACGAATCCTGTCTAACCGTCACTGCCTCCAAGTGCTTCGGGACTGCACCCAACCACTACCTGTTTGCACGACTCCTTTGAGCCGTGGTAGGGTAGTGATCAAAATGCAGTGGGAACACACTCGAGGCGAAGTGCCAGTGTCAAGTCAGCGGACTAAGCTGCACTCATGTCACCTGGAAACTGATAACTGACGATAGGTATAATACCAACCTTTCAGTTCCTGACGAGTCCTGTCCAGTGTACTCGTAACCCAACGAGCACCCGTATACTATCTCCAGTACGACGTACTGATGGCTGTGGGACAGACCATCTCCCACACTGGGATGAGAAGCGCATACGCTAGTCTACTCCGGAGTATCGATGCCCTGTCTCGATAGTCCTGCGACTAGGGACCTGTATAAGGATGTGCTTATAGATTACCCAGCCCCCACTAGTGTGACTGCCATCACAACGCTGGTAATCAAGCAAAGATCCTAAGGGCTCCACTAATGCGTATAGGTGATATACTAATATAAACACATGTACACATTGAAGTAGAAACAAACCAAGTAGCATACTACTATATTGAGCAAGATTGTTTATACAAGGTGAATATCCCAAGCTTCCATTAAGTAATATACAAACTAGTATGATACAGTAATGGCCTCTAGGGCATATACACTAACAATCTCCCACTTGCACTAAGGCCATGTACTGGCGTATCGAAGACCTATCATCTCGATCAGCCGCTCGAACTGAGTCTGGGGCAGGGCCTTGGTGAATGGATCTGTAGTGTTCTCTTCTGAAGCAACCCTCCGAACCTCGATCTCCTTGCGATCCACGATCTCCCTGATCAGGTGATACCGCCTCAAGATGTGCCTGGATCTCTGATGGGACCTGGGTTCCTTCGCTAAAGCTATAGCCCCGTTGTTGTCGCAATACAGAGGTATTGGATCAACAATGGACGGAACCACCTGAAGTTCTTTCAAGAACTTCCTCATCCAGACAGCTTCTTTTGCGGCATCAGAAGCAGCGATGTATTCCGCTTCCATAGTCGAGTCTGCAACGGTTTCCTGTTTGGAACTCTTCCAACACACCGCCCCTCCATTGAGGGTAAAGACAAAACCCGACATGGACTTGGAATCATCCTTGTCACTCTGGAAGCTGGAGTCAGCAAAGGCCTCGATCTGGAGGTCTTTTCCGCCATACACCAAGAACATCTCCTTAGTCCTTCTCAGGTACTTGAGAATGTTCTTTACCGCTATCCAGTGTTTCTCCCTAGGGTTTGACTGATACCGGCTTACCACACTCAGTGCATAAGCTACATCCGGTCTGGTACACAACATCGCATACATTATAGAGCCTACCGCAGAAGCGTAGGGTATAACAGACATGCGATCCCTCTCCAAATCAGTCTTGGGGGACATCTCTTTAGAGAAGGCGATCCCGTGACAAGCCGGTAGGTTACCGCGTTTGGAATCTTCCATACTGAATCTTTTTATTATGGTGTCGATGTACCTGGACTGTGAAAGTCCTAATATCCTCTTGGATCTATCACGATGGATCCGGATCCCCAGGATGTATGAGGCATCACCCAGGTCTTTCATGGAGAACCTGTGTGACAAGAACCCCTTGACAGATTGTAGCATAGGAATGTCATTTCCTATTAAGAGAATGTCATCCACGTATAAAACGAGGAATACTACAGTTCTCGCTACAAATCTACTATAGATGCATGGTTCATCTGGATTTTTGATAAAGCCAAATTTCTTGACCGTCTCATCAAAACAGATGTTCCAACTCCGCGATGCCTGCTTTAGTCCATAGATGGACTTAAGCAACTTGCACACCTTTCCGCTGCTCCCACTCTGAATGAAACCCTCTGGCTGGTCCATATAGACACACTCCTCTAAATTTCCATTTAGAAAAGCGGTCTTTACGTCCATCTGCCAAATCTCATAATCGTGGAAGGCAGCAATGGCAAGAAGGATCCGAATGGATTTCAGCATAGCCACTGGAGAAAAGGTTTCGTCATAGTCCAAGCCAGGTCTTTGACGGAAACCCTTTGCTACAAGTCTAGCTTTATAGGTCTCAACCTGTCCATCTACACCAATCTTCCTTTTGAAGATCCACTTGCATCCTACGGGTATTACCCCGTCTGGAGCAATGTCCAACGTCCATACTTTGTTGGTGTACATGGACTCCATTTCGGTCCGCATTGCATCCAGCCATTTTACCGAGTCAACGCTCTGAACGGCTTGCTGGAAGCTAGTAGGCTCATCATAATCTATGATGCAATCCTCTCTATCCCCGTCTATGAGAAAACCGTAGTATCTCTCGGGCGGATGAGACTGCCTACTACTCCTGCGGAGCGGCGTAGGAATGTCATGTTCATTTGAACCCTCTGGTTCCACTAAGCTTTCAGTAATAGTCTGTGGTTCTGGAATTTCTTCCAGTTCTACTGCGCTCCCACTTATTTCTTTTTCTAAGAACTGGTGTTCTAGAAAATGGGCATGACGAGAAACAAGAACTTTTTGTTCCTCTGCGTAGTAGAAGAGATATCCCTTGGAGTTCTTTGGATATCCCACAAACTTACACAGTACTGAGCGCGCCTCGAGCTTGTCCGCATGCTGCTTTTTAACAAAAGCTGGACTTCCCCAAGTCTTAATGTGACTGAGATGGGGCCTCTTCCCACACCACATCTCATACGGTGTAGTAGGCACGGTCTTAGTAGGAACTCGGTTCAAAAGGTACGCAGCTGATTCTAGCGCATACCCCCAGAATGATCGCGGTAACTCAGCGTTACTCATCATGGACCGTACCATATCCAATAGGGTTCGGTTCCATCTCTCCGATACACCGTTGTGTTGCGGAGTGTATGGAGGAGTAAGCTGAGAGAGAATTCCGTTCTCTTTTAAATAATTCAGGAACTCGGCACTTAAGTATTCTCCACCTCGATCCGATCTTAGAATCTTGATACTTTTGCCGGTCTGTTTCTCTACCTCATTCTTATATTCCTGGAACTTTTCAAAGGCTTCGGACTTATGTTTCATTAAGAAGACATAACCGTACCTTGAGAAATCATCCGTAAAAGTAATGAAGTAAGAGTAACCGCTTCGCGCATGTGTAGACATTGGACCGCACACGTCGCTGTGTACGAGCCCCAAGAGCTCGCTCGCTCTTACTCCGTGTCCAGTGAACGGGGTCTTTGTCATCTTTCCTTTGAGACAGGATTGACAAGTGGCATACGATTGATATTCGAACGAATCCAAATATCCTTCTGTATGTAACTTAGTCAACCTTCTCTCATTGATGTGACCCAGTCTACAATGCCATAAGAAAGTCTGATTGATTTCTGGAGACTTTCTTTTGTGTGTATTCTGGACATTGAAAATCTGTGGTTGGTTTAATACGTATATACCATTGCTCAGTGTACCTGACCCAATCAGAACTTGATTAAGGTGAATGTTTACAACATTACTTACAAACGCAAATTCATAACCTTCTTTAGAAACCAAAGATACAGAAATGATATTACAAGTTGCGTTGGGTACAAAAAAGCAATTACGCAAAACCAAAACATGCCCATCTGTCATTCCCAGGTGATAGTCCCCCACGGCTTTAGCATCCATGCTAGCTCCGTTCGCAACTCTGAGGGTCATGTCACCTGCCTTCAAAAACCTACGGTTTCTCAATGCCTGCAAAGAATTACAGATATGAGATCCTGATCCGGTATCCAATACCCAGGAAGTAGAGTTTATAGAAAGACAGTTTTCAATAACATACACACCTGAAGCTGAAGCCGCAACCTGCTTCAGTTCCTGTGTCCTGGCCTTCCAAGCCCTGCAATCTTTCTTCCAGTGTCCACTCTTATGACAATAGAAGCATTCCTCCTTTCCCACAAGCTTCCCCGCAATCTTTGTTGCCTTTTCCTTTCCCTTCGTACCCACTTTACTAACACCGCCTCTTGGTTTGGCGGGGGCTTTCTTCCTCTTTCCCTTGGCTCTCGCCTTGGACCTAGAGGAAGAAGATCCTCCTACAAACAAAGCGGGTGTTTCCCTACCTTTCTGTAGGGTGCCCTCTGCGCTCCTCAGCATGTTGAGGAGTTCTGAAAGTTCAACTTCCTTTTCTTGTAAGTTGAAGTTCAGTATAAACTGGGCGTAAGTGGATGGAAGGGACTGGAGAACTAAATCCGTATAGAGTTCACTTTCCAACGTGGTCCCAAGTTCCGCGAGCTCCTCAATATAGCCAATCATCTTAAGCACGTGGTCCGCTACCGATGATCCGACGGCCAGCTTTGCCGAAAATAACTTCTTCGACACTTCGTATCTTGCGATACGAGACTGCTCTCCATACAGTTCTTTTGTATGAAGAAATATGGATTCCAAATCCATATTCTCGTGCCTCCTCTGGTGTTCGTTGTCCATAGAGGCAAGCACGAGGCACTTGGCCTTCGTGCAATCAATCTCCCAAGTCTTACGGATTTCCTTATCCGCGACGCTGGAGGTGGGACCTGGGACGGGGGGAGCTTTGGTGGTAAGAAGATACCCCAGCTTGTCGTAAGTGATTGCCATTTTGACATTCCTGAGCCAATCTTTGTAGTTTGGCCCTGTCAGTATGTTTTTATCTAGAAGTAACTTAAGTCCAGTCATTTCGATTTGGTCGCTGCAGGGGGGAGAGAAGGAACACTTTAGCACGATGCTCTTGCAAGTTTAGAATGGTTTTTAATTTGTCTAAACAGGATGGCTCCCACTGTCTCTCGAATCCCTCCTCAAACCATAAAGGAAGAATCAGTCAGGATCAATCCCACCGCACAATACTTGCTTAACCGTTCAGCCAGGCCAGTGTCGGTACTTCGAGGGAGGTTTTCCAACGCTTTCGCGATGTTCCTTAATTAGAGAACCTCTTTTCCCTGGGGGCGTATCCCCACTAACACCTTTCTAGACACCTACTAGGTTTGTAGCATTGATCGTTTAGTGAAAAATTTCCCGAGGAGTAGCATATACTCACAGTAGGATCGGGATCCAAATATCATCGCGTGACGAAACTGAAGGAATCCTACCAGAATCACCACACTCCAAATGGTATGCAAATCTAGCAAGTTTCAGTACTTATGAAACTCCCGATGTGGATTTTTGCCCCATGCTCTTATGACCTTGACTTTGGCCAAAATATCATAAGTCACATGTCAAGTTCTACCCGTCACTATCCAGGTTAATTTGGATCCACCCGTACCTACCCTTGACTTTGGCCAAAATGGCAGTACGACTGTTCCAAACCAACGCATCTATCTATGCTGCACATGAACACCCAATAGCTACCAATCACTATGCCTTGACTTTGGCCAACATACATAGCTTGAATACTATTGCCTATTCATGCGAAACGACGGAGGGCTACGAATGGTTTTGGTAAAACCGTGAACGTAGTGAACTTGATATAATCGATGGAACGAGATAGCTTTTAGAAGGAGTGGCTCAAGCTCCGCATTTAAAAGTTAGTTTTGAAAAGAACCGAGTGGTTTTTCAAAAGTGTTCCAACGACTTTAGCTTGGTTTATTATCTTGCATTAGTTCTTTTAATGCGTGATATTCTTGCATTAGTTCTTTTAATGCGTCCCATCATTTAATCCTACCATTGCAGAAAACAACCAAAATATGACGTACGCTTATGCCATATGCATTCGCCACGGGGCCCCGTCATCACCCGTTAGGTTACTTAACTAACGACAGAGCGGGGGCTGGGATAGCGCGGCTGTAAAACATAAGCAACGCCTAAATAGAAAGCAATGATAGACATTACAGATCACAGATGAATACATTGGATATACTAGCAATCCGCAATCCTTTCGAGCCTGCAACGAAAAGCGGATTACACGGTTGCGGTGAATAGCCAAATACCCCACCCAAGACCCCTACGGGTGCGGCAAACTACCCGCCAAATATCCGAAGTGGAGCAACCTCCCTCAACGCCGTGAGTAGGCCACTCGGCACTTCGAGATACCCGGTAGTTTGTGCACCCCTCCACGGGTCTATCCTAGGAGCAAAAACAGTAAAAAGAATTATACAATGACGGCTACAACCCCGACCCGGTTGTGCGGCCATACAAATAATATTATTACATCAATTTACATTTACAATGAATGAAAGAAAAGAAACACTCATCTCACATCCACCCCGGCTATTAACCCGCGACAGTCCAACGGATTCAATACACATTCCAATATCAAACACAGATCACAGAGATGTATAACCCCGACTAATCGACTTATAGCGATTAGCCGACGTTCAATACATTCAAACATTACAGATATAACCAATATAGCCAAAGTGTAGCGAAGTTCGAAAAAAATACGGATTTATAGGACCCCAAAAGTAAATTTCTGTTCTGTAAAATCTGGGCACATATAACATATTTGAAAAATCCCAAAACCCTACCAGAAGAACACTGCACAAAACACGATCACATGAAGATCCCAAACGGCGGCGGATCCGCGGCGAAAAGAATAGCTGGGGCCGCGGAAGCGCGGCGGTTTGAAGGATTCATGGGATCGTTTTTGGTGGGTGTTCTCACAAAACCCTGAGCCGATTTTAGGAGTATAAATTTTTACATTTTGAGCACAAAAAATTTCAACAGAAACTTAGGGTTTTGGTTTTTCCGGTTTTGCGATTTTTCCGTTTCGAACTTCCATACACTTCGCTACCAAGCAAGTTTTAGTTTAGTTAGGCTATGATACCACTGTAAGTCCACGTTGCCATCCCCGGTACTTACGAGGAGGCGGAAACGGTATAACAATCAAATTTTGTCATGAGGAGCAACATGGACTAAACAAGGTCGGGATCGTGTCTAAACTAAACTAGCAAGCATACAAAGGAGCGTTAGCTACTCGGATGAAGAGTTATACCTAACTTGAACTCCTTCTTCTTGAAACCTTGTAGAGGTTGATGGTTCTTGCCTCGTAGCCTTCTTCCGTCGAAGATGGATCCACCTGAGGGTTCAACCTTTGGGCTCTTCCTCGAACTTTGAGTGAACTAGGATCTCCGGCTTGCTAAACCTTGAACCCTAGAGAGAGTAGAGAGTATCTATGGGGTGCTTTCTTTTTCAAGGTGAGGGATTCTCAACACATGAGAAGGAATCACCTTGAGCTTGAGGAAGAAGAAGATGAAATGAGGAGAGAGAATGATTATGATAGAAATGAGCTCTTTTCTTTTGCAACCATAACTAAAAGAAAAGGAATTATCTAATTAATAATAATAATTGAAAATGAAAATAGTTGATGGTTGTATTTGGAATGACCACTATCATCACTTCATTAAATGAGTGTAAGCTAGAATCAAGGAGTATCCTTGCAAAGCAATGATGGTGGTCAACATTCAACCATGGTCAACAAGTCAACCATGGTCAACAAGTCAACAAAATCAACCATAACAATATTTCATTTAATTACTATTATTAATTGATATTTCATAAATCTATTAGGGTTTGGAAAATGACGACTGTCAACTGTGCATACGCACCCGTTCCGAAACCCTAAAGAAAAACCTCATCCTCCGCCTCAAGCAACTGTGCATACACACCTGTATTCTCGTTTCGAGGAACAAGAATACCGAGATATAAAAGCAACCCCAAAACATATACCAGTATCTGGCTCAAACCAGAGCCCGCCAGTATAATCCGTCCGGACTCCAAACGTGCACAAGTGCGCGGATGAGAACGAACCCTGCCGCAAAACCATGCGACCTCTATTCTGTTTTGCCCAGAGGCGAATACCCTCTGTGTGGGACTCTAAAGACTCGACACTACGCTGGCAGTGGGTTTAACCACAGACCGCAAGCGGCACTAGCTGTGCGTAACGGTCCCCAGGTAGACGCCGACAAGAAGGCTGACGAGGTGAAACCCCATCTGAACTCCTACTGAGTCTGAATGTGACAGTCTCCGTACAGTCCGGTCTGTTCGTCTAATACATCGCATGTCGGGCCTAGGGGGCGGTAAAACGTCAGTCCCCTAATAGCGGTACAAGTCGTGTCGGAGTGAAGCCCAAAACACCCTGAGATAACACTGGAAGCCTACCAGTATATCTCGCTTGCCCTGGCCAGGGACTACTCGTGTAATGGCTCTCCTAGACACAGCGCGATGTCAACCCCCAATACCGGGAGAGACGAATCCTGTCTAACCGTCACTGCCTCCAAGTGCTTCGGGACTGCACCCAACCACTACCTGTTTGCACGACTCCTTTGAGCCGTGGTAGGGTAGTGATCAAAATGCAGTGGGAACACACTCGAGGCGAAGTGCCAGTGTCAAGTCAGCGGACTAAGCTGCACTCATGTCACCTGGAAACTGATAACTGACGATAGGTATAATACCAACCTTTCAGTTCCTGACGAGTCCTGTCCAGTGTACTCGTAACCCAACGAGCACCCGTATACTATCTCCAGTACGACGTACTGATGGCTGTGGGACAGACCATCTCCCACACTGGGATGAGAAGCGCATACGCTAGTCTACTCCGGAGTATCGATGCCCTGTCTCAATAGTCCTGCGACTAGGGACCTGTATAAGGATGTGCTTATAGATTACCCAGCCCCCACTAGTGTGACTGCCATCACAACGCTGGTAATCAAGCAAAGATCCTAAGGGCTCCACTAATGCGTATAGGTGATATACTAATATAAACACATGTACATATTGAAGTAGAAACAAACCAAGTAGCATACTACTATATTGAGCAAGATTGTTTATATAAGGTGAATATCCCAAGCTTCCATTAAGTAATATACAAACTAGTATGATACAGTAATGGCCTCTAGGGCATATACACTAACATGGACGATGCTGAAGATAAGATGCATTCGGTGTATCTGATGGGCTTAATCTCGAAGAAAAGGTGAGACCACCTCGTTGATATCCTGCATCAAGCTTTTCAACAAGTAGCGATACTCGCTGCCTATCGAAGGGTGGAGGACATCGGTGGGGATCCTGACGCTTATGATCGTGAGAGGATGCACATGAAGATGGTCCGAGAGGCCCGAAAAATTTTGGATGGCCTTACTTTTGAATTTCTCAATCCATGTCCTAGATTTGATGTCCTGCCTTTCTACACATTTTAATGGCGTTTTTGTTTACCGTTTTCATCAATGTAGGAATTTTCTGAAGTATGAATGGCAAGCTTTTTCATTTCCATGTGTTTGTCTTATGCATTAAACATTTTCGCTCATGCAAGAATGGGTGCGCCTTGAATGCCTAACTGAATGCGAATCAAATGTTCTCTTAATTGTCGCTTTCTTCTCTTTTATTTGTTGCCGGCATGTTACTTTAGTAAGCGTAGCCCGTAGATGATAGAAAGCCTTCCGTCTTGAATTCTTCAAAAGATAGTGATGGCTTAGGAAGCAGGTTCAGATCTGCTGCCTAAGGCTTTTCAACTTTATGAGACGTGAGGGTCTCATTAAGACTTTTCTCCCTACGAGTCGAGAGGATCTCGTAGGTGTATTTTCTCCTTAGGAATCGTGAGGATTCCTAAGTATGTTTTATCTTGAGAGTCGTAAGGATCTCACAAGAGAATTTTCTTCCTTACGAGTCGAGAGGACCCGTAAGTGATTGATGGTGTTGACATTATCCGCATTTCACGGAGTCAGGAGTTGCTGTGGGCGTTTCCCACGGGGTCAAGATTGACTTTAGCTGTGTTCCACGGGACCAGGATTTGCTTTGGACGCTTTCCACGGGGTCAGGATTGACATAGGTCGTGTTCCACTAGAACAGGATTTGCTCCGGATGCTTCCCACGGGGTCAGGATTGACATAAGCCGTGTTCCGCAAGGACCAGGTTCCGCTCTGGACGCTTCCCACGGGGTCAGGATTGACATAGGCCGTATTCCGCAAGGAACAGGTTCCGCTCTGGACGCTTCACACAGGGTCAGGATTGACATAGGCCGTGTTCCATGTGACCAGGATTTGCTCTGGATGCTTCCCACGGGGTCAGGATTGACATAGCCGTGTTCCGCAAGGACCAGGTTCCACTCTGGACACTTCCTAAGGGGTCAGGATTGACATAGGCCATGTTCCACGTGACCAGGATTTGCTCTGGATGCTTCCCACGGGGTCAGGATTGACATAAGCCGTGTTCCACGTGACCAGGATTTGCTCTGGATGCTTCCCACGGGGTCAGGATTGACATAGCCGTGTTCCGCAAGGACCAGGTTCCGCTCTGGACGCTTCCCACGGGTCAGGATTGACATAGGCCGTGTTCCGCAAGGACCAGGATCCGCTCTGGACGCTTCCCACAGGGTCAGGATTGACATAGGCCTGTTCCACGTGACCAAGATTTTCTCGGGATGCTTCCCACATGGTCAGGATTGACATAGCCGTGTTCCGCAAGGACCAGGTTCCGCTCTGGACGCTTCCCACGGGGTCAGGTTTGACATAGGTCGTGTTCCGCAAGGACCAGGATCCGCTATGGACGCTTCCCACGGGGTCAGGATTGACATATGCCGTGTTCCACGTGACCAGGATTTGCTCTGGATGCTTCCCACGGGGTCAAGATTGATATAGCTGTGTTCCGCAAGGACCAGGATCCGCTCTGAACGCTTCCCACAGGGTCAGGATTGACATAGGCCATGTTCCACGTGACCAGGATTTGCTCTGGACGCTTCCCACGGGGTCAGGATTGACATAGGCCGTGTTCTACTTGACCAGGATTTGCTCTGGATGCTTCCTACGGGGTCAGGATTAACATAAGCCGTGTTCCGCAAGGACCAGGATCCGCTCTGGACGTTTCCCAGGGGGTCAAGATTGACATAGCCGTGTTCCGCAAGGCCAGGAAGGGTTGACTTTATCCGCATTTCACGGAGTCGGGGGTTGACTCTCGGTTGTCTGTGCACCGCCGAGTCATGGAACTGGGAGTTGCCGCGGTTCCTCTTTGCTTGATGTTGCGTCTGTTGAAATGAGACGAATGTTGAGATGATCTCCAGGCTGTCTGTGAACCGTCGAGACTTGGCTCTCTTTCGGATGGAGCCTGGGGGGAAGGTGTGCTTCCCTCTTTGTTTGTGCCCCTGGATTGTATATAGGGATCGATGTGATCTCACCTATAGGGCAAAAAGTTTCATTTTATATATTTTTCTTTCCTCGATTCTCTATCATTTCAGCTTTTATATCGCGAAAGTCGCGATTGCCCAATCATTTCGGCTATTTCTCGCGGTGCCCAATCATTTCGGCTATTTGTTTTTATTTACTCGCTGCTTTTTATTGCTAGTTGCCCAATCATTTCGGCTATTTTGTATGCATACATTTTTACTTGCTAATGCAAATTGCCCCATCATTTCGACTATTTCGTATGCATTTGTGGATCGCTGGCTTTTCACCGCGAATTTAGGATTTGACACTAATTTCGGCATCAGCATCGCTACAACTAGGATATTGCCAGGGGCAAATCATCATTTGCCTCTATCGATGTCGAACAAAGGTGGCTTAGTGAACAGGGTTAGGATCCTGTCGACTAAGGCTTTTAACTTTACGAGCCGTAAGGGTATCATAAAGGTATTTCTCCTTACGAGTCGTGAGGATCTCGTAGGTGCGTTTTCTCCTTAAGAATCGTGAAGAGTCTTAAGTGTATGGTCTCTTGTAAGTCGTAAGGATCTTACAAGAGTATTTTCTCCTTATAAGTCGAGAGGACTTACAAGGGTTGTTCACCGTGTAGACATATCCCAAGTTGCTGGTGGGACTTTGTTAGGGAAATGCTTATTCGCGCCCGTGGATTGTATACAAGGGTCAATATTGAACCACTTGTAGGGCAAAATCAGGGTGTATGACTGCTTAAGAACAAGTTCAGATCCCTATAGCTTAAGGTTTTTGAATCCTATGAGCCGTGAGGGTCTCAAAGGGGAATTCTCCTTACGAGTCGTGAGGATCTCGTAAGTGTGTTTTCTCCCTAGGAATCGTGGGGATCCCTAAGTGTGTTGCTCCCTTATGAGTCGTAAGGATCTCACGCAGGTGTTTTCTCCTTACAGGGTCGAGAGGACCTTACAAGTGTCTTTTAACGAAATTACGCCCTTTCGGATTTTCACAAAACTCGCCGGTTGCCCTGCTGTTTTTACTCACGGAGCCCTTTCGGGTTTTCATCCGTGCCCATTTTGCTTATGGACATACCTTTTTTTGTGTCATCCTTGGGATGCTGCGGTCCGTAGTAGTTTATCGACGTCTCAGTCAACAGCCAGTTTTAGAACATAGTGGTCCATCGGTAGTTTAAAGACATTTCGGTCCGTTGTTAGTTTTAGGACGTTTCGGTCCATTTGCCGGCTACTACTTATGGAGTTTGAGCTTCGGAAGATAGAGAGCAGACATAAGCGTCATCATCTATCATTGACCTAGGCCGTGACTCGTCAGACGTAGTATTTTTTTAGGAAGCGACCATTTATTGACCTGAAAGGTCTTTCGCCAAGCATGTTCATGAGTAGATAGGCTCCACCCTGGTAAACTTTGTCTATGATATACGGGCCTTCATAGTTCGGCTCGAATTTCCCCCGCTTGGCACGATTGGGGATCATATGTCTTTTGACCACTAGCACGATTTCGCCTTGGCGGAATGTTCTCGGCCTAGTCAATCTCTCATATGAGCGCGTCATCTTTTCTTTATAAGCCTCCAGATTTTGTTGTGCCATGAGCCGGGTTTCATCAAGGGCATCAAGTTCCTCCAGTCGAAGGTGAGCATTGTCTTCGTCCGTTAACTCGTAGTGAACCGCCACTCATAGAAAGGGTAACTCTATCTCGAGGGGGGTACAGCTTCTATGCCGAATACCAACGCATAGGGCGTTGTGTTTGTGGCAGTTTTGAACGTAGTTCGATATGCCCAGAGAGCTTCATGCAGTCTTTGATGCCAGTCCCTCTTATTTCGAGACACCGTCTTTTTCACGATCTTCGTCAAGGTCTTGTTGAAAGCCTCGGCTAGACCGTTAGCTCGGGGATTATAGACCGATGAATATCTCCAGTCTATGTTATGTCGTTGTGCGAAGCGGCTGACCTTGTGGCTTCTATAGGCTGGCCCGTTATCGGAGATAATCCGTCGCGGAGTGCCGAACCGGTAAATGACGTATGTCTTGAAGAAATGGAGAATATTCTCCGTCTTCACTTCTCTTAATGGTATGGCCTCTGCCCACTTAGAGAAGTAATCGGTTGTTGCCAGTATGAACCGATGTCCTCTGGACGATGCTGTTCGATGAGCCTGATTATGTCGGTTCCCCACATTTCGAACGACCAACTAGCCACCATTAGATGTAGTGGATTTGGATGCTAGTGAATAAAGTCTCCGTGAATTTGGCACGAGTGGCACTGCCTCGCGTATTCAAGGCAGTCCTGGATCATCGTGGGCCAATAGTAACCCATCCTTTTGATTTTTAGTTTCATCTTCGGCCCGGCTTGGTGAGAGCCGCAGAGTCCGTCGTGAGTTTCTTGGACGACTCTCCTTGCCTCTTCAGGTCCCAGGCATCTTAGCCACAGAGAATCAAATGATCACTTATACAGAGTATCATTGACAAAGGCAAAAGATAGAGCTCGTTTCACGAGCTGATGTCTCGAGGATGCATCTTCAAGTGCTCGACGGGATTTGAAGTAGTCTATAAAGACTTCTCTCCAATCCTTAGCCTTTTCCTGGTCTTTTATTTATAGGGCCGTTTGCTCGGTCGCTCCTTTTCCTTCAGACGCCTCTGGAGATATTTATGCCGGTGCAAGAACCCGACGGCTTTGGACAACGATCCTCACATCGTCAAGGTTTTCGTCAGCCAGTTCTTTAGCGAGCTTGGCTAGTGCATCCGCTTTGCTATTTTCCACACGCGGTATGCTTTCCAGGGTGTAGGAAGGAATTTGAGTCGGCAGTTTTTGTACTCTCTTGCTGTACTTCACCAATTCAGGCTTGTACGTTTGATAATCACCATTTACTTGACTAACGATCAGTTGGGAGTCTCCGTATATGAGGAGGTTTTCGATTCCCATGTCTACAGCGATCTCAAGACCTGCTATCAAAGCTTCGTATTCGGCTTCGTTATTCATCCTCGGCTCTATTAAGGAGAAGGCGAAGCGCATTATCCCCCCTTTGTGGAGTTATAAAGATGAGGCCTACCCCAGATTTGATTATGGGGGTGCTTTGTATGCACTTCTTCATGGAAGATGCTCCATCGAAATAGAGTTCCCACTGGGTATCATTCTCTCTTCTCTCCCCATCGATCATGTCAAACGCGTGTTCGTCTGGCAATTCGCAGTTCAAGAGAGAGTCGGCAGGTATCGGATGCTCAGAGAGGAAGTCGACGATGGCCTGGCCTTTCACTGCCTTAAGAGGACGATAAGTTATCGAGAACTCCATCAAGAGCAGGGCCCATTTAGCGAGCTGCCCCGTTAATATGGCCTTTGACATCAAGTATTTGAGAGGATCCACTTTTGATATGAGATGGACCTCATGTGCCAACGCATAGTGTCTGAGCTTCGTTATTGTGAAGATCAACGCCAGGAAGTGTTTTTCAATGGGAGAGTAATTGCTTTCTGCCCCCAGTAGAACTCGACTCAAGTAGTAGAGGGCTCTCTCTTTCCCTTGGTCATTTTCTTGTGCCCACAGCGCGCCTAAAGAACTTTCGAGGGCTGTTGTGTACAGGATGAGAGGTTTTCTTTTAACGGGAACGGCCAGTACTGGCGGATTCTATGGGTATTGCTTGATTTCGTCCAGCGCGCTTTGACATTTGCAATCCCAGACGAAAGGAGTCCCTTTCTTCATTAGGTGACTGTTAGGACGGCACTTGCCGGAGAGATTGGCTATGAATCGCCGGATATACGCAAGCTTTCCTTGGAGAGATTAGCTTGAGAGTTCTTGGCGGAGGCATTTCCATGATCGCCTTGATCTTCGACGGGTCTATCTCGATGCCTCGATGTCGTATGATGAATCCTAGGAATTTGCCCGAGGAAACTCCGAACGCGCATTTGAGAGGGTTCATCTTCAAGTTGTATTTCCGAAGGCGCTGGAACACGATCTTCAGATGCTCTAAATGTTCCTCGTATGATTTGCTTTTTACTACGAGGTCGTCGATATAGCATTCGACGATTTCATGTATGAGGTCATCGAAAATCTTCGTCATGGCCCTCTGATAGGTGGCACCGGCGTTCTTTAGACCGAAAGGTAACACCTTGTAGCAGAATATGCCCAAAGGGGTCCGGAAAGCGGTATGCTACTGATCCTCAGGATGCATCTTTATCTGATTGTATCCTGATGAGCCGTCCATGAAGGAGAAAACTTCGTGAGTGGACGTATTATCAATCATCAGCTCAGTGACCGGTAATGGAAAGTCGTCCTTTGGGCGAGCTTTGTTGAGATCCCAAAAGTCCACACATATGCGCACCGTCCCATTTTTCTTCATCACTGGGACAATGTTGGCGATCCAGTCAGGATACTGAACCTCTTGGATGAAGCAGGAGTCGATTAGCTTTTTGACTTCGGCGTTGATGTTCATCTCAAGCTCGAGCCGCATTCTTCTTGGTTCTTGTTTGATCGGCTTGATGTCCGGAGATATCGCCAATTTGTGCACAACAATCTCTGGATCTAATCCCGGCATCTCGGAATAGTTCCATGCGAAGCAGTCTTTATACTGCATGAGCACGTTTTTAAGCGTAGCCACCCTTTCTTCAGACAACAGCTCACTGACGAATGTCGGTCGTGGGTCACTTGCCATTCCCAAGTCAATTTTCTTGAGGTTATCTGCAGTAGTATGTATCCCATCTTCTAGCTCTTTTGGCACTGGTGGAAATTCGGAGATCACCTCGTCATCATCGTTTTCGAAGCACCAGGGGAGATCAACCATATCTTCGCATGTTCCTTCTCCTGACATCGTTATCACATGACAGGTGCAAGATCGCTTCCACGACCGATGTTGATCCGGCTCTACTCTCATGACTTTGGGTTCATGCTTCTGCGGCGGTGTTAACCTCCAACTGCTGGATAGAGCGAACTTGCCTTTCTGATACCGGTCTTCTACCCAGTCTTTGAATGTGAAACAGTTTTCGAGAGGATGTCATATCGCTCGGTGATAGGAGCAATATTCTGGGTGAGAGACCTCGCCTGCTTGCTCAGGGTGCTTAGACTCCGGGAGTGTCATCATCTGATGTTTTATGACAAGATCGAATATCTTCTTCGTCTTGTCTTGGGAAAAAGAATACGCTCGACCCATCTTCTTTAGAAGAGACGAATCCTGGTTGCTCGACTCTCGCTCGCGTGGCTTCTTGGTCCCGCTTTGTCGTTGTCAAACGCTTTTCCCGCTCTTTGATTTATTTTTGCCTCTGCGTCGGATCTTTTGTATGACGGGTTGGCGACGAAGGGCATCGTCACTCTCTGCAGCCTGCTGAAGGAGGCACTGCGTTCTGGCTTTCTTGTAGATGGCCATTTCGCGATTATAGTTGTCTCGAACCTTTTGACCCGCTTTCCTTATAAGCTTGTCCATTTGTTCTTCGAACGACGGGCTTGGCATTTTCACGACGGGACTTCATTTTGGTTCAGGGTTAACATCTTCCCACAGAGCATCTCCTTCTTCATCAAAGTCATGTATGACATAGCAGCCGTGGGATCGCTCTCGTTTCTTGGATTGAACATGTCCAAGCCCGATCGTTTCCATTTTCCCGTTGGGCAACTTTCTTTGAGTTCCGGGGACGTTCCAGATCTTGTTATAGAACTGGGCTTGTCGAGAAGTCTGTTTGAAGGGTACGCATTGGCGCCTCAACAGTCTTTTTAATCCGTCTGTGTAGTATCTGGGCAAACGGATGGACTGGAGCCTGTCAAGTGTAGAATCCGCACTATGCCAAATTTCTTTCTCCACTTTGGTTTCCCCGGATCGGTAGAATATGATCGCCTTTTCACCCTTTCGCCTGGGGGGACATAGAATGTCTGCAGTTCTTACACACTATAAGTTTCAAGTGCATCAAGCTCTTTGTAATGCTCTTGCGGAACCATGGCAACTTGCAAACTTTGATCTTCATCAACAAAGGCTTGTTTCGATGGCCGAGCAGAGAATACGGCATTGACCTCATCTTCCGAGTCGCTGCCGAAGACCAAAATAGGGGTGGACGATCCTGGCTTGTTGCATTGGGGTGGCCCTGAATAAACTATTTCTTCTTCCTCCTCGGTATCACTCCTGAAGACCGGAATAGTGGTGATAGCTTTGTTCTTGTCCTCCGGTTTGCGACATCTTTCTGTGTCTTTGAAATCTGGTAGGAAGTACTTAGCATCCTCATATTTGCGGCTTCGTTCACGGAGAATGGGTTTAGTTCCCCTGTCACAGTGTACTCGAGACCATCTTTGAAGTACTTCATACACTGATGTTGTGTAGAAAGGATAATGTTGTACTCGTGTAACCAAGACCGGCCGAGCAAAGCATTATAGCAGGTCTTAGCGTCAATGACGTGAAACTTAATGTCAATGACCAGCAGCCCAAAGCGCAGCGTCAGTATCACAGACCCGAGCGTCCGTGATGACTGGGATTCAAACCCGGAGATAGTGATCTTATCTCGCGCGAGGTGTTGAACGTTCATGCAGATTTCCTTCAACACTCTTACATTGAGGAGGTTAACGGAGGACCCATTGTCCACCAGGATTTTGCCTATCTTGATATCATGACAGTATCCGGAGATATAAAGGGGACGGTTATGCTCACACGTCCCGAGGAGGAGATCTTCATCGCCGAAGGTGATATCGGCCGTGTGTACTTCTTCCAGCCCGTCCTTCATCTTTTCGTCGGCGAGGAAAGGTTGGAATTGCTCGGGCTCTTGCAGTGCCTTGATCAAAGAATCTCTTGCTTCTTTTGATAACAAGAGGGCATCGAGAATGCTGAGCTATGAGGGTATCTTCCTCAGGTGTAACAACCTAGTTCATTGATACTAATTCTGTTCCCGTATTTATTATATCTGTGGTATTTTATTGATTTATAGTGTGTGGGTGCGAATGGTATTTTACATTTTACATTGCATTCGACCGACCCGCTTGGTTGAACTTGTTTGATTCATACTTATAGATTACCCTAGCTTGTTACCTAGACACATGCATCTCATGTATACTGCATATTGACATTTCATCTGACATCGCACATTTTATCATATAACATTTTAGGTCATGTAAAATAAATTAAAATTTCATTCCATAGCCTGCATGATACCCCTAACCCCGTGGTAGCATCCGCGCAATCTTGTTCTCGTCCCGTTCAGTGAAACGGACATGTTTGGATGGCTACGTGCACGTACGTGCATCCGTTCTTGGGGGTATGCATTTTCATTAACTGAGCATTCATTTTGAAATTTGGACGTCGCATAGATTTTTCGTATTTTAAATCTGAATTTTTAGACCCAACCCGGGCGCATTTTGGAATATTTTTGTATTCCGCCTAAATCAAATTTATTTAATATTTTATTTTAATTTTCCTTTAAAAATCTCGTTAACAAACGAATCCTTTCAGATTTTAAATACAAAATCTTTTTAAATTTTTTAACTTTTCCCTAACCAATCCCAGACCTCCTCTCACTGCCGTGGCCCCACATTCTCTCTCCCTTCCTTTCTCGTTCTCTCTCCTTTTCTTTATCTCTCTCTCTCCTCCCCTCTTCCATTCTCTCTCTCCCATATAAAACAAATTCATCTCTCCTCACTGTTCACCTCTCTTTCTCTCACCTCGCTCTCTCCTCTCTCTCTCTCTGAATCTCTCTCTCTCTCCTCTCGCGTTTTTCTCTCTATCTTCTCTCTCTATCTCTCCCCATATATATATATATATATATATATATATATATATATATATATATATATATATATATATATATATATATATTCCTTCTTCTTCCTCTCTTTCTTTTCAAAAACCCACGAAACCCAAACCCTACCGCCGCTGCCTCCCCCTCTTTCACCGTCGCCGACCCTCCTCTCGACCTCCACCATCATCTCAACCCTCGCAGCCACCCTCTGTTTCCTCGACCACATCCTCTTCCAAGAACCGACCCATCGCTTCACCATCTTCCCTTACCGACCTCGTCGCCGCCCATCACCGACGACCTCGTCGTCATGTTCCCCTCCGTCCACTCACCTCTCTCTCAATTCCCAACGCCACCACCACTATTCTAGCCTACCCCGCGCACCTTCCCTGCACCCAAACTCAACCCTGCACCCTCGCTGCACCATCGCCGCCGGAGCTCCGACAACCTCGTCGTTGTCTCCACAACCCTCTTCTCCCTCTCCCTTTC
Source organism: Agapanthus africanus (assembly GCA_030015575.1). Taxonomy (NCBI): domain Eukaryota; kingdom Viridiplantae; phylum Streptophyta; class Magnoliopsida; order Asparagales; family Amaryllidaceae; genus Agapanthus; species Agapanthus africanus. The sequence goes on along the minus strand of JASDDO010000012.1, from coordinate 458,941,144 downwards.
CTCTCCTCCTCTGCTAACGACCCCAGCCACCAAGAATCTCGCACGCATACACACACCAGAACCCAAACCTAGCCCCTGCACACTTTTACATCGCCGGAGTTGATCGCCACCGTCGGTCTCGTTCTCGTCTCCCGACTCTAGTGCACCCAGTGAGCAGTTCTCTTCTTCCCAATCTCATTCTCCTCTTTCCTTTCCTCCCCTTCTTCTTTCTTTTCTTTGTGTTCTTTTCTTTATATTTTCTGTCTTTGTAGTTCACCGGAAACCGGGCGTGCCGTCGACGATCTCGACAACCCAGCGAGCGTACCTGACCCGTGTGATCACCTTGTGCGTTGTTTGGATCCATTCCGTGCACCGTACGCGCGTCGCGACTTTTTCCGCCGACGTGAGACGTTCCGTATACCCGTTTCTTGATCCGTTTAGGCAAGTAAAACTTTCTACATGCTATTTAAATTATTACATACTTATTTAAATACCTATTTAACCTGTTGTTTGAATCTAGTGCCCTATGTTCCATTTTAACATTTCGATGTTCCGTTTATATCGTTTTAGATTTAGGACATGAAACATATCTCGTTACATATTAGATTACATTACACTGCACCCATATCCATATTTATATCACATATTGCTTAGTCGTATAGCCCATAGTACCATTTTAATAGTTTATAACCTTTCGAATACCTATTTGCATCCATCTCGTCTAGTATATACACAATTGCATTCATAGATCATATAATACATAATAATGTGATATTGACAATCCATATTTGATAAAGTGTATTTTAATTAATGTTGGAACTATAACCTTAACCCAAATCGATAACTGTGCATCCATATGCTTTAATCTGTACCTATTTGCATACCACATCATAATGTTCCATTTTTATTGTTTCATTAGTACCCCATACTTGTCTTGTATACCCATGCTTATTTTAGTTTGATTATAAGCACCCACGTGACATTTTGTGCACCCCTGACATGAATTGATACACCTACTACTTGATACGACTTGATACCGTGCACTTCTTGACATGATTGGATTTATTTACACTACTTGACTTGACCTGTTGTACCATATCTTGACCTGTTGTCTGATCTTGTTACTAATGCCAACAGCCTTGACATGTTGTCCCTACGGACATTTCCTGTTGTCTATCCAGACAAACCTGTACCTGCTTGATCCTGTGTTGGCATTAGGTTCAGATTATTAATACCTGACTTAAACATATAACTTGGGGGTATGGGGAAATCAATGATGAAATCTGACTTGTAACTCGACAGTTCGCTTGCTTATACTGATCAGTTTTAGAGGCTAGGCCAGCCTTGGGATGATGATGCTGACATCATTCATCTATACATATTTCCTGTTTTAGTGCCTAGCGGCATGTCTCGGTTCCAGTCCGAGAATCTTGACCGTGGTCCCAGGTATGCACGGGATACTATTGAGTTACATCGATGATTCATCAAATTTAGTTCAAAGACTTGAGAGTAGTTAACACAGTAGACCAGTTTAGATTACTCACTGCACACTACCCTTCACTGTCTTATTTATATTGTTGTTTTACCTGTTTTACCGTTTATTCTCATACCTGCATGTCTTGTTACCCCTGTTTATTGTATTGCTTGATGTTATGACGCACTGACGTCTGGGTTTTGCATGGCCCAGATTCTTTACCTTTGCTGCAGGCCGAGCAGGAGTATTTCAGTCAGCAGGCTGAGCAGTGAGGACTTGTTAGTAGTTAGTTCATTTTTCTTTCGGTATTTTCATTCCTGATGTGAGCCCGCATTATGGGACGTACATTCCAGTTTATTCTTGTATTGGATCTTTTGCTTTCGCATTATTTTATTCTTGATTCGTTTTATTCTGGCTTATAGACATGTTTTAGATAGTTATTATTATTGTTCTTGATATCTCTACAGCCGTAATGTGATTGTGGAAGGATACTTCCTATCCACAGGTAGCATGGTTGGCTATGTCATGTGCCTATCTTCGCGTACTCTGGGAAGCGGGGCGTGACATGGTTTCTTTGGTATCAGAGCCATAGGATCTAGGTTAATCGGGTTTGATTCTTTTGTAGTTGGGTATTGGACCCAATACATGAATTGGAATACTCGAGATTAGGAACATGTCCTGCCACTTTACCATCTTGCCATTCTTGAATCTTAACTCCTTCCTGATCCTTACCTTGACGATATGCAAACTTCTTTTGCATCTTGACTTGAAACTTTTGGTTCCCTATTGTTTATCTCTAGAATTTGGGCGACTTGAGTGGAGTTATGTGATTGTAACTATGAACTGTAGCATGGTTACAATGCGGTACTCTATTTAAGTAACTTGGAGTTCTAGTTTTGATTCATATCCTTGATTCATGATCATCATTAATCGCAAGTTTCGAATCTTGTTTTGCATACTAATCCTCTTTGGTGTCTTGGTTGCAGGATCATGGAAGCCAGGAATCTACAATCGTACCAGAGGTGTATGGATTAATCCACTTTGCTTGGAGTAATTCGTGACTTACTAGAGGACCACAAGCAGCAGACCGAGCTGAAGCCGGCGTTTGCACCAAACCAAACGCCCGTACGTAGAAGTATTCCGGTGAACCGACGTGGCATAGCACCAATGAAGAAAACAGTCATTGCTGATCGGAAAAGGAGCGTGATTTGTGACTTTTGTCGTTTTCCTGGGCATGTGCAAAGAGAGTGTCGAAGGAAGCATGGACTCTGTTTAAATTGTGGATCGGCGGATCACACTATCAACGCTTGTTCGTCGAAGCTTCATAAGAAAGAGAATGTTCGGAGGCCAGTGTTGCCCAAGCAAAAAGGAAGGGTGTTGTGCGATTACTGCCAACGACCGGGTCATTTCTGGAGAAATTGTCGAAGGAGACTTAGACTTTGTCTGATTTGTGGATCAACTGATCATACCATTGATACTTGTCCGTCAAAGCTAAGATTGAAGGAAGTTACTCGGGAGCCACCGCAAAAGCAGTTTCCGAAGCATGAGCAATTAACTCAGGGAGCTAATCAGGCTCAAGCTTTTACCCTAACGGCTGAAGAGGCTAAAGCTTCAGAGGAAGTCGTTTTAGGTACCCTACTTGTTCATGGTTTTCTCGCATTAGCGTTATTCAATTCTAGTGCAGCCCATTGATTATGTCGTTCAAGTTTGTTACTACACACTCGATTACTTGCACGACCCTGTTTAGTTATTGCGACATACACACGGGGAATGGGAAAATCATAACTAATAGAGGGTGTAAGGATTGTTCTGTAACTCTTTGCGGACAGGAGTTATTCGTAGATTCCTCAATGATTAATACCGGTAGTTATGAAGTTATTTTGGGAATGGATTTTTCTTGGCACTTTCCACGCTCATATTGATTGTAGAGCAAAGAAAGCGAATTTCCAGATTCCCGGACATCCAGAGATTGTGTGGAGTTAGCAGCTCTATCGGACCAGTCGAGTGTAGAGCTAGGCCGACAAAATAATGTTCCTTCGTCGATAGAAGTAGAAGCTCCAGCTGTTGTTCGAGATTTCATGGGCGTGTTCGAGGACATCTCGGGTTTACCCGAAGCGAGATGTGGAGTTCGCAATCGATCTTATTCCTGGTGCAGCGCCAATTTCTAAGGCGTACTATCCAATGGCACCAGTGGAGTTAAAAGAAGTCAATTACTCAAGAAGGGGTTGGTTTCGCAGCAGCAATTCACCTTGGGAAGCTCCAGTTCTTCTAGTCAAGAAGAAAGATGGCACAAGGAGGATGTGCGAGTTTTGGATTGAAGAAGTGAAGTTTTGGGGCATGTCGTGTCCGGAGATGGAATCGCCGTTGATCCCGAAAAGATTGCAGCAGTTCGAGATTGGCCGATTCCGAAGAACGTTGCAGAGATCAGAAGCTTTCTTGGACTTGACGGGTATTACAGAAGGTTCGTGGAGAATTTTGCTCGTTTGGATGAGCCCTTGACCAAGCTTACGCGCAAGGAGGTACCATTTGTGTGGATGAATAGGTGTGCGTCAGCTTTTGAGGCGTTGAAGCAGAGGTCGATAACCGCACATGTTTTAACCATGCCAGACAGTTCCGGAGACTTGGTGATTCACAGCGACGCATCTGGAAAAAGGATTGGGATGTGTCTTGATGCAGCATGGGAAGGTTGTAGCTTACGTGTCGAGACAGTTGAAGACCCATGAGAAGAATTACCAAACTCATGACTTGGAGCTAGTAGCTGTGATTTTCTCTTTAAAGGTTTGGAGACACTACTTATTGGGCGAAAGGGGCGAAGTATTCTCCGATCACAAAAGCCTAAAGTATGTGTTCATACAGAAGGAGCTTAATATGAGGCAGCGTAGATGGTTGGAGCTGATGGATGACTACGATCTTGATCTTAAATACCATCTGGGGAAAGTTAATGGTGTGCCGGATGCGCTTAGTCGGTTACCAAGATGTTGACTGCACTGAAGGAACTTATCGAAGATTTTCGGAGATTCGATTTGGAGGTTGTGCTACCGCATTCTTCGGGACAGTTGATGCAGCTGCAAGTACAGTCGTCGTTGATCGAGAATATTAAAGCAGCGCAGTCGAAGGACCCAAGATTTGCAAAGGTTTCGAGAACAGGTTGAAGCTGGACTTCGAACGGACTTATTGGTTCATGGAGATGGTTTGTTACGATATGGTAGTCGTTTGTGTGTGCCAAAGGAAGACATCCGCGAAGAAGTTATGAAGGAGGCGCACAATTCAGCATATTCTGTACACCTAAGAGGCACGAAGATGTACCGAGATATACGACAACATTTCTGGTGGTAAGGCATGAAACGGAAGATTGCCCGCTTTGTAGCAAAGTGCTTGGTGTGTCAGCAAGTTAAGGCTGAACATCAATGGGTTGCTGGCTTATTGCAACCACTTCTGATTCCTCAATGGAAGTGGGAACATATAACCATGGATTTCGTGACGGCTCTACCGCGGAGTCCAAAAGGCAACAATGCAGTTTGGGTGATTGTTGATCGATTGACCAAGGCAGCTCATTTCGTCCCTTTTCGAGTTGGTCAATCAACAGAAACTTTGACAGAATGGTACATGCAAGAGATTGTAAGATTGCATGGAGTACCGGTGAGCATCGTGTCCGACCGTGACACTCGTTTCTTATCACACTTTTGGAGGAGCTTACAGGAAAATTTGGGGACTCGATTGAAGTTTAGCACAGCTTATCATTCTCAGATAGATGGCCTGTCAGAGAGAACGATCCAAACTCTTGAAGACATGTTAAGAGCTTGCATGTTAGACTTCAAGGGTTCATGGGAGGATCATCTACATTTGGTAGAGTTTTCTTACAATAACAGTTTCCAGGCAACTATTTAGATGGCTCCATTCGAAGCTTTATATGGTCGCAAGTGTCGTTTGTTCATAACAGAATACTACATTTTATACCGCCCATTCTTATGCTCGTGTGTTTATAGGTAGGTACTTTTAATCCGTGTTTGTTACATATTTACAGAGTAGAGGTTTCCAGTCCAAATATTGCAAATCAAGACAAAATCTCCACAGTTACACCAAATACAGAACATCTGTCACAGCAGATAAAAGCCGGGTTCCGGTCATCCATATCCGTCCAGTGCCGAGTACCGGTTCCAGAGACAAGACATATGACAGCGGTCATTCGTGTCTCGGACAAGCACAGAGCACGAGAGGGGCAGCACAAGAATCAATGGGTGCGCGGAGCTCGAGGGAGATAGAAGTCAAAAGTGAAAAAGATAATGCAATCTTGGACTAAGAAGCTGAAGATATTCTGGAAGATTTTGTGCAGTGTAATGTTGGCAAACACTAGGAAAAAGTGAACCAGGGGATACGACAAATTTGCATGGCCCAACTCCCTCTTATGGCCGCGGAACCGCGGCCTAAGCATGCTTAGGCCGCGGAACCGCGGCCGTATAGTGTCGGCAGAGGGTCAACTTTCAGGGGTAGTTTGGGTACTTCATTTTATGCCAGATTCTTGCCCTAGGGTTTCTGTAAGCAGCCTATAAATACTCCAGAACTGAGCTAAGCCAAGGGTCCAATTTTGTGTTCATTCTTTGTTCTTCTTTTTGTTAGGATTTAGTCTTTTTCTTCTTCTTCTTCATCTTTTCTCCATGAAAATTGTAGTGAGAGCTTTTTTAGTGGAAGATCAATGAAGATGAGGGCTTTTGTATCATTCTCTTTTGTTTAACTTCCCCTTGAGATTCTTGCTTTCTCTTGATCTTTCAACCTCTTCATTGAGCTTGAAAGGTTAAGAGTTTGTTATTGATCTCAAGGGTCGTATTTTCTTATGCAATTAGTGCTTCATTTTACATGCGTTCTTTACCCTTCTCTTGATCTTGCAACCTCTTGATTGAGCTTGCAAGTTTAAGGGTTGGCTATTGATCCCATGCTTGTCTTGAGTTCTATGTTCTTGTAATTACTTTCTTGTTCTTTTTATTGCTTATTTATTACTTGCTTTTTATTACCTTGCTTTACTTTCTTGCAATTTATATTCATGCACTTAATTACTTGTAATCTATTCTTTTCTTTGTTCTTTTCTTTTGCTCTTTGTTGTTCATTTTGTGAATGTTGTAATTATCGTTGTTAAGAATAAATACGGTATTGTAAGTTAAGACTTTCTTTTCTCATTTCCTTTTCCCGTTATTTTCCATTGAACTCCGCCCAAACCATACGCAAGCGCTCCGTTAGGCACCCTACCCTAACAAGGTAACGGTGATTCCTAACCGCGACCGGTTGCGTTCGGTTTGGCCTGAGGCGAAAGCAAGAGACAAGAACGGAAGGACAAGGGTAAATAATCCGTATTCCACGAATACCGCGCTTAAATCCCCTAATCCACGTTGTTGCCGATTGCTCTAGCTTCAATTGGTCAAGACTCGGCTCAAAGGTTTTGAGTACGGATTTCTTTAGCTTACAATTTCATATCTTTTTCTTAACAACTTTATATTTGCAAATAATACACTTAGGATAGAATCGAACAAACACATACTCATTCTTTATTGGCTCGTCTAAAACAAGAACGGACATACAACCATCTCCCTGTGGATCGACCCGTGCTCAACCGGCTAGCTGCATAGCGACACCGTCTTGATTGCGGTTAACTTTAATTCTTCCAATCAAATGGCGCCGTTGCCGGGGAGACGGTAGCGTATTTTCTTTCTTGTTATTCGGGTTAATATTCTTTTTGTATATATTTATAAAAAAAAACTTTTTGTTTTTTTTTGATAATTTTTGTGGGCAAGTGTGCAGATTTTTGCGTATTTGCAAACTGCGATTGTGTGGAGCAAAGTGTACGTTCAAGGTTAAGGTGATTACGAAGTACAGTGCCAAAGATCCGGGATAGTTTGACCCGCGCAAGCGAACTTTTCAAGCTTACCGGATTTGATTCAACGGGGGTTTCCTAACCCAAAAACTTAACGGTACGTACTTTACTAACACCTTCTTCTCAAATCCGACGCATCCAATATACTATTCTTTGCAGGATTCTTTGCAAGTTCGCTAGCAAACGCTAAAAATTGACTAACCCGTATTTGTTGCAGTGCCGCGCTTAAACTAAAAAACGATTGTTTGATTCTTTATAGAATTTTTATTGAATTGCGCATTGCATACATTAATACGGACTTAAGGGCAAGCGAACCCCACAATATACGGTAAAGGATTTCATCACCTTTTCCGTGGCCCACAAATCACGAACTTGAGCATAACGTTTACCCGCACAAAATTTAAAAGAAACTAGACTTTAAGCCTTAAGGACTTCGCGCTCACTAGGAGAAGTTAACTGTGTTTAGAACCTCGCTTAACGGTATATTGCTTACGGGGTGTCTAGGAAAGTGTTAACGGCGAAACCGCCAAAAGAGAAAGGGTTATTTAATTAAGGAACTTCGCGAAAGCGTTGGAAAACCTCCCCTTATCTCTGCACTTACCTGGCCTCGTGATCAGTGTATCTTGAGCCCGTTTCTCGACACAGTTTTACTTCGACAATCAAGTTCTGGAGCAGGTCTAGTTGACCTAGGTGAACCCTAGAACGATTAGGTGTGTGGTATTTTTGTGTCGTGATTGTTTTTGTCCATATTCTTTTTGTGTGTATATTTCATTCTTCTGTTATTATATAAACTATAAAAAAAAATCACATTCTTTTTCCCCTCCTTTTCTCTCCTTTCTTTCTCTCTCTTCATATCATGGGTACCCCACCTCGAAAAACTCTTGCCGAACTTTGGTACCCACAACCAGACATTACTTCTTACGGTTCTTGCTTTGGCCGAACTTCGAACGACCCATCCATGCCAAAAATTTCATTGAGAGATCGGATAGACGCGTCTAGGACAAACAATTTGACTCTGCAATCCACTTCATATCAACCATTTCGAACATTCACCCCTTCTTACGTTGATACCCCTTCTTCGAGTCATGTTGCAACTCCAAGACCTATGTCTATTGCAGAACGTATTGAACAATCTTGTAGCCGATCTTTCACTCCTTTCACCACTACAGATTCTTGGGATCAACAATTCCATTCACCTTCCTATCCAAATGTTGATCCTGCTCCTGTCCAGCCATTCAATTCCTACCAATCCTACCCTACTTTTGCACCTTCCCTAGACATTACTTCAGAACCGCCATTTGGGAGTTTTCAGTATCCAAACAACTTTGAATCTTTTACTGAAACCCCTTCACAACCTATGTCTAGTCTGGAACAGTCGTTGGAAGACTTTAGGGTAGCGTCAAGCCAACAGATGATGGATTTGAATGCGTCCATGGCCGCCCTCATACAACCTAGTGACCCGGTAGCTAGTTTTCAACTAGCTCCAAATTTTTCAATGTATGAAGAGGCGGTAGGACAGGCTGAGAATTTGAGTGGAGAGAGTGAGATGTACCCCTTCCGAATCAAGCCTACCCAATTCATCTTGACTCCCACAACTCCGGTTTTGAATATCTATCTAGTGTTCCAACTGATTCATTGATTACAGATAGAACAGATAATGAGTTGTGTGACTTCGTAGTGTTTGATTTACCTGATTGTGAAGGGTCCCTTCCAAGTGAAACCAATCCCAATCCTTTTGACCTCTACACCTCCATCTTAGAACCAAAATCGATTGAAATCCATGCTTTTGATGAGGTGTCTGAGAATATTGATTTTCACTTGATTCAGGATATTGACGCTGGGAATATTTTGGATGATGAACCCATAGATTTGGCTGAGTTTGTCTCTTCAAATCATCATCCCGAGTCATTAAATGTTTTTCCAGAACCCCATATGCGTCTGGATTTTGATGAAAATTGCATGGATAAGACGAATTTTGAGGAGAATTTTGAGGATAGTTTTGAGGATGAACCAGTTTTGCTTGATGAGTCGGATTTTCCCATTCATCCTGTCCCTATCATTGACTGTGTACACCCTCCTGAACCTTTAACCGATACCCCTCCTCGATCACTTCCCTCCATTCTTTCCATCGTTCCGACCTTGCAAGAAACCGTCTCACTTTCATTTCGTATGTCTGGTTTACCGAGTTCGGCGTACCCATGGTTTCTTACGAATCTTGAGGGATTTGACCCAATCTCTCGACGGGTTAATAGATTAGCACAATCGCTGTTTACACATCGCTCATCACAAATTGTGCTAATCTATTCACTCCATTTGCACCCTCAAGTTCGTACTCCACTTCTTTTTCCCTTCCTCCATTCTTCTTCTGATATACCGAGACCGTATCCCGCTTCTATCTCCATACGGTCTCGCGTAGTCTCCATTTCTTACCTCTCCGCATTCTTTCACCAGCCACTGCTTTATCACGATAAGATCTTTGAATGGTTGGTGTTAACTTTTGGCCTGTGTAAGGCCTTGTATAGCTTGATACTGTTCTTTCCCCCCTAATCCTGAACTTCAACGCTTAACAGTGGAAACACTGTTTTACTTAAGTTTGGGGGGACACTTTTTTTTTGTATATATTTTTGTTTTTCTTTTTTGTATATAATTTCTTTTTAGGGGGCGCCGACAATTTTGACCCTCTTGGTATAGCCTGACAGTGAGGGCACTGTCAAGTTTAAGTTTGGGGGTGTGCTCGGTAATCTTTCTTCCTTCGCATTCATTTGTATATTTTGCATTTGCATACCTTATTAAAAACCCACAAAAATCGAAAATTTTCCAAAAATATAAAAACTTTGTCGTCAAGTTAGCTAATAGGGTAACTTAGATCTTTATTCCGAAAGATTAGTTGATATGATAGAAATAACTAAATTCTAGGGTTAGGAATTGAAAACCCTAAAAATAACCCTCATTCTGTTTAAACTTGATAAGTATACGTCCTTACAGTTTTTTTGAGAAATAGGTAATCTTGAGTTCAGTTCTTTAGTTAAGTCAAGACGAAGGGAAAGTATTGATGCTTTACTGAAGGATAAGTCTGAAAAATAGTTTCTTTTCTTGAGTTCAAATTTAGAAAGTATATACCCTACAATTGCACTTACACGCACCTTGAAACTTGGGATAGTAGAGGATACCTAGAAATACTCTTGCCTGAAAGCCTAGTATGAAAGAAAAAACGGTATTTAAAGCTAAACACCAAAAGAGCATATTGAAAAATATATCCGGTCTTGAAAAAGAAAAAGAAAAAAAAAAGAAAAAGAAAAAAAAGAAAAAGAAAAATAAAATAAAGTCAAGACCTGGAAACTGCTATTTACGCTTTAAAGTTAACACATTCAGTAATTGGTCGTTAGTGCCTCAAGAAGCATTAATAGTCGCATGAAAGGTGTGTGAGCAAATCCGTCCATCCTTAATGAAAAGAAGTAGTATTAGGTATTAGGGAAAGGGTATTATAGCTTGAATTGAATTCTTGAGTGTAGGGGTGCAAATATACACACACGTAGGGGTATACAATCGATGTTTGAATAAAAGATAGAAATAAAGAATAAGACTTGTGTTTTCTGTAAAGTTGACAAAAATCCCGGATTTTAGACCACACTTTAGAAGGAAAACTCAGGAGATACCATCATCTTTCTAAACTTTTTTGGAACGTATATGATCTAAAGTTAAATAGATAGGAGGTGCGAAGCATTAGGGTTGGATATTTCTAACTTAGGATAATAGAGTTTCTAACGTAAATACTAAACTGTAGGAGTAGAATCAATGTTAACTTATGACACTAGCTTGACGGGATTTTGTGGGTAGTATCCGCTGAAAACCCTCAGGAGACAACACTCCTCCTACTAGGGACACCTAGAGGTTTAACGGCTTGTTGCACGTGCTCAGTGCAATCGCGTTCCCTGCGAAAGTGCGGTTAGGATTTTATTTTTGTTTATAATTGGTTTTGCTCGGGACGAGCAAAAGTTAAGTTTGGGGGTATTTGTTCATAACAGAATACTGCATTTTATACCGCCCATTCTTATGCTCGTGTGTTTATAGGTAGGTACTTTTAATCCGTGTTTGTTACATATTTACAGAGTACAGGTTTCCAGTCCAAATATTGCAAATCAAGACAAAATCTCTACAGTTACACCAAATACAGAACATCTGTCACAGCAGATAAAAGCCGGGTTCCGGTCATCCATATTCGTCCAGTACCGAGTACCGGTTCCAGAGACAAGACATATGACAGCGGTCATTCGTGTCTCGGACAAGCACAGAGCACGAGAGGGACTGCACAAGAATCAATGGGTGCGCGGAGCTCGAGGGAGATAGAAGTCAAAAATGAAAAAGATAATGCAATCTTGGACTAAGAAGCTGAAGATATTCTGGAAGATTTTGTGCAGTGTAATGTTGGCAAACACTAGGAAAAAGTGAACCTGGGGATACGACAAATTTGCATGGCCCATCTCCCCCTTATGGCCGCGGAACCGCGGCCGTATAGTGTCGGCAGAGGGTCAACTTTCAGGGGTAGTTTGGGTACTTCATTTTATGCCAGATTCTTGCCCTAGGGTTTCTGTAAGCAGCCTATAAATACTCCAGAACTGAGCTAAGCCAAGGGTCCAATTTTGTGTTCATTCTTTGTTCTTCTTTTTGTTAGGATTTAGTCTTTTTCTTCTTCTTCTTCATCTTTTCTCCATGAAAATTGTAGTGAGAGCTTTTTGAGTGGAAGATCAATGAAGATGAGGGCTTTTGTATCATTCTCTTTTGTTTAACTTCCCCTTAAGATTCTTGCTTTCTCTTGATCTTTCAACCTCTTCATTGAGCTTGAAAGGTTAAGAGTTTGTTATTGATCTCAAGGGTCATATTTTCTTATGGAATTAGTGCTTCATTTCACATGCGTTCTTTACCCTTCTCTTGATCTTGCAACCTCTTGATTGAGCTTGCAAGTTTAAGGGTTGGCTATTGATCCCATGCTTGTCTTGAGTTCTATGTTCTTGTAATTACTTTCTTGTTCTTTTTATTGCTTATTTATTACTTGCTTTTTATTACCTTGCTTTACTTTCTTGCAATTTATATTCATGCACTTAATTACTTGTAATCTATTCTTTTCTTTGTTCTTTTCTTTTGCTCTTTGTTGTTCATTTTGTGAATGTTGTAATTATCGTTGTTAAGAATAAATACGGTATTGTAAGTTAATACTTTCTTTTCTCATTTCCTTTTCCCGTTATTTTCCATTGAACTCTGCCCAAACCATACGCAAGCGCTCCGTTAGGCATCCTACCCTAACAAGGTAACGGTGATTCCTAACCGTGACCGGTTGCGTTCGGTTTGGCCGGAGGCGAAAGCTAGAGACAAGAACGGAAGGACAAGGGTAAATAAGCCGTATTCCACGAATACCGCGCTTAAATCCCCTAATCCACGTTGTTGCCGATTGCTCTAGCTTCAATTGGTCAAGACTCGGCTCAAAGGTTTTGAGTACGGATTTCTTTAGCTTACAATTTCGTATCTTTTTCTTAACAACTTTATACTTGCAAATAATACACTTAGGATAGAATCGAACAAACACATACTCATTCTTTATTGGCTCGTCTAAAACAAGAACGGACATACAACCATCTCCCTGTGGATCGACCCGTGCTCAACCGGCTAGCTGCATAGCGACACCGTCTTGATTGCGGTTAACTTTAATTCTTCCAATCATCGTTCGCCTGTTTGTTGGGACGATGTTGGAGAATGAAGATTGTTGGGACCGGATTTGATCGTGCAAACAGTTGAGAAGGTTAACACTATACGGAATCATATGAAAGCAGTACAAGACCGACAAAAGAGTTGGGCAGATACATCGAGAAGACCTCTAGAATTCGCCGTTGGTGATTTGGTATTCTTGAAGATATCACCGACTAGAGGGGTGATTCGTTTCGGAAGTCGAGGGAAGCTTAGTCCTCGATTCGTTGGACCTTTCGAGATTTGGAGAGTGTTGGAGAAGTGGCGAATGTTCATGACGTGTTTCACGTATCTCAACTCCGTAAATATGTTCGAGATGAAATACATGTATTGGATCATTCGGAGCTGACTGTACGTGAAGATTTGACTTTTGAGGAGCGACCGATGTCGATTGTGGATCGAAAGGAAAAGGTTATTTAGAACAAGGTTATCCCTCTTGTACTTGTTTCTTGGGGTAATCGCTCACAAGGAGAGTCAACTTGGGAACGAGAAGATGAAATCCAGCAGAAGTTTCCACATCTATTCCTGTAGTTGTTGATTGTTTACCCTTTCTTGTTCTTGGAATTTCGAGGACGAAATTCTTTTTGTAGTTGGGTATAATATAACAACCTAGTTCATTGATTCCAATTCAGTTCCCGTATTTATTATATCTGTGGTATTTTATTGATTTATCGTGTGTGGGTGCGAATGGTATTTTACATTTTACATTGCATTCGACCGACCCGCTTGCTTAAACTTATTTGATTCATATTTATATATTACCCTGGCTTGTTACATAGACACGTGCATCTCATGTATACTGCATATTGACATTTCATCTGATATTGTACATTTTATCATATAACATTTTAGGTCATGTAAAATAAATTAAAATTGCATTCCATAGCCTACATGATACCCCTAACCCCGTGGTAGCATCCGCGCAATCTTGTTCTCGTCCCGTTCAGTGAAACGAACGTGTTTGGATGGCTACGTGCATCCGTTCTTGGGGGTATGCATTTTCATTAACTGAGCATTCATTTTGAAATTTGGATGTCGCATAGATTTTTTGTATTTTAAATCTGAATTTTTAGACCCAACCCGGGCGCATTTTGGAATATTTTTGTATTCCGCCTAAATTCAAATTTATTTAATATTTTATTTTAATTTTCCTTTAAAAATCTCGTTAACAAACGAATCCTTTCAGATTTTAAATATAAAATCTTTTTAAATTTTTTATCTTTTCCCTAACCAATCCCAGATCTCCTCTAACTGCCGTGGCCCCACATTCTCTCTCCCTTCCTTTCTCGTTCTCTCTCCTTTTCTTTATCTCTCTCTCTCCTCCCCTCTTCCTTTCTCTCTCTCCCATTTAAAACAAATTCATCTCTCCTCACTGTTCACCTCTCTCTTTCTCTCTCCTCTCGATCTCATCTCTCTCCTCTCTCTCTTTCTCCTCTCGCGTTATTCTCTCTCTCTTCTCTCTCTCTCTCCCTATATATATATATTCCTTCTTCTTCCTCTCTTTCTTTTCAAAAACCCACGAAACCCAAACCCTACCGCCGCTGGCTCACCTTCGTTCACCGTCGCCGACCCTCCTCTCGACCTCCACCATCATCTCAACCCTCGCAGCCACCCTCTCCTTCCTCGACCACCTCCTCTTCCAAGAACCAACCCATCGCTTCACCATCTTCCCTTACTGACCTCGTCGCCGCCTATCACCGACGACCTCATCGTCGTGTTCCCCTCCGTCCACTCACCTCTCTCAACTCCCAACGCCGCCACCACTATTCTAGCCTACCCCGCGCACCTTCCCTTCACCCAAACTCAACCCTACACCCTCGCTGCACCATCGCCACCGGAGCTCCAACGACCTCGCCGTTGTCTCCACAACCCTCTTCTCCCTCTCCCTTTCCTCTCCTCCTTTGCTAACGACCCCATCCACCAAGAATCTCGCACGCACACACACACCAGAACCCAAACCGAGCCCCTGCATACCTTTACATCGCCGGAGTTGATCGCCGCCGTCGGTCTCGTTCTCATCTCCCGACTCCAGTGTACCCAGTGAGCAGTTCTCTTCTTCCCAATCTCATTCTTCTCTTTCCTTTCCTCTCCTTCTTCTTTCTTTTCTTTGTGTTCTTTTCTTTATGTTTTCTTTCTTTGTAGTTCGCCGGAAACCGGGCGTGCCGTCGACTATCCCGACGACCCAGCGAGCGTACCTGACCCGTGTGATCACCTTGTGCGTTGTTTGGATCCGTTCCGTGCGCGCGTCGCGACTTTTTCCGCCGATGTGAGACGTTTCGTATACCCGTTTCTTGATCCGTTTAGGCAAGTAAAGCTTGCTACATGCTATTTAAATTATTACATACGTATTTAAATACCTATTTAACCTGTTGTTTGAATCTAGTGCCCTATGTTCCATTTTAACATTTCGATGTTCCGTTTATATCGTTTTAGATTTAGGACATGAAACATATCTCGTTGCATATTAGATTACATTACACTGCACCCATATCCATATTTATATCACATATTGCTTAGTCGTATAGCCCATAGTACCATTTTAATAGTTTATAACCTTTCGAATACCTATTTGCATCCATCTCGTCTAGTATATACACAATTGCATTCATAGATCATATAATACATAATAATGTGATATTGACAATCCATATTTGATAAAGTGTATTTTAATTAATGTTGGAACTATAACTTTAACCCAAATCGATAACTGTGCATCCATATGCTTTAATCTGTACCTATTTGCATACCACATCACAATGTTCCATTTTTATTGTTCCATTAGTACCCCATACTTGTTTTGTATACCCATGCTTATTTTAGTTTGATTATGAGCACCCACGTGACATTTTGTGCACCCCTGACATGAATTGATACACCTACTACTTGATACGACTTGATACCGTGCACTTCTTGACATGATTGGATTTATTTAGACTACTTGACTTGACTTGTTGTACCATATTGTTCCTCTCCGAACGGCGGCCGGGACGTTAGGACGTTCGAGTGCCTGAGGTTCGGGGCAGATGCTATTTGGTTTTATCCGTCTATCTCTCCGAAGATGCCAAGTTGATTTATGGCACCGTGTATCGGAGGTTTAGACGGATGCGGCCGATGTAGCAGACTTCGTCAGATTCCCCCTCAGGGTGAGGGGTTTTTGATTGTGGGGACGCTCTTCCCTGCAGGCGCAAGCCCCTGCAGTTAAATACGCTACCGCATCGCGGTAACAACTTTCTCCTACTCCAGAATTTCACTTCGTGTCGTATGTGTTTGTTTTGTTTGTGATTGCCAGTGGATTGTATACGGAGACTGAGTGATGTCGTCACCCGTAGGACGTGGATTAGTCCAAATCCGTATTTAGTTAGATTTGGGTTTGGTGTTTTTAGTTTAAGGATGTATTAGTCGCGTTGCGGCTAAGATCAACTTAAACGTTCGTAGTGATTGATTTAATTATTTGGCCGTCGGGATTCGTCACCTCTCTGACGTCGCTGAGGGATTACAACGACAGGTGTCAGAGGAGTTCAGAGATGTACCCTTGAACCAAAGTTGATTTGGAGTTTTATTGTTTATTTGAATATCTAAGGACACGTTAACCGTATTTGGGGTTAAGATCAACTTAGACGGGACCGTTTAGATCCAACAAAAGAGCGTTTGGGCCCTATTGTGCCAGTTTAGAGACGTGGCGGTCCATTGCCAGTTTTAGGGACGTGGTGGTCCATTATTAGTTTAGGGACGTTTCGGTCCGTCGCCAGTTTAAGGACGTAGTGGTCCATATTCCAGTTTAGGGACGTGGTGGTCCGATATTAGTTTAGGGACGTTTCGGTCCGATATTAGTTTAGGGACGTTTCGGTCCGATATTAGTTTTAAGGACGTTTCGGTCCGAAATTAGTTTAGGGACGTTTCGGTCCGATATTAGTTTAGGGACGTTTCGGTCCGATATTAGTTTTAAGGACGTTTCGGTCCGAAATTAGATGAGTGGTCGTTGGGACTCGTCACCTCTTTGACGTCGTTGAGGAATTACAACGACAGATGTCAAAGGAGTTCGGAGATGTACCCTCGAGCCGGTCGTGACTTAGTTTATGAAAGGCGTTTGATTTAAGGACTTACAGCCAGGATTGGGTTAAGTCCAATTTTTATTTTAGGCTCTGCCCGATAAAAAGAATCAATCTAAACAGGGCTCTGCCTCTTTTTATTCTTGCAGTTTCATTTGGGTCAAGCCCTCAAGCATTTCCAAACAGGGCTCTGCCCTCTGTATGATTTGATTTGGGCCAGGCCTTCAGGAATTTTCCAAATAGGGCTCTGCCCTTTCATGATTTGATTTGGGCCAGGCCCTCAAGAATTTTTCCAAATAGGGCTCTGCCCTTTTATTTCTGATTTGGGCCAGGCCCTTTTAAATAATGAGTTGCAGGAACTCAAGAATCTTCTGATTGAAGAACAAAAGTGCATAGCACTTTTGATCTACATTTAGATCAAAAGAAAACAAGTTTTTCTTCTTGTTTTCTTTTCACAGAACCAAGGGTTCATATCAAGTGCAAGGCACTATTTATTATTCTTTTTTTTTTTTTTAGAACCAGGGGTTCATATCAAGTGCAAGGCACTTATTTATTTTATTTTTTATTTTTTTATTTTCTGTTCTTCAGAAATTTTACCTTCTTCTTTTTTTGTTCTTGATTAATCTTCAAGAGCTCTCTTTTTCCAGAAGTTTTTTCCTTCTCTTGATGATTGATTCTCTGATTATCTGATTGATCATGCCTTTTGAATGAGGCTTGGGGTCTTATTTATAGTGCCCACAAATTTGTTGGATTTGTTAACAAAATCTTTCCTGAATAATTTTGGGAATTTTCCCACCATTGGATCTTTGATCCAAGGGTTCCTGTTTTACAGGAGAACAGAAAAGATTTATCTAAATCTTTATTCAGTTGCTGCGCAACTCACCAGCGTGTGACACGTGTCACGCATCCGTGCGCTTGCGCAGTTGCGGTTGCGCAACTGCGCAGACACGTGTCGCGCATCCGAGCGCTTGCGCAGTTGCATTTGCGCAACTGCGCAGACACGTGTCGCGCATCCGAGCGCTTGCGCAGCTGCGACTGCGCAACTGCGCAGACACGTGTCGCGCATCCGTGCGCTTGCGCAGACACGTGTCGCGCATCGGTGCGTTTGCGCAGCTGCGACTGCGCAACTGCGCAGACACATGTCACGCATCAGTGCGCTTGCGCAGACACGTGTCGCGCATCCGTGCGCTTGCGCAGTTGCGATTGCGCAACTGCGCAGACACGTGTCGTGCATCCATGCGCTTGCGCAGACACGTGTCGCGCTTCCATGCATTTGCGCAGTTAAGTCTTTAATTACGTTTTCTGAAGAGCCTTGCTCTGATGGGACGCACCGTCTCGGGCGTTACGCTGCCCATTCAGCTTCTGCCACGTGGCAAATTGCGCGCTGCGCACGGAAACCGAAGCGTTGCTTCAAATTTTGAATTTTCAAAATTCAACAGAGCCTTGCTCTGATTGGGGGAAACAGATGCCCCCCCACCGTTGCGCTCACGTGGCGCGCGCGTGGGTGAAACGGTGGCAAGATCCTGACCGTCGGATCGACGAGTCAGGTGAACAGGCGCAGGCGCCTATAAATAGGACCCTTGGTCCTTGGTAATTTTTTTACCATTCTCAAGAAATTAGATTTCAGAGCCTTGCTCTTACTTGAGAACTTCCAGAGCCTTGCTCTTGCGATTTTTTAAGAACTTCCAAGTTTTATCCTTAGAACCATTCTAGGTAAATTAATTTAATTTAAATCAAATTTAAATAATCAGAGCCTTGCTCTTATAGATCTTTGATCTAAAAGAATCTCCTTTGGGGTTTCTACAACAGAGCCTTGCTCTTATAGATCTTTGATCTAGAGGAAACCTCTTTGGGGGTTTTATTCACAGAGCCTTGCTCTCAAAAATTTGTAGAGACTCTGTTCTTAGGTTTTAACCCATGAACAGAGGGGCCCACAGATTAATTAGAAAACTTTTTAAAGGTTTCCATGGATCTTTAAGATCCCACAATTTTAATTCTTAGGAATTATAAGTTTTTTATTACTGCTACAGAGCTAGGCTCTTTTTTAAGAAGTTTTATTCTTTTGAAACAGGGGTTTGACAAATGTCACTCTGTGACAGAGCTTTGCTCTGAAAAGAGGAGATCTTCTCCTTGTCTTTAGGGGTCCTCCCCCAATGAGGATATTCTCTTGGGGGTCTCTTTTATTGACTGATAGTCCCATTCAATGGTGGGATTGTCTCATCAAATGATGCGCCGTCATCTTGATTTTGTGGGTCCCCCTTTGGTCCCCTACCCACTGCATCACAGCGTGGAGCCAGATTTTTATTTATTATTATTATTTTTATTATTATATATTTTTTTTTATATTATTTTTATTGAATGTTAAGTGTCAAACCACTAATGATATATATATATATTTTATGCAGGAAGGATGTCTGACGACTTGTCTTTTCCCTTCGTTCGCTCGGAAGGAGGGTTCCCACACGCACCAGTGGACCGGGTAGTGTTTGCCTTGATTAAAGATCGTGATCCTGAGTGCAAACATCTCCACCTGTGGGGAAGGTGGTATAGCCAAATCATCCAGGGTCGTCGCAGTTTTAGTTCCGCCTCGCCCTCCGAACCTATAGTTACGATCCCCTACGCAGATAAACCCCCGGTGGAGTATGCCGTGGAGGTTAAAAATTGGAATTCGGACGATCTTCTTCAGCCTGCAATCGGCGCTATTCCGGTACAGCCGCCGCCGGCCATAGACATCTTAGGAAGGCGAATCTGTCAGGGTGAAGCACGCCCTTGGGGACAGGCCTACAATATTGGATTGAATCCGCGACCGCTTGCTGGATACCTGCCATGGGCCCGGTACATCTTAGCGGCGAAAAGAGCTCATCTGACGAAGATCGGTTTATACTCCGCCGTATATGTCTCGCTTTTCGAATATCCTACTCCTCCAACGTGGTGGACAAGGGCTTTCATTGAACAATGGAATATCCCCACGCATACTTTCCTGACGGCGGATAGGGAAGTTTCCATTTCTCTAGAGGAGTTCGTTGAGCTTTCAGGTTTACCGGCGAGGGGGGAGCATTATGAGGAGCTGCTTCCTCCTGATGAGTACGTCTTTGCCACCAAGCAGGTGGTACTCGACTTAACTCCGGAAAATGCCATCCAGCATCAGCATCCGGGCCTGGTAAGGGTGTTGGAGATTTACGAGGAGCTTCATTTGGAATTGGGCGACCGAGGCGTTAGTTTCGCGGACTTCATTGCTCGCTTTATTCGCCCGGAATTTTTATCAGAGCGAGGTGATAAGTTCGCCCAACTTGCTGACCCTTTTGGTTTTGGCCTGGACCGCCGGCCTTCATCAGAAATTGATCAGCGGAGTTTCTACCTTCCCGGCACTGCTATCGTCCCTTTCTCAGAGATCGTCGTCCCTGGCATGGATGAGGAGACCTTCTTCATAGGGTTCTTAGGTCTGTGGCTGTGCAGCTTCGCGCTTCCCATGCACCCACGCCTCATGCGGTCTTCTGTATTTTACCCGGCGCATCGAATGGTGGCCGGTCTGCAGTTATCAGTGGGGATCGCCGGGTTGGCTTACCTCTACAACGGACTTAGCATAGCGGCGGACGCTAATGAACCTGGGGTACAGCCTGCTAACTTCCCGATGCACTACTTCACTTCTTGGATGGAGCTGCATGTTCGGGGAGTGTTTGGTGCCCATAAAACTCCTCAGTTCTTTGAGAGATTCAAACTTCCAAGAATCATGCGATTGGTCGGGGCTTCCATCGTGTTTGCACCTCCGCGGGAGTCCAGGGGACTGCTTCTGCGTTCGCATTTAGTCGGGGCGAAGACTTCTTTTGTGGATAAGGTCATCACCATGGGTTCCGAGACCACTAAGTCAGTGGTGTCGCTGCGTGATGACTTTAAAGGCGGTGTTTCCGTGTTGAAGGCTCGAGAAATTCTTCACCTTTATTCCATTCAGCCGGGCTACTTGGTATTTAGGCAGAATGAAACGGCCCTCTTCATGAGGTATAACCCGCATCGATTTGCCCGGCAATCGAGTTATAACCAAGGGGTCCCATTGGAAGCCTTCTTGGGAACACCTGCAGTCGGTCCAGAGGGGGTACGGAATGCGATGCATCACTTCATCCGGCTAAATACAGGCTCTTACTTTTTCATCAGTGAGCCCAGCTGTACCCCCAAGATACTCAATTCGTATGTGGCCTGGTACGCACACGCGATGGGACCAATCATCTTGATGGAGAAACGTCTATTGGTCGATCGTAGGGCTGCGCCTCCCGGCGGCAATCGCAAGGCTCCATTGCAGCCCAGGGTTCAGGTTATCCCTCCGACGAAAGAGGCTGGAGCTGATCGACCGCGCGTGTTGGCCCCTCCGCGTGGACTGCCATTGCCCACTGCGGTGGATGCCCCAACGGTATCCCGTGCTCCGACAAAGACGGCTAAAGCGGCCTCGCCGGAGTCGGGTGTAGGAGCGGACATTGGGACTCGCCGCCCGAAAGTGACTGCCAAAACTGGCAAGCGCAAAGATGCTCCGAGTGGATCCAAGGCTGGTGAAAAGAAGAAGAAGAAGTCCACCTTGTCCCTCGACGCGATTCTTAACTTAGAGCCCGCGGCTCATCCTGCCGAGACTATATGTGAGTACGGCAGCAACGAGGGTTTCGTGGTGGACCCTGAGGACACCAACCTAGCCGCCGCGATTGCAGCTTCGGAGCGATCGGCGAGGCTCGAAGCAATGTTAAGCAGACTCGCTGAGTCGGGTAATCCTCAGCCTCCTTATTTGTCATTTTATCCCACTTTTACTATTATCTTTAGCTAATATTTGCCTCATTTTCAGCCAGTGGATCTACTGAAGAGGCCGTTGCTGCCTCTCTGAAGACCTTCCAGGCGGAGGAGAAGAAGCGTGCCTTAGCAAGCGTCGGTATGTTTTACCCCGTTCTTTTTTTATAAGGAAAGTTTGTTGTCTTTTTATGATAGTCGACCTGACCTTCTCTTGTTTCTTTACAGGGGTTGTATTAATCGGTGCAAGGACCCTTCCCAAGCCCGTCATCGAAGTCCCAGCTCCGTCGAAGCTGGCGCAAGAGCCTCGGCTCGATGCAACGACGAGGGATGCTCTGAAAAATCTGGAGGCATCCCTCTACACGGATGAGGAGGCTTCACTCAAGGAAGCTCTGATGGCATCTGCCTCATCGGCTCAAGAGGAGCGGAAGCGGTCTAGACGTGAAGTTAAGGTGCGCAGAGCTGCTCTTGCCGCAGGAGCGGGCCCTAGCACTGTTCCTCACGCTAGTACTCCTTCTGAAGAGCCCCCTGTGGCCCTGTCTACTGCTCGTCGGCAAGTGGCGCGCGCGGTTCGGAGCGCCAATGATAAATCTGCTTCAGGTAGTATTTCTTTCAGAGCCTTGTTGTATGACTTGTAAAACTATTGGCTTATACATATCTCATCTCGTAGGGTCAAGTCCGACTGAGGGGGAGGGGGAAACGACCGTCGAACCCAAGGGAGCGGAGGACGCGGTACTCGCCGAACCCGAACCGACAGTGGACAACTTTGTCGAGGTCATGGGGCCTGGAGCCGAGATTGAGGAACCTAACGCGGAGCAGGTCATTGATGCCGTACCCGAAGTGGCGGCAGATGAGATGATTGTCTCAACCGAGCCGAAGGCGGTAGAGGGCGAGGTACTTGAGGCTGGGGACCTCGTGGTGCCGATGGACGGGACAGCTGTAATCGCTGATCCTGAGGGAACAGCGGGTGATGCGGCCATGATTCCTGAAGACGAGCTAGGTGCTCCTTCTCAGGAATCGGGCAATGTTCCTATCTTGGCCCTCCCTGCCTATGGTTCCCCGCCGCCTGCAGAGCTTGAGAGCGTAACAACGGTTCCCCTTGAGTCGGGTGACGAAGCTACAGGCGGTGGTCTTCCGTCAGTGGAGGAAGGGACTACCTCAGTTTCTGCTGGCAGCTCGTCAGGTGAATTTTCGAGTCACCAGCGTTTCCATTTTTTTTTGTATATATCTTGTGATCTCTTCTAACAAGCTTGTTCTTGCAGGTGTGGCCAGTACCGATGCTCCATTACTCGAGGGGGCACCATCAACTACTGCTTTGGCAATAGTTACCTCCCCGTCTTCCCTTGTACCGTCATGGATGTTGGAAGGTATGGATTCACGACTCATGCATTAATCTTTCAAAATTGCGGCTTTTGTACTAACGTTACACTATTGTGCCTTTGTAGGAGTGCTTTTTGATCACTTATACCAAGTGTTGCTCCCGCACTTCTCTTTCCCATCTGACCTCACTTCTCCTTCTAGTGGCGCCGGTGAGTATACTTTCACCCTAATGTCTTTATTTACCCCCTCTTTTTTTTAGCAGTGGGATAGTTTCTGATTTTTCCTTTTCTTTATTGCAGTGCCACAAATCGAAGGAGGGGATGCAAGACCTGCCGCGCTACCGGCCCTTCCGGCTCCGCCATCCGTTGCTGCTGGTATAGTAGATTTCCTTTTTGGGTAACCCCTTAACATCTTTTGAACCATCGTTTAACCCTGTTTTGTTTCGCAGCTATTGTTCCGGCTCCAGTTCCCTTCGAAGCTCGCGTCTCTTCACCGGCAGGCCCCTTTTTGAGACGTCCGTCTTCAAAGGGTGCCGTGATGAGTCTAGGCATGCTGAGCGGGTACATCGAAGAACTCAGCATGGACGCTCTCCCTTCCGCTGCAGATTTCGCTGTGGATGTTAACCCCATGTTAGCGGCGCTCGTAACTTTTCACAGCGAGGGCGTCGTTGAATCTTGGGTTAATCACTACAGGGAGATCGAGGCCTGCTTGTACCGGCTGGAGTTGACGCGCCCTGCTCCCGAAGTTTTAGCTCTGAGCGCCCAACGCACAACTTGGCTCGAGCAAAGCACTTCGCACTCCCACCACTTGGAGCAAGAAGCAGCTCAAAGACTAAGGGAATGCCAAAAGACCTCAAACGAAACGGCCCATCTGCGCGCTGAGGTTGAGGCAAACGCTGCCGAAGTGAAGACTATCTTTGAGGGTCTCCTGGAGCGCATCTCTCATGGGCTAGACTTAAAGAGGAAGCTTGACGTGGTTGAGCGCCATATCCCAAGTCGGGAGGCCGCTTATCAAGGCGTGAGGGAGCAGCTCGCCTTGGTCTTGCGGCAACGAGCCCAAGTGGAGTCAGAGCTGACGGCGGTAGCCGAGCAGGAGAAGGCGTGGAAGGAGATATGCGAGCGGTTGCTACATCTGTGCAAGACGCTTCCTTCCCCATTATTCCCCTTGTATCATTTGTCTTTGTAAATTATATGTATATGTTTTTTTTTTTATTCTTTAGCACAATGTATCCTGTACTCAACCAATTTTTATGAATAAAAGATACACATTTTGTAATGCCTTGTGTCATTCCTCTGTCTTTCTTTTCTTTTATAATCAGTACGCCACCTTAATAACCGTAATTGACGGACGATTGGGACGAGTATCCCGACCTTCCTAAGAAATAACGATGGCTTAGGCCGCAGGTTCAAATCTGCTGCCTAAGACTTTTCAACTCTATAAGCCGTGAGGGTCTCATAGAGACTCTTCTCCCTACGGATCGAGAGGATCTCGCAGGTGAATTTTCTCCTTAGGAGTCGTGAGAATTCCCAAGTGTGGTTTCCTCTCATAAGTCGGAAGGATCCTATAAGAGAATTTCTCCCTCTTACGAGTCGAGAGGGCTCGTAAGCGGTTGTTTCCCTCTTTGTCGAGAATCGACTTCAGAGAGTGAGACCCGTGGATAGTATGCAAGAGACCATTTAGGATTGACTTGCAGGATCCCATTGCCCCTCTTACGAGTCGAAAAGGCTCGTAAGCGGTTGTTTCCCTCTTTGTCGAGAATCGACTTCAGAGAGTGAGACCCGTGGATAGTATGCAAGAGACCATTTAGGATTGACTTGCAGGGTCCCATTTGTTCAGGAAGTAAGTTTTGAATCCTTACTGCCCAAGATGTGAGTCAAAGAAGCTCTGGTCACGGAGTGTTTGTATCCGTGAGTTGAGAAGTTTTGCGAGGGATTATTTGTTTCCCAAGCGCCAAGGATTATTTGTGTCCTTGGGGTTTGAAGCGAGTCGATGGTTCCTACGGAGACACTGGTGGCTCTGCGGGTCGACGCGGATCAGAAGGCTCTCGTCAAGGAGTGTTTGTATCCGTGAGTTGAGGAATTTGCCGGGATTATTTGTTTCCCGAGCGCCAAGGATTATTTGTGTCCTTGGGGTTTGAAACGAGTCGAGGGTTCCTACGGAGGCACTGGTGGCTCTGCGGGTCGACGCGGATCAGAAGGCTCTCGTCAAGGAGTGTTTGTATCCGTGAGTCGAGGAATTTGTCGGGATTATTTGTTTCCCGAGCGCCAAGGATTATTTGTGTCCTTGGGGTTTGAAACGAGTCGAGGGTTCCTACGGAGGCACTGGTGGCTCTGCGGGTCGACGCGGATCAGAAGGCTCTCGTCAAGGAGTGTTTGTATCCGTGAGTCGAGGAATTTGTCGGGATTATTTGTTTCCCGAGCGCCAAGGATTATTTGTGTCCTTGGGGTTTGAAACGAGTCGAGGGTTCCTACGGAGACACTGGTGGCTCTGCGGGTCGACGCGGATCAGAAGGCTCTCGTCAAGGAGTGTTTGTATCCGTGAGTTGAGGAATTTGCCGGGATTATTTGTTTCCCGAGCGCTAAGGATTATTTGTGTCCTTGGGGTTTGAAACGAGTCGAGGGTTCCTACGGAGGCACTGGTGGCTCTGCGGGTCGACGCGGATCAGAAGGCTCTCGTCAAGGAGTGTTTGTATCCGTGAGTCGAGGAATTTGCCGGGATTATTTGTTTCCCGAGCGCCAAGGATTATTTGTGTCCTTGGGGTTTGAAACGAGTCGAGGGTTCCTACGGATGCACTGGTGGCTCTGCGGGTCGACGCGGATCAGAAGGCTCTCGTCAAGGAGTGTTTGTATCCGTGAGTCGAGGAATTTGTCGGGATTATTTGTTTCCCGAGCGCCAAGGATTATTTGTGTCCTTGGGGTTTGAAACGAGTCGAGGGTTCCTACGGAGGCACTGGTGGCTCTGCGGGTCGACGCGGATCAGAAGGCTCTCGTCAAGGAGTGTTTGTATCCGTGAGTCGAGGAATTTGTCGTTGAAGTCACTGGCTTCTTCGGTTGAATGAACCGTTGAGGCTTGGTTTCGTCGTTTGACGGAATCCGCTGGGGAGGTATGGTTTCTTCTTTGTTTACGCCCTTGGATTGTATACAGGGATCGATATGATCTTAACTGTAGGGCCGAAGTTTTATCATTTCTTATTTTTTTTGTTTTATTTTATTTCCGCGATGCTCTATCATTTCAGCTTTTATATCGCGAAGGTCGCGATTGCCCAAACATTTCGGCTATTTTTCGCGGTGCCCAATCATTTCGGCTATATTTTTTATTTTTACTCGTTGCTTTTTATTACGAGTCGCCCAATCATTTCGGCTATTTTTCATGCATACATTTTACTTGCTGCTTTTTATTGCAAGTTGCCCTATCATTTCGGCTATTTCGTATGCATGAGTGGTCTACTGGCTTTCGCCGTCAACCTGAAATTGAACACCGATTTCGGCATCAGCACCGCTGCAACTGGGATATTACCAGGAGCGAATCATCATTTCCCTCTATCGTTGTTGAACAAAGGAGGCTTAGCGACCAGGGTTAGGATCCCGTCGGCTAAGGCTTTTGACTTCATGAGCCGTAAGGGTCTCGTGAAGGTAGTTCTCCCTACAAGTCGTGGGGATCTTGTAAGTGTATTTTCTCCTTAGGAACCGTGAGGGTTCCTAAGTGTTTTGCTCTTCTGTAAGTCGTAAGGATCCCACAGGAAGGTTTTCTCCTCATAAATCGAGGGGATTTATAAGGATTGTTTACCATACGAACGTATTCCCTGTCATGGGTGGGCCTTGGTTAGGGAAACGTTTATTCGCGCCCGTGGATTGTATACAAGGGTCAGTATTGAGCCACTTGTAGGGCAATATTGGAAGTTTGTGGGGGTTTGCTTAAGCACAGGTTTAGGTCTCTGTGACTTAAGACTTTCAAATCCTATGAGCCGTGAGGGTCCCATAAGAGAGTTCTCCTTACGAGTCGTGAGGATCTCGCAAGCGTATTTTCTCCTTAGGAATCGTGGGGATTCCTAAGTGCGTTGTTCCCTTGTAAGTCGTAAGGATCTCACGCGGGTGGTTTCTCCTTACAGGGTCGAGAGGACTCCATAAGGGTTCTTTAACGAAGTTGCGCCCTTTCGGGTTTTCACAACATCCGCCGGTAGTCCTGCTGTTTTTACTCACGGAGCCCTTTCGGGTTTTCATCCGTGCCCATTTTGCTTATGGACTTACCGCTTTTTTTTATTATTATTTTTTTTATTTCTATTATATTTCTTTTTTTATTTTTGTTCATCTCGTCAGCCCAAGGATGCCGCAGTATTAGTTTAAAGACGTTTTCGGTCTGCTATTAGTTTAAGGACATTTCGGTCCGCCGTTGAGAGGGTTGGCTACTACTTATAAAGCCTGAGCTTAGGAAGATAGCGAGCGGACATAGTCGTCGTCATCTACCATTGACCTAGGCTGTGGCTCATTAAGCGTTGTATTTCTTGAGGAAGCGTCCGTTTATTGGCCTGAAAGGCCTTTCACCGTGCATGTCCATGAGTAGATAGGCCCCGCCTTGGTAAACCTTATCAATGATATACGGTCCTTCATAGTTTGGCTCAAATTTTCCCCGCTTGGCGCGATTGGGGATCATGGGCCTTTTGACCACTAGCACGAGTTCGCCTTGGTGGAATGTCCTCGGGCGGCTCAATCTTTCATACGAGCGCGTCATCTTTGCTTTATAGGCTTCCAGATTTTGTCGTGCTAGAAGCCGGATTTCATCAAGGGCGTCAAGCTCTTCAAACCGAAGGTGAGCATTTTCTTCGTCTGTCAGCTCGTAGTGGACTGCCACTCGTAGAGAGGGTAATTCTATCTCGAGAGGGAGTACTGCTTCCGTCCCAAATACCAACGCGTATGGCGTTGTGTTCGTGGCCGTTTTAAACGTAGTCCGATACGCCCAAAAAGCCTCTTGCAATCTTTCGTGCCAATCTTTCTTATTTCGTGACACTGTTTTCTTTATGATCTTCGTCAAGGTCTTGTTGAAGGCTTCAGCTAGACCGTTAGCTCGCGGGTTATAAACTGAGGAATATCTCCAGTCTATATTGTGCTGCTGTGCGAAACGGCTAATTTTATGACTTCGATAGGCTGGCCCATTATCAGAGATGATTCTTCTCGGGGTTCCAAACCGGTAAATGACATGCGTTTTGAAGAAATGGAGGATGTTCTCCGTCTTCACTTCCCTCAATGGTACTGCCTCTGCCTATTTGGAGAAGTAATCAGTCGTCGCCAAGATGAAACGATGTCCCTTTGACGATGCTGGTTCGATGGGACCGACTATGTCAGTTCCCCACATTTCGAATGGCCAACTAGCCATTGTCGGATGCAGTGGATTGGGATGCTGATGGATGAAGTCCCCATGAATTTGGCATGGATGACATTGCCTCGCATATTCCAGGCAATCCTGCATCATCGTGGGCCAGTAGTAGCCCATCCGCTTTATCTTCAATTTCATCTTAGGGCCTGCTTGGTGGGAACCGCAGAGTCCGTCGTGAACTTCTTGGACAACCCTTCTCGCTTCGCCAGGTCCTAAGCATCTCAACCACAGAGAGTCGAATGACCTCTTGTATAGAGTATCATTGACGAAGGCGAAAGACAGAGCTCGTTTCGTGAGCTGATGTCTTGTGGACGCCTCTTCAGGTATTCGGTGGAACTTGAAGTAATCTATGAAGACTTCTCTCCAGTCCTCGGTATTTTCCCTGTCTCTTATTTGCAGGGTTGCCTGCTCAGTTGCTCCATTTTCTTTATATGATCCTGGAGATATTTCTGTTGGGGCAAGCACTCGACGGCTTTGTACCACGATTCTAACGTCGTCGAGGTTCTCGTCCGCCAGTTCTTTAGCAAGTTTGGCTAGTGCGTCCGCTTTGCTGTTTTCCGCGCGCGGTATGCTCTCCAAAGTATATGAGGGAATTTGGGTTAGCAGTTGTTGCACTTTTTCGCCGTATTTTACCAACTCTGGCTTGCATGTTTGGTAGTCGCCGTTTACTTGACTAACGACCAGTTGGGAATCACCGTATATGAGGAGATCTTTAATTCCCATGTCAATGGCGATCTCGAGGCCTGCTATCAGAGCTTCGTATTCGGCTTCATTGTTTGTTCTCGGCTCCGTTAGGGAGAACGCGTAGCGCATTATCCCTCCTTGTGGAGTTACAAAGATGAGTCCTACCCCTGATTTAATTATAGGGGTATTTTGTTTGCGTTTCTTCATGGAAGATGCTCCATCGAAATAAAGCTCCCATCGAATATTATCGCCGTCGACCGCATCGAACGCATGTTCGTCTGGAAGATCGCAATTCAGAGGAGAATCGGCGGGTATCGGATGCTCGGCGAGGAAGTCGGCGATGGCCTGGCCTTTCACTGCCTTGAGAGGTTGATACGTTATCGAGAATTCCATCAAGAGCAGGGCCCATTTAGCGAGTCGTCCTGTCAATATGGCTTTTGACATTAGATATTTAAGAGGGTCCACTTTTGAAATCAGACGGACCTCGTGCGCCAACGCGTAGTGCCTAAGCTTTGTTATTGCGAAAATCAACGCCAGGCAGTGTTTTTCAATGGGAGAGTAGTTGCTTTCTGCCCCCAGCAGGACTCGACTTAAGTAGTAAAGTGCTCTTTCTTTCCCTTGATCGTTCTCTTGTGCCCATAATGCGCCTAAAGAACCTTCGAGGGCGGTTGTATAAAGAATAAGAGGCTTCCCCTTAACTGGAGCAGCCAACACCGGAGGGTTCTGCAGGTATTGCTTGATCTCATCCAGTGCGCCTTGGCATTTTTGGTCCCAAACGAATGGGGTTCCCTTCTTCATCAGGTGACTGTAAGGACGGCACTTTCCTGAAAGGTTGGCTATGAATCGCCGTATATACGCGAGTTTCCCTTGGAGAGACCGCAGCTGTTTGAGAGTCCTCGGCGGAGGCATTTCCATGATCGCTTTGATCTTTGACGGATCTATTTCAATACCTCGGTGCCGAACGACGAATCCCAGGAACTTGCCCGAGGAAACCCCGAACGCGCATTTAAGAGGATTCATCTTCAAGTTGTATTGCCGAAGGCGTTGAAATACAGTCTTCAGATGCTCGAGATGTTCCTCGTATGATTTGCTTTTAACCACGAGATCGTCGATATAGCATTCGACGATTTCGTGTATAAGGTCGTCGAAGATCTTCGTCATGGCCCTCTGATAAGTAGCACCGGCGTTCTTCAAACCGAAGGGCATCACTTTATAACAAAATATACCAAGAGGAGTCCTGAAGGCTGTGTGCTTCTGATCTTCAGGGTGCATTTTTATTTGATTATACCCCGATGAGCCATCCATGAAGGAGAAAACCTCATGAGTGGATGTGTTGTCTATCATCAGTTCGGTGACTGGCACTGGGAAATCATCTTTTGGGCAGGCTTTATTGAGATCCCGGAAGTCTACGCATATGCGCACTGTCCCATTTTTCTTCATCACTGGGACGATGTTGGCGATCCATTCAGGGTATTGGACTTCTTGGATGAAGCCTGAATCTATCAGCTTTTTGACTTCGGCGTTGATGCTCATCTCAAGCTCGAGTCGCATTCTTCTCGGCGCTTGTTTGACTGGCTTGATGTCCGGGGATATCGCCAATTTGTGCACAGCGATTTCTGGATCTAGTCCCGGCATTTCGGAATAGTTCCACGCGAAGCAATCTTTGTGCTGTAGAAGCACATCCTTTAACGCAGCCACCCTTTCTCCAGATAGCAGTTCGCTGATGAATGTCGGTCGCGGGTCATTTTCCGTCCCCAACTCAATTTTCTTGAGATTATCTGCAGTGGTATGGATTCCATCTTCCAGTTCTTTCGGAGCTGGGGGAAATTCTGAGATTACCTCATCGCTGCCGCTTTCAAAACACCAAGGGAGGTTGTTCATGTCCTCGGACCCTTCTTTTAATATTGTTATCACATGGCAGGTGCAAATTTTCTGCCAATCCCAATGCGGAGTTGGTTTTATTCTTGTGTTTTCGGGTTCGTGCTTTTGCGGCGGCGCTACCCTCCAACTGTCAGACAACGCAAATTTGCCAAGCTGATATTGGTCCTCAACCCAATTCTTAAAGGTGAAGCAATCTTCAAGTGAATGCCCTACTACTCGATGGTAAAAGCAATACTTCGGGTTGGAGACCTCGCCTGCTTGTTCAGGGTGTTTAGACTCTGGCAACGTAAGCATTTGATGTTTTAGAGCGAGATCGAATATTTTCCTTGTTTTGTTCCGAGGAAAAGAGTATGCTCGTCCCATTTTCTTCCCGAGGGCTAAGTCAATAACGCTCGATTCTCGGATGCGCGGCTTCTTAGCTCTGCTTTGTAGTTGTCGAGCGCCTCTCTTGCCTTTCGACTTGTTTTTGTTCTCGCGTCGAACCTTTTTTGTAGCAGGTTGACAAGGAGCGGCATCTTCGTTCTTTATTGCCTGTTGGAGGAGGCGCTGTGTCTTAGCTTTCTCATAGATTGCCATTTCACGATCGTGATCATCTCGGGCTTTTTGACTCGCATCCCTTATAAGTTTGCTCATCTGGTCTTCGGACGATGGACTGGGCGGTTTTGTATCAGGAACTTTTGCTGGTTCAGGATTAGCGTCCTCCCATTGAGCGTCCGCCTCTTCATCGAAGTCATACATGGCATAACAGCTGTTTACTAGCTCCCGCTTCTTTGGCCGGATGTACCCAAGCCCTTTGGTTTCTACTTTCCCGTTAGGCAGTTTGCATTGGGTCCCGGGAATGTTCCAGACCTTGTCATAGAATTTGGCTTTTCTAACGGTCTGTGTGAAGGACATCCCCTGGCGTTTTAGCAGTTTCTTCAAACCTTCGGTATAATATCAGGGAAGACGGATAGGCTGAAGCCTGTCGAGCGTGGGATCCGCGCCATGCCAAACTTCTTTTTCTACTTTGTTTTCTTCAGAACGGTAGAATAAGATTGCCTTCTCGCCTCTTCGTCCGGGAGGGATATAGAATGTCTGCAATTCTTCTACGCTGTTGGTGTTGAATGCATCCAGTTCTTTGTAATGTTCAAGCGGCACCATGGTTATCTGCAGACTTCGCTCTTCATCAGCGGAGATCTGTATCGAAGGCCGAGCAGGGAATACAGCATGAACTTCATCCTCTGAATCACTACCGAAGATCAACGAAGGAACGGATGGTCCTGGCCTGGTAGATTGGGATGGACCTGAATAAATTATATCCTCCTCCTCGGTGTCACTGCCGAAGACAGGGATGGTGGCATTAGTTTTGTTCTCCGGTTTGTGACACCTTTCCGTGTCTTCGAAACTCGGCAAGAAGTATTTGGCATCTTCATACTTGTGAACTTCGTTCACGGAAAACGGATTCAACTCTCCGGCCACAGTGTACTCGAGGCCATCCCTGGAATACTTCATACACTGATGCTGTGTAGAAGGGATGATATTGTACTCGTGTAGCCATGGTCGGCCGAGCAGAGCATTATAGCACGTCTTGGCATCTATAACATGGAATTTGATGTCTGTGACGAGCAACCCGAAGCGTAGCGTCAATATCACAGATCCAAGAGTCTTTGAGGATTGAGAGTCGAAACCGGAGATAGTGATCTTGTCTCGGGCAAGGTGTTGGACACTCATGCAAATCTCCTTTAACACTCGCACATTGAGTAAATTGACAGATGATCCGTTATCGACCAAGATTTTGCCTATCTTTATGTCATGGCAGTATCCTGAGACATAAAGGGGGCGATTGTGTTCACACGTCCCGAGGAGAAGGTCTTCATCACCAAAAGCAACGTCGGCTGTGTGCACTTCTTCTAATTCGTCTTTCATCTTTTCTTCGGCTAAGAAAGCTTGGAACTGGTCCGGATCTTGTAGCGCTTTAATCAAAGAGTCTCTCACCTCCCTTGATAGTAACAAGGCATCGAGGATGCTGAGTTGTGAAGGTAGCTTCCTCAGATGCGCTAAGACATTGTAATCCACCTTACTCCTCTTTGGCGGATTTTTGGCGGTTAACTCTTCCGCGACTTGGTCATCTAAAGTGATGTCTTCAGAGACCTTCTCTTTCCCTTTATCTTTCCTATTCGAGGGTCCGAGGTTCTTTTCGGGCAGTGTCCGATTCCTCAGCTGTATATTTTCGCAAGACTTCGGTTCTTCTTCTTTTCCCGAAGTTGATTCTTTAAAGAGAGGGGCAATCTCTAGTTCCTCATCAGAGTCGCTCCCAAATGTGGGCACTTGTGACCTGGTAGTGTTAACCATGTGACAGTTGCCGGCAGTTCTTTCAAGCACTTTGGTCGTGTTTCTTTGCTCCCGACGAACCTTGCGCTTTTCCCGTTTAAAGCGTTGTTGATTAGCGACGTATCCTTGCCACCATTTATCGAACGCCCTGCACTCTTGGGTAGAATGGGAGACTTTCTGATGATATAAGCAATAAGAGGGATGCATTTCTACCACGCTAGTAACTTTTTCTTCTGAGGGTGGTAGCTTCATGCCCATCGATATGGCCTTAGCGAACTTCTTTTTTATCTTAAATTGGCTTTTGTCAGCGGTGGAGGCATTTTGCTCCAGTGGGATCATCTCAGCTCCTCCCTCAAGTCGCTGGCGCTTGGCCGTTTCGAATATCGCCGTCTCGCGTTCTTGATCAGCTTTACTTTTCAGTCGAGCTTCACTAAGAAACGCGTCAATCATTTCTATTGATAATTCCGGAACCCTTGACTCAGTATTTGCCCCCGGCGTTTTGATGCCGGAAGTCCCTTCATCGTTCGAGGTCGAGTGAGAGATCATATGATAGCTTGCCACATCTTCGTCGGATTCATCCGATGAAGCTTCTCCCTCATCTTCTTTTTGAAAGACGTGATCAAGGAAATCTTGGAGCGTAATGGGAGTCCGCGCCTTTTGGTTATACTCGTCCAGTGCGTCAATCTGCTTCTGTAAGTCCGTCCGCTTGTCGCTAGGCTTCACGGGCTTCTTAGATTTCTTCTTCTTCTTTTTCGAAGGTTTTGACGGCTGGTTATGAACGCTTGAACTTCCACCATCGGCCTTCGGAGTCGGACGTGGTTTCAACATCCCCTCAATAACCTGCGGCTCCAAGGGGTTCTTCCATTTGACCGCCGGACAGGTTTGAAGATCATTTAGCATTCTCCTCGTTTTGGCTGATAATACAACCTCCCAGGGAGCTTCTTCAATGACGGAGCATGTTGCCCCCGGCGTATTCGTTCCCTTATAGGTGTGGGGCTGCGGAGGATTCACCTTCCATTTGTCAGATAGCGCAAACTTGCCCTGACGGTACTGGTTTTCGAGCCAATTTTTGAACACGTAACAGTCTTCGATTGGATGTCCTAGCACTCGATGGTAAGGGCAATAATTAGGCTCGTTAACGTCACTTGGTTGTGACGGACGTTTTGGATCCGGCAGATTTATGAGCCTATTGCGCAATGCCAGCTCAAATAACCTCCTTGTTTTATCACGGGGGAAGGAGTAAGCACGTCCCATCCTGTCCTCAAGGGGTACGTATGGGCGCGTGTTATTTGGACGAGCAACCGGCTTTGAGTCGTTCGGTTGTTGTTGGGCATTAGCGACGATGATCGCTTTTCCCTTTCCTTTATCGTTTCGAGAGTCGGGCTTCGGGAGAGAGGGTTTATGGCCCATTTGGTCCATCTGTGCCAATTTGTCGATCAAAGCCTGGAAAGAAGTCGGCTTGAAGAACATCATAAACTGCGAAATGGTTGCTTGTGGATCAAGGGTTCCAACAAACATTCCCACTGCAGGGGCTTCTTCTATACGCTGTTCACATCTAGACCATAAATTACGCCACCGTATAGCGTACTGGACCCATGTCTCGCCGGGCTTTACCCTGGCGTTAATCAGCGCCGTCATCGGAGTACGTTCGCTGGCACTTGCAAAGCGTTGGGTGAAGAGCAGCTCCATCTCTGCGAAGGTTTTAATGGAGTCGTTGGGGAGCTCTGAATACCACTCGAAAGCCGTATCTGATAAGCTTCCAACAAACTGGCGCAGCAAGAGCTTGTCGTCGCCTCCAGTGTTACCACAAAGCGCCCTGAATTGGGCAACATGTTGATGGGGATTGCCGGTCCCCTTGTAGACATGAAACTTTGGAATTGTGTAACCTGGCGGGTATTTGATTTGGTCATACCAGCCCGGATATGGCCGCCCCGTTTTTACAACGTGGCCGGCTGCTTCGGCCGCGTGATGAACTTTTATCTGCTGGGCTATATATTCGTCCAGATCTGTTTTAGAGATTGTGTCTTCTTTAGCCGTCGATAGAACGGGCTGAGGGTTTGATGTTTCTCCCCTATCATCCCCAAGGACGATCGGGGGTTCTTCAGTCGGGGATTCTGGTTGTATCATCATCCCTATCATATCCTGGAAGAGAAGGCCCATGCGCTGTATATTGGCTGCTTGTTCAGCAGCCTCCTGGTCTCTCTTTTCGAGCATTCGGCGAAGGAACTCGGCGTCAGTCTCTTCTTCTTGACGTTCATCTAAGGACGTCTCAGGATTCACTTTTGGCCCCGTGAGTGCAGCCATTGTAGTCATCATCTCCTGGAGCTTTTGTTGCTGCTCCTGAGACTTGGTCACTGACCGGGTAAGCGGTCGGTGACCCATAGAAGTACGACTTTCTTCTTTCCCCGAAGCCATATAGACCGTATGATTTGTGATGCCCCCTGACTTGGGGCGTTTAGGTTCACCGTTCTTAGACTTTGTCAGCGTCATGGGAGCTTTTTCTGGCCTCTTCCTTTTATGGGCCTTTGAGGTTGAAGGAGCCGTTGAAGTGGGCATCCTAGCATTTGTTGCCCCCTGTCGTTTGGCGGGGCGGTTTTTGTATTTTTCCACCCTTGCTCTGTTCTGGCGACGGAAGTGGTCTGAGTCAATCACGGAGTCTTGAACCCTCCGCCAGATTTTATAAACTTTCGCTGACAGCCGTTGAGGAGGCTGTTCCTGTTTTGTCTCCGGAGCTTTTTCCATGGGTGGAGGAGACTTTTTCAACGTAGCCACCGGGGAGTTCTTTCTCACCTTCCTCAACATTTCAAAGCTGTTCCCAGTTGGAACAGCAGCATCGACTCCCACCACTGGAGCAGGTGGGGTTAGCCCTGAGGGGGAGTTGCCCCCTGCTTTCCTTACTCGCTGCCAATGGCGACGTCGCGCACGACGAGCCGCCGGGATCGGCTCGGAGATTGAGATGGTTTCTTGCTGCCCCCCGTTTGAGCGTGGGGTAACTGTTGATGTCAGCCTGTCGAAGACTGATGCCTTCTGACCAGCTGGGGGAGGAGTAGGAACCGTCAATCTTGTGAAGACTGACTCTCTGATAGGAGAAGCCGCTTTAACGACTTCCAAAGCAGCGGCCGTTGCCCTCTTTGGGACAGCCACCTTATAGTTCTGACCCAGCCTGGTGAAGACGGAGGCTGTTGGTCCAGTAGCAGGAGACCCGCTGACAGGGGTCGCAGTAGCAGTGAGCCGGTCGAACACCGACTTCTTGTTCGCTTCCGGTGTGGGTATCGGCGCCGAGAAGCTTGTAGGTGGGACCATGGTCCCGAAGAACAAGCCGGTGGTGGCCTGAGTCAACTGGCCTACCGGCAGGGTCAGGAAGGAAGCCGCCTGGGGCCCATATGCTATACCTCTAGGTGAGGTGGAGCGTCCGTTGCAGTTGCACTTCGAGCAGTTGGTGCAGTTGGTGGCCATTGAATGCTTGAGTTCTGTACCAAACAAAAGACCAAATCTTAGCAACTTGAAATCCGAAGGCAATCATTTAACAAACCGCGATTGGTTCGCGAAGACGACACACGAAGTGTGGAGTGGAAAGAGGAAGAGGTCCCACCGGGCGTGCCAGAATCTGTTCCCCTCCGAACGGCGGCCGGGACGTTAGGACGTCCGAGTGCCTGAGG
Source organism: Agapanthus africanus (assembly GCA_030015575.1). Taxonomy (NCBI): domain Eukaryota; kingdom Viridiplantae; phylum Streptophyta; class Magnoliopsida; order Asparagales; family Amaryllidaceae; genus Agapanthus; species Agapanthus africanus. The sequence goes on along the minus strand of JASDDO010000012.1, from coordinate 458,904,052 downwards.
TTCGGGGCAGATGCTATTTGGTTTTATCCGTCTATCTCTCCGAAGATGCCAAGTTGATTTATGGCACCGTGTATCGGAGGTTTAGACGGATGCGGCCGATGTAGCAGACTTCGTCAGATTCCCCCTCAGGGTGAGGGGTTTTTGATTGTGGGGACGCTCTTCCCTGCAGGCGCAAGCCCCTGCAGTTAATTACGCTACCGCATCGCGGTAACAACTTTCTCCTACTCCAGAATTTCACTTCGTGTCGTATGTGTTTGTTTTGTTTGTGATTGCCCGTGGATTGTATACGGAGACTGAGTGATGTCGTCACCCGTAGGACGTGGATTAGTCCAAATCCGTATTTAGTTAGATTTGGGTTTGGTGTTTTTAGTTTAAGGATGTATTAGTCGCGTTGCGGCTAAGATCAACTTAAACGTTCGTAGTGATTGATTTAATTATTTGGCCGTCGGGATTCGTCACCTCTCTGACGTCGCTGAGGGATTACAACGACAGGTGTCAGAGGAGTTCAGAGATGTACCCTTGAACCAAAGTTGATTTGGAGTTTTATTGTTTATTTGAATATCTAAGGACACGTTAACCGTATTTGGGGTTAAGATCAACTTAGACGGGACCGTTTAGATCCAACAAAAGAGCGTTTGGGCCCTATTGTGCCAGTTTAGAGACGTGGCGGTCCATTGCCAGTTTTAGGGACGTGGTGGTCCATTATTAGTTTAGGGACGTTTCGGTCCGTCGCCAGTTTAAGGACGTAGTGGTCCATATTCCAGTTTAGGGACGTGGTGGTCCGATATTAGTTTAGGGACGTTTCGGTCCGATATTAGTTTAGGGACGTTTCGGTCCGAAATTAGTTTAGGGACGTTTCGGTCCGATATTAGTTTAGGGACGTTTCGGTCCGATATTAGTTTTAAGGACGTTTCGGTCCGAAATTAGATGAGTGGTCGTTGGGACTCGTCACCTCTTTGACGTCGTTGAGGAATTACAACGACAGATGTCAAAGGAGTTCGGAGATGTACCCTCGAGCCGGTCGTGACTTAGTTTATGAAAGGCGTTTGATTTAAGGACTTACAGCCAGGATTGGGTTAAGTCCAATTTTTATTTTAGGCTCTGCCCGATAAAAAGAATCAATCTAAACAGGGCTCTGCCTCTTTTTATTCTTGCAGTTTGATTTGGGTCAAACCCTCAAGCATTTCCAAACAGGGCTCTGCCCTCTGTATGATTTGATTTGGGCCAGGCCCTCAGGAATTTTCCAAATAGGGCTCTGCCCTTTCATGATTTGATTTGGGCCAGGCCCTCAAGAATTTTTCCAAATAGGGCTCTGCCCTTTTATTTCTGATTTGGGCCAGGCCCTTTTAAATAATGAGTTGCAGGAACTCAAGAATCTTCTGATTGAAGAACAAAAGTGCATAGCACTTTTGATCTACATTTAGATCAAGAGAAAACAAGTTTTTCTTCTTGTTTTCTTTTCACAGAACCAAGGGTTCATATCAAGTGCAAGGCACTATTTATTATTCTTTTCTTTTTTTTTTTTTAGAACCAGGGGTTCATATCAAGTGCAAGGCACTTATTTATTTTATTTTTTTTTTTTATTTTCTGTTCTTCAGAAATTTTACCTTCTTCTTTTTTTGTTCTTGATTAATCTTCAAGAGCTCTCTTTTTCCAGAAGTTTTTTCCTTCTCTTGATGATTGATTCTCTGATTATCTGATTGATCATGCCTTTTGAATGAGGCTTGGGGTCTTATTTATAGTGCCCACAAATTTGTTGGATTTGTTAACAAAATCTTTCCTGAATAATTTTGGGAATTTTCCCACCATTGGATCTTTGATCCAAGGGTTCCTGTTTTACAGGAGAACAGAAAAGATTTATCTAAATCTTTATTCAGTTGCTGCGCAACTCACCAGCGTGTGACACGTGTCACGCATCCGTGCGCTTGCGCAGTTGCGGTTGCGCAACTGCGCAGACACGTGTCGCGCATCCGAGCGCTTGCGCAGTTGCATTTGCGCAACTGCGCAGACACGTGTCGCGCATCCGAGCGCTAGACACGTGTCGCGCATCCGAGCGCTTGCGCAGCTGCGACTGCGCAACTGCGCAGACACGTATCGCGCATCCGTGCGCTTGCGCAGCTGCGACTGCGCAACTGCGCAGACACGTGTCGCGCATCCGTGCGCTTGCGCAGACACGTGTCGCGCATCGGTGCGTTTGCGCAGCTGCGACTGCGCAACTGCGCAGACACATGTCACGCATCAGTGCGCTTGCGCAGACACGTGTCGCGCATCCGTGCGCTTGCGCAGTTGCGATTGCGCAACTGCGCAGACACGTGTCGTGCATCCATGCGCTTGCGCAGACACGTGTCGCGCTGCCATGCATTTGCGCAGTTAAGTCTTTAATTACGTTTTCTGAAGAGCCTTGCTCTGATGGGACGCACCGTCTCGAGCGTTATGCTGCCCATTCAGCTTCTGCCACGTGGCAAATTGCGCGCTGCGCACGGAAACCGAAGCGTTGCTTCAAATTTTGAATTTTCAAAATTCAACAGAGCCTTGCTCTGATTGGGGGAAACACATATCTTGACCTGTTACCTGATCTTGTTACTAATGCCAACAGCCTTGACATGTTGTCCCTATGGACATTTCCTGTTGTCTATCCAGACAAACCTGTACCTGCTTGATCCTGTGTTGGCATTAGCTTCAGATTATTAATACCTGACTTAAACATATAACTTGGGGGTATGGGGAAATCAATGATGAAACTTGACTTGTAACTCGACAGTTCGCTTGCTTATACTGATCAGTTTTAGAGGCTAGGACAGCCTTGGGATGATGCTGCTGACATCATTCATCTATACATATTTCCTGTTTTAGTGCCTAGCGGCATGTCTCGGTTCCAGTCCGAGAATCTTGACCGTGGTCCCGGGTATGCACGGGATACTATTGAGTTACATCGATGATTCATCAAATTTATTTCAAAGAATTGAGAGTGGTTAACACAGTAGACCAGTTTAGATTACTCACTGCACACTACCCTTCACTGTCTTATTTATATTGTTGTTTTACCTGTTTTACCGTTCATGCTCATACCTGCATGTCTTGTTACCCCTGTTTATAGTATTGCTTGATGTTATGACGCACTGACGTCTGGGTTTTGCATGGCCCAGATTCTTTACCATTGCTGCAGGCCGAGCAGGAGTATTTCAGTCAGCAGGCTGAGCAGTGAGGACTTGTTAGTAATTAGTTCATTTTTCTTTCGGTATTTTCATACCTGATGTGAGCCTGCATTATAGGACGTACATTCCAATTTATTCTTATATTGGATCTTTTGCTTCCGCATTATTTTATTCTTGATTCGTTTTATTCTGGCTTATGGACATGTTTTAGATAGTTATTATTATTGTTCTTGATATCTCTACAGCCGTAATGTGACTGTGGAAGGATACTTCCTATCCACAGGTAGCATGGTTGGCTATGTCACGTGCCTATCTTAGCGTACTCTGTGAAGCGGGACGTGACATCATGTGTGCCAGAACGTTGTAATCCACCTTATTTTTCTTGGGCGGATCCTTGGCTGTCATCTCTTCGACGGCTTGGTCATCGAGGGTGATATCCTTAGGGATCTTTTCTTTTCCCTTATCCTTTTTGTTTGACCCCTTGTTTACGGGTCCGAGATTCTTTTCAGATAATGTGCGATTGCGCAGCTGAATATTTTCACAGGTCTTCATTTCTTCCGTTTCGGATGTGGGTTCTTTGAAGAGAGGGCCAAGGGCTATTTCTTCATCGGAATCGCTCCCGAAAGTGAGAACTTGCGATCCCCCAGCATCGACCATGTGAAAGTTGCCGGTAGTTCTTTTACGCTCCTCGGTCGTATTTCTTTGCTCCCGACGAGTTTTGTGTTTCATCCGCTTGAAATGTTGTCGGTGAGAAACATATCCCTGCCACCAGTTTTTAAAAGCATTGCACCCTTCAGTAGGGTGTGCAATCTTTCGATGATATAAGCAGTAGCTAGGATGTATATCCGCTTCATCAGGAGTGTTTCCTTCGGAGGGTGGCAGCTTCATTTCCATCGATATGGCTTTGGCGAACCTTTTCATCGTCTTGAACCTGCTTTTATTTGCGGCGGATGTACTTTGATCTGGTGGGTGATCAGTCGAAAATATTGCATCTTTTAACCGGCAATTTCCCTATCATTTGCACTCATTTAGAAGTGTTCGGTATTCATATTTCACATATTAGCAAATCAGTCGTTAAATATCAGATTGCATGTGTTAGACTCTAAAACCGACATTTCTAAGGAAATTGACTGCATTTCATGGCATCGCATCATCCTTATATTGCGCAACACTTGTTTCGAGATCTGTGCAGGATAATCCGGAAGAAAAGCCAAAATTGTCATTTTGCTGATCAAACATTACGCCAACTCAAAGACCTGAGATCTGGTAGCAATCCAGAAGTAATTACACAATTCAACATATCAAAACAAGGCCCAATTGTCATCCCAAAGCACCAGAAGAAGTTACAAGCCATAAGGCCTCAAAAGCGCAGGGGAACCGCGGCGGGAGCCGGCTTGCGCCGCGGTTCCGCGGCGGTATTGCCACATCATCGCTCAATTTTCAGTGCAAAACTCCTATCTCAAGGCCTACACCTCATTTTGACACGTCAAATTCCAGAATTCTCCAGAGTCTTCCGCCAGATCAGTAAAGATCATTAAGCAAAGTTAATCCTAATTAATCTCCTAACTAACCTCTTCTAGAAGCTCCCTCCTAACTAATCACATCTAGAAGCTTCTCCTCTAACTAACTTTTGGAGGGAAATTCAAATCTCCTCAACAAACTTTTGGAGGGAAACTTAAAATTCAAATCCTAGATTTAGGGTTTATATGTCTATAAATAGGAACCTAGATCTAAGGGTTGAGGCTAATCTTTAATCAATCATTAGTTAATCTTTAGTTGTTCATTCTATTCCCTCTTACATCATCTTCTTCCACAAGTCTAGTGACAAGGCTTGTGCGAAACCCTAACCCTAATTCCACTCCAAATTCAAGATCTTGAGTACCAATCAAGCAAGAAGCCCTTCAACCTTTTATGAGCGGAGCCGATCTCCAATCGAGCAAGTGATCCAAAGTCGATCCGCGACTCACGGAGCCGAGCAAAGCCAAATCGACGATCGAGTTCTTCCTCTTGTAGTTCTTGAGCGAATGTAATGAAATTGTTGATATAAATAAAATGTGAAATTCTTTTATCTTGTTTTCTTTAAATTCTTGCATCATGATTCGATCTCAATTTGTAATTGTAGTTCTTGTTATGATGTTTGAGTAAAACTCCGCTCGTTAAGGAGTCGAGAAGATCAATAGAATGATGATGTAACAAATCTTAATACGATTCTTAAGTCCTACGGGTTTTGTAAACCCTAGCAAGTTCAAGAATCGATGACCTAGTTTCGTTGCGATGCTTTCTTGATTGTGATCGCTCGAAATTAGGGTTCTACGATCGTTTCTTGAATTTACTAGAGGCTAGAATGTGAATGATATCGACGAATGAACAAGGGATAAATGATGAAACCCTAGTTTCACTAGAAATCCCTAATTCTCGTCGATCATCATCGATCTAGTATCAATCCATCGAAGGATAAGAATACGTCATCGTGAGATTGCATCACATCTATAGATCCGATCGATTCCTACGAGCCTTATTTCGATTCTTGATATTTGGTTGGAAAAATCATCAAACTCTCAATTCTTGATTCTATCTTTTGCTTTCTTAGATCTAGATTTTTCTCTTTCTTGAATTGCAATTACAAATCATGAATTGTTTTCTTTTCCTTTCTTTAAAGTTTCGACTCATCTAATTCAAAAGACGAACGATCACACTTTCCCTGTGGACGATCCGCACTCACTTACAATCTACATCCGACACCGTAGTTGATTGCGGTCAAAACAATTCTTTGATTGTGATTCTATACATTTTCTTAAACACACACAAAGATATGATCAATCAAATGGCGCCGTTGCCGGGGATAGTGCGCTAATTGTTCGTATTTTGAAATTTGAGTTGAAAAATTTATTCCATTATAATTTTTAGATCTAAACTCGCACAAACCCTAATACGTGTGTTGTGATTTGATTGCGAGGAAATCTGGAATCATTGGAGCTTGGATAAAAATTTTGTGAATATTCCAGAGAGATGAGAGAGCCAACATAAGCTCTCTGTGAAATTTTGAAGCAGTGAACTGTTCAACTTGCGGCGCTTCCGCGGCATAAGCTCCCTATTGCGGCGTTTCCGCGGTCTCCTCAAGGAATTACTGCACCAAAATTTTAGGTATACTTCCACACTTTCTTATCTCTCTCAAAATCTGCTCTAATTAACATTTTGTGCAGGTTTCTTTGCAAAAAACTCGCAGCGCCGCGCAAAAAGCAAAAATAAATTGTGCTTGTTTTTTATTCTTGTGGTTGTTGCATATTAATACGGATATTAAGGGGCACGACCAAATCCAAATTAGGTGGGGAGTTCATTACCCTTCCTAGGCCCCGAAAATCACAAACTTGCATTCGCATTTACCCTCATTAACTAAAAAAATATCTAGAGATGACTCTAAGGACCGTCGCGCTCACTTAGGATAGAAAAAGGCCGTGGGTAATTCATTGCTTATCCGCGTTTTCTTGTGGTGTCTAAGGCAAGTGTGTCGAAGGCTAGTGGTTATTAATTAGGCCCACTACTTACGTAGTGGAGTACCTTCCCACTTACCTGGCATTTACCTGGCCACAGGGGGACAAAGAGGCAGTGGAGGATTTATCCTGTGACTTGTCTTTTGGCAGTTAGGAGCGGTCTAGAGCTTTGACCTAGGTGACCACTAAATTCTAGGGATTTGTGTGTTGCATTTGTTGTGTTGCATCATAGTTTCAAAATCCGTATCAATTTTCAAAACAAACACCGCATTCATATCATTTCCCCTAATTATAAATTCACGCTGCCACTTGTACTAACCCTTTTTAGTACAAGATAGGCTGGACACGGGATTCTAGTGCCCGTTAGTCCGCGTTTCCTTGATCGACCCTAAAGTCGGTATTTCTACATTTACCCATTCTTTTACCCACCACCACACCCACATCGACGGATCCGTCTCCATCGAACTTCTTTTCCACTACCCTGCCGCCGTCCGTTGGTGCGCAGAATCCACCTCGCATCTCTCTCCAAGAGAGGTGCTATCCAACACGAAGTCCACTTTCCACCTGTCTTTCCATTCCACCAGCCAACGGGGAAAATTTTCAAATAAAACCCCAATACATCAACCTTCTACCAAAATTTCACGGTCTCGAGTCTGAAGACGCATACGTGTTTATCACGAAATTTGAAAATGTATGCGCAATGATGGGTACTTCACAGCTTTCTGTGGATGCTTTACGTCTTTGTCTTCTCCCATTTACTTTGTGCGATTTAGCCGAGAAGTGGCTATATAACACTACCGCACATTCCATTTCAAATTGGGATGAATTCGTCAAAGCATTCCTTAAGAAATTCTACCCACATCAAAAGACAGCTCGAGTCCGTAGCGAAATCTATCAATTCACCCAGCTTCCAAATGAAACATTTTCAAAATGTCTTGAACGTTTCAAGGATCTGTTAGTCCAATGTCCTCATCACGGCATCCCGAGATGGGAACTGTGCCGAATCATTTATGAGGGCATTAATCCTAACACAAGACAGTCCCTTGAATCTATGTGTCAAGGCAACTTTATGACAAAAGATGATGGGGAAGCCTGGAATTTTCTAGAAAATTTCGCTGAAAAATCTTTACAGTGGGAGGGTGTGAGTCAATCGTCTAGGGATGGAAATGATATTTCCATAGGAGTTAGAGCTGACATTTCAGTTATGCAAAAGAAACTTGAGGCTATGGAAAACAAATTTTTAGCCGCCCTAAGTCAAATGTCACTCTCCAAAACTGTATGTGGCTGCTGTTCTGATCCGTCTCACTTGACGGAAGAATGTCCGTTTCAAGGTCATGAGCATACCAATGCCGCATTTCAAAGACCTAGAAACGATCCATCTTCCTCCACATATGATCAGGGTTGGAGGAATCACCCTAACTTTGCTTGAAACCAATCACAATCTCAAAACACGGTTTCAAACACGAATCATTTCCAAAGGGACCCTCCACCACAACAGCAGCCACCACTTCAATTGAGTCAGCACCCCTTCCAAGCACAAAATTTTCAAAATCCGGTCAACACACCTGCACTGTCTAGTCCTTTGCAGTTGACCGGGACTGATGAATCCTATTCATTTGCACAATGCATGAATTTGGTCTTAATAAATATCATGCAAGTTTCGGCTGAAATGAAGTCTTCTGTCGATAAAATTGAGAAAAACTCAGCGTCCCAAGCTGAGAATATCAAATCGATGGAAGCAGAAATTTCACGATTAAGAGCCGAAATGAGTGCAAGAGAGAAAGGGAAACTTCCAGCTTAACCTTTACCCAATCCTGGCTATTCACATCATGTGGATGCAATCACGTTGAGATCTGGAAGAGTGCTTGACACTCATGTTGGGAAAGAGTTTGATGATACTGATAAATCAATCAATGATACCCCGGCTGAGACCTTTCCTCACACACACACTTCTAATTCTAACCCCAGTTCTTCTACCACACCACCTTCTTTCGAGCTTATTCTTCGTTTCCCAAAAGGCTCGCCACCTCAGTCCACCTCTTTTACCCCTCCACGGACGATCCCCACTTCTATTCTGGGATCGGTTCCACACCCACTTCCTTCTCCTATGATGGACCCGGTGCTTATTGCTAAAGCACCTTATCCTAATCGGTTAAGGGCTAACACACCAAGTCCACATATGGAGAAGATTATGAATATTTTTAAGCAAGTTAACATCAACATCCCTCTCCTAGATGCCATCCAACAAGTTCCGTCCTATGCAAAAACTCTTAAGAACTTGTGCACTAGGAAGAGGAAGACTCAAGTGCCCAAGAAGATTTTTATGGCAAAAACAGTAGACACGGCCTTCCCCCAACAATTACCGAGGAAACGTAAGGATCCTGGATATCCTACTATTTCCATTTCTATTGGGGAAAAACACATCAACCGTGCTCTACTAGACCTTGGCGCTAGTGTTAACTTGCTTCCATATTCAGTTTATGAGCAATTAGGAATCGGAGAGTTGAAGCCAACCAATTGCACTCTCCAGATGGCTGACCGATCAATCACCAAACCTAGGGGTGAACTGGAGGATGTGTTAATAAAAATCGGGGAATTTATATTCCCTGTGGACTTTATTGTAATTGATACACAGCCTGTAGCGAATCCACGGAATCAAATTCCGGTGATTTTAGGTCGCCCCTTTTTGGCCACTTCCAATGCAATCATCAACTGTCGTAACAGTTCTATGACCCTATCCTTCGGGAATAGGTCAATAGAGCTGAACATTTACAAGTTGGGAAGTGTACCCTCCGAACCTACTGCTCAGGTCTGTTCTGTCGACTTAATGGATGTCGACAGCAGCGAATTTGATGATCCTCTTGATATTGATCTTGACTCTTTTCATACGTTATTGTTTGACCCAACTATGTATCATACACATACGGACTCTTCCACCGAGTTGTCCGGGTCAACAACTAACACTGATTATGAACTGCTTTTAGAGTCTGAAGATCACCCCGCACTTTGTGATGACATTATTCATCGGGGTATTGATGGAACTTTTGAGGAGATCTTCGCTGATGAACTCGCATTTTTGAATGACACGGGTGTTGAGATGAATCATCTCCCAAACAATGAAATTGAACCTCCACCCCTTCTTCTGAATTGTAAAAAGAATGCGAGTAATCCATCACTTTCACTGCATCGTCTCTCCAAAATGAGACGCACACACATTCTTTTCGACCACTTAACATTTCCCCACTTCTTCTTCCACCAACCAGAGCACTGCATTGATAAAATTTTCGAATGGTTGGTGTTAACATTCGGTCTTTGCAAAGCTTGGCATCGACCAATGATTTTTGACCCCCTCATGTGATTTTCAAAGATTAACATTGCATAACTCAAGTTTGGGGGGAGTATGTTTTTCTGGCTCTTGAAAAGAAAAGTTTTACAAAATGATGAGCCAAGAATAAGTTTGGGGGAGGGTCTTCACTTAAATATTTTTGCCCCCACTAATAAATTCCTCCCAAGCTTACAGGTTTTTCAGATTTAGCGGATGGCAACAGTGAGGACACTGTTGAAAACAAGTTTGGGGGAGGTTTGTGCTTATTTTCGCATCATTTGCACCATACTTTGCATAAGCACAAAACATTTTTAAAAAACCTATAAAAATTTAAAAAATTTCAAGAAAATAAATTTTTTTTTTTTTACATAAATAAGATAATAAAAGTTTAGATAGTGAAAAATTACATCCATGAGATTAGAAAAATTTAAGAAAACCAAGAAAATTAGAAGTTTTCTTATACGAACTAGTAATAAGTAGTTATGAGCCGTTGTCCCAAGGGTTAGTAAGATGAAGGAAGTCACTAATCTGAGGATAAAAATAAGTCTGAAAAATAGTTTCTATTCTGGAAGCCAAACATTTTGAACGTTGATACCCTGCTATTCGCACTTACACACGTCTTAAAGCCTGGGATAGTAGAGGATACCTTGAAATGCTCTTGTCTAAAAGCCGATGTATGAAGGAAATAAAAAAAATGAATAAAATATAAAGTGGTTATAAAAAAAAATGGACACTGGTTTTGTTATCACCGAGGGCAATAAAAAATATATAGCGAGGGTGCTTCTTCACCTAGTGCCCTAAGGCCAACTGGTCTGGGAGTCACTGCTATGCCTTAGGTGGTGCAAGACGAGGAAAATACACCAAATAAGCAAGCACATGAGTAATCGGTCGGTTAGTACCTCAAGAAGTATTAACGGTCGCATGAAAGTGTGTGAGCAAATTCGTTTAAATATTCATTAATCAAAAAGTACTGAGGCTGATGGGCAAGAGTATGATAGCTTGAATTGAATTCTCCGGGTGTAGGGATGTCCTTTACACACACGCAGGGTGATATGATCGATGTTTGGAAGAAAGATAGGAATGAAGAATAAGATGATGTTTTATTGAGGGAGGACGTGATTTCTAGCATCTTTTCATGACCATTAAGATAGGGCTCATGACAACCGAAAAGCTAGCTTAGTAGGAAACCATAATTTTCAAGGCTTTTCTTTTACAATTCTTGTCTTTAAATGTAATATTCATGATCTTTCTTTTATTATTGGATTTTGTGGGTGCAATCCGCTGAAAACCCTCAGGAGACAACACTCCTCCTGCTAGGGACACCTAGAGGTTTAAAGGCTTGTTGCACGTGCTCAGTGCAATCGTGTTGCCTACGAAAGTGTGCTAGTTAGTTTTTCTCTTTCTTTATTTTCTCCTTCTCTTTTTAATAAAACAGTTCGCTCGAGACGATCGAAAATAAGTTTGGGGGAATCTGATCAGTCGAAAATATTGCATCTTTTAACCGGCAATTTCCCTATCATTTGCACTCATTTAGAAGTGTCCGGTATTCATATTTCACATATTAGCAAATCAGTCGTTAAATATCAGATTGCATGTGTTAGACTCTAAAACCGACATTTCTAAGGAAATTGACTGCATTTCATGGTATCGCATCATCCCTATATTGCGCAACACTTGTTTCGAGATCTGTGCAGGATAATCCGGAAGAAAAGCCAAAATTGTCATTTTGCTGATCAAACATTACGCCAACTCAAAGACCTGAGATCTGGTAGCAATTCAGAAGGAATTACACAATTCAACATATCAAAACAAGGCCTAATTGTCATCCCAAAGCACCATAAGAAGTTACAAGCCATAAGGCCTCAAAAGCGCCGCGGAACCGCGGCGGGAGCCGGCTTGCGCCGCGGTTCCGCGGCGGTATTGTCACATCATCGCTCAATTTTCAGTGCAAAACTCCTATCTCAAGGCCTACACCTCATTTTGACACGTCAAATTCCAGAATTCTCCAGAGTCTTCCGCCAGATCAGCAAAGATCATTAAGCAAAGCTAATCCTAATTAATCTCCTAACTAACCTCTTCTAGAAGCTCCCTCCTAACTAATCACATCTAGAAGCTTCTCCTCTAACTAACTTTTGGAGGGAAATTCAAATCTCCTCAACAAACTTTTGGAGGGAAACTTAAAATTCAAATCCTAGATCTAGGGTTTAAATGTCTATAAATAGGAACCTAGATCTAAGGGTTGAGGCTAATCTTTAATCAATCATTAGTTAATCTTCAGTTGTTCATTCTATTCCCTCTTACATCATCTTCTTCCACAAGTCTAGTGACAAGGCTTGTGCGAAACCCTAACCCTAATTCCACTCCAAATTCAAGATCTTGAGTACCAATCAAGCAAGAAGCCCTTCAACCTTTTATGAGCGGAGCCGATCTCCAATCGAGCAAGTGATCCAAAGCCGATCCGCGACTTATGGAGCCGAGCAAAGCCAAATCGACGATCGAGTTCTTCCTCTTGTAGTTCTTGAGCGAATGTAATGAAATTGTTGATATAAATAAAAGGTGAAATTCTTTTATCTTGTTTTCTTTAAATTCTTGCATCATGATTCGGTCTCTATTTGTAATTGTAGTTCTTGTTGTGATGTTTGAATAAAACTCCGCTCATTAAGGAGTCGAGAAGATCAATAGAATGATGATGTAACAAATCTTAATACGATTCTTAAGTCCTACGGGTTTTGTAAACCCTAGCAAGTTCAAGAATCGATGACCTAGTTTCGTTGCGATGCTTTCTTGATTGTGATCGCTCGAAATTAGGGTTCTACGATCGTTTCTTGAATTTACTAGAGGCTAGAATGTGAATGATATCGACGAATGAACAAGGGATAAATGATGAAACCCTAGTTTCACTAGAAATCCCTAATTCTCGTCGATCATCATCGATCTAGTATCAATCCATCGAAGGATAAGAATACGTCATCGTGAGATTGCATCACATCTATAGATCCGATCGATTCCTACGAGCCTCATTTCGATTCTTGATATTTGGTTGGAAAAATCATCAAACTCTCAATTCTTGATTCTATCTTTTGCTTTCTTAGATCTAGATTTTTCTCTTTCTTGAATTGCAATTACAAATCATGAATTGTTTTCTTTTCCTTTCTTTAAAGTTTCGACTCATCTAATTCAAAAGACGAACGATTACACTTTCCCTGTGGACGATCCGCACTCACTTACAATCTACATCCGACACCGTAGTTGATTGCGGTCAAAACAATTCTTTGATTGTGATTCTATACATTTTCTTAAACACACACAAAGATATGATCAATCAAATGGCGCCGTTGCCGGGGATCATTTGATTTGATATACACAAACAAGAATTCTTTTACAATCAGTGGGCTTGTTTTGACCCTTTCGTCCAGTCGCCAGCGTTTGGCCTTTTCAAATATGGCCATCTCGCGCTCCCGATCAGCTTTGCTTTTAAGAAGAGCTTCGTTTAGGAATGTGTCAATCATTTCTTCTGATGGTCCTGGAAGTTCAGGCTCAGGATTTGCCCCTAGTTTCTCTGCGTAAGAAGCTTCTTCATCATTTGTTAACGAGTGATAGATCACATGGCAGCTTGCCACATAATCTTCAGGCTCATCCGACGAGTCTTCTCTATTGTCGTCATCTCTGTACTCAAAGACGTGGCTGAGAAATTCTTGGAGTGTGACTGGAGTCCGCGCCTTCTGGTTATATTCTTCCAGCGCGTCAATCTATTTTTGCAGGTCCGTGCGCTTGTCACCATGCTTCACGGGCTTTTTGTCTTCTTCTTCTTTTTCGAAGACTCTGACGGCTGGGTGTGAGTGTTTTGACTATCACCACCAATTTTTGGAGTTGAGCGCGGTTTCAGCATTCCCTCGATGATCTCGGGTTCCAGCGGATTTTTCCACCTGATCGCCGGGCATGTTTGGAGATCCTTCAGCATTCTTTTCGTCTTAGCTGAAAGAACGACCTCCCATGGAGCTTCTTTGACAAAAGAGCATGATGCCCCCGGTGTGTCCCCCCTTTTAAGTGCATGCGGTTGAGACGGGCATACTTTCCACTTCTCGGACAGGGCGAATTTGCCCTGTTGGTATTAATCTTCGATCCAACCTTTGAAGACGAAGCAATCTTCAATTGGATGGCTTACCGCTTGATGGTAGGGGCAATAATTGAGACTATTAGCCTCACCGGGTTGCAATGGGCATTTTGGATTCGGCAAATTAATGAGCCTGTTGCGCACCGCCAGCTCGAACAATCTCCTCGTTTTGTCCCGGGGAAACGAATAAGGGTGCTTTATTTTCTCGTTATAGTATCGACGTCTCTCGTCTAGGCGATCCGTTAATTTTGGACCACTGGGCTGTTGTTGAGCATTGGCGACGAAGGTCTCTTTCCCTTTCTCTTTTTCATTCCGCGGCTCCGGCTTCGAAGAGGAAGGCATGTGACCCATCTGGTCCATTTGGGTCAGCTTATCAATCAAGGACTTGAAAGTGGTCGGCTTGAAAAACATCATGAACTGGGAGATGGTCGCCTGAGGGTCAAGAGTGCCCACGAACATGCCTATTGCTGGCGCTTCTTCGATGCGCTACTCGCATTTCGACCATAAATTTCACCACCGTATTGCATACTGGACCCATGTTTCTCCAGGTTTCACCCTGGCATTGATCAATGCCGTTATTGGGGTGCGTTCACTAGCACTTGCGAATCGCTGGGTGAATAGTAGCTCCATCTCTGTAAAAGTTTTAACGGAGTCGTTCGGGAGTTCAGAGTACCATTCGAACGCTGTCTCCGACAAGCTACCGACGAACTGGTGAAGTAGCAGTTTATCATCACCTCCAATGTTGCCGCACAAGGCTCTGAATTGAGCGACGTGCTGATGCGGATTTCCCGTCCCCTTATATACGTGGAATTTGGGGATAGTGTATCCCGACGGGTACTTTATTTGGTCATACCAACCCGGATAGGGTCGTCCAGTTTTAACAATTTGCCCATCCACTTCATTCTCCTGATGAACTCGTATCTGCTGAGCGATGTAATCATCCAGAGCGGCCTTGGAGATGGTTTCCTCCTTGGCTGCTGAAAGAGCCGGAGAAGGGTTCGATGTCTCCCCTCTGTCGTCTTCAATGATAATCGGGGGGTCTTCAGCTGGAGGTTCCGGCTGTAACATCATCCCGGCCATGTCTTGGAACAAAAAAGCCATTCGTTTTATGTTGGCCGCTTGTTCCGCGGCCTCTTTTTCTTTCCTCTCGAGCATTCTTCGGAGGAATTCAGCATCAGTTTCTTGTTCACGGCGCTGCTCCGAGTATGTCTTCGGGCTTGCTTTCGGTCCCGTAAGTGCGGCCATAGCTGTTAACATCTCTTGGAGCTTTTGTCGTTGTTGCTCCTGAGCCTTAGTCACTGATCGCGTAAGCGGTCGATGACCTGTGGAGATACGGCTATCCTCTTTTCCGGATGCCATATAGATGGTGTGTACCACCATGCCCCCAGCCTTAGGAAGTTTGGGTTCAGTGGTCTTGCGATTCGTCGCAGACGCAGGGATTTTCCCCGGCCTTCTCCTCTTATGGGCGGTCGAAGTTGAGGGGGCCATTGCATTAGGCACTCAAGTAGCTGTCGCCTTCTGTGGCTTGACATGATGGTCGTCTTCTTGCTGAACTTTCACCTTTTTCTGTCGGCGAGGGTAATCTTGATCAATCACCGAGTCTTGGACTTGACGCCAGACTTTGTAAATTTTAGAGGACGGGCGTTGAGGGGGCTGCTCCGGCTTCTTTTCCGTAGCATTCTCCACAGGTGGAGGAGATCTCTTCAGCACGGCAGTCGGAAATTTCTTGCGAACCCTCCTAAGCGGTTCAAAGTTGTTCCCAATTGGAACAGCAGTATCGATTTCCACCGTTGGAGCTGGCGGAGTCAGTCCAGAAGGGGAGCTGCCCCCAGCCTTCCTTACTCGGGGCCAGTGACGACGGCGAGCATGTCGAGCCGTTGGGATTGTCTCAGCTGTAGGGGCGACTTCATCATGCCCCCTGTTTTGGCGAAGGGTTGTCGCCGGCGTGAGCCTCTTGAAGACCGATGCCCGTTGAGCAGCAATGTCCAATCTGTCAAAGACAGACCTCTGGTCAGGGGAAGCAGCTTTGAGGACTTCTCCTGGAGCGGGAGCTGTAACGGCCAGCCTTGTGAAGACTGAATTCTTGGCAGAAGAAGTCTCTCTGATAATTTCGTCCACTTGAGCCGGGAGGGCTATCCTCTTTGGGATGGCTGCTTCGGGTATCGCGGGCTTGTTAGCGTTCTGGCCCAATCTATTGAAAACTTAGACATTGGATTTGGGCAACCCGTTGAGAGGGGCCGCGGCAGTGGTAAGTCGATCAGAGACCGACTTCTTTGGGGCTTCTTGCAATAGCAGCGGGGTATTGAAGCTCTTCGATAGGATCATAGTCCCAAAGAACAGCCCAGTGGTGGCCTGAGTTATTTGCTACACTGGCATCTTGAACAGGGAGTCCGCTTGGGTCCCGTAAGTCACCTCCAGATGAGGCGAAACGGGAGTTGCAGTTGCAGCTGGAACAGTTGGAGGCCATTGGGGTTCTGTTTTCTGCACGGGAGCAAAACCAATTCTTAGTACCTCGAACCCAAGGGCAACCATATCAAACCGCGATTCGTTCGCGAACACGACATACGAAGTGTGGAGTGGAAAGAGGAAAAGGTCCCACCGGGCATGCCAGAATCTGTTCCCCGCCGAAAACGGAGACGCGGCCGCGTAGGTCCGTCTTGCCTGAATTCGGGGCAGATGCTAATTGGTGCTATCCGTCCACCTCTCCGAAGATGCCAAGTTGATTTATGACACCATGTATCGAAGGTTTAAACAGATGCGGCCGATGTAGCAGACTTCGTCAGATTCCCCCTCGTTGAGGGGTTTTTTTGATTGTGGGACGGCCTTCCCTGCAAGCGCAAGCCCCTACAGTTAATTACGCTACCGCATCGCGGTAACCACTTTCTCCTTCTCCAGATGGTCACTTCGTGTCGTGGGTGTTTGTTTTGTTTTTGGTTGCCCGTGAATTGTATACGGAGACTAATTTATGTTGTCGCCCGTAGGGCATGGATTAGTCCAAATCCGTATCTTCTTAGATTTGGGTTTGGGGTTGGGTTTAAGGATACGTTAGTCTCATTTGAGACTAAGATCAACTTAAACGTATGTTAAGGATACGTTAGTCCAATTTCAGACTAAGATCAACTTAACAGGATCGTTTAGATCCAACAAAAGAGCATTTGGGCTCTATTGTTTAGTTTAGGGACATTGCGGTCGATTACCAGTTTAAGGACATGGTGGTCCATTGTTAGTTTAAGTACATCTCGGTCCAAGGTTAAGGACATCATAGTCCATGGGTTTTAAAGGACCCCACAGTCTGAGGTTAAGAACATCATAGTCCATGGGTTTTAAAGGACCCCACAGTCCGAGGTTAAGGACATCATAGTCCATGGGCTTAAGGACTCCACAGTCCAGTTTAAAGATGTTATGGTCTATGAAATGTATGGTTGTCGGGACCCGTCACCTCTCTGAAGACGTTGAAGGATTACAACGACAAATATCAGAGGAGTGAAGAGATGTACCCTTGCACCAATTTTGGTTGGGATCTGTAGTCCAATTGGGACTAAGATTTGAGATTTATGAGCATATGGGCTCAGTTAATCTGAATGAGGGTTCTGTGGCCACTTTGAGCTCGGCCCATTCAGTTAAAATGTTAAACATTTGACAATGCTGAGCATTGATTTGGGTTTTGACAATATTTTTGTCTTTTATTGAATGTTGATCATTCATCGTAGCCCTTGGCTTATTAAAGAACAATTTATGTTCTATCAGCGCAATACGTGACGCGCTTGGCGCTTTGCGCCAGTCAAAAAGCACAGTGCGCTTCTGCCGAGTAGCGCACACGTGAGGGACACGTGTCGCGCCTAGTGCTAAGCGCCAGATGATGGGCGCATTGTGCCAGTTTTATGAGCGCAGAGCGCTATCTTATGAGCGCATTGCGCTATTAGTTCAGTAGCGTACACATGAGTGACACGTGGTGTGCCTGGCGCTGAGCGCCAGCCCATGAGCGCAAAGCGCTAACTGTTAAGTGGCGCATATGTGAGTGACACGTGTCGCGCTTGGCGCTGAGTGTCAGCCCAAGAGCACAGAAGCGCAGTTCAAAAGCGCAAAGCGCATCTGATCAATTTTATGATCTGAGAGATAAATTCTCGTTTATAAGAGACTTTGTCTCAAGAACAAAAGTTCTTACTTTATAGGAGATGTTTTAATCTCTTATTTTAGTGAAAGGCTTTGCCTTTATGGATCTTTGATTCTAAGAGAATTGAATTATTCTCCCCTTTTATGATGAGATGATCTCTAAAAGACAATTTGTCTTATAGATCTATGATCTGTGAGAAGAATTATGTTCTTCTTTTTATGATGAGATCTTTTGATCTCTTTGTGAAAGACCTTGGTCTTATAGATCTATGATCTTTTAAAGAAGTGAATTCTTCTTTTTTTTTAATTATGAGATGATTTCATCTCTCTGTTCGTTATCATTCTTTTTACCTTGAAGAAAAAACTTCTTTCTCTGAGAGCTTGGCTCTTCTCTCTCAACTTTCTCAAAATTTTATGGGGAGGTTCCTCTGTATGCTTCTCTTTTTGAGACTTGAAGTCTTGGGGCCTTTTTATAGGGCAAGCTGATCAGTTCAATCAGTTAAGGAGATCTTTTCTCCAGTTGATTTGGGGAATTTCCCATCGTTGGATCTTTGATCCAAGGGCTTCTGATTTACAGAAGGAAATCTTCTTGTTCTTAACAAGATTGGGAAATCTTTCCATACAGAATTTATTCTGTACTTTTGGTGATTTTTAATCTCCATTGGATCATTGATCCAACGGTGCTCTGATTTACAGAGCACAATTTTGTTGTTTGGAAAGATTTTGAGAAATCTTTCCTTAACGGAATTTAATTCTGGTTAATTAATGATTCATCATTATTATTGGATCTTAGACCTGACGGTGGGGAGCTTTTAGTTCCAGCGCTAGCGCACCAGTGCTTTGCACGTGATGCGCTGCTTAGAGCGCAGCGCACTCAGCGCTAGCGCACACGTGCTTTGCACGTGGTGCGCTGCTTATAGTGCAGCGCACCCAGCGCTAGCGCACGCGTGCTTTGCACGTGGTGCGCTATTTAGAGCGCGACGCACTTGGCGCTGCTATGAAGCGTTGCTTTTTGTTGTTGGAGGTGTCTTTTCACCTTCCTTTTAAGTCAAACTTATATTCCCCAGAACTTACATTTCCCAGATCTTGGGAATAGCTCCATTATGCACAAAATTTTCTGTGCCTAGTCTTTATAATCTGAAGCAATGCTTCTTTATTTTCTCATTTCCAGAGAACCATTTTAACTATGGCTTGTAACTGCCCATATGCTCGTCGACAACCATGGGAGGTGCCCATTCAGGACATTGTTCCTCGCTTCGCTGCGCGCTTGGTGAATCCTGCTCTTACGGATGACCAATGTGACGCAGCGCTGCACGAGCTCTTGACTCGTGTAGGATCTCCTCTCCCTCCCAACTCTATTTGGCTTCGGATGATCCTCATGTCCGTGCTCGCTGATATTCCCCCTCCTCCGGCGGAGATGACCCCAGTGATGCTCGATGCCGCTGAAGACAAGATCGAGTGCTTCTTCGAGGCGCACTTGATCACCAAAGCCCTGAGGGATTGCTCTGTTCAGTTGCTGAGCCAAATATGGGCTCATCGGGCCGTCGTCTCCGCTTTCGCTGGTGAATGCGGTGCTAACCGATGGGTAGCTACTCCTCGCGAAGATCGGCGCTTTGACATGGTGGAAAAGACAGAGAGGGAACTAGATAATTTTATCTATATGTTTGTAAATCCCTGTACTTTTGATCCCATGTTTGGCGATCTATTTCCATTGCAATAAAATGTTTAATTAAGTGTTTTCTTCCTTTTTTTCATTATCTGTCAAGTGTTCCTCTTATTTTAATTCTTTTGTTCTTCTTCTGTCAGGCGCATATGTATTGTAGAACTTACACTGTTATAAACAGGCGCAAGTAATCCTTGCGAGAGTGAAGCGCTTCTGGCGCTTAGCGCCCTTGGCGCTTAGCGCTCTCGTGCTTTGCACGTGAGCGCCATTTCAGAGTCTTTGACTCTTAGTGCTGGCGCATTTAATGCTAGCGTTTTTCACGAAGTGTTGCTTCGTTTCAAATCTCGGAATTTGAACAGTGCTATGCTTTGATTGGGGAAACACAATCCTCAAAGGAGCTTATTTCTCCATAAGAGCTTAGTTCTCCAAGTTTGGGCCTTAGCTGCCCCCCTATAATGCGCATATGCGCAAGCGCAATGTGCGCTACGTGCAACGCATGTGCGCTCGCCACGTGCGCACCACGTGTAATGCACGTGCCACCGCCACGTGCGCACCATGTGTGAGGATTCAATCCTCAAAGGAGCTTAGTTCTCCAAGTTAGGGCCTTAGCTGCCCCCTCCCCCCACATAATGCGCATATGCATAAGCGCCATGTGCGCTACGTGCAACGCACGTGTGCCCGCCACATGCGCACCATGTGCAACGCATGTGCGCCCGCCACTTTCGCACCACGTGCGAGGATTAAATCCTCAAAAGAGCTTAGTTCTCCATAGGAGCTTGGTTCTCCAAGTTAGGGCCTTAGCTGCCCCTCATAATACGCATATGCGCAAGCGCACATGCGCACCACATGCAACGCACGTGCGCCCGCCACATACGAGGATTCAATCCTCAAAGGAGCTTAGTTCTCCATAGGAGCTTAGTTCTCCAAGTTAGGGTCTTAGTTGCCCTCCCATGATGTGCAAGCACCACGTGTGACATACGTGCGCCCGCCACGTGCGCACCATGTGCAACGCATGTGCGCCTACCAAGTGCGCAACACGTGCAACGCACGTGCGCCCATGCCGTGCGTCCCCCATGTGTGATGCACGTGCACCTAACACGTATGACGCACATGCGCGAACGCAAAGAAACCTTTTTCAAGCAGCTAGAAGTTTAAACTCCAACCTGTTCTTCTCCTGATGAATGGGACATAGTTCAAAGGGTACATCCCTCCACACCTTCGATACATGGCGATGTAATCTCTCAGCGTCGTCGGAGAGATGGTGGGTCCCAATGACCAATGATCTCTCTTTCCAAATAAGAAAGAGACCACCTCATAAGCTTCTGTAAAAATACAGAAATCTCTCAAAACAACAGAGAATTTAATTCTCAATAAAAAAGAAAATCTTCCTCCTCTCAAATCCTAGGTAAAGAAACCACAGAGATCAAAACATCCCCTTTACCTATCATAGCATATATAAGAGTATAACCCTTCTCAAGAACTTGGTTCTTTTTCTTGATCTGAGATCCACAAAACAAGTCTCTCACAAATTGAAAATTTAATTCTCATCGGGGAGATCTTGTTCTTGAGAATCAAAAATTCAGGAAAGAAAAAAGTTAAAAAGAAAGAAGATGGAGTCCATAATATTTCAGGAACTTAGTTCCTTCAAATCAAGAACTTAGTTCTTTAAGAACTCGATCCAAGATGCTCAAAATAATGATCTTGGTGATCGTTAATGGTCAAAATACCATTAACAAATGTTTAACCTCTTTGAAAACATGAACAGAAAAACATGGATAAAAGAACATAGAGAATATGGAGTTCATAATACTCCAAGAACTTAGTTCTTAAAGAACCTGACCCCAGATCATCAAAATAGTGATCTTTGTGATCGTTAATGGTCAAAATACCATTAACAGAGATTTAAGTTCTCTAAGAACATCAATAGAGATTAAATCTCCAAGGAACTCAGCGCTTCACATGAAAAGCACGTAAGTACCCAAGGCCAAGTTACATAGTGTCTCACGTGAAACACACATGAGCGCTAGAAAACAGAAAAGTTTAGTGCTTATCACTAGTGTAGTGCCTCACGTGAATCACACGTGAGCGCCAGACGTTCAGCGCTTCACGTGAAACACACGTGGGTGCCATACGTTCAGCGCTTCACGTGAAACACACGTGAGCGCCAGACGTTCAGCGCCTCACGCGAAACACACATGAGCGCTATATGCAACTGAGTGCTTAGTACTGCTGGGTGATACAAAAACTCAATCTTAGCCCAAATTGTCTAAGCTTATGTTCGTGATATCCAAACTGATATCCAAACCGATCTTAGTCCCATATATGACTAACGATCTTCATCTCATACTTTCTAAGTTAATCTTAGTCTCAAATAAGACTAACGATTCTTAGATGATCCACCATGATCTTTTCCCTCAAATACGGGATTTGGTTTAAGGGTACATCTCTCCACACCTCTGATATATGTCGTAATTCCTCAACGTTTTCATAGAGGTGGCGGGTCCCGACAACCAACAACTCTTTTCTCATCCTAACTTGATGTAAAATTTCATCAAGACAGGGAATGATACATCCCACATTGATGCACTTCCAAATTGACGTGCACACCTCAAATCGGATAGCACCCTAAATTGGGCGCATTCCATGTCACCATCATTCACTCCACCACGTAACAAATACACGTGCGCGCAAGATAGATAATGGACCGAAATGTCCTTAAACTAACATTCGTCCCTAAAATAGGAATGTTGGACCAAAATGTCCTTAAACTAACATTCGTCCCCAAAATGGAATGTTGGACCGAAATGTCCTTAAACTAACATTTGTCCCCAAAACGGGAAATGTCCCTAAACTAGCGTGTCACCCCAAACACGGTGATAATAGACCGTGATGTCCTTAAACTAAAATAATTGAGCTCATATGCTTATTTGTTTCTAAGTTGATCTTAGTCTCAAATATGACTAACGATCCTTATATCAAACCCAAGTTTCATGTGAACTGATGGACCTCATTTATATGAGATCCGCATCCTAAGTTCACTCCCGTTGACAAACCAAACTACCAGCGTGGACCCCGTCAAGCAAATCCTTCACCCAAAGCCCAAATCTAAAATATACGGATTTGGACTGATCCGCGCCCTACGGGCGGCGACATAAACTAGTCTCCATATACAATCCACGGGCAACCAAAACAAACAAAACACACACACGACACGAAGTGAACTGCCGGACAAGAAGAAAGTGGTTATCGCAATGAGGTAACGTAATTAACTGCAGAGGCTTGCTCCTGCAGGGAAGAGCATCCCCACAATCAAAAACCCCTCATAACATAAGGGGGAATCTGATAAAGTCTGCTACAACGGCCGCATCTATCCAAACCTCCGATATATGGTGCCATAAATCAACTTGGTATCTTCGGAGAGGTGCATGGATAAATCCAAATAGTATCTGCCCCCAAACTCAGGCAAGACGATCTATCCCAGTTCGTCTATATTTTCGGCGGTAAACAGCAACTATGGGGTTTGATCAGTGTCCAGTTGTAGTTTGTGGACGAGAATTCTATGCGAATTTCAAAGTACTGGACATCCCAAACTTCGATGTTGTGTTGGGAATGGACTGGCTGGGAGTTTTCTATACTACGATTGACTGCAGTCAAAGGAGGGTAGTATTTCAGATACCAGATCACGCAGTCTTCTACTTCAAGAGTGGCGATAGAATGTTGGAGACAAGAATCTTCCGTGCTAAACCAAAGAATGCAGAATTGATTACTCTACGGGCGGAAGAAGAAAAGCCAGAGGTGGTTCGAGAGTTCGAGGATGTATTCCCTGAAGATATCTCAGGTTTGCCTCCCAATCGAGCTCTTGAATTCAACATTGATTTACTACCTGGTGCGCAACCGGTAATCAAAGCTCCATACCGGGTAAGTCCTGAGGGATTGAAGGAGATCCACATTCAATTGGATGAACTCCTGAAGAAAGGTTGGATTCGACCCAGTACTTCAAGTTGAGAATCTCCAGTTTTGCTCATGAAGAAGAAAGAAGGTTCATACAGGATGTATGTGGATTATCGAGCTCTGAAAGAAGTGACGATTAAGAACAAGTATCCACTACCTTGCATCAATGATCTTTTCGATCAGTTAAATGGGTCTTATGTATTTTCGAAGCTAGATCTTCGTTCGGGTTATCATCAGGTGAAGGTCAAAGAGTCCGATATTCCGAAGACGGCGTTCAGGACTCAATATGGTCATTATGAATATCTCGTAATGCCATTTGGAGTGACTAATGCACCTGCTATTTTTATGAATCTAATGAACCAAGTTTTTCGAGAGTACTTAGACAGGTTCGTTGTCATCTTCATCGACGACATCCTGGTGTATTCAAAGAATCGGAAAGAACACGCCGGGCATTTATGGATTGTCCTGGAGACATTGAGACAATATCAGCTCTACGCCAAGTACAGCAAGTGTGAATTTTGGCTAGATCAAGTCGGATTTCTGGGACATATTGTTTCAGGAAAAGTAATCTCAATAGATCCAACTAAGATGTCAGCTGTCAGCAAATGGCCAACACCAAAGACAGTGAAAGATATACGAAGTTTCTTAGGATTAGCAGGATACTACCAACGATTCATTGAAGGCTTTTCGAAGATTGCAGCAGCCCTGACCAAGCTCACAGGTAAAGATGAAGCATTCGTGTGGTCAAAAGCATGTGAGAAAGCGTTTGTAGAACTCAAATCAAGATTAACTTCTGCTCCTATCCTCGTAATACCGGATCAATCTGGAGGATTCGTTGTGTATTGCGATGCATCCGGTAAGGGATTAGGATGTATTCTACACCAGCATGGAAAGGTTGTAGCTTTTGCATCAAAACAACAGAAGGTTCATGAGCGCAACTATCCAACACATGATCTGGAGTTGGCAGCCGTTATCTTCGTACTTAATATTTGGCACCACTATCTTCTGAGAGAACGAGTGGTTATATACACTGACCACAAGAGTCTGAAGTATGTATTTACTCAGAAGAAACTAAACATGCGGCAGAGAAGATGGATAGAACTCATGGCGGATTTCGACATCAACCTACAGTATCATCCCAGGAAGGTGAATGTAGTTCCTGATGCAATTAGTCACCAGCTATTAGCAATGAATCTCACCACACAGTGGAAGCTACAGCAGGAATTGCACGGATTGGCGATCGAGGTAGTTATGCCAGGTAATGCTTCGTATTTGATGAACTTACAAGTCCAGTCTACTCTTGTCAATCAGATCAAAGCAGCTCAAGCAAGTGATGCCAAGATACAAAAGATCCGAGAATAAGTAGAAAGTGGATTTCGAACTGACTTCATCATCCACGAAGATGGATCCTTGAGATATGGAAGTCGATTGTGTGTGCCACACGGCCCAGTTCGAGAAGAGTTGATGAAAGAAGCTCACAGCTCTCCTTATTTTGTACACCTCGGTGGTACGAAAATGTATAAGGACCTACGGCAACACTACTGGTGGCATGGAATGAATCGCAAAGTAGCTGATTGGTAAGGATTCTGCGTGTTTAAGTTTAGTTAATTACCGCAATCAAGACGGTTTCGCTTGTAGCTAGCCGGTTGAGTACGGGTCGTCCGCAGGGAGATGGGAATCTTTTTCTATGTGTTTTAACGAGTTAAGTCCGAAGGTCCAGATTTTGTTTGTGACTATCTAAGTGTTAAAGTGATATGTAAAGAGAGCTTGTTAGGGTTAGGATTAGGTTAGTTTGAGTTAGGAGTCGCTCACCTCTTTCGTTGCCCTTCTTAATATCGGTGTTACGGTAATCGGCAACAACGGGGATTAGCACGACTAGGAAGGAACTTGCGAGTATAAGCTAGGCTTTCCAACGCATAAGTTCTTCCTTTTAGTGCTTGTCCGTCCGTTCTTGGCTCTTAGCCATAACCTCCGGTTAATTCAACCGCAATCGGTCTCACTACGGAATCACCGCTATCATGTAGGATAGGGTGCCGTAAGGAGCGGATTGTGGTTCAATTAACGGGAGTTGATTTAAGATGTTGGGCAAGGAAAGAGTGAGAGAGATTTCCTTCTCTCAAACTTCCCTTATCCTACCCTAACAAGTATGAAACTACTCACACATCATAATGAAAAAAAAACAAAAAAAAAGAGGAAGATAGAAAGAAGGAGATTAGAAGATAACAACTAGCTATTTGCGACCTCACCTTGGTAAGGATCAAGCGTAAGCATCATGGTTGTTTTAATGATAAAGGAAAAGAGAAAAGAAAGAAACAACAAGAAATAACAACAACTAACTTAACAAATTAAAATTACAAGCAATTATAAAAGAACAAGACAAGATATAATAGCAAAAGGATCTTCTTTATTCATCATTCTTCACTCACAAAGCTCACTACAAGTTTTAATGGAGAAGAGATGAGAAGAGGAAGAAGAAACAAGTATTCTAAACCTAGAAAAATACAAGATTATGCACCCTTGGCTTCACTCAGTTCTGGGCTATTTATAGGCAGGGAAAAAGAAATCTAGGGCAACAATCAGAACACATATGAAAATACCAATCTGCCCCTGAAAGTCCAGCCTCTGTTGCCACCGTACGGCCGCGGTTCCGCGGCCTAAGCCTCCTATTGCCGTGGAACCGCGGCTCTTTGGGGGAATTGAGCTGTCGGTTTTTCTGGGGTTCCCTGGTCCTCTTTGTACTTCAGTATGGTATGTGATTTTTCTCAGAATCTTTCCACATTTCTTCCAGAATTTCTGTTGAGGAATAGGTGATTTGATGTGGATCTTTTTGTCATGATTTCCTCGAGCTCCGCGTAGATTTCTTGGATCTTGTGTTGCCATTGAGCCTTGTGCATGAAAATGACATTGATTTGTCATTTTGTCTCTTAAACTGGTGTGTGGCAACAGACAGATAAAGTGCGGAGATCCGTGTTTTATCTGTGGTTGGCAGGAACCCGGATTTTGTCGTGTTTTTCCATGAATTTCACCGTTAAGAGCCGAGAACCTGTATTCTGCAATTGACTAGCAAACACGGCTCAAGAGTACCTACCGGTATGCAATGTGATAAAAATTGGGCGGTATAAAAATGCAAAAATCTGATATGAACAAATACCCCCAAACTTATCATTTGCTCGTCCCGAGCAAAGCCAATTTATTCACAAAAAAATTCCTAACCTCACTTTCGCAGGGAACACGATTGCACTGAGCATGTGCAACAAGCCGTTAAACCTCTAGGTATCCCTAGTAGGAGGAGTGTTGTCTCCTGAGGGTTTTCAGCGGATACTACCCACAAAATCCGGTCAAGCTAGTTTTGTAAAATAACTAAGATTAAAACTCCTAAAGTTTTGTTTCAGAAAATAACAATTCTATGATTCTAAGTCTAGACTATCGAACATTTATTTTTCACACCTCGCTTCTTATTTAACTACAGATTTTATATGTCTTTACGTGTAGTGCAAATAGTGTCGTTAAGTTCCAGAAGGATCGATTAAAGTCATCATGTCACACAAAAAAGCCCAGATAACAATTTTAAAAGGATCACATAAGTTTTATAAAGAGTTAAGCATTTTTCAAGTTTCGTTTTCCAGTAAAGTTTCAACTTCAGAATTTCTATCTTCCCTAACAGGAAACTAGGTCTTATTCTTCACTCCACCTTTTTCTTGTTTTCATTTCATACACACCTCTGTGAACGTGCAATAGTCTTTATCATAGAGTAAAACCTTCATATCTCCGCTAAATTTTTTATAAAAGCCTGTCTTTTATCAAGATTATTCTCACACAAAGAACCGTTAGGAATTTTAACTCGGAGAGAACACTTGCTTGATTTTGTTTTAATCTGGACTTTCTAGGCTTCTTAGCGAGCTTTGGGCCAATGCACCCAAACCAGTTGGCTTTAGGGCATTAGGTGTAAAAACACCCCGGCGGACTTAATTACTCAAGTTACCCAGGTCCAAAAACAAAAGACAGTTTGGCGTGAAAATCAGATGATTTAATACGAACGGAGATATAACCGACAGTTCAATTATTTTTTTGGATAAAAGACGTGTTTAGTGTGTTTGGTGTGTAATCATTCCAATCAAGTTCCAGATGGGTTATTTTTCAGACTTAGTTCCAATTACGGCATCAATAACATTCCTTCATATTCGCTTTACTTCATAAACTATTCTTGACATTAATTATTTCAGAACAAACCTATTTGATCCTCAGAAAATCATTTATATGTTTAAAAGTTTTTAAACATAAAAGACTTGTCATCTAATTTCCAAAAACTCACGATACGTGTAGTGTGATGTAAAAACGTATATCAGCTATAGTTATCTTCAAAGGAGAGTTATCTTTCAGGTTTTCAAAATCTAAACATAAGATTTAGTTATTCTTATTTTATCAAACAAAACCGTCGAAATGTTGAATCAGAGTCCTCCCACTAGCTATCTTGACAGAAAAGTTTTTATGTTTTTAGAAAATTTTCAGATTTTTATGGATTTTATGGATTTTAATATGCAGATACAAAATATACATATGAATGCGAAGGTAAGAAATGCGTACCGAGCGTACCCCCAAACTTAAACTGGACAGTGTCCTCACTGTCATTGCATGAAGAGATCATTTGAAGGGTCAAAATTGTCGGTTAGCGATACACATTTTTTTGATGTTTTTGTTTTTAAAGAAAAGAAAAAGAATATCCACAAATATATACAAAATGGTTTATACATACCCCCAAACTTATTTGGAACAGTGTCCACTGTTCTTGGCCGGATAACCGAAGTTTGGAGGTAGGCAGAGGAAGATTATGCAGGGTAAACCGGCTCCTGTAAGACCAGGAGCTCCTCTGTTGGTTCGGCGCTAAGGTACGGTTTGAGTCGGTGTCCATTCACTTTGAAAAATGAACCGTCCTTCGGATTCTCCAAATTCACAGCGCCCTGCGGATACACATTCCGCACAAAATACGGCCCTTTCCAGCGAGATCTGAGCTTTCCTGGATGGAAGTGAAGTCGGGTGTCGTAAAGCAGTACCTGCTGACCAGGTACGAAGGTTTTGCACAAAAGGTGTTTATCGTGAAACACCTTCGTTCGATTCTTAACGACAACCGCGTTATCGTAAGCCTCATCCCTAAGCTCGCTCAGTTCGTTCAACTGCAGCTTCCGATGGCTGCCCGCATCTTCGAGAGACAGATTCAACTCTTTTATCGCCCAAAATGCGCGATGCTCTATTTCGACAGGTAGGTGGCAGGCTTTTCCGTACACAAACCGATAGGGAGACATGCCAAGGTCGGTCTTATAAGCGGTTCGAAATGCCCAAAGGGCATCAGTGAGTTTCAGCGACCAATCCTTACGGTTCTTGGAAACCGTCTTCTCCAGTATCTGCTTGATTTGCCGATTTGAAACTTCGGCCTGCCCGCAGGTTTGGGGGTGGTAGGGCGTGGATAGCTTATGATTAATGGAGTATTTCCGCACAAGGCCTCGAAAGACTTATTGCAGAAATGACTTCCATTGTCGCTAATGATCGCTCGGGGGTGCCCAAAACGGGAGAAAATGTTTTCTTTAAGAAACCTAACGACAACCTTGTTTTCGTTAGTCCGGCTGGGCACAGCCTCGACCCATTTAGAGACGTAATCAACAGCAAGAAGGATGTACAAATTCCCAAAAGAGCTGGGAAACGGCCCCATGAAATCTATCCCCCAAACATCGAAAATCTCCACAACCAAGATCGGTTGGAGCGGCATCTCGTTCCTCCGGGATATCCGGCCCTTGTGTTGGCACCGGGAGCAAGTCTTGCAATAGTCATGAGTGTCTTTGAAGAGTTGTGGCCAGTAGAAACCACATTGCAAGATCTTCTCAGCTGTCTTTCTGGGGCCAAAATGCCCGCCACACGTTTGATCGTGGCAAAACGACAGCACACTCTTGAATTCCTCGTCAGGGACACACCGACGAATAATCTGGTCGGGACAGTACTTGAACAGATAGGGTTCGTCCCAGTAAAAGTGTTTTACTTAGGATAAGAAGCGAAGTCTGTCCTGACTTGACCATTCAGTCGGTAGTAATCCCGTGGCCAAATAGTTCACAATATCTGCGAACCAGGGTTCGCAAGATACTGTCAAGAGCTGCTCATCCGGGAAAACGTCGTTGATCGGAATTAGAAGCGAAGGCGAAGAAGGAAGTCGTGAGAGATGGTCGGCAACTACGTTTTCACATCCTCGTTTGTCCTTAATGACAAGGTCAAACTCTTGAAGCAAGAGGATCCAACGTATTAACCGAGATTTTGCATCTTTCTTCGCAAAAAGATGGCGCAGAGCAGAATGGTCAGTGTAGACAATGACTGGAGAGCCGATGAGGTAGAGCCTGAACTTTTCTAAAGCAAATACAACAGCCAAGAATTCCTTCTCAGTTGTTGTATAATTGAGTTGGGCGTCGTTCAGGGTTCGGCTCGCATAATAGATTACGTGCGGCATCTTGTTGATGTGTTGTCCAAAGACAGCACCAATGGCAAAGTCGGATGTATCGCACATAATCTCAAATGGGTGCGTCCAGTCAGGTGAAGAAAGAACGGGAGCAGAAGTGAGTGAGCGTTTTAGTGACTCGAATGCAGTCACACAGCTCGAGTTGAAGTCGAATGGCGTATCCTTGGCTAGCAAAAGAGTCAAGGGCCTAGCAATCTTGCTAAAGTCCTTGATAAACCGTCTATAGAAACCGGCATGGCCAAGGAAGGCTCGGATATCTCTGACGCATCGGGGAGGAGGCAGATTGGAAATGACCTCAATCTTTGCTTTGTCAACCTCTATGCCATTTTGCGAGATGATATGTCCTAAAACAATACCTTCGCGCACCATGAAGTGGCACTTCTCCTAATTCAAAGTGAGATTCTTGTCCTTACATCGGGTAAGGACAGCGTCAAGATGCAGCAAACACTCGTTGAAGGAATCGCCGAAGATGGAGAAATCATCCATGAAAATCTCCAGAAATTTTTCCACCATGTCTGAGAAGATTCCCATCATACACCGCTGGAAGGTAGCGGGCGCATTGCATAACCCAAAGGGCATGCGACGATATGCAAACGTGCCGAAATGACAAGTGAATGTGGTCTTGTCCTGGTCTTTTTCGGCGATGGGAATCTGATTGTAGCCGGAGTAGCCATCAAGAAAGCAGTAGTACTCGTGTCCGGCCAATCGTTCAAGCATCTGGTCAATGAAAGGTAGCGGAAAGTGGTCTTTCCGCGTTGCGGCGTTGAGTTTTCTGTAATCAATGCATACTCGCCACCCAGTTTGGGTGCGAGTAGGGATTAACTCGTTCGCCTCGTTGGTTATGACCGTGATGCCCGACTTCTTGGGGACAATATGAATGGGGCTAACCCACTGGCTATCAGAGATAGGGTAAATGATACCACTATCTAGACATTTTACGATCTCCTTCTTCACAGCCTCTTTCATGACTGGATTGAGACGTCTTTGTGGATCCCGGGCTGGTTTGGCATCATCCATCAGATGAATGTGATGCTCAACGATCAGGGGACTAATCCCCTTGCTGTCCGCCATGGACCAGCCAAAAGCTTGCCTGTTGCTGTGCAAGACCGCTAGAAGGGCTTTCTCTTGCTCGGGAGCTAGAGAAGCCGAAATGATGACAGGGAGGGTCTCGTTCCCACCTAAGTAAGCGTACTTAAGGTGAGACGGCAAAGGCTTGAGTTCGAGCGCTTGAGGTGAAACGATTGAAGGCAAGATTGGTGCAGAGGTCTCGAACTCAAAGGACTCCAGCAAAGGTTGAAAACGAGTGTAGGCGACCGAGTCGGATGGTTCAGGTAACTCATCCGAAAATTCGAAAGATTCAAACTCGGGTTGTGCGCGGTTAAGATCGTTCGAGAACGTAAAACACTCGTAGTCGTTGTCGGGCGCAGAAACAGCAGCAGGTTTGAGGAGGAACGCACTAGTGGTGTCAAGATTATCGTGTTCGAACAGAAACTCCTCGAATTCACATTCTTCTGGGGTGATCTCCTGGATCGAGCAGACGTCCAGTATATGAGCATTAGGTTTGGCGGGCTGATTCCCCAACCTAAAAATGTTGAGTTCAATCGTCATGTTTCCAAAAGAGAGGTTCATCGAACCATTGCGACAATTGATCACAGCATTTGAGGTTGCAAGAAATGGGCGACCGAGTATCACCGGAATTTGATTCCGGGGGTTAGCTACAGGCTGTGTGTCTAATACAATGAAGTCAACGGGGAATATGAAGTCCCCGACTTTTATTAACACATCCTCTAGCTCACCCCTAGGATGGGTGATCGATCGGTCGGCCATTTGGAGAGTGCAGTGCGTGGGTTTCAGCTCTCCGACGCCTAATTGCTCGTATACTGAATACGGAAGCAGGTTAACACTGGCACCAAGATCTAATAGTACGCGGTTGATGTTCTTATCCCCAATGGTAATTGAAATCGTAGGACAGCCAGGGTCCTTCCGTTTTTGTGGTAAAGATTGGGTAAGGGCATCACTCACAGCACTGGCCAAGAAAACTTTCTTGGGTACCTGAGACTTCCTCTTTTTCGTGCACAAGTCCTTTAGGATTTTCGCGTAGGACGGGACTTGTTGGACAGCATCTAAAAGAGGAATGTTAATGTTAACCTGCTTAAATAACTCCAGAATCTTCTCCATTTGAGGATTTTGTTTATTAGACCTCAACCGGTTTGGAAATGGAACATTTTTAAAATTGGTTGAGTCTAATGCTGGAGGAGGAGATTGTGGAGTTGGAACGGATCCCAGAACAGGTGTTTTCGTGGAGTGAGAAGTGGATCCATTCAGAGCAGAAGAAGAGGAAGGAGAGCCTTGTGAAGAATGGAGAATAGGCTCAGAAGACGAAGAAGCAGGAGAAGAAGAAGAAGAAGAAGCGGCCGGGGTGTCATCGTTGATCCGTTTGCCAATGTTGTTTTGCAGCATCCTTCCCGATCTCAGTGTGGTCACGGCACTCACATTATGGTTCTGTTGTTCAAGAGCAACATGTGCATTATGTGGGTGACCGGGATTTGGGAGTGGTTGGGACGGGAGTTTCCCCTTCTCTCGCTCGCTTAAGGCCGCATTCAGCTGTGCAATCTGGGCCTCGATGGTCTTGATGCTTTGCCCATGGGCGGCAGTGTGTTGCACTAAGGACTGAATGGAAGACTGGATGTTGGCGGTGGACTGAGTCGATTGTTTAACGAACGCCTCCAGACTTCGTTCGAGCGAGGAAACCTTATCGTTGTTTGACGGAACAAAGTTGTTTGGTGGAAAAGAATTGTTGGGTGCAAAGTTGTTCGTCTGATTTTGGAAAGGTTGGGGTTGGAAGGGCTGCTGAAACTGAGTTTGTTGTTGCGCTTGTTGTTGCGGCGGAGGGCCCCTTTGGAAATTGTTGCCTTGGAATTGATTCTGATTCTGATTCCAGGCGAAATTGGGGTAGTTCCTCCAACCGGGATTGTAGGTGGAAGAGTATGGATCATTCCTCGGTCTTTGCTGAAATGCAGCATTAACCTGATCTTGTCCTTGCGATGGTGGATTGTAAGGACACTCTTCGGTCAAGTGAGAAGGATCGGAACAACAAGCGCAGATGGTACGAAGTGGAAGAACAGGGGCAGGAGCAGGAGAAGAAAATTTGCTCTCTATCGCTTCAAGCTTTCTTGTTATTGCAGCCATTTCAGCTTTCATCGCAATAGAGACATCAAGTTGGTGAATTCCTACCCTAGACTGACCGGTAGAAGTGGAGGTAGAAGAAGAAGAAGTCGGTCTGGTGCTCTCCCATTGTAGCGTTTGCTCCGCAAGGTCGTCAAAGAATTGCCACGCTTCCTCGTCAGATTTCGATAGGAAGTGGCCCTGACAGATGGTTTCCAATAACTGCTTCGTTGCTGGGTTCAGGCCCTCGTATAAGGTTTGGCAAAGTTGCCATTTCTCTATACCGTGGTGAGGACACTGAACAAGAAGGTCTTTGTACCGGTCAAAGCACTTCCAGAAGGGTTCAGAAGGAAGCTGAGAGAATTGGTTGATTTCATTGCGAATCCTTGCGGTTTTATGATTCGGATAGAATTTTTTTAGAAACGCTTTAACAAACTCGTCCCAGCTGGTTATTGAGTGGGAAGCGGTGCTATACAGCCATTTTTCAGCAAGATCGCATAAAGTGAACGGAATGACCCGTAGACGTATAGCATCGTCCGACAGCTGGGTGGTTTTCATCATGGCACAGACGTTTTGAAATTTATTGATGAAGATATAGGCATCTTCAGATTCAAGCCCATGAAATCGTGGAAGCATGTTGATGAAGTGGGGCTTAATTTCAAAGTTGTCCCCATTAGCCGGTAGAAGAGAAAGGCAGGTGGGAAGTGCAGAACGGGTGGGATAGAAACGATCCTGGAGCGCGATTCGCTGCGGCGCTACAACAGGCGGTGGTGGTGGGATATTGGTCTCCATAGGAGGTGGAGCCAATCCAGCGGTAGTCAAAGAGATGTTCGGATTAAATCCCGACATCGCGGAAGAAGAGGTTGGTGAAGGTGAAGATGAAGATGTATGAACAGAATTCCGGTCAACGTCGGAGTTGGCCGGCAAAGGAAGGGGTGAAAGAGGAGTGGACGGAGTTTCGACTTCGGAGTCGATCGCGTAGTCGGTAGCGACTAACGTAACGCGGACTAGACGGGCGCTAGTGTCCCGAGTCCAAGCGGACATACACTAAACGAGTTTAGTATAGTCAAAGCGGAGAAGGTGAGGGTAAGAAAACGTCAATGGAGAAAACGATGGGTGGAGGGTGAAAAATGGATTTGGCTACAAAGGGCAAGTTTTTATAAAAGTTTTTTGATTTTTTCCTTTTTTTTATTTTTAGAAAGAGCTTTACAGAAATATGTACGGACTTACGGCTTTAAGCAATCACAAATAAGATATGCACAATCTCACATAGATCTAGGGTCACCTAGGTCTACTAGACCTGCTCCTAACTGTTCCAGAGGGCTAGAAAAAGGACCTCAAACCGCCTCTTCTCCGTCTAATGTGGCCAGATAAGTGCCAGGTAAGTGGGAGGTTGTCCAACGCTTTCGCGAAGTTCCTTAATTAAATAACCACTTGCCTTCGTCACACTTGCCTAGGCACCGCAAAAGTCAGATAAGATAAACGGCCGATGCCTGTAACTAGTCCTCTGTCCTATTGAGCGCGAAGTCCTTAAGGCTGAGTCTAGTATTTTTTAATTTTAACAATGGTCAATGCATATGCTTTTTGTGATTTTTGGGGTCCTGGGAAGGGTGATGAAATTCCCACCCAATCTGAATTGGTTTCAAGCCCCTTAAGTCCGTATTAATTAATGCAAAGCGATAACAAATCAACTGCAAACAATTTTTTATTTTTAGCGCAGCGCAAAGAATCCTGCACAAGAACAGTTTATTGGAAAGGGGGAGAAGAGTTTGCGCAAAGAATGCTGCAGAAAACACAGTTTATTGGAGTCCAGAGGAGTAAGGAGGAAGCAAGAAAAACTTACAGAGATTTTGAGTCGACGAGGCCACCAAGTGGCTGCGGTTCCGCGGCCTAAGCCCTCTTTTGCCGCGGTTCCGCGGCAGGAACAGGGAGTTGGGCTTCTGTGTTTCTAGTGTGAGCTCCTGTGTTTGTCCTCTGCTTGTCTTGATTTTATGAATTTTTATTTTCTCACTGTACCTGCTCCTGATCTTGACAGTAGACCGTTTGTTCCGTTTTGATCCGTCGCGGTGTAGCCGCGAAATGTGGGTCTATCTTCCCACGTCTTTGGCACTGAACTCGAACTCCGTATTATCCTGCACACTTGCACAAAAACTAATCAAGAATAACAAAATGATTTTTTACAAAGTATATTTTTTTTTTGTTTTTCGGTTATATTCACAAGTTAACCCGAAATTACACAAAGAAATAAACTACCGCCTCCCCGGAAACGGCGCCATTTGATTGGTAAGGATTCTGCGTGTTTAAGTTTAGTTAATTACCGCAATCAAGACGGTTTCGCTTGTTGCTAGCCGGTTGAGTACGGGTCGTCCGCAGGGAGATGGGAATCTTTTTCTATGTGTTTTAATGAGTTAAGTCCGAAGGTCCAGATTTTGTTTGTGATTATCTAAGTGTTAAAGTGATATGTAAAGAGAGCTTGTTAGGGTTAGGATTAGGTTAGTTTGAGTTAGGAGTCGCTCACCTCTTTCGTTGCCCTTCTTAATATCGGTGTTACGGTAATCGGCAACAACGGGGATTAGCACGACTAGGAAGGAACTTGCGAGTATAAGCTAGGCTTTCCAACGCATAAGTTCTTCCTTTTGGTGCTTGTCCGTCCGTTCTTGGCTCTTAGCCATAACCTCCGGTTAATTCAACCACAATCGGTCTCACTACGGAATCACCGCTATCATGTAGGATAGGATGCCCTAAGGAGCGGATTGTGGTTCAATTAACGGGAGTTGATTTAAGATGTTGGGCAAGGAAAGAGTGAGAGAGATTTCCTTCTCTCAAACTTCCCTTATCCTACCCTAACAAGTATGAAACTACTCACACATCATAATGAAAAAAAAACAAAACAAAAGCGGAAGATAGAAAGAAGGAGATTAGAAGATAACAACTAGCTATTTGCGACCTCACCTTGGCAAGGATCAAGCGTAAGCATCATGGTTGTTTTAATGATAAAGGAAAAGAGAAAAGAAAGAAACAACAAGAAATAACAACAACTAAGTTAACAAATTAAAATTACAAGCAATTATAAAAGAACAAGACAAGATATAATAGCAAAAGGATCTTCTTTATTCATCATTCTTCACCCACAAAGCTCACTACAAGTTTTAATGGAGAAGAGATGAGAAGAGGAAGAAGAAACAAGTATTCTAAACCTAGAAAAATACAAGATTATGCACCCTTGGCTTCACTCAGTTCTGGGCTATTTATAGGCAGGGAAAAAGAAATCTAGGGCAACAATCAGAACACATATGAAAATACCAATCTGCCCCTGAAAGCCCAGCCTCTGTTGCCACCGTACGGCCGCGGTTCCGCGGCCTAAGCCTCCTATTGCCGCGGAACCGCGGCTCTTTGGGGGAATTGAGCTGTCGGTTTTTCTGGGGTTCCCTGGTCCTCTTTGTACTTCAGTATGGTATGTGATTTTTCTCAGAATCTTTCCACATTTCTTCCAGAATTTCTGTTGAGGAATAGGTGATTTGATGTGGATCTTTTTGTCATGATTTCCTCGAGCTCCGCGTAGATTTCTTGGATCTTGTGTTGCCATTGAGCCTTGTGCATGAAAATGACATTGATTTGCCATTTTGTCTCTTAAACTGGTGTGTGGCAACAGACGGATAAAGAGCGGAGATCCGTGTTTTATCTGTGGTTGGCAGGAACCCGGATTTTGTCGTGTTTTTCCATGAATTTCACCGTTAAGAGCCGAGAACCTGTATCCTGCAATTGACTAGCAAACACGGCTCAAGAGTACCTACCGGTATGCAATGTGATAAAAATTGGGCGGTATAAAAATGCAAAAATCTGATATAAACAGTAGTCAGAAGCGTAGCCAATTGTTTGGTGTGTCAGCAAGTAAAGGCTGAACATCATAGAACTGCTGGTCTACTTCAGCCGTTACCAATCCCAGAATGGAAATGGCAGCACATTACCATGGATTTCATGACTGCCCTTCCTCGCAGCATGAAGGGTAACGACACAGTATGGGTTATTATGGATCAACTCACCAAGTCGGCTCACTTTATTTCCTTTCGAGTTGGTCAATCTACCGAGATGTTAACAAAGAAGTATATAGTGGTAAACATGAATCTAAAGTAGATTTAACCTCAAAGTGTACTATATTTGATACACATGAACTCATGCAGGAGATCGTGAGATTATATGGAGTACATGTTTGCATCGTCTCCGATAGTGATATAAGATTCCAATCACAGTTTTGGCAGAGTCTGTAAGCTAGCCTAGGAACGAATCTGAACTTCAGCACGGCTTACCATCCACAAACGGACAAATAGTCCGAGCGAATAATTCATATTCTGGAGGACATGCTAAGAGCTTGTATGTTAGACTTTGGAGGTTCATGGGAAGATCATCTACACCTTGTGGAGTTTTCATACAACAACAGCTATCAGGCAACTATTGGAATGGCACCATTCGGAGCACTCTACGGACGGAAGTGTCGTTCACCACTAAGTTAGAACGACGTCGGAGATCGTGAACTTCTTGGACCAGAGATGATCGTGGCAACTGTGGACGTAGTTCGCACGATCAGGGAAAGAATGCGCATAGCCCAAGACAGATAGAAACATTGGGCTGATGGAAAGTGCCGACATCTGGAGTTCCAATCTGGAGACCGTGTTTTCTTAAAGATTTCCCCAAACCGAGGAGTGATCCGCTTTGGTAAGAGGGATAAGCTTAATCCCATATACATAGGACCGTTCAACATTCTCGAACGAGTCGGAGAAGTGGTATACCGTTTGGCACTACCACCCTCATTGGAAGGAGTGCACAACGTGTTTCACACATCCCAACTACGAAGATATGTGAGCGACCCCAGCCACATACTTGATCACTCCGAGCTCACGGTACAGACTGACCTGACTTGTAAGCAATAAGCAGTTGAGATCCTGGATCGAAAAGTGAAGACATTACGGAACAAAGAAGTAAACTTGGTCCGAGTGATGTGGAGAAAAGATTCACCGGGAGAATCAATTTGGGAACGAGAAGAAGACATGCGTGCAAGATACCCTTACTTATTTATAAATTAGTCCCTATGTAAATGTAAATTTCGAGGACAAATTTTTTATAAGGAGGGTAGAATGTAACGACTCTGAATTTACTGTACAGAAATTTTCCAGTTAAATGTACAGAAATGAGTTATACAGCCAAGTTTGAGTTATAAGTAAATTTTGTTAAATAACAGCAAGAAGAAACTTGTAGCTCACTGGTAAAGCATTTGCACTGCTGTGACGTGGCCCCTGTGTTCGATTCCCATCAAACACATTATTTTTTTCTGATTTTTCTTTTTAACTTTTTGGAAGCACAAAAGTTTACACGTGCAATACACAGAAAAATGAAAAGTCATAAAAATCAAACATGTGGAAAATGGAGTAAATACTGAGTTGTACACGTGGCACAAATCCAAAGGCACGAAGCCCTGGATCGGCCGGCGGAAAGCCTATAATGGACGGTACCGACGATTCAACTATGGCCAATGGGGCCTGGGCTTTGCACACTTGACTCTTCCCCTACCCCTAATACCCCTGCACTGTTTGATTTCCGTGCAATCAAACAGAGACCTTTCATTTCACCATTAAACCAAATTTTAATACTTTTTAATCCAAATTTTTAATTCCAAAACCCTAATTCTCCACTATAAATACCATCCCGCACTTTGGCTCAGCATCATTCTGAAATTTCTATCCGAAACTCTTAACTTGTAAGTCCCTCTCAACTTGTGAGTCCCTCTCAATCTCTTTTCCTCTTTATTGAAATTTCATTTCAAAACTCATATCGGTAAGTGGAGTTAATCATTTTTTTTCTAAACCCTAAAAACTTCTTATCTTCATTCTTTGATCAACCAACCTTTTGCACAATACTTGTAACCTTAAACCCTAATATTAAGAATCAAATTTTCATCAAAATTTTCATGTGAAATAACAATATTAACACTTTATCATTTAAATACCATGAACTTTAAATATCATCTTTTATTGTTTTGTTACAAACATACCTTTAGGAAAACTTCATGGGGTAATGACCTACCCCACACGCACACATGGTTCCATAGCACGATACCTCTTTGACATGAATTTTTGTTACGAAGAAAATATTACAAGAAAATACCACTTACTATAAAAATCGGATTTCTTTTTAACGGTGTTTTAAATTCCTTTGCGATTATGCCTCTACAACTCTTGTTAGGGGACCTGATATTAGATGGTGTGGATTATCACACATTATTTGGCTAGTAGAGCGAGATGCAGACCTCCTCACGGAGCATTCGGTATCGAAAGGTTTTAAATATGGTTTTTAAGAAAAACGTATTTTTCTAATTAAATAAAATTTAATTTTTAATAATTAAATAAAAATTAAAAATCCATATATTTTCAAAATATAATAAATTTATAGTTTTTTAAATGAAATAATTACAAGTTTCACTAAAATACCATCAAGATACCAACAAAAGACAAGTTTTACAATAAAATACCATGAACTTTCCAAGCTAAGCAATTATCACTAAAATAGCTCAAATCCTTAAAATTCATATCCATGAAAACCCTAAATAATATAAATAAATTCTCGAGATTTATTTTAAAATTTTATTAAAAATATTTTTCATAAAACTCCTTCGAGTTATATAAAACAATATTTAAGGACTTTAGTAAATATAGGTTTAAGCGGGGTCAATTCTCTTGAGCCCCAGGAGGCCGGAGAAAGTGAGTTCTTGCCTATTTAAGATAGAAAACTTAACGGATTTATCAATGGTAATTATCTTGGAAAAAGATACAAATCCTGTCATCCATGTGCAGGAGTTACCGATAACTCCCGAACCTAATTCAAGATCCAAATCAGTGTACAAGTGTCTGACTCAAGTCTGAGTCTAATTCAAACCTGAATACAATATCAAACATGAATACTTGAACATGAACAAGAATACTTGAATCAAGCAACAATACCAAACATGAATACTTGACTTGACTTGACCGAACCATGGTTATAACTTGACTTGACTACTTGACTACTTGATTACATCCTGAACCTGATTACTTGAACAATTTGTATTCTTGGTCTCGGCAAGACTTGTAAACATAACCTATATAATACATTATGCAGGGATAGCGGGGTAGATTGGTACGGAACGTATTAACATGGCACGAGATGGTCACTTAAAAGACACCTACATGAATTCTCGTGTCGTTGTCCCGCGGGTTTTGACGGGGCCTTGTACTACATGTTACCATAGTCCACGGGGTAAGATGGACTCCTCTCGTATACACAAATATCTTCTGTACCAAGATACAAACAACCACGTTAGAATAACAATCATATACTTGTACAACTTACCAGTTCAATTCTCATTACTTGTTATATTCCATTTCTTCTTTTGGGACTTACCGAGCGTTAGTTCGCTGACGACATTCCTATCTTTTCTTTCTTTGGAATGTTCGTCAGGAGGACCGGACTCTTAGAAGATCGAGCCTAACCAGGAGGACTTAGACCAGCTCACTACCCAACCGGACTTCTAGCTCTTCTTGTATTTACCATCAGTTTGTATGCCCATGTTTAGGCACTGTTTATATCATTGTATCTTTTCATTTTCAAACAGGTGTATGTAAAGTGAATGTAAATAAAAGTTGATGTTTATATTTTTATATCACTTGTCATTCTTGTGCATTTTACATATATTGCTTAATTACGCTTAATGTATTTATTTCATAGTAAATATGTTGCGGCCCGCCACGTCACCATTTCCATACACTGGGAAGCGGGGCGTGACACAAATGTAAGTGATCCTTCCATGACCCCTTGAAATCTAACATGCAAGCCCCCAACATATCTTCTAGTATCTGTATGGTGTGTTCGGGTTGTCCGTCCTTCTAAGGGTGATATGTCGTACTGAAATTGAAGCGTGTGCCTAAACTCTTTTGCAAGCTTCTCCAGAGCTGGGAGAGGAACCTGGTGTCTTGATATGATACGATACTGACAAGCACTCCATGTAGCCTTACAATCTCCTGCATGTACTTTTCTGTTAAAATCTACGTCGATTGACCCACTCAAAATGGCAGAAAGTGAGCCGCCTTGGTGAGACGATCGACAGTGACCCAAATGGCATTGTTGCCCTTGGGACTCCTGGTAAAACCGTCATGATGTCCATGGTCATGTGTTCCCACTTCCACTGAGGAATAGGTAACGGTTGCAACAGACTGGCCACTCTCTGATGCTTAGCCTTCACCTGTTGACTCACCAGGCATTTCAACATGAAGCGGGAGATCTCCCTCTTCATACCATTCCACCAGAAATGCTGCTTCAAGACTGTGTACATATTGGTACTTCCAAGGTGCACTGAATAAGCGGAACTGTGCGCTTCGGTCAATACCATCTGTCGAACCTCGCCCTTCGGCATGCACAACTGACTCCCATATCTCGACGATCCATCTTCATGAATTAGCAAGTTTTTTCTAAGACTTGCAGGTTATGGGCACACCTCGCTTCCGCTGCGCTACTCTAATAAGTTGAGACAGGTCTTCAAAAACCCCTTCAATCGAGCATTTTACGCTTGAGTGGCCTTGATGCGGTCTATCTAGGATGACTGTACTTGAACACTAGCTCCCATTCAAGTCAATCTTGAACTGCTGCAATCATTTCCGGATCCACTATTATGTTGTTTCCAGACATAACATGGCCTAAGGACTTCATTTCATCGAGCCAAACTCGCACTTGCTCAGCTTGGCATACCATTTCTCTTGCCTCAACGTCTGATGTATAGTTTTCAATGCTCCTTGTGCACCTCTTTGATCTTCGAAAATCAGAAGGATTTTGTCGTTATTGGAAAAGATAAAGGTAACACGGTCACTTGCCGCCTTCATGCTCTATCGGTCGAGTAAGAAGGGATACGATAAATAAAAGGACCCGAGATGCTTCTAAACTGGAAGTTCTAACGTCGAAGTATAGCATTAGAAAAATGAACTAAGAGAGGCAAGAAGGAACATGCATGGAATTTAGGATTTCAAGAAGTCAAGAGGTGAAATTTAAGAGACATGAAAAAAGGAGTCGGATTCAATGAATGGGATTTAAGGAAGAAATAAGGAATCCAAAAAATTAAGGGATAAGATCTAATAGAGATGAATGGTTCGCAATTTCATTTCCTTTCCGTCGAAATATGATCGTAAGGGAGAACTCAAGGGAAGCCTCTCCTTCCAGTCTATGTCGAAGTTTTATCTAGTGGTTGGGCTAACGAACTAAAATAAAGTAAGGGGATGTTACTGAAGCAGAAAAAGATATTGCTGGAAATAAATAACGACAAAAGTACCTGAGACTTCATCCCTAAAAACCTCCGCCTCTTCGGCCGTCATAGGGAAAGCCCGTCCCTGATTTGGCCCTTGCGTAGTCTGCCTCAGTCCATGCGTCTGTTTTTGATGTACAGGCGGCGCCCTCGGAATGTCACCTCCCAGCTGAATCCT
Source organism: Agapanthus africanus (assembly GCA_030015575.1). Lineage (NCBI taxonomy): Eukaryota > Viridiplantae > Streptophyta > Magnoliopsida > Asparagales > Amaryllidaceae > Agapanthus > Agapanthus africanus. The sequence continues at coordinate 458,861,082 of JASDDO010000012.1, read as the reverse complement.
CGACGGACAGGTGTTGACCTGGTGGTCAGCAGCTCCACAGACCAAACACTGACCCTTGGTCCTGCGGCAATTTCTCTGAATATGCCCCGGTCTATGACAGTAGTTGCAAACCAGGTCTTTCCGCTGCGGTGGGGCGAGCGGCAGCCCCCTCTGAATAGATCCTGGTGATACTCTATGCTGTCGGTTGGATCCGCTAAGCTCCTTTCTTATAGGGAAACCTTCAACCTGGTGATTTCTAACACCACATATCAAACACTGACCATTGGCCCTGCGGCAATTTCTCTGAATATGCCCCGATCTATTACAGTAGTTGTAAACTAGTTCTTTCCGCTGCGGTGGGTCGACGACACGCTACATCTGAACCCCACCACGCTTCCTGACCGGGATCCCTCCTAAATTCTGGCCAACATGGCGCCTCAGCCCTCCTACCTGAAAGCTCTTCCTCTTATCCATAACAAATTCAATCCTGTGAGTCGCGTCCCACATAATGCCTAGGAGCTCGGTGATTTTGTCCTAGGAACCGAGGTTGGTGGTAACGCCTCGTCGAGCCATGGATCTGAAACGAGATTTTCCGGACGTTATTAGATTCAAAGTTCAAGATAGGACATAGATTTGGAAGTAATTGAATGGAAAGGAAAAGCAAGGTAGCACCATGTAATCAATGGAAAAGAATCAAGGGTAGGAATCTAAGTTACTTAAGCATAATACTACATTGTAACTATGTCATGATACATAGTTACAATCACATAACTCCATCTAAGTTGTCTGAATCCTACGATCAGAGTTAATGAAATATGCAGCATGACACACTAAGGAACTCTAAACACGCGTTCCTAACCTAATCGATCGGTCAAAACCAAGTCTAACTTTAGTCAAAACCTGGCTCTGATACCAACAAAACCTTGTCATGCCCCGCTTCCCAAAATACGAAAATACGAAGTGTAACGAAGGCCTGCTCCTGCGGTAAAAAAATATCCTTTCGTAGTCATGCTACGACTTCTAAACTATACATGTAAACAATAACGATGACAATGTACACAAATATAAAAGTATAACGCTAAAACTCATGCTGCATAAAAAGAACAAGGAGTACAAAGATGGGTCCACGCATAATAGATTCAAATAACAATAGATTCAAATATCCAAGTACAAATCCGGAAAAAGAAATATATAGATTCTTTGTCCCACGAGGGGCTCACATACTAAATACGAACTGAATCAAAATGAAGGAAGAAGCCTACACTAACTACTGCTCCTCAACAAGCTCCTGTAAGTAATCCTGATCTTACTATGTCGGCGGGTTCATCTCTAAACCTGAGATAGCAAGTCCCAGGGGTGTCAGAACACCCAACAAGTACTCAAACGTAACAGAGTGTGATAACATGATAATGGAAGTGTCGTGAAATTCCCGCATGCAAATATGAATATGGTTATATCAACAATAAGAACAAGCATATAAACAGGTCAGGTCAAGTCATAGATGTCACTACAAGGGTAATCTAATCTATCATCAGTTCAAGTATGAGCATCAACCACCGCAAGAGTATTCTCTATACCCAAGGCTAGGTCCAAGGGCAAGGAAACACGGGCCCAACTGAATGTAATAGAATGTATTGTTCCTGCCCGGTACCCCAGCAAATGGTAATGGATTGGTATTGTTCCTGCCCGGTGCCCCAACAAATGGTAATGGATTGGTACTGTTCCCGCCTGGTGCCCCAGCAAATGGTAATGTACTAGTAATAGGACTCCTGAGATTCCGTTGATCGAACTCACTCTCAAACTACCCCAACACCCCGCAGTTCTAAGCTTAATCGTGATAATAAACCCAATCACTAATTATGAATGTCGACTGGACAAGTTATGGATAAGAATCACGCATAATCACGATAATATCACTGAGTAGGAAATAAGTAAACACAAATAAATATTCCAGGACATGTAATTTAGCATTCTAATCTGTGACCATGTTTCAATATCATACCAGCTAACGTACACTCTGGTCCCGTCCCTTACCGGCATCTGCATCTGAGTATATGTTATGCATCTCACAGGTTACATTGAAGTGTCAATAATCAAGAAGTATCATGTCTAAGTGTAGCTTACATGTCATTTGTATAAGTATAGAATGTCGATACAACAAGTAATGTAGTATCATGTCAAAAGTGCTCTCGTACATATCGATGTTTACACGTAATAACGTAATCGCATAAAAAACTATAAACAAGAATATGCATATGCATGCATTCCTATCTGGCAAGTAGATCCATTATTTAACTGAACACAAAGTATGCATGATTTTAAGGGTTGATTAATGGGTGTGCTAGAATCCCAGGGTTTCATCATACACAATAAGCATGATATCAAAGATTCATGATGATAAGATTATGATCTTTTCTTTTTATTTAAAACTAATGAATTTAACGAGCGATTAGCCAATGTCGCGTCAACCAATAAAACATAATCAATAGTACTTGCTTTTGTGATGGGAATCGTTGGATCTTCAATGGAAGACGACGGGAATCTCAAATCGTGTGCTTGGATCGATGGGTGTGGCCATGAAGAAGAAGAGAATATGACAATGACAACAATTGGCACGATGATGATGATTGTGAGCGAAGGCGCCACTGTTGATGGATTTCTCGAGTTTGGGTCTTCTGGTGCTAGGGGATCTCAGTGGGGAAAACGATGCTGGAGGGAAAAAATAGAGAGGAGAGAAGAGAAGTGGGCGGCTAGGGTTTTTAGAGAAAAGATATAGGGTTTTTAGCATGGGGACTTGGTGTTTAAATAGGGGTTCAGTCGGTTACGGGGAGAAAAGATTCGCATGAGATATCAGGAACGCGATCAGATTTGAGTTGAGCTGGCTCAAACTAATGTTGAGTCGTCTTAAAGAGACAGAGAAGAAATATGATATTCTGGACACAGAATGAGCCGTCTCAAAAAGGGGTTGAGCCGGCTCAAATTCATCATGAACCGTCTCAAAGAGATAGAGAGGAAAACGTCATTCTCGAGAACTTGTGAGCCGGATCATAAATTTATGAGCCGTCTCTGACAGACAGAGAAGAATTTGACGTTGAGAACAACTTATGAGTCGTCTCAAACATTGACGAGCCGGATCAGGCTGACACTCGATATATTTATGAACATAGAATCAAAGAAATATGTTCGAATACTTATTTTATTGGTATTTCAAGATATCGGGTGTTACACCTGTGCCATGCCGAATTGTCAAGCAACCATATGGGGGTGATAAGCCTCAACCCCATTAGTTTTCTTGTACAGGGTTATGCTAAGTAAAAGATCCCTTGGAACAAGAATACTCCTGTAAGAACCCTGGAGACCAATTTTGTAATTCTCAACCATATCGGTGTAGAGGGGGAGGTCATGCTCTTCGTCTCGATAGAATTTGCGAAAGTATTGAGAGAAAGGGAGCAGTTGTGCCGAATGATTTGTTGCCAAAGAGGGAGTTCTGAGACTATGATCTCTGGTACGTTGCAGAACTCCGGGAAATACATCAACAACCACAATTGAAGGATCCAGAGAAGGCCAGGCTAGTTGTGGATTTGATGTAAGCCTCCCTTGGCCCAAAGGTTGAGGCAGTGGTAGAGATTCGAGAGAGTAATCTGACCGAAAGTAAGAGTGTTTCCCTCGGCCAAAGTGATAGCCAGGGGGGTACTGGGGGCCGATTTTTTGGTGGTGGTCATGAAGATGTTCCGACTCATCCAGAATAACAGGAAGTCTATGTGCTCGTCTGTCGGGACCCGGTTCTTGCTCATGGAGCAAAGTGCTACACGGAACAAAGTGCCACGCCAAGTGTCGTGTTAAGTGGGCGGGGGCCACCTCTTGAATCCGTGGGGGCCACCTCTTGAGTCCGTGGGACCCACTGTAGAACAATGGGGACTCTTCGGAATACATTCCGAAAGGGGGCAGATCTGTACTATAAATGGAATGATACCACTCTTCAATACAGAGGCGCCTTTTAAGTGAACCGGAACTACAGGAGCTTGAGAACTCCGTAGTTAAGCGTGCTCGGGCCAAGGAAGTCTTGGGATGGGTGACCTCCTGGGAAGTGGCCCCTGGTCTGGTCCGGTTCGCTCTAAAGGGAAAAACCGTGCGGTTTCGGCCAAAGCGGACAATACTCTCTGTATTGAGGGTGGGGCGTGACAGAATGGTATCAGAGCTGGTCCCTCAATAGTAGGTCTGTGGTTCGAGGACGAACCATTGTTCAAAGGTGGGGAGAATGTCGGGACCCGGTTCTTGCTCACGGAGCAAAGTGCCACACGGAACAAAGTGCCACGCCAAGTGTCGTGTTAAGTGGGCGGGGGCCACCTCTTGAATCCGTGGGGGCCACCTCTTGAGTCCGTAGGACCCACTGTAGAACAATGGGAATTCTTCGGAATACATTCCGAAAGGAGGCAGATCTGTACTATAAATGGAATGATACCACTCTTCAATACAGAGGCGCCTTTTAAGTGAACCGAAACTACAGGAGCTTGAGAACTCCGTAGTTAAGCGTGCTCGGGCCAGGGAAGTCTTGGGATGGGTGACCTTCTGGGAAGTGGCCCCTGGTCGGGTCCGGTTCGCTCTAAAGGGAAAAACCGTGCGGTTTCGGCCAAAGCGGACAATACTCTCTGTATTGGGGGTGGGGCGTGACATCGTCTTTAGAAATGTTGCCACTCGGCTGCTTATACTTGCTTATGAAACCCTTGAATGAGCCTTTCATTGTTGCTACTACTGAGGTCTGATTCTCGTATTTTTGATAAGGAAGTGGGTCGAAGCGATTTCGGATGTTGACTTCAAAGCTTAGCTACATATTGAGAAGAGTGGAAGTGGCTGGACCAAAGTGGAGATGAAAGCTGTTCGAAGTCAACGACTAGAAAAGAAAGGCTACCGATATTAAATCGATGTTGAGGGGAAGAGCTCCCAAAGAAAGGGCTAAGAGTGAAGAAATGCCCTGGTTTCCCATTGAGCATGATACTTCGGGTATGTCCTTTGATAGCGACTATCCCACCCCTTCGGGACATTCTTAGGCCATATCTCTGGGAGATTTTCAAGGCAAGAGCCGAAGGATTCTAACGTTGGAGAGTCGGCCGAAATTGCATGACCGAAAAGACCCATTTGATCCGGCCGCTTGGGGAAGAAGTTCGACCACAAAGCCGGAGGCATCTCGACGGTATATTGAGGGCCCATAGATGTGTAGCCAGGAGCATTAGAAGCTCGAAAGGGTCTTCCCAATGAAAAATGGGAAAAGGACAGACTGCTTGCATACGAATGATGTTTGACTGTCGTAGAAATTCATGGCGATATGGGACTAGGACCATAGAGTTTTCACAGAAGATCTCTTCCTCTGGGCGAAGCTCTTCAGATGAGAGGTTCACAAGCGGGAGATTGATCAGAGGGAGAATCGAAGCTTTGGGAGCCATCGGAAATAGCTAACAAGTCAGAGAGGACGACGGAGGAAGAAGCAGAAGCCTTGGTATACTCTGGAGTGAGAGGGGAAGATTTGCAGAAAAATGGAGAAGAAGACTCTCTTCAGATTTGATCCATGGTTAAAAGGGATCGGCAACCAAATGATGAGTGATACGTGTCTCGATTAAGTGGTGGATATGGAGCATGACAATCGAAATTCCCGCCATGATTCAAATTTGTTTTATTCGGTGTAAAGAATAAGGAGATATGTCGACTGATGTCAACAATTTGATCATAGAAGATACGGCATGTCAATCACATTAAATATGGAGGCCGCTGGAGTGGTTCACGTATGCTCGGCTTTGAACTGCTTAGCAGAGAACGCGTGAAGGGGTAGATGTTTGCACAAAAAAGTGGCATCTGGTTGGACAGGCTGAATAAGGTGTGGAAGAGAAATGATAGTTTGGCTCAAACCACTTGGGGACGAATCGGTTACTTAAGGAACCGGCTCGAGATAGTCAAGTGAGATACAAAAGATCAGAATGGTGTCTTATGAGAGATTTGCAATCAATCAGAACCTGGTGATTGCGAAACGTAAACACTAAGCAACGGTATGATTGGTACTTGAGTCAAGGAAAATCTAGGATTTTTGAACTACTTCCTAACAAACCTTAGTTCTATAAAAGCCAGAGTTCAAGACGAAGAAAAGGATCTCTCTCAATCAATCAACCAATTATCAATTTTCCTAGTTCAAAGGCTTCGCGGCCTCCCTACCGTAGTTCATGTAATCCAGATCTTCAGTGATTAACGCATCTCTATCGAGGCCCTGTCGAGAGTTGAGATGACCAGCCCTCCTTGATCAGATATGCCTCCACGTTCTATTATATCTACTCTACAGAAAGCAAAGCACCAAGATAAAGGAATGCCCATCAACCTTCCTTTCAGCGTGCCAGCGTTCATATAACGCCGATTAAAGTATGGTCGAGGGCGCCGATGGCTGGATCAGGGTTGTTATCATGGTTACGAGAGGTTCAGACGTCCATCCTTACTCTCGTAACATGGTAATAGAACCTATCTCGGCCTCCGACCATATCAAGCTTGGTGGTCACAAAACAGGGGATTTAGACGTCCATTCCTGCCCTTGTATGGTGATTCCGATATTGGTCTCGGTCTAGGCGAGGCGATCGGCCCTCTGCTCGGTCTGGTAATAAACGACCGAGCGATTTAGATGTCCATTCCTGCGCTCGGGTATTGAGAGCAGGCCGAGCGATATGGCCGATGAATCATGATTCGGCTTAAGGCTCACTGTGTAGGAGATTTAGATGTCAATTTCTGCTCTTGCACTCGGTCTTCAAGACGAGATCATAATCTAAGGGTTTTAGAGTATTATTATCGTCAAATCACATGTAACTGTAACCTAAATTTTTATCAATAATACGATAGATTGATGACTATTATCGTTGCTATGTCATTTATAAATTTATGTCCATGCAACCAAGTGGTCTATTTTATTTTATTAAGGAAGAATGTTCTCCCCTTCTTCTAACGACGGCCTATCCGTCAAGAGAGACAGTGTCGTGTTAATTATTTTTGTATTTAGTACAGATCTAATTTTAGAACGAACACGTTGGATGTTGTATCTTGGGGGCAACATGTAGAGATCAGCTGCATCGGTGATGAACCTGTAAGTGCACGGCGGCGCCCCGGCCTCCATCCCGAGGCCAAAATGCGGAAGCGGTGATAAACTTTAATTTTGCGAACTTAGCAAACCAGCACCACCGCGCACTAAAAACCCGGATCGAACCATTAACTAGTCCTAGCTAACTACAAGATAGGGAATAGAGATATACCGACTGATCCGAGTCCTCCGGTCTTCTCGTCGTCGTCCCGATCTCCTGCGGAATGTCCTGTCTCCACCTCGTCGCCGGAAGTGCACCACATCGCCTACTTCTTTTACGGGCTCCCACCTCAATGCCGAGGCAACTCGGGCACGAAGCTGGCAAGTCGACGTGCCCAAGATTTGCTGTAGAACGTGTAGTACTCATGTCTCATTTGGGGTTATAGGAATTGCCTTTTGGTGGAGGAAGTGATACAAGCTTTTGGAGGAGGAGCTAAAGGGATTTTCCAACATCAAATGAACCAAAAACCCCCTACCAAAATGTTTGGACAGCCCCCATCAAGAGAGTGGCCGGCCATGCTAGATGAGGGAGGGAGTGAATTAGAGAGTAATCCAAGTGAGAGGAAGAAAAGGCCAACATCAAAAGAAATGATCACAAGCCTAAACTAACACTCCAACAACCTCATCATCAACAACCATGATGACCAAATATAACCAACACTCCACCACAACTATCACCTCACAAAGTCAAGCAATGATAGAAGAAGAAGTCAAGGTCAAAGTATGGTGCAACCATCATAACACAAGAATATGCAAAGAACCCCTCCAGAAATACTTATTTGCAACAATGCAAATAAGCCCTCCTCCACCAAACTTCGGCCAATGAACGATACAAAGGAAATTGGCCGAAACGGAAAGCAAACTGGCAACTCCAGAAAACTGGTCCCGTAATAAATTACAGGAAAACCCCGATACTGTGCATACACACCCGCATTTGTATTCCGACCGAAATACAAATGCAATGAGACAAAATCTACACTGTATTATACTAGTATCCGGCTTATACCAAAGCCGACTAGTAATATCCGTTCGATCCTGATCCGTGCAATACCACACGTATCTGATCGAACCCTGCCATATAACCATACGGCCAGTAGTACAAACTGTCCGATCCTGATCCGTGCAATACCGCACGTATCTGATCGGACCTTGTCATATCTCCATACGGCCTCTACAACTTTTCGCCCGAAAGCTGAGTAACTAAATGTGGGGGACTCTAAAGACTCGTCAACACCTTGGTTGTGGATTTAACCACTAGCACGTCAGAGGTATAAGCCAATACGTAACGGGCTACCAGGTATTGACTAAAAGGGACGTCTATGAGCGAACTCAGCCCGACAACCCTACTGAGCCTGTCAGTGACAATATCCGTACAGTCCGGTCCGTTCGTCTATGAGCATCGCATGGCGGGCCTAGGGGGTTGGTAAAAGTCAGACCCCCAAAAGCGGTACAAGTCGTGTCGGAGTGTAGCCCAGAACACCCTGAGATACTACTGGAATACCTACCAGTAAATCTCCTTGCCTCGGCCGAGGGCTTCGTGTAATGGCTCTCCTAGACACAGCGCGACCTCACCCCCAATACCGGGAGAGACGAACCCCTGAAGATGCGCTCACTGCCTCCATGTGGCTCGGGACTGTACCCAACTAAAACCTGTTTGCACGACTCCTTTGAGCCGTGGTAGGGTAGTAATCAAAGTACAGTAGGAACTCACACGAGACAAATGACGATCCCCAGGTCGATGAACTAACCTGTACACATGTCACCAGGGAACTGCCATCTGACGTCTGGTATATGACCAACTAGCATGTTCCCGGCGAGTCCTGTCCGTTGTACTCATAACCCAATGAGCACCTGTATACATCTTAGGTGAACGAACTGACACCAGTGGCTTGTGAGACCGGCCACCGCCCCTCGTCGGGGTCTCGAATGTACACACTAGTCTACTCTGGAGTATGGATGCCCTATCTCGAAACTCCCACGACTAGGGACCATTTAAGGATGTGCTTATAGACTACCAGCCCCCACGTATATGATCGCCCTCATACTGCTGGTGGTCAAGCAAGAATCCTAGGGGCTCTATCAACGTGTAATAGCGACTTGTCAGGTCACCTAAAGCAGTACACGATGATAAAGGTAAACCAGATAGCATACTATCATCATGAGTAAGACTGCCCTATCGGGATAGGTCCTCCATCAATCATTGTAATCACGTGCCTGTGATCGAATAATTGAATCTGAGGGCACTATCTCCAACAGAACCACTAGTTTCTTATCACGGTGGCATGAATTGCTTTAAAAAATGCGAAATATCCGTGTCTCGGCCGACGGCTTCACCAAACTTAATTTGTATTAATTTTTTTTGTATTTCAATATGTAAATATTTGTTGTATACTTTACAAGGTAATTTAACTTTGGTTCCATTGTTTACCACCAAGGAACAACACCAATTTCCTCATGGAACCCTAAAATGTATTTTCCTCATGATCCCATCTCATTCTTATTTATATTTTGATTGATTGGATTATACATTACAATTTTTTGGTAAGATCCTAGAATAGTTTTTCTTTTTCTACATCTCATCTCATTTTTATTTATTATTTAATTGATTAAATTATATTTCATAAAACCCTAAAAATATTTGGCCTCTAACTTATTTATTTGATTATTTATAGTAATTTTTTTTTAGAAGGAATTTTTTTATTTTGTATCAATTTTTATTATTTTGATTTTAGATGCTTACAAGCTTTGATCTTTTCCATTTCGATTTTTAAATGTGCTGATAAGTTAGAAATTTATATTATGTTTGGCTCTGATAAAAGTATTATATAACGAGCAAATATTAAGAAAAAGTAGATTAAAATTTAATAGTATACAATTTTCATATTTTAAAATTTTTTGTTAGTATGTATTTATCAATATTAAAAGTTGACTTGTCAGTTATCAATAAATTCTGCTATAATTATTTTATTAAAATATCAAAAATAGAAATTATTAATTTTAATCAACATTACACATTTTTAAAATTAAAGAGATAATAAAATTGTTACTTGACAAAAGCCCTTAGAAAGAAAAGTCATAATAAAAATTGTATAAGAACTCGAATAAGTCCATACCAAAGGTCTGAGTCCAAATTCAAATCCAACACGAAAGTCTGAGTCCAAATCCAAATCCAATATGAAAGTCTCAGTTCAAACCCAAATCCAACATGAAAGTCAGAGTCCAAATCCGAATCCAACATTTAAGTCCGAGTTTAAATCCAAATCCAAAAATTGCCTGACAATTGTCCAACTTATACATTAGAATCCTAGCTACAAACTTATTCTCATACTTATGTATGCATCAATGTGGGTACAGTTATTTGCATGTATCCCTGAGTTATTTCCTATCAAAATGTTTTTGGCTATAGAAAGATTTAATAAAATTTATATGGTTGCAAGTAATCTTGATCTTAATGCATACCAGGTAAAAAGATTCGATAATGTTAATATTGAGGAGTTTTGAGTTATTATTTTCTGGCACAAATACCCTCTCTGTTGATAAAAAAAACCTTGAAAAATGCTCAAAAAAACCTTGAAAATTGCTCAAATTCAACTATACAAAACAAAAACAAGTACTTAGGCAATCATTTGAATTATTTAGTTTGAATTGAACTAATTTTGAGCTTTATTTAGGGTTTCGATCCATCAGTAAACCCTACTTCTTAAAAATTTCCTTTCTAACCGAATTGAGAACCACATTACCCAAAATAACCACGCTCCTATGAAATTTCTCCTTGTTAATTAGAAGATAATCATCTAACATTGATGTGGACGGCCTCACTCCCAGGTCTATATTTTTTGGGGGGCAAATTCTTAGGTATCTGGGTGCACGTGTGTGTTTGTATGTTTGTGTTTGCTATGTGAGTGGATGTGGTGTGTGCAATTAATCTACTATGTTTCCTAACATAAATCTTAGATTCCTAACTTAATATGTTCGAACATATGTGTTGGCTATTGGGCTTTACCCGGTCCAATACCCGACCCATATATATATATATATATATATATATATATATATATATATATATATATATATATATATATATATATATACCCGGCCCAATACCCGCCCCTTCGAGATAGATATATATATATATATATATATATAGAGAGAGAGAGAGAGAGAGAGAGAGAAGAGGCCATAGGAGGGAATTTCCTTCTATGGCGTCGAAAAAACACACCCTCCATCTTATTTCCGAAGATCGGAATGCATCATCTTCATCGTTATCATCTAAGATGTGGGTACACCAAATTTCATGTGATTCTACAACTTTTTCACCGTTGATTTAGCAATGTAAAAAGTTCTATTGTCGCTAAACCGTTAATTTTGAACCCACTAATTCAACGGTAAAAAAGTTGTAGAATCACGTGAAATTTGATGTACCCATATCTTAGGCTCAATACCCGCCCCTTATATATATATATATATATATATATATATATATATATATATATATATATATATATATATATATATATATATATATATATATATATATATATATCTTTGCTATGGTTAATTAATCTAATTAAGAGATAGAGAAATCTAAGAGATTGTGGGGGTTTGAGCCGTCGTCTTCTCTTCTTCAAGTTCTGTCGATGGTTGGTTTGCAAGGTGATCACGTGGGAGATTCTCGCTCATTAAGGATGCGGTTTCTCTCCGGCCGTTGCAGAAAGGCAAAGGTCAAAGTTTGTTGTGGTAACGTGTACGAGGATAACGATCCCACCACTTTCGGGTTAAGATAATTTTGGTAGAATCTTGTGTGTAGATCTTCTTTTCCGCTGCCATGATTTTATATTATGATCTATGCATCTAAATGCTACATTGGAGTCAGATTCTAGATACCCATGTTTGTAATTCATAGTTAGATTTATATTTTAAAAATTGTTACAACTCAAAATTGCGTTTTTTTATCTAAGAGTTGGATCAAATTTTTTATCAATTTTTATAGATCCGCAATTACTAGCGTTGTTGATGGAAATAGAACTTTGGATATATTTAATTTTTTTTATACATCATATGTCGTCTAAATTAGATCTATTTTTTGTGAAGTTGTGATAATTAAAAAATTGTTTCTTGATTTGAGGAGTGGCCATGAATCAAAATTGTGAGAACTTTTTTGTGCTAAAAATTGGATCTTGGCTATAAATTTTTTGTGAAAATTTAAGATGGTTAGGCCGTAATTTTTTTGGAAAAGCAAAATTTCCATCCCTAAATTTTTTTTTTGGTAGGTATATAGGATTTAAGATAAGATATTTGGTTAACCCAAATATTTTATTGCTTGAAAAATAAATCCAGAAATTTTTAAAGATTTTTCTGGACTTTTAAAAAATATTTTGAGTTATTTTTTTATTTTAAAAATAAATCCAGAAAATTTAAACTATTTTAAAATTAAAAAAAAAGATATTTTTCGGGTCTGGAACAGCCCAGAACCACTCGACGCCTGTAGGTGCTGGGAACGTGCAGGCCAGTCCCAGTTAGGCCTAGGTTGATCCTGCACGTGCAGGCCAGCTCAGGCTGAGCCACGTGCAGGACAGGCCCTTTTGGGTCTGGGTTGACCCAGCAAGCCGGGCTTACTGGGTCAGATTTTTTTTTAAAAAACAAGATTTTTTCCTTTTCTGAAATTATTTTAAATTCAGAAAATATTTTCTCTCTTAAATAATTCTAAGAATTTGGGAAATTTTTAAAGATGGTCCACGTATACTTTCTAAAAATTTTATTTCGGGGTTTAAGGGACATAAAAGCCGTTTAAAATTTTCGAATTTTTTCCCCACTTAAAATTTTCCATAGGATTATGAGGTTACACTATTTTAACTCTGGGAGTTATATTATTTTTAGGATTTTTTTTCCTTCACCAAAAGTTCCAAAATTTATTCTCACATAAAATCTTGAAGATTGTATGGGTAGTTTGGTCCAGTAGGAGCTCCCGGAGCGCATGCCAATTTCACGAGAAACAAAAATTCCTAATAAAACGGAAAAGATTAAATGTGAAATTTGTTAGATTGTCTTGTTGCATATTGTGATGTGCATGGCATACTTAATGAATAAAGATGCATGTTGCATTCATTAATAAAATTTGACAAGTTTCAAGTGGGAGATTTCATAATAGAGTATGAATTAAGATTCAACTACCCTATATATTAGGCTTCTAGAAATCTTTAAACCATTTTTCAATCATTTTAAAAAATTCTTAAATTTAATATTTTTGAAGGATGTGATTGGGGCCGTAGGCTTTCTTCTCTTTTTTCGGGGTGTAAGTTTATTATTTTTGTTAAGATGGATTGAAGACGAATCATACTCTATTAAAAGCTAATAGTCTTAACGCACTTAAAATGAATATTTTGTCTTAAAAAGATGAATTCCAAAACGATTATCGCCGATCTCACCAAGGTTGACAAGCTAAATGGTGATAATTTTATCGACTGGCGTCGAAAGATATGATTCCTATTGAATGAACAAGAAATGCAAGACTGTACCAAGGTAGAAATGCCTGAACCACAGCAGGGATCCACTCAACAACATAGGAGGGTTGCGGAGGAGTATAAGAGCTGGGTCCAGAAAAATCATTCGGCGCTGTACATCATGTTAGCCGCGATGAGGAACGGTCTCATCGGTGAGTTTGAGAACTATCCAACAGCGAAGAGACTCTGGAAGGCTCGCTTTGGATATGTCTCACCGATGCGGATCCGGGCGCTAACTATCAAGATGGATTCGTACAAGATGACGGTAGGGCAGGACATCAAGTTTCATTTTCAAGTGATGGCATCGATGATCAGGGATCTTGGAATTGCTGGAGCTGCACTCAACAACAGTAGCAAGTTCAGGCCGTCATCCAGGCTCTGCCCGATTCTTAGGATGCTCTCAAACTCCTTTTAGCCCATACTGAGAACGTGAATACGTTCAAGAACATAAGGACTAAAATTGAGTTTGAAGCGGAGCATAGGGGCACCCTGAAGGCTAAGAAGCCATCATCCTCAGCTATGGCAGCTAAAGGCTCCAACCCGAAGGCCAAGAGGCCTAGACGCAAGGGGTCCTATAAGGAATCGAACAAAGAGGCGAAGGATGAAAATGTGAAGCCCAAGAAGCCTAAGAAGCGCTGGAAAAGATCAGCTAAGAGGGATGCATACTTCAACTGTAGGCATCCAGGTCACTTTGCTCATGATTGCAAGGGGTCTAGAAAGGTAATCTCTCGCTCATCTTACTAGAAAGTATTAGTTGCTAGTACAGTGATGATGGTTGACTCTATAAATTTATGGATTGTAGATTCGGGAGCCACGGATCACATATTTTGAGATGGAGAAAGGTTCGTAAAGTACAGGAGAGTACCCACCAGGAGCCGGAAGATTTACGTGGGGAATGAGTCCTATGTCAAGGTGCAAGGCATCGGGATGTATCAGCTACCTACGAGTTCAGGGAACTGTTAGTTATATGTATGCCCTAGAGGCCGTTATTGTACATATGTTGTATATTATAGTGGATGCTTGGACATACATAGGGAGGACTTTCTTGCTCGACATGATAGTATGCTATCTAGTTACTCTTTATCTTAATATGTACACTGATTGTCTCTCTGTTACATGTTGATAAAGCCCTAAGGATGTGTACTTGACTACCTGGATTATGATGTGAATCATACTAGTGGGACAATGGTAGTCTGTGAGTACATCCTTTAATATCCCTAGTCGTAGGTGTATCGAGACGGGACATCGATATACCAGAGTAGACTAGCGTATAGCTTCTCGACCCATGTAGATGGGCGATGGATGATCCCATATCCATTGGTGTTTGACATCAGAGATGATATACGGGTGCTCAGTGGAAACTGGATACACTGGAAGGACTCGCCGAGAACTCCTAGATGGTATTATACCTCACGTCAGATGGCAGTTCTCTGGTGACACTGGTACAGGTTAGTCTGTCGACCCGAGATCATCATAGAGTCTTGTGTGATTCCCATTGTGCTTTGATTTCCACCTTACCACGTTCAAGAGAACGTGCAAAACGGTGGTTTTTGGGTACAGTCCCGAGTCACATGGAGGCAATGAGCAATAGGAAGGGATTTTGTCTCTCCGGTATTGGGGGTTAATGTTGCGCTGTGCTCGATTGGCCATAACAAGAAGTCCCTGACCAGGGCTGATTCTGAGATTTACTGGTAAGTGTTATCAGTAGTTTCTCGACCCATTATGAGCCTCACATCGGCATGACTTATCAAGTTATTGGGGTCTGACGTTTACCACCCCCAGGCGAGATATGCGACATATCTAACGAAGAAACCAGACTGTACGGTAGTGTTACTGTTTGGATTCGTAGGAGTATGAGCAGGCTTGCTTGTTGATCTTCTGATCGCTCAATACCCGGGTGGCCATTACGTTTAGCAGACCGCTTGCGGCTTGCGGGTGTTTGATATGATCATCACCTGCTGCCGGCGTATTGACGAGTCTTTAGAGTCCTACACAGAGGTTTTCTGGTTCATGCGAAACGGGGTAGGAGCACATATGTGATATGTGCGGGACCGAGATTAATGTGCGTATGTGATACCGCATTCTATTCTCGCGATATGTGATATCGGTCGGTTATATGTGATATAGCCGGGTTATCGGATCAAGTGTTGATTCAATAGATTGTTACAGTTGATATCAGTCGGTTGTATGTGATATACCCGGATTATTAAATCAAGTGTTGATTTAATAATTTAATGTATAATTATATATTAACATACATTAACTAATATTAGCTCGCTTAAGATTTCTTTTCTCACTTGTATGCATATAGAATATATGTGATATATATTAATGTACATTATTTTGTGTCATGCTTGATGCCACATGTGACATGGGTGTACGAGACTCACACCAAGCTTCTGATAATGTTAAGGTTTTATTTATTTAAAGTAAATCAAAATTAGTGGAATTAAGTCACATGGTTAAAGTTTGTAGAAGCTTGTGGAACCATTGACCAAGTCCACTCTTTTTGTTTTACTTGTAGATATTTATTAACCTAACCATTATTGTTAGCCATGGTTTAATCTCTACATGGGTTAGTATATGATACTAACTCACCTATGGTTGTTATTCTCACCTCATGAGTTCATTCTCTCATTCTTCACTTGATCTTCTTCTTCCTTATAAGAAAAGCTCACTAGCTTTTCTCAAGATGAGAAAATATTGTGAGAAAAATAAAACTAAAGTGAGACCATTTCCTACTTCATCATTCTCTACTATTAGTCATTTAGTTTAGGGTGTTTGCTTCACTAATTTCACCATTAGTGAAGAGGTAGCATGAGCTTGAGTCTCCTCGACGTAGATCATCTTCGGCCTCGAAGACTTCGAGCAAGCTTGTTCATTTCTCCGAGAGAACCCTTTCTAGAGTTCGGGTGTTCATGACTTGCAGCGAAGGGACTACTACACAGAGCATTAGAAGTGAAGGACCGGTCTACAAAGGTTGTATTCCTCATTCACTCAGATGTAAAGTTGTTTACATGTTGTTTCGTCGCATTTTCTAGTAAAGATTCTATGGTTATGGTTAACTAGAACGGCAAATTTTTGAAATTGGCATGGACGATACCTCCTGAAACCTTGCTGCCGACCTAGGGACCCCTGCAGGAATGATTGGCTTATCCATGATATTTTATATTCTCCAAGGATGCAGTGGAACCTTTTATCAGTGGTTAGGTTAGTTAGTGTTCGCCACCGAAAGACGCGACTGGGACGTTGGGACGTCCGGCCTGAATTTTGGGGGCAGATGCTATTTAGTTTTATCTGTCCACCTCTCTGAAGATACCAAGTTGATTTATGGAACCGTATATCGGAGGTTTAGACAGATGCGGCCGTTGTAGCAGACTTCGTCAAATTCCCCCTCGTTTACGAGAGGTTTTTGATTGTGGGGACGCTCTTCCCTGCAGGTGCAAGCCCCTGCAGTTAATTACGCTATCGCATAGCGGTAACCACTTTCTCCTTCTCTAGATGGTCACTTCGTGTCGTGTGTGTTTGTTTTATTTTCGGTTCCCCGTGGATCATATACGGAGACTAATGTATGTTGTCTCCCGTAGGGCATGGATTAGTCCAAATCCGTATTTTCTTAGATTTGGGTTTGATTTGGGTTTAAGGATCGTTAATCTCATTGAGATTAAGATCAACTTAAACGTTTTTTGAGGATATGTTAGTCTAATTTTAGACTAAGATCTACTCAACAGGATTTCGGGATCATTTAGATCCAACGAAAGAATATTTGGACTCTATCATTTTAGTTTAGGGACGTTGCGGTCCATAAGTTTAAGGACATCATAGTCCATGGAGTTTAAGGACATTATAGTCCATGGAGTTTAAAGACGTCATAGTCTGTGGGGTTTAGTTTAGGGACGTTGTGGTCCATAAGTTTAAGGACATCATAGTCCATAGAGTTTAGTTTAGGGACGTTGCGGTCCATAAATTTAAGAACATCATAGTCTATGGAGTGTCTGGTTTTCGGGACCCGTCACCTCTCTGAAGACGTTGAAGAATTACAACGACACATATCAAAGGAATAAAGAGATGTACCCTTGAACCAAGTTTGGTTGGGAGATCTGTAGTCAGGCTTGGAACTAAGACCAATTGTGAGCATATGGGCTCAGCTAGTCTGAGCTAGGGACTTGTGGCCAACTTGGGCTCAGCCCATTCAGTTCTGATTAAACTGTTGAACATTTGTTTTGATGTTGAACATTTGTTTGGGTGTTAAACATTTGTTTGAGCTTAACCTCTTTTGTTCAATAATGCAGAGCATTAATTTTGGGTTCTGACACCCCTTCTTCTTGTGTCTTTTTATTGAGTGTTGGACACTCTTTATTATGGCCCTAGGCTTTATTTAAAGAACACTTTGTGTTTCCTCAGCACACATGTGAGGAGCACGTGGTGCGCTTGGCGCTGAGTGCCAGACCTGGAGCGCTAAGGCGCTTCTTATGAAATAGCGCACACGTGAAGAGCACGTGGCGCGCTTGGCGCTGAGCGCCAGACCTGGAGCGCTAAGGTGCTTCTTATGAAATAGCTCACACGTGAGGAGCACATGGCGCGCTTGGCGCTGAGCGCTAGCCAATGAGTGCAGAGCGCTCTTGATCAATTCTATGCTCGGAGAATTAAGAGACTTTGTCTCGTGGATCCAAGAACTAAGTTCTTATTTTAATAGGAGATGCTATGATCTCTTATGTTTTTGTGAAAGACTTTGTCTTTGTCTTATAGATCTGTGATCTAAAGAGAACTAAGTTCTTATTTTAATAGGAGATGTTATGATCTTTTCTATTTTTGTTAAAGACTTTGTCCTTGTCTTATAGATCTGTGATCTAAAGAGAACTAAGTTCTTCTTCCTCCTTTTTTATGATGAGATGCTCCAATCTCTCCTACTCTTATGAAATACTTCTGTCTTTGTAGATCTATGATCCAGAAAAAGAACTAAGTTCTTTTTTTTTTGATGAGATGTTTTGATCTCTCTGTTTTATTTACCTTGAAGAAATTCTTCTTTTTAGAGCTTGCTCTTCTCTTTTTCTTTTTTGAAGTTTATGGGGGGGATTCCTCTCTTTAAGACTTGAAGTCTTGGGTCTTTTATATAGGGGAGGCTGATTTGTTGAATCAGTTAAAGAAATCTTTCCTCTGATTGATTTGGGGATGTTTCTCACCGTTGGATCTTTGATCCAAAGGCTTCTATTTTACAGAAGGCAATCTTCTTGTTTCTAACAAGATCAAGAAAATATTTTCCCATACAGAACTTATTCTGTATCTTGGTGATTTTTAATCACCATTGGATCTTTGATCCAACGGTGCTCTGATTTACAGAGTACGATCTTTCCTGTTTGGAAAGATTTGAGGAGTATTCTCTCAACAGAATTTTATTCTGGTAATTTGATGATCTTTAATCATTTTTGTTGAATCTTTGATCCGAGGGTGGGGAACATTTAGTTCCAATGCTAGCGCTCTCGTGATTTGCACATGAGCGCTGCATCAGAGTCTTTGACTCTTGGCACGGGCGCACTTAGTGCCAGCGCTCTCGTGCTTTGCACGTGAGCACTGCATCAGAGTCTTTGACTCTTGGCGCTGGCGCATTTAGCGCTGGCGCTCTCGTACTTTGCACGTGAGCGCTGCATCAGAGTCTTTGACTTTTGGCGCTGGCGCATTTAGCACTAGCGCTCTCGTGCTTTGCACGTGAGCGCTGCGTCAGAGTCTTTGACTCTTAGCGCAAGCGCTTTTATGGAACGCTGCTTCATTTCAAATTTCAAAATTTGAATAGAGCTTTTCTCTGATAGGGGGAAACAAATGCCCCCCCACCGTTGCGCTCACGTGGCTTACACGTGAGTGCAGCGGTGGCAGCCTCTCCACCGTTAGATTGTCTTGGAAGTTGGATCGACTTCCAGTGTCTATAAATAGGGTCTTTGGCCCCTTTGAGATGACATATGTTCATCTTCTTGTTTTCTTTTTCTTGAGAATTTAATTCTCTTTCAGAGCCAAACTCTCTGCCTCAAAAAACTCCTTTAGAGTTAAGGCTCTGTCAAATTTTTTTGTAAGATTTGAACCTATTTACAGAGCTTTGCTCTACTTTGATCACAGATCTTAAAAATTTTTAGGCTTTCTCAACCCGTTAACTAAAAACCAGAGCGTTGCTCTTTCTAGATCATGGATCAGAAAAAGAAATCTTTTTTATGATTCCTTTAACCCATTAATGAAGAACTCTTAGAGTTCGCTTTACTGATCTTTAAACATCCTGAAATTTTTAACTTCCGTAAAAAGCTTTGCTTTTAGGGTTTTTGATGGATTGTTCCATCTTCTTTGCAGAGCATGGCTCTTCAGAATTTTTAGGGGAATTTTTATTCCCTCATAATTAGAGTTGACAGATGTCACTCCTATCTGCAGAGCGTTGCTCTCAAGTAGTCTCTCATTAAATGAGAATCATTTTAGGATTCCCTCCTAAATTGCACAAATTTGAATTTGTTGGGTGTCTTAATTAGCACTTATTTTCTTCATGCGGATATCAAGATTTGTTTATGTAACATTTCAGAAAAATAAAATATTATTTATGGGAATTTTTATAATAAATAATAAATATTATGAATATTTTATTATTGTGGTATAATTAAATACCGATAAATTAGAAAATATTTGGAAAATTATAGAAATTACTGAAATGAGGGTGCCTTAGATGATTTAAGCAAATGATAAATTCTTTATGATTAATTATATTCCATTTTAATGCTAATCGCGATTAAATATCATTAATCGTGCATTAAGCTTGATTTGTGCGCATGACATGCACCATATCATATTACACATTATTACATTTTTCTACCATGGTCTTTTCTTTATTTTCATGCATGGCTTTGTTTTAAGATACGATAAAAGAAAAAGGAAAAAAAGGAATAGGATAAAATAGGTGTAGCATGGTGAGAGGTATGGGCAAAAGAGAGAAGGAGAGGGGTTTTCTTCGACCTTGGTCATTTGTTTCCCTCTTCAATTACCTTCATCATTTTCCTCCTCTCATTTTCCTCATGGCTGCCCTCTCCTCCATCCCCTTCTACCTCTTCACTTCACCACAAAATCCACATCAAAACGCTTCATTTTCTTCACAAAAAGCATGCACAAGATCATCACAAGCAATTTGGACCAAGAAAGTTTGGATTTTGAGCACTTGGGGCAACTCAAGAAAATTCTTGAGTTGCCAAATGAGGTACTTTCATTACCATTAGTATTATATTTGATTCATTTTAGTATCTATGTTAGTTTAGAGTAGGTTAACTGAGGTTTAGTGAACTTTGAAAATTCTAAGTTAAGGATTAGGGTTTTAATAGTGACCTTAAACCCCTGTAAGGATTGTATATTGGACTGAAACCATAGAGTAAACCCCCAATTCATAAAATTAGAAACCCGGATATCGGAAAATTGTGAGAATTGTGATAGTATTTTGACATCTGCTATGACCCGAGACACCTGAAAATTTTATAGCGATCACAGTGAGTCGTGCAGGCAACCTAGAAGCTACCCTAGAGCCCCGAGGCCCTAACTCCTTCACATGGCCGCAATTTTAATCATTCTAGCCCAATTTGTGGCCAGGGTAGGGTCGTTTGGGTCCGTGTTTGGTCCAGGGCTTTATCTTCAGTAAACTAGACCCCTCCCATGTGCAGAATTGGCTAATTTCACCTAGGGTAAAATCTGGAGCTGTTTTCTTGAGTTGCTGCTTTGTTTCGCGACTTCGTTTTAACTTGAGTTTTGGTATTTATATTTTATCCCGATCACTTGGCGTTTGTACGTCGGTATCGGGAGTTGTTGATTATTCTTGCATGCGTAAACTATAGGTTTAAACCTATGTGTGATTCGTGCGACATTTTGGTTTTCGTGCGTGATTTCCGTTTACGATGCTATATGTGTATATATGTAGGTACCCCCACGTGGACTTTGGATGATGAAGAAAAGGATGGCGTCATTGACTTCGGCAAGCAAGGATCAAAGTGAGTAGATCTATATTTACGGGGGAAGTCGGGTGGATGGCGTATAGCACCCCCGCAAGTTTTTGATGGAAACCGATCTATAAGATACCGTCGTAGAAACCTAGATTAGAAAACTAGGGATTTAGTTAAAGAGATAGTTAGAGAAGATGTGAGGATTTGAATATATATATATATATATATATATATATATATATATATATAAGATATGAAATGAAAGCCTTAGGGATATGATAAGTGAATGTGAATCACGACTTATAGATATATAGTTGCACCAGAATAAGTATGAGTTTTAGAGTAACATGACATTGATGTATAGGGTAGAATGTATATGTAGAATTGACTGGATGTGAGGTATAAATGCGATGAAAGAATACGACGTGATATGATGATTTGATAATATGTTGGTATACGGATGCGAGTCGATTGAGATGATTGATACCTTTGCCGGTCCCCCGATATGAGATTATTATGGATGCGACCTGGGATATAGGTATTTAGATAGATATAATATGGTGAATCACGAGGGATATTCCGTATGAGACGTTAGGTCCGTACCCTCATTATCATATAGATTGATAGGATCCCTAATGGTTTAATGCCGCCATACGATGATTTTCCGTACGTGATGAGTTTGACTCGATGATTGATCCATACCTTTGACTAGAGGATGCCGTACGATGGATTATACCGTACGTGATGTTGTAGGGCTGGATGCCGATTGATAGATTCACCGACTCGGTCATGTTGGATACGTATACCTGTTAGCATTTGCATACGATTCACTTTATGCTACATTTATGTCATTCTCATTGCATCATATATATACCTGTGCTAGTACACCTACACCATTATCGATGATGCGTATGTTACACTTACACTGATTTGGCCGGCTCACACACTTCATCATCGATAATTGTCATGTCACTACACAGTAGGATTGCTGCATCATGATATGACTCCTTGCATAGTTTACTTGCTATAGTTACATATGCACCTTTATACGATGTTTCATTTGACCTTGGAGAATTTGGGAACCGCAAGATATATTTTTAAACTGGATTTATTTAAAAGAGCGGTTTTCCCTCGACATGTGCATATTACCGTTCCATGTTGCATGATATACGGATATGCTTACATTTCTGTTATATGTTGCATACATCATGCTTTATGATTATACGCATTGAGATATGTTGTTTCATGAGATTTCTGGATTTGAGAACCGTGATGATTTCAAAAGAAAGTGTGTATTGTTTTAAAAACCCGGTTTCTCTTGATATGATATTTTAGTGCGTCCACCATGTATTTTCTCGGTTCTGAGAGTGGCATGTGAAACCCGATTCGAGGAGCGGTAGGCACCATCTGCGGGTACATGGTGGACCCGGTGAGGTACCCCGGGAAAAGAAGACTCGTATTGTTAGACGGTGAGCCTGGCAGGGGAGCACTACCTACCGGTGATAGTATTTGGGCTCGGCGGATATCTGGAGGATACCGACCGGAGTCGAGAGATGGTATGGGCCGATCCGGACTAACGGAGCCCGAGATATGAGGATTTACATGTCGATGCTGGACACGGGTTTCATGATGTTTCGAGTGTCGATGTTGAACACTCAGGTTCCATGATTTTGATGTGTCACGAGGGACACACGTTGATTTATATCCTCATACTTTCATGCATATGCTTTTATGATATTTACATGCATGATGTTGTTGTGTCATTGGTTGACACGTAGAAGAGATCCACATGCATACTGGCATTGATTATATGGTTGGATGATATCTGCATGCATATAGACATTGACTATATTGTTGGCACATATGTCGTTACGGTCACCCTAGATATCATAGTATTACCTTTATGATATAGTTGACCTAGGAATCGTTGTTTATTCGATTTCTACTTGTAGATGTTTTCTACTCACGAGTTGGCAACTCACCCCCGTTGTGCCACAGTTCTTGCAGGTTGACCGCATGGATCGGTAGCGGCATCGCTAGCACACAGCTGCATTTGGGTGTTTTGTTTTGGTAGGTGGTACATGTTTGATTGTACCCCTCTTGTATTTATTATTCATATTGTATCTAGTCAACTCCATCAATCAATCTAGTATTTGTATAAGTAATGATACTTAGTGAGACTTGTGGTTGCGAGACTTAGAGCGAGGGGTTTTCCGCTACTTATGGTTTTGATGTCTTGCTTATTTCTTTATCTTTTGTGGTGAACTTCGTCGTTGGGCGTCGTATACTTATATTTATGCTTTGTGTGGTTGTGGATCCGCCGAATTGGCGAAGAGCTAGCTCCCACTTGGGGATGCCTTTATATTATCATGTATTGTGGTTTTGGATCAAAAAATACAAAGGAGGTGCTGCCCAAATTTCTTTAAAAAATCAAAATACGTTTTCAACTAGTAACACTCACTTGCATTTTTATGTTCCATTGTTTATGTATTTAAAAAAACTTATGATTTTCACCATACCTTTATTTCAAAACTTCACCTCTTTATTTTCTTAAAAAGGTTTAGATTTCTGGGTTTCGGCTTACTTGATTTACGTTACACCTTTAGACGTGGCGTGATTTAAGTGCCGGTCACGAGCTAATATTTTCGGGTCGTGACAAAGTTGGTATCAAAGCGCTAGGTTTAAGCTTGGTTCGAGTCTATGTTTGACTATGCGGAGTCTAGGGTGTATATATATTTCGGAACCTAGGCTTGACCTTACGGAACTTAGACTTGAACGGGGGGTATTAGACCCGAACTTTCGTTTCATAGGCTGACCCTGATTGATGGAGTAGGTAGCTTAGGTAGAGTGACGTACCGTACGTATGTTCCGCGGCATATTTACGATACGATACTTCACTTAAGAAACCTTAGGATATACATATTTTGAGATCTGTAATTCTCTTCGTAACCATGATTATACATCCATTTGAAGATCCTTAATTCTGTTCGTTCCATGATCATACTTTCATTGATGCTGTTTTTTTTCTTATGATCATGTATCCATTCTGGATCTGTCGCTTCCTGTAACATTTCAGAAAAATAAAATATTATTTTTGGAAATTTTTATAATTAAATAATAAATATATTGAATATTTTAATATTGCGGTATAATTAAATACCGATAAATTGGGAAAATTTAGGAAAATTATAGAAATTACTGAAATGAGGGTGCTTTGTGTGATTTAAGCAAATTATGAAATTTGATGATTTATTATACACTATTTTAACGCTAATCTCGATTAAATATCGCTAATCTCGCATTAATCTGGTTTTGTGCACATGACATGCACTAAGTCATTTTTAGCACTTGTTACATTTTTTATCATGGCTTTTCTTCATATTCGTGCATGGTTGTTGATTTTAATTGAGAGAAGAATAGAAAAGAAAAGAAAAGAAAAAGAAAACAATAAAGAAAAGGGGTATGGGCATGAGAGAGAGAGGGTGAGGGGTCAAACCTTGGGCATGGCTCTTGAATCATTCATCATCTTCATCCCTCTTCTCTCCTCTCCTCTCAAGGGTTGCTGCCCTTGTTCCCTCCCCCTCTTCAAGCCTCAAAACCACATCAAAACAACACCAAAACTCCATCTCCATTTCACAAAAAACATGCACATGCTCACAAGCTACACTTTGGACCAAGAAAGCAAGGATTTTGGGCAGTTGGGACAACTCAAGGAGATTCTTGAGTTGCCAAATGAGGTATTTTCATTGCCATTAGCTTTGTATTTCATTCACTTTAGTATCCATATGTGTTTAGTTGTGTTTTACTGTGGTTTGATGAACTTAGAAAATTCCTAGAAGAGGGTTGTGGGATTCTTGAGTTGTGATGTTGTTTACGAGTGTATTAGTGACTAGAAAACACCCCTAAGTGTTAAAAACCCAGACCAAACTTGAAGTAAAACCTGAAAACCCAAAACAGAAACTTTCCAATGTCGGTTTTGTGAGTATATAGGGTGTGCAAGTAAATCTGGGATGACTTGGGATAATTACTAGAAAAGCAAACAAGACCACAAGACTAGATGGACCACTACGAGGCCAACCTACCAATACGAACTCAATCCCTTCATGCCAAACCGAGGAGGCCGGATTCTTTGGGCTTGTGACCGGCCACTTGGATGAATTGGGTACCCAGGTTGCTTCTGTAGCTCATTTACACCCTATACATCACCCCAGTATTGTTTGTGAACCTTGTTTTTACCTGAACCAAAATCTGGAGCAAGTTTTCCTAGGTTGCTGCATTGTTTTCGAAACTTTTTATGACTTAAGTTTTCGTATTTGTGTTTTGTATCGATCACTTGACGTTTGTACGTCTATATCGGGTGTTGTTTGGTTGATTTGCGTGAGTAGACCATAGGTTTTAACCTATGAGTGTTTCGTGCGTCGTTTCGTTTGTGGATTGGATTTTAATGCTTTACGATGTGTTATGATGTGTAGGTACCCCCACGAGAACTTCAAGACGACAAACAAGCGCGTGGTGACATCGGCATCGGCAAGCGAAGATCCAGGTGAGTAGATATATATCTACGGGGGAAGTCGGGTGGATGGCGTATAGCACCCCCGCAGTTCGTAGTATAGGATACGATATGATATAAATATGTTGTTATGAGTTTACTGTTTATCAAGATATGATCATGTGTTCATGGTTTAGTTTAGGGTAATTAGAAGTAACTTAGTTTAGCTTCTTAGTCGCGAACCCTAGAGTAGTGATTTGCATACACGCACGCACACACTTGCATACTTTTATTTACCTGTGCGTATATGGGGATGTGTGTGTGTGTGTGTATAGACACACACACACATGGGTATGGGACGATGTATATATATACGTATACATATACATGGATTATGAGGATAGTATATGATACTTGGAGATGAGTCGATGAGATTTGGGATTGAGGCCATGAGATCGGTGATGTGACATGGTTCGTATTTGAGATACGACATGATGTTTAGCGGGTCTTTAGGCGTGGTGTTTTCATACACACGCATGTTTTTACTGTAGATAGTATCAGTATTGTACTAGACGTAGATCAGTACCCCCAGATCATGATTTATGATAAAAAGGATACCGGATGAATAGCGGGATAAATGTGATATTGACCCGTACCCAGATTTGGGATGTCGTACGACGGATTTACCGTACGAGCTATATTGATGATAGATCCGCACTCTTGACTCGAGGATGTCATATTACATAGTGTATCGTATGGGATACTATTGAGACGGGATCACCGACTATTATACATATTTGTATCGACTCAGAATTAGGTGGTTTTCCTTACCCTTTTGATTAGTCTATTAGTTTAGACCTGTAGTTTACTTGTAGACTCATTACATTATTGCATATTCGTTATCATTGTGTCTATTATTCAGCTCCCGCATATTCTTGTTGTTCGCATCGCATTGCATGCTTATACTGTGCTTTTATTGTTATTATGAAACCATGCTGTCAGGACACCAGCACCATTACCGATGATGCGTATACTCCACGTACACTTGCTTGCCGGCTCACACACATCATCATCGGTAATTGCCATGTCACGCACATATTAGAAATACTATTCATTAGTATAATTTGTTAGCTGATAGCTTCGACATGGTATTAGCGTACTTGCTTTTATATGATAGTTTAGATATTGCATTTATTCTGTGATTGTCATGCATAATTATATATTCATTGTCATGCATCATTTTAGGGCCAGTCCGGATTGCCGGAGCCCAGTATTCCTTATTTAGTTACATATTGATTTATGATTTCGGATTTTCATGAGATTTCTGGATTTAGAGAAACCGTAACGATTTTATAAACTGAGTATCACTTTCAAAAGATAAAAGTGTGGTTTTCTCATGTTATAATTGTAATATGTCCACCATGAGTTTTCTCGGCTCGTGAACAATATCATACACCCGATTCGAGGAGGAGATGAACCGTCTGTGGGTGCATGGTGGACCCGGTGCGGTACCCCGGGGCAAGAAGATCGCAGTTGATCGGCGTTGAGCCTGTGACAGGGGAGCATTACTGACCGGTGATTGTATTGTGACTCGTCAGATATCCGGAGGATACCGATCGGAGTTAGGCCAGTCCGGATAGCCGGAGCCCAGGGGCCAGTCCGGATAGCCGGAGCCCCAGATATTGATATTGAGGTATTGAGATATTATGATATGGGCCAGTCCGGATAGCCGGAGCCCTGGATATTGAGATATTGGGATTTATATTTTGTGTCGATGCCAGACACTGATTTATGTTGATTTATTGATGATACCTCGTTTTATATAAACAGAAATTTCACTAAAACAAGAAAACAGTTTCTTCATTTACATGTATTCTGTTTTCATTACATTACATTCATACCTCATACACATGATATATTGCTACATGAGGCACTGACACGAGCACATGGGATTACACTTATGCATAGATGTTTACCCTTGCCACCTTTTCATGCTTCAAACCTTATCATATTGAGGTTATATATATTATTGATCGTATTGACCTAGGATTGAGTCATACATACGATTTCTGCCCGGTGATGTTTTCTACTCACGAGTTGGCAACTCACCCCCATTGTGCCACAGTTTCTTGCAGGTTTTGCCGTACAGGTTTCGTTACGGCTTTGCTGGCACACTGCTTCCATTCCGGGTGATTTGCTTTGGTAGGTGGGTTCATTTAAATCATGACCACCATTGTATTTTTATTTACTTTTAGTTGTATCTAGTACTCAATCAACCAGACATGTATATTTATTAACTTAGTAAACCAGACATGTATATTTATTTGACTTAGAGACTAGTTGTATATTCTTTTGACCTTAGAGTCGTACGTTGTATTATTATGGTTTTCTTGATGATTTTGAGTTTCCTTTTCAGTTTTGATCCTCACCCTTCGGCGTTGTATATTATATTGCTTGCGTGGTTGTGACCGTCGATTGACGAAGTGCTAGCTCCCGCTTGGGGATTCCTTTTATCATTCATGTACATATTTATCATGTTGTACCCCGTCTGGGGCCAGTATTTACAAAGGAAACTCTGCTGAAATTTTCAGAAAAGACTTGATGTTTTAAAAAAGCGTAATTCGGCTTATTTTAATAAAACTCTTTCTTTAAAATGGTTTTAGATTTCTGGGCTTTTGGCTTACTTGAATTAGATGTAGTCCTATAGACTTCATATGATTCAAGTGCCAGTCACGTGCCATTTCGGGTCGTGACAAAGTTGGTATCAGAGCACTAGGTTAACCTTGGTTCGAGTCTATGTTTGACTATGCGGAGCCTAGGGCGTTTAGATATATATGGAATCTAGGCTTGACCTTACGGAACTTAGACTTAGTCGAGGAGGTATTAGACCCGAACTTTCGTCGCGTAGGTTGACCTTGGTTGATGAAGTAGGTGACTTAAGGAGAGTGACGTACCGTGTGTATGTTCCGCGGCATACTTACGATACGCTACTCCGCTTAAGAAGCCTTAGGATGTACATTTCCTTGCACATTATTATATTCATTCACGATCTATCCTCATCGATATCGGTTTATGGGTTTTGCTGCCACGATTATATGGGCAGAGAGAGCTACGGCTAGAGTTGCGTCAGCACGAGCTCGTCACGGACGAGGACTGACCAGGGCGTGATTCCAGGGACATACGATTTCATAAAGGCATCGTTTTATTGTGTTTTGGCGCCATGAGCGTTTGATGGATCGCCTTTACGAGATTTCTCGGACGTGCAGATTAGCACCAGAGGATCAGGCTACTGCTAGAGGCTAGCCAGAATGTGATGACCGTCGATGCACAGATTATTTTTGATGATTGAGGCATTGTTCAGCGTGCAGACGAATGAGCCAGTTATTGCTGCGAATGACGAGATATCGTCCCAGATGTTGGAGCTACTGCAGCATGAGTATATACTTAGAGATATGATAGAAGGTCGCTAGTTACACGAGGATGAATGACTAGGACATGTGGTTCGTTCGCTTACCCCGATGCGAGGTCATCAGATTGATTGACTCCATCTAGAGACGACTCCACGCAGGTATGTTGGGAGTCGATAGAAGACGATCGAATGTCAGACATCCATTTTCCAAGTTTAAAGTATTCTGAGAAACATGCAAGTAATTCCGTGGACCCTCTAGAAGAATGAAACCCTAACTCAATATAATGACCATGAGAACGCTTTGAAACCTTAGAGTTTACAGCAGTTCCGCGGTGCCATTAATGAGGCTTAGGTTTGCCCTTCTACGGTTGGTCCATAGGTGCTGTGGCATGTACTCAATATTACTAAACTGTACCCAAGATGTTGAGCTCTTGGGGGATTATGAGGTTTTGACGAATCGATCGAATGGTTCGACATCTTTCGGATATCATGTGATGGGATGCATTGCTTGGGAGACTCCAGATATGAGTATATCCGTTGGAGCACAGTCCATCCAGCCACAAAGAAACGAGTTCGAAGCGTCGACATTAAAGGAAAGTGGAGTAAGAGATTCGTACGAGATCTTGATGAGATGAATTTTAACTCCGCTGACATCAAAGATGTGATATGCATGCAGAGGCGTTGTATATAGATATATCTTCCAGAAGGAGTCGGGATAAATATGCAGCCATTCCGGAACAAGAAAAAGATATAGAAGGGTGATAACCTCCGGGCAGTTCGGCAGAAACGAGATTTGAGAGAGACCTCGACAGGACCTTTCTGGAATAATTCACGAGAAGACTTGGACCCAGGAGTGGTCATTTTACGCACACCCAGCAGGCCAGAGTTCGGCACTGTCGACGAGACATGTTATGAGTGACCATGTCACGACCCAAGTTTGGATGTGACAGGCACTCAGATTATATCATATCCAAAGATATGCACAATCCAAGTAAGCCAAAAACCAAGATCAAAATACCTTATTTCGGAATTATTTAGGAAAATTTAGTTTTTAAGTAAAAATCTCAAGTTATGAAGTTAATTCATTTAAACAGTAATAAGGTTAAGTTTAGTTGCATTCCGAGTTGGAATCAACAATGTTAACAATAAACATGAATATAAACATATAGGACATCACTGAATCTCATAAATAAAGAAGCTATAAAACTGATCAACAGATCTCAACTGTACATATATATACCAACTCTCTTTTCTAAGTCAAAATACAGTCTGATGGAGTCTTTCTAGATACAAAAGTACAAAACTCAAAAGGGAGGTTACTACATATGTAACCTACCGATCAAAAGATGGAAAACAGCTGCAAAAGTATCTCCGTCTCGCAACTACCCGTCCACTTTATCCCTGCAAGGAACTGTGGCACAACGGGGATGAGTTGCCAACTCAGTGAATACGACTAACATATAACGGCGAATAAAGTAAATATGCCGATGCATAATTAAAATCAACAATGATGAACATGATGCATACTAACATGTAGAAGCATAAATCTGTAATGTTCCATATATAAATCCAAAACTGAAATCTCATCAATTGTTTTCCAAATATGATTCATTTCCTTTCCGTGTCCATCATCGACACAAATCTTCGGTATTTCATCAGGCATCATTCCCCGAATGATCCTGTCAATCCATAACCCCGGTCGGTATATCCCAGATATCCGCCGTGTTTACCACTGACTCCGGTATCGGGTATCCTCGCTAGGCTCACCGCCTACACTGCGGCCCCTGCCCCTCGGCCCCGACCGGGTCCACCATGATCCGGCTGTATAGCTACCCCACCCAGCTCGGATATACGTAATAAATTCCGCAACCGTATAGCTACCCCACCCGGTTCGGAATAAAACCAAATCAAAAATCGACATTCATGGTGGACTTGTCACAATCATCATAAAAATCCTGGATTTATGTAATAGTAATGAAAACTCAAAACCATAAATCCTCAATTCTGCATTTATCTCATATATAACATAAAACAGGCATAAAGTAACATGATGTCAATGAGGCAATCTATCATTATATTAGATACATGAAATACGATATCATCTATTGTAACAAATATGATAATTAAGTGTATGTGACATGGCAATATCGACGAGGTGTGTGTAGCATATAAATTGTGCACGTGGTATGACTCGTCGATAATTGTGAAGTGTTCTAGCAACTAAGCAATTTACAAGTATTGAAATGAATGCAATTATGACATTTAAACATGACGATATGAATATCACATTAAGTAAAACCACGGGCGAAACACGCCATCTTTACAAAATTCCCCGGTAGATGTTTAGTCTACTCACCGGAAAGTCGAATCTACTCCGGAATCGCTAATCCTTTCCCTTTCCTCGCGGCTTCCGTATTTCTCGAATCCGCGTCTAAATATGCAAAGTTAACGCGTATAAGCAAAACTACATTTCCGATATAACGGAAGTAGAAAACACGCTAACCCCCTCAATTTATATACTATCAGATCTTTTCAAGTTATAAAACACTTAGTCTTACTGGATTTTAGCCTAAATCTGTGCTGGTTCAGAAATTAAAACGCGACTTGATTTCATCGTGTCGTATTAAGCGTTTTACGATTCTATTACCGATATATCCTCCCAGATTTTAGTTACAGTAAAACTAAGTTAAATCAACAGTGCCAAAATACCCTAAATTGTACACTGAAGATACCCCAAAAACCAAAACCCACAACACTCCTCACATGGCCGGCGACGCCGGCCAAACCTCTTCTGTCGCCGGCCCAAAACCGGCCCCCTGCCTCCGTCTTCTTGTGGTGTGTTCTAGTTGTTACCTACATCATTTTGACCCTGTTGAATTTATTTAATTAAGTTCCAGATTATAGCAGATTCTAACAGACTATAAGTTTAGCTAAATTACCATATTATGTGACATGTTCAATCTGTTTTAATTGATTTACAGAGCCAATTAACCTACTGTGAATAAGAACCTTACCCTCCTATATTGCTGTAGGAATAACCCCCAAAGATCTATAGGCTCCTCCTAGCTTGATGATGAACAACACTCATGAACAAGCTCCATTCTTCTTCTTCTTCCTCTTGTTTTTCTTTTTCCTTCTTTAGTTTTCTTTTCTTTGATTTTCTTTTAAGTTTTGATCTGAGTTTAAACTGAAATGAGCTTTTTTTTAAGTGAATGAGAGAAGAGATAAGAGAAGGAGGAGGTGTCAAAGCCAAAGGTGTGCATGAATCATGCAAGAAGGAGGTGGAAAGAATTTACAAACATGCAAGCATGAGGTGGTTTAATGATTTATCTTCCATTTTCCTTTAAATTTCAATTTGATTTCAGAACTGAAATGGTTTCATTTATCCACTTAAACCCTTGACAAAAACCTATTTGCATAAAACCTAACTTTTACAATTTAACCCCTCACAACCAACTTATTATAAAACATATCTTTTATTAAAATGAAGCTAAAATTATCATTAAAACCCTTATAACTTATTTATATTACATTCTAAAATTCTAATTTAATTTGTATTACATATAACTTATGAAGATTAACATATTTGATTTTAACCATTTTGTGATTTATCAGCTTATTCTTAATTTAATTAAATTTATTTATTTCTAGCTTTTCCTAAATGTTACAATATTCCCCCCTTAAGAAAATTCGGTCCCCGAATTTAAAATAATTACTAGACATACCTAAGAAAAGATGTGGAAATTTCTTCCGCATCGCGTCCTCCGTCTCCCAAGTAATCTCCTCGCGATCCTTTCCTTGCCAGAGAACCTTTACAGATGGCAGTGTCCTCGATCGTAGTTGCTTTGCCTGTCTGTCCAAAATAGCGACTGGCTGTACTGTGAAGGATAGATCTGGCTCTAGCTGTAGAGTCTGATGCTGGATCGCATGAGATGGATCGTGAAGATATCTGCGTAGCATCGATACGTGGAACACTGGATGTACGTCGGGAAAACCCGGTGGAAGTGCTAACCGATAAGCCACAGCGCCCACTCTTTCTAAAATCTCATAAGGTCCAACATATCTGGGGCTGAGCTTCCCTTTCTTCCCGAAGCGCATCACACCCTTCATTGGAGATACTCGAAGGAACACATGATCTCCCACATCAAACTCCAGTTTGCGTCGTCTTCGATCTGCATATGACTTCTGTCTGCATTGAGCCGCTTTCATTCTATCTCGTATCAATTGAATCTTCTCGGTAGTTTCCTGTACTATCTGCGGTCCCAATATACTACTTTCACTAAGTTCCGTCCAGCAAACAGGTGATCTACATTTCCTTCCGTACAAGGCCTCAAAGGGTGCCATCTGGATCGTCTCTTGAAAACTGTTGTTATATGAGAATTCTACCAAAGGTAGGTGACGATCCCAACTACCACCGAAATCTAGGCTACAAGCCCGAAGCATATCCTCTAGTATCTGAATGGTCCGCTCCGACTGACCGTCTGTCTGTGGGTGGAAAGCTGTACTAAAACTCAGTCGCGTACCAAGAGCGTCCTGAAGTTTCTGCCATAGCCTGCTCGTGAACTGGGTACCTCGATCTGACACTATGCATGTCGGCACTCCATGTAGACGTACAATCTCATCGATATAAACCTGTGCATACTGAGCAAATCCATATGTCGTCTTCACTGGAAGAAAATGAGCGGCCTTCGTCAATCTATCAACAATCACCCAAATGGAATCATACCCTCTGCTAGTCCTGGGTAGACCCACCACAAAATCCATGGAAATCTGTTCCCATTTCCACTCTGGAATGGGTAAAGGTTGCAGCTCCCCGGCTGGCCTCTGGTGTTCTGCTTTAACTTGCTGACAAGTCAAGCATCGAGAAACAAAATCTGTAACATCCTTCTTCATTCCTTCCCACCAATAATTATCCTTTAAATCACGATACATTTTGGTGGAACCAGGATGAATACTGTATACTGACCTGTGGGCATCCTCCAAAATCTCACGCCTCAATCCGTCAGAATCTGGCACACAGAGACGAGTCCTAAAACGTAACACTCCATAATCATCAATCACGAACTCCGTCTCCTTGCCCTGCCTAACATGATCCATAATCTCCATCAAGCGAGTATCTGTAGGCTGCGCATCTCGAATACGATCCAATAGCTGAGGTCTGGTGCGAACATGTGCTAACTGACCTCCTGCCGATGTAAACTCAAACTGTATACGACTATCACATAAGATCTGCCAGTCTGTAGAAGACTGTCTCTGCAAAAGACTCAAATGAGATAATTTACCTCCAGGCCTCCGACTCAAGGCATCTGCTACAACATTTGCTTTGCCTGGATGGTATAAAATCTCACAGTCGTAATCTTTCACCAATTCCATCCATCTACGCTGCCTGAGATTCAGATCCTTCTGTTGAAAGATATACTTTAAACTTTTATGATCTGTGAAGATTTGACACGTTTCTCCATACAAGTAATGTCTCCAAATCTTCAATGCGAAAACTACAGCAGCCATCTCTAGATCATGAGTGGGGTAATTTTGTTCATGCCTCTTCAGCTGTCGAGAAGCATATGCTATAACCTTGCCGTGTTGCATCAACACACAGCCTAAGCCCACTCTAGAAGCATCGCAATACACTACGAAACCCCCTGACCCGGAAGGTAAAGATAATACAGGTGCAGTCGTCAAACGCATCTTCAGCTGTTGGAAACTCTGCTCACAAGCATCAGTCCACTGAAATGGAACTTCCTTCCTAGTCAATCCTGTCAAAGGTGCCGCTATCCGCGAGAAATCCTGTACGAAGCGTCTGTAATAACCTGCCAGACCTAAGAAACTCCGAACCTCCGTAACTGACATAGGCCTGGGCCAGTGTTGTACCGCTTCAATCTTCTTTGGGTCAACGCATATACCTTGTCTTGTAACTATGTGACCCAAGAACTCCACACTATCGAGCCAAAAAGCACACTTAGAAAATTTAGCATACAGTTGATGCTCTTTCAAGGTCTGCAATGTGATACGTAAATGCTGCTCGTGCTCCGTCTGACTCCGAGAATATACAAGAATATCATCAATGAATACTATAATAAACCGATCGATAAATGGTCTAAAGATACGGTTCATCATATCCATAAAAGCTGCTGGAGCATTGGTGAGTCCGAACGACATCACCAGAAATTCATAATGCCCATATCTCGTACGAAATGCTGTCTTCGGAATATCTTCCTTCCGAACCCTCAACTGATGATATCCTGACCTCAAGTCAATCTTTGAGAAGAACCCTGCTCCTTGCAACTGATCGAACAAGTCATCTATTCGTGGTAATGGATACCTGTTTCGCACCGTGACGCGATTCAGCTGTCGGTAGTCGATGCACATCCTCATACTACCGTCCTTCTTCTTTACAAATAACACAGGAGCTCCCCACGGTGAAACACTGGGACGAACAAGTCCTCTATCTAACAACTCTTGCAACTGGCCTTTGAGTTCTTTCAATTCCGTCGGTGCCATTCGATATGGTGGTATAGAAATAGGCCCTGCACCCGGAATCAAATCGATACAGAATTCAATATCTCGATCAGGTGGCAATCCTGGTAATTCAGCAGGAAATACCTCAGGAAATTCTCGTATGATCGGAATTTGGTCCAATGGAACTTCAGCGACCCCTATGTCCTGAATAATAGCCAAGAACCCAAGACAACCCTTCTTCAAAAGCCGCCCCGCACAAAAAGCAGAAATCATGTTGACAGGGGTTAACTTGCAATCCCCCTGCACAACAAACACCGGTTCACCTGGAAAACAGAAGCTAACCGCTTTTCCTCGACAATCTACATAGGCATGACAAGCGGCTAACCAATCCATCCCAAGAAGTATGTCAAAATCCAACATGTCCAGGAGAATCAGATCAACTAGCGAATCTCTAGTACCGATACGCACCGAACACGATCTGAATACGTGCCGAGCTATAAAGGAATCTCCAACTGGAGTAATCACTACCAAAGGTAACTCTAACAATGACGACTCCTTCCCCAACAAAAGTGCAAATCGTGAAGATACATAAGAATGTGTAGAACCGGGATCAAATAAAACATGTGCCTCTACTGAGCATACTGTAAGAGTACCTGTCACGACTGCATTTGATGCCTGGGCATCCTGTGGAGTAAGCGCAAAAACCCGTGCCTGACCCCTGCCCGCATCCTGTCGTCCTCTACCTCTATCTCCTCTACCTCTCTGAGCACGTCCTGCATAGCCTCGTCCTCGTGGTGCAACTGCCTGGCGTGTAGCGCCAACTGGGGGAGGAAGTAAAGCCATCGGTGTAGGAGGTGGAAGGGGTAAAACAGCCTGTGGAGCAACGGTCCCGCCCTGAGATCTACAATCTCTCGCAAAGTGTCCGGGAAGCCCACAACTATAACAGGTAGATGGTGGTCTCTGATCATCAGGATAAGAACTGAACATCTGGCCCTGTGTCCAACCTCGTCCAACACTGCGGCCTGGAGTATATCTGCCTGGGTAGGACCCTCTACTTCGGCCAAACTGTCTATTTGTCGGCACGAATGGTCTACTCCTCTTTGGCTCCGGAACAACTCCTGACTGGCTTAAACGCTCCTCTACTCGTATCGCCGCATCCATGGCCTGTGCATATGTATCAAAATGCTGGGAGCCTATCGCCAGATACAACTGTGTGTCCAAACTCCTTAGGAACCTTTTCACCCGAAGCTCCTCTGTAGGTACTAAGTATGGAGCATATCGCGAAAGCTGGGTGAATCGTAAGTCATAATCTGCTACTGACATACTTGCTGATTTCCTCAATGCTTCGAAACTGCTAGCTCTAGCATCCCTCACACTCTGGGGAAGAAATCTGGCAAGAAAGACTGTAGAAAACTCGGTCCACATCATCGGAGGAAGATTCGTAGCTCGCCCTCTCTCCATCGACTCACACCACTCCTGTGCAAGTCCCTCCAAACGAAAACTAGTCAGCTCAACTGACCTCGCATCAGAACATCGTAATGATCTGCCAATCCTTGCCATCCTATCAAGAAAAGACTGAGGATCTTCCGTCACATCGGTCCCTGTAAATACCGGTGGTCTCAATCTCATAAACTCTGCAAGTGATACCTCCATCACTCTCGTATCTACTGGTGCTACCGTCTGTGTAGGCTGTACCTCGGACTCTGCTACGGTCGGTGCTGGATCTGATCTCAAAGCTCGAGTGGTCTCAGCTAACTGTCCTACCACTCGCTGTAATCCCAACATACCCTCCTCGATCCTAGTCATGCGATCTGGAGGAGGAGGATCAGCATGCTCATGCACCTCCTGCACGTCCGGTGTACCAGTCCTCGTCACGGGCGGACTCGCCCTAGCTGCATTCCTGGCTGCGGCTCGCCTAGCCCGCGTAGCCATAGCAACTGGAACAAGAAACGAGAGTTGATAAGGTGTGGGAACAGAAGAATTCAATAACGGAGAATCAACGGAAGAATAGATCAAGATAAACATCCTAAGGTTAGTTAGGCTGAATACGATAACGTAAATATGCCGCGGAACATACGTACGGTACTGCATTCGTCCTAATTCACCTACTCCATCAAACCAAAGGTCATCCTAACTCTCAGACTTACATCAACCTATTGAAATCCCTTACTGAATTCCGTAAGGTTACTCCTAAGCTCTGATACCAACTTTGTCACGACCCAAGTTTGGATGTGACAGGCACTCAGATTATATCATATCCAAAGATATGCACAATCCAAGTAAGCCAAAAACCAAGATCAAAATACCTTATTTCGGAATTATTTAGGAAAATTTAGTTTTTAAGTAAAAATCTCAAGTTATGAAGTTAATTCATTTAAACAGTAATAAGGTTAAGTTTAGTTGCATTCCGAGTTGGAATCAACAATGTTAACAATAAACATGAATATAAACATATAGGACATCACTGAATCTCATAAATAAAGAAGCTATAAAACTGATCAACAGATCTCAACTGTACATATATATACC
Organism: Agapanthus africanus; assembly: GCA_030015575.1. Taxonomy (NCBI): domain Eukaryota; kingdom Viridiplantae; phylum Streptophyta; class Magnoliopsida; order Asparagales; family Amaryllidaceae; genus Agapanthus; species Agapanthus africanus. The sequence goes on along the minus strand of JASDDO010000012.1, from coordinate 458,822,660 downwards.
AACTCTCTTTTCTAAGTCAAAATACAGTCTGATGGAGTCTTTCTAGATACAAAAGTACAAAACTCAAAAGGGAGGTTACTACATATGTAACCTACCGATCAAAAGATGGAAAACAGCTGCAAAAGTATCTCCGTCTCGCAACTACCCGTCCACTTTATCCCTGCAAGGAACTGTGGCACAACGGGGATGAGTTGCCAACTCAGTGAATACGACTAACATATAACGGCGAATAAAGTAAATATGCCGATTCATAATTAAAATCAACAATGATGAACATGATGCATACTAACATGTAGAAGCATAAATCTGTAATGTTCCATATATAAATCCAAAACTGAAATCTCATCAATTGTTTTCCAAATATGATTCATTTCCTTTCCGTGTCCATCATCGACACAAATCTTCGGTATTTCATCAGGCATCATTCCCCGAATGATCCTGTCAATCCATAACCCCGGTCGGTATATCCCAGATATCCGCCGTGTTTACCACTGACTCCGGTATCGGGTATCCTCGCTAGGCTCACCGCCTACACTGCGGCCCCTGCCCCTCGGCCCCGACCGGGTCCACCATGATCCGGCTGTATAGCTACCCCACCCAGCTCGGATATACGTAATAAATTCCGCAACCGTATAGCTACCCCACCCGGTTCGGAATAAAACCAAATCAAAAATCGACATTCATGGTGGACTTGTCACAATCATCATAAAAATCCTGGATTTATGTAATAGTAATGAAAACTCAAAACCATAAATCCTCAATTCTGCATTTATCTCATATATAACATAAAACAGGCATAAAGTAACATGATGTCAATGAGGCAATCTATCATTATATTAGATACATGAAATACGATATCATCTATTGTAACAAATATGATAATTAAGTGTATGTGACATGGCAATATCGACGAGGTGTGTGTAGCATATAAATTGTGCACGTGGCATGACTCGTCGATAATTGTGAAGTGTTCTAGCAACTAAGCAATTTACAAGTATTGAAATGAATGCAATTATGACATTTAAACATGACGATATGAATATCACATTAAGTAAAACCACGGGCGAAACACGCCATCTTTACAAAATTCCCCGGTAGATGTTTAGTCTACTCACCGGAAAGTCGAATCTACTCCGGAATCGCTAATCCTTTCCCTTTCCTCGCGGCTTCCGTATTTCTCGAATCCGCGTCTAAATATGCAAAGTTAACGCGTATAAGCAAAACTACATTTCCGATATAACGGAAGTAGAAAACACGCTAACCCCCTCAATTTATATACTATCAGATCTTTTCAAGTTATAAAACACTTAGTCTTACTGGATTTTAGCCTAAATCTGTGCTGGTTCAGAAATTAAAACGCGACTTGATTTCATCGTGTCGTATTAAGCGTTTTACGATTCTATTACCGATATATCCTCCCAGATTTTAGTTACAGTAAAACTAAGTTAAATCAACAGTGCCAAAATACCCTAAATTGTACACTGAAGATACCCCAAAAACCAAAACCCACAACACTCCTCACATGGCCGGCGACGCCGGCCAAACCTCTTCTGTCGCCGGCCCAAAACCGGCCCCCTGCCTCCGTCTTCTTGTGGTGTGTTCTAGTTGTTACCTACATCATTTTGACCCTGTTGAATTTATTTAATTAAGTTCCAGATTATAGCAGATTCTAACAGACTATAAGTTTAGCTAAATTACCATATTATGTGACATGTTCAATCTGTTTTAATTGATTTACAGAGCCAATTAACCTACTGTGAATAAGAACCTTACCCTCCTATATTGCTGTAGGAATAACCCCCAAAGATCTATAGGCTCCTCCTAGCTTGATGATGAACAACACTCATGAACAAGCTCCATTCTTCTTCTTCTTCCTCTTGTTTTTCTTTTTCCTTCTTTAGTTTTCTTTTCTTTGATTTTCTTTTAAGTTTTGATCTGAGTTTAAACTGAAATGAGCTTTTTTTTAAGTGAATGAGAGAAGAGATAAGAGAAGGAGGAGGTGTCAAAGCCAAAGGTGTGCATGAATCATGCAAGAAGGAGGTGGAAAGAATTTACAAACATGCAAGCATGAGGTGGTTTAATGATTTATCTTCCATTTTCCTTTAAATTTCAATTTGATTTCAGAACTGAAATGGTTTCATTTATCCACTTAAACCCTTGACAAAAACCTATTTGCATAAAACCTAACTTTTACAATTTAACCCCTCACAACCAACTTATTATAAAACATATCTTTTATTAAAATGAAGCTAAAATTATCATTAAAACCCTTATAACTTATTTATATTACATTCTAAAATTCTAATTTAATTTGTATTACATATAACTTATGAAGATTAACATATTTGATTTTAACCATTTTGTGATTTATCAGCTTATTCTTAATTTAATTAAATTTATTTATTTCTAGCTTTTCCTAAATGTTACAATATTCCCCCCTTAAGAAAATTCGGTCCCCGAATTTAAAATAATTACTAGACATACCTAAGAAAAGATGTGGAAATTTCTTCCGCATCGCGTCCTCCGTCTCCCAAGTAATCTCCTCGCGATCCTTTCCTTGCCAGAGAACCTTTACAGATGGCAGTGTCCTCGATCGTAGTTGCTTTGCCTGTCTGTCCAAAATAGCGACTGGCTGTACTGTGAAGGATAGATCTGGCTCTAGCTGTAGAGTCTGATGCTGGATCGCATGAGATGGATCGTGAAGATATCTGCGTAGCATCGATACGTGGAACACTGGATGTACGTCGGGAAAACCCGGTGGAAGTGCTAACCGATAAGCCACAGCGCCCACTCTTTCTAAAATCTCATAAGGTCCAACATATCTGGGGCTGAGCTTCCCTTTCTTCCCGAAGCGCATCACACCCTTCATTGGAGATACTCGAAGGAACACATGATCTCCCACATCAAACTCCAGTTTGCGTCGTCTTCGATCTGCATATGACTTCTGTCTGCATTGAGCCGCTTTCATTCTATCTCGTATCAATTGAATCTTCTCGGTAGTTTCCTGTACTATCTGCGGTCCCAATATACTACTTTCACTAAGTTCCGTCCAGCAAACAGGTGATCTACATTTCCTTCCGTACAAGGCCTCAAAGGGTGCCATCTGGATCGTCTCTTGAAAACTGTTGTTATATGAGAATTCTACCAAAGGTAGGTGACGATCCCAACTACCACCGAAATCTAGGCTACAAGCCCGAAGCATATCCTCTAGTATCTGAATGGTCCGCTCCGACTGACCGTCTGTCTGTGGGTGGAAAGCTGTACTAAAACTCAGTCGCGTACCAAGAGCGTCCTGAAGTTTCTGCCATAGCCTGCTCGTGAACTGGGTACCTCGATCTGACACTATGCATGTCGGCACTCCATGTAGACGTACAATCTCATCGATATAAACCTGTGCATACTGAGCAAATCCATATGTCGTCTTCACTGGAAGAAAATGAGCGGCCTTCGTCAATCTATCAACAATCACCCAAATGGAATCATACCCTCTGCTAGTCCTGGGTAGACCCACCACAAAATCCATGGAAATCTGTTCCCATTTCCACTCTGGAATGGGTAAAGGTTGCAGCTCCCCGGCTGGCCTCTGGTGTTCTGCTTTAACTTGCTGACAAGTCAAGCATCGAGAAACAAAATCTGTAACATCCTTCTTCATTCCTTCCCACCAATAATTATCCTTTAAATCACGATACATTTTGGTGGAACCAGGATGAATACTGTATACTGACCTGTGGGCATCCTCCAAAATCTCACGCCTCAATCCGTCAGAATCTGGCACACAGAGACGAGTCCTAAAACGTAACACTCCATAATCATCAATCACGAACTCCGTCTCCTTGCCCTGCCTAACATGATCCATAATCTCCATCAAGCGAGTATCTGTAGGCTGCGCATCTCGAATACGATCCAATAGCTGAGGTCTGGTGCGAACATGTGCTAACTGACCTCCTGCCGATGTAAACTCAAACTGTATACGACTATCACATAAGATCTGCCAGTCTGTAGAAGACTGTCTCTGCAAAAGACTCAAATGAGATAATTTACCTCCAGGCCTCCGACTCAAGGCATCTGCTACAACATTTGCTTTGCCTGGATGGTACAAAATCTCACAGTCGTAATCTTTCACCAATTCCATCCATCTACGCTGCCTGAGATTCAGATCCTTCTGTTGAAAGATATACTTTAAACTTTTATGATCTGTGAAGATTTGACACGTTTCTCCATACAAGTAATGTCTCCAAATCTTCAATGCGAAAACTACAGCAGCCATCTCTAGATCATGAGTGGGGTAATTTTGTTCATGCCTCTTCAGCTGTCAAGAAGCATATGCTATAACCTTGCCGTGTTGCATCAACACACAGCCTAAGCCCACTCTAGAAGCATCGCAATACACTACGAAACCCCCTGACCCGGAAGGTAAAGATAATACAGGTGCAGTCGTCAAACGCATCTTCAGCTGTTGGAAACTCTGCTCACAAGCATCAGTCCACTGAAATGGAACTTCTTTCCTAGTCAATCCTGTCAAAGGTGCCGCTATCCGCGAGAAATCCTGTACGAAGCGTCTGTAATAACCTGCCAGACCTAAGAAACTCCGAACCTCCGTAACTGACATAGGCCTGGGCCAGTGTTGTACCGCTTCAATCTTCTTTGGGTCAACGCATATACCTTGTCTTGTAACTATGTGACCCAAGAACTCCACACTATCGAGCCAAAAAGCACACTTAGAAAATTTAGCATACAGTTGATGCTCTTTCAAGGTCTGCAATGTGATACGTAAATGCTGCTCGTGCTCCGTCTGACTCCGAGAATATACAAGAATATCATCAATGAATTCTATAATAAACCGATCGATAAATGGTCTAAAGATACGGTTCATCATATCCATAAAAGCTGCTGGAGCATTGGTGAGTCCGAACGACATCACCAGAAATTCATAATGCCCATATCTCGTACGAAATGCTGTCTTCGGAATATCTTCCTTCCGAACCCTCAACTGATGATATCCTGACCTCAAGTCAATCTTTGAGAAGAACCCTGCTCCTTGCAACTGATCGAACAAGTCATCTATTCGTGGTAATGGATACCTGTTTCGCACCGTGACGCGATTCAGCTGTCGGTAGTCGATGCACATCCTCATATGAGATGCGATTTTGGTGCACACCAGATGCACTAAATCGGGATTCTTTGTGCATATCAAATGCACCTGATATTGCTGTCAGGCACACCCGTTGCCTATGACAGGTGTTTCGTGCACATCCGTTGCACTTAGACTTTGTTTCTGTGCACATGTATGGCACATTTATGGATTTCAATTTTCCGTGCGCACCAGACGCACGCGGCATTCTTATGCACATTTTGGATTTGATTTCTGCTGGAGCAGTACGTTTTTATGATATTTACTATTTGATATAGTGTCTGAGCAGGACTAGTCAGAGGACAGTACCTGAATATTTTTTGCATGCATTGATAGTTATCGAAGGGATTTCCAAAAAAAAGGGAGCTATAGTCTCAGTATTTACCTTCGTGTCCGAGATGACACGAAACATTTAAAACAAGGAAACCCTTCTATCTTGTTTTCAAAAGGCGGGACGTATATGTTAAACAAAGGATATATATATTTATATAGTTATTTCTTATAATAGACGTCTGCCACTGTGCCGCGATACGTGCATCGCACAGCAACATGAAAAGTTTGGCATGCATATCTTTCCGATGTTTTAATGGTATTTACATGTATAGTTTGATGCATATCATGTTGGTTTTCGTATTGGATTTGACATTAATGTCATCCCCATGACTCCGATGATTGCGGGATGCTTGACGGAGTTTTACTTTTGATTGATATACTCGTTTTCATGCGCATGCAGTGCGCTGTTACGTATTTTATATATTTATGATTTCGGAGCCCCGACGACTTAATCTTTTTACTAAAATGTTTTAATATTGAGGGGTTTAAATTTAAATTCGGGGATCAAATTTCTTTAAGGGGGAAGACTGTAACATTTCAGAAAAATAAAATATTATTTTTGGGAAAATTAAATAATAAATATATTGAATATTTTAATATTGCGGTATAATTAAATACCGATAAATTGGGGAAAATTTGGAAAATTATAGAAATTACTGAAATGAGGGTGCTTTGTGTGATTTAAGCAAATTATGAAATTTTATGATTTATTATACACTATTTTAACGCTAATCTCGATTAAATATCGCTAATCTCGTATTAATCCGGTTTTGTGCACATGACATGCACTAAGTCATTTTTAGCACTTGTTACATTTTTTATCATAGCTTTTCTTCATATTCATGCATGGTTGTTGATTTTAATTGAGAGAAGAATAGAAAAGAAAAGAAAAGAAAAAGAAAACAATAAAGAAAAGGGGTATGGGCATGAGAGAGAGAGGGTGAGGGGTCAAACCTTGGGCATGGCTCTTGAATCATTCATCATCTTCATCCCTCTTCTCTCCTCTCCTCTCAAGGGTTGCTGCCCTTGTTCCATCCCCCTCTTCAAGCCTCAAAACCACATCAAAACAACACCAAAACTCCATCTCCATTTCACAAAAAACATGCACATGCTCACAAGCTACACTTTGGACCAAGAAAGCAAGGATTTTGGGCAGTTGGGGCAACTCTTGGAGATTCTTGAGTTGACAAATGAGGTACTTTCATTGTCATTAGCTTTGTATTTCATTCACTTTAGTATCCATATGTGTTTAGTTGTGTTTTAGTGTGGTTTGATGAACTTAGAAAATTCCTAGAAGAGGGTTGTGGGATTCTTGAGTTGTGATGTTGTTTATGAGTATATTAGTGACTAGAAAACACCCCTAAGTGTTAAAAACCCAGAACAAACTTGAAGTAAAACCTGAAAACCCAAAACAGAAACTTTCCAATGTTGGTTTTGTGAGTGTATTGGGTGTGCAAGGAAATCTGGGATGACCTGGGATAATTACTAGAAAAGCAAACAAGACCACAAGACTAGATGGACCACTACGAGGCCACCCTACCAATACGAACTCAATCCCTTCATGCCAAACCGAGGAGGCCGGATTCTTTGGGCTTGTGGCCGGCTACTTGGATGAATTGGGTACCCAGGTTGCTTCTGTAGCTCATTTACACCCTATACATCACCCCAGTATTGTTTGTGAACCTTGTTTTTTCCTGAACCAAAATCTAGAGCAAGTTTTCCTAGGTTGCTGCATTGTTTTCGAAACTTTTTATGACTTAAGTTTTCGTATTTGTGTTTTGTATCGATCACTTGACATTTGTACGTCTATATCGGGTGTTGTTTGGTTGATTTGCGTGAGTAGACCATAGGTTTTAACCTATGATTGTTTCGTGCATCGTTTAGTTTGCGGATTGGATTTTAATGCTTTACGATGTGTTATGATGTGTAGGTACCCCCACGAGAACTTCGAGACGAAAATCAAGCCCGTGGCGATATCGGCATCGGCAAGCGAAGATCTAGGTGGGTAGATATATATTTACGGGGGAAGTCGAATGGATGGCGTATAGCACCCCCGCAATTCGTAGTATAGGATACGATATGATATAAATATGTTGTTATGAGTTTACTGTTTATCAAGATATGATCATGTGTTCATGGTTTAGTTTAGGGTAATTAGAAGTAACTTAGTTTAGCTTCTTAGTCGCGAACCCTAAAGTAGTGATTTGCATACACGCACGCACACACTTGCATACTTTTATTTACCTGTGCGTATATGGGGATATGTGTGTGTGTGTATGTATAGACACACACACACACATGGGTATGGGACTGTGTGTCCGTGTGTACATATACATGGATTATGAGGATAGTATATGATACTTGGAGATGAGTCGATGAGATTTGGGCTTGAGGCCATGAGATCGGTGATGTGACATGGTTCGTATTTGAGATACAACATGATGTTTAGCGGGTCTTTAGGCGTGGTGTTTTCATACACACGCATGTTTTACTGTAGATGGTATCAGTATTGTACTAGACGTAGATCAGTACCCCCAGATCATGATTTATGATAAAAAGGATACCAGATGAATAGTGGGATAAATGTGATATTGACCCATAGCAGATTTGGGATGCCGTACAACGGATTTACCGTACGAGCTATATTGATGATAGATCCGCACTCTTGACTCGAGGATGTCATATTACATAGTGTATCGTATGGGATACTATTGAGGTGGGATCACCGACTATTATACATATTTGTATCGACTCAAAATTAGGTGGTTTTCCTTACCATTTTGATTAGTCTGTTAGTTTAGACCTGTAGTTTACTTGTAGACTCGTTACATAATCGCATATTCGTTATCATTGTGTCTATTATTCATTTCTCGCATATTATTGTTGTTCGCATCGCATTGCATGCTTATACTGTGCTTTTATTGTTATTATGTGTAAGTCCACGGTAGCGCCCCGGCCGTCTAACAGACGCCAAATGCGGAACAAAAACTTTTACAACTGGCGCTATCGCGTACTGTAACCCGGATCTGCCATTAAAGCTAAACTAACAAACTACAAAGTAGGTAGAAGAGTTATACCGAATGATCCGAGTCCTTCGGTCTTCAACCATCATCCCACGCTTTGTTGCGGCTGCTCCGATCTCTTCGATCTCCAGTCTTCTCGTCCAGGTGGCACCACGTCGACGGATCTTTAAACGAGCTCCCGCCTCTGAACCGAGGCAACTCGATCGTCAAGTTTGCTAGAAGAGACGACCAAGATGATGTAGAGAAAGAGTAGAACACTTTGTCTCGTTATGTCCAAAGCTATGGACGAACGGTTAATGAAGTTTCCATTTGAATCGGGTAAATTAGAAGTTGGTATATGAAACTATTATGAACCACAACTAAAATCTTTTTCCAAAACAACAACCCTTATTCTTCCACCAAGGGGTGGCCGGCCACATATAGGAGGAGGGGTGAGTGTAGGAGAGAGATGGAGGTGACCATAACAATGAATGAGTGAGTATGAGTCATTATCCACATTGCATTATCATTAATGCACTAATGAATCATCAAAACACCTCACCAAAATATTAAATGCAAGCTAATGAGTCATAAGCCTTATCACCACTTCTAGAACCTTCTAGAAGCATGACTCACCCTCATGACTCACCCAAGAAGAAAAGATAAATCCGCAATTAACCGAATGTTAAATACGGCCGATAGAAACTGGAAACTTCCAAAAGTGATCCTGAAACGAATTTCAGGATAACCCCGTATCAGTATAAACATACCCGCATTTGTATTACGACCGAATACAAATGCAACTGAGACAAAGATATTATATCTACACAGCATAATACTCGGATCCGGCTTAAACCAAAGACGACCAGTATTATCCGCCCGAAATATGACACGTGCGTAAACGCACGTGCATTTTCCGAACCCTGCCATAAAACCATACGGCCTCGACAACGTTTCGCCCGAACTTGGGAAAGTGTCTGTGGGGGACTCTAATGACTCATCAACACACTGCCACTGGGTATAACCTCTAGCACGTCAGAGGTACAAGCTGTACGTAACGGTTGCCTATGTATTGATTGGAAGGGAAGCTGACGAGCGAACTCATCCATAAACCCTACTGAGCCTAACAGTGACAATATACATACAGTCCGGTCCGTTCGTCTATGAGTATCGCATATCGGCCTAGGGGCTGGTAACGTCAGACCCCCAATAGCAGTATAAGTCGTGTCGGAGTGTAGCCCAAAAACACCCTGAGATACTACTGGAGTACGTACCAGTAAATCTCCTGCCTCGGCCGAGGGCTATGTGTAATGGCTCTCCTAAACACAGCGCGATCTCACCCCCAATACCGGGAGAGACGAATCCCATGCCGATCCGCTCACTTGCCTCCATGTGGCTCGGGACTGTACCCAAAAAAGACCTGTTTGCACGACTCCTTTGAGCCGTGGTAGGGTAGAAATCAAAGCACAGTGAGAACTCACACGAGACAAATGACGACCTCAGGTCGATGAACTAACCTGTACACATGTCACCAGGGAACTGCTATCTGACGATGGGTATAAATACCAACTAGCAGGTTCCCGGCGAGTCCTGTCCGGTGTACTCATAACCCAATGAGCACCTGTATACATCTTAGGTGATCCAACTGACACCAATGGCTTGTGAGACCGGCCACCGCCCCTCGTCGGGGTCTCGACTGTATACACTAGTCTACTCTAGAGTATCGATGCCCTGTCTCGAAACTCCCGCGACTAAGGACACTTTAAGGATGTGCTTACAGACCCCAGCTCCCACGTATATGATCGCCATCATACTGCTGGTAGTCAAGCAAGAATCCTATGGGCTCTATCAATATGCAATAGTGAACTAAAGCATGTATACGATGATAAAGACAAACCAGATAGCATACTATCATCTCGAGCAAGACTGTCATATCGGTATAGGTCCTGCCTCAATCATTGCAATCACGTACCTGCGATCCAATAATTGACTTTGAGGGCACTATCTCCAACAATCTCACACTTGCACTTAAGGCTAATTATTGCGATGTCGCATACTCACAGCCCGTGTGATACCGATCATCCAACTCCTCTACTAATCAGTTTCACAAAACTAGTTTGTAAAACTCTTGTGTTCGAGAAATAGCCTCAGTGAGTGGATCCGCCCTGATGTTTCTTTCTACGTCTCTCTTAATCTCAAGTTCACGGAGAAAGCCATCTCCCGAATCGAGTAATTCCTGTCTTAGAATATGTCTGAATATCTGATGAGACATAGTTCATAAATGAACTCCAAATTCAAACTTCTTAGACTTTATTGATAACTGAACCTAATCAGTATCCAGCACCATGTCTCCCACAGTATCCTCTTGGACCACCTGCCCATAATACTGTCCCTCGTCAGAGGGAAAACTATAACTCTAACAATCACCCTGTCATCCATGTCACCTTTGAAGCCTGGAATGATAACCGTCTCCCGAAGGAGGCTGCCATCATCAAATCCGTAGAACAAGCACTTATGTTCTAAAACTGCTCCCTTATGTTTCTTCAGGATTAGATTAATATAAACTTATCGCATCAAGTGCAAAAACAACATCTGGTGTGGTACTTGACATCTCATGATTGACTCAATTGCCTAAGCAAGTGATCTGCCAATCATGCACATCCCTCTCCCTTTTAGTCTGTAAGACTCTGTTAGAGAGGGTGACTCCATCACCTGCAGGTACATCACTATGCCCGGAGTCATCTATTCTAAAATACTATTAGAATACTGTCAAAGTACCCACATTGGGAAACTACCCAAATCTAGATCTAAAATCATAAATCTAGTAACCAGAATGTCAGATACTATATTCATATCTTGTCTGGAGAAACAACTGTGTGACGACCACAGTGCAACCGATTGTAGTATAGGAATTTTACTTCCTATTTTGTGTATGTCATCCAAATACCAGCACATCACACCCTACTACCTTCTTAACAGATCCATTCCCTATTCTGATGAACTCAAACCTATGACTGTCACATCAAAACTAGATGATCTATCTCTGCTATATCTGCTCAAGTCTAAAATAGACATAAGCTACATGCCCACTATGCTTCCGCTGCTCCCACTGACCACAACAACCCTCTGGCAGAATAATATATACGTACACTTCTAAAGCTAGTTTAGAACGACGCTATACTTATCCTCCTGCCGAGCCTCATAGTCCGGAACAACAGTAGTGTCAAGTCTGGGTAAACAAGAACCTCCCTGTCACCGTCCTTGAGGCTACCGGAGTACCTCTCGGGTGTCTGAGGTTACCCACCATATCTGCGGAGTAGCTAATGGAATGTCAAACCTGATTGAATATATAGGTCCTATTAAATTTTCCGTAATCGTTTGCGGTTCTGGAATCACTTCCAGTTCTACCATACTCCCACTACTGTTTTCTGAAAAAATCTATTTTACTAAAACTGTGGCGAGTCAAGAACAATATCACTATTGATCTTCCAAATGGTAGAAAATCAACCCTCGACTTAGCCCGGGTCAACCCACAAACTGCCATTACAGAAATGTGCCTTGAGTTATCCAGAGTCTGGTTTTAAGCATAAGCTGGACAACTCACCGTACCTTAACATCGTTTAAGATATGAACCATTCTATATACCATATAGAAACTTTGGCACTTATTTAATTGGAACCAGATTCAAATCATGCAGCTGTCTCCAGTGCATATCAACTTAATGGAGAGAGGATAATCAGCATTACTCAACTTAGGAATCCATCCAATTATGAGTAACCTGAAAGAGAAACAAGTTTCTCAAAACCGTTACTATCAACTGAATACCTATCACAAGAATCTACATCTTCGATTTCTTTGAAGAATCCCGATACTTGCGACACCTGGTTCTCTACTTTATTCCTATACCCACAACTTCTCAAAACTTAGCCATTGTATTTCTACGAAACACTTGTCTAAAAACTAGAAAAGTTACAAGTAAACAGAACAGAGTACGAGGACCTACCCCTTTGTCCTGATGGACACTGGACAACATACAATACACTGTATAAGTCCGCTGAGTTGAATAACTCAAAACCTGCGCATCGTAGGTTGAAAACTGTACTTATGGTTTAAGAACTACTCCGTTGTTTAATGCTCCTTACCCAATCGTCAACTGATATAGGTAAATGTCACGGACATAATTTCAAAAAGTTATATCTCACTTTATAAAAAATAAACGTACAGATATATCATTTTGAAATTGGTGCACAACAACGGATATTCAAAACCAAATACATGTCGTCCGGCAAAAACTCAGGCGACTTCCTCAAATATCACCAATTACAACGAATTCCGATATAATGAGGATGATCACCTTTATTCCCAATAACCTACTCTCACTCATCATCTGTAAAACCATACAGATGTTAGAATCATACCAGGTAAATACATACCCTGGAGTAAGTATCTAATTGGGAAATCAGTTTTCCATTAACAATGCACTGAAACAAAAAAATGTTTCATAGGGGTAACCTGGTATTTCTAGTAATGCCTCTTCCATAATCCAATCCATGACTTTAACCGTATATATGTTTGCCATCACTCCAAATCCCTTTATTTGTCTTTATTCATTACCTTTTGTACACCATCGTTAGGCTAAATGGTTTTCTTCCTTCCCTACCGTTCGGCACCAGCCTATGGTTTGGAAGAAGACTATCCAGTAAGCATAATAGGTGTACTCTCCTAATCCTAGGAGTACTCGCAACTTGAGAGAATGTGATGATAAAAGACAACTGAATAATACCTTATTCTATTTCTCCCGAACTGGGGAAAAAGGCAAAGGTCAAATAGGAGTGGCGATGAAGTACGTGGTTTAGGTCATGAATGATAATTGTCGCAATTTACTTTGCCCTCTTTCTAATCCCTTTATTTTGTCTTTAGCTATTACCTTCTGTACACCCTACTTAGGCTAATTGGTTTTCTTCATTCCCTACCTTTCGGCACCAGCCTATGGTTTGGAATAAGACTATCCAATAAGCGTAATAGGTGTACTCTCCTAAACTAAGGAGCCCTCACAACCTGAGAGAAGGTGATAATAAAAGACAACTGAATAAACCAATTCAATTTCTCCTGAACCTAGATTCATCCTCGAAGAAGTCCCTTCGAGTTCGTATATAACCATACGATGGATCTATCCAATGGAAGTGGATATCCGTAGTAATACGGGGTATTCTGAGAAATGCAAAGGGTAAAAGAAGGAGCGACAATGACTTATGCAACTCAGACAATCCAAAAGCCAGTATTTTAAGAAGGTTCGGTCAACTTGGTCACTGAGTCATAGTCTAGGGTCGGTCAAAGGTCGCTGCCAGAGAGAGAGAGAAAAGAAACACTATGCGTGCACTCTAACCTTGATCAGAATGGTTATCACTTTATCTAATCAGGAAACCTCTCACTGTAATCTCAAATTCTCCTCCAAACCTGAAAGAAGAATTAGTCGGGATCACCCGAAGAGTAAACCAACTCATCAGTGAGAATCGGGATCCAACTATCATCGCATGATAACTTGATGGAAACCACTCAAGTTATCACACTCCAGAAGGTATGCGCATGCCTGGCAAGTTTCTTGTATGTTTGAAACTCCCGATATGATTTTTGCCTCATGCTCTTATGACCTTGACTTTAGTCAACAAATCATAAGTCACATGTCAAGTTCTACCCGTCATTATCCAGGTTGATTTGAACCCACCCGTACATACCCTTGACTTTAGTCAACAAGGTAATACGACTGTCCCAAACCAACGCATCTATCTATGCAACAGATGAATACCCAGCAACTACCAAACACAATGCCTTGATTTTAGTCAACAAACATAGCTTGAATACTACTGACCATCCATAAGATACGACGGAGGGCTACGACTGGTTTTTGGCGAAAAAACCTTTAACGTAATGAACTTGATCTTGTTGAAGGAACGTGATAGCTTTTTATAAAATATAGTGACGAAAACCTTTGCTAAAGAGGTCACTCCCGGTAAAGGGATCTTGGCTCTTTCCTCGTGGAATGAGGTGCAGGATATTCCAATTAAATACCGCGATGCAAAGCAACTTGTAATCGACTATATTGAAGTTACTACCCTGACGTAAACTTCTGCCCAAGGGGTCACTCCTGGTGAAGGGATCTCGGCCCTTGCCTCGTTGAATGAGGTGCAGGATATTCTAAACTGAATATCGCTATGCAAAACAAAAAAGAAACGTCTTTGTAATAACACCTTTTAAAATTTGTTCCAACAACATCAAATATAGGTTTGTTTTATTCTTGCATTGATAAGAATCAATGCAGTCCCATCAATCAATCACACCAGAAAAGAACGAAAATAAAATGTACGTATATGCCATCCGCATTCGCCACTGGGTCCCGTCATCACCCGTTAGGTTACTTAACTAACGACAGAGCGGGGGCTGGACTAGCGCGGGTGTAAAACATATATAACATCTAATAGTATATATACCAATATACAATAATCGCTCCAGGCATGATAATATGCAACATTATAGAAAAGTAATAAGTATCACAGAACAATACAGATAATCTGGGATCCCGAGTTTCACAGAGCCGCTACTGAAACCTGACGTTCCCCTGGTCGTGTGGATAGCCTGTGCAATGAAAACTAGACCCCTACGGGTGCGGCAAGTTACCCGCCAAAACCTGAAGCGAGGTAGTCCCCCACGGCATAGTGAATGGAACACCCGGCACTTCACGGAATCCGGTAAATTGAGCACCCCTCCTTGGGTCAACCTGTACCCCCTACGAGTGCGGCGAATAGTCTGCCAATTCTAGAGTGAGGTCCCTCTACCTCTCAAAGCCATGAGATACGGACCCGTTGCCCTCCAGAACCCGGCTATCCGTGCACTCCGTCGCGGGATAAACCTAGTACAGAAATAAAAATATGTACAACGGATACATCAACCTCAACCCGGTCGTGCCCCAAAAGAATATTATACAACAGGCAGTGACGGCAGTCCACATGTTAGACGCTCGCCCCGCAATATCAAATGTACAAATAAATCCAAACTGCACTATCATTGCACCCTGCTATCCACTACGACAAATCCGGAACATCACAGCACAACACAGAACATCAACGCGAATGTCACGTTCGCAAACCCGTCTAAAAGAACTATAGCAATTAGACGCGGTTTACCGCTCAAATGACATTCCAGGTCGGAGATATAAAATAAGTACTGCAAACTAACATGTTTAAATTTCGATCGACCAAATATCCCATAGTGGGCCCCATAAACATCTGTTGTACAGTAACAAAAACTGGGCCCAAAAGAATAGTACCAAAAACCACAATTTCTAAAATAAAGCTCTCTGGAAAAAGTTGGAGCACTGTTCCCATAAAAGAGCCGCGGTTCCGCGGTGGTCTTATGGGATCGCGTGCCCATATTTTTCCAGAATGCTTAGAAAAGCCTGCTTAGTTTTCTGCGATATGTAAAATAATTTTTAGGCTGTTTTAAAAATCGACAGAAACACAGAACTGAAAAAGTGTAGTTTTTGAAAATCGGTTCGATCGATGTTTTAAACGCGTTAGCACAAGTTAGTAAAGCTTAATGGTGAGGCTCTGATACCACTGTAAGTCCACGGTAGCGCCCCGGCCATCTAACAGACGCCAAATGCGGAACAAAAACTTTTACAACTGGCGCTATCGCGTACTGTAACCCGGATCTGCCATTAAAGCTAAACTAACAAACTACAAAGTGGGTAGAAGAGTTATACCGAATGATCCGAGTCCTTCGGTCTTCAACCATCATCCCACGCTTTGTTGCGGCTGCTCCGATCTCT
This sequence comes from Agapanthus africanus, assembly GCA_030015575.1. NCBI lineage: Eukaryota > Viridiplantae > Streptophyta > Magnoliopsida > Asparagales > Amaryllidaceae > Agapanthus > Agapanthus africanus. Next base: position 458,806,369 of record JASDDO010000012.1, on the reverse strand, counting down.
TCGATCTCCAGTCTTCTCGTCCAGGTGGCACCACGTCGACGGATCTTTAAACGGGCTCCCGCCTCTGAACCGAGGCAACTCGATCGTCAAGTTTGCTAGAAGAGACGACCAAGATGATGTAGAGAAAGAGTAGAACACTTTGTCTCGTTACGTCCAAAGCTATGGACGAACGGTTAATGAAGTTGCCATTTGAATCGGGTAAATTAGAAGTTGGTATATGAAACTATTATGAACCACAACTAAAATCTTTTTCCAAAACAACAACCCTTATTCTTCCACCAAGGGGTGGCCGGCCACATATAGGAGGAGGGGTAAGTGTAGGAGAGAGAGGGAGGTGACCATAACAATGAATGAGTGAGTATGAGTCATTATCCACCTTGCATTATCATTAATGCACTAATGAATCATCAAAACACCTCACCAAAACATTAAATGCAAGCTAATGAGTCATAAGCCTTATCACCACTTCTAGAACCTTCTAGAAGCATGACTCACCCAAGAAGAAAAGATAAATCCGCAATTAACCGAATGTTAAATACGGCCGATAGAAAACTGGAAACTTCCAAAAGTGATCCTGAAACGAATTTCAGGATAACCCCGTATCAGTATAAACATACCCGTATTTGTATTACGACCGAATACAAATGCAACTGAGACAAAGATATTATATCTACACAGCATAATACTCGGATCTGGCTTAAACCAAAGACGACCAGTATTTTTCGCCCGAAATATGACATGTGCGTAAACGCACGTGCATTTTCCGAACCCTGCCATAAAACCATACGGCCTCTACAACGTTTCGCCCGAACTTGGGAAAGTGTCTGTGGGGGACTCTAATGACTCATCAACACACTGCCACTGGGTATAACCTCTAGCACGTCAGAGGTACAAGCTGTACGTAACGGTTGCCTATGTATTGATTGGAAGGGAAGCTGACGAGCGAACTCATCCATAAACCCTACTGAGCCTAACAGTGACAATATACATACAGTCTGGTCCGTTCGTCTATGAGTATCGCATATCGGCCTAGGGGCTGGTAACGTCAGACCCCCAATAGCAGTATAAGTCGTGTCGGGGTGTAGCCCAAAAACACCCTGAGATACTACTGGAGTACTTACCAGTAAATCTCCTGCCTCGGCCGAGGGCTATGTGTAATGGCTCTCCTAAACACAGCGCGATCTCACCCCCAATACCGGGAGAGACGAATCCCATGCCGATCCGCTCACTTGCCTCCATGTGGCTCGGGACTGTACCCAAAAAAGACCTGTTTGCACGACTCCTTTGAGCCGTGGTAGGGTAGAAATCAAAGCACAGTGGGAACTCACACGAGAAAAATGACGACCTCAGGTCGATGAACTAACCTGTACACATGTCACCAGGAAACTGCTATCTGACGATAGGTATAAATACCAACTAGCAGGTTCCCGGCGAGTCCTGTCCGGTGTACTCATAACCCAATGAGCACCTGTATACATCTTAGGTGATCCAACTGACACCAATGGCTTGTGAGACCGGCCACCTCCCCTCGTCGGGGTCTCGACTGTATACACTAGTCTACTCTGGAGTATTGATGCCCTGTCTCGAAACTCTCGCGACTAGGGAGACTTTAAGGATGTGCTTACAGACCCCAGCTCCCACGTATATGATCGCCATCATACTGCCGGTAGTCAAGCAAGAATCCTATGGGCTCTATCAATATGCAATAGTGAACTAAAGCATGTATACGATGATAAAAACAAACCAGATAGCATACTATCATCTCGAGCAAGACTGTTATATCGGTATAGGTCCTGCCTCAATCATTGCAATCACGTACCTGTGATCCAATAATTGACTTTGAGGAAACTATCTCCAACACTATGAAACCATGCTGTCAGGACACCAGCACCATTACCGATGATGCGTATGCTCCACGTACACTTGCTTGCCGGCTCACACACATCATCATCGGTAATTGCCATGTCACGCACACATTAGAAATACTATTCATTAGTATAATTTGTTAGCCGATAGCTTTGACATAGTATTAGCGTACTTGCTTTTATATGATAGTTTAGATATTGCATTTATTCTGTGATTGTCATGCATAATTATATATTCATTGTCATGCATCATTTTAGGGCCAGTCCGGATTGCCGGAGCCCAGTATTCCTTATTTAGTTACATATTGATTTATGATTTCGGATTTCCATGAGATTTCTGGATTTAGAGAAACCGCAAAGATTTTATAAACTGATTATCACTTTCAAAAGATAAAAGTGTGGTTTTCTCATGTTATAATTGTGATATGTCCACCATGAGTTTTCTCGGCTCGTGAGCAATATCATACACCCGATTCGAGGAGGAGATGAACCGTCTGTAGGTGCTTGGTAGACCCGGTGCGGTACCCCGGGGCAAGAAGATCGCAGTTGATCGGCGTTAAGCCTATGACAGGGGAGCATTGCTGACCGGTGATTGTATTGTGACTCGTCGGATATCCGGAGGATACCGATCGGAATTGGGCCAATCTGGATAGCCGGAGCCCAGGGGCCAGTCCGGATAGCCAGAGCCCCAGATATTGATATTGAGGTATTGAGATATTATGATATGGGCCAGTCCGGATAGCCGGAGCCCTAGATATTGAGATATTGGGATTTATATTTTGTGTCGATGCTAGACACTGATTTATGTTGATTTCATTGATGATACCTCATTTTATATAAACAGAAATTTCACTAAAACAAGAAAACAGTTTCTTCATTTACATGTATTCTGTTTTCATTACATTACATTCATACCTCATACACATGATATATTGCTACCTGAGGCACTGACACGAGCACATGGGATTACACTTATGCATAGATGTTTACCCTTTCCACCTTTTCATGCTTCAGACCTTATCATATTGAGGTTATATATATTATTGATCGTATTGACCTAGGATTGTGTCATACATACGATTTCTGCTCGGTGATGTTTTCTACTCACGAGTTGGCAACTTACCCCCGTTGTGCCACAGTTTCTTGCAGGTTTTGTCGTACAGGTTTCGTTACGGCTTTGCTGGCACACTGCTTCCATTCCGGGTGATTTGCTTTAATAGGTGGGTTCATTTGAATCGTGACCACCATTGTATTTTTATTTACTTTCAGTTGTATCTAGTACTCCATCAACCAGACATGTATATTTATTGACTTAGTAAACCAGACATGTATATTTATTTGACTTAGAGACCAGTTGTATATTCTTTCGACCTTAGAGTCGCGCGTTGTATTATTATGGTTTTCTTGATGATTTTGAGTTTCCTTTTCAGTTTTGATCCTCGCCCTTCGGCGTTATATATTATATTGCTTGCGTGGTTGTGACCGTCGATTGATGAAGAGCTAGCTCCCGCTTGGGGATGCCTTTTATCATTTATGTACATATTTATCATGTTGTACCCCGTCTGGGGCCATTATTTATAAAGGAAACTCTGCCGAAATTTTCAGAAAAGACTTGATGTTTTAAAAATGCGTAATTCGGCTTATTTTAATAAAACACTTTCTTTAAAATGGTTTTAGATTTCTGGGCTTTTGGCTTACTTGAATTAGATATGGTCCTATAGACTTCATATGATTCAAGTGCTAGTCACGTGCCATTTCGGGTCGTGACACTTCCTTTCATGCCCCTGATATGTTTTCGTCGACACACGCTTGAGGTTCCTGTCACCATGGTTTGAGCGCAGATTGAGCTGCTGCTAGTGATGCGATCAGGGCGAGCTCATTTGGGACAAGGACTGACCGTCATGTTCTTCGGGTGACACGGGAACGTCTCGATGTAGTGTTTGTGTAGTGACCTCTTGTTGAGGCGAGTGTTTGGTTTTACACCGGATGATCGGGCCATTGTTAGAGCTGCCAGTTGCTTGAGGACTGTTGATGTACAGCCTACCTCAGAGTTTGTGATGTCGTCTACCGTGTGGATAGATGACCCAGCTGTTGCTGAGATTGATATGATGCTGCTTCCATAGTTTACGAGCTGAGATCGCTGGAGCTTTCAGGCAGAGATGCGATAGGTGATAGCCAGTCTATCCCGAGTTGAGAGACGAAGGTGATTCGTCAGATTAATGCGCCGACGCAGACCCAGTTGATTTGAAGATTTCCAATGTGGAGAGTCTTACTCAAATCTAGGGTAGACCGATCCAGAGATGAACGTTGATGTATCATCTTTCCTGGAGGATTGAGGCATTGTTTAGCATGCGGACGAAGGGTATTCATGTGTCGTCTAGGCGAAGTTAAAAAGTTCGAACGAATGTCAGAAAACCCATTTTTCCAAGTTTAAAGTATTCGAAGGAACACGCGAGTAATTCTGTGGACCCTCTAGAAGAATGAAACCCTAACTCGACATAATGACCATGGAACCGCTTCTGAACCTTAGGGTTTGCAGCAGTTCAGCGGTGCCATCAGTGAGGCTTGGGTTTGCCCTTCTACGGTTGGTCCATATGTGTTGTGGCATGTACTAGATATTTTTAGACTGTGTTCAGGTGTTGAGCTTTCGGGAAATTTTGGGACTTCGATGACTCGATCGAAAAGTTTGACGTCGTCCGGATATCAGGTGATAAGAGATCAGCAAGCTGACCAGCTTCAGATAGAGGACCTCACCCAGATACGTTGTGAGTTGATCGAGAGCGGACGAGTGTCGGGTATTCCTCCGATGGTTGGGACGAATTCCCGAGAACGTGCTCGGCTAGAGATCTTCTACAGAGTGATGAAGATACCGAGTTCGTGATTTCGAGTCCGTATGAGAGACTCCAGATTGACTGTAGCCGAGAACATAGCAGTACGCAGATAGCATGACGTGACGTCGAAGTGGGCGATGATAAAGACGAGTGCAACGAGAGGTTCGTGCGAGATGATGGCGAGCTGTTGTTACTCCCCGTCGAGAATAGATCTAATATGCATACAGAGGCGTTGGGATGCGGCCAGTTCCCGAGGTAATGTTGTGCTGAGAACGCAGATGTCCAGAAAACAAGAAAAGATTATTCAAGAGTATCAGCCTCCGTATAGTTCGGCATAGACGAGATTGGAAGAGACCTTGAGCAGGTTCCTTCCAGGACACTGCTGCGATAAGATTTGCACCGAGGATCAGTTGTGTCACGTGTGTTCAGAGGACCAGAGGCCGACGCTAGTGACGTGCTGCTTTACGAGTGGTCGTGATAATTGGCCGAGAGATGGCCAGAGAAGTGCCAGAGCGAAATCGTTCCCGTTAGCATGCCTGGCCGGGCCGATGAGCCGATGGATTGCGAGATTGGTAATCCGAAAAGAAAATGAGGACTCAGAGACAGAGGACGCCAGACCGTGAGCAGGAGGCAAGCGGATGTTCTTGCTCTGCCAGTTTTGGGGGCACCAATATTTTTTTTCGACATTGTAGGTGGTGTACCTCAATGTCATTTGCTGCGATTTGCGTTGTGACCCGAGTATCATGCTTATATTGCTTGGATTTGAGTTTTGATGATGAGTTTCATGATATTGATTTCGTGCACCATGGCTGTGCCTACTGGGTATTTATATTTTGTGCATAGTTATTGCACTTGAGATATGTTTTTATACACCGTTGTGTTGATTTATGATTGTGCATATCTATTGTACTTGATATTGATTTTATGCCCTGGATGCACATGTTTATGATTTCGTGGATTTCAAACAGTTGATTTAGTTTCATGCATGTGGTACGCACTCGATTTGATTTTTGCACTCGGTATAGCTCATATATGCTTGCAGTGCATTGATACGGATTTTGTGCACATAGTTGCACACGTTTTTGGATTTTATACACCTTGGTACACTCGGTGTTGTTTTTGTACGCATTTGAGTTATTGATGCGTTTCCGTGCACTGGATGCACTGTATTTATATTTCGTGCACTAGATACACCGGATTTGTGTTTTGGTGCATTTGTTGCACCAGATACGTATTTCGTGCCTTTGATGCACTAGATTTGCATTTCATGCGTTTGTTGCACCGGATGGGTATTTCGTGCATTAGTTGCGCTAGATTGATACTCCGTACATTGGTTGCACTTGATTTGGATTTTCGCGCATGTTGGGCGCATGATATGAGATGTGATTTTGTGCACACCGGATGCACCCGATTGGGATTTTTATTGTTCATGTTAGTTGCACTGGACAAATGTTGTCGTGCACACCCGTTGCACTGGACAGATGCTTTCGTGCACACCCGTTGCACTCGGTTTTGCTTTTGTGTATATTGTGGCACCTGTATTTGGATTTTATTTCCATGCGCACCAGATGCACGTGATTGTTGGATACGTCTTTTGAGGCTGATTTTGCTCTTGAGCACCTTGTTTTCATGAAGGGCACTATGTTACGTAGTAGCTGAACAGGTTTGATCTGAGGACAGTACCTGAGTACTTTGCATGCATCTAAAGTTTACCAATAGGTTTTCGAAAAGGAGCTATAGTCTCGCTATTTTCCTACGTGTCCGTGAGCGACACGAACGTTTACAAGGAAAACCTTTTGGAATATTTTCAAAATGGACGAGACGTATATCTGAGCAAAACATATACGAAACTATATTTATTATTTTACAAATGAACGTCCGTCACTTGTGCCGTGAGTTACGCATTACACAGCGATTCAGAAAGGATTTTTCATGAGTTTTATTCAGGTCTTGAAGGTTTTCCAAAGATGCGTACTATACACGTATTATAGTATTTGACTAGTGTATATTGGATTTCTGTAGTGGATTTCGAGATCTGTATCTCCATTGTAACTCCGAGGATATGCGTGCATATCTGATGATTTGCGTGGTGCTTGACGGAGTTCGATTTGAGTTTTGTATTCATTTTCAGGCGCACGCGATGCGCTGTGTTATTTCTGTATCTTCCGTGATTTCGGAGCCCCGTTGATTTGAGCTGATTATTGAAATGTTTTAGATTTTGGGGGTTTAAATTTAAATTCGGAGACCGGATTTCTTTAAGGGGGGAAGACTGTAACATTTCAGAAAAATAAAATATTATTTATGGGAATTTTTATAATTAAATAATAAATATTATGAATATTTTATTATTGCGGTATAATTAAATATCGATAAATTGGAAAATATTTGGAAAATTATAGAAATTACTGAAGTTAGGGTGCCTTAGATGATTTAAGCAAATGATAAATTCTTTATGATTAATTATACTCCATTTGAATGCTAATCACGATTAAATATCACTAATCGTGCATTAAGCTTGATTTGTGCACATGACATGCACCATGTCATATTACACATTATTACATTCTTCTACCATGGTCTTTTCTTTATTTTCATGCATGGCTTTGTTTTAAGATAAGATAAGAAAAAGGAAAAAAAGGGGAATAGGATAAAATAGGTGTAGCATGGTGAGAGGTATGGGCAAGAGAGAGAAGGAGAGGGGTTTTCTTTGACCTTGGTCATTTGTTTCCCTCTTCAATTACCTTTATCATTGTTCCTCCTCTCATTTTCCCCATGGCTGCCCTCTCCTCCATCCCCCTCTACCTCTTCACTTCACCACAAAATCCACATCACAACGCTTCATTTTCTTCACAAAAAGCATGCGCAAGATCATCACAAGCACTTTGGACCAATAAAGTTTGGATTTTGAGCAGTTGGGGCAACTCAAGAAAATTCTTGAGTTTCCAAATGAGGTACTTTCATCACCATTAGTATTGTATTTGATTCATTTTAGCATCTATATTAGTTTAGAGTGGGTTAAATGAGGTTTAGTGAACTTTGAAAATTCTAAGTTAAGGATTAGGGTTTGAATTGAATCCAAAGGTGAAATTGAGACATAATAGTGACCTTAAACCCCTGTAGGGATTGTATATTGGACTGAAACCATAGAGTAAACCCCCAATTCATAAACTTAGAAACTCGGATATCGGAAAATTGTGAGAATTGTGATAGTATTTTGACATCTGCTATGACCCGATACACTCGAAAATTTTATAGCGATCACAGTGAGTCGTGAAGACAACCTAGAAGCTACCCTAGAGCCCCGAGGCCCTAACTCCTTCACATGGCCGCAATTTTAATCATTCTGGCCGCAATTTGCGGCCAGGGTAGGGTGGTTTGGGTCCGTGTTTTGTCCAGGGCTTTATCTTCAGTAAACTAGACCCCTCCAATGTGCAGAATTGGCTAATTTCACCTAGGCTAAAATCTGGAGTTGTTTTCTTGAGTTGCTGCTTTATTTTGCGACTTCGTTTTAACTTGAGTTTTGGTATTTGTGTTTTATCCCGGTCACTTGGCATTTGTACGTCGGTATCGGGAGTTGTTGATTATTCTTGCATGCGTAAACTATAAGTTTAAACCTATGTGTGATTCGTGCGACATTTTGGTTTTCGTGCGTGATTCCGTTTACGATGCTATATGTGTATATATGTAGGTACCCCCACGTGGAATTCGGATGATGAAGAAGAGGATGGCGTCATCGACTTCGGCAAGTAAGGATCAAGGTGGGTAGATCTATATCTACGGGGGAAGTCGGGTGGATGGCGTATAGCACTCCCGCAAGTTTTTGATGGAAACTGATCTATAAGATACCGTCGTAGAAACCTAGATTAGAAAATTAGGGATTTGGTTAAAGAGATAGTTAGAGAAGATGTGAGGATTTGAATATATATATATATATATATTGAGATCTGAAATGAAACCCTTAGGGATATGATAAGTGAATGTGAATCACGACTTATAGATATATAGCTGCACTAGAATAAGTATGAGTTTTAGAGTAACATGACATTGATGTATAGGGTAGAATGTATATGTAGAATTGACTTGATGTGAGGTATAAATGCGATAAAAGAATACGATGTGATATGATGATTTGATGATATGTTGGTATACGGATGCGAGTCGATTGAGATGATTGATACCTTTGCCGGTCCCCCGATATGAGATTATTATGGATGCGACCTGGGATATAGGTATTTAGATATATATAATGAGGTGAATCACGAGGGATATGCCGTATGAGACGTTAGGTCTGTACCCTCATTGTCATATAGGTTGATAGGATCCCTGATGGTTTAATACCGTCGTACGATGATTTTCCGTACGTGATGAGTTTGACTCGATGATTGATCCATACCCTTGACTAGAGGATGCCGTACGATGGATTATATCGTACGTGATGTTGTGGGGCTGGATGCCGATTAATAGATTCACCGACTCGGTCATGTTGGATACGTATACCTGTTAGCGTTTGCATACGATTCACTTTATGCTACGTTTATGTCATTCTCATTGCATCATATATATACATGTGCTAGTACACCTACACCATTATCGATGATGCGTTTGTTACACTTACACTGATTTGGCCGGCTCACACACTTCATCATCAATAATTGCCATGTCACTACACAGTAGGATTGCTGCATCATGATATGACTCCTTGCATAGTTTACTTGCTATAGTTACATATGCACCTTTATACGATGTTGCATTTGACCTTGGAGAATTTGGGAACCGTAAGATATATTTTAAAACTGGATTTATTTAAAAGAGTGGTTTTCCCTCGACATGTGCATATTACCGTTCCATGTTGCATGATATACGGATATGCTTACATTTCTGTTATATGTCGCATACATCATGCTTTATGATTATACGCATTGAGATATGCTATTTCATGAGATTTCTGGATTTGAGAACCGTGGTGATTTCAAAAGAAAGTGTGTATTGTTTTAAAAACCCGGTTTCTCTTGATATGATATTTCAGTGCGTCCACCATGTGTTTTCTCGGTTCTGAGAGTGGCATGTGAAACCCGATTCGAGGAGCGGTGGGCACCGTCTGCGGGTACATGATGGACCTGGTGAGGTACCCCGAGGCAAGATGACTCGTATTGTTAGACGGTGAGCCAGGCAGAGGAGCACTACCTACCGGTGATAGTATTTGGGCTCGGAGGATATCCGGAGGATACCGACTGAAGTCGAGAGATGGTATGGGCTCATCCGGACTGACGGAGCCTGAGGGCCGACCCGGACTAACGGAGCCCGAGATATGAGGATTTACATGTCGATGCTGGACACGGGTTTCATGATGTTTCGAGTGTCGATATTGGACACTCAGGTTCCATGATTTTGATGTGTCGCGAGGGACACACGTTGATTTATATCCTCATATTTTCATGCATATGCTTTTATGATATTTACATGCATGATGTTGTTGTGTCATTGGTTGACACGTGGACGAGATACACATGCATACTGGCATTGATTATATGGTTGGATGATATCCGCATGCATATAGACATTGACTATATTGTTGGCACATATGCCGTTACGGTCACCCTAGATATCATAGTATTAACTTTATGATATAGTTGACCTAGGAATCGTTGTTTATTCAATTTCTACTTGTAGATATTTTCTACTCACGAGTTGGCAACTCACCCCTGTTGTGCCACTGTTCTTGCAAGCTGACCGCATGAATCAGTAGCGGCATCGTTGGCACACAGCTGCATTCGGGTGTTTTGCTTTGCTAGGTGGTACATGTTGGATCGTACCCCTCTTGTATTTATTATTCATATTGTATCTAGTCAACTCCATCAATCAAACTAGTATTTGTATAAGTAATGAGACTTAGTGAGACTTGTTGTTGCGAGACTTAGAGCGAAGGGTTTTCCGCTACTTGTGATTTTGATGTCTTGTTTATTTCTTTATCTTTTGTGATGAACTTCGCCGTTTGGCATCGTATACTTATATTTATGCTTTGTGTGGTTGTGGATCCGCCGAATTGGCGAAGAGCTAGCTCCTGCTCGGGATGCCTTTATATTATCCTGTATTGTGGTTTTGGATCAAAAAATACAAAGGAGGTGCTGCCCAAATTTTTAAAAAAAAAGTCAAAACACATTTTCAACTAGTAACACCCACTTGCATTTTTATGTTCCATTGTTTATGTATTTAAGAAAACTTATGATTTTCACCATACCTTTATTTCAAAACTTCACCTCTTTATTTTCTTAAAAAAGGTTTAGATTTCTGGGTTTCGGCTTACTTGATTTACGTTACGCCTTTAGACGTGGCATGATTCAAGTGCCGGTCATGAGCTAATATTTTCGGGTCATGACAGTTTAAATCCCCGTTTCTGTTTCAATAAACATTTCCTTGATCAGTCCGTCCACTAAAATCTCACTGATTTTCATTTTCAGGCGCTATGGCCGCTCATCTGTACTGTCTTAACGAAATCATTTCTTATCAGGATATTTGCGCACAAGGCCGTTGTCAAAACCAGGAGTTTACAAACGCCCAATGCGCTGAAATTATGAATCGTTTCAATGCACACAATGGTCGACTACTTCCTCGTCGCTCCGCTCTCTTGAAGATTATAGTGAGAGCAATCTGGGGAGCACTTCCTGGATTTTATGAAGCCATGCCGCTTAATGCACTGGATGACGCTGAAGATAAGGTGCACTCAGTGTATCTGACGGGCCTGATCTCGAAGAAGCGGCGAGATAATTTCATTGATATCTTGCATCAAACTTTCCAACAGACGACGATAATCGCTGCTTATCAGAGGATGGAGGATATCATCGAAGATCCTGACGCTTGTGATCGTGAGAGGTTGCACACAAGAATGGTCAGAAAGGCCAGAAATACTTTAGACGGCCTCTCTTTTGAATTTCTGAATCCGTGTCCCGGATTCAATGTGTTGTCATTGTAAACATTTTAATGATGCTTTTGTTTACTATTTTCATCAATGTAAGAACTTTCTGAGGTATGAATAACAAATTTTTCCTTTCCATGCATTTATTTTATCCTTTTCGCACATACATGAGTGGGTACGCGTCGGACGCTCAATCAAATGTTCTCCTTATTGCCTTGCATAATATGTGATTGACGTCCATGGGTTATACCTTTTTGTTTTGACTTGGCGCAAAGCAGTTTACGTACTCTTGAGCAGAACCTCGATTTCGACGGCATGTAATTTTGGCAAGTGTGGCTTGTAGATAATAAGTAACAGTCCATCTTAAGCTCTTTGTAGAGTAGTGATGGCTTAGGAAACAGGTTCAGGTCTTCTGCCTAAAACTTTTCAACTTTATGAGCCGTGAGGGTCTCATAAAGACTTTTCTCCCTACGAGTCGAGAGAATCTCGTAGGTGCATTTTCTCCTTAGGAATCGTGAGGATTCCTAAGTGTGCTTTCTCTTGAGAGTCGTAAGGATCTTGCAAGAGAATTTTCTCCCTTAAAAGTCGAGAGGACTCGTAAGTGGTTGATGAGTTGACCGGTTCCCGAGTCAAAGCAATGCTTTACGACAGGGAGATCGGGGGTTGACATGTATCCGAGTCAAAGCGTTGCTTGACGATAGGGAGGTCAGGGGTTGACATGTATCCGTGTCGAAGCGTTGCTTTACGACAAGGAGGTCAGGAGTTGACATGTATCCGAGTCGAAGCGTTGTTTTACGACAGGGAGGTCAGGGGTTGACATGTATCCGAGTCGAAGCGTTGCTTTACGACAGGGAGGTCAGAGTTGACATGTATCCGTGTCGAAGCGTTGCTTGACGACAGGGAGGTCAGAGTTGACATGTATCCGTGTCGAAGCGTTGCTTGACGACAGGGAGGTCAGAGTTGACATGTATCCGTGTCGAAGCGTTGCTTGACGACAGGGAGGTCAGAGGTTGACATGTATCTGAGTCGAAGCGTTGCTTTATGACAAGGAGGTTAGGGATTGACATGTATCCGAGTCGAAACGTTGCTTTACGACAGGGAGGTCAGGAGTTGACATGTATCCGTGTCGAAACGTTGATTGACGACATAGAGGTCAGGAGTTGACATGTATCCGAGTCAAAACATTGCTTGACGACAGGGAGGTCAGAGTTTGACATGTATCCGAGTCGAATCGTTGCTTTACGACAAGGAGGTCAGGAGTTGACATGTATCCGAGTTGAAGCGTTGCTTGACGACAGGGAGTTCAAAGTTGACATGTATCCATGTCGAAGCGTTGCTTGACGACAGGGAGGTCAGAGGTTGACATGTATCCGATTTATTTGTTTCTGATTTAGGCAAGAGCGAATCATCATCGCTACAATTGGGATATTGCCAGGAGCGAATCATCATTTTCCATGAAAGAACTTGGAATTTGTTTCCGATTTAGGCATCAGCATCGCTACAATTGGGATATTTCCAGGAGTGAATCATCATCTGCCTTTGTCGGTTCAAACAAAGGTGGCTTAGCAAACAGGGCTAAGATCTTATCGACTAAGGCTTTTGACTTCATGAGCCGTAAGGGTCTCATAAAGGTGTTTTTCCCTACGAGTCATGAGGATTTCGTAGGTGTCTTTTCTCCTTAGGAATCGTGAAGATTCCTAAGTGTATGTTCTCTTGTAAGTTGTAAGGATCTTGCAAGAGTGTTTTCTCCTTGTAAATTGAGAGGACCTACAAGTGTTTGTTCATCAAATGAAGGCATTCCTCGTCGCTGGTGGGACTCGGCAAGGAAATGATTATTTGTGCTCGTGGATTGTATATAAGGATTAGTATTGAACTGCTTGTAGGGCAATCTGGGAAATGTGATGGCTTAAGAACAGGTTCAGATCCCTGTAGCTTAAGGCTTTTGAATCTTATGAGCCATGAGGGTCTCATAAGAAGGTTCTCCTTACGAGTCGTGAGGATCTCGTAAGTGTAATTTCTCCTTAGGAATCGTAGGGATCCCTAAGTGTGTTGCTCCTTTGTGAGTCGTAAGGATCTCACGCGGGTAGTTTTCTCCTTACAAGGTCGAGAATACCTTGCAAGTGTCTTTTAACGAGATTGCGCCCTTTCGGGTTTTCACAAACTCGCCGGTAGCCCTGCTGTTTTTACTCACGAAGCCCTTTCGGGATTTCATCCGTGCCCATTTTGCTTATGGACGTACCGTTTTTTTTTTGGGAGTCTGCGCCCTTTTGGGTTTTCACAAACTTTCCGATAGCCCTGCTGTTTTTACTCACGGAGACCTTTCGGGTTTTCATTCGTGCCCATTTTGCTTGTGGACATACCGTTTTTCTTACACGCGTCAGCCCAAGGATGCTGCGGGTTTGTAGTAGTTTAAAGACGTTTCGGTCAGTAGTTAGTTTTAGGACATTTCGGTCCATAGCTAGTTTTAGGACATTACGGTCCATTGTTTGTTTAGGGACTTTTCGGTCCGTAGCGATTTTAAGGCAAAGTTTCGCTGGATACTACTTATAGAGTTTGGGCTTGGGAAGATAGCGATCGGACATAGACGTCGTCATCTATCGTTGACCTAGGCCGTGACTTGTCAGGCGTAGTACTTTTTCAGGAACCGGACGTTTATTGGCCTGAAGGGTCTTTCGCCATGCATGTCTATGAGTAGATAGGCCCCTCCTTGGTAGACTTTGTCTATGATGTATGGGCCCTCATAGTTCGGCTCGAATTTCCCCTGTTTGACACGATTAGGGATCATAGGTCACTTGACCACTAGCACGAGTTCGCCTTGGCCAAATGTTCTCGGCCTAGTCAAACTCTCGTATGAGCACGTCATTTTTGCTTTGTAAGCCTCCAAGTTTTGCTGCGCCATGAGACGAGTTTCATTGAGGGCATCGAGCTCCTCAAGCCGAAGATGAGCATTCTCTTCGTCTGTTAGCTCGTAATGAACCACCACTCATAGAGAGGGTAGCTCTATCTCTAAAGGGAGTACTGCTTCAGCACCGAATACCAATGCATACGGCGTTTTGTTTGTAGCCGTTTTGAACGTGGTCCGATACGCCCAGAGAGCTTCATGCAGTCTCTCGTGCCAGTCCTTCTTATTTCAGGACACCGTCTTCTTTATGATCTTCGTCAAGGTCTTGTTGAAAGCCTCAGCTAGACTGTTAGCTCGTGGATTGTAGACTGAAGAGTATCTCCAGTCTATATTATGCTGCTTTGCGAAGCGGCTGATTCTGTGACTTCTGTAGGCCGGCCCGTTATCGGAGATAATCCGTCGCGGAGTTCCGAACTGATAGATAACATGAGTCTTGAAGAAATGGAGGATATTCTCCGTCTTCACTTCCCTCAGCGGCACTGCTTCTGCCCACTTAGAAAAGTAATCGGTTGTCGCCAATATGAACCGATGTCCTCTGGACGATGCTGGTTCTATGGACCCAATTATGTCGTTTCCCCACATTTCGAACGGCCAGCTAGCCACTGTTGGGTGTAGCGGGTTTGGATGCTTGTGGATGAAGTCTCCATGAATCTGGCATGAATGGCATTGCTTCGCGCATTCAAGGCAGTCCTGAATCATCGTAGGCCAATAGTAGCCCATTCTTTTGATCTTTAGCTTCATCTTTGGCTCGGCTTGATGAGAACCGCAAAGTCCGTCGTGAGTTTCTTGGACGACTCTCCTTGCTTCTTCTGGTCCCATGCATCTCAGCCATAGAAAGTCGAACGATCTCTTATACAATGTGTCATTGAAGAAGGCGAAAGACAGAGCTCGTCTCATGAGCTGATGTCTTGAGGATGCATCTTCAGGTGTTCGACGGGATTTGAAGTAGTCTATGAAGACTTCTCTCCAATCCTTAACCTTTTCTTGGTCCTCTATTTGTAGGGCCGCTTGCTTGGTCGCTTCCTTTTCTTCAGACGATTCCGGAGATATTTCTGCCGGTGCGAGAACCCGACGGCTTTGCACGACGATTCTTACGTCATCGAGATTTTCATCAGCCAATTCTTTAGCGAGCTTGGCTAGTGCATCAGCTTTGCTATTTTCCGTATGTGGTATGCTGTCTAGCATGTAGGAGGGGATTTGGATCAGCAGTTGCCGCACTCTCTCACCGTACTTTACCAACTCCGGTTTGCACGTTTAATAGTCGCCGTTTACTTGACTAACGACCAACTGGGAGTCTCCGTATATAAGGAGTTTTTCGATTCCCATGTCTACAGCGATCTCAAGACCTGCTATCAAAGCTTCATAATCTGCTTCATTATTTGTCATCGGCTCTGTTAGGGAAAAGGCAAAGCGCATTATCCCTCCTTGCGGAGTCACGAAGATAAGGCCTATCCCAGATTTGATTATAGGGGAGCTGTGCTTTCGCTTCTTCATGGAAGATACTCCATCGAAGTAAAGTTCCCATCGGGTGTCACTCTCTCCTTTCTCCCTATCGATCGTATCAAACGCGTGCTCGTCTGGCAATTCGCAATTTAGGGGTGAATCGGCAGGTATCGGATGCTCGCGAGGAAGTCGGCGATGGCCTGGCCCTTCACTGCCAGAGGTCGGTATGTTATCGAGAACTCCATCAAGAAGAAGGCCCATTTAGCGAGCCGTCCTGTTAGTATGGCTCTTGACATCAAATATTTGAGAGGGTTCACTTTTGATATGAGGTGGACCTCATGCACCAATGCATAGTGTCGAAGCTTCGTTATCGCGAAGATTAGCGTCAGGCAGTGTTTTTCGATGGGGGTAGTTATTTTCTTCCCCTAGGAGAACTCGACTCAAATAGTAGAAGGCTCTCTCTTTCCCTTGGTCGTTTTCCTGTACCCATAGTGCGCCTAAGGAACCTTCAAGGGCGGTTGTGTACAGGATGAGAGGTTTTTCCTTGACTGGAGCGGTCAGTACCGGTGGATTCTGCAGGTATTGCTTGATTTCGTCTAGTGCGCTCTGGCATTTACAATCCCAGACGAAAGGGGTCCCCTTCTTCATTAAATGGTTGTAGGGGCAGCATTTGCCGGAGAGATTGGCTATGAACCGCTGGATATACGCGAGCTTTCCCTGTAGAGACCGCAATTGCTTGAGAGTTCTTGGCAGAGACATTTCCATGATCGCTTTGATCTTTGATGGGTCTATTTCGATACCCCGGTGTCGTACGATGAATCTTAGGAATTTTCCCGAGGAAACTTCGAACGCGCATTTGAGAGGGTTCATCTTCAGGTTGTATTTCCGAAGGCGCTGGAATACTATCTCCAGATGCTCCCAATGCTCCCCGTGTGATTTACTTTTCACCACGAGGTCGTCGATATAGCATTCGATGATTTCATGTATGAGGTCATCGAAGATCTTCGTCATAGCCTTCTGATAGGTAGCGCCGGCGTCCTTCAGACCGAAAGGCATCACTTTGTAGCAGAATATGCCCAGAGGAGTCCGGAAAGCGGTATGCTTCTGGTCTTCAGGATGCATCTTTATTTGATTATACCCTGATGAGCCGTCCATGAAGGAGAAGACTTCGTGAGTGGACGTGTTGTTTATCATCAGCTCGGTAACCGGTATGGGAAAGTCATCCTTCGGACATGCTTTGTTGAGGTCCCGAAAGTCCACGCAGATGCGCACCGTCCCATTTTTCTTTATCACTGGGATGATGTTGGCGATCCAATCAGGGTATTGAACTTCTTGGATGAAGTCAGAGTCGATTAGCTTCTTGACTTCGGCGTTAATGCTCATTTCAAGTTCGAGCCGCATTCTTCTTGGTGCTTGCTTGAATGGCTTGACGTCTAGAGATATCGCCAATTTATGCAAAGCTATCTCTGGATCTAGCCCCGGCATCTCGGAGTAGTTCCATGCGAAACAGTCTTTATACTGCATAAGCATGTCTCTTAGCGTAGCTACCTGTTCTTCGGACAGCAGCTCACTGACGAACGTAGGATTCGGGTCGTTTGTCATCCCCAAGTCGATTTTCCTTAGGTTGTCCGTAGTAGTATGTATCCCGTCTTCCAGCTCTTTTGGCGCCGGTGGAAGTTCTGAGATCAACTCATCTTCATCCTCATTTTCGAAGTACCAGGAGAGGTCATCCATATCCTCGCATACTCCTTCTTCTGACAGCGTTATCGCGTGACATATACGAGATCGTTTCCAAGACCGATTTTGATCTGGTTCTACTCTCTCTATGTACGTTGCTTTTGGAGCATGCTTTTGTGGTGGGGTTACCCTCCAACTGTTGGATAGAGCGAATTTGCCTTGCTGATATTGGTCTTCAACCCAGTTTTTGAATGTGAAGCAGTCTTCAAGAGGATGTCCTATCGCTCGGTGATAGGAGCAATAATCCGGATGAGAGACCTCGTCTGCTTGTTCAGGATGTTTGGACTCCGGGAGCGTAATCATTTGATGTTTCATGACAAGATCGGATATCTTCCTTGTCTTGTCTTGGGGAAAAGAATATGCTCGACCCATCTTCTTTATAAGAGACGGATCCCGGCTGCTCAATTCTCGATCGCGTGGCTTCTTGGACCCGCTTTGCCGCCGTCGAACGCTTTTTCCATTCTTTAGTTTGTTTTTGCCTTTGCGTCGGGTCTTCTGTACAATCCCTGCTGCTCAATAATCAATGTAATCAGTGTCAACTATATCCTGAAGTCTATGAGTATGTGGATATCATCCAACTATCTAATCAATGTCTGTATGTATGTGGATCTCATCCACGTGTCTCCCAATGATACAAAACATCATGCATGTAAATGTCATAAAGCATATGCATGGAAGTATGAGGATGTAAATCAACGTGTGTCCCTCGCGACACATCAAAATCATGGAACCGGAGTGTCCTGCATTGACACTCTAAAACATCATGAAACCTGTGTCCAGCATCGGCACGTAAATCCTCATATATCGGGCTCCGTCAGTCCGAATCGGCCCACGGGCTCCATCAGTCCGGATCGGCCCATATCATCTCTCGACTCCGGTCGGTATCCTCCGGATATCCGCCGAGCCCAAATACTATCACCGGTAGGTAGTGGTCCCTCTGGCAGGCTCATCGTCATCCACACAAAATCTCCCTCTCGCCCCGGGATACCATACCGGGTCCACCATGTACCCGCAATCGGCCCCATCCGCCTCCTCGAATCGGGTTTCACATGTCGCTCTCAGAACCGAGAAAACACATGGTGGACACACTGAAATATCATATCAAGAGAAACCGGGTTTTTAAAACAGTACATGCTTTCTTTTGAAATCGCCATGGTTCTTAAATCCAGAAATCTCATGAAACAGCATATCTCAATGCGTAAGATCATAAAGCATGATGTATGCGACATATAAAAGAAATGTAAGCATATCAGTATATCATGCAGCATAGAATAGTAATATGCACATATCGAGGGAAACCGCTCTTTTTAAAATGAATCCAGTTTTAAAATATATCTTGCGGTTTCCAAATCTCCAAAATCAAGCCAGAATCATCTATGTATGTGCAAATATGTATGTATGCAAGTATGAGTGTACAATATGTATGTACGCAAGTATGAGTGTACAATATGTATGTACGCAAGTATGAGTGTACAATATGTATGTACGCAAGTATGTCATGCAAGGGGTCATATCCTGATACAACAATTCTATTGTGTAGTGACATGGCAATTATCGATGATGAAGTGTGTGAGCCGGCAAGCAGGTGTACGTGGAACATACGCATCATCGATAATGGTGCTGGTGTCCTAACAGCATGGGTTTAATATAACAATAACACATTTACACCTGCAATGCGATGCGAATAGCAAGAATATGCAGAAATCGAATAATAAACGCAACAGTGAAGAATCTACATCAATATATAAATGTCATACAGTTTTGCCATTTGAAATAAGACGAATCGTGGTGTTTAGAAAAATAAAGGCTACGGTGTTTTTAAGAAAAGATGCGTCTTTTGAAAATATCCGTAGAATCCCTTGGACTGTTTTTAAAATACTCACGATTCGTTAGTTTTGAAAAAGGTATGACTCCGGTATAGTCTAACATCTATGAAGTAAACTACTGATCTGAATAACAAGCTAATCGAAAGGGGTATGGAAACCGCCTAAACCTGAGTCGATATATATGTAAATAGAATAGTCGGTGATCCCGCCTCAATAGTATCACCTACGATACAATATACAATATGACGTTCTCGAGTAGAGTGCGGATCAATCATCAATATAAAGCTCGTACGTAAATCCGTCGTACGGCATCCCAAATCTGGGTACGGGTCAAATGTCACATTCATCTCATCATTTATCTGGTATCCTTATCATCATATCTCATGAACTGGGGTACTGATCTAAGTCTAGTACGAACCGATACCATTTATATAGATATATGTGCGTGTATAAAAACACGCCTAAAGGCTCGCTATAACTCATGTCGTATCTCATAATACGAACCACATCATATCACCGATCTCATGGCACCATGCCCAATCTCATCGACTCATCTCCACATATCATCCACTATCCTCATCATCCATATGTAGGTATACGTGTGTATATATACATAGTCCCATACCTATGTGTGTGTGTGTGTGTGTATATATATATACGTATCTCCATATACGCATAAGTATAACAAGTAAGCATGTGTGTGCGTGTGAGTGTAAACCTATTCTAGGGTTCGCGACTAGGAAGCTATACTAGTTCACTTCTAATAACCCTAAACTAACCATTGAACACCTGCCATCCACCCGACTTCCCCCGTAGATATAATCTACTCACCTTGACCTTCGCTTGCCGATGTCGACGTCGCCACGTGCTTGCCTGTCGTCTCGAAGTCTTCGCGAGGGTACCTACACATCATAGCATATCGTATCGCATTAAAAACTAAGTCGAAACCAAAACGACACGCGGAACTCGCATAGGTCAAAACCTATGGTTTGCCCTCGCAAACAACCCGATATCACTCGATATAGACGTACAAACGTCACATGATCGAGATAAAGCACAAATACTAAAATCCAGAATTTAAAATACGCAAAACCATAACTCGAATCAAAATAGCAACACATGTATTCAGTCCCAGATTTTGATTAAGGTGCAAACAATGTTCCAAAACAATACTGGAGTGATGTATAAAGTGTAAATGAGCTATGGAAGCAACCAGGACCCCTGACTCCACAAGGTGGTCGTCCCCCTACCCTAAAAATCCGGCGACATCGGCCCTGGTAGGGAGTTGGGGTGTCATATTTGTAGGGTAGTCTCCTGGTAGTCAAAATAGGGTAATGGTCTTGCTAGTTTTTCTAGCAAGTGTCTAGGGTCACTCCAAATTCCCTGTAGGCTACCAATCTAACACAAAAACCAAGATTTTGTATATAAAGTTTAAGTCGTGGCAATGTCATAATACTACATTGTAGGAAATTGGTCCTAGATTTGGATGAGGGTGAAAACCATGTGAGCAAACAACACTAGGGTGATATATAGGGTATATGTGACCTACAGAAGAAATCTAGACACTACCCCCACACCAAGTGGCCGAGCCCTCTCCCATGCAAAACCGGTCTCGCCGGCCTGGGGGTCCTCATTGTGGTTCGTCTTTCTACAGTGGGTTCCTATGGTCTCAAATGGGTCTCTGGAGTTATTTATTTTTCCAGTAAAAATCCCAGTTCATTCCAGATTTGCCTGCACACTCAAAGTTCACAAACCGACATCAAAAGTTTCTGTTTTTCCGTATTTTAGGTTTCAGTTTTAATCTAGTGTAAGTTCTGGGTTTGTAACATCAGGGGGGTTTAAGGTCACTTAAAACACTCAAGTTCACTACGAAATCTCAACTTCACCCTAACCCTCTCTAGAAATGTCCAAAGTGCATAAAACTACACGAAATTGAAACTAAACTTGAAAAGAGGCTTAGGCAACCGAAACACTACACTAATTGTGAAAGGATATACCTTATTTGACACTCACGAATCCTCTACAGTGCCAAAATGCGAACTTTCTTGTTCCATGGTGTAGCTTGTGAGCTTGTGCATCTTTTTATTGAAATGGGTATTGAGTTTTGAGTTGTTTTTAATGGAGTTTGAGAGGGTGGAAGAGGGGGAGGGAGTGAGGCGGCAGCAGCAGCAGCAAAGAGAGGGAGGGGAAAGGAAATGAGTGATGAAAATGGTGAGATGAGAGGATGGCAAGTCAAAGGTAACCCCCTCACCTTTCTCTCTCTCACCCATACCTAATACTATATTCATATCCTTTTCTTTTCCTTTTCTTTTTCTTCTCTCCTCAATAGTAAACCCAAAACAAACCATACACCCAAAATCATGTAGGAAAAAGGTAACAAATGAAAAAAGACATGGTGTATGTTTTGCACAAAACAAACTTAAAGCCCGATTAGCGATTTTTAATCGCGATTAGCACTAAAATAGTGTCAAATAAATCATAAACTCTCATAATTTGCTTAAATCACATAAAGTACCCTGTTTTTAGTAATTTCCATAATTTTCCAAATTTTTCCTAATTTATCGGTATTTAATTATACGGAAATATTAAAATATTCATTAAAATTAATATTAAATTATAAAAATTCCCAAAAATAATATTTTATTTTTCTGAAATGTTACACTTATATTATATGACCTCGGACGTAAGTTGAAACCTGAATCATCTAAAAATTACATTCTTATGATTTGGACGAAATCTAGTATTGGTACTTTCAAATTACGTGTAGATGGCTCTAAAATGTCGTAAAACCATGTCTAGCGGAGGAGAGGAGCGCAATTAAAATCGAATTCTAGTGCAATTTTATTTGTGATGATGCTCGACATCGGCGATCTCCCAGATCGTGACACGTGGCAGATGACGTGTCCCAAAACTCAGAAGAAAGGGCCTACAGGGGCCGATCAGGCCACCCCTGTGCCCGACCCGCAAGTACAAGCTGGCTCTCCTCAGAGCCCCCATGCACAAATTGGCTTCCTCGGCCTCCCGGGTCGCCTCCGAGCCATCACAGGACCAAGATGCCTCGGCTCCCCCGAGCTCTCCCGCCGAGGCCATTTTCCTCGGTCTCATCGACCGACCGACGGTGCCACTCGCAGGCGTAACCGCCGCTCCGCGAATCTCGCCATGCGCGAGATCTCCGCCGGCCACATCCCACGTTCCACGCCATTACGATCCCCATTAACGAGCCTGTCTCTCCATTAATGGGAAGATCCGTTTATCACGCGAGCGTGACGTCAGGAGCGTAACGGCCGGCGTGATTCTCGAGTCTGTCCCTGCATGCCGCCGCCGCAATATATACCCCTCTCTCAGAGGGATCAAGTAATCCATTTTTACTCCACTAAGTCGTTACTCTGCTCGGATCTTGTTACTGACTTGATCGTCGGAGGGTCCTCGGTGGTACCAAACCACCCCGAGACTTACTTGCAGGTACTCAGCACAAATCTCCTCCAACCCATTGAGATCCACACATCGCAGGAGATCACGCTCCAGATCAAATCCCAGATGTCAATCACAGCCATCGGTAGATCAACGGAAGACAACATCTGAAGAAGATCCTACCCTCCATCAATTTGCTTAAGAGTTTTTTTTGTTATGGTTTTGAAGACATTATCTTTGCTGAAGCTAGAGCTATTTAGATGGATTATTACAATGCAATTTTACAGGTCAAAGAAATATAATATTTTTGAAAACGGCTCTATACTCTTCCTAGTTCCTAGAATATGATTAAGATTTAAGATCACTGCTTCTCCTTGGAATTAGTTTTTTTTTTGCTAAAATGTAAGAAACTCTCGCTTTTTACTTGAAAAGCAAGAATGGTGACGATATTGCCAAACCCTTATTTGATAAATCCAAATCAAAATTTTTGTATTGAAAAAATTAACCTTGACCACATCAGCTTTTAATTCCCTCCCTCCAAATCGCATCACATCGTCCCTCCTTTGCCTGTGACCTCTCACATGCCGCGTTGCTTCCCTTGACCTCTCCTCCTCCAACCTTACCGGCCCCATCCCCTCCCTTTCCATCTCCTTCCTCTCCCACCTCCGCCTCCTCGGCCTCTCCAAAAACCTCTGCCCTTTCCTCCGACCTGATCCTCTCGTTCTAGCGTTTCTCGACCCTGTCGGATCTGTTGGTCAAGATCGGCGGCGTGTTTGGAGGCGAGATCGGCGCCGTCAAGTCCAGCTCCCCATCAAGGACATTGTCGCCCTCATCTCGATCTCATCTAGGGAGAATCTCGGCAACATGATACAGGAGCTCGATCGCGTTGCCGACGAGCCCGTGAGATTGCAGATCTTCGTGTGAGACTGCGGATCTTCATGATCTCGCTAACGACGACCAACTTTCGATAGACACGGGGCATTGCTACATCGACGTCGTGAACGAGATCCGGATCGGGATAAAAATAAAGGAAAGCATAAAAAGACAAAAATTAAAGGTTGATGCATTTGGGGTTAATTTTGACCATACACAATTTTTTTATGTGGATTTATCAAATAAAGGTCTAGCAATATTGCCACCCAAGCAGGAAAAGCCACTAAAATTGAAAACATACGCTTCACCACAAAAATCTTAAACGTTTTGATTTTTTCCTTTCATAAGACTTTTTTATACCAAAATTAACCTTTTAATAAGTTTAAGGCTAAATTTCAACCTGCTACTATGAATTTTAGACATTTTTCACGAATGGTATCTTGAACTTTATAAATGACAGATTGCTGCCATGAAATTTCATAATATCATAAACATATCATAACGGCGTTAACGGGAAATTCGGAAATGATTGTACTGCCCTTTTATATAAATCTAAAAAAAATAAGGCATTAATTTTTTTAAACTTTTGCTAATTTATGTAAAAGGGTAGGATATTTTAACCAAAATTAGGAATTAAATTATAGAGAAAAAGTTGATTCCTTTCGTTTTCTTTTGTTGATTTATAAAAAAGGACGGTATAGTCATTTTCTAATTTTCTATTAACGTCGTTATGATAGTTTTTTGATACTCTGAAAATTTATAGTACAATCCATCATTTTAAAAGTCCAGGATACGTCCAGGATACTATTCGAGGAAATTTCATAAAGTTCATGATAGAAGTTTGAAATTTAACCTAAGTTTAATTGACTAGCTAATTATCTTCATTTCTTTTTTTTTTCATGTTTTCCAAATCCACGTTCATTGTTCAAACGAGAAGATAAACGATGTTTTGAATTAGAGATTTTGAAGAAGAATAGAAGAATGGAGGGGACAAAATTTAAGGAGAAAGGGGAGGAAATGGGAGAAGGCTTGAAGGGTATTTGGAGAATATACACCAAATAATCTAACAGTGTTAAACTTATGGGGATATATTGCATGTTTTTCAGGTTTACGGGATTTTCATGCTTTTCATGTAAAAATGAAGATGATTTCCTGTATTTTAGCCTATATTTTTTCAAATATATAATTAACCTTGGAGGATCAAGCAACGGTCATTTCCGTTCATAATCATATAGAAAATAATTCTATTGCTCTCGAGCTACCAACAAGTACATTAATCGGTCCTTTTCTTATCCGGACTATACTTAACCTGCTGCTATCTATCGCTACCATACTTTGATTTAATGGATCTTCCTGCATTTAAATTCAAACAATAAGATTGGACCTACAATACAAACGTGTTAAAGAGCAAGAATTCTTATAATTTTTAACTTATTTTATTTGGTCGGTTTTATGGCCTCCTCGGTTTTGGTCCTAAATAATATTCCACCCAAAATGCAAAGAGGTAAAAATAAAAAAGATCGCTTTCGTACTTAACTGTCAAGAGTTTTCAGGATTCTGGTAACTACTACCGTTGTTGTTGGATTTAATAGCAGGTAATAAAAGGAGAGAAGTAAGAGCATGGACCCTGGATCCAACTGTTTATTGCGATTAAACTACTGATTATAGGATGAAGATGAAGGGTAAAAGACGAAAATGTCCTCCAAACAACTGGGTTGGGCCAGGTCCAACCTAACTGATATCCATTTCCTCCCATTTACCAAGCCCATTGTCCAAATGCTCTTTAGGATTTGCAACGGCTTGTTACCAGCCCATTAAAGTCTTAGATCCGCTTCGGCCTGCCTCCGCCTAGGGTTTAAGCCAAGGGAGAAAAATCTAGGGTTAGGGTTTCTGCGTCTGCGCCTTCCCCTTCTCCAATTTGTAGCGATGTCTGGCAGCAACGTAGGCCAGATGAGGCGATTGCTGAAGCTCAGGAGAGAATATCTCTACAGAAAGAGCTTAGAGGGCTCGAAGCGCGAGTGGTATGAGAAAAAGCGCCAGATTAGGGCAGCTCTTCAAGGTGAATTTCTCCTCCTCCTCCTCCTTTATAGGGAAAGATGTGATTTTTATATTGATTTGCTTCTGACTTTTTGTTGATTCGTTGTGCAGAGGGGAGACCGATCCCAACTGAGCTCAGGAACGAAGAGGCGAAGCTGCGGCAAGAGATCGATCTCGAAGACGATCAAACCGCTGGTATGCACGTTAGAAAGTTATTCAATTTTTGAACATTGTATTTTGTAAGTGGCAGTGCCTATTGTTATCTTTGGTAGTCATGTTTATAAAAGGAAGAAGGGAAAAGAAAGTAGATGTTTTTTAAATGGAAAATTTTTGCTTATTTTTAAAGCATTGTTGTTGGGTATAGAGAGTTGCCATAAATTTGCAGTTGTTGGCTATAATACTCTCAAGTCAATTATTGTAATCGCAGGTACACAATTGTGATGATTGAAGGACTTATACGATTAGAACAGTTTTACTCGAGATAATAGTATACTATCTGGTTTGTCTCTATCATCATTTACATGCTTTATGTGGTATTAATCACTATTGCATGTTAATAGAGCACATAGGATTCTTGCTTGATTATCAGCATTATGATGACGATCATATACGTGGGAGCTGTGTGCTCTATGAACATATCTTTAAATATCCCTAGTCGAGAGAGTATCGACACTGGGTATTGATACTCCGGAGTAGACTAGTGTATACTTATCGAGACTCCGACGAGGGGTGGTGGCCAGTCTCACAAGCCATTGGTATCTGTCAGTCATCTAAGATAATATACAGGTGCTCATTGGGTTATGAGTACACTGGACGAACTCGTTGGGAACATGCTAGTTGGTATTATACCTATTGTCAAATAGCAGTTCCCAGGTGACGTGTATACAAGTTAGTCTGTCGACTTGAGATCGCCATTTGTCTTGTGTGAGTTCCTACTGTGATTTAATTACTACCATACAACGGCTCAAAAGAGTCGTGCAAACAGGTTTTAGTTGGGTACAGTCCCGAGCCAGATGGAGGCAGTGAGCGGATCATCGGGGATTCGTCTCTCCCGGTATTGGGGGTTGATGTCACACGGTGCACGGGTGACCATCACCAGAAATTCTTGGCCAAGATAGATGAGAATTAGTGATTAGATCAGTAGTTTCTCAGTGGGTGATGGGCTTCATACCGACATGAAATATCGCGTTATTAGGGGGTTTGACTTTATCCACCCCCTAAACTCGATATGCGATACTCTTAGACGAACAGACCGGACTGTACGGATATTGTCACTGACAGGCTCAGTAGGGGTTCAGATTAGTTTACTCGTCGACCTTCCTTTCGCTCAATACCTGGGTAGCGTTACGTACAGCTAGTGCCGTCGATGTGCCTGTGCTTAAACCCACTGCCAGCGTATTGGCGAGTTTTTAGAGTTCCACATAAAGGGTTTCGCTGGTTTTGGCGAAACGATATAGCAGCCGTATTGCATTCGTACAGAGTTCCGACCGATTGTTTGTACTATGTACCAGGACTTTCAATCGGACAGTTGATAATACTAGCCGGCTCGGGTTTTAGCCGGATTATTAAATTAGGTATTGATCTAATAATTTACGTATATGTATTTCGATATATATATTCTAGTATTATGTTCTTTGTGTTATTCTATCTCTTCGGGTATTCATATTTAGGTACGAATACATGTATGCATATACAGTAGAATGTAATCCGTATTTCTACAGATAACATTCTAGAAGGTGGACACCTCATTTAGTTTTTATCCATTTATTTATAAATGGAAATGAGGTGGAAATAAAGAGAGGGGAGTATGGTGAGAGCCATGCTTGCATAGTGTTGCACAAATGAATTGTTAATTTATTTGTGCAAACTATTCAAGCATGGGCTTGATTTTTAATTGGAAAAATATGTTTTACAAAACCCAGCATGAGATTTTCTCTCTCTATGGATGGTTCATTGTTTTCTTGAAGTTGGCTTTCTCACCATCATGCTTCACCTCCTCTCTAGTGTTTTCTTGAGCTCCTCCACCTTCAATCTCAACCTCCTTTCTACAATTGCATGAGTTGAGAATCAAGAGAGGAGGTGAGAAAACACTTAGAACACTCACTACATCCTAGGCATTCTAGATTGACAACCTAGAATCCCTAGTTGCTTCATTTGCTTTTGATGTGGAGCTAGAGCCATGAGCTACATTCGGGTGAATCATCTTCGATGAAAGAAGACCGGTGGCCAAGTTCAATCGAGCACATCTCAAGAAGCTAAGGATGATGATGGAAGACCGAATGACTTTGTTCGTTCGGTATAACACTCTATCACGCTAAATAGATTCTTTTACATTACTAGTTTCATGTTTGGATTCGATTCGAAGTAGTTGTTCTAGCGCCAAGTTCTTTAAACGCCAAAAATTTTGTTCCGCAATCGGCCACGGTAGATGGCCAGGGCGTTAGGAACCCCAACATGGTATCAGAGACCCCCAAACATTTGAAACTAGTAGTAGACGATGCATTAGTTTCAAAACCAAAAAGCTGCGATTTCAAAACCCACTCTCTGTTATGGAATTTTTTAATCAAGTGCACAATCTTAGTTTAGACATGAGTATAACACAGAATGAAAACGAGGCAATTTGATATAAGTTTGGCCGGCCACATTTAAAAAAAACGACCTCACCTTTTTACTATTCACTTCAGGGCCTCATTTTCATCAAGTGTTTAGGGTTTTGTAAATTGGTGTTTTTAGTCTTGTTTGATTTCCCCAGATTTCACTAAGTGTTGTCTTTGCTTTAGGGGGACTTGGAAAGTTTCAAAACTTGAAATTTTACATCGTTGATATCTGTGATGAGGTGTATGTGTTTTTCAAACGTCGTCTATTTACTATATGTCGTTTAGACGGGGTTACACATATTTTCTTATACTGCTGTGATGTTGATATCTGTGATGGCTATGTTCGGATTGTCATGTGGGATAGCCTCTTGTGCAATAGTAGTTGTACAGTTTAGATTCATTTGTATATTCAGTATTGCGGGGCGAGCGTCCGACATGTGGACTATTTTTTCCACTAGATTGTATATTTTTTATTGGGGCACGATCGGGTTGAGGTCGATGTCACCATGGTATATATATTTTTCTTTTCTGTACTAGGATTACCCCACGGTGGAGTGCTCGAATAGCCGGATTCGAGAGGGCAACATGCCCGCATCTCATGGCGTTGAGACGAAAGTGACCTTACTATAGAATTGGCGGGCTATTCGCCGCACTCGTAGGGGTATAGAATGACCCACGGAGGGATGTTCAAGTTACCAGATTCCGTGAAGTGCTGAGTGGCCCATTCACTTTGTTGATTAGGGTTGCCTCACTTTTGAGATTGGCGGATAACTTGCCGCACTCGTAGGGGTTCAGGATTTTCATTGCACAGGCTATCCACACGATCGGGGAACGTCGGGTTTCACTTGCGGCTCAAAGGAAATTCGGGACTCCTAGATTATCTGTTATTATGTGATGTTGCTTATATCATGCCTGGGACGAATGTTATATATATATTTATATATACTAGTAGATGTTGTATATATTTTGCATCCGCGCTAGTCTAGCCCCAGCTCTGCCGTTAGTTAAGTAACCTAACGGTGCATGACGGGGCCCCGTGGCGAATGCGAATGGCATATACGTATATTTTCGTTCTTTTCTGGTGTGATATGGATTAATTGGTGGGACTGCATTAATTTTGATTAATGCAAGGAAAAATAAACCTAAATGATGTTGTTGGAACCAAATTTTGAAAACTGACATTACAGACGTTTCCTTTTACTTTGCACAACAGTATTCGGTTATGAATATCCAGCACTTCATTTGATTAGGTAAGAGCCGAGATCCCTTCATAGGGAGTGACCTCTTGGGCAAAAGTTTGCGTCGGTGTAATAACTTTACTATAGTCGATTCTTTTGCTTTGCATCATGGTATTCGGTTAGGAATATCATGCACCTCATTCGATTAGGAAAGAGCCGTGATCTCTTCATAGGGAGTGACCTCTTTAGCAAAAGTTTGCGCCACTATATATTTGTAAAACTGCTCGGGTTCCTTCAACGACATCAAGTTCATTACGTTAAAGGTTTTTCGCCAAAAACTAGCCGTAACCTTCCGTCGTTTCTTACAAGTATCACCTAGTATTTATGCTATGTATGTTGGCATACGTCAAGACATAATGAATGGTAGCTGGGTAATGCTTGTTTGATGTATGGATATGTGATTATTTAGGACAATCGTACAATTATTTTAGCCCACGTCAAGGATTTGTACGGGTGGGTCTAAATTAATCTAGGATAATGACGGGTTGAACTTGAATAACGACTTATGATATGTTGGCCTACGTCAAGGTCATAAGTGTTGGGGGCAAAAACCATTTTGGGAGTTTCAAACATACAGGAAACTTGCCAGGCATACGCATACCTTCTAGAGTGTGGTGACTTGAGTAGCTTCCATCAAGTTATCATGCGATGATAGTTGGATCCCGATTCCCACTGATGAGTAGGTGTTACTCGGATGATTTCAGATGATCCCGACTAATTCTCTTTTTAGGGTTTGAAGGAGAATTCTAGGAAACAATGAGAGCCATCCAGATTAGATAAAGTGATTAACCAATTTAATTTAGATTAGAGTGCATGCTGAGTGTTTCTTTTCTCTTTGACAGCGACCATGGCCTGACCTTAAAAACTCATGAACCAAGTTAACCGAACCTTGTTAAAACCCTTTAGCTATTGGATTGTCATTTAGTCGCATATATCATTACCACTCTTACATCCCCTTTGCATTTCTCCAGAACACTCCGTATCACTACGAAAATCCATATTTCTTGGATATTCCATCATATTGTTACATACAAATTCGAAGAAACTTGTTTCAGTTCGAGAATGGATTCCGGTTCTGGAGAAATTGAATAGGATTATTCAGTTGTATTTTTCCTTTACATTCTCTCAGGTTGCGAGGGCCCCTAGTATTATGAGAGTACATCTATTGCGCTTATTGGATAGTCTTCTTCCAAACCATAAGCATGTGCTGAAAGATAGGGAAGGAAGAAAATCAATTAGTCTAAGTGTGGTGTACATAAGGTAATAAGTAAAGACATATAAAGAGATTGGAGTGAGGGCAAGAAAGTATACGGTTACTATCATAAATCTGGATAGTGGAAGAGGCATTACTAGGAATACCCGGCCACCCCTTCGAAACATTTTCATGTTTCAATTTTACTGTGCGGTGTTAATTGAAAACTGTTTTCCCAAATAGATTCTGATTCTAGAATATGTATTTCCCAGATTTGATTCTCACATCTGTATGGCGTTGCAGATGGTGAGTGAGAGTAAGATATTGGGAATTGGGTGATTAGATGCTCATCATATCAGAATTCTTTGTAATTGGTGATATTTGAGGAAATCGCCTGGGTTTTTCCTTACGGCAAATATTTGGTTTTGAATATCCGTCGTTATGCACCAATTTCAAACTGATATATCTGTTCGTTTATTTTATAAAGTGAGATATAACTTTTTGAAATTATGTCTATATGACAATTACCTGTACCAGTTGATGGTTAGGTAATATGCATTCAACAGCGGTGTAATTTTTCTTAACCATATCATAATTTTCAACCTACGACGCACAGAGTTTGAGTTATTAAACTCAGTGGATTTATACAAAGTATTGTATGTCGTCCGATGTCCGTTAGGACAAAGGGGTTGGTATTCGTACAATATTCTGTTTACTCATGACTTTAGTTTTAGACAAGTATTTCGTTGAAATACAAGGTCCAGATTTTGAGAAGATATAGGTATAAGAATAAAGTAGAGAACCAAATGTTGCAAGTATCAGGATTCTTCAAGGTGATCGAAGATATAGATACTTGTGTTTGGTATTCCATTGTAAGTAATAGTTTTGAAAACTTGCTTCTCTTTCAGGTTACTCATGCGTCGGTGCATTCCTTGATGAGTAATGCTGCTTGGCCTTCTTCCATTTAGTTGATATGCACTGTGATCGGCTGCATGTATTTTGAATCTGGTTCCAATTAAATTAGTGGCTTTGTTTCTATATTGGATATATAGAATGGATTCATATCTTAACGATATTAAGGTATATGAAGTTGTCCGGCTTATGCTTAAAATCAGAATCCGGATAAACTCTAGGCACGTTTTAGTAATGGCAGTTTGTGGGTTATCCCGGGCTTTGACGAGGGTTAATATTCTACCATTTGGAAAATCAACAGTTATATTGCTCTTGACTCGCTACAGTTTTAGTAAAATGAATTCTTTTCAGAAAACATTAGTGGGAGTATAGTAGAACTGGAAGTTATTCCGGAACCACAGACGATTATTGAAAATTTAGTAGAACCTAAGGATTCAATTGGTTTCGACGGTCCATCAGCCACTCCGCAGATTTGGTGGGTAATCTCAGGCACCCGAGAGGTACTTCAGTCTCCTCAAAGACGGC
The DNA here is from genome assembly GCA_030015575.1 of Agapanthus africanus. NCBI lineage: Eukaryota > Viridiplantae > Streptophyta > Magnoliopsida > Asparagales > Amaryllidaceae > Agapanthus > Agapanthus africanus. The sequence continues at coordinate 458,774,067 of JASDDO010000012.1, read as the reverse complement.
TGATTGAAACAATTTCTTGATGTGTAAATGTAAAAAGTATCGATTCAAATGGTCACCGATTTCGGCGCTATTTGATTGATCGTAAAATGCGAGACTGAGTAAGTAAATCAAATCGATAAGAGTCTCTTTGTGTCGGTAATTAGAAAATAAAATAAAGTTCACAATCAAAAAATTATATTTGACCGCAATCAACTACGGTGTCGGTTGTAGATCGTAAGCGAGTGCGGATCGTCCACAGGGATTGTGCGATTCGTTTTTATATTTGTTTTGTTTTGAATTGAAAAGTTAATCGAAAAGAAAAGAAAACATGATTCAAGAATTTATCGATTGATTCAGGTGTCACGAGTTTAATCAAGAATCAAGAAAATGATAAACAATCGAGAATCAGGGTTTCGATGATATTTCTAACCAAATGTCAAGAATCTAAATGTGGCTCGTAGGAATCGATCGGATCTATAGACGTGATGTAATTTCAAGATTTCGTGTTCTTGTCCTTCGAAGGATTGATACTAGATCGATGATGATCGACGAGAGTTAGGGCTTTCTTGATGAAACTAGGGTTTCATCCTTTAACCCTTGTTCTTTCGTTGATATCATTCACACTCTAGCCTCTAGTAATTTCAAGAAATGATCGTAACTCCCCAATCTCGAGCGATATCAATCAAGAAAGCATCGCAACGAATTGGGTTGTCGATTCTTGATCTTGCTAGGGTTTACAAAACTCGTAGGATTCAAGAATCGATTTAAGATATATTACATCATCATTCTATTGATCGTCTCGACTCCTCGACGAGCGGAGTATTACTCAAACATCACAACAAGAATTACAACTAGAAATTTAGATTGAATCATGATGCAAGAATTTAAAGAAAACAAGATAAAAGAATATCACCTTTTATTTATATCAACAATTTGATTACAGTCGCTCAAGAACTACAAGAGAAAGAATTAAATTGTCGACTTGGCTTCGCTCGGCTCCGTGAGTCGCGGATCGGCTTGGACCACTTGCTCTGTTGAAGACTGGCTCGGCTCCTAAAAGGTTGCAAGGCTTCTTGCTTGATGGGTACTCGGGATCTTGGCTTTTGATTGGAATTAGGGTTAGGGTTTCATACAAGTCCTCTCACTAGACTTGTGGAAGAAGATGAAAAGATAGAATGGCTCTAGTTTGATACTAGAATTGGGTAAAGATGATTAGATTCATAACCCTAGGTCTAGGCTTCTATTTATAGACTTCCCAAACCCTAGGTCTAGGTTTGAAATTACAATTCCCTCCAAAAGTTTGTTGAGGAGTTTCTAGAAATAGTTTGTTAGGAGCTAGCTTAGGTTTTAAGCTAGGATTAATTAAGCTTAGAAACTCTAGTTTGCTGATCTGGCAGAAACCTCTGGAGTCTTCTGGAACTTGAAGTACATGAGCTGAATGTGGGCCCTGAATGAAGAATTTTGGTGCAAAGTTTTGGTGCTGACGTGGCAGATCCGCCGCGGCGCCGCAGGCTTCGGCCGGGGTTCCGCGGCCATGTTGGAGGCTTGGAGCTTGGGACTTCTGGTGTGGTCTTTTGATGGTATTTGGAGCTTCATCTGATATGTTGATTTGTATTTTCCCTTTTGGATTTTCCTGCACAGATCTCAAAACAAGTGTTGCGCAAATGTAGGGATGATGCGATGCCATGAAATGCAGTCAATTTCCTTTATAGTGTCGGTTTTAAGGTCTAACACATGTAATCTGATATTTTGCGACAGTTTTGCTAATATGTAAAATATGAATGCCGAACACTTCTATATGAATGCAAATGATGAGGAAATTGCCGGCTAAAATATGCAATATTTTCGACTAATCAAATTCCCCCAAACTTAATTTCGACCGTCTCGAGCGAACTGTTTTATTAAAAAGAGAAGGAGAAAATAAAGAAAGAGAAAAACTAACTAGCACACTTTCGTAGGCAACACGATTGCACTGAGCACGTGCAACAAGCCTTTAAACCTCTAGGTGTCCCTAGTAGGAGGAGTGTTGTCTCCTGAGGGTTTTCAGCGGATTGCATCCACAAAATCCAATAATAAAAGAAAGATCATGAATATTACATTTGAAGACAAGAATTGTAAAAGAAAGACTTTGAAAATTAAGGTTTCCAACTAAGCTAGCTTTTCGGTTGTCATGAGCCATATCTTAATAGTTATAAAAAGATGTTAGAAATCACGTCCTCCCTCAATAAAACATCGTCTTATTTTTCATTCCTATCTTTCTTCCAAACATCGATCATATCACCCTGCGTGTGTGTAAAGACATCCCCACACCCGGAGAATTCAATTCAAGCTATCATACTCTTACCCATCAGTCTCAGTACTTTTTAATTAATGAATATTTAGATGAGATTGCTCACACACTTTCATGCGGCCGTTAATACTTCTTGAGGTACTAACCGACCGATTACTCATGTGCTTACTTATTTGGTGTATTTTCCTCGTCTTGCACCACCTCAGGCATAGCAGTGACTCCCAGACCAGTTGGCCTTAGAGCACTAGGTGAAGAAGCACCCTCGATATATATTTTTTTATTGCCCTTGGCGATAACAAAACCAGTGTTCATTTTTCTCACCACTTTATATTTTTTTTTATTCATTTTTTTTTATTTCCTTCATACATCGGCTTTAAGACAAGAGCATTTCAAGGTATCCTCTACTATCCCAGGCTTTAAGACGTGTGTAAGTGCGAATAGCAGGGTATCAACGTTCAAAATGTTTGGCTTTCCAGAATAGAAACTATTTTTCAGACTTATTTTTATCCTCAGATTAGTGACGTCCTTCATCTTACTAACCCTTGGGACAACGGCTCATAACTACTTAAAACTAGTTCGTATAAGAAAACTTCTAATTTTCTTGGTTTTCTTAAATTTTTCTAATCTCATGGATGCAATTTTTCACTATCTAAACTTTCATTATTTTATTTATATACAACAAAGAAGTGTAAATATTAAAATTATTTTTATACTTGAAAATTTTTAGATTTTTATGGGTTTTGAAAATTTTTCAATTTTTTTTAGATTTTTAAAAGAAATGTTTTGTGCTTATGCAAATGATATGCAAATGATAAGCACAAACCTCCCCCAAACTTGTTTTCAACAGTGTCCTCACTGTTGCCAACCGCTATATCTACAAAACCTGTAAGTCTGGGAGGAATTATTAGTGGGGGCAAAATATATAAGTGAAGAACTTCCCCTAAACTTATTCTTTTCACTCACCTTCATTCAAAAAGATGATGCAGTGATATACAGGACATGAAGGTGAGACGGAGGAATTTTAATCAAAATAAACTGGCTCTTGTAAGAACAAGAGCTCCTCCGTGGGGTCAGTGGAAAAATACGGCTTTAGTCTATGTCCATTCACTTTGAAAAAGGTGCCGTTTTTAACATTTTCTATCTCTACTGCCCCGTGCGGATATACAGACCGCACAACAAAAGGTCCCTTCCATCGAGATCGGAGCTTACCCGCGTGAAGGTGTAATCGTGAATCATAAAGAAGGACTTGTTGACCAGGGGAAAATGTTTTCCTCAAAATGTTCTTATCGTGAAAAATCTTAGTTCTATTCTTTGTGATTACAGCGTTATCATAAGCTTCATCGCGGAGTTCGCTTAGCTCATTAAGTTGCAGCTTCCGAAAGTTGCAAGCAAGGTTTAAATCAAAATTTATTTCTTTAATAGCCCAGAATGCTTTATGTTCTATCTCGACGGGTAAGTGACATGCTTTTCCAAACACTATCCTATATGGAGACATTCCTAGGTCAGTTTTATATGCAGTTCGGAATGCCCAAAGAGCATCCGTCAGTTTGGTCGATCAGTCTTTTCTATTCTTAGCAACAGTTTTCTCCAGGATAAGTTTGATTTGTCTGTTTGAGATTTCAGCCTGCCCGCTTGTTTGGGGGTGATAGGGTGTAGAAAGTCGATGGTTGATTAAGTATTTCCGCATCAGAGTCTCGAAAGATCTGTTGCAGAAGTGTGTCCCATTATCGCTAATAATAGCGCGTGGGTGTCCAAATCGCGAGAAGATATTCTCTTTCAAGAACTTAATGACAACTTTCTTGTCATTAGTGCGACATGGAATGGCTTCTACCCACTTTGAGACATTATCAACCGTCAGCAGTATGTACAAATTCCCAAAGGAGTTGGGAAAAGGACCCATAAAATCTATGCCCCAAACATCGAATATTTCCACAACCAAGATGGGTTGCTGAGGCATTTCATTCCTCTGGGAGATTCTACCCGTATACTGACATTGTGTACAGGTTTTGCAATGGTCAAATGCGTCCTTGAATAAGGTCGGCCAATAAAATCCACATTGCAAAACCTTCTCCGCTGTCTTTCTAGGACCAAAGTGACCCCCACAGGCCTGATCATGACAAAAAGAAAGAACACTCTTGAACTCTTCATTCGGGACACACCGGCGAATGATCTGATCAGGACAATATTTAAACAAATAGGGCTCGTCCCAGTAAAAGTGTTTTACTTGGGATAGAAAACGATATTTGTCATGTTTTGACCAATCGCTGGGTATCAGTCCCGTGGCATGATAGTTCACAATATCCCTGAACCATGGTTCATTGGATACGCTCAAGAGTTGTTCGTCAGGGAACGAATCATTGATCGGCAGGGTCACAGGGGAAGAAGAGATGCGTGAAAGATGGTCAGCTACTACGTTTTCACATCCTTTCTTATCTTTGATAACAAGATCGAATTCTTGTAACAGAAGGATCCAACGTATTAGTCGACCTTTTGCATCTTTCTTCGCCAGAAGATGTTTTAAAGCGGAATGGTCAGTATACACAACTATAGGTGAGCCAATTAAGTAAGGCCTGAATTTTTCTAATGCAAATACAACCGCTAAGAGTTCTTTTTCTGTGGTTGTATAATTGATTTGCGCATCATTCAGGGCCTTACTAGCATAGTAAATCACGTGTGGCATCTTTTCGATGTGCTGTCTTAAGACTGCACCTACTGCAAAATCAGACGCGTCACATATCAGCTCAAAGGGGTAGTCCCAGTTTGGTGATGATAAAACGGGGGCTGAAGTGAGTGAGTGTTTAAGTGAGTCGAAAGCTGTCTCGCAGTCCGAGTCAAAATGGAAGGTCGTATTCTTGGCCAGGAGAAGAGTTAAAGGTCTAGCAATTTTGCTAAAGTCCTTAATGAATCTCCTATAAAAGCCCGCATGGCCAAGGAAAGATCGAATATCTTTGACGCTTTTGGGATGATGGAGGTTTTGAATGACATCTATCTTAGCTCTGTCAACCTCAATGCCCTTCTGTGAAATGACATGTCCAAGTACAATTCCTTCTTGGACCATAAAATGGCATTTTTCCCAGTTCAAAGTCAAGTTCTTCTCTTTGCAACGAGTAAGAACAGCGTCAAGATTCGCAAGGCAATCAGAAAAAGAGTCTCCAAAAATCGAGAAATCGTCCATAAAGATCTCCAGAAAATTCTCTACCATATCAGAGAATATCCCCATCATACACCGCTGAAAGGTAGCGGGAGCATTGCATAGCCCAAAGGGCATGCGACTGTAAACAAAAGTACCAAAAGGACAAGTAAAAGTGGTTTTATCTTGATCCTTTTTGGCGATGGGGACCTGATTATAGCCCGAGTATCCGTCCATAAAACAATAATACTCTCGTCCCGCTAAGCGTTCCAGCATTTGATCAATGAATGGTAGAGGAAAATGGTCTTTCCTCGTGGCAGCGTTGAGTTTTCTATAATTGATGCATACACGCCACCCAGTTTGGGCGCGTGTCTGAATCAACTCATTCGCCTCATTGGTTATAACAGTGATGCCGGATTTCTTAGGAACGACATGTATAGGACTCACCCACTGGCTATCGGAGATGGGGTATATAATTCCATTATCTAAGCATTTGACGATCTCTTTCATTACAGCTTCCTTCATGACGGGATTCAACCGTCTCTGTGGTTCTCGGGTTGGTCTGGCATCATCCATCACATGTATATGATGTTCAACTATCAAGGGACTAATCCCTTTGATGTCCGCCATACTCCAACCAAACGCCTCTTTGTTAGATCTCAATACCGATAAAAGTGCATTCTCTTGCTCTATTGCTAGAGAAGCGGAAATTATAACCGGTAAAGATTCCTTCTCACCTAAATAAGCATATTTCAGATGAGGGGGTAAAATTTTGAGATCTAATTCGGGCGGAGAAATGATAGAAGGAGGTATCATTGAGTGATTTTTGAATTTACAAAGAAGCTCAGAGCCTGTGAAAGATACAGACTCGAGTGGAGAAAAGTCAGAAGTGCAGGACTCAAGTGTAGAAAAAGTGTCCTCACTAAGATCTTGTGTAAAGTCAAACAGAGATGTGGTAATGTCATCGAGATCAGTAAAGCAAAGTTCCTCAGCTCCACAACTATCGGGAGCGATCTCATGGACAGAGCACACATCTAAAATATGAGCAGAGGGTTCTGATGGCTGACTTCCAACTTTGTAGATATTTAGTTCAATGGTCATATTTCCAAATGATAAGTTCATTGAACCGTTTCTACAGTTTATAATAGCGTTGGAAGTGGCAAGGAAAGGACGACCCAGAATCACCGGATTTTGGTCCCGGGGGTTTGCTACAGGATGTGTGTCGAGCACAATGAAGTCTACAGGGAAAACAAATTTCACGACCTTTATCAACACATCCTCTAATTCACCCCTTGGTTTGGTGATAGATCGGTCTGCCATCTGGAGAGTGCAGTGAGCAGGTTTCAGCTCTCCAATCCCTAGTTGCTCATAGACAGAATAAGGGAGCAGGTTAACACTTGCGCCAAGGTCTAAAAGAGCACGATTTATGTTTTTATCCCCAATAGAAATCGATATTGTAGGACATCATGGGTCCTTTCGTTTCTTTGGTAGCTGGGGAATAAAAGCAGTGCTGATATTATTAGCCATAAAGACCTTCGGCACTTGGGTCTTCCTCTTCCTAGTGCACAAGTCCTTAAGAATTTTCGCATAAGCGGGGACTTGTTGCATTGCATTTAGGAGAGGGATATTGATGTTAACCTGTTTGAACATTTCTAAAATTTTCTCCATATGAGGACTCGTTCTATTACCCCTTAACCGATTCGGGTAAGGAGCTTTCGCAATAAGCGCTGGGTCCATCATAGGAGAAGGAAGAGGGGGTAGACGAGGTCCCAAAAGAGGTGCGGGGACCGTCTGTGGAGAACTATAAGGGTTGGGAGAAGGTGTCAAGCCTAATGGGAAATGGAGAATAGGCTCTCGAGAAGATGGTGTGGTAGAAGAAGAAGGATCAGAAGGAGAAGTGTGTGTATGTGGAAAGGTCTCAGCCGGAGTGTTGATATGATTTTCAGTATCATCAATACCTTTCCCGACATGATTATTCAGCACTCTTCCCGATCTCAACGTTGTGATGGCATTTACATTGTAATACCCAGGATTTTGTAGGGGTTGAGAGGGAAGTTTCCCTTTTTCTCTCGCACTCATTTCGGCTTTAAGGCGAGCTATTTCAGCTTCCATTGATCTGATACTCTCAGCTTGAGACGCTGAGTTTTTCTTTATCTCACTGACAGAAGATCTAACCTCAGTCGAAACCTCTATGAAATTTGATAAAAGTGATTTCATGGTTTGAGTGAATTGAGAGAATTCGTCAGAACAGGTCGATTGCATAGGATTAGACCGTGCAGGATTGTTGACCTGATTTTGGAAATTTTGTGACTGATAGGGGTGCTGAGTGAGTTGAAGGGGTTGCTGTTGTGGTGGAGGAAGAGCCCTTTGAAAATTATTCGTGTTTGGAACCGTGTTTTGAGATTGGTTTTGGTTCCAAGCGAAATTCGGGTGATTCCTCCAACCCTGATTGTACGTGGAAGAATATGGATCGTTTCGAGGTCTTTGAAATGCGGCATTAGAATGCTCGTGACCTTGAAACGCAGAGTTTAAAGGACATTCTTCCGTTAAATGAGACGGATCAGAACAGCACCCACAAACAGTTTTGGGGAGCGACATTGGGTTTAGGGGGGCTGCTGCAAATTTGTGTTCCATAGCGTCGAGCTTCTTTTGCATTGCTGTCATCTCAGCTCGAACACCGATGGACACATCTATTTGGTGTACGCCACCCCTATTCAATGGTTGGGTTCCACTCTCCCACTGTAGTGACTTTTCAGCGAACTCTTCTAAATACTTCCATGCTTCCCCATCATCCTTAGTCATAAATGTACCTTGACACATGTTTTCAAGGCTCTGTTTAGTGCTTGGGTTAATGCCCTCATAAATGATTCGGCAAAGCTCCCATCTCGGGATGCCGTGATGAGGACACTGAACCAAAAGATCCTTGAAACGTTCAAAGCATTTAGAGAATGGTTCAGTAGGGAGCTGGGCAAATTGATTCAGTTCGCTACGGATTCGAGCTGTCTTTTGGATTGGGTAAAATTTCTTAAGGAATGCAGCGACGAATTCTTCCCAATTCGTAATAGAGTGTGCGGTAGTGTTATATAGCCACTTCTCGGCTATATCGCACAATGTAAATGGAAGAAGTCGTAGACGCATTGCATCCACTGAAAGTTGTGACGTACCCATCATTGCGCATATGTTTTCAAATTTGGTAATGAAAACGTAAGTGTCCTCAGTCTCGAGTCCGTGGAATTTGGGTAAAAGATTGATATACTGGGGCTTAATCTCAAAGTTATCCCCATTGGCTGGTGGTGTGGATAAGCAGGTCGAAAGAGGACCTCGAATAGGGTAGCATCTCTCCTGGAGAGAGATGCGGGGTGGATTCTGCGCACCAACGGACGGCGGCAGATTAGGGTTAAAGAAGTTTGATGGATTCGGATCCATCGGTATGGGTGTGGTAGTGGGTAAAGGAAAGGTAAATGGAGAAATATCGACTTCGGAGTCGATAAAAGGTACGCGGACTAAACGGGCACTAGAATCCCGTGTCCAGCCTATCTTGTACTAAAAAGGGTTAGTACAAGTGGCAGCGTTGGCTTATAATTAGGAGTAAATGAATGAATGCGGTGTTTGCTTTTGAAAAAGGGATGGATTTTTGAAAAAATGATGCGACACAACAAATGCAGCACACAAACCCTAGAATCTAATGGTCACCTAGGTCCGGCTCTAGACCGCTCCTAACTGCCAAAAGATAAGTCGCAGGATAGAATCCTCCACTGCCTCTTTGTCCCCCTGTGGCCAGGTAAGTGCCAGGTAAGTGGGAAGGTACTCCACTACGTAAGTAGTGGGCCTAATTAATAACCACTAGCCTTCGACACACTTTCATAGGCACCACAAGAAAACGCGGATAAGCAATGAATTACCCACGGCCTTCTTCTGTCCTAATTGAGCGCGACAGTCCTTAGAGTCATCTCTAGATTTCTTTTAGTTTAATGTGGGTCAATGCGGATGCAAGTTTTGTGGTTTTCGGGGCCTAGGAAGGGTAATGAAATCCCCACCTAATTTGGATTTGGCCGTGTCCCTTAATATCCGTATTTAGAATGCAAACAACCAAGAAACAAAATCACGCACAAATTTAATTTTGCAATTTGCGAGCTGCGATTATTTGCAAAGAATCCTGCAGAAAATTGTCAGTTGGAGCTAAAAAGAGGAGAGAGGAGAAGGTAAGAAGTTACCTGAAGCAATTTGGCACAGAGATGGCTCAAGACTGCCGCGGTTCCGCCGCAATAGGAGGCTCCCACCACGGAAACGCGGTCGTTTGAAGAGAACACCGCACCAAATTTCACCAGGGAGCTTCTGTAGACTCCCACAGCTCTCTGGTATATTCCAAAAAAAATTTCCAATTTCCAGCAAGCTCCGGATCTTCTTGCAATGAAACACAACAAATTGTTTAGGGTTTGCACGAATTTTGATCTCAAAAATCACAATGAAATAAATCTTTCAATTCAAACTTTGATATAAAACGAATTAGCGCGCGATCCCCGGCAACGGCGCCATTTTGATTGAAACATTTTCCGATTGTGTAAATGTAAAAAGTATCGATTCAAATAGTCCCCGATTTCGGCGCTATTTGATTGATCGTAAAATGCGAGACTGAGTAAGTAAATCAAATCGATAAGAGTCTCTTTGTGTCGGTAATTAGAAAATTGAATAAAGTTCACAATCAAAAAATTATATTTGACCGCAATCAACTACGGTGTCAGTTGTAGATCGTAAGCGAGTGCGGATCGTCCACAGGGATTGTGCGATTCATTTTTATATTTGCTTTGTTTTGAATTGAAAAGTTAATCGAAAAGAAAAGAAAACATGATTCAAGAATTTATCGATTGATTCAGGTGTCACGAGTTTAATCAAGAATCAAGAAAATGATAAACAATCGAGAATCAGGGTTTCGATGATATTTCCAACCAAATGTCAAGAATCTAAATGAGGCTCGTAGGAATCGATCGGATCTATAGACGTGATGTAATTTCAAGATTTCGTGTTCTTGTCCTTCGAAGGATTGATACTAGATCGATGATGATCGACGAGAGTTGGGGCTTTCTTGATGAAACTAGGGTTTCATCCTTTAACCCTTGTTCTTTCGTTGATATCATTCACACTCTAGCCTCTAGTAATTTCAAGAAATGATCGTAACTCCCCAATCTCGAGCGATATCAATCAAGAAAGCATCGCAACGAATTGGGTTGTCGATTCTTGATCTTGCTAGGGTTTACAAAACTCGTAGGATTCAAGAATCGATTTAAGATATATTACATCATCATTCTATTGATCGTCTCGACTCCTCGACGAGCGCTCAAACATCACAACAAGAATTACAACTAGAAATTTAGATTGAATCACGATGCAAGAATTTAAAGAAAACAAGATAAAAGAATATCACCTTTTATTTATATCAACAATTTGATTACAGTCGTTCAAGAACTACAAGAGGAAGAATTAAATTGTCGTCTTGGCTTCGCTCGGCTCCGTGAGTCGCGGATCGGCTTGGACCACTTGCTCTGTTGAAGACCGGCTCGGCTCCTAAGAGGTTGCAAGGCTTCTTGCTTGTTGGGTACTCGGGATCTTGGCTTTTGATTGGAATTAGGGTTAGGGTTTCACACAAGTCCTCTCACTAGACTTGTGGAAGAAGATGAAAAGATAGAATGGCTATAGTTTGATACTAGAATTGGGTAAAGATGATTAGATTCATAACCCTAGGTCTAGGTTTCTATTTATAGACTTCCCAAACCCTAGGTCTAGGTTTGAAATTACAATTCCCTCCAAAAGTTTGTTGAGGAGTTTCTAGAAAGAGTTTGTTAGGAGCTAGCTTAGGTTTTAAGCTAGGATTAATTAAGCTTAGAAACCCTAGTTTGCTGATCTGGCAGAAACCTCTGGAGTCTTCTGGAACTTGAAGTACATGAGCTGAATGTGGGCCCTGAATGAAGAATTTTGGTGCAAAGTTTTGGTGCTGACGTGGCAGATCCGCCGCGGAACCGCGGCGCAAGCAGGCTCCGGCCGCGGTTCCGCGGCCATGTTGGAGGCTTGGAGCTTGGGACTTCTGGTGTGGTCTTTTGATGGTATTTGGGGCTTCATCTGATATGTTGATTTGTATTTTCCCTTTTGGATTTTCCTGCACAGATCTCAAAACAAGTGTTGCGCAAATGTAGGGATGATGCGATGCCATGAAATGCAGTCAATTTCCTTTATAGTGTCGGTTTTAAGGTCTAACACATGTAATCTGATATTTTGCGACAGTTTTGCTAATATGTAAAATATGAATGCCGAACACTTCTATATGAATGCAAATGATGAGGAAATTGCCGGCTAAAATATGCAATATTTTCGACTAATCAACGGCGACAGGGAGGTTTTTGATTACCCAAACTTGACACTACTGTTGTTCTAGACTATGAGATTTGGCAGGAGGATACGTATAACGTCGTTCTAAATTTGCTTTAGAAGTGCACGTGTATATGACTCTGTCAGAGGGATGTAGTTAGTGGGAGCAGCGGAAGCGTAGTGGGCAAGTAGCTTATGTCTATTTATAGACTAAAGCAGGTATAGTGGAGATAGATCGTCTAGTTTTGATGTGACAGTCATAGAGTTTGACTTCATCAAAACAACAGATGGACCTGGTAAGATTGTAGTAGGAGTGATGTTCTGGTATTTGGATGACATGCTCTTTATAAGAAATGATATTCCTATACTACGATCGGTTATATTGTGGTCGTCACAAGGTGTTTTCTCCATATAGGATCTGGATAAAATATCAGGGATTCTGATCACTAGATCTATGGTTTTAGATGTAGATTTGGGAAGTGTCTCAATTTGGGTACTTGACACTATTCTAAAGTGTTTTAGAATGGACTCCTGGCGTGGTGGTGTACCCGCAGGTGATGGAGTTACCCTCTCTAAAGAGAGTCTTCTAGACTGACGAGGAGAGCAATTTGCATGATTGACATAACTCTTGCTTAGGCAATTGAATCAATCATGAGATGTCAAGTACCACATTAGATATTGTTTTTGCACTGTCTGCAATAAACATATATTAATCCAATTCTGAAGAAACGTTAGGAAGCAGTTATGAACATAAGTGGATGTTCTTGGTATATGGTAACGGCAGTTTCCTTCGGGAGGCGGTTATCATTTTAGGCTTCCAAGCTAACCTGGATGACGAGTGGCTGTCAGAATTATAATTTTTCCTCTTTTGAGAGGCAGTATGTTGGACAGGTAGTCCAAGCAGATACTGAGGAAGGTATGGCGCAGGATACTGATTAAATTTAGTGGATGATACGGTCTAAGAAGTTTGTTGGATTTGGAGTTCATTTGTGAACTGGGTCTCATCAGATATCCAGACAAATTCTAAGACAGGTATTGCTCATTTCAGGAGATAGTCTTTCTCCGCGAAGTTGAGATATAGAGAGATAAAGATAGAAACATTGGAGCGGATCCACTCATTGAGGCTATTTCTCGAACGCGATTGTTTCACAAACAGGTTTTGCAAGACTGATTAGTAGAGAAGTTGGGTGTTCGGTATTACACGGGCTGTGAGTATACGACACCGCAATAATTAGCCTTAAGTGCAAGTGGAAGATTGTTGGCTATAGTGCCCTCAAGTCAATTATTGTAATCGTAGGCACGTGATTGTGAAGCTTGAGGGAGGACCTATACGGGTAGAACAGTCTTACTCGAGATGATAGAATGATATCTGGTTTGTCTTTATCATCATGTACATGCTTTACGTGGTATTACAGATCACTATTACATATTGATAGAGCCCATAAGATTCTTGCTTGACTATCAGCATTATGATGGCGATCATATACGTAGGAGCTGGGTGGTCTATAAGCACATCCTTAAATGTCCCTAGTCGAGAGAGTATCGAGACTGAGCATTGCTACTCCGGAGTAGACTGGTGTATACTTATCGAGACCCCTACGATGGGCGGTGGCCGGTCTTACAAGCCATTGGTGTGTCAATCACCTAAGATAGTATATGGGTGCTCATTGGGTTATGAGTATACTGAACGGACTCGTCGGGAACATGCTAGTTGGTATTATACATATTGTCAGATAGCAGTTCCCAGGTGACATGTGTACAGGTTAATCTGTCGACTTGAGATCGTCATTTTTCTCGTGTGAGTTCCTGCTGTGCTTTGATTACTACTATACCACGGCTCAAAGGAATCGTGTAAACGGGTTTTAGTTGGGTACAGTCCCGAACCACATGGAGGCAGTGAGCGGATCGTCGGGGATTCGTCTCTCCCGGTATTGGGAGTTGATATCGCGCGGTGCACGAGTGACCATCACCAGAAATCCTTGGTCAAGATAGACGAGAATTACTGATTTGGATCAGTAGTTTCTCAGTGGGTGATAGGCTTCATACCAACACGAAATATCACGTTATTAGGGGGTCTGACTTTATCCACCTCCTAGACCCGATATGCGATACTTTTAGACGAACAAACCGGACTGTACGGATATTGTCACTGACAGGCTCAGTAGAGGTTCGGATGAGTTTGCTCGTCAGCCTTCCTTTCGCTCAATGGCCTTCATTTCGCTCAATATAAGGGTAGCAGTTACGTACAGCTAGTGCCGCTGACGTGTTTGTAGTTAAACCCACTGCCAGCGTATTGACGAGTCTTTAGAGTCCCACACAGAGGGTTTCCCTGGTTCTGGCGAAACGATATAGTATCCGTATTGCATACGTGCAGGGTTCCGTGAACTAGGACTTTCGATCGGACGATTGATAATACTAGTTGGCTCGGGTTTGAGCCGGATTATTAAATCAAGTATTGATTTAATAATTTACGTATATGTATTTCGATATATATATTCTACTATTATGTTCTTTGTGTTATTTTATCTCTTCGGGCATTCGTATTTCGGTACCAATACAGGTATGTATATACAGTAGAATGTAATCCGTATTTTTACAGATAACATTCTAGATGACACACCTCATTTAGTCTTTATCCATTTATTTATAAATGGAAATGAGGCGGAAATAAAGAGAAGGGGGGTATGGTGAGAGCCATGCTTGTATAGTGTTGCACAAATGAATTGTTAATTCATTTGTGCAAACTATTCAAGCACGGGCTTGATTTTTACTTGGAAAAATATGTTTTACAAAACCTAGAATGAGATTTTCTCTCTATGGATGGTCCATTTTTTCTTGGAGTTGGCTTTCTCACCATCATGCTTCACCTCCTCTCTAGTGTTTTCTTAAGCTCCTTCTCTTTCAACCTCAATCTCCTCTCTAGTGTTTCATGAGTTGAAAATCAAGAGAGAAGGTGAGATGGATAAACACTTAGAACACTCACTACATTCTAGGTATTCTAAATTGGCAACCTAGAATCCCTAGTTGTTTCACTTGTTTTGATGTGGAGTTAGAGCCATGAACTACATCTCTCGGGTGGATCATTTTCGATGAAGGAAGACCGACGGCCAAGTTACGCCTCAAGGAGTTAAGGATGATGATGGAAGACCGAAGGACTTGGTTCGTTCGGTACAACACTCTATGTAGATAGATTCTTTTAGATTACTAGTTTCATGTTTGGATTCGATTCTAAGTAGTTGTTTCTCGCGCCAAGTTTCTTTAAACGCCAAAATTTTTGTTCTGCAATCGGCCACGGTAGATGTCCAGGACGATAGGAACCCCAACAGTTGAGGGAATGGATTAGATTGCTCTAGAGCTTCATAGTAACCTGTAAATATTTGTGGAAACCATTCATAAATCAAGGAAGGCAGCAAAAATCACCGCAAATAATTGATTTTCACCAACTTGAAGACAGAATAAACAGTCAAAGGGTATTAAGTAAGCAAGCATCTCTATGCTTTATCAGAAACTTCATGACGTGTAGATCAATAATGAAGTATTATAGAAGTCATTTGTAACTAATGGCGGAGTCATTTGTAACATCAGCGTAACAGGACTTTCTTTTCTTAAACAAGTTTAATGTTGCAATATGCTGTATTAGTTTTATTAGTATAAATGATTTAATATGCTTTATTAGTGTTAGAATCTTGTACATGGACCTGTGCATGGTGACCACCTAGGAATTTCTCTTGTTGCACCTCTCCCTTAGTTGGATTTGTATTTTATTTTGCTCTTGGAGTTATCGATGATGCCTTATAAACAATCATAATTCCTATGGCAAAAGCTTAACCTTCATTCTTCCTCTCATTCTAGACGATAACCGGAGTCTACAAGAATTCAGAGACACCAACTGCTCCTTTAGAATTAAGGAATTCCCAGCATGTAGTTTCCTTAGTCAAAACTTTGGCACTAAGAGGTTGAGGCCTGGTTGACTACAGCTCATACAACTTTCATTTCTTTCATTCGTGGAGACTTACTTCACCTACCCCATTTTGATGGGAATGATACACATCAATTACAAAAACATACTTGGTTAAGAGTTGAGGGCTCGAGGCAAATGCATTTGAGTGCCTAGTATTCTGCTGTTACATATATCGAAATCTGCCAATTAACTCTCTCTTCACCTATTTGGTCACTTGAGTATTGTTTTCTTTAGGAATTCAAGATTATTTAAATCCTCTAGTAACTACACAAGTTCACTAAAATATTTTCTACCTCATGAAGTACCAAGGACGCTCATTGATGATGAATATGCCGATGCATCAATGAAAGACCCAAAAATTCTTTTGACTACAGCACGAAATCCGAGTGCACCTCTTAAACAATTTGTTAAGGTAAATTAATTTTTCCTGGCTTGACGTGCAATATTTGTCTTCTATATGATCTAACGGCGTTCTTGTTTTGTTAACTTTGCTCTTCACTTTTGTAGGAACTTAAATTTGTCTTTCCAAACTCAACAAGAATGAATCGTGGTAGCCAGGTTTTTTCGCCCCTTTGTTTGCATTATTTATTTTCAGTTCTATATTTGTTGTGATTGAATTCCAATAGCCCTACTGATCTAATATGAACTTGGAAGAGCTCTTCCTTTTCACTTGTGTATATAGATTTCGCTATATGGTTCTTTTCAATTTAGTCTATAGACTTCTCTAAATGCACACATGCATGTGCGCACGCGCTCACACACATGTTCATATCTTAGATCACACGCCAACCAATCATTCTTATAACACTCTGAATCATTTTCTAGATTGTCTCTGAAGGTTACATCTTTTATCACATCGTACCTACCTTCAGAAGCATGTGCACCTTCGATAAATACCTCTCGTTCCCATTAAGTCTCCAGCTTTGCACCTTATATTGAAACCTTTTCAAGAGAATTTGCAACATGTTTTATAAATTTCTGCAACTCTTACTTTATATTAGATGGTCAATCTTTTCCTCTCTTTAATTGTGGGCTAGAGCTAGGATGGTGAGAGCAAACATAATCAAATTTTACAATGAAGAAACACCAGATGGTGTACAAATTAAATACCAGATAATTTTTATCAAACTTATTGTAGGAGAGTGTACTGAATTTAAGCCTAAAAAAGGCGAGTGAGCTAAATCCAGGTCATTTAAATAGAGCGCACTATGTTCATGTTCTCACATTTTAAAACTAATATTAACATAATGAAGAACTTAAACTTTTATCTTAGTCAATGTCATGAAAACTTTTTTTGCTCTGGGCTATTTTCTGTAATAAATCCAACTTCTATACCCAAACCTAAATTCTTCAACACTTCTAAAGTTTCAGGTATTTTTATGATCCTTGTGATGTATCTCTTATCGTGACTAACATTAGTTTGGATTTGAATTTTAAGGCATCACAAACTGATTACTCTGCAACTTATTCCTTTACCGCTTCTCTGAGATATAATAGACAGTGGCTGTGCGCTAGAGTATATATGAACTGCAAACTAATTTTGTTTTTGCAACTTATATTACAGCTTGTTGAAGAAATAATAAATATGTGCCGCGCACATGATTATACAGATGTTATTTTCGTGAACGAACATCGAGGTGTGCCCAATCGTTTGGTTGTTTGCCATTTGCCCCATGGCCCGACTGCGCACTTTGGTTTGTTTAACGTGGTATGTAAAATTGGCCAAGCTTGTATTGCAATTTATGTGCTTTCTATACTTTTGAAATTGAGATAGCTCCAGATATATTTTTTACATGTTTATTTACTTTCAGGTGACAAGGCATGGTATAAAGGATAATAAGGGATTAGGAACAATGCCAGAAGCCTACCCCCATTTAATTCTGAATAATTTATCAACAACGGTATTTTTTTAAGTTGACTCCCTCATTTGTCTCGCCCTACCTGTTATTATATTTTCTGAAGCATCGGTGTCATTCCCATCATGGAGCCTTTCTTGCATACCTAATTTATTTATTATTAAGTATAATGTCAAATTCCATGGAGAAAACTGCTATTGGTGGAGTAATAACAAATATATTAACAATTGAAGACAACATGACTTAAATTTTGTGGAGGAGTTCGTTGAGGTGGAATAATGTTAATCGTTAACTTATGAACCAACATGATGGAACTATTTCTTAGATTTGATCAGTTCTGAAGAACATTAATCTATTCAAGAGCTATTTTCTTCACAATATAGCATAGGATGTATATATTCTCAGCGCTAAATCCAATAATGCCCTTCAGTTGGGCCCAATTAGCAGGAAACGACCATCAGAACTAAATTGTAGCAATTGCCTCCCTAAATCTAACAGAGTTATTTTCCTCATTCTTTTGTAGGCATATGACTTTTTCTCTCCTCAAAATACCCTTGAACTGATCTCTATTGGACTATTGACATTTACTCTTTTATCTATTAGACTATTGACTGTTGGTTGTCTTTTGTTGGAAATTTTGGATGTTTTTGCTTGTGGTAGTGTAATCTCTTTGGGGTTTCATAGAACGCTTTTATTGTTGTTCTCATGGACAAGTAATGAAAAATGCGATGAAATGGTTGTTCTTTTGCTACTAGGATTAAGAGTAATTAAAGTAGTTTGGCATGTGTTGATGCGGTCGGTAAATATTAAACAAATGTATGGCATATGATATTATAATTTTGCAACTATCCAATATGTGTTGGATGTTGATGATGATGATCTACAACGTCGTGAAACGAACAAGAAGATCCATTATATTGGTTTTTATGGGAACAATTACATGGATTGGTTCTAAAATATAAGAAAATGTCACACCTATTCGTCCCTTTATGAGCACTTAAGAATATTATCCTTTTGAAGTGGAATAAAGTGGTTCATATGTTTATGGGGATTTATACATGTAATAGTCCTACGATTTCCTGGAATTTGGTTTAGATTTATTAATTTCACAATATATTCGTTGACTGAGACTAAAAAGTAGATCGTTGGCTTTCTTTGTGGATAACATGTTTTCAAGCACTGAATTTGTTGGAAGTACAAGACATTTATGTTTAGTCTAGATCGGAAAAATAGGAAATATATGGGACCCATTTTTTATACAACTTTTTGAACTTCAATGAAGGTTTTGCCGAAACTGCAGTCCTGATTCCCCATGCATCGCACTGGGTTCACCAGTAGCTAGTAATAAGTTCACCAGTAATTAGTAATAAAGCGCTTGTTATGTGTACAAAACTGTTGGTGACGACAATTGCCTAACTGTTATTGTTAGCCTACATAGAATACACACCAGCTATGTCATAGGTGACCTGACCCAGCTCGCAATACTTGTGTACTCCAAATCTTATGTGGGAAGAACTCTATCGACTTATATTGTTTGTTTGGAGGAACAATAAGGTCTGAAAAGGAGACATCCTCTGTGATTCCGGTTACAATCTATATCAACTTAACTGACATTGAATGTTCATTTGCATAATTGGATCCATATGGAAGACTATTGTTGCAACGCTAGTGGGTGTCTGTCGTGCCATCACATTTCTTCAATCATAAATATGTGCTAGGAATGCGAATAATCTTTCTGCATTCTTGCGGCGTGAGTCACTATTTTGGAGTTTCCACTCACCGAAGTTTTCTTGGTCCCAAGCCATAAGGTAGCATGCTATAGTTTGACGCTTTAGGAACTTAATTTGCACTTGGACAGCATTGATTGGACTCCTTGTATAGTAGTTGGCCTGCATGTTACCTAATGAGAGATCCTAGCCTCCCACTATAGGTGTTAATGTGCTTGCACATGCTGATAGCTTAATTAGATATTAATGCAGGCCGCCTTGCGTGACTTGTTGAAGCTTGATTTCAATATTTTTGGCATGCTTGGTGGTCGCTTGATATTTTTATTTGCTTAATGAAAATAAATGGCATGGAATTATTGGTGGTAATATGCTTGCATATGCATATAGCTCATATGTGTATTAGTGCAGGCCTGCCTTGCTTGACTTGTTGAATGCTTGAAGCTTGATTTAATATTTTTTTGGGTGGTTTAATGGTCGTGTGATCTTTCTTTTCTTCTTTATTTTTTGTTATTTGTTTTTTGGTGATGAATAGTGGCTTGATCTTAAAATGGCATTGGACTAGCCATAATCATGAGGAACTAGTGTTTGTTGATATGGGGTCGAACTTTCAATTGCCATGTTCATGCTCGTCTTCGTAACTAATCAAGCAGCTTAGTTTGGCTTAATTAAGCTTGTGTACATTATATGATGTGCTTCAGCTTGATCCCAGCCTATTTAATTTTGTTTAAGCAATAAAGATGTGCTGAATCTTGTGTAACACAAATATATCTTGATATTGAATTAATGTGTATGCTCATAGAAATTCTAATTATTTCTTAAAAGCATGATTTGTCCCCCATCTATCAAGCTTCTTGCCGATTAGTCATAACTGTCAACCTATAAGTAGCTGACACACCATCTTAAAGGAGGCCTTGGAAATATTTTTTAAAAAACCGAGGATTAATATTCCAAGTTTTCAGCCACAATGAGAAGTAATCTATAAGCTATCCTATTATTGCATTCAAAAGTTATTCCTAAATGATAAATTTTACTCTGTTGATCATATTTGGGGTTCCACATGATAAATGCATTCGTACACACATACACTATAATTTGGTTTCATGCCCTTGCTGCCTCCTGCCTACTATAGCCCTTGAGCTATGCAAGCTTGGTTTTTTAAAAAAAAATTAGTTTAACTAAGAAACATTGAGATCGAATTGAATATCCAAATGTTAAACAAGCTGTTTATATAGGTATTTTTTCCCTTTCATATTTAACAAATGTTGGTCCATCTTGATCTTATGGCCCCTCTGACTTCTGTTTGTCTCGAATTCCTCATTTTCACGGCCTTCTCTGCTTGTGTACCCATGCATGTCCCTTTATTTATTTGTTTTTTAGTTTGGAAGTTCTTTATATTGAGGAGCTTCTAACCCATCAATTAGTGTCTTTAATCACCCTGCGTTTGTTTAAGATATGGAAGACACTCTTAGAAAGATATCTAGTCAATAGTGGAAGATTGTCATGGATCCAATTAGGCATAACCTTGAATCACTAAATTTGGATCCACTGACATCAATCTATAGTTAATTGTAATATTTCCACAAAATTTTGCAACTTCAAATATTATTTCAGCCATTTTCTAGTAGATTCTTCTTTACTATCTATGTGAGGCATCCTAATTTTCTTTTGTGTCAATCACCAATAACAAGAATGCCTTAGTCTAAAAATACATCAGGTTTGGTTACATGAATTCTTTTTCTCCATTCGCCATTAGGCTCCTTTAGGGCTCATGAGATGTAATAGGTAGCAATATGCTGATTTGCTTTCGTGCTCTTGCATTACCATTAGCTGTCTGAAGTTCTAAGATCATCCAAGGAAACATTTTTAGTTTTTGACGAAATAAAATGTAGCCACTCTTTTCCCCTGAAATAAAAATTAAATTTTATTTTTGAATGATCTATGATAACGTGCTTTCTGTTTTTTTCCCCAAAAAATATATAATTTGGAAGTGATGTTTACTTGAAATAATAGGATTTTCTTTCTGATTTGATAAATATGCAGATTGGACAAAGGTTAGGGAACATCCTAAAACATCTCTTTCCTGTGCCTAAGCCAGACACCAAGCGCATTATCACGTTCTCCAACATGTCAGATTATATCACGTTCAGGTCGGTGCTCTATGTTTCTTACATAATAGTTTTTTTTAAAACGAATTTTTTTCTTATAAAAAATGGTAATTTCATTAGAAACTCTTTTTATCTTGCCATTTATAATCAACATCTATTGAACTCATGTAGAATAATGTTTCCTGAATGATTCTAGGGGCTTTGTTTGGCCAAAAGAGACTAGAATAAACCAAAATATAAACCTCGAGAAACTTTTTCTCCGGTTCACTTACTTTGGATTGAGCTTGGAAGGAGCTCCCAAAGAAAAAGGAAATTCCTTAATTTTCACTCGAAAGAAATAGAAACAATTGAAGTCATAAACTTTCATACCAGTTCATCCGCTCATAATTGTATATCATTTTTTCCATTTTGCCCTCACTTGATATGCAATGTATCGAAGTCTAAATTTTAGCGAATTATGAAACAATCGTTATAATTAAACTTGTGTGCAAATACAACAGAGAGGAATTCAGAATATTTATAGCACTATTTTTTATGATAACATAAGTTGAAATCTTCATGAATGCAGGCACCATGTCTATGAAAAACGTGGGGGCCCTAAGTCTATTGAATTGAAAGAGATCGGTCCTCGTTTCGATCTGAAACCTTATAAGGTGAGCTCATTCTTCAAAGCTATAGATCGCTTTGCTCATTTAAACACTAAACATGTCTCATGACTTTATTTTTCTATCCCTTTTTTTCTGTTAAATATTGGCATTACCAGATTGAGCTAGGAACGGTGGAGCAGAGCAACCCTCCGAGCGAGTGGGAACTAAGAAATTTCATGAACACCACCAAGAAACGGAAATATCTTGGAGATTGAAAGTTTTATCTCATGTTTTGGACCAAAATCTTCCAAGTTTTGTTTCTTAATTTAGTACCGATTTATGCTTTTCGGTGCTGTTTTGTTGTTTGCGGTTCGTCTTGCAGACTGCAGTACCTGAGAAGGGAAAGCTAATATCATTTATTAGGAAATGCAAAAGGTTGAATATAGCTTAGAATCTCTCATGTAGTTGCCAAACTATTTGCAGCTATGTAAATGATCTCCCCATATAATGTGTGCTGTTATGTTTTTCACCCACCTTGGCTTTATGAAGCAATTTCTCCCTACAGGACATTAAATTTGTCAACTTCATTTACTTTTTCAATGAATGGTGGTGATATTAATTGGTGTGTTGATTTAGAGTTGTGGTAGTTAGAGAGAAAATATGTATTTTTCTAAGAGAAAATTTATTATAGATTCATTGTTCTTTAGATTTAATTCCTAACCTTTTTGCACGAGCGATGCAAGATCCATGCCTATGTGTTAAACATTATAGAGAAAATATTTGAGAAGATTTTTAAGGTTTTAGTTAAAGATGGTAATAATGTATTTATTTGTTAAGCTATAATGATTTTATAGAATTCTAGTAAAGATTTGATAATATTTGAAAAGTTAGTTATTGTTTTGTAAACATTTTGTAATCTAAAATTATAAATATAAATATTTGTAAAAAATGTAAAAATAAATATAGCTTTTACAAATATTTAAAAAGTTAAAAGTCTTAAAATATTTGAATTTTTTATTTATCACTATTTTCTATAAATGTGTATATAGATTTTAAAAGATTTGAAAAGTTTTTCCTAAACCCGAAAATAAAATTTAAGAAAAGTGTTTTTAGATTTGAAAAGAAAATCTAAATAGATTTATTAAGGTTTGAAAATATCTATTTTTATTGTTTTAAATATATCCAAAAATAAAAATATAAAAAGATTTACAAGGATTAGAAATTTTCATTTTATTTATTATATTTTTTTATAATATAATATGCATATAAAAAGTAAGAACCGAGTTATTTGGAAAAGCTGTTTTTTAAAATCCGAAAATAGAAACTTAAAAAGTATTTATTAAATCTGAAAATTAAAATGAAATTTTTTTATAATTATTTAAAAATGTTTTATTTATCAAAAGTATAAATATAAAAGGGTTTACAAAAGTTTGAAAATGGTTGATTTTTATTCTTTTAAAAAAAATACAATTATCAAAAAGTTAATGATGCTTACTAAGATTTATATAACAAACGAGATTATAAATAGATCTGAATCAAATTGAAAAATTAACAACAAATCTATAGTTTGGATTAATATTATTGATCTAAATATAGATCAATCTATTTATATAAACGATGCTATTTATATATGAGAAGATGTATATTTTTAGGAAAATAGGAAGGACGTAAATGATATAAAATAACCGGCACAAATTTAAATTTGGAAATAATAAGAGAAGTATCTTTTTCTGAATAAAATTAGCCAGCTAACCAAGATTAATAAAGAGGCACCGTGAAGATTCAAGGGATATATTAATTCAATTTGAAATTCTAATTGCAACCATCTTTTATAATAATAGAGACTAGTTTTTTGATTGTGTGAATGCCCGTCAGCATATTTAGAAATCATATGATTTGACGATTTGTGAAGATTAGAGTGGTTTTTTGTTTCACTATCTATTATTATTTATTTAAATTTTCTCTTAAAACCGTGGTGGTTATTTAAACTCACCTAAATTTTAGGCCACAATTTTAGAATTTGTTTTCGAGTTTGCCTTGAATTTCTCAAATTAAAAAATCATGATGAGATGGATTGCTTAAAAAATAGGTTGCCTTTCTTAACTATTTATAATTGAGCACTTATACCCTCTGAACTATAATAATAACCACTTACACTTTCTATGGTTAATAGATATTTTTCTAATATCCATTTTACCCCTCTTCTATTCTATTCTACTCTAAAAATACCAATCTTTGATCTAAAATGCCAATATTTTAGCCTTAACCTTAAACCTTGATGTTATCTTTTCTTCCATTACACCTCCAAACTTTTTTCCATCATCACAAAAACGCTCAAGGTTTTAACCATAATCCAAAAGCCTGATGTTTAACACATTCTCTCCAATAATTTCTAGAAAGAGGGAAAAGAAATTCAAGATGAATATTTTTCAATTTTATTTTATTCTCAATTTTTTAGTTGATTTTGCTAAGATTTTTTCATTGAAATATTAGTACCATGAGTTCTTAATGCTTGAGGGGAAAGAGGAAAGGGATATAACAGGAATTAGAAATACATTTTTCAATCAGATGAGATGAAAACGCGTATACTATAATACTTCAGGGGTATAAGTGCTAGTATAGGCGGTGCAATGAACCCTAAAAAATAAGATCCCCCCTCCCTTTCAATTAGAATAAAATCATGTATTACACATAGTAAAGAATTGAATTTTAAAATAACATGCAGTACAATTTCAATTTTAAGTTTGATGTAGCCTCATCAAACTCGCTAGAGTAATCCCGTCTTATCTTTTATCCTTCTTAAAATACAAAAAACTCTATTTTATTAAATAAAGAAAAGGTAGAAGAAATAATATTATACATGTATTAAAGTTTAATGAAGACGAACAATAAGATGAATAAAATAGTTAGGAGCTCTTCATCGAGCTATGAATCCGAATCTCAACGAATTGGTCATAAAAACCCATCAAATCTTCGCAACTCATCTCCTCAATTGGCTTATCCCACCAAACTTTCGTCGAGGCCGAATCTTCATCCAATAACTGTTGTTGAAGTATCACTATATCGGGTAATACCACATCAGATGGCGGCGACGACGAAGATGAATTGTACAAATATTTGTTGATGATGGCCTCTACAGGGGGCTGCCCAAAGCATAAGTCTCTCTTGCTTTTTCTTCAGGCTCTATTAAACTTATGGTCCGTTGGTCATAAATCTCATGCTCTACCAACTCTTCCATCCTTTCGATGTCATCTTCTTAATTTTTTCGGGAATTTTGATGAGTTAAATCAACCCCTCCTATTTTTTCTTCAAGCTTTTTCAAAATTATGATCTTCTTATTACAATTCTCATGCCTTACCGACTTGGTCTTTGTGAGAATTTAGACGGGTTAAATTATTCCCACCTGTTTTTCATCAGCCTTTTGCCAAATTGTGATCTCTTGATCATAATTCCCATATTCCACCAACTCTTTCATCCTTTCGGTTCCATCATCTTGGTTATTTTGAGAACTTAGGAAAGTAATCTTCAATAACTTTTCTTTAACCTCATGCAAACCTGTAATCTTTTTATCACAGCTCCCATGCTCTATCAATTCTTCCGTCATTTTGTTGCCATCACCTTGGTAGGTATCTTCCATAGCTTATATTATTAGAACCAACAAAAAAGAAAGACTAATCACAGAGGAAAAAGAAAACAACGAAAGGAGTAATTTATAAGGGTCAGTGAACAAGAGATTAGAGTTGATCTTCTGCCTATTTAAATATCAGTTACCAAGTCTTTTCCATAATATAATTTCGTTTCCTATTTAAATATCAGTTAACAAGAGATTAGAGTTGATCTTAGGTTTGTTTCTATAATAATATAGTATGTTTTGGGCCTACTTGAATATTTTCCAAATCAAACTAAGTTTTAAGATAACCCTCCAATACTTTCTACATTTATCCCTTTAATTCTTCCCTCCTTTCAAAATTTTTTTTGTCTCTTCTCTGTCCTTTCTCAAGTATAATCTCACTTCAATGTCAACCTCAAAGAAAAAGGAAAAAAGAAGAAGAAAAAATAAAATATTTCCCTTAAAAAATTATTGTATTTAAATATTGTCTCTTTTCAAAATTTTCTATGCCATCACGGTTTATTGATCACTTCAACTTTATCATTGAAAGATCCAATTTTGATGCAAGAGAATGCTTTATAGTGCTCAACAAATTTTGATATAAGGTTTGATTATAAAGATTCAAAATTGAGGCTCCTATATAAATTCAATTGGTTTGGATGACTTTCGATCTAATTTTTGTTCAGGATGTGATCGATGAGATTTTATATAATAAGAAAGCTATATAAGAATATAATCCAATAAATATTTTTCCATCTAGCTTAGAAATATGTGACCTGTCTTAACCATTCAATTTTTCAGAAATTTCAAATTGCACATTTCTGCCTATATGTAAAATTTCCTTCTAAGTCGTGGACATACGTGGCTACAAATTTAATTTTATCCTTAATTTTTTTTCAGAAATTAAATTTAGAAATCATTGAGATTTTATAAACTTTTGCGATTTTCGTATGTTACATGTAAAATATTAAAAAATGAAAGAAAACTGTAAACATTTGAGATTATTGAAAATTTCATGATTTTCTTCTGTTATAGACTTTTTGAAAATTTCATGATTTTTAGAAACAAAAAAATTGAAAATCCCCCCCCCCCAACCAAAAAAAGAGAAAGTTATTGAGATTTTTAAAGATTTTGCTATTGTATGTTATCACAAAAAAAATACTGAATCAAAGAGAGCAGAAAACATTGAAATTTTTAAAATTTTATGATTTTCATGTGATCATGCAAAGAAAGAAAACAATTTTTTTGGGGTATAATTTAAAATTGGATTTCTTTGATATACTACCCCAAAAAATGATATTTCCAACAATCACCCCCAATAAATTCGATATTCTAAATCATCCCTAAAAGTCATCACTTAACCAAATAGAACCCATGGTTAGTTTTACCCAGCATCTCTTGGAAATATTCCTTTAATTTGGTTATGGGCTGTTTGGGGAAGGTTAGTAAAAGATCATTTTGCCCTCCAAAGTCATCTTCATTCTCTTTTGAATGTCATACAAGGATTAGGGTTATGAATTTGCCCCAAACTAAAAATTAGGGTTTTCTTTAGACAAAGAATTAATGGGTTTTCTCTTTAAGCCAATTCACTTTATTTCATGCGGATTAAGATTTTGTTGTTTATTATACCAATTATGACAACTCCAAGTAATAAACTCTAAGCATTCACGAAGAAAAATCCAAGCAACAAATTTAAAGCTTCTTTGGTGACGAAGTTGCTTCCTTCATATGACCTTCTTTAAAGTTCAAAATAAAAAATAAAGGAGGTTTAGGGGTTGTTCAGAGAACAACAGCAAAATTATAAGAATAAAATGATGGAGAAAGACTTGGGAAAGAGATGAGAGAAGAAAGGGTATTTTTTCCGATCTTAACCTAAGTTAAGTATAAAATACCCAAGTTAAAAATTAGATAGAAAAGGGTAACGGAGAGTGTTTTTTGACTAACGATGAACTTTTAGGGAATTTTAAACTTTTTGGGGTGATTTTTAAAAATACTATATTTTTTGGTGGTATATCAAAAGACCCTTTAAAATTTTATGATTTTTGTGTTTTGCAAGGATCCCAAGTCATCCGGAATCTTGGTCATTCGGGCCAGATTTCTTTGTTTTGTTAAGTTCTTAATAGCAAGTGGAGATATTTACTTTTTCTGCTTCACATATCTTTTCTTCAAAAATATGAGAAAGTAAAATATTGAGAAATCGAGAAAAAAAATTCTTGGATATTTTAAATTTTATGATTTTGTGTCTTATACAGTATTCAAGATAATGAAAGAAAGAAACAGAATTTTTTTTGAGGTTTTTAAAAATTTTGTGCTTTTCAAACTTTGCATATCATGCGGAATATTGAAACGGTGAAGAAAACAAAAGAAAATTGATATTTCTGAAAAAAACTTTATGATTTTCGTTTCTTAGCATACAAAGTATTGAAAGAACCAAAGAAAATTTAAAAAATTGGATTTTTGCAAGTGTTGTAATTTTCATGCGCTATATATTAAGAAAAATCAAAGTCGCGTCAGCTCGCGCCGTATGTGGGAATCGAACCCACGACCACACGGTTAAAAACCTGGATCGCGCCGAGATGTTGCCTTCCGTTGATCTGCTGATGGCGGCGATGGGTGGTTGAGATTGGATCTGGAGGCTGTCGCTCCTGAAGCGTGTGGATCTCAATGGGTTTGAGGTTGTAGTTGCCGAGCTACCTGCAAGGAAGTCCCGGGGTGGTTGTACCACCGAGAACCCTCCGACGGTCAAGTTAGACTGGAGATCCGATCAGAGTAACGGCTTAGTGGAGTAAAAATGGCTTACTTGAACCGTCTGAAGAAGGGGGTTATATAGCGGTGGTAGCAGGCAGGGCAGACGTGAGAATCACGTCGGCAGTTACACTCCCGACGTCACGCTCGCGTGATGAGCGGGATCTCTCATTAATGACGAGACATGCTTATTAATGGGGGATCGTGATGGCGTGGAACGTGGGATGTGGCCGGCGGATATCTCGTGCATGGCGAGATTCACGGGATGGCGGTTGCGTCTGTGAGCGGTGTCGTTGGTTGGTCGATGAAACCGAGGAAGATGACCTCGGCGGGAGAGCTCGCGGACGAGCGGAAGAGCCGAGGTATCTTGGTTCTGCGGTAGCCCGGAGACGAGCTGAGAGGGTCAAAGAGGCTCGGGCCTGTGATGGCTCGGAGTAGAGCAAAGGGACAGTTGGCTTGGCTGCTGAGGTGCTTGGGGACAAGGAGCGGGGTGCAATCTCGGAGACATGGTTTGAGGGAAGCCCCCACTGTAGTATACCGGTTCTCCCTCCGTGACCCTCAGGGGCCTAACCGGCTTACACATATGACACGTCATCCACCACGTATCATGATCTAAGAAATTACCATTATCAAGCATCATCAGGAGGTCTAATGTATATGTGCTTCACTTATGAAAACTTAAAAACAAAAATTATCATCCTGGATCTTGAAGGTGAAAACTAAAGACTCCAGCCATCAAATCAATTAGATTTCTTGTTATAATTATTCTTTATATTATATTTTATAGCATCACACAAGTTATATACCATCTATGAATCCAAGTGAGGCTGATGCCTAATCTTAATATTTTTAGAATTTTTTAAATTTAGCAATTTTTGTGTTAAATAATTGGAAAAGGGAAGAAAACAAATATATATATATATATATATATATATATATATATATATATATATTGAGAAGTTCACGATCTATAAAAATTTCTTGATTTTCATATGATATTACATACAAAATATTGAAATTTTGAAAGAAATGGAAATTTTTTGGATTTTTGAATATATTTCTATTTTCATATGCTATAACAACTAAATATTGAAAAGCCAAAAAATACAGAAAAGTTTGAGCATTTTGAAAATTTCAGAATTTTCGTGTCCTGTGACATGTAAAATATACAAAAATCGAAGAAAACTGAAATTTTTAAAAGTTGCATGATTTTTATGTGCATACAACAAGAAAGATATTGACAAACTACATAATACAGAAAGAGTTGAGTTTTTGGTAAATTACACAACTTTAATTTGTTAGTGTGCAAAATATTGTTAATTTGAAGATAACAAATAATTTTTGAATTTCTTGTAAAATTCGTGATTGTCATGCGACATGATATTAAAAATCTGAAAAAAAAACTGAAATTTTTTATAAATTTCATTATTTTCATGTGTTATATGCATAATACTGAAAATCGAAGCAAATTTTTATTTTATGTTTTAAATTTTTTTTATGATTTTCATGTGCCATGATCATGGAAAATACCGAAGAATCGAAGAAAACAAAAAAATATTTTATTTTCTAAACTTTCATGATTTTTTTGTGCTATAGCAAACAAAATATTGGGGAAAAAAGAAATATTAATATTTTTAAAATTTCTCTATATACCTCGCAAAATATTGGAAATTTGATGAAAACAAAAATCTTTTTGAGATGTGTGTACATTTCGTGATTCTCGTGTACTATAAGCCTATATAACAAGCAAAGTATTAAAAAACCGGAGAAAAAATAAAATTTCGAGAATTTAAAAAATTTCATGATTTTCGTATGCTCTATAGCAAGGAAAATATTGAAAAGCTAAACAAACATGCTAAAATATTTGCAGGTTAATCCTTCATATATTTCATGTATGAAATTCATAAATATGAGATATTATAACTTATAAATCATATAACAACCTTTTAATAAATATGATTTTTCTTGATTTTAAACTTTGTACCTGGGCATTGCGCGGATGCTAATCTAAGATGGTTAATTATGATAATTGTGAATTTGTGATGCATAACAGAAGAAAATATAATTTTTGGCCCCCGTGTGCGGATCATTTTTGAAACTACCATATTATGGGGATGTGTACAATATAAGAGTTAGTTTTTTTATTTTCCTTTTTTAATTTTTACTTTGAAATAAAACTAGTTTTCTCGCAGCATATATTGATTTCATAAAAAATAAGCAGAGGGAAAATTTAAAAAATAAGCATAACAAATAAGCATGTTCAGAATTCAAATCACTAAAGATCATAACAAATTAAAAGATTTATTTTCCTTTGATTTTTTTTATTGCAATAACTTAAAGATTTGTGAAGTTAATGATTGATTTTTTGTAAATTTATACCAAAATTTGATTCGTTTTTTATAACAAATCCGATTCGATTTTGAATCATAAATTTGATTTAAATTTCATAGAATTTAAACAACAAAGGCAAATGAGCGCGGTTTTTTATTATCATGGAACTGCATTATGAATTGGCTTAAAGTTCTTATTTTCCAAATATATTAGTTGATTCCTATATCATTTTAATAGATGGACATAGTATGCATATCGAGAATGAAGTTAGAGATATGATAACGTTGAAACTAAGGTTGAGAGCAGATATAGATCTAAAAGATATATAAAAAAATCAAAAGTATAATATATTTGATGTAATTTCATCGAACTTTTGAGAAAGACACAATGTAAATTTTGCGGACTAAGAAATATCTAGTAGCAGCAGTCTTGGTTGTTTGGAAAGTGGTAATTTAGATATTCAAACTAATGATTTGATTAGACAGGCGACCTATTTGATTCATGGTTTAACTTATGAAACACGGGTCCCGAGTCAAATATTTATAACATATTCAAAAATTACACCGTATCTAGATCGTCCGTCTAAAAGTATCATCAGGTCGATCTTGATCCACTAGTTAGTGGGTTTTATTTGGTCCGCCAAAAAAAAAATGCAAAGCTATTCATATTATTTTTCCAGCCTTGATAAAAAAAATCCTTCTTAAACTTACATCATGAATACTAAGTTGTTTTTAGAATACATATTCGAATCGTAGTTATCATCTTTAGTTAGGGCAGTGGAGGAGGAGGGGTCGAGGGGTCGAGGAGGCGGTGGAGAAGGGGCCGGGTGGCCGGGGGAGAAGTAGAAGGAAGAAAAAGAAGAAGTGGAGACGGTGGGGGTCGAGAATACGGTGGAGGAGGGGCATGGGTGTCTTTGCCAGAGGGGAGAGGGGGGAAGGGGCAGGAGTCGCCGGGGCTGGAGGATGAGAAGGAGCAGTAGAAGAAGGAAGAAGTAGAAGTATAGTTGATGGAGGTCAAGAAGGCGGTGGAGGGAGGTGGCGAGGGAGTGGTGGTATCAGCGTCTGCACGGCGATGATTGTCACGACTCAAAATTTGGCCCGTAACCGGCACTTAAACTACGTACGTCTACAGGCGTACGCAACTTAAGTAAGCCGAAACCCAGAAATCTGAACCACCCAAAACTGGATCAACGGAAAAAAAAATTATAATTTTAAACATTTGGAAAATCACAAGTAAAATCTCTAAGTCTAGTTTTCTTTCTTGAAAATTTTGGCAGCGCCTCCTTTGTAAAAACTAGCCCCGAAAACGGGTACAACATAGATAATATATAAAGCATCCCAAACGGGAGCAACTTACGCCCAACGGCGGAGACAATCACCGCAAACATGTATACGACGCCGAAGCGAAGAAATATCAAAGAAAAGACTGCATGAAGAAGTAAAACTTTTCACAAAACCGGTTCCCACGAGCACGACACCCAAAGTCACCAAAATAATAATACAACACCGAATTATCACAACTCGTCTCTAAGTCAAATACAAGAAGTGGTAGATGGAGAATACTAGATCCAACAAAAAGATATACGATGTACAAACAGATAACCGCAAACTCACTTAAAAGCAAAAGGCCCCATAGCCTAACGTAGCGGTATCCACAAGAGTAGAGATGATAAAACGCCCTGCCGCGACTATTCTGAGAGTAAGTCCTGCAAAACACTGTGGCACAACGGGAGTGAGTTGCCAACTCGTGAAATAGTAATAACATCCTACTGTAATCGCAAGTATGCACGAATAGCGATTAATCTATCATATGTAATTCGATGGCATAAGTATGACAATGTGAATATGCAACAATCATGTAAAGGTACATCATCGGGGTACTACAACTACATGAAGCAACGCATAACAACATAATCTTGAGTGTGGGATGGTATAATATAAAATCTCATGCAAAATCATCAGCATGGAAAAAAAACACCAGTGTCCCTCGCTGACACATCAAATCCGAAATCCTCAAGCACCGCATCCACAGATCGGCCATCATATCCTGTAAGGCTCATGGAACCTGAGTGTCAAACATAGACACCCGAATCATCATGAAAACATATACCTGTGTGTGTGTATAGTATGAGGATATCAACCCCGTATATCCACCGACGATACGTAGAAATCATGGAAAACCCGAGTGTCTAACACCGACACTCGAAACATCATGAAACCCATGTCTAGTATCGACACGTAAATCCTCATAACTCAGGCGCCGTCACCACGACTGGCCCTGACGATATGTCATACATCACTCCGGTCGGTATCCCCACGATAACCGCCGAGTCCAAATAAAATCACCGGTAGGCAGTGGTCCTTCTGCCAGGCTTATCGTCTACACCACGAAATCACTACTCGCCCCCGGGTACCATACCGGGTCCACCATGTACCCGCAGACGGTGCCTCCCGCTCCTCAAATCAGGTATCACTAGCCAAATCTCAGAACCGAGAAATCACATGGTGAACGCACCGAAATATCATATCAAGAGAATCCGGGTTTTCAAACAATACATAGTTTTCTTGAAATACCCCCACGGTTCTCAAATCCATAAATCATATGAAATTCATATCTCAATGCGTAAAATCCATATAACACTGATATATGCAACATAAAACATCAATATGAGCATATAAAGGGAAAGCCGCTCTTTTAAATGAATCCATCTTTAAAATATATCTTGCGGTTCCAAAAATCCTCCGAAAACAAGTGCAGCATCATGTTATGTGTACATGTAATTGTAGCAAGGTTTAAGTATCTACATGTAAGCAAATATGTATGATATATATCATAAGCACAATAGTCATCGTCTCAATATCACATGTCAAAACAATACCACTTAGGGTATGTGCAACTATAGCAAAATATGTGGGTGTACATGTCAATATGGGGGCATGATGTACAAGTAGCTATAGTAAGGTATACGTGAAATGGAATAAGAGTTACTATCTTAACTATCCAAGTCCAATACAATATGTAATACCCAGCCTCCTTTATACCAAATTTGTATTCTGTACTTTAGAATTCTATTTATTTTAATTATAATTTCATTTATTTTATTTAGAAATTTAATTCTTCAAAACCCTCTTTTCTTTTACCAATAAAACCCAAACTTATATTTCTTCAGCCTATATTTTTCCATTAAATAAGCCCCCGGCCGTTTCTTCTATTTTTCCAAAATAAATCAAATTCCTTTTTTTAATTTATTTGGCCCAGCCCTCTTACCAGCCCAGCAGCTTTTCCCGGCCCTTTTTCCATTCTTTTCCTTCAGTTTAAATTTCCTCAGCCCACTCAATTTTTTCCTAATAAACCCTATATTAAAACCCGGCCCTCTCTTCCTCCTCCTCACAGTTCTTTTTATTCTAATTTTTCTGGCCCACTCACTCCGGCCCGCTTCCTCCGCACACGCGCTCCAACCCGACCCGGCCCACTACCCACTCCTCTTTCCCAACGGCTATTTTCTTTCCGCGCGCGCTTGACCCAACTCCGTCGCCTCCGCCCACGCTCGCGCCCCGTCGCTTGCGTGCGTTACCCTCCACGACACGCAACCTTGTCTCCCCTATCCCTCATCTCTATCCTTCCTCCTCCTTGCTCGAACCCGTGCACCCACCGCACGTCGCGCTCACCACCGTCCCCTCACCACCGGCCCTCCATCCTCATCTCTCGCTCGAGCGTGTCACCATCGCCTACAGCCCATCGCCTTTGCTTCGTCACGACCAAGAACCCATTTTCTCCTCCCTTCGTCCTCGTGCTCGTGGTCGAGAAACCCAACACCCTCGTCATCTCGAACCTTCACCCAGACTCCACTCGTCGCCCCTCCGACGTCGACAACCCCTCGACAACCCTCGGCGACCCTCTATTCATCCTTCCTCGCACTCTACGACTTCACCCTCCCTCAACCGAGCATCCCCTGCACACCAAACCTCCTGCATCCATCACCGGCCATCTTGCGCCTCTCGCCGGCGATCTCCTCATAGTCGTCACCCTGAACTCTCTCGTCGTCGTCGTCATCGCTCTGCTCGTTTTCAGTCTCTCTCTCTCTTCCTCACTCTGCTCTCTCTCTCGCTCGCTGCAATCTCTCTCTCTCCCTCACTCTTTCTCTGTTTCTCTCCTACACTCTCCCCTTCTCATACTGCTCTATTTCTCTCTCACTGACCACTCACAATCTCTCTCTCTCTCTGGCCTCCATATGAGTACTCCCTCCGTCTCTCCCTCTGTCCTCTCTCTCTCTCTACACATCTCTCTCCCAACACTCCTCTCTCTCTATATCTCTTCCGCACTCTCCTATCAACCGGCCAACTCCACAAACAGCCACTGTACCGAGCCGTCAAGCGAAGCTCGAGCCGAGGCCAATCCTTGTCGTGATCGCGTCGGGCCATCATAACAGACCGCGTCGCTGCCGTGCATCCCCGAGACGTGTCCAGGCAAGTATTTTACTTGCTTACATGCTATTTACTTAAGTTACAATCTATAATTACATAGATCGTAAAGTTACAATTTTAGATTCAATTATGTGCCATACCTGTTCGACATGTGTTCCCAATGAAAATACCCATCAAATTTGACGGAACTAAATGGTATAGTTTGGCCCGTATGGCTGTGAACCTAGTGCATGAATTTCGTTGGATAATTTGATCGTTAATGACCAAAACAATTACCCCCAAGTTTAATCGTAAAACTGTAATTTTATTGTACCGGAAAATCGTTAAACTCACCATAAATCATATACATACTAGAATAGTGTGTTCGAGGGCTCAAATCGAAGATAACTCGACGAAATTTAACCCTATGCTAGTTTCCAGATATTTCTGTACTTAAACTGTGACGATATTTGGATCGGAGTGTGACTCTGGACTGCAGTCCAGAGCGACTCCAGTTGTTGCTTGCTATTCCGTAATGGGTACCACAGGATTTCCTTAACTCGTAGGTTGTGGAACTCCACTGTTTATTATAGATAAATCTGTTAGCTAGACAACACAATTGATTTCATTCTGTTTCGTTACCATTTGTTATTTATTCTGTAATTTAAAAGATCGGGACGCATAACAGTCCCGATAGAATCAGAATTGACATACTAGTACTAAACAGTGTATATCTCCTGACGTACAGACGCGATTAAAGATCCGTCTATTGCGTTGAAAACCTTACTGGAAACCCTATATTTCATCCAACTGTAGCATTGCTAAAATCTGATCCCAACTAGGATTAAAATGCGTTGCGAAACGGACTTCTGATTTTGAACCCAGATTTCCAGCCGTGAACGCTTAAAATGAAATGGCTATAACTAATGATCCGGGAACCCGATTGGCATGAAACTAAATTCGACGGATAGATAACTGAACATAATAATTATTACCTGTTCATCGTCTCACTAAATTGTAACCGTATGATTTATGATAAATTATGCAAGTGGTAGATTATTGATTCAGGACATCCTAAACATGCTTTATATATTGTTTATGCATCATATCATACCCATATCATTGCGGTGATAACCTAGTGATATCGTGCATTTACCCAGTGTTAGATTTTAGTGATGATTGTGGCAAGTACGTCAGTGTTCGTGTATCCGTGAATAAGTGAAAGTGATACGTACTTGAACACAATCAGTGACCCTATTATTCTATTGCATTGTCGACGTCTGTGGGATGCGTGTATGTGTGACTATAAGTGGTATGGGACACTTATGGAAGCTCTTGCACGGGTATCACAGATAAGGCACCAGACACTGCCATTTACCTTAGGTATTAGTCGGGACGTGCTTGATGGAGGTCCTGCCTCCAGTTCTCGCGCAGACATGTCACGGACCGATTGGTATTTAGGGTTATGGTTAGCGTTTGATGTAGACCACGGGGTGTGGGGTAGTTTGAGTGTGAGTTCAACAGAATTTCGGGAGTCCCATGCCGGCTTATATATTTAGGGAGTTATATGGAGATTTACAGGGTATGTGATATTCACCGTGATATACATGTTGGGCCCGTGGTCCCTTGCCCTTGGGTTCTACCCTTGGGTGGAGGACACTCACTAGTGGTTGACTCTCACACTTAGACTGACGATAGGCTTAGTGACCTGTACAGCGAGACTTAGAGACTGATAGGGATACTGGCATTGAGATATCTTATTTACTGTGTTGATATACGTGGCATATCGTTTTACTGCTTTTATTGTTCCGCTGCATTGATTACTGCACATTCATATTCATGCTGTCATTGATTTACCGTTTCACATATCTATTACCACTGTTAGAATTGTCACTTGATTTTATATATATTATATTGCTATTGTGTCGCTCTGACTACCTGAGTATGCATGCTCAGTGTGAGGAGAAGATTTAGCCTGGACCAGGACTAGACGCACTTCACGGACATCTTGTTTAGCTATCCAGAGTTATATCTTTTGTTTCCCATCAGGTCAATTCATTTTTACTGTTTTGTTCCAGTTACTGCATTTCTCATCACCTGTGCGTTATTTACTGTTTACCATGATAAACTAGAAGCCGAAGTGTGACTACGGCGGGACAATTTCTTGACCGTAGGAGCATGGCTGGCCTTGTCTACCCCTCGTATTCCGTATTTTGGGAAGCAGGGCGTGACATGGTTTAGTTGGTATCAGAGACAGGTTTTGCATCGTTTGGGATTGCAGTTTTCCGTGTATAGTTTGGCAATCTAAGACATCCCTCGGTCTAGGTTGTAAACTTGTCATTCTTGATCCATATTCACATCGTGTGTTCAGCTATCCATTCGCTATGGTTTCGGGTGACTTGACAAGGTTACGTGGTTGCAATTGCACTACCGTACTCTATTCAAGTGACTTAAAGTCATACAGTTGATTCCCCACTTGTAATAAATTCATCACCTCTGATATTCTTGAATCTTTGTCCTATCCATATTATATTTTGATTCGTTTAGCTTGTGACTTATATCATTCTCAAAATTGTGGTCTCAGGATCATGTCTTCCAACGACTCATCATCTATATCCGCTCCCCAGAATCAGACCGTTGAGATTCTGAGTGTACTGCAAGGTTTGAAGGAAGCCCAGGAGTGAACAAACGACTTGTTAGCTGAAGGACTGAGAAGGCAGGCGAATCAGGCACCAGCGGGAGTCTCAAATCATAAAGGGATCCCCGTTAGACGAGGAAAAGAGAAGATGATGAAGCGCCAATTTGTTTCCCCACGACAGAAGCAGCAGAAGACCCCGTGTTATGGGTACTGTAAGAGGCCAGGACACCTTCAGAGGGATTGTCGCCGTGCCCAAGGGAAATGTCTGATATGCGGGTCCAACAAACATCTTATCAACGGTTGCCCAAAAAGAAAGGAGCTGTAAGGAGGAGACTCGTCCACTCTCCACACTTCTGACAAGTGAAGGTTACTGCGTAGTTCGGACTCTGAAGATGAAGTGGATCCAACACAGGTTTCAACTCGCGTGACGAGAATGCAGCGGCCTAGCGATCAAAGAAGAATTTTCCTGTTTTCTAATTTTAGCATTATGTTGCCATACCCTTATGAATATTTCTTTCAGTTTGAAATCTTGTATCCGTTGAACTTTAGTTGAAAGCAATAAAACTTGAATCGTAATATATGTATCTTTCTCTTGTCCTTCCCTTATTTATACTATTCATTATCACGGCATTATTATCCTAATTTTTCGGTTCCCGCCACCGCATATTTCCTATACTTCGTACCCTGAGCTTTTTCCTTGATGTATCCCACTATCTAATCATGACTTTTCTTTTCAGACCATGGCCCACTCTGGAGCAGCGCCGCATCTGGATGAGGATACACAATCTTGCATTTCCTTAGACCACACGTTGATGAGTTCTGACGATGAGAGCAACGGTCCCCAGGTCAATTTCGGAAACGACGATTCAGAGGACGAAGGGGTAGCTGTCCCAGAGTTTGACATGATAGCTGATTCCGACGTAGAAGAAGGAGACCCTGAAGAGAACCCAATAGAAGAAAATCCCGAGGAAGAACCAATAGAAGGAAATCCAGCGGAGGAAAATCCCGTGGAAGAAAATCCAGAAGAAGAGAATCACATGGAATCGGACCTCGATGAAGAAGCTCCATCCGAGGAAGAAGAACCAGAAAATCAAGACCCTGCTGTGGAAGAACTTCCAATGGCGGTGCCCGCGAGGCGATATGGAAATGGACGCTCCTACCTGAGTGCGCGAGCCTACCGCCGCTTACTGAATCTCCACAACCGGGACTGACGGGATATCTTTTGATGCTGTCTTTCTGGCCAAATAAAATGTGTATAGTTTAGGGTCACTTTTCGTCTTTGGGAATGCCTTGTTTCAAATTTTCTTGAATGAAATAAATCTTCTGAATTCGTAAACCTTTTGATTATTGGTTCGCTTGATACTTGATTTATTTTTCTGCTGAGATCCCTGACTGTCCACTCCTACTCATTGTATAGTTTTCACCCCCGTTTCGATTAGAAAGTACCGCACCCTGATCCTTGGAATGAGCCACCATTCATCCTTCGTCTGCGCCTCGATTGAGATCCTTCTGGGAGGAGAAGTTCATAGTGAAATCCTCGAGTTAGCCAACCCTTCAAATCCTTGATTCATAAGATATACCGAACGTTATCCTCCCCATACTGTTTCCCTTGTAGTCCTTTGTGGCTCACCCTTACTTCCTGTGCTGGCCCGATCCCAATCTCCATGATCTTCAGCCTAAAGCCGTCACACTTCGACCTTTTGTATCAGCCGCATTCCATTGTAATCCCTACCCTACCTAGGCCTAGACATATTTATGTTTTTCTCTGTTACCCTGACTATATTTAGAGACAGTACTATTCGAATTTTGGTTTTCATTATTTTGTATTTATCGAAGAGTGCGTTTTATTGACTATCCCCGTTTTACGCATTTCAAGTACTTCACTACTAGTTTTCCCATTATTTTTCGATAGCGCAACCTTACATCGCGCATTTTTATTTCTTTTTCGTTCCGTGTTTCTTATTTTCACTATATGAGTTTTCTACGTTATTTGACCGATGCATTATCCTAAAATGTTTTAATCTACCGACTAATCCTTCACTATTTTATTGTCGTTACTTTACTTTCGAGTATTGTGCCTATGGTTATTATTATCTATGTTTGTGCCTTATACTTACTATTTCTGATGTATTACTTTTGATATACCTACATGTGCATATAATTGAGTTTCGATTTTGTCGAATACGTCTCGAATATCACTGTTCATTATTATTGTTATTGCTATTCTGATATACATATAGGTTGCTTTTGTAGTTGTTCCTGTCTTATATTTATTTAGACTTATACCTTTGTATGTTGTTCTTACATATATAAACTTTCAAATTTCGTTATCTGCCTATTTCAAGTAAAGCATTATGTGATAGTTGCAATATAATTGCTTTTGCCTATGTTTGTATAACCTATCGTTTATTTTAAATTTCGAGGACGAAATTTTTGTAAGGGTGGTATGATGTAATACCCAGCCTCTTTTATACCAAATTTGTATTCGGTACTTTAGAATTCTATTTATTTTAATTATAATTTCATTTATTTTATTTAGAAATTTAATTCTTCAAAACCCTATTTTCTTTTACCAATAAAAGCCAAACTTATATTTCTTCAGCCTATATTTTTCCATTAAATAAGCCCCGGGCCGTTTCTTCTATTTTTCCAAAATAAATCAAATTCTTTTTTTAATTTATTTGGCCCAGCCCTCTTACCAGCCCAGCAGCTTTTCCCGGCCCTTTTTCCATTCTTTTCCCTCAGTTTAAATTTCCTCAGCCCACTCAATTTTTTCCTAATAAACCCTATATTAAAACCCGACCCTCTCTTCCTCCTCCTCACAATTCTTTTTATTCTAATTTTTCTGGCCCACTCACTCCGGCCCGCTTCCTCCGCACCCGCGCTCCAACCCAACCCGACCCACTACCCACTCCTCTTCCCAACGGCTATTTTCTTTCCGCGCGCGCTCGACCCAACTCCGTCACCTCCTCCCACGCTCGCGCCCCGTCGCTTGCGTGCGTTACCCTCCACGACGCGCAACTTTGTCTCCCCTATCCCTCCTCTCTATCCTTCCTCCTCCTTGCTCGAACCCGCGCACCCACTGCACGTCGCGCTCACCACTGTCCCTTCACCGCCGGCCCTCCATCCTCGTCTCTCGCCCGAGCGTGTCACCATCGCCTACAGCCCATCGCCTTCGCTTCGTCACGACCAAGAACCCATTTTCTCCTCCCTTCGTCCTCGTGCTCGTGGTCGAGAAACCCAACACCCTCGTCATCTCGAACCTTCACCCGGACTCCGCTCGTCGCCCCTCCGACGTCGACAACCCCTCGACAACCCTCGGCGACCCTCCATTCACCCTTCCTCGCACTCTACGACTTCACCCTCCCTCAACCGAGCATCCCCTGCACACCAAACCCCCTGCACCCATCACCGACCATCTTGCGCCTCTCGCCGGCGATCTCCTCATCGTCGTCGCCCTGAACTCTCTCGTCGTCGTCGTCATCTCTCTGCTCGTTTTCAGTCTCTCTCTCTTCCTCACTCTGCTCTCTCTCTCGCTGCAGTCTCTCTCTCCCCTCACTCTTTCTCTGTTTCTCTCCTACACTCTCCCCTTCTCATACTGCTCTATTTCTCTCTCACTGACCACTCACAATCTCTCTCTCTCTGGCCTCCCTCTGAGTACTCCCTCCATCTCTCCCTCTGTCCTCTCTCTCTCTCACTCTCTAAAATCTCTCTCTCTACACATCTCTCTCCCAACACTCCTCTCTCTCTATATCTCTTCCGCACTCTCCTATCAACCGGCCAACTCCACAAACAGCCACTGTACCGAGCCGTCAAGCGAAGCTCGAGCCGAGGTCAATCCTTGTCGTGATCGCGTCGGGCCATCACAATAGACCGCGTTGCTGCCGTGCATCCCCGAGACGTGTCCAGGCAAGTATTTTACCTGCTTACATGCTATTTACTTAAGTTACAATCTATAATTACATAGATCGTAAAGTTACAATTTTAGATTCAATTATGTGCCATACCTGTTCGACATGTGTTCCCAATGAAAATACCCATCAAATTTGACGGAACTAAATGGTATAGTTTGGCCCGTATGGCTGTGAACCTAGTGCATGAATTTCGTTGGATAATTTGATCGTTAATGACCAAAACAACTACCCCCAAGTTTAATCGTAAAACTGTAATTTTATTGTACCTGAAAATCGTTAAATTCACCATAAATCATATACATACTAGAATGGTGCGTTCGAGGGCTCAAATCGAAGCCAACTCGATGAACTTTAACTCTATGCTAGTTTCCAGATATTCCTGTACTTAAACTGTGATGATATTTGGATCGGAGTACGACTCTGGACTGCAGTCCAGAGCGACTCCAGTTGTTGCTTGCTGTTCCGTAATGGGTACCACAGGATTTCCTTAACTCGTAGGTTGTGGAACTCTACTGTTTATTATAGATAAATCTGTTAGCTAGACAACAAAATTGATTTCATTCTGTTTCGTTACCATTTGTTATTTATTCTGTAATTTAAAAGATCGGGACGCATAACAGTCCCAATAGAATCAGAATTGACATACTAGTACTAAACAGTGTATATCTCCTGACGTACAGACGCGATTAAAGATCCGTATATTGCGTTGAAAACCTTACTGGAAACCCTAGATTTCATACAA
The DNA here is from genome assembly GCA_030015575.1 of Agapanthus africanus. NCBI lineage: Eukaryota > Viridiplantae > Streptophyta > Magnoliopsida > Asparagales > Amaryllidaceae > Agapanthus > Agapanthus africanus. Next base: position 458,731,689 of record JASDDO010000012.1, on the reverse strand, counting down.
CTGTAGCATCGCTAAAATCTGATCCCAACTAGGATTAAAATGCGTTGCGAAACGGACTTCTGATTCTGAAACCAGATTTCCAGCCGTGAACGCTTAAAATGAAATGGCTATAACTAATGATCCGGGAACCCGATTGGCATGAAACTAAATTCGATGGATAGATAACTGAACATAATAATTATTACCTGTTCATCGTCTCACTAAATTGTAACCGTATGATTTATGATAAATTATGCAAGTGGTAGATTATTGATTCAGGACATCCTAAACATGCTTTATATATTGTTTATGCATCATATCATACCCATATCATTGCGGTGATAACCTAGTGATATCGTACATTTACCTAGTGTTAGATTTTAGTGATGATTGTGGCAAGTACGTCAGTGCTCGTGTATCCGTGAATAAGTGAAAGTGATACGTACTTGAACACAATCAGTGACCCTATTATTCTATTGCATTGTCGACGTCTGTGAGATGCGTGTATGTGTGACTATAAGTGGTATGGGACACTTATGGAAGCTCTTGCACGGGTATCACAGATAAGGCACCAGACACTGCCATTTACCTTAGGTATTAGTCGGGACGTGCTTGATGGAGGTCCTGCCTCCAGTTCTCGCGCAGACATGTCACGGACCGATTGGTATTTAGGGTTATGGTTAGCGTTTGATGTAGACCACGGGGTGTGGGGTAGTTTGAGTGTGAGTTCAACAGAATCTCGGGAGTCCCATGCCGGCTTATATATTTAGGGAGTTATATGGAGATTTACAGGGTATGTGATATTCACCGTGATATACATGTTGGGCCCGTGGTCCCTTGCCCTTGGGTTCTACCCTTGGGTGGAGGACACTCACTAGTGGTTAACCCTCACACTTAGACTGACGATAGGTTTAGTGACCTGTACAGCGAGACTTAGAGACTGATAGGGATACTGGCATTGAGATATCTTATTTACTGTGTTGACATACGTGGCATATCGTTCTACTGCTTTTACTGTTCCGCTGCATTGATTACTGCACATTCATATTCATGCTGTCATTGATTTACTGTTTCATATATCTATTACTACTGTTAGAATTGTCACTTGATTTTATATATATTATGTAACACCCGAGCCCAATAATACTATTTATATTACTGGTTGAGGGTTATATATTGCTCATTTCCAATTATCCTGATTTTCTGGTGTTTATTGCTAAATTTTAACCGGTTAAGTCATTTTGGCACATAACAAATTTTAACTCCTAAAATGAAATTTAAAATATCCATGTTGGCCTACTCGTCGCCACTAGTCGCATGGTAGCGTCCGCGTGTCGAGATTCCGTCCCGTTTGGCTAAACGGGCAAGCTTGGACGACTACGCGCGCGTGCAAGTGTCCGACTTGGGGGCATGCATTTTAATCACTAAACACCTCTTTTCAAAATTTGGAACCCGCTTAAAATCCTATAATTTGAATTTGGAACATTTGGGCGCAACCCGGGCGCGATTTGGAAATGTTTCATTTAGCGCCAAAAAGGCCCATTTAATTTAATATCTAAAACTATATATATATACGAATATTTATCTTAACAGTAAAATTCCTTCAAATCTTTACTTTAATATTTCCTTTACCTCGCCTCAGCCAATCAGCGCGAGAACTGTACCCTCGTGGGCCTCATCCCATCTCTCTCTCTCTCTCCGCCTCGCTCTATCTCTCTCTTCCCTCATTCTCTCTCTCCCTCTAACAACTCTCTCTCTATTCTCTATCTCTCTCTTTCTCATCCTATATAAATTCATCCATGCAGCCGCCCCCCTGTTCACCTTCCTCCCATCACGAGAACCCCTCCGAGCCATAACCCTAGCCCTCGTACTCGCGCCGCCGACCTCCCCGCGACCTCGCCGTCGCCGCCCTCGCCACCACGAGCCCAGCCGCACCCTCTTCCTCCTTCCTTCGCCTCTTCCCGCACCTGCACCCAACCCCGACAACGCCACCAACCACCGCAGACCTCGCCGTCGACGCCACCTCCCGTCGCCGACGACTCCCGCGACTCCCTCTCCTCCTCCTCGTCGCAACCTCGTCGTCGCCTTCCCTCTCCCCTCGCCGGACCACCTTCAAACCCGAGCCCGACCCTGCACCATCCCCGGGTCGCCGGGAACCGCGCCGTCGACCCTCGTCGACGTCACCCGCGCCACCTCCTTTCCCCCTCGATCACCAGAGCCGACCACCACCCTCCTCTGCTCGTCGCACCCCCTCTCCAGCGAACCCGAGGCTGTTCAGGCCTTCACAGCCGCCGTCGCTGCCTCGCCGGCGTTCCAGCGCCGTCGAGCCCGCCGGGGTTACCCCCCTGGTGTCTCCCGGTAAGCCTTCCTCATCGTTCCTTTGTGCTAGATCCCTTTCCCCGCTGATCCGTGTTATGTTTACCGTGTTGCTAACTTCGTTGCCGTGACTTTTGCCGGAATCCGACCGTGCCGTCTTTTGAACCCGACGCTGCAGCGAAGTACCCTGGTCCGTGTGATCCCGTTGTTCTCTGTTGGGACTCGATCCGTGGCTCGTGCACCCGTCTCGTGTTTTCTGCCGACTTTGCATCCGTGCTTTCCGGTTTGCGAAACCGTCGAGGCAAGTATCCGAATACTTGCTTTAACATGCTAGTACACAATATCAAGTCTTGCTTTACTCTTGATTATCATATTAGTTTATAACTTAAAACCGACGGTCACAATAAGCCTTAACATTAAATCAGTATGGTAGTTTCGTGTAATTAATCGGTATGCTATCAATCCACACTTTAACTAATTAAACCAAATAGAACGTCATTGCTTAAATTGCTAGATCATCCTTGTAACTATTATTATGCTGTAGTTTTAATGGCTTCATTGCTTCGTGTTATTATTATTGTTTTACCCTGTGATTATTGCACCCAAGGGTGCTTGAACCTGTTAATAAGAGAATACAAAACACCACTGTGTTTACATGGAATAATATTGTTATTTACTGTTTCCTGCTGCTGTTCATTATTTGATTGTATACCTGTTGTGAGCACATACTCGATTGCACTACATATTGGCCTGACCCTGCTACACATGACATATACATACATACCGACTCATCCTGTTGTACCATGACATGACTTGTTTCATGATCTCATGCCTAATGCCGACAAACCTGACCATCCCTGCTGTCTATCCAGACAGACCTACTCTTACCGGATTTTGTGTTGGCATTAGTCCTTGACTACTGAATACCTGACCTGACATACATAACTTGGGGGTATGGGGAAATCAAAGGTGAAACCGACTTGTAACTCAACAGTTCGATACTTGTTCTGATCAGTCTTACGGGCTTGGCCAGTCCGGGAGTGATGATGCTGACATCACTCATCCATCCTACTACCTATTACTACTTAGCGGCACGTCTCGGATTCAGCCCCGAGGACCTTGACCGTGGTCCCGGGCACGCACGGGATACTATTGAGTTACATCGACGATTCATCAATTGATTTCAAAGACTGTAGAGTAGAAACCTGATAGGACAGTTTAGTCACCCGTGCACTTTACCCTGCTCTGTTATTGTACTGCTTTATTCATGTTCATACCTGCACTACTTATTACCATGTTTATACTTTATACTTGATGTCATGACGCGCTGATGTCTGGGTTTTGCATGGCCCAGATTCCGTACCACTGTCGACGACCGAGCAGGAGTACTTCAGCCAGCAGGCTGAACTGTGAGTTCCTTAGGGTTTAGTTTATTTATTTTCATTTCATTTCCAGATCGAGCCCGCATTATGGGACGTACTGTTTATTCATTGTATTGGATCATTAGTTTCCGCACTTATTGTTTATTGATTCTTGTTATTATGGATTTGGACATGTATTAGTTTAGTTTATTATTTTGTTCTTGATATCTCCACAACCGTAATGTGACTGTGGATGGATAATTCCTACCCACAGGTAGCATGGTTGGCTATGTCACGTGTCCAATCTTGCGTACTCTGGGAAGCGGGGCGTGACATGGTTCTTTTGGTATCAGAGCCATAGGTTAGTCGGGTTGATTCTTTTGTAGTTGGGTATTGTACCCAATACACGAATCAGAATACCCGTGTTTAGGAAACATGTCCAGCCACATTGACCGTTTTACCATTCTTGAATCACATTCTTCCTGATTATATCTTTTACGACGTGCAGACTTACTTTGCATGTCGACTCGGAAACCTGATTTCTTGTTATCCCTAGGACTTGGGTGACTTGGGTGGAGTTAAGTAATTGCGGCTATGATACCGCGGCATAGCTACAATGCAGCACTCTATTTAAGTATCTTGGAGTTCTAGCCTTGATCTATATTCAGAATCTATCATCATGCTAATGTTGGGTGTTTTGAGTTCAGGATTACGACAGGTAAGAAGTTGAAGACGTACCGGAGGTGTGTGAGCGAAGCCGCCATGCTTGGAGTGATAAGAGAAATGCTGGAAATCAAAGAGACAGACTGAGCTGAATCAGCAATAGCAGATTTGTTTCAGGAAGGTTTGCAGATCGTTCAGCAGTCTGTAAACAACGATAGAACTAGACCAGTCGAACGAGTAAGGACCGTAGCAGATTTCAGACTTTGGGTCCGTCTACATTTACTGGTTTAAAGGAGCTGTTACCAGCCGAGCAGAGGCTAGTGACACGGAGGATTTACTGATGGCGGCACAGATCCCAGAGGACAAGAGCGTTGTTGTGGTGCGCTTCAGCTAGTGGTTTACGCCGAGAGTGATGGCCTGTGGAGGAGACCCGCTTGCCCAAGCCAATCAGTTGAGCGGATTTCTCTAAGAGTTTCCTGGAGAAATTCTTCCCGCGGACTGCACGGGAGGAAATGGAAGAGAAGTTCATCGGACTAAGACAGAATGGAGCAACCGTGGACGTGCATGCAGCAGAATGGACGAGACTCAGTAGTCTCGCTGGACCTTTCACGGCCAACGATGCAGACAGCAGTTGCGGTAAAGAAGCAGTCCTGTCGGGCCAGTCGAGTTTAGGGCTAGGCCGACAAACAGTGTTCTTGCAGCTATGGAAGTTGATAGTAATGAAGAGCCGGCAGTTGTTCGCGATTTTATGGATGTGTTTGAAGATATTTCAGGCTTACCGCCGAAGCGAGATGTGGAGTTTGCGATTGACCTTATTCCTGGTGCAGCGCCAGTATTAAAATCTTATTATCCGATGGCACCGGTGGAATTGGAAGAAGTTAAGAAACAAGTTGGTGAATTACTCGAGAAGGGATGGATTCGAAGCAGCAACTCACCTTGGGGAGCTCCAGTTCTTTTAGTAAAGAAGAAAGATGGCACGAGAAGGATGTGCATTGATTATCGAGAATCGAACCGGGTGACTATTAAGAACAAGTACCCGATCCCTCGCATTGGAGAACTTTTGAGCAGCTTAGTGGCGCGAGGGTATTCTCGAAACTGGACTTGCGATCAGGATATCATCAGGTCCGAGTGAAGACAGAAGACATTTGCAAGACGGCGTTCCGAACTCGATATGGGCATTTCGAGTATCTAGTGATGCCCTTCGGAGTGACTAATGCGCCGGCAATATTCATGGATTTGATGAACAGGATCTTTTCACCATTCTTGGACCAGTTTATTGTGGTATTCATTGACGATATTCTGGTGTACTCGAAGAGTCCGGAGGAGCATGCTGAGCATTTAAGGATCGCATTGCAGACGTTGAGACAAGGGAAATTACTCGCGAAGATGAGTAAGTGCGAATTCTGGCTGGAAGAAGTGAAGTTTCTGGGGCATGTTGTGTCGGGCAATGGAATCGCCGTTGATCCCGAGAAGATTGCAGCAGTTCGAGATTGGCCTATTCCAAAGAATGTTGCGGAGATAAGAAGTTTTCTTGGACTCGCCGGTTACTACAGAAGATGTGTGGAGAACTTCGCTCGTTTAGCTGAGCCGTTAACCAAGCTTACGCGTAAGGAGGTACCGTTTGTTTGGACGGATGGATGTGCATTGGCCTTCAAGACGTTGAAGCAGAAGTTGATAACCGCCCCTATCCTAACCGTACCGGATGATTCAGGAGGACTGGTGATTCATAGCGACGCATCCGGAAAGGGATTGGGATGTGTTTTGATGCAGAATGGGAAAGTCGTCGCTTACGCATCGAGACAACTGAAGACTCATGAGAAGAACTATCAGACTCATGACTTAGAGCTTGCAGCCGTGATCTTCGCCCTGAAGATTTGGAGACACTACCTTTTGGGCGAGAGAGTCGAAGTCTTTACAGATCACAAGAGTTTAAAGTATGTGTTCACTCAGAAGGAGTTGAACATGAGGCAACGCAGATGGTTGGAGCTGATGGCCGACTACGACCTTGATCTTAAGTACCATCCGGGAAAAGTCAACGTCGTGCCGGATGCGCCGAGTCGGTTACCAGCAATTCAGTTATTGACTGCACAGAGAGAGATCATTGCGGATTTTCGGAGATTTGACTTGGAGGTTGTGCTACCACATGCTACAGGACAATTGATGCAGTTGCAAGTACAGTCGTCCTTAGTTGAGAAGATTAAAGCGACACAATCGCAGGATCCTAGACTGCAAGAGTTTCGAGAGCAGGTTGGAGCCGGACTACGAACCGATTTACTGATCCATGAAGACGGTTCGTTGAGATATGGTAGCCGTGTGTGTGTGCCAAAAGGAGATGTGCGTGAAGAGCTTATGAAGGAGGCACACAGTTCAGCTTACTCTGTACATCCAGGAGGGACAAAGATGTACCGAGATATTCGACAGCACTTCTGGTGGGAAGGTATGAAACGGGAAATTGCTCGCTTCGTGGCTAAGTGCTTTACCGCGGAGTCCAAAGGGCAACAATGCAGTATGGGTGATTGTCGATCGGTTGACCAAAGCAGCTCACTTTATTCCTTTTCGGGTTGGTCAATCGACGGAGACTTTGGCAGAGCGGTACATGCAGGAGATTGTAAGACTGCATGGAGTACCGGTAAGCATCGTGTCCGATCGGGACACTCGGTTCTTGTCGCACTTCTGGAGGAGTTTACAAGAAAGTTTGGGGACTCGATTGGAGTTCAGCACAGCTTATCATCCTCAGACCGATGGACAATCGGAGGGAACGATCCAAACCCTTGAAGATATGTTGAGGGCTTGCATGTTAGACTTCAAAGGTTCTTGGGAGGATCATCTACACCTGGTGGAGTTTTCGTACAACAATAGCTTCCAAGCAACAATTCAGATGGCTCCGTTTGAAGCACTGTATGGTCGTAAGTGCCGTTCACCGGTTTGTTGGGATGATGTTGGTGAACGAAGGTTACTAGGACCAGATTTGGTGGTACAGACAGTCGAAAAGGTGAATACAATCAGGAAGCATATGAAGGCAGCTCAAGACAGACAGAAAAGTTGGGCCGACACGTCAAGAAGACCTCTAGAGTTCGCCGTGGGTGATTTGGTATTCCTGAAGATATCACCGACTAGAGGGGTAATTCGCTTTGGAAGTCGGGGAAAGCTTAGTCCTCGATTCGTTGGACCCTTCGAAATATTGGAGCGTGTTGGAGAGGTAGCGTACCGGTTGGCGTTACCACAGGCATTAGCAGGAGTTCACGATGTGTTTCATGTGTCTCAACTACGGAGGTATGTTCGTGATGAGACTCATGTCTTGGATCATTCGGAGTTGACCGTACGGGAGGACCTGACTTTTGAAGAGCGACCAGTGGAAATCAGGGATCGAAGAGAAAAGGTTCTTAAGAACAAGGTTATCCCTCTTGTGCTAGTTTCTTGGGGTAATCGATCGCATGGGGAATCCACTTGGGAGCGAGAAGACGAGATCCGGCAGAAGTTCCCTCACCTTTTCCAGTAGTTAGCTATCTTGTATTCTTGGAATTTCGAGGACGAAATTCTTCTGTAGTTGGGTATGATGTAACACCCGAGCCCAATAATACTATTTATATTACTGGTTGAGGGTTATATATTGCTCATTTCCAATTATCCTGATTTTCTGGTGTTTATTGCTAAATTTTAACCGGTTAAGTCATTTTGGCATATAACAAATTTTAACTCCTAAAATGAAATTTAAAATATCCATGTTGGCCTACTCGTCGCCACTAGTCGCGTGGTAGCGTCCGCGTGTCGAGATTCCGTCCCGTTTGGCTAAACGGACAAGCTTGGACGACTACGCGCGCGTGCAAGTGTCCGACTTGGGGGCATGCATTTTAATCACTAAACACCTCTTTTCAAAATTTGGAACCCGCTTAAAATCCTATAATTTGAATTTGGAACATTTGGGCGCAACCCGGGCGCGATTTGGAAATATTTCATTTAGCGCCAAAAAGGCCCATTTAATTTAATATCTAAAACTATATATATATACGAATATTTACCTTAACAGTAAAATTCCTTCAAATCTTTACTTTAATATTTCCTTTACCTCGCCTCAGCCAATCAGCGCGAGAACTGTACCCTCGTGGGCCCCATCCCATCTCTCTCTCTCTCTCCGCCTCGCTCTATCTCTCTCTCCCTCTAACAACTCTCTCTTTATTCTCTATCTCTCTCTCTCTCATCCTATATAAATTCATCCATGCAGCCGCCCCCCTGTTCACCTTCCTCCCATCACGAGAACCCCTCCGAGCCCTAACCCTAGCCCTCGTACTCGCGCCGCCGACCTCCCCGCGACCTCGCCGTCGCCGCCCTCGCCACCACGAGCCCAGCCGCACCCTCTTCCTCCTTCCTTCGCCTCTTCCCGCACCTGCACCCAACCCCGACAACGCCACCAACCACCGCAGACCTCGCCGTCGACGCCACCTCCCGTCGCCGACGACTCCCGCGACTCCCTCTCCTCCTCCTCGTCGCAACCTCGTCGTCGCCTTCCCTCTCCCCTCGCCGGACCACCTTCAAACCCGAGCCCGACCCTGCACCATCCCCGGGTCGCCGGGAACCGCGCCGTCGACCCTCGTCGACGTCACCCGCGCCACCTCCTTTCCCCCTCGATCACCAGAGCCGACCACCACCCTCCTCTGCTCGTCGCACCCCCTCTCCAGCGAACCCGAGGCTGTTCAGGCCTTCACAGCCGCCGTCGCTGCCTCGCCGGCGTTCCAGCGCCGTCGAGCCCGCCGGGGTTACCCCCCTGGTGTCTCCCGGTAAGCCTTCCTCATCGTTCCTTTGTGCTAGATCCCTTTCCCCGCTGATCCGTGTTATGTTTACCGTGTTGCTAACTTCGTTGCCGTGACTTTTGCCGGAATCCGACCGTGCCGTCTTTTGAACCCGACGCTGCAGCGAAGTACCCTGGTCCGTGTGATCCCGTTGTTCTCTGTTGGGACTCGATCCGTGGCTCGTGCACCCGTCTCGTGTTTTCTGCCGACTTTGCATCCGTGCTTTCCGGTTTGCGAAACCGTCGAGGCAAGTATCCGAATACTTGCTTTAACATGCTAGTACACAATATCAAGTCTTGCTTTACTCTTGATTATCATATTAGTTTATAACTTAAAACCGACGGTCACAATAAGCCTTAACATTAAATCAGTATGGTAGTTTCGTGTAATTAATCGGTATGCTATCAATCCACACTTTAACTAATTAAACCAAATAGAACGTCATTGCTTAAATTGCTAGATCATCCTTGTAACTATTATTATGCTGTAGTTTTAATGGCTTCATTGCTTCGTGTTATTATTATTGTTTTACCCTGTGATTATTGCACCCAAGGGTGCTTGAACCTGTTAATAAGAGAATACAAAACACCACTGTGTTTACATGGAATAATATTGTTATTTACTGTTTCCTGCTGCTGTTCATTATTTGATTGTATACCTGTTGTGAGCACATACTCGATTGCACTACATATTGGCCTGACCCTGCTACACATGACATATACATACATACCGACTCATCCTGTTGTACCATGACATGACTTGTTTCATGATCTCATGCCTAATGCCGACAAACCTGACCATCCCTGCTGTCTATCCAGACAGACCTACTCTTACCGGATTTTGTGTTGGCATTAGTCCTTGACTACTGAATACCTGACCTGACATACATAACTTGGGGGTATGGGGAAATCAAAGGTGAAATCGACTTGTAACTCAACAGTTCGATACTTGTTCTGATCAGTCTTACGGGCTTGGCCAGTCCGGGAGTGATGATGCTGACATCACTCATCCATCCTACTACCTATTACTGCTTAGCGGCATGTCTCGGATTCAGCCCCGAGGACCTTGACCGTGGTCCCGGGCACGCACGGGATACTATTGAGTTACATCGACGATTCATCAATTGATTTCAAAGACTGTAGAGTAGAAACCTGATAGGACAGTTTAGTCACCCGTGCACTTTACCCTGCTCTGTTATTGTACTGCTTTATTCATGTTCATACCTGCACTGCTTATTACCATGTTTATACTTTATACTTGATGTCATGACGCGCTGACGTCTGGGTTTTGCATGGCCCAGATTCCGTACCACTGTCGACGACCGAGCAGGAGTACTTCAGCCAGCAGGCTGAACTGTGAGTTCCTTAGGGTTTAGTTTATTTATTTTCATTTCATTTCCAGATCGAGCCTGCATTATGGGACGTACTGTTTATTCATTGTATTGGATCATTAGCTTCCGCACTTATTGTTTATTGATTCTTGTTATTATGGATTTGGACATGTATTAGTTTAGTTTATTATTTTGTTCTTGATATCTCCACAACCGTAATGTGACTGTGGATGGATAATTCCTACCCACGGGTAGCATGGTTGGCTATGTCACGTGTCCAATCTTACGTACTCTGGGAAGCGGGGCGTGACATATTATATTGCTATTGTGTCGCTCTGACGACCTGAGTATGCATGCTCAGTGTGAGGAGAAGATTTAGCCTGGACCAGGACTAGACGCACTTCACAGACATCCTGTTTAGCTATCCAGAGTTATATCTTTTGTTTCCCATCAGGTCAGTTCATTTTTACTGTTTTGTTCCAGTTACTGCATTTCTCATCACCTGTGCGTTATTTACTGTTTACCATGATAAACCATAAGCCGAAGTGTGACTACGGCGGGACAATTTCTTGACCGTAGGAGCATGGCTGGCCTTGTCTACCCCTCGTATTCCTTATTTTGGGAAGCGGGGCGTGACACAATATCTCATATGTATGTGTCAACAATATCTCATATGCACAATGGGATAAGGGTCACTGCCTCAATTATCCCTCTCTACTACAATAATACGTATGTATGTGGGTTGTGCGTGTCATGGCAATTACTGACGGTGTGGGTGTAGCATACAATTTAGTGCTCGTGCAATATGAACCGTCAGTAACGTGTTATATCTAAAGGTACAAGTTAAGGTACAACAGATAATACTATGCAATGACGTTCATATGAAATGAACTAATATGCAATAACATGCAACTATCCTATCGTATCAGCCCCGACGCATAACGCCATATGGGCGATTTTCCCGTAGATGTTAAATCTACTCACTGATGGTCTCGAGGTATGAAAATCCGACCACCTGTTTCCCTTTGTTCGCAGCGTCAGAAGTCCCCACTTGCGATGCTATAATTTCATAAACACATAAACAGAGCAAAAATCTCAGAAATCGACCAATATAATGTAAAACTACATCTTAAACGATGCACTAACTCCAAACTAACACACAAGTGTGCGTAAAGTGGCTAACGTGCGTGGCGATATTACAAAACCAATCTAGGTGCAGCAGCTGCACACGATCACGATTCGCGTTGGATAACGTAACACGCGGACACAAAACGCTAGATTATAGGAAAATGTTCCCAGATTTTTCATACTGCAATTACTAAAAATTTAAACAGTATCAAATACCCTAAAGCCCAAGCAAACAACTACCCAAAAAAACCTAACCCCAACACTCCCCTCAAAAGCCGACGCCGCCGGATTTTTCCAAAAGGTCGCGCGGCCAAAGCCGGTGGGGTGGGTCTCGTGTCTCAGGTGGGATCTTAAGTTCACTAGTACATCACTAAAATCTTGTTTGGTTACACAGTAAAATTCCCAGGTCAGAGCAGATCCCAGAATTCTAAAAGACACTAAATAAAACGATATCACACTAATTGATACTTAAAGTGTTCTAAGCAATAACCAACGAGCTACATATCATAAAAACTCCTATTTAACAGTTTAGGAATTATACCTAACAACACTTGCTCCCAAGATTCAAGTTTTCCTAGCTCCAAGCGATCAAGAAGCAAAAATCAAGACTTGAAGTATTTTTGGGATTTATTTTGGGAATTTTGGAGATTTATTGATTTGGAATTTTTGCAAATTGATGAAAGAAACACAAAGGGCAGGAGAAGGAGGAAGGACCTCGGCCAAATAAGGAAGGTGAGGGATTTGTGTGGAGTTTTCTATCCAATTCTAGCAATAAATGCACATTAAAGCTCATTCATGCACATGTCACCTCTTTCCTTCATTTCTTTTCTTTTAAATTAAAACTTAATCCTTTTACATAAACAAATATCTAGATATTATGAGAAGGGTTTTGGTTAACTCAACTTGATAAAATTTCCAAGATAAAATTTTAGGAGTAAAATACCCAAACCCAAAATGTAAATATCACATTAAAATAATATTAAAATAGGGAAAAATTCTATTTGAACCAAAACGTCCTATATACTCCCAAATCTTGCGCACTAGCTTTATTTCAGCTAAACTAGGTGCTGGCAAGTCTATATGGACGTTTGATCACAGTCGGGTTAAAACAGAAAATACCGACAATTTTACCCTAAAACGGAAAAATTCGCATAACGATTTCTAAAACATTACAATGATGGTGGCAGGAGGAGGGAGGCGGAAGAAGATGATTTTTATTTGTTTTATTTTTATTTTATCTTTTAAAAATAAGGGTTAAGTTATTGAGGGGTATTTTGGGGTTTTAAAAAGAAATTGCTGGCGTGGTAACTTAAGCGACGTGACGGTGATGTGGCACAGACAGTGCTGATGTGGCAATGTTATGTTGAGTAGTTTCTTGATAGTTTTAAAAATAATGTGAGTTTTATTAAAATGGCCAAAACTTGTTGGGAGTTTTCAGTAAATTAGCCATCTATTTAAGCCCAAAAAAGTCTATAAAAAATTCCGTTATATTGCAAAACTATATTCGAAGCATAAATAAGGTCTAGTTTGACAACAAGATTTCGAAAAACAAGGTTTTGTTTGAGTTAATACGAAACCATGCTTTGCAATCATGCAAATAGCGGTTTCGTAAAAATACTAGGATCCTTTGACAAGATAGTTTTAAACCCAAAGTTTAATATAACTAATTTTTTAAAAGAATAAAAAGAAAACTAAGAATAATTTCTATTTAACGAAGTCTTTTATTATTTGTTTTGACAAACGAGCATCCCTGGCTAATCCGAAGGGTCCCATGATATACACATCCATCCACGCCCAAGATCGAACCTGTGTGTGGGGTTTCGAACACGAGACCTCTCACATCGCAAGTCCTGTAACAGCAAAGTCTTTTATTATTTTCATTCATGCCCTTATTTTGATGAAATCGAGACAAGAAAGATGGATCATATGAATAAATATTTTTTTATGGCTGGCTGAGATTACAGAATTATTGATATAGATTTTTAGGTCTAGATAAAAGAAAAAAATAACAGTAGAGGGAGTAGAGGGGGGGTGGAGGAGGTGGATCTATGATCTTTGAGGGAAATGATGAGAGAGAGAGAGAGAGAGACTAGTACTTGGTTTTCAAAATGTAATGGAAGAAGAAGAAGGTAGTTGAAACTTTTGGAAACTTCTGACTTTTCAGGGTTTAGAAAAATAGGTTTTCGAGTCCCCGTAAACTTTTTGACACTGTGATTTGACATTTTTCATTTCGGTTACCCATCAGGTCCAAAATTTTGGGATTTAGTCTCAAAACCCATGAAAGCACGATTTCAAAAACCGTATCCGCGAAGCCAAAATATGTCTTAAAAAATTGCAACCAACCCATTAACATGTTACCCGTTCATGGATGACCCATCTATCTATACACGTGTTATCTGTACGTCCGCACGTTATAAACTAATCATATGATGTGTATGCAATTTAGCACATGTTTAAATCCACTCCAGTTTTACTTGCCATCCCTATGACCTGCCCGCAGATGGCCCAACCGACTTTTGACACTTCTAATTGTCAAGTGAGGAGAGGTTTCTGGAACAACATGTAATTGCAAAAGTATCCATGAAATTGAACAACAACAGGACCAAATCTTCTTGGTTTATTTGTTTTGGATGGATCATGGATTAGCTGCGATATTCTGTAAATTATAGGGGGTCATATGCAAACAATTTCTTTCTTGCCCATCAAGAGATCAAGGAAATAAATCTCAATACTCTTTAAACCCCAAGCATTCCCCTTTTCTTCCCCAAATCTCTCTCCCTCCATCTCTCTCTCTGAGCTTCAGCCATGGGCGATTGGGTCTACGAGAACAACGGAGGGTAAGTCTCTATCTCTTCTTCCTCCTCCCCTTTCCGATGAATTTAGCCCTAATTTGGTTTCGAAACCCTTCGATTTGCAGCACCTGCGTCGCGATCGCTGGCCTCGATTACTGCGTGGTGGCGGCCGATACGAGGCTGTCCGTGGGCTATAGCATCTACACGCGTGACTATTCCAAGATCTGCCAGCTGTAAGCCTCTACCTCTAAACCCTAGATTAGGTCATTTCGATTAGTCAGCAAGTTAGGGTTTCGGTCGCTTTATTCTGATGCTGGATTAGGGTTTGCACGTACAAGAACTTGCATTTATTGATGTTCGCTATGATTTGATGAATCTAGATTAATTTTAATTGTGTAGTGGTGGCCGATTCAAGAATCCAGTTTACACTGTATGCATTTTTCCCGTAATGTGTTTGTTATAACAGAATGACATTTTTAACGCCTTGGCTAACTTGGATCCAGAAACTTTTTTTTTTCGAAATAGGGTGGTTAGGTATTAAAATTAGTAAAATAGGATAATTTAATTTATAATTATGAGAATAGGACGGTTTGGAAATGGTACAGGTAGAAGGCGGGTTCCTGAAACCCGTCTTTATTATTTAAAAATTGAAGGGCGGGTTCTCAGAACCCGTCCTGCTTACAACCCAAGCCTCACCCCTACCATCCATCCCACCCCAACCCATCCTACCCACCCAACTCCACCCCCAACCCATCCCACTCGACCCCGCTGCCATGGAGGGCGGGTTCTAGGAACCCACCCTCCCCCCTTTCATGGGGAGGGCGGGTTCTGGGAACCCGCCGTCCTTCAAAAAGGAGGGGGCGCCCTACAAAAAAATTAAAATCAAAAAAATAAAAAAAAGTTTAAAATTTAAAATAAAATTATTATTAAATTAAAAAAATAATTCCGTAAATCGGGTTCCAAAAACCTAGCCATGCCGGACAGCGCGAGTTTCAAAAACCTGTACTCGCACAAATATTGGATAAGATTGTTGTTATTGTTACTGACATGGGGATGCGTGTTATTACTGATTATATAGAAGGAATTCAATATTTAGATCATACTATAAATATGAATGAGAAATAGTAACAAAATGAATCTATTAAGAGAATTGGACATCAAAGATTGGATTCCTTCTATATAAACAGTGTTACTCATTTATATTTATAGTATGATCCAAGTATTAGATTCCTTGTATATAAACAGTAACAATCCTTATCCCCACGTCAGTAACAGTAACAATAATCTTATCCAGTATTTGTCCGAATGCAGGTTTTTGGAACTAGTAACAACAATCTTATCCAATATTTGTCCGAAGGCAGATTTTTGGAAACCACCCTTTCTGCCATACACTGAAGGACGGGTTCTTGGAATCCGATTTACTAGTATTCCGGCTAGAGATGAAATTATTTTTTAAGGATTTTTTTAATTTAATAATAATTTTATTTTGATTTTTTGATTTTAATTTTTTATTTAGGGTGGGTTTTGGGAACCCGCCTCTCCTTTTGAAAGGAGAGGGTGGGTTCCTAGGAACCCGCCCACCTAGGAACCCGCCCTCCCCATGTCCATGGTGGGGGTGGGGTGGGGGCTGGGGTGGGTGACTGTGCGGGGTGGAGTAGGGCGAGGGGGTGCTTGGGGTGGGTTGGGATATAAACATGGCGGCTTTTGATAACCCGTCCTCTCCAAACCGTCCTATTCCCCTAATTATAATTTAAACCATTCTATTTTACTAATCTTAATATCTAATCACCCTATTTCGAAAAAAAACCTCCAGAAACGCTTTCATATTAGTGGTAGGTTTTATTTTGATCAAGAGTTCTAATGATCGCTGGTGGTTAAAATTAATGTAGATATGCAGGATTGTGTCCATTATGTTGTCCCTGTAATCTTAATATCATAAGCAAGTCCATGGTCAAGGTGTTTCTTCCTATTGGGAGGAAGGATGAAGGGGATATAGTTTGTATGGTGATTTACAATATCATTTTAAAAGTTGGAGCTGGGACTAACTGTTCCTCCTGTTACCTAGCTATTCTGTTTCATTGAAGTAGAAGCCTAGAGAGCTTTTCTCTCAAATGATAACTAGCAAGGGATCTTGTACTCTTTACTTGCATTACTCTTAAACGAAAGCAGAGAGGAAAAAAAGAACAATGAAGAAGAAAGCACGGTCAATTTCTTATAATGAGATTGGTTTTTGTGTGAAAGAGCTCTGTGGTTTTTGTGCCCCATGAGAAGTGTTTGATAGGAACTGCTAGTCATGCCACTGAAACCAAGGATCGAGGTTTCAGGTTTCGGCCGGTACGAAACTTGGCTACAAAACCGGTTTGGGCCAAAACATGGGAATTTTTTTTGCCTGTTTCTTTGCAGTTTTACTCTCTTTGGGCCATAAAAGCTATCTTTTATCATCTAAAAGAGGCTATGAAGGAAGCTTTGAGCTACTAGCTTGGGAGGAGATGATCAGGGGAGATAAATTGAACCCATATGTGTTTTTTGGTGAAGGGAGAGAGAGAGATAGAAGAGAGAGACGCCTTGGGAGTTGGGAGACTTCAATGAGCTAGTTGTCTCGGTCTTTTCTATGAGCCAGCTGGCTCTTTAAAAGTGGAGCCCCAAATTGTTACTTTTTACATCATAACAACCTAGCTGTTTTGTTATAGAGCTGGTTCACTTTTATTATACATTATATTGTTGATGTGTTAAGTAAATATGGGTTGGAGTTGGACTTTATGTCTTTTCATTCCTTGGATATGTTTATAAGGCCCAAAGGCATGATCTGCAAACAATTTTGGATACAAACCTTATGTTTTGGCTATCTCTAGGGGGCCCAGGTAACGATTAGTTTCTATTGCATGCTGCATATATATATATATATATATATATATATATAGAGAGAGAGAGAGAGAGAGAGAGAGAGAGAGAAACCGAAACCGAAACCGATATTCAGACCGAAACCACCATGTGTGTGTGTGTGTGTATTGAAACCGAAACCGATATTCAGACCGAAACCACCGAGTGTGTGTCTATATATATATATATATATATATATATATATATATATATATATATATACCGAAACCACCGAAACCAAGCAACCCACCGAGTTATGTGAAATTTACATGGAACGAAACCGAAACCGAGTTCTCGAACCTTGACCGAAACACTCATTACCCTCTATATCAGAGTTATGGCCAAACTAGCTTTCTGCCTAAAAGACTCGTGTAGACAGGTCTCTAAAAACTTATGGCGGGCCATGCATTTTTTTAATATTACCTTTCTCTATATGATAGCATATTACAAGGAACACTTTTGCCCATACCTGTAAGCTTTTGGTATCATGCTCAGTCTTTGGCTAGAATTGCACACCTTTTCATACGTTAAACGATGGAAATTGTGGAATGATCCATTATTATTACATTTATTTATACAGATTGGGCACAAAACTTCTTCTTTTTGCAGGTTTGTGTGATCAAACTAAACTTTTTTTTTTCTTCCTTTTTTTGTATATGCAGAGCGGATAAAAGTGTCTTGGCTTCTTCTGGATTCCAGGGTGATATCAAAGCTTTGCAGAAAAATTTAGCTGCTAAGCACTTGGTTAGTACTGTGTCGACTGCTAAACAATGTGCATTTTGACTCTTCAGAAAATTACTACTGATAAATTGATATTACATTGGAACATCATGTTGGTATCAAACATCTAAAGCAAGCATTCAACATGTTTCACCACCGGCGTATCACGTGTTTTCCATGATTGCTTGTGTTATTTATATGATATTAAATGTGCTGATATGTTTATTACTTCAGTTAATTATATACTGTATGCATGCATGTGTGCATCTATGTGTATTTGGTTACATCGATTCTTATACTTTAATGCATGTCTTTGCACAAATAGGCATTAGTAGTTGAATAGCACAATATGCATCCTGTTTGCTAGAGCCCATAGTCATCAAGAAGTCTGGTTTGCCGAAAGCGAAACAAGGTAGGAATAATGGAATATTAATAATTTTGTTATTGGTGATACTATTAGTGTAATATGCCCTAGAGTCCATTATTGTATAGTACTAGTTTGTATATTACATTTTGGAAGCTTGGGATATATACACGGATTTATAACAGTCTTGTTCAATATGGTAGTATACTACTTGGTTTGTATCCATCTTAATATGTGTATATGTTTCTTTTGACATGTCGCTAATACATCTTGATAGAGCCTTTAGGATCTTTGCTTGACTACCAGCGTTGTGATGGTAGTCACACTGGTGGGGGTTGGATAGTCTACAAGCACATCCTTATACAAGTCCCTAGTCCCAGGATTATCGAGGCATGGCATCGATACTCCAGCGTAAACTAGTTTATACGTTTCTCATCCCAGCAGGGGAGATGGTCTGTCCCACAGTCATCAATACGTCGTACTAAAGATAGTATGCAGGTGTTCATTGGGTTATGAGTTACACTGGACGGACTCGTGGGGTACTGCTGGTTGGTATTATACCTATTGTCAGGTAGCAGTTCCCAGGTGATATGAGTACAGCTTAGTCCGTTGACTTGACATTGCTACTTCGCCTTAAGTGTGTTTCCACTGTTCTTAGATTACTACCCTACCATGGCTCTGCTGAGTCGTGCAAACAGGTAGTAGTTGGGTGCAGTCCCGAAGTACTTAGAGGCAGTGGCGGTTAGATATGATTCGTCTCTCCCGGTATTAGGGGTTGATGTCGCGCTGTGTTCGGAACGCCATTACATAGTCCCTGGCCAGGGCAAGTGAGATTTACTGGTAGGTACTCCAGTAGTTTCTCAGGGTGTTTTGGACTGTACTCCGACACGACTTATTGCACTATTAAGGGTTTGACGCTTGCTGCCCCTAGGACCGATATGCGACACTCTCAGACGAACAGACCGGACTGTACGGAGATTGCCACAGATAGACTCAGTAAGAGTTTGGATGAGCTTGCTCGTCGGTCTTCTTATCGACAGATATCTGGGTAGCCGTCATGTACAGCTAGTGCCTCTGACGTGCTTATAGTTAAACCTACCGCCAGAGTACTGTCGAGTCTTTAGAGTCCCACACAGAGGGTTTCCTAGCTTCGGGCGAAACTATGTAGAGGTCGTATGGTTTTATGACAGGGTTCGATCACATACGTGTATTTGTGCGCGTGTGATGTTCGAGCGGACAATACCAGTGGGCTTTGGTTTAAGCCGGATCCAAGTACTTGATTATTGGATTAGTTTCGTCTCATTGTATTCGTGTTTTTCGAAACACGGATGTGGGTATGTATATACGGATGATAGGGATATAAAGAAGACACCTCATCAGGGTTTTGACCATTGGCTTCGTCAAAACAAATATGAGGTGGAGGAATGTTTTATTATTTTTGGTAAATGATAATTTAGTGGCATGGCTACTTATGTTGACCATTTGACTTGGCTTGACTTGTTGACCTTAGATATTTTTGTGAGATATTTTTGGCTCTAGATATTTTGATGAGATATTTTCCATGCCATGCTTGTGGTCATATATAAGTTAGCCATTCTATTTTTTATTATCATTATCACAAATACATTCTCACTCAAGCTTGCTCTCTCCTTCTCAAATTCTAGTGTATCATGTGTTGATAATCAAGGGTTAGTGAGACTTAGCCACTCTAAATCACACTCTACACACTTTAGATTACTTAGTTTAGCAAACTAAGTGATCTAGTTGCCTCAACTTAGAGGTTTAGCTCAAGGTTGGAAATTTCGGGTGGATCTTCTACTACTTCGAGAAGTTGACGAGGAGGTGCCATCTATTTCCACTTCAAGGAGCCAGCGAGGTGAAGGAGGACAGCAAGAGGAGAAGGACTTGGAACTTTAGGTATAATCTCTTTACATAGTAGATAATACCTCTAGTTAGTTTGTTAGTTATGGTTTAGCAAGATCTTGGAGTTCAAGTCGATATTACCTTGTTTGTAAAAATCGTTTTTTACCCGTTCCGCCTCCCTGCAAACCCGTAGGATGTGTAACGTTGACTAACAGTGGTATCAAAGCCAGCTAAACTATAACTAACAGTTTAAATGACAAGTAAAACTACGAAACCGAAATAACCCGAAAACATCGAAGCGTAGATTCAAGTTTCGGTCGATTTTTCATGAGACTCAAAAAATTATTTTAGCAACTGGAGAGTACTCTTTGAACTGTATAATGAACACAGAACATAAACGGGAGATTTCCACCCAAACTGGGCCGGCCATAATGCCTAAAAAACCGGCGAGCTCAGTCCAATTTTAAGGAAATGCTTCGTGTTTTGGTGTGTGGCTTTGTAACTTGGATCTAGGGCTTCAGGAGGAGTTTGTTTTTGCCAATTTTGATTTTACTGTAAATTCTTTACTGTGGCAAATACCGGGTGTTTCAAAGTCGCAGTTTAATGTCGTTTAATATTTCAAGTTTTGTTAAATGTGTTTGTAAACTTCCGCTAATTCTATATGTCGGTTAGTTGGGGGTTGCATATTTCGGTGATGATTATATTGATTTGTGTATATGAACTTGTTGGATCGTCGTGATGAATAGCCGGGATGTGAGATGAGGGGTTTCATTCATTCATTCGATGTAAAATTTGTAAAGTGATGTAATATTATTTTGCGGGGCACATCCGGGTTGAGGTTGTAGCCACCGTTGTATTATTTCTTTTACTGTTTTTGCTCCTAGGATAGACCTAAGGTGGGGTGCATAAACTACCGGGTACTTTAAAGTGCCGTGTGGCCTACTCACTTTGTTGAAGGAGGTTGCTTCACTTCAGGTATTTGGCGGGTAGTTTGCCGCACCAGTAGGGGTCTAGGGTGGGGTTTGGCTATTCATCACGACAGTGGAATCCGTCTTTCGTTACAGGCTCAAACGAAACGCGGATTCCTAGTATATCCAATGTGTTCATCTGTGATCTGGAATGCCTATCATTGCGTTTGACGAATGTATATATCTATATATGATATCTAGTAGACGTTGCTTATGTTTTGCATCCGCGCTAGTCCAGTCCCCGTTCTGTCGTTAGTTAAGTAACCTAACGGGTGATGACGGGGCCCCGTGGCGATTGCGGATGGTATAAACGTACGTTGTATTTTCGTTATTTTCTGCAATGGTAGGATTAATTGATGGGACTGCATTAAATTAATGCTAACCAAACAAACCAAAGTTGAATCGTTGGAACAATTTCAAAACCACTCGTTTTTTCAAAATTGCAAAACTTTTAAAATGCGGAGCTTAAACCATTCCTTTTAAAACCTATCAGGTTCCTTCGATTATATCAAGTTCACTACGTTCACGGTTTCGTCAAAATCATTCGTAGCCCTCCGTCATTTCAGTTTGATATTCAGTAGTATTCAAACTATATATTTTGATCTTCGCCAAGACATAGTGATTGGTAGCAGCTGAATATTCATCTGTAGCATAAATAGATGCGTTGGTTTGGGACAGTCGTACTGCTATTTTGGCCTTCGTAAAGAGTATGTACGGATGGGTTCAAATTAACCTCGATAATGACGGGTAGAACTTGACATGTGACTTATGATATGTCGGCCTTCATCAAGGTCATAAGAGCATGGGGCAAAAATCCACATCGGGAGTTTCTAAAGAAACTGAAACTTGCTAGTGTTGCATACCATTTGGAGTGATAATTTTGGTAGGATTCCTTAGACTTTATCACACGATATTTGGATCCTGATCCTACTGTGAGTATATGCTACTTCTCGGGAGATTTTTTCACTTAACGATCAATGCTATAAACCAAGTAGGTGTCTAGAAAGGTGTTAGCGGGGCTACGCCCGAGGGAAAAGAGGTTATTTAATTAAGGAACTTCGCGAAAGCGTCATAAAACCTCCCTCGAAGTACCGATACTTGCCCGGCTGAACGGTTAAACAAATATTGTACGGTGAGATTAATCCTGACTAATTCTTCTTTTATGATTTGAGGAAGGATTCGAGAAACAGTGGGAGCCATCCTGTTTAGATAAATTAAAAAACCAATCTAAATTTGCAAGAGCATCATGCTAAAGTGTTTCTTCTCTCTCCTAATTGCAGCGACCAAACATGACGGGCCTTAAGTTACCTATTAGATAAAAATATATTGACATGGTCAAACTATAAAGATTGGTTCAGGAATGTCAAGATGGCAATCACTTATGACAAATTGGGGTATATCCTTACTACTAAGGCCCCTCCCGTCCCAGGTCCAAAGTCCAGCGTCGCGGATAGGGAAATCCATAAGACCCGGGAGATTGACTGCGTGAAGGCCAAGTGCCTCGTGCTTGCCTCTATGGACAATGAACATCAGAGGAGGCGCGAGAATATGGATCTAGAATCCATATTCCTCCATACTAAGGAATTATATGGAGAGCAATCTCGTATCGCAAGCTACGAGACCTTGAAGAACCTATTTCAGGCGAGGTTGGCCGTCAGATCATCTGTAGGGGAATACGTCCTTAAGATGATTGGTTATATTGAAGAGCTCACGGATCTCGGGACCACGTTAGAGAACGAGCTGTATACAGACTTGATTCTCCAATCCCTTTCTTCCACCTACGCCCAGTTTATCTTGAATTTTAATATTCAAGGTAAAAAAGTTGAACTACCGGAACTCCTTAACATGTTGAGGAGTACCGAGGGCATCCTGAAGAAATCCAGGGAAACACCTGCTCTGCTTATTGGTGGAGTTTTCTTTTCTAAGTCCAAGATGAAAGCCAAAGGAAAGAAGAAGGCCTCCACCAAGCCGAGAGGCGGTGTTAGTAAGATGGAAGTAAAGGGAAAGGCAAAAGTAGCGGGACCGACAGTAGGAAAGAAAGAATGTTTCTACTGTCATAAGAAAGGCCATTGGAAGAAAGATTGCAGGGCTTGGATGGCCAAGAACCAGGACCCGAATCAAGTTGTGGCTTCGGTTTCAGGTGTTTGTAATTGAAAACTGTTTGTCAATCAACTCTACTTCCTGAGTATTGGATACCGGATCGGGATCTCATATCTGCTATTCTTTGCAGGCACTGAGAAGCCGTAGGGTTCTGAAGACAGGTGATATGACCCTCAGGGTTGCTAACGGAGCGTGGATGCTGTGTCCGTAGGGGAATATCACCTTGGATTGACGAGTGAATATATTTTGGTTTTGCGCAACTGTTTTTGTGTACCTAGTTTGACTTGTAATATCATTTATGTATCTTTATTATCTAAAGAAGGTTATGATTTTACATTTGTAAGCGATGTCGTAAACATCCACCTTAATCATAGTCTGATTGGGTCAGGTACTCTAAACAACGGTATATACGTATTAAACCAACTACAAGTTTTCAATGTCCAGAACACATAGAAATACTCAGAATTAAATCAAGCTTATGGCATTGTAGACTAGGTCACATCAATAAGACAAGATTAACCAAGTTACATAAAGAAAGATATTTGGATCTGTTCGAATATCAATCTTATGCAACTTGTCAATCATGTCTTAAAGAAAAGATGACAAAGACTCCGTTCACTGGACACGGAATAAGAGCGAGTGAGCTCTTGGGACTCATACACAGCGACATGTGTGGTCCCATGTCTACACATGCAATAAGTGGTTATTCCTATTTCATTACTTTCACGGATGATTTCACTTGGTATGGACATATTTTCTTGATGAAATATAAATCCGTGGCCTTTGAGAAATTCCGGGAATATAAGAATGAAGTGGAAAAACAAACAGGCAAAAGTATCAAGACACTGAGATGTGATCAAGGTGGTGAATACTTGAGTGTCGAGTTCCTGAATTAGCTAAAAGAGAATGGAATTCTTTTTCAGCTTACTCCTCCATACATAGCACATCACAACGGTGTATCGGAGAGACGGAACCGAACCCTATTGGATATGGTGCGTTCCATGATGAGTAACGCTGAGTTACCGCGATCATTCTGGGGCTATGCACTAGAATCGACCGTATATCTTTTGAACAAGATTTCTACCAAGACTATCCCTACCACACTATATCAGATGTGGAGTGGGAAGAAACCCTATCTTCAGTATCTGAAGATATGAGGATGTCCAGTTTTTGTTAAAAAGCAGCATGCAGACAAACCCGAGGCACGCTCAGTACTATGTAAGTTTGTGGGATACCCAAAGAACTGTAGGGGGTATCTTTTCTATTACGCAGAAGAACAAAAGGTTTTTGTTTCTCGTCATGCCCACTTTTTGGAATATCAATTTTTAGAAAAAGAAACTAGTGGGAGCGCAATAGAACTGGAAGAAATTCCAAAACCACAAGCTATTACCGAAAGCTTGATGGAACCAGAAGTTCAAAAAAAACAGAACATTCTTGCACCACTCCGCAAGAGTAGTAGGCTGTCACATCCGTCTGAGAGATACTACGGTTTTCTCGTAGACAGGGATAGAGAGGATTGCATCATTGATAATGATGAGCCGACTAACTTCCAGCAAGCCATTTAGAGCACTGACTCGGTAAAATGGCTGGATGCAATGCGGACGAAGATGGAGTCCATGTACACCAACAAAGTATGGTATTTGGACATTGCTCCAGAAGGGGTAAAACCCGTAGGTTGCAAATGGATCTTCAGAAAGAAGATTGGTGTAGATGGACAGGTTGAAACCTATAAGGCTAGACTTGTTGCAAAAGGATTTCGTCAAAGACCTGGTTTGGACTATGACGAAACCTTTTCTCCAGTGGCTATGCTCAAATCCATTCGGATCCTTCTTGCCATTGCTGCCTTCCACGATTATGAGATTTGGCAGATGGACGTAAAGACCGCTTTTCTAAATGGACATTTGGAAGAGTGCGTATATATGGACCAGTCAGAGGGTTCCATTCAGAGTGGGAGCAGCGGGAAAGTGTGCAAGTTGCTTAAGTCCATTTATGGACTAAAGCAGGTATCGCGGAGTTGGAACATCTGATTTGATGAAACGGTCAAAGAATTTGACTTTATCAAAATCCAGATGAGCCATGCATTTATTGTAAAATTGTAGCACGTACTGTTGTGTTCCTCATCTTGTACGTGGATGACATTCTCTTGATAAGAAATGACATTCTTATGCTACAATCTGTCAAAAGATTCTTGTCACACAGGTTTTCCATGAAAGACCTGCGTGATGCCTCTTACATTCTGGGGATCCAGATCTATCGTGATAGATCTAAGAGGATGTTGGGACTTTCGCAGCCCAGGTACATCGACACCATACTGAAAAGATTCAGTATGGAAGATTCTAAGCACGGTAATTTACCGTCTTGTCACGGAATCACCCTCTCCAAAGAGATGTCTCCCAAGACTGATTTGGAAAGGGATCACATGTCTATTATACCCTACGTTTTTATGGTAGGCTCTATAATGTATGCGATGTTGTGTACCAGACCAGATGTAGCTTATGCACTGAGCGTGTTAAGTCGGTATCAGTCAAACCCTGTGGAGAAGCACTGGATAGCAGTAAAGAACATTCTCAAGTATTTAAGAAGGACTAAAGAAATGTTCTTAGTTTACGGCGGAAAAGACCTCCAGATCGAGGCCTTTGCTGACTCAAGCTTCCAGAGTGACAAGGATGACTCCAAGTCCATGTCAGGTTATGTCTTTACCCTCAATGGAGATGCGGTCTGTTGGAAAAGTTTCAAGCAGGACACCGTTGCTGACTCGACAATAGAAGCGAAGTATATCGCAGCTTCTGATGCCGCAAAAGAAGCAGTCTGGATGAAAAAGTTCTTAACAGAACTTCAGGTGGTTCCGTTCATTGTTGATTCAATACCTCTGTATTGTGACAACAACAGGGCTATAGCTTTAGTAAAGGAATCCAGATCCCATCAGAAGTCCAGACACATCTTGAGACGGTATCACCTGATCAGGGAGATCGTGGATCGCCGGGAGATCGAGGTTCGGAGAGTTACTACGGAGGACAACACTGCAGATTCATTCACGAAGGCCATCTCTCAGACGCAATCCGAGAGGCTATTCGAGATGATAGGTCTGCGATATGCCAGCACATGGCCTTAGTGCAAGTGGGAGATTGTTAGTGTAATATGCCCTAGAGGTCATTATTGTATAGTACTAGTTTGTATATTACATTTTGGAAGCTTGGGATATATACACGGATTTATAACATTCTTGCTCAATATGGTAGTATGCTACTTGGTTTGTATCTATCTTAATATGTGTATATGTTTCTTTTGACATGTCGCTAATACATATTGATAGAGCCCTTATGATCTTTGCTTGACTACCAGCGTTGTGATGGCAGTCACACTAGTGGGGGCTGGGTAGTATACAGGCACATCCTTATACAGGTCCCTAGTCGTAGGATTATCGAGACATGATATCGATACTCCAGAGTAGACTAGTGTATACGCTTCTCATCCCAGCAGAGGAGATGGTCTGTCCCACAGCCCTCAGTACGTTGTACTGGAGATAGTATGCAGGTGCTCATTGGGTTATGAGTTACACTGGACGGACTCGTGAGGTACTGCTGGTTGGTATTATACCTATCGTCAGGTAGCAGTTCCCAGGTGACATAAGTGCAGTTTAGTCCGTTGACCTGACACTGCTACTTTGCCTCAAGTATGTTTTCACCGTTCTTAGATTACTACCCTACCACGGCTCTGCTGGGTTGTGCAAATATGTAGTAGTTGGGTGCAGTCCCGAAGCATTTGGAGGCAGTGGAGGATTTGTCTCTCCCGGTATTGGGGGTTGATGTCGCGCTGTGTTCGGAACACCATTACACAAAGTCCCTGGCCAGGGCAAGTGAGATTTACTGGTAGGTATTCCAGTAGTTTCTCAGGATGTTTTGGACTGTACTTCGACACGACTTATTGCACTATTAGGGGTCGACGCTTGCCGTCCCCTAGGACTGATATGCGACACTCTCAGACGAACAGACCGGACTGTACGGAAATTGCCACAGATAGACTCAGTAGGAGTTTGGATGAGCTTGCTTGCCGGCCTTCTTATCGACAGATACTTGGGTAGCCGTTACGTACAGCTAGTGCCGCTGACGTGCTTGTGATTAAACCCACTGCCAGAGTACTGTCGAGCCTTTAGAGTCCCACACAGAGGGTTTCCCAGCTTTGGGCGAAACGATGTAGAGGTTGTATGGTTTTACGACAAGGTTCGATCACATACGTGTACTTTTGCACGTGTGATGTTCGAGCGGACAATACCAGTGAGCTTTGGTTTAAGCCGGATCCTAGTATTTGATTATTGGATTAGCTTCGTCTCATTGTATTCGTGTTTTTCGGAACACGGATGTGGGTATGTATATACGGATGAGATGGGGTATAGAGGGAGACATCTCATTGGGGTTTTGACCATTTATTTGGTCAAAACAAATATGAGGTGGAGGAAATGTTTTATTATTTTTGGTAAATGATAATTTAGTGGCATGGCTACTTATGTTGACCATTTGACTTGGCTTGACTTGTTGACCTTAGATATTTTTGGGAGATATTTTTGGCTCTTGATATTTTGATGAGATATTTTCTATGCCATGCTTGTGGTCATATATAAGTTAGCCATTCTATTTTTTATTATCATTATCACAAATACATTCTCTCGCCTCAAGCTTGCTCTCTCCTTCCTCTCAAACCCTGGTGTATCATGTGTTGATAAACATGGGTTAGTGAGACTTAGCTACTCTAAATCACACTCTACACACTTTAGGTTACTTAGTTTAGCAAACCAAGTGATCTAGTTGCCTCAACTTGGAGGTTTAACTCAAGATTGGAACTCTTGGGTGGATCTTCTACTACTTCGAGAAGCCGACGAGAAGGTGCCATCTATTTTCACTCCAAGGAGCTCCACTCCAAGGAGCCTGCGAGGTGAAGGAGGACAACAAGAGGAGAAGAAGGACTTGGAATTTTAGGTATAATCTCTTTACATGGTAGTTAATACCTCTAGTTAGTTTGTTAGTTATGGTTTAGCAAGATCTTAGAGTTCAAGTCGATGTTACCTTGTTTGTAAAAATCGTTTTTTACCCGTTTCGTTTTTTACCCGTTCTGTCTCCCTGCAAACCCGTGGGATGTGTAACGTTGACTAACAGATACAATTATATGTTGGATAACCTAGTTACAAGTATATGTGGTATAACCAGAGCTGCTGAAGCCTGAGCTTATTAGATCTAAGGGATCATTGGAAAGATACTTTGTGTATGTTCTCACTGAATATTCTGTTATTGGGTTCTTCGTGAGTGATATCGGAATCTTTTATGATTACCGAGTGACATTTTTTCGTTTTTTTTTTATCTGTTTTGGTGTCTATCAAAGGTTAACGGTTGCATAGATGCTTTGTTTTCTCTTTGTTTTATCTTAAACCCTGTTTTTACTTGGTGATTTCTAATTTACTTTTTTTTAAGTATATATATTACTTCATCAGATATCATATGTAATTGGCTGCTATTTCATGGTTTACATAAGTAGGGTTAATATTTCACTTATCTACCATGTATTTTCTAGTTTGT
This sequence comes from Agapanthus africanus, assembly GCA_030015575.1. Lineage (NCBI taxonomy): Eukaryota > Viridiplantae > Streptophyta > Magnoliopsida > Asparagales > Amaryllidaceae > Agapanthus > Agapanthus africanus. Next base: position 458,702,871 of record JASDDO010000012.1, on the reverse strand, counting down.
GTCAATAAATTGTGGTGTTTACTGATAAACACTTCTGCACCTCAGTAATGCTAGCTTTTTTTTATTATAAAAAAACACTTTGTGTTACAAGAATATGAGAGTGGAATATATTGACCAATTCTTTGAACTCGAGCTTTACTTAGAAGTGCATCTTCCCTATGGTTAAAATGGCATGCCAAAATTAATTGTAAAGGAGCTGTGATAGTTAGCAGGGACATAGATGCAGATGCCATGTATCGCTAAATCATTGTTTTGCAGTCATGCTGCAATTCCGATTTTGACCAAATAGATTTCAAGCGTAATGCGGTCTTGTAGTGCAGTAAATATATGTTAAGCTAGATGCTTGAGATACACCGTTGGTTGAATATAAAGTGTGGTCGTTGACCTTTACTTTTCATTCATTTGAAATGTGATTGTTAGATCTGAATTGCATATTTGATCCGGGGCCAAAATGGCTTTGCATCATCCGGATTGTAGGATTAGGACCCATATGGTTGGTTTTAGAATCATGACAAAATTGGCAGCTGGATAAATGAGTTAGCTGACTGGCTAGTAAAAGGTCATGGCAAAGTTAGGGGATGCCAAAAGTTCAAGCCAGGAAAGAGCAAATAAAAGGAACTTCCTCCCCAATTTAGGAAGGCCCAATTTTTTTGTCAGGGTTCTCTCTGAAGCCCTAGTATTCGGGCCTTTAATACTGTCTGCTGCATGCATTGGAAGAGTTTATATAAGAAGTTGATCTTAGATTGTTCTGTTCTCACTTTCATTTATGTTTCTGCTCTTGATTTGGAAATTATATAATGGAAGGAAAGGTTATATTTTAGTGTAGTAAGCCATGCTGCGAAATTTTTGTAAATGCATTTGGCTATTACATACACAGATGAGAAGTTTCATAATACTCGACACACTTTGTGTTTGACGTGGCTGTCGTGGCATGGGAAGGTCAGAAGTTTCCTTACAACTATTGCTATGATTTATCCTGTGGCTATTTGTCACATTCAGTTGTCCATGTGATACCTCATGACCAGTTAGTTTTACTAATAATCAGTCAGTCATTCTTACTGTAAATTATCTATGATTTCCCATGCCCCTTATGTTCTTATGTTTGCAGAAGCAAGTTTGATTTAGTTTTTCATAGTTTTTTCCCCATCTGTGCTGTATATCGTAGATGCTGCGGTTTTCATCCCAGCAGGCATTTAATGCAACTCTGTCACATTTAGGTATTGCAATAGATGGGTTTAGTTGCTAAGATTACATGTAAGACAGATGGTATAAATAGGTAAAACATAAAAAGAATCCTCAGCAGGAATATGATCTTAGGAAAACTGATGGGGAAGAAGTAATGGATGAAATTATATGCAAGAATTGTGGTCCGGTAAGTTCCATTACAACCTTAGTCGGTTATATATAATTTTGTCCATTATACTCGAAGAAAAGTTCATGCAAAAGTTATATCAACTCGAGACCGGTGTCCCCTTTTCTTCCTATGCAATGCAGACTAAAATGTGATATTTAGCTATCTAGTTCATCAACTTGTATGAATAGCATCGTAAAATATATTAATTTAGCTAGCAATGGCAAGCTGCGGCCGTCTGAATTTGAAATTTATTGCAATAGCAGAACTTGAGTTTGACTAGGCTCCTAGCTATGTTACGATTTAGAAACAAATCTGTCACCTTTTAGCCTTTAGATTTGCATTGGGATGTGTTCTGGCAAATAACAATGATAAAGTGAATATGTTATTCATCAACTAATCATATGCTGCTTCCATTTCATTTTAAGTCCTTTTTGGCCACCCTTTTGTCCATTTAGAAGATCATTCTCCCTTTATAATAGATGCAGTTTAGGAGTAAATTGCCAAAAGTAACTGTTAAAATTCTGAAAGAAGAAACCCTTTGTCTATTTTCAAATCCCAATTTGACAGTTATATAGAGATTTTACATTTCTATTATTTTTTTGAGATAATAGGTGGGATAAATTAGCCACCCCCTCATTAATGGGGAACCTGGGCTCGATCCCGGGTCTCCTCCATGGGCTACTCCAAACCCTTATTACATTTCTATTGTTCTCTATTGAAAAGTTTGCATGTCTTCTTAATTCGTGTAATTAGTGTGCAATAAACCAAAATGACATTTAGAATGAAAGGAGGGAGTAATTGCTAACACAAATCCCAATTAACCTAAGGCAAAAAAGTTTATGTGATTTGTTTTCAAATCCCGATGATAGGATCCTCCTTTAACACAGCAGAATTTCTATCAGGTCTTATTTATACCCCTAGTCCACAAGCATTTGACAAATGAAAGATGTGTTATTTGGGTAAATAGCAAATCTCACTCACTGAAAGTTATTGCTGCTGTTGATATAATTCGTATGGGCTGAAGTGTGGAAATTCTTTCCCTGTTTTCCATCTTTATTGTATATACTATCGGGTAATGTGATGATACATTGATATCGTCTTCTTATTTTATGTCATTCCTGCAGCAAATTATATTGTCTTGCCTCTTTTCTCAAGGTTGTTTCCTAAAATAGAGAAATTCAATGGCTAACTCTGTTTTTTCCTCCATGCAGCTTTATCAACACCAACACAATAAGCAAATGAGCTGCCCTGCAATGGGTCAACTTCTTTCAAATACCCTTTACTACAAGCGCTTCTTCCCGTATTATGCTTTTAATGTCCTAGGTGGCCTCGACAATGAAGGTTGAAACAGTTTCAAGCTTTTAGGTTTTAGTTATTAACGTTACGGGTTATTTGCACTAACCCCTTTGTTCTTAACCCTGTACACTAACACCCCCTCAAGTTAGTTGCTAATGGCATGCTATTCTGCCAATGACCAAAACCCTAAAAAGCACTGAATTTTTTTCTAGACAACGAAAAAAACTAGTTCTAGAATTAAATTAGACACTATTTTCAGAACATAGAAAATTAAACGGCCATATGGTTTTAGTTTTGGAAAGCCTGAGGGGGTAATTCCGCTAATAAGTAACTCGAGGGGGGATAAGCGCTTTATGGGTAAACTACAGGGTTTTTGTGTGAATAACCATAACTTTATTAGATAGCTAGCTTTCAGTGCTTCTTATTATTTTTTTTATTTTTTTGGCAGGGAAAGGTTGTGTATATACTTATGATGCTGTCGGCTCTTATGAGCGGGTTGGCTACAGCGCTCAAGGTTCAGGGTCGACGCTGATTATGCCAGTTCTGGACAATCAGTTGAAATCACCCAGTCCACTTCTTCTTCCTGCAAAGGTATGTACTATATATTTGCTTGACCATAATTGCTAGTGTTCTTAAAAAAACAAAAAGAACTCGGTTATGTTTTTAAAATTTGAGCAGGATGCTGTAACGCCACTGTCTGAATCCGAGGCAGTGGATATGGTTAAGGACGTGTTTGCCTCAGCAACCGAGCGCGACATATACACCGTATGTCTGTTGAATCTTGTATTATACGATAATTATCTTTAGACAAAAATGAATTTATCTATTTAAAAATAACGTCCTTTTATTTCTTTTCTAGGGTGACAAAGTTGAGATTGTGGTAATTAATGCGGCAGGCATACGCCGTGAGTTCATTGAGCTCAGGAAAGATTAGATTTCGATTCATCTGTTGCTGGGCTTTGCTGGTTTGGAATACCTTTTGTAGGGCCTGGGTTATGTTGCGACAAGTGCTTATTGCAGTTTACTCGAAAACTCTTTTGTATTTTTATCACCGTGTTTCAGTTAAAATTTATTTTATGGAAAACTCAAACTTAATGCGTGAATTTTAACTGAAATGTTTCAGCTCGGCTGCCTTCTTAGAAACTGCTTATTGCAGTGGGGAGGTTTTGTCCTTCTATAACGTGGTCCGTTGATTTAATGCATAACAGAAATCATAATCCATGGCTTAGTTCACTTGTTTCATCTTTGAAGTTTATCTGATGTTAAGTTACAGATATTGCTAGGTTGCGATTTGAAATCAATGCATATCGCGTTATTCCTTCATGTTTGAGTATAAGTTTGATGTTAATATTTTGGTTTGGCTTTCAGATGGAAATTAGGTCTTTTCTCGTATGATGTCTTTGTATTTGTCGTTAGACAAGTTTATTATCGTGTTATGTGGTTTAAGACGTGCAAAAAATGTTTGTGTTGGAACATTTTCCGCAAAATGTTAAAAACAATTATGGGTTATTAAGAAAGAAGAAGGGACCACTTGGCTATAGTTGTTATGGGCATTTTCTTTTTGGGGAAGAGTGGGGTTCGAATTTCAGGTGGGAAAGTGGCTATAAATTAACGCTTTCGGGGAAACTTCGTGGCTCCTCTTGGTGTGTGTGTGTGATGAGTGTGTGGGTTTGTGTGTTGAATGCTTAGGTTAGGCCTTCTATGCCAGTGTCCTCCAAAAGGAGGTGGTGAAGAGAGCAAATGTGAAGTTCAAATTTAGATTACCAAGCAAGAAAGACAGGGAGAGAAAGAAAGACGAGCTTTACAGAAGCCCTTCTTGAGTTCGAGTTACGGTGGTAGAAAAGAAGATAAGTCTGGGATAGCTGTAGCACCACAAATCCAATAGGGTAAAACAGGAAGCCTAGGCCGCAATTGTTTTAAGTTTTGGTGGATCCACCTCCCAATTTTCTCTTTAGTTGAAGCTTGAGGAGCATGCTAAGTATAGCATGAACATACCAACTGGGCATAGCTCAGTTGGTACCAATTTCCTCCCTAATGGAAGAGGTTGCAATTTCGATATCTGAAGGAGGTTGATTACAAAAAAAAGAGAGGTATGACATGAACATTTGGATTTGGGGTCCATGCTGTTATTTACTTTCCTGTTATTGCCTGCTATCGAATCCAACGATGGTTATTTGGGTAAAACAAGGGGCTCAGAAACTTGGCGTTTTTTTCCAGAGATGTGTGGGTATGTGGGTAAAACAAGTCCTATTCATTTTTAATCATAGGGGGCTTGACCTATTTTTCCCAAAATTTGACCGATCATTCATTAATTTTGCAAAAGGTAATAACTTTAAATATCTACAAATTCAAATTTATATCGGTGCTAAAATAAAATTTGTTTCAAAACTGAAAGATTCGTTCAAATCCAGAGTCATTAGTAATTTTTTTTTGGCTGATTTTGATTTTTATTTACCTTTTTAAAGAATTAAACAACAATATGCATGCAAGCCTATATATATGCATAAGCATCACGCAGCTAGGCTCACTTGGCTCAGGTAAGAGCCACCAAAAGGAACACCAAAAGCGGGTTAAAGTACGTAGACCCATCCCTTACAGGCCACCACCTCCCTGCGCCCCGTAGCATTTGCGCTGCCTTGAAAAGCACGTACGTCTAGTTTCATTGTCCCCTTCGATCGGCTTTGCAAGGCCTATCCAAAAGGGTGAAAGTTTCGTAAATTTGTTGCTTCAAATCACTGAACGTTTTTTTTGTCTGGAGGAGCTAAAACATATGTTGTTATTGCGATCTAACCATAAGCGCCGCAAAACAGATCGAGGCAAACAAACTGTCCCATTTGCCACGCCTATCCTTATGGATTAATTGCATTTGACACGCCACTCATCCCACTGAAACCAACATCTATTCGGTGGCCGATTTATGCCAAACAAACCAACCGTCCATCTCCAGAAACGAAACGCCAAACAAACCAACCGTCCATCTACACACAATAAAAGAACAAATGCTTAATGTTCTCCTTTTTCATCCTCACAGTACTAACATTCATCCGAAGTATTAATATGCCTCTTAATCAAATTCTCTCTAGCCAAAATTGCATTTTGTGCAACTAACCATAATAAAAACCCCCACTCTCAAAGGTGCCAAGGTTTGCCATATAATGGTCGCCTCGGCCATCCTTAAACCCCCAAAGTTCAAAACCTGGTAGGCCGAGCTAACTGAGAACTTACCCTTGCTATCCCAGTTCCACCTTCTAACATCCTCACCATCATTACCCAACCGTACATATATTACTCAACTTCAAGAGCCAAATTAAGCTCCTCAGCTTCCTCTCTCGCTCTCTCATTGAAGTTAGCTCAAGTTGCATTGTAAGTGCCATCCATTGCTCCTCCATGCCTTTAAGACGATAAGATCTTTATTTGAAGACATATTTGCCTAAAGGAACACCGAGATACTTCATTGGGTACCCTTCCACTTTACACCTAAATATATCTGCAAATATTTCCACATCCTCTTCCTTGTTTCCTAAAGGTAAAATTGCACTCTTATTAAAGTTTATCTTAAGACCTGACCAGAATTGAAATAGATATAATACCTATTTCAGAACTACAACACTTTGAATATTATCAGACCCAAAGAGTAAGGTGTCATCCACATATTGCAATGTCACAAATCCTTCTTCAATCCAATTTCCTCCCAACTGGTGCAATGAGACCCTCCTCAACACAATTTTTAATCATTCTATTCAACTCGTCCCCTACTAGCTAATTAACATAAATACTAGAGGTGATAACGGATCACCCTGCCTTAGGTCTTTACGGTATTTAATATCTCTAACCGTAGAGCCCATTAATCATCACCTTTGTATGTCCTCCTTTCACACATCTATTCACCCATCCTCTAAACTTACTACTGTTGGATATGTATGCCTTAGATGTCATTATTGTATATATATATTGGATATTTGGACATATATATGTACATGACAATTTTGATTGTTATGATAGCATGCTATTTGGTTTGTCTTTATCTTAACACGTGTATATGTTTTACTTGTTATTACGTATCGCTAATACATGTTAATAAAGCCCGTAGAATTATTGCTTGACTACCAGCGTTATGATGACGATCATATATGTAGGGGCTGGATAGTCCATAAACACATCCTTAAATGTCCCTGGTCGTGGGAATATCGAGACTGAGTATTGATAATCCGGAGTAGACTTGTGTATACGTTTCTAAACTCCGACAAGAGGCAATGATTACTCCCACAGCCATTGGAATATGGCACCTAAGATCGTATATAGATGCTCATTGGGGATGGGTACACTGGACATACCCGCCGAGAATTTCTAGATAGTATTATACTTATCGTCAGATAGCAGTTGTCAGGTGATATGGGTACATGTTAGTTTTTAGACTTGAGATCGTCATTTGTCTCGTGTGAGTTCCTATTGTACTTAGATTACTACCCCATCATGGCTCTACTGAGTCTTGCAGACATGTTTTAGTTGGGTACAGTCCTGAGCCACATGATGATAATGAGGGAATGTTAGGGATTCGTCTCTCCCGGTATAAGGAGTCGATGTCGCACTGTGTTCGGTTGGCCAGCATCATATGACCTTAGCCAAGGCAAATGAGATTTACTGATGTTTAGATCGGTAGTTTCTCGGATTGGTTTTGAGTCACATCGGCACGGATTATCAGGTTATTAGGGTCTGATGTATACCACCCTCTAGACCCGGTATACGATACTCTCAGACGAAAAAACCGGACTGTATGGAGATTGTTAAAGACATGCTTAGTAGGGGTTCGAATGAGTTTGCTCGTCGGCCTTTCTTTTCGAAAGATATCTGGATAGCCGTTACGTATAGCTAGTACCGCTGACGTGCTTGTGCTTATGAATTTATCCAGTAACTCACTGCCAACGTACCGTCGAGTCTTTAGAGGCCCACAAAGAGAATTTCCCTAGTTCATGCGAAATAATGTAGTGGCCGTATTTTGATACGTGTAGGGTTCCAATTAAATACGTATACTAGCTACACAGACTTTAATCGAACGTATAATAATACTAGCCGGCTTAGAATTAAACCGGATTATTAAATCAAATATTGATTTAATAATTGACACATATATATTTCGATATGCATATTCTAGAATTATGTTCATTATTTTTTTCCTATCTCTTAGGTATTTGTATTTTTTATACGGATACGGGTATGTATATACGATAGAATGTATTTGTATTTATACATCATACATTTTAGAAGGAGAACACCTCATTTTAGGATTTTCCACTTATTGGAAAATGAAAATGAGGCGGAGGGATGAGGTGGCATGGAGGAATGGTGTGAGGAATGACTTTGTATTTGTTTATTGCATTTGCTTCTACTATTGAAGTATGGTGGCTATTTTTCTATTTGGAAAATAGCTTAACAAAACCGTGCTAGCCATTATTTTCTCTCACTTGATAATTCATTCTCAACATTTCTTCTCTCTCTCCTTACTTGAGCTCCTCCTCCTTCTCTTCCCTTCTCATGAGTTGAGAATCAAAGAGAAGAGGAGATAGAAAAATACTTGATCAAATCACTACATCTCTAAGTACCTTAGATTAGAAATCTAGGGTCTTTAGTTGTTTCACTTGCTTTTGGTGTGAAGGTAGAGCCTTGAATCATATCTCTCGGGTGGATCATCTCGGACCAAAGAAGACCAGCCTACAAGCTTGATTCCGAAGTTTCGAGAAGCTAAAGAAGAGGATTTGAAGACGAAGGACACGACTACAAAAGTTGTTATTCCAACCGAGTAGTATAAAACCTTCTTGTTAAATAGTTTTAGTGTTTGGATAGATTCTAGGGTTTAAGTTTCTAGCGCCATTTTATAAAATTTAAAGTTTTTCATTCCGCAAATACCGCGGGTTAGCGGTAAGGGCGCTAGGAACTTCATCATGGTATTAAAGTCATCCATACACGTAAACTAGTTGTAGACGATACTTAAGTTTCGAAACCTGACAAATTTTCACTTTTTCAAAACCCAAGATCTCAAGTTTCTGTTCGAAATTTTTTTAGTCTCTAAAATTTTTTTGGAGTATTGCAGAAGGATGATATTTGTATGAAAATGACACAGAATGAAAATGAACTAAAACAGAGAACATTTGGCCACTGAAAAATTCCTTTTGGCTGCTTATTGCGGCCAAACTTTCTCTGATTGGTCTCTTCTTTTTTTCTCTGTCTTGCGTTTTGGAAAATGGGATTTTTGTTATATTTTTTTTTGCCCAGATTTGGTTAAGTACCGTTTGTGCTTAGGGGAAATACGGAAAGTTTTAATACTCAAAACTTTTGCACCATTGATATCTGTGGTGTTGTATATGTGTTTTAAATGTCGTCTAACTGCTATATGTCATTTAGACGGGGTTAAGCATATTTTCTTGTGTTGATGTGATGTATATCTCTGTGATGGTTTATACGGATTGTCGTGTTGGATAGCCCCTCTTGCGATATGTTAGTGTATATGCCCTAGAGGCCATTACTGTATCATACTAGTTTGTATATTACTTAATGGAAGCTTGGGATATTCACCTTGTATAAACAATCTTGCTCAATATAGTAGTATGCTACTTGGTTTGTTTCTACTTCAATGTGTATTTGTGTTTATTTTAGTATATCACTTATACGCATTAGTGGAGCCCTTAGGATCTTTGCTTGATTACCAGCGTTGTGATGGCAGTCACACTAGTGGGGGCTGGGTAATCTATAAGCACATCCTTATACAGGTCCCTAGTCGCAGGACTATCGAGACAGGGCATCGATATTCCGGAGTAGACTAGCGTATGCGCTTCTCATCCCAGTGTGGGAGATGGTCTGTCCCACAGCCATCAGTACGTCGTACTGGAGATAGTATACGGGTGCTCGTTGGGTTACGAGTACACTGGACAGGACTCGTCGGGAACTGACAGGTTGGTATTATACCTATCGTCGGTTATCAGTTCCCAGGTGACATGAGTACAGCTTAGTCCGCTGACTTGACACTGGCACTTCGCCTCGAGTGTGTTCCCACTGCACTTTGATCACTACCCTACCACGGCTCAAAGGAGTCGTGCAAACAGGTGGTGGTTGGGTGCAGTCCCGAAGCACTTGGAGGCAGTGACGGTTAGACAGGATTCGTCTCTCCCGGTATTGGGGGTTGACATCGCGCTGTGTCTAGGAGAGCCATTACACGAGTAGTCTCTGGCCAGGGCAAGCGAGATATACTGGTAGGCTTCCAGTGTTATCTCAGGGTGTTTTGGGCTTCACTCCGACACGACTTGTACCGCTATTAGGGGACTGACGTTTTACCGCCCCCTAGGCCCGACATGCGATGTATCAGACGAACAGACCGGACTGTACGGAGACTGTCACATTCAGACTCAGTAGGAGTACAGATGGGGTTTCACCTCGTCAGCCTTCTTGTCGGCATCTACCTGGGGACCGTTACGCACAGCTAGTGCCGCTTGCGGTCTATGGTTAAACCCACTGCCAGCGTAGTGTCGAGTCTTTAGAGTCCCACACAGAGGGTATTCGCCTCTGGGCAAAACAGAGTAGAGGTCGCATGGTTTTGCGACAGGGTTCGTTCTCATCCGCGCACTTGTGCACGTTTTGGAGTCCGGACGGATATTGCCAGCGGGCTCTGGTTTGAGCCGGATACTGGTATATGTTTTGGGGTTACTTTTATCTCTCAGTATTCATGTTCATCGGAACAAGAATGCAGGTGTGTATGCACAGTTGTTTAAGGAGGAAGAAGAGGTTTTTCATTAGGGTTTCGGAACGGGTGCGCATGCACAGTTGACAGTCGTCTTTTTTTTTTCCAAACCCTAATGAATTTGTGAGATATCTATTAATAATAGTAATTAAATGGAATTATGTTATGGTTGGTTTTGTTGACTTGTTGACCATGGTTGACTTGTTGACCATGGTTGAATGTTTGACCATCATCATTATTTTGCAAGGATGCTCCTTGATTCTTGCCAACATTCATTTAATGAAGTGATGATAGTGGTCATTCCAAAACAACCATCAACTATTCTCATTTGAATTATTATTACTAATTAGATAATTCTTTTTCTTTTGATATGGTTGCAAAAGGAAAAAGATAGCTCATTCTATCATAACCATTCTCTCTCCTCACTTCATCTTCTTCTTCCTCAAGCTCAAGGTGATTCCTTCTCATGTGTTGAGAATCCCTCACCTTGAAAAAGAAAGCACCCCATAGATACTCTCTACTCTCTCTAGGGTTCAAGGTTTAGCAAGCCGGAGATCCTAGTTCACTCAAAGATCGAGGAAGAGCCCAAAGGTTGAACCCTCAGGTGGATCCATCTTCGACGGAAGAAGGCTACGAGGCAAGAACCATCAACCTCTACAAAAGTTTGAAGAAGAAGGAGTTCAAGTTTAGGTATAACCATCTTTCCGAGTAGCTAACTCTCTTTAGCTTGTATGCTAGATTTAGTTTAGGAAAAGATCCCGACTTTGTTTAGTCCATGTTGCCCCTTGCGCTAAAAATTTGATTTTTATACCGTTTCCGCCTCCCCGTAAGAACCGGGGGTCGCAACGTGGACTTACAGGATAGCCCCTCATGCGATATTGGTTGTACAGTTGTGTCTTTTGTATATTCATTATTGCGGGGTGAGCGTCCGACTTGTAGACTACCGTTTCTGCCTGTTTGTATATTTTTTTATTGGGACACGGCCGGGTTGAGGTCGATGGAACTATTGTATATTATTTTATTTCTGTACTAAGACAAACCCGTGGAGAAGTGCTCGAATAGCCGAGTTCTAGAGTGTGCTAGGTGTTCATCTCGCAGTGGTGAGTTCGATCCGTCTCGCTCTAAAATTGGCGGGCTATTCGCCGTACTTATAGGGGTTTTAGGATGACTCATGGTGGAGTGCTCAAGTTATCGGATTTCATGAAGTGCCGGGTGGCCACTCATGACCTAGAGTGCAGGTTGCCTCACATCTAGAATTGGCAGGTAACTTGCCGTGCTCGTATGGGTCATGGTTCGATGTTGTATGAGCTATCCACACAACCGGGGAATGCCGCGTTTCACTTACGGCTCAAATGAAACGTGGGGCTCCTAGATTATCCGCTATTCCATATTGTTTATCGCATGCCTGTGATGTTTATTACATCATGCCTGAGATGACTATATATATAAATGTTGTATATATTTTGCATCTGCTCTAGCTCTGCCCATACACTGTCGTAAGTTAAGCAACCTTATGGTGAAGTCCCCGGACCCCGTGGCGAATGCGGATAGCATATACGTATATTTTATTTTCGTTGTTTTCTTGTATGATAGGAATTAATTGACGGGACCACATTAATTTTGATTAATGTAAGGAAAAATAAACCTAATATGATGTTGTTGGAACCAATTTTTTGAAGACTATAGTCGCATTCTTTTGCTTTGCATAAAGATATTCGGTTAGGAATATCCCATGCCTAATTCCATGAGGAAAGAGCCTTAATCCCTTCACGGGGATTTCGCTCTTAAGCAAAAGTTTGTGTTACTATAGATTGCTCGGTTTTCTTCAAAACCACTTGTTTTAAAAACGGAGTCTAAACCACTCCCTTTCAAAACTACCTGGTTCCTTCAACGATATCAAGTTCATTACGTTAAAGGATTTTTACCAAAAAGCAACTGTAGCCCTTCGTCATTTCAGATAGGTAGCACCTAGTATTCATGCTATATTTGTTGGCATGCGTCAAAGTATAGTGTGCGGTAGCTGGGTGATGCTTATCTGTTGCATAGTGATGCGATTGACTGGGACAGTCGCACAACTTTATTGGTATGCCCCTAGGACTTGTGCGGGTGGGTTCAAGTTAATCAAGATAATGACAGGTAGAACTTGACCATCGGACTATGATTTGTTGGTATGTGTCAAGATCACAGGTCATTAGGGGTAAAAACTGTAAGTGCACGGCGGCGCCCCGGCCTCCATCCCGAGGCCAAATGCGGAAGCGATGGCTAACTTTAAATTTTCTTGAACCGGCACCACCGCGCACTAGAACCCGGATCGTACCATTAACTAGTCATAGCTGTCTACAAGATGGGGAAGAGAGATATACCGAGTGATCTGTGTCCTCCGGTCTTCTCGTCGTCGTCCCGATCTCCCGCGGAGTCTCCGGTGTCCACCTCGTCGCCGGAAGGGCACCACGTCGCCTGCTTCTTTTACGGGCTCCCGCCTCTATACCGAGGCAACTCGGGCATGAAGCTGACGAGTCGACGTGCCCAAGATTTGCTGTAGAATATGTGTAGAACTCATGTCTCATTTTGGGGTAGTGGATATTGCCTTTTGGTGGAGGGATGATACAAGCTTTTGGAGGAGGAGCTAATATGATTTTTGCCAAGCCAAATGAGTGTAAATCCCTACACTAGAATTTTGGACAGCCCCCATGGGGAGTGGCCGGCCATGGCTATTGTGGTGGTGAGAATGGAGTGAGGGAATGAGTGAAAAAGGATAGCCACAAGAATAAGCAAGTGAAAAGAAATGGTTATCATATTCAACCATCATCAAAAGCATGATGACAAAGAAAGTCAAGCAATGATCACTAACAAATCCACACTCCACCAACTAATCAACAACAACCATGATTGCTCCAAAGGTCAAGCCATCATGATAGAAGAAGAAGTCAAATGGTCAAAGGATGGTGCAACCATCATGACACAAGAATATGCAATCACCCCCTTCCACAAATGCGTATTTGCACAATTGCAAATAAGCCCTCCTCCACCAAACTTCGGCCATTTGAAAGATACAAATGAAAATGGCCGAAACGGAAAGCAAACTGGCAACTCCATAAAACTGGTCCCGTAATAAATTACAGGAAAACCTCGATACTGTGCAGACACACCCGCATCTGTATTCCGACCGAAATACATATGCAATGAGACAAAATCTACACTGTACTATACTAGGATCCGGCTTATATCAAAGCCGGCTAGTAATGTCCGTTCGATCCTGATCCGTGCAATACCGCACGTATCTGATCGAACCCTGCCATATAACCATACGGCCAGTAGTACAAACTGTCCGATCCTGATCCGTGCAATACCGCACGTATCTGATCGGACCTTGCCATATCTCCATACGGCCTCTACAGCTTTTCGCCCGAAACTTGAGTAACTGAATGTGGGGGACTCTAAAGACTCGTCAACACCTTGGTTGTGGATTTAACCACTAGCACGTCAGAGGTATAAGCCAATACGTAACGGGCTACCAGGTATTGACCAAAAGGGACGTCGATGAGTGAACTCATCCCGACACCCTACTGAGCTTGTCAGTGACAATATCCGTACAGTCCGGTCCGTTCGTCTATGAGCATCGCATGGCGGGCCTAGGGGGTTGGTAATAGTCAGACCCCCAAAAGCGGTACAAGTCGTGTCGGAGTGTAGCCCAGAACACCCTGAGATACTACTGGAATACCTACCAGTAAATCTCCTGCCTCGGTCGAGGGCTTCGTGTAATGGCTCTCCTAGACACAGCGCGACCTCACCCCCAATACCGGGAGAGACGAACCCCTGAAGATACGCTCACTGCCTCCATATGGCTCGGGACTGTACCCAACTAAAACCTGTCTGCACGTCTCCTTTGAGCGTGGTAGGGTAGTAATCAAAGTACGGTGGGAACTCACACGAGACAAATGACGATCCCCAGGTCGATGAACTAACCTGTACACATGTCACCAGGGAACTGCTATCTGACGTCAGGTATAGGACCAACTAGCATGTTCCCGGCGAGTCCTGTCCGGTGTACTCATAACCCAATGAGCACCTGTATACATCTTAGGTGATCCAACTGACACCAGTGGCTTGTGAGACCGGCTACCGCCCCTCGTCGGGGTCTCGACTGTATACACTAGTCTACTCTGGAGTATCGATGCCCTGTCTCGAAACTCCCACGACTAGGGACCTTTTAAGGATGTGCTTATAGACCACCAGCTCCCACGTATATGATCGCCCTCATACAGCTGGTAGTCAAGCAAGAATCCTAGGGGCTCTATCAACGTGTAATAGCGACCTGTCAGGTCACCTAAAGCAGTACACGATGATAAAGGTAAACCAGATAGCATACTATCATCTTGAGTAAGACTGTCCTATTGGGACAGGTCCTCCCTCAATCATTGCAATCACGTGCCTGTGATCCAATAATTGACTCTGAGGGCACTATCTCCAACAATCTCCCACTTGCACTCAAGGCTAATTATTGCGATGTCGCATACTCACAGCCCGTGTGATACCGGACACCCAACTCCTCTACTAGTCAGTCTCACAAAACTCGTTTGCGAAACTATTGCGTTCGAGAAATAGCCTCAGTGAGTGGATCCGCTTTGATGTTTCTTTCTATGTCTCTCTATATCTCAAGTTCGCGGAGAAAGCCATCTCTCGAAATGAGCAATACATGTCTTAGAATGTGTCTGGATGTCTGATGGGACTTAGCTCATAAATGAACTCCAAATCCAAACTTCTTAGACTGTATCGTCAACAGAACTTAATCAGTATCCTGCGCCATGCCTCCCTCAGTATTGCCTTGGACCACCTGTCCAAAATACTGCCCCTCGTTAGAAGGAAAACTATAACTTTGACAACCTCCTTGTCGTCCAGGTCACCTTGGAAGCCTGGAATGATAACTGTCTCCCGAATGAGGCTGTTGTTATCATATCCCTAGAACATCCACTTATGTTCTAAAACTGCTTCCGACTGTTTCTCTAGGATAGGATCAATGTCAACTTATTGCATCTAGTGCAAGAACAATATCTGGTGTGGTACTTGACATCTCATGATTGACTCAATTGCTTGAGCAAGTGATCTGCCAATCATGCACATCCCTCTCCCCTTTAGTCTATAATACACCTTTAGAGAGGGTGACTCCATTACCTGCAGGTACACTACCGTGCCAGGAGTCGTCCATTCTAAATACTCTTAGAATGTTGTCTAAGTACCCTTAATTGGGAAACCACCCAAATCTAGATCTAAAACCATAGATCTAGTAACCAGTATGTCTGATATAAAATCCATTTCCTTTGTGGAGAAACCACTGTGTGACGGCCAAAGTATAACCGATCGTAGTATATGAGTTTCTTTTCCTATTCTGTGTATGTCATCCAAATACCATGACATCACACCCTACTACCTCCTCAACAGATCCATCCCCTATTCTGACGAAGTCAAATCTATGACTGTCACGTCAGAAATAGATGATCTATCTCCGCTATACCTGCTTTAGTCTATAAATAGACATAAGCCAACTGTCCACCAATGCTTCCGCTGCTCCCACTGACTACGACAACCCTCTGCCAGAGTCATATACACGTACACTTCTAAAACTAGTTTAGAACGACGCTATAATCATCCTCCCGCCGGGTCTCACAGTCTGGAACAACAGCAATGGAAATTGTGGGTAAACAAGAACTTCCCTGTCACCGTCCTTGAGGCTACCAGAGTACCTCTCGGGTGCCTGAAGTTACCCACCTTATCTGCGGAGTGGCCAATGGAATGTCAATCCAGATTGAATCTTTAGGCTCCTATGAAATCTTCAGTAATCGTTTGTGGTTCTGGAATCACTTCCAGTTCTACCATACTCCCACTACTGTTTTCTGAAAAAAAATCCATTTTTAATAAAACTGTGGCGAGTCTAGAACAATATTTCTATTGATCTGCCAGATGGTAGAAAGTCAACCATCGTCATAGCCTGGGTCAACCCACAAACAGCCATTACAGAAACGTGCCTTGAGTTATCCAGAGTCTGGTTTTAATCATAAGCCGGACAACTCCCCGTACCTTAACACCGTTAAGATACGAACTGTTCTATATCCAATATAGAACCAGAGGCACTGATTTAATTGAACCAGATTCAAATCATGCAGCTGTCTCCAGTGCATGTTAACTAAATGGAAAGAGACCGATCAGCGTTACTCAACTTAGGAATGCTTCCAATTATGAGTAACCTGAAAGAGAAGCAAGTTCTCTTAGTCATTACTATCAACTGAATACCATACACAAGTATCCACATCTTCGATCACTTTGAAGAATCCCGATACTTGCGATACCTGGTTCTCTACTTTATTCAAATACCTATAACTTCTCAAAATTCAGACCCTGTGTTTCCACGAAACAGCTGTCTAAAAACTAGAGAAGTCATAAGTAAACCGAATATAGTACGAGAACCAACCCCTCTGTCCTCATGGACGCTGGACAACATACAATACTCTGTATAAGTCCCTTGAGTCTGATAACTCATTCACTGTGTGTCGTAGGTTGAAAATTGTACTTATGGTTAAGAAGAATTACACCGCTGTTTAATGCTCCTTACCTAACCATCCACTGATATAGATAAATGTCACAGACATAATTTCAGAAAGGTATATCTCACTCTATGAAAATAGACGTACAGATATATCAATTTGAAATTGGTGCATAACAGCGGATATTCAAAACCAAAAAAATTTGCCGTCCGGCAAACAATCCAGGCGATTTCCTCAAATATGACCGATTACAACGAATCCCGATATAATGAGGATGATCACCCTATTCCCAATAACTTACTCCCACTCATCATCTGTAAAACCATACAGATGTGAGAATCATACCTGGTAAATACATACCCTGGAGCAAATATCTAATTGGGAAATCAGTTTTCCTTTAACAGTACACAGTGAAACTGAAACATTGAAATGTTTCGATGGGGTATCCCGGTAGTAATGCCTCTTCCATTATCCAGATTCACAACTGTAACCTTGTAATTCTTTGCCATCTTACCAAATCCCTTTATATGTCTTTAGTCATTACCTTCTGTACACCCCTTTAGGCCAAATGGTTTTCTTCCTTCCCTACCGTTCGGCACCAGCCTATGGTTTGGAAGAAGACTATCCAATAAGCATAATGGGTGTACTGTCCTAATCCTAGGAGCACTCGCAATGAGAGAAGGTGAAGATAAAAGACAACCGATTAAACCTTATTCCTATTTCTCCTGAACCAGAATCCATCCCCGAACTGGAACAAGTTCCTTTCGAGTTCGTATATAACCATACGATGGAGTATCCAATAAACTGTGGATCTTCGTAGTGATACGGAGTGTTCTGGAGAAATACAAAGGTGATTTAGGATTGGCGAATAAATACTTGGTTTGGTCGTGAATAGCAGTCGCAATCTACTTTGCCCTCTTACTAATCCCTTGCTTTGTCTTAACTTAATACCTTCTGTACACCATCGTTATGCTAATTGGTTTTCTTCATTCCCCACCATTCGGCACCAGCCTAAGGTTTGGAAGAAGACTATCCAATTTGCGTAATAGGTGTACCATCTCCTAAACCAAGGAGTACTCGTAATCTGAGAGAAGGTAAAATGAAAAGACAACTGAATAGTCCTATCCGTTTTCTCCAGAACCGGAAACCATCCTCGAATAAATTCCTTCGAGTTCGTATCTAACCATACGATGGTTTTGTCCAATGGAAGTGGACGTTTGTAGTAATACGGGGTGTCCTGGAGAAAAAGGTAAAAGTAGGAGTGGCAATGAGGTTTGCAACTCTGACAATCCAAAAGCCAGTGTTAAGAAGGTTCGGTTAATTTTGGTCACTGAGTCATAGTCTTAGGGTCGGGTCAATGGTCGCTGCTATAGAGAGAGAAAAAAGAAACACTCAGCGTGCACTCTATCCTAGATCAGAATGGTTACCAATTTATCTAATATGGAAAACTCCCACTGTACCGTCAAATTCTCCTCCAAACCTAAAAGAAGAATTAGTCGGGATCACCCGAGGAGTAAACCAACTCATCAGTAGGAATCGGGATCCAACTATCATCGCATGATAACGTGACGGAATCCGCTCACCTCATCACACTCCAGAAGGTATGCGCATATCTGGCAAGTTTCAGTTCTTTTGAAACTCCCGATGTGGATTTTTGCCCCATGCTCTTATGACCTTGACTAAGGCCAACAAATCATAAGTCACATGTCAAGTTCTGCCCGTCATTGTCCAGGTTGATTTGAACCCACCCGTACAAGCCCTTGACTAGGGCCAACAAGGCTATACGACTGTCCCAAACCAACGCATCTATCTATGCAACATATGAACACCCAAATAGCTACCAAACACTGTGCCTTGACTATGGCCAACAAACACAGCTTGAATACTATTGACTATCCATATGAAACGACGGAGGGCTACGAATGGTTTCTGGCGAAAACCTTTAACGTAAAGAACTTGATATCGTTGAAGGAACGGATAGCTTTTAAAAATATAGTGACGAAAACCTTTGCTAAAGAGGTCACTCCCGGTGAAGGGATCTCGGCTCTTTCCCCGTAGAATGAGGTGCAGGATATTCCAACTGAATACCACGGTGCAAAGCAAAAGTAATCGTCTATAGTGAAGTCATTGCCCTGACGCAAACTTTTTGTCCAAGAGGTCACTCCCGGTGAAGGGATCTCGGCCCTTGCCTCGTTGAGTGAGGAGCAGGATATTCCAACTGAATACCACAATGCAAAACAAAAGAGAACGTCCTTGCAATAACAGCTTTTTGAAAAGTGTTCCAACAACATCAGATTAGGTTTGTTTTAACTTGCATTGATCCGAATCAACGCAGTCCCATCAATTGATCACACCGCAAAGAACGAAAATATACTGATGTACGTATGTGCCATCCACATTCGCCACTGGGTCCCGTCATTACCTGTTAGGTTAGCTAACTAACGACAGAGCGGGGACTGGACTAGCGCGGATGTAAAACATATACAACATCTACTAATATATATACCAATATATTATATTTCGCTCAAGGCGTCATAAAATGCAAAATCACAGAAATGTACAGCATCACAGAACAATACAGATATCTGGTATCCCCGGGTTTCACAGAGCCACTACTGAAACCCGACGTTCCCCTGGTCGTGTGGATAGCCTGTGCAATATAATCCTAGACCCCTACGGGCGCGGCAAGTCACCCGCCAAAACCTGAAGCGAGGCAGCCCCCTTCAGTACCGTGAATGGACCACCCAGCACTTCACGGAATCCGGTAACTTGGGCACCCCTCCTGGGTCAACCTGTACCCCCTACGAGTGCGGCAAATAGCCCGCCAATTCCAGAGTGAAGCCCCTTCCGTCTCAATGCCATGAGATGCGGGCTTGTTGCCTTCTAGAATCCGGCTATCCGTGCACCCCCGCCGCGGGGTAATCCTAGTACAGAAAGTAAAATATACATACAACGGGTACATCGACCGCAACCTGGTCGTGCCCCAAAATAATAATACAATCAGGCAGTGACGGCAGTCCACATGTCGGACGCTCGCCCCGCAATATCAAATGTACATAATACAACCACAACTGTACTAGCATTGCATCCAGGCTATCCCCCACGACCAATCAGCAACAACACAGCATAACACAGAACATCAACGTGAAAGTCACGTTCGCAAATCCGTCTAACCGGGCTATAGCAGTTAGACTGGATTTACCGATCAAGTGACATTCACGGTCGCAGATATAATGTAAATACTGTGAACTAATGTATTTAAAATATCCGATCGATTAAATTTTATCAAGTGGGCCCCCGAGTACTACTGTAGCACATCAAGAAATTCTGGGCCCAAATATAATATTTGAAAAACCCTAAAAACAACCCATAGAGCAACTGCAGAAATTTGATGCAGTGATCTCAACATAGTGCGGCAGAACCGCGGCCTAAAGGGGTGTTTGGCTGCGGTTTCGCACTCCTACTGTGGAGTCATTGTATCGAATTTCTACAGTGTTCTTAGAATTTCCAGTACATCACTTTTCTACAACCTGAAAAAATTTTCGAGCAAGGAAAAATTCGACAGAAAACTGATGTGAAGAAAACGCGGGTTTTTGGAATTTTGGTCGATCGGAAATGTAAAACACATTAGACAAAGCTAGACTATGTTAATGGGGAGGCTCTGATACCACTGTAAGTGCACGGCGGCGCCCCGGCCTCCATCCCGAGGCCAAATGCGAAAGCGATGGCTAACTTTAAATTTTCTTGAACCGGCACCACCGCGCACTAGAACCCGGATCGTACCATTAACTAGTCCTAGCTATCTACAAGATGGGGAAGAGAGATATACCGAGTGATCCGTGTCCTCCGATCTTCTCGTCGTCGTCCCGATCTCCCGCGGAGTCTCCGGTGTCCACCTCGTCGCCGGAAGGGCACCACGTCGCCTGCTTCTTTTACAGGCTCCCGCCTCTATACCGAGGCAACTCGGGCACGAAGCTGGCGAGTCGACGTGCCCAAGATTTGCTGTAGAATATGTGTAGAACTCATGTCTCATTTTGGGGTAGTGGATGTTGCCTTTTGGTGGAGGGATGATACAAGCTTTTGGAGGAGGAGCTAATATGATTTTTGCCAAGCCAAATGAGTGTAAATCCCTACACTAGAATTTTGGACAGCCCCCATGGGAAGTGGCCGGCCATGGCTATTGTGGTGGTGAGAATGGAGTGAGGGAATGAGTGAAAAAGGATAGCCACAAAAATAAGCAAGTGAAAAGAAATGGTTATCATATTCAACCATCATCAAAAGCATGATGACAAAGAAAGTCAAGCAATGATCACTAACAAATCCACACTCCACCAACTAATCAACAACAACCATGATTGCTCCAAAGGTCAAGCCATCATGATAGAAGAAGAAGTCAAATGGTCAAAGGATGGTGCAACCATCATGACACAAGAATATGCAATCACCCCCTTCCACAAATGCTTATTTGCACAATTGCAAATAAGCCCTCCTCCACCAAACTTCGGCCATTTGAAAGATACAAATGAAAATGGCCGAAACGGAAAGCAAACTGGCAACTCCATAAAACTGGTCCCGTAATAAATTACAGGAAAACCCCGATACTGTGCATACACACCCGCATCTGTATTCCGACCGAAATACAAATGCAACGAGACAAAATCTACACTGTACTATATTAGGATCCGGCTTATACCAAAGCCGGCTAGTAATGTCCGTTCGATCCTGATCCGTGCAATACCGCACGTATCTGATCGAATCCTGCCATATAACCATACGGTCAGTAGTACAAACTGTCCGATCCTGATCCGTGCAATACCGTACGTATCTGATCGGACCTTGCCATATCTCCATACGGCCTCTACAGCTTTTCGCCCGAAACTTGAGTAACTGAATGTGGGGGACTCTAAAGACTCGTCAATACCTTGGTTGTGGATTTAACCACTAGCACGTCAGAGGTATAAGCCAATACGTAACGGGCTACCAGGTATTGACCAAAAGGGACGTCGATGAGTGAACTCATCCCGACACCCTACTGAGCTTGTCAGTGACAATATCCGTACAGTCCGGTCCGTTCGTCTATGAGCATCGCATGGCGGGCCTAGGGGGTTGGTAATAGTCAGACCCCCAAAAGCGGTACAAATCGTGTCGGAGTGTAGCCCAGAACACCCTGAGATACTACTGGAATACCTACCAGTAAATCTCCTGCCTCGGCCGAGGGCTTCGTGTAATGGCTCTCCTAGACACAGCGCGACCTCACCCCCAATACCGGGAGAGACGAACCCCTGAAGATACGCTCACTGCCTCCATGTGGCTCGGGACTGTACCCAACTAAAACCTGTTTGCACGTCTCCTTTGAGCGTGGTAGGGTAGTAATCAAAGTACAGTGGGAACTCACACGAGACAAATGACGATCCCCAGGTCGATGAACTAACCTGTACACATGTCACCAGGGAACTGCTATCTGACGTCAGGTATAGGACCAACTAGCATGTTCCCGGCGAGTCCTGTCCGGTGTACTCATAACCCAATGAGCACCTGTATACATCTTAGGTGATCCAACTGACACCAGTGGCTTGTGAGACCGGCCACCGCCCCTCGTCGGGGTCTCGACTGTATACACTAGTCTACTCTGGAGTATCGATGCCCTGTCTCGAAACTCCCACGACTAGGGACCTTTTAAGGATGTGCTTATAGACCACCAGCTCCCACGTATATGATCGCCCTCATACTGCTGGCAGTCAAGCAAGAATCCTAGGGGCTCTATCAACGTGCAATAGCGACCTGTCAGGTCACCTAAAGCAGTACACGATGATAAAGGTAAACCAGATAGCATACTATCATCTTGAGTAAGACTGTCCTACTGGGACAGGTCCTCCCTCAATCATTGCAATCACGTGCCTGTGATCCAATAATTGACTCTGAGGGCACTATCTCCAACAAAAACCATATAGAGAGTTTCAAACATAATAGAAACTTGCAATGTGTGTGCATACCTTCTGAAGTATGGTGACTAGAGTGGCTTCCATCTAAATTATCACGTGATGATAGTTGGGTCCCGATTCCCACTGATGAGTAGGATTACTCTCGGGAGATATTTTTCACCTCACAATTAGCTAACCTATTAAGTGACTAGAAAGGTGTTAATGGGGTTATGTCTCTGCTGAAACAAGGTTTATTTTAATTAGGCTTGTGTGAGAGTACGGGGAACCTCCTTCGGAGTACCAACACCCACCTGGCTAAATGATTAGCGAACTTATAATATGTAAATGATCCCGACCAGTTCTCCTTTTAAGGTTTGAAGGAGAATTCGAGAAAACAGTGAGAGCCATCCTGATTAGATAAATTAAAAACCAATCTAATCTTGTAAGACCATACGCTGAGTGTTTCTTTTCTCTCTCTCCAAATAGCAACCATGTCATGCCTTAATCAAGATAATAAAATGTATGACTTGACCGAACTAGCTAATTACACTGGGCTGGGAAACGTCGGTTCGGCTTTAACTTGTGACAACTATCATAGGTATGGACAAGGGAAAGAGGATTGCAAGGACTTCTGTAACGACTCTGAATTTTCTGTATAAAATTTTTTCTTCTTAAAGTACAGAAAGGAGTTTACAAGTCTGAGCACAATTTAAAAGTTATTCTTGTTTAAGAACAGCAAAAAATAACTTGTAGCTCACTGATAAAGTCTCTACACTGCTGTGACATAGGCCATGTGTTCGAATCCCCTTAGGCACACTATATTTTTTTCTGAATTTTCTATTAAATTTTTTGGAAGCCCAAAAGTTTACACGTGCAATCCACATAAAATGAAAATTCTGAAGAAAACAAATATGTGCAAAATGTTGTATTTATCGGCATGGACACGTGGCTTCAGTCCGACAGCTCCCCTATACTTTTAGACTGGCGAGATCATGCCTAGGGTTGGTGGCGACGGCCCCCATTGGTAAAACATCCCCGTGCTCTGCACATAAGACTCTTCTCCTACCCCCATTACCCCTGCACTGTTTGATTTCTCTGAATTTAAATAGAGACTCCAATTTCATCTTTAAATCCAATTTTAATGCATTTTAATTCATTTTTTCAATTCGAAAACCCTAATTCTCCACTATAAATACAACCTCATACCCTAGCTTTTCCTTATTCTGAAATCTCTAGCCAAAATTATCAAATTTTTCTAAGTACAAGTAGAGTAGAAGTGGAGTTAGCCCAAGACCAACTTCCGGCGAGAAATCGAGCAAGTTCCGGCGACCCCGCGACGCCGCAACGATCAAGCTATCTTCTTCTACCTCTTTCCTACCCTTCTAGCTAGTAAATCCCACCTCATTCTTCTCTTTCGACATAAAAAATTCTCTTTTTCAAAACATGTCGGTAAGTTGAGTTACACCGACTTTTGATTCTAAAATCTTGAAATCACATTTTTTCTTAATCATTGCTCATATATATTCTTAACATATGTTTATAACCATAAAACTAATAATTAAAAACAACTTTCACCTTAAATCACCATGTTAAATAACTTTAAATTGAGTTTTACATTTAAATACCATGAACTTTGTATATACCATATTTTATTACTTTGCTTAATCATACATCTAGAAAACTTCACGGGGTAATGACCTATCCCTCATATACATACATGTTTACATAGCACGATACCCTTAGAAACATATTTCTGTGGCAAATACAATATTTCATTAAAATACCATCGACTATAAAAACCCTGTTTTCTTTTTAATTGTATTATTAAATTCTTTGTGATTATGCATCTACAAGCCATTTTGGGGAACCCGCTATTGGATGGTAAGGATTATCACACATCCTCGGGCTAGTAGAAAGAGATGCAGACCTTCTCACGGAGCATTCGGTCTCGAAATATTTTTAATACGATTTTTAGGAAAAACGAGATTTTCTAATTAATAATAAAATTAAATTTTAATATTATATAAATATTATCAAATCACATAATTTCAAGTTATAATAAAATTCCATGTTTTTTTTTCTAAAACTAAAAGAATGATAAGTTTCACTAAAATACTATCAAGTATCAATACAAGACAAGTCTTACACTAAAATATTTTGAACTATTCAAGCTATGTAAATATTCACTAATATACCTCACTCTTTAAAATTCACATCCATGAAAACTCTAAAGAACACAAATAATTACTCGAGGTTTATTTTGAAAGTATATAAAATACTTTTCATAAAACCCCTTCGAGTTATATAAAATTACATTAAGGACCTTAGTAAGTATAGATTTAAGCGAGATCAATTCTCTTAAGCCTCAGGGAGCCGGAGAAAGTGAGTGCTTGCCTATTTAAGGTAGAAAAACTTAACGGAGTTATCAATGATAATTGTCTTGGAAAAAGACACAAATCCTACCGTCTATGTGCAGCAGTTACCGATAACACCCAAATATAATTCAGGATCCAAATCTGTTTTAAAGTGTCTGATTCAATCTGAGTCTAAGTCTAATCTGAATCCAATATACCAAACATGAATACTTGAACCTGAACTTGAATACCAGAACAATATCAACATGCAAATATGACTTGACTTGACCGAACCATGGCTATATCTTGACTTGACTACCTGACTACTTGATCCATCCTGAACCTGATTATATGAACAACTTGTATCCATGGTCTCGGCAAGTCTGATAACTACAATCAATACAATATACATTACGGGGTTTAATGGGGTAGATTGGTACGAAATGTATTCGAAGTAGAACGAGATGGTCACTAAAAGACACCTACATGAATATCCTGTGCCATTGTCCTGTGAGTTTTGACGGGGCCTTGTACTACGGGTTACCATAGTCCACGGAGCAAGTTGGACTCCTCTCGTATACACTGATACCTTCTGTACCAAGCTACAAACAACTACGTTAGTATAACAAATATATACCTGTAAAACTTACCAGTCATATACTCTCTACTTATCCTATTCTATTCTACTCTTACTTTTGGGACTTACCGAGCACTAGTTCGCTGATGACATTCCTGCCTCTTTCTTTCTTTGGAATATTCGTCAGGAGATCGAGCCCAGCCAGGATGACTTGGACCAGTTCACAGAGCAGCCATACTTCTAGCTTTTACTTGTACTTGCTTTCCAGTTTATATGCCATTGTTTAAGCATTGCTTTATATCATTGTACATTTTCTTTTCAAATCAGTTGTAATATAAAGAATGAAAGTTAATAAAAAGTTGATGTTCATATTACATCTCTTTTTATACTTGTGCATTTATTTATATTGCTTATTTACGCACAACGTGTTTACTTCTGAGTAAATACGTCGCGTGCCCGTCACGTCTACTTCTCCGTGTCCTAGGAAGCGGGGCGTGACAGCTTCCACATGACCCTAATGAATGAGAAGCATTCTAATGCATCTTCTTCGGGTGTATTTGTTATTGAGAACTGTTTTTCGGTCAACCTTACCATCTGTTAGTTGTATGTATGCCCTAGAGACCATTATTGTACATGATTGTATATTTATAATGGATGCTTGGACATATATAGGGAGGACTTTCTTACTCGACATGATAGTATGCTATCTGATTACTCTTTATCTTAACATCTAGACTAGTATAGTGATACTGTCTTGCTCTCACATGTTTATAAAACTCTTAGGATGTGTACATGACTACCAGGATTATGATGCAGATCATACTAGTGGGACCAGGGTAGTCCACAAGTTCATCCTTTAACTGTTCCTAGTCGTGGGTGTATCGAGACGGGGCATCGATATTCCAGAGTAGACTAGCGTATACGTTTCTTGACCTATTTGATGGGCAATGGATGAACCCATATCCATTGGTGTTTGACATCAAAGATTGTATACGGGTGCTCAGTGGAGACTGGGTACACTGAATATGTGTAATACCCAGCCCCTTTTCTTACCAATATCTGTATTTCTATTTCACTTATAAAATTTATTTATTTTTCTTATAATTATTCAATTATTTCTAAAACCCACTTTAAACACCAAACCAAGAAAATCATCTTTTCTAAATAACCCATAACCTTATTTTCTCTGCAGCCCAATACCCTCAGCAGCCCACTTCCTTAAAAATTTATTTTCTTTTCATTTTCCTCAATCAAAAATTTCCCAAGCCCATTCGTTTTATAACAAAATCCCCTCTTTTCCTTTTCCCTAAACTTAAAGTTCGCGGCCCGGCCCCATCTCACTGAGCCCATCTCTTTCTAAACAAAAATTCCCTTTAATTCCTTCTCAGAACCTGGGCCGTTCCTTCTATTCTAATTCATTTATTATTAAAACCTTTGGCCCGGCCCACTCCCCGCAGCCCGCGTCCACGCTCCAACCCGCACCCGCGCGCCTACCCGACCCGACCCCACTCCTGTTCATCTTCTCCCTTCCCTCTAACGGTAACTCCCCCGTTTCGCGCGTGATTCCTTTTCCCAGCCGCGCCTCGCGCCCACGCTCACGCCCCGCTCCTGCCGTTACGCCCTCGACGCGCGCATCTCTCTCCTTTCATAATTTTCCTCCCCTCTCTTTTCCACTGTCTAGACCTCTCCCCCTCGAGCCAAGTCAGTCCCCTCCGTTTCATCTTCGACTCCGACCACCACACCCCCGATCTCGACGCTATCATCAAGGTCGTCGCATCATCTCCCTCACCACCACCCTCACACCCATACCCTCACACCCCCGTCGAGCGCCCTGCACGCCAACCCTGCACCCGAGCTTGGCCGCCCCTGCGCCGACGACCAGCGAACCCCTCATCGTCGTCGTCGTCGCCATCCTCTTCACCATCCCTTTCTCTCTCACTCTCTATCTGTCCCTACTCTCTCTCTTTCTCACTCTGCTCAACACCCTCTCTCACCCTGTTCTCTCTAACTGTCCCTCTCTGTCTCTGTCGCTCTCTCAGCCCTCTATCTCTCTGTGCTCTCTCCTTCTCACAGCATACACACTCTCCCTCTCTCTTGATCTCTCATCTCAGCACTCTCTCACTCTATGCCCCCTCTCCTTCTCTACTCTCTCAATTCTCTCTCTCACACCCTCTAACTCTCAGCTCTCTTTCTCTTTCTCTGCATACTCTCTCTCTCTCTCTCTCGTTTCCCTCTCTCTCTAATCTCTCAGCCTACTCTCTCTCTCTCAATCCCCTCTGCTCACTCTCTTTCCCTAATTCTCTCTCTCAAAAAAAAAACCCATACAAAATCATTTACTTTACAATCACTCACTGCGGCTATTACCGGAGCGACACCGTCGACCGTCGTCGACCCCAGTACACTCGCAGAGGATCATCAAGCACCCCTCAATCTCCAGCAACCGTGCAACGGCTCCGGACAACTCCGACGCGAGATCCGCATCTCGATCCAAGCTCACGCGAATCGGTTCCACGGCGTATATCGCGCGTTCGTGACACCGTTGCTGCCGTGCTACCCCGAGACAATTCCAGGCAAGTTCTTTACTTGCTTACATGCTATTTTATCTATGTTACAAACCAACATCGTATATAAATCGTGCTTTACCTTTCTGTTAGATTATTCGACACAACTGTTCGATGCTTGTTCCCTTAGGAAATCATTATCAATTTTGGCGGAACTAAATAGTTTTGCTTGGCCCGTATGGCTGTGAACTTAGTTTATGAATTTTGTTGGATAATTTGATCGTTAACGACTAAAACAACTGCCCCCAAGTTTGACCGTAAAACTGGAATTTTACTGTACCTGAAAACCGCTAAATTCACCATAAATCATATACACACTAGAACGGTGCGTTCGAGGGCTCAAAACGAAGCCAACTCGATGAAATTTAATCCTACACTGGTTTTCTGACATTTCTGTATTTAAACTGTGATGATATTTGTATCGGAGTGCGACTCTGGACTGCAGTCCAGAGCGACTCAAGTCGTGCTTGCTGTTCCATATTGGATACCACAGGATTTACTTAACTCGTAGGTTGCGGAACTCCGCTGTTTATTATAGATAAATCTGTTATCTAGACAACACAATTGATTTCATTCTTTTTCGTTACCGTTTGATATTTAATCTGTAATTTAGAAGATCGGACACATAACAGTCCCAGCAGAATCAGAATTGACATGTTAATATTAAACAGATTATAACTCCTAACGTACAGACGCGATTGAAGATCCGTTTGTTGCGTTGAAAACCTTATTGAAAACCCTAGAATTCATCCAACTGTAGCATCGCTAAAATCTAATCCCAACTGGGGTTAAAATGCGTTGCGAAACGGACATCTGATTCTGAAACCGGATTTCCAGCCGCGAGCGCTTAAAATGAAATGGTTATAACTATTGATCCTGGAACCCGTTTGGCTTGAAACCAAATTAGATGGATAGCTAACTGAACATACTAATTACTACCTGCTTATCATTTCGCCAAATTATATACGTACGTTTCATGATAAATCGTGCAAGTGAAAGAATGTTGTTTCATAACATACTCATCATGTTTATATACTTGTTCACGCATCATATCATACCCATATCATCGTATTGATAACTTAGTGAAATCGTGCATTTACCCAGTGTTAGATTTTAGTGATGCGAGTACGTCAGTGTTCGTGTATCCGTGTTTAAGTGAAAGTGATACGTACTTGTGCACAATCAGTATCCCTTTTATTCTATTGCATTGTCGACGTCTGTGGGATGCGTGTACGTGTGACCATAAGTGGTATGGGACATTTATGGAAGCGCTTGCACGGGTGTCACAGATAAGGCATCCGACACTGCCATTTATCTTAGGTATTAGTCGGGACGTGCTTGATGGAGGTCCTGCCTCCAATTCTCGCGCAGACTTGTCACGGATCGACTAGTATTTAGGGTGATGGTTAGCGTTTGATGTAGACCACGGGGTGTGGGGTAGTTTAAGTATGAGTTCAACAAAATCTCGGGAGTCCCATGCCGGCTTATATATTTAGGGAGTTATATGGAGATTTACAGGGTACGTGATATATACACCGTGATATTCTTGTTACATGTTGGGCCCGTGGTCCCTTGCCCTTGGGTTCTACCCTTGGGTGGAGGACACTTGCGAGTGGTTGACTCTCACACTTAGACTGACGATAGGCTTAGTGACCTGTACAGTGAGACTTAGAGACTGATAGGGTTACGGACATTTATATACCTTATACTGTGTTGATATACGTGACATATCGTTATACTGTTTTACTGTTCCGCTGCATTGATCTCTGCTCGGTTATATTCATGCTGTCATTGATTTACTGTTATTCATATCCATTACCACTGTTAGAACTGTTACTTGATTATATACATTATATTGCTATTGTGTCGCTCTGACGACCTGAGTATGCATGCTCAGCGTGAGGAGAAGATTTAGCCTGGACCAGTGCATCACAGACTTCTTGACTTGCCTTCCCGAGTTACATTCATTGGTTCCACCTCAGGTCAGTCTTTACATTGTTTACTTCAGTTACTGCATTTCTCATTACCTGCGCATTATATACTGTTTACCATGATAAACTAGAAGCCGAAGTGTGACTACGGCAGGATATTTCCTTGACCGTAGGAGCATGGCTGGCCTTGTCTACCCTTCGTATTCCGTATTTTGGGAAGCGGGGTGTGACAATATGACTCGCCGAGAACTCCTAGATGGTATTATAGCTAACGTCAGATAGCAGTTCTCTGATGACACTGGTACATGTTAGTCTGTAGACCCGAGATTGTCATAGAGTCTTGTGTGATTATCACCGTGCTTTGATTTCTATCTTACCACGTCCAAGAAAGCGTGCAAACATGAGGTTTTTGGGTTCAGTCCCGAGTCACATGGAGGCAATGAGCGATAGGAAGGGTTTCGTCTCTCCCAGTAGTCGGGGTTGATGTTGCGCTATACTCGATTGGCCATAACAGGAAGTCTCTGACCAGGGTTGATACTGAGATTTATTGGTAAGTGTTATCAGTAGTTTCTCGACCCGTTATGAGTCTCACATCGGCATGACTTATCAAGTTATTGGGGTCTGACGTTTGCCACCCCCAGATTTGATATGCGATATATCAGACGAAGAGACTGGACTGTACGGTAGTGTTACTTACTGGATTCACGGGAGTTTGGACAAGCTTGCTTGTTGAAATTCTAATCGCTCAATACCTGGATAGCCGTTACGTCCAGCCAGTACCGCTGACAGCTTGTGGATGACTGATATGATCATCACCTACTGCTGGCGTATTGACGAGTCTTTAGAGTCCTACACAGAGGTTTCCTGGCTCAAGCGAAACGAAGTAGGGCACATATGTGATATGTGTGGGACCGAGATTAATACGTGTATGTGATACCGTATTCTAATCTCGCGATACAGGTTATATGTGTTATAACCGGATTGTTGAATCAAGTGTTGATTCAATGATATGTTATATGTATATGTGATATGCATATAAATGATATTAGTCGGTTGCATGTGATATAGCCAGATTATTAAATCAAGTGTTAATTTAATAATTTAATATATAATTATATATTTGATATATTAATATATATTAACTATTATTAGCTCACTTAAGAATTTGTTTTCTACAAATACATACAAATATATATGTGATATATATTAATGTATTTATTTATGTGTCATGCTAGATGATACATTGGACTTGGGTGTATGAGACTCATACCTAACTAAAGATAATTTGGGTAATTAATTATTAAGAGATAAATCAAAATTGGCTGGAAATTGGCATGGTTTGAGATACTTGTGGAAGCATGTAGAAAGCTCGACTTAGTCCACTAATTTTGTTTTACTCTAGATATTTATTAACCTAACCATTATCTTTAGCCATGGTTAAATCTCTACAAGTGAGATTATATGAGATATTTTTCTCATCCATGGTTCATACTTGATCACTTGAGCTTCTTCTTCATCTCCTTTTGCTTTCTAGCTTTCTAGTGAGGTGCAAAAGAAAAAGAGAAAAATAATTCTAAAGTGAGAAAAATTCCTACTTCATCAATCTATACCAAACTAGCCATTTAGTATAGATTGTTTGCTTCACTAATACACCAATTAGTGAAGATGTAGCTTGAGTTAGAGATTCTTCGACGTAGATCATCTTCGGCCTTGAAGATCCTTAAGCAAGCTTGTTTCTTTCGCCTGGTGGAGCCTAAGGAGAGTCCGGGACATCACTACTTGGAGAAAAGGGACTACTACATGGAGCTTTAGAAGTGAATGACCGGTCTACAAAGGTTGTATTCCTATATCACTTAGTGTAAAGTTTGTTTACATGCTATAAATACCCTAATTCTCTAGTTAGATCCTTGGTCGGGTTCACTCGGCATCCTAGATTTTTTTAAATTGAATACTTGATGCTTGTCGAAACCCATCGGGGGTGCTAAGAGAACCCAGCAGTGGTATCAGAGACAAGCTAGAGCATTAGGAGTTGTCTAGGCGAAGTTAAAGTGTTCGATCGACTATTCGAAACCGAAAAATCCCTCTCTGGAATTCTTTTCAAAAGTTGGATTTTTTCTAATTAAAAATATTCAGAAAATTGTGCAGGGCTTTCTATGGACCCACAAGATTATATGAGATATTTTATGTTCAAAGATATGAAGAAGAGAGGTTTCCCCCATTTTCATGTTATGTGGAAAATAAGGTTTTCACCCATTTTCAAAATGAACACGTAGATTGTGTTCAAAAGAGAACATAACATTTAGCCCGTGTTCTATAGGAATAATGTAGTGTTTTACCACCGCATTCGAATGCGGAGATATGATTTTCATATCTCCAAGATAAATATGGTTTCCCTTATTCACATGATGAACATATATATTATGTTTAAAAGAGAACATCGCTTTTAGGCAATGTTTCATAGGAAAAATGTAGTTTTTTACCACCGCATTCTAACGTGGAGACATGATTTTCATATCTCAAGAATGAATAAGGTTTTCCTTTTCAAAAGATTCATTAAGGGACATGGGGTTTTTGATCCACGACCTTGTTTTCTTTTGAGGAAATAGAGTTTTATCTATGTCCAAAAATATATTTAAGCAATAGGTTGACATATTTCATTATACGCTGAATATTGGATGACCCATGTAGTAGGTTTTGTCCAAGGGATTAAGAACATGTGATCTCATATTTTATGTCTTCACAGAAATATGAAAATTTCCATATTTCCAAGTTTTTGAACTCCATAGTCATGGTTGCCTGCAAGACCTCCTGTTGGGGTGAAAACTTCATAAAAGTTTTCATGTGTCTTTTTCTTTATCCTTGTTCAGAAAAAGAAAGAGGGAGATAACAGAGAGAGAGAGAGAAGGTATAGGATTGAGGATTCCATTCCTATAATTCTTACCTTCTTCTTATTTCTCTTCTTTCTTCTATTTGAGAATTTCAAGAGAAATTCTATTTCTCAGCCAAAAAATAGATTTTTTTCTTCTCTTAAGATACACATATATAACACCGTTGTGGTAGTTTTGTGATACTCTGAAAGTTCATGATAACAATCCATCATTTTTAAAGTTCAGGATACCATCCGTGTAAAATACCCAAAGTTCATGATAGCAAATTGAAATTTAACCAAAATATTATTGAAAGTAGGTGAGGTATACCCGTTATAAAACTTTCATTGGCCATTTGACTTTTCACGCTCTTTTCGGTAAAGTTTTTCTAATTATCTCATTAAAATAGATCCTTATTGCAAGGCTAAGATCACTCATTTAATTTCTTTAATCTATATAATTTTGTTATCTATTTCAATAAGATTTTATCAATCATCTTTAATTTTAGTTTTCATTCAATCCTAGCAATTTCTTTTCCAAATAAGCTAGCTTTAACCCATTTCTTTTTTTCTTCTCCCATATATAACTAGTTACTTCACTCTATATAATTACCGCATTGGGAGTCCTGCTATGCTAAAATAATTGCATGGGTGCTGTCATGCAATCTTGGCCACAAATCATATGTGTAAACCACGTGCAAAACACCAATACCAAAGGCCCCCTGTTTTACACAAATCTCAACCGTTAATTTCGATTTTGAATGAATTCGGACCGTTCATCATAATAGCATGGGTGTTATTATCTCCAAAATAGCAGGATTCAGTATCCATAATAATTAAGCCATCCATTTTTTTCATGCATTGCATTGCATTGCATGTGCTTAGAATCTTGTCCAGTTGATGGTATGCATGTTTTTAACATAAGCATTGGACCTGGCTCAATTGAACCTTGCCCATTGGTGTCTCACTCAAGCATCGTGTGTCATTTTTTTGATGAATCTTTACTCTTACGACTTAAACTTAAGAAAACCACATGTGATCCTCTCAATTTTCGAGAAATGTTCGAAATAAAGGAATATTTCTTTAATTTATCCTTAAAACAACAAGATGTTAACCTCATATCTCCTTAGTAATTTAAATCTCAAGTATCCCCCCTCCCTCCCTCTTCTTGGTAATTTAAATTTATGTATTGCATTCAAGCCTGCTAAACGAATTGAACGAGCTGAGTTTTAAGTTGTTCATGTTTGTTCTTTTGTTTAAACGAGCTTATAAAATTGTTCAAAGCCGGCTCATTTATTTGCTGAACGCATCCGAACGAGTTTTATTGAGCTTGATCCATGCCTTGAGTTTTTCTGAGTTTATTTAAAATCTAGTAACCAGCAGTATATGGATTTTTTTTAATATAAATGTTCAATATATTTAACAAATCGAGGAAAAATACAGTTGTTATAACCAGACAAATGAGTGCCATACTTGTTTAGAACCTCCCGGACTCTAAATTTAAAGCTATCAATTATTAAATTCTCCAATATTTCAGCATAACTATATTTAGCTAAATATTTATTACGATTCAACGCTCGGGCGTCAACATAACTGGCTAATAATTATGATCTATATTATTGAATTAATCATTTTATTATTAATATCAAATGAAATTTCAACTTTCCTAGCTTGAACACGATCCCAGCTCAAAGCTGCCATATTCATGTTCGTCGGTTAAGCTCGATTTGTTTGGTTGTCGAACCAACTATTAATGAATCGAGCTTCCAGCTTTTTTAACTGAACAAGTAGCACTCATATATGTAAGTTCTAGACAAAGGGTATTTCCGTAAATATACCTCCCGTCGCCCTTTTCCCTATGTAGCGTAGGCGGGAAGCAGACGAACGATCATTTCTTCGAATATTAAAATCCCCCTAAAACCCTAAAA
This sequence comes from Agapanthus africanus, assembly GCA_030015575.1. Lineage (NCBI taxonomy): Eukaryota > Viridiplantae > Streptophyta > Magnoliopsida > Asparagales > Amaryllidaceae > Agapanthus > Agapanthus africanus. The sequence goes on along the minus strand of JASDDO010000012.1, from coordinate 458,667,815 downwards.
TCTCGATCGCAAATCAACTCGAAACCCACATCTCTTTGATCTCTCTCCTCAGTCGCTCCCTCATGGCTCGAAACAAGGTAGCGTTTTCGAACCCTAATCTGTGTTTTCCCCCTAAAAATTTCCATGTTTTGAGTTTTCAAATTTGGGAATTTTTTTGGGTATCCTCTCGATTTTAGGAAGGATTGGTCCTGCTGATCGATGTGGGCCTATCGATGCACGGATTTCTCCCCGAGGTCGAGAAGGCCTGCTCCATGCTCGCGCTGAAGAAGGTAAAGCTCGCGCCTTCAGATATTCTAGTGATTTTTCTATGTAGTTTTGAGTTCTGTACTTAAAAATATCGATTTTTTTGCAGTTGGTTTTTGGAAAGAGCGATGAACTGGGGATCGTCGCGTTTGGCACCGAAGGTAAATTTTCCCCTGAAATATCTTTAATCTTAAAATTATACGTAGTTTAATGATAGTTGGCATACTTCATGGTGTATGGCATGAGAGATGCAAGATTGATAGCCCTAGAAACACAAATAACACTACTAGATAGAATCGGCCGAAGGAGGCCCTAGGGCCAACAAGACGCAAAGCTCATCCGGTCTTCTACCAGAACCGACACAGACCCAACATTTTTCCTTCTTACTCTTTAGTCGTTTTTATTCTAGTGCTTACATATTCTTTATGAAGTGCAAACTTTAAGCTGTAAATTTTTTTGTAGTAGACTTTATTAGGACCTGTTTAGGTTTGTAGTTAAGATAAGCAGAGTTTATTCTTGAGCGGAGGTATAGGTTCTGCAGAAAACTCTAGTTTGCAAGGTCCTACTTGTGCTTAAAATTTAAATTTTATGGTTGTTTGGGTTTGGAGTATCTGAACTTCAAAATGGATGTTTTCTTTCACTTTTTTTTGGAGTTCATTAAAAAGAGGTTGGAATGGAATTTTCAAAACTCCAGTTATCTTATCATTGGAGTTTTGATAAAGTTATCTAAACTCCAAAGAGTAAGCCAACAGGAGCCTAGTTAGAATCTTAGAGCAAGTTTATATAACTTTATGAAATTCTATGTATCCTAACTCATCTCCAAAGCCAAACAGGGCCTTAACAAGAAGAACTAAGTCTTCAACTTACTATCCATGTTTGGGGAATTGTATGGAGTGCATAGCACATTATACATTGTGGACCTCACATTTCGCATGTAATGTCTCCATACTTGCAAGCAGAAAATATTTACAACAATTGCCCATTTAAAAGTCTAGGCAATGCTGAAAGAGTTCAATTTGCAATTATCTCACTATTTCCAAAATATTCACAACCCGACCATTCAAAGAAAGAATGTATGAACTTAGAAACCTTTAGCATTACAATAATACCATATATTTATTCCTGCAAAACAAAACATCTATTCGTAGTTGGGAACAATTTCAGTTTGTTACAGAACTTTTAGAACCTTACTATTTGGTGATGTCAGTGCATGGGCACAGTAACTAGATTGAGCTTGCGTCGTATAAACTAGAAAGTTTCATAAGCAAGACCGACACTACATTTGGCCCATGGTAAATTTATTATGCGCTTCAGATGATTTGATTTTGTCATCAGAAGTGCCCCTGAACATGCATATCATTCTGCTTGGAAAGGCTTTCAATATAATATATTGGCCTTTTATTATCCTGCTATTAAACGTATTACTACTGATATAACTAATTCCCTGCATATTCACATGTTTTGCAATTGTGAGGGACACCCAGGAAAGTAGCTAATAAAATTATTACCGTTATATAAATTTACTATTCCCTTATGTACTGTTATATAAATTATTACCGTTTTGCAATTGATCATATTACAAATTTGTTTGCATATGCATGCCTTCACATTGGTTGGAATTAATATCTGACGATGTAGTGTTTGAACCCTCAGATACTAACAATGATCTGGAGAAGGAAGTCGGTGGCTATGAACATGTGGTGGTTGTACGGGATCTCAAAGTTGTAGATGGAGACGCGGTGGATATTTTACAGAATCTTCCCCGAGGAACTCGTAATGGTGATTGTATCCGATATAAGTTTTTAGTTAAGCTTTAGGCATTGCTTGCATTTAGTTAATTTGGGTGGTCTACTCTCTTTTGTAAGGTAATTAACATTAGGGAGCCAGATGCAATATATTATTACTTTGAACCATGTTCTATTTGTTATAATATTTATACCTGCTTCAGGTTTAAGCTTTTAAAAGTACTGGAACTTTCTCATCGTTGCAACTCTATTCAGCCGGGACATGGATATCTTGAAGTCTTCGTTTACCTCAGTGTATCTCACGTTTTCTGTAATCGATAGAAAGGCTTTGGTTTTTGGTTTTAGTGGCATATAGGTGCTTCTCTAGGATTATATGTCCTAATTTTTTCTAGTTGTTTCTCCTCATTATATATTTTAATGCTTTCTATGGGAAAACAACTCTATATATCTTCCGTTACAGGAGTCCCCATAATATAATTTTGTTTAAGGTCGTATTATTTACTTCCTTTGACATTCTATTAGTTCTGGATGCTGTTATTGTTGGAATGGATATGTTGATTAAGAAATACGGTAATACAAACAAGGGAAAACAGCGCCTTTGCCTTATAACGGATGCACAGTATCCAATTAAAGCACCAAGTGAAGGGACAAAAGAAGATCAGGTTCACATTGTCTGTCAACAGATGCAAGATCATGGAATGAGGTTGGAAAGTATAATTATCAGGGAGAATTCAGCTGAAGTTGCAAACCAAAAGATAATTGATGAGAATGATTATTTATTAAAACAGTTTTCAGAGAGGACAAAAGCAAAATCCGTTTATGTTGGTAACCCAACAGCTTTGTTAGGTGCTCTCAGAACTCGAAATATATTGCCAGTTACTGTATTCAGGGGAGATCTTGAATTAAGTCCAACAATGAAGATCAAGGTGAGATTGCAATCTGTCATTTTATTGCTTGCGAACTCAATGATATTAAAATTAAATTTCATCTATTACAGTTTTCATTTTTCCTTTTCTCTTTAAATGTCTCTATGTATGCTTCTTTCTCTTTCTGTTGTACACTTATATCACCATAAGACTCCAGGAAATAGTCTATGCTTGGGAGCACTCTTCATTTCTCTGCAGTATATGCTTCTTTCCCTTTCTGTGGTACATCTATATTAACAGAACACTCGAAAACAAACAGTCTATGCTAGCAAACGTTCCTCATTTCTGTTAGTTCATCTTTTATGTAATTCGGAATTTATGCTCTTGATCATATTGGGTTAGGTAATTGTCAAAATTTGATGTTCCCTTAGTCAACACAGAAAACTGAGATAAAGTCTTTACTTTATTGATGCTGTCAACTTAATAGTTGATAATTGCTAAGATCCACAGATTTTCAGTAGATGCTCAATTGTGCATTCTGTTTGTTCTCATTGTGTGAATATGTTGTTTCACTCAAGATGTACTTATACAGCCATCTGTCATCTTAAGGGAAACATTACTGCTGTGTTACTGGTTGGTGCTTATTCTCTCCCCTGCAAAATGCGATACTGATTTCTTTGATACCTCTTTTTCTGAAGAGATCTCATTCTTATATTGCCTTCTCTGACCTGTATTGTTTCTTATAGAATTTGTTTCTTTCCATTACTTGTTACCATTTTCAGCGGAGCAAGTGCATGGGTAGTTCATTTTACTTTATACCATTGTTTTTTTTTGAACAGCTATATCCCTTGTGTATAAATATATATATACTATATATATTTTTAACAATGTGAAGTTGGTAATTCAAGAAGCAAGATGATTTATGGAACGTGTCCAGGTTACAGTTTGTTATTAGGAATTCAAGTTTCAACTTTCAAGTTTGCAGCAATTCACAGTTTACACATGCAGACATATATGTGTGTGGTTGAATCAAGCTATGGCTGAGGTTCACAAACATGCGTGAATTTGGATTTGGTTTATGATGTGCCTTATATTTCAACATTGTTTTTGGCTATATAAAAGTTATATATCTTCGTCAGACTCTAAGCTAAGTTTGTGTCAAGCTACGCCAGAATTTCCACAAACAGCCGGGTATTGGGATATGATAGTGTTTTATATATCAATTATTTTTGTCTATATGGAACCATATATTTCTACCTCATGACTCTAAGCAAGGTTTAAGTTTTGGGCTGGTCTGGTCAGAGCAAAATATTGCAAGCTTCTTGTCCTGTCTTCTTTGGTTTTAATATTGCAAACAAATTGTAATTAATCAATGTGTAAGGTCGGAACATTTAAAAGATCATATTGAGGATGATACAGATTTTGAATTAGACTACTACAATTTGAGAAACTAGTTCTAGAATTCTGCACTACCCTGAGCCATCATCATATGAGCCTTTTTCCCAAGGCTCCATGGAATATTTGACAAAGTTCCATTACTGGCTATCAGGACATCAATCCTCTTTTAATTACTAATTAGGACCAAGTTCCTAGCTACGTAAATTATGTACAAGAGAGGGGATGACCAGAATCCTAAATACCATCTGGCCTCTTTAGTTGGGTTTCTTGGAATTCTAGAAGTGAAAAAGGGAACTCGATCAAGGGGGGAAATTACATTTTCGCGATAGGAAATTAGTCAATTACATTCAACTTAGAAGCATGATATAAATCTAAGAGCGCACTGAACACATTCAAAATAAAATCAATTTATTTTATGTATCTCTCTTTGAGAAATCACTGCAAGTAACTTAGTAAAAGTAATAACTATCAAGTCCTGGACATACTGTATTACACTTGAATGGCAAGTACCTGTTTACCTGTTTTCCCATCCTATCCCTTTATCACATAGGCAACCACAGCTTATCTTTAATTAAGCATTTTGTGGCTGGTTCCTTACTATTTTGCTTTGTGTAGTTGCGGACTTTTGAAGTATTACTTGAATAAAACTTATGCAATGCCAGCAATACCACAGAAAAACAATATCTTCTAGATCATTCATCTTCCTGATGTTCCTTGTTGCAGGTGTGGGTATACAAAAAGACATCAGAGGAGAAGTTTCCTACATTAAAAAAGTACTCTGATAAAGCTCCTCCATCTGATAAATATGCTACTCATGAAGTCAAAGTCGATTTTGAATACATGAGTGTGGAGGATCCTGATAAAATTGTTCCTCCTGAGCAAAGAATTAAGGGTTATCGTTATGGACCACAAGTTGTTCCTATTTCATCTGCAGAATTGGAGGCAGTCAAGTTTAAACCTGAGAAGAGTGTCAAGCTCTTAGGGTTCACAGATGCTTCCAACATTATGCGGTGACATTTTACTTTAACCTTATTTAAATGTTTCAAAAAGAGAATTCATAGTTAATACCATCCTATTTCACTTGCAAGAAACATTGAATGCTATCAGCATTATACAGGAAAATGCATTACATGATTCTACGGTTTAGTTAAAATGATGGCTACTTATGGTAAATCTAGCACGTTGTTGAGGAATTAGGAAAGATTATCAAACCATTAAAATGTGTTTTGATGCAAACGTTGCCTTTTGGAATTCTGAACAGTGGAGATTTTCATTGGTTTTAAGCATCATGGCATCATATGCTATGTGATGAGTGTCAAATTTGCCACAGCTGGGCACAAATGGATATTCAGTGTGAATCTAGAACTCATAATGCATCCTCACAAGCAATATTTGACTTTAAGTTGATTAAAATAGTGAAGGAACCCTTCATCAGGGAAAAATAAGGGTAACAACTGATAGAACAATATATAACTTTTGGCTATAAAGGTAAAGACAACTGAGGGTTGGAGCAATGTGTGAATTTTAGTTAACATGGTAATAAAGAATTGCGAAGTATTGGCGCAAGGAGTACAAGACGGTGATAGCCCTTTCCATCATATTCTTATGTGTTCCTTTCTCGCATAAGACTGTTCCTTATTAGCAAATGATTATCGTGCAATGCACTTCTACTAGTTATAAACTGAATTCGTCATGTGTATTTTCGACTAGTAAAAAGCTGACCGATTTAATGTTTGATTCCTGTTTGCATATTTAGAGCCAACAGTTCAATTGCAAGTTATATAGATTTACTATTAATAGGTAAATATCCTTGCAGCAGTCAATATTGACTCATGAGATTATCTAGGAGACTTTCAATGACACTTTTTGTACTCGTGCTTCTACTCCGACTCATATCACGAAGCTTATTATTCAGTTTCATGGAAAAGAAAATTTTCCGTTATATATTTATTTATATAAGTTAAAAATTTCTTACTTTGTTTTTCTCGTTTGCTATTTCTATTAAGGCATTATTACATGAAGGATGTCAATGTCTTTATTCCTGAACCGGGCAACACAAAAGCCATTGTAGCATCTTCCGCCATAGCAAGAGCAATGAAGGAAATGAACAAGGTTGCAATTGTGCGGTGCGTTTGGAGGCAGGGTCAACAAAATGTTGTTCTCGGTGTGTTGACACCCAACATATCTTGCACGGATACTGTGGTGAGTTCTAGATCTTTTTTAAATGTGCTGCTTTCTTTACTTACTGGGATAGCCATCCTCATTTAAAGAAGTGTTTTTGATTTCTTGAGCAGCCAGATTCCTTTTACTTCAATGTTCTTCCATTTGCTGAAGATGTTAGAGAATTTCAATTCCCATCGTTTAGTAGTATTCCATCATCGTTGCAACCAAATGACCGTCAGCAAGAGGCAGCAGATGAACTTGTTAGGTCACTAGACCTTGCATCACCTGGTAAAGAAGAAGTGCTGCAACCTAAACTTACACCAAATCCAGTCTTAGAGGTATTTTTATATTCATATCTTCACTTACTTTCATGGTGCATGTTACTATAATCTTTCAAATGATTGTTATATGTGTTTGTATTGTTTTTAGGCTTCATAGGTTACATTAATGTGTTTGATCTGATAATTGGATATTTTAGCGTCCACAAGTTTGTTCCACGAGAACTTTGATTTATTCAAAATGTGGAAATTCATGAATTTGCTTAGTTCACAGATGCCAACTTCTTGGAATCTTCTTTCATGATTGTGTTCTCATTTTCTTTGTTTTTTAACAGTCATGCGGTTTCTTTTGAAGATGAATATAAAATCGTCACAATATATAGCATATAGCTTCTCCTCTCCATCCTTTATTATTTAGTTACCGTATATACCCTCTTTAATTGTACAAGGTGCGATTGACTCTCACATCACCAATTACCCATATCCTATATAAACTAATTTTCATAATCAAGTTACAACCTTATGACTTTTGCAGTTACTAACCTTATGACTTGAAAATATGTTCTATTCTGCCCTTGGCTTTATCAGTGCCTGAGAGTTGAACATAATTCTCTGCAGCAAATATTATATTCTTTTTCTCTTCTTTCAAACTTTTCTCATAGTCTATGAGAATTTGAAGGATGCCAACCGGTTTATTTAGGATTATGATAAGACACTTTATTGTCATAGTTTTTTGGACCATGACTTGGCATTTATTAAGAGAGGGTTAAAAACCAGTTGTAAATCTTTGTCAAACCTTTTCTGGCGTTTGGTTTCATAGCCAACCCCATTTTGACGGGATACGGCTTAGATGACAACGACGAACATGGTCTTTCCGTTTCCTGATTACCAGAATTTAGTTTTGAACAGCCTATCAGCAGTAGTTTTTCACGTATTATTGATTTTCATAATAAGTCTAACGAACTGTAACTAAAAATGCTTCCTGGAATCAAAATTTCTCTTTTGACAAGCTGGGTTTGTAATTAATTTGCAGAGGTTCTACCGTTTTCTTGATTTGAAATCAAGGCAGCCAGATGCCGAGGTTCCTCCACTTGACCGAAGTCTTAAAAGGATAACTCAACCTGATCCGGAACTTCTTTCTAAGTATAAACCTGCAATCGATAATTTTCTCAGCCAATTTGAAATGAAGGAAAATCCAAAGGTTTAGTGCCTCTACCGTTTTTAAATATATATATAAAGTCATAGAATGCTTCTCACATTTTGAAGGCATATCCATTGCAGAGAAAAAAGTCTTCTAAACGAGCTTGGAGAGAGAAAGCTTCAGCTTCAGATGAAGAATTAGGTGATGAGGTTAAGGCCCCTGAAAATGGAAGTGCAAAATTGATTGAGGAAACTTCCTCGGCGAAGGTTGAGAAAATTGGAGATCAGAACCCTGTCCAAGATTTTGAAGCCATGATGGCACGTAGAGACAGCTCAAAGTGGATTAAAAAATCTATTGAAGGGATGCAAGATTATATTTATAACCTGCTAGAAAATTCTATTGAAGGAAATTCTTATCCGAAGGCAATCGAATGTCTAGCTGCTCTTCGTAAAGGCTGTATTGTAGAGCAGGTAACCATTCAGTTTCATGCATTATATGGTTCTGCAAAGTAAGTTAGCGATTGTTACTACCACTAGCCATTTGTTTTCCCTGCTGCATAATTTACATTCTAGATTACTTACAACTTCATGTTTTTTCCTTTTTATTTATTTCCACTTCACCACAGTAGAAAACAACAATTGCAATTTCATCTCCTTGATTAAACTAACAATTATAATATTTTTTTCAGTAACTGCTTAGGCTGTCTAATCTTCATTTCTCCATTAATTACGATTCTTGCACTCCCAAGTCCCCACTGACTCTCTTCTTTGTCTCTTTATAAGATGTTTAAACCATCTTCCTTGGTTAGTTCCTCATTTTATCTTCTAACTTCTTAGAGTTGCTTTAATTTCTTTCCTACATCTCAAGAGTATTACCGCCGATGGTGCCTTTTAACTGTAATGAAAAATGTCCCAAGGGGCGAGACAATTGTTTAGGACATGAAAGTTGTGACAGTCACAAGTTCGAGACTTACAAGATGCAACCAACGTAAGGAGAGGAGACCAACCCTATTTATAGTGGAGGGGTTGGGTCCCAAACGGGTCACACCTTACAAGTAAAATCTATAACGAGAGACCTATCTAATGAAGGTTGATGTGACCCGTTCCTCTATCAAATCTTTCATATCGCCATGTCTCATAGCGCCTCATTTCGATGGAAAAAGGCTTGATGATGATGATGATGTTCCTTTTATGACCATGTACATGACTTCATTCATTTTTCTTTCATCAACCTACTGAATATTTGTACATCTTATTGAAAGGGACTATACTTATAATACATATTTTACTTTTGTAATTTGATCTGAACCTGTAAATTAGATCTGTGTAGATCACATATTGGTTAGGCATAATACAATGATGGCCCTTATTTGTCTTCTTTCTCTTCATGAGTGGGACCAAAATTTGTTACTCTTAAATAGAGACATTCGTGGTAAATATATAATATTTCCTTGGATTTTGTTTTTTTCCTCGTAGTTTATGCATAACTTGCTCCTTTTAACCATGCTCATCAGCATACTTCATGGTAAAAGTAGACGTTTTTTCAATTCCCAGTCGTTGCTTGAATAGTTTTGGTCTTTCATGGCCGAACTTCTTCATATTTCTCTGTTATTTTTTCTGCGTACATATATATTCTATCTTCACTGTTTATATACTTTTCTGAACTAAGGCTTGTAGTTCTCTCATGACAAAGTTCCATCCAGTTTGTTTTCTCAAGAAGACGCTGCATGTGTATACTCTCATTTTTAGTGAATATACTGATTGTAGGAACCGAAAGAATTCAATCGGTATTTGCATCACCTTCATGATAAATGGAAGACGACTGACCTTTCCGACTTTTTAAAACTTCTTCCATCAAAATATATCATATTGATCAGCAAAAGCGAAGCACCCGACAGGTATATACTCATTTAAAACTTGTCACATTCAGTATTCAATTGATTGCAATTTTTTGTTCGCTTCTCAATTCTTTTGCTTGCTTGAACAGTGATGTTACTGATGAAGAAGCAAAAAATTTCCCGGTCAAAGCTGAGTTGGCTAGCGAGTAGGCAAATCCAATACCACCTTTTTCTTATATAGAGCCTCTTATTTCTGATCGCTTAAAGAAACCTGCATTTTTCTTAGACTATGGCAGTTGCTGGCTCAAACTGTTCTCGGAATGACCTGCTTTAATTTTTATTTTATAGGAACAGATGATCGAACGTTTATAGTTCTTGATGAATACTGGTCCGAACCAACCATTCCCCTGATCCACTGTTCTCAGCCGTCTCCCCTAAACCCCAACCCAGATTAAGGCAATTTCGACCATGAAAGATAACTGCAGGTACCAAATTGAGTGTGTACATTTGGAGTCAAATAGTTTGTAGAATCTTTATGATGTGGCCTCAGTGAAGCTAATGGCCTGTATGCTGATTCCATGTTTGTGTACACTGTAGCTTTTATGAGAAACAGAATGTTTGGACCCGTAATGAAGCCTCCTTTATTTTAGTCATCTAATTTTATTTTTTTCCGATCCATTCAATGCATAGCAGATTACATATGTTTTCGGCTTCAATAGGCGCACCTATCCGTAATTAATCAACTAGAATCTTGACTTGATGCCTGAAAATATGTGAGGCGTAACATGCATTCTATGCTTATGAAACCGTGTATCGTTTTTTCACTATGTACTAAACAAGACCATATATACCGTGTATCGTTTTTTCACTATGTACTAAACAAGACCATATATTACGCTTTTCGAATCAAAGTCCGTATATCATGCATGGACCAAGTTTCACACATGCATGCACTACTCGCGTGCAATCATATATCAACAACGAAAAAAATATGCAACAACTTTACCCAAGATGTTTTATATACCGACACCAATAAAACGAATTCATAATGCAAGTATACACCAAAGGTTCAAACATCTAAATATATTTTTATCAACAAATTGCATATTGATGGCAGTATAATCAATTAGATATCCTTAGCACGTGCAACATGACCTCTTCTTCTTCCTCATGCATCTTGCCCTTGTGCAGCTACAACTCGAGATCTGCAGTTTGCAAGTTGCAACAAATATTATCATGAGCTAAGACATGATATTTAGCATCTGAAAAATAAAGCATAATATTCACAAACGTAATACCATAAAAATCAAGTTCACGAACATAATATTCACAAGCATAATTTTGAAGTTCTTTCGGGTTCTTACTGCCGCATTGATTTACATCCTTGGAGTCTCACCCTATGCCCTTTTGAAATTCCGCCTGCAATATACCTTTATACAACATTCTTAAGTTTGCATACCAGAAAACTTTATTATCACATAGAAAAGAAAACTAGAAATTAGGAGCATATAGCAATCAAATAAATTGCTGCGAAAAATTGCATCAATGTACCTTAAGCTTTGTGGAACAAATCTCATGGCCAATGAACTTCAGAGATCCTCTTTGACAAAAGAAAACCATTTGTTTCAGTTTCAACAAAAGGCTCATTTAGGTTATTGCACCCAACTAAACCCTGGGATTTTATTCAACCCCTTTTCTGCCATCATCTTCCTAGTTCTCTTAGCCTTCTCCCAAGTTCCACTCTCAGCATAAATATTACCCAAGAGAACATAATACCCACTTGCTTCTGGCTCCAACTCTATGCAGTTTTGTGCAGCAATCTCCCCTAGCTCAACATTGCCATGCAATCTACAAGCAAGAAGCAAAGCTCCCCAAACACCGACATGGGGCTTCATCGGCATCTTTGCTATCAACTCATAAGCTTCATTCAACTCTCCATTCCTCCCCAAAATATCAACCATGATAGCATAGTGGTCAACTGAAGGTGATACTCGATGTTTGCTCCGCATCGAAGCAAAACACACACGTGCATCTTTTACCAATCCAGCTTGCTTGTATGCCGTTAGGATCCCGACAAACGTAACTTCATTTGGTTCGGTCTTCACCTTTAACATCTCTTCGAACATACACAGAGCCTCATGAGACCTCCCGTTTATAGCGCATCCAACTATCATCGCGCTATATGCGACCGTATCTCTTTTCCTCAACCCATTAAAAAGCTTGAAAGCTTTATCCATGTCGCCACATTTCGAGTAAAAGTCGACGAGGGCAGTTCCCAAGTGATCGTCCAATTCAATACCGATACAACTCATATACCCTTCAACCCACCGTCCAAATCTCAAATCCCCCAACTGCGCACAAGCCGATGTAACACTAGCAAAAGTCATTTCATCTGGCACCACATTCGTATCCGGCTTTCTCATCCTATTAAACAAATGAATCGCCTCTTTTGAGCACCCATTCTTCAAATAGCACGAAATCATCGCATTCCAACAAAAAACGTCTCTGTCTTTGGTCTCGTTGAACAAACTCTTGGCCGAAACTACATCCCCAATCTTCGAATACCCAGAAATCATCGTGATCAAAGCAACGTTGTTTCTCACAGGCATTTCATCAAACAGCTTTTTAGCCGTCAAAATGTCGCCATTTTCTACGTACCCACTGATAATCCCAGTCCAAGAAGCCAAATTCCTTTCTTTCATTGACAAAAACAGTTCTTCGGCAAGACCCATCTGCCCGAATTTCGCGTATCCCGAGATCATCGAGTTCCACGTCACCACATCTCTAACGGGCATTTGATCGAAAACCATTTTCGCCGAGCTCAGATCCCCTGCCCTCAGATAAGAAGCTAGAATGGCATTCCAAGCGACGACGTTCTTGACGGGCATTTCATCGAACATCCTACGAGCGGCGGCGATGGAGCCGAGCTTTGAGTAGAGATCGACGAGGGACGTCTGGGCGTAGAGGTTGGAGCCGTGGCCGAGCTTGAGGGTTTGGGAGTGGATCGAAAAGGCGAGGGATTTGGAATGGGTTTGGGCGCAGGACTTGAGGGCGGAGGAGATGGAGAAAGGGTCGAGGCGACGAGAGGAGCGGTGGAGGAGGAGGAAGAGACGGAGGGCGTGGCGGTGCCGGCGGGCGGCGGCGGCGGAGCGTATCCCGTTGATTAATGAGGAGGAGGAGGAGGAGAAGGTGAGGAGGGGGTAATTTGTAACATGGGTTTGTTTGGAGGGGAATTTAAGATTATGCATGGGGGAAGTTTGCATGTGCATCGCACCCATGGGGCTAAAACGTGTTAAAATTACTTTTCAATTTCCCACTAATTTAACATTTTTTAAATTTCAGTCTATCTTAATTTTTTTGAATAATGATCATTAGATTGGTGCAGGTAGGATTTGAATGCTAGAGTTTTTTTCTCATCCTCAAAGTAGCTTTAAAAGCTAGTGGTACTTATAACATAATAGTGGGTCCCGTGTCTCATTTCTTCTATTTTGTACACTGGTAACAAACAAGATGTCTATGAGATTAGGGCCTAGTTGAGGGCAAGGCGAAGACTGGAGTTGGGATGTGGATGAGGGAGAAGGTGGAAGATGAGTTTGGGGTAGTTCTTATGTTAGAATTTGTCAAGGAGGGGGGAGGATGGCAGTTGCAACTGAAGAGGGGCGGACAACGGCGACGCCGGTGATGGGTGGAAGATGAGGGAGAAAGAGTAGAGTTAGAGTTAGTAAGGGTTAGGATTAGATGAGAAAGAGGAAAAAGAGAGGCATGATCCTTGTTTTTAAGGATAATGTGACAATTTAAGTCACATCACTAAATAGATCAATGGAGAGTTCTAATTTGATGGTTTATAGTAGGCCTAGATTTTATTGATATCTTGATTCCATTAGGTTTTATGCCGTTTGAAGAGGATTCCAACATTTAGGGCATGCTTGTTTGACGTGAAATATCATGGAAGCATCGGAAGTAAATCTATTTCCGGTACTGTAAGTGTTTGTTTGATATAAGAAAAACTTGAAAGTTAATTCCAATTGATGAGGTAGATTATACATGACATGCCCGCTTTTAAAATTTTCTTCCTCTTATTTTGGATTGGAAGAGGCCAGGAAGCATAAGAAATCAGAAAAAGTATTAATTGTTTATTACTTCTCTTTAACACATCCAAATTGCAATAATTTCTTATTATTAAAAAACAGTTTCCTTTTTTGTTTTTCTTAATAAAAAAACATGAGAATTTATTTCATTATTTACTTCATTTTTCAAAAAATATTACAAACATACATCGGAAGTAAGTTTTCGGTTTATTTTCATCACAACTTTTTGGAAGCCACTTCATAACTATTTCCTGCACTTCCGGTCAGCCAAATGGGCGTTAGGGCCCGTTTGGTTGTCCGGAAGTGCCGGAAATAGTTATGACGTGGCTTCTAAAAAACATGTTATGAAAGTAAACTTAAATCTCATTTCTAATGTTTGTTTGTATATTTTTTGAAGATAGAAGTAAAAAATGAAACAACTTCATATGTTTCTTTCATAAGCAAAACAAACAAAAAATTACCTTTTTAATAGTAATAAATTATTTTCTATTGAAAGTAATAAAGAGAAGTATTAAATAATTATTTATTTTTCTTGTTTTTTGTGCTCCATGATTACTTCCCATCGAAAATGAGTGGAAGAAAATTTTGGAAGTAACCATACCACATAGGATCCACATCACCATCTTGAAATAACTTCCAAGCTCTATTTCCGTGCAAACAAACAACCGAAGTACTTGAAATGAGTTTACTTCCGGTACTTCCATGTTACTTCCGTGCAAACAAACATGCTCTTAGAGAAAGGAGAGATTATCATGTAGACCGGTTTGCCGATCTTGTCGTAAGTAACTTATTTAAAGGTTGATACGTCCACCTCACTTTGGAGGAGAAGGTGTAATCGCTTGACTTGCAAAATATATTTAATGAAAAAATAAGGTTAGGTTGGAACTTAGTTATAACTATTATTTTGATGACATTTAAGTTTAGCTTTTTCTCTATAAAAACGACTTTTATGTGAATAAAATTTTCATGTTCAAAGAAATAAAAAGGATACATGACCACATTTAGAAACCATGGCCCTTTTTTTTGGAACTGGCAGGTAAGCTCTCATCTATACATCCTAGCACACGGCAAACACACGCATCCAGGAAACCCACAAATTTGTCTCGAAAACGTTAATTTGTGGTCACTTTCCCTCCTGAGGTTCGAATCCCGCACTCTCTTCAAGAAGGGAAGCACCGTACCAACTAAGTTGTTGCTTATTCAAACTAATAGCCAATAGGTACACATAAGGCTCTTAAAAAAACTCAAAGCTCGAGGCTTGGCTCGTTTGAAGCTCGCTCAAGCTCGTTTGTTAATTAAATGAGACGAGTTTGATGACAAATTTAAGCTCGAGAAATTAAACGAATGAACACGAACATGGACGAGTTCGAGCTCGGCTCGTTTAGCGCTCGTCTAGACTCGGCTAGTGTTTGGCTCAAGCTCGGTTTGTTTATGGCTCATATGGACTATGCAGGCTTAAGAAACATATCTAGCCTATAGCATTTAGACCTCCATTTTGAAATAAGCTTATCTTTGATTTGATATTCATAAAAATTTAAATAACAAATAAAAAAAATTTTCATTTTGAAAAGATTTTGTTTTTTATATAATAAAATATTTGTATATCTAAAGGATTTTTACTGTTACGAACTTTAAGTTTATACCAAAACTAGATTTGATATTTATACCATGGTTTGATATGGTTTTCATAAAATTTAAATGATATATGTAATGATTTATTTTTCTAAAATAGATTTGATTTCATAATTTGCTAGATGATTTATATATCCAAGTGTTTTAAAATTATAAGATTGTTAGCTCGATGCCAAAACTTTGTATATTATTGTTTGATGAGCTCTGTAAGTAAATGTGATTTTATATTTATGAATTAGGTTTAGATATAATTATGTTTTATGTATTGTTACATACATAATTTTTTATTAGATAAGATTTGATTATATCATGTACCATGAGTTGGTCCAATTTTATTTTAATTTTTTGAAATAATCTAAAATTGAGTTTTATTTAACCCCTAGTTGACCCCAAAGTAGTTAGACGAGCCAAACTTTTTTGGTCAAACGAACGAGCCAAGCTTTGGTGAGCTTGAGCTCAGCTCCAGCTTAAACGAGCCCGAGCCAAGTTCGAGACCAATTTCACTAAGACGGGCTTGAGCCGAACAAGCCAAAGCTTGGCTTATTCAGGTCAATTAATATCCCTACGTACACATCTCTTTTAGATCCTTTTCTCTAAAAACTTGTTACCCTAATATTGTTCCTTATTCTCCTTTCTTTCGTATACAAAAGTGGAAGATTTATGGGAATCTAGCATTATTTTAAATGTTCTCATGATCATAGTTTTAAAATAGGGCATCATCTTGTTTGACATAATCTGAAAAATCCCAAAAATATAATATCCCATTATTTAGTACTAGAGATAAGGCTACGCTTAACGCGCAAGGCCAAAGAAAGTTATAGAAATTTAGAATCTAAAGGTAAATTAATAAGTTTGTGTAAAATAAAATTGCTTTATAGCCCTACAAAATTAAATTCTAAAATTTCTTTCACGGTTGAAATACTCCCGTCCATATATCCTTTCGAGAAGGAAGGGATATTTTATACATGAAAGCGCGAATTATCCGATGTGAGTGTACGACCGACCACAAATGCCGTGATAAATTGAAGGTCCGGAAAAGATCCCATACTTAAATGTATGATTTATATTATAGAAATCATCTCTGCACATATCATTTGAATTCGAATACGCATAAAAACGAAAGGTTACTTGACTAAGAAAAAATGGGGCAGGAGGAAAAATAACAACAATAGAGCTGATGGAGCTTTTTACATCTTGTCATTTTTTTTGGGGTGTGGGGGGGCGGGGGTATAAACTACTATTTAATAGAAATGGTAAGTAATATGAGTTATTGATAAAAGACAGTTATAGAAAAATATTTATCTAGAAGAGGAGGTGGTGTCAATGATTAAATTGCTTAATTATGCTAACTGAAACATTAATTAGTTGATTAGCTTCTAGGGGGCAGAGGGAAAAAGTGATGTAGCTGACACTGAAATTTTGGAGAGGGGTTATTATTGCTCTCATGGGGTTTCCAAAGATTATGGTACTTTTATGCAATAAACAAACCGGGAAATTTTATAAAAAAAATCCAATAACACAATTGAATTTTAAAAATGCCATGAACTCATCATCATGAAGGATAATTTTGGTCTAAAATTTGAAGGGTATTTTGGTTTTAAAAAAAAACCAGCTTTAGTTCATTAATTTTTGGTTATTTAGTCCATGTACAGGAGGATTAGGGGTTCTTTAGTGTATCCGCGTCTTAAACGAACTAACGAAACTGGAATTTTCTGGCAACATTGCTCCAGGTATTTTTGAAGTTCAATATGCAAACTCAGCAACTTAAGTCAGACGGTGCTTTAGTCATTGCTTTAGTACATCGACGTATAATTTATTAATCCAATCTAGATACTTTTTGCGCCTAAATTCGGCTACAATGATGAACAATAAATCCCCAGTGCTTGGCCAGTCACAAGGCTGCCAATTTAAGAACCGAACTTATCCTTCGGCCAGATATTCTGGCCGAATGTTACCGGAGTCGGTAAGCAGTGCATGCTCAAGAATGTAGTCATGAACATGCAAGCGGTTGCTATTGTGTGGCCCATTTGAAAGAACACGGGGAGTTACTATGGTTTGTAAGGGCATAATAGCTACTCCTAAAAGACTATAAATATGAGACAGCTCGAACCTTGAAGGACCCCTCTCTCAGATCAAACATAACGTTTATCATATTTATGTTAACAGATGTTATGAGTAATGTAGAAGACCGTGCTATCGGAGGACATGTCGGAGTGGAGTGCAAACCCCTTGCCTCGAGATAACTCTTGCCATCTTGATGGCGTTGGCGGTGAGTGGAATCTTCACCGGAGTAGAGTGTGAAATCCATCGCCGGCAAGACTTCATTTGTAGCAACAATACGTCCAAATTCTCTCTAAAGTTGAGTTTGAAATGTATAGTCTGAAATCCTGCATTCAGAGTTCGCTGAAGTGAGGAGGATGCTAGGACTTGAGTGATCATATATGGCTTCTATAGTATGACTCCCTATAGGTGACATAATAACAATCTTCAGCTGGCATCCCTTCAGCCTCTAGTTAGAGCTAAAATGGCCGATTCGCCTACAGTTGGTGTACCTCATGTAGCTTGTGCTTGAATGAGCAAAGGACTTCAGGCCGTGATAGGTGTAATTTATTGCACAATTTTATGTCCTTATTTATCTTATTTGATATATTTAATACTGCTCGAGATGCTTTTTATTAATAAATGCAGATTATAGGGTCTCAATCGCAAAAAGATGTAAAAGACAAATTTACGTGTTTTCAGCCTAACTAAGTTAATAAAGGAACCGATTCAAGAGACGAGCTAATGGACCAAGCATGCATCCCAAGAAGTCAACTCAGGAGACCAAATAACTAGACCAAAACCGAGCCAATTTGGGCTCCACACTTCGGCTAAAAGCCTAAAAGGGTCGGCTAAAAGCCGCTCGGCTCTGAAATTTTACGTGCACTCCATGGATTTAATAATATTCTTGTTTATCTATTGTAATTGGCTTAGAGCCGTATATATACTGCTGTAGATTTATTTTAGGTTTTCATCTCCTCTTAACCTCCTTTTTCTATCTAGGAATTTTCTAGGTTATTTGGAGGAGGAGATCAAATATTCTAGTAAGTTATTTTATTTGCACTTTAATTTTAATTATGCTTTTTATTATTTGCGTTGTTTTATTTTTATTCATGTCCAGTGAAATTTCTATATATATACGATGATGAATCTAAGGTAGTATAATGTGTTGATCTATCTCATGATCTTTTCTATGTGCTTGAATTATCAATCTTTGTTTTCCTATCAAATTTATATCTTTGTTTAATGTCTTTGATGTGTTATGATGTATTTATATGCTTATAATTCATGCTTAGGGTATGTGAGGGTATAGGTCTATGTTATTTTAGATTAAGATTAATAAAAACTGGATTTTTATGTTATGCATCTAAGTTTTGTAGATAACTTTGATAGGCTGCAACCCATATAGTCTATACTTAGGAATTTATTTTAGGTTTTATGATATAATTATTTAATTTACATCTTTTAATAGTAATATTTTAGAAAGATTAATAGATAATATAGAACGTCTTATAGTTTATGCTTTTTAATCAATTGATGGACTATTTAGGGCATCATATCATTTATTCTTTCATGTCTAATTTATCATTAATAATAAAAGGATATAAACTAGAAAAGTAATTATAAGATAGATTTCATATTATACCAACTAGAGGATTCAAATCCTAGATGTAATTTTCTTTATCGATTTTCTTTGCTTAAATTAGTAGTAATTAATTTACCTTCATAAAAAACTTAATTTTTAAATCGCCTAAATTTAATTAGATTCCTTCTTCCCCGTCGATTCGACCTGCTTTATGCACACGTATTACAACATTACCGTGCACTTGCAGATAAATACTAGGAGTAATAAAATACTTATCAGGCCGATATATGAGTGATACAACTTATGCGAGCTTTGCAATTGTTGATATCGTGGAGTTTCTTCATGTTGAGACGGCTCATAATTATGTTGAGCCGGCTCACAAGATGTCTGTAATTACTAATTCTTCTCTATTCGTTTGAGACGGCTCATAGAAATGCTGAGCTGGCTCACAATATGTCTGGAATTACCAATTCTTCTCTGTTTGTATGAGACAGTTCATAGAAATGTTGAGCCGGTTCAAAGTAATGAGACACGGATTTTCTATATGAATCGGATATTTTGGTAATACTGTTTAATCCTAATTTAAATAGAATTAGGGCTTTGGCTATAAATAGGGTTTCTTATGAGAGATTAAAAGATGCTATTTTAGAAAGGCTATTAAATTGTATAGAGAGTGGGTGACAGCTAAGAGAGATTAGAGAGATTTGAAAGAAATCTCCTAAGGTTTGCTCTTGGTATATTCTTGACTAAAAATCTAATAGAAGTTTTGCAGATTCTGCTCTGCCGAAGACCAGCCATACGGTGGGTGAACACCATAAAAAAATACCGTGTCTCTCTCTGATTTGATTCTCTTATTCTTGCGTTGTTATATCTTTCGTTGTTTATTGCGTGATTGGTCGTTTAACATAGTTCTTGCTTCTCCCCGTTTTTTCTCCCCCAACAAAGTGGTATTAGAGCGTAAGGAATCGAAAGGTCTTTGATTCTACGGTCTAAGTTTACGGTGGGTGACGACGCTTGTGTCTGTTCCCATCTTCTTAGATTATAATTTCGAAGGTGTTGGTTCAAAGATCTGAGAGATAATGTTAAGTTTGCTGCGAAGGTAAACGAAAGATAGCTGAGAAAAATATAGGAATCAAGAAGTTTAATGGTTAAAACTATGGTTGGTGGCGTATGCATATGGAGGATTATCTATATTAGAAAGATTTGTATCTTCCGTTATTGGATGACAAACCTGAGAAGATGTTCAATGAGGTATGAAATCTACTGGATAGGAAAGCTCTGATGATGATTAGGCTATCGTTGACTCCGCAAGTAGCCTTTAATATTTCTAAGGAGAAAACAACTATGAGGCTAATGACGACATTAACAAAGTTATATGAGAAGCCTTCAACGTCAAATAAGATATTTCTGATGAAGAAACTTTTCAATATGAAGATGGCAGAAAACGGTTCAGTGATAGAGTATCTGAACGAGTTCAATAGTGTGACAAGCCAACTCGAATCAGTCTCAATCACGTTTGAAGACGAGATTCGAGCTCTATTGTTTCTATATTCGTTTCCAGAGAGTTGGAAAACTTGGTTATGTCGGTCAGCAACTCGATCTCAGGGACTATCATATTTAATGATGTGGTGAGTTGCATATTAAATGATGAGATGAGGAGAAAAGCTGTGAGTGGAAGTTCGGGAACTTCTGCACTCTCAGTAGAGAATCGTGGCAGGACAATGGAAAAGGAAAAAAGGAAGAAGGGCAAATCAAAGAGCCGAGAAAATTCAAAAGAAAAGATCCAAGGTGACTGTTGGAACTGCGGAAAGAAGGGTCACAAGAAGGACTATAGACTCTTGAAGAAAGAAAAAGGCTCAGATGAAAAGTCAGATGATAAGGAAACCAATGTGGTGTTTACACATGAACAAGGGGAACACGGACTTTGTCTTTCGGCGAGCGAGAGCACAAAGGGAGATACCTGGTTTCTAGACTCAGGGGCATCCTTTCACCGTACTTCAGGGCGGCATCATTTTAGCGATTATGTTCAAGTGGATTTTGGGCATGTGATGGTAGGAAACAGTCAGTCGTGGAAAATCGTTGAAAAAGGAACGATTATATTGCATCCGTCAGGAGGAGGTCAGATAAAACTAAAGAACGCTAAACGCATACCAGATCTGAAGAAGAGTCTAATATCTATAAGTCAGCTGGACAATGAAGGGTACGTTACGGTATTTGAGAACTCTCAGTGGAAGATTTTCAAAGGATCGTTAGTAGTCGTAATGGAAAAATTGATGGTTCATTATATTCCTTTAGTGGGAACAGTGGCGTTTCGATTGCATTGACGATATGTTCAGAAGAGGATTTTGAGACTTTGTTGTGGCACAATAGATTGGGGCATCTTAGCGGGAAGAATATGAAGATTTTTAAGGATAAATGACGTTTATTTGGGTTGAAGAAGGTAGAGTCAGGTTTCAAATTGGCGGTATAGCAAAGAAGACTAAGAAGTTAAGAGTTGGTGCATACGGATGTATGGGGACCGACATCTGTAGAGTCATGGTGGAAATTAGTACTTCGTTACGTTCATCGATGATGCAAGTAGGAAGACCTGGGTTTATATAATGAAGAAGAAGTCTGACGTGTTTGGGCACTTCAAACATTGGATTACACAAGCAGAGAACTAAATAGAGACGAAAGTTAAGTGCCTAAAGTCTGACAATAGCGGGGAATATTGCACACAAGAGTTCGAGAGGTTTTGCTCACAAAAGGGTATATGTTGGTTAAAGAAAATATCGGGGACACCACAACAGAACCGCATCGCTGAAAGAATGAACATGACGATTTTAGAGCGGGTAAGGAGCATGACCTTGGATGCAGATTCCTATGGGTAGCAGCTATCGATCATGCTGTGTATCTGATCAATCGAATTCGATGGAGGAATTCCGTAAGAAATTTAGTCAGGTAAACCAGTAAATTAATCGTACCTTAAAGTTTCTGGTTGCATTGCTTATTCGCTGATAGATAAGGCGAAAATGAGTAAGCTTGACTCCAAGTCAAGAAAGTGTGCATTCATTAGTTATGGAGGAGATGAGTTTGGATATCGGTTGTGGGATTACTCAAGAAAGAAGATAATACGGAGC
This sequence comes from Agapanthus africanus, assembly GCA_030015575.1. Lineage (NCBI taxonomy): Eukaryota > Viridiplantae > Streptophyta > Magnoliopsida > Asparagales > Amaryllidaceae > Agapanthus > Agapanthus africanus. Next base: position 458,645,680 of record JASDDO010000012.1, on the reverse strand, counting down.
CGAAACATCATCTTTGATGAGCAACACTTGTACAAGGAAGGAAAGCAAGCCAATATTAAGAATGGTGCAATATATGAGTTCATTGAGTTAGATGAAACTCAGGAGAATAGTCAGGTGCCTACAGGTACATATCAGAATATGGAGGAGACAAACACTGCAGTGCAGGACCAGGTTCAGAAACTGGATGAATACTAGGTTCAGCAACCAAATGTTCCAATTCTGAGAAGATCTACATGAGAGAGGAGACCACATGAAAGATTAGTTACCGATTTCATATTTGTAGGGTTGCTAGGCACGCGCACAAGGGTCTACGAGGCATCAACCATGCCCGATTAAAATTTTAGCTGTGCCGAACAACCCGAATACGGATCTTTAAACTAGGGTTTAGGCGAAAACGAACATGTTAAACGCTTTAACACTAAGTGAGAGGGATTACAACCTTTGTAGATCCGGTCCTTCACTTCTTAAGCTCCGTGTTGAGGTCCCTTCGCTGCGATCATCGTGTTCCCGACTCTCGAGAGGCTTCACGAAGAGAATGATGCAACCTTTGCTTCCGATCTTCGATACAAAGATGATCTACCTTGAAGTTTCGTTAACACAAGCTAACACTCATGAAATGATGTGAACACCCTCATCTAAATGGCAAGGATAGATGAGGATGATGAAGTAGGATTTTTACTCTCATTTATAATCTTTTTCTCACTCACTTTCATCACAAAAGAAAGCTTTTTCATGAAGAAGCTCAAGGAAGAAGAAGAAGAATGAAGATGATAACTTAATCCTTTTGTGATGAACAATGAATTATTGTAGTGGTTACAAATCTAACCAAGGGTTTAGCATGAGAAGAGTTAACCCTTGTAGAGAGTTAACTAGGGTTAATGGTTTGGATTGGGTTAACATAATATCTCACAAAAATATCAAGCAACCACAAAGTCAAAGCTTCATGAAGCTTCATGGAAGCTTCATGCAAAAGCTAACCCTAATCCAAACCCTAACCAAGTTTAAACCCTAAACCATAGTTAAATTTGTAACCCTAACATGTTACAATATTATATATCACATATACAATATATTTTGTAACAATCGAAAATAATACAATTAACATATATCGCATATATATCAATGTATTATCCCGTGAGAAAATGAATCTTTTAGTGAGCTAATATTAGTTAATGTAATTTAATATATCATATATATTATTATACATTAAATTATCGAATCAACACTTGATCCGACAATCCGGCTATATCGCATATAACCGACTAATACGATGACCCGGCTATATCACATATACCCGGCCGATATCTCATATCGCGAGAATCCAATACGGTATCATATACCGCATTATCCTCGGTCCCGCACATATCACATATGTGCTCCTACTCCGTTTTGCCTGAGCCAAGAAACCTCTGTGTAGGACTCTAAAGAATCGTCAATACGCCGGCAGTAGGTGATGATCATATCAAACACCCACAAGCTGCAAGCGGTCAGCTAAACGTAACAGCTACCCAGGTATTGAGCGCTCAGAAGATCAACAAGCAAGCCTGTACATTCTCCTGTGAATCCAAACAGTAACACTCCCGTACAGTCCGGTCTCGTCGTCTGATATGTTGCATATCTCGCCTAGGGGTGGTAAACGTCAGACCCCAGTAGCTCGATAAGTCGTGTCGATATGAGGTCTATAACAGTTTGAGAAACTACTGATAACACTTACCAGTAAATCTCAGCAACCCTGGCCAGGGATTTCCGGTTATAGCCAATCGAACACAGCACAACATCAACTCCCTATACCGGGAGAGACGAATCCCCTCCTATCGCTCATTGCCTCCATGTGATTCGGGACTGTACCCAAAAGCCACCTTTTTGCACGCCCTCTTGGACGTGGTATGATGGAAATCAAAGCACAGTGGGAATCACACAAGACTCTATGACGATCTCGGGTCAACAGACTACTCTGTACCAGTGTCACCGGAGAACTGCCATCTGACGTGAGGTATAATACCATCTGGGAGTTCTCGGCGAGTCCGTCCAGTGTACCCAGTCTCCACTGAGCACCCGTACACCATCCTTGATGTCAAACACCGATGGATGTGGGATCATCCATCGCCCATCATATGGGTCAAGATGCGTATATGCTAGTCTACTCTGGTGTATCGATGCCCTGTCTCGATACACCCTCGACTAGGAACAGTTATAGGATGTACTCGTCGACTACCGTGGCCCCACTAGTATGATCTCATCATAGTATCAGTAGTCGAGTACATATCCTAAGGGCTTTATCAACATGTAATATAGAGACAATCAGAGTACATGTTAAGATAAAGTACAACCAGATAGCATACTATCATGTCGAGCAAGAAATTCCTCCCTATATATGTCCTAGCATCCACTACAATATACATCGTATGTACAGTAATGACCTCTAGGGCATACATATAACTAATAATATTGTACACTGATTCGGAAGAGCCCGAATCCCTCACAAAAGCGACGCGGGACTGTGCTAGTAAGCAGTGGGATCAACCCATGGATGAAGAGATGGATTCATTGAAAAAGAATCATATATGGGACTAGTGAAGCTACCCAAGGGTCGAAAGGAATTGTTGAATAGGTGCGTGTACATAATCAAGGATGAGATCGATGGTATGAAGAGTTACAAAGCTCGTTTGGCAGTCAAGAGATATGTGCAACAGCATGGAATAGACCATCAAGAAAAATTCTCCCCAGTGGTGAAGATGACTTCAATTCGGATTATACTCAATATGGTAGCAGTGGAAGATTCGCATTTAGAACAGCTAGATGTGAAAACAGCGTTCCTTCATGGAGATTTGGAGGAGAAAATTTATATGATGCAGCCACTAGGATATGAGATTAAGGGGAAGGAAAATTTGGTTTGTAAACTGCGAAAAAGTTTGTATGGCCTTTAGGAATCTCTAAGGCAGTGGTATCTCAAGTTTGATCGATTCATGTTGGAGTCAAGATTTATGAGATGTGATTCAGATTTCTGTGTTTACGTTCAGACCGTTAGATATAGTGCCCTCAAGTCAATTATTGTAATTGCAGGTAGGCAATTATAGTAATTGGGGGATGACCTATACAGGTAGAACAGTCTTACTCGAGATGATAGTATGCTATATGGTTTGTCTTTATCATTATGTATATACATTTTACTTGCTATTACGTGTGGCTAATACATAATGATAAAGCCCATAAGATTCTTGCTTCACTACCAGTATTATGATGTCGATCATATACGTGGGAGCTGTGTAGTCTATAAGCACATCCTTAAATGTTCCTGTTCCCTCATGGGAACTGAATAAAATACAAATAAAGCAGCAAGGAAAACCCTCAAATGGGGCATCACGTGCTCACACGTGACCGGGCCTCACGTGCAAACACGTGACCTTTTATGGGCAGATTCTATCTACGCCTGAATGCCTAATTGATAAAGTCACGTGCTCACACGTGATAGGCTCTTGAACCCACTGAATTAATAGAATTAAATTCTAATTAAAAGGAATTAAAATCATTTTTTCCCTCATGGGAACTGAATAAAATATATAAATAAAGCAGCGAGGAAAACCCCTAAAGGGGGACATCACATGCCCACACATGACCAGGTCTCACGTGCAGGCACGTGACTTTTTACAGGCAAAGCCTATAGACGCTGAATGAAATAAACAATTGAAAATGCTTAATCAGTGGGGTCACGTGCCAACACGTGATGGGTTCCCGAGCCCTCTGAACTAATAGAATTAAATTCTAATTAAATGCTTAATCAGTGGGGTCACGTGCCAACACATGATGGGTTCCTGAGCCCTCTGAACTAATAGAATTAAATTCTAATTAAATGTTTTATCAGTGGGGTCACGTGCCAACACGTGATGAGTTTCTGAGCCCTATGAACTAATAGAATTAAATTCTAATTAAATGCTTAATCAGTGGGGTCACGTGCCAACACGTGATGGGTTCCTGATCCCTCTGAAGTCTGAACCAATAGAATTAAATTCTAATTAAATACTTAATTGGTAAGGTCACGTGCCAACACGTGATAGACTCTTAAACCATCTGAACTAATAGAATTAAATTCTAATTAAAAGGAATCAAAAACCCTAATTGGAAAAATATTTCCCTAGATCTTTCTAAACAAAAAAGATTGCACTCTGTAAAAGGGAGCACCGTTGGATTAAAAATCCAATGGCGATTAAAAATCACCAATTTGTAGAAAGATTCTATACAAGGAAATATTTTCCTAAAATTTTCCAGGAACAACAAATAAAATATCTTTTGGATTAAAAATCCAATGGTGAATAAAATTCACCGAGTGATATAAAAGATCATGTTGGTTATAAAATCAATTAAAATATTTCAATGAAAGATTACTAAACAAACTGATTCTTTTTTTCTCCTATAAATAGGAGCCAAGAAGAGAAGAGAAACGGGGGATACAACAATAGAGAGAGAAGAAAGAAGAGAAAAAAAGAAGAGAATTTAATTCTCCAGAAAGAAAAGAAGATCTTTTCAGAGAAAAAACTCTGGGTAAGAGAAGGAAGGAGTTCATTCTATAAGCTCCCATAAAACAAAAGAGAATTTAATTATCAAACCAAGAGTTTAACTCTTCTAAATAAGAACTCAATTCTTCCTCTGGTTGAAGGTCTGCAGAAGCAGATCTCCCCATAAGTTGAGAATTTAATTCTCATCGGGGAGATTCTGCTATGCAGATCTAAAACCTAAGGGAAAGACCTAAGTTCAGAGAATTCTATTCTTCCACAAAAAAACATATAGGAATTTAATTCCTCCAACAAGGTTAGGGTTTAACCCCTAATACAAGAACTTAGTTCTTCCTCATGGTGATAGATCTGCAGAATCAGATCTCCTCATAAAATTGAAAAGTTAATTCTTATTGGGGATATTCTGCCATGCAAATTTCCGAGGAATTAAATTCCTATATAAAAAAGAAGAAGAGAATTTAATAAGGGACTTGAAACTTAGAATTACATGCATATTGATGATCACGTGGTAACACGTGGCCCCCTTTCTTTGAACCAGAAAAAGAGATTTCCCAAAATGTTTAACACTTATTTAAAAGGGAAAAGGGAAAACAATAAAGACAGTTTCTCTTTTAGGGTGTATCACGTGCTACCACGTGACCCTTAAAAAAACTCCTCAAAACAAAAGGGAGTAAAGCCAAGACAGTTTCTCTTTTAGGGTGTATCACGTGCTCCCACGTGACCCCTGACAAATACTTTTTATATCTAACGCATGGATACCCATCACGTGCCCACACGTGATGGTCATTAAGGTCAAGTGTTTAACACTTATATGCATATTCTGAGAGTAAAATAGAAGAAGTAAGGCCTAATCTTCAGGCGCCTCATGTGACCCCACGTGAGCGTTTCAGTTTTAGTGTTTAACACTACTTTAAGCGCCTCACATGGGAGCACGTGAGCGCCGAATGTACTCTAGTGTTTAACACTATATTCGAGCCAATCTTAGCCCAAATTAGCTAAGTCTTCAAGAGGCAAGATCCCCTGAAACTGAACCCCAACTATACTCTTGTCTTCCAAAATTGATCATCTCATATGGCATTCAAAGTAATTCCCAGAGCCTTTCAACTAACATTGGTTCAAGGGTACATCTCTTCATACCTCTGATATATGTCGTTGTAATCCTTCAACGTCTTCAGAGAGATGACGGGTCCCGACAACCAGATATTCCACGGACTGTGGGGTCTTTAAACTCATGGACTATGATGTCCTTAAACTTTACAGACTATGATGTCTCTAAACTACCATGGACTGTGAGGTCCTTAAACTCATGGACTATGATGTCCTTAAACTTTACAGACTATGATGTCTCTAAACTACCACAGACTGTGAGGTTCTTAAACTCATAGACTATGATGTCTTTAAATATTACAGACTATGACGTCTTTAAACTAGAATAAGATGTCCTTAAACTTATGGACCGCAATGTTCCTAAACTAAAACAATAGAGCCCAAATGCTCTTTTGTTGGATCTAAATGATCCTGTTGAGTAGATCTTAGTCTAAAAAAAATTAGACTAACGTATCCTTAACAAACGTTTAAGTTAATCTTAGTCTTAAATAAGATTAACGATCCTTAAACCCAAACTCAAACCCAAATCTAAGAAAATACGGATTTGGACTAATCTACGCCCTACGGGCGACAACATAAATTAGTCTCCGTATAAAATCCACGGGCAACCAAAAATAAAACAAACATACACGACACGAAGTGTCCATCTGGAGAAGGAGAAAGTGGTAACCGCGATGCGGTAGCGTAATTAACTGCAGGGGCTTGTTTCTGCAGGGAAGAGCGTCCCCATAATCAAAACCCCCTCAAACGAGGGGGAATCTGACGAAGTCTGCTACAACGGCTGCATCCGTCTAAACCTCCGATATACGGTGCCATAAATCAACTTGGCATCTTCGGAGAGGTGGACAGATAAAACCAAATAGCATCTGCCCCCCCCAAAATTCAGGCTGGACGTCCCAACGTCCCGGTCGCTTCTTTCGCCGGAGAACAGATTCTGGCACTCCCGGTGGGACCTTTTCTTCTTTCCACTCCACATTTCGTGTATCGTGTTTCGCAAACGAATTGCGGTTTTCTATGGTTTCCCCTTGACTCGAGGTACTAAGATTTGGTGTCTTGCTCCATGCAGAAAACAGAAGATCAATGACTTCAAACTGTACTAACTGCAACAACTGCAACAACTCCCATTCTGTCCTCACTGGAGGAGTGACTTACGGGCCTCAAGCGGCCTCCCTTTTTACGATTCCGGTGGACCAGGTGACGCAAGCCACCACAGGGCTATTCTTTGGGACCATGATCTCACCCATGAGCTTCAATGCCCCAATGTCGTTGCAAGAAGCTCCAAAGAAGTCGGTCTTTGATCGGCTTACGACTACCACAGCCCCTTTCAACGGGTTGTCCAAGTCCAGCACCTCAGTCTTTGATAGGCTAAGCCAAAACTCCAATGGGCCCGTAAAGAAGCCCGCGATACCTGAAGGGGTTATCCCGAAATGGATAGCCATCCCTGTTCCGATAAATGAAGTCGTCAAAACGGCTTCTCCTGCTAAAGGATTAGTCTTCACTAGACTGGCCACTCCAACTCCCGTTCCAGGCGAAGTCATCAAAACTGCTCCCCCTGCGCAAAAATCTGCCTTCGATAGATTGGCCATCCCCACTCAACGGACGTCAGTTTTCAAGAGGCTAACGCCGACAGCAACCCTCCGCCAGAACAGGGGCATGACGAAGCTACCCCCATAACTGAGCTAGTCCCGTCAGCAAGACATGCTCGCCGTCGTCACTGGCACCGAGTAAGGAAGGCTGGGGGCAGCTCTCCTTCTGGACTAATTCTGCCAGCTCCGGTGGTGGAAATTGATGCTGTTGTTCCAACTAGGAACAACTTTGAACCACTTAGGAGGGTACGCAAGAACTCTCCGAAGACCGTGCTAAAAAGATCTCCTTCACCTATGGAGAACGCTACAAAGGTGAAGCCAGAGCAGCCCCCTCAGCGGCTGTCCTCTAAAATTCATAAAGTTTGGCGACAGGTCCAAGACTCGGTGATCAACCAAGTCTACTCCCTCCAACCGAAGAAGATGAAAGTTCGGCAAGAGAAGGACCACACTGTCATACCACAGGAGATGTCATCTATTTGGGTGCCCGCTGCAACGGTTCCCTCAACTTTGACCACCCACAAAAGAAGGAGGCCGGAGAAAGTCTCCATGTTCGTGACGAATCTTAAGAACATTGAATCTAAATGCCCCAAGTCTGGGGGCATGGTGGTGCACACTGTTTAAATGGCATCCAGAAAAGAGGATAGCCGTATCTCTACGGGCCATCGACCACTCAGCAGATCCGTAACAAAGGCCCAGGAGCAGCAATAGAAGCTCCAGGAAATGTTAACACAGATGGTACTCACTGGGCCAAAAGAAAGCCCGGAGACATCGTTAGAGCAGCGTCATGAACAAGAAATCGATGCCGAATTCCTTCGGAGAATGCTTGAGAAGAAGGACAAAGAGGCCGCGGAACAAGCTGCCAACATAAAACGAATGGCGCTTTTATTCCAAGACATGGTCGGGATGATGTTACAACCGGATCCTTCAGCTAAAGACCCTCCGATTATCCTTGAAGACGATAGGGGAGAGACATCGAACCCTCTTCCGGCTTGTTCAGCAGCCAAAGAGGAGACCATTTCTAAAGCCGCCTTGGATGACTATATCGCTCAACAGATACGAGCTCATCAGGCGAACGAAGCGGCTGACCAAATTGTTAAGACTCGACGACCCTATCCGGGTTGGTATGACCAAATAAAATACCTGCCGCGATATACGATCCCTAAATTCCATGTATATAAGGGGACGGGGAATCCACACCAACACGTTGCTCAATTCATAGCCTTGTGCGGTAATACTGGGGGTGACGACAAACTGCTGCTTCGCCAGTTTGTTGGCAGCTTGTCGGAGACAGCGTTTGAATGGTACTCCGAGCTCCCGAATGACTCCGTTAATACATTTGCAGAAATGGAGCTACTGTTTACACAGAGATTCACAAGCGCTAGTGAGCGCACCCCGATCACCGTATTAATTAACGCCAGAGTGAAACCAGGTGAAACATGGGTTCAATACGCGATACGGTGGCGGAATCTATGGTCGAAGTGCGAACATCGCATTGAAGAAGCACCTGCAGTAGGCATGTCGTGGGTACTCTTGATCCGCAGGCGACCATATCCCAGTTCATGATGTTCTTCAAGCCAACTACCTTCCAGGCCTTGATTGACAAGCTGGCCCAAATGGATCAGATGGTCCATTGTCACGATCCGAAGGTATGGAACGTGACCGACACTTAAATTATGAAACGTCTAAAGGCGTAATATAATCTAAGTAAGCCGAAGCCCAGAAATCTAAACCATTAAAAGAAGAAGTAAAGATAAACATGTTTAAAAGAAACATCAAAATTTTTTAAAAATTTCGGCAGAGTCTCCTTTGTAAAAACTGGCCCCAAACGAGTACAAATAAGAATATATACATAAGCAATAATAAAAAGGCATCCCCAAGCGGGAGCTAGCTCATCGCCAATTGGCGGCCACAACCACGCAAGCAATATAATATACAACGCCGAAGGGCGAGGCTCAAAACTCAAAGAAAACCAAATCCACCAAAAACCATAATAATACAAGCGCGACTCTAAGGTCGAAATAAAAACAACTGGTCTTCTAAATCTATCAAGTAATACAAGTCTGGTTGATGGAGCTTACTAGATACAAATGAAATAATAAAAGTACAACGGCGGTCCCGATACAATGAACCAACCTACCAAGCAAATCACCCTGAATGAAATGATGTGCCAACAAGCTGCCAAGGAAACCTGTACATCGAAACCTGTAAGAAAAATTTGGCACAACGGGGGTGAGTTGCCAACTCGTGAGTAGAAGACATCTGCGAGTAGAAATCACATGCACGACGCTCTCCTAGGTCATAATAATATACTTAATATAACACTAGTCATCAAGTAGTGGCATGGTAATAATATATGCGTAAGTGCAATGCTCAGTGCTCGTGTCAGTGCCTCAAGTAGTAACAAGTCATGTGTATGAGTATGCATGCACCATGAATGTAAAACAATTAATCATTAAATCTGGATATATTTGTATAAGAAATCTTTAATTTTTATCATAGTAAATTTTGTATGGTAATCCGAAACATCATCAATGAAATCCATGGAAATCCGTGTCCAGCATCGACACAAAACATGTAAATCTCAAAGTCTCAATACCTCATAGTCTCAATATCTCATAGTCTCAATATCTCGGACTCCGTCAGTCCGGATCGGCCCATATCATCAAATCTCACGACAACGGTCGGTATCCTCCGGATATCCGCCGCGCCAGACATTACCGGTAGGTAGTCTTCCCCTGCCAGGCTCATCGTCTACAACGCGATCTTCTTGCCCCGGGGTACCATATCGGGCCCACCATGTACCCGAGACGGTTCATCCACTCCTAGAATCGGGTCTCGAAATCCAAAAGAAAACATGAAATCTCATGGTGGACGACACATACATCACGAGAAAACGCAACTTGTATTTTAAAATGAGAGGGAGAGAGAGAGAGAGAAATTTTTTATATATATTCTTGCGGTTTTCCCCAAAATCCAGAAATCTCATAGAAATCCAAAATCCCAAAATCATGAGTAAGTAAATAATGAGTATCGGCATAAGCCCCACAATACTACATGATAATATGAATATGTGAATGCATGAAGTGTCTAAGTAATAAATGCAATGTCTAAACCAGCACATGAGAGTAATCACACAATGTTATATTAGACTAGCATTTAGCTGATTATATCAAAAAAAGATAATATGTTCTAAAGTGTACGTGACATGGCAATTACCGACGATGATGTGTGTGTGCCGGCAAAAAAGTGTACGTGGAACATGCGCATCATCGGTAATAGTGCTGGTGTCCTAACAGGCAGAGTTTCATATTAGCTAAAGAAACATATGTATGAACATGCAATGCAATGAATACAACATGAATATAACGATGAATGTGTAGTAAACACACAACTAAAGAATACCTACTAATTACAAGTCATACAGTTTGTTGTTTGAAAAAGCACGAATCGTGGTTTATAGAAAATTAGGGACTACGGGGTTTTTAAGAAAGATATGTCCTTTGCAAAAATCCGTAGTATACCTCAAGCTGTCTTTAAAAATACGCACGATTCGTTAGTTTTGAAAATAAGTATGACTCGAGCCTAATCTAAGATCTACCTAACCAACTAAGGAACTAACTAAAGACACTAGTCGAAAGGTAAGAAGAATCCTCCTAAAGTCTGAGTCGATATCTCTAGTAGTCGGCGATCCAGCCTCAATAGCGTCACGTACATAGTACGACTTCCTCAAGTCAAGAGTGCGGATCAATCATCACTTCTAAGCCTCGTACGGTAAAATCCATCGTACGGCATCCCAAAATCGGGGTACGGGTCAAACATCACATATATACATCAGCGTTCGTATAGTATCATCATCAAACAATATTATGATCAAGGGTACTATACTATAATCGCATACATCCCAATATCATAAACATATATTATCGTCTGTGTAAATATCCATCGTCAAATGATCCACTAAAATATCATGTCATATATCATATCGTGATTAAGTCACATATTACAATCTGGGTTCTATTCTAGAGTCTTGTACATTTCAATTTCATTAATAAATTTTATCGTTTATATATAAATATATATTATACATTCTCATTTCCCAATGATCCGCTAATATCATAACACATCTCATGTCATAACTCGATCATATATCCAATATCTCACGGCATCAAGCCCAGTCATACCGACTCATCCCCAGGTATTACATAACATCCTCATATCACGTGTATATGCTATATATATATGTATATGCTATATATATATATGTATATATATATATGTATGTATATATATATATACACACACACACACACACACACACACCTAAACACATTCATACACACACACACATACACATACACCAAATCAGGTTTATGTGTGTGCGTGTGTGTGTGTCTACATGAAACCTACGAATTCCCTCCAAGGCAATCATTCTCTGGTTAAGTCTTCCAAAATTAGTCTAATCTACCCTAAAGTCTTCAATGGTACCCTACTCGCCAAGAATCCAAGGTTACATCCGAATTCCTAATAATAATACATAATATCCTTATTCTGCGTTTGCGGTGGTGCTATACGCCATCCACCCGACTTCCCCCGTAGATATACATCTACTCACCTGGTCCTTGTCTGCCGAAGTCGATGCCTCCATCCTCTTCTTCATCGTCCAAAGTCCACGTGAGGGGTACCTATACGCAAACATATATAATATCGTAAACCGAAATTGCGGACAAAACCAAAACAGCGCATGAAACGCGCATAGGTTAAAACCTATGACCCGCTCATGCAAAATAACCAAATAACCCTCGACATCGGCGTACAAACACCGATTGATCGAGAAAAACCCAAGCACACCAATCGTGATTTCAAAAATTACTAATTATAATATAAATAGGGTTTTAAATCATCAAAACCTTAAAATTAATCAAATCGTTTTATTTCGTAAAAACCTAGAAAGCAATAAATTTTCGTTTTAATTCGAAACTTGATATTTTAACAAAACTAATGCCCATAATATTCACTAAATATCTTAACTAGGTAGTATAAACCATTTTTATAATTTATTCTCATCAATTTGTGTTGAATTGAAAATTCTAGTTTGCAAAAATATCAAATGTTAACACTTTTTAAAGTAAAATTCACAATTCAACAACTAAGCTAGATTTTGCATAATCTAAGTTGCTAAACAACAAACTAAAATGTTAATAATGTTATGAAAACCATAATTAGATTTTAATCTCAATTATTTAATCAATTTCCAAAAACCTAGTTTACAAAAACTAGCATAATTAGCATAATTATCACAATTTTTAAACTAACAATTAACAACTAGTAACCAAATTAGGTTTTGCATTCAATTAACATGTTAATATACCCATTAAAACCATAATCTAATGATAGAAACCCTCATCATAATTTTATCTCACCAATATATATGTATTATAAAAACCTAGTTTATAAAATTATCAAATTTTAATAACTTTGAAGTAGCTCTTTAAAATTTATCCACAAATCTAAATTTGTGCATATATTAGGATGTTAAATTACACTTTATAACCATTAACAAATAATAACAACCCTAATTTGCTCACAAACCATTTTCTTGAATTTTCAAATTTACAACTAGCACAAAATTTACACTATAATATGCTAGATTTAAGCAATTTATACAACAATTTCACTATAGATTTAAGATTTATACCTCACATTCAAGAGATCAAACATGAAAATCATAGCCTCAAAAATACTAACTTTGCTCCAAGATCCATGCTAGATAGGGCAAAGAATAATGGGTAGAGATTGGATTAGGAATTTGAGGTTTTATTTTGGATTTTTGTTGAATTTTTTGAAGACTTTTTATGAGAAAAGAGCTTGGAAAAATTTGGCGTTGCCATGGAGGAATTTCGGCCACTTTTAGAGGAAAGGGAGAGAGAGTGAGGTTATGTAGAAAGTTCCCAAATTATGACACTAATTAAGTCTTTTCAATAATTTATTTAATTTTATTTATTTTCTTAATTAATATTGTGCTAGAATGCTTTAGAAATATAAAGACAAATGGAGAAAAAGAGAATGTATGGTGACATGTTATTAAGTTTGTCATGGTCCACATTTGCTAAATTAACCCATTCAAATTTGTAATTTTCACTAATTAAATGTATAATTAAAGCTTAGGTTAATATTTTAATTTAATTAATTTAGAAAAAATATTTTAGTAAACTAGAAATTTACAAGTGACCAAATAAATACCAAATACTAGTAATTACGTAGTTAAAATAGGCATATTTAATTTTATGATGAAAAATAATTGTAGTTGAGTTTTACGGAAAATACGGTTTATTTTACCGATTATCAGAAAATTCACCTAAAGAATTTTATTTAATTATTTATTTATTTATTTATTTTTAAAACGTTACAATCTTCCCCCCTTAAAGAAATTCGGTACCCGAATTTAAATTAAAACTCCCATAAATACTAAAACATTTAGCAATACACTCAAATCGTCGAGGCTCCAAAATCATCAATACATAAAACACCTCTTAGCGCAATGCATGTGTATGAAAAACAAGTACATAACTCAAAATCAAAACTCTGTCAAGCATAACGCAATCATCGGAGTTATGGTGAGAATACAATGTCAAAGTCCAATACGAAAACCAACATGATATACATCAAAACTATAACTTATATATAGTGCGCATCGTAGTAAAATCGTCCAAACATCTGAATAAAGAAGCATGCAAAACACCTAGGTACTGGTCTCAGGACAGTCCTGCTCGATTATTAAACCAAATAGTAAATATCATAAAAACGTACTGCTCAAATGAAATCAATCTCAAATACAGTATACGAGGTATCACGTGCGTGCGGTGCGCACGGAAATCGAAATCGAATACAAATGCCACGAATACACACGGAAACAAAACTGAGTGCAACGGGCGTGCACCAAAAACATCTGTCAAGTGCAACGGGCGTGCACGACAATAATATCAGGTGCATCTAATCTGCACAAAACCCCGATTTAGTGCATCTGGTGTGCACAAATCGCGTCAAGTGCGCCAAGTGTGCGCAAGAATCTCAATCAAGTGCACATGGTGCACGAAAACATAAATCGAATATCCAAAATCATGTGCAACCCATATACACGAAATCAAATCAGTATCTCAAAATGTATAAAATCAAAATCAAGTGCAATGGGTATACACAAAACGAACATCAATACATCTGATACTTGGAACACGAATCGAGTGAAAAGAATGAGTATATAGGTAAACCAATCATAAAAAGAAATTCTCAAAATACCAAGATCCAAACAACGGAAATATGAAATTCAAATCACCAAATCGCAATCGTAAACACTATCGTCAATGTGCGCCTTTTCGACTGTCGACTGATTCGGACTCGTCTCCTTATAGCTGTGCCGACTGCGCTACAAACGGCTATGCTCATATCTAGAGTCTCCCACGTAATCTATCCCTTCACCTGATATCTGGACTACGTTAAACTTTTCGATCGATTCATCAAAATCCCATAATTCCCCGAGAGCTCAACACTCAAGTACAGTTTAAAAATATCCAGTACATGCCCCAGCATCTGCGGACCAGCCGTAGAAGGGCAAACCCAAGCCTCACTAATGGCACCGCGGAACTGCCGCAAACCCTAAGGTTCACCAGCATTCTCATGGACATTATGTCGAGTTAGGATTTCATTCTTCTAGAGGGTCCATAGAAATACCTGCATGTTCTTCCGAATACCTTAAACTTGAGAAAATGGGTTTCTGACATTCGTTCGAACCTTTTAACTTCGTCTGGAAGACATGTGAATACCCTTCATCCGCAAGCCAAACAATGCCTCGATCCGCACGAATAGACGATACCCTAACGATCATCGCATTCGAACCGCAGCTCCCTCTGCCCGTGCAACCGTGGTAACAGAAACCACCATCCGACATTGACGAAGATAGATCATAGGAACGAATAGAATACGATGCAAAGAAATGTACATCCTAAGGTTTCTAAAGAAGAGTAGCGTACCGTAAGTATGCCGCGGATCATACCCACGGTACGTCACTATACCTAAGTCACCTACTCCATCAACCAAGGTAAACCTAGACTCGGACAAAGGTTAAATCTAGGCTCTGATACCAACTTTGTCATGACCCGAAGGTACGGAACGTGACCGGCACTTAAATTATGAAACGTCTAAAGGCGTAACATAATCTAAGTAAGCCGAAGCCCAGAAATCTAAACCATTAAAAGAAGAAGTAAAGAAAAACATGTTTAAAAGCAACATCAAAATTTTTTAAAAATTTCGGCAGAGTCTCCTTTGTAAAAACTGGCCCCAAACGGGTACAAATAAGAATATATACATAAGCAATAATAAAAAGGCATCCGCAAGCGGGAGCTAGCTCTTTGCCAATTGGCGGTCACAACCACGCAAGAAATATAATATACAACGCCGAAGGGCGATGCTCAAAACTCAAAGAAAACCAAATCCACCAAAAACCATAATAATACAAGCACGGCACTAAGGTCGAAATAAAAACAACTGGTCTTCTAAATCTATCAAGTAATACAAGTCTGGTTGATGGAGCTTACTAGATACAAATGAAATAATAAAAGTACAACGGCGGTCCCGATACAATGAACCAACCTACCAAGAAAATCACCCTGAATGAAATGATGTGCCAACAAGCTGCCAAGAAAACCTGTAAGAAAATTTGGCACAACGGGGGTGAGTTGCCAATTCGTGAGTAGAAGACATCTACGAGTAGAAATAGCATGCACGACGCTCTCCTAGGTCATAATAATATACTTAATATAACACTAGTCATCTAGTAGTGGAGGGGTAATAATTTATGCGTAAGTGCAATGCTCAGTGCTCGTGTCAGTGTCTCAAGTGGTAACATGTCATGTGTATGAGTATGCATGCACCATGAATGTAAAACAATCAATCATGAAATCTGGATATATCTGTATAAGAAATCTTTAATTTTTATCATAGTAAAATTTGTATGGTAATCCGAAACATCATCAATGAAATCCATGGAAATCCGTGTCCAGCATCGACACAAAACATGAAAATCTCAAAATCTCAATACCTCATAGTCTCAATATCTCATAGTCTCAATATCTCGGGCTCCGTCAGTCCGGATCGGCCCATATCATCAAATCTAACGACAACGGTCGGTTTCCTCCGGATATCCGCCGCGCCAGACATCACCGGTAGGTAGTCTTCCCCTGCCAGGCTCATCGTCTACAACTCGATCTTCTTGCCCCGGGGTACCATACCGGGCCCACCATATACCCGAGACGGTTCATCCACTCCTCGAATCGGGTCTCGAAATCCAACAGAAAACATGAAATCTCATGGTGGACGACACATACATCACAAGAAAACCGCAACTTTTATTTTAAAATGAGAGGGAGAGAGGATTTTTTTATATATATTCTTGCGGTTTTCCCCAAAATCCAGAAATCTCATAGAAATCCAAAATCCCAAAATCATGAGTAAGTAAATAATGAGTATCGCCATAAGCCCCACAATACTACATGATAATATGAATATGTGAATGCATGAAGTGTCTAAGTAATAAATGCAATGTCTAAACCAGCACATGAGAGTAATCACACAATGTTATATTAGACTAGCATTTAGCTGATTATATCAATAAAAGATAATATGTTCTAAAGTGTACGTGACATGGCAATTACCGATGATGATGTGTGTGTGCCGGCAAATAAGTGGACGTGGAACATGCGCATCATCGGTAATGGTGCTGGTGTCCTAACAGGCAGAGTTTCATATTAGCTAAAGAAACATATGTATGAACATGCAATGCAATGAATACAACATGAATATAACGATGAATGTGTAGTAAACGCACAACTAAAGAATACCTACTAATTATGAGTCATACAGTTTGTTGTTCGAAAAAGCACGAATCGTGGTTTTTAGAAAATTAGGGACTACGGGGTTTTTAAGAAAGATATGTCCTTTGAAAAAATCTGTAGTATCTCTCAGGCTGTCTTTAAAAATGCGCACGATTCGTTAGTTTTGAAAATAAGTATGACTCGAGCCTAAGCTAAGATCTACCTAACCAACTAAGGAACTAACTAAAGACACTAGTCGAAAGGTAAGAAGAATCCTCCTAAAGTCTGAGTCGATATCTCTAGTAGTCGGCGATCCAGCCTCAATAGCGTCACGTACATAGTACGACTTCCTCAAGTCAAGAGTGCGGATCAATCATCACTTCTAAGCCTCGTACGGTAAAATCCATCGTACGGCATCCCAAAATCGGGGTACGGGTCAACCATCACATATATACATCAGCGTTCGTATAGTATCATCATCAAACAATATCATGATCAAGGGTACTATACTATAATCGCATACATCCCAATATCATCAACATATATTATCGTCTGTGTAAATATCCATTTTCAAATGATCCACTAAAATATCATGTCATATATCATATCGTGATTAAGTCACATATTACAATCTGGGTTCTATTCTAGAGTCTTGTACATTTCAATTTCATTAATACATTTTATCGTTTATATATAAATATATATTATACATTCTCATTTCCCAATGATCCGGTAATATCATAACACATCTCATGTCATAACTCGATCATATATCCAATATCTCACGGCATCAAGCCCAGTCATACCGACTCATCCCCAGGTATTACATAACATCCTCATATCACGTGTATATGCTATATATATATGTATATATATATGTATATATACACACACACACCTAAACACATTCATACACACACACACATACACATACACCAAATCAGGTTTATGTGTGTGCGTGTGTGTGTGTCTACATGAAACCTACGTATTCCCTCCAAGGCAATCATTCTCTGGTTAAGTCTTCCAAAATCAGTCTAATCTACCCTAAAGTCTTCAATGGTACCCTACTCGCCAAGAATCCAAGGTCACGTCCGAATTCCTAATAATAATACATAATATCCTTATTCTACGTTTGCGGGGGTGCTATACGCCATCCACCCGACTTTCCCCGTAGATATACATCTACTCACCTGGTCCTTGTCTGCCGAAGTCGATGCCGCCATCCTCTTCTTCATCGTCCAAAGTCCATGTGAGGGGTACTTATACGCAAACATATATAATATCGTAAACCGAAATTGCGGACAAAACCAAAACAGCGCACGAAACGCGCATAGGTTAAAACCTATGACCCGCTCATGCAAAATAACCAAATAACCCTCGACATCGGCGTACAAACACCGATTGATCGAGAAAAACCCAAGCACACCAATCGTGATTTCAAAAATCACTAATTATAATGTAAATAGGGTTTTAAATCATCAAAACCTTAAAATTAATCAAATCGTTTTATTTCGTAAAAACCTAGAAAGCAATAAATTTTCGTTTTAATTCGAAACTTGATGTTTTAACAAAACTAATGCCCATAATATTCACTAATTATCTTAACTAGGTAGTATAAACCATTTTTATAATTTATTCTCATCAATTTGTATTGATTTGAAAATTCTAGTTTGCAAAAATATCAAATGTTAACACTTTTTAAAGTAAAATTCACAATTCAACAACTAAGCTAGATTTTGCATAATCTAAGTTGCTAAACAACAAACTAAAATGTTAATAATGTTATGAAAACTATAATTAGATTTTAATCTCAATTATTTAATCAATTTCCAAAAACCTAGTTTGCAAAAACTAGCATAATTAGCATAATTATCACAATTTTTAAACTAACAATTAACAACTAGTAACCAAATTAGGTTTTGCATTCAATTAACATGTTAATCTACACATTAAAACCATAATCTAATGATAGAAACCCTCATCATAATTTTATCTCACCAATATATATGTATTATAAAAACCTAGTTTATAAAATTATCAAATTTTAATAACTTTGAAGTAGCTCTTTAAAATTTAACCACAAATCTAAATTTGTGCATATCTTAGGTTGTTAAATTACACTTTATAACCATTAACAAATAATAACAACCCTAATTTGCTCACAAACCATTTTCTTGAATTTTCAAATTTACAACTAGCACAAAATTTACACTAAAATATGCTAGATTTAAGCAATTTATACAACAATTTCACTATAGATTTAAGATTTATACCTCACATTCAAGAGATCAAACATGAAAATCATAGCCTCTAAAATGCTAACTTTTCTCCAAGATCCATGCTAGATAGGCCAAAGAATAATGAGTAGAGATTGGATTTGGAATTTGAGGTTTTATTTTGGATTTTTGTTGAATTTTTTGAAGACTTTTTGATGAGAAAAGAGCTTGGAAAAATTTGGGGCTGCCATGGAGGAATTTCGGCCACTTTTAGAGGAGAGGGGGAGAGAGTGAGGTTATGTAGAAAGTTCCCAAATTATGACACCAATTAAGTCTTTTCAATAATTTATTTAATTTTATTTTTTTTCTTAATTAATTTTGTGCTAGAATGCTTTAGAAATATAAAGACAAGTGGAGAAAAAGAGAATGTATGGTGACATGTTATTAAGTTTGTCATGGTCCACATTTGCTAAATTAACCCATTCAAATTTGTAATTTACACTAATTAAATGTATAATTAAAGCTTAGGTTAATATTTTAATTTAATTAATTTAGGAAAAATATTTTAGTAAACTAGAAATTTACAAGTGACCAAATAAATACCAAATACTAGTAATTACATAGTTAAAATAGGTGTATTTAATTTTATGTTGAAAAATAATTGTAGTTGAGTTTTACGGAAAATACGGTTTATTTTACCGATTATCAGAAAATTCACCTAAAGGATTTTATTTAATTATTTAATTATTTATTTATTTTTAAAACGTTACAATCTTCCCCTCTTAAAGAAATTCGGTACCCGAATTTAAATTAAAACTCTCCCATATACTAAAACATTTAGCAAAACACTCAAATCGTCGGGGATCCAAAATCATCAATACATAAAACACCTCTTAGCGCAATGCATGTGTATGAAAAACAAGTACATAACTCAAAATCAAAACTCCGTCAAGCATAACGCAATCATCAGAGTTATGGTGAGAATACAATGTCAAAGTCCAATACGAAAACCAACATGATATACACCAAAACTATAACTTATATATAGTGCGCATCGTAGTAAAATCGTCCAAACATCTGAATAAAGAAGCATGCAAAACACCTAGGTACTGGTCTCAGGACACTCCTGCTCGATTATTAAACCAAATAGTAAATATCATTAAAACGTACTGCTAAAATGAAATCAATCTCAAATACAGTATACGAGGTACCACGTGCGTGCGGTGCGCACGGAAATCGAAATCGAATACAGATGCCACGAATACGCACGGAAACAAAACTGAGTGCAACGGGCGTGCACCAAAAACATCTGTCAAGTGCAACGGGCGTGCACGACAATAATATCAGCTGCATCTAATCTGCACAAAACCCCGATTTAGTGCATCTGGTGTGCACAAATCGCGTCAAGTGCGCCAAGTGTGCGCAAGAATCTCAATCAAGTGCACATGGTGCACGAAAACATAAATCGAATATCCAAAATCATGTGCAACCCATATACACGAAATCAAATCAGTATCTCAAAATGTATAAAATCAAAATCAAGTGCAATGGGTATACACAAAACGAACATCAATACATCTGATACATGGAATACGAATCGAGTGAAAAGAATGAGTACATAGGAAAACCAATCATAAAAAGAAATCCTCAAAATACCAAGATCCAAACAACGGAAATATGAAATTCAAATCACCAAATCGCAATCGTAAACACTATCATCAATGTGCGCCTTTTCTAATGTCGACTGATTCGGACTCGTCTCCTCATAGCTGTGCTGATTGCGCTACAAACGGCTATGCTCATATCTATAGTCTCCCACGTAATCTATCCCTTCACCTGATATCTGGACTACGTTAAACTTTTCGATCGATTCATCAAAATCCCATAATTCCCCGAGAGCTCAACACTCAAGTACAGTTTAAAAATATCCAGTACATGCCCCAACATCTGCGGACCAGCCGTAGAAGAGCAAACCCAAGCCTCACTAATGGCACCGCGGAACTGCCGCAAACCCTAAGGTTCACCAGCGTTCTCATGGACATTATGTCGAGTTAGGGTTTTATTCTTCTAGAGGGTCCATAGAAATACCTGCATGTTCTTCCGAATACCTTAAACTTGGGAAAATGGGTTTCTGACATTCGTTCGAACCTTTTAACTTCGTCTGGAAGACATGTGAATACCCTTCGTCCGCAAGCTAAATAATGCCTCGATCCGCATGAATAGACGATACCCTAATGATCATCGCATTCGAACCGCAGCTCACTCTTCCCGTGCGACCGTGGTAACATAAACCACCATCCGACATTGACGAAGATAGATCATAGGAACGAATAGAATACGATGCAAAGAAATATACATCCTAAGGTTTCTTAAGCAGAGTAGCGTATCGTAAGTATGCCGCGGATCATACCCATGGTACGTCACTCTACCTAAGTCACCTACTTCATCAACCAAGGTAAACCTAGACTCAGACAAAGGTTAAACCTAGGCTCTGATACCAACTTTGTCATGACCCGAAGGTACGGAACGTGACCGACACTTAAATTATGAAACGTCTAAAGGCGTAACATAATCTAAGTAAGCCGAAACCCAAAAATCTAAACCATTAAAAGAAGAAGTAAAGAAAAATATGTTTAAAAGCAACATCAAAATTTTTTAAAAATTTCGGCAGAGTCTCCTTTGTAAAAACTGGCCCCAAACGGGTACAAATAAGAATATATACATAAGCAATAATAAAAAGACATCTCCAAGCGGGAGCTAGCTCTTCGCCAATTGGCGGTCACAACCACGCAAGCAATATAATATACAACGCCGAAGGGCGAGGCTCAAAACTCAAAGAAAACCAAATCCACCAAAACCCATAATAATACAAGCGCGACACTAAGGTCGAAATAAAAACAACCGGTCTTCTAAATCTATCAAGTAATACAAGTCTGGTTGATGGAGCTTACTAGATACAAATGAAATAATAAAAGTACAATGGCGGTCCCGATACAATGAACCAACCTACTAAGAAAATCACCCTGAATGAAATGATGAGCCAACAAGCTGCCAAGGAAACCTGTACATCGAAACCTGTAAGAAAATTTGGCACAACGGGGGTGAGTTGCCAATTCGTGAGTAGAAGACATCTGCGAGTAGAAATCGCATGCACGACGCTCTCCTAGGTCATAATAATATACTTAATATAACACTAGTCATCTAGTAGTGGAGGGGTAATAATTTATGTGTAAGTGCAATGCTCAGTGCTCGTGTCAGTGCCTTAAGTGGTAACATGTCATGTGTATGAGTATGCATGCACCATGAATGTAAAACAATCAATCATGAAATCTGGATATATCTGTATAAGAAATCTTTAATTTTTATCATAGTAAAATTTGTATGGTAATCCGAAACATCATCAATGAAATCCATGGAAATCCGTGTCCAGCATCGACACAAAACATGTAAATATCAAAATCTCAATATCTCATAGTCTCAATATCTCGGACTCCGTCAGTCCGGATCGGCCCATATCATCAAATCTAACGACAACGGTCGGTATCCTCCGGATATCCGCCGCGCCAGACATCACCGGTAGGTAGTCTTCCCCTGCCAGGCTCATCGTCTACAACTCGATCTTCTTGCCCCGGGGTACCATACCGGGCCCACCATATACCCGAGACGGTTCATCCACTCCTCGAATCGGGTCTCGAAATCCAACAGAAAACATGAAATCTCATGGTGGACGACACATATATCACAAGAAAACCGCAACTTTTATTTTAAAATGAGAGGGAGAGAGAGAATTTTTTTATATATATTCGTGCGGTTTTCCCCAAAATCCAGAAATCTCATAGAAATCCAAAATCCCAAAATCATGAGTAAGTAAATAATGAGTATCGGCATAAGCCCTACAATACTACATGATAATATGAATATGTGAATACATGAAGTGTCTAAGTAATAAATGCAATGTCTAAACCAGCACATGAGAGTGATCACACAATGTTATATTAGACTAGCATTTAGCTGATTATATCAATAAAAGATAATATGTTCTAAAGTGTACGTGACATGGCAATTACCGATGATGATGTGTGTGTGCCGGCAAATAAGTGTACGTGGAACATGCGCATCAACGGTAATGGTGCTGGTGTCATAACATGCAGAGTTTCATATTAGCTAAAGAAACATATGTATGAACATGCAATGCAATGAATACAACATGAATATAATGATGAATGTGTAGTAAACGTACAACTAAAGAATACCTACTAATTACGAGTCATACAGTTTGTTATTTGAAAAAGCACGAATCGTGGTTTTTAGAAAATTAGGGACTACGGGTTTTTTAAGAAAGATATGTCCTTTGAAAAAATCCGTACTATCCCTCAGGCTGTCTTTAAAAATGCGCACGGTTCGTTAGTTTTGAAAATAAGTATGACTCGAGCCTAAACTAAGATCTACCTTGCCAACTAAGGAACTAACTAAAGACACTAGTCGAAAGGTAAGAAGAATCCTTCTAAAGTCTGAGTCGATATCTCTAGTAGTCGGCGATTCAGCTGTTCCCCTCCGAACGGCGGCCTGGACTCGGGCGTCCGAGCCTGAGGTTCGGGGCAGATGCTAATTGGTGCTATCCGTCCACCTCTCCGAAGATGCCAAGTTGTTTATGGCACCGTGCATCGGGGGTTTAGACGGATGCGTCCGATGTAGCAGACTTCGTCAGATTCCCCCTCGTTTGAGGGGTTTTTGATTGTGGGGACGCTCTTCCCTGCAGGCGCAAGCCCCTGCAGTTAATTACGCTACCGCATCGCGGTAACAACTTTCTCCTTCTCCAGCTGGTCACTTCGTGTCGTGGGTGTTTGTTTTGTGTTTTGTTGCCCGTGGATTGTTTACGGAGACTGAGTTATGTCGTCGCCCGTAGGGCGTGGACTAGTCCAAATCCGTGTTTATCTTAGATTTGGGTTTGGGGGTTTGGTTTGAGGATACGTCAGCCATACTCGAGGCTAAGATCAACTCAAACGTTTGTTAAGGATACGTTAGTCCGATTTGAGACTAAGATCAACTTAACAGGATCGTTTAGATCCGACAAAAGAGTGTTTGGGCTCCATTGTTCTAGTTTAGGGACATAGTGGTCCATCGTATATATGGCCGTCGGGACCCGTCACCTCTCTGACGACGTTGAAGGATTACAACGACGGATGTCAGAGGAGTTCAGAGATGTACCCTCGAGCCAAAGTTAATTTGGGGGATTCATAGTCCGATCTGTTTGAAGGTTTAAGGATACGTTAGCCATCTTTGAGGCTAAGATCAACTTAAACGGGACCATTTAGATCCGACAAAAGAGCATGCGGGGCTCTATTGTTCTAGTTTAAGGACATTGCGGTCCATGGGTAGTTTAAGGACATTGCGGTCCATGGGTAGTTTAAGGACATTGCGGTCCATGGGTAGTTTAGGGACATTGCGGTCCATTGTTAGTTTTATGACATCTCGGTCAAGGTTAAGGACGTCATAGTCCATGGGTTTAAGGACTCCACAGTCCGGTATGTGCTCTGGATGCTTCACACGGGTTCACTGCCGTGCTTGGCGAGGACCAGGCTCCGCTCTGGGCGTTTTCCGTGGGGTCAAAGAGTGACATTATCCACGTTCCACGTAACCAGGAATTTTGCACTAGATGCTTCACACGGGTTCACTGCCGTGTTCGGCGAGGACTAGGCTCCACTCTGGATGCTTCGCACGGGTTCACTGCCGTGCTCTGCGAGGACCAGGATCCGCTCTGGACGTTTTTCACGGGGTCAAAGAGTGACGTTATCCGCGTTCCACGTGACCAGGAATTTTGCACTAGATGCTTCACACGGGTTCACTGCCATGTTCGGCGAGGACTAGGCTCCGCTCTGGACGTTTTCCGCGGGGTCAAAGAGTGACATTATCCACGTTCCACGTAACCAGGAATTTTGCATTAGACATGGGTTTAAGGACCCCACAGTCCATATCATGGGTGGTCGTCGGGACCCGTCACCTCTTTGAAGACATTGAGGGATTACAATGCCAAGTATCAAAGGAGTGAAGAGATGTACCCTAGAACCGGAATGGATTAAATAGTCCTTGGCCCAATTTGGGATCAAGACCCATTAATTATATTATGAGCCCATTGGCCCAGTTAATTACGAATTGAGGACTTATGGCCAGCTTGGGCTAAGTCCTATCATGTCTGGAATATTGACTTCTTGTGGGTCCATCGAGGGAGAGGCTTTGCCTCTATCCCTTTAGCCAATTGGGCCAAAGCCTAGTGTTAAACGCTTCAGAGCAATCAGTGTTGAACACTGGTAATGAGGTTGACAAGTTAGTGTTTAACACTAAAAGCTAATTGGTGTTAAACACCAGCAGCAAGGCTTTCAGATTAGTGTTAAACACTAAAACAGATCAGTATCAGGCATTGGCAACAAAGCTCTCAAATTAGTGTTAAACACTAAGGTAGTCAGTGTTGAGCACTGCAAATAAAGTTAATTGATTAGTGTTGAACACTACGGCCCAACAGTGTTTTAACACTGGATTCAGGAGTTCCAACTTAGTGTTAAACACTAAAGCAAGAGGGGTCACGTGGCGACACGTGAGAGCGCCCTCCCTTCATTTATTCTGCTGAGATTGCTGCATCTTTCAGAGCACCACGTGCCATCACGTGACGGGCATTCATATGCCTATGTATTAGAGCTTCTGTTAAGGGTCACGTGGGTCACGTGGGGGACTGCCTCAAAGGGCTTTCTGTAGATCTTTTGAGGGGGTCACGTGACCCTGCCTCCATGTAAATTGTTTAGAGAATCTGTTGATCTTTCAGGAATTAAATTACTCGAGCTTTAATTTTCAAAGGAATTAAATTCCTGCTTCCTTTTGAAGACTTATATTCTGGAGTAGAATCGAATCCTTAAATTCCTCGTTTATGTGAAGAACTGAATAGGGTTAAACCCTAATAAAGCTTTTTAAGGAATTAAACTTCCAGTCCCTGTTAAATTATGATTAAGGGAATTGAATTCCCGTTGTCTCAACAGAACTAAGTTCTTAATTAGGGTTAAACCCTGTTTCTCTCTGTTCTGAAGGAATTAAATTCCCATAACACAGGGTCAAGCCCTACTTTTATCTTGGAGGAATTAAATTCCTACAGTTCTGTGAGAATTAAATTCTCGTTTTTCCATTCCCTCTCCATGTTTTGGATCTGCATGGCAGGATCTCAACCCATTGAGAATTAAATTCTCAACCTAAAGGGGAGATGTGCACTTTGCAGATCCTCTATCAAAGAGAGAAGAAATATGTTCTTCTGTTTTTTATTTTGTCAGAGTTAAACTCTGTTGAGAATTAAATTCTCCTTCTTTCAGGAAGCCTTCCCTTTCTTACCTAGGGTTTTCTTTTTGCAGAAGCTCCAAATTCTTCAAAGTATCAAGGCTCTCTCCTTTTTTCTCCCTCTGCGTGTCTATCTCTTTTGTGTGTCTTGGCTCCTATTTATAGGAGGAGCAGCCGAATCAATCAGTTTTTGATGAATCTTCATTAAGAGATTTGGTTTGCATCCATCATTCGTTCTGGACCTTCGGATTATTAGGTGAATTTTATTCACCATTGGATTTCAGATCCGGGGATTCTCCCTTGTAATTTCTGTTAGATTTAAAGGGGAAATCTTTCCAAACTCGAGATTTTTCCATAGATAGATGATATTTAATCATCTCTGAATCTTTAATTTGATCAGTTCCAGATAATTGCTTTCCTTTGGGAAGATTTGAATCTCTTTCAGAATTTAATTCTGTTAGCAAAATGGGCTTTGAAAGCCGGTCTCGTGTGACCACGTGACCTATGGTCACGTGTGGACACGTGACTCTCTTGGAACGAGCCTTTCTCCTCTTTTGCACTCTGCCTTCTTCTGCTGCTTAGCCGTCACGTGCTACCATGTGACCCCTGGTCACGTGTGAGCACGTGACCCCTGTCTGGCGCCTCTTTCCTTGGTTCAACTGGAGAGCGAGTCTGCTGCTTTGAACGTCACGTGCCAACACGTGACCCTGGTCACGTGGGAGCACGTGACTTCTTCTGAAGCCCTTTTCCTTGACTTGATCAGGGAACCAATGTGCCCTTTTCCGCTGCTTTTATATGTCACGTGTCAACACGTGACTGCTGGTCACGTGTAAGCACGTGGCCCCTTTTTGAAGCTTTTCCCAGAAGCTTTCCTGATTTTAAATCAGGAAACAAATGCCCCACAGCGTTGTTCTCACGTGTCTGCACGTGAGTGCAATGCTGTCACCTCTTGGGACCGTTGGATTCCTCTAGGGATCTGGGGAGATGAAACGTTTCCACTGCCTTCTATAAATACCTCTGTCTCTTCATAGGAGCCTTCACTTTGTTCATCTTCTTCTTCTGAGAACTTCTTCCTTGAGAATTTAATTCTCTCTTTCAGAGCTTAGTTCTCTGTCTTGAAACAATCTTCAGAGTTTAACTCTGTTCGAAAAGAGCCTTTTTTTCTCAGGTAATGTTCTTGGACAACGATGGACCTCACATTTCTCTGGATTTTAAATCTGAAACAAGGGTTTTCGCCCTTTTTCCTTCATATTTTCCATAAGAACATGAAACCGCTTAACCCTCAAACTGTAGATCTCTTAGGGTTTAGATAATCTTTGAGGAGATGATGATGGCGTTTCAACCCCATGGAATTTAATTCCATCAAAAATGTTTCTGGGGGATTTAATTCCCTTTTCTTAATTAGGAATTTAATTCCAATGAAGAACTCAGTTTCTTCGCATGGAGGCTTCCTGAGGTCTCTTGGCCCTAGGTGGTTCTTTCTGCCATTAATGCAATGGGGGTTTTGTAATGATGTCTTTTGGTGGGAATTTAATTCCTTTGATTTTGCTAGATTCTTTGTAGAGTCCGAGACAGCTTCTGTTGGGGGGGAATGTGCATGGTCATCATTCTTTGAGGATATTCTCTTTGTTTTATCGTAACGCTTTTGGCCTCATTATTAATGAGCCGTCATCCGGATTCTGTGGGACCCATATGCTTTATAGCTAGTGACCCCATAAAACTCTGCTGTTGCTCTCTTTAACTAGTCTTCAAGTTTTTTATGTATGAATATACGTTGCTGACTTTTCTTCTAACGGTCCTCCTTTATTGGATTTCAGGTGCGATGGCTTCTGTTCCACGCTTCCCCTTCTCTCGCTCAGAGGCTGCTTTTCCTCAGTCGCCGTCTGATGAGGAAGCGATGGCGATGATTCGGGCCCATGACCCGAACTGCGCCAATCTTCTTCAATGGGGACCTTGGTACTATCAGATAATTCAGGGTCGCCGGAGTTTTCTTTGCGCGGTGCCGACGGAGCCCACTTTCCCATTTTTACCGATGGATCCTCCAAGGACAGCTTTTGCTGTGGAAATGCCCAACTGGACTCCAACGGGGAGGCTAGAGCCTTCGACGACCGGCATTACGAACCATCCGATCCCGGCCATAGACATCTTGGGACGGCGTATTTGCCAGGGTGAGGCCCACCCGTGGGGGCAAATTTATAAGATAGGGCTCACTCCTAGGCATCCTATGGGCTACCTTCTCTGGGCTCGCTACATCCTTTCTGCCCATCGGGCGCGGTTGCAGAAAGTTGGGCTTTATCAGGCCATATACGCGTCGCTATTCCATTACAAGTCCCCGCATGCCTGGTGGGTCAAGGCGTTTTTGAACCAGTGGAATCTTCCCACTAATACTTTCATTCTGGGAGATCGCGAGGTTTCGATTTCTCTGGCCGAATTTTATGATATCTCGGGGTTGCCGATAAGGGGTAATCTGTATGAGGAGTTGTTACCTCCTGACGAGTATGTTTTTGAGCCTGAGCTCGCCCCAGTTGACAGTCTGTCTTATGAGAATGCTGTTCGCCACAAGCGCCCCAGTTTAATCAAGGCCCTAGGCATCTTCGACCAATTATTCACCGAGTCTGAGGAGCAGGGTGTCACTTTCAAGAGCTTCATTGCTCGTTTCCTTCGTGAGGATGCCTTATCGAAGACAGCCCCGAAGTTTGCCAACATTGGGGACCCTTTTGGGTTTGGCCCGAAGAGGTTGCCGACCAACGAATCAGATCTACCTCAGTATTACATCCCTATTATATCGCCGATCTCTTTTGAATCCATTGCTGCCCCAGGCATGGACGAGGAGACGTTCTTTGTGGGGTTTGTTAGCGTCTGGCTCAGTTGGTTCGTTATCCCCATGCATCGCCGCTTCATGAGAGCCTCGGTCATCTACCCGGCTCATCGTATTGCTGAGGGGATGAGGTTGGCTATCGGCATCCCGGCCTTGGCGCACCTCTATGACGGATTGGGCACCGCAGCTAATACCTCTACGCCTGGCGTGGACGTAGTGAACTTTTCGCTTCATTATTTCACGTTGTGGATCGAAATGCATGTGCTGGGATCTTTCGCTATGCATCAGAGGCCCGCCTTTTACGACGCCTATCCCTTCCCGCGACTCATGCGACTGGTGGGTGCTTCTGCTGCCGACCCAACTCAATTTGGGGCTATTCGGGTGCTGATTTCTCCTCATGCCACCGCTGGCGGGTTGGTTTTTAATGATCGGGTTCTGTCTACTCCTTCGGGTCCCGTTCAGCAACTTTGGGACCAGTCAAAGGACAACGCGCCTTCTCTGAAGCCCCGAGAGGCCACGCATTTGTATTCAATTAGACCGGGCTACTTGGTGTTTCGCCAGGACAGTGCAACTCTTTTTATGCGGTACAATCCGCATCGATTTGCCCGGCAGCTTGGATATGACCAGGGTGTTCCTTTTGAGGCTTTTATGGTCGCCCCGATCCCTTCGCTCGACGCTGTTCGCGATGCCGCTCATCATTTCATGAGGTTGAACACCGACTCTCATTTCATGGTCCCCGAAGCCGAGTACATGCCCCGATGCGTAGGTGCATTTACGGGCTGGTATCTTCATCGAATCACCCCAATTATTGCTGAAGAAAGAAGGGTTCTTCTTGGTCACGACTCCCCTCCTTAGGTTTCGGGAGCTAAGCTGCGACCAAGGGTTCCAGTCCGCTTCCCTTTGAGGGAGATTGGCACCGCCCTCATTCCGGGGGAGTCAGGGGTAGACCTTACTCCAACAGCTGGTATGCCCTTGGGTTCCCGATCGCGGGGTAGACGGGCTCCAGTAGTAGCACCTCTGCCGGTGGCGGCACCGCCCCCCGTGGCGTCGACACTGGCGATGTCGTCCTCGGTTGTGGCACTAAGCGAAAGTAACAGGGATGAGAGTGCTGAAGGCGATGTGGGCCAGCGCCGCCCTAAGGCTTCACGAGGGAGGAAGCGGTCATCCTCAGCGACCGGCTCTGGGTCTAAACGGCGCAGGAAAGCGGCTGCCACCCTGCTTGATTCTGTGGTGGAGTCTGAGCCTATCCTCGAAGGCGAACCATTGGCCTTGCAAGAGTCAAGCGCTGGACTTCTCTTCCCGAGTTCGGCTTATGAGGAGGCTGCACAGTTGGCTGAGGCCATACGGCGTTCAAAAGACGCGTCCCATAACGCCAAGGTTCCAAAGAAGTCTTATCCCGCTGTAATTTTCTACGAAGACCCTTCGTGGATTCGGCGGCGATTTATCGGCCCTTTGGAGGAATGGGGGGAAAGGGCTTTGAAGCAGGCCGCTTCAGAAGACGCAGCTGATGCACTTTCTTTATGGACCGGCGGTCATGAGTCTACTCTTGAACCTCGGCGAGCTTATCTCCTTGAGAAGGAGAAGCGGCTTGAAGAAGCCATATTGAGGGCTTCTTTGCGTATAGGTATGTTGTGCTTATTCTGTAATCTTGCCGGTTATTTATACTCGTGGGTATGTATCATTATTTTTGTTTGAATCGTGCAGAATCTTCGACGTTGGGGGAGCTCCCTACTGGCCCATTAAAGCTAAAGCCCGCCGAAATTCTTAATGAAGCTTTGCCGGATGTGGAGAGGGTTGATGAGGCTGCTCCTCTCATGATAGAACCTCCAGCAGCGGTTCTTGGCCAGGGAGTGCTTGCCCCTTTGGGGGAGGCTCCCCTGGAGGCCGCCGCCCCAATGGCTCTTACTGAGGTCGGCTCAAGGGCTGGAAGCGAGGTAGTCGGGGCTCCTCTCCCTTTGTTGGAGCCTGAGGTCACGGCGGAGACCGTTGAAGCTGCTATCCCCCCGGCTCAGAATGGGAGGAGTGTTGAAGGTATCCTTCTGCGTTTTAATTTAGCAACCCCTTCATAGTCTGAACTCTTTTACCTTTCCCAGAATTGCGCGGCTTGGCGGCCACGATCGCGGATCTGTCGCCTCGTCAATCGTTTCAGCGTTTATTGGAGATGGCAGCTCCGCAGGCGATCCCCCCTCAGCGTATTGTCCTTTCCTCTGGGCAAGGTTAGTGTCATTCGCCATTTTTTTTACCATAGCATTGTTACCATTTTGCGAAATGACGTTGATGTCTCTTATAGTTTTAAAAGCCGACGATGAGGTTGAGGTCGTCGAAGGGCCAGGGGAACCTTCAGCTCCTACTTGCATGACTGTCGGTGAGTGACATTTTATTATAGTCCCATTCATTCTGCGTTTAAAAGTTTTACTAACATTCACCAAATTTGAGCAGCCCTGCCAGTCTCCATGGCTTTGGAATCACGCATTGTGATGCCGCCCGGCCCCTATGCTTTGCGGGCTTCAGAACGCTTGGCCCAATTGAGCCTTGTCTCCCTATCTTCTTTCGTCGAGGAGCTTCGCGCTGGTAGTGCGACTACAGCTGAAGCGTTTGCTGCTGAAGCTAACGGCTCCCTTCCTTTTCTCGCCACCTATCACCGCGAGGAGGTGGTGTGGGTCTGGGTGGAGTTCTGTAGGAAGGTGGAGGCCTGTTTGTACGCTCTCGAGTGTTCTCGCCTTTCCTCGGAGGCTGTGGCTGCAAAGGCAGAGTTACGGGGGCTGATAGCACGGTGCGCGGCAAACATGACGTCATGTGAGAAGAGGCTTGGCTGTAAATTCTCGGAGAGGGAGCTAGCCTCCAAGGCGCTGGGCGAGCTTCAAGCCAATCTCACAGCCAGGGCCAACAAAGCATACGAACTCTGGCGGGTGCTTCAGGAGTCCATAAAAGAGGTGGTGGCTCTCGATAAAGCTGCCACGTTTACTCGTGAGAGGGTCGAGGCTCATAAAGCCACCGAGAAAGAGCTCGAAGCTCGGCTCGCTTCGTATCAGGCTCAGCAAGCTCAGGCGGAGGCTCGTCTTCTGGAGATCTTGCGTCATGAAGCCGTAGCTCAACAACAAAACGATGAGCTGGTAAAATTACTACACCGGCCGCCGGCCTAAGGACTTGTATCTTTTCTCCCCTTTTTGTACATGCTCATGAATGAGAGTATCTCTTTCTTTGTTTCTTTCATAAATTGTACTTTGTATCCATTTTGGTTCATGAATAAAAGATACAATTTTCCTCTCAATGATGTGTCCCCTTTTTATTGAATGTATTCTGCGGACATTCTACCTTGATCTCCTTGCAGGACAGCCAAGGCTTAGGATTCAGGGTTAAGATCCGCTTCCTAAGACTTCTGCATTTTACGAGCCACGAGGGTCTCATAAAGAGTTTTTCTCCCTACAGGTCGAGAGGATCCCATAGGTGTAAGTTCTCCTTAAGAATCGTGAGGATTCTCAAGCGGGTTTTCCCTTGAGAGCCGTAAGGATCTCACAAGAGAGTTTTTCTTCCTTACAGGTCGTGAGGACTTGTAAGTGCTGGATGTGGTCACCCTTGTCCGTGTTTTACGGAGTCAGGGGTTTCTCCAGGTATCGTAGTTTAAAGACGTCACGGTCAAGGTTAAGGACCTCATAGTCCGTGGATTTAAGGACTCCACAGTCCGCTGTTAGTTTTAAGACATCACGGTCAAGGTTAAGGACCTCATAGTCCGTGGATTTAGGGACTCCACAGTCCGATGTTAGTTTTAAGACATCACGGTCAAGGTTAAGGACCTCATAGTCCGTGGATTTAGGGACTCCACAGTCCGATGTTTGGTTGCAGGGACCCGTCACCTCTTTGAAGACGTTGAGGAATTACAACGCCAGGCATCAAAGGAGTGAAGAGATGTACCCTTAAACCAAGGCAAAATCAGTAAGGAATCGGGGTGGTCGATCGTTAGTTTTAAGACATCACGGTCGAGGTTAAGGACGTCATAGTCCGTGGATTTTAAGGACTCCACAGTCCGGTATTTGCTCTGGATGCTTCACACGGGTTCACTGCCGTGCTTGGCGAGGACCAGGCTCCGCTCTGGATGCTTCACACGGGTTCACTGCCGTGCTCTGCGAGGACCAGGATCCGCTCTGGACGTTTTCCACGGGGTCAAAGAGTGACATTATCCGCGTTCCACGTAACCAGGAATTTTGCACTAGATGCTTCACACGGGTTCATTGCCGTGCTCGGCGAGGACTAGGCTCCGCTCTGGATGCTTCACACGGGTTCACTGCCGTGCTCTGCGAGGACCAGGATTCGCTCTGGACGTTTTCCATGGGGTCAAAGAGTGACATTATCCGCGTTCTACGTAACCAGGAATTTTGCACTGGATGCTTCATACGGGTTCACTGCCGTGCTCGGCGAGGACTAGGCTCCGCTCTGGATGCTTCACACGGGTTCACTGCCGTGCTCTGCGAGGACCAGGATCCGCTCTGGACGTTTTCCACGGGGTCAAAGAGTGACATTATCCGCGTTCCACGTAACCAGGAATTTTGCCCTAGATGCTTCACACAGGTTCATTGCCGCGTTAGGCGAGGACTAGGCTCCGCTCTGGACGTTTTCCATGGGGTCAAAGAGTGACATTATCCGCGTTCCACATAACCAGGAATTTTGCTGATTGTATCCGCATTTCACGGGATGGAGGTTTGACTGTTGGCGATATGTATACCACCGAGCCATGGAACTGGGAGTTGCCGCTATTCCGCTTAGCTTGAAGTTGTGTCCGTCGTTACGAGACGAATGTTGGGATGATCTCTAGGTCGCTTGTGGCACGTCGAGATTTATCTTCTTTCTTTGGTGAAACCTGGGGAAGGAGTATGATCCCTTCTTTGTTTGCGCCCCTGGATTGTATACAGAGGCAGATGTAACACCACCTGTAGGGCGATGATTTCACTTCTATTTTATTTCTTTTTCCGCGATGCTCTATCATTTCAGCTTTTTATATCGCGAAGGTCGCGATTGCCCCATCATTTCGGCTATTTTTCGTGGTGCCCAATCATTTCGGCTATTTATTTATTTTCTGCTCGCTGCTTTTTATTGCGAGTTGCCCCATCATTTCGGCTATTTTTCATGCCTTCATTTTTACTTGCTGCTTTTTATTGCAAGTTGCCCCATCATTTCGGCTATTTTTCATGCCCTCATTTTTACTTGCTGCTTTTTATTGCAAGTTGCCCCATCATTTCGGCTATTTTGTAGGCATGTGTGGCTTGCTAGCTTTTTCGCTACGAGTCTGGATTTTAGGCACCGATTTCGGCATCAGCACCGCTACAACTGGAATGTTGCCAGAAGCGAATCATCATTTGCCTTTGTCGATGACGAACAAAGGTGGCTCAGCAAACAAGGTTAAGGGTCCTGTCGACCAAGGCTTTTGACTTTATGAGCCGTAAGGGTCTCACAAAGGTATTTCTCCCTACAAGTCGTAAGGATCTTGCAGGTGTATTTTCTCCTTAGGGATCGTGAGGATTCCTAAGCGTGTGTTCCTCTGTAAGTCGTAAGGATCCTACAAGAGGGCTTTCTCCTCATGGGTCGAGAGGACCTACAAGGGTTGGACTTTGCTGGGGAAATGTCTATTCGCGCCCGTGGATTGTATACAAGGGTCAGTATTGAATCCCTTGTAGGGCAATATCGAAGGTTGTGGAGGATTTGCTTAAGAACAGGTTTAGGTTTCTGTAACTTAAGACTTTCAAGTCTTATGAGCCGTGAGGGTCCCATAAGAGAGTTCTCCTTACGAGTCGTGAGGATCTCGTAAGTGTATTTTCTCCTTAGGAATCGTGAGGATCCTTAAGTGTGCTGCTCCTTTATGAGTCGTAAGGATCTCACGCAGGTGGTTTCTCCTTGCAAGGTCGAGGGGATCCTACAAGTGTCTTTTAACGAGGTTGCGCCTTTTCGGGTTTTCACAAACACTCGCCGGTAGTCCTGCTGTTTTTACTCACGGAGCCCTTTCGGGTTTTCATCCGTGCCCGTTTTGCTTGTGGACGCACCGTTTTTTTTTTTTTCTCTTTTTTTTATCTCGTCAGCCTAAGGATGCTGCGGTAGTAGTTTTAGGGACTTTTCGGTCTGTCGTTAGTTTAAAGACATTTCGGTCCGTCGATAGTTTAAGGACGTTTCGGTCCGTCGTTAGTTTAAGGACGTTTCGGTCCGTCGTTAGTTTAAGGACGTTTCAGTCCATTGTTAGTTTAAGGACGTTTCGGTCCGTCGATAGTTTAAGGACGTTCCGGTCCGTTGTTAGTTTAAGGACGTTTCGGTCCGTCGATATGGGAGGGCCAGCCACTGCTTGCAAAGTCTGAGCCTAGGAAGATAGCGAGCGGACATAGTCGTCGTCATCTATCATTGACCCATGCTATGGCTCATCAAGCATAGTATTTCTTTAAGAAGCGGCCGTTTATTGGCCTGAAAGGCCTTTCACCGTGCATGTCCATGAGTAGATAGGCTCCACCCTGATAGACCTTGTCTATGATGTAGGGGCCTTCGTAGTTTGGCTCAAATTTCCCCCGTTTGGCACGATTGGGGATCATAGGTCTCTTGACCACTAGCACGAGTTCGCCTTGGCGGAATGTCCTCGGCCTGGTCAATCTCTCGTACGAGCGCGTCATCTTTGCTTTGTAGGCTTCTAGATGTTGTTGCGCTATGAGCCGGGTTTCGTCGAGGGCATCAAGCTCCTCAAGCCGAAGGTGAGCATTTTCTTCTTCCGTCAGCTCGTGGTGGACTGCCACTCGTAGAGAGGGTAACTCTATCTCGAGGGGGAGCACTGCTTCTGTCCCAAATACCAACGCGTACGGTGTTGTGTTCGTGGCCGTCTTGAATGTAGTTCGATAAGCCCAAAGGGCTTCTTGCAGCCTTTCGTGCCAGTCTCTCTTATTCCGGGAAACGGTCTTTTTTATGATCTTCGTCAAGGTCTTATTGAAGGCCTCGGCCAGACCGTTAGTTCGTGGGTTGTAAACTGAAGAATATCTCCAGTCTATATCGTGCTGCTGCGCGAAGCGGCTAATCTTATGGCTTCTGTAGGCTGGCCCATTATCGGAGATAATCCGCCGTGGGGTTCCGAACCGATAGATGACGTGCGTCTTGAAGAAATGGAGGATATTCTCCGTCTTTACTTCCCTCAGTGGTATTGCTTCTGCCCATTTGGAGAAGTAATCAGTCGTCGCCAGGATAAAACGATGTCCCCGGGATGATGCTGGCTCGATGGGGCCGACTATGTCAGTCCCCCACATTTCGAATGGCCAACTAGCCACCGTTGGGTGTAGTGGATTCGGATGTTGGTGGATAAAGTCTCCGTTGATCTGGCACGAGTGGCATTGCTTCGCATACTTGAGACAGTCCTGGATCATCGTGGGCCAGTAGTAGCCCATCCGTTTAATTTTTAACTTCATCTTTGGGTCTGCTTGGTGAGAACCGCAAAGTCCGTCGTGAACTTCCTGAATAACTCTTTTTGCTTCGTCAGGTCCTAAGCATCTCAGCCATAGAGAATCAAACGATCTCTTGTACAGAGTATCGTTGACGAACGAGAAAGATAGAGCTCGTTTCATGAGCTGATGTCTTGAGGATGCTTCTTTGGGCATTCGGTGGGACCTAAAGTAGTTTATGAAGACTTCCCTCCAGTCCTCGGCCTTCTCATGGTCTTTTATTTGTAGGGTCGTCTGCTTAGTCGCTCCCTTTTCTTTATATAATTCCGGAGGTATTTCTGCCGGAGCAAGCACTCGACGGCTTTGTACCACGATTCTTACATCATCGAGGTTTTCGTCCGCCAGTTCTTTAGCAAGTTTGGCTAACGCGTCTGCTTTACTGTTTTCCGCGCGCGGTATATCCCCCAAAGTATAGGAGGGAATTTGGATCAATAGTTGTTGCACCTTTTCGCCGTACCTCACCAACTCCGGTTTGCACGTTTGGTAATCACCATTTACTTGACTAACAACCAGTTGAGAATCCCCGTATATAAGGAGGTCTTCAATTCCCAAGTCGATGGCGATTTCGAGGCCCGCTATCAGAGCTTCGTATTCAGCTTCATTGTTTGTCCTCGGCTCTGTTAAGGAGAAGGCGAAGCGCATTATCCCTCCTTGTGGAGTTGCAAAGATGAGGCCTATCCCCGATTTGATCATTGGGATACCCTGTTTCTGTTTCTTTACGGAGGACGCTCCATCGAAGTAGAGATCCCATCGGGTGCTACCGCCGCCAATCGCGTCAAATGCATGCTCGTCCGGCAAATCACAGTTCAGAGGAGAATCGGCCGGTATCGGGTGCTCGGCGAGGAAATCGGCAATGGCTTGGCCTTTTACTGCCTTGAGAGGTTGATACGTTACCGAGAACTCCATCAAGAGTAGGGCCCACTTAGCGAGTCGTCCCGTCAATATGGCTTTCGACATTAAGTATTTAAGGGGGTCTATCTTTGAAATGAGACGGACTTCATGCGCCAACGCATAGTGCCTGAGCTTTGTTATTGCGAAGATTAATGCCAAGCAATGTTTTTCAATGGGAGAGTAGTTGCTTTCTGCCCCCAGCAGAACCCGACTTAAGTAGTAGAGTGCTCTCTCTTTTCCCTGATCGTTCTCTTGCGCCCATAATGCGCCCAAGGAACCTTCGAGGGCGGTTGTATAAAGAATGAGGGGTTTTCCTTTGACCGGTGCGGCCAACACCGGAGGGTTCTGCAGGTATTGCTTGATCTCGTCTAGTGCACCTTGGCATTTGTGATCCCAAACGAACGGAGTTCCCTTTTTCATCAGGTGGCTGTAAGGACGGCATTTGCCAGAAAGATAGGCGATAAATCGCCGGATGTATGCGAGCTTCCCTTGGAGAGACCGCAACTGTTTGAGAGTTCTTGGCGGAGGCATTTCCATGATCGCTTTAATCTTTGATGGATCTATTTCAATTCCTCGGTGTCGAACGATGAATCCCAGGAATTTGCCCGAGGAGACTCCAAACGCGCACTTGAGGGGATTCATTTTCAAATTGTATTGCCGAAGGCGTTGAAACACAGTCTCCAGATGTTTTAAATGATCTTCATATGACATGCTCTTTACTACGAGGTCATCGATATAGCACTCGACGATGTCATGTATGAGGTCGTCGAAGATCTTTGTCATGGCCCTTTGATAGGTAGCGCCCGCGTTCTTTAGACCAAAGGGCATTACCCTGTAGCAGAATATACCCAAAGGGGTCCGGAAAGCGGTGTGCTTCTGGTCTTCGGGATGCATCTTTATCTGATTGTATCCTGACGAACCGTCCATAAAGGAGAAAACCTCGTGAGTGGACGTATTATCTATCATCAGCTCGGTTACCGGTACTGGGAAATCATCCTTTGGACGGGCTTTATTGAGATCCCTGAAATCCACGCATATGCGTACTGTCCCGTTCTTTTTCATTACCGGGACGATATTGGCGATCCAATCGGGATATTGGACTTCTTGGATAAATCCAGAATCGATCAGCTTCTTGACTTCGGCGTTGATGCTCATTTCAAGCTCGAGTCGCATCCTCCTTGGCGCTTGCTTGACTGGCTTGATATCTGGGGATATTGCTAATTTATGCACAGCAATCTCCGGATCTAATCCTGGCATCTCGGAGTAGTTCCACGCGAAGCAGTCTTTATGCCGTAGAAGCACGTTCTTTAACGCGGCCACCCTTTCTTCAGAGAGTAGCTCGCTGACAAATGTCGGTCGCGGGTCATCTGCCGATCCCAACTCAATCTTCCTGAGGTTATCTGCAGTAGTATGTATACCATCTTCATGTTCTTTCGGAGCGGGCGGAAATTCTGAGATCACCTCATCATCGCTGTTCTCAAAGCACCGGGGAAGGTCATCTATGTTCTCGCACTCTTCTTTTAATATCGTAATCGCATAACAGGTGCGAATCCGCTCCCATGACTGAGGTGGATCCGGTTCTGCTCTTGCGGCCTTGGGTTCATGCTTTTGTGGCGGCGTTACCCTCCAGCCGTTGGATAAAGCGAAACTGCCCCGTTGGTACTGGTCCTCGACCCAGTTCTTGAAGATGAAGCAGTCTTCGGTAGGATGTCCTATGGCTCGGTGATAAGAGCAATAGCTCAAACGAGAAGCCTTGTTAGCTTGCTCAGGGTGTCTAGACTCTGGGAGCGCGATCATTTGATGTTTTAAGGCGAGCTTGAGTAACTTCTCCGTCTTGTCTCGGGGGAAGGAGTACGCTCGACTCATCTTCTCCATGAGGGACGAATCCGAGCCGCGCAGTACCCGTAACCCTCTAATCTTGCGTCGTTGTTGTCGGCTCCTCTTCCCACTTCTTAATTTATTTCCGTCTCCGCACCGGGCCTTTCGTATGACGGGTTGACAAAGATGAGCGTCTTTGTCTTTTGGAGCCTGTTGAAATAGACGTTGCGTCTTGGCCTTCTCGTAGATGGCCATTTCGCGGTTGTGGTTTTCCTGAGCTTTCGGACCCATTTTCCTGATAGGCTTGTCCGTTCGTTCTTCAAATGACGGACTCGGCGCTTCGATCGCGGGGTGTAATTTTGACGAGGGGTTGGCATCTCCTGACAGGGCGTCCTCCTCTTCATCAAAGGTGTATATGGCGTAGTTACTGTGGACCCGTTCCCGTTTTCCCGCTCTCGCGTATCCAAGCCCGAGTGTTTCCATTTTCCCGTTGTGCAATTTGCGTTGAGTCCCGGGGACATCCCAAATCTTGTTGTAGAACCGAGCCTGCCGAACAGTCTGTTTTAAGGGTACTCCTTGGCGCTTCAATAGCTTTTTTAATCCATTTGTATAGTATCTAGGCAGACGGATGGGTTGGTGCCTGTCAGGCGTAGCATCCGCGCCATGCCAGATCTCTTTCTGTACTTTCGACTCCGAGGATCGGTAGAATAGGATCACCTTCTCACCCCTTTGCCTGGGAGGGACGTAAAACGTTTGCAGGTCCTGCACATTGTGAGCTTGAAGCGTGTCGAGATCCTTGTAGTGTTCTCGCGGTACCATGGTGATTTGCAAACTATAGTCATCGCCAGGGGGTGCTTGTATTGACAGCCGACTGGAGAATACTGCATTAACTTCATCTTCTGAATCACTTCCGAAGACCAATATGGGGGCGGGCGTCCCCAGGTTGTTGTGTTGAGATGGCCCTGCATAAACTATCTCTTCTTCTTCTTCGGTATCGCTCCCGAAAACAGGGACGGTGGCAGCGGTTTTGTTCTCCGGATTGCGACACCTTTCTGTATCCTCGAAATCTGCCAAAAAGTATTTTGCATCCTCGTATTTGCGGACTTCGTTCACGGAGAATGGGTTCAACTCGCCTGTTACAGTATACTCGAAACCATCTTTAAAGTACTTCATACACTGATGTTGTGTAGAAGGGATGATGTTGTACTCGTGTAGCCAAGGACGGCCGAGCAAGGCGTTGTAGCAGGTCTTGGCGTCAATGACATGGAATTTGATGTCTGTGACGAGAAGTCCAAAGCGTAATGTTAGTATCACAGATCCGAGAGTCCGTGACGATTGTGAATCGAAACCGGAGATAGTAATTTTGTCACGAGCGAGATGTTGCACACTCATGCAAATTTCCTTCAACACCCGAACATTAAGGAGGTTGACAGAGGATCCATTATCCACCAGGATCTTGCCTATCTTGATATCATGGCAGTATCCAGAGACATATAAGGAACGGTTATGGTCGCACGTCCCGAGAAGGAGGTCTTCATCACCGAAAGTGATATCGGCTGTATGCACTTCCTCCAGTTCATCCTTCATCTTTTCAGTGGCGAGGAAGGCTTGGAATTGTTTTGGTTCTTGCAACGCCTTAATTAGTGAGTCTCGCGCTTCTTTTGATAATAGGAGGGCGTCGAGAATGCTAAGCTGAGAAGGTAGCTTCCTTAGGTGCGCGAGAATGTTATAGTCCACTTTACTCCTCCTAGGAGGGTCTTTGGCAGCCAGTTCTTTCATGACTTGGTCATTTAAAGTGATATCTTCAGTGACCTTTTCCTTTCCCTTGTCTTTTCTACTTACGGGCCCGAGATTCTTTTCTGGGAGTGTGCGATTGCGCAGCTGGATGTTCTCGCAGGCCTCCGATTCCTCCTCTTTCCCTAAAACGGATTCTTTAAAGAGAGGGCCCAGATCCATTTCTTCATCAGAGTCGCTCCCAAAGGTGAGAACTTGTGACCCCCCGGCGTTAACCATGTA
Source organism: Agapanthus africanus (assembly GCA_030015575.1). Classification (NCBI taxonomy): domain Eukaryota; kingdom Viridiplantae; phylum Streptophyta; class Magnoliopsida; order Asparagales; family Amaryllidaceae; genus Agapanthus; species Agapanthus africanus. Next base: position 458,604,080 of record JASDDO010000012.1, on the reverse strand, counting down.
ACAGTTGCCAGTAGCTCTGTTGTGCCCTTCGATAGTACTTCTTCGCTCCCGACGGCTCTTGCGTTTCATGCGCTTAAAATGTTGTTGTCGAGTAACATATCCTTGCCACCATACCTTAAAGGCGCCGCACTCCTCCGTGGGGTGTGAGATTCTCCGATGATATGCGCAATAATTAGGGTGCCTCTCCGCCCCATCGTGTGTATTTCCTTCCGAGGGTGGTAGCTTCATTCCCATTGACATGGCTTTGGCAAACCTTTTCCTCGTCTTGAATATCTTTTTGTCTACTTCGGATGCCTTTTGATCTGGCGGGGGTAGTTCAACTCTTTCATTCAGTCGCCTGCATTTGGTTCCTTCTGACGTTGCCATCTCACGCTCGTGATCCGCTTTACTTTTTAGGCGAATTTCGTCTAGAAAGGCATTGATCATTTCATTTGTCAGCCACGCACGCTCAGGTTCTGCCTCCAGCTTCTTAGTGCTAGGAGTTTTCTCATCATCGGTAAAAGAGTGGGAGATCACGTTACAACTCGCCACGTACTCTTCGGATTCGTCCGACGAGCTCTCTTCATCATCTCCCTCTTGAAAGATGTGGTTGAGGAACTCTTGCAGTGTGACAGGAGTTCGCGCCTTCTGATTGTACTCTTCCAGCGCGTCGATTTGCTTCTGCAAGTTCGTGTGCTCGTCTCCAAGCTTCGCGGGCTTCTTGGATTTCTTCTTCTTTTTCTTCGAAGATTTTGACGGTTGGGCGTGAGTATTTGGGCCCTTATCACGAGCCTTCGTAGTTGTGCGGGGCTTCAACATCCCCTCGATAATTTGAGGTTCAAGAGGGTCTTTCCATTCGATCGCAGGGCATGCGTGAAGGTCTCTCAGCATTCTTTTGGTTTTCGTTGATAGCATGACCTCCCATGGAGCTTCTTCAATAAAGGAGCAGGTTGCCCCCAATGTATCTGCTTTCTTGGGAGTATGCGGTTGTGGTGGGCTCACCTTCCACTTCTCGGACAGTACAAACTTCCCCTGGAGGTATTGATCTTCAATCCATCCTTTGAAGACGAAGCAATCTTCAATCGGATGACTTATCGTTTGATGGTAAGGGCAATAGCTAGGGTTATTCACCTCGGTGGGTTGCGGCGGTCGCCTTGGATTTGGTAGGTTTATAAGTCTGTTGCGTATTGCCAGCTCGAATAACCGTTTCGTCTTGTCTCGTGGGAACGAGTAGGGACGTTTCATCTTCTCATTATAATACCGGCGTCTTTCTTCCAGTTGATCTGCCGGTTTCGGGGCGTTAGGTTGCTGTTGGGCATTCGCGACGAAGGTTGCCCTTCCTTTACCCTTGTCATTCCGCGGTTCCGACTTCGGGGGAGGTGGTCTATGACCCATCTGGTCCATCTGAGCCAACTTGTCGATTAAAGCCTGGAATGTGGTTGGCTTAAAGAACATCATGAACTGGGAGATAGTTGCGTGGGGGTCTAGGGTTCCCACGAACATGCCTACTGCGGGTGCCTCCTCAATGCGTTGCTCGCATCTCGACCACAAATTCCGCCAGCGTATAGCATACTGGACCCAGGTTTCGCCTGGTTTTACCCTGGCGTTAATCAAAGCAGTTATTGGAGTGCGTTCGCTGGCACTTGCGAATCGCTGAGTGAATAACAACTCCATTTCAGCGAACGTTTTGATAGAATCGTTCGGGAGTTCCGAATACCATTCGAACGCTGTTTCTGATAAGCTACCTACGAACTGGCGGAGCAACAGTTTATCATCACCGCCGGTGTTACCGCAGAGGGCCCGGAACTGGGCGACATGTTGATGGGGATTGCCGGTCCCCTTGTACACGTGGAATTTTGGTATCGTATATCCTTGCGGGTATTTGATTTGGTCGTACCAGCTTGGATACGGCCGCCCCGTTTTCATGACTTGACCAGCTGCCTCAGTCGCATGATGGACCCGGATTTGCTGGGCTATGTAGTCAGCCAAGTCCGCCTTAGAGATTGCCTCCTCCTTGGCCGTTGAGAGAGCCGGCAGTGGATTCGACGTTTCTCCTCGGTCGTCTTCAAGAACGATTGGGGGATCTTCGGCGGGCAAGTCCTGCTGGATCATCATTCCTATCATATCTTGGAAGAGAAGGCCCATACGTTGTATGTTGGCTGCTTGTTCAGCAGCCTCTTTGTCCTTCTTCTCCAGTATCCGGCGAAGGAATTCAGCGTCGGTTTCTTCTTCTTGGCGCGCGTCTGAGGATGTTTCTGGGCTTTCTTTTGGCCCGGTAAGTGCGGCCATAGCACTCATCATTTCTTGGAGCTTTTGTTGTTGCTCCTGAGCTTTCGTCACGGATCGGGTAAGTGGTCGGTGACCTGTAGAAGTGCGGCTCTCCTCCTTTCCAGAGGCCACGTATACGGTGTGGACCATCATGCCCCCAGACTTAGGGCGTCTGGGCTCAGTGCTTTTAGCCGTCGTTGCACGCTGGGGGGTCTTCTCTGGCTTCCTCCTTTTATGAGCCATGGAGGTTGAGGGGGCCGTTGAAGTGGGCGTCCCGACAGCCTTTCGGGGTTCAGCCTGGTGACCAGCTTCCGGTTGGATTTTCAGCTTCTTGTGCTGGCGGGAGGAGTTTGGATCGATGATCGAGTCTCGGGCCTGCCGCCAAACCTTATAGATTTTGGAAGACAGCCGTTGAGGAGATTGGGGCTGTTCTGATTCCATTTCCACAACCTTTTTTAACGGGGGAGGAGACCTCTTCAGCACTGCAGTAGGAGAATTTCTTCGCACCTTATTTAGCATTTCGAAGCTGTTCCCAGTTGGAACAGCAGCATTAACTTCTGCCACCGGGGCCGATGGAGTCAACCCAGAGGGGGAGTTGCCCCCAGCCTTCCTTACTCGGCCCAATGGCGACGTCGAGCGTGTCGAGCGGACGGCGTTGGGTCAGCGGTAAGAATGGTTTTGTCTTGCCCCCTGTGTGGGTGGGGGGTTGTTGTTGGTGTTAGCCTGTCAAAGACCGACGTCTTTTGGATAGCAGGAGCGGGAGCTGGAGCCGTCAATCTTGAAAAGACCGACTTTGTGGCAGGGGAAGTCGCTTTGATGTCTTCAGGAGCAGGACCGGTCACTTTCTTAGAAGCAGCCTTCTCTGAGATTGTAGGCCCTATGATGAGTTCGCAGGATTTCTGGCCCAATCTGGAGAAGACCGAGGCGCTGACGCTGGGCGACTCATTGAGAGGAGCCGCGGCAGGGGTAAGACGATCAAAGACTGACTTCTGGGGAGTTTCCTTTGTCAGTACCGACGCCGCGAAGCTTGACGATGGGAGTATAGTCCCGAAGAACAATCCGGTAGTGGCCTGAGTCACTTGGTCCACCGGCATTGTGAACAACGAAGCAGCTTGGGGTCCATAGGCTATACCTCCTGGCGAGGTAGAGCGTTGGTCGCAATTGCAGTTTGAGCAGTTGGAGGACTTCGCGGAAGTAGAAGCCATCGATCCTTTGTTTTCTGCAATAGGCAAGACGCCAATTCTTAGTATCTTGAAACCCAAGGGCAACCATTAGAGAACCGCGATTGGTTCGCGAATCACGACACACGAAGTATGGAGTGGAAAGAGGAAAAGGTCCCACCGGGCGTGCCAGAATCTGTTCCCCTCCGAACGGCGGCCTGGACTCGGGCGTCCGAGCCTGAGGTTCGGGGCAGATGCTAATTGGTGCTATCCGTCCACCTCTCCGAAGATGCCAAGTTGTTTATGGCACCGTGCATCGGGGGTTTAGACGGATGCGTCCGATGTAGCAGACTTCGTCAGATTCCCCCTCGTTTGAGGGGTTTTTGATTGTGGGGACGCTCTTCCCTGCAGGCGCAAGCCCCTGCAGTTAATTACGCTACCGCATCGCAGTAACAACTTTCTCCTTCTCCAGCTGGTCACTCCGTGTCGTGGGTGTTTGTTTTGTGTTTTGTTGCCCGTGGATTGTTTACGGAGACTGAGTTATGTCGTCGCCCGTAGGGCGTGGACTAGTCCAAATCCGTGTTTATCTTAGATTTGGGTTTGGGGGTTTGGTTTGAGGATACGTCAGCCATACTCGAGGCTAAGATCAACTCAAACGTTTGTTAAGGATACGTTAGTCCGATTTGAGACTAAGATCAACTTAACAGGATCGTTTAGATCCGACAAAAGAGCGTTTGGGCTCCATTGTTCCAGTTTAGGGACATAGTGGTCCATCGTATATATGGCCGTCGGGATCCGTTACCTCTCTGACGACGTTGAAGGATTACAACGACGGATGTCAGAGGAGTTCAGAGATGTACCCTCGAGCCAAAGTTAATTTGGGGGATTCATAGTCCGATCTGTTTGAAGGTTTAAGGATACGTTAGCCATCTTTGAGGCTAAGATCAACTTAAACGGGACCGTTTAGATCCGATAAAAGAGCATGCGGTGCTCTATTGTTCCAGTTTAGGGACATAGTGGTCCATCGTATATATGGCCGTCGGGACCCGTCACCTCTCTGACGACGTTGAAGGATTACAACGACGGATGTCAGAGGAGTTCAGAGATGTACCCTCGAGCCAAAGTTAATTTGGGGGATTCATAGTCCGATCTGTTTGAAGGTTTAAGGATACGTTAGCCATCTTTGAGGCTAAGATCAACTTAAACGGGACCGTTTAGATCCGACAAAAGAGCATGCGGGGCTCTATTGTTCTAGTTTAAGGACATTGCGGTCCATGGGTAGTTTAAGGACATTGCGGTCCATGGGTAGTTTAAGGACATTGCGGTCCATGGGTAGTTTAGGGACATTACGGTCCATTGTTAGTTTTAAGACATCTCGGTCAAGGTTAAGGACGTCATAGTCCATGGGTTTAAGGACTCCACAGTCCGGTATGTGCTCTGGAAGCTTCACACGGGTTCACTGCCGTGCTTGGCGAGGACCAGGCTCCGCTCTGGGCGTTTTCCGTGGGGTCAAAGAGTGACATTATCCACGTTCCACGTAACCAGGAATTTTGCACTAGATGCTTCACACGGGTTCACTGCCGTGTTCGGCGAGGACTAGGCTCCGCTCTGGATGCTTCGCACGGGTTCACTGCCGTGCTCTGCGAGGACCAGGATCCGCTCTGGACGTTTTCCACGGGGTCAAAGAGTGACGTTATCCGCGTTCCACGTGACCAGGAATTTTGCACTAGATGCTTGACACGGGTTCACTGCCGTGTTCGGCGAGGACTAGGCTCCGCTCTGGACGTTTTCCGCGGGGTCAAAGAGTGACATTATCCACGTTCCACGTAACCAGGAATTTTGCATTAGACATGGGTTTAAGGACCCCACAGTCCATATCATGGGTGGTCGTTGGGACCCGTCACCTCTTTGAAGACATTGAGGGATTACAATGCCAAGTATCAAAGGAGTGAAGAGATGTACCCTAGAACCGGAATGGATTAAATAATCCTTGGCCCAATTTGGGATCAAGACCCATTAATTATATTATGAGCCCATAGGCCCAGTTAATTACGAATTGAGGACTTATGGCCAGCTTGGGCTAAGTCCTATCATGTCTGGAATATTGACTTCTTGTGGGTCCATCGAGGGAGAGGCTTTGCCTCTATCCCTTTAGCCAATTGGGCCAAAGCCTAGTGTTAAATGCTTCAGAGCAATCAGTGGTGAACACTGGTAATGAGGTTGACAAGTTAGTGTTTAACACTAAAAGCTAATTGGTGTTAAACACCAGCAGCAAGGCTTTCAGATTAGTGTTAAACACTAAAACAGATCAGTATCAGGCATTGGCAACAAAGCTCTCAAATTAGTGTTAAACACTAAGGTAGTCAGTGTTGAGCACTGCAAATAAAGTTAATTGATTAGTGTTGAACACTACGGCCCAACAGTGTTTTAACACTGGATTCAGGAGTTCCAACTTAGTGTTAAACACTAAAGCAAGAGGGGTCACGTGGCGACACGTGAGAGCGCCCTCCCTTCATTTATTCTGCTGAGATTGCTGCATCTTTCAGAGCACCACGTGCCATCACGTGACGGGCATTCATATGCCTATGTATTAGAGCTTCTGTCAAGGGTCACGTGGGTCACGTGGGGGACTGCCTCAAAGGGCTTTCTGTAGATCTTTTGAGGGGGTCACGTGACCCTGCCTCCATGTAAATTGTTTAGAGAATCTGTTGATCTTTCAGGAATTAAATTCCTCGAGCTTTAATTTTCAAAGGAATTAAATTCCTGCTTCCTTTTGAAGACTTATATTCTGGAGTAGAATCGAATCCTTAAATTCCTCGTTTATGTGAAGAACTGAATAGGGTTAAACCCTAATAAAGCTTTTTAAGGAATTAAACTTCCAGTCCCTGTTAAATTATGATTAAAGGGAATTGAATTCCCGTTGTCTCAACAGAACTAAGTTCTTAATTAGGGTTAAACCCTGTTTCTCTCTGTTCTGAAGGAATTAAATTCCCATAACACAGGGTCAAGCCCTACTTTTATCTTGGAGGAATTAAATTCCTATAGTTCTGTGAGAATTAAATTCTCGTTTTTCCATTCCCTCTCCATGTTTTGGATCTGCATGGCAGGATCTCAACCCATTGAGAATTAAATTCTCAACCTAAAGGGGAGATGTGCACTTTGCAGATCCTCTATCAAAAAGAGAAGAAATATGTTCTTCTGTTTTTTATTTTGTCAGAGTTAAACTCTGTTGAGAATTAAATTCTCCTTCTTTCAGGAAGCCTTCCCTTTCTTACCTAGGGTTTTCTTTTTGCAGAAGCTCCAAATTCTTCAAAGTATCAAGGCTCTCTCCTTTTTTCTCCCTCTGCGTGTCTATCTCTTTTGTGTGTCTTGGCTCCTATTTATAGGAGGAGCAGCCAAATCAATCAGTTTTTGATGAATCTTCATTAAGAGATTTGGTTTGCATCCATCATTCGTTCTGGACCTTCGGATTATTAGGTGAATTTTATTCACCATTGGATTTCAGATCCGGGGATTCTCCCTTGTAATTTCTGTTAGATTTAAAGGGGAAATCTTTCCAAACTCGAGATTTTTCCATAGATAGATGATATTTAATCATCTTTGAATCTTTAATTTGATCGGTTCCAGATAATTGCTTTCCTTTGGAAAGATTTGAATCTCTTTCAGAATTTAATTCTGTTAGCAAAGTGGGCTTTGAAAGCCGGTCACGTGTGACCACGTGACCCATGGTCACGTGTGGACACGCGACTCTCTTGGAACGAGCCTTTCTCCTCTTTTGCACTCTTCCTTCTTCTGCTGCTTAGCCGTCACGTGCTACCACGTGACCCCTGGTCACGTGTGAGCACGTGACCCCTGTCTGGCGCCTCTTTCCTTGGTTCAACTGGAGAGCGAGTCTGCTGCTTTGAACGTCACGTGCCAACACGTGACCCTGGTCACGTGGGAGCACGTGACTTCTTCTGAAGCCCTTTTCCTTGACTTGATCAAGGAACCAATGTGCCCTTTTCCGCTGCTTTTATATGTCACGTGTCAACACGTGACTGCTGGTCACGTGTAAGCACGTGGCCCCTTTTTGAAGCTTTTCCCAGAAGCTTTCCTGATTTTAAATCAGGAAACACCAGCCTCAATAGCGTCATGTACATAGTACGACTTCCTCAAGTCAAGAGTGCGGATCAATCATCACTTCTAAGCCTTGTACGGTAAAATCCATCGTACGGCATCCCAAAATCGGGGTACGGGTCAACCATCACATATATACATCAGCGTTCGTATAGTATCATCATCAAACAATATCATGATCAAGGGTACTATACTATAATCGCATACATTCCAATATCATCAACATATATTATCGTCTGTGTAAATATCCATCGTCAAATGATCCGCTAAAATATCATGTCATATATCATATCGTGATTAAGTCACTTATTACAATCTGGGTTCTATTCTAGAGTCTTGTACATTTCAATTTCATCAATACATTTTATCGTTTATATATAAATATATATTATACATTCTCATTTCCCAATGATCCGCTAATATCATAACACATCTCTTGTCATAACTCGATCATATATCCAATATCTCAAGGCATCAAGCCCAGTCATACCGACTCATCCCCAGGTACTACATAACATCCTCATATCACGTGTGTGAGTGTGTGTGTGTATATATATATATATATATATATATATATATATATATATATATATATATATATAGACACACACACACACACACACCAAGTCAGGTTTATGTGTGTGCGTGCGTGTGTGTCTACATGAAACCTACGAATTCCCTCCAAGGCATTCATTCTCTGGTTAAGTCTTCCTAAATCAGTCTAATCTACCCTAAAATCTTCAATGGTACCCTACTCGCCAAGAATCCAAGGTCACATCCGACTTCCTAATAATAATACATAATATTCTTATTCTACGTTTTCGGGGGTGCTATACGCCATCCACCCGACTTCCCCCGTAGATATACATCTACACACCTGGTCCTTGTCTGCCGAAGTCGATGCCGCCATCCTCTTCTTCATCATCCGAAGTCCACGTGAGGGGAACCTATATGCAAACATATATAATATCATAAACCGAAATCGCGGACAAAACCAAAATAGCGCACGAAATGCGCATAGGTTAAAACCTATGACCCGCTCATGCAAAATAACCAAATAACCCTCGACATCGGCGTACAAACGCCGATTGATCGAGAAAAACCCAAGCACACCAATCGTGGTTTCAAAAATCACTAATTATAATATAAATATAGTTTTAAATCATCAAAACCTTAAAATTAATCAAATCGTTTTATTTCGTAAAAACCTAGAAAGCAATAAATTTTCGTTTTAATTCGAAACTTGATGTTTTAACAAAACTAATGCCCATAATATTCACTAAATATCTTAACTAGGTCATATAAACCATTTTTATAATTTATTCTCATCAATTTGTGTTGAATTGAAAATTCTAGTTTGCAAAAATATCAAATGTTAACACTTTTTAAAGTAAAATTTACAATTCAACAACTAAGCTAGATTTTGCATAATCTAAGTTGCTAAACAACAAACTAAAATGTTAATAATGTTATGAAAACCATAATTAGATTTTAATCTCAATTATTTAATCAATTTCCAAAAACCTAGTTTGCAAAAACTAGCATAATTAGCATAATTATCACAATTTTTAAACTAACAATTAACAACTAGTAACCAAATTAGGTTTTGCATTCAATTAACATGTTAATCTACCCATTAAAACCATAATCTAATGATAGAAACCCTCATCATAATTTTATCTCACCAATATATATGTATTATAAAAACCTAGTTTATAAAATTATTAAATTTTAATAACTTTGAAGTAGCTCTTTACAATTTAACCACAAATCTAAATTTGTGCATATCTTAGGATATTAAATTACACTTTATAACCATTAACAAATAATAACAACCCTAATTTGCTCACAAACCATTTTCTTGAATTTTCAAATTTACAACTAGCACAAAATTTACACTAAAATATGCTAGATTTAAGCAATTTATACAACAATTTCGCTATAGATTAAAGATTTATACCTCACATTCAAGAGATCAAACATGAAAATCATAGCCTCCAAAATGCTAATTTTGCTCCAAGATCCATGCTAGATAGGCCAAAGAATAATGGGTAGAGATTGGATTTGGAATTTGAGATTTTATTTTGGATTTTTGTTGAATTTTTTGAAGAATTTTTGATCAGAAAAGAGCTTGGAAAATTTTGGGGCTGCCATGGGGGAATTTCGGCCACTTTTAGAGGAGAGGGAGAGAAAGTGAGGTTATGTAGAAAGTTCCCAAATTATGACACCAATTAAGTCTTTTCAATAATTTATTTAATTTTATTTATTTTCTTAATTAATATTGTGCCAGAATGCTCTAGAAATATAAAGACAAATGGAGAAAAAGAGAATGTATGGTGACATGTTATTAAGTTTGTCATGGTCTACATTTACTAAATTAACCTATTCAAATTTGTAATTTACAATAATTAAATGTATAATTAAAGCTTAGGTTAATATTTTAATTTAATTAATTTAGGAAAAATATTTTTGTAAACTAGAAATTTATAAGTGACCAAATAAATACCAAATACTAGTAATTACATAATTAAAATAGGCGTATTTAATTTTATGATGAAAAATAATTGTAGTTGAGTTTTACGGAAAATACGGTTTATTTTACCGATTATCAGAAAATTCACCTAAAGGATTTTGTTTATTTATTTATTTATTTTTAAAACGTTACAGCCATAGTCCGTCTTCCTCAAAAACTGCGCTAGCGCGCCTGCGGTTGACACGTGGCGCGCAGCGCAGAGCGCAGCGCAACTGCGCTAGCGCGCCTGTGTTTGACACGTGGCGCGCAGCGCAGAGCGCAAGTGATCTGAAGCGTTGCTTCATTTATTTTAAAATTTGAATTTTAAAACAGAGCCTTGCTCTGATTGGGGGTGCGCTGCCTTGGGCGCAGCGCTCCTTGCGCTGGCATGTTTGCTTTTGACATGTGGCGCACAGCGCGCAGCGCAAGGAATCTGAAGCGTTGCTTCAATTTTTTGAATTTTGAAATTCAAACAGAGCTTTGCTCTGATTGGGGGAAACAAATGCCCCCCCACCGTTGCGCTCACGTGGCGCACACGTGAGTGTAGCGGTGACAACATTTGAACCGTTGGATCAACTCAGGAGTTGAAGGGGCGCTTCAGCGCCTATAAATAGGACCCTTGGTCCTCCTCAGATGATTATCATCTTCTTAAGATTTTTATTTTCAGAGCCTTGCTCTCATTTTCAAGAACTTCAGAGTTAGAACTCTAGGAAAATTTTAGGTAAAAATTAACTTAAATTAAATTAATTTTATTTAACAGAGCCTTGCTCTCATAGATCTTTTGATCTAAAGAAAACCCCTTTGGGGTTTCATAAACAGAGCTTTGCTCTCAAGAATCCATAGATCTAAAGAGATCTTGTTTCAGGGTTTCTTAACCCATGAACAGAGCTTTGCTCATGGATAATGTATAGATCTTTTGATCTTTTGATGATGAACTCTTAAGAGTTTTTTCATGGATTTTTAAGATCCCAGAACTTTAATTTTTAGAATTTAATTTTTCCTTTGATGGATTTTTCTATTATTATTACAGAGCTAGGCTCTTTAAGGAATTTTATTCCCTTGTGACCAGAGTTTGACAAGTGTCACTCTGTGACAGAGCTTTGTTCTGAAAGAGAGATTTTCTCCTTGTCTCAAGGGATTTCTCATTTAATGAGAATATTCTTTGAGGATTTCCTCATTAATTGACAGTCTTATCCAATGATGAGGCTGTCTTATTAACTGATGCCTTGTCATATGGATTTTGTGGGTCCCCCTTTTGGTCCCCTCTCCACTGCATTGCAGTGTAGTACAAATTTTTAAAGTACCAAGCGTCGGGCTTTTAAAATTATGATCCTGATAATTGAATTTCGCCTTTTCTACCAGGCAACATGTCCGCTGACCTTTCATTCCCGTTTTTCCGCTCAGAGGGAGGATTCCCTGAGGCGCCGGTGGACCGGGAGGTTCTTGCTCTCATTAAGGATTACGACCCGGAGTATAAGAACCTTCATCTTTGGGGTAGGTGGTACAGCGAAATCATCAAAGGTCGCTGAAGCTTCTCTTGTGCGACGCCGTCAGAGCCGATCTCATCGATCCCATATGCAGATGTACCCCCGGTGAACTATGCCGTGGAGGTCGTAAATTGGAATTCGGAGGATCTTCTTCAACCTTCGATTGCCGCCATACCCGTGTAGCCGCCGGCAGCCGTGGATATTTTGGGGCGGCACATATGCCAGGGTGAGTCGCGCCCTTGGGGACAACCCTATAACATTGGATTGACCCATCGACTTTTGGCCGGGTACTTGCAGTGGGCCAGGTACATCTTGTCAGCGAAGAAGGCGCATTTGCTGAAGATCGGTCTGTATCGTGCAGTTTACGCCTCGCTGTTTGAATACCCTGCTCCTCCGACGTGGTGGGTTAAGGCGTTCGTGGAACAATGTAATATCCCCACCCATACCTTTCTTCTGGTGGACAGGGAAGTCTCCATCCTCCTGGAAGAATTTGCTGAGATTTCCGGTTTGCCGGTGAGGGGGAGGCACTATGAGGAGCTACTTCCTCCAGATGAATATGTCTTCGCCACCAAGCCGTTGGTAATAGGCCTAACGCCGGAGAATGCTATTCAGCACCAGTTTCCGAGCCTGGTAAAATTGCTGAATATGTATGAAAGTCTCTACTTGGAATCGGGAGGCCGGGGAGTTAGTTTTGCAGATTTCATTGCCCGCTTTCTTCGACCGGAGATTCTATCACAACGGGGCGAAAAATTCGCCAAGCTCGACGACCCCTTCGGCTTTGGCTTAGATCGTCGACCGGCACTGGAGGACGACCAAAAGGGTTTTTACCTTCCCGATGCTGCAATCATGCCCTTATCGGAAATCGCCGCTCCGGGCATCGACGAGGAGATTTTCTTTCTCGGGTTTCTGGGGTTATGGCTGTACTTGTTCGCGTTCCCCATGAACCCGTGCTACATGAGGCCGTCTGTCTTCTACCCAGCGCATCGGATGGTGGCTGGCATACAATTGTCGATTGGAATCGCCGGGTTGGCCCACCTGTACCATGGTTTCAGCGCGGCGGCAGACGCAAATGAACTAGGGGTGCAACCCGCCAATTTCCCGATGCACTATTTTACTTCATGGATGGAAATGCATGTGCTCGGGGTTTTTGGTATTCACAAGAGGCCCTCGTTCTACGAGAAGTGCAGACTCCCGAGAGTCATGCGGCTGGTCGGCGCTTCTATTGTGAATCCGCCTCCGCGGGAGGCTAGGGGGTTGCTTCTTCGTCCGCGCACGGTTGGAGCAGGCATTTCTTTCACGGACAAGGTCATGACCATCGGCCCGGAGACCTCCAAGTCAGTGTTGGCGTTGCGTGATAGTTTCAAGGACGGGGACTCCGTATTGAAAGCCCGGGAGATTCATCACTTATACTCCATCCGGCCGGGCTTCCTGCTGTTCAGGCAGAATGATTTGGCGCTTTTTATGAGGTACAATCCCCATCGCTTCGCCCAGCAGTTAAGTTATAACCAAGGGGTCCCACTGGAGGCGTTTTGTGAAGAGCCTGCGGCCACCAGGTGTAAGTCGATGTAGTACACCCCAGTACTTATGGGGAGGCGGAATTTTCAAAAACGATCAAGTTTAAAGAACGAACATCGACTAACCGCTTGAATCGAAGCTAAACAAATAATAACCGAACACATAGCTATACTAAACTATAGTGTTAAGGGATTATACCTAATGAAAACGGTCCTTCGTCTTTGTGTCCTCCTTTGTTCTCCTCGACCTTCTCTAGGTAGTAGACGATCCACCCGAGAGCAAGACACCAAGCTACACCTCTAACTTGAGGTAACTAATCAACTTTGATTGCTAATCAAAGATGAAAGGATGATATAGAGTGAAGGTAATGGATGCTTAAGTCTAACTAAACCTTTGATCTCAACACATGAGGATTAAGGATTAGTATCTTGAAGATGAGAGCTTGAGGAGAGAGAATATGAGATAAGATAATGAGAGGAGAGAGAGTGTATCATAATATATTATGAAGCATTCTTATTTAAGAATAATGAATAAAAGAAATGAATAAGCATGCTTCATAAAATATCTAGTGGTGATTCATTAGCATGAGTCATTAAGCAATAAATGTGCATTAATGAAATGAATGAATCACCACCATGACTCACAACCTCATCCAAAGTAACCTCCTTAGTCACATTTTCTAGAAGCTTCTCGTATAATTACGAGAACGCCCCTCCAATCCGCAAAAATACGGAAAAACTTTAGACTGTAAAAATCCAATAACCGGATACCAGTAACTGGCTTAAACCAAAGCCGACTGGTAAAAACTGTCCGAAAGTCGTACGCGCGTAAACGCACGTATGCGTCCGAACCCTTTGTCGCAAAACCATGCAACCTCTATATCGTTTCGCCTGGAGTAGGAAACTCTCTGTGTGGGACTCTAGAGACTCGACTACTACGCTGGCAGTGGGTTTAACCACAGACCGCAAGCGGTACTAGCTGTACGTAACGGTCCCCAGGTAGTTGTCGATAAGAAGGCCGATGAGAAAACCCATCCGAACTCCTACCGAGTCTGATGTGACAATCTCCATACAGTCCGGTCCGTTCGTCCAAGACTATCGCATATCGGGCCTAGGGGGGCGGCAAGCGTCAGTCCCCTAATAGCGGTATAAGTCGTGTCGGAGGGAAGCCCATTACACCCTGAGAAACTACTGGAACCTACCAGCAAATCTCGCTTGCCCTGGCCAGGGACTTTGCGTAATGGCTCTCTGACACAGCACGATATCTACTCCCAATACCGGGAGGAACGAATCCTGTCTAACCGCCACTGCCTCCAAGTGCTCGGGACTGCACCCAACTGCTACCTGTTTGCACGACTCCTTTGAGCCGTGGTAGGGTAGCAATCTAAGAACAGTGGGACACACTCGAGGCGAAGTAGCAGTGTCAAGTCTGCGGACTACGCTGTACTCATGTCACCTGGGAACTGTTCACTGACGACTGGTATCAAACCAACCAACAGTTCCCTGTGAGTCCTATCCGGTGTACCCGTAACCTAACGAGCACCTGCATACTATCTCCAGTACGACGTACTGACGGCTGTGGGACAGACCATCTCCCCAACTGGGATGAGAAGCGTACACACTAGTCTACTCCGGAGTATCGATGCTCTGTCTCGATAATCCAACGACCAGGGACCAGAATGAGGATGTGCTTGTAGACTACCCAGCCCCCACTAGTGTGACTGCCATCACAACGCTGGTAGACAAGCAAGATCCTAAGAGCTCTATCAATACGTACACTCACATATTAAGATAGAAAAACCAAGTAGCATACTACCATGTTTAGCAAGACTGTTATATACATGTGAATATCCCAAGCTTCCATTAAGTAATATACAAGCTAGTATGATACAGTAATGGCCTTCTAGGGCATAAACACTAACAATCTCCCACTTGCACTAGGGCCATGTACTGGCGTATCGAAGACCAATGATCTCGAGCAGCCTCTCGAACTGAATCTGAGGAAGGGCCTTAGTGAATGGATCAGCAATGTTCTCTTCTGAAGCAACTCTCCGAACCTCGATCTCCTGACGATCAATGATCTCCCTGATCAGGTGATACCGCCTCAAGATGTGTCTGGACTTCTGATGGGACCTTGGTTCCTTCGCTAAAGCTATAGCTCCGTTGTTGTCGCAATACAAAGGTATTGGATCAACTATGGTAGGAACAACCTGAAGTTCTGTTAGGAACTTCTTCATCCAGACTGCTTCTTTTGCGGCATCGCAAGCAGCTATATACTCCGCTTCCATCGTTGAGTCGGCAACGGTGTCCTGCTTGGAGCTCTTCCAGCACACCGCCCCTCCATTGAGGGTAAAGACATAACCCGACATGGACTTGGAATCGTCCTTATCACTCTGGAAGCCGGAATCAGCAAAGGCCTCCAACCTGAGGTCTTTTCCACCGTAAACCAAAAACATCTCCTTAGTCCTCCTCAGGTACTTGAGAATGTTCTTTACTGCTATCCAGTGTTTCTCCCCTGGGTCTGACTGATACCGGCTTACCACGCTCAGTGCGTAAGCTACATCTGGTCTGGTACACAACATCGCATACATTATAGAGCCTACCGCAGAAGCGTAGGGTATAATAGACATGCGTTCCCTTTCCAAATCAGTCTTGGGAGACATCTCTTTGGAGAGGGTGATTCCGTGACAAGCCGGTAGATTACCGCGCTTAGAATCTTCCATACTGAATCTTTTCAGTATAGTGTCGATATACCTGGACTGCGAAAGTCCCAACATCCTCTTGGATCTATCACGATAGATCCGGATCCCCAGAATGTAAGAGGCATCACCCAGGTCTTTCATGGAGAACCTGTGTGACAAGAATCCTTTGACAGATTGTAGCATAGGAATGTCATTTCCTATCAATAGAATGTCATCCACGTACAAGACGAGGAATACGACACTTCTGGCTACAACTTTACTATATATGCACGGTTCATCTGGATTTTTGATAAAGTCATATTCTTTGACTGTCTCATCAAAACAGATGTTCCAACTCCGCGATGCCTGCTTTAGTCCATAAATAGACTTAAGCAGCTTGCATACTTTCCCGCTGCTCCCACTCTGATTGAAACCCTCTGGTTGATCCATATAGACGCTCTCTTCTAAATTTCCATTTAGAAAAGCCGTCTTTACGTCCATCTGCCAGATTTCATAATCATGGAAGGCAGCAATAGCAAGAAGGACCCGAATGGATTTGAGCATAGCCACTGGAGAAAAAGTTTCGTCATAGTCCAAACCAGGTCTTTGACGAAAACCCTTTGCAACAAGTCTAGCCTTATAGGTTTCCACCTGTCCATCTACACCAATCTTTTTCTTGAAGATCCATTTGCATCCTATGGGTTTTACCCCATCTGGAGCAAAGTCCAAAGTCCATACTTTGTTGGTGTACATGGACTCCATTTCGGTTCGCATTGCATCTAGCCATCGTACCGAGTCGCCGCTCTGGATGGCCTGCTGGAAGTCAGTAGGTTCATCATCATCTATGATGCAATCCTCTCTATCCCCGTCTATGAGAAAACCGTAGTATCTCTCAGGCGGATGAGACGGCCTACTACTCCTGCGGAGGGGTGCGGGAATGTTCTGTTCTTCTTGAACCTCTGGTTCTACCAAACTTTCAGTAGCAGCTTGTGGTTCTGGAATTTCTTCCAGTTCTATTTCGCTCCCATTTGTATCCTTTTCTAAAACTTGTTGTTCTAGAAAATGGGCATTACGAGAAACAAAAACCTTTTGTTCCTCTGCGTAATAGAAGCAATATCCCTTGGAGTTCTTTGGATATCCTACAAGCATACATTTTACTGATCGTGCCTCGAGCTTGTCCACAAACTGCTTTTTGACAAAAGCTGGACATCCCCAAATCCTTATATACTGAAGATAGGGTTTCTTCCCACTCCACATCTGATATGGTGTGGTAGGCACAGTTTTGGTAGGAACTCTGTTCAAAATATATGCCGCTGATTCTAGCGCATATCCCCAGAAAGATCGCGGTAACTCAGCATTACTCATCATGGATCGTACCATATCTAATAGGGTTCGATTCCGTCTCTCCGATACACCGTTGTGCTGTGGAGTGTATGGAGGAGTAAGCTGAGAGAGAATTCCTTTCTCTTTTAGGTAACCTAGGAACTCGGCACTTAAGTATTCTCCACCTCGATCAGATCTCAGTGTCTTAATACTTTTGCCTGTTTGGTTTTCCGCTTCACTCTTGAATTCCAGGAATTTCTCAAAGGCCTCTGATTTATGCTTCATTAAGAAAACATATCCATACCTAGAGAAATCATCTGTAAAAGTAATGAAGTAGGAATAACCACCTCTCGCATGTGTAGACATTGGACCACATACATCACTGTGTATGAGTCCTAAGAGCTCGCTCGCTCTTACTCCTTGTCCAGTAAATGGAGTCTTTGTCATCTTTCCTTTGAGACAAGATTGACAAGTGTCATAAGTTTGATATTCGAACGTGTCCAAATATCCTTCTCTAGCAACTTAGTCAACCTTCTCTCATTGATGTGACCCAGTCTACAATGCCATAAGAAAGCTTTATTCAAATCTGGAGACTTTCTTTTTAGTGTGTTCTGGACGTTGAAAATTTGGAGTTGGTTTAAAACATATATGCCGTTATTTAGAGTACCGGACCCAATCAAACCATGATTAAGGTGGATGTTGACAACATCTCTTACAAACGTGAAATCATAACCTTTATTTGATAACAAGAAAACTGATATGATATTACACGTTAAGCTGGGTACAAAATAACAGTTATGTAAAACCAAAATGTGTCCACTCGTCAATCCTAGGTGATAATCCCCGACGGACGCAGCTCCCACGCTAGCTCCGTTAGCAACCCTGAGGATCATATCACCTTCCTTCAGCACTCTACGGTTTCTCAGTGCCTGCAATGAATTGCAAATATGAGATCCTGATCCGGTATCCAATACCCAGGAAGTAGAGTTGATCGACAGACAATTCTCAATTACAAACACACCTGAAGTCGAAGCCACAGCTTGCTTCGGTTCCTGGTTCTTGGCGTTCCACGCCTTGCAATCCTTCTTCCAGTGCCCTTTCCTGTGACAATGGAAGCACTCATCCTGGCCAACTATCGGTACTGCTTTCTTTTTCTTTCCCTTCCCTCCCACCTTACTAACACCTCCTCTAGGTCTGGGTGCGGCCTTCTTCTTCCTTCCTTTGGCCCTAGCCTTGGACCCGGAAGAAGATGAACCGCCAACAAACATAGCGGGTGTTTCCCTTGCCTTCTGCAAGGTGCCCTCCGCACTCCTTAACATGTTCAGGAGTTCCGCAAGTTCAACTTCTTTTCCTTGAAGATTGAAGTTGAGGATAAACTGGGCGTAGGTGGGAGGAAGGGACTGGAGAACAAGGTCTGTATAGAGCTCATTATCCAAAGTCGTCCCAAGGTCTGCGAGCTCTTCTATGTAGCCAATCATCTGTAGGACATGTTCACCTACCGATGACCCGACAGCCAACCTCGCTCGAAACAATTTCTTAGAGGTCTCGTATCTTGCTATACGAGATTGCTCTCCATAAAGTTCCTTTGTATGGAGAAATATGCCATCTAAGGACATATCCTCGTGCCTCCTCTGATGTTCATTGTTCATCGAGGCAAGCACGATGCACTTGGCTCTCGCGCAATCTAAATCCCAGGTTTTGCGGATTTCCTTATCCGCATTGCTGGATTTGGGACCAGGGACAGCAGGTGCCGTAGCGGTGAGGACGTACCCCAGTTTGTCATAGGTCAAAGCCATTTTGACATTCCGCAGCCAATCTTTATAGTTTGGCCCCGTCAGTATATTTTTTTCTAAAAGTAACTTAAGTCCAGTCATATTCAGGGTCGCTGCAATTAGGAGAGAGAGAAGAAAACTCTTTAGCATGATGCTCTTGCAAGTTTAGAGTGGTTTTTAGTTTATCTAAACTGGATGGCTCCCACTGTTTTTCGAATCCTTCCTCAAACCATAAAAGAAGAATTAGCCAAGACTATTCTCACCGTACAATACTTGCTTAACCGTTCAGCCAGGCCGGTGTCGATACTTCGAGGGATGTTTTCCAACGCTTTCGCGAAGTTCCTTAATTAAATAACCTCTTTTCTCTGGGGGCGTAACCCCGCTGACACTTTTCTGGACACCTACTAGGTTTATAGCATTGATCGTTAAGTGACGAATATCCTGATAAGTATCATATACTCACAGTAGGATCGGGATCCAAATATCATCGTCTGATAATGTTGTAGGAATGCTACCAACATTCATCAAACTCAAAATGGTATGCACTTGGTTCTTTGCAAATTTCAGTTTCTTTAGAAATTCCCGATATAAGTTTTTACCCCATGCTCTTATGACCTTGGCGTTGGTCAAAATGTCATAAGTCACATGTCAAGTTCTACCCATCATTATCTTGTTAATTTGAACCCATCCGTATATATCCCTGACGTTGGCCAAATGATAATACGATTGTCCCAAACCAACTCATCTATCTATGCAACAAATGAATACCCAGCAGCTACCAAACACTATGCCATGACGTTGGCCAAAAGTGCATAGCTTGAATACTACTGAATACCCAAATGAAATGACGGAGGGCTACGACTGGTTTTGGCGAAACCGTGAACGTAGTGAACTTGATATAACCGAAGGAACCTGATAGCTTTTAAAAGGAGTGGTTAAATCTCCGCATTTAAAAATATCTGTTTTAAAAATAACCGAGTGGTTTCTTTTAAATTGTTCCAACGATTTAAACTTTGGTTTGTTTTACTTTGCATTATAGATAATGCGTCCCATCATTAACCTATCATTGCAGAAAACAACGAAAATACAACGTCCTCTTATGCCATCCGCATTCGCCACTGGGTCCCGTCATCACCCGTTAGGTTACTTAACTAACGACAGAGCGGGGGCTGGGCTAGCGCGGGTGTAAAACATAAGTGACGTCTAAATAGCTACAATAAATATAGATATTTTACATTCATCTGACGCAATGATATACATTCCAGAACACAGATAAACAATATTGGATTTGCAAGCAATCTGTATTTCTTTTGAGCCTGCAAGAAAAGACAGATTACACAGTTGTGATGAATAGCCGTTACCCCACCCTCGACCCCTACGGGTACGGCAAACTACCCACCCGGTATTCTGTGTACCCCACCTTGGGTCAGTCCTAGGAGCAAAAACAGTAAAATGAAATAATACAACGGTGGCTACAACCGCAACCTGGAAGTGCCCCGCGAAAATAATATTACAACAAATTACATTTACAACAAATGAATTAAACAATAACCCATTGCAAACCCCGGCTATACACCACAACAGTCCAATACAGTTTATATGCACAAACAGATATAACCATTTCAGAAATGTGCAACCCCCTGCCAACCGACATACTAGCAGTTGGGGGAGGTTTACGAACACATTAAACAATCACAGATATAATCCAATATGCAAATACTGTAAAATTTCGATCGACTAAACAACATCAATATTGCTCCAAAATCTGCTCTGTTAAACAGTAACCTGATCAAATATTAAATATTCCAGAAAACCCCAAACACCAGAGAGGACCCACCCATGAAAGATGAGCCCATGACTCGGCAACTCGGCCGCGGAAGCGCGGCGGATCGGTGGGATCCGCCGCCCTTCCACGGCGCTTTAGTCGAATCATTGGCTCAAATTTCGTGGGTGTTCTCCTGGACTCATTTCATGCTTTCTGAACACACCTGAAAAATTTTTGGACTTCATTTTAAGTTCGACAGAAACTGAAAATATTTAGGGTTTTCCGGCTTCGATTTTTCGTTCGAAATTCGTACAAATTTGCAATTAAGTTATTTATTGTTTAGCGAGGCTCTGATACCACTGTAAGTCGATGTAGTACACCCCAGTACTTATGGGGAGGCGGAATTTTCAAAAACGATCAAGTTTAAAGAACGAACATCGACTAACCGCTTGAATCGAAGCTAAACAAATAATAACCGAACACATAGCTATACTAAACTATAGTGTTAAGGGATTATACCTAATGAAAACGGTCCTTCGTCTTTGTGTCCTCCTTTGTTCTCCTCGACCTTCTCTAGGTAGTAGACGATCCACCCGAGAGCAAGACACCAAGCTACACCTCTAACTTGAGGTAACTAATCAACTTTGATTGCTAATCAAAGATGAAAGGATGATATAGAGTGAAGGTAATGGATGCTTAAGTCTAACTAAACCTTTGATCTCAACACATGAGGATTAAGGATTAGTATCTTGAAGATGAGAGCTTGAGGAGAGAGAATATGAGATAAGATAATGAGAGGAGAGAGAGTGTATCATAATATATTATGAAGCATTCTTATTTAAGAATAATGAATAAAAGAAATGAATAAGCATGCTTCATAAAATATCTAGTGGTGATTCATTAGCATGAGTCATTAAGCAATAAATGTGCATTAATGAAATGAATGAATCACCACCATGACTCACAACCTCATCCAAAGTAACCTCCTTAGTCACATCTTCTAGAAGCTTCTCGTATAATTACGAGAACGCCCCTCCAATCCGCAAAAATACGGAAAAACTTTAGACTGTAAAAATCCAATAACCGGATACCAGTAACTGGCTTAAACCAAAGCCGACTGGTAAAAACTGTCCGAAAGTCGTACGCGCGTAAACGCACGTATGCGTCCGAACCCTTTGTCGCAAAACCATGCAACCTCTATATCGTTTCGCCTGGAGTAGGAAACTCTCTGTGTGGGACTCTAGAGACTCGACTACTACGCTGGTAGTGGGTTTAACCACAGACCGCAAGCGGTACTAGCTGTACGTAACGGTCCCCAGGTAGTTGTCGATAAGAAGGCCGATGAGAAAACCCATCCGAACTCCTACTGAGTCTGATGTGACAATC
This sequence comes from Agapanthus africanus, assembly GCA_030015575.1. Lineage (NCBI taxonomy): Eukaryota > Viridiplantae > Streptophyta > Magnoliopsida > Asparagales > Amaryllidaceae > Agapanthus > Agapanthus africanus. The sequence continues at coordinate 458,582,117 of JASDDO010000012.1, read as the reverse complement.
TCCATACAGTCCGGTCCGTTCGTCCAAGACTATCGCATATCGGGCCTAGGGGGGCGGCAAGCGTCAGTCCCCTAATAGCGGTATAAGTCGTGTCGGAGGGAAGCCCATTACACCCTGAGAAACTACTGGAACCTACCAGCAAATCTCGCTTGCCCTGGCCAGGGACTTTGCGTAATGGCTCTCTGACACAGCACGATATCTACTCCCAATACCGGGAGGGACGAATCCTGTCTAACCGCCACTGCCTCCAAGTGCTCGGGACTGCACCCAACTGCTACCTGTTTGCACGACTCCTTTGAGCCGTGGTAGGGTAGCAATCTAAGAACAGTGGGACACACTCGAGGCGAAGTAGCAGTGTCAAGTCTGCGGACTACGCTGTACTCATGTCACCTGGGAACTGTTCACTGACGACTGGTATCAAACCAACCAACAGTTCCCTGTGAGTCCTGTCCGGTGTACCCGTAACCTAACGAGCACCTGCATACTATCTCCAGTACGACGTACTGACGGCTGTGGGACAGACCATCTCCCCAACTGGGATGAGAAGCGTACACACTAGTCTACTCCGGAGTATCGATGCTCTGTCTCGATAATCCAACGACCAGGGACCAGAATGAGGATGTGCTTGTAGACTACCCAGCCCCCACTAGTGTGACTGCCATCACAACGCTGGTAGACAAGCAAGATCCTAAGAGCTCTATCAATACGTACACTCACATATTAAGATAGAAAAACCAAGTAGCATACTACCATGTTTAGCAAGACTGTTATATACATGTGAATATCCCAAGCTTCCATTAAGTAATATACAAGCTAGTATGATACAGTAATGGCCTTCTAGGGCATAAACACTAACACCAGGGAGGGGATACGGAGCGCACTACATTATTTTATGCGGCTGAACACGGGCTCCCATTTCTTCATTAGCGAGCCGACTTGCATTCCAAGGGCCCTCAACATATATGGAGCCTGGTATCAGCACGTGATGGGAGCTGTTATCCGGGAAGAGAAGCGGCTGCTGCTTGACCGCAAGGATGCGCCCCCCGCCAGCGATCGCAAAGTCCCCCTAAGGCAAAGGACCCCTGTCGTTCCTCCACTAAGAGGAGATGCTGGAGCTGAGCCCCTACGCGTGCTAAGCCCTCCGCGTGGTTTGCCGCATGATTCTGTGGATGTGCCTTCAGCGCCCCGTGCTCCGGTGGAGACGGTGAATGTGGTTTCGCTTGAATCCGGCGTGGGCTCAGACATCGGGACCCACCGTCCAAAGGTGCCCACGAAGCGTAAGATGATTTTGGGTGCGACCGGGATTCGCACGCAAAAGAGGAAGAAGAAGTTGGTTCTTTCTCTTGATGCCGTACTCGGCTTAGAGCCTCAGGCCCCTCTTACTGAAGGCCTAAGCGAGTATGGAACCAACGATGGTTTCGTCGTGGCACCAGAAGACACCGACTTGGCAGCCACCATCGCAGCTTCTGAGCGATTGGCAAGGCGCGACGCGTGGTTGGCTAAACTCCCGCAATCAGGTAATCACTAGTCGTATTTTTCGTCATTTCATCGTATCTTTATCATTGTTTTTGACTAATGCTTTTCCTTTTTAAACAGGCATTTCTACCGAAGAAGCCACCGCTGCTTCTCTCAAAACCTTCGAGGAGGAGGAAAGGAAACGCGCTCTATCGGGCGTTGGTATGTCTCGGCTCATTGAGTCTTTATTCTCCTTTTTATGGCCAATCTAACCTTTTCTTTGTCTCATTGCAGGGACCGCGGGACCTACTTCGCAAGCCGATGCGGGGATTCTCCCCGGGCCAGCTACCGAAGTCCCGGCCTCTTCGGGGTTGCCGCGAGAGGCCCTACTTAAAAAGCCGATGATGGACGCCTTGAAGGCTCTGGAGGCAACCTTGAACGTGGACGACGACGCCCTGCTAAAGGAGGCTTCAAAAAGGTCTGTAGCAATGGTTCAGGAGGAAAGGAAACGCCTAAGGCGCGCAGCAAAAGAGCGTAGCGCTGCTTTGGCCGTGGGAGCGGGCTCAAGCGCCATTACTCCTGCTGCTACTCCTTCAGAGGAGCCCCCGGTCGCCTAGTCCACTACTCATAGACGGGCGGCATGTGCAGCTCGGGAAGCCAATGGTAAATCCACCTCAGATAATGTGTTTTTGAGGCTTTGTTGTCAAAGTTTTAAAACTGTCGGTTCTTATATATCTTGTCCTGCAGGGCCGAGTCCTACTGAAGGAACGGTGGCGACCGTCGAGCCTGAAGGGACGGTGGAGGAAGTACCGGCTGAACCTGAGGCGACGGTAGGCGATGTAGCCGGGGTTGCCGGGCCCGAGATAGTGGCTGACGAGACAGTCAGAACTGCTATGCCCGAGAAGGCTGCCGATGCCGAGCCTGAGGTGGCGGCAGGTGAGACGGCTCCTACGGCTGAGCCTGAGGCAGCCGTGGATGAAATGGCTGCTACGGACGAGCCTATGGCAGCGATGGACGAGACGGCTGCGACTGCTGAGCCCGAGGTGGTAGCGGGTGAGACGGCTCCTACGGCTGAGCCTGAGGAAGCCGTGGATGAAATGGCTACTACGGACGAGCTTATGGCAGCGATGGACGAGACGGCTGCGACCGCTGAGCCCGAGGTGGTAGCGGGTGGGACGGCTGCTATGGTCGCTGAGCAAGAGATGGTCGCTCTTTCTCAAGAGTCGGGCAACGCTCCGATCATCGCTCTCCCTGCCTACAGTTCCTTATCGTCTCCCGGCGCCGCGAGCGTGACGACGGCTCCTGTGGAGTTGGGTGATGAGGCAACGGGAGGTGATACCGTCCCAATGGAGGAGGAAGACGCCACCGTTGCATCAAGTAACGCCCTAGTTAGGGCTCTGGCCGGCGACTCTTCAGGTAAATTTTGGATTACCGTCCTTCTTTTATTCTGCAATCCTTCCTGACAGGGCTTATCTCGTTTCTAACACAGGTGTGGCTAGTGTTGATGCCACTTTACTCGGGGGAGCGCCGTCAGTTACCGCCCTGACGGTGGCCACCTCTCTACCCTCCTTCGTACCGTCGCAGATGTTGGAAGGTATAGATTTATGACTTATCAGTTTCATCTTTAGGCTGCATAACTTATGTACTGACGTCGTACTATTGCGTCTTTGCAGGAGTCCTTTTTGACCACCTGTACCAGGTGCTGCATCCCCACTTCTCCTTCCCATCGGAGCTTGCTTCATCCAGTGGCGCGGGTGAGTATAGTTTTCAATTAATGCTCTTTCTTTTTTCAGTAATGAAATTATTTCTGATTCTTCCTTGCTCTGATTGCAGTGCTATAGATTGAAGGAGGGGATAAGAGATCAGTTGGACCACCGGTCCTCCCGGCTTTGCCACCTGCTGCAGCTGGTATAGTAAATTCCATTGTTCATGAACTTCCTATATTTCTTGAACCGTCATTTGATTGTGATTTGTTTTGCATCTGTCGTTCTGATTCCGGCCCCTTTCGAGTCCCGCATTATGATGCCGGCAGGCCCATTCTCCAGACGTCCATCCTCAAAGGGTGCTGCGATGAGTCTGAGTATGCTGAGCGGATGCGTCGTGGAGCTTGACGCAGAAGCTCCCACATCTGCCGCAGATTTCGCTGCCGAGGTTAATCCGATGCTGGCGACGCTTGTAAATTTCCACAATGAAGGCGTCGTCGAGTCCTGGGTTAATCATTGTAGGGAGATCGAGGCCTGCCTGCATTAGCTGGAGCTTATGCGTCCTGCCCCCGAGATTTTGGCCACGAGCACTCAACGGGCGGCATAGATCGAGCAGAGCGCTTCTTACTTCCGCCATCTTGAACAAGAAGCGGCTTTAAAGCGGAGGGAATGCAAAGAAACCTCAAGTGAGTTTGCTCGACTGCGTACTGAGGTCGATGCGAACGCTGCCCGGGTGAAAGTTATCTTCGAGGGCCTTCTGCAAAGTATCTCTGATGGGTTAACATTGAAGCAGAAGCTCGATGCCGTTGAGCGTGATGCCCAAGGTTGTAAAGCAGCTCAGCGAGCCGTCGAAGAACAACTTTCATCCTACTTGCAGCAGCGAGCCCAGGTGGAAGCAGAGTTGACAGTGGCAGCCGATCAAGAAGAGGCGTTGAAAGAAGTGCGAGAACAGCTTGCGAATTTGCTAAAAGCGCTCCCTTCTCAATGACAATCTTGTATCACTTATAATTGTGCATAAAATGTATTTGTTTCTTTTATTCTTTAACACAATGTATCTTGTACTCAATCGAATTCATGAATAAAAGATATACATTCTTCATAATGTCTTGTGTCATTTCTCTGCTTTCTTCTTTCTTGTTGTGTTGTTTGCTATGCGATTTTAGCAAGTGCGGTATGTAAATAGCGTATAGCTGTCAGTCTTAGGCTTTTTGTAGAGTGGCGATGGCTTAGAAAACAGGGTTAGGGTCTGTCACCTAAGACTTTTCAACTTTATGAGCCGTGAGGGTCTCATAAAGTATTTTCTCCCTACGGGTCGAGAGGATCCCGTAGGTGCGTTTTCTCCTTAGGAATCATGAGAATTCCTAAGTGTGTTTTCTCTTGAGAGTCGTAAGGATCTCACAAGAGAATTTACTCCCTTATGAGTCGTGCGGACCCGCAAGATGATGGGTGAAGTTACCCTTGTCCATTGTTAGTTTTAAGACATTACGGTCGAGGTTAAGGGCATCATAATCCGTGGATTTAAAGACTCGATAGTCCGTTATTAGTTTTAAGACATCACGGTCGAGGTTAAGGACATCATAGTCCATGAGTTTAAGGACCTCACAGTCCAATGTTAGTTTTAAGACATCACGGTCGAGGTTAAGGACATCATAGTCCGTGAGTTTAAGGACCTCACAGTCCAACGTTAGTTTTAAGACATCACGGTCGAGGTTAAGGACATCATAGTCCGTGAGTTTAAGGACCTCACAGTCCAACGTTAGTTTTAAGACATCACGGTCGAGGTTAAGGACATTATAGTCCGTGAGTTTAAGGACCTCACAGTCCAATGTTAGTTTTAAGACATCATGGACGTCATAGTCCGTGGATTTAAGGACCCCACAGTCCGCGAAATGTGTGGTTACTGGGATCCGTCACCTCTTTGAAGACGTTGAGGAATTACAACGACAAATATCAAAGGAGTGATGAGATGTACCCTTGAACCAAGGTAAAACCAGCTTAAAATCATTTTGTTTGATTGTTAGTTTTAAGACATCATGGTCAAGGTTAAAGACATCATAGTCCGTGGATTTAAGGACTCCACAGTCCGATGTTTGCTCTGGATGCTTCCCACGGGTTCACTGCCGTGTTTGGCGAGGACCAGGCTCCGCTCTGGACGTTTTCCACGGGGTCAGAAGTGATATTATCCATGTTCCACATGACCAGGAATTTTTCACTAGATGCTTCACACGGGTTCACTGCCGCGTTCGGCGAGGACTAGGCTCCGCTCTGGATGCTTCACACGGGTTCACTGCCGTGCCTTGCGAGGACCAGGATCCGCTCTGGATGTTTTCCACGGGGTCAGAAGTGACGTTATCCGTGTTCCACGTGACCAGGAATTTTGCACTAGATGCTTCATACGGGTTCACTGCCGTGTTTGGCAAGGACTAGGCTCCGCTCTGGGTGCTTCACACGGGTTCACTGCCGTGTTCTGCGAGGACCAGGATCCGCTCTGGATGCTTCACACGGGTTCACTGCCGTGCTCTGCGAGAACCAGGATCCGCTCTGGATGCTTCACACGGGTTCACTGCCGTGCTCTGCGAGGACCAGGATCCGCTCTGGACGTTTTCCACGGGGTCAAAAGTGACGTTATCCATGTTCCACGTAACCAGGATTTTGCACTAGATGCTTCCCACGGGTTCACTGCCGTGTTCGGCGAGGACTAGGCTCCGCTCTGGATGATCTGGACGTTTTCCACGGGGTCAAAAAGTGACGTTATCCGTGTTCCACATAACCAGGAATTTGCACTAGATGCTTCCCACGGGTTCACTGCCGTGTTCGGCGAGGACTAGGCTCCGCTTTGGACGTTTCCCACGGGGTCAGAAGTGACGTTATCCGCGTTCCACGTAACCAGGAATTTTGTTGATTATATCCGCATTTCATGGAGTTGGGATTTGACTCTCGGTCATCTGTACACCGCCGAGTCATGGAACTGGGAGTTGCCGCTGTTCCGCTTTGTTGTGTCTGCTGAGACGAATGTTGAGATGAGCTCCAAGCCATCTGTGACTCATCGAGATTTGGCTTCTTCTTCTGATGATACCTGGGGGAGGAGGAGTGTGATTCCTTCTTTTTTTACGCCCCTGGATTGTATACAGGGATTGATGTAATATCACCTGTAGGGCATAAATTTCATTTTTACTTTTATTTTATTTCTTTCCGCGATGCTCTATCATTTCAGCTTTTATATCACGAAGGTCGCGATTGCCCCATCATTTCGGCTATTTTTCACGGTGCCCAATCATTTCGGCTATTTATTTATTTTTACTCGCTGCTTTTTATTGCGAGTTGCCCTATCATTTCGGCTATTTTGCATGCATACATTTTTACCTGCTGATTTTGTCGCAAGTTGCCCCATCATTTCGGCTATTTCGTATGCATGTGTGGCTCACTGGCTTTTTGCTGCAAGCGTGGAATTAGACACTGATTTCGGCATCAGCAGCGCTACGACTGGGATATTGCCAGGAGCGAATCATCATTTGCCTCTGTCGATGTCGAACAAAGGTGGCTTAGTAAACAGGGTTAGGATTCTGTCGACTAAGGCTTTTGACTTCATGAGCCGTAAGGGTCTCACAAAGGTATTTCTCCCTACAAGTCGTGAGGATCTCGTAGGTGTGTTTTCTCCTTAGGAGTCATGAGGATTCCTAAGTGCATATCCTCCTGTAAGTCATAAGGATCTTACAAGAGAGTTTTCCCCTTATAAGTCGAGAGGACTCGCAAGGGTTATTCACCGTGCAAACATATCCCTAGTCACGGGTGGGACTTGGTTAGGGAAATGTTTATTCGCGCCCATGGATTGTATACAAGGGTCAGTATTGAGCCACTTGTAGGGCAGTATCGGAGGTTGTGGGGGTTGCTTAAGAACAGGTTCAGGTCTCTGTAACTTATGACTTTCAAATCTTATGAGCCGTGAGGGTCCCATAAGAGAGTTCTCCTTACAAGTCGTGAGGATCTCGCAAGTGTAATTTCTCCTTAGGAATCATGGGGATCCCTAAGTGTGTTGCTCCCTTGTGAGTCGTAAGGATCTCACGCGGGTGGTTTCTCTTTACAAGGTCGAGAGGACCCTGTAAGTGTTCTTTAACGAGGTTGCGCCCTTTCGGGTTTTCACTAACACTCGCCGGTAGTCCTGCTGTTTTTACTCACGGAGCCTTTTTGGGTTTTCATCCGTGCCCACTTTGCTTATAGACATACCGTTTTCCTTTTTTTTATTCTTCTCTTTTTTTTTATATATATAACGAGGTTGCGCCCTTTCGGGTTTTCACAAACACTCGCCGGTAGCCCTGCTGTTTTTACTCACGGAGCCCTTTCGGGTTTTCATCCGTGCCCATTTTGCTTATGGACATACTGTTTTCTTTTTTTTTAATTCTTTTTTTTTGTATCAGCTTTGGGATATTGCAATCCACCGTAGTTTATCGACATCTCGGTCAATAGCTAGTTTTAGGACATAGTGGCCCGTTGCTAGTTTAAGGACGTTTCGGTCCGTTGTTAGTTTAAGGACGTTTCGGTCCGTTGTTAGTTTAAGGACGTTTCGGTCCGTGAAAAGAAAGCCGGTTACTACTTATAGAGTTTGGGCTTAGGAAGATAGCGAGCGGACATAGTCGTCGTCATCTATCATTGACCTAGACCGTGACTCGTCAAGCGTAGTACTTCTTCAGGAAGCGACCGTTTATTGGCCTGAAGGGTCTTTCACCATGCATGTCCATGAGTAGGTATGCTCCGCCCTGGTAGACCTTGTCTATGATATACGGGCCTTCATAGTTTGGCTCGAATTTTCCCCGCTTGACGCGATTGGGGATCATAGGTCTTTTGACCACTAGCATGAGTTCACCTTGGCGGAATGTCCTCGGCCTAGTCAATCTTTCGTAAGAGCGCGTCATCTTTGCTTTATAAGCCTCCAGATTTTGTTGCGCTATGAGCCGGTTTTCATCAAGGGCATCAAGCTCCTCAAGCCGAAGGTGAGCGTTTTCTTCGTCTGTCAGCTCGTAATGGACTGCCACTCATAAAGAAGGTAATTCTATCTCGAGGGGGAGTACTGCTTCTGTTCCGAATACCAACGCGTACGGCGTTGTGCTCGTAGCCGTCTTGAACGTAGTTCGGTACGCCCAGAGAGCTTCTTGCAGTCTTTCGTGCCAGTCCTTCTTATTTCGGGACACTGTATTCTTCACGATCTTTGTTAAGGTTTTGTTGAAAGCCTCAGCTAGACCGTTAGCTCGGGGATTATAAACTGAAGAATATCTCTAGTCTATGTTGTGTTGTTGTACGAAGCGGCTAATCTTGTGGCTTCTGTAGGCTGGCCCGTTATCGGAGATGATCCGTCTTGGAGTTCCAAACCGATAAATGACATGTGTCTTGAAGAAATGGAGGATGTTCTCCGTTTTCACTTCCCTTAGCGGTACTGCTTCTGCCCATTTGGAGAAGTAATCAGTCGTCGCCAAAATGAAACGATGTCCTCTGGACGATGCTGGTTCGATGGGGCCGATTATGTCAGTTCCCCACATTTCAAACGGCCAGCTAGCCACTGTTGGGTGTAGTGGATTTGGGTGCTGATGGATAAAGTCCCTATGTATTTGGCACGAATGGTATTGCTTCGCATATTCGAGGCAGTCCTGGATCATCGTGGGCCAATAATAACCCATCCGTTTGATTTTCAGCTTCATCTTCGGCCCGGCTTAGTGAGAACCATAGAGTCCGTCGTGAACTTCTTGAATGACTCTCTTTGCCTCTTCAGGTCCCAGGCAGCTCAACCACAGAGAATCAAATGACCTCTTGTACAGAGTATCATTGACGAAGGCGAAAGATAGGGCTCGCTTCATGAGCTGATGTTTTGAGGACGCATCTTCAGGCGTTCGACGGGATTTGAAGTAGTCTATAAAGACTTCTCTCCAATCCTCGACCATTTCTTGGTCTTTTATTTGCAAGGCCGTCTGTTCAGTCGCTTCCTTTTTCTCTGATGATTTCGGAGATATTTCCGCCGGTGCGAGGACCCGACGGCTTTGCACAACGATCCTTACGTCATCGAGGTTCTCGTCGGCCAGTTCTTTAGCGAGCTTAGCTAGTGCATCTGCTTTGCTATTTTCCGCACGCGGTATGCTTTCCAAGGTGTATGAAGGAATTTGAGTCAGCAGTTGCTGCACTCTTTCACCGTATTTCACCAACTCTGGTTTGCACGTCTGATAGTCGCCATTTACTTGACTAACGATCAGCTGGGAATCTCCGTATATGAGGAGGTTTTCAATTCCCATGTCGATGGCGATCTCGAGGCTTGCTATCAAAGCTTCATACTCGGCTTCATTGTTCGTCCTCGGCTCTGTCAAGGAGAAGGCGAATCGCATTATCCCTCCTTGTTGGGTCACGAGTATAAGGCCTACCCCTGATTTGATTATAGGCGTGTTCTGTTTGCGCTTCTTCATGGAAGACGCTCCATCAAAATAAAGTTCCCACCGGATACCACCACCGTCGATCGCATCGAACGCATGTTCGTCTGGAAGTTCACAATTCAAGGGAGAATCGGCCGGTATCGGATGTTCGGTGAGGATGTCGGCGATGGCCTGGCCTTTCACTGCCTTAAGAGGCTGATAGGTTATTGAGAACTCCATCAAGAGCAGGGCCCATTTAGCGAGTCGTCCCGTCAATATGGCTTTTGACATCAAATACTTGAGAGGATCCACCTTCGATATGAGACGGACTTCATGCGCTAACGCATAGTGTCTGAGCTTCGTTATCGCGAAGATTAACGCCAGGCAGTGTTTTTCGATGGGAGAGTGATTGCTTTCTGCCCCCAGTAGAACTCGACTCAAATAGTAGAGGGCTCTTTCCTTCCCTTGGTCATTCTCTTGTGCTTATAATGCGCCTAAGGAACCTTCGAGGGCTGTTGTATAAAGAATGAGAGGCTTTCCCTTGACCGGAGCAGCCAGCACCGGCAGGTTCTGCAGGTACTGCTTGATTTCGTCCAGTGCGCATTGGCATTTGTGATCCCAGACGAACGGGGTTCCCTTCTTCATCAAGTGACTGTACGGGTGGCACTTGCCAGAGAGATTGGCTATAAATCGCCGGATGTATGTGAGCTTCCCTTGGAGAGACCGCAATTGCTTGAGAGTCCTTGGCGGGGGCATCTCCATGATCGCCTTGATCATTGACGGGTCTATTTCGATACCTCGATGACGGACGATGAATCCTAGGAATTTACCCGAGGACACCCCGAACGCGCATTTGAGTAGGTTCATCTTCAAGTTATATTGCCGAAGGCATTGAAACACGATCTTCAGATGCTCGAGATGTTCCTCGTATGATTTGATTTTCACCACGAGGTCGTCGATATAGCATTCGATGATTTCATGTATAAGGTTATCGAAGATCTTTTTCATGGCCCTCTGATAGGTGGCACCGGCGTTCTTTAGACCGAAGGGCATCACCTTGTAGCAGAATATACCCAAAGGGGTCCGGAAAGCGGTGTGCTTCTGATCTTCGGGATGCATCTTTATCTGATTATATCCTGATGAGCCGTCCATGAAGGAGAAAACTTCGTGAGTGGACGTGTTGTCTATCATCAGCTCAGTGACCGGTACTGGGAAGTCGTCTTTCGGGCAGGCTTTATTGAGATCCCGAAAGTCTACGCAGATGCGCACCGTCCCATTCTTCTTCATCACTGGGACGATGTTGGCGATCCAATCAGGGTACTGAACCTCTTGGATGAAGCCGGAGTCGATCAGCTTCTTGACCTCGGCGTTGATACTCATCTCAAGCTCGAGCCGCATTCTTCTCGGTTGTTTGATTGGCTTGACGTCCGGGGATATTGCCAGTTTATGGACAACAATCTCTGGATCTAGTCCTGGCATTTCGGAATAGTTCCATGCGAAGCAATCTCTATGCTGCATAAGCACGTCTTTTAGCGCAGCCACCCTTTCTTCAGATAACAGCTCACTGACGAATGTAGGTCGCGGGTCACTTGCCGTCCCCAAATCAATTTTCTTGAGGTTATCTGCAGTAGTGTGTATTCCATCTTCCAGCTCTTTCGGCGCCGGTGGAAATTCTGAGATCACCTCGTCACCATTGTTTTCAAAGCACCAAGGGAGGTTATCTGAAGGGTTTGTTTAGCACCCTATGAGGTGTTTTGAAGCATCACATGTCCAAAAGATATGATTTTTATTGTGCTAAACAAACACGCGTATGGATCGATCCTAGAAAATTAGGTTTATAAGACTTTAAGCTAACAAAAATTAGGGTTTGAATACTACAACCTTTGTAGCTCCCGTTTTTGATTCGCTCCTTAGGCTCTTTGGTGTTGAGTCGAGGTCCTCTTGATGTCCTCTTGTATCCACGACGATCCACCACGGAGATATCCGTCCAAGCTCGCAACTTCGACAATCCGAAGGAAACACTCTAAACGAAGCGGCTAAGCTAGTGTAGAATGATGTTGTGGTGTGGAATCTCACTTCAAAAACCTATCTTTGAGTGGTATTTGCTCACTAGGAAAATCAAGAGAGCAAGAGATGGAGGAGAATGAAGATGGTGGCTTTTCTTTGCAAGAGGTAAAATGATAACCATAAGGTTAAGGTTTCAAAAGAAAATAAATATCACTATATATATTTATTCCTTCTTGACTCCAACCATGATTAAATGATAGATGATTAATTTAACTTGGGTTTATAATGATAAAGGAAAAGATAACCATGGTTTAGTGGTAGGTGAGCAAGGTTAGGTTAAAAGAAGCATGTAGAAACTAGCATAATTATCCTTTCCTTTTCATTTTCTTTTTAAATCCATAATCAAATAATAATCCATTAAATAATCAATGGTGTGAGTCTTATATTGCCACCATTTCCATATATAATCAACCATGATGGTTTGATGTATGTATGTGTACATGTATGCACATCTACATGTGCATGAAACTAGAAAAGAAGAAAGAAGCATATGCATGCATGCATACATCCATCAAACCTTAGAAAGGTTTTAAGTGAGAAAACTAATGGTTAAATGATAAATCAACACTTGATTTATCAATCCGGTCATATCTCATATGACCCCACCAAAAGCAGTTCACCCGATCAATGTTCGGTATCATATACGCACATTTCAATCGGGTGCATGCGCATATCGCATATGCACACCACAACGTTTCGCCTGGACTGGGTAACTCCTCTGTGGGACTCTAAGACTCGTCAATACGCCGGCAGAGGGTAATGATCATATCAAGTACCCTCAAGCCGCAAGCGGTCAGCTAAACGTAACGGCCACCCGGGTATTGAGCGATCAGAAGACAACAAGCGAACCTGCTACAACTCCCGTCGAGCCATCCGGCAACACTACCGTACAGTCCGGTCTCTTCGTCAGATATGCTGCATATCGAGCCTAGGGATGGTCACGTCGACCCCAATAACTCAATAAGTCGTGCCGGTGAATGGTCTATAACAGTTCGAGAAACTACTGATAACACTTATCAGCAAATCTCAGCAGCCCTGGCCAGGGACTTGCTGCTATAACCAGTCGGGCACAGTACAGCATCAACTCCCAATATCGGGAGAGACGAAACCCCTCCTATCGCTCATTGCCTTCGTGTGTCTCGGGACTGTACCCAACGGCCACCTGCTTGCACGACTCAGTAGAGCCGTGGTAGGGTGGTAATCAAAGTACAGTGGGAGAACACACAAGGCTCTATGACGATCTCGGGTCTACAGACTAACCTGTACCAGTGTCACCTGAGAACTGTTATCCGACGATAGATATAATTCCATATAGGAGTTCTCGGCGAGTCCGTCCAGTGTACCCAGTCACCACTGAGCACCCGTATATGATCTTGATGTCAAACATCGATGAATGTGGGAACATCCATCGCCCATCACATGGGTCTAGTATCATATACGCTAGTCTACTCTGGTATATCGATGCCCCGTCTCGATACACCTCCGACTAGGGACATTTCAGGATATGCTTATAGACTACAGATGTCCCACTAGTATGATCTCCATCATAATCAGAGTAGTCAAGCCGATATCCTTAGGGCTTTATCAGCATGTCTGAATGAATAGAAGCATGATCAAATAAACATGTCAGATAAAGAAAAACCAGATAGCATACTATCATGTCGAGCAAGAATGCAAACTGAATATATATACATGTATAAATACATCTACTATCACATAATGGCCTCTAGGGCATACATATATCCAACAATCTCCCACTTGCACTAAGGCCAGTTATTGGCGTATCTCATACCCAACATCTCAAAAAGTCGCTCATGCTGCGGCTGAGGGAAGGCCTTGGTGAATGGATCCGCGGCGTTGTTCTTTGTATCAACTCTCTTAATCTCGATCTCGCGGCGATCTACAATCTCCCGGATCAAATGAAATCGCCTCAGGATATGTCTGGACCGCTGATGGGATCTGGGCTCTTTGGCTAACGCCATTGCCCCATTATTGTCACAATACAAAGGTATTGGATCAATAATGGTTGGAACTACTCCTAGCTCCGAGACGAACTTCTTCATCCAGACGGCTTCCTTGGCTGCATCATTTGCAGCAATGTACTCAGCCTCCATCGTAGAGTCTGCAACGGTATCCTGTTTGGAACTCTTCCAACTTACCGCCCCTCCATTGAGGGTAAATACAAACCCTGAGATAGATTTGCTGTCATCCTTATCGCTCTGGAAGCTCGAATCGGTAAAGGCCTCCATTTGGAGATCCTTATTACCATACACCAAGAACAATTCTTTAGTCCTTCGCAAGTACTTAAGAATGTTCTTCACAGCTGTCCAGTGGTTCTCCCCTGGGTTGGATTGATACCTGCTTACAACACTAAGTGCATAAGCTACATCTGGGCGTGTACATAACATCGCATACATTATAGATCCTACTGCCGAAGCATAAGGTATAATGCTCATGCGAGCTCTCTCTTCATCGGTCTTTGGACAAGAATCCTTGGAGAGAGTGACTCCATGGCAAGCGGGTAAGGCACCCCGCTTGGAGTCTTCCATACTAAACCTCTTTAGGATGGTGTTGATGTACCTGGTTTGGGACAATCCCAATAACTTTTTGGATCTATCCCTATAGATCCTTATGCCCAGGATGTATGTGGCATCACCCAGGTCCTTCATGGAGAACCTCAGTGATAAGAATGATTTGACCGACTGTAGCATAGGAATATCATTTCCTATCAGAAGAATGTCATCCACGTACAATACGAGGAATGTGACAGCTCTTCCTACAGCCTTCCTATAAACACAAGGTTCATCCGGATTTTTGATGAAATCAAACTCTTTGATAACATCATCGAAACAGATGTTCCAACTCCGAGATGCCTGCTTTAACCCATATATGGATTTAAGCAATCTACATGCTTTCTCGCTGCTCCCACTGTCAATGAAGCCCTCTGGCTGATCCATATAAACGCATTCATCTAAATCTCCATTTAGAAATGCTGTTTTAACGTCCATCTGCCAGATTTCATAGTCGTAGTGAGCAGCAATAGCAAGTAGGATCCGAATAGATTTAAGCATGGCTACGGGCGAAAAAGTTTCGTCATAGTCCAAACCTGGTCTTTGACGAAAACCTTTCGCCACAAGTCTTGCCTTATAGGTCTCTACCTGCCCATCCACACCAATCTTTCTTTTAAAGATCCATTTGCACCCTACAGGTTTTACCCCAGGGGGTACAACGTCCAAAGTCCATACTTTGTTGGTGTACATAGACTCCATTTCGGATCTCATGGCATCCAGCCACTTCACAGAGTCACCACTCGTGATAGCTTGCTGAAAACTGGTAGGATCATCATCATCCATGATGCAATCTTCTCTGTCACCATCAATGAGGAAACCGTAGTACCTCTCCGGTGGGCAAGAAGTCCTACCAGACCTACGGAGTGGCCGAGGTTCTTCAGTTTCTGTTGCAACAGCCGGTTCAATCAAATCGTCATTTGTAGTTTGTGTCTCCAGAACCTCTTCTAGATCTACCACCTTGCCATCATCTTTATCTGTGAAAAACTCTTTTTCCAAGAATGTGGCATACTGAGAAACAAACACTTTTTGTTCCTCTTTGTGGTAGAACAGATATCCATAAGAATTCTTTGGATATCCCACAAAGTTACACATGACTGACCGTGTCTCGAGTTTGTCCGGATTCTGCTTTTTAACATAGGCCGGGCAACCCCAAATCTTAATTCTTTTAAGAGATGGTCTCTTCCCATTCCATATCTCATATGGCGTGGTAGACACGGCTTTGGTTGGAACCCTGTTTAGCAGAAACGCTGCAGTCTCCAATGCATGCCCCCAAAACGAGACTGGTAACTCAGCGTCACTCATCATGGACCGGACCATATCTAATAGGGTCCTATTCCGTCGTTCTGACACACCGTTGTGCTGTGGTGTGTAAGGAGGAGTGAGCTGAGAGAGAATCCCATTCTCTTTTAGGAAGTTTGCAAATTCTGTACTGAGATACTCACCACCTCGATCTGATCGAAGCATCTTAATACTCAAGCCGGTTTGTTTTTCTACTTCTTGTTTATATTCAACGAATTTCTCGAAAGCTTCGGACTTGTGCTTTAATAAAAATACATGACCGAATCTTGAGAAATCGTCGGTGAATGTAATGAAGTATGAAAAACCGCCTCTAGCCTGTGTAGACATTGGCCCACATACATCACTATGTATGAGGCCAAGGAGCTGAGTAGCTCTTTCTCCGTGTCCTGTAAACGGAGTTTTGGTCATTTTACCCTTGATACAAGACTGGCAAGTCGCATAAGATTTATATTCAAAAGGATTTAAATATCCATCTTTGTGTAACTTGTTTAGTCTTGTTTCGTTAATATGACCAAGTCTACAGTGCCAAAGAAAAGCTTCATTTAATTCTGAAAGTTTTCTTTTATTAGTGTGTTGTATACTGAAAACTGTGTGTTGATTTAGGACGTATATTCCGTTATTAAGTGTACCATACCCAACCAACATTTGATTTAGGTGAATGTTCATAACATTGTTCTGCAACACAAAATTATATCCTTCATTGTCCAACAAAGAAACGGATATTATATTACATAGCATATCAGGTACAAAATAACATGGATTCAAAATCAAAATACATCCAGACGGCAACCCCAAGTGATACTCTCCCACTGCGACTGTATGTACATTGGAACCATTTCCAACGCGGAGAGTATGGTCACCTGTCTTCAAAACCTTGCTATTTCTCAGCCCCTGCATAGAATTGCAAATGTGAGAACCTGAACCGGTATCCAATACCCAGGAAGCAGAGTTTATAGAAAAACAGTTTTCAGTCACAAACGCACCTGAAGCAGAAGCATCACCATGCTTCTTCTTGAGACTTAGGTACTCTGTGCAGTTGCGCTTCCAATGTCCTGTCTTGTGGCAATGAAAACACTCGCCTTTCCCTGGGTCTCCAGCCGTGGACTTTCCCTTCCCCTTCGTCTTTTTGACTCCACCCTTAGGATTAGTTGGTTTCTTCTTTTTCTTTCCCTTGGCCTTAGCTTTTGGGCGAGAAGAAGAAGACTGTCCAATGGTCATAACGGGAGTCTTTGCTGACTTCATAGTGCTCTCTGCACTCCTTAATATATTAAGGAGTTCAGGGAGTTCCTTCTCCATGCTATGCATGTTAAAGTTCACTATGAACTGAGCAAAGGTGGAGGGGAGGGACTGTAGAATAATATCTATATATTGCTCATTGTCCATTGTCCATCCAAGGTCCTCAAGCTCTTCTATAAGAGCTATCATCTTCAAAACATGGTCTGCTACTGGTGTGCCAGGGGCCATCCGCATGTGAAACAGTTTCCTTGATGCTTCGTATCGTAATACGCGGGACTGCTCCCCATACAACTCCTTTGTATGGAGTAATATCCCGTGAATGTCCATGTCCTCGTGCTGCTTTTGATGTGTGTTATCCATCGATGCAAGCGCGAGGCATTTTGCCGTGGCACAGTCAGCGTCCCATGTCTTGCGGACTTCAATGTCCGCAACTGAGGATTTTGGGCCTGGGACGGGCGGGGCTGAAGCCGTGAGGACATATGATACTTTATCATATGTCAAGGCGATCTTCAGATTCCTTAGCCAGTCTTTATAGTTGGTCCCATTCAGTTTGTTCTTATCTAATAGAAGCTTAAGTCCAGTCATTGGTATCTGCCATTAAGAGAGAGAAAAGAATACACTCAGCGAAAGCTCTTGCACAGATTAGATTGGTTTATTATCTTGTCTAATCGATGTTTCCCACTGCTTTTTATCAAGTTTTTCTTTCAAACCTTAAAAAGAAAAACTAGCCAGGATTAATTACAGTCTACAACTTCGCTAACCGTTCAGCCAGGCCAGTGTCGGTACTTTGAGGGAGGTTCCCCGTGCTTTCGCACGGACCTAATTAGAGTAAACCTCGTTTTCCCAGAGGCGGAGCCCCGTTAACACCTTTCTAGACACCTAATGAGTTAGCTAATTGCAAACTGTAAAACTCTCCTAGGAGCAACTATTGCCCACAGTGGGATCGGGATCCAACCATCACATGGAAGGTATGCAATCTCATTGCAAATTTCAACACTTGAAATTCCCGATGTAATTTTTACCCCTAGTACTTATGATCTTAACTATGGTCAACAAATCATAAGTACCAGTCAAGTTCTACCCGTCATTTCTTGATTAATTAGACCCACCCATATGACCCTTAACTATGGTCAACAAAGTCGCATGAATGTCCTAATTAATCTGCATCATATGCATTGTAGGAAGACATCACTTAGCTACCGTACACTACGCCTTAACTAAAGTCAACAAACGTAGCACGAATACTAAGTACTCTACTTCCTAAAATGACGGAGGGTTGCGAATGATTTTTAAGAAAATCTTTAACGCTTTGAACTTGATATTGTTGTAGAATCAAACAGTTTTCAAAAGGAGTGGCTTAATCTCCGCAGTTTTGAAATGTAGCTTTTTCACAAATAGCCGAGTAGTTTTTAAATCTGATTCTACAACATCTTTTAGGTTTATTTTCTTTACATTAATCACATTAATGTAATCCCATCATTTAAGTCCTTAAGCCAATCACAGAAAAGAAACGAAAATAACACGTACGCTTATGCCATCCGCATTCGCCGCAATGTTCCGTTATGCACCGTTAGGTTACTTAACTAACGGCATACCGGGACGGGACTAGCGCGGGTGTAAAACATAAGCAACGTCTACTATATATCATATATATAATAAGTCATTCGTCTCAGATTTCACAGAACACAGGCAGCAGAAATATAGATATAACGTGGGATATACTAGGACGTCCGTATTTAGTATTTAGCCAGAATAGAAAATACGGATTCCACAGTCGCGATGAATAGCCAAGCCCACACCCTGGACCCCTACGAGAGCGGCAAGTGACCCTACCAATCCTGGAGTTTAGGAGACCCGGTCTCGACTCCTCGAGATGGCCTCCCACTGAACCCCAGAACCCGGTCATCTGTGCTCCCCTCCTTGGGTCCATCCTAATGCGGAAAAGTAAATAATATACAACACTGGTGACACAACCGCAACCTGGAAGTGCCCCAAATAAAAGAATATTACATTACATTTGAATTTACATGAATGAAAATATAAAGCTCTCATCTCACAAAATCCCCCGGCTATTCAATCGCGATAATCCTACACATCATATCTCAGCAACACATAATATCACATATCATCAACGTAAGTAAGTATGCGTACCCTGATTGTCGTTGATGTATAGCAACGAAACCGGCGATATCTAACATACTACACTTACGGTCACAGAAAAGAAAGTGTAAAACTACAATATTTGGAATCCAGATTCTCTTTAGACATCATAAATGCGAAATATCACATATCTCGTATTTCATGCCTAAACCATATGAATTCCACATATTGTATCACATTCCAGACAAACAGACAGTATTAAAGTTTTTCGAACGAACAACCAAGCATCCAAGATTCACTAAAGCTCAACACTTGAGCAGGGTTCAAAAAGATCCGGAGTGTGACACAGTAGTGGCGGTCCAGCCGTAGAAGGGTCAAGCCAACGCCTCACATGTGGCACGCCGTACTGCCCCAAACCCTAGGGTTCAAAGGGCAGTTCGAGACGGTCACATAATCGAGTTAAGGTTTGTTGTCTTCTAGAGGGACCACCGCAAAAAGACTTGCACGTATCTCAAAACTATTTAAACCCCATGAATATTGAGTAAATGATATTCGTTCAAGAACTTCAATACTTTCTAGTTTACCCGGAAAAAGAAGCGAAATGAAAACTCCGATCGAAACCACGAGGCCAAAAACATCTCCAGAATTTTTCAACAGAAGATTCAGATTAAACATGCTCAGAATATAATATAGCAGGTAAATAAAATTACTGTGCAAAAACTTGTCAAAGAGCCCCTAGTATGGCCGCGGATGCGCGGCCTAAGCTTGCTTATGCCGCGCTTCCGCGCCCTTAGTTACTGTTCACTGGCTCGAATTTTCCAGATCATCTAATTTTTACCTGCTCTATTTTTTGAGAATTTTTAATTCTGAAAAAGGTCAGTTTTAAAATTTTTTCCAGAGAGCAATTTTAAAAAGTCGTATTTTGTTTCGATCGGACTTTTTACTTCGCAAAAAGGTCGCCTAATGTTCTAGGTCGGCTCTGATACCAATGAAGGGTTTGTTTAGCACCCTATGAGGTGTTTTGAAGCATCACATGTCCAAAAGATATGATTTTTATTGTGCTAAACAAACACGCGTATGGATCGATCCTAGAAAATTAGGTTTATAAGACTTTAAGCTAACAAAAATTAGGGTTTGAATGCTACAACCTTTGTAGCTCCCGTTTTTGATTCGCTCCTTAGGCTCTTTGGTGTTGAGTCGAGGTCCTCTTGATGTCCTCTTGTATCCACGACGATCCACCACGGAGATATCCGTCCAAGCTCGCAACTTCGACAATCCGAAGGAAACACTCTAAATGAAGCGGCTAAGCTAGTGTAGAATGATGTTGTGGTGTGGAATCTCACTTCAAAAACCTATCTTTGAGTGGTATTTGCTCACTAGGAAAATCAAGAGAGCAAGAGATGGAGGAGAATGAAGATGGTGGCTTTTCTTTGCAAGAGGTAAAATGATAACCATAAGGTTAAGGTTTCAAAAGAAAATAAATATCACTATATATATTTATTCCTTCTTGACTCCAACCATGATTAAATGATAGATGATTAATTTAACTTGGGTTTAGAATGATAAAGGAAAAGATAACCATGGTTTAGTGGTAGGTGAGCAAGGTTAGGTTAAAAGAAGCATGTAGAAACTAGCATAATTATCCTTTCCTTTTCATTTTCTTTTTAAATCCATAATCAAATAATAATCCATTAAATAATCAATGGTGTGAGTCTTATATTGCCACCATTTCCATATATAATCAACCATGATGGTTTGATGTATGTATGTGTACATGTATGCACATCTACATGTGCATGAAACTAGAAAAGAAGAAAGAAGCATATGCATGCATGCATACATCCATCAAACCTTAGAAAGGTTTTAAGTGAGAAAACTAATGGTTAAATGATAAATCAACACTTGATTTATCAATCCGGTCATATCTCATATGACCCCACCAAAAGCAGTTCACCCGATCAATGTTCGGTATCATATACGCACATTTCAATCGGGTGCATGCGCATATCGCATATGCACACCACAACGTTTCGCCTGGACTGGGTAACTCCTCTGTGGGACTCTAAGACTCGTCAATACGCCGGCAGAGGGTAATGATCATATCAAGTACCCTCAAGCCGTAAGCGGTCAGCTAAACGTAACGGCCACCCGGGTATTGAGCGATCAGAAGACAACAAGCGAACCTGCTACAACTCCCGTCGAGCCATCCGGCAACACTACCGTACAGTCCGGTCTCTTCGTCAGATATGCTGCATATCGAGCCTATAGGGATGGTCACGTCGACCCCAATAACTCAATAAGTCGTGCCGGTGAATGGTCTATAACAGTTCGAGAAACTACTGATAACACTTATCAGCAAATCTCAGCAGCCCTGGCCAGGGACTTGCTGCTATAACCAGTCGGGCACAGTACAGCATCAACTCCCAATATCGGGAGAGACGAAACCCCTCCTATCGCTCATTGCCTTCGTGTGTCTCGGGACTGTACCCAACGGCCACCTGCTTGCACGACTCAGTAGAGCCGTGGTAGGGTGGTAATCAAAGTACAGTGGGAGAACACACAAGGCTCTATGACGATCTCGGGTCTACAGACTAACCTGTACCAGTGTCACCTGAGAACTGCTATCCGACGATAGATATAATTCCATATAGGAGTTCTCGGCGAGTCCGTCCAGTGTACCCAGTCACCACTGAGCACCCGTATATGATCTTGATGTCAAACATCGATGAATGTGGGAACATCCATCGCCCATCACATGGGTCTAGTATCACATACGCTAGTCTACTCTGGTATATCGATGCCCCGTCTCGATACACCTCCGACTAGGGACATTTCAGGATATGCTTATAGACTACAGATGTCCCACTAGTATGATCTCCATCATAATCAGAGTAGTCAAGCCGATATCCTTAGGGCTTTATCAGCATGTCTGAATGAATAGAAGCATGATCAAATAAACATGTCAGATAAAGAAAAACCAGATAGCATACTATCATGTCGAGCAAGAATGCAAACTGAATATATATACATGTATAAATACATCCACTATCACATAATGGCCTCTAGGGCATACATATATCCAACATTATCGATATTCTCGGGCTCTTCTTCTGACAGTGTTATCACGTGACAGGTACGAGCTCTCTTCCAAGACCGATGTTGATCTGGTTCTGTTCTCGCTGTATGCGCGGCTTTTGGTTCGTGCTTCTACGGCGGGGTTACCCTCCAGCTGCTGGATAGAGCGAATTTGCCTTGCTGACATTGATCTTCGACCCAGTTCTTGAAGGTGAAGCAGTCTTCAATAGGATGTCCTATTGCCCTATGATAGGAGCAATAGTCTGGGTGAGAGACTTCATTGTCTTGCTCGGGATGTTTGGACTCCGGAAGTGTAATCATTTGATGTTTTATAGCGAGGTCAAGTATTTTCTTTGTCTTGTCTTGAGTAAAAGAGTATGCTCGACTCATCTTCTTCATAAGGGACAAATCTGGACCGCTCGATTCCCGCTCGCGTGACTTCTTGGTCCCGCTTTGTCGTTGCTGAATGCCTTTTCCATTTTTTGACTTATTTCTGCCTCGGCGTCGGGACTTTTTTACAACGGGTTGACAGGGAGGGGTACTTTCATCTTTCGCAGCCTGTTGAAGAAGGCGCTGCGTCCTGGCTTTCTCGTAGATGTCCATTTCGCGATTATGGTCTTCTCGAACTCTTTGACCAGCTTCCCTTATAAGCTTGTCCATTTGTTCTTCGAACGACGAACTGGGCATTTTCACGTCGGGGGCTCTTTCTGGTTCAGGATTAGCATTCTCCCATTGAGCATCTCCTTCTTCATCAAAGTCATGTACGACATAGCAGTCGTGGAGTAGCTCCCGTTTCTTGGACCGAACATATCCAAGCCCGATCGCTTCCATTCTCCCGTTGGGCAACTTGCGCTGAGTTCCGGGAACGTTCCAGATCCTGTCATAGAACCTAGCTTTTCGAGCGGTCTGTTTGAAGGGTATCCCTTGGCGCTTCAACAGCCTTCTGTATAATATCTAGGCAGACGGATGGGCTGGAGCCAGTCAAGTGTAGAATCTGCGCCGTGCCAGATTTCTTTCTCCACTTTGGTTTCCCCGGAGCGGTAAAATAAGATCGCCTTTTCGCCTTCTCGCCTGGGAGGGACATAGAACGTCTGCAGCTCTTCCACACTGTAGGTATCAAGCGCGTCTAGTTCTTTATGATGTTTGGGCGGAACCATGGCAATTTGCAAACTTTGCTCTTCATCAGCGACTGTTTGTATTGAAGGCCGAGCGGAGAATATAGCATGGACCTCATCTTCCGAGTCGCTGCCAAAGATCAACATACGAGCGGACGGTGCCGGCTTGTTGTGCTGGGGTGGACCTGAATAAACTATCGCTTCCTCTTCTTCAGTATCACTCCCGAAGACTGGAATGGTGGTGGTAGCTTTGTTCTCCGGTTTGTGACATCTCTCCGTGTCCTCGAAATCTGGCAAAAAGTATTTTGCATCTTCGTACTTGCGGACTTCGTTCACGGAGAATGGGTTCAGCTCTCCTGTTACGGTATACTCAAGACCATCCTTAAAGTACTTCATACACTTATGTTGTGTAGAAGGGATGATGTTGTACTCGTGTAACCAAGGCCGACCGAGCAAAGCGTTATAGCATGTATTGGCGTCAATGACATGAAATTTAATATCCGTGACAAGTAGCCCGAATCGTAATGTCAATATCACAGACCCGAGAGTCCGCGATGACTGGGAGTCAAAACCAGAGATGGTGATTTTATCACGAGCGAGATGCTGGACACTCATGCAGATTTCCTTCAACACTCGCACGTTGAGAAGATTGACGGAAGACCCATTGTCGACCAGGATTTTGCCTATCTTTATATCGTGGCAGTACCCTGAGACATAGAGGGGACGGTTGTACTCGCACGTCCCAAGGAGGAGGTCTTCATCGCCGAAGGTGATATCGGCTGTATGCACTTCCTCCAGCTCGTCCTTCATCTTTTCATCGGCGAGAAAATCTTGGAATTGCTCTGGTTCTTATAGCACTTTGATCAATGAATCTCTCACTTCTTTGGATAGTAGAAGGGCGTCGAGAATACTGAGCTACGAGGGTAACTTCCTCAGGTGCGCCAGAATGTTATAGTCCACCTTACTCTTCTTTGGCGGGTCCTTGGCGGTCAGTTCTTTCATGACCTGGTCGTCCAGGGCGATATCCTCGGAGACCTTTTCTTTTCCCTTATCTTTTTTGTTTGCGGGTCCGAGATTCCTTTCTGGAAGCGTGCGATTGCGCAGCTGGATGTTTTCACAGGCCTTCAGTTCTTCCTCCTTTCCCAATGCGGATTCTTTAAAGAGGGGGCCAAGAGCCATTTCTTCGTCAGAGTCGCTTCCGAAAGTGAGAATTTGCGATCCCCCGGTGTTGACCATGCGACAGTTACCGGTATCTCTTTTATGCTTCTCAGTCGCACTTCTTTGCTCCCGCTGAGTCTTGCGTTTCATCCGCTTGAAATGTTGCCGGTGAGCAACATATCCCTGCCACCATCTTTTAAAAGCATTGCATTCCTCGGTGGGGTGCGAAATCTTTTGATGATATGAGCAGTAGCTAGGATGCATCTCTGCTTCACTGGGAGTGTTTTCTTCGGAGGGTGGTAGCTTCATTCCCATTGAGATGGCTTTAGCAAACATTTTCCTCGTCTTGAACTTGTTTTTATCCGCAACGGATGTCTTTTGATTTGGCGGGAGGGGCTTAACTCTTTCGTCCAGTCGCCGGCGTTTAGCCCTTTCAAATATGGCCGTCTCGCGCTCCTGATCAGCTTTACTTTTCAGGAGAGCTTCATTGAGGAATGTGTCAATCATTTCATCTGACGGCCCCAGAAGTTCTGGTTCAGGGTCTGCCCCTAGTTTCTCAGTGCAAGGAGTTTTTTCATCGTCCGTAAACGAGCGAGAGATCACATGACAACTTGCTACGTATCCCTCAGACTCATCCGACGAGCTTTCTCCATCATCTTCCTCTTGAAAGACGTGGCTGAGGAACTCTTGGAGTGTGATGGGAGTCCGTGCCTTCTGATTATACTCCTCCAGCGCGTCGATCTGTTTCTGCAGGTCCGTGCGCTTGTCGCCAGGCTTCACGGGCTTTTTGGATTTCTTCTTCTTTTTCGAAGATTTCGACGGCTGAGCATGAACGCTTTGGCTATCACCACTAATCTTTGGAGTTGGGCGCGGCTTCAGCATCCCTTCGATGATCTGGGGTTCCAGCAGGTTCTTCCACCTGATCGCCGGACATGTCTGGAGATCATTCAGCATCTTTTTGGTTTTGGCTGAAAGCACGACCTCCCATGGAGCTTCTTCAACAAAAGAACAAGTTTCCCCCGGTGTGTCCGTCTTCTTAGGAGTATGCGGTTGTGGTGGGTTTACATTCCACTTCTCGGACATCGTAAACTTTCCTTGTAGGTATTGATCCTCGATCCATCCCTTAAAGACGAAGCAATCCTCGATCGGGTGACTTACCGTTTGGTGGTAAGGGAAGTAATTGGGATTATTCACTTCGCTGGGTTGCGGCAGTCGCCTGGGATTCGGCAAACTGATAAGCTTGTTGCGCATAGCCAGCTCGAACAGCCTCTTCGTCTTGTCCTGTGGGAATGAGTAAGGACGCTTCATTTTCTCATTGTAATAGCGCCGTCTCTCTTCCAGTTGATCTGCTAGCTTTGGGGCACTGGGCTGTTGTTGGGTGTTCGCGACGAAGGTCGCCTTCCTTTTACCCTTGTCGTTTTGAGGTTCCGGCTTCGGGGGAGACGGTCTGTGACCCATTTGATCCATCTGGGCTAGCTTATCGATTAAAGCCTGGAATGTGGTCGGTTTAAAGAACAGCATGAACTGTGAAATAGTTGCATGAGGATCTAGAGTGCCCACGAACATGCCCACCGCTGGTGCTTCTTCGATGCGCTGTTCGCACTTCGACCACAAGTTCTGCCATCGGATTGCATATTGAACCCATATCTCGTCCGGCTTCACCCTTGCATTAATCAACGCCGTTATTGAGGTGCGTTCACTGGCGCTTGCGAATCGCTGGGTGAATAGCAACTCCATCTCTGCGAAAGTTTTGACGGAGTCGTTCGGAAGCTCGGAGTACCACTCAAACGCCGTCTCCGATAAACTGCCGACGAATTGGCGAAGCAAGAGCTTATCATCACCGCCGGTGTTGCCACAAAGAGCCCTGAACTGGGCGACATGTTGGTGGGGATTGCCTGTCCCCTTGTAGACATGGAATTTCGGGATTGTGTAACCCGGCGGGTACTTTATCTGATCATACCAGCTCGGATATGGTCGCCCCGTTTTGACAACTTGGCCGGCTGCCTCATTTGCCTGGTGAACTCATATTTGTTGAGCAATATAGTCATCCAGGGCAGCTTTAGAGATTGTTCCCTCTTTGGCTGTTGAAAGAGCCGGAGGTGGATTTGACGTTTCTCCTCTGTCATCTTCGAGGATAACTGGAGGATCCGGCTGTATCATCATACCGACCATGTCTTGGAACAGAAGAGCCATTTGCTTTATATTGGCCGCTTGTTCCGCAGCCTCCTTGTCCTTCTTTTCGAGCATTCTCCGAAGGAATTCATCATCGGTCTCGTGTTCGCGACGTTGTTCCGATGACGCCTCCGGGCATTCTTTTGGTCCGGTGAGTGCGGCCATCGCAGTCAGCATCTCCTGGAGCTTCTGCTGCTGCTGTTCCTAAGCTCTTGTGATGGATCGGGTAAGCGGTCCGTGGCCCGTCGAAGCGCGGCTATCTTCCTTTCCAGATGCCATGTAAACGGTATGGACTACCATGCCCCCAGACTTAGGGCGTTTGGGTTCAGTGCCTTTGACATTCTTCGCGGGCACGGGGATCTTCTCCGGCCTTCTCTTCTCATGAGCGGTCGAAGTTGAGGGAGCCATCGCAGTGGGCACCCAGACAGCTTTTCGTGGCTTGGCAGGATGGCTCACTTCCTGTTGGACCTTCAGCTTTTTGTGCTGGCGGGAGAAATTTGGATCGATCACCGAGTCTCGGGCCTGCCGCCAGACTTTGTAAACCTTGGAGAACAGCCGCTGAGGGGACTGCTCTGGTTTTGCTTTCGCAACATTCTCTAGTGGAGGAGGATACCTTTTCAGTACAGTGGTAGGAGAATTCCTACGCACCTTATTCAACGGCTCAAAGCTGTTCCCGGTTGGAACAACAGCATTAATCTCCGCCGTCGGGGCTGGTGGAGTTAGCCCAGAAGGGGAGTTGCCTCCTGACTTCCTCACTCGGTGCCAGTGGCGACGTCGAGCGTGCCGCGCTGATGGAATTGGTTCGGTAACGGGGATGGCCCTGTCTTGCCCCCTGTTCAGGCGAGGGGCTGTTGCCGGTGTCAGCCTGTTAAAGACTGATGTCTTTTGAGTAGCAGGAGAGGGAGTTGGGACACTCAATCTTGTAAAGACCGACCCCTTGGTAGGAGAAGCCGCCTCTACGCCTTCGGGAGCAGGGTTGGTTACTCTCTTCGGAATAACCTTCTCTGGGACTGCAAGCTTCATTGTGGGCCCGCAGGAATTTTGGCCCAGCATGAAGAAGACCGAGGCACTGGTGTTGGACGACCCGTTGAGAGGGGCCGCAGTGACTGTAAGTCGATCGAAGACCGACTTCTTGGGAGTTTCTGGTACGGGCAGAGGAGCGGTGAAGCTCGTTGGCGGGAGCATGGCCCCGAAAAACAGCCCTGTGGTGGCTTGAGTAATCTGCTCCACGGGCATCATGAACAAAGAGGCCGCTTGGGGCTCGTAGGTTATGCCCCCAGTTGAGGCAGGACGCGAGTTGCAGCTACAGTTGAAGCACTTCGAGCAGGTGAATGCCATTGCCGTTTTGCTTTCTGCGCCAGCAAGAGACCAAATCTTAGTAACTTGAAACCCAAGGGCAACCATTAACAAACCGCGATTCGTTCGCGAATACGACACACGAAGCATGGAGTGGAAAGAGGAAAAGGTCCCACCGGGCGTGCCAGAATCTGTTACCCTCCGAAAGACGCGGCGGAGACGCGGCGGGCGTCTTGCCTGAAATTCGGGGCAGATGCTAATTAGTGCTATCCGTCCACCTCTCCGAAGATGCCAAGTTGATTTATGGCACCGTGTATCGAAGGTTTAAACGGATGCGGCCGATGTAGCAGACTTCATCAGATTCCACCTCGTTTGAGGGGTTTTTGATTGTGGGGACGCTCTTCCCTGCAGGCACAAGCCCCTGCAGTTAATTACGCTACCGCATCGCAGTAACAACTTTCTCCTTCTCCATATGGTCACTTCGTGTCATGGGTGTTTGTTTTGTGTTCGGTTGCCCGTGGATTGTATACGGAGACTAATTTGTGCTGTTGCCCGTAGGACGTGGATTAGTCTAAATCCGTATCTTTCTTAGATTTGGGTTTGGGGGTGTGTGTGTTTAAGGATACGATAGCCTTATTTGAGGCTAAGATCAACTTAAACGTTCGTTAAGGACACGTTAGTCTAATTTTAGACTAAGATCGACTTAACGGGAACATTTAGATCCGACAAGAGAGCAATTGGAGGCTCTGTTGTTTAGTTTAGTGACGTTGCGGTCGATAGGTAGTTTAAGAACATTGCGGTCTGATGTTAGTTTTAAGATGTTGCGGTCAAGGTTAAGGACATCATAGTCCGTGAGCTTAAGGACCTCACAGTCCGATGTTAGTTTTAAGACATCACGGTTGAGGTTAAGGACATCATAGTCCGGTATTATTTTTAAGATATCACGATCGAGGTTAAGGACATCATAGTCTATGAGTTTAAGGACCCCACAGTCTGTAGCAGTGTGTGGTTGTTGGGACCCGTTACCTCTCTGACGACATTGAGGAATTACAATGACAGATATCAGAGGAGTAAAGAGATGTACCCTCGAACCGGGTGTAAATTGATTGGGAGAGCAGTTGTGCTCAGTTCAATGTATATTGAGGACTTATGGCCAGAATTGAGCTAAGTCCAGTTGAAAATGTTCAACATTTTATCCATGTTCTGCCTATTAGGCTTTGCTTGGGCTCTGCCCTTTTACAATGCATAGAATTGGGCTCTGTAATTGAATGCGTAGCATTTATATTTGGCCTGTTAGGCCTTTACTTGGGCTCTGCCCTTTTAAAAAATGTACTGCATTATAGTGATCTGACAGTGCGACATGTGGCTTGTCAGGTGCTTTGCGCCAATTAAAGAGCGCAAGGCGCTAGCGCATGTGGAGGTGACACGTGTCACGCTCTGCGATAAGCGCAAGTCTGTTAGCGCAGTGCGCTGCGCCAGTGCGCTGCTGACACGTGGCGTGCCCTGGTGCTATGCGCCAATCCAAGAGCACAATGCGCTATTTTAAAAGTGCAAGGCACTGTCCAATAGCGCAGAGCGCATCTTGATCCAATTCAGATCAAAGAAACAAGTTTTTCTTGTTCTCAAAAGAGGTTCTACCTCAAGATTCAAGAACCAATGGTTCATCAAAAGGCTATGCCTTTATATAGATCAAAAGATCTAAGAATGAAGTGAATTACTTCTTTAATCTTTTATGATTGGATCTTTTTTGATCTTTTTCTTTTTTATATTGAAGATCTTGATCTTGTTCTTAGATCTTTTGATCTTTTTAGGAGAAATTCTTCTTTTTGTGAGGTGTTTTCATCTCTGTTCTTCAAGAATCAAATTCTTTACCTTCAAAGATGAAGAAGATGATCTTCTTTCTTCAAAGGCTTGCCCTTTTAAATTTTTTCAGAGAGTTCTCTCTTTTCTGTATGTCTGTATATGTGAGACTTGGAGTCTAGGGGCCTTTATATAGGGCCAATTGATTTGTTAAGTTAGTTACAGAGATCTTTCTCTGATTGATCTGGGGATATTTCCCCACCGTTGGATCTTTGATCCTAAGGCCTCTGTTTTACAGAAGATAATCTTCTTATTTGCGCGTCTGTGCTTGACACGTGGCGCGCAGCGCAGAGCAACTGCGCTAGCGCGCCACTGTTTGACACGTGGCACGCAGCGCAACTGCGCTAGCGCGCCTCTGTTTGACACGTGGCGCGCAGCGCAGAGCACAAGTGATCTGAAGCGTTCCTTCATTTATTTTAAAATTTGAATTTTAAAACAGAGCCTTGCTCTGATTGGGGGTGCGCTGCCTTGGGCGCAGCGCTCCTTGCGCTGGCGTGTCTGCTTTTGACATGTGGCGCACAGCGCGCAGCGTAAAGAATCTGAAGCGTTGCTTGAATTTTTTGAATTTTGAAATTCAAACAGAGCTTTGCTCTGATTGGGGGAAACAGGGGGCAGATCCCGAACCAGGACTCCTAAGACCGTCAGACGAGATGATTGACGTATTCCTGAACGAAGCTCTTCTAAAGAGCAAAGCTGATCGAGAGCGCGAAATGGCCATCGTTGAAAAAGCCCAACGCCGGCGACTGGACAAAAGGGTTAAAACACTCCCACCAGATCAAAGCACATCCACCGCAGACAAAAGCAGGCTTAAAATGAGGAAATAATTTGCTAAAGCCCTGTCAATGGGAATGGAGCTGCCACTCTCCAAAGGGAACACTCTCGGCAGGATACACCCTGACGAAGCGGATGCACATCCTAGCTACTGTTTATACCATCAAAGGATTGCACACCCTACTGAAGAATGCAACGCCTTTAAAAATTGGTGGCAGGGATACGTTGCTCACCGGCAGCATTTCAAGCGGATGAAGCGCAAAACTCGCCGGGGATAAAGAAGCACGACAGATGAGCATAAAAGAACAACCGGTGAATGTCACATGGTTAATTCCGGGGGATCACAAGTTCTCACCTTCGGGAGTGATTCTGATGAAGAAATAGCCCTCGGCCCTCTCTTCAAGGAATCCATTTCTGAAACACAAGAGATGAAGACCTGCGAGAACATTCAGCTGCGCAATCGCACGCTACCTGAAAAGAATCTCGGACCCGCAAACAAGGGATCAAACAAAAAGGATAAGGGGAAAGAAAAGGTCCGTGGGGATATCACCCTCGATGAACGAGTCGTCGAAGAGCTGACAGCCAAGGACCCGCCCAAGAAAAACAAGGTGGATTACAACGTTCTGGCACACCTGAGGAAGATACCCTCGCAGCTAAGCATTCTCGATGCCCTCCTGCTATCTAAAGAGACAAGAGATTCTTTGATCAAGGCACTACAAGAGCCCGAGCAATTCCAAGCTTTCCTTACCGAAGAAAAGATGAAGGACGAGTTGGAAGAAGTGCACACAGCTGATATCACTTTTGGCGATGAAGATCTCCTCCTCGGAACGTGTGAGCACAACCGACCCCTATATGTCTCCGGGTATTGCCATGACATTAAGATAGGGAAGATCCTAATTGACAATGGGTCCTCTGTCAATCTCCTAAATGTGAGGGTGCTAAAAGAAATCTGCATGAGCGTTCAACATCTCGCTCGGGATAAAATCACTATCTCCGGGTTCGACTCCCAATCATCATGGACGCTCGGGTCTGTGATACCGACGTTACGCTTTGGACTGCTCGTCACTGATATCAAGTTCCACGTCATTGACGCCAAGACTTGCTACAACGCTTTGCTCGTCCGGCCTTGGTTACACGAGTACAATATTATCCCTTCTACACAGCATCAGTATATGAAATACTTCAAAGATGGGCTTGAATACACTGTGATAGGGGAGCTGAACCCATTCTCCGTAAACGAAGTCCGAAAGTAAGAAGATGCAAAGTACTTCTTACAAGACTTTGAAGACATGGAAAGATGCCATAAACCTGAGGATAAGCAAAAAGCTATCACCACCATTCCGGTCTTCGGGAGCGATACCGAGGAGGAAGAAGAGATAGTCTATTCAGGACCTCCCGATACAACAAACCAGGACCGTCTACCCCTATTCTGGTCTTTGGCAGTGACTCTGAAGACGAGGTCAACGCAGTATTCTCGGCTCGTCCATCAGTGCAAGCCCTCATTGGAGATGATCAG
This sequence comes from Agapanthus africanus, assembly GCA_030015575.1. Taxonomy (NCBI): domain Eukaryota; kingdom Viridiplantae; phylum Streptophyta; class Magnoliopsida; order Asparagales; family Amaryllidaceae; genus Agapanthus; species Agapanthus africanus. The sequence goes on along the minus strand of JASDDO010000012.1, from coordinate 458,550,335 downwards.
AGTTTGCAGATCGCCATGATTCCGCAAGAGCATTACAAAGAGCTCGACGAACTTGATACCTACAGTGTGCAAGAACTGCAGACGTTCTACGTCCCTCCCAGGCGAAAAGATGAAAAGGAGATCCTTTTTATCGATCCGTGGAAACCAAAGTGGAGAAAGAAATCTGGCATGGAGCCGATTCTATGCTTGACAGACTCCAGCCCATCCGTCTGCCCAGATACTACACAGAAGGATTAAAAAGGCTGTTGAGGCGCCAAGGCGTACCCTTCAAAGAGACTGCTCGACAAGCTCAGTTCTACAATAGGATCTGGAACGTCCCCGGAACTCAGCGAAAATTGCCCAACGGGAGAATGGAAACGATCGGGCTTGGATATGTTCAATCCAAGAAACGGGAGCGATTCCATGGCTGTTACGTTATACATGATTTCGATGAAGAAGGAGATGCTCTGTTAGAAGACGCTAACCCTGAACCAAAACGAGGTCTCGCCATGAAAGTGCCATGTCCATCGTTCGAAGAACAGATGGATAAGCTAATAAGGGAAGCGGGTCAAAAGGTCCGGGATGACCATAGCCGCGAAATGGCCATCTATGAAAAAGCCAGAATGCAGCGCCTCCTTCAGCAGGCTACGAAAAATGACGATGCCCTTCGTCGCCAGCCCGTTATACCGAAGACTCGACGTGGAGGCAAAAATAAACTGAAGAACGGAAAAAATGTTCGACAGCAGCAAAGCGGGTCCAAGAAGCCTCGCGATCGAAAATTGAGCAGCCGGGATCCGTCTCTTATAAAAAAGATGGGTCTAGCATACTTCTTTCCTCAAGACAAGTCAAGGAAGATATTCGGTCTTGTCATGAAACATCAGATGATTTCCTTCCCGGAGTCCAAGCACCCCGAACAAGCATACGAGGTCTCTCATCCGGATTACTGCTCCTATCACAAAGCGATCGGACATCCTCTGGAAGACTGCTTCACCTTCAAGAACTGGGTCGAGGACCAGTATCAGTTCGGCAGGTTCGCTCTATCCAGCAGTTGGAGGGTAACCCCTCCACAGAAGCATGAATCAAAAGCCACGTATGCAGCGAGAGTAGAACCAGATCAACATCGGTCTTGGAAACGATCTCGTACCTGTCACATAATAGCGTTGACAGAAGAAGGAGTGCACGAGAATATGGATGACCTCTTTTGGTGCTTCGAAAACGATGATGACGAAGTGATCTCAGAGTTTCTACCGGCGCCAAAAGAGCTGGAAGATGGGATACATACTACTGCAGATAACCTCAGAAAAATTGATTTGGGGATGGCAAACAACCCATGGCCAACGTTCATCAGTGAGCTGTTGTCTGAAGAAAAGGTGGTTACGCTCAAAGACATGCTCATGCAGTATAAAGATTGTTTCACGTGGAACTACTCCGAAATGCCGGGACTAAATCCAGAAATAGCCGTCCACAAATTGGCAATATCTCCGGATATCAAGCCAGTCAAACAAGCGCCGAGAAGAATGCGGCTCGAACTTGAAATGAGCATCAACATCGAGGTCAAGAAGCTAATCGACTCCGGCTTCATCCAAAAGGTTCAGTACCCTAACTGGATTTCCAACATCGTCCCAGTGATGAAGAAAAATAGGATGGTACACATCTGCGTAGACATTCGGGACCTCAATAAAGCATGCCCGAAAGATGACTTTCCCGTACCGGTTACCGAGCTGATGATAGACAACACGTCCACTCACGAAGTCTTCTCCTTCATGGACGGCTCATCAGGATACAATCAAATAAAGATGCACCCCGAAGACCAGAAGCATACCAATTTCCGGACTCCTCTGGGCATATTCTGCTACAAAGTGATGCCTTTCGGTCTGAAGAACGCCGGCGCTACCTATCAGAGGGCCATGACGAAGATTTTCGATAACCTCATACATGATGTCGTCGAATGCTATATCGACGACCTTGTGGTGAAAAGCAAATTGCACGAGGAGCATTGGGATCATCTAAAAATAGTGTTCCAACGTCTTCGGAAATACAACTTGAAGATGAACCCTCTGAAATGCGCATTCGGAGTTTCCTCGGGAAAATTCCTAGGATTCATTGTACGACATAGAGGCATCGAAATAGACCCATCAAAGATCAAGGCGATCATGGAAATGCCTCCGCCAAGAACTCTCAAACAACTGCGGTCTCTCTAAGGAAAGCTCGCGTATATCCAACGGTTCATAGCTAACCTCTCCGGAAAATGCCGCCTCTATAGTCATCTAATGAAGAAGGGGACCCCTTTCATCTGGGATCGTAAATGCCAAAGCGCACTGGACGAAATCAAGCAATACCTGCAGAATCCGCCGGTACTGACCGCTCCAGTCAAAGGAAAACCTCTCATCCTGTACACAACAACCCTTGAAGGTTCTTTAAGCGCACTATGGGCACAGGAGAACGACCAAGGGAAAGAGAGAGCCCTCTACAATTTGAGTCGAGTTCTCATGTGGGCAGAAAACAACTACTCCCCCATCGAAAAACATTGCCCGGCGTTAATCTTCGCGATAACGAAGCTCAGACACTATGCGTTCGCGCATGAGGTCCACCTCATATCAAGAGTGGACCCTCTCAAATATTTGATGTCAAGAGCCATACTAACATGGCGGCTCGCTAAATGGGCCCTACTCTTGATGGAGTTCTCGATAACATATCGACCGCTCAAGGCAGTTGTTCCCCCAATCTGAGCAAGGCTCATTTGAATTTTGAAAATTCAAAATTTTCTGAAGCAACGCTTCAAATTCCGTGCTTTGCGCAGTGCGCAAGCGGTCCACAGTGCGACACGTGTCTGCGCAGTTGCGTAAGTGCACCGCTGCGCGACACGTGTCTGCGCAGTTGCGCAAGCACTGTTGCCCAAGTGCACCCTTGCGCGACACGTGTCTGCGCAGTTGCGCAAGCACTGTTGCGCAAGTGCACAGCTGCGCGACACGTGTCTGCGCAGTTGCGCAAGCACTTTTGCGCAAGTGCACAGCTGCGCGACACGTGTCTGCGCAGTTGCGCAAGCACTGCTGCGCAAGCCTTCCACTGCGTGACACGTGTCATTCATTGGGGAGTTGCGCAGAAACAGAATGAAAATTTGATGAATCTTTTCTGAAACAGAAGATTTTCTTCTGCCTTTGGATCAAAGATCCAATGGTGGGAAAATTCCCAAAATTATTCAGGAAAGATCCTGTTAACAAATTCAACAAATTGGTGAGCACTATAAATAGGACCCCAGACCTCATTCGAGGGGAATCAACTTGAAGAATCAACTTCTGGCAAAAAAAAAAAGAAGAGAAAGAACTCTTGAAGATTAATCAAGAACACAAAAAAGAGGTAAAAACTTCTTTTGGAAGAAGAGAAAAATCTCTGAAGAACAGAGGATAAAAAATGAATAATTCAATAAAAAGAAATAAATAGTGCCTTGCATTTGATATGAACCCTTGGTTCTGTGAAATCAGGGAAAACAAGAAGAAAAAATTGTTTTCCTTTGATCCAAATTCAGATCAAAAGTGCTATGCACTTTTGTTCTTGAATCTGGAAAATTCTTGGGGTTTTACACAAATGCAACCCATTATTTAAAAGGGCCTGGCCCAAATCAAATTGCAAAATAATAGAAGGGCAGAGCCCTGTTTGGAAAATTCTTAAATTTCTGCAGAAATGCAACTCATTATTTAAAAGGGCCTGGCCCAAATCAAATTGCAAAATAATAGAAGGGCAGAGCCCTGTTTGGAAAATTCTTGAATTTCTGCAGAAATGCAACTCATTATTTAAAAGGGCCTGGCCCAAATCAAATTGCAAAATAATAAAGGGGCAGAGCCCTGTTTGGACTGATTCTTTTAGTCAGGCAGAGCCTAAAATAAATAAAAAAATTGGACTTAACCCAATCCTGGCTGTAAGTCCTTAAATTAAATTGATTGAGCAAAATGGCTCTCCTAAACCAATTCACGACCGGTTCGAGGGTACATCTCCGAACTCCTTTGACATCTGTCGTTGTAATCCCTCAACGACGTCAAAGAGGTGACAGGTCCCAACGACCACACATCAATATCGGACCGAAACGTCCCTAAACTAATATCGGACCGAAACGTCCCTAAACTAATATCGGACCGAAACGTCCCTAAACTAATATCGGACCGAAACGTCCTTAAACTGGCGACGGACCGAAACGTCCCTAAACTAATATCGGACCGAAACGTCCCTAAACTAATATTGGACCACTACGTCCTTAAACTGGCGACGGACCGAAACGTCCCTAAACTAATATCGGACCGAAACGTCCCTAAACTAATATTGGACCACTACGTCCCTAAACTAATATTGGACCACCATGTCCCTAAACTGGAATATGGACCACTACGTCCTTAAACTGGCGACGGACCGAAACGTCCCTAAACTAATAATGGACCACCACGTCCTTAAAACTGGCGATGAACCACCACGTCCTTAAACTAGCGCAATCGAGCCCGAACGCTCTTTTGCCGGATCTAAACGGTCCCGTCTAAGTTGATCTTACCCCAAATACTGTTAATGTGTCCTTAGATCTTTAAATAAACAATAAAACTCCGAATCAACTTTGGTGCAAGGGTACATCTCTGAACTCCTCTGACGCCTGTCGTTGTAATCCCTCAACGACGTCAGAGAGGTGACGAGTCCCGATGGCCAGATAATTAAATCAATCACCACGTCAGGTCGATCTTAGTCTAAAACAGGACTAACGTATCCTTGACGTACGTTTAAGTCGATCTTAGACGCAACGCGACTAATGCATCCTTAAACTAAAAACACCAAACCCAAATCTAAGTAAATGCGGATTTGGACTAATCCACGCCCTACGGGCGACGGCATTACTCAGTCTCCGTATACAATCGACGGGCAATCACAAACAAAACAAACACACACGACATGAAGTGAAATTCTGGAGAAGGAGAAAGTTGCTACCGCGACGCGGTAGCGTAATTAACTGCAGGGTCTTGCGCCTGCAGGGAAGAGCGTCCCCACAATCAAAAACCCCTCACCCTGAGGGGGAATCTGACGAAGTCTGCTACATCGGCCGCATCCGTCTAAACCTCCGATACAAGGTGCCATAAATCAACTTGGCATCTTCGGAGAGGTGGACGGATCAAACTAAATAGCATCTGCCCCGAACCTCAGGCCACGGACGCAAAGTCCGGGCCGCCGTTCGGAGGGGAACAGATTCTGGCACGCCCGGTGGGACCTCTTCCTCTTTCCACTCCACACTTCGTGTGTCGTCTTCGCGAACCAATCGCGGTTTGTTAAATGGTTTCCTTCGGATTTCAAGTTGCTAAGATTTGGTCTTTTGTCTGGTGCAGAACTCAAGCATTCAATGGCCACCAACTGCACCAACTGCTCGAAATGCCACTGCAACGGACGCTCCACCTCACCGAGAGGTGTAATATATGGGCCCAAGCGGCTTCCTTCCTGACTCTGCCGGTAGACCAGGTGACCCAAGCCACCACCGGCTTGTTCTTCGGGACCATGGTCCCACCTACAAGCTTCTCTATGCCGACACCTGTACCGGAAGTGAACAAAAAGTCGGTGTTCGACCGGCTCACTGCTACCACGACCCCTATCAACGGGTCGCCTGCTACTGAACCAACAGCCTCCGTTTTCACCAGGCTAGGTCAGAACTATAAGGTGGCCGTCCCAAAGAGGGCAACGGCCGCTGCTTTGGAAGTCGTTAAAGCGGCTTCTCCCATCAGAGAGTCGGTCTTCACAAGATTGACGGTTCCCACTCCTCCCCTAGCTGGTCAAAAGGCATCAGTCTTTGATAGGCTGACATCAGCAGTTACCCCACACTCAAACAGGGGGTAGCAAGAAACCATCTTGATTTCCGAGCCAGTCCCAACGGCTCGTCGTGCGCGACGTCGCCATTGGCAACGAATAAGGAAAGCAGGGGGCAACTCCCCCTCAGGGCTAACCCCACCAGCTCCAGTGGTGGAGGTCAACGCTGCTGTGGGAACAGCTTTGAATTGCTGAGGAAGGTGAGAAAGAACTCCCCAATTGCTGCATTGAAAAGGCCTCCTCCGCCCATGGAAAAAGCTCCGGAAACAAAGCAGGAACAGCCCCCTCAACGGTTGTCGTCAAAAATTTATAAAGTTTGACGGAGGGTTCAAGACTCCGTGATTGACCCAGACCACTTTCGTCACCAGAAAAAGGCAAAGGTGGAAAAGGACAAAAACCGTCCCATTAAACAGCAGGGGGAAACAAATGCTAGGATGCCCATTTCAACGGCTCCTTTAGCCTCAATGGTCCGCAAAAGAAAAAATCCGGAGAAAGCCTCCGTGACACTGACAAAGTTTAAAAGCGATGAACCTAAACGGTTCATACGGTCTATATGGCTTCTGGAAAGGAAGAAAGTCGTACTTCTACGGGTCACCGACTGCTTACCCGATCAGTGACCAAGGCTCAGGAGCAGCAACAAAAGCTCCAGGAGATGATGACTACAATGGCTGCACTCACGGAGCCAAAGGAGAACCCTGGGACGTCCTTAGACGAACGCCAAGAGGAAGAGACCGACGCCGAGTTCCTCCGCCGAGTACTGGAAAAGAGAGACAAAGAGGCTGCTGAACAAGCAGCCAATATACAACGTATGGGCCTCCTCTTCCAGGACATGATAGGGATGATGATACAACCAGAGCCCCCGACTGAAGAACCCCCGATCGTCCTTGGGGATGATAGGGGAGAAACATCAAACCCTCAGCCCGTTCTATCGATAGCTAAAGAGGATATAATCTCTAAGACTGATCTGGACGAATACATAGCCCAGCAAATAAAGGTTCATCACGCGGCCGAAGCAGCCGGCCACGTCGTAAAAACAGGGCGACCGTATCCGGGCTGGTATGACCAAATCAAGTACCCGCCAGGTTATACAATTCCCAAGTTTCATATCTACAAAGGGACCGGCAATCCCCATCAACATGTTGCCCAGTTCAGGGCGCTTTGCGGTAACACCGGCGGCGACGACAAGCTTCTGCTTCGCCAGTTCGTTGGAAGCCTATCAGATACGGCGTTCGAATGGTATTCCGAGCTCCCCAATGACTCTATTAAAACCTTCGCGGAGATGGAGCTGCTCTTCACCCAACGTTTTGCAAGTGCCAGCGAGCGTACCCCGATGACGGCGCTGATTAACGCCAGGGTAAAGCCCGGCGAGACGTGGGTTCAGTACGCTATACGGTGGCGTAATCTATGGTCTAAGTGTGAACAGCGCATAGAAGAAGCCCCTGCGGTGGGAATGTTTGTTGGAACCCTCGATCCACAAGCAACCATTTCACAGTTTATAATGTTCTTCAAGCCGACTTCCTTCCAGGCTTTGATCGACAAATTGGCGCAGATGGACCAGATGGGCCATAAACCCCCTCTCCCGAAGCCGGACTCCCGAAACGATAAAGGGAAGGGAAAAGCGATCATTGTCGCCAATGCCCAGCAACAACCAAGCGACTCGAAGCCGGTTGCTCGTCCAAACAATACACGCCCATACGTACCCCTTGAGGACAGGATGGGACGTACTTACTCCTTTCCCCGTGATAAAACGAGGAGGCTATTTGAGCTGGCATTGCGCAACAGGCTCATAAATCTGCCAGATCCAAAACGTCCGTCGCAACCAAGTGACGTCAACGAGCCTAATTACTGCCCTTATCATCGAGTGCTAGGACATCCGATCGAAGACTGTTACGTTTTCAAAAATTGGCTTGAAAACCAGTACCGCCAGGGCAAATTTGCGCTATCCGACAAATGGAAGGTGAATCCCCCGCAGCCCCACACCTCTAAAGGGACGAATACGCCGGGGGCAACATGTTCCGTCATTGAAGAAACTCCCTGGGAAGTTGTATTATCGGCCAAAACGAGGAGAATGCTAAATGATCTTCAGACCTGTCCAGCGGTCAAGTGGAAGAACCCCTTGGAACCGCAGGTTATAGAGGGGATGTTGAAGCCACGTCCGACTCCGAAGACCGATGGTGGTAGTTCAAGCGTTCATAACCAGCCGTCAAAATCTTCGAAAAAGAAGAAGAAGAAATCTAAGAAGCCCGTGAAGCCTGGCGACAAGCGTACGGACTTACAGAAGCAAATCGACGCACTGGATGAGTACAACCAAAAAGCGCGGACTCCCATTACGCTCCAAGATTTCCTTGATCACATCTTCCAAAAAGAAGATGAGGGAGAAAGTTCATCGGATGAATCCGAGGAATATGTGGCGAGCTGTCGTATGATCTCCCATTCGACCACGGACGATGAAGGGACTTCTGGCACTGAAACGCTGGGGGAAAATGCCGAATCAAGAGCCCCAGGGTTATCAGTTGAAATGATTGGCGCGTTTCTTAATAAAGCTCGATTAAAAAGCAAAGCTGATCGAGAACGCGAGACGGCTATATTCGAAAGGGCCAAGCGCCAGCGACTTGAGGGAAGAGCTGAGATGATCCCGCTGGAGCAAAATGCCTCCACCGCTGACAAAAGCCAATCCAAGATAAAAAAGAAGTTTGCTAAGGCCATATCGATGGGCATGAAGCTACCACCCTCTGAAGAAAAAGTTACTGGCGTGGTAGAAATGCACTCCTCTTATTGCTTATATCATCAGAAGGTCTCGCATTCCACCCAAGATTGCAAAGCTTTCAATGGATGGTGGCAAGGATACGTCGCTAATCAACAACGCTTTAAACGGGAAAAGCGTAAGATTCGTCGGGAGCAAAGAAACACGACCAAAGAGCTTGAAAGAACTGCCGGCAATTGTCACATGGTTAACACTACCGGGTCACAAGTGCCTACATTTGGGAGCGACTCTGATGAGGAGCTAGAACTTGGCCCTCTCTTTAAAGAGTCAACTTCGGAAAAAGAAGAGGAGCCAGTGGTTTGCGAAAATATCCGGCTGCGGAATCGAACACTTCCTGAAAAGAACCTCGGACCCTCGAATAGAAAAGATAAAGGGAAAGAAAAGGTCTCTGAAGACATCGTTTTAGATGACCAAGTTCTGGAAGAGCTAAACGCCAAAAACCCGCCAAAGAGGAGTAAAGTGGATTACAATGTCTTGGCGCATCTGAGGAAGCTACCCTCACAACTCAGCATTCTCGATGCCTTGTTACTATCAAAGGAGGCGAGAGACTCTTTGATTAAGGCGCTACAAGATCCGGACCAGTTCCAAGCCTTCTTAGCCGAAGAAAAGATGAAAGACGAATTAGAAGAAGTGCACACAGCCGACGTTGCTTTTGGTGATGAAGACCTTCTTCTCGGGACGTGTGAACACAATCGCCCTCTTTATGTCTCAGGATACTGCCATGACATAAAGATAGGTAAAATCTTGGTCGATAACGGATTGTCTGTTAATTTACTCAATGTGCGAGTGTTAAAGGAGATTTTCATGAGCGTCCAACACCTCGCCCGGGACAAGATCACCATCTCCGGTTTCGACTCCCAATCATCAAAAACTCTCGGATCTGTGATATTGACGTTACGCTTCGGGCTACTCGTCACAGATATTAAATTCCATGTCATAGATGCCAAGACGTGCTACAATGCTCTGCTCGGTCGACCATGGTTGCACGAGTACAATATCATCCCTTCTACACAACATCAGTGTATGAAATATTGTAAGGATGGTCTCGAGTACACTGTGGCAGGAGAATTGAATCCGTTTTCCGTGAATGAAGTTCGCAAGTATGAAGATGCCAAATACTTTTTGCCGAGCTTTGAGGACACGGAAAGGTGTCACAAGCCGGAGAACAAGACTAACGCCACTATCCCTGTCTTCGGCAGTGACACTAAGGAGGAGGAGGATACAATTTATTCAGGTCCATCCCAATCCACCAGGCCAGGACCATCCGTTCCTTCATTGATCTTCGGTAGTGATTCGGAGGATGAAGTTCATGCTATATTTCCTGCTCGGCCTTCAATACGGGTTTCCGCTGATGAAGAGCGAAGTTTGCAGATAACCATGGTGCCGCTTGAACATTACAAAGAACTGGATGCACTCGACACCAACAGCGTAGAAGAATTGCAGACATTCTATATCCCTCCCGGACGAAAGGGCGAGAAGGCAATCCTATTCTACCGTTCTGAAGAAAACAAGGTGGAAAAAGAAATTTGGCATGGCGCGGATCCCACGCTCGACAGGCTTCAGCCTATCCGTCTTCCCAGATATTATACTGAAGGTTTGAAGAAACTGCTGAAACGCCAGGGGATGTCCTTCACACAGACCATTAGAAAAGCCAAATTCTATGACAAGGTCTGGGACATTCCCGGGACTCAATGCAAACTGCCTAACGGGAGAGTAGAAACAAATGGGCTTGGGTACATCCGGTCAAAGAAACGGGAGCTAGTAAATAGCTGTTATGTTATGTATGACTTCGACGAAGAGGCGGACGCTCAATGGGAGGACGCTAATCCTGAGCCAGCAAAAGTTCCTGATACAAAACCGTCCAGTCCATCATTTGAAGACCAGATGAGAAAACTTATAAGGGATGCGAGTCAAAAAGCCCGAGACGATCACAATCGTGAAATGGCAATTTATGAGAAAGCCAAGACACAGCGCCTCCTTCAACAGGCGGTGAAGGAAGAAAATGCCGCTCCTTGTCAACCTGCTACAAAAAAGGTTCGACGCGAAAACAAAAACAAGTCGAAAGGCAAGAGAGGCGCTCGACAGCCACAAAGCAGAGCTAAGAAGCCACGTATCCGAGAGTCGAGCGTTATTGACCTAGCCCTCAGGAAGAAAATGGGTCGAGCATACTCATTTCCTCGGAACAAAACGAGGAAGATATTCGATCTCGCTCTAAAACATCAAATGCTTACGTTGCCAGAGTTTAATCATCCTGAGCACGCAGGCGAGGTGTTCGACCCAAATTATTGCTTTTACCATCGAGTAATGGGACACCCTCTTGAAGATTGCTTCACCTTCAAGAATTGGGTTGAAGATCAGTATCAGCTAGGCAAATTCGCGTTTTCTGATAGTTGGAGGGTAGCGCCGCCGCAAAAGCACGAACCAGAAAACGCAAGGATAGAACCAACTCCGCATTGGGATTGGCAGAAAATTCGCACCTGCCATGTGATAACAATATTAAAAGAAGGGTCCGAAGATATGAACAGCCTTCCTTGGTGCTTCGAAAACAGCAGCGACGAGATAATCTCAGAATTCCCACCAGCGCCAAAAGAGCTGGAAGATGGAATCCATACCACTGCAGATAACCTCAAGAAAATTGAGTTGGGGACGGCAAACGATCCACGACCGACATTCATCAGCGAGTTACTATCTGAAGAAAGGGTAGCTGCGTTAAAGGACGTGCTTCTACAGCATAGAGATTGCTTCGCGTGGAACTATTCCGAAATGCCGGGACTAGATCCAGAAATTGCCGTACACAAATTGGCGATATCCCCGAACATCAAGCCAGTCAAACAGGCACCGAGAAGAATGCGGCTCGAGCTTGAAATGAGTATCAATGCTGAGGTCAAGAAGCTGATCGACTCTGGCTTCATCCAGGAAGTTCAATATCCTGAATGGATCGCTAACATCGTCCCGGTGATGAAGAAAAATGGGACAGTGCGCATATGCGTGGACTTTCGAGATCTCAATAAAGCTTGCCCGAAGGATGACTTCCCAGTGCCAGTCACTGAACTAATGATAGACAACACATCCACTCATGAGGTTTTCTCCTTCATGGACGGCTCATCGGGGTATAATCAAATAAAAATGCATCCTGAAGATCAGAAGCATACAGCCTTCAGGACTCCTCTTGGTATATTTTGTTATAAAGTGATGCCCTTCGGTTTGAAGAACGCCGGTGTTACTTATCAGAGGGCCATGACAAAGATCTTCGACGACCTTATACACGAAATCGTTGAATGCTATATCGACGATCTCGTGGTTAAAAGCAAGTCATATGAGGAACATCTCGAGCATCTGAAGACTGTATTTCAACGCCTTCGGCAATACAACTTGAAGATGAATCCTCTTAAGTGTGCGTTCGGGGTTTCCTCGGGCAAATTCCTGGGATTCGTTGTCCGACACCGAGGTATTGAAATAGATCCGTCAAAGATTAAAGCGATCATGGAAATGCCTCCGCCGAGGACTCTCAAACAGCTGCGGTCTCTCCAAGGGAAACTCGCATACATACGGCGATTTATAGCCAACCTTTCAGGAAAGTGCCGTCCTTATAGTCACCTGATGAAGAAGGGAACCTCATTCGTTTGGGACCAAAAATGCCAAGGCGCACTGGATGAGATCAAGCAATACCTGCAGAACCCGCCGGTGTTGGCTGCTCCGGTTAAGGGGAAGCCTCTCATTCTTTATACAACCGCCCTCGAAGGTTCTTTAGGCGCATTATGGGCACAAGAGAACGATCAAGGGAAAGAAAGAGCACTCTACTACTTAAGTCGAGTTCTGCTGGGGGCAGAAAGCAACTACTCTCCCATTGAAAAACACTGCCTGGCGTTGATCTTCGCAATAACAAAGCTTAGGCACTATGCGTTAGCGCACGAGGTCCGTCTTATTTCAAAAGTGGACCCACTCAAATACTTGATGTCAAAGGCCATATTGACGGGAAGACTCGCTAAATGGGCCCTGCTCTTGATGGAATTCTCGATAACGTATCAACCTCTCAAGGCAGTGAAAGGCCAGGCCATCGCCGACTTCCTCGCTGAGCATCCGATACCCGCCGATTCTCCTCTGAATTGCGATCTTCCAGACGAACATGCGTTCGATGCGATCGACGGTGATAATATCCGATGGGAGCTTTATTTCGATGGAGCATCTTCTATGAAAAAGCACAAACAAAGTACCCCTATAATTAAATCAGGGGTAGGACTCATCTTTGTAACTCCACAAGGAGGGATAATGCGCTACGCGTTCTCCCTGACGGAGCCGAGAACAAACAATGAAGCCGAATACGAAGCTCTGATAGCAGGCCTCGAGATCGCCATTGACATGGGAATTGAAGACCTCCTCATATACGGTGATTCTCAACTGGTCGTTAGTCAAGTAAACGGCGACTACCAAACGTGCAAACCGGAATTGGTAAAATACGGTGAAAAAGTGCAGCAACTGCTAACCCAAATTCCCTCTTACACTTTGGAAGGTATACCGCACGCGAAAAACAGCAAAGCGGACGCACTGGCCAAGCTTGCTAAAGAATTGGCCGACGAGAACCTCGATGACGTTAGAATCGTGGTACAAAGCCGTCGAGTGCTCGCCCCAGCAGAAATACCTCTAGAATCATATAAAGAAAAGGGAGCAACTGAGCAGGTGACCCTACAAATAAAAGACCATGAGAAGACCGAAGACTGGAGAGAAGTCTTCATAAATTACTTCAAGTTCCACCGAATGCCTGAAGAAGCGTCCATAAGACATCAGCTCGTGAAACGAGCTCTGTCTTTCGCCTTCGTTAACGATACTCTATACAAGAGGACATTCGATTCTCTGTGGCTGAGATGCCTAGGACCTGACGAAGCGAGAAGGGTCGTCCAAGAAGTTCACGACGGACTCTGTGGTTCCCACCAAGCAGGCCCTAAGATGAAGTTGAAGATAAAACGGATGGGCTACTACTGGCCCACGATGATGCAGGATTGCCTGGAATACGCGAAGCAATGTCATTCATGCCAAATTCATGGGGACTTCATCCATCAGCATCCCAATCCATTGCATCCAACAAAGGCTAGTTGGCCATTCGAAATGTGGGGGACTGACATAGTCGGCCCCATCGAACCAGCATCGTCAAAGGGACACCGTTTCATCTTGGCGATGACTGATTACTTCTCCAAATGGGCAGAGGCGGTACCGTTGAGGGAAGTAAAGACGGAGAACATCCTCCAATTCTTCAAAACGCATGTCATATACCAGTTTGGAACCCCAAGAAGGATCATCTCTGATAATGGGCCAGCCTACCGAAGTCATAAAATTAGCCGCTTCGTACAGCAGCACAATATAGACTGGAGATATTCCTCAGTTTATAATCCGCGAGCTAACGGTCTAGCTGAGGCCTTCAACAAGACCTTGACGAAGATCATGAAGAAAACAGTGTCACGAAACAAGAGAGATTGGCATGAAAGACTGCAAGAGGCTCTTTGGGCGTATCGAACTACGTTTAAAACGGCCACAAACACAACGCCATACGCGTTGGTATTTGGGACGGAAGCAGTACTCCCTCTCGAGATAGAATTACCCTCTCTACGAGTGGCAGTCCACTACGAATTGACGGATGAAGAAAATGCTCACCTCCGGTTTGAGGAGCTTGACGCCCTTGATGAAACCCGGCTCATAGCACAGCAAAATCTGGAAGCCTATAAAGCAAAGATGACGCGCTCATACGAAAGATTGACCCGACCGAGGACATTTCGTCAAGGCGAACTCGTGCTAGTGGTCAAAAGGCCTATGATCCCCAATCGCGCCAAGCGGGGAAAGTTCGAGCCAAACTATGAAGGCCCGTACATCATAGATAAAGTTTACCAGGGTGGAGCCTATCTACTCATGGACATGCACGGTGAAAGGCCTTTCAGGCCAATAAACGGTCGCTTCCTAAAGAAATATTACGTTTAATGAGCCACAGCCTAGGTCAATGATAGATGACGACGACTATGTCCGCTCGCTATCTTCCTAAGCTAGAACTTTATAAGCAGTAGCTGGCCTTCTCCGTGATGGACCGAAACGTCCTTAAACTAACAACAGACCGAAACGTCTTTAAACTAATACCGCAGCATCCTTAGGCTGACGAAATAAAAAAAATATATAAATAAAAAATATAAAAATAAAATAAAATAAACGGTATGTCCATAAGCAAAATGGGCACGGATGAAAACCCGAAAGGGCTCCGTGAGTAAAAACTGCGGAACTACCGGCGAGTGTTCGTGAAAACCCGAAAGGGCGCAACCTCGTTAAAAGACACTTATAGGGTCCTCTCGACCTTATAAGGAGAAACCACCCGCGTGAGATCCTTACGAATCATAAGGGAGCAACACACTTAGGAATCCCCACGATTCCTAAGGAGAAAATACACTTGCGAGATCCTCACGACTCGTAAGGAGAACTCTCTTATGGGACCCTCACGGCTCATAAGATTTGAAAGTCTTAAGTTACAGAAACCTTAACCTGTTCTTAAGCAAACCCCCACAACTTTCGACATTGCCCTACAAGTGGTCCAATATTGACCTTTGTATACAATCCACGGGCGCGAATAAACATTTCCCTAACTAAGTTCTATCTGAAACTAGGGATATGTTTGCATGGTAAACAACCCTTGTAAATCCTCTCGACTCACAAGGAGAAAGCCCTCCTGTATGATCCTTACGACTTACAGGGGAACAAAACACTTAGGAACCCTCACGGTTCCTAAGGAGAAAATACACCTACAAGATCCCCACGACTTGTAGGGAGAAATACCTTCACGAGACCCTTACGGCTCATGAAGTCAAAAGCCTTAGCCGACGGGATCCTAACCCTGGTCGCTAAGCCTCCTTTGTTCAACAACGACAGAGGCAAATGATGATTCGTTCATGGTAATATCCCAGTTGCAGCGGTGCTGATGCCGAAATCGGTGTCCAATTTCAGGTTGACGGCGAAAGCCAGTAGGCCGCTCATGCATACGAAATAGCCGAAATGATAGGGCAACTTGCAATAAAAAGCAGCAAGTAAAATGTATGCATGCAAAATAGCCGAAATGATCGGGCAACTCGTAATAAAAAGCAACGAGTAAAGATAAAATAAAAAGCCGAAATGATTGGGCACCGCGAAAAATAGCCGAAATGTTTGGGCAATCGCGACCTTCGCGATATAAAAGCTGAAATGATAGAGCATCGCGAAAATAAAATAAAATAAAAAGAAGAAATGATAAAACTTCGGCCCTACAGTTAAGATCACATCGATCCCTGTATACAATCCAAGGGCGTAAACAAAGAAGGAACCATACTTCCCCAGCGGATTCCGTCAAACGACGAAGCCAAGCCTCAACGGCTCATTTCAACCGAAGGAGCCAGTGACTTTAACAGCAAAAAATTCCTCGACTCAAGGATACAAACACTCCTTGACGAGAGCCTTCTGATCCGCGTCGACTCGCAGAGCCACCAGCGCCTCCGTGAGAACCATCGACTCGTTTCAAACCCCCAAGGACACAAATAATCCTTGGCGCTTGGGAAACAAATAATCCCAGTAAATTCCTCGACTCACGGATACAAACACTCCTTGACGAGAGCCTTCTGATCCGCGTCGACTCGCAGAGCCACCAGCGCCTCCGTGGGAACCATCGACTAGTTTCAAACCCCAAGGACACAAATAATCCTTGACGCTTGGGAAACAAATAATCCCAGCAAATTCCTCGACTCACGGATACAAACACTCCTTGACGAGAGCCTTCTGATCCGCGTCGACTCGCAGAGCCACCAGCGCCTCCGTGGGAACCATCGACTCGTTTCAAACCCCAAGGACACAAATAATCCTTGGCGCTTGGGAAACAAATAATCCCAGTTAATTCCTCGACTCACGGATACAAACACTCCTTGACGAGAGCCTTCTGATCCGCGTCGACTCGCAGAGCCACCAGCGCCTCCGTGGGAACCATCGACTCGTTTCAAACCCCAAGGACACAAATAATCCTTGGCGCTTGGGAAACAAATAATCCCTCGCAAAATCCTCGACTCACGGATACAAACACTCCTTGACGAGAGCCTTCTGATCCGCGTCGACTCGCAGAGCCACCAGCGCCTCCGTGGGAACCATCAATTCGTTTCAAACCCCAAGGACACAAATAATCCTTGGCGCTCGGGAAACAAATAATCCCTAGCAAAATTCTCAACTCACGGATACAAACACTCCGTGACGAGAGCTTCTTTGACTCACATCTCGGGCAGTAAGGATTCAAAAACTTGCTTCCTGAACAATGGGACCCTGCAAGTCAATCCTAAATGGTCTCTTGCATACTATTCACGGGTCTCACTCTCTGAAGTCGATTCTCGACAAAGAGGGAAACAACCGCTTACGAGCCCTCTCGACGCGTAAGAGGGCAATAGGACCCTGCAAGTCAATCCTAAATGGTCTCTTGCATACTATTCACGGGTCTCACTCTCTGAGGTCAATTCTCAACGAAGAAGGAAACAACCGCTTACGAGCCCTCTCGACTCGTAAGAGGGAGAAATTCTCTTATAGGATCCTTTCGACTTATGAGAGAAAACCACACTTGGGAATCCTCACGATTCCTAAGGAGAAAATCCACTTACGAGATCCTCTCGATCCGTAGGGAGAAAAGTCTCTATGAGACCCTCACGGCTCATAGAGTTGAAAAGTCTTAGGCGGCAGACCTGAACCCGCAGCCTGAGCCATCGTTATTTCTTAAGAAGGTCGGGATACTCGTCCCAGTCGTCCGTCAATCATGGTTACTAAGGTGGCGTACTGATAATAAAAGAAAGAAAAGACGGAGAAATGACACAAGACATTACAAAAATGTGCATCTTTTATTCATAAATATTGGTTGAGTACAGGATACATTGTGCTAAAGAATAAAAAAAAAATATACATATACTTTACAGAGACAAATGATACAAGGGGAATTATTGGGAAGGGGGCGTGTTGCACAGATGTAGCAATCGCTCGCATATGTCCTTCCATGCCTTCTCTTGCTCGGCTACCACCGTCAGCTTTGCCTCCACTTGGGCTCGTTGCCGTAAGACCGACGCAAGCTGCTCCCTCACGACTTGATAGGCAGCCTCCCGAGTTGGGATATTGCGCTCAGCCACGTCAAGCTTCCGCTTTAAGTTTAGCCCATGGGAGATGCGCTCCAAGAGGCCCTCAAAGATAGTCTTCACCTGAGCAGCATTTGCCTCAACCTCAGCGTGCAGATGGGCCGTTTCGTTCGAGGTCTTTTGGCATTCCCTTAGTCTTTGAGCTGCTTCTTGCTCCAAATGGCGGGAGTGCGAAGTGCTTTGCTCGAGCCAGGTTGTGCGTTGGGTGCTCAGGGCTAAAACTTCGGGAGAAGGGCGCGTCAACTCCAGCCGGTATAGACAGGCCTCGATCTCCCTGCAGTGATTAACCCAAGATTCAACGACGCCTTCGTTGTGAAAAGTTACGAGCGCCGCTAACATTGGATTAACATCCACAGCGAAATCTACGGCAGAAGGGAGAGCATCCATGCTGAGCTCTTCGATATACCCGCTCAGCATGCCCAGATTCATCACAGCACCCTTTGAAGACGGGCGTCTCGAGAAAGGGCCTACCGGTATAAGGACGCGCGACTCAAAAGGGACCGGAGCCGGAACAATAGCTGCAAAACAAAACATGGTTAAACGATGGTTCAAGAGATATTTAAGGGTTACAAAAAAAAAAGAAGGGGTATTTGCTATACCAGCAGCAACGGACGGCAGAGCCGGGAAGGCTGGTAGCACGGCAGGTCTGGCATCCCCTCCTTCGATTTGTGACACTGCAATAAAGAAAGGGAAAGGTCAAAAATCATTCAATTACTAGAAAAAGGGGATGAACAGAGATATTGTATTGAACGTACACTCACCAGCGCCACTAGAGGGAGAAGTAAGCTCGGATGGGAAGGAGAAGTGTGGGAGCAACACTTGATATAGATGATCAAAGAGCACTCCTGAAAAGATGCGATGGCATGGCGTTAGTCCATGAACTACACGTTTAAGAGATTAACTTGTGAGTCGTAGATCCATACCTTCCAACATCCGCGATGGCACGAGGGAAGACGGGGAAGTGACCACCGCCAAAGCAGTAGTTGACGGTGCTCCTTCAAGCAATGGAGCGTCGGCACTGGCCGCACCTGCAAAGACAAGCTTGTTAGAAGAGATCGCAAGATATATAAAAAAAAGGGGAAACGGTAGTAACCCGAAACTTACCCGACGAACTGCCAGCCGAGACGGAGGCAATTCCTTCCTCCATTGACATCGGGCCACCACCCGTAGCCTCGTCACCCGACTCGAGGGGAACCGTTGTTATGCTCGCAAGCTCTACAGGCGGCGGGGGACCATAGGCAGGGAGGGCTATGATAGGAACATTGCCAGATTCCTGAGAAGGAGCGCCTAGCCCGTCTTCAGGAATCATGGCCGCCTCGCCCGCTGCTCCCTCAGGATCGGCGATCACAGCTGCCTCGTCCATCGGCACCACGAGGTCCCCAGCCTCAAGCACCTCGCCCTCTACCGCCTTCGGCTCGGTTGAGACAATCATCTCATCTGCCGCCACTTCAGGTGCGACATCAATGACCCTCTCCGTGGCAGGTCCCTCAATCTCGGCTCCAGACCCCATGACCCTGACAACGTTGCTCACTGTCGGTTCGGGTTCAGCAAGTACCGCTTCCTCCGCTCCCCTGGGTTCGACGGTCGTCTCCGCCTCCCCCTCAGTTGGACTTGACCCTGCAAGTTGGGATACGTATGAGCCAATAGCTTTACAATTCGTACAACAAGGTTCTGAAAGGAGTATTACCTGAAGCAGATTTATCATTGGAGCTCCGAACCGCGCGCGCCACTTGCCGACGAGCAGTAGACAGGGCAACAGGGGGCTCTTCGGAAGGAGTACTAGCGTGAGGAATGGTGCTAGGGCCCGCTCCCGTGGCCAAAGCAACTTTCCACGCCTTTGCTTCACGTCTCAACCGCTTCCGCTCTTCTCGAGCCGTTGAGATGGATGCCATCAGAGCTTCCTTGAGTGAAGCATCCTCATCCGTGTAGAGGGATGCCTCCAGATTTTTCAGAGCATCCCTCGTCGTTGCGTCAAGCCGAGGCTCTTGCGGCAGCTTCGACGGAGCCGGGGCTTCGGTGACGGACTCGGAAAGGATCCTGGCGCCGATTAATACAACCCCTGTAAAGAAACAAGAGAAGGTCAGGTTGACTATCATAAAAAGACAACAAACTTTCCGTATAAAAGAGAAAGGGATAAAACATACCGACGCTTGCTAGGGCACGCTTCTCCTCCTCCTCTTGGAAGGTTTTTAGGGAGGCAGCAATAGCCTCTTCGGTAGAAACACCTGTTGAAAAGGGAGCAAATATCAGCTAAAGCTAATAATGAAAAGTGCAATAAAATGACGAAGAAAGTGGCTGATGATTACCTGACTCAGCGAGTTTACTTAGCATCGCTTCGAGCCTCGCCGATCGCTCCGAAGCTGCAATGGCGGCAGCCAAATTGGTGTCCGCAGGGTCCACCACAAAGCCCTCATTGCTGCCGTACTCACATATGGTCTTGGCAGGAGAAGCCGCAGGCTTTAAGCCGAGGATCGCATCGAGGGAAAGGGCGGACTTTTTCTTTTTCTGCTGTCCACCAGCTTTAGATCCACCTGGAGCGGATTTGCGCTTGGAAGCCACTTTAGGGCGGCGAGTCCCAATATCTGCCCCTACGCCTGACTCTGGCGATACTACTTTAGCCGCCTTCGTAGGAGCACGAGGCGCCGATGGTGCATCCACCGTAGCGGGCAACGGCAATCCCCGCGGAGGACTCAACACGCGTGGTCGATCGACTCCAGCATCTTTTAGCGGAGGGACGACCGGGAGCCTTGGCTGCAAAGGGGCCTTGCGATCACCGCCAGGAGGCGCACCCCTACGGTCAACCAGTAGGCGTTTCTCCATTAAAATGATTGGGCCCATAGCGTGCGCATACCAGGCCACATATGAATTGAGCATCTTAGGCACATAGCTGGGTTCACTAATGAAGAAATAGGAACCCGTGTTAAGCCGTATAAAGTGATGCATCGCATTCTTCACCCCCGCTGGGCCAACCACGGGCGTTTCCAAGAAGGCTTCCATCGGGATCTCCTGGTTGTAGCTTGATTGCTGGGCAAATCGATGCGGATTATACCTTATAAACAAAGCCGTCTCATTCTGCCGAAACACTAGATAGCCCGGCCGAATGGAGTAGAGATGGAGGATTTCCCTAGCCTTCAGCACAGAAGCCCCGCCCTTAAACTCGTCACGTAGGGGCACCACCGACTTAGTAGTCTCCGAGCCTATGGTGATAACCTTATCCACGAAAGAAGTCGTCGCTCCGACCAAATGTGGGCGCAGGAGGAGTCCCCTGGAATCCCGGGGGGATGCGAACACAATTGAAGCCCCGATTAACCGTATGACTCTCGGGAGTCTGTACTTCTCGAAGAATGGGGGAGTCTTGTGGGCGCCAAACACCCCTCGCACGTGCATCTCCATCCAAGAAACGAAGTAATGCATCGGGAAGTTAGCAGGCTGTGTCCCAGGATCATTGGCGTCCGCCGCTACGCTGAGTCCAAGATAAAGGTAAGCTAACCCAGCAATTCCTACCGACAACTGCAGACCGGCCACCATCCGATGCGCCGGGTAAAAGACAGAGGGCCGCATGAAGCGCGGGTGCATGGGGAGCGCAAAGTTGCATAACCACAAGCCCAAGAATCCAATAAAGAAGGTTTCCTCATCCATGCCGGGGACGGCGATTTCCGAGAAGGCAACGATGGCAGCATTGGGGAGATAGAAATCCCTCTGGTTATTTTCCGATATGGGGCGGCGATCCAAACCGAAACCAAAGGGGTCGTCAAGCTCAGCGAACTTCTCGCCCTGCTCTGATAAGAACTCCGGGCGGATAAAGCGAGCAATGAAAGCTGCGAAACTGACGCCCTTGTCACCCGATTCCAAATGGAGTTCCTCATAGATCTCCAACACTTTCACCAAACACGGATGCTGATGCTGAATGGCATTCTCCGGGGTTAAGTCAAATACCAGCTGCTTGGTGGCAAAGACATACTCATCAGGAGGAAGCAACTCCTCGTAGTGCTCTCCCCTCATTGGCAGACCTGAAATTTCGGCAAATTCCTCCAAAGAGATAGAGACTTCCTTATCCGCCATCAGGAAGGTATGGGTGGGGATATTCCATTGTTCAACGAAGGCCTTTATCCACCACGTTGGAGGAGAGGGATACTCGAAGAGAGAGACGAAGACGGCCGAGTATAGACCAATCTTCGTTAGGTGGGTCCTCTTCGCCGATAGAATGTACCGAGCCCACTGCAAATATCCGGCGGGAGGTCGCGGGATCATTCCAATGTTATAAGCCTGTCCCCAAGGGCGTGCTTCGCCCTGACAGATTCGCCTCCCCAGAATATCTATTGCCGGCGGCGGCTGCACGGGGATGGCGCCGATTGCAGGTTGAAGGAGGTTATCAGAATTCCAATTCTTAACCTCCACGGCATACTTCACCGGGGGTTCGTCCGCATAGGGGATCGTAACTATGGGCTCAGAGGGCGCGGCGGAACTAAAACTGCGACGGCCTTGGATGATCTGGCTATACCACCTTCCCCACAGATGGAGCTTTTTGCACTCAGGGTCGCGATCTTTAATAAGAGCGAACACCACCCGATCGACTGGCGCATGGGGGAACCCTTCTTCCGAGCGAACGAAGGGAAAAGACAAGTCGTCAGACATCTTTTCTGTAGAAAGACAAGAAATATACATCATTAGTGGCCCAACGCTTGGCATTTAAAAAAAAATATATAAAAATCTTGCTCCACACTGTGATGCAGTGGGTAAGGGACCAAAAGGGGACTCACAAAATCCGGGTGATATGCATCATTTAATAAGACAATCCCATCATCAGATAGGACTGTCAATTCATGAAAAGGGCCCAATAGGATACACCCATTGGTGGGGAAGTCCCTGGAGACAAAGAGAAAATCTCCTCTTTTAGAGCAAAGCTCTGTCACAGAGTGACATATGTCAAACTCTGGTCTCAGGGGAACAAGATTCCTTAAAAGAGCTTGGCTCTGTGATAATGATGGAAATATCCATCAAAGGAAAATTAATTTTTAAAAATTAAAAATTTTAAAAAAAAAATTGGGATCTTACAGATCCATGAAAACTCTTAAGAGTTCTTCATTTTTAGATCAAAAGATCTATGTTTTGCCAAAGAGCAAAGCTCTGTTCATGGGTTAAGAAACCCTGAAACAGATTCTTGAGAGCAAGGCTCTGTTGGTGAAACCCCAAAGGGGTTTTCCTTAGATCAAAAGATCTATGAGAGCAAGGCTCTATTAATTAAAATTAATTTAATTTAAGATTAATTTTTACCTAAAGTTTTTCTAAAAAAGTTCTAACTTTGGAAGCAAGAGCAAGGCTCTGAAGTTCTTGAAGGCAAGAGCAAGGCTCTGAAAATGAGAAATCTTGAAGATGGTGATCATCTGTTGAGGACCAAGAGTCCTATTTATAGGCGCCTGCGCCCCTTCAACTGACCCTGGCCACCGTTGCGCTTACGTCGCGCCACGTAAGCACAACGGTGGGGGGGCATTTGTTCCCCCAATCTGAGCAAGGCTCATTTGAATTTTGAAAATTCAAAATTTTCTGAAGCAACGCTTCAAATTCCGTGCGTTGCGCAGTGCGCAAGCGGTCCACAGTGCGACACGTGTCTGCGCAGTTGCGCAAGCGCACCGCTGCATGACACGTGTCTGCGCAGTTGCGCAAGCACTTTTGCGCAAGTGCACAGCTGCGCGACACGTGTCTGCGCAGTTGCGCAAGCACTTTTGCGCAAGTGCACAGCTGCGCGACACGTGTCTGCGCAGTTGCGCAAGCACTGCTGCGCAAGCCTTCCATTGCGCGACACGTGTCATTCATTGGGGAGTTGCGCAGAAACAGAATGAAAATTTGATGAATCTTTTCTGAAACAGAAGATTTTCTTCTGCCTTTGGATCAAAGATCCAATGGTGGGAAAATTCCCAAAATTATTCAGGAAAGATCCTGTTAACAAATTCAACAAATTGGTGAGCACTATAAATAGGACCCCAGACCTCATTCGAGAGGAATCAACTTGAAGAATCAACTTCTGGCAAAAAAAAAAAGAAGAGAAAGAACTCTTGAAGATTAATCAAGAACACAAAAAAAGAGGTAAAAACTTTTTTTGGAAGAAAAGAAAAATCTCTGAAGAACAGAGGATAAAAAATGAATAATTCAATAAAAAGAAATAAATAGTGCCTTGCACTTGATATGAACCCTTGGTTCTGTGAAATCAGGGAAAACAAGAAGAAAAACTTGTTTTCCTTTGATCCAAATTCAGATCAAAAGTGCTATGCACTTTTGTTCTTGAATCTGGAAAATTCTTGGGGTTTTGCACAAATGCAACCCATTATTTAAAAGGGCCTGGCCCAAATCAAATTGCAAAATAATAGAAGGGCAGAGCCCTGTTTGGAAAATTCTTAAATTTCTGCAGAAATGCAACTCATTATTTAAAAGGGCCTGGCCCAAATCAAATTGCAAAATAATAGAAGGGCAGAGCCCTGTTTGGAAAATTCTTGAATTTCTGCAGAAATGCAACTCATTATTTAAAAGGGCCTGGCCCAAATCAAATTGCAAAATAATAAAGGGGCAGAGCCCTGTTTGGACTGATTCTTTTAGTCAGGCAGAGCCTAAAATAAATAAAAAAATTGGACTTAACCCAATCCTGGCTGTAAGTCCTTAAATTAAATTGATTGAGCAAAATGGCTCTCCTAAACCAATTCACGACCGGTTCGAGGGTACATCTCCGAACTCCTTTGACATCTGTCGTTGTAATCCCTCAACGACGTCAAAGAGGTGACGGGTCCCAACGACCACACATCAATATCGGACCGAAACGTCCCTAAACTAATATCGGACCGAAACGTCCCTAAACTAATATCGGACCGAAACGTCCCTAAACTAATATTGGACCACTACGTCCTTAAACTGGCGACGGACGGAAACGTCCCTAAACTAATATCGGACCGAAACGTCCCTAAACTAATATTGGACCGAAACGTCCCTAAACTAATATTGGACCACTACGTCCTTAAACTGGCGACGGACCGAAACGTCCCTAAACTAATATCGGACCGAAACATCCCTAAACTAATATCGGACCGAAACGTCCTTAAACTGGCGACGGACCGAAACGTTCCTAAACTAATATCAGACCACCACGTCCCTAAACTGGAATATGGACCACTACGTCCTTAAACTAGCGACGGACCGAAACGTCCCTAAACTAATAATGGACCACCACGTCCTTAAAACTGGCGATGAACCACCACGTCCTTAAACTAGCGCAATCGAGCCCGAACGTTCTTTTGCCGGATCTAAACGGTCCCGTCTAAGTTGATCTTAGCCCCAAATACGGTTAATGTGTCCTTAGATCTTTAAATAAACAATAAAACTCCGAATCAACTTTGGTGCAAGGGTACATCTCTGAACTCCTCTGACGCCTGTCGTTGTAATCCCTCAACGACGTCAGAGAGGTGACGAGTCCCGACGGCCAGATAATTAAATCAATCACCACGTCAGGTCGATCTTAGTCTAAAACAGGACTAACGTATCCTTGACGTACGTTTAAGTCGATCTTAGACGCAACGCGACTAATGCATCCTTAAACTAAAAACACCAAACCCAAATCTAAGTAAATGCGGATTTGGACTAATCCACGCCCTACGGGCGACGGCATTACTCAGTCTCCGTATACAATCCACGGGCAATCACAAACAAAACAAACACACACGACATGAAGTGAAATTCTGGAGAAGGAGAAAGTTGCTACCGCGACGCGGTAGCGTAATTAACTGCAGGGGCTTGCGCCTGCAGGGAAGAGCGTCCCCACAATCAAAAACCCCTCACCCTGAGGGGGAATCTGACGAAGTCTGCTACATCGGCCGCATCCGTCTAAACCTCCGATACAAGGTGCCATAAATCAACCTGGCATCTTCGGAGAGGTGGACGGATCAAACCAAATAGCATCTGCCCCGAACCTCAGGCCACGGACGCGAAGTCCGGGCCGCCGTTCGGAGGGGAACAGCAGTGAAAGGCCAGGCCATCACCGACTTCCTCGCTGAGCATCCTATACCTGCCGATTCACCCCTAAATTGCGAATTGCCAGCCGAGCACGCGTTTGACACGATCGATGGGGAGAAAGGAGAGAGTGGCACCCGATAGGAACTCTACATCGATGGGACATCTTCCATGAATAAGCGAGAGCACAACACCCCCATAATCAAATCTGGGGCAGGCCTCATCTTCGTGACTCCACTAGGAGGGATAATGCGTTTTGCCTTCTCCCTAACAGAGCCGAGAACAAACAATGAAGCCGAATATGAAGCTTTGATAGCAGGTCTTGAGATCGTTGTCGACATAGGAATTGAAAACCTCCTTATATACGGAGACTCCCTGCTAGTCGTTAGTCAAGTAAATGGCGACTATCAAACGTGCAAACCAGAGTTGGTAAGGTACGGTGAGAGAGCGCAACAATTGCTGACTCAAATTCCTTCCTACGCCGTGGAAGGCATACCGTGAGCGGAAAATAGCAAGACAGATGCGTTAGCTAAACTCTCTAAAGAACTGGCTGACGAAAACCTCGATGACGTGAGGATCGTTGTGCAAAGCCGTCGGGTTCTTGCACCAGCAGAAATATCTCCGGAGTCATCTGAAGAAAAAGAAGCGACCAAGCAAACGACCCTACAAATAAAAGACCAGGAAAAGGCTAGGGATTGGAGAGAAGTCTTTATAGACTACATCAAATCCCGTCGGACACCTGAAGATGCGTCCTCAAGACATCAGCTCATGAAAAGAGCTCTGTCTTTTGCCTTCGTCAATGATACTCTGTATAAGAGATCGTTTGACTCTCTGTGGCTAAGATGCCTAGGACCAGAAGAGGCAAGGAGAGTCGTCCAAGAAACTCACGACGGACTCTGCGGTTCTCATCAAGCCGGACCGAAGATGAAGCTGAAGATCAAAAGGATGGGCTACTATTGGCCCACAATGATCCAAGACTGCCTTGAATACGCGAAGCAGTGCCACTCGTGCCAGATTCAAGGGGACTTTATCCATCAGCATCCAAATCCGCTACACCCGACGGTGGCTAGCTGGCCATTCGAAATGTGGGGAACTGACATAATCGGACCTCTTGAACCAGTATCGTCCAGAGGACATCGGTTCATACTGGCAACAACCGATTACTTCTCCAAGTGGGCAGAAGCAGTACTGCTAAGAGAAGTGAAGACGAAGAACATCCTCCATTTTTTCAAGACACACGTCATCTATCGGCTCGGCACTCCGCGACGGATTATCTCCGATAACGGGCCGGCCTACAGAAGCCATAAAATCAGCCGCTTCGCACAACAGCATAATATAGACTGGAGATACTCTTCGGTCTATAATCCTCGAGCTAATGGTCTAGCTGAGGATTTTAGCAAGACCTTGAAGAAGATCATAAAGAAGACGGTGTCTCGAAATAGGAAGAATTGCTACGAGAGACTGCATGAAGCTCTCTGGACTTATCGAACCACGTTCAAAACAGCCACAAACACAACACCGTATGCATTGGTATTCGGCGCTGAAGCTGTACTCCCTTGGAGATAGAGCTACCCTCCTTACGAGTGGCGGTTCATTACGAACTAACGGACGAAGACAATGCTCATCTTCTGCTTGAGGAGATCGACGCCCTTGACGAAACCCGTCTCATGGCGCAGCAAAACTTGGAAGCTTACAAAGCAAAGATGACGCACTCATATGAGAGATTGACTGGGCCGAGAACATTCCGCCAAGGGGAACTCGTGCTAGTGGTCAAGAGACCTATGATCCCCAATCGTGCCAAACGGGGGAAATTCGAGCCGAACTATGAAGGCCCGTACATCATAGACAAAGTCTACCAAGGTGGGGCTTACTTGCTCATGGATATGCATGGCGAAAGACCCTTCAGGCCAATAAATGTCCGGTTCTTAAAAAAATACTACGCCTGACCGAGACGTTTATAAACTACTACGGACCGCAGCATCCCAAGGCTGACGCAAAAAAAAAACGGTACGTCTATAAGCGAGATGGGCATGGATGAAAACCCGAAAGGGCTCCGTGAGTAAAAACAACAGGACTACCGGCGAGTTTGTGAAAACCCGAAAGGGCGCAATCTCGTTAAAAGACACTTGCAAGGTCTTCTCGACCCTGTAAGGAGAAAATACCTGCGTGAGATCCTTACGACTCATAAGAGAGCAACACACTTAGGAATCCTCACGATTCCTAAGGAGAAAACACACTTACGAGATCCTCACGACTCGTAAGGAGAATTCCCTTTTGAGACCCTCACGGCTCATAGGATTCAAAAGCCTTAAGCTACAGGGATCTGAACCTGTTCTTAAGCCGTCATACACCCCAATTTTGCCCTACAAGCGGTTCAATGCTGACCCTTGTATACAATTCACGGGCACGAATAAACATTTCCCTAACAGAGTCCCACCAGCGACTAAGGATATGCTCACACAGTGAACGACCCTTGTAAGTCCTCTCGACTTGTAAGGAGAAAACACTCTTGTAAGATCCTTACAACTTATTAGAGAACATACACTTAAGAATCCTCACGATTTTTAAGGAGAAAACACACTTACGAGATCCCCATGACTCGTAGGGAGAAACACCTTTATGAGACCCTTACGGCTCATGAAGTTAAAAGCCTTAGTCGACAGGATCCTAACCCTGATTGCTAAGCCACCTTTGTTCGAACCGACAAAGGCAAATGATGATTCGCTCCTGGCAATGTCCCAGTGGTAGCGATGTTGATGCCTAAATTGGTATCGGATCCCGAGTTCCATACTCGCGGCAAAAGTCAGCGAGTCATAAATGCATATGAAATAGCCGAAATGATAGGGCAACTTGCAACAAAATCAACAAGTAAAATATATGCATACAACATAACCGAAATGATTGGGCAACTCGCAATAAAAAGCTGCGAGTAAAAAGAAAAAAAATAGCCGAAATGATTGGGCACCGCGAAAAATAGCCGAAATGATTGGGCAATTGCGACTTTCGCGATACAAAAAAGCTGAAATGATAAAGCATCGCGGAAAGAAAACAAAAAAATAATACATATAAAATGAAACTTTTGCCCTACAGATGAGATCACATCGATCCCTGTATACAATCCAGGGGCAAAAACAAAGAGGGAATCATATCATCCCACCAGGCTCCATCAGAAAGAGAGCCAAGTCTCAATGGCAACATCTACAACTTAGAGATCAACAACGGCGTTCCTTATCGTTCCAATCAGAAGCAGATATGACGTCAATAAATGGAGCCATGGCAAAGTTCCCTCGTTCCAAATCTCGAAGGGTCACAGACAGCCTAGAGACTATCCCGGAGCCACAGTAGAGTCCCTAGTTCCAAGTCTCGACGGCCACATCTACAGACTGGAGACCCACAACAGCGTTCCTCCTCATTCCAGCAGGATTCAGACGCGACAATCAACCTCGGAGCCATAGCAAAGTCCCTAGTTCTAAATCTCGACGGTTCACTGACAACCTAGAGACCACCTCGACATTCGTCTCGTTACAGCAGACGCAACGTTAGCAAAGCGGAGCCATGGCAAAGCCCCTAATTCCAAATCTCGAAGCTTCACAGAAAGCCTAGAGACTATCTCGGAGCTGCGGCAAAGTTCCCAGTTCCATGGCTCAGCGGTGCACAGACAACCGAGAGTCAACTCCTGACCCCATATGGCTAAAGTCAATCCTGACCCCGTATGGCTAAAGTCAACCCTGACCCCGTATGGCTAAAGTCAACCCCTGACCCCGTGGAATACGGCTAAAGTCAATCCTGACCCCGTGGTAAACGGCCAAAGTCAACCCTCGACCTCCCCGTCAAAGCAATGCTTTGATTCGGGAGCAGGTCAACTCATCAATCACTTACGAGTCCTCTCGACTTGTAAGGAAGAAAATTCTCTTGGGAGATCCTTACGACTCTCAAGAGAAAACACACTTAGGAATCCTCACGATTCCTAAGGAGAAAATACACCTACGAGATCCTCTTGACTCGTAGGGAGAAAAATCTTTATGAGACCCTCATGGCTCATAAATTTGGAAGGCCTTAGGAGGCAGATCTGAACCTGACTCCTAAGCCATCGCTGTCTTACAAGAAGATCAAAATAGATTATCTACAAAATGCATTTGCTGAAAAGGGACACACCACCGTGAAACAAAATATGTCTTTTATTCATGAATCAAAATGAATACAAAGTACAATCTATAAAAGAATCAAAAAATACTCTCATTCAGGAGTAAGTACAAAAGGAGAATAAAAAGAAACATATACAATTTTTCAAGCCGGCGGACGATTCAGTAGATTCGTCAGTTCATCTTTCTTCCGCTGGGTCTCAGCTTCATGATTCGTTATTGCTATGAGACGGGCCTCCGCTTGAGACTGTTGGGCCTGGTACGAGGCGAGCCGACTTTCTAGCTCCTTTTCGGTAACTTTGCGAGCTTCAACCATCTCGCGAGTAAAAATGACGGCTTTATCAATAGCTACCACCTCCCTGATAGCTTCTTGAAGCACCTGCCAAAGTTCATACGCACGAGTGGTCTTGGCCGTGAGTTCAGTTTGAAGTTCCCCCAGCGCATTGGAAGCCAGCTCCCTCTCCGAAAACTTTCGGTTGAGCCTCTTCTCACATGACTGCAGATTTACGACGCACCGTTCAACTAGCCCCCGCAAGCTCGCCTTTGCAGCCATGACTTCTGAAGGAAGGCGCGGGCACTCAAGACTATGTAAGCAAGCCTCCACCCGACGACAAAACTCGACCCAAACATGCACCAATGTTTCATCATGGTAAGCAGCAAGAAAGGGGAGAGAAATGTTGGCTTTAGCAGCAAATTCTTCCGCCGTGATCAAGCTACCAGCACGAACGTCTTCGATGAGAGCCGACAAAGAGTGAAGGTTTTGCTTCGCCATCCGTTTAGATGCTCGTAGGGCATAAGGGCCAGGTGGCATAAGGATGCGAGATTCCAGCGAGATAAGAACGAGCAAAGCTGTTAAGATTCATAAACAATCAGCGAGATTTGCAAACAAAGAGTAGATGGAACAACGTCAAAACTTTGGTTACCCACAGTCATGCAAGAAGGGTTTAAAAGATCTCCAGGCCCGTCAAGGATCTCAACTTCGTCGTCAGCTTCCAGAACTACAGAAGTCATTAGCATCATTATACGAAATAATAGTAATGCCATGAGAAGGGGCAAATAACACTAACCTTGCCCAGAAGAGAGGACGATGCATTGCGGGGATATTGCCTGCGGAGCGGCCATCTCTAGCAAACGCTGGAAAGATTTTCTGGGGGATAGGTCCGCGATGGACGCCGCCAACCCTCGTAATTCTGAAAAGACTGAAGGATTCAAATAATGAAGAGATCATTAAAACAAAAGATAGAAGAATACCTTCGATACTCCTCCCACTTTGAACAGGAGGGATAGCAGCTTCGGCAGCCTCTTCCATACCCTCAAGCACATCATCGAAGACATTTGATGGTGTGACGGCTATCGGTCGAGGGGCAGCGGCCATCACTTCAGAGACGGCAATCTCAGCTACCTGTTCTACCATCTCCAGGCCATGACTAGAAAGGTCCATTAAATCCATGTCCGGAAGGGACACCTCTTCAGGGTGAACGGGCACAAGGGGAACAAAAGACGCCAATGGAAGCTCTGCAGCAGGAATAGCAACTGTAGCGACCCCCTCCACACCTATTGGTGTCTCATCGGGGATATTTACAAAGTCCACGGTCAAGACTCTACTCGAGATCAGATTCTCTGCCATGGCCGAAGTCCCTGCAAAGTTTTACGAAGATAAGAAGACATAGAAAGCAAAACAAATTACTTGCCAAAGGAAAAATACAGAAAACGTGCATACCGATACGCCAAGATGCCTCGAGTATAGCCTTTTCAAGCCGAAGCTCCTTCCTAAGAAGGTATGCTCGCCGGGGTTCTAGGGTAGATTCATGGCCGCCGGTCCACAACGACAACTCATCTTCAGAAGCGGCTGAGATAGGCTTTTTGGGGGCTATCTCGCCCCCTGCTCTAGAGGACCTATAAATACTCGCCGTACAGATGGAGGATCTTCGTAGAATATTACGGCAGGATAGGAACTCTTCGAAACGCGCACGTTTTCGGTCTCATCCTGGGAACGCCTTATAGCCTCAGCCAATTGTGCGGCTTCCTCGGCAGATGAACCTGGAAAAAGAAGACCATCATCCGGCTCTTGCATAGATATTGGTTCGTCTTGAATGATAGGCTCGGATTCCATTAAAAAGTCAAGCAGGCCGGTGACCGTCTTCTTCCTCCGCTTTGATCCGGAACTGGCGCTGGAAGATGATCGCTTCCTTCCTTTCGGCGATTTGGTGCGACGTTGACCCACTTCGCCTCCAGTATCCTCTTTTGGCAGTGCTACCGATGATGACACTGCCATCGATGATGCCGCAACTGATGGAACTGCTACCGACGCCTCATCAGAAGTCCTTGTCTGAGCTCTAGTGCGCATTGGCATACCAACTGTGGGTGGAGTCAGGCCCGCATCTACCGCCTCAGGAATAAGTAAGGCACCAGTACCCCTCAAGGGAGGGTGAACCATTGTCCGCGGTCACGGTAGGACTCCCATAGCCTGGATCGGGGCGAGAGCTCTATATCCAAAAAGTATCCTCCTCTCCTCAGCAATGATGGAACCAACTCGGTGGTGGTACCAACCCGTAAAAGCCCCCACACACCATGGAATGTAGTCGGCCTCAGGGATCATGAAGCGAGAGCCGGTGTTCAGCCGCATGAAGTGATGAGTGGCGTCACGAACAACTTCCAAAGACGAGCTGGGTTCCACTATGAATGCCTCAAAGGGAACACCCTAGTTATAACCCAATTGCCGGGCAAAGCGGTGTGGATTATACCGCATAAGAACCGCTTCATTTCGACGGAACACCAAACAACCCGGTCTGATCGAATACAAGTGCATCGCTTCCCTAGGCTTCAAGGATGGTGCTCCCTCTTTTGATAAATCAAATAGCTGCTGAATAGGTCCCGAAGGAGCAGAGAGGACTCGATCATTGAATACCATCCTGCCTTCATTGGCATAAGGATTAAGCAGCACACGAAGAGCCCCTAACTGAGTCGGATCAGGAGAAGAAGAGTCCACCAACCTCATGAGCCGCGGGAAGGTATAAGCATCATAAAAACCCGGTCTCTGGTGCACAACGAATGCCCCTAACACGTGCATTTCAATCTAGGACGTAAAATAATGAAGAGAGAAACTCACCACATCCACACCCGGGGTCGAGGTATTGGTCGCAGTGCTCAGCCCATGGTACAAGTGTGATAACCCTGCAATGCCCACGGCTAGTCGTGTCCTTTCGGCAATGCGATGAGCAGGATAAATGACTGAGGCTCTCATAAAGCGACGATGCGTTGGAATGACAAACCAACTAAGCCAAAGGCCGATAAAACCGACGAAGAAGGTTTCTTCATCCATATCGGGGGCCGCAATTGACTCAAAAGGTACGGCCAGAAAGATTGGGATGTAAAACTGTGGCAAATCATCTTTTTTGTCTGGTAGCTTATTTAGCCCAAACCCGAAGGGGTCGTTAATATTCGCGAATTTCGGGGCATCCTTTAATAGGACATCTCCACGAAGGAAGCAGGCGATAAAACTCTTAAAAGTGATATCCTGTTCCTCTGACTCTGCGAACAGCTTGTCAAAAATACCCAGAGTCTTGATTAGACTTGGATACTTATGACAGGCGGCATTTTCGGTCGATAAGCCGTCAAGCATAGTGGGCACAATTGCGAATGCATACTCGTCAGGAGGCATCAATTCTTCATAAGACGCTCCCCTGATCGGCAATCCGGAGATCTCGCGAAACTCTTCCAAAGAAATCGAAACTTTGCGATCCCCTAACAAGAAAGTGTTGGTGGGAAGATTCCATTGATTTAGGAAAGCTTTAACCCACCAGACATGGGGAGACTGATAATGAAAGAGATACGCGTACACCACCTGATAAAGCCCACCTGATAAAGCACGACCTTCTGCAGTCGCGAACGATGGGCGGACAAGATATAACGAGCCCAGAGAAGATAGCCCATTGGATGGCGAGGGGTAAGCCCTATCTTATAGACTTGTCCCTAGGGCTGGGCTTCACCTTGGAAAATACGACGCCCCAAGATGTCTATGGCTGGAAAAGGGTGGTTTGGTATCCCAGTTGTCGACGGCTCAAGCCAGCCCGTAGGAGTCCAGTCCAGCACCTCCACGGCAAAGGCAGTCTGCGGACGCTCCATCGACAAGAATGGGTGGAGAGGCTCTGTTGGCACCTCGCAAAGAAAGCTGCGGCGGCCCCGAATGATATGCCCGTACCAGGTTCCCCACAAAAGCAGGTTGGTGCAATCCGGGTCATGAGCCCTAATCATTGCCATCACTTCTTCGTCAGACGGTGATTGAGGAAAAGCAGCCTCCGAGCGGGTAAAAGGAAAGTATGGAAGATAAGCCATTGTTCCTGAAATAAGGGAAAGGAAAACTGTTAATGAAACCCACACGTGTGTGTGTGTATATATATATATATATATATATATATATATATATATATATATATATATATATATATATATATATAAAGACAATGAAAGAAAACGACAAGCAGCTTATTTCATGGGACCATTGGTTGCAAAACACATGGGCCCCACAAAATCAATATGGCGGCTTACTAATGATGAGGCAGGGTAATCATTATGAGAACAAAAGGAAGATTCTCAATAAATGAATAGTGGAGTTCAAACATTTCTGCACATTCCCCCACGCAAAAGCCCATCATGAACTCTGAGCAAATCAAACAGAATCTCTCCTAAATTTTTTTGTCAAGAACAACTGAGAATAAAAATCCCAAGAAGTCTTCTTGTTAGAACTAAGTTCTCTGAGGGAATTAAATTCCTTTTGAACAGAGGAATTAAATTCCAAGAAAATTTTCAGAGCCGGGCTCTTTGGAATGGAATTAAATTCCAGAAGAAAACAAGTACCATCATCAATCCCCTAAGATCAGAAAAACGCCTAACATTGGGGGTTTACTACCTAAAGATCGTGCATTCTTAGAGCTTGGAAAGATGAGTTTTTAT
The DNA here is from genome assembly GCA_030015575.1 of Agapanthus africanus. Taxonomy (NCBI): domain Eukaryota; kingdom Viridiplantae; phylum Streptophyta; class Magnoliopsida; order Asparagales; family Amaryllidaceae; genus Agapanthus; species Agapanthus africanus. The sequence continues at coordinate 458,515,521 of JASDDO010000012.1, read as the reverse complement.
TAAAGAAAAAAAACCCTTGGTGTGGATTTAAAATTCAAGGAGAATTTTATAAAAAGTTCCTCGGCCGTTCAAAACCATTACTTGAAGAAAAGATTCTTTTTTGGACAGAGTTAAACTCTGGATTTCCTTTGAAAAGAGAACTGAGCTCTGAGGAAGAGAATTAAATTCTCAAATAAATTGAAAAAGGAAGAAGATGAAGGAATGGAGGCGTTGCTGAGGAGACCGCTGCATTTATAGGACGTGATAGGAAACGGTTCATCTGCCCCGTTCCCTAGGCAAATCCAACGGCCATAAAGATGACAACGTTGCACTCACGTGCAAACACGTGAGAACAACGCTGAGGGGGCATTTGTTCCCTCATGGGAACTGAATAAAATATAAATAAAGCAGCAAGGAACCAAATGGGGCATCATGTGCTCACACGTGACCGGGCCTCACGTGCAAACACGTGACCTTTTATGGGCAGATTCTATCTACGCCTGAATGCCTAATTGATAAAGTCATGTGCCCACACGTGATAGGCTCTTGAACCCACTGAATTAATAGAATTAAATTCTAATTAAAAGGAATTAAAAGCATTTGTTCCCTTATGTGAACTGAATAAAATATATAAATAAAGCAGCGAGGAAAACCATCAAAGGGGGCATCACGTGCCCACACGTGACCGGGTCTCACGTGCAGGCACGTGACCTTTTACAGACAAAGCTGATAGGTGCTGAATGAAATAAACAATTGGAAATGCTTAATCAGTGGGGTCATGTGCCAACACGTGATGGGTTCCTGAGCCCTCTGAACTAATAGAATTAAATTCTAATTAAATGCTTAATCGGTGGGGTTACGTGCCAACACGTGATGGGTTCCTGAGCCCTCTGAACTAATAGAATTAAATTCTAATTAAATGCTTTATCAGTGGGGTCACGTGCCAACACGTGATGGGTTTCTGAGCCCTCTGAACTAATGGAATTGAATTCTAATTAAATGCTTAATCGGTGGGGTCACGTGCCAACACGTGATGGGTTCCTGATCCCTCTGAAGTCTGAACCAATAGAATTAAATTCTAATTAAATGCTTAATTGGTAAGGTTACGTGCCAACACGTGATAGACTCTTAAACCCTCTGAAATAATAGAATTAAATTCTAATTAAAAGGAATCAAAAACCCTAATTAGAAAAATATTTCCCTAGATCTTTCCAAACAAAAAAGATTGCACTCTGTAAAAGGGAGCACCATTGGATTAAAAATTCAATGGCGATTAAAAATCACCAATTTGTAGAAAGATTCTATACAAGGAAATATTTTCCTAAAATTTACCAGGAACAACAAATAAAATATCTTTTGGATTAAAAATCCAATGGTGAATAAAATTCACCGAGTGATCTAAATGATCTTGTTGGTTATAAAATCAATCAAAATCTTTCAATGAAAGATTGACTAAATAAACTGATTCTTTTCTTTCTCCTATAAATAGGAGCCAAGAAGAGAAGAGAAACGGGGGATACAACAACAGAGAGAGAAGACAGAAGAGAAAAAAAAGAAGAGAATTTAATTCTCCAGAAAGAAAAGAAGATCTCTTTAGAGAAAAAACTCTGAGTAAGAGAAGGAAAGAGTTCATTCTATAAGCTCCCACAAAACAAAAGAGAATTTAATTCTCAAACCAAGAGTTTAACACTTCTAAATAAGAACTCAGTTCTTCCTCTGGTTGAAGATCTGCCGAAGCAGATCTCCCCAGAAGTTGAGAATTTAATTCTCATCGGGGAGATTCTGCCATGCAAATCTAAAACCTAAGGGGAAGACCTAAATTCAGAGAATTCTATTCTCCCACAAAAAACATATAGGAATTTAATTCCTCCAACAAGGTTAGGGTTTAACCCCTAATATAAGAACTTAGTTCTTCTTCATGGTGATAGATCTGCAGAAGCAGACCTCCTCATAAAATTAAAAAGTTAATTCTTATTGGGGATATTCTGCCATGCAAATTTCCGAGGAATTAAATTCCTATATAAAAAAAAGAAGAGAAGTTAATAAGGGACTTGAAACTCAGAATTACATGCATATTGATAATCACGTGGTAACACGTGACCCCCTTTCTTTGAACCAGAAAAAGAGATTTCCCAAAGTGTTTAACACTTATTTAAAAGGGAAAAGGGAAAACAATAAAGACAGTTTCTCTTTTAGGGTGTATCACGTGCTCCCACGTGACCCTTAAAAACACTTCTCAAAACAAAAGGGAGTAAAGCCAAGACAGTTTCTCTTTTAGGGTGTATCACGTGCTCCCACGTGACCCCTGACAAATACTTTTAATATCCAACGCATGGATACCCATCACGTGCCCACACGTGATGGTCATTAAGGTCAAGTGTTTAACACTTATATGCATATTCTGAGAGTAAAATAGAAGAAGTAAGGCCCAATCATCAGGCGCCTCACGTGACCCCACGTGAGCGCTTCAGTTTTAGTGTTTAACACTACTTTAAGCGCCTTACGTGGGAGCACGTGAGCCCCAAATTTACTCTAGTGTTTAACACTATATTCGAGCCAATCTTAGCCCAAATTAGCTAAGTCTTCAAGAGGCAAGATCCCCTGAAACTGAACTCCAACTATACTCTTGTCTTCCAAAATTGATCATCTCATATGGCATTCAAAGTAATTCCCAGATCCTTTCATCCAACATTGGTTCAAGGGTACATCTCTTCATACCTCTGATATATGTCGTTGTAATCCTTCAACGTCTTCAGAGAGGTGACGGGTCCCGACAACTGGATATTCCATGGACTGTGGGGTCCTTAAACTCATGGACTATGATGTTTTTAAACTTTACAGACTATGATGTCTCTAAACTACCATGGACTGTGAGGTCCTTAAACTCATGGACTATGATGTCCTTAAACTTTACAGACTATGATGTCTCTAAACTACCATAGACTGTGAGGTCCTTAAACTCATAGACTATGATGTCTTTAAACATTACAGACTATGACGTCTTTAAACTGGACTAAGATGTTCTTAAACTTATGGACCGCAACGTCCCTAAACTAAAACAATAGAGCCCAAATGCTCTTTTGTTAGATCTAAATGATCCTGTTGAGTAGATCTTAGTCTAAAAAAAATTAGACTAACGTATCCTTAACAAACGTTTAAGTTGATCTTAGTCTCAAATGAGATTAACGATCCTTAAAAACCCAAAATCCAAATCTAAGAAAATACGGATTTGGACTAATCCACGCCCTACGGGCGACAACATAAATTAGTCTCCATGTACAATCCACGGGCAACCAAAAATAAAACAAACATACACGACACGAAGTGACCATCTGGAGAAGGAGAAAGTGGTTACTGCGATGCGGTAGCGTAATTAACTGCAGGGGCTTGTGCCTGCAGGGAAGAGCGTCCCCACAATCAAAAACCCCTCAAACGAGGGGGAATCTGACGAAGTCTGCTACAACGGCTGCATTCGTCTAAACCTCCGATATACGGTGCCATAAATCAACTTGGCATCTTCGGAGAGGTGGACGGATAAAACCAAATAGCATCTGCCCCCCCCAAAATTCAGGCCGGACGTCCCAACGTCCCGGTCGCGTCTTTCGGCGGAGAACAGTTCCTAGTTATGAGAGTATCGAGACTGGGTATCGATATTCCAGAGTAGACTAGTGTATACTTTCTCGATCCCGACGAGGGGCAGTGGCTGGTCTCATATGCCATTGGTATTATGGCACCTAAGATTGTATACAGGTGCTCACTGGAAGTGAGTATACCGAACGGACTCGCCGAGAACTTCTAGATGGTATTATATTTATCGTCAGATAGCAGTACTCTGGTGACATGAGTACAAGGTAGAATTTAGACCTGAGATCGTCATTTGTCTCGTGTGAGTTCCCACTGTACTTAGATTACTACCCTACCACGGCTCAAAATAGTCATGCAAACAGGTTTTAGTTGGGTACAGTCCCGAACCATATGGAAGCAGTGAGTGATTGTTAGGGATTTGTCTCTCCTGGTATAGGGAGTCGATGTCGCGCTGTGTTCAGTTGGCTATCACCATAAATCGCTGGCCAGGGTGGATGAGATTTATTGATAGGAGATTAGTAGTTTCTCGGTCGGTGATGAGCTTGACACCGGTACGACTTATCGGGTTATTAGGGGTCTGATGTTATTCACCCCCTAGATCCGGTATGCGACACTCTCAGACGAAGAGACCGGATTATATGGAGATTGTTATTTGCAATCTCTGTAAGGTACGAACGGACTTGATTGTCGACCTCCCTCTCGACATATACCTGGGTAGCTGTTACGTACAGTTAGTGCCGCAGATATACTTGTGGCTATGGATTTATCCAGTAACTCACTGCCAGCGTATTGTTGAGTCTTTAGAGTCCCATACAGAGGGCTTTCCCGGTTCAAGCGATAAGATGTAGATGCCGTATGTTGATACGTGAAGAGTTTCGATTAAATACGTGTACTAGCTACACGGATTTTAATCGGACATTTGATAATACTAGTCGACTTAGAATTAAGCCGGATTATTAAATCATGTATTGATTTAATAATATACATATACATACATACATACATATATATATATATATTGATATATATATATTGATATATATATATATATATATTCTAGTATTATGTTCACGATTCATTTTCTCTCTCTTTGGCTATTCAAATTTTTATACGGATACGCGTATATGTATTCGATATATATACCGGTGTTGTATTCCGTATTTATACGGAATACTTCTAGAAGGAGAACACCTCATTTTATGGTATTTTTCCTTTTCCTTTTAGGAAAAGAAATTTGAGGTGGAGGGGTGAGGTGTAAAGGAGGGATGGATGAGAGGTATGGTCTTCATTTGTTTATTTGAAAATGAGGATGGCATATTTCTTTAGGAGTTGTGATTGATCTGATTTCTTGTGATTGACTGAATGAAAAGAAAAGTGTTATCACAACCAAAGAATTTATAACTGCAATCAATACCGGTGTCGCTTGTAGCGATCGTTAGTGAGCACGGGTCGTCCACTGAGATGCAAGTATTTATTCGATCTTGTTTTAGATGAGCCGAAAGAAAATAGTAAAGAAAATTCATGAAAATTCAAGATTTCAAGATTTAATTGAGTTGTAATTTCAAGAAAATCAAGAAAGAGTTTAAGATTTCATAATCAAGAAATTGTCCAAATTCAATTTTAGTTATTAAGAAAATGTAGAGAAGCTTGTTTGATTCGATAGGAATTAGTAGCAATGATGAATACTAAAAATTACTAATCTTATCTATTGATGAATTATAGCTAGAACGATGGCGATGAATGAAGATTAGGGATCTATTGAAGAAACTAGGGTTTCTCCTTTACTATCCCTTGTCTTTTCATTGATCATCATTCAAATCTAGCCATTAGCAAAGAGAATCATCAATCATTTAATCCCTAATTTGCAACGAAATTATTAAGAACGGTGATCTCGCTACAAATTAGGTCATTGATGATTCTTTTTCCTAAAGTTCACAATTCTTATAAGACTTAAGATTTAGTTTAGGATTTCATCATCATTTGAACTACCGATTTCCTTCGAATCCTAAACAAGCGGAGATTTACTCACACATTATGAAAATAATAGAATCAAGAATTAAAAATTTCATAATGCAAGAATTTAAAGGAAGCTAGAATTAACAATTGATCACCTTTATTAAATCTTCTTCAAATTTACATCTCTCAATTTAAGGTTACAAGACTAGCTCTTGATCGCTCCATTGAAAAGAGAATTTGTCGTCGATTTTTTCTTGGCTCGATCGCCGTGAGACGTGGATCGAGCGCGGATCTCTTGCTCTTGACGACGATCGGCATTGCGATAAAGGATCTTCGAAGTCTTCGCTTGATAATGCTCTCAATTGATTCTTGATTTGGATTTGGATCTTGAATTGATTTGGATTTGGGTTTGGATGAAGCTTTGTCACTAAGATTCAACCAAAATTCAACAACCTTTAACATTAGATCTAGATCCCCTTTTATAGATCTCAAATCAAGCTTCCCTCATAAGCTAGGTTGTTACAAGGAGCCTTCTAGAATAAGGTAGGTTGTTACAAGGAGCCTTCTAGAATAAGCTAGGTTGTTACAAGCTTGATCAACAAGCTAGGTTATTACAAGGAGCCTTCTAGAATAAGGTTGTTACGACGAGGCGTCTTCAGCAAGCTAAGAAGTTGAGAAGAAACATCTGGAGATTTCCCGACCCACTAAGCTCTTGACTCGGCCGCGGATCCGCGGCAACTCGGCCAACTCGGCCGCGGATCCGCGGCCAAGTAGTGAGATCACTGTATGGTTTTTCTAGGGTGTTCTGGAGTTGGACTTGAAGTATTCTTTTGATGTCTGGAATCTTCTAATGTTTGCTTGGTTGCTGCCAGTATTTGATTCTTTGGTTTCCTGTATTATATCGGCAGTTTTCTGATTCCAGTTATTTTGACCTGAATAATCTGGCACAAGATCTCACTAAAGAATGTGAGAGATACAAAATATTACGCGTGAAATAATAAACACACAATTTCCCTCCATAATGCCGGTTATAAAGCATAACACATGTTAAATGATCTTTTCCATACAAACTGCAAATATGTGTTATATTTATACCGAACACCTTTAGATGATTAGAAAGATTAAGAAAATTATCGTGTTGAGAATGCAATATTTTCGACTGAACAAAATTCCCCCAAACTTGATTTTGATCGTCTCGAGCAAACTTCTTTTATTCAGGTGAAGGAGAAAAGAATAAGAGAAAGAAAAAGAAAAAACTAACTAGCACACTTTCGCAGGCAACACGATTGCACTGAGCACGTGCAACAAGTCTTTAAACCTCTAGGTGCCCCTAGTAGGAGGAGTGTTGTCTCCTGAGGGTTTTCAGCGGATTGCACCCACAAAATCCTATAATAAAAGGAAGACTGTGAATGTTACATATAAAGATAGGAATTATAAAAGAAAGGCTTTGAAAATCAGAGTTTCCAACTACACTAGCTTTTCGGTAGTCATGAGCCCTATCTTAATAGTCATGAAAAGATATTAGAAATCACATCATCCCTCAATAAAACATCGCCTTTATTCTTCATCCCTACCTTTCTTCCAAACACCGATCATATACTCCTACGTGTGTATAAAAGACATCCCTACACTCGGAGAATTCAATTCAAACTATCATACTCTTGTCCATCACCACGGTACTGAATAGTTTGGATGGAATTTCTCACACATTCTTCATGCGACCGTTAATACTTCTTGAGATACTAACCGACCAATTACTAAATGTGCTCACAGGTTAGGCGTATTTAGTGTTTTCCTCGTCTTGCAACACCTAAGGCTTAGCAGTGACTCCCAAACCAGTTGGTCTAAGGCACTAGGTGATGAAGCACCCTCGCTATATATTTTTTATGCTGCCTTGGTGATTACAAAACCGGTGTTCATTTTTCTTCACCATTTTATATTTTTATTCTTCATTTATTATTTTCTTCGTACTTTGGTTTTTGGACAAGAGCATTTCAAGGTATCCTCTACTATCCCGAGTTTCAAGACGCGTGTAAGTGCATATAGTAGGGTATCAACGTTCAAATGTTTGGCTTACAGAATAGGAACTATTTTTCAGACTTATTTTTTCCTCAGATTAGTGACTTCCTTCATCTTACTAACCTTTGGGACAACGGCTCATAACTACTTATTACTAGTTTCGTTTTAAGAAAACATCTAATTTTCTTGGTTTTCTTAAATTTTTCCAATCTTTTAAATGTAATTTTTCACTTTCAAATCTTTTATTATAAAAGATTAAATATTAATTTATTATTATTATATATATATATATATATATATATTTTCATATGTTTTGTGCTTATGCAAAGTATGATGCAAAGTGATGCGTAAATAAGCACAAACCTCCCCCAAACTTGTTTACAACAGTGTCCTCATTATTGCCATTTGTTAAATCTCAGAAACCTGTAAGCTTGGGAGGAAAAGTTATTAATGAGGACAAGAATGAATGTACATGAAAATCTCCCCCAAACTTATTCTTTATTACTCACCTCTATTCTATAAGTGAGACAGTATTATCAAGACATGGAGGTGAGACGGAGGAAATTTAGTCATGATAAAACGGCTCCTGTAAAAATAGGAGCTCCTCCGTGGGGTCAGTGGAAAAATACGGTTTTAATCTATGTCCATTCACTTTGAAAATTGAACCGTTTTTCTATCGTCGATTTCAACTGCCCCGTGCGGATATACATACCGCACAACAAATGGTCCTGTCCATCGAGAGCGTAGCTTACCCGCATGAAGATGGAGACGGGAATCATAAAGAAGGACTTGTTGACCAGGGGTAAAAGTTTTTCTCAAAATATTTTTATCGTGAAATACCTTAGTCCGATTCTTTACAATCACAAAATTATCATAAGCTTCATTGCGGAGTTCGCTTAGCTCGTTTAATTGCAGCTTCCGAAAGTTGCAGGCTTGATTTAAGTCAAAATTCAGTTCTTTAATGGTCCACATTGCTTTGTGTTCAATCTCACCCGGAAGATGGCAAGCCTTACCAAACACTAGACGATAAGGAGACATACCGAGATCAGTCTTATAATCTGTACGAAATGCCCAAAGAGCATCCGTCAATTTGGTTGACCAATCTTTCTGGTTTTTAGAAACCGTTTTCTCCAAAATTTGTTTGATCTGTCTGTTGGAAACCTCAGCTTTCCCGCTCGTTTAGGGATGATAGGGTGTCGAAAGACTGTGGTTGATTGAATATTTCCACATCAAAGTCTCGAAAGACCGATTACAGAAATGTGTCCCGTTATCGCTAATGATAGTGCGTGGGTGTCCAAATCGCGAAAAGATATTTTCTTTCAGGAACTTAATGACAACCTTTTTGTCATTAGTGCGACATGGAATAGCTTCAACCCATTTTGAGACATAATCAACCGCTAACAGGATGTACAAATTCCCAAAAGAATTGGGAAAAGGATCCATAAAATCAATACCCCAAAGTCAAAAATTTCAACCACCAAGATCGGTTGAAGAGGCATCTCATTTCTCTAAGAAATCCGACCCGTGTGTTGACACTGTGGACAGGTTTTGCAATGATCAAATGCATCTTTGAATAATGTCGGCCAGTAAAAACCGCATTGCAAAACCTTTTCCGCCGTCTTTCGAGGACCAAAGTGACCTCCACATGCCTGATCATGACAGAAAGATAGAATGCTCTTGAATTCATCATTGGGGACACATCTACGAATGATTTGGTCAGGACAATATTTAAACAAATATAGTTCATCCCAGTAAAAATGCTTTACTTGAGATAGAAATCGATGTTTTTCCTGTTTAGACCATTCGCTAGGAATAAGTTCCGTTGCAAGATAATTCACAATATCCACGAACCAAGGTTTGTCGGATACGTTCAAGATTTTTTCGTCCGGAAAGCAGTCACAGATGAAGAGATGCGCGAAAGATGGTCGGCTACTACGTTTTCACATCCTTTCTTATCTCGAATGACGAGATCAAATTCTTGTAATAGAAGGATCCAACGTATTAACCTACCTTTAGCATCCTTCTTCGATAAAAGATATTTCAAGGCGGAGTGATCAGTGTACACAACAATAGGTGAGCCAATCAAGTAAGGCCTGAATTTTTCTAATGCAAATACAACTGCCAAAAGTTCTTTTTCGGTAGTTGTATAATTAATTTGGGCATCATTCAGTGTCTTACTTGCATAATAAATCACATGTGGCATCTTATCAATGTGCTGTCCTAAGACTGCACCAACTGCAAAATCTGATGCATCACACATTAGCTCAAACGGGTGGTTCCAATCAGGAGATGATAGAACAGGGGCTGTTGTGAGGGAATTCTTAAGTGAGTCAAATGCAATCTCACAGTCCGAGTCAAAGTGAAATGTGGTGTCCTTGGCCAAGAGAAGTGTTAAGGGTCTAGTGTTCATAACAGAATATTGCATTTTATACCGCCCATTCTTATGCTCGTGTGTTTATAGGTAGGTGCTTTTAATCCGTGTTTGTTACATATTTACATATTACAGGTTTCCAGTACAAATATTGCAAATCAAGACAAAATCTCCACAGTTACGCCAAAAGCAGAACATCTGTTGACAGCAGATAAAAGCCGGGTTCCGGTCATCCATATCCGTCCAGTGCCAAGTACCAGTTCCAGAGACAAGACATATGACAGTGGTCATTCGTGTCTCGGACAAGCACAGAGCACGAGGGGGGCAGCACAAGAATCAATGGGTGCGCGGAGCTCGAGAGAGATAGAAGTCAAAAGTGAAGAAAATAAAGCAATCTTGGACTAAGAAATCTGAAGATATTCTGGAAGATTTTGTGCATTTTAAAGTTTTCAAACACGAGGAAAAAGGGAACCAGGGAACCCCACCAAACCCCATGACCTAACTCTTCTATAGGGCCGCGGAACCGCGGCCAATAGGGGGTCTAGGCCGCGGTTCCGCGGCCGTATAGGCTCCTCTCTCTGTTGTTTTTCAGGGGCATGTTGGTCTTTTCCTGTAGGGGCATATTTTTGCCCTAGGTTTCTAGTTCCCTTCCTATAAATACCCCAGTTCTGAGCCAAACCAAAGAGGTGAAGTTCTTTAGCCTCTTTTAGTGTAGTTTAGTCTTCTTCTTCTTCTTCTTCATTCTTTCCTCCATGAAATTGGAGTGAGAGCTTTTTGAGTGGATGATGAAATGAAGATGAGGGTTTTTGTATCATTCTTTTGTTTTAGCTACCCCTTGAGATCCTTGCTTTCTCTTGATCTTTCAATCTCTTCATTGAGCTTGAAAGTTTAAGGGTTTGTTATTGATTTCAAGGGTTGTATCTTCTTATGGAATTAGTGCTTCATTTCACATGAGTTCTTTACCCTTCTCTTGATCTTGCAACCTCTTGATTGAGCTTGCAACTTTAAGGGTTGGCTATTGATCCCATGCTTGTCTTGAGTTCTATGTTCTTGTAATTACTTTCTTGCTTATTTCTTTCTTGCTTTTTATTACTTGCTTTACATTCATGTCTTACTTTCTTGCACTTAAATTCCATGCACTTACTTACTTGTAATCTTTTCTTTTCTTTTGCTCTTTTTGGTTCGTTTTTGTGAATGGTTGTAATTATCGTTGTTAAGAATAAATACGGTATTGTAAGTTAATATTTCTTTGCTCATTTCCTTTTCCCGTTATTTTCCATTGAACTCCGCCCAAACGTTACGCAAGCTCTCCGTTAGGCACCCTACCCTACCAAGGTAACGGTGATTCCTAACCGCGACCGGTTGCGTTCGGTTTGGCCGGAGGCAAAAGGAAGAGACAAGAACGGAAGGAAAAGGGTAAAAAAGCCGGATTCCATGAATACCGTGCTTAAATCCCCTAATCCACATTGTTGCCGATTGCTCTAGCTTCAATTGGTCAAGACTCGGCTCAAAGGTTTTGAGTACGGATTTCTTTAGCTTACAATTTCGTATCTTTTTCTTAACAACTTTATACTTGCATATAACACATAGGTTAGAATCGAACAAACATATACACATTCTTTATTGACTCGTCTAAGACAAGAACGGAAATACAACCATCTCCCTGTGGATCGACCCGTGCTCAACCGGCTAGCTGCATAGCGACACCGACCTGATCGCTGTTATAACTTTAGAATTTTGAACATCCGACACGCTTAAAGCGTGCGATCATCTAGCAATTTTGCTAAAATCCTTAATGAATCTCCGATAAAAACCTGCATGATCAAGGAAAGATCGAATATCTTTGACGCATTTGGGATGAGGAAGGTTATGAATGACATCTATTTTAGCTTTGTCAACCTCAATGCCTTTCCGTGAAATAACATGTCCAAGTACAATTTCCTCTTGGACCATGAAATGACATTTTTCCTAATTCAAGGTTAAGTTCATCTCTTTACAACGAGTAAGAACAGCGTCAAGATGAGATAGGCAGTCATCAAAAGAATCTCCGAATATCGAGAAATCTTCCATGAAAATCTCCAGAAAATTCTCGACCATGTCCGAGAATATCCCCATCGTACACCGCTGAAATGTAGCGGGAGCATTGCATAACCCAAAGGGCATGCGTTTATAAGCAAAAGTACCGAAATGACAAGTAAATGTGGTTTTATCTTGATCCTTTTCGGCAATAGGGACCTGGTTATAGCCAGAATATCCGTCCATGAAACAATAATATTCATGTCCAGCTAATCGTTCCAAAATCTGGTCAATGAAAGGTAGAGGGAAGTGGTCTTTCCTCGTTGCGACATTGAGTTTTCTGTAATCAATACATACACACCACCCAGTTTAAGTGCGTGTCTGGATCAACTCATTAGCTTCATTAGATATGACCGCGATGCCAGATTTCTTAAGGACTACATGAATAGGACTTACCCATTGGCTATCAGAGATTGGGTAAATGATACCACTGCCAAGGCATTTGACGATTTCTTTCTTTACCGCCTCCTTCATGACGGGATTTAACCGTCTTTGTGGTTCTCGGGTTGTCTTGGCTTTATCCATCAGATGTATATGATGTTCAACAATCAAGACACTAATCCCTTTGATGTCAGCCATTGTCCAACCAAAGGCCTGCCTATTAGATCTCAAGACCATCAAAAGAGCTTCCTTTTGTTGTAAGGCTAGAGAAGCAGATATGATCACAGGCAAAGACTCATTCTCACCTAAATATGCATATTTAAGATGAGAAGGTAATAATTTGATATCTAATGTCGGCGGAGAAACAATAGAAGGTGGGGTACATGAATGACATTCAGATTCTCGAAGGAGCTCGTAGCCTGTAAAGGATACAGACTCGGAAAGTGATGAGTTAAAATGTTCAGACTCGGGAGTGGAATCATCAAAAGTGTCTTCACTATGATGTGCAAGATCAAACAGTGATGTGCTAATGTCGTCGAGATTATCGAAGCAAAGTTCATCAACCTTGCATCTTTCAGAAGCTATGTCGTGGATAGAACAGACATCAAGAATATGAGCAGAGCGTTCAGACGGCTGACTTCCAATCTTATAAATGTTCAGCTCAATTGACATCTTCCTGAAGGATAGGGTTAGAACTGTTTCGACAATTAATGACAGCATTGGAAGTGGCTAAGAAGGGTCGACCAAGAATCACCGGAATTTGGTTCCGTGGGTACATGATGTGTATCAAGAACAATAAAGTCCACAGGGAATATAAATTCCCCGACTTTGATCAACACATCCTCAAGTTCACCTCTAGGTTTGGTGATTGATCGGTCTGCCATTTGGAGAGTACAATGTGATGGTTTCAACTCTCCAATCCCCAACTGCTCGTAAACAGAGTATGGAAGCAGGTTAACACTAGCACCAAGGTCAAGTAAAGCATGGTTAATGTTTTTACCCCCAATAGAAATCGAGATTGTAGGACAGCCGGGGTCCTTACGTTTCTTTGGTAATTGTAGGGTAAAAGCTGTGCTAACATTATTCGTCATGAATACCTTTTTGGGCACCTAAGTCTTCCTCTTCCTAGTGCACAAGTCCTTAAGAATTTTCGCATAAGACGGAACTTGTTGTATAGCATCTAGAAGAGAGATGTTGATGTTAACCTGTTTAAACAGTTCCATAATCTTCTCCATATGTGGACTTGTTTTGTTTCCCCTTAACCTATTCAGATATGGAGCTTTAGCAATAAGAGCTGGGTCCGACACTGGAGAAGGTCGTGTGGGTGGAACAGATCCAGAATTGAGGTGGGGATCGAGTGAGGTAGACTAGAAGAAGTGGGCTGAGGGTTCGAGCCTTGAGGAAAACGGAGAATAGGCTTGTAAAAAGGTGGTGAGGTAGATGAAAGTGGAAGTGGAAGGGAAAGCCGCGGCCGAGATGTTATTGATAGATTCATTATTATTATCAATCTCTTCACCGACTTGGTTATTCAGCACTCTTCCAGATCTCAACGTTGTAATGGTATTCACATTGTAGTGTTGTGAATGCCTAGGATTCGGTAGCGGTTGAGATGGAAGTTTCCCTTTCTCTCTAGCACTCATTTCGGCATTCAATCGTGCAAGTTGTGCTTCTATCGATTTAATACTCTCACCGTGGGAGGCGGAGTCCTTCTTGATATTATCGACAGAAGACTTGATCTCAGCCGAAACTTGCATAAAATTTTTCATGAACAAATTCATGGTTTGTTCGAGTGAAGAGGAGTTATCAGTACTGGTCAATTGCAACGAATTATTATACGGTGCAGAAGTGTTGACCGGATTTTGAAAAATTTGTGATTGATAGGGGTGCTGAGTCAATTGTAGTGGTTGCTGTTGTTATGGAGGTACCCTTTGAAAGTTGTTTTTGTTTGGAACCGTGTTTTGAGTTTGGTGTTGGTTCCAAGCAAAGTTAGGGTGATTCCTCCAACCCTGATTATATGTGGAAGAATAAGGATCGTTTCTAGGTCTTTGCTGAAAAGCAGCATTAGTGTGCTCTTGACCTTGAAACGGAGAATTCAAAGGACATTCTTTCGTCAAATGTGATGGATCAGAACAACATCCACATGCAGTTTTAGGGAGTGTCATCTGGTTTAGGGAGGCTAATAAAAATTTGTGTTCCATAGCATCAAGTTTCTTTTGCATTGCTGCCATTTCAGTTTTGACTGCTATGGAAACATCCAGTTGATGAATACCACCCCTAGACGATGGTTGACTTACACTCTCCCATTGCAAAGTTTTTTCAGCGAAATCTTCTAAAAATTTCCAAGGTTCACCATTGTCTTTAGACATGAAATTGCATTGACACATGGATTCAAGCATCTATTTTGTTGTAGGATTAATGCTCTCATATATGATTCTGCACAGATCCCATCAGTGGATTCTGTGATGTGGACATTGGACTAACAGATCCTTGAAGCGTTCAAAACACTTCCAAAATTGTTCATTGGGAAGCTGGGTAAACTGATTTATTTCGCTACGGACTCGGGCAGTCTTATGATTGTGATAGAATTTCTTAAGGAAAGCTATGATGAATTCATCCCAGTTTGAAATAGAATGTGCAGCTGTGTTATAAAGTCACTTCTCGGCTAAATCGCACAAAGTGAACGGGAGAATACACAATCTCATAGTATCCACAAAAAGCTGTGAAGTACCCATCATAGCACATACGTTTTCAAATTTGGTAATAAAAACGTATGCGTCTTCAGACTCGAGACCGTGAAATTCGGGTAAAAGATTGATGTTTTGAGGTTTGATTTCAAAGTTTTCCCCATTGGCTGGTGGAATGGAAAGACAAGTAGAAAGAGGACCACGTATCAGAAAGCATCTCTCCTGGAGAGAGATGCGCGGTGGGTTCTGCGCACCTGCGGGCGGTGGCAGAGGTGTGTTAAAGTTTGATGGAAAGCCGTCCATCGCGGGGATGTGGTAGGTGATGAAAAAGAAGATGTAGAAATACCGACTTCGGAGTCGATAGGAAGAACGCGAACAAGACAGGCACTAGAATCCCGTGTCCATCCGAGCATGCACTAAATGGTTTAGCACAAGTGGTAGCGTTAATTAATTAGAGAAAATATTGGTTTGGTGTCTGTTTTGGAAAAGACGGATTTTTGAAAAATCACACCAAAAAATGCATAAGCAATCCTAGATCTAATGGTCACCTAGGTCAAGTCACTAGACCGCTCCTAGACTTCCAGAAGACAAATCACAGGATAAATCCTTTACTGCCTCTTTATCCCTTCTGTAGCCAAGTAAGTGCCAGGTAAGTGGGAGGTTCTCCGCTACGTAAGTAGCGGGCCTATTTAAGTAACTACTTGCCTTAGACACCACAAAAGAAACGCGGATAAGCAATAGATTACTCACGACCTTCTTCTGTCCTAATTGAGCACGACGGTCCTTAGAGTCTTGTCTAGATATTTTTTAGTTAATGAAGGATAATGCGGATGCTAGTTTTGTGATTTGAGGGGCTTAGGAAGGATAATGAAATCCCCACCTAATCTGAATTTGGTCTTTGCCCCTTAATTCCGTATTTAAAATATGCACAAACAAGCAATTTCAAAACACGCAACAGACTTTTATTTTAGCGGCACTGTTTTTGCAAAGAATCCTGCATAAAATGGTTATTTGGACAAGAGCAGGGAAGAGATAAGAAAGAAAAGAATATACCACAGAGAACTCAAACCCTAATTCCTCAAGATGGCCGCGTTTCCGCCGCTAATTGATGCAATCCGCCACGGTTTCGTGGTGTATTGAACGGTTCTCTGCACGAAATTTGGTCCTGATGCTCCCTGTACTCCTCTGTCTCAGAAGAAATTCTCTGAATAATTTTCTCCCCGCTGTAGTGATTCCAGATTCCTTTGAAAAATTCACACACTAATCGTTAAGCGCTTGATGTGATTTTGATTCAAATTTTTGATGGAATAATAAAATTTCAACTCAAATAACAAGAATGAACAAAATAACACGCATCCTCGGCAACGACGCCATTTGATTGATCTGATTTCTTGTGATTGATTCTAATGAAAAGAAAAGTGTTATCAAAACCAAAGAATTTATAACCGCAATCAATAACGGTGTCGCTTGTAGCGATCGTTAGTGAGCATGGGTCGTCCATTGAGATGCAAGTATTTATTCGATCTTGTTTTAGATGAGCCGAAAGAAAATAGTAAAGAAAATTCAAGAAAATAAGATTTCAAGATTTAATTAAGTTGTCATTTCAAGAAAATCAAGAGTTTAAGATTTCATAATCAAGAAATTGTCCAAATTCAATTTTAGTTATCAAGAAAATGTAGAGAAGCTTGTTGAATTCGATAAAAATTAGTAGCAATGATGAATACTAAAAATTACTAATCTTATCTATTGATGAATTATTGCTAGAACGATGGCGATGAATGAAGATTAGGGATCTATTGAAGAAACTAGGGTTTCTCCTTTACTATCCATTGTCTTTTCATTGATCATCATTCAAATCTACCCTTTAACAAAGAGAGTCATCAATCATTTAATCCCTAATTTGCAACGAAATTATCAAGAACAGTGATCTCTCTACAAATTAGGTCATTGATGATTCTTTTTCCTAAAGTTCACAATTCTCATAAGACTTAAGATTTAGTTTAGATTTTCATCATCATTTGAACTACCGATTTCCTTCGAATCCTAAACAAGCGGAGATTTACTCACACATTATGAAAATAATAGAATCAAGAATTAAAAATTTCATAATGCAAGAATTTAAAGAAAGCGAGAATTAACAATTGATCACCTTTATTAAATCTTCTTCAAATTTACATCTCTCAATTTGAGGTTACAAGACTAGCTCTTGATCGCTCCATTGAAAAGAGAATTTGTCGTCGATTTTTTCTTGGCTCGATCGCCGTGAGACGTGGATCGATCGCGGATCTCTTGCTCTTGATGAAGATCGGCGTTGCGATAAATGATCTTCGAAGTCTTCGCTTGATAATGCTCTCAATTGATTCTTGATTTGGATTTGGATCTTGAATTGATTTGGATTTGGGTTTGGATGAATCTATGTCACTAAGATTCAACCAAAATTCAACAACCTTTAACATTAGATCTAGATCCCTTTTTATAGATCTCAAATCAAGCTTCCCTCATAAGCTAGGTTGTTACAAAGAGCCTTCTAGAATAATGTAGGTTGTTACAAGGAGCCTTCTAGAATAAGCTAGGTTATTACAAGCTTGATCAACAAGCTAGGTTACGATGAGGCGTCTTCAGCAAGCTAAGAAGTTGAGAAGAAACTTCTGGAGATTTCCCGACCCACCAACCCCTTGACTCGGCCGTGGATCCGCGGCAACTCGGCCAACTCGGCCGCGGATCCGCGGCCAAGTAGTGAGATCACTGTATGGTTTTTCTGGGGTGTTCTGGAGTTGGACTTGAGGTATTCTTTTGATATCTGGAATCTTATAATGTTTGCTTGGTTGCTGCCAGTATTTGATTCTTTGGTTTCCTGTATTATATCGGCAGTTTCCTGATTCCAGTTATTTTGACTTGAATAATCTGGCTCAAGATCTCAGTAAAGAATGTGAGAGATACAAAATATTATGTGTGAAATAATAAACACACAATTTCTCTCCATAATGCCGGTTATAAAGCATAATACATGTTAAATGATCTTTTCCATACAAACTGCAAATATGTGTTATATTTATACCAAACACCTTTAGATGATTAGAAAGATTAAGGAAATTGTCGTGTTGAGAATGCAATATTTTCGACTGAACAAGTTGGAAAAAATATCAAGACTCTCTCATTCATTATGTTATGAAGTTTCTCTCTCTTTTACTCTCTTCTTATCTCCTTCTTGCTCATGTGTTGAGCCTTGCTCTCTTGAGATGATAAATTGAGAGATTATGAAAGTGTTAAAACCCTACATCCCTAACACCCTATTCCTAGCAAATTTAGAGTGTTAGTTGCTTCACTTATGGGTTTTGATGTGGATCTGGAGCTTGGATCAGTTTTCCTCAGGTGGATCATCTTTGGTAAGGGCGGTCGTCTTTCAAGCACGTTCTCTGTCACGTCCCGCTTCCCAGTGTACGGGGGCATAGACGTGGTAGGCACGCGACGTATTTACTCAGAAATATATACGTTAAGCGTAAATAAGCAATATATGAAATGCATAAGAAATGAAAAGAGATATAATATAAACATCAACTTTTGTTAACATGCATCTTTACAATATATTGCTTTGAAAAGGAAAGTACAATGATATAAACCAATTCCTAAACAGTGGCATATGAAATGAAAATAAGTACAAGAAAAATCTAGAAGTCCTGCTGCTCGGTGAACTGGTCCACGTCCTCCTGGCTAGGCTCGATCTCGAGAGAGTATGGTCCTCCCGACGAACATTCTAAAGAAAGAAAAGATAGGAATGTTGTCAGCGAACTAGCGCTCGGTAAGTCCCAAAAGAAAGACAGGAATACAACAAGTAATGTGGAAGGAAACTGTTAAGTTATACAGGTATCAGTTTATTATTCTAATGTAGTTGTTTATAGCTTGGTACTGAAGGTATCAGTATATACGAGAGGAGTCCAACTTGCTCTGTGGACTATGGTTACATGTAGTACAAGGCCCCGTCAAAATCCACGGGACAACGACACGAGAGTTCATGTAGGTGTCTTTTACTGACCATCTCATTCCACTTCTAGTACATTCCGTACCAATCTACATCGTTAACCCCGTGTAATGTTTTATATAGATTATAATTATCAGACTTGCCGAGGCCATGGATACAAGTTGTTCATTTAATCAGGTTCAGGATGTAAACAAGTAGTCATGTAATCAAGTCAAGTTATAGCCATGGTTCGGTCAAGTCAAGTCATGTTTGCATGTTGATATTGTTCTGGTATTCAGGTTCAGGTTCAAGTATACATGTTAGAGTTTGGATTCATGTTTGAATTGGATTCCGGTTTTAGTTTGGATTCAAGTTTGATTTAGACTCAGACCGAGTCAGACACTTGCAACTGATTTAGATCCTGAATTAGGTTCGGGAGTTATCGGTAACTGCTGCACATGGACGGTAGGATTTGTGTCTTTTTCCAAGACAATTACCATTGATAACACCGTTAGGTTTTTCTACCTTAAATAGGCAAGCACCCATTTTCTCCGGCTCCCTGAGGCTCAAGAGAATTGATCCCGCTTAAACATATATTTACTAAAGTCCTTAACAGTGTTTTATATAGCTCGAGGGGGTTTATGGAAAATATTTTTAATATATAGTTTCAAAATAATCTCGAGAAGTTATTTATATTATTTAGGGTTTTCATGGATATGGATTTTAAGGATTTGAGATATTTTAGTGATAATTATCTTAACTTGAATAGTTCATGGTATTTTACTGTAAAGCTTGACTTTTGTTGGTATCTTGATGGTATTTTGATAAAATTTTTAATTCTTTCCTTTGAAAAATATAAGGTTATTATATTTCGAAAATATATGGATTTATAATATTTATATAATTATAAAAATTAATTTTATTATTAAATAGAAAATTCCGTTTTTCTTAAAAATCGTATTAAAAACCTTTCGAGGCCGAATGCTCCGTAAGGAGGTCTGCATCTCGCTCTACTGGTCCAAGGATGTGCGATAATCCGCATCACCCAATAGTGGGTCCCCTGAAAAGAGTTGTAGAGGTTTTTTTGCAAAGGAATTTTAAAATACAATTCTAAAGAAAACCGTTTTTTATAAGAGATTGTATTTTAATGAAATATATTGTATTCGCCGCAAAAATAAAAGTTCAAAGAGAATCGTGCTATGGAACCATGTGTGTATGTGAGGGGTAGGTCATTACTGCGTGAAGTTTTCTAAAGGAATGTTTCAACAAAGGAAAATAAGATGACATATATAAAGTTCATGGTATTTAAATGAAAAAAACTCAATTTAAAGTTATTTTACATGAGAATTTAGATGGAATTTGATTCTAAATAACTATGAGTTAAAGTTACAAGTGATGTGTACAAATTGGACTTAACGAAGTATTAAAGATGAGTAGTTTTCTAGGTTTTAGTAAATGTTGTCGGCAGTAACTTCACTTTCAACATATATTTTGAGAAGGGATATTCAAAGAAGAAGGTGAGGAATTGAGAGGGACTTACGAGTGAAATAGTTTAAGGAGAGGTAGGAGAAGAGTGAGTTATTATCGTGGTGTAGAAGAAGAGTGGGTCGTCGGAATAGCCTCGATTCACCGCCGGAAGTTGGTCGTTGGCTAACTCCTCTTCTACCCCACTTGTACTTGAGAAAATTTAAGAGTTTTGGCTAGAATTTTTAGAATGAGGAAGGGTTAGGGCATGGGATAGTATTTATAGTGTGGAATTAGGGTTTTAGAATTAAAAGAGTGAATTAAAATGCATTAAAATATGATAAACTGGGGAATTGAGGGGTCTTTGTTTGATTGCAGAGCAATCAAACAGTGCAGGGGTGATGTGGGTAGGGGAAAAGACTCGTGTGCAAAACCCGGGCACCATCACCTACGGATGGACCGTCAGCGTCGGCCCTTTGGGGAATCTCGCCGGTCGAAATGTGGAGGGGAGCGTCGGATTCTGGACACGTGTACTCTCTTGTATTTAAATCCTTTTCCACATGTTTATTTTTCCAGACTTCTAATTTTTATGTGCATTGCACGTGTAAACTTTTGGGCTTTCAAAAATTTTAAAAGAAAAATCAGAAAAATATAATGTGTCTGATGGGGGTTTGAACACAGGGGCTACGTCACATCAGTGCAAGGCCTTACCAGTGAGCTACAAGTTGTTTCTTGCCGCTCTTAACAAAAAATTACTTATAAATTGTACTCAGGCTTGTAAACTCCTTTCTGCACATTAAATTAAAATTTTTTTTATAGTAAATTCAGAGTCATTACATTCCCGATAGCCTATGGAGCTTGGAGGGGTCTTCCACAATTGGGTGGACACGCTACAAATGTTGTATGTCGCAACCTTGCATGTTTGCTATGCTAGTTTAGTTGTTGGGATATGATCTTACTGTTGTGGATGCTTGTGTTGCTCTAGAAATTTTTTGTTGTCCGTTTCCTTCGCTTCCGCTGCGCAACTAAAGAGCACCCGCATCCCTACAGGGTCTCGAAACTAAAACATCGTCTACTACTAGTTTAAGTGTTTGGTGGCTCTGATACCACCCAAACACTTAAACTAGTAGTAGATGATGTTTTAGTTTCAAGACCATGTAGGAATGGAGGTGCTCTATAGTAACACAGCAGAAGCGAAGGAAACTGACAACAAAAAATTTCTAGAGCAACACAAGCATCCACAACAACAAGATAATATCCAAACAACTAAATTAGCATAGCTAACATACAAGGTTGCGAAATACAATCTTTGTAGCGTGTCTAACCAATCATGTCAGCCCAATTTTTTCTTTAGGTCTCTGGATTTTTCTAGGGGCTTGAACTCAAGGAAACTTGATTTTTAGTGTACTTCTTTTTTGCCCAGATTTCAGTATGTGTTATTTTTGGTTTCAGGCAACACGGAAAACTTTTTGGTCGAAACTTTAGCATCGTTTATGATCCTTATCATTATATATGTTTTGTTAAATGTCGTTTAATTGCTATATGTTCGATTATACGAGGTTGCACACTCGTTACTTGTGTTGTTCTTATGATATATATCTTTGTGATGGTTTAGTTGGATTGTCGTGGTGAATAGCCTCTTGTGTGATTTGTATGTATAGTTTCGATTTATATTCATGTATATTCATTTGTTCGGGATGAGCGGCCTACTTGTGGCCGTCGTTTCCACTTGATGTATATTCTTTTATTGGGACATGGCCAGGATGCGGTCGATGTTACCATTGTATATATTTCATTTCCGTATTAGAATAAACCCAGGAGAAGTGTTCGAGTAGTCGGGTTCTAGAGTGTAGTATGTGGTCATTTCATGGAAATGAGTTCGTGCCGCCTCGCTATAAAATTAGTGGGTTGCTCGCCGCACTTGTAGGGTTTTAGGATAGACCAAAGGACGAGCACTGAAGTTATGGATTCTAGAAAGCGCCGGTGGCCCACTCATGACATTGAGGCCAGGTTGCCTCGTTTCTAGGATTGGAGGGTGGCTTGCCACGCTCGTAGGAGTCTTAGTTCGATATTGTACGGGCAATCCACACGATTGAAGAACGTCGCGTTTTATTTGCGGTTCAAATGAAATGCGGGGCTCCTACTTTATCCGCTATTCCATATTGTTCGTCGCATGCTTGCGATGTTATTAAATGCCCGTGATGATATATATTATATATATTAGATACTTCCATATGTTTTGCATCAGCGCCAGCCTTGCCTCCGCCCTGCCGTAAGTTAAGTAATCTTACGGCGAAGACTCGAGGCCCCGTGGCGAATGCAGATGGCATATAAAAGCATGCTATTTTTGTTGTTTCTGTTGTGGCTAGAAACTTAAAATGATAGGACTGCATTATATGTTTAATGAAAAGGAAAATAAACCTAAAATGATATTGTTGGAACCAAATTTTAAAACTATAGTCTTATTCTTTTGCTTTGCATAGATGTATTCGGTTAGAAATATCCTGCACCTCATTCGATGAGGAAAGAACTTTGATCCCTTTACGAAGCGTTCGCTCTTAAGAAAAACCTTATGTTACTATAACCACTCGGTTTTTGTCAAAACCACTTGTTTTAAAAGAGGAGCCTAAACCACTCCTTTTCAAAGCTACTCGAATTTCTTCAACAATATCAAGTTCATTACGTTAAAGATTTTTCACCAAAAATCAGTCGTAGCCCTCTGTCATTTCAGATTAGTATTTCTTAGTATTCGTGCTACGTTTGTCGTGCCATTCGCTAAGGCGTAGTATTCGGTAGCTCTGTAATTCTTTTCTGTTGCATGGTTATGTGATTAGCTAAGACTGTCGTGCGGCCTTGTTGACCTTGTCAAGGTCTCGTGCGGATGGATTTAGATTAATCCAGGATAATGACGGGTTCAACTTGACTAGTGGTTTATGATTTGTTGACCTTGTCAAGGTCATAAGACGTTAGGGGCAAAAACCATATCGAAAGTTTCAAATATAAGAGAAACTTACCAAGTATGTGCATACCTTCTGCAGTGTTGTGATTTTGGTTGGCTTCCATCAAGGTTATCATGTGATGAGAGTTAGGTCCCGATTTCCACTGATGAGTAGGTATTTACTTCCAGGAGATTTTCTCTTCACAACTAGCTAACCCATATGTATCTAGAAAGGTGATAACGGGGTTATGCCTATGCAGAAATGAGGTTATTAAATTGGGTCCATGTAAAAGCACGGGGGACTTCCCTCAGAGTATCAACACTGGCCTGATTGAACGGTTAGCGAACTTGTAAGGTGTATATAATCCCGATTAGTTCTCCTTTCAGGGTTTGAAGGAGAATTCGAGGAAAACAGTAGGAGCCATCCTGATTAGATAAATTAATAAACCAATCTAATATTGATAGAGTGCATGCTGAGTGTTTCTTTTCTCTTTCTTTGGCTGTGACCATGACTTACCTTAAACTAAAACTCGTAAACCAAGTTGACCGAGCCTTTTTACCATCTGGCTTTGGAATGCCATGATTCACGATAAAATTGCATATATCCCTGCTACTCCTACTTTCCTTTTGTCTTCTCCAAACACTTCGTATCACTATGAAAATTCATATTGCTTGGAAAGACCATCTTGTATAGTTACATACGAGTTCGAAGAAATTTATTTCAGTGTAAGAATGGTCACAAGTTCTGGAGAAATTGAATTGGATAATTCTATTGTCTCTCCTCCTTCACCTTCTCTCAGATTGAGAGCTCCTTGTATTAGAAGTGTACATCAGTTATTTTTGTTGGGTAGTCTTCTTCTAAACCTTTGGCTGGTGCTGAAAGATGGGGAAGGAAGAAACTAACTAGCCTAAGTGTGGTGTACAGAAACTAAAATGTAGAGACATATAAAGAGGTTGGAGTGAGGGCAAAAAAAATTGCAGCTGATGTCATGAATCTGGGCAGTGGAAGAGCCTTCACTAGGAATATCCGGCCACCCCTTGAAATATTTTTTATGTTTCAGTTTTACTGTGTTGTTGCAATTGAAAATTGTTTCCCAATTAATTCTGATTCCTGGGTACATGCATACCGGATTAGAATCTCATATCTGTAGAGTGTTATAGATACTGAAAAGGAGTAGAATATTGGGAAATGAGTGATTTGATCCTCAATATAAGAATTCGTAGCAGTTGGTGATATTGGATTAAATCACCTGGTTTTTCCTAACGGCAAATATTGGTTTTGAATAACCGTTGTTATACACCAATTTTTAAAAGTGAAATATATGTCTCTTTATTTTATAAAGTAAGATATAATTTTTGAAAAACCTTTACTTTTATCAGTTGATGATAAGGTAAGGTGTATTGAATAACGGTGTAAGACATTCTTAACCAAAATACAGTTTTTAACCTACAACACACGGAGTTCGAGTTATTGAACTCTTGGGACTTATACAATGTAATGTATCTTGTCCGGTGTTCCCCTGGACAAGGAGTTGGTACTCTTACTTCATTCCGTTTTACCTATGAGTTCTCTGGTTTTAGACATGCATTTGTTGAAATGCAAGGTTCAAAGATTTCGAGAAGGAGAAGTTCATATGCTATTAGAATAAAGTAGAGCACCAAAACTTCGGAAGTATCAAGATTCTTCGAAATGATCGAAGATGTAGATACTTTGCTAGGTATTTCATTATAGTAATATTAAGAATTCGAATCTCTCTCTCAGATTACTCATCCGTGGGTGCACTCTATAATAAGTAATGTTGTATGGCCTTCTTTCATTTAGGTAATATGCACTGGAAACAACTGCATACCATTTGAATTTGATCCCATTTAAATTAGTGCCTTTGATTTTATATAGACATAAAATGCTACCATTCTATGTCATATCTTTAGGTTGTTAAGATATGAAGATATCCAGTTTCTATTTAAAAGCAGAATCCAGACATACTCAAGGCACGTTTCAGTAACGACAGTCTGTAGCTTATCCCAAGCTTTCGTAAGGGTTTAACTTTTACCATTTTCAAGATCAATAGTTGCATTGTTCTTGACTCGCCACCTTTTTATCAAAAAGAATTTCTTTGCAAAAGGAATTAATGGGAGTATGGTAAAGCTAGAAGTGATTTCAGAACCACAAACAGTTACTGAAAATTTAGTAGAACCTAAGGATTCAATTGGACGCGACGAACTTTAGCCACTCCGCGGATTTTAGTAGATGACCTCAGCCATCCGAGAGATACTTTGGTTTTCTCGTAGACGGTGACAGGGAGGTCAGCATCATTGTGATGATGACCCTACTAGTTATCAGTAGGTCATAGGAAGTGGTGACTTCTGGATGGCCAGATGCAAGATATCCAAGTTGGACTCCACGCACTCTAACAAATTATGGATTTTTGGAGTTTGCTGGATGCTCATAAAGGGGTAAAACCCATTAGTAGCAAGTGGATCTTTCGAGATCAGTGCATGTGGAAAGATAGTAACCTAATAAGGTTAGATTTGTAGTAAAAAGTTTTCATAAAATACCCGGCGTTGATTGAAATAAAATTTTTACTTCAGTATCTATGCTGAAGTCCATATGGATATGACTTGCCACTGCTGCTATTCATGACTATGAGATCTGGCAGGTGGATAACTATAACGTCTTTCTAAATGGGAATTTAGAAGTGTACATATATATGATTCTACTAGAGGGTTGTCGTAGTCAGTGGGAGAAGCGGAAGGTGTGCAAGATACTTATGTCTATTTGTAGACTAAAATAGGCATGGTGGAGAGGAATCATCTGTTTTGATGTGAGAGTCAAGGTGTTTGACTTCAACAGATGAACCAGGTAAGAAGGGTGTAGGGAGTACTATCATATAGTACATGGATGAAATACTCCTGATAGGAAGAGTTGTTCCTATACTACAATCGGTCAAAGTTTGGTTGTCGCAGATGTTTCTCCATTTAAGATCTAGATAATGTTTCAAGAATTCTGGTGACTAGATCTATGGCAATAGATCTAGATTTGGAAAGTGTCCCAATCAGAGTACTTGAACACCATTCTGAAAGGGGTTTAGAATGGACAACTCCTGGCATGGCGGTGTACCCGTATGTGATGGAGTCACCCACTCTATAAAGATGTCTTTTAAACTAATGAAGAGAGAGACTCGCGTGAATGACATTTCAATTGCTTTGCTAATTAGGTCAATCGTGCGATGTCATGTACCAGACCAGATATTGCTTTTGTACTTGCTGTAGTAAGCGGATATTAATCAAATCCGGGAGAAACAAAAGGAAGCAATGAAGAACATATCAGGATGTTCTTGGAGTATGGTAATGGCAGCCTCCTGCAGGAGGCGGTTACCGGTTCCATCTTCCAAGGTGACTTGGTTGATAGAATGGTTGTCAGATTTATAAGTTTACCCTCTTCTGAGGGGCAGTATGTCGGAAAGTGTTCCAAGAGGATATTGAGGTAGATATGGCACAGGATGCTGATTAGATTCAGCAGAGGATACAGCCTAAGAAGTTTGTCCCATCATCTATCCAGACAAATTCTAAGGCATGCATCGCTCAATTCGGGAGATAGTTGATCTCCGCGAAATTGAGAAATAGAGAGATAAAGTAAGGAACATTGTAGCGGATCCACTCACTGAGCTATTTCTCGAACACTGTTGTTTCTCAAACACGGTTTGCAAAACTGATCAGTAGAGAAGTTGGGTATTCGATAGCATACAGGGCTATGAGTATGCGATACCGCAATAATTGGCCTTAAGTGCAAGTGGAAGATTGTTGGATATAGTGCCCTCAAGGTAATTATTGTAATTGCAGATAGGCAATTATGGTAATTGAGGGAGAACCTATATGGATAGAACAGTCTTGCTCGAGATGATAGTATGCTATCTGATTTGTCTTTATCATTATGTGTATGCGTTTTACCTGCTATTACGTATCACTAATATATAATGATAAAGCTCGTAGGATTCTTGCTTGACTACCAGTATTATGATGGCGATCATATACGTGGGAGCTGGGTAGTTCATAAGCACATCCTTAAATGTTCCTAGTCATGGGAGTATCGAGACTGGGTATCGATATTCCATAGTAGACTAGTGTATACTTTCTAGACTCCGACGAGAGGCGGTGGCCGGTCTCACAAGCCATTGGTATTATGGCACCTAAGATTGTATATCGAACGGACTCGCCGAGAACTTCTAGATGGTATTATACCCATCGTCAGATAGAAGTTCTCTGGTGACATGAGTACAGGATAGTGTTTAGACCTGAGATCGTCATTTGTCTCGTGTGAGTTCCTACTATACTTAGATTACTACCCTACCACGGCTCAAAGGAGTCGTGCAAACAGGTTTTAATTGGGTACAGTCCCGAGCAACATGGAGGCAGTGAGCGATCGTTAGGAATTTGTCTCTCCTAGTATAAGGATTCGATGTCGTGCTATGTTCGGTTCACTATCACTATAAATCCCTGGCCAGGGTGGATGAGATTTACCGATAGGAGATCAATAGTTTCTTGGTGGGTGATGAGCTTAATACCGGCATGACTTATCGGGTTATTAGGGGTTTGACGTTATCCACCCCCTAGACCTGGTATGAGACACTCTCAGATGAAGAGACCAGACTGTATGGATATTGTCACTTATAGGCTCAGTAGGGTACGGATGAACTTGATTGTCGACCTCCTTTCCGACATATACTTGGGTAGCCGTTACGTACAGCTAGTACTATTGACGTGCTTGTGGTTATGGATTTATCTAGTAACTCACTGCCAGCGTATTATCGAGTCTTTAGAGTCTCACACAGAGTGCTTTCTCAGTTCAGGCGATATGATGTAGAGCCCATACGTTGATATGCGCAGGGGTCTAATTAAATACGTGTACTAGCTATATGGATTTTAATCGGATATTTGATAATACGAGCCGGTTTAGGATTAAGCCGGATTATTAAATCATGTATTGATTTAATAATATACATATATATATTCTAGTATTACGTTCACTATTCATTTTCTCTCTCTTTAGCTATTCGTATTTTTATATGGATACATATATATGTATTCAATACATATACCGGGGTTGTATTCCGTATTTATACAGAATACTTCTAGAAAGATGACACCTCATTTTGTGGTCTTTTTCTTTTTCTTTTTAGAAAAAAAATATGAGGTGGAGGGGTGAGGTGTAAAGGAGGGATGGATGAGAGGTATAGTCTTCATTTGTTTATTTGAAAATGAGGATGCCATATTTCTTTAGGAGTTAGAAAAAATATTTTCATGCCCCACTTTCCAAAAGAATGGTAACAACACGTGACAAGTCCGCGACGTATTTATTTCAAGAAGGTCATTTCTCGAAACAAATACGTTAAGCGTAATATAAGCAGTATAATAATGACAAGAATAGAAAAGAGAAAAAAATCCAACCACTTTATATAATTACATTCCCAACTTACAAGGTTTAAACTGATACAAGATATCTGAAATAAGAACATAAACATAGGAGCCTAAACATATGGCTTACTGAAATGAAAGCTGAAGGAAACTAGAGATCGGTCTGTGCTGTGAACTGGTTGTACTCCTGTTCCACCTCCTTAGTCTCTAGACCACCTGACGAACATTCCAAGAAAATAAAAGTGGGTGGAATGCCCTTCAGCGAACTAGCGCTCGGTAAGTCCCCAGAAAGAATGAGAAAGATATATGGTGCATAAAAAAGTACAGAATGAAATAGAATATGGCATATATAGCATAACATGTAATAAGTGCATGTGAGTGAACATGAGGTATGTGTCTTAATAGGTCTCTATAAGGTAATCTAACTAACGTAAGTTTAAGTGTGAATGTCAACCAATCTCAAGAGTATTCTCGAACCCAAGGCTATCGTCCAGGGACAAGGAATCACGGGCCCAAAAGTAATCGGGACTTCAATTATTATTGAAGTATTCCAAACCCAACAGGCTATCGTCCAGGGGTTTGGAAACACAGGCCCTTATTAGTGAATTCATGATTTGTACCGTTTCAGCTCGGTACCACAGCAACATGATTTGTACCGTTTCAGCCCAGTACCACAGCAACATGATTTGTAGTAATGGGACTCATGAGATTTCGTTGGATTCATACTCAAACTACCCCAACACCCCGTGTATACAAGTTTATGATTAATGTTATGAGTCTTGATCGAATACATGAATACAAAAGGTGACATATGATATCAAGTTTTCAGGATTGAGTTCATGTCCAGAATCATATAGTCATGTCAAGAAGAAGTCATGCCAATTGTATTCACGATTCGAGTCA
This sequence comes from Agapanthus africanus, assembly GCA_030015575.1. Taxonomy (NCBI): domain Eukaryota; kingdom Viridiplantae; phylum Streptophyta; class Magnoliopsida; order Asparagales; family Amaryllidaceae; genus Agapanthus; species Agapanthus africanus. Next base: position 458,485,792 of record JASDDO010000012.1, on the reverse strand, counting down.
AGCAAGATCAATCATGAAGGCTTGGTACAAATCATATCAAGTGGTCATATAAACATATCAAGTATTCATTGCTAAGTCATATGAGGTATCATGTACATGGGTATATAGGTCATTTAGAACTTCATGGTATTTTTATAAAATAAGCCATTTAATTCTCGAGGGGTTTTATGTAAAATATTATATTTTAACTTCTCAAGAATGTTTTAATAAAAATATTATTTAGAAAGTTAAGGGTGTTTTGATAATATATGAATTTTGGTAAATTTGGGTATTTTAGTGAAAACATAACTTTAGGGTATTTTAATAAAAACTCCATCATCATGCAGTAGCATGAAGCATTACTATTGAAGAGGTTGTGAATGCTTCAGTACTACAACTTGAGCAAGAGCAAGGGACATCTTCTATTCCTCGATTTATATCTAGTATTCTCTCAAAAGTTATTTTTCCAAAAATAATATATTGTCTACAAGTTGAAATCAAAGGGACAGGGTAACAATTAAAATCTCTATATTATAAGCCAAGTAGAAGAAAGAATGAAATAAATTATGCTTAAACCAGTAAATATTTACTATTTATAGATCAAATAATTTTACATCGTATGGAATTATTATATAAAGATCATTAGCCTGAAACTACTACCAAATGCCGCTGCATATTACATTACAGATAATATAAATCTGCACAAAGTTGAAGACTTCTACAATGCTCATCATAGAAGGCAATAGTAATTAATGCTGTAGGATTTTAAATTAAGATAGAAATGTTAAAGAAAACAGTTTTTTTAATCAATATGCAAGGTTTATGTGTCTGACACATAGAATTTTGTATAAATCTTAAAGCAAAATTTTCAACCTGATAACAAGTTGAAATTTTTTTTTTGAAAAGAAATATAACGGTTGAGATATTATTTAGCAAATTGCAGGATCCAGGCAAGGACAACTAGGTTACATATACAAGAACTAAAATAATATGTATACACAAAAAAAACAGGAGGCTTATTAAGCTGAAGAGTGATCAGAATAAAATTAGAAGCAGTAAATACCAGAAACAGATACAAAGAGAGTAGTGGGATTGGGTAGGGGACTTACGATGCGAGGGGACATCGGTTTATTGAAGTCATAACAGAGGCACGAAGGGAAAGAGATGGAAGAAAGAAGGGACATACCTTAAAGTCAGATTAGTTTATTCATACGAGTTTATAATATATGAAGCCATTTATGTAACAGTTTTAGAAAGTGGCGATTTCCTTCAAACTTCAATTAAATGTCAAAGTATCATAGTTTTGCAGGAAAACCTACCAGCCGTTGTGTGTTTTGGTTGAAATAATCATATAATTATTCTTATTTTGTCATCTTAGATTTTAATTGCTTTATATCCTCTCCGGCAATTGCTTGATACCACCACAATCTATTCAATATCCTATTTACAAGACTCAAGACCATGAAATGAAGAAAAACATACTTAACAACAACCTGAAATTCTAAACCTTATTTCCTCAATGAATTAATAGTTTTAAAATATAAAACCTAAAATTTAGAAGGGGACTAGATACTTAGCAAAAATGGAATGAGCTATTTCTATGCAATGAATTTAAAACAAAAGCATGAACTAAAATGCATTACTTCAGGGATTCCTATATGCAAAATGTTAACTTCCCGAAAGAGGTGTTTACCGCCGGAAACCTGGAAGTCTAACGTCTTACCTGTATTTGGGGGCAGATGCTAATTGATACTATCCGTCTACCTCTCCGAAGATGCCAAGTTGATTTATGGCACCATGTATCGAAGGTTTAAACGGACACGGCCGATATAGCAAACTTCATCAGATTTTCCATCGTTGAGGGGTTTTTGATTGTGGAGACGCTCTTCCTTGCAGGCGCAAGCCCCTGCAGTTAATTATGCTACCGCATCGCGGTAACCACTTTCTCCTTTTTCAGATGGTCACTTCGTGTCTTGTGTATTTGTTTTGTTTTGGATTGCCCGTGGATTGTATATGGAGACTAATTTATGTCGTCGTCCGTAGGGCGTGTCCAAATCCGTATTTTCTTAGATTTGGGTTTGGGGGTTGGGTTTAAGGATACGCTAGTCTCATTTGAGACTAAGATCAACTTAAACGTTTTTTTAAGGATACGTTAGTCTAATTTTAGACTAAGATCAACTTAACGGGATCGTTTAGATCCAACAAAAGAGCATTTGGACTCTATTGTTTAGTTTATGGACATTGCGGTCGATTACCAGTTTAAGGACATGGTGGTCCAATGTTAGTTTAAGGACATCTCGGTCCATTGTTAGTTTAAGAACATCTTGGTCCAAGATTAAGGACATCATAGTTCATGGGTTTAAGGACCCCACAATCCAGTTTAAGAACATCATAGTCCGTGGGTTTAAAGGGACCCCACAGTCCGAGGTTAAAGACGTCATAGTCTATAAAGTTTAAGGACATCATAGTCCATGAGTTTAAGGACCCCACAGTCTATGGAATGATTGATTATCGGGATCCGTCACCTCTTTGAAGACGTTGAAGGATTACAACGACAATATCAAAGGAGTGAAGAGATGTACCCTTGAACCAAAGTTGATTGGGAAATCTGTAGTCCAATTTAGGATCAAGATCAATTAATTAGATTATGAGAACATGGGCTCAGTTAAATCTGAATTGAGGACTTATGGACAACTTGGGCTAAGTCCAATTAGGTTTGAAATGTTGGACCTTTGTTGGAATGTTGAACATTTATCTGGGTTCAGCCCCCTGTTATTTAATAATGCTAAACAGGGGTTTGGGATTCTGAAAACATTTTGTCTTTATCGAGTGCTGAGCACTCATATATCATATGAGACGATCAATCTTAGAAGACAATGGTGTATTTGAGGCTCAGTCAAAAGAGGAGTCTTTCCTCTGGAAAAACTTAGCCAATTTAGACTAAGACTGGTTTGAGAATAGTGTTAAACACTAACACATATCTGACGATCACGTGTTCCCATGTGATGCACTTAAAATAGTGTTAAAAACTAGGGACAGAACACTCAAAATAGTGTTAAACACTAAAAATGAGGCGGTCACGTGGAGTCACGTGAGGCGCCTGAGAAATGGGCCAAACCTCCCTTATTTTATTCTCAAAATCTGCAAATAAGTGTCAAACACTTAGCCTTTGTAATCATCACGTGTGGACACGTGATAATGCCCATGTATTGTGTATTAATTCCTCTGTTTTCCCTCTTTTGCCCCTTTTAAAAAGATGTTAGCCAGAGGTCACGTGGGGACACGTGAGATACCCTAAATCAGTATTGCCTTTGATTTTATTCCCTTTAGTTTTGAGGGTCACGTGTGAGCACGTGAGCCATTGCCTCCGAGCTTTTTCTTTTTCATTCTGAGGAGTCTATTTAAGGGTCACGTGGGGGCACGTGACCATATCTCATTCGTTCTTTTCTGATCATTGAAGGAAGGGTCACGTGTTGCCACATGACCATGTTTACGTGCATGGATCATTTAAGTCCTTTGTTTGAGAATTAAATTCTTTGGTAGGGTTAAACCCTAATTTTTTTTAGAGAAATTAAATTCCTATATATATGGAAGAATTAAATTCTTTAAACTCAACTCTCCCTTTAAATTTTGGATCTGCATGGCAGAATCTTCCCGATGAGAATTAAATTCTCAACTTGTAGGGAGATCTGCTTCTGCAGATCTTCAACCATAAGGAAGAACTAAGTTCTTGTTTTAAGGTTTAAACCCTGTTTCTATTGGAGGAATTAAATTCCTAATTATTTTGGGGAATTAAATTTCCTAAACTCAATTCTCCCTCTAGGTTTTGGATCCGCATGGCAGAATCTCCCCGATGAGAATTAAATTCTCAACTTGTGAGGAGATCTGCTTCTGCAGATCTTCAACCAAAGGAAGAACTAAGTTCTTATTCAGAAGAGTTAAACTCTTAATTTGAGAATTAAATTCTCTTTTTGCTTTATGGAACTTAGATCTCTTTCCCTTTCTCACCTAGGGTTTCTTTTTTTTTTTTGAATAGATCTTCTTTTCTCTCTTGAGAATTAAATTCTCCTCTCTCTTTTTTTCTCTCTCTGTTGTTGTTTCTCTCCAAAAAAAAGTCCCTTCTTGGCTCCTATTTATAGGAGAAAGAAAAGAATCAATTTGTTTAGACAATCTTTTATTGAAAGATTTTGGTTGATTTTGTAACCAACATGATCCTTTAGATCACTCAGTGAATTTTATTCACCATTGGATGTTTAATCCAAAAGATATTCTGTTTGTTATTCTTGGTGAATTTCAGGGAAATCTTTCCTTGTATAGAATCTTTCTATAAATTGATGATTTTTAATCACCATTGGATTTTTAATCCAACAGTGCTCCACTTTACAAAGCATGATCTTTTTTTTGTTTGGAAAGACCTGAGGAAATATTTTTCCAGTTAGGGTTCTTGATTCCCTCTTAATTAGAATTTAATTCTATTAGTTCAGAAGGCTTAAGAGCCTATCACGTGTTGGCACGTGATCCCACTGTTTGATCATTTCTGTAGAATTTAATTCTATTAATTAAGGAGCTTAGGAACCCATCACGTGTTGACACGTGACCCCCTTGATTAACATTTTAACCAGAATTTAATTCTGATGTTTTAAAGAGCTAAGGAATCATAACGTGTCATCACGTGACCCTTGGTCACGTGTAGACACGTGATGCCTCATTGGGATCTTTCCTTGCCGTTTTATTATGCCTTTTAATTCTTTCAGTGGGTTCTTTAAAAGTCCATCACATGTGGGCACGTGACTCCACTAATTGCTTGCTTGATTAGAATTTAATTCTATTATAACAGAGTCCCAGGAAACCATTACGTGTCAGCACGTGACCCTTGGTCACGTGTGAGCACGTGATGCCCCATTGGGGTTTTTCCTGATATTTTATGAGGGAACAAATGCCCCCACAGCGTTGTTCTCACGTGTTTGCACGTGAGTGCAACGCTGCCATCTTTGTGACCGTTGGATCTGTCTAGGGAACAGGGAAGATGAACCGTTCCCCATCACATCCTATAAATGCATGGGTTTCTTCAGAAGCGCCTCCACTTTTTCCATCTTCTTCCTTGCTCATTTTTCCTCTGAAAATTTAATTCTCTTTCCCAGAGCTTAGTTCTCTGTTTCAAAAATTTTCAGAGTTTAACTCTGTCACCAAAAGATTTCCTTTTTCAGGGAAGAATCTTGAACGACTGAGGAACTCCTTATAGAAATTTTATCTTGGATTTTAAATCCATACCAAGGGTTTTTCCCTTTAACAAGAACCCATCTTTCTAAGTTCTTTTAAAAATTTCCAATCCTTAAATAATAAACTCCTCTGATCTCAGGGATCGATGGTGATACTTGTCTCTTTTATGGAATTTAATTCCATTCCAAAGAGTCTTTTAGCTCTGAAAATGTTTCCTGAAAATTTAATTCCTCTGTTCAAAAGGAATTTAATTCTTCTAAAGAACTTAGTTCTTTTAAAAAAGACTTCTTGGGATTTTTCATCCTGAGTTGTTCTTGCAGAGATCTTTTTCGATTTGCACAGAGCTTCTGTAATGGGTTTTTCTCCTTGGGGAATGTATAGAGTTGTTTGAAATTCACTATTCATTTTAACAAGCATTCTTCTTGATTGGTTTATCCATTAAATTCTCACTGATCTCTATTTCAGATACTATGGCTGCCCATTTGTATGATCTTGACGAGATCATTTCTTACGGAGACATTCGCGCACTGGGCCGTAGCCAGAACCAAGAGTTCACCAACGCTCAGTGTGCTGAGATCATGAGCCGCTTCAACGAGTACAATGGTCGACTACTCCCTCGTTGCTCTTCTTTTTTGAAACTCATTATGAGAGCGATCTGGGAAGCACTTCCCTTATTTTATGTAGGCATGACACTTAAGGCTTTGGATGATGCCGAAGATAAGGTACACTCAGTGTATCTGATGGGCCTAATCTTAAAGAAAAGGTGAAACAATCTTGTTGATATTCTGCATCAAGCTTTCCAACAGGCGGCGATACTCTCTGCCTATCGGAGGGTGGAGGACATCAGCGGAGATCCCGACGCTTGCGAGCGTGAGAGGATGCACACGAGAATGGCCAGAGAGGCCAGAAACATTTTAGACGGCCTTATTTTTGAATTCCTCAATCCGTGTCCCGGATTTGATGTCTTACCATTGTAACATTTTCTCTTATTTTTGTACGAACTTTCAAAGTATGAATGATAAGTCTTTCCTTTCCCTTTTGTGTTTGCATGCCTTCTTTATGAAATTCTGTCATATTGTTGTTGCTGCTCACGTGTTTGGCATGTGAGGCATTATTGGGGATTATTTAATTTCCCATGCCATATTTTCTGTGTACAACATTGAATGCAGAAAGGGAGCCTTGGAAATAGTTCCACTTCTTTGATTTCCAATGTCTTTTCCTTTTTCTGGGCCTTAGAAATAGTTCCATCACGCAATATTTTCCGTGTACAGGATTGAATGATCCTCTTTATAACCTGGATCCATGCGTTTCTTTCTCTCTTCACAACGAAATCCATTTATAACTTAGGGTAGTCATCTTGAGAAAACAACTAAGTGCTATGGCTTGCAACCGTCCCTATGCCCATCGACAACCATGGGAAATGCCCGTTGAGGAGATGATTCCTCGCTTTGCTGTGCGACTAGTGGATCCCCTTTTCACTGATGCTGAATGTGACGCGGTGACGTATGAACTCTTGATTCGTAGGGGATCTCCTTTTCCAATGGGCTCTATCTGGCTTCGGACGATCTTTCTTGCCGTGCTTGCTGATATCCCTCATCACCCGGCAGAGATGACCTTGGCGATCCTTGATGCAGCCGAAGACAAGCTCGAGTGTTTCTATGAGGCGTGCTTGATTACCCAGGCTCTGAAAGATTGCTCGGTTCATCTGTTGGGCCAGATAAGAGCCTGACAGGCTATTATGTCTGTTTTTGCGGATGAACATGGCGCCAATCGGTGGGAAGCAACTCCTCGCGAAAATCGTCGTTTCAACGTGCTAGAGAAGGCAGAGAGGGAGCTAGAAAACTTTGTATTTTGTTTTGTTAACCCCTGTACCACTGATCCTTTGTTTGGTGACCTTTTTCCAGTAGCATAGTATGTTTAAATTAATGTACTCTTCTTATCATTGGTTGTTGCATGCTTTCTGTTGAATTTCCATGTATGTCGTATATTCATACGTGCGTCTTGTTTGTGTAGATGAGCTTTTATATTTTCCCATGGGAATTTTCTTTAAGTGCGAACACTATCGTTATGTTGCCTACACATCAGTGTTTTGGGTATCATTTCCTTTTAAACAGACATATAGTTGCGAGTGCACGCTTGATATGATACATATCTAAGACTCTCCTTGTTGCCTCCCATATTTCGTACTTGCTACGGGTCGAGTATTGTTGTCGAATGGAGGCTTGTTTATATAGCCTTGAGTGCTCGCGTCTTCCTTCAGATGTTGTGGCTGCAAAGGCCAGCTTACGAGGGCTGATTGAGTGGTGCGCTGCGAATATACTGTCATGCGAGAAGAGGCTCAGCCGAAAATTTTTAAAGAGGAAGCTGGCTTCAACTGCGCTGGGGGAACTTCAAGATAATCTTACGTCCAAGACCACTCGGGCATATGATCTTTGGCAAGGGCTTCAAGAGGCTGTCAAGGAGGTGGTGGCCATTGATAAGGCCGTTATTTTCACTCGCGAAATGGTCGAAGCTCATAAGATTACCGAAAAAGAGCTTGAAAGTCGGCTTGCCTCATACCAGGCCCAACAGGCTCAAGCGGAGGCCCGTCTTTTGACTATAATGAATCATGAAGCCGAGGCCCAACGGAAAAAGGAAGAACTGGAAAACCTATTGAATCGTCCGCCGGCATGAAGAATTGTATATTTTTTTATTCTTCTTTTGTACATACTCCTGAATGAGAGTATTTTTTGATTCTTTCATAAATTGTACTTTGTATTCAATTTGATTCATGAATAAAAGACATATTTTGTTTCACGATGGTGTATCCCTTTTAGTAAATGCATTTTGTGGATAATTTATTTCGATTTCGTTGTAGGACAGCGATGGCTTAGGAGTCAGGTTCAGATCTACCTCCTAAGGCTTTTTAACTTTATGAGCCGTGAGGGTCTCATAAAGGTATTTCTCCTTACGAGTCGTGACGATCTCGTAAGTGTAATTTCTCCTTAAGAATCGTGAAGTGCGTTTTCTCTTGAGAGTTGTAAGGATCTCACAAAAGAGTTTTTTCCCTTACGAGTCGAGAGGACCCGTAAGTGATGGATGAAGTTGACATTATCCGCATTTCACGGGGTCAAGGGTTGCTCTGGCCATTTCCCATGGGGTCAAGATTGACTTTAGCCGTGTTCTATGGGACCAGGATTTGCTCTGGACGCTTCCCACGGGGTCAGGATTGACATAGCCGTGTTCCGCAAGGACCAGGATCTGCTCTGGAAGTTTCCTACGGGGTCAGGATTGACATAGGCCGTGTTCCACGAAACCAGGATTTGCTCTTGATGCTTCCCACGGGGTCATGATTGACATAGCCGTGCTCCGCGAGGACCAGGCTCCGCTCTGGACGTTTCCCATGGGGTCAGGATTGACATATGCCGTGTTCCACGAAACCAGGATTTGCTCTGGATGCTTCCCACGGGGTCAGGATTGATATAGGCCGTGTTCCGTAAGGACCAGGATCCGCTCTGGACGTTTCCTACGGGGTCAGGATTGACATAGGCCGTGTTCCACGAAACCAGGATTTGCTCTGGACGCTTCCCACGGGGTCAGGATTGACATAAGCCGTGTTCCGCAAGGACCAGGATCCGCTCTGGACGTTTCCCATGGGGTCAGGATTGACATAGGTCGTGTTCCACTAAACCAGGATTTGCTCTCGGCGCTTCCCACGGGGTCAGGATTGACATAAGCCGTGTTCCGAAAGGACCAGGATCCGCTCTGGACGTTTCCTACAGGGTCAGGATTGACATAGGTCGTGTTCCACGAAATCAGGATTAGCTCTGGGCGCTTTCCACGGGGTCAGGATTGACAGAAGCCGTGTTCCGCAAGGACCAGGATCCGCTCTGGACGTTTCCCACGGGGTCAGAATTGACATAGGTCGTGTTCCACGAGACCAGGATTTGCTCTGGATGCTTCCCACGGGGTCAGGATTGACATAGGCCGTGTTCCACTAGACCAAGATTTACTCTAGGCGCTTCCCACGGGGTCAGGATTGACATAAGCCGTGTTCCGCAAGTACCAGGATCCGCTCTGGACGTTTCCCACGGGGTCAGGATTGACATAGGCCGTGTTTCATGAAACCAGGATTTGCTCTGGGCGCTTCCCACGGGGTCAGGATTGACATAAGCCGTGTTCCGCAAGGACCAGGATCCGCTCTGGACGTTTCCAACGGGGTCAGGATTGACATAGGCCGTGTTCCACGAAACCAAGATTTTCTCTGGGCGCTTCCCATGGGGTCAGGATTGACATAAGCCGTGTTCCGCAAGGACCAGGATCCGCTCTGGACGTTTCCCACGGGGTCAGGATTGACATAGGCCGTGTTCCACGAAACCTGGATTTGCTCTGGGCGCTTCCCACGGGATCAGGATTGACATAGGCCATGTTCCGCAAGGACCAGGATCCGCTCTGGACGTTTCCCACGGGGTCAGGATTGACATAGGCCGTGTTCCACTAGACCAGGATCCGTTCTGGACGTTTCCCACGGGGTCAGGATTGATATTGGCCGTGTTCCACTAGACCAGGATTTGCTCTGGACGTTTCCCACGGGGTCAGGATTGGTCAGGATTGACATAGACCATAGTCCACTAGACCAGGATTTTCTATGGATACTTCCCACGGGGTCAGGATTGACATAGGCCGTGTTCCGCAAGGACCAGGTTCCGCTCTGGACGCTTCCCATAGGGTCAGGATTGACATAGGCCGTATTCCAGCGCTTCCCACGGGGTCAGGATTTATAGGGATCCTAGGCACAATCAAGAGGTTCCACAAGGCATCAACCATGCCAAATTCAAATTTTACATGTGCCGAGAAACCCTAAACTAGATCGATAACTAGAGGTAAAGGCGAAACAACAACAAGTTAACAACTTAACTACTAAGTGAATGGAAATACAACCTTTGTAGATCCGGTCCACCACTTCTTTAGTTCCGTGATGACGTCCCTGTTAGTGTTTATGCCCTAGAAGGCCATTACTGTATCATACTAGCTTGTATATTACTTAATGGAAGCTTGGGATATTCACATGTATATAACAGTCTTGCTAAACATGGTAGTATGCTACTTGGTTTTTCTATCTTAATATGTGAGTGTACGTATTGATAGAGCTCTTAGGATCTTGCTTGTCTACCAGCGTTGTGATGGCAGTCACACTAGTGGGGGCTGGGTAGTCTACAAGCACATCCTTATTCAGGTCCCCGGTCGTTGGATTATCGAGACAGAGCATCGATACTCCGGAGTAGACTGGTGTGTACGCTTCTCATCCCAGTTGGGGAGATGGTCTGTCCCACAGCCATCAGTACGTCGTACTGGAGATAGTATACAGGTGCTCGTTAGGTTACGGGTACACCGGACAGGACTCACAGGGAACTGTTGGTTGGTTTGATACCAGTCGTCAGTGAACAGTTCCCAGGTGACATGAGTACAGCGTAGTCCGCAGACTTGACACTGCTACTTCGCCTCGAGTGTGTCCCACTGTTCTTAGATTGCTACCCTACCACGGCTCAAAGGAGTCGTGCAAACAGGTAGCAGTTGGGTGCAGTCCCGAGCACTTGGAGGCAGTGGCGGTTAGACAGGATTCGTCCCTCCCGGTATTGGGAGTAGATATCGTGCTGTGTCAGAGAGCCATTACGCAAAGTCCCTGGCCAGGGCAAGCGAGATTTGCTGGTAGGTTCCAGTAGTTTCTCAGGGTGTAATGGGCTTTACTCCGACACGACTTATACCGCTATTAGGGGACTGACGCTTGCCGCCCCCCTAGGCCCGATATGCGATAGTCTTGGACGAACGGACCGGACTGTATGGAGATTGTCACATCAGACTCAGTAGGAGTTCGGATGGGTTTACTCATCAGCCTTCTTATCGACAACTACCTGGGGACCGTTACGTACAGCTAGTGCCGCTTGCGGTCTGTGGTTAAACCCACTGCCAGCGTAGTAGTCGAGTCTCTAGAGTCCCACACAGAGAGTTTCCTACTCCAGGCGAAACGATATAGAGGTTGCATGGTTTTGCGACAAAGGGTTCGGACGCATACGTGCGTTTACGCGCGTACGACTTTCGGACAGTTTTTACCAGTCGGCTTTGGTTTAAGCCAGTTACTGGTATCCGGTTATTGGATTTTTACAGTCTAAAGTTTTTCCGTATTTTTACGGATCGGAGGGGCGTTCTCGTAATTACTCGAGAAGCTTCTAGAAGATGTGACTAAGGAGGTTTCTTTTGGATAAGAGAGTGAGTCATGGTGGTGATTCATTCATTTCATTAATGCACATTTATTGCTTAATGACTCATGCTAATGAATCACCACTAGATATTTCATGAAGCATGCTTATTCATTTCTTTTTATTCATTATTGAAAAATAAGAATGCTTCATAATATTATGATACACTCTCTCTCTTCTCTCATTATCTCATCTCACATTCTCTCTCCTCAAGCTCTCATCTTCAAACCCTAATCCTTAATCCTCATGTGTTGAGATCAAAGGATTAGTTAGACTAAACAATCCATAACCTACACTCTACATCATCCTTTCATCTTTGATTAGCAATCAAAGTTGATTAGTTACCTCAAGTTAGAGGTTTAGCTTGGAGTTTCGCTCTCGGGTGGATCGTCTACTACCTAGAGAAGGCCGAGGAGAACAAAGGAGGACACAAAGACGAAGGACTAGTTTCGATCGGTATAATCCCTTAACACTATAGTTTAGTATAGCTTTGTGTTTGGTTATTATTTGTTTAGCTTCGATTCAAGCGGTTAGTCGATGTTCGTTGTTTAAACTTGATCGTTTTTGAAAATTCCGCCTCCCCATAAGTACTGGGGTGTACTACATCGACTTACAGTGGTATCAGAGCCTCGCTAAACAATAAATAACTTAATTGCAAATTTGTACGAATTTCGAACGGAAAAACAAAGCCGCAAAACCCTAATTCTGCCAAGTTTCTGTCGAAGTTAAAATGAAGTCAGAAAATTTTTCAGGTGTGTTCAGAGAGCTTGACATGACCACAGGAGAACACCCAAAAAATTTGGGCTTCTGATTCATCTAAAGTGCCGCGGAAGGGCGGCGGATCCCACCGATCCGCCGCGCAACCGCGGCCGAGTTGACGAGTCAGGAACTCGTTTTTTTTGGGTGGGTCCCCTGTGGTGTTTTGGGTTTTCTGGAATATTTAATTATTGCTCAGGTTACTGTTTAACAGAGCAGATTTTGGAGCAATATTGAAGTTGTTTATTCGATCGAATTGTACAGTATTTGCGTATTGGATTATATCTGTGATTGTTTAATGTGTTCGTAAACCTCCCCCAACTGCTAGTATGTCGGTTGGCAGGGGGTTGCACATTTCTGAAATGGTAATATCTGTTTGTGCATATAAACTGTATTGGACTGTTGTGGTGTATAGCCGGGGTTCGCAATGGGTTATCGTTTAATTCATTTGTTGTAAATGTAATTTGTTGTAATATTATTTTCGCGGGGCACTTCCAGGTTGCGGTCGTAGCCACCGTTGTATTATTTCATTTTACTGTTTTTTGCTCCTAGGACTGGCCCAAGGTGGGGTACACAGACTACCGGGTGGGTAGTTTGCCGTACCCGTAGGGGTCGAGGGTGGGGTAAACGGCTATTCATCACAACTGTGTAATCTGTCTTTTCTTGCAGGCTCAAAAGAAATACAGATTGCTTGCAAATCCAATATTGTTTATCTGTGTTCTGGAATGAATATCATTGCGTCAGACGAATGTAAAATATCTATATTATGATAGCTATTTAGACGCCACTTATGTTTTACACCCGCGCTAGCCCAGCCCCCGCTCTGTCGTTAGTTAAGTAACCTAACGGGTGATGACGGGACCCCGTGGCGAATGCGGATGGCATAAGAGGACGTTGTATTTTCGTTGTTTTCTGCAATGATAGGTTAATGATGGGACGCATTATCTATAATGCAAAGTAAAACAAACCAAAGTTTAAATCGTTGGAACAATTTAAAAGAAACCACTCGGTTATTTTTAAAACAGATATTTTTAAATGCGGAGATTTAACCACTCCTTTTAAAAGCTATCAGGTTCCTTCGGTTATATCAAGTTCACTACGTTCACGGTTTCGCCAAAACCAGTCGTAGCCCTCCGTCATTTCATTTGGGTATTCGGTAGTATTCAAGCTATGCACTTTTGGCCAACGTCATGGCATAGTGTTTGGTAGCTGCTGGGTATTCACTTGTTGCATAGATAGATGAGTTGGTTTGGGACAGTCGTATTATCATTTGGCCAACGTCAGGGATATATACGGATGGGTTCAAATTAACAAGATAATGATGGGTAGAACTTGACATGTGACTTATGACATTTTGACCAACGCCAAGGTCATAAGAGCATGGGGTAAAAACTTATATCGGGAATTTCTAAAGAAACTGAAATTTGCAAAGAACCAAGTGCATACCATTTTGAGTTTGATGAATGTTGGTAGCATTCCTACAACATTATCAGACGATGATATTTGGATCCCGATCCTACTGTGAGTATATGCTACTTATCAGGATATTCGTCACTTAACGATCAATGCTATAAACCTAGTAGGTGTCCAGAAAAGTGTCAGCGGGGTTACGCCCCCAGAGAAAAGAGGTTACTTAATTAAGGAACTTCGCGAAAGCGTTGGAAAACCTCCCTCGAAGTATCGACACCGGCCTGGCTGAACGGTTAAGCAAGTATTGTACGGTGAGAATAGTCTTGGCTAATTCTTCTTTTATGGTTTGAGGAAGGATTCGAGAAACAGTGGGAGCCATCCAGTTTAGATAAACTAAAAACCACTCTAAACTTGCAAGAGCATCATGCTAAAGAGTTTTCTTCTCTCTCTCCTAATTGCAGCGACCCTGAAAATGACTGGACTTAAGTTACTTTTAGAGAAAAATATACTGACGGGGCCAAACTATAAAGATTGGCTGCGGAATGTCAAGATGGCTTTGACCTATGACAAACTGGGGTACGTCCTCACCGCTACGGCACCTGCTGTCCCTGGTCCCAAATCCAGCAATGCGGATAAGGAAATCCGCAAAACCTGGGATTTAGATTGCGCGAGAGCCAAGTGCATCGTGCTTGCCTCGATGAATAATGAACATCAGAGGAGGCACGAGGATATGTCCCTAGATGGCATATTTCTCCATACAAAGGAACTTTATGGAGAGCAATCTCATATAGCAAGATACGAGACCTCTAAGAAATTGTTTCGAGCAAGGTTGGCTGTCGGGTCATCGGTAGGTGAACATGTCCTACAGATGATTGGCTATATAGAAGAGCTCGCAGACCTTGGGACGACTTTGGATAATGAGCTCTATACAGACCTTGTTCTCCAGTCCCTTCCTCCCACCTACGCCCAGTTTATCCTCAACTTCAATCTTCAAGGAAAAGAAGTTGAACTTGCGGAACTCCTGAACATGTTAAGGAGTGCGGAGGGCACCTTGCAGAAGGCAAGGGAAACACCCGCTATGTTTGTTGGCGGTTCATCTTCTTCCGGGTCCAAGGCTAGGGCCAAAGGAAGGAAGAAGAAGGCCGCACCCAGACCTAGAGGAGGTGTTAGTAAGGTGGGAAGGAAGGGAAAGAAAAAGAAAGCAGTACCGATAGTTGGTCAGGATGAGTGCTTCCATTGTCACAGGAAAGGGCACTGGAAGAAGGATTGCAAGGCGTGGAACGCCAAGAACCAGGAACCGAAGCAGGCTGTGGCTTCGACTTCAGGTGTGTTTGTAATTGAGAATTGTCTGTCGATCAACTCTACTTCCTGGGTATTGGATACCGGGTCAGGATCTCATATTTGCAATTCATTGCAGGCACTGAGAAACCGTAGAGTGCTGAAGGAAGGTGATATGATCCTCAGGGTTGCTAACGGAGCTAGCGTGGGAGCTGCGTCCGTCGGGGATTATCACCTAGGATTGACGAGTGGACACATTTTGGTTTTACATAACTGTTATTTTGTACCCAGCTTAACGTGTAATATCATATCAGTTTCCTTGTTATCAAATAAAGGTTATGATTTCACGTTTGTAAGAGATGTTGTCAACATCCACCTTAATCATGGTTTGATTGGGTCCGGTACTCTAAATAACGGCATATATGTGTTAAACCAACTCCAAATTTTCAATGTCCAGAACACACTAAAAAGAAAGTCTCCAGATTTGAATAAAGCTTTCTTATGGCATTGTAGACTGGGTCACATCAATGAGAGAAGGTTGACTAAGTTGCATAGAGAAGGATATTTGGACTCGTTCGAATATCAATCTTATGACACTTGTCAATCCTGTCTCAAAGGAAAGATGACAAAGACTCCATTTACTGGACAAGGAGTAAGAGCGAGCGAGCTCTTAGGACTCATACACAGTGATGTATGCGGTCCAATGTCTACACATGCGAGAGGTGGTCATTCCTACTTCATTACTTTTACAGATGATTTCTCTAGGTATGGATATGTTTTCTTAATGAAGCATAAATCAGAGGCCTTTGAGAAATTCCTGGAATTCAAGAATGAAGCGGAAAACCAAACAGGCAAAAGTATTAAGACACTGAGATCTGATCGAGGTGGAGAATACTTAAGTGCCGAGTTCCTAGGTTACCTAAAAGAGAAAGGAATTCTCTCTCAGCTTACTCCTCCATACACTCCACAGCACAACGGTGTATCGGAGAGACGGAATCGAACCCTATTGGATATGGTACGATCCATGATGAGTAATGCTGAGTTACCGCGATCTTTCTGGGGATATGCGCTAGAATCAGCGGCATATATTTTGAACAGAGTTCCTACCAAAACTGTGCCTACCACACCATATCAGATGTGGAGTGGGAAGAAACCCTATCTTCAGTATATAAGGATTTGGGGATGTCCAGCTTTTGTCAAAAA
The DNA here is from genome assembly GCA_030015575.1 of Agapanthus africanus. Taxonomy (NCBI): domain Eukaryota; kingdom Viridiplantae; phylum Streptophyta; class Magnoliopsida; order Asparagales; family Amaryllidaceae; genus Agapanthus; species Agapanthus africanus. The sequence continues at coordinate 458,469,710 of JASDDO010000012.1, read as the reverse complement.
GCAGTTTGTGGACAAGCTCGAGGCACGATCAGTAAAATGTATGCTTGTAGGATATCCAAAGAACTCCAAGGGATATTGCTTCTATTACGCAGAAGAACAAAAGGTTTTTGTTTCTCGTAATGCCCATTTTCTAGAACAACAAGTTTTAGAAAAGGATACAAATGGGAGCGAAATAGAACTGGAAGAAATTCCAGAACCACAAGCTGCTACTGAAAGTTTGGTAGAACCAGAGGTTCAAGAAGAACAGAACATTCCCGCACCCCTCCGCAGGAGTAGTAGGCCGTCTCGTCCGCCTGAGAGATACTACGGTTTTCTCATAGACGGGGATAGAGAGGATTGCATCATAGATGATGATGAACCTACTGACTTCCAGCAGGCCATCCAGAGCGGCGACTCGGTACGATGGCTAGATGCAATGCGGACCGAGATGGAGTCCATGTACACCAACAAAGTATGGACTTTGGACTTTGCTCCAGATGGGGTAAAACCCATAGGATGCAAATGGATCTTCAAGAAAAAGATTGGTGTAGATGGACAGGTGGAAACCTATAAGGCTAGACTTGTTGCAAAGGGTTTTCGTCAAAGACCTGGTTTGGACTATGACGAAACTTTTTCTCCAGTGGCTATGCTCAAATCCATTCGGGTCCTTCTTGCTATTGCTGCCTTCCATGATTATGAAATCTGGCAGATGGACGTAAAGACGGCTTTTCTGAATGGAAATTTAGAAGAGAGCGTCTATATGGATCAGCCAGAGGGTTTCAATCAGAGTGGGAGCAGCGGGAAAGTATGCAAGCTGCTTAAGTCCATTTACGGACTAAAGCAGGCATCGCGGAGTTGGAACATCTGCTTTGATGAGACAGTCAAAGAATATGACTTTATCAAAAATCCAGATGAACCGTGCATATATAGTAAAGTTGTGGCCAGAAGTGTCGTATTCCTCGTCTTGTACGTGGATGACATTCTATTGATAGGAAATGACATTCCTATGCTACAATCTGTCAAAGGATTCTTGTCACACAGGTTCTCCATGAAAGACCTGGGTGATGCCTCTTACATTCTGGGGATCCGGATCTATCGTGATAGATCCAAGAGGATGTTGGGACTTTCGCAGTCCAGGTATATCGACACTGTACTGAAAAGATTCAGTATGGAAGATTCTAAGCGCGGTAATCTACCGGCTTGTCACGGAATCACCCTCTCCAAAGAGATGTCTCCCAAGACTGATTTGGAAAGGGAACGCATGTCTATTATACCCTACGCTTCTGCGGTAGGCTCTATAATGTATGCGATGTTGTGTACCAGACCAGATGTAGCTTACGCACTAAGCGTGGTAAGCCGGTATCAGTCAGACCCAGGGGAGAAACACTGGATAGCAGTAAAGAACATTCTCAAGTACCTGAGGAGGACTAAGGAGATGTTCTTGGTTTACGGCGGAAAAGACCTCAGGTTGGAGGCCTTTGCTGATTCCGGCTTCCAGAGTGATAAGGACGATTCCAAGTCCATGTCGGGTTATGTCTTTACCCTCAATGGAGGGGCGGTGTGCTGGAAGAGCTCCAAGCAGGACACCGTTGCTGACTCGACGATGGAAGCGGAGTATATAGCTGCTTGCGATGCCGCAAAAGAAGCAGTCTGGATGAAGAAGTTCCTAACAGAACTTCAGGTGGTTCCTACCATAGTTGATCCAATACCTCTGTATTGCGACAACAACGGAGCTATAGCTTTAGCGAAGGAACCAAGGTCCCATCAGAAGTCCAGACACATCTTGAGGCGGTATCACCTGATCAGGGAGATCATTGATCGTCAGGAGATCGAGGTTCGGAGAGTTGCTTCAGAAGAGAACATTGCTGATCCATTCACGAAGGCCCTTCCTCAGATTCAGTTCGAGAGGCTACTCGAGATCATTGGTCTGCGATATGCCAGTACATGGCCCTAGTGCAAGTGGGAGATTGTTAGTGTTTATGCCCTAGAAGGCCATTACTGTATCATACTAGCTTGTATATTACTTAATGGAAGCTTGGGATATTCACATGTATATAACAGTCTTGCTAAACATGGTAGTATGCTACTTGGTTTTTCTATCTTAATATGTGAGTGTACGTATTGATAGAGCTCTTAGGATCTTGCTTGTCTACCAGCGTTGTGATGGCAGTCACACTAGTGGGGGCTGGGTAGTCTACAAGCACATCCTTATTCAGGTCCCCGGTCGTTGGATTATCGAGACAGAGCATCGATACTCCGGAGTAGACTGGTGTGTACGCTTCTCATCCCAGTTGGGGAGATGGTCTGTCCCACAGCCATCAGTACGTCGTACTGGAGATAGTATACAGGTGCTCGTTAGGTTACGGGTACACCGGACAGGACTCACAGGGAACTGTTGGTTGGTTTGATACCAGTCGTCAGTGAACAGTTCCCAGGTGACATGAGTACAGCGTAGTCCGCAGACTTGACACTGCTACTTCGCCTCGAGTGTGTCCCACTGTTCTTAGATTGCTACCCTACCACGGCTCAAAGGAGTCGTGCAAACAGGTAGCAGTTGGGTGCAGTCCCGAGCACTTGGAGGCAGTGGCGGTTAGACAGGATTCGTCCCTCCCGGTATTGGGAGTAGATATCGTGCTGTGTCAGAGAGCCATTACGCAAAGTCCCTGGCCAGGGCAAGCGAGATTTGCTGGTAGGTTCCAGTAGTTTCTCAGGGTGTAATGGGCTTTACTCCGACACGACTTATACCGCTATTAGGGGACTGACGCTTGCCGCCCCCCTAGGCCCGATATGCGATAGTCTTGGACGAACGGACCGGACTGTATGGAGATTGTCACATCAGACTCAGTAGGAGTTCGGATGGGTTTACTCATCAGCCTTCTTATCGACAACTACCTGGGGACCGTTACGTACAGCTAGTGCCGCTTGCGGTCTGTGGTTAAACCCACTGCCAGCGTAGTAGTCGAGTCTCTAGAGTCCCACACAGAGAGTTTCCTACTCCAGGCGAAACGATATAGAGGTTGCATGGTTTTGCGACAAAGGGTTCGGACGCATACGTGCGTTTACGCGCGTACGACTTTCGGACAGTTTTTACCAGTCGGCTTTGGTTTAAGCCAGTTACTGGTATCCGGTTATTGGATTTTTACAGTCTAAAGTTTTTCCGTATTTTTACGGATCGGAGGGGCGTTCTCGTAATTACTCGAGAAGCTTCTAGAAGATGTGACTAAGGAGGTTTCTTTTGGATAAGAGAGTGAGTCATGGTGGTGATTCATTCATTTCATTAATGCACATTTATTGCTTAATGACTCATGCTAATGAATCACCACTAGATATTTCATGAAGCATGCTTATTCATTTCTTTTTATTCATTATTGAAAAATAAGAATGCTTCATAATATTATGATACACTCTCTCTCTTCTCTCATTATCTCATCTCACATTCTCTCTCCTCAAGCTCTCATCTTCAAACCCTAATCCTTAATCCTCATGTGTTGAGATCAAAGGATTAGTTAGACTAAACAATCCATAACCTACACTCTACATCATCCTTTCATCTTTGATTAGCAATCAAAGTTGATTAGTTACCTCAAGTTAGAGGTTTAGCTTGGAGTTTCGCTCTCGGGTGGATCGTCTACTACCTAGAGAAGGCCGAGGAGAACAAAGGAGGACACAAAGACGAAGGACTAGTTTCGATCGGTATAATCCCTTAACACTATAGTTTAGTATAGCTTTGTGTTTGGTTATTATTTGTTTAGCTTCGATTCAAGCGGTTAGTCGATGTTCGTTGTTTAAACTTGATCGTTTTTGAAAATTCCGCCTCCCCATAAGTACTGGGGTGTACTACATCGACTTACAGTCCCTTTGCTGCGATCACCGGGATCCCGGACTCTAGCGATGGTTTCGTCGGGGAAATGAGCGGGCTAGGTCGTTGACTTCGATGCCGAAGATGATCTACGTCGAGGCAACTCTAACTCAAGCTCCATCTTCACTAGGTCATCAAACTTGTGAAGAAAACACCCTATACAACATGGCAAGTGGTAGAGGATGAAGAAATAGGAAGTGGGTTCACTTTGGATTTGGATTTCTCACTTGGATTCATCACTTGATAATTTTCAAGCAAGCTTTCTTCTTTTCTTCATGAAGAAGAAGAAGAAGAGAATAGAAAAAGAATTAATGAATAATAATAAATCAAGTGATCTTATCATAATGCAACCATGGGTGAATCTAACACATGTAGAGAATAAACTAGGGTTTAGGTTTAATGGTTAGGTTAAGGCAAAAGACAAAATGGCTAGACTTATCAAAGCTTCATGAAGCTTCAAGAATAAAACAAAGAAAGCCACCATATTTGTTTTTGCCAAAATGAATAAAGAAAATAAATAAAAACAAATTAAAACCTAACCATTAACCTAAAGATGGTTTAAAGCAAACATACACCCAAGTTTGCATGTATCATCAAACATGATACAATTTAGTGCACAAAAATATATCACATATACTACTTGTGCACATCAAGTGAGAAAATCCATCTTAAGTGAACAAATACTAGTTAATGTAAAGTAATATATCAAATATATAATTATACATTAAATCATTAAATCAACACTTGATTTAATGATCCGGTCATACTGCATATAACCGACTAATATCAAGTGTATCAATATATCGAATCAACACTTGATTCGGTAACCCGGCTATATCACATATAACCGACCGATGATACAAATCGCGAGAATGGAATACAGTATCACATACAGGTATTATTCTCGGTCCCGCACATATCTCATATGTGCTCCTATTTCGTTTCGCTTGAGCCAGGAAACCTCTGTGTAGGACTCTAAAGACTCGTCAATACGCCGGCAGCAGGTGATGATCATATCAAACACCCACAAGCCGTAAGCGGTCTGCTAAACGTAACGGCCACCTGGGTATTGAGCGATCAGAAGATCAACGAGCAAGCCCGCTCACACTCCTGTGAATCCAACCAGTAACACTTACCGTTCAGTCCGGTCTCGTCGTCTGATATGTCGCATATCTCGCCTAGGGATGGTAAACGTCAGACCCCAGTAGCTCGATAAGTCGTGTCGATATGAGGTCTATAAAAGTTCGAGAAACTACTGGTAACACTTACCAGTAAATCTCAGCAACCCTGGCCAGGGATTTCCGGTTATTGCCAATCGAACACAGCGCAACATCAACTCCCTATACCGGGAGAGACGAATCCCCTCCTATCGCTCATTGCCTCCATGTGATTCGGGATTGTACCCAAAAACTACCATTTTGCACGCCCTCTTGGACGTGGTAAGGTGGAAATCAAAGCACAGTGGGAATCACACAAGACTTTATGACGATCTCGGGTCAACAGACTAACCTGTACCAGTGTCACCAGAGAACTGCCATCTGACGTAAGGTATAATACCATCTGGGAGTTCTCGGCGAGTCCTTCCAGTGTACCCAGTCTCCACTGAGCAACCGTATATCATCTCCGATGTCAAACACCAATGGATATGGGATCATCCATCGCCTATCTGTATGGGTCGAGAAGGTATACGCTAGTCTACTCTGGTATATCGATGCCCCGTCTCGATACACCCATGACTAGGGACCTTGAAGGATGTACTTATGGACTACCATGTCCCCACTAGTATGATCCGCATCATAGTCCAGGTAGTCAAGTACACATCCTAAGGGCTTTACCAACATGTAACAGAGAGACAATCAGTGTACACGTTAAGATAAAGAGCAACCAGATAGCATACTATCATGTCGAGCAAGAAATTCCTCCCTATATATGTCCTAGCATCCACTACAATATACATACTATGTACAGTAATGGCCTCTAGGGTATACATATAACTAACAATCTCCCACTTGCACCAGGGCCATCTGTAGCATTGGTTGCAGTATCTCTTACTCAACCATCCCATAATCGTCTCTCTCTAGGAAAAGTCCTTTGTGAGTGGATCCTCCGTGTTGTCCTCTGAGTCTGCTCTCCTAACCTGGATCCCCTGGAGATCAACCATCTCCATGATCAGGTGACACTGCCTTAGAATATGTCTGGATCACTGATGGGACGGGCGTTCCTCGGCATAAGCCACGACTCCATTGTCACACAATGGGAGGAACGAAGTTCATTTCATGAACTAATATACACCCAGACTGCCTCTTTGGTAGCATCTTAAGTAGCGATGTATCCCGCCTTTATCGTCTAGTATGCCACGGTATCTAGCTTGGAACTCTTCCAACTTACCGTCCCTTTACTGAGGGTAAAGACAATGCCTGTGACTGACATTCAGTCATCCTTATCACTCTGGAACCTTTCCAGTGATTCTTCCCAAGATCAATTGATACCATCTCACTACAATTAGTGAGTTTCCTAATATCCAATTAGATCTATCTCATAGATCCAAAACCCAGGATTTAGTAGGTATCATTGTGATCCTTTATGGAGAATCATTGTGATAAGCGGAGATTGACCAAGCGTAGCATAGGAAACTCCTTCCCCATCTAGAGTATGTCATCCACGTACTCTATGAGGATCACCACCATACTCCCTACTACCTTTTTGTATATACAAGGTTCATCTACCATTTTGATGATGTCAAACTCTTTGACTAACACATCAAAACAGATGTTCCAACTCCGCGATGCCTGCTTTATCACATAAAACATCTTGCTCACGTTTCTGCTGCTCCCACTGTCTACGAAGCCCTCTGGCTGTGTACTTATAGACGCTCTCTTCTAAAACATCATTTTAGAAAAGCAGTCATGACACCCAACCACCAGATATCGTAGTCATGGTATGTAGCCGTGGCAAGTAGGATCTGGATGGACTTAAGCATAGCTCCTTAGAAAAGGTTTCATCATATCCATACCTGGTCAATGATGCAAACCTTTAACAAGTCTAGCTTTGAAAGTCTCAACTTTTCCATGTGCACCAAGTAATCTTCTCAAGATATACTTGCTCCTGATGGGGATTTAACCCTTCATATAAAGCAACCAAAGTCCATACTTTGTTGGTGTACATGGATTCCATCTCAGATCGCTAAGCATCCAGCCATTCTTACAGAGTCCCACTCCTGATGGCCAGCTCGAAACTAGTTGGGTCATCATCTCATGATGCAATCCTCGCTCCCACTGTCATAGAGAAACCAAAGTATCTCTCAGGTGGGTGAGGAACCCTACTAGATCGGTGGAGAGGCTAAGGTTCGTCGGGGACTATTGAATCGTTTGGTTCTGTCATATCATCAGCTGTAGTTTCGTATAGCTGGAACCTTTCCAGTTCTACAGAACAGACCTTGCCTCGAGCTTGTCCGGATTTTGCTTTTAGACATAGGCTGGACAACCCCAAATCTTAACTAACTTAAGATATGGGCTCTTCCCTTTCCATATTACATATGAAGTGGTAGGCAACTGATTTGATTTGAACCCTATTCAATAGGTATGCAGCTTTTCAAATGCATAACTCCCAAAAGGAAATAGGAAACTCAGTAGTACTCATCATAGAGCATACCATATCATATAGGGTGTGATTGCTCCGCCCCGATACACCGTTGTGCTGTGGTATATTCAGAGGAGTAACACTGAGAGAGAATCTCATTCTCCTTTAGAATAGTCCAAGAATTCCATGCACAAGTATTCTCTTCCCTGATCTCATCATAGGACATAATACTTATACCCGTATTTTGGTTCTCTACTTTTAACTTATATTCTGTGAATATCTCAAAAGGTTCGGACTTATGTTTCAACAGGAACATATGACTGAATCTTGAGAGATCATCAGAGAATGTAATGAAGTATAAAGAGCCGGTCCTGGCATGTGTAGACAGGGGACCTAACATACATCATCATGTATCAGTCCCAAGAGTTTACTAACTCTTTCTCTGTTTCCAGTAAACAGAGCTATGGTCATCTTATCTCTGTGACATGACTGGCAAGTTTCACAAGATGTAAATTCAAACCGATTTAAATATGCATCTTTAATGTAACTTAAGCTAGTCGGGTCGCATTGATATGACCTAGTCTACAATGCCTCAAGAAGGATTCGTTCATTTCTGAACTCTTCCTCTTGTGTGCGTTCCGTATACTAAGAACTGTAGTTTGATTTAGAACATCAATGCTTTTAGATAACGTGTCTGAACCGATCAACTTTTGATATAGGAAATGTTCAAAACATTATCCAACAATACAAAATTTTATCATTTCTTTACTAATAAAGAGACTGATATGATTTTGTATATCAGGTTCGGTATCTAATAACATTCGTTCAGAATCAATGTATTTGGAATACAGGGTGATAGTGACCAACAGACTTGGCTGCAACATTTGCACCGTCTTCTGTCTCATGAAACTTATCACCCGTTCTCGGTTCTTTACCTATCTGTAGCCCATGTAACAGATTACATATGCGGGATCCTGATTGGGTATCAAATACTCAGGACGTAAAGGATACTGAGAAACGGTTCTATGTAACAAACACACCCGAAGATGATGCATCAACATGTACTTTCTTCATTTGGGCGGCACGGGAATTCTGGTAATCCCCTAAATCCTGCTCTGTCTTATAACATTTATAAGTTGGAGCGGGACCAATGTTCCCCAGCTCAGTATAACAAGCGGGTTCGGTCAATATATCCGTTTTTTTATCTTGATTAAGGCGTGATATGGTCGCTACCAGGAGAGAGAGAGAGAGAGAGAAGAAAACACTCAGCGTGCGCTCTTGCAAGATCAGATTGGTTATTATTTTATCTAATCAGGATGGCTCCCACTGTTTTTATCAAATCTTCCTTCAAACCTTAAAAGGAAAGACTAGCCGGGATTAATTACACGCTACAAGTTCGCCAATCTTTCAGCCAGGACAGTGTCGGTACATTGAGGGAGGTTCCCCGTGCTTTCGCACGGACCTAATTAAAGTAAACCTCGTTTTCCCAGAGGCGTAACCCCGTTGACACATTTCTAGACACCTACTTGATCGGCTAATTATAATGTGTAAAACTCTCCCAGGAGTAACTCTTACTTGCAGCGGGTATCGGGATCCAACTATCTCATAGAAGGTATGCAATCTCATTGCAAATTTCAACACTTGAAATTCCCGATAATATTTTGCCCCTAGCCTCCTATGACCTTGACAAAGGCCAACAAACCATAGGCTGCTAGTCAAGTTCAACCCGTCATTTCTTGATTGAATTAAACCCACCCGAACGGCCCTTGACAAAGGCCAACAAGGTTGCTCGACTACCCTAATCCAACCTGCATCATATGCATAAGCAGATAAGTACTATTCAGCTACCGCACACTACGCCTTGACAAAGGCCAACAAACGCAGCACGAATACTAAACAGTCCTTATCTGAAATGACGGAGGGCTACGACAGGTTTTTCTGGAAACCTATTGCGTAATGAACTTGATATCGTTGTAGAATCAAATGATTTTAAAATGGAGTGCTTTTGAGGCTTTTCTAGTTTTGCTAAAGGGGTCACTCCCGGTGAAGGGATCGTCGGCCCTTTCCTCATCGAATAAGGTGCAGGATATATCATATATACCGCTGTGCAAAGCAAAAACTATAGAAGCAATCAAAAGAAAAATCGAGGGGTGTAGCATCTGCCAGTTATTGCTAAAGGGGTCACTCTCGGTGAAGGGATCTCGGCCCTTTCCTTATCGAATAAGGTGCAGGATGTTCTACAAGGAACACCGCGATGCAAAACAAGAACTGTAGCTATCTGTTTTTGAAAATTCGATTCCACAACATCTTAGGTTTCTTTTCTTTCATTAATCATATTAATGAAATCTCATCATTTAAATCACCTAAACATCACAGATAAATACGACGTACACTTATGCCATCCGCATTCGCCTCGATGTCCCCTCGTGCACCGTTAGGTTAGGTGACTAACGGCAGAGCGGGACAGGGCTAGCGCGGGTGTAAAACATAAGTAACGTCTCTATAATATATCGTATATACTATATATAGTATCCATCACAGCATATCAAATGATCACATCACAGATATCGCAGCAGAAGAAACATATGAAACATTGGATATACTAGGACGTCCGTGTTTTTAATACGAGCCAGTATAAAACACGGATTCCACGGTCGCGATGAATAGCCAAACCCACACCCCTAGACCCCTACGAGAGCGGCAAGCAACCCTACCAATTCTAGGGTTAGGAGACCCGGACTCGACTCCTCGAGATGGTCTCCCACTGGACCCTAGAACCCGGTTACTTGTGCTCCCCTCCTTGGGTCTATCCTAGTGCGGAAAAGTAAATAATATACAATGGTGACATCTTCCGCAACCTGGAAGTGCCCCAATAAAAGAATATTACATACAAGTTTTTACATGAATGAAAATGAAAAACACTCATCTCACATAAAAAAACCCGGCTATTCATAACGCGACGATCCAATATAACATATCCAGCAAAACATAACATCACATGTCATCAACGTAAGTAAATATGCCCATCCCAATTGTCGTTGACATATAGCAACGAAACCGGCGATATCACATATTACACTTACGGTCGCAGAAAATAAAGTGTAAAACTACAACAGTTGGAATCCGCAACCTCCTTAGACATCGCATGCCTAATCAAATGAATTCCTTAGACATCGCATGCCTAACGATTATAAACCCCGCATTTTAGTCTCTTTATCGAAAACTCTTTTCAATATCTAGTCGGGCAATTCAATAAGATTCCCGACATCCAGAACGAATGCTCGTCGCAAAATTTAGTGGACGGTCGCACCCCCGATACAGTCGACGAAGTGCACTAAGGCAGAACACCGCCACCGCGAGCATCCGAACGGATGCTTTCGGCGATGGGGTTCTCCTACAGTCACTTGGTCGGGGCTATGGGGTGTGGCTGTCTATTATGTTTACCCGGCGAGTATCCGCGTACACTACGTGATTGCGACGGACTTTTGATCACATCAAAATTCCGTGGCAACCGATCAAGTGAGACCAAACTGCTATGTTTATAACATCCAAATCAGTTATCTCATAACTACTTGTGGATTCCAATTATTGTATCACATTCCGGATAAATAGAAAATGTTAAACTTTCCGATCGAACAATCAAACACCCAAGTTTTCCTGAAACAGCTCAACACTTGAAATAAGTTTAAAAAACATTCACTTCATGCCACAGTACCAACGGTCCAGCCGTAGAAGGGTCAAGCCAACGCCTCACATGTGGCACGCCGTACTGCCCCAAACCCTAAGGTTCAAAGGGCAGTTCAAGACGGTCACATAATCGAGTTAAGGTTTGTTGTCTTCTAGAGGGTCCATCGCGTTACTTGAACTACTTAGACGTTCTTAAACCACGGAAAGATCCAACACTTGGAAATTTCCCGGCAGGGGAAAAATTGAGTATTTATATCCGGTCGAACTTTTCAACATGTTCTAAAATTACCCGGAAAAACATAAACGAGGTTAAACCGATCGAAACATTGAGTCCCCAAAAGAACCCAGAAAACTCAACTGTTGAGTATAAATTAAAAATTCCCATAATAATCAGGATATTCATATAGAGGTTACTGTATCAAAATAAAACAATGATGTGACGTCACGACCGCGGAACCGCCGCACGAGCAGTCTCATGCCGCGGTTCCGCGGTGAATATATCGATTTAGGGTCACGTATTTAACAGTAACTCCTGGAAAACCCTGCTTATTTTTCTGAGTATTTTTAATTCACAAAAAACCACATTTTCAGAAAATGTACAGAAAGGGGTATCGATTAGGGTTTCGGGGTTCGATCGGGTTTCTAACATCGTCTACACATCGCCTAAAGCTCTAGCTAGGCTCTGATACCACTGCAGGGATCCTAGGCACACTCAAGAGGTTCCACAAGGTATCAACCATGCCAAATTCAAATTTTACATGTGCCGAGAAACCCTAAACTAGATCGATAACTAGAGGTAAAGGCGAAACAACAACAAGTTAACAACTTAACTACTAAGTGAATGGAAATACAACCTTTGTAGATCCGGTCCACCACTTCTTTAGTTCCATTATGACGTCCTTTTGCTGCGATCACCGGGATCCCGGACTCTAGCGATGGTTTCGTCGGGAAAATGAGCGGGCTAGGTCGTTGACTTCGATGCCGAAGATGATCTACGTCGAGGCAATTCTAACTCAAGCTCCATCTTCACTAGGTCATGAAACTTGTGAAGAAAACACCCTATACAACATGGCAAGTGGTAGAGGATGAAGAAATAGGAAGTGGGTTCACTTTGGATTTGGATTTCTCACTTGGATTCATCACTTGATAATTTTCAAGCAAGCTTTCTTCTTTTCTTCATGAAGAAGAAGAAGAAGAAGAAGAGAATAGAAAAAGAATTAATGAATAATAATAAATCATGTGATCTTATCATAATGCAACCATGGGTGAAGCTAACACATGTAGAGAATAAACTAGGGTTTATGTTTAATGGTTAGGTTAAGGCAAAAGACAAAATGGCTGGACTTATCAAAGCTTCATGAAGCTTCAAGAATGAAACAAAGAAAGCCACCATATTTGTTTTTTCCAAAATGATAAAGAAAATAAATAAAAACAAATTAAGACCTAACCATTAACCTAAAGATGGTTTAAAGCAAACATACACCCAAGTTTGCATGTATCATCAAACATGATACAATCTAGTACACAAAAATATATCACATATACTACTTGTGCACATCAAGTGAGAAAATCCATCTTAAGTGAACAAATACTAGTTAATGTAAAGTAATATATCAAATATATAATTATACATTAAATCATTAAATCAACACTTGATTTAATGATCCGGTCATACTGCATATAACCGACTAATATCAAGTGTATCAATATATCGAATCAACACTTGATTCGGTAACCCGGCTATATCACATATAACCGACCGATGATACAAATCGCGAGAATGGAATACAGTATCACATACTGGTATTATTCTCGGTCCCGCACATATCTCATATGTGCTCCTATTTCGTTTCGCTTGAGCCAGGAAACCTTTGTGCAGGACTCTAAAGACTCGTCAATACGCCGGCAGCAGGTGATGATCATATCAAACACCCACAAGCCGCAAGCGGTCTGCTAAACGTAACGGCCACCCGGGTATTGAGCGATCAGAAGATCAACGAGCAAGCCCGCTCACACTCCTGTGAATCCAACCAGTAACACTTACTGTACAGTCCGGTCTCGTCGTCTGATATGTCGCATATCTCGCCTAGGGGTGGTAAACGTCAGACCCCAGTAGCTCGATAAGTCGTGTCGATATGAGGTCTATAACAGTTCAAGAAACTACTGGTAACACTTACCAGTAAATCTCAGCAACCCTGGCCAGGGATTTCCGGTTATAGCCAATCGAACACAGCGCAACATCAACTCCCTATACCGGGAGAGACGAATCCCCTCCTATCGCTCATTGCCTCCATGTGATTCGGGACTGTACCTAAAAACCACCGTTTTGCACGCCCTCTTGGACGTGGTAAGGTGGAAATCAAAGCACAGTGGGAATCACACAAGACTCTATGACGATCTCGGGTCAACAGACTAACCTGTACCAGTGTCACCAGAGAACTGCCATCTGACGTAAGGTATAATACCATCTGGGAGTTCTCGGTGAGTCCGTCCAGTGTACCCAGTCTCCACTGAGCACCCGTATATCATCTCTGATGTCAAACACCAATGGATATGGGATCATCCATCGCCCATCTGTATGGGTCGAGAAGGTATACGCTAGTCTACTCTGGTATATCGATGCCCCGTCTCGATACACCCACGACTAGGGACCTTGAAGGATGTACTTATGGACTACCATGTCCCCACTAGTATGATCCGCATCATAGTCCAGGTAGTCAAGTACACTTCCTAAGGGCTTTACCAACATGTAACAGAGAGACAATCAGTGTACACGTTAAGATAAAGAGCAACCAGATAGCATACTATCATGTCGAGCAAGAAAGTCCTCCCTATATATGTCCTAGCATCCACTACAATAAACATCCTATGTACAGTAATGGCCTCTAGGATATACATATAACTAACAGGATTGACATAGGCTGTGTTCCGCAAGGACCAGGATCAGCTCTGGACGTTTCCCACGGGGTCAGGATTGACATAGGCCGTGTTCCACGAAACCAGGATTTGCTCTGGGCTCTTCCTACGGGGTCAGGATTGACATAAGCCATTTTCAGCAAGGACCAGGATCCGCTCTCGACGTTTCCTACGAGGTCAGGATTGACATAGGCCGTGTTCCACGAAACCAGGATTTGCTCTGGGTGCTTCCCACGGGGTCAGGATTGACATAAGCCGTGTTCTGCAAGGACCAGGATCCGCTCTGGACGTTTCCCACGGGGTCAGGATTGACATTGGCCGTGTTCCACGAAACCAGGATTTGCTCTTGGCGCTTCCCACGGGGTCAGGATTGACATAGGCCGTGTTCCGCAAGGACCAGGATCCGCTCTGGACGTTTCCTATGAGGTCAGGATTGACATAGGCCGTATTCCACTAGACCAGGATTTGCTCTGGATGCTTTCCACAGGGTCAGGATTGACATAGGCCGTGTTCCGCAAGGACCAGGATTTGCTCTGGACATTTCCCATAGGGTCAGGATTGACATAGGCCGTGTTCCACTAGACCAGGTTTTGCTCTGGATGCTTCCCACGGGGTCAGGATTGACATAAGCCGTGTTCCGTAAGAACCAGGATCCACTCTGGACGTTTCCCATGGGGTCAGGATTGACATAGGTCATGTTCCACGAAACCAGGATTTGCTCTGGGCGCTTTCCACGGGGTCAGGATTGACATAAGTCGTATTCCGCAAGGACCAGGATCCGCTCTTGACCTTTCCCACGGGGTCAGGATTTACATAGGTCGTGTTCTATGAAACCAGGATTTGCTCTGGGCGCTTCCTACGGGGTTAGATTTGACATAGGCCGTGTTCCGCAAGTACCAGGATCCGCTCTGGACGTTTCCCACGGGGTCAGGATTGACATAAGCCGTGTTCCACTAAACCAGGATTTGCTCTGGATGCTTCCTACGGGGTCAGGATTGACATAAGCCGTGTTCCGCAAGGACCAGGATTTGCTCTGGACGTTTTCCACAGGGTCAGGATTGACATAGGCCGTGTTCCACTAGACCAGGATTTGCTCTGGATGCTTCCCACGGGGTCAGGATTAACATAAGTCGTGTTCCGCAAGGACCAGGATCCGCTCTGGACGTTTCCCACGGGGTCAGGATTGACATAGGCCGTGTTCCACGAAACCAGGATTTGCTCTGGGCGCTTCCCACGGGGTCAGGATTGACATAAGCCGTGTTCCGCGAGGACTAGGAGGGGTTGACTCTCGGTTGTCTGTGCATCGTCGAGTCATGGAACTGGGAACTCCGTCGTAGCTTCGATTTGTTGATGTTGCGTCTGTTGTAATGAAACGAATGTCGAGATGATCTCCAGGCCGTTGTGAACCGTCGAGACTCGGCTCTTTTTCGGATGGAACCTGGGGGGAAGGTATGGTTCCCTCTTCGTTTGTGCCCCTGGATTGTATACAAGGATCGGTGTGATCTTACCTGTAGGGCAAAAAAGTTTCATTTTATATTTTTCTTTCCGCGATGCTCTATCATTTCAGTTTTTACATCGCCAAAGTCGCGATTGCCCAATCATTTCGTCTTTTTTTTGCGGTGCCCAATCATTTCGGCTATTTGTTTAATTTACTCGCTACTTTTTATTGCAAGTTTCCCAATCATTTCGGCTCTTTTTCTATGCATACATTTTTACTTGTTGATTTGCAAGTTACCCAATCATTTCGGCTATTTCATATGCATTTATGGCTCGCTGGCTTTTCGCTGCGAGTTTTGGGATTTGACACCGACTTTGGCATCAGTATCGCTACAACTGGGATATTGCCAGGAGCGAATCATCATTTGCCTTTGTCGATATCAAACAAAGGTGGCTTAGCAAACAGGGTTAAGATCCTGTCGACTAAGGCTTTTGACTTTATGAGCCGTAAGGGTCTCATAAAGGTATTTCTTCCTATGAGTCGTGAGGATCTCATAGGTGCGTTTTCTCCTTAAGAATCGTGAGGAGTCTTAAGTGTATGGTCTCTTATAAGTCGTAAGGATCTTACAAGAGTATTTTCACCTTATAAGTCGAGAGGACTTATAAGGGCTGTCCACTTGTGTAAACATATCCCCAGTCGCGGGTGGGACTTTGTTAGGGAAATATTTATTCACGCCCGTGGATTGTATACAAGGGTCAGTATTGAACCACTTGTAGGGCAACATTGGGGTGTATGACTGCTTAAGAACAGGTTCAGATCCCTGTAGCTTAAGGCTTTGGAATCTTATGAACCGCTTGTAGGGCAAAATAGAGCCTGTTATCTCATCTGCAATTCTTTTCCAGGTGTCCCGACTTCTTGCAGTAATTGCAGACTTTTGATCCTTCAAGACTCTCTCATTCATTATGTTATGAAGCTTCTCTCTCCTTTACTCTCTTCTCAACTCCTTCTTACCCATGTGTTGAGCCTTTCTCTCTTGAGATGATAAATTGAGAGATTTTGAAAGTGTTAAAACCCTACATCCCTAACACCCTATTCCTAGCAAGTTTAGAGTATTAGCTGCTTCACTTGTGGATTTTGATATAGAGCTAGAACTTGGATCAGTTTCCCTTAGGTAGATCATCTTCGGCAAGGGCAGTCGCTTCTCAAGCACGTTTCCGACAGCCTACGGAGCTTGGAGGGGTCTTCCACGATTGGGTGGACATGCTACAAAGGTTGTATTTCTCAACTTTGTATGTTTGCTATGCTAGTTTAGTTGTTTGGATATGATCTTGTTGTTGTGTATGCTTGTGTTGCTCTAGAAATTTTTTGTTGTCTGTTTCCTTCGCTTCCGCTGCGCTACTAGAGAGAACCCGTATCCCTACATAGACATTTAAAGATGGCGACTATATTATTTTATCACTCTATGTGGATGATATGTTCGTAACATGTTCGAATTTCAAGAAAATTCAAAGTATGAAGAAACTGATGGCTGAACAATTCTCCATGAAGGATTTGGGAGAAGCCAAGAAAATTCTGGGCATGAAGATCATTAGAGATAGGCAGCAACGAAAGTTGTGGCTGTCGCAACATGACTACGTGGAGAAGCAAAACCAGTAAGTACGCTTTTAGCGAAGCATTTCAAATTCCGCAAAGAGTTGTGCCCGGCAACTCAAGAGCAGAAAGATGACATGTCACGAGTGCCATATGCATCGGCGGTTGGGAGTTTGATATATGCAATGGTGAGTACACGACCAGATAATGCACAAGAAGTGAGAGTTGTATGTTGGTACATGCAAAACCTGGGGAATGAGCATTAGAATGCAGTGAAGTGGATATTAATATATCTAAAGAGAACATCAACACATTGCTTATGTTTCGGGGGTGACACACTTAATGTGCAAGGTTTTGTTGATGCAGACCGCTTAGGTGAACGAGATGGTGGGAGAATCACAATAGGGTATATATTCACGGTTGGAGGAACATCAGTAAGTTAGATTTCACAATTGCAAAAGATTATTACGTTGTCAACGAAAGAGGCCGAATATGTGACTATCAGAAAGCCACTAAAGAGATGATATGGCTACAAGGGTTACTCGAAGAGTTGGGTAAGAAACATGAGTTCAATACTTTGTGGAGCGATAGTTAAAGTGCAATACATTTGGCCAAAAATATTGCATATCACTCTAAGACAAAGCACATCAAGGCATGGTATAATTTCATACGTATAGCGTTGGAAAATGATGAGTTGATATTGCAGAAGATCGCGGGAGAAAAGAATCCTGCAGATGTGTTCACTAAGATGATAGTCGGAGATAAGCTGGATCTCTGTTGCAGGTTGGTGAAGCTCTCCAAAAAGATTTGATAAGGAGAGAGCAGATAGTGGAATCGTGTGAAGTCTACTAGTTTTTGGGAGTCATGATGGAAGAATCTTCAAGTGGGAGAATGTTGATATCGTGGAGTTTCTTCATGTTGAGACGGCTCATAGTTATGTTGAGCCGGCTCACAAAATATCTGGAATTACCAATTCTTTTCTGTTCGTTTGAGACGGCTCATAGTAATGCTGAGCCGGCTCACGGCATGTCTGGACTTATCAATTCTACTCTGTTCGCATGAGACGGCTCACAGAAAAGTTGAGCCGGCTTAAAGTCATCAGACGTGGGTTTTCTGTGCGAACTGGATATTTCGGTAATACTGTTTAAGTTTATTTAAATAGAATTAGGGTTTGGCGATAAATAGGGTTTCTTATGAGAGATTAAAAGATGCTATTTGAGAAAGGCCATTGGTTTGTCTAGAGAGTGGGTGACGGCTAAGAGAGATTAGAGAGATTTGAAAGAAATTTTCTAGGGTTTGCTTTTGTTGTATTCTTGACTAAAGATCTAGTAGTAATTTTGCAGATTCCGCTCTGGCGGGGGCTAGCCTTACGGTGGGTGAACCTCGTAAACAAATACCGTGTCTCTTTCTGGTTTGATTCTCTTATTCTTTCGTTGTTATATCTTTCGTTGTTTATTGCGTATTGCGTTGTCGGCCGTTTAACATAGTTCTTGCTTCTCCCCCAACAGCAATTGCGGCCTAAAAGACTTGTATTTAAATGATTAATGTAAAACGACCGTTATATTTTTAGCCAGCCGATGACTATATATTAAATGTAAAATATCAATTCCTTGCAATAAATGACGGTTCATCTGTGAAATATTTTTAGGCTAAATTGCACAAATATGCCTATAAACTTTCACATTTTTTGCGATTGATACCATGAGCTTTAGAAATTGCAAATAACCACTATAAACTACCATCCCCAACTGTATCTAAATACTATCAACTATTCTTCCGTCAGCAATCGTTATATTTAACTGTCACGTCAGCAATCTATGAGCCGTTTTCTCCATTTTACCGTTATGTTCCCATTCAACCTTTGAAATCTTCAACTTCAGAAAAGAAAAGAAAAATAAAAAAAATAAATAAAGCTAACTAAAATCAAGTGCATCATCATCAACATCAGCTTTGCCTCCATTCCCGCCCTTCACCTCCCTTCGCTCTCGTGACCATCAAATCCTCTGCCGCCGCCTCCGCCGCCTCCACTTTTGTCATCGCTGATGAGGACAAGTTTTTCTTCTATGGACCGAGCCCATGCCTCCTCTAAGCGCCCTCCCATTCTTTCTTTCTTTCTCAAGCAAACCCTCAATTAATCTCCAAAACCTTCCATCATCACTAAAATAACAATCCCAACCTCTCTCTTAATTCATTCCTAAATCCAAAAATCACTCCTCAACATTAGTTCTCCTTCATCGTCACTTGTTCCTTCCTCGAGATCAATTTGTATGCAACTCTTTTCTCTTCAACTTCATCTTCTTGAAAGACAAGCCAACGAGATCGTTAGGGACGAGCATGGTCTCACCTTCGACGGCGATGGAAAGATAGAAACTGGAGATAATTTCGGGCAGCAACCGGTGTTGTATTTTTTGCAAGAGAGGTCAACTCTATCCGGGCAAAATATATTGCGTGGCTCCAGTGGAGGAATCACCTCGATCCATGGCGGTTGAAGAGGAGACACGACCAGATCTTGAAAATGAGAGACTGCATGTCATCGGCGGCGGTGGCGGCGCCGAGGGAGAGGCCGAGGTGGCGCCAAGGGAGAGGCGGAGGACCACGTGGAGAAGGAGGGCCTAGAACTAGGAGAGATAAAAGGGAAAGGATAATTAAATAAAGAAATATTTTAAATTGAAAAAAGATTAATAAAAAATCGAGAGTTCATTAATACACAAAATTTAATGTTGTACGGTAGTTATGTCAGAAAAATAGTTCTTGGTAGTTACTTGATATTTTTAAAGTTTATGGTATCAATCGGCAAAAGACTTGAAATTTAATGATACATTTGTGCAATTCAACCACATTTTTAAGCATTGTATTCTTGAAAGTTACTGCCTGAATCAGGTTTTGTTTTATACCCAGAGGTGTCATAATGACATGTGCCAGTTTGACTTTCGGGTTGGATCACTTAAAATATAAATCTTGGATCTTAATTTTACTATCTGTTAAAACATTATCCGCAACCAATCTGTACATTTATAAATATTATTGGGTCGACTTGATGCGTTGATTTGTGGGTTTTGCCCGGTACACCACCAGATTGACTTGATGCATGAGTTTGTGGATTTTAGCAGGCTCATAGTGATAAAAAGTAAAGAATTTTCATTAATTTTCCTAGTATGATAATAACTATTTGAAATTAAAAATATATTATGAATGCTGGCAAGTTTTTTTTAAGAATATACTTTAATATAGTTATTGTCTTTCGTTAAGATAGTATCTTGTACGAAGCGATACACGTGTTCAAATAAAAATCATGTTTAAATTTTTAAATTTGAATTCAAAAAAATTAGAGAATATTAAAATTTACCTGGTAAGAGTTGTAATTTGTTTTCAAAATGATGCACGATGGTTGTGGTGGTTATTTAAGATCGGTAGAGATGATTGTTTAGTTATAACCGGTTTAGTTGATTATCGTATTTATTAAATATTTGTTATAGAAATCTTGCATTTGAATTTTTTTGCAGCTGATGTGATGCTATTTGAGGCTACCTTACACCATCAAATTGAAATAAATTTGAAGACCCGGGTTTTGTGGTTATAATAGTAGAGATGTGTTGAGCTCAGAAAGTTTATGCACACAACTCTTCCATTAAATTGCAAAAACATTTTTCATAATTAACGCTTTCTTGGCAAATTCAAGGGTCCCTGGGTGTGTGTATTGTGTGCTTGTGTGTGGTGTGTGCATGGGTGTATTTGTGTGTGTCGTGTGCATATGTTAGGGCTAGCGGGCTACCGGCAAAAAAGGAAACATTTTCATAATACGATTAAATTACCCTTTAACTTCTGCATGAATGACTCGTTTATCCGTGCTTACTCGAACACCCAAACGTCCGTAATTGATCTAGTGATGGACATGAAATTTACCACCCTGGGCATTATTACCCAAACCTGTATTACTCTCTACTCGCTCACGGATGCCCCAGCCTACCCGTTTGACACCTCTAGTCATGCCTAAGAACTTCTAGTTGACTGGTAGTAAGCCTTCATGGGTGAAACCTCTTAAGAGGGCCATTTTCTCTCTCCCCATATCACGAGTGAGACTTGTTGTTTTTATTTTATGATTATGTGATCGGTTTGCTTTTTTTTTTTCTGGATTAGCCCGCAAGGCTCATCCTAGCACACAACATGCACATACGCATCTAATGGACTCATGAATTTGCCCTGAAAGCATCAATTTGTGGTCACTTCCACTCCCCGGATGCTACCTCTATTAATCCTGAAAATATTTAGAGTCAAACAGATACACACCAATACACACCATAAGAGATTTAAACTTGGGTTGCTCCTATATCAGCTTAAATGTTCTACTACTGTATTAAAACTTAAAAATTATGATGATTAATGAGAGAAAATTTAATATCTTCAAATTTATGATGATTATGGGATTGGAACTCGGAACTTATAGTTATAACCGATTTAGTTGATTATCGTATTTATTAAATATTTGTTATAGAAATCTTGCATTTGAATTTTTTTGCAGCTGATGTGATGCTATTTGAGGCTACCTTACACCATCAAATTGAAATAAATTTGAAGACCCGGGTTTTGTGGTTATAATAGTAGAGATGTATTGAGCTCATAAAGTTTATGCACACAACTCTTCCATTAAATTGCAAAAACATTTTTCATAATTAACGCTTTCTTGGCAAATTCAAGGGTCCCTGGGTGTGTGTATTGTGTGCTTGTGTGTGGTGTGTGCATGGGTGTATTTGTGTGTGTCGTGTGCATATGTTAGGGCTAGCGGGCTAGCGGCAAAAAAAGGAAACATTTTCATAATATGATTAAATTACCCTTTAACTTCTGCATGAATGACTCGTTTATCCGTGCTTACTCGAACACCCAAACGTCCGTAATTGATCTAGTGATGGACATGCAATTTACCACCCTGGGCATTATTACCCAAACCTGTATTACTCTCTACTCGCTAGTGGATGCCCCAGCCTACCCGTTTGACACCTCTAGTCATGCCTAAGAACTTCTTGTTGACTGGTAGTAAGCCTTCATGGGTGAAACCTCTTAAGAGGGCCATTTTCTCTCTCCCCATATCACGAGTGAGACTTGTTGGTTTAAATATTATGATTATGTGGTCGGTTGCTTTTTTTTTTCCTGGATTAGCCCGCAAGGCTCATCCCAGCACACAACATGCACATACACATCTAATGGACTCATTAATTTGCCCTGAAAGCATCAATTTGTGGTCACTTCCACTCCCCGGATGCGACCTCTTTTAATCCTGAAAATAACTTGGGTTGCTCCTATATCATCTTAAATGTTCTACTACTGTATTGAAAAACTTAAAAATTATGATGATTAATGAGAGAAAATTTAATATCTTCAAAATCATGGTTTGGTATTTGGAATGTATAGTTATAACCGATTTAGTTGGGCGCACATAAAAGCCTGTGGGCATTTTCTCTCTCCCCGTATCACGAGTGAGACTTGTTGGTTTAAATATTATGATTATGTGGTCGGCTGCCTTTTTCTTTCCTGGATTAGCCCGCAAGGCTCATCCCAACACACAACATGCACATACACATCTAATGGACTCATTAATTTGTCCTGAAAGCATCACAATTTGTGGTCACTTCCACTCCCCGGATGCGACCTCTTTTAATCCTGAAAATAACTTGGGTTGCTCCTATATCATCTTAAATGTTCTACTACTGTATTGAAAAACTTAAAAATTATGATGATTAATGAGAGAAAATTTAATATCTTCAAAATCATGGTTTGGTATTTGGAATGTATAGTTATGGAATGTATAGTTATAACCGATTTAGTTGGGCTTATAGGATGGAATATTACCCCACATGGCCTTTTGATACATTTGAAAATTTAATCAACCAAAAGGCCTTAGTGCGTAGGTGAGGTTCTCATGTATAATTTATACTCATGTGCATCACGTATTATTCTTGATGTGGTATTATTCCTAATACCCCTCACATCCAACATGTGCACCCACGATTTTGAATTTATTTTTATTTTTTTGTTGCCATTTGAATTACGATAGCACACGTGCTATACTTATAGAGGTGCCATTAGTGGCGTCAAGATCACCTAAGCTCTGAAAGCATAAAACTCGAATTGGAATGGTATGCAGGATGTTGGGCTCACATGAGAGCCCATGTGTAGTCATACGGTGAAATATAACTGCACATTGGCTTTTGATATATGTAAAACTTATCTGACCAAAAGGCTTAAACCAATTGGTGGGATTCTCATCTATATTTTATACTCATGTGTATCTGTAACATTTTGTAAATTATAAAATATTATTTTATAATTTAAATGAGGATATTATGAGTTTTACGGTTATGATAACTAGTATAGATTTGGGTTTTCAGAAATTAGTATAATTATATACCTTTATTTTTGGGATTCGAAAATATGAAAGATATGTTGCATGTCAAGTATTTGTTATTAGGAAATGATATGTGATTTTTGTGATATTTGATAGATTAATTGGAGAGAGAGAAAGCAGCGTGCCTTTCCCTGACCCTCATTTTAACCTTATCCTCACCTTCTTCTCTTTCATCCTCTCGTAATTCTCATGCATTTTTTCTCCTTACAAAAATCTCCTCCTCTCTTGAAAAAATATCCCAACTCACAAATTCAAACCCAAACCCCTTCACCAAAAACCCTTGAATCCTTCATCAAAATTCGTTTTTGAGCCAAGATCTTCAAGTGAAGCCACTTGGAGACTTCAAGTGGAGTCTTCATCAATCTCAAATCCTTTGGAGCTCCATTAAGAGCTTGGATCCCCACTTTTCATCACTCCAATTGGTAAAAATCCCTCTTTTATTCAAGTTCATCAAGTTTTTAAAGTATTAGCCATAGAAAAGTATAATTTTTGCATAAAAATGATAATTTTATGGGTTAAAATCTTTACCCTTGATTTGTAAAATAATCCATTAGTTTCTGATGGATATAGTATGGTTTACTTGGTGATTACACTTTATTTTGGGTAATAGAGCGTATTTTGATGCAAGGATTGGATTTTCAAAGGTGAACAAATTTTAGAAATTTCGATTCAGCAGAATCCTTCTGCAGACGTCTGGGCCCTAAACCTTCAGACATTTGCCTTTAAACGCTTTTCATGATTTTTGTTCAGCAGACGTCTGAGCTCAAAGATTCATACGTCTGTCTTGAATTTGCTGGTTTGAAACATTTTCGAAGTCAGACGTTTGATGCTTGACGTGACAGACGTCTGCCTTTGATTTGGTTTTCTTGGGTTTTGGCCTTCAGACTTCTAGAAGCCCTTCTTCAGACATCTGTTGTTCTCCCAGTGCGACAGTAACATTTTAGCCAGATGTCTGCCCTTGAGAGCTGCAGACATTTACCCTTTATTATTTTTGAACGTTTTGATGTTTTCGTCGTATTTCGTTTTATTGGGTTTGTTTTGATTTTAATGGAGTTTCCTTGCATGTTTATGACTATTTTGGTTATAGGGTTTATTGTGGGGACTTCCAAGACTGTGAGGAAGGGCAAGACGGTCGTTGGTTTAGACTAGCTCGAGACGGATTTCGGTGAGTATATGTATATCTACGGAGGAAGTCGGGTGGATGGCGTATAGCACCCTTGAAACTAATATTAGAGAATACTTAGTTGGTATAGAAAACGTATATACGTAACCCGGATAATTACTCCATAGTTCGTAACTTGGATAATTAGTTCGTAGATTATGTAATTAGTATATAATTCATAACCAGTAGATTATATATATATATATATATATATATATATATAGGAAGGAATTTCCTCCTATGGCGTCGAAAAAATACACCCTCTCTTATTTTTTCCGCCGGTCGGCACCCACCATCTTCATCGTTATCATCTAAGATGTGGGTACACCAAATTTCATGTGATTCTACAACCTTTTCACCGTTGATTTAGCAATGTAAAAAGTTCTATTGTCGGTAAACCGTAAATTTTGAACCCACTAAATCAACGGTGAAAAAGTTGTAGAATCATATGAAATTTGGTGTACCGACATCTTAGATGATAACAATGAAGATGGTGGGTGCCGATCGTCGGAAAAAATGAGGGAGGATGAATTTTTTCGACGCCATATGAGGAAATTCCCTCCTATGGCCTCTTTCCTTCATTAACCTTATATATATATATATATATATATATATATATATATATATATATATATATATATATATATATATATATATATATATATATATATATATATATGGTTGGCGTACGCTGTTAGAGCTCCGTACTAATAGTGATTGGATGATTGGTTGATATCATACGATGGAGATTCCGTACTAGATGTGATGATGATAGATTGTCGAATGCGGCTTATGTTTATTTTGTTGGATATGTATGCTCTAGAGGCCTTCATTGTATAGGATGCTAGGTATATGTATGTACAGGATAATCTTACTAGATATGATAGTATGCTATTTGGTTTGTCTTTATCTTAACATGTGATATATTTTTCTTGTTATTTCATATCTTGTATACATGTTGATAAAGCCCATAGAATCCTTACTTGACCACCAGTATTGTGATGACAATCATACTTGTGGGAGCTGGGTAATCTATAAGCACATCCTTAAATTGTTCCTAGTCGTAGGAGTATTAAGACTGGGCATCGATACTCCAGAGTAGACTAGTTTATACATATCTAGACCCTGACGAGGGGCGATGGATTGGTCCCACAGCTATTGGTGTCGTGTACCTAAGATTGTATACAGGTGCTCACTGGGGGTGGATATATTGGACGGACTCGCTGAGGACTGGATAGATGGTATTATACTTAACGTCAGATCACAGTATTAGGAATACCTAGAGGCCATTATTGTATGATATAGTGGATGCTTGGACATATATAGAGGACTTGCTTGCTCGACATGAAAGTATGTTATCTGGTTACTCTTTATCTTAATATTTACACTTGTATTATTATACCGTCTCTCTGATACATGTTGATAAAGCCCTTAGAATGTAGGCTTGACTACTAGGACTATGATGCATATCATATTAGTGAGGCTTGTGTAGTCCGCAAGCACATCCTTTAACAGTTCATAATCGAGGGAATATCGAGATAGGGCATCGATATTCCAGAGTAGACTAGTGTGTACGTTTCTTGACCTTATATGGGGCGATGATTGATCCCACAACCATTGGTGTTTGACGTCAAAAATTGTACACATGTGCTTATTAGAGAATGGGTACACCGAACAGGACCCGCCAAAAACTCCTAGATGGTACCATACTTATTGTCAGATAGCAGTTCTCTTGTGACACTTGTACAGATTAGTTTGTAAACCCAAGATCATCATAGTGTCTTGTATGGTTCCCACTATGCTTTGATTTCCTTCCTACCACGGCTCAAAAGAGTCGTGCAAACAGGTGGATTTTGGGTACAGTCCCGAGTCACATGGAGGCAGTGAGCGATATGAGGGGTTTCATCTCTCCCGGTATTGGGAGTTGATATTGCGCTATGCTCGATTGGCTGTAACAGCAGGTCCCTGATTAGGGCTGATGAGATTTACTGGTAAGTGTTATTAGTAGTTTCTCGAAAGGTTACAGGCCACACATCAGCATGACTTATCAAGTTCCTGGAGTCTGACGATTCCACCCCCAGACTCGATATGCGACATATCAGACGAAAAGACTGGATTGTACGATAAGTGTTGCTTATAGGATTTACGGGAGTTTGGACAAGTTTGCTTGTTGATCTTCTATTCACTCAATACCCGGGTAGCCGTAATGTCCAGCTAGTACCGCTGACTGCTTGTGGGTATCTGATATGATCATTACCTACTGCTGGCGTACTGACGAGCCTTTAGAGTCCCACAAAGAGGTTTCTTAGCTCAAACAAAATGAAGTAGGGCACATAGGGAGATACGCGTGAGAGCTTGATCAAATACGAGTATATGATACTGTATTCTAATTTTGCGATATTTGTTATCGGTTAGGTTATATATGATATAACCGGATTATTGAATCAAGTGTTGATTCAATAATTTGATTTATGTATATGTATTTGATATTGACCGGTTATATATGATATGACCGGATTATTGAATCAAGTGTTGATTTAATATCTAATATTGAATATTAGTCGGTTATATGTGATATAACTGGATAATTGAATCAAGTGTTGATTTAATATTTTGATATACATATATATATATATATTTGATATTAGTCGGTTATATATGATATAACCGGATTATTGAATTAAGTGTTGATTTAATAATTTGATATATATTTATATATTTGATATATATATATATATATATATATATATATATATATATATATATATATATATATATATATATTAACTAATATATGCTCACTAAAGATTTTCTTCTCTTCATATATGATTGTAAATATATATGATATATATATTTATATATGAATATGATTTGTATCATGGTTGAGTATACATACAATATGGATGTATGAGAATCACACTAAAGATAAATAGGACGATTTATGTTTTTTGAAAAATAGAAAATGTGGAAAATGAGTCATCGCTTTGGATGCTTGGAGAAGCATTGAGAAGCCATGACTCATCTCCTTAGTTTTGTTTTACTCTTAGATATTTATTCATCCTCATCTTATCTCTAGTTCATGGCCCATTCTTATTAACCATCCAAGTTCATCTTCTTCTTCATTCCTCTCTAGGGTTTTTCTCGAGTTGGAAAAAAGAAAAGAGAAAAGAGAAAAGATTTTCTAGTGCGCAAAATTCCTACTTCATCAACCTACACTAATCTAGCCCATTAGTTTAGGTTGTTTGCTTCACTAATACTTTGATTAGCGAAGAGTGGGTTTGAGTTGAAGAGACTTCAACGTGGGTCAACTTCGGCTTCGAAGAGTTCAGGCAAGCTCGATCCTTTCTCAAGTGGAGTCAAAGAAGGGTTCTAGGGACTACTACCTGGAGCTTTAGAAGAGAATGACTTGGTCTACAAAGGTTGTAAATCTCCATCACTTAGTTTAGAACTTGTTTTCTTGCTACATAACCTTAATTCTTTAGTTAGATTCTTGTTTAGTATGATTTAGACCTCTAGATTTTTTTAAATTGCATACTTGATGCTCCTTGAAACCTAGTAGGGGTGTTAAGACATACTTTCATGGTATCAAAGACAAGATAGAGACTTAGGCGAATTCTAAACGACGTTAAAGTGTTTGATCGAAGTTTCAAAATCTGGTTTTTCATAGTTTCTGTCCAATTTTTCAAACGTTGAAATTTTCCAGATTAAAAATTCTCAGAAAATCTTGCAAGTAACTTTATGGAGCCAAAAGAAGTACGGGGGCCTAACTCTTCAATGTGGCCGCGGAACCGCCGCCTAAACCATGGTTTGGCCGCGGTTTCGCCGCTAACATGAGGAGTTATGGACTCATATTTCTTCTGCTCCTCCATTGTGTCATTTTGGACTTTCTGGGTATTTTTAGTGAGGCTCAAGTTGTTGAGGTCTCTTTGATTTGCTGGTGTTTGAAATATCGATCGAAATGTTTAACATCGTCTAGATAGTTTGGATATGTGATACAATTTTTGGAATCCACATTGATTAGTTTTGTGAAAACTATTTATCTATTTGTAAATCTCGTATATTATTCTCATTTGATGGATTTCCACGGAGTTTCGATTCGGATCAAAACTCCGTCACATTCTTGTATTGTACGCGAACACTCGCCGGAAGACACTACTAAACAGCCACACCCCATAGCCCGGACCAAGTGACTATAGGAGAACCCCATGGCCCAAAGCATTCACTCGGGTGCTCGTGGCCATGGTGTTCCGTCCAAGTGCACTTCGTTGACGGCCTCAAGGGTGCGGCCATCAACTAAAGTTCTCGACGAGTATTCGATTTTATAATCGGGAATCTTGTTGAATTACCTGACTTGTTTTTGAAAATTGTTTTCAACTCGAGACTTAAATGCAAGATTTATAGGGTTAGGCATGAAATCCGGAATATATGATAATCCGGGTTTATAATGTCTAAGATTGATGCGGATTCTAATTATTGTAGTTTTCATTTCTTTTCTGCAACTGTAAGTGTAATATGTGGCAGTATCCCCGATCTCGTTGCAATACGTCAACGACATTAGGGATACGCATATTTACTTAAGTTGATGACATGTGATATTATTGTGTTGCTAGTTGATATGTTATATTAGATCGTCGTGATTGAATAGCCGGGAGGTTTTGCGTGAGATAAGAGTTTTTTAATTTTCATTAATGTAAAAATTTGTATATAATATTCTTTTATTGGGATACTTCCGGGTTGAGGTTGTTGTCTCCATTGATGTATATTATTTACTTTTCCGCATTAGGATAAACCCAAGACGGGGATCTCAAGAAACCGGGTTCTAGAGTTCAGTGGGAGGCCATCTCGAGGAGTCGAGACCGGTCGCCTAACTCTAGAATTGGTAGGGTTGCTTGCCGCTCTCGTATAGGTCAAGGGATGTGGGCTTGGTTATTCATCACGACCGAGGAATCAGTGTTTTTCATTACTGGCTTAATCTAAAATACGAACCTCCTAATATATCCTATATTTCATATATTTGCTTCTGCTGTTTCTGTGATATGATGTGATCATATAACCGCGTGAGACGAATGCTACTTATATATATGATATACTAGTAGACACTATATATGTTTTGCATCCGCGATAGTCCTGACCCCGCCCTGCCGTAAGTTAAGTAACCTTACGGTAAGGACCCGGGTCCCTGTGATGAATGTGGATGGTATATATGTGTGTTTTATTTTCGTTTAGAAAACATAAATGATGGGACATCATTAATGAGATTAATGAATAGAAAAGAAACCTAAAAGATATTGCAGAATCAAATTTTTCAAAAAGGTAGCTCTAGTTCTTTCTTTGCATAGCGGTATTCCATTATGAATATCCAACACCTCATTCGATAAGGAAAGAGCCTAGATCCCTTCACCGAAAATGACCTCTTTAGGAAAACTGGCATATGCTACAATCCACTCGGTTTATTTTGATAACTACTCGATTTTAAAAGCGGAGCTTAAACCACTCCTTTTTAAATCACTAGATTCTACAACGATATCAAGTTCATTACGTTAAACGTTTTCTTCAAAACCAGTCGTAGTCCTCCGTCATTTTAGATAAGTACTATTTAGTATTCGTGCTGCGTTTGTTGACCATAGTCAAGGCGTAGTGTACGGTAGCTGATTAGTACTTATCTGCCATATATTGATACGATTGGATTAGGGTAGTCGTATGGCCTTGTTAACCATAGTTAAGGGTCGTGCAGGTGAGTTTAATTCAATCACGAAATAACGGGTTGAACTTGACTGGCGTTTATGGTTTGTTGACCATAGTTAAGGTCATAAGTCGCTAGGGGTAAAAACAAATATTAGGAATTTCAAGTGTTAAAATTTGCAATGAGATTGCATACCTTCTATATGATAGTTGGATCCCGATATCTAATGCGAGTAAGTGTTACTCCTGGAAGAGTTTTCCACTTTGCAATTAGTTAATCCAGTAGGTGTCTAAGAAAGGTGTTAACGGGGTTATGCTCCTGCAGAAACGAGATTATTTATAGTTCCATACGAAAGCACGGGAAGACTCCCTCGGAGTACCAATAACTGCCTGGCAAACCGATTGGCGAACTTGTAGGGTATAATTAATCCCGGCCAATCTTACCTTTTAGGATTTGAAGGAAGATTTGATAAAAACAGGAGGAGCCATCCTGATTAGATAAGAACCCAGTCTAATCTTGCAAGAGCGCATGCTAAAGTATTTTCTTCTCTCTCTCTCTCCAGGTAGCGACCATGTCACGCCTTAATTAAGATAATAATATGAATGTATTGACTGAACCCGCTTATTATATTGGGTTGGGGAACGTTGGTTCCGCTCTATCTTATGACTGTCATAAGTCTGAGTAAGGGATAGGGGGAATGCAAGGTTTCCCATGCAATCCGAACGAAGAAAGAGCATTCTGATGCATCTTCTTCAGGTGTGTTAGTTATTGAGAACTGTTTCTTAATTTACTCTACGTCCTGAGTATTAGATACCGGATCAGGATCCCACATTTGTAATATGTTGCAAGGATTAAAGAGAAGTAGAGAATTAGGAAAGGGTGATATGTCTCTCAGAGTAGCGAACGGAGCAATTGTTGATGCCGAAGCTGTCGGCGAATATCACCTTGTATTACCAAATGGTAATACATTAATTCTGAATGACTGTTATTACATACCATCGATGATGTGCAATATAATATCCGTTTCTTTATTAGATAAAAAGGATATAACTTTTCATTAGAGAAAAATGTTATGAACATTTTCCTAAATCAAGTGTTGATTGGGTTTGGTATGTTATGTAATGGTATATACGTTCTAAATCAAAACATAGTTCTAAATATACAGAACACACACAAGAGGAAAAGTTAAGAAATGAACGAAGCCTTCTTGGCATTGTAGACTTGGTCATATCAATGCAACCAGACTAGCTAAGTTGCATAAAAATGGATATTTGAATCCGTTCGAATTTACATCTTATGAAACTTGTCAGTCATGTCTCAAAGGCAAGATGACCAAAACACCGTTTATGGGACACGGAGAAAGAGCTACTGAACTCTTAGGACTGATACATAGTGATGTATGCGGTCCTATGTCTCCACATGCCAGGAATGGTTTCTCGTACTTCATTATATTCACCGATGATCTCTTAAGATTCGGAAATGTGTTCCTGTTGAAACACAAATCCGAGGTTTTGAGAAATTCAAAGAATATAAGAGCGAAGCAGAGAACCAGACGGGTAAAAATATTAAAATCTTTCAATCTGATCGAGGAGGAGAATATTTAAGCATGGAATTCCGAGATTATCTAAAAGAGAATGCGATTTTCTCTCAGCTTACTCCTCCGTATACACCACATCACAATGGAGTATTGGAGCGGAGGAATCGCACCCTATTAGATAAGGTGCGCAAATGATGAGTATTGCTGAGTTACCATTTCCTTTTAGGGTTATGTACTTGAGTCAGTTGCATACCTATTGAATAGGGTTCCGACCAAATCCATGCTTACCACTCCATATGAGATATAGTATGGGAAGAGACCATATCTTAGACGAGTTAAGATATGGGGTTGTCCGGCCTATGTTAAAAAACAGAATCCGGACAAACTCGAAGCACGATCAGTTATTTGCAAGTTTGTGGGATATCTAAAGAATTCAAATGGATATATCTTCTACCACACTGAGGAACAAAAAGTGTTTGTTTCTCAATATGCCATTTGTTTAGAAAAGGAATTTCTTGTGAAAGAAATTAGTGGCAATGAGGTAGAACTGGAAGAAGTTCCAGATATACAAACTACAACTAATGATTTGGTAGAACCGGAGGATTCAATAGTCTCCGACGAATCTCAGCTACTCCGCAGATCTAGTAAGGTTCCTCATCCACCCGAGAGATACTACAGTTTTCTTATAGACGGTGGGAGTGAGGATTGTTTTATGGAAGATAATGACCCAACTAGTTTCGAGCAGGCCATCACAAATGGGGACTCTGTGAAATGGCTGGATGCTATGCGATCTGAGATGGAATCCATGTACACCAATAAAGTATGGATTTTGGAAGTTGCTCCTGAAGAGGTAAAACCCATTGGGAGCAAGCGGATCTTTAAGAAGAAATTTGGTGTAGATGGAAAGGTTGAGACCTTCAAAGCTAGACTTATAGCAAAAGGTTTTCGTCAACGACCAGGTGTCAACTATGATGAAACCTTTTCTCCAGTCGCTATGCTTAAGTCCATCAGGATCCTACTTGCCATTGCTGCATACTATGACTATGAAATCTGGCAGATAGATGTTAATACCCGCTTTTCTAAATGGTGATTTAAAAGAGAGCATGTATATGACACAGCCAGAGGGCTTCATAGACAATGGGAGCAGCGGAAGCGTGTGCAAGCTGCTTAAATCAATATACGGATTAAAACAGACATCACGGAGCTGGAACATCTATTTTGATGTGGCAGTCAAAGAGTTTGACTTCATCAAAAATGTAGATGGACCTTATATATATAAAAAGGTTGTAGAGTGTAAGGCTGTCTTCTTCGTATTGTACGTGGATGACATACTCATGATAGGAAATGATATTACTATGCTGCACTCGGTCAAACTCTTCCTATCACAAAAGTTCTCCATGAAAGATCTGGGTGATGCCTCCTATATCCTGGGGATAAAGATCTATAGAGATAGATCTAAAAGGATTTTGGGACTGTCCCAATCCAGGTACATAGACACCATACTAAAGAGGTTTAGTATGGAAGATTCTAAGCGTGGTAATTTATCCGCTTGCTCAGGAATCACTCTCTCCAAAGAGATATCTCCCAAGACTAATTTAGAGAGGGCTCGCATGAACGTGATACCCTATGCTTCTACAATTGGGTCTATCATATACATGATATTATGCACCAGACCGGGTGTAGGTTACGCACTAAGTGTGGTAAGTAAGTATCAATCAGACCCAGAGGAGAAGCACTGGACAGCTATGAAGAACATTCTTAAGTACTTAAGAAGGACTAAAGAAATGTTCTTGGTGTATGGTAACGGAGAACTCCAAGTGGAGTCCTTTACCGATTCGAGCTTCCAGAGTGATAAGGACGACAATAAGTCTGTCTCGGGTTTTGTCTTCACCCTCAATGGAGGGGCAGCATGTTGGAAGAGTTCCAAGAAAGATACTGTAGCATACTCGACGATGGAGGTTGAATACATCGCTGCCAACGATGCTGCCAAAGAAGCTGTTTGGATGAAGAAGTTCATTATTGAACTTGGTGTGGTTCCAATCATTGAGGATCTAATACACTTGTATTGTGTTAACAATGGAGCTGCGACTTTGGTCAAGGAACCCCAGTCCCATCAGCGATCCAAATATATTCTGAGGCGGTATCACCTGATCCAGAAGATAGTTGATCACCGGGAGATCGATATCGGGAGAGTAGATACGAAGGACAACACGGAGGATCCACTCACGAAGGCCCTTCCCCAAACGCAGTTTGAGAGACTTTTTGGGATATTGGGTATGAGATACTATAACAAGCGGCCTTAGTGCAAGTGGAAGATTGTTAGGAATATGTATGCCCTAGAGGCCATTATTGTATGATATAGTGGATGCTTTGACATATATATAGAGGACTTTCTTGCTCGACATGATAGTATACTATCTGGTTGCTCTTTATCTTAACATGTACACTTATATTATTATACTGTCTCTCTGATACATATTGATAAATCCCTTAGGATGTAGTCTTGACTACCAGGACTGTGATGCAGATCATACTAGTGGGGCTTGTGTAGTCCGCAAGCACATCCTTTAACAGTTCTTAGTCGAGGGAATATCGAGACAGGACATCGATATTCCAGAGTAGATTAGTGTGTATGTTTCTTGACTCTGTATGGGATGATGGTTAATCCCATAACCATTGGTGTTTGACATCAAAGATTGTACACAGTTGCTCATTAGAGAATGGGTACACCGAACATGACTCGCCGAGAACTCCTAGATAGTACCATACTTATTGTTAGATAGTATTTCTCTGGTGACACTTATACAGGTTAGTCTGTAAATCCGAGATCATCATAGTGTCTTGTGTGGTTCCCACTGTGCTTTGATTTCCTCCCTACCATGGCGCAAAGGAGTCGTGCAAACAGGTGGACTTTAGGTACAATCCCGAGTCACATGGAGGCAGCGAGCAATAAGAAGGGTTTCGTCTCTCCCGGTATTGGGAGTTGATGTTGAGCTATGCTCGATTGGCTATAATAGCAAGTCCCTGGTCAGGGCTGATGAGATTAACTTGTAAGTGTTATCAGTAGTTTCTCGAAAGGTTGTAGGCCATACATTGGCATGATTTATCAAGTTACTGGGGTCTGACGATTCTACCCCTAGACTCGATATGCGACATATCAGATGAAGAGACCGGACTATACGGTAAGTGTTGCTTATAGGCTTTACGGGAGTTTGGATAACTTTGCTTGTTGATCTTCTATTCGCTTAATACTTGGATAGCCGTTACGTCCAGCTAGAAGGGCATGTATATACCTGGATAGCCGTTGCTTATACGAATACGGGTATGTATATACGATGAGGGCATTCTTGTAATTTTACAAGATATGCTTCTAGAAAGGGACACCTCATTTTGGTTATATTTATTTTTGGTAAATAGATAATGAGGTGGAAAATGGATATATTTGTGGCATGGTTTGAAGCACGGCTAATTCATTTGTTTATTCATTTGACTTTACTATTCAAGCATGGTTGCATTTTTCTATGGAAAAATGCAACCATGCTTGATTATTGGAAAAAAACTTAGCCATTCTTCACTTGCCAATTCTATCATCATTCTACACTTTGCATTCTCTCTCCATTCTTCTCCTTCCTCAAACCCTAACCCTCATATGTGTTGTGAATCCTAGTGTTCTTTAAGATAAATTAGTTTAATTAACTCTCTACATCTCCTAAGTTATCTAGATTAGCAAGCTAGATAATTTAGTTACCTCATTCTTGAGGTTGGAGCTTGAACCATAGACTCTCGGGTGGATCGTCTTCGACACGAGGAGGCCAATGATCAAGCGCGATCCGTACCTTCTTGGAGCTCAAGAAGAGGAGAAGAAGACCCAAAGGACTAGAATCATCAAGGTATAAAACACTATCATAATAGTTTAGAACCTTGTGAGTTTAGTTAGTTAAGGTTTCTGAAAGATCTTGGAAGTTTAGTCGTTGTTACTTGTCATAAAATCATTTTTTATAAATTCCGCCTATCCACAAAGCTTGTGGGGTGTGTGACATCGATTTACAGTGATATCAGAGCCTACTTAAACCTTAACTAGCTAGTTAGCACGTATTTAGAACTTCAATTGATAGAAATTATCCGAATTGTATCTCCATTACTAGCTTGCTGTTCGATTTTAAAGTTGTTCAAAGAATATTTTCAGTGACCTTAAAATTATGTGCATGCTTTTCTAGAACCAAGAAAAAAAATTTGAGTACATGTGCTCACAATTAGACCGCTAATCCACGGTCAAATAGGTCATTTGGCCGCGGATCCGCGGCCTAATTGGTGCTATGGTGCTCCAAATTTTTCTGGTGTTCAGGTTTATGAAAATGTGATTTTTGGTACATTTGATTTTTGCCCAGATTTAATCGATCGAAATTTGGAAATGCGGTTTGTGTACTGGTTTGTACATACGGTAAATGTGGAAAGATTTAATTGATCGAAATTCTAAATTCTTACTTATCTGTGTATTTGTATCTGCGACCGTGAATATCATTGAGCGATATAACCCAACTGATTGCTATATGTACAATCAGACGGGTTTATGAACATGATATTCACGTTGATGCTCTGTGTTGCGCTGTTGTTATGGATAATTTGTCATGGTGGATGTCTTATTATGCAATGATTGTAGTACAATATAGATTCATATGTATATTCATTATTGCGGGGCGAGCGTCCGACATGTGGATTGCCGTTTCCGCCCGTTTGTATATTCTTTTATCGGGGCACTGCTGGATTGAGGTCGATGTCACCATTGTATATATTTTTCTTTTTCTGTACTAGGATTACCCCGCGGAGGAGAGTTTGAGTAGCCGGATTCTAAAGGGCAACAGGGCCCCATCTCATGGTGTTGAGACCGGGGTGTCTTGCTCTAAAACTGGCGAGCTACTCGCCACACTCGTAAGGGGTATAGGATGACCCATGGAAACTAGAACATTAGGATATGTCTTTACGACGTTAAAGTGTTCGATCGGTTTTCAAAACCGAAAAATTATTCAAGTTTCTGTCGATTTTCAAAAGTTGAAATTTTCGAGATTAAAAATATGCAGAAAATCGTGCAGGGTTTTTAATGGATCCTCAAGAAATTTGAGGACCCAACTCCATCAAACGGCCGCGGAACCGTAGCCAAACCCCATGTTTGGTCGCGGTTCCACCGCATGTTAGTGGAGCTGAGGTGTCTTTTTTCTTGTGCTGCTCCATTTTGTCATTTTACACTCTCTGGGTATTTTTGATGAGACTCAAGTTGTTGAATCTCTGGAATTTGTGGGTGTTTGAAAATCGATCGAAATATTTAGCGTCGTATAAATGACGATGATATGTGATACAATATTTGGAATCCAACATAATTGGTTTTGTGAAAACTAGTCGGTATTTTGTAAATCTAGCGTTTTAGTCTCGGTTAATCGATTGCCACGGAGTTTTGATTTGGATCAAAACTCCATCGCAATCGCGTATAGTATGCGGATACTCGCCGGATAACATTACTACATAGTCACGCCTTACAGCCCCGACCAAGTGACTGTAGGAGAATCCTGTTGTTAAAAGCACCCACTCGGGTGCTCGCGGCCACGGCGTTCCGTCTAAGTGCACTTTGTCGACGGCATCGGAGGTGTGGCCATCTACTAAACTTTTCGACGAGCATTCGATCGGGTATTCGGGAATCTTGTTTAATTGCCCGACTAAGTTGTTAAAAAATGTTTTCTATTTGAGACTAAAATGCAAGGTTTATAGGTTAGCATGAAATTCGGAATATGAGATATTCCGGGTTTATGATGCCTAAAAAAATACGGATTCTAATTATTGTAGTTTTTCATTTCTTTTCTACGACCGTAAGTGTAATATGTGGGGTACCTCAAATCTCGTTGCTATATGTAAACGGAATTTGGAATACGCGTATTTACTTACGTTGATGACATGTGATGTTATGTGTTGCTGTGATATGTTATATTGGATTGTCATGAATGAATAGCCGGGGGTTTTATGTGAGATGAGAGTTTTTCAATTTTCATTCATGTAAAATTTGAATGTAATATTCTTTTATTGGGAAACTTGTGAGTTGAGGATGATGTCACCATTGATATATATTATTTACTTTTCTGCATTAGGATAGACCCAAGACGGGGAGCACAAGTTACCGGGTTCTAGAGTCCAGTGGGAGACCATCTCGAGGAGTCGAGATCGGGTCTCCTAACTCTAGAATTGGCAGGGTTGCTTGCCGCTCTTGTAGGGGTTTAGGGATGTGGGTTTGGCTATTCATCATGACTGTGGAATCCGTGTTTTTCATTACTTGAATTTAAAACACGGACCTCCTAGTATATCCATTTTTTCATACGTTACTTCTGCTGCTTGGTTCTGTGATGTGATCATATAACTGCGTGAGACGAATGCTATATATATATATGATATATATTATAAACGTTCCTTATGTTTTGCACCCGCGCTAGTCCAGCTCCTGCTCTGCCGTTAGTTAAGTAACCTAACGGTGCATGACGGGGCCCCGTGGCGAATGCGGACGGCATAGGCGTATGTTTTATTTTCGCTTCATTTTCTGTGATGTTTAGGAAACATTAAATGATGGGACTTCATTAATGAGATTAATGAAAAGAAAAGAAACCTAAAAATGTTGTAGAATCATAAGTTTTTAAAAAGGTAGCTCTAGTTCTTGCTTTGCATAGTGGTATTCCTTGATGAATATCCAGCGCCTCATTCGATGAGGAAGGAGCCGAGATCCCTTCACCGGGAGTGACCTCTTTAGCAAAACTAGAAAATACTACAACCCACTCGGTTTTGTTTTAATAGCTTTTCTAGTTCTTGTTTTGCATAGTGGTATTCCTTGATGAATATCCAACACCTTATTCGATAAGGAAAGAGCCAAGATCCCTTCACCGGGAGTGACCTATTTAGCGAAACTAGCAAAAGCTACAAAAAACACTTATTTTCAAATTACTAGATTCTACAACGATATCAAGTTCATTACGTTAAAGGTTTTCTCAAAAACCAGCCATAGCCCTCCGTCATTTCAGATAAGTACTATTTAGTATTCGTGCTGCGTTTGTTGGCCTGCGTCAAGACGTAGTGCGGTAGCTAATTAGTGCTTATCTGCAGCATGTGATGCGATTGGATTAGGGTAGTCGTGCGACTTTGTTGGCATGCGTCAAGGGTCGTGCGGGTGCGTTTAATTCAATCAAGAAATGAACGGGTTGAACTTGACTAGGGGCCTATGGTTTGTTGGCCTGGGTCAAGATCATAGGACACTAGGGGTAAAAACAATTATCGGGAATTTCAAGTGTTGAAATTTGCAATGAGATTGTATACCTTCTATATGATAGTTGGATCCCGATACCCATTACGAGTAAGAGTTACTCCTGAGAGAGTTTTCCACTTTACAATTAGCCAATCCATTAGGTGTCTAAGAAAGGTGTTAACGGGATGATGCCCCTGCGGAAATGAAGTTATTTAATTAGTTCCATGCGAAAACATGTGGAGACTCCCTTGGTGTACCGATACTTACCTAGCTAAACGATCGGCGAATTTGTAGGGTGTAATTAATCCCGGCTAATCTTACCTTTTATGGTTTGAAGGAAGATTTGATAAAAACAGCGGGAGCCATCCTGATTATATAAGATAATAACCAATCTAATCTTGCAAAGAGCGCACGCTAATGTGTTTCCTTCTCTCTCTCTCCAGGTAGCGACCAATGACACGTCTTAGTCAAGATAATAATATGGATGTATTGACCGAACCCGCTTATTATAATGGGCTAGGTTACGCTCTATCTTATGACTATCATAAGTCTGAGCAAGGGATATGGGAATACCCGGATTCCCATGCCACCCGAACGAAGAAGGAGGATACTGATGCATCTTCTTCGGGTGTGTTTGTTACCGAGAACCGTTTCTCAGTTTGCTCTACGTCCTGGGTATTGGATATCGGATCAGGATCTCACGTATGTAATTTGTTATGGGCTAAAGAGAGGTAGAGAACTGGAAAAGGGTGATAAGTCTCTAACAGTATGGAATGGTGCAATTGTTGCAGCCAAAGCAGTTGGAGAATATCACCTAATGTTACCAACTGGTAATACATTGATTCTGAACGACTGTTACTACGTACCAAAGATGATATGCAATATTATATCGGTTTCTTTGCTAACTAAAGAAGAATATAATTTCACATTAGAGGATAATTTTATGGACATTTTTCTAAATCAAGTGTTGATTGAGTTTGGTACGTTGTGTAACGGTATATACGTTCTGAATCAAACTACAATTCTAAATATACAAAACACACACAAGAGGAAAAGTTCAGAAATGAACGAAGCCTTCTTGTGGTATTGTAGACTAGGTCATATTAATGCGACATGACTAGCTAAGTCGCATAAAGATGGATTTTTGAATCAGTTCGAATTTACATCATATGAAACTTGTCAGTCATGTCTCAAAAGCAAGATGACCAAAACTTCGTTTACTAGACACGGAGAAAGAGATACTGAACTCTTGGGACTGATACATAGTGATGTATGCGGTCCTATGTCTACACTTGCCAGGAATAGTTTCTCGTACTTCATTACTTTCACCGATGATCTTTCTAGATTCGGACGTGTATTCTTGTTGAAATACAAGTTTGAAGCTTTTGAAAATTCAAGGAATATAAGAAAGAAGTAGAGAACCAGACGGGTAAAACTATTAAAATCCTTTGATCTGATCGGGGAGGAGAATACTTGAGCACAGAGTTTCGGGACTATCTAAAAGAGAATGAGATTCACTCTCAGCTTACTCCTCCGTATACACCACAGCACAATAGAGTATCGGAGTGGAGAAATTGCACCCTATTAGATATGGTGCGCTCTATGATGAGTGTTGCTGAGTTACCGATTTCCTTTTGGGGTTATGCACTTGAGACAGCTGCATACCTATTGAATAGGGTTCCAACCAAATCCGTGCCTACCACTCCATATGAGATATGGAATGGGAAGAGACCATCTCTTAAACGAGTTAAGATATGGGGTTGTCCGGCCTATGTTTAAAAGCAGAATCCGGACAAGCTTGAGGAAAGGTCTATTTTGTGCAAGTTTGTGAGATATCCAAAGAATTCATATAGATATATCTTCTACCATACTGAGAAACAAAAGATGTTTGTTTCTCAATATGCCACCTTTTTGGAAAAGGAATTTCTTGTGAAAGAAATTAGTGGCAATGAGGTAGAACTGGAAGAAGTTCCAGCTACACAAACTATAACTAACAATTTGGTAGAACTGGAGAATTCAATAATCCCCGACGAACCCCAGCCACTCCGCAAATCTAGTAGGATTTCTCATCCATCTGAGAGATACTACAGTTTTCTCGTAGACGGTGGGAGCGAGAATTGCATCATGGAAGATGATGACCCAACTAGTTTCGAGCAGGCCATCACAAGTGGAGACTGTGAAATGGCTGGATGCTATGAGATCCGAGATGGAATCCATGTACACCAACAAAGTATGGACTTTAGAAGTTGCTCCTGAAGGGGGAAAACCCATTGGGAGCAAGTGAATCTTTAAGAAAAAAATTGGTCTAGATGAAAAAGTCGAGACTTTCAAAGCTAGACTTGTAGTAAAAGGTTTTCGTCAACGACCTGGTGTCGATTATAATGAGACCTTTTCTCCTGTTGCCATGCTTAAGTCCATCAGGATCCTACTTGCCATTGTTGCATACCATGACTATGAAATCTGGTAGATGGACGTCAAGACCGCTCTTCTAAATGGTGATTTAGAAGAGAGCGTTTATATGACACAATCAGAGGGCTTTGTAGATAGTGGGAACATCGGAAGCGTGTGCAAGCTGCTTAAATCAGTTTACTGATTAAAGCAAGCATCACGGAGCTGGAACATCTGTTTCGATGAAGCTATCAAAGAGTTTGACTTCATCAAAAACGTAGATGAACCTTGTATATACAATAAGGTTCTAGAGAGTAAGGTTATCTTCCTCGTATTGTACGTGGATGTCATACTCTTGATAGGAAACGATATTCCTATGCTACACTCAGTCAAGCTCTTCTTATCACACAAGTTCTCCATGAAAGATCTAGATGATATCTCCTACATCCTGGGGATTAAGATATAGAGAGATAGATCTAAACGGATGTTGGGATTGTCCCAATCCAGGTACATAGACACCATACTAAAGAGGTTTAGTATGGAAGATTCTAAGCGTGGTAATTTACCCGCTTGCTCAGGAATCACTCTCTCCAAAGAGATGTCTTCCAAGACTGATTTGGAGAGGGCTCACATGCAAGGGATACCTTATGCTTCGGCAGTCGGGTCAATCATGTATGCGATATTATGTACCAGACTGGATGTAGCTTACTCACTAGGTGTAATGAGTAGATATCAATCAGATCCTGGGGAAAACTACTGGACAGCTGTGAAGAATATTCTTAAGTACTTGAGAAGGACTAAAGAAATGTTCTTGATGTATGGTAACGGTGAACTCCAGGTGGAGTCCTTTACCGATTCGAGCTTCCAGAGTGATAAAGACGGCAGTAATTCTGTCTCGGGTTTTGTCTTTACCCTCAATGGAGGGGCGGTATGTTGGAAGAGTTCCAAGCAAGATACTGTAGCAAACTCGATAATGGAGGATGAATACATCGTTGCCAATGATATTGCCAAAGAGTCTGTCTAGATGAAAAAGTTCATAGTTGAACTTGGTGTTGTTCCAACCATTGAGCATCTAATACCTGTGTATTGTGATAACAATAGAGCTATGGTTTTGGCCAAGGAACCCCGGTCCCATCAGATCCAGACATATTTTTAGGCGGTATCACCTGATCCGAGAGATAGTTGATCGCCAGGAGATCGAGGTCAGGAGAGTTGACACGAAGGACAACGTAGTGGATCCATTCATGATGGCTCTCCCCCAGACGCAATTCGAGAGACTATTTGGGATGTTGGGTATGAGATACTACAACAACTGGCCTTAGGGCAAGTGGGAGATTATTAGGGATATGTATGCCTTAGAGGCCATTATTGTACATTGATGTATATTATAATGGATGCTTGGACATATATATAGAGAGGACTTTCTTGCTCGACATGATAGTATGCTATCTGGTTACTTTATCTTAACATGTGCACTTAGTATTATTATACTGTCTCTCAGATACATGTTGATAAAGCCCTTAGGGTGTAGGCTTGACTACCAGGACTATGATACAAATCATACTACTGGGACCTGGGTAGTCCACAAGCATATCCTTTATTTGTTCTTAGTCGAGGGTATATCGAGATAGGGTATCGATACACCAGAGTAGATTAGTGTGTACGTTTTTTAACCCTGTTTATCCATTGGTGTTTGACATTAAAGATTGTACACATGTGCTCAATAGAGAATGGGTACACCGAACATGACTCGCTGAGAACTTTTAGTTGATACTATGCATATCGTCAGATAGCAGTTCTTTGGTGACACTGGTACAGGTTAGTCTGTATACCCAAGATCGTCATAGAGTCTTGTGTGGCTCCCACTGTGCTTTGATTTCCTCCCTACCACGGCTCAAGGAGTCGTGCAAACATGT
The DNA here is from genome assembly GCA_030015575.1 of Agapanthus africanus. NCBI lineage: Eukaryota > Viridiplantae > Streptophyta > Magnoliopsida > Asparagales > Amaryllidaceae > Agapanthus > Agapanthus africanus. The sequence continues at coordinate 458,426,303 of JASDDO010000012.1, read as the reverse complement.
AGATTTTGGGTAGAGTCCCGAGTCACATGGAAGCAATGAGTGATGGGAGGGGTTTCGTCTCTCCCAGTATTGGAAGTTGATGTTGCGCTGTGCTCGATTGGCTATAACAATAAGTCCCTGGTCAGGGCTGTTGATGAGATTTACTGTAAGTGTTATCAGTAGTTTTTCGAACCGTTTTGAGCCATACATCGGCATGAATTATCAAGTTACTGGGGTCTGACGTTACCATCCCTAGACTCGATATGCGACATATTAGACGAAGAGACCGGACTGTATGGTAAGTGTTACCTATAGGTTTCATGGGAGTTTGGGCAAGCTTGCTTTTTGATCTTCTATTCTCTCAATACCTGGGTAGCCGTTACATCCAGCTAGTACCGTTGACGGCTTGTGGGTGATTGATGTGATCATCACCTAGTGCTGGCATATTGACGAGGCTTTAGAGTCCCATACAGAAGTTTTCTGGTTCAAGCGAAACGAAGTAAGGTGCATATGCTGATATGTGCTGGGGCCTGATTAAATACGAGTATGTGATACCGTATTCTAATCTGGCGGTTATTTGTTATTGGTTAGGTTATATGTGATATAACCAGATTATTGGATCAAGTGTTGATTTGATAATGTGATATACAGATAGATGATATTAGTCAGTTATATATGATATAACCGGATTATTAAATCAAGTGTTGATTTAATAATTTGATATATATTATATTTGATTTAATTATATATTAACTAATGTTATTAGCTCACTAATTATTCTTCATAATATATATATATATATATATATATATATATATATATATATATTAAAATGAAGCATGATTTTCTATTTTGTGAAAATAGAAAATGAAAAGAAAAATAGGGAGACTTTTGAGGGCATGGGCAAAACATGGCTTTTATCATTTTTATATTACTCTTGACCCACTATTGAAGCATGGTTCTATTTTTTACTTGGAAAAAATGGCATGCTTCAATAAGTAAGGATATTTGGTGAGCCATTCCACACTTGGTTATTTTCCAAGTTCATTTGCCTTAGCCATTTTGAGAGCTCTCTCCATTTTCCTTCTTCTTTCTTATTCATGCTTCAAGCTCTAAACCATCACATGTGTTGTGAACCCTAGAGCTTGAGATTCTATGTGAGCAAACATAACCCCTACTTCACCATCCTACACTTGATAAGCACTCAAGTGTAGTGTGTTTCCTTCACTAAAGAGTTTAGTGAAGAGGTAGCTTGAGCTAGAGGGACTTCGGGTGAATCATCTTCGGCATGAAGATCACGGAAGAGGCTCGTTCAAAATTCAAGTGGAGCTACGAGGAGTCGTAGGAATTACAACCCAGAGCATTTGAAGCGAAGGACTCGATCAACAAAGGTTGTTATTTCTATCCTTAACTTAAAGTTTTTGATATTATGTTTAAAACCCTAGTTTTCTAGTTAGATTCTAGGTTAGTGTTCATTAGCACCATGAAATTTTGAAAATTGCATGTGTGATGCCCATTTCAACCCTATCGTGGTGCTAGTAAACATTTTTAGGGTGCTCAAGTTACCGGATTCCGTGAAGTGCTGGGTGGCCCATTCATTTTGTTGATTGGGGTTGCTTTACTTCGTAGGGATCTAGGTTCTTCATTGCACAGGTTATCCACATGACAGGTAACGTTGAGTTTCATTTATGGCTCAAATGAAACTAGGGGCTCCAAAATTATCCGCTATTCTTGTTGCTTATTAGTTTTCTGTGATGTTGCTTATCATGCCTGTGTTATATATATATGTATATGTTTTGCATCCGCACTAGTCCAGCTCTGGCTCTGCCGTTAGTTAAGTAATCTAATGGTAGATGACGGGCCCCTTGGCAAATGCGGGTGGCATATACGTATATTCTATTTTCGTTCCTTTTGTGGTGTGATTAGGTTAATTGATGGGACCACATTAATATTGATTAATGCAAAGTAATAAACCTAAAATCTGACGTCGTTGGAACAATTGCAAAACCACTCGGTTTTCTTCAAAAACAACTTTTAAAAGCGGAGCTTAAACCACTCATTTTCAAAAGCTATTCGATTCCTTCAACTATATCAAGTTCATTATGTTAACGGTTTTCACCAAAACCAGCCGTAGCCCTCTATCATTTCAGATAGGTATCTACTAGTATTCATGCTATGTGTTTTGACCTTCGCCAAGGCATAGTGTGTGGTAACTAGTGGATGCTTATCTGTATAGCATAGATAGATGCATCAATCTAGGACAGGCATACAGCTGTTTTAACCTTTATCAAGGGCTTGTACGAATGAGTCTAGATTAATCTGGACAATGACGGGTTGAACTTGACTTGCGACTTATGATATTTTGACCTTCGTCAAGATTATAAGCGCTCGGGGAAAAAAATTATATCGGGAGTTTCAAACATACAGGAAACTTGCTAGTATTACATACCTTCTGGAGTGTGATATTTTTGGTAGGCTTCCTTCAAAATTATCACACAATGATAGTTGGGTCCAGATCTTACTGTGAGTATCCTCTACCCTTCGGGAGAATTTTTCACTTTGCAATTAGCTAATCAAGTAGATGTCTAGAAAGGTGTTAACGGGGCTACGTCTCTGGGAAAACGAGGTTATTTAATTAGGTCCAAACGAAAGCACGAGGCACCTCCCTCCGAAGTAACAACACTGGCCTGGCCGAAAGATAAGCGAACTTGTAGGGTGCGATTAATCCTGACTAATTCTCTTTTAGGGTTTGAATGAGAATTCGAGAAAAGCGTGGGAGCCATCCTGTTTAGATAAACTAAAAACCAATCTAAACTTGCAAGAGTATATGCTGAGTATTTCTTTTCTCTCTCTCCTAATTGCAGCGACCATGACTGTGCTTAAACTAATATTAGATAAAAATAAATTCGCTGAGGAAAATTATAAAGACCGGCTGAGAAACGTCCATATGGCCCTTGCATATGATAAGGTTGCATACGTCCTCACGGTGAAAGCCCCCTTGTTCCAGGTCCAGCATCCTCGATCATGGATATTGAGGTCCGTAAGACCTGTGATCTTGGTTGCGCGAAAACCAAGTTCCTTGTGCTGGCCTCCATAGATAATGAACATTAGAGGCAGCACGAGAAGATGGACCTTGCTTCCATTTTCTTCCATACCAAAGATTTATATGGAGAGCAATCTCATATCGCAAGATATAAGACCTCGAAGAAATTGTTTCTAGCAAGGTTGGCTGTCGGATCATCTGTTGGGGACCACGTCCTAAAGATGATTGCTCTCATAGAATAGCTCGCAGACCTGGGAACTACATTAGAGAATGAGTTGTACATTGACTTGATTCTAGAGTCCCTTCCCTCCATCTATGCCCAATTCATATTGAACTTCAATATGCAAAAGCTGGAAGTTTTACTTCCTGAGCTCCTCAACATGCTGAGGGTGGCAGAGGGCACCTTGAAGAAATCTAAGGAAACACCAGCTCTGTTTATTGGGGAATCTTCTTCTGCTAGATTTACGGCTAAGGCCAAGGGGAAGAAGAAGAAGGCCCCCACCAAACCGATGGGAGGTGTGCAGAAGGTGCAGGGAAAGAAAAAGGAAGGGAGAGCAGCCACAAAGAAAGAATGCTACTATTGTCGAAAAAAGGGACATTGGAAGAAGGATTGCCGGGATTTAAAAGCTACGAATCAGGACACGAAGTAAGTTTTGGCTTCGGCTTCATGTGTGTTCGTGATTGAAAACTGTTTCTCTATAAACTCTACTTCCGGGGTATTGGATATCGGATCAGGATCTCACATCTGTAATTCATTGCAGGCATTGAGAAGCCATAGAGTTTTGAGGAAAGGTGATATGACCCTCAGGGTTGGCAACGGAACCGGCGTGGATGCTGTTGCGGTAGGAGAATATCACCTAGGATTGACGAGTGGACATATTTTGTTATTACGTAACTGCTTTTGTGTACCCAGTATGATGTGTAATATTATATCTGTATCTTTGTTATTCAATGAAGGATATAGTTTTGCACTTGAAAGCAATGTCATAAACATTCACCTAAATCATGAAATAGTTGGGTCGGGTACACTTAATAACGGAATATACATTCTCAATCAACATCAAGTTTTTAACGTCCAAAACACACTAAAAAGAAAGACTTCATAATCAAACCAAGCTTTGTTATGGCATTGTAGACTTGGTCATATCAATAAAACACGATCGACTAAGTTACATAAAGAATGATATTTAGATCCGTTTGAGTATCAATCATATGCAACTTTTCAATCATGTATCAGAGAAAAGATGACAAAAACTTCGTTCTTTGGACTCGAAGAAAGAGCTACTGAGCTCTTGGAACTCATACACAGCGACGTGTGTAGACCAATGTCTACACATGCAAGAAGTGGATATTTCTACTTCATTACTTTCACCGATGATTTCTTGAGATATGGACATGTATTCTTGATAAAACATAAATAAGAGGTCTTTGAGAAATTCCAGGAGTATAAGAATGAAGCGGAAAAGCAAACCGGCAAAAGTATAAAGATGCTCTGATCTGATCGGGGTGGTGAATACTTAAGTGCCGAGTTCCTGAAATATCTTAAAGAGAATGGAATTCTCTCTTAGCTTACTCCTCTATACACACCACACCACAACGGTGTATCAGAAAGACGGAATCGCACCCTACTTGATATGGTGCATTTCATGATGAGTAATGCTAAGTTGTCGCACTCCTTCTAAGGTTATGCACTAGGATCTACTATATACCTATTGAATAAGATTCCAACTAAGTCTGTGCCTACTACTCCATATGAAATGCGGAGTGGGAAGAAGCCCTGTCTTAATTATCTTAAGATATGGGGTTGTCCTGCTTTTGTCATAAAGGTTCACGCGGACAAGCTCGAGACACGTTCAGTATTGTGTAATTTTGTGGGATACCCTAAGAATTCTAAGGGGTATTATTTCTATTACGCTGAGGAACAAAAGGTCTTTGTTTCTCATCATGCCCGCTTCATGAAAACTCAATTTCTTGAAAATGAGATAAGTGGGAGAGCAATAGAGCTGGAAGAAATTCCAGAACCACAAACTATTACTGAAAACTTAGTAGAACCTGAGATTTCAATGGAACCGGACGTACCTGCACCACTCCGTAGATCTAGTAGGTAGTCTCATCCCCCCGAGAGATACTATGGTTTTCTCATAGACGGGGATCGAGAGGATTGCATCATCGATGATGATGAACCGACTAGTTTTCAGCAAGCTATCATGAGTAGAGATTCGGTGAAGTGGCTGGTTGCTATGCGATCCGAGATGGAATCCATGTACACAAACAAAGTATGGACTTTGGATTTTGCTCTTATTGGGGTAAAACCAGTAGGATGCAAATGGATCTTCAAAAAGATGATTGACGTTGATGGTCAAGTAGAAACCTACAAAACTAAACTTGTTACTAAAGGTTTTCGTTAAAGACTATGATTGGACTATGACGAAACATTTTCACCAGTGGGTATGCTTAAATCCATTCAGATCCTATTTTCCATTGCTGCCTTTCATAACTATGACATCTGGCAGATGGATGCTAAAATCCGCTTTTCTAAATGGAAGTTTAGAAGAGTGTGTTTAAATGGATCAACCAGAGAGTTTCATAGACAGTGAGAGCAGTGGAAAAGTGTCCAAGTTACTTAAATCCATCTATGGATTAAAGCAAATATCGCGGAGTTGGAACATCTGCTTTGATGAGACGGTCAAGGAATTTGACTTTATCAAAAATGAAGGTGAACCTTGTATTTATAAGAAGATTATAGGGAGAACTGCGATATTTCTCGTTTTATACGTGGATTACATTCTCTTGATAGGAAATGATATTCCTATGCTACAATTGTCCAAGCTGTTCTTGTCACAGAAGTTCTCTATAAAAGACCTGGGTGATGCCTTGTACATTCTGGGGATTAAGATCTATCATGACAGATCTAAAAGAATGTTGGGACTTTCACAGTTGAGGTATATAGACACCGTACTAAAAAAGTTTAGTATGGAAGATTCTAAGCGCGGTAACTTACCCGCTTGTCACGGAATCACCCTCTCTACAGAGATGTCACCCAAGACTGATGAGGAGAGGGCTCGCATGGGCATAGTACCCTATGCTTCGGTGATAGGGTCGATAATGTATGCGATGTTGTGTACCAGACCAGATATAGCTTATGCACTTAGCGTCGTAAGCAGGTATCAGTCCAACCCAGTTGAGAAACATTGGATAGCGGTAAAGAACATTCTTAAGTACTTAAGAAGGACTAAGGAGATGTTTTTGGTGTACGGTAATGGGGACTTCCAGATCGAGGCTTTTACCGACTCTGGCTTATAAAGTGACCAGGATGACTCTAAATCCGTCTCGGGTTATGTGTTTACCCTCAATGGAGGGGCGGTCTGTTGGAAGAGTTCTAAACAGGACACCATAGCAGACTCGATGATGGAGGCTGAGTAGATCGCTGCTAATGATGCCGCAAAAGAGGCAGTCTGGATGAGGATGTTCGTTTCTGAATTTCAGGTGGTTCCATCCATTGCTAATCCAATACATTTGTATTGCGATAACAATGGAGTCATGGCTTTGGCAAAGAAACTATGGTCCAATTAGAAATCCAGACATATCTTGAGGCGGTATCACCTGATCAGGGAGATCGTGGATTTCCAGGAGATCGAGGTGCGGAGAATAGATACAAAGGACAACACGGCAGATTCATTCACCAAGGCCATCCCTTAAGTCCAGTTCGAGAGACTGTTCCAGATGTTGGGTATGCGGTACGCCAACAACTGGCTCTATTGCAGACGTTGGGTAGTTAATACGCCAATTACAGGCCTTAGTGCAAGTGGAAGATTGTTGGATATGTATGCCCTAGAGGGCTTCATTGTATATGATGCTGGGGATATGTATGTACAGGACAATCTTACTCGATATGATAGTATGCTATTTGGTTTGTCTTTATCTTAACATGTGATATGTTTTACTTATTATTTCATATCTTGTATACATGTTGATAAAGCCCGTAGGATCCTTGCTTGACTACCAGCGTTGTGATGGCAATCAAACTTATGGGAGCTGGGTAGTCGATAAGCACATCCTTAAATTGTCCCTATTCGTGGGAGTATTGAGACTGGACATCGATACTCCAGAGTGTTGGCTATAGTGCCCTCAAGGCAATTATCGTAGTCGCCGGCAGGTGATTATGATGATTAAGGGGGGACCTATACTGGTAGAACAGTCTTACTCGAAATGATAGTATGCTATCTGGTTTGTCTTTATCATCACTATTGCATGTTGATAGAGCCCATAAGATTCTTTCTTGACTACCAGCATTATGATGGCGATCATATACGTGGGAGATGGGGGGTTTATAAGCACATCCTTAAATGTCCCTAGTCGTGGGAGTATAGAGACTGGGTATCGATACTCCAATATAGACTAGTATATACTTATCTAGACCTTGACGAGGGGTGGTGGCCGGTCTCACAAGCCATTAGTGTCAGTTGTTCACCTAAGATAGTATACATGTGCTCATTGGGTTATGGGTACACTGGACGGACTCGTCGGGAACATGCTAGTTGGTATTATACCTATTGTCAGATAGTAGTTCCCTGGTGACATGTGTACAGGTTAGTCTGTCGACCTGAGATCGTCATTTGTCTCGTGTGAGTTCTGTTCATATCATAATTTTGCATTATCATATTCCCCATTCTTAAGCATTTTAATTACAAATAAACAGGTGCTTTTTACCCATATCTGCTATATAGTTACAGGTTACAGATTCTCGAGACAAAAACAGTGAAAAAGACAAAAGACGATACAAAAGTGAGACTACGACCAATAAATAATGGAATCCTGATCAAGCCTACACGAAGATAAGTTCACAAAGTACAAGGCAGCGCAATGTTCAAGACTTCGTCACGAGGCAACGGCAAAAGTCCACTATAATGTTCACTGGAAAGAACTGGAAGAGAACTAGAAGATATTCTGAAGAAAAACCTGAAGAAACAAGTACCCAAATGCAGCAGAAACCCCCCCAGAAAAACCGAAGCATCAAGCTCCTACCTTGGCCGTGGAACCGCGGCCAAAGCATGCTATTGGCCGCGGAACCGCGGCCGGGTTGTGCTCGTGTCGGCGCAAAATTTCGTGGCGCTGGCGGTGCGTTGACTAGGTCTTTTTCTTATGGGGTATTTTTGTAAAAGCAGATATGACGCGATTGTAACCTAGGGTTTCTATAAATCTATAAATAGAACCCTAAAAACCTTTTCTTGGTTATGCCTCTTTTTATTCATCTATTCAGATCTGAAAATTCCTGTGTAAATATTTGGAGAGAGCCATCAATAAAGTAAGTAGTTTTGTTTAATTGCCTAGTTAATTTTTATTCTGCCTTATTATAGATTTTTTATTCTTTGCCCTAGTTAGATAGTTAGAAATGTTCTTCAATTCCCTAATGAGCGAGTGGTCTTCTCGCTTGTTAGGGTTAGCTTTGGGGAAGGCTTGAGAGATGAAGATCTCTCACCCCTTTCTTTCCCATCACACGTTTTTATAGGACTCCATGCATACATGCACACACCGCTCCCTACGGCACCCTATCCCACGAGGTAACGGTGATACCGTAGTATAAAGGACCGGTTGTGTATGTTTTCCATGGAGGTTAGGGTAATAATTGAGAAAGGAAGGACAAGAACCTAGAGGAAGAAACATCGTTTCTTCCCGATGGTAGTAATCCCCTTTATTAATTATTACCATAACTCTTGATAGATCTAAAATAGGGCATTGAAAGCGGTGAGGAAACATTCAATTTCCCAACTTACCCTAAACCTAACCCTAGCAAGATTCTAGTTTTAATATAAATTTAGGTTTTAGAGATAATCAATCCGACACCCATCGGAATTAACTCGTAAGAGCAATTAGGAAATTCACAAAATCCCTGTGGACCGACCCGTACTCACCGGCTAGCTACCAAGCGACGCCGTTCTTGATTGCGGTTAACAAATATTTTTGATTCATCTTTCGAAAGCGCATGCACGCGTAAAAACACCATACGAATCAAATGGCGCCGTTGCCGGGGATGGCATGTTATTTTCTTTTTGCAATTTCGGGTTAATAAAAATTGAAAAATTATAAAAACTTAAAAATAAAAAAATATATAAAAATTTATCATCTTTTTATTTTGTGAAGGGTATTTTTGTTTGAATTTTGCAGGATCTACAATCGAGTTCGGATCTGGAAAAATCCAGAGATCAAAACAGAAAAAGGCAGATCTGAACATCAGAGGATTTTACCAACAGAACAACAGAAAAAAATCTCGAGACTTGAGCCGCCCAATCCACCGCGATTCCGCCGCCGAAACAGCCTTCTGCCGTGCATCCGTGGTCCTCTGGTGAAGTCTCGAGATCTGAACTGTACGGAACGCCGCGCTTCCACCGCCAGAATCCTCTCCTTGCCGCGGAACCGCCGCCTCCTGGTGACATCAGCACGTGCAAAAATCTCTGTTTGTTTTCTTTTCTCCTCCTCTGCACATCCCGATATATCTTCTGTAAAAATTTCCTGCAGGATTCTTTGCGCTAAAAATCTCTCCCCTTCTCAATAACTTGATCTTGTGCAGGATTTTTTGCGCCGCGATAAAAAATAAATTTTTTTTTGATTGCAAGTGATTGTTACTGCTTTGCATATTTTTGATCGGACTTTAAGGGGTTTGAAACCAATCCAGATTGGGTGGGGATTTCATCACCCTTCCCAGGACTCAGAAATCACATAAGGAATATGCATTGACCATCATTAATTAAAAAAATACTAGACTCAGCCTTAAGGACGTCGAGCTCAATAGGACAGAGGACTAGTTGTAGGCATCGGCCGTTGATCCTAACCTGACTTTGCGGTGTCTAGGCAAGTGTGTCTAAGACGAGTGGTTACTTAATTAGGGCCATTACTTATAGTGGAGAGCTTCCCACTCACCTGGCACTTATCTGGCCGCAATTGGCGGTGAAGAGGCAATTTGAGGTCCTATTTCTAGCCATTTGGAACAGTTAGGAGCTGTCTAGCTGACCTAGGTGGCCCTAGATCTAGGCCTGATTGTGCATTTGTGGTTGATCGAAAGTGTGTCTAGGCCTTTTATCGAAAATCTTTTTGAAAAAAGTTCCAAATAAAGAGAAAAAGGAAAAAGGAATTTTTTTTTTATAAAAACTTGCAAATAAAGAGAAAAAGAAAGTGTGTCCCCCCCTTTCTTCTCATTGACATTTTCTTACCCCCACATTCTCTTTTTCATCCTTTTTACTACACTTCCTCTTTAGTGTATGTCCATGTGGACTAGGGACACTAGCGCCCGATTAGTCCATGTTTCGTTGGTACCGACCGACGAAGTTTTCGACTCCGAAGTCGAAATTCCTTCAATTTCCTTACCTCCACCTTCAAATTCTTCTTCCGAAGGTATGTCAGGATATAATCCCAACAACACCTTACCCACGGGACTGATTCCACCTCCGTTAGGTGCGAATAATCCGAATCACCCGCCTGTTGAAGCGCCCCAACGAATCGCGCTCCAGGATCTCTTCTACCCTGTCTGCACCGTCTTACCTACCTGTCTTTCACTCCCACAGGTAAATGGGGACAATTTTGAGATAAAACCCCACTTCATAAATATGCTGCAAAAATCTCACGGACTGGAATCCGAAAATGCTTACATCTTCATAAACAAATTCCAAAATGTTTGCGCCATGATGAAAACAACCCAATTATCAGATGATGCTATAAGGCTAAGGGTCATTCCTTTCACTTTATGTGACTTAGCCGAGAAGTAGTTATACAGCACAGCATCACATTCAATTAGAAATTGAGACGAGTTTGTTAAAGCTTTTCTTAAAAAGTTTTATCCTCATCACAAGACCGCGAGAATTCGCAATGAGATTAAACAATTTTCCCAGCTTCCTTCCGAACCATTTTGGAAGTGTTTTGAAAGATTCAAGGACCTACTTGTTCAATGCCCTCACCATGGGATCGAAAATTGGCAACTTTGCCAAACATTATACGAGGGATTGAACCCAGTAACGAAGCAGTTGCTAGAAACAATTTGTCAAGGTCACTTTCTAACCAAATCTAGTGAGGAAGCATGGCAGTTTCTCGAGGATCTTGCTGAACAAACACTTCAGTGGGAAAGCAGCAAGACCACCTCATCTTCTTCTATTGGTCAGTCTAGGGCAGGCATACATCAATTAGATATGTCGATTGCTATGAAGGCCGAGATGGCCGTACTTATGAAAAAGCTAGAAGCCATTGAGACCAAAATCTCATCGCCTTCTCCTGCCCCTACTTTACCCCCACAAACTGTTTATGCTTGTTGTTCGGATCCACCACACCTTATCGAAGAGTGTCCTTACAATCACCCTGTTCAAGGACAAGATCAAGTCAATGGTGCCTTTCAGCAACGACAAAGAAATGATCCTTACTCTTCGACCTATAATCCGGGTTGGAGGAGTCACCCAAATTTTGCTTAGAATCAAAATCAACAATTCCAAGGAAACAACAACTTTCAAAGGCCTCCCCCTCCACAACAACAAGCACCACAACAAACTTAATACCAGCAACCTTTCCAACCACAACCTTATCCAAATCAAACGAACAATTTTGTTCAACCAAATGATGATAAGGTTATCTCGCTAGAAAAAAGTCTAGATGCGTTTCTCAAACAATCTACACAATCCGCAGAAAGGTTGGAAAATTCCATCCAGTCTTTGGTGCACAACAATACTTCATACGATCAAAGCATCAAATCTATTGAGGCACAAATTGCACAACTAACTGCTGCGTTGAGCGAGAGAGAAAAGGGAAAGCTTCCATCTCAACCATTGCCGAATCCCGGTCACACACACAACGCACATGTCACATATGAATATCAAAATCATAATGTAAGTGCGGTGACCACGTTGAGATCTGGAAAAGTGTTGCAAAATAACATGGGTATTAGTGATGACACCCCCGCCGGTGGTTCTTCTTCTTCTTCTCCATCCTCTTCTTCTTCACCTTCATCTTCTTCGCTAGAGCCTATTCTTCATTCTTCAAAAGGTTCTTCTTCTTCTAATCCGAACGGACCCACTTCTCACTTCTTGAACACACCCACACTGGGATCCGTTCCAACTCTACATTCTACTCCACAGACATTGGACTCAACAGATTTTCAAAATGCTCCATTTCCAAACAGGTTGAGTCCCAATAAACCAACTCCACAAATGGAGAAGATTGTGGAGTTATTTAATCAGGTTAGCATAAATATACCTCTCTTGGATGCAATCCAACAAGTCCCTTCGTACGCGAAAATCTTAAAGGGCTTATGCTCCTCGAAGAGAAAGTCTCAAATACCCAAGAAAGTGCTAGTGGCTAGTGCAGTGAGCAATGCTATTAACCAACATCAACCCTTATCCCAAAAACGAAAGGACCCTGGCTGTCCTACGATTTCAATAACAATTGGGGATAAGAAAATCAATAGAGCACTTTTAGATCTTGGGTCTAGTGTTAACTTGCTTCCCTACTCCGTGTACGAGCAATTAGGGGTTGGAGAGTTGAAACCCACTCGTTGTACTCTCCAAATGGCTGATCGATCAATCACCCATCCTAGGGGTGAGTTAGAGGATGTGTTGATCAAAGTTGGGGATTTCATATTCCCTGTTGATTTTATTGTTATGGACACACAACCTGTTGCTAACCCACGGAACCAAATTCCGGTGATTCTCAGTCGACCATTTTTGGCCACTTCCAATGCCGTAATAAATTGTCGCAATGGCTCCATGACTCTATCCTTCGGGAAGACGTCTAGTGAGTTCAATATTTACAAGATAGGAAGTCTTCCCCCTTACCTAAAACTAGTACACGAGAAGTTTGCTTTATTCATGAAATCACGCAGGAGGACTGTGAGCTTGAAAAATTTCTGTTTGATGACAACAGTTTTGATGCCACTAGTGCGTCCCTCCTTGAATCTACCACAGTTGACACAACCGATATTGATTATGAATGTTTCACTTTTTCGGATGATTTTGACGACTCACTGCCCGAATATAAGTCTTTTGAATTTTTGGATGAGTTGGTTGAACCATCCGAATCGGTTGTTTGCAGTGATTTCGAACCAGTGTTGGAGTCCTTTGAATTCGAGGTAAATTCCCCAATTTTGTCTTTGATTGTTTCGCCTCCGAAACTCGAACTAACGCCCTTGCCGTCTCACCTTAAATATGCTTACCTAGGTGAGAATGAGACCTTTCCCGTTATCATATCGGCCTCTCTAGCCGTCGAGCAAGAGAAAGCTCTTTTAATGGTCTTACAAGATAAGCGGCAAGCTTTCGGCTGGACTATGGCGGACATCGAGGAGATTAGTTTCCTCATAATTGAATATCATATGCATATGATGGATGATGCCAAGTCGATAAAGGATCCACAGAAACATCTTGGGGATAGTGTGGATAGTCAACCTCCTCCTTTAGAAGTTGAACCACCACCTTTTCTTTTAATAAGCTACGAGAATGTCAATATTCCACTGATTGCTGATCATTCACATTCTCGTTTTGATTCCTCATCACCTCCTATCTATTCACTTCCATACTTTCCATACCACCACTTTTATCTTCCCCAATTCTTTTTGGATCGATACAACATGTTCTTCCACCAACCGATACTCTATACAGATAAATTTTTCAACTGGTTGGTGTTGACGTTTGGTCTTTGCAAAGTTTGGCAATGACGTTTAACATTGTTTCAATGAAGTTTTTTTTGGGGGGGGGGGCTTTCTGTATATATATTTTTGTTTTTCTTTTAACAATAAAAAATAATTTTTTTTATAAATAAATAAATAGGGGAGTGACGACATTCTCAACTCTCTTGGTGTAGCATGACAGTGAGGACACTGTGAAGGTTAAGTTTGGGGGTATGCTCGGTAAGCCTTCTTCCTTTGCATTCATGTGTATATTTTTGCATTTGCATACTTATTTTAAAACCCATAAAAAAATTTAAAAATTATAAAAATTAAAGTATTCAATTTTGGCAATAATTGACTTGAGTTTGACAAAAAGGTTGACTAGTTAGGAAAAACTAGATTTTAGACTTAGTAAATTAAAAGCCCTAAAAATAACTTTTCTTAAAAGTTTAACGGAAGAAAGTATATGTCTTTATAGTTTATTTAGAAATAGGCAAATTTCTAGTTGACTTCTTAGGCTAAGTTAAAACAAGGGAAGAGTATTGATGTTTTTTATTAAAGTATAAGTTTGAAAAATAATTCCTAAGCTTAAGTCTAAATTCTGAAAATATATACCCTACAAATTGCACAAACACGCATCTTGAAACTTGGAATAGTAGAAGAGACATTGAAATGCTCTTGTCTAAAGTCCTTAGTACGAAGAAAATGATATTAAAATTCAAGTGTGAATAAAGAGATAATAAAAAAATGAACACTGGTTTTTGTAATTACTTAAGGCTGCAAAAAAATAGAAAAAAATTTAGCGAGGATGCTTCATCACCTAGTGCCTTAGACCAACAGGTTTGGGAGTCACTGCTAAAGCCTTAGGTGTTACAAGACTAGGAATTACGCTTTAATGTGCAAACACATCTTGTAATCGGTTGTTGGTACCTCAAGAAGTATTAACGGTCGCATGAAGGATGTGTGAGCGAAATTCATCTTAAAATTCACTAATTAAGAAGTGCTTTAGACGATGGACAAGAGTATGATAGCTTGATTTGAATTTCCAAGAGTAGGGATGATATATACACACACGTAGGGGTATGTGATTGGGGTTTAGATAAGAGATAGGAATGAAGAATAGGACTTATATGTTTAAGAGAGATGATAAAAATTCCTAAATTGAGATAGAACCCTAGAAGGAAAACTTAAAAAGATGCCGAAAGCTAAGTAGGTCTGCAGAACATATATAATCTTAAGTTAAATGTCACGCCCCGCTTCCCAGTGTACGGCGAATTGGGCGCGACGAGGCCCGCTACGTATATACTCAGAAGTACATACGCTAAGCGTATCTAAGCAATATAAAATAAACACAAGAGACAAGAAATAAAAAGAACAACAACTTTTATTTATTAACATTCTTTGTACAATACATGAAAGGAAATACAACTGAAATAAAAGATGCCTAAACAGTGGCATAACAGGAACTGAAAAATATACGAAGGAAAAGTGTACAATGAACTAAAGTGCAGGGTCTTCGGCAAACTGCTCCAAGTCTTCTTGCGATAGCTCCATCTCTGCCGGGTCCAAACCACCTGACGACATTCAAAAAAGAAAGAAATAGAATGTCGTCAGCGAACAGGTCGCTCGGTAAGTCCCAAAGATAAGAAGAGAATAGATAGAGAGTAAGATAGAGAGAGAGTATATTATTATAGTTGTATTATATTGTTATATTGTTGTAGTATTGTGTTAACGCTGTTGTTTGTAGCTTGGTACAGAAAAATATCAGTGTATACGAGAGGAGTCTCACTTACCCCGGAGACTAAGGTATCAGGAACTTAAGGAACCGTTTATGCCACGGTACAACAGCAACTGGATTCATGTTAGGTGTCTTAATCTTACCGTCTCGTGCCACTTTTAACACCTTCCGTACCAATCTATCCCTTAAACCCCGCGATGTCTTGTTTGTATTGTTATCTTGTAAAATTGTATTGATTGCATGATTGATTGACTGACTGACCGAGACCATGATATCAGGAAACGGTTATAACCGTAGAGTCATGTAAATGGAATATTGGGAATCATGTAAAATGAATATATATCTATGGTTCGGTTCAGTCAAATTGTATAAACTGATAATTGTATTTATGGATTCATGTATTCATATTGAATTGGAATATTGTATATTGTAGGTTGACTTGAATTATATTCAAGTTAGATTAATAAGACTCAAACCCGAGTCAGACAATCAGGGATGTGAATCGAAGTCTTATAATTGCTAGGGTCTTTAAAGTAATTTATAAAACTTGAGGGGGTTTTATGTAAAAATACCTTTATATACTTTTCAAAATACACCTCAAGTATTTATTATTCGTCTTTAGAGTTGTAATGAGGGTGGATTTTATATTGTGACATTTCTAGTGAGAATATCCTAGTTGTAATATTGCTTATTTGAAGTTCATGGTATTTTAGTGTAAAATATATTCTTTGTGATTTTTAGGAAAAGGTGGAAAATTTATATTATAATAAAATAGATATTTAAATGATAAATATACATATATTTATACAAAAATAATATTTAATAAATATTTTATATTCCAAAAAATCTCATTTTCTTAAGATGTCGTATTTTAAATCTTTCGAGACCGAATGCTCCTTGCGGTGGTCTGAATCTCGCACTACTATCCCGAGGGTGCGCGATAAACCGCACGATCCCGAACGGGTTCCCCAAAGATGGGTTGTAGCGGCGCTTTGCAAAGATTGTAAAATACCAATCCTTTAGAAAACGGTTTTTATAAAGTAAAAGGTATTTACTTGAAAAGTGTAATTTTCTGTATTTTAGATTCTAGGGCTTCCTAAGCCAACTAGCCTATTTCTAAAAGGTCTAAACGACAAGTCGTTAGAAGCCTCAAATGGCCTCTTCACCGCCAATTGTGGCCAGGTAAGTATAAGTGAGGAGGGAGGGATCCGCTCACGAATCGTGATGCGGGTCTTTGAAAGTTACCCAAGCTCACTTGCCAAGCCTAGACACCACAAAGTCAGGTTTAGATAAACGATCGATGTCCACAACTTATCGTATTTTCCTAGTAAGAACTATTTACTTAAAAGTGTAACAAACCTAAACCTTTAAGAATTGTTTTATTAAGATTATGATATTTTAATGTAAAGTCTTGTTTTATCGTATTAGGAGTTTTCAAGATAGCGTATTATGGTTTCATATGTGTGTGTGAGGAGGTAGGTCATTACCTCGTGATATATTTTAAGGTATATCAATGTTAAAAGGGTTAAATGTGAGATTGAAAAATGATGGTATTAAAGTGAAAGAATACGGTAAGTTGAAAAGGTTATCATTTCATGTGTGAAAACTTATTCAATTGATTTTTACAAGTTTAATAATCAAGATAGAGATGTTTAGGAATGTTTGAATTGATTAGAAGAAGAAAAATAAATATTATGGTATTAAAGTGAAAAAGAATACGATATCGCAAAAGCTATCATTTCATGTGAGAAACTTTGTCCAAATTAGTTGTTATTTGATTAATAGTCAACATGGATAAGTTTAGGTATTATGGAATTGGTGAAAAGTGAGATTTTACAGAAAAATCGAATCTGAAATCTAGTTGTTCCGATTTCCGTCGGGTTTCGTAATTCCGTATTTTTAAGAATTAGAAAGAAGGAAAGAATAGGACTTACGGGTTTCGATCTATACTAAAGAGTATAGGGGAACTAGGGGAGTGACCGAGGTGTTGTTTCGTCGCCGGTTGTTCCAAAGAACGTCGCCGGAATTCCGTCGGCGTTTCGCTGTGAACTCGATTTCAAAGTACGCCCTTCTTGTAAAAATTTTGAGAGAGTAAACCTAGGGTTTTGGGATGAGAGGGTAGAGGGTAGGGGGTCTATTTAAAGGGTATGCTAGGGTAGGGTAGGTGAAAGGTTTTATTTTAAAAAAAATGTAAAAATTAAAGAAAAATCATTAAAATTTATATTAAATAGGATGTATTTAACATTTGGGAACCGATCCATTAAAATGGAGTAAACAGGGGAGTTTAGAAAACGAAAAGGAAACTTTTTGGTTTTGGGGACTCGACCGTCCGGCCGGGTCCGGTGGTCAAAGCGTGGGGCGGGGGTCTTCTGACGTAGCTCATGGACTGTTGGGCTTCCAAGATATTTAAAAGAAAAATAATCTAAAAATAATGTGGGGCATGGGATTTGAACTCTGGTGGCTTGGTTCAGCAGTGCAAGGTATTACCAATGAGCTACAAGCTCCTTCTTGTAATTATTGTGCTATTTAATTACTTAAAATGATAGCAGGAAGAGTAAATACTCCAGGTATACATTAAATTTAAAGTAATTTCTTGTACATTAAAAATGGAGTTATTACATTCTTGTAACTTGTAATTAAAAACAAAATAATTACCTATATCTTGAGCTCAGGTTAAAATACCCCTTTGTGGAATTTTGAAAAAAGATATTTGAAAAAATTTTGTATAGGAAAATTTAGGGTTGTTACATTTTACCCTCCTTATAAAAATTTCGTCCTCGAAATTTGTAAAAGAAAAGTGTAACAGTGCAAAGAAGTTTGGTGGATGTAGTATAGATAGTGTATAACAAAGAGATACAAGGGTGAAAAAGGGATTACCGGTGTTACCTTGACCTACAGTCTCAGCTTCTATGGCTTCTAATGTGAAGGTCTGTCGCCGTGGTACATTCCTTCTAGCTGGAGGCACATTCTGCCTTTGGGGCCTGTTTCTCTGCCCTCTAGGCATGTTCCTTATTGCCTGTTGGAATTGGCGAGTAGGCTGTGCAGGTGGTGGAGCAGGTAGTGCTGGACGAGTTGCAGGAGCCTGGATAACTGGCCGCTGCGGGTAGTTGGTGTGTGTGTGAGCTGAGTTGTATCAATATGGACAGGTCTCAATTCTGTGATTGGACGTGCCACAAACTAGGCACAGGCCTTTTGCGCGCCTACAATCCTTTATCAAATGTCCATCTCTTTTGCAATGGAAACAGAAATGTGGTCTTGGCTGGTGATTGGGTTCTTCAGTTCTCCTGGGTTCAAACGTTGTCCTGGAAGAGGCTCCTCCTGCCATTTGAGAGGCAGGGCGTTTCAAACCGGCAGATTGGGGTCTGCCCCTTGCCTTTATCACCGCCTCATAACTGCGGGCAGCTTCCAAAGCATCTTCATGTGTCAAAAATTTCCCTGTGGCTAGTGCAGCCTGAATTTCTGTGTCCAGTCCTTGTTGAAAACGACGGGCTCTGATATCGTCCGTCGGTATCAAATGTGCCGCGAATCGGCTTAACATGGTGAATTCAGCGTCGTATTCATCTACCGATTTGTCCCACATTGACCCTTGCCGTAGATGAATGAACTGCTGCTCCATAGCAAACCTGGCAGTCACAGGGAAGTATTTCGCGTCGAACTTCTCGCGAAACGTTTTCCATTCAATAGGCTGCACAAGACGGCTTTCTTCCGCCTTCCACCAGTTGCGAGCGTTGTCCGTGAGTTGTAGTTTCGCCATACGGACTTAAGCGACGTCTGGCACTTGTGTTGCGGCCAGATCATCCTCGATACTTTGAGCCCATTCTTCAGCTTCCAGTGGGCTCCCCTTTCCTGAGAACTGCTTTGGATGTAAAGCCCTGAATTGCTTTACTCCAGGAGCATCAGTCTCGGGACGGTTCAAGAGTTGTTGCTGTCCTCGAGAAAGCTACGGATTGCCTCATGTAACACTGTTTGCTCGGTAGGTGGCGCAGGAACAGTCGGTGTGAGAGGTAGTGCTGGAGGTGTATTGTTGACGTTGGTGCTGGTGTTGTTCGGAGAATCCATAACCCTGAAGAAAAATTTGGGTTAGGACAGATTCAAGTACATGAAATGATAAGATTCAAGGAATATGAAATTGCAAGATTCAAGGAACATGAATTGTAAAGAATGTTTTAGTTGCTGGTTCTTGTGCTATATTGCTTAGGTTGTTCATGCAGAACAGAACTGCATGATAGGGATTCATACAGCTGACCTGCATGGGCCACCAACAAAACCTGTCACGCCCCGCTTCCCAGTGTACGGCGAAGTGGGCGCGACGAGGCCCGCTACGTATATACTCAGAAGTACATACGCTAAGCGTATCTAAGCAATATAAAATAAACACAAGAGACAAGAAATAAAAAGAACAGCAACTTTTATTTATTAACATTCTTTGTACAATACATGAAAGGAAATACAACTGAAATAAAAGATGCCTAAACAGTGGCATAACAGGAACTGAAAAATATACGAAGGAAAAGTGTACAATGAACTAAAGTGCAGGGTCTTCGGCAAACTGCTCCAAGTCTTCTTGCGATAGCTCCATCTCTGCCGGGTCCAAACCACCTGACGACATTCAAAAAAGAAAGAAATAGAATGTCGTCAGCGAACAGGTCGCTCGGTAAGTCCCAAAGATAAGAAGAGAATAGATAGAGAGTAAGATAGAGAGAGAGTATATTATTATAGTTGTATTATATTGTTATATTGTTGTAGTATTGTGTTAACGCTGTTATTTGTAGCTTGGTACAGAAAAATATCAGTGTATACGAGAGGAGTCTCACTTACCCCGAAGACTAAGGTATCAGGAACCTAAGGAACCGTTTATGCCACGGTACAACAGCAACTGGATTCATGTTAGGTGTCTTAATCTTACCGTCTCGTGCCACTTTTAACACCTTCCGTACCAATCTATCCCTTAAACCCCGCGATGTCTTGTTTGTATTGTTATCTTGTAAAATTGTATTGATTGCATGATTGATTGACTGACTGACCGAGACCATGATATCAGGAAACGGTTATAACCGTAGAGTCATGTAAATAGAATATTGGGAATCATGTAAAATGAATATATATCTATGGTTCGGTTCAGTCAAATTGTATAAACTGATAATTGTATTTATGGATTCATGTGTTCATATTGAATTGGAATATTGTATATTGTAGGTTGACTTGAATTATATTCAAGTTAGATTAATAAGACTCAAACCCGAGTCAGACAATCAGGGATGCGAATCGAAGTCTTATAATTGCTAGGGTCTTTAAAGTAATTTATAAAACTTGAGGGGGTTTTATGTAAAAATACCTTTATATACTTTTCAAAATACACCTCAAGTATTTATTATTCGTCTTTAGAGTTGTAATGAGGGTGGATTTTATATTGTGACATTTCTAGTGAGAATATCCTAGTTGTAATATTGCTTATTTGAAGTTCATGGTATTTTAGTGTAAAATATATTCTTTGTGATTTTTAGGAAAAAGGTGGAAAATTTATATTATAATAAAATAGATATTTAAATGATAAAAATACATATATTTATACAAAAATAATTTTTAATAAATATTTTATATTCCAAAAAATCTCATTTTCTTAAGATGTCGTATTTTAAATCTTTCGAGACCGAATGCTCTTTGCGGTGGTCTGAATCTCGCACTACTAGCCCGAGGGAGCGCGATAAACCGCACGATCCCGAACGGGTTCCCCAAAGATGGGTTGTAGCGGCGCTTTGCAAAGATTGTAAAATACCAATCCTTTAGAAAACAGTTTTTATAAAGTAAAAGGTATTTACTTGAAAAGTGTAATTTTCCGTATTTTAGATTCTAGGGTTTCCTAAGCCAACTAGCCTATTTCTAAAAGGTCTAAACGACAAGTCGTTAGAAGCCTCAAATGGCCTCTTCACCGCCAATTGTGGCCAGGTAAGTATAAGTGAGGAGGGAGGGATCCGCTCACGAATCGTGATGCGGGCCTTTTAAAGTTACCCAAGCTCACTTGCCTAGCCTAGACACCATAAAGTCAGGTTTAGATAAACGATCGACGTCCACAACTTATCGTATTTTCCTAGTAAGAACAATTTACTTAAAAGTGTAACAAACCTAAACCTTTAAGAATGGTTTTATTAAGATTATGATATTTTAATGTAAAGTCTTGTTTTATCGTATTAGGAGTTTTCAAGATAGCGTATTATGGTTTCATATGTGTGTGTGAGGAGGTAGGTCATTACCTCGTGATATATTTTAAGGTATAGCAATGTTAAAAGGGTTAAATGTGAGATTGAAAAATGATGGTATTAAAGTGAAAGAATACGGTAAGTTGAAAAGGTTATCATTTCATGTGTGAAAACTTATTCAATTGATTTTTACAAGTTTAATAATCAAGATAGAGATGTTTATGAATGTTTGAATTGATTAGAAGAAGAAAAATAAATATTATGGTATTAAAGTGAAAAAGAATACGATATCGTAAAAGCTATCATTTCATGTGAGAAACTTTGTCCAAATTAGTTGTTATTTGATTAATAGTCAACATGGATAAGTTTAGGTATTATGGAATTGGTGAAAAGTGAGATTTTATAGAAAAATCGAATCGGAAATCTGTTTGTTCCGATTTCCGTCGGGTTTCGTAATTCCGTATTTTTAAGAATTAGAAAGAAGGAAAGAATGGGACTTACGGGTTTCGATCTATACTAAAGAGTATAGGGGAACTAGGGGAGTGGCCGAGGTGTTGTTTCGTCCCCGGTTGTTTCAAAGAACGTCGCCGGAATTTCGTCGGCGTTTCGCTGTGAACTCGATTTCAAAGTACACCCTTCTTGTAAAATTTTTGAGAGAGTAAACCTAGGGTTTTGGGATGAGAGTGTAGAGGGTAGGGTGTCTATTTATAGGGTATGCTAGGGTAGGGTAGGTGAAAGGTTTTAATTTAAAAAAAATGTGAAAATTAAAGAAAAATCATTAAAATTTGTATTAAATAGGATGTATTTAACATTTGGGAACCGATCCATTAAAATGGAGTAAACAGGGGAGTTTAGAAAACGAAAAGGAAACTTTTTGGTTTTGGGGACTCGGCCGTCCGGCCGAGTCCGGTGGTCAAAGCGTGGGGCGGGGGTCTTCTGACGTAGCTCATGGTATATTCACTTTTTAGGGTTCAGTTCAACTTTTGGGAGTTATGGCCTGTGGACTGTTGGGCTTCCAAGAAATTTAAAAGAAAAATAATCTAAAAATAATGTGGGGCATGGGATTTGAACTCTGATGGCTTGGTTCAGCAGTGCAAGGTATTACCAATAAGCTACAAGCTCCTTCTTGTAATTATTGTGCTATTTAATTACTTAAAATGATAGCAGCAAGAGTAAATACTCCAAGTATACATTAAATTTAAAGTAATTTCTTGTACATTAAAAATGGAGTTATTACATTCTTGTAGCTTGTAATTAAAAACAAAATAATTACCTATATCTTGAGCTCAGGCTAAAAAACCTCTTTGTGGATTTTTGAAAAAAGATATTTGAAAAAATTTTGTATAGGAAAATTTAGGGTTGTTACATTCTACCCTCCTTATAAAAATTTCGTCCTCGAAATTTGTAAAAGAAAAGTGTAACAGTGCAAAGATGTTTGGTGGCTGTAGTATAGATAGTGTATAACAAAGAGATACAAGTGTGAAAAAGGGCTTACTGGTGTTACCTTGACCTACAGTCTCGGCTTCTACGGCTTCTAATGTGAAGGTCTGTCGCCGTGGTACATTCCTTCTAGCTGGAGGCACATTCTGCCTTTGGGGCCTGTTTCTCTGCCCTCTAGGCATGTCCCTCATTGCCTGTTGGAATTGGCGAGTAGGCTGTGCAGGTGGTGGAGCAGGTAGTGCAGGACGAGTTGCAGGAGCCTGGATAACTGGCCGCTGCGGGTAGTTGGTGTGTGTGTGAGCTGAGTTGTATCAATATGGACAGGTCTCAATTCTGTGATTGGACGCGCCACAAACTTGGCACAGGCCTTTTGCGCGCCTACAGTCCTTTATCAAATGTCCATCTCTCTTGCAATGGAAACAGAAATGTGGTCTTGGCTGGTGATTGGGTTCTTCAGTTATCCTGGGTTCAAACGTTGGCCTGGAAGAGGCTCCTCCTGCCATTTGAGAGGCATGGCGTTTCAAACCGGCAGATTGGGGTCTGCCCCTTGCCTTTATCACCGCCTCATAACTGCGGGCAGCTTCCAAAGCATCTTCATGTGTCAAAAATTTCCCTGTGGCTATTGCAGCCTGAATTTCTGTGTCCAGTCCTTGTTGAAAACGACGGGCTCTAATATCGTCCGTCGGTATCAAATGTGCCGCGAATCGGCTTAACATGGTGAATTCAGCGTCGTATTCATCTACCGATTTGTCCCACATTGACCCTTGCCGTAGATGAATGAACTGCTGCTCCATGGCAAACCTGGCAGTCACAGGGAAGTATTTCGCGTCGAACTTCTCGCGAAACGTTTTCCATTCAATAGGCTGCGCAAGACGGCTTTCTTCCGCCTTCCACCAGTTGCGAGCGTTGTCCATGAGTTGTAGTTTCGCCACACGGACCTGTTTCCTGATTTAAAATCAGGAAAGGTTACGAAGGAGGCATCACGTGCTAGCACGTGACCGGCAGTCACGTGTTGGCACGTAACATTTGAAAGCAGCGGACTCATTCTCTGATTAAATCAAGAAAAAGGCTCCAGACGAGGGTCACGTGGTGGCACGTGACCAGGGGCCACGTGGTGGCACTTGACCAGGGGTAACGTGGTGGCACGCGACGGCTAAGCAGCGGCTAGGAGACAAAGCGCAGAAAGCAGAGGAAAGCTCGTTCCAAGGGGTCACGTGCCTACACGTGACCAGGGGTCACTTGCCTACACGTGACCAGGTGTCACGTGGCCACACGTGACCGGCTTTCAAAGCCTATTTATTTATCAGAATCAAATTCTGAAGGGATCATTCAAATCTTTCCAAAGGAAAATGATTATTTGGAACCGATTGAACTAAAGATTTAAAGGTGATTAAATATCACCTATCTATGGAAAAATCTTGAACTTGGAAAGATTTCCCCTTAAAATCTAATCGAAATAACAAAGGAAAATCTTGCGATATAAAATCCAGTGGTGAATAAAATTCACCTAATAATCCAAAGGTCCAAACGAATGGTGAATACAAATTAAATCTCTCAATAAAAGATTCATCAAAACTAATTGATTCTGCGTCTTCTCCTATAAATAGGAGCCAAGAGACACAGAGGGATAGAGAGAAAAAAGGGGAGACAGAAAAAGAGAAATATAGAGCCTTGAGACTCTGGAAGAATTTGATCTTCTGCAGAAGAAAATCCTAGGTAAGAAAGGGAAAGCCCTTAGAAGAGAATTTAATTCTCAAAAGAGTTTAACTCTTAAAAAGAAGAACATAGTTCTCTCTTTAGTGGAGGATCTGCAAAGTGCACATCTCCCCTTGAATTGAGAATTTAATTCTCATTGGGTTGAGATTCTGCCATGCAGATCCAAAGCATAGAGAGGGAATGGAAGTTTGAGAATTTAATTCTCACAAAATTATAGGAATTTAATTCCTTTAAGATAAAATTAGGGTTTGACCCTATATTATAGAAATTTAATTCTTTCAGAATGAACAGAATCAGGGTTTAACCCAAGTTAAGAACTTAGTTCTGTCAAAATAACAGGAACTTAATTTCCTTAAGAAAGAAGAAATTAGGGTTTCACCCTATGATAGAATCTCATTCCTCAGAATAATTCTCTAAAAGAGAGTGGGAATTTAATTCCTTTAAAGCTTTTATTAGGGTTTAACCCTATGATAGGATTCAGTTCTTCACATATATGAGGAATTTAATTCCTACAGAAAATTCAGAGTTCAACTCTATCCCAGAATATAAATCTTCAGAAGGAAATAGGAATTTAATTCCTTTAAAGTTTATCGTTAGGGTTCAACCCTGCGAAGAATTTAATTCTTAAAGAGATTAAAAGATCTTTTAAAAAAAATACAAAGAGGCAGGGTCACGTGCTACCACGTGACCCCCGAAAAGATCCACAGAGAAGGGCCTTTGAGGCAATGCCTCACGTGACCCACGTGACCCTTGGCGGAAGCTTTAACATACAAGCATTTAAATGCCCACCACGTGATAGCACGTGATGCTCCAAAATATGCAATATCCTCAGCAGAACAAATGAAGGGAGGGCGCCCTCGCGTGCTACCACGTGACCCCTCTTGCCTCAGGGTTTAACACTAAATTGGAACCTCTGAATCGAGTGTTTAACACAGTTTGGCCTTAGTGTTCAACACTAATTAAAAAAATTTATTTGCAGTGTTTAAACACTGAATTTCTTAGTGTTCAACACTAAATTAAACCCATGTTAACAGAGCTTAATATTAACTACCTTAGCGTTCAACACTAAATTAAAATCTCTGTCACTAGTGTTTAACACTGGTTATTCTTAGTGTTTAACACTAATTTGAGATCTCTGTTGCTAGTGTTTGACACTGATTTGCTCTATTGTTTAACATTAATTTGAACCCCCTGTTGCTGGTGTTTAACACCAACCGTCTTTTAGTGTTAAAAGACTAACTTGTTCCCAGTGTTCAACACTGCTGATCTTTAGTGTTTAACATCAATTTTAGCCCAATTGGATAAATGGACAGAGGCAAAGCCTCTCCTTCAATGGACCAATAGGAAGCCAATATTCCAAACATGATTGGACTTAGCCCAAGATGGCCATAAGTCCTCAATTCAAACTTAACTGGGCTGATGGGCTCATAACATAATTAATTGGTCCTGGTCCCAAGCTGGACCAAAGACTGTTTAATCTACCTTGGTTTATGGGTACATCTCTTCACTCCTTTGATACTTGGCGTTGTAATCCCTCGACGTCTTCAAAGAGGTGACGGGTCTCGATGACCACACATTGATACGGACTGTGGGGTCCTTAAACTCATGGACTATGAGGTCCTTAACCTTGACCGGAATGTCTAAAAACTAACAACAGACTATGACGTCCTTAACTTTGACCGAGATGTCTTAAAACTAACAACGGACTGTGGGGTCCTTAAACCCATGGACTATGACGTCCTTAACCTTAACCGAGATTTCTTAAAACTAACCTTGGACTGTGGAGTCCTTAAATCCATGGACTATGACGTCCTTAACCTTGACCGCAACGTCTTAAAACTAACATCGGACCGCAATGTCCTTAAACTACCTATTGACCGCAACGTCACTAAACTAAACAACATGGCTCCCTTAATTGCTCTATTGTTGGATCTAAACGATCCCGTTAAGTCGATCTTAGTCTAAAAACTAGACTAACGGGTCCTTAACAAACGTTTAAGTCGATCTTAGTCTCAAACGAGGCTAACGTATCCTTAAACCCAAACCCCCAAACCCAAATCTAAGATAATACGGATTTGGACTAGTCCACGCCCTACGGGCGACGACATAACTCAGTCTCCGTATACAATCCACGGGCAACTAAACACAAAACAAACACACACGACACAAAGTGACCATTTGGAGAAGGAGAAAGTGGTTACCGCAGTGCGGTAGCGTAATTAACTATAGGGGCTTGCGCCTGCAGGGAAGAGCGTCCCCACAATCAAAAACCCCTCAAGCGAGGGGGAATCTGACGAAGTCTGCTACATCGAACGCATCCGTTTAAACCTTCGATATACGGTGCCATAAATCAACTTGGCATTTTCGGAGAGGTAGACGGATAGCACCAATTAGCATCTTCCCCGAATTTCAGGCAAGACGTATGCCGTCGAGCCGCCGTTCGGAGGGGAACAGATTCTGGCACGCCCGGTGGGACCTTTTCCTCTTTCCACTCCACACTTCGTGTGTCGTGTTTGCGAACCAAACACGGTTTGCTAATAGTTGCCCCAGGGTTTCAAGGTACTAAGATTCGGCGTCTTACTTATTGCAGGAAGCAAAGAATCAATGGCTTCCACTCATGCGACATGCTCCAACTGCAATTGCAACCAACGCTCTGCCTCGCCAGGAGGTATAGCCTACGGACCCCAAGCTGCTTCGCTGTTCACAATCCCCATGGAACAGGTCACTCAAGCCACCACAGGGTTGTTTTTTGGGACCATGCTCCCGCCAATAAGCTTCACTGCTCCTGTGCTGACAACGGAAGCTCCCAAGAAGTCGGTCTTTGATCGGCTTGCCCCTGCTGCGGCCCCTCTCAACGGGTCGCCCAACACCAGCGCCTCGGTCTTCTCCAGACTAGGCCAGAGCTCCTGTGAAACCGCAATGGGGCCTGCAATCCTAGAGAAGGCTGCTCCTGAGAAAATAACCAGTCCTGCTCCTGAAGTCGTCAAGGCGGCTTCCTCTGCCAAAAAGTCGGTCTTTACAAGATTGACTGTTCCAGCTCCCGCTCCTGCTACTCAAAGGACATCAGTCTTTAATAGGCTGACACCAGCAGTGACCCCCCACATACACAGGGGGCAAGACGAGGCTATCGCCATCACCGAGCCGATGCCATCAGCACGACACGCTCGACGTCATTACTGGCACCGAGTGAGAAAGGCCGGAGGCAACTCCCCTTCTGGGCTAACTCCTCCAGCCCCGACGACAGAAGTTAATGCTGCTGTTCCAACTGGGAACAGCTTTGAGATGCTAAATAAGGTGCGTGGGAATTCTCCTACCGCGGTGCTAAAGAGGTCTCCCCCTCCGCTGAAAAGGGCTATAGAAGTGAAGCCAGAACAGCTCCAATCTCCTCAACGGCTGTCCTCCCGAATCTATAAAGTCTGGCGGCAGTCCCGAGACTCGGTGATCGATCCAAATTTCTCCTACCAGCACAAGAAGCTGAAAATCCAACAGGAAGTCAGTCGCCAGGCTAAGTCACGAAAACCTGTCTGGATGCCCACCTCAACGGCCCCCTCAACTTCCACTGCTCATAAAAAGAGGAAGACAGAGAAGATCCCCCAGCCTGCAATGAGAGCTAAAGGCACTAAGCCCAGACGCCCTAAGTCTGGGGGCATGATGGTCCATACCGTATACATGGCGTCAGGAAAGGAAGATAGCCGTGCGTCTACAGGTCATAGACCGCTTACACGGTCAGTGACCAAGACGCAGGAGCAGCAACAGAAGCTCCAAGAGATGATGAATGCTATGGCCGCACTTACCGGGCCAAAAGAAAACCCAGAAACGTCCTCGGATGAACGCCAGGAAGAAGAAACCGACGCCGAATTCCTTCGCCGAATATTGGAGAAGAAGGACAAAGCGGCCGCTGAACAAGCAGCCAACATACAGCGTATGGGCCTTCTCTTCCAAGATATGATAGGGATGATGATACAACAAGATCCTCCGGCTGAAGAGCCCCCGATCGTCCTCGGAGACGATAGGGGAGAGACATCAAATCCCCCGCCGGCTTTGTCAATGGCTAAAGAGGATACAATCTCTAAAATTGATTTGGACGAGTACATAGCCCAGCAAATACGGGTTCATCATGCGACTGAAGCAGCCGGCCAGGTCGTAAAAACAGGGCGGCCATATCCAAGATGGTACGACCAAATCAAGTACCCGCCGGGTTACACAATTCCCAAGTTCCATGTTTACAAGGGAACGGGCAATCCTTACCAGCATGTTGCCCAGTTCAGGGCACTCTGCGGCAACACCGGCGGTGATGACAAGCTTTTGCTTCGCCAGTTTGTTGGAAGTTTATCAGATACGGCGTTCGAGTGGTACTCTGAGCTCCCGAACGACTGTATCAAGACCTTCACAGAGATGGAATTGTTGTTTACCCAACGCTTTGCGAGTGCCAGCGAGCATACCCCGATAACGCCATTGATCAATGCCAGGGTAAAGCCGGGCGAAACATGGGTCCAATATGCTATACGGTGGCGTAACTTATGGTCAAAATGTGAGCAGCATATAGAAGAAGCTCCTGCGGTGGGAATGTTTGTGGGAACTCTAGACCCTCATGCAACTATCTCCCAGTTCATGATGTTCTTTAAGCTGACCACGTTTCAGGCTTTGATCGACAAGTTGGCCCAGATGGACCAGATGGGTAACAGACCGTCTCCCCCGAAGCCAGAACCCCGGAATGACAAGGGTAAAGGGAAGGCAACCTTCGTTGCGAATGCTCAGTAGCAGCCCAGTAACCCAAAGCTGGCGGATCAGCTGGAAGAAAGACGGCGGTATTATAATGAGAAGATGAAGCGTCCCTACTCGTTCCCACGGGACAAGACGAAACGGTTATTCGAGCTGGCAGTACGCAACAGGCTTATAAACTTGCCAAATCTAAGGCGACCGCCACAACCCACTGAGGTGAATAACCCCAACTATTGCCCTTACCATCAAACGGTAAGCCATCCGATTGAGGATTTCTTCGTTTTCAGAGGATGGATTGAAGATCAATACCTCCAGGGAAAGTTTGCGCTGTCCGAAAAATGGAAGGTGAACCCGCCACAGCCGCATGCTCCTAAGAAAGCAGATACACCGTAGGCAACCTGTTCCTTTATTGAAGAAGCTCCATGGGAGGTCGTGCTATCAGTTAAAACCAAAAGGATGCTGAGTGACCTTCATGCGTGCCCGGCGGTCGAGTGGAAGAACCCGCTTGAACCTCAAATTATTGAAGGGATGCTGAAGCCACGTCCAACTATAAAAATCGGTGGTGATAGCCCAAGTACTCACACCCAACCGTCAAAATCTTCGAAGAAAAAGAAGAAGAAGTCCAGGAAGTCCGTGAAGCCTGGAGACAAGCGCACGGATTTGCAGACACAGATTGATGCGCTGGAGGAGTACGATCAAAAGGCGCGGAATCCCGTCACACTGCAAGAGTTCTTTAACCACGTCTTTCAGGAGGAAGATGATGGAGAAAGCTCGTCAGATGAATCCGAGGGATATGTGGCAAGTTGTCATATGATTTCCCACCCGGAAGATGAGAAAACTCCTGGCACTGAGAAACTGGGGGCACAGCCTGAGCCAGAACTTGTATGGCCAACAGATGAAATGATCGACGCCTTTCTAGACGAGATTCGTTTGAAGAGTAAAGCCGATCAGGAGCGTGAGATGGATGCATCGGAAGGAGCCAAGCGCAGGCGACTAAACGAAAGAGGTGAAGCACTCCCGCCAGATCAAAAGACATCTGATATGAATAAAAACAAGTACAAGACGAGGAAGAGGTTCGCCAAAGCCATGTCAGTAGGGATGAAGCTACCACCTTCGGAAGAGAACGCGTTCGATGGGGCGGAGAGGCACCCTAATTATTGCTCATATCATCGGAAAATTTCACACCCTACGGAGGAGTGTGACGCTTTTAGGATATGGTGGCAGGGATATATTACTCACCGGCAACATTTTAAGCGTATGAAACGCAGAACTCATCGGGAGCAAAGAAGTACAACCGACAGGCACAAAAGAACTACCGGCAGCTGTTATGTGGTCGACGCCAGAGGATCACAAGTTCTCACCTTTGGGAGCGACTCTGATGAGGAAATGGTTCTGGGCCCTCTCTTTAAAGAATCCATTTTAGGGAAAGAGGAAGAACCAGAGGCCTGCGAAAACATTCAGCTGCGCAATCGCACGCTCCCGGAAAAGAATCTCGGGCCCGCAAATCGAAAAGATAAAGGAAAGGAGAAGGTCGCTGGGGATATCGCCTTAGATGACCAAGTCATGAAAGAGCTGACTGCCAAGGACCCTCCCAGGAAGGGTAAGGTGGACTACAACATCCTAGCGCACCTAAGAAAGTTACCTTCTCAGCTCAGCATTCTCGATGCCCTCCTATTATCGAAAGAAGCGCGAGATTCGTTAATCAAGGCGTTACAAGAACCCGAGCAATTCCAAGCCTTCCTCGCCGCGGAAAGGATGAATGATGAACTGGAAGAAGTGCACACGGCCGACGTCACTTTCGGTGACGAAGACCTTCTCCTCGGGACGTGCGACCACAACCGTCCCCTATATGTCTCTGGATACTGCCATGATATCAAGATAGGCAAGATCCTGGTGGATAATGGATCCTCCGTCAATCTCCTTAATGTTCGGGTGTTGAAGGAAATCTACATGAGTGTGCAACACCTCGCTCGTGACAAAATTACCATCTCCGGTTTTGACTCCCAGTCGTCGCGGACTCTCGGATCCGTGATATTAACATTACGCTTTGGACTACTCGTCACGGACATCAAATTTCACGTCATTGACGCCAAGACCTGCTACAACGCCTTGCTCGGTCGTCCTTGGTTACATGAATACAACATCATCCCTTCTACACAGCATCAGTGTATGAAGTACTTCAAGGATGGCTTCGAATATACCGTAACAGGCGAGCCGAACCCATTCTCCGTGAACGAAGTCCGCAAGTACGAAGATGCAAAATATGTTTTGCCAGACTTCGAGGATACAGAAAAGAGTCGCAAGCCGGAGAACAAAGTCACTGCCACCATCCCTATTTTTGGGAGCAATACCGAAGAAGAAGAAGAGATAGTTTATGCTGGGCCGTCTCAACGCAACAACCTGGGAATGTTCGCCCCCATGTTGATCTTCGGAAGTGACTCGGAAGATGAGGTTAATGCCGTGTTCTCAAGTCGGCCGTCAATACAAGCATCCCCTAGCGATGATCAGAGTTTGCAAATCACCATGGTGCCGCGAAAAAACAACAAGGATCTCGACGCACTTCAAGCTTACAATGTGCAGGACCTGCAGACGTTTCACGTCCCTCCCAGGAGAACGGGTGAGAAGGTGATCCTATTCTATCGGTCCTCGGAAATGAGAGTGGAGAAAGAGATCTGGCATGGCGCGGATTCTACACTCGACAGACTCCAACCCATCCGTTTGCCCAGATATTACACAAATGGACTAAAGAGGCTATTGAAGCGCCAAGGGGTACCCTTAAAACAGACTGTTCGACAAGCTCGATTCTACAACAGGATTTAGGATGTCCCTGGGACTCAGCGCAAATTTCCCAACGGGAGAATGGAAACACTTGGGCTTGGATATGTGAGATCCGGGAAACGTGAGCGAGTCCACGGCAGCTACGCCATATATAACTTCGATGAGGAGGAGGACACCCTGTCGGGGAATGCTAACCCCTCGTCAAAACTGGATCCCGCGAGTGAAGTGCCGAGTCTGTCATTTGAAGAACAAGTGGACAAGCTTATCAGGAAAGCAGGTCAAAAGGCTCGGGAAGACCACAACTGCGAGATGGCCATCTACGAGAAGGCCATGACGCAACGTTTGTTTCAACAGGCTGCAAAAGGCAAAGATGCTCCTCCCTGTCAACCCGTTGTACAAAAGGCCCGACGCAGAGGCAGAAGTAAATCAAGAAGTGGAAAGAGGAGCCGACAACAACGACGCAGGATTAGAGAGTTATGTGATCGGGTATTGCTCAGCCCGGATTTGTCCCTCATGAAGAAGATGAGTCGAGCGTATTCCTTCCCCTGAGACAAGACGAAGAAGTTACTCAAGCTCGCTATAAAACATCAAATGATCGCACTTCCAGAGTCTAAGCACCCTGAGCAAGCTAACAAATTTTCTCATTCGGGCTATTGCTCTTATCACCGAGCCATAGGACACCCTATCGAAGACTGCTTCACCTTCAAGAACTGGGTCGGAGACCAGTACCAGCAAGGCAGATTTGCTTTATCCAGCAGCTGGAGGGTAACGCCGCCACAAAAGCACGAACCCAAAGCCGCAAGAGCAGAACCAGATCCACATCAATTTTGGAAGCGGATTCGCACCTGTTGCATGATTACAATATTAAAAGAAGAGCCCGAGGACATAGATGAGCTCCCTTGGTGCTTCGAAAACAATGACAATGAGGTAATCTCAGAATTTCCACCGGCTCCGAAAGAACTGGAAGATGGCATACATACTACTGTAGATAACCTCAAGAAGATTGAGTTGGGATCGGCAAACGATCCGCGATCGACATTCGTCAGCGAACTGCTATCTGAAGAAAGGGTGGCTGCGTTAAAGGACGTGCTTCTACAGCATAGAGATTGCTTCGCGTGGAACTATTCCGAGATGCCGGGATTAGATCCAGAGATTGCGGTACATAAATTAGCAATATCCCCGGATATCAAGCCAGTCAAGCAGGCGCCGAGAAGGATGCGGCTCGAGCTTGAGATGAGCATCAACGCCGAAGTCAAGAAGCTGATCGATTATGGATTTATCCAAGAAGTCTAATATCCTGACTGGATCGCCAACATCGTCCCGGTAATGAAGAAAAATGGGACGGTGCGCATGTGCGTGGATTTCAGGGATCTCAATAAAGCCTGCCCGAAGGACGATTTCCCAGTACCGGTAACCGAGCTAATGATAGATAACACGTCCACTCACGAGGTTTTCTCCTTTATGAACGGTTCATCAGGGTACAATCAGATAAAGATGCATCCCGGAGACCAGAAACACACCGCCTTCAGGACTCCTTTGGGTATATTCTGCTACAAGGTGATGCCCTTCGGTTTAAAGAACGCCGGTGCTACCTATCAAAGGGCCATGACAAAGATCTTTGATGATCTCATACATGAAATCGTCGAGTGCTATATCGATGATCTCGTAGTGAAGAGCATGTCATACGCAGAGCATTTAGAGCATCTGAAGACCGTATTTCAGCGCCTTCGGCAATATAATTTGAAGATGAATCCCCTCAAATGCGCGTTCGGAGTTTCCTCAGGTAAATTCCTGGGATTCATCATCCGACACCGAGGTATCGAAATAGATCCATCTAAGATCAAGGCGATCATGGAAATGCCGCCGCCAAGAACTCTCAAACAATTGCGGTCTCTCCAAGGGAAGCTCGCGTACGTCCGGCGGTTTATCGCCAACCTGTCAGGCAAGTGCCGTCCTTACAGCCACCTGATGAAGAAGGGAACCCCGTTCGTCTGGGACCAAAAATGCCAGGGCGCGCTAGATGAGATCAAGCAGTACCTGCAGAACCCGCCGGTGTTAGCTGCTCCAGTCAAGGGAAAACCCCTTATTCTTTATACAATAGCCCTTGAGAATTCCTTAGGCGCATTATGGGCACAAGAAAACGACCAAGGGAAGGAAAGAGCACTCTACTATTTAAGTCGAGTTCTACTGGGGGCAGAAAGCAACTACTCCCCATTGAAAAACACTGCCTGGCGTTGATCTTCGCGATAACAAAGCTCAGGCACTATGCGTTAGCGCATGAAGTCCGTCTTATATCAAAGGTGGACCCCCTAAAATATCTAATGTCGAAGGCCATATTGACGGGGAGACTCGCTAAATGGGCCTTACTCCTGATGGAGTTTTCAATAACCTATCAGCCTCTTAAGGCAGTGAAAGGCCAAGCCATTGCCGACTTCCTTGCTGAGCATCCAGTACCTGCCGGTTCTCCTCTAAATTGCGATTTGCCGGACGAACATGCATTTGACGCAGTCGACGGTGGTGATACCCAATGGGAACTTTATTTCGATGGAGTATCTTCCATGAAAAAGCGCAAACAAAGTACCCCTATAGTCAAGTCGGGAGTAGGCCTTATCTTCGTGACCCTACAAGGAGGGATAATGCGCTTTGCTTTCTCCTTAACGGAATCAAGGACGAACAATGAAGCCGAATACGAAGCTTTGATAGCGGGCCTCGAGATCGCCATTGACATGGGAATTGAAGACCTCCGTATATACGGGGATTCTCAACTGGTCGTCAGTCAAGTAAATGGTGACTACCAAACGTGCAAACCGGAGTTGGTGAAGTACGGCGAAAAGGTGCAACAACTGTTGACCCAAATTCCCTCCTATACTTTGGAAAGCATACCACGCGCGGAAAATAGCAAAGCGGGCACGTTAGCTAAGCTCGCTAAAGAGTTGGCTGACGAGAACCTCGATGACGTTAAAATCATGGTACAAAGCCGTCGAGTGCTCGCCCCAGCAGAAATATCCCCGGAATCATATGAAGAAAAGGGAGCGACTGAGCAGACGACCCTACAAATAAAAGACCGTGAGAAGGCTGAGGACTGGAGGGAAGTCTTCATAGACTACTTTAAGTCCCACCGAATGCCCGAAGAAGCGTCCTCAAGACATCAGCTCATGAAACGAGCTCTATCTTTCGCTTTCGTCAATGATACACTGTATAAGAGGACGTTTGATTCCCTGTGGCTGAGATGTTTAGGACCTGACGAAGCAGAAAGAGTCGTTCAGGAAGTTCATGACGGAATCTGTGGTTCTCATCAAGCAGGCCCGAAGATGAAGTTAAAAATTAAACGGATGGGTTACTACTGGCCCACGATGATCCAGGACTGCCTCGAATATGCGAAGCAATGCCACTCATGCCAAATCCATGGGGATTTCATCCACCAGCATCCGAATCCGCTACATCCAACAATGGCCAGCTGGCCGTTCGAGATGTGGGGAACTGACATAGTCGGTCCCATCGAACCGGCATCGTCTAGAGGACCTCGTTTCATCCTGGCAACGACTGATTACTTCTCCAAATGGGCGGAAGCAGTACCGTTGAGGGAAGTGTAGACGGAGAATATCCTCAACTTTTTCAAAACGCACGTCATTTATCGGTTTGGAACTCCACGGCGGATTATCTCCGATAACGGGCCAGCCTACAGAAGCCATAAGATTAGCCGCTTCGCGCAACAGCATAATATAGACTGGAGATACTCCTCAGTTTATAATCCACGAGCTAACGGTCTGGCCGAGGCCTTCAATAAGACCATGACAAAGATCATTAAAAAGACGGTGTCCCGAAATAAGAAGGACTGGCACGAGAGACTGCAAGAGGCTCTTTGGGCATACCGAACTATGTTCAAGACGGCCACGAACACGACGCCATATGCATTGGTATTCGGTACGGAAGCAATACTCCCCCTCGAGATAGAGCTACCTTCTCTACGAGTGGCAGTCCATCACGAGTTGACAGACGAAGAAAATGCTCGCCTTCGGCTTGAGGAGCTTGATGCCCTCGATGAAACCCGGCTCATAGCGCAACAAAATCTGGAAGCTTATAAAGCAAAGATGACGCGCTCGTATGAAAGATCGACCAGGCCGAGGACATTCTACCAAGGAGAACTCGTGTTAGTGGTCAAAAGGCCTATGATCCCCAATCGCGCCAAGCAAGGAAAATTCGAGCCGAACTACAAAGGCCCGTACATCATAGACAAGGTCTATCAGGGTGGAGCCTATCTACTCATGGATATGCACGGTGAAAGGCCTTTCAGGCCGATAAACGGCCGCTTCCTAAAAAAATACTAGCTTAATGAGCCATAGCCTAGGTCAATGATAGATGATGACGACTATGTCCGCTCGCTATCTTCCTAAGCTCAAGCTCTATAAGTAGTAGCTGGCCCTCTCAATGACGGACCGAAACGTCCTTAAACTAACGACGGACCGGAACGTCCTTAAACTAACGACGGACCGAAACGTCCTTAAACTACTACCGCAGTATCCTTAGG
The DNA here is from genome assembly GCA_030015575.1 of Agapanthus africanus. NCBI lineage: Eukaryota > Viridiplantae > Streptophyta > Magnoliopsida > Asparagales > Amaryllidaceae > Agapanthus > Agapanthus africanus. The sequence goes on along the minus strand of JASDDO010000012.1, from coordinate 458,389,526 downwards.
CTGACGAGATGAATAAAAAAAAGAGAAAAAAATATAAATAAAAAAAAATAAAAAAAAATAAAAACGGTATGTCCATAAGCAAAATGGGCACGGATGAAAACCCGAAAGGGCTCCGTGAGTAAAAACAGCAGGGCTACCGGCGAGTGTTCGTGAAAATCCGAAAGGGCGCGACCTTGTAAAAAGAAAGAGAAAAAGAATAAAAAAAACGGTATGTCCATATGGTGAACAACCCTTATAAGTCCTCTCGGCTTATAAGGAGAAAACCCTCTTGTAGGATCCTTACGACTTACAGAGGAACATACACTTAGGAATCCTCACGACTCCTAGGGAGAAAATACACCTGCAAGATCCTCACGACTTGTAGGGAGAAATACCTTTGTGAGACCCTTACGGCTCATGAAGTCAAAAGCCTTAGTCGACAGGACCCTAACCCTGTTTGCTAAGCCACCTTTGTTCAACATCGATAGAGGCAGATGATGATTCGCTCCTTGCCATATCCCAGTTGTAGCGGTGCTGATGCCGAAATCGGTGTCTAATTTCAGGTTTATGGCGAAAAGCCAGTAGGCCGCACGTGCATACGAAACAGCCGAAATGATGGGGCAGCTTGCAATAAAAAACAGCAAGTAAAAATGTATGCATGAAAAATAGCCGAAATGATGGGGCAACTCGCAATAAAAAGCAGTGAGTAAAAATGAAATAAATAGCCGAAATGATTGGGCACCACGAAAAATAGCCGAAATGATAGGGCAATCGCGACCTTCGCGATATAAAAGCTGAAATGATAGAGCATCGCGGAAAAAGAAATAAAAAAAAGTTTTTTTATGCCCTACATGTGATGTTACATCACTGCCTGTATACAATCCAAGGGCGTAAACAAAGAAGTGATCACATGTCCCCCAGGTTTCATCAAAGAAAGGAGTCAAATCTCGACGGGCCGCAAGCGACCTAGAGATCATCCCAACACTCGTCGCGTAACAACGGACACAACTTCAAGCAAAGCGGAACAGCGGCAACCCCCCCAGTTCCATGGCTCGGCGATACACATATCACCAACAGTCAAACCTCCATTCCGTGAAATGCGGATACAATCAGCAAAATTCTTGGTTACGTGGAACGCGGATAACGTCACTCTTTGACCCCGTGGAAAACGTTCAGAGCGGATCCTGGTCCTCGCAGAGCACGGCAGTGAACCCGTGTGAAGCATCCAGAGCGGAGCCTAGTCCTCGCCGAACACGGCAGTGAACCCGTGTGAAGCATCTAGCGCAAAAATCCTGGTTACGTGGAACGCGGATAACGTCACTCTTTGACCCCGTGGAAAACGTCCAGAGCGGATCCTGGTCCTCGCAGAGCACGGCAGTGAACCCGTGTGAAGCATCCAGAGCAGAGCCTAGTCCTCGCCGAACACGGCAGTGAACCCGTGTGAAGCATCTAGTGCAAAATTCCTGGTTACGTGGAACGCAGATAACGTCACTCTTTGACCCCGTGGAAAACGTCCAGAGCGGATCCTGGTCCTCGCAGAGCACGGCAGTGAACCCGTGTGAAGCATCCAGAGCGGAGCCTAGTCCTCGCCGAGCACGGCAGTGAACCCGTGTGAAGCATCTAGTGCAAAATTCCTGGTTACGTGGAACGCGGATAACGTCACTCTTTGACCCCGCGGAAAACGCCTAGAGCGGAGCCTGGTCCTCGCCAAGCACGGCAGTGAACCCGTGTGAAGCATCCAGAGCAAACACCGGACTGTGGAGTCCTTAAAATCCACGGACTATGATGTCCTTAACCTTGACATTGATGTCTTAAAACTAACAATCAACCAACCTGATTCTATATTGGTGCCACCTCGGTTTAAGGATACATCTCTTCACTCCTTTGATACCTGGCGTTGTAATTCCTCAACGTCTTCAAAGAGGTGACGGGTCCCCGCAACCAAACATCAGACTGTGGAGTCCTTAAATCCTCGGACTATGACGTTCTTAACCTTGACCGTGATGTATTAAAACTAACATCGGACTGTGGAGTCCTTAAATCCACGGACTATGACGTCCTTAACCTTGACCGTGATGTCTTAAAACTAACATCGGACTGTGGAGTCCTTAAATCCACGGACTATGACGTCCTTAACCTTGACCGTAATGTCTTAAAACTAACATCAGACTGTGGAGTCCTTAAATCCACGGACTATGAGGTCCTTAACCTTGACCGTGATGTCTTTAAACTATGACACCTTGAGCGACCCCTGACCCCGTGAAAAAAGGATAAGGGCGACCACATCCAACACTTGCAGGTCCTCACGACCTGCAAGGAAGAAAACTCTCTTGTGAGATCCTTACGACTCTCAAGGGAAAAACCCGCTTAGGAATCCTCACGATTCTTAAGAAGGACTTACACCTATGGGATCCTCTCGACCTGTAGGGAGAAAAACTCTTTATGAGACCCTCGTGACTCATAAAGCGCAAAAGTCTTAGGAAGCAAATCTTAACCCTGAATCCTAAGCCATCGCTGCCCTGCAAGGAGATCAAGATAAATTGTCCGCAAACGCATTCAATGAAAAGAGACACGCCAGTGAGAAGAAAGTGTATCTTTTATTCATAAGCCAAAATGGATACAAGGTACAATTCATGAAGCAATAAAAAGAAGATACTCTCATCCATGAGTATGTACAAAAAAAGGGAAAAGATACAAGTCTTCAAGCCGGTGGGCGATGTAGCAATTTGGTCAGCTCATCCTGCTTTTGTTGGACCACGGCCTCATTATTTAAGATCGCCAGAAGACAGGCCTCCGCCTGAGCCTGCTGGGCCTGGTACGAGGCGAGCCAACCTTCAAGCTCTTTCTCGGTGGCCTTATAAGCCTCGACCCTCTCACGAGTGAACGTGGAAGCTTTATCAAGAGTCACCACCTCCCTTATAGACTCTTGAAGCACCCGCCAGAGTTCATACGCTTTGTTGGCCTTGGCAGTAAGACTCGCTTGAAGCTCACTCAGCGCTTTAGAAGCCAGCTCCCTCTGGGAGAAGTTATGACCGAACCCTTTTCTCGCACCACAATATGTTCGCCACGTGTCGCCCTATCAGGCCACGTAAGCTCGCTTTCGCGACCGCAACCTTGGAAACGGGACATACACACTCAAGACCGTATAAATGGGCGTCCAGTCGATAGCAATAATCGACTTAAAACGCGGTCACATTACCTGTATGAAAAGCAACGAGAAATTTCCGACGAGCATGCGTTCGCAATTATATGAACATCCAAAAAGGAAATAATATTTGGGGTTTTAATGTGCATGCGACATGATGATAGTGTTGATAATTAAAGAAAGCTCTTATAAGGAGAACACAAAGTCTATTTATGCAAGCAAAGACATACATACGAGCACCGAGCCTACATGAAAGTTCAGCATAAAGCATACAAAAAAGGGGACTAATTTAAACATGCTACGCTAGCGGGAAAAGGTCACCAAACACGGGATCAATATCACAAGGGTTAACGAAATAGAGAACAAAATTCTCCATCTCCCTCTCTGCTTTCTCCAGCACATCAAAGCGACGGTTCTCGCGAGGAGTCGCTCCCCATCGATTGGCGCCATGTTCGTCCGCAAAAGCAGAAATAATATCTCGCCGGGCCTTTATCTGGCTCAGCAGGTGAATTGAGAAATCCTTCAAAACCTGAGTAATCAGGCACGCTTCGTAAAAGCCCTCGAGCTTTTCTTCAGCCGCGTCAAGCATCGCCAGGGTCATCTCCGCCGGGTGAGGAGGGATGTCGGCAAGCACGGCCGCGAGAATCATCTGGAGCCCGAGGGACCCCATCGGGAGGGGGGACCCCCTACAGATCGAGAGTTCATACATCGCCGAGTCGCACTCGTCGTTGGTAAGGAGTGGATCCACCAATCGGGCAGCAAAGCGGGGAATCATCTCCTCGATAGGAACTTCCCATGACTGTCGACGAGCATGAGGGCGATCGCAGGCCATGGCGCTCGGTTGTTTCTCAAGACAAATTACTCCAAAATGAAAATAAACCTCTCTGTGAAGAGAAAAGAAGGCTATGGCCTCAGATATAAAGAGGTGCATTAAGTGTTGTGCGCGGAAAATTTTGCATAATAAAGCTATTTCCAAGGCCTAAAAAAGGAAAGGCATCGGAAGTCAAGGAAATGGAACTATTTCCAAGGCTACCTTTCTGCATCTGATATTATGCACTAAAAATATGGCATTGGAGAGTTTCTGAACAGTACCATCAAAGGACCCCACGTGCAGAACACGTGAGACCCAAACTTGACATGCACTAAAAAATAGAATAGCACCATGCATATTAGAAGCATCAGCAACAACAATAGTAAAATGATAAAATCCCACAGAAAGGCATGCAAACATACAAAGACATAATAAAACTTATCATTCATACTTCAAGAAGGTCCTACAAAATAAAGAGAAACACGTTTACAATGGCAAGACCTCGAACGCGGGACATGGATTGAGAAACTCAAAATTGACTTTGTCCAAGATTTTCCAGGCGCTTCGAACCATCCTGGTATATTTCCTCTCGCGGTCGCAAGCGTCGGGGTCCTCACGGATGTCCTCCACCCTCCGATAGGCAGCAAGTATGGCTGACTACTGAAAGGCCTGGTGCAAGAGATCAATGAGACGATTTCGCTTCCTCTTTGAAATCAAGCTCATCAAGTACACCGAATGTACCTTATCCTCAGCAGTGTCCAAGGCCCTGAGCGGTACACCGGTACAAAAGAGAGGGAGTGCCTCCCAGATAGCCAGCACGATCAGTCTCAGAAGAGAAGAGCGACGGGGGAGTAGCCGATGGTTGTACTCGCCGAAGCGGCTCATGATCTCGGCGCATTGAGTGTTGGTGAACTCCTGGTTCTGACTGCGACCCAATGTACGAATGTTCCCGTAGGAAATGATTTCGTCAAGACCATACAAATGGGCATCCATGATACCTGAAATAAAGATCATGAGAATTATTACAAAGCTTCTGTTCCATTAATTACAGAAGGACAACCAAGGGCAAAGAGACCCTGGGAAGCCTCCATGCGAAGAAACTGAGTTCCTCATAGGAATTAAATTCCTTATTGAGAAAAAGGGAATTAAACTCCCAGAAACATGTTTTCTGAGAACGGGGTTAAACCCCATGGATTATCACCATCATTCCCTAAAGGATCATCTAAACCCTAAGGGATCTACTGTTGGAGGTTAAGTGGTCTCATATTTTGGTTAAAGAACTTGAAGATGGGATCTTTGTTAAAAAAAGGGTAAAAACCCTTGTTTTGGATTTAAAATCCAGAGGAATGTGAGAGTTCATCGTTCATTCGAGAGCATTACCTAAAGAGAAAAGTCTTTTCGAACAGAGTTAAACTCTGAAGGTGGGTTCAAGGCAGAGAACTGAGCTCTGAGAAAAGAGAATTAAATTCTCAAAAGAAGAAAGTTTGCAAGGAGGAAGATGAGCAAAGTGGAGGCTTTTCTGAAGGGACATGGGCATTTATAGGATGTGATGGAGACGCTTCATCTCCCCAAATCCCTAGAGGAATCCAACGGTCACAAAAAGTGACAGCGTTGCACTCACGTGCAAACACGTGAGAACAACGTTGTGGGGGTATTTGTTTCCTGATTTAAAATCAGGAAAGCTTACGAAGGAGGCATCACGTGCTAGCACGTGACCGGCAGTCACGTGTTGGCATGTAACATTTGAAAGCAGCGGACTCATTCTCTAATTAAATCAAGAAAAAGGCTCCAGACGAGGGTCACGTGCTCACACGTGACCAGGGGTCACGTGGTGGCACGCGACGGCTAAGCAGCGGCTAGGAGACAAAGCGCAGAAAGCAGAGGAAAGCTCATTCCAAGGGGTCAGGTGGCCACACGTGACCGACTTTCAAAGCCTATTTATTTAACAGAATCAAATTCTGAAGGGATCATTCAAATCTTTCCAAAGGAAAATGATTATTTGGAACCGATTGAACTAAAGATTTAAAGGTGATTAAATATCACCTATCTATGGAAAAATCTTGAACTTGGAAAGTTTTCCCCTTAAAATCTAATCGAAATAACAAAGGAAAATCTTGGGATTTAAAATCCAATGGTGAATAAAATTCACCTAATAATCCAAAGGTCCAAACGAATGGTGAATACAAATCAAATCTCTCAATAAAAGATTCATCAAAACTAATTGATTTTGCTTCTTCTCCTATAAATAGGAGCCAAGAGACAAAGAGGGATAGAGAGAAAAAAAAGGGAGATAGAAAAAGAGAAATATAGAGCCTTGAGACTCTGGAAGAATTTGATCTTCTGGAGAAGAAAATCCTAGGTAAGAAAGGGAAGGCCCTTAAAAGAGAATTTAATTCTCAAAAGAGTTTAACTCTTAAAAAGAAGAACATAGTTCTCTCTTTAGTGGAGGATCTGCAAAGTGCACATCTCCCCTTGAATTGAGAATTTAATTCTCATTGGGTTGAGATCCTGCCATACAGATCCAAAGCATAGAGAGGGAATGTAAGTTTGAGAATTTAATTCTCACAAAATTATAGGAATTTAATTCCTTTAAGATAAAATTAGGGTTTGACCCTATGTTATAGGAATTTAATTCCTTCAGAATGAACAGAATCACGGTTTAACCCAAGTTAAGAACTTAGTTCTGTCAAAATAACAGGAACTTAATTCCCTTAAGAAAGAAGAAATTTGGGTTTCACCCTATGAAAGAATCTCATTCCTCAGAATAATTCTCTAAAAGAGAGTGGGAATTTAATTCCTTTAAAGTTTTTATTAGGGTTTAACCCTATGATAGGATTCAGTTCTTCACATATATGAGGAATTTAATTCCTACAGAAAATTCAGAGTTCAACTCTATCCCAGAATATAAATCTTCAGAAGGAAATAGGAATTTAATTCCTCTAAAGTTTATCTTTAGGGTTCAACCCTGTGAAGAATTTAATTCTTAAAGAGATTAAAAGATCTTTTAAAAAAAATACAAAGAGGCAGGGTCACGTGCTATCACGTGACCCCCAAAAAGATCCATAGAGAAGGGCCTTTGAGGCAATGCTTCACGTGACCTACGTGACCCTTGGCGGAAGCTTTAACATACAAGCATTTAAATGCCCACCACGTGATGGCACGTGATGCTCCAAAATTTGCAATATCCTCAGCAGAACAAATGAAGGGAGGGCGCCCTCGCGTGCTACCACGTGACCCCTCTTGCCTCAGGGTTTCACACTAAATTGGAACCTTTGAATCCAGTGTTTAACACTGTTTGGCCTTAGTGTTCAACACTAATTAAAGAACTTTATTTGCAGTGTTTAAACATTGAATTTCTTAGTGTTCAACACTAAATTAAACCCCTGTTAACAGAGCTTAATATTAACTACCTTAGCGTTCAACACTAAATTAAAATCTCTGTCACCAGTGTTTAACACTGGTTATTCTTAGTGTTTAACACTAATTTGAGATCTCTGTTACTAGTGTTTGACACTGATTTGCTCTATTGTTTAACACTAATTTGAACCCCCTGTTGCTGGTGTTTAACACCAACTGACTTTTAGTGTTAAAACACTAACTTGTTCCCAGCGTTCAACACTGCTGATCTTTAGTGTTTAACATTAATTTTAGCCCAATTGGCTAAATGGCCAGAGGCAAGGCCTCTCCTTCAATGGACCAATAGGAAGCCAATATTCCAAACATGATTGGACTTAGCCCAAGATGGCCATAAGTCCTCAATTCAAACTTAACTGGGCTGATGGGCTCATAACATAATTAATTGGTCCTGGTCCCAAGCTGGACCAAAGACTGTTTAATCTACCTTGGTTTAAGGGTACATCTCTTCACTCCTTTGATACTTGGCGTTGTAATCCCTCGACGTCTTCAAAGAGGCGACGGGTCCCGATGACCACACATTGATACGGACTGTGGGGTCCTTAAACTCATGGACTATGAGGTCCTTAACCTTGACCGGAATGTCTTAAAACGAACAACGGACTATGACGTCCTTAACCTTGACCGAGATGTCTTAAAACTAACAACGGACTGTGGGGTCCTTAAACCCATGGACTATGACGTCCTTATCCTTGACCGAGATGTCTTAAAATTAACCTTGGACTGTGGAGTCCTTAAATCCATGGACTATGACGTCCTTAACCTTGACCGCAACGTCTTAAAACTAACATCGGACCGCAATGTTCTTAAACTACCTATTGACCGCAACGTCACTAAACTAAACAACATGGCTCCCTTAATTGCTCTATTGTTGGATCTAAACGATCCCGTTAAGTCGATCTTAGTCTAAAAACTGGACTAATGGGTCCTTAACAAACGTTTAAGTCGATCTTAGTCTCAAACAAGGCTAACGTATCTTTAAACCCAAACCCCCAAACCCAAATCTAAGATAATACGGATTTGGACTAGTCCACGTCCTACGGGCGACGATATAACTCAGTCTCCGTATACAATCCACGGGCAACTAAACACAAAACAAACACACACGACACAAAGTGACCATTTGGAGAAGGAGAAAGTGGTTACCGCAGTGCGGTAGCGTAATTAACTGCAGGGGCTTGCGCCTGTAGGGAAGAGCGTCCCCACAATAAAAAACCCCTCAAGTGAGGGGGAATCTGACGAAGTCTGCTACATCGGAAGCATCCGTTTAAACCTTCGATATACGGTGCCATAAATCAACTTGGCATTTTTGGAGAGGTAGACGGATAGCACCAATTAGCATCTGCCCCGAATTTTAGGCAAGACGTACGCCGTCGAGCCGCCGTTCGGAGGGGAACAGATTCTGGCACGCCCGGTGGGACCTTTTCCTCTTTCCACTCCACACTTCGTGTGTCGTGTTCTCGAACCAAACACAGTTTGCTAATAGTTGCCCTGGGGTTTCAAGGTACTAAGATTCAGCGTCTTTCTTATTGTAGAAAGCAAAGAATCAATGGTTTCCACTCGTGCGACATGCTCCTACTGCAATTGCAACCAACGCTCTGCCTCGCCAGGAGGTATAGCCTACGAACCCCAAGCTGCTTCGCTGTTCACAATCCCCATGGAACAGGTCACTCAAGCCACCACAGTGTTGTTTTTTGGGACCATGCTCCCGCCAACAAGCTTCACTGCTCCTGTGCTGACAATGGAAGCTCCCAAGAATTCGGTCTTTGATCGGCTTGCCCCTGCTGCGGCCCCTCTCAACGGGTCGCCCAACACCAGCGCCTCGGTCTTCTCCAGACTAGGCCAGAGCTCCTGTGAAACCGCAATGGGGCCTGCAATCCTAGAGAAGGCTGATACTGAGAAAATAACCAGTCCTGCTCCTGAAGTCGTCAAGGCGGCTTCCCCTGCCAAAAAGTCGGTCTTTACAAGATTGACTGTTCCAGCTCCTGCTCCTGCTACCCAAAGGACATCAGTCTTTAATAGGCTGACACCAGCAGTGACCCCCACATACACAGGGGGCAAGACGAGGCTATCGCCATCACCGAGCCGATGCCATCAGCACGACACGCTCGACGTCGTTACTGGAACCGAGTGAGAAAGGCCGGAGGCAACTCCCCTTCTGGGCTAACTCCTCCAGCCCTGACGACAGAAGTTAATGCTGCTGTTCCAACTGGGAACAACTTTGAGATGCTAAAAAAGGTGTGTGGGAATTCTCCTACCGCGGTGCTAAAGAGGTCTCCCCCTCCGCTGAAAAGGGCTATAGAAGTGAAGCCAGAACATCTCCAATCTCCTCAACGGCTGCCCTCCCGAATCTATAAAGTCTGGCGGCAGACCCGAGACTCGGTGATCGGTCCAAATTTCTCCCGCCAGCACAAGAAGCTGAAAATCCAACAGGAAGTCAGTCTCCAGGCTAAGCCACGAAAACCTGTCTGGGTGCCCACCTCAACGGCCCCCTCAACTTCCACTGCTCATAAAAAGAGGAAGCCAGAGAAGATCCCCCAGCCTGCAATGAGAGCTAAAGGCACTAAGCCCAGACGCCCTAAGTCTGGGGGCATGATGGTCCATACCGTATACATGGCGTTAGGAAAGGAAGACAGCCGTGCGTCTACAGGTCATAGACCGCTTACACGGTCAGTGACCAAGGCGCAGGAGCAGCAACAGAAGCTCCAAGAGATGATGAATGCTATGGCCGCACTTACCGGGCCAAAAGAAAACCCAGAAATGTCCTCGGATGAACGCCAGGAGGAAGAAACCAACGCCGAATTCTTTCGCCGAATATTGGATAAGAAGGACAAAGAGGCCGCTGAACAAGCAGCCAACATATAGCGTATGTGCCTTCTCTTCCAAGATATGATAGGGATGATGATACAACAAGATCCTCCGGCTGAAGAGCCCCCGATCGTCCTCGGAGACGATAGGGAAGAGACATCAAATCCCCCGCCGGCTTTGTCAACGGATAAAGAGGATACAATCTCTAAAACTGATTTGGACGAGTACATAGCCCAGCAAATACGGGTTCATCATGCGACTGAAGCAGCCGGCCAGGTCGTAAAAACGGGCACATCAGTCTTTAATAGGATGACACCAGCAGTGACCCCCCACATACACAGGGGGCAAGACGAGGCTATCGCCATCACCGAGCCGATGCCATCAGCACGGCACGCTTGACATCGTTACTGGCACCGAGTGAGAAAGGCCGGAGGCAACTCCCCTTCTGGGCTAAGTCCTCCAGCCCCGAAGAGCGTACAATGAACTAAAGTGCAGGGTCTTCAGCAAACTGCTCCAAGTCTTCTTGCAATGGCTCGATCTCTGCCGGGTCCAAACCACCTGACGACATTCAAAGAAGAAAGAAATAGAATGTCGTCAGCGAACAGGTCGCTCGGTAAGTCCCAAAGATAAGAAGAGAATAGATAGAGAGAGAGTATATTATTATAGTTGTATTATATTGTTATATTGTTGTAGTATTGTGTTAACGCTGTTGTTTGTAGCTTGGTACAGAAGAATGTCAGTATATACGAGAGGAGACCCACTTACCCCGGAGACTAAGGTATCAGGAACTCAAGGAACCGTTTATGCCACGGTACAACAACAACTGGATTCATGTTAGGTGTCTTAATCTTACCGTCTCGTGCCACTTTTAACACCTTCCGTACCAATCTACCCCTTAAACCCCGTGATGTCTTGTTTGTATTGTTATCTTGTAAAATTGTATTGATTGCATGATTGATTGACTGACTGACCGAGACCATGATATCAGGAAACGGTTATAACTGTAGAGTCATATAAATGGAATATTGGGAATCATGTAAAAGGAATATATATCTATGGTTCAGTTCAGTCAAATTGTATAAACTGATAATTGTATTCATGGATTCATGTGTTCATATTGAATTGGAATATTGTATATTGTAGGTTGACTTGAATTATATTCAAGTCAGATTAATCAGACTCAAACCCGAGTCAGACAACCAGGGATGTGAATCGAAGTCTTAAAATTGCTAGGGTCTTTAAAGTAATTTATAAAACTTGAGGGGGTTTTATGTAAAAATACCTTTATATACTTTTCAAAATACACCTCAAGTATTTATTATTCGTCTTTAGAGTTGTAATGAGGGTGGATTTTATATTGTGACATTTCTAGTGAGAATATCCTAGTTGTAATATTGCTTATTTGAAGTTCATGGTATTTTAGTGTAAAATATATTCTTTGTGATTTTTAGGAAAAGGTGGAAAATTTATATTATAATAAAATAGATATTTAAATGATAAATATACATATATTTATAAAAAAATAATTTTTAATAAATATTTTATATTCCAAAAAATCTCATTTTCTTAAGATGTCGTATTTTAAACCTTTCGAGACCGAATGCTCCTTGCGGAGGTCTGAATCTCGCACTACTAGCCCGAGGGTGCGCGATAAACCGCACGATCCCGAACGGGTTCCCCAAAGATGGGTTGTAGCGGCGCTTTGCAAAGATTGTAAAATACTAATCCTGTAGAAAACGGTTTTTATAAAGTAAAAGGTATTTACTTGAAAAGTGTAATTTTCCGTATTTTAGATTCTAGGGTTTCCTAAACCAACTGGCCTATTTCTAAAAGGTCTAAACGATAAGTCGTTAGAATCCTCAAATCGCCTCTTCACCGCCAATTGTGGCCAGGTAAGTACAAGTGAGGAGGGAGGGATCCGCTCACGAATCGTGATGCGGGCCTTTTAAAGTTACCTAAGCTCACTTGCCTAGCCTAGACACCACAAAGTCATGTTTAGATAAACGATCGATGTCTACAACTTATCGTATTTTCTTAGTAAGAAGTATTTACTTAAAAGTGTAACAAACCTAAACCTTTAAGAATGGTTTTATTAAGATTATGGTATTTTAATGTAAAGTCCTGTTTTATCGTATTAGGAGTTTTCAAGATAGCATATTATGGTTTCATATGTGTGTGTGAGGAGGTAGGTCATTACCTCGTGATCTATTTTAAGGTATAGCAATGTTAAAAGGGTTAAATGTGAGATTGAAAAATGATGGTATTAAAGTGAAAGAATACGGTAAGTTGAAAAGGTTATCATTTCATGTGTAAAAACTTATTCAATTGATTTTTACAAGTTTAATAATCAAGATAGAGATGTTTAGGAATGTTTGAATTGATTAGAAGAAGAAAAATAAACATTATGGTATTAAAGTGAAAAAGAATACGATATTGCAAAAGCTATCATTTCATGTGAGAAATTTTGTCCAAATTAGTTGTTATTTGATTAATAGTCAACATGGATAAGTTTAGGTATTATGGAATTGGTGACAAGTGAGATTTTATAGAAAAACCGAATCGGAAATCGGTTTGTTCCGATTTCCGTCGGGTTTAGTAATTCCGTATTTTTAAGAAGTAGAAAGAAGGAAAGAATGGGACTTACGGGTTTCGATATATACTAAAGAGTATAGGGGAACTAGGGGAGTGGCCGAGGTGTTGTTTCATCGCCGGCTGTTTCAAAGAACGTCGCCGGAATTCCGTCAGCGTTTCGCCGTAAACTCGATTTCAAAGTACACCCTTCTTGTAAAAATTTTGAGAGAGTAAACCTAGGGTTTTGGGATGAGAGGGTACAGGGTAGGGGGTCTATTTATAGGGTAGGCTAGGGTAGGGTAGGTGAAAGGTTTTTATTTTTAAAAAAATGTAAAAATTAAAGAAAAATAATTAAAATTTGTATTAAATAGGATGTATTTAAAATTTGGGAACTGATCCATTAAAATGGAGTAAACAGGGGAGTTTAGAAGACGAAAAGGCAACTTTTTTGTTTTGGGGACTCGGTCGTCCGGCCGAGTCCGGCCGGCGGCACCGGCCGATTCGGCCGATCTGCCGGTCGAATCGGCCGATCCCGCCGAGTCCGGTGGTCAAACCGTGGGGGGCGGGGTCTTCTGACGTAGCTTATGGTATATTCACTTTTTAGTGTTTAGTTCAACTTTTGGGAGTTATGGCCTGTTGACTGTTGGGCTTCCAAGAAATTTAAAAGAAAAATAATCTAAAAATAATGTGGGGCATGGGATTTGAACTCTGGTGGCTTGGTTCAGCAGTGCAAGGTATTACCAATGAGCTACAAGCTCCTTCTTGTAATTACTGTGCTATTTAATTACTTAAAATGATAGCAGCAAGAGTAAATACTCCAAGTAAACATTAAATTTAAAGTAATTTCTTGTACATTAAAAATGGAGTTATTACATTCTTGTAGCTTGTAATTAAAAACAAAATAATTACCTATATCTTGAGCTCAGGCTAAAATACCCCTTCGTGGATTTTTGAAAAAAGATATTTGAAAAAATTATGTATAGGAAAATTTAGGGTTGTTACATTAAATGATAAGGAAGCATGAAGAATACGGTTGGATAATTTACGAGTCGAAGATAATAGAATTTCTTGTTAGAAAACCTAATTGGAGAATAAAAGTCGATAAGCCAAATTGATAGGATTTTGTGGGTAGTATCCGCTGAAAACCCTCAGGAGACACACTCCTCCTACTAGGGACACCTAGAGGTTTAACGGCTTGCTGCATGAGCTCAGTGCAATCGCGTTTCCCTGCCAAAGTGAGGTTAGGATTTTGTTGAGAATAAAACTAGGTTTGCTCGAGGACGAGCAAAAGATAAGTTTGGGGGTATTTGTTCATATCATAATTTTGCATTATCATTTTCCCTATTCTTATGCATTTTACAAATAAACAGGTGTTTTTGACCCATGTCTGCTACATAGTTACAGGTTACAGATTCCCGGGTCAAAAATAGTGAAAAAGACAAAAGACGATACAAAAGTGAGACTGCGACCAATAAATGATGGAATCCTGATCAAGCCTACACGAAGATCAGTTCATAAAGTACAAGGCAGCGCAAGGTTCAAGACTTCGTCATGAGGCAACGGCAAAAGTCCATTATAATGTTCACTGGAAAGATCTGGAAGAGAACTAGAAGATATTCTGAAGAAAAACCTGAAGAAACAAGTACGCAAATGCAGCAGAAAAACCCCCAGAAAAACCGAAGCATCAAGCTCCTACCTTGGCCACGGAACCGCGGCCAAAGCATGCTATTGGCCGCGGAACCGCGGCCGGGTTGTGCCCGTGTCGGCGCAAAATTTCATGGCGCTGGCGGTGCGTTGACTAGGTCTTTTTCTTAGGGGGTATTTTTGTAAAACCGGATATGACGCGATTGTAACCTGGGATTTTTATGAATCTATAAATAGAACCCTAAAAACCTTTTCTAGGTTATGCCTCTTTTTATTCATCTATTCAGATCTGAAAATTCCTGTGTAAATATTTGGAGAGAGCCATCAATAAAGTAAGTAGTTTTGTTTAATTGCCTAGTTAATTTTTATTCTGCCTTAATATAGATTTTTCATTCTTTGCCCTAGTTAGATAGTTAGAGATGTTCTTCAATTCTCTAATGAGCGAGTAGTCTCCTCGCTTGTTATGGTTAGCTTTGGGGAAGGCTTGAGAGATGAAGATCTCTCACCCCTTTCTTTCCCATCACACGTTTTTATAGGACTCCATGCATACATGCACACATCGCTCCCTACGGCACCCTATCCTACGAGGTAACGGTGATACCGTAGTATAAAAGACCGGTTGTGTATGTTTTCCAGGGAGGTTAGGGTAATAATTGAGAAAGGAAGGATAAGAACCTAGAGGAAGAAACATCGTTTCTTCCTGATGGTACTAATTCCCTTTATTAATTATTATCATAACCCCTGATAGATCTAAAACAGGGCATTGAAAGCGGTGAGGAAACATTCAATTTCCCAACTCACCCTAAACCTAACCCTAGCAAGATTCTAGTTTTAATATAAATTTAGGTTTTAGAGATAATCAATCCGACACCCATCGGAATTAACTCGTAAGAGCAATTAGGAAATTTACAAAATCCCTGTGGACCGACCCGTACTCACCGGCTAGCTACCAAGCGACGCCGTTCTTGATTGCGGTTAACAAATATTTTTGATTCATCTTTCGAAAGCGCATGCACTCGTAAAAACACCATACGAATCAAGTTCCTACCATGCTTTGATTACTACCCTACCACGGCTCAAAGGAGTCGTGCAAACAGGTTTTAGTTGGGTATAGTCCCGAGCCACATGGAGGCAGTGAACGGATCGTCGGGGATTCGCGCCTCCCGGTATTGGGGGTTGATATCGCGTTGTGCACGGCTGGCCATCACCAGAAATTCTCGGCCGGGGTAGACGAGAATTACCCATCCGGGTCGATAGTTTCTCAAGTGGTCATGGGTTACACACCGACACAAATTGTCGCGTTATTAGGGGTCTGACCTTATCTACCCCCTAGACTCGATATGCGATACTCTTAGACGAACAGACCGGACTATACGGATATTGTCACTGTCAGGCTCAGTAGGGGTTCAGGATGAGTTTGCTCGTCGTCCTCCCTTTCGCTCAATACCTGGGTAGCCGTTACGTACAACTAGTGCCGCTGACGTACTTATGGTTAAACCCACTGCCAGCGTATTGATGAGTCTTTAAAGTCCCATACAGAGGGTTTTCACGGTTTAGGCGATATAGTGTAGATGACGTATGTTGGTACATACAGGTGTCCGATTAAATATGTGTACAGGCTGCACAGATTTTAATCGGACGGTTGATAATACTAGCGGCTTAGGATTAAGCCGGATTATTAAATCAGGCTTTGATTTAATAATTTATATATATGTATTTATATTCTAGTATTATTGTTCACTATTCATTTTCTCTCTTGGTTATTCGTATTTTTATACGAATACGCGTATATGTATTTCGATACGTGTACCGGGAAGTATTCCGTATTTAATACGGAATAGCTTCTAGAAGTGACACCTCATTTGTATGATTTTCTTTTTAGAAAATCATTTTTCTTACAAATGAGGTGGAGGGTGAGTTGGCATGAGCATGGCTTGAGGCATGTAGAGAGGTATGGGCATGGTTTTGTTTATTGGAAAATTGGAAAGATATTTTCATTGCATAAGAGAGGGGGGGCAGCCACAATTCTTTATGGGCCTTGGTCATTTTATTTTTCTTGACTTGATATTCATGGCTCACTCTCATTCTTACTCGGGGCATTCTCTTCTCACTTTGAGACTTAGCCATTTTCTTTAGTTGCTCATGCCACATGTTTCCTCACCTCATCTTCATCTTCTTAAGTTGCTCATGTAGCATTTTTGATGAAAGAAAAATCATAGTGACACATTTCTATACCTCCACTCTCCATTGCTAGCAACCTTGGAGGGTCGGTTGCCTCGTTTGGCGAGGTTGAAGTTTGCGCCGATTCCCTCAGGTGGATCATCGTAGATGGAGGAAGACCGGCAACCAAACTCGATCCAGATGACCACTAGGAGCTTGGGAAGATGGTTGAAGACCGAAGGACACGGATCAACTCGGTATAACCATTCTAACTTTTTTTTATATGCTTGCTAGTATAGGGTTTAGGGTAGATCCGGGCATTGGGTAATGGTAGCGCCAGTTTAGTAAATTTTTGTTACTCATTTGGCCACGGTTTCATGGCCGGGGCGCTGCCGTAACCCAACATGGTATCAGAGCCAACCCGTAAACCCTTAGATAGCTTGTTTAGACGATATTAAAGTATCGAAACCGAAACAACCCCGAAACAGTACACTGCACATTCCAGTCTCTGTCGATTTTTAAAGTCTTCAAAAAAATTTTTAATCAACCGCAGAAGACTACTTGAGTGACAACTAGAACACACCACAAATACGAGCCCAAACCGCCAGTTTTGACCCGGCGAGATTTGATAAAAAACGGGTGAGGCCGTTTTTAGTGAATTCTGGACTTGAGATTTTTGGTGTTTTCTAGTCTCTGGAATATTGGTGCAGTGGTATTGCTTGTTTTTCCTAGTTTAGATATTTTGTTATCTATTGTTCAGAGGCAATTCGGGGTGTTTCAAAGTCGATAATTTAACACTGTTTAAATGTTTATAGTATATGCATTACTATCTGCGACCGCGAGTGTCATTCGAGCGGTATAACTCGTCTAATTGCTATATGTTCTTTTAGACGAATTTGCGAACGTGACATTCACGTTGATGTTCTGTGTTGTGCTGGGTTGTGGTTGGATCATCGTGATGGATAGCTTGGGTGCAATGTTAGTACAATTTAGTTTCATTTGTACATTTGATATTACAGGGCGAGCGTCCAACATGTGGACTGCTGTCATTGCCCGTTTGTATATTATTTGTTTGGGGTACGACCGGGTTTAGGTCGATATTACCATTGTAAATTATTTTCTTTTCTGTACTAGGATTTCCCTACGGTGGAGTGTACGAATGGCCGGGTTCTAGAGGGCAACGGGTCCGCATCTCATGGCGTTGAGACAAAGGGGACCTTACTCTAGAATTGGCGGGCTATTCGCCGCACTCGTAGGGGGTATAGGTTGACCCACGGAGGGATGCCTAAGTTACCGGATTCCGTGAAGTGCTGAGTGGCCCATTCACGTTGATGATTGGGGTTGCCTCGCTTCTAGGATTGGCGGGTAACATGCCGCGCTCGTATGGGTCTAGGTTTCATTGCACAGGCTATCCACACGACAGGGGAACATCGGGTCTCATTTGCGGCTCAAGTGAAACCCGAGGCTCCAAGATTATCCACCATTATGTGTTGCTTCTGTAATGCTTCTGTGATGTTGCTTTATATCATGCCTGGGACGATTGTTATATATATATATATATACTAGTAGATGTTGTATATGTTTTGCACCCGCGCTAATCCAGTCCTCGCTCTGTCGTTAGTTAAGTAACCTAACGGGTGATGACGACCCTAGTGGCGAATGCGGATGGCATATACGTACATCATATATTTTCGTTCTTTTTCTGGTGTGATTAATTGATGGGACTGCGTTGATTCTGATCAATGCAAGGATAAAAACAAACCTATTTAATGTTGTTGGAACCAATTATAAAACCGACATTACAGACATTCTCTTTTGCTTTGCACAGTGGTATTCGGTTATGAATATCCAGCACCTCATTCGACGAGACAAGGGTCGAGATCCCTTCATCGGGAGTGACCCCTTGAGTAAAAGTTTGCGTCAACGTAATAACTTTACTATAGTCGATTATTTTTGCTTTGCATCGTGGTATTCAATTTGGAATATCCTGCACCTCATTCGATGAGGAAAGAGCCGAGATCCCTTCACCGGAAGTGACCTCTTTAGCAAAGGTTTTCGCAACTATATATTTATAAAAGCTATCAGGTTCCTTCAACGATATCAAGTTCATTACGTTAAAGGTTTTTTGCCAAAAACCATTCGTAGCCCTCCGTCATTTCAGACGGGTAGCACTTAGTATTCATGCTATGTTTGTTGGCCTACATCAAGGCATAGTGTATGGTAGTTATTTATTACTTTTCTGTTGCATAGATAAATGCGTTGGTTTGGCACAGTCGTACTACTTTGTTGGACTACGTCATGGGTATGTACGGGTGGGTTCAAATAAATCTGGACAATGACGGGTAGAACTTGACATGTGACTTATGATTTGTTGGCCTACGTCAAAGTCATAAGAGCATGGGATAAAAATCACATCGGGAGTTTCAAACATACAGGAAACTTTTCAGGCATGCGCATACCTTCTGGAGTGTGATAACTTGAGTAGTTTCCATCAAGTTATCATGCGATGATAGTTGGATCCCGATTCTCACTGATGAGTAGGATTACTCATCGGGTGATTTTAGATGATCCCGACTAATTCTCCTTTAGGTTTTAGAGGAAAATTCGAGGATATAGTGGGAGCCATCCTGATTAGATAAAGTGATTAACCATTCTGATCTAGGTTAGAGTGCATGCTAAGTGTTTCTTTTCTCTCTCTCTTTAGCTGCGACTATGACCCTCCTTAAACTAAAACTCATGAACCCAGTTAACCGAAGCTTCTTAAAACACTTTGGATTTTTGGAATGTCACGGTGTCGCATATATCATTGCCACTTCTATATCACCTTTGCATTTCTCCAGAACATCCCGTATCACTATGAACATCCACTCCTATTTGATAAATCCATCGTATAGTTACATACGAACTCGAAGGAACTTGTTTTAGATTCGAGGATGGATTCTGGTTCCGGAGAGATTGAATAGGATTATTCGGTTGTCTTTTCCCTTTACCTTCTCTCAGGTTGCGAGGGCTCCTAGGATTAGGAGAGGGTACACCTATTGAGCTTATTGGATAGTCTTCTTCTAAACCATAGGCATGTGTTGAAAGGTAGGGAAGGAAGAAAACCAATTAGCCTAAAGGTGGTGTACAGAAGGTAATATAAAGGGATTAGAATAATGACAAAGAAAATTGCGACTGCTATCATTCACGAAAAAACCATGTATACCCCTGCCACTCCCACATCCACTTCGTATTTCTCCAGAACACTTCGTATCACTACAAACGTTCATAATACTTGGACATACCATCGTATAGTTACATACGAACTCGAAGGAATTCGTTCCAGGTTCGAGGATGGTTTCCGGTTCAGGTGAAATATAATAGGATTATTCAGATGTCCTTTCCCATTACCTTCTCTCAGGTTGCGAGGGCTCCTGGAATAAGGAGTGTACACCTATTACGTTTATTGGATAGTCTTCTTCCAAACCTTCGGCTGGTGCCGAAGGGTAGGGAAGTAAGAAAACCAATTAGCCTAAATAAGGTGTACAGAAGGTAATAAGTAAAGACATAATAAAAGGATTGGAGTGAAGGCAGGTAAGTATATGGTTACTGTCATGAATTAGGATAGAGGAAGAGGCGTTACTAGGAATACCAGTTAACCCCTTTGAAACATTTTCATGTTCTAGTTTCACTGTACGTTGTTAATTGAAAACTGATTTCCCAATTGGATTCTAACTCCAGGGTATGTATTTACCATATTCATTTCTCACATATGTATAGTGTTACAGATGGTTAGTGGGAGTAAGATATTGGGAGTTGGGTGATTAGATCCTCATTATATCGGAATTTTTTGTAATTTGTGATATTTGAGGAAATCACCTGGGTTTTTGCCTGACAGTAAATATTTGGTTTTGAATATCCGTTGTTATGCACCAATTTCAAACTGATATATCTGTAAGTTTATTTTATAAAGTGAGATATAACTTTTGAAATTATGTCTATGATATTTAGCTATATTAGTTGATGGTAAGATAAGGTGCATTCAACAGCGGTGTAATTCTTCTTAACCATAGTACAGTTTTCAACCTACGACGCACAGGGTTTGAGTTGTTAAACTCAGTGGACTTATACAAAGTATTGTATGTTGTCCAGTGTCCATTAGGACAAAGGGGTTGGTACTCGTACTATATCCTGTTTACTTATGACTTCTCCAGTTCTGGATAAGTATTTCGTTGAAATACAAGGTCCAGATATTGAGAAGTTATAGGTATAAGAATAAAGTAGAGAACCATTTGTTGGAAATATTAGGATTTTTCGAAGTAGTCGAAGATGTAGATACTTGTGTTTGGTATTCCGTTGATAGTAATGGTTTTAAGAACTTGCTTCTCTTTCGGGTTACTCATATATGGATGCACTCCTAGTTGAGTAATGCTGATTGGTATCATTCCATTTGGTTGATATGCACTAGAGACAGTTGCATGATTTTGAATCTAGTTCCAATAAAATTAGTGCCTTTGTTTCTATATGGTATATAGAATCAATTTGTATCTTAATATTGTTAAAATATAGGGAGTTGTCCAGCTGATGCTTAAAACTAGAATCTGGACAAACTCAAGGCACATTTCAGTAATGGCCATTTGTGGGTTATCCCAGGCTTTGATAAGGGTTAACTTTCTATCATCAGGAAGATCAATAGTTATATTGTTCTTGACTCGCCACCAGTTTTAGTAAAATAGATTTTTTCAGAAAACAGAAGTGGGAGTATGGTAGAACTGGAAGTAATTCCAGAACCACAAACGATTACTGAAAATTTAATAGAGCCTAAGGATTCAATTGGATTTGACATTCCATTAGCCACTCCGCAGATTTGGTGGGTAACCTCAGGCACCCGAGAGGTACTTCGGTCTTCTCAGAGACGATGACAGGGAGGTTCTTGTTTACCCAGACTTGCCATTGCTGCTGTTCTAGACTATAAGAACCGACAGGAGGATGAGTATAGCGTCGTTTTAAACTAGTTTTAGAAGTGTACGTGTATATGACTCAGCCAGAGGGTTTTTGTAGTCAGTGGGAGCAGTGGAAGCATAGTGGGCAAGTAGCCTATGTTTATTTATAGACTAAAGTAGGTATAGAGGAAATAAATCATCTATTTTTGATGTGACAGTCATAGGTTTTGACTTCATCAGAATAGAGGATGGATCTAGTAAGAAGGTAGTAGGGAGTGATGTCCTGGTATTTTGATGACATACTCTTGATCGGAAGATATCTTCCTATACTACGATCGGTTATACAGAGGCTGTCACAAGGTTTTTCTCCACACAGGATATGGATAAAATATCATTTTTTCTGGTCACTAGATCTATGGTTTTAGATCTAGATTTGGGAAGTGTCCCAATTTGGGTACTTGACACTATTCTAAAGTGTTTTAGAATGGATGACTCCTGGCATCGTGGTGTACCTGCAGGTGATGGAGTCACCCTCTCTAAAGGTGTCTTACAGACTAAAGGGGAGAGGGATCTGCATGATTAGCATATTACTTGCTTAGGCAATTAAGTTAATCATGAAATGTCAAGTACCACACCAGATCTTGTTTTTGCACTAGCTGCAATAAACATATATCAATCCAATCCAGGAGAAATGTAGGGAAGTAGTTTATGAACATAAATGGATGTTCTAGGCATATGGTAACGGCGGACTCCTTCAGGAGACGGTTATCATTTCAGGCTTCCAAGATGACCTGGATGACAGAGTGGCTGTCTTAGTTATAGTTTTTCCTTCTTCTGAGGGATAGTATGTTGGACAGGTGGTCCAAGAGGATACTGAGGAAGGCATGGCGCAGTATACTGATTAAATTCAGTGGATGATACAATCTAAGAAGTTTTCTGGATTTGGAGTTCATTTATGAATTGGGTCCCATCAGATATCTAGACAAATTCCAAGACAAGGTATTGCTCATTTCGGGAGATGGTTATTCTCCGTGAAGTTGAGATATAGAGAGATAAAGATAGAAACACTGGAGTGGATCTACTCACTGAGGCTATTTCTCGAATACAAAAGATTCACAAACGAGCTTTGCGAAACTTCTTAGTAGAGAAGTTGGGTGTTCGGTATCACACAAGCTGTGAGTATGCGATACCGTAATAATTGGTCTTAAGTGCAAGTGGGTGATTGTTGGCTATAGTGCCCTCAAGGTAATTATCGTAGTTGCAGGCATGTGATTATGATGATTGAGGGAGGACCTATACTGGTAGAACAGTCTTACTCGAGATGATAGTATGCTATCTGGTTTGTCTTTATCATCACTATTGCATATTGATAGAGCCCATAGGATTCTTGCTTGACTACCAGCATTATGATGGCGATCATATACGTGGGAGCTGGGGGTCTATAAGCACATCCTTAAATGTCCCTAGTCATGGGAGTGTAAAGACTGGGCATCGATACTCCAGTGTAGACTAGTGTGTACTTATCTAGACCCTGACGAGGGGCGGTGGCCGGTTTCACAAGCCATTGGTGTCCGTTGTTCATCTAAGATAGTATACAGGTACTCATTGGGTTATGAGTACACTGGACGGACTCGCCGGAAACATGCTAGTTGGTATTATACCTATTGTCAGATAGTAGTTCCCTGGTGACATGTATACAGGTTAGTCTGTCGATCTGAGATCGTCATTTTTCTCATGTGAGTTCCTACTAGGCTTGATTACTACCTTACCATGGCTCAAAGGAGTCGTGCAAACAGGTTTTAGTTGGGTACAGTCCCGAGCCACATGGAGGCAGTGAGCGGATCGTTGGGGATTCGCCTTTCCCGGTATTGGGGGTTGATGTTGCGTTGTGCATGGGTGGCCATCATCAGAAATCCTCGGCCGGGGTAGACGAGAATACCGATCTAGGATCAATAGTTTCTCAGGTGGTGATGGGTTACACACCGACATGAATTATCGCGTTATTAGGGGTCTGACCTTATCCACCCCCTAGACTCGATATGCGATACTATTAAACGAATAGACCGGACTGTACGGATATTGTCACTGTCAGGCTCAGTGGGGGTTCAGGATGAGTTTGCTCGTCGGCCTCCCTTTCGCTCAATACCTGGGTAACCGTTACGTACAGCTAGTGCCTTTGATGTGCTTGTGGTTAAACCCACTGCCAGTGTATTGATGAGTCTTTAGAGTCCCACACAGAGGGTTTTCACGGTTCAGGCGATATGGTGTAGATGACGTATGTTGATACATACAGGTGTCCGATTAAATATGTGTACAGGCTGCACAGATTTTAATCGGACGGTTGATAATACAAGCATCTTAGGATTAAGCCGGATTATTAAATCAGGTTTTGATTTAATAATATATATATATATGTATTTATATTCTAGTATTATTGTTCACTATTCATTTTCTCTCTTGGCTATTCGTATTTTTGTATGAATACGCGTATATGTATTTCGATACGTGTACCGGGAAGTATTCAATATTTAATATGGAATAGCTTCTAGAAGTGGACACCTCATTTGTCTGATTTTCTTTTTAGAAAATCATTTGTCTTACAAATAAGGTGGAGGGTGAGTTGGCATGAGCATGGCTTGAGGCATGTAGAGAGGTATGGGCATAGCTTTGCTTATTTGAAAATTAGAAAGATATTTTCATTGCATGAGAGAGAGGGGGGGGGGCCACAATTCTTTAGGGGCCTTGGTCATTTTCTTTTTCTTGACTTGATATTCATGGCTCACTCTCATTCTTACTCGGGGCATTCTCTTCTCACTTTGAGACTTAGCCATTTTCTTTAGCTGCTCATGCCACATGTTTCCTCACCTCCTCTTCATCTTCTTGAGTTGCTCATGTAGTATTTTTTGATGAGAGAAAAATCATAGTGACACATTCCTACACCTCCACTCTCCATTGCAAGCAACCTTGGAGCGTCGGTTGCTTCGTTTGGCGATGCTGAAGCTTGCGCTGTTTCCCTCAGGTGGATCATCGTAGATGGAGGAAGACCGGCAACCAAACTCGATCTAGACAACCACTAGGAGCTTGGGAAGATGGTTGAAGACCGAAGGACACGGATCAACTCAGTATAACCATTGTAACTTCTTTTTATATGCTTGCTAGTACAGGGTTTAGGGTAGATCCGGGCATCGGGTAATGGTAGCGCCAGTTTAGTAAAATTTTTTTCTGCATTTGGCTACGGTTTCATAGCCGGGGCGCTGCCATAACCCTACACAGAGTAGACTAGTGTATACATATTTAGACCCTGATGAGGGGCGATGGATTGGTCCCGCGGCCATTGGTATGGTGCACCTAAGGTTGTATACAGGTGTTCCCTGGAGGTGAGTACACTGGACGGACTCGCCGAGAACTGGCTAGATGGTATTATACCTAACGTCAGATAGCAGTTCTCTGGTGACATGAGTGCAGACAGTCTGTCGACCTGAGGTCGTCATTTGTCTCGTGTGAGTTCCCATTGTGCTTTGATTACTACCCTATCACGGCTCTACTGAGTCGTGCAAACAGGTTTTAGTTGTGTACAGTCCCGAGCCACATGGAGCCAGTGAGCGATTGTTGGGGATTCGTCTCTCCCGGTATAAGGAGTCGATGTCGCGCAGTGTTCGGTTGGCCAACACCATAAGTCCACGGCCAGGGCGGATTGAGAAATACTGGTAGTTAGACTAGTTGATTCTCGGATGGTCTTGAGCCACATCAGCATGACTTATCAGGTTATTAGGGATCTGACGTGATCCACCCCCTAGACCCGGCATTCGATACTCTTAGACAAACAGACCGGACTGCATGAAGATTGTCACGGACGGGGTCAGTAGGAGTTTGGATGAGTTTGCTCGTCGCCCTTCTTTTCGATAGGTACCTAGGTAGCCGTTACATACAGCTAGTGCCATTGACGGACTTGTGGTTAAACCCACTGTCAGCGTACTGTCGAGTCTTTAGAGTCCCACACGGAGGGTTTCTATGGTTCAGGCGAAACGATGTAGAGGCCGTATAGTTTTACGTACAGGGTTCCGATCATATACGTGTACTAGCTACACGGATGTTGTTCGGACGGATAATACTAGTGGGCTTAGGATTAAGCCGCATTATAGTATTATATTATTGGATTATTTTTATCTCTTGGTATTCGTATTTTTTACAGTACGAATACGAGTATGTATATACGGTGAGGGAATTCTTGTAATTTTACAAGATATGCTTCTAGAAGGGAACACCCCATTTTGGTTATATCTATTTTTGGTAAATAGATAATGAGGTGTAAAATGGAGATATTTATGGCATGGTTTGAAGCATGGCTAATTCTTTTGTTTATTCATTTGACTTTACTATTCAGGCATGGTTGCATTTTTCTATGGAAAAAATATTGCATGCTTGATTATTGGAAAAAAACTTAGCCATTCTTCACTTGCCAATTCTATTATCATTCTACACTTTGCATTCTCTCTCCATTCTTCTCCTTCTTCCTCAAACCCTTACCCTTACATGTGTTGTGAATCTTAGGGTTTTTTGAGCTAAATTAGTCCAATTAACTCTCTATATCTCCTAAGCTATCTAGATTAGCAAACTAGGTAATTTAGTTACCTCATTCTTGAGGTTGGAGCATGAACCATAGACTCTTGGGTGGATCGTTTTCGACATGAGGAGGGCAATGATCAAGCGCGATCCGTACCTTCTAGGAGCTCAAGAAGATGAGAAGAAGGCCCGAAGGACTAGAATCATCAAGGCATAAAACACGATCATAGTAGTTTAGAACCTTGTAAGTTTAATTAGTTAAAGTTTCTGAAAGATCTTAGAAGTTTAGTCGATATTATTTGTCATAAAATCGTTTTTTTTATAAATTCTACCTCTCTACAAATCTTGTGGAATGTGTGACATCGACTTACATATTTGACTCGTGGAGTTTTGCTATTTATCCCGATTGGGAAAATATGAAATGCTAGATTATACCGATTCTAAACTAACGATTTGTTTCCTATTTTAAATTCTAATGCTGAGGATGTACTGCTAATTTCAAATGAATATCTATATTAAGAACATCGCAGCCTCCTCCTTTCCAAACAATGTTTCGTTTTATTTTAAACGACATAATTGTAATTATTCATGAGTATTATTCGATTTACAACGCTTTTTTACGCTTTTGTTTTACTCGTTATACGTTGCACTTCAATTACTTAATTAAGTTACGTTATGTTTACATTATGCGTTCTTATATGCTTCGTAGAATTAGTTTATGATACCATAATGGTACGAACACTTATAGAACACTGCATAACTACCAATGATTTCCATGTGGCACAATCATAGACTCGCATGTTACACAAACACATTATTGGTACTGCCATGACACGGTAAAATTTCCATGCTAAATAGTGTTCTAAGTATATCCATATTGATGTTATTATATGAATGTGATTGATTGATATATCCGAGTATTTAATTATCAACCGAAGGAAGATGCATTGTTGATGATTATGATTTGATGACCTCAATGGGAATCGAGAGCTATTCTTGTACGAATATACTTGACAATTACTAATGATTACCATATATCACAAAGTACAGACTGTTAGTTATATGTATACCCTAGAGGTCATTACTGTACATACGTTGTATATTATAGTGGATGCTTGGACATATATAGGGAGGACTTTCTTGCTCGACATGATTGTATGATATCTGGTTACTCTTTATCTTAACATGTACTCTGATTGTCTCTGTCTCACATGTTGATAAAGCCCTTAAAATGAGTACTTGACTACCAGGACTATGATGCAGATCATACTAGTGGGGACAGTGTAGTCTCCAAGTACATCCTTCAAATGTTCCTAGTCGTGGGAGTGCCGAGACAGGGTATCGATACTCCAGAGTAGACTAGCGTATGCGCTTCTTGACCCATATGATGGGCGATGGATGATCCCATATCCATTGGTGTTTGACATCAGAGAAGGTATACGAGTGCTCAGTGGAGACTGGGTATACTGGACGGACTTGCCGAGAACTCCCAGATGGTATTATACCTCACGTCAGATGGCAGTTCTCTGGTGACACTGGTACAGGTTAGTCTGTAGACCCGAGATCGTCATAGAGTCTTGTGTGATTCCCACTGTGCTTTGATTTCCATCATACCACGTCTTAGTGGGCGTGTAAAAAGGTGGCTTTTGGGTACATCCCCGAATCACATGGAGGCGATAAGCGATAGGAGGGGTTTCGTCTCTCCCGGTATAGGGAGTTGATGTTGCGCTGTGTTCGATTGGCTATAACTGGAAATCCCTGGCCAGGGTTGCTGAGATTTACTGGTAAGTGTTATCAGTAGTTTCTTGAACTGTTATGGACCTCATATCGACACGACTTGTCAAGCTACTGGGGTCTGACGTTTACCACCCCTAGGCGAGATATGCGACATATCAGACGAAGAGACCGGACTGTACGGGAGTGTTACTGGTTGGATTCACGGGAGAATGTACAGGCTTGCTTGTTGATCTTCTGATTGCTCAATACCTGGGTGGCTGTTACGTTTAGCTGACCGCTTGCAGCTTGTGGGTGTTTGATATGATCATCACCTACTGCCGGCGTATTGACGATTCTTTAGAGTCCTACATAGAGGTTTCCTGGCTCAGGCAAAACGGAGTAGGAGCACATATGTGATATGTGCGGGACCGAGAACAATACGTGTATGTGATACCGTATTAGATTCTCGTGATATGAGATATCGGCCGGGTATATGTGATATAGCCGGGTCATCAGATCAAGTGTTGATTCGATGAACTGATACAGATTATATTAGTCGGTTATTTGTGAAATAGCCGGATTATTGGATCAAGTGTTGATTCGATAATTTAATGTATAATTATATATTTAATATGTTCAATTACATTAACTAATATAAGCTCACTTAAAGATTCATTTTCTCACTCGGGTAATACATTGATATATATGCGATATATGCTAATTGTATTATTTTATTTTGTTACAATAAATATTGTATATGTGATATATAATATTGTAACAAGTTAATGTTACAAATGCAACATGTTTTGTGGAGTTTAAACATGGTTAGGGTTTGGATTATGGTTAAACTTTCTTGAAGCTTCTAGAAGCTTTGCTTTTGTTTTAAGCAAAGATATTTTGTAAAGATATTTTGGTTGATATTTCTTAACCAAACCCAAAACCCTTTACCATGGTTAACTCTCTATATGGGTTAAGTTATCATTCTTAACCCATGGTTTCATTTCTAACCTCACACACAAGTTTCATTATTCATCACAAAAGAGATTCTTCATCTTCTTCCTTCTTCTCTCCATGAAAAGCTTTCTAGCTTTTTATATTGTGATGAAAATGAGTGAGATAAAGAAAACAAATGAGAGCTAAATTCCTACTTCATCTTCCTCATCTATTCTAGCCACTTAGATTAGGGTGTTTGCTTTGCTAATACTTGATTAGTGAAGCAAAAGCTTGGGCTTGAGTTTCTTCAAGGTAGATCATCTTTGTTATTGAAGATCGAAAGCAAGTTTGCATCTTTCTCTTCATGAAGCCTCTCTGGAGTCTGAGTATTCGATGATCGCAGTGAAGGGACCTCAACACGGAGCTTTAGAAGTGAAGGAACGGACTACAAAGGTTGTAATCCTTAACTCTTAGAAGTAAAGTTGTTTACTTGCATGTTTAACCCTAATTATCTAGCAAAGATCCTCGCTTTAGGTTGTTCGGCACTTCTAATTTTTAAATCGGGCATGGTTGATGCCTTATAGACCCTTGTGGCAGTGCCTAGTAACCCTACACAGACGTGTATGCTACACCACACATTATTAGTATTGTCATGACACAATAGAATCTGCCATGCTTATTCGTGTTCTAGTTATCCATACTAGTATGCATGATACTTGATAATTTTGGTATACGAATACCATTACTATGTATATTCGTATATGATTATTGCCAACTGTGGCAAATATGAACTATGTATATGTTCTTTAAAATTTGATGTTTTCTATATATTTGAGAAGCCGCGGTATGATTTATAAAACCTGTGTATGTTTTCAAGTGTGGTTTTCTCTTCATTTGATGATGACGATGATGTATCCACTATGAGTTTTCCATGTACTCCTGATTTTGATGATATCCGGTAATCGAGTTCGGGATGTAGATGATTACGGATATCGGGTGGACTGGATTTAGGATTTGGTGGTATTCGGTAATCGAGTTGGGGATGTAGACGATTACGGATACATGACGGATCACGGCGGATATCCGGAGGATACCGACTGGTAGGAAGAGTGGACACGGTGGATTTGGATAGGGTTCCATGCCTAAAATGTAAAGAATGAAAGGGCTGATCCAAGGGACAACGCCTAAGATAACACATGAGATTTACGTGTCGATGATTAGCACGATTTTATGATAATGTTATCGGTTATGTGTTTCGAGTGTCGATGATTGACACGGATTTGATTTGTTATGATATATGTAAGGGATTAATATAGATGCCATGCACAGATGAGATGGTTTATACTATATTGTAGCCGAACAGGACTGGTCCTAAAGACAGTACCTAAAATACTATTTTCATATATCGATATATATTAAAGAGCTTTCCAAAGGAACTATAGTCTTCTTATTTTCCCACATGTCGATGATGACACAAGAAACTTTCAAAAGGAAACCATCTTAAATCATTTTTAAAAGGCGTGACGTATACTTTAAACAAATGCATATATTGCTTCATAAATCAACATCCTCTATTTGTGCTGTGATATACATATCTTACG
This sequence comes from Agapanthus africanus, assembly GCA_030015575.1. Lineage (NCBI taxonomy): Eukaryota > Viridiplantae > Streptophyta > Magnoliopsida > Asparagales > Amaryllidaceae > Agapanthus > Agapanthus africanus. The sequence continues at coordinate 458,359,259 of JASDDO010000012.1, read as the reverse complement.
ATTATTTTGAAATGATTTACATACATACATCTTTCGGCTATTTTATATGCTTACTTGGATGCATGCTATATATGAGATGTTTACACGATCCATTGGGATGCGCTTATAGTACTTATGCAGTATTTATATGTTAGTACTATACTTTATAATTTAGGTAGGTCATTATTCATACGATTTCTATCTTGTGATATCTTTTTACTCATGTGTTGGCAACTCACTCCCGTTGTGCCTTAGTTTCTTGCAGGACCGACTATTCGGATCGTAGCTGCTTGGTGGCACATCTTTCTTCCTTCAGGTGATTTCTTTTGATAGATGGGTTACATGGTTGTATCGTAACCGCCTTTTGTATATGTATATACTCTTTTATATTTAGTTAAAAACTCTATCAACCACTTGTATAATCCACGACTTAGAAATAAGACTTAGATATGTATTGTTTTGGTGTCGGACTCGTATGGTGTCGACTTGAGTTGTTATATACATAGCTTTTGATTTTCGCTTATGATTCTTCGTCTTGGGCATCGTGTGTGTGTTTGTAATACCCTATTCGTTTGTATCCGTATTCGAATAAATTAGTTCCAAAAAATGTGTTATATACTTCTCAAATATTTTTCCTAATCTCTTAAAATTTTTCCAAACCCCTTACCCACAAACCTTTTCCCCACTCTCTATTCTTTTCTTTTCCTTTGTTTTAAACTCGAATCCCAAGCCCCGGCTGAACCCTTGCCCAAACCCGACCTGGCCCATCTTCTTCATTTCTTCTTCCTTTCTTTCTCTTTTCCCTCTCGTTCAAAATCCCACGCCTTCTTCTTCCTCACCTAGAGACCCGCTTGTTGGGGTCAAAAATTACACCCGGTTGACCAAGTCAAAGTCAAAGTCAACCCCAAACCAGGTGGGCTCAAGCCCAGGTCAAAGGGACCAGCCCCGTGACAAAAGGAATGAAGCCATAAATTGGTTTAATGTAATTATATATATATATATATATATATATATATATATATATAGAAATAAATGTATGTAAAATAAACAAAAAGTCAAAATTTTGTAAACCCCATGGCTTATATGCAAAAGAGATAAGCACATAAGGCATGGGGTGGCATAAGTGCCATTTGGCAAAGCCCAAGGGGTTATATGTAAAGTGTGTAGCCTATAAAGGCAAACATGATGAAAATATCTATGTCAACTTTCCCATTCTCCCCAAAAACTAGGGTTTGTGCCTCCATCATCTCTCTTCCAAGTTCCTCCTCTTCCCTTTCATTTTCCAACTAAGTCAAGAGCTTAACTCTCACTTTATTTTAAAACTAAATAAATTTTTACCATAAACCCACCTCCCAAGACTTAATCAAGAGAAGAAAAAAGGGTCTTTTTTTTATCATCTAAGATCTACATCTTGGAGTTTCAAAAGAACCCATTTTGGGTTTCTTCTCACGAGAGAAAGGAGAAAATCTTTTGGAGTTTAACTCCACAAATAAAATTCATTTGGAGTTTAACTCCACATTTAAAATTCTTTTGGAGTTTAACTCCACAATAAAATTCTTTTTGGGTAGTTTAACTCTACATTAAACTTTTTTGGGAGTTCAACTCCATTTAAAATTCTTTCGGAGTTTAATTCCGCAATAAAAATCTTTTGGAGTTGAACTCCATTTAAAATCTTTTGGAGTTTAACTCCACATTTAATTTTTTTTTGGAGTTTAACTCTACAATAAAATTCTCTTTGGGAAGTTTAACTCCACATTAAATCTTTTTGGGAGTTAAACTCCATTCAAAATCTTTTGGAGTTTAACTCCACATTTAAAATTCTTTTGGAGTTTAACTCCACAATAAAATTTTTTTTGGGGATTTTAACTCCACATTAAATCTTTTTGGGAGTTAAACTCCATTTAAAATCCTTTTGGAGTTTAACTCCACATTTAAAATTCTTTTGGAGTTTAACTCCACAAAATTATTCTTTTGGAGTTGAACTCCATATAATAAATTTTTTAAAATTAATTTTGGAGCCCCATAGGGAAGACTCCCATTAGTGGGAGCCTTCCCCTCTCCCTTCACATGAGGGGAGGGCTCCTATTTAATGGGAGCCCTTTGGCCTCCCTCACGTGAGGGGTCACGTGAGGGGAGGACTCCCATTAAATGGGAGCCCCTTTGGCCCCCTCACATGGGGTCACGTGAGGGGAGGGCTTCCATTTAATGGGAGCCCTTTGCCCCCCCTCACGTGAGGTCACGTGAGGGGGAGGGCTCCTATTAAATGGGAGCCTTTCGGCCCCCCTCACATGAGGTCGCGTGAGGGGAGGGCTCCCATTTAATGAGAGCCTCTTTCCCCCTTTATATATATATTTTAATTTCTTTTTTCTTTCTTTCTTCATTCTTTTCCTTCTTCTAATCTTTTTTTATTTTGAAAAAAATATTAAATAAATAAAAATAAATTATAAATAATATTTTTAAAAAAAAAAAAACATTTCTCTAAATATTTACTTATTTTTGCTTATACACACACACACACATATACATATATATATATCCTTTTTTCTAACAAAAGGAACAAAACAAAATAAACACGTCTCCATCATAATATGTTAAAAAAACACACACTCAACGACACTGTCACTATTAGAAAAAAAATTTCTAACGGGGCGCTATCCCGCACCCCGCAAGGGGGCTGCTAACCCCCTTGACCCCCAGCCCGCTATCCGGGTAGCGGGACCCCCGTAGAAACTCTGCGGGGCCCCCGATATATCCAAAACCCTTTCAAAACACAAAACTGCACTTTGAGTTCGCATGATCATTCTGACCCGTCAATCGGAGGTTCTCTCGCTCCAAAGACGAGGGCTAATTAACGGCAGCTTAGTCTGCGGCCGCCGGAGATTCGGATACCCATAATCAATAAACCCCCACCTACCCTAGGCAGGGGGAATCTGTAGTACGCCTGACAAGCGCGCGCATATTCCCATCTCAATAGGGTGCCGAAAAACACCCTGCAGATTCTGGCACGCCCGGTGGGACCTTTCTCTCCTCCCATATCTCGGGTCAAGTGTTCATGCGAACTCACTTAACATATATGCCGATGCTTGTATTGAAATAATGTTTTTCCGTGCAGCAATCAACTTTCAACGACAATGTCTCCTAAGATGGATCCAGCTTTTGATGCGACCCCGATTCCGTACATGGTCAAGATCAATGCTCGTGTGGTTCTCCTCGCAAGCCTCAGTCGACAGTGGGAGGAACTGCCCCGTCAGTTTAGTTCCGTCATCATCTACCCTGCCAGAAGCGCTCATCTGGCAGAAATCCAGGCAAAACAGATAGCCAAGCCAGTCTCAAAGGGCAAGAGGTCGAATGTTGTGATCTCTAAGGCACCACGACAGAAACTTAAGACGGTGTCTGAACGACCCTCTGGTGCTCCAGCTGGGGGCAAGACTTTTGGTACGAAGGGCAACATCAAACGTTGCAGACGAACTCAGACAATGATTCCAACAAATGCACAATCAGGCGTATCTCCAAAGTCCTTTATTGCCCGGTCTACGGCAGCTTTCCGAAGAGCCGTAACCAGCTATGTGCTCAAAACAGAAAGGCTGAGACAGAAGCTGCTCAGGTATCGAGCTAACAAGAGGGCCAGGATTCCGGCCTAGTGGAATCTTATGAGATTCCAAGAGCAGAGTCATCCTGTGACGACGGCTGAGTTGACCGTAAAAGTCAGCCATTCTTTCGAACCTCTGAAGTGGGTTCAGAAAAACGCCATGACCGCCAGAATCAAGAAGACGGCAGTCCGAACGATGTTGCAAAGAGACGTGTCCCAGCCTCGACAGAGAAAGCATGACACCATCTCTTCAAGTGTCTATCAGGCGCTCTGTGCCGCGTGAAAGCAGCGGGGCAAATCCAGAAAAGAAGCGCCAGCACCATTCAAGAAGCTGGTCAGGCCAGCCTCTTTCAGTCGGTTGCCCGTTACCGAAACAGGAGGGCCACGACAGCGATCCATGAAATCAGCTGCCGATAATAAAAAGAAAGTGGGATATGTTATATCCATACGGTCCATATGGCGGGCGGGCGTCCCAGTGACAACTTGAGCAGCAAAAGTAAGGATGGGGCCACCACATCCCAAGCCCAATCTGGCTTGAATGTGGTTGCCGCTTCCCAAGATCAGCCGCATCCACTGGATGAGGAAAACCCTCTCGATGAGGCCGATAGGCAGATTGACCCCTCAGTCCATATAGAGTCAAGCTCGGACAGCGAGGAAGAACCGACTTTCTGCCCCAGAACCGCAGAGCAAGAGTTGCTTCAAGAGCTTCGAAAATAGCTCAGGAGCAAATATAAAGAAATGGTTATGCTTTACTCCAAAATCGACGACCTGAAGAATGTTGTGATGCAGCTCACGGCTCAAATTTCTCGAGCGCCTCCCAATCAAGCACAAGTCTCTACACATGAGCCGGATCAGGACAACCCGGAGCAACCAATGCCTGTCCTTTTGGGTCCAAGATTGGTGGAGCCGCACGAAAGTCGGCCACATTCCTCTTCTGGGGACGCCTTGGCCCAAGATAGAACTATCCCGCTAACACGAGATCGGATAATGGGTTTGGTCACCAGCAAGGTTAAAACATTGGTGGCCGAAACCAAAGCTCAGAAAGAAATTGGCGGTAGTGGCCGGCCATATCCCGCACAGTACGATCTGATCGAGTTCCCGAGTGGCTACGTCATTCCTAAGTTTGGAAGATTTGACGGGATAGGAAACGCAAATCAGCACGTTACCCACTTTAAAGCGTCGTGTGGAAATACAAGGGGTAATGATGCACTCCTTCTTCGTCAGTTTGTCAACAGCCTGACTGGTGTCGCTTTCGACTGGTACGCGAGTATACCAGACGGGTCCGTCACTACTTTTTCCCAAATGGAGTCTCTGTTTCGGAAAAGATTCATGAGCGTTAGTGACAAAATCTCTATTACTGACCTCGTGAGAACCAAGCCTGGGAAAAACGAAAGCAATACAGACTTTATTGCCCGATGGCGCAACCTCACCATCAAGTGTGAACCACCGCTAGAGCAGGACCAGTCCATCAGCCTCCTCATTGGAAACTTCAGCAATTGGATGGTCCCATTCTTGTGTACAGCAGGCCTCAAGACGTTTCAGGAGCTAACCAAGAAAGTTCAAATGCTGGAATACTCGAAGCAAGAGTCCACCCCAGACTCTCCGAGAGAGAAGACTTGGAAAAGCAAGAGGGACGACAACCGTAGAAGCAGGAATTCCAGCAGTACCAATGTCTTCAGTGCGTCCGACAATGAAGACAAGCGATTCCAAAACCAACCAGCCTCGAAAGCCATTGCTGGAAGGAGAAGGGCCTTCCCTAAAGGAGAAAAAGAACAAGGTTTAATTTTTTAGAAGGGACAAGGTCCGCAAGATATTCAAAGATGCCTTGAACAATGGTGTACAATTGCCGGAGTCGAAGAGACCCCATGAAGCAAAAATGACCGACAATCCCCTGTATTGTCCATACCACAGAGTAGTGAGCCACACGATCGAGGATTGCTATATTTTCAAAGACTGGGTCGAGAAGCAGTAAAAGACTGGAGAGATTGAGCTGTCCAAGAGTGTGTTGGTAAACAACCAAGCTGCAACCACCAACTTCATACAGACACAAGCTGAAGCCTTCTAGGAGCAGACAGCTGAACACGCTGCCCTGAGAAATGAAACTGACTCACCGCAACCTCTATGGAGTGCGCACATATCTAATAAGACGAAGAAGATGCTAAAACTACTTCGTAAAGTGTCCAGAACGGAATGGGAAGCGCAGAAGAAGCCTACCATTCCAGTTACCAATTCGGATCCATCAGGATCAAAATCCAAAAAGCTCAAGAAGAAGAAAAGTGCAGCTCGACGCGAAAAGGAGTCTGCAGGGAGGTCGACCATTCAAAAATATATTGATTCCCTCGAAGACTATGAACAAAAAGAAAGAACTCTAATTTAATTGAAAGAGTTCTTCCCTGTAGAAGCAGCTAAGATTTCGAAGGAGCTAGAAGAAGACTCCAATGAAGAGATCCCTATAATGAACTGGTACGCCATCCATCTGGGCAGCGACTCTGAGGAAGAGCTCTGTTTTCTCGAAGAGGACGAGGATCTCACTACAAAGGCCAACCAAATCCATCTCAGAAGCAGCAGGGCTCTACCGCCGAATCAGGGCAATGGCTCAAAAGGGAAGGAAAAACAAGTCGCTAATGAAGAAGATAGTGGAGAGCCGGCTCATGAAAATTCGAGTCCTTCCTCGGTGGACTATAATGTCTTGGCTCATCTCCGAAAGCTTCCGTCTCTCCTGAGCATCTATGATGCCTTGGTCCTATCTAAAGAGCTTAGAGATGTTCTCATTCACACTCTACAAAACCCCGAGCGGTACCAGGCTCGCTTTGCGGAAATTAGTATGAAAGAAGCCCAGTACACCCTGCATACTGCCATGGTCATGTTTAAGGACGAAGACCTGCTACTGGAACAGCTGAGCATAACCGGCCACTTTACGTGACAGGGTACAGCGACGGGGATCGGATTAATCGGATATTGATTGATCCGGGATCCTCAGTGAACATCATGAACTTACGGACTCTGAAAAGTCTGTCAATGGACGTCTAACACCTGTCAAGGGAAAGGATTGTCATTCAAGGCTTCAACCAAAATTGCCAGCAAGTTCTGGGATCCATAACTCTGCCAATCAAATTTGGGGATCTGCAAACCGAAGCTAAGATATACGTGATCGACACTGACACGTCTTATAAATTCTCTTGGGACGGCCGTGGCTCTACGATTACGGTATCATTCTGTCAACTCTCCATCAATGCATGAAGTATACTAAAAATGGCGAAGAAAGATGCATTGACGGAGACATCCAGCCGTTTGGTGTGCATGAAGTCCGATATGAGGATTCTTGGTACTTTATGAAACCCCAAAATACTGAGCCACAGCTAACCAAAGACAGAACGGTCCTGAAACTCAAAAGCAAATCTGAGCTGGTTGTCACTTTTACAAGCAAAAACCCCCAAGTGCGCTCGCGTTTCGGTAGTGACACTGCTGAGTCCGATGCTGGAAGTCCGTCTTTCCATAAAACTCGCCCTCGTTTCGGTAGTGATACGGACGAATCTGATACTGAAGGCCCATCTAGCAGCAAAGTTCACCCTCATCTTGGCAGCGACACTGAAGAGTCCGAGGAAGAGGACCTGCCTTGCAACAGCTATGCAGATTGGACCCCCAAGCAATAAGCAAAACTACGAGAGACCTTCGAAATTACAGAAGGGTCCCTAGTTGTCACAAGGGTGCCGGAGCAGATGTGCAAAGAGCTCGATGCATTGTCAGTCTCTACCGTGGACCAGCAGGAAACTTTCTACATTCCCGGAAGAAAAAATGGACAGAAGGGCATCCTTTTTTATGGGTCAAATACTGTTGTGCACCCAGACGATTTGTCTGTCGCGTACCTTCCATAAGAGAGAGGCATAAGGGCCGTCCTCAATCCTAGATATTATGCGCTCGAGATGCGGGAATACTTTAAAAGGTGCGGGTGTTAGCTATATCAAACGGACTCCGAAGTGAAGTTTTATGAAGGGCTATGGCATCCGCTTCAGGTCCGAACACTCATCGTTGGACGAATTCCAGATAGTCGGGGCATAGGTTTCATCCAGCCTGATTCTAAGGCATGCTACATGATCCATGTTGGTGAAGCCAGCGAAAGGTCAAATGATGATGAAAAGATAGCTGAGTTAGAAGAAGCTCCTTAAGAGCTCGAAGATGGCGGATAAGCAACCTTCGATGAGCTAACCGAGATCGATTTGGGAACGCCTGATAATCCAAGGCTAACTTACATCAGCTCACTCTTGTCAGAGAAAATGAAAGAGCAGATAATTGCCCTGCTACATGAGTTCGCCGACTGCTTCGCGTGGACGTACAAAGAAATGCCCGGCCTCTCCCCTGAAGTGGCCATGCATAAGCTGGCTATATCTCCTGATGCCAAGCCTGTCAAACAAGCTCCTCGAAGAATGAGAAAGGAACTAGAAGAAAAGGTCATCGAGGAAACTAAGAAACTCATCGATGCCAGCTTCATCAGGGAAGAGAAATATGCGGAATGGATTGCGTGCATAGTCCCAGTGAAGAAGAAAAATGGGCAGATCCAAGTTTGTGTCGATTTTAGGGACCTCAACAAGACATGTCCTAATGACAACTTCCTGCTACCAGTCATGGAAATGATGGTCGATGACACCTAAAATTACGAGCTGTTCACCTTTATGGATGACTCGTCTGGATATAATCAGATCAAGATGTCTCCTGAGGATAAGAAACACACAACATTTCGAACCTCGATCGGAATATACTGCTACAAAGTGATGCCGTTCGGACTGAAGAACGCAGGTGCTACATATCAAAGGGCAATGACCAATATCTTTGATGACCTAATCCATAAAGTCGTCGAATGCTATTTTGATGATCTGGTCGTCAAGACTAATGCCAAGGCCGACCACATCCATGATCTTAGGACCGTTCTCACCAGATTGAGGGAATACGATATGAAGATGAAACCTCTAAAGTGCGCTTTTGGCATGTCATCAGTAAAATTCCTGGGCTTCATAGTCCGACATCGAGGGATCGAAGTCGACCCATCAAAGATAAATGCCATCATGGAGATGCCCCCTCCAAAGAGTCTGACGCAGCTAAGATCTTTTCAAGGCAAGCTTGCTTATATACGAAGGTTAATCTCAAATTTATCGAGGAGATGTAGGCCCTTCTCAAAGCTCATGAAGAAAGGAGCTCCTTTTTTCTGGGATGCCGAATGTCAAGAAGCGTTCTAAAGCATCAAAAAGTACCTGTTGCACCCTCCAGTGCTTGTTGCCCCTATTCTAAATAAACCATTGATTCTTTATACTGCTGCGCTAGATGAGTCACTCGGTGCACTCCTTGCCTAGAGCAACGAGGAGGGAAAAGAGAATGCCCTCTACTACCTTAGTCAAACTTTAATCAGGGCAGAACATAACTATTCCCCGATCGAAAAGCAATGCCTGGCTCTGATGTTCGCTGTGAAGAAGCTGATGCACTATCTGCTCGCTCATCGGGTTATGCTGATCTCTAAGGTCAATCCTCTCAAACACTTCATGACCAAAGCAAGCCTAGCCAGTAGAATGTCAAGATGGGCTGTCATGCTACTTGAGTTTGACATAGTTTATACTCCTCAGAAAGCAGTAAAAGGGCAAGCTCATGTGGACTTCCTTGCTACTCATCCTATATCAGAAGGGTTACCGCTCAATTGCGAGTTACCCGACGAACAAGTGCTGCACCTCGAGAAAGATGAGCCATATTGGGAGCTCTACTTTGATGGAGCCTCATCAATGAGGAGCTCTGGCAAATCAAGCATCCCGCAGATAAAAGCAGGGATAGGATTGGTGTTCATCACGCCATCGATGGGCACCCTACAACGTTTTTTTCTCTCACCGAGCCTCGCACAAAAAACGAGACTGAGTACGAAGCTCTGATAGCTGGTCTGGAGCTCGCCATAGAAATGGGAACCCTTTGGCTACGGGTTTACGGTGATTCCTAGCCTGTCGTTAACCAAGTAAGCGGTGACTATAAGATATATAAACCCGAGTTAGCTCGGTACAGAAGCCGGGTGGTGGAGCTTATGAAACAGTTCACCCATATTGAACTAATGAGAGTTCCTACAGCGTTGAATGGAAAAGCCGATGTACTCGCTCGCTTAGCCAAGGAGCTGGCTGATCCGGACATGGATGGAATTTTGATTACGGTCAGAAGCCGGCAAATTCTGTCTCCAGTCTCTTTGCGTGAAGAAGAAAGTATAGAACAAGAGAACAATCCTGCCGAAAAAGCTTTGATCATTCAAGATGAGCCCGATTGGAGAGAACCCTTCATAGAGTACCTCCGATACAACAAGTTGCCCGAAGAAAAATCTGCGAGGATTCAGTTGAAGAAGAGAGCTCTCCGATACGTGTTTGTAAATAATACTCTATACCGCAGATCATATGACCAACTCTGGCTCAGGTGCCTGTCATCGGCCGAATCCCAAAAAGTTATGAAAGAAGTTCACTCAAGCGTCTGCGGGGCTCACCAGTCCGGCCCCAAAATACGGTTTCAGATCAAACGGCTTGGATATTACTGGCCCACCATGATATGGGATTGTGAAGAGCATGCAAAGAAATGCCATCTCTGCCAAATTCATGGTGATTTCATTCACAAGCATCCCAATCCGTTGCATCCTGCGGTGGCGTCGTGGCCCTTTGAAGTTTGGGGCACCGACATAGTTGGTCTAATTGATCCTCTGTCATCTAAAAACTACCGGTTCATACTGGCTGCGACAGACTACTTCTCCAGATGGGCTGAAACTATCCCGCTAAAAGAAGTCAAGACAGAAGATATCTTGACATTCTTCCGGCATAATATTCTATACCGCTTCGGTACACCAAGAAGGATCATTTCTGACAACGGGCCTTCTTTCAAGAGTTTCAAAGTTTCAAGGTTCGCTACTCAGTGCAAGATAGACTGGAGATATTCCTCCATCTATAACCCAAGAGCCAATGGGCTAGCCGAATCCTTCAATAAGACTCTATGCAAGCTCCTGAGGAAAAATGCTTCAGCCAACAAGAGAGACTGGAATCTCAAGCTTCACGAGGTGTTGTAGGCATATCGTACCACGTACCGTACTCCAACTCAGTCCACTCCATACTCATTACTCTTCGGAGTAGAGGCGATCCTCCCCCCTGAAGTCGAAGTTCCAAGCTTATGAATGGCCGTTCAGCACGAGTTGACGGAGGAGGAAAACAGGCTCCTTCGGCTCGAAGAGCTCAACGCCCTCGAAAAAAAGAGGCTTGCAGTACAGCAAAATCTGAAGCTGTACTGAGCCCAAATGTCACGGGCCTATAACAAGATGACTCGTCTCCGCGCTTTCACAAAAAGAAAATTGGTGCTGGTCTTCAAAAGACCGATCATCCCCAATCGACATGCCAAGAGAAAATTCGACCCAAACTAGGAAGGACCGTACGTCATCGAGAAAGTGTTCGACAGAGGATCCCACCAACTAATAAGTGCCGAGGGAGAAAGGCCCATGCCACCCATCTATGGCCGTTATCTCAAGAAATACTACGCGTGAATGCTCCAAGTTGTAGGCGAATTGAGCACACCAGCTTTATGGTCTGGATTATACATCCTGCAAAACCGTATACAATCCACGGGCGTAAACGACCCCTATCTCTCCTAAAGTCTTACCGGTGAGACTACATTTAAAGTCCCACCGGCCAAAAAAAGGGTATGTCCACAACCAAAACGGGCACGGATGAAAACCCGAAAGGGCTCCGTGAGTAAAAACAGCAGGACTGCCAGCGAGTTTGTGAAAACCCGAAAGGGTGCAAACTCGTGAAAAGAGATAAAATACACTCGCAAAGTCCTCTCGACCTTGTGAGGAGAAAATCCCTGCGTGAGATCCTTACGACTCATAAAGGAGCAACACACTTAGGAATCCTCACGATTCCTAAAAAGAACATACACCTGCGAGATCCTCTCGACTCGTAGGGAGAAAATGTTTTTATGAGACCCTTACGGCTCATAAAATTGAAAAGCCTTAGGTGATAGGGATCTAAACCTGCCTCCTGAGCCATCGCTCCCTAACGGGCAACGACAAATGATGAGTCGCTCCTGGCATTTCGCTTGAATGTTAGCGGTGCTGATGACAACCAAAAAACCCAAATCCCAAGTCCTCCCGGGGCAAATGATGAGTTGCTTCTGGCATTATTCCAGTGCAGCAATACTGATGCCAAACAAGATCCAAATTCCAAGTTTCCAAACGGCGAATGATGAGTTACTCCTGATATCACATTCCAGTGCATCGATGCAGACGCCAACCAAAATCTAATCTCCTAAAATTCTCCTAGCCCTACGGTTGGTCCCCAAGTTGACTGCTGTATACAATCTACAGGCTCAAATAGTTCTCACCATACCCATGCCTTACCGCAATCACCGGTTACGCGGCAGGTCTCCGCCCTTGGAATTATGCTCCATTTGGGGAAGACCTACTCATGTGTCCTCACGATACATAAAAAGAACAAACTTACGGGATCCTCACGACTCGTAAGAAAACACCTTCGTGGGATCCTTACGACTCACAAAAAAAAAACACACTTGGGAGCCCCCACGGCTCCTAAGGAGAAAGCACACATACGAGATCCTTTCGACTTGTAGGGAGAAAATGCTTTTATGGGACCCTTACGACTCATAAAATTGAAAAGCCTTAGGTGATAGGGACCTAAACCTGTCTCCTAAGCCATCACTCCCCAACAGGAAAAAGGCAAATGATGAATTGCTCCTAGCACATGTGCTTCAGTGTTAGCAATGCTGATGCCTACCCTAACCCCAAAATTCCAAACTCCAATCCAATAGACCCCTAAGTCTTTAAACAGGGAACAGATGGCCCCTAAGTCGTTAAACTGGGAATAGATGACCCCTAAGTCGTTAAACTAGGAGCGAGGGAAATCCCCCCACAGCAAATGATGATTCGCTCCTTGTACCATATTCCAGTGCAGCGGTGCTGATGCCAAACCAAAACCAAAATCCCCAAATTCTGTCATGACAGATGATGATTCGCTCCTGGTACCATATTCCAGTGTAGCGGTGCTGATGTCAACCTAAATCACATCAAATCAAAAAAACAACCAATGACCTCCCTTGCAGAATCAAGCTCCACCTCGGAAACAAGTCAACTTCATCCCTGATACCGCAAGAAGCAAAGCAAGTCAAATCAAGAACCGACCGTCCAAGTCGCAAAAAGGGCAGCGCCGACTGTCCAAGTCGCAAAAAGGGCAGAACCCACCGTCCAACTAGCAAAAAGGGCAACGCCGACCGTCCAAGTCGTAAAAAGTGCAGAACCAACCATCCAAGTCATAAAAAGGGCAACACCGACCGTCCAAGTCGCAAAAAGGGCAGCGCCGACCGTCCAAGTCGCAAAAAGGGCAGAACCGACCGTCCAAGTCACAAAAAAGGCAGCACCGACCGTCCACATCGCAAAAAGGGCAGCACCGACCGTCCAAGTCGCAAAAAGGACAGAACCGACCGTTCAAGTCGCAAAAAGGGCAGAACCGACCGTCCAAATCGCAAAATGGGCAGCACCGACCGTCCAAGTTGCTAAAATGGTAAAACCGACCGTCCACGTTGCAAAAAGGGCAGCATCGACCTCCACGTCGTCAAAACAGGAACCAAATTAAATAGATCTCCACGTGAAAAAAAAGATCCATCAATTTCATGCACACGACCCACATGTACGGTGTGCATTTATTGATGGGGGCACTTTGTTAGGGTCAAAAATTACACCCCGATTGACCAAGTCAAAGTCAAAGTCAACCCCAAACTAGGTGGGCCCAAGCCGAGGTCAAAGGGACCGGCCCCGTGACAAAAGGAATGAAGCCATAAATTGGTTTAATGTAATTCTTTTTTTTATATATATGTATAGAAATAATTGTATGTAAAATAAGTAAAAAGCCAAAATTTTGTAAACCCCATGGCTTATGTGTAAAAGAGATAAGCACATAAGGCATGGGGTGGCATAAGTGTCATTTGGCAAAGCCCAAGGGGCAATATGTAAAGTGTGTAGCCTATAAAGGTAAACATGATGAAAATATCTATGACAACTTTCCCATTCTTCCCAAAAACTAGGGTTTGTGGCTCCATCCTCTCTCTTCCAAGTTCCTCCTCTTTCCTTTCATTTTCTAACTAAGTCAAGAGCTTAGCTCTCTCTCTTTTTTAAAACTAAATAAAGTTTTACCATAAACCCACCTCCCAAGATTTCATCAAGAGAAGAAAAGAGTCTCTTTTTTTATCATCCAAGATCAATATCTTGGAGTTTCAAGAGAACCCATTTTGGGTTTCTTCTCAAGAGAGAAAGGAGAAAATGTTTTGGAGTTTAACTCCACAAATAAAATTCTTTTGGAGTTTAACTCCACATTTAAAATTCTTTTAGAGTTTAATTCCACAATAAAATTCTTTTTGGGGAGTTTAACTCCACATTAAATCTTTTTGGGAGTTCAACTCTATTTAAAATTCTTTCGGAGTTTAACTCCGCAATAAAAATCTTTTGGAGTTGAACTCCATTTAAAATCTTTTGGAGTTTAACTCCACATTTAAATTCTTTTGGAGTTTAACTCCAAAATAAAATTCTCTTTGGGAAGTTTAACTCCACATTAAATCTTTTTGGGAGTTAAACTCCATTTAAAATCTTTTGGAGTTTAACTCCACATTTAAAATTCTTTTGGAGTTTAAATCCACAATAAAATTCTTTTTGGGGAGTTTAACTCCACATTAAATATTTTTGGGAGTTAAACTCCATTTAAATTTTTTTTGGAGTTTAACTCCACATTTAAAATTCTTTTGGAGTTTAACTGCATAAAAATATTCTTTTGGAGTTGAACTCCATATAATAAAAAAAATTAATTAATTTTGAATCCTTGCAGGGGCGACTCCCATCAGTGGGAGCCTTCTCTTTTCCCCTCACATGATATCACATAAGGGGGAGGGCTCCCATTAAATGGGAGCCCTTTGGCCCCCTCACATGGGAGCCCCTTTGGCCCCCTCACATGGGGTCACATGAGGGGAGGGCTCCCATTTAATGGGAGCCCTTTGCCCCCGCTCACGTGAGAGGGAGGGTTCCCATTAAATGGGAGCCCTTCGTCCCCTCTCACGTGAGGTTGCGAGAGGGGAGGGCTCCCATTAAATAGGAGCCTCTTTCCCCTTATATATATATATTTTAATTTCTTTTTTCTTTCTTTCTTCGTTCTTTTCCTTCTTCTAATCTTTTTTATTTAAAAAAAATGAAATAAATAAAAAAAAATTATAAATAACATTTTTTAAAATATAACATTTCTCTAAATATTTACTTATTTATTTATTTTTGCTTTTTTTTATATATAAAAAAATACACATATATATCCTTTTTTCTTATAAATAGAACAAAACAAAATGAACACGTCTCCATCATAATATGTTAAAAAAAACACACCACGACACTGGCTCTGTTAGAAATTTTTTTTTAACGGGACGCTACTATACACTCCGCAAGGGGGCTGCTAGCTCTCTTGACCCCAGCCCGCTATCCGGGTAGCGGGACCCCCGTAAAAACTCTGCGGGGCCCTCGATATATCCAAAACCCTTTCAAAATACAACACTGCATATTGAGTTCACATGATCAGTCTGACCCGTCAATCGGAGGTTCCCTCGCTCTAAAGGCGAGGGGTAATTAACGACAGCTTAGTCCGCGGCCGCCGGGGATTCGGATACCCATAATCAATAAACCCCCACCTACCCTAGGCAGGGGGAATCTGTAGTACGCCTGATAATCGCGCGCGTATTCTCATCTCAATGAGGTGACGAAAAACATCCTACATCGCTCTCCCCCACGTCGCTGCTCGCCTCCAACGTTCGCCTCCGAGATCCCCACGCCTGCAAATCCTTCCAAATCTCAACCGCGCGCACGCGCACACACACACACACACACTCTCTCTCTCGCTTCATATCTCGATCTTTCCATATCTCTCTTACATTCTCACTCTCTCCAAAAACTACTTTTCCCTTACCGAACTCAGTGCCATCTCGCCGACCATCCTGAACCATCGCCTGCAACTCACCGACAGCACCACCGAACGCCTCCTCTTCCCGAACCCACCTCCACACACACCTGTGCCCTCTACAATGAACCCTAGCAACAACACATTTTCCTCTGCACCACGCCGTCGCCGTTCCCACCGTCCGCAACCACCCTGCCTCTAGTTGACCCATCTACTGGTCGTCGACAACCCGGCTCCTCCCCGTTGTCCCTACCATCATCAGCTCCGCACCTAACCACCACTTGCCACCGCTTGAGCTCCCCACCATGTCGGATCCATCCCTGCCGCGCCACCACCTGACCTCCTCTTCTCTTTTATGTCGTCAACTTAACACCAAGCCGTCACCACCGTTCGACACCTCTTCGTCGACTGCCGTCTCCAGCGACACCTCACCTGCTCCCCACGTCCCAGCCACAACCACTTTCTCTGCCTCCGGCCACCCTCCACTGTGAAAACCCAAGCTACTAACCGAGTCCTAGCCCAGAAGCCAAGCTCGAGCCGGGGCCGAACTTGACAGTTTCCGTGTTGTGCCTAGCCGTGCGTGCATCGTGCCATGCCATTCATCATCGTTCACTGCTGCCGCGTCGCCATCGTCTCCAGGAAAGTGAAAATCTTCACTTGTTTTCATGCTACCGTGTAGGAAATCACATTAGAACTAAATATACAAACAAAATACAACTATATTGATACGTTTTTATATATATGTGTTTATACGCTTGGGTGTGGTGTAATGGATCTCGAGTCATGGTAATCTGAGTAGAGCTAGATTAGGACTTATGACGGGTCGTTATCACTTGAAAAATCATAGAGATAACAAACCGTTTTGAGAAATCTAAGGTATGGTTGGTTGATACCGAATGCCCATATTAGGTGTTCGATACGTATTTTATGCGAAAAACCTACCGATTATGGCGGAATATAGGTCTATTGGATTTCTTTAGTGATAATGGATGATATGTAAAAAGTTAGAATGAAAATATGGAGTCTAATGCCATGAAATATCACCCCTAATTAGCTTCACCAAATCTAAATTTTTTTCCGTACACCTAACTTGTAAAAATCATAGTAATTTGGATACATACCGGAACTGCATGTTCGAAGGCTCATATCGAAGACGACTCGACACCCTATAACCCTTTATAATTCATATTTCATTCTTGTTTTAAACAATGACGAAAACTGATCGGGAATGCGGCTTTGGACTGTAGTCCAGAGCAGCACTACATGTCGACACCTGGATTAAAATGCTTCTAAAACTGTGTATGAAATTGATATTATACGGAACTCTATACCATTACGAAGATTAGAGAGCTAGGACTCGAAGTGGAAAGGAATTTGTTTTAGCGAGCTTAGCGATTTAGAGAATGATCATTCGAACAACGACTCTTTTATATATTAGGTTTGGACTAAGCGGTCCGGCTGACAGGGTTATGTCCCGGGAAACAGTGGGCCATAATCTTGGTTACGTATGAAACCTTTGTTAAACATGATCACTCATTTCTGCAAACTCGTTTTCAAAATTGACTTAAAGACCAGTAGGAACACAGGTCATACATTACGTTGATTATTGACATATTGATTACCAGCATTTATTGTCTCCACTGTTATTACTTTTATTTCTTACCTCATTATTGTTATCATAATATTGCTATTGCGTCGCCCCGACGACCTGAGTATGCATGCTCAAAGCTTGGAGAGGACCCAGTTCAGGAGTCAGACCTACCATTTGAGCTCGCAAAGATCTAGATGGTCGTACCTTCAATACTTTTACTGCTTTCCATAAATCAACCTTGTATTCGCACTTGATTAGTAGTTTAGTTATATGTATGCCCTAGAGGCCATTACTGTATATGCGATGTATATTGTAGTGGATACTTGGACATATATAGGAAGGACTTTCTTGCTCGACATGATAGTATGCTATCTGGTTGCACTTTATCTTAACATGTACACTTTTTGTCTCTCTATTACATGTTGATAAAGCCCTTAGGATGAGTACTTGACTACCAGTATTATGATGCAGATCATACTAGTGGGGACAGGGTAGTCGGTAAGTGCATCCTTCAAATGTTCCTAGTCGTGGGAGTATCGAGACAGGGCATCGATACTCCAGAGTAGACTAGCATATACGCTTCTCGACCCATATGATTGGTGATGGATAATCCCATATCCATTGGTGTTTGATAACAGAGAAGGTATACGGGTGCTCAGAGGAGACTGGGTACACTGGACGGACTCGCCGAGAACTCCTAGATGGTATTATACCTATCATCAGATAGCGGTTCTCTGGTGACACTGGTACAGGTTAGTCTGTCGACCCGAGATTGTCATAGAGTCTTATGTGATTCCCACCGTGCTTTGATTTCCACCATACCACGGTTAAGGGATCGTGTAAAAAGGTGGTTTTTGGGTACAATTCCGAGTCATATGGAGGCAATGAGCGATATGAGGGGATTCGTCTTTCCCGGTATTGGGAGTTGATATTGCGCTATGCTCAATTGGCCATAACAAGAAATCCCTGGTCAGGGTTGCTGAGATCTACTGGTAAGTGTTTTCAGTAGTTTCTTGAACCGTTATGGACCTTGCATCGGTATGACTTATCAGGCTATTGGGGTCGACGTTATACCACCCCAAGCTGTGATATGCGACATATCTGACGAAGAGATCTGGCTGTACGATAGTGTTACTAATTGGACTCGCAGGAGTATGAGCAGGCTTGCTTGTTGATCTTCTAATCGCTCAATACCCGGATGGCCGTATGTTTAGCAGACCGCTTATGGCTTGTGGGTGTTTGATATGATCATCACCTACTGCCGGCGTATTAACGAGTCTTTAGAGTCCTACACAGAGGTTTCCTGGTTCATGCGAAACGAAATAGGAGCATATATATGATATGTGCGAGACCGAGATTAATGTGTGTATGTGATACCGCATTCTATTCTCGCAATATATGATATCGGTCGGTTATATGAGATATAGCCGGGTTATCGGATCAAGTGTTGATTCGATAGAATGTTACATTTGATATTAGTCGGTTATATGTGATATAGCCGGATTATTAAATTAAGTGTTGATTTAATTATTTAATGTATAATTATATATTTGATATATTAAATTACATTAACTAATATTAGCTCACTTAAGCATTTCTTTTTCTCACTTATGATACATTAATATATATGTGATATATATTAATTGTATTGTTTTCTTTTTACACACAAAATATATATTTATGATATATATTAGTGTGTCATGCTAGCTTACACATGCAACATGGATGTATGAGACTCAAAACATGCTAGGCTTAATTTGGGTTTATATTTATATTTAAGTAATTCAAAATTAGTGGAGATTTTGTCATAGCTTGAAGCTTCTAGAAGCTTGTAGGTTTCATTGACTTAGTCCACTCCTTTGTCTTGCTTAAGATATTTATTAACCTAACCATTAACCTTACACCATGGTTTATTCTCTACATAAGTTTGTGTATGACATAAACTCACCCATGGTTGCATTTCTAATCTCATCTCATTATTCATCATCTTCTTCTTCATCTCTCTCAAGCTCTTTAGGTTTTGAGGAAGTGAAGAAATATTGTGCGAAAATTAAATCTAAAGTAAGCCAATTTCTTACTTCATCATTCTCTACTATATTAGCCATTTAGTTTAGGGTGTTTGTTTCACTAATATACAATTAGTGAAGAGATAGCATGAGCTTGAGGCTTCTCGACGTAGATCATTTTCGGCCTCGAAGATATCGAGCAAGCTTATTCATTTCTTCATGTGAACCCTTACTAGAGTTCGGGTGTTCACTACTTAGAGCGAAAGGACTACTACATGGAGCTTTTGAAGTTAAGGACCGGTCTACAAAGGTTGTATTCCTCATTCACCTTAGATGTAAAGTTGTTTACATTTTAGTTCGTCTAAAGCTCTAGTTAAGATTCTAGATTAGGGTTCTTTAGAACGGAAATTTTTTGAAATTGGCATGGACGATACCTCCCGAAACCTTGCTGCCGCCCTAGGAAACTCAACAGTGGTATCAGAGCCAAGCTAGAGCATTAGGCGTTATCTAGGTGAAGTTAGAAGTTCGAACGAACTCCAAATACCCGAAATTTACCCTTCTCTGGAAATTTTTCCAAAAGTTGGAATTTTTCATGTTAAAAATACTTTAAAATTCATGCAGATAATTACATGGACCCACCTGAAGAACGCGTCCCTAACTTGTCTAAGTGACCACGGAACCGCGGCCAAAACATGGTTTTGGCGGACGTCGCCACTTGAGAGGCTTGGGACGGGCCTTCAGCTACTGGTCCATAGGTACTGTGGTGTGGTTCTGGGTATTTCTAACACTACTCAAGTGTTGAGCTCTCTGGGAAATTTTGGAAATTCGTTGATTCGATCGAAAAATTTAACATCGTCTAGCTATCTGTGATTGTGATACAATATTTGGAATCCACAAAATTAGTTATGTGATAACTAGTTTGAATTTTATAAATCTAGCAATTTAGTCTCATTTGATCGGTTGCTACGTAATTTTGACGAGGATCAAAAGTCCGTCGCAATTACGTAGTACATGCGGATACTCGCCGGGTAACCTTACTAGATAGCCACACTCCATAACCCTGACCAAGTGACTGTAGGAGAACCCCGTCGCCAAAAGCACCCGTTCGGGTGCTCACGGCCGCGGTGTTCCTCCTTAGTGCACTTCGTCGACGGCATCAGGGGTGCGGCCATCTACTAAAGTTTCCGACGAGCATTCAATCAGGTTGTCAGGAAACTTGTTGAATTACCCGATTGATTATTGGGAAAGTGTTTTCAATATTGACACTAAAATACGGGGTTTATAATTGTTGGGCATGTGATGTCTAAGGAATTCATTTGTTGGGCATGCACTCCAAAGTATGTGATACATTGGGTTTATGATGTCTAAGATGGTTGCGGATTCCAATTGTTGTAGTTTTTCACTTTCTTTTATGCGACCGTAAGTGTAATATAAGGTGTATCGCCGGTTTCGTTGCTATATGTCAACGACAATTGGGATACGCATATTTACTTACGTTGATGACATGTGATGTTATGTGTTGCTGTGATATGTTATATTGGATCGTCGTGTTTTGAATAGCCGGGTTTTTTTTATGTGAGATGAGAGTTTTTCATTTTCATTCATATAAAAGCTTGTATGTAATATTCTTTTATTGGGGCACTTCCGGGTTGAGGATGATGTCACCATTGATGTATATTATTTACTTTTGCGCATTAGGATAGACCCAAGGAGGAGAGCACAAGTAACCGGGTTCTAGGGTCCAGTGGGAGACCATCTCGAGGAGTCAAGACCGGGTCTCCTAACTCTAGAATTGGTAGGGTTGCTTGCCGATCTTGTAGGGGTATAGGGATGTGGGTTTGGCTATTCATCATGACCGTGGAATCCGCGTTTTTTATTGGCTTAATTAAAACACGGAATTCCTAGTATATCCAATATTTCATATATGTTCTTCTGCTGCTGATATTTTGTGATGTGATCACTTGATATGTTCTGAGACGAATGCCTATATTATATATATGATATATAATAACTATTGATACTTTCGTTTCTTATGTGATGCTTGGGAAGCATATTTGATGGGACTTCATTAATAAGATTAATGAAATAAAAGAAACCTAAAAATGTTACAGAAACTTGTTTTAAAGAAAATGGTAGCTCTAGTTCTTGCTTTTCATAGCGGTATTCCTTTTAGAATATCCAGCACCTTATTCAATAAGGAAAGAGCCGAGATCCCTTCACCGGGAGTGACCTTTTTAGCAAAACGAGCAGATGCTACAATCTACTCGGTTTGTCTTTTGATTGCTTCTATAATTTTTGCTTTGCATGGTGGTATTTGTGAAATATCCTGCATCTCATTCGATGAGGAAAGAGCCGAGATCCCTTCACCGAGAGTGACCTCTTTAGCAAAACTAGTAAAGGCCTCAAAAACACTCCTTTTTCTAAATCACTCGATTCTACAACGATATCAAGTTCATTACACAAAAGGTTTTCTTAAAAACCTGGCGTATCCCTCCGTCATTTCTGATAAGTACTACTTAGTATTTGTGCTACGTTTGTTGACTATGTTAAGGCGTAGTGTGCGGTAGCTAATTAGTGTTTATCTGCTTAAGCATATGATGCGATTGGATTATGGTAGTCGTACGATTTTGTTAACTATGTTAAGGGTCGTGCAGGTGGGTTTAAATGATGAGTTGAACTTGGCAAGCGCTTATGATTTGTTGACCTTGTTAAGGTCATAAGTTGTTAGGGGCAGAAGATTATCGGGAATTTCAAGTGTTGAAATTTGCAATGAGATTGCATACCTTCTATGAGATAGTTGGATCCCGATACCCATTGCGAGTAAGAATTACTCCTGGGAGAGTTTTACACATTACAATTATCCGATCAAGTAGATGTCTAGAAAGGTGTTAATGGGGTTACGCCCCTGGAAAAATGAGGTTTATTTTAATTAGGTCCGTGTGAAAGCACGGGGTAGCTCCCTCAAAGTACCGACACTGGTCTGGCCGAAAGATTGGCGAACTTGTAGGGTGTAATTAATCCCGGCTAGTCTTACCTTTTAGGGTTTGAAGGAAGATTTGATAAAAACAGTGGGAGCCATCCTGATAAGATAAAATCATAATTAATCTAATCTTGCAAGAGCGCACGCAGAGTGTTTTCTTCTCTCTCTCTTCTGGTAGCGACAATATCAGGCCTTAATCAAGATAATAATATGGATGTATTGACCGAACCTGCTTATTATACTGAGCTAGGGAACGTTGGTTCCGCTCTATCTTATAATTGTTATAAGTCCGTGCAGGAAATAAGGGATATCCGGATTCCTATGCCACCCAATCGAAGAAAGTGCATATTGATGCATATTCTTCAGGTGTGTTCATTACCGAAAACTGTTTCTCAGTGTCCTCTACGTCCTGTGTATGTGATACCGGATCAGGATCCCACATATGTAATATGTTACATGGTCTACTGAAAGGTAGAGAATTAGGAATGGGTGATATGTCTCTAAGTGTAAAGAATGGTACAATTGTTGCAGCCAAGTCAGTTGGCAAATATCACCTTGTATTAATACATTGATTCTGAACGAATGTTATTACATACCGAATCTGATATACAACATTACATTAGTTTCTTTATTAAGTTAAAGAAGGATATAATTCTGTATTGGAGGATAATGTTATGAACATTTTCCTGAATCAAGAGTTGATTGGATCAGGCATGTTATGTAATGGCATATACATTCTAAATCAAACAACAGTTCAAAATATATAGAACACACACAAGAGGAGTAGTTCAGAAATAAACCAATCTTTCTTGTGGCATTGTAGACTAGGTCATATCAATGCGACAAGACCAGCTAAGTTACATAAGGATGAATATGAGAATCTGTTCGAATTTTTCATCTTATACTACTTGCCAGTCTTGTCTCAAAGGCAAAATGACCTATACTCCGTTTACTGGTAACAGAGTAAGAGTTACTGAACTCTTGGGAAGGATACATGATGATGTATACGGTCCTATGTCTACAAATACCAAGGTTGGTTCTTCGTACTTCATTATATTCACTGATCATCTCTCAGGATTCGGACATATGTTCATGTTGAAACACAAGTCTGGAGCTTTTGAGAAATTCAAGGATTATAAGCTTGAAGTTGAAGAACCGGAAGGTAGAAGTATTAAATCCTTCGATGTGATCGAGGAAGAGAATACTTGCGCATGGAATTCCTGGATTTTCTAAACAGAGAATGTGATTCTCTCTCAGCTTACTCTTTCGTATACACCACAGCACAACGGTGTATCGGGACGGAGGTATCATGCCCTATGAGATATGACGCGCTTTATGATGAGTACTGCTGAGTTACCTATTTTCTTTTGGAGTTATGCACTTGAGAAACTGCATACCTATTGAATGGGGTTCTATCCAAATCAATGTCTACCACTCCATATGAGATATGGAATGGGAAGAGACCATGTCTTAAACGAGTTAAGATATAGGTTGTCCGGCTTATGTTGAAAGGCAGAATCCGGACAAACTCGAGGCAAAGTTAGTTCTGTACAAGTTTGTTGGATATCCCGAACATTCATGAGGGTATATCTTCTACCACACTGAGGAACATAAGGTGTTTTGTTTCTCAGCATGCTACATTTTTAGAAAAGGAATTTCTAGTGAAGAAATTTGTGGACATGAGGTAGAACTTGAAGGAGTTCCAGCTAGACAAACTAACAGCTAATGATTTGATAAAACCAAAGGATTCAATAGCCTCCAACGAACCTCAGGCTCTCCACGAATCTCGTAGGGTTCCTCATCCACTTGAGAGATACTACGGTCTTCTCGGTGACAGTGGGAGTGAGAATTGCATCATGGTAGATGATGGCCCAACTAGGTTCAGGCAGGCATCACGAATGGGGACTCTGTGAAATGGCTGGATGCTATGCAATTAGAGATGGAATCCATGTACAACAACAAAATATGACTTTGAATATTGCATCTAAAGGGGTAAAACCCATTAGGAGCAAATAGATCTTGAGAAGATTCTTGGTGTAAATGGAAAAGTTGAGACTTTCAAAGCTATGCTTAAATCCATCAGGATTAAAGCAAGTATCGCGGAGTTGGAACATCTGTTTTGATACGGCACTCAAAGAGTTTGACTTCATCAAAAAAGTAGACGAACCTAGTATATACAAGAAGGTTGTAGAGAGTGAGGTTGTCTTACATGTATTGTACGTAGATGACATACTCTTGATAGGAAATGGTTTCCTATGCTACAATCGGTCAAGCTCCTCTTATCACGAGGATTCTCCATGGAGGATTTGGATGATACCTACTACATCTTGTAGATTATGATCTATGATGATAGATCTAGGTGGATGTTGGGAATGTCCAAAATCCAGGTACATTAACACCGTATTATAAGAGTTTTAGTATGGAAGATTCTAAGCGTGGTGGTTCTCCCACTTACTGAGGAATCACTCTCTCCAAAAGGATGTCTTCCAAGACTGATTTGGAGAGAGCTCGCGTGCAAGGGATACCCTATGCTTCGGCAGTAGGTGTTAGTTATGTATATGCCCTAGAGGCCATTATTGTACATATGATGTATATTATAGTGGATGCTTGGATATATATAGAGAGAACTTTCTTACTCGATATGATAGTATGCTATCTGGTTGCACTTTGTCTAAACATGTTGACTTGTATTGTGTTACTGTCTTGCTTTCACATGTAGATAAAGACCTTAGGATATGTACTTGACTACTAGGACTATGATGGAGATCATACTAGTGGGGCCAGGGTAGTCCACGAGTACTACCTATAATTGTTCCTAGTCGAGGGTGTATCGAGACAGGGCATCGATACTCCAGAGTAGATTAGCGTATACGCATCTTGACCCATATGATGGGCGATGGATGATCCCACATTCATTGGTGTTTGACATCAAAGATGGTACACGGGTGCTCAGTGGAGACTGGGTACACTGAACGGACTTGCGGAGAACTCTTAGTTGGTATTATACCCATCGTCAGATAGCAGTTCTCTGGTGACACTCGTACAGGTTAGTCTGTAGACCCGAGATCGTCATAGAGTCTTGTGTGATTCCCGCTGTGCTTTGGTTTCCACCTTACCATGTTCAAGAGGACGTGCAAAACGGTGGCTTTTGGGTACAGTCCCAAACCATATGGAGGTAATGAGCAATAGGAGGGGTTTCGTCTCTCCCTGTATAGGGGGTTTGATGTTGCGCTGTGTTTGATTGGCTATAACTGGAAGTCCCTGACCAGGGCTGATATGGAGATCTACTGGTAAGTGTTATCAGTAGTTTCTTGACCCGTTATGAGCCTCATATCGACAAGACTTATCGGTTACTGGGGTCTGACGATTACCACTTCTAAACTTGATATGCGATATATCAGACAAAGAGACCGCACTGTACGGTAGTGTTACCGATTGGATTCGCAGGAGTATGTACAGGCTTGCTTGTTGATCTTCTGATCGCTCAATACCCGGGTGGCCGTTACATTTAGCTGACCGCTTGCGGCTTGTGGGTGTTTTGATATGATCATCATTTACTACCAACGTATTGACGAGTCTTTAGAATCCTACACAGAGGTTTCCAGGCTCAGGAGAAACGGAGTAGGAGCACATATGTGATATGTGCAGGACCGAGATTGATAAGTGTATATGATACCGTATTCTATCCTCGCGATATATGATATCGGCCGGTTATATGTGATACAGCCGGGTCATTGGATCAAGTGTTGATTCGATGAAATGATACATTTTATATTAGTCGGTTATATGTGATATAGCCGGATTATCAGATCAAGTGTTGATTCGATAATTTAAGGTATAATTATATATTTGATATATTAAATTACATTAACTAATATTTTCTCACTTAAGTAATTCATTTTCTCACTTTAGATACATTTAACATGTATGCGATATATGTTTATTGTATCCTTTTTTTTGTTACTAAATTATATATATGTGATATGTATATTTGTAACATGCTAGGTTATACATGCAACTAGGGTTTATGAGATTCACACCATGGCTAGTGATTACGGTTAAATGTGTAAGTCCGCGGCGGCGCATCGGCAGTCGATCCGACGCCGGAAACGCGGAAACGACAAACTTTGCAAACTAGCAAACCGGCACCACCGTGCACTTTTAACCCGGATCGGGCCATTAACCTAGCTACTAGCAAACTAAAAGATGGGTGAAGATATATACCAAGCGATCCGTGTCCTTCGGTCTTCATCTCCACTCCGATCTCCCGCGGAATCTCCGTCCGTCACCTCCTCGTCGGAAAGGGCACCACGTAGCCGGGTTCGTTTACGGGCTCCCACCTCTAGACCGAGGCAACTCGGGCACAAAGTTGGCTAGCCGACCCGTCTAAGGAATGCTGTAAGCAAGTGTAGAAACCATGTCTCTTTGGGGTATATAAGTTTCCATGGATGGAGGAAGTGAAGAATGAACTTAGGAGAGATTTTGTGGCAAGTAGAGAAGTAGAGGAAATATGAGATGATAGAAATTTCCTCACAAAAATGAACCACTCTCACTCACTCCCCTCTCTAGTGGCCGGCCAAGCAAGAAAATGGTAGAGGGAGAGAGAAAACATCAAGCAAAAGAGAATATGTATGATAGAAATAAAAGGATTAAAATCACACCAAGGTCAAAAACCAATCCAACTCAATCTCTTTCTCATTTAATGCAAGACATGTGATTAAAATGGAATCTCATGATTATGAAGGCTCAAATGCAAGAAACCCCTCCAAAAATAAGTTATTTGCAAACTGCAAATAACCCCCTCCATCGATAAAGTCCGGTCGCGAAGGAACAAAGGAAAACCGGCCGGAACGGAATGCAAACTGGCAACTTCAGAAAACTGATCCCGTAATAAATTACAGGAAAAACCCGCTACTGCATATACATGCCCGCATTTGTATTCCCACTGAACACAAATGCAAAGAGACAAAACTACACAGTCTAATACTAGGATCCGGCTTAAACCAAAGCCGGCTAGTAAAAACCGTCCGATCACGATCCGTGCAATACCGCACGTATCTGATCGAACCCTGCCATATCTCCATACGGCCTCTACAGCGTTTCGCCCGAAACCTGAGTGACTGTGAGTGGTGGACTCTAAAGACTCGTCAATACTATGGCTGTGGATTTAACCACTAGCATGTCAGAGCTATCAGCCATACGTGAGGGGCCACCAGCTATTGACCGAAAGGGACGTCGATGAGCGAACTCATCCTGACACCCTACTGAGCCTGTCAGTGACAATATCCGTACAGTCCGGTCCGTTCGTCTATGAGCATCGCATGGCGGGCCTAGGGGTTGGTAAAAGTCAGACCCCCAATAGCGGTACAAGTCGTGTCGGAGTGTAGCCCAGAACACCCTGAGATACTACTGGAATACCTACCAGTAAATCTCCTGCCTTGGCAAAGGACTTTTCATTTACTGGCTCTCATAGACACAGCGCGACCTCACCCCCAATACCGGGAGAGACGAACCCCTGCAGATACGCTCACTGCCTCCATGTGGCTCGGGACTGTACCTAACTAAAACCTGTTTGCACGTCTCCTTTGAGCATGGTAGGGTAGTAATCAAAGCACAGTGGGAACTCACACGAGACAAATGACGATCTCAGGTCGATGAACTAACCTGTACACATGTCACCAGGGAACTGCTATCTGACGTCGGGTATAATACCAACTAGCAGGTTCCCGGCGAGTCATGTCCGGTGTACTCATAACCCAATGAGCACCTGTATATATCTTAGGTGAACCAAATGACACCAGTGGCTTGTGGGACCGGCCACCGCCCCTCGTCGGGGTCTCGACTGTATACATTAGTCTACTCCGGAGTATCGATGCCCTGTCTCGAAACTCCCACGACTAGGGACCTTTTAAGGATGTGCTTATAGACCCCAGCTCTCACGTATATGATCGCCCTCATACTGCTGGTAGTCAAGAAAGAATCCTAGGGGCTCTATCAACGTGTAATAGCGACTCGTAAGGTCACCTAAAGCAGTACACGATGATAAAGATAAACCAGATAGCATACTATCATCTCGAGTAAGACTGTCCTACCGGCATAGGTCCTCCTCAATCATTGCAATCACGTGCCTGTGATCCAATAATTGACTCTGAGGGCACTATATCCAACAATCTCCCACTTGCACTCAAGGCTAATTATTGCGATGTCGCATACTCATAGCCCGTGTGATACCGAACACCCAACTCCTCTACTAGTCAGTCTCACAAAGCTCGTTTGCGAAACTATTGCGTTCGAGGAATAGCCTCAGTGAGTGGATCCGCTGTGATGTTTCTTTCTATGTCTCTCTCTATCTCAAGTTCGCGGAGAAAGCCATCTCCCGAAATGAGCAATACCTGTCTTAGAATGTGTCTGGATATCTGATAGGACCTAGCTCATAAATGAACTCCAAATCCAAACTTCTTAGACTGTATCGTCAACTGAACTTAATCAGTATCCTGTGCCATCCTTCCCTCAGTATCCACTTGGACCACCTGTCCATAATACTGCCCCTCGCCAGAGGGAAAACTATAACTCTGACAGCCACTCTGTCATCCAGGTCACCTTGGAAGCCTGGAATGATAACCGTCTCCTAAAGGAGGCTGTTGTTATCATATCCCAAGAACATGCACTTATGTTCTAAAACTGCTTCCGACTGTTTCTCCAGGATTGGATCAATATCAATTTATTGCATCTACTGCAAGAACAACATTTGGTGTGGTACTCGACATCTCATGATTGACTCAATTGCCTAAGCAAGTGATCTGCCAATCATGTACATCCCTCTCTACTTTAGTCTGTAAGACACCTTTAGGGAGGGTGACTCCATCGCCTCCAGGTACACTACCGTGCCAGGAGCCGTCCATTCTAAATACTCATAGAATGCTGTCTAAGTACCCAGATTGGGAAACCACCCAAATCTAGATCTAAAACCATAGATCTAGTAACCAGAATGTCTGATATAATATCCAAGTCCCATGTGGAGAAAACACTGTGTGACAACCAATGTATAACCGACCGTAGTATAGGAATATTACTTCCTACTCTGTGTATGTCATCCAAATACCAGGACATCACACCCTACTACCTTCTTAACAGATCCATCCCCTATTCTGATGAAGTCAAACATATGACTGTCACATCAGAAATAAATGATCTATCTCCGCTATATCTGCTTTAGTCTATAAATAGACATAAGCCAACTGTCCACCAATGCTTCCGCTGCTCCCACTGACTACGGCAACCCTCTGGCAAAGTCATATAGACGTACACTTCTAAAGCTAGTTTAGAACGACGCTATACTCATCCTCCTGCCGGGTCTCACAGTCTGGAACAACAGCAATGGCAAGTCTGGGTAAACAAGAACCTCCCTGCCACCGTCCCTGAGCATACCGAAGTACCTCTCGGGTGCCTGAGGTTACCCACCATATCTGCGGAGTGGCCAATGGAATGTCAAACCAGATTGAATCTTTAGGTTCTTATCAAATCTTCAGTAATCGTTTGCGGTTCTGGAATCATTTCCAGTTCTACCATACTCCCACTACTGCTTTCTGAAAAAAATCTATTTTTGTTAAAACTGTGGCGAGTCAAGAACAATATCACTATAGATCTTCCAGATGGTAGAAAGTCAACCCTCGTTATAGCCCGGGTCAACCCACAAACAGCCATTACAGAAACGTGCCTTGAGTTATCCGGAGTCTGGTTTTAAGCATAAGCCGGACAACTCCCCGTATCTTAACAATGTCAAGATATGAACTGTTCTAGAGGCACTGATTTAATTGAACCAGATTCAAATCATGCAGCTATCACCAGTGCATGTCAACTAAATGGAAGGAGGCCGATCAGCGTTACTCAACTTAGGAGTACTTCCAATTATGAGTAACCTGAAAGAGAAGCAAGTTCTCTTAATCATTACTATCAACTGAATACCATACACAAGTATCTACATCATCGATCGCCTTGAAGAATCCTGATACTTGCAATATCTGGTTCTCTACTTTACTCATATACCTATAACTTCTCAAAACTCAGGCCCTGTGTTTATATGAAACACCTGTCTAAGAACTAGAGAGGTCACAAGTAAACAGAATATAGTACGAGGACCAACCCCTCTGTCCTAATGGACACTGGACAATATACAATACTCTGTATAAGTCCCCTGAGTCTAGTAACTCATTCACTGTGTGTCGTAGGTTGAAAACTGTACTTATGGTTAAGAAGAATTACACCGCTGTTCAATGCTCCTTACCTAACAATCCACTGATATAGGTAAATGTCATAGACATAATTTCAAAAAGGTATATCTCACTCTATAAAAATAGACGTACAGATATATCAGTTTGAAATTGGTGCATAACAACGGATATTCAAAACCAAATATTTGCCGTCCGGCAAACAACCCAGGCGATTTCCTCAAATATCACCAATTACAACGAATTCCGATATAATGAGGATGATCACCTAATTCCCAATAACTTATTCCCACTCATCATCTGTAAAACCATACAGATGTGAGAATCAAACCTGGTAAATACATACCCTGGAGTAAGTGTCTAATCGGAAAATCGGTTTTCTTTTAACAGTACACAGTGAAACTGAAACATTGAAATCTTTCGATGGGGTATCTGGGTATTCCTAGTAATGCCTCTTCCATTATCCAGATTCACAACTGGAACCGTATAATTCTTTGTCATCTCTCCAAATCCCTTTATATGTCTTTAGTCATTACCTTCTGTACACCCCTTTAGGCCAATTGGTTTTCTTCCTTCCCTACCGTTCAGCACCAGCCTATGGTTTAGAAGAAGACTATCCAATAAGCATAATGGGTGTACTGTCCTAATCCTAGGAGCACTCGCAATGCGAGAGAAGGTGAAGATAAAAGACAACCGAATAAACCTTATTCCTATTTCTCCTGAACCAGAATCCATCCCCGAACTGGAACAAGTTCCTTTCGAGTTCGTATATAACCATACGATGGAGTATCCAATAAACTTGGGATCTTCGTAGTGATACGGAGTGTCCTGGAGAAATACAAAGGTGATTTAGGATTGGAGAAGAAATACTTGGTTTGGTCGTAAATAGCAGTCGCAATTTACTTTGCCCTCTTACTAATCCCTTTCTTTGTCTTAACTTAATACCTTCTGTACACCGTTTAGGCTAATTGGTTTTCTTCATTCCCTACCGGTCGGCACCTGCCTATGGTTTGGAAGAAGACTGTCCAATTTGCGTAATAGGTGTACTATCTCCTAAATCAAGGAGTACTCGCAACCTGAGAGAAGGTAAAAGGAAAAGACAACTGAATAGTCCTATTCGTTTTCTCCAGAACCAGAAACCATCCTCGAATAAATTCCTTCGAGTTCGTATATAACCATACGATGGTTTTGTCCAATGGAAATGGACGTTCGTAGTAATACGGGGTGTCCTGGAGAAAAGGGTAAAAGTAGGAATGGCAATGAGGTTTGCAACTCTGACAATCCAAAAGCCAGTGTTAAGAAGGTTCGGTCAACTTGGTCACTGAGTCATAGTCTAGGCTCGGGTCAATGGTCGCTGCCAAAGAGAGAGAGAAAAGAAACACTCAGCGTGCACTCTAACCTAGATCAGAATGGTTATCACTTTATCTAATCTGGAAACCTCCCACTGTAACGTCAAATTCTTCCCCAAACCTGAAAGAAGAATTAGCCGGGATCACCCGAGGAGTAAACCAACTCATCAGTGGGAATCGGGATCCAACTATCATCGCATGATAACGTGACAGAATCCGCTCACGCTATCACACTCCAGAAGGTATGCGCATATCTGGAAAGTTTCAGTTTCTTTAGAAACTCCCGATGTGATTTTTGCCCCATACTCTTATGACCTTGACGAAGGTCAACAAATCATAAGTCACATGTCAAGTTCTACCCGTCATTGTCCAGGTTAATTTGAACCCACCCGTACAAGCCCTTGACGAAGGTCAACAAGGCTATACGACTGTTCCAAACCAACGCATCTATCTATGCAGCAGAAAGGCAATAAGCAGCTACCATACACTATGCCTTGACGAAGGTCAACAAACATAGCATGAATATTACGTGCTACCCGTCTGAAACGACGGAGGGCTACGAATGGTTTCTGGCGAAAACCTTTAACGTAATGAACTTGATATCGTTGAAGGAACCGGATAGCTTTTTAAAATATAGTGACGAAAACCTTTGCTAAAGAGGTCACTCCCGGTGAAGGGATCTCGGCTCTTTCCCCGTAGAATGAGGTGCAGGATATTCCAACTGAATACCACGATGCAGAGCAAAAGTAATCGGCGATAGTGAAGTTATTGCCCTGACGCAAACTTCTGTCCAAGGGGTCACTCCCGGTGAAGGGATCTCGGCCCTTGCCTCGTCGACTGAGGAGCATGATATCCCAACTGAATACCACAATGCAAAACAAAAGAGAACGCCCTTGCAATAACAGCTTTCTGAAAAATGTTCCAACAACATCAGAATAGGTTTGTTTAGCTTGCATTGATCCGAATCAACGCAGTCCCATCAATTGATCACACCAATAAAGAACGAAAATAATGACGTACGTATATGCCATCCGCATTCGGCACTGGGTCCCGTCATCACCCGTTAGGTTAGCTAACTAACGACAGAGCGGGGACTGGACTAGCGCGGATGCAAAACATATACAACATCTACTAGTATATATATCAATATATAATATTTCGCTCAAGGCGTGATAAAAATGCAGCATCACAGAAATGTACAGCTTCACAGAACAATACAGATATCTGGGATCCCCGGGTTTCATAAAGCCGCTACTGAAACCCGACGTTCCCCTGGTCGTGTGGATAGCCTGTGCAATGAAAACCCTAGACCCCTACGGGCGCGGCAAGTTACCCGCCAAAACCTGAAGTGAGGCAGCCCCTTTCAGCAACGTGAATGGACCACCCAGCACTTCACGGAATCCGGTAACTTGGGCACCCCTCCTGGGTCAACCTATATGTAGGGTTCCTAGGCACACTCAAGTGGTTCCACAAGGCATTAACCATGCCAAATTACAATTTTCCGGTGCCGAGAAACCCTAAACTAGATCGTTAACTAGAGTTTAGGCGAAACGAAATGAAAGTAAATCACATTTACACTAAGTGAACGGAAATACAACCTTTGTAGATCCGGTCCTCCACCTCCATAGATCCGTGACGATGTCCCTTCGCTGCGATCATCGGAACCCGGACCTGAAAATGGATCGTCTTTCTTCTCCGAACAAAGAAAATCGAAAGTCAACGTCAACAACAACAACACGAAAAAGTAGCGATGGTTTCGTCGGAGAAACGAGCGGGCTAGGTCGTTGACTTCGATGCCGAAGATGATCTACGTCGAGGCGACTCAAACTCAAGCTCCAACTTCACTAGGTCAAGAAACTTGTGAAGAAAACACCCTCTACTACATGGCAAGTGATAGAGGATGAAGAAATAGGAAGTGGGTTCACTTTGGATTTTGATTTCTCACTTGGATTCATCACTTAGAATTTTCTAGCTAGGTTTTCTTCTCTTCATGAAGAAGATGAAGAAGAAGAAAGAAAAAGAATTATGGATTAATTCCAAAAAGAAAAATGAAGTGATGGTTATCATAATGCAACCATGGGTGAGGCTAACTCATGTAGAGAATGAACTAGGGTTTAGGTAAATGGTTAGGGTTAAGGCAAAAGACAAAATGGTCAAAGCTTTTCAAAGCTTCATGAAGCTTCAAGTAGAAAACAAAAGAAGCCACCATCTTATATTTTGCCAAAAAAGAATAAATAAGTAAACCAAACCCTAACCATTAACCTAATCAAGGTTTAAAGCATACACACACCCAAGTTTGCATGTATCATCAAACATGATACAAACTAGTGCACAAACATATATCATATATACAATGTGCACATTCAGGTGAGATAATCAATCTTAAGTGAACCAATACTAGTTAATTTAAAGTAATTTATCAAATATATATAATTATACATTAAATCATTAAATCAACACTTGATCTAATGATCCGTTCATACTGCATATAACCGACTAATATCAAGTGTATCAATGTATCGAATCAACACTTGATTCGGTAACCCGGCTATATCTCATATAACCGACCAATGATACAAATCGCGAGAATAGAATATAGTATCACATACTAGTATTATTCTCGGTCCCGCACATATCTCATATGCGCTCCTATTTCGTTTCGCTTGAGCCAGGAAACCTCTGTGTAGGACTCTAAAGACTCGTCAATACGCCGGCAGCAGGTGATGATCATATCAAACACCCACAAGCCGCAAGCGGTCTGCTAAACGTAACGGCCACCCGGGTATTGAGCGATCAGAAGATCAACGAGCAAGCCCGCTCACACTCCTGTGAATCCAACCAGTAACACTTACCGTACAGTCCGGTCTGTTCGTCTGATATGTGACATATCTTGCCTAGGGGTGGTAAACGTCAGACCCCAATAGCTCGATAAGTCGTGTCGATATGAGGTCTATAACAGTTCGAGAAACTACTGGTGACTCTTACCAGTAAATCTCAGCAACCCTGGCCAGGGATTTCCGGTTATAGCCAATCGAACATAGCGCAACATCAACCCCCTATACCGGGAGAGACGAATCCCCTCCTATCGCTCATTGCCTCCATGTGATTCGGGACTGTACCCAAAAACCACCGTTTTGCACGCCCTCTTGGACGTGGTAAGGTGGAAATCAAAGCACAGTGGGAATCACATAAGACTCTATGACGATCTCGGGTCTACAGACTAACCTGTACCAGTGTCACCAGAGAACTGCCATCTGACGTAAGGTATAATACCATCTGGGAGTTCTCGGCGAGTCTGTCCAGTGTACCCAGTCTCCCCTGAGCACCCGTATATCATCTCTGATGTCAAACACCAATGGATATGGGATCATCCATTGCCCATCTGTACGGGTCGAGAAGGTATACGCTAGTGTACTCTGGTATATCGATGCCCCGTCTCGATACAAATACGACTAGGGACCTTGAAGGATGTACTTATGGACTACCATGTCCCCACTAGTATGATCCGCATCATAGTCCAGGTAGTAAAGTACACATCCTAAGGGCTTTACCAACATGTAACAAAGAGACAATCAGCGTACACGTTAAGGTAAAGAGCAACCAGATAGCATACTATCATGTCGAGCAAGAAAGTCCTCCCTATATATGTCCAAGCATCCACTACAATATACATCCTATGTATAGTAATGGCCTCTAGGGCATACATATAACTAACAATCTCCCACTTGCACTAGGGCCATCTGATAGCAGTGGTTGTAGTATCTCATACTCAACCATCGCATAAAAGTCTCTCTCTGGTAAAAGGCCTTTGTGAGTAGATCCGCCGTGTTGTCCTCTGAGTCTACTCTCCTAACCTCGATCCCTTGGAGATCAACCATATCCATGATCAGGTGATACTGCCTTAGAATATGTCTGGATCACTGATGGGACGGACGTTCCTTGGCATAATCCACAACTCCATTGTCACACAATGGGAGGAACTAAGTTCATCTCATGAACAAATATACATCCAGACTGCCTCTTTGGTAGCATCTTAAGTAGCGATGTATCCAGCCTTTATCATCTAGTATGTCACGGTATCTAGCTTGGAACTCTTCCAACACACCGTCCCTTTACTGAGGGTAAAGACAATGCCTGTGACTGACATTCAGTCGTCCTTATCACCCTGGAACCTTTCCAGTGATTCTCCCCAGGATTAACTGATACCATATCACTACAACTAGTGAGTATCCTTACATCCAATTAGATCTATCTCATAGATCCAAAACTCAGGGATTAGGAGGTATCATTTTGATCCTATATGGAGAATCCTTGTGATAAGCGGAGATTGATCGAGCGTAGCATAGGAAACTCCTTCCCTATCAAGAGTATGTCATCCACATACTCTACGAGGATCACCACCATACTCCCTACTACCTTTTTGTATATAAAAGGTTCATCTACCATTTTGATGAAGTCAAACTATTTGACTACTACATCAAAATAGATGTTCCAACTCCGCGATGCCTGCTTTATCCTATAAAGCATCTTGTACACGTTTCCGCTGCTCCCACTGTTTACGAAGCTTTCTGACTGTGTACTTATAGACCCTCTCTTCTAAAACATCATTTAGAAGAGCAGTCATGACACCCAACCGCCAGATATCGTAGTCATGGTATGTAGCCGTGGCAAGTAGGATCCGGATGGACTTAAGCATAGCTACTGGAAAAGGTTTCATCTTTATCCACGCCTGGTCGATGATGAAAACCTTTAACAAGTCTAGCTTTGAAAGTCTCAACTTTTCCATCTACACCAAGTAATCTTCTCAAGATACACTTGCTCCTGATGGGAATTTAATCCTTCAGATATAGCAACCAAAGTCCATACTTTGTTGGTGTACATGGATTCCATCTCAGATCGCTAAGCATCCATCCATTCTTACAGAGTCCCTACTCTTGATGGCCTGCTCGAAACTAGTTGGGTCATCATCTCATGATGCAATCCTCGCTCCCACTGTCATCGAGAAACCAAAGTATCTCTCAGGCGGATGAGGAACCCTACTAGATCG
This sequence comes from Agapanthus africanus, assembly GCA_030015575.1. NCBI lineage: Eukaryota > Viridiplantae > Streptophyta > Magnoliopsida > Asparagales > Amaryllidaceae > Agapanthus > Agapanthus africanus. The sequence continues at coordinate 458,322,497 of JASDDO010000012.1, read as the reverse complement.
GCGGAGAGGCTGAGGTTCGTTGGAATCTACTGAATCCTTTGGTTCTACCAAATCATCTGCTGTAGTTTGTATAGCTGGAACCTTTCCAGTTCTACATAACAGACATTGCCTCGAGCTTGTCCGGATTTTGCTTTTAGACATACGCCGGACAACCCTAAATCTTAACAAACTTAAGATATGGACTCTTCCTTTTCTATATCACATATGAAGTGGTAGGCAATTGATTTGATTGGAACCCTATTCAATAGGTATGCAGCTTCTCAAGCACATAACTCCCAAAAGGAAATAGGTAACTCAGTAGTTCTCATCATAGAGCATACCATATCACATAGGGTGCTATTGCTCTACCCCGATATACCATCGTGCTATGGTGTATACGGAGGAGTAATGCTGAGAGAGAATCTCATTCTCTTTTAGAATAGTCCAGGAATTCTATGCACAAGTATTCTCCTCCTTGATCTTATCAAAGGACATAATACTTATACCCGTATTGGTTCTCTACTTCTAACTTATATTCTGTGAATATCTCAAAAGGTTCGGACTTGTGTTTCAACAGGAACATATGACTGAATCTTGAGAGATCATCAGAGAATGTAATGAAGTACAAAGAACCGGTCCTGGCATGTGTAGACGGGGGACCTTACATACATCAACATGTATCAGTCCCAAGAGTACACTAACTCTTTCTCTGCTTCCAATAAACAGAGCTGTGGTCATCTTATCTTTGTGACATGACTGGCAAATTTCATAAGATGTAAATTCAAACAGATTTAAATATGCATCTAAATGTAACTTCAGCTAGTCGGGTCGCATTGATATGACCTAGTCTTCAATACCTCAAGAAAGATTCGTTCATTTCTGAACTCTTCCTCTTATGTGTGTCCCGTATACTAAGAACTGTAGTTTGATTTAGAACATCAATGTTTTTAGATAACGTGCCTGAACCGATCAACTTTTGATATAGGAAATGTTTAAAACATTATCCAACAATATAAAATTTTATCATTTCTTTACTAATAAAGAGACTGATATGATTTTGTATATCAGGTTCGGTATCTAATAACATTCGTTCAGAATCAATGTATTTGGAATACAGGGTGACAGTGACCAACAGACTTGGCTGCAACACTTGCACCGTTTTCTGTCTCATGAAACTTATCACCTGTTCTCAGTTCTCTACCTATCTATAGCCCATGTAACAGATTACATATGCGGGATCCTGATCCGGTATCAAATACCCAGGACGTAGAGAATACTAAGAAATAGCTCTTTGTAATGAACAAACCCGAAGGAGATGCATCATATGCACTTTCTTCGTTTGGGTGGCATGGGAATCCTGGTATTCCCCTATTTCCTGCTTTGTCTTATAACAATTATAAGTGGGAGCGGGACCAACATTCCCCAGCACGGTATAACAAGCGGGTTCGGTCAATATCCGTATTATTACCTTGATTAAGGCGTGATATGGTCGCTACCTGGAGAGAGAGAGAGAAGAAAACACTCAGCGTGTGCTCTTGCAAGAATAGATTGGTTATTATTTTATCTAATCAGGATGGCTCCCACTGTTTTTATCAAATCTTCCTTCAAACCCTAAAAGGAAAGACTAGCCAGGATTAATTACACGCTACAAGTTCGCCAATCTTTTGTTAGTTATATGTATGCCCTAGAGGCCATTACTGTATATTGGATGTATATTGTAGTGGATGCTGGGACATATATAGGTAGGACTTTCTTGCTCGACATGATAGTACGCTATCTGGTTGCTCTCTATCTTAACGTGTATACTTTCTGTCTCTCTGTTATATGTTGATAAAGCCCTTAGGATGTGTACTCAACTTCCAGGACTGTGATGCAGATCATACTAGTGGGGCCTGGATAGTCCATGAGTACATCCTTCAATGTTCCTAATCGAGGGAATATCGAGACGGGGCATCGATATTCCAGAGTAGACTAGCGTATATCTTCACGACCCATGCGATGGGCGATGGATGATCCCATATCCATTGGTGTTTGACATCGAAGATGGTATGCGGGTGCTCAGTGGTATCAGAGCTCCTAGGCATTGGATGTCGACCTATGGGGGGTTCTCACTGTGTGACAGTGTGGCGAAGCATAGGCTCTTACCCCCAGGGTGTCCCGAGACCGGAAGGTGTTCCGGCGGGTTGTAGTCCTCACGAGGGGGCATGCGTAAAAAGTAGCGGCTGAGGGACTCGTTGGTGCCACGGCGACCCCACATGAGCGATAGGAGGGGATTTGTCTCTCCCGGTATAGGGAGTTGATGTTGCACTGTGTTCGATTGGCTGTAACCGGAAATCCCTGGCCAGGGTTGCTGAGATTTACTGGTAAGTGTTACCAGTAGTTTCTCGAATTGTTATAGACCTCATATCGACACGACTTATCGAGCTATTGGGGTCTGACGTTTACCACCCCTAGACAAGATATGCGACATATCAGACGAACAGACCGGACTGTACGGTAGTGTTACTGGTTGGATTCACTGGAGTGTGAGCGGACTTGCTCGTCGATCTTCTGATCGCTCAATACCCAGGTGGCCGTTACGTTTAGCAGACCGCTTGCGGCTTGTGGGTGTTTGATATGATCATCACCTGCTGCCGGCGTATTGACGAGTCTTTAGAGTCCTACACAGAGGTTTCCTGGCTCAAGCGAAACGAAATAGGAGCGCATATGAGATATGTGCGGGACCGAGAATAATACCAGTATGTGATACTATATTTGATTCTCGCGATTTGTGACATTGATCGGTTATATGCGATATAGCCGGGTTATCGGATCAAGTGTTGATTCGATAAGTTGTTACTATTGATATTAGTCGGTTATATGTGATATGACCGGATCATTAAGTCAAGTGTTGATTTAATGATTTAATGTATTATTATATATTTGATATATTACTTTGCATTAACTAGTATTGGTTCACTTTAAATGGATTTTCTCACTTGATTTGTGCAAGTTGTAATGTGATATACTTTTGTGCACATGATTGTATCATGTTTGATGATACATGTTTATATGGTTAAGTGTAAAGAATTAAACCATGGTTAAGTTGATGATTAGGGTTTTTCTTATTCATTTTTTTATTTGTTTATTCATTTTGGAAATGATAATAAAAGAATGGTGGCTTTATTTGTAGTTTAGTTGAAGCTTCATGAAACTTTGACCTAGTCCACCATTCTTGTCTCTTGCTTAACCCTAACCATCATATCTAACCATGGTCTATTCTCTACACTAAACTAAGGTGAGTATTATGATAAGTATTCATATTCCTTTTCATTTTAAGAAATTATCATAATATTATCATCATCATCTTCTTCTTCTTCAAGAAGAAAACCTAGACTTCATCAATGGTGACTTGATGAAATGAGTGAGAAATCCAATTCTAAAGTGAACCCACTTCCTATTTCTTCATCTTCTACCTCTTGCCAAGTAGTATAGGGTGTTTCCTTCACAAGTTTTCATGGCTTGGTGAAGGTGGAGCTTGATCTTGTGATGCCTCGACGTAGATCATCTTCGGCATCGTCGTCGTTGACCTAGCCCGCTTTTTCTCCGATGAAGCCGACGCTAGAGCCCAAGATCCGATTTGTACAGCGAGGAGACTTCATCGCGGAGCCCTGGAGGTGGAGAACCGGATCTACAAAGGTTGTATTTCCGTTTACCATTTAGTTAAGTTGTTAACTAGTTTCTTTTTCGCCTAAACTTCTAGCCAACGATCCGTATTAGGGTTTCTCGGACCGTAATTTTTGAAATTGGCATGGTTGATGCCTTGTGAGACCTCATTAGCATGCCAAGGAACCCTACAGTGGTATCAGAGCCTAGCTAGAGCCTTAGGCGATGCGTAGACGAAGTTTGAAACCCGGACGAACCCGAAACCCTAAAATTTCATGCTCTCTGGACTTTTTCCAAAAACTGGGTTTTTTCCAGATTAAAAATGCTTAAAAAATTCAGCAGGGAATTCTAAGAATTAAGACGCAAAATTTATCTCCTGAACCCTCTAATGCGCGGCGGAACCGCGGCATAAGCCTAGCTTATGCAGCAGTTCCGCGGCTAAAGTGTGACTTCACCCTCCCAATTTTGCACAGTAACTTTTTTTATTCAGTGCTGAGTTCTCTGGGTATTTTTAAATATTATTCAAGAGTTGAATTTTCTGGGGTTGTTTTGGGGATTCGATAATTTGATCGGATTATCAGATTTTGTCTATGTGGATTCCGGATAATTTTTGAATATGTTAAAAAGTTCGACCGGATATAAATACCCAAATTTTCCCCTGCCGGGAAATTTCCAAGTGTTGGATTTTTCCGTGGTTTAAAGATGTTCTAAGTAGTGCAAGTAACTCGATGGACCCTCTAGAAGACAACAAACCTTAACTCGATTATGTGACCGTCTTGAACTGCCCTTTGAACCTTCGGGTTTGGGGCAGTATGGCGTGCCACATGTGAGGCGTTGGCTTGACCTTTCTACGGCTGGACCGTTGGTACTGAGGCACGAACTGAATGTTTTTAGACTTGTTTCATGTGTTGATCTGTATCGGGAAAACTTGGGTGTTTGAATGTTCGATCGGAAAGTTTAACATTTTCTAATTATCTGGAATGTGATACAATAATTGGAATTCACAACTAGTTATGAGAAAACGGAATGAATGTTATAAACATAGCAGTTTAGTCTCACTTGATCGGTTGCCACGGAATTTTGGTGTGATCAAAAGTCCGTCGCAATCACATAGCGTACGCTGATACTCGCCGGGTAAACTTAATAGACAGTCTCTCCCCATAGCCCCGACCAAGTGACTGTAGGAGAACCCCGTCGCCGAAAGCATCCGTTTGGGTGCTCGCGGTAGCGGTGTTCCGCCTTGGTGCACTTCGTCGACGGTATCGGGGGTGCGACCGTCTACTAAAGTTTGCGACGAGCATTCGATCAAAATGTCGGGAATCCTGTTGAATTGCCCGACTTGGTATTGAAAAGTATTTTCGATAATGAGACTAAAATGCGGGGTTTATAATTGTTAGGCATGCGATGTCTAAAGAATTCATTTGGTCAGGCATGCGATGTCTGAGGTGGTTGCGGATTCCAACTGTTGTAGTTTTACACTTTCTTTTCTGTGACCGTAAGTGTAATATGTGATGTCGCCGGTTTCGTTGCTATATGTCAACGACAATTGGGATGCGCATATTTACTTACGTTGATGACATGTGATGTTATGTGTTGCTGGATATGTTATATTGGATCGTCGTGTTTGAATAGCCGGGTTTTTTTTATGTGAGATGGGTGTTTTTTCATTTTCATTCATGTAAAAACTTGTATGTAATATTATTTTATTGGGGCACTTCCAGGTTGCGGAAGATGTCACCCTTTGTATATTATTTACTTTTCTGCACAAGGATAGACCCAAGGAGGAGGGCACAAGTAACCGGGTTCTGGAGTCCAGTGGGAGACCAACTCGAAAAGTCGAGTCCGGGTCTCCTAACTCTAGAATTGGTAGGGTTGCTTGCCGCTCTCGTAGGGGTCTAGGGATGTGGGTTTGGCTATTCATCGCGACCGTGGAATCCGTGTTTTATACTGGCTCGTATTGAAAATACGGACGTCCTAGTATATCCAATATTTCATATGTTTCTTCTGCTGCGATATCTGTGATGTGATCATGTGATGTTCTGTGATAGATACAGCATATAGTATATATGATATATTATGTAGGCGTTACTTATGTTTTACACCCGCGCTTGCCCTGCCCCGCTCTGCCGTTAGTTACCTAACCTAACGGTGCACGAGGGGACATCGAGGCGAATGCGGATGGCATAAGTGTACGTCGTATTTATCTGTGATGTTTAAGTACTTAAATGATGGGACTTCATTACTATGATTAATGAAATAAAAGAAACCTAAGATGTTGTAGAATCGAATTTCAAAATAAAACAGGTAGCTACAGTTCTTGCTTTGCACAGTGATATATATGATATATCCTGCACCTTATTCGATGAGGAAAGGACCGAGATCCCTTCACCGGGAGTGACTCCTTTAGCAATAACTGGCAGATGCTACAACCCTCGGTTTGTCTTTTGATTGCTTTTAAGAGTTTTTGCTTTGCACAGTGATATATATGATATATCCCGCACCTCATTCGACGAGGAAAGGACCGACGATCCCTTCTCCGGGAGTGACTCCTTTAGCAAAACTAGAAAAGCCTCAAAAACACTCCATTTCAAAATTCATTCGATCCTACAACGATATCAAGTTCATTACGCAATAGGTTTTCAGAAAAACCTGTCGTAGCCCTCCGTCATTTCAGATAAGTACTAGTTAGTATTCGTGCTGCGGTTGTTTGGCATGCGTCAAGGCGTAGTGTACGGTAGCTAACTAGTGCTTATCTGCCAGCATATGATGCGATTGGATTAGGGTATTCGTACGGCATTGTTTGGCATGCGTCAAGGGTCGTGCGGGTGGGTTTAATTCAATCAAGAAATGTACGGGTTGAACTTGACTAGCGGACTATGGGTTGTTTGGCATGCGTCAAGGTCATAGCACGCTAGGGGCAAAATTATCGGGAATTTCAAGTGTTGAAATTTGCAATGAGATTACATACCTTCTATGAGATAGTTGGATCCCGATACCCGCTGCGAGTAAGAGTTACTCCTGGGAAAGTTTTATACATTACAATTAGCCGATCAAGTAGGTGTCTAGAAAGGTGTTAACGAGGTTACGCCTCTGGGAAAACGGGGTTTACATTAATTAGGTTCGTGCGAAAGCACGGGGGACCTCCCTCAAAGTACCGACACTAGCCTGGCTGAAAGATTGGCGAACTTGTAGTGTGTAATTAATCCCGGCTAGTCTTTCCTTTTAGGGTTTGAAGGAAGATTTGATAAAAAGCAGTGGGAGCCATCCTGATTAGATAAAATAATAACCAATCTATTCTTGCAAAAGCATACGCTGAGTGTTTTCTTCTCTCTCTCTCCAGGTAGCGACCATATCACGCCTTAATCAAGATAATAATACGGAATATTGACCGAACCCGCTTGTTATACTGAGCTGGGGAACGTTGGTCCCGCTCCAACTTATAATTGTTATAAGACAGAGCAGGAAATTGGGGAATACCAGATTTCCCGTGCCGCCCAAACGAAGAGAGTGCATGTTGATGCATCATCTTCGGGTGTGTTCATTATAAAGAACTGTTTCTCAGTATCCTCTGCATCTTGGGTATTTGATACCGGATCAGGATCCCAGATATGTAATCTGTTACATACGGCTACAAAAGGGTAGAAAAACTGAGAACGGGTGATAAGTTTCATGAGACAGAAAACGGGGCAAGAGTTGCAGCCAAGTCTGTTGGTCACTGTCACCCTGTATTACCAATACATTGATTCTGAACGAATGTTATTAGATACCGAACCTGATATACAAAATCATATCAGTCTCTTTATTAGTAAAGAAATGATAAAATTTTGTATTGTTGGATAATGTTTTGAACATTTCCTATATCAAAAGTTGATCGGTTCAGGCACGTTATCTAAAAGCGTTGATGTTCTAAATCAAACTACAGTTCTTAGTATACAGAACACACACAAGAGGAAGAGTTAAAAAATGAACGAATTCTTCTTGCGGCATTGTAGACTAGGTCATATCAATGCGACCCGACTGGATGAAGTTGCACAAAGATGCATATTTAAATCTGTTTGAATTTACATCTTGTGAAACTTGCCAGTCATGTCACAAAGATATAATGACACCAGCTCTGTTTATTGGAAACAGAGAAAGAGTTAATGAACTCTTGGGACTGCTACATGATGATGTATGTAAGGTCCCCTATCTACACATGCCAAGACTGGTTCTTTATACTTCATTACATTCTCTGATGATCTTTCGAGTTTCAGACCTATGTTCCTGTTGAAACACAAGTCCGAACCTTTTGAGATATTCACAGAATATAAGTTAGAAGTAGAGAACCAAAATACGGGTATAATTATTATGTCCTATGATGAGATCAGGGAGGAGAATACTTGAGCACGGAATTCCTGGTCTATTCTAAAGGAGAATGAGATTCTCTCTCAGCATTACTCCTCCTATACACCATTGCACGATGGTATATCGGGGTGGAGCAGATACACCCTATATGATATGGTGTGCTCTATGATGAGTACTACTGAGTTACCTGTTTCCTTTTTGGGAGTTATGCACTTGAGAAGCCGCATGCCTATTGAAAAGGGCTCGAATCAAATCAGTTGCCTACCATTTCATATGTGATATGGAAAGGGAAGAGCCCATGTCTTAAGCTAGTTAAGATTTGGGGTTGTCCGGCCTATGTCTAAAAGCAAAATCCGGACAAGCTCGAGGCAAGGTCTGTTATGTACAACTGGAAAGGTTCCAGCTATACAAATTACAGCAGATGATTTGGTAGAACCAAAGGATTCAATAGTAACCAACGAACCTCAACCTCTCCGCCGATCTAGTAGGGTTCCTCACCCACCTGAGAGATACTTCGGTTGCTCTATGACAGTGGGAGCGAGGATTGCGTCATGAGATGATGACCCAACTAGTTTCGAGCTGGCCATCAGGAGTAAAACTCTATAAGAATGGCTGGATGCCTAGCGATCTGAGATGGAATCCTTATACACCAACAACGTATGGACTTTGGTTGCTATATCTGAAGGGTTAAATCCCCATCAGGAGCAAGTATATCTTGAGAAGATTACTTGGTGTACATGGAAAGGTTGAGACTTTCAAAGCTAGACTTGTTAAAGGTTTGCATCGTTGACCAGATATGGATCATGATGAAACCTTTTCTAAGGATCTATGCTTAACTCCATCCAGATCCTACTTACCACGGCTACATACCATGACTACGATATCTGGTGGTTGGGTGTCATGACTGCTTTTCTAAATGATGTTTTGGAAGAGAGCGTCTATAAGTACACAGCCAGAGGGCTTCATAGACAGTGGGAGCAGCGGAAACGTGTGTAAGATGCTTTATATGATAAAGCAGACATCGCGGAGTTGGAACATCTATTTTGATGAGTTAGTCAAAGAGTTTGACATCATCAAAATGGTAGATGAACCTTGTATAAACAAAAAGGTAGTAGGGAGTATGGTGACGATCCTCGTAGAGTACGTGGATGACATACTCTTGATAGGGAAGTAGTTTCCTATGCTACGCTCGATCAATCTCCGATTATCACAAAGATTCTCCATATAGGATCAAAGTGATACCTACTAAATCCTGAATTTTGGATCTATGAGATAGATCTAATTGGATGTTAGGATTCTCACTAGTTGTAGTGAGATGATATCAAACGATTCTGGGGAGAATCACTGGAAGGGTTCCAGGGTGATTGTTTCCTGATTTAAAATCAGGAAAGCTTCTGGGAAAAGCTTCAAAAAGGGGCCACGTGCTTACACGTGACCGACAGTCACGTGTCGACACGTGACATATAAAGCGGCAGAAAAGCACACATTAGTTCCCCGATCAAGACAAGGAAAAGAGCCTCAGAAGAGGTCACGTGCTCTCACGTGACCGAGGTCACGTGTCGCCACGTGACGTTCAAGACAGCAGACCCGTTCTCCCGTTGAACCAAAGAAAGAGAGTTCAAACAAGGGTCACGTGCTCACACGTGACCAGGGGTCACGTGGTAGCACGTGATGTTGAAGCAGCAATCAGAAGACAGAACGCAAGAGAAAGAGGAAGGCTCATTCCAAAAGGGGGTCACGTGTCCACACATGACCATGGGTCACGTGGTCACACGTGACCGGCTTTCAAAGCCCATTTTTGACAACAGAATTAAATTCCGAAGGAGAATTAAATCTTTCCAAAGGAAAGTGATTATCTGGGACCAATCAAATTAAAGATTCAGAGATGATTAAATATCATCTACCTATAGAAAATCTCGGGTTTGGAAAGATTTCCCCCTTAAATCTAACCAAAATAACAAAGGAGAATCTCTGGATTTAAAATCCAATGGTGAATAAAATTCACCCAATAATCCAAAGGTCCAAAACGAATGATGGATGCAAATCAAATCTCTCAATGAAGATTCACCAAAAACTAATTGATTCAGCTGCTTCTCCTATAAATAGGAGCCAAGAGACACAAAGAGGGATACATAGAGGGAGACATACATACTCAGAAAGAAAAAAGGAGGAGAGCTTTGATACTCGGATCTTCTGCAAAAACCCTAGGTAAGAAAGGGAAGGCCTTTTGAAAGAATGAGAATTCAATTCTCAACAGAGTTTAACTCTAATATATAAAACAGAAGAATATATTTCTTCTCTCTTTGATAGAGGATCTGCAAAGTGCACATCTCCCCTTTAGGTTGAGAATTTAATTCTCAATGGGTTGAGATCCTGCCATGCAGATCCAAAACATAGAGAGGGAATGCAAGCATGAGAATTTAATTCTCGCAGAACTATAGGAATTTAATTCCTTTAAGATAAAATTATGGCTTGACCCTGTATCATGGGAATTTAATTCCTTTAGAACAAAGAGAAATAGGGTTTAACCCTAATTAAGAATATAGTTCTGTGGAAACAGCAGGAATTTAATTCCCTTAATTATAATTCTTTAAAATGGGAAGTATAATTCCTTGAAAGCTTTTATTAAGGGTTTAACCCTCTTCAGTTCTTCACATATACGAGGAATTTAATTCCTACAGAAAATTCAGAGTTCAACTCTATTTCAGAATATAAATCTTCGAAAGGAAGTAGGAATTTAATTCCTCTGAAATCTAAAGCTCGAGGAATTTAATTCCTGAAAAAAGATCAACAGATCCTCTAAAAACGACATACATAGAGGCAGGGTCACGTGCCACCACGTGACCCCCCAAGAGATCCATAGAAAACCCTTTGAGGCAGTCCCTCACGTGACCCACGTGACCCTTAACAAAAGCTCTAACAAATGAGCATATGAACGCCCGTCACGTGCTGACACGTGATGCTCTGAAAGATGCAGTAATCTCAGCAGAATCATTAAAGGGGAGGCACTCTCACGTGTTGCCACGTGACCTCTCTTGCCTTAGTGTTTAACACTAAATTGGAACCCTCGAATCCAGTTACTGAAACAACTGTTGGGCCTTAGTGTTCAACACTAATCAAAAACTTTACTTGCAGTGTTCAATATTGACTACCTTAGTGTTTAACACTAATTTGATGGCTCCGTTGCCAGTACTTGACACCAATCTGTTTTAGTGTTTAACACTAGTTTGAAAGCCTTGTTGCTGGTGTTTAACACCAACTATTCTTTTAGTGTTAAACACTAACTTGTCAACCCTATTCCCAGTGTTCAACACTGATCGCTCTGAAGTGTTTAACACTAGGCTTTGGCCCAATTGGCTAAAGGGATAGAGGCAAAGCCTCTCCCTCAATGGACCAACAAAAAGTCAATATTCCAGACCTGACTGGACTTAGCCCAAGCTGGCCATAAGTCCTCAATTTGTGATTAACTGAGCCGATGGGCTCATAACATAATTGATCAAGTCTTGACCCAAATTGGGCCAGGGACTATTTAATCCACCCCGGTTCTAGGGTACATCTCTTCACTCCTTTGATACTTGGCATTGTAATCCCTCAATGTCTTCAAAGAGGTGACGGGTCCCGATGACCACTCATGATATGGACTGTGGGGTCCTTAAACCCATGCCTAACGCAAAATTCCTGGTTACGTGGAACGCGGATAACGTCACTCTTTGACCCCGTGGAAAACGTCCAGAGCGGATCCTGGTCCTTGCGGAACACGGCAGTGAACCCGTGTGAAGCATCCAGAGCGGAGCCTGGTCCTCGCCTAGCGCGGCAGTGAACCCGTGTGAAGCATCCAGAGCACATACCGGACTGTGGAGTCCTTAAACCCATGGACTATGACGTCCTTAACCTTGACCGAGATGTCTTAAAACTACCCATGGACCGCAATGTCCTTAAACTATCCATGGACCGCAATGTCCTTAAACTACCCATGGACCGCAATGTCCTTAAACTAGAACCATAGAGCCTCCATATGCTCTTTTGTCGGATCTAAACGGTCCTGTTTAAGTTGATCTTAGCCTCAAAGATGGCTAACGCATCCTTAAACCTCCAAGCAGACTGGACTATGAATCCCCCTAATTAACTCTGGCTCGAGGGTACATCTCTGAACCCCTCTGACACCCGTCGTTGTAATCCTTCAACGTCGTCAGAGAGGTGATGGGTCCCGACGGCCACACATACGATGGACCACTATGTCCTTAAACTGGAACAATGAAGTCCAAACGCTCCTTTGTCGGATCTAAACGACCCCGTTAAGTTGATCTTAGTCTCAAACTAGACTAACGTATCCTTAACAAATGTTTGAGTTGATCTTAGCCTTAAGTATGGCTAACGTGTCCTCAAACCAAACCCCCAAACCCAAATCTAAGATAATACGGATTTGGACTAGTCCACGCCCTACGGGCGACGACATAACCCGGTCTCCGTAAACGATCCACGGGCAATAAAACATAAAACAAAAACACACGACACGAAGTGACCATCTGGAGAAGGAGAAAGTTGTTACCGCGATGCGGTAGCGTAATTAACTGCAGGGGCTTGCGCCTGCAGGGAAGAGCGTCCCCACAATCAAAAAACCCCTCAAACGAGGGGGAATCTGACGAAGTCTGCTACATCGGACGCATCCGTCTAAACCTCCGATACATGGCGCCATGGATCAACTTGGCATCTTCGGAGAGGTGGACGGATAGCACCTATTGGCATCTGCCCCGAACCTCAGGCGAGACGGCCCGACGTCCCGCGTGTCCGTTCGGAGGGTAACAGATTCTGGCACACCCGGTGGGACCTTTTCCTCTTTCCACTCCACACTTCGTGTGTCGTGATTCGCGAACCAATCGCGGTTCGCCAATGATTGCCCTTGGGTTTCAAGATACTAAGAATTGGTGTCTTGCCTATTGCAGAAAACAAAGGATCGATGGCTGCTACTTCCGCGAAGTCCTTCAACTGCTCAAACTGCAATTGCGACCAACGCCCTACCTCGCCAGGAGGTATAGCCTATGGACCCCAAGCTGCTTCGTTGTTCACAATGCCGGTGGACCAAGTGAGTCAAGCCACTACCGGATTGTTCTTTGGGACTATGCTCCCCCCATCAAGCTTCGTGGCGCCGGTGCTGACAAAGGAAACTCTCAGGAAGTCGGTCTTTGATCGTCTTACCCCTGCCGCGGCTCCTCTCAACAAGTCGCCCAACGTCAACGCCTCGGTCTTCTCTAGATTGGGCCAGAAATCTTGCGAACTCATCATGGGGCCTACAATCTCAGAGAAGGCTGCTTCTAAGAAAGCGGCCGCTCCTGCCTCCGAAATCGCCAAGGCGGTTTCCCCGGTCAAGAAATCGATCTTCACAAGATTAACAGCTTCGACTCCCGCTCCCACTGCACAAAGGACATCGGTCTTTGACGGGCTAACACCAACAACGACCCCCCACCCACACAGGGGGCAAGACAAAACCATTCTTATAGCTGACTCTACGCCGTCTGCTCGACGCGCTCGACGTCGTCATTGGCGCCGAATAAGGAAGGCTGGGGGCAACTCCCCCTCTGGATTGACTCCACCAGCCCCGGTGGTAGAAGTTAATGCTGCTGTTCCAACTGGGAACAGCTTCGAAATGTTAAATAAGGTGCGAAGGAATTCCCCTACTGCAGTGCTAAAGAGGTCTCCTCCCCCATCAGGAAAGGTTGTGGAAATAAAATCAGACCAGCCCCGATCTCCTCAACGGCTGTCTTCCAAAATCTATAAGGTTTGGCGGCAGGCCCGAGACTCAATCATCGATCCAAACTTCTCCCGCCAGCACAAGAAGCTGAAAATCCAACCGGAAGCTGGCCACCAGGCTGAACCCCGAAAGGCTGTCGGGACGCCCAGCTCAACGGCCCCCTCAACCCCCATGGCTCATAAAAGGAGGAAGCCAGAGAAGACCCCTCAGTGTGCAACGACGTCTAAAAACACTGAGCCCAGACGCCCTAAGTCTGGGGGCATGATGGTCCACACAGTATACATGGCCTCTGGAAAGGAGGAGAGCCGCACTTCTACAGGCCACCGACCACTTACCCGATCCGTGACGAAAGCCCAGGAGCAGCAACAAAAGCTCCAAGAAATGATGAGTGCTATGGCCGCACTTACCGGGCCAAAAGAAAACCCAGAAACGTCCCCAGACGCACGCCAGGAGGAAGAAACCGACGCTGAATTCCTTCGCCGGATACTGGAGAAGAAAGACAAAGAGGCTGCCGAACAAGCAGCTAACATACAACGCATGGGCCTTCTCTTCCAAGATATGATAGGAATGATGATCCAGCAGGACTTGCCCGCCGAAGATCCCCCAATCGTTCTGGAAGACGACCGAGGAGAAACGTCAAATCCACCACCAGCCCTCTCTACGGCCAGGGAGGAGACGATCTCTAAAGCTGACTTGGCCGACTACATAGCCCAGCAAATCCGGGTCCATCATGCGACTGAGGCAGCTGGTCAAGTTGTAAAAACGGGGCGGCCGTATCCAAGCTGGTACGATCAAATCAAATACCCGCAAGGCTATACGATACCGAAATTCCATGTGTATAAGGGGACCGGCAATCCTCATCAACACGTCGCCCAGTTCCGGGCCCTCTGCGGTAACACCGGCGGGGATGATAAACTATTGCTCCGCCAGTTCGTGGGCAGCTTATCAGAAACGGCGTTCGAATGGTATTCAGAGCTCCCGAACGATTCTATCAAAACGTTCGCTGAAATGGAGCTGCTGTTCACTCAGCGATTCGCGAGTGCCAGCGAACGCACTCCAATAACTGCATTGATTAACGCCAGGGTAAAACCAGGCGAAACCTGGGTCCAGTATGCTATACGCTGGCGGAATTTGTGGTCGAGATGCGAGCAACGCATTGAGGAGGCACCCGCAGTGGGCATGTTCGTGGGAACCCTAGACCCCCACGCAACTATCTCCCAGTTTATGATGTTTTTTAAGCCAACCACATTCCAGGCTTTAATCGACAAGTTGGCTCAGATGGACCAGATGGGTCATAGGCCACCTCCCCCGAAGTCGGAACCTCGGAATGACAAGGGTAAAGGAAGGGCAACCTTTGTCGCGAATGCCCAACAGCAAGCTGACGCCCCGAAATCGGCAGATCAATTGGAAGAAAGACGCCGATATTATAACGAAAAGATGAAGCGTCCCTACTCGTTCCCACGAGACAAGACAAAACGGTTATTTGAGCTGGCAATACGCAATAGACTTATAAACCTACCAAATCCAAGGCGACCGCCACAACCCACCGAGGTGAATAACCCTAACTATTGCCCTTACCACCAAACGGTAAGTCATCCGATTGAAGATTGCTTCGTCTTCAAAGGATGGATTGAAGATCAATACCTCCAGGGGAAGTTTGTACTGTCCGAAAAGTGGAAGGTGAACCCACCACAACCGCATACTCCTAAGAAAGCAGATACACCGGGGGCAACCTGCTCCTTTATTGAAGAAGCTCCATGGGAGGTCGTACTATCAACTAAAACCAAAAGGATGCTGAGAGACCTTCATGCGTGCCCTGCAATCGAATGGAAGGACCCTCTTGAACCTCAAATTATCGAAGGGATGTTGAAGCCCCGCCCAACTATGAAGACTCATGATAAAGATCCAAATACTCACGCCCAGCCGTCAAAAGCTTCGAAGAAAAAGAAGAAGAAATCCAAGAAGCCCGCGAAGCTTGGAGACGAGCGCACGAAACTGCAAAAGCAGATCGACGCGCTGGAAGAATACAATCAAAAGGCGCGAACCCCTGTCACACTGCAGGAGTTCCTCAACCACATCTTTCAAGAGAGGGATAATGGAGAGAGCTCGTCAGATGAATCCGAAGGGTATGTGGCAAGTTGCAACGTGATCTCCCACTCGTTTACCGATGATGAGAAAACTCCTAGCACTAAGAAGCTGGAGACGGGGCCCGAACCAGAGCGTGCGAGGCTAACAACTGATATGATCAATGCCTTCCTAGACGAGATTCGTCTAAAAAGTAAAGCGGATCAGGAGCGTGAGATGGAAGCATCAGAAGGAACCAAATGCGGGCGACTGAACGAAAGAGTTGAGCTACCCCTGCCAGAGCGAAAGGCATCCGAAATGGACAAGAAGATATTCAAGACAAGGAAAAGGTTCGCCAAAGCCATGTCAATGGGAATGAAGCTACCACCTTCGGAAGGAAATAGGCACGATGGGGCGGAGAGGCACCCTGACTATTGCGCATATCATCGGAAAATCTCACACCCCACAGAGGAGTGCGACGCCTTTAAGATATGGTGGCAAAGATATGTTGCTCGTCGGCAACATTGTAAGCGCATGAAACACAAGATCCGTCGGGAGCAAAGAAGCACTGTCGACGGGCTCAACAGAATTACTGGCAACTGTTATATGGCTCATGCCGAGGGGTCACAAGTTCTAACCTTTGGGAGCGACTCTGATGAAGAAGTGACTCTGGGCCCTCTCTTTGAAGAATCCGTGTTAGGGAAAGATAAGGAATCGGAAGCCTGCGAAAACATTCAACTGCGCAATCGCACACTCCCAGAAAAGAATCTCGGGCCCGTAAGCAGAAAAGATAAGGGAAAGGAAAAGGTCATTGAAGATATCGCTTTAGATGACCAAGTCACGAAAGAACTAACTACCAGAGACCCTCCTAGGAGGAGTAAAGTGGACTATAACATCCTCGCGCATCTAAGGAAGCTACCTTCTCAGCTTAGCATTCTCGACGCCCTCCTATTATCAAAAGAAGCGCGGGACTCACTAATTAAGGCATTACAAGAACCTGAGCAATTCCAAGCCTTTCTCGCCACTGAAAGGATGAAGGATGAACTGGAGGAAGTGCATACAGCCGATATCACTTTCGGTGATGAAGACCTCCTTCTCGGGACGTACGACCATAACCGTCCCCTATATGTCTCCGGATACTGCCATGATATCAAGATAGGCAAGATCTTGGTGGATAATGGATCCTCCGTCAATCTCCTTAATGTTCGGGTGTTGAAGGAAATCTGCATGAGTGTGCAACATCCCGCTCGTGACAAAATCACTATCTCCGGTTTCGATTCACAATCGTCACAGACTCTCGGATCTGTAATACTAACATTACGCTTCAGACTTCTCGTCACGGACATCAAATTCCATGTCATCGACGCCAAGACCTGCTACAACGCCTTGCTCGGTCGTCCTTGGCTACACGAATACAACATCGTCCCTTCTACACAACATCAGTGTATGAAGTACTTTAAGGATGGTTTCGAGTACACCGTAACAGGTGAGTTGAACCCATTTTCCGTGAACGAAGTCCGCAAATACGAAGATGAGAAATACTTTTTGCCAGACTTCGAAGATACAGAAAGGTGTCGCAACTCGGAGAACAAAGCCGCCGCCACCATCCCTGTTTTCGGAAGCGATACCGAAGAAGAGGAAGAGATAGTTTATACAGGGCCATCTCAACGCAACAACCGGGGGACGCCCGCCCCCATACTGGTCTTCGGAAGTGATTCAGAAGATGAGGTCAATGCCGTATTCTCCAATCGGATTTCAATGCAAGCACCCCTTAGCGATGGCCATAGTTTGCAAATCACCATGGTACCGCGAGAACACTACAAGGATCTCGACACGCTTCAAGCTCACAGTGTGCAGGACCTGCAAACGTTTTACGTCCCTCCCAGGCGTAGGGGTGAGAAGGTGATCCTATTCTACCGATCCTCAGAGTCGAAAATAGAGAAAGAGATCTGGCATGGCGCAGATACTACACTCGACAGGCTCCAACCCATTCGTCTGCCCAGATACTATACGGATGGATTAAAGAAGTTATTGAAGCGCCAAGGAGTACCCTTAAAACAGGCTGTCCGGCAGGCTCGGTTCTACAACAAGATTTGGGATGTCCCCGGGACTCAACGCAAATTGCCCAACGGGAAGATGGAGACGCTCGGGCTTGGATACACAAGAGCTGGAAAACGGGAGCGGGCCCACAGCAGCTACGCTATATATACCTTTGATGAAGAAGAGGACGCCCTGTCAGGAGATGCCGACCCCTCATCAAAATTAGACCCCGCGATTGAAGCGCCAAGTCCGTCGTTTGAAGAACGAATGGGCAAGCCTATCAGGAAAGTGGGTCAGAAAGCTCGGGAAGACCACAGCCGCGAAATGGCCATCTATGAGAAGGCCAGGACGCAACGTCTATTTCAACAGACTGCAAAAGACAAAGATGTTCATCCTTGTCAACCCATCATGCGAAAGGCCCGATGCGGAGACGGAAATAAGTCGAGAAGCGGAAAGAAGAGCCGACAACAACGACGCAGGATTAGAGGGTTACGTGATCGGGTACTGCGCGGCTCGGATTCGTCCCTCAAGGAAAAGAGGAGCCGAGCGTACTCCTTCCCCCGAGACAAGACAGAGAAGTTACTCAAGCTCGCTTTAGAACATCAAATGATCGTGCTTCCAGAGTCTAGACATCCTGAGCAAACTAGCAAGGCCTCTCATCCGGGCTATTGCTCTTATCACCGAGCCATAGGACATCCTACCGAAGACTGCTTCACCTTCAAGAACTGGGTCGAGGACCAGTACCGAAGGGGCAGATTCGCTTTATCCAACAGCTGGAGGGTGACGCCGCCCCGAAAGCACGAACCCAAGGCCGCAAGAACAAAACCGGATCCACCTCAGTCCTGGGAGCGGATTCGTACCTGTTATACGATTACGATATTAAAAGAAGAGCCCGAGAACATAGATGACCTTCCCCGGTGCTTTGAAAACAGCGATGATGAGGTGATCTCGGAATTTCCGCCTGCTCCGAAAGAACTGGAAGACGGTATACATACTACTGCAGATAACCTCAGGAAGATTGAGTTGGGATCGGCAGAGGACCCGCGACCGACATTCGTCAGCGAGCTACTCTCTGAAGAAAAAGTGGCCGCGTTAAAAAACGTGCTTCTGCGACATAAAGACTGCTTCGCGTGGAACTACTCCGAGATGCCAGGATTAGATCCGGAGATTGCTGTGCATAAATTAGCAATATCCCCAGATATTAAGCCGGTCAAGCAGGCGCCAAGGAGGATGCGACTCGAGCTTGAGATGAGCATCAACGCCGAAGTCAAGAAGCTGATCGATTCTGGATTTATCCAAGAAGTCCAATATCCCGATTGGATCGCCAATATCGTCCCGGTAATGAAAAAGAATGGGACGGTACGCATATGCGTGGATTTCAGGGATCTCAATAAAGCCTGTCCAAAGGATGATTTCCCAGTACCGGTAACCGAGCTAATGATAGATAACACGTCCACTCACGAGGTTTTCTCCTTTATGGATGAAAACCCGAAAGGGCTCCGTGAGTAAAAACAGCAGGACTACCGGCGAGTGTTTGTGAAAACCCGAAAGGGCGCAACCTCGTTAAAAGGCACTTATAGGGTCCTCTCGACCTTGTAAGGAGAAATCACCTGCGTGAGATCCTTACGACTCACAAAGGAGCAACACACTTAGGGATCCTCACGATCCCTAAGGAGAAAATACACTTACGAGATCCTCACGACTCGTAAGGAGAATTCTCTTATGAGACCCTCACGGCTCATGAGACTTGAAAGTCTTAAGTTACAGAAACCTAAACCTGTTCTTAAGCAAATCCCCCACAACCTTCGATATTGCCCTACAAGCGGCTCGTACTGACCCTTGTATACAATCCACGGGCGCGAATAAACATTTCCCCAGTAAAGTCCAACCCTTGTAGGTCCTCTCGATCCATAAGGAGAAAGCCCTCTTGTAGGATCCTTACGACTTACAGAGGAGCACACACTTAGGAATCCTCACGATCCCTAAGGAGAAAAATACACCTGCAAGATCCTCACGACTTGTAGGGAGAAACACCCTTGTGAGACCCCTACGGCTCATGAAGTCAAAGCCTTGGTCGACAGGACCCTTAACCCTGTTTGCTGAGCTACCTTTGTTTATCATCAACAAAGGCAGATGATGATTTGCTCCTGGCAACATTCCAGTTGTAGCGATGCTGATGCTGAAACCGGTATCTAAAAATCCAAGCTTACAGCGAAAAAACTAGCAAGCCACACATGCATACGAAATAGCCGAAATGATGGGGCGACTTGCAATAAAAAGCAGCAAGTAAAAGTGTATGCATGACAAAATAGCCGAAATGATGGGGCAACTCGCAATAAAAAAAACAGCGAGTGAAAATAAATAAATAGCCGAAATGATTGGGCACCGCGAAAAAATAGCCGAAATGATGGGGCAATCGCGACCTTCGCGATATAAAAGCTGAAATGATAGAGCATCGCGGAAAAAGAAATAAAATAAAAGTGAAATCCTCGCCCTACAGGTGATGTTACATCTAACCCTGTATACAATCCAGGGGCGCAATCAAAGAAGGGATCATACTCCTCCCCCGAGTTTCATCATAAGGAGAAGCCAAATCTCGGCGGTTCACAGATAGCCTAGTGATCACCACCGCGGCATTCGTCTCGATACAGAGGACGCAATGCCAGCAAACGAAGCGAAGGCCAAATTCCTAGCTTCAACGTCTTGACGACACAACATCAAGCGAAACGGAACGGCGGCAACCCCAAGTTCCATGGCTCGGCGATACATATCACCAAGGGTCAAACCTCCATCCCGTGAAATGCGGATACAATCAACAAACTTCCTGGTTACGTGGAAAGCGGATAATGACACTCTTTGACCCCGTGGAAAACGTCCAGAGTGGAGCCTAGTCCTCGCAGAGCACGGCAACGAACCCGTGTGAAGCATCTAGTGCAAACTTCCTGGTTACGTGGAAAGCGGATAATGTCACTCTTTGACCCCATGGAAAACGTCCAGAGTGGATCCTGGTCCTCGCAGAGCACGGCAGTGAACCCGTGTGAAGCATCCAGAGCGGAGCCTAGTCCTCGCCGAGCACGGCAGTGAACCCGTGTGAAGCATCTAGTGCAAACTTCCTGGTTACGTGGAAAGAGGATAATGTCACTCTTTGACCCCGTGGAAAACGTCCAGAGCGGATCCTGGTCCTCGCAGAGCACGGTAGTGAACCCGTGTGAAGCATCCAGAGCGGAGCCTAGTCCTCGCAGAGCACGGCAGTGAACCCGTGTGAAGCATCTAGTGCAAAATTCCTGGTTACGTGGAACGTGGATAACGTCACTCTTTGACCCCGCGGAAAACGCCCAGAGCGGAGCCTGGTCCTCGCCAAGCACGGCAGTGAACCCGTGTGAAGCATCCAGAGCAAATACCGGACTGTGGAGTCCTTAAAATCCACGGACTATGACGTCCTTAACCTCGACCGCGATGTCTTAAAACTAACGATCAACCACCCCTATTCCTTACAGATTTTTGCCTCGGTTTAAGGGTACATCTCTTCACTCCTTTGATGCCTGGCGTTGTAATTCCTCAACGTCTTCAAAGAGGTGACGGGTCCCTGCAACCAAACATCGGACTGTGGAGTCCCTAAATCCACGGACTATGAGGTCCTTAACCTTGACCGTGATGTCTTAAAATTAACATCGGACTGTGGAGTCCTTAAATCCACGGACTATGAGGTCCTTAACCTTGACCGCGACGTCTTTAAACTACAATACCTGGAGAAACCCCTAACCCCGTAAGACACAGATAAGGGTGACCACATTCAACACTTGCAGGTCCTCACGACCGGTAAGGAAAAAAATCTCTCCTGTGAGACCCTTACGACTCTGAAGGGAAAACCCGCTTAAGAATCCTCACGATTCTTAAGAAGAACTTACACCTATAGGATCCTCTCGACCTGTAGGGAGAAAAACTCTTTATGAGACCCTCGTGGCTCATAAAATGTAAAAGTCTCAGGAAGCAGATCTTAACCCTGAATCCTGAGCCATCGCTGTCCTGCAAGGAGATCAAGATAGAATATCCGCAGAATGCATTCAACAAAAAGGGGACACATCATTGAGAAGAAAAATCGTATCTTTTATTCATAAACCAAAAAGGATACAAGGTACAATTCATGAAACAAAAAAAAATACCCTCATCCATGAGTACGTACAAAAAAGAAAAAAAAAAGATACAAGTCCTCAAGCCGGTGGCCGGTGTAGTAATTTTAGCAGCTCATCGTTTTGTTGTTGAGACACGGCTTCATGATGCAAGATCTCCAGAAGACGAGCCTCCGCCTGAGCTTGCTGAGCCTGATACGAAGTAAGCCGAGCCTCGAGCTCTTTTTCAGTGGCCTTATGAGCCTCAACCCTCTCACGAGTAAACGTAGCAGCTTTATCGAGAGCCACCACTTCTTTGATGGACTCCTGAAGCACCCGCCAGAGTTCATACGCTTTATTGGCCTTGGCTGTGAGGCTGGCCTGAAGCTCGCTTAATGCCTTGGAGGCTAGCTCCCTCTCCGAGAACTTGCGGCTGAGTCTCTTCTCGCACGACGTCATGTTGGCCGCATGTCGTGCTATCAGACCTCGTAACTCCACCTTTGCAGCCACGGCCTCCGAGGAAAGGCGAGAACACTCGAGAGCGTACAAACAAGCCTCCACCTTCCTACAGAACTCCACCCAGACCCGCACCACCTCCTCATTGTGATAGGTGGCGAGAAAAGGAAGGGAGCCGTTAGCTTCAGCGGCGAACGCTTCGGCTGTGGTCGTACTACCAGCACGGAGCTCCTCGATGAAAGAAGATAGGGAGACCAGGCTCAATTGGGCCAAGCGTTCTGAAGCCCGCAAAGCGTAGGGGCCGGGCGGCATCGCAATGCGTGATTCCAAAGCCATGGAGACTGGCAGGGCTGTTCAGATTTGGCAAATGTTAGTAAAACTCTTAAACGCAGAACAAATGGAACTATAATGAAACGTCACTCACCGACAGTCATGCAAGTAGGAGCTGAGGGTTCCCCTGGCCCTTCAACGACCTCGACCTCATCGTCGGCCTCCAAAACTATAAAAGACATCAACGTCATTTCGCAAAATAGTAACAATGTTACGGTAGGAAGTGATGACGAATGATACTAACCTTGCCCAGAGGAAAGGACAATACGCTGAGGAGGGATCGCCCGCGGAGCTGCCATCTCCAATAAACGCTGAAATGATTGACGAGGCGACAGATCCGCGATCGTGGCCGCCAAGCCGCGCAATTCTGGGAAAGGTAAAAGAGTTCAGACTATGAAGGGATTGCTAAATCAAAACGCAGGAAGATACCTTCAACACTCCTCCCATTCTGAGCCGGGGGGATAGCGGCTTCAACATTCTCTGCCGTGACCTCAGGCTCCAACAAAGGGAGAGGAGCCCCGACTACTTCGCTTCCGGCCCTCGAGCCGACCTCAGCAAGAACCATTGGGGCGGCAGCCTCCAAGGGAACCTCCCCCAAAGGGGCAAGCACTCCCTGTTCAAGAACCGCCGCTGGAGGTTCTATCATGAGAGGAGCAGCCTCATCAGCCCCCTCCACATCCAGCAAGGCTTCATTAAGAGTTTCGGCAGGCTTTAGCTTTAATAGGCCAGTAGGGAGCTCCCCCAACGTCGAAGGTTCTGCACGATTCAAATAAGAATAATGATACATATGCACCAGCATAAATAATCGGAAAGATTACAGAAGAAGCACAACATACCTACACGCAAAGAAGCCCTCAACATGGATTCTTCAAGCCGCTTCTCCTTCTCAAGGAGATAAGCTCGCCGAGGTTCAAGGGTAGACTCATGACCGCCGGTCCATAAAGAAAGTGCATCAGCTGCGTCTTCTGAAGCGACCTGCTTCAAAGCCCTTTCCCCCCATTCCTCCAAAGGGCCGATAAATCGCCGTCGAATCCACGAAGGGTCTTCGTAAAAAATTACAGCGGGATAAGACTTCTTCGGAACCTTGGCATTATGGGACGGGTCTTTCGAACGCCGTAAGGCCTCAGCCAGTTGTGCGGCCTCCTCGTCAGCCGAACTCGGGAAGAGAAGCCCAGCGTGTGACCCTTGCAAGGCCAAGGGTTCGTCTTTAAGGATAGGCTCAGATTCCACCACAGAATCAAGCGGGGTAGTAGCCACTTTCCTCCGTCGTTTAGACCCAGAGCCGGTCGCTGAAGATGACCGCTTCCTCCCTCGCGAAGCCTTAGGGCGACGCTGGCCCACATCGCCTTCAACGCCCTCGTCCCTGTTACTCTCGCCTGGTGCCACAACCAAGGACGACGTCGACGTCGTCGACGCCGCGGGGTCGGTGCCGCCACCGGCAGAGGTACTACTACTGGAGCCCGTCTACCTCGCGATCGGGAACCCAAGGGCATACCAGCGGTCGGAGTAAGGTCTACCCCTGACTCCCCCGGAATAAGGGCAGCGCCAATCTCCCTCAAAAGGAAGCGGACTGGAATCCTCGGTCGCAACTCAACTCTCGAGACCTGAGGAGGGGTGTCATGACCAAGAAGAACCCTTCTTTCTTCAGCAATAATTGGGGTGACCCGATGAAGATACCAGCCTGTAAATGCACCCACGCATCGAGGGATGTACTCGGCTTCAGGGACCATGAAATGAGAGCCAGTGTTCAGCCTCATGAAATGATGAGCGGCATCACGAACAGCATCGAGCGAAGGAATTGGAGCGACTATAAAGGCCTCAAAAGGAACACCCTGGTCGTATCCGAGCTGCCGAGCAAATCGATGAGGATTGTACCGCATAAAAAGAGCTGCACTATCCTGGCGAAACACCAAGTAGCCCAGTCTAATTGAATACAAGTGTGTGGCCTCTCGGGGCTTCAGAGAAGGCGCGTTTTCCTTCGATTGGTCCCAAAGTTGCTGAACAGGACCCGAAGGAGAAGACAGAACCCGATCGTTAAAAGCTAACCCGACCGCGGTGGCGTGAGGGGAAATCAGCACCCGAATAGCCCCGAATTGAGTTGGATCGGCAGCAGAAGCACCCACCAGTCGCATAAGTCGCGGGAAGGTATAGGCGTCGTAAAAAGCGGGCCTCTGATGCATAGCAAAAGACCCCAGCACGTGCATTTCGATCTACGACGTGAAATAATGAAGCGAAAAGTTCACTACGTCCACGCCAGGCGTAGAGGTATTAGCCGCAGTGCCCAAACCATTATAGAGGTGCGCCAGGGCCGGGATGCCAATGGCCAACCGCATCCCCTCAGCAATACGATGCGCCGGGTAGATGACCGAGGCTCTCATGAAGCGGCGATACATGGGGATAACGAACCAACTGAGCCAGACGCTAATAAACCCCACAAAGAACGTCTCCTCGTCCATGCCTGGGACAGCAATGGATTCAAAAGAGATCGGCGATATAATAGGGATGTAATACTGAGGTAGATCTGATTCGTTGGTCGGCAACCTCTTCGGACCAAACCCAAAGGGGTCCCCAATGTTGGCAAACTTTGGGGTTGTCTTCGGTAAGGCGTCCTCACGAATGAAACGAGCAATGAAGCTCTTGAAAGTAACGTCTTGCTCCTCAGACTCGGTGAATAATCGATCAAAAATTCCTAGGGCCCTAATTAAACTAGGGCGCTTGTGTCGAACAGCATTCTCAGCAGATAAGCCGTTAACTGGGGCGGGCTCGGGTTCAAAAACGTACTCGTCAGGGGGCAGCAACTCCTCATACATATTACCCCTTATCGGCAACCCCGAGATATCATAAAATTCGGCTAAAGAAATCGAAACCTCGCGATCTCCCAGAAGAAAAGTATTAGTGGGAAGATTCCACTGGTTCAAAAACGCCTTGACCCACCAGGCATGCGGGGACTTGTAATGGAATAGCGACGCGTATACGGCCTGATAAAGCCCGACTTTCTGCAATCGCGCCCGATGGGCAGAAAGGATGTAGCGAGCCCAGAGAAGGTAGCCCGTAGGATGCCTGGGAGTGAGCCCTATCTTATAAATCTGCCCCCACGGGTGGGCCTCACCCTGGCAGATGCGCCGTCCCAAGATGTCTATAGCCGGGATCGGATGGTTCGGAATGCCGGTCGTCGAAGGCTCCAGCCTCCCTGTTGGAGTCCAGTTGAGCATTTCCACGGCAAAAGCTGTCCTTGGAGGATCCATCGGTAAAAATGGGAAAGTGGGCTCCGTTGGCACCGCGCAAAGAAAACTCCTGCGACCTTGAATAATCTGACTATACCAAGATCCCCATTGAAGAAGGTTGGTACAGCTCGGGTCATGCGCCCGAATCATTGCCATCGCTTCCTCATCAGATGGTGACTGAGGAAAAGCGGCCTCCGAGCGAGAAAAAGGAAAGCGTGGAACAGAAGCCATCGCACCTGAAACCCAATAAAGGAAGACCGTTAGAAGAAAAGTCGGCAATGTACATTCATGCATGAACATGAAGACTAGTTAGAGAAAGCAACAGCAGGGTTTCCTGGGACCATTGACCACAAAACATATAGGCCCCACAGAATCCGGATGACTGCTCATTAATAATAAGGCCAAAACGTTACAATAAAACAAAGGGAATATCCTCATTTAATAAAAGGTGGTAACCATGCATATTCCCCTCAGCAAGATCTGTCTAGGACTCTACAACGAACCCAACAAAATCAGAGGAATTAAATTCCCACAGAAGACATCATTACAAAATCCCCATCGCATTAATTGCAGAAGAACAGCCTCGGGCCAAGAGACCCCAGGGAGCCTCTGTGTGAAGAAATTGAGTTCTTCATAGGAATTAAATTCCTTATTAGGAAAAAGGGAATTAAGTTCCCAGGAATAGTTTTGATGGAATTAAATTCCATGGAGTTGAAACGCCGTCATCATCTCCCCGAAGATCACCTAAACCCTAAGAGATCTACAGTTCGAAGGTTTCCTGTTCTTATGGAAAAACTTGAAGAAAAATGGGTTCTTTGCGAAACCCTTAATACGGATTTAAAATCCAAAGAGTTCTTTTAAAGACGAAGGCGCGTTGGCCGTTCAACATTATTACCTGAGGAAAAGGATCCGTCGACAGAGTTAAACTCTGGGAAATGTTCAAGACAGAGAATTAAGCTCTGGAAGCGAGAATTAAATTCTCAAAGAGGAAGTTCTCAGAAAAGAAGATGAGCAAAGTGAAGGCTCGTATGAAGAGACAGCGGTATTTATAGAAGACAATAGAAACGCTTCATCTCCCCAGATCCCTAAAGGAATCCAACGGTCGCGAGAGGTGACAGCGTTGCACTCACGTGCTGACACGTGAGAACAACGCTATGGGGGCATTTGTTTCCTGATTTAAAATCAGGAAAGCTTCTGGGAAAAGCTTCAAAAAGGGGCCACGTGCTTACACGTGACCGACAGTCACGTGTCGACACGTGACATATAAAGCGGCAGAAAAGCACACATTAGTTCCCCGATCAAGACAAGGAAAAGAGCCTCAGAAGAGGTCACGTGCTCTCACGTGACCGAGGTCACGTGTCACCACGTGACGTTCAAGACAGCAGACCCGTTCTCCCGTTGAACCAAAGAAAGAGAGTTCAAACAAGGGTCACGTGCTCACACGTGACCAGGGGTCACGTGGTAGCACGTGACGTTGAAGCAGCAATCAGAAGACAGAACGCAAGAGAAAGAGGAAGGATCATTCCAAAAGGGGGTCACGTGTCCACACGTGACCATGGGTCACGTGGTCACACGTGACCGGCTTTCAAAGCCCATTTTTGACAACAGAATTAAATTCCGAAGGAGAATTAAATCTTTCCAAAGGAAAGTGATTATCTGGGACCAATCAAATTAAAGATTCAGAGATGATTAAATATCATCTACCTATGGAAAATCTCGGGTTTGGAAAGATTTCCCCCTTAAATCTAACCAAAATAACAAAGGAGAATCTCTGGATTTAAAATCCAATGGTGAATAAAATTCACCCAATAATCCAAAGGTCCAAAACGAATGATGGATGCAAATCAAATCTCTCAATGAAGATTCACCAAAAACTAATTGATTCAGCTGCTTCTCCTATAAATAGGAGCCAAGAGACACAAAGAGGGATACATAGAGGGAGACATACATACTCAGAAAGAAAAAAGGAGGAGAGCTTTGATACTCGGATCTTCTGCAAAAACCCTAGGTAAGAAAGGGAAGGCCTTTTGAAAGAATGAGAATTCAATTCTCAACAGAGTTTAACTCTAATATATAAAACAGAAGAATATATTTCTTCTCTCTTTGATAGAGGATCTGCAAAGTGCACATCTCCCCTTCAGGTTGAGAATTTAATTCTCAATGGGTTGAGATCCTGCCATGTAGATCCAAAACATAGAGAGGGAATGCAAGCATGAGAATTTAATTCTCGTAGAACTATAGGAATTTAATTCCTTTAAGATAAAATTAGGGCTTGACCCTGTATCATGGGAATTTAATTCCTTTAGAACAAAGAGAAATAGGGTTTAACCCTAATTAAGAATATAGTTCTGTGGAAACAGCAGGAATTTAATTCCCTTAATTATAATTCTTTAAAATGGGAAGTATAATTCCTTGAAAGCTTTTATTAAGGGTTTAACCCTCTTCAGTTCTTCACATATACGAGGAATTTAATTCCTACAGAAAATTCAGAGTTCAACTCTATTTCAGAATATAAATCTTCGAAAGGAAGTAGGAATTTAATTCCTCTGAAATCTAAAGCTCGAGGAATTTAATTCCTGAAAAAAGATCAACAGATCCTCTAAAAACGACAAACATAGAGGCAGGGTCACATGCCACCACGTGACCCCCCAAGAGATCCATAGAAAACCCTTTGAGGCAGTCCCTCACGTGACCCACGTGACCCTTAACAAAAGCTCTAACAAATGAGCATATGAACGCCCGTCACGTGCTGACACGTGATGCTCTGAAAGTTGCAGTAATCTCAGCAGAATCATTAAAGGGGAGGCACTCTCACGTGTTGCCACGTGACCTCTCTTGCCTTAGTGTTTAACACTAAATTGGAACCCTCGAATCCAGTTACTGAAACAACTGTTGGGCCTTAGTGTTCAACACTAATCAAAAACTTTACTTGCAGTGTTCAATATTGACTACCTTAGTGTTTAACACTAATTTGATGGCTCCGTTGCCAGTACTTGACACCAATCTGTTTTAGTGTTTAACACTAGTTTGAAAGCCTTGTTGCTGGTGTTTAACACCAACTATTCTTTTAGTGTTAAACACTAACTTGTCAACCCTATTCCCAGTGTTCAACACTGATCGCTCTGAAGTGTTTAACACTAGGCTTTGGCCCAATTGGCTAAAGGGATAGAGGCAAAGCCTCTCCCTCAATGGACCAACAAAAAGTCAATATTCCAGACCTGACTGGACTTAGCCCAAGCTGGCCATAAGTCCTCAATTTGTGATTAACTGAGCCGATGGGCTCATAACATAATTGATCAAGTCTTGACCCAAATTGGGCCAGGGACTATTTAATCCACCCCGGTTCTAGGGTACATCTCTTCACTCCTTTGATACTTGGCATTGTAATCCCTCAATGTCTTCAAAGAGGTGACGGGTCCCGATGACCACTCATGATATGGACTGTGGGGTCCTTAAACCCATGCCTAACGCAAAATTCCTGGTTACGTGGAACGCGGATAACGTCACTCTTTGACCCCGTGGAAAACGTCCAGAGCGGATCCTGGTCCTTGCGGAACACGGCAGTGAACCCGTGTGAAGCATCCAGAGCGGAGCCTGGTCCTCGCCTAGCGCGGCAGTGAACCCGTGTGAAGCATCCAGAGCACATACCGGACAGTGGAGTCCTTAAACCCATGGACTATGACGTCCTTAACCTTGACCTAGATGTCTTAAAACTACCCATGGACCGCAATGTCCTTAAACTACCCATGGACCGCAATGTCCTTAAACAATCCATGGACCGCAATGTCCTTAAACTAGAACCATAGAGCCTCCATATGCTCTTTTGTCGGATCTAAACGGTCCTGTTTAAGTTGATCTTAGCCTCAAAGATGGCTAACGCATCCTTAAACCTCCAAGCAGACTGGACTATGAATCCCCCTAATTAACTCTGGCTCGAGGGTACATCTCTGAACCCTTCTGACACCCATCGTTGTAATCCTTCAACGTCGTCAGAGAGGTGATGGGTCCCGACGGCCACACATACGATGGACCACTATGTCCTTAAACTGGAACAATGAAGTCCAAACGCTCCTTTGTCGGATCTAAACGATTCCGTTAAGTTGATCTTAGTCTCAAACTAGACTAACGTATCCTTAACAAATGTTTGAGTTGATCTTAGCCTTAAGTATGGCTAACGTGTCCTCAAACCAAACCCCCAAACCCAAATCTAAGATAATACGGATTTGGACTAGTCCACGCCCTACGGGCGACGACATAACCCGGTCTCCGTAAACGATCCACGGGCAATAAAACATAAAACAAAAACACATGACACGAAGTGACCATCTGGAGAAGGAGAAAGTTGTTACCGCGATGCGGTAGCGTAATTAACTGCAGGGGCTTGCGCCTGCAGGGAAGAGCGTCCCCACAATCAAAAAACCCCTCAAACGAGGGGGAATCTGACGAAGTCTGCTACATCGGACGCATCCATCTAAACCTCCGATACATGGCGCCATGGATCAACTTGGCATCTTCGGAGAGGTGGACGGATAGCACCTATTGGCATCTGCCCCGAACCTCAGGCGAGACGGCCCGACGTCCCGTGTGTCCGTTCGGAGGGGAACAGTGATAAAGACGACTGAATGTCAGTCGCAGGCATTGTCTTTACCCTCAGTAAAGGGACGGTATGTTGGAAGAGTTCCAAGCTAGATACCGTGACATACTAGATGATAAAGGCACGATACATCGCTACTTAAGATGCTACCAAAGAGGATGTTTGGGTGTATATTAGTTCATGAGATGAACTACGTTCCTACCATTGTGAGACAATGGAGTTGTGGCTTATGCCAAGGAACGCCGGTCCCATCAGTGATCCAGACTTATTCTAAGGCAGTATCACCTGATCATGGAGATGGTTGATCTCTAAGGGATCAACGTAAGGAGAGTAGACTCAGAGGACAACAGGGCGGATCCACTCACGAAGGCCTATTCCCAGAGAGAGACTTTTATGGGATGGTTGAGTATGTGATACTGCAACCACTGCTACAGATGGCCCTAGTGCAAGTGGGAGATTGTTAGTTATATGTATGCCCTAGAGGCCATTACTGTACATTGGATGTATATTGTAGTGGATGTTGGGACATATATAGGTAGGACTTTCTTGCTCGACATGATAGTACGCTATCTGGTTGCTCTTTATCTTAACGTGTATACTTTCTGTCTCTCTGTTACATGTTGATAAAGCCCTTAGGATGTGTACTCGACTTCCAGGACTGTGATGCAGATCATACTAGTGGGGCCTGGATAGTCCATGAGTACATCCTTCAATGTTCCTAGTCGAGGGAATATCGAGACTGGGCATCGATATTCCAGAGTAGACTAGCGTATATCTTCTCGACCCATGCGATGGGCGATGGATGATCCCATATCCATTGGTGTTTGACATCGAAGATGGTATGCGGGTGCTCAGTGGAGACTGGGTACACTGAACGGACTCGCCGAGAACTTCCAGATGGTATTATACCTTACGTCAGATGGCAGTTCTCTCGTGACACTGGTACAGAGTGGTCTGTTGACTCGAGATCGTCATAGAATCTTGTGTGATTCCCACTGTGCTTTGATTTCCACCTTACCACGTCCAAGAGGGCGTGCAAAACGGTAGCTTTTGGGTACAGTCCCGAGTCACATGGAGGCAATGAGCGATAGGAGGGGATTCGTCTCTCCCGGTATAGGGAGTTGATGTTGCACTGTGTTCGATTGGCTGTAACCGGAAATCCCTGGCCAGGGTTGCTGAGATTTACTGGTAAGTGTTACCAGTAGTTTCTCGAATTGTTATAGACCTCATATCGACACGACTTATCGAGTTATTGGGGTCTGACGTTTACCACCCCTAGACAAGATATGCGACATATCAGACGAACAGACCGGACTGTACGGTAGTGTTACTGGTTGGATTCACTGGAGTGTGAGCGGGCTTGCTCGTCGATCTTCTGATCGCTCAATACCTGGGTGGCCGTTACGTTTAGCAGACCGCTTGCGGCTTGTGGGTGTTTGATATGATCATCACCTGCTGCCGGCGTATTGACGAGTCGTTAGAGTCCTACACAGAGGTTTCCTGGCTCAAGCGAAACGAAATAGGAGCGCATATGAGATATGTGCGGGACCGAGAATAATACCAGTATGTGATACTGTAATTGATTCTCGCGATTTGTGACATTGATCGGTTATATGCGATATAGCCGGGTTATCGGATCAAGTGTTGATTCGATAAGTTGTTACTATTGATATTTGTCGGTTATATGTGATATGACCGGATCATTAAGTCAAGTGTTGATTTAATGATTTAATGTATTATTATATATTTGATATATTACTTTGCATTAACTAGTATTGGTTCACTTTAAATGGATTTTCTCACTTGATTTGTGCAAGTTGTATATGTGATATACTTTTGTGCACATGATTGTATCATGTTTGATGATACATGTTTATATGGTTAAGTGTAAAGAATTAAATCATGGTTAAGTTGATGATTAGGGTTTTTATTATTCATTTATTTATTTGTTTATTCATTTTGGAAGTGATAAGAAAAGAATGGTGGCTTTATTTGTAGTTTAGTTGAAGCTTCATGAAACTTTGACCTAGTCCACCATTCTTGTTTCTTGCTTAACCCTAACCATCATATCTAACCATGGTCTATTCTCTACACTAAACTAAGCTTAGTATTATGATAAGTATTCATATTCCTTTTCATTTTAAGAAATTATCATAATATTATCATCATCTTCTTCTTCTTCTTCTTCTTCAAGAAGTAAACCTAGACTTCATCAATGGTGACTTGATGAAATGAGTGAGAAATCCAATTCTAAAGTGAACCCACTTCCTATTTCTTCATCTTCTACCTCTTGCCAAGTAGTATAGGGTGTTTCCTTCACAAGTTTTCATGGCTTGGTGAAGGTGGAGCTTGATCTTGTGATGCCTCGACGTAGATCATCTTCGGCATCGTCGTTGTTGACCTAGCCCACTTTTTCTCCGATGAAGCCGACGCTAGAGCCCAAGATCCGATTTGTACAGCGAGGAGACTTCATCGCGGAGCCCTGGAGGTGGAGAACCGGATCTACAAAGGTTGTATTTCCGTTTACCATTTAGTTAAGTTGTTAACTAGTTTCTTTTTCGCCTAAACTTCTAGCCAACGATCCGTATTAGGGTTTCTCAGCACCGTAATTTTTGAAATTGGCATGGTTGATGCCTTGTGAGACCTCATTAGCGTGCCAAGGAACCCTACATCTTTCAGCCAGGCCAGTGACGGTACTTTGAGGGAGGTCCCCCGTGCTTTCGCACGAACCTAATTAATGTAAACCTCGTTTTCCCAAAGGCGTAATCTCGTTAACACCTTTCTAGACACCTACTTGATCGGCTAATTGTAATATGTAAAACTCTCCCAGGAGTAACTCTTACTCGCAGCGGGTATCGGGATCCAACTATCTCATAGAAGGTATGCAATCTCATTGCAAATTTCAATACTTGAAATTCCCGATAATATTTTGCCCCAAGCGATCTATGACCTTGACTGAGTCAACAAACCATAGACCGCAAGTAAAGTTCAACCCGTCATTTCTCGATTGAATTAAACCCACCCGCACGACCCTTGACTGAGTCAACAAGGCCACATGACTACCCTAATCCAATCGCATCATATGCTTTGCAGATAAGCACTAATCAGCTACCGCACACTACATCTTGACTGAGTCAAAAAACGCAGCACGAATACTAACTATTACTTATCTGAAATGACGGAGGGCTATGACAGGTTTTTAAGAAAACTTTTTGCGTAATGAACTTTATATCGTTGTAGAATCAAATGATTTTAAAATGGAGTGTTTTTTAGGCTTTTCTAGTTTTGCTAAAGGGGTCACTCCCGATGAAGGGATCGTCGGCCCTTTCCTCGTCGAATGAGGTGCGGGATATATCATATATATCACTGTGCAAAGCAGAAACTATAGAAGCTATCAAAATACAAACCGAGTGTGTAGCATCTACCAGTTATTGCTAAAGGGGTCACTCCCGGTGAAGGGATCATCGGTCTTTTCCTCATCGAATAAGGTGCAGGATATATCATATATACCGCTATGCAAAGCAAGAACTGTAGCTACCTGTTTTATTTTTGAAATTCGATTCCACAACATCTTTAGGTTTCTTTTACTTTCATTAATCATATTAATGAAGTCCCATCATTAAATTACCTAAACATCACAGATAAATACAACGTACACTTATGCCATCCGCATTCGCCTCGATGTCCCCTCGTGCACCGTTAGGTTAGGTAACTAACGGCAGAGCGGGGCAGGGCTAGCGCGGGTGTAAAACATAAGTAACGTCTATATAATATATCATATATACTATATACAGTATCTATCACAATATATTAAATGATCACATCACAGATATCGCAGCAGAAGAAACATATGAAATATTGGATATACTTGGACGTCCGTGTTTTCAATACGAACCAGTATAAAACACGGATTCCACGGTCGCGATGAATAGCCAAACCTACACCCCTAGACCCCTACGAGAGCGGCAAGCAACCCTACCAATTCTAGAGTTAGGAGACCCGGACTCGACTCCTCGAGTTGGTCTCCCACTAGACTCCAGAACCCGGTTACTTGTGCTCCCCTCCTTGGGTCTATCCTAGTGCGGAAAAGTAAATAATATACAAAGGGTGACATCTTCTGCAACCTGGAAGTGCCCCAATAAAAGAATATTACATACAAGTTTTTACATGAATGAAAATGAAAAAACATTCATCTCACATAAAAAAAAACCCGTCTATTCAAACACGATCCAATATAACATATCCAGCAACACATAACATCACATGTCATCAACGTAAGTAAACATGCGTATCCCAATTGTCGTTGGCATATAGCAACGAAACCGGCGATATCGCATATTACACTTACGGTCGCAGAAAAGAAAGTGTAAAACTACAACAGTTGGAATCCGCAACCTCCTCAGACATCACATGCCTGACCAAATGAATTCCTTAGACATCGCATGCCTAACAATTGTAAACCCGCATTTTAGTCTCATTATCGAAAACTCTTTTCAATATCAAGTCGGGCAATTCAACAGGATTCCCGACATTCTGATCGAATGCTCGTCGCAAACTTTAGTAGGCGGCCGCACCCCCTGATACCGTCGACGAAGTGCACCAAGGCGGAACACCGCTACCGCGAGCACCCTAACGGATGCTTTCGGCGACGGGGTTCTCCTACAGTCACTTGGTCGGGGCTTTGGGGTGTGGCTGTCTATTAAGTTTACCCGGCGAGTATCCGCGTACGCTACGTGATTGCGACGGACTTTTGATCACATCAAAATTCCGTGGCAACCAATCAAGTGAGACTAAACTGCTATGTTTATAACATTCAATTCAGTTATCTCATAACTACTTGTGGATTCCAAATATTGTATCCCATTCCAGATAAATAGAAAATGTTAAACTTTCCGATCGAACATTCAAACACCCAAGTTTTCCCAAAAGAGCTAAACACATGAAACAAGTTTAAAAACATCCAGTTCATGCCTCAGTACCAACGGTCCAGCCGTAGAAGGGTCAAGCCAACGCTTCACATGTGGCACGCCGTACTGCCCCAAACCCGAAGGTTCAAAGGGCAGTTCAAGACGGTCACATAATCGAGTTAAGGTTTGTTGTCTTCTAGAGGGTCCATCGCGTTACTTGCACTACTTAGAACATTCTTAAACTACGGAAAAATCCAACACTTGGAAATTTCCCGGCAGGGGAAAAAGTGGGTATTTATATCCGGTCGAACTTTTTAACAGTTTCTAAAATATCCGGAAAAACATAAACGAAGTTAAATTATCCGATCAAATTAATGAGTCCCCAATAAAACCCTAGAAAACTCAACACTTGAGTGGAATTAAAAAATTCCCATAAAAAATTGCCAAGAAAGGACCTAAGAATAAATATATGAAATTTCAGGGACTAAGTCCAAATTTTGGCCTCGGAACTGCCGCCAAACCCATGGTTTCGCCGCGGTTCCGCGGTCAAATTATTGACTTAGTGGACCGTACTTCACAGTAATTCTTAGTTTTTCCTGGTTGTTTTTCTGAGAATTTTTAATTCACAAAAATCCACTGTTTTGAAAAATGTACAGAGAAGGGTTTTGTCGGGGTTTACGGGTTCGATCGGACTTCTAACTTCGTCTACACTTTGCCTAAAACTCTAGCTAGGCTTTGATACCACTGTAGGGTTCCACAAGGCATCAACCATGCCAAATTACAATTTTCCGGTGCCGAGAAACCCTAAACTAGATCGTTAACTAGAGTTTAGGCGAAACGAAATGAAAGTAAATCACATTTACACTAAGTGAACGGAAATACAACCTTTGTAGATTCGGTCCTCCACCTCCATAGCTCCGTGATGATGTCCCTTCGCTGAGATTATCGGAACCCGGACTCTAGCGATGGTTTCGTCGGAGAAACGAGCGGGCTAGGTCGTTGACTTCGATGCCGAAGATGATCTACATCGAGGCGATTCAAACTCAAGCTCCAACTTCACTGGGTCAAGAAACTTGTGAAGAAAACACCCTCTACTACATGGCAAGTGATAGTGGATGAAGAAATAGGAAGTGGGTTCACTTTGGATTTTGATTTCTCACTTGGATTCATCACTTAGAATTGTCTAGCTAGGTTTTCTTCTCTTCATGAAGAAGATGAAGAAGAAGAAAGAAAAAGAATTATGGATTAATTCCAAAAATAAAAATGAAGTGATGGTTATCATAATGCAACCATGGGTGAGGCTAACTCATGTAGAGAATGAACTAGGGTTTAGGTAAATGGTTAGGGTTAAGGCAAAAGACAAAATGGTCAAAGCTTTTCAAAGCTTCATGAAGCTTCAAGTAGAAAACAAAAGAAGCCACCATCTTATATTTTGCCAAAACTAAATAAAAAGAATAAATAAGTAAACCTAACCCTAACCATTAACCTAATCAAGGTTTAAAGCATACACACACCCAAGTTTGCATGTATCATCAAACATGATACAAACTAGTGCACAAACATATATCATATATACAATGTGCACATTCAGGTGAGATAATCAATCTTAAGTGAACCAATACTAGTTAATTTAAAGTAATTTATCAAATATATATAATTATACATTAAATCATTAAATCAACACTTGATCTAATGATCCGTTCATACTGCATATAACCGACTAATATCAAGTGTATCGAATTAACACTTGATTCGGTAACCCGGCTATATCTCATATAACCGACCAATGATACAAATCGCGAGAATAGAATATAGTATCACATACTGGTATTATTCTCGGTCCCGCACATATCTCATATGCGCTCCTATTTCGTTTCGCTTGAGCCAGGAAACCTCTGTGTAGGACTCTAAAGACTCGTCAATACGCCGACAGCAGGTGATGATCATATCAAACACCCACAAGCCGCAAGCGGTCTGCTAAACGTAACGGCCACCCGGGTATTGAGCGATCAGAAGATCAACGAGTAAGCCCGCTCACACTCCTGTGAATCCAACCAGTAACACTTACCGTACAGTCCGGTCTGTTCGTCTGATATGTGGCATATCTTGCCTAGGGGTGGTAAACGTCAGACCCCAATAGCTTGATAAGTCGTGTTGATATGAGGTCTATAATAGTTCGAGAAACTACTGGTAACTCTTATCAGTAAATCTCAGCAACCCTGGCCAGGGATTTCCGGTTATAGCCAATCGAACACAGCGCAACATCAACCCCCTATACCGGGAGAGACGAATCCCCTCCTATCGCTCATTGCCTCCATGTGATTCGGGACTGTACCCAAAAACCACCGTTTTGCATGCCCTCTTGGACGTGGTAAGGTGGAAATCAAAGTACAGTGGGAATCACACAAGACTCTATGACGATCTCGGGTCTACAGACTAACCTGTACCGGTGTCACCAGAGAATTGCCATCTGACGTAAGGTATAATACCATCTGGGAGTTCTCGGCGAGTCCGTCCAGTATACCCAGTCTCCACTAAGCACCCATATATCATCTCTGATATCAAACACCAATGGATATGGGATCATCCATCGCCCATCTGTATGGGTCGAGAAGGTATACGCTAGTCTACTCTGGTATATCGATGCCCCGTCTCGATACACCCACGACTAGGGACCTTGAAGGATGTACTTATGGACTACCATGTCCCCACTAGTATGATCCGCATCATAGTCCAGGTAGTCAAGTACACATCCTATAGGCTTTACCAACATGTAACAAAGAGACAATCAGCGTACACGTTAAGGTAAAGAGCAACCAGATAGCATACTATCATGTCGAGCAAGAAAGTCCTCCCTATATATGTCCAAGCATCCACAACAATATACATCCTATGTATAGTAATGGCCTCTAGGGCATACATATAACTAACACTATACCCCCTACGAGTGCGGCGAATAGCCCGCCAATTCTAGAGTAAAGCCCCCTCCGTCTCAATGCCATGAGATGCGGGCCCGTTGCCTTCTAGAACCCGGCTACCCGTGCACCCCTCCGCGGGATAATCCTAGTACAGAAAGTAAAATATACATACAACGGGTACATCAACCTCGACCCGGTCGTGCCCCAAAAGAATAATACAAACAGGCAGTGACGGCAGTCCACATGTAGGACGCTCGGCCCGCAATATCAAATGTACATATAAAACAAAACTGTACTAATATTGCATCCAGGCTATCCCCGCGACCGATCCGCAACATCACAGCACAACACAGAAATTCAACGTGAAAGTCACGTTCGCAAATCCGTCAAAAAGGGCTATAGCAGATAGACTGGATTTACCGATCGAATGACATTCACGGTCGCAGATATAATGTAAATACTGTGAACTAACATGTTTAAAATATCCGATCGAACAAATTTATCGAAGTGGGCCCCAAGCAGTACTGTAGCACTCACAGAAAATCTGGGCCCAAAAAGAATATTCCAAAAGCCTTATTTTCAAGTCAGGAGCTTTCTGCAAAATTTTGGTTCACTGATTAGTGCAAGTCGCGGTGGAACCGCGGCCCAAGCATGGGTTTGGCCGCGGTTCCCCGGTGGTATAGACTGTTCACGAGACCAAATTTTCACAGAATTCTTAAAATTCCATGCACATCATTCTGAGACAACCTGAAAAATTTTTAGAGCCCAAAAAAATTTCGACAGAAACTTATGCTTTGGAAAATACGGTTTTTGGGATTTTTTGGTTCGATCGAGTTCTAAACACGTTAGAGAGCTAGACTAGGTTAATGGCATGGCTCTGATACCAATGTAAGTCCGCGGTGGCGCCCCGGCCGTCGATCCGACGCCGGAAACGCGGAAACGAAAAACTTTGCAAACTAGCAAACCGGCACCACCGCGCACTTTTAACCCGGATCGGGCCATTAACCCAACTACTAGCAAACTAAAAGATGGGTGAAGAGATATACCAAGCGATTCGTGTCCTTCGGTCTTCATCTCCACTTCGATCTCCCGCGGAATCTCCGTCCGTCACCTCCTCGTCGGAAAAGGGCACCACGTAGCCGGGTTCGTTTACGGGCTCCCACCTCTGGACCGAGGCAACTCGGGCGCGAAGTTGGCTAGCCGACGCGTCCAAGGAATGCTGTAGGCAAGTGTAGAAATCATGTCTCTTTGGGGTATATAAGTTGCCATGGATGGAGGAAGTGAAGAATGAACTTTGGAGAGATTTTGTGGCAAGTAGAGAAGTAGAGGAAATATGAGATGATAGAAATTTCCTCACAAAAATGAACCACTCTCACTCACTCCCCTCTCTAGTGGCCGGCCAAGCAAGAAAATGGTAGAGGGAGAGAGAAAACATCAAGCAAAAGAGAATATGTATGATAGAAATAAAAGGATTAAAATCACACCAAGGTCAAAAACCAATCCAACTCAATCTCTTTCTCATTTAATGCAAGACATGAGATTAAAATGGAATCTCATGATTATGAAGGCTCAAATGCAAGAAACCCCTCCACAAATAAGTTATTTGCAAACTGCAAATAACCCCCTCCATCGATAAAGTCCGGCCGCGAAGGAACAAAGGAAAACCGGCCGGAACGGAATGCAAACTGGCAACTTCAGAAAACTGATCCCGTAATAAATTACAGGAAAAACCCGCTACTGCATATACATGCCCGCATTTGTATTCCCACTGAACACAAATGCAAAGAGACAAAACTACACAGTCTAATACTAGGATCCGGCTTAAACCAAAGCCGGCTAGTAAAAACCGTCCGATCACGATCCGTGCAATACCGCACGTATCTGATCGAACCCTGCCATATCTCCATACGGCCTCTATAGCGTTTCGCCCGAAACCTTAGTGACTGTGAGTGGTGGACTCTAAAGACTCGTCAATACTATGGCTGTGGATTTAACCACTAGCACGTCAGAGGTATCAGCCATACGTGACGGGCCACCAGCTATTGACCAAAAGGGGCGTCGATGAGCGAACTCATCCTGACACCCTACTGAGCCTGTCAGTGACAATATCCGTACAGTCCAGTCCGTTCGTCTATGAGCATCGCATGGCAGGCCTAGGGGGTTGGTAAAAGTCAGACCCCTAATAGCGGTACAAGTCGTGTCGGAGTGTAGCCCAGAACACCCTGAGATACTACTAGAATACCTACCAGTAAATCTCCTGCCTTGGCCAAGACTTTTCATTTACTGGCTCTCCTAGACACAGCGCGACCTCACCCCCAATACCGGGAGAGACGAACCCCTGCAGATACGCTCACTGCCTCCATGTGGCTCGGGACTGTACCCAACTAAAACCTGTTTGCACGTCTCCTTTGAGCGTGGTAGGGTAGTAATCAAAGCACAGTGGGAACTCACACGAGACAAATGACGATCTCAGGTCGATGAACTAACCTGTACACATATCACCAGGGAACTGCTATCTGACGTCAGGTATAATACCAACTAGCAGGTTCCCGGCGAGTCCTGTCCGGTGTACTCATAACCCAATGAGCACCTGTATACATCTTAGGTGAACCAACTGACACCAGTGGCTTGTGAGACCGGCCACCGCCCCTCGTCGGGGTCTCGACTGTATACACTAGTCTACTCCGGAGTATCGATGCCCTGTCTCGAAACTCCCACGACTAGGGACATTTTAAGGATGTGCTTATAGACCCCAGCTCTCACGTATATGATCGCCCTCATACTGCTGGTAGTCAAGCAAGAATCCTATGGGCTCTATCAACGTGTAATAGCTACTTGTAAGTTCACCTAAAGCAGTACACGATGATAAAGATAAACCAGATAGCATACTATCATCTCGAGTAAGACTGTCCTACCGGCATAGGTCCTCCTCAATCATTGCAATCACGTGCCTGTGATCCAATAATTGACTCTGAGGGCACTATATCCAACAAAATGTATATTTATTTTAGTTAATTCAAAAATGTGGATTTATGCTAAGATATTTCTTCTTGTTGACTAAGTCCACCCTTTTGATATTTCTAAGATATTTATTAACCTAACCATTACCCTAGCTCATGGTTTATGCTCTACATGAGTTAGCCATGACATTCTTAACCCTTGGTTGCATTTCTAACCTCAACAACAATCCATTCATCACTTCATCTTCTTCTTCCTCAAAAAGCTTGCAAGCTTTTTCCTTTGTGATGAAAGATTGTGAGAATAAGAAAACTAAAGAGAGCAAAATTCCTACTTCATCATCCTCTTCTCTACTAGCCATATAGATTAGTGTGTTAGCTTCACTAATTCCATATTAGTGAAATCATAGCTTGAGTTCGTGTTTCCATGAAGTAGATCATCTTGGATTTCGAAGTCTTCAAGCAAGCATGGATCATTCACCTTGCGGAGCCTCTCAAAAGTCCGGGAGTTCTTGGATCATAGCGAAGGGACCACTAATTGAAGCTTGTGAATTGAAGGAAAGGACTACAAAGATTGTAATATCTAATCACTTAGAGGTAAAGTCGTTTGCATTTCGATTCTGCATGATTCTCTAGTTAAAGATCTTGTTTTAGGGTTGTTTAAGCATGGCAAAATTTTTATTTGGCATGGATGATGCCACCCGAAACCTTGCTGTTGTGTTTAGGAACCCTACAGTGGTATCAGTGCCTAGCTAGAGAATTAGACGGATAGTGCAGGATTACAAAACCGAAACTACTCCGAAACACCCGAATCGAAACCCTAGTTTCTGTCGAAATTTTCTTAGAGTCAAAAATTTTCTTAAACAGTTGCAGAATGTTGTATGTGATACAATGTGAACACCGTAGAAATTTCAACTCTTCCCCTCGGATTTTGGCCGAGCACCATAGCAAAAAAACCGGCCTCCTCGATTTTGTTTGGGAGTCCTGGGATGAAATTTTTACAGCGTTCCAGTCACTGGGATTTGGTATTTCAGGTGTTGTTTGTTTTTACTAAATTTGCATGTGATATTATCTTTTTACAAAGGCAATTCGTAGTGTTTCATATTCGTAATTCTAGTTTGTTTTCGGGTTATTTAGACGGTGTTAAAAAATTCGATCGGATATCAAATACCCATTTTAACCCTTGCTGGAAATTTTTCTATGTGTTGGATTTTTTCTTAGTTTAAAACTTTCAGAAACACATGCAAGCGATTCTGTGGACCCTCTAGAAGAACGAACCCTAACTCGATTCTGTGACCGTCAGAACCGCCACCAAACCTTAGGGTTTGTGGTAATTCAGCGGTACCACAGGTGAGGCATTGGTTGACCCTTTTACGGCTGGTTCATAGGAGCTGTGGCATGTTCTGGGACCTTTTGAACTCCGCTCAAGTGTTGAGATCTTTGGGAAATTTTGGGTGTTTGTTGATTCGATCAGAATGTTTAACGTCGTCTATCTTTTTCTGGAATGTGATACAATATGTTAAATTCATATAGTTAGGCATGAAATTCGTAATATATGATATTTCGGATTTATGATGTGTAAGATGATTGTGGATTCCAAATGTTGTAGTTTTTCACTTTTTTCTGCGACCGTAAGTGTAATATGTGGTGTATCGCCGTTTTCGTTGCTATACATCAACGACAATTGGGATTCACATATTTACTTACGTTGATGACATGTGATGTTATGTGTTGCTGTGATATGTTATATTGGATCGTCGCTTTTGAATAGCCGGGGGTTTTATGTAAAATGAGAGTTTTTATTTTCATTCATGTAAAATTCATTGTATATAATATTCTTTTATTGGGGCACTTCCGGGTTGAGGATGATGTCACCATTGTTGTATATTATTTATTTTTCCGCATTAGGATAGACCCAAGGTAGGGAGCACAAGTAACCGGGTTCTAGAGTCCAGTGGGAGACCAACTCAAGGAGTCGAGTCCGGGTCTCCTAACTCTAGGTAGGGTTGCTTGCCTCTCTCGTAGGGGTGTAGGGATGTAGGTTTGGCTATTCATCACGACCGTAGAATCCGTGTTTTATATAGGCTTAAAATAAAACACGGACCTCCTAGCATATCCAATATTTTATATGTTATCTTCTGCTGCTGATATTCTGTGATGTGATCATTTTATATGCGTGAGATGAATGCTTTATTATTGTATATATGATATATAATAAACGTTGCTTATGTTTTGCACCCGCGCTAGTCCCATCCCGGTATGTCGTTAGTTAAGTAACTTAACGGTGCATAACGGGACACTGTGGCGAATGCGGATGGTATAAGCGTACGTTGTATTTTCGTTTCTTCTGTGATACTTAGGAAGTATAAATGATGGGACTTCATTAATGAGAT
Source organism: Agapanthus africanus (assembly GCA_030015575.1). Classification (NCBI taxonomy): domain Eukaryota; kingdom Viridiplantae; phylum Streptophyta; class Magnoliopsida; order Asparagales; family Amaryllidaceae; genus Agapanthus; species Agapanthus africanus. The sequence continues at coordinate 458,278,788 of JASDDO010000012.1, read as the reverse complement.
TAATGAAAGATAAAGAAACCTAAAAGATGTTGTAGAATCAAATTTTCAAAAAGAGTAGCTCTAGTTTTTGCTTTGCATAGCGGTATTCCTTGTAGAATATCTAGGACCTTATTCGATAAGGAAAGAGCCGAGATCACTTCATCGGGAGTGACCTCTTTAGCGATACTAGCAGATGCTACAACTCACTCAGTTTTGTTTTTGATTGCTTCTATAGTTCTTGCTTTACATAGTGGTATTTGTGAAATATCCCGCACCTTATTCGATAAGGAAAGAGCCAAGATCTCTTCATCGGGAGTGACCTCTTTAGCGAAACTAGTAAAAACCAAAAAAAAACTCCTTTTTCAAAAATCACTTGTTTCTACATCGATATTAAGTTCATTACGTAAAAGGTTTTCAAAAAAACCCGACATAGCCCTCCGTTATTTCAGATAAGTACTACTTAGTATTCGTGCTACATTTGTTGACTATGTTAAGGCGTAGTGTACGGTAGCTAATTAGTGTTTATCTGCTAAAGCATGATATGCGATTGGATTAGGGTAGTCGTACGACTTTGTTAACTATGTTAAGGGTCGTGCGGGTGGGTTTAATTCAATCAGGAAATGACGGGTTGAACTTGGCTAGTGATTATAATTTGTTGACTATGTTAAGGTCATAAATTGCTAGGGGAAAAAGTATTATCGGGAATTTCAAGTGTTGAAATTTGCAATAAGATTGCATACCTTCTATGAGATAGTTGGATCCCGATACCCACTACGAGTAAGAGTTACTCCTGGAAGAGTTTTACACATTACAATTAGCCGATCAAGTATGTGTCTAGAAAGGTGTTAATGGGGTTATACCTTTGGGAAAATGATGTTTATTTTAATTAGGTCCGTGCGAAAGCACGGGGAACCTCCCTCAAAGTACCAACACTGGCCTGACTGAAAGATTGGTGAACTTGTAAAGTGTAATTAATCCCGGCTAGTCTTACCTTTAGGGTTTGGAGGAAGATTTGATAAAAACAGTGAGATCCATCATGATTAGATAAGATAATAAACCAATCTAATCTTGCAAGATCATACGCTAAAGTGTTTTTCTTCTCTCTCTCTCCACGCAGCGACCATATCAGGCCTTAATCGAGATAATAATATGGATGTATTGACCGAACCCGCTTGTTATACTGAGCAGGGGAACGTTGGTTCTGTTCTTTCTTAATTGTTATAAGACTGAGCAGGAAATAGAGGAATATTCGGATTCTCACGCCGCCCAAATGAAGAACAAGCATATTGATGCATCTTCTTTGGATGTGTTAGTTATCGAGAACTGTTTCTCAGTTCATTCTACGTTCTGGGTATTAGATACCGGATCGGGATCCCACATAAGTAGTTTATTACATGGGCTAAGGAAAGGTAGAGAACTGGGAGAGGGTGATCATTCCATAAGAGTAGGGAATGGTGCAAATGTTGCAGCCAAAACTGTTGGCGAATATCACCTTGTGTTGCCAAATGGTAATACATTGATTCTGAACGAATGCTATTACATTCCGACCCTCATATGCAATCTTATATCGGTTTTTTTATTAAGTAAGGAAGGATATAATTTTGTAGTACAGGATAATGTTATGAACATCTTCCTGAATCAAAAGTTGATTGGATCAGGCTCATTAAATAATGGCATATACGTTCTAAATCAAACTACAGTTCTTAATATACAAAACACACACAAGAGGAAGAGTTCAGAAATGAACAAATTCTTCTTGTGGCATTGTAGACTAGGTCATATCAACGCGATACGACTAGCTAAGTTACATAAGGATGGATATTTGAATCCGTTTGAATTTTCATCTTATGACACTTGCCAATCATGTCTCAAAGGCAAGATGACCAAAACTCCGTTTAGTGGACACGGAGAAAGAGTTACTGAACTCTCGGGACTAATACATCGTGATGTATGTTGTCCCATATCTACACATGCCAGGAATAGTTCTTCATACTTCATTACATTTAATGACGATCTCTCAAGATACGGACATGTGTTACTCTTGAAACACAAGTCTGAATCTTTTGAGAAATTCAAAGAATATAAGAACGAAGTAGATAACCAAACAGGTAAAAGTATTAAGATCTTTCGATCTGATCGAGGAGGAGAATATTTGAGCAATGCGTTTCTAGATTATCTAAAAGAGAATGGGATTCTCTCTCAGCTTACTCCTCCGTATACACCACAGCACAACGGTGTATCGGAACGGAGGAATCGCACCCTATTAGATGTGGTGCGCTCTTTGATGAGCACTGCTGAGTTGACTATTTCCTTTAGGGGCTATGCGCTTGAGACAGCAGCATACCTATTGAATCAAGTTACATCTAATTCTGTACCTACCACACCATATGAGATATGGAATGGGAAGAGACCATATCTTAAACGTGTTAAGATTTGGGGTTGTCTGGCCTATGTCAAAATGCAAAATCCGGACAAACTCGAGGCACGATCGGTTCTATGCAAGTTTGTGGGATATCCAAAGAATTCACAAGGATATATTTTCTACCACGCTGAAGAAAAAAAGGTGTTTGTTTCTCAATACCCCACCTTTTTAGAAAAGGAATTTCTTGTAAAAGAAATTAGTAGCGATGAGGTAGAGCTGGAAGAAGTTCTAGCAGCACAAACTGCAACTGAAGATTTAGTAGAACCAGAGGATTCAATAGTTCCCGACGAACCTTAGCCGCTCCGCCAATCTAATAGGATTCCTCATCCACCCGAGAGATACTACGGTTTTTTCATTGATGGTGGGAACGAGAACTACATCATGGAAGATGATGACCCGACTAGCTTCGAGCAGGCCATCACGAGTTGGGACTCTGTGAAATGGCTGGATGCAATGCGATCTGAGATGGAATCCATGTACACCAATAAAGTATGAACTTTGGAAGTTGCTCCTGAAGGGGTAAAACCAATTGGAAGCAAATGGATCTTTAAGAAGAAACTTGGTATAGATGGAAAAGTTGAGATTTTCAAAGTCAGACTTGTTGCAAAGGGTTTTCGTCAACGATCAGGTGTGGATTATGACGAAACCTTTTCTCCAGTGGCTATGTTTAAGTCCGTCTGGATCTTACTTGTCATTGTTGCATACCATGACTATGAAATCTGGCAAATGGATGTTAAGACCGCCTTTCTAAATGGTGATTTAGAAGAGTGCTGATTGAATGATTTTCCATTGTGTATGTAGAAAATAGTATAGAAATCACAACCAAATATATTTTGACCGCAATCAATAACGGTGTCGGTTGTAGCGCGTTAGTAAGTGCGGATCGTCCACAGGGATAGTGTAATCGTTCGGGTTTTGAATTAGATGAGTCGAAACTTTAAAGAAAAGAAAAAAAAACAATTCATGATTTGTAGTTGAAGTTCAAGAATTAGAAAATCTAGATCTAATAATAAGAAAAAGATAGAATCAAGAATTGATAGTTTGATGATTTTTCCAACCAAATATCAAGAATCTAAATGAGGCTCGTAGGAATCGATCGGATCTATAGATGTGATGTAATCTTACAATTACGTATTCTTATCCTTCGATGAATTGATAGTAGATCGATGATGATCGATCGAGAATTAGGGATTTCTTATGAAACTAGGGTTTCATCTTATCTCTTGTTCTTTCGTCGATATCATTCACATTCTAGCCTCTAGTAAATTCAAGAAACGATCGTAGATCCCTAATTTCGAGCGATCACAATCAAGAAAGCATCGCAACGAAACTAGGTCATCGATTCTTGAACTTGCTAGGGTTTACAAAGCTCGTAGGACTCAAGAATCGTATTAAGATTTGTTACATCATCATTCTATTGATCGTCTCGACTCCTTTACGAGCGAAGTTTTACTCGAACATCACAACAAGAACTACAATTACAAATTGAGATCGAATCATGATACAAGAATTTAAAGAAAACAAGATTAAAGAATTTCACCTTTTATTTATAGCAACAATTTCATTACATTCGCTCAAGAACTACAAGAGGAAGAACTCGATCGTCGATTTGGCTTCGCTCGGCTCCGTGAGTCGCGGATCGGCTTGGATCACTTGCTCGATTGGAGATCGGCTCCGCTCCTAAAAGGTTGAAGGGCTTCTTGCTTGATTGGTACTCAAGATCTTGAATTTGGAGTGGAATTAGGATTAGGGTTTCGCACAAGATTTGTCACTAGACTTGTGGAAGAAGATGAGAGAGATGAAGAATTAGGAATGGAATGAACAACTAAGATTGAACAACCTCAACCCTTAGATCTAGGTTCCTATTTATAGCCATCAAAACCCTAGATCTAGAATTTGAATTTTAAGTTTCCCTCCAAAAGTTTGTTAAGGAGATTTTGAATTTCCCTCCAAAAGTTTGTTGAGGAGAAGCTTCTAGATGTGATTAGTTAGGAGGGAGCTTCTAGAAGAGGTTAGTTAGGAGCTTAATTAGGATTAGCTTTGCTTAATGATCTTTGCTGATCTGGTAGAAGTTTTGAGAGAATTCTGGAACTTGTCAAGTCTGAAATGAATGTGGGCCCTGAGAGATGAATTTTGCACTGAAAATGGGGAGGTGAATCCTTGGAACCGCCGCGGATCCGCGGCCTAAGCAGGCTCTGGCCGCGGATCCGCGGCTCTTTGTGGGCCTTGGGCTTCCATCTTTTCTGGTAATTCCCCATATAATATCTGGGCCTTGTTTTCATGTGTTGAATTTTGTAATTACTTCTTTATTGCTACCGGATCTGCATCTTTTGAGTTGGCGTAATTTTGATCAGCTCTTTGGCTTTTCTTCTGGATTTTCCTGCACAGACTTCGAAACAAGTGTTGCGCAATATAGGGATGATGCGATGCCATAAAATGCGGTCAATTTCTTTTATAGTGCCGGTTTTAGAGTATAACACATGTAATCTGATATTTCAGGACTGTTTTGCTAATATGTGAAATATGAATACCGAACACTTCTAGATGAATGCAAAAGATGGGGAAATTGCCGTGTTAAAAATACAGTATTTTCGACTGATCAAATTCCCCCAAACTTAATTTCGATCGTCTCGAGCGAACTTTTTATTAAAAAGAGAAGGAGAAAATAAAGAAAGAGAAAAACTAACTAGCACACTTTCGTAGGCAACACGATTGCACTGAGCACGTGCAACAAGCCTTTAAACCTCTAGGTGTCCCTAGTAGGAGGAGTGTTGTCTCCTGAGGGTTTTCAGCGGATTGCACCCACAAAATACAATAATAAAAGAAAGATCATGAATATTACATTTAAAGAAAAGAATTGTAAAAGAAAAGCCTTGAAAATTAGGGTTTCCAACTAAGCTAGCTTTTCGGTTGTCATGAGCCCTATCTTAATGGTCATGAAAAGATGTCAGAAATCACGTCCTCCCTCAATAAAACATTGTCTTATTCTTCATTCCTTTCTTTCTTCCAAACATCGATCATATAACCCTGCGTGTGTGTAAAGACATCCCTACACCCGGAGAATTCAATTCAAGCTATCATACTCTTGCCCATCAGCCTCAGTACTTTTTAATTAATGAATATTTAGCTGAATTTGCTCACACACTTTCATGCAACCGTTAATACTTCTTGAGGTACTAACCGACCGATTACTCATGTGCTTGCTTATTTGGTGTATTTTCCTCGGCTTGCACCACCTCAGGCATAGCAGTGACTCCCAGACCAGTTGGCCTTAGGGCACTGGTGAAGAGGCAGCCTTGCTATATATTTTTTATTGCCCTTGGTGATAACAAAACCAGTGTCCATTTTTCTCACCACTTTATATTTTTATTCACTTTTTTTTTATTTTTTTATTTCCTTCATACTTTTGGCTTTAAGACAAGAGCATTTCAAGGTATCCTCTACTATCCCAGGCTTTAAGACGTGTGTAAGTACGAATAGCAGGGTATCAACGTTCATAATGTTTGGCTTCCAGAATATAAACTATTTTTCAGACTTATCTTTATCCTCAGATTAGTGACGTCCTTCATCTTACTAACCCTTGGGACAACGGCTCATAACTACTTATTACTTGTTCGTATAAGAAAACTTCTAATTTTCTTGGTTTTCTTAAATTTTTCTAATCTCATAGATATAATGTTTCATTATCTAAACTTTTATTATCTTATTTATGTACAAAAATTTTTTTTATCTTTTGAAAATTTTTAAATTTTTATCGGTTAAAAATGTTTTGTGCTTATGCAAAGTATGATGCAAATGATACGAAAATAAGCACAAACCTCCCCCAAACTTGTTTTCAACAGTATCCTCACTGTTGCCATCCGCTATATCTACAAAAACCTGTAAGCTTGGGAGGAATTTATTAGTGGGGGCAAAATATTTAAGTGAAGATCCTCCCCCAAACTTATTCTTGGCTCATTATTTTGTAAAAATTTTCTTTTCAGGAGCCAGAAAATATACCCCCCCCCCAAACTTGAGTTATGCAATGTTAATCTTTGAAAATCACATGAGGGGGTCAAAAATCAATGGTCGATGCCAAACTTTGCAAAGACCGAATGTCAACACCAACCATTCGAAAATTTTATCAATGCAGTGCTCTGGTTGGTGGAAGAAGTGGGGAAAGGTTAAGTGGTGGAAGAGAGTGTGTGTGCGTCTCATTTTGGAGAGACGATGCAGTGAATGTGATGGATTACTCGCATTCTTTTTACAGTTCAAAACAAAGGGTGGAGGTTCAATTTCATTGGTTGGGATATGATTCATCTCAACACCCGTGTAATTCAAAAATGCGAGTTCATCAGCGAAGATCTCCTCAAAAGTTCCATCAATACCCCGATGAATAATGTCATCACAAAGTGCGGGGTGATATTCAGACTCTAAGAACGGTTCATAATCAGCGTTAATTGTTGACCCGGACATCTCGGTGGAAGAGTCCATATGTGTATGATACATAGTTGGGTCAAACAATAACGTATGAAAAGAGTCAAGATCAGTATCAAGAGGATCATCAAATTCGCTGCTGTCGACATCCATTAAGTCGACAGAATAGACCTGAGCAGTAGGTTCAGAGGGTACACTTCCCAACTTGTAAATGTTCAGCTCTATTGACCTATTCCTGAAGGATAGGGTCATAGAGCCGTTACGACAGTTGATGATAGCGTTGGAAGTGGCCAAAAAGGGGCGACCTAAAATCACCGGAATTTGATTCCGTGGGTTCGCTACATGCTGTGTATCAATTACAATAAAGTCCACAGGGAATATAAATTCCCCGATTTTTATTAACACATCCTCCAGTTCACCCCTAGGTTTGGTGATTGATCGGTCATCCATCTGGAGAGTGCAATGGGTTGGCTTCAACTCTCCGATACCTAGTTGCTCATAAACCGAGTATGGAAGCAAGTTAACACTAGCACCAAGGTCTAGTAGAGCACGGTTGATGTATTTTTCCCCGATAGAAATGGAAATAGTAGGATATCCAGGATCCTTACGTTTCCTCGGTAATTGTTGGGGGAAAGCCGTGTCTACAGTCTTTGCCATGAAAATCTTCTTGGGCACTTGAGTCTTCCTCTTCCTGGTGCACAAGTTCTTAAGAGTTTTCGCATAGGACGGAACTTGTTGGATGGCATCTAGGAGAGGGATGTTGATGTTAACTTGCTTAAACATGTTCATAATCTTCTCCATATGTGGACTCGATGTGTTTGCCCTTAACCGATTAGGATAAGGTGCTTTAGCAATAAGCGCTGGGTCCATCATAGGAGAAGGAAGTGGGGGTAGACATGATCCCAAAAGAGGAGTGGGGATCGTCTGTGGAGAACTAGAAGAGATGGGCTGAGGTGGCGAGCCTTTTGGGAAACGAAGAATAGGCTCGCAAGAAGGTGGTGGGGTAGAAGAACTGGGGTTAGAATTAGAAGTGTGTGTGGAAGGAAAGGTCTCAGCCGAGGTTTTATTGATTGATTTATCGGTATCATCAAACTCTTCCCCAATGTGAGTGTCAAGCATTCTTCCAGATCTCAACGTGATTGCATCCACAAGATGTGAACGGCCAGGATTGGGTAAAGGTTGAGCTGGAAGTTTCCCTTTCTCTCTTGCACGCATTTCGGCCTTTAGTTGTGCAACTTGTTCTTCCATCGATTTGATATTCTCATTTTGAGAGACAATGATCTTCATCACATTCTCGATGGAAGATTGCAAACTTGCCGTCCCTTGGATGGATTGTTTCATGAAAGTGTCCAAGGTTTGTGCTAGTGCAGAGGTATTATCTATATCGGTCAATTGCAAAGGACTAGAGGTGCAAAAGTGTTGGCCGGATTTTGGAAGTTTTGTGATTGAAAGGGGTGCTGACTCAATTGAAGTGGTGGCTGCTTTTGTGGTGGAGGGACCCTTTGGAAATTGTGTTGGGTTGGAACCGTGTTTTGAGATTGTGATTGGTTCTAAGCAAAATTAGGGTGATTCCTCCAACCCTGATTATATGTGGAAGAATAAGGATCATTTCTAGGTCTTTGAAATGCGGCATTGGTATGCTCATGACCTTGAAACGGACATTCTTCCGTCAAGTGAGACGGATCAGAACAGTATCCACAGACAGTTTTAGAGAGTGATATTTGACTTAGGGCGGCTAAAAATTTGTTTTCCATAGTCTCGAGTTTCTTTTGCATAGCCGAAATGTCAGCTCTAACTCCTATGGAAATATCATTGCCATTCCTAGACGATTGACTCACACCCTCCCACTGTAAAGATTTTTCAGCGAAATCTTCTAGGAATTCCCAGGCTTCCCCATTATCTTTAGTCATGAAGTTGCCTTAACACATGGATTTAAGGGTCTTTCTTGTGTAAGGAGTAATGCCCTCATAAATGATTCGGCACAGTTCCCATCTTGGGATGCCGTGATGTGGACATTGGACTAACAGATCCTTGAAATGTTCAAGACATTTTGAAAATGTTTCATTTGGAAGCTGGGTGAATTGATAGATTTCGCTATGGACTCGAGCTGTCTTTTGATGTGGGTAGAATTTCTTAAGGATTGCTTTGACGAATTCGTCCCAATTTGAAATGGAATGTGCTGTAGTATTATATAGCCACTTCTCGGCTAAATCGCACAAGGTAAATGGGAGAAGACGAAGACGGAAAGCATCCACAGAAAGCTGTGAAGTACCCATCATTGCGCATACATTTTCAAATTTGGTGATAAATGCATATTCGTCTTCAGACTCAAGACCGTGAAATTTTGGTAGAAGGTTGATGTATTGGGGTTTTATTTGAAAATTTTCCCCGTTGGCTGGTGGTGTGGAAAGACAAGTGGAAAGTGGGCCTCGTGTAGGATAGCACCTCTCTTGGAGAGAGATGCGAGGTGGATTCTGCGCACCAACGGACGGCGGTAGGGTAGTGGAAAAGAAGTTCGATGGAGGTGGATCCATCGATGTGGGTGTGGTGGTGGGTAAAGAAAGGGTAAATGTAGAAATACCGACTTTAGGGTCGATCGAAAGGACGCGGACTAACAGGCACTAGAATCCTGTTGTCCAGCCTATCTTGTACTAAAAAGAGTTAGTACAAGTGGCAGCGTGAATTTATAATTAGGGGAATGATGAATGTATGCGGTGTTTGTTTTGAAAATTGGACGGATTTTGGAAAATATGATGCAACACAACAAATGCAACACACAAAACCCTAAAATCTAGTGGTCGCCTAGGTCCGGCTCTAGTCCGCTCCTAACTGCCAAAAGACAAGTCGCAGGATAGAATCCTCCACTGCCTCTTTGTCCCCCTGTGGCCAGGTAAGTGCCAGGTAAGTGGGAAGGTACTCCACTACGTAAGTAGTGGGCCTAATTAATAACCAATAGCCTTCAACACACTTGCCTTAGACACCACAAGAAAACGCGGATAAGCAATGAATTACCCACGGCCTTCTTCTGTCCTAAGTGAGCGCGACGGTCCTTAGAGTCATCTCTAGATATTTTTTAATTAATGAGGGTAAATGCGGATGCAAGTTTGTGATTTTTGGGGCCTAGGAAGGGTAATGAACTCCCCACTTAATCTGGATTTGGCCGTGCCCCTTAATATCCGTATTAATTATGCAAACAACCACAAAAATCAAAACAAGCACAATTTAATTTTGCTTTTTGCGCGGCTGCGATTATTTGCAAAGAAACCTGCACAAATTTGTTAGTTGGAGCTAAAAAGAGGAGAGAAGAGAAGGTAAGAAGGTACCTGAGACAAAAATTTCACAGAGAAGCCTCCAAAATGCCGCGGTTCCGCCGCATATGGGTACTTAGACCGCGGAATCGCGGTGGAGTGAGGAGATCTCTGCATAAAAATTCCTACAGAGGCTTATGTTCACCTCAAGAGCTCTCTGGACTTCTCAGAAATTTTTTTCTCCAGCTCCAATAATTCCAGATTTCCTCGCAATCAAATCACAACACACGTATTAGGGTTTGTGCGAGTTTAGATCTAAAAATTAAGATGGAATAAATTTTTCAACTCAAATTTCAAAATACGAACAATTAGCGCACAATCCCCGGCAACGGCGCTATTTGATTGAATGATTTTCTGTTGTGTATGTAGAAAATAGTATAGAAATCACAACCAAAATATTTTGACCGCAATCAATAACGGTGTCGGTTGTAGCGCGTTAGTAAGTGCGGATCGTCCACAGGGATAGTGTAATCGTTCGGGTTTTGAATTAGATGAGTCGAAACTTTAAAGAAAAGAAAAGAAAACAATTCATGATTTGTAGTTGAAGTTCAAGAATTAGAAAATCTAGATCTAATAACAAGAAAAAGATAGAATCAAGAATTGATAGTTTGATGATTTTTCTAACCAAATATCAAGAGTCTAAATGAGGCTCGTAGGAATCGATCGGATCTATAGATGTGATGTAATCTTACAATTACGTATTCTTATCCTTCGATGAATTGATACTAGATCGATGATGATCGATCGAGAATTAGGTATTTCTTATGAAACTAGGGTTTCATCTTATCCCTTGTTCTTTCGTCGATATCATTCACATTCTAGCCTCTAGTAAATTCAAGAAACGATCATAGATCCCTAATTTCGAGCGATCACAATCAAGAAAGCATCGCAACGAAACTAGGTCATCGATTCTTGAACTTGCTAGGGTTTACAAAGCTCGTAGGACTCAAGAATCGTATTAAGATTTGTTACATCATCATTCTATTGATCGTCTCGACTCCTTTACGAGCGGAGTTTTACTCGAACATCACAACAAGAACTACAATTACAAATTGAGATCGAATCATGATGCAAGAATTTAAAGAAAGCAAGATTAAAGAATTTCACCTTTTATTTATATCAACAATTTCATTACATTCGCTCAAGAACTACAAGAGGAAGAACTCGATCGTCGATTTGGCTTCGCTCGGCTCCGTGAGTCGCGGATCGGCTTGGATCACTTGCTCGATTGGAGATCGGCTCCGCTCCTAAAAGGTTGAAGGGCTTCTTGCTTGATTGGTACTCAAGATCTTGAATTTGGAGTGGAATTAGGGTTAGGGTTTCGCACAAGCCTTGTCACTAGACTTGTGGAAGAAGATGAGAGAGATGAAGATTTAGGAATGGAATGAACAACTAAGATTGAACAACCTCAACCCTTAGATCTAGGTTCCTATTTATAGCCATCAAAACCCTAGATCTAGGATTTGAATTTTAAGTTTCCCTCCAAAAGTTTGTTGAGGAGATTTTGAATTTCCCTCCAAAAGTTTGTTGAGGAGAAGCTTCTAGATTTGATTAGTTAGGAGGGAGCTTCTAGAAGAGGTTAGTTAGGAGCTTAATTAGGATTAGATTTGCTTAATGATCTTTGCTGATCTGGTAGAAGTTTTGAGAGAATTCTGGAATTTCTCATGTATGAAATGAATGTGGGCCCTGAGAGATGAATTTTGCACTGAAAATGGGGAGGTGAATCCTTGGAACCGCCGCGGATCTGCGGTCCAAGCAGGCTCTGGCCGTGGATCCGCGGCTCTTTGTAGGCCTTGGGCTTCCATCTTTTCTGGTAATTCCCCATATAATATCTGGGCCTTGTTTTCATGTGTTGAATTTTGTAATTACTTCTGCATTGCTACCCGATCTGCATCTTTTGAGTTGGCGTAATTTTGATCAGCTCTTTGGCTTTTCTTCTGGATTTTCCTGCACAGACTTCGAAACAAGTGTTGCGCAATATAGGGATGATGCGATGCCATAAAATGTGGTCAATTTCCTTTATAGTACCGGTTTTAGAGTATAACACATGTAAGCTGATATTTCAGGACTGTTTTGCTAATATGTGAAATATGAATGCCGAACACTTCTAGATGAATGCAAAAGATGGGGAAATTGCCGTGTTAAAAATACAGTATTTTCGACTGATCAAGTGCGTGTACATGACTCAGCCAGATGGCTTCGTAGATAGTGGGAGCAGCGAAAATATGTGCAAGCTGCTTAAATCCATCTACGGTTTAAAGTAGGTATCACGGAGTTGGAACATCTATTTTGATGTTATAGTCAAAGAGTTTGACTTCATCAAAAACGTAGATGAACCTTATAATATAAGAAGGTGGCAGAGAGTAAGGTTGTCTTCCTCGTATTGTACGTGGATGGTATACTCTTGATAGGAAATGATATTCCTATGCTGGATTCGGTCAAGCTCTTCTTATCACAAACATTCTCAATGAAAGATCTAGGTGATGTCTCCTGCATCTTAGGGATTAAGATCTATAGAGATAGATCTAAACGGATACTGGGATTGTCCCAATCCAGGTACATTGACACCATACTAAAGAGGTTTAGTATGGAAGAATCCAAGCGTGGAAACTTACCCACAATCTCTGGACTCACTCTCTCTAAAGAGATGTCTCCCAAGAGTGATTTGGAGAGAGCTCGCATGCAAGGGATACACTGTGCTTCGGCAGTAGGCTGTATCATGTACGCGATGCTATATTCCAGACCCGACGTAGCATACTCATTAAGCGTAGTGAACAGTTATCAAGCAGATCCGGGAGAGAGTTACTGGACAGCTGTGAAGAACATTCTCAAGTACTTAAGAAGGACTAAAGAGATGTTCTTGGTGTATGGTAACGGGAAACTCCAGGTGGAGTCCTTTACCGATTCGAGCTTCCAGAGTGATAAGGACGACTCTAAGTCGCACTCGGGATTTGTCTTTACCCTCAATGGAGGGGCGATTTGTTGGAAGAGTTCCAAACAGGAAACCATGGCAGACTCGATGATGGAGGCTGAATACATTGCTGCCAAAGAGGCTATCTGGAAGAAGAAGTTCATAACTGAACTTGGAGTGGTTCCGTCTATTGAGCATCCAATACCTTTGTATTGTGATAACAATGGAGCTGTGGGTTTGGCCAAGGAACCCAGGTCCTATCAGAGATCCAGGCATATTCTGGGGCGGTATCATCTGATCCGGGAGATAGTTGATCGCCGGGAGATCGAGGTCAGGAGAGTTGACACGAAGGACAACACTGCGGATCCACTCACGAAGGCCATATCCCAGATACAATTTGAGAGACTCTTCGGGATGTTGGGTATGAGATACTACAACAGCTGGCCTTAGTGCAATTTGGAAATTGTTAGTTATGTATATGCCCTAGAGGCCATTATTGTACATATGATGTATATTATAGTGGATGCTTGGATATATATAGAGAGGACTTTCTTGCTCGATATGATAGTATGCTATCTGGTTGCACTTTGTCTAAACATGTTGACTTGTATTGTGTTACTGTATTGCTCTCATATGTTGATAAAGCCCTTAGGATATGTACTTGACTACTAGGACTATGATGGAGATCATACTAGTGGGGCCAGGGTAGTCTATGAGCACATCCTATAATTATACCCAGTTGAGGGTGTATCGAGACAGGGCATCGATACTCCAGAGTAGACTAGCGTATACGCATCTTGACCCATATGATGGACGATGGATGATCCCACATTCATTGGTGTTTGACATCAAAGATGGTACACGGGTGCTCAGTGGAGACCGGGTACACTGAACGGACTCGCCGAGAACTCCTAGTTGGTATTATACCCATCGTCAGATAGCAGTTCTCTGGTGACACCAGTACAGGTTAGTCTGTGGACCCGAGATCGTCATAGAGTCTTGTGTGATTCCTACTGTGCTTTGATTTCCACATTACCATGTTTAAGAGGACGTGCAAAACGGTGGCTTTTGGGTACAGTCCCGAATCATATGGAGGCAATGAGCGATAGGAGGGGTTTCGTCTCTCCCGGTATAGGGGGTTGATGTTGCACTGTGTTCAATTGGCTATAACTGGAAGTCCCTGGCCAGGGCTGATATGGAGATCTACTGGTAAGTGTTATCAGTAGTTTCTCGACCCGTTATAAGCCTCACATCGACAAGACTTATCGGTTACTGGGGTCTGACGATTACCACCCCTAAACTTGATATGCGACATATCAGACGAAGAGACCGGACTGTACGGTAGTGTTACTGATTAGATTCGCAGGAGTATGTACAGGCTTGCTTGTTGATCTTCTGATCGCTTAATACCCGGATGGCCGTTACGTTTAGATGACCGCTTGCGGCTTGTGGGTGTTTTGATATGATCATCACCTACTACCGGCGTATTGACGAGTCTTTAGAGTCCTATACAGAGGTTTCCAGGCTCAGGCGAAACGGAGTAGGAGCACATATGTAATATGTGCGGACCGAGATTGATACGTGTATGTGATACTGTATTCTATCCTCGCGATATGTGATATCGGCTGGTTATATATGATATAGCCGGGTCATCAGATCAAGTGTTGATTCGATGAAATGATACATTTTATATTAGTCGGTTATATGTGGTATAGCCGGATTATCGGATCAAGTGTTGATTCGATAATTTAATATATAATTATATATTTGATATATTAAATTACATTAACTAATATTTGCTCACTTAGGTATTTCATTTTCTCACTTTGGATACATTTAACATGTATGTGATATATGTTTATTGTATTCTTTTTTTGTTACTAAATTATATATATGTGATATGTATATTTGTAACATGCTAGGTTATACATGCAACTAGGGTTTATGAGATTCATACCATGGCTAGTGATTATGGTTAGATGTATATTTATTTTAATTAATTCAAAAATGTGGATTTATGCTTAGATATTTCTTCTTGTTGACTAAGTCCACCCTTTTGATATTTCTAAGATATTTATTAATCTAACCATAACCCTAGCTCATGGTTTATTATCTACATGAGTTAGCCATGACATTCTTAACTCTTGGTTGTATTTCTAACCTCAACAATAATTCATTCATCACTTCATCTTCTTCTTCCTCAAAAAGCTTGCAAGCTTTTTCCTTTGTGATGAAAGACTGTGAGAAAAAGAAAACTAAAGAGAGCAAAATTCCTACTTCATCATCCTTTTCTATACTAGCCATATAGATTAGTGTGTTAGCTTCACTAATTCCATATTAGTGAAGTCATAGCTTGAGTTCGTGTTTCCTCGAAATAGATCATCTTGGATTTCGAAGTCTTCAAGTAAGCATGGATCATTCACCTTGCGGAGCCTCTCAAAAGTCCGGGAGTTCTTGGATCGCGGTGAAGGGACCACTAGTTGAAGCTTGTGAATTGAAGGAGAGGACTACAAAGGTTGTAATCTCTAATCACTTAGATGTAAAGTAGTTTGCATTTCGATTCCGCATGATTCTCTAGTTAAAGATCTTGTTTTAGGGTTGTTTAAGCATGGCAAAATTTTTATTTGGCATGGATGATGCCACCCGAAACCTTGCTGTTGTGCTTAGGAACCCTACAGTAGGCTCTATCATGTATGTGATATTATGTACCAGACTAGATGTAGCTAACTCACTAGGTCTAGTGATCAGGAATCAATCGGATCTTAGGAGAATCACTGTAAAGCTGTGGAGGACAATCTTAAGTACTTGAGAAGCACTAAAAGAATGTTCTTGGTTCGAGCTTCCAGAGTGATACGGTCAATTGAAAGTCAGTCATAGGCATTTTCTTTACTCTCAGTGGAAGGACGGTATGTTGGAAGAGTTCCAAGCTAGATATCGTGACATACTTGACAATAAAGGCTGGACACATCGCTACCAACGATACTGCCAAAATGGTTGTCTGGGCATTTCTTGTTCATGAGATGAACATAGTTCCTACAATTGAGCTTCCAATAACTGTTATTGTTAAAACAATAGAGTTGTGGCTATGGCCTAGGAACGCAGGTCCCATCAGCGTTCTAGACATATTCTGAGGCAAGTATCACCTGATCAGTAAGATGGTTGATCTCCAAGGGATCGAGATTAGGAGAATTGACGCAAAGGATAACACGACGGATCCACTCACGAAGGCTTTTCCCTAGAGAGACTTATAAAGGACGTTGAGTATGAGATACCACAACAAATGGCCTTAGTACAAGTGGGAGATTGTTAGTTATATGTATGCCCTAGAGGCCATTGCTGTACATCCGATGTATATTGTAGTGGATGCTTAGACATATATAGGGAGGAATTTCTTGTTCGACATGATAGTATTCTATCTGGTTGCACTTTATCTTAACATGTACACTTATTGTCTCTCTGTTATATGTTGATAAAACTCTTAGGATGAGTACTTGGCTATCAGGATTATGATGCAGATCATACTAGTAGGGACAGGGTAGTCGGTAAATACATCATTCAAATGTTCCTAGTCGTGGGAGTATCGAGACAAGGTATCGATGCTCTAGAGTAGACTAGCATATATGCTTCTCGACCCATATGATGGGCGATGGATGATCCCATATCCATTGGTGTTTGATAACAGAGAAGGTATACGGGTGCTCAGTGAAGACTGGGTACACTGGACGGACTCGTCGAGAACTCCTAGATGGTATTATACCAATCGTCAGATAGCAGTTCTCTCGTGACACTGGTATAGGTTAGTCTGTCGACCCGAAATCGTCATAGAGTCTTGTATGATTCCCACTGTGCTTTGATTTCCACCATACCACGGTCAAGAGATCGTGCAAAAAGGTGGTTTTTGGGTACAGTTCCGAGTCACATGGAGGCAATGAACGATAGGAGGGAATTCGTCTCTCCCGGTATTGGGAGTTGATATTGCGCTATGCTCGATTGGCCTTAACAGGAAATCCCTGGTCAGGGTTGCTGAGATCTACTGGTAAGTGTTATCAGTAATTCTTGAACCGTTATGGACCTTGCATTGGTATGACTTATCAGGCAATTGGGGTCTGATGTTATACCACCCCAGGTTGTGATATGCGACATATCTGACGAAGAGATCTGACTGTACGGTAGTGTTACTGATTGGACTCGCAGGAGTATGAGCAGGCTTGCTTGTTGATCTTCTAATCGCTCAATACCCGGGTGGCCGTTACGTTTAGCAGACCGCTTGCGGCTTGTGGGTGTTTGATATGATCATCACCTACTGCCGGCGTATTAACGGGTCTTTAAAGTCCTACACAGAGATTTCCTGGTTCATGCGAAACGAAGTAGGAGCACATCTATGATATGTGTGGGACCGAGATTAATGCGTGTATGTGATACCGCATTCTATTCTCGCGATATGTGATATCGATCGGTTATATGAGATATAGCCAGGTTATCGGATCAAGTGTTGATTCGATAGAATGTTACATTTGATATTAGTCGGTTATATGTGATATAGCCGGATTATTAAATCAAGTGTTGATTTAATAATTTAATGTATAATTATATATTTGATATATTAAATTACATTAACTAATATTAGCTCACTTAAGCATTTCTTTGTCTCACTTATTATACATTAATATATATGTGATATATTTTAATTGTATTGTTTTCTTTACACACAAAATATATATGTGATATATATTAGTGTGTCATGCTAGGTTACGCATGCAACATGGATGTATGAGACTCAAACCATACTAGGTTTGATGTGGGTTTATATTTATATTTAAGTAATTCAAAATTTGTGGAGATTTTGTCATGGCTTGAAGCTTGTAGAAGTTTATAGGTTTCAGTGACTTAGTCCACTCCTTTGTCTTGCTTAAGATATTTATTAACCTAACCATTAACCTTACACCATGGTTTATTCTTTACATGAGTTTTTGTATGACTTAAACTCACCCATGGTTGCATTTCTAACCTCGTCTCATTATTCATCATCTTCTTCTTCATCTCCCTCAAGCTCTCTAGTTTTTAAGGAAGTGAAGAAATATTGTGAGAAAATTAAATCTAAAGTGAGCCAATTTCTTACTTCATCATCCTCTACTATATTAGTCATTTAGTTTAGGGTGTTTGTTTCACTAATCTACAATTAGTGAAGAGATAACATGAGCTTGAGTCTTCTCGACATAGATCACCTTCGGCCTCGAAGATATCGAGCAAGCTTGTTCATTTCTTCATGTGAACCCTTACTAGAGTTCGGGTGTTCACTACTTGGAGCGAAGGGACTACTACACGGAGCCTTTGAAGTGAAGGAACGGTCTACAATGGTTGTATTCCTCATTCACCTTAGATGTAAAGTTGTTTATATTGTAGTTCGTCTAAATCTCTAGTTAAGATTCTAGGTTAGGGTTCTTTAGAACGGCAAATTTTTGAAATTGGTATGAACGATGCCTCCCGAAACCTTGCTACCGCCCTAGGGAACCCAACAGTAGTTTCCTTTTCTTTCGAACTACTGTAAACTATGAACAATAAAAGTTGATGTAATAAACTAGTGAAGTATTTTCTTTACTTCTGTGTTGTGTTTACCGATTACCATGTAATGCTAGAACTCAAAATGTGATTACGGTAGGATTATTCTTTGATCGTAGGAGTATGGCTGGCCTAATCACTTCCCGTATCCCGTATTTTGGGAAGCAGGGCGTGAAAGTGTATTTACGTTGATTGTGTCTCCGCTGTGTGGGCGTAAGCTAGCTCCCTTGTGGGGATACTTTTTATATTATATGTATTTTACAGGGTTTTCTTCAACATTTATAAAGGAGATGCTGTCCGATTTTTAAACGACGAATATATTTTAAATCAAACTTGTTATATTTCAAACCAAACTTGATTTAATTTTAATAAATCTATTTCAAAACTTCACCTCCACTATTTCTTAAATAAAATGGTTTAGCTTCCTGGTTTTTGGTTTACTTTGGTTACGGTGGGGTCGTATAGACTTCACGTGATTCAAGTACCAGTCACGTGCGATTACCGGGTCGTGACAGTATCTCATATTATTCTCGATGTGGGATTATTCCCAATACCCCTCACGTGCAACTACAATTTTGAATTTATTATTATATTATTATTGTTTGTTGCCATATGAATTACGTAGTTCGTGTGCTCTTCATAGAGGTGCTATTAGTGGCAGCAGAATCGAATCAGGGCTTAATACCATAAAATCAAAATTGGAATGGTATATGGAAGTTGAGCTCACACGAAAGCCTATGGGCTGATAGAGCATAATATGATCGCATATGGGCTTTCGATGTATTTGAGAACTTATCCAACCAAAAGGCTTAAGCCAATTTGATGGGCTTCTCATCTATATTTTATATTCATAGGCACTTATATTATTCTCAATACTCTATTTTATCCTAACTCACACATACAACAAACCCCAACACAAAACACACACCACACACAAGCACACTACACACACCACATCAAGGGGACCCATGAATTTGTCTCGAAGTATTGAATTGTGGCCATTTCCTTTCATGGGGATTGGACCCCGCACTCTCTCAAGGAGGGGAAGTGCCATAATAAATGAGCTATTTTTTTTTTAAAAAATTTATTGAAATTAACCTTTTTCGGGGATCAAACTTGCGACCTCTTACGTTGGAGAGGAAATTGGTACCAACTGAGATATTGCTCATCGGTTAAACTCAAATCAGAGCGTATCCGTTTACGTCACTGCCATCCGCTAATAATGCATAAAAATAATTCAGACACAAGTTATGTGTCATTGGCCAAGATATTTCTTTTTGGTATCATTCACGCAGATAGGGCGTAGAAAAGTAAGCAAAGATAGCAAAGACTTAAAATCTTTTAACACACTTTTAAAGAGATTCTTCGTACGGAATTTTCATATATTTTTTTGTCTTGGTGATCCCCTTAATTTAGAAGCGTGCCTTATTTGGTATTTAATTTAATAATTGTTAACTATAAAATAAAAATCTACATAAAAAACCACTGCTTTTTATTTATATATCCGCATCTGCTCTGCATCTGAATTTTTGATACTTTAAATAGAGTTCGTGACTTGGTCAAATTTCTTAGGTAAATTGTTGAAAACCCCCCGACCCAATAAAAAGGGGGTCAAAACTCCCTGGGCTTTTTGAACTTGTTGAAAACCCTTTAGACCCATTAATTTTTCCTTGAAATACTCTAATCTTAGTGTATTTTGGTATATCCCAAAACTGCCCCTTGTGACATATATGCGCAAGTACAAGAAGACAACTGCCATTTATTTTTTTAAAAAAATCTGCAGTTGAGTTGCCTGTAACCTGTAAGTAGTTGTCAATAACTTCTATACCTAATTGTGTTTTGTTGATTTTTTTTCTTAAAGGGCTGAGTATTAAGTGCTTTTAACTTGTCGTTTTCCTTCCAAACTCATCACTTTCCCTCTAAAAGACCTATATTGCCATCAGAACAAGAAATATCCCATTCATTCTCTCCATTATCCATTATCTTCTCTCATCTACTGCACTTTCATTTCCTACCCTAACAAACTAAATCTTCAGTTGCTATCTCGCACATTGATGATGGCCCAAACTTAGAAATTAATGTGTTTTTTAAGTGGACCAAATGGTAAAGGTGCGGTCTTGACCATCTTGGAGGCGACGGCATGATTTGAATTGAAAGGAATAATCTCTTTTCGTTTCGATATGTCTATTGAGAAGTTGAAACTTCCTTATAAAATGGAGAAATATGGAGATCATAAGATTAGGATGATAAATGAAGACGACTACATAAATATGGTCTGCATCCATCAAGAGACGAACGAGAAGTTCATCGATATGCAAGCTTCTGTTGATTCTCGAGTCGTTATAAGCAGGTTTGATCTTTATTTGACTTGTTTTTGCTTTGAATAAGATACAAGACAGTTGCCTATAACTTATAAGCAGTTTCCTGTAACTTCTAAGCCACTGCAGACGTCTGGCTTCAAATACCAGACATTTGCAAAGTCAATTTCTAGAGGTATGTTTTGAAATAAAGACGTTTGGTTTCAAGAACCAGACATCTTTGAAGTCAATTTCCAGAGGCATATTTTGAACTAAGACGTCTGCCACAGACGTCTGATGTACAAAAAATTTGTTCCAGACGTATGTTGTGGTTTTCTAACCATTTGCCTGTAACTTCAGTTGCATGTAAGTTCTAAGCAGTTGCTTATAACTTGTAAGTGTTTTTTATGTAACAGTCAACACGCATCATGTTCCTCTGCTCCAGCAATTGCGCATAACCGAGTACTTGAGTTGGAATCAAGCTTGCCACCGGTGAGAGACTGAGTACTTGAGTTGGAGTCAATCTTGCCACCGGTGAGGGAAGATGATCAAATAATGAGGAACAATATCCCGGTTCCGTGGTATGAAGCAATTTAGGGCACATCTCAGATATCCAAGGGTTCTTACGAAGTTAGGACGACTATTTACCAGTTTGCTATTGCAAAACAATTCAACCTCGACTATATTAAGAACGATGGCTTGAGTGTAACAATGGCTTGTTTCTAAAGGGATAAAGGATGCTAATGGAGATTGCATGCATTGTCTTATACTCGGAGGTATAAAGTTAACATATACGTTGTTAATGTAAAAGTGTAATTATCGTTTTTTCAAATTGTTGATTATTTTAACTGTTAAGTTCTGCTAAGGTTTGTATGTTTGCATGTTTGAGCAGTTCTCTAGGGACTATATAGAGATACTGCCCAACGCACACATGTTCCGGAGAAATTTCAAGAGACGGACATTCCCCGGCTATGAAGAAATTGGTAGCCGACATGCTTGTAAATGTTTTGAGGTCGCGACCAGGCTATTAGCCAATCGAGACTAAGAAGGACTTCCATCAAAGGTTCGGGGTGAAGATTTCATACGATATTGTGTATAATGCAAATGAATTGGCACAAGAGACCCTCTTCGGCTATTATCTTCATTCTTATGATTTTTTGAGGTAGTATCAAAGTAAGTACATGGAAATTAATCCCGAGAGCGTAATTAGTATCGACAAATCAGTGGATGACAGATTCCTGAGATTATTTGTTAGCTATGGTGCTTGTATTGTTCTTATTATGGTTCATGTCATAGAATGTGACAAAGTTTTACGTTGGCTGTCACAAGCCTACCACAACCCTCACCCTTTCTCATTGACATAATCAAGGATATGTACGATGGAGTAGTGGCAAATGTCAGAACTTGCGGCGACTTAACGAGTGATTTTCCGATTACTATTGGTTTACATCAAGGATCTGCATTAAGTCCATTCCAGTTTACCATTGTGATGGATGAGCTTACTAGAACTATCCAAGATGAGGTACCTTGGTGTATGCTATTCGCTGATGATATTGTTCTAGTAAATGAGACGAAAGCAGGGGTTAATGCCAAATTGGAATTATGGAGGCAAACATTGGAATCTCGAGGATTCAGATTGAGCAGGTCCAAGACAGCATATATGCATTGCAAATTTTGTAACCAGAGAAGTCAAAACCATATTGGTATAACATTGGAAGGGCAAGAGATATCACCGAACGACCAGTTTAGATATCTAGGTTCCATCATCCAAAAGAATGGGGAGATCGATAGTGATATTAATCAAAGGATCCAAGCTGGTTGGTTGAAATGGAGGAGTGCAACAGGGATTTTGTGTGATCGTAACTTTCCATTAAAATTGAAAGGGAAGTTTTATCGGAGCGCTATTCGGCCTACCTTATTATATGGTACAGAATGCTGGGCTCCTAAGAAACATCGTACACAGAAGGTGCACGTAGCGGAGATGCGCATGCTTCGTTGGATGTGCGGTAACACTAGAAAAGATAAGGTGCGAAATGAGAATATCCGTACAAAAGTTGGTGTCGCCCTGTGGAGGAGAAGATGCGGGAAAACCGGCTAAGATAGTTTGGTCATGTGCGACGCAGACCTATGGAAGCACCGGTCCGACGAATAGATACTCTCGATATGGGCAATGGCAAAAGAGCAAAAGGGAGACCGAAGAAAACATGGATGGAGGTGATACGAAACGATATGGTTGCCAAAGGACTCAATGAAAGTATATTGTTCGATAGGAGTGAGTGGAGGCAGATGATTCATGTGCTAGACCCGGCGTGATTCTCATGTTGGTTCATGTAGCCTACCCCATATGCTTGGGATAAAAGGCTCAGTTGTTGTTGTTGTTGTACGGTGCTTGTATTGACCAATATTTAGATGACTTCCGGCCTCTCATGTTTCTTGATGGAACATTTATCAAGGATAGGGAAAAAGGCCTTCTATTGGAAGCGATTGCTTATGACGGAAACAATAGTTTGTTTCTGTTAGCTTTTACTATTTGCGATAAAGAGAATATCACCAATTGGATATGGTTTTCAGGTTAGTTGAGGATCGTATTGTTTGATATTCCTCGGGCCTACCATCCACCGCATACCCTTGTGTTTGTATCACTCTGAAAAGAGAATCAAAGAAATGGTTAGGATGTGCTTTCCCACAACATTGCATTCATTTTGCATTCTTCACTTGAAGTAGAATTTTAAAAATAGGCTCAAGGGGCTTGGTATGCAATTTGGAAGCCGAAACTTGCGCGACTGATGGAGACAGTGTGTTATCAATAAACGACAGTTGAGTTCTTGGAGGAAGATGAACCTATTGAAGGAGGAATCGATGGTTGCTTACAACGTAATGGTTGAACATTACAATTCTCAACACTGGGCTAATTGTTACTTCCCTGAAATAAAGTACAATCTCAATTCTTGCTCCTCAATACACCTGATTTGGCTATGAACATGATTGACATAGATATATATAATATCAGAGCAGTTGCCTGTAATTTCTAAGCAGTTGCCTATAACTTCTAACCAGTTGCATGTAACTTCTACTAAGTTACATGTAACATCAAATAATTTGATTATAATTATTAAGTTGCCTGTAACATCCACTGATTTGCTTGTAACCTTGTAACGTTTTGAAAATTGTTTAGGTGAAATTTCGGAAAATCGGTAAAATAACTGATGTTTCCGTAAAAACCAAGATATAATTATTTTTCAACATAGACTTAAATATACCTATTCTAGCTATGTAATTGCTAGTATTTAGTATTTAATTGGTCACTTGTAAATTTCTAGTTTACTCAAATATTTTCCTTAATTAATTATTTTAATTATTATTTTAAGCCTTCACTAATACATTTAATTAGTGATAATTACAAATTGGAATGGGTAAATCATTTTTTGTGAACCAAGACAACTTGGGAACAAGTTGTAACATGCTCTTTATTATAGAACGTGTCTCCAAAATTCTAGAGAATTTTAGGATAGAACACATTAGGAAATGAAATAAAACAAAATAATTATGAAAAGGCTTAATAGATGTATTAATTAAATATGTTTCTACACACACTCTCACCTCACACTCTCTCTCTCTACCCTCACTCCATGCATGGCCGAGCCTAGGCTGCCCCCTCCCCTAAATTTCCCCACTTCATTTTTCCCCACAAAGTCAAAGAAAAAGAAAACAAAAGAAAAGAATGAACAAAGAAACATGATGCATTAAAGAGGTATGGGTTTTGGTTGACTTGGACAATTTTCACACACAACACCATACCTCACCCTCTCCTCTCCTTGGCTGAAACTGCAATAGCAGCAGTCCCCCTTTGATCTTCTTCATTTCCATTGCTAAAATCCTCACAAATTCACTCAAAAATCAACACAAAATTCCACAAACTCCAAATCCAATCCTTACCCATTATTCTTTGGCCTATCTAGCATGGATCTTGAAGTAAAGAAGCTAATTTGGGATGTCGTACGGTGGAATACCTCAGGTGGAGTTGGGGCTGAATACCACCTACCCCGTGAGAAGTGAGATGTTATCCGGTATCGAGGTGGGGATGTAACCGATACGGATGCATACGGGGACCCACTAGAACAATGGGGAGTATCGTATTCCATTCCGAAAGAGGGAACGATCTGAACTATAAATGGAATGATACCACTCTTATAACACAGAGGCGCCTTTTGGATGAATCGGAACTCCGAAGTTTGAAAAAATCCATAATTAAGCATGCTTGAGCCAGAGAAATTCTGGGATGGGTGACCTACTGGGAAGTAGCCCCGGGTTCATTCAAAGGAACAAAACCATGCGGTTTCGGCCAGAGCGGACAATACCATCTGTGTTTGGGGTGGGTCGTGACAAATATGGTATAAGAGCCGGTCCCTCAAAAGTTAGTCTGTGGTTCGAGGACGAACCATTGTTCTAAGTGGGGGGAATGTAATACCTCAGGTGGAGTTGGGGCTAAATACCACATACCCCATGAGAAGTGAGATGTTATCTAGTATCGAGGTGGGGATGTAACCGATACGGATGCACACGGGGACCCATCAGAACAATGGGGAGTATCGAATTCTATTCCGAAAGAGGGCACGATCTGAACTATAAATGGAATGATACCACTCTTATAACATAGAGGAGCCTTTTAGATGAATCAGAACTTCGGAGTTTGTAAAACTCTGTAGTTAAGCGTGCTTGAGCCAGAGAAATTCTGGGATGGGTGACCTACTGGGAAGTAGCCCCAAGTTCATTCAAAGGGACAAAACCGTGCGGCTTCGGCCAGAGCGGACAATACCATCTGTGTTTGGGGGTGGGTGTTCACACCATAATATTGTTTTATTATATTCCCCATTCTTATTCTTTTTATAAATAAACATGTGTTTTTGACGCATGTCTGCTACATATTACAGGTAACAGGTTCTTGGAGCGAAAATAGTGAAAATGATGAAAAGACGATGCAAAAGTGGACTTTGACCAATAAACAGAAGACTCTTGATCAAGCCTACATCAAAGATAAAATTCACAAAGTACAAGGCAATGCAAGGTCCAAGATTACAAAGCAAACGGTTAAAAGTCCACTGCAATTGTTCACTGGAGATCTGGAAGAAATAAAGAAGCCAAATTGAATAAAGATCCAAAGAAATAAAAAGCCCAAGAAGCCCAGAATCAGTTCCAAAATTTTCAGACATAAAATTTTACCAAAGCTTGGAGTCTACTTTGACTAGGTCTTCCTAAGGATATTTTGGTAAATGTAGACGTGCGAATCAATTGTAACCTAGGGTTTCCTATCCTCTATAAATAGGAACTCTAAATCATTGTAAAGACTATGCCTCCCTATGCCCCTTTCTATGAATAAAATTTAGAATTCTTTTGGAGAGCATCGATATCTCTTTTCATTTCAGAAATTCATATCTGACAAATCTTGTGTTGATATTTGGAGAGAGCCATCTGTAAAGTAAGTAGGTAATTTCAATTCTTGCCCTAGGTAATTTTTCATTCTCTGCCCTAGATTAATTTCAATTCTTGCCCTAGGTAATTTTTCATTCTCTGTCCTAGATTAAATTTAATTCCTTGCCCTAGTTAGATAGTTAGATCTTTAATTCAATTGCCCTAGATTAATTTAGTTTTTAGATTTAATTAATCCATTCACACCGTTCGGAATTAACTCGTTTGAGCAATTAGGAAATTCACAACATCCCTGTGGACCGACCCGTACTCACCGGCTAGCTGCAAAGCGACGCCGTTCTTGATTGCGGTAATAGATAGTTTTTGAGATCAATCAAATGGCGCCGTTGCCGGGGATGGCGTGTTATTTCCTTTTTGCAATTTCGGGTTAATCTAAAATTAAAAAATCATAAAAACTGAAAAATCAAAAAAAAATATATATAAAAATTTATCATTTTGTTATTTTGTGAAAGGTATCTTTGTTTGAATTTTGCAGGATCTACAATCAAGTTCGGATCTGGAAATCTTCAGAGATCAAAACAGCAAATATCAAATCCGAACAAACAGAGGAATATCACAATAGACAACAGAAGAAATTTGGAGGACCAAGTCAACAAGAAGAACCGCGGTGATCTGGTGCACAAAAAAAAATCTGTAAGTCTTCCGATCTCCTCCTCTGCAAATCTCTGATATCTCCTCTGAAAAATCTCCTGCAGGATTCTTTGCGCTTAAAAATCTTCCCCTTTCCAATAACAAATCTTGTGCAGGATTCTTTGCGCCGTGCTTAAAATAAAAAATTGATTGCAAGTGATTTTTTTTTCTTTTCTGTTTTGCATATCTTTAAAACTGACTTTAAGGGGCTTTTGACCAATTCAGATTGGGTGAGGATTTCATCACCCTTCCCAGGACCCCAGAAATCACATAAGGCATTTGCATTGACCATATCTTAATTAAAAAATACTAGACTCAGCCCTAAGGACTTCGAGCTCAATAGGACAGAGGACTAGTTAGGCATCGGCCGTTAATCCTAACCTGACTTTGCGGTGTCTAGGCAAGTGTGTCTAAGGCAAGTGGTTACTTAATTAGGACCGCTACTTATAGCGGGGAGCCTCTCACTTACCTGGCACTTACCTGGCCGCAATTGGCGGTGAAGAGGCGGTTTGATGTTCTATTTCTAGACCTTTGGAACAGTTAGGAGCTGTCTAGCTGACCTAGGTGACCCTAGATCTAGGCCTGATTGTGCATTTCTGGTTGATTGCATTTGTGTCTAAGCCCTTTATTGAAATTTTTTTTGCAAACAGTTTCAAATAAAGAGAAAAAGAAAAAAAGGAAAATTTTTATAAAAAGACTTGCAACTTTTGTCGCTAAGAAATCCGCGCATCCCACTTGCACCACCTACCTTCTTTCTTTTCTCATTCTTTTATCATGGGTACCCCACATCATAAATCTCTTGCCGAACTTTGGTATCCCGAACCTAACTTTGCCTCGTACGTCAATTGTTTCGGTCGATTTAAAGAAGATCCCTCCGTGCCCAAAATTTCTTTGAAAGATCAAATAGAAGCGTCTAGGAGAAACAGTTTGACTTTGCAACCCACTTTGTGTCAACCATGTCAACCTTCACCACCTTCGTACGTTGATGCCACTTTTTCGAGTCCAGCTGTAACTCCTAAACCGATGTCCATTGCTGAGCATATTGCTCAATCTCGTAGCCGATCTTTCACCCCTCTCCCCTCATCTAGTTTTAGGAATCAACAAGTCCATTCACCTTTTTATCCACATGTTGACCCTACCCCTGTCCAACCACCCACTTCCTACCAGTCCTACCCGACCTTCCCACCTTCACTAGGCACTGTTTCTACACAGCCTTTTGGAAGTTTCACGTATCCAAACAGTTTTGAATCTTTTACCGAAACCCCTCCACAACCCATGTCTAGTTTGGAACAGTCGTTGGAGGCTTATATTGCAGCAACAAACAAAATGGTTAGGAATGTGGATGCGTCCATTGCCGCTCTTATGCAACCTACTAAACCGGCAGCTAGTTTCCAACTAGCTTCAAATTTTTCAATGTATAAGGAAGCGGTTGGACAGAGTGCGAATTTGAGAGGATTTCCAAATCAAACCTACCCTTACCCAATTGAAGCCCAAAACTCCAGTTTTCCATCGATTGTCCCAAATGATTCATCAGTTAAGGATAAAAATGAGTTGTGTGATTTTGTAGTGCTTGATTTGCCAAATTGTGAAGAACCCATTTCGAGTGAAACCACACTTAATCCTTTCGATCTTTACACCTCCACTCTAGAACCTAAATCGATAAATATCCATGTTTTTGATGAGGTGTCAGAAAATATTGATTTTCACTTGATTGAGGATATAAACGCCGGGAATATTTTGGATGATGAACCAGTCGATTTGATTGAAATTTTATGTCCCATTCATCATCCCGAGTCATTAAATGGTTCTCCCGAACTTCATATGCGTCTTGATTTTGATGATAATGGCATGGATGAGTTAACTATTGAAGAGACTTATGAGGATAGTATTGAGGAGAGTCTTGAGGATAATATTGAGGTTGAACCATTTTTGTTTGATGTGTTTGATTTTCCAATTCATCCTCCTGAACCTTTAACTGTTATATCACCCTCCCTCCTTTCCATCGTTCCGACCACGCAAAAGATCACGCTTGAAGACTGTGAGCTTGAAAAATTTCCCTTTGAATCTGACACAGTTCTCACAGCCTATGACACTTACGAGTGTTTCACTTTTTCGGACGATGTTGAAGACTCACCGCCCGAGTTTGAGTCCTTTACATTTTCAGATGAGTTAGTTGAACCATCAGACTCGGTTGCTTACAGGCGTTTCGAACCTTTGTTGGAATCTTTCTAGTTCGAGACAGTTTACTACGGTGAGAATGAGACTATCCCTAATTCACTCCCTTTCGTCCTTCCTATCGTTCCGACCGTATAAGAGACCGTTACGCTTTCATCTCCAATACCAAGTGCGGCGTACCCATGCCTTCTTGCGAATCTTGAGGGATTTGACCCCATTTCTCGACGGGTTGATAGGTTAGCGCAATCGCTTTTAACACATCGGTCATCACAAATTGCACTAATTTATTCACTCGATTTACACCCTCAAGATCGTACTCCACTTCTTTCTCTTTTCCGCCATTCTTCTCCCCCACCGAGACCGTATCCCGTTTCTACCTCCACACGGTCTCGTGTGCTTCTCATCTCTTTTCTTTCCACTCCATTCTTTCACCAACTCGACCATTACCACGATAAGATTTTTGAATGGTTGGTGCTAACTTTTTGCTTGTGTAAGGCCAAACTTAGGTTTAGGGGGAACCTTGTTGTATATATGTACATATATTTTTATTGTTTTCTATAAAAAATAAAAAAAATTCAAAACATTAAAAAAAAAAATTGCAAATAAATAAACAGGGGAGTGTCGGCATTTTGACCCTCTTGATGTAGCGTGACAGTGAGGACACTGTCAAGTTTGAGTTTGGGGGTATGCTCGGTACGTCTTCTTCCTTCGCATTCATATGTATATTTTTGCATTTGCTTACTTATTTTTAAAAACCCATAAAAATTTAAAAATTATAAAAATTATTGTATTCAATTTTGGCTAATTGACTTGAGTTTGACAAATAGGTTAACTAGCTACGAACAACTAGATCTTAGACTTAGTAAATTAAAAACCCTAAAAATAACCTTTCTTAAAGTTTAACGGTAGAAAGTATATGTCTTTGTAGTTTATTTAGAAATAGGCAAATTTTGGGTTCACTTCTTGGGCTAAGTCGAAACAAAGGAAAAGTATTGATGTTCTTATTAGAGTATAAATTTGAAAAATAGTTCCTAACTTAAGTCTAGATTCTGAAAATGTATACCCTACAATTTGCACAATCACGCACCTTGAAACTTGGAATAGTAGAGGAGACCTTGAAATGCTCTTGTCTGAAGTCCATAGTACGAAGAAGGTGAAATAAAAAAATACAAGTGAAAAGAGAAAAAAATGAACACTGGTTTTTGTGATTACTTAAGGCTGCAAAAATAGAAAAATATTTAGCGAGGGTGCTTCATCACCTAGTGCCTTACACCAACTGGTTTGAGAGTCACTGCTAAAGCCTTGGGTGTTGCAAGACTAGGAATTACGCTTTAAAGTGCAAACGCATTTTGTAATCGGTCGTTGGTACCTCAAGAAGTATTAACTATCACATGAAGGATGTGTAAGCAAAATTCATTTAAAAAATCACCAATTAGTAAGTGCTTTGGACAACGGACAAGAGTACGATTGCTTGATTTGAATTTCCAAGTGTAGGGGTGATTTATACACACACGTGGGGATATGTGATTGGGATTTAGATAAGAGAGAGGAATGAAGAATAGAAATTATATCTTTAATAGAGTTGATAAAAATTCCTAAGTGGAGATGGAACCCTAGAAGGAAAACTTAAGAGATGCCGAACGCTAAGTAAGTCTATAGAACATATATAATCTTAAGTTAAATGATGAGGAAGTGTGAAGAATATGGGTGGATAATTTACGCAACGATAATAGAATTCCTTGTTGGGAAACCTAATTGGAGAACAAAAGTCGAAAAGCCAAATTGATAGGATTTTGTGGGTAGTATCCGCTGAAAACCCTCAGGAGACAACACTCCTCCTACTAGAGACACCTAGAGGTTTAACGGCTTGTTGCACGAGCTCAGTGCAATCGCGTTTCCCTGCGAAAGTGCAGATAGGTTTTTGTAGAGAATAAAAAAAATAAGTTTGCTCAAGGACGAGCAAATGATAAGTTTGAGGGTATTTGTTCACACCATAATATTGTATTATTATATTCCCCATTCTTATTCTTGTTAGAAATAAACAGGTGCTTTTGACACATGTCTGCTGCATATTACAGGTTACAGGTTCTTGGAGCGAAAATAGTGAAAATGATGAAAAGACGATGCAAAAGTGGACTTTGACTAACAAATAGAAGACTCTTGATCAAGCCTACATCAAAGATAAAATTCACAAAGTACAAGGCAATGCAAGGTCCAAGATTACAAAGCAAACGGTTAAAAGTCCACTGCAATTGTTCACTGGAGATCTGGAAGAAATAGAGAAGCCAAATTGAATAAAGATCCAAAGAAATAAAAAGCCCAAGAAGCCCAGAATCAGTTCCAAAATTTCCAGACATAAAATTTTACCAAAGCTTGGAGTCTACTTTGACTAGGTCTTCCTAAGGATATTTTGGTAAATGTAGACGTGTGAATCAATTGTAACCTATGGTTTCCTATCCTCTATAAATAGGAACTCTAAATCATTGTAAAGGCTATGCCTCCCTATGTCTCTTTCTATGAATAAAATTTAGAATTCTTTTGGAGAGTATCGATGCCTCTTTTCATTTCAGAAATTCAGATCTGACAAATCTTGTGTTGATGTTTGGAGAGAGCCATCTGTAAAGTAAGTAGGTAATTTCAATTCTTGCCCTAGGTAATTTTTCATTCTCTGCCCTAAATTAAATTTAATTCCTTGCCCTAGTTAGATAGTTAGATCTTTAATTCAATTGCCCTAGATTAATTTAGTTTTTAGATTTAATTAATCCATTCACACCGTTCGGAATTAACTCGTTTGAGCGATTAGGAAATTCACAACATCCCTGTGGACCGACCCGTACTCACCGGCTAGCTGCAAAACGACGCCGTTCTTGATTGCGGTAATAGATAGTTTTTGAGATCAATCAGTGGGTCATGACAAACCTCAAGGTAGTTGCCTATAACATCTAATAAGTTGCTTGTAACTTATAATAAGTTGCATGTAACATCTATTTATGTGTTTGTTGAATGCAGGTATGGTCATATTACATCAAATGTTGTTGAATCATATAATAACTAGATACGTGAGGCCCACACTTTTCCTATTCTTCAAATGGTGGACAACATAAGAGTATGTTTGATGGATCGCTTCAATAGTCAACGAGAAAAAACCGAAAGGTGGACTGGAGTGTTATGTCCCAATTCGGAGGACATTCGGAATAAAAATTTGGAGGTAGCTAGGGTTTTTTTTTGTTCATCAAGCTGATACGGAACAACATGAGGTCTTTGAAATTAAAACTGTTCAGATCAATGTGTCGGCTCACTCATGTACATGCCGAGAATGGAATGTTAGTAGGATTCTTTATAGACATGCTTGCGTCGTAATCAATTTCTTAAAACAATCAATCTATAACTACTGTGTCCTTTTCTTGACGATCGAACATTTTACTGCGAGTTACGCGAATACAATTTACCCAATACCTATATTTGACAAGCCAACGGTCACGGAAAAGAACACTGAGATCCAGACTCTTTTGACGAGAAAACGGCTGGGAAGGCCCCCTACGAGACACATAAATAACAGGGATATTCCAAAGAGTAAGATGAATTGTGTTAGGTGTGCCAACAAGGATCACAATAGAGCAACATACACTGCTTCGATTTTTTAAGATTAAAATAGTTACATGTATGTATTTTGTTATATATTTATGTATCAACCGTCGAGTTTCGTGGACCTTTTGTACTAAAATATTACGATGTTCGTTATAATTTTACTGTAAAATTTTCTATTGGTTAAGTATGCATCTAAATGAAATTTATAAACTGTTTTATGAATTCCTTTATTTGCAGTTGCCTGTAACATCTAGACACCTTCCTGTAACTTCTGATAAGTTGCCTGTAATTTCTAGGCAGTTGCCTGTAATTTCTAACCATTTGCTTGTAACTTCTAGGCTGTTACTTATAACTTGTAAGAAGTTGC
Source organism: Agapanthus africanus (assembly GCA_030015575.1). Classification (NCBI taxonomy): domain Eukaryota; kingdom Viridiplantae; phylum Streptophyta; class Magnoliopsida; order Asparagales; family Amaryllidaceae; genus Agapanthus; species Agapanthus africanus. The sequence continues at coordinate 458,245,649 of JASDDO010000012.1, read as the reverse complement.
CCCAGACGTCTCTTGTTACAAACAGAAACTGATATTTTGAAAATTTCCTTTCGAAGATGTCTGCAGTTCAAAAATTTCATAAGGAGACGTCTCCTTAGTCGTCTATGAAATAGAAACAGAAATTTGAAAATGGAAATTTCCTTCACCAGACGTCTGTACTCAATTTTGTTATTGAAATTTTATTTGAACATAAGATTATACATGAATAGAGCATAACAAATGAATAATTCAAGCATGATATGAAGCGTAATGAACTAATACATAATAATAACAGAAATAAGATGGAGGTTACAAACTTCATACAAAATAGTAACTAATACATAAGTAACCGGATAATCATGGTCGTTCTTCCTGATTTTGTGGGTCTTGAGTACTTCTGAATTGTGGCGGAGGGGGAATTTTACATTTGCTATAAAAATATTGCATGTGGTAATCAAGATAACGATCCAGATGCCCCTTAATCCGATCCACAATTCAATTTTCCAATCCTTGATAGTCGAAGTCTTGAAAGATTGCTTGAGTAAGAATATCAGCGGGAATTTGGGGAGTACGAAAGGAGCTTGGTTGTTGTGGAGTCGAAAAAACCAACTTCATCAAGCTAACATCCCTCGCTCTAAAATCGACATCAGGCCTTACTTTATCCTATGATCCACGCAAATCGATGTTGCGATATTCTAACAGTTTAGTAATAGCCCGTCTATAATATAAATTCCCGTGTCCATCCGATACTTCCCACATGCTATGAATGAGAAAGAGAGGAAGATTTACCGGAATGTTCATGAGAATACAATAAGTCATGAGCTTGTGGCATTCATATAGTGTGTCTCTACTTCCGGACTTAGGAAAAACGGTGTGGCAAAGAAGATTGGCAAGAACCTTGACACGCTTGGTTAGGGTTTTGGTTTTTTGATTTGCAAAAAGATGGGGGTTAGCTCGACCATGAAAAAACATTGAAGCATTTTTCTTATCAAAATTTTCTGAATACTTATAGTCGCTCAAAGTGTTAGAGTAAATATCGGCACCTTCACTAGGAATGTTTAAAGCCCTGACAAGGGTTCTCGGAGTAAAATTGAAAGTGGTGCTATTAACTTTGGTTTTTAGTTTGGTGGGATCTTCATTTGTACCGGTAAGATTTGCATAAAATAATTTTAAGGCCTTGTCGTAAGTTGGACAATTTAGAGTCAAGAAAGACATCCAACCATGTCTTTCAAAAAGGTCATGAAAATAAAATTCAGTTAAATCTCTAAACAAGACAATAGAACCAGTATGAATGAGTTTAGAAATTAAAGACTGAAACTTCGTTTTACAATCGAGAAAGAGACCGACTTCTTGAGATTCATCGGTTGATAGACCTTTTCTTTTCTTCGAGGATGATTCTGCGATAAAGCGCTTATCCATTTTTGGAGCCATGAGAACTTTTATAAAGAAATTTATGAAATTTTGGATGATTTCTAGGGTTTTTGAGTTTTAAGGAATAGAGGAAGAAGGGAATAAGTGAGAGAGACAGACGTTTAGGCTTATTGAGAATTTGGGGGCCAATTATATATATATATATATATATATATATATATGGGGGTCATGGACAGTTAGGATTAGATTAGAGAAAATCGAACGATCAAATTTCATCTGATCATTTCAAAAAATTGTCCGTGCAGACGTTTGGTTTAAAATACCAGACGTCTCTGAAGGCAATTTCAAGAGACATATTTTTCCTGTAACTTCTACATGGTTGCATGTAATTTCTAAGCCGTTGCCTGTAACCTATAAATAATATGCTGTAACTTGTAAGCAGATACCTGTAATTTGTAAGCAGATACCTGTAACTTCTGAGCAGTTGCATGTAACTTTAAGCAGTTGCTATTTTGAACTGGAGACGTCTTCCACAGACGTCTTCAATACAAAAAATTTGTTTCAGACATCTAGATCAGTTGCCTGTAACTTCTAAGCAGTACATAATTTGAATTGGAGTCGTCTTCCACAGAAGTCTTCAGTACAAAATATTTGTTCCAGACATCTGGATCAGTTGCCTGTAACTTATAAGTAGTTGCCTATAATTTCTAAGCAGTACATATTTTGAAACGGAGACGTTTTCAGTACAAAAATATTTGTTCTAGACGTCTGGAACAGACGATTGGATCAGTTGCCTGTAACTTCTGATAAGTTGCTTGCAACCTTTAATAAATTGCCTGTAACAAAAGCTATATAAAACTGATAACGTCAACAAAAATATCATTCATATCATAGCAATAGCTTACTCGGCTATATAAAACAGATAACGTCAACAAAAATATCATTCATATCACAGTACCGACCAACATTGGATATATAAAACAGATAATATCAACAAAAATATCATTCATATCATAGCATTAGCCAACACCGGCGATATTAAAGTAAATATGTCAACAATTTTGAACACTCATTAAACAAACCAATAACATATAAGCAATTTGTCATCATCACTCAAAACAATTAATAATATCAGAGAACATCGGCTAAATACAAATAGATGAATAGATGAATACAAATAGATAAATATAAATACTGAAACAATATCAAGCCGTTTCTGGCTCATTGGCCAATATAATTTAGTCCGTAAATATCGGCCTCCGCCGCTCTAACGTTTTTCCCTTCAGGGCATCCGGAATCCGCGGATTCTCGATCAATGCCTTCATGAATAGGTACACGAAGATGCCATAATTATCACTATTAACCAACAACGTTAACAAACGCATATCATTATAACCCTTAACAATCAGAAATGTTAAAAAAACTTGTAAAAAAAATACTGCTTACCAATTTCCTTGTATCGGGTAAGGGACAACAGTAAATTGAAATTCATTGTAACTCCTATACTCGTCGTATTTGTTCGTCCAAAAATGATAAAGGAACGACAAGAATAGCTTAGCCTCTTTCTCCCAATGGGGGCCGCGCTTTAGTGAAGAATAATGCCGCAATTCTTTTGCAGCAAAGTCTATAACAAGCAACGTCCAATAGCCGATATAACATATCGGGGTCATGATGTGAGTACTGGGGACTGCCATACATCGTCAACATATATGTTCCATGTATATTGATTCATGTGCACCTTTCTGGATTCATCCGGATCAACAATTATGCCCTGCCACAAGTATTTAACTTGTTAATAAATTGATAAATGTAATCAGGAGAACCAGATGAGATGAGTAAGCATTACCATTATCCACGGCCTTACAAAGGCAAATGGAGGTACTGTTGCGGCAGGGGCCAAAAACTTCATCAAGTTATCTGCCAATTTGACAAAGAGTCTGTCACCTATAAAGAGTTCACATATTTATAAGTTGCCTGTAATATCTAACAAGTTGCATGTAACTTCTAATAAGTTGTCTGTAACATATAATAAGTTGTATGTAATATCTATTAATTTGATTATAATATTTAATAAGTTGCATGTAATTTCTATAGCAGTTGCCTGTAACTTCTAAACAGTTGCATGTAATTTCTATTAAGTTGTAACTTAATAGAAATTGTAACTCCTATGGCCGTTGCTTGTAACTTCTATAGCAGTTGCCTCTAACTTCTTATAAGCCGCATGTAACCTTTAATAAATTGCATGTAACTTCTAAAAACGTAACGTGTCTCCCACCTACTTCCCGGTTAATAAATCGAAGAGCTTGCAGCGAGAAATATAAACACGACTAGTTGGGTCAAAGTGTACTACCCTCGACGAAATACGCTCCTTCAAAAAAGCGTCGACAACAACTCTATGAACCTTCCCGAGCTCTTCGATATGCTCTATTACGGGATAAGCAACAAATGTCCTATCCCCGTAAACCTTCGCCAGCATGTCTACAGATAATGTAAAGAGTTTCGGTTAATACACTAAAGGGTATTGTATCTTAAATTATTTAGACAATTTCCACACATAAGAATTATAGTTTACATGGATATTATACACAAAGAATTATAGTTTACAAGCAACAAACAACACAATTATGATAATTTCCCAACTGTTTCCTATCTGGCGACTTAGGATCTATCATCTTTTTTGGGCGTATCTCTCCGTAATGGCCGAAGGACTTATGCATTTTGGTTAATGCATCGGCCGTGGCGATGGCACGTGCATTCTCGATGGTGTCGTCGGCGTTGGAAATTTCTATCACGGTTTCTGCTTCCGCTTTCCCCATGTTCCTTTTTTTCGCCGCGGTCACCCATACCTTCTTAATTTTCGCAATCACATATTATTCCTCGTTTAGATACTTGGACCACTTTCGGTCCTGTCTATTCTTCACTCGTTTCTCGAAACTTTTGGTGTTGGACTTATAGACGACCGCTTTCCTCTTGGGTGGTGGTGCAGGGGTGACCGCGGAAGACTTAAACATATCATCAGCACCCTCGATAACTGGCTCCTTAGCTGCCTTCAAAATATTTCCCTCATTAGAAGCAGCTGCAACTATTTCCTTCTCAACTCGAGCAACCGGTGGGGATATAGTAGTAATACCAAAACTGTCATCGAAACCGCCATCAGAGGGGCTAACTTCGTCCTCATCCTCACTCTCCTCCTTCTCTTCCACTACTCCATCCTTCTCGGCTTTCACTGTCTCCAATGCTGCTTGATACTTGGAAAGGACCGTTTTATGAAGCAACTATTTTTCGCACAAATATTCTTCCAATACGTCGCTTGTGCTTCAAAGGACATACCCTTCGCAATGTCCTTCTCATTTGGCTTCTTAACGGATCGTTCCTTTAGAATCTGCACCAATGAAGACCATAATATGTTATAATCAAGTTATTAGAGATTATATGCAACTTAATACAAGTTACAGGCAACTATTATAGAAGTTACATGCAAGTGCTTACAGGTTACATGCAACCATAAACAAACTTCCTTAAAAAACCACATCAGACGTCTGCAACAGACGTCTGGAACAAATTTTTTGTACTGCAGACGTCTGGAGTAGATGTCTCCAGTTCAAAATATGTCGATGAAAATGGACTTCAGAGACTTCTGGTTCTTATAACCAGACGTCTAGTATTTGTGTAAGGATATTTAGAAGTTACATGCAACTGCTTACAAGTTACCAGCAACTATTTAGAAATTGCAGGAAAATATCTATATATACACAAATTACTTTTTTTTTTAATGTAAATAGAGAATATACAACATACCGATGCAGTTGTTGTGTCGTCGTCTCTTGCTATGCTCTTTTCTTGCTCTTCTCTTCTCTTGTGATATAGAACTGGAGTATCAGCGGAATATTTCGACGCAACCACATCCCCCTCCGGCGTACAAGAGACCCTCTTTCTTTTCATTGTCTCCTCCAATCCCGACAACTTCAACGATGTACTGAATTCCCACCACATACGGCTAGTTTCTTAGCGTCTATGTATGTCGGTTGTCTCAAACCTGTGATAGTATAATACCATATCTGCAAACAAATATACATCACAGTCGCATTATTAATATAAAATTATCATAACACATCTACCAACAATATTAATTTATATAGTTTATACTTTGCGTACAAATATAGTATAATCTCTATGATAGTTTGCATGTATTTACGGCGAGAAGAATACGACACCCGGGCAACTGTGCAGCCTTAGCCTTCAGGCTAAGCTTAGTCATGACACCATCCATTATCATCTCGTGCACCGTTTTGGCCTAGTTCACACTCGGCACTACCGATAGCTCAACGTATGGGAATGCATCTCTAGGGATGGTCAGAGATGTAACGGGTATCCAAAATAACGAAAGCTGATAAAGAATCAGCAAAGACATGAAATCGTACATTACTTATGGAGTTTTATCCGGGACAGTCCGCTTCAAAGCAGCCTCCAATATTGTAATGTATGTTCTTTCACTTTTCTCTATGTTAAAATATTTTTTTCGAAGCTGGGTGATATCACGTTTACTCTTCATGTCTTTGCCCGCCTTTGGCAAGTCGGTGTGCTCGCTACCCCAATTCACAAAAAATTTATGCAAGGTGCCTTCAAAAGAGAACTCGCCAGTGCCTAGATTATAATAAAAGATAAGCCTACATAAGGTAGGTCTATCTTGACCCAAAGTTAGCAGCTTCATGTTATGGTGGAATGGAGTTTTATTTAGCCTCCGTATGTGCTGATGGTGAATGTGTGGCTTCAACCTGCCCATGAAGCTGTTGTGGCGGACGACGTCGACATACGTTCGGATGGCGGGATTTTCTCCATACTTTCTTATGCAGAAATCCAAATTTAAATATTAAATCATAGCTATTAATTTTTTAAACTGAAAATTATAGGCAACTGCATAGAAATTACAAGTTACAAGTAAGTTCTCACAAATTACTGGCAACTGTTTACAACTTACAAGAAACTGCCTAGAAATACAGGCAAAAGCTTAGAAGTTACAGGCAACCACATCAGACGTTTGTTCCAGACGTCAGGAACAAATTTTTTACACTGAAGTCGTTTGTGGCAGACGTCTCTAGTTCAAAATATGTCTCTGAAAATTGACTCCAGAGAGACGTTTGCAACGGCTTAGAACTTACAGGCAGGTGCTTATAAGTTACAGGAAACTTCATAGAAGTTACAGACATATACTTAGATATTACAGGAAAATAATTTTCCTGTAATATTTTGCCAACAACAAATGAAAATTAGCACTTGCCTGTAATATCTATAAAATCTATAAAGTTACCTGTAATTTGTAAGCAGTTGTCTGTAACATGCAGGGAATTTTGGTACATATTACAAGAAACTTTGGTAGATATTACAGGAAACATTATAGACGTTACACGAAACATTATAGATGATTATAATTTTTTTTTGGAAAGAAACAACTATAATGTTTCGTGTAACGTCTATAATGTTACCTGTAATATCTACCAAAGTTTCTTGTAATATGTACCAAAATTTCCTACATGTTATAGGACAACAGAAAGAGTATGAACTTTATCTAATTTGTTTCTTGGTAGCTGTCAATTCCTCGGCCGTTGTCGACATTGTCAACTCCAATTCTGGAGCCACTGATTTAGCCGACGTCTCTTTCTCCAATTCCAAGACCTTATCATTTGATTTAGACGTCATTCTGCAGGGAGTGCTAAGGTTTTCAACGAGAGGCGACGACAGGCGGGAGGCTCTAGGGTTTTCGACGAGAGGGAAAGGGATCTAGGGTTTTCAATGAGAGGACGACAACGACAAAGAGAGCATGGGTTCTCTGAGGAGCTCGAGCGACGGTGATCTCGAGTGACAGACAGAGCGAGAGAGAAAGAGATTTTTGAATGGGGGTATTTTCGTCCCTCCGCCAAGTAAAAAAAGCCAGGCCTTGGGCTATGGATTTTTGATTAAATTTTTGAACGGTAGCCTCTTTCTTCCTATTTCGAAAACACCGGAGGCTTTTTGGCACCTTTTTCTTGGACCGGGAGCTTTTTGAACAATTTTCCCAATTTCGTTTTATTTTAGGGCTGCATACCTAAAATAGCACTAGGAGGGAGAAATTATTCCAAAAAATATTTGAAAAAAGAAAAAAAAAGGTTAAAAGAAGAAAGAATTTGGGTAACTGCTATATAATCCTCCATGTTGCAGCGGTTTAGATGATGCTTTGTATAAAGTGGCATGGTACGAAATTTCCCGCATTAGCGACTTGAAAAGTCAATCATCTATCGGTTTTTTGGATATCGAAACACATGTCATATGTGACCACCATTTTCCATGTGCAGAGATTCTTTGCACATTCTTTTGGCACTGTAAAGTGTCATACCGTTAGAAATGGTTAGTTATGCAAGCATTATATTCAAGAGCGAGTGACATCCAATTCATGTAAAAATTCATGTACACATATACAAGTATATGACGGTTAAGATGGTTGGTGTCGATTATCGAAAACATTCGACGACTTTTAGAGCCGGACAATATGGCAAATTTTCTACCATGTCATATTTTATACTAAGAAATAGGTACTCTGAAGTACTCCTTTTTACTAGTTAGTTACCTTCGCTTAACCTCCAAATGCAACTCTCTAACCAATACTTCCGTATAAAGTCATGCAGGATTAGGAACAATTGATTTTGACTAGCCTTTAAAATGGAGATCAACTGAAATTAGTTAACCAGTATCGAGGCGGAAAATCTTTAGGTATTAAAGTGTAACATTGGTTAAATAAATTGAAGGATTATTTAGCAATTTACCAAAAAACTCTTATGGATAAAGATGAATTGAATCAAATTTGTATTCCCTTTAACATGAATGACATGTTTCACGTTAGTAACGATATTTTTCTACTTTAATATACTTCATATTTTCATGGTTCTTTTACTTATTCTATGCACTTGAATAATGGATTGTGTTTCATTGGCAAATTACATCATATATGCTTCATAAACACGGATCATGAGTGTCGAGAATGTACTATTGCAGAAATGCAATATATATGATTGTTGAGAATGTGATATTATGGAAATGCCATTCTTTTGCATCGGTAAGTCAGCTCTAATAAGTCTGCAATTAGCAGTCAAACAAAGTTTTGAAGATGTTCCAAATTAGCTGTTATTTTGCTTTAGAAACACAACAATAAACCCAAACTAGAAATGAAGAAGCCATATCTTTTTCTTCCTTGTGCATTATAATTTTTCCCTTTCCTTCAATCATTATAATGACAAAATGGGTCAGACAGAGAGAAGAAGGAGAGAGAGAGAGACTTGCAATGGCCAATAGGACAATCCCAATGGTCCGACTTCTTGCAGAAAACTACAGTCAACTTGGCCACCACCTGCACATTTTGTACCAGAGGGTGTACCCTACAAAGAACAATAAGGAGTTGAACACATTTGCAGATGTGAAAATGATGGCCTCAAAAATAATCTCTCCTTTTATGCAATATAATTAAAGACAGGGTTTCCTTTCTTTTTCTTTTAAGAAAAGGTGGGATAATTAGCCTCCCCAAACTTCATTAAAAAGATCTTAACAAGTACGACCGATTCTGAGAAATGAATATATATATATATATATATATATATATATATATATATAGAGATTAATGGAGGAAAGAGGCCATAGGAGGGAATTCCCTCCTATGGCGTCGAAAAAATACCCCCTCCACCAATTTTTCCGACGATCGGCCCCCATCATCTTCATCGTCATCATTTAAGATGTGGGTACACCAAATTTCATGTGATTCTACAACTTTTTCACCGTTGATTTAGTGGGTTCAAAATTAACGGTTTACCGACAATAGAACTTTTTACATTGCTAAATCAACGGTGAAAAAGTTGTAGAATCACATGAAATTTGGTGTACCCACATCTTAAATGATGACGATGAAGATGATGGGGGCCGATCGTCGGAAAAATTGGTGGAGGGGGTATTTTTTCGACGCCATAGGAGGGAATTCCCTCCTATGGCATCTTTTCTCCATTATTCTCATATATATATATATATGTGTGTGTGTGTGTGTGTGTGTGTGTGTACAGAGAGAAAATAATGGAGGAAAGATGCCGTAGGAGAGAATTTCCTCCTATGGCGTCGAAAGAATACAATCTCCATCGTGTTTTCTGACGATCGGCACTCATCATCTTCATCGTTATCATTTATATATATATGAGTATAATGGAGGAAAGAGGCCATAGGTGGCGTCGAAAAAATACGCCATCCATCATGTTTTCCGACGATCGGCACCCACCATCTTCATCGTTATCGTCTGAGATGTGGCTACACCAAATTTCATGTTATTATACAACCTTTTCACCATTAATTTAGCAATGTAAAAAGTTCTATTGTCGGTAAACTGTTAATTTTGAACCCACTAAATCAACGGTAAAAAAATTGTAGAATCGCATGAAATTTGATATACTCACATCTTAGATGATAACAATGAAGATGGTGGATGCCGATCGTCGGAAAAAATGAGGGATGGCATATTTTTTCGATGGCATAGGAGGAAATTCCCTCTTATGGCCTCTTTCCTCCGTTAACCTCATATATATATATATGAGGTTAACGGAGGAAATGTGCCATAAGAGGGAATTTCCTCCTATGGCATCGAGAAAATAAACCCTCCGTGATTCTTTACGACAATCCATATTCATCATCCTTATATTTACATGTGAGATGTGGATACACCAAATTTCATTTGATTTCATCATTTTTTCACCGTTGATTTAGTGGGTGCAAAATTAACGTTTTATCGACAATAAAACTTTTTACATTGCTAATTTAATGGTGAAAAAGAGATGGAATCACATGAAATTTGATGTATCCACATTTTACGTGATAAAGATGGAAAAATAGTGGAGGATATAGATTTTTGACGCCACCCAACAAAAAAGCCTCATACCCCTCCCCCCTCTATATATATATATGGTGAGATGAGATTCTTAAAATGAGATAAAAAAAATCCGACCATTATCCATCAATCAAAATGACGATCGGCTTCATCTATCTTGTTCTGCATGTCAATCAATATATGTGTACAAAAATTTAGATGATTTAGACACTTCTAAGATATGGATATCACAGTCGCAAAATGAATGGTTGTTGAAGTATCGTAAAAATTGCATACCCTTGATGCATTACTTACAAGCCTTTAAATTGTCTAACTTTTTATACATACACATTTTGACGTGTAGAACATGATGCAAAATATCAATCATTGATCCAGCAGTCGGATTTTTCCATCTCTCTTTAAGAATCCCATCTCATCTCACTATATATATATATATATATATATATATATATATAGAGAGAGAGAGAGAGAGAGAGAGGTTAATGGAGCAAAGAGGCCATAGGAGGGAATTTCCTCCTATGGCGTCGAAAAAATACATCTTTCCTCATTTTTCTGACGATCGGCACCCATCATCTTCATCGTTATCATCTAAGATATGGGTACGCCAAATTTCATGTGATTCTACAACATTTTCACCGTTGATTTATGTTACTTATATGTATGCCCTAGAGGCGATTACTGTCCATGCGTTGTATATTGTAGTGGATGCTTGGACATATATAGGAAGGACTTTCTTGCTCGATATAATAGTATGCTATCTGATTGCTCTTTATCTTAACATGTACACTTATTGTCTTTCTATTACATGTTGATAAAATCCTTAGGATGAGTACTTGACTATCAGGATTATGATGCAGATCATACTAGTGGGGCAGATGTAGTCGGTAAGTACATCCTTCAAATATTCCTAGTCATGGAGGTATCGAGACGAGGCGTCGATATTCTAGAGTAGACTAGCATATACGCTTCTTGACTCATATGATGGGCGATGGATGATCCCATATCCATTGGTGTTTGACATCAGAGAGGTATACGGGTGCTTAGTGGAGACTGGATACACTGGACCGACTCGCCGAGAACTCCTAGATGGTATTATACATATCGTCAGATAGCAGTTCTCTGGTGGCACTGGTACATGTTAGTCTGTCGACCCGAGATCGTCATAGAGTCTTGTGTGATTCCTACTGTGGTTTTATTTCCACCTTACCACGTTCAAGAGATTGTGCAAAACGGTGGTTTTTGAGTACAGTTCCGAGTCATATGGAGGCAATGAGCGATAGGAGGGGATTTTGTCTCTTCCGGTATTGGGGGTTGATGTTGCGCTATGCTTGATTGGCCATAACAGGAAATCCCTGGCCAGAGTTGCTGAGATCTACTGGTAAGTGTTATCAGTAGTTTATCGAACCATTATGGATCTTGTATTGGCATGACTTATCAGGCTATTGGGGTCTAACGTTATACCACCCCCAGGCTGTGATATACTACATATCTGACAAAAAGACCGGACTGTACGGTAGTGTTACTGATTGGATTCGCAGGAGTATGAGCAGGCTTGCTTGTTGATCTTCTGATCGCTCAATAACCGGATGGCCGTTACTTTTAGCAGACCGCTTGCGGCTTGTGGGTGTTTGATATGATCATCACCCACTGCCGGCGTATTGACGAGTCTTTAGATTCCTACACAGAGGTTTCCTGGTTCATCCGAAACGAAGTAGGAGTACATATGTGATATGTGCGGGATCGAGATTAATACGCGTATGTGATACCGTATTCTATTCTCGCGATATGTGATATCGGTCGGTTATATGTGATATAACCGGGCTGTCGAATCAAGTGTTGATTCGACGGGTTGATACATTTGATATTAGTCGGTTGTATGTGATATAGCCGGATTATTAAATCAAGTGTTAATTTAATAATTTAATTTATAACTATATATATGATATATTAACTTATATTAACTAATATTAGCTCACTTAACATTTCTTTTTCTCACTTGTGTACACTTAGTATATATGTGATATATATTAATACACATTATTTTGTATCATGCTTGATGCCGCATGCAATATAGGTGTATGAGACTCACACCATGCTTGATATAATGAAGGGTTTATATTTATTTTGGTAATTCACAAATTGGTGGAAATTGGTTTAATGGTTGAAGCTTGGAGAAGCTTGTGGAACCATTGACTAAGTCCACTAATTTGTTTTACTTAAGATATTTATTAACCTAACTATTATCCTTAGCCATAGTTGATTCTCTACGTGAGTTAGTGTATGACACTGACTCATCCATGGTTGCTATTCTCACCTCATAAGTTTCATTCTCATCTCCACTTCATCTTCTTCTTCCTCATGAGAAAACTTGCTAGCTTTTGAAATGGTGATGAAATATTGTGAGAAAATTCCTACTTCATCATTCTCTACTATATTAGCCATTTAGTTTAGGGTGTTTGCTTCACTAATCAACCATTAGTGAAGAGTTAGCATGAGCTTGAGTCTCCTCGACGTAGATAATTTTCGGTCTCGAAAGCTTCGAGCAAGCTTGTTTATTTCTTCATGTGAACCTTTACTAGAGTTCGGGTGTTCACTACTTGGTGTGAATGGACTACTACACGGAGCTTTAGAAGTGCAGGACTGGTCTACAAAGATTGTATTCCTCATTCACTTAGTATGTGTAACGTTTTGAAAATCGTTTCGGTGAAATTTCGAAAAAACGGTAAAATAAGGGGGTTTTCTGTAAAAAGTCAAAATGCAAATATCTTTATTATAAAATTAAATATAAATATTCTAGCTATGTAATTGCTAGTATTTGGTGTTTATTGAGCCACTGCTGAAATTTCAAATTTTCTGAAAATTTTTCCGAAATTAATTATTTTAATATTATTTTAAGCCGGTAAGAAAATACATTAAATTAGCGTTAAATACAAATTTAAATGGGCTAATTTTAATCTTTAAAATCATGTTAATTAAAATATAGTTGTAATATAATTTTTTAGTATTTTATTTCAAGTTTTAATTGATTTATTTTATGGAAAACAAAAATATAGTTATTTTGAACTAAAACTTGCAAATATGGTATTGTGGGGGGTCTTTTTGCATAGAATTTTTTTGTAAAGTCTCTCACACTCACCGTCACTCCCCTTGGCCGGCCCCACATTATTGTAGCAGCCCAAGAATTTTATTTCCCTCTTTTTGACCTTAAATCATGTGAGAAATGGGTTAAAATAAGGTTTTTATATATAGTAAAGTAGGTGGGGGTATTATGGTAATTGGGAGGGGCTTTGACCTTAGAACTTCCACCCTAATTTCCTCACCTCATTCCAGCCCCTCTACTGGCCGAAATACTGCTACAACAGCCCCCATCTTTTCCCCCCATTTTCCATCTCTTTTGCTTCAAAAATTGCCTCAAAATCCATCAAATAAATCCCAAAATCCAAATACAACTCCTACCCATTATTTCTTGCCTATCTAGCATGGATCTAGGAGCATGGAAGCTAATTTTTGAGGCTAGAATTTGCATGCTAGATCCTTGATCTTGTGAGGTATAAATCAAGACCTTTTGTTAAATTGTTGTTTGAATACGTTAAATCAAGCATTATTAGTTATTAATTTGGGTTTAATTGTATGTTTGGAAAAACTTAGTAAGGGCTTGTGAAATTCAAGTTAGGTTTTTTTGTATGTAATTGTGGTTGCAATTGTAGTTCTTCATATTGTGAAATGAAAACCTAATCAAATTTCTAGTTTGCAAATTGTTAGTTTGGAATTGTAATATTTAAGCTATATTGCTAGCTAGGTTTTTGTAAACCATGAATTTGATTATGAGAAAAATATAATTAGGTTTTTTCATGACTTCATTAACATTATTAAGTGTATTTTAATACTTTAGTTCATGAAAATCCAAGCTAGATTGTAGTTTGTGCATTTTGCTACAAAATTGTTAAAATTGGTTAATATTGCAAACTAGGTTTTTGAAATCGAATTAAATTGTGGGTTTAAAATTTACGTAATGGTTTCTATGGCATAATTAAGATATTAAGTTATCATCTTGGTCACTAGAATTGTTAAAACATCATGTTTTGTACAAAAACGGCGAATTGTGCTTGCTAGATTTTCGGAAAAATGACTTTTTAAGTGAAATTGGGGTTTTTGTGAATTTTAACCTATTTTATATTAAAATTAGTGTTCGTGAATGTGCAACTGAGAGTATTTGGGTTTTTCTCGATGGTTTGGCGTTTGTACGCCGACGTCGAGGGTTTTGGGGTTGATTTGTGAAAGCAACCATAAGTTTTGACCTATGTGGAATTCGTGCGTCGTTTTGGTCATGAATCGGATTTTAATACGATACGGTGCGTTATGATATGTAGGTACCCCATGTGAACTTCGAGACGACAAGAAAGCGCGTGGCGACGTCGGCACCGGCGAACGAGGACCAGGTGAGTAGATTTATATCTACGGGGAGAAGTCGGGTGGATGGCGTATAGCACCCCCGCAGTTCGTGGTGATGTATATGAATATGTATACACACATATATATATATTATTTATACATTGTTTGAGTATATTGATGATAATATGGATATTTGGTGTTCTTGGATATTTAGTGTCGCGAAACCCTAGAGTAGTGGTCGCACCACACATGCACACACCAACCCATACTGGCATACTTTCTTCTTTCATTTGTGCTTACGGGAATATATAGTTATGTGTTCACATGGGTATGGGACTATGTGTTCACATACGGATTTGAGAATGATACTTGAGATTTATGATGAGTCGATGAGATTTGATTTTGAGGCCGTGAGATCGGTGATATAGCAGGGTTCGTATTTGAGATACGACATGACGTTGTAGCGGGTCCTTGACATAGTGTTTCACACACGTGCATGCATACTTAGGCGGTATCAGTACTGTACTAGACGTAGATCATGTAGGGTTCCTAGGCACTCTTGTGAAGGTTCATAAGGCATCAAACATGCCAGGATAAAAATTTAGACGTGCCGAACAACCCAAAGCCGGGAACTTTGCTAGATTATTAGGGTTAAACATGCAAGATGATAACTTTTATCTAAGTGTGAGGGATTACAACCTTTGTAGTACGCTCCTTCGCTTCACAAGCTCCGAGTAGAAGTCCCTTTGCCGCGATCCACGATCTCCCGGACTCATGAGAGGCTCCACGACTCGAACGATCCATGCTAGCTTGAAGTGTTCCAAATCTCCGATGATCTACGTCGAAATTGCAAAGACTCAAGCTTTCTCACTCTAAATAGATGAACACACTAATCTCATGGGCTAGATGAGATGAGGATGAGAGAGTAGTATTTATGCTTTCTTTTTAAATCATTTTCTCATATTTATTCATCACATAAAGAATTTCTAGTGAGCTTTTCAAGAGAGAAGAAGATGATAATGGAAAATGATAATCCTTTTGTGATGAATAGAAAACAAAGCTATATGATTGATATATCAACCATGGTCAAGGATGAGTGGCTAATAATGTGTAGAGAAACAACTAGAGTTAGGGTTTGGTTTGGTTAGTAATGTGTCATCAAAAAATATCTTAACCATGACAAAAGATAAAGCTTCTAGAAGGTGCATGAAGCAACTAACCCTAATCAAACCCTAACCTCATTTAATCATCCTTAAACATGTTTAACAATAAATCATATCATGTCACAATAATATATATCACATATATATTATATATTTGCAACAAAAGAAAATAATACAATTAACATATATCGCATATATATCAATGTATCATCCAGTGAGAAAATGAAATAATAAAGCGAGCCAATATTAGATAATGTAATACAATATATCATACATATTATTATACATTAAATCATCGAATCAACACTTGATTCGATGATCCGGTTATATCGAATATTACCGACTAATATATCATGTACCGATTCATCGAATCAACACTTGATCTGATGTCCCAGTTCATATCTAAATATCGCGAGAATATAATACGGTATCTCATATCGCATTATCCTCGGTTCTGCACATATCACATATGTGCCTCTACTCCGTTTCGCCTGAGCCAAGAAACCTCTGTGTAGGACTCTAAAGAATCGTCAATACGCCGGTAGCAGGTGATGATCATATCAAACACCCACAAGCTGCAAGCGGTCAGCTAAACGTAACAGCCACCCAGGTATTGAGCGATCAGAAGATCAACAAGCTAGCCTGTGCGTTCTCCTATGAATCCAATCAGTAACACTCCCGTACAGTCCGGTCTGTTCGTCTGATATGTCGCATATCAAGTCTAGGGGTGGTATACGTCAGACCCCAGTAACCGATAAGTCGTGTCGATGTATGGCTCATAACGGGTCGAAAAACTACTAGTAACACTTACCAGTAAATCTCTATATCAGCCCTGGCCAGGGACTTTCAGTTATAGCCAATCGAACACAGCACAACATCAACTCCCTATACCGGGAGAGACGAATCCCCTCCTATCGC
Source organism: Agapanthus africanus (assembly GCA_030015575.1). Taxonomy (NCBI): domain Eukaryota; kingdom Viridiplantae; phylum Streptophyta; class Magnoliopsida; order Asparagales; family Amaryllidaceae; genus Agapanthus; species Agapanthus africanus. The sequence continues at coordinate 458,228,936 of JASDDO010000012.1, read as the reverse complement.
TCATTGCCTCCATGTGATTCGGGACTGTACCCAAAAGCTACCGTTTTGCACGCCCTCTTGGACGTGGTAAGGTGGAAATCAAAGCACAGTGGGAATCACACAAGACTCTATGACGATCTCGGGTCTACAGACTACCTTGTACTAGTGTCACCGGAGAACTGCCATCTGACGTGTGGTATATCACCATCTGGGAGTTCTCGGCGAGTCCGTCCAGTGTACCCAGTATCCACTGAGCACCCGTACACCATCTCTGATGTCAAACACCGATAGATATGGGATCATCCATCGCCCATCATATGGGTCAAAATGCGTATACGCTAGTCTACTCTGGTGTATCGATGCCCTGTCTCGATATACTCTCGACTAGGACCAGTTATAGGATGTACTCATCGACTACCGTGGCCCCACTAGTATGATCTCATCATAGTCCCAGTAGTCGAGTACAGATCCTAAGGGCTTTATCAACATGTGAGAGAAAAACAGTAAACCAATACAAGTCAACATGTTAAGATAAAGTGAAACCAAATAGCATACTATCATGACGAGCAAGAAAGTCATATCTATATATATCCAAGCATCCATTATAATATACATCATATGTACAACAATGGCCTCTAGGGCATATACATAACTAACAATCTCCCACTTGCACTAAGGCCAGCTGCTGTAGTATCTCATACCTAGCATCCCGAATAATCTCTCAAACTGTATCTAGGGAATAGCCTTCGTGAATGGATCCGCAGTGTTATCCTTCGTATCTACTCTCCTGGCCTCGATCTCCCGGCGATCAACTATCTCCCTGATCAGGTGATACCGCCTCAGAATATGTCTGGACTTTTGATGGGATCTGGGTTCCTTGGCCAAAGCCACAGCTCCATTGTTATCGCAATACAGAGGTATTGGATGCTCAATGGATGGAACCACACCAAGTTCACTAATGAACTTCTTTATCCAGACAGTCTCCTTGGCAGCATCGTTGGCAGCGATGTATTCGGCCTCCATCGTCGAGTCTGCAATGGTATCCTGTTTGGAACTCTTCCAACATACCGCCCCTCCATTGAGGGTAAAGACAAATCCCGAGTGCGACTTAGAGTCGTCCTTATCACTTTGGAAGCTGGAATCGGTAAAGGACTCCACCTGGAGTTCTCCGTTACCATACACCAAGAACATCTTCTTAGTCCTTCGTAAGTACTTGAGAATGTTCTTCACAGCTGTCCAGTGACTCTCTCCAGGATCTGCTTGATACCGACTCACTACACTTAGTGAGTATGCTACATCGGGTCTGGTACATAGCATCGCATACATGATAGAGCCTACTGCCGAAGCGTAGGGTATCTCTTGCATGCGAGCTCTCTCTAAATCAGTCTTGGGAGACATCTCTTTGGAGAGAGTGAGTCCAGAGATCGTGGGTTGGTTCCCACGCTTGGATTCTTCCATACTAAACCTCTTTAGTATGGTGTCAATGTACCTGGATTGGGACAATCCCAGTATCCGTTTAGATCTATCTCTATAGATCATGTTTCCCAATATGCAGGAGGCATCACCTAGATCTTTCATTGAGAATCTCTGTGATAAGAAGAGCTTGACTGATTGCAGCATAGGAATATCATTTCCTATCAAGAGTATATCATCCACGTACAATACGAGGAAGACTACCTTACCCTCTGCTACCTTCTTATAAATACAAGGTTCATCTATATTTTTGATGAAGTCAAACTCTTTGACTACAACATCAAAACAGATGTTCCAACTCCGCGATGCTTGCTTTAACCCATAAATGGATTTAAGCAGCTTGCACACCTTTCCGCTGCTCCCACTATCTACGAAGCCCTCTGGCTAAGTCATGTACACGCTCTCTTCTAAATCACCGTTTAGAAAGGCGGTCTTAACATCCATTTGCCAGATTTCGTAGTCATGGTATGCAGCAATGGCAAGTAAGATCCGGATGGACTTAAGCATAGTCACTGGAGAAAAGGTTTCGTCATAATCCACACCTGGTCGTTGACGAAAACCCTTTGCTACAAGTCTAGCTTTGAAAGTCTCAACTTTTCCATCTACACCAAATTTCTTTTTAAAGATCCACTTGCTCCCTATGGGTTTTACCCCTTCAGGAGCATTTTCCAAAGTCCATACTTTGTTGGTGTACATGGATTCCATCTCAGATCGCATTGCATCTAGCCATTTCACAGAGTCACCACTCGTGATGGCCTGCTCGAAACTAGTCGGTTCATCATCATCCATGATGCAGTCCTCGCTTCCACCATCAATGAGAAAACCGTAGTATCTCTCAGGTGGATGAGAAACCCTACTAGATCGGCGGAGAGGCTGGGGTTCGTCGGGTACTACTAAATCCTCTGGTTCCACTAAATCATCTGTTGTAGTTTGTTCTGCTGGAACTTCTTCCAGTTCTACCTCAGAGTCACTAATTTCTTTTTCAAGAAATTCCTTTTCTAAAAAGGTGGCGTGCCGAGAAACAAACACCTTTTGTTCTTCGGTGTGGTAGAAGATATACCCGCGCGAATGTTTGGGATATCCAATAAACTTGCACAGAATAGACCTTGCGCCGAGTTTGTCCGGATTTTGTGTTTTCACATATGCCGGACAACCCCATATCCTAACATAATTAAGATATGGTCTCTTTCCTTTCCATATCTCATATGGAGTGGTTGGCACAGATTTGGTGGGAACCATATTCAATAGGTCTGCAGCTGTCTCCAGTGCATACCCCCAGAAGGAAATAGGTAACTCAGCCGTACTCATCATCGAGCGCACCATATCTAATAGGGTGCGATTTCTTCGTTCCGATACACCGTTGTGCTGTGGTGTATAAGGAGGAGTAAGCTGAGAGAGAATCCCATTCTCTTTTAGATAATCTAGGAACTCACTGCTTAAGTATTCACCTCCTCGATCAGATCGAAGAATCTTAATACTTTTGCCCGTTTGATTCTCTACTTCGTGCTTATATTCTCTGAATTTCTCAAAAGCTTCAGACTTGTGTTTCATCAGGAACACATGTCCGAATCTAGAGAGATCGTCAGTGAATGTAATAAAGTAGGAAGAACCGTTCCTGGCATGCATAGACATGGGACCGCATACATCACTATGTACCAGTCCTAAGAGTTCAGTAACTCTTTCTCCGTGTCCACTAAACGGAGCTTTGGTCATTTTTCCTTTGAGACATGAATGGCAAGTATCATAAGATGATAATTCGAACGGATTCAAATAACCATCCTTATGTAACTTAGCCAGTCGTGTCGCATTGATATGACCAAGTCTACAATGCCACAAGAAGGATTCGTTCATTTCTGAACTTTTCCTCTTGTGTGTGTTTTGTATATTTAGGACTGTATTCTGATTTAGAATGAATATGCCATTATGTAATGAGCCTGATGCAATCAACTTTTGATCTAGGAATATGTTCATAACATTATCCTTTACTACAAAATTATATCCTTCTTTACTTAATAAAGAAACTGATATAATGTTGCACATCATGTTCGGTATATAATAACACTCATTCAGAATCAGTGTATTACGACTTGGTAATACAAGGTGATATTCGCCAACTGCTTTGGCTACAATACTTGCACCGTTCCCTACTTGAACGTAATGATCACCTTTTCCTAGTTCTCTACCTTTTCGTAGCCCATGTAATAATTTACATATGTGGGATCTTGATCCGGTATCTAATACCCAGGACGTAGGGTGAACTGAGAAACAGTTCTCAATAACTAACACACCCGAAGAAGATGCATCAACATTCATGTTCTTTTGGGCGGCGTGAGAATCCAGATATTCTCCTGTTTCCTGTTCAGTTTTATAACTCTTATAAGAAAGAACGGGTCCAACGTTCCCTTGCTCAGTACAATAATCGGGTTCAGTCAATACATCCATATTATTATCTTGATTATGGCCTGACATGGTCGCTACCTGGAGAGAGAGAGAAGAAAACACTTTAGCGTATGCTCTTGCAAGATTAGATTGGTTATTATCTTATCTAATCAGGATGTCTCCCACTGTTTTTATCAAATCTACCTTAAAACCCTAAAAGGTAAGATTAGCCGGGATTAATTACACCCTACAATTTCGTCAATCTTTCAGCCAGATCAGTGTCGGTACTTTGAGGGAGGTTCCCCGTGCTTTCGCACGGACCTAATTAAAGTAAACCTCGTTTTCCCAGAGGTGTAACCCCGTTAACACTTTTCTAGACACCTACTTGATCGGCTAATTGTCCTGTGTGAAACTCTCCCAGGAGTAACACTTACTCGCAGTGGGTATCGGGATCCAACTATCTCATAGGAGGTATGCAACCTCATTGCAAATTTCAACACTTGAAATTCCCGATAATATTTTGCCCCTAGCGTTCTATGACCTTGACGCAGGCCAACAAACCATAGTGCGCTAGTCAAGTTCAATCCGTCATTTCTAGGTTGAATTAAACCCACCCGCACGACCCTTGACGCAGGCCAACAAAGTCGCACGACTACCCTAATCCAATCTGCATCATATGCATAAACAGATAAATACTAGTTGGCTACCGCACACCACGTCTTGACGCAGGCCAACAAACGTAGCACGAATACTAAATAATATCTATCTAAAATGACGGAGGGCTACGCAGGTTTTCAGAAAACCATGAGCGTAATGAACTTGATATCGTCGTAGAATCATGTGATTTTGAAAAGGAGTGTTTTTGAGGCTTATCTTAGTTTCGCTAAAGGGGTCACTCCCGGTGAAGGGATCGTCGGCCCTTTCCTCATCGAATAAGGTGCAGGATATATCATATATACCGCTGTGCAAAGCAAAACTCTAAAAGCAATCAAAAGACAAACCGCATTTTGTAGCATCTGGCAGTTTCGCTAAAGAGGTCACTCCCGGTGAAGGGATCGTCGGCTCTTTCCCCATCGAATAAGGTGCAGGATATATCATATATACACTGTTGAAAGAAAAACTGTAGCTACCCTTTTTATAAAGTTTTGATTCTACAACATCTTTAGGTTTCTTTTCTTTTTATTAATCTCATTAATAAATATCCCATCAGCTTATGTTTCCTAAGCATCACAGAAGAAACGAAAGCAGTAATATTTATATATCAACATATATATATATATAGTATAAGCATTCGTCTCAGGCAGTAATATGATCTCATCACAGAACATTGCAGCAGAAGAACATATATGAAATATTGGATATACTAGGATGTCCATGTTTTCAATACGAGCCTGTATAAAACACGGATTCCACGGTCGCGACGAATAGCCAAACCCACATCCCAAGACCCCTACGAGAGCAGCAAGTAACACTGCCAATTCTAGGGTTAGAAGACCCGGTCTCGACTCCTCGAGATGGCCTCCCACTGGACCCTAGAACCCGGTTACTTGTGCTCCCCTCCTTGGGTCTACCTAATACGGAAAAGTAAATAATATACACTGGTGACATCAACCTCAACCTGGAAGTGCCCCAAATAAAAGAATATTACATTACAAATGAATTTTACATGAATGAAAATAAAAAACCTCATCTCACATAAAACCCCCGGCTATTCTGAACACGACGATCCAATATAACATATCACAGCAACACATAATATCACATATCATCAACGTAAGTAAATATGCGCATCCCAATTGTCGTTGACATATAGCAACGAAACCGGCGATATCACATATTACACTTACGGTCACAGAAAAGAAAGTGTAAAACTACAACATTTGGAATCCACAATCATTTTAGACATCGTAAATCCGAAATATCACATACTTCGCATTTCATGCCTAACTCTATGAATTCCACATATTGTATCACATTCCAGATAAATAGACAGTATTAAACTTTCCGAACAGATAATCAAATACCCAAAATTTCCTAAATTGCTCAACACTTGAGCGGAGTTCAAATAATCCCAGAATATGTCACAGTATCGGTGATCCAGCCGTAGAAGGGTCAAGCCAACGCCTCACATGTGGCACGCCGTACTGCCCCAAACCCGAAGGTTCAAAAGGCAGTTCAAGACGGTCACATAATCGAGTTAAGGTTTGTTGTCTTCTAGAGGGTCCACCGCTTAACTTGTACAATTTTTCTGAAAGATTTAAACCCGATAAAAATTCAACACTTGAAAGTTTTACGTGCCGGGAAAAAGTGGGTTAATGATATCCGTTCAACTAGTTTAACAGTTTCTAAATATCCGGAAAGAAATACGAATTTAAAATTTCCGATCGAGTCTACTATTACAAAACAAACCCCAGAATATTCAACACTTGAAACAGATTAAAAATACCCATAAAATATATAACATAGAACCATGAATTACTGTGCAGAAATGGGGCCATGATCACTTCAAACCGCCGCGGTTCCGCGGCCCAATCATGGGTTTGGCCGCGGATCCACGGCGCTTTGTACGGATCATTGCATCATTTTTCCATCGTAATTCTTATATTTTCCTGTAGTATTTTTCAGGTATTTTTAATTCAGAAAAATCCCAGTTTTAGAAAAATTTCCAGAGAGGGGTCTATTTACGTCGGTTCGGGTTCGATCGGAGTTTTAACTTCGTAAACACGTCGCCTAATGCTCTAGCTAGGCTCTGATACCACTGTAGGTCAGGCAGCCACCCCATCCAATGGGGTCGCCGTGGCACCAACGGGTCCCTCAGCCGCTACTTTTTACGCATGCCCCCTCGCGAGGACTACAACCCGCCAGAACACCTTCCGGTCTCGGGACACCCTGGGGGTAAGAGCCTATGCTTCGCCACACTGTCACACAGTGAGAACCCCCCATAGGTCGACATCCAATGCCTAGTAGCTCTGCTACCACTGTAGAGTTCCTAGGCACTCTTGTGAAGGTTCATAAGGCATCAAACATGCCCGGATAAAAATTTAGACGTGCCGAACAACCCAAAGCCGGGATCTTTGCTAGATTATTAGGGTTAAACATGCAAGATGATTACTTTTATCTAAGTGTGAGGGATTACAACCTTTGTAGTCCGCTCCTTCGCTTCACAAGCTCCGAGTAGAAGTCCCTTTGCCGCGATCCACGATCTCCCGGACTCATGAGAGGCTCCACGACTCGAACGATCCATGCTAGCTTGAAGTGTTCCAAATCTCCGATGATCTACGTCGAAGTTGCAAAGACTCAAGCTTTCTCACTCTAAAGAGATGAACACACTAATCTCATGGGCTAGATGAGATGAGGATGAGAGAGTAGTATTTATGCTTTCTTTTTAAATCATTTTCTCATATTTATTCATCACATAAAGAATTTCTAGTGAGCTTTTCAAGAGAGAAGAAGATGATAATGGAAAATGATAATCCTTTTGTGATGAATAGAAAACAAAGCTATATGATTGATATATCAACCATGGTCAAGGATGAGTGGCTAATAATGTGTAGAGAAACAACTAGAGTTAGGGTTTGGTTTGGTTAGCAATGTGTCATCAAAAAATATCTTAACCATGACAAAAGATAAAGCTTCTAGAAGGTGCATGAAGCAACTAACCCTAATCAAACCCTAACCTCATTTAATCATCCTTAAACATGTTTAACAATAAATCATATCATGTCACAATAATATATATCACATATATATTATATATTTGCAACAAAAGAAAATAATACAATTAACATATATCGCATATATATCAATGTATCATCCAGTGAGAAAATGAAATAATAAAGCGAGCCAATATTAGATAATGTAATAAAATATATCATACATATTATTATACATTAAATCATCGAATCAACACTTGATTCGATGATCCGGCTATATCGAATATTACCGACTAATATATCATGTACCGATTCATCGAATCAACACTTGATCCGATATCCCAGTTCATATCTAAATATCGCGAGAATATAATACGGTATCTCATATCGCATTATCCTCGGTCCTGCACATATCACATATGTGCCTCTACTCCGTTTCGCCTGAGCCAAGAAACCTCTGTGTAGGACTCTAAAGAATCGTCAATACGCCGGTAGCAGGTGATGATCATATCAAACACCCACAAGCTGCAAGCGGTCAGCTAAACGTAACAGCCACCCAGGTATTGAGCGATCAGAAGATCAACAAGCTAGCCTGTGCGTTCTCCTATGAATCCAATCAGTAACACTCCCGTACAGTCCGGTCTGTTCGTCTGATATGTCGCATATCAAGTCTAGGGGTGGTATACGTCAGACCCCAGTAACCGATAAGTCGTGTCGATGTATGGCTCATAACGGGTCGAGAAACTACTAGTAACACTTACCAGTAAATCTCTATATCAGCCCTGGCCAGGGACTTCCAGTTATAGCCAATCGAACACAGCACAACATCAACTCCCTATACCGGGAGAGACGAATCCCCTCCTATCGCTCATTGCCTCCATGTGATTCGGGACTGTACCCAAAAGCCACCGTTTTGCACGCCCTCTTGGACGTGGTAAGGTGGAAATCAAAGCACAGTGGGAATCACACAAGACTCTATGACGATCTCGGGTCTACAGACTACCCTGTACCAGTGTCACCGGAGAACTGCCATCTGACGTGTGGTATATCACCATCTGGGAGTTCTCGGCGAGTCCGTCCAGTGTACCCAGTCTCCACTGAGCACCCGTACACCATCTCTGATGTCAAACACTGATATATATGGGATCATCCATCGCCCATCATATGGGTCAAGATGCGTATACGCTAGTCTACTCTGGTGTATCGATGCCCTGTCTCGATATACCCTCGACTAGGAACAGTTATAGGATGTACTCATCGACTACCGTGGCCCCACTAGTATGATCCCATCATAGTCCCAGTAGTCGAGTACAGATCCTAAGGGCTTTATCAACATGTGAGAGAAAAACAGTAAACCAATACAAGTCAACATGTTAAGATAAAGTGAAACCAAATAGCATACTATCATGACGAGCAAGAAAGTCATCTCTATATATATCCAAGCATCCATTATAATATACATCATATGTACAATTATGGCCTCTAGGGCATATACATAACTAACAGATCATTACCCCGATCATGATTTTGATAAAGAGGATACCATGTGAATAGTATTAGGAATGTGATATTGACCCGTACCCAGATTTGGGGATGCCGTACGACGGATTTACGTACGAGCTATATTTTGATGATTGATCCGCACTCTTGACTTGGGATGTCTGATTATAGATATGGTATCGGATATGATATTATTGAGGCGGGATCACCGACTAATATATATACAGGTATGTATATGGATCGACTCAGATGTTTGGCGGTTTCCTTACCCGTAGTCCAGCTTGTTAACTTAGTCCTTTAGTTTAGTTTAGTTGTTAGATTAGATTCGATTCTTTCCTATTTCTAAAACTAACGAATCGTGGATATTTTAAAGGACAGCCCAAGGGATCTTACGGATATTTCAAATGACGTATCTTTTCATAAAAACACCGTAGCCCCTATTTTCAAAACCCCATGATTCGTGTTATTTCAAAAGGCACCATTTGTAGGATTTATATTAGGGTAATGCAGTTTAGTTATCGTTGTGTCTAGTATTCCGTTCATTATTGTTGTTCGCTCCGCATCGCATACTTATGTTATAATTTCTTATTGCATTGTTGATATCATATTGTTAGGATACCAGCACCATTACCGATGATGCGTATGTACCACGTACACTTACTTGCCGGCTCACACACATCTTCATCGGTAATTGCCATATCACGTACACCTTAGAAAATATTATTGCTTGACTTAGCTTGTTAGTTAGTAATTTGACATGATATTAGTGTACCTGCCTTATATGCCAGCTTAACATTGTAGTTATTACTTGTCACTTCATGCATACTGTTATTCATTGTTATGCCTATATTCATGGTTTTACATGCTATTGATGATTTGGATTCGGATTTCCATGAGATTTTTTGGATTGGGGGGGGGGACCGCAAAACTTATATAACTGATTTCTCTCTTTTTAAAATAAAAAGTGCGGTTTTTCCCAAGATGTATGAGTCGTCCACCATGAGTTTGCTGATGGATTTCGAGACCCGATTCGAGGAGACGGATGAACCGTTTCGGGTACATAGTGGACCTGGTAAGGTACCCCGGGGCAAGAAGCGCGTGATGATGACGATGTGAGCCTGGCAGGGGAGCACTACCTACCGGTGATTTTACCCGACGCGTCGGATATCCGGAGGATACCGTCGTGGTCTTGAGATGGATGGTAGGGGCCGGTCTGGACTGACGGCGCCCTAGATATTGTGATTGAGACATTGAGATTTTGAGATATTGAGGTACAGAGACTGTGATATAGAGATATCGAGATATTGGGATTACGTTTTGTGCCGATGCTAGGCACTGTTTTATGCTGATTTCATTATGATACCTCATTTTAAAAATACAAAGGAAATCTCACTAAATTATGAAAACAGTTCTTCATTTACATGTATTCTGTTTTCATGCATTCATACCTCATTCATATGATATATTGCTACCTGAGGCACTGACACGGGCACATGAGATTACACTCGGGTTAGATATTTACCCTAGCCTTGTTATAGGTTGCATGTTATATATATAATTGAGGATATGTTATGATCATTGACCTAGGTTGCGTTATTTATGCGATTTCTTTCCGTAGATGTTTTTCTATTCACGAGTTGGCAACTCACCCCCGTTGTACCCCAGTTTCTTGCAGGTTTGCCGTACAGGTTTCATTACGGCTTTGCGGGCATAGTTTCCTTCGGGTTATTTGCTAGTATGTGGGTTTACTTGTATCGTACCCCCATTATATATCTTGTATATCATTATTCTGTTGTATCTAGAAGTTCCATCAACCAAACATGTATTTATTTGAGATAGAGACCAGTGATGTTTATTCTTTCGACCTTAGAGTCGCGCGTTGTATTTCTGTGGTTTTCTTGTGGTTTTTGAGTTTTCTTTTGAATTTTGATCCTTGCCCTTGGCGTTGTATATTATATTGCTTGTGTGGTTGTGACCGTCGATTGACGAAGAGCTAGCTCCCGCTTGGGGATGCCTTTTTATTGATTTCGTATACTATTCATGTTGTATCCCATTTGGGGGCCAGTATTTACAAAGGAGACTCTGCCGAAATTTTCGGGAAATTTTTGATGTTTTTAAAACTGCCTAATTCGGCTTATGCTATTGAAACTACTTGCTTTAAGTTGGGTTTTCCCGCACTCTACATCTTTTCTTGGTTTGGATTTCTGGGTTTTCGGTTTACTTAGATTACGTACGCCTCGAGACGTTCGTAGTTTAAGTGCCGGTCATGTTCCGTACTTTCGGGTCGTGACAGTATGTAAAGTTGTTTGCATTGTTAGTTCGTCTAAAACTCTAGTTAAGATTCTAGGGTTAGGGTTCTTTAGTACGGCATAAATTTGAAATTGGCATGGACGATACCTCCCTAAACCTCGCTGCCATGTTAGGTAACCTTGCAGTGGTATCAGAGCCATGCTAGAGAATTAGACGATATTTGTTAGAATTACGAAACCGAAACAAGTCCAAAACACCCAATATATATAAACCCAGTTTCTGTCGAAATTTTCAGAGAGTCTAAAATTTTTTTAAGCAACTGCAGAATGTTATATGAGATGTAACATGAACACAGTAGAAAATTCAATTCCCCTCGCCGGAAAATGGCCGGCCACATTGCTCCAAAAACCGACCACCTCGGTTTTCTGGTGTTGTTTTGGGTTGAAATTTCTACGGTGTTCTAGGCTCTGGGTTTTGGTATTTTAGGTGTTGCTTGTTTTTGCTAAATTTGCATGTGATGTTATCTTTGTGCAAAGGAAATTCAGAGTGAATCGTAATCGTAATTTTAACATCTATTCGGGTTATTTAAACGACGTTAAAAAGTTCGAACGGATATCAATAACCCAAATTTTCCCTCGCTGGAAATTTTTCAAGTGTTGAATTTTTTCGAAGTTTAAAATCTTCAGAAAATCATGCAGGTGGTTCTGTGGACCCTCTAGAATAACGAAACCCTAATTCGATTCTGTGACCGTCGGAACCGCCACCGAACCCTAGAGTTTGTGGTAGTTCCGCGGCGCCATAGGTGAGGCAAGAGTTGACCCTTCTACGGTTGATCCATAAGTGCTATGGCATGCTCTGGGTACTTTTTAAACCCCGCTCAAGTGTTGAGCTCTTTGGGAAATTTTGGATGTTTGTTTATTCGATCGAAAAGTTTAATATCGTCTAGTTATCTGTGATTGTGATACAATACTTGAAATCCACAATAATCAGTTATGTGATAACTTGTTTGAATTTTATAAATCTAGCAGTTTAGTCTCATTTGATCGGTTGCCACGGAATTTTGATGTGGATCGAAAGTCCGTCGTAATTACGTAGTGTACATGGATACTCGCCAAGTAACCTTACTAGATAGCCACGCCCCATAGCCCCGACTAAGTGACTGTAGGAGAACCCCATCACCAAAAGCATCCGTTCGGGTGCTCGCGGCCGCGGTGTTCCGCTTTAGTGCACTTCGTCGACGGCATCGAGGGTGCGACCGTCTACTAATGTTTTCGATGAGCATTTGATCTGGTTGTCGGGAATCTTGTTGAATTACCCGACTGGTTATTGGAAAGTGTTTTCAATAGCGAGACTAAAATGCGGGGTTTATAATTGTTAGGCATGTGATGTCTAAGGAATTCATTTGTTGGGCATGAAATCCAAAGTATGTGATACATTGGGTTTATGATGTCTAAGATGGTTGCGGATTCCAATTACTGTAGTTTTTCACTTTCTTTTCTGCGACCGTAAGTGTAATATGTGGTGTATCACCGGTTTCGTTGCTATATATCAACGACAATTGGGATACGCATATTTACTTACGTTGATGGCATGCGATGTTATATATTGCTGTGATATGTTATATTGCATCGTCGTGTTTTGAATAGCTGGGTTTTTTTTATGTGAGATTAGAGTTTTTCATTTTCATTCATGTAAAAGCTTTTATGTAATATTCTTTTATTGGGGCATTTCCGGGTTAAGGATGATGCCACCATTGATGTATATTATTTACTTTTCCGCATTAGGATAGACCCAAGGAGGAGAGCACAAGTAACCGGGTTCTAGGGTCCAGTAGGAAACCATCTCGAGGAGTCGAGACCAGGTCTCCTGACTCTAGAACTAGTAGGGTTGCCTGCCGCTCTCGTAGGGGTCTAGGGATGTGGGTTTGGCTATTCATCGCGACCGTGGAATCCGCATTTTTTATTGGCTTAATTAAAACACGGAATTTCTAGTATATCCAATATTTCATATGTGTTCTTCTGCTGCTGATATTCTGTGATGTGATCACTTGATATTCTGAGACGAATGCTTATATTATATATATGATATATAATAACTATTACTGCTTTCGTTTCTTCTGTGATAGTTAGGAAGCATAAATGATGAGACTTCATTAATGAGATTAATTAAAGAAAAAGAAATCTAAAGATATTGTAGAAACTTGTTTAAAAACTGGTAGCTCCAGTTCGTGCTTTGCATAGCGGTATTCCTTGTAGAATATTCAGCACCTTATTCGATAAAGAAAGAGCCGAGATCCCTTCACCGGGAGTGATCTCTTTAGCAAAACTGGCAGATGCTACAACCCACGCGGTTTGTCTTTTGATTGCTTCTATAGTTTTTGTTTTACATAGTGGTATTTATGAAATATCATGCACCTTATTTGATAAGGAAAGAGCCGAGATCTCTTCACCGGGAGTGACCTCTTTAGCAAAACTAGTAAAACCCTCAAAAACACTACTTTTCAAAATCACTCGATTCTACAACGATATCAAGTTCATTACGCAAAACATTTCTTAAAAACCTGTCGTAGCCTTCCGTCATTTCAGATAAGTAGTATTTAGTATTCGTGCTGCGTTTGTTGGCCTGCGTCAAGGCGTAGTCTGCGGTAGCTATTTGGTGCTTATCTGCAGCATACGATGCGATTGGATTAAAGTAGTCGTGCGACTTTGTTGTCCTACGTCAAGGGTCGTACGGATGGGTTTAATTCAATCATGAAATGTACGGGTTAAACTTGACCAACGGACTATGGTTTGTTGGCCTGTGTCAAGGTCATAGGACGCCAGGGACAAAATATTAACGGGAATTTCAAGTGTTGAAATTTGCAATGAGATTGCATACCTTTTATGAGATAGTTGGATCCCGATACCTACTGCGAGTAGGATTTACTCCTGGAAGAGTTTTACACATTACAATTAGCCGATCAAGTAGGTGTCTAGAAAAGTGCTAACGGGGTTACGCCCCTGAGAAAACGAGGTTTATTTTAATTAGATCCATGCGAAAGCACGGGGAAGCTCCCTTAAAATACCGACACTGGCCTGGCCGAAAGATTGACGAACTTGTAGCGTGTAATTAATCCCGGCTAGTCTTACCTTTTAGGATTTGAAGGAAGATTTGATAAAAACAGTGGGAGCCGTCCTGATTAGAGTAAATAATAACCAATCTGATCTTGCAAGAGCGCACGCAGAGTGTTTTCTTCTCTTTCTCTCCTAGTAGCAACCATGTCATGCATTAATCAAGATAATAATATGGATGCATTGACCGAACCTGCTTATTATACTGAGCTGGGGAACGTTGGTTCCGCTCTATTTTATAATTGTTATAAATCCGAGCAGGAAATAGGGGAATATCCGGATTCCATGCGACCCAATCGAGGAATAAGCATGTTGATGCATATTTTTCGAGTGTGTTCATTACCAAGAACTGTTTTTCAGTATCCTCTACGTTTTAGGTATGAGATACTGGATCAGGATCCCACATGTGTAAGAGTTACATGGGTTACAGAAAGGTAGAGAACTGGGATTGAGTGATATGTCTCTAAGTGTTAGAGAATGGTGTAATTGTTGCAGCCAAGTTTGTTGGCAAATATCATCTTGTATTACTAAATGGTAAATACATTGATTCTAAACAAATGTTATTACATACCGAATCTGATATACAACATTACATCAAATTCTTTATTGAGTAAAAGAAGGATATAATTCTGTATTAGAGGATAATGTTATGAACATTTTCATGAATCAAGAGTTGATTGGATCAGTCACGTTATATAATAGTATATACATTTTAAATCAAACCACAGTTCAAAGTATGTAGAACACACACAAGAGAAGTAGTTCATAAATGAATGAATTTTCCTTGTGGCATTGTAGAATAGGTCATATCTATGCGATACGACCAGCTAAGTTACATAAGAATGAATATTAGAATCCGTACGAATTTTCATCTTATGATACTTGTCAGTCTTGTCTCAAAAGTAAAATGACCAATACCCCGCTTACTGGAAATAGAGAAAGAGTTACTGAACTTTTGGGACAGATACATGATGATGTATACGGTCCTATGTTTACAAATGTCAGGGTTGGTTCTTTGTACTTCAGTACATTCATCGATGATCTTTCAAGATTCGGACATGTGTTTCTGTTGAAACACAAGTCTGAAACTTTTGAGAAATTTAAGGAATATAAGCTTGAAGTTGAGAACCAGACGGGTAGAAATATTAAGTCCTTCGATGAGTTCCGGAGGAGGCGAATACTTAGGCATGGAGTTCCTGGATTTTCTAAACAGAGAATATGATTCTCTCTCAGCTTACTCCTTCATATACACCACAGCACAATGGTGTATCGGGATGGAGGTATCGCACCCTATGAGATATGGCGCGCTCTATGATGACTACTGCTGAGTTACCTATTTCCTTTTGGTGTTATGCACTTGAGAAACTTCGTACCTATTGAATGGGGTTCCATCCAAATCAGTGCCTACCACTCCATATGAGATATGGTATGGGAAGAGACCTATATTGCGAGTTGTTGGAATATATGGGGTTGTCCGGCCTATATTGAAAAACAAAATCTGGGCAAGCTCGAGACAAGGTCAGTTATGTATAAGTTTGTTGGTTATCCCAAACATTTGTAAGAGAATATCTTCTACCATACTGAGGAGCAAAAGGTGTTTTGTTTCTCAGCATGCCACCTTTTTAGAAAAGGAATTTCTTGTGAAGAAATTAGTGGTCATGAGGTAGAACTGGAAGGAGTTCCAGCTAGACAAACTAACAGCTAATGATTTGGTAAAACCAAAGGATTCAATAGTCTCCAACGAACCTCAGCCTTTCTGCGAATCTGATAGGGTTCCTCATACTACGGTCTTCTCGGTAACAGTGGGAGCGATGATTGCATCATGGTAGATGATGGCCGAACTAGATTTAGGCAGACCATCACGAGTGGAGACTCTGTGAAATGGATGGATGCTATGCAATCAAACATGGAATCCATGTACACCAACAAATTATGACTTTGAATGTTGCACCTGAAGGGGTAAAACCCATTAGGAGAAAATTGATCTTGAGAAGATTCATGGTGTAAATGGAAAAGTTGAGAATTTCAAAGCTAGACTTGTGGTAAAAGGCTATCGTCAATAATCAGGTGTGGTTTATGATGAAACCTTTTTTCCAGTGGCTATTGATTGCACGCTTTTGGTGTGTCATGTTTTAATGTTCTAAAATCTAACCGTGATCAGGACGGTGTCGCTTTACAGCTAGCCGCGATGAGCACGGGTCGTCCGCAGGAAGACGGAGCATTTATGGTTCTTGTCGTAACGAGTAAATGCGTGAGGCGGAATTGTTCGTATCTATCCTAAGTGTTATGTGCAAAGTAAAAAGTTTTGTTAGGAATCGATAGGATAATGTAAGCTAGGGAATTCCATACTCAATCCTTTGAGTCGAACTTAACCATTGAAGCTAGAGCAATCGGCAACAACGTGGATTAGGGTGCTTAAGCACGGTATTAGAAATCCGGCTTATTGACCCTTGTCCGTCCGTTCTTGTCTCTTGCTTTCGCCTCCGGCCAATCCGAACGCAACCGGTCGCGGTTAGGAATCACCGATACCTTGGTAGGGTAGGGTGCCTAACGGAGCGCTTACGTAAGGTTTGGGCGGAGTTCAATTGGAAAATACGAGAAAAGGAAATGAGCAAACAAATCTTAACTTACAATATCTTTCTCTTTTCCTAACAACACAAATTTACAACCATTCACAACAACAAAAGAAAAAAGTAAAGAAAAGGAGAAGAGAAAAGAACAACAACACAAGAAAGTAAATGACATGGTAAGAAATGCATGAAAGTAAAGCATGGAATGTAAAGAGCAAGAATGTAAAGCAAGTAAATAAATTGCAAGAAAGTAAAACAAGATAAATAGAACTAGGAACCCAAGAGCACATAACAAACCATGGATTCAATAGCCTAATCTTAAACTTGCAAGCTCGATGAAAAGGTTGCAAGATCAAGAGAAAGCTAAGAATCCAAGGCACATGAAGGCACAAAAGAGAGCTTTATTAAACTTCAAAGTAATGATACAACTCTTGAGTGCAATAACCAAAGCTTAAACTTGCAAACTCAATGAAGAGCTTGCAAGACCACGTTAAGACAAAGAACCCAAGGGGTTATCTATGTACAAGAGAAAGAACGAAAAAGAAACAAAACTTGGAAAAAGAATGATACCATGTGAGACCCTTGACCCCTTGCCCATTGTCTGCTTTTGTAGGCACAAAAAATGAATAAACAAACAATAACAAAATGATGACAAGGCAGCAAGAGTGGGACCACAGAAGACTGGGGCATTTTGGAGAAGATTGGGCCGGCCACACCGGTTTTTGCAAGGATGTGCTCGGGTCAAATCCAAGCTATTGGGCTCGTGCTTGTAGTGTGGTCTTGTGTTGTCCCTAATATCGCTCTGGTGCTGCTAGATTTCTCTGTAAAGGCTTTGGATGCACTCAGGAATTGGAAAGAAACTTGTAGCTATGAATCATATCAATACTTTATGCATTTAATGCACATTTAATGCACATCACTTCTCATGCCCACTTGCCTTGATTCATGGCTGCCCCATCCATAGTCCATGCTCCAAGAGTTGTGTTCACACATGCTATGTGTTGGACCAAAAAGTGTGTACACTTTATTTGTTGCAAAATAACTCTTGGGATATCGGTCAGTTTCTAGTTCTGGATGCAGTGTCGGCTCACAAATAATATATCCGTGATTTTAAGTGTATTTCCAGTATTTTGTCATGGATACCTGTAATCTGTATTACTGAGCAGACACTGGTTAATAGTACCGATATATAACAAAATAGATAATGAATGAGCGGTATTAAAATGTCGTTTTCTGATATGAACAGCTATGCTTAAGTCCATCAGGATTAAAGCACGCATCGCAGAGTTGGAACAACTGTTTTGATGTGGCAGTCAAAGAGTTTGACTTCATCAAAAGGTAGATGAATCTTGTATATACAAGGTGATAGAGAGTAAGGTTGTCTTCCACGTATTGTATGTAGATAACATACTCTTGATAGGAAATGGTTTCCTATGCTACACTCGGTCAAGCTCCTCTTATCACGGGAATTCTCCATAGAAGATCTGGATAATACCTACTACATCTTGTAGCTTATGATCTATAATGATAGATCTAAATGGATGTTGGGAGTGTCCCAAATCAAGATACATTAACACCATACTAAAGGGGTTTAGTATGGAAAATTCTAAGCGCGGTGGTTCGCCCACTTACTCATGAATCACTCTCTCCAAAAAGATGTCTCCCGAGACTGATTTGGAGAGAGCTCGCGTGCAAGGGATAACCTATGCTTCGGCAGTAGGCTCTATCATGTATGCGATATTATGTATCAGACCAAATGTAGCTGACTCACTGGGCGTAGTGATCAGAAATCAATTGGATCTTGGGAAAATCACTGGACGGTTGCGTAGGACATTCTTAAGTACTTGAGAAGAATTAAAGAAATGTTCTTGGGGTTTGGTAACGATAAACTCCAGTGGGAGTCCTTTACTAATTCCAGGTCTCAGAGTGATAAGATCGATTGAAAGTCAGGCACGGGCTGTTTTTACCCTCAGTGGAGGGGCGGTATGTTGGAAGAGTTCCAAGTTAGATACCGTAGCAAACTAGACGATAAAGGCTAGATACATCGCTACCAACGATGCTACCAAGGTGGATGTCTCGATAATTCTTGTTCATGAGATGAACATGGTTCCTACCATTGAGCGTCCAATAACTGTTATTGTGACAACAATGGAGTTGTGGCTTTGGCGTAGGAACACCGGTCTCATCAGCGATCTAGACATATTTTGAGGCAAGTATCACCTGATCAGGGAGATGGTTGATCTCCCAGAGGTCGAGGTTAGGAGAATTGATGTAAAGGATAACCCAGCGGATCAACTCACAGAGGCCTTTCCCTAGAGAGACTTCTATAGGACGTTGAGTATGAGATACTGCAACAAATGACCTTTGTGCAAGTGGGAGATTGTTAGTTATATGTATGCCCTAGAGGACATTACTGTACATGCGTTGTATATTATAGTGGATGCTTGAACATATATAGGGAGGACTTTCTTGCTCGACATGATAGTATGCAATCTGGTTGCTCTTTATCTTAACATGTACACTTATTGTCTCTTTATTACATATTGATAAAGCCCTTAGGATGTGTACTTGACTATCAGGATTATGATGCAGATCATACTAGTGGGGCAGAGGTAGTCGGTAAGTATATCCTTCAAATGTTTCTAGTCGTGGGGGGTATCGAGACGGGGCATCGATATTCCAGAGTAGACTAGCGTATACGCTTCTTGACCCATATGATGGGCGATGGATGATCCCATATCCATTGGTGTTTGACATCAGAGATGGTATACAGGTGCTCAGTGGAGACTAGGTACACTGGACGGAGTCGCCGAGAACTCCTAGATGGTATTATACCTATCGTTAGATAGCAGTTCTCTAGTGACACTGGTACAGATTAGTCTGTCGATCCGAGATCGTCATAGAGTCTTGTGTGATTCCCACTGTGCTTTGATTTTCACCTTACCACGTTCAAAAGATCGTGAAAAACGGTGGTCTTTGGATACGGTCCCGAGTCACATGGAGGCAATGAGCGATAGGAGGGGATTTCGTCTATCCCGGTATTGGGGGTTGATATTCCACTATGCTTGATTGGCCATAACAGGAAATCCCTAGCCAAGGTTGCTGAGATCTACTGGTAAGTGTTATCAGTAGTTTCTCGAAATGTTATGGACGTTGCATCAGCATGACTTATTAGGCTATTGGGGTCTGACGTTATACTACCCCCAGGCTGTGATATGCGACATATCTGACGAAGCGACCGGACTGTACGATAGTGTTACTGATTGGATTCGCAGGAGTGTGAGCATGCATGCTTGTTGATCTTCCGATCGCTCAATACCCGGGTGGCCGTTACGTTTAGCAGACCGCTTGCGGCTTGTGGGTGTTTGATATGATCATCACCTACTGCCGGCGTATTGACGAGTCTTTAGAGTTCTACACAGAGGTTTCATGGTTCATCCGAAACGAAGTAGGAGCACATATGTGATATGTGCGGGACCGAGATTAATACGCGTATGTGATCCCGTATTCTATTCTCGCGATATGTGATATCGGTCGGTTATATGTGATATAACCGGGCTGTCGAATCAAGTGTTGATTCGACAGGTTGATACATTTGATATTAGTCGGTTGTATGTGATATAGCCGGAGTATTAAATCAAGTGTTGATTTAATAATTTAATGTATAATTATATATGTGATATATTAACTTATATTAATTAATATTAGCTCACTTAAAATTTCTTTTTCTCATTTGTGTACACTTAGTATATATGTGATATATATTAATGTACATTATTTTGTGTCATGCTTGATGCCGCATGCAACATGGGTGTATGAGACTCACACCATACTTGATATAATGAAGGGTTTATATTTATTTTGGTAATTCACAAATTGGTGGAAATTGGTTTAATGGTTGAAGCTTGGAGAAGCTTGTGGAACCATTGACTAAGTCCATTAATTTGTTTTACTTAAGATAATTATTAACCTAACCATTATCCATAGCCATAGTTAATTCTCTACATGAGTTAGTGTATGACACTAACTTATCCATTGTTGCTATTCTCACCTCATGAGTTTCATTCTCATCTCCACTTCACCTTCTTCTTCCTCATGAGAAAGCTTGCTAGCTTTTGAAATGGTGATGAAATATTGTGAGAAAAATTAATCTAAAGTGAGCTCAATTCTTACTTCATCATTCTCTACTATATTAACCATTTAGTTTAGGGTGTTTGCTTCACTAATCTACCATTAGTGAAGAGTTAGCATGAGCTTGAGTCTTCTCGACGTAAATCATCTTCGGCCTCGAAGATTTCGAGCAAACTTGTTCATTTCTTCATGTGAACCTTTATTAGAGTTCGGGTGTTCACTACTTGGAGCGAAGCGACTACTACACGGAGCTTTAGAAGTGAAAGACCGGTCTACAAAGGTTGTATTCCCTATTCACTTAGTATGTAAAGTTGTTTGCATTGCTAGTTCGTCTAAATCTCTAGTTAAAATTCTAGGGTTAGGGTTCTTTAGTACGGCAAAAATTTGAAATTGGCATGGACGATACCTTCCGAAACCTCGCTGTCGTGCTAGGTAACCTTGCAATTTAGTGGGTTCAAAATTAACGGTTTACCGACAATAGAACTTTTTACATTGCTAAATCAACGGTGAAAAAGTTGTAAAATCATATGAAATTTGGTGTACCCACATCTTAGATGTAACGATGAAGAAGGTGGGTGCTGATCGACGGAAAAAAGGAGTGAGGATGTATTTTTTCGACGCCATAGGAGGAAATTCCCTCCTATGGCATCTTTCCTCCATTATATATATATATATATATATATATATATATATATATATATATATATATATATATATATTCGTCGGGCGGCGTCTAAAATCTATCCTCTGCGACCTTCTTCGACGATTAGAACCTACCATCATCTTTATCATGTAAGATGTGAATACACCAAATTTCTTGTGATTTCACCACTTTTCACCGTTGAATTGGTAATGTAAAAAGTTCTGTTATCGGTAAACCGTTAATTTTGCACCCACTAAATCAACGGTGAAAAAGTGTTGGAATCGAATGAAATTTGGTGTAACCACTTCATAGATGATAATAAAGAAGAAAAGTGTTGGAATCAAATGAAATTTGGTTTATAGATGATAATGAAGAAGATGATGTGTGTCGATTGTCGGAAAAAATCATGGAGAACGTACTTTTTCGACGCCATAAGAGGAAATTCCCACCTACGGCACATTTCCTCCATTAACCATATTTCCTCCATTAACCATACATATATATATATATATATATATGGTTAATGGAGGAAAGGTGCCGTAGGGAGGGGATTTCCTCCTATGGCGTCCGAAAAATGCATCCTCCGTGTATTTTTTCGACGATCGGCATACATTACATCCATCTTTATCATCTAAGATGTGGATACACCAAATTTCATGTGATTATACCATTTTTTCACCGTTGATTTAGTTGGTGCAAAATTAATGGTTTACCGACAATAAAACTTTTTACATTACTAATTCAACGGTGAAAAAGTAGTGGAATCACATGAAATTTGGTGTATGCGCATCCTAGATGATAACGATGATGATGGTGGATGTCGATCGTCGGAAAAAATTGTAGGGGTTGTATTTTTTCGACGCCATAGGAGGAAATCCCCTCCTATGGCCTCTTTTCTCCATTATTCTCTCTCTCTTTCTCTATATATATATAGAGAGAGAGAGAGAATGATGGAGGAAATGTGCCGTAAGAGGGAATTTCCTCCTATGGCGTCGAAAAAGTACGCCCTCCCTCATTTTTTCCGACGATCGGCATCCATCAACTTCATCGTTATCATCTAAGAAGTGTGTACACCAAATTTTATGCGATTCTACAACTTTTTCACCGTTGATTTAGTGGGTTCAAGATTGCCGGTTTACCAACAACAGAACTTTTTACATTGCTAAATCAACGGTGAAAAAGTTGTAGAATCATATAAAATTTGGTGTACCCACATCTTCGATGATAACGATGATGATGATGGATGCCGATCGTCGGGAATAAATAATGGAAGACGTACTTTTTCAACGCCATAGGAGGAAATTCTTTCCTATAGCCTCTTCGCTCCATTATTTTCTCTCTATATATGTTAGTAATATGTATGCCCTAAAGGCCATTACTGTACATACGATATATATTGTAGTGGATGCTTGGACATATATAGGGAGGACTTTCTTGCTTGACATGATGGTATGCTATTTGGTTTCTCTTTATCTTAACATGTACTCTGATAGTCTCTATGTTACATGTTGATAAAGCCTTTAGGATGAGTACTTGACTACTAGGACTATGATGCAGATCATACTAGTGGGGACAGTGTAGTCGCCAAGTACATTCTTCAAATGTTCCTAGTCGTAGGTGTATCGAGACAGGACATCGATATACCAGAGTAGACTAGCGTATGCTTCTCGACCCATATAGATGGGCGATGGATAATCCCATATCTATTGGTGTTTGACATCAGAGACAGTATACGGATGCTCAGTGGAGACTGGGTATACTGGACAGACTCGCCGAGAACTCCCAGATGGTATTATACCTCACGTCAGATGGCAGTTCTCTGGTGACACTGGTACAGATTAATCTGTAGACCCGAGATCGTCAAAGAGTCTTGTGTGATTCCCACTGTACTTTGATTTCCATCATACCACGTCCAAGAGGGCGTGCAAAACGGTGGCTTTTGGGTACAGTCCCGATTCACATGGAGGCAATGAGCGATAGGAGGGGTTTCGTCTCTCCCGGTATTGGGAGTTGATGTTGCGCTGTGTTCGATTGGCTATAACTGGAAATCCCTGGCCAGGGTTGCTGAGATTTATTGGTAAGTGTTATCAGTAGTTTCTCGAACTGTTATGTACATCATATCGACGCAACTTATCAAGCTACTGGGGTCTGACGTTTACCATCCCTAGGCGAGATATGCGACATATAAGACGAAGAGACCGGACTGTACGGTAGTGTTACTGATTGGATTCGTAGGAGAATGTACAGACATGCTTGTTGATCTTCTGATCGCTCAATACCTGGATAGCTGTTACGTTTAGCTGACCGCTTGCAGCTTGTGCGTGTTTGATATGATCATCACCTACTATCGGCATATTGACGATTCTTTAGAGTCCTACACAGAGCTTTCCTGGCTCAGGCAAAATGGAGTAGGAACACATATGTGATATGTGCGGGACCGAGAATAATGCGAGTATGTGATACTGTATTCTATTCTCGTGATATGAGATATCGGCCAGGTATATGTGATATAGCCGGATCATTGGATCAAGTGTTGATTCGATAAAATGGTACATGTTATATTAGTCGGTTATATGTATTATAGCCGGGTTATCGGATCAACTGTTGATTCGATAATTTAATGTATATTATATATGAGATATATTATATTACATTAACTAATATAAGCTCGCTTTATTGATTCATTTTCTCACGGGATAATACATTGATGTATATGCGATATATGTTAATTGTATTATTTTCTTTTGTTACAAAATATATTATATATGTGATATATAATATTGTAACAAGTTAGGGTTACAAATGCAACATATTTTGTGGAGTTTAAATATGGTTAGGGTTTGGATTAGGGTTAAGCTTGGATGAGGCTTTCATGAAGCTTTGACTTTGACCTTTGATATTTTGTGTTGATATTTATTAACCCAACCCAAACCTTAGCCTCTAGTTTATTCTCTACAAGGGTTACCTCTATCATTCTTAACCCATGGTTGATTTGTAACCACAACAATAATTCATTATTCATCATAAAAGATTTTGCTTCATCTTCTTCTTCTTGCTTCATGAAGAAAACCTTTACTAGCTTTTTCATTTGTGATGTTTATAAGTGAGAAATTGAAAACAAAAGAGAGCAAAATTCCTACTTCATCATCCTCATCTATTCTAACCACTTAGATTATGGTGTTTGCTTTGCTAATACTTGATTAGTGAAGCAAGAGCATGGGTTTGAAATTATTCAAGATAGATCATCTTGGATTAGTGAAGTCTTCAAGCAAGATGCATCATTCTCTTCATGGAGCCTCTCGAGAGTCGGAGTTCATGATGATCGCAGCGAGGGACCTTAACACAGAGCTTATGAAGCGAAGGAACGGACTACAAAGGTTGTAATCCCTATTTCTTTATTTCTTTGTATGTGATACAAACTTGTTACCCTAGAAATTCTAGCATGATTCATGGTTTACTTGCTTTGCACCTCTCTAAATTTTAAAGTGGCATGTGTGATACTACCAAATTCTAGACTAGGTGCAAAGGAAGCCCAACAGTGGTATCAGAGCCAAACTAGAATTCTAGATACGGTATTATAATAATTACGAAAACGAAAACCACTTCGAAAAACGATATTATGAATACCCTATTTTGCTCTCTGGAAATTTTCAAAAAAGTGCTTTAAAATTTTTTCAAACAGGTGCAGAATGGTCTCTGGAGCAAAATATGAACACAGGTGAAATACGGGGGGAGAGGGGGTCCTCGGTTTTGGACCGGCCACCATGGAGGAATTTCCGGCCAGGCCGGCCCCACCACCTCCTCTGGCTCCCGTATTACTCCTGTGCTCATTTGACTCCATTTTGGCTTTCCTAGTATTGTTTATTTAGCCCAATTTTCATGTGATGATTAGTTTGACTTGGGGCTAATTCGTAGTGTTTCGTAGTCGTATTATTTAACACTGTATTGGTAACCTTGACTTTTTTTAACAGTTCGAACGAACATCGAACACCACACTTTCTACCCCGTTGAAATTTCCAAGTGTTGTAATTTTACTAAGTTGATTGTATTCGTAAAATCGTGGAAGTACCCCTATGGAACCCCTAGAAGACTATAATAACCTTAACTCGATTCTATGCCCACAGAACCGCGATCGAACCTTCGGGTTTGCCGTAGTTCCGTGGTGCCATAGGTGAGGCGTTAGTTAACTCCTTCTACGGCTGGACCATAGACACTGTGGCACGGTTTTTGAGTGTTTTGACTTTGCTCAAGTGTTGAGCTCTTGGGGTAAAACGTGGGTGTATATTGATTCGATCGAAACGTTAAACATCATCATGATATTCTGGAATGTGATACAATATTTGGAATCCACAAGTAGTTATGAGATAACTAATTTGAATGTTATAAATCTAGCAATTTAGTCTCATTTGATCGGTTGCCACGGGATTTTGATGCGATCAAAAGTCCGTCGCAATCACGTAGCGTACGCGGATACTCGCCGGGTAAACTTAATAAATAGCCATGGCCCATAGCCCAGACCAAGTGACTGTAGGAGAACCCCGTCGCCTAAAGCATCTGTTCGGGTGCTCGCGGCAGCGGTGTTCCGTTTTAGTTCACTTCATCGACGGTATCGGGGGTGCGGCCGTCTACTAAAGTTTCCGGCGAGTATTCGATCAGGATGTCGGGAATCTTGTTGACTTGCCCAACTAGATATTAAAAAGTGTTTTCGACATCGAGACTAAAATGCATGGTTTGTAATTGTTAGGCATGCGATGTCTAAGGAATTCATTTGGTTAGGCATGAAATCCAAAGTATGAGATACGTTGGGTTTATGATGTCTAAGGTGGTTGCAGATTCCAACTGTTGTAGTTTTACACTTTCTTTTCTGCGACCGTAAGTGTAATATGCGGTGCATCGCCGGTTTCGGTGCTATATGTCAACGACAACTGGGGTACGCATATTTACTTACGTTGATGATATGAGATATTATGTGTTGCTGTGATATGTTATATTGGATCGTCGTGATTTGAATAGCTGGGGGTTTTATGTAAGATGAGAGTTTTTTATTTTCATTCATGTAAAATTCATTTGTATGTAATATTCTTTTATTGGGGCACTTCCGGGTTGAGGATGATGTCGTCATTGTATATTATTTACTTTTCCGCATTAGGATATACCCAAGGCGGGGAGCACAAGTAACCGGATTCTAGGGTCCAGTGGGAGACCATCTCGAGGAGTCGAGACCGGATCTCCTAACTCTAGAATTGGTAGGATTGCTTGCTGCTCTCGTAGGGGTCCAGGGGTGTGGGTTTGGCTATTCATCGCGACCGTGGAATCCGTGTTTTATACAGGCTCGTATTAAAACACGGACCTCCTAATATATCCAATATTTCATATATATTCTTCTGCTGCAATATTCTGTGATGTGATCATATTACTGCCTGAGACGAATGTTAATATTATATATATGAGATATATATTATATATTGTTGATTTCGTTTCATATCTGATACTTGTGAAGCATAATAAAATGGGACTTCATTAATGAGATTAATGAAATAAAAGAAACCTAAAGATGTTGTGGAATCGAATTTTCAAAAACAGATAGCTCTAGTCGTTGCTTTGCATAACGGTATTCCTTGTAGAATATCCAGCATCTTATTCGATAAGGAAAGAGCCGAGATCCCTTCACCGGGAGTGACTTCATTAGCGAAACTAGCAGATGCTACAACCATCGGTTTTGTCTTTTGATTGTTTTTCTAGTCCTTGCTTTGTATAGTGGTATTTGTGAAATACCCTGCACCTTATTCGATAAGGAAAGAGCCGAGATCCCTTCACCGGGAGTGACCTCTTTAGCAAAACTAGCAAAGGCCTCAAAAACACTCCATTTAAATCATTTGATTCTACAACGATATCAAGTTCATTACGCAAAAGGTTTTCTTAAAAACCTGTCGTAGCCCTCCGTCATTTCAGATAAGTACTAGTTCGTATTCGTGCTACATTTGTTGACTATGTTAAGGCGTAGTGTGCGGTAGCTGATTAGTGATTATCTGTATAAGCATATGATGCGATTGGATTAGGGTAGTCGTGCGACTTTGTTGACAATATTAAGGGTTGTGCGGGTGGGTTTAATTCACTCGGGAAATGGCGGGTTGAACTTGACTAGTACTTATGATTTGTTGACTATGTTAAGGTCATATAGCTGCTAGGGGTAAAATATTATCGAGAATTTCAAGTGTTGAAATTTGCAACGAGATTGCATACCTCCCATGAGATAGTTGGATCCCGATACCCGCTGTAAGTAAGAGTTACTCCTGCGAGAGTTTTACACATTACAAATAGCCGATCAAGTAGGTGTCTAGAAAAGTGTTAACGGGGTTACGCCCCTGGGAAAACGAGATTTATTTTAATTAGGTCCGCGCGAAAGTACGGGGAACCTCCCTCAAAGTACCGACACTGGCCTGACTGAAAGATTAGTAAACTTGTAGGGTGTAATTAATCCCGGTTAGTCTTTCCTTTTAGGGTTTGAAGGAAAATTTGACTAAAACGGTGGGAGCCATCCTGATTAGATATATTAATAACCAATCTAATCTTGCAAGAGCGCACGCAGAGTATTTTCTTCTCTCTCTCTCCAGGTAGCGACCATGTCACGCCTTAATCAAGATAATAATATGGATGTATTGACCGAACCCGCTTGTTATACTGCGTTAGGGAATGTTGGTCCCGCTCCAACTTATAATTGTTATAAGACCGAGCAGGAAATAGGAGATTACCAGAATTCCCGTGCCGCCCAAACGAAAAAAGTACATGATGATGCATCTTCTTCGGGTGTGTTTATTACCGAGAACTGTTTCTCAGTATCCTTTACGTCCTGGGTATGAGATACCGGATTAGGATCCCACATATATAATATGTTACATGGACTACAGATAGGTAGAGAACTGAGAATGGATGATAAGTTTCAAGTGTTGGAAATAGTGCAAGTGTTGCAGTCAAGTATGTTGGCAGTTATCACCCTGTATTACCAAATACATTGATTCTGAACGAATGTTATTAGATACCGAACCTGATATACAACATCATATCAGTTTCTTTATTAGTAACGAAGGATATAATTTTGTATTGTTGGATAATGTTTTGAACATTTCCTATATCAAGAGTTGATCGGTTCAGGCATATTATCTAAAAGCATATACGTTCTAAATCAAATTACAGTTCTTAACGTACAGAACACACACAAGAGGAAGAGTTCAGAAATGAACGAATCCTTCTTCAGGCATTGTAGATTAGGTCATATCAATGCGACCCGACTAGCTAAGTTACATAGAGATGCATATTTAAATCTGTTTAAATTTACATCTTATGAAACTTGCCAGTTATGTCACAAAGATAAGATGACCATAGCTCCGTTTATTGGAAACAGAGAAAGAGTTGGTGAACTCTTGGGATTGATACATGCTGATGTATGTAAGGTCCCCTGTTTACACATGCCAGGACCGGTTCTTTGTACTTCATTACATTCACTGATTATCTCTCGAGATTCGAATATATGTTCCTGTTGAAACACAAGTCTGAACCTTTTGAGAAATTCAATGAATATAAGTTAGAAGTAGATAACCAAAGAGGGTATAAATATTATGTCCTTTGATGAAATCAAGGAGGAGAATACTTGAGCACGGAATTCATGGATTATTCTAAAAGAGAATGAGATTCTCTCTCAGCATTACTCCTCCGTATACACCACAGTACGTTGGTATATCGGGGCGGAGCAATCGCACCCTATGTGATATGGTGTGCTCTATGATGAGTACTACTGAGTTGCCTATTTCCTTTTGGGGGTTATGCACTTGTGAAGTTGCATACCTATTGAATATGGTTCCAATCAAATCAGGTGCCTGCCACTCCATATGTGATATGGTATGGGAAGAGCCCATCTCATAAGGATGTTAAGATTTGGGGTTGTCCGGCCTATATCAAAAGCAAAATCCGGGCAAACTCGAGGTAAGGTCAGTTCTATGGAAGTTTGTTGGATATCCCAAGCATTCGCAAGGGAATATCTTCTACCGAACTGAGGAACAAAAGGTGTTTTGATTCTCAGCATGCTACCTTTTGGAAAGGGAATTTCTTGTGAAGAAATTAGTGGTCATGAGGTAGAACTGGAAGGAGTTCCAGCTATACAAACTGCAGCTGATGATTTGGTAAACCCGGAAGATTCAATAGTTTCCAACGAACCTCAGCCTCTCCGCCGATCTGGTAGGGTTCCTCATCCACCTGAGAGATACTTCGGTTTCTCTATGACGGTAGGAGCGAGGATTGCATCATGAGATGATGACCCAACTAGTTTCGAGCAGGCCATCAAGAGTGGGGACTCTATGAGAATGGCTGGATGCTAAGCGATCTGAGATGAAATCCATATACACCAACAAAGTATGGACTTTGGTTGCTTTATCTGAAGGGTTAAATCCCCATCAGAAGCAAGTATATCTTGAGAAGATTACTAGGTATACATGGAAAAGTTGAGACTTTCAAAGCTATGCTTAAGTCCATCCAGATCCTACTTGCCATTGCTACATACCATGACTACGATATCTGGCGGTTGGGTGTCAGGACTGCTTTTTTTCTAAATAATGATTTGGAAGAGAGCGTCTATAAGTACACAGCCAGAGGGCTTCATAAACAGTGGGAGCAGCGGAAACATGTGCAAGTTGTTTTATGGGATAAATCAGGCATCGCGGAGTTGGAACGTCTGTTCTGATGTGGTAATCAAAGAGTTTGACTTCATCAAAATGGTAGATGAACCTAGTATATACAAAAAGGTAGTAGGGAGTATGGTGGTGATCCTCGTATTGTACATGGATGGCATACTCTTGATAGGGAAGGAGTTTCCTATGCTACGCTCGGTCAATCTCCTCTTATCATATGGATTCTCCATATAGGATCAAGGTGATACCTCCTGAATCCTGGATTTTGGATATATGAGATAGATCTAATTGGATGTTAGGATTCTCACTAGGTGTAGTCAGATGGTATCAATCGATCCTGGGGAGAATCACTGGAATGGTTCTAGGGTGATAAGGTCGACTGAATGTCAGTCACAGGCATTGTCAGTGGAGGGACGGTATGTTGGAAGAGTTCCAAGCTAGATACCGTGACAAACTAGACGATTAAAGGCTAGATACATCGTTACCTAGGATACTACCAAAGATGTAGTCTGGATAAATATTAGTTCATGAGATGAAGTTCGTTCCTACCATTGTGTGACAATGGAGTTGTGGTTTTGGCCTAGGAACCCCCGTCCCATCAGAGATCCAGACATATTCTTAGGCAGTATCACCTGATCTTGGAGATGGTTGATCTCCAGGAAGATCGAGAATTGGAGAGTAGACACAGAGGACAACAGCGCGGATCCACTCACAAATGCCTATTTCCCAGTAGAGAATTTTATAGGATGGTTGAGTATGAGATATTTCAACCACAGCTGATTGTTGGGTATGACAGATGGCCCTAGTGCAAGTGGGAGATTGTTAGTAATATGTATGCCCTAGAGGCCATTACTGTACATACGATGTATATTGAAGTGGATGCTTGGACATATATAGGGAGGACTTTCTTGCTCGACATGATAGTATGGTATCTGGTTTCTCTTTATCTTAACATGTACTCTGATAGTCTCTATGTTACATGTAGATAAAGCCCTTAGGATGAGTACTTGACTACCAGGACTATGATGCAGATCATACTAGTGGGGACAATGTAGTCGCCAAGTACATCCTTCAAATGTTCCTAGTCGTAGGTGTATCGAGACAGGGCATCGATATACCAGAGTAGACTAGCGTATGCTTCTCGACCCATATAGATGGGCGATGGATGATCCCATATCCATTGGTGTTTGACATCAAAGATGGTATACGGGTGCTCAGTGGAGACTGGATACACTGGACGGACTCGCCGAGTACTCCCAGATGGTATTATACCTCACGTCAGATGGCAGTTCTCTGGTGACACTGGTACATGTTAGTCTGTAGACCCGAGATCGTCATAGAGTCTTGTGTGATTCCCACTGTGCTTTGATTTCCATCATACCACGTCCAAGAGTGCGTGCAAAACGGCGGCTTTTGGGTACAGTCCTGAATCACATGGAGGCAATGAGCGATAGGAGGGGTTTCGTCTCTCCCGGTATTGGGAGTTGATATTGCGCTGTGTTTGATTGGTTATAACTGGAAATCCCTGGCCAGGATTGCTGAGATTTACTGGTAAGTGTTATCAGTAGTTTCTCGAACTATTATGGACCTCATATCGACGTGACTTAACAATCTACTGGGGTCTGACGTTTACCACCTCTAGGCGAGATATGCGACATATAAGACGAAGAGACCGGACTGTACGATAGTGTTACTGATTGGATTCGCAGGAGAATGTACATGCTTGCTTGTTGATTTTCTGATCGCTCAATACCTGGGTAGCTGTTACGTTTAGCTGGCCGCTTGCAGCTTGTGGATGTTTGATATCATCACTTACTGCCGGCGTATTGACGATTCTTTAGAGTCCTACACAGAGGTTTCCTGGCTCAGGCAAAACGGAGTAGGAGCACATATGTGATATGTGCGGGACCGAGAATAATACGAGTATGTGATACTGTATTCTATTATCACGATATGAGATGTCGGCCGGGTATATGTGATATAGCCGGATCATTGGATCAAGTGTTGATTCATTGAAATGGTAAATGTTAGATTAGTCGGTTATATGTATTATAGCCGGGTTATCAGATCAACTGTTGATTCGATAATTTAATGTATATTATATATGAGATATATTACATTACATTAACTAATATAAGCTCGCTTTATTGATTCGTTTTCTCACGGGATAATACATTGATGTATATGCGATAAATGTTAATTGGATTATTTTCTTTTGTTACAAAATATATTATATATGTGATATATAATATTGCAACAAGTTAGGGTTACAAATGCAACATGTTTTGTGGAGTTTAAACATGGTTAGGGTTACGCTTGGATGAAGCTTTTATGAAGCTTTGACTTTGACCTTTGATATTTTGTGTTGATATTTATTAACCCAACCCAAAACTTAGCCTTTAGTTTATTCTCTAAAAGGGTTAACTCTATCATTCTTAACCTATGGTTGATTTGTAACCACAACAATAATTCATTATTCATCACAAAAGGTTTTGCTTCATCTTCTTCTTCTTGCTTCATGAAAAAAACCTTTACTAGATTTTTCATTTGTGATGTTTATAAGTGAGAAATTGAAAACAAAAGAGAACAAAATTCATATTTCATCATCCTCGTCTATTCTAGCCATTTAGATTAGGGTGTTTGCTTTGCTAATACTTGATTAGTGAAGCAAGAGCTTGAGTTTGAGATTCTTCAAAGTAGATCATCTTGGATTAGTGAAGTCTTCAAGCAAGGTGTATCATTCTCTTCATGGAGCCTCTCGAGAGTCAAAGTTCATGATGGTCGCAGCGAAGGGACCTCAACACGGAGCTTATGAAACGAAGAAACGGACTACAAAGGCTGTAATCTCTACCTCTTTACTTCTTTGTATGTGATACAAACTTGTTACCCTAGAAATTCTAGAATGATTCATAGTTTACTTGCTTTGCATCTCTCTAAATTTTAAAGTGGGATGTTGATACTACCAAACCATAGACTAGGTGTAAGGGAAGCCCAACAATATATACAAGTCTAAATAGAAAAATATATAAACATCCAAATTTAATAAATTCCGACCAGCATTGATTTGTTAACCTAATCAATGGAACCCCACTCCCTTAATATCTCCACCCGGCAAAATCAACTATGTCATCTGCTCCATCTGTGGCATAATCTTCCGCTTCTTCTGAGTTTAACCTAGCGCCAATTACATCCAATTAGTAGCGTTGCATAAATAGAGGAAATGGTAGGCTGGATATTTGGCAACAGGCTTTTATGCTCAAGGAAATCATCTTTTATTTGACGACACATGCAATCAAACGGCTTTTCGGTTTGTGTAATAGTCTAAGGTTATCCTAAACAATTATAAAAAATACCATAGTTAGAAACTTAATCTGTGATCAGAAAGATTATTAATACTTAAAACACAGAATTGAAGTACTTTCAGGATATTATGAATATAGGCTCCAAATCTCTGCTAGGGCTGTATCTCAAACATAATAAAGAATTATCACCGACACATTGCATCCTTGTATCTGGTTGCCACAATAAATTTTATGATTGCTAGCTTTATAAGAATAAACTCATAAAACATAAGTTTACCTCATTATTACCGAAGGAGAGGCCCCATATATCATTATCTTCGTATAAGCTTTTCTACATCAAAATGAGTTCCACAATAAAGACGCTTAACGAAATTTTTTAGATTGTTTTATAACTGGTTGTCGATGTTACACGCAAACCTTCTTAATCAAATTTTTTCCGGAAAAATAATGGACTAAAGATAGAATTTCCAGTCTTAGCAAATTATCCTACAATTGAAGTGAAGTCCAAAAAAGATCAATATTTTTATACTCCTTTTTTGAATAGAATGGTTGAAGATGATCATCCAATGTTTCATTAAAGTTTTTTTGACAAAACATAATAAAGAAGGAAAATAAAATTACTACATATATATTCATTGACCTCATACATGTTCAACAGAAACCTTACCATGTGAAATGTTGCTTCCACTGCACCATAACTCTGAAGTTATGATGGGAGTTGAGAGCATATATTTTATATTCTAACATACTCCCATAGGTTGAAGGCTTTTTGGACAAAAACCTGAGCTTTTCCGCAGCGGGATTTTAATTTAAATAAAACTGCATTTGCATCTTATACGAGCACCACTACACAAAATCCTGAAGTTATGACAAGGGTTGAGAGAATATATATTATATTCTAACAAAGTGGCCTCATATATGTTCGAAGAAAAAGTTAAAATCCAATCTAACTCCTTCCCTCTCAATTGGGTTTCAAAGACATGCCAATAATTTCCCCAAGTTAGGAACAAGAATAAATTAAAATGATGATGTTGATTATGAAGTAGACTTCATGCAAATGATCTCCTAGCAATAGCTTTCATCAAGTGACTCCTCATCAACCCTTACCTCTCTCGCCTTTTCTGAAAAAGGGCACTCTTTTTCCATGGATCCTACCCTAATGAAACACATCATATAGTATAAAGTTGCATGCATTTATAACTAGCTATTCACATGAAGATGAAGTCTTTGTGGTTCCTTCAAATGAGAATAATTTCAAGAAAAGTGAGGATAGGGTCTCCACCTTAGTTGGCTAGTCATTGTCCCCAAAAATTTGGCCGATAAATCTACAAGGCTTTGTTTCAATGGTGGCGGGCACAAATGTTGAAGGAAAGTAGTAGGATAGCTTAAGCTTCAGAGATCCTATATGCCTTCATTCCTTTGTTTCCTGTAGTTATGTCCTGAAGACTGAAGTTGACACTAAAGAGATGTAACCACCAAGAAAAGTTAGAAACAAATAACACTCAAATGCTCGAACCTGTCCATTTTGAAGTTCCACGTCTGGATTAAGTTGAGAATCGATAAAATGGTGGTTGTTAACCGGTAAAATTGATTTGATGCCTACCAAACTCAAGTGACCTAGGACGCCATTCCAATTTTTTGGGCTTTTGTGAGTTTCTAAGCTTCAATTTTGATAAAATTTTCCATTTCGGATATGTGACTCTTTGGTGTGTTTTCAAGTATAGTTTCTGAAAACAGCTAGATAGGTTTATGGCAAGGAATCTGAGAATGGGGTAGGATATTGTTCTGTTCATAACCAAATACCCCATTTCTCAAGATTTAAGTTATGAGAGCAAACTCAGTACTACTAATAAAAGAAAACCGATATTGACCACAAAGTTTCTTGTGAGGACACTGAAATGACATACACCAAAGGGAAACACATTGGTATGGATCAAACTTCGCCGCCCCTCTTGATATGTTTAAAAATGACATTAACCACATAGTTTGAATGGGCATACACCAAAGGCATCATTTTGGCTATGGCGTACCTTCCCCGATGCTTAGATGCCGTCATAGTAAGTAAAACATCAAGGAGGTATGCCAGACACCAAACTCCAGTGATGCCTTTGGTGTCTGCCCCGTCCCACGCCCCATTCAACAAATTCATCGGCGTGCCAAGATACTAACATATTTTGGTTACAACAATGGAAGCCAAGATGAATTGCTATCGTATCGAGGAACACGATGTAATCGCAGGGACAAATATAACATGGCAGATTGCAGCTGAAGCAAATCTGAAAGACACGACCGAGGGAAGATCGGGGTCCTCAAGTCTATTCAAAAAAGGAAAGTAAACTACAACTCAAGAGATGATGGCGAATATCTGTGTCATTCAGGCTTAAAGGAACTACAATCACCATTTAGAGAAATATAATTATGAAACAGGCTACTACATAAATCGTTGTTTAGGTTTACTCTTCTCGTGCTATGCATTTCGTCGTCATAGTAGAAACTATAATAACGATTTCAATTTTAGTTCCCAATATAGATGTAAGCAAATTATTGAATTAAGCAAAGTTTTATGATATCATAGACATGCACAAGGAAACAAAAGGCAATATATAATTCTACTGCAAGTAAACATACTAAACTCAAACAATTCAATGATAGGAAACTGAAGCATCATACCAAAAAAGTTTTTGGAAGTTCATATAAAATTATTCATCATTCTCTAATAACCAAAGTTTTACATCACTCTTCCTGTTTTAGTTCCCTCAACAACTCTAAATTATTAACAAGAAGACTTTCCTTTTTAATTTTTTTAAACACCACTCAATTACCCCCAATACGAAATGCCCTAATAGGAGGTGCAACTCTATAAGCAAAGTTAGAACAACAACAAGGGCACATATACAAGTCCCCCAGTCCACGAAAAAAAATTCCAACTTCTTCCTGCAAATCCAATTCTGAAAATTTAAGCATAAAAATGCTAAAAATGGAAACAGAAATGTTACACTGAGGGAGCCTCATCCATCGCGCCATTCTCCACTTCGTTTAAAATCTCCGCATCCTTCTCCTCATTTGTAAAATCTCTCTTCTCGATTTTCGCATGCGCGGCAACCGCCACCATCTTCTGAGCTCGCTCAACCGCGACCCTAGACCGATTCTGACCGCTGACCCACTTGAGCACAGGCGGACTCGAGCTAAGCCCAAATGAGGAAGCGGTGGCATGAAGGAAGATCACTCGTATCGCCACTTTCCCTAGAGTCTTCAACTCGCTCAGACAAGTCTCCCACACAAGCCGGCTGCTTTGCGGGTTTGCGGTCCGCATCTTTCCCGTTACCGGATCCGG
Source organism: Agapanthus africanus (assembly GCA_030015575.1). Taxonomy (NCBI): domain Eukaryota; kingdom Viridiplantae; phylum Streptophyta; class Magnoliopsida; order Asparagales; family Amaryllidaceae; genus Agapanthus; species Agapanthus africanus. The sequence continues at coordinate 458,191,931 of JASDDO010000012.1, read as the reverse complement.
CTGCTTCAATTGAACAGCCTGAGCATAAAGCGGGTCGAGCCCTTCGCTTCTCCATTTCATAAGCTCCATCAATGCGATATGAGCCTCTTCTCTCGACACCAGCTTTGTAATCAACTTATCCACATCCTTTTCTTGCTCTGGTGTCAAGAGTTTGAACGGAGGGAGATACTTCCCGCTAGCATCCTTTATCAGATACAACGGGTCTAATATGAACGCCAGGGACCATGCCGGGTGATAATTCTTCTTGAATCTCTTCTCGATCAGCTTGTCAACGGGCTCAAACTCGATGTTAAACTTGTTACACCAATCACGAACTTTCGACCTCAGCTCGTTCCATAGAGGCAAGCATTCGCCAACCAACGGTCTCTCAACTTCCATTTCGGAAACCATTTCTTTAATTAGTTTCACAACCGAATGCACCGCCTCGACATCATTCCAAAACCTACCATCTCGAACCAACTCCGCCAACTCCTCGGCCTCTCGGTCCTCAGCACAAACTGTCTTATAATCCTCATCGAGCACCGTCAGCTGAAAAGACCCGGCCGACCCCATTACATCTTCGAGCATCGAGAACACCGGGCCAAAGTTGGTTATAGCGTCCTCGACATCCAACGGAGCTCTAATGAGCCCGACCCTGTCTGATTCGCGAACCCGATACTTGGTAAAGACACTCCTCACCTGCGGCTGCCTATTAAAGTAAGTCGCCACCTTAAAGCAGCTCGCGACGGTGGTCTCAAACAGGAGAAGCTCGCGCGCGAAATCCTTCACCAGAGCACCGATCGCCCTCGCCTGGCAGCACAGGTTCAGCATCCAGTGATACCGGTTCGAGAGGTTCAGCAGGGCCTTCGATCTGAACCCATCGGCGACGATCCCGACGCACCGCTCCCCAACGCCACCCATCGTCCCATGGAGGGCGTCCCTGAGCACCTCCTCCGCGTACTCCGGCGGCGCGGATTCGACCGTGAGCAGGGCCCGGTGGAAGACGGTGGCCCCATTGGGGAGATTCGCCGAGACATTCACGAATTTATGCTCGTTGTTCTGAGCGTTCCGCCGCCGCAGCCAGCCGCTGGAGGACAGCTGGAAGAAGGGGGCGTCTCTGATCTTGGCGTCGGCGTCCGAGGCGGCGTCGCGGTGGCGGGAATCGAGGACAGGGCCGGCCAGCTGGCGGGGATCGAGAGGCGGCAGGCCGACCTGGTGGAGGAAAGCCTTGAACTTTGGGTGGGTGAAGCAGGTGAAGCCGACGGAGCCGCAAGATTCGAAGATCCAATGGGCGAGGGAGGAGAGGGCGGCCTCCGCCTGGGGGCGGGCCAGCGGCGGGCCCGGGGAGGGTTTGGGGCTCTTGAGGCGCTTGACGCTGTCCTCGAGCATGGCGAGGGCGCCCAGCTCCTCCTTGTCGAACCTCTGAGGGGGGCAGGGGAGAAGAAGCGGCCGAGCTGAGGATGAGGCGGAGGCGGGATTCAGCAGCATCGGTTTCGGCCTCGAGGGGCGCTTCCGTCTCATCGTCGGAAGAGGAGGAGGAGGAGGGGCGGAGGAGATGGGGATGGGGGCGGCGGAGGAGGAGGACGAGGAGACGAAGTTGGGACAGGAGCCCTTCTTCAGATGGTCGTTGGAGGTCCTCGATGGGTTGGAGGCGGAGAACGTGGCGTCGCAGAGGGTGCACCGGAGCTTCGCCGCCTTTGGAGCTCCGGCGTCGGAGAGGAGAAGGAGGGGCTCTAGGTGGGCCCAGTACCAAGCCCCCTTCCCTTTGATCGCCTTGCTTCGGATCGTCGCCAGCGTCTCGTACCGCTTTGTCGCCGCCTTCGCCGCCTCCTCCTCCGCCGTAGTCGTCGTCTCCGTTTCCGCCGGCATCACCGCCGCCGGCGACTGTGGGTTGGGTGGCTCCATAGGGGGTTCAGGTGAAGTCCATCAAAGGAGCCTCCTTTTTTTTTCTGTTCTTTTGAGCATCTAATAAAAATAAAAGACTTTGGTAAGAGGAGGAGTTTTTTATTTATTTTTATTTGACTGATTGGGGACAGAGGGAGTCTCCTCTCCTCTCCCTCTCTCTCTTGTGTGAGAGTGGGTTTCCACAAGGTCGGGTTTAAGAAGGGGGAGAGGTGGAGGGGCAGGGGGAGCACATTAACTTGTTGCCTTTCCGGGGTTCCGATATCCATGGACGTGATGCATCCGGACAGAAAAGAAATACTAATATTCGTATTACATGCATATACGCACGTGCGTAATTTTATCACTACTGAAACGCAAACATATACGGTGATGGAGAGCGTGTGTAGAGAATACGGTATTAGAATATAACATGTTTCAACGGATCATGTGTGGAAGAGGAAAGTAGGCTTTTTGAGTAACGAAGATAGATATTGATGTTGTTTTTCTGCTTTTTTGAGTATTTGGTGTGGGTTTAAGTGCTTGGACCATCTTTGATTGAGGTGATTCTATAATATATGTTTACTTAAAGTGTGTATAACTACATGAGTGTCCATAAATACACAAAACAAAAAAGTGTGGATATAAACGTGTGTGGATTTGAAATAGGCATTGGCCTAGTACACTACTTTATGCCTGCCCTATATCCCTACTAAAGTTTGATAGTAGATGTAGGATTACTTTATATACCACATGTATATACAAGAGTATCCAATAATAGATGGTAGATGTAGGATTACTCTAGGTGGGGTAGCTCATTTGTATATGCCAAATGTATATACAAGAGTATCCACACATCTCATTCTTGAAAAAATTTGGATAGAAATTAATGGTTTAATTTGGTAAATTTTAAACCTTACATTTTTGACAATTACAGCTAATATGCCAGACGATTCTTATCTGGCAATACATAGAACAGTTCAAAATTTTATTAGAAAGCATTATCTACTTGAAGAAATTAGATGATTACCTGTCGACACCGAGGACAACCATTTTTCAATGGGAATTTGGGAGTGTATAACATGTGTTTGATTATGATGAACACCCAACACTAATCTATCATCGTTTCCCGTTTTTTACTAATAGACCAATTCCAGTTAAATCTTGCATCCTTTTCTTCTTGTAACGATTCTGAAATTTATATACAAATGTAACTTGTTCAATTTATAAAAAGGGTATTTCGGCCTGACTAGACGTTATAAGTTGTTTTTGTTCAATAAAATCAAAGAACAACTTGTAGCTCACTGGTTAAACCTCTCTACTGCTGTGACATAGCCCGCGTGTTCGAATCCCATCAGTCCCAATTATTTTTAATATTCTTCATTTTAACTTTTCGGAAGTCTAAGAGTTGTACGTGCAATACACGGAGAATCGAAAAGTTTCAGAAAAATCAAACGGGATAAATGAGGAGTTCACACAGTATAATACACATGGCCCAAATTTCGAGACCGGCGGCGCACATCCGATCGTCTAAAATTGCCATATGGCCGCTACCGGCGGTCTTGATGCCCCCAAACGCTTCCGTGCTTCGCCCGTATAACCCTTCATCTCCCCTCTACTCTTTTTTATTGTTTAATTTCTCTTAATTTAACCAGAGACTCTTCAATTCCCTATTAACCCTATTTTAAATTCTTTTTAATTCAATTCTTCAATTCACACACACTCATTTCTACACTATAAATACCACAATATCTCTTATCTCTCCACTATTCTGAAAATTTCTCTAAAACTCTAAATTTCTAAGCTCAAGAAAGAGATTAAGGCTAGTTAAGCTGAGTTAGTAATCTAAGTTCATTCCTTTGGAGACCGGAGCCATTTCCGACGCTACCGGGACGCCATGAAGACTTTCCCTCTCTTTCTTATTCTTTTCTCAACGCTATACAACCCGTAAGTCCCTTCCTCCCTCTTTCATTTCACCTCAAAACAATTCTTAAAATATATCGATAAAAATGGAGTTAACTTGTAATTTTTTCTTTTAAACAATTTTTGTCATTTTTGCTATGTTAACATTTCACTCTAAACCTTTAATAGCACTTTAACATATTATTCACATTATTTATCTATTCATGTAATTAAAATTTCATGTGAAATAACCACATAAATCGAACAATTTCATATAAATACTATGTGTTAGGAATATGTATGCCCTAGAAGCCATTATTGATGATATAGTGGATGCTTGGACATATATATAGAGGACTTTCTTGCTCGACATGATAGTATGCTATCATGCTACCTTTATCTTAACATGCAGACTGGTATTTATATTGTCTCTCTCTTACATATTGATAAAGCCCTTAGAATATGTACTTGACTACCAGGATTATGATGAGATCATACTAGTGGGGCCAGGGTGGTCTAAAAGTACATCCTTTAATCAGTTCTTAGTCGTGGGAATATCGAGACCAGGGCATCGATATTCCAGAGTAGACTAGTGTGTACATTTTTTGTCCCTTAGAGGGCGATGGCTGATCCCACAACCATTGGTGTGTGACATCAAAGATTGTACACAGGTGCTCATTGGAGAATGGGTATACCGAACATGACTCCTATGTGGTGGTATAAATATCGTCAGATGGCAGTCCTCTGGTGACATTGGTACAGGTTAGTCTGCAGACCCGAGATCGTCACAGAATCTTGTGTGGCTCCCACTGTTCTTTGATTTCCTCCCTACCACGCTCAAGAGGAGTTGTGCAAACAGGTGGATTTTGGGTACAGTCCCGAGTCACACGGAGGCAATGAGCGATAGGAGGGGTTTCGTCTCTCCCGGTATTGGGGGTTGATGTTGCGCCATGCTCGATTGGCTATAACTGGATGTCCCTGACCAGGGCTGCTGCCGAGATTTACTAATAAGTGTTAACAGTAGTTTCTCGAACCGTTATAGGCCAGACATCGGCATGACTTATCACGTTACTGGGGTCTGACGTTTACCACCGCTAGACATGATATACGACATATCAGACAAAGATACCGGACTGTACAGTAGTGTTACTGATAGACTTCATGGAGACTATGGACGAGCTTGCTTATTAATCTTCATATCGCTCAATACCCAGGTAGCCGTTACGTCCAGGTAGTACCGCTGACGGCTTGTAGGTGACTGATATGATCATCACCTACTGCTGGCGTATTTACGAGTCTTTAGAGTCCCACACAGAAGTTCCCTGGTTCAAGCGAAATGAAGTAGGACACATGTGTGATATGTGTGTGGGCCTGATTAAATACGTGTATGTGATACTGTATTATAATCTGGCAGTTATCTGTTATCAGTTCGGTTATATGTGATATAACCAGATTGTCGAATCAAGCGTTGATTTGATAATGTGATATAAAGATAAATGATATTAGTCGGTCATATGTGATATAACCGGATTATTAAATCACATGTTGATTTAATAATGTGATATACATTATATGTGATATAATTATATCTTAACTAATATCATTAGCTCACTAATTAATCTTCATAATGTGTGTGTGTGTGTGTATATATATATATATATATATATATATATAAAATAATGAAGTATGACATAAAATTATATTTTGTGAAAATAGAAATGAAGTGGAAAATGAGAGCATGGTTGCAAGTATGGGATTTATATTTGTTTATTCATCTTGACTCACTATTGAAGCATGGTTGAAATTTTATATTGCAAAATTCCATGCTTGAATGAGTAGGGGTCAAGAGTTGCCATTCATTCTAAGCTCATTCTCAACACTTAGCCATTTTTCTTGAGTTGCTCCCATGGTTGCTCTCTACCTTCTTCTTCTTCCTCAATTGCTATAGTTCAAGCTTCAACCCTCGCATGTGATGTGAACCATGAAGCTTGAACATAAACTTGTGAGCTTTTAACATCCCCATACTTCACCATCCTACACTTGACTAGCGATCGAGTGTAGCGTGTTTACTACGCTAAAGAGTTTAGTGTAGAGGTAGCTTGAGTTGGAGGGACTTCGCGTGGATCATCTTCGGCACGAAGGTCATCGGAGGAAGTTCGTCCAAACCCTTAAGTGGAACCTAGTGGAGTCGCAGGACTACTACACGGAGCATGTGAAGTGAAGGACTCGATCTACATTGGTATAACCTACTTCCTTCTCGATGGTTTTATAGCAAACCCTAATATTCTAACAAAGATCTTGTATAGTCTAACTTAGCACCTAATAAAAATTAAAATTTGGCATGCTTGATGCTACTAAAACCTCATGGTTATGCTAGGGTCGACTTTCATGGTATCAGAGATACTAAGCATTGGATGTCGACCTATGGGGTTTCTCACTGTGTGACAGTATGGCGAAGCATAGGCTCTTACCCCTAGGGTGTCCCGAGACCGGAATGTGTTCCGGCGGGTTATAGTTCTCGTGAGGGGGCATGCATAAAAAGTAGCTGCTGAGGGACCCGTAGGTGCCACGGCGACCCCATTGGATAGGGTGGATGCCTGGCCTTTCATGGTATCGGAACCAAGCTAGAACATTAGGGTAGACTATCACAGCTTGTAACGACGTTAGAAATCCGCCGTTTTTGTCGCGCAAAAACTGCCGATAAAAACAGTTTCTAAAATGATATTTTGAGTTGTTTGCACACCCTGCGGGCTCACGATTTGAACCGAGAAGCCGCGGAGTGGAGGGTGCGCACCCCGGGGATACCTCGGTGGGGACCAGAGGCCAGACCCACACCCTAAGACCACCATAAGGTGGCCTTGGGGATAGGTGACCCGAGAGCACCCCAACAGGGTGCTCTCGGGTCTGCTTTCCCTTAGGGGCCACTTCGAGGTGGCCCTCGGGGGTGGGTACCCCTCGAGGCCACCCATTCGATAGTTAATTTTGGGATCTTCGCCTCCGTGAAGATTCGGGCGGGTTTCGAGTTTGTTTCGACCCCCGGATTGGTTTAAAACGATCGGTTTTGGAATTTTAGCTCACTGGATTTTTCATGTCCTGGAAAAATTTGGTTTAGTTTGATAATTGCGTGCGGAATTCTAATGTCGCGGTTACTTTACAAGCTTTGTGATGTGTGATACAATTATTAAAATTCGGATTAATTAGTTTTATGAAAACTAGTTAGTATATTGTAAACCTAACCGTTTAGTCTCAATTGATCGATTGCCACGAAGTTTTGATTCGGATCAAAACTCCGTCACAATTGCGTATTGTACGCGATCACTAAGTCGGGAATCTTGTTGAATTATCCGACAACCAATTGAAAAGAGTTTTTAATTTGAGACTAAAATGCAAGTTTTATAAGTTAAGCATGAAATCCGGAATATGAGATATTCCGGGTTTATGATGTCTAAGGATATTGCGGATTCTAATTATTGTAGTTTTCTGTTTTCTTTTCTGCGACCGTAAGTGTAATATGTGGGGTATCCCAATCTCATTGCTATATGTCAACAAGTTTTAGGGATACGCATATTTGCTTACGTTTATGATATGTGATATCATGTGTTGCTGTTGATATGATTTATTGGATCGTTGTGAAAGAATAGCCGGGGGGTTTATGTGAGATGAGGGTTTTTATTTTCATTCATATAAAATCTGTATGTAATATTATTTTATTAGGGCACTTCCGGGTTGAGGATGATGTCACCACTGTTGTATATTATTTACTTTTCCGCATTAGGATAGACCCAAGGCGGGGAGCACAAGTAACCGGGTTCTAGAGTCCAATGGGAGACCATCTCAAGGAGTTGAGACCGGGTCTCCTAACTCTAGAATTGACAGGGTTACTCGCCGCTCTCGTAGGGGTCTAGGGATACGAGTTTGGCTATTCATCACTACCATAGAATCCGTGTTTTACATTACTGGTTAAATTTAAAACACGGACATTCTAGTATATCCAATATTTCATATATTGCTTCTGCTGCTTGATTCTGTGATGTTGATCTTATAACTGCTTGAGACAAATGTAATATTATATATATGATATATAATAAACGTTGCTTATGTTTTGTACCCGCGCTAGTCCAGCCCCGCTCTGCCGCTAGTTAAGTAACCTAACGGTGCATGACGGGGCCCCATGGCAAATGTGGATGGCATAAGCGTATGTTCTATTTTCGTTTCATTTTTCTGTAATGTTTAGGAAACATTAATTGATGGGACTTCATTAATGAGATTAATGAAAAGAAAGAAACCAAAAGATGTTGTACAATCAAATTTTCAAAAAGGGTAGCTCTAGTTCCTGCTTTGCATAATGGTATTCCTTGATGAATATCCAGCACCCCATTCAAAGAGAAAAGAGCCGAGATCCCTTCACCTGGAGTGACATCTTTAGTGAAACTAGCAAATACTACAACCCGCTCGGTTTTGTTTTTTGACCGCTTCTCTAGTTCTTCCTTTGCATAGTGGTATTCTTTGATGAATATCCAGTATCTCATTCGATGAGGAAAGAGCCGAGATCACTTCACCGGGAATGACCTCTTTAGAGAAACTAGCAAAAGCCTAAAAAACACTTCTTTTCAAAATCATTAGATTCTAAAATGATTTCAAGTTCATTACGCTCATGGTTTTCTTAAAAACCCGCGTGGCCCTCCGTCATTTCAGATAAGTACTATTTTAGTATTCGTGCTACGTTTGTTGGTATGCGTTAAGGCGTAGTGTGCGGTAGCTGATTAGTGCTTATCTTCTAGCATGTGATGTGATTGGATTAGGGTAGTCATACGGCGTTATTTGGCCTGTGTCAAGGGTTGTACGGGTGGGTTTAATTCAATCAAGAAATGAACGGGTTAAACTTGACTAGCGCCCTATGGGTTGTTTGGCTTGCGTCAAGTTCATAGGATGCTAAGGGTAAAAACCATTATCGGGAATTTCAAGTGTTGAAATTTGCAATGAGATTGCATACCTTCTATATGATAGTTGGATCCCGATATCCACTGCGAGTAAGAGTTACTCCTGGAAGAATTTTTCACTTTACAATTAGCAAATCAAGTAGCTGTCTAGAAAGGTGTCAACAGGGTTATGCCTATAGGGAAACAAGATTTATTTTAATTAGGTCCGTGCGAAAGCACGGGGAACCTCCCTTGGAGTACCGATACCTACCTGGACGAACGATTGGCGAACCTTTAGGGTGTAATTAATTTCGGCTAATCTTAACTTTTAGGGGTTAAAGGAAGATTTGATAAAAACAGTGGGAGCCATCCCGATTAGATAAAATAACCAATCTAATCTTGCAAAGAGCGCACGCAAAATGATTATCCTTCTCTCCCTCCTGATAGCGACCAATGACATGCCTTAATCAAGATAATACTATGGATATATTGACCGAACCTACTTATTATACTAGGCTAGGTTCCACTCTATCTTATGATTGTCATAAGTCTGAACAAGGAATAGGGGAATTTTTGGATTCCCACGCCACCCAAACAAAGAAAAAGTATGTTGATGCATTGTCTTTGGGTGTATTTGTTTTCAAGAACCGTTTCTCAGTTTACTCCACGTCCTGGGTATGGGATACCGGATCATGATCCCAAATATGTAATTTGTTACATGGGCTACAGAAAGATAGAGAACCGGGAAAGGGTGTTAAGTCTCTAGTAGTAGAGATGGTGCAATTGTTGCAGCCAAAACAGTTGGCAAATATCATCTAGTGTTACCAATTGGTAATACATTGATTCTAAGCGTCTGCTATCCCGTACCAAAATATTATGAATATTTTCCTGAATCAAGTGTTGATTGGGTATGGTATGTTGTATAACAGTATACACGTTCTGAATCAAAACACAGTTCTAACGTACAGAACACACACAAGAGGAACGGTTCAGAAATGAACGAAGTCTTCTTGTGGCATTGTAGACTGGGTCATATCGATGAAACAAGACTAGCTAAAGTTCCATAAGAATGCATTCGAATTTACATCTTATGAAACTTGCCAGTCATGTCTCAAAGACTGGGTGACCAAATCTTCGTTTACTGGAAATGGAGAAAGTGCTACTGAACACTTGGATAGATACATAGTGATGTATGCGGTCCTATGTCTACATATGCCAGGGATGGTTCTGCGTACTTTATTACATTCACCGATGTTCTCTCAAGATACGGACATGCATTCTTGTTGAAACACAAATCTGAATCTTTTGAGAATTTTAACGAATATAAGTACGAAGTTGAGAATTAGATGGGTAAAGATATTCAAATCTTTCGATATGATCGGGAAGAAGAATACTGGAGCACGGAATTCCGAGACTATTTAAAAGAGAATGAGATTCCCTCTCAGCTTAATCCTCCGTATACACCACAGCACAACGGTATATCAGGGTAGAGGAATCGCACCCTATGAGATATGATGTGCTCTATGATGAGGACTGCTGAGTTGCCTATTTCCTTTCAAGGACATGCACTTAAGAAGATGCATATCTATTGAATAGAGTTCCGATCAAATCCATTGCTTACCACTCCATATGAGATATGGAATTGGAAGAGACCATCTCTTAAATGAGTTATGATATGGGGTTGTCCGGTCTATGTTGAAAAGAAAAATCCGGACAAGCTCGAGACAAGGTCAGTTCTGTGCAAGTTTGTAGGATATCCCAAACATTCACGAGGGAATATCTTCTACAACACCAAGGAACAAAAGGTGTTTTGTTTCTCAATATGCCACCTTTTTAGAAAAGGAATTTTTTGTGGAAAAAATTAGTGGCGATGAGGTAGAACTGGAAATAGTTCCAGCAAACACAAACTATAACTGACGATTTGGTGGAACCGGAGGATTCAATAGTCCCTGACGAATCGAAGCCACTCCGCAGATCTAGTTGGGTTCCTCATCCACCTGAGAGATACTACGGTTTTCTCATACACAGTGGGAGCGAGGATTGAATCATGGAGATGATGGTCCAACTAGTTTCGAGCAGGCCATCACAAGTGGAGACTATGTGAAATGGCTGGATGCTATGCGATCTGAGATGGAATCCATGTTGTAACATTTCAGAAAAATAAAATATTATTTTTGGGAATTTTTATAATTAAATAATAAATATATTGAATATTTTAATATTGCGGTATAATTAAATACCGATAATTTGGAAAATTATAGAAATTACTGAAAAAAGGGTGTTTTATTGGAATTAAGCAAAAATATGAAATTTTATAATTTATTATACACTATTTTAATGCTAATCGCGATTAGATATCGCTAATCGCGCATTAAACGTGTTTTGTGCACATGACATGCACATGTCATTTTAACACTTGTTACATTTTTATCATGGCTTTTTCTCATTTTTCATGCATGTTTTGTGTTTAAGTGAAAAGAGAAAGGGAAAACAAAAGAAAAGAAAATAAAATAAAAAGAAAAACAATAAAAAAAATAAGGCATGAGTAAGTGAGAGAGAGAGAGGGTGAGGGGTCAAACCATTGGTCATGGCTCCCATTTCATTCTTCATCATCTTCATCTTTCTTCTTCTTCTTCTTCTCATGGCTGCCCCCTCTCTTCCTCCTCCACAAAACACCCCAAAACATCATCAAAACAACACCAAAAGTTCATCCCCACTTCTTTACGCTCATCGTTTTCTTAAAAACCCGCGTAGCCCTCCGTCATTTCAGATAAGTACTATTTTAGTATTCGTGCTACGTTTGTTGGCATGCGTTAAGGCGTAGTGTGCGGTAGCCGATTAGTGCTTATCTTCTAGCATGTGATGCGATTGGATTAGGGTAGTCATACGGCGTTATTTGGCCTGTGTCAAGGGTTGTACGGGTGAGTTTAATTCAATCAAGAAATGAACGGGTTAAACTTGACTAGCGCCCTATGGGTTGTTTGGCATGCGTCAAGTTCATAGGACGCTAAGGGTAAAAACCATTATCGGGAATTTCAAGTGTTGAAATTTGTAATGAGATTGCATACCTTCTATATGATAGTTGGATCCCGATATCCACTGCGAGTAAGAGTTACTCCTGGAAGAATTTTTCACTTTACAATTAGCTAATCAAGTAGCTGTCTAGAAAGGTGTCAACGGGGTTATGCCTATAGGGAAACGAGATTTATTTTAATTAGGTCCGTGCGAAAGCACGGGGAACCTCCCTTGGAGTATCGATACCTACCTGGACGAACGATTGGCGAACCTTTAGGGTGTAATTAATTCCGGCTAATCTTACCTTTTAGGGTTTGAAGGAAGATTTGATAAAAACAGTGGGAGCCATCCCGATTAGATAAAATAACCAATCAAATCTTGTAAAGAGCGCACGCAAAGTGATTATCCTTCTCTCCCTCCTGATAGCGACCAATGACATGCCTTAATCAAGATAATACTATAGATATATTGACCGAACCTACTTATTATACTAGGCTAGGTTCCACTCTATCTTATGATTGTCATAAGTCTGAACAAGGAATAGGGGAATTTTTGGATTCCCACGCCACCCAAACGAAGAAAAAGTATGTTGATGCATTGTCTTTGGGTGTGTTTGTTTTCAAGAACCGTTTCTCAGTTTACTCCACGTCCTGGGTATGGGATACCAGATCATGATCCCAAATATGTAATTTGTTACATGGGCTACAGAAAGATAGAGAACTGGGAAAGGGTGTTATGTCTCTAGTAGTAGAGATGGTGCAATTGTTCCAGCCAAAGCAGTTGGCAAATATCATCTAGTGTTACCAATTGGTAATACATTGATTCTAAGTGTCTGCTATTCCGTACCAAAATATTATGAATATTTTCCTGAATCAAGTGTTGATTGGGTATGGTATGTTGTATAACAGTATACACGTTCTGAATCAAAACACAGTTCTAACGTACAGAACACACACAAGAGGAACGGTTCAGAAATGAACGAAGTCTTCTTATGGCATTGTAGACTGGGTCATATCGATGAAACAAGACTAGCTAAAGTTCTATAAGAATGCATTCGAATTTACATCTTATGAAACTTGCCAGTCATGTCTCAAAGACTAGGTGACCAAATCTTCGTTTACTGGAAATGGAGAAAGAGCTACTGAACTCTTGGATAGATACATAGTGATGTATGCGGTCCTATGTCTACATATGCCAGGGATGGTTCTGCGTACTTTATTACATTCACCGATGTTCTCTCAAGATACGGACATGCATTCTTGTTGAAACACAAATCTGAATCTTTTGAGAATTTCAAGGAATATAAGTACAAAGTTGAGAACCAGATGGGTAAAGATATTCAAATCTTTCGATATGATCGGGAAGAAGAATACTGGAGCACGGAATTCCAAGACTATTTAAAAGAGAATGAGATTCCCTCTCAGCTTACTCCTCCGTATACACCACAACACAACGGTATATCGGGGTAGAGGAATCGCACCCTATAAGATATGGTGCGCTCTATGATGAGTACTGCTGAGTTGCCTATTTCCTTTCAGGGACATGCACTTAAGAAGATGCATATCTATTGAATAGAGTTCTGATCAAATCCATTGCCTACCACTCCATATGCGATATGGAATAGGATGAGACCATCTCTTAAACGAGTTATGATATGGGGTTGTCCGGTCTATGTTAAAAAGAAAAATCCGGACAAGATCGAGACAAGGTCAGTTCTGTGCAAGTTTGTAGGATATTCCAAACATTCACGAGGGAATATCTTCTACAACACCAAGGAACAAAATGTGTTTTGTTTCTCAACATGCCACCTTTTTAGAAAAGGAATTTTTTGTGGAAGAAATTAGTGGCGATGAGGTAGAACTGGAAATAGTTCCAGCAAAGCCAAACTATAACCGACGATTTGGTGGAACCGGAGAATTCAATAGTCCCTGACGAATCGAAGCCACTCCGCAGATCTAGTTGGGTTCCTCATCCACCTGAGAGATACTACGGTTTTCTCATACACAGTGGGAGCGAGGGTTGCATCATGGAGATGATGGCCCAACTAGTTTCGAGCAGGCCATCACAAGTGGAGACTATGTGAAATGGCTGGATGCTATGCGATCTGAGATGGAATCCATGTTGTAACATTTCAGAAAAATAAAATATTATTTTTGGGAATTTTTATAATTAAATAATAAATATATTGAATATTTTAATATTGCGGTATAATTAAATACCGATAATTTGGAAAATTATAGAAATTACTGAAAAGAGGGTGTTTTATTGGAATTAAGCAAAAATATGAAATTTTATAATTTATTATACACTATTTTAATGCTAATCGCGATTAGATATCGCTAATCGCGCATTAAACGTGTTTTGTGCACATGACATGCACATGTCATTTTAACACTTGTTATATTTTTATCATGGCTTTTTCTCATTTTTCATGCATGTTTTGTGTTTAAGTGAAAAGAGAAAGGGAAAACAAAAGAAAAGAAAATAAAATAAAAAGAAAAACAATAAAAAAAATTGAGGCATGAGCAAGTGAGAGAGAGAGAGGGTGAGGGGTCAAACCATTGGTCATGGCTCCCATTTCATTCTTCATCATCTTCATCTTTCTTCTTCTTCTTCTCATGGCCGCCCCCTCTCTTCCTCCTCCACAAAACACCCCAAAACATCATCAAAACAACACCAAAAGTTCATCCCCACTTCATTAAAAATGTGCACAAGCTCACAAGCTACACTTTGGACCAAGATAGCAAGGATTTTGGACACTTGGGGCAACTCAAGAATTTTTTTGAGTTGCCAAATGAGCTAATTTCTGAACCATTAGTGTAGTAATTGGTTTACTTTAGCTTCTATGTGTAAGTGCACGGCAGCGCCCCTGCCGTCAATCCGACGCCGGAATGCGGAAACGAAACTTTTACAAAACTTGTAAACTGGCACTACCGCGCACTATAAACCCGGATCGGGCCATTAACCTAATCCTAGCAAACTATAGAATGGGTAGAAAGCTATACCGAGTGATCCGTGTCCTTCGGTCTTCGGCCTCCATCCCGATCTCCTCGCGGAATCTCCGTTCTTCATCTCCTCGTCGGAAAGGGCACCACATCGCCGATTCTTTTTATGGGCTCCCATCTCTGGACCGAGACAACTCGGACACGAAGTTGACAAGCCGACGTGTCCAAGAATGCTGTAGGTGAAGTGTAGAATGGATTGTCTCGATACGGGTATGAAGTTGCCATATATGATGGAGGAATGAATAAATGAACTTTGGAGAGGGGTTAAGAATTTTTGTAGCAAGCCAAATGAGATGAAGAAATTCCCACCATAACTAATGAATCCTCTCTCTCTCTAGTAGTGGCCGGCCCCTTACAAAAAATGGTGGAGGAAAAATGTCACGACCCGAAAGAGCACGTGACTGGCCCTTGAACCATATGAAGTCTATATGACTCCATCTGATCCAAGTAAGCCAAAAGCCCAGAAATCTAAAACCATTTTTAAGAATAAGTAAAGAAACTGGTTTAAAGAAGTGAAGAAAAACATGTTTGAAATCAAGGTTTTTAAATAACTAAGCCGAATATGCATTTTTAAAAACAGTACAGTCTTTTCTAAAAATTTCGGCAGAGTTTCTTTTGTAAAACTGGCCCCGAATGGGGTATAACAAGGATAACAATATATGCAATGATAAAGGCATCCCCAAGCGGGAGCTAGCTCTTCGTCAATCGACGGTCACCACCACACATGCAACAATAATATACAACGCCAAGTGGCGAGGATCAAATCCAAAAGAAAGCTCAAAAGCAACAAGAAAACCGCAACACTACTAAGCGCGACTCTATGGTCGAATAATACATCACTAGTCTAGGTCTGAAACAATATACGAGTTTTGGTTGATGGATATTCTAGATACAATGAATAATATAAATACAACGGCGGTTCTGATACAAAAGAACCCACCTATCCAAGCAAATCACCCAAAAGGAAGCAGTGTGCCAGAAATGCCGCTATAGAACTGTACGGCAAACCTGCAAGAACTGGGGCACAACGGGGGTGAGTTGCCAACTCGTGAATAGAAAGATATCTACAAGCAGAGATCGAATGCATGACCCAACCTAGGTCAATACGATCAGATATAAAGAAACCTCAATATGAATAAAGCTGAAGCATGCTAAACTGGCAATGTAATCTCTATACGTGAATGTAGTGCCAAGTGCTCGTGCTAGTGCCTCAGGTAATAGTATGTCATGAATATGAGGTATGAATGCATGAAAGCAGAATACATGTAAATGAAGAAACTGTTTTCATAATTTAGTGAGATTTCCCTTGTATTTTTAGTTGAGGTATCATAATGAAATCAGCATAAAACAGTGCCTAGCATCGGCACAAAACGTAATCCCAATATCTCGATATCTCTGTATCACAGTCTCTGTACCTCGAAATCTCGAAATCCCAATGTCTCAATCATAATATCTAGGGCGCCGTCAGTCCAGACCGGCCCCTACCATCCATCTCAAGACCACGACAGTATCCTCCGGATATCCGACGCGTCGGGTAAAATCACCGGTAGGTAGTGCTCCCCTGCCAGGCTCACATCGTCATCACCACGCGCTTCTTGCCCCGGGGCACCTTACCGGGTCCACCATGTACCCGAAACGGTTCATCCGTCTCCTCGAATCGGGTTTCCAAATCCATCAGCAAACTCATGGTGGACGACTCATACATCATGGGAAAACCGCACTTTTCATTTTAAAGAGAAAAAAGAAGTTTATATAAGTTTTGCGGTTTTCCCCCAAATCCAGAAAATCTCATGGAAATCCGAATCCAATCCTCAATAGCATGTAAACAGTGCATACAGGCATAAAAATCCATGAATAATAACATGCATGATGTAACAACTAATAATTACAATGTCTAATCTAGCATATAAGGCAAGTACACTAATATCATGTCTAAATTATTAGCTAACAACCTATGTCGATGCAATAATATTTTCTAAAGTGTACGTGACATGGCAATTACCGATGAAGATGTGTGTGAGCCGGCAAGTAAGTGTACGTGGTACATACGCATCATCGGTAATGGTGCTGGTGTCCTAACAGCATAACATCAATAATGGAGTATGAAACATAATATAAGCATGCGATGCGATGCGAACCACAATAATGAGCGGAAGCTGAATACTAGACGCAACTATAACTAATCTGCATTAATCTAAAATAACCTCTACAATTGGTGCCTTTTGAAATAACACGAATCATGGGGTTTTGAAAATAGGGGCTACGATGTTTTTATGAAAAGATACGTCTTTTGAAATATCCGTAGGATCCCTTGGGCTGTCTTTTAAAATACCCACGATTCGTTAGTTTTTGAAATAGGTAGGAGTCTAATCTAATCCAACAACCATCCTAAACTATACGGCTGAACTAACAAGTAGAGCTACGGGTGAGGAAACCGCCTAACATCTGAGTCGATACATATACATACATGTATATATATTAGTCGGTGATCCCGCCTCAATAATATCATATCCGATACCCTATCAATAATCAGACATCCCAAGTCAAGAGTGCGGATCAATCATCAAAATATAGCTTGTACGTAAATCCGTCGTACGGCATCCCAAATCTGGGTACGGGTCAATATCACATTCATCATACTATTTATCTGGTATCCTCTTTATCAAATGTCATGATCGGGGTACTGATCTACGTTTAGTACAATATTGATACCCTCTATGTATGCATGCAGATGTAAGAATCACTACGTCAAAAGACCCGCTAAAACATCGTGTCGTATCTCAATACGAACCAAATCACATCACCGATCTCCTGGCCTCAAGCCCAATCTCATCGACTCATCTCAAATCCCAAATACTATCCTCAAATCCAGTATATAAACACATAGTCCCATACCCATGTGTAGATATACGCACAATCATATGCACTCTAATAAATGAAAGAATGAATGCAAGTATGTGTGTAAATGTATGTGTGAGTGCAACCACTACTCTAGGGTTCGCACTAAACTAAACCAATATATTCTTATCATCAAAATATCATTATTACCATCAATAACCCTAAACAACACATAATAAATATTCGTGTGTATACGTATTCGTATACATCACCACGGACTGCGGGGGTGCTATACGCCATCCACCCGACTTCTCCCCACAGATATAAATCTACTCACATTGCTTCTCGTGTGCCAAAGCCGATGTCGCTATCTTCACCTCCTTTGCCTCAACATCACGCGGGGTACCTACAAGTATATCACAATGCTAAAGCACATGAAAATCACATCGGAAACCAAAATAGCACACGCTACCCGCATAGGTAAAAACCTATCGACTCGCATGTAAACACAATCAAAATCCACTTGTCGTTGACGTCCAAACGCCACCCGACAGGAATGAATCACCAAATACCAAAATCCATGCTAAAACAAGTCCCAAATTATACACCAACATAGGAAAATCAACCCAGATTTCACCCTAGATGGAATCAGTCAAAACTAGACATACTCAGGGTCAAAACTAGAGGAAATGGGGGCATGCACAGAAAACGAAGCAATTCCTTAAAATACCTTATTTTAGAATTTTCCATAATTTTTCCCCATTTATCTGTATTTAATTATATCAGAATATTAAAATATTCATTAAAATAATATTAAATTATAAAATTTCCTAAAAATCATATTTTATTATTTTGAAGACGTTACAATCTACCCCCCTTAAAGAAATTCGGTCCCCGAATTTAAATTTAAACCCCCAAATACTAAAATATTTCAATACAAATTCCAAGTCATCGGGGCTCCGAAATCATCTATACATAAAACATCATAGCGCAATGCATGCGCATGAGTACTGAGCAGATAACTCAAAAGCAACACTCCATCAAGCATCCGCAATCATCGGAGTCATGGTAACGACACAATGTCAAATCCAATACAAAATCAATATGATATGGACCAAGACTATACATGTAGACATCCAATCTATACATGTAAATAGCTGATGCAAATGTATGCCAAATCTTTTTAAGTCGCTGTGCGATGCGCGTAACACTGCACAGTGGCGGACGTTTCTCATAAGAAAATAACTATATATGTGTATATATATCCTTTGTTTAATAGGTACGTTCCGCCGTTTTGAAAACAGTTTAGAAGGGTTTCCTTGTTTTTAAAACGTTTCGTGTCATATCGGACACGTAGGTATATACTGAGACTATAGCTCGCTTTTCGGAAATCCCTTCGATAACTATCGATGCATGCAAAATATATCCAGGTACTGCCCACTGACTAGTCCTGCTCAGTATGAAAGCAAATATCCAACATCATAAAAATGTACTGCTCCAAAAGGAATAAATCCCAAAAATCACATAACACCACCCTGTGCGTCTGGTGCGCACGGAAATCAAAATCCATATATGTGCTAAACATGTGCACAAAACAACATCTAGGTGCAACGGGTGTGCACGAAGCATCTGTCATAGGCAACGTGTGCCTGGCAGCCAAAACAGGTGCATCTGACATGCACGAAGAATCTCGATTTAGTGCATCTGGTGTGCCCCAAAATCGTATCTCAAAACATGCGCCCAACATGCGCGAAAATCCAAATCGGTGCATCCATCATGCACGAATGAAAATCTAGACCCTGCGCACTCAATATGCACGGAATCACAAAATCCAATAGCAACGTCGAATATGCGTAAGTCCAGTCAAAAGCACGGAGTGCAAGAATCCACATCAATATCACAATCAAAATCGACATACCGAAAGGCATCAAATCGAAGTCAGGTGCAATCGTAATGCACAAAATATAAATCCGGTGCAACAAAGGCACGAAATATAAATCTGATGCGATAAACGCAAGAAACATAAAACTGGTGCGACAAATGCACGAAGTATAGAACTGGTGCATCCCATGCACAAATACCAAGCAATAACTCAAATACGTAAGCAGCAACACCAAGTGTATCCAGATATGAAGAAAATCATAAACGTGTGCAGCTGCGGGCACAAAACACATATCGATACACTACAAGCACATATAAGCTATACCGAGTGCAAAATCAAAACACTAAAATTACATGAAACTCTGCTGGAAGCGTAAATCAAATCACCAGTATAAAATAGGCATGAAATCGCAATCAACAGCTCAAGAGTAATAACTATGTACAAGGTATAAATACCCAGTAGGTGCAACCATGGTGCACAAAATCAAATATCATGAAACTCAGTCATCAAGACTAAATCATGTGAATAGATCGCCCAAAATACCGAAATCCAAAGCAACGGATACGTGATAATCAAATCACAAAATCACAAATCATAATTACCGTCGTCGGTATACCATCCTTCAGGGTCGAGAAGGTACCGGAACATCCGATGCTAGCTGCGCAAGATATCTACTTGCCTCTTGCTCGCGGCTGGCGTCCTCTGCCTCTGGTTCCTGATCTTTCCTGTAGATTACCAATCTCGCAATCCATCGGCTCATCGGCCCGGTCAGGAGTACTGACAGGAACGATTCCGTTCTGGCACTTTCCTGGTCACCTTTCGGTCAATCCTCACGACCGCTCGTAAGGCAGCGTATCACTGGCGTCGGCCTCTGGCTCTCTGAAAGCACGTCACACATCTGATCCTGGGTGCAAACATCATTGCAGCAATGTCCTGGAAGGAATCCTGCTCAAGGTCTCTTCCGATCATGCCTATGCCGATCTGTACAGAGGCTGGCTTCCTGCACAACCTCTTCTCGCTCAAAAACACCTGTGTCCTCAGCACAATATTTTCTCGGAAACTGGTCACATTCCAACGTCTCTGTAAGCATATCAGGTCTCTAGTCTCGACGGGAAGCAATGACAGCTCATCAGTGTCTCACACGAACCTCTTGTTCCAACTGTCTCTATCGTCGTCCACTATGACGTCACGCCAAGCTACTACGCACTGCACTGTTCTCGGCCACGGTCAATCTGAAGTCTCTCGCACGGACTCGAAATCGCATATTCTGTAGCTTCATCATTCTGTAGAGGATGTCAGGCCGAACAGGTCCTCGGGAACACGTCCCAACCATCGGAGGAATACTCATCACTCGTCCGTCCCTGATCAATCTGCAACGCATCTGGGTAAGTTCATTTATCCGAACATGGTCAACTACCTCGTCGACAATGCCGAACTCTGTCCTGCTGGGTGTGCGCAATACGACCACTCCTGGTCTAGGTCTTCTCGTAACGTACTCCAGAAAGGTCCTGTCGAGGTTCCTTTCTCAAATCTCAATCCTGCCGAAATGCCCGGAAGTCATCATCCAATGCTGAAGCTAAAGCTTATTCCGGAACGGCTGCATACCTATCGCGCTTCTCTCTGGAAGATACATCCATATACCACGCCTCGGGGTGCATATCACATCTCTAATGTCAGCGGAGTGGGACGTCATCTCGTCGAAATCTCGTACGAACTCTTTACTCCACCTTGCTCAATGTCGACTGATTCGGACTTAACTCATCATGGCTACACGAACTGCGCTCCGACGGCTACGCTCGCATCTGGAGTCTCCCAAGCAGTGTCCAATCACGATATCCGAAAGATGTCGAACCATCCGATCGACTCGTCAGATCCTCATAATCCCCCAAGAGATCACATCATGGGTACAGTTTAATAGTATCGAGTACATGCCACAGCGTCGGTGGTCCAGCCGTAGAAGGGCAAACCCAAGCCTCACTAATGGCGCCGAGGAACCGCCGCAAACCCGAAGGTTCAAAGGCTTTCACACGGTCATTAAGTCGAGTTAGGGTTTCATTCTTCTAGAGAGTCCATAGAATCACCTGCATGTCTTTCCGTATACTTTAAACTTGGAAAATGGGCTCCTGACATTCGATCGTCTCTATCGACTCTCAACGAACCTGCGTGAAGTCGTCTCTAGCTGGAAACAATCTATCTGATGACCTCGCATCGGTAAACAAACGAACCACCTGTCCTAGTCATTCATCCTCAGATGACTAGCGACTCGCTATCATCTCTCTAAGTATATGCTCACGCTGCAGTAGCTCCAACCATCTGGGCGACATCTCGTCATTTGCAGCAGCAACTGGCTTATTCGCCTGTACGCCGAACAGCGCCTCAATCCTCCAGGAAAGGCAATACATAGGCGGTCATCTCTGAGTCGGTCTGCTCTAGATCTGAGTAAGACTCTCCACACTGGAAATCTTCAACTCATCAGGGCCCGCTCCGGCGCAAAATCGGACGAATCACCTTCGTCTCTCAAATCGGGTAGACTAGCTGTCATCTGTCTCATATCTGCCTGAAAGCTACGGCAATCTCAGCTCGTAAGCTTCGGAAGCGACATCCTGTCAATCTCAGCAACAGCTGGTCCATCTGTCTGCACGGTAGGCGACATCACAATCTCTAAGGTATGCTGTACATCAACAGTCCTCTCTCAACTGGCAGCTCTAACAATGGCCCGATCATCCGGTGCAAGACCAAGCACTCGCCTCCACTAGAGGTCACAATCACCAACACTAACTCGAGACGTTCCCATGTCACCAGAAAACACAATGGTCGGCCCTCGTACCAAACGAGCTCACACCGGCCGTAACCCTAGCAGCAGCCCAAACTGCCCTCAAACATGGTGACAGGAACCTCAATCGAGTATCAAGGAGAGCACATCAATGGCAAGAAAGGAAACAACAGATCCAAAGTGGATACATGATCATGGGAAGGAACAGCATCAATAAAGGTATGATCATGAAACTAATAGAATCGGGGATCTCAAATGGATGTATAATCCTGGATATAAAGAGGATCACTGATCTCGAAAATATGTACATCCTAAGGTTCCTTAAGCGGAGTGGCGTGTCGTAAGTATGCCGCGGAACATACCAACGGTACGTCACTCTACTTTAGTTACCTATTCCATCAACCAAGGGTCATCCTACACGACGAAAGTTCGGGTCTAATACCCCCTCGACCAAGTCTAAGTTCCGTAAGGTCAAGCCTAAGTTCCGTATATATATAAACGCCCTAGGCTCCACATAGTCAAACTTAGACTCGAACCAAGGTCAACCTAGCGCTCTGATACCAACTTTGTCACGACCCGAAAGAGCACGTGACTGGCCCTTGAACCATATGAAGTCTATATGACTCCATCTGATCCAAGTAAGCCAAAAGCCCAGAAATCTAAAACCATTTTTAAGAATAAGTAAAGAAACTGGTTTAAAGAAGTGAAGAAAAACATGTTTGAAATCAAGGTTTTTAAATAACTAAGCCGAATATGCATTTTTAAAAACAGTACAGTCTTTTCTAAAAATTTCGGCAGAGTTTCTTTTGTAAAACTGGCCCCGAATGGGGTATAACAAGGATAACAATATATGCAATGATAAAGGCATCCCCAAGCGGGAGCTAGCTCTTCGTCAATCGACGGTCACCACCACACATGCAACAATAATATACAACGCCAAGTGGCGAGGATCAAATCCAAAAGAAAGCTCAAAAGCAACAAGAAAACCGCAACACTACTAAGCGCGACTCTATGGTCGAATAATACATCACTAGTCTAGGTCTGAAACAATATACGAGTTTTGGTTGATGGATATTCTAGATACAATGAATAATATAAATACAACGGCGGTTCTGATACAAAAGAACCCACCTATCCAAGCAAATCACCCAAAAGGAAGCAGTGTGCCAGAAATGCCGCTATAGAACTGTACGGCAAACCTGCAAGAACTGGGGCACAACGGGGGTGAGTTGCCAACTCGTGAATAGAAAGATATCTACAAGCAGAGATCGAATGCATGACCCAACCTAGGTCAATACGATCAGATATAAAGAAACCTCAATATGAATAAAGCTGAAGCATGCTAAACTGGCAATGTAATCTCTATACGTGAATGTAGTGCCAAGTGCTCGTGCTAGTGCCTCAGGTAATAGTATGTCATGAATATGAGGTATGAATGCATGAAAGCAGAATACATGTAAATGAAGAAACTGTTTTCATAATTTAGTGAGATTTCCCTTGTATTTTTAGTTGAGGTATCATAATGAAATCAGCATAAAACAGTGCCTAGCATCGGCACAAAACGTAATCCCAATATCTCGATATCTCTGTATCACAGTCTCTGTACCTCGAAATCTCGAAATCCCAATGTCTCAATCATAATATCTAGGGCGCCGTCAGTCCAGACCGGCCCCTACCATCCATCTCAAGACCACGACAGTATCCTCCGGATATCCGACGCGTCGGGTAAAATCACCGGTAGGTAGTGCTCCCCTGCCAGGCTCACATCGTCATCACCACGCGCTTCTTGCCCCGGGGCACCTTACCGGGTCCACCATGTACCCGAAACGGTTCATCCGTCTCCTCGAATCGGGTTTCCAAATCCATCAGCAAACTCATGGTGGACGACTCATACATCATGGGAAAACCGCACTTTTCATTTTAAAGAGAAAAAAGAAGTTTATATAAGTTTTGCGGTTTTCCCCCAAATCCAGAAAATCTCATGGAAATCCGAATCCAATCCTCAATAGCATGTAAACAGTGCATACAGGCATAAAAATCCATGAATAATAACATGCATGATGTAACAACTAATAATTACAATGTCTAATCTAGCATATAAGGCAAGTACACTAATATCATGTCTAAATTATTAGCTAACAACCTATGTCGATGCAATAATATTTTCTAAAGTGTACGTGACATGGCAATTACCGATGAAGATGTGTGTGAGCCGGCAAGTAAGTGTACGTGGTACATACGCATCATCGGTAATGGTGCTGGTGTCCTAACAGCATAACATCAATAATGGAGTATGAAACATAATATAAGCATGCGATGCGATGCGAACCACAATAATGAGCGGAAGCTGAATACTAGACGCAACTATAACTAATCTGCATTAATCTAAAATAACCTCTACAATTGGTGCCTTTTGAAATAACACGAATCATGGGGTTTTGAAAATAGGGGCTACGATGTTTTTATGAAAAGATACGTCTTTTGAAATATCCGTAGGATCCCTTGGGCTGTCTTTTAAAATACCCACGATTCGTTAGTTTTTGAAATAGGTAGGAGTCTAATCTAATCTAACAACCATCCTAAACTATACGGCTGAACTAACAAGTAGAGCTACGGGTGAGGAAACCGCCTAACATCTGAGTCGATACATATACATACATGTATATATATTAGTCGGTGATCCCGCCTCAATAATATCATATCCGATACCCTATCAATAATCAGACATCCCAAGTCAAGAGTGCGGATCAATCATCAAAATATAGCTTGTACGTAAATCCGTCGTACGGCATCCCAAATCTGGGTACGGGTCAATATCACATTCATCATACTATTTATCTGGTATCCTCTTTATCAAATGTCATGATCGGGGTACTGATCTACGTTTAGTACAATATTGATACCCTCTATGTATGCATGCAGATGTAAGAATCACTACGTCAAAAGACCCGCTAAAACATCGTGTCGTATCTCAATACGAACCAAATCACATCACCGATCTCCTGGCCTCAAGCCCAATCTCATCGACTCA
The DNA here is from genome assembly GCA_030015575.1 of Agapanthus africanus. Lineage (NCBI taxonomy): Eukaryota > Viridiplantae > Streptophyta > Magnoliopsida > Asparagales > Amaryllidaceae > Agapanthus > Agapanthus africanus. The sequence continues at coordinate 458,166,706 of JASDDO010000012.1, read as the reverse complement.
TCTCAAATCCCAAATACTATCCTCAAATCCAGTATATAAACACATAGTCCCATACCCATGTGTAGATATACGCACAATCATATGCACTCTAATAAATGAAAGAATGAATGCAAGTATGTGTGTAAATGTATGTGTGAGTGCAACCACTACTCTAGGGTTCGCACTAAACTAAACCAATATATTCTTATCATCAAAATATCATTATTACCATCAATAACCCTAAACAACACATAATAAATATTCGTGTGTATACGTATTCGTATACATCACCACGGACTGCGGGGGTGCTATACGCCATCCACCCGACTTCTCCCCACAGATATAAATCTACTCACATTGCTTCTCGTGTGCCAAAGCCGATGTCGCTATCTTCACCTCCTTTGCCTCAACATCACGCGGGGTACCTACAAGTATATCACAATGCTAAAGCACATGAAAATCACATCGGAAACCAAAATAGCACACGCTACCCGCATAGGTAAAAACCTATCGACTCGCATGTAAACACAATCAAAATCCACTTGTCGTTGACGTCCAAACGCCACCCGACAGGAATGAATCACCAAATACCAAAATCCATGCTAAAACAAGTCCCAAATTATACACCAACATAGGAAAATCAACCCAGATTTCACCCTAGATGGAATCAGTCAAAACTAGACATACTCAGGGTCAAAACTAGAGGAAATGGGGGCATGCACAGAAAACGAAGCAATTCCTTAAAATACCTTATTTTAGAATTTTCCATAATTTTTCCCCATTTATCTGTATTTAATTATATCAGAATATTAAAATATTCATTAAAATAATATTAAATTATAAAATTTCCTAAAAATCATATTTTATTATTTTGAAGACGTTACAAAAAATACAAGGGAGGTGAGCACAAGAGGAGTGTGGTAACCATAAGAAAATGTGATGATCATAATGTAATTAAGTCACACCACCATCTTTATCAAATCCAAATCAATCTCCTCACCATTAATGCAAGTAATGATGCAAGAAAAAGCAAAGCTGCTAGAACCATCATAATCCTCATATACAAATAAACCCTCCACAATTGCTAATTTGCATATTTGCAAATTAGCCCCTCCATTAATAATCAGCCAACGAAAGGAAGAAAGGAAAACTGGCTGAAACGGAATTCAAACTGGCAACTCCAAAAAACTGATCCCGTAATAAATTACAGGAAAACCCCGCGACTGTATATACATACCCGCATTTGTATTCCGACCGAATACAAATTCAATGAGACAAAATCTACACTGTACAATACTAGGATCTGGCTTAAACCAAAGCCCGCTAGTATTATCTGTCCGGTCATGATCCGTGCAATACCGTACGGATAAGATCGAACCCTGCCATATCTCCATACGGCCTCTACAGCATTTCGCCCGAAACTTGAGAAACTGTCTGTGGGGGAATCTAAAGACTCGTCAATACTTTGGCTGTGTATTTAACCACTAGCACGTCAGAGGTATTAGCCATACGTAACGGGCTACCAGGTATTGACCAAAAGGGACGTCGATGTGCAAACTCATCCTGACACCCTACTGAGCCTGTCAGTGACAATATCCATACAGTCCGGTCTGTTCGTCTATGAGCATCACATGGCGGGTCTAGGGGGTTGGTAAAAGTCAGACCCCCAAAAGCGGTACAAGTCGTGTCGGAGTGTAGCCCAGAACACCTTGAGATACTACTGGAATACCTACCAGTAAATCTCCTGCCTTGGCCAAGGACTTCGTGTAATGGCTCTCCTAGACACAGCGCGACCTCACCCCCAATACCGGGAGAGATGAACCCCTGCAGATCCGCTCACTGCCTCCATGTGGCTCGGGACTGTACCCAACTAAAACCTGTTTGCACGACTCCTTTGAGCCGTGGTAGGGTAGTAATCAAAGCACAGTGGGAACTCACACGAGACAAATGACGATCTCAGGTCGATGAACTAACCTGTACACATGTCACCAGGGAACTGCTATCTAACGTCAGGTATAAGACCAACTAGCATGTTCCCGGCGAGTCCTGTCCGGTGTACTCATAACCCAATGAGCACCTGTATACATCTTAGGTGAACCAACTGACACCAGTGGCTTGTGAGACCGGCCACCGCCCCTCGTCGGGGTCTCGACTGTATACACTAGTCTACTCTGGAGTATCGATGCCCTGTCTCGAAACTCCTACGACTAGAGACCTTTTAAGGATGTGGTTATAGACCCCAGCTCCCACGTATATGATTGCCCTCATACTGCTGGCAGTCAAGCAAGAATCCTAAGGGCTCTATCAACACGCAATAGTGACCTGTAAGGTCACCTAAAGCAGTACACGATGATAAAGATAACCATATAGCATACTATCATCTTGAGTAAGACTGTCCTACCGGCATAGGTCCTCTCTCAATCATTGCAATCACGTGCCTGTGATCCAATAATTGACTCTTAGGGCACTATCTCCAACAATCTCCCACTTGCACTCAAGGCTAATTATTGCGATGTCGCATACTCACAGCATGTGTGATACCGAACACCCAACTCCTCTACTAATCAGTATCACAAAACCCGTTTGCGAAACTATTGTGTTCGAGGAATTGCCTCAGTGAGTGGATCCGCTCAGATGTTTCTTTCTATGTCTCTCTTTATCTCAAGTTCGCGGAGAAAGCCATCTCCCGAAATGAGCAATACCTGTCTTAGAATGTGTCTGGATATCTGATGGGACCTAGTTCATAAATGAACTCCAAATCCAAACTTCTTAGACTGTATCGTCAACTGAACTTAATCAGTATCCTGCGCCATGCCTCCCTCAGTATCCCCTTGGACCACCTGTCCAAAATACTGCCCCTCGTCAGAGGGAAAACTATAACTCTGACAGTCACTCTGTCATTCAGGTCACCTTGGAAGCCTAGAATGATAACTGTCTCCCGAATGAGGCTGTCGTTATCATATCCCTAGAACATCCACTTATGTTATAAAACTGCTTGCGAATGTTTCTCCAGGATTGGATCAATATCAACATATTGCACCCACTGCAAAAACAACATCTGGTGTGGTACTTGACATCTCATGATCAACTCAATTGCCTAAGCAAGTGATCTGCCAATCATGCACATCCTTCTCCCCTTTAGTCTGTAAGACACCTTTAGAAAGGGTGACTCCATCACCTGCAGGTACACTACCATGCCAGGAGTCGTCCATTCTAAATACTTTAGAATGCTGCCTAAGTACCCAGATTGAGAAACTACCCAAATCTAGATCTAAAACCATAGATCTAGTAACCAGAATGTCTGATATAATATCCAAGTCCTATGTGGAGAAACCACCGTGTGACAACCAAAGTATAACCGACCGTAGTATAGGAATTTCACTTCCTACTCTGTGTATGTCATCCAAATACCAGGACATTACACCCTACTACCTTCTTAACAGATCCATCCCCTATTCTGATGAAGTCAAACCTATGACTATCACATCAGAAATAGATGATCTATCTCCGCTATATCCGCTTTAATCCATAAATAGACATAAGCTAGTTGTCCACCAATGCTTCCGCTGCTCCCACTGACTATGACAACCCTTTGGCAGAGTCATATAGACGTACACTTCTAAAACTAGTTTAGAACGACGCTATACTCATCCTCCTGCCGGGTCTCACAGTCTGGAACAACAACAATGGCAAGTCAGGGTAAACAAGAACCTCCCTGCCACCGTCCTTGAGGCTACCGGAGTACCTCTCGGTGCCTGAAGTTACCCACCTTATCTGCGGAGTGGCCAATGGAATGTCAATTCAGATTGAATCTTTAGGTTCTTATCAAATTTTCAGTAATCGTTTGCGGTTCTGGAATCACTTCCAGTTCTACCATACTCCCACTACTGTTTTCTGAAAAAATCCATTTTTATTAAATCTGTGGAGAGTCAAGAACAATATCACTATTGATCTTCCAGATGGTAGAAAGTCAACCCTCGTCATAGCCTGGGTCAACCCACAAACAACCATTACAGAAACGTGCCTTGAGTTGTCCAGAGTCTGGTTTTAAGCATAAGCCGGACAACTCCCCGTACCTTAACAATGTTAAGATATGAACTATTCTATATCCAATATAGAAACAGAGACACTAATTTAATTTGGAACCAGATTCAAATCACACAGCTGTCTCCAGTGCATGTCAACTAAATGGAAGGAGGCCTATCAACGTTACTCAACTTAGGAATGCTTCCAATTATAAGTAACCTGAAAGAGAAGCAAGTTCTCTTAAAATCATTACTATCAACTGAATACCATACACAAGTATCTACATCTTCGATCACCTTGAAGAATCCCGATACTTGCAATACCCGGTTCTCTACTTTATTCTAATACCTATAACTTCTCAAAAACTTGGACCTTGTGTTTCTACGAAACACTTGTCTAAGAACTAGAGAAGTCATAAGTAAACCGAATATAGTACGAGGACCAACCCCTCTGTCCTAATGGACACTGGACAATATATAATACTCTGTATAAGTCCCCTGAGTCCAATAACTCAATCCCTGTGTGTCGTAGGTTGAAAACTGTACTTATGGTTAAGAAGAATTACACCGCTGTTTAATGCTCCTTACCTAACCATCAACTGATATAGGTAAATGTCATGAACATAATTTCAAAAAGTTATATCCCACTCTATAAAAATAGACGTACAGATATATCAATTTGAAATTGGTGCACAACAACGTATATTCAAAACCAAATATTTGTCGTCCGGCAAACTACCCAGGTGATTTCCTTAAATATCACCAATTACAACGAATTCCGATATAATGAGGATGATCACCTAATTCCCAATAACTTACTCCCACTCATCATCTGTAAAACCATACAGATGTGAGAATCATACCTGGTAAATACATACCCTGGAGCAAGTGTCTAATTGGAAAATCAGTTTTCTTTTAACAGTACACAGTGAAACTAAAACATTGAAATGTTTCGATGGGGTATCCTAGTATTCCTAGTAATGCCTCTACCATTATCAGATTCACAACTGTAACCGTATATTTCTATACCATCTCTTCACATCCCTTCATATGTCTTTAGTCATTACCTTCTGTACACCCCTTTAGGACAAATGGTTTTCTTCCTTCCCTACCGTTCGGCACCAGCCTATGGTTTGGAAGAAGACTATCCAATAAGCATAATGGGTGTACTGTCCTAATCCTAGGAGCACTCGCAATGCGAGAGAAGGTGAAGATAAAAGACAACCGAATAAACCTTATTCATATTTCTCCTGAACCATAATCCATCCCCGAACTAGAACAAGTTCCTTTCGAGTTCGTATATAACCATACGATGGAGTATCCAATAAACTGTGGATCTTCGTAGTGATATGGAGTGTTCTGGAGAAATACAAAGGTGAAGTGGGAGTGGTAATGAAATACTTGGTTTTGGTCGTGAACAGCAGTCGCAATTTACTTTGCCCTCCTTCTAATCCCTTTATTTGTCTTTACATAATACCTTCTGTACACCATCGTTAGGCTAATTGGTTTTCTTCATTCCCTACCGGTCGGCACCTGCCTATGGTTTGGAAGAAGACTATCCAATTTGCGTAATAGGTGTACTATCCCCTAATCTAAGGGGCACTCGCAACCTGAGAGAAGGTAAAAGGAAAAGACAGCTGAATAGTCCTATCCATTTTCTCCAGAACCAGAAACCATCCTTGAATAAATTCCTTCGAGTTCGTATATAACCATACGATGGTTTTATCCAATGGAAGTGGACGTTCGTAGTAATACGGGGTGTCCTGGAGAAAATGGTAAAAGTAGGAGTGGCAATGATGTTTGCAACTCTGACAATCCAAAAGCCAGTGTTTAAGAAGGTTCGATTAATTTGGTCACTGAGTCATAGTCTAGGGTCGGGTCATGGTCGCTGCCAAAAAGAGAGAGAAAAGAAACACTCAGCGTGCACTCTAACCTAGATCAGAATGGTTACCAATTTATCTAATAAGGAAACCTCCTACTGTACCATCAAATTCTCCTCCAAACCTGAAAGAAGAATTAGTCGAGATCATCCGAGGAGTAAACCAACTCATCAGTGAGAATCGGGATCCAACTAATATCGCATGATAACGTGATGGAATCCGCTCACGTTATCACACTCTAGAAGGTATGCGCATATCTGGCAAGTTTCAGTTTCTTTAGAAACTCCCGATGTGATTTTTGCCCCATGCTCTTATGACCTTGACGTAGGCTAAAATATCATAAATCACATGTCAAGTTCTACCCGTCATTGTCCAGGTTAATTTGAACCCACCCTTACATACCCTTGACGTAGGCCAAAATAGTAGTACGACTGTCCCAAACCAACACATCTATCTATGCAACAGATAAATGTCCGGTAGCTACCAATCACTATGCCTTGGCGTAGGTCAAAATACACAGCTTGAATACTACCGAACATTTAACTGAAATGACGGAGGGCTACGAATGGTTTTTGGCGAAAAACCTTTAACGTAATGAACTTGATATCGTTGAAGGAACCGGATAGCTTTATAAAAATATAGTAACGAAAACCTTTGCTAAAGAGGTCACTCCCGGTGAAGGGATCTCGGCTCTTTCCCCGTAGAATGAGGTGCAGGATATTCCAACTGAATACCACGATGCAAAGCAAAAGTAATCGACTATAGTGAAGTTATTACCCTGATGCAAACTTCTGTCCAAGGGGTCACTCCCGGTGAAGGGATCTCGGCCCTTGCCTCGTCGACTGAGGTGCAGGATATTCCAACTGAATACCACTGTGCAAAACAAAAGAGAACGTCCTTGCAATAACAGCTTTTTGAAAAATGTTCCAACAACATCAGAATAAGTTTGTTTAGCTTGCATTGATCCGAATCAAATGCAGTCCCATCAATTGATCACACCAATAAAGAACGAAAATAATGATGTACGTATATGCCATCCGCATTCGCCACTGGGTCCCGTCATTACCCGTTAGGTTACTTAACTAACGACAGAGCGGGGACTGGACTAGCGCGGATGCAAAACATATACAACATCTACTTGTATATATATCAATATATAATAATCGCTCAAGGCGTGATAAAATGCAACATCACAGAAATGTAATAAGCATCACAGAACAATACAGATAACTGGGATCCCCAGGTTTCATAGAGCCGCTACTGAAACCCGACGTTCCCCTGGTCGTGTGGATAGCTTATGCAATGAAATCCTAGACCCCTACGGGCGCGGCAAGTTACCCGCCAAAATCTGAAGCGAGGCAGCCCCCTTCAGCAACGTGAATGGACCACCCAGCACTTCACGAAATCCGGTAACTTGGGCACCCCTCCTGGGTCAACCTATACCCCGTACGAGTGCGGCGAATAGCCCTCCAATTCTAGAGTGAAGCCCCCTCCGTCTCAATGCCATGAGATGCGAGCCCGTTGCCCTCTAGAACCCGGCTATCCGTGCACCCCTCCGCGGGGTAATCCTAGTACAGAAAGTAAAATATACATACAACGGGTACATCGACCTCACCCCGGTCGTGCCCCAAAAGAATAATATACAAACAGGCAGTAACGGCAGTCCACATGTCGGACGCTCGCCCCGCAATATCAAATGTACATATATAACCAAACTGTACTAACATTGCATCCGGGCTATCCACCACGACAAATCCGCAACATCACAGTACAACACAGAACATTAACGTGAATGTCATGTTCGCAAATCCGTCTAAAAGGGCTATAGCAATTAGACAGGATATACCGATCAAGTGACATTCACGGCCGCAGATATAATGTAAATACTGTGAACTAACATGTTTAAAATTTTCGATCGACTGAATTTTCCGAAGTGGGCCCCAAGCACAACTGTAGCACTCAAAAACATCTGGGCCCAAAAAGAATATACCAGAAACCCTATTTTCATGTCAGAGAGCCACTGTAAAAATTTGATGCAGTGAAGCCAAAATTCGGCGGCGGATCCGCGGCCAAAACGTGGTTTAGGCCGCTGATCTGCTGCGCTACAGTAACTTCAGCCTACCAAATTTTCACAGAAGGCATAAAAATCCCTGCACGTATTTTTACAATGTACCAAATAATTTTTAAAGCGCTGGAAAAATTCGACAGAAACTTGACATGGAAAGGCGGTTTTTTTGAAAATCCGTTCGATCGAACTTGTAAATACGTTAGAGCAAGCTAGACTAGGTTAATGGCATGGCTTTGATACCAGTGTAAATGCACGGCAGCGCCCCGGCCGTCAATCCGACGCCGGAATGCGGAAACGAAACTTTTACAAAACTTGTAAACCGGCACTACCGCGCACTATAAACCCTGATCGGGCCATTAACCTAATCCTAGCAAACTAGAGAATGGGTAGAAAGCTATACCGAGCGATCCGTGTCCTTCGGTCTTCGGCCTCTATCCCGATCTCCTCGCGGAATCTCCGTTCTTCATCTCCTCGTCGGAAAGGGCACCACATCGCCGATTCTTTTTACGGGCTCCCATCTCTGGACCGAGACAACTCATACACGAAGTTGGCAAGCCGACGTGTCCAAGAATGCTGTAGGTGAAGTGTAGAATGGATTGTCTCGATGCGGGTATGAAGTTGCCATATATGATGGAGGAATGAATAAATGAACTTTGGAGAGGGGTTAAGAATTTTTGTAACGAGCTAAATGAGATGAAGAAATTCCCACCATAACAAATGAATCCTCTCTCTCTCTAGTAGTGGCCGGCCCCTTACAAAAAATGGTGGAGGAAAAATACAAGGGAGGTGAGCACAAGAGGAGTGTGGTAACCATAAGAAAATGTGATGATCATAATGTAATTATGTCACACCACCATCTTTATCAAATCCAAATCAATCTCCTCACCATTAATGTAAGTAAAGATGCAAGAAAAAGCAAAGATGCTAGAACCATCATAATCCTCATATACAAATAAACCCTCTACAATTTCTAATTTGCTAATTTTCAAATTATCCCCTCCATCAATAATCAGCCAACGAAAGGAAGAAAGGAAAACTGGCTGAAACGGAATGCAAACTGGCAACTCCAAAAAACTGATCCCGTAATAAATTACAGGAAAACCCCGCGACTGTATATACATACCCGCATTTGTATTCCGACCGAATACAAATGCAATGAGACAAAATCTACACTGTACAATACTAGGATCTGGCTTAAACCAAAGCCCGCTAGTATTATCTGTCCGGTCATGATCCGTGCAATACCGCACGGATAAGATCGAACCCTGCCATATCTCCATACGGCCTCTACAGCGTTTCGCCCGAAACTTGAGAAACTATCTGTGGGGGACTCTAAAGACTCGTCAATACTTTGGCTGTGGATTTAACCACTAGCACGTCAGAGATATTAGCCATACGTAACGGGCTACCAGGTATTGACCAAAAGGGACGTCGATGAGCGAACTCATCCTGACACCCTACTAAGGCTGTCAGTGATAATATCCGTACAGTCCGGTCCGTTCGTCTATGAGCATCACATGGCGGGCCTAGGGGGTTGGTAAAAGTCAGACCCCCAAAAGCGGTACAAGTCGTGTCGGAGTGTAGCCTAGAACACCCTGAGATACTACTGGAATACCTACCAGTAAATCTCCTACCTTGGCCAAGGACTTCGTGTAATGGCTCTCCTAGACACAGCGCGACCTCACCCCCAATACCGGGAGAGACGAACCTCTGCAGATCCGCTCACTGCCTCCATGTGGCTCGGGACTGTACCCAACTAAAACCTGTTTGCACGACTCCTTTAAGCCGTGGTAGGGTAGTAATCAAAGCACAGTAAGAACTCACACGAGACAAATGACGATCTCAGGTCGATGAACTAACCTGTACACATGTCACCAGGGAACTGCTATCTGACGTCAGGTATAAGACCAACTAGAATGTTCCCGGCGAGTCCTGTCCGGTGTACTCATAACCCAATGAGCACCTGTATACATCTTAGGTGAACCAACTGACACCAGTGGCTTGTGAGACCGGCCACCGCCCCTCGTCGGGGTCTCGACTGTATACACTAGTCTAATCTGGAGTATCGATGCCCTGTCTCGAAACTCCCATGACTAGGGACCTTTTAAGGATGTGCTTATGGACCCCAGCTCCCACGTATATGATCACCCTCATACTGCTGGCAGTAAAGCAAGAATCCTAGGGGCTCTATCAACGCGCAATAGTGACCTGTAAGGTCACCTAAAGCAGTACACGATGATAAAGATAAACCAGATAGCATACTATCATCTTGAGTAAGACCGTCCACCGGCATAGGTCCTCTCTCAATCATTGCAATCACGTGCCTGTGATCCAATAATTGACTCTGAGGGCACTATCTCCAACACCATACATGTTTAGAAGTGATTTGGCGATGTTTAGTGAGGTTTGGAAATTCTAAGTTTAGGGTTAGGGTTTGAATTGAATCCAAAGGTGAAATTGAGGCTTAATAGTGACCTTAAACCCCTGTAGGGATTGTAAAATGGACTGAAACCAGAGAATAGAACCCCAAACCCAAACTTTGAAACCCCGACATCGGCAGATTTTATGGAAATTGTGATGTATTTTGGTATCTGCTATCACCCGGGACACCTGAAAAATATTTAGCAAATACAGAGACACAAGCAAGCAACCTAGAACCTATACCCAAAACCCTAGCCCCTACTTCCCCTACTTGGCCGCAGTTTTATTCTTCCTGGCCGCAATTTGCGGCCAGGCTAGGGAAGAATCCCTTCGTGTTGGTTCCAGGGCTTTATCTCCTCTAAACTAGACCCTTTATATGTGCAACTTTGACCAATTTCACTTAGGGTAAAATCTGGGACCATTTTCCTAAGTTGTTGCATTGTTTTATGACTTCATTTTAACATGGATTTTGGTATTTATATTGTGTTTCCGTCGTGTGGGGTTTGAACATCAACGACTAGGGTTACTGATCGTGTTTTGCATGCGAGGCTATAGGTTTTGACTTATGAACGTTACGAGTGCCGATTTGGTTTTCGTGCGCGATTTCTATTTACAAAGTCATGTGATACACATGTAGGTACCCTCGAGTAGGCTTGGAGCAATAAGGATGGGCGTGGCGACATCGACTCCAGCAAGCGAGGATCAGGTGGGTAGATATATATCTACGGGGGAAGTCGGGTGGATGGCGTATAGCACCCCCGCAGTTCGAAGTATAGTATGCTTTATATATAATATTATATATATAAGATTTGTTATGTGATACATGGATTTTCAAGATAGGTTATAGGGTTCAAGATATAGTTTAGTGTTTTTAGAAGTTGATGTTATGGTTTAGTGTTAGTTGCGAAACCCTAGGATAGATTACACCCACACGCACACACACATATGCTTACATTTTATTACCTGTGCGTATATGGGGATATGTATATATATACAGACACATGGGTATACACAGATAGTGCCCTCAGAGTCAATTATTGGATCACAGGCACGTGATTGCAATGATTGAGGGAGGACCTGTTCCAGTAGGACAGTCTTACTCAAGATGATAGTATGCTATCTAGTTTATCTTTATCATCGTGTACTGCTTCAGGTGACCTTACATGTCACTATTACACCTTGATAGATCCCCTAGGATTCTTGCTTGACTACCAGCAATATGAGGGCGATCATATACGTGGGAGCTGGGGTCTATAAGCACATCCTTAAAAGGTCCCTAGTCATGGGAGTTTCGAGACAGGGCATCGATACTCCAGAGTAGACTAGTGTATACAGTCGAGACCCCGACGAGGGGCGGTGGCTGGTCTCACAAGCCACTGGTGTCAGTTGGTTCATCTAAGATGTATACAGGTGCTCATTGGGTTATGAGTACACCGGACAGGACTCGCCGGGAACCTGCTAGTTGGTATTATACCTGACGTCAGATAGCAGTTCCCTGGTGACATGTGTACAGGTTAGTTCATCGACCTGAGATCATCATTTGTCTCGTGTGAGTTCCCACTGTGCTTTGATTACTACCCTACTACGCTCAAAGGAGACGTGCAAACAGGTTTTAGTTGGGTACAGTCCCGAGCACATGGAGGCAGTGAGCGGATCTGCAGGGGTTTGTCTCTCCCGGTATTGGGGGTGAGGTCGCGCTGTGTCTAGGAGAGCCAGTACATGAAAAGTCCTTGGCCAAGGCAGGAGATTTACTGGTAGGTATTCCAGTAGTATTTCAGGGTGTTCTGGGCTGCACTCCGACACGACTTGTACCGCTTTTGGGGGTCTGACTTTTACCACCCCTTAGGCCCGCCATGCGATGCTCATAGACGAACGGACCGGACTGTACGGATATTGTCACTGACAGGCTCAGTAGGGTGTCAGGATGAGTTCGCTCATCGACGTCCCTTTTGGTCAATAGCTGGTAGCCCGTCACGTATGGCTAATACCTCTGACGTGCTAGTGGTTAAATCCACAGCCATAGTATTGACGAGTCTTTAGAGTCCACCACACACAGTTACTCAAGTTTCGGGCGAAACGCTGTAGAGGCCGTATGGAGATATGGCAGGGTTCGATCAGATACGTGCGGTATTGCACGGATCGTGATCGGACGGTTTATACTAGCGGGCTTTGGTTTAAGCCGGATCATATTATTGTACAGTGTAGATTTTTGTCTCTTTGCATTTGTGTTCAGTGGGAATACAAATGCGGGTATGTATATACAGTCGCGGGGTTTTCCTATAATTTATTACGGGGTCAGTTTTCTGAAGTTGCCAGTTTGCATTCCGTTCCGGCCAGTTTTCCTTTGCTCCTTCACGGCCGGATTTTCTGATGGAGGGGGTTATTTGCAAGTTTGCAAATAACTTATTGCGGAAGGGGTTTCTTGCATTTGTGGCTTCATCATCATGAGATTCCATTTTGGTCTCTTCCTTTGCATTAAATGTGATGGTTTGTGATTAGATGAGATAAGAAATTGGTATGACCATTTTCTTCATATATTGATTCTTTTTCTTCTCTTGGATTAGAGATTCTTTTTCTCCCTCCACCATTCATTAGGGGACGGCCACTTGGGAGAAAAGGAGAGGGTTCTTTTTTATGTGTGGCATTTTTCCTCATCTCATTCCTTGCAAAAATGAGAGCACCATTATTTCTCCAAAGTTCATCTCTCATTCCTCCATCATGGCAACTTCTATAACCCCAAGAGACAACCATTCTACACTAGTCTACAGCAAATCTTGGACGCGTCGGCTAGTCTACTTCGCGCCCGAGTTGCCTCGGTCCAGAGGTGGGAGCCCGTAAAAGAACCCGGCGATGTGGTGCCCTTTTTGACGAGGAGGCGACGACCGGAGATTCCGCGAGGAGATCGGAGTGGAGACGAAGACCGAAGGACACAGATCGCTTGGTATATCTCTCTACCCATCTTTTAGTTTGCTAATAGTTAGGTTAAAGGCCCGATCTGGGATTTTAGTACGCGGTGGTGCCGGTTTTCTAGTTTGAAAAGTTTTTCGTTTCCGCATTTCGGCGTCGGATTGACGGCCGGGGCGCCGTCGTGCACTTACATTGGTATCAGAGCCATGCCATTAACCTAGTCTAGCTTGCTCTAATGTGTTTACAAGTTCGATCGAACAAATTTCCGAAAACCCGATTTCCATTGCATGAGTTTCTGTCGAAATTTTTTTGGGCTCTAAAAATTTTTCAGGTTGTTTCAGAATAATGTGCAGGGAATTTTAAGCGTTCTGCAAAATTTGGTGACGCGACGCTTCAGTACGACCGCGGAAACGCGGCCAAACCCCTGGTTTGGCCGCGGTTCCGCGGTGGAATAAAGTCAACACCGTGCCAAATTTTTCCAGAGGGCTTTCTACATGGAAATAGGGGTTTTGGAACATTCTTTTTAGGCCCAGATTTTCTGTGAGTGCTACAGTAGTGCTTGGGGCCTACTTGGGTATATTTGATCGATCGAGAATTTTAAACATGTTAGTTCACAGTATTTACATTATATCTGCGACCGTGAATGTCATTCGATCGGTAAATCCAGTCTATCTGCTATAGCCCTTTTAGACGGATTTGCGAACGTGACATTCACGTTGATGTTCTGTGTTGTGCTGTGATGTTGCGGATTGGTCGTGGGGGATAGCCTGGATGCAATGGTAGTACAGTTTTGGTAATTTTATGCACATTTGATGTTGCGGGGCGAGCGTCCGACATGTGGACTGCCGTCACTGCCTGTCTGTATATTATTCTTTTGGGGCACGACCGGGGTGAGGTCGATGTACCCGTTGTATGTATATTTTACTTTCTGTACTAGGATTACCCCGTGGAGGGGTGCACGGATAGCCGGATTCTAGAGGGCAACGGGCCCGCATCTCATGGCATTGAGACGGAGGGGGCTTTACTCTAGAATTGGCGGGCTATTCGCCGCACTCGTATGGGGTACAGGTTGACCCCGGAGGGATGCCCAAGTTACCGGATTCTGTGAAGTGCTGGGTGGTCCATTCACGTTGCTGAAGGGGGCTGCCTCGCTTCAGGTTTTGGCGGGTGACTTGCCGCGCCCGTAGGGGTCTAGGATTTTCATTGCACAGGCTATCCAAACGACCAGGGGAACGTCGGGTTTCGGTAGCGGCTCTGTGAAACCCGGGGTCCCAGATATCTGTATTGTTCTGTGATGCTGTACATTTCTGTGATGTTGCGTTTTATCACGCCTTGAGCGAAATATTATATATTGATATATATACTAGTAGATGTTGTATATGTTTTGCATCCGCGCTAGTCCAGTCCCCGCTCTGTCGTTTGTTAAGTAACCTAACGGGTGATGACGGGACCCAGTGGCGAATGCGGATGGCATATACGTACATCATTATTTTCGTTCTTTTGTGGTGTGATCCATTGATGGGACTGCGTTGATTCAGATCAATGCAAGCTAAACAAACTTATTCTGATGTTGTTGGAACATTTTTCAAAAAGCTGTTATTGCAAGGGCGTTCTCTTTTGTTTTGCATCGTGGTATTCAGTTGGAATATCCTGCTCCTCAGTCGACGAGGCAAGGGCCGAGATCCCTTCACCGGGAGTGACCCCTTGGACAAAAGTTTGCGTCAGGGCAATAACTTCACTATAGTCGTTTACTTTTGCTTTGCATCGTGGTATTCAGTTAGAATATCCTGCACCTCATTCTACGGGGAAAGAGCCGAGATCCCTTCACCGGGAGTGACCTCTTTAGCAAAGGTTTTCGTCACTATATTTTTATAAAAGCTATCCGGTTCCTTCAACGATATCAAGTTCATTATGTTAAAGGTTTTTCGCCAGAAACCGTTCGTAGCCCTCCGTCATTTCAGGAAGGTAGTACTTAGTATTCATGCTATGTATGTTGGTCTTCGTCAAGGCATAGTGTATGGTAGCTATTTGTTACTTTTCTGCAGCATAGATAGATGCGTTGGTTTGGGACAGTCGTACTACTATTTTGGCCTTCGTCAAGGGTATGTACGGGTGGGTTCAAATTAACCTGGACAATGACGGGTAGAACTTGACATGTGACTTATGATATGTTGGCCTTCGTCAAGGTCATAAGAGCATGGGGCAAAAATCACATCGGGAGTT
This sequence comes from Agapanthus africanus, assembly GCA_030015575.1. Lineage (NCBI taxonomy): Eukaryota > Viridiplantae > Streptophyta > Magnoliopsida > Asparagales > Amaryllidaceae > Agapanthus > Agapanthus africanus. Next base: position 458,151,203 of record JASDDO010000012.1, on the reverse strand, counting down.
TCTAAAGAAACTGAAACCTGCCAGATATGCGCATACCTTCTGGAGTGTGTTAACATGAGCGAGGTCCGTCACGTTATCATGCGATGATAGTTGGATCCCGATTCCCACTGATGAGTTGGTTTACTCCTCGGGTGATCCCGACTAATTCTTCTTTCAGATTTGGAGGAGAATTTGAAGGTACAGTGGGAGGTTTCCTGATTAGATAAAGTGATAACCATTCTGATCTAGGTTAGAGTGCACGCTGAGTGTTTCTTTTCTCTCTCTCTTTGGCAGCGACCATGACCCGACTCTAGACTATGACTCAGTGACCAAAATTAACCGAACCTTCTTAAATATTGGCTTTTGGATTTTCTGAGTTGCAAACCTCATTGCCACTCCTACTTTTACCCTTTTCTCCAGGACACCCCGTATTACTACGAACATCCACTTCCATTGGACAAAACCATCGTATGGTTATATACGAACTCGAAGGAATTTATTCGAGGATGGTTTCCGGTTCTGGAGAAAACGAATAGGACTATTCAGTTGTCTTTTCCTTTTACCTTCTCTCAGGTTGCGAGTACTCCTTGGTTTAGGAGATAGTACACCTATTAGCAAATTGGATAGTCTTCTTCCAAACCTTAGGCTGGTGTCGAACGGTGGGGAATGAAGAAAACCAATTAGCCTAACGGTGGTGTACAGAAGGTATTATGTAAAGATAAAGAAATGGATTAGTAAGAGGGCAAAGTAAATTGCGACTGCTATTCACGACCAAACCAAGTATTTCTTCGCCAATCCTATCACCTTTGTATTTCTCCAGGACACTCCGTATCACTACGAAGATCCACAGCTTATTGGATACTCCATCGTATGGTTATATATGAACTCGAAAGGAACTTGTTCCAGTTCGGGGATGGATTCTGGTTCAGGAGAAATAGGAATAAAGTTTATTCGGTTGTTTTTTATCTTCACCTTCTCTCGCATTGCGAGTGCTCCTAGGATTAGGACAGTACACCCATTATGCTTATTGGATAGTCTTCTTCCAAACCATAGGCTGGTGCCGAACGGTAGGGAAGGAAGAAAACCATCTAGCCTAAGAGGGTGTACATAAGGTAATGACTAAAGACATATAAAGCGATTTAGAAAGGTGGCAAAGAGATATACGGTTATAGTTGTGAATCTGGATAATGGAAGAGGCATTACTAAGAATACCAGGATACCCCGACGAAACATTTCAATGTTTCAGTTTCACTGTGTACTGTTAAAAGAAAACTGATTTCCCAATTAGACACTTGCTCCAGGGTATGTATTTATCAGGTTTGATTCTCACATCTATATGGTTTTACAGATGATGAGTGGGAGTAAGTTATTGGGAATTAGGTGACCATCCTCATTATATCGGGATTCGTTGTAATTGGTGATATTTGAGGAAGTCACCTGGGTTGTTTGCCGGACGGCAAATATTTGGTTTTGAATATCCGTTATAATGCACCAATTTCAAATTGATATATCTGTACGTCTATTTTTATAGAGTGAGATATACCTTTTTGAAATTATGTCTATGACATTTACCTATATCAGTGAATGGTTAGGTAAGGAGTATTGAACAACGGTGTAATTCTTCTTAACCATAAGTACAGTTTTCAACCTACGACACACAGTGAATGAGTTATTAGACTCAGGGGGACTTATACAGAGTATTGTATGTTGTCCAGTGTCCATTAGGACAGAGGGGTTGGTACTCGTACTTTATTCTGTTTACTTTTGACTTCTCTAGTTCTTAGACATGTGTTTCGTAGAAATGCAGGTTCTGAGTTTTGAGAAGTTATAGGTATAAGAGTAAAGTAGAGAACCAGGTGTTGCAAGTATTGGGATTCTTCAAGGTGATCGAAGATGTAGATACTTGTGAATGGTATTCAGTTGTTAGTAATGATTAAGAGAACTTGCTTCTCTTTCAGGTTACTCATAATTGGAAGTACTCCTAAGTTGAGTAACGCTGATCGGCCTCCTTCCATTTAGTTGACATGCACTGGAGACAGCTGCATGATTTGAATCTGGTTCAATCAAATCAGTGCCTCTGTTTCTATATTGGATATAGAACAGTTCATATCTTGACATTGTTAAGGTACGGGGAGTTGTCCAGCTTATGCTTAAAACCAGACAGTGGACAACTCAAGGCACGTTTCTGTAATGGCTGTTTGTGGGTTGACCCGGGCTATGACGAGGGTTGACTTTCTACCATCTGGAAGATCAATAGTGATATTGTTCTTAACTCACCACAGTTTTAATTAAAAATGGATTTTTTCAGAAAACAGTAGTGGGAGTATGGTAGAACTGGAAGTGATTCCAGAACCGACATTCCATTGGCCACTCCGCAGGTATGGTGGGTAACCTCAGGCACTCGAGAGGTAATTCGGTATGCTCAAGGACGGTGGCAGGGAGGTTCTTGTTTACCCAGACTTGCCATTACTGTTGTTCCAGACTGTGAGATCCGACAGGAGGATGAGTATAGCGTCGTTCTAAACTAGCTTTAGAAGTGCACGTGTATATGACTCTGCCAGAGGGTTGTCGTAGTCAGTGGGAGCAGCGGAAGCATGGTGGACAAGTGGCTTATGTCTATTTATAGACTAAAGCAGATATAGCGGAGATAGATCATCTATTTCTGATGTGACAGTCATAGGTTTGACTTCATCAGAATAGGGGATGGATCTGTTAAGAAGGTAGTAGGGTGTGATGTCCTGGTATTTGGATGACATACACAGAGTAGGAAGTGAAATTCCTATACTACGGTCGGTTAAACTTTGGTTGTCACACAGTGGTTTCTCCACATAGGACTTGGATATTATATCAGACATTCTGGTTACTAGATCTATAGATCTAGATTTGGGTGGTTTCCCAATCTGGGTACTTAGACAGCATTCTATGAGTATTTAGAATGGACGACTCCTGGCATGCTAGTATACCTGCAGGTGATGGAGTCACTCTCTCTAAAGATGTCTTACAGACTAAAGGGGAGAGGGATACGCATGATTGGCAAATCACTTGCTTAGGCAATTGAGTCAATCATGAGATGTCAAGTACCACACTAGATGTTGTTCTTGCAGTAGATGCAATAAGTTGATATTAATCCAATCCTAGAGAAACAATCGGAAGCAGTTTTAGAACATAAGTGGATGTTCTAGGGATATGATAACGACATCCTCCTTCGGGAGACAGTTATCATTTCAGGCTTCCAAGGTGACCTGGATGACAGAGTGGCTGTCAGAGTTATAGTTTTCCCTCTGACGAGGGGCAGTATCTGGACAGGTGGTCCAGGTGGATACTGAGGGAAGGATGGCGCAGGATACTGATTAAGTTCAGTTGACGATACAGTCTAAGAAGTTTGGATTTGGAGTTCATTTATGAGCTAGGTCCCATCAGACATCCAGACACATTCTAAGACAGGTATTGCTCATTTCGGGAGATGGGTTTCTCCGCGAACTTGAGATATAGAGAGACATAGAAAGAAACATCACAGGGGATCCACTCACTGAGGCTATTCCTCGAACGCAATAGTTTCGCAAACGAGCTTTGTGAGACTGACTAGTAGAGGAGTTGGGTGTTCGGTATCACACGGGCTGTGAGTATGCGACATCGCAATAATTAGCGTTGAGTGCAAGTGGGAGATTGTTGGAGATAGTGCCCTCAGAGTCAATTATTGGATACAGGCACGTGATTGCAATGATTGAGGGAGGACCTGTCCCAGTAGGACAGTCTTACTCAAGATGATAGTATGCTATCTAGTTTATCTTTATCATCGTGTACTGCTTCAGGTGACCTTACGTGTCACTATTACACGTTGATAGAGCCCCTAGGATTCTTGCTTGACTACCAGCAGTATGAGGGCGATCATATACGTGGGAGCTGGGGTCTATAAGCACATCCTTAAAAGGTCCCTAGTCGTAGGAGTTTCGAGACAGGGCATCGATACTCCAGAGTAGACTAGTGTATACAGTCGAGACCCCGACGAGGGGCGGTGGCCGGTCTCACAAGCCACTGGTGTCAGTTGGTTCACCTAAGATGTATACAGGTGCTCATTGGGTTATGAGTACACCGGACAGGACTCGCCGGGAACATGCTAGTTGGTCTTATACCTGACGTCAGATAGCAGTTCCCTGGTGACATGTGTACAGGTTAGTTCATCGACCTCAGATCGTCATTTGTCTCGTGTGAGTTCCCACTGTGCTTTGATTACTACCCTACCACGCTCAAAGGAGACGTGCAAACAGGTTTTAGTTGGGTACAGTCCCGAGCCACATGGAGGCAGTGAGCGGATCTGCAGGGGTTCGTCTCTCTCGGTATTGGGGGTGAGGTCGCGCTGTGTCTAGGAGAGCCAGTACATGAAAAGTCCTTGGCCAAGGCAGGAGATTTACTGGTAGGTATTCCAGTAGTATCTCAGGGTGTTCTGGGCTGCACTCCGACACGACTTATACTGCTTTTGGGGGTCTGACTTTTACCAATCCCCTAGGCCCGCCATGCGATGCTCATAGACGAACGGACCGGACTGTACGGATATTGTCACTGACAGGCTCAGTAGGGTGTCAGGATGAGTTCGCTCATTGACGTCCCTTTTGGTCAATAGCTGGTAGCCCGTCACGTATGGCTAATACCTCTGACGTGCTAGTGGTTAAATCCACAGCCATAGTATTGACGAGTCTTTAGAGTCCACCACACACAGTTACTCAAGTTTCGGGCGAAACGCTGTAGAGGCCGTATGGAGATATGGCAGGGTTCGATCAGATACGTGTGGTATTGCACGGATCGTGATCGGACGGTTTATACTAGCGGGCTTTGGTTTAAGCCGGATCCTAGTATTGTACAGTGTAGATTTTGTCTCTTTGCATTTGTGTTCAGTGGGAATACAAATGCGGGTATGTATATACAGTCACGGGGTTTTCCTGTAATTTATTACGGGATCAGTTTTCTGAAGTTGCCAGTTTGCATTCCGTTCCGGCCAGTTTTACTTTGCTCCTTCACGGCCGGACTTTCTGATGGAGGGGGTTATTTGCAAGTTTGCAAATAACTTATTGCGGAGGGGGTTTCTTGCATTTGTGGCTTCATCATCATGAGATTCCATTTTGGTCTCTTCCTTTGCATTAAATGTGATGGTTTGTGATTAGATGAGATAAGAAATTGGTGTGACCATTTTCTTCATATATTGATTCTTTTTCTTCTCTTGGATTAGAGATTCTTTTTCTCCCTCCACCATTCATTAGGGGACGGCCACTTGAGAGAAAAGGAGAGGGTTCTTTTTGATGTGTGGCATTTTTCCTCATCTCATTCCTTGCAAAAATGAGAGCACCATTATTTCTCCAAAGTTCATCTCTCATTCCTCCATCATGGCAACTTCTACAACCCCAAGAGACAACCATTCTACACTAGTCTACAGCAAATCTTGGACGCGTCAGCTAGCCAACTTCGCGCCCGAGTTGCCTCGGTCCAGTGGTGGGAGCCCGTAAAAGAACCCGGCGATGTGGTGCCCGTTTTGACGAGGAGGCGACGACCGGAGATTCCGCGAGGAGATCGGAGTGGAGACGAAGACCGAAGGACACGAATCGCTTGGTATATCTCTCTACCCATCTTTTAGTTTGCTAGTGTTAGTATATATGCCCTAGAGGCCATTACTGTATCATACTAGTTTGTATATTACTTAATGGAAGCTTGGGATATTCACCTTGTATAAACAATCTTGCTCAATATAGTAGTATGCTACTTGGTTTGTTTCTACTTCAATGTGTACATGTGTTTATTTCAGTATATCACCTATACACATTAGTGGAGCCCTTAGGATCTTTGCTTGATTACCAGCGTTGTGATGGTAGTCACACTAGTTGGGGCTGGGTAATCTACAAGCACATCCTTATGCAGTTCCCTAGTTGCAGGACTATCGAGACAGGGCATCGATACTCCAGAGTAGACTAGCGTATGCGCTTCTCATCCCAGTATGGGAGATGGTCTGTCCCACAGCCATCAGTACGTCGAACTGGAGATAGTATGCGGGTGCTCGTTGGGTTACGAGTACATTGGACATGACTCGTCGGGAACTGCTGGTTGGTATTATACCTATCGTCATTTATCAGTTCCCAGGTGACATGAGTACAGCTTATGTAAGTCTACGCTAGCGCCCCGGCCGTCTACAGACGCCAAATGCGGAACAAAAACTTTTAAACTGGCGCTATCGTATACTTTAACCCGGATCTGCCATTATTGCTAAACTAACAAACTGTAAAGAGTGTAGAAAGGTTATACCGAACGATCCGAGTCCTTCGTTCTTCAACCATCATCCCACGCTCCGTTGCGGCTGCTCCGATCTCGTCGATCTCCGATATCCTCGTCGAGGTGGCACCACATCACCGATTCTTTAAACAGGCTCCCGCCTCTGACTCGAAGCAACTCGATCGTCAAGTTTGCTAAAAGAGACGACCAAGAATGATGTAGAGAATGAGTAGATGACTTTGTCTCACTTCGTCCAAATCCGTGGACGATCGGTTAATGAAGTTGCCGAGGGAATTGGGTGATGGAATGAAATGAACTGTAAAATTCCATGCACCCCAAATACTATCATATCTTTTTACAACCATGAAAAACTATCAAGTGAGAGAGAGAGTGGAGGAGAGAGAGGGCCGGCCATTCTTATAGAAGAGGAGGAGGTGACCGTAGGAGAAAGAGAGTAACCTTAAGCAAAATATCATATGTGAACACAAACTAAATATCTTGCATAAAGATCTTAAGGAAAACAAGAAATGGTGGAAATCAAAGCATGTGTCATAATCCTTGTCACCAAATTCTAGAACCTTCTAGAACCTTCTAGAAGCTTGACTCACTCTCATCCAAGAAAAGATAAATCCGTCTTTAACCGAATGTTAAAAGACGGCTGATAGAAAACTGGAAACTGGCAACTTCCAAAAGTGATCCTGAAACGACTTTCAGGATAACCCCGAAACTGTATAAATACACCCGCATTTGTATTACGACCGAATACAAATGCAACTGAGACAAAGATATTATACCTACTCAATATAATACTCGGATCCGACTTAAACCAAAGCCGACTAGTATTATCTGCCCGAAAAATAACACGTGCGTAAACGCACGTGCATTTTCCGAACCCTGCCATAAAACCATACGGCCTCTACAACGTTTCGCCCGAACTTGGGAAACTGTCTGTGGGGGACTCTAATGACTCGTCAGTACCCTGGCAGTGGGTTTAACCACAAACCGTCAGCGGCACTAGCTATGCGTAACGGCTGCCCATGGACTGACCTCAAGGGAGGCTGATGAGCGAACTCAAGGGAGGCCGATGAGCGAACTCATCCAGAAACCCTACTGAGCCTAACAGTGACAATGTATATACAGTCCGGTCCGTTCGTCTATGAGTATCGCATATCTGCCTAGGGGGCTAGTAACGTCAGACCCCCAATAACAGTATAAGTCGTGTCGGAGTGAAGCCCAATTACACCCTGAGATACTACTGGAGTACCTACCAGTAAATCTCCTGCCATGGCCATGGACTTTGTGTAATGGCTCTCCTAGACACAGCACGATCTCGCCCCCAATACCGGGAGAGACGAATCCCCTGCCGATCCGCTCACGTGCCTCCATATGGCTCGGGACTGTACCCAAAAACTACCTGTTTGCACGACTCCTTTGAGCCGTGGTAGGGTAGAAATCAAAGCACAGTGGGAACTCACACGAGACAAATGACGACCTCAGGTCAATGAACTAACCTGTACACATGTCACCAGGGAACTGCTATCTGACGGTAGATATAATACTAACTAGCAGATTCCCGGCGAGTCCTGTCCGGTGTACTCATAACCCAATGAGCACCTGTATACATCTTAGGTGATCCAACTGACACCAGTGGCTTGTGAGACCGGCCACCGCCCCTCGTCGAGGTCTCGACTGTACACACTAGTCTACTCCGGAGTATCGATGCCCTGTCTCGAAACTCCCACGACTAGGGACCAAAATTAAGGATATGCATATAAACCACCCAACTCTCACGTATATGATCGCCATCATACTGTTGGTGGTAAAGCAAGATCCTAAGGGCTCTATCAAAGTGTAACATGTAATCAGTCACCTGATCATATACACGACTGATAAAGGCAAACCAGATAGCATACTATCATCTTGAGTAAGACTGTCCTACCGGTATAGGTCCTCCGTAATCATTGCAATCACGTACCTGTGATCCAATAATTGACTATGAGGGCACTATCTCCAACAATCTCCCACTTGCACTCAAGGCTAATTATTGCGATGTCGACTACTCACAGCCCGTGTGAAACCGAACATCCAACTCCTCTACTAATCAGTTTCACAAAGCCCGTTTGTAAAACTATTGTGTTCGAGAAATAGCCTTAGTGAGTGGATCCGCCTAGAAGTTTCTTTCTATATCTCTCTAAATCTCAAGTTCGCGGAGAAAACCATCTCCCGAATTGAGTAATACCCGTCTTAGAATATGTCTGGATATCTGATGGGACCTAGTCCATAAATGAACTCCAAATCCAAACTTCTTAGACTGTATCGATCACTGAACCTAATCAGTATCGGGCACCAAGCCACCCACAGTATCCTCTTGGACCACCTGTCCATAATACTGTCCCTCTTCGTCAGAGGGAAAAACTATAACTCTGACAATCACTCTGTCAACCATGTCACCTTTGAAGCTTGGAATGATAACCGTCTCCCGAAGGAGGCTGCCGTCATCAAATCCGTAGAACATGTACTTATGTTCTAAAACTGCTTCCTTATGTTTCTCCAGGATTGGATTAATACAAACTTATTGCATCTTGTGCAAAACCAACATTTGGTGTGGTACTTGACATCTCATGATTGACTCAATTGCCTAAGCAAGTGATCTGCCAATCATGCACATCCCTCTCCCCTTTAGTCTGTAAGACACCTTTAGAGGGGGTGACTCCATCACCTGCAGGTACACCACCATGCTAGGAGTCAACTATTCCAAAAACCATAAGAATATCTGTCAAAGTACCCACATTGGGAAACTACCCAAATCCAGATCTAAAACCATAGATCTAGAAACCAGAATGTGAAATATTATATCCATATCCTGTCTGGAGGAACAATTGTGTGACGACCACAGTACAACCGATCGTAGTGTAGGAATTTTACTTCCTACTCTTTGTATGTCATTCAGATACCATGACATCACACCCTACTACCTTCTTAACTGATCCATCCCTTATTCTGATTGAAGTCAAAACCATGACTGTCATATCAAAATTAGATGATCTATCTCCGCTATAACTGCTCAAGTCTATAAATAGATATAAGCTACTTGCCCACTATGCTTCCGATGCTCCCATTGACTACGACAACCCTCCTACCGGGTCTCATAGCCTGGAACAACAGCAGTGTCAAGTCTGGGTAGATAAGAACCTCCCTGTCACCGTCCTTGAGCCTACCGAAGTACCTCTCGGGTGTCTGAGGTTACCTACCATATCTGCGGAGTGGCTATTGGAATGTCAAACCTGATTGAATATATAGGTCCTATTAAATTTTCCGTAATCGTTCGCGGTTCTGGAATCACTTCCAGTTCTGCCATACTCCCACTACTGTTTTCTGAAAAAGATCCATTTTACTAAAACTGTGGCGAGTCAAGAACAATATCACTATTGATCTTCGAAATGGTATAATATCAACCCTCGTCATAGCCAGGGTCAACCCACAAACAGCCATTACAGAAACGTGCCCTGAGTTATCCAGAGTCTGGTTTTAAGCATAAGCTGGACAACTCCCCGTACCTTAATATCTTTTAAGGTACGAACTATTCTATATCCAATATAGAAACTTTGGCACTTATTTAATTGGAACCATATTCAATCCATGCATCTGTCTCCAGTGCATATCAACTTAATGGAAAGAGGCTAATCAGCATTACTCAACTTAGGAATCCATCCAATTATAAGTAACCAGAAAGAGAAACACGTTTCTCAAAACCATCACTATCATCTGAATACCAATCACAAGAATCTACATCTTCGATCTCTTTGAAGAATCCCGATACTTGTGATACCAGGTTCTTTACTTTATTCTTATACCCACAACTTCTCAAAACTTAGACCTTGTATTTCTACGAAACACTCGTCTAAATACTAGAGAAGTTATAAGTAAACAGAACATAGTACGAGGACCTATCCCTTTGTCCTGATGGACACTGGACAACATACAATACTCTGTATAAGTCCGCTGAGTTAAACAACTCAAAACCTGTGCGTTGTAGGTGGAAAACTGTACCCTGGCGATTTCCTCAAATATCACCAATTACAACGAATTCCGATATAATGAGGATAATCACCTAATTCCCAATATCTTACTCCCACTCATCATCTGTAAAACCATACAGATATGAGAATGAAACCTGGTAAATACATACCCTTGGAGTAAGTGTCTAATCGGGAAAAACAGTTTTTCTTTTAACAATGCACTGAAACATTAAAATGTTTCGTAGGGGTATCCTGGTATTCATAGCAATGCCTCTTCCATAATCCAATTCATGACTTCAACCGTATACTTTATTGCCGTCTCTCCAAATCCCTTTATTTGTCTTTAGTCGTTACCTTCTGTACACCATCGTTAGGCTAAATGGTTTTCTTCATTCCCTACCGTTCGGCACCAGCCTATGGTTTGAAAAAAGACTATCCAGTAAGCATAATAGGTGTACCCTCCTAAACCAAGGAGTACTCGCAACTGAGAGAAGGTGATGATAAAAGACAACTGAATAATACCTTATTCTTTTAAAGGTGAAATAGGAGTGGCGATGAAGTACGCGGTTTTGGTCGTGAATGATATCAGTCGCAATTTACTTTGCCCTATTTCTAATCCCTTTATTTTGTCTTTACATATTACCTTCTGCACACCCTACTTAGGCTAATTGGTTTTCTTCATTCCCTACCTTTCGGCACCAGCCTATGGTTTGGAATAAGACTATCCAATAAGCGTAATAGGTGTACTCTCCTAAACCAAGGAGCTCTCGCAACCTGAGAGAAGGTGATAATAAAAGACAACTGAATAAACCAATTCTATTTCTCCTGAACCTGGATCCATCCTCGAAGAAGTCCCTTCGAGTTCGTATATAACCATACGATGGCTCTATCCAATGGAAGTGGATATCCGTAGTAATACGGGTGTTCTGAGAAATTCAAAGGGTAAAAGAAGGAGTGGCAATGACTTATGCAACTAAGACAATCCAAAAGCCAGTATTTTAAGAAGGTTCGGTCAACTTGGTCACTGAGTCATAGTCTAGGGTCGGTCAAAGGTCGCTGCCAAAGAGAGAGAGAAAAGAAACACTCTGCGTGCACTCTAACCTAGATCAGAATGGTCATCATTTTATCTAATCCGGAAATCTCCCACTGTCCTGTCAAATTCTCCTCCAAACCTAAAGAAGAATCAATCGGGATCACCCGAAGAGTAAACCAACTCATCAGTGGGAATCGGGATCCAACTCTCATCGCATGATAACGTGATGGAATGCATCCACGTTACTCATACTCCAGAAGGTATGCGCATACTTGGCAAGTTTCAGTTTCTTTAGAAACTCCCGATATAATTTATGCCCCATGCTCTTATGACCTTGGCGTATGTCAACAAATCATAAGTCACATGTCAAGTTCTGCCCGTCATTATCTTGTTAATTTGAACCCACCCGTACATACCCTTGACGTATGCCAACAAGGTAATACGACTGTCCCAAACCAACTCATCTATCTATGCAACAAATGAATACCCAGCAACTACCAAACACTATGCCTTGACGTATGCCAACAAACATAGCTTGAATACTACTGACCATCCATAAGAAACGACGGAGGGCTACGGCTGGTTTTTGGCGAAAAACCTTTAACGTAGTGAACTTGATATCGCTGAAGGAACCTGATAGCCTTTTAAAATATAGTGGCGAAAACCTTTTGCTAAAGAGGTCATTCCCGGTAAAGGGATCTTGGCTCTTTCCTCGTGGAATGAGGTGCAGGATATTCCACTGAATACCGCTATGCAAAGCAACATGTAATCGACTATAGTGAAGTTATTACCCTGACGCAAACTTCTGCCCAAGGGGTCAGTCCCGGTGAAGGGATATCAGCCCTTGCCCCGTCGAATGAGGTGCAGGATATTCCACTGAATACCGCTATGCATAACAAAAGAAAACGTCTTTGCAATAACACTTTTTAAATTTGTTCCAACAACTGTATACAGGTTTGTTTTACTTTGCGTTGATCAGAATCAACGCAGTCCCATCATTTAATCACACCAGAAAAGAACAAAAATAAAATGTACGTATATGCCATCCGCATTCGTCACTGGGTCCCGTCATCACCCGTTAGGTTACTTAACTAACGACAGAGCGGGGACTGGACTAGCGCGGGTGTAAAACATATACAACATCTAATAGTATATAAACCAATATACAATAATCGCTCCAGGCGTGATAATATGCAACATTACAGAAAAGTAATAAGCATCACAGAACAATACAGATAATCTGGGATCCCCGAGTTTCACAGAGCCGCTGCTAAAACTCGACGTTCCCCTGTCGTGTGGATAGCCTGTGCAATGAAACCTAGACCCCTACGGGTGCGGCAAGTTACCCGCCAAAACCTGAAGCGAGGCAGCCCCCTACAGCATAGTGAATGGACCATCCGGCACTCCACGGAATCCGGTAAGCTTGGGCACCCCTCCTTGGGTCAACCTGTACCCCCTACGAGTGCGGCGAATAGTCTGCCAATTCTAGAGTGGGACCCCTCTGCCTCTCAAAGCCATGAGATGCGGACCCGTTGCCCCCAGAACCGGGCTATCTGTGCACTCCGTCGCGGGGCAAAACCTAGTACAGTAATGAAAAATAGTACAATAGGTACATCGACCGCAACCTGGTCGTGCCCCAAAAGAATATTATACAACAGGCAGTGACGGCAGTCCACAAGTTGGACGCTCGTCCCGCAATATCAAATGTACAAATAAACTCAACCTGCACTATCATTGCACACTGCTATCCACCACGACAAATCCGCAATATCACAGCACAACACAGAACATCAACGCGAATGTCACGTTCGCAAACCCGTCTAAAAGAACTATAGCAATCAAACGCGGTTTACCGATCAAATGACATTCCCGATCGGAGATATAATGTAAGCACTGTAAACTAACATGTTTAAATTTCGATCGACCAAATATCAAAAAGTGGGCCCCACGGCTTACTGGTGAACAGTAACAAAATCTGGGCCAAAACGATATTTACCAAAAACCACAAAATCCAGAGAAGAACCCACTGACAAAATTTGGGAGCACGAGCTCACCACGTGGCCGCGGATGCGCGGCCAAACCATGGATTTGGCCGCGTTTCCGCGGCTCTTTGGTGGAGACACGTGCCCAAATTTCGTCGTCGTTCTAATAAAAGCCTGCACAGTATTCTGAGATGTGTAGAAAAATTTTAGGACACCGTTTAAAAACAACAGAAACTGTCAAGTTGTAATTTTGTGATTTTTGATTTCCGGTCGGATCGATGTTTTAAACGCGTTAGCACAAGTTAGTATAGCAAAATGGTGAGGCTCTGATACCACTGTCTACGCTAGCGCCCCGGCCGTCTACAGACGCCAAATGCGGAACAAAAACTTTTAAACTGGCGCTATCGTATACTTTAACCCGGATCTGCCATTATTGCTAAACTAACAAACTGTAAAGAGTGTAGAAAGGTTATACCGAACGATCCGAGTCCTTCGTTCTTCAACCATCATCCCACGCTCCGTTGCGGCTGCTCCGATCTCGTCGATCTCCGATATCCTCGTCGAGGTGGCACCACATCACCGATTCTTTAAACGGGCTCCCGCCTCTGACTCGAGGCAACTCGATCGTCAAGTTTGCTAAAAGAGACGACCAAGAATGATGTAGAGAATGAGTAGATGACTTTGTCTCACTTCGTCCAAATCCGTGGACGATCGGTTAATGAAGTTGCCGAGGGAATTGGGTGATGGAATGAAATGAACTGTAAAATTCCATGCACCCCAAATACTATCATATCTTTTTACAACCATGAAAAACTATCAAGTGAGAGAGAGAGTGGAGGAGAGAGAGGGCCGACCATTCTTATAGAAGAGGAGGAGGTGACCGTAGGAGAAAGAGAGTAACCTTAAGCAAAATATCATATGTGAACACAAACTAAATATCTTGCATAAAGATCTTAAGGAAAACAAGAAATGGTGGAAATCAAAGCATGTGTCATAATCCTTGTCACCAAATTCTAGAACCTTCTAGAACCTTCTAGAAGCTTGACTCACTCTCATCCAAGAAAAGATAAATCCTTCTTTAACCGAATGTTAAAAGACGGCTGATAGAAAACTGGAAACTGGCAACTTCCAAAAGTGATCCTGAAACGACTTTCAGGATAACCCCGAAACTGTATAAATACACCCGCATTTGTATTACGACCGAATACAAATGCAACTGAGACAAAGATATTATACCTACTCAATATAATACTCGGATCCGGCTTAAACCAAAGCCGACCAGTATTATCTGCCCGAAAAATAACACGTGCGTAAACGCACGTGCATTTTCCGAACCCTGCCATAAAACCATACGGCCTCTACAACGTTTCGCCCGAACTTGGGAAACTGTCTGTGGGGGGCTCTAATGACTCGTCAGTACCCTGGCTGTGGGTTTAACTACAAACCGTCAGCGGCACTAGCTATGCGTAACGGCTGCCCATGGACTGACCTCAAGGGAGGCTGATGAGCGAACTCAAGGGAGGCCGATGAGCGAACTCATCCAGAAACCCTACTGAGCCTAACAGTGACAATGTATATACAGTCCGGTCCGTTCGTCTATGAGTATCGCATATCTGCCTAGGGGGCTAGTAACGTCAGACCCCCAATAACAGTATAAGTCGTGTCGGAGTGAAGCCCAATTACACCCTGAGATACTACTGGAGTACCTACCAGTAAATCTCCTGCCATGGCCATGGACTTTGTGTAATGGCTCTCCTAGACACAGCACGATCTCGCCCCCAATACCGGGAGAGACGAATCCCCTGCCGATCCGCTCACGTGCCTCCATATGGCTCGGGACTGTACCCAAAAACTACCTGTTTGCACGACTCCTTTGAGCCGTGGTAGGGTAGAAATCAAAGCACAGTGGGAACTCACACGAGACAAATGACGACCTCAGGTCAATGAACTAACCTGTACACATGTCACCAGGGAACTGCTATCTGACGGTAGATATAATACTAACTAGCAGATTCCCGGCGAGTCCTGTCCGGTGTACTCATAACCCAATGAGCACCTGTATACATCTTAGGTGATCCAACTGACACCAGTGGCTTGTGAGACCGGCCACCGCCCCTCGTCGGGGTCTCGACTGTACACACTAGTCTACTCCGGAGTATCGATGCCCTGTCTCGAAACTCCCACGACTAGGGACCAAAATTAAGGATATGCATATAAACCACCCAACTCTCACGTATATGATTGCCATCATACTGTTGGTGGTAAAGCAAGATCCTAAGGGCTCTATCAAAGTGTAACATGTAATCAGTCACCTGATCATATACACGACTGATAAAGGCAAACCAGATAGCATACTATCATCTTGAGTAAGACTGTTAGTGTTTATGCCCTAGAAGGCCATTACTGTATCATACTAGCTTGTATATTACTTAATGGAAGCTTGGGATATTCACATGTATATAACAGTCTTGCTAAACATGGTAGTATGCTACTTGGTTTTTCTATCTTAATATGTGAGTGTACGTATTGATAGAGCTCTTAGGATCTTGCTTGTCTACCAGCGTTGTGATGGCAATCACACTAGTGGGGGCTGGGTAGTCTACAAGCACATCCTTATTCAGGTCCCTGGTCGTTGGATTATCGAGACAGAGCATCGATACTCCGGAGTAGACTAGTGTGTACGCTTCTCATCCCAGTTGGGGAGATGGTCTGTCCCACAGCCGTCAGTACGTCGTACTGGAGATAGTATACAGGTGCTCGTTAGGTTACGGGTACACCGGACAGGACTCACAGGGAACTGTTGGTTGGTTTGATACCAGTCGTCAGTGAACAGTTCCCAGGTGACATGAGTACAGCGTAGTCCGCAGACTTGACACTGCTACTTCGCCTCGAGTGTGTCCCACTGTTCTTAGATTGCTACCCTACCACGGCTCAAAGGAGTCGTGCAAACAGGTAGCAGTTGGGTGCAGTCCCGAGCACTTGGAGGCAGTGGCGGTTAGACAGGATTCGTCCCTCCCGGCATTGGGAGTAGATATCGTGCTGTGTCAGAGAGCCATTACGCAAAGTCCCTGGCCAGGGCAAGCGAGATTTGCTGGTAGGTTCCAGTAGTTTCTCAGGGTGTAATGGGCTTTACTCCGACACGACTTATACCGCTATTAGGGGACTGACGCTTGCCGCCCCCCTAGGCCCGATATGCGATAGTCTTGGACGAACGGACCGGACTGTATGGAGATTGTCACATCAGACTCAGTAGGAGTTCGGATGGGTTTACTCATCGGCCTTCTTATCGACAACTACCTGGGGACCGTTACGTACAGCTAGTGCCGCTTGCGGTCTGTGGTGAAACCCACTGCCAGCATAGTAGTCGAGTCTCTAGAGTCCCACACAGAGAGTTTCCTACTCCAGGCGAAACGATATAGAGGTTGCATGGTTTTGCGACAAAGGGTTCGGACGCATACGTGCGTTTACGCGCGTACGACTTTCGGACAGTTTTTACCAGTCGGCTTTGGTTTAAGCCAGTTACTGGTATCCGGTTATTGGATTTTTTCAGTCTAAAGTTTTTCCGTATTTTTACGGATCGGAGGGGCGTTCTCGTAATTACTCGAGAAGCTTCTAGAAGATGTGACTAAGGAGGTTTCTTTTGGATAAGAGAGTGAGTCATGGTGGTGATTCATTCACTTCATTAATGCACATTTATTGCTTAATGACTCATGCTAATGAATCACCACAAGATATTTTATAAAGCATGCTTATTCATTTCCTTTATTGATTATTCTAAAATAAGAATGCTTCATAATATTATGATACACTCTCTCTCTTCTCTCATTATCTCATCTCACATTCTCTCTCCTCAAGCTCTCATCTTCAAACCCTAATCCTTAATCCTCATGTGTTGAGATCAAAGGATTAGTTAGACTAAACAATCCATAACCTTCACTCTTTATCATCCTTTCATCTTTGATTAGCAATCAAAGTTGATTAGTTACCTCAAGTTAGAGGTTTAGCTTGGTGTTTTGCTCTCGGGTGGATCGTCTACTACCTAGAGAAGGTCGAGGAGAACAAAGGAGGACGTAAAGAAGAAGGACCGGTTTCATTAGGTATAATCCCTAATCACTTGTGAAAAGAAACTCATAAGATACGGTTATTTATAGTTTAGCTTCGATTCAAGCGGTTAGTCGATGTTCGTTGTTTAAACTTGATTGTTTTTGAAAATTCCGCCTCCCCATAAGTACTGGGGTGAAGTACATCGACTTACAGTGGTATCGGAGCCTCGCTAAACAATAAATAACCTAGTTGCAAATTTGTACGAATTTCGAACGGAAAAACGAAGCCGGAAAACCCTAAAAAATGTAAGTTTCTGTCGAATTTAAAACGATGTCAGAAAATTTTTCAGGTGAGCTCAGAGTGCTTGACATGACACCAGAAGAACACCCAAGAAAAACAGTCGACTGAATCGACCAACTCGCCGCGGAACCGCGGCCTCAGCCACTGAGTTGCCGCGCTTCCGCCGCCGAGTTGGCGAGTCAGCGGCCGATTTTTCTTCTGTTGCTTCTCTGTGTAATTTGGGGTTTTCTGGAATGTTTAATTATTGCTCAGGTTACTGTTTAACAGAGCAGATTTTGGAGCAATATTGAAGTTGTTTATTCGATCGAATTGTACAGTATTTGCGTATTGGATTATATCTGTGATTGTTTTATGTGTTCGTAAACCTCCCCCAACTGCTAGTATGTCGGTTGGCAGGGGGTTGCACATTTCTGAAATGGTTATATCTGTTTGTGCATATAAACTGTATTGGACTGTTGTGGTGTATAGCCGGGGTTCGCAATGGGTTATCGTTTAATTCATTTGTTGTAAATGTAATTTGTTGTAATATTATTTTCGCGGGGCACTTCCAGGTTGCGGTTGTAGCCACCGTTGTATTATTTCATTTTACTGTTTTTGCTCCTAGGACTGACCCAAGGTGGGGTACACAGACTGCCGGGTGGGTAGTTTGCCGTACCCGTAGGGGTCGAGGGTGGGGTAACGGCTATTCATCACAACTGTGTAATCTGTCTTTTCTTGCAGGCTCAAAAAGAAATACAGATTGCTTGCAAATCCAATATTGTTTATCTGTGTTCTGGAATGAATATCATTGCGTCAGACGAATGTAAAATATCTATATTATGATAGCTATTTAGACGTCACTTATGTTTTACACCCGCGCTAGCCCAGCCCCCGCTCTGTCGTTAGTTAAGTAACCTAACGAGTGATGACGGGACCCCGTGGCGAATGCGGATGGCATAAGAGGACGTTGTATTTTCGTTGTTTTCTGCAATGATAGGTTAATGATGGGACGCATTATCTATAATGCAAAGTAAAACAAACCAAAGTTTAAATCGTTGGAACAATTTAAAAGAAACCACTCGGTTATTTTTAAAACAGATATTTTTAAATGCGGAGCTTTAACCACTCCTCTTAAAAGCTATCAGGTTCCTTCGGTTATATCAAGTTCACTACGTTCACGGTTTCGCCAAAACCAGTCGTAGCCCTCCGTCATTTCATTTGGGTATTCAGTAGTATTCAAGCTATGCATTTTGGCCAAAGTCAAGGCATAGTGTTTGGTAGCTGCTGGGTTTTCATTTGTTGCATAAGATAGATGAGTTGGTTTGGGACAGTCGTATTACCATTTGACCAAAGTCAGGGGTATATACGGATGGGTTCAAATTGACAAGATAATGACGGGTAGAACTTGACATGTGACTTATGACATTTTGACCAAAGCCAAGGTCATAAGAGCATGGGGCAAAAACTTATATCGGGAATTTCTAAAGAAACTGAAATTTGCAAAGAGATGCATACCATTTGGAGTTTGATGAATGTTGGTAGGATTCCTTCAACATTATCATACGATGATATTTGGATCCCGATCCTACTGTGAGTATATGCTACTTATCAGGATATTCGTCACTTAACGATCAATGCTATAAACCTAGTAGGTGTCCAGAAAAGTGTCAGCGGGGTTACGCCCCCAGAGAAAAGAGGTTACTTAATTAAGGAACTTCGCGAAAGCGTTGGAAAACCTCCCTCGAAGTATCGACACCGGCCTGGCTGAACGGTTAAGCAAGTATTGTACGGTGAGAATAGTCTTGGCTAATTCTTCTTTTATGGTTTGAGGAAGGATTCGAGAAACAGTGGGAGCCATCCAGTTTAGATAAACTAAAAACCACTCTAAACTTGCAAGAGCATCATGCTAAAGAGTTTTCTTCTCTCTCTCCTAATTGCAGCGACCCTGAAAATGACTGGACTTAAGTTAATTTTAGAGAAAAATATACTGACGGGGCCAAACTATAAAGATTGGCTGCGGAATGTCAAGATGGCCTTGACCTACGACAAATTGGGGTACATCCTCACCGCTACGGCACCTGCTGTCCCTGGTCCCAAATCCAGTGATGCGGATAAGGAAATCCGCAAAACCTGGGATTTAGATTGCGCGAGAGCCAAGTGCATCGTGCTTGCCTCGATGAACAATGAACATCAGAGGAGGCACGAGGATATGTCCTTAGATGGCATATTTCTCCATACAAAGGAACTTTATGGAGAGCAATCTCGTATAGCAAGATACGAGACCTCAAAGAAATTGTTTCGAGCGAGGTTGGCTGTCGGGTCATCGGTAGGTGAACATGTCCTACAGATGATTGGCTATATAGAAGAGCTCGCAGACCTTGGGACGACTTTGGATAATGAGCTCTATACAGACCTTGTTCTCCAGTCCCTTCCTCCCACCTACGCCCAGTTTATCCTCAACTTCAATCTTCAAGGAAAAGAAGTTGAACTTGCGGAACTCCTGAACATGTTAAGGAGTGCAGAGGGCACCTTGCAGAAGGCAAGGGAAACACCCGCTATGTTTGTTGGCGGTGCATCTTCTTCCGGGTCCAAGGCTAGGGCCAAAGGAAGGAAGAAGAAGGCCGCACCCAAACCTAGAGGAGGTGTTAGTAAGGTGAGAGGGAAGGGAAAGCAAAAGAAAGCAGTACCGATAGTTGGCCAGGATGAGTGCTTCCATTGTCACAGGAAAGGGCACTGGAAGAAGGATTGCAAGGCGTGGAACGCCAAGAACCAGGAACCGAAGCAGGCTGTGGCTTCGACTTCAGGTGTGTTTGTAATTGAGAATTGTCTGTCGATCAACTCTACTTCCTGGGTATTGGATACCGGGTCAGGATCTCATATTTGCAATTCATTGCAGGCACTGAGAAACCGTAGAGTGCTGAAGGAAGGTGATATGATCCTCAGGGTTGCTAACGGAGCTAGCGTGGGAGCTGCGTCCGTCGGGGATTATCACCTAGGATTGACGAGTGGACACATTTTGGTTTTACATAACTGTTATTTTGTACCCAGCTTAACGTGTAATATCATATCAGTTTCCTTGTTATCAAATAAAGGTTATGATTTCACGTTTGTAAGAGATGTTGTCAACATCCACCTTAATCATGGTTTGATTGGGTCCGGTACTCTAAATAACGGCATATATGTGTTAAACCAACTCCAAATTTTCAATGTCCAGAACACACTAAAAAGAAAGTCTCCAGATTTAAATAAAGCTTTCTTATGGCATTGTAGACTGGGTCACATCAATGAGAGAAGGTTGACTAAGTTGCATAGAGAAGGATATTTGGACTCGTTCGAATATCAAACTTATGACACTTGTCAATCTTGTCTCAAAGGAAAGATGACAAAGACTCCATTCACTGGACAAGGAGTAAGAGCGAGCGAGCTCTTAGGACTCATACACAGTGATGTATGCGGTCCAATGTCTACACATGCGAGATGTGGTTTTTCCTATTTCATTACTTTCACGGATGATTACTCAAGATACGGATTCATTTATCTGATGAAACATAAATCCGAGGCTTTTGAGAAATTCCAAGAGTATAAGAATGAAGTAGAAAACCAAACCGGCAAAAGTATAAAGACACTTAGATCTGATCGAGGTGGTGAATACTTAAGTGCCGAGTTCCTAGGTTACCTAAAAGAGAAAGGAATTCTCTCTCAGCTTACTCCTCCGTACACTCCACAGCATAACGGTGTATCGGAGAGACGGAATCGAACCCTATTGGATATGGTACGATCCATGATGAGTAATGCTGAGTTACCGCGATCTTTCTGGGGTTATGCGCTAGAATCAGCGGCATATCTTCTGAACAGGGCTCCAACCAAGACTGTGCCTACCACTCCATATCAGATGTGGACTGGGAAGAAACCCCATCTTCAGCATATGAAGATTTGGGGATGTCCAGCTTTTGTTAAAAAGTAGCATGTGGACAAGCTCGAGGCACGATCAGTAAAATGTATGTTTGTGGGATATCCAAAGAACTCCAAGGGATATTATTTCTATTACGCAGAGGAACAAAAGGTTTTTGTTTCTCGTAATGCCCATTTTCTGGAAAATCAGTTTTTAGAAAAGGAAATAAGTGGGAGCGAAATAGAACTGGAAGAAATTCCAGAACCACAAACTGCTACTGAAAGTTTGGTAGAACCAGAGGTTCAAGAAGAACTGAACATTCCCGCACCCCTCCGCAGAAGTAGTAGGCCGTCTCATCCGCCTGAGAGATACTACGGTTTTCTCATTGACGGGGATAGAGAGGATTGCATCATAGATGATGATGAACCTACTGACTTCCAGCAAGCCATCCAGAGCGGCGACTCGGTACGATGGCTAGATGCAATGCGGACCGAGATGGAGTCCATGTACACCAACAAAGTATGGACTTTGGACTTTGCTCCAGATGGGGTAAAACCCATAGGATGCAAATGGATCTTCAAGAAAAAGATTGGTGTAGATGGACAGGTGGAAACCTATAAGGCTAGACTTGTTGCAAAGGGTTTTCGTCAAAGACCTGGTTTGGACTATGACGAAACTTTTTCTCCAGTGGCTATGCTCAAATCCATTCGGGTCCTTCTTGCTATTGCTGCCTTCCATGATTATGAAATCTGGCAGATGGACGTAAAGACGGCTTTTCTGAATGGAAATTTAGAAGAGAGCGTCTATATGGATCAGCCAGAGGGTTTCAATCAGAGTGGGAGCAGCGGGAAAGTATGCAAGCTGCTTAAGTCCATTTACGGACTAAAGCAGGCATCGCGGAGTTGGAACATCTGCTTTGATGAGACAGTCAAAGAATATGACTTTATCAAAAATCCAGATGAACCGTGCATATATAGTAAAGTTGTGGCCAGAAGTGTCGTATTCCTCGTCTTGTACGTGGATGACATTCTATTGATAGGAAATGACATTCCTATGCTACAATCTGTCAAAGGATTCTTGTCACACAGGTTCTCCATGAAAGACCTGGGTAATGCCTCTTACATTCTGGGGATCCGGATCTATCGTGATAGATCCAAGAGGATGTTAGGACTTTCGCAGTCCAGGTATATCGACACTGTACTGAAAAGATTCAGTATGGAAGATTCTAAGCGCGGTAATCTACCGGCTTGTCACGGAATCACCCTCTCCAAAGAGATGTCTCCCAAGACTGATTTGGAAAGGGAACGCATGTCTATTATACCCTACGCTTCTGCGGTAGGCTCTATAATGTATGCGATGTTGTGTACCAGACCAGATGTAGCTTACGCACTAAGCGTGGTAAGCCGGTATCAGTCAGACCCAGGGGAGAAACACTGGATAGCAGTAAAGAACATTCTCAAGTACCTGAGGAGGACTAAGGAGATGTTCTTGGTTTACGGCGGAAAAGACCTCAGGTTGGAGGCCTTTGCTGATTCCGGCTTCCAGAGTGATAAGGACGATTCCAAATCCATGTCGGGTTATGTCTTTACCCTCAATGGAGGGGCGGTGTGCTGGAAGAGCTCCAAGCAGGACACCGTTGCTGACTCGACGATGGAAGCGGAGTATATAGCTGCTTGCGATGCCGCAAAAGAAGCAGTCTGGATGAAGAAGTTCCTAACAGAACTTCAGGTGGTTCCTACCATAGTTGATCCAATACCTCTGTATTGCGACAACAACGGAGCTATAGCTTTAGCGAAGGAACCAAGGTCCCATCAGAAGTCCAGACACATCTTGAGGCGGTATCACCTGATCAGGGAGATCATTGATCGTCAGGAGATCGAGGTTCGGAGAGTTGCTTCAGAAGAGAACATTGCTGATCCATTCACGAAGGCCCTTCCTCAGATTCAGTTCGAGAGGCTGCTCGAGATCATTGGTCTGCGATATGCCAGTACATGGCCCTAGTGCAAGTGGGAGATTGTTAGTGTTTATGCCCTAGAAGGCCATTACTGTATCATACTAGCTTGTATATTACTTAATGGAAGCTTGGGATATTCACATGTATATAACAGTCTTGCTAAACATGGTAGTATGCTACTTGGTTTTTCTATCTTAATATGTGAGTGTACGTATTGATAGAGCTCTTAGGATCTTGCTTGTCTACCAGCGTTGTGATGGCAGTCACACTAGTGGGGGCTGGGTAGTCTACAAGCACATCCTTATTCAGGTCCCTGGTCGTTGGATTATCGAGACAGAGCATCGATACTCCGGAGTAGACTAGTGTGTACGCTTCTCATCCCAGTTGGGGAGATGGTCTGTCCCACAGCCGTCAGTACGTCGTACTGGAGATAGTATACAGGTGCTCGTTAGGTTACGGGTACACCGGACAGGACTCACAGGGAACTGTTGGTTGGTTTGATACCAGTCGTCAGTGAACAGTTCCCAGGTGACATGAGTACAGCGTAGTCCGCAGACTTGACACTGCTACTTCGCCTCGAGTGTGTCCCACTGTTCTTAGATTGCTACCCTACCACGGCTCAAAGGAGTCGTGCAAACAGGTAGCAGTTGGGTGCAGTCCCGAGCACTTGGAGGCAGTGGCGGTTAGACAGGATTCGTCCCTCCCGGCATTGGGAGTAGATATCGTGCTGTGTCAGAGAGCCATTACGCAAAGTCCCTGGCCAGGGCAAGCGAGATTTGCTGGTAGGTTCCAGTAGTTTCTCAGGGTGTAATGGGCTTTACTCCGACACGACTTATACCGCTATTAGGGGACTGACGCTTGCCGCCCCCCTAGGCCCGATATGCGATAGTCTTGGACGAACGGACCGGACTGTATGGAGATTGTCACATCAGACTCAGTAGGAGTTCGGATGGGTTTACTCATCGGCCTTCTTATCGACAACTACCTGGGGACCGTTACGTACAGCTAGTGCCGCTTGCGGTCTGTGGTTAAACCCACTGCCAGCGTAGTAGTCGAGTCTCTAGAGTCCCACACAGAGAGTTTCCTACTCCAGGCGAAACGATATAGAGGTTGCATGGTTTTGCGACAAAGGGTTCGGACGCATACGTGCGTTTACGCGCGTACGACTTTCGGACAGTTTTTACCAGTCGGCTTTGGTTTAAGCCAGTTACTGGTATCCGGTTATTGGATTTTTTCAGTCTAAAGTTTTTCCGTATTTTTACGGATCGGAGGGGCGTTCTCGTAATTACTCGAGAAGCTTCTAGAAGATGTGACTAAGGAGGTTTCTTTTGGATAAGAGAGTGAGTCATGGTGGTGATTCATTCACTTCATTAATGCACATTTATTGCTTAATGACTCATGCTAATGAATCACCACAAGATATTTTATAAAGCATGCTTATTCATTTCCTTTATTGATTATTCTAAAATAAGAATGCTTCATAATATTATGATACACTCTCTCTCTTCTCTCATTATCTCATCTCACATTCTCTCTCCTCAAGCTCTCATCTTCAAACCCTAATCCTTAATCCTCATGTGTTGAGATCAAAGGATTAGTTAGACTAAACAATCCATAACCTTCACTCTTTATCATCCTTTCATCTTTGATTAGCAATCAAAGTTGATTAGTTACCTCAAGTTAGAGGTTTAGCTTGGTGTTTTGCTCTCGGGTGGATCGTCTACTACCTAGAGAAGGTCGAGGAGAACAAAGGAGGACGTAAAGAAGAAGGACCGGTTTCATTAGGTATAATCCCTAATCACTTGTGAAAAGAAACTCATAAGATACGGTTATTTATAGTTTAGCTTCGATTCAAGCGGTTAGTCGATGTTCGTTGTTTAAACTTGATTGTTTTTGAAAATTCCGCCTCCCCATAAGTACTGGGGTGAAGTACATCGACTTACAAAGACTGTCCTACCGGTATAGGTCCTCCGCAATCATTGCAATCACGTACCTGTGATCCAATAATTGACTATGAGGGCACTATCTCCAACAGCTTAGTCCGCTGACTTGACACTGTCACTTCGCCTCGAGTGTGTTCCCACTGTACTTAGATTACTACCCTACCACGGCTCAAAGGAGTCGTGCAAACAGGTAGTCGATGGGTGCAGTCCCGAAGCACTTGGAGGCAGTGACGGTTAGACAGGATTCGTCTCTCCCGGTATTGGGGGTTGACATCGCGCTGTGTCTAGGAGAGCCATTACACGAGTAGTCCCTGGCCAGGGCAAGCGAGATATACTGGTAGGTTTCCAGTGTTATCTCAGGGTGTTCTGGGCTTCACTCCGACACGACTTGTACCGCTATTGGGGGGCTGACGTTCACCACCCCTTAGGCCCGCCATGCAATGTATCAGACGAACAAACCGGACTGTATGGAGATTGTCACATACAGGCTCAGTAGGAGTTCGGATGGGTTTACCTCATCGGCCTTCTTATCAACATCTACCTGGGGACCGTTATGTACAGCTAGTACCGCTTGCGGTCTGTGGTTAAACCCACTGCCAGCGTAGTGTCGAGTCTTTAGAGTCCCACACAGAGAGTTTCCCTGCACTGAGCGAAACGTGTAGAGGCCGTATGGTTTTACGGCAGGGCTGCGATCACTTACGTACACTTCTATGCGTATGATGTTCGGGCAGGCAATACTAGTGGGTTTTGGTTTAAGCCGGATCCTAGTATTGCACGGATGGATCTGTTTTGTCTTCTGTGCATTCGCATTCTACGGAATGCGGATGCAGGTGTGTATGCACAGTTTTGAGGAGCGATAAAGGAGGTGGTGCCCCATTAGGGTTTTGGCAGTTGGTTCGGCCAAAACCGCTATGTGGCAGGCTCATTAGGGTTTTGACAATTCGTTCGGTCAAAACCATTATGAGCCGGAGACATTATTTTACTAATCCTTTTTGTGATAATTTATGATGGCTAATTGCATTGACCATTTGACCACCATGACCTCTCTTGACTTTGTTGACCCGTTGACCGAAGTTGACCATTGACCTTCATGAGAGGTCTACACTCTTCTTTGGATTTTCGTTTTCTTTTTGATTATGAAAATGGTCAATTCAATGTAGCATCAACTTTATCATGATAGGATTGGTAATGATGTTGTTTTACTATTATTGCAACCATGGTGCCTTTTTTCTTTAGTTGATATTTTTCATTATTCTTTTCTCATTCTCTCTCTTGCAAGTGAGAAGAAAGAAAGAAAGCTCCATGGTTGCTTGATCTCCTTCATCTTCCTCCTCTTGAAATATTCTTTTGATCTCATGTGTTGAGAGAAAAAGAATCCACATAGACAAATACTTCCATCAACCTCCTCTATATAACCTAGGACTTCAAGACTAGCGATCTTGTTGCCCTAGTTGCCTCGGCTCGAGGTAGAGTTCGGTGTACATCTCTCGGGTGGATCGTCTTCGACTCAAGAAGGCCGCGGAGGTGACCAAGATCCGGATCGACCCTCGGAGCGTGGATGGACGAGCCGGACAACGGAGAGAAGACCCAAAGGACCGGTTTCGTGAGGTATTATTTCTACGGCATAGTAGTTAACGCCTCTCGTAGTTTGCTAGTTTCTAGTTTAGCAAAGATCCGGCTTTTAGTCCATGTTGTCTTTGCGCCAAAAAAATGTTTTTCGCCGTTTCCGCCTCCCCGTAAGAACCGGGGTGAGCAACGTTGACTTACAGTGGTATCAGAGCCTAGCTAAACATAAACTAGCAAGTTAGCAAAGTGTTAAGAATATTGATCGGAAAAAAGTCGCAAAACATGTAGGGTTCTTAAGCACACTAAGGAGGTCTCACAAGGCATCAACCATGCCAATTTCAATTTTTACGGGTGCCGAGAAACCCTAATACGGACCGTTAACTAGAAATTTAGGCGAAAAACGAAACTAGTTAACAACTTAACTAAAGATAAGAAGCTACAACCTTTGTAGATCCGGATATCCACTTCCTTGGCTCCACGTAGACGTCCTCTCGCTGTCCGTCTCGAATCCCGAACTCAAGCATCGGTTTCATCGGAGAAAAGGGCGGACTAGGTCGTCGGCTTCGTGCCGAAGATGATCTACGTCGAGGCATCACAAGTTCAAGCTCCAACTTCACAAATTTGTGAAACTTGTGAAGAAAACACCCAAAACAACTTGGCAAGAGGTAGAGGGTGAAGAAATAGGAGGTGGGTTCACTTTAGAATTGGATTTCTCACTTTAGAACTCAAGTTGCCATTGATGGCATCAAGCTTTCTTTCTTGAAGAAGAAGATCAAGAAGAAGGAAATATTATGATAAGTTAATCAAAAATGAAAAAGAAATGAATACTTATCATAATAGGAACCATGGTTAGGTGTAGAGAATTGACCAAGGTTAGAAGAGTGGTTAGGGTTAAGCATGAAGACAAATTGGTCACTTTGGTCAAAGCTTCATGAAGCTTCACAAAGGTTCAAGAATGAAAGCAACCATTTTGTATTCTTATCCCATTCTTTTTCCAAAATCAATAAATAAAAGAATGGATAATTTAAAACCCTAATCACTTTCTTAACCTAGGTTTAATTCTTTACACTTAACCAAAGGAGCAAGCATCATCAAACATGATACAAAGATGTGCACAAAAGTATATCACATATACAACTTGCACATCAAGTGAGAAAATCCATTTAAAGTGAACCAATACTAGCTAATGCAAAGTAATATATCAAATATATAATTATACATTAAATCATTAAATCAACATTTGATTCAATGATCCGGTCATGTCGCACATAACCGACTAGTATACAATGTATCGATTTATCGAATCAATCTACGATTCGATAACTAGGTTATATCGCATATAACCAATCGAAACATTCATCGTGAGAATGAAATACGGTATCACATACACGCATTATTCTCGGTCCCACACATATCTCATATGCGCTCCTATTTCGTTTCGCTTGAGCCAGGAAACCTCTGTGTAGGACTCTAAAGACTCGTCAATACGCCGGTAGCAGATGATGATCATATCAAGCACCCACAAGCCGCAAGCGGTCTGCTAAACGTAACGGCCATCCGGGTATTGAGCGATCAGAAGATCAACGAGCTAGCCCGCTCACACTCCTGTGAATCCAACCAGTAACACTTACCGTACAGTCCGGTCTGTTCGTCTGATATGTCGCATATCAAGTCTAGGGGTGGTAAACGTCAGACCCCAATAGCCGATAAGTCGTGCCGATGTGAGGCTCATAATGGGTCGAGAAACTACTGGTAACACTTACCAGCAAATCTCTGATCAGCCCTGGCCAGGGACTTCCCTGTTACGGCCAATCGAGCACAGCGCAACATCAACCCCCAATACCGGGAGAGACGAAACCCCTCCTATCGCTCATTGCCTCCATGTGACTCGGGACTGTACCCAAAGACCACCGTTTTGCACGCCCTCATGGACGTGGTAAGGTGGAGATCAAAGCACAGTGGGAATCACACAAGACTCTATGACGATCTCGGGTCTACAGACTAACCTGCACAAGTGTCACCTGAGAACTGCCATCTGACGTGAGGTATAATACCATCTGGGAGTTCTCGGCGAGTCCGTCCAGTGTACCCAGTCTCCACTGAGCACCCATATACCATCTCTGATGTCAAACACCAATGGATATGGGATCATCCATCGCCCATCTCATGGGTCGAGAAGCGTATACGCTAGTCTACACTGGTATATCGATGCCCCGTCTCGATACACCCACGACTAGGGACCTTGAAGGATGTACTTATGGACTACCATGTCCCCACTAGTATGATCTGCATCATAGTCCAGGTAGTCAAGTACACATCCTAAGGGCTTTACCAACATGTAACTATAAGACAGTTTAAAGAGACAAGTGTACATGTTAAGATAAAGAGTAACCAGATAGCATACTATCATATCGAGCAAGAAAGCCATCTCTATATATGTCCAAGCATCCAATATAATATACATCATCTGTACAATACTGGCCTCTAGGGCATACATACAACTAACAATCTCCCACTTGCACTAGGGCCAGCTGCTGCAGTATCGCATACCGAGCATCCCGAAGAGTCTCTCAAACTGTATCTGGGGAATGGCCTTCGTGAGTGGATCCGCCGTGTTGTTCTTCGTGTCAACCCTCCTGACCTCGATCTCCCGGCGATCAACTATCTTCCGGATCAGGTGATACCGCCTCAGAATATGCCTGGATCGCTGATGGGACCTAGGTTCCTTGGCTAATGCCACCGCTCCATTGTTATCGCAATACAAAGGTATTGGATGCTCAATGGATGGAACCACTCCAAGTTCAGTAATGAACTTCTTGATCCAGACAGCCTCTTTGGCAACATCGTTGGCAGCGATGTATTCAGCCTCCATCGTCGAGTCTGCCACGGTTTCCTGCTTGGAACTCTTCCAGCTAACCGCCCCTCCGTAAAGGGTAAAGACAAATCCCGACTGCGACTTAGAGTCGTCCTTATCACTCTGGAAGCTCGAATCGGTAAAGGACTCCACTTGGAGTTCTCCGTTACCATACACCAAGAGCATCTCTTTAGTCCTTCGCAAGTACTTGAGAATGCTCTTCACAGCTGTCCAGTGACTCTCTCCAGGATCAGCTTGATACCTGCTCACTACACTTAGTGAGTATGCAACATCGGGTCTGGTACATAGCATCGCGTACATGATAGAGCCTACAGCCGAAGCATAGGGTATCCCTTGCATGCGAGCTCTCTCCAAATCAGTCTTGGGAGACATCTCTTCGGAGAGAGTGACTCCAGAGATCGTGGGCAAGTTCCCACGCTTGTATTCTTCCATACTAAACCTCTTTAGTATGGTGTCAATGTACCTGGATTGGGACAATCCCAAAATCCTTTTGGATCTATCTCTATAGATCCTAATTCCCAATATGCAGGAGGCATCAGCAAGATCTTTCATTGAGAATCTTTGTGATAAGAAGAGCTTGACCGATTGCAGCATAGGAATATCATTTCCTACCAAGAGTATGTCGTCCATGTACAATACGAGGAAGACTACCTTACTCTCTGCCACCTTCTTGTAGATACAAGGTTCATCTGGATTTTTGACGAAATCAAACTCTTTGATAACGACGTCAAAGCAGATGTTCCAACTCCGCGATGCTTGCTTTAATCCATAAATGGATTTAAGCAGCTTGCACACCTTCCCGCTGCTCCCACTATCTACGAAGCCCTCTGGCTGAGTCATGTACACGCACTCTTCTAAATCACCATTTAGAAAGGCGGTCTTTACATCCATTTGCCAGATTTCTTAGTCATGATATGCAGCGATGGCAAGCATGATCCGGATGGATTTAAGCATAGCCACTGGAGAAAAGGTTTCGTCATAGTCCACACCTGGTCTTTGACGAAAACCCTTTGCAACAAGTCTAGCTTTGAAAGTCTCCACTTTCCCATCTATACCAAGTTTCTTTTTGAAGATCCACTTGCTCCCAATGGGTTTTACCCCTTCAGGAGCAACTTCCAAAGTCCATACTTTGTTGGTGTACATGGATTCCATCTCGGACCGCATAGCATCCAGCCATTTCACTGAGTCCCTACTCGTGATGGCCTGCTCGAAGCTAGTTGGGTCATCATCATCCATGATGCAATCCTCGCTCCCTCCATCCATGAGAAAACCGTAGTATCTCTCAGGTTGGCGAGGAACCCTACTAGATCGGCGGAGAGGCTGGGGTTCGTCGGGTACTACTGAATCCTCTGGTTCTACCAAGTCTTCTGTTTATAGTTTGTGCCGCTGGAACCTCTTCCAGTTCTACCTCAATGCCACTTGTCTGTTTCATAAGAAAACTCTTTTCTAAGAAAGTGGCATGTCGAGAAACAAACACCTTTTGTTCCTCGGGATGGTAGAAGATATACCCTTGTGAATTTTTGGGATATCCTACAAACTTACATAAGACTGATCTTGCCTCGAGTTTGTCCGGATTTTGTCTTTTGACATAGGCTGGACAACCCCATATCTTAATGTAAATAAGATGTGGTCTCTTCCCTTTCCATATCTCATATGGAGTGGTAGGCACTGATTTGGTAGGAACTCTATTCAATAGGTCCATGGCTGTCTCAAGCGCATATCCCCAGAAGGAAATAGGTAACTCAGTTGTGCTTATCATAGAGCGCACCATATCTAATAGGGTACGGTTCCTCCGTTCTGATACACCGTTGTGCTGTGGTGTATAGGGAGGAGTCAACTGAGAGAGAATCTCATTCTCTTTTAGGAAGTCCAGGAATTCATTGCTTAAGTATTCACCTCCTCGATCAGATCGAAGGATTTTAATACTTTTTCCGGTTTGGTTTTCGACTTCTTGTTTATATTCTCTAAATTTCTCAAAAGCTTCTGATTTGTGTTTCATCAGGAACACATATCCGAATCTAGAGAGATCGTCAGTGAATGTAATGAAGTACGAAGAACCATCCCTGGCATGTGTAGACATGGGACCGCATACATCACTGTGTATCAGTCCCAAGAGTTCGGTAACTCTTTCTCCGTGTCCCGTAAACGGAGTTTTGGTCATCTTGCCTTTGAGACATGACTGGCAAGTGTCATAAGATGAAAATTCAAACGGATTTAAATATCCATCTTTATGCAACTTAGCTAGTCGTGTCGCATTGATGTGACCCAGTCTACAATGCCACAAGAAGGATTCGTTCAGTTCAGAACTCTTCCTCTTGTGTGTGTTTGTTATACTCAGAACTGTTGATTGATTAAGAACATAAATGCCATTGCACAACGTGCCTGATCCAACCAACTTTTGGTTACGGAAAATGTTCATAACATTGTCCTGTAATACAAAATTATATCCCTCTTTACTCAACAAAGAAACCGATATAATGTTGCATATCAGGTTCGGCATGTAATAGCATTCGTTCAGAACCAATGTATTACCAGTTGGTAACACAAGGTGATATTCCCCGACAGTCTTAGCTGCAACAATTGCACCATTTCCAACTCTAATGTCTTTATCACCTTCTCCAAGTTCTCTACCTTTTCTAAGCCCATGTAACTGATTACATATATGGGATCCTGACCCGGTATCTAATACCCAGGACGTAGGGCAAATGGAGAAACAGTTCTCTGTAACGAACACACCCGAAGAAAATGCATCAACATGTACTTTCTTCAATCGGGTGGCATGGGAATCCTGGTATTCCCCTATATCCTGTTCAGTCCTATAACCCTTATAGGAAAGAACGGAACCAACGTTCCCCAACACAGTACAACATGCGGGTTCGGTCAATACATCCATATTATTATCTTGATTAAGGCATGAAATGGTCGCTACCTGGAGAGAGAGAGAAGAAAACACTTTAGCGTATGCTCGTGCAAGATCAGATTGGTTATTATCTTATCTAATCAGGATGGCTCCCACTGGTTTTTATCAAATCTTCCTTCAAACCTGTTCCCCTCCGAAAGACGGCCGCACAGGACTGCTGAAGTCCTGGCGCTGAGGTTCGGGGCAGATGCTATTTGGTTTTATCCGCCTATCTCTCCGAAGATACCAAGTTGATTTATGGCACCTTGTATCGGAGGTTTAGACGGATGCGGCCGATGTAGCAGACTTCGTCAGATTCCCCCTCAAGGTGAGGGGTTTTTGATTGTGGGGACGCTCTTTCCTGCAGGCGCAAGCCCCTGCAGTTAATTACGCTACCGCGTCGCGGTAACAACTTTCTCCTTCTCCAGAATTTCACTTCGTGTCGTGTGTGTTTGTTTTGTTTGTGATTGCCCGTGGATTGTATACGGAGACTGAGTGATGTCGTCACCCGTAGGACGTGGATTAGTCCAAATCCGTATTTACTTAGATTTGGGTTTGGTGTTTTTAGTTTAAGGATGCATTAGTCGCGTTGCGGCTAAGATCAACTTAAACGTTTGTTAAGGATACGTTAGTCCTGTTTTAGACTAAGATCAACTCAACATAGTGATTGATTTAATTATCTGGCCGTCAGGACTCGTCACCTCTCTGACGTCGTTGAGGGATTACAACGACAGGTGTCAGAGGAGTTCAGAGGTGTACCCTTGAACCAAAATTGATTTGGGGTTTTATCGTTTATTGAATATCTAAGGACACATTAACCGTATTTGGGGTTAAGATCAACTTAGACGGGACCGTTTAGATCCAACAAAAGAGCGTTTGGGCCCTATTGTGCCAGTTTAGGGACGTGGTGGTCCGTCGCCAGTTTTAGGGACATGGTGGTCCAATATTAGTTTAGGGACGTTTCGGTCCGATATTAGTTTAGGGACGTTTCGGTCCGATATTAGTTTAGGGACGTTTCGGTCCGTCGCCAGTTTAAAGACGTAGTGGTCCATGTTCCAGTTTAGGGACGTGGTGGTCCGATATTAGTTTAGGGACGTTTCGGTCCGATATTAGTTTAGGGACGTTTCGGTCCGATGTTAGTTTATGGACATTTCGGTCCAACATTAGTTTAGGGACGTTTCGGTCCAATATTCTCATTTTGGGGTAAATATTAGTTTAAGGACGTTTCGGTCCAATATTAGATGAGTGGTCGTTGGGACCCGTCGCCTCTTTGACGTCGTTGAGAAATTACAACGACAGGTGTCAAAGGAGTTCGGAGATGTACCCTCGGACCGGTCGTGACTTGGTTTATGAGAGGCATTTAATTTAAGGATTTACAGCCAGGATTGGGTTAAGTCCAATTTTTATTTTAGGCTCTGCCCGATTAAAAGAGTCAACCTAAACTGGGCTCTGCCCCTTCATTATTTTGCAATCTGATTTGGGCCAGGCCCTTTTAAATAATGAGTTACAAAAAACTCAGGAATTTTCTGAACAGGGCTTTGCCCTTTTATTTTTCTGCAATTGGGCTAGGTCCTCTTAAGTAATGAGTTACAGAAACTCATGAGTTTTCCAAACAGGGCTTTGCCCTTTTATTATTCTGCAATTGGGCCAGGCCCCTTTAAATAATGAGTTGCAGAAACTCAATAATTTTTTGAGTTGGGCCAGGCCCTTTTGAATGATGAGTTGCACTTGTGCAGAAATTCAAGAATTTTCTTGATTTGAGAACAAAAAGTGCATAGCACTCTTGATCTAAATTTAGATCAAAGGAAAACAAGTTCTTCTTGTTTTCCTTGATTTTACAGAACCAAGGGTTCATATCAAGTGCAAGGCACTATTTATTATTCTTTGATTTTTTTTAGAACCAGGGGTTCATATCAAGTGCAAGGCACTATTTATTATTTCTTTGATTTTTTTAGAACCAGGGGTTCATATCAAGTGCAAGGCACTATTTATCTTTTTCTTTTATTATTCCCTTTTTAATTTTCTGTTCTTCAGAAATTTTACCTTCTCTTTTGTTCTTGATTAATCTTCAAGAGCTTTTTTTCAGAAGTTTATCCTTCTCTTGATGATGATTGATTATGCCTTTTGAATGAGGCCTGGGGTCTTATTTATAGTGCCCACAAATTTGTTGGATTTGTTAAAAAAATCTTTCCTGAATAATTTTGGGAATTTTCCCACCATTGGATCTCTGATCCAAGGGTTCCTGTTTTACAGGAGAACAGAAAAGATTTATCTAAATCTTCATTCAGTTGCTGCGCAACTCACCAGCGTGTGACACGTGTCACGCATCTGTGCGCTTGCGCAGTTGCGCTTGCGCAGACACGTGTCGCGCATCCGTGCGCTTGCGCAGTTGCGATTGCGCAACTGCGCAGACACGTGTCACGCATCTGTGCGCTTGCGCAGACACGTGTCGCGCATCCGTGCGCTTGCGCAGTTGCGATTGCGCAACTGCGCAGACACGTGTCGTGCATCCATGCGCTTGCGCAGACATGTGTCGCGCTGCCATGCATTTGCGCAGTTAAGTCTTAATTACGTTTTCTGAAGAGCTTTGCTCTGATGGGACGCACCGTCTCGGGCGTTACGCTGCCGAATCAGCTTCTGCCATGTGGCAAATTGCGCGCTGCGCACGGAAACCGAAGCGTTGCTTCGAATTTTGAATTTTCAAAATTCAGTAGAGCCTTGCTCTGATTGGGGGAAACAGATGCCCCCCCACCGTTGCGCTCACGTGGCGCGCACGTGAGTGCAACGGTGGCAAGATCCTGACCGTCGGATTGACGGGTCAAGTGAACAGGCGCAGGCGCCTATAAATAGGACCCTTGGTCCTTGGTAATTTTTACCATTCTCAAGAAATTAAATTTCAGAGCCTTGCTCTTACTTGAGAACTTCCAGAGCCTTGCTCTTGCGATTCCTTAAGAATTTCCAAGTTTTATCCTTAGAACCATTCTAGGTAAATTAAATTAATTTAATTTGAATCAAATTTAAATAATCAGAGCCTTGCTCTTATAGATCTTTGATCTAAAGGAAACTCCTTTGGGGTTTCTACAACAGAGCCTTGCTCTTATAGATCTTTGATCTAGAGGAAACCCCTTTGGAGCTTTTATTCACAGAGCCTTGCTCTCAAAGTTTGTAGAGACCCTGTTATTAGGTTTTAACCCATGAACAGAGCCTTGCTCACAGATCAATTAGAAAACTTTTTAAAGGTTTCCATGGATCTTTAAGGTCCCAAAATTTTAATTCTTAGGAGTTATAAATCTTTATTACTGCTACAGAGCTAGGCTCTTTTTTTTTTAAGAAGTTTTATTCTTTTGAAACAGGAGTTTGACAGATGTCACTCTGTAACAGAGCTTTGCTCTGAAAAGAGGAGATCTTCTCCTTGTCTCTAAGGGTCCCCCCAATGAGGATATTCTCTTGGGGGTCTTTTTTATTGACTGATAGTCCCATTCAATGGTGGGATTGTCTCATCAAATGATGCGCCGTCATCTTGATTTTGTAGGTCCCCCTTTGGTCCCCTACCCACTGCATCACAGTGTGGAGCCAGCTTTTTATTTATTATTATTATTTTTTTTTATTTTATATATTATTTTTATTAAATGTTAAGTGTCAGGCCACTAATGATATATATATATTTTATGCAGGAAAGATGTCTGACGACTTGTCTTTTCCCTTCGTTCGCTCAGAAGGAGGGTTCCCACACGCACCAGTGGACCGGGTAGTGTTCGCTTTGATTAAAGATCAAGATCCTGAATGCAAGAGACTTCATCTATGGGGAAGGTGGTACAGCCAGATTATCCAAGGTCGCCGTAGTTTTAGTTCCGCCTCGCCTTCTGAACCCATAGTTATGATTCCCTATGCGGATAAACCCCCGGTGGAGTATGCCGTGGAGGTTAAAAATTGGAATTCGGACGACCTTCTCCAGCCTGCAATCGGCGCTATTCCGGTACAGCCGCCGCCGGCCATAGATATCTTAGGAAGGCGAATCTGTCAGGGTGAAGCACGCCCTTGGGGACAGGCTTACAATATTGGATTGAATCCGCGACCGCTTGCTGGATACCTGCCATGGGCCCGGTACATTTTAGCGGCGAAAAGAGCTCATCTGACGAAGATCGGTTTGTACTCCGCCGTCTACGTCTCGCTTTTCGAATATCCTACTCCTCCAACGTGGTGGACAAAGGCTTTCATCGAACAATGGAATATCCCCACGCATACTTTCCTGACAGCGGATAGGGAAGTTTCCATTTCTCTAGAGGAATTCGTTGAGCTTTCGGGTTTACCGGCGAGGGGGGAGCATTACGAGGAGCTGCTTCCTCCTGACGAGTACGTCTTTGCCACCAAGCAGGTGGTACTCGACTTAACTCCGGAAAATGCCATCCAGCATCAGCATCCGGGCCTGGTGAGGGTGTTGGAGATTTACGAGGAGCTTCATTTGGAATTGGGCGACCGAGGCGTTAGTTTCGCGGACTTCATTGCTCGTTTTATCCGCCCGGAATTTTTATCAGAGCAAGGTGATAAGTTCGCCCAACCTGCTGACCCTTTTGGTTTCGGCCTGGACCGCCGACCTTCATCAGAAATTGATCAGCGAAGTTTTTACCTTCCCGGCACTGCCAGCGTCCCCTTCTCAGAGATCGCCGTTCCTGGCATGGATGAGGAGACCTTCTTCATCGGGTTCTTAGGTCTGTAGCTGTGCAGCTTCGCGCTTCCCATGCACCCACGCCTTATGCGGTCTTCTGTCTTTTACCCGGCGCATCGAATGGTGGCCGGTCTGCAGTTATCAGTGGGGATCGACGGGTTGGCTTACCTCTACAATGGACTTAGCGTAGCGGCGGACGCTAATGAACCTGGGGTACAGCCTGCTAACTTCCCGATGCACTACTTCACTTCTTGGATGGAGCTGCATGTTCGAGGAGTGTTCGGTGCCCATAAAACTCCTCCGTTCTTTGAGAGATTCAAACTTCCAAGAATCATGCGATTGGTCGGGGCTTCCATCGTGTTTGCACCTCCGCGGGAGTCCAGGGGACTGCTTCTGCGTTCGCATTTAGTCGGGGCGAAGACCTCTTTTGTGGATAAGGTCATCACCATGGGTTCCGAGACCACTAAGTCAGTGGTGCCGCTGCGTGATGACTTTAAAGGCGGTGTTTCCGTGTTGAAGGCTCGGGAAATTCTTCACCTTTATTCCATTCGGCCGGGCTACTTGGTATTTAGGCAGAATGAAACGGCCCTCTTCATGAGGTATAACCCGCATCGATTTGCCCGGCAATTGAGTTATAACCAAGGGGTCCCGTTGGAAGCCTTCTTGGGAACACCTGCAGTCGGTCCAGAGGGGGTACGGAATGCAATGCATCACTTCATCCGGCTCAATACAGGCTCCTACTTTTTTATCAGTGAGCCCAGCTGTACCCCTAAGATACTCAATTCGTATGTGGCCTGGTACGCGCACGCGATGGGCCCGATCATCTTGATGGAGAAACGCCTACTGGTTGATCGTAGGGCTGCACCTCCCGGCGGTGATCGCAAGGCTCCGTTGCAGCCCAGGGTTCAAGTTATCCCTCCGACGAAAGAGGCCGGAGCTGATCGACCACGCGTGTTGGCCCCTCCGCGTGGACTGCCACTGCCTACCACGGTGGATGCCCCAACGGCACCCCGTGCTCCGACAAAGATGGTTAAAGTGGCATCGCCGGAGTCGGGTGCAGGAGCGGACATCGGGACTCGCCGCCCGAAAGTGACTGCCAAAACCGGCAAGCGCAAAGCTGCTCCGAGTGGATCCAAGACTGGTGAACAGAAGAAGAAGAAGTCCACCTTATCCCTCGACGCGATTCTTAACTTAGAGCCCGCGGCTCATCCTGCCAAGACTATATGTGAGTATGGCAGCAATGAGAGTTTCGTGGTGGACCCCGAGGACACCAACCTAGCCGCCGCCATTGCAGCTTCGGAGCGATCGGCGAGGCTCGAAGCAATGTTAAGCAGACTCGCTGAGTCGGGTAATCCTCAGCCTCCATATTTGTCATTTTACCCCACTTTTTATTATTATCTTTAGCTAATATTTGCCTCATTTTCAGCAGGTGGATCTACTGAAGAGGCCATTGATGCCTCTCTGAAGACCTTCCAGGCGGAGGAAAAGAAGCGTGCCCTAGAAAGCGTCGGTATGTTTTACCCCGTTCTCTTTTATAAGGAAAGTTTGTTGTCTTTTTATGATAGTCGACCTGACCTTCTCTTGTTTCTTTACAGGGGTTGTATTAATCGGCGCAAGGACCCTTCCCAAGCCCGTCATCGAAGTCCCCGCTCCGTCGAAACTGCCGCAAGAGCCTCGGCTCGATGCAACAACGAGGGATGCTCTGAAAAATCTGGAGGCATCCCTCTACACGGATGAGGAGGCTTCACTCAAGGAAGCTCTGGTGGCATCTGTCTCATCGGCTCGAGAGGAGCAGAAGCGGTCTAGACGCGAAGCTAAGGCGCGCAGAGCTGCTTTGGCTGCAGGAGCGGGCCCTAGCACTATTCCTCACGCTAGTACTCCTTCTGAAGAGCCCCCTGTGGCCCTGTCTACTGCTCGTCGGCAAGTGGCGCGCGCGGTTCGGAGTGCCAATGACAAATCCACTTCA
This sequence comes from Agapanthus africanus, assembly GCA_030015575.1. Classification (NCBI taxonomy): domain Eukaryota; kingdom Viridiplantae; phylum Streptophyta; class Magnoliopsida; order Asparagales; family Amaryllidaceae; genus Agapanthus; species Agapanthus africanus. Next base: position 458,111,851 of record JASDDO010000012.1, on the reverse strand, counting down.
GGTAGTACTCCTTTCAGAATCTCGTCGTACGAATTGTAGAGCTATTGGCTTATACGTATCCCATTTTATAGGGTCAAGTCCAACTGAGGGGGAGGCGGAAACGACCGTCGAGCCCAGGGGAGCGGAGGAAGCGGTACTCGCCGAACCCGAACCGACAGTGGACAACATTGTCGAGGTCATGGGGCCTGGAGCCGAGATTGAGGAACCTACCGCGGAGAAGGTCATTGATGCCGTACCCGAAGTGGCGGCAGATGAGATGATTGTCTCAACCGAGCCGAAGGCGGTAGAGGGCGAGGTACTTGAGACTGGGGACCTCGTGGTGCCGATGGACGGGGCAGCTGTAATCGCTGATCCTGAGGGAGCAGCAGGTGAGGCGGCCATGGTTCCTGAGGACGAGCTAGGCGCTCCTTCTCAGGAATCTGGCAATGTTCCTATCTTGGCCCTCCCTGTCTATGGTTCCCCGCCGCCTGCAGAGCTTGAGAGCGTAACAACGGTCCCCCTTGAGTCGGGTGACGAAGCTACAGGCGGTGGTCTTCCGTCAGTGGAGGAAGGGACTACCTCAGTTTCTGCTGGCAGCTCGTCAGGTAAATTTTCGAGTCACCAGCGTTTCCATTTTTTTTTGTATATATTTTGTGATCTCTTCTAACAAGCTTGTTCTTGCAGGTGTGGCCAGTACCGATGCTCCATTGCTCGAGGGGGCACCATCAACTACTGCTTTGGCAGTAGTTACCTCCCCGTCTTCCCTTGTACCGTCATGGATGTTGGAAGGTATGGATTCACGACTCATGCATTAATCTTTCAAAATTGTGGCTTTTGTACTAACGTTACACTATTGTGCCTTTGTAGGAGTGCTTTTTGATCACTTATATCAAGTGTTGCTCCCGCACTTCTCTTTCCCATCCGACCTCACTTCTCCCTCCTGTGGCGCCGGTGAGTATACTTTCACCATAATGTCTTTATTTACCCCCTCTTTTTTTAGCAGTGGGATAATTTCTGATCTTTCCTTTTCTTTATTGCAGTGCCACAAATCGAAGGAGGGGATGCAAGACCTGCCGCGCTACCGGCCCTTCCGGCTCCGCCGTCCGTTGCTGCTGGTATAGTAGATTTCCTTTTTGGTAACCCTTTAACATCTTTTGAACCATCGTTTAACCCTGTTTCGTTTCGCAGCTATTGTTCCGGCTCCAGTTCCCTTCGAGGCTCGCGTCTTTTCACCGGCAGGCCCCTTTTTGAGACGTCCGTCTTCAAAGGGTGCCGTGATGAGTCTAGGCATGCTGAGCGGGTATATCGAAGAGCTCAGCATGGACGCTCTCCCTTCCGCTGCAGATTTCGCTGTGGATGTTAACCCCATGTTAGCGGCGCTCGTAACTTTTCACAGCGAAGGCGTCGTTGAATCTTGGGTTAATCACTGCAGGGAGATCGAGGCCTGCTTGTACCGGCTGGAGTTGACGCGCCCTGCTCCCGAAGTTTTAGCTCTGAGCGCCCAACGCACAACTTGGCTCGAGCAAAGCACTTCGCACTCCCACCACTTGGAGCAAGAAGCAGCTCAAAGATTAAGGGAATGCCAAAAGACCTCAAACGAAACGGCCCATCTGCGCGCTGAGGTTGAGGCAAATGCTGCCCAAGTGAAGATTATCTTTGAGGGTCTTTTGGAGCGCATTTCTCATGGGCTAGACTTAAAGAGGAAGCTTGACGTGGCTGAGCGCCATATCCCAAGTCGGGAGGCCGCTTATCAAGGCGTGAGGGAGCAGCTTGCCTTGGTCTTGCGGCAACGAGACCAAGTGGAGTCAGAGCTGACGGCGGTAGTCGAGCAGGAGAAGTCATGGAAGGAGATATGCGAGCGATTGCTACATCTGTGCAAGACGCTTCCTTCTCAATAATTCTCCTTGTATCATTTGTTTTTTGTAAAGTATATGTATACGTTTTTTTTTCTTTTAGCACAATGTATCCTGTACTCAATCAATATTTATGAATAAAAGATACACGTTTTGTAATGTCTTGTGTCATTTCTCCGTCCTTCCTTTCTTTTATTATCAGTACGCCACCTTTATAACCATAATTTACGGACGATTGGGACGAGCATCCCGACCTTCTTAAGAAATAACGATGGCTTAGGCCGCAGGTTCAGATCTGTTGCCTAAGACTTTTCAACTCTATAAGCCGTGAGGGTCTCATAGAGACTTTTCTCCCTACGGATCGAGAGGATCTCGCAGGTGAATTTTCTCCTTAGGAATCGTGAGGATTCCCAAGTGTGGTTTCCTCTCATAAGTCGGAAGGATCCTATAAGAGAATTTCTCCCTCTTACGAGTCGAGAGGGCTCGTAAGCGGTTGTTTCCCTCTTTGTCGAGAATCGACTTCAGAGAGTGAGACCCGTGGATAGTATGCAAGAGACCATTTAGGATTGACTTGCAGGATCCCATTGCCCCTCTTACGAGTCGAAAAGGCTCGTAAGCGGTTGTTTCCCTCTTTGTCGAGAATCGACTTCAGAGAGTGAGGCCTGTGGATAGTATGCAAGAGACCATTTAGGATTGACTTGCAGGCTCCCATTGTTCAGGAAGCAAGTTTTGAATCCTTACTGCCCAAGATGTGAGTCAAAGAAGCTCTGGTCACGGAGTGTTTGTATCCGTGAGTTGAGAAGTTTTGCGAGGGATTATTTGTTTCCCAAGCGCCAAGGATTATTTGTGTCCTTGGGGTCTGAAACGAGTCGATAGTTCCTACGGAGGCACTGGTGGCTTTGCGGGTCGACGCGGATCAGGAGGCTCTCGTCAAGGAGTGTTTGTATCCGTGAGTTGAGAAGTTTGCCGGGATTATTTGTTTCCCGAGCGCCAAGGATTATTTGTGTCCTTGGGGTTTGAAACGAGTCGAGGGTTCCTACGGAGGCACTGGTGGCTCTGCGGGTCGACGCGGATCAGGAGGCTCTCGTCAAGGAGTGTTTGTATCCGTGAGTTGAGAAGTTTGCCGGGATTATTTGTTTCCCGAGCGCCAAGGATTATTTGTGTCCTTGGGGTTTGAAACGAGTCGAGGGTTCCTACGGAGGCACTGGTGGCTCTGCGGGTCGACGCGGATCAGGAGGCTCTCGTCAAGGAGTGTTTGTATCCGTGAGTTGAGAAGTTTGCCGGGATTATTTGTTTCCCGAGCGCCAAGGATTATTTGTGTCCTTGGGGTTTGAAACGAGTCGAGGGTTCCTACGGAGGCACTGGTGGCTCTGCGGGTCGACGCGGATCAGGGCGCTCTCGTCAAGGAGTGTTTGTATCCGTGAGTTGAGAAGTTTTGCGAGTCACTGGCTTCTTCGGTTGAAATAAACCGTTGAGGCTTGGTTTCGTCGTTTGACGGAATCCGCCGGGGAGGTATGGTTTCTTCTTTGTTTACGCCCTTGGATTGTATACAGGGATCGATGTGATCTTAACTGTAGGGCCGAAGTTTTATCATTTCTTATTTTTTTTGTCTTACTTTATTTCCGCGATGCTCTATCATTTCAGCTTTTATATCGCGAAGGTCGCGATTGCCCAAACATTTCGGCTATTTTTCGCGGTGCCCAATCATTTCGGCTTTTCATTATTTTGTTTTTTACTCGTTGCTCTTTATTACGAGTTGCCCGATCATTTTGGCTATTTTGCATGCATACATTTTACTTGCTGCTTTTTATTGCAAGTTGCCCTATCATTTCGGCTATTTCGTATGCATGAGCGGTCTACCGGCTTTCGCCGTCAACCTGAAATTGGACATCGATTTCGGCATCAGCACCGCTGCGACTGGGATATTACCAGGAGAGAATCATCATTTGCCTCTATCGTTGTTGAACAAAGGAGGCTTAGCGACCAGGGTTAGGATCCCGTCGGCTAAGGCTTTTGACTTCATGAGCCGTAAGGGTCTCGTGAAGGTATTTCTCCCTACAAGTCGTGGGGATCTTGTAGGTGTATTTTCTCCTTAGGAATCGTGAGGGTTCCTAAGTGTTTTGTTCTTCTGTGAGTCGTAAGGATCCTACAGGAAGGCTTTCTCCTTGTAAGTCGAGAGGGTTTACAAGGGTTGTTTACCATGCAAACATATCCCTAGTTTCAGATGGGACTTAGTTAGGGAAATGTTTATTCGCGCCCGTGGATTGTATACAAGGGTCAATATTGAACCACTTGTAGGGCAGTATTGGAAGTTTGTGGGGGTTTGCTTAAGCACAGGTTTAGGTCTCTGTGACTTAAGACTTTCAAATCCTATGAGTCGTGAGGGTCCCATAAGAGAGTTCTCCTTACGAGTCGTGAGGATCTCGCAAGCGTATTTTCTCCTTAGGAATCGTGGGGATTCCTAAGTGTGTTGTTCCCTTGTAAGTCGTAAGGATCTCACGCGGGTGGTTTCTCCTTACAGGGTCGAGAGGACTCCATAAGGGTTCTTTAACGAAGTTGCGCCCTTTCGGGTTTTCACAACATTCGCCGGTAGTCCTGCTGTTTTTACTCACGGAGTCCTTTCGGGTTTTCATCCGTGCCCATTTTGCTTATGGACTTACCGCTTTTTTTTTTTATTTTTATTATTATTATTTTTTTTTATTTTTATTCATCTCGTCAGCCCAAGGATGCCGCAGTATTAGTTTAAAGACGTTTCGGTCTGCTATTAGTTTAAGGACATTTTGGTCCAAATGAGAGGGTTGGCTACTACTTATAAAGCTTGAGCTTAGGAAGATAGCGAGCGGACATAGTCGTCGTCATCTACCATTGACCTAGGCTGTGGCTCATTAAGCGTAGTATTTCTTTAGGAAGCGTCCGTTTATTGGCCTGAAAGGCCTTTCACCGTGCATGTCCATGAGTAGATAGGCCCCACCTTGGTAGACCTTATCAACGATGTACGGTCCGTCATAGTTTGGCTCAAATTTTCCCCGCTTGGCGCGATTGGGGATCATGGGCCTTTTGACCACTAGCACGAGTTCGCCTTGGCGGAATGTCCTCGGGCGGCTCAATCTTTCATATGAGCGCGTCATCTTTTCTTTATAGGCTTCCAGATTTTGTTGTGCTAGAAGCCGGATTTCATCAAGGGCGTCAAGCTCTTCAAACCGAAGGTGAGCATTTTCTTCGTCTGTCAGCTCGTAGTGGACTGCCACTCGTAGAGAGGGTAATTCTATCTCGAGAGGGAGTACTGCTTCCGTCCCAAATACCAACGCGTATGGCGTTGTGTTTGTGGCCGTTTTAAACGTAGTCCGATACGCCCAAAGAGCCTCTTGCAATCTTTCGTGCCAATCTCTCTTATTTCGTGACACTGTTTTCTTTATGATCTTCGTCAAGGTCTTGTTGAAGGCTTCAGCTAGACCGTTAGCTCGCGGGTTATAAACTGAGGAATATCTCCAGTCTATATTGTGCTGCTGTGCGAAACGGCTAATTTTATGACTTCGATAGGCTGGCCCATTATCAGAGATGATTCTTCTCGGGGTTCCAAACCGGTAGATGACATGCGTTTTGAAGAAATGGAGGATGTTCTCCGTCTTCACTTCCCTCAATGGTACTGCCTCTGCCCATTTGGAGAAGTAATCAGTCGTCGCCAAGATGAAACGATGTCCCTTTGACGATGCTGGTTCGATGGGGCCGACTATGTCAGTTCCCCACATTTCGAATGGCCAACTAGCCATTGTTGGATGCAGTGGATTGGGATGCTGATGGATGAAGTCCCCATGAATTTGGCATGGATGACATTGCCTCGCTTATTCCAGGCAATCCTGCATCATCGTGGGCCAGTAGTAGCCCATCCGCTTTATCTTCAATTTCATCTTAGGGCCTGCTTGGTGGGAACCGCAGAGTCCGTCGTGAACTTCTTGGACGACCCTTCTCGCTTCGTCAGGTCCTAAGCATCTCAGCCACAGAGAGTCGAATGACCTCTTGTATAGAGTATCATTGACGAAGGCGAAAGACAGAGCTCGTTTCATGAGCTGATGTCTTGTGGACGCCTCTTCAGGTATTCGGTGGAACTTGAAGTAATCTATGAAGACTTCTCTCCAGTCCCCGGTATTTTCCCTGTCTTTTATTTGCAGGGTTGTCTCCTCTTTCGCTCCTTTTTCTTCAGACGATTTCGGAGATACTTCTGTTGGGGCGAGCACTCGACGGCTTTGTACCACGATTCTAACGTCATCGAGGTTCTCGTCAGCCAATTCTTTAGCAAGTTTGGCCCGTGCGTCCGCTTTGCTATTTTCCGCGCGCGGTATACTTTCCAAAGTGTAAGAGGGAATTTGGGTTAGCAGTTGCTGCACTTTTTCACCGTATTTTACCAATTCCGGTTTGCACGTTTGGTAGTCGCCGTTTACTTGACTAACGACCAGTTAGGAATCGCCGTATATGAGGAGATCTTCAATTCCCATGTCAATGGCGATCTCGAGGCCTGCTATCAGAGCTTCGTATTCGGCTTCATTGTTTGTTCTCGGCTCCGTTAGGGAGAAGGCGTAGCGCATTATCCCTCCTTGTGGAGTTACAAAGATGAGTCCTACCCCTGATTTAATTATAGGGGTACTTTGTTTGCGTTTCTTCATGGAAGATGCTCCATCGAAATAAAGCTCCCATCGGATATTATCACCGTCGATCGCATCGAACGCATGTTCGTCTGGAAGATCGCAATTCAGAGGAGAATCGGCGGGTATCGGATGCTCAGCGAGGAAGTCGGCGATGGCCTGACCTTTCACTGCCTTGAGAGGTTGATACGTTATCGAGAATTCCATCAAGAGCAGGGCCCATTTAGCAAGTTGTCCTGTCAATATGGCTTTTGACATTAGATATTTAAGAGGGTCCACTTTTGAAATCAGACGGACCTCGTGCGCCAACGCATAGTGCCTAAGCTTTGTTATTGCGAAGATCAATGCCAGGCAGTGTTTTTCAATGGGAGAGTAATTGCTTTCTGCCCCCAGCAGAACTCGACTTAAGTAGTAGAGCGCTCTTTCTTTCCCCTGATCGTTCTCTTGTGCCCATAATGCGCCTAAGGAACCTTCGAGGGCGGTTGTATAAAGAATAAGAGGCTTTCCCTTAACCGGAGCAGCTAACACCGGCGGGTTCTGCAGGTATTGCTTGATCTCATCCAGTGCGCCTTGGCATTTTTGGTCCCAAACGAATGGGGTTCCCTTCTTCATCAGGTGGCTGTAAGGACGGCACTTTCCTGAAAGGTTGGCTATAAATCGCCGTATATACGCGAGTTTCCCTTGGAGAGACCGCAGCTGTTTGAGAGTTCTCGGCGGAGGCATTTCCATGATCGCTTTGATCTTTGACGGATCTATTTCAATACCTCGGTGTCGAACGACGAATCCCAGGAATTTGCCTGAGGAAACCCCGAACGCACATTTAAGAGGATTCATCTTCAAGTTGTATTGCCGAAGGCGTTGAAATACAGTCTTCAGATGCTCGAGATGTTCCTCGTATGATTTGCTCTTGACCACGAGATCGTCGATATAGCATTCGACGATTTCGTGTATAAGGTCGTCGAAGATCTTCGTCATGGCCCTCTGATAAGTAGCACCGGCGTTCTTCAAACCGAAGGGCATCACTTTATAACAAAATATACCAAGCGGAGTCCTGAAGGCTGTGTGCTTCTGATCTTCAGGGTGCATTTTTATTTGATTATACCCCGATGAGCCGTCCATGAAGGAGAAAACCTCATGAGTGGATGTGTTGTCTATCATCAGTTCGGTGACTGGCACTGGGAAATCATCTTTTGGGCAGGCTTTATTGAGATCCCGGAAGTCTACGCATATGCGCACTGTCCCATTTTTCTTCATCACTGGGACGATGTTGGCGATCCATTCAGGGTATTGGACTTCCTGGATGAAGCCTGAATCTATCAGCTTTTTGACTTCGGCGTTGATGCTCATCTTAAGCTCGAGTCGCATTCTTCTCGGCGCTTGTTTGACTGGCTTGATGTCCGGGGATATCGCCAATTTGTGCACAGCGATTTCTGGATCTAGTCCCGGCATTTCGGAATAGTTCCACGCGAAGCAATCTTTGTGCTGTAGAAGCACATCCTTTAACGCAGCCACCCTTTCTCCAGATAGCAGTTCGCTGATGAATGTCGGTCGCGGGTCATTTTCCGTCCCCAACTCAATTTTCTTGAGATTATCTACAGTGGTATGGATTCCATCTTCCAGTTCTTTCGGAGCTGGGGGAAATTCTGAGATTACCTCATCGCTGCCGCTTTCAAAACACCAAGGGAGGTTGTTCATGTCCTCGGACCCTTCTTTTAATATTGTTATCACATGGCAGGTGCAAATTTTCTGCCAATCCCAATGCGGAGTTGGTTTTATTCTTGTGTTTTCGGGTTCGTGCTTTTGCGGCGGCGCTACCCTCCAACTGTCAGACAACGCGAATTTGCCAAGCTGATATTGGTCCTCAACCCAATTCTTAAAGGTGAAGCAATCTTCAAGCGGATGCCCTACTACTCGATGGTAAAAGCAATACTTTGGGTTGGAGACTTCGCCTGCTTGTTCAGGGTGCTTAGACTCTGGCAACGTAAGCATTTGATGTTTAAGAGCGAGATCGAATATTTTCCTTGTTTTGTTCCGAGGAAAAGAGTATGCTCGACCCATTTTCTTCCCGAGGGCTAAGTCAATAACGCTCGATTCTCGGATGCGCGGCTTCTTAGCTCTGTTTTGTAGTTGTCGAGCGCCTCTCTTGCCTTTCGACTTGTTTTTGTTCTCGCGTCGAACCTTTTTTGTAGCAGGTTGACAAGGAGCGGCATCTTCGTTCTTTACTGCCTGTTGGAGGAGGCGCTGTGTCTTAGCTTTCTCATAGATTGCCATTTCACGATCGTGATCATCTCGGGCTTTTTGACTCGCATCCCTTATGAGTTTGCTCATCTGGTCTTCGGACGATGGACTGGGCGGTTTTGTATCAGGAACTTTTGCTGGTTCAGGATTAGCGTCCTCCCATTGAGCGTCCGCCTCTTCATCGAAGTCATACATGGCATAACAGCTGTTTACTAGCTCCCGCTTCTTTGGCTGGATGTACCCAAGCCCTTTGGTTTCTACTTTCCCGTTAGGCAGTTTGCATTGGGTCCCGGGAATGTTCCAGACCTTGTCATAGAATTTGGCTTTTCTAACGGCCTGTGTGAAGGACATCCCCTGGCGTTTTAGCAGTTTCTTCAAACCTTCGGTATAATATCGGGGAAGACGGATAGGCTGAAGCCTGTCGAGCGTGGGATCCGCGCCATGCCAAACTTCTTTTTCTACTTTGTTTTCTTCAGAACGGTAGAATAAGATTGCCTTCTCGCCTCTTCGTCCGGGAGGGATATATAATGTCTGCAATTCTTCTACGCTGTTGGTGTCGAGTACATCCAGTTCTTTGTAATGTTCACGTGGCACCATGGTTATCTACAGACTTCGCTCTTCATCAGCGGAAATCCGTATCGAAGGCCGAGCAGGGAATATAGCATGAACTTCATCCTCTGAATCACTACCGAAGATCAACGAAGGAACGGATGGTCCTGGCCTGGTAGATTGGGATGGACCTGAATAAATTATATCCTCCTCCTCGGTGTCACTGCCGAAGACAGGGATGGTGGCATTAGTTTTGTTCTCCGGTTTGTGACACCTTTCCGTGTCTTCGAAGCTCGGCAAGAAGTATTTGGCATCTTCATACTTGCGAACTTCGTTCACGGAAAACGGATTCAACTCTCCGGCCACAGTGTATTCGAGGCCATCCCTGGAATACTTCATGCACTGATGCTGTGTAGAAGGGATGATATTGTATTCGTGTAGCCATGGTCGGCCGAGCAGAGCATTGTAGCACGTCTTTGCGTCTATAACATGGAATTTGATGTCTGTGACGAGCAACCCGAAGCGTAGCGTCAATATCACAGATCCAAGAGTCTTTGAGGATTGAGAGTCAAAACCGGAGATAGTGATCTTGTCTCGGGCGAGGTGTTGGACACTCATGCAAATTTCTTTTAACACCCGCACATTGAGTAGATTGACGGATGATCCGTTATCGACCAAGATTTTACCTATCTTTATGTCATGGCAATATCCTGAGACATAAAGGGGGCGATTATGTTCACACGTCCCGAGGAGAAGGTCTTCATCACCAAAAGCAACGTCGGCTGTGTGCACTTCTTCCAATTCGTCTTTCATCTTTTCTTCGGCTAAGAAGGCTTGAAACTGGTCCGGATCTTATAGCGCCTTAATCAAAGAGTCTCTGGCCTCCTTTGATAGTAACAAGGCATCGAGGATGCTGAGTTGTGAGGGTAGCTTCCTCAGATGCGCTAAGACATTGTAATCCACCTTACTCCTCTTTGGCGGATTTTTGGCGGTTAACTCTTCCGCGACTTGGTCATCCAAAGTGATGTCTTCAGAGACCTTCTCTTTCCCTTTATCTTTTCTATTCGAGGGTCCGAGGTTCTTTTCAGGCAGTGTCCGATTCCGCAGCTGTATATTTTCGCAAGACTTCGGTTCTTCTTCTTTTCCCGAAGTTGACTCTTTAAAGAGAGGGGCAATCTCTAGTTCCTCATCAGAGTCGCTCCCAAATGTGGGCACTTGTGACCTGGTAGTGTTAACCATGTGACAGTTGCCGACAGTTCTTTCAAGCACTTTGGTCGTGTTTCTTTGCTCCCGACGAACCTTGCGCTTTTCCCGTTTAAAGCGTTGTTGATTAGCGACGTATCCTTGCCACCATTTATCGAACGCTTTGCACTCTTGGGTAGAATGTGAGACCTTCTGATGATATAAGCAATAAGAGGGGTGCATTTCTACCACGCTAGTAACTTTTTCTTCTGAGGGTGGTAGCTTCATGCCCATCGATATGGCCTTAGCGAACTTCTTTTTTATCTTGAATTGGCTTTTGTCAGCGGTGGAGGCATTTTGCTCCAGTGGGATCATCTCAGCTCCTTCCTCAAGTCGCTGGCGCTTGGCCGTTTCGAATATCGCCGTCTCGCGTTCTTGATCAGCTTTACTTTTCTATCGAGCTTCACTAAGAAACGCGTCAATCATTTCTATTGATAATTCCGGAACCCTTGACTCAGCATTTGCCCCCGGCGTTTTGGTGCCAGAAGTCCCTTCATCGTTCGAGGTCGAGTGAAAGATCATATGACAGCTTGCCACATATCCGTCGGATTCATCCGATGAAGTTTCTTCCTCATCTTCTTTTTGAAAGACGTGATCAAGGAAATCTTGGAGCGTAATGGGAGTCCGCGCCTTTTGGTTGTACTCATCCAGTGCGTCGATCTGCTTCTGTAAGTCCGTGCGCTTGTCGCCAGGCTTCACGGGCTTCTTAGATTTCTTCTTCTTCTTCTTCGAAGATTTTGACGGCTGGTTATGAACGCTTGAACTACCACCATCGGCCTTCGGAGTCGGACGTGGTTTCAACATCCCCTCAATGACCTGCGGCTCCAAGGGGTTCTTCCACTTGACCGCTGGACAGGTCTGAAGATCATTTAGCATTCTTCTCGTTTTGGCTGATAATACAACCTCCCAGGGAGCTTCTTCAATGACGGAGCATGTTGCCCCCGGCGTATTCGTTCCCTTATAGGTGTGGGGTTGCGGAGGATTCACCTTCCATTTGTCAGATAGCGCAAACTTGCCCTGACGGTACTGGTTTTCAAGCCAATTTTTGAACACGTAACAGTCTTCGATCGGATGTCCTAGCACTCTATGATAAGGGCAGTAATTAGGATCGTTGACGTCACTTGGTTGCGACGGACGTTTTGGATCTGGCAGATTTATGAGCCTATTGCGCAATGCCAGCTCAAATAACCTCCTCGTTTTATCACGGGGGAAGGAGTAAGCACGTCCCATCCTGTCCTCAAGGGGTACGTATGGGCGCGTGTTATTTGGACGAGCAACCGGCTTCGAGTCGTTCGGTTGTTGTTGGGCATTAGCGACGATGATCGCTTTTCCCTTTCCTTTATCGTTTCGAGAGTCCGGCTTCGGGAGAGGGGGTTTGTGGCCCATCTGGTCCATCTGCGCCAATTTGTCGATCAAAGCCTGGAAAGAAGTCGGCTTGAAGAACATCATAAACTGCGAAATGGTTGCTTGTGGATCAAGGGTTCCAATAAACATTCCCACCGCAGGGGCTTCTTCTATACGCTGTTCACATTTAGACCATAAATTACGCCACCGTATAGCGTACTGGACCCACGTCTCGCCGGGCTTTACCCTGGCGTTAATCAGCGCCGTCATCGGAGTACGTTCGCTGGCACTTGCAAAGCGTTGGGTGAAGAGCAGCTCCATCTCTGCGAAGGTTTTAATGGAGTCGTTGGGGAGCTCGGAATACCACTCGAAAGCCGTATCTGATAAGCTTCCAACAAACTGGCGCAGCAAGAGCTTGTCGTCGCCTCCAGTGTTACCACAAAGCGCCCTGAATTGGGCAACATGTTGATGGGGATTGCCGGTCCCCTTGTAGACATGAAACTTAGGAATTGTGTAACCTGGCGGGTACTTGATTTGGTCATACCAGCCCGGATATGGCCGCCCCGTTTTTACAACGTGGCCGGCTGCTTCGGCCGCGTGATGAACTTTTATCTGCTGGGCTATATATTCGTCCAGATCTGTTTTAGAGATTGTGTCTTCTTTAGCCGTCGATAGAACGGGCTGAGGGTTTGATGTTTCTCCCCTATCATCCCCAAGGACGATCGGGGGTTCTTCAGTCGGGGATTCTGGTTGTATCATCATCCCTATCATATCCTGGAAGAGAAGGCCCATGCGTTGTATATTAGCTTCTTGTTCAGCAGCCTCTTTGTCCCTCTTTTCCAGTACTCTTCGAAGGAACTCGGCGTCGGTCTCTTCTTCTTGACGTTCATCTAAGGACGTCTCAGGATTCTCTTTTGGCCCCGTGAGTGCAGCCATTGTAGTCATCATCTCCTGGAGCTTTTGTTGCTGCTCCTGAGACTTGGTCATTGACCGGGTAAGCGGTCGGTGACCCGTAGAAGTACGACTTTCTTCTTTCCCCGAAGCCATATAGACCGTATGAACTGTGATGCCCCCTGACTTGGGGCGTTTAGGTTCACCGCTCTTAGACTTTGTCAGTGTCATGGGAGCTTTTTCTGGCCTCTTCCTTTTATGGACCTTTGAGGTTGAAGGAGCCGTTGAAGCGGGCATCCTAGCATTTGTTGCCCCCTGCCGTTTAGTGGGGCGGTTTTTGTCTTTTTCCACCTTTGCCCTGTTCTGGCGACGGGAGTGGTCTGAGTCAATCACGGAGTCTTGAACCCTCCGCCAAACTTTATAAATTTTTGACGACAGCCGTTGAGGGGGCTGTTCCTGTTTCGTCTCCGGAGCTTTTTCTAAGGGTGGAGGAGACTTTTTCAATATGGCAACCGGGGAGTTCTTTCTCACCTTCTTCAGCAATTCAAAGCTGTTCCCAGTTGGAACAGCAGCATCGACCTCCACCACCGGAGCAGATGGGGTTAGCCCTGAGGGGGAGTTGTCCCCTGCCTTCCTTACTCGCTGCCAATGGCGACGTCGCGCACGACGAGCCGTTGGGACTGGCTCGGAGATTGAGATGGTTTCTTGCTGCCCCCTGTTTGAGCGTGGGGTAACTGCTGATGTCAGCCTGTCGAAGACTGATGCCTTCTGACCAGCTGGGGGAGGAGTAGGAACCGTCAATCTTGTGAAGACCGACTCTCTAATGGGAGAAGCCGCTTTAACGACTTCCAAAGCAGCGGCCGTTGCCCTCTTTGGGACAGCCACCTTATAGTTCTGACCCAGCCTGGTGAAAACGGAGGCTGTTGGTTCAGTAACAGGCGACCCGTTGACAGGGGTCGTGGTAACAGTGAGCCGGTCGAACACCGACTTCTTGTTCGCTTCTGGTGTGGGTGTCGGCGCAGAGAAGCTTGTAGGTGGGACCATGGTCCCGAAGAACAAGCCGGTGGTGGCCTGAGTCACTTGGCCTACCGGCAGAGTCAGGAAGGAAGCCGCCTGGGGCCCATATGCTACACCTCTCGGTGAGGTGGAACGTCCGTTGCCTTGGCATTTCGAGCAGTTGATGCAGTTGGTGGCCATTGAATGCTTGAGTTCTGTACCAAACAAAAGACCAAATCTTAGCAACTTGAAATCCGAAGGCAATCATTTAACAAACCGCGATTGGTTCGCGAAGACGACACACGAAGTGTGGAGTGGAAAGAGGAAGAGGTCCCACCGGGCGTGCCAGAATCTGTTCCCCTCCGAAAGACGGCCGCACAGGACTGCTGAAGTCCTGGCGCTGAGGTTCGGGGCAGATGCTATTTGGTTTTATCCGCCTATCTCTCCGAAGATACCAAGTTGATTTATGGCACCTTGTATCGGAGGTTTAGACGGATGCGGCCGATGTAGCAGACTTCGTCAGATTCCCCCTCAAGGTGAGGGGTTTTTGATTATGGGGACGCTCTTCCCTGCAGGCGCAAGCCCCTGCAGTTAATTACGCTACCGCGTCGCGGTAACAACTTTCTCCTTCTCCAGAATTTCACTTCGTGTCGTGTGTGTTTGTTTTGTTTGTGATTGCCCATGGATTGTATACAGAGACTGAGTGATGTCGTCACCCGTAGGACGTGGATTAGTCCAAATCCGTATTTACTTAGATTTGGGTTTGGTGTTTTTAGTTTAAGGATGCATTAGTCGCGTTGCGGCTAAGATCAACTTAAACGTTCGTTAAGGATACGTTAGTCCTGTTTTAGACTAAGATCAACTCAACATAGTGATTGATTTAATTATCTGGCCGGCGGGACTCGTCACCTCTCTGACGTCGTTGAGGGATTACAACGACAGGTGTCAGAGGAGTTCAGAGGTGTACCCTTGAACCAAAATTGATTTGGGGTTTTATCGTTTATTGAATATCTAAGGACACATTAACCGTATTTGGGGTTAAGATCAACTTAGACGGGACCGTTTAGATCCAACAAAAGAGCGTTTGGGCCCTATTGTGCCAGTTTAGGGACGTGGTGGTCCGTCGCCAGTTTTAGGGACGTGGTGGTCCAATATTAGTTTAGGGACGTTTCGGTCCGATATTAGTTTAGGGACGTTTCAGTCCGATATTAGTTTAGGGACGTTTCGGTCCGTCGCCAGTTTAAAGACGTAGTGGTCCATGTTCCAGTTTAGGGACGTGGTGGTCCGATATTAGTTTAGGGACGTTTCGGTCCGATATTAGTTTAGGGACGTTTCGGTCCGATATTAGTTTAGGGACGTTTCGGTCCAACATTAGTTTAGGGACGTTTCGGTCCAATATTCTCATTTTGGGGTAAATATTAGTTTAAGGACGTTTCGGTCCAATATTAGATGAGTGGTCGTTGGGACCCGTCGCCTCTTTGACGTCGTTGAGAAATTACAACGATAGGTGTCAAAGGAGTTCGGAGATGTACCCTCGGACCGGTCGTGACTTGGTTTATGAGAGGCATTTAATTTAAGGACTTACAGCAAGGATTGGGTTAAGTCCAATTTTTATTTTAGGCTCTGCCCGATTAAAAGAGTCAACCTAAACAGGGCTCTGCCCCTTCATTATTTTGCAATCTGATTTGGGCCAGGCCCTTTTAAATAATGAGTTACAAAAAACTCAGGAATTTTCTGAACAGGGCTTTGCCCTTTTATTTTTCTGCAATTGGGCTAGGCCCTCTTAAGTAATGAGTTACAGAAACTCATGAGTTTTCCAAACAGGGCTTTGCCCTTTTATTATTCTGCAATTGGGCCAGGCCCCTTTAAATAATGAGTTGCAGAAACTCAATAATTTTTTGAGTTGGGCCAGGCCCTTTTGAATGATGAGTTGCACTTGTGCAGAAATTCAAGAATTTTCTTGATTTGAGAACAAAAAGTGCATAGCACTCTTGATCTAAATTTAGATCAAAGGAAAACAAGTTCTTCTTGTTTTCCTTGATTTTACAGAACCAAGAGTTCATATCAAGTGCAAGGCACTATTTATTATTCTTTGATTTTTTTTAGAACCAGGGGTTCATATCAAGTGCAAGGCACTATTTATTATTTCTTTGATTTTTTTAGAACCAGGGGTTCATATCAAGTGCAAGGCACTATTTATCTTTTTCTTTTATTATTCCCTTTTTAATTTTCTGTTCTTCAGAAATTTTACCTTCTCTTTTGTTCTTGATTAATCTTCAAGAGCTTTTTTTCAGAAGTTTATCCTTCTCTTGATGATGATTGATTATGCCTTTTGAATGAGGCTTGGGGTCTTATTTATAGTGCCCACAAATTTGTTGGATTTGTTAACAAAATCTTTCCTGAATAATTTTGGGAATTTTCCCACCATTGGATCGCTGATCCAAGGGTTCCTGTTTTACAGGAGAACAGAAAAGATTTATCTAAATCTTCATTCAGTTGCTGCGCAACTCACCAGCGTGTGACACGTGTCACGCATCCGAGCGCTTGCGCAGTTGCGGTTGCGCAACTGCGCAGACACGTGTCGCGCATCCGAGCGCTTGCGCAGTTGCGATTGCGCAACTGCGCAGACACGTGTCGCGCATCCGAGCGCTTGCGCAGTTACGATTGCGCAACTGCGCAGACACGTGTCCCGCATCTGTGCGCTTGCGCAGACGCGTGTCGCGCATCCGTGCGCTTGCGCAGTTGCGATTGCGCAACGATTGCGCAACTGCGCAGACACGTGTCACGCATCCGTGCGCTTGCGCAGTTGCGATTGCGCAACTACGCAGACACGTGTCGTGCATCCATGCGCTTGCGCAGACACGTGTCGCGCTGCCATGCATTTGCGCAGTTAAGTCTTAATTACGTTTTCTGAAGAGCCTTGCTCTGATGGGATGCACCGTCTCGGGCGTTACGCTGCCGAATCAGCTTCTGCCATGTGGCAAATTGCGCGCTGCGCACGGAAACCGAAGCGTTGCTTCGAATTTTGAATTTTCAAAATTCAGTAGAGCCTTGCTCTGATTGGGGGAAACAAAACCCTAAAAGGAAAGACTAGCCGGGATTAATTACACCCTACAACTTCGTCGATCTTTCAGCCAGGCCAGTGTCGGTACTTTGAGGGAGGTTCCCCGTGCTTTCGCACGGACCTAATTAATGTAAACCTCTTTTTCCCAGAGGCGTAACCCCGTTGACACCTTTCTAGACACCTACTTGATCGGCTAATTGTAGTGTGCAAAACTCTCCCAGGAGTAACTCTTACTCGCAGTGGGTATCGGGATCCAACTATCTCATAGAAGGTATGCAATCTCATTGAAAATTTCAACACTTGAAATTCCCGATAATGCTTTTGCCCCTAGCATGCTATGACCTTGACGCATGCCAAACAACCCATAGTCCGCTAGTCAAGTTCAACCCATACAATTCGTGATCGAATTAAACCCACCCGTACGACCCTTGACGCATGCCAAACAACGCCGTACGAATACCTTAATCCAATCGCATCTCATGCTACAGATAAGTAATAATCAGCTACCGTACACTACGCCTTGACGCATGCCAAACAACCGTAGCACGAATACTGAATATTACATATCTGAATTGACGGAGGGCTACGCAGGTTTTTCTGAAAACCATAAGCGTAATGAACTTGATATCGTTGTAGAATCAAATGAAGTTTTAAAATGGAGTGATTTTGAGGCTTTTTCTAGTTTTGCTAAAGGGGTCACTCCCGGTGAAGGGATCGTCGGCCCTTTCCTCGTCGAATGAGGTGCGGGATATATCATATATATCACTGTGCAAAGCAGAAACTATAGAAGCAATCAAAAGTCAAACCGAGTGTGTAGCATCTGCCGGTTATTGCTAAAGGAGTCACTCCCGGTGAAGGGATCTCGGTCCTTTCCTCATCGAATAAGGTGCAGGATATATCACATATACCGCTGTGCAAAGCAAGAACTGTAGCTACCTGTTTTATTTAAAATTTGATTCTACAACATCTTAGGTTTCTTTTCTTTCATTAATCACATTAATGAAGTCCCATCATTTAAGTCACCTAAACATCACAGATAAATACGACGTACACTTATGCCATCCGCATTCGCCTGGATGTCCCCTCATGCACCGTTAGGTTAGGTAACTAACGACAGAGCAGGGCAGGGCTAGTGCGGGTGCAAAATATAAGTAACGTCTATATAATATATCATATATACTATATAAAGTATCTATCACAGAACATCACATGATCGCATCACAGATATCGCAGCAGAAGAAACATATGAAACATTGGATATACTAGGACGTCCGTGTTTTCAATATGAGCCAGTATAAAACACGGATTCCACGGTCGTGATGAATAGCCAATCCCACACCCCTAGACCCGTACGAGAGCGGCAAGCAACCCTACCAATTCTAGGGTTAGGAGACCCGGACTCGACTCCTCGAGTTGGTCTCCCACTGGACCCCAGAACCCGGTTACTTGTGCTCCCCTCCTTGGGTCTATCCTAATGCGGAAAAGTAAATAATATACAAAAGGTGACATCTTCCGCTACCTGGAAGTGTCCCAAATAAAAGAATATTACATACAAGTTTTTACATGAATGAAAATGAAAAACACTCATCTCACATAAAAAAACCCCGGCTATTCAAACACGACAATCCAATATAACATATCCAGCAACACATAACATCACATGTCATCAACGTAAGTAAATATGCGCATCCCAATTGTCGTTGACATATAGCAACGAAACCGGCGATATCACATATTACACTTACAATCACAGAAAAGAAAGTGTAAAACTACAACAGTTGGAATCCGCAACCCTTTTAGACATCACATGCCTAATCAAATGAAATACTTAGACATCACATGCCTAACAGTTATAAACCCCGCATTTTAGTCTCATTATCGAAAACTCTTTTCAATATCAAGTGAAACTAAACCGCTAGATTTATAACATTCATTCAGTTATCTCATAACTGTTTGTGAATTCCAATTATTGTATCCCATTCCGGATAAATAGAATATATTAAACTTTCCGATCGAACATTCGAACACCCAAGTTTTCCCGAAACTGTTCAACACATGAAATAGGTTCAAAGACATTCACTTCATGCCTCAGTACCAACGGTCCAGCCGTAGAAGGGTCAAGCCAATGCCTCATATGTGGCACGCCGTACTGCCCCAAACCCGAAGGTTTAAAGGGCAGTTCAAGACGGTCACATAATCGAGTTAAGGTTTGTTGTCTTCTAGAGGGACCATCGCGTTACTTGCACTACTCAGAACGTCCTTAAACCACAGAAAAATCCAACACTTGGAAATTTTCCGGCAGGGGAAAAGTTGGGTATTTATATTCGGTCGAACTTTTTAACATATTCAAAAATTATCCGGAAAAACACATAGACAAAACTTGATAATCCGATCGAATCATCGATTCCCAATGCAACCCCAGAACACTCAACTCTTGAGTCATTTTAAAAATTCCCAGAAAACTCAGCAATGTGAAATAGGAATTACTGTGCAAAGGAGGAGGGCTGACGTCATCATTAGGCCGCGGTTCCGCCGCAGAAGCCATGCTTCTGCCGCGGTTCCGCCGCACACTATACTGTTCATTGGAAAAATTTTGCACCGTAATTCTTAGAATTCCCTGCTGAATTTTTTAAGCATTTTTAATCTAGAAAAATCCCAGTTTTTAGAAAAAGTCCAGAGAGCACTTGGGTTTTAGGGTTTCGGTTCGATCGTGTTTCAAACGTCGTCTACACTTCGCCTAAGGCTCTAGCTAGGCTCTCATACCACTGTAGGGTTCCTAGGCACACTAAGGAGGTCTCACAAGGCATCAACCATGCCAATTTCAATTTTTACGGGTGCCGAGAAACCCTAATACGGACCGTTAACTAGAAATCTAGGCGAAAAACGAAACTAGTTAACAACTTAACTAAAGATAAGAAGCTACAACCTTTGTAGATCCGGATATCCACTTCCTTGGCTCCACGTAGACGTCCTCTCGCTTTCCGTCTCGAATCCCGAACTCAAGCATCGACTTCATCGGAGAAAAGGGCGGACTAGGTCGTTGGCTTCGTGCCGAAGATGATCTACGTCGAGGCATCACAAGTTCAAGCTCAAACTTCACAAATTTGTGAAACTTGTGAAGAAAACACCCAAAACAACTTGGCAAGAGGTAGAGGGTGAAGAAATAGGAGGTGGGTTCACTTTAGAATTGGATTTCTCACTTTAGAACTCAAGTTGCCATTGATGGCATCAAGCTTTCTTTCTTGAAGAAGAAGATCAAGAAGAAGGAAATATTATGATAAGTTAATCAAAAATGAAAAAGAAATGAATACTTATCATAATAGGAACCATGGTTAGGTGTAGAGAATTGACCAAGGTTAGAAGAGTGGTTAGGGTTAAGCATGAAGACAAATTGGTCACTTTGGTCAAAGCTTCATGAAGCTTCACAAAGGTTCAAGAATGAAACCAACCATTTTGTATTCTTATCCCATTCTTTTTCCAAAATCAATAAATAAAAGAATGGATAATTTAAAACCCTAATCACTTTCTTAACCTAGGTTTAATTCTTTACACTTAACCAAAGGAGCAAGCATCATCAAACATGATACAAAGATGTGCACAAAAGTATATCACATATACAACTTGCACATCAAGTGAGAAAATCCATTTAAAGTGAACCAATACTAGCTAATGCAAAGTAATATATCAAATATATAATTATACATTAAATCATTAAATCAACATTTGATTCAATGATCCGGTCATGTCGCACATAACCGACTAGTATACAATGTATCGATTTATCGAATCAATCTACGATTCGATAACTAGGTTATATCGCATATAACCAATCGAAACATTCATCGCGAGAATGAAATACGGTATCACATACACTCATTATTCTCGGTCCCGCACATATCTCATATGCGCTCCTATTTCGTTTCGCTTGAGCCAGGAAACCTCTGTGTAGGACTCTAAAGACTCGTCAATACGCCGGTAGCAGATGATGATCATATCAAGCACCCACAAGCCGCAAGCGGTCTGCTAAACGTAACGGCCATCCGAGTATTGAGCGATCAGAAGATCAACGAGCTAGCCCGCTCACACTCCTGTGAATCCAACCAGTAACACTTACCGTACAGTCCGGTCTGTTCGTCTGATATGTCGCATATCAAGTCTAGGGGTGGTAAACGTCAGACCCCAATAGCCGATAAGTCGTGCCGATGTGAGGCTCATAATGGGTCGAGAAACTACTGGTAACACTTACCAGCAAATCTCTGATCAGCCCTGGCCAGGGACTTCCCTGTTACGGCCAATCGAGCACACGCAACATCAACCCCCAATACCGGGAGAGACGAAACCCCTCCTATCGCTCATTGCCTCCATGTGACTCGGGACTGTACCCAAAGACCACCGTTTTGCACGCCCTCATGGACGTGGTAAGGTGGAGATCAAAGCACAGTGGGAATCACACAAGACTCTATGACGATCTCGGGTCTACAGACTAACCTGCACAAGTGTCACCTGAGAACTGCCATCTGACGTGAGGTATAATACCATCTGGGAGTTCTCGGCGAGTCCGTCCAGTGTACCCAGTCTCCACTGAGCACCCGTATACCATCTCTGATGTCAAACACCAATGGATATGGGATCATCCATCGCCCATCTCATGGGTCGAGAAGCGTATACGCTAGTCTACACTGGTATATCGATGCCCCGTCTCGATACACCCACGACTAGGGACCTTGAAGGATGTACTTATGGACTACCATGTCCCCACTAGTATGATCTGCATCATAGTCCAGGTAGTCAAGTACACATCCTAAGGGCTTTACCAACATGTAACTATAAGACAGTTTAAAGAGACAAGTGTACATGTTAAGATAAAGAGTAACCAGATAGCATACTATCATATCGAGCAAGAAAGCCATCTCTATATATGTCCAAGCATCCAATATAATATACATAATCTGTACAATACTGGCCTCTAGGGCATACATACAACTAACAATCTCCCACTTGCACTAGGGCCAGCTGCTGTAGTATCGCATACCGAGCATCCCGAAGAGTCTCTCAAACTGTATCTGGGGAATGGCCTTCGTGAGTGGATCCGCCGTGTTGTTCTTCGTGTCAACCCTCCTGACCTCGATCTCCCGGCGATCAACTATCTCCCGGATCAGGTGATACCGCCTCAGAATATGCCTGGATCACTGATGGGACCTAGGTTCCTTGGCCAAAGCCACCGCTCCATTGTTATCGCAATACAAAGGTATTGGATGCTCAATGGATGGAACCACTCCAAGTTCAGTAATGAACTTCTTGATCCAGACAGCCTCTTTGGCAACATCGTTGGCAGCGATGTATTCAGCCTCCATCGTCGAGTCTGCCACGGTTTCCTGCTTGGAACTCTTCCAGCGAACCGCCCCTCTGTAAAGGGTAAAGACAAATCCCGACCGCGACTTAGAGTCGTCCTTATCACTCTGGAAGCTCGAATCGGTAAAGGACTCCACTTGGAGTTCTTCGTTACCATACACCAAGAGCATCTCTTTAGTCCTTCGCAAGTACTTGAGAATGCTCTTCACAGCTGTCCAGTGACTCTCTCCAGGATCAGCTTGATACCTGCTCACTACACTTAGTGAGTATGCAACATCGGGTCTGGTACATAGCATCGCGTACATGATAGATCCTACAGCCGAAGCATAGGGTATCCCTTGCATGCGAGCTCTCTCCAAATCAGTCTTGGGAGACATCTCTTCGGAGAGAGTGACTCCAGAGATCGTGGGCAAGTTCCCACGCTTGGATTCTTCCATACTAAACCTCTTTAGTATGGTGTCAATGTATCTGGATTGGGACAATCCCAAAATCCTTTTGGATCTATCTCTATAGATCCTAATTCCCAATATGCAGGAGGCATCAGCAAGATCTTTCATTGAGAATCTTTGTGATAAGAAGAGCTTGACCGATTGCAGCATAGGAATATCATTTCCTACCAAGAGTATGTCGTCCATGTACAATACGAGGAAGACTACCTTACTCTCTGCCACCTTCTTGTAGATACAAGGTTCATCTGGATTTATGGGGTGGTTACAAATCCGTATTTTTTTCGATATTCCGTAGACTTTGGCTAATGGATATTATCTGTGATGTGATATATGTATTGAACGTCTGCTAATCGCTATACGTCGATTAGTGGGGGTTATACATATCTGTGATCTGTAATGTTGATGGTTTGTGTATATGAACTCGTTGGATTGTCGCGGATGAATAGCCGGGGTAGATGTGAGATGAGAGTTTCTTTTTTCTTTCATTCATTGTAAAATTTGTAAATTGATGTAATATTATTTGTTTGGCCGCATAACCGGTTCGGGGTTGTAGCCGTCATTGTATAATTTCTTTTTACTGTTTTTGCTCCTAGGATAGACCCAAGGTGGTGTGCACAAACTACTGGGTATCTCGAAGTGCCGAGTGGCCTACTCACGGTGTTGAGGGAGGTTGCTTCGCTTCGGGTACTTGGCGGGTAGTTTTCCGCACCCGTAGGGGTTTAGGGTGGGGTTTGGCTATTCATCGCGACCGTGTAATCCGTTCTTCGTTACAGGATCGTACGAATTGCGGATTCCTAGTATATCCAATGTATTCATCTATGATCTGGAATGGCTATCATTGCATGTGACGAATGTTTATATATATCTATATGATATCTATTTAAGCGTTGCTTATGTTTTGCATCCGCGCTAGTCCAGCCCCCGCTCTGTCGTTAGTTAAGTAACCTAACGGGTGATGACGGGACCCCGTGGCGATTGCGGATGGCATAAGCGTACGTCATATTTTCGTTGTTTTCTGCAATGGTAGGATTAAATGATGGGACGCATTGGAATTAATGCAAGAAAATAAACCAAGTAAAAGTCGTTGGAACACTTTTAAAACCACTCGGTTCTTTTCAAAAACCAGTTTTTTTAAATGCGGAGCTTGAGCCACTCCTTTTAAAAGCTATCTCATTCCATCGATTATATCAAGTTCACTACGTTCACGGTTTCGCCAAAACCATTCGTAGCCCTCCGTCATTTCGTATGAATATTCAATAGTATTCAAGCTATGTTTGTTGACCTTCGTCAAGGCATAGTGATTGGTAGCTGTTGGGTGTTCATATGTAGCATAGATAGATGCGTTGGTTTGGGACAGTCGCATTACCTTGTTGACCATCGTCAAGGGTATATACGGGTGGGTTCAAATTAACCTGGACAATGACGGGTAGAACTTGACATGTGACTTATGATTTGTTGACCTTCGTCAAGGTCATAAGAGCATGGGGCAAAAATCCACATCGGGAGTTTCAAAAGAACTGAAACTTGCTAGCGCTGCATACCATTTGGAGTGTGATGATTCTGGTAGGATTCCTTCAGTTTTGTCACGCAATGATATTTGGATCCCGATCCTACTGTGAGTATATGCTACTCCTCCGGAACTTTCTCACTTAACGATCAATGCTATAAACCAAGTAGGTGTCTAGAAAGGTGTTAGTGGGGCTACGCCCACAGGGAAAAGAGGTTATTTAATTAAGGAACTTCGCGAAAGCGTTGGAAAACCTCTCTCGAAGTACCAACACCAGCCTGGCTGAACGGTTAAGCAAGTATTGTACGGTGAGATTGATCCCGACTAATTCTTCCTTTATGGTTTGAGGAGGGATTCGAGAGACAGTGGGAGCCATCCTGTTTAGATAAATTAAAAACCAATCTAAACTTGCAAGAGCATCATGCTAAAGTGTTTTCTTCACTCTCTCTTAACTGCAGCGACCCAGTGTCCAGATATAGGTTACATCTAGATAATAAAATGACTGAATTTGACTGTTTTGACTGGCAAAGGTCTGTCCAGATGTCCATTGCCCATGACAAGCTGGGACACCTCTTAACTAATCCAACCCCTACCGTCTCAGGTCCAGTTTCCCCTGTCACGGATATTGATATCCGTAGGACATCGGAAGAAGTCTGTGCGAAAGCCAAGTGCCTCGTGTTGGCCTCAGTTGATGGTGCAAACCAGAGGCAGCACGAGAAGATGGACTTAGTTTCTATCTTCCTCCATAACAAAGATTTATATGGAGAGCAATCTTGTATCGCAAGATATGAGACCTCGAACGAATTACTTCCAGCGAGGTTGGCTATCGGGTCATCTGTAGGGGAAAACGTCCTTACAGAGACCAGCTCTTTTGAGCTCTCGGACCTGAAGACCATGTTGAAGAACGGGTCACTTAGTTCAACAGTCTCTACCTACTACCCTGAAGGAAACCAGGGAAGTAGAAAGAAAGAGAAGGGCAGAAGTTTCGGGACTGGATGTAGTAAAAGAGGGATGTTCCTATTGTTACAGGAATGAACATTGGCAGAAGGATTGCAGGGCTTGTATAGCCAGTAGCCAGAATTCGAAGTATGTTGTGGCTTCGGCTTCGGGTGTGTTTGTGATAGAGAACTGTATGTCAGTTAACCCTACTTCCTGGGTATTGGATACCGGATCAGGATCTCAGGATCTGTAATTCGTTACAGGCTCTGAGAAACCGTAGGGTTATCAGGAAAGGTGATATGACTCTCAGGGTTGCTAACCGAATGAGCATGTATGCTGAATCCGTAGGGGAATATCATCTTGGACTGACAACTGGGCAGATATTGATTCTGCGTAACTGTTTTTATGTACCAGGTGCGACTTGTAATATCATATCTGTATCCTTACTTTCTAGGGAAGGATATGATTTTACTTTTGTAAGCGATGTAGTAAATATCCACCTAAATCAAGTTCTGATTGGGTCAGGTACATTGGAAAACGGTATATACGTATTAAATCAAGCTCAGATTTTCAGTGTCCAGAACACACTTAAAAGAAATTCTCCGGAAACAAATCAGGCTTTCTTATGGCATTGTAGACTGGGTCATATTAATGAGACACGGTTAACAAAGTTACATAAAGAGGGATACTTGAATCCGTTCGAGTATCAGTCTTATGCCACTTGTGAATCTTGTCTCATGGGAAAGATGACAAAGACTCCGTTCACTGGACATGGAGAAAGAGCGAGCGAGCTCTTGGGACTCATACACAGTGATGTGTGTGGTCCAATGTCTACACATGCGTGAAGTGGTTATTCATACTTCATTACTTTCACAGATGATTTCTCTAGGTATGGGCATGTCTTCTTGATGAAGCACAAATCCAAGGCCTTTGAGAAATTTCAGGAATACAAGAATGAAGTTGAAAAACAAACAGGCAAAAGTATCAAGACACTGAGATCTGATCGAGGTGGTGAATACTTGAGTGACGAGTTTCTGGACTACTTAAAAGAGAATGGAATTCTCTCTCAGCGTACTCCTCCATACACACCACAACACAACGGTGTATCGGAAAGACGGAATCGAACCCTATTGGATATGGTTCGTTCCATGATGAGTAAGGCTGTGTTGCCGCGATCTTTCTGGGGTTATGCACTAGAAACAGCTGCATATCTCTTAAACAAGGCTCCAACCAAGACTGTACCTACCACCCCATATCAGATGTGGAGTGGGAAGAAACCCTGTCTTAAGTATCTTAAGACATGGGGATGTCCAGCTTTTGTAAAAAAGCAGCATGCGGACAAGCTCGAGGCACGCTCAGTATTGTGTAAGTTTGTGGGATACCCAAAGAACTCTAGGGGGTATTTTTTCTATTCCGCAGAGGAACAAAAGGTTTTTGTTTCTCAGCATGCCCACTTCTTGGAAACTGAATTTTTAGAAAATCAGATAAGTGGGAGCGCAATAGAACTGGAAGAAATTCCAGAACCACAAGCTATTACTAAAAGCTTGGAGGAACCAGAAGTTTCAAGAGAACCGGACATCCCAGTGCCACTCCGCACGAGTAGTAGGCAGTCTCATCCGCCCGAGAGATACTACGGTTTTCTCATAGACAGGGATAGAGAGGATTGCACCATTGACTATGGTGAGCCTACTAGCTTTCAGCAAGCCATTCAGAGCGGTGACTCAGTAAAATGGCTGGATGCAATGTGGACCGAGATGGAGTCCATGTACACCAACAAAGTTTGGACTTTGGACTTTGCTCCAGAAGTGGTAAAACCTGTAGGCTGCAAATGGATCTTCAGAAAGAAGATTGGTGTAGATGGGCAGGTTGAAACCTATAAAGCTAGACTTGTTGCAAAGGGTTTTCGTCAAAGACCTGGTTTGGAATATGACGAGACCTTTTCTCCAGTGGCTATGCTCAAATCCATTCGGATCCTTCTTGCCATTGCTGTCTTCCACGATTATGAGATCAGGTAGATGGACGTAAAGACTTCTTTCCTAAATGGAAATTTGGAAGAGTGCGTCTTTATGGATCAGCCAGAGGGATTCATTCAAAGTGGGAGCAGCGGTAAAGTGTGCAAGTTGCTCAAGTCCATCTATGGACTGAAGCAGGCATCGCGGAGTTGGAACATCTGCTTTGATGATACTGTTAAGGAATTCGACTTTATCAAGAACCCAGATGAACCATGCATTTACAGTAAGATTGTAGGGAGAACTGTGGTATTCCTCGTCTTGTACGTGGATGACATTCTCCTAATAGGAAATGATATTCCTATGCTACAGTCAGTCAAAGGATTCTTGTCACAGAGGTTCTCCATGAAGGACCAGGGCGATGCCAACTACATTCTGGGGATCCAGATCAATCGTGATAGATCTAAGAGGATGTTGGGACTTTCACAGTCAAGGTACATCGACACCATACTGAAAAGATTTAGTATGGAAGATTCCAAGCGCGGTAATTTACCGGCTTGTCACGGGATCACCCTCTCCAAAGAGATGTCTCCAAAGACTGATTTGGAAAGGGATCGCATGTCTATTATACCCTACGCTTCTGCGGTAGGCTCTATAATGTATGCGATGTTATGTACCAGACCATATGTAGCATACGCATTGAGCGTTGTAAGCCGGTATCAGTCGAACCCAGGGGAGAAACACTGGATAGCGGTAAAGAACATTCTCAAGTACCTGAGAAGGACTATGGAGATGTTCTTGGTGTATGGCGGAAAAGACCTCCAGATCGAGGCCTTTGCTGACTCCAGCTTCCAGAGTGATAAGGATGACTCCAAGTCCATGTCGGGTTATGTCTTTACCCTCAATGGAGGGGCGGTTTGCTGGAAGAGTTCCAAGCAAGAGACCGTTGCTGACTCAACTATGGAAGCGGAGTATATAGCTGCTTGCGATGCCGCAAAGGAAGCTGTCTGGATGAAGAAGTTCCTCACGGAGTTTCAGGTGGTTCCTACCAGTGTTGATCCAATACCGCTGTATTGTGACAACAACGGTGCTATAGCTTTAGCGAAGGAACCCAGGTCCCATCAGAAGTCCAGGCACATTTTGAGGCGGTACCACCTGATCAGGGAGATCGTAGATCGCCGAGAGATCGAGGTGAAGAGAGTAAATACGGAAGATAACACTGCAGATCCATTCACGAAGGCCATACCCCAGACTCAGTTCGAGCGGCTGATCGAGATGATAGGTCTTCGATACGCCAGTACATGGCCCTAGTGCAAGTGGGAGATTGTTAGTGTATATGCCCTAGAGGCCATTACTGTATCATACTAGCTTGTATATTACTTAATGGAAGCTTGGGATATTCACAGTTGTATAGACAATCTTGCTCAAAATGGTAGTATGCTACTTGGTTTGTTTCTACATCAATATGTGCATGTGTTTCTTTTAGCATATCGCTTATACATATTAGTAGAGCCCTTAGGATCTTTGCTTGATTACCAGCGTTGTGATGGCAGTCACACTAATGGGGGCTGGGTAATCTACAAGCACATCCTTATACAGGTCCCTAGTCGTAGGACTATCGAGACGGGGCATCGATACTCCGCAGTAGACTAGCGTATACGCTTCTCATCCCAGCTCGGGAGGTGGTCTGTCCCACAGCCATCAGTACGTCGTACTGGAGATAGTATGCGGGTGCTCGTTAGGTTATGAGTACATTGGACATGACTCGTCGGGAATTTCTGGTTGGTATTATACCTATCGTCAGTTATCAGTTCCCAGGTGACATGAGTACAGCTTAGTTCGCTGACTTGACACTGTCACTTCGCCTCGAGTGTGTTCCCACTGTACTTAGATTACTATCCTACCACGGCTCAAAGGAGTCATGCAAACAGGTAGTAGTTGGGTGCAGTCCCGAAGCACTTGGAGGCAGTGACGGTTAGACAAGATTCGTCTCTCCCGGTATTGGGGGTTGACATCACGCTGTGTCTAGGAGAGCCATTACACGAGTAGTCCCTGGCCAGGGCAAGCGAGATATACTGGTAGGTTTCCAGTGTTATCTTAGAGTGTTCTGGGCTTCACTCCGACACGACTTGTACCGCTATTGGGGGACTGACGTTCACCACCCCCTAGGCCCGCCATGCGATATATCAGACGAACAGACCGGACTGTACGAAGATTGTCACATACAGGCTCAGTAGGAGTTCAGATGGGTTTATCTCATCGGCCTTCTTATCGACATCTACCTGGGGACCGTTACGTACAGCTAGTACCGCTTGCGGTCTGTGGTTAAACCCACTGCCTGCGTAGTGTCGAGTCTTTAGAGTCCCACACAGAGAGTTTCCCTGCACTGAGCTAAACGTGTAGAGGCCGTATGGTTTTACGGCAGGGCTGCGATCACTTACGTACACTTCTGTGCGTATGATGTTCGGGCAGGCAATACTAGTGGGCTTTGGTTTAAGCCGGATCCTAGTATTGCACGGATGGATCTGTTTTGTCTTCTGTGCATTCGCATTCTACGGAATGCGGATGCAGGTGTGTATGCACAGTTTTGAGGAGCGATAAAGGAGGTGGTGCCCCATTAGGGTTTTGGCAGTTGCTTCGGCCAAAACCGCTATGTGGCAGGCTCATTAGGGTTTTGACAATTCGTTCGGTCAAAACCATTATGAGCCGGAGACATTATTTTACTAATCCTTTTTGTGATAATTTGTGATGGCTAATTGCATTGACCATTTGACCACCATGACCTCTCTTGACTTTGTTGACCCGTTGACCGGAGTTGACCATTGACCTTCATGAGAGGTCTACACTCTTCTTTGGATTTTCTTTTTCTTTTTGATTATGAAAATGGTCAATTCAATATAGCATCAACTTTATCATGATAGGATTGGTAATGATGTTGTTTTACTATTATTGCAACCATGGTGCCTTTTTTCTTTAGTTGATATTTTTCATTATTCTTTTCTCATTCTCTCTCTTGCAAGTGAGAAGAAAGAAAGAAAGCTCCATGGTTGCTTGATCTCCTTCATCTTCCTCCTCTTGAAATATTCTTTTAATCTCATGTGTTGAGAGAAAAAGAATCCACATAGACAAATACTTCCATCAACATCCTCTACATAACCTAGGACTTCAAGACTAGCAATCTTGTTGCCCTATTTGCCTCGGCTCGAGGTGGAGCTCGTTGTACATCTCTCGGGTGGATCGTCTTCGACTCAAGAAGGCCGCGGAGGTGACCAAGATCCGGATCGACCCTCGGAGCGTGGATGGACGAGCCGGACAGCGGAGAGAAGACCCGAAGGACCGGTTTCAAGAGGTATTATTTCTACGGCATAGTAGTTAACGCCTCTCGTAGTTTGCTAGTTTCTAGTTTAGCAAAGATCCGGCTTTTAGTCCATGTTGTCTTTGCGCCAAAAAATTGTTTTTCGCCGTTTCCGCCTCCCCGTAAGAACCGGGGTGAGCAACGTGTACTTACAGCTAGTAGTTAGGTTAATGGCCCGATCCAGGATTTTAGTGCGCGGTGGTGCCAGTTTTCTAGTTTGAAAAGTTTTTCGTTTCCGCATTCCGGCGTCGGATTGACGGCCGGGGCGCCGCCGTGCACTTACATATATGTATATATATACACACACACATGGGCATGGGACTATGTGTGTGTATATATATATATATATATATATATATATATATATATATATATATATGTATACATATACATGGATTATGAGGATAATATATGATATTTGGGGATGAGTCGACGAGTTTGGGCTTGAGGCCATGAGAACGGCGATATGGCGTGGTTCGTATTATGAGATACGACATGATGTTTAGCGGGTCCTTTAGACGTGGTGTTTTCATACATACGTATGCATATACATAGATGGTATCAGAATGTACTAGACGTAGATCAGTACCCCCAGATCATGATATATGATGAAAAGGATACCAGATGAATAATGAGATAAATGTGATATTGACCCGTACCCAGATTTGGGATGCCATACGATGGATTTACCGTACGAGCTATATTGATGATAGATCCGCACTCTTGACTCGAGAATGTCATATTATATAGGGTATCGTATGGGATACTATTGAAGCGGGATCACCAATTATTATATATATTTATGTATCGACTCAGCTTTAGGTGGTTTCCTTACCTTTTGATTAGACTGTTAGATTAGACCTGTAGTTTACTATATGACTCATATTAATTATTGCATATTCATTATTGTTGTGCTTATTATTCAGCTCCCGCATATTATTGCTGTTCGCATCGCATTGCATGCTTATATTGTGTTTTCATATGTTAAGATTGAAATCATGCTGTCAGGACACCAGCACCATTACCGATGATGCGTATGTTCCACATACACTTACTTGCCGGCTCACACACATCATCATCGGTAATTGCCATGGCACGTACACTTTAGAGAATATTATTTCATTGACATAGCTATTTAGCTGATAGTTTCGACATGGTATTAGCGTACTTGTTTTTATATGCTAGTTTAGACATTGCATTTATTACTTGCTATTTCATGCATATTATTATTCACTGTCATGCATTTTTATTTAGGGCCAGTCCGGATTGCCGGAGCCCAATGCTTTTAAATTCATTGTTATTTATTCTCGAGATTTGGGTTTTCCATGAGATTTATAGATTTGGAGAAACCGCAAGATTTTATAAAACTGATTATCATTTTAAAATGAAAGTTACGGTTTTCTCATGATATGATTTGAGATTGTCCACTATGAGTTTTCTCTGCTCTTGAGCGATATCATACACCCAATTCAAGGAGGAGTAGAGTCCGTCTGTGGGTGCATGGTGGACCCGGTGCGGTACCCCGGGGCAAGAAGATCACAGTTGATCGGCGTTGAGCCTGTGACAGGGGAGCATTGCTGACCGGTGATTGTATTAAGACTCGTCGGATATCCGGAGGATACCGATCGGAGTTGGGCCAGTCCAGATAGCCGGAGCTCACGGGCCAGTCCGGATAGCCGGAGCGCCAGATATTGATATTGAGCTATTGAGATATTATGATATGGGCCAGTCCGGATAGCCGGAGCCCTAGATATTGAGCTATTGGGATTTATGTTTTGTGTCGATCCTAGACACTGATTTATGTTGATTTCATTGATGATACCTCATTTTAAATTACAGAAATCTCACTAAAACAAGAAAATAGTTTCACATTTATATGTATTCTGTTTTCATGCATTCATACCTCTTATTTGTGATATATTGCTACCTGAGGCACTGACACGAGCACACGGGATTACACTTATGTATAGATGTATACCTTTGCCACCTTATCATGCTTCAGACTTTATCATATTGAGCTTATATATATTATTGATCGTATTGACCTAGGATTGAGTCATACATACGATTTCTGCTCGGTGATGTTTTCTACTCACGAGTTGGCAACCCATCCCCGTTGTGCCACAGTTTCTTGCAGGTTTTGTCGTACAAGTTTCGTGCTGCTTTGCTTCCACACTGCTTCCATTCCGGGTGATTTGCTTTGGTAGGTGGGTTCACTTGTATCGTGACCACCATTGTACTTTATTTTATTCATTGTATCTAGTAAACTCCATCAACCAGACATGTATATTTATTTCAGACTTAGAGACCAGTTGTATTATTATTTTGACCTTAGAGTCGCGCGTTGTATTATTTTGGTTTTCATGATGATTTGAGTTTCCTTTTTGAGTTTGATCCTCGTCCTTCGGCGTTGTATATTATATTGCTTGCGTGTTTGTGGCCGTCGATTGACGAAGAGCTAGCTCCTGCTTGGGGATGCCTTTTTATATATTATGCATATTGTACCCCTTTTTGGGGCCAGTATTTACAAAGGAAACTCTGCCGAAATTTTCAGAAAAGACTTGAAGTTTAAAAACGCATAATTCGGCTTATGCTATTAAAACCACTTGCTTTTAAACAAGTATTCCTTCATTTATTATTTAAAATGGTTTTAGATTTCTGTGCTTTTGGCTTACTTGAATTAGATGTGGTCTGATTGATTCGAATTCTTGTTGTGTGTTTAAGAAAATGTATAGAATCACAATCAAAGAATTATTTGACCGCAATCAACTACGGTGTCGGATGTAGATCGTTAGCGAGTGCGGATCGTCCACAGGGATTGTGCGATTCGTTTGTATTTTGATTTGTTTGAATCGAAAAGTTAATAGAAAAGAAAAGAAAACACGATTCAAGATTTTTATCGATGGTTTCAAGTATCACTATTCTAATCAAGAATCAAGAAAATGATAAATATCGAGAATCGAGTTTCGATAGAATTCCAATCACTTTAGGGTTTCAAGATTTGAAGTAAAGCTCGTAGGAATCGAGTAAATTGTAGATGTGATGAAGATTCAAGATTACGATTTCTTATCTAGTAACAAATTGATGCTAAATCGATGTCGAATTTATCGAGGATCAAGGATCTTGCGAGGAATTAGGGTTCCTCATCCTATCCTTTGTCCTTTCGATGAATAACATTCACTAGATAGCTTCTTAAAAGTCGAATGATCAATTGTCAATCTCTAGATCATGCGGAAGGAATCAAGAACACATTCGCATCGATCTAGATCATCGATCAATCGATTTTCAAGAATTTACAATTGTTTTAAGACTTAAGAAAACGTTTAACAATTCATCAACATCATCATTTTACAATTGTTTCGATTCCTCCACGAGCGGAGTTTTATTCAAGCATCATCACAAAGTACATATTCAAGAATCAAAATGAATCATAATGCTTGAATTGAAATGTAAACAAGTTTAAAGAATCATCACCTTTATTACAACAACAAGTAGTTACAACTCTCGAGATTTACAAGAGGTAGGAACTTCGCTCATTGAATCTTGCATCGCTCGGCTTCTTGAGTCTTGGATCGCTTCGATCTCGTGCTCCGTTGAATACCGGCTCTGCTTCTAAAGGATCTTTGAAGACTTGCTTTGCTTGATCTCCATGGATCTTGAATTGGGTATTTCTAGATTGGATTAGGGTTAGGGTTTGGAGGTGGCAAGAATGTGGGTAGATGAAGAACTAGGGTTTCTAATCAACAACTAATGATCAACCCACAAAATTGATTTTCAATATATGAGATGATTTCTAAGATGAGCCTAGGGGTCTATTTATAGGTTTTCCAAACCGTAGGTCTAGGTTTTGAATTTGCAATTCCCTCCAAAAGTTTGTTGTAAGTTAGTTAGGAGCTTAGCTTAGGCTTTAAGCTAGGAATGTTTTAGCTTAGAAACCCTAGTTTGCTGAACTGGCAGAAGCTTCTAGAGTCTTCTGGAAAATGTAGAGTCTTGAAGAGCTGTAGGAGCTGAGGTGGAAGTTTTAGGCTGAAGCAGAGGGGGTGAAGTGGCAGCGCCGCCGCGGAACCGCGGCTCAAGGCGGCTCCGGCCGCGGTTCCGCGGCCAAGTAGGCTCCTTGGTGCTTCATACTTTCAGTGTTGCTTCCTGATGTCTTAAATGGTACTTTCTGATATGTTGAATCTCTGAATGCTTCTTAGATCAATGCCAGATTCCAAATCCTTGAGTTGTCGTATTTTAACAGTCTTCCTTTTGTAAATTTGACCGATCTTCTGTAATGTCCTGCATAGACTTCGAAACACAAGTTGCGATATATAGGAATGATGCCATGCTATGAAATGCAGTCAATTTCCTTTATAGTGCCGGTTTTAGAGTCTAACACATGTAATCTGATATTTAACGACTGTTTTGCTAATATGTGCTATATGCATGCCGAACACTTCTTGATGAGTGCAAATGATAGGGAAATTCCCGGTTAAAAGATGCAGTATTTTCGACTGATCAAATTCCCCCAAACTTATTTTCGATCATCTCGAGCGAAATTTTTATTAAAAAGAGAAGGAGAAAATAAAGAAAGAGAAAAACTAAGTAGCACACTTTCGTAGGCAACATGATTGCACTGAGCACGTGCAACAAGCCTTTAAACCTCTAGGTGTCCCTAGTAGGAGGAGTGTTGTCTCCTGAGGGTTTTCAGCGGATTGCACCCACAAAATCCAATAATAAAAGAAAGATCATGAATATTACATTTAAAGAAAAGAATTGTAAAAGAAAAGCTTCGAAAATTAGGGTTTCCAACTAAGCTAGCTTTTCGGTTGTCATGATCCCTATCTTAATAGTCATGAAAAGATGTTAGAAATCACGTCCTCCCTCAATAAAACATCGTCTTATTTTTCATTCCTATCTTTCATCCAAACATCGATCATATAACCCTGCGTGTGTGTAAAGGACATCCCTACACTCGGAGAATTCAATTCAAGCCATCATACTCTTGCCCATCAGCCTCAGTACTTTTTAATTAATGAATATTTAGATGAGATTGCTCACACACTTTCATGCGACCCTTAATACTTCTTGAGGTACTAACCGACCGATTACTCATGTGCTTGCTTACTTGGTGTATTTTCCTCGTCTTGCACCACCTAAGGCTTAGCAGTGACTCCCAGACCAGTTAGCCTTAGGGCACTAGGTGAAGAGGCACCCTCGCTATATTTTTTTATTGCTGCCTTGGCGATAACAAAACCAGTGTCCATTTTTCTCACCACTTTATATTTTCTTCATTTTTTTTATTTCCTTCATACTTTTGGCTTTAAGACAAGAGCATTTCAAGGTATCCTCTACTATCCCAGGCTTTAAGACGTGTGTAAGTGCGAATAGCAGGGTATCAACGTTCAAAATGTTTGGTTTCCAGAATAGAAACTATTTTTCAGACTTATTTTTATCCTCAGATTAGTGACGTCCTTCATCTTACTAACACTTGGGACAACGGCTCATAACTACTTATTACTAGTTCGTATAAGAAAACTTCTAATTTTCTTGGTTTTCTTAAATTTTCTAATCTCATGGATGTAATTTTTCACTATCTAAACTTTCATTATCTTATTTATGTACAAAAAATGTTAAATATTAAAATATTTTTATATTTTGAAAATTTTAAATTTTTATGGATTTTGAATTTTTTTAAATTTTTATAAGTTTTTAAAGAAATGTTTTGTGCTTATGCAAATGATATGCAAATGATGCAAAAATAAGCACAAACCTCCCCCAAACTTGTTTTCAACAGTGTCCTCACTGTTGCCAACAACTATATCTACAAAACCTATAAGTCTGGGAGGAATTATTAGTGGGGGCAAAATATATAAGTGAAGAACCTCCCCCAAACTTACTCTTTGCACTCACCTCCATTCAAAAAGATGATGCAGTGATATCAAGGATATGAAGGTGAGACGGAGGAATTTTAATCCAAATAAAATGGCTCCTGTAAGAACAGGAGCTCCTCCGTGGGGTCAGTCGAAAAATATGGCTTTAGTCTATGTCCATTCACTTTGAAAGATGTGCCGTTTTTAACATTTTCTACTTCTACTGCCCCGTGCGGGTATACAGTCCGCACAACAAAAGGTCCCTTCCACCTAGATCGGAGCTTATCCGCGTGAAGGTGTAATCGTGAATCATAAAGAAGGACTTGTTGACCAGGTGAAAATGTTTTCCTCAAAATGTTTTTATCGTGAAAAACCTTAGTCCTATTCTTTATGATTACAGCGTTATCATAAGCTTCATCGCGGAGTTCACTTAGCTCATTAAGTTGCAGCTTCCGAAAGTTGCAGGCTTGGTTTAGATCAAAATTTATTTCCTTAATAGCCCACAATGCTTTATGCTCAATCTCGACGGGCAAGTGACATGCCTTCCCAAACACTATCCTATATGGAGACATCCCTAGGTCGGTTTTAAATGCAGTTCGGAATGCCCAAAGAGCATCCGTCAGTTTGGTCGACCAGTCTTTTCTATTCTTAGCAACAGTCTTCTCCAGGATTAGTTTGATCTGTCTGTTTGAGATCTCAGCTTGCCCGCTCGTTTGGGGATGATAGGGTGTAGAAAGTCGATGGTTGATTGAGTATTTCCGCATCAGAGTCTCAAAAGACCTGTTGCAGAAATGTGTCCTATTATCGCTAATAATAGCGCGTGGGTGTCCAAATCGTGAAAAGATATTCTCTTTCAAGAACTTAATGACAACTTTCCTGTCATTAGTGCGACATGGAATGGCTTCAACCCACTTTGAGACGTAATCAACCGCCAGCAATATGTACAAATTCCCAAAGGAATTGGGAAAGAGACCCATAAAATCAATGCCCCAAACATCGAATATTTCAACAACCAGAATGGGTTGCTGAGGCATTTCATTTCTCCGGGAGATTCTACCCGTGTACTGACATTGTGTACAGGTTTTGCAATAGTCAAATGCGTCCTTGAATAAGGTCGGCCAATAAAATCCACATTGCAAAACCTTTTGCGCTTCTTTTTAGGACCGAAGTGACCCCCACAGGCCTGATCATGACAAAAAGAAAGAACACTCTTGAACTCTTCTTTCGGGACACACCGGCGAATGATCTGATCAGGACAATACTTAAACAAATATGGATCATCCTAGTAAAAGTGTTTTACTTGGGATAGAAAACGGTATTTGTCCTGTTTTGACCAATCGCTGGGTATAAGTCCCGTGACAAGATAGTTCACAATATCCCTGAACCATGGTTCATTGGATACGCTCAAGAGTTGTTCGTCAGGAAACGAATCATTGATCGGCAGGGTCACAGGGGAAGAAGAGATGCGTGAAAGATGGTCGGCTACTACGTTTTCACATCCTTTCCTATCTTTGATAACAAGATCAAATTCTTGTAACAGAAGGATCCAACGTATCAGTCGACCTTTTGCATCTTTCTTCGCCAGAAGATGTTTTAAGGCGGAATGGTCAGTGTACACAACTATAGGAGAGCCAATTAAGTAAGGCCTGAATTTTTCTAATGCAAATACAACCGCTAAAAGTTCCTTTTCGGTGGTTGTATAATTGATTTGTGCATCATTCAAGGTCTTACTTGCATAGTATATCACGTGTGGCATCTTTTCAATGTGCTG
Source organism: Agapanthus africanus (assembly GCA_030015575.1). Taxonomy (NCBI): domain Eukaryota; kingdom Viridiplantae; phylum Streptophyta; class Magnoliopsida; order Asparagales; family Amaryllidaceae; genus Agapanthus; species Agapanthus africanus. Next base: position 458,073,881 of record JASDDO010000012.1, on the reverse strand, counting down.
TCCTAAGACTGCACCTACTGCAAAGTCGGATGCGTCACACATCAGCTCAGAGGGTTAGTCCTAATTTGGAGACGATAGAACGGGGGCTGAAGTGAGTGAGTGTTTAAGTGAGTCGAAAGCTGTCTCACAATCCGAGTCAAAATGGAAGGTTGTATCCTTGGCCAGGAGAAGAGTTAAAGTTCTAGCAATTTTGCTAAAATCCTTAATAAATCTCCTATAAAAGCCCGCATGGCCAAGGAAAGATCGAATATCTTTGACGCTTTTGGGATGAGGGAGGTTTTGAATGACATCTATCTTAGCTCTGTCAACCTCAATGCCTTTCTGTGAAATAACATGTCCAAGAACAATTCCTTCTTGGACCATGAAATGACATTTTCCCCAGTTCAAAGTTAAGTTCTTCTCTTTGCAATGAGTAAGAACTGCGTCAAGATTCGATAGACAATCAGAAAAAGAGTCTCCAAAAATTAAGAAATCATCCATAAAGATCTCCAGAAAATTCTCTACCATATCATAGAATATCCTCATCATACACCGCTGAAAGGTAGCGGGAGTATTGCATAACCCAAAGGGCATGCGACTGTAAGCAAAGGTACCAAAAGGACAAGTAAAAGTGGTTTTATCTTGATCCTTTTTGGCGATGGGGACCTGATTATAGCCTGAGTATCCATCCATAAAGCAATAATACTCTCTTCCTGCTAAGCGTTCCAGCATTTGATCAATGAATGGTAGAGGAAAGTGGTCTTTCCTCGTGGCAGCATTGAGTTTTCTATAATCAATACATACACGCCACCCAGTTTGGGCGCGTGTCTGAATCAACTCATTCGCCTCATTGGTTATAACAGTGATGCCGGATTTCTTAGGAACGACATATATAGGACTCATCCATTGGCTATCGGAGATGGGGTATATAATACCATTATCTAGGCATTTGACGATCTCTTTCATCACTGCTTCCTTCATGACGGGATTCAACCGTCTCTGTGGTTCTCGGGTTGGTCTGGCATCATCCATCACATGTATATGATGTTCTACTATCAAGGGACTGATCCCTTTGATGTCCGCCATAGTCCAACCAAACGCCTCTTTGTTAGATCTCAATACCGATAAAAGTGCATTCTCTTGCTCTGATACTAGAGAAGCGGACATTATAACCGATAAAGAATCCTTCTCACCTAAATAAGCATATTTAAGATGAGAAGGTAAAATTTTGAGATCTAATTTAGGAGGAGAAATGATAGAAGGAGGGGTCATCGAATGATTTTTGGAATTACAAAGAAGCTCAGAGCCTGTGAAAGATACAGACTCGGGTGGAGAAAAGTCAGGAGTGCAGGACTCAAGTGTAGGAAAAGTGTCCTCACTAAGATCATGTATGAGATCAAACAGGGATGTGGTAATGTCGTCGAGATCTGTAAAGCAAAGTTCCTCAGCTCCGCAACTATCGGGAGCGATCTCGTGGACATAGCACACATCTAGAATATGAGCAGAGGGTTCTGATGGCTGACTTCCAACTTTGTAGATGTTTAGTTCAATGGTCATATTTCCAAATGATAAGTTCATTGAACCATTTCTACAGTTAATAACAGCGTTGGAAGTGGCAAGGAAAGGACGACCCAGAATCATCGGAATTTGGCCCTGGGGGTTTACTACAGGCTGTGTGTCGAGTACAATGAAGTCTACAGGGAAAACAAATTCCCCGACCTTTATCAACACATCCTCTAGTTCACCCCTTGGTTTGGTGATTGAACGGTCTGCTATTTGGAGAGTGCAGTGAGCAGGTTTCAACTCTCCAATTCCTAGTTGCTCATATACAGAATATGGAAGTAGGTTAACACTTGCGCCAAGGTCTAAAAGAGCACGATTTATGTTTTTACCCCCAATAGAAATCGATATTGTAGGACATCCTGGGTCCTTTCGTTTCTTTGGTAGCTGGGGGATAAAAGCAGTGCTAATATTATTAGACATAAAGACCTTCTTCGGCACTTGAGTCTTCCTCTTCCTAGTGCACAAGTCCTTAAGAATTTTCGCATCAGTGGGGACTTGTTGAATCGCATCTAGGAGAGGGATGTTGATGTTAACCTGTTTGAACATTTCCATAATTTTCTCCATATGAGGACTCGTTCTGTTACCCCTTAACAGATTCGGGTAAGGAGCTTTCGCAATAAGCGTCGGGTCCATCATAGGAGAAGGAAGAGGGGGTAGACGAGATCCCAAAAGAGGTGTGGGGATCGTCTGTGGAGAACTAGAAGGGCTATACTGAGGTGTCGAGCCTAGTGGGAAATGGAGAATAGGCTCGCGAGAAGGAGGTGGGGTAGAAGAACAAGGATCAGAAGAAGAAGTGTGTGTGTGAGGAAAGGCCTCAGCCGGGGTGTTTTTGATAGGATTTTCAATATCATCAATTCCTTCCCCGACATGGTTATTCAGCACTCTTCCTAATCTCAACGTTGTGACGACATTTACATTGTAATGCCCAGGATTTGGTAGGGGTTGAGAAGGAAGTTTTCCTTTTTCTCTCGCATTCATTTTGGCTTTAAGTCGTGCAATTTCAGCTTCCATCGATCTGATACTCTCAGCTTGGGACGCTGAGTTTTTCTTTATCTCACTGACGGAAGATCTAACCTCAGCCGAAACCTCTATGAAATTTGATCAAAGTGATTTCATGGTTTTAGTGAATTGAGAGAATTCGTCAGAACAGGACAACTGCATAGGATTAGACTGTGCAGGAGTGTTGACCTGGTTTTGGAAATTTTGTGACTGGTAGGGGTGCTGAGTGAGTTGAAGTGGTTGCTGTTGTGGAGGGAGAGCCCTTTGAAAATTATTTTGGCTTGGAACCGTGTTTTGAGACTGTTGTTGGTTCCAAGCAAAATTCGGGTGATTTCTCCAACCCTGATTGTACGTGGAAGAATATGGATCGTTTCTAGGTCTTTGAAATGCGGCATTTGTATGCTCATGACCTTGAAACTGAGAGTTTAATGGACATTCTTCCCTTAAATGAGACGGATCAGAACAGCAGCCACATACAGTTTTGGAGAGCGACATTGGGTTTAGGGAGGCTGCTGAAAATTTGTGTTCCATAGCGTCGAGCTTCTTTTGCATTGCTGCCATCTCAGCTCGAACACCTATGGATACATCTATTTGATGTACGCCACCCCTATTCAATGATTGGGTTCCACTCTCCCACTGTAGTGATTTTTCAGCGAACTCTTCTAAAAATTTCCATGCTTCCCCATCATCTTTAGTCATAAAAGTACCTTGACACATGTTTTCAAGGTTCTGTTTAGTGTTTGGGTTAATGCCCTCATATATGATTCGGCAAAGATCCTATCTCGGGATGCCGTGATGAGGACATTGAACCAATAGATCCTTGAAACGTTCAAAGCATTTAGAGAATGGTTCAGTAGGGAGCTGGGCAAATTGATTCAGTTCGCTACGGATTCTAGCTGTCTTTTGCATCGGGTAAAATTTCTTAAGGAATGCCGCGACGAATTCTTTCCAATTCGTGATTGAATGTGCAGTAGTGTTATATAGCCACTTCTCGGCTATATCGCACAAAGTAAATGGAAGAAGTCATAGACGCATAGCATCCGCAGAAAGTTGTGACGTACCCATCATCGCGCATACGTTTTCAAATTTGGTAATGAAAACGTAAGCGTCCTCAGTCTCGAGTCCATGGAATTTGTGGTTTCGAGTGAATAAGTGTTGAAAACCCGTGTTTTTTGGCTATTTTTAGTGAAAAAACGTGGGTTTGAGCTTTTTAAAAGGTTAATGTATTGGGGTTTAATTTCAAAATTATCCCCATTGGCTGGTGGAATAGATAAGCAGTTCGAAAGAGGGCCTCGCAGTGGATAGCACCTCTCTTGGAGAGAAATGCGGGGTGGATTCTGCGCACCAACGGACGGCGGCAGATTAGGGTTAAAGAAATTCGATGGAGGTGGATCCATCTGTGGGTGTGGTGGTGGGTAAAGAAGAAGTAAATGGAGAAATACCGACTTCGGAGTCGATAAAGGGTACGCGGACTAAACGGGCACTAGAATCCCGTGTCCAGCCTATCTTGTACTAAAAAGGGTTAGTACAAGTGGTAGCGTGGCTTTATAATTAGGGAAAAGAATGAATGTGATTGGTGTTTGTTTTGAAAAATGGACGGATTTTTGAAAATATGATGCAACACAACAAATGCAACACACAAAACCCTAATTCTAGGGGTCGCCTAGGTCAGATCTCTAGACCGCTCCTAACTGCCAGAAGACAAGACACAGGATAAATCCTCCACTGCCTCTTTGTCTATTCTGTGGCCAGGTAAGTGCCAGGTAAGTGGGAGGTTCTCCACTACGTAAGTAGTGGGCCTAATTAAGTAACCACTAGCCTTCGACACACTTACCTAGACACCACAAGAGAAACGTGGATAAGCAATGAATTACCCACGGCCTTCTTCTGTCCTAAGTGAGCGCGACGGTCCTTAGAGTCATCTCTAGATTTCTTTTAGTTAATTTGGGTAAATGCGGATGCAAATTTTGCGATTTTTGGGGCCTAGGAAGGGTAATGAACTCCCTACCTAATCTGGATTTGGTCTTTGCCCGTTAATGTCCGTATTAATTATGCAAACAACCACAAGAATCAAAACAAGCACAATTTAATTTTTCTATTTGCGCGCTGCGATTATTTGCAAAGAAACCTGCAGAAATTTGTTAGTTGGAGCAGAGAGAGAAGAAGATAAGAAAGTAAGAAGTTACCTGAGAAAAATTTGCACAGAGAACCCTTCAGCAAGCCGCGGAACCGCCGCAAATGCTGGCTCCTACCGCGATTTCGCCGCCGTCGGTGATGTTCCCTGCACACAATTTTCACAGAGAGCTTCTGTGTAGTCCCTGAGTCCCCTGGAATTCTCCAAAAAAATTTCCAATTTCACAGCAAGCTCCAGATCTCCTTGCAATGAACCACAACAAATTGTTTTGATTTTTGCGCGAATTTTGATCACAAAATTACAATGGAATAAATCTTTCAATTCAAATTTCAATATAAAACGAATTAGCGCGCGATCCCCGGCAACGGCGCCATTTGATTGATTCGAATTCTTGTTGTGTGTTTAAGAAAATGTATAGAATCACAATCAAAGAATTATTTGACCGCAATCAACTACGGTGTCGGATGTAGATCATTAGCGAGTGCGGATCGTCCACAGGGATTGTGCGATTCGTTTGTATTTTGATTTGTTTGAATCGAAAAGTTAATAGAAAAGAAAAGAAAACATGATTCAAGATTTTTATCGATGGTTTCAAGTATCACTATTCTAATCAAGAATCAAGAAAATGATAAACATCGAGAATCGAGTTTCGATAGAATTCCAATCACTTTAGGGTTTCAAGATTTGAAGTAAAGCTCGTAGGAATCGAGTAAATTGTAGATGTGATGAAGATTCAAGATTACGATTTCTTATCTAGTAACAAATTGATGCTAAATCGATGTCGAATTCATCGAGGATCAAGGATCTTGCGAGGAATTAGGGTTCCTCATCTCCTTTCGATGAATAACATTCACTAGATAGCTTCTTGAAAGTCGAATGATCAATTGTCAATCTCTAGATCATGCGGAAGGAATCAAGAACACATTCGCATCGATCTAGATCATCGATCAATCGATTTTCAAGAATTTACAATTGTTTTAAGACTTAAGAAAACATTTAACAATTCATCAACATCATCATTTTACAATTGTTTCGATTCCTCCACGAGCGGAGTTTTATTCAAGCATCATCACAAAGTACATATTCAAGAATCAAAATGAACCATAATGCTTGAATTGAAATGTAAACAAGTTTAAAGAATCATCACCTTTATTACAACAACAAGTAGTTACAACTCTCGAGATTTACAAGAGGTAGGAACTTCGCTCATTGAATCTTGCATCACTCGGCTTCTTGAGTCTTGGATCGCTTCGATCTCGTGCTCCGTTGAATACCGGCTCTGCTTCTAAAGGATCTTTGAAGACTTGCTTTGCTTGATCTCCATGGATCTTGAATTGGGTATTTCTAGATTGGATTAGGGTTAGGGTTTGGAGGTGGCAAGAATATGGGTAGATGAAGAACTAGGGTTTCTAATCAACAACTAATGATCAACCCACAAAATTGATTTTCAATATATGAGATGATTTCTAAGATGAGCCTAAGGGTCTATTTATAGGTTTTCCAAACCCTAGGTCTAGGTTTTGAATTTGCAATTCCCTCCAAAAGTTTGTTGTAAGTTAGTTAGGAGCTTAGCTTAGGCTTTAAGCTAGGAATGTTTTAGCTTAGAAACCCTAGTTTGCTGAACTGGCAGAAGCTTCTAGAGTCTTCTGGAAAATGTAGAGTCTTGAAGAGCTGTAGGAGCTGAGGTGGAAGTTTTAGGCTGAAGCAGAGGGGGTGAAGTGGCAGCGTCGCCGCGGAACCGCGGCTCAAGGCGGCTCCGGCCGCGGTTCCGCGGCCAAGTAGGCTCCTTGGTGCTTCATACTTTCAGTGTTGCTTCCTGATGTCTTAAATGGTACTTTCTGATATGTTGAATCTCTGAATGCTTCTTAGATCAATGCCAGATTCCAAATCCTTGAGTTGTCGTATTTTAACAGTCTTCCTTTTGTAAATTTGACCGATCTTCTGTAATGTCCTGCATAGACTTCGAAACACAAGTTGCGATATATAGGAATGATGCCATGCTATGAAATGCAGTCAATTTCCTTTATAGTGCCGGTTTTAGAGTCTAACACATGCAATCTGATATTTAACGACTGTTTTGCTAATATGTGCTATATGCATGCCGAACACTTCTAGATGAGTGCAAATGATAGGGAAATTGCCGGTTAAAAGATGCAGTATTTTCGACTGATCATGGTCCTATAGACTTCATCTAATTCAAGTGCCAGTCACGTGCTATTTCGGGTCGTGACACATGTACACCAACAAAGTATTGATTTTGGATGTTTCTCCTGAAAGGGTAAAACCCATAGGGAGCAAGAGGATATTTGAGAAAGATAATTTGGTATAGATGGAAAAGTTGAGACTTTCAAAGCTAAACTTGTAGCAAAAGGTTTTCGTCAACGACCTGGTGTCGACTATGATGAAACCTTTTCTCCTGTCGCTATGCTTAAGTCCATCAGGATCCTACTTGCCATTGCTGAATACCATGACTACGATATCTGGTAGACTGCATGTCAAAACCGCTTTTCTAAATGGTGATTTAGAAGAAAGCGTGTGTATGATACTGCCAGAGGGCTTCGTAGACAGTGGGAGTAGCAGAAGCATGTGCAAGCTGCTTAAATCCATCTACGGGTTGAAGCAGGCATCGCGGAGATGGAACATCTGTTTTAATGAAGCTGTCAAAGAGTTTGACTTCATCAAAAAGATAGGTGAACCATGTATAAATAAGAAGGTTGTAGAGAGTATGGTTGTCTTCCTCGTATTGTACGCGGATGACATACTCTTGATAGGAAAGGGTGTTCCTATGCTATACTTGGTCAAGCACCTCTTATCACACAGGTTTTCCATAAAAGATCTAACTGATGTCTCCTACATCCTGGGGATATAGATCTATAGAGATAGATTTAAATGGATTTGGAATTTTCCCAATCCAGGTATATAGACATCATGCTAAAGGGGTTTAGTATGGATGATTCTAAGTATGGTAATGTATCCGCTTGTTCAGGAATCACTCTCTCCAAAGAGATGTCTCTCGAGACTGATTTAGAGAGGGCTCGCATACAAGGGATACCTTATGTTTTGGCAGACGGGTCAATCATGTATGCGATGTTATGTACCAGACCAGATGTAACTTACTCATTAGGTGTAGTGAATAAGTATCGAAAAGATATTTGGGAAAACCACTGGATAGCTGAAGAACATTCTTAAGTGCTTGAGAAGGACTAAAGAAATGTTCTTAGTGTATGGTAACGGTGAACTCCAGATGGAGTCCTTTACCGATTCGAGCTTTCAGAGTGATAAGGACGACTGAAAGTCAGTCTCAGGTTTTGTCTTCACCCTCAGTGGAGGGATGGTATGTTGGAAGGGTTCCAAGCTATATACCGTAGCAGACTCGTTGATAGAGACTAATTACATCGCTACCAACGATGTTACCAAAGAGGTTGTCTGGATAAATAGAGTTCATGAGATGAACTAGGTTCCTACCATTGGGCATCCAATACCTGTGTATTGTGATGACAATGGAGTTGTGGCTTTGGCCTAGGAACCCCAGTCCCGTCAGAGATCCAGACATATTCTTAGACAGTATCACCTGATCAGGGAGATAGTTGATCTCCGGGAGACCAAGGTCAGGAGAGTTGACATAGAGGATAACGTAGCGGATCCACTCACTGAGGCCATCCCCCAGATGCTATTCGAGAGTCTTTTGGGACGTTGGGTATGAGATACTACAACAACTAGCCTTAGTGCAAGTGGGAGATTGTTAGGAATATGTATGCTCTAGAGGCCATTATTGATGATATAGTGGATGCTTGGACATATATAGAGGAATTTCTTGCTCGACATGATAGTATGCTATCAGGTTACCTTTATCTTAACATGTAGACTAGTATTTATATTGTCTGTCTCTTATATGTTGATAAAGCCCTTAGGATATGTAACTGACTACCAGGATTACAATGAGATCATACTAGTGGGGCCAGGGTGGTCTAAAAGTACATCCTTTAATCAGTTCCTAGTCATGGGAATATCGAGACTAGGGCATCGATATTCCAGAGTAGACTAGTGTGTACGTTTTTTGTCCCTTAGAGGGCAATGGCTGATCCCACAACCATTGGTGTGTGACATTAAAGATTGTACACATGTGCTCATTGGAGAATGCGTACTCCGAACATGACTCGCCGAGCACTCCTATGTAGTAGTATACCTATCATCAGATAGCAGTCCTCTGGCGACACTGGTATATGTTAGTCTGTAGAGCTGAGATCGTCATAGAGTCTTTTGTGGCTCCCACTGTACTTTGATTTCCTCCCTACCACGCTCAAGAGGAGTTGTGTAAACAGGTGGATTTTAGGTACAGTCCCGAGTTACATGGAGGCAATGAGCGATAGGAGGGGTTTCATCTCTCCCGGTATTGGGGGTTGATGTTGCGCTATGCTCGATTGGCTATAACTGGAAGTCCCTGGCCAGGGATGCTGCCGAGATTTACTGATAAGTGTTATCAGTAGTTTCTTGAACCATTATAGGCCAGATATCGGCATGACTTATCATGTTACTGGGGTCTGACGTTTACCACCCCTAGACATGATATGCGACATATCAGACGAAGAGACCAGACTGTACGGTAGTGTAACTGATAGGCTTCATGGAGACTATGGACGATCTTGCTTGTTGATCTTCATATCGCTCAATACCCGGGTAGCCGTTATGTCCAGCTAGTACCGCTGACGGCTTGTAGGTGATTGATGTGATCATCACCTACTGCTGGCGTATTGACGAGTCTTTAGAGTCCCACATAGAAGTTTCCTGGTTCAACCGAAACAAAGTAGGACACCTATGTGATATGTGTGTGGGCCTGATTAAATACGTGTATGTGATACCGTATTTTAATCTGGCAGTTATCTGTTATCGGTTCGGTTATATGTGAATCAAGTGTTGATTTGATAATGTGATATATAGATAAATGATATTATTCGGTCATATGTGATACAACCGGATTATTAAATCACGTGTTGATTTACTAATGTGATATACATTATATGTGATATATTTATATCTTAACTAATATCATTAGCTCACTAATTATTCTTCATAATATATATATATATATATATAATAATGAAGCATGGCATAAAATTCTATTTTGTGAAAATAGAAATGAGGTGGAAAATAAGAGCATGGTTGCAAGAATGGGATTTTTATTTGTTTATTGATCTTGACTCACTATTCAAGCATGATTGAAGAGGTTTTCTCCTCATACGGCTTGAGAAAAAATGATTCTAATATTTCTGTATCTAATGGTATTACAAAATTCCATGCTTGAATGAGTGGAGATTAAGAGTTGCCATTCATTCTAAGCTCATTCTCAACACTTAGCCATTTTTCTTGAGTTGCTCCCATGGTTGCTCTCTAATTTCTTCTTCTTCCTCAATTGCTATAGTTCAAGCTTCAACCCTCACATGTGATATGAACCATGAAGCTTGAACACAAACTTGTGTGCTTTTAATATCCTCTACTTCACCATCCTACACTTGACTAGCGATCGAGTGTAGCGTGTTTACTAGTAGAGCTAGCTTAAGTTGGAGGGACTTCGCGTGGATCATCTTCGGCACGAAGGTCATCGGAGGAAGTTCGTCCAAAACCTTAAGTGGAGCCTAGTGGAGTCGCGGGACTACTACAAGGATCATGCGAAGTGAATGACTCGATCTATGTTGGTATAACCTCCTTCCCTTCTTGATGGTTTTATAGAAAACCCTAATATTCTAGCAAAGATCTTGTATTTTCTAACTTAGCACCTAATAAAAATTAAAATTTGGCATGCTTGATACTACTAAAACCTCATGGTGGTGCTAGGGTCGACTTTCACTATGAACTTTTAAGGTACCCTTTACCGATAGCTAGAATATATACCTATAGTAATTTATGGGGTAACGACCTACCCCACCACATACACTATGATTTTATAGCACGATATTTTAGATGTATATTTAATTTAAAGAATACGATTTATAATAAAATACCATTGCTTTTATAAACATGTTTTTATCGATATTTTTACATCTTTTGCAATTACGCCTCTACAATTCTCGTTAGGGGACCCGTTTATGGATAGTACGGATTATCGCACTTTCTTAGGATAGTAGAGCGAGATGCAGAACTTCTCACGGAGAATCCGGTCTCGAAAGGAATAAAAATACGATTTTTAAAAGAATACAATTTTCCTTAAACATATTAAACTTTGGAAAATTATATAAAATTATACATTCGTATTTTCGATGAAAACAAATTGTGAAAATTATGTTTTAAAATGAAAGATTAAAATTTTAATAAAATACCTCCAAGTTCCAAAAGTATAGTTTTCATAAAAATACCATAAATTTTTAAAAGCTAGGTTTCACACTAAAATATCACCAATATTAAAATACATTGTTATAAAAACTATTAATATTATAAATCACCATCGAGATTATTTTTAAATAATATTATAACATTTTTCATAAAACCCCCCTCGAGAAATACAAACAATATAAACATAATTGAAACAACAAGAATAAATCTTTGAGGACACTAGATTAATATAGGTTTAAGTGGTATCAATTCTCTTGAGCCCCAGACAACAGGAGAAAGTGAGTGTCTGCCTACTCAGGTTAGACAACACTGCAAATTAACGGAATCATCAATGGTAATTGTCTTGGAAAAATACACAAATTCTGTTGTCCATGAGCAGCAGTTGTCTGATTATTCCCGAACTTAAGAATTTCAACAATTAAATCCATTCATAAGAAATGACTATAGCTTGAATACAAGCTCAAACCAGAGTCTAAACTCAAATCCAAACTTGACCACTTGTCTCAAACTTGAACACTTGAATTTGAATATCCAAACTTGAATTTGAATACTTGACTTGACTTGATCAAATTATGAATATAACTTGACATGAGTATCTGAATACAAGATTACAAATTGAATATGAACTTGCACATTATTTTTATATTCATGGATTAAGCCAAGACCTGTTTACTTGAATTATACACTACAATATGCGGGGATAAAAGGGTAGATTGGTACAGAACGTATATAGTGGCACGAGAGGTCACTTTAAAAGATACCTATATGAATTCACATGCCATTGTCCCGTGGGTTATGACGGGACCTTATACTACATGTTACCATAATCCATGGGGTAAGATAGAATCCTCTCGTATAAATGAATAGTTTCTTTATCAAACTACAAACAACCATGTTAGAATAGCAATTTTATACCTGTAAATGATCATGTTTAGATACTCGTTTATACAATCTTACCTTTTCACATTACTTGGTTTCTATTCACTTTATATACCATCCAATCATCTTCTTTTACTTCTTTTAGGGACCTACCGAGCGCTAGTTCGCCGATGAAATTCTTATATTTTTTTTCTTTGGAATGTTCGTCAGGAGGACCGGGCTATGAGGAGATAGAGCCGAGGCAGGAGGACTTGGACCAGTTCGCTACTCAGCTAGACTACTAGCATCTTCCTGCTTTTACTTCTGTATGCCATTATTTAGGCATTTGTTCAAATCATTATATCTTTTTGTTTCAAACAGCTGTACTTAAATTTGAATGTAAATAAAATTGCTGTTTAATTTTATTACTGTTGTCATTCTTGCATATTGTTATTTTTGGATATAGTGCCCTTAAGGCAATTATTGTGATCGCAAATAGGCGATTATGATAATTGAGGGAGGACCTATATATGTATAACAGTCTTACTCGAGATGATAGTATGCTATCTGGTTTGTCTTCATCATTGATGAAGCCTATAGGATTGTTACTTAACAACCAGCATTATGATGGCGATCATATATATGGGAGCTGGGTTGTCCATAAGAACATTCTTAAATGTCCATAGTCGTGGGAGTATCAAGACTGGGGATCGATATTCCGGAGTAGACTAGTGTATACGCTTCTAGACCCTGACGAGGGGTGGTGGCTGATCTCATAAGCCATTGGTGTTGTGTCACCTAAGATAGTATACAGGTGCTCACTGGAGGTGAGTACACCGGACTGAGAACTTTTAGATGGTATTATATCTATCGTCAGATGGAAGTTCTCAGGTGGCATAAATAAAGGTTAGTCCTTTAACTTGAAATCGGCATTTGTCTCGTGTGAGTTCCCACCGTACTTTGATTACTACCCTACCACGGCTCAAAGGAGTCGTGCAAACAGGTTTTAGTTAGGTACAGTCCCGAGTCACATGGAGGTAGTGGTCGATTGTCAGAGATTCATCTCTCCTGGTATTAGGGGTTGATTGTCAGAGATTCATCTCTCCTGCGTTCAGTTGGTTATCACCAGAAATCCGTGGCCATGGTGGATGAGATTTACTGATAGTTGATCAGTAGTATCTCTGTTGGTGATGAGCTTGACTCAGACATGACTTATCGGGTTAGTAAGGGTCTAACATTATCCACCCTCTAGACCCGATATGCGATACTCTTTGACGAAGAGACCGGACTGTACGAAGATTGTCATATTCAGGCTCAGTAGGGTAAGGATGTACTTGATTGTCGACCCCCTTTCGGTAAGTAACTGGGTAGCCATTACGTACAGCTAGTGCCGCTGACGTGCTTATAGTTGAACCTACTGCCATCGTATTGTCGAGTCTTTAGAGTGTCATACAGAGGGTTTTCCTGGTTCAGACGATAGATGTAAGAGCCGTACGTTAGTACGTGCAGGGGTTCGATTAAATACATGTATGGGATACACGGACTTTAATCGGGCGGTTAATAATACTAGCCGGCTTAGGATTAAGCCAGATTATTAAATCAGGTTTTAATTTAATAATTTATATATATGTTTTTTGATATATATATTTTAGTATTATTGTTCACTATTCATTTTCTCTCTTTGGTGCTATCCGTATTTTTATACGGATACGCGTATATGTAGCGATACATATACCTGGTGAAGTATTCCGTATTTATACGGGAATACTTCTTGAAGAAGGACACCTCATATTTGATTTTCTTTTTAAAAAATTAAATGGGAAAATGAGGTGGAGGAATGGTGGCATGAGGCATGTAAAGAGGTATGGTTCTATCATTTATTGTTGATCATTTATGGTGCACTATTGATGCATGATGGCTTGTATGTAGCTATTCTTTTTTCTTTTGAGAGTTGATGATTTTTCTTCATCTTAGATGCTTCATGCTTCATGGTTGCAAGTGTTAGCAACCATCATCCTCACCACCTTCTTCTTTCTCTTGCTCACTTGAGCTTGAGAAAAAAATAGAAAAAGTTTAGTGATATATTCTTACATCACCGACCATCCACACCTAGAAAGTTTGGATCATTGGTTAGAGCTTCTTCCGATTTCTCTCGGGTGGATCGTTTTCGGCGAGAGTGGTCAATTTTCAAGCCCGTTCCCGGCGTCTACGAGCTTGGAGGGGTCTTCCACAATTGGGTGAACACACGACAAAGGTTGTAGTTTCTCACCCTTTGTATTTCTAGTTAGCTAGTTTAGATTTTTGGATCGTATCCTGGGTGGGTTTTACGGGTGCTTAGTGTTCGTGTAAATTTTTGTTTTCACTTCCGCCTCGGCCGTGGCCTCCGCGGCGCGGGCACCGAAACCCAACATGGTATCAAAGCTACTCCATAAACCTAGTTTGCACTAGTTTCACTAGTTTAGTGTTTCGATCGACGGAATTTTCCAATTCGCATTTCCATTTCATTGCCCGTTGTTCGAATTTTAAAGTTGTTCAAAAAATTGTTCAGATTTCCTTAAAATTATGTGCAGGCAAAACTAGAGACCAGGAAAAAATTTGGGCACATAAGCCCAAAATTTGGCTTCGGAACCGCCACCAAACATGCCATTTGGCTGCGGCCCCGCGGCCCTATTTTGGCCGTTGTGCCCCAAATTTTTTCTGGTCCTCTAGATTATGGAAATGTGATTTTTGGAATATTTGGTTTTGGCCCAGATTTGTTTGAGTACTGGTTTGTACTTGGGGCTAATGCAGAAAGTTTTAATCGATCGAAATTTTGAATTCGTAGTTTTCATTGCATTTGTTAGTTTCCGCGACCGTGAATATCATAGCGCGGTATAATCCGACTGGTTACTATATGTACAATCAGACAAGTTTACGAACATGATATTCACGTTGATGTTCTGTATTGCACTGATGTTCTGGATGGATTGTCGTGATGGATAGCCTTGTGTGCAATATTAGATGTACGGTTTAGTTTCATTTGTATATTCATTATTGCGGGGCGAGCGTCCGACATATAGACTTCCGTTTCTACCAGTTTGTATATTCTTTTATTAGGGCACGACCGGGTTGAAGTCGATGTCACCTTTGTATATATATTTTCTTTTCTATACTAGGATTACCCCGCAGAGGAATGCTCGAATAGCTGGGTTCTATAGGGCAACGAGCTTGCATCTCATGGCATTGAGACCGAAGGGGCTTTACTCTAGAATTGGTGGGCTATTCGCCGCACTCGTAGGGGGTATAGGTTGACCCACAGAAGGATGCTCAAGTTACCGGATTCCGTGAAGTGCAGGGTGGCCCATTCACTTTGTTGATTGGGGTTGCCTCACTTCCGAGATTAGCGAGTAAGTTGCCACACTCGTAGGGGTCTAGGTTCTTCATTGTACCAGCTATCCACATGACCGGGGAACGTCGCGTCTCATTTATGGCTCAAATGAAACGCGGGGCTCCTAGATTATCCGCTATTCTATATTGGTATTCACATTCTTGTGATGATTTTTATCTGCCTATGATGACTATTATCTGCCTGCGATATTAATATATATTATATATTTAGTAGATGTTTCTATATGTTTTGCATTCACGCCAGTCCTGCCCTCGCTCTGCCGTTAGTTAAGTAACCTAACGGTGCATGACGGGGCCCCGTGGCGAATGCGGATAGCATATAAATAGCATGTTATTTTGGTTGTTTCTTTTGTGGCTTGGAAACTTAAAATGATGGGAACGCATTATCTGAATAATGCAAGGAAAATAAAGATAAATGATGTTGTCGGAACTAATTTTAAAACTACTCGGTTTTTTTCAAAACTCATAGTCGTATTATTTTGCTTTGCATAGTAGTATTCGGTTAGGAATATTCCACACCTCATTCTATGAGGGAAGAGCTTTGATCCCTTCTTTGGGAGTTCACTCTTAAGCAAAAGTTTATGTTACTAGTTTTAAAAAGCGGAGCTTAAACCACTCCATTTAAAAGCCACTCGAGTTCCTTCAACGATATCAAGTTCATCACGTTAAAAGTTTTTCACCAAAAACCAGCCGTAGCTCTCCGTCATTTCAGATTAGTATTACTTAGTATTCGCGCTACGTTTGTCATTGCTATTCGCCGAGGCGTAGTGTGCGGTAGCTCTGTAATACTTTTTTGTCAGAAGGATATGTGGATTGGTTAGGATAGTTTTACAACTTTGTTGATTATTCGTTAAGTGTCGTGCGGGTGTGTTTAACGCAATCAAGATAATGATGGGTTGAACTTGATTTTGACCCTTGATTTGTTGATTATTCGTCAAGGTCCTTGGGTCCTAGCGGCAAAAACCATATCGGGAGTTTCAAATATACAGGAAACTTGCCAGGCATGCACATACCTTCTGGAGTGTAGTGACTTGAGTGGATTCCGTCAAGTTGTCACATGATGATAGTTGGATCCCGATTCCCACTGATGAGTATGTATTACTCCTCGGAAGATTTTTCACTTCACAATTAGCTAACCTATAAGGTGTCTAGAGAGTGTTAACGAGGTTATGCCTCTGCAGAAACGGGGTTATTAATTGGGTCCGTGCAAAAGCATGGGAGACCTCCCTCAAAGTACCAACACTGGCCTGGCTGAACGGTTAGCTAACTTGTAAAGTGTAAATGATCCCGGCTAGTTCTCCTTTTGTTTGAAGGAGGATTCGAGGATACAGTGGGAGCCAACCTGATTAGATAAAGTGATAACCAATCTAATCTTGATAGAGTGCACGCTGAGTGTTTCTTTTCTCTCTCTGGTACTGCGGCCCATGACTTACCTTAAAAACTCATGAACCAAGTTAACCGAGCCTTCTTACACCCTTTGGGTTTAGCTTGTCTTGA
Organism: Agapanthus africanus; assembly: GCA_030015575.1. Classification (NCBI taxonomy): domain Eukaryota; kingdom Viridiplantae; phylum Streptophyta; class Magnoliopsida; order Asparagales; family Amaryllidaceae; genus Agapanthus; species Agapanthus africanus. The sequence continues at coordinate 458,057,137 of JASDDO010000012.1, read as the reverse complement.
TTCACGACAAAGTCGCATATATCCCTGCTACTCCTACTTTACCTTTTGCATTTCTTGAGAACACTTCGTATCACTACGATGATCCATATTGCTTGGAATGGCCATCGTATAGTTACATACGAACTCGAAGAAGTTACTTCAGTCAAGGATGGCCACAGGTTTTGGAAAAATTGAATAGGATTATTCGATTGTCTCTCCCTTTACCTTCTCTTAGGTAGCGAGAGCTCCTTACATTATGAGAGTACGCCTGTTACGCTTATTAGATAGTCTTCTTCCAAACCTCAGACTGGTGCCGAAAGGTAGGGAAGGAAGAAAATCAATTAGCGTAAGGATGGTGTGCAGAAGGTAAGATATATAGACATATAAAGGGATTGGAGTGAGTGCAAAGGAAATTGCGACTACTGTCATGAATCTGGATCATGGAAAAGGCATTACTAGGAATACCTGGCCACCCCCTATGAAATATTTTCATGTTTCAGTATTTCTGTGTACTTGTAAAAGAGAACTGTTTTCCTAATCAATTCTGACTTCAGGGTATGTATTTACCGGACTTAAATCTCATATCTGTACGCTGTTATAGATGATGAGTAGGAGTAGAATATTGGGAAATGGGCGATTTGATCCTTAATATCGGAATTCGTTGCAATTGGTGATATTGGATTAAATCGCCCGGCTTTTGCTTAATGACAAATATTTGGTTTCGAATAACCGTTGTTATGCACCAAATTTTAAAATGAAACATCTGTACCTTTATTTTATAAAGTGAGATATACATTTTGAAAATTCTGTTATAAACATTTATCTTTATTAGTTGAGGATAAGGTAAGGTGCATTGAATAACGGTGAAATACATTCTTAACCAAGATACAGTTTTTAATTTACAAAACACAAAATTTGAGTTAGTATACTCTTGGGACTTACACATGAAAATATATGTTGTCCAGTGTCCTTCGGGACAAGGGGTTGGTACTCTTATTTCATTCAGCTTTACTTATGAGTTCTCTGGTTTTACACACGCATTCGTTGTAATACAAGGTCCAAGATTTTGAGAAGTTTATAAGTATAAAAATAAAGTAGAGAATCATACATTGAAAGTATCAGGATTTTTCGAGGTGATCGAAGATGTAGATACTTATGCTAGTTATTCCATCATAGTAATATTAAGAACTTGATTTTCTCACATGTTACTCATCCGTGGGTGCGCTCCATGATGAGTAATGTTGTATTGGCCTTTTTCCATTAGATGATATGCACTGGAAACAACTGCATGACTTTTGGATTTGGTTATATCTAAATTAGTGCCTTGATTCTATATGGACGTAGAATGTGTTTACCGTCGAAAACAGAGACGAACTGGGATAGATCGTCTAGTCTGAATTTAGGGGCAGATGCTATTTGGATTTATCCATCCACCTCTCCGAAGATACCAAGTTGATTTATGGCACCATATATTGGAGGTTTGGATAGATGCGGCTACTGTAGCAGACTTCATCAGATTCCTTCTTATTTTATGAGGGATTTTTGATTATGGCGATGCTCTTCCCTGCATAGGCTATCCCTTGCAGTTAATTACGTTATCGCGTTGCGATAACCACTTTCTCCTTCTCTAGTAGTTCGCTTCGTATCGTGTGTATTTTTGTTTATTTTGGTTGCCCGTGGATTGTATACGGAGACTAGTTTATGTTGTCGCCAGTAGGGCGTTGATTAGTCCGAATCCGTATATTTTAGATTTGGGATTTTCAACTTAAGTTATATTTTTCCTTTAGTTCAAAAATATTTTGTTTGGTATAAAGACCGTTAATCTAGTTTGAGATTAAGATCAACTTTAATATATGAGCATTTATGTCCAATTTATTTATTTATTTTTTTAACTAAGGATACATTAGTCCAATTTTAGACTAAGATCAACTTAGCAATATTTTAAGTATCATTAAATTTATTAAGATTCAGAGCATTTGGGCTCAGTGGAAAGAGACTTATCCAATTTGGGCTTAGTCTACTCAGACCTTTTTTGTTCAAAAGTGCTAAACACTTATTTGGGCTCTATTTGTTTAGCCCACCTTTTTATGCAAAAGTGCTAAGCACTTATTTGACGCTCTGACGCTCACATGGGTATCATGTGATGCCTTCAGTTATGGGAACTTCCTAATTAGTGCTAAGCACTCAGTTACATATATAGTGGTAAGCATTTTTTTATGGCGTTTACATGAAGAGCACGCGAGGCGTTGAGTGCTGCCCAATTAGTGCTAAGCACTTAGCCGTTTTGGCTATATATGGAGTGCTAAGCACTTTTTGTGTGGCGCCCATATGAGGCGCTCGGCACTGCCCAATCAGTGCTAAGCATTTAGCCGTTTTTGCTGTATATGAAGTGCTAAGCACTTTTATTCAGTATCCACGTGTATTTCACGTGAGGCGCTTGCCTTCTGCTTTGGGTGCCCGCATGTTTTTCACGTGAGGTGCTGGCCTTTTACTTTGGGCGCCCACGTGTTTTTCACGTGAGGTGCTGGGCGCTATTGGGAGGGCGCTCACGTGGGAAACACGTGGGGCGCTAATCTCTTTTCTTTTTTAGAGATTAAATCTCTGTTAATGCCGTTTCAGCCATTAATGATCATCAATATCTTTATTTTGAAGACCTTGGATCGTTTTTTCTTTATTGGAGGACTAAGTTCTTATTTTCTTTTTATAAGAACTAAGTTCTTTATGTAGGGTTAAACCCTAATTTCGGAGGAATTAAATTCCCAGGACACATGTTCTTTTTCATTTTTTTCATTCTTTTTAATCCAGTTCTTTTCTGAATTTTTGATTCTTAAGAACAAGAACTTCCTGATGAGAATTAAATTCTCAACTTGTGTAGAATTTTCTTGTGGATCTCAGATCTAGAGAAAGAACTAAGTTCTTTGAGAAGGGTTAAACCCTTAGATAAGTAAAAAAAAGATATTTTGATCTCTATGTTTTCTTTACCTAGGGTTTTGAGGAAGAAAGTCTTCCTCTTTTATTGAGAATTGAATTCTCTCTTGTTTTGAAAGCTTTCTGTATTTTTCAGAAGCTTATGGGGGGTTCCCTCTATATGAAACTTGAAGTCTCGAGTCCGTTATATAGGAGAGGCAAGTTTGTTAATTAATTTGAGAAAATCTCTCATTGTGAGATTCCAATTGATTTTTTTGGTCATAAAAATTACTTGGGGAATTTTATCTACCATTGGATCTTTGATCCAAGGATCTTTGTTTTACAGAATATATTTTCTTGTTTTTAACAAGATTGGGGAAATATTTTCCCATGTACAGCGTTTTATTCTGTAAAATGGTGATTTTTAATCACCATTGGATTTTTAATCCAAGAGCTCTCTGTTTTATAAAGAGCAATCTCTTTTTTGTTTATAATGATTGGGGAAATATACTCTCAAAAATAGAATTTTATTCTATCATTGGATCTTTGATCCAACCGAGAGTTTCTCCTGATAGAATTTAATTCTATATTTTGATAATTTATCATCTCCATTGGATTTTTGATCTAGTGGCTCTGTTTAACAGAGAGTATACCAATTTTTTTGGGAAATATTCCCATGTAGAATTTGATTCTACTTTATTTTAACTTGGGCGCTGGCGCTCACGTGTCATGCATGTGGGCGCCACTTAAGAATTTAATTCTTATTCATGATTGGAATTCCTGTGCTTTGCACATTGGCGCCCACGCGAGGAGTACGTACGACGCCATATAAGAATTTAATTCTGATATATAAGCGCTCCTATTCTTTGCACATTGGCGCACACGTGAGGAGCACGTGCGGCGCCACCATAGGATTTAATCTTACAAGATTGGTGCTGGCGCCCTCGTAGAGAGCACGTGAGGGGCTGCCTCATTAAAATTCAATAGAGCTTTGCTCTTTTATTATTCTTAAATATTGGGGGAAAAAATGCCCCCCACCGTTGTTCTGACGTGACCCACACGTGAGTGCAAAGGTGTTACTTTGTCCACCGTTTGATCTTTTAGGGAGTTGAACCGTCCCTTCAGATCCTATAAATAAGGCCTTTGGCCCTTGAGATAACCGTCTTTTCATCATCTTCTTTCTTCTTTCTTGAGAATTCAATTCTCTTCTCAGAGCTTAGATCTTTGCCCATAGAACCACTTAGAGTTGAACTCTGTTAAAAAAATTGGTAATGATTATGACCAAAATTTAACTCTTAAAAGGATCTCCTTTTTTGTTTCGGATTTTTAACCCATTAATAGAGCTTGGCTCTTTTCTTGAAATGATCTCTTAAAGATCTTATAAAATCTTTTTATTTGGGTAGAACATAGGTCTTAGAGATCTTAGGGTTTTACCCTATTATTGGTTATGATCTTAGAGGGTTCTTTGGAATTTCATTCCAATTTATTTCCTGTGGGGATTTCTGGGATTTAATCCCATCATCAGAGGAATTTAATTCCAGTTTGTATTACAGAGCTTAGCTCTGAGAAATTTTGAATTTTTTTGGGAATTTTATTCCTCTTTCCTATTTTCTTTTTAGGGTTCTACCACTCTTCTTACAGATTTGGATTTGTTGCAGAACTCATTTTCGAGAACATTGGGAGTTTTGAACTCCACTGCTCAATGAGATTATTCATTTAATGAGAATTCTTTTGGATTCTCATAATGGATGCATGTCTCATCAATGATGAGGCACCACCTTGATTTTGTGGGGCCCATTGTCTTTTTTTTTGGACTGTAGTGATTTTAATATGCCATAATGGAGTATAGATTTGGTGTATTGAAAATGATAAGGCCCTTAGTTGTAGTTAATTACATTATGCCGATAACTAACTCTTTACGGGGTTTTTTCAGGTACCATGGCTTCCGATTCCTTTTTCCCTTATGTTCGTTCGGAGAGCGCTTTTGCCGACACGCCTACAGATCGTGAAGTTTTTGCTTTAATCCAGGACCATGATCTAGAGCAGAAATCTCTTCATCTATGGGGATCGTAGTATAGCCATATTATTCGGGGTCGGTGCAGCTTCACTTGTGTGGTGCCATCAGAACCGATCTTGTCAATTCATTACGCTGACCCTCCACAGGTTGCTTATGCAGTGGAAGAGGTCAATTGGACTGTGGAAGGTCATCTCCAACCTTCCATAGCTTCGATACCGGTCCAGTCGCCGATGGACCTAAATATTTTGAAGCGCCGCATGTGTCAGGGAGAAGTGCGTCTTTGGGGTCAAGTTTTTACAATAGGAGTAACCCCTCGACATCCGGATCGTTATTTCCAATGGGCCCGTTACATTCTATCGGCCAAGAAGACGTTACTGCTGAAGACCGGGTTATACCCAGCGATCTATGCATCTCTCTTTTATTAACACACTCCTCATGTATGGTGGGTTAAATCCTTCCTGCAGCTGTGGAATATTCCGACCCACACATTTCTTTTATCGGATCGAGAAGTATCAATTTTGCTGGAAGAATTCCCGGAAATATCCGGGTTACCCGTCAGAGGAGAGCATTATGAGGAGATACTTTCTCCTGACGAGTATGTCTTCGCTACTGAATCGGTAGTTATGGGTCTTATCCCGGAAAATGTTGTTCAACACAAGTTTCCGAGCTTGATCAAAGTGTTGAACATATATGAGAGCTTGTTCTTGGAGTCCGGGGGGCAAGGAGTTAGCTTTACGGACTTTGTTTCCTGTTTCCTTCGTCTAGAGGTTTTATCGATGAAAGCTGCAAAATTTGCCAAGCTCGATATCCGTTCGGATTTGGCTTGGACACACTACCGAATGCGGAGGCGGATTTAAAGCAATTCTTTATTCCGGATACCCTTATCGTCCCTTTTGCAGAGATTGCCACTCCGGATATTGATGAGGAGACGTTCTTTATAGGGTTCATTGGCTTGTGGCTGAGATGGTTTGCGCTCCTAAGCCACCCTCGCTATATGAGACCGTCTGTCTTTTATCCGGCTCATTGCATTGCGGCGGGGACATGTATGGCTATTGGGGTTGCAGGATTAGCGCACTTGTATCATGGTCTGAGTATAGCGCCCGACACCGCTCAGCCGGGATTGAAGCCCGTAAATCTCCTATTGCACTACTTCACCTCGTGGATCGAGATGCACGAGTTAGGTGCCTTTGGCGTGCATAAATGGCCTAGATTTTATAAAGGATACAACTTCCTTGGGTCATGCAATTGGTGCACGCTTCTTCTCCAGACCTAACATAGCGAGAGGCTTGGTGATCGCTTCTACGCCCCCGCATGGTTGGGGACAGCATGACCTTCGTCGAAGGGTTCTGACCATTAGTAAGGAGCCTTCCAAAGTGATCCAGCCTCTCCACGATGACTTCAAGGATGGAGCTTCTGCTCTGAGGGCCCGGGAGATTGCACATTTATATTCTATTAGGCCGGGTTTCCTTGTATCCAGACAAAATACCTCGGTGTTATTCATGAGGTATAACCCACATCACTTCGCTCAGCAATCTGGTTATAAGCAAGGCGTTCCTATGGAAGCATTTCTCGTTGATCCGGTTGCTACGGAGGAGAGCATTCGCAAAGCGGCGCATCATTTTATGAAGCTGAATACGGGGTCCCATTTCCTGATCACCGAGCCGAGTCATATCCCGAGGGCCTCGAATGCTTACATTGCTTGGTATCAACATGCAATGGGTGCCGTCATCAAGGAGGAAAGGCAGATGCTAAGCGAATTTATTGAAGACCTTAATGTTGAAGCTCTCACTTCTGCTACGGAATTTACGGACGAGGTCAACCCTATGCTGGCAACGCTTGTGACTTTCCACAATGAAGATTTTGTCGGCATTTGGGTTGACTACTGTAAGTGAATTGAGGCCTGTCTCCAAGAGATCGAGCATAAACGTCTTGCGCCTGAGGCATTATCCTCAAAGTCTTAACTGATCGTATAGATCGAGCAAAGTTTCGCTTCCATTCAATACGTCTAGCAGAAGTTGGTCCTGAAGAAAAAGGAACATGAGACGGTTTTTGGCGAATCCAGCTAATTGCGTGCCCAGGTCGAAGCGAATGCCGCGCAGATGTAAGTTATTTTTTAAAATTTTTAACAATGCATTTCCAAAGGAATGGTGCTGAGGCAGAACCTCGACTCTACTGAGCGGGGAATACAAGATTGCGAAGTTACTAAGCAGGAAATTGCTGAAAAGCTTTCATCATGCTTGCAACAACGGGCTCAAGTCGAAGCGATGCTGGCTGCAATAGTGGTGCGTGAGGAGGAGCTGCAGCAAGAGAGTGAACGGGTTGCTATTTTATTGAAAGTCCTGCCTTCTTAAAGGCTAGAATTGTATTCCCCCTTTTTTCTTATATAAATTGTATCTTTCAAACACTTTGATTCATGAATAAAAAATATACATTTTTTGCATGTGCTCCTCTGTGTTTGATATCTTAATTTAGTGCTAATTAGTTTATTCACTCATTTTGGATTCTCTAGTTTATTTACTCGTTTTGGAGTTTCTTGTTTATGTACTCATTTCGGAGTCTGTAGTTTATTCAGTCGTTTCCGAGTCTCTAGTTTATGTACTCATTTCGGAGTTTGTAGTTTATTCACTCGTTTCAGAGTCTCTAGTTTATGTACTCATTTCAAAGTTTGTAGTTTATTCACTCGTTTCGGAGTCTCTAGTTTATGTACTCATTTCGGAGTTTGTAGTTTATTCATTCGTTTCGGAGTCTCTCTAGTTTACCTCCCTTGGGTTTACAGGCAAACTTGTCCTAACGTTATATGTAGATAACCTTAATTCTTTTTTATGACAGAAGTCCGTTAGGTTTGTGATAGTAGGGTTTTAGTCTGTGGTACCATAGCGTTGGTTGCCGTATCCCTCGATATGTAGTTTTTAAGCTGTTGTTCAAGTAGCCCCACGACTGTCGTGTCTCTGATTCATTCGGGGGCTGGACAAGACGTCTTCACGTAATCTCCTTAGGTCATATTACCGTCGGAAGAGCAACCGTTATGAATTTGCCATGATGCTTTTTACTCGAGGTTAGACTCAATTTGAAGCCCCGATGAGCCATAAACGCATCCTTCTGGGGTGGGATGATCTCCAACGGTCTTCAGGCTTTATATGAGTTGCCGTCAAGACCCGAAGCTAGCAATATGCCGTCACTTCATTTTTTTTCTTTGATGTCACACCGATTCTTTGCCGCAGTAGGGAAGACATCCGTAGGACCTCTATGCTGCGTGTATTGTAGTTGAAGTCCGGAGCTAGGAATATGCTGTTGCTCCAATCTCATTTAATAGTTGCGTCTGCATCCTTCTGAAATGAGGGGGAAACGTCGTGATAGTCTCTAGGTTGTATATGTACCGTGAATACTTGGAGCTAAGATTTTTCCATTACTCATTTTTTTTGCTTTGACCCTTGGGTCTTTGTTTTTTTTATGATGACGTTGCGTCTGCATCCTGTTGGAATGAGAAGGAACGCCAGGATAGTCTCTAGGTTGTATATGTACCGTCCAGACTTGGAGCTAGGATTTTGCCATCACTCCTCTTTTATTCGACCCTTGGGTCTTTGTTGACGTCGCGTCTGCACCCTTCTGGCATGAGAAGCATGTCGAGTCGATCTTTAGGCTGTAGATGTTGCCATCAAGATCTGGCTCTCCCTTTGACGGAGCCTGGTGGGAAAATACGGTTCCCTTTCTTTTATTTGGGCCTATGGATCATATACAAGAGTCAATATGAACATACTTGCATTTGCATGACAGAAAGTTTCAAATTTTTTTATTATTATTTTTATTTCCCGTGATGCTCTATCTTTTCAGGTTTTTATATCACGAAAGTCGTGATTGCCCAATCATTTTGGCTATTTATCGTGGTGCCCAATCATTTCGGCTGTTTTCGTTTTTACTCGCTGCCTTTTATTGTGAGTTGCCCTATCATTTCAGCTGTTTTTGTTTTTTTTGAGTTGGGGATTTGATCCTGATACCCATTATGGCATCAGTATCGCTGCAACTGGAATATTGCCAGGAGCGAATCATCATTTGCCGTGAGAGGACTTGGGTTTTGACACCTATTTAGGCATCATCATCGCTACAACTGGAATTTTGCCAGGACCGAATCATCATTTGCCTTTGTTGGTTTGGACAAAGGTGGCTTAGCGAACAGGGTTGGGATCCTGTTGACTAAGGCTTTATGGCTTTATGAGCCGTAAGGATCTCATAAATGTATTTCTCCCTTTGAGTCGTGAGGATCTCATAGGCGTATTTTCTCCTTAGGAATCGTAAGGATTCCTAAGTGCATTTTCTCTTATGAGTCGTAAGGATCTTACAAGAGTGTTTTATCCTTATAAGTCGAGAGGAGTCACAAGTGTCGTTCATCATATGGGGACATTTCTCGTCGTTGGTGGAACTTGGTGGGGGATATATTTATTTATGCCCGTGGATTGTATACAAGGGTCAATATAGGACCACTTGTAGGGCAATATTAGGGGAATATGATGCCTTAAGAACATGTTTAGATCCCTGTAGCTTAAGGCTTTTGAATCTTATGAGCCGTGAGGGTCTCATAGGGGGGAAATTCTCCTTACGAGTCGTAAGGATCTTGCAAGTGTAGTTTCTACTTAGGAATCGTAAGGATTCCTAAGTGTGTTGGTCTTTTGTGAGTCGTAAGGATCTCACGCGGGTAATTTCTCCTCACAAGTTCGAGAGGACCTTGCAAGTGCACATGAATTTATTTTACATGTTTGCGCCCTTTTAGGAGTTTTCACAACTCCCCGGCAGTCCTGCTGTTTTTACTCACGGCGCCCTTTCGGGTTTTCATCCGTGCCCATTTCGCTTATGGACATACCATTTTTTACGAGGTGAAACTCTCGAGAATGGCTTTGTCACAGGTGACCCCTCTGTTTTCCGGTGGAACTTGGGGGTGGCTTCATTACTGGAGTAGCTGTGCAGCCTGTAGGACTTGAGTTGCAACCTTTGCCGCTAGGACTCTGATTGCAATATAGATCTCAAGGGAATGTATCACCGTATTTGGGGAGATGCGCTAGTTTAGAGATGTTACGGTCCATTATTTCCATGTTCAAGGTGAATTTTTAGTTTAAGGACTTTCCGGTCTACATTCCCATCTTGGGGACGAATGTTAGTTTAAGGACATCTCGGTCCAACGTTAGTTTAGGGACATCTCGGTCCAACATAAGTTTAGGGACGTTTTGGTCCATTATTCCCATCTTGGGGATGAATGTTAGTTTAAGGACATCTCAGTCCATTTTTAGTTTAGGGACATTAGTTTAGGGATGTTTCGGTCCATTGTTAGTTTAGGGATGTTTCGATCCATTATTAGTTTAGGGACATCTCGGTCCATTGTCGCCATGTTTGAGGCAACGAAGCTTTTGGATGCCACTCTTAGAGTTCTGATTCAGGAAGATAGTGAGCGGACACAAGCGTCGTCATTTATCATTGACATAGGTCGTGACTCGTTAGGCGTAGTATTTTTTGAGGAATCGGCCGTTTATTGGCCGGAAGGGTCTTACGCCATGCATATCCATGAGCAGATAGGCTCCGCCTTGGTAGACTTTGTCTATGATGTACGGGCCTTCATAGTTTGGCTCGAACTTCCTCCATTTTTCATGATTGGGGATCATTGGTCTTTTGATAACTAGCACTGTTCGCCTTGGCGGAATGTTCTCAGCATGGTCAGTTTTTCGTATGACCGTGTCATCCTTGCCTTATAAGCCTTCAGATTTTGCTGTGGTATAAGACGAGTTTCGTCGAGAGCGTCGAGCTCTTCAAGCCTAAGATGAGAGTTTTCTTCATCTGTCAGCTCGTATCGAACTGCTACTCGTAGAGAAGAGAGTTCTACCTCCAATGGGAGCACCGCTTCCGCGCCAAATACCAACGCATATGGTGTTGTATTTATGCTGTTTTTAATGTTGTTCTGTACACTCAGAGAGCTTCGTGCATCCTTTCGTTCCAGTCCTTTTTGTTTCCGGACACCGTTTTCTTTATAATCTTTATCAAAGTCTTGTTGAAAGCTTCGGCTAGACCGTTGGCCCGAGGATTATAGACCGATGAGTATCTCTAATCTATTTTATGTTGTTGCGCGAAGCGGCTGACTTTATGACTTCTATAAGCTGGTTCATTATCTGAGATAATTTGTCGCGGAGTGCCGAACCGATAGATGACATGGGTTCTGAAGAAATGGAGGATATTCTCCGTCTTCACCTCCCTTAGTGGTACTGCTTCTGCCCACTTGGAGAAGTAGTCGGTTGTTTCCAGTATAAACCGATGTCCTTTAGACGGCGCCGGTTCAAAGGGGCCAATTATATCGGTTCCCCACATTTCGAACGGCCAGCTAGCCACTGTTGGGTGTAGAGGATTTGGATGTTGGTGGATGAAGTCCCCATGAATTTGGTATGAGTGACACTGCTTCGCATATTCGAGGCAGCTCTGAATCATTGTGGGCCAATAGTAACCCATTCTTTTTATGTTCAGCTTCAACTTTGGCTCGGCTTGATGAGAACTGCAGAGTCCGTCGTGAGTTTCTTGGACGACTTTCTTTGCTTCCTCCGGCCTCAAGCATCTTAGCCATAGACAGTCGAACGATCTCTTATATAGAGTATCATTGACAAAGACGAAAGACAAAGCTCGTTTCATGAGCTGATATCTGGACGATGCATTTTCGGGCGTTCGTCGGGATTTGAAGTAGTCTATGAAGACTTCCCTCCAGTCGATGACCTTTTCTTTGTCCTCTATTTGAAGGGCTACTTGTTCGGTTATTTCTTTTCCTTCGGATGGCTTTATTAGGTCTTTCGAAGGTATATCTGTTGGCGTGAGAACCCTGCGGTTTTGCACAATGATCTTTACGTCATCGAGATCTTCGTCGGCCAATTCCTTAGCCAATTTGGCCAATGCATCCGTCTTGCTGTTTTTTAATGTGGCTAACTATTTTTAATGTGGCTAACTATTTTTTAGATAGCAATTCACTGACGAACGTTGGCCTCAGATCATTTTTCGTCCCTAAGTCAATTTTTCTTAGGTTGTCCGGTGTGTATCCCATCTTCCAGCTCGTTTGGTGCCGGTGGAAACTCTGAGATCACCTCATCTTCGTCTTTATTTACGAAGCACATGTAGAGGTCATTCATAGTCTCGTGCTCTCCCTCTGTTGAGAGTGTTATCATATGGCTGGTACGAGTTCGCTTCCCTTTTTGATGTTGAGCCGGTCCTATCCTGACGGTATAGGTTCTTTTTGGCTCGTGATTTTATGGCGGAGTTACCCTCCAGCTGTCGGATAACATAAACCTATCTTGTCGATACTGGTCTTCTACCCAGTCTTTGAAGGTCAACCAGTCTTCAAGGGGATGACCTATTACTCGGTGATAGGAGCAATAATCCAGGTGAAGGACCTCGTTTATTTGTTCAGGATGCCGAGACTTCGGAAGTGTCATCATTTGGTGCTTCATAATAAGGTTGAATATTTTCCTTGTCTTGCCTTTAGGGAAAGAATATTCCCGACCCATCTTCTTTATAAAGGACGGGTTCTAATCGAGTTTTTCTCGATTGCACGGCATCTTGGATCCGCTTTGTTATTTTCGAACGTTGTTTGCGTTCTTTGCCCTGTTTTTGTCTCCATTTCGGGATTTTCCCTTTTCGCGAGAACATACAGTGGGCCGGGGATGAAGAGCATTATAGCTTTTCTTCTCCGCAGATTGTTGATTGAGACGCTGTGTCCTGGCCTTTTCATAAATGGCCATTTCGCGGCTGCGATTGTTCCGGCTCGTTTGACAAGTTTCTGTTATTAATATGTCAATTTGTTCTTCGAGCAACAGACTTAATGTTCTTAGAGCGGGATTTCGCTCTGTTTCAACATCACATCTATTTGGAAGAGCGTTTTCCCCTTCACTGGAGCTGTTTATGATGCGGGAACTGTGGAACCGCTCCTGTTTCTTGGAATGAACGTATCCGAGCCTGGTTGTCTCCATCTTCCCATTGGGCATCTTTCGCTGAGTCCCGGAAATATCCCAATTTTTTTTGTAGAATTGGGCTTGTCGAACAGTTTGTTTGAGGGGTACAACTTGGCATCTTAACAGCCTTTTCAATCCCTCCGCGTAGTATCTTGGCACACAGATTGGTTGAAGTTTTTCGAGTGCAAAATCGGCACCATGCTAGACTTTTTTTTCTACTTTATTTTCTATAGATTGGTAGAAGAGGATCACTTTTTCACCTCTTCGCCTGAAAGGTATGTAGAAAGTTTGCAGTTCTTGTATGCTGTATATATGGAGCGCATCAAGTTCCTTATAATGCCTAGGCGGAGCTATTGTAATTTATAGACTTTGATCTATTCCAACAAAAGTTTGCATTAATGGGCGGACGGAGAATACTGCATTTGCCCCATCCTCTGAGTTGCCGCCAAAGGCCAAAATAGGAGTAGATGGTCCAGGCCTATCGTTTTCTTTATGGAGTTCCCCAGAGTAGATTATTTCTTCATCTTCCTCGGTATCGCTCCCAAAGATCGAGATAGTGGCGACGGAATTCTGTTTATCCTCCAGCTTATGATACCTTTCTGTATCTTCAAAGTCTGGAAGGAAGTACTTTGCGTCTTCGTATTTCTGGACTTCGTTTACGGAGAACGGATTTAGCTCTCTCGTGACGGTGTACTCCGATCCATCGTTGAAATACTTCATACATTGATATTGTGTAGAAGGGATGGAGTTGTACTCGTGTAACTAAGGCCTGTCGAGCAGAGCGTTATAGCAAGTCTTGGTGTCAATAACATGAAATTTGATGTCAGTGACGAGCAGCCCGAAGCGTAGCGTCAGTATTACGAACCCAAGTGTCCATGATGACTGTGAGTCTAACCCGGAAATAGTAATTTTATCTCGGACAAGGCGCTGAACATTCATGCAAATTTCTTTCAGCACTCTCACATTGAGAAGGTTAATGGAGGATCCGTTGTCGACAAGGATTTTCCTTATCTTGATATCGTGGTAGTACACAGTGACATATAACGGGTGATTATATTCGCACGTATCGAGGAGGAGATCTTCATCGCTGAATGTAATGTCAGCCATGTTGACCTTTACCAGTTCATCTTTCATCTTCTCTTCTGCGAAGAAAGCTTGGAACTGATTGGGCTCTTGCAATGCCTTGATCAGGGAAACTCGTGCCTCTTTGGACAGGAGGAGAGCATCCAATATGTTCATTTGCGAGGGTATTTTCCTCAGATGTGCTAAGACGTTGTAATCCACCTTATTTTTCTTAGGCAGGTCCCTTGCTGCGAGCTCTTTGACTGCTTCTTCATCAAGAGCGATTTCTTCGGGGATTTTCCCTTTTTCTTTGTCGTTTTTGTTTGAACTTTTGTTTGTAGGTCCGAGGTTCTTCTCAGGCAGCGTGCGATAACGCAGCTGAATATTCTCCCAGTTCTTCTTCTCCTCTTCTTTTTCGGAGGTGGAGTCTTTAAAGAGAGGGCTAAGAGACGTTTGGTCCTCAGAATCGCTTCCGAAGGTAAGAACTTAGTGTTTCCCCCTTCTGATTGCCAGCCGTTTTTTCATGCGCGTTTGTCATACTATTTTGCCGTCGACGAGCACGAGTTTCGCGCTTCAGCTTCTTGAAGTGTTTTTGATGGACAACGTATTCTTACCACCACTTCTTGAAAGCACTGCATTCCTTGGTGGGGTTGGTGACCCTCCGATGATATAGGCAGTAGATTGGGCATGCATCTTCTCCATCAAGGTATATGACCCCGGGAGTGTTCCTTATGAGAGGTGGCAGCTTCATACCCATTGACAGAGTTTTGACAAACCGCTTCTCTGTTTTGATCCTGCTCTTATTTGTAGTAGGTGTGCTTTGGTTTGGTTGGAGTACTTTACGACTCATCCTTGCCGCGGCTTCTTTGTCCTGACGCTGATGATTACCTTTATTGTATATGGCTGTCTCGCGTTCTCGGTCAACTTTGCTTTTTGAAAGGCTTCGTTTAATAGTCTATCGATCGGGTCTTTTGGCAGTTCCAGAGATTTTAGCGTCAATACTGCCCCTAGTTCCTCCGCGTTGTTTTCTGACGTTGAAGGAGTTTCTTCGTCATATAACGATTAATGGGAGACTATGTGGCAACTTGCTATACGGTCGTTGTGTTCTGATGAGTCATTTTCCTCATCGTTGTCACTATCTTCGTCCTCAAGAATATGCTTGAGGAATTCTTCGAGCGTGACTGGTGCTCGCGCTTTTTGGTTGTAATCCTCCTGCGCGTCAATATATTTTTGTAGATCTGTGTCGTCATACTCGGCAGGCTACACAGGCTTCTTGGTCTTCTTCCTTTTCTTCGAAGACTTTGAAGGCTTGACTCAGGGGTTTTTTCCCGTTGTCAAAAATTTTCGGTGCGGGATGAGGTTTTAACATCCCTTCTGTCACGCCCCGAAAGTACGGAACATGACCGGCACTTAAACTACGAACGTCTCGAGGCGTACGTAATCTAAGTGAGCCGAAAACCCAGAAATCCAAACCAAGAAAAGTAGTAGAGTGAAGGAAAACCAATTTAAATCAAGTAGTTTTAATAGCATAAGCCAAATTATGCCTTTTTTAAAAACATTAAATATTTCCTGAAAATTTCGGCAGAGTCTCCTTTGTAAATACTGGCCCCCAAACGGGATACAACTTGAATAGTATACGAAATCAATAAAAAGGCATCCCCAAGCGGGAGCCAGCTCTTCGTCAATCGACGGTCACAACCACACAAGCAATATAATATACAACGCAAACGGCGAGGATCAAAACTCAAAAGGAAACTCAAACCACAAGAAAACCACAGAAAAATAACGCGCGACTCTAAGGTCGAAGGAATAACATCACTGGTCTCTATCTCAAAGTAAATACATGTTTGGTTGATGGAACTTCTAGATACAACTGAATAATAATATACAATGTATAATGATGGGTACGATACAAATAAACCCACCTACTAGCAAGTCACCCGAACGAAACTGTACCCGCAAAGCCGTAAAGAAACCTGTACGGCGAAACCTGCAAGAAACTGGGGCACAACGGGAGTGAGTTGCCAACTCATGAATAGAAAAACATCTACGAATAGAAATCGCATGTTTAACGCAATCCTAGGTCATACGATCAATATATATAATCCTCAAATAAAACCAGCAGTCTATAACAATGACTAGGGTAAATATCTAATCCAAGTGTAATTCCATGTGCCCGTGCCAGTGCCTCAGGTAGCAATGTATCATATGGATGATGTATGAATGCATGGAACAGGATGCATGTACTGACGAAAACTGCTTACATAAATCAGAGAGATTTCTGTATTTTAAAAGTGAGGTACCATAAATGAAATCAGCATAAAACAGTGCCCAGCATCGACACAAAACAAGTGTCCAAATATCTCGATATCTCTGTATCACAATCTTTGTACCTCAATATCTCAAAATCTCAATCACGATATCTAGGGAGCCGTCAATCCAGACCGGCCCCTACCATCTATCTCAAGACCACGACGGTATCCTCTAGATATCCGACGCGTCGGGTAATATCACCGGTCGGTAGTGCTCCCCTGCCAGGCTCAACGTCAACAACACGATCCTCTTGCCCCGGGATACCGCACCGGGCCCACCATGTACCCGAAACGGTTCCTCCACTCCTCGAATCGGGTCTCGAAATCCATCAGCAAACTCATGGTGGACGACTCATACATCATGGGAAAACCGCACTTTTTATTTTAAAAGAGAGAAAAGGTTTATTTATGTTTTTTGCGGTTTTCCTCCAAATCCAAGAAATCTCATGAAATCCGAATCCAAGTCATCAATAGCATGTAAACAGTGAATATAGGTATGAGAATCCATGAATGCGACACAACAATGAATAATAACATGCATGAAGTAGTAGGCAATAACTACAATGTCTAACCAGCATATAAGGCAAGTACACTAATATCATGTCTAAAGTATTAGCTAACAACCTATGTCAAATGAAATAGTATTTTCTAAAGTGTTCGTGACATGGCAATTACCGATGAAGATGTGTGTGAGCCGGCAAATAAGTGTACGTGGTACATACGCGTCATCGGTAATGGTGCTGGTGTCCTAACAGCATGATATTAATAATAGGATATGAATCATAATATAAGCATGCGATGCGGAGCGAACAACAATAATGAGCGGGAGCTAAATACTAGACGCAACTATAACTAATCTGCATTAATCTAATATAAGTCCTACAAATGGTGCCTTTTGAAATAACACGAATCATGGGGTTTTGAAAATAGGGGCTACGGTGTTTTTATGAAAAGATATGTCTTTTGAAATATCCGTAGGATCCCTTGGGCTGTCTTTTAAAATACCCACGATTCGTTAGTTTTTGAAATAGGTAAGAATCGAATCTAATCTAACAACTAACTAAACTAAAGGGCTAAGCTAACAAGCTGGACTACAGGTAAGGAAACCGCCTAACATCTGCGTCGATACATATACATACCTGTATATATATTAGTCAGTGATCCCGCCTCAATAATATCATATCCGATACCATATCTATAATCAGACATCCCAAGTCAAGAGTGCGGATGAATCATCAAAATATAGCTCGTACGTAAATCCGTCGTACGGCATCCCCAAATCTGGGTACGGGTTAATATCACATTCATCATACTATTCACCTGGTATCCTCTTTATCAAATATCATGATCGGGGTACAGATCTATGTCTAGTACAATACTGATACCGCCTAAGTATGCATGGACGTGTATGAAACACTACGTCAAGGACCCGCTACAACGTCATGTCGTATCTCAAATACGAACCCTGCTATATCATCGATCTCACGGCCTCAAATCAAATCTCATCGACTCATCATAAATCCCAAGTACTATCCTCATTATCCATGCATGTGTATATGAATGTACATATGCATAGTCCCATACCCACGCATATATACATGTATACACATCCCAATCTGCGCACAAGAAAGTAAAGTATGCAAGTCTGTGTGTGCGTATGTGGGTATAACAACTACTCTAGGGTTTCGCAACTAACCCAAAGCTAATCCATGAACACATAATCATAACATGAATAAACATTCTCGTATCATAAAACACCTATATAAACATATATATATAAGCTACACTACGGACTGCGGGGGTGCTATACGCCATCCACCCGACTTCTCCCCGTAGATATAAATCTACTCACCTGGTCCTCGCTCGCCGGTGTCGACGTCGCCACGCGCTTGCTTGTCGTCTCGAAGTCCACATGGGGGTACCTACATATCACAACGCATCGTATCGCATTAAAATCCGACTCATGACCAAAACGACACACGAATCCCACATAGGTCAAAACCTATGGTTGCTTTCACAAATCAACCCAAAAACCCTCGACGTCGGTGTACAAACGCCAGACCATCGAGAAAAAACCCAAATACACTCATTTGCACATTCACGAACGCTAATTTTAATATAAAATAGGTTAAAACTCACAAAAACCCCAATTTCACTTAAAAAGTCATTTTTCCGAAAATCTAGCAAGCACAATTCGCCGTTTTAGTACAAAACTCGATGTATAAACGAATCTAGCGGCCACAATATTCACTAAATATCTTAATTAAGTCATAAAAACAATTCCCATAATTTAATCTCATTAATTTCCATAAACCTTAAAATTCTAGTTCACAAAATACCTAAATTTTAACAATTTTATAGCAAAAATGCACAAACTACAATCTAGCTTGGATTTTCATGAACTAAAAGCATTAAACCACTCAATATAATCTTTATAATAACATGAAACCTAAATTTGAATTTTATCTCACAAGAATATAATTATTTTCAAAACCTAGTTTACCATTTATATAATTATCACTTTTAAATCAACAAATATGCAAACTAGCAACTTAAATTGAATTTAGCATAACATTAATATGTCAATTATATCACATAAACTAAATCTCACAACACAAAATACCAATTTGAAATCAAACCCCTCTCTTGAATTTTAAATCATGCACCTAGAACTAATTAAAAACCTAATTAAACAATTAATTAAGCTAACCTAAGCAATTAACAACACATTAAGCAAAAAGGTTAGAATTTATACCAAAAAAATTTGAAGATCCCACAAGCACACTTAGCCTCCCAAATTGAAATCTAAATCCCTAGATCCATGCTATGGTAGCCAAGGGAAAATGGGTAGGAGGTGGATTTTGATTTGGATTTTTGCTTGATTTTTTGTGGATTTTTCAAGCATTTTTGATGAACTTTTGATGGAATTTTGAAGAGAAAAGAGAAGAAGAATGAGGTGGGGCTGAAGAAGAGGGGGGGGGGGCTCGGTCAAGTGCAGGTGGGGGAAGTGTGGGGGGTGTGTGAGGTGGGGAAAAGTCAAGTGGGGAAGGTTCAAGTCAACACAAAAGTCAAAAAGTCCATACTTATTTATCTATTTCTTTTCATTTCCCTTTTCTTTTCAATTGTTTTGCTTCTCTCATTTTGTTTTGTGGGAACTTGGGTAATGGGCTGCCATGGGCTCAGCAAAGGAGAGGAAATTGGGTTTGTGTGGGTGAGGGAAAAATAATAAATGATATACCCCAATTTCCATTAACACTAAATTCACCGGAAAAAGCCTTTTTCTTCGATATTTTCTAAACCGTTTTGGCAAACGATTTCATTTCAAAAACCACATGATAAAATTTTATTTAATGTTTTATGGTGCACAAAATTTGTTTCAACTCATTCCAATTTGTAATTTTCCCTAATTAAATGTATTAGTGACGGCTTAAAATAATATTAAAATAATTAATTTCGGAAAAATTTTCAGAAAATTTGAAATTTCACCAGTGGCTCAATAAACACCAAATACTAGCAATTACATAGCTAGAATATGTATATTTAATTTTATAATAAAGACATTTGCATTTTGACTTTTTACCGAAAACCCCCTTATTTTACCGTTTTTTCGAAATTTCACCGAAACGATTTTTAAAACGTTACAATCTTCCCCCCTTAAAGAAATTCAGTCCCCGAATTTAAATTAAAACTCCCCCCAAATACTAAAACATCTAAACCAAAACCATCAAGTCGTCGGGGCTCCGAAATTGTAAATACATAAAATAAATCGTAGCGCAGCGCATGCGCATGAAAAATGAGCATATAACTCAAATCAAAACTCCGTCAAGCATTCCGCAATCATCGGAGTCATGGGAAAGATATCAATGCCAAATCCAAAGCAAAACCAATATGATATAACTCGAAACTATACATGTAAATATCGAATCTATATATGTAAGTATCTGAAGGAAATGCATGCCAAATCTCTTTAAGTCGCTGTGCAATGCGTATAACACTGCACAGTGGCGGACGTCTATCATAAGAAAATAACTATATACATATATACCTTTGTTTGAAATGTACGTTCCGCCATTTTGGAAACAATTTAGAAGGGTCTCCTTGTTTTAAACATTTCGTGTCATATCAGACACATAGGTAAATACTGAGGCTATAGCTCGCTTTTTGGAAATCCCTTCAATAACTATCAATGCATGCAAAATATATTCAGGTACTGTCCTCTGACTAGTCCTGCTCAGTACGAAAACACATAGCAATATCATAAAAATGTACTGCTCTATAAGAAAAATCAATCCTAAAATACGCGTATGAATACTACGTGCGTCTGGTGCGCACGGAAATCAAAATCCAAATATGTGCCATACATATGCACAGAAACAACATCTAAGTGCATCGGGTGTGCACGAAACATCTGTCGTAGGCAACATGTGTGCCTGACAGCAAAATCAGATGCATCTGACATGCACGAAAAATCTCGATTTAGTGCATCTGGTGTGCACCAAAATCACATCTCAAAACATGCGCTCAACATGTGCGAAAATCCAAGGCAGGTACATCCATCATGCACGAAATCATGAAATCCAATATCAAGCGCCGAACATGCGCAAAATCAAATCAGGTGCACAAGGTGCACAAAACAAATATCGAGTATCACAATCGAAATCGAAGTCCAGTGCATCAAGTGCACAAAAGGCGTATCACTGCACTGCAAGCATATATAAACTATACAGAGTGCAGGAACCAAATCGTGTGCGTGCATACGCACAAAATCAACTCAAATGTCTAAAACCGTAAAATCACAAACATGTGAAACCAAAGCACGAAGACGATATCAAGTGCAACACTGTGCAAAGATCGTAAATCCTCAATCATCAAAATCAAATCATGCGAATAAATCACCCAAAACATCGAAATCAATAATGGCGGAATAGTACTGCTCAAGTGCATCCTCTAAGAATCTCGGGCCAACTGTCGCGGTCACTAGTGGGACGTCTCGTCGATGATCATGAACTCTGGCCTACTGGTGTGCGTAACAATGACCACTCCTGGGTCAAGTTCTTCACTGTGAATTACCAATCTCTCGGTCCATCGGCTCATCGGCCCTGTCAGGTGTGCCAACGGGGATGATCCCATTCTGGCACGTCTCTTGTCATCTCTCGGTCAATCATCGCCACCACTCGTAAGATAGCATATCACTGGCGTCGGCCTCTGGCCCTCTGAATGTACGTAACACATCTGATCCTGGGTGCAAGTATCATTGCAGCAGTGTCCTGGAAGGAATCCTGCTCACGGTCTTTTCCATGTCTCGTCTCTGCCAACTGTCCGGAAGTCATCGTCCTATCCTATATCTGCATCTTGCTCTGGAACGGCTGCATACCCATCGCGACTCCTTCTGGAAGGTATATCCAGTACTCTGCCTCGGCATGCGCATCGCATCTCTGATGTCGGCGGAGGGGAACGTCATCATATCCAGATCTTGTACGAACCTCTTACTCCATTTTTCTCTAATGTCGACCGCTTCGGACTCGTCTCGTCGTTGCTGCATGGACTGAGCTCCAACAGCTATCCTCGTATCGGGAGTCTCCCAAGAAATGCATCTCACCACCTAGCATCCGAATTAAGTCGAGCCATCCGATCGAGTCGTCAAAACCTCATAATCCCCCAAGAGCTCAACATCTTGGGCACAGTTTAATAGTATCGAGTACATACCACAGCATCGGTGGTCCAACCGTAGAAGGGCAAACCCAAGCCTCACTAATGGCGCCGTAGAACTGCCGCAAACCCGAAGGTTCAAAGGCTTTCACACGGTCATTAAGTCGAGTTAGGGTTTCATTCTTCGAGAGGGTCCATAGAATTGCCTGCATGCCCTTCCGAATACTTTAAACTTGGAATAATAGGTTACTGACATTCGATCGTCTCTGTCGACTCCCAACGTCTCCGCGTGAAGTCGTCTCTAGCTGGAATCAATCTATCTGATGACCTCGCATCGGGGTAGGCGAACGATCCACATGTCCTAGTCATTCATCCTCGATGACTAGGGACCTTCTATCATCTCTTAGTACAACTCATTCTGCACTAACTCCAGCATCTGGGGCAATATCTCGTCGTTCGCAGCAATAACTGGCTCGCTCGTCTGCACGCTGAACGGTGCCTCAATCATCAGGAGTAAGCAATACTTCAATGGTCATCAAAATCTGGCTGGCCTCTATCAGTGGCTCAATCCTCTAGTGCAAATCGGCACATCCGAGTAATCTCATAAAGGCGATCCGCCAAACGCTCGTGGGATGGAAACATAGTAAAAAGACACATCTCCGCAATCGTGTGTCGCCGGAATTTCGCCTAGGTCAGTCCTCGTTCATGTCGAGCTCGTGCTGACTGCAACTCAAGCCGTAGCTTTCCCTGCCCGTAATCATGGCAGCAAAACCATAACTGGTACTGATGAGGCTAGATCGGAATGAATATAGTACTGAGCAAAGAAATGTACATCCTAAGGTTTCTTAAGTGGAGTAGCGTATCGTAAATATGCCGCGGAACATACCTACGGTACGTCACTCTACTTTAGTCACCTATTCCATCAACCAAGGTCATCCTACGCTCCGAAGGTAAAACCTAACGCTCTGATACCAACTTTGTCACGCCCCGAAAGTACGGAACATGACCGGCACTTAAACTACGAACGTCACGAGGCGTACGTAATCTAAGTGAGCCGAAAACCCAGAAATCCAAACCAAGAAAAGTAGTAGAGTGAAGGAAAACCAATTTAAATCAAGTAGTTTTAATAGCATAAGCCGAATTATGCCTTTTTTAAAAACATTAAATATTTCCTGAAAATTTCGGCAGAGTCTCCTTTGTAAATACTGGCCCCCAAACGGGATACAACATGAATAGTATACGAAATCAATAAAAAGGCATCCCCAAGCGGGAGCCAGCTCTTCGTCAATCGACGGTCACAACCACACAAGCAATATAATATACAACGCCAACGGCGAGGATCAAAACTCAAAAGGAAACTCAAACCACAAGAAAACCACAGAAAAATAACGCGCGACTCTAAGGTCGAAGGAATAACATCACTGGTTTCTATCTCAAAATAAATACATGTTTGGTTGATGGAACTTCATGATACAACTGAATAATAATATACAATGTATAATGATGGGTACGATACAAATAAACCCACCTACTAGCAAGTCACCCGAACGAAACTGTACCCGCAAAGCCGTAAAGAAACCTGTACGGCGAAACCTGCAAGAAACTGGGGCACAACGGGGGTGAGTTGCCAACTCGTGAATAGAAAAACATCTACGAATAGAAATCGCATGTATAACGCAATCCTAGGTCATACGATCAATATATATAATCCTTAAATAAAACCAGCAGTCTATAACAATGACTAGGGTAAATATCTAATCCAAGTGTAATTCCATGTGCCCGTGCCAGTGCCTCAGGTAGCAATGTATCATATGGATGATGTATGAATGCATGGAACAGGATGCATGTACTGACGAAAACTGCTTTCATAAATCAGAGAGATTTCTGTATTTTAAAAGTGAGGTAACATAAATGAAATCAGCATAAAACAGTGCCCAGAATCGACACAAAACAAGTGTCCAAATATCTCGATATCTCTGTATCACAATCTCTGTATCTCAATATCTCAAAATCTCAATATCTCAATCACGATATCTAGGGAGCCGTCAATCCAGACCGGCCCCTACCATCTATCTCAAGACCATGACGGTATCCTCCGGATATCCGACGCGTCGGGTAATATCACCGGTCGGTAGTGCTCCCCTGCCAGGCTCAACGTCAACAACACGATCCTCTTGCCCCGGGGTACCGCACCGGGTCCACCATGTACCCGAAACGGTTCCTCCACTCCTCGAATCGGGTCTCGAAATCCATCAGCAAACTCATGGTGGACGACTCATACATCATAGGAAAACCGCACTTTTTATTTTAAAAGAGAGAAAAGGTTTATTTATGTTTTTTGCGGTTTTCCTCCAAATCCAAGAAATCTCATGAAATCCGAATCCAAGTCATCAATAGCATGTAAACAGTGAATATAGGCATGAGAATCCATGAATGCGACACAACAGTGAATAATAACATGCATGAAGTAGTAGGCAATAACTACAATGTCTAACCAGCATATAAGGCAAGTACACTAATATCATGTCTAAACTATTAGCTAACAACCTATGTCAAATGAAATAGTATTTTCTAAAGTGTTCGTGACATGGCAATTACCGATGAAGATGTGTGTGAGCCGGCAAATAAGTGTACGTGGTACATACGCGTCATCGGTAATGGTGCTGGTGTCCTTACAGCATGATATTAATAATAGGATATGAATCATAATATAAGCATGCGATGCGGAGCGAACAACAATAATGAGCGGGAGCTAAATACTAGACGCAACTATAACTAATCTGCATTAATCTAATATAAGTCCTACAAATAATGCCTTTTGAAATAACACGAATCATGGGGTTTTGAAAATAGGGGCTACGGTGTTTTTATGAAAAGATACGTCTTTTGAAATATCCGTAGGATCCCTTGGGCTGTCTTTTAAAATACCCACGATTCGTTAGTTTTTGAAATAGGTAAGAATCGAATCTAATCTAACAACTAACTAAACTAAAGGGCTAAGCTAACAAGCTGGACTATAGGTAAGGAAACCGCCTAACATCTGAGTCGATACATATACATACCTGTATATATATTAGTCGGTGATCCCGCCTCAATAATATCATATCAGATACCATATCTATAATCAGACATCCCAAGTCAAGAGTGCGGATGAATCATCAAAATATAGCTCGTACGTAAA
The DNA here is from genome assembly GCA_030015575.1 of Agapanthus africanus. NCBI lineage: Eukaryota > Viridiplantae > Streptophyta > Magnoliopsida > Asparagales > Amaryllidaceae > Agapanthus > Agapanthus africanus. The sequence goes on along the minus strand of JASDDO010000012.1, from coordinate 458,032,063 downwards.
TCCGTCGTACGGCATCCCCAAATCTGGGTACGGGTTAATATCACATTCATCATACTATTCACCTGGTATCCTCTTTATCAAATATCATGATCGGGGTACAAATCTACGTCTACTGATACCGCCTAAGTATGCATGGACGTGTGTGAAACACTACGTCAAGGACCCGCTACAACGTCATGTCGTATCTCAAATACGAACCCTGCTATATCATCGATCTCACGGCCTCAAATCAAATCTCATCGACTCATCATAAATCCTAAGTTCTATCCTTATTATCCATGCATGTGTATATGAATGTACATATGCATAGTCCCATACCCACGCATATATACATGTATACACATCCCAATCTGCGCACAAGAAAGTAAAGTATGCAAGTCTGTGTGTGCGTATGTGGGTATAACAACTACTCTAGGGTTTCGCAACTAACCCAAAGCTAATCCATGAACACATAATCATAACATGAATAAACATTCTCGTATCATAAAACACCTATATAAACATATATATATAAGCTACACTACGGACTGCGGGGGTGCTATACGCCATCCACCCGACTTCTCCCCGTAGATATAAATCTACTCACCTGGTCCTCGCTCGCCGGTGCCGACGTCGCCACGCGCTTTCTTGTCGTCTCGAAGTCCACATGGGGGTACTTACATATCACAACGCATCGTATCGCATTAAAATCCGACTCATGACCAAAACGACACACGAATCCCACATAGGTCAAAACCTATGGTTGCTTTCACAAATCAACCCAAAAACCCTCAACGTCGGTGTACAAACGCCAGACCATCGAGAAAAAACCCAAATACACTCATTTGCACATTCACGAACACTAATTTTAATATAAAATAGGTTAAAACTCACAAAAACCCCAATTTCACTTAAAAAGTCATTTTCCCGAAAATCTAGCAAGCACAATTCGCCGTTTTAGTACAAAACTCGATGTATAAACGAATCTAGCGGCCACAATATTCACTAAATATCTTAATTAAGTCATAAAAACAATTCCCAAAATTTAATCTCATTAATTTCTATAAACCTTAAAATTCTAGTTCACAAAATACCTAAATTTTAACAATTTTATAGCAAAAATGCACAAACTACAATCTAGCTTGGATTTTCATGAACTAAAAGCATTAAACCACTCAATATAATCTTTATAATAACATGAAACCTAAATTTGAATTTTATCTCACAAGAATATAATTATTTTCAAAACCTAGTTTACCATTTATATAATTATCACTTTTAAATCAACAAATATGCAAACTAGCAACTTAAATTGGATTTAGCATAACATTAATATGTCAATTATATCACATAAACTAAATCTCACAACACAAAATACCAATTTGAAATCAAACCCCTATCTTGAATTTTAAATCATGCACCTAGAACTAATTAAAAACCTAATTAAACAATTAATTAAGCTAACCTAAGCAATTAACAACACATTAAGCAAAAAGGTTAGAATTTATACCAAAAAAATTTGAAGATCCCACAAGCACACTCAGCCTCCCAAATTGAAATCTAAATCACTAGATCCATGCTATGGTAGCCAAGGGAAAATGGGTAGGAGGTGGATTTTGATTTGGATTTTTGCTTGATTTTTTGTGGATTTTTCAAGCATTTTTGATGAACTTTTGATGGAATTTTGAAGAGAAAAGAGAAGAAGAATGAGGTGGGGCTGAAGAAGAGGGGGGGCTCGGTCAAGTGCAGGTGGGGGAAGTGTGGGGGGTGTGTGAGGTGGGGAAAAGTCAAGTGGGGAAGGTTCAAGTCAACACAAAAGTCAAAAAGTCCATACTCATTTATCTATTTCTTTTCATTTCCCTTTTCTTTTCATTTGTTTTGCTTCTCTCATTTTTTTTTGTGGGAACTTGGGTAATGGGCTGCCATGGGCTCAGCCAAGGAGAGGAAATTGGGTTTGTGTGCGTGAGGGAAAAATAATAAATGATATACCCCAATTTCCATTAACACTAAATTCACCGGAAAAAGCCTTTTTCTTCGATATTTTCTAAACCGTTTTGGCAAACGATTTCATTTCAAAAACCACATGATAAAATTTTATTTAATGTTTTATGATGCACAAAATTTGTTTCAACTCATTCCAATTTGTAATTTTCCCTGATTAAATGTATTAGTGACGACTTAAAATAATATTAAAATAATTAATTTCGGAAAAATTTTCAGAAAATTTGAAATTTCACCAGTGGCTCAATAAACACCAAATACTAGCAATTACATAGCTAGAATATGTATATTTAATTTTATAATAAAGATATTTGCATTTTGACTTTTTACCGAAAACCTCCTTATTTTACCGTTTTTTCGAAATTTCACCGAAACGAGTTTTAAAACATTACACCTTCGATTATTTTGGGTTCAAGCGGGCTTTTCCACCTGACTGCTGGACATGCCTGTAGATCCTTCAGTATTCTTTTGGTTTTTGCTGAAAGAACGACTTCCTACAGAGTTTCTTCCACAAGTGAGCATGATGCTCCCTGCGCATCCACCTTTTTGGGAGTGTGCTTCTGGGGTGGGTTTACCCTCCAGTTATCAGACATCGTGAATTTTCCCTGTCGATATTGGTCTTCGAACCAATTCTTGAAGACATACCAATCTTCAATTGGGTGGCTCACCATTCTGTGATAGGAGCAGTAATTGGGGTTGTTGACATCACCGGGTTGCGGTAGACGCCGCGGGTCTGGCAATATGATGAGTTTATTATGCACTGCCAATTCAAATTGTCTCCTCGTCTTGTCGCGGGAAAACGGGTAAGCGCGTCCTAGTCTTTCCTCCAAGGATGGGCGCGAACGCCCATTGTTTTAGCGAGCAGCTAGTTTTGGACCTCTTAGCTGTTGTTGAGTATTGGCAACAAAGGCCGCTTTCCCTTTACCCTTATTATTTCGAGGGTCCTTATTTGAGGAGGAAGGCCCAAGGCCCATTTGGTCCATTTGAGCCATTTTATCTATCAGATCCTGAAAGGTGGTTGGTTTGAAGAATGTCATGAACTGGGACACAGTCGTTTGAGGATCAAGGGTCCCGATGAACATGCCCATAGCAGGGGATTCTTCAATGCGTTGTTCGTACTTAGACCATAGGTTCCTCCACCCGATTGCGTATTGGATCCAGATTTCTCCCGGATATACCCTGGCATTGATTAATGCCATGATTGGAGTACATTCGCTCGCGCTGGTGAAACGCTGGGTGAACAGCAGTTCCATTTCTGCGAATGTTTTTACGGAGTCATTTGGAGCTCCGAGTACCATTTGAATGTTGTTTCTGACAGGATGCCAACGAACTGGCAAAGCAACAGTTTGTCGTCGCCTCCCGTGTTGCCGCACAGAGCTCTGAACTGCGCGACGTGCTGGTGAGGGTTGCTTGTCCCTTTGTATACATAGAACTTGGGGATCGTATATCCCGACAGGTATTTGATTTGATCATACCAGTTCTAACAATTTGGCCAGCGGCTTCACTATCTTGATGAGCTCTTATTTGTTGACCAATGTAATCATCAAGGGTGGCCTTGGAGATCGTTTCCTTCTTGGCTGCCGATAAGGCTGGAGGAGGGTTTGATGTTTCCCCCATATCATCCTCGACAAATATCGGCGGATCTTCGGCCTGGGGTTCTAGCTGGATCATCATACTAACCATGTATTGAAACAAGAGAGTCATCTGCTTTACGTTGGAAGCTTTTTCAGTTGCTTTTTTTTATCTTTTCTCTCAAGCACCCTTCGCAGGAACTCTGTATCGGTCTCCTGCTCTTGGCGCTATTCGGCCTCTTTGTCCAAACTTTCTTTCTGTCCGGTAAGTGCTGCCATTTTGGTCAGCATTTCCTGGATCTTTTTTTTTGGTCTTGAGCCTTAGTCAGCGACCGAGTTTGTGGTCGGTGACTCACCGAAGCACGGCTTTCTTCTTTTCCTAAAGCCATATAGACCGTATGTATTGTTATGCCCCTGGCCTTAGGGTGTTTAGATCTATCTCCTTTGGAATTTGCCGCGGGCGGTAAAGTTTTCTCCAGCCTCATTTTTTTATGAGAGATTGGAGTTGAAGGAGCCGTTATGACAGGCACCTGCTTAGGAGAAGTACTCCGTTGCATGGCGGAGGAGTAGTCCTTTTCTTGTCGAGCCTTCGATTTCTTCGGTCGACGAGAGTTGTTCTGATCAATCACAGAGTCTTGGAGTTTTCGCCAGACCCTATGAATTTGCGAAGAGAGCCGCCGATGAGGTTGCTCCGGCTTTGCCTGCACTGTAACTTCCGTAGGCAAGGGTGATTTCTTTAGCACCGTTGTTGGAGAGTTTTTGCACACCCTCTTAAGCGGGTTAAAGCTGTTCTCGGTTGGAACAGCAGCGTCGACTTCTACCATTGGAGCTGGTGGGATGAGTCCAGAGGGGGAGTTGCCCCCAGCTTCTCTCACTCGGTGCCAGTGGTGATGTCGAGCATGCCATGCTGAAGGAACCGCCTCAGTTTTTGAAGTGGCTTCATCATGCCCTTGGTTTTGCTGAGGGGTTTCAATCGGTGTCAGCCTGTTGAAGACCGACGTCCTTGTTAAAGTTGAGGAGAAGCGTCCAGCCTTTCAAAAATCGACCGTCTGGTGGGGGGAACGCCTTTGACGGCTTCGCCTGGAGGAGGAGTTGGGAAGGCTATTCCTTTTAGGCTAGCCCCTTCAGGTATCACGTGCCTCTTTGCGGGCCCATTTGGGTTCTTGCTCAGCTTGTTGAAGATCGAGATGCCAGATTTGGACGGCCTGTTGAGAGGGGCCGTTGTGATTGCCAGTCGATTGAAGACCGACTTTTTAGGAGCTTCTTCTTCCGGCGCTGAGGCACCGAAACTCACAGGCGGGAGCATAGTCCCAAAGAACAATCCAGTAGTGGCTTTCATATCTTGCCCCATTGGCATTGAGAAAATAGAGGCTGCATTAGGCCCGTAGGTCACTCCCCCCATTGGGGTAGAGCAAGAGTTGCTGTTGCATGCAGTGCAGTTGAGAGCCATTGATTTTCTGCACAGGAGCAAGACACCAAGTTTTAGTACATCGAATCCAAAGGCAACCATAGAGAACCGCGATTTTGTTCGCGAAACACGACACACGAAGTGTGGAGTGGAAAGAGGAAAAGATCCCACCGGGCGTGCCAGAATCTGTTTACCGCCGAAAACAGAGACGAACTCGGATAGTCGTCTGGCCTGAATTTGGGGGCTGATGCTATTTGGATTTATCCATCCACCTCTCCGAAGATACCAAGTTGATTTATGACACCATATATCGGAGGTTTGGACAGATGTTGCCGTTGTAGCAGACTTTCTCAGATTCCTCTTCATTTTATCAGGGTTTTTGATTGTGGGGACGCTCTTCCCTGCAGGCACAAGCCCCTGCAGTTAATTTCGTTATCGCGTTGCCATAATCACTTTCTCCTTCTCCAGTACTTCACTTCGTGTCGTGTGTATTTTTGTTTATTTTGGTTGCCCGTGGATTGTATACGGAGACTAGTTTATGTTGTCTCCTGTAGGGCGTGGATTAGTCCAAATCCGTATATTTTAGATTTGGGTTTTTGAACTTAAATTATATTTTTCCTTTAGTTCAAAAATATTTTGTTTGGTTTAAGGACCATTAATCTAGTTTGAGATTAAGACCAACTTAAACATATGAGCATTTGGGTCTAATTTATTTATTTTAACTAAGAATACATTAGTCCTATTTGAGACTAAAGATCAACCTAGCAATATTTTAAGGGTCATTAAATTTATTAAGATCCAGAGAATTTATGCTTAGTTGCAAGAGACTTAGCCAATTTGGGCTTAGTTTACTCAGTCCTTTTTTGTTCAAAAGTGCAAAGCACTTATTTGGGCTCTGTTTGTTCAGGCCCCCCTTTTTATGCAAAAGTGCTAAGCACTTATTTGACGCTCTGACGCTCACATGGGTATCATGTGATACCTTCAGTTATGGGCACTGCCCAATCACTGCTAAGCACTCAGTTACATATATAGTGGTAAGCACTTTTTTATAGCGTCCACGTAAAGTGCACGTGAGGCGCTGGGCGCTGCTCAATTAGTGCTAAGGACTTAGCCATTTTGGTTATATATAGAGTGCTAAGTACTTTATGTGTGGCGCCCACATGAGTAGCATATAAGGCGTTGGACGCTGCCCATTCTGTGCTAAGCACTCAGCCCTTTTGGTTGTATACGAAGTGCTAAGCACTTTTATTCAGCACCCATGTGTATTTCATGTAAAGCGCTTGCCTTCTGCTTTGGACGCCCGCGTGTTTTTCACGTAAAGCGCTGGCCTTTTGTTTTGGGCGCCCACGTGTTTTTCAAGTGAGGCGCTGGGCGCTATTGGGGGGCGCCTACGTGGGAAACACGTGAGGCGCTAATCTCTTTTCTTTTTTACAGATTAAATCTCTGTTAATACCGTTTTGGCCATTAATGATCATCAAGATCTCTATTTTGAATACCTTGGATCTTTTTTTCTTCATTGGAGGACTAAGTTCTTCTTTTCTTTTTATAAGAACTAAGTTCTTTATATAGGGTTAAACCCTAATTTTGGAGGAATTAAATTCTCAGGACACATGTTCTTTTTCTTTTTTTCTTTCTTTTTAATCTAGTTCTTTTCTGAATCTTTGATTCTTAAGAACAAGATCTTCTCGATGAGAATTAAATTCTCAACTTATGGAAGACTTGTCTTGTGGATCTCAGATCCAGAGAAAACTCTAAATTCTTTAAGAAGTGTTAAACCCTTAGATAGGTAAAAAGAGATATTTTGATCTTTGTGTTTTCTTTACCTAGGGTTTTGAGGAAGAAAGTCTTCTTCTTTTATTGAGAATTGAATTCTCTCTTTTTTTTGTTGAAAGTTTTCTGTATTTTTCAGAAGCTTATCGGGGGTTTCCTCTATATGAGACTTGAAGTCTCGGGTCCTTTATATAGGAGAGACAAGTTTGTTAATTAATTTGAGAAAATCTCTCATTGTGAGATTCCAATTGATTTTATTGGTCTTAAAGATTACTTAGGGAATTTTATCCACCATTGGATCTTTGATCCGAGGATCTCTGTTTTACAGAATATGTTTTCTTGTTTTTAACAAGATCGGGGAAATATTTTCCCATGTAAAGGGTTTTATTTTGTAAAATGGTGATTTTTAATCACCATTGGATTTTTAATCCAAGGGCTCTCTGTTTTACAGAGAGCAATCTCTTTTTTGTTTATAAAGATTGGGGAAATATACTTCCAAAAATAGAATTTTATTATATCATTGCATCTTTGATCCAATCGAGAGTATCTTTCTTACTTAGAAAGATTTGGGAAATACTTTCTCCTAATAGAATTTAATTCTATATTTTGATGATTTATCATCTCCATTGGATCTTTGATCCAGTAGCTCTGTTTAACAGAGAGTATCCCAATTTTTTTAGGGAAATATTCCTATGTGGAATTTGATTCTACTTGATTTTAACTTCGGCGTCGGCGCTTACGTGTCATGCACGTGGGCACCACTTAAGAATTTAATTTTTATTCATGATGGCACTCTTGTGCTTTGCACATTGGCGCCCATGTGAGGAGCACGTGCGACACTATATAAGAATTTAATTCTGATATATAAGCGCTCCTGTACTTTGCACATTAGCACCCACGTGAGGAGCACATGCTGCGCCACCATAGGATTTAATCCTACAAGATTGGTGCTGGCGCTAGCGCCCTCGGGGAGAGCACGTGAGGCACTGCCCCGTTAAAATTCAACAGAGCTTAGCTCTTTTGTTATGCTTAAATATTGGGGGAACAGAATGGTTACATATGTTGAGACTGTTAGGATATGGAGTTATCTGGTTTTTGTTTAAAAGCAGAATCCGGAAAAACTCAAGGCATGCTTTGGTAATGGTAGTTTGTGGATTATCCCAAGCATTTACTAGGATTTTGTTTTCTACCATTTTCAAGATCCATAGTTATATTGTCCTTGACTCACCACTATTTTATAAAAGGAATATTTTTGCAAAAGAAACTAGTGGAAGTATGGTAGAATTGGAAGTGATTCCAGAACCACAAACGGTTACCGAAAATTTAGTAGAACCTAAGAATTCAATTGAACTTGACAAACCATTAATCATTCCACAGATTTTAGTAGGTGACCTCAGACACCCGAGAGATATTTCGGTTTTCTCATAGACGGTGACAGGGAGGTCAGAATCATGCTAATGATGACCTACTAGTTATCAGTAGGTCAAAAGAAGTGGTAACTTCCAGGTGACCAGATACTTCATATCCAAAATGGACTCCATGCACTTCAGCGAATCATAGATTGTTGACTTTGCTGGGTGCTAATGAAGGGGTAAAACCCATTAGGAGCAAGTAGATCTTTCGAGATCTGTGCAGGTGGAAAGGTACCAACCTAACAAGGCTAGACTTGTTGTAAAGAATTTTCATCAAATACCCGCTGTGGATTGTAATGAGTCTTTTGCCTCAACGTCTATGCTGAAGTCCATACGGATATGGCTTGGCACTGCTATTCCCCCTACTTGTTATCAGTAGGTCATAAGAAGTGGTTACTTCCATGTGACAAGATGTTTCATACCCAAGATGGACTCCACGTACTTCAGCAAATCATGGATTTTAGACTTTTCTGGGTGCTCCTGAAGGGATGAAACCCATTAGGAGAAAGTAGATATTTCGAGATCTGTGGAGGTGGAAAGGTACTAATATAATAAGGCTAGACTTGTTGTAAAGAGTTTTCATCAAATACCCATTGTGGATTGCGATGTGACTTTTACTTCAGTGTCTGCGCTGAAGTTCATATGGATATGATGTGACGCTGATGCTATTCTTGGCTAAGATATCTAGCAGATGGATGACTATAACGTCTTTGCCAATGGGAATTTGGAAGTGCACGTGTATATGACTCAGCTAGAGGGTTATCGTAGTCATTGGGAGCAGCGGAAGGTGTGCAAGTTGCTTATGTCCATTAGTAGACTAAAGCATGGATAATGGTGGCGGATCATCTGTTTTTGATGTGACAGTTAAGGTGATTGACTTTATCAAAACAATAGATGAACCTAATAAGAAGGATGTAGGGAGTACTGTCCTGGGATTTGGATGAAATACTCCAGATAGGAAGTGATGTTCCTATACTAGAATCGGTCAGACTTTGGTTGTCACACAGTGTTTTTCTCCACGTTGGATATGGATAATATATCAGGAATTCTGGTGACTAGATCTAGATTTGGGAAGTTCCCCAAATCGGGTACTTAGACTATATTCTAAAAGTATTTTAGAATGGACGACTCCTGGCGTGGTAGTGTACCCGCAGGCGATGGAGTCACCCTTTCTAAAGAGATGTCTTCTAGACTGATGAAGAGAGGGACTAGCACGAATGACATATTATTTGCTTAGGCAATTGAGTCAATCATGTAACTTCTTGTACAAAACCAGATAGATAAGGTATTAGGAATTCTGGTTTTAGATCTAGATTTGGGATGTTTCCCAATTGGGTACTTGGACAGCATTCTAAGAGTATTTTAGAATAGATTACTCCTGGCATGGTAGTGTACCTGCAGGTGATGGAGTCATCCAATCTAAAAGGGATGTCTTCTAGACTGATGAAGAGAGGGGCCGGCATGAATGGCATATCATTTGCTTAGACAATTGAGTCAATCATGCAAAGTCTTGTACAACACCAGATATTGCTTCTGCACTAATTGCAATAAACATATATTAATCCAATCCTCGAGACACAAAGGGAAGCTGTCATAAACATCAGAGGATGTTTTTGGTATAAGGTAACGGCTGCCTCCTCTGGAAGGCGGTTATCAGTTCAGGCTTCCAAGGTGACCTGGATGACAGAAATGCTGTCAGAGTTTTGAGTTTAGCCTCTTTTGAGGATCAGTAGATTGGATAGTGTTCCAATAGGGATACTGAGGTAATCATGATGCAGGATACTGGTTATGACTTAACAGTGGATACAACCCAAGAAATTTGTTGGATAGAGTTGTTCATTTATGAACTTAGTCCCATCAAGTATCCAGAAAAATTCTTGAAGCGGGGTATCGCTCAGTTTGGGAGATTGTTGATCTCCGCAAAGTTAAGATATAGAGAGATGAAGTTGGAACATTATAGCGGATCCACTCACTAAGGCTATTTCTCAGACAAATTAAGTTTCCCAAACATAGTTTGCGAAACTGATTAGGAGAGAAGTTGGGTATTCGGTAGCACACGAGCTGTGTGTACGCGATACTGCAATAATTGGCTTTAAGTGCAAGTGGAAGATTGTTGGATATAATGCACTCAAGGCAATTATTTTGATCTCATGTAGGTGATTATGATAATTGAGGGAGGACCTATACATATATAACGGTCTTACTCGAGATGATAGTATGCTATCTGGTTTATCTTCATCATTGATGAAGCCCGTAGGTTTGTTGCTTGAAAACCAGCTTTATGATGGCGATCATATATGTAGGAGTTAGGTTTCCATAAGCACATCCTTAAATGTCCCTAGTCGTAGGAGTATCGAGACTAGGGTATACGCTTCTAGACCACGACGAGGGGCGGTGGCTGGTCTCACAATCCATTGGTGTTGTGTCATCTAAGATAGTATACATGTGCTCACTGGAGGTGAGTACACCGGACAGACTCGCCAAGAACATCTAGATGGTATTATATCTATCGTCAGATGGAAGTTCTCAGATGGCAAGAGTACATGTTAGTCTTTTGACCTGAAATCGTCATTTTTCTTGTATGAGTTTCCACTGTGCTTTAATTACCGCCTTACTACGGCTCAAAGGAGTCATGCAAACAGGTTTTAGTTGGGTACAGTCCCGAGCCACATGGAAGCAGTGGTCGATTGTCAGGGATTCGTCTCTCCTAGTATTAGGAGTCGATGTTGTGCTGCGTTCAGTTGGCTATCACCAGAAATCCATGGCCACGGTGGATGAGATTTACTGATAGTTGATCAGTAGTATCTCTGTTGGTGATGAGCTTGACTCACACACGACTTATCGGGTTAGTAGGGGTGTGACATTATCCATCGCTAGACCCGATATGCGATACTCTTTGATGATGAGACTGGACTGTACGGAGATTGTCACATTCAGGCTCAGTAGGGTAAAGACGTACTTGATTGTCGACCCCCCTTTCGGCAAGTACCTGGGTAACCGTTACGTACAACAAGTGCCGCTGATGTGCTTGTGGTTAACCCACTGCCAGCGTATTGTCGAGTCTTTAGAATCCCTCACATAGGGTTTTCCCGATTCAGGCGATAGAAGTAGGAGCCATACGTTGGTACGTGTAGGGGTCCGATTAAATACGCGTACGGGATATACAGACTTTAATCGGGCGGTTGATAATACTAGCCGGCCTAGGATTAAGCCGGATTATTAAATCAGGTTTTGATTTAAAAATTTATATATATATATATTTTAGTATTATTGTTCACTATTCATTTTCTCTCTTGGTGCTATCCGTATTTTTATACGGATACGCGTATATGTAGCGATACATATACCGGGTGAAGTATTCCGTATTTATACAGGAATGCTTCTAAAAGAAAGACATCTTATATTTGATTTTCTTTTTAGAAAATTAAATGGGAAAATGAGGTGGAGATATGGTGGCATAAGGCAGGTAGAGTGGTATTGTTCAAGCATTTATTGTTGATCATTTATGGTGCACAATTGATGCATGGTGGCGTATATGTAGCCATTCTCTTTTCTTTTGAGAGTTGATGATTTTTTTCATCTTAGATGCTTCATGCTTCATGGTTGCAAGTGTTAGCAACCATCATCCTCACCTCCTTCTACTTCTTCCTCCTCTTGCTCAGTTGAGCTTGAGAAAAAGAGAGAGAAATTTTAGTGATATATTACTACATCACCTACCGTCCACACCTAGCAAGTTTGGATCATCGGTTAGAGCTTCTTCCGGTTTCCCTCGGGTGGATCGTCTTCGGCGAGGGTGGTCGATTTTCAAGCCCATTCCCGGCGTCTACGAGCTTGGAGGGGTCTTCCACAATTGGGTGGACACGCGACAAAGGTTACAGTTTCTCACCCCTTGTATTTCTAGTTAGCTAGTTTAGGTTTTTGGATCGTATCCTGGGTTTTACGGGTGTTTGGTGCTCGTGTAAATTTTTGTTTTTGCTTCCGCCTCGGCCGCGGACTCCGCAGCGCGGGCACCGAAACCCAACAATTATATTGCTTACATATGCTTAACGTATTCTCATAGTAAATACGTTGCGGGCTTTCTAAGTCACCGTTTCTGTCTACTGGGAAGCGAGGCGTGACAGGTTTTGTTGGTGGCCCATGCAGGCTTGTTTTGCATGAAGTTTTAAGCAATATATCATAAGAATTATAAGAATTGGCAACTATACATTCCTTGCATTTGAAATTTCTTGAATCTATCCTAACTTATCTTTTCTATCAAGGTGATGGATTCTTCAAACAACACCAGCACCAATGTCAATGGCAACACACCACTGCCTACCTTACCACATCCACCTACCATTGCTACACTAATCAACGAACAGACGGTGCTTCTGAAAGCCATCAAAAGCCTTCTGGAGGGCCAGCAGCAACAGACTGCTATCCTTATGAACAACCCTGAAGCTGAAGCACCTGAAGTAAAGCAATTTCGGGCATTGCGTCCAAAGAAAATCTCAAGGAAAGAGGGTCCTCTTGAGACTGAAGAGTGGGCCCAAAGTATCGAGGATGACCTTGCAGCAGCGCAGGTACCAAACATTGCTTGGGTTCGTATGGAAAAACTTCAGCTCATGGACAACGCCAGAGTCTGGTGGAAGACCGAGGAGAGCCGTCTTGCACAACCAATAGAGTGGAAGACGTTCCGCGATTTATTCGATGTGAAGTTTTCCCCCGAGACTGTCCGTTTCGATATGGAATAATAGTTCATCCACTTACTACAAGGCTCTATGTGGGTAAAATCAGTGGATGAATATGATACCAAATTCATCAAGCTTAGCAGGTTAAGAATTCGTCTCAAATTCTATTCCGTAAAACACGTAACTGCTCTGACATCAACATCTTATTTGGTTCGCGGAACACCTGATCCCTACCGACGAGATTCGGGCTAGACGATTCCAACAAGGTTTAGACCTGGAGATTCAACCGGCTTTAGCAATAGGCGACTATCCGACTCATGAACCCGCTCTGTAGGCAGCATGCCATTATGAAGACGTGGTCAAAAAGAAGGGTAAGCCGCAAGCAGCTGGAATCAAACACCCTGCTATCCAAATAACAGGAGGAGCCTCTTTCAGGCCGACTTTTGCACTCAAGAGGCCAGGAGGATCATTTACTAAACCAGTCCAGATTTTTGTTTCTACTGCAAGAGAACTGGATACTTGGCGAAGGACTGCAGGCGTGCAAATGGCCTGTGTTTGATTTGTGGCGCACCTACTCACACTATAGGAGCATTCCCATATCGAAGTAACACTGCACCAGCATCCAGACCTATAATGCCAGCTCCGTAGAGGCCAGCTATTCAGGCACCTGCACCCCACCTCTCTCTTCCCGCACAAGCTCCACGTGGACCGCCAGCACAGCCTCAGCGTTAATTCCATCAGGCACAGAGAAACATGCCTCAAGAGTAGAGGAATGTGCCTCCGGCGAAGAGGAATGTACCAAGACGCCAGGTTTTCACAATGACGGTCGAAGAGGATGAAACCACCGGACAAGTCATCACCGGTAAATTCTTCCCATCCTTTCAATACTTGTACATCGTTATACTTTCCCAATACCTAAATCTAACCTCATATAACTTACGTACTATAATAGTAGCCACCCTTCCTGCATTAGCACTTTTCGACACTGGAGCTTCACACTACTTCATGTCACAACGGTTCGTGAGAATGCACGCGATCCCCGTCAAGCCACTTGTTTCGAGTTAGAATGTTAGTTCCGGGAATGGAGTCTTGAAGGCAATTTTGGGATATGATCAGTGCTCAGTTGTAGTTTGCGGTCGAGAATTCTATGTAAATTTCAAAGTGCTGGACATATCAAATTTCGATATTTTGTTGGGAATTGATCAGTCAAATTTATTGCACATTTATATGGACATTTTCCCTATTATTATTATTAACTACTAAAAGGTGTAATTGTAAATAAAGAACATATGTGTTTTTATTTGTAAAAAGATTATTATCATATCTTTCTTAATTTATAATTAATATAATTAGGGAAAATATATGCATATCATATTTAAATAAAATATCCATGAGATTATTATCAAAATATGCATATCATATCAAATATTCTTTATCAATATTCTTAAGATATCATATAATTAGTTGGTTAGAATAATATCTCAAATAAAAACAAATGCTACTAACAATTTGATTTGAGATATTGTGCAGGTATTATAATAAGATTAGCTCAGGTCTGAAATCTAAGCAGGAGATCCATAACAAATTGAAATATCAAATCGAATCTGCCGAATATTAGAAGCAAATCGAAGAATCTCGCAACGGTAGAGACTAAGAGAAATATTTTCAGAATATTTTTATCACAAGAATCTCTAAATATCGATAAAAGAAGCCACGAGAAATCCCAAGTCACAAGCCCACCATAAGGCGGCGGATCCACGGTCAAGATAGGGTTTGGGCGGCGGTTCCACGGTTGTCTTGTGGCCGTAGAATCTGGAAATTCAGGGGTTTGATCGTAATTTCACATACTTCAATATGGCATCTAGGATTTCTAATTCTAGAGGCTATATAAAGGACCGAGAGCTGTCTATCAAAACCATTAAAAAAATATCATCGAACTATCTATCCATCGATCGATTAAGATCTAGCGAGCAAATTAGGGTTTTGTAAATTACTTTTTCTGCGAGAAAATTTTGTAATGCGATAGTTAATTAATAAAGGTGGTTATTTCTTTTAATTTTTTTGCATTTACTTTCCGTAATTACTTTTCACATTACTTTCTGCATTTACTTTCTGCACTTTTTCTGCGCTTACTTTCTGCATTTTTAATTTTAATTATAGGTTTCGTTTTCTTCCACCTTTCTTCTACTTCATTGATCTCCATAAGCGAGTAAATTTTTACTTGCTAGGGTTTGTAGGATAGGGTAGAATAATGGATGAAAACTATATCTTAATTCTTTTTAAAGTTTTAATTTTTATAAACTATAGTAAAATGAATATTAACCCTCATATCGGGCGCGCTATCAATTCATGATCACGACCACGATTCGAGATTAGTTAATAATCGTTTTGTTAAGGGCATGAGATAAATAGAGATCAATGGAAGGAAAAGGGTCGGTAGAAAGAAACCCTAATTCCCTCTAAGGACCCTAATTCACATTCTTCGCTATTTTTTTAGTATTAAATAATTAAAAGATAAAAATAATTAATTTTAAAAGTCCATCAATTAACCACTAAATCTTATAAACCCTACATGCTCTTTTCTTATAAATTTCAAACTTTCTTAATAATAAACAACAACAATAACACCTTTCTTCTATCAACTCGTCTAAAACAAGAAAAGCAGTTCATCGAGCCCCACAGGGCCGAGCGCAGCGAGTTGAGTTAAATTTCCCTGTGGACGACCCATACTCATCGCGGCTATCTATTTACGACACCGTCTTGATTGCGGTTATTTACAACACAGCATACATACATACTTTTTTGCATCAATCAAATGGCGCCGTTGCCGGGGAAACGGTCGTAATTAGTTTTCTTATTATTCGGGTTGATTTCTTATAAAACCAGAAGATAAACATAAAAAGAGAACCAAAACCGCATTTTGTGTTTTTAACGATTCTTGTGTGAGTTTTGCAAGGAAATTTGGAGTAATTGGATCAAGCAAACAGAGATTTAGAGAATTTCAAGTTAGACTAGAGGAGTATTGGAGTTCTGTGAAGAAGTTTAGAAGGGAGATCTCATCGTAGGGCGGTGGAACCGTGGCTTAAGGTGGCTTTTGGCGGCGGAAGAGCAGCCAAAGTGAGGAGTTGGGCCCCCAAATTTCTATGGTATTCTCCTATTGTCTTCCCCTCTCCTCTAAACCTCCAATAAACTGTTTTTACTTGCATAATTCATTGCAAACAGCGCAGCTAAAAAATCTTTTTGCGTGTTTTTTATTTCTATTTTTTTTTGCATATTTAAACCCGACATTAAGGGGTAATAAACCTAAATTCAGATTAGGTGGGGATTTCATCACCCTTCCTAGGCCCCACAAATCACAAACGAGCATACTATCACCCTACATTAATAAAAAATATCTAGACCAAGTCTCTAAGGACATTCACGCTCAATTAGGATAAAAGAGGGTCGTGGGGAATCTATTGCTTATCCGCATTTCTCTTGTGGTGTCTTAGGCAAGTGTGACTAAGGAAAGTGGTTACATAATTAGGCCCGCTATTTCGGTGATTCATATAGCGGATACCTCCTACACACCTGGAACTTACCTAGCTGCAAGATTAATAAGGAGGTGATAGAGGATTGATCCTATGGCTTGTCCTTTGGAAGTCTAGGAGCGGTCTAGTGACTTGACCTAGATGACCCTAGCTCTAAGGACTGATTATGCATTTTGTGATTGGTTGAGTGAAGCCTCACGCCCGTCATTTTAAAATAAAAATAAAAAAAACCCTTTTAAAATCGTTCTCACACGTTATCATACGCTGCCATGTGCACTAAACCCGCTTAGTGCATGATCGACACGGGATTCTAGTGCCCGTTTAGTCCGCGTTTTTGTTGTCGACTCCGACATCGATACTTCTTCACCTTCTTTATCCCTCCACCTGCCACATCTCCCGAGATGGAAAGACCTCCATCAGGTTTTAACAACACCACATTGCCACCACCCACAGGTGCGCAAATTCAGAATCACCACACATCGCTCTTCAAGACCGATGCTACCCCGTACGCGGACCCCTTCCTACTGTATGTCTCTTCCACCAGCCAATGGAGATAATTTCAAAATTAAACCCCACTTCATCAACTTTTTGCCCAAATTTCACAGGCTTGAATCTGAAGATGCATACCTTTTTATAACCAAATTTGAAAACATATATGCAATGATGAGCACCACCTAATTTTCAGGGGATGCTATGCAATTATGTCTTCTCCCTTTTACCTTATGTGATCTCGTAGAGAAGTGTCTTTATACCACATCCTCACATTCTATAACCAATTAGGATGATATTGTTAAAGCATTCCTAAAGAAATTTTATCCTAATCATAAGACTGCCCGCTTCCGGAGCGATATAAACTAGTTTGCACAACTTCCCAATAAACCCTTTTGGAAATACTTTGAACGGTTTAAAGACCTCCTTATCCAATGCCCTCATCACGGAATCGAAAGATGACAACTTTGCCAAATTATGTATGAGGGTATTAATCCAGCGAAAAAACAAATGCTAGAAACCATTTGTCAATGTCATTTTATTTCAAAATGCGATGAGGAAGCGTGGCAATTTCTGGAAGATCTCTCCGAACAAATATTACAGTGGGAGAGCACAAGTCCAACAACATCATCTTCATCTAGGGCAGGTATCCATCAGCTCTCGACGCTTCCATCGCAATGAAAGCCAAAATGGCTGCGATGCAAAAGAAACTCGAAGCTATGGAAAGCTAGTTATCTTCAGCCCTCCTAAACCAAGTTACTCTCCCCAAAACCGTGTGTGGTTGCTATTTTGACTCATCACATTTAACAGAAGAATATCCTTTGAATCCTCTGTCTCAAGGTCAAGAACAAACTAATGCTGCTTTTCAGCAATGACCTAGAAACGATCCTTATTCATTCATATATAACCAGGGATGGAGGAATCATCCTAATTTTGCTTGGAACAAAAACCAAAACCAAACTCAAAACCAAAATTAGTTCCCAAGTCAAAACAATTATCAAAGGCCTCCTTCATAGCAACAACATCCACTACAACAAATTTAGCAGCCCTTTCAACCGCAATCTTTCTAAAATCCGGGCAACAACTTTGCCCCTTATAATAATTCTTTCCAACCACAGACTAATATTCCAACGGCCGTTACCGATAAAATCTCTGCACTCGAAAGAAGCTTAGAAGCGTTTATTAAACAATCTGTGCAAGCGTCGGCTAATTTAACGTCTTCTATCCAAACTTTAGTGCAACACACTGCTTCCCACGGTGAAAGCATAAAATCGATCGAAGTACAAATTGCACAGTTAAATGTCGCGATGAGTGAGAGAGAGAGAGAGAAAGGAAAACTTCCATCTCAACCTGTACCAAATCCAGGCCACCCAAATAGCGTGAACATCGTCCTTAACCAACAAAATTATAATGTGAGTGTCATAACTATGTTGAGATCGGGAAGAGTACCGAACAACCATGTTGGCGAACAAGTTGATGATTTAGATGACACACCGACTACTACCTCTACTTCTACTTCGTCTAATCCAACGTCTTCTTCTGAGCCCATTCTCCGTTCTTCACTGGACTCGAACCCTCAGTCCACTGCCTTGAATGAATGACCATTTCAGACCATCTCAAATCCAATTTTGGGATCCATTCCATCCCCAAAAACTTCTCCACAAGTATTGGACCTAACCCCTGTTGATAAAGCTCCTTTTCTAAACCGGTTGAGACCCAACAAACCAAGTCCACCGATGGAGAAGATTGTGGAAATAGAAAATTCCTAAGGACTTGTACACTAAGAAAAGGAAAACTCAAGTACCTAAAAAGGTTTTCTTAGCGAGCAATGTGAGTCATGCTCTTACCCAATATTTGCCCAAGAAACATATGAACACCAGTTGTCCTACAATTTCTATAACTATTGGGGGTAAAAATATCAATTGCGCTCTACTCGATCTTGGTGCTAGTGTTAACTTGCTCCCGTATTCTGTTTATAAGCAATTAGGCATAGGAGAGTTGAAACCTACGCAATGCACTCTCTAGATGGCCGATCGATCTATTACCCACCCTAGAGGTGAGCTAGAGGACGTGTTGATCAAAGTAGGGGAATTTATATTCTATATAGACTTTATAGTTTTAGATACACAGCCTGTGGAGAACCTACGGAACCAAATCCCGGTGATTCTTGGTCGACCTTTTCTCACAACCTCGAATGCGGTAATCAATTTTCGTAATGGCTCCATGAAGCTATCCTTTGGAAAGATGGCAATTGAACTTAACATTTTCACGGTAGGAAGTAAACCCTCTGAACCTTCTGCTCATATAATTGAGATATGTTCAGTCAACGAGATAGCTTCCGACTGTTGTGAATTTGAGGAGTTTTACGATAAAGATCTCGATGCCACTAGTGCGTTATTGTTTGATCCAGCTACTCTTTACATGAATAGGGAATACGAAGGGTCCACTCTCCTTGATGATCTTAATTCACGTGACCCTTCTTTCAACAAGTTCACCCCCGAGTTCGAATCCTTTGACTTGTCGAATAAGTTAGTTGAGCTATCCGAGTCAGTCGCTTACACTAGCTATGAAGCTCTTATGGAGTCCGAATATTATTCCTTTACCTTACCTTCTATCGTCTCTCCACCGACACTAGATCTCAAGCCGCTTCAATCTCATCTTAAATATGCATATTTAGGTGAGAATGAGACTTTATCTGTTATCATATCAGCTTCTCTAGTTTTAGAGCAAGAGAGAGCTCTTCTGTCTGTCTTGAGATTGAATCGACAAGATTTTGGTTGGATAATGGCGGACATCAAAGGGATTAGTCCATTGATTGTTGAACATCATATATATTTGATGGATGAGGCAAAACCATCCTGTGACCTACAAAGACAGTTGAATCCCGTCATGAAAGAGGCGATGAAGAAAAAAATAGTCAGATGCTTAGACAATGGTATAATTTACCCAATATCTGATAGCCAATGGGTAAGTCCTATTCATGTGGTCCCTAAAAATTCTGGCATCACGGTCATAACTAATGAGGCTAATGAGTTGATTTAAATATGCACCCAAACCGGGTGGCGGGTATATAATGATTATAGAAAACTCAATGCCGCGACGAGGAAAGATCACTTCCCTCTACCTTTTGTTGACCAGATGTTGGAACGTTTAGCCGGACATGAGTACTACTGTTTTTTTGGATGGATACTCAGGCTATAACCAGATTCCCATCGCCGAAAAGGATCAAGATAAGACAACTTTTACTTGTTCTTTTGGTACTTTCGCTTATAGACGTATGCCTTTTGGGTTATGCAATACTCCCGCTACATTTCAGCGGTGTATGATGGGGATATTCTCGGACATGGTCGAGAAATTTCTGAAGATATTTATAGACTATTTCTCCATATTTGGGGACTCTTTTAAGGAATGCTTACGTTATCTTGACGCTGTTCTTACCTGCTGTAAGGATAAGAATTTAACTTTGAATTGGGAAAAATGTCATTTCATGGTTCAAGGAGGTATTGTCTTAGGGCATATCATTTCACGAAAAGTCATTGAGGTAGACAAAACTATAATAGATGTCATTTCCAACCTTCCTCCTCCTAAACGCATCAAAGATATACGATCCTTTCTTGTTCATGCCGGATTTTATAGACGATTCATTAAGGGCTTTAACAAGTTTGCTAGACCCTTAACTCTTCTATTGGCCAAGGATACAACATTTCATTTCGACTCAAATTGCTTGGCAACTTTTGAATTGCTTAAACGTTCCCTCACTACAGCCCCTGTTCTATCATCTCCAGACTGGAATCACTCTTTTGAGCTTATGTGTGATGCATCCGATTTTGTTATTGGTGCAGTCTTAGGACAACACATTGATAAGATGCCACATGTGATTTATTATATGAGTAGGACCTTGAACGATGCCTAAATGAACTATACAACCACCGAGAAAGAACTCTTGGCAGTTGTATTTGCTTTAGAAAAATTCAGGCCCTACCTAATTGGCTCTTCGGTCGTAGTTTTCACCGATCATTCCGCTTTAAGACATCCTTATCAAAGAAGGATGCTAAGTCTAAGCTAATACGTTGGATCCTTTTGTTACATGAATTTGACCTTATCATAAGAGATAAAAGTGGATGTGAAAACGTCGTAATCGACCATCTTTCATGACTTTCTTCATCTCCAACGTTGACCTTGCTAATAAACGATTCTTTTTTGGATGAACAGATCTTGACCATTTCTTGCAAACCTTGGTTCGCTGATATTATGAATTATCTAGCAACGGGACTTCTACTCAGCGAATGGTCAAATCAAGAAAACCACCATTTTCTATCCAAGGAAAACACTTCTACTGAGACGAACCCTATTTGTTTAAGTATTGTCCCGATCAGATCATTCACTGATGTGTTCCTAATAATGAGTTCAAGAGTGTAATGAACAGCTCTTGACCATATCTTGACAATAAACGATTCTTTTCTGGATGAACAGCTCTTGACCATATCTTGCGAACCTTGGTTTGCAGATATTGTGAATTATCTAGCAACGGGACTTCTACCCAGCGAATGGTCAAATCAAGAAAATCACCAATTTCTATATTAGGTAAAACACTTCTACTGAGACGAACCCTATTTGTTTAAGTATTTTCCCGATCAGATCATTCACCGATGTCTTTCTGCCATGATCAAGCATGTGGCGGTCACTTTGGTCCAAGAAAAACGGCAGAGAAAGTTTTGCAATGTGGCTTTTATTGGCCAACATTATTTAAAGATGCATATGATTATTGCAAAACTTATTCACGGTGTCAATACATAGGTCGGATTTCATGGAGAAACAAGATGCCGTTGAGATATTTGATGTATGGGGAATTGATTTCATGGGTCCGTTTCCAAACCCTTTTGTGAACTTATACATTTTATTAGATTTGATTATATCTCTAAATAGGTGGAAGCAATACCATGCTGTACTAATGACAACAAGGTTATTGTTAAGTTCCTTAAAAAAATATCTTTTCTCGGTTCGGGCACCCCCGCGCTATCATTAGCGACAATGGGACACATTTCTGTAATCGGTCTTTCGAGGCTTTGATACGGAAGTATTCAATCAACCATAAGTTTTCTATGCCCTATCATCCCCAAACGAGTGGGCAAGCTGAAGTCTCCAATAGACAGATCAAGCAAATTTTGGAGAAACGGTTTCTAAGAACCGTAAAGATTGGTCCACCAAACCGACTGATACTCTTTGTGCATTTCGTATCGTAGATAAGACCAATCTTGGCATATATCCTTACCGACTGGTGTTTGGGAAGGCTTGCCACCTCCCTATCGAGATTGAGCATAAAGAAATCTGGGCGATTAAAGAGTTTAACCTCGATTTTGACCAAGCAGGAGCTATCTGAAGCTTCAATTAAATGAGCTAAGCGAACTTCATGATGAAGCTTACGATAATGCGGTTATAGTAAAGAACCAGACAAAATTGTCCCACGACAAAAACCTTTTGTGAAAAACTTTCACACTGGGAGAACAAGTCCATCTTTACGATTCCCATCTCCATCTTTATCCGGGTAAGCTAAATTCTCGCTGGAAAGGACCTTTTATGGTGCGGTATGTGTACCGACACGGTGCAGTGGATGTAGAAAATGTTAAAATGGTTCTATTTTCAAAGTAAATGGGCATAGATTAAAACCGTACTTTTTCGCCGACCCATCGGAGGAGCTCCTGTTCCTGCAGGAGCCTCTTTATCATGACTAAATTTTCTCTGCCTCACCTCCATATTTCGGTAACAATGTTTCATCTAAGAATAGAGGTGTGTAAAAAATAATAATAATAAATATCCGTGCATGCCAAAGAACAAGTTTGGGGATGGTTTTCCATTTGACTATCCTTTTCCCCTATTATTCTCCACCCAAGTCTATAGGTTTATGCACTCGAAGAACAACATCAGTGAGGACACTGCTGCAAACAGTTTTGGGGGGGGGGAGGATTGTATTTATTGACATATCATTTGGTACTGGGCACTATATAAAATTATTTTTTTGAAAATAAAATTTAGAAAGTGAAAAATACATATAAAAAAAAGAGGAATAGATTTAAGAAAAGTAAGAAAATTAGATGTTTTAAAACGAAGTTAGTAATACGGAGTCATGAGCTGTTGTCCCAAGGGTTAGTAAGATGAAGAAATAACTAATTTGAAGATAGAAATAAGTCTGAAAAATAGTCCCTATTCTTGAGTCCAAACTTCTGAACGTTGATACCATACTACACGCACTTGCACACATCTTGAAACTTGGGATAGTAGAGGATACTTTGAAATGCTCTTGTTTAAAAGCGATAGTATGAAGAAAAAATTATAAATCAACAAAATATAAATGACACATAAAATATAAATGGTGAAGAAAAATGAACACTAGTTTTTAATTACTCAAGGCAGCATAAAAAAATATAGCGAGGGTGCCTTATCACCTAGTGCCTTAGACCAATTGGTTTGGGAGTCACTGCTGAACCTTAGGTGTTGCAAGACTAGAATATTGCTAATTACGCCTTAATAAGTGAGCACATTTGGTAATCGGTTGGTTAGTATCTCAAAAAATATTAACGGTCGCATGAATAATGTATGAGCAAATCCATCTAAAACAATTACCGACTAAAAAGTATTAAGGTTTATGGACAAAAGGGTATGTTAGCTTGAATTGAATTCTCCAAATGTAGGGATAGGGGTATATGATCGATGTTTGGAGGAAAATTAGAGAGGAAGACTAAAGACGAAGTTTTATTGAGGGATTATGTGATTTTCAAAATCTTTTCAAGACCAATAAGATAGGGCTCATGACAACTTAAAAACTAGTGTAGTTTGAAACTCTTATTTTCAAGTTTTTTATTTTCTATGTTCCTTATCTTTGCATGTAATTTTTGTTTTATTTATTTTATTTTGGGATTTTGTGGGTATAATCCGCTGAAAACTCTTAGGAGACAACACTCCTCTTACTAGCGACACGTAGAAGTTTAACGGCTTCTTGCACGTGCTAAGTGCAATTGTGTTGCTTACGAAAGTGTGCTAGATTTTTCTTTTTCTTTTTAATAAATAGTTTGGTCAGGACGATCAAAGATAAGTTTGGGGGTATTTGATCTCTCAAATTTATTGCATATTTGTATTGACATTTTCCCTATTATTATTAACTACTTAAAGGTGTTAATTGTAAATAAAGAACATATGTGTGTTTATTTGTAAAAAAATTATTATAATATGTTTCTTAATTTATAATTAATATAATTAGGAAAAACATATGCATATCATATTTAAATAAAATATCCATGAGATTATTATTAAAATATGCATATCATATCAAATATTCTTAACCAATATTCTTAAGATATCATATAATTAGTTGCTTAGAATAATATCTCAAATAAAAAAAATGCTACTAACAATTTGATTCGAGATATTGTGCAGGTATTATAATAAGATTAGCTCTGGTTTGCAATCTAAGCAGGAGATCCACAACAAATCGAAGTATCAAACCGAATCTGCCGAATATTAGGAGCAAATCGAAGAATCTCGTAACGGCAAAGACTAAGAGCAATATTTTCAAAATATTTTTATCATGAAGATCTCCAAATATCGATAGAAGAATCCACGAGAAATCCCAAGTCACAAGCCCACCATAAGGCGGTGGATCCGCGGTCAAGATAGGGTTTGGGTGACGGTTCTGCGGTTGTTTTGTAGCCGTAGGATCTGGAAATTCAGGGGCTTGATCGTAATTTCATATACTTCAATATGGCATCTAAGATTTCTAATTCCAGAGACTATATAAAGGACCGAGAGCTGTCTATCAAAACCATTAAAAAAATATCATCGAACAATCTATCCATCGATCGATTAAGATTTAACGTGCAAACTAGGGTTTTGTAAATTACTTTTTCTGCGAGCAAGTTTTGTAATGCGATAGTTAATTAATAAATGTAGTTATTTCTTTTAATTTATTCGCATTTACTTTCTGCAATTACTTTCTGCATTTACTTTCTGCATTTTTTTCTGCACTTACTTTCATCATTTTTAATTTTAATTATGGGTTCCGTTTTCTTCCTCCTTTCTTCTACTTCATTGATCTTCATGAGCGAGTAAATTCTTAGTTGCTAGGGTTTGTAGGATATGGTAGAATAATGGATGAAAACTATATCTTAAATTCTTTTTAAAGTTTTGATTTTTATAAACTTTAGTAAAATGAATATTAACCCTCGTATCTGGCGCGCTATCAATTCATGATAGTCACAACCACAATTCGAGATTCGTTAATAATCATTTTGTTAAGGGCTTGAGATAAATAGAGATCAATGGAAGGACAAGGGTCAGTAAAAGGAAACCCTAATTCCTTCCAAGAGCCTTAATCCACATTCATCGCTATTTCTCTAGTATTAAATAATTAAAAGATAAAAAGAATTAATTTTATAATTCCATCCATTAACTAGTAATTCTTATAAACCCTACAAGCCCTTTTCTTATAAATTTTCAAACCTTCTTAATAATAAACAACAACAATTCCACCTTTTTTCTATCAACTCGTCTAAAATAAAAAAAAGCAGTTCACTATTTTCCTGTGGACGACCTGTACTCATCGCGGCTAGCTATTTGCGACACCGTCTTGATTGCGGTTATTTACAACATAGTATACATACACACTTTTTCGCATCAATCAGGAATGGATTAGCTGGGAGTATTTTATGCTACTATTGACTGCCGTTAAAGGAGTGTAGTATTTGAGATACTAGACCATCCAGTCTTCTATTTCAAAAGTGGAGACAAAATCTTGAAGCCAGGAAGCTACCGTGCCAAGTCGAAGACTGCAGAAGTGTCCTCCCTACATGCCAAAGGAGAAAAGCCTGAAGTAGTTCGAGAGTTTGAGGATGTTTTCCCAGAAGGCATATCAAGTTTGTCTCCCGATCGAGCTCTTGAATTCAGTATTGATTTACAACCTGGTGTACAACCTGTAATCAAAGCTCCGTATTGACTAAGTCCGGAAGGATTGAAATAAATTCATATCCAGTTAGACGAGCTCCTGAAGAAAGGTTGGATTAGACCCAGTATTTCAAGTTGGGGATCACCGGTATTGCTGGTGAAGAAGAAGAAAGTTATCTACCGAATGTGCGTGGATTATCGAGCACTGAATGAGGTGACAATTTAGAACAAGTATCCGCTACCTTGCATCGATGACCTTTTCGATCAGTTAAGTGGATCTTGTATTTTCTCAAAATTAGATCTTCGTTCAGGCTATCATCAGGTGAAGGTCAAGGAGCCCGACATTCCGAAGACGGCGTTTAGGACTCGTTATGGCCATTATGAATATCTCGTAATGCTATTGTAGTGACCAATACACCAGCCATTTTTATGAACTTGATGAACCAAGTTTTCCGAGGGTACTTAGACAGGTTTGTTGTTATCTTCATCGACGACATTTTGGTGTATTCAAAGAATCAGAAAGAGCATGCCGAGCACTTACGCATTGTCCTGGAGACACTACGACAGTATTAACTCTACGCCAAGTACAGCAAGTGTAAATTTTGGCTAGACTTGGTCGGATTTCTCGGATATATCGTTTCAGGCGAAGGAATCTCTGTGGATCCAGTTAAGGTGTCAGCTGTCAGCGAATGGCCTACACCAAAGTCCGTCAAAGATATAAAAAGTTTTCTGGGCTTAGCATGATACTTCAGACGTTTCATTGAAGGATTTTCAAAGATCGCAGCACCCCTGACCAAGTTTACACGTAAAGACGAAGTATTCTTATGGTCAAAAGCATGTAAGAAGGCTTTTGTAGAACTCAAATCAAGCTTAACCTCTGCACCTATCCTCGTAATACTGAATTGATCTGGCGGATTCGATGTGCATTATGATGCGTCCGGTAAAATATTAGGATGTGTTCTACATCAGCATGGAAAAGTTGTAGCTTTTGCATCAAGACTGTTAAAGGTTCATGAGCACAAATATCCAACACATGATCTAGAATAAGAAGCCGTTATCTTCGTACTCAAGATTTGGCGTCACTATCTTTTGAGAAAACGAGTGGATATATACACTGACCATAAGAGTCTGAAGTATGTATTTACTCAGAAGGAACTCAACATGTGGCAGAGAAGATGGTCAGAGCTCATAGCAGATTTCGACATCAACCTACAATATCATCATAGAAAGGTGAACGTAATTCCCAATACCCTTAGTCGCCAGTCTTTAGTAATGAACCTCACCGCTCAGTAGAGACTACAACAAGAAATGCATGGATTATAGATTGAAGTAGTTGTGCCAGGTAACGCCTCATCTTTGATGAACTTACAAGTCCAGTCCACTCTTGTCAATTAGATCAATGCACCTCAAGCAAATGATGCCAAGCTATAAAAGATCCGAGAACAAGTAGAAAGCGGTCTTCGAACTGACTTCATCATCCACAAAGATGGATCCTTACGGTATGGGAGCCGTTTATGCATGCCAGTTGGCCCTATACGAGAAGAGTTGATGAAAGAAGCTTACACCTCTCCTTATTATGTATATCTCCGTGGCACGAAAATGTACAAGGATCTACGACAACACTACTGGTGGCATGGAATGAAGCGAGAAGTAGCAAGGAGCGTAGAAAAGTGCTTAACCTGTCAGCAAGTGAAGGCTGAACATCATAGAACTGCTGGTCTACTTCAGCCATTACCAATCCTAGAATGGAAATGGCAGCACATTACTATGGACTTCGTGTCTGCTCTCCTTCGCAGCATGAAGGGTAACGATGACGTTTGGGTTATTGTGGATCGACTCACCAAGTCGGCTCACTTTATTCCATTCAGAGTTGGAAAATCAACGGAGACATTGGCAAGAAAGTACATGGAGGAGATCGTGAGATTACAAAGGGTATTTGTTTGCATCGTCTCCGACCGAGATACTAGATTTCGATCCCAGTTTTGGCAGAGTCTTCAAGCCGGCCTGGGAACGAGTCTGAATTTTAGCATGGCGTATCATCCACAAACAGACAGACAGTCCAAGCGAACAATTCAGATCCTGGAAGATATGCCGAGAGCCTGTACGCTAGACTTCAAAGGTTCGTGGGAAGATCACCTACACCTTGTGGAGTTTTCGTATAACAACAGCTACTAGGAAAGCATTGGAATGACACTTTTCATAGCACTTTCTAGACGTAAGTGTCGTTCCCTGCTGAGTTGGGACGACGTTAGAGATCGTGAACTCCTTGGGCCAAAGATAATCATGGCAACGGTAGATGTAGTTCGCACGATCAGGGAAAAGATGCGCATAGCCCAGGACCGACAGAAGAATTGGGCAGATGCAAAGCACCGACATCAGGAGTTCCAACCCGGAGAGCATGTGTTTCTGAAAATCTTTCCGAACAGAGGAGTGATATGTTTTGGCAAGAGGGGTATATTTAGTCCAAGGTAGATCGGACCGTTCGACATACTCGAACGAGATGGAGAAGTGGCATACCACCTGGAACTTGCTCCCTCATAAAAAAAAGAGAAAAAGGGGTGAAAATTCCTCACAATTCAAACCTCACGTGTTAAACACGTGAACGCCTATATGCAAAGCATATAGGCGTTGTAATCAAACAAACTGATAGGCTAACAAGCCTTACGTGAAAAACACAAGAACACCTATATGCAAAGCATATAGGCGCTGCAATCAAACAATTGATAGGCTATATAAGCTTCATGTGTTAATCACGTGAGCGCCTATACGCAAAGCATATAGGCGCTACAATTAAACAATTGGTAGGCTAAATAAGCCTCGCGTGTTAAACACACGAGCGCCAATATGCAAAGCATATAGGCGCTACAATCAAACAATTGGTAGGCTAAATAAGCCTCGCTTGTTAAACACGCGAGCGCCAATATGCAAAGCATATAGGCGCTACAATCAAACAATTGGTAGGCTAAATAAGCCTCACGTGTTAAACACGTGAGCGCCTATATGCAAAGCATATAGGTGCTGCTGTCAAACAACTATTGGCCAAATTGGCCTCACGTGTTAAACACGCGAGCGCCTATATGCAAGGCATATGGGCGCCAAATTAGGGGAGCTGAATATGCCTTACGTGTTAAACACGTGAGGGCACTCTTTACGTAGAATTAAATTCTACTCAATGAATTGTTGGATTAAAGATCCAATGATGGTTAAGCATAGAATTAAATTCTATTGAGAGGGATATTTTCTGTTAAACAGAAAGCTGGTGGATCAAAGATCCAGTGAGATAGAAAATATTTCCCATATCTTTCTAGACAGAAAAAGAGCGCTCTCTGTAAAACCGAGCACCCTTGGATTAAAAATCCAATGGTGATGAAAATATCACCGTTCAATAGAATTTTATTCTATATATGAGAGAATATTCCCACAGAGATACTTGGATCAAAGTTCCAATGATGGGTAAAATTCCCTAAATCAATTTTGAGACCAATTAAATCAATTGGAATCTCTCAATGAGAGATTTTCTCAAAACCAATTAAGAATCTGCCTCCACTATATAAAGGACCTAAGCCATCAAGTCTCAACACACACGACACGAAGTGAACTGTCGGAGCAGGAGAAAGTGGTTATCGCAATGCGGTAACGTAATTAACTGTAGGGCTTGCACCTACAGGGAAGAGCATCCCCACAATCAAAAACCTCTCATAAAATGAGGAGGAATCTGACGAAGTCTGCTACAACGGCCGTATCAGTCCAAACCTCCGATATATGGTGCCATAAATCAACTTGGTATCTTCGGAGAGGTGGACGGATAAATCCAAATAGTATCTGGCCCCAGATTCAGGCAAGACGATCCATCCCAGTTCGTCTCTGTTTCCGGCGGTAAACAGATTCTGGAATGCTTGGTGGGACCTTTTCCCTTTTCCACTCAACAGTTAGTGTGTCGTGTTTCGTGAACAAAATCGCGGTTCGCTATGGTTGCCCTTGGATTCGAGGTACTAAGATTTGGTGTCTTTTTCATATGCAGAAGAAGAAAAATCAATGACTTCCAACTGCACAACTTGCAACAGCAACTCCCACTCCGCCCCAACTGGAGGAGTGATTTACGGGCCCAACGCGGCCTCTATCTTTTCAATGCCGGTGGGGCAAGTTACGAAAGCCACTGCGGGATTGTTCTTTGGGACTATACTCCCACCAGTAGGTGTTGGTGCCTCAGTGCCATAGGAAGAATCTCCAAAGAGGCCGGTCTTTGATCGACTTGCAACCACAACGGCCCTTCTCAACAAGCCGTCCAAATCCGATGTCTCAGTCTTCGACAAGCTGAGCCGAAGCTCAGATGTCTCAGTCTTCAACAGACCGAGCAAGAACTAAAACATGCCCATAAAGAGGCTTGTGATATCTGAAAGGGCTGCCCCAAAACGGACAGCCCTCCCAACTCCTCCTGCGGGTGAATTCGCCAAAGATGCTTCCCCTACCAGAAAGTCGGTCTTCGAAAGATTGGCCGGTTCTTCTCAAACTCTGCCAAGGACTTCAGTCTTCAACAGGTTGGCACCAACAGTAGCCCCTCAGCAAAGATGGGGGTACAAAGAAGCCGCTTCCAAAAATGAGGCGGTCCCGTCTGCAAGACACGCTCGACGTCGTCACTGGCGCCGAGTGAGAAAAGCTGGGGGCAAATCCCCCTCTTGACTTACTCCACCATCTCCAACGGTGGAAGTTGACATTGCTGTTCCAACTGGAAACAACTTTGATCTGCTTAGGAGGGTACGCAAGAACTCTCCAACGGCGGCGCTAAAGGGATCACCCTCGCCTGCAGAAGCCACAGTGAAGGCAAAGACGGAGCGCCTCCATCAATGGCTCTCCTCCAAAATTCATAGAGTCTGGCAAAAAGTCCAAGACTCTATGATCAGCAAAGATTACTCTCATCGACCGAAGAAATCGAAGACTCGGCAAGAGGAAGACCATCCCTCCACCATACAGCGAGGGACTTCTTCCACATGGGTGCCTGTTATAACGGCTCCTTCAACTTTTACCTCCCACAAAAGGAGTTGGCTGGAGAAAATCCCACCGCCTGCGGCAAATTCTAAAGGCGATGTACCCAAATGCCCCAGGGCTGGGGGCATGATCGTGCATACGGTTTACATGACTTCGGGGTAAGAAGAAAGTCGTGCTTACGTAGGTCACCGACCGGAAACTATGTCCTAAAAAAAGCTCAGGAGCAACAACAAAAGCTCTAGAAGATGCTGACCAAAATGACAACACTCACTGGGCAGAAAGAAAATTCGGATCCAACAGCTGAACAACGCCAGGAGAAGGAGACCGATACAGAGTTCCTGCGAAGGGTGCTTGAAGAAAGGACAAGGAAGCTGCTGAGCAAGGTACCAACATAAAGCAGATGACTCTCTTGTTCTTGGACATGGTTGGAATGATGATCCAGCCAGAACCTCTAGCCGAAGATCCGTCGATAATCATCGAGGATGACAGAGGGGAAACATCAAACCCTCTTCCGGTTCTATCAACAGCTGTAACAACCATAAGCTTTCTGTACAAAATTTTTCCAAAATATAGATGGAATACCTAAGCCTGAGCACAAGTTATAAATTTGATTTGCTTTTGAACAGCAAGAAAGCACTTGTAGCTCATTGGTAAAGTCTTGCACTGCTGTGACGTAGCCCCTGCGATCGAATCCCATCAGCCACATATTATTTTTATTGTATTTTCTTTTAAACTTTTAGAAGCCTAAGGGTTTACACGTGCACTACATGTAAAATAAAGAGTTACAGAAAAAGCAAACATGTGGAAAATGCTATTTATACAGCCTAGGACACGTGGCCCTAATCCAAGCCCTATACCATCCAAGATGACCGATGAGATCGTGATTTGGGTCGGCACCATCGGTCCAAACCGTACCAAATGCTCCCAAAAATTAACCCTAGCACCCCTTGGCCTACCCCACTACCCCCATGTTTGATTTCTCTGCATTTATCCAGAGAATGATAAATTCCCTCTTTAATCCATTTTTAATGCACATTTTGATTCTATTCTTCATTACCCTAAACCCTAATTTTCCCTATAAATACCACACTCCATTTCACCCCTCCTCACTCAGAATTTCTTTACAAAAACTCTTAAAAATTTCCAAGTCCTAAGTTGTGCAAGTGGAGTTAGCAATAGGCGAAGTTTCGGCGATTTTCCAAAGAGATTCCGGCGACGAAACGATGCCCCGACGCTTCCATACTCTTCCCCCTTCTCCCCTCTATCTTAATAGCTTGTAAGTCCCCTCTCCCCTCCTCTTTGACTATTTTAAAACTATCATTTTTCAAAACTCGTCGGAAGCGGAGTTGTTGGGACTTTACCCGTGCGCACAAATGCGTATGTTTTGAAAATAGAATCGGAAATGAATGCGCACGCGAGCTCGGTCTTGTTTTAAAATTTATAAACCGTAAGTGCAAGGCGCGTTGTAGCGAGTCGGCAAGTACGGGTCAAACCGCAGGGAATTGTGTATTAGGTTTTGTTGAATTAAGGTTCGAGAAACAAAGAATTGGTTTGGTTTGTCACAAAAATAAAAATACGAAAACAAGAAAACAAGTTTAGAAGCAATATGGCCGTGGATTTGGCTCGGATGGTTGAATCACGGCGATTCCTTCGACGCTCCTTTGATCATGAGTTGTCCGTCCTTGTGTCGATCCCGAAGTGAAGTATGAATTGTCAAAGTGGTTTCAAAGCACAAATCATCAAGTTTTCGGATCTCGACTCAAAACACAAAACAATTCTGTATTGTTCACTTACCGTTTGTATGTCCAAGCTTGAGGTATCAACACTAAGCACAACGGTTAGCAAGCATACGACAACATCAAAAACACAAATTAGCGGGTGGGAGCAATTAGTTTTAGTGTTAACTTTGCTAAGTGTTTGTGATAGTATAGGGTTTATGAAAACCGAGGGTTTTTCAAGCACTTGGTCACAAAATACCGTATCTAAACTTAGCAAATTTAACACAAATTGATTTTAACTTAAACATTGTGAAATGGGTAAAGGGAGTGAGTATGGTATATGAAGAGGTTACAAAGTAACCATGGTTTTAAAATACCATATCACATCAATACATAAACAATCTTTAAATTAGAATCATATTAAGAAAATTAAACATAAACAAGAGAAGGAGGAAGGAAAAGCCTTTCATCTCACTTCCTCACCATCACCACAACCACAAAAGATTAGTTACACATAATGAAAAGAAAAGCAATTAAAGAAACAAAACAAAAGAACAAAGCAATATTATTAACACTTGATGTAGTTGAGGTACAAGATATTGGTAACTTATTCAACTTCCATAATGAAGCTCTCAAAAGAAAACTTCAAGAGGGAAGAATAAGAAGAAACCAAGTTAAAGCCCACACAACTCTCAAGCTAAACCAAAAACTAAGAAATGAAATGGGTATATACATATATGGTCCTTTGCTCATTATCTGTTCTGGTATTTATAGGATCAAATCCAGAATAAACAAACAATATAGATGGACTGATGTGACCCTAATAAATGACCAGAAATGAGGATATTTGGAGCAAGGGGGATCGGTGGCGCCGGATTTTGGGGGGGGTTTCCCCGGTCTGGATCCGAGCAAAGTGGATCGTTTTTCTATGGTGAACTTGAGTGCACTCCATGATCTCTCTGGTGCTGTTTGATTTGTCTATAATAACCTGCATTCAGGGATTTAGAGGGAAACTAGAAGCTTTATATCACATCACAACTTTTTAAGCATTAACTCACACACCCCACTTGTGCCTACTTGAGTCAACATGTTGTGTCATGGTCGCCCCACCATGGTCCAAGGATAAAAAAGAGCTATGTGCATACTTGTATTGTGTTGGACCCAAATTGTGTACACATGTTTTTTGCAAAAGAGCTCTTTTAATATCGGTCGGTTTTCTGTTCTGATTGCAGTGTCGGCTCCCAAACGCCATATCCGTGATAATGAGTGTGTTTCCAGTATTTTATCACGGATACCTATAATCTGTAATTACTGAGCAGACACTGGTTAATAGTACCGATATATAATAAATTTGATAATGAATGAGAGGTATTAAAATGCAGTTTTCTGTGATGAACAAATACCCCCAAACTTATTTTTTGCTCGTCCCGAGCAACACAAAAAAATCCTAGCCTCACTTTCACAGGGAACGTGATTGCACTGAGT
Source organism: Agapanthus africanus (assembly GCA_030015575.1). Taxonomy (NCBI): domain Eukaryota; kingdom Viridiplantae; phylum Streptophyta; class Magnoliopsida; order Asparagales; family Amaryllidaceae; genus Agapanthus; species Agapanthus africanus. The sequence goes on along the minus strand of JASDDO010000012.1, from coordinate 457,998,110 downwards.
ATGTTCAACAAGCCGTTAAACCTCTTGGTGTCCCTAGTAGTAGGAGTGTTGTCTCCTGAGGGTTTTCTGCGGATTACACCCACAAAATCCAGTCATATTAGCGTTGTGAAGAAACTGTTGATTTTAATCTTAAGGTTTAAGAATCAAAGCTAGAAGTTCTATTATCCAAGTTAGAAACATCAAACTCTATTTTTCACTCCTCACAATTTATTTAACATAATCTTATACACGTCTTTACGTGGTTGTATGAGTAGTGTTGATAAGTGTTTTAAGAATTTGATTAGGGTCATCATGTCAAAAATACGGATCGGGATAGATTTCTAAAGGATCACACGAGTTTGAAAAGACTTAATATTTTCTCAAGTTTCGTTCTCCAGTTAGGTTTCAAGTCAGAATTTATATCATTTTTATCAGAGAGCCAAATTCTTATTTTTCACTCCTACCTTTCACCTGTTTTTGTTCATACACACCCTTCATTATCGTGCACAACGTTTTTATAAATATAAACCTTCATATCTCCGTGAAAAAAAACTGTTTTAATAGAAAACTCATATCCGCCAAGATTATTCTCACACAAAGAACCGTGAGGACTTTTAACTTAGAGAGAACACTTTCTTAGCTTGTTTTATTTGGCGATTGGAAATTTAGCGAGTATTGGGTCAATGACTCCCAAACCAGATGGTTTAATTACCCAAGTTACCAAGGATATAAAACAAAAGACTCATTTTATTACATTTAAAATATTCTGAAATCAGTGAAAACGGAGATATAACCAGCTTTTCTTTTTAATCCGAAGACGCTATCATGTGGATAAGGTGTGTAATTACTCCAAAAAGGTTCCAGATAGGTTATTTTTTAGAGTTTTAGCTTCTAATAAAACCTCAATAATATCCTTCATATTTACATTGCTTTATGAACTATTCTTGATATTGCTTAATTCAGAACAAACATGTTTGATCCTAAAGATATTTATCAATTTTTAAAAGTTTTACAGACATGTCAGACTTTCATCTAATTCTCAAAAACATATGACACGTGTAAAGTGATATAAAAGACGCATATCCGCTATGGTTAAACTCAAAGGAGGGTTATCTTTCGGGTTTTCAATTTCTCAAAAAGGATTTAGTTGTTTCTATCTTATCAACCGAACCGTCAGATTTCGAGTCTATAGTTACCCCGCTAGCCAACATGAAAAAGTTTTTATATTTTTTTGAAGAATTTTTTTCAATTTTTATGGGTTTTTAAATATGTATGCAATGCAGAATTTACACATGATGCAGCAAAAATAAACGCAGCGCTCACCCCCAAACCTGAGTTTTACGATGTCCTCATCGTTGCTTCCGTCACCGGTAGCTAGATTTAGACATCAGGGTGAGAATTTTATTTAATGAAAATGAAAAAACCTAAGACTAATTACAGCATATATAAGTTCAAAGATTGGGTTAGTCCAGGAATTAATACCAGCCATTTAAAATTTTTGTCAATATAGTGCAAGGGCTGGTAAAAGAATATGTATATTACAAAAAAGAAAAAGAAAAAGAAAATGTATATGTTAGTTGTTAGTGAAGGGCCTGGGCGTGTAAAGGTAGGGATCAAGAGACGTTGAAGGTGAAGATGAAGTTTTGAAGAGGTGAAAGAATTGTTGCCTGAATGAATTGAATTTTCAAGAAGCACGTGTTGAGTTTCGAAATCAAGTTCGTTTAAAAACTGGAGTTCATCCGCAAAAAGTTCAGAAAAGGAAAGGTTCATAGGATGATCCCAAATTGTTCCTAACTCAAACTCAAAAAGAATATCAAGTTCATCAGTAAACATCTTCTCAAAACTCTGCATGAAAGACCGTTTTTCCAGGCTGTCTTCCTCCTTAAGATCCTCCACAATCTTATTCTCTTGGTTACAACTCACAATTCCCAAAACAAGTTCTCCTTTATCACATCATATCTGAGTAGGTTCACGTCATCTAAAAAGGTAGGTTCCCATACCAACGTTTCTTTCGAAACTATATCAACAGGGGATACAAAAATTGTGGGTTCTTAATTTTTGATTTCTTCTAACAATTTATCCCAACCATACCAGTCAAATTCACAAGCTCCCTCCTGTAAAATCGGAGTGCAAAATTCAGTCGGTTCTTGAATTTCTTCTTCAAGTATTATTTCGGTTAAATCAACCTCAAGATCACAAGTAACAAGAGGTTCAGTTGGTACCTGAAGGCTAGTGTCGGACTGACTAGGAGGGTTTTCAAGTGTGTCCAGATAACATTCAGTCAATTTAATCGTGTCATCAACTATGAAATCATCAAAATTCATTTGATCATTTATCTCACTCGGGTGACTTCTTAGATGACATACATTGACATTATTTGGTTCCAATTGACCGTGTTCACTCCCTTGAATCCTCACAGCTACATGTTCTTCGATTCTAGCCAAGGATTGAGCTTAAGCGTGAAATAATTGCTCAGACTGCTGTTGTTTCCCCCAATCAGAGAGCAAAGCTCTATTCAAAATTTGAAATTTGAACTGAGGCAGCGCCTCATAAGAGCGCCAGTGCTAAGAGTCAAAGCCTCTGAGGCAGCGCTTCACGTGCAAAGCATGAGAGCGCTAGCGCCAAGAGCGTCAGCATTAAAGACTCTAAGGCAGCGCCTCACGTGCAAAGCACGAGAGCACTCGCGCCAAGAGCGCCAGTGCTAAGAGTCAAAAGACTCTGTGGCAGCGCCTCACGTGCAAAGCACGAGAGCGCCAACGCCAGAACTAAAAATTCTCAACCCTTGGATCAAAGATCCAACAAAGATGATAAATCATCAAATTACCAGAATAAAATTCTGTTGAGGAAATACTCCTCAAATCTTCCCAAACAAGAAAGATTGTGCTCTGTAAATTAGAGCATCGTTAGATCAACGATCCCAAGGTGATTAAAAATCACCAAGATACAGAATAAGTTCTGTATGGGAAAATATTTTCCCAATCTTGTTAAAAAACAAGATAAATGTCTTTTGTAAAACAGAGGCCCTTGGATCAAAGATCCAATGGTGGGAAACATCCCCAAATCAATCAGAGATCTCTCAATGAGAGATTTCCTTAACAAATTCAACAAATCAGCCTCTCCTATATAAAGGACCCAACACTTTGAGTCTTGTACAGAAGAACCCCCCATAAACTTCAAGTTCAATACAAAAAAAAGGAAGAACCTCCCCATAAGTTTCAAGCTCTCAGAAAAGAAAAGAAGAAGAGCAAGCTCTAAGAAGAAGAACCTTTTTCAAGGTAAATAAAAGAAGAGAGATCATAACATCTCTATATTTGAGAGTTTAATTCTCACATCATAAGAACTTAGTTCTTTTCCTAGATCACGGATCTACAAGGTAAAGTATTTCAAAAAAACAGAAGAGACCATAGCATCTCCTCATAAAAGAAGAACTTAGTTCTTAGATCCACGAGACAAAATCTCTTATAAACGAGAACTTAATTCTCAGAGCACAGAATTGATCAGAACTGCCAAAGAAACTCTTTAGTGGTCCCAGTCTGGCGCTCAGCGCCAAGTGCTCCACGTGCTCCTCACGTGGGCGCTATTTTATAAGAAGCGCCTTAGCGCTCCAAGTCTGGCGCTCAGCGCCCAGCCGCTCCAGGCGCTATTTCATAAGAAGCGCCTTAGCGCCCCCAGTCTGGCGCTCAGCGCCAAGCGCTCCACGTGCTCCTCACATGGGCACTATTTTAAGAAACGCCTTAGCGCTCCAAGTCTGGCGCTCAGCGCCAAGCGCTCCACGTGCTCCTCACGTGGGCACTATTTTATAAGAAGCGCCTTAGCGCTCCAAGTCTGGCGCTCAGCGCCAAGCGCTCCACATGCTCCTCACACGGGCGCTGAGGAAACATAAAGCGTTCTGTGCTATAAAAAGTGTTCAACACTCAATAAAAGACAAAAAGGAAAAGAGGTGTCAGAACCCAAATCAATGCTCAGCATTGTTGTACAAAAAAGGGTTGAACCCAAACAAATGTTCAACATTTTATTCAAAACTGAGTGGATTGAGTCCAAACAAATGTTCAACATTTTATTCAAAAATGAGTGGACTGAGCCTAAGTTGGCCACAAGTCCCTAATTCAGATTAACCGAGCCCATGTGCTCACAATCCTTTTAATCGGTCTTAGTCCCAGACCTGACTATAGATCTCTCAACCAATATTGGTTCAAGGGTACATATCTTCACACCTCTGATATGTGTCGTTGTAATTCTTCAACGTCTTCAGAGAGGTGGTGGGTCCAGCAACCAGAAACTATATAGACTACGATGTCTTTAAACCCCATAGACTACGATGTCTTTAAACCTTACAGACTACGATGTCTTTAAACCATACAGACTACGATGTCTCTAAACCTTACAGACTATGAGATCCTTAAACTCCATGGACTACGATGTCCTTAAACCCAATGGACCGCGATGTCCCTATAAACTAAAGAAAATCCTGTTGAGTAGATCTTAGTCTAAAATTAGACTAACGTATCCTCAACAAACGTTTGAGTTGATCTTAATCTAAAACAAGATTAACGATCCTTAAACCAACCCAAACCAAATCTAAGAAAATACGGATTTGGACTAATCCACGTCCTACGGGCGACAACATAAATTAGTCTCCGTATACAATCCACGGGCAACCAGAAAATAAAACAAACACACACGACACAAAGTGACCTTCTGGAGTAGGAGAAAGTGGTTATCGTGATGCGGTAATATAATTAACTGCAGGGGTTTGCACCTGCAGGGAAAAGCATCCCCACAATCAAAAACCTCTCGCAAACTAAGGGGAATCTGACGAAGTATGCTACAACGGCCGCATCCGTCCAATCCTCCGATACGCGGTGCCATAAATCAACTTGGCATCTTCGGAGAGGTGGACGGATAAAACCAAATAGCATCTGCCCCCAAAATTTAGGATGGACGTCCCAACGTCCCGGCTGCGTCTTTCGGCAGAGAACAGATTCTAGCACGCCCGGTGGGACCTTTTCCTCTTTCCACTCTACACTTCGTGTGTCGTGTTCGCGAACGAATCGCGGTTTAATATGGTTGCCCTTGGATTCGAGGTACTAAGATTTGGTGTCTTGCTCCGTGCAGAAGAGAAAATGGCTTCCAACTGCACCAACTGCAACAGCAACTCTCACTCCGTCCTCACTGGAGGAGTGACCTATAGGCCCCAAGAGGCCTCCTTCTTCGCCATGCCAGTGGAATAGGTGACTCAGGCCACCACTGGACTGTTCTTTGGTACCATGATCCCACCGGCAAGCTTCAGCGTCCCAATACCGTCACAGGTAGCTCCCAAGAAGTCGGTTTTCGATCGGCTTACAACTACCACGGCCCCTCTCAATGAGCCGTCCAATTCCAAGCCTACTGCATCAGTCTTCGACAGGATGAGCCTGAGCTCCAGCGGGCCCGTAAAAGAAGCCGACAATACCTGAAGGAGTTATCCCGAAGCGGATAGCCATTCCAACTTCGACCGACGAAGTTGTCAAAGGGGCTTCTCCAGCTAAGGGATCAGTCTTCGCAAGACTTGCCGTTCCAACTCCCGCTGCGGGTGGAGCCGTCTAAAATTCTTTCCCTACCCAAAAGTCAGTCTTCGACATGTTGGACGTTTCTTCTCAACGTCGTCAGTCTTCGATAGGTTGGCACCAACAACAACCCTTCACCAGAACAGGAGGCATGATGGAGCTACCCTCATAACTGAGCCAATACCATCTGCAAGACGTGCTCGACGTCGCCACTGGCGCCGAGTGAGGAAAGCTTGGGGCGCAAGAACTCTCCAACCACTATGCTGAAAAAGTTGATGCCGAAAAGTTGATGCTGCTGGTGAGGATAGCCATTCCCCTTCCGGACATACCCCACCAGCTCCAACAGTGGATGTTGATGCTGTTGTTCCAACCGGGAACAGCTTCGAACCACTCAGGAGGGTGCGCAAGAACTCTCCAACCGCTATGCTGAAAAAGTCTCCTCCACCTGTTACAAAGGCAAAGCCAGAGCAGCCCCCTCAGCGGCTGTCCTCCAAAATCCACAGGGTCTGGCGAAGACTCCAAGACTCAGTAGTTGACCAAGACTACCCTCTCCGACAGAAGAAAACGAAGGCTCGACAAGAGGAGGACCATCCCGCTGCCATGCTACGAAAGGTGTCGTCTATAGAGGTGCATATTACAGCCCCCTCAACTTCGACCGCCCATAAAACGAGAAGGCCGGAGAAGATCCCCGTGTCTGCGATAAATCTCAAAGGTGCTGAATTCAAATGCCCCAAGTCTGGGGGCATAGTAGTGCAAACCATCTACACAGCTTCCGGGAAAGAGGATAGCCGTATCTCCACGGGTCATCGACCACTCACCCGATCTGTGACAAATGCCCAGGAGCAACAGCAAAAGCTCCAGGAAATGCTAACGAAGATGGCCGCGCTCACTGGGCCGAAAGAAAGCCCGGAGACATCGTCGGAGCAGCGCTAGGAACAGAAAACCGACGCTGAGTTCCTCCAAAGAATGCTCGAGAAGAAAGACAAAGAGGCCGCGGAACAAGCGGCCAACGTAAAACAAATGGCGCTCTTGTTCCAAGATATGGTCGGGATGATGATACAGCCGGATCCTCCAGCTGAAGACCCTCCAATAATCCTTGAAGACAACAAAGGAGAGACATCAAACCCTCTTCCAGCTCTATCAGCAGCCAAGGAAGAGAGCATCTCCAAAGCCTCCCTTGACGACTATATAGCTCAACAGATACGAGCTCACCAGGTGAGCGAAGCCGCTGGCCAAATCGTCAAGACTGGACGACCTTATCCGGGTTGGTACGATCAAATAAAGTACCCACCAAGATATACGATCCCTAAATTTCACGTGTATAAGGGGACGGGTAATCCACACCAACACGTTGCTCAATTCAGAGCTATGTGCGGTAATATTGGGGGTGATGACAAACTGCTGCTTCGCCAGTTTGTTGGCAGCTTGTCGAAGACTGCATTCGAATGGTACTCCGAGCTTCCGAATGACTCTATCAAGACATTTGCAGAAATGGAGCTACTGTTTACACAAAGATTCGCAAGCTCTAGCAAGCGCACCCTGATCACCGCACTAATTAACGCTAGAGTGAAACCGGGAGAAACCTGGGTTCAATACGCCATTCGGTGGCGGAACCTGTGGTCAAAGTGTGAACAGCGCATAGAGGAATCTCCTGCCATGGGCATGTTCGCGGGGACCCTTGACCTTCAGGAAACCATTTCCCAATTCATGATGTTCTTCAAGCCGACCACTTTTCAGGCATTGATCGACAAGCTGGCTCTAATGGACCGATGGGCCATAAGCCGTCTTCTTCAAAAACAGATTTTCGGAATGAAAAGGGGAAAGGGAAAGCGACCTTCGTCGCCAACGCTCAGCAATAACCGAGTGTCCCGAAGCCGATTGCTCATCAAAACAATAAACAACGATCACTCGGAGAAAAAATGAGACGCCCTTACTCGTTCCCTCGGGATAAGACGAAGAGATTATTCGAGCTAGCGCTGCGCAACAGGTTTATCACTCTGCCAGAGCCGAGACGCCCAACGGAATCAGGCGATATTAATAGCCCCAATTACTGTCCTTACCACCGAATATTGGGTCACCCAATCGAAAATTGTTACATCTTCAAAAGTTGGATCGAAGACTAGTACCAATAGGGCAAGTTCGCGTTGTCCGAAAACTGGAGAGTGAACCCGCCACAACTACACGCTCCTAAAAAGGTAGACATGCCGGGGGATCATGCTCAATTATAGAGGAAGCCCTATGGGAGGTGGCCCTTTCAGCTAAGACTAAAAGAATGCTGAAGGACCTTCAAGCATGTCCGGCGATTAGGTGGAAGAGTCCGCTGGAGCCTGAGATTATTGAGGGGATGCTGAAGCCGCGCCCAACGCTGAAAGTTGGTGATGGTGGACAGAACCTTCGGGCCAAGCCTTCGAATTCTTTAAAGAAGAAGAAGAAGGCCAAGAAACCTATCCAACCCGAAGACAACCATACAGGTTTGCAGAAATACATCGATGCACTGGAAGAATATAACCAGAAGGTACGGACCCCAATTACATTGGACGAATTCTTCAAGCATGTTCTTGAGAATGAAGACGATAATGCTGATGAAGGAGACGATTCTTCATAAGAGCCTGAGGATTATGTGGTGAGCTGCCACATGATCTCTCACTTGTCAATAAAGGGCAGAGAAGCTCCTGATGCAGAGAAACTGGGGGAAAATCCAGAACCGGAACTCTTGGAACCGTCAGACGAGATGATTGACCTATTGCCGAACGAAGCTTGTTAGAGGCGCAAAGCTGATCGAGAGCGCGAAATGGCCATATTCGAAAAAGCAAAACTTCGGCGACAGGATGAAAAGGTTGAAGCACTCCAATCAGATCGAAGCACGCCCGCGGTAGATAGAAGCAGGCTTAAGACGAGGAAACGGTTCGCTAAGGCCCTGTCGATGAAAATGAAGCTGCCACCTTTTAAAGGAAATACTCCTGGCAGCATACACCTTGACGAAGCGGATGCACATCCAAACTACTGCTTATACCTTCAGAGGATCACACACCCTACCGAAGAGTGCAACGCCTTTAAAAACTGGTGGCAGGGATATGTTGCCCACCGACAACACGTCAAGCGATTGAAGCGCAAGGCTCGTCAGGAATAGAGAAGGACGACCAATGAGCGTAAAGGAACAGCTGGTAACTGTCACATGGTTGATGCCACCCTGACAATTGGAGATAGTGCCCTCAGAGTCAATTATTGGATCACAGGCACGTGATTGCAATGATTGATGGAGGACCTATCCCGATAGGACAGTCTTACTCAAGATGATAGTATGCTATCTAGTTTATCTTTATCATCGTGTACTGCTTCAGGTGACCTTACAGGTCACTATTGCGCGTTGATAGAGCCCGTAGGATTCTTGCTTGACTGCCAGCAGTATGAGGGCGATCATATACGTGGGAGCTGGTAGTTTATAAGCACATCCTTAAAAGGTCCCTAGTCGTGGGAGTTTCGAGACAGGGCATCGATACTCCAGAGTAGACTAGTGTATACAGTCGAGACCCCGACGAGGGGCGGTAGCCGGTCTCACAAGCCACTGGTGTCAGTTGGTTCACCTAAGATGTATACAGGTGCTCATTGGGTTATGAGTACACCGGACAGGACTCGCCGGGAACATACTAGTTGGTCTTATACCGGACGTCAGATAGCAGTACCCTGGTGACATGTGTACATGTTAGTTCATCGACCTAAGATCGTCATTTGTCTCGTGTGAGTTCTCACTGTACTTTGATTACTATCCTACCACGCTCAAAAGAGACGTGCAAACAGGTTTTAGTTGGGTACAGTCCCGAGCCACATGGAGGCAGTGAGCGGATCTGCAGGGGTTCGTCTCTCCCGGTATTGGGGGTGAGGTCACGCTGTGTCTAGGAGAGCCATTACACGAAGTCCTTGGCCAAGGCAGGAGATTTACTGGTAGGTATTCCAGTAGTATCTCAGGGTGTTCTGGGCTACACTACGACACGACTTGTACCGCTTTTGGGGGTCTGACTTTTACCAACCCCCTAGGCCCGCCATGCGATGCTCATAGACGAACGGACCGGACTGTACGGATATTGTCACTGACAGGCTTAGTAGGGTGTCAGGATGAGTTCGCTCATCGACGTCCCTTTTGGTCAATACCTGGTAGCAGGTTACGTATGGCTAATACCTCTAACTTGCTAGTGGTTAAATCCACAGCCAAAGTGTTGACGAGTCTTTAGAGTCCCCCACAGACCGTTTTCTCAAGTTTCGGGTGAAACGCTGTAAAGGACGTATGGAGATATGGCAGGGTTCGATCATGTACGTGCGGTATTGCACGGATCATAATCGTACGGTTTATACTAGCGGGCTTTGGTTTAAGCCGGATCCTAATATAGTACAGTGTAGATTTTGTCTCATTGCATTTGTATTCGGTCAAAATACAAATGCGGGTATGTATATACAGTATCGGGGTTTCCTGTAATTTATTACGAGATCAGTTTTATGAAGTTGCCAGTTTGCTTTCCGTTTCGGCCATTTTCCTTTGTTCCTTTCTTTGGCTGAAAATTGGTGGAGGAGGGCTTATTTGCAAATGTGCAAATTAGCATTGTGGAGGGTGGTCTTTGCATATTGATGCTTCATGATGGTTGCACCATCATTTGACTTCTTCACTTCATGATTGCTTGACTTTGGGAGTACTGATGGTTGTTGGAGTATTGGATTTGTTTGTGATCATTTCTTCACATCATGACTCTTTTCTCTCTCTTGTATTATTTTTGGGGCTCACTCATTTTTCCATTCTCTCCCTTGATGATGCTTGGCCGGCCACTACCTTGAGGAGGGGCTGTCCAAAAATTTAGGGTGGGGTTTTTCATCTTTTTGGCTTGCTAAAAACCCCCTTAGCTCATCTCCAAAGCATATCCCATTCCTCCACTCAAAATGCAACTTCTAGTAACCCCAATGAGATATAGCACTACACTTATTCTACAGCAATTTCTGGGCACGTCGGCTCGCCAACTTCGTGCCCGAGTTGCCTCGGTCCAGAGGTGGGAGTTTGTAAAAGAACCCGGCGATGTGGTGCCCTTCCGACGAGGAGATGAAGACCGGAGATTCCGCGGGGAGATCGGGACGACGACGAGAAGACCGAAGGACACGGATCGCTCGGTATATCTCTCTACCCCTTCTCTAATTAGCTAGGACTATGTTAATGGCCCGATCCGGGTTTTATAGTGCGCGGTGGTGCCGGTTTAAAAATTCCCATAAAAAGTTTCGTTTCCGCATTCCGGCGTCGGATTGACGGCCGGGCCGCCGCCGTGCACTTACATGGTATCAGAGCCATACCATTAACCTAGTCTAGCTTGCTCTAACGTATTTAGAACTCGATCGAACAAAAATTCCGAAACCGCGTTTTCAAATGCATCAGTTTTCTGTCGATTTATTTTTGGCTCGAAATTTTTTTCAGTACTTTGCAGAAATACGTGCAGGGAATTCTAAGCATTCTGTAAAAATTTGGTCGCGTGAACTCACTATTCCACCGCGGAACCGTGGCCAAACCCATGCTTGGGCCGCGGTTCCGCCGCCACTTTAACTGTTCAGTGCACCAAAATTTTACAGAGAGCTCCTGAGTTGAAAATGGGGTTTTTGGAATGTTCTGTTTGGGCCCAGAATGTTTTGAGTGCTACAGTTGTGCTTGGGGCCCACTTCGGGAAATTTTTAGTCTATCGAAAAGTTTAAACATGTTAGTTCACAGTATCTACATTATATCTGCGACCATGAATGTCATTTGATCGGTAAATCCTGTCTAACTGCTATAGCCCTTTTAGACGGATTTGCGAACGTGACATTCACGTTGATGTTCTGTGTTGTGCTGTGATGTTGCAGATTGGTCTTGGGGGATAGCCTGGATGCAATGTTAGTACAGTTTGGTTATTTATGTACATTTAATATTGCGGGGCGAGCGTCCGACATGTGGACTGCCGTCACTGCCTGTTTGTATATTATTCTTTTGGGGCACGACCGGGGTGAGGTCGATGTACCCGTTGTATGTATATTTTACTTTCTGTACTAGGATTATCCCAAGGAGGGATGCACGGATAGCCGGGTTCTAGAAGGCAGCGAGCCCGCATCTCATGGCATTGAGACGGAGGGGGCTTTACTCTAGAATTGGCGGGCTATTCTCCGCACTCGTAGGGGGTACAGGTTGACCCAGGAGGGGTGCCCAAGTTACCGGATTCCGTGAAGTGCTGGGTGGTCCATTCACGTTGCTGAAGGGGGCTGCCTCGCTTCAGGTTTTGGCGGATAACTTGCCGCGCCCGTAGGGGTCTAGGATTTCATTGCACAAGCTATCCACACGACCAGGGAAACGTCAGGTTTCAGTAACGGCTCTATGAAACCCGGGGATCCCAGATATCTGTATTGTTCTGTGATGCTTTTTACATTTCTGTGATGTTGCTTTTTATCACGCCTTGAGCGAATATTATATATTGATATATATACTAGTAGATGTTGTATATGTTTTGCATCCGCGCTAGTCCAGTCCCCGCTCTGTCGTTAGTTAAGTAACCTAACGGGTAATGACGGGACCCAGTGGCGAATGCGGATGGCATATACGTACATCATTATTTTCGTTCTTTACTGGTGTGATCAATTGATGGGACTGCATTGATTCGGATCAATGCAAGCTAAACAAACCTATTCTGATGTTGTTGGAACAATTTTCAAAAAGCCGTTATTGCAAGAACGTTCACTTTTTTTTTGCACAGTGGTATTCAGTTGGAATATCCTGCACCTCAGTCGACGAGGCAAGGGCCGAGATCCCTTCACCGGGAGTGACCCCTTGGACAGAAGTTTGCGTCAGGGTAATAACTTCACTATAACCGATTACTTTTGCTTTGCATCGTGATATTCAGTTGGAATATCCTGCACCTCATTCTACGGGGAAAGAGCCGAGATCCCTTCACCGGGAGTGACCTCTTTAGCAAAGGTTTTCGTCACGATATTTTTATAAAAGCTATCCAGTTCCTTCAACGATATCAAGTTCATTACGTTAAAGGTTTTCGCCAGAAACCATTCGTAGCCCTCCGTCGTTTCATATGGATAGTCAATAGTATTCAAGCTGTGTTTGTTGGCCAAAGTCAAGGCACAGTGTTTGGTAGCTATTGGGTATTCATATGCAGCATAGATAGATGCGTTGGTTTGGGACAGTCGTACTGCCTTGTTGGCTAAAGTCAAGGGTAGGTACGGGTGGGTTCAAATTAACCTGGAGAATGACGGGTAGAATTTGACATGTGACTTATGATTTGTTGGCCAAAGTCAAGTTCATAAGTGCATGGGGTAAAAATCACATCGGGAGTTTCTAAAGAAACTGAAACTTGCCAGATATGCGCATACCTTCTGGAGTGTGATAACGTGAGCGGATTCCGTCACGTTATCATGCGATGATAGTTGGATCCCGATTCCCACTGATGAGTTGGTTTACTCCTCGGGTGATCCCGACTAATTCTTCTTTCAGGTTTGGAGGAGAATTTGACGGTACAGTGGGAGGTTTCCTGATTAGATAAAGTGACAACCATTCTGATCTAGGTTAGAGTGCATGCTGAGTGTTTCTTTTCTCTCTCTCTTTGGCAGCGACCATTGACCCGACCCTTGACTATGACTCAGTGACCAAAATTAACCAAACCTTCTTAAACACTGACTTTTGGAATGTCAGAGTTGCAGACCTCATTGCCACTCCTACTTTTACCCTTTTCTCCAGGACACCCCGTATTACTACGAACGTCCACTTCCATTGGATAAAACCATCATATGGTTATATACGAACTCGAAGGAATTTATTCGAGGATGGTTTCCGGTTCTGGGGAAAAACGAATAGGACTATTCAGTTGTCTTTTCCTTTTACCTTCTCTCAGGTTGCGAATACTCCTTGGTTTAGGAGATAGTACACCAATTACACAAATTGGATAGTATTCTTCCAAACCTTAGGCTGGTGCCGAACAGTGGGGAAAGAAGAAAACCAATTAGCATAACGATGGTGTGCAGAAGGTATTAAGTAAAGACATATCAAGGGATTAGTAAGAGGGCAAAGTAAATTGCGACTGCTATTCACGACCAAACCAAGTATTTCTTCGCCAATCCTAAATCACCTTTATATTTCTCCAGGACACTCCGTATCACTACGAAGATCCACAGTTTATTGGATACTCCATCGTATGGTTATATACGAACTCGAAAGGAACTTGTTCCAGTTCGGGGATGGATTCTGGTTCAGGAGAAATAGGAATAAGGTTTATTCGGTTGTCTTTTATCTTCACCTTCTCTCGCATTGAGAGTGCTCCTAGAATTAGGACAATACACACATTATGCTTATTGGATAGTCTTCTTCCAAACCAAAGGCTGGTCCCGAACGGTAGAGAAGGAAGAAAACCATTTGGCCTAAAGTGGTGTACAGAAGGTAATGACTAAAGACATATGAAGGGATTTGGAGTGATGGCATAGAAATATACGGTTACAGTTGTGAATCTGGATAATGGAAGATGCATTACTAGGAATACCCGGATACCCCATCGAAACATTTAAATGTTTCAGTTTCACTGTGTACTGTTAAAAGAAAACTGATTTGCCAATTAGCCCTTGCTCCAGGGTGTGTATTTACCAAGTATGATTCTCACATCTGTATGGTTTTACAGATGATGAGTGGGAGTAAGTTATTGGGAATTAGGTGATCATCCTCATTATATCGGAATTCGTTGTAATTGGTGATATTTGAGGAAGTCACTTGGGTTGTTTGCCGGTCGGCAAATATTTGGTTTTGAATATCCGCTGTTATGCACCAATTTCAAATTGATACATCTGTACGTCTATTTTTATAGAGTGAGATATACCTTTTTGAAATTATGTCCATGACATTTACCTATATCAGTGGATGGTTAGGTAAGGAGCATTAAACAGCGGTGTAATTCTTCTTAAACATAGGTACAGTTTTCAACCTACGACACACAGGGATTGAGTTATCAGACTTAAGGGACTTATACAGAGTATTGTATCTTGTCCAGTGTCCATTAGGACAGAGGGGTTGGTCCTCGTACTATATTCGGTTTACTTATGACTTCTCTAGTTCTTAGATAAGTGTTTCGTAGAAACACAAGGTCTAAGTTTTGAGAAGTTATAGGTATATGAATAAAGTAGAGAACCAGGTGTTGCAAGTATCGGGATTCTTCAAAGTGATCGAAGATATAGATACTTGTGTAGGGTATTCAGTTGATAGTAATGATTAAGAAAACTTGCTTCTCTTTCAGATTACTCATAATTGGAAGCACTCCTAAGTTGAGTAATGCTGATCGGCCTCTCTCCATTTAGTTGACATGCACTGGAGACAGCTGCATGATTTGAATCTGGTTCAATTAAATCAGTGCCTATGGTTCTATATTGGATATAGAACAGTTCATATCTTAACGATGTTAAGGTACGGGGAGTTGTCCGGCTTATTCTTAAAACCAGACTCTGGATAACTCAAGGCACGTTTCTGTAATGGCTGTTTGTGGGTTGACCCAGGCTATGACGAGGGTTGACTTTCTACCATCTGGAAGATCAATAGTGATATTGTTCTTGACTCGCCACAGTTTTAACAAAAATGGATTTTTTCAGAAAACAGAAGTGGGAGTATGGTAGAACTGGAAGTGATTCCAGAACCGCAGACGATTACTGAAAATTTGATAAGAACCTAAAGATTCATTCTGATTTGACATTCCATTAGCCACTCCGCAGATATGGTGGGTAACCTCAGGCACTCGAGAGGTACTTTGGTAGCCTCAAGGACGGTGGAAGGGAGGTTCTTGTCTACCCAGACTTGCCATTGCTGTTGTTCCAGACTGTGAGACCCGGCAGGAGGATGAGTATAGCGTCGTTCTAAACTAGCTTTAGAAGTGTACGTGTATATGACTCTGCCATAGGGTTGTCGTAGTCAGTGGGAGCAGCGGAAGCATTGGTGGACAAGTGGCTTATGTCTATTTATAGACTAAAGCAGATGTAGCGGAGATAGATCATCTATTTCTGATATGACAGTCATAGGTTTGACTTCATCAGAATAGGGGATGGATCTGTTAAGAAGGTAGTAGGGTGTGTTGTCCTGGTATTTGGATGACATACACAGAGTAGGAAGTGATGTTCCTATACTACGATCGGTTATACTTTGGTTGTCACACAGTGGTTTCTCCACATGGGACTTGGATATTATATCAGACATTCTAGTTACTGGATATATGGTTTTAGATCTAGATTTGGGTGGTTTCCCAATCTGGGTACTTAGACAACATTCTAAAAGTATTTAGAATGGACGGCTCCTGGCATGGAGGTGTACCTGCGGGTGATGGAGTCACCCTCTCTAAAGGTGTCTTTCAGACTAAAGGGGAGAGGGATGTGCATGATTGGCAGATCACTTACTTAGGAAATTGAGTCGATCATGAGTACCACACCAGATGTTGTTTTTGCAGCAGATGCAATAAGTTGATATTGACCCAATCCTGGAGAAACGGTCGGAAGCAGTTTTAGAACATAAGTGGATGTTCTAGGGATATGATAACGACAGCCTCATTCGGGAGACAGTTATCATTCCAGGCTTCCAAGGTGACCTGGATGACAGATTGGTTGTCAGAGTTATAGTTTTCCTTCTGACGAGGGGCAGTATTTTGGACAGGTGGTCCAAGGGGATACTGAGGGAGGCATAACGCAGGATACTGATTAAGTTCAGTTGACGATACAGTCTAAGAAGTTTGGATTTGGAGTTCATTTATGAGCTAGGTCCCATCAGATATCCAGACATATTCTAAGACAGGTATTGCTCATTTCGGGAGATGGCTTTCTCCGCGAACTTGAGATAAAGAGAGATATAGAAAGAAACATCAAAGCGGATCCACTCACTGAGGCTATTCCTCGAA
The DNA here is from genome assembly GCA_030015575.1 of Agapanthus africanus. NCBI lineage: Eukaryota > Viridiplantae > Streptophyta > Magnoliopsida > Asparagales > Amaryllidaceae > Agapanthus > Agapanthus africanus. The sequence continues at coordinate 457,981,666 of JASDDO010000012.1, read as the reverse complement.
CGCAATAGTTTCGCAAACGGGTTTTGTGCGACTGACTAGTAGAGGAGTTGTGTGTTCGGTATCACACGGGCTGTGAGTATGCGACATCGCAATAATTAGCCTTGAGTGCAAGTGGGAGATTGTTGGAGATAGTGCCCTCAGAGTCAATTATTGGATCACAGGCACGTGAATGCAATGATTGATGGAGGACCTATCCCGATAGGACAGTCTTACTCAAGATGATAGTATGCTATCTAGTTTATCTTTATCATCGTATACTGCTTCAGGTGACCTTACAGGTCACTATTGCGCGTTGATAGAGCCCGTAGGATTCTTGCTTGACTGCCAGCAGTATGAGGGCGATCATATACGTGGGAGCTGGTAGTTTATAAGCACATCCTTAAAAGGTCCCTAGTCGTGGGAGTTTCGAGACAGGGCATCGATACTCCAGAGTAGACTAGTGTATACAGTCGAGACCCCGACGAGGGGCGGTGGCCGGTCTCACAAGCCACTGGTGTCAGTTGGTTCACCTAAGATGTATACAGGTGCTCATTGGGTTATGAGTACACCGGACAAGATTCGCCGGGAACATGCTAGTTGGTCTTATACCTGACGTCAGATAGCAGTTCCATGGTGACATGTGTACAGGTTAGTTCATCGACCTAAGATCGTCATTTGTCTCATGTGAGTTCCCACTGTACTTTGATTACTACCCTACCACTCTTAAAGGAGACGTGCAAACAGGTTTTAGTTGGGTACAGTCCCGAGCCACATAGAGCCAGTGAGCGGATCTGCAGGGGTTCGTCTCTCCCGGTATTGGGGGTGAGGTCGCGCTGTGTCTAGGAGAGCCATTATGCGAAGTCCTTGGCCAAGGCAGGAGTTTTACTGGTAGGTATTCCAGTAGTATCTCAGGGTGTTCTGAGCTACACTCCGACACGACTTGTACCGCTTTTGGGGGTCCGACTTTTACCAACCCCCTAGGCCCGCCATGCGATGCTCATAGACGAACGGACCGGACTGTACGGATATTGTCACTGACAGGCTCAGTAGGGTGTCAGGATGAGTTCGCTCATCGACGTCCCTTTTGGTTAATACCTGGTAGCAGGTTACGTATGGCTAATATCTCTGACTTGCTAGTGGTTAAATCCACAGCCAAAGTGTTGACGAGTCTTTAGAGTTCCCCACAGACCGTTTTCTCAAGTTTCGGGCGAAACGCTGTAGAGGCCGTATGGAGATATGGCAGGGTTCGATCATGTACGTGCGGTATTGCATGGATCATGATCGGACGGTTTATACTAGCGGGCTTTGTTTTAAGCCGGATCCTAGTATAGTACAGTGTAGATTTTGTCTCATTGCATTTGTATTCGGTCGGAATACAAATGCGGGTATGTATATACAGTAGCGGGGTTTCCTGTAATTTATTACGGGATCAGTTTTATGAAGTTGCCAGTTTGCTTTCCGTTTCGGCCATTTTCCTTTGTTCCTTTCTTTGGCTGAAAATTGGTGGAGGAGGGCTTATTTGCAAATGTGCAAATTAGTATTGTGGAGGGTGGTCTTTGCATATTGATGCTTCATGATGGTTGCACCATCATTTGACTTCTTCACTTCATGATTGCTTGACTTTAGGAGTAATGATGGTTGTTGGTGTATTGGATTTGTTTGTGATCATTTCTTCACATCATGACTCTTCTCTCTCTCTTGTATTATTTTTGGGGCTCACTCATTTTTCCATTCTTTCCCTTGATGATGCTTGGCCGGCCACTACCTTGAGGACGGGCTGTCCAAAAATTTAGGGTGGGGTTTTTCATCTTTTTGTCTTGCTAAAAACCCCCTTAGCTCATCTCCAAAGCATATCTCATTCCTCCACTCAAAAGGCAACTTCTAGTAACCCCAATGAGACATAGCACTACACTTATTCTACAGCAATTCTTGGGCACGCCGGCTCGCTAACTTTGTGCCCGAGTTGCCTCGGTCCAGAGGTGGGAGCCCGTAAAAGAACCCGGCGATGTGGTGCCTTTCCGACGAGGAGATGAAGACCGGAGATTCCGCGGGGAGATCGGGACGACGACGAGAAGACCGAAGGACACGGATCGCTCGGTATATCTCTCTACCCCTTCTCTAGTTAGCTAGGACTATGTTAATGGCCCGATCCGCGTTTTATAGTGTGCGGTGGTGCCGGTTTAAAAATTCCCATAAAAAGTTTCGTTTCCGCATTCCGGCGTCGGATTGACGGCCGGGGCGCCACTGTGCACTTACACCGACAAGACTGAAACCTCAAGTCCTCACCTTCGGGAGCGATTTTGACAAAGAAATGGCCCTTGACCCCTTCTTTAAGGAATCCACTTCTGGAAGAGATGAAGAACTGCGAGAACATTCAGCTGCGTAATCGTACGTTGCCTGGAAATAATCTCGAACCTTCAAACAAAGGTTCGAACAGAAAAGACAAGGGGAAGGAGAAAATCCATGAGGAGATTGCCCTCGATGATGGGGTCGTCGAAGAGCTCGCAGCCAAGGACGCACCTAAGAAAAGCAAGGTGGATTACAATATCCTAGCTCATTTGAGGAAGATACCCTCACAACTAAGCATATTGGATGCCCTCTTTCTGTCTAAAGAAGCACGGGATTGCTTGGTCAAGGCGTCACAAGAGCCCGATCAGTTCCAGGCCTTCATCGCAGAGAAGAAAATGCAAGATGAGCTGGCAGAAGTCCACAGGACTAACATTACATTTAACGATAAATATCTTCTCCTTGGTACGCGCAACAACAACCGTCCTTTATATGTCACTGGATACTGCCATGACATCAAAATAGGGAAAATAATTGTTGACAACGGGTCCTCTGTCAACCTTCTCAACGTGCGAGTGCTAAAAGAAATCTGCATGAGCGTTCAGCATTTAGCCTGAGATAAAACCACCATCTCTGGATTTGATTCACAGTCGTCGCAGACGCTCGGGTCTGTGATACTGACATTGCGCTTTGGGCTTCTCATCACAGTCATCAAATTTCATGTCATCGACGCTAAGACATGCTACAACGCTCTACTTGGTCGGCCCTGGTTACACGAGTACATCATCATCCCTTCTACACAATATCAGTGTATGAAGTATTTCAAAGATGGTCTCGAGTACACCGTAACGGGGGAGCTAAACCCATTCTCTGTGAATGAAGTTCGAAAATATGAAGACGCCAAATACTTCCTTCCAGACTTCGAAGACATGGAGAAGTGTCATAAGCCGGAACTTAAACAGAATCCCGTCACTCCCATTCCTACCTTTGGAAGCGATACCGAAGAGGATGAAGAGAAAGTCTACTCGGGACAGCCTCAGAAGCAGAATGATAAACCCAGACCATCCGCTCCGATTTTGGTCTTTGGCAGTGACTCCAATGATGAAACCAACGCCATATTCTTCGTCCGTCCATCAATGTAGGCCCTCACTGGAGATGATCAGAGTTTACAAATCGCCATGGTTCCACAACTACACTACAGAGAGCTTGATGCGCTCGAGACATATAGTGTGCAAGAGCTACAGACGTTCTACATCCCTCCCAGGCGAAGAGGTGAAAAGAAGATCCTATTCTATCGATTTGGGGAAACCAAAGTCGAGAGAGAAGTCTGGCATGGTGACGAACCTGCGCTTGACAAGCTCCAACCAATCCTTCTGCCTAGATACTAGACAGAGGGGTTGAAAAGGTTATTGAGATACCAAGGCATACCCTTTAAGCAAACCGCGCGACAGGCCCAATTCTACAACAGGATCTGGAACGTCCCCGGAACTCAGCAAAAATTGCCCAACGGAAAGATGGAGACGATCGGGCTTGGATATGTCCAATCCAAGAAACGGGAGCAATTTCATAACTGCCATGTCATAAAGGACCTTGATGAAGAAGAGGATGCCCTTTCAAAAGACGCAAACCCTGAACCAGAACGAGGTCTCGCTATGAAAGTGTCAAGTCCGTCATTTGAATAACAGATGGACAAGCTAATAAGGGAAGCGATTCAAAAGGTTCGGAACGACTACAGCCGCGAAATGGCCATTTACGAGAAAACTAAGACACAACGCCTCCTTCAGCAGGCTACGGAGGACGACGATGCCCTTCACTGTCAGCCCGCCATGTATTCCCAAGACAAGAAAAAGGCCCGACGAAGAGGCAAAAAAAGTCAAAGAACGGGAAAAACGTTCGACATCGGCAAAATGGATCCAAAAGGCAACGTGATCTAGAAAAGGTCAGTCGGAATCCGTTTCTAACGAAAAAGATGGGTCGAGCATATTCCTTCCCTTAAGACAAGACAAGGAAGATATTTGACCTTGTCATGAAACATCAAATGATGACACTCCCGGAGTCTCGGCACCTTGATCAAGAAAGCAAAGTTCATCATCCGGATTATTGTTCCTATCACCGAGTGATAGGATATCCTCTTGAAGACTGCTTCACCTTCAAAAACTGGGTTGGAGACCAGTATCAACTCGGCAGGTTCGCTCTATCCAACAGTTGGAGGGTAGCCCCACCGCAAAAGCATATACCAAAAGCAACGTATATGGCGAGAGTAGAACCAGATCAACATCGGTCTTGGAAACATCTCGTACCTGTCACGTGATAATACTGTCAGAAGAAGGAGTGCCCGAGAATATGAATGACCTCTCCTGGTGCTTCGAAAACGAGGATGAAGAAGAATTGATCTCAGAATTTCCACCCGTGCCAAAAGAGTTGGAAGATGAAATACATACTACGGCGGACAACCTAAGAAAAATCGACTTTGGGACGGCAAATGACCCGCGGCCTATGTTCATCAGCGAGCTACTGTCTAAAGAATAGTTGGCTACGCTAAAAGACGTGCTCATGCAGTATAAGGACTGCTTCACATGGAACTATTCCGAGATGCCGAGGCTTGATCAGGAAATAGCTGTGCATAAATTGGCGATATCTCCGGATGTCGAGCCAGTTAAACAAGCCCCAAGAAGAATGCGGCTCGAACTTTAAATGAGCATCAACGCCGAAGTCAAGAAGCTGATCGACTTCGGCTTCATCCAAGAATTCCAATACCCCGATTGGAATGCCAGCATTGTCCCAGTGATGAAGAAAAATGGGATGGTGCGCATCTGCGTGGACATCCGGGACCTCAACAAGGCCTGTCCGAAGGATGATTTTCCCGTACCGGTTACCGAGCTAATGATAGACAACACGTCCACTCACGAAGTCTTTTTCTTCATAGACGGGTCATCAGGGTACAATCAAATAAAGATGCATCACAAAGACCAGAAGCATACCGCTTTCCGGACTCCTCTGGGCATATTCTGCTACAAAGTAATGCCTTTCGGTCTGAAGAACGCCGGCGTTACCTATCAGAGGGCCATGACAAAGATTTTCGATGACCTCATACATGAAATCGTCGAATGCTATATCGACGACCTAGTGGTAAAAAGCAAATCACACGAGGAGCATTGGGAGCATCTGAAGGTAGTATTCCAACGTCTTCGAAAATACAACCTGATGATGAACCCTCTCAAATGCGCGTTCGGAGTTTCCTCGGGCAAATTTCTAGGGTTCATCATACGACATCGAGGCATCGAAATAGATCCATCGAAGATCAAGGCGATTATGGAAATACCTTCGCCAAGAACTCTCAAGAAATTGCGGTCTCTCCAAGGAAAGCTCACGTATATCCGGCGGTTCATAACCAATCTCTCCGGAAAATGTCTTCCTTACAGTCACCTGATGAAGAAAGGGCCCCGTTCGTTTGGGATCGCAAATGCCGAAGCGCATTGGACGAAATCAAGCAATATATGCAGAACCCGCCGGTACTGACCGCTCCGATCAAGGGAAAACCCCTCATTCTGTACACAACAGCCCTTGAAGGTTCTTTAGGCACGTTATGGGCACAAGAGAACGACTAAGGGAAAGAGAGAGCCCTCTACTATTTGAGCCGAGTTCTTCTGGGGGCAGAAAAGAACTACTCCCCTATCGAAAAACATTGCCTGGCGTTAATCTTCGCTATAACGAAGCTTCGGCATTATGCTTTGGCGCATGAGGTCCATCTCATATCAAAGGTGGATCCACTCAAGTATTTGATGTCAAGAGCCATATTAACGGGACGGCTCGCTAAATGGGATATACTCTTAATGGAATTCTCGATAACATACCGACCTCTCAAGACAGTGAAATGCCAGGCCATCGCCGACTTCCTCGCTGAGCATCCAATACCTGCCGATTCACCCCTAAATTGTGAATTGCCGGATGAGCACGCATTTGACACGATCGACAGGGAGAAAGGAGGGAGTGATACCCGATGGGAACTCTATTTTGATGGGGAATCTTCCATGAAGAGGAGAAAGCACACCACCCCTATAATCAAATCGGGTGTAGGCCTTATCTTCGTGACTCTGCAAGGAGGGATAATGCACTTTGCCTTTTCCTTAACAGAGCCGAGGACAAATAATGAAGCGGAATATGAGGCTTTGATAGCAGGTCTTGAGATCGCTGTCGACATGGGAATCGAAAATCTCCTTATATACGGAGACTTCTAGCTGGTCGTTAGTCAAGTAAACGGAGACTATCAAACGTGCAAACCAGAGTTGGTAAAGTACGACGAGAGAGTGCAACAATTGCTAACTCAAATCCCTTCCTACGTCCTAGAAAGCATACCGCGTACGGAAAATAGTAAGGCAGATGCATTTGCAAAACTCGCCAACGACCTGGCTGACGAAAACCTCGATGACGTAAGGATCGTTGTACAAAGCCGTCGGGTTCTTGCACCAGCGGAAATATCTCCGGGGTCGTCTAAAGAAAAGGAAGCGACCAAACAAACAACCCTACAAATAGAGGATCAAGGAAAGGCTAAGGATTGGAGAGAAGTCTTTATAGACTACTTCAAATTTCGTCGAATACCTGAAGATGCATCCTCAAGACATCAGCTTATGAAACAAGCTCTGTCTTTCGCTTTCGTCAATGATACTCTATATATGAGATTGTTCGACTCTCTGTGGCTGAGATGACTGGGACCGAAAGAAGCCAAGAGAGTCGTCCAAGAAACTCATGATGGACTCTGCGGTTCTCATCAAGCTGGGCCAAAGATGAAACTGAAGATCAAAAGGATGGGCTACTATTGGCCCATGATGATTCAGGATTGTCTCGAGTACGCAAAGCAGTGCCACTCGTGCAAAATTCATGGTGACTTCATCCACCAGCATCCAAACCCGCTACACCCAACGGTGGCTAGCTGGCCGCTCGAAATGTGGGGAACCGACATAATTAGGCCCATCGAACCAGCATCATCCAGAGGACATCGGTTCATATTGGCGACAACCGATTATTTCTCCAAGTGGGTAGAAGTAGTACCGCTAAGAGAAGTGAAGTCGGAGAACAACCTTCATTTCCCCAAGACACACGTCATCTATCGGTTTGGCACTCCGCGATGGATTATCTCCGATAATGGGCCGACCTACAGAAGTCACAAAATCAGCCGCTTCGCACAGCAGCATAATATAGACTGGAGATACTCTTTGGTCTATAATCCCCGAGCTAACGGTCTAGCTGAGGCTTTCAACAAAACCTTGACAAAGATCATAAAGAAGACGGTGTCCAAAAATAAAAAAGATTGGCACGAGAGACTGTATGAAGCTCTCTGGGCGTATCGAACCACGTTCAAAACAGCCACAAACACAACGCCGTATGCATTGGTATTCGGCGCTGAAGCAGTACCCTCCTTGGAGATAGAGCTACTCTCTCTATGAGTGGCGGTTCATTACGAGCTAACAGACGGAGAGAATGCTCATCTTCGGCTTGAGGAGCTCGACGCCCTCGATGAAACTCGTCTCATGGCGCAACAAAACCTAGAGGCTTACAAAGTAAAGATGACACATTCATACGAGAGATTGAGTAGGCCGAGAACATTTCTCCAAGGCGAACTCGTGTTAGTGGTCAAGAGACCTATGATCCCCAATCATGCTAAACGGGGGAAATTCGATCCGAACTATGAGGTCCCGTACATCATAGACAAAGCCTACCAAGGTGGGGCTTACTTGCTCATGGTTATGCATGGCGAAAGACCCTTCAGGCCAATAAACGGCCGGTTCCTGAAAAAATACTACGCATGATGAGTCACGGCCTAGGTCAACAATAGATGACGACACTTATGTCCGCTCGCTATCTTCCCAAGCCCAAACTCTATAAGTAGTATCCAGCAAAACTGTTGTCTTCAAAACGGCAACAATGGACCGAAACGTCCCTAAACTAACAATGGACCGTAATGTCCTAAAACTTGGTATGGACCGCAATGTACTAAAACTAACGACGGACCGAAACGTCTCTAAAACTACTACAAACCGCAGCATCCTTGGGCTAACTAAAAAAAATGGTACGTCCATAAGCAAGATGGGCATGGATGAAAACCCGAAAGGGCTCCGTGGGTAAAAACAGCAAGGCTACCGGTGATGTTTGTGAAAACCCGAAAGGGCGCAGACTCGTAAAAAAAAATGGTACGTCCATAAGCAAGATGGCAACGGATGAAAACCCGAAAGGGCTCCATGAGTAAAAACAGCAGGGCTACCGACAAGTCCGTGAAAACCCGAAAGGGCGCAGACTCGTAAAAAATTCATGCACACTGGCAAGGTCCTCTCGACCTTGTAAGGAGAAAATACCTGCGTGAGATCCTTACGACTCACAAGGGAGCAATACACGAAGAGATCCCCACGATTACTGAGGAGAAATTACACTTATGAGATCCTCACGACTCGTAAGGAGAACCCTCTTATGAGACCCTCACGGCTCATAAGATTCAAAAGCCTTAAGCTAAAGGGATTTGAACCTGTTCTTAAGCCATCGCATTTCCCAGACTGCCCTATAAATGGTTCAATGTTGACCCTTGCATACAATCCACGGGCATAAATAAACGTTTCCCCCACCCGGTTCTACCAATGGCGCGAAATTTCCTCATGCGGTGAATGACACTTGTAAGTCCTCTCGACTTATAAGGAGAAATCACTTTTGTAAGATCCTTACGACTTATAAGAGAACACACACTTAAGAATCCTCGCGATTCTTAAGGAGAAAGCGCACCTACGAGATCCTCACGAGTCGTAGGGAGAAACACCTTTATGAAACCCTTACGGCTCATGAAGTCAAAAGCCTCAGTCGACAGGTTTCTAACCCTGTTTGGAAAGCCATCTTTGTTTAAATCGACAAAGGCAAATGATGATTCGCTCATGGCAATATCCCAGTTATAGCGATGCTGATGCCTAAGTCAGTATCAAATTCCAAGTCCTTTCACGGTAAATGATGATTCGCTCCTGGCAACATTCCAGTCGCAGCGATGCTGATGCTAAGATTGGTATCAGGTCTTGAGTTCCATACTTGGAAAAAAATGCATATGAAATAGCCGAAATGTTTGGGCAACTCGCAATAAAAATCAGCGAGTAAAATATATGCATAAAAATAGCCGAAATGATTGGGCAACTCGCAATAAAAAGCAGCGAGTAAAGAAAAAGGAAAATAGCCGAAATGATTGGGCACCGCGAAAATGAGTAGGCAGTCGCGACTTTCGCGATATAAAAAGCTGAAATGATAAAGCATCGCGGAAAGAAATAAAAAAATGATGACGAAGCTTTTGCCCTGCAGGTAAGTCCATACTGACCCCTGTATACAATCAATGGGCATAAACGAAAAGAGAACCACATGCCCCAACAAACTCTGTCAAAAGGAAAGCCAGATCTCGACAGCAACATCTGCATCCCAAAAGACCAACAATGGCTTTCCTCCTCATGCCAGCATGGCATGGACGCGACACCACCAATCAGGGCCACGTCAAAGTCCCCAGTTCCAAGACTCTACGGTTCACAGACAACCGAGAGTCAACCCCGACACCGCAGAAAGCGGAGAACGTCAGCCAGTGACCCCGTCTCGGAAATACGTCATCCAATGTCCCCATCTCGGAAATACGTCATCCAATGACCCCGTCGCGGAAATACGTCAGCAAATGACCCCATCACAGAAATACATCATCCAATGACCCCGTCACGGAAATACGTCATTCAACGACCTCCGTCTCGGAAATACGTCAGCAAATGACCCCCGTCGCGGAAATACGTCAGCAAATGACCCCCGTCTTGGAAATACGTCAGCCAGTAACCTCCGTCTCAGAAATACGTCATCCAATGATCCCGTCTCGGAAATACGTCATCCAATGACCCTGTCGCGGAAATACGTCGGCAAATGACCCCGTTTCAGAAATACGTCATCCAATGACCCCGTCTCGGAAATACATCATCCAATGAACCCGTCGCGGAAATACGTCGGCAAATGACCCCGTTTCAGAAATACGTCAGCAAACGACCCCGTCTCGGAAATACGTCAGCCAATGACCTCCGTCTCGAAAACACGTCAGCCAATGTCCTCCATCTCGGAAACACGTCAGTAAACGACCTCCGTCTCGGAAATACGTCAGCCAATGACCTCGTCTCGAAAATACGTCAGCCAGTGACCTCTGTCGCGGAAACACGTCAGCCAGTGACCTCCGTCTCCGAAACACGTCAGCCAGTGACCTCCGTCACGGAAACACGTCATCCAATGACCCCGTCGAGGAAATACGTCAGCAAATGACCTCATCGCGGAAACATGTCAGCAAGTGACCCCGCCTCGGAAATACATCAACCAATGACCTCCTCGTTGGAACAGTGCTTCGACTCGGAAATAAGTCAACCCACCAACCACTTACGAGTCCTCTCGACTTGTATGGGAGAAAGTTCTCTTGTGAGATCCTTACGACTCTCGAGAGAAAATATGTTGGGATTCCTTAGCACCCTACTGGGTTTTCACAGCAACTACCATGCCAAATTAAAAAAATCTAAGGTGCTAATCAATCCAAAGCTAGGATCAAGCTAGAGTAAATAAACGAAATGAACATGTAATCAACCATTACAAGTAGTGAGCAAGGAATACAACCTTTGTAGACCGGTCCTTTACTTATGAAGCTCCGTGTTGACGTCCCTTCACTGCGATCATGGCAAGTGAAGATTTCCCAAACTCTAGAATGGTTCTCTCGGAGAAATGAACAAGCTTGCACGAAGTCTTCGAGGCCGAAGATGATCTACGTCGAGGAGACTCAAACCAAAGCTACCACTTCACGAGGTCAAGAACTTTGTGAAGAGAACACCCTTTACTACCCAAGAAAGTGTATAGGATGATGAAATAGGAAGTGGGCTCACTTTAGATTTTATTTGCTCACAATATTTCATCACTAATCCAAAACCTAGAAAGCTTTTGGAGTTTAGATGAAGAAGAAGAAGAATGATCTCATCTCATGAGAGAGGTAACCATGGTTGAGTTTTTATCATATATAAACCCTTGTAGAGACTTAACTAAAGCTTAGGATCATGGTTGGGTTAAGAAAATATCTTAAGTAAAAACAAATTAGTGGACAAGTCAAATGAATCAACAAGCTTCATCCATTTGACCATTTTCCACCTAATTTGATTAACTTTAAATAAATAAAACCCAAGGATTATCATAAGATTAGTGTAAGTCTCATACACCCATGCCTCTTGTATTAACTAGCATGATACAAAATAATGTACATCAATATATATCACATACATACTAATGCACAAACAAAGTGAGAAAAGAAATCATAAGTGAGCATGTATTAGTTAATGTAAGTTAATATATCAGATATATAATTATAAATTAAATTATTAAATCAACACTTGATTTAATAATCCGGCTATATCATATATAACCGACTAATATCAAATGTAACAACTTATCGAATCAACACTTGATCCAATAACCCGGCTATATCACATATAACCGACCGATGTCATAAATCACGAGAATAGAATGCGGTATCACATAAACACATTAATCTCGGTCCCGCACATATCACATATGTGCTCCTACTCCATTTCGCCTGAGCCAGGAAACCTCTGTGTAGGACTCTAAATACTCGTCAATACGCCGGCAGTAGGTGATGATCATATCAAAAACCCACAAACCGTAATAGGCGTGCTAAACGTAACGGCCACCCGGGTATTGAGCGATCAGAAGATTGTAGCTTTTTGAAAATTTAGAAATAAATAAAATTAAGCAATTAAATAATAATATGCCAATTTAAAAAGTTATTAAGACAAAATAGAACATTTTCATATGTAGTATGTGAAACAAATTAAATTGAAATTTTAGCATGCAACATATATCAATTACAAGGGTTTTAATGATAAATTTAGCTTCATTTTAATAAAATGGTGTTTATATAATAAACTCGGTAGTGAAGGGCCTTTTCGTAAAATTTAGGAAAATTATGCAAACTTGAAATTGTAAGGGTGTAAGTGGAAAAGAGATTAGGTAATAATTTAGATCAGAATTTTATCACAAATTAACACAATTGAAGAGATAATACAAGGCCACCTCCTTCTTGGATGCACAACATACACACAACAGCTCCTCCTTGCATGAGAGTGGCACACCCTTGTTGTTGATGCCTCCTCCTACATCTCACTCTTCCCTTTCCCATAAATATATTGTGTTCAGATCATTTTAACAGATTAAAATTTAAAAAAAATCATGTTTTAAAGAAAACTAAGAACAAGCAAAGAATAATAAAAGAAAGGAGAGAAGAGAAGAAGAACCAGGCTAAGGAGTTCACCATCAAGTTAGGAACTACGAGCTTGTGCATCTTGGAGGGAGTTCTTCCAGCAATCCCTTATAGGTAAAATCCTTAATCGTTGTAGGAATTTAGTTCTGTAACTAGTTTAAATTAGAAATCAAAATGTGTATAATATCGTATTTTAGGCAAAACTGAGCTCTGTTTTAATCTGCTATAGTTTAGATAAAAGTTAACTTAACCGAACAGTGCCTAAATATTGTATGTTAGACCTAGAACAAACCCTAGAAGCACGAACCAAGGTGCTCGGATTTGGGCCGACGACCTATTGGATAATTCAGGCGTTGCGGGATTTATAGTAGGCTTTGGGGTTTTAGGTTTTTGGGTATGTCTCTGTATTATTGTTAGGATAATTTGGTTTTGTTTAATTAAGTTAGTTTAACTGTATATAAAATATGGGAGCAAATATCGGAAAATGGATCAAAATTCACAAATACGATACAGGTAAAACGTAACGCGTTCTGTTTTCTGTTGCGAAACAGCGTTGGGTTAAATTTCAGTAACGTTAAGTGTTAGATCATTTGCAATTGTCGTACGTAGTATAATTAGTACGTACAACTTGTGTTTTCATAATTTTGTCGTATCGGAATGTTGCCGTTTTCTTATACAAGTTAATTCAATGTTAGATTTGAGTGCGGGAACTTCGGAGGCCGCAAGGAAAGGAAAATGATTGGCGATTCCTGAGTAGTTACGACGTATTCTGGTGAGTAGACTAAACATCTACCGGGGGATTGTTTAAAGATGACGTGATACGCCCGTATTTTGTTAAATTGAAAGATTTGACTTTATATGTGAAATTAATAATATGCATCCATATATACCTATACATCACTATGTTAATAGATGTTAGGAAACTGCACAATTATCGTCGAGTTATGCTACACGTGCACATCTTTACATGTTACACTACACCTCGTCGATATTAACATGTCACTTTTACACTAAATAATTATCCTGTTAAATATGATTCCTATCATACCTTAATTATTAATAACAGCAGTAACTTGCATTAATGACATCATGTTTAGTATCTGAGTATTCTAAGTTGATATAAGAGGCATTTGTATTATTGAGGATTTATGGTTTTGAGTTTTTCTATATTATCGTCTAAATTTAGCGATTTTTCATATTGATGTAAGATGTCCACCATGAGATGTTGTTTTTATGAATTGGTTTTATTCCGGACTGAGTGGGGGAGATATACGGTCGTGGATTTTTACGTTATCCAGATTGAGTGGGGGAGATATACAGTTGGATATATGGTGGACCCGGTCGAGACCGAGGGGCAGGATAGCCGCATTTGAGACGGGGGAGCCTAACGAGGATATTCGATACCGGAGATAGTTGTGAAACACGGCGGATATCTAGATGATACCGACCGGTCTTATTGATTACAGGATCGTTCGAGGAATGATGCCTAAGGGAAACGGAAGATTTGTGTCGATGATGGACACGGAAAGATGAACTTTATTTGGAAACAAATGATGATAATTTCCGCTGTTGTTTTATGTGATTAGTATTACAAATTCGTGCTTTTCACATGCTATCATACATCACGATTATTCTTATTGCAGTTAGTTGTAGTTCGTCATATTTACATTATCAGATGTTATATGTTAGTTTTATTCACTAAGTTGGCAACTCACCCCCGTTGTGCCACAGTTCCTTACAGGAGTAGTATGGACGGTTAGCAGAAGTGCAGATCCACTTTTCAGCTTTAATTGCATCTTTTGATAGGTGGGTTACATATATAGTAACCTTCTCTTTTGGTATTATATATTGAATCTAGAATATCTCTATCAGATCCTGTATTATGACTTAGAACGAGAGTAGTGGTTGTATGTATATTATTTGACAGATGAGATCGCTTAGTTATGTTAAATGGTATTTCTTTTACTTATGTCTGAGATTCTTTTGATGTCATATAAGTTGTATACTTATTTCCGTTGTTAACATTGTTGATCCCAACTAGGGATGTAACCAAACTTAACACTTTATAATTGTTTTATTATAAATTCAGTAGGGAGTTACTGTTAAGAATTAAATTACTTAAAACTATGATTTTACTTAAAAACTAAGTTTTCATAAAATTTCCGCAAAAAAGGTTTAATCTTCGATTTTGGCTTACTCGGGTTGTGTAAATATCTTGAGATATTATGCAACCTAAGTGCCGGTCACATCCAAACTTTGGGTCGTGACAAAGTTGGTATCAGAGCATAGGATTAACCTTACGGAATCGAGTAGTGAGTTAAGGTAAGTCGACTTGAGTTCGTTACGTAGGATGACCTTTGGTTTGATGGAGTAGGTAAATTGGGATTAGTACAGTACCATACGTACGTTCCGCGGCATATTTACGTTACCATACTCAACCTAACTAACCTTAGAATGTATATCTTGATTTATTCTTCCTTTGACTCTCTGATATTGATTATCCTTATTCGTAAGCCTTATCAACTCTCGTTTCTTGCTCCAGTCGCTATGGCTACGCGAGCTAGGCGAGCCGCGGCCAGAGATGCAGCTAGGGCGAGTCCGCCTGTGACGGCAACTGTACACCGGACAGTCCGGCGGTGCGTGAACATGTTGATCCTTCTCCTCCAAATCGACTGACTAGGATGGAGGAGGGCATGTTAGGATTGCAGCGGGTGATAGGACAATTAGCTGAGGCCACTCGAGTACAGAGACAGGATCTGGCACCGTCCATGGCAGAGTCCGATGTACAGCCCACGCAGACGGTTGCACTGGTAGACACGAGGGTGATGGATGTATCGATTCCAGAGTTTATGAGGTTGAGACCTCCGGTATTTACAGAGACCGATGTAGCAGAGGATCCTCAATCCTTTCTTGATAGGATGGCAAGGATTGGCAGATCATTACGATGTTCTGATGCGAGGTCAGTTGAGCTGACTAGCTTTCGTTTGGAGGGACTTGCACAGAGTGGTGTGAGTCGATGGAAAGAGGGCGAGCTACGGGTCTTCCTCCAATATCGTGGACCGAGTTTTCCGAGGTCTTTCTTGCCAGATTTCTTCCACAGAGTGTAAGGGACGCTAGAGCTAGCAGTTTTGAGGCGTTGCGGAAATCGGTGAGTATGTCGGTGGCAAATTGTGATTTAGGATTCACCCAGTTGTCGCGCTATGCTCCATACTTAGTTTCTACGGAGGAGCTTCGGGTGAAGTGGTTCATAAGGAGTCTGGACACGCAGTTGTTTCTGGCTATAGGCTCCCAGCATTTTGATATGTATGCGCAGGCCATGGATGCAGCGATACGAGTGGAGGAGCGTTTGAACGAGGCAATGATTGTTCCAGAGCCAAAGAGGAGTAGACCGATTGGGCCGATGACTAGGCAGTTTGGCAGAGGCAGAGGCAGGTACACTCCAGGCCGCAGTTTTGGACGAGGTTGGACCCAGGGCAAGATGTTCAGTTCTTATCCCGAGGATCAGAGGACCCCATTTATATGTTTTAGTTGCGAACTTCCAGGACATTATGCGAGGGATTGTAGATCCCAGAGAGGGACTGTTGTTCCACAGGCTGCCTTACCCCCTCCACCTTCTACGTCGATGGCTTTACTTCCTCTCCCAGTTGGTACTATGTGCCAGGCAGTTGCACCTCGAGGTCGAGGCTTTGCAGGACGCTTTCAGAGAGGTCTAGGAGATAGGGGTAGAGGACGACAGGATGCGGGCGGGGGCCAGGCATGAGTTTTTGCGTTGACTCCACAAGATGCCCAGGCATCAAATGCAGTTGTGGCAGGTACTTTTGCAGTATGTTCCATAGATGCACATATTTTATTTGATCTCGGTTCTACACATTCTTATGTATCTTCACGCTTTGCACTTTCTCTCGGGAGAGAGTCATCGTTGTTAGAGTTACCGTTAGTGGTGATTACTCCGGTAGGAGATTTTTTGTAGCTCGACATGTATTCAGGTCTTGTTAAGTACGTATTGGTGATAGGGATTCTTTAGTTGATCTAATTCTCTTGGATATATTATATTTTGATGTACTTCTTGGTTTGGATTGGTTGACCGCTTGTCATGCTTATGTAGATTGTCGGGGGAAAGCGGTCAGATTTTATTTTCCGGGTGAACCGAGCTTTGTTGTGCAAGGAGACTGTTATATAACTCCTTCCAACATGATTTCTGCTCTTTTTGTGGGAAGACTCTTGAAGAAGGGCTGTCATGGGTTCTTAGCATTTGTTCAGGACTTAGGAGCCACTGAGATTCCGTTGGACCAAGTTCCGATCGCACGAGAGTTTCCGGATGTGTTCCCTGCCGAACTACCAGGATTACCACTCGATCGCGATATTGAATTTTGTATCGACTTGATTCCGGGTGCGGGGCCTATTTCTATACCACCCTATCGGATGGCCCCGACGGAGTTAAAGGAACTCAAAAGCCCGTTGCAAGAGTTGTTAGATAGGGGATTTGTTCGTCCAAGTGTATCACCGTGGGGAGCTCCTGTCTTATTTCTTAAGAAGAAGGACGGTTGTTTGAGACTGTACATCGACTACAGGCAGCTGAATCGAATTACTGTGCGAAATAGGTATCCATTACCTCGTATCGATGACTTCTTCGATCAGCTACAGGGAGCCGGCTACTTCTCAAAGATTGATTTACGGTCAGGATATCACCAGTTGAAGGTTCGGAAGGATGATATTCCGATGACTGCTTTTCGCATACGATATGGGCATCACGAGTTTCTGGTGATGTCGTTTGGACTCACCAATGCCCCAACTCTTTCATGGATATGATGAACCGTATTTTCCGGCCATTCCTTGATCAGTTTATTATAGTATTCATTGATGATATTCTTGTTTATTCACGGAGCCGAGAGGAGCACGAGCAACATTTGCGCATCACGTTGCAGACCTTGAAAGGGCATTAACTGTTCGCTAAATTCTCCAAGTGTGCTTTCTGGATGGATAGTGTGGATTTCTTGGGTCACGTGGTTACGAGAGATGGGATACGTGTGGACCCAAAGAAGATCGAAGTGGTACAGCACTGGCCCAGACCTGTGTCAGTTACGGAGGTTCGAAGTTTCTTAGGTCTGGCGCGTTACTACCGACGCTTTGTATAGGATTTTTCTCGGATTGCTGCATCGTTGACCGGATTGACTAGGAAGGAAGTTCCATTTCTTTGGACGGATGCATGTGAACAGAGATTCCAGCAGTTGAAGACTCGCTTGACGACTGCACCTTTCTTATCTTTACCTTATGGGTCAGGTGGTTTCGTGGTGTATTGTGATGCCTCTCGAGTGGGTTTAGGCTGTGTGTTGATACAGCACGGCAGGGTTGTAGCTTATACTTCTTGGCAGTTGAAGAGGCACGGGCAGAACTACCCCACTCATGATTTGGAGATGGCTGCTGTGGTATTCGCACTGAAGATTTGGAGGCATTACTTGTACGGTGAGTCGTGCCAAATCTTCACAGATCATAAGAGCTTAAAGTATATTTTTCAGCAGAGGGATCTGAATCTAAGCGTAGATGGATGGAACTCGTGAGGGATTACGATTGTGAGATCTTGTATCATCCAGGCAAGGCGAATGTTGTAGCAGATGCCTTGAGTCGGAGGCCTGGAGGTAGCTTATCTCATTTGCGCACCTTACAGAGACAGTCTTCTACAGACAGGAAGATTTTATGTGATAGTCGTGTACAGTTCGCGTTCACATCTACAGGAGGACAGTTAGCACATGTTCGCACCCATCCTCAGTTATTGGATCGTATTCGAGAGACACAGCCCACAGATGCTCATATATCGGAGATTATGGATCAGGTTAGACAGGGCAGAGAGTTGGAGTTCGTGATAGATGACCGTGGAGTATTACGTTTTGGGACTCGTCTTTGTGTGCCGGATTCTGATGGATTGAGACGTGAGATCTTAGAGGAGGCCCATCAATCAGCATACGGTATTCATCCTGGTTCCACCAAGATGTATCATAACTTGAGGGATGTTTATTGGTAGGAAGGAATGAAGCGAGATGTTGCAGAGTTTGTTTCTAGATGCTTGACTTGTCAGCAAGTCAAGGCCGAGCACCAGAGGCCGGCAGGAGAGTTGCAGCCCTTACCCATTCCGGAGTGGAAATAGGAACAGATTTCCATGAATTTCGTTGTGGGTCTACCCAGGACTAGCAGAGGGTATGACTCTATCTGGGTGATTGTAGATAAATTAACAAAGGCAGCTCATTTTCTTCCGGCGAAGACGACATATGGGTTTGCACAGTATGCTCAGATTTATATCGACGAGATTGTCCGATTGCATGGAGTTCCGACGAGCATAGTGTCAGATAGGGGTATCCAGTTTACCAGCAGGCTATGGCAGAAAGTTCAAGAAGCTCTTGGTACCCGATTGAGTTTTAGCACAGCTTTTCACCCACAGATAGATGGTCAATCGGAGCGGACCATTTAGACTCTAGAGGATATACTTCGAGCTTGCAGCCTTGATTTCGGTGGTAGTTGGGATCGTCACTTACCTTTGATAGAATTTTCGTACAACAACAATTTTCAGGAGACGATCCAGATGGCACCCTTTGAAGCTTTGTATGGGAGGAAATGTTGATCGCCCATTTGCTGGACGGAACTGAGCGAGAGTGGCATTTTAGGACCGCAGATAGTACATGAGACTACGGAAAAGATTCAGCTGATACAAGATAGAATGAGAGCGGCCTAGTGCAGACAGAAATCTTATGCAGATCGACGACGTCAAAGACTCGAGTTTGAGGTGGGAGATCATGTGTTCCTTCGTGTATCTCCGATGAAAGGTGTGATGCGTTTCGGGAAAAAGGAGAAGCTCAGCCCCAAATATGTCGGACTTTATGAGATTCTGGAGGGAGTGGGTGCTGTAGCTTATCGGTTAGCACTTCCACCGAGTTTTTCCGATGTGCATCCGGTGTTTCACGTATCGATACTTCGCAAGTATCTTCACGATCCTTCTCACGCGATCCAGCATCAGATCTTACAGCTTGAGCCGGATTTATCCTACACAGTGCAGCCTGTAGCTATTCTAGACCGGCAGGCAAAAAAACTGAGATCAAGGGTACTTCCATCTATAAAGGTTCTTTGGCGAGGAACGAATCGCGAAGAGATCACTTGGGAGACCGAGAATGCGATGCGAAAGAAATTTCCCCATCTTTTCGATGGTACGTCTTGTTAAGTTTGAAATTCGGGGACCGAATTTTCCTAAGGGGGGAATATTGTAGCATTTTGAAAATTTAGAAATATATAAAATTAATCAATTAAATAATAATATGCCAATTTAAAAAGTTATTAAGGCAAAAAGGACATTTTCATAAGTAGTATGTGAAACAAATTAAATTGAAATTTTAGCATGCAACATAAATCAATTACAAGGGTTTTAATGATAAATTTAGCTTCATTTTAATAAAATGGTGTTTATATAATAAACTAGGTAGTGAAGGGTCTTTTCGTAAAATTTAGGAAAATTATACAAACTTGAAATTGTAAGGGTGTAAGTGGAAAAGAGGTTAGGTAATAATTTAGATCAGAATTTTATCACAAATTAACACAATTGAAGAGATAATACAAGGCCACCTCCTTCTTGCATGCACAACACACACACAACACCTCCTCCTTGCATGAGAGTGGCACACCCTTGTTGTTGACACCTCCTCCTACACCTCACTCTTCCCTTTCCCATATATATATTGTGTTCAGATCATTTTAACAGATTAAAATTTAGAAAAATTCATGTTTTAAAGAAAACTAAGAACAAGCAAAGAAGAATAAAAGAAAGGAGAGAAGAGAAAAGAAGAAGAACCAGGCTAAGTAGTTCTCCATCAAGCTAGGAACTAGGAGCTTGTGCATCTTGGAGGGAGTTCTTCTAGCAATCCCTTGTAGGTAAAATCCTTAATCACTGTAGAAATTTAGTTCTGTAACTAGTTTAAATTAGAAATCAATATGAGTATAATATCGTATTTTAGGAAAAACTGAGCTCTGTTATAATCTGCTATAGTTTAGATAAAAGTTAACTTAACCGAACAGTGCCTAAATATTGTATGTTAGACCTAGAACAAACCCTAAAAGCACGAACCAAGGGGCTCGGATTTGGGTCGGCGACCTATAGGATAATTCCGGCGTCGCCGGATTTCTGGTAGGCTTTGGGGTTTTGGGTAGGTCTCTGTATCATTGTTAGGATAATTTGGTTTTGTTTAATTAAGTTATTTTAACTGTATATAAAATCTGAGAGCAAATATCGGAAAAGGGATCAAAATTCTCAAATACGATATGGGTAACGTAACGCATTCTGTTTTCTGTTGCGAAACAGCGTTGGGTTAAATTTCAGAAACGTTAAGTGTTAGATCGTTTGCAATAGTCGTATGTTCAGTTGATAAAAATGCATATTTGTTATTACATTTTTCCTACCATTTCCATATTTAAAAAGGTCTTTATTATAATATATCATACATATTAGGGTTTATCTGTAAAAATACTATTTTCCATATGTTGATATATTATAATTAGCATTTGGTAGGAAAATGTATATAATATTATTGACCTAATCGTAGTAGACTTAGTCTACTAAATATTATTTAAGTTGTTGTGCAGAATTTTCAGGTCTTAAATCAAGGAAATCAAGTTCTTAAAGCTAACCTGCCTAATTAAGAAATCAAAATTAAGAAATCAATTCTGGCAGAAGAAAAGAAAAGATTTCCAAATTCTGAAGGTTCCAAGGATGGCCACATGTCACAAGGATCAACCCATAAAAAATTGATCAACGAAGGAGATCATCAGGCCGCGGATCCGTGGCCCGAGCCCCTTGATACCGCGGATCCGCCGCGTAGAAGTGGAGTTAAGGGATGGAACTTTTCTGGTGGTATTGTATCTACCATTCCACAATTTAGGCATCAAACTTTCTGGCTTTGGGACTATAAATAAAGACCGAGAGCCTCTTGGAAAAATCATCAAGCCGACGAGATCACGAAGTCCAAGATGGCTCACGCATCCAGACTGATCATCAACTGTTCGTCTACCTCCTTAGAAGGGTTAAGAGTGGGATTCCTTTTTCCTCCAGAAACCCTAATCTACACGCATCACCATCGTTCTAGTTTTAAATCTATTAAAGGATAAAAAGAGTAATTTTTAATTAATCATCCATAACTACTAAATCCTAATGAACCCTAGAAGCCCTCTTCTTATATAAAAACTTACATCCGTAGTTAATCTAGATCTATATTTTGCATTCTTGTTTAAAAGTAGATCTAGATCCTACAACCATTTTACAATATAGAAACCTCCGCCAGGTAAGTGGGAGGTATCCGCTACACGCGACACCGTATAGCGGATACCTCCCACTTACCTGGCGGAGGTTTGTATTCACTGAATTATCTTTGACACTGGGCATTAAATTTTTTTTTATAACAAAAGAGTAGAGTGTGAAAAATTACATCCAAAAGATAGGAATAGTTTAAGAAAAGTAAGAAAATTAGAAGTTTTCTTAAACGAACTAGTAATAAGTAGTTATGAGCTGTTGTCCCAAGGGTTAGTAAGATGAAGGAAGTCACTAATCTGAGGATAAAAATAAGTCTGAAAAATAGTTTCTATTCTGGAAGCCAAACATTTGAATGTTGATACCTTACTATATGCACTTACACACGTCTTGAAACTCGGGATAGTAGAGGATACCTTGAAATGCTCTTTTCTAAAAGCCAAAGTATGAAGGAAATGAAAAAAAAATGAATGAAGAAAATATAAATATGGTGAAAAGAAAAAAAACGAACACTGGTTTTGTTATCGCCAAGGCAGCAATAAAAAATATAGCGAGAGTGTTTCATCACCTAGTACCCTATGGCCAACTGGTCTGGGAGTCACTGCTAAGCCTTAGGTGGTTCAAGACGGGGATAATATTATCACCTAATCTGCAAGCACATGAGTAATCGGTCGGTTAGTACCTCAAGAAGTATTAACGGTCGCATAAAAATGTGTGAGCAAATCTAAATATTCATCAAGTTAAAAAGTACCGAGGTAGATGGACAAGAGCATGATAGCTTGAATTGAATTCTCCGAGTGTAGGGATGTCCCTTTCACACACGTAGGGGTATATGATCGATGTTTGGATGAAAGATAGGAATGAAGAATAAAGACGATGTTTTATTGAGGGATAATGTGATTTCTAACATCTTTTCATGACTATTAAGATATGGCTCATGACAACTGAAAAGCTAGTGTAGTTGGAAACTCTTATTTTCAAAGTCTTTCTTTTATGGTTCTTATCTTTATATGTAAATTTCACTATCTCTCTTTTGTTATAGGATTTTGTGGGTGTAATCTGCTGAAAACCCTCAGGAGACAACACTCCTCCTACTAGGGACATCTAGAGGTTTAACGGATTGTTGCACGTGCTCAGTGCAATCGTGTTTGCCTACGAATGTGTGCTTAGTTTTCTCCTTTCTTTTTTCTCCTTCTCTTGAATAAACTAGTTTGCTCGGGACGATCAAAGATAAGTTTGGGGGTATTTGTTCAGTTGATAAAACTGCACATTTGTTATTACATTTTTCCTACCATTTCCATTTTTAAAAAGGTCTTTATTATAATATATCATACATATGAGGGTTTATCTGTAAAAATACTATTTTCCTTGTGTTGATATATTATAATTATCATTTGGTAGGAAAATGTATATAATATCATTGACCAAATTTTAAGAAAACAGACTCTACTAAATATTATTTGAGTTGTTGTGCAGAATTTTTCAGGGCTAAAAATCAAGGGAATCAAAGTTGTTAAGAGCAAACCTGCCTAATTAAGAAATCAAATCTGGCAGAAATAAAGAAAATATTTCCAATTTCCAAAGGTTCCAGAGATCGCCACGTGTCACAAGGAGAAAAGCGCAGAAGACCAAATCCAACGATCTACATACAAGACCGTGGATCCGCGGTCAAACCTACCCTTTAACCGCGGATCCGCCGCGTACCAGAGGATTTATGTGCTGCGATTTTTCTGGGTGAATCTTTACTGTTTGCTTCCAAATTAGGAAGATAAGTTTCTGGATTTTATAATATAAATAAGGACCGAGAGCCTCTTGGAAAAATCATCAAGCCGACGAGATCATGAAGTCCAAGACGGCTCACGCATCCAGGCTGATCATCAACTGTTCGTCTACCTCCTTGGAAGAGATCGAAAAGCAAACTAGTATTTGTAATCATTTTCTAAGGGATCAAAATGTAATGAATATTGTTGATTAATAAAGGTAGTTCTTCTTCTTATTCTATTTCTTCGTAGTTTAATTAAGCATTTTCTCTCCATCTCTCTTTCTCCCAACATGCGCGAGTAATTCTCCGCTTGTTAGGGTTCGTAAGATTAGGGTAGGCTAATGGATGATGAACATCCCTAAACCCTTTTTAAGTCCTATAAAGTTTATGAATTTTATCAAAAGAATCATTAACATCCTAATCGGGCGCGCTAACAATTCTTTGTTGGTTCCGACCGCGATTAGAGATTAGATTAATAATTGTTTTGGTAAAGGCTAGATATGAACGGAGTTCCGTGTCGAGATATGGGTTAAGAGTGGGATTCCTTTTCCCTCCAGAAACCCTAATCTACACGCATCACTGTCGTTCTAGTTTTAAATCTATTAATGGATAAAAAGGGTAATCTTTAATTAATCACCCATAACTACTAAATCCTAATGAACCCTACAAGCCCCCTTTTCATATAAACTTACCTCCGTAGTTAATCTAGATCTATATTTTGCATCATTGTTTAACGTAGATCTATATCCTACAACCATTCTTCAATATTCTCTATTCCTATCCCTCCTCTCTTTTTCAACACATCTAAAGTAAGAGTAAAAGGTTCAACGTTTCCCAGAGGACGACCCGTACTCACCTCGGTCTAGATACACGCGACACCGTTCTGATTGCGGTTAAACATAAACACACTTTTTGAACCAATCAAATGGCGCCGTTGCCGGGTTAAACATAAACACACATTTGATTTGTTCGAACGAGTGTGTTTGTAGTGTAACCGCAATCAATAACGGTGTCGCGTGTAGCTAGACCGAGATGAGTACGGGTCGTCCTCTGGGAAACGTTGAATCTTTTATTCTTACTTTAGATGTGTTGAGAGAGAGGAGGAAGGATAAAGAATATTGTAAAATGGTTGTGGCATCTAGATCTACGTTTAAACAAGAATGCAAAATATAGATCTAGATTAACTACGGATGTAAGTTTATATAAAAAGAGGGCTTGTAGGGTTCATTAGGATTTAGTAGTTATGGATGATTAATTAAAAATTACTCTTTTTATCTTTTAATAGATTTAAAACTAGAACGACGGTGATGCGTGTAGATTAGGGTTTCTGGAGGAAAGAGGAATCCCACTCTTAACCCTTATCTCGACACGGAACTCCGTTCGTATCTAGCCTTTACCAAAACAATCATTAATCTAATCTCTAATCGCGGTCGGGACTAACAACGAATTGGTAGCGCTCCTGATTAGGATGTTAATGATTCTTTTGATAAAGTTTATAAACTTTATAGGACTTAAAAGGAGTTTAGAGACGTTCATCATCCATTAGCCTACCCTAATCCTACGAACCCTTAACAAGCGGAGAATTACTCACGCATGTTGGGAGAAAAAGAGATGGAGAGAAAATGCATAATTAAACTACGAAGAAATAGAATAAGAAAATGAAAGCTACCTTTATTAATCGACAATATTCATTACACTTGAATCCTTAGAAAATGATTACAATTTCTAGTTGCTTCTCGATCTCTTCTAAGGAGGTAGACGAACAGTTGATGATCAGCCTGGATGCGTGAGCCGTCTTGGACTTCGTGATCTCGTCGGCTTGATGATTTTTCCAAGAGGCTCTCGGTCTTTATTTATAGTCCCAAAGCCAGAAAGTTAGATGCCTAAATTGGGGAATAGTAGATACAATCCCACCAGAAAAGTTCCATCCCTTAACTCCACTTCTACGCGGCGGATCCGCGGCATCAAGGGGCTCGGGCCGCGGATCCGCGACCTGATGATCTCCTCCGTTGATCAATTTTTTATGGGTTGCTCCTTATGACATGTGACGATCCTTGGAACCTTCAGAATTTGGATATCTTTTCTTTTCTTCTGTCAGAATTGATTTCTTAATTTTGATTTCTTAATTAGGCAGGTTAGATTTAACAACTTGATTTCTTTGATTTAAGACCTGAAAATTCTGCACAACAACTTAAATAATATTTAGTAGACTAAGTCTACTAGGATTAGGTCAATAATATTATATACATTTTCCTACCAAATGCTAATTATAATATATCAACACATGGAAAATAGTATTTTTACAGATAAACCCTCATATGTATGATATATTATAATAAAGACCTTTTTAAATATGGAAATGGTAGGAAAAATGTAATAACAAATGTGCAGTTTTATCAACTGAACAAATACCCCCAAATTTATCTTTGATCGTCCCGAGCAAACTAGTTTATTCAAGAGAAGGAGAAAAAAGAAAGGAGAAAATTAAGCACACTTTCGTAAGCAAACACGATTGCACTGAGTACATGCAACAAGCCGTTAAACCTCTAGGTGTCCCTAGTAGGAGGAGTGTTGTCTCCTGAGGGTTTTCAGCGGATTACACCCACAAAATCCTATAACAAAAGAGAGATGGTGAAATTTACATATAAAGATAAGAACAATAAAATAAAGACTTTGAAAATAAGAGTTTCCAACTACACTAGCTTTTCGGTTGTCATGAGCCCTATCTTAATAGTCATGAAAAGATGTTAGAAATCACATTATCCCTCAATAAAACATCGTCTTTATTCTTCATTCCTATTTTTCATCCAAATATCGATCATATACCCCTACGTGTGTGAAAATGACATCCCTACACTTGGAGAATTCAATTCAAGCTATCATGCTCTTGTCCATCTACCTCGGTACCTTTTAACTTGATGAATATTTAGATTTGCTCACACATTTTCATGCGACCGTTAATACTTCTTGAGGTACTAACCGACCGATTACTCATGTGCTTGCAGATTAGGTGATAATATTATCCTCGTCTTGCACCACCTAAGGCATAGCAGTGACTCCCAGTCCAGTTGGTCATAGGGCACTAGGTGATGAAGCATCCTCGCTATATTTTTTTATTTCTGCCTTGGCGATAACAAAACCAGTGTTCATTTTTTTCTTTTCACCATTTTTATATTTTCTTCATTCATTTTTTTTTTCATTTCCTTCATACTTTGGCTTTTAGACAAGAGCATTTCAAGGTATCCTCTACTGTTCCGAGTTTCAAGACATGTGTAAGTGCATATAGTAGGGTATCAACATTCAAATGTTTGGCTTCCAGAATAGAAACTATTTTTTAGACTTATTTTTATCCTCAGATTAGTGACTTCCTTCATCTTACTAACCCTTGGGACAACAGCTCATAACTACTTATTACTAGTTCGTTTAAGAAAACTTCTAATTTTCTTGGTTTTCTTAAACTATTCCTATCTTTTGGATGTAATTTTTCACACTCTACTCTTTTGTTATAATTTTTTTTAATGCCCAGTGTCAAAGATAATTCAGTGAATACAAACCTGCCCCCCAAACCTGTTTTCAGCAGTGTCCTCACTGATGTAGCCTTTTGAGAATAAGGACCTGTATACTAGGAGAGAGATACAAGGGGTAAAATAATAGTTAAATGAAAACAACCCCAAACTTGATCTTTGACACGCACAGATATTCAATCAAATCCATTTTTACTCACCTCCATTCTTAAAATGAAAACATGGAGGTGAAGCGGTGGAATTTTAGTTTTGATAAATCGGCTCCTGTAAAAACAGGAGCTCCTCTGCGGGGTCAGCAGAAAAATACGGTTTTAATCTATGCCCATTTACTTTAAAAATTGAACCGTTTTTCAAATTTTCGACTCCCACTGCCCCGTGCAGGTGTACATACCGCACCACAAAAGGTCCTTTCTAACGAGATTTAAGCTTACCCGGATGAAGATGGAGACGGGAATCGTAAAGAAGGACTTGTTGTCCTGATGCGAAGGTTTTTCTAAAAAGATTTTTATCGTGGAACACTTTAGTCCTGTTCTTTACTATCACCGCATTATCGTAAGCTTCATCGCGGAGTTCGCTTAGCTCATTCAATTGCAGCTTCCGATAGCTGCCTGCATGATCAAGATCAAAATTAAGCTCTTTAATAGCCCACATTGCTTTATGTTCGATCTCGACAGCATGCCTTCCCAAACACAAGGCGGTATGGAGACATACCAAGATCGGTCTTATAAGCGGTGCGGAATGCCCAAAGAGCATCCGTCAATTTGGTTGACCAATCTTTACGGTTTTCGAAACCGTCTTCTCCAATATCTGTTTGATCTGTCTATTTGAGATCTCAGCCTGCCTGCTTGTTTAGGGATGATATGGGGCGTAGAAAGCTTATGAGTGATTGAATATTTCCGCATCAATGCCTCGAAAGACCGATTGCAGAAATGTGTCCCGTTGTCTCTAATTATAGCGCGAGGGTGTCCGAATCGCGAAAAGATATTTTCTTTAAGGAACTTAATAACAAAATTGTTGTCATTAGTGCGACATGGTATAGCTTCCACCCATTTCGAGACATAATCAACCGCTAATAAGATATATAGATTTCCAAAGGAGTTGGGAAAAGGGCCCATAAAATCAATACCCCAAACATCGAATATTTCCACAACCAATATAGGTTGGAGCGGCATCTCGTTCCTTCGTGAAATCCGACCCAAATGCTGACATCGCGGACAAGTTTTGCAATGTTCATATGCATCTTTAAATAATGTTGGCCAATAAAAGCCACATTGCAAAACTTTCTCCGCCGTTTTTCGAAGACCAAAATGACCGCCGCATGCCTGATCATGACAAAATGATAACACGCTCTTGAATTCATCGTTAGGGACAAACCTGCGAATGATTTGATCGGAACAATACTTGAATAGATAAGGTTCATCCCAGTAAAAATATTTTACTTGGGATAGAAATCGAAGTTTGTCTTGTTTCGACCAATCATTAGTAATAAGTCCCGTTGCAAGATAGTTCACGATATCCACGAACCAAGGTTCGTAGGATACAGTCAAGAGCTGTTCGTCAGGAAATGAGTCATTTATCGGCACGGTCAAAGTTGGTAAAGAAGTGATGCGTGAAAGATGGTCGGCTACAACGTTTTCACATCCACTCTTGTCTCGGATGACAAGATCAAATTCTTGTAACAATAGGATCCAACGCATTAGCCTGGCCTTTGCATCCTTCTTCGATAAAAGATGTCGTAGGGCGGAGTGATCTGTGTAAACCACAATAGGCGAGCCAATCAAGTAGGGCCTGAATTTCTCTAATGCAAATACAACTGCCAAGAGTTCTTTCTCGGTAGTTGTGTAATTTATTTATGCATCATTCAAGGTCCTACTTGCAAAATAAATTACATGTGGCATCTTATCAATATGCTGTCCTAAGACAGCACCAATAACAAAATCTGATGTGTCACACATAAGATCGAACGGGTGGTTCCAATCCGGAGATGATAGAACGGGGGCTGTAGTGAGTGATTCTTTAAGCGATTCAAAAGCAGCCTCACAATCTGATTCGAAGTGAAAAGTAGTGTCCTTGGCCAATAGAAGGGTTAAGGGTCTAGCAATTTTGCTAAAGTCCTTAATAAATCTTCTATAAAATCCTGCATGGCCAAGGAAGGATCGTATATCTTTGACGCAGTTGGGACGAGAGAGGTTATGAATGACATCTATTTTAGCTCTGTCAACCTCAATGCCTTTTCGTGAAATTATATGTCCAAGTACAATACCTTCTTGGACCATAAAATGGCATTTTTCCCAATTCAAAGTCAAGTTCTTATCCTTACAGCGGGTAAGAACCGCATCAAGATTACGAAGGCAGTACTCAAAGGAGTCCCCAAAAATGGAGAAATCGTCCATAAAAATTTCTAGAAAATTTTCCACCATATCTGAAAATATCCCCATCATGCACTGCTGAAATGTAGCGGGAGCGTTGCATAACCCAAAGGGCATGCGTCTATAAGCAAAAGTTCCGAAAGGACAAGTAAAGGTGGTTTTATCTTGATCCTTTTCGGCGATGGGGACCAGGTTATAGCCAGAGTATCCGTCCAAGAAACAGTAGTAATCGTGTCCCGCTAATCGTTCTAACATCTGGTCAATGAAAGGTAGAGGGAAGTGATATTTCCTCGTCGCGGCATTGAGTTTCCTGTAATCAATACATACGCGCCACCCAGTTTGGGTGCGTGTTTGGATTAACTCATTAGCCTCATTAGTGATGACCGTGATGCCAGAATTTTTAGGGACCACATGAATTGGACTTACCCATTGGCTATCAGATATGTGGTAAATTATTCCACTATCAAGGCACTTGACGATTTCTTTCTTTACCACCTTCTTCATAACGGGATTTAACCGTCTTTGTGGGTCTCGGGTTGGTTTGGCTTCATCCATCAGATGTATGTTATGTTCAACAATTAAGGGACTAATCCCTTTGATGTCGGCCATTGTCCAACCAAATGCTTGCCGATTCGATCTCAACACTGCCAAAAGTGCGTTCTCTTGCTCTAAGGCTAGAGAAGCGGATATAATCACTGGCAAAGTCTCATTCTCTCCTAAATATGCATATTTAAGATGAGAAGGTAGCGGTTTGAGATCAAGAATTGGTGGAGAGACAATAGAAAGAGGGGTAACGGAATGATATTCAGACTCCTTAAGAGGTTCAAAACTTGCATAAGATATTGACTCGGAAAGTGCTGCTAACTTTTGCAACGAGTCAACGAGTTCAATCTCAAGGTCGGACTCATTGAACATATCCTCACTATGAAGTGGTGCAAGATCAAACGATGTCTCATTAGTGTTGTCGAGAACATCAAAGCAAAGTTCCTCATCCATGCAGCTTTCGGAAGCTATCTCGTGGATGGAACAAACATCCAGCATATGAGCAGAAGGTTCTGATGGCTGACTTCCTAGCTTGTAAATATTAAGCTCAATTGTCATTTTCCCGAAGGATAAGTTCATAGAACTGTTACGACAATTAATTACAGCGTTAGAAGTTGTTAGGAAGGGTCGACCAAGTACCACCGGGATTTGATTGCGTTGGTTTGCCACAGGTTGTGTATCTAAAACAATAAAGTCCATGGGCAATATGAATTACCCAACTTTAATTAACACATCCTCTAGTTCGCCCCGAGGTTTGGTGATCGATCGGTCTGCCATCTGGAGAGTACAATGGGCGGGTTTCAACTCTCCAATTCCTAACTGCCCGTATACTGAATAAGGAAGCAAGTTAACGCTAGCGCCTAGATCGAGTAAAGCACGATTAATATTTTTACCCCCAATAGAAATAGAGATTGTAGGAAAGCCGAGGTCCTTATGTTTCTTTGGTATTTGTTGGGTAAAAGCGGTGCTAACATTACTCGTCATGAAAACCTTCTTAGGTACTTGAGTTTTTCTCTTCCTAGTGCACAAGTCTTTAAGGATTCTTGCATAAGATGGGACTTGTTGAATAGCATCTAGGAGAGGAATATTCACGCTAACTTGCTTAAACATTTCCACAATCTTCTCCATTTACGGGTTAGGTCTGTTGGCCCTTAATCTGTTTGGAAATGGAGCTCGATCAATAAGTTTTGGGTCCAACGTTTGTGGAGAAGACTGTGGGGATGGATTCGATACTAAAATTGGAGTGGGAATCGACTTAGATAGATTTGGCGAAATGTTCGAGCCTTGGAGAAAACGGAGAACATGCTCAGATGAAGATGGGAGACTAGACGAATTAGGGGAAGAAGAAGAAGAAGCTGGGGTATCAAATGTGTCACTAACATCAAATTGCTCACCCACTCAGTTATTTACCACTCTCCCTGATCTCAACATAGTAATGGCATTCACATTATGATTTTGTGAATGGCCAGGATTCGGTAGGGGTTGAGATGGGAGTTTCCCTTTTTCTCTCGCACTCATTGCGGCGTTTAACTGTGCGATTTGGTTTTCTATTGATTTAATACTCTCACCATGGGAGGCGGAGTTTTTCGTTATGGTATCAATAGAAGACTTCATCTCGGCCTACAATTGAATGGATTGTTTCATGAACAAATCCAAGGTTTGTGCAAGTGAGTTGTCAGTACCGGCCACTTGTGGTGTAGAAATGTTGGCCGGATTTTGGAAATTTTGTGACTGAAAAGGGGGCCGATTCTGTGGTTGTGGTTGCTGTGGAGGAGGTCTTTGATAATTGCTTTGTTGGTTTTGACTCCAGGAAAAGTTAGGATGATTCTTGATTGTACGTGGAAGAATAAGGGTCGTTTCTAGGTCGCTGCTGAAAAGCAACATTAGCTTGAAACGATGCATTCATAGGACATTCTTCCGTTAAGTGTGAAGGATCCGAACAACAACCACAGACGGTCTTAGGAAGCGTGACCTGATTTAGGGAGAATGATGAGAATTTGTTCTCAATAGCATCGAGTTTATTCTGTATCGCTGCCTTTTCGGCTTTTACTGCGATGGAAACATCGAGCTGATGAATACTTCCCTTAGAAGAAGGTGGTCTTACGCTTTCCTACTGCAAAGTGTGTTCAGCAAGGTCTTCCAGATATTTCCAAGCTTCACCGTCGTCTTTAGACATGAAATTGCATTGACAATTTGTTTCAAACATATGCTTTGTCGCTGGATTAATGCCCTCATATATAATCCGACATAAATCACATCTATTGATTCCATGATGAGGACATTGGACAAGCAGATCCTTGAAACGTTCAAAGCACTTCCAAAATGGTTCATTGGGAAGCTGGGTGAACTGGTTGATCTCGCTTCTAACATGGGCAGTCTTATGGTTTGGGTAAAACTTCTTAAGAAATGCAATTACGAATTCATCCCAATTAGTGATAGAGTGTGCGGCAGTATTATAAAGCCATTTTTCTGCCAAGTCGCACAGTGTAAATGGGAGAAGACGCAAGCGCATAGCTTCGACAGTCAACTGTGAAGTACCCATCATTGCGCATACGTTCTCGAATTTGGTGATGAAAACGTACGCGTCTTCCGACTCAAGCCCGTGAAATTTAGGCAGCAGATTGATGTAGTGGGGTTTAATTTTGAAATTATCCCCGTTAGGTGGTGGAAGAGATAGACAAGTGGGAAGAGGACCACGAATAGGATAGCATCTCTCTTGGAGAGAGATGCGCGGTGGATTCTGCGCACCTACGGGCGGTGGCAGCGTGGTGTTATAATCTGATGGAGTGCCGTCCATCTCGGTCGTGTGTGGTGGGGGAAAAGAAGATGAAGAAGTACCGGCTTCGGCGTCGATAGCAGGAACGCGGACAAGACGGGCACTAGGATCCCGTGTCCAGCCAAGCATGCACTAAGCGGGTTTAGTGCAAGTGGCAGCGTGTGTGTGATTTAAAATTGGTCTGTTTTGAAAAAGTGGGACTCAAGACAAATCACTCTAAAATGCACGAGCAACCCTAGAACTAAGGTTACCTAGGTCCAGTCTCTAGACCGCTCCTAGACTTCCAAAGGACAAGCCGCAGGATCAATCCTCTACCACTTCTTTACTACTCTTGTGGCCAGGTAAGTGCCAGGTAAGTGGGAGGTATCCGCTATACGAATCACCAAAAATAGCGGGCCTAATTAAATAAACCACTTGCCTTAGTCACACTTGCCTAGGCACCACAAAAGTAATGCGGATAAGCGGTAGATTACCCACGACCTTCCTCTGTCCTTAATGAGCGCGACAGTCCTTAGAGTCTGGTCTAGATATTTTTTAAATTAATGTAGGGTTGATGCGGATGCTCGGTTTGTGATTTGTGGGGCTTATGAAGGGTGATGAAATCCCCACCTAATCTTGATTTGGTCTTTGCCCCTTAAAGTCCGTATTAAAATATGCAAAACAAAACCAATCACAAAACTTTTGCAAAAAGATTTTTGAACGGCGCTATTTTTCAAAGAATCCTGCAGAAAATAGATTTTATTGGATTTGAAAGGAGAGAGAAGGAGTTAATAAAGATACCAGAGAAGTTTAAACCCTAAATCCCTTAGTTAAGCAGCGTTTCCGCCGCCTAAAGTGCCTTCGTGCCGTGGTTTCGCCGCGAAGTGGAGGGATCAGGCGATGAAATTTTTTCTTTGGCCTCCTGTACTCCTCTGGATCTCTAAGAATATCTCTGTCTTCTGTTTTCCTTAAGTCTGTGACTCCAGATCTCCTTGCAAAATTCACGCACAATCGTTAAATATGCAATTTGCAGTTTCGTGTTAATAATGATATGAATCGTCTAAGAATTCAACACAAATAGTAAGAATAAAAAAAATTACGCACATATCCCCGGCAACGGCGCCATTTGATTTGTTCGAAAGAGTGTGTTTGTAGTGTAACCGCAATCAATAACGGTATCGTGTGTAGCTAGAACGAGATGAGTACGGGTCGTCCTCTGGGAAACGTTGAATCTTTTATTGTTACTTTAGATGTGTTGAGAGAGAGGAGGAAGGATAAAGAATATTGTAAAATGGTTGTAGGATCTAGATCTACGTTTAAAAAAGAATGCAAAATATAGATCTAGATTAACTACGGATGTAAGTTTATATAAGAAGAGGGCTTGTAGGGTTCATTAGGATTTAGTAGTTATGGATGATTAATTAAAAATTACTCTTTTTATCCTTTAATAGATTTAAAACTAGAACGACGGTGATGCGTGTAGATTAGGGTTTCTGGAGGAAAAAGGAATCCCACTCTTAACCCTTATCTCGACACGGAACTCCGTTCGTATCTAGCCTTTACCAAAACAATCATTAATCTAATCTCTAATCGCGGTCGGGACTAACAACGAATTGGTAGCGCGCCCGATTAGGATGTTAATGATTCTTTTGATAAAGTTTATAAACTTTATAGGAATTAAAAGGAGTTTAGAGATGTTCATCATCCATTAGCCTACCCTAATCCTACGAACCCTTATCACGCGGAGAATTACTCGCGCATGTTGGGAGAAAAATAGATGGAGAGAAAATGCATAATTAAACTACGAAGAAATAGAATAAGAAAAAGAAAGCTACCTTTATTAATCAACAATATTCATTACACTTGAATCCTTAGAAAATGATTACAATTTCTAGTTGCTTCTCGATCTCTTCTAAGGAGGTAGACGAACAGTTGATGATAAGCCTGGATGCGTGAGCCGTCTTGGACTTCGTGATCTCGTCGGCTTGATGATTTTTCCAAGAGACTCTCGGTCTTTATTTATAGTCCTAAAGCCAGAAAGTTAGATGCCTAAATTGGGGAATGGTAGATACAATCCCACCAGAAAAGTTCCATCCCTTAACTCCACTTCTACACGGCGGATCCGCGGCATCAAGGGGCTCGCGCCGCGGATCCGCGGCCTGATGATCTCCTCCGTTGATCATTTTTTTTATGGGTTGCTCCTTGTGACATGTGGTGATCCTTGGAACCTTCAGAATTTGGAAATCTTTTCTTTTCTTCTGCCAGAATTGATTTCTTAATTTTGATTTCTTAATTAGGCATGTTAGCTTTAACAACTTGATTTCCTTGATTTAAGACCTGAAAATTCTTCACAACAACTTAAATAATATTTAGTAGACTAAGTCTACTAGGATTAGGTCAATAATATTATATACATTTTCCTACCAAATGCTAATTATAATATATCAACACATGGAAAATAGTATTTTTACAGATAAACCCTCATATGTATAATATATTATAATAAAGACCTTTTTAAATATGGAAATGGTAGGAAAAATTTAATAACAAATGTGCAGTTTTATCAACTGAACATCGTACGTAGTATAATTAGTACGTACAACTTGTGTTTTCATAATTTTGCCGTATTGGAATGTAGCCGTTTTCTTATACAAGTTAATTCAATGTTAGATTTGAGTGCGAGAACTTCGGAGGCCACACGGAAAGGAAAAGGATTGGCGATTCCTGAGTAGTTATGACGTATTCCGGTGAGTAGACTAAATATCTACCGGGGGATTGTGTAAAGTTGACGTGATACGCCCGTATTTTGTTAAATTGAAAGATTTGACTTTATATGTGAAATTAATAATATGCATCCATATATACCTATACATCACCATGTTAATAGATGTTAGGACACAACACAATTATCGTCGAGTTATGCCACACGTGCACATCTTTACATGTTACACTACACCTTGTCGATATTAACATGTCACTTTTACACTAAATAATTATCCTGTTAAATATGATTCCTATCATACCTTAATTATTAATAACAGTAGTAACTTGCATCAATGACATCATGTTTAGTATCCGAGTATTCTAAATTGATATAAGAGGCATTTGTATTATTGTGGATTTATGGTTTTGAGTTTTTCCATATTATCGTCTAAATTTAGTGATTTTTCATATTGATGTAAGATGTCCACCATGAGATGCCGTTTTTATGAATTGGTTTTATTCCGGACCGAGTGGGGGAGATATACGGTCGCGGATTTTTACGTTATCTAGACTGAGTGGGGGAGATATACAGTTGGATACATGGTGGACCCGGTCAAAACCGAGGGGCAGGATAGCCGCATTTGAGGTGGGGGAGCCTAGCGAGGATACTCGATACCGGAGATAGTTGTGAAACACGGCGGATATCGAGATGATACCGGCCGGTGTTATTGATTACAGGATCATTCGAGGAATGATGCCTGAGGGAAACGGAAGATTTGTGTCGATGATGGACATGGAAAGATGAACTTTATTTGGAAACAAATGATGATGATTTCAGTTGTTCTTTTATGTGATTAGTATTACAAATTCGTGCTTTCCACATGCTATCATACATCACAATTATTCTTATTGCAGTTAGTTGTAGTTCATCATATTTACATTATCAGCCGTTATATGTTAGTTTTATTCACTGAGTTGGCAACTCACCCCCGTTGTGCCACAGTTCCTTGCTAGAGTAGAGTGGATGGTTAGCAGCAGTACAGATCCACTTTTTAGCTTTTATTGCATCTTTTGATAGGTGGGTTACATATGTAGTAAGCTTCTCTTTTGGTATTGTATATTGAATCTAGAATATCTCTATCAGACCCTGTTTATGACTTAGAACGAGAGTGGTGGTTGTATGTATGTTATTTGATAGATGAGATCGCTTAGTTATGTTAAATGATATTTCTTTTACTTATGTCTGAGATTCTTTTGATGTCATATAAGTTGTATACTTATTTCCGCTGTTAAGATTTTTGATCCCAACTAGGGATGTAACCAAACTTAACACTTTATAATTGTTTTATTATAAATTCAATAGGGAGTTACTGTTAAGATTTAAATTACTTAAAACTGTGATTTTACTTAAAAACTAAGTTTTCATAAAATTTCCACAAAAAGGGGTTGATCTTGGTTTTTGGCTTACTCGGGTTGTGTAAATATCTTGAGATATTATGCAACCTAAGTGCCGGTCACATCCAAACTTTGGGTCGTGACAAAGATCAACAAGCAAGCCTGCTCATACTCCTGCGAATCCAATCAGTAACACTTACCGTACAGTCCGGTCTCTTATTCTGATATGTCGCATATCTCGTCTAGGGGTGGTAAGCGTCAGACCACATTAACTCGATAAGTCGTGCCGATATGAGGCTCATAACGGGTCGAGAAACTACTGGCAACACTTACTAGTAAATATCTGAAACAGCCCTGCCCAGGGACTTCCTGTTATAGCCAATCGAGCACAGCGCAACATCAACCCCCAATACCGGGAGATATGAATCCCCTCCTATCGCTCATTGCCTCCATGGGACTCGGGACTGTACCCAAAAACCACCGTTTTGCACGTTCTCATGAACGTGGTAAGGTGGAAATCAAAGCACAGTGGGAATCACACATGACTCTATGACGATCTCGGGTCGGTAGACTAACCTGTATCAGTGTCACCAAAGAACTGCCATCTGACATGAGGTATAATACCATCTGGGAGTTCTCGGCGAGTACGTCCAGTGTACCCAGTCTCCACTGAGCACCCGTATATCATCTCTGATGTCAAACACCAATGGATATGGGATCATCCATCGCCCATCTGTCACGACCCGAAATAGCCCGTGACTGGCACTTGAATCATATGAAGTCTATAGGACCCCATCGAATTCAAGTAAGCCAAAAGCCCAGAAATCTAAAACCATTTTTAAGTAATAAATAAAGGAAATAGTTTTAAGAAGTGAAGAAAACAAGTTTCTAAAACAAGGGTTTTAAAATAGGTAAGCCGAATATACATTTTAAATCCTCCATATCTTTTCTAAAAATTTCGGCAGAGTTTCCTTTGTAAATACTGGCCACGAACGGGATACAACAAGAATAATATATGTACAATGATAAAAGTCATCCCCAAGAAGGAGCTAGCTCTTCGTCAATCGACGGTCACAACCACGCAAGTAATATAATATACAACGCCAAAAGGCGAGGATCAAAACTCAAAAAGAAAGTCTAAATCATCAAGAAACCGTAATAATACAACCGCGACTCTAAGGTCGAATAATAACAACTGGTCTCTAAGTCTGAATAATTATACAAGTTTGGTTGATGGAATTACTAGATACAACTGATAAAATAAATACAAGGGTGGTCACGATGTGAGTGAACCCACCTACCAAAGCAACCATCCAGAAAGGAAGCAGTGTGCCAGAAAAGACGCAATGAAACCTGTACGGCAAAACCTGCAAGAACTGTGGCACAACGGGGGTGAGTTGCCAACTCGTGAATAGAAAACATCGCAGAGTAGAAATCGTATGCATGACATAATCCTAGGTCAATACGATCAGTATATATAAACCTCAATATGAATAAGCCTGAAGCATAATAAAAAGGCAAGGGTAAACATCTAAACATAAGTGTAATCCCATGTGCTCGTGTCAGTGCCTTAGATAGAAAATATCGTAAATATGAGGTATGAATGCGGTAAAATGAAAATAGAAGACATCATGAATGGAAAGACCGTTTTCTTAATATAGTGAGATTTTTAAATAAACATTCAAATATCATCAATGAAATCATCAGAAAATCAGTGTCAAGCATCGACACAAAATATATATCATGTCCAGTATGTATGCAACATTCATGAAGGTACTCTATAAGTTACTACTAATACATGAAGCAATAAATGGCAATGTGTATATGCAATGGTCATGAAAGATACTCTATCAGGTACTACTAATACATGAAGCAATAAATGACAATGTGTATATGCAATGGTCATGAAAGGTACTCTTTCAGGTACTACTAATACATGAAGCAATAAATGGCAATGTGTATATGCAATGGTCATGAAAGGTACTCTATCAGGTACTACTAATACATGAAGTGATGCATATAAAATAAATGTGAGGTAGGGGATATAACATGCCATCCATACAC
The DNA here is from genome assembly GCA_030015575.1 of Agapanthus africanus. NCBI lineage: Eukaryota > Viridiplantae > Streptophyta > Magnoliopsida > Asparagales > Amaryllidaceae > Agapanthus > Agapanthus africanus. The sequence goes on along the minus strand of JASDDO010000012.1, from coordinate 457,942,709 downwards.
CTCGACCATAAAAGCCCCTCACATCGACCATATAGGCCCCTCATATCGACCATAAAGGCCCCTCACATCGACCATATAGGCCCCTCATATCGACCATAAAGGCCCCTCACATCGACCATATAGGCCCCTCACCTATCGACCATAAAGGTCCCTCACATATATAATGAATAAGTAATTGCATAGATCATCATGATATATTAAGTAGGTGTATATATATATATATATCAGCGTCCCATACCGCTAATATATATATACTATGGGTATACGTATATATTTCAGCGTCCCATACCACTGATATATATACATACACAGGGGTAAAATAATCCAGAAAACATCATATGAAACAATATCGTAGTGCAAACTCCATGAATTATAATACATGCAACGTGAAACAATAATATGAGCATGTAACTTGTTGGAGATAGTGCCTTCAGAGTCAATTATTAGGTCACAGGTACGTGATTGCAATGATTGATGGAGGACCTATCCCGGTAGGACAGTCTTACTCGAGATGATAGTATGCTATCTGGTTTATCTTTATCATCGTGTACTGCTTTAGGTGACCTGACAAGTTGCTATTACACATTGATAGAGCCCCTAGGATTCTTGCTTGACCACCAGCAGTATGAGGGCGATCATATAAGTGGGAGCTGGGGTCTATAAGCATATCCTTAAATGGTCCCTACTCGTGTGAGTTTCGAGACAGGGCATCGATACTCCAGAGTAGACTAGTGTATACAGTCGAGACCCCGACGAGGGGCGGTGGCCGGTCTCACAAGCCACTGGTGTCAGTTGGATCACCTAAGATGTATACAGGTGCTCATTGGGTTATGAGTACACCAGACAGGACTCGCCGGGAACATGCCAGTTGGTCATATACCAGACGTCAGATGGCAGTTCCCTGGTGACATCTGTACAGGTTAGTTCATCGACCTGGGGATCGTCATTTGTCTTGTGTGAGTTCCCACTGTACTTTGATTACTACCCTACCACGGCTCAAAGGAGTCGTGCAAACAGGTTTTAGTTGGGTACAGTCCCGAGCCACATGGAGGCAGTGAGCGTATCTTCAGGGGTTCGTCTCTCCCGGTATTGGGGGTGAGGTCGTGCTGTGTCTAGGAGAGCCATTACACGAAGCCCTCGGCCGAGGCAAGGAGATTTACTGGTAGGTATTCCAGTAGTATCTCAGGGTGTTCTGGGCTACACTCCGACACGACTTGTACCGCTTTTGGGGGTCTGACTTTTACCAACCCCCTAGGCCCGCCATGCGATACTCATAGACGAACGGACCGGACTGTACGGATATTGTCACTGACAGGCTCAGTAGGGTTGTCAGGCTGAGTTCGCTCACAGACGTCCCTTTTAGTCAATACCTGGTAGCCCGTTACGTATTGGTTTATACCTCTTACGTGCTAGTGGTTAAATCCACAACCAAGGTGTTGACGAGTCTTTAGAGTTCCCCACATTCAGTTACTCAGCTTTCGGGCGAAAAGTTGTAGATGCCGTATGGAGATATGGCAGGGTCCGATCAGATACGTGCGGTATTGCACGGATCAGGATCGGACAGTTTGTACTACTGGCCGTATGGTTATATGGCAGGGTTCGATCAGATACGTGCGGTATTGCACGGATCAGGATCGAACGGATATTACTAGCCGGCTTTGGTTTAAGCCGGATCCTAGTATAGTACAGTGTAGATTTGGTCTCATTGCTTTTGTATTTCGGTCGGAATACAAATGCGGGTGTGTATGCACAGTATCGGGGTTTTCCTGTAATTCATTACGGGACCAGTTTTATGGAGTTGCCAGTTTGCTTTTCGTTTCGGCCGATTTCCTTTGTATCGTTCATTGGCCGAAGATTGGTGGAGGAGGGCTTATTTGCATTGTTGCAAATAAGTATTTGTGGAGGGTGTTCTTTGCATACTTTTGTGTCATGATGGTTTCTTGATGGAGCCCCATCCTTTGATCTTCCATGGTTCATGATTGCTTGACTTTTTGTAGCAATCATGGTTGTTGATTAGTTGGTGGAGTGTGGATTTGTTAGTGATCATTGCTTGACTTTGGAGTCATCATGCTTTTGATGATGGTTGAATATGATAGCCATTTTTTTCTTTTCACTTGATTATTCTTGTGGCTATCCTTATTCTTTCCCTCCCTCATATTCATTCTCACTTCTTCCCTCATTCAACCATGGCCGGCCACTCTCAATGTGGGGGCTGTCCAAATTTCATGTGTGGGGTTTTTGGTGCTTTTGCTTTGGTAAAAATCCCACAAGATCAATCTCCAAAAGCTTATATCATTTCCTCCACCAAAATGGCACCTCCTACAACCCCAAATGAGACACAAGTCTCTACAATAGATTCTACAGCAAACCTTGGGCACGTCGACTAGCCAGCTTCATGCCCGAGTTGCCTCGGCATTGAGGTGGGAGCCCGTAAAAGACGTAGACGATGTGGTGCACTTCCGGTGACGAGGTGGAGACAGGACATTCCGCGGGAGATCGGGACGACGACGAGAAGACCGGAGGACTCGGATCAGTCGGTATATCTCTATTCCCTATCTTGTAGTTAGCTAGGACTAGTTAATGGTTCGATCCGGGTTTTAGTGCGCGGTGGTGCCGGTTTGCTAAGTTCGCAAAATTAAAGTTTATCACCGCTTCCGCATTTTGGCCTCGTGATGGAGGCCGGGGCGCCGCCGTGCACTTACAGTGGTATCAGAGCCTCGCCATTAACTTAGTCTAGCTTGCCTTTATGTGTTTTTCAGTTCCGATCGATCAAATGTTCCAAAACCCGTTTTTCCTTCGCATCGGTTTCTGTTGAAAATTTTTGGTCTCGAAAAATTTTTCAGGTTGTAAAATATTGATGTACTGGAAAATCTAAGAGCTCTGTAAAAATTCGATGAAGTGACTCCACTGTGGGAGCGCGGAACCACCGCAAACACCCCCTTCTCGCCGCGGTTCCGCCGCGCACTGTGGAGATCCCTGCACCAAATTTCTACAGTGTCTTTCTGGGGTTAAAATTGGGGTTTTGGAACATTAATATTGGGCCCAGAATTTCTTGATGTGCTACAGTAGTACTTGGGGGCCCACTTGTTAAAGTTTGATCGATCAGATATTTAAACACATTATTTCACAGTATTTACATTATATCTGCGACCGTGAATGTCACTCGATCGGTAAATCCTGTTTAACTGCTATAGCCCGGTTAGACGGATTTACGAACGTGACTTTCACGTTGATGTTCTATGTATTGCTGTGATGTTGCGGATCGGTTGTGGGGGATAGCCTGGATGCAATGCTAGTACAGTTGTGGTTGTATTATGTACATTTGATATTGCGGGGCGAGCGTCCGACATGTGGACTGCCGTCACTGCCTGATTGTATTATTATTTTGGGGCACGACCAGGTTGCGGTCGATGTACCCGTTGTATATATATTTTACTTTCTGTACTAGGATTACCCCGCGGCGGGGTGCACGGATAGCCGGATTCTAGAAGGCAACAAGCCCGCATCTCATGGCATTGAGACGGAGGGGGCTTCACTCTGGAATTGGCAGGCTATTCGCCGCACTCGTAGTGGGTATAGGTTGACCCAGGAGGGGTGCCCAAGTTACCGGATTCCGTGAAGTGCTGGGTGGTCCATTCACGGTGCTGAAGGGGGCTGCCTCGCTTCAGGTTTTGGCGGGTAACTTGTCGCGCCCGTACGGGTCTAGGATTTCATTGCACAGGCTATCCACACGACCAGGGGAACGTCGGGTTTCAGTAGTGGCTCTGTGAAACCCGGGGATCCCAGATATCTGTATTGTTTCTGTGATGCTGTTCATTCTCTGTGATGTTGCATTTTTTATCACGCCTTGAGCGAATATAATATATTGGTATATATATTAGTAGATGTTGTATATGTTTTGCATCCGCGCTAGTCCAGTCCCCGCTCTGTCGTTAGTTAGCTAACCTAACAGGTAATGACGGGACCCAGTGGCGAATGCGGATGGCATATACGTACATCAGTTTATTTTCGTTCTTTGTGGTGTGATCAATTGATGGGACTGCGTTGATTCGGATCAATGCAAGTTAAAAACAAACCTAATCTGATGTTGTTGGAACACTTTTCAAAAGGCTGTTATTGCAAGGACGTTCACTTTTGTTTTGCATCGTGGTATTCAGTTGGAATATCCTGCTCCTCAGTCGACGAGGCAAGGGCCGAGATCCCTTCACCGGGAGTGACCCCTTGGACAGAAGTTTGCGTCAGGGCAATAACTTCACTATAGCCGATTACTTTTGCTTTGCATCGTGGTATTCATTTGGAATATCCTGCACCCCATTCTACGGGGAAAGAGCCGAGATCCCTTCACCGGGAGTGACCTCTTTAGTAAAGGTTTTCGTTACTATATTTTCTAAAAAGCTATCTGTTCCTTCAACGATATCAAGTTCTTTACGTTAAAGGTTTTCGCCAGAAACCATTCGTAGCCCTCCATCATTTCGGTTAAATATTCGGTAGTATTCAAGCTATGTATTTTGACCTCACGCCAAGGCATAGTGTTTGGTAGCTGCCGGGTATTTATCTGTTGCATAGATAGATGCGTTAGTTTGGGACAGTCGTACTACTATTTTGGCCTACGTCAAGGGTATGTACTGGTGGATTCAAATTAACCTGGATAATGATGGGCAGAACTTGACATGTGACTTATGATATTTTGACCTCACGCCAAGGTCATAAGAGCATGGGGCAGAAATCTCATCGGGAGTTTCAAAAGAACTGAAACTTGCCAGATATGGGCATACCTTCTGGAGTGCGATACCGTGAGCGGATTCCATCACGTTATCATGCGATGATAGTTGGATCCCGATTCCCACTGATGAGTTAGTTTACTCCTCGGGTGACCCCGACTAATTCTTCTTTCAGGTTTGGAGGAGAATTTGAGGTACAGTGGGAGGTTTCCAGATTAGATAAATTGGTAACCATTCTGATCTAGGTTAGAGTGAACGCTGAGTGTTTCTTTTCTCTCTCTCTTTGGCAGCGACCATTGACCCGACCCTAAGACTATGACTCGGTGACCAAATTAACCGAACCTTCTTAAACACTGGCTTTTGGATTGTCAGAGTTGCAAACTTCATTGCCACTCCTACTTTTACCCTTTTCTCCAGGACACCCCGTATTACTACGAACGTCCACTTCCATTGGACAAAACCATCGTATGGTTAGATACGAACTCGAAAGAATTTATTCGAAGATGGTTTCCGGTTCTGGAGAAAACGGATAGGATTATTCAGTTGTCTTTTCCTTTTACCTTCTCTCAAGTTGTGAGTACTCCTTGGTTTAGGAGATAGTACACCTATTACGCAAATTGGATAGTCTTCTTCCAAACCATAGGCGGGTGCCGACCGGTAGGGAATGGAGAAAACCAATTAGCATAACGATGGTGTGCAGAAGGTATTAAGCTCAGACAAAGCAAGGGATTAGTAAGAGGGCAAAGTAAATTGCAACAGATATTCACGACCAAACCAAGTATTCCTTCGCCAATCCTAAATCACCTTTGCATTTCTCCAGGGCACTCCGTATCACTACGAAGATCCACAGTTTATTGGATACTCCATCGTATGGTTATATACGAACTCGAAAGGAACTTGTTCCAGTTCGGGGATGGATTCTGGTTCAGGAGAAATAGGAATAAGATTTATTCAGGTGTCTTTTATCTTCACTTTCTCTCGCTTTGCGAGTGCTCCTAGGATTAGGACAGTACACCCATTATGCTTATTGGATAGTCTTCTTCCAAACCATAGGCTGGTGCCGAACGGTAGGGAAGGAAGAAAACCATTTGGCGTAAGGGGTGTGCAGAAGGTAAAGACTAAAGACATATGAAGGGATTTGAGAGGTGGCAAAGAATTATACGGTTACAGTCATGAATCTGGAAGAGGCATTGCTAGGAATACCAGGATACCCCATCGAAACATTTCAATGTTTCAGTCTCACTGTGTACTGTTAAAGGAAAACTGATTTCCCAGTTAGACACTTACTCCAGGGTATTATTTACCAGGTATGATTCTCACATCTGTATGGTTTTACAGATGATGAGTGGGAGTAAGTTATTGGGAATTGGGTGATTATCCTCATTATATCGGGATTCGTTGGAATCGGTGATATTTGAGGAAATCGCCTGGGTTGTTTGCCGGTCGGCAAATATTTGGTTTTGAATATCCGCTGTTATGCACCAATTTCAAATTGATATATCTGTACGTCTATTTTCATAGAGTGAGATATACCTTTCTGAAATTATGTCTGTGACATTTACCTATATCAGTGGATGGTTAGGTAAGGAGCATTGAACAGCGGTGTAATTCTTCTTAACCATAAAGGTACAGTTTTCAACATACGACACACAGTGAATGAGTTATCAAACTCAAGGGACTTATACAGAGTATTGTATGTTGTCCAGGGTCCATCAGGACAGAGGGGTTGGTCCTCGTACTATATTCGGTTTACTTATGACTTCTCTAGTTTTTGGACAGGTGTTTCGTAGAAACACAGGGTCCGAATTTTGAGAAGTTATAGGTATTTGAATAAAGTAGAGAACCAGGTATTGCAAGTGTCGGGATTCTTCAAAGTGATCGAAGATGTAGATACTTGTACATGGTATTCAGTTGATAGTAATGGTTAAGAAAACTTGCTTCTCTTTCAGGTCACTCATAATTGGAAGCATTCCTAAGTTGAGTAACGCTGATCGGCCTCCTTCCATTTAGTTGACATGCACTGGAGACAGCTGCATGATTTGAATCTGGTTCAATTAAATCAGTGCCTCTGGTTCTATATTGGATATAGAACAATTCATATCTTGACGATGTTAAGGTACGGGGAGTTGTCCGGTTTATGCTTAAAACCAGACTCTGGATAACTCAAGGCACGTTTCTGTAATGGCTGTTTGTGGGTTGACCCAGGCTATGACGAGGGTTGACTTTCTACTATCTGGAAGATCAATAGTGATATTGTTCTATACTCGCCACAGTTTTATTAAAAATGGATATTTTTTTTTTCAGAAAACAGTAGTGGGAGTATGGTAGAACTGGAAGTGATTTCAGAACCACAAATGATTACTGAAGATTTGATAAGGAACCTAAAGATTCAATCTGGATTGACATTCCATTGGCCACTCCGCAGATTTGGTGGGTAACCTCAGGCACCCGAGAGGTACTCCGGTAGCCTCAAGGACGGTGACAGGGAGGTTCTTGTTTACCCACACTTGCCATTGCTGTTGTTCCAGACTGTGAGACCCAGCAGGAGGATGAGTATAGCGTCGTTATAAACTTGCTTTAGAAGTGTACGTGTATATGACTCTGCCAGAGGGTTGTCGTAGTCAGTGGGAGCAGCGGAAGCATTGGTGGACAGGTAGCTTATGTCTATTTATAGACTAAAGCAGATATAGCGGAGATAGATCATCAATTTCTGATGTGACAGTCATAGGTTTGACTTCATCAGAATAGGGGATGGATCTGTTAAGAAGGTAGTAGGGTGTGATGTCATGGTATTTGGATGACATACACAGAGTAGGAAGTGATATTCCTATACTACAATCGGTTATACTTTGGTCGTCACACAGTGGTTTCTCCACACAGGACTTGGATATTATATCAGACATACTGGTTACTAGATCTATGGTTTTAGATCTAGATTTGGGTGGTTTCCCAATTAAGGGTACTTAGACAGCATTCTAAGAGTATTTAGAATGGACGACTCCTGGCACGGTAGTGTACCTGCAGGTGATGGAGTCACCCTCTCTAAAGGTGTCTTACAGACTAAAGTAGAGAGGGATGTGCATGATTGACGGATCATTTGCTTAGGCAATTAAGTCAATCATGAGATGTCAAGTACCACACCAGATGTTGTTCTTGCACTAGATGCAATAAGTTGACATTGATCCAATCCTGGAGAAACAGTCGGAAGCAGTTTTAGAACATAAGTGGATGTTCTAGGGATATGGTAACGACAGCCTCATTCGGGAGACAGTTATCATTCCAGGCTTCCAAGGTGACATGGACGACAAGGAGGTTGTCATAGTTATAGTTTTTCCTTCTGATGAGGGGCAGTATTTTGGACAGGTGGTCCAAGGAAATACTGAGGGTGGCATGGCGCAGGATACTGATTAAGTTCAGTTGACGATACAGTCTAAGAAGTTTGGATTTGGAGTTCATTTATGAGCTAGGTCCCATCAGACATCCAGACACATTCTAAGACAGGTATTGCTCATTTCGGGAGATGGGTTTCTCCGCGAACTTGAGATATAGAGAGACATAGAAAGAAACAACAAAGCGGATCCACTCACTGAGGCTGTTCCTCGAACGCAATAGTTTCGCAAACGAGCTTTGTGAGACTGACTAGTAAAGGAGTTGGGTGTTCGGTATCACACGGGCTGTGAGTATGCGACATCGCAATAATTAGCGTTGAGTGCAAGTGGAAGATTGTTGGAGATAGTGCCCTCAGAGTCAATTATTAGGTCACAGGTACGTGATTGCAATGATTGATGGAGGACCTATCCCGGTAGGACAGTCTTACTCGAGATGATAGTATGCTATCTGGTTTACCTTTATCATCGTGTACTGCTTTAGGTGACCTGACAAGTTGCTATTACACGTTGATAGAGCCCCTAGGATTCTTGCTTGACCACCAGCAGTATGAGGGCGATCATATAAGTGGGAGCTGGGGTCTATAAGCATATCCTTAAATGGTCCCTAATCGTGTGAGTTTCGAGACAGGGCATCGATACTCCAGAGTAGACTAGTGTATACAGTCGAGACCCCGACGAGGGGCGGTGGCCGGTCTCACAAGCCACTGGTGTCAGTTGGATCACCTAAGATGTATACAGGTGCTCATTGGGTTATGAGTACACCGGACAGGACTCGCCGGGAACATGCCAGTTGGTCATATACCAGACGTCAGATGGCAGTTCCCTGGTGACATGTGTACAGGTTAGTTCATCGACCTGGGGATCGTCATTTGTCTTGTGTGAGTTCCCACTGTACTTTGATTACTACCCTACCACGGCTCAAAGGAGTCGTGCAAACAGGTTTTAGTTGGGTACAGTCCCGAGCCACATGAAGGCAGTGAGCGTATCTTCAGGGGTTTGTCTCTCCCGGTATTGGGGGTGAGGTCGTGCTGTGTCTAGGAGAGCCATTACACGAAGCCCTCGGCCGAGGAAAGGAGATTTACTGGTAGGTATTCCAGTAGTATCTCAGGGTGTTCTGGGCTACACTCCGACACGACTTGTACCGCTTTTGGGGGTCTGACTTTTACCAACCCCCTAGGCCCGCCATGCGATACTCATAGACGAACGGACCGGACTGTACGGATATTGTCACTGACAGGCTCAGTAGGGTTGTCAGGCTGAGTTCGCTCACAGACGTCCCTTTTAGTCAATACCTGGTAGCCCGTTACGTATTGGCTTATACCTCTGACGTGCTAGTGGTTAAATCCACAACCAAGGTGTTGACGAGTCTTTAGAGTCCCCCACATTCAGTTACTCAGCTTTCGGGCGAAAAGTTGTTGATGCCGTATGGAGATATGGCAGGGTCCGATCAGATACGTGCGGTATTGCACGGATCAGGATCGGACAGTTTGTACTACTGGCCGTATGGTTATATGGCAGGGTTCGATCAGATACGTGCGGTATTGCATGGATCAGGATCGAACGGATATTACTAGCCGGCTTTGGTTTAAGCCGGATCCTAGTATAGTACAGTGTAGATTTGGTCTCATTGCTTTTGTATTTCGGTCGGAATACAAATGCGGGTGTGTATGCACAGTATCGGGGTTTTCCTGTAATTCATTACGGGACCAGTTTTATGGAGTTGCCAGTTTGCTTTTCGTTTCGGCCGATTTCCTTTGTATCGTTCATTGGCCGAAGATTGGTGGAGGAGGGCTTATTTGCATTGTTGCAAATAAGTATTTGTGGAGGGTGTTCTTTGCATACTTTTGTGTCATGATGGTTTCTTGATGGAGCCCCATCCATTGACCTTCCATGGTTCATGATTGCTTGACTTTTTGTAGCAATCATGGTTGTTGATTAGTTGGTGGAGTGTGGATTTGTTAGTGATCATTGCTTGACTTTGGAGTCATCATGCTTTTGATGATGGTTGAATATGATAGCCATTTTTTTCTTTTCACTTGATTATTCTTGTGGCTATCCTTATTCTTTCCCTCCCTCATATTCATTCTCACTTCTTCCCTCATTCAACCATGGCCGGCCACTCTCAATGTGGGGGCTGTCCAAATTTCATGTGTGGGGTTTTTGGTGCTTTTGCTTTGGTAAAAATCCCACAAGATCAATCTCCAAAAGCTTATATCATTTCCTCCACCAAAATGGCACCTCCCACAACCCCAAATGAGACACAAGTCTCTACACTAGATTCTACAGCAAACCTTGGGCACGTCGACTAGCCAGCTTCGTGCCCGAGTTGCCTCGGCATTGAGGTGGGAGCCCATAAAAGACGTAGGCGATGTGGTGCACTTCCGGTGACGAGGTGGAGACAGGACATTCCGCGGGAGATCGGGACGACGACGAGAAGACCGGAGGACTCGGATCAGTCGGTATATCTCTATTCCCTATCTTGTAGTTAGCTAGGACTAGTTAATGGTTCGATCCGGGTTTTAGTGCGCGGTGGTGCCGGTTTGCTAAGTTCGCAAAATTAAAGTTTATCACCGCTTCCGCATTTTGGCCGCGGGATGGAGGCCGGGGCGCCGCCGTGCACTTACATAACTATGTAAAGGCATATGTGCAAGCATATAGGTATACAGGTATGCTATATGTCATATGCATAAGGGAATATGAATCAATAACATATAAGCATGCAATGCAATGCGAGCAGTAGAATAAATGAGAAATGAATAATAATGCAGCAATAAAGAAATATACATTCCTATATACGAGTGATACAGGTTTTTGGTATTTGAAAGTTGCACGAATCGTGGTGTTTTAGAACATAGGGCTACGGTGTTTTTATGAAAAAGTATATCCTTTAAAATATTCGTAGTATCCCTTGTCCTGTCTTTAAAATACCCACGATTCGTTAGTTTTTGAAATAGGTATGACTCGGGTCTAATCTCACATCAACTAAGTAAACTACAGATCTAAATAACAAGCTAATCGAAAGGGTATGGAAACCACCTAAATCTGAATCGATATATATATATATATATATATATATATATATATATATATAATAGTCGGTGATCCCGTCTCAATAGTATCACATACGATACAATATACATCATATAATATCCTCGAGTCATGAGTGCGGATCTATCATCAATATATATAGCTCGTACGCAAATCCGTCGTACGGCATCCCAAATCTGGGTACGGGTCAATATCACATTCATCTCATCAATTATATGGTATTCTTATCATCATATCTCATGAACTGGGGTATTGATCTAAGTCTAGTACAAATTGATACCATCGATATAAATATAAGTGCGTGTGTGAAACACACGTCCAAAGGCCCGCTAAAATCTCATGTCGTATCCCAAATACGAATTACAAGATATCACCGATCTCGTGGCACTATGCCCAATCTCATCGCCTCATCTCCAAACATCATACACTATCGTCTTCATCTAGGTATATATATAACGAATATGCATGTGTGTGCATGTGGGTGTAAACCTATTCTAGGGTTCGCAACTAGGAAACTATACTAGTTCATTTCTAATAACCCTAATCTGACCATTAACACAAATCCTATCTTGATAATCATCCACGTAACATAAACACATATATAACCATAAATGTAAATAAGCTACACTACGAACTGCGGGGGTGCTATACACCATCCACCCGACTTCCCCCGTAGATATAATCTACTCACCTGCATCTTGCGTGTCGGTGTCGATGTCGCCTTCATCTTCTTCATCGTATGGAATCCACATGATGGTACCTACATAGATAACATAATCGGAACGCGTATTAAAATCACATCGGGAATACCCAAAACGACACGCTAATGTCTATATGTTAGTACTTATAGACTACGCTTTCAAAACCATCAGACGACCCTCAATCTCATCGTACAAACGTCAAGTGATCGAGGTAAAACACAATACGCAAATCCAAAATTTAAAATACGCAATACGAAAACACGAATCAAAACAACAACTCGGGAAAAATATCCCAAATTTTACCCTAGATCAAATTGGTCAATTTTGCACATGCCAGGGGTCTAATTTATAGATGTAGGAGCTACAGAACAAGAACGAGCCAAAATGCTCCAGGTCTGGCCGTAAATTGCGGCCAGAAGGAATAAATCTGCGGCCATGTTTGGGAGATAGGGTCTGGGGTTTTGGTGGTAGCTTCCTAGGTTCCTGCATGTATCACTGTCCTTACAAAATAATTTTTAAAGTCTCGGGGTGATAGCAGATTCCAAATAGCCCTCACAGATTACACAATTTCCCGATATCGGGCTTCTAAATCTGTATTTCGGGTTTCAAGTCTCCGGTTTAGGTCTAAATTCTAACTCTAGGGGGTTTGTGTAGCCTCTACTGAGCTTAATTGCTCACCACAACTCTCAATTTCCAATAACCCTAACTAGAGTTTTCAAACTTCACCCAAACCACACGATATCGGTTCTAATCTAACATGGGGGTAAAAGTAATGGAAATACTAAGCTTATGGTTCAGAAAATACCTCATTTGGCAACTCAAGAAAATTCTTGAGTTGCCCCAAGTGGCCAAAATCCTTACTTTCTTGGTCCAATGTGTTTCCCTTGAGCTTGTGCATCTTTTTCGTGAAATGGAAATGAGGTTTCGGAGTGATATTCATGGTGTTTTGGGGGATTTTATGAAGAGGGAGAGAGGGTGCAGCAGCAGCAGCAACAATAAGGGAGGGGAGAGAAATGAGAGGGAGAAATGAAGGAGAGAATGCCCAAGGTCAAAGTTAACCCCTCTCTTTCTCTCTCTCTCCCATGCCTCAATATTCTAATCCTTTTCTTTTCTTTTCTTTTCTTATTCCCTTCTCACATCAATAGTAAACCCAAAAGAAACCATGGTAGAAAATGCACAAGCGTGAAAGAAAAAATATGGTGCATGTTTTGCACAAAACAAGCTTAAAAGCGATTAGCGATTTTTAATCGCGATTAGCACTAAAATAGTGTCAAATAAATCATAAAAACTTAAAATATGCATAATTCACATAAAACATCCTCTTTTTAGAAATTTCTATAATTTTCCAAATTTTTCCCAATTTATCGGTATTTAATTATACCGAAATATTAAAATATTCATTAAAAATAATATTAAATTATAAAAATTCCCAAAAAATAATATTTTATTTTTCCGAAATGTTACAATCTTCCCCCCTTACAGAAATTCGGTCCCCAAATTTAAATTTAAATCCGTCAAATGCTAAAACATTTCAGTAGAAAGTTCAAGTCGTCGGGGTTCCGAAATCATCAATACAGAAAGCGCATCATAGCGCAATGCATGCGCATGAACAATGAGCAGATAGCTCAAAATCAAACCTCCGTCAAGCGTCCCGCAATCATCGGAATCATGGTAAAGACACAAATGTCAAATCCAAAACAAAACCAATATGATATAAATCAGAACTATAGATGTAAATAGCTGAAGTAAATGCATGCTAAGTCTTTTTAAGTCGCTGTGCGATGCGCATAACATTGCACAGTGGCGGACGTCTATTATAATAAAATAACCATATACGTATATATCCTTTGTTTAATATGTACGTTCCGCCGTTTTGAAAACAATTTAGAAGGGTTTCCTTGTTTTAAACGTTTCGTGTCATATCAGACACGTAGGTAAATACTGAGACTATAGCTCTATTTTTGGAAATCCTTTCGATAACTATCAATGCATGCAAAGTATATCCCAAAAATGTATATAAGAATACCCTGTGCGTCTGGTGCGCACGGAAATCAAAATCCATATATGTGCCATACATGTGCACAGAAACATCATTTAGGTGCAACGGGTGTGCACGAAACATCTGCCAAGGGCAACGGGCGTGCCTGACAGCAAAATCAGGTGCATCAGACAAGCACAAAGAATCCCGATTTAGTGCATCTGGTGTGCACCAAAATCGTATTTCAAAACATGCGCTCATCACGCGCTAAAATCCAAACCAAAACACTAACAGTGTATGAAAACTATGCTGGAAGCGTAAATCAAATTACCGGCATAAAATAGGCATGAAATCACAATCAATACCTCAAGCGTAATAACTATGTGCAAAATATAAATACCCAGTAGGTGCAACCATGGTGCACGAAAACAGAATCATGGAACTCAACCATCAAGACCAAATCATGCGAACAGATCTCCCAAAAATACCGAAATCCAAGATGACGGATACATGATAATCGAATCACAAAATCACAAATCATAAATACTGTCGTCGGTATATCCTCCTTCAAAGTCAAGAAGGTGTCGGTGCATCCAATGCTAGCAGCGCAAGATATTTACTTGCCTCCTGTTCATGGTCTGGCGTCCTCTGTCTCTGGGTCCTTATCTTCTCTGTGGATTACCTATCTCGCAATCAATCGGCTCATCGGCCCAGTCAGGTGCGCTAACGGGGGCGATTCCGTTCTGGCACTTCACTGGTCATCTGCGTCCTCAGCACAGCATATTCCTCGGAAACTGGTCGCATCCCAACGCCTCTATAGACATATCCGACCTTTAACCTTAACGGGGAGTAACAACAGCTCGTCAGCATCTCACACGGACCTCTTGTCCCACTTGTCTATATCATCGTCTACTCCGACGTCACATCTTTATCTGCGCACTGCAAATGTTCTCGGCTACGGTCTATCCGAAGTCTCTCACACGGACTCGAATCACGAACTCGGTATCTTCATCACTCTGTGGAAGATATCTAGCCGAACACACCTTCCAGAACTCGTCCCAACCTGCGGAGGTATACTCCATACTCGTCCATTCTTGATCAATTCACAACGCATCTGGGTGAGGTCCTTTATCCGAACCTGGTCAACTATCTCGTCGACGATGCCGAGCTCTGGCTTGCTGGGTGTACGCAATATGACCACTCCTGGGTCCAGGTCTTCTCGTATAGTATTCCAGAAAGGCCCTGCCGAAGTCTCTCTCAATTCTCGTTTCTGCCGAATTGCCCGGAAGTCATCGTCCTTTACTAAAGCAAATTCTTGATCCGGAACGGCTGTATGCTCATCGCGACTCCTTCTGGAAGGTATATCCATGTACAACGCCTCTGCATGCGTATCGCATCTCTGATGTCAGCGGAGTGGAACGTCATGTCGTCGAATTCTCATGCGACCTCTTTACACCACTATGTTCCAATGTCGACTAATTCGGACCCGTCTTCTCGTGGCTGCATGGACTGCGCTCCAACGGCTACACTCGTATTCGGAGTCTCCCAAACAATGCATCCCATCACATGATATCCGAAAGATGTCGAACCTTTCGATCGATTCGTCAAAACCTCATAATCCCCCAAGAGATCAACATCTTGAGTACAGTTTAATAGTATCGAGTAAATACCTCAGCATCGGTGGTCCAGCCGTAGAAGGGCAAACCCAAGCCTCACTAATGGCACCGCGGAACTGCCGCAAACCCTAAGGCTCAAAGGCTTTCACACGGTCATTATATCGAGTTAGGGTTTCATTCTTCTAGAGGGTCCATAGAATCGCTTGCATGTCTTTCCGAATACTTTAAACTTGGAATATAGGTTTCTGACATTCGATCGTCTCTGGAATCATGCCTCGGTCAGTCCTCGTCCGTGACGAGCTCAAGCAGACACAACTCTAGCCGTAGCTCTCTCTGCCCGTGTAATCGTGGCAGCAAAATCATAAACAATATCGATGAGGATAGATCATAGGAATGAATATAATATTGTGCAAGGAAATGTACATCCTAAGGTTTCTTAAGTGGAGTAGCGTATCGTAAATATGCCGCAGAACATACGTACGGTACGTCACTCTACTCAAGCTACCTACTCCATCAACCAAGGGTCATCCTACGCGACGAAAGTTCTGGTATAATACCCCCTCGACTAAGTCTAAGTTCCGTAAGGTCAAGCCTAAGTTCCGTATATATATAAACGCTCTAGGCTCCGCATAGTCAAACTTAGACTCGAACCAAGGTTAACCTAGCGCTCTGATACCAACTTTGTCATGCCCCGAAATAGCCCGTGACTGGCACTTGAATCATATGAAGTCTATAGGACCCCATCTAATTCAAGTAAGCCAAAAGCCCAGAAATCTAAAACCATTTTTAAGTAATAAATAAAGGAAATAGTTTTAAGAAGTGAAGAAAACAAGTTTCTAAAATAAGGGTTTTAAAATAGGTAAGCCGAATATACATTTTAAATCCTCCATATCTTTTCTAAAAATTTCGGCAGAGTTTCTTTTGTAAATACTGGCCCCGAACGGGGTACAACAAGAATAATATATGTACAATGATAAAAGGCATCCCCAAGCGGGAGCTAGCTCTTCGTCAATCGACGGTCACAACCACGCAAGCAATATAATATACAACGCCAAAGGGCGAGGATCAAAACTCAAAAAGAAACTCTAAATCATCAAGAAACCGTAATAATACAAGCGCGACTCTAAGGTCGAATAATAACAACTGGTCTCTAAGTTTGAATAATTATACAAGTTTGGTTGATGGAATTACTAGATACAACTGATAAAATAAATACAAGGGTGGTCACGATGCGAGTGAACCCACCTACCAAAGCAACCATCCAGAAAGGAAGTAGTGCGCCAGAAAAGCCGCAATGAAACCTGTACGGCAAAACCTATAAGAACTGTGGCACAACGGGGGTGAGTTGCCAACTCGTGAATAGAAAATATCGCAGAGTAGAAATCGTATGCATGACATAATCCTAGGTCAATACGATCAGTATATATAAACCTCAATATGAATAAGCCTGAAGCATAATAAAAAGGCAAGGGTAAACATCTAAACATAAGTGTAATCCCATATGCTCGTGTCAGTGCCTCAGGCAGCAAATATCGTAAATATGAGGTATGCATGCGGTAAAATGAAAACAGAAGACATCATGATTGAGAAGACCGTTTTCTTAATATAGTGAGATTTTTAAATAAACATTCAAATATCATCAATGAAATCATCAGAAAATCAGTGTCAAGCATCGACACAAAATATATATCATGTCGAGTATGTATGCAACATTCATGAAGGTACTCTATCAGGTACTACTAATACATGAAGCAATAAATGGCAATGTGTATATGCAATGGTCATGAAAGGTACTCTATCAGGTACTACTAATACATGAAGCTATAAATGGCAATGTGTATATGCAATGGTCATGAAAGGTACTCTATCAGGTACTACTAATACATGAAGCAATAAATGGCAATGTGTATATGCAATGGTCATGAAAAGTACTCTATCAGGTACTACTAATACATGAAGTGATGCATATAAAATAAATGTGGGGTAGGGGATATAACATGCCATCCATACACCTCGACCATAAAGGCTCCTCACATCGACCATAAAGGCCCCTCACATCGACCATATAGGCCCGTCATATCGACCATAAAGGCCCCTCACATCGACCATATAGGCCCCTCACACATCGACCATAAAGGCCCCTCACATATATAATGAATAAGTAATTGCATAGATCATCATGATGATATATTAAGTAGGTGTATATATATATATATATCAGCGTCCCATACCACTAATATATATATACTATGGGTATACGTATATATTTTAGCGTCCCATACCACTGATATATATACCAAGGGGTAAAATAATCTAGAAAACATCATATGAAACAATATCGCAGTGCGAACTCCATGAATTATAATACATGCAACGTGAAACAATAATATGAGCATGTAACTATGTAAAGGCATATGTGTAACCATATAGGTATACAGGTATGCTATATATCATATGCACAAGAGAATCTGAATCAATAACATATAAGCATGCAATGCAATGCGAGCAGTAGAATAAATGAGAAATGAATAATAATGCAGCAATAAAGAAATATACATTCCTATATACGATTAATACAGGTTTTTGGTATTTGAAAGTTGCACGAATCGTGGTGTTTTAGAACATAGGGCTACGGTGTTTTTATGAAAAAGTATATCCTTGAAAATATTCATAGTATCCCTTGGCCTGTCTTTAAAATACCCATGATTCGTTAGTTTTTGAAATAGGTATGACTCGGGTCTAATCTCACATCAACTAAGTAAACTACAGATCTAAATAACAAGCTAATCGAAAGGGTATGGAAACCACCTAAATCTGAGTCGATATATATATATATATATATATATATATATATATATATATATATATATATATATATATATATATAATAGTCGGTGATCCCGCCTCAATAGTATCACATACGATACAATATACATCATATAATATCCTCGAGTCATGAGTGCGGATCTATCATCAATTTATATATAGCTCATACGCAAATCCGTCGTACGGCATCCCAAATCTGGGTACGGGTCAATATCACATTCATCTCATCAATTATCTGGTATTCTTATCATCATATTTCATGAACTGGGGTACTGATCTAAGTCTAGTACAAACTGATACCATTGATATAAATATAAGTGCGTGTGTGAAACACACGTCCAAAGGCCCGCTAAAATCTCATGTCGTATCCCAAATACAAATTACTAGATATCACCGATCTCATGGCACTACGCCCAATCTCATCGCCTCATCTCCAAACATCATACACTATCCTCGTCATCTAGGTATATATATAACGAATATGCATGTGTGTGCGTGTGGGTGTAAACCTATTCTAGGGTTCGCAACTAGGAAACTATTCTAGTTCACTTCTAATAACCCTAATCTGACCATTAACACAAATCCTATCTTGATAATCATCCACGTAACATAAACACATATATAACCATAAATGTAAATAAGCTACACTACGAACTGTGGGGGTGCTATACGCCATCCACCCGACTTCCCCCGTATATATAATCTACTCACCTGCATCTTGCGTGTCGGTGTCGATGTCGCCTTCATCTTCTTCATCGTATGGAATCCACATGATGGTACCTACATAGATAACATAATCGGAACGCGTATTAAAATCACATCGGGAATACCCAAAACGACACGCTAATGCCTATAGGTTAGAACCTATAGACTACGCTTTCAAAACCATCAGACGACCCTCGATCCCATCGTACAAACGTCAAGTGATCGAGGTAAAACACAATACGCAAATCCAGAATTTAAAATACGCAATACGAAAACACGCATAAAAACAACAACTCTGGAAAAAGGTCCCAGATTTTACCCTAGATCAAATTGGTCAATTTTGCACATGCCAGGGGTCTAATTTATAGATGTAGGAGCTACAGAACAAGAACGAGCCAAAATGCTCCAGGTTTGGCCGCAAATTGCGGCCAGAAGGAATAAATCTGCGGCCATGTTTGGGAGATAGGGTATGGGGTTTTGGTGGTAGCTTCCTAGGTGCTTGCATGTATCACTGTCCTTACAAAATAATTTTTAGAGTCTTGGGATGATAGCAGATTCCAAATAGCCCTCACAGATTCCACAATTTCCCGATATCGGGCTTCTAAATCCGTATTCCGGGTTTCAAGTCTCTGGTTTAGGTCTAAATTCTAGCACTAGGGGGTTTGTATGGCCTCTACTGAGTTTAATTGCTCACAACAACTCTCAATTTCCAATAACCCTAACTAGAGTTTTCAAACTTTACCCAAACCACATCATATCGGTTCTAATCTAACATGGGGGTAAAAGTAATAGAAATACTAAGCTTATGGTTCATAAAATACCTCATTTGGCAACTCAAGAAAATTCTTGAGTTGCCCCAAGTGGCCAAAATCATTACTTTCTTGGTCCAATGTGTTTCCCTTGAGCTTGTGCATCATTTTCGTGAATGGAAATGAGGTTTCGGAGTGATATTCATGGTGTTTTGGGGGATTTTATGAAGAGGGAGAGAGGGTGCAGCAGCAGCAACAACAACAAGGGAGGGGAGAGAAATGAGAGGGAGAAATGAAGGAGAGAATGCCCAAGGTCAAAGTTAACCCCTCTCTATCTCTCTCTCACCCATGCCTACATATTCTAATCCTTTTCTTTTCTTTTCTTTTCTTATTCCCTTCTCACATCAATAGTAAACCCAAAAGAAACCATGGTAGAAAATACACAAGTGTAAAAGAAAAAAATATGGTCCACGTTTTGCACAAAACAAGCTTAAAGGCGATTAGCGATTTTTAATCGCGATTAGCACTAAAATAGTGTCAAATAAATCATAAAAACTTAAAATTTGCATAATTCACTTAAAACATCCTCTTTTTAAAATTTTCTATCATTTTCCAAAATTTTCCCAATTTATCGGTATTTAATTATGCCGAAATATTAAAATATTCATTAAAAATAATATTAAATTATAAAAATTCCCAAAAAATAATATTTTATTTTTCTGAAATGTTACACTATCTACATGGGTCGAGAAGCTATACGCTAGTCTACTCTGGTATATCGATGCCCCGTCTCGATACACCCACGACTAGGGACATTAAAGGATGTACTCACAGACTACCTTTGTCCCACTAGTATGATCTCCATTATAATCTAGGTAGTCAAGTACGCATCCTAAGGGCTTTACCAACATGTAACAAAGAGACAATCAGTGTACATGTTATGATAAAGAGTAACCATATAGCATACTATCATGTCGAGCAAGAAAGTCCTCCCTATATATGTCCAAGCATCCACTACAATGTACATCTCATGTATAGCAATGGCCTCTAGGGCATACATATAACTAACAAAATACACACTTAAGAATCCTCACGATTCCTGATAAGAAATTACACCTACGAGATCCTCTCGACTCGTAGGGAGAAAAGTCTTTATGAGACCCTCACTGCTCATAAAGTTGAAAAGTCTTAGACGGCATACCTAAACCTATTTACTAAGCCATCGCTACCCCACAAAGAGTTCAAGATGAACCGTTATTCATCATCTACAGGTCACATACCAACAACACAGCAAAGAAAAGGAGATACTATAAGATAAAAAATTTGTCTTTTATTTAGAAATTCAATTGAATACAAGATACATCATAAAAAATGAATGAATGAATGATTACATGTTATTCATAGATTACAAATTTTCACTCGATACAAAGACAGTTATTGAGGAGGAGGTGTTCTCAACAAATCAGCAAGCCGCTCGCGCACTCCTCTGAACTCCTTTTCACGGTTAGTCGCCGCGACCAGCTCCGCTTCGACTTAGGCCCGCTATTGCAAACAGGACGAATGCTTTTCATCAGTTCCCAGCATGACAGCTTCGTAGTCCTGCACAACCTGCTCCGCAGAGTCAAGCGCCCATCTCAGAGTCAACCCATCCGAAATGCAACGCTGAAGATTGTCAAAGACAGCTTTCAACTGCGCAGCGTTCGCTTCAACCTGGATGCGCAACCGGGCGGATTTTCTTAGAGCTACTTCATGATCCTTTCACCTTAAGGTCATCTCTCATTCAAAATGGTGGATGAAAGGAACACTTTGCTCAACCCACGCAGCCCGCTGGGAGTTTAAAGCTGATACTTCAAGAGCGGGACGCTTGAGCTCAATCTCATGCAAGCAAGCCTCGATTTTTCTGCAATAATTAACCTAAGACTCGACGACGCCTTCGTCATGGAAATTCACGAGCGTCTCCAGCATATGATTAACCTCAGCAGCAAAATCTGCAGCGAGTGCGAGGGCCTCGGCGTCCAGATCTTCGACGAATTTGCTCAACATTCGTAGGCTAGTCGCAGCGCCCCTGGAAGATGGACGTCTAGAAAAAGGCCCTACAAGCATTAGGATTCGAGACTCGAAGGGAGCTAAAGTCAGTGCGACTGCTGCAAAACATATCATGGTCAAATGTCGACTCGGGAGGTAAAAGAAAATACACGAGCGATGGAATCTACTATACCAGCTATGGCTGATGGAAGAGTTAGGAGTACCGGAGGCGAAGATATTATCTCGCCCATTCCTCTGATCCACGGCACTGCAATCAATACAAGTAAGGCTTAGTAACAGCACGGCTATTCGTAAAAGAAAGAAAGAAACAATAGCTGAAGGATATACTAACCAGCACCAGCGGGCGAAGTGACTTCCGACTGGAAAGAGAAATGCGGGTTCATCACCTGATATAGATGATAAAAAAGGAGTCCTGCAAAGTTGTGACAATATACTGTCAGGGGGATGATACCTACAATGAGATCAATAAATCGCAAACTTATACCTTCCATCATTTCGGAGGACATAGGAGAAGGCGAGGGAACAACAACCATCATGGCGGCGACCGGAGGTGCTTCAGATGTCACGATCTCAGCATTCGCTGCACCTATAAAACATCGTCAGAATAAGCTGAGCGAGATTATGAAATAAAAAGAACAATGACTCAGGATTTACCTGATGGGCCACCAACCAAAGTCGCGACGGAAGCATCACCGGGCGCAGCGGCTTCTTCGCTCTTCTTTAGAGGAATAGTTTCGGCGCTCGTGGCTTCATCCCCTGATTCGATAAGAGCCGTTGTTATGCTCGTGATGCCCGCTGATATCAGGGAACCGCAAGGGGAAAGAGCACCAGTTTGAGCAGTCCCAGACTCTCGAGAGAGAGTAGCCGCTTCGGGCTCTGTGGTCGCCGTCATCTCACCTGCCATCTCATCGCCAGGTCTTGGCCCTGCAGAATATGGTATATAAGAATTTGAAGATCAAGTTCTAATAAAAAAGACTCAGCATTACGTTACCTTCGGGCATCTTTTCGGTTTCTTCCCAAGCCGCGCGCGCAACCTGTCTATGGGCGGTAGACAGGGCAGCTGGAGCATCCTCTGGAGGAATAGCGACAGGGGGAGCGGTGCTTGAGCCTGCACCTACAGCCAAGGTGCCATCACGTTCTTTCGCTGCATGGCTCCTGCGCTTCCTTTCGGCCTGGGCTGTCAGAGCTGACCTCCTCAGGACCTCTGACAAGGGTATACCGTCGTTTGAACCAAGCTCTGCCTCCGGCGCCGTTACGGCGTCCATCATCAGCTGCTTTAGCGAGACCCCTTGCGGTGACTTAGGGATAGCCGTGGCTGTGGTAGCCGACTCTAGCGATGCCGCTGCGTCACCACTCGCGATTGGTACCGCACTTGGAATAACCCGAGTCAAGGTAGTCCCTGCAATAAAATAAAGGAAAGGGTCAGACCACAAATAAAGAAAAAAGGGAATGAAGGCCACAATGAGTAGAATTTTACCAAGGCCCAGAGAAGAGTGGAGCCTCTCTTCCTCTTCGAATGTCTTGAGGGAAGCCGTGGGAACCTCTTCGGCAAAGATACTTGTTGAGGAAGAAAACGTCAGTGAAAGCATAATAAAAAAAAGATAACCGCGGAAAGATACGACTGAAGTCTACCTGACTATGCGATAATGATCAGTGCTGCTTCATCGTGAGCCAGTCGCTCAGAAGCCACAAGGGCAGCTTGAAGATCAGTATCATCCGCAGGCATGATAAATAAATCCTCATTGGTGCCATACTCACTTAAGCCTTCGCTGTAGGGAGCATGAGGCTCCTGTCCGAGCACAACGTCGGCAGAAAATAGCGACTTCTTCTTCTTTTGCGAGCGAGCGCCGGCAGCCGCTGACAGGAGTCTGCGCTTGGCTGGCAACTTTGGGCGATGAGTCCCGATCTCCGTACCCATACCAGACTCGGGAGACGCTGCAGCCACCGCTTCTACAGGAACACGAGGTAGAGGCTTATCAGGAAAAGTGCACGGGACGACAACCGCATCAGCTTCTCTTAGGGAAGGACGAACGATGGTCCGTCGCTTCAAGGGAACGACTGGATTACCAGCTAGGACAACACCCTTGCGATCAAGCAATAATTGCTTTTCTTCCCTGATAACAGCACCCATCGCGTGCTGGTACCACACCACGTATACGTTCAAGACTTTCGGAACGCAGCTCGGCTCGCTGATAAAGAAGTTAGACCCGGTGTTTAGCCGCATGAAATGGTGTAGCGCACTACGGATACCTTCCTCTGTAGCAGCAGGCTCAGCTAAAAAGGCCTCAAGCGGGACACCCTGATTGTAGCTTGATTGTTGAGCAAAATGGTGCGGGTTGTATCTCATGAACAATGCCGAATCGTTCTGCCTAAACACTAAAAAGCACGGCCTGATTGAATATAATTGAAGAATCTCCCGAGCTTTCAAGGTAGAAACCCCGTCTTTGAAGATGTCCCGCAGCGGTTGCACTGTCTTTGTGGATTCCTTGCCGATAGTTAAAACCTTATCGACAAAGGTCATGCCATCTCCAACTGTACACGGGCGAAGAACCAAGCCCCGAGCCTCTCGCTGAGTCAGTTCCAAAAAGGAAGCGTCAACTAGCTGTATAACCCGAGGAAAGTTGTAACTTTCGTAGAAACGGGGCCGCTTGTGGACTCCAAAAGCGCCGAGCACATGCAACTCGAGCCACGAAGTGAAATAGTGCAGCGGGAAATTTACAGACTGCACCCCCGGTTGAGTGGTGTCTGCCGCCAAGCTAAGGCCATGATACAGGTGAGCCAGCCCAGCGACTCCGATGGCCACTCATATCCCAATAACCATTCGGTAAGCCGGGTAGAAGATGGATGGCCTCATATGGTGAGGGTGCATTGGGAGCACAAATCAACTTAACCATAGGCCGAGAAACCCCAAAAAGGGGACGATCGGGGTATCCGGGAGAAAGAAATTCCTTTGATCGGCCTCCGCTGTTGGCTGGCTGTCCAAGCCAAAACCAAACAGGTCGTCATGCTTGGCGAATTTCGCAGCTTGTTTTGATAAGACATCCGGGCGAAGAAAGCGAGCAATGAAATCCGCGAAGCTGACCCCGTGTCCTCCGGATTCAAGAAACATACTTTTGTAAATTTTCAACACCTTAATCAAACTTGGGAATTGATATTCAATGGCATTCTCCGGGGTGAGGCCCATCACCACTGATTTGGTGGCGAAGATGTACTCGTCAGGAGGAAGTAGTTCCTTGTAATGTTCTCCCCTGACTGGTAAGCCGGAGATCTCCGCGAACTCCTCCAAAGAGATGTAAACTTCCCGATCCGATAGAAGGAAGGTGTGGGTCGGAATATTCCATTGTTCCAAGAAAGCTTTCACCCACCATAAAGGGGGCGTGGAATACTGGAAAAGAGAAGCGTAAACTGCGGGGTACAACCCAAGCTTTAGCAGCAATGATTTCTTGGCCGACAAAATGTATCGAGTCCACTGCAAGTACCCGGCTGGCTGGCGAGGAGTCAAGCCTATCATGTATGGCTGTCCCCAAGGGCGCGACTCGCCTTAACATATACGCCTCCCCAGAATATCCAAAGCCATTGGCGGCTGTACGGGTATCGCGGCTATAGAGGGCTGAAGGCAACCCTCCGAAGTCCAGTTGACCTCCTCTACGACATAGTTCACTGGGGGTGAGTCGACATAGTGGATTTATCTCGTGGATCTAAGAACTAAGTTCTTCTTTTATGAGGAGATGATATGGTCTCTTCTGTTTTTGTGAAAGACTTTGCCTTATAGATCTGTGATCTAGGAAAAGAACTAAGTTCTTATGATGTGAGGATTAAACTCTCAAATATGGAGGGGATGTTATGATCTCTCTTCTTTTATTTACCTTGAAGAAGGTTCTTCTTCTTAGAGCTTGCTCTTCTTCTTTTCTTTTATGAGAGCTTGAAATATATGGGGAGGTTCTTCTTCTTCTTCTTTTTTGTATTGAACTTGAATTTTATAGGGGGGTTATTCTGTATAAGACTCGAAGTCTTGGGTCCTTTATATAGGGGAAGCCGATTTGTTGAATCGGTTAAGGAAATCTCTCATTGAGAGATCTCTGATTGATTTGGGGATATTTCCCACCATTGGATCTTTGATACAAGAGCCTCTGTTTTACAGAAGACATTCTTCTTTCTTTTTAACAAGATCGGGAAAATATTTTCCCGTACAGAAGTTATTCTGTATCTTGGTGATTTTTAATCACCATGGGATCTTTGATCCAACGGTGCTCTGATTTACAGAGCACAATCTTTCTAATTTGGAAAGATTTGAGGAGTATTTCCTCAACAGAATTTTATTCTGGTAATTTGATGATTTATCATCTTCGTTGGATCTTTGATCCAAGGGTTGAGAATTTTTAGTTCTGGCGCTCACGCTCTCGTGCTTTGCACGTGAGGCGCTGCCTCATAGTCTTTTGACTCTTATTGCTAGCTCTCCTGGCGCGAGAGATCTCGTGCTTTGCACGTGAGGCCCTGCCTCAGAGTCTTTAGCGCTGGCGCTCTTGGCGCGAGCGCTCTCGTGCTTTGCACGTGAAGCACTGCCTCAGAGTCATTGAATCTTAGCTCTGGCGCTCTTATGAGGCGCTGCCTCAGTTCAAATTTCAAATTTTGAATAGAGCTTTGCTCTCTGATTGGGGGAAACAAATGCCCCCACCGTTGCGCTCATGTAGTTCACACGTGAGTGCAGCGGTGGCAGCCTTTCCACCGTTGGATAAACTTGGAAGTTGGATCGACTTCCGGCGCCTATAAATAGGGCCTTTGGCTCTTGAGATGACTGCTTGTTCATCTTCCTATTTTCTTGTACTTGAGAATTTAATTTTCCTTTAGAGCTAAGCTCTCTGCCTTAAGAAATTTCTTAGAGTCAAAACTCTGCCCAAATTTGGTAAGGATTAAACTTAGTAACAGAGCATTGCTCTTCTCAGATCGTAGATCTTAAAATGTTTTAGGGTTCTACCTATTAACAGAGCTGTGCTCGTCTTTAGGTCATAGATCTTCAAGATACAATCTTTTTAGGGTGATTTTAACCCATGAACTGGAACACTGTTCATCTTCCATGAAGAACTCTTAGAGTTTGTTCGCAGATCTTGAAGTTCTTGGAGTTTTTACTCTGCAAAAGCTTTTCTTTTTTAGGGTTTTGATGGATGATTCTATCGTCTTCACAGAGTATAGCTCTTAAAATTTTAAGGGAATTTTAATCTTCTCATGATTAGAGTTGACAGATGTCACTCTTGTCCGCAGAGCATTGCTCTTGAAGGAGTTTAACTCCTTGGCCCGAGGGGCCTTTTATTAAATGAGAATCCTTTTAGGATTTCCTATTTAATGAGTGACCGTCTCATCAATGATGAGCCGTCATCTTGATTTTGTGGGTCCCCTCTAGTCCCTTTCCACTGCATTGCAGTGCGGTACAAAATTTAAAGTACAAAGTGTCAGAATTTGAACTGTAGCCTTGACAGCTAACTCTTGTTCTTTTTCGCGCAGGTACTATGTCCTTTGACACTTCTTTTCCATTTGTTCGTCCGGAAAGAGCATTCCCTGACGCGCTCGTGGATAGGGAAGTCTTCGCGCTGATCAAAGATCACGACCCAGAGCAAAAGTCTCTTCATTTATGGGGGGCGTGGTACAATCAAATCATCCGGGGATGAGAACTTAATTCTTAAAGCACATAATTGATCAGAACTGCCAAATAAGCGCTTTAGTGGTCCCAGTCTGGCACTCAGCACCAAGCGCTCCATGTGCTCCTCACGTGGATGCTATTTTATAAGAAGCGCCTTAGTGCTCCAAATCTGGCGCTCAGCGCCCAGCGGTCCAGGCGCTATTTCATAAGAAGCGCCTTAGCGCCATCAGTCTGGCGCTCAGCGCCAAACGCTCCACATGCTTCTCACGTGGGCGCTATTTTAAGAAGCGTCTTAGCGCTCCAAGTCTGGAGCTCAGCGCCAAGCGCTCTATATGCTCCTCACGTGGGCGCTATTTTATTAGAAGCGCCTTAGCGCTTCAAGTCTGGTGCTCAGCGCCAAGCGCTCCACGTGCTCCTCACGTGAGCACTGAGGAAACATAAAGCGCTCTATACATAAAGCGCTCTGCGCCGTAAAAAGTGTTCAACACTCAATAAAAGACAAAAAAGAAAAGATGTGTCAGAACCCAAATTAATACTCAGTATTGTTGAACAAAAAAGGGCTGAGCCCAGAAAAATGTTCAACATTTTATTCAAAACTGAATGGACTGAGTCTAAACAAATGTTCAACATTTTATTCAAAAATGAGTAGACTGAGCCTAAGTTGGCCACAAGTCCCTAATTCAGATTAACCGAGCCTATGTGCTCACAATCCTTTTAATTGGTCTTGGTCCCAGACCTGACTATAGATCTCCCAACCAATATTGGTTCAAGGGTACATCTTTTCACACCTCTGATATGTGTCGTTGTAATTCTTCAACGTCTTCAGAGAGGTGGCGGGTCCCGACAACCAGAAACTTTATAGACTATGATGTCTTTAAACCTCATAGACTACGATGTCTTTAAACCTTACAGACTATGATGTCTTTAAACCATACAGACTACGATGTCTCTAAACCTTACGGACTATGAGGTCCTTAAACTCCATGGACTACGATGTCCTTAAACCCAATGGACCGCGATGTCCTTATAAACTAAAGAAAATCCTGTTGAGTAGATCTTAGTCTAAAATTAGACTAACGTATCCTCAACAAACGTATGAGTTGATCTTAATCTAAAACAAGATTAACGATCTTTAAACCAACCCAAACCCAAATCTAAAAAAATACGGATTTGGACTAATCCACGCCCTACGGGAGACAACGTAAATTAGTCTCCGTATACAATCCACGGGCAACCAGAAAATAAAACAAACACACACGACACGAAGTGACCTTCTGGAGCAGGAGAAAGTGGTTATCGCGATGCGGTAACGTAATTAACTGCAGGGGCTTGCGCCTGCAGGGAAAAGCGTCTCCACAATCAAAAAACCCTCGCAAACCAGGGGGAATCTGACGAAGTCTGCTACAACGGCCGCATCCGTCCAAACCTCCGATACGCGGTGCCATAAATCAACTTGGCATCTTCGGAGAGGTGGACGGATAAAACCAAATAGCATATGCCCCCAAAATTTAGGCCGGACGTCCCAACGTCCTGGCCGCGTCTTTCGACGGAGAACAGCTGTATGAACAGGGCTAGCGTCGCAGCTGTTTGATTCTCGACCGCAGTCATCACTTCAATACCCTTCTCTAAAGCGGTCAACCTAGCATCCATCTCACTATCATTCCCTAATGATGGCTTAGTTGTTTCAGGAAGGGAGAGTTGTGATGGTGGTGATGCTAAAGATGTTACCCTGTCGATCTATTTTTCTAAATTTTCAATCATTTGGTCTATGTTTGAAGTGGGACTGGGTTCAAGAGTGTTAGGTGGGTGACCGTTATCAAAACTCTGGGACGGTTGGTCACCCCCTAAGAAAGGACAATTTTCGTGAATGTGGCAAGAATTGTGGCAATTTGAACAAACGAATTGGGACCGAGTATAAACCAAAGAATAGGAATCGTGAAAAATTGAATTGAATTGTGTATACCCATATCTACAAGAATTCACAAATATCACAAAAACAAAGAATATCACACCCCTAGCAGTCTATGTCATGCGAAGTCAACTTGACCTGCTCAAGAACCCGATTGTCGAAGTAAAACTGTGTCGAGAAACGGGCTCATGATATACGGATCATGAAGCCAGTTAAGTGCAGAGATAAGGGGAGGTTTTCCAACACTTTCACGAAGTTCCTTAATTAGAATAACCTTTTTCTCCTTTGGCGGTTTCATCGTGAACACTTGCCTAGACACCTCATGAATGATATACCGTTAAGCGGTGTTCTGAACACAGTCAACTTCTCCTAATGAGCGTGAAGTCCTTAAAGTCAAGTTCTAGTTGATTGTAAATTACTGTGGGTATGCAAGAATGCAGTTTTGCGATTTGTGGGCTACGGAGAAAGGTGATGAAATCCTTTACCGTATCTTGTTTGGTTTCATGCCCTTAAGATCCGTATTAAGATGCACATGCGCAATCAATAAAAGAATTCAAGAATTCAATCAATCAAACAACTCTTTTTCGTTTAGGCTTAAACGCTGCAATAAATACGGGTTAGTTCTCTGTGCATTTGGTGCCAAATTGTGCGAAGAATCCTGTAGAAGATTGAAATATTGGAATGCGTCGGATTCAAGAATAATGTGTTAGGAAATACGTACCGATGTGATTTTGGTTTAAGAAAAACCCTTTTTGAAGTGATTACGGGTAGTTGAATGTTTTCTTGCGCGGGTCAAACTACCCGGATCTTAGGCACTATACTTCACTAACGTCTTGAAATTGAATTTGAGCCTCGCTGCGCACGATCGCTGGTCCTAATTCCTGAAAATCTGCAAATGTCGGAAAATACGATATTTAGTGCTAAAAGCGATATATCTGCCCCAATTCCTGCATACAAAAAATTATAAAAATCAAACAATACTAATAGATTGCTAAGAAGGCACTGGAGACCCCCCAAAAGAAAAAATCCAGAACACCCAAAAGGGGCCCGGCGACATCGGGAATTTCCGTGGTTTCGCCGGTCACATAACAAGAAATGGTGCTCAAATTTTGTGTGAAATCTCTAGGCTATATTAGTATTCTACTAGTATACTTTGATTTTTTTAATAAGTTCAGGGTGATAGCAGGTTATAACAACATAGAAGAAAGTAAAAAGAATGTTTGTTGTGTTAGTTTTGAAAAAAAATTGAGTTAAAAATTAGTGAGTTAGTACGAACCGGAAATAACAATTCCTAATGACTACCAACTCCCCGGCAACGGCACCAAAAATTTATTAGGGCTTTACCCGCGCACGCAAATGCGTATGTTTTGAAAATAGAATCGGTTTTGGAAATGGATGCGCACGCGAGCTCGGTCTCGTTTTAAAATTTATAAACCGCAAGTGCAAGATGCGCTGTAGCGAGCCGGCAAGTACGGGTCGAACCGCAGCGAATTGTGTATTAGGTTTTGTTGAATTAAGGTTCGAGAAACAAAGAATTGGTTTGGTTTGTCAAAAAAATAAAAATACGAAAACAAGAAAACATGTTTAGAAGAAATATGGCTTTGGCTTTGGATTGGATGGTTGAATCGCGGCGATTACTTCGACGCTCCCTTGATCATGAGTTGTCCGTCCTTGTGTCGATCCCGAAGTGAAGCATGACTTGTCAAAGCGGTTGAAAAGCACAAATCATCAAGTTCTTGGATCTCGACTCAAAACACGAAACGAGTCTGTATTGTTCACTTACCGTTTGTATGTCCAAGCTTGAGGTATCAACACTGAGCACAAGGGTTAGCAAGCATACGACAACATCAAAAACACAAATTAACGATTGAGAGCAATTAGTTTTAGTGTTAACTTTGCTACGTGTTTATGATAGTATAAGATATATGAAAACCGAGGGTTTATCAAGCACTTGGTCACAAAATGCCGTATCTAAACTTAGCAAACTTAACACCAAATTGATTTTAACTTAAACATTGTGAAATGGGGAAAGTGAGTGAGAATGGTATATGAAGAGGTTACAAAGTAACCATGGTTTCAAAATACCATATCACATCAATACATAAACAATCTTTAAGTTAGAATCATATTAAGAAAATTAAACATAAACAAGAGGAGAAGGAAGGCAAAGCATTTTATCTCACTTCCTCACCATCACCACAACCACAAAAGATTAGTTACACATAATGAAAAGAAAAGCAAGTAAAGAAACAAAACAAAAGAACAAAGCAAATACAAAGCAATATTATTAACACTAGATGTAGTTGAGGTACAAGATATTGGTAACTTATTCAGCCTCCATAATGAAGCTCTCAAAAGAATGCATCAAGTGGGAAGAAGAAGAAGAAACCAAGTTAAAGCCCACACAACTCTCAAGCTAAACCAAAAACTAAGAAATGAAATGGGTATATACATATATGGTCCTTTGCTCATTATCTGTTCTGGTATTTATAGGCTCAACTCCAGAATAAACAAACAATTTAGATGGACTGATGTGACCCTAATAAATGACCAGAAGAAAAATGGGGATATTTGGAGCAAGGGGGAACGATGGAGCCGGATTTTGGGGGGTTTTACCGGTCTGGATCCGAGCAAAGTGGCCCGTTTTGCTGTGGTGAACTTGAGTGGACTACATGATCTCTCTGGTGCTGTTTGATTTGTCTATAATAACCTGGTTTGCATTAAGGGATTTGGAGGGAAACTAGAAGTTTTATATGACATCACAACTTTTTAAGCATTAGCCCACACACCTCACCTGTGCCCACTTGAGTCAACATGTTGTGTCATGGCAGCCCTACCATAGTCCAAGGATAAAAAAGAGCTATGTGCATACTTGTATTGTGTTGGACCAAAATTGTGTACACATGTTTTTTTTCAAAAGAGCTCTTTGAATATCGGTCGGTTTTCTGTTCTGATTACAGTGTCGGCTCCCAAACACTATATCCGTGATATTGAGTGTGTTTCCAGTATTTTATCATGAATACCTGTAATCTTTAATTACTGAGCAGACACTGGTTAATAGTACCGATATATAATAAAATTGATAATGAATGAGAGATATTAAAATGCAGTTTTCTGTGATGAACTGGAGTTAATCCGACTTCCGATTCGTTTTTCCTTAAATAAATTCCATTTTTCTTAAACAACAAAATACCATATCTTCTCATAATGTTTAATAAACATAAATAAATATATTAGAATAATTTTCATCTCAAAAGAATCTTTTATGGAACTTTATCGCATTTATACAGTAAAATACCATAAACTTTACATTTCGACATAATTCAACATAATTACCTGTATTACCTTTAGAAAACTCACGAGGTAAGGACCTACCTCATCACAACACACATATTGGATATAGCACGGTGAACTTTTAAATTCTAGATTATAGGAAATACCCTTTTACGAATACATACCCTAAACTTACAAAACCGTTTTCTTTAAAAAGAGTGTTATCTAATTCCTTGCAATTACGTCTCTACACCCATTTTGGGGAACCCCGATCGGGATGGTGCCGATTATCACACGTCCTCGGGCCTAGTAGAGCGAGATGCAGACCTCCGCAAGGAGCATTCGATCTCGATGGAATTTTTAATGCTATTTTAAAGAAAATTAGCTTTCTAGAAAATAAATAATATTTATTTTTATTAAATATATGGATATATCTATGAATATTATCAAAAGATCTATTTGAAATATATTATACAAATATTCCAAGTTTTCTAAATCAAAGGAATCACCATTAAATGAAACTACCATCCAAATTCAATACAAATTCCAATATTTCAATAAAATACCATATGCAATGAAAACTATGTTCTACTCACTAGAAAATTTCACTTTTACAAAATATACATCTATGAAAACCCTAAAGACGATAATTAAATACTTGAGGTGTATTTTGAAAATATATTAAACTATTTTTACATAACCCCCCCTCAAGTTATACTAATTTACAATAAGGACCCTAGTAAACATAGGTTTAAGCGGGACCAATTCTCTTGAGCCTCGGTGAGCCGGAGAAAGTGGGTGCTTACCTATCTAAGGTAGACAATCTAACCACAGTGTTATCATACGGTAATTGTCTTGGAAAAGACACAAATCCTGCCGTTCATATGCAGCAGTTACCGATAACTCCAAAACAATCAGGACTTCAATTCAATTTAAAAGTCTGACTCAGTTCGAGTCATGGTCAAATTTGAAATCAATCTGACTTGAATTCAATTCAAGTATAACTACAATACAACATGAATCCGTCTATACCAGAATTCAATCTATATGAATCTATGAATACAAGAATACAATCCATAACAACATGAACATGACTGAACCGAGCCATGGATATATTTCGTTTACATGACTATCCATTTATATCCATTCCGTTTACTGATATCATAGTTTCGGCAAGTCATCCATCTATATAATAAAACAATACAATCTATACAAAAGACATTCCGACGTTTATAAAGGGGTAGACTGGTACGGAATATGTTAAAGGTGGCACCACGTGGTAACTTAAGACGTAATTACATCCATGCCATTATTCTGTGGTATTTTTGACGGAGCCTTGTACTATGGGTTTCCAAAATCCACAGTGTAACTTGGACTCCTGTCGTATACACTGCCATATTCTGTACCAAGTTACAAACAACTGCATTAAAATTATAATACTCTTTCTGTCTAATCTATCTCTACCCATCTTTAGGACATACCGAGCGATTGTTTGCTGATGACATTCATATTTCTCTTCTTTTTTGGAATGTTGTCAGGTGGATCGGACGCACTAGAGATCGAGACCAGCCAGGGGAACTTGGAGCAGTACACTGAAGACCCCAAGCTATAGTCACTTGTATACTTTTTTCATTTCAGTTATGCCATTGTTTAGGCATTGCTCTCCATCCATGTATTTACATTACAGTTGTACCTATAAAAAATGTTTAATAAATAAAAGTTGTTATTCATTACATTCATGTCTCTTGTGTACATTTACTTTATATTGCTTAGATACGCTTAGCGTGTTTGGTTCTGAGTAAATACGTAGCGGTCCTCGCCGCATCCCCTTGCCGTATACCGGGAAGCGGGGAGTGACAACAACAAAGGAGGAAACGATCTCCAAGGCCGCTCATGATGATTATATAGCTCAACAAATATGAGCTCATCACGCAAATGAAGCGGCTGGCCAAACTGTCAGAACTGGACGACCGTATCCAGGCTGGTATGACCAAATCAAGTACCCATCAGGATATAGGATCCCTAAATTCCATATGTACAAAGGGACAGGCAACCCACACCAGCACGTTGCGCAGTTCAGAGCTCTATGCGGCAATACTAGAGGCGACGACAAACTGCTGCTTCGCCAGTTTGTTGGTAGCCTTTCAGAGATGGCCTTTGAATGGTACTTGGAGCTCCTAAATGAATCCATAAAGACATTCGCAGAGATGGAACTGCTATTCACAGAGCGGTTCACCAGTGCAAGCGAGCGCACCCCGATCATGGCTTTAATCAATGCCAGGGTAAGGCCGGGAGAAACCTGGGTCCAATATGCAATCCAGTGGCATAACCTATGGTCAAAGTGTGAACAACGCATCGAAGAATCCCCGCCGTTGGCATGTTCATCAGGACCCTAGATCCGCAAACGACTGTATCCCAGTTCATGACGTTCTTTAAGCCGACGACCTTCCAGGCTCTGATTGATAAACTAGCCCAAATGGACCAGATGGGTCACGGGCCTTCCTCCTCAAGTAAGGACCCTCGAAATGCCAAGGGTAAAGGGAAAGCGGCCTTCGTCGCCAACACTCAACAACAATCGAGCGACCCAAAACCGGCGGTTCGCCAAAACAATGCACGTCCATGCCTATCCCTGGAAGAAAGGATATGATGTGCTTACTCGTTTTCCCGCGATAAGACGAGGAGACTATTTTAGTTTGCAATGCGTAACAAACTCATCACATTGCCTGACCAACGGTATCCACCGCAACCCGACGAAGACAACAACCCCAACTACTGCTCCTATCGCTACGTCTTCAAGAACTGGATCGAGGATCAGTATCAACAGGGGAAGTTCACGCTATCTGAGAACTGGAGGGTGAACCCACCATTGAAGCACACTCCTAAAAAGGTGGATGCGCCGGGGGCATCATGCTCGCTCGTGGAAGAAACTCCATAAGAAGTCGTTCTTTCAGCAAAGACCAAAAGAATGCTGAAGGATCTACAGGCATGTCCGGCAGTCAGGTGGAAAAGCCCACTTGAACCTGAAATTATCGAAGGGATGCCGAAACCGCGTCCCATACTGAAAGTTGTTGATAAAGGGCAAAATCCCCATGTCAAGCCTTCAAAGTCTTCAAAGAAAAAGAAGAAGACCAAAAAGCCTGTGCAGCCTGCCGAGTATGACGACAAGCACACAAACATACAAAAGTACATCGATGCATTGGAGGAGTACAACTAGAAGGCGTGGATACCGGTCACCCTCGAAGAGTTCCTCAAGCAAATTCTTAAGAAAGAAGGTAGTGACAACGATGAGGAAAATAACTCATCAGAAGAAATCAAAGACTATGTAGCAAGTTGCCACATGGTCTTCCATTCGTTGTTAAATAATGAAGAAGCTCCCTCAGCGTCAGAAAACAATGCAGAGGAACTGGGGGCAGGATTGGCACTAAAAACCATGGAACTGCCAGAAGACCCGATCGATAGGCTGTTAAACAAAGCCTTTCGAAAAAGCAAAGCTGACCGAGAACGCAAAACAGCCATATACGAAAAGGCTAAGCGTCAATGTCAGGATGAAGAAGCTGCGGCAATGATGAGTTGTAAAGTGCTCCAACCAAACTGAAGCACACCTGCCACAAATAAGAGCAGGATCAAAATAGAGAAGCGGTTCGCCAAAGCCTTATCCCTAGGGATGAGGCTGCCACCTCTCGTAATAAACACTCCCGGGGTCATATGCCTCGACGGAGATGATTCACATCCAAATTACTGCCAATATCATCGGCGGGTTACCCATCCCACCGAAGAGTGCAGTGACTTCAAGTAGTGGTGGCGGGGATATGTTGCCCATCAAAAACACTTCAAGAGGATGAAGTGTGAAACTCGTCGACAGCAAAAGAGTGCGACAAACGCGCATGAAGAAACGACTGGCAACTGTCATATGGTGGATACCAGTTCGGAAAGGGAAAACCCCCAAAGTTCTTACTTCGGGAGCGATTCTGAGGACAAAATACCCATCAGCCCTGTTTTCAAAGACCCCACCTCCGAAAAAGAAAAGAAAGAGAAAGGCT
This sequence comes from Agapanthus africanus, assembly GCA_030015575.1. Lineage (NCBI taxonomy): Eukaryota > Viridiplantae > Streptophyta > Magnoliopsida > Asparagales > Amaryllidaceae > Agapanthus > Agapanthus africanus. The sequence continues at coordinate 457,906,073 of JASDDO010000012.1, read as the reverse complement.
GCGAGAATATTCATCCGCGTAGCCGCACGCTGCCTGAAAAGAATCTCAGACCTATAAACAAAGGTTTGGGAAAAAAGATAAGTGAAAGAAAATTTCCGTGAGGAAATTGCCCTCGACGATGGAGTTGTCAAAAAGCTTGCAGCCAGGGACCCGCCTAGGAAAATCAAGGTGGATTATAATGTCCTGGCACATCTGAGGAAAATACTCTCACAACTGAGCATATTGGATACTCTCCTCCTGTCCAAAAAGACACGAGATTATCTGATCGAGGCATTAGAAGTGCTCGATCAGTTCCAAGGTTTCCTCACAGAAGGGAAAATGAAGGACGATCTGGCCGAGGTCCATACAGCTGACATTACATTCAGTGATGAAGCTCTCTTCCTCGGTACGTGCGAGCATAATCGCCCATTATACGTTACCGGGTACTGCCATGATATAAAGATAGGGAAAATCCTTGTCGACAACGGATCCTCCGTCAACCTTCTCAACGTGAAAGTGCTGAAGGAGATCTGCATGAACGTTCAGCACATAGCCCGGGACAAAATTACCATTTCCGGGTTCAACTCACAATCGTCACGGACGCTCGGGCCTGTAATATTGATGCTACGCTTTGGGCTGCTCGTCATTGTCATCAAATTTCATGTTATTGACGCCAAGAATTGCTATAACGCTCTGCTCAGTAGGCCTTGGTTACATGAATACAACATCATCCCTTCTACACAACATCAGTGTATGAAGTATTTCAAAGACGGCTTAGAATACACCGTCACGGGGGAACTAAACCTGTTCTCGGTAAACGAAGTCCAGAAAAATGAAGACGCAAAGTACTTCCTACCAGACATCGAAGATACAGAAAGGTGTCATAAGCTGGAGGATAAACAGAAGTCCATCGCCACTATCCCAATCTTTAGGAGCGATACCGAGGAAGATGAAGAAATAGTCTACTCGGAGCAACCCCAAGACAACAAGCCCGGGCCATTTACTCCCATTTTGGTCTTTGGAAGCGACTCTGAGGATGAGGCCAACGCAGTGTTCTCCATCCGTCCGCCAGTGCAAACCCTTGACAAAGCATATCAGAGCCTGCAAATCACAATGGTTCCTCCTCAGCATTACAAGGAACTTGATGTGCTCGATACATACAGCGTACAGGATCTACAAACTTTCTATGTGCCTCCCAAAAGAAGAGGTGAAAAGGCGGTCCTCTTTTTCCAATCTACGGAGACCAGAGTAAAGAAAGAAGTCTGGAATGGTGCCAATTTTGCACTCGACAGGCTTCAACCAATCCGTCTGCTAAGATACTATACGGAGCGATTGAAAAGAATGTTAAGATGCCATAGTGTACCCCTCGATCAAACTGTTCGGCAAGCCAAATTCTACAATAAGATTTAGGAATTCCCTAAGACCCAGCGAAAGATGCCCAACGGGAAGATGGAGACAACCGGGCTCGGATACGTTGGATCCAGGAGACGGGATCAGTTCCACAGCTTTCGCGTCATAAACAGCTCCAGAAAAAGGGAAAATGCTCTTCTGAATGGACGTGACGTTGAAACAGAGCGAAATCCCGCTCTAAGAACTTTAAGTCAGTCGCTCGATGAACAAATAGACAAGCTAACAGAGGAGGCTTGTCAAAGGATTCGAGATAACCACAGCCGCGAAATGGATATCTTTGAAAAAGCCAAGACACAACGCCTCAATCAGTAGTTTGCGGAAAAGGAAGACAACAATGCCCTCCATCCCCAGCTCGCTGTATATCCTCGAAAAAAGGAAAAATCTCGAAATAAAGGCAAAAAAAGGACAAAGAGCGCAAACAACGTTCGAAAACAACGAAGCGGATCCAAGAAGCCGTGCAATCGAGGAAAAGTTGATTGGATCCCGTCCTTTATAAAGAAGATGGGTCGGGAATACTCTTTCCCTCAAGACAAGACAAGGAAAATATTCAACCTTGTCATGAAGCACCAAATGGTAGCGCTCCCGGAGTCTCAGCACCCCGAACAAATAAACGAGGTCCATCACCCGGATTATTGCTCCTATCACCGAGCAATAGGTCATCCCCTTGAAGACTGCTTCACCTTCAAAGACTGGGTCGAAGACCAGTATCAACAAGGCAAATTCGCTTTATCCAACAGCTGGAGGATAACTCCACCGCAAAAGCATGAGCCAAAGAGAACCTATACTATGAGGATATGACCAGCTCAACATCAAGGATGGAAGCGAACTCGTACCTGCTATGTGATAACACTCTCAAAGGAGGGAGGGCACGAGACTATAGATGATCCTTTCAAGTGCTTCATAAATAAAGATGAGGACGAGGTGATCTCAGAGTTTCCACCAGCACCAAAAGAGCTGAAAGATAGGATACACACTACGGCTGACAACCTAAGGAAAATTGATTTAGGGACAGAAAACGATCCGAGGCCAACATTCTTCAGTGAGCTGCTATCTAAAAAACAGGTCGCGTGCTGGGGAAACCACTGTAATTTTTTTTCTTGTTATTCTGGTTGAATTCTTATTAAATCCGGCAACCATAAAAGAAACCGCATTTTACATGTTTAACGATTATTGTGCGAGTTTTGTAAGGGAATCTGGAGTAACTGGAGCAAGGATTTAGAGATTCAGAGATTTCAAATTGGACCAAAGGAGTATAGGAGTGTGCTCAAGAAATTTTAGAAGAAGAACCTTCAAACAAGCGGTGGAACGGCGGTAATAGGGGGCATTTTGCGGCGGAACCACGGCTCCTTAGAGGAAGTACAGCACCAAAATCCTCTGGTATCTTTCTAAGATTTTTCTCTCTTCTCTAAGATCCAATACTCTGATTTTTATTGCAAGATTCTTTGCAAAAAAGCGCCGCTCAAAAATCTTTTTGCGTGTTTTGATTTCGGGTTGTTTTTGCATATTTTAAAATAAACTTTAAGGGGTAATAAACCCAAATTCAGATTAGGTGGGGATTTCATCACCCTTCCTAAGCCCCATAAATCACAAACGTGCATAGTATCATCCTACATGAATAAAAAATATCTAGACCAAGCCCCTAAGGACTGTCGCGCTCAATTAGGACAGAGGAGGGTCGTGGGTAATCTATTGCTTATCCGCATTTCTCTTTTGGTGTTTAGGCAAGTGTGACTAAGGAAAGTGGTTACTTAATTAGGCCCGCTATTTCGGTGATTCGTATAGCGGATCCCTCCTACTTACCTGGCACTTATCTGGCCATAAGAGTGATAAAAAGGTGCTAGAGGATTGATCCTGCGACTTGTCCTTCGGAAGTCTAAGAGCGGTCTAGTGACTTGACCTAGGAGACCCTAGTTTTAGGGGTTGATTGTGCATTTTGTGATTTGGTGAGTCATGCCTCAAGTCCATCTTTCAAAGCAAAACAACTTCCAAAATCCTAAAAGAACTTAAATCATTACCATCACCCTCTTTTCCTTTCACCTCTTCTAATGGGTAATCCAAACAGAAGAACTCTTGTCGAGCTTTGCTATCCAGAACCAAATATATCTTATTTTCATAACTGCTTCGGTACAAAATCCGACTATACTATGTCTTTAAGGGATATGATAGAGCAAGCGGAAAAGAACAGTTGGATACCTCACTCAAGATCCTATCAACCGCATCAAAATTCCATATCTTCTTATGTTGATAATCATTTTAAGGCGAGTGAGGGAACTTCGAAATGCAAGTCCATCGCTGAGCATATTGTGAAGGCTGAAAGTCAAAGTTTCAATCCTTTCACTAATCCAAAACCGTTAGGACAACAAACACCATCATTTACAGATGAAAATATTGATACTCATTTTGGGGAGAATATGACATGTTTTACACCCATGACCATTGCCGAACAAATAGCAATTGCCAGTCGCCAACTAGCCAACCAATCTCAATATTCTAAATATCCCAATGTTGATCCTAATCCTGCTTATGAAACTTGAGTTCACCCTTCTAATTCTTATCCACAGTACCAAACCTTCACACGCTCTCATGTTGACACTTATCTTGAGGCTAACGGGACAAATCAGAAATGCATGTCGATTGCGGAACACATTGAACTCGCCCGTAGCCAACAAGTAAGGGCATCTCTTCTACATTTCTCTTCAGGCTAATGCGGCAATCATAAACGCATGTTAATTGCTGAACACGTTGAACTTTCCCGTAGCCAACAATTAAACACTTCCCAACCATACTCATTTTCTTCACCTTATCTAGACAGTACTTCTGAAAATGAATTAGAAAGTTCCACGTTTCAAAGAGAATCCTTCATTGGAACTTCTTCACAACCCATGTCTAGTTTTAAAGTAGAGTTGGAATTGAGTAGTGAATAAGAACAAGAGACCCTTCAAAGTCAAACCGAAACCAATTCTTTTGATCTCGACACTTTCCATCCTGCACCCCAACCAAATATATTCAATGTTCAACTGCTTCATAGTCTAAGTGATGAGGTGCCTGAGAATAACATGTTTGACTTTGCTAATAGTGAGTGTGAAAGAGAGCTTGACACCATTTCAAATCAAACCGATCCTTATTCGACTACACTTGATATTTCAAACCTTCCAATTCCATCAAGTGAACCAAGTGATTTATCGATTGAGGCTAGTATAATTGATGAATTCTTGAATACCTATTCGTTTGATTTGATCGAAGGTGTTAGTGAGAGCGGTGATAAGAATCTCGTTGAAGATGAACCCGTTATGTTGGATGAGCTGGATTCTCCTACCCATCATGTCCCTTCTGTTGACTATGAACATCTTCCTGTGCAATTAACCGATCCTATTCTTATCACCGACCTATCCGACAAGCCGAACGCTATTTGGCCTTCATCTCCCACATCTGGTTCAATAATGCTCGACACCTAAATTTGTTCACCCATTTTATCACCCACTTTCTTTGTCTCTTCTAATCTTCTTTCAACTCCACCGAGTTTTGATGAATCACACTCCGACATTTCGAGTTCTATGATTCTTAAAAGATCACTCGATTTAGATTTTTTTGAGGAGGAGGGAGACAATCATTAATCTCCTACTTCTATAATTTATAACGAATCAAGTGTTTTGAATCTTGGTGCACATAAGAATGACCTTGGAACTTTCAATCGTCCTAGTGAATCTGCATATTCCATCAATATAGATATTGATGAAATTATTACTCGGATCATTGATAAAAGTTTTGAAGACATTTCCGCCGAAGAAATCACATTCCTAAAAGACATGGATGTTGTGATGATTCAACCTCCACCCGAAGAAGTTGAACCACCACCCTTTCTTTTTATCATGTACGAGAATGCAAATATTCCACTCATTTTTAAACATTCACATTCTCGTTTTCTTCAACCATCACTGTTTCGTCTCTACCAACAGAGACGTAAACCCGAGCTATTATGCCTCCTACCTCCATACTTCTTCACATCTATGATCTTCTACCAACCATGTTGTTACATCGATAAAATTTTCGAATGGTTGGTATTGACTTTTCGTCTTTGTAAAGTTTTGCATAGACCAATAACCTTACCCCCTTCTTATAATTTTAAATGTTTAATATTGTTTCACTCAAGTTTAGGGGGGGATATTTTGGCTCTTGAAAGAACAAAATTTTTACAAAATTGTGAGCCAAAAATAAGTTTGGGGGAGGTTTTCACTATCATTATTTCTTATCCCCGTGACTAACTTGTGCTCCCAAGTCTACAGGTTTTAAGTTTAACAGATGACATCAGTGAGGACACTGCTGCAAATGGGTTTGGGGGAGATTTGTGCTTATTCACGCATCAATTTTTTTGCATTATACTCAATAAAAGCATAATTTTTTTGATAATGAAATTTAGAAAGTGAAAAATACATATGATAGGAAGGAAAAGTTTAAGAAAAGCAAGAAAATTAGATGTTTTATAACAATGCTAGTAATAGGTAGTCATGAGTTGTTGTCTCATGGGTTAGTAAGATGAGGGGAATTACTAATCTGAGAATAGAAATAAGACTGAATAATAGTCCATATTCTTGAGTCCAAACATCTGAACGTTGATATCCTACTATATGCAATTGCACCTTGAAACTTGGGATAGTAGAGGATACCTTGAAATGCTCTTGTCTAAAAGCCTTAGTATGAAGGAAAATAAATATACAAATAAAAATATAAATGAAAAAAATGGTGAAGAAAAATGAACACTTATTTTGTAATTATTTAAGGCAGCATAAAAAAATATAGCGAGGATGCTTTATCACCTAGTACCTTAGACCAACTGTTTTGGGAGTTACTGCTAAGACTTGGGTGTTGCAAGACGAGAATATTACTAATTACTCCTAAAAGAGTGAGCACATTTGGTAATTGATTGGTTAGTACCTCAAAAAGTATTAATGGTCGCAAGAAGAATGTGTGAGCAACTCCATCTGAAATATTCACTGGCTAAAAAGTACTAAGGAAGATGTATAAGTGTATGATAGCTTGAATTGAATTCTTTAAGTGTAAGGATGTATTTTACACACACGTAGGGGTATATGATCGATATTTTGAAGAAAGGTAGGGAGGAAGACTAAAGGTGATGTTTTATTGAGAGATGATGTGATTTTTGACATCTTTTCATTACTATTAAGATAGGGCTCATGGCTACTAAAAAGCTAATGTAGTTTGAAACTCTTATTTTCAAAGTCTTTCTTTTATATATTCTTTAATTTTGTATATAACTTTCATTATCTTTCTTTTATTATAGGATTTTGTGGGTGTAATCCGCTGAAAACCCTCAGGAGACAACACTCCTCCTACTAAGGACACCTAGAGGTTTAAAGGCATATTGCACGTGCTCAGTGCAATCGTGTTGCTTACGAAATTGTTCTAGGTTTTTCTTTTTCTTCTTCTTTTCTTTAATAACTAGTTTGCTCGGGACGATCAAAATTAAGTTTGGGGGTATTTGATTAGTCTGAAATATTGCACATTTGAATGATTATTTTCCCCACCATTGTTAAGTTCTAAAAGGTGTTTATTATAATTATAGAACATATGAGGGTTTATGTGTGAAAAGTTTATTATCATATGTTTCTACATTATAATTAATATAATGAGGGAAAATACATGCATATAATATTTAAATGAAATATTGTAATTAAAATATGCATATCATATCAAATTTTCCTAATCAATATTATTAAAGATTTAATATCATATAAAATGGTTAGGATGATATCTCAAATATAAAAAATACTACTAACACTATGAATTGAGATATTGTGCAGATATGAGCTCAGGGTTGGAATCCTCGAGATCCGAGATGTCGAAATAAAATCTGCCGATAAATTGAAGCAAATCATAAACGGTAGAGACTCAGAGTATGATTTTCAAAATCCAGATATCGAAGAGATATACACATGTCAACAGAAGAGTCCACAAGAAATCCCATGACCTGATACCACTATAACGCCGCGATTGGGTGGCCAAACCCCATGATATGCGGCTTATCCGCGGCCTCCTTATGGCCGTAGGAATTGGGATTTTTTTAATGTGATCTTATCCGCATATCTTAACATCTGGCAACTAGGGTTCCTAGTTTTGGGACTATATAAGGGACCAAGAGCTTCACATAAAGAAATCATCAGCGGAAGAGATCAAGAAGTCCAAGACGATCCATGCATCCGAGTTGATCATCAGCTGTTCATCTACTTCCAACAAGATAGAGATCGAGAGCAAAAACTAGGGTTCTTGTACTCTACTTTAAAGGGATTTTTACATGATGTTGGGTTACGCCAGCGCTCCGGCCATCAATCCGTGGCCAAATGCGGAATAAAAACTTTTAGAAACCGGCACTAACGGAACCCTAATCGACGGATCGTACCATTAACCCTACACTAGCATATGTAAAGGAGTTTAGAGAGGTTATACCGATCGATCCATGTCCTTCGGTCTTCAACCTCTGTCCCAAGCTCCTCGCGGCTTCCTCGATCAAGTTTGATCTCCGGTCTCCCCACATCGAAGAAGATCTATGTTGAGGGTTAGTAATACGGGCTCCGACCTCTAAACCGAAGCAACTCGGGTATCTACTTTGCTAGCCTAGATAGCCAAGATGAAGTAGAGTGTGTGTTCATATCAGAAAAATACATTTTAATACCGCTCATTCTTTATCTATTTTGTTATATATCGGTACTATTAACCGGTGTTTTCTCAGTAATACAGATTACAGGTATTCGTGACAAAATACTAGAAATACATCCAGAATCATGGATATTACATTTGTGAGCTGACACTGCAACCAGAACTGCAAACCGATCAAGAATCAAAGAGTTTTTGTAAATAAACTAGTGTACACACATTTTGATCCAACACATGACAAGTTGTGCACTAGCTCTTTGATATCTTTGACCTAGTGGGGGGCTGCCCAATGTAAGGAGCAAGTGGGCATAGTGTGATGTGCATTCAATGCATAAAGTAGTGATGTGACCAAAAGATTCAAGTTTCCCTCCAAACTCTGAAGACAAACCAGGTTATTTTTGACCAAGCAAACAACATCAGAGTGATGTAGGGGAACACACAAACCAACACACCAAATATGAGCCAAATAGCTCGGAATAGTCCCAAGCACATGCATGCCAAAACCGGCCAAACAGTGCCCAAATGCCCCCAGTTTTCTACGGTGCATCCCCTGCTGCCACCTCATCATAATGTTATTGTTTGTTTAATCTCTTTTTTTGCCTATAAAAGCAGAATGAGGCAGCAAGAGAGAAGGGTCTCACATTGTATTTTTCATTTTACCCTTCAACTCTTTTGTTTTCTTTTGTTCTCTTGTATATAGCTAACCCCTTGAGTTTTTTGCCTTAACTTGATCTTGCAACCTCTTCTTCGAGCTTGCAAGGTTAAGCTTTCGTTATTGCACTCAAGGGTTGTATCATTACTTTGGTATGAATAAAGCTTTCTCTTTGTGCCTTCATTTCACCTTGGGATCTTTATCATCACTTGATCTTGCAATCTCTTAATTGAGCTTGCAAGTTTAAGTTTAGGTATTTGATTCCATGGTTTGTTATGTGCTCTTGGGTTCCTAGTTCTCTTTATCTTGCAATTTATTACTTGCTTTACTTTCTTGCAATTTATTATCATGTAATTTACTTACTTGTAATGATCTTTTCTTTTCTTTGTTTCTCCTTTCTTTTCCCCTTTTGGTTTGTTCTTGTGATGGTTGTGAATATGTGTTGTTAGGAAAAGAATACGATATTGTAAGTTAACGTTCCGTTTCTCATTTCCTTTTCCCGTATTTTCCATTGAAACTCCGTTCAAACCTTACGCAAGCGCTCCGTTAGGCACCCTACCCTACCAAGGTATCGGTGATTCCTAACCGTGACCGGTAGCGTTCGGATTGGCCGGAGGCGAAAGCAAGAGACAAGAACGGACGGACAAGGGTCAATAAGCCGGATCCATGAATACCGTGTTTAAGCACCCCAATCCACGTTGTTGCCGATTGCTCTAGCTTCAATCGTTAAGTTCGGCTCAAAGGTTTTAGTGCGGATTTCGTTAACTTACACTATTTTATCTTTTCCTAACAACTTTATACTTTGCATATAACACTTAGGATAGATATGAACAATTCCTCCCACACGCATTAACTCGTGAGAACAAGAACGTAAAACGCTCCGTCTCCCTGCAGACGACCCGTGCTCATCGCGGCTAGCTACAAAGCGACACCGTCTTGATCGCGGTTAGATTTTAGAACTTCAAAACATGACACGCCAAAAGCGTGCGATCAAATGGCGTCATTGCCGGGGAGACGGTAGCGTTTTAATTCTTGTTATTTTGGGTTAATCATTGTACATCTCATTTATACAACTAACCCTATTTTCAAAACAGCATAAAAATTTCAAAAACCAAAACCAAAACACTAACTTTGCTAACTTGATTTTGCTCTCTGGATTTCTTACCTGCTTGCACTCTGTAACTAAACATAAAATACAAACAATAACAGTGAGATGCCTATAGAACAGTGGGAACATAGAAGAAGTTTGGAGCCCATCCGCCACAAAGTGGCCGGCGACATACCTCCTTTTTCCGAGCTAGCCGGCCTGTTCACCACATTCCGCCTCCAAGCTTTCCTATGTGCTCCATTGTTCTGTTTTTGTCCCATTTTTTTATTGTTTGTTTTTTTATAATTTTTAGTGTGCAGGTAATTGGGCATTCGTATCGCTTTTCCGCACTAATATCCATTTTTTCCGACATTTGTAGATTTTGCGGAATTCCGAACGGCGATTGTGGGGAGCAAAGTGTACATTCCAAGCTAAGGTGATTGCGAAGTACGGTGCCAAAGATCCGGGTAGTTTGACCCGCGCAAGAGAACTTTTCAAGCTTACCGGATTTGATTCAACGGGGGTTTCCTAACCCAAAAACTTTACGGTAAGTACTTTACTAACACCTTCTTCTCAAATCCGACGCATCCAATATAACAACTTTGCAGGATTCTTTGCAAGTTCGCTGGAAAACGCTAAACTTGACTAACCCGTATTTGTTGCAGTGCCAAGCGTAAACTAAAAAACAATTGTTTGATTCTTTGAATAATTTTTTTTATTGAATTGCGCATTGCATACATTAATACGGACTTAAGGGCAAGAGAACCCCACAAAATGCGGTAAAGGATTTCATCACCTTTTCCGTAGCCCACAAATCACGAAAATAAGCATAATGATTACCCGCACAAATTTTAAAAGAAACTAGACATTAAGCCTTTAAGGACTTCGCGCTCACTAGGAGAAGTTAACTGTGTTTAGAACATCGCTTAATGGTATATCGTTCCCGGGGTGTCTAGGAATGTGTTCACGGCGAAACCGCCAAAAGTGAAAGGGTTATTTAATTAAGGACCTACGCGAAAGCGTCGGAAAACTTCCCCTTATCTCTGCACTTACATGGTCTCGTGATCAGTAAATCTTGAGCCCGTTTCTCGACACAGATTTACTTCGACAATCAAGTTCTTGAGCAGGTCTGGTTGACCTAGGTGGACCCTAGACCGATTAGGTGCGTGGTATATTTGTGTCGTGATTGTTTTTGTCCATAGTCTTTTTGTGTGTATATTTCATTCTTTTAACTAACTAAAAAATAAACAAAAAAAAACACATTCTTTTTCCCTCCTTTTCTCTTCTTCTTCCTCTCATCATATCATGGGTACCCCACCTCGAAAAACTCTTGCCGAATTTTAGTACCCACAACCAAACATTACTTCTTACGGTTTTTGCTTTGGTCAAACATCGAACGATCCCTCCATGCCTAAACTTTCTTTGAAAGATCGGATAGACGCGTCTAGGACAAATAATTGGACTCCACAATCCACTCTGTATCAACCGTTTCAACCTTCCCCACCTTCGTACGTTGATACCCCTTTTGAGAGTCCTGTTGTAACTCCAAGACCTATGTCTATTGTTGAACGTATTGAACAATCTCGTAGCCGATCTTTCACTTCTTTCCCCACTTCAAATTCTTGGGATCAACAATTCCATTCACCTTCTTATCCAAATGTTGATCTTACTTCTCTCCAACCATTCAATTCCAACCAGTCCTACCCGACTTTTACACCTTCCCTAGAAATTGCTTCTGAATAGCCTTTTGGGAGTTTCCAATATCCAAACGAGTTTGATTGTTTTACTGAAACCCCTTCACAACCCATGTCTAGTCTGGAACAGTCGTTAGAAGACTTTCGGGTAGCGTCATACCAATAGATGATGGATTTGAATGCGTCCATGGCCGCCCTCATACAACCTAGTGACCCGGTAGCTAGTTTCCAACTGGATCCACATTTTCTAATGTATGATGAGGTGGTAGGACAGGTTGAAAATTTGAGTGCTGAGAGTGAGTTGTACACCCTTCCGAATCAAACCTACCAATCCCAAATTGAATTCCACAACTCCGGTTTTGAATGTCTATCGAGTATTCCAAACGATTCATCGATTGAAGATAGAACGGTTAATGAGTTGTGCGACTTTGTAGTGTTTGATTTACCAGATTATGAAGGGTCCATGTCAAGTGAAACCACACCAAATCCTTTTGACCTCTACATCTCCACTCTAGAACCACAATTGATAGAAATCCATGCTTTTGATGAGGTGTCTGAGAAATTTGATTTTCACTTGATTGAGGATATCGACGCTGGGGATATTTCGGATGATGAACCCGCAGTTTTGAATGAGTTTTTCTCTCCAATTCATCATCCCGAGTCCTTAAATGTTTTTCCTTAACTTCATATGCGTCTTGATTTTGAAGAGAATTGCATGGATAAGCTGAATTTTGAGGATAGCTTTGAGGATGAACCAGTTTTAATTGATGAGTTGGAGTTTCTAATTCATCCTATTCCTTTCATTGACCGTGTACACCCTCCTGAACCTTTAACCGATAACCTTCCTCAATCACTCCCCTTCATTCTTTCCATCGTTCCGACCTTACAAGACATCGTATCACTTTCATTTCCAGTTTCTGGTTTAGCAAGTTCGGCTTACCCATGGTTTCTCACGAATCTTGAAGGATTTGACCCAATTTCTCGCCATATTGATAGATTAGTACAATCCATCTTTTCACATCAATCATTACAGATTGTACTAATTTATTCAATCCATTTCAACCCGCAAGTTCGTATTCCACTTCTTTCTCCCTTCCGCCATTCTTCTCCTCCGCCGAGACCGGACACCGCTTCTATCCCCATATGGTCTCGCGTGTTTCTCATTTCTTTTCTCTACACTCCGTTCTTGCACCAACCGCCACTTTATAACGATAAAATCTTTGAATGGTTGGTGCTCACTTTTGGCCTTTGTAAGGCCTTGTTTAGCTTGATACTGTGTTCTCTCCCCTTAACTCTGAACTTTAACGCTTAAACAGTTGAAACATTGTTTCGCAAAGTTTGGGGGGACCTTTTTGTGTATATATTTTTGTTTTTCTTTCTTTTTTTTGTATAAAATTTTCTTTTAGGGAGCGTCGACAATTTTGACCCTCTTAGTGTAGCCTGACGGTGAGGGCACTGTCAAGTTTAAGTTTGGAGGTGTGCTCGGTAAGCTTTCTACCTTCGCATTCATGTGTATATTTTGCATTTGCATACCTATTTAAAAACCAACAAAAATCGAATTTTTTCCAAAAATATAAAAATTTGTCTTCAAGTTAGTTAATAGAGTAATTTAGATTTTTATTCCGAAAGTTTAGTTGATACGTTAGAAATAACTAAATCCTAGGCTTAGGAATTGAAAACCCTAAAAATAACCCACATTCTGTTTAACTTTGGTAATTATACGTCCTTACAGCATTTTTTGAAAAATAGGTAATCTTGAGTTCAGTTCTTGAGTTAAGTCGAAATGAAGGGAAAGTATTGAAGATTTACTGAAAAATAGTTTCTATTCTTGAGTTCAACTTAGAAAGTATATACCCTACAAACTGCACATACACGCACCTTGAAACTTGGGATAGTAGAGGATACCTAGAAATACTCTTGCCTGAAAACCTAGTACGAAAGAAAAAATGGTATTTAAAGCTAAACACCAAAAGAGCATCATTGAAAAATATATCCGGTCTTAAAAAATAAAAATAAAAGAAAAAGAAAAAGAAAAAATAAGAAATAAAGTCAAGAACTGAAAACTGCTATTTACGCTTTAAACCTCACACATTCAGTAATCAGCTGTTAGTGCCTCAAGAAGCATTTATAGTCGCATGAAAGGTGTGTGAGCATCACCGTCCATCATTAATGAAAAGAAGTAGTATTAGGTATTAGGGCAAGGGTACTATAGCTTGAATTGAATTCTTGAGTGTAGGGGTGAAAATTTACACACACGTAGGGGTATACAATCGATGTTTGGAGGAAAGATAGAAATGAAGAATAAGACTTATCTTTTCTGTAAAGTTGATAAAAATCCCTGATTTAAGACCGCACTTTAGAAGGAAAACTCAAGAGATACCGAGATCTTTCTAAACTTTTTTGGAATGTATATGATCTAAGGTTAAATATATATGAGGTGTGAAAAATAAGGGTTGGATATTTCTAACTTAGTATAATAGAGTTTCTAATGTAGATACTAAACTGTAGGAGTATAATCAATGTTAACTTATGAAACTAACTTGACAAGATTTTGTGGGTAGTATCCGCTGAAAACCCTCAGGAGACAACACTCCTCCTACTAGGGATACCTAGAGGTTTAACGGCTTGTTGCACATGCTCAGTGCAATCGCGTTCTCTGCGAAAGTGAAGATAGGATTTTGTTTTGCTCGGGACGAGCAAAAGATAAGTTTGGGTGTATTTGTTCATATCAGAAAACTGCATTTTAATACCGCTCATTCTTTATCTATTTTGTTATATATCGGTTCTATTAACCGGTGTTTGCTCAGTAATACAGATTATAGGTATCCGTGACAAAATACTAGAAAAACATCCAGAATCACGGATATTACATTTGTGAGCTGACACTGCAACCAGAACTGCAAACCGATCAAGAATCAAAGATTTTTTGTAAATAAACTAGTTTACACACATTTTGGTCCAACAGATGACAAGTTGGAACTAGCTCTTTGATGGCTTTGACCTAGTGGGGGGCTGCCCAATGCAAGGAGCAAGTGGGCATGGTGTGATGTGCATTCAATGCATAAAGTAGTGATGTGACCAAAAGATTCAAGTTTCCCTCCAAACTCTGAAGACAAACCAGGTTATTTTTGACCAAGTAAGCAACATCAGAGTGATGTGGGGGAACACACAAACCAACACACCAAATATGAGCCAAATAGCTCGGAATAGACCCAAGTACATGCATGCCAAAACCGGCCAAACAGTGCCCAAATGCCCCTAGTTTTCTACAGTGCATCCCCTGCTGCCACCTCATCATAATGTTATTGTTTATTTAATCTCTTTTTTTGCCTATAAAAGCAGAATGAGGCAGCAAGAGAGAAGGGTCTCACATTGTATTTTTCATTTTACCCTTCAACTCTTTTGTTTTCTTTTGTTCTCTTGTACATAGCTAACCCCTTGAGTTCTTTGCCTTAACTTGATCTTGCAAACTCTTCTCCGAGCTTGCAAAGTTAAGCTTTGATTATTGCACTCAAGGGTTGTATCATTACTTTGGTATGAATAAAGCTTTCTCTTTGTTCCTTCATTTCACCTTGGGATCTTTATCTTCACTTGATCTTGCAATCTCTTAATTGAGCTTGCAAGTTTAAGTTTAGGTATTTGATTCCATGGTTTGTTATGTGCTCTTGGGTTCCTAGTTCTCTTTATCTTGCAATTTATTACTTGCTTTACTTTCTTGCAATTTATTATCATGTAATTTACTTACTTGTAATGATCTTTTCTTTTCCCCTTTTGGTTTGTTCTTGTGATGGTTGTGAATATGTGTTATTAGGAAAAGAATACGATATTGTAAGTTAACGTTCCGTTTCTCATTTCCTTTTCCCGTATTTTCCATTGAAACTCCATTCAAACCTTACGCAAGCGCTCCGTTAGGCACCCTACCCTACCAAGGTATCGGTGATTCCTAACCGCGACCGGTAGCGTTCGGATTGGCCGGAGGCGAAAGCAAGAGACAAGAACGGACGGACAAGGGTCAATAAGCCGGATTCCATGAATACCGTGTTTAAGCACCCCAATCCACGTTGTTGCCGATTGCTCTAGCTTCAATCGTTAAGTTCGGCTCAAAAGTTTTAGTGCGGATTTCGTTAACTTACACTATTTTATCTTTTCCTAACAACTTTATACTTTGCATATAACACTTAGGATAGATATGAACAATTCCTCCCACGCGCATTAACTCGTGAGAACAAAAACGTAAAACGCTCCGTCTCCCTGCGGACGACCTATGCTCATCGCGGCTATTTACAAAGCGACACCGTCCTGATCGCGGTTAGATTTTAGAACTTCAAAACACGACACGCCAAAAGCATGCGATCAGTGTGTTTGTGATTACTTTGTCTCAATGCACCCAAGGATTCTCAACTCATGAAAGGGTTTGGATGGAGGTTGAAGAAGATGCCATGGGAGAAAAGTGTGATCTTGAAAGCTTGGCAAAAGAAAAAGGCTTCTCAAGAAAAAGAAGTGGCTGCCTCTTTCATTTGGTGTTGTGTTGTGAGATATTGGTTGTGAGCAACTAAAGAAAATCACCTCAAAAAAAAATATCCTAAGCTTACAACAAATATCTTACATTACAAACCAAAACCCTAGCATGTCACCCATAACCCACCATGAGTCATACCCATGTGGTATGCATGAACCAAAGCTAAACATGTAACACCTTAGATTTACGATTAGTGTTAATTAAGCGATAATACGAGTTTTTAGTAACAAGTTTACCAAAATAGTTTTCACATATTTTACAAAAATTAATTAATATTTTATTATTATTTTTTTCGGGCTTGCACACACTTGTGCATGTTAACCTAGGGTTAATTAGGGTTAACTATGCTTAAGTAGCCATGGCACCTTAACCCCATTCCATTAATTTTTATGTAATTATTTAAATTATTTAGTTTTAAAATATAAAAGGGTTTAAAATTGGGTTGACTTGAGACAGAGAGAGAGGGTTGACATGCAAATGATGAAGTATGGGGTGCATTTAATAAGGAGGGAGAAGGGGGCATGGCTCACTCTAACCTCACACCTTCATTTCCTTCACATCCCACTCTCACACTCTCATTTCTCTTAACCCCCATACGCTCTCATTCTCTCATCCTCACTTATTCTTCATCTCATTTCCTCTTCCCTAAACCGAACCCTACCGAAAATCAATCCCAAGCAAATCTTCACAAAACTTCATCTAAACCCTTCACATGCCTAGCTAAACCCAAAAGATGACTTGGAGCATGGAAAGCTAGGATTTTTGAGCAAGTGTGGATAGGTAATGATCTATAACTGTTAATTAGGTGTTTATTATATTGTGTTGCTTATTAGTTGTTGTTTAGAACACTAAAACTTTAGTTTTGTGTACATATCGTATTTTTAGTGCTATTTTAGAGTGTCTGTGATCTGCTGTCACCACGAGTTGTTACTGGAAAATCTAGCAATGTAGTAGTGTTGTACAAGAGGCCTTGAGTGTTCACCTGAAACCCGAACCCAATCCCACCTGTTTTGGCCCACGGCAATTGATGAATTTCCGGCGAGCTCAGATTTTTGGGAGCCTGGGAAGTTGCGATATTTAGGGTATCTGTCTGTAGGTATTTTGGGGTGTTTGGTACTGCTAGATTTTTATATATTGACAGTAGGTAAAATCTGGGACCACTTAGCTAATTTTAGGCGTTTCGACAAGGTGCGATACGATTGATCAGACGTAGTTTAAGTGTTGCTGGTAGCTTACAGTCGTGGACTGGTTTTGATGATGTCACTACATATGTTAGCCGCTAAGCGAACCCTTTTGTGGCTTAAGAGAACCGATTCGTTAATTGGCGTTGTGTTCGTCTATTATTGCGTAGTTTGATAAATCTACGCGTTATTATGTTGTGTGTTAATAGGATTGCAGGCAGGGAATTCGGACGCTGCGAAGAAAGGAAAGCAGGTGGTTGGATTTACCTAGCTCGAGTTCATCGGTGAGTAGATTTAACATCTACGGGGAAATCGCCCGTATGACGTTAAGCGTCAGGGCTAGATATGATATTATAGCCGCACGTTTTTATGCATATATGTTGATTGTGCATGAGCATCATTGCATACCTTTACTTTTTGTGACTTGACTTAGTACCTAGTGGACATTGCACCATTACTGACGGTTCATGTTGCGTGAGCACTAAATTGTATGCTACACCCATACCGTCTGTAATTGCCATGACATACACAACCTATACACATATGTGGTATTGTATTCATTATTGATATTGATGCATTGATTCTTGTTCTATTGCGCATATGAAATGCATCGTGCATACATAGCTATATATACACCTTTATATGAGGTTGCATTTGATTTTGGAGAAATTGGGAACCGCATGATATATTTAAAAACTTGATTCATTTAAAAGAGTGGTTTTCCCTTGATATGATCATATTATTGTTTTATGTTGCATACATCATATTTCATGGATTTACGCATTGAGATATGGATTTCATGTGATTTATGGATTTGAGAACCGTGGGGATATTTCAAGAAAATATGCACTGTTTTGAAAACCCGGTTTCTCTTGATATGATATTTCGATGCATCCAACATGAGTTTTCTCGGTTCTTAGACTTGTGTTAGAATCCCGATTCGATGAGCTGGATGATTTGTTTGCGGGTTCATGGTGGACCCGGTATGGTATCTCGGGGCAAGAAAAGGATGTTGTGCAGTAGACGATGAGCCTGACAGAGGGACTACTACGTACCAGTGATTGGTTGGACCTGGCGGTTATCCAGAGAATACCGACCAGAGTCGTTATATGGATATGGGCCGATCCGGATTGACAGAGCCCATGGGACGATCCGGACTGACGGAGCCCAAGTTATGTGGATTTACGTGTCGATATTGGACACGAGTTTTCATGATGTTTTTGAGTGCCGATGTTGGGCGCTCAGGTTCCATGACATTTGCAGGATATGAGGGCCGATCAGAGTGACGACGCCTGAGGTATTGGGATTTCGGGCGTCGTTGATGGACACCGGGATTTTCCACGATGATGATTCATTGATGATGTTATATTTTATCCCACAATCAGGATTTATTAGATATGCATTGTTTCATGTATTCGTAGTACCTGATGATGTACGTTGATCATGATTGTTGCATATCCATATTGTCATACTTATGCCATCAGATTGCATGTTATAGATTATCGCTGTACGTGCATACCTGCGATTATCTTTATGATGTTAATTACTATTCATGAGTTGGCAATTCACCCCTGTTATGCCACAGTGTTTTATAGGCTTGACCCTCAGAGTAGTCACGGCAGGGCTTCTTATTGTATCTTTTTTCAGTGGATACCGCTATGGTTGGCTGTGACCCGTTTTGCTGTAGGTGGGTTGCGGTTATCCGATTATATCCCTTGTATCTCTTATTGTATCTAGTACACTCCATCTACTTGTTAGTTGTATGTATGCCCTAGAGGCCATTATTGTATATATGATGTATATTATAGTGGATGCTTGGACATATATAGAGAGGACTTTCTTGCTCGACATGATAGTATGCAATCTGGTTGCTCTTTATCTTAACATGTATACTTGTCTCTTTATACTGTCTCATGGTTGCATGTTGGTAAAGCATTTAGGATGTGCACTTGATGACCAGGATTATGCAGATCATACTAGTGGGGCCATGGTAGTCCATAAGTTCATCCTTTAATGTTCCTAGTCGTGGGTGTATCGAGACAGGGCATCGATATACAAGAGTAAACTAGCGTATGCGCTTCTCGACCCATGAGATGTGCGATGGATTATCCCATATCCATTGGTGTTTGACATCATAGATGGTATACGGGTGCTCAGTGGAGACTGGGTACACTGGACAGACTCGCCGAGAACTCCTAGATGGTATTACACCTGACGTCAGATAGTAGTTCTCTGCTGATACCGGTAAGGTTAGTCTGTAGACCCGAGATCGTCAGAGAGTCTTGTGTGATTCCCACTGTGCTTTGATTTCCACCTTATCACATTCAAGAGGATATGGAAAACGATGGTTTTTGGGTAGAGTTCCGAGTCACATGGAGGCAATGAGCGATAGGAGGGGATTTCGTCTCTCCCGGTATTGGGGGTAGATGTCGTGCAGTGCTCGATTGGCTATAACTAGAAGTCCCTGGCCAGGGATGATTTAGAGATTTACTGGTAAGTGTTATCAGTAGTTTCTCGACCCGTTATGAACCTCGTATCGGCATGACTTATTGAGTTATTGGGGTCTGACGTTTACCACCCTAGACTTGATATGCGACAGATCAGACGAAGAGACCGGACTGTACAGTAGTGTTACTGACTGGCTTTATAGGAGCTAGAGCAGGCTTTCTTGTTGATCTTCTGATCGCTCAATACCCAGGTAGCCGTTACGTCCAGCTAGTACCGCTGACGGCTTGTGGGAGCTTGATATGATCATCACCCACTGCCGGCGTATTGACGAGTCTTTAGAGTCCTACACAGAGATTTTACTGGCTCAGGCAAAACGAAGTAGGAGCACATATGTGATATGTGCGGGACTGAGATTAATACGAGTATCTCATATTCTATTCTCGCGATATTTGTATCGGTCGGTTATATGTGATATAACCGGGTTATCGAATCAAGTGTTGATTCGATAAGTTGATACTTATAATATTAGTCGGTTATATGTGATATAGCCGGATTATTAAATCAAGTGTTGATTTGATAATTTAGTGTATAATTGTATATTTGATATACTAGTTTACATTAACTAATATTAGCTCACTTAAGCATTTATTTTTCTCACATGTGCACATTTAATATATATGAGATATATATTAATTGTGTTTTATTATGTGTCATGGTTGTTGATACATGCAACATGGGTGTATGAGACTTACACCATGATAAAGATAATGTAGGGTTTATTTATTTATGGTAATTCAATTATTAGTTGGAAATTTGTTACATGGCATGAAGCTTTGAGAAGCTTTGAGACCCATTGACTTAGTCCATTAGTTTTGTCTTACACCAGATATTTGTTAACCCAACCATTATCAAAACTCATGGTTAAGTCTCTACATGAGTAATATTAGATATTTTCTCATCCATGGTTGCCATTCACTCTCTCATCCATTATCATCATCTTCTTCCTCAAGCTCAAGAGAGAGCTCACTAGGTTTTGTTAGAGAGCTTAAAAATAGTGTGAAAATCAATTCTAAAGTGAGCAAAAATCCTGCTTCATCATCCTCTACTAGAGTAGCACTTTAGTATAGGGTGTTAGCTTCACTAATCTCACATTTGTGAAGAGGTAGCTTAGGTAAGTGTCTTCTCGACGTAGATCATCTTCGGCCTCGAAGACTTCAACCAAGTTCGTTCTTTTCTCCTTGTGAAGCCATGCTAGAGTCTGGAAGACCACTACTTGGAGCGAAGGGACTACTACAAGGAGCTAAAGAAGTGAAGGACCGGACTACAAAGGTTGTAATCTCTAATCACTTAGTTGTAAAGTAGTTTACAATTTGTTTCGTATGATTCTCTAGTTAAAGATTCTAGTTTTGGGTTCTTTAAAACGGCAAATTTTTGAAAATGGCATGGACGATACCTCCCGAAACTTTACTGTCGTTCATAGGAACCCTACAGTGGTATCGGACCTAGCTAGAGAATTAGATGGATTGTGTAGGATTACGAAACCGAAACAACTCCGAAACTTGAAACGAGATTACCCAGTTTCTGTCGATTTTATAGAGTGCTCTAAAAATTTTTCAAACAACTGCAGAATGATATTTGAGACATTTAATGAACACAGAAGAAATTTGAACTCAATTGGCCGGATTTTGGCCGAGCACTTGGCCATGAAATCCGAGCAGGCCAGCCGTACAGGGTGTTCTGGGCTTCAATTTTTTTTGTGTTCTGGTCTCTGGGTTTTAGTGTTTCAGGTGTTGTTTGTTTTTGCTAATTTTCATGTGATGTTAACTTTCTGTAAAGGCAACTCGAAGTGTTTCATAGTCGTAATTCTAACAGTTTTTCGGGTTATTTTAGATAGTGTTAAAAAGTTCGATCGGATATCAAATACCCACTTTAACCCTTGCCGGAAATTTTCCAAGTGTTGGATTTTTCCTTAGTTTAAAACTTTCAGAAATTCATGCAAGCGATATTGTCGACCCTCTAGAAAAACGAAAATTTAACTCGATTATGTGACCGTCAAATCCGCCACTAAACGCTAGGGTTTGTGGTAGTTCAACGGTGCCACATTTGAGGCATTGGTTGACCCTTCTACTGCTGGTTCATAGGAGCTGTGGCATGTACTGAGTGTCTTTAAACTATGCTCAAATGTTGAGTTTTTTGGGAAATTCTGGGTGTTTGTTGATTCGATCGAAATGTTTAACGTCGTCTAGCTTTTTCTGGAATGTGATATAATATGTGGAATTCATATAGTTAGGCATGAAATCCAAAGTATGTGATATTTTGGGTTTATGATGTCTAAGGTTATTATGGATTCCAAATGTTGTAGTTTGACATTTTCTCTTCTGCGACCGTAAGTGTAATATGTGGTGTATCACCAGTTTCGTTGCTATATATCAACGACAATTGGGATACGCATATTTACTTACGTTGATGACATGTGATGTTTGTTGGATATATGTATGCTCTAGAGGCCATTATATGATAGTGGATGTATTTATACATGTATATATATTCAGTGTACATTCTTTCTCGACATGATACTATGCTATGTGGTTCTTCTTTATCTGACATGTTGACTTGATCATGCTTTTATTCATTTACACATGTTGATAAAGCCATGAGGATATTTGCTTGACTACTGTGATTATGATGGAGATCATACTAGTGGGACGTCTGTAGTTTATAAGCATATCCTGAAATGTCCCTAGTCATAGGTGTATCGAGATGGGGCATCGATATACCAGAGTAGACTAGCATATATGATACTAGACTCATATGATGGGCGATGGATATTCCCATATCCATTGATGTTTGACATCGAGATCATATACGGGTGCTCAGTGGAGACTGGGTACACTTGACGGACTCACCGAGAACTCCTATATGGTATTATATCTATTGTCGGATAGCAGTTCTCAGGTGACACTGGTACAGGTTAGTCTGTAGACCCGAGATCGTCATAGAGTCTTGTGTGTTCTCACACTGTACTTTGATTACCACCCTACCACGGCTCTACTGAGTCCTGCAAACAGGTGGCTTTTGGGTACAATCCCGAGACACATGGAGACAGTGAGCGATAGGAGGGGTTTCATCTCTCCAGGTATTGGGAGTTGATGCTTTGTTGTGCTCGATTGGCTATATCAGTAAGTCTCTGGCCAGGGCTGTTGAGATTTACTGATAAGTCTTATCAGTAGTTTCTCGATCTGTTATAGAACATTCATCGGCACGACTTATTGAGTTATTAGGGTCGATGTTACCATCCCTAGACTCGATATGTAGCATATCTGACGAAGAGACCGGACTGTACGGTAGTGTTGCCGGTTGGCTCGACGGGAGTTGTGACAAGTTCGCTTGTTTTCTTCTGATCGCTCAATACCCGGGTGGCCGTTACGTTTAGCTGACCTATTGCGGCTTGGGGGTGCTTGATATGATCATCATCCACTGCCGGCGTATTGACAAGTCTTAGAGTCCCACAATGGAGTTACCTAGCCCAGGCGAAACGATATGGTGTGCATATGTGATATGCGTGGGGACCCGATTAAATAGGCGTATGTGATACTGTATATTAATCGGGCGGTTTGCTATTGGTCTGGTCATATGAGATATGACCGGTTTGCTAAATCAAGTGTTGATTTAACATTGACCATTTGCATTTTCACTTTAAACCCTTTTGACTTTTGGTGTATGCATGCATGTATGCACATGTTTACATTGATGCACATTTGGATGTGCATGCACACATACATGCATACTCATTTTTATCATGGTTGTTGATATATTAGATGGTGGCAATATAAGACTCACACCTTGTTATATATATATGTTGATATTTATTTTTGGAAAAGAAAATGGAAATGGATAATTACTCATGGTTGATTATTTTATTATTCCACTAACCTTTGTGTTAACCATGAGTTATTTTCCATGGCTATTTTTTTATCCAAATAGAAATATCTAGATATTTATTAACTTGGGTTAAGAATGAGAAGAGAAGATATATATATATTTTCTATTCTCATTTTTATCTTTCATCTTTATCATTATCTCTTGAGCTCTCATTTGCCATCATCTTCTTCCTCCTCTCTCTTGCTCTTTAGCTTTCATTAGTGAGTAAGATAGTGATAAAGTTAGGGTTTTGAAGTGAGAAAACAAACCACATCAACATTCTACACTACTCTTGCCCATTAGTTTAGAGTGTTGGCTTCTACTTCTTCTCTTGATCAAATGGAGCTTTAAGCTTGGACAAAGAGGACTCCGGGTGGATCGTCGTTGACTTAGAGGATCTCAAGTAAGCTTCTTTCAACCCTCAAGTGGCCAAGGAGTATAGCGAAGGGAGCTACAAAGGTTGTATTCTCTAACCCTAGCCTTTTACTACTTGTGGAATGTGTTAAATCTTTCGTTACCCTAGCTTTTCTAGTGTGATCCTTAAGATCGTTTCTTTAGCACCATAAAAATTTATAAAAGGGCATGTGTGATGCTACCAAACCCTAGTAGTGGTGCTGAGTAAATCCCTATATGGTATCAGAGCCTAACTAGAAACCTAGACGATGTTACGATAATCAGAAAATGAAAAACTCCGCAAAAGTACGATTTTAGAAAATCCATGAAATGCTCTCTGTAAATTTTTTAAAAAGTGATCTAAAAATTATTTAAGCATCTGCAGAGTAGCATTTAATATGATATAAGAACACTGGTGGAAAATGAGCTGGAGGGGCTCGGAAAATTACGGCGACCCATACCCATTTTCCGGCGTCGCCGGCCGGTTGTGCTCCCCTCTGGCTCGTATTGCACCAGTGCTCTTTACATCTTGTATTGGGGTTTCTGGTATTGTTTTGAAGTCCAAATTTGCATGTGATGTTAGTTTGAAAATGGGCTCTTTGCGGAGTATTTCGTATTCGTATTTTTATAGTATTGTATTGGTAACTTTGGCGACGTTAAACAGGTCGAACGAATTATCAAACACTGGTATTTTCCAGGTTGAACGTACTCAATATATAATGCAGGTATTCCTATGGACCCTCTAGAAGAAAGAAACCCTAACTCGAGATGTGACCGCCAAGCTGTGACTAAACCTTCAGGTTTACCGTAGTTAGTGGCGCTACAAATGAGGCTTGGGTTTGCCCTTCTACGGCTGGTCCATTACATACTGTGGCATAGACTTTGGGTATTGTTTAACGGCGCTCAAGTGTTGAGCTTGCTAGGGAATATGGGTGTTCGTTAATTCGATCGAAGGGTTTAACATCGCCTAGTAGTATGTATTGCTTGCTTCTGCGACCGTAAGCGTAGTATGCGTATCGCCGGTTTCGTTGCTATATGTCAACGACAATTGGGGTATGCATACTTGCTTACGTTGATGACATGTGATGTTATGTGTTGCTGTGTTGTGATGTATAGGATCGTCGTGATTGAATAGCCGGGGGTTTTATGTGAGATGAGATTTTTACTTTTCATTCATGTAAAATTCATTTGTAATGTAATATTCTTTTATTTGGGGCACTTCCGGGTTGAGGATGATGTCACCATTGTTGTATATTATTTAATTTTCCACATTAGGATAGACCCAAAGTGGAGAGCACAAGTGACCGGGTTCTGGGGTCCAGTGGGAGACCATCTCGAGGCGTCGAGACCGGGTTTCCTAACTCCAGAATTGACAGGGTCACTTGCCGCGCTCGTAGGGGTCTAGGGTATGGTATTGGCTATTCATCACGACCGTGGAATCCGTATTTTCTATTGTTGGCTAAATACTAAATACGGACGTCCTAGTATATCCTATATTATCATATCTGTGTTTCTGCTGTCTATATTCTGTGATGTGATCGCTTAATATATCTGAGACGAATACTATATTATATATGAGATATATAATAGACGTTGCTTAAGTTTTACACCCGTGCTAGTCTCGTCCCGGTATGCCGTTAGTTAAGTAACCTGACGCTGCACAACGAAACATTGCGGCGAATGCGGATGGCATAAGCGTACATTGTATTTTCGTTTCTTTTCTGTGATTGGCTTAAGGACTTAAATGATGGGACAACATTAATATCATTAATGTGAAGAAAAATAAACCTAAAATGATGTTGTAGAATCGGATTTGAAAAACCACTCATTTTTTTTACAAAAAAGCCACATTTCAAAATTGCGGAGCTTAAGCCACTCCTTTTGAGAACCATTTGAGTCTACGACGATATCAAGTTCAAAGCATTAAATGTTTTCTTAAAAACCATCCGCAACCCTCCGTCATTTTAGGAAGTAGAGTACTTAGTATTCGTGCTGCGATTGTTGACCTTAGCCAAGGCGTAGTGTACGGTAGCTAAGTGATGTCCTCCTATAATGCATATGATGCAGATTAATTGGGACGAGCATGTGGCTTTGTTGACCTTAGCCAAGGGTCATGTGAACGGGTCTAATTAATCAAGAAATGACGAGTTGAGCTTGACTAGTGCTTGTGATTTGTGGACCATAGCCAAGGTCATGAGTGCTAGGGGTAAAAACCATATCGGGAATTTCAAGAGTTGAAATTTGCATTGAGATTGCATACCTTCCATATGATGGTTGGATCCTGATCCCACCGTGGGCAATAGTTGCTCCCAGGAGAGTTTTGCAGTTTACAATTAGCTAACCTATTAGGTGTCTAGAAAGGTGTTAACGAGGTTACGCCTCTGGGAAGACGAGGTTTATATTAATTAGGTCCGTGCGAAAGCACGGGGAACCTCCCTCAAGTACCGACACTGGCCTGGCTGAACGGTTAGTGAAGTTGTAGACTGTAATTAATCCTGGCTTGTTTTCGTTTTAAGGTTTGAGGGGAGATTTGATAAAAGCAGTGGGAGACATCGATTAGATAAGATAATAACCAATCTGATATTTGCAAGAGCTTTCGCTAAGTGTATTCTTTTCTCTATCTTAATGGCAGACACCAATGACAGGACTCAAGGTTTTACTAGATAAAAATAAACTGAATGGGACCAATTATAAAGACTGGCTGAGGAACCTTAATATTGCCTTGACTTATGATAAGGTATCATATGTCCTCACAGCTCCAGCCCCGCCCGTCCCAGTTCCCAAATCTTCAGTTGCGGATAAGGAAGTCCGCAAGACATGGGATGCTGACTGTGCCACGGCCAAGTGCCTCGCGCTTGCATCGATGGATAACACACATCAGAAGCAGCACTAGAATATGGACGTCCAAGACATATTTCTCCATACAAAGGAGTTGTATGGAGAGCAATCTCATGTCTTACGATACGAAGCATCCAGAAAGCTGTTTCAGATGCGAATGGCCCCTGGCACACCAGTAGGAGACCATGTTCTGAAGAAGATAGCTCTCATAGAAGAGCTTGAGGACCTTGGATGGACAATGGACAATAAGCAATATACTGATATTATTCTGCAGTCTCTCCCCTCCACCTTTGCTCAATTTATAGTTAACTTCAACATGCACAACATGGAGAAGGGACTACCTGAACTCCTTAATATGTTAAAGAGTGCAGAGAGCACGCTGAAGTCAGTGAAGACTCCCGTTTTGTGTGTTGGGCCATCTTCCTCCTCTCGCCCGAAGGCTAAGGCCAAGGGAAAGATGAAGAAGAAGCCTACCAAATCTAAAGGTGGAGTCAAAAAGGCTAAGGGGAAAGACAAGTCCAAGGCTGGGGAATCAGTGAAAGGGGAATATTATCACTGCCACAAAACAGGACACTGGTAGCGCAACTGCACGGAGTACTTGGATCTCAAGAAGAAGCATGGGGATGCTTCTACTTCAGGTGTGTTTGTGACAGAAAACTGTTTTTCAATAAACTCTGCTTCCTGGGTATTAGATACCGGTTCAGGTTCTCACATTTGCAATTCTATGCAGGGGCTGAGAAGTAGCAAGGTTTTGAAGACAGGTGACCATACTCTACGCGTTGGAAATGGTTCTAATGTACATACAGTTGCAGTGGGAGAGTATCACTTGGGGTTGCCGTCTGGATGTATATTGGTTTTGAACCCATGTTATTATGTACCTAGTATGATTTGTAATATAATATCCGTTTCTTTGTTAGACAATGAAGGATATAATTTTGTATTGCAGAACAATGTTATGAACATTCACCTGAATCAAATGTTGGTTGGGTATGGTACACTTAATAACGGGATATACGTCCTAAATCAATACGCAGTTTTCAATATACAACACACTAATAAAAGAAAATTTTCAGAAATAAATGAAGCTTTTCTTTGGCACTGTAGACTTGGTCATATTAACGAAACAAGACTAAACAAGCTACATAAAGATGGATATTTAAACCCTTTTGAATATAAATCTTATGCAACTTGCCAGTCTTGTATCAAGGGTAAAATGACCAAAACTTCATTTACAGGACACGGAGAAAGAGCTACTAAGCTCTTAGGCCTCATACATAGTGATGTATGTGGGCCAATGTCTACACAGGCTAGAGGCGGTTTTTCATATTTCATCACTTTCACTGATGATTTCTCAAGATTCGGTCATGTATTTTTATTAAAGCACAAGTCCAAAGCTTTTGAGAAATTCACTGAATATAAAATTGAAGTAGAAAAACAAACCGTCTTGAGCATCAAAATGCTTCGATCAGATCGAGGTGGTGAGTACCTCAGTACAGAGTTTGCAGACTTCCTAAAAGAGAATGGGATTCTCTCTCTGCTCACTCCTCCTTACACACCAAAGCACAACGGTGTGTCAGAACGACGGAATCGGACCCTATTAGATATGTCCGTTCCATGATGAGTGATGCTGAGTTACCTGTCTCATTTTGGGGGCATGCATTGGAGACTGCAGCGTTTCTACTGAACAGGGTCCCAACCAAAACCGTGTCTACCACGCCATATGAGATATGGCATGGGAAGAGACCATCTCTTAAACGAATTAAGATTTGGGGTTGCCAGGCTTATGTTAAAAAGCAGAATCCGGACAAGCTCGATACACGGTCAGTCATGTGTAATTTTGTGGGATATCCGAAGAATTCTTATTGATATCTATTCTACCACAAGGAGGAACAAAAGCTGTTTGTTTCTCAGCATGCCACATTTTTAGAAAAAGAGTTTTTTACAAATGATACAGATGGCAGTGTGGTAGACCTAGAAGAAGTTCTAGAAACACAAATTACAAGTGATGACTTGGTTGAACCGGCTGTTGCAACAGAAACTGATGAAGCTCGGCCACTCCGTAGGTCTGGTAGGACTTCTCGCCCACCGGAGAGGTACTACGGTTTCCTCATTGATGGTGACAAAGAAGACTGCATCATGGAAGATGATGATGATCCTACCAGTTTTCAGCAAGCTATCACGAGTGGAGACTCTGTGAAGTGGCTGGATGCCATGAGATCTGAAATGGAGTCTATGTACACCAACAAAGTATGGACTTTAGATGTTGTACACCCTGTGGTAAAACCTGTGGGGTGCAAATGGATCTTTAAAACAAAGATTGGTGTAGATGGGCAGGTAGAGACCTATAAGGCATGACTTGTGGAGAAGGGTTTTCGTCAAAGACCAGGTCTGGACTATGATGAAACTTTTTCTCCCGTAGCCATACTTAAATCCATTTGGATCCTACTTGCTATTGCTGCTCACTACGACTATGAAATCTGGCAGATGGACGTTAAAACAGCATTTCTAAATGGAGATTTAGAAGAATGCGTTTATATGGATCAACCAGAGGTCTTCATTGACAGCGGGAGTAGCGGGAAAGCATGTAGATTGCTTAAATCCATTTATGGATTAAAGCGGGCATCATGGAGTTGGAATATCTGTTTCGATGATGTTATCAAAGAGTTTGATTTCATCAAAAATCCAGATGAACCTTGTGTTTATAAGCAGGCTGTAGGGAGAGCTGTCACATTCCTCGTATTGTACGTGGATGACATTCTTCTGATAGGAAATGATATTCCTATGCTACAGTTGGTCAAATCTTTCTTATCACTAAGGTTCTCCATGAAGGACCTGGGTGATGCCACCTACATTCTGGGCATTCGGATCTATAGGGATAGATCCAAAAGGTTATTAGGATTGTCTCAAACCAAGTACATCAACACTATCCTAAAAAGGTTTAGCATGGAAGGCTCCAAGCGGGGTGCCTTACCCGCTTGCCATGGGGTCACTCTCTCCAAGGACTTATGCCCAAAGACCGATGAAGAGAGAGCTCGCATGAGCATTATACCCTATGCTTCGGCAGTAGGATCTATAATGTATGTGATGTTATGTACACGCCCAGATGTAGCTTATGCACTTAGTGTAGTAAGAAGGTATCAATCCAACCCAGGGGAGAATCACTAGATAGCTGTGAAGAACATTCTTAAGTACTTGTGAAGGACTAAAGAATTGTTCTTGGTGTATGGTAATGGAGATCTCCATATGGAGGCCTTTACCGATTCGAGCTTCCAGAGTGATAAGGATGACAACAAATCGATCTTTGGGTTTGTATTTACCCTCAATGGAGGGGCGGTAAGTTGGAAGAGTTCCAAACGGATACCATTGCAGACTTTATGATGGAGGATGAGTACATTGCTGCGAATGATGCCGCCAAGGAAGCCGTCTGGATGAGGAAGTTCGTATCGGAGTTAGGAGTAGTTACAACCATTATTGATCCAATACCATTATATTGTGATAATAATGGGGCTATATAATAATGGGTCTATGGCGTTAGCCAAGGAGCCCAGGTCCCATCAGCGGTCCAGACATATCCTGAGGCGCTTTCGTTTGATCCGGGAGATTGTAGATCGCCGCGAGATCGAGATTAGGAGAGTAGACACAAAGAATAACACCGCGGATCCACTCACCAAGGTCTTCCCTCAGCCGCAGCATGAGCGACTTTTTGAGATGTTGGGTATGAGATACGCCAATAACTGACCTTAGTGCAAGTGGGAGATTGTTGGATATATGTATGCCCTAGTGGCCATTATATGATAGTGGATGTATTTATACATATATATATATATATATATATATATATATATATATATTCAGTGTACATTCTTGCTCAACATGATAGTATGCTATCT
Source organism: Agapanthus africanus (assembly GCA_030015575.1). Lineage (NCBI taxonomy): Eukaryota > Viridiplantae > Streptophyta > Magnoliopsida > Asparagales > Amaryllidaceae > Agapanthus > Agapanthus africanus. The sequence continues at coordinate 457,875,392 of JASDDO010000012.1, read as the reverse complement.
GGTTCTTCTTTATCTGACATGTTGACTTGATCATGCTTTTATTCATTTGCACATGTTGATAAAGCACTGAGGATATTTGCTTGACTACTGTGATTATGATGGAGATCATTCTAGTGGGACGTCTGTAGTTTATAAGCATATCCTGAAATGTCCCTAGTCGTAGGTGTATCGAGATGCGGCATCGATATACCAAAGTAGACTAGCGTATATGATACTAGACTCATATGATGGGCGATGGATTTTCCCATATCCATTGATTTCTGACATCGAGATCATATGCGGGTGCTCAGTGGAGAATGGGTACACTGGACGGACTCGCCGAGAACTCCTATATAGTATTATATGTATTGTCGGATAGCAGTTCTCAGGTGACACTGGTACAAGTTAGTCTGTAGACCCGAGATCGTCATAGAGTCTTGTGTGTTCTCCTACTGTACTTTGATTACCACCCTACCACGGCTCTACTGAGTCGTGCAAACAGGTGGCTTTTGGGTACAGTCCCGAGACACATGGTGACAGAGAGCGATAGGAGGGGTTTCGTCTCTTCCGGTATTTGGAGTTGATGTTGTGCTGTGCTCGATTGGCTATATCATTAAGTCCCTGGCCAGGACTGTTGAGATTTACTAATAAATATTATCAGTAGCTTCTCGATCTGTTATAGACCATTCATCGGCACGACTTATTGAGTTATTGGGGTCGACGTTACCATCCCTAGAATCGATATGCAGCATATTTGACGAAGAGACCGGACTGTACGGTAGTGTTGCCGGTTGGCTCGACGGGAGTTGTGACAAGTTCACTTATTTTCTTCTGATCGCTCAATACCCGAGTGGCCGTTACGTTTAAATGACCTCTTGCATCTTGGGGGTGCTTGATATGATCATCACCCACTGCCGGCGTATTGACGAGTCTTAGAGTCCCACAATGGAGTTACCTAGCCCAGGCGAAACGATGTGGTGTGCATATGTGATATGCGCGGGGACCCGATTAAATGCGCGTATGTGATACCGTATATTAATCGGGCGGTTTGCTATTGGTCTGGTCATATGAGATATGACCAGTTTGCTAAATCAAGTGTTGATTTAACATTGACCATTTGTAATTTCACTTTAAACCCTTTTGTCTTTTGGTGTATGCATGCATGTATGCACATGTTTACATTGATGCACATTTGGATGTGCATGCACACATACATGCATACTCATTTGTAAAATGGTTGTTGATACATTAGATGGTGGCAATATAAAACTCACACCTTGTTATATATGTATATATATATATGTTGATATTTATTTTTGGAAAAGAAAATGGAAATGGATAATTACTCATGGTTGATTATTTTATTATTCCACTAACCTTTGTGTTAACCATGTGTTATTTTCCATGGCCATTTTTGATCCAAATAGAAATATCTAGATATTTATTAACTTGGGTTAAGAATGAGAAGAGAAAATATATATATTTTCTATTCTCATTTTTATCTTTCATCTTTATCATTATCTCTTGAGCTCTCATTTGCCATCATCTTCTTCCCCCTCTATCTTGCTCTCTCGCATTAATTAGTGAGTAAGATAGTGATCAAGTTTGGGTTTTGAAGTGAGAAAAAAAAAACCACATCACCATTCTACACTACTCTTGTCCATTAGTTTAGAGTGTTGGCTTCTACTTCTTCTCTTGATCAAGTGGAGCTTCAAGCTTGGACAAAGAGGACTCCGGGTGGATCGTCATGGACTTGGAGGATCTCAAGTAAGCTTCTTTCAACCCTCAAGTGGCCAAGGAGTCTAGCGAAGGGAGCTACAAAGGTTGTATTCTCTAACCCTAACCTTTTACTACTTATGGAATGTGTTAAATCTTTTGTTACCCTATCTTTTCTAGTGTGATCCTTAGGATAGTTTCTTTAGCACCATAAAAATTTATAAAAAGGCATGTGTGATGCTACCAAACCCTAGTAGTGGTGCTGAGAAAATCCCTACAATGTTATGTGTTGCTGTGATATGTTATATTGGATCGTCGTGTTTTGAATAGCCGGGGGTTTTATGTGAGATGAGAGTTTTTTTATTTTCATTCATGTAATATTCTTTTATTGAGGAACATCCGGGTTGAGGATGATATCACCATTGCTGTATATTATTTACTTTTCCACATTATGATAGACCCAAGGAGGGGAGCACAAGTAACAGGGTTCTAGAGTCCAGTGGGAGACCAACTCGAGGAGTCGAGTCCGGGTCTCCTAACTCTAGAATTGGCAGGGCTGCTTGCCACTCTCGTAGGGGTCTAGGGATGTGGGTTTGGCTATTCATCGAGACCGTAGAATCCGCGTTTTATACAGGCTCGAAATAAAATACGTACCTCCTAGTATATCCAATATTTCATATGTTTCTTCTGCTGCTCTGTGATGTGATCACTGTGGATTCTGAGACGAATGGCTATATATTATATATGAGATATATAATAGGCGTTGCTTATGTTTTGCACCCGCGCTTGTCCTATCCCGGTATGCAGTTAGTTAAGTAACCTAACGGTGCATAACGGGACACTGTGGAGAATGCGTATGGCATAAGCGTACTTTGTATTTTCGTTTCATTTTCTGTGATGCTCAGGAAGCTTTAAATGATGAGACTTCATTAATGAGATTAATGAAAAGAAAGAAACCTAAAAGCTGTTGTAGAATCAAATTTTCAAAAAGGGTAGCTCTAGTTTTTGCTTTGCATAGCGGTATTCCTTGTAGAATATCCAACACCTTATTCGATAAGGAAAGAGCCGAGATCCCTTCACCGGGAGTGACCTCACTAGTAAAAGCTAGCAGATCCTACAACACTCGGTTTTGTTTTTTATTGCTTCTATAGTTGTTGCTTTAAATAGTGATATTTGTGAAATATCCTGCACCTTATTTAATAAGGAAAGAGCCGAGATCCCTTCACCGGGAGTGACCTCTTTAGCAAAACTAGTAAAAGACTAAAAAACACTCATTTTTCAAATCACTCGATTCTACAACGATTTCAAGTTCATTACGCAAAAGGTTTTCTTAAAAACCTGTCGTAGCTCTCCGTCATTTCAGATAAGTCCTACTTAGTATTCGTGCTACGTTTGTTGACCTCCGTCAAGGCGTAGTGTGCGGTAGCTGACTAGTATTTATCTACTGCATATGATGCGATTGTTTTAGGGTAGTCGTGCGACCTTGTTGACCTCCGTCAAGGGTCGTGCGGGTGGGTTTAATTCAATCAAGAAATGACGGGTTGAACTTGACTAGCAGCCTATGGTTTGTTGACCTATGTCAAGGTCATAAGACGCTAGGGGTAAAATATTATCGGGAATTTCAAGTGTTGAAATTTGCAATAAGATTCCATACCTTCTATGAGATAGTTGGATCCCGATACCTACTGCGAGTAAGAGTTACTCCTGGGAGAGTTTTACACAAGACAATTAGCCGATCAAGTAGAAGTCTAGAAAGGTGTCAACGGGGTTATGCCTCTGGGAAAACAGGGTTTATTTTAATTAGGTCCGTGCGAAAGCACGGGGAACCTCCCTTAAACTACCGGCACTGGCATGGCTGAAAGATTGGCGAAATTGTAGGGTGTAATTAATCTTGGCTAGTCTTTCCTTTTAGGATTCGAAAGAAGATTTGATAAAAACAGTGGGAGCCATCCTGATTAGATAAAATAATAACCAATCTGATCCTGCAAGAGCATACGCTAAAGTGTTTTCTTCTCTCTCTCCAGGTAGCGACCATGTCATGTCTTAATCAAGATAATAATATGGATGTATTGACCTAACCCGCTTGTTATACTGAGCAGGGGAACGTTGGTTCCGTTCTTTCTTATAATTGTTATAAGACTGAACAGGAAATAGGGGAATATCCGGATTCCTACGCCGCCCAAATGAAGAATAAGTATGTTGATGCAACTTCTTCGGGTGTGTTAGTCATCGAGAATTGTTTCTCAGTTCACTTTACGTCCTGGGTATTAGATACTGGATCGGGATCCCTCATATGTAATATGTTACATGGGCTAAGGAAAGGTAGAGAACTGGGAATAGGTGATCATTCTGTAAGAGCAGAGAATGGTGCAAATGTTGCAGCTAAAGAAGTTGGCGAATATCACCTTGTATTACCAAATGGTAATACATTGATTCTGAACTTACGCTATTACATTCCGAACCTGATATGCAATCTTATATCAGTTTCTTTATTAAGTAAAGAAGGATATAATTTTGTAGTACATGATAATGTTATAAACATATTCCTGAATCAAAAGATGATTGGATCAGTCTCATTAAATAATGGAATATACGTTCTAAATCAAACCACGGTTCTTAATGTACAAAACACACATACGAGGAAGAGTTCAGATATGAACGATTCCTTCTTGTGGCATTGTAGACTAGGTCATATCAATGCGACACGAATAGCTATGTTACATAAGGATGGATATTTGAATCTGTTCGAATTTTCATCTTATGACACTTGCCAGTCATGTCTCAAAGGCAAAATGACCAAAACTCCGTTTACAGGACACGGAGAAAGAGCCAGTGAGCTCTTGGGACTGATACAGAGTGATGTATGTGGTCTTGTGTCTACACATGCCAGGAATATTTCCTCATACTTCATTACATTCACTGACGATCTCTCAAGATTCGGACATGTGTTCCTGTTGAAACACAAGTCTGAAGCTTTTGAGAAATTCAAGGAATATAAACACGAAGTTGAGAACCAAACGGGTAAAAGTATTAAAATTCTTCGATCTGATCGAGGAGAAGAATACTTGAGTAATGAGTTCCTGGATTATCTAAAAGAGAATGAGATTCTCTCTCAGCTTATTCCTCCGTATACACCACAGCACAATGGTGTATCGGAGTGGAGGAATCACACCCTATTAGATATGGTGCTCTCTATGATGAGCACCGCTAAGTTACCTATTTCCTTTTAGGGGTATGCGCTTGAGACAGCTATATACCTACTGAATAGAGTTCCAACCAAATCAGTGCCTACCACTCCATATGAGATATGGGAGGGGAAGAGACCGTGTCTTAATTTTGTTAAGATATAGGGTTTCCCGGCCTATGTTAAAAAGAAAAATCCGGACAAGCTCGAGGAAAGGTCTGTTCTGTGCAAGCTTGTAGGATATCCCAAGCATTCGTGATGACATATCTTCTACCACCCTGAGGAACAAAAGGTGTTTGTTGCTCAACATGCCACCTTTTTAGAAAATGAATTTCTTGCAAAGGAAATTAGTGGCAAGGAGGTAGAACTGGAAGAAGTTCCAGCTATACAAACTACGACAGAAGATTTGGTAGAACCAGAGGATTCGATAGATACCAACGAACCTCAGCCTCTCTACCGATCTAGTAGGGTTCCTCATCCACCTGAGAGATACTACGATTTTCTCATTGATGGTGGGAGCGAGGATTGCATCATGGAAGATGATGACCCGAGTAGCTTCGAGCAGGCCATCACGAATGGAGACTCTGTGAAATGGCTGGATGCAATGCGATCTGAGATCGAATCCATGTACACCAACAAAGTATGGACATTGGAAGTTGCTCCTGAAGGGGTAAAACCTATAGGGAGCAAATGGATCTTTAAAAAGAAACTTGGTGTAGATGGAAAAGTTGAGACTTTCAAAGCTAGACTTGTTGTAAAGGGTTTTCGTCAACGACCAGGTGTGGATTATGACAAAACCTTTTCTCCAGTGGCTATGCTTAAGTCCATCCGGATCCTACTTGCCATCGCTGTATACCATGACTATGAAATCTGGTAAATGGATGTTAAGACTACCTTTCTAAATGGTAATTTAAAGGAGAGCGTGTACATGACTCAGCTAGAGGGCTTTGTAGACAGTGGGAGCAGTAGAAAGGTGTGCAAGCTGCTTAAATCTACCTGCGGGTTGAAGCAGGCATCGCGAAGTTGGAACATCTATTTTGATGTCATAGTCAAAGAGTTTGACTTTGTCAAAAACGTAGATGAACCTTGTATATACAAGAAGGTCGCAGAGAGTAAGGTTGTCTTTCTCGTATTGTACGTGGATGACATACTCTTGATAGGAAATGATATTCCTATGCTGCAATCGGTCAAGCTTTTTATATCACAAAGATTCTCAATGAAAGATCTAGGTGATGCCTTCTACATCTTGGGGATTAAGATCTATATGTACTGGGATTGTCCCAATCCTGGTACATTGACACCATGCTAAAGAGGTTTAGTATGTAAGAATCCAAGCGTAGGTTCTTACCCACGATCTCAGGACTCACTCTCTCTAAAAAGATGTCTCCAAAGACTGATTTGGAGAGAGCTTGCATGCAATGGATACCTTATGCTTCAGCAGTAGGCTCTATCATGTACACGATGCTATATACCAGACCCGATGTAGTATACTCACTAAGTGTAGTGAGTAGGTATCAAGCAGATCCAGGAGAGAGTCACTGGACCGCTGTGAAGAGCATTCTCAAGTACTTGAGAAGGACTAAAAAGATGCTCTTGGTGTATGGTAACGAAGAACTCCAAGTGGAGTCCTTTACCGATTCAAGCTTCCAGAGTGATAAGGACGACTCTAAGTCGCACTCGGAATTTGTCTTTACCCTCATTGGAGGGGCGGTATGCTGGATGATTTCCAAGCAGGAAACTGTGGTAGACTCGACGATAGAGGCTGAATACATCGCTGCCAACGATGATGCCAAAGAGGCTGTCTGGATGAAGAAGTTCATAACTGAACATGGAGTGGTTCCATCTATTGAGTATCCAATACCTTTGTATTGTGATAATAATGGAGCGGTGGCTTTGGCCAAGGAACCCTGGTCCCATCAGCGATCCAGGCATATTCTGAGGCGGTATCACCTGATCCGGGAGATAGTTGATCGCCGGGAGATCGAGATCAGGAGAGTTGATACGAAGAACAACACTGCAGATCCACTCGCGAAGGACATTCCCCAGATACAGTTCGAGAGACTTTTCGGGATGTTGGGTATGCGATACTTGATCGCACGCTTTTGGCGTGTCGGATGTTCAAAGTTCTAAAGTTTACCGCGATCAGGACGGTGTCGCTATGCAGCTAGCCGGTTGAGCACGGGTCGATCCACAGGGAAATGGTTGTATGTCCTTTCTTGTTTTAGACGAGTCAATAAAGAATTGTATATGTTTGTTCGAGACTAACCTATGTGTATTATTTGCAAGTATAAAGTTGTTAAGAAAAAGATACGAGATTATAAGCTAAAGAAATCCGTACTCGAAACCTTTGAGCCGAGTCTTGACCAATTGAAGCTAGAGCAATCGGCAACAACGTGGATTAGGGGATTTAAGCGCGGTATTCGTGGAATACGGCTTATTTACCCTTGTCCTTCCGTTCTTGTCTCTTGCTTTCGCCTCCGGCCAAACCGAACGCAACCGGTCGCGGTTAGGAATCACCGTTACCTTGTCAGGGTAGGGTACCTAACGGAGCGCTTGCGTATGGTTTGGGCGGAGTTCAATGGAAAATAACGGGAAAAGGAAAAGAGAAAAGAAAATCTTTAACTTATAATATCGTATTTCTTCTTAACAATAATAATTACAACATTCACAAAATGAACAAAAGAGAGCAAAAGAAAAGAACAAAGAAAAGAAAAGATTACAAGTATTAAGTGCATGAAATAAATTGCAAGAAAGAAAAGCAAGATAATAAAAAGCAAGTAATAAAAAGCGATAAAAAGAACAAGAAAGTAATTACAAGAACATAGAACTCAAGACAAGCATGTGATCAATAGCCAACCCTTAAACTTGCAAGCTCAATTAAGAGGTTGCAAGATCAAGAGAAGGGTAGAGAACGCATGTGAAGTGAAGAACTAGTCCCGTGAGAAAATACGACCCTTGAGATCAATAACTAACCCTTAATCATTCAAGCTCAATGAAGAGGTTGAATGATCAAGAGAAAGCAAGAATCTCAAGGGGAAGAAGAAACAAAAGAGAATGATACAAAAAGCCCTCATCTTCATTGATCTCCCACTCAAAAAGATCTCACTACAATTTTCATGGAAAAAGAATGAAGAAGAAGAAGAAAAAAGACTAAATCCTAACAAAAAGAGGAACAAAAGAATGACCCTTGGTTGGGCTCAGTTCTGGAGTATTTATAGGCAGAGGGTTGAAGACCTAGGGCAACCATCAGAACACATATGAGATGACCAAACTACCCCCCAAATCCCATGCCCTGACTCCACAGCCTAAGCCTCCCTGTGCCGCGGATCCGCAGCACTCTGGTGGAGTTAGGGCATGGGATTTTTGGTGCTTCCCTGGTTTGCTGTGTACTTTATTCTGGCATATGTATTTTCTCAAATTGTCTTCACGATTTTTCCAGAATTTCTGTTGAGGGAATGGTAGACTTTTTGTGGATGTTTTTGTCATGATTGCCTCAAGCTCCGCATAGATTTCTAGGAACTTGTGTTGCCATTGAGTCTTGTGCATGAAGGTGACAATCGATTTGCCATTTTGTCTCCTAAACTGGTATCTGGCAACAGACGGATAAAGAGCGGAGATCCGTGTTTTATCTGTGAATGGCAGGAACCCGGATTTTGTCATCCTTTTCCATGATATTCACTGTTCAGAGCCGAGAACCTGTATTCTGCAGTTATGTAGCAAACACTGATAAAAAGCACCTGCCTATAAACACACGAGCGTAAGAATGGGCGGTATAGAATGCAATATTCTGGTATGAACAAATACCCCCAAACTTAACTTTTGCTCGTCCCGAGCAAAACCAATTATTCACTAAAATAAAAACCTAACCGCACTTTCGCAGGGAACACGATTGCACTGAGCATGTGCAACAAGCCGTTAAACCTCTAGGTGTCCCTAGCAGGAGGAGTGTCGTCTCCTGAGGGTTTTTAGCGGATTACACCCACAAAATCCCGTCAAGCTAGTGTCATAAGTTAACAATGATTCTACTCCTATAGTTTAGTATTTACGTTAGAAATTCTATCATCCTAAGTTAGAAATATCCAACCCTTATTTTTCACACCTCCTATCTATTTAACCTTAGGTCCTATACGTTCCAAAAAAGTTTAGAAAGATGTTGGTTCTCCTGAGTTTTCCTTCTAAAGTGCGGCCTCAAATCAGGGATTTTTATCAACTTTACAGAAAACACAAGCCTTATTCTTTATTTCTATCTTTTATCCAAACATCGATTGTATACCCCTACGTGTGTGTATATTTGCACCCCTACACTCAAGAATTCAATTCAAGCTATAATACCCTTGCCCTAATACCTAATACTACTTCTTTTCATTAAGGATGGACGGATTTTCTCACACACCTTTCATGTGACTATTAATGCTTCTTGAGGCACTAATGGCCGATTACTGAATGTGTGAACATTAAAGCGTAAATAGCAGTTTCCAGGTCTTGACTTTATTCTATTATTTTTTTCCTTTTTTTTTTCAAGATCGGATATATTTTTCAATATGCTCTTTTGGTGTTTAGCTTTAAATACCTTTTTTCTTTCATACTAGGCTTTCAGGCAAGAGTATTTCTAGGTATCCTCTACTATCCCAAGTTTCAAGATGCGTGTATGTGCAGTTTGTAGGGTATATACTTTCTAAATTTGAACTCAAGAAAAGAAATTATTTTTCAGACTTATCCTTCAGTAAAGCTTCAATACTTTCCCTTTATCTTGACTTAACTAAAGAACTGAACTCAAGATTACCTATTTCTCAAAAAAAACTGTAAGGACGTATACTTACCAAGTTTAAACAGAATGAGGGTTATTTTTAGGGTTTTCAATTCCTAATCCTAGAATTTAGTTATTTCTATCATATCAACTAAACTTTCAGAATAAAAATCTAAGTTACTCTATTAGCTAACTTGACGACAAAGTTCTTATATTTTTTGGAAAATTTTCGATTTTTTTGTGGGTTTTTAATAAGGTATGCAAATGCAAAATATACAAATGAATGCGAAGGAAGAAAGCTTACCGAGCACACCCCCAAACTTAAACTTGACAGTGCCCTCACTGTCAGGCTATACCAAGAGGGTCAAAATTGTCGGCGCTCCCCCTAAAAACAAATTATATACAAAAAGGAAAACAAAAAATATATACAAAAAAGGTGTCCCCCCCAAATTTAAGTAAAACAGTGTTTCCACTGTTAAGCGTTGAAGTTCAGGATTAGGGGGGAAAGAACAGTATCAATCTATATAAGGCCTTACACAGGACAAAAGTTAACACCAATCATTCAAAGATTTTATCTCTATAAAGCAGTGGCTAGTGGAAGAAGGTGAAGAGGTAAGAAATGGAGAATACGCGAGACCGTATGCGGAGAGAAGCGGGATACGGTCTCGGTATATGAGAGGAAGAAGAATGGCGGAAGGGAAAAAGAAGTGGAATACGAACTTGAGGGTGCAAATGGAGTAAATAGATTAGCACAATTTGTGATGACCGATGTGTGAAAAGCGATTGTGCTAATATATTTACCCGTCGAGAAATGGGGTCAAATCCCTCAAGATTCGAGAGCAACCATGGGTACGCCGAACTTGGTAAACCAGACACAGGAAGTGAAAATGGTACGGGTTCTTGCAAGGTCGGAACGATGGAAAGGATGGAGGGAAGTGGTTGAGGAAGGGTATCGGTTAAAGGTTCAGGAGGGTGTACACAGTCAGTTGAAGGAACAGGATGAATTGGAAAATCCGACTCATTAAGCAAAACTGGTTCATCCTCAAAACTATCCTCAATATTCTCCTCAAAATTTAGCACATCCATGCTCTTCTCTTCAAAGTCCAGACGCATATGGGGTTCGGGAAAAACATTTAATGACTCGGGATGATGATTTGAAGAGACAAACTCAGCCAAATCTACGGGTTCATCATCCAAAATATCCCCAGCGTCAATATCCTCAATCAAGTGAAAATCAAAATTCTCTGACACCTCATCAAAAGCATGGATATTAATCGATTCTGGTTCTAAGATGGAGGTGTAGAGGTCAAAAGGATTAGGTATGGTTTCACTTGGAAGGGACCCTTCACAATCGGGCAAATCAAACACTACGAAGTCGCACAACTAATTCATCATTCTATCTTCAATTGATAAATCATATGGGATACTCGATAGACTTTCAAAACAGGAGTTGTGGGATTCAATTTGGGACGGGTAGGTTTGATTTGGAAGGGGGTACATCTCACTCTCTCCACTCAAATTCACAGCCTGTCCTGCCGCATCATCATACATTGAAAAAGTTGGAGCTAGTTGAACACTAGCTACTGGGTCACTAGGTTGCATGAGGGCGGCCATGGACGCATTCAAATCCATCATCTGTTGGCTTGACGCTACCCTAAAGTCTTCCAACGACTGTTCCAGACTAGACATGGGTTGTGATGGGGTTTCAGTAAAAGATTTGAAGTTGTTTGGATACTGGAAACCCCCAAATGGCGGTTCTGAAGCAATGTCTAGGGAAGGTGCAAAAGTAGGGTAGGATTGGTAGGAATTGAATGGCTGGACAGGAGTGGGATCAACATTTGGATAAGAAGGTGAATGAAATTGTTGATACCAAGAATTTGAAGTGGTGACAGGAGTGAAAGATCGGCTACGGGATTGTTCAATACGTTCAGCTAGAGACATAGGTCTTGGAACATGACTCGAAGAAGGGGTATCAACGTAAGAAGGGGTGAATGTATGAAATGGTTGATACGAAGTGGATTGCGGAGTCAAATTGTTTATCCTAGACGCGTCTATCCGATCTCTCAATGAAATTTTTGGCATGGATGGATCGTTCGAAGTTCGGCCAAAACAAGAACCGTAGGAAGTTATGTCTGGTTGTGGGTACCAAAGTTCGGCAAGAGTTTTGCGAGGTGGGGTACCCATGATATGAAAAGAGAGAGAGAAAGGTAGAGAAAAGGAGGGGAAAAAGAATGTGATATTTTTTTTAATTTTTTTTTTAAATATTAACAAAAGAATGAAGTATACACAAAAAGAATATGGACAAAAACAATCACGACACAAAAATACCACACACCTAATCGTTCTAGGGTTCACCTAGGTCAACTAGACCTGCTCCAGAACTTAATTGTCGAAGTAAAACTGTGTCGAGAAACAGGCTCAAGATACACTGATCACGAGGCCAGGTAAGTGCAGAGATAAGGGGAGGTTTTCCAACGCTTTCGCGAAGTTTCTTAATTAAATAACCCTTTCTCTTTTGGCGGTTTCGCCGTTAACACTTTCCTAGACATCCCGTAAACAATATACCGTTAAGCGAGGTTCTAAACACAATTAACTTCTCCTAGTGAGCGCGAAGTCCTTAAGGCTTAAAGTCTAGTTTCTTTTAAATTTGTGCGGGTAAACGTTATGCGCAAGTTCGTGATTTGTGGGCCACGGAAAAGGTGATGAAATCCTTTACCGTATGTTGTGGGGTTCGCTTGCCCTTAAGTCCGTATTAATTGATGCAATGCGCAATTCAATAAAAATTCTATAAAGAATCAAAAAATTGTTTTTTTTTAGTTTAAGCGCGGCACAGCAATAAATACGGGTTAGTCAATTTTTAGCGTTTGCTAGCGAACTTGCAAAGAATCCTGCAAAGAATAGTATATTGGAAGCGTCGGATTTGAGAAGAAGGTGTTAGTAAAGTACGTACCGTTAAGTTTTTGGGTTAGGAAACCCCCGTTGAATCAAATCCGGTAAGCTTGAAAGGTTCGCTTGCACGGGTCAAACTACCCGGATCTTTGGCACTGTACTTCGTAATCACCTTAGGTTTGAACGCACACTTTGCTCCCCACAATCGCAGTTTGCAAATACGCAAAAATCTGCACACTTGCCCACAAAAATGATCAAAAAAAACAAAAAGATTTTTTTTTTATAAATATATACAAAAAGAATATTAACCCGAATAACAAGAAAGAAAATACGCTACCGTCTCCCCGGCAACGGCGCCATTTGATCGCACGCTTTTGGCGTGTCGGATGTTCAAAGTTCTAAAGTTTACCGCGATCAGGACGGTGTCGCTATGCAGCTAGCCGGTTGAGCACGGGTCGATCCACAGGGAAATGGTTGTATGTTCTTTCTTGTTTTAGACGAGTCAATAAAGAATTGTATGTGTTTGTTCGAGACTAACCTATGTGTATTATTTGCAAGTATAAAGTTGTTAAGAAAAAGATACGAGATTATAAGCTAAGGAAATCCGTACTCGAAACCTTTGAGCCGAGTCTTGACCAATTGAAGCTAGAGCAATCGGCAACAACGTGGATTAGGGGATTTAAGCACGGTATTCGTGGACTACGGCTTATTTACCCTTGTCCTTCCGTTCTTGTCTCTTGCTTTCGCCTCCGGCCAAACCGAACGCAACCGGTCGCGGTTAGGAATCACCGTTACCTTGTCAGGGTAGGGTGCCTAACCGAGCGCTTGCGTATGGTTTGGGCGGAGTTCAATGGAAAATAACGGGAAAAGGAAAAGAGAAAAGAAAATCTTTAACTTATAATATCGTATTTCTTCTTAACAATAATAATTACAACATTCACAAAATGAACAAAAGAGAGCAAAAGAAAAGAACAAAGAAAAGAAAAGATTACAAGTATTAAGTGCATGAAATAAATTGCAAGAAAGAAAAGCAAGATAATAAAAAGCAAGTAATAAAAAGCGATAAAAAGAACAAGAAAGTAATTACAAGAACATAGAACTCAAGACAAGCATGTGATTAATAGCCAACCCTTAAACTTGCAAGCTCAATTAAGAGGTTGCAAGATCAAGAGAAGGGTAGAGAACGCATGTGAAGTGAAGAACTAGTCCCGTGAGAAAATACGACCCTTGAGATCAATAACTAACCCTTAACCATTCAAGCTCAATGAAGAGGTTGAATGATCAAGAGAAAGCAAGAATCTCAAGGGGAAGAAGAAACAAAAGAGAATGATACAAAAAGCCCTCATCTTTATTGATCTCCCACTCAAAAAGCTCTCACTATAATTTTCATGGAAAAAGAATGAAGAAGAAGAAGAAAAAAGACTAAATCCTAACAAAAAGAGGAACAAAAGAATGACCCTTGGTTGGGCTCAGTTCTGGAGTATTTATAGGCAGAGGGTTGAAGACCTAGGGCAACCATCAGAACACATATGAGATGACCAAACTACCCCCCAAATCCCATGCCCTGACTCCACAGCCTAAGCCTCCCTGTGCCGCGGATCCGCCGCACTCTGGTGGAGTTAGGGCATGGGATTTTTGGTGCTTCCCTGGTTTGCTGTGTACTTTATTCTGGCATATGTATTTTCTTAAATTGTCTTCACGATTTTTCCAGAATTTCTGTTGAGGGAATGGTAGACTTTTTGTGGATGTTTTTGTCATGATTGCCTCGTGCTCCGCGTAGATTTCTAGGAACTTGTGTTGCCATTGAGCCTTGTGCATGAAGGTGACAATCGATTTGCCATTTTGTCTCCTAAACTGGTATCTGGCAACAGATGGATAAAGAGCGGAGATCCGTGTTTTATCTGTGAATGGCAGGAACCCGGATTTTGTCATCCTTTTCCATGATATTCACTGTTCAGAGCCGAGAACCTGTATTCTGCAGTTATGTAGCAAACACTGATAAAAAGCACCTGCCTATAAACACACGAGCGTAAGAATGGGCGGTATAGAATGCAATATTCTGGTATGAACAATACTGCAACAGCTGGCCCTAGTGCAAGTAGGAGATTGTTAGTTGTATGTATGCCCTAGAGGCCATTATTGTACATATGATGTATATTATAGTGGATGCTTGGACATATATAGAGAGGACTTTCTTGCTCGACATAATAGTATGGTATCTGGTTGCTCTTTATCTTAACATGTATACTTGTCTCTTGATACTGTCTCATGGTTGTATGTTGGTAAAGACCTTAGGATGTGTACTGGACTACCAGGATTATGATGCAGATCATACTAGTGGGGCCATGGTAGTCCATAAGTTCATCCTTTAATGTTCCTAGTCATGGGTGTATCGAGACATGGCATCGATATACCGGAGTAGACTAGCGTATACGCTTCTCGACCCATGAGATGGGCGATGGATGATCCTATATCCATTCGTGTTTGAAATTAGAGATGGTATACGGGTGCTCAATGGAGAATGGGTACACTGGACGGACTCGCTGAGAACTCCTAGATGGTATTATACCTGACGTCAGATAGTTGTTCTCTGGTGACACTGGTACATGTTAGTCTGTAGACCCGAGATCGTCATAGAGTCTTATGTGATTCACACTGTGATTTGATTTCCACCTTACCACGTTCAAGGGGACGTGCAAAACAGTGGTTTTTGGGTACAGTCCCGAGTCACATGGAGGCAATGAGCGATAGGAGGGGATTACTTTTCTCCCGGTATTGGGGATAGATGTCGTGCTGTGCTCGACTGGTTATAACTGGAAGTCCCTGGCCAGGGCTGATTTAAAGATTTACTGGTAAGTGTTATCAGTAGTTTCTCGACCCGTTATGATCCTCGTATCGGCATGACTTATCGAGTTATTGGGGTCTGACGTTTACTACCCCTAAACTTGATATGCGACATCTCAGACGAAGAGACCGGACTGTACGGTAGTGTTACTGACAGGCATTACAGGAGCTAGAGCAGGCTTGCTTATTGATCTTATAATCGCTCAATACGGTAGCCGTTATATCCAGCTAGTACCGCTGACGGCTTGTGGATGCATGATATGATCATCACCTACTGCCGGCGTATTGACGAGTGTTTAGAGTCCTACACAGAGGTTTTACTGGCTCAGGAAAAACGAAGTAGGAGCACATATGTGATATGTGCGGGACCGAGATTAATACGAGTATGAGATACCGTATTCTATTCTCACGATATTTGAATTGGTCGGTTATATGTGATATAGCCGGGTTATCGAATTAAGTGTTGATTCGATAAGTTGATACATATAATATTAATCGGTTATATGTGATATACCCGGATTATTAAATCAAGTGTTGATTGAATAATTTAGTGTATAATTGTATATTTGATATACTAGTTTACATTAACTAATATTAGCTCACTTAAGCATTTATTTTTCTCATATCTGCACACTTAATATATATGTGATATATATTAATTGTGTTTTATTATGTGTCATGGTTGTTGATACATGCAACATGGGTGTATGAGACCTACACCATGATAAAGATAATGTAGGGTTTATTTATTTATGGTAATTCAATTATTAGTTGGAAATTTGTCACATGGCATGAAGCTTTGAGAAGCTTTGAGACCCATTGACTTAGTCTACTAGTTTTGTCTTACACTAGATATTTGTTAACCCAACCATTATCAAAACTCATGGTTAAGTCTCTACATGAGTAATATTAGATATTTTCTCACCCATGGTTTCCATTCACTCTCTCATCCATTATCATCTTTTTCTTCCTCAAGCTCAAGAGAGAGCTCACTAGGTTTTGTGAGAGAGCTTAAAAATAGTGAGAAAATCAATGCTAAAGTGAGCAAAAATCCTACTTCATCATCCTCTACTAGATTAGCACTTTAGTAGAGGGTGTTAGCTTAACTAATCTCATATTAGTGAAGAGATATCTTGGGTTAGTGTCTCCTTGACGTAGATCATCTTCAGCCTCGAAGACTTCAAGCAAGTTCGTTCTTCTCCTTATGATGCCATGCTAGAGTCCTAAAGATCACTACTTGGAGTGAAGGAACTACTACAAGGAGCTAAAGAAGTGAAGGACCGGACAACAAAAGTTGTAATCCCTAATCACTTAGTTGTAAAGTAGTTTACAATTTGTTTCGTATGATTCTCTAGTTAAAGATTCTAGTTTAGGGTTCTTTAAAACGACAAATTTTTGAAAATGGCATGGACGATGCCACCCGAAACTTTGTTGTCGTTCATAGGAACCCTACACTACCACTTTCATGTATCGACTTAGAGACGAGTTGTGAGGACGATATTGAATATTTTGTGACTCTGGATGTCGTTCTCGTGTGAGCCGACCTTTACTATGTAGTTTTACCTCTTTATGCTGTTTTTCATTTATATTGTATATTTCTTCGCTACGGCGTCGTATATTTATGCTTGTGGTGGTTGTTTCCTCCTTTTGGTGTCATTTACTCCCGTATGGGGATGCTTTATTTTTATACTATTTTTGTACCCGTTTCGGGGCTATTTTTACAAAGGAGGTGCTGCCGAATTTTTAAAAAAAATAAACTTAAGCCTTTAGATTTTTACTTAAGATTACTAAATGTTTTTAACAATGTTTTTATTACTTACTTCTTATGATGGTTTAGATTTCTGGGTTTTCGGCTTACTTAAATTGCGTTACACCTGTTGACGTCACGTAGTTTAAGTGCCGATCACATGCCTAAATTTGGGTCGTGGCAAAACAATAATACACACTTTCCACCACTAAACATTTAAAACCCTAAAAGTTTAATAGAAGAAAAACAAATGGCATTATCTAAAGTAATCTTGTAACTAATTACAAGAATACCCCTCATCCGTATATACATACCCGCATCCATATTCCGACTGAATACGAATACAACGAGACGAAAATAATCCAACAATATAATTATAGGATCCGGCTTAAACCAAAACCCACTAGTATTATCCGTCCGATCATAATCCGTTCATAAGTGCATGTATATGATCGAACCCTGCCATAAAACCATATGACTTCTACAACGTTTCGTCCGAAGTAGGGAAACCCTCTGTATGTGACTCTAAAGACTCGTCAATACGCTGGCAGTGGTTTAACCATAATCACGTCAGTGGCACTAGCTGTACGTAACGGCTACCCAGGTATTGAGCGAAAGGGAGGACGACGAGCAAACTCATCCTGAAACCCTACTGAGCCTGATAGTGACAATATCCGTATAGTCTGGTCGGTTCGTCTATGAGTGTCGGATATCGAGTCTAGGGGTGGATAAAGTCAGACCCCTAATAACGCGACATTTTGGGTCGGTATGAAGCCTATCACCACCTGATAAACTACTAATCCGAATTAGTAATTCTCGACTACCTTGGCCAAGGATTTCTGGTGATGGCCACCCGTGCACACCATGACATCAACCCCCAATACCGGGAGAGACGAATCCCCTGAAGATCCGCTCACTTCTTCCATGTGGCTCGGGACTGTACCCATTTAAAACCTGTTTGCACGACTTCTTTGAGCCATGGTAGGGTAGTAATCAAAGCACAGTGGGAACTCACACGAGAAAAATGATGATCTCAGGTCGATAGACTAACCTGTAAACATGTCATCTGGGAACTGCTATCTGACAATATGTATAATACCAACTAGCATGTTCCCGGCGAGTCCGTCCGGTGTACTCATAACCCAATGAGCACCTGTATACATCTTAGGTGAACCAACTAACACCAATGGCTTATGAGACCGACCACCGCCCTTCGTCGGGGTCTCGATCAGTATACACTAGTCAACTCTTGGAGTATCGATGCCCAGTCTCGAAACTCCCATGACTAGGGATATTTTAAGGATGTGCTTATATACCACCCAACTCTCACGTATATGATCGCCATCATATTGCTGGTAGTCAAGCAAGAATCCTATGGGCTCTATCAACATGTAATAGTGATCTGTAATGTCACCTGAAGCATGTACACGATGATAAAGACAAACCAGATAGCATATTATCATCTCGAGTAAAACTGTCTTACCGGTATAGGTCCTTCCTCAATCATTGTAATCACATGCCTGCGATCTAATAATTGACTTGAGAGCACTATAGCCAATAATCTTCCACTTGCACTTAAGGCTAATTATTGCGGTGTCGCATACTCACAGCCCATGTGATACCGAACACCCAACTTCTCTACTAATCAGTTTCACAAAGCTCGTTTATAAAACTATTGCGTTCAAGAAATAACCTCTGTGAGTGGTTCCACTCCAATGTTTCTTTCTATATCTCTCTTTATCTCAAGTTCACGGAGAAAGCCATCTCCCGAAATAAGCAATACCCGTCTAAGAATATGTCTGGATATCTGATGGGACCCAGTTCGCAAATGAACTCCAAATCCATCAAGCATCTTAGATTATATCGTCCACTGAATTTAATCAGTAACATGCGCTATGCCTCCCTCAGTATCCGCTTGGACCACTTGTCCAAACTACTGCCCCTCAAAAGAGGGAAAACTATAACTCTGACAGCCACTCTGTCATCCAGGTCACCTTGGAAGCCTGGAATGATAACCATCTCCCGAGGGAGGCTGCCGTTACCAAATCCTTAGAACATCCACTTATGTTCATAAACTGCTTCCGAACGTTTCTCCATGATTGGATTAATATATAAACTTATTGCAGCTAGTGCAAAAACAATATCTGGTGTGGTACTTGACATCTCATGATTGACTCAATTGCCTAAGTAAGTGATATGCCAATCATGCACATCCCTATCATCTTTAGTTTATAAGACACCTTTAGAGAGGGTGACTCCATCACCTGCAGGTATACCACCATGCCAGGAGTCATCCATTCTAAAACACCTTTAGAATACTGTCTAAGTACCCAAATTGGGAAACTACTCAAATCTAAATCTAAAACCATAGATCTAGTAACCAGAATGCCTGATATAATATCCATATCCTATCTAGAGAAACCACTATGTGAAAACCACAGTATAACCGATCATAGTGTAAGAATTTCACTTCCTACAAAGTGTATTTCATCCAAATACCTAGACATCACACCCTACTACCTTCTTAACAGATCCATCTCCTATTCTGATGAAGTCAAAGCCTATGACTCTCACATCAAAAATAGATGATCTATCTCCGCTATACTTGCTTTAGTCTATAAATAGACATAAGCTAATTGTCCACTATGCTTCCGCCGCTCCCACTAACTACAACAACCCTCTGGCAGAGTCATATACACGTGCACTTCAAAAACTAGTTTAGAACGATGCTATACTCATCCTCCTGCCGGGTCTCATAGTCTAGAACAGCAGTAATGGCAAGTCTGGGTAAACAAGAATCTCGCTGTCACCGTCTTTGAGGATACCGAAGTACCTCTCGGGTGCCTGCGGTTACCCACCATATCTGCGGAGTGGCCAATGGAATGTCAAACCTGATTGAATCTTTAGGTTCTATTAAATTTTCAGTAATCGTTTGTGGTTCTGGAATCACTTTCAGTTCTACCATACTCCCACTATTTTTTCTGAAAAAATCCATTTTTCTAAAACTATGGCGAGTCAAGAACAATATCACTATTGATCTTCCAGATAGTATAAAGTTAACCCTCGTCATAGCCCAGGATAACCCACAAACTGCCATTACAGAAACGTGCCTTGAATTATCCAGAGTCTGGTTTTAAGCATAAGCCGGACAACTCCATATACCTTAACATCGTTAAGATATGAACCATTCTATATTCATTATAGAAACAGAGGCACTGATTTAATTGGAACCAGATTCAAATTATGTAGCTGTCTCCAGTGCACATCAACTAAATAGAGAGAGGCCGATCAACATTACTCAACTTAGGAGTGCATCCAGATATGAGTAATCTGAAAGAGAAGCAAGTTCTCAAAACCATTACTATCAACTGAATACCAAACACAAGTATCTACATCTTCGATCACTTTGAAGAATCCCAATACTTGCAACACATGGTTCTCTACTTTATTCTTATACCTATAACTTCTCAAAACTTGGACCTTGTATTTCTACGAAACCCTTGTCTAAATCCGGAGAAGTCATAAGTAAATAGAATAAAGTACGAGCATCAACCCCTTTGTCCTAATGGACACTGGACAACATATAATACTTTGTATAAGTCCCTTGAGTCTAATAACTCAAACCATGTGTGTCGTAGGTTGAAAACTGTACTGTGGTTAATAAGAATTACACCACTGTTTTATGCTCCTTACCCAATCATCAACTGATATAGGTAAATATGGAAATAATTTCAAAAAGTTATATCTCACTTTATAAAATAAACGCACAGATATATCAGTTTGAAATTGGTGCATAATAACGGATATTCAAAACCAAATATTTGTCGTCAGGCAAAAACCCAAGCGATTTCTTCAAATATTACCAATTACTATGAATTCCGATATAATGAGGGTATAATCACCTAATTCCCAATAACTTACTCCCACTCATCATCTGTAAAACCATACATATGTGAGAATCAATCCCGGTAAATACATACCGCGAAGTAAGGATCTAATCGGGAAATCAGTTTTCAATTAACAACGCATTGTGAAACTGAAACATGAAAATGTTTCGAAGGGATGGCCGAGTATTCCTAGTAATGCCTCTTCCATTATCCAGATTCATGATTATGATCGTATATTTCCTTGCCATCTTTCCAAATCCCTTTATTTGTCTTTACTCATTACCTTCTATACACCACCCTTTAGGCTAAATGGTTTTCTTCCTTCCCTATCGTTCGACACCAACCTATAGTTCAGAATAAGACTATCCAATAAGCGTAATAGGTGTACTCTCCTAATCCTAAGAGCCCTCGCAACCTGAGAAAAGATAAAAGGAAAAGACAACTGAATAGTCATATTCAAATTCTCTAGAACCAGAAACCATTCTCGAATTCGAAACAAGTTTCTTCGAGTTCGTATGTAACTATATGATGGTCATATCCAATAAATGTGGATCTTTGTAGTGATACGGAATGTTCCGGAGAAAAGCAAAGGGTAAAAGTAGGAGCGGCAATGAAGTATGAAACTATGACAATCCAAAAGCCAGTGTGTCTTAAGAAGGTCCGGTTAACTTTGTTACTGAGTTATAGTCTAAGGTCGGGCCATGGTCGCTGCCAAAGAGAGATAGAAAAGAAACACTAAGCATGCACTCTAACCTAGATCAGAATGGTTAATCACTTTATCTAATCAGGATGTCTCCCACTGTTTACTCAAATTCTCCTCCAAGCCCGAAAGAAGAATTAGTCAGGATCATCTAAAATCACCCGAGGAGTAAACCAACTCATCAGTGGGAATCGGGATCCAACTATCATCGCATGATAACCTGATGGAATCCACTCAAGTTATCACACTCCAGAAGGTATGCGCATGTCTGGCAAGTTTCCTGTATGTTTGAAACTCCCGATGTGATTTTTACCCCATGCTCTTATGACCTTGACGAAGGCCAACATATCATAAGCCACATGTCAAATTCTACCCGTCATTGCCCAGGTTAATTTGAACACACCCGTACATACCCTTGATGAAGGCCAACAAAGTAGTACGACTGTTCCAAACCAACGCATTTAGCTATGCAATAGAAAAGTAACAAGCAACTACCATTCACTATGCTTTGACGAAGGTCAACAAACATAGCATGAATACTAAGTGCTATCTGTCTGAAATGACAGAGGGCTACGAATGGTTTTTGGCGAAAAACCTTTAACGTAATGAACTTGATATCGTTGAAGGAACTGGATAGATTTTTACAAATATATAGTGGCAAAAACATTTGCTAAAGAGGTCATTTCCAGTGAAGGGATCTCGACTCTTTCCTTGTCGAATGAGGTGCAGAGTATTCCCACTGAATACCATGATGCAAAGCAAAAAGTAATCGACTATAGTGAAGTTATTACCCTGACGCAAACTTCTTCACAATAGGTCACTCCCAGTGAGGGGATCTCGGTTCTTGCCTCGTCGAATGAGGTGCTGGATATTCATAACCGAATACCACTGTGCAAAACAAAAGAAAACGTCCTTTTAATAACAACCTTTTTAAAATTGTTCCAACAACATCAATTAGGTCTGTTTTCCTTGTATTGATCTGAATCAACGCAGTCCCATCAATTAATCACACTGGAAAAGAACGAGAATATGATGTACGTATATGCCATCTGCATTCGCCACTGGGCCCCGTCATCACCCATTAGGTTACTTAACTAACGACAGAGCGGGGGCTGGACTAGCGTGGGTTCAAAATATATACAACATCTACTAGTATATATATAACGATATATAATAATCGCTCCAGACATGATAAATGCAACATCACAAATAAGCGATAAGCATTACAGAACAATACAGATAATCTGGGAGCCTCGGGTTTCCTTTGAGCCGTAACTGAAACCCGACGTTCCGCTGGTCGTGTGGATAGCCTATGCAATGAAAACTTAGACCCCTACGAGTGCGGAAAGTTACCCGCCAAAACCAGAAGCGAGGCAACCCCCATCATCAAAGTGAATGGGCCACCCGGCACTTCACGGAATCCGATAACTTGAGCACCCCTCCTTAGGTCAACCTGTACCCCCTACGAGTGCGATGAATAGCCCGCCAATTTTAGAGTGAGGCCCTCTCCTTCTCAACGCCATGAGATGCAGACCTGTTGCCCTCCAGAACCCAGCTATCCGTGCACTCCATCGCAGGGTAATTCTAGTACAGAAAAGAAAATATATACAACGGTGATATCGACCTCAACCCGGTTGTACCCTAAACAAATAATATACAAATAGGCAGTGACGGCAGTCCACATGTCGGACGCTCGCCCCGCGATATCAAATGTACAAATAAAACTAAACTGTACTAACATTGCACCCAAGCTATCCACCACGACAATCCAGCCAACAAACACAGCTCAACACAGAACATCAACGTGAATGTCACGTTCGCAAACCCGTCTAAAAGAACTATAGAAATTAGACAAGTTGTACCGCTCTAATGACATTCACGACCGCAGATAGTAATGCATATACTATAAACTTTAAACAGTGTTAGAAATATCGACTTCGAAATGACCCCGAACTAATAGATAAAACCATATCCAAACTGGGCTAAATTAGCAATACTACTAAACCGATATTCCAAAGACTAAACCACACTCCAAAAGCTAAGTCCTAGATCATCTATAGGACCGACCAGGCCGAAATTATTGCCAAACTCAACAAGTCATTCCAGGTGAAAGGGGCTCGTATTTGGGGTATGTTCTAGTTGTCACACATGTAGTCTTCTGCAATTGCTTAAATATTTTTAGAAGACCCAGAAAAATTTAACAGAGAATGGAATATGAGTGGTGTTGTTTCGGAGTTGTTTCGGTTTCGATACTTTAACATCATCTAAAACAACTAGTATGTGGTTAATGGGTTGGCTCTGATACTATGTTAGGTTACGCCAGCGCTCCGGCCATCAATCCATACCTAAATGCGGAACAAAAACTTTTAGAAACTGGCGCTAACGGAACCATAATCGACGGATCGTACCATTAACACTAGACTAGCTATATGTAAAGGAGTTTATAGAGGTTATACCGATCGATCCGTGTCCTTCGGTCTTCAACCTCTGTCCCAAGCTCCTCATGGCTTTCTCGATCATGTTTGATCTCCGGTCTCCCCACATCGAAGAAGATCCACGTCGAGGGTTAGTAATACTGGCTCCGACCTTAAAACCGAAGCAACTTGGGTATCTAGTTTGCTAGTCTAGATAGCCAAGATGAAGTAGAGTGTGTTTATGATTACTTTGTCTCAATACACCCAAGAATTCTCAACTCATGAGAGGGTTTGGGTAGAGGTCGAAGAAGATGCCATGGGAGAAAAGCATGAGCTCAAAAGCTAGGCAAAAGAAAAAGGCTTCTCAAGAAAAAGAAGTGGCTGCCTCATTCATTTGGTGTTGTGTTGTGAGATATTAGTTGTGAGCAACTAAAGAAAATCACCTCAAGAAAAAATATGCCAAGATCACAACAAATACCTTACACTACAAACCAAAACCCTAGCATGTCACCCATGACTCACCATGAGTCACACCCATGTGGCATGCATGAACCAAAGCTAAACAATAATACACACTTTCCACTACTAAACATTTAAAACCCTAAATGTTTAATAGAGGAAAGAGAAATGGCATTATCTAAAGTAATCTTGTAAAGAATTACAAGAATACCCCTCATCCGTATATACATACCCGCATCCGTATTCCGACTGAATAAGAATACAACGAGACGAAAATAATCCAACAATATAATAGTAGGATCCGGCTTAAACCAAAGCCCACTAGTATTATCTGTACGATCATGATCCGTGCACAAGTGCACGTATATGATCGAACCCTGCCATAAAATCATACGGTCTCTACAACGTTTCGCCCGAAGCAGGAAAACCCTCTATGTGGGACTCTAAAGACTCGTCAATACGCTGACAGTGGGTTTAAAAATAAATAAACAAATAAATCCTTTAGGAGAATTTTTCCAATAATCGGTAAAATAAATTGTGTTTTCCGTAAATCTTAACTATAATTATTTTTTAAACTATGAAATTGCTAGTATTTGGTAATTATTTAGTCACTTATAAATTGTTAGTTTATTTAAATATTTTTCCTAAATTAATTATTTTTAAATATTATTAAAGATTTTACTTATACATTTAATTAGTGGTAATTACAAATTGGAATGGGTTAATTGTACATTAGTAAACCATGTTAACTTAGAATTAAGTTTGCAACATGCTCTCTCTCTCTCTCTCTCTCTCTTTTGTCTCCATAATTCTAGAGATTTCTAGGGGGAAAAGTAAATAAAAAGGAATAATAATATAAGGTAACTATGAAGTGACTTAATAAAAGTATTAATGAGGGGTTTCTTGAACTTTCCACACACACACACCCACACTCCCAAAGTGGCCGAGCATAGCCCCCTCCTCTCTCTCTTTAACAACTTTCTTTGCAACAAATATGAAATGAAACTAATTAATTAAAGAGAACAATTAAAAGAGGTTGTAACTTGGAAGTTTCTACAAATATCCACACATTTCTCTCTCTCTCTCTCTCTCTCTCTCTCTCTCTCTCTCTTTCCTCTCAAAGTGGCCGAGCCTCCCCAAGCAGCAACCCCCCTTTCTTCATCCCATTTTCCACTAAAAAATCCTTAAAATTCATCAAAAAATTCCAAAAAAATCCACAAATTCAAAGCTAATTCCTCATCCTTTCTCTTTGGCCTAATCTCGCTTGATTCTTAGAGCAAGAGATCATTTTGGGAGGCCAATAAATTTCAAGTTTGATCTTTTGAATGTTGAGGTATAATTTTAAGCCTTTGGTTTGATTGTTAGTTAATTACCTTCATTTGGCTTATTAAGTGTTTAATTATGATTTTAATTTCAAGAATTTAATTTTCAAGAGAAGGGGTTATGAATTAGGTTAGGGTTTTTATCACTCAATCATGATTACAAGGTGTAGTTTAACATGTTAAGACATGGAAAACCTAATCTAGTTGCTAAATTGCTAATTGTTATATTTAATTTGTCCTAATTAAAATTATCTTGCAAACTAGATTTTTTCAATTAATATAAATAGCTGAGATAAAATTATAGTAATGGTTTGTGTGACTTAGTTAGGATGTTTAATGAGCATCATGGCCACAAGAATTGCTAAAACATTTAGATTGGTTAAAACATCAAGTTTTGAAGTAAAACGGAAATTTAAGCTTACTAGGTTTTTGGAAAGAAATCGATTTGATTTAGGTTCGAGGTTTTGATGGTTTGCCACCTAATTCATAAAATATCTAGAGTGTTATGAGTGTGCGACGGGTATGATTGGGTTTTAGGCTTGGTGGTTTTCACGTATAGCGATCCTAGTTGTAGTTTGCGGCGTTGTCGCGAGCGCGTTTTGTGCACCAAGTGTGTGCGCGTCTTGTTGTGCACGTGGATTGATTTGTATCGTTTGTGTCCGTGACTAATCGTATACTCATAGGAGTTTGCAAGTTTGGTCCGCCTACCCCTCATGGACAGATTGGTCCGCCTTCTCCAGGATGGATGTCTAGGCTGGAGTCGAGCATTCAGGACTTGCGACTGATTTTTGGATTGTTAGTGGTGGTTAGCCGAGCTCCGAGAGCCGATAATGTCCCTCCTATTGCAGGGACTGTGATTGTACCTGCTGCTCAGGCAGCCGTTTCTGTTGTTACCAAGTTGATTTCCGTATCCTTATAGGAGTTTTGAGGCTGAGTCCTCCAGTTTGTTTTTACCAGCACAGATGCAGCGGAGGATACGTAGACAATCCTCGACAGGGTGGTTGGGAAGTGTTGTTCACTGAGATGTTCTGACAAGATATGGGTTGAGTTTGCAAGTTTTCGTCTAGAGGTCTTACTCAGACGTGGTGCGAGTCAGTTAAGAGATGCCGAGCTGCAGATCTACTTCTTATGACTTAGGAGGAGTTCACAGCTGTATTTCATGCTCGTTTCCTTCCGGAGAGTGTTCGAAATGCCGAGCTCATAGTTTTGAGTCTTTGCGCAAAACTCCTATGATGACAGTGTCCGGGTATGACATTCAGATTTCTTGGTGGTTAGATATGCTCCTTACCTGGAGGACATTGAAGAGAAATGGATAAAAAGGTTCGTGTGGAGATTGGACATACAATTATTGCTTGCTATAGGCACCCAGTATTTTGACACTTATGCAACCGCGATGGATGCACCTTTACTGCTAGAGGAGCGCATTTCTGTGACTTCGGTCGTTTCTGGACCGGAGCGGATTTGTACCAGTATGCCAGCTCAGAGGCGGTTAGATAGACGCCATTGTCACAGGCTAATCTTTTGGTCACTCGATATGTTGTTCGTTCGTGATTCGTTCACATCGGAGATAAGGAGTCTTATGTCAAATTGATTCTTCTCGATATATTAGACTTTGACGTTCTTCTGACATTGGATTAGTTGGCCACGTGTTTATGCGTCTGTGAACTGCCGTGAGAAGGTAGTCAGATTTAGTTTCCTGGGTGAGCCAGTTCTTGTTTTTTTTTCAGGGAGACCGTAGCGCCACCCTTCCTGATTTGATTTCTTCTCTTCGCGCTACTCCATTCTTGAGGAAAGGACGTCAGGGATTTATAACGTATGTTTATGATGTTAGAGCCGTAGAGGTCCCGTTAGACCAGGTCCCGTTTGTGAGGGAATTTCAAGATGCCTTTCCTCACAAGTTGTTTGGTTTGTCGCCAGAGTGTGATGTTGAGTTCTTCTTTGACTTGATTTCCAGCACGAACTTTTCCTTTACCGCCATATCAGATGGACCCGGCAGAGCTGAGAACTGAAGGACCAGTTGTAAGAATTGTTAGATAAAGGGCTTGTTCGTCCGAGTGCGTCACCTTTGGGAGCTCCTGTTCTATTCGTCAAGAAGAAAAGACGGCAGTTGTGTTTGTGCATCGATTTTTGTCAGTTGAATCGGGCTACTGTGCGGAACAGATATCCTTTACCTCGTATTGACGATTTATTGGATTAGCTCTAGGGTGCAGGACATTTCTTGGAGATGACTTGCGATCAGGTGACCACTAGTTGTGGGTTCGAGGGGATGATATTCTGAAGACTGGTTTCCCACACGTTAAGGGCATTATGAGTTCTTGGTGATGTCGTTCGAGCTCACCAATACCCCGACAGCGTTTAGGGATTTGATGAACCGCGCATTCAGACCGTTTCTTGATAAGTTATTATCATGTTCGTTGATGACATTTTAGTACACTTTTGGAGACGAATGGAGACGGGTATCATTTGAGGATTTCGTTGCAGCCTTTGAGAGAGCACCAGCTATTTGAGTGTGTTTTCCGGTTGAATAGTGTTAACTTCTTAGATCACATAGTACGAGAGATGGTAAGTATGGAACCGAAGAAGATCGAGGCCACTCAGCACTGGCCCAGACCTGTATTAGTGATGGAGGTTTGCAGCATTTTGGATTTTGGGCGGATACTATTGATATTTCGTACAGGATTTTTCGCATATAGCTGCAACGTTGACCGGGTGACCTGGAAGGGCATTTCTTTTCGTTGGACTAAGGCATGCAAGCAGAGCTTTTAGCAGTTAAAGATTCGTTTGACTACGACACCAGTTTTATCTTTAACACTGTTTCGTATTCGTAGTTTAACACTGTTTCGGGTATTTGCATATTGTCTAGGCGAAGTTACAAAGTTCGAACGAATATCAAAAACCCATTTTTCCAAGTTTATGGTATTCGGAAAATCATGCAAGTAATTCCATGGACCCTCTAGAAGAATGAAACCCTAACTCGACATAATGACCATGGAACCGCTTTCTAACCTTAGGGTTTGCGGCAGTTCCGCGGTGCCATTAATGAGTCTTGGGTCTGCCCTTCTACGGTTGGTCATAGGTACTGTGGCATGTTCTGGGTATTTTTAAACTGTGCTCAAGTGTTGAGCTCTTGGGGAATTATGGGACTTTAATGAATCGATCAAAAAGTTTAACGTCGTCCGGATATCATGTGAAGGGATGAAGAGGGGCGTCACAGACTTTGTTTCAGGTTGTGGACTTGTCAGCAAGTTAAGGCTGAGCATCAGGGGTCAGCAGAACAATTACAACCTTTACCCACTCCGGGATAGAATTAGGAGCAGATTTCTATGGAATTTATCGTATGTCGATTGACGGAAGCAGCTCACTTCTGCCAGTTAGGTCCATTTTCGGGTTCGTTCAGTATGCTCAGATATATATTGATGAGATTGTGCGACTTCATGGCGTTCCGATGTGTATTGTGTCCGACAGAGGCACCCAGTTCACCAGCCGACTATGGCGGAAACTTCAGAAGGCTTTGGACACCAATTAAGTTTCAGTGTAGTTTTCTATCCGCGGACCGACGGTCAATCAGAGAGGACCATTCAAATTCTTAATGATATTCTCCGGGCTTGCGTTCTAGTTTCGGTGGTGGTTGGGATAGCCACTTGCCCTTGATAGAGTTTTCCTATAAGTACAGCTTCCAGGAGGAGATTTAGACGGCACCCTCTGAAGCGTTTTATGGGGAGAGATATCGATTACCCGTAGGTTGTACAGAGCTCAGTGAGAGCAGTATTTTTGGGCAATGGTTTGTGCAGGGGACGACCGGAAGGATTCAGTTGATTCGGAATAGGATAAGAGCGGCCTAGTGCAAGCAGAAGTTAATGCTGATAGACGCCGCCGCAGACTTGAATTCGTTAGAGGTGATCATGTTTTCGTGAGGGTTTCTCCAATAAAGGGCATATTGAGATTCAGAAAGAAAAAGAAGGCTTAATCCCAGATATGTAGGTCCCTTTGAGATTCTTGAGCGTATCGGCACAGTTGCGTACTGTTTGGCTCTTCCACCTAGCTTTCCAGGTGTTCACCCTGTGATTCACGTATCGATACTCCGCAAGTATCTTCTTGACCCCTCTTACGCAATACTGCATCAGATGATCCAGCTGGAGTGCAATCTTTCTTTCACAGAGCAGCCGATAGTCATTCTAGATCAGCAGGTGAAGAAACCGAGGTCCGAGGACATACCGACCGTAAATGTTCTTTGGCATGGTCCGAGTGGCGAAGAGGTTATGTAGGAAGCCATGGTTGATATGAGAGAGAACGATTCCCATCTCTTAGAGAGTACGCGTAGTTAGACCTTAAATTCGGGTACCGAAATTCTTTAAGGGGGGAAGATTGTAACGTTTTAAATATAAAAAAACAAATAAATCCTTTAGGAGAATTTTTCCGATAATCGGTAAAATAAATTGCGTTTTCCGTAAAACTTAACTATAATTATTTTTCATCATAGACTTAAATATGCCTATTTTAAACTATGAAATTGCTAGTATTTGGTAATTATTTAGTCACTTATAAATTGTTAGTTTATTTAAATATTTTTCCTAAATTAATTATTTTTAAATATTATTAAAGATTTTACTTATACATTTAATTATTGTTAATTACAAATTGGAATGGGTTAATTTTACATTAGTAAACCATGTCAACTTAGAATTAAGTTTGCAACATGCTCTCTCTCTCTCTCTCTCTCTCTCTCTCTCGCTCCCCCCATAATTCTAGAGAATTCAAGGGGAAAAGTAAATAAAAAGGAATAATAATATAAGGTAACTATGAAGTGACTTAATAAAAGTATTAATGAGGGGTTTCTTGAACTTTCCACACACACACACACACTCCTAAAGTGGCCGACCACAGCCCTCTCCTCTCTCTCTTTAACAACTTTCTTTGCAACAAATATGAAATGAAACTAATTAATTAAAGAGAACAATTAAAAGAGGTAGTAACTTGGAAGTTTCTACAAATATCCACACATTTCTCTCTCTCTCTCTCTTTCCTCTCAAAGTGGCCAAGCCTCCCCAAGCAGCAGCCCCCCCTTTCTTCATCCCATTTTCCACTCAAAAAACCTCAAAATTCATCAAAAAAATCCATCAAAAATCCACAAATTATCTCACAAATTCAAAGCTAAGTCCTCATCCTTTCTCTTTGGCTAAATCTTGCTTGAATCTTGGAGCAAGAGATCACTTTGGGAGCACAAGAAATTTCAAGTTTGATCTCCTGAATGTTGAGCAATAATTCTAAGCCTTTGGTTTGATTGTAAGTTAATTACCTCAATTTGGCTTATTAAGTGTTTAAATATGATTTTAATTTCAAGAATTTAATTTTCAAGAGAAAGGGTTATGAATTAGGTTAGGGTTTTTATCACTCAATCAGGATTACAAGGTGTAGTTTAACATGTTAAGACATAGAAAACCTAATCTAGTTGCTAAATTGCTAATTGTTATATTTAATTTGTCCTAATTAAAATTATCTTGCAAACTAGATTTTTTCAATTAATATAAATAGCTGAGATAAAATTATAGTAATGGTTTGTGTGACTTAGTTAGGATGTTTAATGAGCATCATGGCCACAAGAATTGCTAAAACATTTAGATTGGTTAAAACATCAAGTTTTGAAGTAAAACGGAAATTTAAGCTTACTAGGTTTTTGGAAAGAAATTGATTTGATTTAGGTTCGAGGTTTTGATGGTTTGCCACCTAATTCGTAAAATATCTAGAGTGTTATGAGTGTGCGACGGGTACGATTGGGTTTTAGGCTTGGTGGTTTTCACGTATAGCGGCCCTAGTTTTAGTTTGCGGTGTTGTCGTAAGCGCGTTTTGTGTACCAAGTGTGTCCGCGTCTTGTTGTGCGCGTGGATTGATTTGTGTCGTTTGTGTCCGCGACTAATCGTATACTCATTCTCTTAATTTCTTGTATGCGATTCTAGGATTGGGTGCAGAGGCGTCGGACGTGGCGCGGAAAGATAAAGTTAAGATTGGATCAGATTAGACGAGACGTCCCGGTGAGTAGATGTACATATCTATGAGGGGATCGTATGGATGGCGCGAGGCGCCCGATGGTTTAGTATTACTTATAGTACTTGCATTATATGCGTAGTTTCCTAGTTATGCATCTTATTGCATTGCATCATCTCGTATATATATACATGTGTGTGTGTGTGTGTGTGTGTGTGTGTGATATCATTTCATAGTACACTTGCACCATTACCATTGGTTTATGCCGCACGTGCACTATTTTTGCAAACACAAACGCCATTGGTAATTGCTATGCCACGAACACTATAGAACTTGCTTAGAATTGGTATTAGCGCAACTGCATCATATATGGTCCGTAGATTTATACCTGTATATTCATTTCATTAAAACACGTAGGATTATTCATCATATATACATACCTCATTGCATCATGATTCAGGCATAACTTCTGGCCGTACTTCGCATGGTATATACTACTGTATTATAGATTTCCATCATCACCAGCATGTTTATATATTGTGATTCTTCTCGAGAAATTCAGTATTTATGAGATTTCTGGATTTGGGCGAAAACCGCAAGAATTTTATAAAAAAAACTTATTATCATTTTAGAATGCAAGTTGCGGTTTTCTCATGATGTATGTGTCGTCTACCATGAGTTTTCATGATTGCTTTTGGTATTCGAGACTCGATTCGAGGAGTAGGATGAACCGTTTCGGGTACATGGTGGGCCCGGTATGGTACCCCCGGGCGAGAGTGTTTTTGTGGGGATGACGATGAGCCTGGTAGGGGCAGACTACCTACCGGTGATGTCTGGCGCGGCGGATATCCGGAGGACACCGATCGTAGTCATGTGATTTGATGATATAGGCCGATCCGGACTGACGGAGCCCGAGATATTGAGGATTTTGTGTCGATATTTGACACAGATTTCTGTCGATTTCACTGATTATAATCCAGTTTTACTTTAAAAAAGGTTTTACCAAGTTAAAGGTATAGATCTTCTCATATCAGACATATCATGATTTCGCGTTGATTATGCATTCATGTTGCATTCATGCTAGTACATTGTATCATATTGATATACGTAGGTTGTGACGCACTGTGTGCATGCTTACGATATCCTTATTAGTTGGCAACTCACCCCTGTTGTGTCACAGTATCTTGCAGGTCGGACCCGTCAGCATTGTAGCAGCGGGCGTGCCTTTCTAGGCTTCTTTTGCTCGGACTCGTGACTTTGCTCATAGGTGGGTTACGAGGATTGCTTTTGTTTCCACTTATACTATTATTGTATCTAGTATTCTCCATCTACCACTTCTTCTATTGTATATACGACCTAGTGATGAGACCGTGAGATTTGTGTATATGTTGTTTCTCTGGGATCGAGCTCACGTGAGCCGACGTTATGATTTTTTACTTTTGTGTTTCATTATGCTCATTTTCTTGATGTTATATATAATATATTGTGTGTGGTTGTGATTCCACCTTGGGCGAAGAACTAGCTCCCGCTTGGGGATGCCATTATTCATTACAGGTTTATATATTCTTGTTTATACCTGTTTGGGGGCCAGTATTTACAAAGGAGACTCTGCCGAAATTCTCGGAAAATTTTGGTATTTTTAAAAATGTTTAATGTAACGTATTTGTTCTAAAATCGTTTTCTTAAAGAGGTTTTTCCTTCACTCTATTTCTTTATTTGGTTTAGATTTCTGGGCTTTGGCTTACTTAGATTACGTACGCCTTGAGACGTTCGTAATTTAAGTGCCAGTCACGTTCCGTACCTTTAGGTCGTGACATGGATGTACCAGGAAAGAGGAGACCGTCGTCTGGTTTATGCACAGATATAGGTTCATCCTGAAGGGGCTCAGACTCAAGCATGGCATCGAGTATACCGACGACCGATTTCTTCCTCCTTTTAGGGCCCAAGCTAGCACTAAATGGATGGCGCTTCCTCCCCTTCGGCAATTTTGCATGGCGCTGCCCAACCTCGCCTTCGGTACCTGATTTTGGTGATGCTGCTGCTGGTACATTATCAGGAATCTCTGCCCCGGCCCTAGTGCGAACCGGCATTCCAACAGTATGGGTGATTGATTCCACCCAAGCGACTTTAGGAATAAGCACTGAATCGCTATCCCTTAGAGTAGGGCAAACAACCGACCGTGGCCGAAACGGGGCGTTGACGACTTGAGCGGAAGCAGGGGCTTTACATTCAAAGATCACCCTTCTCTCCTCTACAATGATGGGACTAACCCGGTGGCTATACCAGCCCTTGAAGGGTCCCACGGGCCTCAGAAGATAGTCGGGGTCGGGAATCATGAAGAGGGAACCAGTATTTAACTGCATGAAGTGGCGGATAACGTCGCGAGCGACCTCCAGCGAGAGAGTAGGCTCAACTAAAAAGGCTTCGAGGGGGACACCCTGGTTGTAACCTAGCTGTTGGGCGAAGCGATGCGGATTATACTGCTTGAAGAGTGCAGTGTCATTTAGGCGGAACACTAAATACCCCGTCCTGATTGAGTATAAATGCACAATCTCTTTGTGTTTAAAGCTGGAGCCCCGTTCTCCGACAAATCGAATAACTGTTTAATGGGCCCCGCTGGCGCAGAGAGAACTTGATCACTGAAAACCATCCCGCCTTCGTTTGAATACGGATTAAGCAATACGCGCAGAGCCCCTAACTGAGTTGGATCAGGAGCGGAAGCATCGACTTGTCTTATGACCCGTAGGAAGGTGTATGCTTCATAGAAAGCAGGACGCCGGTGTGCAGCAAATACGCCTAACACATGCATCTCAATCCACGACGTGAAGTACTGGAGGGAGAAAATCACGGTGTCTGCACTTGGG
Organism: Agapanthus africanus; assembly: GCA_030015575.1. Taxonomy (NCBI): domain Eukaryota; kingdom Viridiplantae; phylum Streptophyta; class Magnoliopsida; order Asparagales; family Amaryllidaceae; genus Agapanthus; species Agapanthus africanus. The sequence continues at coordinate 457,840,658 of JASDDO010000012.1, read as the reverse complement.
ATTGATGTGTTGGTACTTAAACTATGGTATAGGTGTGACAACCCTGCAACGCCAACGGCCAATCGCGCTCCTTCGGCTATGTGATGGGCAAGATAGAAAATGGAGGCTCTCATAAAACGACGATGCATCGGCATGGCGAACCCGCTAAGCCAAAGACTGATGAAGCAAACAAAGAATATTTCTTCGTCTAATCCAGGGACATCGATTGCGTCAAATGTCATGAACGACGAATTTGGAATATAAATTGCGGCAAGTCTTCCTTTTTAGCCGGCAATTTCTCCAAGCCGAATTCGAAGGGATCCTCGACCTTCGCAAATTTTGGAACATTCTTGGATAAAGCGTCTTTGCGGAGAAAGCAAGCAATAAAAGAGTCAAAAGTGACACCTTGTCCTTCCGATGACACGAGTAGTCTCTCAAAAATGCCCAAGGCCTTGATTAGACTCGGGTGCTTTTGTCGAACAGTGATCTCGGTTGTTAAACCTTCAAGTACAGCTGGCACTGTGGCAAATATATATTCGTCAAGAGGTAATAATTCTTCGTAATGCTCTCCCCTGATCGGCAGCCCTGAAATTTCACGGAACTCCTCCAGCGAAATAGAGACTTCGCGTTCCCCTAGCAGGAAAGTATTTGTTGGAAGATTCCATTGATTCAAAAAAGCCTTGACCCACCAGACGTGGGGAGAATGGTAGTAGAACTGCGACGCAGACACCGCTTGATACATCCCAACTTTCTGTAGCCGTGAGCGTTGAGACGAAGTGAGCGTTGAGACGAAAGAATATACCGGGCCCAAGAAAGATAGCCTACTGGATAGCGCGGGGTAACACCTATCTTATAGACCTGCCCCCAGGGTCGAGCTTCACCCTGACATATTCGGCGTCCCAAAATATCGATAGCCATCATGGATTGATTAGGTATACCTGTTGTTAATGGCTCAAACTGACCATCGGGGGTCCAATTAGCCGCCTCCACCGCATAAGCAGTACGCGGACGCTCCATGAATGACATTGAATGGATGGGTTTTTTTGGTACTTCGCATGTGAAACTACGTCAACCCCTGATAATATGTCCGTACCAAACTCCCCATAGGAGAAAGCTCTTATTATCCATATCATATGCCATAATCATTGGCATAACTTCCTCGTCTGATGGCGACTGTGGGAAAGTGACCTTCGAGCGTGTGTAAGGAAAGTAGGGAAGTTATGCCATTGTACCTAAAGAAAAAAAAAGGAAGAAAACCAATTAATAAAAAAATATATATATGAGTTTGTCTCATGAGATTACTAACTACAAAGCCAGTAGGCCCCACAAAATCCAAATGAAGGCTCACCAATGATAAGGAAAGATAATCATTGTGAGAATCCAAAAGGATTCTCATTAATAAACAGTGGAGTTTTTTTTAAACATTCTCGAAAAGCGAGTTCTGTTAAAATGGGCAACAGATTCAAATCTGTGAAAAGGGTATTAAAATCCTAAAATAGAAAAATTCTCAAGAACAGAAGGGGGAAAAATTCCCAAAAGTCCCTAAATCTCTCAGAGCTAAGCTCTGTAGGAAAATGGAATTAAATTTCTTCAATAATGGGATTAAATCCCAGGAACCCCCATGGTGGGGAAACAAAGGAAATAGAATTAAATTTCAAGAATCCTCAAAGATCAGTGATAGATTAAACCCTAAGAGGAGAACTAACAATCCTCAATGATTCAAGATCCCAAAGTCTACCTTTTTTAAAAAAAAAAATTTTAGATCTCCAAAAGATCAGAGCAAAGCTCTATTGATGGATTTAAAATCTAAAGCAAGAACAAAAAGGGTTTCTTAAGAGGTGGATGTCGTTCATAATTCTTACCCAAAAGGAGTGTTTGCGGAGTTTAACCCTGAAATGCTAGGGTAGAGAACTAATCTCTGGAAGGAGAACTAAATTCTCAAGGAAAAGTTAAGGAAGAAGATGAAGAAACAGTGGTCATCTCAAGGGCTAAAGGCCCCATTTATCAGACGTGATGGGAAGCGGTTCAGCTTCCCATTCCCCTAAGCAATGCAACGGTGATAAAAATGGATAGCGTTGCACTCACGTGGAAGCCACATGAGAACAACGCCAGGGGAATTTGTTCCCTCATATAAAAAAGAGAAAAAGGGAGAAAATTCCCCCACAACTCAAACCTCACGGGTTAAACACGTGAGCGCCTATATGCAAAGCATATATGCGCTGTAATCAAAAAAACTGATAGGCTAATAAGCCTCACGTGAAAAACATGTGAGCGCCTATATGCAAAGCATATAGGCGCTGCAATCAAACAATTGATAGGCTAGATAAGCCTCATGTATTAAACACATGAGCGCCTATATGCAAAGCATATAGGCGCTGCAATCAAACAATTGGTAGTCCAAATAAGACTCACGTGTTAAACACGCGAGCGCCTATATGCAAAGCATATAGGCACAATAATCAAACAATTAGTAGGATAAATAAGCCTCAAGTGTTAAACACATAAGCGCCTATATGCAAAGCATATAGGAGCTGCTGTCAAACAACTATTGGCCAAATTGGCCTCAGGTGTTAAACACGCGAGCGCCCTTATGCAAGGCATATGAGCGCCAAATTAGAGAAGCTGAATAAGCCCAACGTGTTAAAAACGTGAGGGCACCTCTTTACGTAGATTTAAATTCTATTCAATGAACCGTTGGATCAAGGATCCAATGGTGGTTAAACATAGAATTAAATTCTATTGAGAGGGATATTTTCTATTAAACAGAAAGTTGGTGGATCAATGATCCAGTGAGATGGAAAATATTTCCCATATCTTTCTAAACAAAAAAAGATTGCTCTCTGTAAAACCGAGCACCCTTGGATTAAAAATCCAACAGTGATGAAAATATCACCGTTCAATAGAATTTTATTCTATATATGAGAGAATATTCTCTCCATCTTGTTAAAACAAGAACAACATATTCTGTAAAAATAGAGACACTTGGATCAAAAATCCAACGGTGGGTAAAATTTCTGAAATCAATTTTGAGACCAATTAAATCAATTGGAATCTCTCAATGAGAGATTTTCTCAAAACCAATTAACAATCTGCCTCCACTATATAAAGAACCCGAGACTTCAATTTTCAACACACACGACACGAAGTGAACTGCCGGAGAAGGAGAAAGTGGTTATCTCAATGCGGTAATGTAATTAACTGCAGGGGCTTCCGGCTGTAGGGAAGAGCGTCCCCATAATTAAAAACCCCTCATAAAATGAGAGGAATCTGATGAAGTCCGCTACAACGGCCGCATCCATCCAAACCTCTGATATATGGTTCCATAAATCAACTTGGTATCTTCGAAGAGGTGGAAGGATAAATCCAAATAGCATCTGCCCCCTGATTCAGGCAAGACGATCCTTCCCAGTTTGTCTCTGTTTTCAGCGGTAAATAGATTCTACTACCACCCTCATTAGAAGAAGTGCATAACGTGTTCCATATATCCCGGCTACGACGACATGTGAGCGACCCCAGCCACATACTTGATCACTCAGAGCTCACTGTATAGATCGATCTAATCTGCGAGCAGCAGCCAGTTGAGATCTTAGATCGAAAGGTGAAGATATTATGGAACAAAGAGGTGAACTTGGTCTGAGTGATGCGGAGAAGGTATTCGCCGAGAGAATCAACTTGGGAGTGAGAAGATGATATGCGTGCATGATACCCTCACCTTTTTGAAAATTAGTCTCTATGTAAATTTCGAGAACAAAATTTTTATAAAGGGGTAGAATGCAAAGACTCTGAAATCTCTGTACAAATGTAATTTATTCAGTATATAGAAAGGGTATTTCAGCCTGACTATGAGCTATAAGTTATTTTTGTTCAATAAAAGCAAAAAACTTGTAGCTCACTGGTTAAGACTCTCTACTGCTGCGACATACCTCGTGTGTTCGAATCCTATCTGTCCCAATTATTTTTAATATTCTACTTTCTAACTTTTCGGAAGCCCAAGAGTTGCACGCGCAATACATGGAGAATCGAAAAGTTTCAGAAAAATCAAATGGGATAAATGAGAAGTTAACATAGTATAAAACACATGGCCCAAACTTCGAGACAGGTAGCGCACATCCGACTTTCCAAAATTGCCATATGGCCGCTACCAGCGGTCTTGATGCCCCCCAAACACCTCAGTGCTTCGCCCTTACACCCTTTCAGCTCCCCTCTACTCTATTTTATTGTTTGATTTCTCTGAATTTAACCAGAGGCTCTTCAATTCTCCACTAACCCTATTTTAAATTCTTTAATTCACACACATTCATTTCTACACTATAAATACCGCCCCGCCCCTATCTCTTCCCCATTCTAAAAATTTCTCAAAAATTCTCTAAATTTCTTCGCTCAAGAAATAGGTTAAGGCTAGTCAAGTGTAGTTACCAATCCAAGTTCATTCCTTTGGAGACCGGAGCCATTTCCGACGCTACCGCGACGCCATGAAGACTTCCCCTCTCTTTCTTACTCTTTTCTCAATGCTACACAACCCGTAAGTCCTTTCCTCTCTCTTTCATTTTACCTCAAAACAATTCTTAAAACATATCGACAAAAGTGGAGTTAATTTGTAATCTTTTCTTTTAAACAACTTTTGTTACCTTTGTGTTAGTGAGATATGCCCTTGAGGCCATTATTGTATCATACTGGATTGTATATTACATATTGAAATCTTGGGATATTCATAATTATAATAACAGTCTTGCTCGAAATAGTAGTATGCTACTTGGTTTGATTCTACCTCAATATGTGCATGTGCTTATTTTAGCATATCACTTATACATATTGGTAGAGCCCTTAGGTTCTTTGCTTGACTACCAGCGTTGTGATGGCAGTCACACTAGTGGTGGCTAGGTAGTCTATAAGCACATCCTTATACAGGTCCCTAATCGTAGGATTATCGAGACGGGGAATTGATACTCCAGAGTAGACTAGTGTATACGCTTCTCATCCCGACAAAGGAGATGGTCTGTCCCATAGCCATTAGTACGTCGTACTGGAGATAGTATGCAGTTGCATATTAGGTTATGAGTTACACTGGACAGGACTTGTCGGGAACTGCTGGTTGGTATTATACCTATCGTCAGGTAGCAGTTCCTAGATGACATGAGTACAACTTAGTTCGTTGACATCATCGCACTTTGCCACGAGTGTGTTCCCTCTGTTCTTTGATTACTACCCTACCACGACTCAAAGGAGTCATGAAAACAGGTAGTAGTTAGGTGCAGTCCTGAAGCACTTGGAGGCAGTAGCGGTTAGATAGGATTCGTCTCTCCCGGTATTGGGGGTTGATATCGTGCTGTGTTCGGAAAGCCATTACATAAAGTCCCTGACCAGGGCAAGCGAGATTTACTGGTAGGTGTAAGTGCACGGCGGCGCCCCGGCCGTCAATCCGACGCCGGAATACGGAAACAAAAAACTTTTCAAACTAGAAAACCGGCACCACCGCGCACAAAAATCCCGGATCGGGCCATTAAACTAACTCTAGCAAACTAAAAGATGGGATAGAAGGCTATACCAAGCGATCCATGTCCTTCGGTCTTCGCCTCCACTCCGATCTCCTCACGGAATCTCCGGTCGTCGCCTCCTCGTCGAAACGGGCACCACATTGCCGGGTTCTTTTACGGGCTCCCACCTCTGGACCGAGGCAACTCGAGCACGAAGCTGGCGAGTTGACGTGCTCAAGAATTGCTGTAGGCAAGTGTAGAATCCATTGTCTCTAGGGGGTTGTGAAGTTGCCTTTGATGATGTGTAGGAGAGAATGATCTTTGGAGAGAGGTAAAAGAATATATGTAGCAAGCATAATGAGATGAGTAATTTCCCCACACCCAAAAATGAAAATCTCTCTTCCTCTCATATGTGGCCGGCCCCCTATATGAAAAATGGTGGAGGGAAAGCAATAAGGGAGGTGAGTGTAGGATAGCTCAAGGTGACCATAAGAGATGTGAAGAAAAATAGGAATAAAAGTCGCACCATTTCAAATCTTATCTTATCTCATTAATGCAAAGGATAAGATTAAAATGGAATCTCATGATGCTATATCTATCATAATGCCATATATACTAATAACCCCCTCCACAAAGGTAATTGGCATACATGCAAATAACCCCTTCCACCGGAAAAATCCGGCCGAGAAGGAACAAAGGAAAACTGGCCGGAACGGAATGCAAACTGGCAACTTCAGAAAACTGATCCCGTAATAAATTACAGGAAAACCCCGCGACTGTATATACATACCCGCATTTGTATTCCCACTGAATACAAATGCAAAGAGACAAAATCTACACTGTACAATACTAGGATCCGGCTTAAACCAAAGCCCGCTAGTATTAGCCGTCCGATCATGATCCGTGCAATACCGCACATATCTGATCGAACCCTGCCATATCTCCATACGGCCTCTACAGCATTTTGCCCGAAACTTGAGAAACTGGTCTGTGGGGGACTCTAAAGACTCGTCAACACCTTGGTTGTGGATTTAACCACTAGCACGTCAGAGGTATTAGCCAAACGTGACGGGCTACCGGGTATTGACCAAAAGGGACGTCGAAGAGCGAACTCATCCTGACACCCTACCGAGCCTTTCAGTGACAATATCCGTACAGTCCGGTCCGTTCGTCTATGAGCATCGCATGGCGGGCCTAGGGGGTTGGTAAAAGTCAGACCCCCAAAAGCGGTACAAGTCGTGTCGGAGTGTAGCCCAGAACACCCTGAGATACTACTGGAATACCTACGAGTAAATCTCCTGCCTTGGCCAAGGACTTCGTGTAATGGCTCTCCTAGACACAGCACGACCTCACCCCCAATACCGGGAGAGACGAACCTCTGCAGATCCGCTCACTGCCTCCATGTGGCTCGGGACTGTACCCCACTAAAACCTGTTTGCACGTCTCCTTTGAGCGTGGTAGGGTAGTAATCAAAGCACAGTGGGAACTCACACGAGACAAATGACGATCTCAGGTAGATGAACTAACCTGTACACATGTCACCAGGGAACTGCCATCTGACGTCAGGTATAAGACCAACTAGCATATTCCCGGCGAGTCCTGTCCGGTGTACTCATAACCCAATGAGCACCTGTATACATCTTAGGTGAACCAACTGACACCAGTGGCTTGTGAGACCGGCCACCGCCCCTCGTCGGGGTCTCGACTGTATACACTAGTCTACTCTGGAGTATCGATGCCCTGTCTCGAAACTCCCTCGACTAGGGACCTTTTAAGGATGTGCTTATAGACCCCAGCTCCCACGTATATGATCGTCCTCATACTGCTGGTAGTCAAGCAAGAATCCTAGGGGCTCTATCAACGTGCAATAGTGACCTGCAAGGTCACCTAAAGCAGTACACGATGATAAAGGTAAACTAGATAGCATACTATCATCTTGAGTAAGACTGTCCTACCGGGATAGGTCCTCCCTCAATCATTGCAATCACGTGCCTGTGATCCAATGACTCTGAGGGCACTATCTCCAACAATCTCCCACTTGCACTCAAGGCTAATTATTGCGATGTCGCATACTCATAGCCCGTGTGATACCGAACACCCAACCCCTCTACTAGTCAGTCTCACAAAGCTCGTTTGCGAAACTATTGCGTTCGAGGAATAGCCTCAGTGACTGGATCCGCTCTGATGTTTCTTTCTATGTCTTTCTTTATCTCAAATTCGTGGAGAAACCCATCTCCCGAAATGAGCAATACCTGTCTTAGAATATGTCCGGATGTCTGATGGGACCTAGCTCATAAATGAACTCCAAATCCAAACTTCTTAGACTGTATCGTCAACTGAACTTAATCAGTATCCTGCGCCATCCTTCTCTCAGTATCCACCTGGACCACCTGCCCAAAATACTGCCCCTCATCAGAGGGAAAACTATAACTCTGACAGTCACTCTGCCGTCCAGGTCACCTTGGAAGCCTGGAATGATAACTGTCTCCCAAAGGAGGCTGCCGTTATCATTTCCCTAGAACATCAACTTATGTTCCAAAACTACTTCCGATCGTTTCTCCAGGATTGGATTAATATCAACTTACTCCATCTCGTGCAAAAACAACATCTGGTGTGATACTTGACATCTCTTGATTGACTCAATTGCCTAAGTAAGTGATCTGCCAATCATGCACATCCCTCTCCCTTTTAGTCTGTAAGACACCTTTAGAAAGGGTGACTACATCACCTGCAGGTACACCACCATGCCAGGAGTCATCCATTCTAAATACCCTTAGAATGCTGTCAAAGTACCCAGATTGGGAAACCACCCAAATCTAGATCTAAAACCATAGTTCTAGTAACCAGAATGTCTGATATAATATCCAATTCCTATGTGGAGAAACCACTGTGTGACAACCAAAGTATAACCGATCGTAGTATAGGAATATCACTTCCTACTCTGTGTAAGTCATCCAAATACCAGGACATCACACCCTACTACCTTCTTAACAGATCCATCCCCTATTCTGATGAAGTCAAACCTATGACTGTCACATCAGAAATAGATGATCTATCTCCGCTATATCTGCTTTAGTCTATAAATAGACATAAGCCACTTGTCCACCATGCTTCCGCTGCTCCCACTGACTACGAAAACCCTCTGGCAGAGTCATATACACGTACACTTCTAAAGCTAGTTTAGAGCGACGCTATACTCATCCTCCTGCTGGGTCTCGCAGCCTGGAACAACAGCAATGGCAAGTCTGGGTAAACAAGAACCTCCCTGCCACCGTCCTTGAGCATACCGAAGTACCTCTCGAGCGCCTGAGGTTACCCACTTTGTCTGCGGAGTGGCCAATGGAATGTCAAACCAGATTGAATCTTTAGGTTCTTATCAAATCTTCAGTAATTGTTTGCGGTTCTGGAATCACTTCCAGTTCTACCATACTCCCACTACCGTTTTCTGAAAAAATCCAATTTTATTAAAACTGGGGCGAGTCAAGAACAATATCATTATTGATCTTCCAGATGGTAGAAAGTCAACCCTTGTCATAGCCTGGGTCAACCCACAAACAGCCATTACAGAAACGTGCCTTGAGTTATCCAGAGTCTGGTTTTAAGCATAAGCCGGACAACTCCCCGTACCTTAACATCGTTAAGATATGAACTGTTCTATATCCAATACAGAAACAGAGGCACTGATTTAATTGAACCAGATTCAAATCATGTAGCTGTCTCCAGTGCATGTCAACTAATTGGAAGGAGGCCTATCAGCGTTACTCAACTTAGGAATACTTCCAATTATGAGTAACCTGAAAGAGAAGCAAGTTCTCTTAAACATTACTATCAACTGAATTCCACACACAAGTATCTACATCTTCGATCACCTTGAAGAATCCCGATACTTGCAACACCTGGTTCTCTACTTTACTCTTATACCTATAACTTCTCAAAACTTGGACCCTGTGTTTCTACGAAACACTTGTCTAGAGAAGTCATAAGTAAACCGAATATAGTACGAGGTCCAACCCCTCTGTCCTAATGGACACTGGACAATATACAATACTCTGTATAAGTCCCTTGAGTCTAATAACTCATTCCCTGTATGTCGTAGGTTGAAAACTGTACTATGGTTATGAAGAATTACACCGCTGTTTAATGCTCCTTACCTAACTATCCACTGATATAGGTAAATGTCAGACATAATTTCAAAAAGGTATATCTCACTCTATAAAAATAGACGTACAGATATATCTATTTGAAATTGGTGCATAACAACGGATATTCAAAACCAAATATTTGCCGTCCGGCAAACAACCCAGGCGATTTCCTCAAATATCACTAATTACAACGAATTCCGATATAGTGAGGATGATCACCTAATTCCTAATAACTTACTCCCACTCATCATCTGTAAAACCATACAGATGTGAGAATCAAACCTGGTAAATGCATACCCTGGAGTAAGGACTAATTGGGAAATCAGTTTTCTATTAACAGTACACAGTGAAACTGAAACATTGGAATGTTTCGATGGGGTATCCGGGTATTCCTAGTAATGCCTCTTCCATTATCCAGATTCACAACTGTAACCGTATATCTCTTTGCCATCTCTCCAAATCCCTTTATATGTCTTTTAGTCATTACCTTCTGCACACCCCTTTAAGCCAAATGGTTTTCTTCCTTCCCTACCGTTCGGCACCAGCCTATGGTTTTGAAGAAGACTATCCAATAAGCATAATGGGTGTACTGTCCTAATCCTAGGAGCACTCGCAACGCGAGAGAAGGTGAAGATAAAAGACACATGAATAACCCTTATTCCTATTTCTCCTGAACCAGAATCCATCCCCGAACTGGAACAAGTTCCTTTCGAGTTCGTATATAACCATACGATGGAGTATCCAATAAACTGTGGATCTTCGTAGTGATACGGAGTGTCCTGGAGAAATACAAAGGTGAAGTGGGAGTGGTAATAAAATACTTGGTTTGGTCGTGAATAGCAGTCGCAATTTACTTTGCCCTCTTACTAATCCCTTGATATGTCTTTACTTAATACCTTCTGTACACCATCGTTATGCTAATCAGTTTTCTTCATTCCCCACCGTTCGGCACCAGCCTAAGGTTTGGAAGAAGACTATCTAATTTGCGTAATAGGTGTACTATCTCCTAAACCAAGGAGTACTCGCAACTTGAGAGAAGGTAAAAGGAAAAGACAACTGAATAGCCCTATCCGTTTTCTCCAGAACCAGAAACCATTCTCGAATAAATTCCTTCGAGTTCGTATATAACCATACGATAGTTTTATCCAATGGAAGTGGACGTTCGTAGTAATACGGGGTGTCCTGGAGAAAAGGGTAAAAGTAGGAGTGGCAATGAGGTTTGCAACTCTGACAATCCAAAAGTTAGTGTTTAAGAAGATTCGGTTAATTTTGGTCACTGAGTCACAGTCAAGGGTCGGGTCATGGTCGCTGCCAAAGAGAGAGAGAAAAGAAACACTCGGCGTGCACTCTAACCTAGATCAGAATGGTTATCACTTTATCTAATCAGGAAACCTCCCACTGTACCGTCAAATTCTTCCCCAAACCTGAAAGAAGAATTAGTCAGGATCACCCGAGGAGTAAACCAACTCATCAGTGGGAATCGGGATCCAACTATCATCGCATGATAACGTGACGAAATCCGCTCACGTTATCACACTCCAGAAGGTATGCGCATATATGGCAAGTTTCAGTTTCTTTAGAAACTCCCGATGTGATTTTTGCCCCATGCTCTTATGACCTTGACGAAGGTCAAACAATCATAAGTCACATGTCAAGTTCTACCCGTCATTGTCCAGGTTAATTTGAACCCACCCGTACAAGCCCTTGACGAAGGTCAACAAGGCTATACGACTGTCCCAAACCAACGCATCAATCTATGCAGCAGAAAGGTAACAAGCAGCTACCATACACTATGCCTTGACGAAGGTCAACAAACATAGCATGAATACTACGTTCTACCCGTCTGAAATGACGGAGGGCTACGAATGGTTTCATGCGAAAAACCTTTAACGTAATGAACATGATATCGTTGAAGGAACCGGATAGCTTTACAAAAATATAGTGACGAAAACCTTTACTAAAGTGGTCACTCCCGGTGAAGGGATCTCGGCTCTTTCCCCGTAGAATGAGGTGCAGGATATTCCAACTGAATACCACGATGCAAAGCAAAAGTAATCGGCTAAAGTGAAGTTATTGCCCTGACGCAAACTTCTGTCCAAGGGGTCACTCCCGGTGAAGGGATCTCGGCCCCTGCCTCGTCGACTGAGGAGCAGGATATTCCAACTGAATACCATGATGCAAAACAAAAGAGAACATCCTTACAATAACAGCTTTTTGAAAATTATTCCAACAACATCAGAATAGGTTTGTTTAGCTTGCATTGATCCAAATCAACGCAGTCCCATCAATTGATCACACCACAAAAGAACGAAAATAATGATGTACGTATATGCCATCAGCATTCGCCACTGGGTCCTGTCATCACCCGTTAGGTTACTTAACTAACGACAGAGCGTGGACTGGACTAGCGCGGATGCAAAACATATACAACATCTACTAGTATATATGTCAATATATAATATTCGCTCAAGGCGTGATAAAATGCAACATCACAAAAATGTAATAAGCATCACAAAACAATACAGATATCTGGGATCCCAGGGTTTCATAGAGCCGCTACTGAAACCCGACGTTCCCCTAGTCGTGTGGATAGCCTGTGCAATGAAATCCTAGACCCCTACGGGCGCGGCAAGTTACCTGCCAAAACCTGAAGCGAGGCAGCCCCCCTCAGCAACGTGAATGGACCACCCAGCACTTCACGGAATCCGGTAACTTGGGCACCCCTCCTGGGTCAACCTGTACCCCCTAAGAGTGCGGCGAATAGCCCGCCGATTCTAGAGTAAAGCCCCCTCCGTCTTAATGCCATGAGATGCGGGCCCGTTTCCCTCTAGAACCCGGCTATCCGTGCACTCCCCCGCGGGTTAATCCTAGTACAGAAAGTAAAATATACAACGGGTACATCGACCTCGACCCGGTCGTGCCCCAAAAGAATAATATACAAACATGCAGTAACGGCAGTCCACATGTCGGACGCTCGCCCCACAATATCAAATGTACATAAAAAAAAACCAAACTGTACTACCATTGCATCCAGGCTATCCCCCACGACCAATCCGCAACATCACAGCAATATACAGAACATCAACGTGAATGTCACGTTCGCAAATCCGTCTAAAAGGGCTATAGTAGATAGACTGGATTTACCGATCGAATGACATTCACGGTTGCAGATATAATGTAAATACTGTGAACTAACATGTTTAAACTTTTCGATCGATCAAATTTACCCAAGTGGGCCCCAAGCACAACTGCAGCACTAAGAGAAAATCTGGGCCCAAAAAGAATATTCCAAAAACCCCAATTTCAACTCAGAAGCCCACTGTTAAAATTTGGTGCGTTGACATGTCAAAGTGGCGGCGGAACCGCGGCCAATGCGTGGGTTTGGCCGCGGTTCCGCGGTGGAATGGTGACGTCACGCGACCAAATTTTCACAGAATGCTTAGAATTCCCTGCACGTGTTTCTGCAATGACCTGAAAAAATTTTGAAGCTAAAAAAAATTCGACAGAAACCTGATGCAATGAAAATGCGGTTTTCGGAAAATCCGTTCGATCGAACTTGTAAACACGTTAGAGCAAGCTAGACTAGGTTAATGGCACGGCTCTGATACCAATGTAAGTGCACGGCGGCGCCCCGGCCGTCAATCCGACGCCGGAATGCGGAAAAGAAAAACTTTTCAAACTAGAAAACCGGCACCACCGTGCATAAAAATCCCGGATCGGGCCATTAAACTAACTCTAGCAAACTACAAGATGGGATAGAAGGCTATACCAAGCGATCCGTGTCCTTCGGTCTTCGCCTCCACTCCGATCTCCTCGCGGAATCTCCGGTCGTCGCCTCCTCGTCGAAACGGGCACCACATCGCCGGGTTCTTTTACGGGCTCCCACCTCTGGACCGAGGCAACTCGAGCACGAAGCTGGCGAGTCGACATGCTCAAGAATTGCTGTAGGCAAGTGTAGAATCCATTGTCTTTAGGGGTTGTGAAGTTGCCTTTGATGATGTGTAGGAGAGAATGATCTTTGGAGAGAGGTAAAAGAATATATGTAGCAAGCATAATGAGATGAGTAATTTCCCCACACCCAAAAATGAAAATCTCTCTTCCTCTCATATGTGGCCGGCCCCCTATATGAAAAATGGTGGAGGGAAAGCAACAAGGGAGGTGAGTGTAGGATAGCTCAAGGTGACCATAAGAGATGTGAAGAAAACTAGGAATAAAAGTCACACCATTTCAAATCTTATCTTATCTCATTAATGCAAAGGATAAGATTAAAATGGAATCTCATGATGCTATATCTATCATAATGCCACATATACTAATAACCCCCGCCACAAAGGTAATTTGCATACTTGCAAATAAACCCTTCCACCGGAAAAATCCGGCCGAGAAGGAACAAAGGAAAACTGGCCGGAACGGAATGCAAACTGGCAACTTCAGAAAACTGATCCCGTAATAAATTACAGGAAAACCCCGCGACTGTATATACATACCCGCATTTGTATTCCCACTGAATACAAATGCAAAGAGACAAAATCTACACTGTACAATACTAGGATCCGGCTTAAACCAAAGCCCGCTAGTATTAGCCGTCCGATCATGATCCGTGCAATACCGCACATATCTGATCGAACCCTGCCATATCTCCATACGGCCTCTACAGCATTTCGCCCGAAACTTGAGAAACTGGTCTGTGGGGGACTCTAAAGACTCGTCAACACCTTGGTTGTGGATTTAACCACTAGCACGTCAGAGGTATTAGCCAAACGTGACGGGCTACCGGGTATTGACCAAAAGGGACGTCGATGAGCAAACTCATCCTGACACCCTACTGAGCCTTTCAGTGACAATATCCGTACAGTCCGGTCCGTTCGTCTATGAGTATCGCATGGCGGGTCTAGGGGGTTGGTAAAAGTCAGACCCCTAAAAGCGGTACAAGTCGTGTCGGAGTGTAGCCCAGAACACCCTGAGATACTACTGGAATACCTACTAGTAAATCTCCTGCCTTGGCCAAGGACTTCGTGTAATGGCCCTTCTAGACACAACGCGACCTCACCCCCAATACCGAGAGAGATGAACCCCTGCAGATCCGCTCACTGCCTCCATGTGGCTCGGGAGTGTACCCCACTAAAACCTGTTTGCGCGTCTCCTTTGAGCGTGGTAGGGTAGTAATCAAAGCACAGTGGGAACTCACACGAGACAAATGACGATCTCAGGTCGATGAACTAACCTGTACACATGTCACCAGGGAACTGCTATCTGACGTCAGGTATAAGACCAACTAGCATGTTCCCGGCGAGTCCTGTCCGGTGTACTCATAACCCAATGAGCACTTGTATACATCTTAAGTGAACCAACTGACACCAGTGGCTTGTGAGACCAGCCACCGCCCCTCGTCGGGGTCTCGACTGTATACACTAGTCTATTCTGGAGTATCGATGCCCTGTCTCGAAACTCCCTCGACTAGGGACCTTTTAAGGATGTGCTTATAGACCCCAGCTCCCACGTATATGATCGCCCTCATACTGCTGGTAGTCAAGCAAGAATCCTAGGGGCTCTATCAACATGCAATAGTGACCTGTAAGGTCACCTAAAGCTGTACACGATGATAAAAGTAAACCAGATAGCATGCTATCATCTCGAGTAAGACTGTCCTACCGGGATAGGTCCTCCCTCAATCATTGCAATCACGTGCTTGTGATCCAATAATTGACTCTGAGGGAACTATCTCCAACAGTAGGTACTCCAGTTGTTTCTCAAGGTGTTTTGGACTCTTTCCCGTCACGACTTATTGCGCTATTAGGGGTTTGACGTTTACCATCTACCTAAGCACGATATGCGAGTATCTTAGATGAACAGACCGGACTGTACGAAGATTATCACAGATAGGCTCAGTAGGAGTTCGGATGAGTTTTCTCATCGTCCTTCTTTTCGACAGATACCTGGGTAGCCGTTACGTGCAGCTAGTACCGCTGATGTACTTATTGTTAAACCCACTGCCAGCATACTATCGAGTCTTTAGAGTCCCACACAGCGGGTTTCCCTGCTTCGGGCAAAAGATGTAGAGGCTGTATGGTTTTACGGCAGGGTTCCGATCACATACGTGTACTGGCTACACAGATGCTGTTCGGGCGGATAATACTAGCAGGCTTTGGTTTAAGCCGGATCCTAATATTGTATTATTGGATTGTTATCATCTCATTGTATTCTTATTTTTCGGAATACGAATACGGGTATGTATATACGGTGAGGGCATTCTTGTAATTTGGCAAGACATGCTTTTAGAAGGGGACACCTCATTATTGATTTATCTATTTTATTAAATGGATTAATGAGGTAGAAATTGGAGGAGATTTTTGTGGTATGGTGTGAGGAATGACTTAGGTTTTTATTTATTGGTTTGGCATTACTATTGAAGCATGGTAGGGATTTAATATTGTGATTTATTTCAATGCTTCAATGAGTAAAAGTCTTGAGCCATTCTTCACTCATTGAACCTAGCTCATTTGCAAGTTTTCATTCTCTCTCTTCATTTTCTCTCCTTCTTTCTCAAGTGATCCTTACCCTCACATGTGTTGTGAAATAAAGGATCTAATGAGATAAAACAATCTATTAGCTACTCTACTTCACCTAGGCTACTTAGATTAGCGAACTAAGTACCCCAATTACTTCGGTTTTGAGGTTGAAGCTTGAAGCATATACTCTCGGGTGGATCATCTTTGACACGAGGAGGACGACATCGCAACCTTCATCCGCTCCCCGAGCAGCCTAAGGAGAGGAGGCAAAGAAGACCCGAAGGACTGGTTCTAAGAGGTATAACTTTCTACCGAGTAGTTAGAACCTCCTAGTTAATTGTTAGTTAAGGTTTTCGAATAGATCCTGGAGTTTAGTCGGTGTTGCGAGCTTTAGGAAAATCGTGTTTTGAAAATTCCGCCTCCCCGCGAACCCGCAGGGTGCGCGACATCAACTTACACTTTGCTATGTTAACATTTCACTCTAAACCTCTAATATCACCTTAACATATTATTCACATTATTTATCTTTTCATGTAATTAAAATTTCATGTGAAATAACCATATAAATCGAACAATTTCATATAAATACGATGAACTTTAAAGGTACCCTTTGCCGATAGTTAGAATATATACCTATAGAAATTCACGGGGTAACGACCTATCTCACCACATACACTATGGTTTCATAGCACGATATTTTAGATGTATATTTAATTTAAAGAATATGATTTACAATAAAATACCATTGCTTTTACAAAAATGTTTTTATCGATATTTTTACATCTTTTGCAATTACGCATCTACAACCCTCGTTAGAGGACTCGTTTGTGGATGGTGCAGATTATTGCACGTCCTTGGAATGGTAGAGCGAGATGCAGAACTCCTCACGGAGAATTCAGTCTCTGAAGGAATAAAAATACGATTTTTAAAAGAATACGATTTTCCTTAAACAAATTAAACTTTGGAAAATTATATAAAATTATGAACCCATATTTTCAATCAAAAAATTTGTGAAAATTATTTTTTAAAATGAAAGATTAAAATTTTAATAAAATACCACCAGGTTCCAAAAGTATAGTTTTCATAAAAATACCATAAAATTTTAAAAGCTAAGTTTCATCACTAAAATATCAACAATATTAAAATACATTGTTATAAAAACTATTAATATTATAATTCACCCTCGAGATTATTTTTAAACAATATTAAAACATTTTTCATAAAACCCCTTCGAGAAATACAAACATTGTAAACACAATTGAAACAATAAGAATAAATTTTTAAGGACACTAGATTAATATAGGTTTAAGCGGTATCATTTCTCTTGAGCCCTAGGGAGCCGGAGAAAGTGAGTGTTTGCCTATTTAGGTTAGACAACACTGCAAATTTACGGAGTCATCAATTACAATTTTCTTGGAAAAAGACACAAATCCTGTCATCCATGTGCAGCAGTTGTCTGATTACTCTCGAACTTAAGAATTTCAACAGTTAAATCCATTAATAAGAAATGACTAAAGCCTGAATACAAGCTCGAACCAGAGTCTAAACTCAAATCCAAACTTGAATACTTGATCTCAAACTTGAACACTTGAACTTGAAAATCCAAACTTGAATTTGAATACTTGACTTGACTTGACCGAATCATGAATATAACTTGATATGAACTTGACATGAATACCTGAATACAAGATTACAACTTGAATATGAACATGCAAATTTTTTTATATTCATGAATTCGACCAAGACCTGTTTGTTAGTTATATGTATGCCCTAGAGGCCATTATTGTACATACGATGTATATTGTAGTGGATGCTTGGACATATATAGGGAGGACTTTCTTGCTCGACATGATAGTATGCTATCTGGTTGCACTTTATCTTAACATGTACAATTGTTGTCACTCTATTACATGTTGATAAAGCCCTTAGGATGAGTACTTAACTACCAGGATTATGATGCGGATCATACTAGTGGGGCAGAGGTAGTCGGCAAGTACAACCTTCAATGTTCCTAGTCATGGGAGTATCAAGACAGGGCATCGATACTCCAGAGTAGACTAGCGCATACGCTTCTTGACCCATATGATAGGCGATGGATGATCCCATATCCATTGGTGTTTGACATCAGAGAAGGTATACGAGTGCTCAGTAGAGACTGGGTACACTGAATGGACTCGCCGAGAACTCCTAGATGGTATTATACCTATCGTCAGATAGCAGTTCTCTGGTGATACTGGTACGGGTTAGTCTGTCGACCCGAGATCGTCATAGAGTCTTGTGTGATTCCTACTGTACTTTGATTTCCACCATACCACGTTCAAGAGATCGTACAAAAAGGTGGTTTTTGGGTACATTCCCGAGTCACATGGAGGCAATGAGCGATAGGAGGGGATTCGTCTCTCCCGGTATTGGGAGTTGATGTTGCGCTATGCTCGATTGGCCATAACAGGAAATCCCTGGCCAGGGTTGCTGAGATCTACTGGTAAGTGTTATCAGTAGTTTCTCGAGTCCTCAAAGTTAGTGGTGGTGGAGGAAAGGGTTCGCTATTGGGGTATGATGTTTTACCACCGCTAGGTTGCGATATGCGACATATCTGACGAAGAGACCGGATTGTACGGTAGTGTTACTGATTGGATTCGCAGGAGTATGAGCAGGCTTGCTTGTTGATCTTCTGATCGCTCAATACCTGGGTGACCGTTACGTTTAGCAGAACGCTTGCGGCTTGTGGGTATTTGATATGATCATCAACTACTGCCGGCGTATTGACGAGTCTTTAGAGTCCTACATAGAGGTTTCCTGGTTCATGCGAAACGAAATAGGAGCACATATGTTATATGTGCGGGACCGAGATTAATGCGCATATGTGATACCGCATTCTATTCTCGCGATATGTGATATCGGTCAGTTATATGTGATATAGTCGGGTTATCGGATCAAGTGTTGATTCGATAAATTGTTACATTTAATATTAGCCGGTTGTATGTGATATAGCCGGATTATTGAATTAAGTGTTGATTTAATAATTTAATGTATAATTATATATGTGATATATTAATTTACATTAACCAATATTGGCCCACTTAAACATTTCTTTTTCTCACTAGTGTACACTTAGTATATATGTGATATATATTAATGTATATCTTTTGTATCATGCTAGATGCCACATGCTACATGGGTGTATGAGACTTACACCATGCTTATAATAATATGAGATTTTATTTATTTAAAGTAATTCAATATTAGTTGGAAATTGTAATGCTTGGAAGCTTGGAGAAGCTTGAAGCATCTTTGACTTGGTCCACTAATTTTGTTTTACTTGTAGATATTTATTAACCTAACCATTATTGTTAGCCATGGTTTATTCTCTACATGAGTTAGTGTATGACACTAACACCCATAGTTTCTATTCTCACCTCAAGAGTTTTATTCTCATCTCCACTTCATCTTCTTCTTCCTCATGGAAAAGCTTTCTATTTCTTGAAAAGGTGATGAAATATTGTGAGAAAAATTAATCTAAAGTAAGCCCAATTCCTACTTCATCATCATCTACTATATTAGCTATTTAGTTTAGGGTGTTTGCTTCACTAATCTATCATTAGTGAAGAGGTAGCATGGGCTTGAGTCTCCTCAACGTAGATCATCTTCAACTTCGAAGATTTCGAGCAAGCTTGTTCATTTGTTTATGTGAACCCTTACTAGAGTTCGGGTGTTCACTACTTGAAGCGAAGGGACTACTACATGGAGCTTTAGAAGTGAAGGACCGGTCTACAAAGGTTGTATTCCTCATTCACTTGGATGTAAAGATGTTTACATGCTTGTTCGCTTAATTCTCTAGTTAAGATTCTAGGGTTAGGGTTCTTTAGTACGGCAAAAATTTGAAAACGGCATGGACGATGCCTTCCGAAGCCTTGTTGCCGCCCTACGGAACCCTACACTGTTAACTTGAACTATACACTACAATACGCGGGGATAAAGGGGTAGATTGGTATAGAACGTATATCATGTCATGAGAGATCACTTTAAAAGACACCTACATGAATTCACGTGCCGTTATCCCATGGGTTATGACGGGGCCTTATACTACATGTTACCATAGTCTATGGAGTAAGATGGATTTCTCTCGTATATATGAATACTTTCTTTATCAAACTACAAACCGCCATGTTAGAATACCAATCTTATACCTGCAAATGATCATTCTTAGATACTCGATCATACAATCTTACCTGTTCATATTACTTGGTGTCTATTCACTTTATATACCATTCAGTCATCTTCTTTTACTTCTTTTGGGACTTACCGAGCGCTAGTTCGCTGACGACATTTCTTTCTATTTCTTTTCTTTGGAATGTTCGTCAGGAGTACCGGACTCTGAGAAGATAGAGCCAAGCCAGGAGGATTTGGAAAAGTTCGCTACTCAGCCAGACTACTAGCTTCTTCCTGCTTTTACTTCTGTATGCCACTGTTTAGGCATTTGTTCAAATCGTTATTTCTTTTTGTTTCAGACAGTTGTACTTAAATTTGAATGTAAATAAAGTTGCTGTTTAATTTTATTACTCTTGTCATTCTTGCACATTGTTATATTTCTTATATACGCTTAACGTATTCTTATAGTAAATAGGTTGCAGGCTTGTCACGTCACTGTTTCCGTCTACTAGGAAGTGGGGCGTCACATTCTTTTTTTCATTTGTAATGAGCATATCTAACACGTAATACAACGTTATAATTTGAGAACCAACTGTATTTTCTGTGGCAAATTAACATAAAAACAACCTAATATGTAAACTCCTACAACTTTGAACTTCCATTTAAATGATAAAACTTATTTTCTATGTTGATTGGTGTTGGATATGTATGCTTTAGAGGCCATTATTGTGTATGTATGTGTAGTGGATGCTTGGACATATGTATGTATAGAACAATCTTGCTCGATATGATAGTATGCTATTTGGTTTGTCTTTATCTTAACATGTGTATATATTTTACTTATTATTACATATTGCTAATACATGTTGATAAAGCCCGTAGAATTATTGCTTGACTACCAGCGTTATGATGGCGATTAAACATGTGGGAGCTGGGTAGTCCATAAATACATCCTTAAAAGTCCCTAGTCATGGGAGTATCGAAACTGGGCATCAATATTCCGGAGTAGACTGGTGTATACATTTCTAGACCCCGACGAGGGGCGATGGTTGGTCCCACAGCTATTGGTGTGTGGCACTTAAGATTGTATACAGGTGCACCCTAGGATTGAGTACACTGGACAGACTTGTCGAGAACTTTTAGGTGGTATTATACCTATCGTCAGATAGCAGTTCTCAAGTGATATGAGTACAGATTAGTTTTTAGACCTGAGATCGTCATTTGTCTCGTGTGGGTTCCCACTGTGCGTAGATTACTGCCCTAACATGGCTTAACTGAGTCGTGCAAACAAGTTTTAGTTGGGTATAGTCCCGAGCCGCATGGTGGCAGTGAGCGATTGTTAGGGATTCGTCTTTCCTGGTATAGGGAGTCGATGTCGCACTATGTTCGGTTAGCCAGCACCATAAGATCTTGGCCAAGGCAGATAAGATTTACTGATAGTTAGATCGGTAGTTTCTCGGATTGGTCCTGAGCCACATCGGCATGAATTATTAGGTTATTAGGGTCTGACATATACCACCCCTAGACTCGGTATGCGATACCCTTATACGAAGAGACCAGACTATACAGAGATTGTCATAGATAGGCTCAGGAGGGGATCGGATGAGTTTGCTCGTCAGCCTTCATTTTCGACAAATGCCTGGGTAGCCGTTACGTACAGATAGTGTCGTTGACGTGCTTGTGGTTATGGATTTATCCAGTAACTCACTTCCAGCGTACTGTCGACTCTTTAAAATCCCACGCAGAGGGTTTTCCCAGTTCATGCAAAATGATGTAGTGGCCGTATTTTGATATGTTGAGGGTTCCGATTAAATGAGTGTACTAGATGTTGGATATAGTGCCCTCAAGGAAATTATACAGATAGCATACTATCATCTCCGATTAAATGAGTGTACTAGATGTTGGATATAGTGCCCTCAAGCCAATTATTGTAATTGCAGGCACACGATTATGATAATTGAGGGAGGACCTATACAGATAGAACAATCTTACTCGAGATGATAGTATGCTATCTGGTTTGCCTTTATTATTGAGGTGTACATGTTTTACTTGTCGCTAATACATAATGATGAAGCCCGTATAATTCTTGCTTGACTACTAGTATTATGATCTCGATCATATACGTAAGAGCTATAAATGTCCCTAGTCGTAGGAGTATCGAGACTGGACATCGATATTCCGGAGTAAATTAGTGTATATGTTTCGAGACCCCAACGAGGGGAGGTGGTCGGTCTCACAAGCCATTGATGTTGTGTCACCTAAGATAGTATACAGGTGCTTACTGGAGGTGAGTACACTACACGGATTTGCCGAGAACTTCTAGATATTATTATATCTATCGTCAGATGGATGTTCTCTAGTGGAATTAGTACAGATTAGCCTTTTGACCTGAGATCATCATTTGACTCGTGCGAATTCCCATTGTGCTTTTATTACTATCCTACCATGGCTCAAAGTAGTCGTACAAACAGGTTTTAGTTGGGTACAGTCCTGAGCCACATAGAGGTAGTGAGCGATTGTTGGGGATTCGTCTCTCCTGGTATTAGGTGTCGATTTCATGCTGTGTTTGATTAGCTATCACCCTAAATCTATGGCCATGGTGGATGAGATTTACTGATATGAGTTTAGTAGTTTTTTGGTTGGTGATGAGCTTGACTCCGACATGACTTATCGAGTTATTAAGGGTCTGATGTTATCCACCCCCTAAACCCGGTATACGATATTCGTAGATGAAGGTACCGGACTGTACAGAGTTTGTCACATTCAGGCTCAATAGGGTACGGATGGACTTGATTGTCGACCTCCCTTTCGGCATATAACTGGGTAGCCGTTACATACACCTAGTATCGCTTACGTGCTTGTGGTTTTTGGATTTATCCTGTAAATCACTACCAGCATATTGTCGAGTATTTAGAGTCCCACACAGAGGGTTTTTCCGGTTCAGGCGATATGATGTAGATGACGTATGTTGGTATATACAGGGGTCCGATTGAATACGTGTACAGGCTATACGAATTTTAATTGGACGGTTGATAATACTAGCGGCTTAAAATTAAGCCGGGTTATTAAATCAGGTTTTGATTTAATAATTTATATATATATTTTTAATATATGTATTCTAGTATTATTGTTCACTATTCATTTTCTCTCTCTTGTCTATTCGTATTTTTATACGAATACACATATATTTATTTCGATACATATACCGGGTTGTATTCCGTATTCATATGGAATCTGTTCTTGTGATGAACAATTCATTTGTTGATTTTTCTTTATAAAGACAATCAAAAATGAAGTGGAGGATGAGGTGTAAAGAAGTATGGTAGAAAGGTATGGCTTTGATTTTATATTCATAAAATCATTTGGTTTTACTATTCTAGTATGGTTGTAAGAAACATAGCCATTCTTTCTACTTTGATTCCTTTTCAACATACACAACACTTAGCCATTTTCATGTCATGTCTACTTCTTCATCACCTCATCCTTCTACTTCTTGAGTTTCTCTTGAGTATTAGAGTAGAGAGAAAAATCATAGTGGAAAATTCCTACATCCCCACTCTCCATTCAAAGCATATAGGCGATGCAATCAAACAATTGATAGGCCATATAAGCTTCATGTGTTAAACACGTGAGCGCCTATACGCAAAGCATATAGGCACTGCAATCAAACAATTGGTAGGCTAAATAAGCCTCGCGTATTAAACACGCGAGCGCCTATATGCAAAGCATATAGGTGCTACAATCAAATAATTGGTAGGCTAAATAAGCCTCATGTGTTAAACACGTGAGCGCCTATATGCAAAGCATATAGGCGCTGCTGTCAAACAACTATTGGCCAAATTGGCCTCACGTGTTAAACACGCGAGCGCCTATATGCAAGGCATATGGGCGCCAAATTAGGGGAGCTGAATAAGCTCTATGTGTTAAACACGTGAGGGCACCTCTTTACGTAGAATTAAATTCTACTCAATGAACCATTGGATTAATGATCCAATGGTGGTTAAGCATAGAATTAAATTCTATTTAGAGGGATATTTTCTGTTAAATAGAAAGTTGGTGGATCAAAGATTCAGTGAGATAGAAAATATTTCCCATATCTTTAGAAACAAAAAAGATCGCTCTCTGTAAAACCGAGCACCCTTGGATTAAAAATCCAATGGTGATGAAAATATCATCGTTCAATAGAATTTTATTTTATATATGAGAGAATATTCCTACCATCTTGTTGAAATAAGAACAACATATTCTGTAAAAACAGAGGCACTTGGATCAAAGATCCAAAGGTGGGTAAAATTCCCTAAATCAATTTTGAGACCAATTAAATCAATTGGAATCTCTCAATAAGAGATTTTCTCAAAACCAATTAACAATATGCATCCACTATATAAAGGACTCGAGAATTCAAGCCTCAACACATATGACACGAAGTGAACTGCCGGAGCAGGAGAAAGTGGTTATTGCAACGCGGTAATGTAATTAATTGCAGGGGCTTGCGCCTACTGGGAAGAGCGTCCCCACTCCTCCTGCAGGTGAAGTCATCAAAGATGCTTCCCCTACCAGAAATTCGATCTTGGAAAGATTGGCCGGTCCTCCTCAAACTCTGCCAAGGACGTCAGCCTTCAACAGTCTGGCACCAACAGCAGCCCCTCACCAAAGCTGGGGGCACGAAGAAGCCGCTTCCAAAACTGAGTCGGTCCCATCTGCAAGACACGCTCGACGTCTTCACTGGCGCCGAGTGAGAAAAGCTTGGGGAAACTCCCCCTCTGGACGTACTCCACCAGCTCTAACGGTGGAAGTTGACGTTGCTGTCCCAACCGGGAACAACTTTGATCCACTCAGGAGGGTACACAAGAACTCTCCAACGGCGGTGCTAAAGAAATCGCCCTCGCCTGCAGAATCCACAGTGCAAGCAAAGACGGATCACCCCCATCAACCGCTCTCTTCCCAAATTCATAGAGTCTGGCGAAAAGTCCAAAACTCTGTGATCAGCAAAGATTACTCTCATCGACCGAAGAAATCGAAGGCTCAGCAAGAGGAAGACCATCCCTCCACCATATAGCGAGGGACTTCTTCCATACGGGTGCCTGTTACAATGGCTCCCTCAACTTCTACCTCCCATAAAAGGAGGAGGCTGGAGAAAATCCCACCGCCTGTGGAAAATTCTAAAGGCGATGTACCCAAACGTCCCAAGGCTGGGGGCATGATCATGCATACAATTTACATGGCTTCCGGGAAAGAAGAAAGTCGTGCTTCCATAGGTCACCGGCTGCAAACTCGGTCCTAACAAAAGCTCAGGAGCAACAACAAAAGCTCCAGAAGATGCTAACCAAAATGACATCACTCACCGAGCAAAAAGAATGTCCGGATCCAACAGCTGAACAGTGCCAGGAGCAGGAGACCGATACAGAGTTCCTGCGAAGGGTGCTTGAAAGAAAGGACAAGAAAGCTACTGAGTAGGCTGCCAACATAAAGCAGATGGTTCTCTTGTTTCAGGACATGGTTGGAATGATGATCCAGCCAGAACCCCCAGCCGAGGATCCGCCGATAATCATCGAGAATGACAGAGGGGAAATATCAAACCTTCTTCCGGGTCTATCAACAGCTGTAACAACCCTAAACTTTCTATACAAATTTTTTCCAAAATACAGAAGGAATACCTAAGCCTGAGCACAAGTTATAAATTTGATTTGCTTTTAAACAGCAAGAAAGCACTTGTAGCTCATTGGTAAAGCCTTGCACTGCTGTGACGTAGCCCTTGTGATCGAATCCTATCAGCCACCTATTTTTTTATTGTATTTTCTTTTAAACTTTTAGAAGCCTAAGGGTTTACACGTGCACTACATGTAAAATGAAGAGTTACAGAAAAAACAAACATATGGAAAATGCTATTTATATAGCCTAGGATACGTGGCCCCAATCCAAGCCCCATCCCCTCCATGATGACCGGTGAGATCGTGATTTGGGTCGGCACCATCGGTCCAAACCGTACCAAACGCTCCTAAAATTTAACTCTAGCACCCCTTGGCCTACCCCACTACCCCCATATTGTTTGATTTCTCTGCATTTATGCAGAGAATGATAAATCCCCTCTTTAATCCATTTTAATGCACATTTTGATTCTATTCTTCATTAGCCCAACCCTAATTTTCCTTATAATACCACACTCCATTTCACCCCTCATCACTCAGAATTTCATTACAAAAACTCTAAAAAATTCCCAAGTCCTAAGTTGTGCAAGTGGAGTTAGCAAGAGGCGAAGTTCCGGCGACGTTCCAAAGAGATTCCGGCGACGAAACGATACCCCGATGCTTCCCTACTCTTTCCCCTTCCCCTCTATCTTAATAGCTTGTAAGTCCCCTCTCCCCTCTTCTTCTACTATTTTAAAACTTTCATTTTTCAAAACTCGTCGGAAGTGGAGTTAATCCGACTTCCGATTCGTTTTTCCTTAAAAAAATTCTATTTTTCTTAAATAACAAAATTCTATATCTTCTCATAATGTTTAATTAACATAAATAAATACATTAGAACAAGTTTCATCTCAAAAAAATCTTTTATGCAACTTTTATCGCTTTACATTTTGACATAATTCAACATAATTACTTGTATTACCTTTTGAAAACTCACGAGGTAAGGACCTACCTCATCACAACACACATATTGGACATAGCACGATGAACTTTGAAATTCTAGATTATGGGAAATACACTTTTACGAATAAATACCCTAAACTTACAAAACCGTTTTCTTTAAAAAGAGCGTTATCTAATTCCTTGCAATTACGCCTTTACAACCCATTTTGGGGAACCCCGATCGGGATGGTGAGGGTTATCGCACGTCCTCGGGCCTAGTCGAGCGAGATGCAGACCTCCGTAAGGAGCATTCGATCTCGATGGAATTTTTATTGCTATTTTTAAGAAAATGAGATTTCTAGAAAATAAATAAAATTTATTTTTATTAAATATATATATATATATATATATATATATATATATGAATATTATCAAAAGATCTATTTTAAATATATTATACAAATATTCCAAGTTTTCTAAATCAAAGGAATCACCATTACATGAGACTACCATCCAAATTCAATACAAATTCCAATATTTCAATAAAATACCATATGCAATGAAAACTGGGTTCTACTCTCTAGAAAATTTCACTTTTACAAAATATACATCTATAAAAACTCTAAAGACGATAATTAAATACTTGAGGTGTATTTTGAAAATATATTAAACTATTTTTACATAAAATCCCCTCAAGTTATACTAATTTACAATAAGGACCCTAGTAAACATAAGTTTAAGCGGGACAAATTCTCTTGAGTCTCGGGGAGCCGAAGAAAGTGGGTGGTTGCCTATCTAAGGTAGACAATCTAACCACGGTGTTATCATACGGTAATTGTCTTGGAAAAAAACACAAATCATGTCGTTCATGTGCAGCCGTTACCGATAACTCCAAAACAATCGGGACTTCAATTCTGTTTAAAAGTCTGTTCAAGTCATGGTCAAATCTGAAATCAATCTGACTTGAATCCAATTCAAGTATAACTACAATACAACATGAATCCGTTTATACTAGAATTCAATCTATATGAATCCATGAATACCAGAATACAATCCATAACAACATGAACATGACTGAACTGAACCATGTATATATTTCATTTACATGACTATCCAGTTATATCCATTCCGTTTACTGATATCATAGTTTCGGCAAGTCATCCATCTATATAACAAAACAATACAATCTATACAAAAGACATTGGGGGGTTTATAAAAGGGTAGACTGGTACGAAAAATGTTAAAGCTAGCACGAGGTGATAACTTAAGACGTAATTACATCCATGCCGTTGTTCCATGGTATTTTCAATGGAGCCTTGTACTACGGGTTACCAAAGTCCACGGTGTAAGTTGGACTCCTCTTATATACACTTGCATATTCTGTACCAAGTTATAAATAACTGCGTTAACATTATAATACTCTCTTTCTGTCTAATCTATCTCTACCCATTTTTAGGACTTACCGAGCAATTGTTCGCTGAACACATTCCTATTTCTCTTCTTCTTTGGAATTTTGTCAGGTGGATCGGACGCACTAGAGATCGAGACCAGCCAGAAGCACTTAGAGCAGTACACTGATGACCCCGAGCTATAGTCACTTGTATACTTTTTTCATTTCAGTTATGCCATTGTTTAGGCATTGCTTTTCATCCATGTATTTACATTTCAGTTGTACCTGTAAAAGAATGTTTAATAAATAAAAGTTGATGTTCATTACATTCATGTCTCTTCTATACATTTACATTATATTGTTTAGATACACTTAGCGTGTTACTTCTGAGTAAATACGTTGCGGGCCTCGCCGTGTCCCCTTGCCGTACACCGGGAAGAGGGGCGTGACAACAGCCAAGGAGGAAACGATCTCCAAGGCTGTTCTTGATGATTATATAGCTCAATAAATACGAGCTCATCAAGCAAATGAAGCGGCCGGCCAAATTGTCAGAAGTGAGCGACCGTATCCAGGCTGGTATAACCAAATCAAGTACCCACCGGGAAATACGATCCCCAAGTTCCATGTGTACAAAGGGACAAGCAACCCATACCAGCACGTTGCGCAGTTCAGAGCTCTGTGCGGCAACACTGGAGTCGACGAAAAACTGCTTCTTCGCCAGTTTGTTGGTACCCTGTCAGAGACAGACTTTGAATGGTACTCGAAGCTCCCAAATGACTCCATAAAGTCATTCACAGGGATGGAACTGCAGTTCACCCAGCGGTTCTCCAGCGCAAGCGAGCGCACCCCGATCACGGGTTTAATCAATGCCAGGGTAAGGCCGGGAGAAACCTGGGTCCAATATGCGATCAGGTGGCGGAATCTGTGGTCAAAGTGCAAACAACGCATCGAAGAATCCCCCTCCGTCGGCATGTTCATCAGGACCCTAGATCCGCAAACGACTGTATCCCAGTTCATGACGTTCTTTAAGCCGACGACCTTCTAGTCTTTGATTGATAAACTGGCCCAAATGGACCAGATGGGTCACAGACCTTCCTCCTCAAGTAAGGACCCTCGAAATGCCAAGGGTAAAGGGAAAGCGGCCTTCATCACCAACACTCAACAACAACCGAGCGACCCAAAACCGGCGGTTCTCCAAAACAATGCACGTCCACGCCTATCTCTGGAAGAAAGGCTAGGACGTGCTTACTTGTTTTCCCACGATAAGACGAGGAGACTATTTGAGTTTGCCATGCATAACAAACTCATCACATTTCCAGACCCACGGCATCCACTGCAACCCGATGACGTCAACAACCCCAACTACCCCAACTACTGCTCCAATCATAGAATGGTGAGCCACCCAATTGAGGATTGTTACGCCTTCAAGAACTGGGTCGTGGATCAATATCAACAGGGGAAGTTCACACTATCTGAGAACTGGAAGGTGAACCCACCATAGAAGCACACTCCCAAAAAGGTGGATGCGCCAGGGACATCATGCTCGCTCGTGGAAGAAACTCTATGGGAAGTCATTTTTTCAGCAAAGACCAAAAGAATACTGAAGGATCTACAGGCATGTCCGGCAGTCAGGTGAAAAAGCCCACTTGAACCTGAAATTATCAAAGGAATGCCAAACCGCGTCCCATACCGAAAGTTGTTGACAAAGGGCAAAATCCCCAAGTCAAGCCTTCAAAGTCTTCGAAGAAAAAGAAGAAGACCAAGAAGCCTGTGCAGCCTGCCGAGTATGACGACAAGCGCACAAACATACAAAAGTACATCGGCGCGTTGGAGGAGTACAACCAGAAGGCACGGATATAGGTCACCCTCGAAGAGTTTCTCAAGTATATTCTTGAGAACGAAGCTAGTGACAACGATGAGGAAAATGACTCATCATAAGAAACCGAAGACTATATAGCAAGTTGCCACATGGTCTCCCATTCGTTGTTAAATGACGAAGAAGCTCCTTCAGCGTCAGAAAATAACGCAGAGGAACTGGGGGCAGGATCGGCGCTAAAAACCCCAGAACTGCCAGATGACCCGATCGATAGGCTGTTAAACGAAGCCTTTCGAAAAAGCAAAGCTGATCAAGAACGCAAAACAGCATTATACGAAAAGGATAAGTGTTAGCGTCAGGATGAAGAAGCTGCGGAAAGAATGATTCATAAATTGCTCTAACCAAACCGAAGCACACCTGCCACAAATAAGAGCAGGATCAAAACAAAGAAGCGGTTCGCCAAAGCCCTATCAGTAGGGATGAAGCTGCCACCTCTCGTAATTAACACTCCCGGGGTCATATGCCTCGACGAAGAGGATTCACATTCAAACTTCTGCCTATATCATCGGAGGGTTGCCCATCAAAAACACTTCAAGAGGATGAAGTGAGAAGCTCGTCGACAGAAAAAGAGTGCGACAAACGCACATGAAGAAATGACTGGCAATTGTCATATGGTTGATACCAGTTCGGAAAGGGAAAACCCCCAAGTTCTTACTATCGGGAGCGATTCTGAGGACGAAATACCCCTCAGCCCTCTTTTCAAAGACCATGCCTCCGAAAAAGAAGAAGAGGAGAAGAGCTGCGTGAATATTCAGATACGTAGCCGGACGCTGCCTGAAAAGAATCTCGGACCTATAAACAAAGGTCTGAGAAAAAAAGACAAAGGGAAAGAAAAATTCACTGAGGAAATTGCCCTCGACGATGGAGTTGTCAAAAAGCTCGCAGCCAGGGATCCGCCTAGGAAAAATAAGGTGGATTACAATGTCCTGACACATCTGAAGAAAACACCCTCACAATTGAGCATATTGTATGCTCTCCTTCTGTCCAAAGAGGCACGGGATTCTTTGATCGAGGCATTACAAGAGCCCGATCAGTTCCAAGCTTTCCTCACAGAAGAGAAGATGAAGGACGATCTGGCAGAGGTCCACATAGCTAACATTACATTCAACGATGGAGATCTCTTCTTCGGTACGTGTGAGCATAATCTCCCATTATACGTTACCGGGTACGGCCACGACATCAAGATAGGAAAAATCCTTGTCGACAACGGATCCTCCGTCAACCTTCTCAACGTGAAAGTGCTGAAGGAGATCTGCATGAACGTTCAGCACTTAGCCCAGGAAAAATTACCATCTCCGGGTTCGACTCACAGTCGTCGCGGATGCTCGGGTCTGTAATATTGACGCTACGCTTTGGGCTGTTCGTCATTGATATCAAATTTCATGTCATTGACGCCAAGAATTGCTATAACGCTCTGCTCGGTAGGCCTTGGTTACATGAATACAACGTCATCCCTTCTACACAACATTAGTGAATGAAGTATTTCAAAGACGGCTTAGAATACACCATCACGGGGGAGCTAAACCCGTTCTCGGTAAACGAAGTCCAGAAATATGAAGACGCAAAGTACTTTCTACGAGACTTCGAAGATACGGAAATGTGTCATAATCCGGAGGATAAACAGAAGTCCATCGTCACTATCCCAATCTTTTAGAGCGATACCGAGGAAGATGAAGAAATAGTCTACTCGGGACAACCCCAAAATGACAAGCCCGGACCATCTACTCCCATTTTGGTCTTTGGCAGTGACTCTGAGGATGAGGCCAACGCAGTGTTCTCCATTCGCCCGCCAGTGCAAACCCTCGATGAAGCAGATCAGAGCCTGCAAATCACAATGGTTCCGCCTTGGCATTACAAGGAACTTGATGCGCTCGATACATACAGTGTACAGGAACTACAGACTTTCTATGTGCCTCCCAGGCGAAGAGGTGAAAAGGCGGTCCTATTTTACCAATCTACGGAGACCAGAGTAGAGAAAGAAGTCTGGCACGGTGCCGATTTTGCACTCGACAGGTTTCAACCAATCCGTCTGCTAAGATACTATATGGAGGGATTGAAAAGGCTGTTAAGATGCCAAGGTGTACCCCTCGATCAAACTGTTCGGCAAGCCTAATTCAACAATAAGATTTAGGATATCTCTGGGACCCAGCGAAAGATGCCCAACGAGAAGATGGTGACAACCGGGCTCAGATACGTTCGATCCAGGAGACGGGAGCAGTTCCACAGCTGCCGCGTCATAAACACCTCCAGAGAAGAGGAAAATGCTCTTTCGAATGGACGTGACGTTGAAACAGAGCGAAATCCCGCTCTAAGAACGTTAAGTCCGTCGCTCGAAGAACAAATAGATAAGCTAATAGAGGAGGCTTGTCAAAGTAGTCGAGACAACAACAGCCGCGAAATGGCTATCTTTGAAAAAGCCAAGACTCAACGCCTCAATTAGCAATTTGCGGAAAAGGAAGAATACAATGCTCCCCTTCCCCAGCTCGCTGTATATCCTCGCAAAAAGGAAAAATCTCGAAATAAAGGCAAAAACAGGACAAAGAGCGCAAACAACGTTAAAAAACAAAGCGGATCCAAGAAGCCTTGCAATTGAGGAAAAGTTGATTGGATCCCGTCCTTTGTAAAGAAGATGGGTCGGGAATACTCTTTCCCTCAAGACAAGACAATGAAAATATTCAACCTTCTCATGAAGCACCAAATGGTAGCACTCCCGGAGTCTCCATACCCCGAACAAATAAATGAGTTCCATCACCCGGATTTTTGCTCTTATCGCCGAGCAATAGGTCATCCCCTTGAAGACTGCTTCACCTTCAATGACTGGGTCGAAGACCAGTATCAACAAGGCAAGTTCGCTTTATCCGACAGCTGGAGGGTAACTCCACCGCAAAAGCATGAGCCAACGAGACCCTATACTGTGAGGATAGGACCAGCTCAGCATCAAGGATGGAAGCGAACCCGTACCTCCCATGTGATAACACTCTCAAAAGAGGGAGGGCACGAGACTATAGATGACCCTTTCAAGTGCTTCATAAATGAAGACGAGGACGAGGTGATCTCATATTTCCACCAGCACCAAAAAAGCCGGAAGATGGGATACACACTACGACAGACAACCTAAGAAAAATTGAATTAGGGACGGAAAACGATCTGAGGCCAACGTTCGTCGGTGAGCTGCTATCTAAAAATCAGGTAGCCACGTTAAAAGACATGCTCATGCAGTATAAAGACTGCTTTTCATGGAACTATTCCGAAATGCCAGGTCTAGATCCAAAGGTAGCAGTAAATAAACTGGCCATATCGCCAGACATAAAGCCAGTCAAACAGGCGCTAAGAAGAAGGCGGCTCGAACTTGAGATGGGTATAAATGCTGAGGTCAAGAAACTAATCGACTCCGGCTTCATCCAAGAAGTTCAATATCCCGACTGGATCGCTAACATCGTTCCGGTGATGAAGAAAAATGGGACGGTGCGCATCTGCGTGGACTTTCGGGACCTCAACAATGATTGTCCAAAGGATGACTTCCCAGTACCTATTACCGATGATCGATAACACATATACCCATGAGGACTTCTCCTTCATGGATGGATCTTCATGATATAACCAAATAAAAATGCATCCTGAAGACCAAAAACATACCGCCTTCCGGATTCAGCTGGCCATATTTTGCTATAAGGTGATGCCTTTCAGTTTAAAGAACGCTGGCGCTACCTACCAGAGGGTTACGATGAAGATCTTCGATGACCTCATCCATGAGATTGTCGAATGCTACATCGATGAACTTGTGGTGAAGAGCAAGTCTTATGCGGACATTGAGAACATTTAAACATAGTGTTCCAATATCTTCGGAAGTATAATCTGAAGATAAATCCTCTGAAATGCGCATTTGGAGTCTCTTCAGGCAAATTCCTAGCATTCATCATACGGCACCGGGGTATTGATTAGTCTGAAATATTGCATATTTGAATGATTATTTTCCCCACTATTGTTAAGTTCTAAAATGTGTTTATTGTAATTATAGAACATATGAGGGTTTATGTGTGAAAAGTTTATTATCATATGTTTCTATATTATAATTAACATAATGGGGGAAAATACA
This sequence comes from Agapanthus africanus, assembly GCA_030015575.1. Lineage (NCBI taxonomy): Eukaryota > Viridiplantae > Streptophyta > Magnoliopsida > Asparagales > Amaryllidaceae > Agapanthus > Agapanthus africanus. The sequence continues at coordinate 457,806,474 of JASDDO010000012.1, read as the reverse complement.
TGCATATAATATTTAAATGAAATATTGTAATTAAAATATGCATATCATATCAAATTTTCCTAATCAATATTCTAAAAGATTTAATATCATATAAATTGGTTAGGATGATATCTCAAATATAATAAATACTACTAACACTATGAATTGAGATATTGTGCAAATATGAGCTCAGGGTTGGAATCCTTGAGATCCGAGATGCCAGAATAAAATCTACCGATAAATTGAAGCAAATCCTAAACGGCAGAGACTCATAGTAAGATTTTCAAAATCCAGACATCGAAGAGATCTACACATATCAACAGAAGAGTCCACAAGAAATCCCATGACCTGATACCACTATAACGCCGCTGTTGGGCGGCCAAACCTCATGATATGCGGCGGATTCGCGGCCTCCTTATGGCCGTAGGATTTGAGATTTTTTTGGTGTGATCTTATCAGCATATTCTAACATCTGGCAACTAGGGTTCCTAGTTTTGGCAATATATAAGGGACCGAGAGCTTTACATCAAGAAATTATCAACCGAAGAGATCAATAGGTCCAAGACGATGCACGCATCTGAGTTGATCATCAGCTGTTTATCTACTTCCAACAAGATAGAGATCAAGAGCAAAAATTAGGGTTCTTGTACTCTACTTTAAAAGGATTTGTACATGATATAGTTGATTAATAAAGGTAGAGTTTTTATTAGTCTTTTCGCAATTAATTTCTGCACTTACTTTTTGCATCTTACATTATGATCTCATTCTTCATCTTTTCTTCTCCAACCATACATAAGTAATTCCTAGCTTGCTACGGTTCGTAGGCTAGAGTAGATCAATGGATGATAAAATATTTTAACTTCTTTTATACATTTTAAAGTTCATAAACTTTAGCAAAATAAATGTTAACATCATTATCGGGCGCACTACCAATTTATTGATAGTCTCGACTATTGGCTATAGTTCCCTCAAGTCAATTATTGGACCGCAGACACGTGATTGCAATGATTGAGGGAGGACCTATACCGGTAGGACAGTCTTACTCGAGATGATAGTATGCTATCTGGTTTGTCTTTATCATCATGTATATGCTTCAGGTGACATTACAGATCACTATTACATGTTGATAGAGCACATAGGATTCTTGCTTGACTACCAGCAGTATGATGGCGATCATATACGTGAGAGTTGGGTGGTCTATAAGTACATCCTTAAAGTGTCCCTAGTCGTGGGAGTTTCGAGACTGAGCATCGATACTCCAAGAGTACACTAGTGTATATGGATCAAGACCCCGACCAGGGATGGTGGCCGCTCTCACAAGCCATTGGTGTTAGTTGGTTTACCTAAGATGTATATAGGTGCTCATTGGGTTATGAGTACACCGAGTGGGAAATGGTTCTAATGTACATGCAGTTTCAGTGGGCGAGTATCACCTAGGGTTGCCATCGGGTTGTATATTGGTTTTGAACCCATGTTATTTTGTACGAAGCATACTTTGTAATATAATATCTGTTTCTTTGTTAGACAATGAAGGATATCATTTTGTACTGCAGCATAATGTTATGAACATTAAACTAAATCAAGAGTTGATTGGTTCTGGTATACTTAATAACGGGATATACGTCCTAAATCAACACACGGTTTTCAACATACAACACACAAATAAAAGAAAATTTTCAGATATAAATGAATCCTTTCTTTGGCATTGTAGACTTGGTCATATTAATGAAACAAGACTAAACAAGCTTCATAAAGTTAGATATTTAAATCCTTTTGAGTATAAATCTTATGCGACTTGCCAGTCTTGTATCAAAGGGAAAATGACCAAAACTCCGTTTACTGGACATGGAGAAAGAGCTACTGTGCTCTTGGGCCTCATACATAGTGATGTATGTGGGCCAATGTCTATACATGCGAAGGCGGTTTTTCTTACTTCATAACTTTTACTGATGATTTCTCGAGATTCGGTTATGTGTTTTTATTAAAGCATAAGTCTGAAGCTTTCAAGAAATTCAAGGAGTAAAAACTTGAAGTAGAAAACAAACTGGAATGAGCATCAAAATACTTCGATCAGATCGGGGTGGAGAGTATCTTAGTACAGAATTTTCGAACTTCCTAAAAGAGAATGGGATTCTCTCTTAGCTCATTCCCCCTTACACACCACAGCACAACGGTGTGTCAGAGCGACAGAATTGTACCCTATTAGATATGGTACGATCCATGATGAGTGATGCTGAGTTACCTCTCTCCTTTTGGGGGCATGCATTGGAGACTACAGCTTTTCTGTTGAACAAAATTCCAACCAAGACCGTGTCTAACACTCCATATGAGATATGGTATGGGAAGAGACCATCTCTTAAATGAGTTAGAATTTGGGGTTGTACGGCTTTTGTAAAGCAAAATCCAGAAAAACTCGAGACACGATCTATCAAGTGTATATTTGTGGGATATCCGAAACATTCGTTTAGGTATCTGTTCTACCATAAAGAGGAACAAAAGGTGTTTGTTTCTCAGTATGCCACGTTTTTAGAAAATGGGATTTTTTCCAAATGATACTGATGGCAATGTGGTAGATCTAGAAGAGGTTCTAGAGACACAAGTTACAAATGATGACTTGGTTGAACCTGATATTGCAACAAAAACTTATGAACCTCAGCCACTCCGTAGATCTGGTAGGACTTCTCGCCCACCGGAGAGATACTACGGTTTTCTCGTTGATGGTGATGGAGAAGATTGCATCATGGATGATGATGACCCTACCAGTTTTCAGCAAGCTATCACGAGTGGTGACTCTCTGAAGTGGCTGGATGCCATGAGATCCGAAATGGAGTCTATGTATACCAACAAAGTATGGACTTTGGATGTTGTACCTTTTGGGGTAAAACCCGTAGAGTGCAAATGGATCTTTATGAGAAAGATTGGTGTAGATGGGCAGGTGGAGACCTATAAGGCAAGACTTGTGGCGAAAGGTTTTCGGCAAAGACAAGGACTGGACTATGACGAAACCTTTTCTCAGCCATGCTTAAATCCATTCAAATCCTACTTACTATTACTGCTCACTACGACTATGAAATCTGGCAGATGGACGTTAAAACTGTTTTTCTAAATGGTGATTGAGAAGAATGCGTTTATATGGATCAGCCAGAGGGCTTCATTGACAGTGGGAGCAGCGGGAAAGCATGAAGGTTGCTTAAATCCATTTATGGATTAAAGCAGGCATCACGGAGTTGGAACATCTTTTTTGATGATGTTGTCAAAGAGTTTGATTTCGTCAAAAATCCAAATGAACCTTGTGTTTATAAGAAGATTGTAGGAAGTACTGTCACATTCTTCGTAGTGTATATGGATGACATTCTTATGATAGGAAACGATGTTCCTATGCTACATTCGGTCAAACTGTTCTTATCACAAAGGTTCTCCATGAAGGACCTGGGTGATGTCTCGTACATATTGGGCATGAAGATCTATAGGGATAGATCTAAAAGGTTGTTGGTATTGTCCCAAAACAGGTACATTAACACCATCCTAAAGAGCTTTAGTATGGAAGACTCCAAGCGGGGTGCCTTACCCGCTAGCCATGGAGTCACTCTCTCCAAGGACTTTTGCCCAAAGACTGATGAAGAGAGAGCTCACAACAGTATTATACCCTACGCTTCTGCTAAAGGATCTATAATGTATATGATGTTATGTACACGCCCAGATGTAGCTTATGCATTGGGTGTAGTAAGCAGGTATCAATCCAACCCAGGGGAGAATCACTGGACAGCTGTGAAGAACATTCTTAAGTACTTACGAGGGACTAAAGAAATGTTCTTGGTGTATGGTAACGGAGATCTCCAAATGGAGGCCTTTACCGATTCGATCTTCCAGAGTGATAAGGATGACAACAAATCTATCTCAGGGTTTGTGTTTACCCTCAATAGAGGGGCGGTATGTTGGAAGAGTTCTAAGAAGGATACCATTGCAGACTCCACGATGGAACCTGGGTATATTGCTGCAAATGATGCTGCTAAGGAAGCCGTCTGGATGAGGAAGTTCATCTCGGAGCTAGGAGTAGTTCTAACTATTATTGATCCAATACTATTGTATTGTGATAATAATGGGGCTATGGAATTGGCCAAAGAGCCCAGGTCCCATCAGCGATCCAGACACATCCTCAGGCGATATCATCTGATCCGGGAGATAGTTGATCACAGCGAGATCGAGATTCGGAGAGTTGATACAAAGAATAACACCGCGGATCCACTCACCAAGGCCCTCCCTCTGCCGCAGCATGAGCGACTTTTTGAGATGTTGGGTATGAGATACGCCAATAATTGGCCTTAGTGCAAGTGGGAGATTGTTGGATATATGTATGCCCTAGAGGCCATTATATGATAGTGTATGTACCAGTATGTGTGTGTGTGTGTGTGTGTATTCAGGGGACATTCTTGCTCGACATTATAGTATGCTATCTTGTTGTACTTTATCTTGACATGTTCATTTGATCATTCTTCTTATTCATTTAATACATGTTGATAAAGCCCTTAGGATATTTGCTTGACTACTAAGATTATGATGCGGATCATACTAATGGGACATGTGTAGTTTATAAGCATATCCTTAAAATATTCCTAGTCATGGGTGTATCGAGACGGGACATCGATATTTCCATAGTAGACTAGCGTATACGTTACTTGTCCCATATGATGGGTGATGGATGATCCCATATCCATTGGTGTGGTGACACCAAAGACCATATACGGGTGCTCAGTGAGATTGGGTACACTGAACGGACTCTCCGAGAACTCCTATGTGGTATTATATCTATCGTCGGATAGCAGTTCTCAGGTGACACTGGTACAGGTTAGTCTGTTGACCCGAGATCGTCATAGAGTCTTGTGTGTCCTCCCACTGTACTTTGATTTCCACCCTACCACGCCTCTACTGAATCGTGCAAACAGGTGGATTTTGGGTACAACCCCGAGTCACATGAAGGAAATGAGCGATAGGAGGGGTTTCGTCTCTCACGGTATTGGGGGTTGTTGTTGCGCTATGTACGATTGGCTATAACAGAAAGTCCCTGGCCAGGGCTGATGAGATTTACCGATAAGTGTTATCAGTAGTTTCTCAAACTGTTATGAGCCATATACCGGCATAACTTATTGGGTTAATGGGGTCGACGATACCATCCCTAGACTTGATATGCATCACATTTGACGAAGAGACCGGACTGTACGATAAGTGTTGCCAGTTGGCTCGACGGGAGTTTTAGCAGGTTCGCTTGTGTTTCTTCTGATCGCTCAATACCTAGGAGCCGTTACGTACAGCTTGTGCCACTGATGGTTTGTGGGCATGTGATGAGATCACTGCCTACTGCTAGCATATTGACGAGTCTTAGAGTCCCACAAAGGGGTTTCCTAGCTCAGGCAAAAAGATGTGGGGTGCATATGAGATATGCACGGGAGCTCGATTAAATGCATGTACTTGATACCGTAATTTAATCAGGTGTTTACTATTGGACGGGTCGTATGCGATATGACCGGGTTATTAAGTCAAGTGTTGATTTAATATTAAGTCCATTATCTCATTTATTAAAACTTATTTCTTTATGACGCATGCATGAGTGTATGTATATGTTGATATGGATGCACACATGCAAGCATACATGTGTCATGGTTGATGATACATTGATGATGGCAATGCAAGACTCACATGGTAACATATTTATATATTTTGTTTATTTGAGAAAAGCAAAATGGCAATAAAATCATGGTTGACTATTCAACTCTCTTCTCTTGTGTTGACCAAAATCAATACCATGGTTTATTTGCCCATGGTTTTGTAGCCCATGGTTTTGCTTAACCTCAAGCCACAAAATATCTAGATATTTTGTAACCATAATTTAGGATGACATAATTCGAACTCACTTAGGATTATGTTTCATTATTCTCACTAGAGTCAAGTTTAGCCACTCATCTTCTTCTTCCTTCTTCAAGCTCTCTAGGGTTTCAATAGTGAGAGAAGAAAATAAAAAGAAAAGGTTTCTAAGTGAGATCCAAACCCACATCACCAATCTATACTAGTCTAGCCCATTAGTATAGGTTGGTTGCTCCACTTCTTCATAGATCAAGTGAAGCTAGGTGCTTGAGCAAAGGGACTTCGTGGTGGATCATCGTGGACTTGAAAGGATTCAAGCAAACCGGTTCAAACCCTACTCGATCCAAGGAGTCACAAGAGGAGGTCTACAAAGGTTGTATTACTTACCTCTTTGAGTTAGAAACTACTTAGTATGTGATACTATATGTTTTTACTCTATTTTTCTAGTTCGATTCATTGTTGGTATTGTTTAGCACCCCCTAAAATTTTAATATAGCATATGTAATGCAACCCAAAACTTAGGATGGTTCTAGTGAATCCCTACATTACGACCAAACCACGTATTTCATCGCCACTCCTACTTCACCTTTGATTTTCTCCAGAACACCCCGTATCACTACGAAGATCCACTGTTGTTAGATAATCCACCGTACTCAAAGAAACTTGTTCCAGTTCTAGGATGGATTCTGGTTCAAGAGAAATAGAATAAGGATTATTCGGTTGTCTTTTATCTTTAACTTCCCTCTGGTTGCGAGGGCTCCTAGGATTAGGAGAGTACACCTATTACGCTTATTGGATAGTCTTCTTCCAAACCATAGGCTGGTGCCGAACGGTAGAGAAGGAAGAAAACCATTTAGCCTAAGGGTGGTGTACAGAAGGTAATGAGTAAAGAAAAATAAAAGGATTTGGAAAGATGGCAAGGAAATATACGGTCACAGTCATGAATTGGGATAATGGAAGAGGCATTACTAGGAATACCCGGCTAACCATTCGAAACATTTTCATGTTTCAGTTTCACTTTGTATTGTTAATTGAAAACCGATTTCCCAATTAGATCCTTACTCCAGGATATGTATTTACCCGGTTTGATTCTCACATCTGTATAGTTTTACAGATGATGAGTGGGAGTAAGTTATTGGTTATTAGGTGATTATATCGGGATTCGTTGTAATTGGTGATATTTGAGAAAATCACCTGGGGGTTTTCCTGACGGAAAATTTTTGGTTTTGAATATCCGTTGTTATGCACCAATTTCAAATTGATATATCTATACGTTTATTTTATAAAGTGAGATATAGCTTTTTGAAATTATGTCCATGACATTTACTTATATCAGTTGATGATTGGGTAAGGAGTATTAAACAGCGGTGTAATTCTTCTTTACTATAGTACAGTTTTCAACCTACGACGCACAGGGTTTGAGTTATTCAACTCAGGGGACTTATACAAAGCATCGTATGTTGTCCAGTGTCTATTAGGGAAGAAGGCTTGGTCATCGTACTATATTCTGTTTACTTGTGACTTCTCCAGTCTTAGACAAGTGTTTCGTAGAAATACAAGGTCCAAGTTTTGAGAAGTTATAGGTATAAAAATAAAGTAGAGAAACATGTGCTGCAAGTATCAGGATTCTTCAAGGTAATCGAAGATGTAGATACTTGTGTTTGGTATTCAGTTGATAGTAATGGTTTTGGGAACATTGCTTCTCTTTCAGGTTACTCATATCTGGATGCACTCCTAAGTTGAGTAATGCTGATCAGCCTCTCTCCATTTAGTTGACATGCACTGGAGACAGCTGCATGATTTGAATCTGGTTCCAATTAAATCAGTGCATCTGTTTCTATATTGTATATAGAATGGTTCATATCTTAACGATGTTAAGATATATGGGGTTGTCCGGCTTATGCTTAACCAGAATCTGGACATACTCAAGGCACGCTTCAGTAATGGCAGTTTGTGGGTTAACCCGGGCTATGACGAGGGTTAACTTTCTACCATATGGAAGATCAATAGTGATATTGTTCTTGACTCGCCACAGTTTTAGTAAAATAGACTTTTTCAGAAAACAGTAGTGGGGGTATGGTAGAACTGGAAGTGATTCCAGAACCACAAACGATTACTGAAAATTTAATAGAACCTAAAGATTCAATCGGGATTGACATTCCATTAGCCACTCCGTAGATATGGTGGGTAAGCTAAGGCACCCGAGAGGTACTTCGGTATCCATAAAACGGTGACATTGAGGTTCTTATTTACCCAGACTTGCCATTACTGATGTTTTAGACTATGAGACCCGGCAGGAGGATGAGTATAGCGTCGTTCTAAACTCGCTTTAGAAGTGCACGTGTATATGACTCTGCCAGAGGGTTGTTGTAGTCAGTGGGAGTAGCGGAAGCATAGTGGACAAGTGGCTTGTATCTATTTATAGACTAAAGCAGATATAGCGGAGATAGATCATCTATTTTTGATGTGAAAGTCATAGGCTTTGACTTCATCAGAATAGAAGATGGATCTGTTAAGAAGATAGTAGGGTGTGATGTCCTGGTATTTGCCTGACATGCACTTTATAGGAAGTGAAATTCTTATACCACGATCGGTTATACTTTAGTTGTCACACAGTTGTTTCTCCACATAGGATATGGATATAATATAAGACATTCTGGTTACTAGATTTATGGTTTTAGATCTAGATTTGGGTAGTTTCCCAATCTGGATACTTAGACAGTATTCTAAAGGTGTTTTAGAATGGATGACTCTTCGCATGGTGGTGTACCTGCAGGTTATGGAGTCACCCTCTCTAAAGGTGTTTTACAGACTAAAGGGGAGAGGGATGTGTATGATTGACAAATGACTTGCTCAGGCAATTGAGTCAATCATGAGATGTCAAGTACCACACCAGATGTTGTTTTTGCACTAGATGAAATAAGTTGATATATTAATCCAATCCTGGAGAAACGTTCGGAAGAAGCTTATGAACATAAGTAGGTATTCTAGGGATTTGGTAACGGCGGCCTCCTTCGGGAGACAGTTATCATTCCAGGCTTCCAAGGTGACCTGAATGACAGAGTGACTGTCAGAGTTATAGTTTTCCCTCCTTTTGAGGGGCAGTAGTTTGGACAAGTGGTCCAAGAGGATACTGAGGGAGGCATGGCGCAGGATATTGATTAAGTTCAGTGGACGATACAGTCTAAGAAGTTTGCTGGATTTGGAGTTCATTTTTGAACTGAGTCCCATTAGATATCCAGGCATATTCTAATACAGGTATTGCTCATTTCGGGAGATGGCTTTCTCCGCGAACTTGAGATAAAGAGAGACATACAAAGAAACATTGGAGTGGATCCACTCACTGAGGCTATTATTCGAACGCATTAGTTTGACGAACGAGCTTTTTGAAACTGATTAGTAGAGGAGTTGGGTGTTCGGTATCACATGGGCTGTGAGTATGCGACACCGCAATAATTAGCAATAAGTGGAAGTGGGAGATTATTGGCTATAGTGCCCTCAAGTCAATTATTGGATCACAGGCACGTGATTGGAATGATTGAAGGAGGACCTATACCGGTAGGACAGTCTTACTCGAGATAATATTATGATATCTGGTTTGTCTTTATCATCGTGTACATGCTTCAGGTGACATTACAGATCACTATTATATGTTGATAGAGCCCATAAGATTCTTGCTTGACTACCAGCAGTATGATGGCGATCATATACGTGAGAGTTGAGCGCATCCTTAAAGTGTCCTTAGTCGTGGGAGTTTCGAGACTGGGCATCGATACTCCAAGAGTAGACTAGTGTATATGGATCGAGACCCCGACGAGGGGCGGTGGCTGGTCTCACAAGCCATTGGTGTCAGTTGGTTCACCTAAGATATATACAGGTGCTCATTGGGTTATGAGTACACCGGATGGACTCGCCGGGAACATGCTAGTTGGTATTATACCTATTATCATATAGCAGTTACCTGGTGACATGTGTAGAGGTTAGTCTATCGACCTGAGATCATCATTTTTCTCGTCTGAGTTCCCACTGTGATTTGATTACTACCCTACCACGACTCAAAGGAGTTGTGCAAACAGGTTTTAGTTGGGTACAGTCCCGAGCCACATGGAGGCAGTGAGCGGATCGTCAAGGGATTCGTCTCTCCCGGTATTGGGGGTTGATGTCGCGGTGTGCATGGATGGCCATCACCAGAAATCCTTGGCCAAGATAGTCAAGAATTACTGATCTAGGATCAGTAGTTTCTCAGGTGGTGATTGGCTTCATACCGACACTAAATGTCGCGTTATTAGGGGTCTGACTTTATCCACCCCCTAGACTCGATATGCTATACTCATAGACGAACGAACCAGACTATATGGATATTGTCACTGTCAGGCTCAATAGGGTTTTAGGATGAGTTTGCTCGTCGGCCTCCCTTTCGCTCAATACCTGGGTAGCCGTTACGTACAGCTAGTGCTACTGACGTGCTTGTGGTTAAACCCACTGCCAGCGTATTGACGAGTCTTTAGAGTCCCACACAGAAGGTTTCCCTGGTTCCGGCGAAACGTTGTAGAGGTCGTATGGTTTTATGGCAGGGTTCGATCATATTCGTGCACTTGTGCACGGATCATGATCGGACGGATAATACTAGTGGGCTTCGGTTTAAGCCGGATCCTAGTATTATAATGTTGGATTACTTTCGTCTCGTTGTATTCGTATTCAGTCAGAATACAGATGCAGGTATGTATATACGGATGAGGGGTATTCTTGTAATTCGTTACGAGTTTACTTTAGGGTTTTCCATTTTTATTCTTGGATTAAACATTTAGTTTTAAATGTTTAATTTTATTATGATGGAATGTGTGAGTGCAAGTCTTGGCTTGGGGAATTCATTGTGACTTGAGGGTTTTTGTTGTGGTTAGGATATTTTGTGAGTGAGATATTATTGTGAGTAGAGGCAGATCTTTTCTTGGCTAGGTTTTTCTTTAGTTGCTAATTCTCACAACAATATAACACTAACAAACACTTTGCCAAAACAACTTAAGAAAACAACAGATACATTTCTTCACTAGCTTTTTCTTTGTGCTAAGTCTTGAGCTCACACTTCTTCACCAATGGCTTCTTCTTCAACCTCCACCCATTCCATCTCATGAGTTTAGAATCCTTGGTTGTTTTGAGACAAAGTATTCACACACTATCTCTACTTTATCTTGGGTATCTAGGCTAGCAAACTGAATACCCGAGTTACTTCAGTTTTGAAGCGGGTGCACGTATTACTAATTCTCGACGTGGATCGTCTTCGACGAGGGAGACCAGAGAATGAACTTGTTTGAGGCAACAACTACGAGCTAAGGACAGAGACTGAAGACCGAAGGACATGGATCGATCGGTATAATCTCCTAAACTCCTTTATATAGAACTAGTATAGGGTTAATGGTACGATCCGTCGATTAGGGTTCCGTTAGCGCCGGTTTTCTAAAGATTTTGTTCCGCGTTTGGCCACGGATTGATGGCCGGGGCGCTGCCGTAGCCCTCTATCTCGACCATGATTTGAGATTAGATTAACACTTGTTTTGTTAGGGGTTAGACATGAATAGAGATCAATGCAAGGACAGGGGTTAGGAGTGGGGAAACCCTTGTTTCTTCCAAAAGAACCATAATCTACATTCATCACTATTGATCTAGTTTTAAACTATTAAAAGATAAAAGGAGTCATTTTTAATTAGACATGCATTACTACTAAATCATATGAACACTACAAGCCTCTTGTTTATAAAATCTACATCCGTATTAAAATAGATCTACAACCAATCAATCCATCTTTCAATCGACTCGTCTAAAGGAAGAAGAAGGTTCACGTTTCCCTGTGGACGACCCGTACTCATCGCGGCTAGCTACTAGCGACACTGTCCTGATTGCGGTCACTTTATTTACAACACTTCACTCTTTAAAACAGACCAATCAAATGGCGCCGTTGCCAGGAGAAAAGACTGTAATTTTTTTTCTTGTTATTCGGGTTGAATTCTTATTAAATCCGGCAACCATAAAAAAACCGCATTTTGCATATTTAACGACTATTGTGAGAGTTTTGTAAGGGAATCTGGAGTAACTGGAGCGACCTTCAAACAAGCGGCGGAACCACGGCAATAGGGGGCGTTTTGCGGCGTAACCGCGGCTCTTTAGATGAAGTACAGCCCCAAAATCCTCTGGTATCTTTCTAAGATTTTTCTATCTTCTCTAAGATCCAATACTCTGATTTTTTTTGCAGGATTCTTTGCAAAAAAGCGCCGCTCAAAAATCATTTTGCGTGTTTTGATTTTGGGTTGTTTTTGCATATTTTAAAACGGACTTTAAGGGGAAATAAACCCTAATTCAGATTAGGTGGGGATTTCATCACCCTTCCTAAGCTCTGCAAATCATAAACGTGTATACTATCACCCTACATTTATAAAAAAATATTTAGACCAAGCCCCAAAGGACTGTCGCGCTCAATTAGGACAGAGGAGGGTCATGGGTAATTTATTGCTTATCGGCATTTCTCTTGTGGTGTCTAGGCAATTGTGACTAAAAAAGGTGGTTACTGTTAGTGTATATGCCCTAGAGGCCATTACTGCATCATACTAGTTTGTATATTACTTAATGGAAGCTTGGGATATTCACCTTGTATAAACAATCTTGCTCAATATAGTAGTATGCTACTTGGTTTGTTTCTACTTCAATGTGTACATGTGTTTATTTTAGTATATCACCTATACACATTAGTGGAGCCCTTAGGATCTTTTCTTGATTATCAGCGTTGTGATGGCAGTCACACTAGTGGGGGTTGGGTAATCTATAAGCACATCCTTATGCAGGTCCCTAGTCACGGGACTATCGAGACAGGGCATCGATACTCCGGAGTAGACTAGCGTATGCGCTTCTCATCCCAGTGTGGAAGATGGTCTGTCCCACAGCCATCAGTACGTCGTACTGGAGATAGTATGCGGGTGTTCGTTGGGTTACGAGTACACTGGACAAGACTCGTCGGGAACTGTTGGTTGGTACTATACCTATCGTCAGTTATCAGTTCCCAGGTGACATGAGTACAGCTTAGTCCACTGACTTGACACTATCACTTCGCCTCGAGTGTGTTCCCACTGTACTTAGATTACTACCCTACCACGGCTCAAAGGAGTCGTGCAAACAGGTAGTAGTTGGGTGCAGTCCCGAAGCACTTGGAGGCAGTGACGGTTAGACAGGATTCGTCTCTCCCGGTATTGGGGGTTGACATCGTGTTGTGTCTAGGAGAGCCATTACACGAGTAGTCCCTGGCCAGGGCAAGCGAGATATACTGGTAGGTTTCCAGTGTTATCTCAGGGTGTTTTGGGCTTCACTCCGACACGACTTGTACCGCTATTGGGGGACTGACATTTACCGCCCCCTAGGCCCGCCATGCGATGTATCAGACGAACAGACCGGACTGTACGGAGACTGTCACATTCAGGCTCAGTAGGAGTTCAGATGGGTTTCACCTCGTCAGTCTTGTTGTCGGCATTTACCTGGGGACTGACGTGTACCGCCCCCTAGGCCCGCCATGCGATGTATCAGACGAACAGACCGGACTGTACGGAGACTGTCACATTCAGGCTCAGTAGGAGTTCAGATGGGTTTCACCTCGTCAGTCTTCTTGTCGGCATCTACCCGGGGACCGTTACGCACAGCTAGTGCCGCTTGCGGTCTGTGGTTAAACCCACTGCCAGCGTAGTGTCGAGTCTTTAGATTCCCACACAGAAAGCTATTCGCCTTTAGGCAAAAGAGTAGAGGTTGCATGGTTTTGCGACAGGTCGCATGGTTTTGCGACAGGGTTCGGTCACATCCGTGCACTTGTGCACGTACAGTGTCCGGAAAGTTAACACTAGCGGGCTTTGGTTTAAGCCAGATCCTAGTGTACGTTTTGGGATTGGTTTTATACAGTATGTATTCGTGTTCCTCGGAACGCGGATGCGGGTGTGTATGCACAGTTGACAGAGAGGCAGAGGATTCTCATTAGGGTTGTTGACTGTTGACTGTTGATTTTTTGCTCAACCCTAATGAGAATATGATATGTAATTAACAATAATATTAATTAAGTATTATAGTGACATGGTTGTTGAGGGGTTGACTTTGTTGACTTGTTGACTTTGTTGACCGGTTGACTAGGTTGGACTAGTTGACCATCATGATGACAATGGCTATCATTTCATGGGAAAGACTTTTGCTTGCTTGTTCTCTTGTGCAAAATGAGTGCATGAAATGATATGGCTATTGTAGCTTAAACCATCACTAATACTTAATTGCTATTATTGGTTATGATGGTTTTAGATTATGAGAGCCAAGAGAGAAAAGTCGTGCTCATTCTTTCATTTCCTTTCTCTTTCTTGTGTTCTTGAGCTCTCATCCTCTTCCTCTTGCTCTCCCTCTCTTTAGTCTATGGTTCACTTGTCTCATGTGTTGAGAAGCAAGAACCATAGAGTATAATCCCAACACACTCTTCTCTACTCACTCTAGTTCATAAGGTTTAGCAAACCGAGTGAACTAGTTTCTTCAAAGCTCGAAGAAGAAGCTAAAGGTAGAAGCTTTCGGGTGGATCGATCTTCGGCGCAAGGAGACGACGGAGTGAAGCCAATCCGTACACCATCGAGAGTCAAAGACGAAGGAGTTCAAGAAAGAAAGGTATAACCCCCTAACCGAGTAGTTAACAACTCCTAGTTAGGTTGTTAGGTAGATAGTTTAACAAAGATCCGGTTTTGAGTCCATGTTACCGCCTCTATAAAATCGTTTTTCACCAAATTCCGCATGCCCGAAAGTACCGGGAGAGATAGCATGGACTTACAGTGGTATCAGAGCCAGGTTAAACACTACCTAACATGTTAGCAAAGTAACTAGAAGATCGATCAAAGAAAAAGTCACGAAACGAACCCGATATGTCAAGTTTCTGCCGATTTTTTTTTGTTCAAAAATTGATAAATTTCATCTTAAAAATCGGCTCAGGCTTTTTATTAAATAACCACAAAATTTGGTCCCACGAACCGATCAAAGCGCCACGGAAACGCGGCGGGAGCGCGCTCCCGCCGCGGTTCCGCGGCCGAGTTGACTCGGCCGAGGTCCAAATTTAGTGCAGTGTATTTCTGGGATTGTTTTAGGATTTTTGGAATATGTCTTTTCAGCCCAGATTTTCCAGAATGAAAATTTTGTGTTTGGGGCCTAAAAATCCGTATTTTTGATCGAACTTCTAAAGACTTAAGCTGACGGGTTTTTATCTGTGATGTGATATTTGTATTGAACGTCTGCTAATCACTATATGTCGATTAGTGGGGGTTATACAAATCTGTGATCTTTAATGTTATTGGTTTGTGTATATGAATTCATTGGATTGTCGCGGGTGAATAGCCGGGGGTTGTGAGACGAGAGTTTTCTTTTCTTTCAATTCATGTAAATTTGTAAATTGATGTAATAATTATTTATATGGCCGCACAACCGGGTCGGGGTTGTAGCCGTCATTGTATAATTTCTTTTTACTGTTTTTGCTCCTAGGATAGACCCATGGAGGGGGTGCACAAACTACCGGGTATCCCGAAGTACCGAGTGGCCTACTCACAGAGTTGAGGGAGGTTGCTTCGCTTCGGGTACTTGGCGGGTAGTTTGCCGCACCCGTAGGGGTCTTGGGTAGGGTATTGGCTATTCACCACGACCGTGTAATCTGCTTTTCGTTACAGGCTCGTACGAATTGTGGGTTCCTAGTATATCCAATGTGTTCATCTGTGATCTGAAATGGCTATCATTGCAATATATCTATATATGATATTATTTAGGCGTTGCTTATGTTTTGCAGCCGCGCTAGCCCAGCCCCCGCTCTGTCGTTAGTTATGTAACCTAACGGGTAATGACGGGGCCCCGTGGCGAATGCGAATGGCATAAGCGTACGTCATATTTTGGTTGTTTTCTGCAATGGTAGGATTAAATGATGGGACGCATTAAAAGAACTAATGCAAGAAAAATACGCATTAAAAGAACTAATGCAAAGAAAAATAAACCAAGTAAAAGTCGTTGGAACACTTTCAAAAACCACTCGGTTTCTTTTCAAAATAACTTTTAAACGCGGAGCTTAAGCCACTCCTTTTAAAAGCTATCTCGTTCCATCGATTATATCAAGTTCACTACGTTCACGGTTTCGCCAAAACCATTCGTAGCCCTCCGTCATTTCACATGGATAGTCAATAGTATTCAAGCTATGTATGTTGGCCAAAGTCAAGGCATAGTGATTGGTAGCTATTAGGTATTCATGTGTAGCATAGATAGATGCGTTGGTTTGGGACAGTCGTACTGCCATTTTGGCCAAAGTCAAGGGTAGGTACGGGTGGATCCAAATTAACCTGGAGAATGACGGGTAGAACTTGACATATGACTTATGATATTTTGGCCAAAATCAAGGTCATATGAGCATGGGGCAAAAATCCACATCGGGAGTTTCAAAAGAACTGAAACTTGCTAGTGTTGCATACCATTTGGAGTGTGATGATTCTGGTAGGATTCCTTCAGTTTCGTCACGCGATGATATTTGGATCCCGATCCTACTGTGAGTATATGCTACTCCTCGGGAAATTTCTCACTTAACGATTAATGCTATAAACCTAGTAGGTGTCTAGAAAGGTGTTAGCGGGGCTACGCCCCCAGGGAAAAGAGATTCTTAAATTAAGGAACTTCGCGAAAGCGTTGGAAAACCTCCCTCGAAGTACCGACACCAGCCTGGCCGAACGGTTAAGCAAGTATTGTACGGTGAGATTGATCCTGACTAATTCTTCCTTTTTGGTTTGAGGAGGGATTCGAGAAACATTGGGAGCCATCCTGTTTAGACAAACTAAAAACCACTCTAAACTTGCAAGAGCGTCATGCTGAGTGTTTCTTCTCTCTCCTAATTGCAGCGACCAATTGACATGACTGGAATTAAGTTACTTCTAGATAAAAACATACTGACAGGGCCAAACTACAAAGATTGGCTCAGGAATGTCAAAATGGCAATCACTTACGACAAGCTGGGGTATCTTCTTACCACTAAAGCTCCCCCTGTCCCAGGTCCCACCTCCAGCGTCGCGGATAAGGAAATACGTAAGACTTGGGAGATTGATTGCACGAAGGCCAGGTGCATCGTGCTTGCCTCTATGGACAACGAACATCAGAGGAGGCACGAGAATATGGACCTCGAATCCATATTTCTCCATACAAAAGAACTGTATGGAGAGCAGTCTCGTATCGCAAGATACGAAGTGTCGAAGAAGTTATTTTCGGCAAGGTTGGTCGTCGGATCATCGGTAGCGGAACACGTGCTTAAGATGATTGGCTACATAGAAGAGCTCGCGGACCTTGGGACCACGTTGGAGAATGAGCTCTATACGGACTTGATTCTCCAGTCCCTTCCTTCCACTTACGCCCAGTTTATCCTGAACTTCAACTTACAAGAAAAGGAAGTTGAACTTTCAGAACTCCTCAACATGCTGAGGAGCGCAGAGGCACCCTACAGAAAGGTAAGGAAACATCCACTTTGTTTGTAGGAGGATCTTCCTCTTCTAGGTCCAAGGCGAAAGCCAAGGGAAAGAAGAAGAAAGCCCCCGCCAAACCAAGGGGCGGTGTTAGTAAAGTGGATACGAAGGGAAAGGCAAAGGCAATAAAGAAAGCTGGGCAGCTTGTGGATAAAGAAGAATGCTTCTATTGTCATAAGAAGGGACACTGGAAGAATGATTGCAGGGCTTGGAAAGCCAGGACACAGGAACTGAAGCAAGTTGCGGCTTCAGCTTCAGGTGTGTATGTTATTGAAAACTGTCTTTCAATAAACTCTACTTCCTAAGTATTGGATACCGGATCAGGATCTCATATCTGTAATTCTTTGCAGGCACTGAGAAAGCGTAGGGTTTTGAAGGCAGGTGATATGACCCTCAGAGTTGCAAACGGAGATGGCATGGATGCTGAGTCCGTAGGGGACTATCACCTGGGCTTGTCAGATGGACATGTTTTGGTTTTGCGTAATTGCTATTTTGTACCCAATGCAACTTGTAATATCATTTCTGTATCTTTATTATCTAAAGAAGGTTATAAATTTGCATTTGTAAGTAATGTTGTGATCATTCACCTTAATCAAGTTCTGATTGGGTCAGGTACATTAAGCAATGGTATATACGTATTAAACCAACCACAGATTTTCAATGTCCAGAATACACACAAAAGAAAGTCTCCAGAAATAAATCAGACTTTCTTATGGCATTGTAGACTGGGTCACATCAATGAGAGAAGGTTGACCAAATTGCATACAGAAGGATATTTGAATCCGTTCGAATATCAATCGTATGCCACTTGTCAATCCTGTCTCAAAGGAAAGATGACAAAGACTCCGTTCACTGGACACGGAGTAAGAGCGAGCGAGCTCTTGGGACTCGTACACAGCGATGTGTGCGGTCCAATGTCTACACATGCGCGAAGCGGTTATTCTTACTTCATTACTTTTACGGATGACTTTTCAAGGTACGGTTATGTCTTCTTAATGAAACATAAGTCCGAAGCCTTTGGAAAATTCCAGGAATATAAGAATGAAGTAGAAAAACAAACCGGCAAAAGTATCAAGATTCTAAGATCGGATCGAGGTGGTGAATACTTGAGTGCCGAGTTCCTGGACTATTTAAAAGAGAACGGAATTCTCTCTCAGCTTACTCCTCCATACACTCCGCAACATAACGGTATATCGGAGAGACGGAACCGAACCCTATTGGATATGGTACGGTCCATGATGAGTAACGCTGAGTTACCAAGATCATTCTAGGGGTATGCGCTAGAATCAGCTGCATACCTTTTGAACCGAATTCCTACTAAGACTGTGCCTACTACACCATATGAGATGTGGTGTGGGAAGAGACCCTATCTTAATCACATTAAGACATGGGGAAGTCCAGCTTTTGTCAAAAAGCAGCATGCGGACAAGCTCGAGGCACGCTCAGTACAGTGCAAGTTCGTGGGATATCCAAAGAACTCCAAGGGATATTTCTTCTATTGCGAAGAGGAACAAAAGGTTTTTGTTTCTCGTCATGCCCATTTTCTAGAACACCAGTTCTTAGAAAAGGAAATAAGTGGGAGCGCAGTAGAACTGGAAGAAATTCCAGAACCACGAGCTATTACTGAAAGCTTAGTAGAACCAGAGGGTTCGAAAGATCAGGACATTCCTACACCACTCCGCAGGAGTAGTAGGCAGTCTCATCCGCCCGAGAGATACTACGGTTTTCTCAAAGACGGGGATAGAGAGGATTACATCATAGATTATGATGAGCCTACTAGCTTCCAGCAGGCCGTTCAGAGCATTGACTCGGTAAAATGGCTGGATGCAATGCGGACCGAAATGGAGTCCATGTATACCAACAAAGTCTGGACATTAGACATTGCTCCAGACGGGGTAAAACCCGTAGGATGCAAGTGGATCTTCAAAAGGAAGATTGGTGTAGATGGACAGGTTGAGACCTATAAAGCTAGACTGGTTGCAAAGGGTTTTCGTCAAAGACCTGGTTTGGACTATGACGAGACTTTTTCTCCAGTAGCTATGCTGAAATCCATTCGGATCCTTCTTGCCATTGCTGCCTTCTACGATTATGAGATTTGGCAGATGGACGTAAAGATCGCTTTTCTAAATGGAAATTTAGAGGAGTGTGTCTATATGGACCAGCCAGAGGGTTTCATTCAGAGTGGGAGCAGCGGAAAGGTGTGCAAGTTGCTTAAGCCCATCTATGGACTAAAGCAGGCATCGCGGAGTTGGAACATCTGTTTTGATGAGACGGTCAAGGAATTTGGCTTTATCAAAAATCCAGATGAACCATGCATCTATAGTAGATTTGTAGCGAGAACTGTAGTATTCCTCGTTTTATACGTGGATGACATTCTCTTAATAGGAAATGACATTCCTATGCTACAATCTGTCAAGGGGTTCTTGTCACACAGGTTCTCCATGAAAGACCTGGGTGATGCCTCATACATTCTGGGGATCCGGATCTATCGTGACAGATCCAAGAGGATACTGGGACTCTCACAGTCCAGGTACATCGACACCATACTGAAAAGATTCAGTATGGAAGATTCCAAGCGCGGTAATCTACCGGTTTGTCACGGGATCACCCTCTCCAAAGAGATGTCTCCCAAGACTGATTTGGAAAGGGATCGCATGTCTATTATACCCTACGCTTCTGCGGTAGGCTCTATAATATATGCGATGTTGTGTACCAGACCAGATGTAGCTTATGCACTGAGTGTGGTAAGCCGGTATCAGTTAAACCCTGGGGAGAAACATTGGATAGCAGTAAAGAACATTCTCAAGTACTTCAGAAGGACTAAGGAGATGTTCTTGGTGTATGGCGGAAAAGACCTCCAGATCGAGGCCTTTGCTGACTCCAGCTTCCAAAGTGACAAGGATGATTCCAAGTCCATGTCGGGTTATGTCTTTACCCTCAATGGAGGGGCGGTGTGTTGGAAGAGTTCCAAACAGGAAACCGTTGCTGACTCGACGATGGAAGCGGAATATATCGCTGCTGCAGATGCCGCAAAAGAAGCTGTCTGGGTAAGGAAGTTCTTAACTGAACTTCAGGTGGTTCCGTCCATTGTTGATCCAATACCTCTGTATTGCGACAACAACGTGGCTATAGCTTTAGCAAAGGAACCAAGGTCCCATCAGAAGTCCAGACACATCTTAAGGCGGTATCACCTGATCAGGGAGATCGTGGGTCGCCAGGAGATCGAGGTTCGGAGAGTTTCTACAGAAGACAACACTGCTGACCCACTCACAAAGGCCTTGCCCCCGACTCAGTTCGAGCGGCTGATCGAGATGATAGGTCTTCGATACGCCAGTACATGGCCTTAGTGCAAGTGGGAGATTGTTAGTGTATATGCCCTAGAAGCCATTACTGTATCATACTAGTTTGTATATTACTTAATGGAAGCTTAGGATATTCACCTTGTATAAACAATCTTGCTTAATATAGTAGTATGCTACTTGGTTTGTTTCTACTTCAATGTGTACATGTGTTTATTCTAGTATATCACCTATACACATTAGTGGAGCCCTTAGGATCTTTACTTGATTACCAGCGTTGTGATGGCAGTCACACTAGTGGGGGCTGGGTAATCTATAAGCACATCCTTATGCAGGTCCCTAGTCGCAGGACTATCGAGACAGGGTATCGATACTCCGGAGTAGACTGGCGTATGCGCTTCTCATCCCAGTGTGGGAGATGGTCTGTCCCACAGCCATCAATACGTCATACTGGAGATAGTATGCGGGTGCTCGTTGGGTTACGAGTACACTGGACAGGACTCGTCGGGAACTGTTGGTTGGTACTATACCTATCGTCAGTTATCAGTTCCCAGGTGACATGAGTACAACTTAGTCCGCTGACTTGACACTGTCACTTCGCCTCGAGTGTGTTCCCACTGTACTTAGATTAGTACCCTACCACGGCTCAAAGGAGTCGTGCAAACAGGTAGTAGTTGGGTGCAGTCCCGAAGCACTTGGAGGCAGTGACGGTTAGACAGGATTCGTCTCTCACGGTATTGGGGGTTGACATCGCGCTGTGTCTAGGAGAGCCATTACACGAGTAGTCCCTGGCCAGGGCAAGCGAGATATACTGGTAGGTTTCCAGTGTTATCTCAGGGTGTTTTGGGCTTCACTCCGACACGACTTGTACCGCTATTGGGGGACTGACATTTACCGCCCCCTAGGCCCGCCATGCGATGTATCAGACGAACAGACCGGACTGTACGGAGACTGTCACATTCAGGCTCAGTAGGAGTTCAGATGGGTTTCACCTCGTCAGTCTTGTTGTCGGCATTTACCTGGGGACCGTTACCCACTTCCAGCGTAGTGTCGAGTCTTTAGAGTCCCACACAGAAAGCTATTCGCCTTTAGTCAAAAGAGTAGAGGTCGCATGGTTTTGCGACAGGTCGCATGGTTTTGCGACAGGGTTCGGTGACATCCGTGCACTTGTGCACGTACAGTGTCCGGACAGTTAACACTAGCGGGCTTTGGTTTAAGCCAGATCCTAGTGTACGTTTTGGGATTGGTTTTATCCAGTATGTATTCATATTCCTCGGAACGTGGATGCGGGTGTGTATGCAGAGTTGACAGAGAGACAGAGGCAGAGGATTCTCATTAGGGTTGTTGACTGTTGACTGTTGACCATTGATTTTTTGCTCAACCCTAATGAGAATATGATATGTAATTAACAATAATATTAATTAAGTATTATAGTGATATGGTTGTTGAGGGGTTGACTTTGTTGACTTTTTGACTTTGTTGACCGGTTGACTAGGTTGGACTAGTTGACCATCATGATGACAATGGCTATCATTTCATGGCAAAGACTTTTGCTTGCTTGTTCTCTTGTGCAAAATGAGTGCATGAAATGATATGGCTATTGTAGCTTAAACCATCACTAATACTTGATTGCTATTATTGGTTATGATGGTTTTGGATTATGAGAGCCAAGAGAGAAAAGTCTTGCTCATTCTTTCATTTCCTTTCTCTCTCTTGTGTTCTTGAGCTCTCATCCTCTTCCTCTTGCTCTCCCTCTCTTTAGTCTATGGTTCACTTGTCTCATGTGTTGAGAAGCAAGAACCATAGAGTATAATACCAACACACTCTTCTCTACTCACTCTAGTTCACAAGGTTTAGCAAACCGAGTGAACTAGTTTCTTCAAAGCTCGAAGAAGAAGCTAAAGGTTGAAGCTTTCGGGTGGATCGATCTTCGGCGCAAGGAGACGACGGAGTGAAGCCAATCCGTACACCATCGAGAGTCAAAGACGAAGGAGTTCAAGAAAGAAAGGTATAACCCCCTAACCGAGTAGTTAACAACTCCTAGTTAGGTTGTTAGGTAGATAGTTTAACAAAGATCCGGTTTTGAGTCCATGTTACCGCCTCTAGAAAATCATTTTTCACCAAATTCCGCATGCCCGAAAGTACCGGGAGAGGTAGCATGGACTTACAGTTACTTAATTAGGCCCTCTATTTCGGTGATTCGTATAGCGGATCCTTCCTATTTACCTGGCACTTACCTGACTATAAGTGTGATAAAAAGGTGCTAGAGGATTGATCCTGCGACTTGTCCTTTGGAAGTCTAGGAGCGGTCTAGTGATTTGACCTAGGAGACCCTAGTTCTAGGGGTTGATTGTGCATTTTGTGATTTGTTGAGTCAAGCCTCAAGTCCATCTTTCAAAGCAAAACAAAATCAAAAATCCTAAAAGAGCTTAAATCATTACCATCACCATCTTTTCCTTTCACCTTCTTCTAATGGGCAACCCAAACAGAAGAACTCTTGTCGATCTTTGCTATCCAGAACCAAATATATCTTATTTTCGTAACTGCTTCGGTACAAAATCCGACTCTACTATGCCTTTAAGGGATATGATAAAGAAAGCGGAAAAGAAAAGTTGTACACCTCACTCAAGGACATATCAACCGCTTCAAAATTCCACATCTTCTTATGTTGATAATCCTTTTAAGGCGAGTGAGGGAACTTCGTAACGCACGTCCATCGCTGAGCATATTGCGAAGGCTGAAAGTCAAAGTTTCAATCCTTTCACTAATCCAAAACCGTTAGGAAAACAAACACCATTATTTACATATGAAAATATTGATACCCATTTTGAAGCGAATATGGCATCTTTTACACCCATGACTATTGCTGAACAAATAGCAATTGCCAGTCGCCAACTAGCCAACCAATCTCAATATTCTTCATATCCCAATGTTGATCCTAATCCTGCTTATGAAACTTGGGTTCACCCTTCTAATTCTTATCCACAGTACCAAACCTTCACACGCACTCATGTTGACACTTATCTTGAGGCTAACGGGACAAATCAGAAATGCATGTCGATTGTGGAACACATTGAACTCACCCATAACCAACAAGTAAGGGCATCTCTTCTTAACATTTCTCTTCAGGCTAATGCGGTAAATCATAAATGCATGTCAATTGCTGAACACGTTGAACTTGCCTGTAGCCAACAATTAAACACTTCCTAACCATACTCATTTTCTTCACCTTATCTAGACAGTACTTCTGAAAATGAGTTAGAAAGTTCCACGTTTCAAAGAGAATCCTTCATTGGAACTTCTTTACAACCTATGTCTACTTTTAAAGTAGAGTTGGAGTTGAGTAGTGAAAAAGAACAAGAGATCTCTCAAAGTCAAACCGAAACGAATTATTTTGATCTCGACACCTTCCATCCTGCACCCCAACCAAATATATTCAATGTTCAACCACTTCATAGTCTAAGTGATGAGGTGCCTAAGAATAACATGTTTGACTTTGCTAATAGTAAGTGTGAAAGAGAGCTTGACACCATTTGAAATCAAACCGATCCTTATTCGACTACACTTTTTATTTCAAACCTTTCAATTCCATCAAGTGAACCAAGTGATTTATCGATTGAGGCTAGTATAATTGATGAATTCTTGAATACCTATTCGTTTGATTTGACCGAAGGTGTTAGTGAGAACGGTGATGAGAATCTCGTTGAAGATGAATCCGTTATGTTGGATGAGTTGGATTCTCCTACCCATCATGTCCCTTCTGTTGACTACAAACATCTTCCTATGTAATTAACCGATCCTATTCTTATCATCGACCTATCCGATAAGCCGAACGATATTTGGCCTTCATCTCCCACATCTGGTTCAAAAATGCTCGACACCCTAATTTGTTCACCTATTTTATCACCCACTTTCTTTGGCTCTTCTAATCTTCTTTCAACTCCACCGAGTTTTGATGAATCACACACCAATATTTCGAGTTCTATGATTCATAAAAGATCACTCGATTTAGTCTGTTTTGAGGAGGAGGGAGACGATCATTTCGAATCTCCTACCTCTATAATTTCTGACGAATCGAGTGTTTTGAATCTTGGTGTGCATAAGACTGACCTTAGAACTTTCAATCGTCCTAGTGAATATGCATATTCCATCAATATAGATATTGATGAAATTATTACTCGGATCATTGATGAAAGTTTTTAAGACATTTTCGCCGACGGACTCGCATTCCTAAAAGACATGGATGTTGTGATAATTCAACTTCCACCTGAAGTAGTTGAACCACCACCCTTTCTTCTTATCATGTACGAGAATGCAAATATTCCACTCATTCCTAAACATTCACATTCTCATTTTCTTCCACCATCATTGTTTCGTCTCTACCAACTGAGACATAAACCGAGCGGTTACGCCTCCTATCTCCCTACTTCTTCACATCTATGATCTTTTACCAACCATGTTGTTACATCGATAAAATTTTTGAATGGTTGGTGTTGACTTTTGGTCTGTGTAAAGCTTTGCATATACCAATAATTTTACCCCCCCTCTTATAATTTTAAATGCTTAATATTGTTTCACTCAAGTTTAGGGGGGAGAGAAAAATATTTTGGCTCTTGAAAGAAAACAACTGTTTACAAAATTGTGAGCCAAAAATAAGTTTGGGTGAGGTTTTCACTATCATTATTTCTTGTCTCTGTGATTAACTTTTCCTCCCAAGTCTACTGGTTTTAAGTTTAACAGATGACATCAGTGAGGACACTGCTGCAAATGGGTTTGGGGGAGGTTTTTGCTTATTCACGCATAATTTTTTTGCATTATACTCAATAAGAGCACAATTTTTTTTTGATAATGAAATTTAGAAAGTGAAAAATACATATGATAGGAAAGGAAAAGTTTAAGAAAGTAAGAAAATTAGATGTTTTATAACAAAGCTAGTAATAGGTAGTCATGAGCTGTTATCCCAAGGGTTATTAAGATGAAGGGAATCACTAATCTGAGGATAGAAATGAGTCTGAAAAATAGTCCATATTCTTGAGTCCAAACATCTGAACGTTGATACCCTACTATATGCACTTGCACACATCTTGAAACTTGGGATAGTAGAGGATACCTTGAAATGCTCTTGTCTAAAAGCTTTAGTATGAAGGAAAATAAATATACAAACAAAAATATAAATGAAAAAAATGGTGAAGAAAAATGAACATTGGTCTTGTAATTACTTAAGGCAGCATAAAAAAATATAGCGAGGATGCTTTATCACCTAGTGCCTTAGAACAACTGTTTTGGGATCCACTGCTAAGCCTTAGGTGTTGCAAGACGAGAATATTGCTAATTACTACTAAAAGAGTGAGTACATTTGGTAATCGATTGGTTAGTACCTCAAGAAGTATTAACGATTGCATGAAGAATGTGTGAGCAATTCCATCTGAAATATTCACTGACTAAAAATTACTAAGGAAGATGGACAAGAGTATGATAGCTTGAATTGAATTCTCTAAGTGTAGGGATGTCTTTTACACACACGTAGGGGTATATGATCGATATTTGGAAGAAAGATAGGGAGGAAGACTAAAGGTGATGTTTTATTGAGGGATGATGTGATTTTTGATATCTTTTCATGACTATTAAGATAGGGCTCATGGCTACTAAAAAGCTAGTGTAGTTTGAAACTCTTATTTTCAAAGTCTTTCTTTCATATATTCTTTATCTTTGTATGTAACTTTCAGTATCTTTCTTTTATTATGGGATTTTGTGGGTGTAATCCGCTGAAAACCCTCAGGAGACAACACTCCTCCTACTAGGGACACCTAGAGGTTTAAAGGCATGTTGCACATGCTCGGTGCAATCGTGTTGCCTATGAAAGTATGCTAGATTTTTCTTTTTCTTTTTCTTCTCTATAATAACTAGTTTTCTCGGGACAATCAAAGTTAAGTTTGGGGGTATTTGATTAGTCTGAAATATTGCACATTTGAATGATTATTTTCTCCATCATTATTAAGTTCTAAAAGGTGTTTATTGTGATTATAGAACATATGAGGGTTTATATGTGAAAAGTTTATTATCATATGTTCTACATTATAATTAACATAATGAGGGAAAATACATGCATATAATATTTAAATGAAATATTGTAATTAAAATATGCATATCATATGAAATTTTCCTAATCAATATTCTTAAAGATTTAATATCATATAAAATGGTTAGGATGATATCTCAAATATAACAAATACTACTAACATTATGAATTGAGATATTATACAGATATGAGCTCAGGGTTGGAATCCTCGAGATCCGAGACATCGGAATAAAATCTGCCGATAAATTGAAGCAAATCATAAACGTCAGAGACTTAGAGTAAGATTTTCAAAATCCAGATATCGAAGAGATCTACACATGTCAACAGAAGAGTCCATAAGAAATCCTATGATTTGATACCACTATAACGCCGTGGTTGGGCGGCCAAACTCCATGATATGCGGCGGATCCGCGGCCTCCTTATGGCCTTAGTATTTGGGATTTTTTTTGGTGTGATCTTATCAGCATATCCTAATATCTGGCAACTAGGGTTCCTAGTTTTGGGACTATATAAGGGACCGCGAGCTTCATATCAAGAAATCATCAACGGAAGAGATCAAGAGGTCCAAAACCATCCACGCATCCGTGTTGATCATCAGCTGTTCGTCTACTTCCAATTAGATAGAGATCGAGAGCAAAAACTAGGGTTCTTGTACTCTATTTTAAAAGGATTTGTACATGATATAGTTGATTAAAAGGTAGAGTTCTTATTAGTCTTTTTGCAATTAATTTCTGCACTTACTTTTTGCATTTTACATTATGACCTCATTTTTCATCATTTCTTCTCCAACCATGCGTGAGTAATTCCGTACTTACTAGGGTTCGTAGGCTAGAGTAGATCAATGGATGATAAAATATTTCAAATTCTTTTATACATTTTAAAGTTTATAAACTTTAGCAAAATAAATGTTAACATCCTTATCGGGCGCTCTACCAATTTATTGATAGTCTCGACCACGATTTGAGATTAGATTAACCCTTATTTTGTTAAGGGAAAGACATGAATAGTGATCAATGCAAGGACAAGGGTTAGGAGTGGGGAAACATTAGTTTCTTCCAAAAGGACCCTAATATACATTCATCACTATCGATCTAGTTTTAAACTATTAAAAGATAAAAAGAGTCATTTTTAATTAATCATCCATTACTACTAAGTGATATGAACCCTACAAGCCTCTTCTTTATAAAATCTATATCCGTATTAAAATAGATCTATAACTAATCAACCCATCTTTCAATCGAATCGTCTAAAGCAAGAAAAAGGTTCACGTTTCCCTGTGGATGACCCGTATTTATCGCGGCTAGCTACTAGCGACACCGTCCTAATTGCGATTACTTTATTTACAACACTTCATTCTTTAAAACAGACCAATCAGGTATCGAAATTGATCCCTCAAAGGTCAAGGCGATTACGGAAATTCCCATGCCAAGGACCCTCAAATAGTTGCGATCCCTTCAAGGAAAGATCGCATATATCCGGTGGTTCATAGCCAACTTCTCCAAAAAATGTCATCCCTACAGTCTTCTGATGAAGAAGGGGACACCGTTCGTCTGGGATCAAAAGTGCCAAAATGCACTAGACGAAATCAAGCAATATCTACAAAATCCGCTGGTATTGACCGCTCTGGTTAAGGGAAAACCTCTTATCTTATATACAACAGCCCTTGAAGGTTCTCTAGGCGTGCTATGGGCGAAAGAAAATGATCAGGGAAAGGAGAGAGCTTTGTACTA
Source organism: Agapanthus africanus (assembly GCA_030015575.1). Lineage (NCBI taxonomy): Eukaryota > Viridiplantae > Streptophyta > Magnoliopsida > Asparagales > Amaryllidaceae > Agapanthus > Agapanthus africanus. Next base: position 457,777,994 of record JASDDO010000012.1, on the reverse strand, counting down.
TTTGAGCCGAGTTCTCCTCGGGGTAGAAAACAACTACTCCCCCCATCGAAAAGAATTGCCTGGCACTGATCTTCGCGATAACGAAACTCAGACATTACTCCTTGACATATGAGGTTCATCACATATCAAAGGTGTATCCTCTCAAATATCTGATGTCAAGGACCATATTAACAAGAAGGCTTGCCAAATGGGCCCTCCTCCTGATGGAGTTCTCGATAACGTATCGACCTCTCAAAGCAGTGAAAGGCCAGGCTATCGCTGATTTTCTCACCGAGCATCCGATACCAGCCGACTCCCCCTTAAATTACGAGTTGCCGAATGAACATGCGTTCAACACAATCGAAGGAGAGAAGGAAGAAAATGATCCCCGAAGGGAAGTCTACTTCGATGGAGCATCTTCCATGAAGAGGCGAAAGCAAAACACCCCCATAATCAAATCCGAGGTGGTCCCTATCTTCGTAACTCCACAAAGAGGGATAATGTGTTACGCCATTTTCTTAACGGAGCCAAGGACTAATAACGAAGCTTAATATGAAGCTTTGATAGCATGTCTCGAGATCGCTGTCGACATGGGAATCAAAGACCTCCTCATATATTGAGACTCCCAGCTAATCGTTGGCTAAGTAAATGGCGACTATCAGACATGCAAATCGGAGCTGATAATGTATGGCGAAAGGGTGCAACAACTGTTGACACAAATCCCCTCCTTCATCTTGGAGAGTATACCGCGTACGGAAAACAGCAAGGCGGATGCGTTGGATAAATTGGCTAAGGAATTAGCCGACGAAGACCTCGATGACGTAAAGATCATCGTGCAAAGTCGCAGGATCCTCGCGCCGACAGAAATATCTTCGGGAGACTTAACAGAGCCATCCGAAGGAAAAGAAACGACCGAACAAGTGACCTTTCAAATAAGGGACAAAGAAAAGGTCAACGATTGGAGGGAAGTCTTCATAAACTACTTCAAATCCCAACGAACGCCTAAAGATGCGTCGTCTCGACATCAGCTCATGAAATGAGCTCTGTCCATCGCTTTCGTCAATGATACTCTATATAAGAGATCGTTCAACTGTATATGGATAAGATCCCTGAGTCCGAAGGATGCAAATAAAGTCGTTCAAGAAATTCACGATGGACTCTGTGGTTCTAACCAAGCTGGGCCAAAGATGAAGCTGAAGATCAAAAGAATGGGTTATTATTGACCCACAATGATTCAGGACTGCCTCGAATATGAGAAGCAGTGTCACTCGTGCCAAATTCACGGGGACTTCATCCACCAACATTCAAACCCGCTATACCCAACAGTGGCTAGCTGGCCATTCAAAATGTGGGGAACCGATATAATTGGCCCTATTGAACCAGCATCGTCCAAAGGACATCGGTTCATACTTGCAACGGCCGACTACTTTTCTAAATGGGTAGAAGCAGTACCACTAAGGGAGGTGAAGACGGAGAATATCCTCCATTTCTTCAGGACACATGTCATCTATCGGTTTGGCACTCCGCGACGAATTATCTCGGATAATGGGCAAACTTATAGAAGCCATAAAATCGGCCGCTTCACACAACAGCATAAAATAAATTGAAGTTACTCTTCAGTCCATAATCCTCGGGCCAACGGTCTAGCTGATGCTTTTAACAAAATCTTGACGAAATTTATGAAGGAAACGATGCCCAGAAACAAGAGAGACTGGCATGAAAGGTTGCAAGAAGCTCGCTGGGCATACCGAACAATGTTCAAAACAGCGACGAATAAAACACCATACACGTTGGTATTCGGCACGGAAGAAGTGCTCCCCTTGGAAATAGAACTCCCTTCTCTACGAGCAGGGTTTGATACGAGCTGACAGATGAAGAAAATGCGCATCTTCGGATTGAGGAGCTTGATGCTCTCGACGAAACTCGCCTTATAGCCCAGCAAAATCTGGAGGCTTATAAGGCAAGGATGACACCGTCACACGGAAGACTGACTAGGCAGAGAACATTCCGCCAAGGCGAGCTCGTGCTAGTTGTCAAAAGACCGATGATCCCCAATCATGCAAAAAGGGAGAAATTCGAGCCAAACTATGAAGGCCCGTACATATTAGACAAATTCTACCAAGGTGGAGCCTATCTACTCATGGATATGCATAGGGAAAGACCCTTCCGGCCAATAAACGGCCGATTCCTTAAAAAATACTACGCCTAACGAATTATGGCCTAGGTCGATGATAGACGACGACGCTCGTGTCCGCTCGCTATCTTCCTGAGTCAAAAACTCTGAGAGTAGTATACAAAGAAGATCCGTTGCCTCAAACATGGCAACAACGGACCAAAATGTCCTTAAACTAAAAATTTGCCTCAAACATGGCAATACCGAACCGAAATGTCCTTAAACTAAAATTTTGCCTCAAACATAGCAACACCAGATCGAGATTTCCTTAAACTAGAAATTCGCCTCAAACATTGTGATAACGGACCAGGATGTCCCTAAACTAGATACTCTCCTCAAACATGGCAATATAGGACCAAGAAGTCCTTAAACTAATTATCTGCCTCAAACATGGCAGTACGGACCGAGAAGTCCCTAAACTAACAACTGACCGAGATGTCCTTAAACTAAAACTTCGTCTCAAAAACGACAATACTGGACCGAAAAGCCCTTAAACTAATTAACCGCCTCAAACATGGCGATACTGGACCGAAACATCCCTAAACTAGTGCGTCGCCTCAAATATGGCGATAATGGACCGGAACGTCTCTAAACTAGCGTGTAGCCCCAAATACGGTGATACACCCCTTTAATATCTATATTACAATCGAAGTCTCAATGGCGAGGGTTGCAACTCAAGTCCCACTGGCAACACAGCTAATCCAGCGTTGAATCCATCCCTAAGTCCTATCGTTCGCAAATAAAGGGGTATGTCCACAAGCAAAATAGGCACGGATGAAAACCCGAAAGGGCACCGTGAGTAAAAATAGCAGGGCTACCGGCGAGTTTGTGAAAACCCGGAAGGGCGCGATCTCATAAAAAAAGGTATGTCTAGAAGCAAAATGGGCACGGATAAAAACCCAAAAGGGCGCTGTGAGTAAAAACAGCAGGACTGCCAGTGAGTTTATGGAAACTGGAAAGGGTGCAAACTCATAAAATAAAAAATTCATGTGCACTCGCAAGGTCCTCTCGACTTTGTGAGGATAAAACACCCGCGTGAGATCCTTACGAAACACAAAGGAAGTACGCACTTAGGAGTCCTCCCGATTCCTAATGAGAAATTACACTTATGGGATCCTCATGACTCGTAAGGAAAATTCCCCTTATGAGACCCTCACGGCTCATAAGATTCAAAACCCTTAAGCTACAGAGATCTGAACTTATTCTTAAGCCGTCACATTCCCCAAAGTTACCCTACAGGCGGTCCAATATTGACCCTTGTATACAATCTACAGGCACAAATAAACATTTCCCCCACCAAGTTCCAAAAATGGTGAGAAATGTCCCTATATAGTGAACGACACTTGTAAGTCCTCTCGACTTATAAGGAGAAAACACTCTTGGAATATCCTTACGACTTACGAGAGAAAATATCACTTGGGAATCCCCACGATTCCTAAGGAGAAAATACACCTACGAGATACTCACGACTCGTAAGGAAAAATACCATTATGAGAACCTTACGGCTCATAAAGTTAAAAAACCTTAGTCGACAGGATCTTAACCATGTTTGCTAAGCTACCTTTGTTCAAATCAACAAAGGCAAATGATGATTCGCTCCTGGGAATATCCCAGTTGGAGCGATATTGATGCCTAGAAAAGATATCAAACTTCAAGTCCTCTCAAGGAAAATAATCATTCGCTCCTGGTAATATCCCAGTTGTAGCGATGTTGATACCAAGATTGGTATCAGATTCCAAACTCGCAATAGAAACAGCAGCGGGTAGCCAAAAAATGCATATAAAAACAGCTAAAATGTTTAGGAAACTCGCAATAAAAAACAGCGAGTAAAAATATAAAAAAGAGCCAAAATGATTGGGCACCGCGAAAAATAGCCGAAATGATTGGGCAATCGCGACTTTCGCGATATGAAAAGCTGAAAATATAGAGCATCGCGGCAATAAAATAAAATAAAATAAAATAAAATTTCATCTGCCCTGCAAGTATGTCCATATTGACTCTTGTATACGATCCACAGGCACAAATGAAAAAAAAGGGAACCATACTTTCTCACCAGGCTTCGTCAAAGGGAGAGGCAGATCTTGACGGCAATATCTACAGTGTAGAGATCAGCTTTACGTTCTTCTCATTCCAACAGGGTGCGGATGCGACGTCAACGAAAGCTCCAAGGAGCCGAATAAAATGGAGTGACGGCAAAATCCTAACTCCAGTCCGATGTTCTTCTCATTCCAGCGGGATGCAGACGCAACGTCAACAAAAGACCCAAGGGTCGAAACAAAAATGGAGCCATGGCAAAATCCTAGCTCCAAATCTTGACGGTTCATATACAACTCAGAGACTATCCCGGCGTTCCTTCTCAGTGCGGATTCAACGTCAACAAAAGACCCAAGGGTCGAAAAAAATGGAGTAACGGCAAAATCCTAACTCCAAGTCTCGACGGTGCATATAGAACCTAGAGACCATCCCGACGTTCCCCCTCATTCCAGCAGGATGCGAATGCGGCTATCAAATGAAATTGGAGCAATGGCATATTCCCAGCTCCGGACTTCAACTGCGATACATACAGCATAGAAGTCTTACAAATGTCTACCCTATTTCAGCAAAGAATCGGCACGACATCGTCAAAACAAAAAATGAAGCAACGACATATTCCCAGCTTTGGGTCTTGAAGGCAACTCATATAAAGCCTAAATGACAATCGGAGATTATCCCACCCCAGTGCGGAGTGGTTATGATTTATCGTGGATCCAAACTGAGCCTAACCTCAAGTATAAAGAATCATGGAAAATTCTTAACGTTTGCTCTTCCGACGGTAATATGACCCAATGAGATTACTTGAAGATGTCTTGTCCAACCCCCGAAGAGATTAGAGACACGACAGTCATGGGGCTACTCGAATAACGGCTTAAAGACCTCATATCAAGGAATACATCAGCCAACGCGACGGTACCACAGACTAAAACCTTAGTACCACAAGCCTAACGGACCTCCGTCGTAAAGAATAGGAGTTATTTGCATATAACGTTAGGACATGTTTGCCTGTAAAACCTAAGAGGGGTAAACTAAAAACACTCCGTAATGAGTACATAAACTAGAGACTCCGAAACGTGTGAATAAACTCCAAACTCCAAAATGAGTACACAAACTAGATAATCCGAAACGAGTGAATAAACTACAAACAGCGAAATGAGTATATAAACTAGAGACTCGAGTGAATAAACTATAAACTCCAAAATAAGCACATAAACTATAGACTCCGAAACGAGTGAATAAACTATAAACTCCGAAATGAGCACATAAACTAGAGACTCCGAAACGAGTGGATAAACTACAAAATTTGAAATGAGTACATAAACTAGAGACTCCGAAACGAGTGAATAAACTAGAGACTCCGAAACGAGTGAATAAACTACAAACTCCGAGATGAGTATATAAACTACAAACTCCGAAATAAGTATATAAACTACTTTACGCCAAATCAAGACATCAAAGGATAGAGAGGCGCAAGCATGAAATAAAATATGTCGTTTATTCATAAATCCAAATGAATACAAGATACAAAAAAGGGAATAGAAAGAAGAAAGAAAGATATACAGCGATAAGGTATTTAAGACGGCGGGCGGATCAATAAGCCAACTAGATCGTCATTTTTCCGCCGGACTTCCGCCTCAAGCTCTAGAAATGCTGCAAGCTGAGTCCCTGCCTTTGCCTGTTGTTTTTGGTATGAGGAAAATCGATTCTCAAGCTCTTTCTCGGCAGTTTTGTGGGTCTCAACCATCTGGCGTGTAAAAATGACGGTTTTATCAAGAGCCACCACCTCCGTAATGGCCTCCTGAAGGACCCGCCAAATTTAATAGGCCCGAGTAGTCTTGGTGGTGAGTTGGGCTTGAAGTTCCCCGAAAGCCTTTGAAGCCAACTCCCTTGCTGAAAACTTTCGGTTGAGCCTTTTCTCGTAAGACTGGAGATTGGCCGCATACCGATCGATCCACCCACGCAAGCTGGCCTTTACGGATAGGATATCAGAAGGGAGGCATACGCATTCAACTCCATGTAGAGAAGCCTCCACTTAACGGCAATATTCGACCCAAGTATGCACCAGCGCCTCGTCATGGTAGGTGGCAAGAACGGACAAGGAAGCATTGGCTTCAACAGCAAATTCTTCAGCCATGACGGAAGTGTCGGCGCAAAGATCTTCAATAAGAGTCTCCAGTGAGTGAATGCTCTATTTTGCCATCCTCTCATACACGCATCTGGCATAAGGGCCTGGTAGCATGCAGATCCGGGACTCTAGCGGAGTAAAGGCTAGCAAAGTTGTGAAAATGCGTATATGGTTATTCGCCTTTCCGAACAGGGAATAAGTAAAAGAATGCCAGTGCTAAAGCGTCACTTACCTATAGCCAAAGAAGGCAGATCTGAAGGATCCCCGGGCCCATCGAGAACTTCAACTTCATCATCAGCCTCTAGGATTGTGGTTAAAAATAAAGGGGCACATCAGCATCATCATGAAAATATAAAAAGGAAAGGCAAAGGAATACTAACCTTGGCCAAAGAAAAGGATGATACTCTAGGGGGTATCGCGTGCGGAGCCGCCATATTAAGTAAACGCTGAATGGTTTCTTCCGGAGAAAGATCTACAATAAAAGACGCCAGCTCCAGCAATTCTGAGGAAAAGGAAAGGGTTAGACATGTAGAGAAGTTGTTAAAAACAAAAATATATATCTGGATTACCTCTGATGCTCCGTCCATTATGGACTGAAGGGATAGCAGCTTCAGTAATCTCCTCTCCACCCTCCGGTGCGTCACTGGAAATATTTATAGAGTCTATGGCCGGTCTGGAAACCTCCGCCGGAGGAATAAAGGCCGTCACCAGAAGCTCTGAGGCACGATCTGGGCTCGAAACTGTACCCGCTATAGAAGGCCCTACGGAGGAAAAAGGTGTAAAGATGATACGATATGAAAGTAATATAAATTATCTACTAAGAAGGACGTAAAAGATATATAATGGTATGCCAAGGAGCCTGAAGAATGGCCTTTTCGAGCCGCTGCTTTTTTTTGTTTAATCGCGCTCGTCGGGGTTCGACTGAAGGTAAATACCTACCCGCCTTTAGAGCAGCCTCGTCTTCAGAAGCAACCGAGATTGGCTGTTTGAAAGCCTGTTCTTCTTCCTGAAGGGGCTTAGACTCAAGCAAGGCATCGAGCATACCGGCGACCGATTTCTTCCTCCTTTTAGGGCCCAAGCTAGCACTAGAAGAAGGTCGCTTCCTCCCCTTCGGCAATTTTGCACGGCGCTGCCCAACCTCGCCTTCGGTATCTGCTTTTGGTGATGCCGCTGCTGGTACTTTATCAGGAATCTCTGCCCCGGCCCTAGTGCGAACCGGCATACCAGCAGTATGGGTGACTGATTCTGCCCAAGCGATGTTAGGATTAAGCACTGAATCGTTATCCCTCAGAGAAGAGCAAACAACCGACCGTGGCCGCAACGGGGCATTGAAGGCTTGAGTAGAAGCAGGGAATTTACATTCAAAGAGCACCCTTCACTCCTCTGCAATGATGGGGACTAACCCGGTGGCGACACCAGCCCTTGAAGGGCCCCACAGGCCTTGGAAGATAGTCGGGCTCGGGAATCATGAAGAGGGAACCGGTATTTAACCGCATGAAGTGGTGGATAACGTCGCGAGCGACCTCCAGCGAGAGAGTTGGCTCAACTAAAAAGGCTTCAAGGGGACGCCCTGGTTGTAACCTAGCTGCTCGGCGAAGCGATGCGGATTATACCGCATGAAGAGTGCAGTGTCATTTAGGAGGAATACTAAATACCCCGGCCTGATTGAGTATAAATGCATGATCTCTTTGTGTTTTAAAGCTGGAGCCCCGTTCTTCGACAAATCGAATAACTGTTGAATGGGCCCCGCTGGCGCAGAGAGAACCCGATCACTGAAAATGTAACATTTTGGAAAATTATAAATATTAATCTATAATTTTAAATATAAAAATAATGAGTTTATAAAAGTGATATCACATACAACTTTTGGTATCGGAATTATATCCATAAAAATGTAGTTATTTCTGTAAATATGAATAAAAGTGTGTGATGTCATAAAAATGATATTTTAAGTATTTTAACCTGACATTGTATTTTTCATTAAGCTAATGACATTTAAGTGATAGGTTTATTATTTCATATCTTTTATTTTACATGGATTTAAATTGTAAAATGGAATCAAAATATAGCATGAAAGGTTTTGATAATTGATAATTATTTTAAAATAATGATATATCTTAACCTAGGCTAAACCCTCACAATATCACACCCTCGACCATGCTCAACTTCTTCCACCTCCTCCTTCTTAACTTTAGACCTCCTCCCTTCATAATTGACACATCCTACCTCACCATGCCACCTCCACCTCACAACTCTCCACCTTATGCTCTCTCTACACAACACAACACATACACTTAGTGAAATTATTAAGCCTTCCTCAAACTGAACCATATGTTTATTCAAACTCCAAACAAAAATAATTCTAACTGTTCATCACATCCAAAGAGTAAAACCTTGATCCTCTCCTCAAAGTTGTGCACATCATCAAGCTAGAGCCTCTACAAGACCTTGATGCTTCCACACACACTTCTTGAGTAGGATTTCCTTGTACTACCACTCTATAGGTATATCTCCTTCCTTCTTTGTATATGCAATTATGTTTAATAGCTGATTTTAGTGTGCAATATAAGAAAACAGTGTATTTTGTGATATTTAGCCTACTGTAATTGAATCTGGAACCAATAGGTGTAACCACTAGAAAAACCAGTAATACCATAAGTATAATAAGACCTCTAGAAGACTTCACTTAAATCCCAAGCCCTTAACTCCATGATTGACCCGGCGACTTTCATCAAATTTCCGATGTCGCCGGCCTCCCTGAGCTTTTTGGTGTTGGTTTTTCTTTTGTGGCTTCTTTTGGGTATTTTATGATCTATAGTATTATTTGATTTGTCCCAAGATGTATACAGAGAAATCTGGGAGTGATTAATTAAGGTTTTATCAAGTTTCCGATATTCCGATACGGGTTTTTCGTATTTATGTACTGCGCTTGTACCGTTAACGTTTGTACGTTAACAATAGGAATATATTATCGTTTTTGGGTTAAGTATGCTGTAGGTTCTAACCTATGGGTGCCTATCTCGTTGTTTTGAGTTTGGATATGATATTTATGTCGATATGATATAACTATGTTATAGGTACGATCGCGGAGGTTTTCGAGACGGAGTTGGCGAACATAGCAGCGTGGATTTCAGCGATCTCAACACATTAGTGAGTAGATTTATATCTACGGGGGAAGTCGGGTGGATGGCGTATAGCATCCCCGCAACCTTATACATATGATACTATGATATATAATTAGTTCTTTTGTGTTTATTTAAGTTAAAGATATTTAAATCATGTTGCATTTAGTGTATATTCATGTGCATAAAGTGTTATTGATGGTTTGGTCGATTGGTACGAGGAATCATACCGTACTTGTGATAATGAGATTCGTATGCCGAATAACGGCCAAGTTTCCTTTAGATTCATAAATTAATGTTTTATTTCGTTTTAAAACGTAAGACTTGAGTGAGCTATACTCTTTTAAAAACTAATAACTCGCTTCCCTATTTGATGATAAAAAATAAGGATGCGATGCCAATTTCCAAAACAAATATCTATTTTCAACCCAAGGCTGCTTCCTCATTTCAAAACCAACGTTTCGTTTCATTTTCAAAGATAATGGTATAGCTCATAGCAAGTAGTTACATTTATTACGTTTAGATTTACTTTACATGTTCACGTTATAATTATCGATGTTATACGTTTCCGTAATACGAACACTCTGATAAAACACTGTACAACTAGCAATGAGTATTATGTTGCACGAGCACATACGCATATGTTATACTACACCTCATTGGTACTGCCATGTCACTATAGGACCGTTATGCTGTAATGCGTATGTAGATGTTGATATGAGTATGCTATTACACTTTCAGAACACTTGCACAAATACTAATGATTGCCATGCTACACGAGCACAGACGCGTATGCTACACATCATTGGTATTGCCATGACACAGTAGAATTGATATATTTGTGCCAGTATGAATTAATTACATAATCTTCCTTTATTACCTGTTGGGTATTGTGAATATCAGTATCATGAGTATTCATATTTGATTCTTATGAGTTTTCAGGATGTTCTACTTTTGATGATATATATCAGTGGTATAAGACGCTATTATATATGTATATATATATATATAATATATCATCAAAATGATCTATGCAAGTATTCTTATTCTTTACTTGTTATCTTTGTATATGATGAGTCGATGTCCACCATGAGTCGTTTTTATGTTTTGTTTTACTCCGAACCGAGTGGGGGGACTATACGGTTACGGATTTCTACGCTATCCAGACTGAGTGGGGGGATATACAGTCGGATACATGGTGGACCCGATCAAGACCGAGGGGAAGGATAGCCGCATGTGAGGCGGGGAGCCTAGCGAGGATACTCGATACCGGAGATAGAGATGAGCACGGCAGATATCCAGGGGATACTGACTGGGGTTCGATTGGGCACGGCAGATATCCAGGGGATACCGACCGGGGCTAGGGATATCGGGTGGCGATCATATGTTGAGATGGTGTCGACGGTATCTACATTTGCGTGTCGGTGATGGACACGAGAGATTTGAGGATTTGCGTGTCGATGATGGACACGAGGGATATATGATTTCGGGTGTCGATACTGGACATCCATATATGTTGATATGTTGCTATCATATGGTAACCAGTTATATTATAGTTATTGTAGCCGACCAGGACTGATCCGGGTGACAGTACCTGCATATTTTTTACGGACATTCGCATACATAAAAATGGAATTAAAAAATGAGCTATAGTCTCATTATTCTGATATGTATGATATGACACTGGGATCTTTAAATTGTGAACCTGTTAACATTTTTCATCAAAACAGTAGGACGTATATCTTAAGTAAGATACTTGTTATATTTCATACGATCGCGTCTGCTTTTATGCCGTGACATATCTATTCAGCGGCTATTTTAAAGAAGAGGTTTATATATATATTTATGGCTACCTTTGGGCTTATACCTAGATACAGGTCATTTGCATTTGATATGTTCTACTTTGGGATCGCATGATAGATAGTGTGACATTTACGATACATATGCATATCATATATTATATTTGTACAGATTATGATAGTACTATACTTATGACCTAGGTATCGTTGTGCATTTCGATTTCTACCTTGTGATGTACGTTTATTCACTGAGTTGGCAACTCACCCCCGTTGTGCCACAGTTTCTTGCAGGTGTTACCACTTGGATTATCAGTGGCTTGGGGCACACATCCCTTTCGGTGATTGCTCTGGCAGGTGGGTTACTATTGTATCGTACTCACACATGGTTATTCATATATTCTTGTATCTAGTAAAAACTCCATCAACTTAGAACTGGTATATTGTAGACTTAGAAGCGAGACTTAGAGTTGTGTGTTGTGGGCGCCGTACTCTTGGAGTCGACCTTTTTATATTGTTGATTTTTTTCACTTCTCTTTTCTTCGCCATTGTGCGTCGTATATTGTTTGCTTGGTTACTCCGTCGTGTGGGTGTGAAAGCTAGCTCCCGTTTGGGGTGCTATTTTTATTGTTATATTTGTATCGGGTTTTATTCAAAATTTAAAAAGGAGGTGATGTAGAAATTTAAAACGTCATAGATGCTTTTCAAAACATACTTAGTTAGACTTAAATGTTTATTTTAAACTGATCCCATCTGACGACTATTTTAAACCTCACCTCTAATATTTTTTAAAAAAAGGGTTTAGATTCTGGGTTTCGTCTTACATGGACCGCATCGACGTCTTTAGATGTCAAGTGATTTAAGTGCCGGTCACGTTCCACATTTGGGTCGTGAGAAAGTTGATATCAGAGCGTTTGGTTTAACCTTTGTTCGAGTCTAGGATTGGCTATATGGGGTCTAGGCAGGCAGTTTTGTTACATAGACTTTACCTTATAGGACTTAGACTCGACTTTAGGGGTCTTATACCCGAACTTTCGTTATATAGGATGACCTTTTTGATAGAGTAGGTACTAAGTAGAGTGACGTACCGTACATATATTCCGCGGCATATTTACGATATGATACTCTGCCTAAGTTACCTTAGGATTTATATCTTGAGATATTCCTTCTATTCGTTCCGTTGATCTATCCTCGTCAATGCATGCTGATTGTTTCGGTCGCTATGTTTACATGAGCCGAGAGGGCTGCGATTAGAGATACGGTCAGAGCAGACTTGTCTGGGACAAGGACTAACCAGGGTGACATTCCGATGATATAGAGACATGTCGTCTATTCATATTCGATCGGGTTCTAATGTTGAAGCGAGTTTCTTCGGGATCCACACCAGATGGTCGAGTCATTGCTGGAGATCAGCCGGATTTGAGGCGTGATGTTTTCCCCTCTCCGAAGATCGTGGTGTTGCGTACTGTTCAGGCAACGGTACCAATCATTGCTGAGGTTATCGAGGTGTTTCTTCCAGAGTCATGAAGTTAAAGAATTCCGATGTTTATTGTAACGACCCTAGTATTACTATACCTTCGTGTTTTCTTTCTTTAGTAAAATATTGTATTTATTTATGCGTAGTGTTTTTCCGTAAATTTTGTTTTCTATTAAATATATTATTTTATTATTCTATCTATTTTTCCCAAACCCATTTCTTTAGACTAAATCTTAATCTATTTCAAATTAAACGCAAGACCTGACCCAGCCCATAACCCAAATCCAGTATCATTTTCATTTTCTTTTATAAAATTATGAGCCCAAAAGCCCACTTTCCTTTTAAGCAACAACATATATTTAATTTGTATTAAATATGTGTATGAACAAACTTGGAGCTCATTTGTTCAGTCTTTGCATTGATATTCAATAGATTACATTTTCAAATCCTCATTCTCGCAATTATATTTTTTTATCAATTTTTATTCTTCTCATAACTTACAAATAAGACCTTTCATTTCCAAAATGAATGGTGACCTTTCATTTCTCTTTTAATTCCCATGTTGAATGCATATATTATGATAGATAATTCACCATTACACAATCTTTATTTGTCCTCATCTTTCTTTTTCTTCCTCATATTTTTCTATTTCTCCCTTCTCCCTCTTCACCTAGAGTCCTAGAAGAAGAACACAAAGAAGTTTTCAAGAAAATTCTGCTAGTAACGCAAGATTATCGGTGGATAGACAAGCCCGGTGACAATACCGGCTTGTGTATGTAAGTCCCTTCTCTCTTTTCCTCCCTCCATCTCCTTCTCTCTATCTTTCTCTTGTTATATTTCCATGAAAAACTTTCCTTATTATATCATAGTCTCTAAATAATTAATTAAATTGATACACATATAAATAATGAACACACACAAACATACATACATATATAGTTTATAAAGTCTTTTCATTACTCTCAATCCATATGTTAAGATTTCATAGTGACCAATTAGGATTGCGTTGTTGGTTGTTGTAGTATTTTAAATTAATTTATTTAAATTTTTGTTAAAAAAAATTGAAGTTACGAATAAATACCATGATTTCCTCATTCTCACATATGACATATCAATACTTTTATATTTAAATTAATTTTTAGAAATTAATTTTTACTTCTGAAAATTTTAAGAAATTTAAATATGATAGAATATATTATTTTGTACATGCTGTAAAAATTTTAGATTGAACCGCACAACGGTTTAGGAATTACATCGTTTTTATTCACAATTCGTAAAACAGAAAACTGTATTTATTGGTCAACTTAGACACATATTTCGGTCTACCGTTATCCAAATTGAGCAAACTCAGATGTTTTGGATATCTACATAGAATGATCTAGAATTTCTTAGTTTTACGTTTTTACTGAAAACCGACGTAAAATATAGAAAACTGCGTTATAATATTAAGCAACGAATCTGGACAGGATCTGCCATGATTCGCACACTGTTTTAAAATTGGACATACTCAAACACCCAATGTCCATTCATGAGAAAATTTAGATTTGTAGATGCATAATTGATAGATCTATAATTTTATGTATATTAGATTACTTATAAATGCATGAAATAATCCAATATAGGCTTTGCAATACAATATATAGTTGCTGTCCAGAAATCTGAATTTCTGTTTTAAACGCTGATATTAAAATGATCATAAGTAGAGCTTCAAAAATCCAAATCGTGCAAATCTTGATGTTTTGGATAACTAAATCGAAAGACCGACAATTTTATTATAATTTTTGTAATCCGAAACCCGATAGAAATTAACTAAAACCGCGTTTTAAAAATGCGTGACAGTGCTCAATAGATTCTAATCTGTTTTGCGCGACGATACGAAAACATGTATATCTCTCAAACCGGTAGTTGTATTTAGGCAAGACTGGAACTCACGTGTGCATAACACTTAATACTATATTTTCATTTATATTCTGATTTCAAATGACTTGTTTAACTAGTCGTACATATCACATATTTACAACATTTTTTTGGACATTACTTGTATACTTATCTCATATCATATTCTGTGATTGGTTATTTATTTTTATTTATATAACTTGTGATTAAATCATTACATGCTAGAATTGACTTGATCTTGACATGACTCAATCATGGTTACTTGAACCCAGTATGTACACTTGAACCGACTTGACTTGAATCATGAATACGTAATGACCTGACATACACACTTGACATGACTACATGAACTCAATCTTGAAAACTTGATATTAAACATCACCTTTTGTATTCATGAATTTAAGCAAGACTTGGAACTGTAATTATAATTTTAGAAGCGCGGGGTGTTGGTCTAGTTTGAGTATGAATCCAACGGTATCTCATGAGTCCCATTAATATAAATCATGTTGCTGTGGTACCGGTCTGAAACGGTATAAATCATATTGCTGTGGTACCGGGCTGAAATGGTACAAATCATGTTGCTGTGGTACCGGGCTGAAATGGTACAAATCATATTGCTGTGGTACCGGGCTGAAACGGTACAAATCATGAATTCACGAATGAGGGCCCGTGTTTCCAAGCCCCTGGATGATAGCCTGTTGGGTTTGGAATACTTCAATAACAATTGAAGTCCCGCTATTTTGGGCTCGTTATTCCTTACCTCTGGACGATAGTCTTGGGTTTGACAATACTCTTGAGATTGGTTGATATTCACACTTGAACTCACGTTAGTTATTTTTACCCTTTTAGAGACCTTTTAGGAAACTTACAATCACTTCATGTTCACTATACCTACACTCCACGGCCATGCTATACTTGTTTACTATGCTCATGTTATATTTCCATGCTGATATAGTTGACATACACATTACCATGTACGCTACTATACTTATTTACATGTTCATGATTTATATCCATTTTATACCATAGATCATATTACACCATGCATTTCATTTATATACATCACACCATCTTTTTGGTGACTTACCGAGCGTTAGTTCGCTGACGGGCATTCCACCCACTTCTTTCTTTCTTAGAATGTTCGTCAGGTGACATTGAGACAAAGAAGATAGAAGTGGTCGAAAAGGAGTACAACCAGTTTGCATCACAAACAGACGTATAGTTTCATTCAGCTTTTCATTTCATTTCACCTTATTTATGTATGCTTCCTTGTTAAGGGTTATCATGTTATCGTATCTTGTATTCAGATATTTTGTCAATTGTGAATCTTGAATGTTATAAATTAAAGTTTGATTTCATTCTTTTGTTTATTCTTGTTAGTTTATATTGCTTATAGACGCTTAGCGTATTTATTTCGAGAAAGGACCTTCTCGGAATAAATACGTCGCGGACTTGTCATGTGCCGTTACCGCTCCTTTGGGAAGCGGGGCGTGATAGGTTTTGTTGGCGGCCCATGCAGGTCAGTTCTGCATGAACATCGTAAGTGATATAATACATGAATTATGAAGTCCAATTATTACATTCGACTTTTCTTTTGAATCCTACCCAATTCCTTGAGTCCATCTTGAACTCCACCTTTGGCTTCCTTGAAGTCCATCTCTCAACTTTTGAATCCTTAACTCTTGTTCACCCTTTCTACTTGTATCTCGTAGGCCTATTAGCTCAATTGGTTAGAGTATCGATCGACGGAGCTCGAAGACGACATCATCCTAATCCTGGTTCCTTACTCTGTTGCAACACTTTCTTGAGTAATTTCGAGGACGAAATTATTTTAAGGAGGGTAGAATGTAACGACCATAATATTACTATACTTTCGTGTTTTATTTTTTTAGTAAAATATTGTATTTATTTACTTATAGTGTTTTTCCGTAATTTTTTTTCCTATTAAATATATTATTTTATTATTGTATCTATTTTTCCCAAATCCATTTCTTTAAACTAAATCTTAATCTATTTCAAATTAAACGCAAGACCTGACCCAGCCCATAACCCAAATCCAATATCATTTTCGTTTTTTTATAAAATTATGAGCCCAAAAGCCCACTTTCTTTTTAAGCAACATTATATATTTAATTCTTATTAAATATGTTTATGAACAATCTTGTAGCTCATTGGTTAAGTTTTTGCATTGTTATTCCATAATTACATGTTCAAATTGCCATTCTTGCAATTATTTTTTTTATCAATTTTTATTCTTCTCATAACTTACAAATAAGACCTTTCATTTCCAAAATGAACGGTTGTAACACCTTAGAATGTGTTTTTGGGCTAATTATATTTTAATGTATGGTTTTAATAAAACAGTTTACCAAATTGGTTTTCAATTATTTTATCCTATTTAATGAATATTTTATTAGATTTTTCCTAGGCTTGCACACACTTGTGCATGTTAACTAGGATGTTAATTTGGGGTTTTGACATGATTAGCAACATGGTGAGCTAATCATTCCCTAATCTAGTCTTAATAATTTGTATTAGGTGCTTTTGGGTTTTAATTGGGTATGGTTGTTTTTAAAATAAAATGAAAAAGGATTTAAAATTTGACTTTCTTGTTGACTTTTGGGGAGAGAGAGAGAGAAGCATGGGGCTTCATGGCCCAAGCCATGCCTCATTAATGAAGTGAGAGAGAGTGAGAAGGGGGGTTGATTTGTTTTCCCTCATTACTCTCATTTCCCTCATTGCTCTCATTCTCTCACTCTCAAACACACACACACACACACATACCAGCAGAAACATCAGCAGCAGCAAGCAACTCCAGCAGCAAAAACAACAGAACAGCAGCAGCAGCAGCAGGCAGTAGCATCAGCATCAGCAGATAGCAGCAGCAGCTCCAGCAACTTGCAGCAGCTCTTCTTCCTCCATACACTTCTTATCCTGCTTCATAGGGTTCCATAGGGTATATTTTCTGAACCCAATTCCCTTTCTTGTTAAGCTTGTGTAGATTTAGCTTTGGTTTGTGTTAAATAGTTAGTTTTGTGCTAATCAAGGTGATTTATGTGGACTTTTGATTAAGTGATGATTTTGTTGGTTAACCCTACCTATTTTAGTGTTATTAGGATCACTTTAACTGAGTTTAACCCCAGGTTTCACTAAAATACCATAGGGTTTTCATTTGTGTGCAAATTGGTGTTTTTAAGCGATATTTTGGCATTCTGTAATCTGCTTTTGACCCGGACCCTTCAGGATAAAATTGAGGACACTGGAGCATGCACACTAGGTCTAGAACACACCACCAGAACACGAACCCTCCATTCCCAAGTCTGGCCGCCGATTTAATCCATCTGGCCGCAAATTGCGGCTAGGAAGGGGAGTGGGGTGCTGGGATTTTGTGTAGGGTAGTCTGCTGTGTTCTATAGTGTTTTGGCATGTGTAGTTTTATGAGATTTGACCTGTAGGAAAATCTGGGACAATATATCGTATTTCTAGTTCATTGTGTTTGCGCGATACGCGCGATACGTGAGTGGGTTCTGCGATCCAGCGTTTCGCGGCGTGTCGCGGTAGTTTTAAACGCGTATTCACATGTTTCAGCGTATCGTGCACACGCGTGTTTAGTTCGCGACGCGAGTTTCTCATTTAGTGTCGATATCGTGTTTTGCGAGATATTTGCTTATATATATGATTTCCTTGTTCAATTTTCAGGTTTGCAGGCGGGGACTACGGACACAGCTACAGGGGGAAACAGGTGGCAATGTGAAGGTCCAGGATCAGGTAAGGCTTGAGATGGAAGATTCCCTTCTTCTCTAGCACTTATTTCGGCTGTTATTCGTTCAATTTGTGCTTCCATTGATTTGATATTCTCATTTTGAGTGAGAATGATCTTTATCATATTATCGATGGAAGATTGAAAACTTGCCGACTCTTGGATGGATTGTTTCATGAAAGTAACCAAGGTTTGCACCAGTGCAGAGGTATTATCAGTACCGGCCAATTGCAAAGAGTTTTCATGTGGTGCAAAAGTGTTGGCAGGATTTTGAAAATTTTGCGGTTGGAAGGGATGCTGACTCAATTGAAGTGGTTGCTGTTGTGGTAGAGGGACCCTTTGGAAATTGTTTTGGGTTGGAACCGTGTTTTGAGATTGTGATTGGTTCCAAACAAAGTTCGGGTGATTCCTCCAATCTTGATTATATGATGAAGAAGAGGGATAGTTTCCAGGTCTTTGCTGAAGTGCAGCATTAGTGTGACCTTGAAACGGTACATTCAAGGGACATTCTTCCGTCAAATGTGAAGGGTTTGAACAGCAGCCACACACGGTTTTGGGAAGTGTGGATTGGTTTAGGGAGGCTGAAGAGATTTTGTTTTCTATAGCGTCGAGTTTCCTTTGTATTGCGGCCATTTCAGCTTTCATTGTGACAGAAACATCGAGCTGATTGACATCTTCCCTAGGCGGTGGTGGTCTAACACTTTCCTATTATGATGTGTTTTGAGCTAAATCTACTAGGTATTTACAAGCTTCACCATCATCTTTAGATAGGAATTGGCAATGACACATGGTTTCAAGCATCTGTCTAGTAGTGAGATCAATACCCTCATAGATAATTCGACACAAATCCCAACTGGAGATTCCGTGATGAGGGCATTGGATAAGAAGATCCTTGAACCGTTCAAAGCATTTCCAAAATGGTTCATTGGGAAGTTGGGTAAATTTAAAGATTTCGCTCCGAACACGGGCGGTCTTATGATTAGGATAAATTTTCTTAAGGAATGCTGCAACGAATTCGTCCCATGTTGAAATAGAATGTGCGGGTGTGATGTAAAGCCACTTCTCGGCTAAATCACACAAAGTGAATGGGATAAGACGTAAACGCAGAGCATCCAAAGACAGTTGTGAATTTCCCATCAAAGCACATACGTTTTCGAATTTGGAAATAAACATGGATGCGTTTTCAGAATCAAGACCGTGAAATTTGGGTAACAGTTTGATGAATTGGGGGTTGATTTCAAAATATTCCCCATTGGCAGGTGGTATAGAAAGACAGGTGGGAAGGGAAACACGTGTAGGATAG
Source organism: Agapanthus africanus (assembly GCA_030015575.1). Classification (NCBI taxonomy): domain Eukaryota; kingdom Viridiplantae; phylum Streptophyta; class Magnoliopsida; order Asparagales; family Amaryllidaceae; genus Agapanthus; species Agapanthus africanus. The sequence continues at coordinate 457,758,329 of JASDDO010000012.1, read as the reverse complement.
CATCTCTCTTGGAGAGAAATGCATGGAGGGTACTGCGCACCTGCGGGCGGTGGCAGAGTGGTGTTTAAGTTTGATGGAATTGGGTCCATCGCGGTCGTGGTGGGTTGTGGGGAAGAAGGCGAAGAATTACCGACTCTGAGGTCGATAAAAGAAACGCGGACCAGACGGGAAATGGAATCCCGTGTCCAGCCTAACATTGTGATAAATGGTTGTAGCACAAGTGGCAGCGTTGGTATAATTAGAGGAGATGAAGTGTTGGTGTTTGTTTTAAAAAATTATACAGATTTTTGAAAAAATGATGCGATCACAACAAATGCAACAAGCAAAAACCCTAATTCTAGTGGTCACCTAGGTCAAAACTCTAGACCGCTCCTAACTGCCAAAAGACAAGTCGCAGGATTAATCCTCCACTGCCTCTTTGTCTCTCCTATGGCCAGGTAAGTGCCAGGTAAGTGGGAGGTTCTCCACTACAATGCATTCTTTTCTCTATTATAAGTACTACTAAGTAGTAGGCCTAATTAAGTAACCACTAGCTTTCGACACACTTGCCTTAGACACCACAAAAGAAATGCGGATAAGCAATGAATTACCCACGGCCTTCTTCTGTCCTAAGTGACCGCGATGGTCTTTAGAGTCATCTCTAGATATTTTTTTAGTTAATGAGGGTAATGCGGATGCAAGTTTGTGATTTTTGGGGCTTAGGAAGGGTAATGAACTCCCCACCTAATCTGGATTTGGTCGTGCCCCTTAATTTCCGTATTAAAATGCAAACAACCAAAAATCAAAACACGCACAATTTATTTTGCTTTTTGCGGCGCTGCGATTTATTTGCAAAGAAACCTGCACAAAATTGTTATTTGGAGCAGCTGAGGAAGGAGATAAGAAAGTAAGAAGAATACCTGCAAAATTTTGTACAGAGAGCAAATCAACTTGCGGCGGATCCACCGCAATAGCGCCCTAATGCCGCGGAATAGCGGTCTATTGTACTGTTCACTGCACAAAAATTCTTCAGCAAGCTCCTATTCAATTCCTCAGCTCTCTGGAATTCTCTAAAAAAACAAATCCTCAGCTCCAATGATTCCAGATTTCCTCGCACAAATCACAACAACTCGTATTAGTGTTTGCGCGAATTTTGATCGAAAAATTATAATGGAATAAACTTTTCAACTCAAATTTCAAAATACAAACAATTAGCGCACTATCCCCGGCAACGGCGCCATTTGATTGAAACAATTTTCCGTTGTGTCGGTTTATGGAAAAATGTATAGAGAAATCACAACCAAAAATATTTTGACCGCAATCAATAACGGTGTCAGATGTAGCGCATTAGTAAGTGCGGATCGTCCACAGGAAAAGTGTAATCGTTCGTGTTTCGAATTAGATGAGTCGAAACTTTAGAGAAAAGAAACGAAAACCATTCATGATTTGTAAAATGAAGTTCAAGAATTAGAAAATCTAGATCTAATAACAAGAAAACGATAAAATCAAGAATTGAGAGTTTGATGATTTTTCCAACCAAATATCAAGAATCTAAATGAGGCTCGTAGGAATCGATCGGATCTATAGATGTGATGTAATCTAGCGATGACGTATTCTTATCTATCAATGAATTGATACTAGATCGATGATGATCAACGAGAATTTGGGATTTCTAGTGAAACTAGGGTTTCAACATTTATCCCTTGTTCCTTCGTCGATATCATTCACATTCTAGCCTCTACCAAATTCAAGAATCAATCGTGGATCCCTAATTTTGAGCGATCACAATCAAGAAAGCATCGCAACGAAATTAGGTCGTCGATTCTTCAATTTGCTAGGGTTTACAAAACTCGTAGGACTTAAGAATCGTATTAAGATTTGTTACATCATCATTCTATTGATCGTCTCGACTCCTTTACGAGCGGAGTTTTACTCAAACATCACAACAAGAATCACAATTACAAATTGAGATCGAATCATGATGCAAGAATTTAAAGAAAGCAAGATTAAAGAATTTCACCTTTTATTTATATCAACAATTCCGTTACAATCACTCAAGAACTACAAGAGGAAGAACTCGATCGTCGATTTGGCTTCGCTCGTCGCCTTGAGTCGCGGATCGGCTTGGATCACTTGCTCGGTTGAAGATCGGCTCCTCTCCTAAAAGGTTGAAGGCTTCTTGCTTGATTTGGTACTCGGGATCTTGAATTTGGATTGGAATTAGGGTTAGGGTTTCGCACAAGTCGTGTCACTCAACTTGTGGATGGAAGATTAAGAGAGAATGATGAGAAATTGAACAACCTCAACCCTTAGATCTAGGCTCCTTTTTATAGACCTCAAAACCCTAGATCTAGGATATCAAATTTGAATTTCCCTCCAAAAGTTGGTTAAAGAGATTTGAATTTCCCTCCAAAAGTTTGTTAAGGAGATTTGAATTTCCTTCCAAAAGTTTGTTAAGGAGAGCCTTCTAGAAATAGTTTGTTAAGCCGAGCCTTCTAGATGAGCCACGTGGCGTTTCTACAATGTTCTGGAAGCTTGGGCCGTTATTAGAGACACGTGTAAGAAATTGGAGCAACTGAAGCCATCATAGCGCCGCGGAACCGCGGCGCAAGCGCGCTCCCGCCGCGGAACCGCGACGCTTATGAAGCCTTGGAGCTTGGGCTTTCTGTAATGATTTATGGCCGACTTTGTGGGCTTTTTCTGATATGTTGATTTTCCAAATGAGTCCCTGATCACTGCCAGATCTCTAGCCTTTGAGTTGGCGTATTTTATCAGCACTGTTCCCATTTTTGGCTTTGCTCCTGCAATTTCCTGCACAATTTCTCGAGACAAGAGTTGCGCTATACAAGAATGATGCGATGCCATGATAAACACACAATTCCCTCAGAAATGTCGGTTTTAGAGTATAACACATGCAATCTGGTATTTCAGGACTGTTATGCTAATATGTCCAATATGAATACCGAACACCTCTAGATGAATGCAAATGATAGGAAAATTGCCGTGTTAAAAATACAGTATTTTCGACTGATCAAATTCCCCCAAACTTATTTTCGGTCGTCTCGAGCGAACTGTTTTATTAAAAAGAGAAGGATAAAATAAAGAAAGAGAAAAACTAACTAGCACACTTTCCGAGGCAACACGATTGCACTGAGCACGTGCAACAAGCCTTTAAACCTCTAGGTGTCCCTAGTAGGAGGAGTGTTCTCTCCTGAGGGTTTTCAGCGGATTGCACCCATAAAATCCAATAATAAAAGGAAGACCGTGAATATTACATTTAAAGACAAGACTTGTAAAAGAAAAGCCTTGAAAATTAGGGTTTCCAACTATGCTAGCTTTTCGGTTGTCATGAGCCCTATCTTAATAGTCATGAAAAGATGTTAGAAATCACGTCCTCCCTCAATAAAACATCGTCTTATTCTTCATTCCTATCTTTCTTCCAAACATCGATCATATAACCCTACGTGTGTGTAAAGACATCCCTACACCCGGAGAATTCAATTCAAGCTATCGTACTCTTGCCCATCAGCCTCAGTACTTTTTAATTAATGAATATTTAGATGAAGTTGCTCACACACTTTCATGCGAACGTTAGTACTTCTTGAGGTACTAACCGACCGATTACTCATGTGCTTTCTTATTTGGTGTTTTTCCTCATCTTGCACCACCTAAGGCTTAGCAGTGACTCCCAGACCAGTTGGCCTTAGGGCACTAGGTGAAGAGGCACCCTCGCTATATTTTTTTATTGCTGCCTTGGCGATAACAAAACCAGTGTCCATTTTTCTCACCATTTTATATTTTATTCATTTTTTTTTATTTCCTTCATACTTTGGCTTTTAGACAAGAGCATTTCAAGGTATCCTCTACTATCCCGGGCTTCAAGACGTGTGTAAGTGCGAATAGCAGGGTATCAACGTTCAAAATGTTTGGCTTCCAGAATAGAAACTATTTTTCAGACTTATTTTTATCCTCAGATTAGTGACTTCCTTCATCTTACTAACCCTTGGGACAACGGCTCATAACTACTTATTACTAGTTCGTATAAGAAAACTTCTAATTTTCTTAGTTTTCTTGAATTTTTCTAATCTCATGGATGTAATTTTTCACTATATAATCTTTTATTATCTTATTTATGTACAAAATTTTTTATTTTTTCGAAATTTTTTAAATTTTTATAGGTTTTCAAAAATGTTTTGTGCTTATGCAAAGTATGATGCAAATGATGCGTAAATAAGCACAAACCTCCCCCAAACTTGTTTTCAACAGTGTCCTCACTGTTGCCATCTGCTAAATCTCAAAAACCTATAAGCTTGGGAAGAATTTATTAGTGGGGGCAAAATATTTAAGTGAAGAACCTCCCCCAAACTTATTCTTGGCTCATCATTTTGTAAAAATTTTCTTTTCAAGAGCCAGAAAAAAAAATGCCCCCCCAAACTTGAGTTATGCAATGTTAATCTTTGAAAATTGTAAGGTTCCTAGGCACCCTAGTGATGTCTCACAAGTGATCAAACACGCTAATTTCTAAAAAATACGGTGCCTACAAACCCTAGAACGGATCGTTTGCTAGAAAACTAGGCGAAAAACAATCTAGTTAACAGTTAACTAATGGGATATTGGAATTACAACCTTTGTAGATCCGTTTGTCCACCTCCATAGCTCCGCAACGAAGTGCCTTCGCTGTCCAAGTGAACTCCCGGGCTCTAGCGTCGGCTTCGTCGAAGAATAAGCGAGCTAGGTCGTCGATGTCCATGCCGAAGATGATCTACGTCGAGGCATCGCTAAATCAAGCTCCAACTTCGCCAAGTCAAGAAACTTGTGAAGGAAACACACTCTACTACTTGGCAAGAGGTAGAGGATGAAGAAATAGGAGTTGGGTTCACATTAGAATTGGATTTCTCACTCAAATACATCAATCACCATTGATGAAGAGAGTTTTCTTCTTGTGAGGAAGAAGAAGAAGAAGATGAAAAAGTTATGATAAGTTAATTTAAAAATGAATAAGAATTAAAACTTATCATACTTTTAACCTTAGTTAAGTGTAGAGAAAATACCATGGTTAATAGAATGGTTAGAGTTAAGGATAAGAACAAAAAGGAGACTAAGTCAAAACTTCAAGAATCTTCAACTAAAAAACAAAATAAGCAACCATTCATTTATCCTTTTTCTTTTTCCAAAATGAATGAATAAGAAAAAGATAAATGAATAAATAATCAAAACCCTAATCATTAACTTAAACCATGGTTTGATTCTTTACACTTAACCAAGTAATCATGTATCATCAAACATGATACAAACATGTGCACAAAACTATATCGCATATACAATGTGTACAATTCAAGTGAGAAAATCCTTTTAAAGTGAACCAATACTAGTTAATGCAAAGTAATATATCAAATATATATAATTATGCACTAAATCATTAAATCAACACTTGATTTAACGATCCGGTCATATCGGATATAACCGACTAGTATCATATGTATCGTCTTATCGAATCAATCCTTGATTCGATAACTAGGTTATATCGCATATAACCATTCGATACATTCATCGCGAGAATAGAATACAGTATCACATACACGAATTATTCTCGGTCCCGCACATATCTCATATGCGCTCCTATTTCGTTTCGCTTGAGCCAGGAAACCTCTATGTAGGACTCTAAAGACTCGTCAATACGCCGGCAGCGGATGATGATCATATCAAACACCCACAAGCCGCAAGCGGTCTGCTAAACGTAACGGCCACCCGGGTATTGAGCGATCAGAAGATCGACGAGCAAGCCCGCTCACACTCCTGTGATCCAACCAGTAACACTTACCGTACAGTCCGGTCTGTTCGTCTGATATGTCGCATATCTCGCCTAGGGGTGGTAAACGTCAGACCCCAATAGCTCGATAAGTCATGCCGACTTGAGGTCCATAACATTCGTGAAACTACTGATAACTCTTACCAGTATATCACAGCAACCCTGGCCAGGGATTTCCTGTTATGGCCAGTCGAGCATAGCACAACATCAACCCCCAATACCGGGATAGACGAATCCCCTCCTATCGCTCATTGCCTTCATGTGAATCGGGACTGTACCCAAAAACCACCTGTTTTCACAACTCAGTAGAGCCGTGGTAGGGTGGAAATCAAAGCACAGTAGGAGACACACAAGACTCTATGACGATCTCGGCTCAACAGACTAAGCTGTACCAGTGTCACCAGAGAACTGCCATCTGACGTGAGGTATAATACCATCTGGGAGTTCTAGGCGAGTCCGTTCAGTGTACCCAGTCTCCACTGAGCACCCGCATACCATCTTCGATGTCAAACACCAATGGATATGGGATCATTCATCGCCCATCGCATGGGTCGAGAAGATATGCGCTAGTCTACTCTGGAATATCGATGCCCCGTCTCGATATTCCCACGACTAGGAACAATGAAGGATGTACTCACTGACTACCCAGGCCCCACTAGTATGATCTGCATCATAGTCCTGGAAGTCAAGTACACATCCTAAGGGCTTTATCAACATGTAATCAGAGAGACAGAAAGTATACATGTTAAGATAAAGAGCAACCAGATAGCGTACTATCATGTCGAGCAAGAAAATCCTACCTATATATGTCCCAGCATCCACTACAATATACATCCAATGTACAGTAATGGCCTCTAGGGCATACATATAACTAACAATCTCCCACTTGCACTAGGGCCATCTGTAGCAGTGGTTGCAGTATCTAATACTCAACCATCCCATATGAGTCTCTCTCTGGGAAAAGGCCTTCGTGAGTGGATCCGCCGTGTTGTCCTCTGAGTCTACTCTCCTAACCTCGATCACCCCGGAGATCAACTATCTCCATGATCAGGTGATGCTTCCTCAGTATATGTCTGGGTCACTGATGGGACCAGGGTTCCAGGGCCGAAGCCACACTTCCATTATCATACAATGGCAGGAACCTAGTTCATCTTATGAACCAATATACACCCAAACTTCCTCTTTGGTAGTATCTTCAATAGCGATGTTACCAGCCATTATCGTCTAGTTTGCCACGGTATCTAGCTTGGAACTCTTCCAACATACCGTCCCTTCACTGAGGGTAAAGACAATGCCCGTGACTGACACTCAGTCGTCTTTATCACCCTGGAACGTTTCTAGTGATTCTCCCCAGGATCGATTGATACCATCTCACTTCATCTAGTGAGAATCTTAGCATCCAATTACATCTATCTCATAGATGAAAACTTAGGATTTAGGAGGTATCACTTTGATCCTATTTGGAGAATCCTAGTGATAATAGGAGATTGGCCGATCGTAGTATAGGAAACTCTTTTCCTATCAAGAGTATGTTGTCTACGTACAATACGAAGATGACCACCTTACTCTCTACTACCCTTTTGTATATACAAGGTTCGTCTACCATTTTGATGAAGTCAAACACTTTGACTATCACATCAAAACAGACGTTCCAACTCCGCGATGCCTGCTTCATTATCTAAAGCAACTTGCACACGTTTCCGCTGCTCCCACTGTTTTTGAAGACCTCTGGCTGTGTTCTTATAGACGTTCTTTTCTAAATCAGTATTTAGAAAAGTAGTCATGGCACCCAACCACCAGATATCGTAGTCATGGTATGTAGCCGTGGTAAGTAGAATCTGGATAGACTTAAGCATAGCTACTGGAAAAAGGTTTCATCATTATCCACGCCTGGTCGATGACGAAAACCTTTAATAAGTCTAGCTTTGAAAGTCTCAACTTTTCCATCTACACCAAGTAATCTTCTCAAGATATACTTGCTCCTGATGGGGATTTAACCCTTCAGATACAGCAACTAAAGTCCATACTTTGCTGGTGTACATGGATTCCATCTCAGATCGCTAAGCATCCGGCCATTCTTACAGAGTCCCTACTCTCGATGGCCTGCTCGAAACTAGTTGGTTCATCATCTCATGATGCAATCCTTGCTCCCACTGTCATCGAGAAACCGAGGTATCTCTCAGGCGGATGAGGAACCCTACTAGATCGGCGGAGAGGCTGAGGTTCGTCGGGGACTATAGAATCTTATGGTTCTGTCAAATCACCAACTGCAGTTTTGTATAGCTGGAACCTTTCCAGTTCTACAGAACTGATCCTGCCTCGATCTTTTCCGGATTTTGCTTTAAACATAGGCCGGACAACCCCAAATCTTAACTAGCTTAAGAGATGGGTTCTTCCCATACCATATCTCATATGGAGTGGTAGGCACTGACTTGATTCAAACCTAATTCAATAGGTATGCAGCTTCTTAAGTGCATAACTCCCAAAAGGAAACAGGTAACTCAGTAGTACTCATCATAGAGCACACCTTATCATATAAGGTGTGATTGCCCCGCCCCGATATACCATTGTGCTATGGTGTATACGGAGGAGTAATGCTGAGAGAGAATCTCATTCTCCTTTAGAATAGTCCAGGAATTCTATGCACAAGTATTCTCCTCCCTGATCCCATCATAGGACATAATACTTATACCCGTATTTTGGTTCTCTACTTCTAACTATATTCTGTGAATATCTCAAAAGGTTCGGACTTATGTTTCAACAGGAACATATGACTGAATCTTGAGAGATTATCAGAGAATATAATGAAGTATAAAGAACCAGTCCTGGCATGTGTAGACAGGAGACCTTACATACATCATAATGTATCAGTCCCAAGAGTTTACTAACTCTTTCTCTGTTTCCAATAAACAGAGCTATGGTCATCTTATCTTTGTGACATGACTGGCTAGTTTCACAAGATGTAAATTCAAACTGATTTAAATATACATCTAAATGTAACTTCAGCTAGTCGGGTCGCATTGATATGACCTAGTCTACAATAGCTCAAGAAGAATTTGTTCATTTCTGAACACTTCCTCTTGTGTGTGTTCAGTATACAAAGAACTGTAGTTTGATTTAGAACGTCAATGCTTTTAGATAACGTGCCTGAACCGATCAACTTTTGATATAGGAAATGTTCAAAACATTATCCAACAATACAAAATTATATTATTTCTTTACTAATAAAGAGACAGATATGATTTTGTATATCAGATTCGGTATCTAATAGCATTTGTTCAGAATCAATGTACTGGTAATACAGGGTGACAGTGACCAACAGACTTGGCTGCAACACTTGCCCCGTTCTCTGCCTCATGAAACTTATCACCCGTTCTCAGTTTTTCTACCCTTTTGTAGCCCTATGTAACAGCTTACATATCTGGAATCCCGATCCGGTATCATATACCCAGGATGCGGAGGATACTGAGAAACAGTTCTTTGTAATGAACACACCCGAAGGAGATGCATCATATGCACTTTCTTCGTTTGGGCGGCATAGGAAATCTGGTATTCCCCTATTTCCTGCTCTGTCTTATAACAATTATAAGTTGGAGCGGGACCAACGTTCCCCAGCTCAGTATAACAAGCGGGTTCGGTCAAAATTCCGTTTTATTATCTTGATTAAGGCGTGATATGGTCGCTACCTGGAGAGAGAAAGAAGAAAACACTCTGCGTGCGCTCTTGCAAGATCAGATTGGTTATATATTTTATCTAATCAGGATGGCTCCCACTGTTTTTATCAAATCTTCCTTCAAACCTTAAAAGGAAAGACTAGCCGGGATTAATTACACTCTACAAGTTCGCTAATCTTTCAGCCAGGCCAGTGTCGATACTTTGAGGGAGGTTCCCCGTGCTTTCGCACGGACCTAATTACTGTAAACCTCGTTTTCCCAGAGGCGTAACCCCGTTGACACCTTTCTAGACACCTACTTGATCGGCTAATTGCAAAGTGCAAAACTCTCCTAGGAGTAACAATTACTCGCAGTGGGTATCGGGATCCAACTATCACATAGAAGGTATGCAATCTCATTGCAAGTTTCAACACTTGAAACTCCCGATAATGGTTTTTACCCCTAGCACTTATGACCTTAACTATGGTCAACAAATCATAAGTACTAGTCAAGTTCTACCCGTCATTTCGTGATTAATTAGACCCACCCACATGACCCTTAACTAAGGTCAACAAAGTCACGCGACTGTCCTAACTAATCGCATCATATGCGGTGTAGGAAGACATCACTTAGCTACCGTACACTGTGCCTTGACTATGGTCAACAAACACAGCACGAATACTAAGTACTCTACTTCCTAAAATGACGGAGGGTTGCGACTGGTTTTTGTGAAAACCTTTGACGCTTTGAACTTGATCTCGTTGCGGAATCAAATGGTTTTTAAATGGAATGTTTTTGAAGCTTTTCTAGTTTTGCTAAAGGGGTCACTCCCGGTGAAGGGATCGTCGGCCCTTTCCTCGTCGAATGAGGTGCGGGATATATCATATATATCACTGTGCAAAGCAGAAACTATAGAAGCGATCAAATGACAAACCGAGGGTTGTAGCATCTTCCAGTTATTGCTAAAGGAGTCACTCCCGGTGAAGGGATCTCGGTCCTTTCCCTATCGAATAAGGTGCAGGATGTTCTACAAGGAACACCACGATGCAAAGCAAGAACTGTAGCTACCTGTTTTATTTTGAAATTCGATTCCACAACATCAATTAGGTTTATTATCTTTCATTAATCTCATTAATGAATATCCCATCATTTAATTTACCTAAACATCACAGATAGATATGACGTACACTTATGCCATCCGCATTCGCCTCGATGTCCCCTCGTGCACCGTTAGGTTAGGTAACTAACGGCAGAGCGGGGCAGGGCTAGCGCGGGTGTAAAACATAAGTAACGTCTATATAATATATCATATATACTATATATAATATCTGCCACAGAACATCGCATGATCACAGATAAAACACAGCAGAAGAAACATATGAAATATTGGATGTACTAGGACGTCCGTGTTTTCAATACGAGCCAGTATAAAACACGGATTCCACGGTCGTGATGAATAGCCAATCCCACACCCCTAGACCCCTACGAGAGCGGCAAGCAACCCTACCAATTCTAGGGTTAGGAGACCTGGACTCGACTCCTCGAGTTGGTCTCCCACTGGACCCTAGAACCCGGTTACTAGTGCTCCCCTTCTTGGGTCTATCCTAGTGCAGGAAAGTAAATAATATACAAACGGTGACTACTTCCGCAACCTGGAAGTGTCCCAATAAAAGAATATTACATACAAGTTTTTACATGAATGAAAATGAAAAACACCCATCTCACATAAAAACCCCCGGCTATTCAAACACGACGATCCAATATAACATATCCAGCAACACATAACATCACATGTCATCAACGTAAGTAAATATGTCCATCCCAATTGTCGTTGACATATAGCAACGAAACCGGCGACATCACATATTACACTTACGGTCACAGAAAAGAAAGTGTAAAACTACAACAGTTGGAATCCGCAACCACCTCAGACATCACATGCCTGACCAAATGAATTACTTAGACATCGCATGCCTAACAATTATAAACCCCGCATTTTAGTCTCATTATCGAAAACTCTTTTCAATATCAAGTCGGGCAATTCAACAGGATCCCCGACATTCTGATCGAATGCTCGTCGCAAACTTCAGTAGGCGGCCGCACCCCCGACGCCGTCGACGAAGTGCACCAAGGCGGAACACCGCTACCGCGAGCACCCAAACGGATGCTTTCGGCGACGGGGTTCTCCTACAGTCACTTGGTCGGGGCTATGGAGTGAGGCTGTCTATTAAGTTTACCCGGCGAGTATCCGCGTACGCTACGTGATTGCGACGGACTTTTGATCACATCAAAATTCCGTGGCAACCGATCAAGTGAGACTAAAGTGCTATGTTTATAATATTCATTCCGTTATCTCATAACAATTTGTGAATTCCAATTGTTGTATCACATTCCGGATAAATAGAAAATGCTAAACTTTTCGATCGAACAATCGAACACCCAAGTTTTCCCGATACTACTCAACACATGAAATAAGTCTAACAACATTCAGTTCGTGCCTCAGTAGCAACGGTCCAGCCGTAGAAGGGTCAAGCCAACGCCTCACATGTGGCACGCCGTACTGCCCCAAACCCGAAGGTTCAAAGGGCAGTTCAAGACGGTCACATAATCGAGTTAAGGTTTGTTGTCTTCTAGAGGGTCCATCGCGTTACTTGCACTACTTAGAACGTCGTTAAACTACGGAAAAAATCCAACAATTGGAAATTTCCCGGCAGGGGAAAAAGTGGGTATTTATATCCGGTCGAACTTTTTAACATATTCTAAAAATACCCGGAAAAGCACACCGACAAAATTAGACAGTCCGATCGAATACACCGAGTCCCCAAATCAACCCAGAAATTTCAAATCTACAATAAATATTAAAAATTCCCAGAAAAACCAACACTGCCAAATATTAGTTACTGTGCCAAATTTAATGCCAGATACGACAAAAGGGCCGCGGAACCGCCGCACGAGCGAAGCTCGTGCCGCTGAACCGCGGCAGTTCAATGGAGTTAGGCTTACGAATTGCACAGTTACTCTTATATTTTCCTGCTGATATTTCTGGACATTTTTAATCTTGAAAAATCCACAATTTTAAAATCTGGACAGAGAGCAATTTGCCGGGTTGGTTTCGGGTTCGTTCGGACTTCAAAATCCGTCTAGACCTCGCCTAAGGTTCTAGCTAGGCTCTGATACCACTGTAAGGTTCCTAGGCACCCTAGTGATGTCTCACAAGTGATCAAACACGCTAATTTCTAAAAAATACGGTGCCTACAAACCCTAGAACGGATCGTTTGCTAGAAAACTAGGCGAAAAACAATCTAGTTAACAGTTAACTAATGGGATATTGGAATTACAACCTTTGTAGATCCGTTTGTCCACCTCCATAGCTCCGCAACGAAGTGCCTTCGCTGTCCAAGTGAACTCCCGGGCTCTAGCGTTGGCTTCGTCGAAGAATAAGCGAGCTAGGTCGTCGATGTCCATGCCGAAGATGATCTACGTCGAGGCATCGCTAAATCAAGCTCCAACTTCGCCAAGTCAAGAAACTTGTGAAGGAAACACACTCTACTACTTGGCAAGAGGTAGAGGATGAAGAAATAGGAGTTGGGTTCACTTTAGAATTGGATTTCTCACTCAAATACATCAATCACCATTGATGAAGAGAGTTTTCTTCTTGTGAGGAAGAAGAAGAAGAAGATGAAAAAGTTATGATAAGTTAATTTAAAAATGAATAAGAATTAAAACTTATCATACTTTTAACCTTAGTTAAGTGTAGAGAAAATACCATGGTTAATAGAATGGTTAGAGTTAAGGATAAGAACAAAAAGGAGACTAAGTCAAAACTTCAAGAATCTTCAACTAAAAAACAAAATAAGCAACCATTCATTTATCCTTTTTCTTTTTCCAAAATGAATGAATAAGAAAAAGATAAATGAATAAATAATCAAAACCCTAATCATTAACTTAAACCATGGTTTGATTCTTTACACTTAACCAAGTAATCATGTATCATCAAACATGATACAAACATGTGCACAAAACTATATCGCATATACAATGTGTACAATTCAAGTGAGAAAATCCTTTTAAAGTGAACCAATACTAGTTAATGCAAAGTAATATATCAAATATATATAAATATGCACTAAATCATTAAATCAACACTTGATTTAACGATCCGGTCATATCGGATATAACCGACTAGTATCATATGTATCGGCTTATCGAATCAATCCTTGATTCGATAACTAGGTTATATCGCATATAACCATTCGATACATTCATCGCGACAATAGAATACGGTATCACATACACGAATTATTCTCGGTCCCGCACATATCTCATATGCGCTCCTATTTCGTTTCGCTTGAGCCAGGAAACCTCTGTGTAGGACTCTAAAGACTCGTCAATACGCCGGCAGCGGATGATGATCATATCAAACACCCACAAGCCGCAAGCGGTCTGCTAAACGTAACGGCCACCCGGGTATTGAGCGATCAGAAGATCGACGAGCAAGCCCGCTCACACTCCTGTGAATCCAACCAGTAACACTTACCGTACAGTCCGGTCTGTTTGTCTGATATGTCGTATATCTCGCCTAGGGGTGGTAAACGTCAGACCCCAATAGCTCGATAAGTCATGCCGACTTGAGGTCCATAACATTCGTGAAACTACTGATAACTCTTACCAGTATATCACAGCAACCCTGGCCAGGGATTTCCTGTTATGGCCAGTCGAGCATAGCACAACATCAACCCCCAATACCGGGATAGACGAATCCCCTCCTATCGCTCATTGCCTTCATGTGAATCGGGACTGTACCCAAAAACCACCTGTTTGCACAACTCAGTAGAGCCGTGGTAGGGTGGAAATCAAAGCACAGTGGGAGACACACAAGACTCTATGACGATCTCGGGTCAACAGACTAAGCTGTACCAGTGTCACCAGAGAACTGCCATCTGACGTGAGGTATAATACCATCTGGGAGTTCTCGGCGAGTCCGTTCAGTGTACCCAGTCTCCACTGAGCACCCGCATACCATCTTCGATGTCAAACACTAATGGATATGGGATCATCCATCGCCCATCGCATGGGTCGAGAAGATATGCGCTAGTCTACTCTGGAATATCGATGCCCCGTCTCAATATTCCCACGACTAGGAACAATGAAGGATGTACTCACTGACTACCCAGGCCCCACTAGTATGATCTGCATCATAGTCCTGGAAGTCGAGTACACATCCTAAGGGCTTTATCAACATGTAATCAGAGAGACAGAAAGTATACATGTTAAGATAAAGAGCAACCAGATAGCGTACTATCATGTCGAGCAAGAAAGTCCTACCTATATATGTCCCAGCATCCACTACAATATACATCCAATGTACAGTAATGGCCTCTAGGGCATACATATAACTAACAAAAATCACATGAAGGGGTCAAAAATCATAGGTCGGTGCCAAGTTTTGCAAAGACCGAAAGTTAACACCAACCATTCAAAAAATTTATCAATGCAGTGCTCTGGTTGGTGGAAGAAGAAGTGGGGAAAGGGTAAGTGGTGGAATAGAATGTAGGTGCATCTCATTTTGGAGAGACGATGCAGTGAATGTGATGGATTGCTCGCATTCTTTTTACCGTTCAAAAGAAGGGGTGGAGGTTCAATTTCAATGTTTATGAGATGATTCATCTCAACACCCGTGTCATTCAAAAATGCGAGTTCATCAGCGAAGATCTCCTCAAAAGTTCCATCAATACCCCGATGAATAATGTCATCACAAAGTGCGGGGTGATCTTCAGACTCTAAAAACAGTTCATAATCAGTGTTAATTGTTGACCTGGACATCTCGGTGGAAGAGTCCGTATGTATATGATACATAGTTGGGTGGGTCAAACAACAACGTATGAAAAGAGTCAAGATCGGTATCAGGAGGATTATCAAATTCGCTGCTGTCGACATCCATTAAGTCGACAGAACAGACCTGAGCAGTAGGTTCGGAGGGTACACTTCCCAACCTGTAAATGTTCAGTTCAATTGACCTATTCCCGAAGGATAGGGTCATAGAACCATTACGACAGTTGATGATAGTGTTGGAAGTGTCCAAAAAGGGGCGACCTAAAATCACCGGAATTTGATTCCGGGGGTTCGCTATAGGATGTGTATCAAGTACAATAAAATCCACAGGGAATACAAATTCCCCGATTTTTATTAACACATCCTCCAGTTCACCCCTAGGTTTGGTGATTGATCGGTCAGCCGTCTGAAGAGTTATGTTCGAAGGCTTTAACACTCCGATACCTAGTTGCTCGTAAACCGAGTAAGGAAGCAAGTTAACACTACCGCCAAGGTCATGTAAAGCATGGTTGATGTGTTTCTCCCCAATAGAAATGGAAATAGTAGGACAGCCAGGGTCCTTACGTTTCCGTGGTAATTGTTGGGGAAAAGCCGTGTCTACAGTACTGGACATGAAGATTTTTTTAGGCACTTGAGTCTTCCTCTTCCTAGTGCACAAGTTCTTAAGAATTTTTGTATAGGACAGAACTTGTTGAATAGCATCTAGGAGAGGGATGTTGATGTTAACTTCCTTAAACATGTCCACAATCTTCTCTATTTGGGCATCATGTTTCTTGGGCCTCAACCTATTTGGAAATGGAGCTCTATCAATAAGTGTTGGGTCCAACATTTGTGGAGAAGTTTATGGGGGTGGAAAAGATGAGGTGGGTGGAGGGTTCGAGCTTTTGGGAAAACGGAGAATAGGCTCGGAAGAAGAAGGTACATTAGACGAAATAGTGTAAGAAGTAGAAGTGTGAGAGAAAGTGGAAGTGGAAGCCGGGGTGTTAATGATCAATTCATCATTATCAATTTGTTCACCCGAGTGATTGTCTAGCACTCTTCCAGATCTCAACATTGTAAAAGCATCCACATTAGTGCAATGTGAAGGTCCAGGATCAGGTAAGTCTTGAGATGGAAGATTCCCTTCTTCTCTAGAACTTATTTCTGCTGTTATTCGTTCAATTTGTGCTACCATTGATTTGATATTCTCATTTTGAGTGAGAATGATCTTAATCATATTATCCATGGAAGATTGAAAACTTGCCGACTCTTGGATGGATTGTTTCATGAAAGTAACCAAGGTTTGCACCAGCGCAGAGGTATTATCAGTACCGGCCAATTGCAAAGAGTTTTTATGTGGTGCAAAAGTGTTGGCAGGATTTTGAAAATTTTGAGGTTGGAAGGGGTGCTGACTCAATTGAAATGGTTGCTGTTGTGGTGGAGGGACCCTTTGGAAATTGTTTTGGGTTGGAAACGTGTTTTGAGATTGTGATTGGTTCCAAACAAAGTTCGGGTGATTCCTCCAATCTTGATTATATGAGGAAGAAGAGGGATAGTTTCCAGGTCATTGCTGAAGTGCAGCATTAGTGTGACCTTGAAACGGTACATTCAAGGGACATTCTTCCGTCAAATGTGAAGGGTTTGAACAGCAGCCACACACGGTTTTGGGAAGTGTGGATTGGTTTAGGGAGGCTGAAGAGATTTTGTTTTCTATAGCGTCGAGTTTCCTTTGTATTGCGGCCATTTCGGCTTTCATTGTGACGGAAACATCGAGCTGATTGACATCTTCCCTAGGCGGTGGTGGTCTAACACTTTCCCATTGTGATATGTTTTGAGCTAAATCTTCTAGGTATTTCCAAGCTTCACCATCATCTTTAGATAGGAATTAGCAATGACACATGGTTTCAAGCATCTGTCTAGTAGTGAGATCAATACCCTCATAGATAATCGATACAAATCCCATCTGGAGATTCCGTGATGAGGGCATTGGATAAGAAGATCCTTGAACCGTTCAAAGCATTTCCAAAATGGTTCATTGGGAAGTTGGGTAAATTTAAAGATTTCGCTCCGAACACGGGCGGTCTTGTGATTGGGATAAAATTTCTTAAGGAATGCTGCAACGAATTCGTCCCATGTTGAAATAGAATGTGCGGGTGGGTATGATGTAAAGCCACTTCTCGGCTAAATCGCACAAAGTGAATGGGATAAGACGTAAACGCAGAGCATCCAAAGACAGTTGTGAATTTCCCATCAAAGCACAAACGTTTTCGAATTTGGAAATAAACATGTATGCGTTTTCAGAATCAAGACCGTGAAATTTGGGTAACAGTTTGATGAATTGAGGGTTGATTTCAAAATTTTCCCCGTTGGCAGGTGGTATAGAAAGACAGGTGGGAAGGGAAACACGTGTAGGATAGCATCTCTCTTAGAGAGAAATGCGTGGACGGTACTGCGCACCTACGGGCGGTGGCAGAGTGGTTTTTAAGTTTGATGGAATTGGGTCCATCGCGGTCGTGGTGGGTTGTGGGGAAGAAGGCGAAGAATTACCGACTCTGGGGTCGATAAAAGAAATGCGGACTAGACGGGAAATGGAATCCCGTGTCCAGCCTAACATTGTGCTAAATTGTTGTAGCACAAGTGGCAGCGTTGGTATAATTAGAGGAGATGAAGTGTTGGTGTTTGTTTTAAAAAATTATACAGATTTTTGTAAAAATGATGCGATCACAACAAATGCAACAAGCAAAAACCCTAATTCTAGTGGTCACCTAGGTCAAAGCACTAGACCGCTCCTAACTGCCAAAAGACAAGCCGCAGGATCAATCCTCCACTGCCTCTTTATCTCTCCTGTGGCCAGGTAAGTGCCAGGTAAGTGGGAGATTCTCCACTACGTATGTAGTGGGCCTAATTAAGTAACCACTAGCCTTCGATACACTTGCCTTAGACACCACAAAAGAAACGCAGATAAGCAATGAATTACCCACGGCCTTCTTCTGTCCTAAGTGAGCGCGAAGGTCCTTAGAGTCATCTCTAGATATTTTTTTAGTTAAGGAGGGTAATGCGGATGCAAGTTTGTGATTTTTGGGGCTTAGGAAGGGTAATGAACTCCCCACCTAATCTCGATTTGGTCGTGCCCCTTAATTTCCGTATTAAAATGCAAACAACCAAAAATCAAAACACGCACAATTTATTTTGCTTTTTGCGGCGCTGCGATTTATTTGCAAAGAAACCTGCACAAAATTGTTATTTGGAGCAGCTGAGGAAGGAGATAAGAAAGTAAGAAGAATACCTGCAAAATTTTGTACAGAGAGCAAATCAAGTTGCGGCGGATCCGCCGCAATAGCGCCCTAATGCCGCGGAATAGCGGTCTATTGTACTGTTCACTGCACAAAAATTCTTCAGCAAGCTCCTATTCAATTCCTCAGCTCTCTGGAATTCTCTAAAAAAAAAATTCCTCAGCTCCAATGATTCCAGATTTCCTCGCACAAATCACAACAACTCGTATTAGTGTTTGCACGAATTTTGATCGAAAAATTATAATGGAATAAACTTTTCAACTCAAATTTCAAAATACAAACAATTAGCGCACTATCCCCGGCAATGGCGCCATTTGATTGAAACGATTTTCCGTTGTGTCGGTTTATGGAAAAATGTATAGAGAAATCACAACCAAAAATATTTTGACCGCAATCAATAACGGTGTCGGATGAAGCGCGTTAGTAAGTGTGGATCGTCCACAGGGAAAGTGTAATCGTTCGTGTTTTGAATTAGATGAGTCGAAACTTTAGAGAAAAGAAAAGAAAACCATTCATGATTTGTAAAATGAAGTTCAAGAATTAGAAAATCTAGATTTAATAACAAGAAAACGATAAAATCAAGAATTGAGAGTTTGATGATTTTTCCAACCAAATATCAAGAATATAAATGAGGCTCGTAGGAATCAATCGGATCTATAGATGTGATGTAATCTAGCGATGACGTATTCTTATCCATCGATGAATTGATACTAGATCGATGATGATCGACGGGAATTAGGGATTTCTAGAGAAACTAGGGTTTCAACATTTATCCCGTGTTCCTTCGTCGATATCATTCACATTCTAGCCTCTACCAAATTCAAGAATCGATCGTGGATCCCTAATTTCGAGTGATCACAATTAAGAAAGCATCGCAACGAAACTAGGTCGTCGATTCTTCAATTTGCTAGGGTTTACAAAACTCGTATGACTTAGGAATCGTATTAAGATTTGTTACATCATCATTCTATTGATCGTCTCGACTCCTTTACGAGCGGAGTTTTACTCAAACATCCCAACAACAATCACAATCACAAATTGAGATCGAATCATGATGCAAGAATTTGAAGAAAGCAAGATTAAAGAATTTCACCTTTTATTTATATCAACAATTCCGTTACAATTGTAGGGTTGCTATGCACGCGCACAAGGGTCTACGAGGCATCAACCATGCCCGATTAAAAAATTAGCCGTGCCGAACAACCCGAAGACGGATCTTTAAACTAGAGATTAGGCGAAAACTAACATGCTAAACACTTTAACACTAAGTGAGAGGGATTACAAACTTTGTAGATCCGGTCCTTCAATTCATAAGCTCCTTGTTGAAGTCCCTTCGCTGCGATCATCATGCTCCGGACTCTCGAGAGGCTCCACGAAGAGAAAGGTGCAGTCTTGCTTCCGATCTTCGATACAAAGATGATCTACCTTGAAGTTTCATTAACACAAGCTAACACTCACTAAAATTGAGTGAACACTCTCATCTAAAGGGCAAGGGAAGATGAGGATGATGAAGTAGGATTTTTGCTCTCTTTATTTATCTTTTTCTCACATATTTTCATCACAAATATCAAAGCAAGAAAGCTTTGCATGAAGAACTCAAGGAAAAAGAAGAATAGTGATCCATTTTCTTTTGTGATGAATAATGAAAGGATTAATATGATGAATAATGCAACCATGGTTGACTTAACCATTGTAGAGAATTAACCAAGGGTTAGGGTTTGGGTTGAGTTAAGAATGAGTCACTTGAAAATATCTTTTCCAAAACAAAAAAGAAAACCTTCTAGAATCTACTAGAAGTCATTAACCCAAATCAAACCCTAATCTTGATTAATCTTTACTAAACATGTTGCATTAGTTATCATATCATGTTACAATATTATATATCACATATATAATATTTATTGTAACCAAATAAAATAATACAATTAACATATATCACATATATATCAATGTATTACCCGAGTGAGAAAAAGAATCTTTTAGTGAGCTAATATTAGTTAATGTCATTTAATATATCATATATATTATTATACATTAAATTATCGAATCAACACTTGATCCGACAATCTGGCTATATCGCATATAACCGACTAATATTTATCCGTACCGATTCATCGAATCAACACTTTATTCGATGACCCGGCTGATATCAAATATCGCGAGAATAGAATACGGTATCTCATATCGTATTATCCTCGGTCCCGTACATATCACATATGTGCTCCTACTCCGTTTTGCCTGAGCCAAGAAACCTCTGTGTAGGACTCTAAAGAATCGTCAATACGCCGGCAGTAGGTGATGATCATATCAAACACCCACAAGCTGCAAGCGGTCAGCTAAACGTAACAGCTACCCAAGTATTGAGCGCTCAGAAGATCAACAAGCAAGCC
Organism: Agapanthus africanus; assembly: GCA_030015575.1. Taxonomy (NCBI): domain Eukaryota; kingdom Viridiplantae; phylum Streptophyta; class Magnoliopsida; order Asparagales; family Amaryllidaceae; genus Agapanthus; species Agapanthus africanus. The sequence continues at coordinate 457,737,394 of JASDDO010000012.1, read as the reverse complement.
TGTACATTCTCCTGTGAATCCAAACAGTAACACTCCCGTACAGTCCGGTCTCGTCGTCTGATATGTTGCATATCTCGCCTAGGGGTGGTAAACGTCAGACCCCAGTAGCTCGATAAGTCGTGTCGATATGAGGTTTATAACAGTTCGAGAAACTACTGATAACACTTACCAGTAAATCTCAGCAACCTTGGCCAGGGATTTCCGGTTATAGCCAATCGAACACAGCACAACATCAACTCCCTATACCGGGAGAGACGAATCCCCTCCTATCGCTCATTGCCTCCATGTGATTCGGGACTGTACCCAAAAGCCACCTTTTTGCACGTCCTCTTGGACGTGGTATGATGGAAATAAAAGCACAGTGGGAATCACACAAGACTCTATGACGATCTCGGGTCAACAGACTACTCTGTACCAGTGTCACCGGAGAACTTCCATCTGACGTGAGGTATAATACCATCTTGGAGTTCTCGGCGAGTCCGTCCAGTGTACCCAGTCTCCACTGAGCACCCGTACACCATCCTTGATGTCAAACACCGATGGATATGGGATCATCCATCGCCCATCATATGGGTCAAGATGCGTATACGCTAGTCTACTCTGGTGTATCGATGCCCTGTCTCGATACACCCTCGACTAGGAACAGTTATAGGATGTACTCGCCGACTACCGTGGCCCCACTAGTATGATCTCATCATAGTCCCAGTAGTCGAGTACATATCCTAAGGGCTTTATCAACATGTAACATAGAGACAATCTGAGTACATGTTAAGATAAAGTACAACCAGATAGCATACTATCATGTCGAGCAAGAAAGTCCTCCCTATATATATCCCAGCATCCACTACAATATACATCGTATGTACAGTAATGGCCTCTAGGGCATACATATAACTAACAATCTCCCACTTGCACTAGGGCCATCTGTTATGGTATCGCATACCCAACATTTAGCTGCGGTTGAAGTATCTCATACTCAACCATCCCATAAAAGTCTCTACTGGGAAAAAGGCCTTTGTGAGTGGATCCGCGCTGTTGTCCTCTGTGTCTACTCTCCTAACCTCGATCTCCCTGGAGATCAGCTATCTCCATGATCAGGTGATACTGCCTAAGAATTATATTTGGATTTCTGATGGGACGGTAGTTCCTTGGCAAATGCCACAACTCCATTGTCACACAATGGTAAGAACGAAGTTCATCTTATGAACTTATATATATATCCAAACTGCCTCTTTGGTAGCATCATTGGTAATGATGTATCTTGCCTTTAATCGTCTAGTATGTCACGGTATCTAGCTTGGAACTCTTCCAACATACCGTCCCTCCACTGAGGGTAAAGACAATGCCTGCGAATGACATTCAGTCGTCCTTATCACCCTGGAACCTTTCTAGTGATTCTCCTCAGGATCGATTGATACCATCTCACTACAACTAGTGAGTGTCCTAACATCCAATTAGATCTATCTAATAGATCCAAAACCCAGGATTTAGGAGGTATCATTTTGATCCTATATGGAGAATCCTTGTGATAAGCGGAGATTAACCGAGCGTAGCATAGGAAACTCCTTCCCTATCAAGAGTATGTCATCCACGTACTCTACGAGGATCACCACCATACTCTCTACTACCTTTTTGTATATACAAGGTTCATCTACCATTCTGATGAAGTCAAACTCTTTGACTACCATATCAAAACAGATGTTCCAACTCGGCGATGCCTGCTTTATCATATAAAACATCTTGCTCACGTTTCCGCTGTTCCCACTGTCTACGAAGCCCTCTGGCTGTGTACTTATAGACGCTATTTTCTAAACATCATTTAGAAAAGCAGTCATGACACCCAACCGCCAGATATCGTAGTCATGGTATATAGCCGTGGCAAGTAGGATCTGGATGGACTTAAGCATAGCTTTGAAAGTCTCAACTTTTCCATGTACACCAAGTAATCTTCTCAAGATATACTTGCTCCTGATGGGGATTTAACCCTTCAGATAAAGCAACTAAAGTCCATACTTTGTTGGTGTATAAGGATTCCATCTCAGATCGATAAGCATCCAGCCATTCTTACAGAGTCCCATTCCTGATGGCCAGGTCGAAACTAGTTAGGTCATCATCTCATGATGCAATCCTCGCTCCCACTGTCATAGAGAAACCGAAGTATCTCTCAGGTGGGTGAGGAACCGTACTAGATCGGCGGAGAGGCTAAGGTTCGTTGGTTACTATTGAATCCTTTGGTTCTACCAAATCATCAGCTGTAGTTTGTATAGCTGGAACCATTCCAGTTCTACATAACAGACCTTGCCTCGAGCTTGTCCGGATTTTGCTTTTAGACATAGGCCGGACAACCCCAAATCTTAACAAACTTAAGATATAGGCTCTTCTCTTTCCATATCATATATGAAGTGGTAGGCAACTTATTTGATTTGAACCCTATTCAATAGGTATGCAACTTCACAAGTGCATAACTCCCTAAAGGAAATAGGAAACTCGGTAGTACTCATCATAGAGCACACCATATCACATAGGGTGCTATTGCTCCATCCCGATACACCGACGTGCTGTGGTGTATACGGAGGAGTAATGCTGAGAGAGAATCTCATTCTCCTTTAGAATAGTCCAGGAATTCCGTGCTTAAGTATTCTCCTCCTTGATCACATCATAGGACATAATACTTTTACCCGTATTTTGGTTCTCTACTTCTAATTTATATTCTGTGAATATCTCAAAAGGTTCGGACCTGTGTTTCAACAGAAACATATGTCTGAATCTTGAGAGATTATCAGAGAATGTAATGAAGTAGAAAGAACCGATCTTGGCATGTGTAGACAGGGGACCTTACATACATCAACATGTATCAATCCCAAGAGTTCACTAACTCTTTCTCTGTTTCCAATAAACAGAGCTATGGTCATCTTATATTTGTGACTTGACCGGCAAGTTTCACAAGATGTAAATTCAAACTAATTTAAATATGCATCTAAATGTAACTTCAGCCAGTCGGGTCGCATTGATATGACCTAGTCTACAATGCCTCAAGAAGGATTCGTTCATTTCTGAACTTTTCTTCTTGTGTGTGTTCCGTATACTAAGAACTGTAGTTTGATTTAGAACGTCAATGCTTTTAGATAACGTGCCTGAACCGATCAACTCTTGATATAGGAAATGTTCAAAACATTATCCAACAATACAAAATTTTATCATTTCTTTACTAATAAAGAGACTGATATGATTTTGTATATCAGGTTCGGTATCTAATAACATTCGTTCAGAATCAATGTATTCTGGTAATACAGGGTGACAGTGACCAACAGACTTGGCTGCAACACTTGCACCGTTTTCTATCTCATGAAACTTATCACCTGTTCTCAGTTTTCTACCTATCTGTAGCCCATGTAACAGATTACATATGCGGGATCCTGATCCGGTATCACATACCCAGGACGTAAAGGATACTGAGAAACAGTTCTCTATAATGAACACACCCGAAGATGATCTATCAACATGCACTTTCTTCGTTTGGGCGGCACGGGAAATCTGGTATTCCCCAATTTCCTGCTCTGTCTTATAACAATTATAAGTTGGAGCGGGACCAACGTTCCCCAGCTCAGTATAACAAGCGGGTTCGGTCAATATATCCGTTTTATTATCTTGATTAAGGCGTGATATGGTCGGTACCTGGAGAGAGAGAGAAGAAAACACTCAGCGTATGCTCTTGCAAGATTAGATTGGTTATCTAATATATCTAATCAGGATGTCTCCCACTGTTTTAATCAAATCTTCCTTCAAACCCTAAAAGGAAAGACTAGCTGGGATTAATTACACGCTACAAGTTCGCCAATCTTTCAGCCGGGCCAGTGTCGGTACTTTGAGGGAGGTCCCCCGTGCTTTCGCACGAACCTAATTAAAGTAAACCTCGTTTTCCCAGAGGCGTAACCCCGTTGACACCTTTTTAGACACCTACTTGATCGACTAATTGTAATGTGTAAAACTCTCCCAGGAGTAACTCTTACTCGTAGCGGGTATCGGGATCCAACTATCTCATAGAAGGTATGCAATCTCATTGCAAATTTCAACACTTGAAATTCCCAATAATATTTTGCCCCAAGCGATCTATGACCTTGACTGAGTCAACAAACCATAGACCGCAAGTAAAGTTCAACCCGTCATTTCCCGATTGAATTAAACCCACCCGCACGACCCTTGACTGAGTCAACAAGGCCGCACGACTACCCTAATCCAATCGCATCATATGCTTTGCAGATAAGCATTAATCAGCTACCGCACACTACGCCTTGACTGAGTCAACAAACGCAGCACGAATACTAACTATTACTTATCTGAAATGACGGAGGGCTACGACAGGTTTTTAAGAAAACCCTTTGCGTAATGAACTTTATATCGTTGTAGAATCGAGTGATTTTAAATGGAATGTTTTTGAGGCTTTTCTAGTTTTGCTAAAGGGGTCACTCCCGGTGAAGGGATCGTCGGCCCTTTCCTCATCGAATAAGGTGCAGGATATATCATATATACCGTTGTGCAAAGCAAGAACTATAGAAGCAATCAAAAGACAAACCGAGTTTGTAGCATCTGCCAGTTATTGCTAAAGGCGTCACTCCCGGTGAAAGGATCTCGGTCCTTTCCTTATCGAATAAGGTGTTGGATGTTCTACAAGGAACACCGCTATGCAAAGCAAGAACTAGAGCTACCAGCTTTTTTAAACAAGTTTCTACAACATCTTAGGTTTCTTTTAGTTTCATTAATCTCATTAAAGAAGTCCCATTTTATTATGCTTCACAAGCATCACTTTTGAAACGAAATCTGCAATATAACATATATCTCATATATATAATATAAAAATTCGTCACAGGCAGTAATATGATCTCATCACAGAACATTGCAGCAGAAGAAACATATATGAAATATTGGATATACTAGGACGTCCGTGTTTTCAATACGAGCCTGTACAAAACACGGATTCCACGGTCGCGATGAATAGCCAAACGCACATCCCTAGACCCCTACGAGAGCGGCAAGTCACACTGCCAATTCTAGGGTTAGCAGACCCGGTCTCGACTCCTCGAGATGGTCTCCCACTGGACCCTAGAACCCGGTTACTTGTGCTCCCCTCCTTGGGTCTACCTAATGCGGAAAAGTAAATAATATACAACGGTGACATCTTCCGCAACCTGGAAGTGCCCCAATAAAAGAATATTACATACAAATGAATTTTACATGAATGAAAAAGAAAAACTCTCATCTCACATAAAACCCCCGGCTATTCAGAACACGACGATCCAATATAACATATCACAGCAACACATAATATCTCATATCATCAACGTAAGTAAGTATGCGTATCCCGATTGTCGTTGATGTATAGCAACGAAGCCGGCGATACACCGCATACTACGCTTACGGTCACAGAAAAGAAAGTGTAAAACTACAACAGTTGGAATCCGCAACCTCTTTAGACATCGCATGTCTAACCAAATGAATTCCTTAGACATCGCATGCCTAACAATTATAAACCCCGCATTTTAGTCTCATTATCGAAAACTCTTTTCAATGTCAAGTCGGGCAATTCAACAAGATTCCCGACGTCCTGATCGAATGCTCGTCGCAAACTTTAGTGGACGGCCGCACCCCTGGATGCCGTCGACGAAGTGCACTAAGGCGGAACACCGCTGCCGCGAGCACCCGAACGGATGCTTTCGGCGACGGGGTTCTCCTACAGTCACTTGGTCGGGGCTAAGAGGTGTAGCTGTCTATTAAGTTTTCCCGGCGAGTATCCGCGTACGCTACGTGATTGCGACGGACTTTTGATCACATCAAAATTCCGTGGCAACCGATCATCTGAGACTAAACTACTATGTTTATAATATTCAAATTAGTTATCTCATAACTACCTATGGATTCCAAATATTGTATCACATTCCAGATAAATAGACAAAGTTAAACTTTCCGATCGAATCATCAAACACCCAAAATTTCCCCAATATATCTCAACACTTGAAATCAGTTTAAAAAACATCCATCACATGCCACAGTACCAATGGTCCAGCCGTAGAAGGGTCAAGCCAACGCCTCACATGTGGCACGCCGTACTGCCCCAAACCCTAAGGTTCAAAAGGCGGTTCAAGACGGTCACATAATCGAGTTAAGGTTTGTTGTCTTCTAGAGGGTCCACCGCGTTACTTGCACGACTTAGAACGTTCTTAAACACGAGGAAAAATCCAACTTTTGAAAAAATTTCCAACCGGGGAAAAAGTGAGTTATTGATATCCGTTCGAACTTTTTAACAGTTTCTAAAAGTTATCCGGACAAAACACAAAGACGCAGTTAAAGTTTCCGATCGAATCATCGAATCCCCAATAGAACCCAGAAAATTCAACAGTTGAATAAATATTAAAAATTCCCAGAAAATACAGCACTAAAAGACAAGAATTACTGTGCAAATTTCAAATGGTGAAGTGACTAAAGTGCCGCGGAACCGCCGCACAAGCTATGCTTGTGCCGCGGTTCCGCCGCGCTTTGGTGGAATCAGGCGCACGTGCTTCACAGTAACTCCTGTATTTCCCTGCTAATTTTTTTGAGCATTTTTAATTTGGAAAAAATCACAGTTTTGAAAAATTTCCAGAAACTAGGGTATATCGGGTTTTCCGGGTTCGATCGGACTTTAAACTTCGTCTAGACTTCGCCTAAAGCTCTAGCTTGGCTTTGATACCACTGTAGGGTTGCTATGCACGCGCACAAGGGTCTACGAGGCATCAACCATGCCCGATTAAAAAATTAGCCGTGCCGAACAACCCGAAGCCGGATCTTTAAACTAGAGATTTGGCGAAAACTAACATGCTAAACACTTTAACACTAAGTGAGAGAGATTACAACCCTTGTAGATCCGGTCCTTCACTTCATAAGCTCCGTGTTGAAGTCCCTTCGCTGCGATCATCATGCTCCGGACTCTCGAGAGGCTCCACGAAGAGAAAGGTGCAGTCTTGCTTCCGATCTTCGATACAAAGATGATCTACCTTGAAGTTTCATTAACACAAGCTAACACTCACTAAAATTGAGTGAACACTCTCATCTAAAGGGCAAGGGAAGATGAGGATGATGAAGTAGGATTTTTGCTCTCTTTATTTATCTTTTTCTCACATATTTTCATCACAAATATCAAAGCAAGAAAGCTTTGCATGAAGAACTCAAGGAAGAAGAAGAATAGTGATCCATTTTCTTTTGTGATGAATAATGAAAGGATTAATATGATGAATAATGCAACCATGGTTGACTTAACCATTGTAGAGAATTAACCAAGGGTTAGGGTTTGGGTTGAGTTAAGAATGAGTCACTTGAAAATATCTTTTCCAAAACAAAAAAGAAAACCTTCTAGAATCTACTAGAAGTCATTAACCCAAATCAAACCCTAATCTTGATTAATCTTTACTAAACATGTTGCATTAGTTATCATATCATGTTACAATATTATATATCACATATATAATATTTATTGTAACCAAATAAAATAATACAATTAACATATATCACATATATATCAATGTATTACCCGAGTGAGAAAAAGAATCTTTTAGTGAGCTAATATTAGTTAATGTCATTTAATATATCATATATATTATTATACATTAAATTATCGAATCAACACTTGATCCGACAATCCGGCTATATCGCATATAACCGACTAATATTTATCCGTACCGATTCATCGAATCAACACTTTATCCGATGACCCGGCTGATATCAAATATCGCGAGAATAGAATACGGTATCTCATATTGTATTATCCTCGGTCCCGCACATATCACATATGTGCTCCTACTCCATTTTGCCTGAGCCAAGAAACCTCTGTGTAGGACTCTAAAGAATCGTCAATACGCCGGCAGTAGGTGATGATCATATCAAACACCCACAAGCTGCAAGCGGTCAGCTAAACGTAACAGCTACCCAGGTATTGAGCGCTCAGAAGATCAACAAGCAAGCCTGTATATTCTCCTGTGAATCCAAACAGTAACACTCCCGTACAGTCCGGTCTCGTCGTCTGATATGTTGCATATCTCGCCTAGGGGTGGTAAACGTCAGACCCCAGTAGCTCGATAAGTCGTGTCGATATGAGGTCTATAACAGTTCGAGAAACTACTGATAACACTTACCAGTATATCTCAGCAACCCTGGCCAGGGATTTCCGGTTATAGCCAATCGAACACAGCACAAAATCAACTCCCTATACCGGGAGAGACGAATCCCCTCCTATCGCTCATTGCCTCCATGTGATTCGGGACTGTACCTAAAAGCCACCTTTTTGCACGCCCTCTTGGACGTGGTATGATGGAAATCAAAGCACAGTGGGAATCACACAAGACTCTATGACGATCTCGGGTCAACAGACTACTCTGTACCAGTGTCACCGGAGAACTGCCATCTGACGTGAGGTATAATACCATCTGGGAGTTCTCGGCGAGTCCGTCCAGTGTACCCAGTCTCCACTGAGCACCCGTACACCATCCTTGATGTCAAGCACCGATGGATATGGGATCATCCATCGCCCATCATATGGGTCAAGATGCGTATACGCTAGTCTACTCTGGTGTATCGATGCCCTGTCTCGATACACCCTCGACTAGGAACAGTTATAGGATGTACTCGTCGACTACCGTGGCCCCACTAGTATGATCTCTTCATAGTCCCAGTAGTCGAGTACATATCCTAAGGGCTTTATCAACATGTTGTAGGGTTCCTGGGCACTCTAATGGAGTCTCACAAGTGATCAAACATGCACAAATCAAAATTTTCAAGTGCCTACAAACCCTAATACGGATCGTTAACTAGATATATAGGCGATACAAGCAAGTAATCGAATTAAATGCTAAGGGAAAGTGACTACAACCTTTGTAGATCCGGTCCACCACTTCCTAAGCTTCGCGATGATCTCCCTCCGCTGTCCAAATCGAACCCATGACTCTAGCATTGGCATCATCGAAGAATGGGCGGGCTTGATCGTCGGTTCGATGCCGAAGATGATCTACGTCGAGGCATCACAAGAACAAGCTCCAACTTCACCAAGTCTTGAAAACTTGTGAAGGAAACACCCTATACAACTTGGCAAGAGGTAGAGGATGAAGAAATAGGAAGTGGGTAGACTTTAGATTTGGATTTCTCACTCATTTTGGCTAGTTGCCATTGATGGTGCAAGCTTTCTTCAACTTGAAGATGAAGAAGAAGATGATAAAGAATTATGATAAGTCTATTTGAAAAATGAAAAAGAATTTATTCTTATCATCTTCTAACCTTAGTTAAGTGTAGAGAATGAATTAGGGTTAGTTTAAATGGTTAGGGTTAAGTATAAGACAAGAATGGAGACTAAGTCAAAACTTCATGAAAGTTCAACTAAAAACAAAACAAGTAACCATTCATTTATCCTTTTCATTTTCCAAAAATGAATAAATAAATAAGATAAATGAATAAGTAATTAAGTAAACAAAACCCTAATCATTAACTTAACCATAGTTTAATTCGTTACACTTAACCAAATAAGCATGTATCATCAAACATGATACAATCATGTGCACAAAAGTATATCACATATACAACTTGCACAATTCAAGTGAGAAAATCCTTTTAAAGTCAACCAATACTAGTTAATGCAAAGTAATATATCAAATATATATTTATGCATTAAATCATTAAATCAACACTTGATTCAATGATCCGGTCATGTCGCATATAACCGACTAGTATTCAATGTATCGGCTTCTCGAATCAATCCTTGATTCGATAACCAGGTTATATCGCATATAACCAATCGATACATTCGTCGCGAGAATGGAATACGGTATCTCATACACGAATTATTCTCGGTCCCGCACATATCTCATATGCGCTACTATTTCGTTTCTCTTGAACCAGGAAACCTCTGTGTAGGACTCTAAAGACTCGTCAATACGCCGGCAGCAGATGATGATCATATCAAGCACCCACAAGCCGCAAGCGGTCTGCTAAACGTAACGGCCACCCGGGTATTGAGCGATCAGAAGATCGACGAGCAAGCCCGCTCACACTCCTGTGAATCCAACCAGTAACACTTACCGTATAGTCCGGTCTGTTCGTCTGATATGTCGCATATCTCGCCTAGGGGTGGTAAACGTCAGACCCCAATAGCTCGATAAGTCATGCCGACGTGAAGTCCATGACATGTGTGAAACTACTGATAACTCTTACCAGTATATCACTGCAACCCTGGCCAGGGATTTCCTGTTATGGCCAGTCGAGCATAGCGCAACATCAACCGCAAATACCGGGAGAGACGAATCCCCTCCTATCGCTCATTGCCTCCATGTGAATCGAGACTGTACCCAAAAACCACCTGTTTGCACAACTCAGTAGAGCCGTGGTAGGGTGGAAATCAAAGCACAGTGGGAGACACACAAGACTCTATGACGATCTCGGGTCAACAGACTAAGCTGTACCAGTGTCACCAGAGAACTGCCATCTGACGTGAGGTATAATACCATCTGGGAGTTCTCGGCGAGTCCGTTCAGTGTACCCAGTCTCTACTGAGCACCCGTATACCATCTTCGATGTCGAACACCAATGGATATGGGATCATCCATCGCCCATCGCATGGGTCGAGAAGATATACGCTAGTCTACTCTGGAATATCGATGCCCCGTCTCGATATTCCCTCGACTAGGAACAATGAAGGATGTACTCATTGACTACCCAGGCCCCACTAGTATGATCTGCATCATAGTCCTGGAAGTCGAGTACACATCCTAAGGGCTTTATCAACATGTAATCAAAGAGACAGAAAGTATACATGTTAAGATAAAGAGCAACCAGATAGCGTACTATCATGTCGAGCAAGAAAGTCCTACCTATATATGTCCCAGCATCCACTACAATATACATCCAATGTACAGTAATGGCCTCTAGGGCATACATATAACTAACACATGTAACATAGAGACAATCTGAGTACATGTTAAGATAAAGTACAACCAGATAGCATACTATCATGTCGAGCAAGAAAGTCCTCCCTATATATGTCCCAGTATCCACTACAATATACATCGTATGTACAATAATGGCCTCTAGGGCATACATATAACTAACAACAATCACTCAAGAACTACAAGAAGAAGAACTCGATAGTCGATTTGGCTTCGCTCGTCTCCTTGAGTCGCGGATCGGCTTGGATCACTTGCTCGGTTGAGGATCGGCTCCGCTCCTAAAAGGTTGAAGGCTTCTTGCTTGATTTGGTACTCGGGATCTTGAATTTGGATTGGAATTAGAGTTAGGGTTTCGCACAAGTCGTGTCACTCAACTTGTGGATGGAAGATGAAGAGAGAATGATGAGAAATTGAACAACTTCAACCCTTAGATCTAGGCTCCTTTTTATAGACCTCAAAACCCTAGATCTAGGATTTCAAATTTGAATTTCCCTCCAAAAGTTTGGTAAAGAGATTTGAATTTCCCTCCAAAAGTTTGTTCAGGAGATTTGAATTTCCCTCCAAAAGTTTGTTAAGGAGAGCCTTCTAGAAATAGTTTGTTAAGCCGAGCCTTCTAGATGAGCCACGTGGCGTTTCTACAATGTTCTGGAAGCTTGGGCCGTTATTAGAGACACGTGTAAGAAATTGGAGCAGCTGAAGCCATCATAGCACCACGGAACCGCAGCGCAAGCGCGCTCCCGCCGCGGAACCGCGGCGCTTATGAAGCCTTGGGGCTTGGGCTTTCTGTGATGATTTAGGGCTGACTTTGTGGGCTTTTTCTGATATGTTGATTTTCCAAATGCGTCACTGATCACTGCCAGATCTCTAGCCTTTGAGTTGGCGTATTTTATCAGCACTGTTCCCATTTTTGGCTTTGCTCCTGCAATTTCCTGCACAATTTCTCGAGACAAGAGTTGCGCTATACAAGAATGATGCGATGCCATGATAAACGCACAATTCCCTCAGAAATGTCGGTTTTAGAGTATAACACATGCAATCTGGTATTTTAGGACTGTTCTGCTAATATGTGCAATATGAATACCGAACACCTCTAGATGAATGCAAATGATAGGGAAATTGTCGTGTTAAAAATACAGTATTTTCGACTGATCAATACCCTTACACCAATATTAGTGGAGTGGGACGCTAATATATGTGTATTGACCCTATCATATTTATTTCTGCAAATATATATATTTAGGATGTTAGAATTTTACTTGAGTTTGATTTGGGATATTAGGTGATTCATTGAGATTGGATATCGGATACATATGAGATTACTGATTTGTACATTCGGGATATAGGAGATCTATTCGATATTGTACATTAAGGAGATGTGAGACTTATATGATGTGAGATCCCAACTTGGGGGCTGATTTGAGGAATTGTGGACACCCCCGTTGTGCCATAGGTGTTGCAAGGTGTTCCCCAGAGTAGTCGAGGCAGGCTATTCATCTATCATCTTTTGCCACAGATACCGCATCGGCTCACAGCGTGCTGTTTTGCTTAGGTGGGTTTTGGTGGTTATCTGTATTTTGTATTGTACATTCATTGTATCTTGTACTCTCCATCTACTATTATGTTGACTTAGAGACTTGGTGAGGACGATACTGTATATTATTTGTGGATTTATTATCTTTTATACAGCTTTATCTCTATTGTCTTTTATTTCTTCGCTACGGCGTCGTATATTTGTGGTGGTGATTGTTTTCTGCCTTTGGGCGTGCATTTGCTCCCGTTTGGGATGCTTTATTTATCTTTATCTGTTGTACCCCTTTTGGGGTTAGTTTTTGCAAAAGGGGTGCTGCCAAAATTTTTAATGAAAGAAAATTGGACTTTTAAAGAATATGGGTTGCGATTTCAAATGTTTCAAAAACTTTTATTATCTTTTCCGTATTTTCATGGTTTAGATTTCTGGGTTTTGGCTTTCTTTTACTGCGTTACGTCTTTAGGCGTTGCGTAGTATTAGGGCCGTCACGTGCCAATTTCGGGTCGTGACAAATTTGGTATCAGAGCGCTAGGTTTTATCTTTCGGAGTGTAGGATGACCTTGGTATGATGGAGTAGGTTGCTTAAGCAGAGTGACGTAGTGTGTGTATGTCTGCAGCATACCCACGATGCGGTACTTCGCCTTAAGTGACCTAAGTACAATTGCTTGAAATTCCTTCCTTGATGACTCATATCCTTGCGATTCGATTTCCTTATTCTTATCGAATCTTATCTCTATTTATAGCCTTGTCGCCGATGACTATGGGGACTTAGAGTGATGCAGCAAGGGCCGAGGTCAGAGTTGGTTCGGGTGAGATGAGCACTGACCAGGATGGCACTCTAGTTGCACAGGTGCAGACGGATCAGCCTTCGACATATAGTATCGATAGGCTTGTGGCAGAGATGCAGGACTTCCGCCAGACTATGAGTTCATTGGTTGATGTCGTTTGAGCGATGTGACAGGAGGTTGTCACCCCTGTTACTCAGTTGTTCCTTGCGATCAGCATGCAGCAGTCCGTCACCTACATAGCACCAGTGGTTGCAGCCCCAGTTAACGAGGCCCATATTCCAGAGACGCTGAGAGTTCCAGGACAGTGGAGGACTCGTACCAGTGTACCAGCCCAGAGACAGAGGTTTGGTCATCGAGACAGATTTCGTGGCCGTCGCGGGAGTAGCAGAGGCTTAGGACGAGGACAGTCGTTCAGCTCTCATTCTCAGGAGGGTCAGCAGTCACCACGTGGATGTTTTCGATGCGGGAGCCTTCAGCACTTCGTCAGACATTGTTCCTTAGCACCTCGTCAAGGACATATTCAGAGAGGTCGTGGACGTGGAAGGTTCGCACAGAGGAGTCAGTCTACCAGAAGAGTTCAGCCAGTTGCGGGTAGAGGGCAGACACAGGAGTTTGCTTCTACTCATCGGGACGCACGGGCGTCCAATGCAGAGTTTTCAGGTATCCTTAATTCGCATGTTCTTTTGATGTATCTGTTTGTTTTCACACTTGTGCTGTAGTTGGGACGAGAGTTGTATTAGGTAGATTAGCCGTTTCTTGTGTTAACTTCTGCCAGCGATTCTTTTGTTGCGCGACACGTATTTCAGTTGTGTGCCAATCGGATAGGAGATAGAGATTTGTCGATCGTTTCGATCCTTCTAGAGATGTTGGATTTGACGTTCTCCTGGGCATGGACTGGTTAGCTACGTGCTAGGCGTCTGTGGACTACCGTGAGGAAACAGTTAGGTTTTGTTTTCCCCGGCGAGTCAGTTCTTATTGTGCAGGTGGATAGTTGTGCCGCCTCTCCCAGCTTGAATTCAGCCTTTTTCGCTAGTCGGTTTTGAGGAGATGTCGTGGATTCTTGGCGTTCATTAGTGATGCCGAGGCCACAGTGGGTTTCTAGGACCGGGTTCCTTTCATGCGAGAGTTTTTCGACGTTGTTCCAGATGAGCCGGCGAAGCTTAGGGAGCTTAAGGATCAGCTGCAGAGTTGTTGGTTGGGGAGTTTTGTGCGTCTGAGTGTTTCGCTTTTGGAAACTCCTATTTCTGTTTGTCAAGGACGACAGATTGCGGTGGTGGATTGATGGATCGTCGATTGAACTGGCTGACGGTGCGGATGGGTATCCTTTACCCCGCATTGACGGTTTCTTCGATCAGCTCCAGAGTGCGAGATATTTTCTAAGTTTGTTTGGGATCGGGTCATCATTATTGCGGTTCGGAGTGATGGCATTCTGAAGACTGCATTATGCGTGCTACGGGCTTTGTGTGTTTTAGTGAGTCATTGGATTCACTGATGCCCTAGCAGCATTCGTAGATATGATGAAACAGATTTCTTCAGGCCGTTCCTCGACCAGTTATTTTTGTGTTATTTACGACATTCTAGTCTATTTAATATGTCTTGAGGGACAGGAGTAGCACTTGAGGATTTGTTATGCAGATACTGGGAGAGCACCAGCAGTTTGTTAAATTCTCGGAGTGTTTCTTCAGGCTTGTTTGTGTTGACTGCTAGGTCTTGTAGTCACGGGAGACGGTTTTCTATGATTCCGAGGAAGATCGTGGCCGTACAACTTAGGCCCAGACTTATGAGCGGGACGGTGGTCGCAAGATTTTTGGGCTTAGCAGGTTCTTACCTCCATTTCGTGCAGGATTGCTAGAGTAGTGCTGCACCGTCGACTGAATGGACCGGGAGGGAGGTTTCTTTTCTTTGGACTGAGGCATGTGTGCGGAGTTTTCGGCAGTTGAAGATTCTTTTAACAACTGCACCAGTTCTTTCTTGGATTTTGGTTCGGGCGACCTTGTTGTTTAACTGTAATGTTTCTTGAGTGGGCTCGAGTGTGTACTGAGGTGACATTATAGAGCTATCGCTTTTGCTTCCCTACATTTGGAGGAAGTACGAGAAGGATATTCCACTCATGATCTGGAGATGGCCGCGGTGGTTTTGCGTTGGAGATTTGGAGACACTACTGGTTCGAGAGTCGTGTCAGATTTTCACGGACCACCGGAGCTTAATGTACATCTTCCAACAGCGGATTTTGATTGTTGTGATAGTCTTCTGCAAATTTACAGTTCTTGTGCGATCGTTGAGTACAGCTTAAGTTCGTCTCTACGGAGGGGACAGCTTGCTCATGTCCGTGCCCGACCACTTTTTCTTTAATCGTTTTCGCGAGACACTGCCCGCCGATGCTCATTCGTCAGAGATACTTGAGCATACTCAGCTGGGTAATGATTCGGAGTCCTTGATTTATGACACGGGTGTGCTAAGTTAGGGACGCGTTTGTATACCTGATGTTATCGGGTAGAGACGTGAAATCCTAGAGCAAGCACATCAGTCAACTCTCTGTATTCATTCAAGTTCCACCCACATTGACGTGACTTGTGAGATAGTTACGGGTGGGCAGGTATGTAAGGAGAAGTTTCAAGTTTCGTTTCAAGGTGTATGTCTTTTGTGTGTTGGGGTTGAGCATCTGAGGCCGGCTGGAGAGTTGCAACCTTTAACCGTTCCGAAGTAGAAATGGGAGCAGATCTCTACGAATTTCGTTATGGTTTCTACCCAAGTTTAGTCAGGGTGTGACTCCATTCGGATTCTTGTCGTCCGGTTATACTCAGTGTGCTCAGTTGTTCTTTGTTAAGTTTGTGCGTATGTGTTATCTGTTTTTGGCAGTTGGGGATCGTCACTCGCCATCGTTAGGGTTCTCCTTCGATAGCTGTTATCAGGAGACACTCCAAATGGCAACCTTTAGGTTTAGGGGTTAGGTCGTGTCGATCACTAATCTGTTGTTTTCTGACTCTGCGTAAGTAGGATTTTTTGACCCCAGCTAGTCTAGAGACTTCGGAGATGATCTAGTTGATTCAGGTCAGGATGAGAGTAGCCCAGTGCGGTAAAGGTCTCATGCCGACTATGTTGGTCATAGACTTAAGTGCGCAGTGGTAAATCATGTATTCCTGCGGAGTTTTCCGATAAATGACGTGTTGAGTTTTTGGAAGCTTATCCCAGGATTGTAGGTCCTTTCGAGATCCTATAAGCGAGTTAGTTTCGTTGCCTTTAATTTGGCACTTCCACCCAGATTATTGAGTATTCACCCCGTATTCCTTGTGATGATACTTTACAATTACCTTCATGACCTTTCTCACATGATTTGGCACCAGACCATTTAGCTTGGACG
This sequence comes from Agapanthus africanus, assembly GCA_030015575.1. Classification (NCBI taxonomy): domain Eukaryota; kingdom Viridiplantae; phylum Streptophyta; class Magnoliopsida; order Asparagales; family Amaryllidaceae; genus Agapanthus; species Agapanthus africanus. The sequence goes on along the minus strand of JASDDO010000012.1, from coordinate 457,720,759 downwards.
CGATCTTTCGTTCACCAGCAGCCAATTGTATTAATGGCTTGGCAGGTAAAGAAACTTCGGTCAAGGGTCTTGCCATCTGTGAAGGGCTTTCTTGAACGTAGCCGTATAGTGAGGTAATCACTTGAGAGGCTGCGAGCGAGATTTGAGAGTTGTAATTTTCTCTTTGAAGGTTCGCGTAGCAATATATTTTTAAATTCGGGGACGAATTTCTTTTAGGGGGGGTAGATTGTAACACCTTAGAATGTGTTTTTGGGCTAATTATATTTTAATGTATGGTTTTTAATAAAAAAGTTTACCAAATTGGTTTTCAATTATTTTATCCTATTTAATGAATATTTTATTAGATTTTTCCTAGGCTTGCACACACTTGTGCATGTTAACTAGGGTGTTAATTTGGGGTTTTGACATGATTAGCAACATGGTGAGCTAACCGTTCCCTAATCTAGTCTTAATAATCTGTATTAGGTGCTTTTGGGTTTTAATTGGGTATGGTTGTTTTTAAAATAAAATGAAAAAGGATTTAAAATTTGACTTTCTTGTTGACTTTGGGAGAGAGAGAGAGAGAAAGCATGGGGCTTCATGGCCCAAGCCATGCCTCATTAATGAAGTGAGAGAGAGTGAGAAGGGGGGGTTGATTTGTTTTCCCTCATTACTCTCATTTCCATCATTGCTCTCATTCTCTCACTCTCAAACACACACACACACACCAGCAGAAACTTCAGCAGCAGCAAGCAACTCCAGCAGCAGCAACAACAGAATAGCAGCATCAGCAGCAGGCAGTAGCAGCAGCATCAGCAGATAGCAACAGCAGCAGCTGTAGCAGCAGCAGCTCCAGCACCTTGCAGCAGATCTTCTTCCTCCATACACTTCTTCTCCTGCTTCATAGGGTTCCATAGGGTATATTTTCTGAACCCAATTCCCTTTCTTGTTAAGCTTGTGTAGATTTAGCTTCGGTTTGTGTTAAATAGTTAGTTTTGTGCTAATCAAGGTGATTTATGTGGACTTTTGATTAAGTGATGATTTTGTTGGTTAACCCTACCTATTTAAGTGTTATTAGGGTCACTTTAACTGAATTTAAGCCCAGGTTTCACTAAAATACCATAGGGTTTTCATTTGTGTGCAAATTGGTGTTTTTAAGCGATATTTTGGCATTCTGTAATCTGCTTTTGACCCGGACCCTTCAGGATAAAATTGAGGACACTGGAGCATGCACACTAGGTCTAGAACACACCACCAGAACACGAACCCTCCATTCCCAAGTCTGGCCACCGATTTAATCCATCTGGCCGCAAATTGCGGCTAGGAAGGGGAGTGGGGTGCTGGGGTTTTGTGTAGGGTGGTCTGCTGTGTTCTATAGTGTTTTGGCATGTGTAGTTTTATGAGATTTGACCTGTAAGAAAATCTGGGACAATATATCATATTTCTAGTTCGTTGTGTTTGCGCGATATGCGCGATACGCGCGATACGTGAGTGGGTTCTGCGATCCAGCGTATCGCGGCGTGCCGCGGTTGTTTTAGACGCGTATTCACACGTTTCAGCGTATCGTGCACACGCGCGTTTAGTTATATATGATTTTAGACGCGTATTCCTAGGTCCAGAACACATCACCAGAACACAAACCCTCCATTCCCAAGTCTGGCTGCCGATTTAATCCATCTGGCCGCAAATTGCGGCCAGGAAGGGGAGTGGGGTGCTGGGGTTTTGTGTAGGGTAGTCTGCTGTGTTCTATAGTGTTTTGGCATGTGTAGTTTTGTGAGATTTGACCTGTAGGATAATCTGGGACAATATATCGTATTTCTAGTTCGTTGTGTTTGCGCGATACGTGAGTGGGTTCTGCGATCCAGCATGTCGCGCTAGTTTTAGACGCGTTTTCACACGTTTCAGCGTATCGTGCACACGCGCGTTTAGTTCACGACGCGTGTTTCTCATTTAGTGTCGATATCGCGTTTTGCGAGATATTTGCTTATATATATGATTTCCTTGTTTAATTTTCAGGTTTGCAGGCGGGGACTACGGACACAGCTACAGGGGGAAACAGGTGGTAGGATTCACCTAGCGTGGAGCGCTGGAGAGTAGATTTAACATCTATAGGGGAATCGCCCGTATGGCGTTATGCGTCTGGGCTAGAATTCTAATACTTGTCTCATATTCTACGTCATTGTTAGAATTGCGCCTTTACCCTATTTACTTAGATATAGTTGTACCGTGACTAGTAGCCGTAGGACACTGCACATATTATTGACGGTTCATGTTGCACGAGCATGGATTGTATGCTACACACACACCGTTAATAATTGCCATGTCACACACAAACCATTATAGATATTATAATACTTATCACATTTGACATTTAGCTACAGTGATACCTTTCTCATATTTTACTTATACCCAGGGGGTATACTACCTCATTTACTTATAGGTAGACACCTATACTTAGTTGTACCTTATTGATTTCGCATACATCTGGTTTCAGCTACATATTTTCCCTTATATGCTCGCATTTCAGATATATCGCACATATTTATTCCTGGATTTGCGCATTGTTATTTGGATTTTACATGATGTTTTCTGGATTTGGGAACCGCGGGAGTTCATGAAATTATGCATTAATTGAAAAACCCGGTTTCCTTGATATGTTATTTGCGCATCCACCATGAGATTTATCGGTTCTGATTATATACTCCATACGAGGAGTGGGTGCCATATGAGGGTACTTGGTGGGGCCCGGTATGGTTCCCTTCGGCAAGATGATCGATGGATTTTGCCGATTGAGCCTGGAGGCGAGCGAGTACCTACCGGTGATAGTACCAATGACTCGGCGGGGATCATGGGGATACCGTTGGGAATCATGTACGTATGGATACGTGGGAAGGCGAGGGTCAGAGCTAGGCACTCATGCTTTCCGGGATAGCGTATGGTACGTGCCTATCAGGATGCTAGTCTTGGTGACGGTATCTGATAGATCGGTATTTCTGTGTCGATGCTTGGCACATTGTTTTCATGGTATTTCTTTTAACACCTTTGTATATATAACAGGAGATTTAGCCGTTGTTATATATACCCTTACACCAATATTAGTGGAGTGGGACGCTAATATATGTGTATTGACCCCATCATATTTATTTCTGCAAATATATATATTTACGATATTAGAATTTTACTTGAGTTTGATTTGGGATATTAGGTGATTCATTGAGATTGGATATCGGATACATATGAGATTACTGATTTGTACATTTGGGATATAGGAGATCTATTCGATATTGTAAATTAAGGAGATATGAGACTTATATGATGTGAGAGCCCAACTTGGGGGCTGATTTGAGGAATTATGGATTTGAGTGTCTTGATGGATTGTGATCCTACCACGATGTCAGGTTTCCGTGGAAATGACATATTTCACTTCATACCTCACACTTATCTATTTATGCACTGTTTCATGTATTAGTAGTACATGTTAGTGTACCCTTCATGATTGCTGCATATCTACATTCTCATACCACTATTGTATGATTATTGCATACTATTGTCATATCATTATTGCTTTATATATTGGTTGTACATGTTAGTGTACTTTCCATTATTCTACATTCATATGACCTGTTATTACTGTTAATCGCATATCTTAGATTCATGCTGTACGTACATGATTGCGATTACCTGCATATGTTATTTACTATTCACGAGTTGGCAACTCACCCTCGTTGTGCCACAGATGTTGCAGGGTGTTCCCCAGAGTAGTCGAGGCAGGCTATTCATCTATCATCTTTTGCCACAGATACCGCATCGACTCACAGCGTGCTGTTTTGCTTAGGTGGGTTTTGGTGGTTATCTGTATTTTGTATTGTACATTCGTTGTATCTTGTACTCTCCATCTACTATTATGCTGTTGACTTAGAGACTTGGTGAGGACGATACTGTATATTATTTGTGGATTTATTGTCTTTTATACAGCTTTATCTCTATTGTCTTTTATTTCTTCGCTACGGCGTCGTATATTTGTGGTGGTGATCATTTTCCTCCTTTGGGTGTGTATTTGCTCCTGTTTGGGATGCTTTATTTATCTTTATCTGTTGTACCCATTTTGGGGTTAGTTTTTGCAAAGGGGGTGCTGCCAAAATTTTTAAAGAAAGGAAATTGGACTTTTAAAGAATTTGGGTTGCGATTTCAAATGTTTCAAAAACTTTTATTATCTTTTCCGTATTTTCATGGTTTAGATTTCTGGGTTTTGGCTTTCTTTTACTGCATTACGTCTTTTGGCGTTGCGTAGTATTAGGGCCGTCACGTCCCAATTTCGGGTCGTGACAACGGTGACCTTTCATTTCTCTTTTAATTCTCATATTGAATGCATATATTATGATAGATAATTCACCATTACATCATCTTTATTTGTCCTCCTCTTTCTTTTTCTTCCTCACATTTTTCTATTTCTTCCTTCTCCCTCTTCACCTAGAGTCGTAGAAGAAGAACACAAAGAAGTTTTCAAGAAAATTCCGCTAGTAACGCGAGATTATCGGTGGATAGACAAGCCCGATGACAATACCGGCTTGTGTATGTAAGTCCCTTCTCTCTTTTCCACCCTCCATCTCCTTCTCTCTACCTTTCTCTTGTCATATTGTCATGAAAAAACTATCCTTATCATTTCATAGTCCCTAAATAATTAATTAAATGGATACATATATAAATAATGAACACACACAAACATACACACATATATAGTTTGTAAAGTTTTTTTCATTACTCTCAATTCATTTGTTAAGATTTCATAGTGACCAATTAGGATTGCATCGTTTATCGTTGTAGTATTTTAAATTACTTTATTTAAATTTTTGTAAAAAAAAATAAAGTTACGAATAAATACCATGATTTCCTCATTCTCACAAATGACATATCAATACTTTTATATTTAAAATAATTTTTAGAAATTAATTTTTACTTCTGGAAATTTCTAGAAATTTACATATGATAGAATATATTATTTTCTACATGATGTAAAACTTTTAGATCGAACCGCATAACAGTTTAGGAATTACATCATTTTTATTCACTGTTTGTAAAACGGAAAACTGTATTTATTGGTCAACTTCTTAGACACATAATTTGGTCTACCAATATCCAAATTGAGAAAACTTAGGTGTTTTAGATATCTACATTGAATGATCTAGAATTTCTTATTTTTAAGTTTTTACTGAAAACTGACGTAAAATATAGAAAACTGCGTTACAATATTAAGCGACGAATCTGGAATGAATCTGTCTTGATTCACACACTGTTTTTAAATTGGACATAACTCAAACACCCGATGTCCGTTCGTGACAAAATTTAGATGTGTAGATGCATAATTGATAGATATATAATTTTATGTATATTATATTACTTATAAATGCATGAAATAATCCGATATAGGCTTTACAATACAATATATAGTTGCTGTCCAGAAATCTGAATTTCTGTTTTAAACGCTGATATTAATATGATCATAAGTAGAGCTTCAGAAATCCAAATCGCGCAAATATTGATGTTTTAGATAACTAAATCAAAAAACCTACAAATTTATAATAATTTTTGTAATCTGAAACCCGATAGAAGTTAACTAAAACAGCGTTTTAAAAATACGTGACGGTGCTGAACAGATTCTGATCTGTTTTGCGCGACGATACGAAAACATGTATATCTCTCAAACCGATAGTCATATTTAGGCGAGACTTGAACACACGTGTGCATAACACTTAAGGATATATTTTCATTTATAGTCTGATTTCAAATTACTTGATTAACTATTCGTACATATCACATATTTACAACATTGTTTTGGACGTTACTTGTATACTTATCTCATATCATATTCTGTGATTGGTTATTTATTTTTATTTATATGACTTATGATTAAATCATTACATATTAGAATTGACTTGATCTTGACATGACTCAATCATGAATACTTGAACCCAGTATGTACACTTGAACCAACTTGACTCGAATCATGAATATATAATGACCTGACATAAACACTTGACATGCCTACATGAACTCAATCTTGAAAACTTGATATTATACATCACCTTTTGTATTCATGGATTTGAGCAAGACTTGGAACTGTAATTATAATTTTAGAAGCGCGGGGTGTTGGGGGTAGTTTGAGTATGAATCCAACGGAATCTCATGAGTCCCATTAATACAAATCATGTTGATGTGGTACCGGGCTGGAACGGTACAAATCATGTTGCTGTTGTACCGGGCTGAAACGGTACAAATCATGAATTCACGAATGAGGGCCCGTGTTTCCAAGCCCCTGGATGATAGCCTGTTGGGTTTGGAATACTTCAATAACAATTGAAGTCCCGCTATTTTGGGCCCGTAATTCCTTACCCCTGGATGATAGCCTTGGGTTCGAGAATACTCTTGAGATTGGTTGACATTCACATTTCAACTCACGTTAGTTACTTTTACCATTTTAGAGACCTTTTAGGACAATTACAATCACTTCATGTTCATTATACCTACACTCCACAACCATGTTATACTTGTTTACTATGCTCATGTTACATTTCCATGCTGATATAGTTGACATACATATTACCATGTATGCTACTATACTTGTTTACATATTCATGATTTATATCCATGTTATACCATATATCATATTACACCATGCATTTCATTTATATACATCACACCATCCTTTTGGGGACTTATCGAGCTTTAGTTCGCTGACGGGCATTCTACCCACTTCTTTCTTTCTTGGAATGTTCGTCAGGTGACATTGGGACAAAGAAGATAGAAGTGGTCGAAAAGGAGTACAACCAGTTCGCATCACAAACAGACGTATAGTTTCATTCAGCTTTTCATTTCATTTCACCTTATTTATGTATGCCTCCTTGTTAAGGGTTATCATATTATCATATCTTATATTCAGATATTTTGTCAATTGTGAATCTTGAATTTAATAAATTAAAGTTGGATTTCATTCTTTTGTTTATTCTTGTTAGTTTATATTGCTTATATACGCTTAGCGTATTAACTTCGAGAAAGGACCTTCTCAGAATAAATACGTCGCGGACTTGTCATGTGCCGTTACCGCTCTTTTGGGAAGCGGGGTGTGACATTTACGAGCATAAATGGATCAAAGGATTTGTAGTCGTTCAGATGTGGGATGACCAGGATATTTAATCCGTTGTGGCACTCCGATACAAGATCGATGAAATTAATTAGCTTCTTCCGATGGATCTTGCTTAGATCTGGTGCAAGTCGCTCGAGAAGAGATCGTGTAGTAAGTTTTCCTCCGACGAATTAGGATGAGTTTTCGAAGATAAGCTTAGCCAGATTCTTCTACAGAGTATTAGAGGTGCCGAATTCGTGTTTTTGGAAGTTTTATAAGACTCCGAGCTTAGTCATAACCAAGTATGACTTGCAATTCGCATGATTATCGTGATACGCTCCTTAAGTGATTGATATTGGAGAGCAATGGGACAAGAGATTGGTGCGAAGTTTCAGTGGACAGTTGTTCTTCACCGTCGATATTGATGATTTGATGCATATGCAGAGGCGCGTATGGCCACACTTTCAAGGAAAACCTATAGGAATTGGCAGTTGATACGAAAAAGAAAGAGAATTCAGTAATGAGTGCTAGTTCCGGGCAGGCTAGATAGCTGAGATCAGCAGGTGACTTGAAGGGGTTCTTTCTAGAAGTTGATAATAAGTAAGATTAGACCCAGGATCAGTTATTGGCACACAAACAGAGGATTGAGATTTCCGTCTTCGACATGTGGCGTTACAAGAGACTGGACTACTGGTCAAGAAGATGTGGTGAGAGGTATCAGCAATAGGACGGATGGTGTCATTGTTCCTCACCGGACGATTGTATAAAGAAGCCATGGTATTAGAGGTCCGCAAGAAGAACCAGAATTCAGAGACAGAGAATGTTAGATCGTGGCAGACGGCAAGTAGTAATCCTTGCTATGCCATTTCCGGGTGAATAAACACCTTTCGATATTGAAGAAGTTATACTTCAATGTCATTTGATTTCGATTTACGTTTTTATGATCCAAATATTTTGTCTTCAACATTGAAGAAAGGACAACTCAACGTCCGTTATTTTGACATATGTATTTTTGAGGATTTGAGGGTCACATAATGTTGTGTGCACACCAGGTGGACTTGTTCATGATTTTCTTGCAAGGTGACTGCACTCGATTGGAGTGTTGTGTACACCGGATGCACAAAAATGATATTTTCCGTGCACATCAGATGCACATGATTAAGATATTATATATATATATATATACACTCTAGGTATACTCGGTAAGGTTTCGTGCACACCAGTTGCACATTTTGATTTTTGTACACCCTGCTGCACTTGGATTTGATTTTGTGCACCCCGATGCACTTGATACTATTTTTTACACTTTTTCTCCATGTACAGTGGATGCAGTGGATATCATTTCATGCACGCCTGTTGCACTTAGCGCTGTTTTGTTTTCTTGCACACCGTGACGTGTGGCTTGAGATTTGCATGCAAACCGTTAGGATTGATTTGTTTTCATGCTTGGCACTTGATAGGATATGTTATCGATTTGATTTCTATATTTTCGCTTGGTCATGTGCGACCGATATTGCACTACTAATATGGCATTGATTGTGTACTTGGTATACACAACGGTTATTGTATTTGGTATTCTATATCATAACTAATGTAATTCTCATAGCAATCGCTAGAGTTATAGTTATGCGAATTTACATCCTTTGAGTTTCACGCACACAGTTGCGTTATTTTACGTTTTAGCTCGTATGGGACTTTGGAGTTCTATTATATTGAGCGGACGATGTATTTTAAAATTTTGGACCCCGACAAAATGATTTGAAAAGAGTTGATTTATTGAGAAAAATGTTTTATGATGGGGGTTAAATTTAAATTCGGGGACTGAATTTCATTAAGAGATTGTAACATTTTGGAAAATTATAAAAATTAATTTATAATTTTAAATATAAAAATAATGAGTTTATAAAAGTGATATCACATACAACTTTTGGTATCGGAATTATATCCGTAAAAATATAGTTATTTCAGTAAATATGAATAAAAGTGTGTGATGTCATAAAAATGATATTTTAATTATTTTAACATGACATTGTATTTTTCATTAAGCTAATGATATTTAAGTGATAGATTTATCATTTCATATCTTTTATTTTACATGGATTTAAATTGTAAAATGGAATTAAAATGTAGCATGAAAGGTTTTGATAATTGATAATTCATTTAAAAGATTGATATATTTTAACCTAGGCTAAACCCTCACAATACCACACCCTCAACCATGCTCAACTCCCTCCACCTCCTCCTTCTTAACTTTACACCTCCTCCTTCATAATTGACACATCCTACTTCACCATGCCACCTACATCTCACAACTCTCCACTTCATGCTCTCTCTACACAACACAGCACATACACTTAGTGAAATTCTTAAGCCTTCCTCAAACTGAACCATATGTTTATTCAAACTCCAAACAAAAATAATTCTAAGTGTTCATCACATCCAAAGAGTAAAACCTTGATCCGCTCCTCAAAGTTGTGCACATCATCAAGCTAGAGCCTCTACAAGACCTTGATGCTTCCACACACACTTCTTGAGCAGGATTTCCTTGTACTACCACTCTATAGGTATATCCCCTTCCTTCTTTGTATATGCGATTCTGTTTAATAGCTGATTTTAGTGTGCAGTATAGGAAAACAGTGTATTTTGTGATATTTAGCCTACTGTAATTGAATATGAAACTAATAGGTATAACCACTAGAAAAAATAGTAATACCATAAGTATAATAAGACCACCAGGAGACTTCACTTAAATCCCAAGCCCTTAACTCCATGATTGACCCGGCTACTTTCATCAAATTTCCGATGTCGCCGACCCCCCTAAGCTTTTTGGTGTTGGTTTTTCTTCTGTGGCTTCTTTTAGGTATTTTATGATCTATAGTATTATTTGATTTGTCCCAAGATGTATACAGAGAAATCTGGAAGTGATTTGTTAAGGTTTTATCAAGTTTCCGATATTCCGATATGGGTTTTTTGTATTTATGTACTGTGCTTGAACTGTTAACGTTTGTACGTTAACAACAGGAATATATTATCGTTTTTGGGTTAAGTATGCTGTAAGTTCTAACCTATGGGTAACTATTTTGTTGTTTTGAATTTTGATATGTTATTTACGTCGATATTATATAATTACGATTATAGATACGATCGCGAAGGTTTTCGAAACGGAGTTGGCGGACATAGCAGCGTAGATTTCAGCGAGCTCAACACGTTGGTGAGTAGATTTATATCTATAGGGGAAATCGGGTGGATGGCATATAGAACCTCCGCAACCTTATACATATGATACTATGATATATAGTTAGTTCTTTTGTGTTTATTTAAGTTAAAGATATTGAAATCATGTTGCATTTAGTGTATATTCATGTGCATAAAGTGTTATTGATGGTTTGGTGGATTGATACGAGGAATCATACCGTACTTGCGATAATGAGATTTGTATGCCGAATAACGTCCAAGTTTCCTTTAGACTCATAAATTAATGTTTTATTTCATTTTAGAACGTTAGACTTGAGTGAGCTATACTCTTGTAAAAACTAACGATTCGTTTCCCTTTTTGATGATAAAAGACAAGGATGCGATGCCAATTTCCAAAACAAATATCTATTTTCAACCTAAGGCAGCTTGCTCATTTCAAAACCAACGTTTCGTTTCATTTTCAAAGATAATGGTATAGCTCTTAACAATTTGTTACATTTATTAGTTAAGTTTAGATTTACTTTACATGTTCGCGTTATAATTATCGATGTTATACGTTTCTGTAATACGAACACTCTGATAAAACACTGCACAACTACCAATGAGTATTATGTTGCACGAGCATATACGCATATATTACACTACACCTCATTGGTACTGCCATGTCACTGTAGGAACGTTATGCTATGTAATGCGTATGTAGATATTGATATGAGTATGCTATTACACTTTTAGAACACTTGCACAAATACTAATGATTGCCATGCTACACGAGCACAGACGCATATGCTACACTACACATCATTAGTATTGCCATGAAATAGTAGAATTGATATATTTGTGCCAGTATGAATTAATTATGTAATCTTCCTTTATTACCTGTTGGGTATTGCGAATACCAGTATCATGAGTATTCATATTTGATTCTTATGAGTTTTCAGGATGTTTTACTTTTGATGATAAATATCAGTGGTATGCGACGCTGTTATATATGTATATATATAAGATATCATCAAAATGATCTATGCAAGTATTCTTATTCTTTACTTGTTATCTTTGGATATGATGAGTTGATGTCCACCATGAGTCGTTTTTATATTTTTTTTACTCCGAACCGAGTGGGGGGGGGGGTTATATGGTTACAGATTTCAACGTTATCCAGACTGAGTGTGGAGGGATATACAATCGGATACATAGTGGACCCGGTCGAGACCGAGGGGAAAGATAGCTGCATGTGAGGCGGGGAGACTAGCGAGGATACTCGATACCGGAGATTGAGATGAGCACGGCAGATATCCAGGGGATACTGACTGGGGTTCGATTGGGCATGTTGGATATCCAGGGGATACCGACCGGGGCCAGGGATATCGGGTGCCGATCATCTATTGAGATGGTATCAACGGTATCTGCATTTGCGTGTCGGTGATGGACACGAGAGATTTGAGGATTTGCGTGTCGATGATGGACACGAGGGATTTATGATTTCGGGTGTCGATGCTGGACATCCATATATATTGATATGTTGCTATCATGAGGTAACCAGTTATATTATAGTTAATGTAGCTGACCAGGACTGATTTGAGGGACAGTAGCTGCATATCTTTTTCGGACATTCGCATACATAAAAAGGGAATTCGAAAACAAGCTATAGTCTCATTATTTTGATATGTCTGATATGACACTGGGATCTTTAAATTGTGAACCTCTTAACATTTTTCATCAAAACAGCAGGACGTAAATCTTAAGTAAGATACCTGTTATATTTCATACTATCGCGTCTGCTTTTATGACTTGACATATCTATTCAGCGGCTATTTAAAAGAAGAGGTTTATATATATATATATATTCGGCTAAGTTTGGACTTATACCTAGATATAGGTCATTTGCATTTGATATGTTCTACTTTGGGATCGCATGATAGATAGTGTTACATTTACGATACATATGCATATCATATATTATATTAGTACAGATTATGATAGTACTATACTTATGACCTAAGTATCGTTGTGAATTTCGATTTCTACCTTGTGGTATACTTTTATTCACTGAGTTGGCAACTCACCCCCGTTATGCCACAGCTTCTTGCAGGTGTTACCACTTGGATTATCAGCGGCTTGGGGCACACATCCCTTTCGGTAATTGCTTTGGCAGGTGGGTTACTATCGTATCATACTCACACTTGGTTATTCATATATTCTTGTATCTAGTAAAAACTCCATCAACTTAGAACTGGTATATTTTGGACTTAGAAGCGAGACTTAGAGTTGTGTGTTGTGGGCGTCGTACTCTTGGAGTCGATATTTTTATATTGTTGATTTTGTTTCTCTTTTCTTCGCCATTGTGCGTCATATATTGTTTGCTTGGTTACTCCGCCGTGTGGGTATGAAAGCTAGTGTTAGTGTATATGCCCTAGGGGCCATTGTTGTATCATACTAGCTTATATGTTACTTAATGGAAGCTTGGGATATTCACAGTTATACTAACAGTCTTGCTAAACATGGTAGTATGCTGTAAGTGCACGGCAGCGCCCCGGTCGTCTGAACGAGGCCAAAATGCGGAAACGATACTTTTCTTTAACTTTTAAAACTGGCGCTACCGCGTACTAAAAAACCCGGATCGGGCCATTAACCTACTCCTCGCTAACTAGAGAATGGGTAGAGAGATATACCGAGCAATCCGTGTCCTTCGGTCTTCTCGTCGTCATCCCGATCTCCCCGTGGAATCTCCGGTCTTCACCTCCTCGTCGGAAGGGCACCACATCGCCGGGTTCTTTTACGGGCTCCCACCTCTGGACCGAGGCAACTCGGGCATGAAGTTGGCGACTCGACGTGTCCAAGGATGCTGTAAGCTAAGTGTAGAACACAGGGTCTCATGGGGTTACTAGAAGTTTCCATTTTATGAAGGTGGAGGAATGAACAATGGAAATGAGCTTAGAATTTTTGGTGTAAGCAAAAATGAGAACAAGAATTTCCCACACCAAAAATTAATCCTTCCCTCACCAAGAAGTGGCCGGCCATTTCTATTGAGAGAGGGGAAAAAATACAAGGGAGAGAAATGGGTGATGATGAGGAATAATCATCACCCCAAAGTCAAAATCAATAACCCATCACTCAACCATCTTATAAAGTAAATCATGATGAACTAAAGAATTCAAAGGAAGTAAGAACCATCATGAAGCAACCATTAACAAGAAACACCGTCCAAATTGCTAATTTGCACATTTGCAAATAAGCCCTTCCATACCAATTTTCAGCCAAGGAAAGAAACAAAGGAAAGTGGCCGAAACGGAATGCAAACCGGCAACTTCAGAAAAACGATCCCGTAATAAATTACAGGAAAATCCCACGACTGTATATACATACCCGCATTTGTATTCCGACTGAATACAAATGCAATGAGACAGAATCTACACTATACAATACTAGGATCTGGCTTAAACCAAAGCCCGCTAGTATTATCCGTCCGATCATGATCCGTGCAATACCGCACGTATATGATCGAACCCTGCCATATCTCCATACAGCCTCTACAGCGTTTCGCCCGAAACTTGAGAAACTGTCTGTGAAGGACTCTAAAGACTCGTCAATATTTTGGCTGTGGATTTAACCACTAGCATGTCAGAGGTATTAGCCATACGTAACGGGCTACCAAGTATTGACCAAAAGGGACGTCGATGAGAGAACTCATCCTGACACCCTACTGAGCCTATCAGTGACAATATCCGTACAGTCCGGTCCGTTAGTCTATGAGCATCGCATGGCGGGCCTAGGGGGTTGGTAAAAGTCAGACCCCTAAAAGAGGTACAAGTCGTGTCGAAGTGTAGCCCAGAACACCCTGAGATACTACTGGAATACCTACCAGCAAATCTCCTGCCTTGGCCAAGGACTTCGTGCAATGGCTCTCCTAGACACAGCGCGACCTCACCCCCAATACCGGGAGAGACGAACCACTGCAGATTCGCTCACTGCCTCCATGTGGCTCGGAACTGTACCCAACTAAAACCTGTTTGCACGACTCCTTTGAGTCGTGGTAGGGTAGTAATCAAAGTACAGTAGGAACTCACATGAGACAAATGACGATCTCAGGTCGATGAACTAACCTGTACACATGTCACCAGGGAACTGCTATCTGACGTCAGGTATAAGACCAACTAGAATATTCCCGGCGAGTCATGTTCGGTGTACTCATAACCCAATGAGCACCTGTATACATCTTAGGTGAACCAACTGACACCAGTGGCTTGTGAGACCGGCCACCGCCCCTCGTCGGGGTCTCGACTGTATACACTAGTCTATTCTGGAGTATCGATGCCTTGTCTCGAAAACACCCACGACTAGGGACCTTTTAAGGATGTGCTTATAGACCCCAGCTCCCACGTATATGATCTCCATCAAACTGCTGGCCGTCAAGCAAGAATCTTAAGGGCTCTATCAACGCGCAATAGTGACATGTAAGGTCACCTAAAGCAATACACGATGATAAAGATAAACCATATAGCATACTATCATCTTGAGTAAGACTGTCCTACCGGCATAGGTCCTCCCTCAATCATTGTAATCACGTGCCTGTGATCCAATAATTGACTCTGAGGGCACTATATCCAACAATCTCCCACTTGCACTCAAGGCTAATTATTGCGATGTCGCATACTCACGGCCCGTGTGATACCGAACGCCCAACTCCTCTACTAATCAGTCTCACAAAACCCGTTTGCGAAACTAATGCGTTCGAGGAATAGCCTCAGTGAGTGGATCCGCTCTGATGTTTCTTTCTATGTCTCTCTTTATCTCAAGTTCGCGGAGAAAGCCATCTCCCGAAATGAGCAATACCTGTCTTAGAATATGTCTGGATATCTGATGGGACCTAGCTCATAAATGAACTCCAAATCCAAACTTCTTAGACTGTATCATCAACTGAACATAATCAGTATCCTGCGTAATGCCTCCCTCAGTGTCCGCTTGGATCACCTGTCCAAAACACTGCCCCTCGTCAGAGGGAAAACTATAACTCTGACAGTCACTCTGTCATCCAGGTCACCTTGAAAGCCTGGAATGATAACTGTCTCCGGAATGAGGCTGTCGTTATCATATCCCTAGAACATCCACTTATGTTCTAAAACTGCTTCCGAATGTTTCTCCAGGATTGGATCAATATCAACTTATTCTCCAGGATTGGATCAATATCAACTTATTGCAGCTAGTGCAAAAACATCTGGTGTGGTACTTGACATCTCATGTTTGACTCAATTGCCTAAGCAAGTGATCTGCCAATCATGCACATACCTCTCCCCTTTAGTCTGTAAGACACCTTTAGAGAGGGTGACTCCATTACCTGCAGGTACACTACCGTGCCTGGAGTCGTCCATTCTAAATACTCTTAGAATGCGGTCTAAGTACCCAGATTGGGACACTTCCCAAATCTAGATCTAAAACCATAGTTCTAGTAACCAGAATATCTGATATAATATCCAAGTCCTATGTGGAGAAACCTACTGTGTGACAACCAAAATATAACCGATCGTAGTATAGGAATTTCATTTCCTACTCTGTGTATGTCATCCAAATACCAGGACATTACACCCTACTACCTTCTTGACAGATCCATCCCCTATTCTGATGAAGTAAAACCTATGACTGTCTCATCAGAAATAGATGATCTATATCCGCTATATTTGCTTTAGTCTATAAATAGACATAAGCCACTTGTCCACTATACTTCCGCTGCTCGCACTGACTACGACAACCCTCTGGCAGAATCATATACACATGCACTTCTAAAGCCTGTTTAGAATGACTCTATACTCATCCTCCTGCCGGGTCTCACAGTCTGGAACAACAGCAATGGCAAGTCTGGGTAAACAAGAACCTCCCTGTCACCGTCTTTGAGCATACCGAAGTACCTCTCGAGTGCCTGAGGTTACCCACCATATCTGCGGAGTGGCTAATGGAATGTCAAACCAGATTGAATCTTTAGGTTCTTATCAAATTTTCAGTAATCGTTTGCGGTTCTGGAATCACTTCCAGTTCTACCATCTCCCACTTCTGTTTTCTGAAAAATTCATTTTACTTAAAACTGTGGTGAGTCTAGAACAATATCACTATTGATCTTCCAGATGGTAGAAAGTCAACCTTCGTCATAGCCTGGGTCAACCCACAAATAGCCATTACAGAAACGTGCCTTGAGTTATCCAGAGTCTGGTTTTAAGCATAAGCCGGACAACTCTCCGTACCTTAACATCGTTAAGATATGAACTGTTCTATGTCCAATATAGAAACAGAGGCACTGATTTAATTGGAACCAGATTCAAATCATGCAGCTGCCTCCAGTGCATGTCAACTAAATGGAAGGAGGCCGATCAGCGTTACTCAACTTAAGAGTGCTTCCAATTATAAGTAACCTGAAAGAGAGGCAAGTTCTCTTAAAATCATTACTATCAACTGAATACCATACACAAGTATCTACATCTTCGATCACCTTGAAGAATCCTGATACTTGCAATACCTGGTTCTCTACTTTATTCATATACCTATAACTAATCAAAACTTGGACCTTGTATTTTTACGAAACACATGTCTAAGAACTAGAGATGTCACAAGTAAACAGAATATAGTACGAGGACCATCCCCTCTGTCCTAATGGACACTGGACAATATACAATACTCTGTATAAGTTCCCTGAGTTTAGTAACTCATTCACTGTGTGTCGTAGGTTGAAAATTGTACTTATGGTTAAGAAGAATTACACCGCTGTTTAATGCTCCTTACCTAACCATCCACTGATATAGGTAAATGTCATAGACATAATTTCAAAAAAAGTTATATCTCACTCTATAAAGATAGACGTACAGATATGTCAATTTGAAATTGGTGCATTACAACGGATATTCAAAACCAAATATTTGCCGTCCGGCAAACAGCCTAGGCGATTTCCTCAAATTTCACCAATTACAACGAATTCCGATATAATGAGGATGATCACCTAATTTCCAATAACTTACTCCCACTCATCATCTGTAAAACCATACAGATGTGAGAATCATACCTGGTAAATACATACCTTGGAGCAAGGGCTAATTGGGAAATCAGTTTTCTTTTAACAGTACACAGTGAAATTGAAACATTGAAATGTTTCGTAGAGGTATCCGGGTATTCCTAGTAATGTCTCTACCATTATCCTGATTCACAACTGTAACCGTATATTTCTTTGCCATCTCTCCACATCCCTTCATATGTCTTTAGTCATTACCTTCTGTACACCCTCTTAGGCTAAATGGTTTTCTTCCTTCCCTACCGTTCGGCACCAGCCTATGGTTTGGAAGAAGACTATCCAATAAGCGTAATGGGTGTACTGTCCTAATCCTAGGAACACTCGCAATGCGAGAGAAGGTGAGGATAAAAGACAACCGAATAAACCTTATTCCTATTTCTCCTGAACCAGAATCCATCCCCGAACTGGAACAAGTTCCTTTCGAGTTCGTATATAACCATACGATGGAGTATCCAATAAACTGTGGATTTTCGTAGTGATACGGAGTGTCCTGGAGAAATACAAAGGTGAAGTGGGAGTGGTAATGAAATACTTGGTTTGGTCGTGAAGAGCAGTCGCAATTTACTTTGCCCTCCTTCTAATCCCTTTATTTGTCTTTACATAATACCTTTTGTACACCATCGTTAGGCTAATTGGTTTTCTTCATTCCCTAGCGGTCGGCACCTGCCTATGGTTTGGAAGAAGACTATCCAATTTGCGTAATAGGTGTACTATCCCCTAATCTAAGGGGCACTCACAACTTGAGAGAAAGTAAAAGGAAAAGACAACCGAATAGTCCTATTCGTTTTCTCAAGAACCGGAAACCATCCTCGAATAAATTCCTTCGAGTTCGTATATAACCATACGATGGTTTTATCGAATGGAAGTGGATGTTCGTAGTAATACGGGGTGTTCGGGAGAAAAGGGTAAAAGTAGGAGTGGCAATGAGGTTTGCAACTCTGACAATCCAAAAGTCAATGTTTTAAGAAGGTTCGGTTAATCTTGGTCACTGAGTCATAGTCTAGGGTCGGGCCATGGTCGCTGCTAAAGAGAGAGAGAAAAGAAACACTCAGCGTGCACTCTAACCTAAATCAGAATGGTTACCAATTTATCTAATCAGGAAACCTCCCACTATACCGTCAAATTCTCCTCCAAACATGAAAGAAGAATTAGTCGGGATCACCCGAGGAGTAAACCAACTCATCAGTGGGAATCGGGATCCAACTATCATCGCATGATAATGTGATGGAATCCACTCACGTTATCACACTCCAGAAGGTATGCGCACATCTGGCAAGTTTCAGTTTCTTTAGAAACTCCTGATGTGATTTTTACCCCATGCTCTTATGACCTTGGCGAAGGTCAACAAATCATAAGTCACATGTAAAGTTCTACCCGTCATTTTCCAGGTTAATTTGAACCTACCCGTACCTACCCTTGACTTTAGGCAACAAGGCAGTACAACTGTCCCAAACCAACGCATCTATCTATGCAGCAGAAAGGTAACAAGCGGCTACCATACACTATGCCTTGACGAAGGCCAACAAACATAGCATGAATACTACGTGCTACCCGTCTGAAATGATGGAGGGCTACGAACGGTTTTTGGCGAAAAACCTTTAACGTAATGAACTTGATATCGTTGAAGGAACCGGATAGCTTTTATAAAAATATAGTGGAGAAATCCTTTGCTAAAGAGGTCTTTCCCGGTGAAGGGATCTCGGCTCTTTCCCCGTAGAATGAGGTGCAGGATATTCCAACTGAATACCACGATGCAAAGCAAAAGCAATCGGCTATAGTGAAGTTATTACCCTGACGCAAAATTTTGTCCAAGGGGTCACTCCCGGTGAAGGGATCTCGGCCCTTGCCTCGTCGACTGAGGTGCTGGATATTCATAACCGAATACCACTGTGCAAACCAAAAGAGAACGTCCTTGCAATAACAGCTTTTTGAAAAATGTTCCAACAACATCAGAATAGATTTGTTTAGCTTGCATTGATCCGAATAAATGCAGTCCCATCAATTGATCACACCAATAAAGAATGAAAATACGATGTATGTATATGCCATCCGCATTCGCCACTGGGTCCCGTCATTACCCGTTAGGTTACTTAACTAACGACAGAGCGGGGACTGGACTAGCGCGGATGCAAAACATATACAACATCTACTAGTATATATATATATCAATATATAATATTCGCTCAAAGCGTGATAAAATGCAACATCAAAGAAATGTAATAAGCATCACAGAACAATACAGATATCTGGGATCCCCGTATTTCATATAGCCGCTACTGAAACCCGACGTTCCCCTGGTCGTGTGGATAGCCTGTGCAATGAAATCCTAGACCCCTACGGGCGCGGCAAGTTATCCGCCAAAACCTGAAGCGAGGCAGCCCCCTTCAACAACATGAATGGACCACCCAGCACTTCACGGAATCTGGTAACTTGGGCACCCCTCTTTGGGTCAACCTGTACCCTCTAAGAGTGCGGCGAATAGCCCGCCAATTCTAGAGTAATGCCCCCTCCATCTCAACGCCATGAGATGCGGGCCCATTGCCCACTAGAACCCGGCTATCCGTGCACCCCACCGTGGGGTAATCCCAGTACAGAAAGTAAAATATACATACAACGGGTACATCGACCTCAGCCCGGTCGTGCCCCAAAAGAATAATATACAAACATGCAGTGAAGGAAATCCACATGTCGGACGCTCGCCCCGCAATATCAAATGTACATAATAAACCAAACTGTACTACCATTGCATCCTGGCTATCCACCACGAAAAATCCGCAACATCACAGCACAACACAGAATATCAACGTGAATGTCACGTTCGCAAATCCGTCTAAAAGAGGTATAGCAGATAGACAGGATTTACCGATCAAATGACATTCACGGTCGCAGATATAATGTAAATACTGTGAACTAACATGTTAAAAATTTTCGATCGACTAAATTTCTCGAAGTGGACCCCAAGTACTACTGTAGCACTCAAAGAAAATCTAGGCCCAAACAGAATATACCAAAACCCCCATTTCCAAGTCCAAGACCCTATGTAAAAATTTGGTGCTACAAGGAGTCACTATGGCCGCGGAACCGCGGCCAATGCATGGGTTTGGCCGCGGTTCAGCGGTGGAACAGTAAAGTTAAGCCACCAAATTTTTGCAGAACTCTTAGAATTGCTTGCACGTATTTTTGCAATGCTCCAAATAATTTTTCGAGCCAAAAAAAATCGACAGAAAACTGATGCACTTGAAATCGCGGTTTTGGGATATTTGTTCGATAGAAGCTTTAAACACGCTAGAGCAAGCTAGATTAGGTTAATGGCGTGGCTCTGATACTAGTATAAGTGCACGGCAGCGCCCCGGCCGTCTGAACGAGGCCAAAATGCGGAAACGATACTTTTCTTTAACTTTTAAAACTGGCGCTACCGCGTACTAAAAAACCCGGATCGGGCCATTAACCTACTCCTAGCTAACTAGAGAATGGGTAGAGAGATATACCGAGCGATCCGTGTCCTTCGGTCTTCTCGTCGTCATCCCGATCTCCCCACGGAATCTTCGGTCTTCACCTCCTCGTCGGAAGGGCACCACATCGCCGGGTTCTTTTACGGGCTCCCACCTATGGACCGAGGCAACTCGGGCACGAAGTTGGCGAGTCGACGTATCCAAGGATGCTGTAGGCTAAGTGTAGAATACTAGGTCTCATAGGGTTACTAGAAGTTGGCATTTTATGAAGGTGGAGGAATGAACAATGGAAATGAGCTTAGGATTTTTGGTGTAAGCAAAAATGAGAACAAGAATTTCCCACACCAAAAATTAATCCTTCCCTCACCAAGAAGTGGCCAGCCATTTCTATTGAGAGAGGGGAAAAAATACAAGGGAGAGAAATGGGTGATGATGAGGAATAATCATCACCCCAAAGTCAAAATCAATAACCCATCACTCAACCATCATATAAAGTAAATCATGATGAACTAAAGAAGTCAAAGGAAGTAAGAACCATTATGAACCAACCATTAACAAGAAACACCGTCCAAATTGCTAATTTGCACATTTGCAAATAAGCCCTTCCACACCAATTTTCAGCCAAGGAAAGAAACAAAGGAAAATGGCCGAAACGGAATGCAAACTGGCAACTTCAGAAAAACAATCCCGTAATAAATTATAGGAAAACCCCGCGACTGTATATACATACCCGTATTTGTATTCCGACTGAATACAAATGCAATGAGACAAAATCTACACTGTACAATACTAGGATCCGGCTTAAACCAAAGCCCGCTAGTATTATCCGTCCGATCATGATCCGTGCAATACCGCACGTATATGATCGAACCCTGCCATATCTCCATACGGCTTCTACAGCGTTTCGCCCGAAACATGAGAAACTGTCTGTGAAGGACTCTAAAGACTCGTCAATACTTTGGCTGTGGATTTAACCACTAGCACGTCAGAGGTATTAGCCATACGTAACGGGCTACCAGGTATTGACCAAAAGGGACGTCGATGAGCGAACTCATCCTGACACCCTACTGAGCCTGTCAGTGACAATATCCATACAGTCCGGTCCATTCGTCTATGAGCATCGCATGGCTGGCCTAGGGGGTTGGTAAAAGTCAGACCCCCAAAAGAGGTACAAGTCGTGTCGGAGTGTAGCCCAGAATACCCTGAGATACTACTGGAATACCTACCAGTAAATCTCCTGCCTTGGCCAAGGACTTCGTGTAATGGCTTTCCTAGACACAGCGTGACCTCACCCCCAATACCGGGAGAGACGAACCCCTACAGATCCACTCACTGCCTCCATGTGGCTCGGGACTGTACCCAACTAAAACCTGTTTGCATGACTCCTTTGAGCCGTGGTAGGGTAGTAATCAAAGTACAGTGGGAACTCACACGAGACAAATGACGATCTCAGGTCGATGAACTAACATGTACACATGTCACCAGGGAACTGCTATCTGACGTCAGGTATAAGACCAACTAGCATGTTCCCGGTGAGTCCTGTCCGGTGTACTCATAACCCAATGAGCACCTGTATACATCTTAGGTGAACCAACTGACACCAGTGGCTTGTGAGACCGGCCACCGCCCCTCGTCGGGGTCTCGACTGTATACACTAGTCTACTCTGGAGTATCGATGCCCTGTCTCGAAAACTCCCACGACTAGGGACCTTTTAAGGATGTGCTTATAGACCCCAGCTCCCACGTATATGATCGACATCATACTGCTGGCCGTCAAGCAAGAATCTTAAGGGCTCTATCAACGCGCAATAGTGACCTGTATGGTCACCTAAAGTAGTACACGATGATAAAGATAAACCAGATAGCATAATATCATCTTGAGTAAGACTGTCCTACCGGCATAGGTCCTCCCTCAATCATTGCAATCACGTGCCTGTGATCCAATAATTGACTCTGAGGGCACTATATCCAACATATGCTACTTGGTTTATTTCTATCTAAATACGTGTATATGTTAGCATATCGAGAATACATATTGATAGAGCCCTTAGGATCTTGCTTAACTACCACTGTTGTGATGGCAATCACACTAGTGGGGGATGGGTAGTCTACAAGTACATCCTTTTTCAGGTCCCTAGTCGTTGGATTATCGAGACAGGGCATCGATACTCCGGAGTAAACTAGTGTGTACGCTTCTCATCCCAGTTTGGGAGATGGACTGTCCCACAGCCATCAGTATGTTGTACTGGATATAGTATACATGTGCTCGTTGGGTTACGGGTACACCGGACAGGACTCGCATAGAACTGTTGGTTGGTATTATACCCGTCGTCAGTTAACAGTTTCCAGGTGACATGAGTACAGCATAGTCCGCAGACTTGACACTGGTGCTTCGCCTCGAGTGTGTTCCCACTGTTCTTAGATTGCTACCCTACCACGGCTTAAAGGAGTCGTGCAAACAGGTAGCAGTTGGGTGCAGTCCCGAAGCACTTGGAGGCAGTGGCGATTAGATAGGATTCGTCTCTCCCGGTATTAGGAGTTGATATCGCGCTATGTTTGGAGAGCCATTACGCAAAGTCCCTGACCAGGGCAAGCGAGATATACTGGTAGGTTTTCCAGTAGCTTCTTAAGGTGTAATGGGCTTCGCTCCGACACGACTTATACCGCTTTTAGGGGACTGACGTTTGCCGCCCCTAGGCCCGATATGCGATAGTCTTAGACGAACATACCGGACTGTACGGAGATTGTCACATCAGGCTCAGTAGGAGTTTCGGATGGGTTTCCTCTTCGGTCTTCTTATCGACATCTACCTGGGGACCGTTACGTATAGCTAGTGCCGCTTGCGGTCTGTGGTTAAACCCACTGCCAGCGTAGTAGTCGAGTCCTTAGAGTCCCACACAGAGAGTTCCCTACTTCGGGCGAAACGATATAGAGGTCGTATGGTTTTACGACAGGGTTCGGAAAAATACGTGTTTTTACGCACGTACGATGTTCGGACAGTTTATACTAGCGGGCTTTAGATTAAGCCAGATTCTAGTATTGGATTATTGGATTTGTACAGTCTCAGTATTTTCGTGTTTTCACGGATGGGAGGGGCATTCTCGTAATTTATCGAGAAGCTTCTAGAAGATTGATGAGTTGGAGGCTTAGGTGGAATTTGCATTAATTGGATTAATGACTCATGGTGTGATTCATCTAAAGGAGTTAATGATGCATTTATTGATTAATGACTTATAGGATGAATCACACAAGGTGAGTTAATGAAGCATGATGATATTATTATTTTTTATTCATTTAATAAATATCTTATGCTTCATATATTCACAATGAGATATTTTTCCAAGGCAATTCTCGCTCTCACCTTCTCTCTCCTCAAGCTCTCTCTCTTCAAGAACTAACCCTAACCTCTCATGTGTTTAGATCCAAGGGTTAGAAAGACTAATAGATCCCTAATCCTCTTCTATATCCTCTAGGTTGCTTTGATTAGCACTCATAGCCACTTAGTTACCTCAAGTGTGAGGTTAAAGCTTGGAGAAGTAACTCTCGGGTGGATCTTCTATCACATCGAGGAGGCCGACGAGAAGGTGGTCAACGAGAAAAAGAAGGAATTGATTCATTAGGTATAATCATCTATCATAGTAGCTAATCACTTCTATGTTGTTGTTAGTTAGTGTTTAGCAAAGATCCGTAAAGTTAGTCGATGTTAGTTTAAACAAAATGATTGTTTTACCTATTCCGCCTCCCCGCATCATGTGGGGTGTCTAACGTCGACTTACAGTGGTATTAGAGCCTCGCTAAACCATAACTAACATTTTAGCAAAGTCGTTAGAAATTCGATCGAAAAACGAACCCGAAAATACGACGTTTTGACCTAGTTTCTGCCATTTTTAAAACGGGGTCTAAAAATTTTTCAGGGACCCTTAAAAATACAAGCAGGGAATTATATAGTTACTGGAGAAATTTGGGATCCTAACTCGGCCAAACCGCCGCAGAACCGCGGTCGATCCAAAGCGATCCGCCGCGGATCCGCTGCCGAGTTGAAGCTGAGTTAGCCCAAATTTGCACAGTAACTCTTCTGTGTTGATGTTGTATTTTCTGGGATGTTTTGTTTCTGCTCAGGTTTCAGGTGTATAGAGAAATATTTGGAGTAGAATCATTTGTGTTTGCTTGATCGAAATTCTAAGATGTTTGGCTAACTTGATTATATCTGTGATTTGTATAATGTGTTCGTAAACCTCCCCTAACTGCTAGTTTGTCGGTTAGCAGGGGGCTGCACATTTCTGTATTAGTTTTTACTGGTTTGTGTTTGTGGACTTGTTGGATTGTCGTGAATGGATAGCCGGGGATGTGAGACGAGAGTTTCTTTCATTCAAATGTAATTTGTAAATTGTTGTAATATTCTTTTGCGGGGCACATCCTGGTTGAGGTTGTAGTCACCGTTGTATTATTTCATTTACTGTTTTCTGCTCCTAGGATAGACCCAAGATGGGGTGCACAAACTACCGGGTACTCTGAAGTGTTTAGTGGCCTACTCACGTTGTTGAGGGAGATCGCTTCACTTCGGGTACTTGGCGGGTAGTTTTCCATACCCGTAGGGGGTCTAGGGTGGGGTTCTGGCTATTCATCACGACTGTGTAATCCGTCTGTCTTTGCAGGCTCAAAAGGAATGCGGATTCGTAGAAAATCCAATATATTCATCTGTGATCTGGAATGCCTATTATTGCGTCTGACGAATGTATAATATCTATATATGATAGCTATTAGGCGTCACTTATGTTTTACACCCGCGCTAGCCCAGCCTCCGCTCTGTCGTTAGTTAAGTAACCTAACGGGTGAATGACGGGACCCAGTGGCGAATGCGGATGGCATAAGAGGACGTTGTATTTTCGTTGTTTTCTGCAATGATAGGTTAATTGATGGGACACATTATATTAATGCAAAGAAAATAAACGAAAGTTGAATCGTTGGAACAGTTTAAAAGAAACCACTCGGTTATTTTAAAACAGAGGATATTTTTTAAATTGCGGAGTTTTAACCACTCCTTTTAAAAGCTATCAGGTTCCTTCGATCATATCAAGTTCACTACGTTCACGGTTTCGCCAAAACCATTCGTAGCCCTCCGTCATTTCATTTGGGTATTCAGTAGTATTCAAGCTATATATTTTGACCAACGCCAAAGCATGGTGTTTGGTAGCTGCTGGGTATTCATTTGTTGCATAGATAGATGAGCTAGTTTGGGACAGTCGTATTATCATTTGGCCAACATCAGGGGTATGTACGGATGGATTCAAATTAACAAGATAATGATGAGTAGAACTTGACATGTGACTTATGATATTTTGACCAACGCCAAGGTCATAAGAGCATGGGGCAGAAATTTATATCGGGAATTTCTAAAGAAACTGAAATTTACAAAGAGATGCATACCATTTGGAGTGTGATAATTTTGGTAGGATTCCTTCAACTTTATCACACGATAATATTTGGATCCCGATCCTACTGTGAGTATCCGCTACTCATCAGGAGATTCGTCACTTAACGATCAATGCTATAAACCAAGTAGGTATCGAGAAAGGTGTCAGCGGGGCTATGCCCCCAGAGAAAAGAGGTTATTTAATTAAGGAACTTCGCGAAAGCTTCGTAAAATCTCCCTCGAAGTACCGACACCGGCCTGGCTGAACGGTTAAGCAAGTATTGTACGGTAAGAATAGTCCTGACTAGTTCTTCCTTTTTGGTTTGAGGAGGGATTCGAGAAACAGTGGGAAACATCCTGTTTAGGTAAACTAAAAACCACTCTAAACTTGCAAGAGCATCATGCTAAAGTGTTCCCTCTCTCTCTCATTGCAACGACCCAGAACATGACAGGCCTTAAGTTACTATTAGAAAAAATAATATTGACAGGGCCAAACTATAAAGATTGGTTCCGGAATGTTAAGATGGCTTTAACTTATGACAAATTGGTGTATGTCCTTACTGCTAAGGCACCTGCTGTCCCTGGTCCAGATTCTAGTATTGCGGATAAGGAAATCCACAAGACCTGGGAGTTAGATTGCGTGAAGGTCAAATGCATCGTGCTTGCCTCTATGAATAATGAACATCAGAGGAGGCACGAGGATATGGATCTTGAATCCATATTTCTCCACACAAAAGATCTGTATGGAGAGCAATCTCGTATATCTAGATACGAGACCTCGAAGAACTTGTTTCAGTCGAGGCTGGCCATCGGATCATCTGTACGAGAACATGTCCTAAAGATGACTGGCTATATAGAAGAGCTCGCGGACCTCGGGACGACTTTAGAGAACGAGCTCTATACAGACTTGGTTCTTCAGTCCCTTCCTTCCACCTACGCCCAGTTTATTCTGAATTTCAACATTCAAGGAAAAGAAGTTGAACTTCCAGAACTCCTTAACATGTTGAGGAGTGCAGATGGCACCTTGCAGAAAGCAAGGGACATACACACTATGTTTGTTCGCGGTGCTTCCTCTTCCGGGTCCAAGGCAAGGGCCAAAGGAAGGAACAAGAAGGCCGCTACCAAACCTAGAGGAGGTGTTGGTAAGGTGGGAGCTAAGGGAAAGACAAAGGTTGCGGT
Source organism: Agapanthus africanus (assembly GCA_030015575.1). Lineage (NCBI taxonomy): Eukaryota > Viridiplantae > Streptophyta > Magnoliopsida > Asparagales > Amaryllidaceae > Agapanthus > Agapanthus africanus. The sequence goes on along the minus strand of JASDDO010000012.1, from coordinate 457,693,370 downwards.
GCCAGTAGTGGCAAAGGACGAGTGCTTCCACTATCGTAGGAAAGGCCATTGGAAGAAAGATTACAAAGCTAGGATTGACAAGAACCACGACCCGAAGCAAGCTGTGGCTTCGACTTCAGGTGTGTTTGTAATTGAAAATTGTCTGTCAATCAACTCTACTTCCTGGGTATTGGATACCGGATCAGGATCTCATATATGCAATTCATTGCAGGCACTGAGAGACCGTAGAGTGGTGAAGGTTGGTGATATGACCCTCCAGGTTGCTAACGGAGCTAGCGTGGGTGCTATGTCCATAGGGGATTATCACCTAGGATTGACGAGTGGACATATTTTGGTTTTGCGCAACTGTTTTTGTATACCTAGTTTAACGTGTAATATCATATCAGTATCGTTGTTATCAAAAGAAGGTTATGATTTCACGTTTGTAAGCGATGTTGTTAACATCCACCTTAATCGTGGTTTGATTGGGTCCGGTACACTAGATAACGGTATATACGTGCTAAACCAATTACAAATTTTCAATGTCCAGAACACACTAAAAAGAAAGTCTCCAGATATAAATCAGGATTTCTTATGGCATTGTAGATCGGGTCACATCAATGAGACAAGGTTAACTAAGTTACATAGAGAAGGATATTTGGATCCGTTCGAATATCAATCTTATGCAACTTGTCAATCATGTCTCAAAGGAAAGATGACAAAGACTCCATTCACTGGACATGGAGTAAGAGCGAGCGAGCTCTTAGGACTCATACACAACGATGTATGTGGTCCAATGTCTACACATGCAAGAGATGGTTTTTCATATTTCATTACTTTTACGGACGATTCCTCTAGGTATGGATTCATTTTCTTAATGAAACATAAATCCGAAGTCTTTGAGAAATTCCAAGAATATAAGAATGAAGTAGAAAACCAAACCGGCAAAAGTATCAAGACACTGAGATCTGATCGAGGTGGTTAATACTTAAGTGCCGAGTTCCTAGGTTACCTAAAAGAGAAATGAACTCTCTTTCAGCTTACTCCTCCATACACTCCACAGCATAACGGTGTATCGGAGAGACGGAACCGAGCCCTATTGGATATGGTACGTTCCATGATGAGTAATGCTGAGTTACCGCGATCTTTCTGGGGTTATGCGCTAGAATCAGCAGCATATCTTTTGAACAGGGCTCCTACTAAGACTGTGCCTACCACGCCATATCAGATGTGGAGTGGGAAGAAACCCTATCTTCAGTATCTGAAGATATGAGGATGTCCAGCTTTTGTTAAAAAACAGCATGCGGACAAACTCGAGGCATGATCAGTACAGTGTAAGTTTGTGGGATATCCAAAGAACTCCAAGGGGGTATTTCTTCTATTACGCAGATGAACAAAATGTTTTTGTTTCTCGTAATGCCCATTTTCTAGAACATCAGTTTTTAGAAAAGGAAACAAGTGGGAGCGCAATAGAACTGGAAGAAATTCCAGAACCACAAACTACTACTGTAAGTTTGGTAGAACCAGAAGTTCAAGAAGAACAGGACATTCCCGCACCCCTCCGCAGGAGTAGTAGGCTGTCTCATCCGCCTGAGAGATACTACGGTTTTCTCATAGATTGGGATAGAGATGATTGCGTCATTGATAATGATGAACCTACTAGCTTCCAGCAAGCCATCCAGAGCGGTGAGTCGGTAAGATGGCTGGATGCAATGCGGACCGAGATGGAGTCCATGTACACCAACAAAGCATGGACTTTGGACTTTGCTCCAGATGGGGTAAAACCCATAGGATGCAAATGGATCTTCAAGAAAAAGATTGGTGTAGATGGACAGGTGGAAACCCATAAGGCTAGTCTTATTGCAAAGGGTTTTCGTCAAAGACCTGGTTTGGACTATGTCGAAACTTTTTCTTCAGTGGCTATGCTCAAATCCATTCGGATCCTTCTTGCCATTGCCGCCTTCCATGATTATGAGATCTGGCAGATGGACGTAAAGGCGACTTTTCTAAATGGTAATTTAGAAGAGTGGGTCTATATGGATCAGCCAGAAGGTTTCAATCAGAGTGGGAGCAGCGGGAAAGTGTGCAAGTTGCTTAAGTCCATTTATGGACTAAAGCAGGCATCGCGAAGTTGGAACATCTGTTTTGATGAAACGGTCAAAGAATATGACTTTATCAAAAATCCAGATGAACCATGTATATATAGTAAAATTGTAGCACGAACTGTCGTATTCCTCGTCTTGTACGTGGATGACATTCTCTTGATAGGAAACAACATTCCTATGCTACAATCTGTCAAAGGATTCTTATCACACAGGTTCTCCATGAAAGACCTGGGTGATGCCTCTTATATTCTGGGGATCCGGATCTATCATGATAGATACAAGAGGATGTTGGGACTTTCGCAGTCCAGGTATATCAACACTGTACTGAAAAGATTCAGTATGGAAGATTCTAAGAGCGGTAGTTTACCGGCTTGTCACGGAATCACCCTCTCTAAAGAGATGTCTCCCCAGACTGATTTGGAAAGGGATCGCATGTATATTATACCCTACGCTTCTGCGGTAGGCTCTATAATGTATGCGATGTTGTGCACCAGACCAGATGTAGCTTACGCACTGAGCGTGGTAAGCAGGTATCATTTAGACCCAGGGGAGAACCACTGGATAGCAGTAAAGAACATTCTCAAGTACCTGAGAAGGACTAAGGAGATGTTCTTGGTTTACGGTGGAAAGGACCTCAAGATCGAGGCCTTTGCTGATTCCATCTTCCAGAGTGACAAGGACGACTCCAAGTCCATGTCAGGTTATGTCTTTACCCTCAATGGAGGGGTGGTGTGCTGGAAGAGTTCCAAGCAGGACACCGTTGCTGACTCGACGATAGAAGCGGAGTATATCGCTGCTTGCGATACCGCAAAAGAAGCAGTCTGGATAAAGAAGTTCCTAACAGAACTTCAGGTGGTTCCTACCATTGCTGATCCAATACCGCAGTATTGTGACAACAACGGAGCTATAGCTTTAGCGAAGGAACCCAGGTCCTATCAGAAGTCCAGATACATCTTGAGGCGGTATCACCTGATCAGGGAGATCATAGATCGACAGGAGATCGAGGTCCGGAGAGTTCCTACAGAGGAGAACACTGCAGATCCATTCACTAAGGCCTTACCTCATATTCAGTTCGAGAGGCTACTCGAGATGATAGGTCTTCGATACGCCAGTACATGGCCCTAGTGCAAGTGGGAGATTGTTAGTGTATATGCCCTAGGGGCTATTATTGTATCATACTAGCTTGTATATTACTTAATGGAAGCTTGGGATATTCACAGTTATATTAACAGTCTTGCTAAATATGGTAGTATGCTATTTGGTTTATTTCTATCTTAATATGTGTATATGTTAGCATATCGAGAATACATATTGATAGAGCCCTTAGGATCTTGCTTGACTACCAGCGTTGTGATGTCAGTCACACTAGTGGGGGCTGGGTAGTCTACAAGCACATCCTTTTTCAGGTCCCTAGTCGTAGGATTATCGAGACAGGGCATCGATACTCCGGAGTAGACTAGTGTGTACACTTCTCATCCCAGTTGGGGAGATGGTCTGTCTCACAGCCATCAGTACGTTGTACTGGAGATAGTATACATGTGCTCGTTGGGTTACGGGTACACCGGACAGGACTCCCAGGGAACTGTTGGTTGGTATTATCCCTCTCGTCAGTTAACAGTTCCCAGGTGACATGAGTACAGCATAGTCTACAGACTTGACACTGCTGCTATGCCTCGAGTGTGTTCCCACTGTTCTTAGATTGCTACCCTACCACAGCTCAAAGGAGTCGTGCAAACATGTAGCAGTTGGGTGCAGTCCCGAAGCACTTGGAGGCAGTGGCGGTTAGATAGGATTCGTCTCTCCCGGTATTGGGAGTTGATATCATGCTGTGTTTGGAGAGCCATTAGACAAAGTCCCTGACCAGGGCAAGCGAGATATATTGGTAGGTTTTCCAGTAGCTTCTCAAGGTGTAATGGGCTTCGCTCCGACATGACTTATACCGCTTTTAGGGGAATGACACTTGCCGCCCCCCTAGGCCCAATATGCGATAGTCTTAGACGAACAGACCGGACTGTACGGAGATTGTCACATCAGGCTCAATAAGAGTTTCGGATGGGTTTCCTCATCGGCCTTCTTATCGACATCTACCTGGGGACCGTTACGTACAGCTAGTGCCGCTTGCGGTCTATGGTTAAACCCACTGCCAGCGTAGTAGTCGAGTCTTTAGAGTCCCACACAGAGAGTTTCCCTGCTTCGGGCGAAACGATATAGAGGTCGTATGGTTTTACGACAGGGTTCGGACACAAACGTGTTTTTACGCACGTACGATGTTCGGACAGTTTATACTAGCGGGCTTTAGTTTAAGCCAGATTCTAGTATTGGATTTTTGGATTTGTACAGTCTCAGTATTTCCGTGTTTTCACGGATGGGAGGGGCATTCTCGTAATTTATCGAGAAGCTTCTAGAAGATTGATGAGTTGGAGGCTTAGGTGAAATTTGCATTAATTGGATTAATGACTCATGGTGTGAGTCAACCAAAGGAGTTAATGTTGCATTTATTGATTAATGACTCATAGGATGAATCACACAAGGTGAGTTAATGAAGCATGATGATATTATTATTTGTTATTCATTTAATAAATATCTTATGCTTCATATATTCACAATGAGATATTTTTCCAAGACAATTCTCACTCTCACCTTCTCTCTTCTCAAGCTCTCTCTCTTCAAGAACTAACCCTAACCTCTCATGTGTTGAGATCCAAGGGTTAGCAAGACTAATAGATCTCTAATCCTCTTCTATATCCTTTAGGTTGCTTTGATTAGCACTCATAGCCACTTAGTTACCTCAAGTATGAGGTTAAATCTTGGAGAAGTAGCTCTCGGGTGGATCTTCTATCACATCGAGGAGGCCGACGAGGAGGTAGTCAACGAGAACAAGAAGGACATGATTCATTAGGTATAATCATATATCATAGTAGCTAATCACTTCTATGTTGTTGTTAGTTAGGGTTTAGCAAAGATCCGTAAAGTTATTCGATGTTAGTTTAAACAAAATAATTGTTTAACCTATTCCGCCTCCCCGCATCATGTGGGGTGTCTAACGCCGACTTACAGCTAGCTCCCGTTGGGGTGCTATTTTTATTATTATATTTGTATCGGGTTTTATTCAAAATTTACAAAAGAGGTGATGTCGAAATTTAAAACGTCATAGATGCTTTTCAAAACATACTTAGTTAGACTTAAATGTTTATTTTAAACCGATCCCATATGATGACTATTTTAAACCTCACCTCCAATATTTAAAAAAAAGGGTTTAGATTCCGGGTTTCGGCTTACTTGGACCGCGTCGACATCTTTAGATGTCACGTGATTTATGTGCCGGTCACGTGCCACATTTGGGTCGTGACAGAAAACCATCCCGCCTTCATTTGAATATGGATTAAGCAATACGCGCAGAGCCCCTAACTGAGTCGGATCAGGAGCGGAAGCATCGACCAGCCTCATGACCCGTAGGAAGGTGTATGCTTCATAAAAAGCAGGATGCCGGTGTGAAGCAAATACGCCTAACACATGCATCTCAATCCACGACGTGAAGTAGTGGAGGGAGAAATTCACGGTGTCTGCACCTGGGTTTGAATCGTTGGTGGCAGTACTTAAACCATGTTATAGGTGTGACAACCCTGCAACACCAACGGCCAATCGTGCTCCTTCGGCTATGCGATGGGCATTATAGAAGACAGAGGCTCTCATAAAACGACGATGCATCGGCATGGCGAACCAGCTAAGTCAGAGACTGATGAAGCAAACAAAGAATGTTTCTTCATCTATTCCAGGGATATCGATTGCGTCAAATGTCACGGCTGACGAATTTGGAATATAAAACTACGGAAAGTATTCTTCTTTAGCCGACAATTTCTCCAAGTCGAATCCGAAGGGATCCTCGACCTTTGCAAATTTCGGAACTTTCTTGGATAGAGCGTCTTTGCGGAGAAAGCAAGCAATAAAAGCGTCAAAAGTGGCACCTTGTCCTTCCAAAGCCATGAGTAGTCTCTCAAAAATTCCCAAGGCCTTGATTAGACTCGGGTGCTTATGTCGAACAGCGTTCTCGGTTGTTAAACCTTCAAGTAGAGCTGACACTGTGGCTAATATATATTCGTCAGGAGGTAATAATTCTTCGTAATGCTCTCCCCGATCGACAGCCCCGAAATTTCACGGAACTCATCCAGCAAAATAGAGACTTCGCGGTCCCTAAGCAGGAACTTATTTGTTGGAAGATTCCACTGATTCAAAATATCCTTGACCCACCAGACATGGGGAGCATGGTAATAGAACAGCGACACAGACACCGCTTGATACAGCCCAACTTTCTGTAGCCGTGAGCTTTGAGACGAAAGAATATACCGGGCCCAGGGAAGATAGCCCACTGGATAGTGCGGGGTAACACCTATCTTATAGAACTGCCCCCAGGGTTGAGCTTCACCCTGACATATTCGGCGTCCCAAAATATCGATAGCCATCATGGGTTGATTAGGTATACCTGTTGTTGATGTCTCAAGCTGACCCTCGGGGGTCCAATTAGCCACCTCCATCGCATAAGCAGTACGCGGACGCTCCATGAATGACATTGAACGGATGGGTTCTGTTGGTACTTCGCATGTGAAACTACGTCGACCCTTGATAATGTGGCCGTACCAAACTCCCCATAGGAGAAAGTTTTTATTATCCATATCGTATGACCTAATCATCGCCATAACTTTCTCGTCTGATGGCGACTATGGGAAAGCGACGTTCGAGCGTGTGTAAGGGAAGTAGGGAAGTGATGCCATTGTACCTAAAGAAAAAAGGGAAGAAAACCCATTAATAAGAAAATATATATGAGTTTGTCTCATGAGATTACTAACTACAAAGCCAGTGGGCCCCACAAAATCCAAATGGAGGTCCACCAATGATAAGTCAAGATAATCATTGTGAGAATCCAAAAGGATTCTCATTAATAAACAACGGTGTTTTTTTTAAACATCCTCGAAAAGTGAGTTCTATTAAAATGGGCAACCGATTCAAATCTGTGAAAAGGGTATTAAAATCCTAACAAAGAAAAATTCTTAAGAACAGAAGGGGAATAAAATTCCCAAAAGTCCATAAATCTCTCAAAGCTAAGCTCTGTAAGAAAATGGAATTAAATTTCTTCAATAATGGGATTAAATTCCAGGAACCCCTATGGTGGGGAAACAAAGGAAATAGAATTAAATTCTAAGGATCCTCAAAGATCAGTGATAGAGTAAACCCTAAGAGGAGAACTAACAATCCTCATTGATTCAAGACCCCAAAGTCTACTATTTGTTTTTTAAAAATGTTTTTTTTATCTCCAAATGATTAGAGAAAAGCACTATTGATGGATTTAAAATCCAAGGCAAGAACAAAAAGGGTTTCCTAAGAGGTGAATGTCGTTCATAATTCTTAGCCAAAAGGAGTGTTTGCAGAGTTTAACTCTGAAATGCTAGGGGTAGAGAACTAAGCTCTGGAAGGAGAATTAAATTCTCAAGGAAAGGTTAAGGAAGAAGATGAAAAAACAATGGTCATCTCAAGGGCCAAAGACCCCATTTATAAGACGTGATGGGAAGCGGTTTAGCTTCCCATTCCCCTAAGCAATCCAACGGTGATAAAGATGAACAGTGTTGCACTCACGTGCAAGCCACATGAAAACAACGCTGGGGAGCATTTGTTCGCTCATAAAAAAAAGAGAAAAGGGGGAGAAAATTCCCCACAACTCATACCTCACGTGTTAACCACGTGAGAGCCTATATGCAAAGCATATAGGCGCTGCAATCAAACAATTGATATGCAAGATAAGCCTTATGTATTAACACATGAGCGCCTATATGCAAAGCATATAGGCGCTGCAATCAAACAATTGGTAGTCTAAATAAGCCTCACGTGTTAAACACGCGAGCGCCTATATGCAAAGCATATAGGCGTTATAATCAAACAATTGGTAAGCTAAATAAGCCTCACGTGTTAAACACGTGAGCGCCTATATGCAAAGCATATAGGCGCTGCTGTCAAACTACTATTGGCCAAATTGGCCTCACGTGTTTAATATGTGAGCGCCCATATGCAAGGCATATAGGCGCCAAATTATAGGAGCTGAATAAGCCTCACGTGTTAAACACGTGTGGGCACCTCTTTACGTAGAATTAAATTCTACTCAATGAACCGTTGGATCAAGGATCCAATGGTGGTTAAACATAGAATTAAATTCTATTGAAATGGATATTTTCTGTTAAATAGAAAGTTGGTGGATCAAAGATCCAGTGAGATGGAAAATATTTCCCATATTTTTCTAAACAAAAAAAGATTGCTCACTGTAAAACCGAGTACCCTTGGATTAAAAATCCAACGGAGATGAAAATATCCCCGTTCAATAGAATTTTATTCTATATATGAGAAAATATTCCTTCCATCTTGTTAAAACAAGAACAACATATTCTGTAAAAACAAAGACACTTGGATCAAAGATCTAATGGTGGGTAAATTCCCTAAATCAATTTTGAGACCAATTAAATCAATTGGAATCTCTCAATGAGAGTTTTTCTCAAAACCAATTAACAATATGTCTCTACTATATAAAAGACCCGAGACTTCAAGTCTCAACACACACGACACGAAGTGAACTGCCGGAGCAGAAGAAAGTGGTTATCGCAATGCGATAACGTAATTAACTGCAGGGGCTTTCGCCTGCAGGGAAGAGCTTCCCCATAATCAAAAATCCTTCATAAAATGAGGGGAATCTGACGAAGTCCGCTACACCGGCCGCATCCATCCAAACCTCCGATATATGGTGCCATAAATCAACTTGGTATCTTCGGAGAGGTAAACGGATAAATACAAATAGCATCTGCCCCCAGATTCAGGAAAGACGATCCATCCCAGTTCGTCTCTGTTTCCAGCAGTAAATAGATTCTACTAACACCATCATTAGAAGAAGTGCATAACGTATTCCACATATCCCAGCTACGACGATATGTAAGTGACCCCAGCCACATATTTGATCACTCAGAGCTCACTGTACAGACCAATCTAACTTTCGAGCAGCAACCAGTTGAGAACTTAGATCGAAAGGTGAAGATATTATGGAACAAAGGGGTGAACTTGGTCCGAGTGATGTGGAGAAGGGATTCGCCGGGAGAATCAACTTGGGACCAAGAAGATGATATGCGTGCATGATACCCTCACCTTTTTGAAAATTAGTCTTTATGTAAATTTCGAGAACAAATTTTTTATAAGGGGGTAGAATGCAACGACTCTGAAATCTCTGTACAAATGTAATTTATTCAGTATATAGAAAGGGTATTTCAGCCTGACTAGGAGTTATAAGTTATTTTTGTTCAATAAAAGCAAAAAAAAAAATTGTAGCTCACTGGTTAAGTCTCTCTACTGCTGTGACATACCCCGCATGTTCGAATCATATCAGTCCTAATTATTTTTAATATTATACTTTCTAACTTTTTGGAAGCCCAAGAGTTGCATATGCAATACATGGTGAATCGAAAAGGTTCAGAAAAATCAAATGGGATAAATGAGGAGTTAATAAAATATAAAACACATGGCCTAAACTTCGAGACAGGTGGCGCACATCCGACTGCCCAAAATTGCCATATGGCTGCTACTAGCGGTCTTGATGCCCCCAAACGCCTCAGTGCTTCACCCTTAGACCCCTTCAGCTCCCCTCTACTATATTTTATTGTTTAATTTCTCTGAATTTAACCAGAGACTCTTCAATTCTCCATTAACCCTATTTTAAATTCTTTAATTCACACACATTCATTTCTACACTATAAATACCACCCCACCCCCTATCTCTCCCCTATTCTAAAAATTTCTCAAAATTTCTCTAAATTTCTATGCTCCAGAAATAGGTTAAGGCTAGTCAAGTAGAGTTAGCAATACAAGTTCATTCCTTTGGAGACCGGAGCCATTTCCGACGCTACCGCTACGCCATGAAGTCTTCCCCTCTTTTTCTTACTCTTTTCTCAACACTACACAACCCGTAAGTCCTTTCTTCTCTCTTTCATTTCACCACCAAACAATTCTTAAAACATATCGACAAAAGTGGAGTTAACTTGTAATCTTTTCTTTTAAACAACTTTTGTCACCTTTGTGTTAGTGAGATATGCCCTAGAGGCCATTATTGTATCATACTGGATTATATATTACATATTGGAAGCTTGGGATATTCACAGTTATAATAGCAGTCTTGCTCGAAATTGTAATAAGCTAATTGGTTTGATTCTACCTCAATATGTGCATGTGTTTCTTTTAACATATCGTTTATACATATTGGTAGAGCCCTTAAGATATTTGCTTGACTACCAGCGTTGTGATGACAGTCACACTAGTGGGGGCTGGGTAGTGTGTAAGCACATCCTTATACAGGTCCCTAGTCATAGGATTATCGAGACGGGGCATCGATACTCCAGAGTAAACTAGTGTATACGCTTCTCATCCCAACAGGGAAGATGGTCTGTCCCACAATCATTAGTACGTCGTACTGGAGATAGTATGCAGGTACTCATTAGGTTATGAGTTACACTGGATAGGACTCATCGGGAACTGCTGATTGGTATTATACCTATCGTCATGTAGCAGTTCCTAGGTGACATGAGTACAGCTTAGTCCGATGACTTCATCGCACTTTTCTACGAGTGTGTTCCCTCTGTTCTTTGATTGCTACCCTAGCACGGCTCAAAGAAGTCATGCAAACATGCAGTAGTTAGGTGCAATCCCGAAGCACTTAGAGGCAGTAGCGGTTAGATATGACTCGTCTCTCCCGGTATTGGGGGTTGATATCGCGCTGTGTTCGGAAAGCCATTACACAAAGTCCCTGACCAGGGCAAGCGAGATTTACTGGTAGGTACTCTACTTGTTTCTCCGGGTGTTTTGGAATCTGTCCCGGCACAACTTATTGCGCTATTAGGGGTCTGACGTTTACCATCCCCCTAGGCACGATATGCGAGTATCTTAGAAGAACAGACCGGACTGTACGGAGATTGTCACAGATAGGCTCAGTAGGAGTTCGAATGAGTTTGCTCATCGGCCTTCTTATCGACAGATACTTGGGGTAGCCGTTACTTGCAGCTAGTACCGCTGACGTACTTGTGGTTAAATCCACTGCCAGCGTACTATCGAGTTTTTAGAGTCCCACACAGAGGGTATCCCTGTTTTCGGGCAAAAGATGTAGAGGCTGTATTGTTTTACGGCAGGGTTCCGATCACATACGTGTACTGGCTACACAGATGCTGTTCGGACGGATAATACTAGTGGGCTTTGGTTTAAGCCGGATCCTAGTATTGTATTGTTGGATTGTTATCATCTCATTGTATTCGTATTTTTCGGAATACGAATACGGGTATGTATATACGGTGAGGGCATTATTGTAATTTGGCAAGACATGCTTTTAGAAGGAGACACCTCATTATTGATTTATCTATTTTCTTAAATGGATTAATGAGGTGGAAATTGGAGGAGATTTTTGTAGTGTGGTGTGAGGAATGGCTTAGGTATTTATTTATTGGTTTGGCATTACTATTGAAGCATGGTGGGGATTTAATATTGTGATTTATTTCAATGCTTCAATGAGTAAAAGTCTTGAGCCATTCTTCACTCTTTGAACCTAGCTCATTTGCAAGTTTTTATTCTCTCTCTTCATTTTCTCTCCTTCTTTCTCAAGTGATCCTTACCCTCACATGCGTTGTGAAAAAAAGAATCTAATGAGATAAAACAATCTATTAGCTACTATACTTCACCTAGGCTACTTAGATTAGCAAAATAAGTACCCCAGTTACTTCGGTTTTGACGTTGAAGCTCGAAGCACATACTCTCGGTGGGTCATCTTTGACGCGAGGAGGCCGACGTTGCAACCTTCATCTGCTCTCCGAGGAGCTCAAGGAGAGGAGGCAAAGAAGACCCGAAGGACTGGAGGTTTAACTTTCTACCGAGTAGTTAGAACCTCCTAGTTAATTATTAGTTAAGGTTTTCGAATAGATCCTGGAGTTTAGTCGGTGTTGCGAGCTTTAGGAAAATCTTTTTTTGAAAATTCTGCCTCCTCTCAAACTCGCGGGGTGTGTGATATCGACTTACACTTTGCTATGTTAACATTTCACTCTAAAGCTTTAATATCGCCGTAACGTATTATTCACATTATTTATTTTTTCATGTAATTAAAATTTCATGTGAAATAACCACATAAATCGAACAATTTCATATAAATACCATGAACTTTAAAGGTACCATTTACCGATAGCTAGAATATATACCTATAGAAATTCACGGAGTAATGACCTATCCCACCACATACACTATGGTTTCATAGCACGATATTTTAGATGTATATTTAAGTTAAAGAATACGATTTATAATAAAATACCATTGCTTTTACAAAAATGTTTTTATCGATATTTTTACATCTTTTATAATTACGCATCTACAACCCTCGTTAGGGGACCCGTTTGTGGATAGTGCAGATTATTGCACATCCTTGGAATGGTAGAGTGAGATACGGAACTCCTCACGGAGAATTCAGTCTCCGAAGGAATAAAAATACGATTTTTAAAAGAATACGATTTTCCTTAAACAAATTAAACTTTGGAAAATTATATAAAATTATGAATCCATATTTTCAATAAAAACAAATTGTGAAAATTATGTTTTAAAATGAACGATTAAAATTTTAATAAAATACCACCAAGTTCTAAAAGTATAGTTTTCATAAAAATACCATAAAATTTTAAAAGCTAGGTTTCATCACTAAAATATCAACAATATTAAAATACATTGTTATAAAAACTATTAATATTATAAATCACCCTCGAGATTATTTTTAAACAATATTAAAACATTTTTCATAAAACCCCCTCGAGAAATACAAACAATGTAAGCACAATTGAAACAATAAGAATAAATATTTAAGGACACTAGATTAATATAGGTTTAAGCGGTATCATTTCTCTTGAGCCTTAAGGAGCCGGAGAAAGTTAGTGGTTGCCTATTTAGGTTAGACAACACTGCAAATTAACAGAGTCATAAATGACAATTGTCTTGGAAAAAGACACAAATCCTGCCGTCCATGTGCAGCAGTTGTCCGATTACTCCCGAACTTAAGAATTTCAACAATTAAATTCATTCATAAGAAATTACTATAGCCTGAATACAAGCTCGAACTAGAGTCTAAACTCAAATCCAAACTTGAACACTTGATCTCAAACTTGAACACTTGAATTTGAATATTCGAACTTGAACTTGAATACTTGACTTGACTTGACTGAATCATGAATATAACTTGATATGAACTTGACATGACTACCTGAATACATGATTACAACTTGAATATGAACTTGCACATTTTTTTATATTCATAGATTCGGCCAAGACCTGTTAACTTGAACTATACACTACAATACGTGGGGATACAAGGGTAGATTGGTACGAAACGTATATCATATCATGAGAGGTCACTTTAAAAGACACCTACATGAATTCACGTGCCGTTATCCCATGGGTTATGACGGGGCCTTATACTACATGTTACCATATTCCACGGGGTAAGATGGATTTCTCTCGTATATATGAATACATTCTTTATCAAACTAAAAACAACCAAGTTAGAATAGCAATCTTATACCTGCAAATGATCATGCTTAGATACTCGCTTATACAATCTTACATGTTCACATTACTTGGTTTCTATTCACTTTATATACCATTCAGTCATCTTCTTTTACTTCTTTTAAGACTTACCGAGCGCTAGTTCGCTGACGACATTCCTTTCTATTTCTTTTCTTTGGAATGTTCGTCAGGAGTACCGGACTCTGAGGAGATAGAGTCAAGCCAGGAGGATTTGGACCAGTTCGCTACTCAGCAAGACTGCTAGCTTCTTCCTGCTTTTACTTCTGTATGCCACTGTTTAGGAATTTGTTCTAATCGTTATTTCTTTTTGTTTCAGACAGTTGTACTTAAATTTGAATTTAAATAAAATTGCTGTTTAATTTTATTGCACTTGTTATTCTTGCACATTGTTATATTGCTTATATACGCTTAACGCATTCTCATAGTAAATACGTTGCAGGCTTGTCACATCACCGATTCCGTCTACTGGGAAGTGGGGCATGATATTCTTTGTTTCATTTGTAATGAGCAGATCTAACACGTAATACTACGTCATAATTTGAGAACCAACCATATTTTCTGTGGCAAATTAACATAAAAACAACCTAATATGTAAACTCCTACAACTTTGAACTTCCTTTTTAATGATAAAACTTATTTTCTATGTTGATTGGTGTTGGATATGTATGCTCTAGAGGCTATTATTGTGTGTGTGTGTGTGTGTGTGTGTGTGGTGGATGCTTGGACATATGTATGTATAGAACAATCTTGCTCGATATGATAGTATGCTATTTGGTTTGTCTTTATCTTAACATGTGTATATATTTTACTTGTTATTACGTATTGCTAATACATGTTGATAAAGCCCGTAGAATTATTGCTTGACTACCAGCATTATGATGGTGATCATACATGTGGGAGCTGGGTAGTCAATAAGTACATCTTTTAAAGTCCCTGGTCATGGGAGTATCGAAACTGGGCATCAATATTCTGGAGTAGACTGGCGTATACATTTCTAGACCCCCAATGAGGGGCGATGGTTGGTCCCACAGCTATTAGTGTGTGCCATTTAAGATTGTATACATGTGCTCCCAGGGATTGAGTACAATGGACAGACTCGTCGAGAACTTTTTGATGGTATTATACCTATCGTCAGATAGCAGTTCTCAGGTGACATGAGTACAGATTAGTTTTAAGACCTGAGATCGTCATTTATCTCGTGTGGGTTCCCATTGTACGTAGATTACTACCCTATCACGGCTCAACTGAGTCGTGCAAACAAGTTTTAATTGGGTACAGTCCCGAGCCGCATGGTGGCAGTGAGCGATTGTTATGGATTCGTCTCTCCCGGTATAGGGAGTCGATGTCACACTGTGTTGGGTTGGCCAGCACCATAAGACCTTGGCCAAGGCAGATGAGATTTACTGATAGTTAGATCGGTAGTTTCTCGGATTGGTCCTGATCCACATCGGCATGAATTATCAGGTTATTAGGGTCTAATGTATACCACCCCTAGATTCGGTATGCGATACCCTTAGACGAAGAGACCAGACTGTACAGAGATTGTCATAGATAGGCTCAGCAGGGGTTCAGATGTTATCCACCCCTTAAACCCGGTATACGATACTCGTAGATGAAGAGATCGGACTATACGGAGTTTGTCACATTCAGGCTCAGTAGGGTACGGATGTACTTGATCGTTGACCTCCCTTTCGGCATATACCTGGGTAGCCGTTACATACAGCTAGTATCGCTGGCATGCTTTTGGTTTTTGGATTTATCCAGTAAATCAATGCCAGCATATTGTCGAGTCTTTAGAGTCCCACACGGAGAGTTTTTCCGGTTCAGGCGATATGATGTAGATGACGTATGTTGGTATATACAGGGGTTCTATTAAATACGTGTACATGCTACACAGACTTTAATTGGACGGTTGATAATATTAGCGGCTTAGAATTAAGCCGGGTTATTAAATCAGGTTTTGATTTAATAATTTATATATATATATATATATATATATTTAATATATTTAATATATGTATTCTAGTATTATTGTTCACTATTTATTTTCTTTCTCTTGGCTATTCGTATTTTTATACGAATACATGTATATATATTTCGATACATATACCAGATTGTATTCTGTATTTATATGGAATCTGTTCTAGAGATGAACACTTCATTTGTTGATTTTTCTTTATAAAGAAAATAAAAAATGAGGTGGAGGATGAGGTGTAAATAAATATGGTAGAGAGGTATGGCTTTGATTTTATATTCATAAAATCATTTGGTTTTACTATTCTAGTATGGTTGTAAAAAACATAGCCATTCTTTCTACTTTGATTCCTTTTTAACATACACAACACCTAGCCATTTTCATGTCATGTATACTTCTTCTTCACCTCATCCTTCTTCTTCTTGAGTTGCTCTCTTGAGCATTAGAGTAGAGTGAAAAATCATAGTGGAAAATTCCTACATCCCCACTCTCCATTCAAAGCATACAGGCGCTGCAATCAAATAATTGATAGGCTATATAAGCTTCATGTGCTAAACACGTGAACGCCTGTACGCAATGCATATAGACGCTGCAATCAAACAATTGGCAGGCTAAATAAGCCTCGCGTGTTAAACACGCGAGCGCCTATATGCAAAGCATATAGACCCTACAATCAAACAATTGGTAGGCTAAATAAGCCTCACATGTTAAACACGTGAGCGCCTATATGCAAAGCATATAGGCGCTGCTGTTAAACAACTATTGGCCAAATTGTACTCACGTGTTAAACACGCGAGCACCTATATGCAAGGCATATGGGCGCCAAATTAGGGGAGCTGAATAAGCCCTACGTGTTAAACACGTGAGGGCACCTCTTTACGTAGAATTAAATTCTACTCAATGAACTGTTGGATTAAAGATCCAATGGTGTTTAAGCATTGAATTAAATTCTATTGAGAGGGATATTTTCTGTTAAACAGAAATCTGGTAGGTCAAAGATCCAGTGAGATAGAAAATATTTCCCATATCTTTCTAAACAAAAAAAAATTGCTCTCTGTAAAACCGAGCACCCTTGGATTAAAAATCCAATGGTGATGAAAATATCATCGTTCAATAGAATTTTATTCTATATATGAGAGAATATTCCCTCCATCTTGTTAAAATAAGAACGACATATTCTGTAAAAATATAGAAACTTGGATCAAAGGTCCAACGGTGGGTAAATTCCCTAAATCAATTTTGAGACTAATTAAATCAATTGGAATCTCTCAATGAGAGATTTTCTCAAAACCAATTAACAATCCGCCTCTACTATATAAAGAATCCAAGAATTAAAGTCTCAATACATACGACACGAAGTGAACTGCCGGAGCAGGAGAAAGTGGTTATCGCAATGCGGTAACATAATTAACTACAGGGGCGTGCGCCTATAGGGAAGAGCGTCCCTACTATAAAAAAAACCTCTCATAAAATGAGGCGGAATCTGACGAAGTCTATTATAACGGCCGCATCCGTCCAAACCTCCGATATATGGTGCCATAAATCAACTTGGTATCTTCGGAGAGGTGGACGGATAAATCTAAATAGCATTTGCCCCTAGATTCAGGCAAGACGATCCATCCGAGTTCGTCTCTGTTTCCGGCGGTAAACAAATTCTGGCACGCTCGGTGGGACTTTTCCTCTTCCACTCAACACTTCGTATGTCGTGTTTGGTGAACAAAATCGCGGTTACAATGGTTGCCCTTTGATTCGAGGTACTAAGATTTGGTGTTGTGTTTTTATGCAGAAGAAGAAAAATCAATGACTTCCAACTGCACAACTTGCAACAGCAACTCCCGCTCTGCCCTAATGGAGGAGTGACTTATGGGCCCAACGCGGCCTCTATCTTTTCAATGCCGGTGGGGCAAGTTACGCAAGCTACTATGGGATTGTTCTTTGGGACAATGCTCCCACCAGTGGGTGTCGATGCCTCAGCGCCGCAGGAAGAAGCTCCAAAGAGGTCGCTCTTCGATCGACTAGCAACCATAACGGCCCTTCTCAACGAGCCATCCAAACCCGATGTCTCAGTCTTCGACAGGCTGAGCCGAAGCTCAGACGTCTCAGTCTTCAACAGACTGAGCAAGAACTAAAACGGGCCCGTAAAGAGGCTCGTGATATCTGAAGGGGCTGCCCCAAAACGCATAGCCCTCCCAACTCCTCCTGCGGGCGAAGTCGTCAAAGATGCTTCCCCTATTAGAAAGTCAGTCTTCAAAAGATTGGCCGGTCCTCCTCAAACTCTGCCAAGGACGTCAGTCTTCAACAGGCTGGCACCAACAGCAGCCCCTCACCAAAGCTGGGGCCACGAAGAAGCCGCTTCCAAAACTGAGGCAGTCCCGTCTGCAAGACACGCTCGACATCATCACTGGTGCCGAGTGAGAAAAGCTGGGGGCAACTCTCCCTCTGGACATACTCCACTAGCTCCAATGATGGAAGTTGACATTGTTGTTCCAACCGCGAACAACTTTGATCTCCTCAGGAGGGTACACAAGTACTCTCCAACGGCGGAGCTAAAGGAATCTCCCCCGCCTGTAGAAGCCACAATGAAGGCAAAGACGGAGCGCCCCCATCAATGGCTCTCCTCCCAAATTCATAGAGTCTGGCGGAAAGTCCAAGACTCTGTGATCGGCAAAGATTACTCTTGTCGACCGAAGAAATCGATGGCTTGGCAAGAGGAAGACCATCCCTCCACCATACAGCGAGGGATTTCTTCCGCACGGGTGCCTGTTATAACGGCTCCTTCAACTTCGACCTCCCATAAAAGGAGACTGGAGAAAATCCCACCGCTTGCGGCAAATTCTAAAGGCGGTGTACCCAAACGCCCCAACGCTGGGACATGATCATGAATACGGTTTACATGGCTTTCGGGAAAGAAGAAATTCGTGCTTCCGTAGGTCATCGGCCGCAAACTCGGTCCTAACAAAAGCTCAGGAGCAACAACAAATGCTCCAGAAGATGCTGACCAAAATGACAGCACTCACCGGGCAGAAAGAAAGTCCGGATCCAACAGCTGAACAGCGCCAGGAGCAGGAGACCGATACAAAGTTCCTGCGAAGGGTGCTTGAAAGAAAGGACAAGGAATCTGCTGAGCTGGCTGCCAACATAAAGCAGATGGCTCTTTTGTTTCAGGACATGGTTGGAATGATGATCCATCCAGAACCCCCAGCCGAGGATCCGCCAATAATCATCGAGGATGACAGAGGGGAAACATCAAACGCTCTTCCGGCTCTATCAACAGCTGTAACAAACCTAAATTTTCTGTACAATTTTTTTCCAAAATACAGAAGGAACACCTAAGCCTGAACATAAGTTATAAATTTGATTTTCTTTTGAATAGCAAGAAAGCACTTGTAGCTCATTGGTAAAACCTTGCACTACTGTGACGTAGCCCCTGTGATCGAATCCCATCAGCTATATATTATTTTTATTGTATTTTCTTTTAAACTTTTAAAAGCCCAAGAGTTTACATGTGCACTACATGTAAAATGAAGAGTTACAAAAAAAAACATGTGGAAAATGCTATTTATACAGCCTATGACACTTGACCCCAATCCAAGCTTCATCCCCTCCAAGATGACCGGTGAGATCGTGATTTGGGTTGGCACCATCGGTCCAAACCGTATCAAATGCTCCCTAAATTTAACCCTAGCACCCCTTGTCCTACCCCACTACCCCCATGTTTTTTGATTTCTCTGCATTTATCCAGAGAATGATAAATCCTTTCTTTAATTCATTTTTAATGCACATTTTGATTCTATTCTTCATTAGCCTAAACCATAATTTTCCCTATAAATACCACACTCCATTTCACCCCCCCCCCCCCACTCAGAATTTCATTACAAACACTCTTAAAAATTTCCCAAGTCCTAAGTTGTGCAAGTGGAGTTAGCAAGATGTGAAGTTCCGGCGACGAAACGATACCCCGACGCTTCCCTACTCTTCCTCCTTATCTCCTCTATCTTAATAGCTTTTAAGTCCCCTCTCCCTTCCTCTTATACTATTTTAAAACTTTTATTTTTCAAAACTCGTTGGAAGCGGAGTTAATTCGACTTCCGATTCGTTTTTCCTTTAAAAAAATCCATTTTTCTTAAATAACAAAATACCATATCTTCTCATAATGTTTAATAAACATATTAGAACAAGTTTCATCACAAAATAATCTTTTATGCAACTTTTATCGCATTTATACAGTAAAATACCATATACTTTACATTTGGACATAATTCAACATAATTACTTGTATTACCTTTAGAAAACTCACGAGGTAAGGACCTAACTCATCACAACACACATATTAGACATAGCACGATGAACTTTGAAATTCTAGATTATGGGAAATACACTTTTACGAATAAATACCCTAAACTTACAAAACCGTTTTCTTTAAAAAGAGTGTTATCTAATTCCTTGTAATTACGCCTCTACAACCCATTTTGGGGAACCTCGATCGGGATGGTGTGGGTTATCGCACGTTCTCGGGTCTAGTAGAGTGAGATGCAGACCTCCGCAAGGAGCATTCGATCTCGATGGAATTTTTAATGCTATTTTTAAGAAATTGAGATTTCTAGAAAATAAATAAATTCTATTTTTATTAAATATATAGATATAAATATATTAATATTATTAAAAGATCTATTTTAAATATATTATACAAATATTCCAAGTTTTCTAAATCAAAGGAATCACCATTACATGAAACTACCATCTAAATTCAATACAAATTCTAATATTTCAATAAAATACCATATGTAATGAAAACTAGGTTCTACTCACTAGAAAATTTCACTTTTACAAAATATACATCTATGAAAACCCTAAAGACGATAATTAAATACTTGAGGTGTATTTTGAAAATATATCAAACTATTTTTACATAAACCCCCCTCAAGTTATACTAATTTATAATAAGGACCCTAGTAAACATAGGTTTAAGCGGGATCAATTCTCTTAAGCCTCGGGGAGCCGGAGAAAATAGGTGCTTCCCTATATAAGGTAGACAATCTAACCACGGTGTTATCATACGGTAATTGTTTTTGAAAAAAACACAAATCCTGCCGTCCATGTGCAACAGTTACCGATAACTCCAAAACAATCAGGACTTCAATTCTGTTTAAAAGTCTGACTCGGTTCGAGTCATGGTCAAATCTGAAATCAATCTGACTTGAATTCAATTCAAATATAACTACAATACAATATGAATCCATCTATACTAGAATTCAATCAATATGAATCCATGAATACAAGAATACAATCCATAACAACATGAACATGACTGAACCGAACCATGGATATATTCCGTTTACATGAATATCCATTTATATCCATTCCGTTTACCGATATCATAGTTTCAGCAAGTCATCCATCTATATAACAAAACAATACAATCTATACAAAAGACATTGCGGGGTTTATAAAGGGGTAGACTGGTACGGAACATGTTAAAGGTGGCACGAGGTGGGAACTTAAGACGTATTTACATCCATGTCGTTGTTCCGTGGTATTTTCGACGGAGCCTTGTACTACGGGTTACCAAAGTCCACGGTATAAGTTGCACTCCTCTCGTATACACTGGCATATTCTGAACCAAGTTACAAACAACTGTGTTAACTTTATAATACTCTCTTTCTGTCTAATCTATCTCTACCCATCTTTGGGACTTACCAAGCGATTGTTCGCTGACGACATTCCTATTTCTCTTCTTCTTTGGAATGTTGTCAGGTGGATCGGACCCACTAGAGATCGAGACCAGCCAGGAGCACTTGGAGCAGTACACTGAAGACCCCGAGCTATAGTCACTTGTATACTTTTTTCATTTCAGTTATGCCATTGTTTGTGTAAGTCTATGTAGCACACCCCACGTGTTCGTGGCGAGGCGGAATACATCAAAAACAATTTTTCTCACTTCAAAAGATCATGTTTGGCTTTGCAACATAGACTTTATCCACTTTAGGATCTTGATTAAACCTTAACTAGTAAAAACTAAACTACAAGAGGGCGTTAACTACTCGGTTAAAGTATTATACCCTCGTGTCAAGTCCTTCGGGTCTTCAAGTGGTTCTTTGCTCCTGGGTTCAAGCATCTTCTTGATCTCCTTTCTTCGGCTCCTCCAAAGCTTCAAATGAACTCGGTTGCCGGTCTCCTTTGTGTCGAAGAAAGATCCACCCGAGGGCCTATGATCAAGCTCCAACCTCAAATGAGGTAACTTAGTGATCCAACTTGCTAAGGAAGACTACTAAGTAGAAGTAGAGAAGATATATTGGATTAATTTGTCTCAATACTTATTGATTCACAACTCATGTGATGGGATGAGCTTGAGGGAGAAGGAGAGAAAACTTAAGAGAGAGAATGATAATGTGAGAATGATTTTAAGAATTGGGTATGAGAATGGCTAAGTTATTTTCCAATAATTCAAGCATGGAATAAAATACTCACAAAAAATGCAACCATGCTTGAATAGGAAACCCAAATGAATAAACAATATACAAAGCCATGCTTGCAACCTATTCCTCAAATATCTCATAATTTCCACCTCATTAATTCTTTATCAAAAAAAGGATAAATCAATAATGGGGTGTCTCCTTCTAGAAGCTCATTCTTGTGAAATTACAAGAATTCCCTCACCGTATATACATACCCATATTCGTATCCCAAAAAATACGGATACATAGAGACAAGCATAATCCAATAGTATAATACTAGGATCAGGCTTAAACCAAAACCCACTAGTATTATCCATCCGAACATCATTCGTGTAGCCAATATACGTATGCGATCGAAACCCTGCTGTAAGACCATACGGCCTCTACATCGTCTCGTCTAATCCAGGGAAAACCTCTGTGTGGGACTCTAAAGACTCGACAATATGCTGGAAGTGGGTTTAATCACAAGTCCGTCAGTGGCACTAGCTGTACGTAACGGCAACCCAGGTACATGTCGAAAAGGAGGCCGACAAGTGAACTCGTCTGAAACCCCTACTAAGTCTGTCCGTGACAATATCCGTGCAATCCGGTCTATTCGTCTTAGAGTGTCTCATATAAGGTCTAAGGGGTGGAAAACGTCAGGCCCCTAATAACCGTACAAGTCGTGTCAGTATGGCTCAAGACCACCCGAGAATCTACTGGTCCGTCCACCAGTAATTCTCAATCAGCCCTGGCCATGGACTTATGGTAATGACTAACCGATCACCGTGCGATATCGACTCCCTATACCAGGAGAAATGAATCCCCAACAGTCGCTCACTGCCTCCATGTGGCTCGGGACTGTACCCAACTAAAACCTGTTTGCACGACTCTTTTGAGCCATGGTAGAGTAGTAATCAAAGCACAGTGGGAACTCACACGAGACAAATGACGACCTCAGGTCGATAGACTATCTGCACACATGTCATCAGAGAACTGCTATCTGACGCTAGGTATAATACCAACTAGTCAGTCCTCGCCGAGTCCTATTCGGTGAACTCATACCCAGTGAGCATCTGTATACAATCTTAGGTGCACATCACCAATGGCTGCAGGACCAATCCATCGCCCCTAGTCAGGGTCTAGATATGTATACACTAGTCTACTCTAGAGTATCGATGCCCTGTCTTGATACTCCTATGACTAGGGACATTTAAGGATGTGCCTATTGACCACCCAGCTCCCACAAGTATGACTGCCATCACAACGCTGGTAGTAAGGCAAATATCTTACGGGCTTTATCAATATGTATACAATATATGAAATAAAAAGTAAAGTATATCACATGTTAAGATAAATACAAACCAAATAGCGTACTATCATATCGAGCAAGATTGTCCTGTACATACATATCCCTAGCATCCTATACAATGAAGGCCTCTAGAGTATATATATCCAACAATCTCCCACTTGCACTAAGGCCTGTAATTGGTGCCCATTGTCTGTACTATATCCAGTTGCTGGCGTACCACATGCCCAACATCTCAAACAGACTCTCGAACTGGACTTGAGGGATGGCCTTGGTGAATGGATCTGCCGTGTTGTCTTTTGTGTCCACTCTCCGCACCTCGATCTCCCGGCGATCCCCGATCTCCCTGATCAGGTAATACCGCCTCCAAATATGCCTGGATTTCTGATGGGACCTTGGTTCCTTCGCTAATACTACAGCCCCATTGTTATCACAATACAAAGGTATTTGATTGGCAATGGACGGAACCATCTGAAGTTCAGAGATGAACTTCTTCATCCAGACAGCCTCTTTCACGGCATCGTTAGCAGCTATATACTCAGCTTCTATCGTTGAGTCTGCGACGGTATTCTGTTTGGAAATCTTCCAACATACCGTCCCTCCATTGAGGGTAAACACAAAACCCGAGATGTATTTATAGTCATTTTTGTCACTTTGGAAGCTGGAGTCGGTAAAAACCTCGACCTGGAGGTCCCTACTACCGTAAACCAAGAACTTCTCCTTAGTCCTTCTCAGGTACTTGAGAATATTCTTTACCGCTATCCAATGCTTCTTACCCGGATCATGCTGATACCTGCTTATTATACTAAGTGCGTAAGCTACATCTGGTCTGGTACACAACATCGCATACATTATAGATCCTACAGCCAAAGCGTACGGTATAATGCCTATGCGAGCCCTCTCTTCATTAGTCTTTAGAGATATCTCTTTGGAGAGGGTGATCCCGTGACAAGCGGGTAAATTACCACTCTTGGAATCTTCCATACTAAATTTCTTTAGTATAGTGTCAATGTACCTGGACTGTGAAAGTCCCAACATTCTTTTGGATCTATAAAGATAGATCTTAATCCCCAGAATATTGGAGTCATCTCCTAAGTCTTTCATAGAGAATTTCTGTGACAAGAAGAGCTTTACTGATTGTAGCATAGGGATATCATTCCCTATCAGGAGTATGTCGTCAACGTACAGAACGAGGAAGACTACTGCTTCTTCTACAATCTTTCTATAAATGCATGGTTCATCAACATTTTGACCGTCTCATCAAAGCAGATGTTCCAACTCCGTGATGCTTCCTTTAATCCATAAATGGATTTAGCAACTTGCACACCTTTCCACTGCTCCCACTGTCTAAGAAACCTTCTGGTTGATCCATGTAAACACTTTCTTCTAAATGTCCATTTAGAAAAGCTGTTTTTACGTCCATCTGCCAGATTTCATAGTCATGGAAGGCAGCAATGGCAATCAGGATCTGAATGGATTTAAGCATAGCTACTGGAGAAAAGGTTTCATCATAATCAAATCCTGGTCTTTGACGAAAACCTTTTGCAACGAGTCTAGCTTTGTAGGTTTCCACTTGTCCAAATGCACCAATCTTCTTTTGGTAGATCCATTTGCATCCAACTGGTTTCACACCAGGAGGAGCAACATTCAAAGTCCATACTTTATTGGTGTACATGGATTCCATTTTGGATCTTATAGCATCCAGCCACTTCACCGAGTCTTTACTCGTGATAGCCTGTTGAAAATTAGTAGGCTCATTATCATCGATAATGCAATCCTTTCGATCCCCATCTACACGAAACCCATAGTATCTCTTAGGTGGACAAGAAAGCCTACCAGATTTGCAGAGCGGCGTTGGTTCGTCGGGCTCTATTGAAGCCTGAGGTTTTACTAAGTCCTCGACAGTAGTTTGGGGTTATGCAATTTCTTCCAGTTCACCGCGCTCCCATTAATTTCTTTTGCAAGAAATTTTCTCTCTAAGAAGACAATGTGGTGAGCGACAAAAACCTTTTGTTCTTCAGTGTGGTAGACAAGATATCCCCTTTAATTCTTGGGGTATCCCACAAACTTGCACAAAACCGATCGTGCCTCGAGCTTGTCCGGATTCTGCTTTTTAACAAATACTGGACACCCCCATATCTTGAGATACTTGAGATATGGTCTCTTCCCACTCCACATTTCATATGGAGTGGTAGGCATAGACTTAGTTGGAACTCTATTCAATAGGTATGCAGCTTATTCCAGTGCAAAACCCCAGAAGGAAAGTGGCAACTCAGCATTACTCATCATTAAACGCACCATATCAAGTAGCGTGCGATTCCTCCTTTCTGATACACCATTATGCTGAGGTATATATGGAGGAGTAAGCTGAAAGAGAATTCCAATCCCTTTTAAGCATTCAAGGAAACTGGTACTTAAGTATTCTCCACCTCGATCAGATCAAAGCGTCTTGATACTTTTACCAGTCTATTTCTCCACTTCATTTTTATACTCCTTAAATTTCTCAAAGGCCTCGGATTTATGCTTCATTAAGAACACATGTCCATATCTTTAGAAATCATCAGTAAAAGTGATGAAGTAGGAGTGATCGCTTTGTGCATGTGTAGACATCGGACCACATACATCGCTGTGTATAAGTCCCAAGAGCTCCATCGCTCTTTCTCCGTGTCCTGTGAACGGAGCTTTGGTCATCTTCCCTTTGATACATGATTGACAAGTTGTATATGATGTATATTCTATCGGATCTAAATATCCATCTTTATACAACTTAGTCAACCTTGTTTCATTTATATGACCAAGTCTACAATGCCATAGGAAGGCTTGGTTTGAATCCGGAGCCTTTCTTTTAAGGCTGTTTTTGATATTGAAAACATGAGGTTGATTAAGTATGCATATGCCGTTTTCCAGTGTGCCAAACCTAAACATTTCTTGATTTAGGAGAATGTTCATGACATTTCTTTCAAGTGCAAAATTATATCCTTCATTAGACAATAAAGATACTGATATAATATTATATAGCATACTAAGAATACAAAAATAGCTGTACAACACCAAAATGTGCCCACTAGTCAACCCCAGGTGATAATTGCCCACTGCAACAGCATCTACGCTTGTTCCATTGCCAACCCGGAGGGTCATATCACCTGCCTTCAGTGCTCTACGGTTTCTCAGAGCCTGCAAAGAATTACAAATGTGAGAACCAGAAGCGGTATCAAGTACCCATGATGTAGAGTTTACTGAAAAACAGTTTTCGATTACAAACACACCTGAAGCAGAAGAAGCAGCTTGCTTTATATCCTTGGCTTTAAATGCAATGCAATCTTTTTTCCAGTGCCCCTTCTTTTAACAATAATAGCACTCACTCTTGTTCTCTTTTACTCTCCCCGCCTTGTTCGTTCCCTGCACCTTCTGGACCCCACCTTTCGGTTTGGTGGCGTTCATCATCTTCTTCCCCTTGGCTTTCGCTTTGGATTTAGAAAATGATGATTGGCCAACATACAGAATGGGTGTCTTCTCCTTTTTCAAGGAGCTCTTTCCTACCCTCAACATGTTGAGGAGCTTTGGAAGATCAGCTTCCATAATGTGCATGTTGATGTTCAGCACGAACTGAAAGAAGGTGTAAGGAAGGGACTGCAAAATCAAGTCAATGTATAACTCATTTTCTAGCACGCATCTCAGGTTTGCGTACTCCTCAATGAAGCTAATCATTTTTAGGATGTGCTCTCCTACAGGTGATCCTGGAGCTAACCTCATCTGGAATAGTTTCCTTGAGGTTTCGTATCTTGCGACACGAGAGTGCTCTCCATACAATTCCTTGCAATGGAAAAAAATGGATTTAATATTCATACCTTCATATTGTTTCTGGAGTTCATTATTCATGGATGCCAGCACGATACACTTAGCTTTCTCGCAGTCCAGATCCTAAGTTTTGCGGACCTCTTTGTCCGCAACTGAGGAATCTGGTCCTTGGACAGGGGAAGCAGTAGAGGTGGTGACATATGTAACCTTGTCATAAGTCAGTGCAATGCTGACGTTCCTCAGCCAATCCTTATAGTTTGGCCCAGTCAGTGTATTTTTTCAAGTAATAGTTTTAGTCCCATCATAGTAGCCGCCAGAGAGAGAGAAAAGAAACACTCAGTATATGCTCTTGCAAGTTTAGATTGGTTATTAGTTTATCTAAATAAGATGGCTCCCACTGTTTCCTCAAATTCTTCTTCAAACCCCTAAAAGAAGAATTAGTCAGGATTGATCGCACATCACAATACTTGCTTAACCTTTCAGCTAGGCTAGTGTCGGTACTTCGAGGGAGGTTTTCCAACGCTTTCGCGAAGTTTATTAATTATATAACATCTTTTCCCTGTAGGCGTAGCCCCACTAACACCGTTCTAGACACCTACTTGGTTTATAGCATTGATTGTTAAGTGAGATATTTTCCCGAGAGTAATCCTACTCATCAGTGGGATCGGGATCCAACTATCATTGTATGATGACCTAGATGGAAGCCACTCTAGTCACTACACTTCAGAAGGTATGCTAAATCTGCAAGTTTCCTTTATCTTTGAAACTCCCTATGTGATTTTTTTGCCCCAAGTTCTTATGACCTTAATGAAGGCCAACAAATCATAAAATGCAAGTCAGGTTCTACCGGTCGTTGTCCTGATTAATTTAGACCCATATGTACTCGCCCTTGACGAAGGCCAACAAGGCTGTATGACTGTCCTAAACTAATACATCTATCTATGCAACAAATAAGCAACATATTGCTACCATTCACTAGGCCTTGATGAAGGCCAACAAACATAGCATGAATACGATGTGTTGTTTATTTGAAACGACAGAGGGCTATGGATGGTTTTGGGTGAAACCGTTAACGTAATGAACTTGATATAACCGAAGGAACCATGATAGCTTTTTAAAAAAGGAGTGGTTTAGGCTCCACATTTAAAAATTTGCTTTTTAAAGAAAACCGAGTGGTTTTGAAATTGTTCCAACGATTTAGCTTAGGTTTTTTTCTCTTTGCATTAATGAATTAATGTTGTCCCATCAATTAATCGTACCATTGCAGAAAGAAACGAAAATACAACGTACGCTTATGTCATCTGCATTCGTCACGGGGCCCGTCATCACCTGTTAGGTTACTTAACTAACGACAGAGTGGAGGCTGGACTAGCGCGGGTGCAAAACATAAGCAACACTTACTAAATATCATATATAGATATATACATTCGTCTCATGCAATAATATGCATTCCAGATTATAGATGAACATATTAGATATACTAGGAATTCCGCGCTTCGTTTAAGCCCATAACTGTCATGACTCGAAAATATTGTTCGTAACCGGCAGTTAAACCATGCCACGTCTAAAGGAATAACGTAATTCAAGTAAGCCGAAGCCCAGAAATCAAAAGCTTTTTAAGAAAATAAAGAGGTGAAGTTTTGAAATAAAAGTATGGTGAAAATCATAAGTTTTCTTAAATACATAAGTAATGGAATATGAAAATGCAAGTAAATTTTACTATTTGAAAACATGTTTCGCCTTTTAAAAATTTTGGCAGCACCTCCTTTGTATATTCTGATCTAAAACCACAAATACATGATAGTAATAAAGGCATCCCTAAGTGGGAGCTAGCTCTTCGCCAATCGGCGGAATTACAACCACGCAAGACAGAATATATGTATACGACGCCCAACAGCGAAAATCAACACAAAGAATGATAAAGTAAAGCAAGATATCAATCCACCAAGCGAAAAAATACCCATCGCTCAAGTCTCGCAACTACAAGTCTTGCTAAATCTTACTACTTATACAAATACTAGTTTCTGATTTGATGGAGTTAACTAGATACAACAGGAATAATAAATACAAGAGGGGTACGATCCAACATGTACCACCTACCAAAGCAAAACACCCGAAGCAAGCTGTGTGCCAGCGATGCCCCTACTGATCCATGCGGTCAACCTGCAAGAACTGTGGCATAACGGGGAAGAGTTGCCAACTCGTGAATAGAAAACATCAACAGGTAGAAATCGAATAAAACAACGATTTCCTAAGACAACTATATCATAAAGGTAATACTATGATATCTAGGGTGACCGTATATGCATATATGCCAACAATATACTCAATACCTATATGCATGTGGATATCATCCAACCATATAATCAATGCCTGTATCCATGTGGATCTCATCCAGGTGTCAACCAATGACACAGCAATATCATGCATGTAAATATCATAAAAGCATATGCATGCAAATATAAGGATATCAATCAACATGTGTCCAGCAACGACACATCAAAATCATGGAACTTGAGTGTCCATCATGAACACTCGAAACATCATGAAACCCGTGTCCAACATCGACATGTAAATCCTTATATCTCGGGCTTCGACAGTCCGGATCGGCCCACAGGCTCCTTCTGCAGGATCGGCCTTCGGGGTCTGGCAGAATGAATCGACCCATATCCATCTCTCGACTCCGGTCGGTATCCTCCTGATAACCGCCAGGTCCAACCAATCACCGGTAGGTAGTATTCCCTCTGCCAGGCTCATCTTCTACTATGCGACATCCCTTTCTTACCCCAGGGTACCATACCGGGTCTACCATGAACCCGCAAACGGATCATCCAACTCCTCGAATCGGGTTTCACATATCATACGTCTCAGAATCAAGAAAACACATGGTGGACGCACTGAAATATCATATTAAAAGAAACCGGGTTTTTAAAACAATACATACTTTCTTTTGAAATAACCACGGTTCTCAAGTCAAGAAATCTCATGAAAACAGCATATCTCAAGGCGTATAATCATAAAGCATGATGTATACAACATATAACAGAAATGTAAGCATATCCGTATCTCATGAAACATGGAATAGTGATGTGAATATAGCAAGTAAATCACGCATGGAGTCATATCATGATGCAACAAATCTACTGTGTAGTGACATAGCAATTATCGATGATGAAGTGTGTGAGCCGGCCAATCTGTGTAATTGTAACATACGCATCATCGATAATGGTGTAGGAGTACTAGCACAGGTATATATAATGCAATGAGAATGACATGAACGTAGCATAAAGTACATCGTCAGCTAATTGCTATAAGGTATACGTTTCTAACATGACCGAGTCGGTGAATCAATCAATCAGCATCCAGCCTCACAACATCACATACGGTATGATCCATCGTCCGGCATCCTCTTTTCAAGGGTACAGATCAATCATCATAAACTCATCACGTACGGTAAATCATCGTCGACAAATTATCGTACGGCGACATTAAACCATCAGGGATCCTATCAACCTATATGACAATGAGGGTACGGACTTAACGTCTCGTACGGTATATCACTCACGATTCACAACATTATATATATCTATATACCTATATATCCCAGGTCACATCCATAAAAATCTCATATCAGGGGACCGACAAAGGTATCAATCCTCTCGTATCGACTCGCATCCGCATACCGACATATCAATCAAGTCATCATATCACATCGAATATTATTTTCGTCATATTTATGTCCAACATCAAGTCATTTACATATATATATATATATATATATATATATATATATATATCCTATCTTATAAATCTCATGTCATGCTACTCTAAAAACTCATACTGATTCTAGTGCAACTACATATCTATAAGTCGTGATTCACATTCACTTTTCATATCCCTAAAGCTATCATCTCATATCTCAATATATATATATATATATATATATATATATATATATATATATATATATATTCAATCATGCCTATCATCCCCAACTATCTTGTTAACCCTATCCATAGTTTTCTAATCTAGGTTTCTACGACTGTATCCTATAGATCGGTTTCCATCAAAAACTTGCAGGGGTGCTATACGCCATCCACCCGACTTCCCCGGTAGATATAGATCTACTCACCTTAATCCTTACTTGCCGACGTCAGTGAGGCCATGCTCCGTCGTCTCGGAATCCACGCGAAGGTACCTACTATATCAACATATATCGTAATACCATTAACATCAAGTCTGGAAAACCAATACGGCACATGGTGCACTCATAGGTTAGAACCTATAGCCTACGCATGCAAAAACAACCAACCAACCCTTGTTGTTAACGTACAAATGCCCAGCAACCAAATAAAATATCAAATACTAAAACCAAGAATTCGAAAATACGAAAAACATAACCAAAACCACTCACAACAGCTCCCAGATTTAGTCTCACGTAAAATGGGTATAAACAAACAGTACTATGGGGTAGTATATGGAGTGTGTGAGCTACTGGACTAATTCCAGCACCAAACACCAAGATTTGGCCAGCCACAATCATGGGAAATCCGGCCTGCTCGGCCAAAAGAAGGAATTGGGGCTTCGTCTTCTCAGGATGGTCTCCTAGGGTCTTAAATAGGTCTCTGGTATTGCCAGAATTTTTTTCCAGGTCTCAGGTCATCCCAGATTCCCTGTAGGCACACCAAACTTCACAAAACCGACATGGGATGATTCCTAAGTCCGTATTCTCTATTCTAGGACAGTAAAAACACGACTCAAGTTTTGTAACAGCCCCTAAACATTACCAAATCCACACCATCACCCAACCCTTTCTCTTGAAATTTGTAAACATCACATACTCTACCCAAATCACATTCTAAACTAAACCAGAATACAAGAAAACTCAAACTAAACTAAATGGAAGTAGATATACCTCACTTAGGCAACTCAAGAAAAGCCCTAGCTTCCCAAAGTCTTCAAAATCCAAGTTTGATTGGTCCAAAGTGTTGAGGATGAGGAGGGGGTCATCTTTAATGAAAAGGGTTTAGGGTTTTGATGAAGATTTTGAGATAATTTCATGGGGTAGACGTGGAGGGAGATGAGGAGGAAGATGATGAGAAAACAAATGGGAGGAAATGAATGGTGGCTGCCCCCCCTCTTTCTTATTCTAACTCTTTTCCTTATCCTCACTCTCTCTTATTCTCACCCTCTCAATAATACCCTTTTTTCTCTTCTTTTCTTAAAACCAAATACCAATAAAATAACTCATACTAATGAAATAACATGCAACAAAATACAACATGACATGACACACTAGCCATGGAAAACTGTAGAAACACGGATTTGGCTTAATCACAATTAGTAGTGTACTAATCGGGTTTAATTTTAAACTCGCGTAAAATAAATTATCAAAATGCCAAATCAAATAAATATATATTTAAATGAATAAATCATTTTAATATCCAATTATTTCACAAATATTGGCATATATTTATACCGTTTTACGAAAACCGCAATTTCGCAAATCGGTTAGTTTTCGCGAAATATATTATTTTAATATTAAATTCCAAAAATAATATTTTATATTTTCTGAAACGTTACAATCTTCCCTCCTTAAATAAATTCAGTCCCCGAATTTAAATTGAAACTACCAAATACTAAAACATTTCAATAGTCAGTTCAAATCAACGTGGCTTCGAAATCACGGAAGACATAGAAATAACACAGCGCATCGCGTGCGCCTGAAAATGAGTACGAAACTCAAAATCGAACTCCGTCAAGCATCACGCAAATCATCGGATTTGCACGCATATCATCGGAGTTACAATGGAGATACTAATCTCGAAATTCAACACTGAAATCCAATATACACTAGTCAAATACTCTAATATGTATATAGTACGCATCCTTGGAAATCTTCTAAAAACTGAATAAAAATCATGCAAAATTTTTTCTGAATCTCCGTCTGATGCGTAACTCATGGAACAAGTGACGGACGCTCATTTATAAAGTAATAAATATATGTTCATATAGGTTTTGCTAAAATATATGTTTCGCTCTTTTTGAAATATCCCAAAAGGTTTTCCTTTGTAGACGTTCGTGTCGCTCACGGACACATAAGAAATAGCAAGACTATAGCTCATTTTTGAAAACCTCTTGGTAATCTTTTAATGCACGCAAAGTACTCAGGTACTGTCCTCAAATCAGTCCTATTCGGCCACTATATAATATAGTACCTATCATGAAAACAACGTGCTCAAGTGCAAAATCAGCCTCAAAAGGCGTATCCAATAATTACGTGCATCTGGTGCGTACGGAAATCAAATCCAAATACAAGTGTCACAATATACACAAAGCAAAACTAAGTGCAACGGGTGTGCACGAAAGCATCTGTCCAGTGCAACGGGTGTGCACAACAATAACATCAAGTGCATCTATAGTGCACGAAAATCTCAATCCAATGCAACTAACATGCACGAATGAAAATCCCAATCGAGTGCATCCAGTGTGCATAAAATCACATCTCAAAACATGCGCCAAACATGCGCGAAAATCCAAACTAAGTGCATTCATCATGCACACATGAAATCTAAATCAAGTGCATCTGACATGCACGAATAAAATCGCATCCAACATGCACGGATGAAATCTAAATCAAGTGCATCCGATGCGCACAAATCCAATTCCAAGCGCGTCAAGTCTAAATAAATGCCCAGTGCGGTAAAGCACATGAAAAATGAACGTCAAGTGCGACGCGCACAAAAACATAAATCTGGTAAAACAAATGCTCAACGACATAAATCGGGTGCAACCAATGTACGGAGTATAAATCTAGTGCAACCAATGCACGAAATACCTACCTGGTGCAACAAACGAATGAAATGAAAATCTAGTGCAACAATTGCACAAAATACAAATCTGGTGCATCTAGTGCACGAAATATAAATCCAGTGCATCCAGTGCACGAAATACAAAATACAGTGCATCCAGTGCACGAAATACAAATGCAGTGCAACAAATCCACAAAATACAAATCTGGTGCAACAAGTGCATGGAAACGCATAAATAACTCAAATGCGTATAAAAAGCATCACCGAGTTTATCAAGATGTATGAAAATCAGAAACGTGTGCAACTATGTGCACAAAATCCATATCGATGCACTGCAAGCACATGCAAGCTATACCGAGTGCAAAAACCAAATCGAGTGCGTACCACATGCATAAAAATCAAATCAACCATATGAAATCCACGAAATCATAAACACATACAGCCAAGGCACAAAATCAATATCAAGTGCAATAGATATGCACAAAAATGTAATACCCAGTAGGTGCAGCCATGGTGCACGAAGACAATATCATGAAACTCAATCATCAAAACTCAAATCCAAGCGATATAAGCGTGATACTCGGATCACAAACGAAAATCGCAACAAATGACATTGAGGTATACCTCCTACAATGTAGAAAAATGTCGGTGCGCCCAAAACTGGCAGAGCAAGAACATCCGCTTGCCTCCTGCTCACGGTCTGGCGTCATGTGTCTCTGGGTCCTCATTTCTCTGTGGATTACGAAGCTCGCAATCCATCGGCTCGTCGGCCCGGTCAGGTGTACTAATGGAAACGATTACGCTCTGACACTCCTCTGGTCATCCTTCGGCCAGTTTGCATGACCACTCATAAAGCAGTACGTCACCGGCATCGTCCTCTGGCCCTTTGAATACACATGACACAACTGATCCTCGGTGCAACTCTTATCGCAGCAGTGTCCTGGAAGGAACCATCTCAAGGTCTCTTACGATCTCGCCCATGCTGAACTGTACGGAGGCTAGTACCCTTACATAATCTTCTCTCACTTTCTGGACATCTGCGTTCTCAGCACAGCATTTCCTCGGGAACTGGCTGCATCCCAACGCCTCTGTAAACACGTCATATCTCTAATCTCAACGGGGAGTAGCAACAGCTCGTTAACCTTTCGCATGAACCTCTTGCTCCACTCGTCTTTATTATCGTCCACCTCGACGTCACGTCATACTATCTGCGTACTGCAATTATCCTCAGCTTTAGTCCATCCGGAATCTCTCACACGGACTCGAAATTACGATCTCGGTATCTTCATCACTTTGTAGAAGATATCTAGCCGAACACGTCCTTGGGAACTCGTCTAAAACCATCGGAGGAATACTCCATACTCGTCCGTTCTCAATCAACTCACAACGCATCTGGGTGAGGTCTTCTATCCGAAGATGGTCCACTTACCGATCTCCTATCGGATCATCCAACGAGGAACGTCATCTCTGGATCGATCTACTCTAGATCTGAATAAGATTCTCCATACTGGAAATCTTTAACTCAACTGAGCCTACGTCGGCGCATCAAATCTGACGAATCACCTTTGTCTCTCCATTCAAGATATACTAGCTATCTACTGTCGCATCTCTGCCTGGAAGCTCCAGCGATCTCAGCTCATAAGCTCTGGAAGCGACATCCCATCAATCTCAGCAACAGCTGGGTCATCTGTCTGCACGTTAGACGACATCACGATCTCTGAGGTAGGCTGTATGTCAACAGTTCTCTCACAACAGGCAGCCTCTAATAATGGCCCAATCACCCGGTGCAAAACCAAACACTCACCTCAAACGAGAAGTCACAACACAAATACATCGAGACGTTCCCATGTCACCAGAAAACACGATGGTCAGTTCTCGTCCACGACGAGCTCGCCCTGACCGCAACACTAGCAGCAGCTCAATCTGCGCTCAAACCATGGTGACAGGAACCTCAATCAAGTATCGACGAAAATAGCTCAAAGGGATGAAAAGAACCAACAGATCCTAAAATGGATACATGATCATAAGGAGGAACGGAATTAGTGAGAGTATGAGCATGGAAACGAATAGAATCAAGGATCTCAAATGGATGTATAATCATGGGTACGAAGAGAATCACAGATCTCAAAATATGTACATCCTAAGGTTTCTTAAGTGGAGTATCGTATCGTAAATATACCGTGGAACATACGTACGGTATGCCACTCTACTCAAGCTACCTACTCAATCAATCAGGGTCAGCCTATGAAACGAAAGTTCGGGTCTAATACCCCCATGTTCAAGTCTAAGTTCCGTAAGGTCAAGCTTAGGTTCCGAAATAGATTATGCCCCAGACTCCACATAGTCAAACCAAAGCTCGAACCAAGATTAAGCCTAGCGCTCTGATACCAACTTTTTCATGACCCGAAAATATTGTTCGTGACCGGCACTTAAACCACGCCACGTCTAAAGGCGTAACATAATTCAAGTAAGCCAAAGCCCAGAAATCTAAACCTTTTTAAGAAAATAAAGAGGTGATGTTTTGAAATAAACGTATGGTGAAAATCATAAGTTTTCTTAAATACCTAAGTAATGGAATATGAAAATGCAAGTAAATTTTACAAGTTGAAAACATGTTTCGTCTTTTAAAAATTTGGGCAGCACCTCCTTTGTATATTTTGATCCAAAACCATAAATACATGAAAATAATAAAAGCATCCCCAAATGGGAGCTAGCTTTTCACCAATCGGCAGAATCACAACCACGCAAGACAGAATATATGTATACGATGCCCAACGGCGAAGATCAACACAAAGAATGATAAAGTAAATCAAGACATCAACCCACCAAGCGAACAAATACCCATAGCTCAAGTCTCGCAACTACATGTCTAGCTAAGTCTTATTACTTATACAAATATTAGTTTCTGATTTGATGGTGTTAACTAGATACAACAGGAATAATAAATACAAGAGGGGTACGATCCAACATGTACCACCTACCAAAGCAAAACACCTGAAGCAAGCTGTGTGCCAGCGATGCCGTTACTGATCCATGCGGTCAACCTGCAAGAACTGTGGCACAACGGGGGTGAGTTGCCAACTCGTGAGTAAAAAACATCAACAGGAAGAAATCGAATAAAACAACGATTTCCTAGGTCAACTATATTATAAAGGTAATACTATGAAATCTAGGGTGACTGTATCTGCATATATGCCAACAATATACTCAATACCTACATGCATGTGGATATAATCCAACCATATAATCAATGCCTGTATCCATGTGGATCTCATCCACGAGTCAACCAATGATACAAAAATATCATGCATGTAAATATCAAAAAATCATATGCATGTAAATATGAGGATATCAATCAACGTGTGTCCAACAACGACACAACAAAATCATGGAATCTGAGTGTCCAACATCGATACACGAAACATCATGAAACTCGTGTCCAACATCGACACGTAAATTCTCATATCTTGGGCTCCGTTTGCGAGATCGGCCTTCGGGCTCCGACAAAACGAATCGGCCCATATCCATCTCTCGACTCCGGTCGGTATCTTCTGAATAACCGCCAGGTCCAACCAATCACCGGTAGGTAGTAGTCTCTCTGCCAGGTTCATCGTCTACTACGCGACATCCCTTTCTTGCCCCGGGGTACCATTCCGGGTCCACCATGAACCCACAAACGGATCATCCAACTCCTCAAATCGGGTTTCACATATCACACATCTCAGAACCGAGAAAACGCATGGTGGAAGCACTGAAAAATCAAATCAAGAGAAACCGGGTTTTTAAAATAATACATACTTTCTTTTGAAATAACCACGGTTCCCAAGTCCAGAAATCTCATGAAAACAACATATCTCAATGCGCATAATCATAAAGCATGATGTATGCAACATATAACAGAAATGTAAGTATATCCGTATCACATGCAACATGGAATAGTGATGTGAATATAGAAAGTAAATCATGCATGGAGTCATATCATGATGCAACAAATCTACTTTGTAGTGAAATAGCAATTATCGATGATGAAGTGTGTGAGCCGGGCAATCTGTGTATGTGTAACATACGCATCATCGATAATGGTATAGGTGCACTAGCACATGTATATGTAATGCAATGAGAATGACATGAACATAGCATAAAGTACATCGTCAGCTAATTGCTATAAGGTATACGTATCTAACATGACCGAGTCGGTGAAACAATCAATCGACATCCAGCCTCACAACATCACGTACGGTATAATCCATCGTACGGCATCCTCTAGTCAAGGGTACGGATCAATCATCATAAACTCATAACGTACGGTAAATCATCGTACGGCGGCATTAAACCATCAAGGATCCTATCAACCTATATGACAATGAGGGTACAGACCTAACGTCTCGTACCTCATATTAGTCTTGATTCACAACATTATATATATCTATATACCTATATATCCCAGGTCACATCCATAACAATCTCATATCAGGGGACCGACAAAGGTATCAATCCTCTCGTATCGACTCGCATCCTCATACCGACATATCAATCAAGTCATCATATCACATCGAATATTATTTTCATCACATTTATGTCCCACATCAATTCATTTACATATATATATCCTATCTTATAAATCTCTTGTTGTCACGACCCGAAAGAGCACGTGACTGGCCCTTGAACCATATGAAGTCTATAGGACCCCATCTGATCCAAGTAAGCCAAAAGCCCAGAAATCTAAAACCATTTAAAGAGTAAATAAGGAAAACTGGTTTAAGAAGTAAAGAAATCATGTTTCGAAAATCAAAGTTTTTAAATAACTAAGCCGAATATGCATTTTTAAAATGTGTAACCTTTCCTGAAAATTTCGGCAGAGCTTCCTTTGTAAAAACTGGCCCCGAACGGGGTACAACAAGAATAACATATATGAAATGATAAAAGGCATCCCCAAGCGGAGCTAGCTATTCGTCAATCGACGGTCACAATCACGCAAGCAATAATAATATACAACGCCAAAGGACGAAGATCAAAACCCAAAAAGAACTCAAAACAGCCAGAAATCCGTAATACTACAAGCGCGACTCTAAGGTCGAAATAATACAACATTGTTTTCTAAGTCTGAAACAATATACAAGTTTTGGTTGACGGAATTTCTAGATACAATAAATAATACATATACAAGGGTGGTTCTGATGCGAAGAACCCACCTACCAAAAGCAATTCACCCGCATAGGAAGCAGTGTGCTAGAAATGCCGCTATGGAACCTGTACGGCAAAACCTGCAAGAACTGTGGCACAACGGGGGTGAGTGGCCAACTCGTGAATAGAAAATATCTACAAGCAGAGATCGAATGTATGACCCATCCTAGGTCAATACGATCAGATATAAATAAACCTCAATATGAATAAGTCTGAAGCATGCTAAACTGGCAATGTAATCTCTATACATGAGGTAGTGCCAAATACCCGTGTCAGTGCCTTAGGTAATAACATGTCATAAATGTGACATATAATCAATGAACTCAATCTGCATGTACGTGGATCCCATCCACTCGTCACCCAATGACAATAACCATCATGCATGTAAAAATCATCAGCATATGCATGGAAATATGAGGATATAAACCACCTGTGTCCCTCGCGACACGTCAAAATCATGGAACCGGAGTGCCCAGCATCGACACTCGAAAACATCATGAAAACCGTGCCCAGCATCGGCACGTAAATCCTCATATAATGGGCTCCGTCAGTCCGGATCAGCCCACGGGCTCCGTCTGCGGAATCGGCCCTCGGCCCCAGCAGTATGCCCATATCCATCTATCGACTCTGGTCGGTATCCTCCGGATAACCGCCAGGTCCAACCAATCACCGGTAGGTACTCGCCACCCTACTAGGCTCATCGTCTACTCCACGAAAAACATTTCTTGCCCCGGGGAATCATACCGGGTCCACCATGTACCCGCAATCGGCCTCATCCGCCTCCTCGAATTGGGTTTCACATGTCGCTCTCAGCACCGAGAAAACACATGGTGGACGCACCAAAATATCATATCAAGGGTAACCGGGTTTTAAAACAGTTACATATTCCCTTTTGAAACACTCACGGTTCCCAAAAACCAGAAATATCATGGAAACAACATATCTCAATGCGTATAATCAGCAAACATGATGTATGTGACATGTAAAAGAAATGTAAGCACATCATTCTGTCATGCAAGAATCATATCCTGAATGCAACAGTACTACAGTTTAGTGACATGGCAATTATCGATGATAAAGTGTGTGAGCCGGCAAACAGTGTACGTGGAACATACGCATCATCGATAATGGTGCTGGTGTCCTAGCAGCATGACTGTAATATATCAATAAACACAGGCAATGCAATGCAAATAGCATGAATATGCTGAAATCGAATAATCAGCGCAACAGTAAAGCATCTATCTCAATAAATATATCATGCAACCTTGCCTTTTTGAAATAAGTCGAATCAGGATTTTTGGTAAAATAAGGACTACGGTGTTTTATGAAAAGATGTGTCGTTTGAAAATATCCGTAGAATCCCTTTTTGCCTATCTTTAAAATATCCCCGATTCGTTAGTTTTGAAATAGGTATGATTCGGGTCTAGTCTAACGCCTACTATGCGAACTACGGACCCAACTATCAGGTCAATCGGGAGGGGTATGAAAACCACCTAAATCCAACTCAATATCACATTATCTCATCACATAACAGGTATCACTACCATCATATCATATCTCCAATACGAACTCTGTCATGTCGCCAAATCTCACGGCCTCAATCGAATCTCATCGACTCATCTCAATCTCACGTATCATCCTCAAATCTCGTATATGAACACATAGTCCCATACCCATGTGTAGATATACACACCATCATATGCGCACAGATAAATGAAAGAATGTATGCAAGTATGTGTGTATGTGTATATGTGTGAGTGCACCCACTGCTCAAGGCTTTCGCACTACTAAACCAATACATCCTTATCATCAATAATTCCATTATTATCATCAATAATCCTAACAACACATAATAAATATATGTGTGTATACGTATTTGTATACATCACCACGGACTGCGGGGGTGCTATACGCCATCCACCCGACTTCTCCCCGTAGATATAAATCTACTCACCTTGCTTCTCGTGTGCCAATGCCGATGTCGCTATCTTTATCTTCTTTGCCTCAACATCACGTAGGGTACCTTCAAGTATATCACAATGCTAAACCACATGAAAATCACATCGGAAACCAAATTAGCACACGCTACTCGAATAGGTAAAAACCTATCGTCTCGCATGTAAACATGATCAATATCCACTTGTCGTTGACGTCCAAACGCCACCCGACAGAAACGAATAACCAAATACCAAAATCCATGCTAAAACAAGTCGTAAATCATACGCCAACTGAAGCAAATCAACCCAGATTTTACCCTAACTGGAATCAGTCAAAACTAGACATACCCAGGGTCAAGACTACTGGAAATAGGGCCATGCACAAAAATCGAGACAATTCCCTCCTGCTCTGGCCGCAATTTGCGGCCAGAAGGAATTAATTGGCGGCCGTACTTTGAAGTTGGGGGCTAGGGTTTGGTGTGGTGGTTCCATGGTGCCTGCACATCTCACTGTCAACTCAGTTTTATTTTTAGGGTCTCAGGGTGATAGCAGATTACACAATACACTCCCAGATTTACAGTTTTTCTCCGACATCATCTCATAAATCCGTATTCTGGTTTCATGCTCAGGTTTGGGTCCAAAATAACATCACACCAGGGGTTCTAAGGTCACCACAATCCTCATTTTCATCTTGATTTCAGGTCTAACCCTAAACCCTAACTTGAATTCTCCAAAGTCCACAAAACGACACAATATCGATATGAAACTAGAATTGATGCACAAGGAAATTGAAATACTACTTGAGAGTGCAGAAATTACCTCCTTTGGCAACTCAAGAAAATTCTTGAGTTGCTCAAAGTCCTCCAAATCCAATCTTGCTAGGTTCAAAGTGTAGCTAGTGAGCTTGGGAGCAAGTTTTGTGAAGTGGGAATGGGGTTTTGGGGTTGATTTCATTGTGGATCTAGGGTTTCATGAAGAGGGAGGGAGAGGGAGAGGGGCAGCAGCAGCTCAAAGAGAGGGAGAGGAGAGAGAATGAGAAGGGGAAAATGATGGGAGTATGGTTCATAAAGTGAGGGTTGACTTGGTCTCTCTCTCTCTCATAATCATTCCAACCTTTATCTTTCTTTTCTTTTCCCTTTCTTCTCACTCCAACAGTGAACCCAAATGAACCATGGCAATAGAAATGTAACACAAGTGTAACAAGTGTGGAAAATGATATGTGCACATTTTTGCACAAAAATGCTAAAAATCCAATTAGCGATTTTTAATCGCGATTAGCACTAAATTAGCATATAACTAATCATAAAAACTTAGAAAATGGCATAATTCCCTAAAATACCCTATTTTAGAATTTTCCTTAATTTTTCCCTATTTATTTGTATTTAATTATACCAGAATATTAAAATATTCATTAAAATAATATTAAATTATAAAAATTCCCAAAAATCATATTTTATTATTTTGAAAACGTTACAATCTACCCCCCTTAAAGAAATTCGGTCCCCGAATTTAAATTTAAACCCCCAAATACTAAAATATTTCAATACAAATTCCAAGTCATCGGGGCTCCGAAATCATCTATACATAAAACATCATAGCGCAATGCATGCGCATGAGTACTGAGCAGATAACTCAAAAGCAACACTCCGTCAAGCATCCCGCAATCATCGGAGTCATGCTAAAGACACAAATGTCAAATCCAATACAAAACCAATATGATATAGATCAGAACTATACATGTAGACATCCAGTCTATACATGTGAATAGCTGATGTAAATGCATGCCAAATCCTTTTAAGTCGCTGTGCGATGCGCATAACACTGCACAGTGGCGGACGTTTTTCATAAGAAAATAACTATATACGTATATATCCTTTGTTTAATAGGTATGTTCCGCCGTTTTGAAAACAATTTAGAAGGGTTTCCTTGTTTTTAAAACGTTTCGTGTCATATCGGACACGTAGGTATATATATTGAGACTATAGCTCGCTCTTTGGAAATCCCTTCAATAACTCTCAATGCATGCAAAATATATCCAGGTACTGTCCTCTGACTAGTCCTGCTCAGTACAAAACGAATATCAAATATCATAAAAATGTAATGCTCCAAAAGGAATAAATCCCAAAATGCACATAACACCACCCTGTGCGTCTGGTGTGCACGGAAATCAAAATCCATATATGTGCCATACAGGTGCACAAAACAACATCTAGGTGCAACGGGTGTGCACGAAGTATCTGTCATAGGCAACCGGTGTGCCTGGCAGCAAAACCAGGTGCATCTGACATGCACGAAGAATCTCGATTTAGTGCATCTGGTGTGCACCAAAATCGTATCTCAAAACATGTACC
This sequence comes from Agapanthus africanus, assembly GCA_030015575.1. Classification (NCBI taxonomy): domain Eukaryota; kingdom Viridiplantae; phylum Streptophyta; class Magnoliopsida; order Asparagales; family Amaryllidaceae; genus Agapanthus; species Agapanthus africanus. Next base: position 457,649,861 of record JASDDO010000012.1, on the reverse strand, counting down.
CAACATGAGCGAAAATCCAAGTCGGTGCATCCATCGTGCACGAATGAAAATCTAAACCCTGCGCACTCAACATGCACGGAATCACAAAATCCAATAGCAACGCCGAACATGCGTAAGTCCAGTCAAAAGCACGGAGTGTAAGAATCAATCATCAATATCAGGGTCAAAATCGACATATCGAATGACATCAAATCGAAGTCAGGTGCAACCGTAGTGCACAAAATATAAATCCGGTGCAACGAAGGCATGAAATATAAATCTGATGCGATAAATGCAAGAAACATAAAACTGGTGCGACAAACGCACGAAGTATAGAACTGGTGCATCCCATGCACAAATACCAAGCAATAATTCAAATGCGTAAGCAGCAACACCAAGTGTACCCAGGTATAAAGGAAATCATAAACGTGTGCAACTGCGTACACAAAACACATATCAATGCACTACAAGCAAATATAAGCTATACCGAGTGCAAAATCAAATCGTGTGCGTAATATATGCACAACCTCAAATCAACCGTATGAAATCCATGAAGTCATAATCAGGTGCAGCCAAGGCACGAAACAATGTACAATGCGGCTCAATCAAAATCAGGTGTACCGCGATGGAGAATTTCACAACCTTGTGCATCAGTGTGCACAAATCAAATCAAAACACTAAAAATACATGAAAACTATGCTGGAAGCGTAAATCAAATCACCGGCATAAAATAGGGATGAAATCACAATCAATACATCAAGAGTAATAATTATGCGCAAGGTATAAATACCCAGTAGGTGCAACCATGGTGCACAAAATCAAATATCATGGAACTCAGTCATCAAGACTAAATTATGCGAATAGATCGCCCAAAATACCGAAATCCAAAGTGACGGATACGTGATAGTCAAATCACAAAATCACAAATCATAAATACCGCCGTCGGTATATCCTCCTTCGAAGTCGAGAAGGTGCCGGTACATCCAATGCTAGCGGCGCAAGATATCTACTTGCCTTTTGCTCACGGCTGGCGTCCTCTGCCTCTGGTTCCTTATCTTCCCTGTGGATTACCAATCTCGCAATCCATCGGCTCATTGGCCCGGTCAGGTGTGCTAACAGGAACGATTCCGTTCTGGCACTCCTCTGGTCATCTCTCGGTCAATCCTCACGACCGCTCGTAAAGAAGCACATCTCTGGCGCCGACCTCTGGTCCTCTGAATGCACATCACACATCGGCTCCTGGTGCAAATCTTATTGCAGCAGTGTACTGGAAGGAATCCTGCTCAAGGTCTCTTCTGATCTCGCATAAGCCAAACCGTACGGAGGTTGGTACTCTGGCATAATCCTTTCTCGCTCTCTGGACATCTGCGTCCTTAATACAACATCTACTCGAAAGCTGGTCGCATCCCTGCGTCTCTGTATGCATATCCGACCTTTAATCTTAACGGGGAATAGTAACAGCTCGTCCGCATCTCGCACAAACTTCTTGTCCCGCTTGTCTATATCATCGTCCATTTCGACGTCGCGTCTCTATCTGCGCACTGCAATGTCTTCGGCTACGGTCCATCCGAAGTCCCTCACACGGACTCGAAATCACGAACTCGGTATCTTCATCACTCAGTATGAGATATCTAGCCTAACACGTCCTCAGCGTACATATCGCATCTCTGATGTCAGCGGAGTGAAACGTCATCTCGTCGAAATCTCATGCGAACTCTTTACTCTACTCTGCTTCAATATCGACTTATTCGGACTCATCTCATCGTGGCTCCACAGACTGCGCTCCAACGGCTATGCTCATATCTGGAGTCTCCCATGCAGTGTCCCATCACATGATATCCGAATGATGTCGAATCGTCCGATCGACTCGTCAGAACCTCATAATCCCCCAAGAGCTCAACATCTCGGGTACAGTTTAATAGTATCGAGTACATACCACAGCATCGGTGGTCCAGCCGTAGAAGGGCAAACCCAAGCCTCACTAATGGCGTCGCGGAACTTCCGCAAACCCTAAGGTTCAAAGGCTTTCACACGATCATTATGTCGAGTTAGGGTTTCATTCTTCTAGAGGGTCCATAGAATCGCTTGCATGTCTTTCCGAATACTTTAAACTTGGAAAATGGGTTCCTGACATTCAATCGTCTCAATCGACTCTCAACGAATCTGCGTGAAGTCGCCTCTAGCTGGAATCAATCTATCTGGTGACCCCACATCGGGATAAGCGAACGAACCACATGTCCTAGTCATTCATCCTCGGTGACTAGCGACTCACCGTCATATCTCTAAGTATATGCTCATGCTGCAGTAGTTCCAATCATCTGGACGATATCTCATCATTCGCAGCAGCAACTGGCTCATTCTTCTATACGCTAAATAGCGCCTCAATCGTCCTGGATAAGCTATATATCAACGGTCATCACATCCTGGCTGGCCTCTATCAGTGGCTCAATCCTCTGGTGCCGATCAACACATCCTGGAAATCTCGTAAAAGCGATCAATCCAACGCTCATGGCGCGAAAACACAATAAGACGACGCCTCAATATGCAATCGTATGTCTCTGGAATCATGCCCTGGTCAGTCCTCGTCCACGACGAGCTCTTGCTGACGCAACTCGAGCCGTAGCTCACTCTGCCCATGCAATCGTGGCAGCAAAAGCATAACCAGTATCGATGAGGATAGATCATAGGAAGGAATATAATACGGTGCAAGGAAATGTACATCCTAAGGTTTCTTAAGCGGAATGGCGTGTCGTAAGTATGCCGCGGAACATACGTACAGTATGTCCCTCTACTCAAGCTACCTACTCCATCAACCAAGGGTCATCCTATGCGACGAAAGTTCGGGTATAATACCCCCTCGACTAAGTCTAAGTTCCGTAAGGTCAAGCCTAAGTTCCGTATCTAGATAACGCCCTAGGCTCTACATAATCAAACTTAGACTCGAACCAAGGTCAACCTAGCGCTCTGATACCAACTTTTTCACGACCCGAAAGAGTACGTGACTGGCCCTTGAACCATATGAAGTCTATAGGACCCCATCTGATCCAAGTAAGCAAAAAGCCCAGAAATCTAAAACCATTTAAAGAGTAAATAAGGAAAACTGGTTTAAGAAGTAAAGAAATCATGTTTCGAAAATCAAAGTTTTTAAATAACTAAGCCGAATATGCATTTTTAAAATGTGTAACCTTTCCTGAAAATTTCGGCAGAGTTTCCTTTGTAAAAACTGGCCCCGAACAGGGTATAACAAGAATAACATATATGAAATGAAAAAAGGCATCCCCAAGAGGGAGCTAGCTCTTCGTCAATCGACGGTCACAATAACGCAAGCAATAATAATATACAACGCCAAAGGGCGAGGATCAAAACTCAAAAAGAACTCAAAACAGCCAGAAAACCGTAATACTACAAGCGCAACTCTAAGGTCGAAATAATACAACACTGTTTTCTAAGTCTGAAATAATATACAAGTTTTGGTTGATGGAATTTCTAGATACAATGAATAATACATATATAAGGGTGGTTCTGATGCGAAGAACCCACCTACCAAAAGCAATTCACCCGCAAAGGAAGCAGTGTGCCAGAAATGCCGCTATGGAACCTGTACGGCAAAACCTGCAAGAACTGTGGCACAACGGGGGTGAGTTGCCAACTCGTGAATAGAAAATATCTACAAGCAGAGATTGAATGTATGACCCATCCTAGGTCAATACGATCAGATATAAATAAACCTCAATATGAATAAGTCTGAAGCATGCTAAACTGGCAATGTAATCTCTACACATAAGGTAGTGCCAAATACCCGTGTCAGTGCCTCAGGTAATAACATGTCATAAATGTGACGTATAATCAATGAACTCAATCTGCATGTACGTGGATCCCATCAACTCGTCACCCAATGACAATAACCATCATGCATGTAAAAATCATCAGCATATGCATGGAAATATGAGGATATAAACCACCTGTGTCCCTCGCGACACGTCAAAATCATGGAACCGGAGTGCCCAGCATCGACACTCGAAAACATCATGAAAACCGTGCCCAGCATCGGCACGCAAATCCTCATATAACGGGCTCCGTCAGTCCGGATCAGCCCACAGGCTCCGTCTACGGAATCGGCCCTCGGCCCCAGCAGTACGCCCATATCCATCTATCGACTCTGGTCGGTATCCTCCGGATAACCGCCAGGTCCAACCAATCACCGGTAGGTACTCGCCACCCTGCTAGGCTCATCGTCTACTCCACGAAAAACATTTCTTGCCCCGGGGAACCATACCGGGTCCACCATGTACCCGCAATCGGCCTCATCCGCCTCCTCGAATCGGGTTTCACATGTCTGTCTCAGCACCAAGAAAACACATGGTGGATGCACTGAAATATCATATCAAGGGTAACCGGGTTTTAAAACAGTTACATATTCCCTTTTGAAACACCCACGGTTCCCAAAAACCAGAAATATCATGGAAACAACATATCTCAATGCGTATAATCAGCAAACATGATGTATGTGACATGTAAAAGAAATGTAAGCACATCAGTCTGTCATGCAAGAATCATATCCTGAATGCAACAGTACTACAGTGTAGTGACATGGCAATTATCGATGATGAAGTGTGTGAGCCGGCAAACAGTGTACGTGGAACATACGCATCATCGATAATGGTGCTGGGGTCCTAGCAGCATGACTGTAATATATCAATAAACACAGGCAATGCAATGCAAATAGCATGAATATGCGGAAATCGAATAATCAGCGCAACAGTAAAGCATCTATCTCAATAAATATATCATGCAGCCTTGCCTTTTTGAAATAAGTCGAATCAGGGTTTTTGGTAAAATAAGGGCTACGGTGTTTATGAAAAGATGTGTCGTTTGAAAATATCCGTAGAATCCCTTTTTGCCTATCTTTAAAATATCCCCGATTCGTTAGTTTTGAAATAGGTATGACTCAGATCTAGTCTAACGCCTACTATGCGAACTACGGACCCAACAATCAGGTCAATCGGGAAGGGTATGAAAACCACCTAAATCCAAGTCAATATCACATTATCTCATCACATAACAGGTATCACTACCATCATATCACATCTCTAATACGAACTCTATCATTCGCCAAATCTCACGGCCTCAATCGAATCTCACCGACTCATCTCAATCCCACGTATCATCCTCAAATCTCGTATATGAACACATATTCCCATACCCATGTGTAGATATACACACCATCATATGCGCACAGATAAATGAAAGAATGTATGCAAGTATGTGTGTATGTGTATATGAGTGAGTGCACCCACTACTCTAGGGTTTCGCACTACTAAACCAATACATCCTTATCATCAATAATTCCATTATTATCATCAATAATCCTAACAACACATAATAAATATATGTGTGTATACGTATTCGTATACATCACCACGGACTGCGGGGGTGCTATACGCCATCCACCCGACTTCTCTCTGTAGATATAAATCTACTCACCTTGCTTCTCGTGTGCCAATGCCGATGTCGCTATCTTTATCTTCTTCGCCTCAACATCACGTAGGGTACCTACAAGTATATCACAATGCTAAAGCACATGAAAATCACATCGGAAACCAAATTAGCACAAGCTACTCGCATAGGTAAAAACCTATCGTCTCGCATGTAAACACGATCAATATCCACTTGTCGTTGACGTCCAAACGCCACCCGACAGAAACGAATCACCAAATAGCAAAATCCATGCTAAAACAAGTCGTAAATCATACGCCAACTCAAGCAAATCAACCCAGATTTTACCCTAACTGGAATCAGTCAAAACTAGACATACCCAGGGTCAAGACTACTGGAAATAGGGCCATGCACAAAAATCGAGACAATTACCTCCTGCTCTGGCCGCAATTTGCGGCCAGAAGGAATTAATTGGCGGCCGTACTTTGGAGTTGGGGGCTAGGGTTTGGTGTGGTGGTTCCATGGTGCCTGCACATCTCACTGTCAACTCAGTTTTATTTTTGGGGTCTCGGGGTGATAGCAGATTACACAATACACTCCCAGATTTACAGTTTTTCTCCGACATCGTCTCATAAATCCGTATTCTGGTTTCATGTTTAGGTTTGGGTCCAAAATAACATCACACCAGGGGTTCTAAGGTCACCATAATCCTCAATTTCATCTTGATTTCAGGTCTAACTCTAAACCCTAACTTGAATTCTCCAAAGTCCACAAAACGACACAATATCGATATGAAACTAGAATTGATGCACAAGGAAATTGAAATACTACTTGAGGGTGCAGAAATTACCTCCTTTGGCAACTCAAGAAAATTCTTGAGTTGCTCAAAGTCTTCCAAATCCAATCTTGCTAGGTTCAAAGTGTAGCTAGTGAGCTTGGGAGCAAGTTTTGTGAAGTGGGAATGGGGTTTTGGGGTTGATTTCATTGTGGATCTAGGGTTTCATGAAGAGGGAGGGAGAGGGAGAAGGGCAGCAGCAGCTCAAAGAGAGGAAGAGGAGAGAGAATGAGAAGGGGAAAATGATGGGAGTATGGTTCATAAAGTCAGGGTTGACTTGGTCTCTCTCTCTCTCATAATCATTCAAACCTTTTTCTTTCTTTTCTTTTCCCTTTCTTCTCACTCCAATAGTGAACCCAAATGAACCATGGCAATAGAAATGTAACAAAGTGTAACAAGTGTGGAAAATGATATGTGCACATTTTTGCACAAAAATGCTAAAAATCCAATTAGCGATTTTTAATCGCGATTAGCACTAAATTAGCATATAACTAATCATAAAAACTTAGAAAATGTCATAATTCCCTAAAATACCCTATTTTAGAATTTTCCATAATTTTTCCCCATTTATTTGTATTTAATTATACCAGAATATTAAAATATTCATTAAAATAATATTAAATTATAAAAATTCCCAAAAATCATATTTTATTATTTTGAAAACTTTACACTTGTCATGCTACTCTAAAACTCATACTGATTCTAGTGCAACTATATATCTATAAGTCGTGATTTACATTCACTTTTCATATCTCTAAAGCTTTCATCTCATATCTCAATATATATATATATATATATATATATATATATATATATATATATTCAATCATGCCTATCATTCCTAACTATCCTGTTAACTCTATCCATATTTTTCTAGTCTAGGTTTCTACGACTGTATCCTATAGATTGGTTTCCATCAAAAACTTGCGGGGGTGCTATACGCCATCCACCCGACTTCCCCGGTAGATATAGATCTACTCACCTTAATCCTTTCTTGCCGAAGTCGATTACGCCATGCTCCGTCGTCTCGGAATCCACGCGAAGGTACCTACAATATCAACACATATCGCAATACCATTAACATCAAGTCCGAAAAACAAATACGGCACATGGTGCGCTCATAGGTTAGAACCTATAGCCTACGCATGCAAAAACAGCCAACCAACCCTTGTTGTTGACGTACAAACACCCAACAACCAAATACAATATCAAATACTAAAACCAAGATTTCCAAAATATGGAAAACATAACCAAAACCACTCATAACAGCTCCCAGATTTAGCCTCTGGTAAAATGGGTATAAACAAACAGTACTATGTGGTAGTATATGGAGTGTGTGAGCTACTGGACCAATTCCAGCACCAAACACCAAGATTTGGCCGGCCACAATCATAGGAAATCCGGCCTGCTTGGCCAAAAGAAGGAATTGGGGCTTCGTCTTCTCAGGGTGGTCTCCTAGGGTCTTAAATAGGTCTCTGGTATTGCTAGATTTTTTTTTCCAGGTCTCAGGTCATCCCAGATTCCCTGTAGGCACACCAAACTTCACAAAACCAACATGGGATGATTCCTAAGTACGTATTCTCTATTCTAGGCTAGTAAAAACATCACTCAAGTTTTGTAACAGCCCCTAAACATCACCAAATCCACACCATCACCCAACCCTTTCTCTTGAAATTTGTAAACATCACATACCCTACCCAAACCACATTCTAAACTAAACTTGAATACAAGAAAACTCAAACTAAACTAAATGGAAGAAGATATACCTCACTTGGGCAACTCAAGAAAAACCCTAGCTTCCCAAAGTCTTCAAAATCCAACTTTGATTGGTCCAAAGTGTTGAGCATGAGGAGGGGATCATCTTTAATGAAAGGGGTTTAGGGTTTTGATGAAGATTTGGAGATGATTTCATAGGGTAGAGGTGGAGGGAGATGAGGAGGAAGATGATGAGAAAACAAATGGGAGGAAATGAATGGTGGCTACCCCCTCTCTCTTTCTTATTCTAACTCTTTTCCTTACCCTCACACTCTCTTAATCTCACCCTCTCAATAATACCTTTTTTTCTTTTCTTTTCTTAAAACCAAATACCAATAAAATAACTCATACTAATGAAACAACATGCAACAAAATACAACATGATATGGCGCACTAGCCATGGAAAACTGTAGAAACACAGAATTGGCTTAATCGCGATTAGTAGTGCACTAATCGGGTTTAATTTTAAACTCGCGTAAAATAAATTATAAAAATCCCAAATCCAATAAATATATATTTAAATGAATAAATCATTTTAATCTCCAATTATTTCACAAATATTGGTAAATATTTATATCGTTTTACGAAAACCCCAATTTCGCAAATCGGGTAGTTTTCGCGAAATATATTATTTTAATATTAAATTCCAATTATATTTTTATATTCTATTTAAATGAATAAATCATTTTAATCTCCAATTATTTCATAAATTTTGGTATATATTTATACCGTTTTACGAAAACCCCAATTTCGCAAATCGGGTAGTTTTCGCGAAATATATTATTTTAATATTAAATTCCAAAAATAATATTTTATATTTTCTGAAACGTTACAATAACGAATGACGGATTCCACGGTCGTGATGAATATCCAAACCCACCCTAGACACCTACGGGTGCGGCAAACTACCCGCCAAATTCCCGAAGTGAAGAAACTTCTCTCAACAAAGTGATAGGCCACTCGGCACTTCAAAGAACCCGGTAGTTTGTGCACCCCTCCTTGGGTCTATCTTAGGAGAAAAAAATAAAAGAAAATAGTACAACGGTGGCTACAAGCTCAACCCGGATGTGCCCCGCAAAATAATATTACATCACTTTTACAAATTACAGTGAATGAAAGAAAAGAAAACACTCATCTCATATCCCCCGGCTATTCATCATCGACGATCCAATAAAGTTCATATACACAAACCAACATCACAGATATGTGCAACCCCCAACTAACCGACATATAGCAGTTAGCGGAAGTTTACGAACATATATATCAATACAGATAACAACTGAAACTTAAACGACACTAAAACTACGACTTCGAAACACTCCGAAATTGCCCTAGTAAAAAGTTAACAGTATAGTCAAAATTGGCAAAATCAAACAACACCTGAAACCCTAAATCCAAGAGAGAACACATAACAAATTTCGACGCAATCCTATACATTTGAACCGGCGACATCGGAAAAAATGAGGTTGTGGCCGGCCATGTCAAAGTGGAATTGCTTCGTTTTTATTGTGTGTTCATTTCACAAGTAAAGGAGAACTTTGCAATTGCTTAAAATTTTTTTTAAGGCTCTGCAAAAATTGACAGAAACTTGGATTCATGTTTCGTAGTTTCGGAGTTATTTCGGTTTCGTAGTTTTATACTTCGTTTAATCTATTAGTTAGGGTTTAATTAGGCTCTAATACCTTTGTAAGTCTATATAGCATACCCCATGTGTTTGTGGGGAGGCGGAATACATCAAAAACGATTTTTCTCACTTCAAAAGATCATGTTTGGCTTTGCAACATAGACTTTATCCACTTTAGGATCTTAATTAAACCTTAACTAGCAAAAACTAAACTACAAGAGGGCGTTAACTACTCGGTTAAAGTAATATACCCTCGTGTCAAGTCCTTTGGGTCTTCAAGTGGTTCTTTGCTCCTTGGTTCAAGCTTCTTATTGATCTTCTCTCTTTGGCTCCTCCAAAGCTTCAAATGAACTCGAATGCCGGTCTCCTTTGTGTCGAAGAAAGATCCTCCCGAGGGCCTATGGTCAAGCTCCAACCTCAAATGAGGTAACTTAGTGATCCAACTTGCTTAGGAAGACTACTAAGTAGAAGTAGAGAAGTTATATTGGATTAATTTGTCTCAATGCTCATTGATTCACAACTCATGTGATGGGATGAGCTTGAGGGAGGAGGAGAGGAAACTTAAGAGAGAGAATGATAATGTGAGAATGATCCTGAGAATTTGGTGTGAGAATGGCTAAGTTATTTTCCAATAATTCAAGCATGGAATAAAATACTCACAAAAAATGCAACCATGCTTGAATAGGAAACCCACATGAATAAACAATATACAAAACCATGCTTGCAACCCATTCCTCAAATATCTCATAATTTCCACCTCATTAATCCTTTATCAAAAAAGGATAAATCAATAATGAGGTGTATCCTTCTAGAAGCCCATTCTTGTGAAATTACAAGAATGCCCTCACCGTATATACATACACGTATCCATATTCCGAAAAATACGGATACATAGAGACAAGTATAATCCAATAGTATAATACTAGGATCCAGCTTAAACCAAAACCTACTAGTATTATCCATCCGAACGTCATTCATGTAGCTGGTACACATATGCGATCGAAACCCTGCCGTAAGACCATATGGCCTCTACACCGTCTCGCCTAATCTAGGGAAAACCTCTATATGGGACTCTAAAGACTCGATAGTACGCTAGCAGTGGATTTAACCACAAGTCTGTTGGTGGCACTAGCTGTACGTAACGGCAACCCAGGTACATGTTGAAAAGGAGGCCGGCGAGAGAACTCGTCTGAAACCCCTACTGAGCCTGTCCGTGACAATATTCGTGCAGTCCGGTCTGTTCGTCTGAGAGTATCACATGTAAGGTCTAAGGGGTAGAAAACGTCAGACCTCTAATAACCGTACAAGTCGTGTCAGTATGGCTTCAGACCATCCGAGAATCTACTGGTCCATTCATCAGTAATTCTCAATCTGCCCTGGCCATGGACTTATGGTAATGGTCAACTGATCACTGTGCGATATCGACTCTCTATACCGGGAGAGACGAATCCCCAACAGTCGCTCACTGCCTCCATATGGCTCGGGACTGTACCCAACTAAAACCTGTTTGCATGACTCCTTTGAGCCGTGGTAGGGCAGTAATCAAAGCAAAGTGGGAACTCACACGAGACAAATGACGACCTCAAGTCGACAGACTATCTGCACACATGTCACCAGAGAACTGCTATCTGACGCTAGGTATAATACAAACTGGTTAGCCCTCGGCGAGTCCTGTCCGGTGAACTCACACCCAGTGAGCATATGTATACAATCTTAGGTGAACATCACCAATGGCTGCAGGACCAATCCATCGCCCCTTCGTCATGATCTAGATATGTATACACTAGTCTACTCTGGAGTATCGATGCCCTGTCTCTATACTCCTACCACCAGGGACATTTAAGGATGTGTCTATTGACCACCCAGCTCCCACAAGTATGACTGCCATCACAATGCTGGTAGTCAGGAAAATATCCTACGGGCTTTATCAACATGTATACAATATACGAAATACAAAGTAAAATATATCACATGTTAAGATAAAGACAAACGAAATAGCGTACTATCATATCGAGCAAGATTGTCCTGTACATACATATCCCTAGCATCCTATACAATGAAGGCCTCTAAGCCATATATATCCAACAATTTAGGCATTGCTTTCTATCCATGCATTTACATTTCAGTTGTACCTGTAAAAGAATGTTTAATAAATAACAGTTGATGTTCATTACATTCATGTCTCTTGTGTACATTTACTTTATATTGCTTAGATACGCTTAGTGTGTTTACTTCTGAGTAAATACATAGTGGGCATTGCCGCGTCCCCTTGCCGTACACCGGAAAGGTGGGAGTGACAACAACCAAGGAGGAAACGATCTCCAAGCCTGCTCTTGATGATTATATAACCCAACAAATACAAGCTCATCAAGCAAATGAAGCAGCCAACCAAACTGTCAGAACTGGGCGACCGTATCTAGGCTTGTATGACCGAATCAAGTACCCAACAGGATATACGATCCCTAAGTTCCATGTGTACAAAGGGACAGGAAACCCACACCAGCACGTTGCGCAGTTCAGAGCTCTGTGCGGCAACACTCGAGGAGATGACAAACTGCTACTTCGCCTGTTTGTTGGTAGCCTGTCAGAGAAGACCTTTGAATGGTACTCGGAGCTCCTAAATGACTCCATAAAGACATTCACAGAGATGGAACTGCTGTTCATACAGTGGTTCGCCAGCGCAAGCGAGTGCACCCTGATCACGGCTTTAATCAATGTTAGGGTAAAGCCAGGAGAAACCTGGGTTCAATATGCGATCTGGTGGCGGAACCTGTGGTCAAAGTGTGAACAACGCATCGGAGAATCCACCGCCGTAGGCATGTTCATCAGGACCCTAGATCCGCAAACGACTGTATCCTAGTTCATGACGTTCTTTAAGCTGACGACCTTCCAGGCTCTGATTGATAAACTGGCCCAAATAGACAGATGGGTGACGGACCTTCCTCCTCAAGTAACGACCCTCAAAATGCCAAGGGTAAAGGGAAAGCGACCTTCATCTCCAACACTTAACAACATCCGAGCAACCCAAAGCCGATGGTTCGCCAGAACAATGCACATCCACACCTATCCCTGGAAGAAAGGCTAGGACGTGCTTACTCATTTTCCCGTGATAAGACGAGGAGAATATTTGAATTTGCAATGCGTAACAAACTCATCACATTTCCAGAACCATGGCATCCACTGCAACCCGGCGACGTCAACAACCCCAACTACTGCTCCTATCACAGAATGGTGAGCCACCCGATTGAAGATTGCTACGTCTTCTAGAACTGGGTTGAGGATCAGTATCAATAGAGGAAGTTCACGATGTCTGAGAAGTGGAGGGTGAACCCACCATAGAAGCACACTCCCAAAAAGGTGGATGCACCGGGGACATCATGCTCGCTCGTAGAAGAAACTCCATGGGAAGCCATTCTTTCAGCAAAGACCAAAAGAATGCTGAAGGATCTACAGCCATGTCCGGCAGTCAGGTGGAAAAGCCCACTTGAACCTGAAATTATCGAAAGGATGCCGAAACAGCGCCCCATAACGAAAGTAGTTGAAATAGGGCAAAATCCCCAAGTCAAGCCTTCAAAGTCTTCGAAGAAAAAGAAGAAGACCAATAAGCCTGTGCAGCCTGCCGAGTATGACGACAAGCGCACAAACATACAAAAATACATTGACGTGTTGGAGGAGTACAATCAAAAGGCACGGATACCGGTCACCCTCGAAGAGTTCCTCAAGCATATTCTTGAGAACGAAGGTAGTGACAATGATGAGGAAAATGAATCATCAGAAGAAATCGAAGACTATGTTGTTGGCTATAGTTCCCTCAAGTCAATTATTGGATCATAGACACGTGATTGCAATGATTGAGGGATGACCTATACCGGTAGAACAGTTTTACTCAAGATGATAGTATACTATCTGGTATTTCTTTATCATCGTGTACATGATTCAGGTGAAATTACAGATCACTATTACATGTTGATAGAGCCCATAGGATTCTTGCTTGACTACCAGCAGTATGATGGTGATCATATACGTGAGGGTTGGGTAGTCTATAAGCACATCCTTAAAGTGTTCCTAGTCGTGGGAGTTTCGAGACTGGGCATCGATACTCTAAGAGTAGACTAGTGTATACGGATCGAGACCTTGACTAGGGGCGTTGGCCGGTCTCACAAGCTATTGGTGTTAGTTATTTCACCTAAGATGTATACTGGTGCTCATTGGGTTATGAGTACACCGGACGGATTCGCCGGGAACATGCTAGTTGGTATTATACCTATTGTCAGATAGCAGTTCCCAAATGACATGTGTACAGGTTAGTCTATCGACTTGAGATCGTCATTTGTCTCGTGTGAGTTCCCACTGTGCTTTGATTACTACCCTACCATGGCTCAAAAGAGTTGTGCAAACAGGTTTTAGTTGAGTACATTCTCGAGCCATATGGAGGCAGTGAGCGGATCGTCAAGGGATTCGTCTCTCCCGGTATTGGGGGTTGATGTCGCGGTGTGCACGGATGGCCATCACCAGAAATCCTTAACCGGGGTAGTCGAGATTTACCGATCTAGGATCGGCAGTTTCTTTGTTGGTGATAGGTTTCATGCCTACACTAAATGTCAAGTTACTAGGGGTCTGACTTTATCCACCCTCTAGACTCGATATGTGATATCATAGACGAACGGACCGGACTGTACGGATATTATCACTGTTAGACTCAGCAGGGTTTCAGGATGAGTTTGCTCGTCGGACTCCCTTTCGCTCAATACCTGGATAGCCGTTACGTACAGCTAGTGCCACTGACATGCTTATGGTTAAACCCATCGGCAGTGTATTGACGAGTTTTTAGAGTCCCATACAGAGGGTTTCCTTGATTCGGGCGAAACGTTGTAGATGCCGTATGGTTTTATGCCAGGGTTCGATCATATTCGTGCACTTGTGCACAGATCATGATCGGACGGATAATACTAGTGGGCTTTGGTTTAAGCCGGATCCTAATATTATATTGTTGGATTATTTTCGTCTCGTTGTATTCATATTCAGTCGGAATTCGGATGTAGGTATGTATATACGGATGAGGGGTATTCTTGTGATTCATTACGAGTTTACTTTAGGGTTGCCATTTCTTTTTCTTGGATTTAAACATTTATATTAAATGTTTAATTGTGTAGAAATGGTGAGTGCAAGTCTTGGCATTTGGCATTGATGATTGCATGTGCACTTGGTGAGTCATGGTGTGAGCCCATGTGCCATGCTTGATTCATTATTGGATTGTTGTGAGATATTTGTGAGGGCATGGGAGATATTTGTGCTGGGAATTTTCTTTAGTTGCTAATCACAATATCTCACAACAACACACAAAAAAAAAGGTAAACACTCTTTTTATTTACTTGCCAAGTCTTGAGCTCACACCTTTAACCAATGGCTTCTTCTTCAACCTCCACCCATTCCATCTCATGAGTTGAGAATCCTTGGGTGTTTTGAGACAAAGTAATCACACACACTTTCTACTTCATTTTGGGTATCTAGGCTAGCAAATTGGATGCCTGAGTTGCTTCGGTTTTGAGGCGGGAGCCCGTATTACTAATCCTCGACGTGGATCATCTTCGACGAGGGAGACCGGAGAACGAACTTGATCGAGGAATCCGCGACGAGCTTAGGACAGAGGTTGAAGAACGAAGGACACGGATCGATTGGTATAACCTCTCTAAACTCTTTTCATAGAACTAGTATAGGGTTAATGGTACGATCCGTAGATTAGGGATCCGTTAGCGCCGGTTTTTTAAAGTATTTGTTCCTTGTTTGGACACGGATTGATGGCTGGGGCGCTGCCGTAACCCTACATATGTAGCAAGTTGCCACATGGTCTCCCATTCGTTGTTAAATTACGAAGAAGCTCCCTCAGCATCAGAAAACAACGCAGAGGAACTGGGGGCAGGATCGGGGCTAAAATGCAGGGTTCCCTAGCACGGCAGCGAGGTTTCGAGCGGCATCGACCATGCCAATTTAAAAAAATTTCCATTCTAGTTAACCCTAACTATAGAATCTTTACTAGAAAATGCGACGAAACTATATGTAAACACCTTTACAACTAAGTGAATGAGGAATACAACCTTTGTAGACCGGTCCTTCACTTCTAATGCTCCGTGTATTAGTCCCTTCACTGCAGGTCATGAACACTCGAACTCTAGAAAGGGTTCTCCCGGAGAAATGAACAAGCTTGCTCGAAGTCTTCGAGGCCGAAGATGATCTACGTCGAGGAGACTCAAGCTCATGCTACCTCTTCACTAATTGTGAAATTAGTGAAGCAAACACCCTATACTAAATGGAAAGTAGTAGAGGATGATAAAGTAGGAAATGAGATCACTTTAGTTTTATTTTTCTCACAATATTTTCTCACCTTGAGAAAAGCTAGTGAGCTTTTCTCATGAGGAAGAAGAAGAACATGTGAAGAATGAATAATGAACTCATGATGTGAGAATAACAACCATGGGTGAGTTAGTTTCATACGCTAACTCATGTAGAGAATAAACCATGGGTTACAATAATGGTTAGGTTAATAAATATCTACAAGTAAAATAAAACTAGTGGACTAAGTCAAAGATGCTACAAGCTTCTCCAAGCTTCCAAGCATGTGACTAATTACCATTAATTTTGATTAACTTTAAATAAATAAAACCATTTCATTATTATAAGCATGGTGTAAGTCTCATACATCCATGTCACATGTGGCATCTAGCATGACACAAAAGTTGTACATTAAATATGTCACATCTATACTAAGTGTGCATAAGTGAGAAAAAGAAATGTTTAAGTGAGCTAATATTAGTTAATGTAAATTAATATATCACATATATAATTATACATTAAATTATTAAATCAACACTTGATTTAATAATCCGTCTATATCTCATACAACCGACTAATATCAAATGTAACAATCCATCGAATCAATAATTGATCCGATAACCCGGCTATATCACATATAATCGACCGATATCACATATCGCGAGAATAGAATGCAGTATCACATACGCGCATTAATCTCGTTCCCGCACATATCATATATGTGCTCCTATTTCGTTTCGCATGAACCCGGAAACCTCTGTGTAGGACTCTAAAGACTCGTTAATACGCCGGCAGTAGGTGATGATCATATCAAACGCCCACAAGCCGTAAGCGGTCTGATAAATGTAATGGCCACCCGGGTATTGAGCGATCAGAAAATCAACAAGCAAGCCTGCACATACTCCTGCGAATTCAATCAGTAACACTACCGTATAGTCTGGTCTCTTCGTCTGATAAGTCACATATCTCGCCTCGGGATGGTAAACGTCAGACCCCGATAACTTGATAAGTTATGCCGATGTGAGGCTCATAACGGGTCGATAAACTACTGATAACACTTACCAGTAAATCTCATAAACAGCCCTGGCCAGGGACTTTCCTGTTATAGCCAATCGAGTACAGCGCAATATCAACCCCTAATACCGGGAGAGACAAAATCCCCTCCTATCGCTCATTGCCTCCATGTGACTCGGGACTGTACCAAAAAACCACCGTTTTGCACGTTCTCTTCAACCTGGTAAGGTGGAAATCAAAACACAGAGGGAATTACACAAGACTCTATGACGATCTCGGGTCGACAGACTAACCTGTACCAGTTTCACCAGAGAACTGCCATCTGACGTGAGGTATAATACCATCTAGGAGTTCTTGGCGAGTCTGTCCAGTGTACCCAGTCTCCACCGAGCACCTGTATACCATCTCTGATTTCAAACACCAATGGATATGGGATCATCCATCGCCCATCTACATGGGTCGAGAAGCTATACGCTAGTCTACTCTGGTATATCGATGCCCCGTCTCGATACACCCACGACTAAAGACATTAAATGATGTACTTACCGACTACCTGTGTCCCACTAGTATGATCTGCATCATAATCCAGGTATTCATGTACACATCCTAAGGGCTTTACCAACATGTAACAGAGAGACAATCAGTGTACATGTTTAGATAAAGAGTAACCAGATAGCATACTATCTTGTCGAGCAAGAAAGTACTCCCTATATATGTCCAAGCATCCACTACAATATACATCTCATGTACAGTAATGGCCTCTAGGGCATACATATAACTAACATAAAAGCCCCGGAACTGCCAGAAGACCCGATTGATCGGCTGTTAAACGAAGCCTTTCGAGAAACCAAAGATGACCGAGAACGCAAAACAGCCATATACGAAAAAGCTAAGCGTCAGTATCAGGATGAAGAGGCTGCGGTAAGGATGAGTCGTAAAGTGCTCTAACCAAACCGAAGCACACCGCCAAAAATAAGAGCAGGATCAAAACAGAGAAGCGGTTCGCCAAAGCCCTATCAGGAGGGATGAAGCTGCCACCTCTTGTAATAAACACTCCCGGGGTTATATGCCTCGATGGAGAGGATTCACATCCAAACTACTGCCTATATCATCGGAGGGTTACCCATCCCACTGAAGAGTGCAGTGCCTTCAAGAAGTGGTGGCAGGGATATGTTGCCCATCAAAAACACTTCAAGAGGATGAAGTGTGAAGCTCGTCGACAGCAAAAAAGTGCGACAAACACGAATGAAGAAATGACTGGCAACTTTTATATGGTAGATACCAGTTCGGAAAGGGAAAAACCCTAAGTTCTTACTTTCGGGAGCAATTCTGAGGACGAAATACCCCTCATCCCTCTTTTCAAAGACCACACCTCCGAAAAAGAAGAAGAGGAGAAGAGCTGCGAGAATATTCTGCTGCATAGCCGCACGCTTCCTGTAAAGAATTTTGGACCTACAAACAAAGGTTTGAGAAAAAAAGACAAAGGGAAAGAAAAATTCCCTGAGAAAATTTCCCTCGACAATGGAGTTGTCAAAAAGCTCGCAGCCAGGGACCCGGGTAGGAAAAACAAGGTGGATTACAATGTCCTGGCACATCTCAGGCAACCGAGCATATTGTATGCTTTCTTTCTGTCGAAAGAGGCACGAGATTATTTGATCGAGGCATTACAAGAGCCCGATCAGTTCCAAACTTTTCTCACAGAAGAGAAGACGAAGGACGATCTGGCAGAGGTCCATACAGCTGACATTACATTCAGCGATGAAGATCTCATTTTCGGTACATGCGAGCATAATCGCCCATTATACGTTACCGGGTACTGCCACTATATCAAGATAAGGAAAATCCTTGTTAACTACGGATCCTCCGTCAACCTTCACAATGTGAAAGTGCTGAAGGAGATCTTCATGAATGTTCAGCACTTAGCCTGGGACAAAATTACCATCTCCGGGTTCGACTCACAGTTGTCACGGACGCTCGGGTCTGTAATATTGATGCTACGCTTTGGGATGCTCGTCATTGACATCAAATTTCATGTCATTGATGCCAGGGCTTGCTATAACGCTCTGCTCGATAGGCCTTGGTTACATGAATACAACGCCATCCCTTCTACACAACATCAGCGTATGTAGTATTTCAAAGACGGCTTAGAATACACCGTCACGGGGGAGATAAACCTGTTCTTGGTAAACTAAGTTTAGAAATATAAAGACACAAAGTACTTCCTACCAGAATTTGAAGATACGGAAAGGTGTCATAAGCCGAAGGATAAACAGAAGTTCATCACCACTATCCCAATCATTGGGAGCGATACCAAGGAAGATGAAGAAATAGTCTACTCGGGGCAACCCCAAGACAACAAGCCTAGACTATCTACTCCCATTTTGGTCTCTGGCAGCGACTCTGAGGATGAGGCCAACGCAGTGTTGTCCATTCTCCCGCCAGTGCAAACCCTCGACGAAGCAAATCAGAGACTGCAAATCACAATGGTTCTGTCTCGGCATTACAAGGAACTTGATACGCTCGATACATACAGCGTACAGGAACTACAGACTTTCTATGTGCCTCTCAGGCGAAGAGGTGAAAAGGCGGTCCTCTTTTACCAATCAACGGGGACCAAAGTAAAGAAAGAAGTTTGGCACGGTGTCGATTTTACACTCGACATGCTTCAACCAATCCGTCTGCTAAGATACTATACGGAGGGATTGAAAAGGCTGTTAAGGTGCCAAGGTGTACCCCTCGATCAAACTGTTCAGGAAGCCTAATTCTATAATAAGATTTAGGATATCCTTGGGACTCAGCGAAAGATGCCCAATGGGAAGATGGAGAAAAGTGGGCTCGGATACGTTCGATCCAGGAGACGGGAGCAGTTCTACAGCTGCCACGTCATAAACAGCTCCAGAGAAGAGGAAAATGCTCTTCTGAATGGACGTGATGTTGAAACAGAGCGAAATCTCGCTCTAAGAATGTTAAGTCCGTCGCTCGAAGAACAAATAGACAAGCTAATAGAGGAGGCTTTTAAAAGGAGTCGAGACAACTGTAAGTCGATGTAGAACACCCCAATACTTGTGGGGAGGCGGAATTTTCGAAAACGAACTTGTTTAGTGAACAAACATCGACTAACCGCTTGAATCGAAGCTAAACGATAACTAACCAAACATATAGTTGTTCTAAACTACTATGCTTAGGGATTATACCTATCGAACCAAGTCCTTCGTCTTTACGATCTCCTCGTTCTCCTCGGCCTTCTCGAAGTAGTAGACGATCCACCCGAGAGCTTTACTCCAAGCTTAGCCTCTAAACTTGAGGCAACTAAACTTCTTCAAGTGCTAATCAAAGAAGCTAGGTGTAATATAGAGAGGGTTATGGATTAATTAGTCTTACTAATCCTTGTACTCTACTCATGAGAGGGGAGGATTAGTCTTTGAAGAGGGAGAGCTTGAGGAGAGAGAAGGTGAGAATGATTATCATATGAGAATAGTAAGTTATCATAATATATATGAAACTTTATAATTCATCAACAAAAGAAAAACAAGTGATGAATAATCAAGTTTCATAAATATCTAATGGTGATTCATAACCATGACTCATTAACCATTTATTGTGCATTAATGATATGAATGAATCACCCTCATGACTCACTAAACCCATTTAATGCAAATGACACCTAAACCTCCTTAGTCACCATCTTCAAGAAGCTTCTCGTACAATTACGAGAACGCCCCTCCAATCCGCAAAAAAACGGAAAAACTTTAGACTGTAAAAATCCAATAACCGGATACCAGTAACTGGCTTAAACCAAAGCCGACTGGTAAAAACTGTCCGAAAGTCGTACGCGCGTAAACGCACGTATGCGTCCGAACCCTTGTCGTAAAACCATACGACCTCTATATCGTTTCGCCTGGAGTAGGGAAACTCTCTGTGTGGGACTCTAGAGACTCGACTACTACGCTGGCAGTGGGTTTAACCACAGACCGCAAGCGGCACTAGCTGTACGTAACGGTCCCCAGGTAGTTGTCGATAAGAAGGCCGATGAGGAAACCCATCCGAACTCCTACTGAGTCTGATGTGACAATCTCCATACAGTCCGGTCCGTTCGTCCAAGACTATCGCATATCGAGCCTAGGGGGCGGCAAGCGTCAGTCCCCTAATAGCGGTATAAGTCGTGTCGGAGGGAAGCCCATTACACCCTGAGAAACTACTGGAACCTACCAGCAAATCTCGCTTGCCCTGGCCAGGGACTTTGCGTAATGGCTCTCTGACACAGCGCGATATCAACTCCCAATACCGGGAGGGACGAATCCTGTCTAACCGCCACTGCCTCCAAGTGCTCGGGACTGCACCCAACTGCTACCTGTTTGCACGACTCCTTTGAGCCGTGGTAGGGTAGCAATCTAAGAACAGTAGGACACACTCGAGGCGAAGTAGCAGTGTCAAGTTTGCGGACTATGCTGTACTCATGTCACCTGGGAACTGTTCACTGACGACTGGTATAAAACCAACCAACAGTTCCCTGTGAGTCCTGTCCGGTGTACCCGTAACCTAACGAGCACCTGTATACTATCTCCAGTACGACGTACTGACGGCTGTGCGACAGACCATCTCCCCAACTGGGATGAGAAGCGTACACACTAGTCTACTCCGGAGTATCGATGCTCTGTCTCGATAATCCAACGACTAGGGACCTGAATAAGGATGTGCTTGTAGACTACCCAGCCCCCACTAGTGTGACTGCCATCACAACGCTGGTAGTCAAGCAAGATCCTCAGAGCTCTATCAATACGTATACTCACATATTAAGATAGAAAAAACCAAGTAGCATACTACCATGTTTAGCAAGACTGTTATATACATGTGAATATCCCAAGCTTCCATTAAGTAATATACAAACTAGTATGATACAGTAATGGCCTTCTAGGGCATAAACACTAACAATCTCCCACTTGCACTAGGGCTATGTACTGGCATATCGAAGACCAATGATCTCGAGTAGCCTCTCGAACTGCGTCTGAGGTAGGGCCTTCGTGAATGGATCAGCAATGTTCTCTTCTGAAGCAACTCTCCGAACCTCGATCTCCTGACGATCAATGATCTCCCTGATCAGGTGATACCGCCTTAAGATGTGTCTGGACTTCTGATGGGACCTTGGTTCCTTCGCTAAAGCTATAGCTCCGTTGTTGTCGCAATACAGAGGTATTGGATCAACTATGGTAGGAACCACCTGAAGTTCTGTTAGGAACTTCTTCATCCAGACTGCTTCTTTTGCGGCATCGCAAGCAGCTATATACTCCGCTTCCATCGTCGAGTCAGCAACGGTGTCCTGCTTGGAGATCTTCCAGCACACCGCCCCTCCATTGAGGGTAAAGACATAACCCGACATGGACTTGGAATCGTCCTTATCACTCTGGAAGCCGGAATCAGCAAAGGCCTCCAACCTGAGGTCTTTTCCGCCGTAAACCAAGAACATCTCCATAGTCCTCCTCAGGTACTTGAGAATGTTCTTTACTGCTATCCAGTGTTTCTCCCCTGGGTCTGACTGATACCGGCTCACCACGCTTAGTGCGTAAGCTACATCTGGTCTGGTACACAACATTGCATACATTATAGAGCCTACCGCAGAAGCGTAGGGTATAATAGACATGCGTTCCCTTTCCAAATCAGTCTTGGGAGACATCTCTTTAGAGAGGGTGATTCCGTAACAAGCCGGTAGATTACCGCGCTTAGAATCTTCCATACTGAATCTTTTCAGTACAGTGTCGATATACCTGGACTGCGAAAGTCCCAACATCCTCTTGGATCTATCACGATAGATCCGGATCCCCAGAATGTAAGAGGCATCACCCAGGTCTTTCATGGAGAACCTGTGTGACAAGAATCCTTTGACAGATTGTAGCATAGGAATGTCATTTCCTATCAATAGAATGTCATCCACGTACAAGACGAGGAATACGACACTTCTGGCTACAACTTTACTATATATGCACGGTTCATCTGGATTTTTGATAAAGTCATATTCTTTGACTGTCTCATCAAAACAGATGTTCCAACTCCGCGATGCCTGCTTCAGTCCATAAATGGACTTAAGAAGCTTGCATACTTTCCCGCTGCTCCCACTCTGATTGAAACCCTCTGGCTGATCCATATAGACGCTCTCTTCTAAATTTCCATTCAGAAAAGCCGTCTTTACGTCCATCTGCCAGATTTCATAATCATGGAAGGCAGCGATAGCAAGAAGGACCCGAATGGATTTGAGCATAGCCACTGGAGAAAAAGTTTCGTCATAGTCCAAACCAGGTCTTTGACGAAAACCCTTTGCAACAAGTCTAGCCTTATAGGTTTCCACCTGTCCATCTACACCAATCTTTTTCTTGAAGATCCATTTGCATCCTATGGGTTTTACCCCATCTGGAGCAAAGTCCAAAGTCCATACTTTGTTGGTGTACATGGACTCCATTTCGGTCCGCATTGCATCTAGCCATCGTACCGAGTCACCGCTCTGGATGGCCTGCTGGAAGTCAGTAGGTTCATCATCATCTATGATGCAATCCTCTCTATCCCCATCTATGAGAAAACCGTAGATCTCTCAGGCGGATGAGACGGCCTACTACTCCTGCGGAGGGGTGCGGGAATGTCCTGTTCTTCTTGAACTTCCGGTTCTACCAAACTTTCAGTAGCAGTTTGTGGTTCTGGAATTTCTTCCAGTTCTATTTCGCTCCCACTTATTTCCTTTTCTAAAAACTGATATTCTAGAAAATGGGCATTACGAGAAACAAACACCTTTTGTTCCTCTGCGTAATAGAATAGATACCCCTTGGAGTTTTTTGGGTATCCCACAAACTTATACTTTACTGATCGTGCCTCGAGCTTGTCCACATGCTGCTTTTTAACAAAAGCTGGACATCCCCATATTTTCAGATACTGAAGATAGGGTTTCTTCCCGCTCCACATCTGATATGGAGTGGTAGGCACAGTCTTGGTAGGTACCATGTTCAAAAGATATGTCGCTGATTCTAGCGCATAACCCCAAAAAGATCGCGGTAACTCAGCATTACTCATCATGGATCGTACCATATCTAATAGGGTTCGATTCCGTCTCTCCGATACACCATTATGCTGTAGAGTGTATGGAGGAGTAAGCTGAGAGAGAATTCCTTTCTCTTTTAGGTAACCTAGGAACTCGGCACTCAAGTATTCACCACCTCGATCAGATCTAAGTGTCTTGATACTTTTGCCGGTTTGGTTTTCTACTTCATTCTTATACTCTTGGAATTTCTCAAAAGCCTCGGATTTATGTTTCATCAGATAAATGAATCCGTATCTTGAGTAATCATCCGTGAAAGTAATGAAATAGGAAAAACCACCTCTTGCATGTGTAGACATTGGACCGCATACATCGCTGTGTATGAGTCCTAAGAGCTCGCTCGCTCTTACTCCTTGTCCAGTGAATGGAGTCTTTGTCATCTTTCCTTTGAGACAAGATTGACAAGTGTCATAAGATTGATATTCGAACGAGTCCAAATATCCTTCTCTATGCAACTTAGTCAACCTTCTCTCATTGATGTGACCCAGTCTACAATGCCATAAGAAAGCTTTATTTAAATCTGGAGACTTTCTTTTTAGTGTGTTCTGGACATTGAAAATTTGGAGTTGGTTTAAAACATATATGCCGTTATTTAGTGTACCTGACCCAATCAAACCATGATTAAGGTGGATGTTGACAACATCTCTTACAAACGTGAAATCATAACCTTTATTTGATAACAAGGAAACTGATATGATATTACACGTTAAGCTTGGTACAAAATAACAGTTATGTAAAACCAAAATGTGTCCACTCGTCAATCCTAGGTGATAATCCCCGACGGACGCAGCTCCCACGCTAGCTCCGTTAGCAACCTTTAGGGTCATATCACCTTCCTTCAGCACTCTACGGTTTCTCAGTGCCAGCAATGAATTGCAAATATGAGATCCTGATCCGGTATCCAATACCCAGGAAGTAGAGTTGATCGACAGACAATTCTCAATTACAAACACACCTGAAGTCGATGCCACAGCTTGCTTCGGTTCCTGGTTCTTGGCGTTCCACGCCTTGCAATCCTTCTTCCAGTGCCCTTTCCTGTGACAATGGAAGCACTCATCCTGGCCAACTACCGGTGCTGCAAACTTTTTCTTTCCCTTTCCTCCCACCTTACTAACACCTCCTCTAGGTTTGGGTGCGGCCTTCTTCTTCCTTTCTTTGGCCCTTGCCTTGGACCCGGAAGAAGATGTACCGCCAACAAACATAGCGGGTGTTTCCCTTGAATTCTTCAAGGTGCCCTCTGCACTCCTTAACATGTTCAGGAGTTCCGGAAGTTCAACTTCTTTTCTTTGAATGTTGAAGTTCAGGATAAACTGGGCGTAGGTGTGAGGAAGGGACTGGAGAATAAGGTCTGTATAGAGCTCATTATCCAAAGTCGTCCCAAGGTCTGCGAGCTCTTCAATATAGCCGATCATCTTTAGGACATGTTCTCCTACCGATGACCCGACAGCCAACCTCGCTCGAAACAAGTTCTTAGAGGTCTCGTATCTTGCTATACGAGATTGCTCTCCATAAAGTTCCTTTGTATGGAGAAATATGCCATCAAGGTCCATATCCTCATGCTTCCTCTGATGTTCATTGTTCATCGAGGCAAGCACGATGCACTTGGCTTTCGCGCAATCTAAATCCCAGGTTTTGCGGATTTCCTTATCCGCATTACTGGATTTGGGACCAGGGACAGCAGGTGCCGTAGCGGTGAGGAGTACCCCAATTTGTCATAGGTCAAAGCCATTTTGACATTCCGCAGCCAATCTTTATAGTTTGGCCCTGTCAGTATATTTTTCTCTAAAAGTAACTTAAGTCCAGTCATTTTCAGGGTCGCTGCATTTAGGAGAGAGAGAAGAAAACTCTTTAGCATGATGCTCTTGCAAGTTTAGAGTGGTTTTTATTTTATCTAAACTGGATGGCTCCCACTGTTTCTCGAATCTTTCCTCAAACCATAAAAGAAGAATTAGCCAGGACTATTCTCACCGTACAATACTTGCTTAACCGTTCAGCCAGGCCAGTGTCGATACTTCGAGGGAGGTTTTCCAACGCTTTCGCGAAGTTCCTAAATTAAATAACCTCTTTTCTCTGGGGGCGTAACCCCGCTGACACCTTTCTGGACACCTACTAGGTTTATAACATTGATCGTTAAGTGACGAATATCCTGATAAGTAGCATATACTCACAGTAGGATCGGGATCCAAATATCATCGTCTGATAATGTTGTAGGAATGCTACCAACATTCATCAAACTCAAAATGGTATGCATCTCTTTGCAAATTTCAGTTTCTTTAGAAATTCCCGATATACATTTTTGCCCCATGCTCTTATGACCTTGGCGTTGGTCAAAATATCATAAGTCACATGTCAAGTTCTACCCATCATTATCTTGTTAATTTGAACCCATCCGTACATATCCTTGACGTTGGCCAAAATGATCATACGACTGTCCCAAACTAACTCCTCTATCTATGCAACAAATTAATATCCAGCAGCTACCAAACACTATGCCTTGGCGTTGGTCAAAATACATAGCTTGAATACTACTGAATACCCAGATGAAATGACGGAGGGCTACGAATGGTTTTGGCGAAACCGTGAACGTAGTGAACTTGATATAACCGAAGGAACCTGATAGCTTTTAAAAGGAGTGGTTAAGGCTCCGCATTTAAAAAATATCTGTTTTAAAATTAACCGAGTGGTTTCTTTTAAATTGTTCCAACGATTAAAACTTTGGTTTATTTTCTTTGCATTATAGATAATGCGTCCCATCATTAACCTATCATTGCAGAAAACAACGAAAATACAACGTCCTCTTATGCCATCCGCATTCGCCACGGGGTCCCGTCATTACCCGTTAGGTTACTTAACTAACGACAGAGCGGGGGCTGGGCTAGCGCGGGTGTAAAACATAAGTGACGTCTAAATAGCTATCATATATATAGATATTTTACATTCATCTGATGCAATGATATTCATTCCAGATCACAGATGAACTTAATTGGATTTGCAAGCAATCCGTGTTTGTTTTGAGCCTGCAACAAAATACGGATTACACAGTTGTGATGAATAGCCATTACCCCACCCACGACCCCTACGGGTGCGGCAAACTACCCGCCCGGCAGTTTGTGCACCCCACCTTGGGTCTGTCCTAGGAGCAAAAACAGTAAAATGAAATAATACAACGGTGGCTACAACCGCAACCTGGATGTGCCCCGCAAAATAATATTACAACAAATTACATTTACATCAAATGAATTAAATGATAACCCATCACATAACCCCGGCTATACACCACAACAGTCCAACACAGTTCATATGCACAAACAGATAAAATCCATTTCAGAAATTTGCAACCCCCTGCCAACTGACATACTAGCAATTAGGGGAGGTTTACGAACACATTATACAATCACAGATATAATCCAACAAGAAAATACTGTATAATTTCGATCGATTAAACTCTTTTAATTTTGCTCCAAAACTGCTCTGCAAATCTGAAACCTGAGCAAAAATTAAATATTCCAGAAAATCCCAAATATTACAGAGAAGCAACAGAAGAAAATTGGGTTCCTGAATCGCCAACTCGGCAGCGGAAGCGCGGCGGATCAGTTGGATCAGGCCGCGGTTCCGCGGCTCTTTAGGCGATTCAGGGGCCCAAATTTCTTGGGTGTTCTTATACTGTCTTTTCAAGCTTTCTGAACGACCCTGAAAAATTTTTGGACTTCATTTTAAAAACGACAGAAACTTGATATTTTAGGGTTTTCCGGTTTCGTTTTTTCCGTTCGAAATTCATACAAATTTGCAAGTAAGTTATTTATTGTTTAGCGAGGCTCTGATACCACTGTAAGTCGATGTAGAACACCCCAATACTTGTGGGGAGGCGGAATTTTCAAAAACGAACTTGTTTAGTGAACAAACATCGACTAACCGCTTGAATCGAAGCTAAACGATAACTAACCAAACATATAGTTGTTCTAAACTACTATGCTTAGGGATTATACCTATCGAACCAAGTCCTTCGCCTTTACGATATCCTCGTTCTCCTCGGCCTTCTCGAAGTAGTAGACGATCCACCCGAGAGCTTTACTCCAAGCTTAGCCTCTAAACTTGAGGCAACTAAACTTCTTCAAGTGCTAATCAAAGAAGCTAGGTGTAATATAGAGAGGGTTATGGATTAATTAGTCTTACTAATCCTTGTACTCAACTCATGAGAGGGGAGGATTAGTCTTTGAAGAGGGAGAGCTTGAGGAGAGAGAAGGTGAGAATGATTATCATATGAGAATAGTAAGTTATCATAATATATATGAAACTTTATAATTCATCAACAAAAGAAAAACAAGTGATGAATAATCAAGTTTCATAAATATCTAATGGTGATTCATAACCATGACTCATTAATCATTTATTGTGCATTAATGATATGAATGAATCACCCTCATGACTCACTAAACCCATTTAATGCAAATGACACCTAAACTTCCTTAGTCACCATCTTCAAGAAGCTTCTCGTACAATTACGAGAACGCCCCTCCAATCCGTAAAAATACGGAAAAACTTTAGACTGTAAAAATCCAATAACCGGATACCAGTAACTGGCTTAAACCAAAGCCGACTGGTAAAAACTGTCCGAAAGTCGTACGCGCGTAAACACACGTATGCGTCCGAACCCTTGTCGTAATACCATACGACCTCTATATCGTTTCGCCTGGAGTAGGGAAACTCTCTGTGTGGGACTCTAGAGACTCGACTACTACGCTGGAAGTGGGTTTAACCACAGACCGCAAGCGGCACTAGCTGTACGTAACGGTCCCCAGGTAGTTGTCGATAAGAAGGCCGATGAGGAAACCCATCCGAACTCCTACTGAGTCTGATGTGACAATCTCCATACAGTCCGGTCCGTTCGTCCAAGACTATCGCATATCGGGCCTAGGGGGCGGCAAGCGTCAGTCCCCTAATAGCGGTATAAGTCGTGTCGGAGGGAAGCCCATTACACCCTGAGAAACTACTGGAACCTACCAGCAAATCTCGCTTGCCCTGGCCAGGGACTTTGCGAAATGGCTCTCTGACACAGCGCGATATAAACTCCCAATACCGGGAGGGACGAATCCTGTCTAACCGCCACTGCCTCCAAGTGCTCGGGACTGCACCCAACTGCTACCTGTTTGCACGACTCCATTGAGCCGTGGTAGGGTAGCAATCTAAGAACAGTGGGACACACTCGAGGCGAAGTAGCAGTGTCAAGTCTGCGGACTATGCTGTACTCATGTCACCTGGGAACTGTTCACTGACGACTGGTATAAAACCAACCAACAGTTCCCTGTGTGTCCTGTCCGGTGTACCCGTAACCTAACGAACACCTGTATACTATCTCCAGTACGACGTACTGACGGCTGTGGGACAGACCATCTTCTCAACTGGGATGAGAAGCGTACACACTAGTCTACTCCGGAGTATCGATGCTCTGTCTCGATAATCCAACGACTAGGACCTGAATAAGGATGTGCTTGTAGACTACCCAGCCCCCACTAGTGTGACTGCCATCACAACGCTGGTAGTCAAGCAAGATCCTCAGAGCTCTATCAATACGTATACTCACATATTAAGATAGAAAAAACCAAGTAGCATACTACCATGTTTAGCAAGACTGTTATATACATGTGAATATCCCAAGCTTCCATTAAGTAATATACAAACTAGTATGATACAGTAATGGCCTTCTAGGGCATAAACACTAACAACAACCACAGCCGCGAAACGTCCATCTTTTAAAAAGCCAAGACGCAACGCCTCAATCAGCAGTTTGTGGAAAAGGAAGACTACAATGCCCTCCATCCCCAACTTGTTGTATATCCGCGCAAAAAGGAAAAATTTCGAAATAAAGGCAGAAACAAGACTAAGTGCGCAAACAACGTTCAAAAACAACGAAGCGGATCTAAGAAGCTGTGCAATCAAGGAAAAGTTGATTGGAACCCGTCCTTTATAAAAAAGATGGGTCGGGAATACTCTTTCCCTCAAGACAAAGCAAGGAAAATATTCAACCTTGTCATGAAGCGCCAAATGGTAGCGATCCCGGAGTCTCGGCACTCCGAACAAATAAACGAGGTCCATCACCCGGATTATTGCTCCATCACCGAGCAAAAGTTCATCCCCTTGAAGACTGCTTCACCTTCAAAGACTGGGTCGAAAACTAGTATCAACAAGGCAAGTTCGCTTTATCCGATAGCTGGGGGTAACTCCACCGCAAAAGAATGAGCCAAAGAGAACTTATACTGCGAGGATAGGACCGG
The DNA here is from genome assembly GCA_030015575.1 of Agapanthus africanus. Classification (NCBI taxonomy): domain Eukaryota; kingdom Viridiplantae; phylum Streptophyta; class Magnoliopsida; order Asparagales; family Amaryllidaceae; genus Agapanthus; species Agapanthus africanus. The sequence continues at coordinate 457,619,538 of JASDDO010000012.1, read as the reverse complement.
CTCAACATCAAGGATGGAAGCGAACCCGTACCTGCCAAGTGATAACACTCTCAAAGGAAGGAGGGAACGAGACTATACATGACCCCTTCAAGTGCTTCGCAAATGAAGACGAGGACGAGGTGATCTTAGAGTTTCCACCAGCACCAAAAGAGCTGGAAGATGAGATACACGTTGCGGCGGACAACCTAAGGAAAATTGACTGAGGGACGGAAAACGATCCGAAGCCAACGTTCGTTAGTGAGCTGCTATCTAAAAACATGTAGCCATGTTAAAAGACGTGCTCATGCAGTATAAAGACTGCTTCTCATGGAACTATTCTGAAATGCTAGTTCTAGATCCAAAGGTTGCAGTACATAAACTGGCTATATCGCCGGACATAAAGCCAGTCAAACATGCGCCAAGAAGAATGCGGCTTGAACTTGAGATGAGTATAAATGCTGAGGTCAAGAAAGAGTGATAAAGAGGTGCTAGAAGATTAATCCTGCGACTTGTCCTTTGGAAGTCTAAGAGTGGTCTAGTGACTTGACCGAGGAGACCCGAGTTCTAGGGGTTGATTGTGCATTTTGTGACTTGTTGAGTCAAGCCTCAAGTCCATCTTTCAAAGCAAAAAAACTTCCAAAATCCTAAAAAAGCTTAAATCATTACCATCACCCTCTTTTCCTTTCACCTTCTTCTAATGGGTAACCCAAACAGAAGAACTCTTGCCGAACTTTGCTATCCATAACAAAATATATCTTATTTTCGTAACTGCTTCGGTACAAAATCCGACTCTACTATGTCTTTAAAGGATAGGATAGAGCAAGTGGAAAAGAAAAGTTGGATACCTCACTCAAGGTCTTATCAACCGCATCAAAATTCCACATCTTATGTTGATAATCCTTTTACGACTCAACTAAGCCTTGCAAACAATTTTTAGTTAGGTACAGTCCCGAGCCTCATGGTGGCAGTGAGCGATTGTTATGGATTCTTCTCTCCCGGTATAGGGAGTCGATGTCGCATTGTATTCAGTTGGCCATCACCATAACACCTTGGCTAAGGCAGATGAGATTTATTGATAGTTAGATCGGTAGTTTCTCGGATTGGTCTTGAGCCACATCGACATGAATTTTCAGGTTATTAGGGTCTAACATATACCACCCCTAGACTCGGTATGTGATACCCTTAGATGAAGAGACCAGACTGTAAAGAGATTGTCATAGATAGGCTCATTAGGGGTTCGGATGAGTTTGCTCGTCGACCTTACTTCTCGACAAATGCCTGGGTAGCCGTTACGTACAGCTAATGTCGCTGACGTGTTTTTGGTTATGGATTTATCAAGTAACTCACTTCCAACGTACTGTCGAGTCTTTAAAATCCTACACAGAGGGTTTTCCCGGTTCAGGCGAAATGATGTAGTGGCCGTATTTTGATACGTGCAGGGTTCCGATTAAATGAGTGTACTAGATGTTTGATATAGTGCCCTCAAAGCAATTATTATAATTGCAGGCACGCGATTATAATAACTGAGTGAGGACCTATATAGGTAGAACAATCTTACTCGAGATGATAGTATGCTATATGTTTTTTCTTTATTGAGGTGTACATGTTTTACTTATTATTATTTGTCGCTAAAACATAATGATGAAGCCCGTGGAATAATTGCTTGACTACCAGCATTATAATCCCGATCATATACATGAGAACTGGGTAGTCCATAAGCACATCCTTAAATGTCCCTAGTCGTAGGAGTATCGAGACTGGACATCAATATTCCAGAGTAAATTAGTGTATATGTTTCGAGACCCCGACGAGGGGCGGTGGTCGGTCTCACAAGCCATTGGTGTTGTGTCACTTAAGATAGTATACATATGCTCACTGGAGGTGAGTACACTACACGGAATCGCCGAGAACTTTTAGATTTTATTATATCTATCGTCTGATGGACGTTCTCTAGTGGAATTAGTACAGGTTAGTCTTTTGACCTGAGATCATCATTTTTCTTGTGTGAGTTCCCATTGTACTTTTATTACTACCCTACGATGGCTCAAAGGAGTCGTACAAACAGATTTTAGTTGGGTACAGTCCCGAGCCACATAGAGGCAGTGAGCGATTTTCGGGGATTCGTCTCTCTTGGTATTAGGTGTCGATGTTGCGCTGTGTTTGATTGGCTATCACCCTAAATCTGTTGCTATGGTGGATGAGATTTACTGATATGAGTTCAGTAGTTTCTCGGTTAGTGATGAGTGTTCCCTGATAAAATATCAGGAAATACCCCAATGGGGTATCACGTGCTCACACGTGACCAACGGTCACGTGTTGACACGTGATAGGTTCCTGTGATCTCTTCTTTATAGAATTAAATTCTAATCAAACAAAAATATAACAAAACTGCCAGGAAATACCCCAATAGGGTATCACGTGCTCATACGTGACCAATGTTCACGTGTTGACACGTGATAGGTTCCTGTGATCTCTTCTTTATAGGATTAAATTCTAGTAAAACAAAAATATAATAAGACACTAAGGAAAAACCCCAATGGGGCATCACGTGCTCACACGTGACCAAGGGTCACGTGCTGACACGTGATGATTCCTTAGCTCTGTTAAAAGGCAGAATTAAATTCTGAATAAAATGTTTAATCAAGAGGGTCACGTACCAACACGTGACAGGCTCCTAAGCCTTTTAATCAATAGAATTAAATTCTATTTAATAATCAAATAATGGGATCACGTGCCAACACGTGATAGACTTTTAAAAAAGCCTTCTGAACTAATAGAATTAAATTCTAATTAAGGGAAATCAAAGACCCTAACTAGGAAAATATTTCTTTAAATCTTTCGAAACAAAAAAGATGGTGCTCTGTAAAATAAAGCACATTTGGATTAAAAATCTAATGGTGATTAAAAATCACCAATTTATGGAAAGAGTTTATACAAGGAAAGATTCCCTTGAAATTCACCAAGAATAACAAACAGAATATCTTCTGGCTTAAAAATCCAATGGTGAATAAAATTCACTGAGTGATCTAAAAGATCATGTTAGTTACAAAAACAAACAAAATCTTTCAATGAAAGATTCACTAAACAAATTGATTCTTTTCTTTCTCCTATAGATAGGAGCCAAGAATAGAAGAGAAGGGATCTTGGAATTTTGATTTTCTGGAGAAAAACAACAACAGAGAGAAAAGAAAGGAGAATTTAATTCTCAAGAGAGAAAAGAAGTCCTTTTAAGAGAAAATAATCCCTAGGTGAGAAAGGGGAGAGAGATCTAAGCTCCATAAAATAAAAGAGAATTTAATTCTCAAATTTAAGAGTTTAACTCTTCTGGATAAGAACTTAGTTCTTCCTTTGTTTGAAGATCTGCAGAAGCAGGTCCCCCTATAAGTTGAGAATTTAATTCTCATCGGGGAGATTCTTCCATTCAGATCAAAGACCTAGAGGGAGAATCTGAGTTTTAGGAATTTAATTCCCCTAAATTCATAGGAATTTAATTCCACCAAATAAAACTAGGGTTTAACCCTATATGAGATTTTAATTCTCCAAAATTCCCAGGAATTTAATTCTTCCCAAACAGAACTAGGGTTTAACCCTATATGAGAATTTAATTCTCCCAAATTCATATGAATTTAATTCCTCCAAAACAGAATTAGGGTTTAACCCTACAGAGAATTTAATTCTTAAAACAAGAGACTTAAAGCTTTCCATGTACATAAAGAACTTGGTCACATGGTAACACGTGACCCCCCATTCTTAATGAGCAGAAAAGAGAGAACAAAACTAGGTCACGTGTTCCCACGTGACCCTTAAACAGACTACCCAAAATGAGAAGAAAAAAACTTGGAGGCAATGCCTCATGTGCTCATACGTGACCCTCATAAATGAAGAGAACAAAGCCAAAGGCAGTACTGATTTTGGGCGCCCTCACGTGACCCCTAATAAACACTTTAATAATCAATACATAGATACCCATCATGTGCCCACACGTGATGGCCTGAAGATTAAAAGTGTTTAACACATATTTGAATATTCTGATAATAATATAAAGGAGGTCTGGCCCCATCTCAGGCGCCTCACGTGACCCGCATGACCCCTTCCTATCTAGTGTTTAAACTATTTTGAGCATTTTGTCTCCAGTGTTTAACATTGTTTTAAATACATCTCGTGAGGACACGTGACCGCTAGATGTCCTCTAGTGTTTAACACTATTTTAAAGCCAGCTTAGCCCAAATTGGCTAAGTTTTCCAGAGGCAAATCTCTCCTTCAAATGAACTTTAAAATCCAGAGCTACAATGTTTAATGCTCAGCCAAAGACAACAATGTTATCAGAGCCCTCAAACTCTTGTTTAGCATTGCTAAATAATGAGGGGCTGAACCCAGACAAATGTTCAATAGCCCAATAAAGGGCCAACATTTCAAACTTAAATGGACATAGCCCAAATTGGCCATAAGTCCTCAATTCAGATTTAACTGAGCCAATGTGCTCATAATCTAATTAATTGATCTTATATAGATCTCCCAATCAACTTTGGTTCAAGGGTACAACTCTTCACTCCTTTGATATTTGTCGTTGTAATCCTTCAACGTCTTCAGATAGGTGACGGGTCCCGACAACCACACATTTCACAGACTATAACGTCTTTAAACTGGACTGTGAGGTCCTTAAACTTATGGACTATGATGTCCTTAACCTCAGACTGTGGGGTCTCTTTAAACCCACGGACTATGATGTCCTTAACCTTGGACCGCCATGTCCTTAAACTGGTAATCGACCGCGATGTCTCTAAACTAAACAATAGAGCCCAAATGCTCTCTTGTTGGATCTAAATGATTCCGTTAAGTTGATCTTAGTCTAAAATTAGACTAACGTATCCTTAACAAACATTTAAGTTGATCTTAGTCTCAAATGAGACTAACGTATCTTTAAACCCAACCCAAAACCCAAATCTAAGAAAATACGGATTTGGACTAATCCACGCCCTAGGGGCGACAACATAAATTAGTCTCCGTATACAATCCACGGGCAACCAAAAACAAAAAAAGCACCCACGACACGAAGTGACCATCTGGAGAAGGAGAAAGTTGTTACCGTGATGCGGTAGCGTAATTAACTGCAGGAACTTGCGCCTGCAGGGAAGAGCGTCCCCACAATCAAAAACCCCTCAATGAGGGGGAATCTGACGAAGTCTTCTACATCGGCCGCATCCATTTAAACCTTCGATACATGGTGCCATAAATCAACTTGGCATCTTCGAAGAGGTGGACGGATAGCACCAATTAGCATCTGCCCCCAAAATTCAGGCAAGACGCGTGTCTTCCTTGTTTTCGGTGGGGAACAGATTCTGGCACGCCCGGTGGGACCTTTTCCTCTTTCCACTCCACACTTCGTGTGTCCTGTTCGCGAACAAATCGCGGTTTGATATGGTTGCCCTTGGGTTCGAGGTACTAAGATTTGGTGTCTTGCTCCGTGCAGAAAAAGAAAGATCAATGGCTTCTACCTGCACAAAATGCTCTAGCTGCAACTGCAACTCCCGTTTCTCCTCATCTGGAGGTGTAACTTACGGGCCCCAGGCGGCCTCCCTGTTCACGATGCCGGTGGACCAAGTAACTCAGGCCACCACTGGGCTGTTCTTTGGGACTATGATCCCACCCATGAGCTTCAATGCCCTGATGCTGCCGCAAGAAGCCCTAAAGAAGTCGGTCTTTGATCGACTTAACATTACCTCGGCCCCTCTCAACGGGTCGCCCAACTCCACTGCCTCAATTTTCAGCAGACTGGGCTAGAACGCTAACAAGCCCGTGATACCTGAAGCAGCCATCCCTAAGCGGATAGCCATCCTGGTTCAAGCGGACGAAATCATCGCAGAGGCTTCTTCTGCCAAGAAGTCAGTCTTCACAAGGTTGGCCATTCCGGCTCCTGCTCCAGGCGAAATCCCCAAAGCTGCTTCCCCGGCCCAGAGGTCTGTCTTTGACAGATTGGACGTTGCTTCTTAACGAGCATCGGTCTTTAAAAGGCTGACACCGGCGACAACCCTTCGCCAACACGGGGAGCATGGATAAGTCACCCCTACAGCTGAGACAATCCCATCCGCACGACATGCTCGACGTCGCCACTGGCGTCGAGTAAGGAAGGCTAGGGGCAGCTCCCTTTCTGGACTAACTCTGCCAGCTCCGATGGTGGAAATCAATGCTGCTGTTCCAACTGGGAACAACTTTGAACCGCTTAGGAGGGTTCGGAAGAACTCTCCGACTGCCGTGCTGAAGAGATCTCCTCCACCTATGGAGATTACTATAGAAAAGAAGACGGAGCAGCCCCCTCAGTGGCTGTCCTCTAAAATTTTTAAAGTCTGGCGACAGGTCCAGGAATTGGTGATTAATCAGGACTACTCTCGCCGGCCAAAGAAGCTCAAAGCTCAGCAAGAAAAGAGTCGTCTCGTGGTACCACAGAAGACGTCATCCGTTTGGGTGCTCGCTGCAACGCCCCCCTCGACTTCGACTGCTCACAAGAGAAGGAGGCCAGAGAAAGCCCCCATGAATGCAGCAAACCGCAAGGACATCGAATCTAAACGCCCTAATTCCGGGGGCATGGTAATACATGCCGTTTATATGGCTTCCGGAAAAGAAGAAAGCCGAGCTTCTACGGGTCATCGACCGCTTACCCGATCGATAATGAAGGCTCATGAACAACAGCAGCAGAACTCATGAACAACAGCAGCAGAAACTTCAGGAGATGCTGACTGCAATGGCCGCACTCACTGGGCCAAAAGAAAATCTAGAAATCTTGGAGCAGGGTCGGGAACAATCAACTGATACCGAGTTCCTCCGAAGAATGCTCGAGAGGAAAGAAAAAGATGCTGCGGTGTAGGCAGCCAATATAAAATGAATGGCTCTTTTGTTCCAAGACATGGCTGGGATGATGTTACAGCCGGAATCTCCAGCTGAAGACCCCCCGATCATCATTGAAGACGACAGAGGGGAAATATCGAACCCTCCTCATGCTCTTTCAGCATCCAAAGAGGAGACCATCTCCAAGGCCGCTTTAGATAATTACATTGCTCAGTAAATATGAGCTCACCAAGCAAACGAAGCGGCTGGACAGGTCGTTAAGACTGGGCGACCCTATCCAAGCTGGTATGACCAAATAAGGTACCCGTTGGGATATACGATCCCTAAATTCCACGTATATAAAGGGACGGGGAATCCACATCAGCATGTCGCTCAATTCAGAGCCTTGTGCGGCAACACCAGGGGTGACGATAAACTTCTGCTTCGCCAGTTTGTTGGTAACCTGTCGGAGACGGCATTCGAGTGGTATTATGAACTTCCAAACGACTCTGTCAAGACATTTGCGGAGATGGAACTGCTGTTTACGCAGAGATTCGCGAGCGCTAGCGAGCGTACCTCGATTACCGCATTAATTAATGCCACGGTGAAGTGATTGAAAGAATTAAAGTTAACCGCGATCAAGACGGTGTCGCTATGCAGCTAGCCGGTTGAGCACGGGTCGATCCACAGGGAGATGGTTGTATGTCCTTTCTTATTTTAGACGAGTCAATAAAGAATTTGTATGTGTTTGTTCAATCTAACCTATGTGTATTATTTGCAAGTATAAAGTTGTTAAGAAAAAGATACGAGATTATAAGCTAAAGAAATCTGTACTCAAAACCTTTGAGCCGAGTCTTGACCAATTGAAGCTAGAGCAATCGGCAACAACGTGGATTAGGAGATTTAAGCGCGGTATTCGTGGAATACGGCTTATTTACCCTTGTCCTTCCGTTCTTGTCTCTTGCTTTCGCCTCCGGCCAAACCGAACGCAACCGGTCGCGGTTAGGAATCACCGTTACCTTGTTAGGGTAGGGTGCCTAACGGAGCGCTTGCGTATCGTTTGGGCGGAGTTCAATGGAAAATACGGGAAAAGGAAATGAGCAAAGAAACGTTAACTTATAATATCGTATTTATTCTTAACAATAATAATAACAACCATTCACAAAAACGAACCAAAAAGAGAGAACAAAAAGAAAAGAAAAGATTACAAACAAGTAATTAAAGTGCATGGAATTAAATTGCAAGTAAGTAAAGCAAGAATGAAAAATGCAAGAAAGTAATTACAAGAACCATAGAACTCAAAACAAGCATGGGATCAATAGCCAACCCTTAAACTTGCAAGCTCAATCAAGAGGTTGCAAGATCAAGAGAAGGGTAAAGAACTCATGTGAAATGAAGCACTAAAGAGAGAACAAAATGATACAACCCCTTGAGACCAATGACCAAAGCTTAAACTTGCAAGCTCACTTAAGAGGTTGCAAGATCAAGTTAAGGTAGAGAGCTCAAGGGGGAAGCTAAGCAAAAAGAATTATACAAAAACCCTCATCTTTATTCACATCCACTCAATGCTCTCACTACATTTCCATGGAGGAAGAATGAAGAAGAAGAAGAAGAAGAACTAAAACTACACTAAAGTTGCTAAAAGAATGGACATCCTTGGTTTGATCAGAACTGGGGTATTTATAGGATAGGAATGGGAAACCTAGGGCAATAATCTGGACCTATGGGAAGTTACAAAAAAGCCCCTAAAAGATGATACGCTGAAGCCACAGTACGGCCGCGTTTCCGCGGCCAATACCCCCTATTGGCCGCGGATCCGCGGCCGTATAGGGGATTTGGATCCTTGTATTTTGGGTGATCTCCTGGTTTACTTTTTCCTCGTGTTGAAACTTCAAACTGCACAAAATCTTCCAGAATATCTTCAGAATTCTTAGTCCAAGATTGCTATCTTTTTTCTTTACTTTTGACTTTATCTCCCTCGAGCTCGGCGCACCCATTGATTCTTGTGCAGCCCCCCCTCGTGCTCTGTGCTTGTCCGAGACACGAATGACCACTGTCATATGTCTTGTCTCTGGAACTGGTACTCGGCACTGGACGGATATGGATGACCGGAACCCGGCTTTTATCTGCTGTGACAGATGTTCTGTATTTGGTGTAACTGTGGAGATTTTGTCTTGATTTGCAATATTTGGACTGGAAACCTGTACTCTGTAAATATGTAACAAACACGGATTAAAAGCACCTACCTATAAACACACGAGCATAAGAATGGGCGGTATAAAATGCAGTATTCTGTTATGAACAAATACCCCCAAACTTAACTTTTACTCGTCCCGAGCAAAACCAATTATTCACAAAAATAAAATCCTAACCGCACTTTCGCAGGGAACGCGATTGCACTGAGCGCGTGCAACAAGCCGTTAAACCTCTAGGTGTCCCTAGTAGGAGGAGTGTTGTCTCCTGAGGGTTTTCAGCGGATACTACCCACAAAATCCCGTCAAGCTAGTGTCATAAGTTAACATTGATTCTACTCCTACAGTTTAGTATTTATGTTAGAAACTCTATTATCCTAAGTTAGAAATATCCAACCCTAATGCTTCGCACCTCCTATCTATTTAACTTTAGATCATATACGTTCCAAAAAAGTTTAGAAAGATGTTGGTATCTCCTGAGTTTTCCTTCTAAAGTGTGGTCTTAAATCCGGGATTTTTGTCAACTTTACAGAAAATATAAGTCTTATTCTTCATTTCTATCTTTTGTCCAAACATCGATTGTATATCCCTACGTGTGTGTAAATTTGCACCCCTACACTTAAGAATTCAATTCAAGCTATAATACCCTTCCCCTAATACCTAATACTACTTCTTTTCATTAAGGATGGACGGATTTGCTCACACACCTTTCATGCGACTATTAATGCTTCTTGAGGCACTAACGGCCGATTACTGAATGTGTGAACATTTAAAGCGTAAATAGAAGTTTCCATGTCTTGACTTTATTCTATTTTTTTTTCTTTTTCTTTTTCTTTTTTTTCTTTTTTTTCAAGACCGGATATATTTTTCAATATTCTCTTTTTGGTGTTTAGCTTTAAATACCGTTTTTTCTTTCATACTAGGCTTTCAGGCAAGAGTATTTCTAGGTATCCTCTACTATCCCAAGTTTCAAGGTGCGTGTATGTGCAGTTTGTAGGGTATATACTTTCTAAATTTGAACTCAAGAAAAGAAACTATTTTTCAGACTTATCCTTCAGTAAAGCATCAATACTTTCCCTTCATCTTGACTTAACTAAAGAACTGAACTCAAGTTACCTATTTCTCAAAAAAACTGTAAGGACGTATACTTACCAAGTTTAAACAGAATGAGTGTTATTTTTAGGGTTTTCAATTCCTAAGCCTAGAATTTAGTTATTTCTATCATATCAACTAATCTTTCGGAATAAAGATCTAAGTTACCCTATTAGCTAACTTGACGACAAAGTTTTTATATTTTTGGAAAATTTTCGATTTTTGTGGGTTTTTAATAAGGTATGCAAATGCAAAATATACAAATGAATGCGAAGGAAGAAAGCTTACCGAGCACACCCCCAAACTTAAACTTGACAGTGCCCTCACTGTCAGGCTATACCAAGAGGGTCAAAATTGTCGACGCTCCCCCTAAAAACAAATTATATACAAAAAGGAAAACCAAAAATATATACAAAAAGGTGTCCCCTCCAAACTTAAGTAAAACAGTGTTTCCACTGTTAAGCGTTGAAGTTCAGGTTTAGGGGGAAAGAACAGTATCAAGCTATACAAGGCCTTACACAGGCCAAAAGTGAGCACCAACCATTCAAAGATTTTATCGCTATAATGTACAGGTTGGTGGAAGAAGGCGTAGAGAAAAGAGATGGAGACGACGCGAGACCGTATGGAGATAGAAGCGTAATACGGTCTCGGTATATCAGAAGAAGAATGGCGGAAGGGAAAAAGAAGTGGAGTACGAACTTGAGGGTGCAAATGGGGTGAATAGATTAGCACAATTTGTGATGAGCGATGTGTAAACAACGATTGTGCTAATCTATTAACCCGTCGAGAGATTAGGTCAAATCCCTCAAGATTCGTAAGAAACCATGGGTACGCCGAACTCGGTAAACCAGACATACGAAATGAAAGTGAGACGGTTTCTTGCAAGGTCGGAACGATGGAAAGAATGGAGGGAAGTGATCGAGGAGGGGTATCGGTTAAAGGTTCAGGAGGGTGTACACAGTCAATGACAGGGACAGGATGAATGGGAAAATCCGACTCATCAATTAAAACTGGTTCATCCTCAAAACTATCCTCAATATTCTCCTCAAAATTTAGCACATCCATGCACTTCTCTTCAAAATCCAGACGCATATGGGGTTCGGAAAAAACATTTAATGACTCGGGATTATGATTTGAAGAGAAAAACTCAGCCAAATCTATGGGTTCATCATCCAAAATATTCCCAGCGTCGATATCCTTAATCAAGTGAAAATCAATATTCTCAGACACCTCAACAAAAGCATGGATTTCAATCAATTCAGGTTCTAAGATGGAGGTGTAGAGGTCAAAAGGTTTGGGATTGGTTTCACTTGGCAAGGTCCCTTCACAATCGGGTAAATCAAACACTACAAAGTCGCACAACTCATTCATCATTCTATCTTCAATTGATAAATCATGTGGGATACTCGATAGACTTTCAAAACAGGAGTTGTGGGATTCAATTTGGACCGGGTAGGCTTGATTCGGAAGGGGGTACAGCTCACTCTCTCCACTCAAATTCACAGCCTGTCCTGCCGCCTCATCATACATTGAAAAATTAGGAGCTAGTTGGAAACTAGCTACCGGGTCAGTATGTTGTATGAGAGCGGCCATGGACGCATTCAAATCCATCATCTGTTGGTTTGACGCTACCCTAAAGTCTTCCAACGACTGTTCTAGACTAGACATTGGTTGTGAAGGGGTTTCAGTAAAAGATTCAAAGTTGTTTGGATACTGAAAACTCCCAAATGGCGGTTCTGATGCAATGTCTAGGGAAGGTGCAAAAGTAGGGTAGGATTGGTAGGAATTGAATGGCTGGACAGGAGCAGGATCAACATTTGGATAGGAAGGTGAATGGAATTGTTGATCCCAAGAATTTGAAGTGGTGAAAGGAGTGAAAGATCGGCTACGAGATTGTTCAATACGTTCTGCAATAGACATAGGTCTTGGAGTTGCAACATGACTCGAAGAAGGGGTATCAACGTAAGAAGGGGTGAATGTATGAAATGGTTGATACGAAGTGGATTGCGGAGTCAAATTGTTTGTCCTAGACGCGTCTATCCGATCTCTCAATGAAATTTTGGGCATGGAGGGGTCGTTCGATGTTCGGCCAAAGCAAGAACCGTAAGAAGTAATGTCTGGTTGTGGGTACCAAAGTTCGGCAAGAGTTTTTCGAGGTGGGGTACCCATGATATGAAGAGAGAGAGAGAAAGGTAGAGAAAAGGAGGAGAAAAAGAATGTGATATTATTTTATTTTTTTATTTTTTTTATATATTAACAGAAGAATGAAATATACACACAAAAAGAATATGGACAAAAATAATCACGACACAAAAATACCACACACCTAATCGTTCTAGGGTTCACCTAGGTCAACTAGACCTGCTCCAGAACTTGATTGTCGAAGTAAAACTGTGTCGAGAAACGGGCTCAAGATACACTGATCACGAGGCCAGGTAAGTGCAGAGATAAGGGGAGGTTTTCCAAATCTTTCGCGAAGTTCCTTAATTAAATAACCCTTTCTCTTTTGGCGGTTTTGCCGTTAACACTTTCCTAGACACCCCGTAAGCAATATACCGTTAAGCGAGGTTCTAAACACAGTTAACTTCTCCTAGTGAGCGCGAAGTCCTTAAGGCTTAAAGTCTAGTTTCTTTTAAATTTTGTGTGGGTAAACGTTATGCTCAAGTTCGTGATTTGTGGGCCACGGAAAAGGTGATGAAATCCTTTACCGTATATTGTGGGGTTCGCTTGCCCTTAAGTCCGTATTAATGTATGCAATGCGCAATTCAATAAAAATTCTATAAAGAATCAAACAATCGTTTTTTAGTTTAAGCACGGCACTGCAACAAATACGGGTTAGTCAATTTTTAGCGTTTGCTAGCGAACTTGCAAAGAATCCTGCAAAGAATAGTATATTGGATGCGTCGGATTTGAGAAGAAGGTGTTAGTAAAGTACGTACCGTTAAGTTTTTGGGTTAGGAAACCCCCGTTGAATCAAATCCGGTAAGCTTGGAAAGTTCGCTTGCGCGGGTCAAACTACCCGGATCTTTGGCACTGTACTTCGTAATCACCTTAACTTTGAACGTACACTTTGCTCCCCACAATCGCAGTTTGCAAATACGCAAAAATCTGCACACTTGCCCACAAAAATTATCAAAAATAACAAAAAGATTTTTATTTTTTTTATTATAAATATATACAAAAAGAATATTAACCCGAATAACAAGAAAGAAAATACGCTACCGTCTCCCCGGCAACGGCGCCATTTGATTGAAAGAATTAAAGTTAACCGCAATCAAGACGGTGTCGCTATGCAGCTAGCCGGTTGAGCACGGGTCGATCCACAGAGAGATGGTTGTATGTCCTTTCTTGTTTTAGACGAGTCAATAAAGAATTTGTATGTGTTTGTTCAATCTAACCTATGTGTATTATTTGCAAGTATAAAGTTGTTAAGAAAAAGATACGAGATTATAAGCTAAAGAAATCCGTACTCAAAACCTTTGAGCCGAGTCTTGACCAATTGAAGCTAGAGCAATCGGCAACAACGTGGATTAGGGGATTTAAGCGCGGTATTCGTGGAATACAGCTTATTTACCCTTGTCCTTCCGTTCTTGTCTCTTGCTTTCGCCTCCGGCCAAACCGAACGCAACCGGTCGCGGTTAGGAATCACCGTTACCTTGTTAGGGTAGGGTGCCTAACGGAGCGCTTGCGTATCGTTTGGGCGGAGTTCAATGGAAAATACGGGAAAAGGAAATGAGCAAAGAAACGTTAACTTATAATATCGTATTTCTTCTTAACAATAATAATTACAACCATTCACAAAAACGAACCAAAAAGAGAGAACAAAAAGAAAAGAACAAAGAAAAGAAAAGATTACAAACAAGTAATTAAAGTGCATGGAATTAAATTGCAAGTAAGTAAAGCAAGAATGAAAAATGCAAGAAAGTAATTACAAGAACCATAGAACTCAAAACAAGCATGGGATCAATAGCCAACCCTTAAACTTGCAAGCTCAATCAAGAGGTTGCAAGATCAAGAGAAGGGTAAAGAACTCATGTGAAATGAAGCACTAAAGAGAGAACAAAATGATACAACCCCTTGAGACCAATGACCAAAGCTTAAACTTGCAAGCTCACTTAAGAGGTTGCAAGATCAAGTTAAGGTAGAGAGCTCAAGGGGGAAGCTAAGAAAAAAGAATTATACAAAAACCCTCATCTTTATTCACATCCACTCAATGCTCTCACTACATTTCCATGGAGGAAGAATGAAGAAGAAGAAGAAGAAGAACTAAAACTACACTAAAGTGGCTAAATGAATGGACATCCTTGGTTTGATCAGAACTGGGGTATTTATAGGATAGGAATAGGAAACCTAGGGCAATAATCTAGACCTATGGGAAGTTACAAAAAAGCCCCTACAAGATGACACGCTGAAGCCACAGTACGGCCGCGTTTCCGCGGCCAATACCCCCTATTGGCCGCGGATCCGCGGCCGTATAGGGGATTTGGGTCCTCGTATTTTGGGTGATCTCCTGGTTTACTTTGTCCTCGTGTTTGAAAACTTCAAACTGCACAAAATCTTCCAGAATATCTTCAGAATTCTTAGTCCAAGATTGCTATCTTTTTTCTTTACTTTTGACTTTATCTCCCTCGAGCTCGGCGCACCCATTGATTCTTGTGCAGCCCCCCTCGTGCTCTGTGCTTGTCCGAGACACGAATGACCACTGTCATATGTCTTGTCTCTAGAACTGGTACTCGGCACTGGACGGATATGGATGACCGGAACCCGGCTTTTATCTGCTGTGACAGATGTTCTGTATTTGGTGTAACTGTGGAGATTTTGTCTTGATTTGCAATATTTGGACTTGAAACCTGTACTCTGTAAATATGTAATAAACACGGATTAAAAGCACCTACCTATAAACACACGAGCATAAGAATGGGCGGTATAAAATGCAGTATTCTGTTATGAACATGAAGCCAGGCGAAACTTGGGTACAATACGCAATACGGTGGCGAAATTTATGGTCAAAATGTGAGTAGCGCATCGAGGAAGCACCGGCAGTGGGCCTATTCGTGGGCACTCTGGACCCTCAGGCAACTATTTCCCAATTCATGATGTTCTTCAAGCCGACCACGTTCCAGGCCTTGATTGACAAACTGGCCCAAATGGACCAGATGGGTCATAGACCGTCTCCTTCAATGCCGGAGCCCCGGAACGAAAAGGGCAAAGGGAAAGCGACCTTCGTCGCGAATACTCAACAGTAGCCCAGTGGCCCAAAACTAACTGATCGTCTAGACGATAGGCGGCAATTCTATAATGAGAAGATGAAGCGCCCTTATTCATTCCCCCGGGATAAAACGAGGAGATTGTTTGAGCTGGCGGTGCACAACAGACTCATCAATTTGCTGAATCCAAAACGACCGTTGCAACCTGTTGAGGCTAATAGTCCCAATTATTGCCCCTACCATCAAACGGTAAGCCCTCCAATTGAAGATTGCTTCGTCTTTAAAGGCTGGATCGAAGACCAATACCAACAGGGCAAGTTTGCGCTGTCCGAGAATTGGAAGGTGAACCCACCACAGCCACACGCTCCCAAGAAGATAGACAAACCGGGGGCATCATGCTCTTTCATAGAAGAAGCTCCATGGGAGGTCGCTCTTTCAGCCAAAACTAAAAGAATGCTGAAGGATCTCCAAACATGCCCGGCGATCAGGTGAAAGAATCCGCTGGAACCCGAGATTATCAAGGGAATGCTGAAACCGCGCCCAACTCCAAAAATTGGTGGTGATAGTCAAAGTGCTCACACCCAGCCGTCAAAGTCTTCGAAGAAGAAAAAGAAATCCAAGAAGCCCGTGAAGTCTGGTGACAGGCGCACGGACCTGCAAAAGCAGATTGACGCGCTGGAAGAGTATAACCAGAAGGTGCGGACTCCAGTCACACTCCAAAAATTTCTCAGTCACGTCCTTGAGGACGGAGATGATGGAGAAGACTTGTTAGATGAATCTGAAGATTACGTGGCAAGTTGCCATGTGATCTCTCACTCGTCGATAAACGATGAAGAAGCTCCTTACACAGAGAAACTGGGGGCAGGTCCTGAGCCGGAACTTCTAGGGCCATCAGACGAAATGATTGATGCATTCCTGGACGAAGCTCTTCTTAAAAGCAAAGTTGCTCGAGAGCGTGAGATGGCCATATTTGAAAAAGCCAAACGCCGGCGATCGGACGAAAGGGTTGAAATACTCCCGCCAGATCAAAGTGCATCCATCGCAAATAAAAGCAGGTTCAAGACGAGGAAGAGGTTCGCCAAAGCCATATCGATGGGAATGAAGCCGCCACCCTCCGAAGGGAACGCTCTTGGTGAGGTGGAAACACATCCTAGCAACTGCTTATATCATCGAAAGATTGCACACCCCACCGAAGAGTGCAACGCTTTTAAAAGATGGCGGCAGGGGTATGTTGCTCACCGACAACATTTCAAGCGGATGAAACGCAAAATTCGTCGGGAGCAAAGAAATACGACCGAGGAAAATAAAAGAACTACCAGCAACTGTCGCATGGTCAACGCTGGGGGATCGCAAGTTCTCACCTTCGGGAGTGAATTTGACGAAGAAATGACTCTTGGCCCTCTCTTCAAAGAATCCACGTCGGGAAAAGAGGAAGAACCGAAGAACCGCGAGAACATTCAGCTGCGCAATCGCACGCTGTCCGAAAAGAATCTTGGGCCCTCGAACAGTGGGTCAAATAGAAAAGATAAGGGGAAAGAAAATGTCCCTGGGGATATCATCCTTGATGTCCAATTTGTCGAAGAGCTGACAGCCAAATACCCGGCAAAGATAAGTAAGGTGGACTATAATGTTCTGGCACACTTGAAAAAGCTACCTTCGCAACTAAGCATTCTCGACGCCCTTCTGCTATCCAAAGAGGCGAGAGATTCATTGATCAAGGCACTACAAGAGCCAGAGCAATTCTAAGCTTTCCTCACGAAGAAAAGATGAAGGACGAGCTGGAAGAAGTGCACACAGCGGATATCACTTTCGGCAATGAAGATCTCCTCCTTGGGACATGCGAGCATAATCGTCCCTTTTATGTCTCCGGATACTGTCATGACATCAAGATAGGCAAAAGTCTGGTTGACAATGGGTCTTCCGTCAATCTCCTCAACGTGAGAGTGTTGATGGAAATATGCATGAGCGTTCAGCACCTCGCTCGTGCTAAAATCACCATCTCCGGATTTGACTCCCTGTCATCACGGACGCTTGGGTCTATAATATTGACACTACGCTTTGGGCTGCTTGTCACGGACATTAAGTTTCATGTAATTGATGCCAAGACATGCTACAATGCTTTTCTCGGCAGGCCTTGGTTACACGAGTACAACATTATCCCTTCTACACAACATCAGTGTATGAATTATTTCAAGGATGGTCTCGAGTATACCGTAACAGGAGAGCTGAACCCATTCTCCGTGAACGAAGTCCGAAAATACGAAGATGCAAAATACTTCTTACCAGATTTTGAGGACACGGAAAGATGTCACAAACCGAAGAACGAAGCTATCACCACTATTCCGGTCTTCGGGAGTGATACCGAGGAGGAAGAAGAGATAGTTTATTCAGGGCCGCCCCAACGCAACAACCCAGGACCGTCCACCCCTATATTGATCTTCGGAAGCGACTCGGAAGATGAGGTCAACGCTATATTTTCTGCTCGGCCGTCAATACAAGCCTTCGCTGGAGATAAAAATTACCATGGTTCAACAAGAACATTAAAAAGATCTCGACGCACTTGAAACTTATAGTGCAGGAACTACAAACATTCTACGTCCCTCCCAGACGAAGAGATGAAAAGGCGATCCTATTCTACCGATCCACAGAAACCAAAGTGGAGAAAGAAATTTGGCATGGTGCGAATTCTACACTTGACAGGATCCAGCCCATCCGTTTGCCTAGATATTACACGGAAGGCTTGAAAAGGCTATTGAAGCGCCAAGGGGTACCCTTCAGACAGACTACTCGACAAGCTCGATTCTACAACAGGATTTGGGACGTCCCCGGAACTCAGCGAAAGTTGCCCAACGGGAAAATGGAAATGGTCGGGCTTGGATATGTCCAATCCAAGAAACGGGAATGAGTCAATGGTAGCTACGTCATACATGACTTCGATGAAGAATGAGACACCCTGTTAGAAGACGCTGACCCTGAACCAAAACGAGATCCTACCATCAAAATGCCGAGTCCGTCGTTTGAAGAACGGATGGACAAGCTAATAAGGGAAGCGAGTCAAAAGGTCCGGGATGACCATAACCGTGAAATGGCCATTTACGAGAAAGTCAGGACGCAGTGCCTCCTTCAGCAGGCCGTGGAGAATGACAATGGTCCTCGTCGCCGGCCCGTCATACAAAAGACCCGGCGCAGAGGCAAAAATAAACCAAAGAACGGAAAAAACGTTCGACAGCAGCCAAGCGGGTCTAAGAAGCCACGCGAGCAAGAGTCGAGTAGCCGGGATCCGTCCTTTATAAAGAAGATGGGTCGGGAATATTCTTTTCCCCAAGATAAGAAAAAGAAGATATTCAATCTCGTCGTAAAGCATCAGATGATGACACTCCCGGAGTCCAAACACCCCGAGCAAGCGAACGAGGTCTCTCACCCAGACTATTGCTCCTATCACCGGGCAATAGGCCATCCACTCGAAGACTGCTTCACCTTCAAGAACTGGGTTGAAGACCAATATCAACAAGGCAGGTTCACTCTATCCAGCAGTTGGAGGGTAAGCCCGCCACAGAAGCATGAACCGAAAGCGACGTGTATAACGAGAGTAGAACTAGATCAATATCGATCTTGGAAACGATCTCGTACCTATCACGTGATAACGCTGTCAGAAGAAGAGCCTGAGAATACGGATGACCTCCCCTGGTGCTTCGAAAACGATGATGACGAGGTAATCTCATAGTTTCCACCGGCGCCAAAACAGCTGGAAGATGGAATACATACTACTGCAGATAACCTTAAGAAAATTGATTTGGGGACGGTAAGTGACCCGCTGCCGACGTTCGTCAGTGAGTTGTTGTCTAAAGAAAGGGTGGCTACGCTAAAGGTCGTGCTCATGCAGCATAAAGATTGCTTTGCATGGAACTATTCAGAGATGCCGGGACTCGATCCAGAGATTGCTGTCCACAGATTGGCGATTTCTCCAGACGTCAAACCGATCAAACAAGCGCCGAGAAGAATGCGGCTTGATCTTGAAATGAGCATCAACACCGAGGTCAAGAAGCTAATCGACTCCGGCTTCATCCAAGAGGTTCAATATCCTGACTGGATCGCCAACATCGCCCCGGTGATGAAGAAAAATGGGACGGTGCGCATATGTGTAGACTTTCGGGATCTCAATAAAGCCTGCCCGAAGGACAACTTCCCAGTACCGGTCACCGAGCTGATGATAGATAACATATCCACTTACGAAGTCTTCTCCTTCATGGACGGCTCATCAGAATACAATCAGATAAAGATGCATCCTGAGGACTAGAAGCATACTGCTTTTCGGACCCCTTTGGGCATATTTTGCTACAAGGTGATGCCTTTCGGTCTAAAGAACGCCGGTGTCACCTATCAGAAGGCCATGACAAAGATTTTCGATGACCTCATACATGAAATCGTCGAATGCTATATCGACGACCTCGTGGTTAAAAACAAATCATATGAGGAACATTTAGAGCATCTGAAGATCGTGTTTCAGCGCTTTCGGAAATACAAATTGAAGATGAACCCTCTCAAATGCGCGTTCGGAGTTTCCTCGGGCAAATTCCTAGGATTCATCGTACGACATCGAGGCATCGAGATAGACCCGTCGAAGATCAAGGCGATTATGGAAATGCCCCCGCCAAGAACTCTCAAACAGCTACGGTCTCTCCAAGGAAAGCTCGCGTATATCCGGTGATTTATAGCCAATCTCTCTGGCAAGTGCCGCCCCTACAGTCACTTAATGAAGAAGGGAACCCCATTCGTCTGGGATCGCAAATGCCAAAGCGCACTGGATGAAATCAAGCAATATCTGCAGAATCCGCCTGTATTGGCTGCTCCCGTTAAAGGAAAACCCCTCGTCTTGTATACGACCGCCCTCGAAGGTTCCTTAGGCGCGTTGTGGACACAGAGGAACGACCAAGGGAAGGAGAGAGCCCTTTATTATCTGAGTCGAGTTCTCCTGGGGGCAGAAAGCAATTACTCTCCCATTGAAAAACACTGCCTGGCGTTGATCTTCGCGATAACGAAGCTCAGACATTATGCATTGGCATATGAGGTCCATCTCGTATCAAAGGTACATCCTCTCAAGTATTTGATGTCAAAGGCCATATTAACAGGGCAGCTCGCTAAATGGGCCCTGCTCTTGATGGAGTTCTCGATAACTTATTGGCCTCTCAAGGCAGTGAAAGGCCAGACCATTGCCGACTTCCTCGCTGAGCATCCGATATTTGCCGACTCTCCCTTGAACTGCGAATTGCAAGACGAACACGCGTTTGACACGATCGACTGGGAGAGAAGAGAGAATGATACTCGGTGGGAACTCAATTTTGACGGAGCATCTTCCATGAAGAAGCGCAAACAAAGCACCCCTATAATCAAATCAGGGGTAGGCCGCATCTTCGTGACTCCACAAGGAGGGATAATGCGCTTTGCCTTCTCCTTAACAGAGCCGAAAACGAACAATGAAGCCGAATATGAATCTTTGATAGCAGGTGTCGAGATCGCTATCGACATGGGAATTGAAAACCTCCTCATATACGGAGACTCCCAACTGGTCGTTAGTCAAGTAAACGGCGACTATCAAACGTGCAAGACAGAGTTGGTGAAGTACGGCGAGAAAGTACAACAACTGCTAACTCAAATTCCTTCTTACAGCTTGGAAAGCATACCGCGTGCGGAAAATAGCAAGGCGGATGCGTTAGCCAAGCTTGCTAAAGAATTGGCCGACGAGAACCTCGATGACGTGAGGATCATTGTGCAGAGCCGTTGGGTTCTTGCACCGGTAGAAATATTACCTGAATCACCCGAAGAAAAAAGAGAGACCGAGCAAACGGCCCTACAAATAAAAGACCAGGAAAAGGCTAAAAATTGGAGAGAAGTCTTTATAGACTACTTCAAATCCCGTCGAACGCTTGAAGTTGCGTCCTTAAAACATCAGCTCATGAAACAAGCTCTTTCTTTTGCATTCGTCAATGATACTCTCTATAAGAGATCGTTTGACTCTCTGTGGATAAGATGCCTGGGACCTGAAGAGGCAAAGTGAGTCGTCCAAGAAACTCACGATGGACTCTACGGTTTTCACCAAGCCGGCCCGAAGATGAAGCTGAAGATCAAAAGGATGGGCTACTATTGGCCCACGATGATCCAGGACTGCCTCGAATACACGAAGCAATGCCACTCGTGCCAGATTCACGGGGACTTTATCCATCAGCTTCCAAATCCACTACATCCAACGGTGGCTAGCTGGCCGTTCGATATGTAGGGAACTGACATAATCGGTCCCATCGAACCAGCATCGTCCAGAGGACATCGATTCATTTTGGCGACAACTGATTACTTCTCCAAATGGGCAGAAGTAGTACCGCTGAGGGAAGTGAAAACGGAGAATATACTCCATTTCTTCAAGACGAACGTCATTTATCGGTTTGGTACTCCGCGACGGATCATCTCCGATAACGGTCCGGCCTACAGAAGACACAAGATCAGCCGCTTCGCACAACAGCATAACATAGACAAGAGATACTCTTCAGTCTATAATCCTCGAGCTAACGGTCTAGCTGAGGCTTTCAACAAGACCTTGATGAAGATTATGAAAAAGACGGTGTCTCGAAATAAGAAGGACTGGCACAAGAGACTGCACGAAGCTCTCTAGGCGTATCGAACTACGTTCAAAACGGCCACAAACACAACGCCGTACGCATTGGTATTCGGTACGGAAGCGGTACTCCCCCTAGAGATAGAGCTACCCTCTCTACGAGTGGCAGTTCACTACGAGCTAACAGACGAAGAAAATGCTCACCTTTGGCTTGAAGAGCTCGATGCCCTTGATGAAGCCCGGCTCATAGCGCAACAAACTCTGGAGGCTTATAAAGCAAAGATGACGCGCTCATATGAGAGATTGACTAGGCCGAGAACATTCCACCAAGGCGAACTCGTGCTAGTGGTCAAAAGACCTATGATCCCTAATCGTGCCAAATGGGGGAAATTCGAGCCGAACTATGAAGGCCCGTATATCATAGACAAAGTTTACCAGGGTGGAGCCTACCTACTCATGGACATGCATGGTGAAAGACCTTTCAGGCCAGTAAACGGTCGCTTCTTAAAGAAATACTAAGCCTGACGAGTCACGGCTTAGATCAACGATAGATGACGACGACTATGTCCGCTCGCTATCTTCCTGAGCCCAAACTCTATAAGTAGTAACCGGCTATCGGACCGAAACGTCCTTAAACTAACAATGGACCACTATGTCTTAAATCTGGCTGTTGGCCGAGTGTCCTAAATCTGGCTGTTGGCCGAGACGTCGATAAACTACTATGGACTGCAGCATCCCAAGGCTGACACAGAAAATAATAAAATAAAAAAATATTTAAAAAAAGAGAAAACGGTATGTCCATAAGCAAATGGGCACGGATGAAAACCCGAAAGGGCTCCGTGAGTAAAAAAAGCAGGGCTACCGGCGAGTTTTTGTGAAAACCCGAAAGGGCACGATCTCGTTAAAAGACACTTGCAAGGTCCTCTCGATCTTGTGAGGAGAAACCACCTGCGTGAGATCCTTACGACTCACAAGGGAGCAACACACTTAAGGATCCCCACGATTCCTAACGAGAAATTACACTTGCGAGATCCTCACGAATCGTAAGGAGAACCCTCTTATGAGACCCTCACGGCTCATAAGATTCAAAAGTCTTAAGCTACAGGGATCTGAACCTGTTCTTAAGCGGCCACCACAACCTCCAATGCTTCCCTACAAGCGGCTCAATGCTGACCCTTGTATACAATCCACGGGCGCGAATAAACATTTCCTTAACAATGTCTCATTCGTGACTAGGGATATGTTTGCACAGTGAACCCCCCTTGTAAGCCCTCTCGACTTATAAGGAGAAAGCACTCTTGTAAGATCCTTACGACTTATAAGAGACCATGCACTTAGGAATCCTCATGATCCCTAAGGAGAGAACGCACCTACGAGATCCTCATGACTCGTGGTGAGAAAATTCTTTATGAGACCCTTACGGCTCATGAAGTCAAAAGCCTTAGTCGAAAAAATCCTAACCATGTCTACTACGACACCTTTGTTCGACATCGACAAAGGAAAATGATGATTCGCTCCTGGCAATATCCCAGTTGTAGCGGTGCTGATGCCGAAATCGGTGTCTAATTCCAAGCTTGCAGCAAAAAGCCAGCGAACCACACATGCATACGAAATAGCCGAAATGATGGGGCAACTTGCAACAAAATCAGCAAGTAAAAATGTATGCATACAAAAATAGCCGAAATGATTGGGCAACTCGCAATAAAAGCAGCGAGTAAAAATAAAACAAATAGCCGAAATGATTGGGCACCGCGAAAAATAGCCGAAATGATTGGGCAATCGCGACCTTTGCGATATAAAAACTGAAATGATAGAGCATCGCGGAAAGAAATTAAAAAAAATTGAAAAAAATGAAATTTATGCCCTACAGGTGATATTAAATCAATCCCTGTATACAATCTAGGGGCGCAAACAAAGAAGGAATCACACCTTCCCTCCCCAGGCTCCATCAGAAGAATAAGCCAAATCTCAATGGTTCACAGACAGCCTGGAGATCATCTCAATATCCGTCTCATTTCAACAGACACGACATCAATAAATCGGAGCTGCGGCAAAATCCCCAGTTCCATGACTCGACGATGGAAAAACAACCGAGAGTCAACCTTTCCTGGTCACGTGGAACACGGCCTATGTCAATTATGACCCCGTATGAAATGTCCAGAGCGGATCCTGGCCCTCGCAAAATATGGCTATGTCAAACCGACCCCGTGGGAAGCATCCAGAGCAAATTCCTGGACACGTGGAACACGGCCTATATCAATCCTGATCCCGTGGGAAACGTCCAGAGCGGAGCCTGGTCCTCGCAGAACACGGCTATGTCAATCAGACCCCGTGGGAAGTATCCAGAGCAAAATCCTGGTCACGTAGAACACGGCCTAAGTCAATCCTGACCCCGTAGGAAACGTCTAGAGCGGAGCCTGGTCCTCGCAAAACATGGCTATGTCAATCAGACCCCGTGGGAAGAATCCAGAGCAAATTCCTGGTCACGTAGAACACGGCCTATGTCAATCCTGACCCCGTGGGAATCGTCCAGAGCGGATCCTGGTCCTCGCAGAACACGGCTATGTCAATCAGACCACGTGGGAAGCATCCAGAGCAAATTCCTGGTCACGTGGAACACGGCCTACGTCAATCCTGACCCCGTGGAAAACGTCCAGAGCGGATTCCGGTCCTCGCAGAACACGGCTATGTCAATCAGACCTCGTGGGAAGCATCCAGAGCAAATTCCTGGTCACGTGGAACACGGCCTATGTCAAACCTGACCCAGTAGGAAATGTCCAGAGCGGAGCCTGGTCCTCGCAGAACACGGCTATGTCAATCAGACCCCGTGGGAAGCATCCAGAGCAAATTCCTGGTCACGTGGAACATGGCCTATGTCAATTGTTCAGTTGATAAAACTGCACTTTTAATATGACATTTTTCCTACTGTTTCTATATAAAAAAGGTGTTTATTATAATATATGACACATATGAGGGTTTATCTGTAAAAAATACTATTTTCATGTATTTTTATATTATAATTAATATTATGAAGGAAAAAGTAAGCATATAATATCCATGTAACATCTGGCCCATTTAATATGCTTACCTTATTAAATACTTTTGACCAATTCTCTTAAAACTAAAATATCATGACAAATAATTAAAGATAATATCTCAATAAAAACAAATTCTACTAACATTATTTATTGAGATAATTGTGCAGAAATTATTTCAGGACAGGAATCAAGGAAATCCGAATTATCGAGATCAAATCTGCCAAAGATATTCAAGTAAATTGAAGAAACTAATTCTGGTAGAAATGTAAAAAAGATTTTGAAAGTCTAGATACTCAAAAGATTACCAAGTGTTACATATATGAAGCTACAAAAATTAGAGGCTATGATCTCACCAAAAGGGGGCGGATCCACGGCCAAACCTATCCAATGGCCGCGGTTCCGCCGCGGATTTGAGGAGTTGAGATATGGGATTTTGGTGATTAGGATCCTAACAACTAGTTTCCATATTAGCAAACTAGGGTTCTGGCTCTTTGACTATAAATAAGGACCGAATGCCTCTTGGAAAAATCATCAAGCTGAAGAGATCACGAAGTCCACGACAGGCTCACGCATCCAGGCTGATCATCAACGGTTCATCTACCTCCTTAGAAGATATTGAGAAGCAAACTAGCATTTTGTAATCATTTTCTAAGGGAACAAAGTGTAAATGAATTTTGTTGATTAATAAAGATAGTTCTTTTTCTTATTCTATCTCTTTGCAGTTTTAATATGATTTCCCTCTCCATCTCTTCTTCTCCCAACATGCGTGAGTAATTATCCACTTGTTAGGGTTCATAGGATTAGGGTAGGTTAATGGAATATGAAGATCCTTAAACTTTATTTTACGTCCTATAAAGTTTATAAACTTTACCAAAAGAATCATTAACATCCTAATCGGGCGCCCTACCAATTTATTGTTAGTTTCGACCACGATTAGAGATTAGATTAACAATTGCTTTAGTAAAGTCTAGATATGAACGGAGATCCATGTCGAGATAGGGGTTAAGAGTGGGAACCCTTTTCCCTCCAGAAACCCTAATCTACATGCATCACTGTTGTTCTAGTTTTAAATCTATTAAAAGATAAAAGAGTAATCTTTAATTAATCATCCATAACTACTAAATCCCAATGAACCCTACAAGTCCCCTTCTACTATAAAACCTACATCCGTAGTTAATCTAGATCTATATTTTGCATCCGTGTTTAACGTAGATCTAGATCCTACAACCATTCTTCACCATTCTTTATTCTTCCTCCTTTCTATCTCAACATGCCTAAAGTAAGAATAAAATATTCAACGTTTCCCAGAGGACGACCCGTACTCATCTCGGTCTAGCTACACGCGACACCGTTATTGATTGCGGTTAACTACTACACATAAATCTAGATCAATCAAATGGCGCCGTTGCCGGGGATATGTGCGTAATTTTTTATTCTTACTATTTGTATTGAATTCTTATTCGATCTATACCATAATTAAAACAAAACCGCAAATTGTATATTTAACGACTTGCATGTGAATTTTGCAAGGAGATCTGGAGTCACAAACTTGAGGAAACAGAAAGACAGAGACATTCATCGAGATCCAGAGGAGTACAGAAGGCCACAGAGTAAAAATTCATCAACCGATCCTTCTTCCTTGCGGCGGAACCGCGGCATATGTAGCACATTCGCGGCGGAAGCGCGACTAAAGGGAGGAGTTAGGGGTCGTAACTTCTCTGGTAAGTTTCACAACTCTTTCTCTCTCCTTTGAAATCCAATAAAATATTTTTTCTGCAGGATTCTTTGCAAAATATCGTCGCTCAAAAATCTTTTTGCAAAGTTTTGTTATTGGTTTGTTCTTGCATATTTTAATACAGACTTTAAGGGGCAAGACCATAATTCAGATTAGGTGGGGATTTCATTACCCTTCCTGGGCCCCACAAATCACAAAACGAGCATCCGCATCAACTCTACATTAATGAAAAAATATCTAGACAAGACTCTAAGGACTGTCGCGCTCAATAAGGACAAAGGAAGGTCGTGGGTAATTTATCGCTTATCCGCATTACTTTTGTGGTGCCTAGGCAAGTGTGTCTAAGGCAAGTGGTTACTTAATTAGGCCCGCTATTTCGGTGATTCGTATAGCCGATACCTCCCACTTACCTGGCACTTACCTGGCCACAAGAGTAGTAAAGAGGTGGTAGAGGATTGATCCTACGGCTTGCCCTTTGGAAGTCTAGGAGCGGTCTAGAGACTTGACCTAAGTAACCTTAGTTTCAGGGTTGTTTGTGCATTTTTGTGTGATTTGTCTAAGTCCGACACACTTTTTCAAAAACAAACCAATTTTAAGTCACACACACGCTGCCACTTGCGCTAAAACCGCTTAGTCCATGCTCGGCTGGACACAGGATTCTAGTGCCCGTCTTGTCCGCGTTCCTGCTATCGACTCCGAAGTCGGTGCTTCTTCATTTTATTTTTCCCCACCACCCACCACATCGACCGAGATGGACGGTACTCCATCAAATTATAATACCACACTGCCACCGCCCGTAGGTGAGCAGAATCCACCGCGCATCTCTCTCCAAGAAAGATGCTATCCTATCCGTGGTCCACTTCCCACTTGCTTATATATTCCATCAGCCAATGGGGACAATTTTGAAATCAAACCACAATATATGAATCTTTTACCAAAATATCACGGTCTCGAGTCTGAACACGCATACGTCTTTATTACCAAATTTGAAAATGTAAGTGCTATGATGGGTACTTCACAGCTTTCTGTGGATGCTATGCGTCTATGTCTTCTCCCATTCACTTTGTGCGATATAGCCGAGAAGTGTCTTTATAACACAGCCTCACATTCTATTTCAAACTGGGGAGAATTCGTAACAGCTTTCCTAAAGAAATTCTTCCCTAATGATAAGACAGCTCGAGTCCGTAGCGAAATAAATCAATTTACCCAGCTTCCCAATGAACCATTCTCGAAGTGTTTTGAACGTTTCAAAGATCTGTTAGTTCAATGTCCTCATCACGGAATTCCTAGATGGGATATGTAGAGAATCATATATGAGGGAATTAATCCTACAACAAAACAGACCCTTGAATCCATGTGTCAAGGCACCTTCATGAATAAAGATGATGGTGAAGCCTGGAGATTTTTAGAAGATTTCGCTGAAAAATCTTTACAGTCGGAGAGTATTAGTCAATCATCGTCTAGGGGTGGTAACCACCAATCTGATGTTTGCATAGGAGTTAGAGCTGAAATGACAGCAATGCAAAAGAAACTCGAAGCTATGGAACATAAATTTTTAGCAGCCTCCCTAAATCAGATGGCACTCTCCAAAACTGTCTGTGGATGCTGTTCTGATCCATCTCATCTTACAGAAGAATGTCCTTTAAATTCTCCGTTTCAAGGTCAAGAGCATACCAATGCTGCTTTCCAACAAAGACCTAGAAACGATTCTTATTCTTCCACTTATAATCAGGGTTGGAGGAATCACCCTAACTTTGCTTGGAACCAATCACAAATTCAAAACACGGTTCCAAATCAAAACAATTTCTAAAGAGGTCCTCCACCACAACAGCAGCCACTTCAAATTAGTTAGCACCCCTACCAATCACAAAATTTTCAAAATCCGGTCAACACTTCTGCACCGCACAACAATTCTTTGCAATTGACCGGTACTGATAACTCCTCTTCACTCGAACAAACCATGAATTTGCTTCTGACAAATTTCATACAAGTTTCGGCTGAGATGAAGTCTTCCGTCGATAAAATCCAGAAAAACTCTGACTCCCAAAGTGAGAGTTTTAAATCGATGGAAGCATAAATTGCCCGAATAAATGCCGAATTGAGTGCTAGAGAGAATAGGAAACTTCCAGCTCAACCTTCACCCAATCCTCACTATTCACATCATATGAACGCTATCACCACGTTGAGATCTGGAAGAGTGCTTGACAACCATGTTGGTGAAGAGATTGATAATAATGAAGAATCAATCGATGATACCCCGGCTGAGACTTTTCCTTCCACTTCTACTTCTCCTTCTGACCCCAGTTCGTCTACCCCACCTTTTTCTTCCGATCGTATTCTCCGTTTTTCCCAAGGCTCGAACCCTCAGCACACTTCTTCTAGTCCACCAAAGATGATCCCCACTCCTATTCTTGGATCTTTCTTACCCACACGATCTTCTCCAATGTTGGACCCAACTATTATTACTAAAGCTCCTTATCCGAATCAGTTAAGGGGAAACATACCAAGTCCGCAAATGGAGAAGATCACTGAAATTTTTAAACAGGTTAACATCAATATCCCTCTCCTAGATGCTATACAACAAGTCCCGGCTTATGCGAAAATTCTCAAGGACTTGGGCACTAGGAAGAGGAAGACTCAAGTGCCAAAAAAGGTGTTCATGTCGAGTACTGTAGACACAGCTTTTCCCCAACAATTACCTAGAAAACGTAAGGACCCTGCCTGTCCTACAATTTCTATTTCTATTGGGGGTAAACACATTAACCGTGCTCTACTTGACCTTGGCGCAAGTGTTAACCTGCGTCCTTACTCGGTTTATGAGCAGTTAGGGATCAGAGAGTTGAAACCAGCTCACTGCACTCTCCAGATGGCCGACCGATCAATCACCAAATCTAGGGGTGAACTGGAGGATGTGTTAATAAAAACCGGGGAATTTGTATTCCCTGTGGACTTTATTGTTCTAGATACACAGCATGTAGTGAACCCATGGAATCAAATTCCGGTGATTCTCGGTCGACCCTTTTTGGCCACTTCCAATGCTATAATCAACAGTCGTAACGACTCTATGACCTTATCCTTCGGGAAGATGTCAATTGAGCTGAACATTTACAAGTTAGGAAGTGTACCCTCCGAACCTACTGCTCAAGCATGTTCTGTCGAATTAATGGATGTCGACAACAGCGAATTTGATCAGCCTCATGATACTGATTCTTTTCATATGTTGTTGTTTGACCCAACTATGTATTATACATACACGGACTCTTCTATCGAGTTATCCGGGTCAACATCTAACGCTGATGAGGAACTTTTTATAGAGTCTGACGATCACCCCATTTTTTCTGATGACATTATTCTTTAGGGTATCGATGAAAGCTTTGAGGAAATCTTCGCTGATGAACTCGCATTTTTAGCAAACACGGGTGTTGAGATGAATCATCTACAAAACAAAGAAATTGAACCTCCACCCCTTCTTCTGGACTATAAAGAGAATGCGAGTAATCCATCACAATCACTGTGTCGTCTCTCCAAAACGAGATGCAAACATATTCTATCCCGCCACTTATCTTTTCCCCACTTCTTCCTGCCTCTCTACAACATGTTCTTCCACCAATTGATACACTACACTGATAAAATCTTTGAATGGTTGGTGTTGACTTTCGGTCTTTGCAAAGCTTGGCATTGACCAATAACTTTGACCCCCTCTTGTGATTTTCAAAACTTAATATTGTTTAACTCAAGTTTGGAGGGGGTATAATCTGGCTCTTGAAAATAAAATTTTTACTTAAAATTGTGAGCCAAAAATAAGTTTGGGGGAGGATTTTCACGATCATATTTATTGCCCCCGTTAATAAATTTCCTCCCAAGCTTACAGGTTTTTGTGATCTAGCAGAAGACAACAGTGAGGACACTGCTGCAAACAGGCTTGGGGGAGGTTTGTGTTTATTTACGCATTACTTTGTATTATACTATATATAAGCACACAAAAAAAATTAATGATGAAAGTTTGAAAGTGAAAATTTACATATAAAAGATTAGAAAAATTTAAGAAAACCAAGAAAATTAGAAATTTTCTTAAACGAAACTAGTAATAAGTAGTTATGAGCCGTTGTCCCAAAGGTTAGTAAGATGAAAGAAATCACTAATCTGAGGATAAAAATAAGTCTGAAAAATAGTTCCTATTCCGGAAGCCAAACATTTGGACGTTGATACCCTACTATACGCACTTACACACGTCTTGAAACTCAGGATAGTAGAGCATACCTTGAAATACTCTTGTTTAAAAGCCAAAGTATGAAGGAAATAACAAATGAATAAAAAGATAAAATGGTCAAGAAAAATGAACACTGGTTTTGTAATCACCAAGGCAACAATAAAAAAATATAGCGAGAGTGCTTCATCACCTAGTGCCTTAGACCAACTGGTTTGGGAGTCACTTCTAAGCCTTAGGTGGTGCAAGACGAGGAAAATACTAATACGCCTAATAAGCAAGCACATGATTAATTGGTCAGTTAGTGCCTCAAGAAGTATTAACATTCGCATAAAAATTGTGTGAGCAAATTCCATCTAAATATTCATCAATTAAAAAGTACTGAGGTAGATGGACAAGAGTATGATCGCTTGAATTGAATTCTCCGAGTGTAGGGATGTCTTTTATACACACGTAGGGGTATATGATCGATGTTTGATAAAAAGATAGGAATGAAGAATGAAAACGATGTTTTATTGAGGGATGATGTGATTTCTAACATTTTTTCACGACCATTAAGATAGGGCTCATAGAAACTGAAAAACTGGTGTAGTTGAAAACTATTATTTTCAAGTTCTTTCTTTTATAGTTCTTAGCTTTATATGTAACTTTCACCATCTCTCTTTTATTATAGGATTTTGTGGGTGTAATCCGCTGAAAACCCTCAGGAGACAACACTCCTCCTACTAGGGACATCTAGGGGTTTAACGGCTTGTTGCACGCGCTCAGTGCAATCGTGTTGCCTACGAAAGTATGCTTAACTTTCTCCTTTCTTTTTTTTCTCTTGAATAACTAGTTTGCTCGGGTCGATCAAAGTTAAGTTTGGGGGTATTTGTTCAGTTGATAAAACCGCACTTTTAATATGACATTTTTCCTACTGTTTCTATATAAAAAAGGCGTTTAATATAATATATGACACATATGAGGGTTTATCTGTAAAAATACTATTTTAATGTGTTTTTATATTATAATTAACATTATGAAGGAAAAAGTAAGCATATAATATCCATGTAACATCAGGCCCATTTAATATGCTTACCTTATTAAATACGTTTGACCAATTCTCTTAAAATTAAATATCATGACAAATGGTTAAAGATAATATTTCAATAAAAACAAATTCCACTAACATTATTTATTGAGATAATTGTGCAGAAATTATTTCAGGACTGGAATCAAGGAAATCCGAATTATCGAGATCAAATCTGCCAAAGATATTCAAGTAAATTGAAAAAACTAATTCTGGTAGAAATGTAGAAAAGATTTTCAAAGTCTAGATACTCAAAAGATTACCAAGTGTTACAGATATGAAGCTACAAAAATTAAAGACTATGATCTCACTAAAAGGGGGTGGATCCACGGCCAAACCTATCCAATGGCTGCTGTTCCGCCGCGGATTTGAGGAGTTGAGATATGCGATTTTGGTGGTTAGGATCCTAACAACTAGTTTTCATATTAGGAAACTAGGGTTCTGGCTCTGTGACTATAAATAAGGACCGAGAGCCTCTTGGAAAAATCATCAAGTTGAAGAGATCATGAAGTCCACGACAGGCTCACGCATCCAGGCTGATCATCAACGGTTCATCTACCTCCTTAGAAGATATCGAGAAGCAAACTAGCATTTTGTAATCATTTTCTAAGGAAACAAAGTGTAAATGAATTTTGTTGATCAATAAAGATAGTTCTTTTTCTTATTCTATCTCTTTGCAGTTTTAATATGATTTCCCACTCCATCTCTTCTTCTCCCAACATACGCGAGTAATTCTCCGCTTGTTAGGGTTCGTAGGATTAGGATAGGTTAATGGATGATGAAGATCCTCAAACTTTTTTTTACGTCCTATAAAGTTTATAAACTTTACCAAAAGAATCATTAACATCCTAATCGGGCGCGCTACCAATTTATCGTTAGTTTTGACCACGATTAGAGATTAGATTAACAATTGTTCTGGTAAAGGCTATATATGAACGGAGATCCATGTCGAGATAGGGGTTAAGAGTGGGAACCCTTTTCCCTCCAGAAACCCTAATCTACATGCATCACTGTCGTTCCAGTTTTAAATCTATTAAAGGATAAAAAGAGTAATTTTTAATTAATTATCCATAAATACTAAATCCCAATGAACCCTACAAGCCCCCTTCTACTATAAAACCTACATCCGTAGTTAATCTAGATCTATATTTTGCATCCGTGTTTAACGTAGATCTAGATCCTACAACCATTCTTCACCATTCTTTATTCTTCCTCCTTTCTTTCTCAACACGCCTAAAGTAAGAATAAAATATTCAACGTTTCCCAGAGGACGACCCGTACTCATCTCGGTCTAGCTACACGTGACAACATTATTGTAATCATTTGATTGTTATGAAAAAGTGTTTGTAGAATAACCGCAATCAATAACGGTGTCGCTTATATCTAGCCGATATGAGTATGGGTCGTCTGCAGGGAAACATGGAATCTTTTTATCTTACTTTAGACGTGTTGAATAAAATAAACGAAGATAAGAGGATGGTTTATTTAAGATCTAAATTAATTACGGATGTAAATTATATAATAAAAAGGCTTGTAGGATTCGTTAAGATTTAGTAGTCATGGGTGATTAATAAAAATGACTCCTTTTATCCTTTAATAGATTTAAAACTAGATCGACGGTGATGCATGTAGAATAGGGTTTTTGGAGGGAATAGGGTTCCCACTCTTAACCCTTATCTTTGCATGGATCTCCGTTCATGTCTAGCCTTTACCAAAATGATTGTTAACACTAATCTCAAATCGTGGCCGTGACTACCAATGAATTGATAGCGCGCCCGATTAGGGTGTTAACAATTCTTTTGATAAATTTTATAAACTTTATAGGACTTAAAAAGAGTTAAAAGATTTTAATCATCCATTGATCTACATAACCATACGAACCCTAACAAGTGGAGAATTACTCGCGCATGTTGGGAAAAGAAGATGAAAAGACTGAGAGGGAAAACATAATGTAGCATGCAAAAGAATTAAATAAAACAACTACCTTTATTAATCAACTTGAACAATCTACACTTTATTCCTTAGAAAATGATTACAAAAACTTGGTTTGCTTCTTAAACTCTTCCGAAGGAGGTAGATGAACAGTTGATGATTAACCTGGATGCGTGAGCCGTCTTGGACTTCGTGATCTCTTCGGCTTGATGATTTTTCCAAGAGGCTCTAGGTCCTTATTTATAGTCCCATAGCCAGAACTCTAGTCTCCTAATTTGGGAACCAGAGGTTAAGATCCTAACAGAGAAATCTCAACTCCCAACTCATTTAATACGCGGCGGATCCACGGCCAATAGGTGGTTTTGGCCGCGGATCCGCGGCCTTATGATGTGATCATTGCTTTGTTTCTCTGGGGCTTTGTTTATCTGACACGTGGTGATCTTTTAACATCCTTGGAAACTGAAAATCTTCTCTTCGTCACTGCCAGCCTTGATTTCTTTAGTTTAATTTCTTAATTAGGCAGGTTTGTTCTAACAACTTTGATTTTCTTGATTTCAGCCCTGAAAATTCTGCACAACAAACTCAACAAATAATATTAGTAGAGTTTGTTTTATTGAGATATTAACTTAACCTTTTAATAAGGTAAGCATATTTTAAATGGGCCAAATGTTACATGGATATTATATGCATACTTTTTCCTACCAAATGTTAATTATAATATATAAACACATGAAAATAGTATTTTTACAGATAAACCCTCACATGTATCATATATTATAATAAACACCTTTTATTATATAGAAATAGTAGGAAAAATGTCATATTAAATGTGCAGTTTTATCAACTGAACAAATACCCCCAAACTTATCTTTGATCGTCCCGATCAAACTAGTTTATTCAAGAGAAGGAGAAAAGGAAAGGAGAAAGCTAAGCACACTTTCGTAGGCAACACGATTGCACTGAGCACGTGCAACAAGCCGTTAAACCTCTAGGTGTCCCTAGTAGGAGGAGTGTTGTCCCCTGAGGGTTTTCAGTGGATTACACCCACAAAATCCTATAATAAAAGAGAGATGGTGAAAGTTACATATAAAGATAAGAACCATAAAAAAAAGACTTTGAAAACTTAGAGTTTCCAACTATACTAGCTTTTCAGTTGTCATGAGCCCTATCTTAATAGTCATGAAATGATGTTAGAAATCACATCATCTCTCAATAAAACATCGTCTTTATTCTTCATTCCTACCTTTCATCCAAACATCGATCATATACCCCTACGTGTGTGTATAGAACATCCCTACACTCGAAGAATTCAATTCAAGCTATCATACTCTTGTCCATCTACCTCAGTACTTTTTAATTTGATGAATATTTGGATGGATTTGCTCGCACATTTTTCATGCGGCCGTTAATACTTCTTGAGGTACTAACCGACCGATTACTCATGTGCTTGCTGATTAGGTGTATTAGTATTTTCCTCGTCTTGCACCACCTAAGGCTTAGCAGTGACTCTAGACCAGTTGGTCTAAGGCACTAGGTGATGAAGCACCATCGCTATATTTTTTTATTGCTGCCTTGGTGATAACAAAACCAGTGTTCATTTTTCTCCACCATTTTATCTTTTATTCATTTTTTTTACTTCCTTCATACTTTGGCTTTTAGACAAGAGCATTTCAAGGTATCCTCTACTATCCCGAGTTTCAAGACGTGTGTAAGTGCGTATAGTAGGGTATCAACATTCAAATGTTTGGCTTCCAGAATAGGAACTATTTTTCAGACTTATTTTTATCCTGAGATTAGTGATTTCTTTCATCTTAATAACCCTTGGGACAACGACTCATAACTACTTATTACTAGTTTTGTTTAAGAAAACATCTAACTTTCTAGGTTTTCTTAAACTATTCCTATCTTTCATATATAATTTTTCACTTTCTACTCTTTTATTATCAATTTTTTTTGTGCTTATATATAGTATAGTGCAAAGTAATGCGTAAATAAGCACAAACCTCTCCCAAATCTGTTTGCAGCAGTTTCCTCACTGTTGTTTCTTTTAAATCTCAAAAACCTGTAGACTTGGGAGGAAAGGTTATTAACGGGGACAACACAAATTGAAAGTGAAAATACTCCCCCAAACTTATTTTTGGCTCGTAATTTTGTAAAATTTTTCTTTCAAGAGCCGAAATATCCTCCCGCCCCAAAACTTGAGTAAAATCGTATTAAGCATTTAAAATTATGAGGGGGGTTAAAATTATTGGTAAAAATAATGCCTTGCAAAGACCAAAAGTCAACACCAACCATTCAAAAAATTTATTGATGAAACGTACTGGTTGGTGGAAAATCAGAGATTTGAAGAAGTGGAGAGATAGGAGGTGGTAAAGAACGGGTTTACGTCTCGGTTTGTAGAGACGAAACAATGAAGGTGGATTACTCGCATTCTTATTGTTGATAGGAAGAAATGGAGATGGTTCAACTTCCTTGTTTTGAGGTTGATTCATCACAACACCCATATTTTCTAAGAATGCGAATTTGTCAGCGAAAATTTCTTCAAAACTTTCATCGATATCCCGAATAATAATCTCATCGGAAAGAACGGGATGATACTCGGACTCTATAAAAGGTCCATATTCAGCGTTAGATGTTGACCCGACAATAATGTAATAGCGGAGTCGAGATGAGTATCGTGAAGCTCTTCAATTTCGCTGCTGTCGGAGTCTATTGTTTCGACAGAACACATATGAGCATAGGGTTCGGAGGGTTCACTTCCCAACTTGTAAATGTTAAGCTCAATTGACATCTTCCCGAAAGATAGGTTCATAGAGCCATTTCTACAATTGATTACTGCGTTGGAAGTTGCAAGAAAAGGTCGTCCTAAAATCACCGGAATTTGGTTTCGTGGGTTCGCTACAGGTTGTGTATCTATAACGATAAAGTCCACAGGAAATATAAATTCCCCGACTTTAATTAACACATCCTCTGGCTCACCCCTAGGTTGGGTGATAGATCGATCGGCCATCTGAAGAGTGCAATGCGCCGGTTTTAACTCTCCGATCCCTAATTGCTCATAAACAGAATACGGCAGCAAGTTAACACTAGCACCTAAATCGAGTAGAGCACGATTGATATTTTTACCCCAAATAGAAATAGAAATTGTAGGACTTCCGGGGTCCTTTCGTTTCTAGGGTAGTTGTTGTGTAAAAGCAGTGCTCACATTACTCGCAAGGAAAACTTTTTTAGGTACTTGAACTTTTCTCTCCCTAGTGCACAAGTCCTTTAGGATTTTCACATAAGATGGAACTTGTTGAATAGCATCTAGGAGAGGAATGTTTATGTTAACTTGCTTAAAAATTTTCACAATCTTCTCCATTTGTGGACCTGGTCTGTTGCCCCTTAACCTGTTTGGATAAGGTGCTTTATCAATAAGGTTTGGGTCCAAAATTGGAGAGGATTGTGGGGATGGAATGGATCCCAGAATTGGAGTAGGGATCGTTTTAGATAGATTTGTGGAAGTGGGCTGAGGGTTTGAGCCTTGTGGGAAGCGTAGAACAGGCTCGGAAGTAGGTGGGAGACTAGACGAATTAGAGGAAGAAGTAGAAGCCGGGGTATCATTGGTATCACTAACATCATCAAATTGCTCACCCACTCGGTTATTCAACACTTTTCCCGATCTCAACGTAGTAATGGCATTCACATTATAACTTTGTGAATGGCCAGGATTCGGTAGGGGTTGAGATGGGAGTTTCCCTTTCTCTCTTGCACTCATTGCGGCGTTCAACTGTGCAATTTGGTTTTCTATTGATTTAATACTCTCACCATAGGAGGCGGAGTCTTTCTTTATGGTATCAATAGAAGACTTCATATCAGCCGACATTTGAATGGTATGTTTCATAAACAAATCCAAAGTTTGGGCAAGTGAAGAGTTATCAGTACCGGCCAATTGCGGTGCAGAAGTGTTGGCCGAATTTTGAAAATTTTGTGATTGAAAGGGGTGTTGACTTTGTGGTTGTGGTTGTTGTTGCTGTGGAGGAGGTCTTTGATAATTGCTTTGGAACTGGTTTTGATTTTGGGGTTGGTTTTGGTTCCAAGCAATGTTAGGATGATTCCTCCATCCTTGATTATACGTGGAAGAATAAGGATCGTTTCTAGGTCGCTGCTGAAAAGCAGCATTTGTTTGCTCGTGACCTTGAAATGGTGCATTCAGAGGACATTCTTTCGTCAAGTGTGAAGAATCTAAACAACAACTACACACGGTCTTGGGAAGCGTTACCTGATTTAGGGAGACTGATGAGAATTTGTTCTCAATAGCGTCGGGTTTCTTCTGCATCGCTGTCATTTCGGCTTTTACTGCGATGAAAACATTGAGCTGGTGAATACCTCCCCTAGATGAAGGTGGTCTTACGCTTTCCCACTGCAAAGTGTTTTCAGCGAGGTCTTCCAGATATTTCCAAGCTTCACTATCATCTTTGGACATGAAATTGCATTGACACATTGTTTCAAGCATCTGATTTTTTGCTGGATTAATTCCCTCATATATAATTCGGCACAAATCCCATCTTTGTATTCCATGATGAGGACATTGGACAAGCAGATCCTTGAAACGTTCAAAGCACTTCCAAAATGGTTCATTGGGAAGCTAGGTGAACTGGTTGATCTCGCTCCTAACATGGGCGGTCTTATGATTTGGGTAAAAATTCTTAAGAAATGCTATTACGAATTCATCCCAATTAGTGATAGAGTGTGCGGCAGTATTATAAAGCCATTTTTCTGCCAAGTAGCACAGAGTGAATGGGAGAAGACGCAAGCGCATAGCATCCACAGACAGTTGTGACGTACTCATCATTGTGCATACGTTTTCGAATTTAGTGATGAAAACGTACGCGTCTTCAGACTCGAGCCCGTGAAATTTGGGCAACTGATTGATATAGTGGGGTTTA
The DNA here is from genome assembly GCA_030015575.1 of Agapanthus africanus. Taxonomy (NCBI): domain Eukaryota; kingdom Viridiplantae; phylum Streptophyta; class Magnoliopsida; order Asparagales; family Amaryllidaceae; genus Agapanthus; species Agapanthus africanus. Next base: position 457,580,730 of record JASDDO010000012.1, on the reverse strand, counting down.
ATTTCAAAATTATCCTCGTTGGCTGGTGGAATGGATAGACAAGTAGGAAGTGGACCACGGATAGGATAGCATCTCTCTTGCATAGAAATGCGCGGTTGATTCTGCTCACCTACGGGTGGTGGTATTATAATTTGATGGCGTACCGTCCATCTCGGTCGATGTGGTGGGTGGTGGGGAAAAAGAAGATGAAGAAGTACCGACTTCGGAGTCGATAGCAGGAACACGGACAAGACGGGCACTAGAATCCCGTGTCCAGCCAAGCATACACTAAGCGGGTTTACCGCAAGTGGCAGCGTGTGTACTTTTAAAAATGGTCTGTTTTGAAAAGTGTATCGGACTTAGACAAATCACACAAAAATGCACAAACAACCCTAGAACTAAGGTTACCTAGGTCAAGTCTCTAGACCGCTCCTAGACTACCAAAGGACAAGCCGCAAGATCAATCCTCTACCACCTCTTTACTACTCTTATGGCCAGGTAAGTGCCAGGTAAGTGGGATGTTCTCCACTACGTAAGTAGTGGGCCTAATTAAGTAACCACTTGCCTTAGACACACTTGCCTAGGCACCACAAAAGTAATGCGGATAAGCGATAAATTACCCACGACCTTCCTCTGTCCTTATTGAGCGCGACAGTCCTTAGCGTCTTGTCTAGATATTTTTTAAATTAATGTAGGGTTGATGCAGATGCTCGGTTTGTGATTTGTGGGGCTTAGGAAGGGTGATAAAATCCCTACCTAATCTGAATTTGCCCCTTAAAAATCCGTATTAAAATATGAAATAACAAACCAATAACAAAACTTTGCAAAAAGATTTTTGAGCGGCTATATTTTGCAAAGAATCCTGCAGAAAAGATATTTTATTGGATTTCAGAGGAGAGAGAAAGAGTTGAGGAACTTACGAGAGAAGTTTGGAACCCTAGATCCTCAATACCGCCGCGCTTCCGCTGCGAATGTGGCTTATTTGCCGCGGATCTGCCGCCGACTTAAGAGATCTGGTGGAGATTTTTGCTACGTGGCCTCCCTTGATCCTCTGGATCTTGAATAATGTTTCTGGATATCTGTTTCCTCAAGTCTGTGACTCCAGATTCCCTCGCAAAAATTGCACACTTATCTTTAAATATGCAAGATGCAGTTTGTTTTGTTTTATGATATAGATCGAATAAGAATTCAACACAAATAGTAAGAATAAAAAATTACGCACGTATCCCCGGCAACGTCGCCATTTGATTGTCTCCTATGTCAATCCTGACCCTGTGGGAAACGTCCAGAGCGGAGCCTGGTCCTCACAGAACACGGCTATGTCAATCAGACCCCGTGGGAAGCATCCAGACCAAATTCCTAGTCACGTGGAACATGGCCTATGTCAATCCTGACCCCGTGGGAAACGTCCAGAGCGGAGCCTGGTCCTCGCAGAACATGGCTATGCCAATCCGACCCCGTGGGAAGCATCCAGAGCAAAATCCTGGTCACGTGGAACACGGCCTATGTCAATCCTGACCCCGTGGGAAACGTCCAGAGCGGAGCCTGGTCCTCGCAGAACACGGCTATGTCAATCAGACCCCGTGGGAAGCATCCAGAGCAAATTCCTGGTCACGTGGAACACGACCTATGTCAATCCTGACCCTATGGGAAACGTCCAGAGCGGATCCTGGTACTCGCAGAACACGGCTATGTCAATCAGACCCCGTGGGAAGCATCCAAAGCAAATTCCTGGTCACGTGGAACATGGCCTACATCAATCTTGACTCCGTGGGAAACGTCCAGAGCGGATCCTGGTCCTCGCAGAACACGGCTATGTCAATCAGACCCATGGGAAGCATCCAGAGAAAATTCCTGGTCACGTGGAACACGGCCTATGTCAATCCTGACCCCGTGGGAAACGTCCAGAGCAGAGCCTGGTCCACGCAGAACACGACTATGTCAATCAGACCCCGTGGGAAGCATCCAGAGCAAATTCCTTGTCACGTGGAACATGGCCTATGTCAATCCTGACCCCGTGGGAAACGTCCAGAGCGGATCCTGGTCCTCGCAGAACACGGCTATGTCAATCAGACCCCGTGGGAAGCATCCAGAGCAAATTCCTGGTCACGTGGAACACGGCCTATGTCAATGCTGACCCCGTGGGAAACGTCCAGAGCGGATCCTGGTCCTCGCTGAACACGGCTATGTCAATCAGACCCCGTGGGAAGCATCCAAAGCAAATTCCTGGTCACGTGGAACACGACCTATGTCAATCCTGACCCCATAGGAAACGTCCAGAGCGGATCCTGGTCCTCACAGAACACGGCTATGTCAATCCTGACCCCGTGGGAAGCATCCAGAGCGGAGCCTGGTCCTCGCAGAACACGGCCTATGTCAATCCTGACCCCGTGGGAAGCATCCAGAGCAAATCCTGGTCCCATAGAACACGGCTAAAGTCAATCTTGACCCCGTGGGAAATGGCCAGAGCAACCTCTGACTCCGTGAAATGTGGATAATGTCAAACTCGTCTATCACTTACAGGTCCTCACGACTTATAATGGATAAAACTCTTTTGTGAGATCCTTACGACGCTCAGAAGAAAACGCACTTAGGAATCCTCACGACTCCTAAGGAGAAATTACACCTACGGGATCCTCTCGACCTGTAGGGAGAAAATTCTTTATGAGACCCTCACGGCTCATAAAGTTGAAAAGTCTTAGGAGGCCGATCGTAACCCTGAATCCTAAGCCATCGCTGTCTTACGGAGAAACCAAATAGATTATCCACAAAATGCATTTACTAAAAGGGACACATCATCATGAAGCAAAATATGTCTTTTATTCATGAATCAAAATGAATACAAAGTACAATTTATGAAAGAATAAAAGGAAATATACTCTCATTCAGGAGTATGTACAAAAGAAGAATAAATATATATATATATATATACAATTCTTCAAGCCGGCGGACGATTCAGTTGATTTTCCAGTTCACCGCTTTTCCGCTAGGCCTCGGCTTCATGATTTATTATCGTCAAAAGACGGGCCTCCGCGTGAGTCTGTTGGGCCTGGTATGAGGGAAGCCGGCCTTCAAGCTCTTTTTCAGTAACCTTATGGGCTTGGACCATTTCACGAGTAAAAATGGCGGCCTTATCAATGGCTACCACCTCCCTTATAGCCTCTTGAAGCACCCGCCAAAGTTCATATGCCGTGGTGGTCTTGGCCGTAAGATTGGCTTGAAGCTCCCTCACCGCTTTGGAAGCCAGTTCCCTCTCCGAAAACTTGCGGCTGAGCCTCTTCTCGCATGATATCATGTTCGCAGCGCACCGCTCAATCAGCCCCTGTAAGCTCCCCTTCGCGGCCAAAACCTCCGAAGGAAGGTGTGTACATTCAAGAATATGCAAGCAAGCCTCCACCTGCCGACAAAACTAAACCCAGACTTGCACCAATGTTTCACTATGGTAGGTGGCAAGAAAGGGAAGAGAGCCGTTGGCTTCAGCGGAAAACGCTTCGGCCGTGATCAGACTGCCAGCGCGAAGGTCTTCAATTAGGGCTGACAGGGAGTGGAAGCTTAGCTTTGCCATCCGTTCCGAGGCACGTAGAGCATAGGGGCCGGGTGGCATGACGATGCAAGATTCCAGCGTGGTAAGAACTGGAAAATCTGTTCATATTTATAAACAGTCAGCGAGACTTGTAAGCAAAGAGCATATGGAACAACGTTGAGACTTTACTTACCCACAGTCATGCAAGAGGGGTCTGAAGGCTCCCCAGGCCCGTCAAGAATCTCAACCTCGTCATCAGCTTCCAGATCTATAGAAGACATCAATGTCATTATATGAAATAATAATAACACCATGAGGAGAGGGCAAACGATACTAACCTTGCCCGGAAGAGAGGACGATGCGTTGAGGAGGTATCGCCTGCGGAGCGGCCATCTCCAACAGGCGCTGAAAAGAATTCCAGGGAGACAGATCGGAAATAGACGCCGCCAATCCGCGCAATTCTGAAAAGATAGAAGAGTTTAGATAATTGAGAGATTATTAATGTAAAATATAAAAGGCTACCTTCGATGCTTCTCCCATTCTGGGATGGAGGGATAGCAGCTTCGGCGGCCTCCTCCATGCCCCCAGGCACATCATCGGGGACGTGGGCCAGTGTAACGACTTCAGAGCAAGGAGCAGTGGCCGCCACTGCAGGCTCCAGCGGAAAGACGGTAGCCTCGACTATCTGTCCCCTAATCTCCGGGCCGCCCCCAGAAAGATCCATTGAATCGGCGACCAACAAAGATGCTTCTCCCGAGGGAGCAAGCACTTGGGGAGTAGGAATCACCGAGGGAAGCTCCATCGCAGGAAAAACGGTTGCATCGACCTCCTCCACACTGATTAGTGTTTCATTGGGGATATTGGCGGAGTCTACAGTCAAAGCGCGACTCGAACTCAGATCCTCCGCCATCTCCGAAGTCCCTGCAAAGTTTGTACGAGGATAAGGATATATATATGTATATGAGCAATAAAAAATATTACAAAGAGATACATGAACATACCGATGCGCAAAGGAGCCTCTAGTATGGCTTGTTCAAGCCGATGCTCCTTCCTGAGGAGGTATGCTGTTCATAACAGAATACTGCATTTTATACCGCCCATTCTTATGCTCGTGTGTTTATAGGTAGGTGCTTTTAATTCGTGTTTGTTACATATTTACAGATTACAGGTTTCCAGTACAAATATTGCAAATCAAGACAAAATCTCCACAGTTACGCCAAATACAGAACATCTGTTGACAGCAGATAAAAGCCGGGTTCCGATCATCCATATCCGTCCAGTTCCGAGTACCAGTTCCTGAGACAAGACATATGACAGTGGTCATTCGTGTCTGGGACAAGCACAGAGCACGAGGGAGGCTGCACAAGAATCAATGGGTGCGCGGACTCGAGGGAGATAAAGTCAAATGTGTTGAAAAATGAAGCCATCATTGTTGACTATTGGAACCTGAAGCAATAATAGAATAATAATGAAAATCTGTACATGTTTAACAGAAGAAAACAGCAACACAGGACCACCAAAGAAACCCGACCCCATAATTCCTCCACATGGCCGCGGATCCGCGGCCGTACTGACTCCTTGATGTGTCGTTTTTTGGGGGTAGTTTGGGGACTTCATATAGTGGCAGATTCTTGCCCTAGGCCTTCAACCCTCTGCCTATAAATACTCCAGAATTGAGCTAAGCCAAGGGTCCAATTTTGTGTCCACTCTTTTGTAGTTTTTTGTATAGTTCTTCTTCTTCTTCTTCATTCTTCCTCCATGGAAATGTAGTGAGAGCATTGAGTGGATATTAATGAAGATGAGGGTTTTGTATCATTCTCTTTTATTTCTTCTTCCCCTTGAGATTCTTGCTTTCTCTTGATCATTCAACCTCTTCATTGAGCTTGAATGGTTAAGGGTTAGTTATTGATCTCAAGGGTCGTATTTTCTTGTGGAATTAGCGCTACATTTCACATGCGGTCTCTACCCTTCTCTTGATCTTGCAACCTCTTGATTGAGCTTGCAAGTTTAAGGGTTGGCTATTGATCCCATGCTTGTCTTGAGTTCTACTTTCTTGTTCTTTTTATCGCTTTTTATTACTTGCTTATTATTATCTTGCTTTACTTTCTTGCAATTTAATTCATGCACTTAATTACTTGTAATCTTTTCTTTTCTTTGTTCTTTTCTTTTGCTCTCTTTTATTCATTTTGTGAATGGTTGTAATTATTGTTGTTAAGATGAAATACGGTATTGTAAGTTAATATCTTCTTTCTCATTTCCTTTTCCCGTTATTTTCCATTGAACTCCGCCCAAACCATACGCAAGCGCTCCGTTAGGCACCCTACCCTGACAAGATAACGGTGATTCCTAACCGCGACCGGTTGCGTTCGGTTTGGCCGGAGGCGAAAGCAAGAGACAAGAATGGAAGGACAAGGGTAAATAAGCCGTATTCCACGAATACCGCGCTTAAATCCCCTAATCCACGTTGTTGCCGATTGCTCTAGCTTCAATTGGTCAAGACCCGGCTCAAAGGTTTTGAGTACGGATTTCCTTAGCTTAGAATCTCGTATTTTCTTCTTAACAAGTTTATACTTGCAAATAATACACATAGGATAGTCTCGAACAAATATATACTCATTCTTTATTGACTCGTCTAAGATAAGAAGGTAAAATACCACCATCTCCCTGTGGATCGACCCGTGCTCAACCGGCTATCTGCATAGCGACACCGTCTTGATTGCGGTTAACTTTAACTCTTACAATCAAATGGCGCCGTTGCCGGGGAGACGGTAGCGTATTTTCTTTCTTGTTATTCGGGTTAATATTCTTTTTGTATATATTTAAAAAAAAAATTCTTTTTTTTTTTTTTTATCGTTTTTGTGGGCAAGTGTGCAGATTTTTGCGTATTTGCAAACTGCGATTGTGGGGAGCAAAGTGTACGTTCAAGGTTAAGGTGATTACGAAGTACAGTGCCAAAGATCCGGGTAGTTTGACCCGCGCAAGCGAACTTTTCAAGCTTACCGGATTTGATTCAACGGGGGTTTCCTAACCCAAAACTTAACGGTACGTACTTTACTAACACCTTCTTCTCAAATCCGACACATCCAATATACTGTTCTTTGCAGGATTCTTTGCAAGTTCGATAGCAAACGCTAAAAATTGACTAACCCGTATTTGTTGCAGTGCCGCGCTTAAACTAAAAAAACAATTGTTTGATTCTTTATAGAATTTTTGAATTGCGCATTGCATACATTAATACGGACTTAAGGGCAAGCGAACCCCACAACATACGGTAAAGGATTTCATCACCTTTTCCGTGGCCCACAAATCACGAACTTGAGCATAACGTTTACCCGCACAAATTTTAAAAGAAATTAGACTTTAAGCCTTAAGGACTTCGCGCTCACTAGGAGAAGTTAACTGTGTTTAGAATCTCGCTTAACGGTATATTGTTTACGGGGTGTCTAGGAAAGTGTTAACGGCGAAACCGCCAAAAGAGAAAGGGTTATTTAATTAAGGAACTTCGCGAAAGCGTTGGAAAACCTCCCCTTATCTCTGCACTTACCTGGCCTCGTGATCAGTGTACCTTGAGCCCGTTTCTCGACACAGTTTTACTTCGACAATCAAGTTCTGGAGCAGGTCTAGTTGACCTAGGTGAACCCTAGAACGATTAGGTGTGTGGTATTTTTGTGTCGTGATTATTTTTTTCCATATTATTTTTGTGTGTATATTTCATTCTTTTGTTAATAGCTAACTAAAATATATATATATATATATCACATTCTTTTTCCCTTCCTTTTCTCTGCCTTTCTCTCTTTCTCTCTTCATATCATGGGTACTCCACCTCGCAAAACTCTTGCCGAACTTTGGTACCCATAACCAGACATTACATCCTACGGTTCTTGTTTTGGTCGAACTTCAAACGACCCCTCCATCCCGAAAATTTCTTTGAAAGATCGGATAGACGCGTCTAGGACGAACAACTGGACCCCGCAATCCACTTCGTATCAACCATTTCAAACATTCACCCCTTCTTACGTTGATACCCCTTCTTCGAGTCATGTTGCAACTCCAAGACCTATGTCTATTGCAGAACGTATTGAACAATCCCGTAGCCGATCTTTCACTCCTTTCACCACTTCAACTTCTTGGGATCAACAATTCCATTCACCTTCCTATCCAGATGTTGATCCTGCTCCTGTCCAGTCATTCAATTCCTACCAATCCTACCCTACTTTTTCACCTTCCCTAGACATTGCATCAGAACAGCCATTTGGGAGTTTTCAGTATCCAAACAACTTTGAATCTTTTACTGAAACCCCTTCACAACCAATGTCTAGTCTAGAACAGTCGTTGGAAGATTTTAGGGTAGCGTCAAGTCAACAGATGATGGATTTGAATGCGTCCATGGCCGCCCTCATGCAACCTAGTGACCCGGTAGCTAGTTTTTAACTAGCTCCAACTTTTTCAATGTATGATGAGGCGGCAGGACAGGCTGTGAATTTGAGTGGAGAGAGTGAGCTGTACCCCCTTCCAAATCAAACCTACCCGTCCCAAATTGAATCCCACAACTCCTGTTTTGAAAGTCTATCGAGTATCCCACATGATTTATCAATTGAAGATAGAATGATGAATGAGTTGTGCGACTTCGTAGTGTTTGATTTGCCCGATTGTGAAGGGTCCCTTCCAAGTGAAACCATACCTAATCCTTTTGACCTCTACACCTATATCTTAGAACCAGAATCGATTAATATCCATGCTTTTGATGAGGTGTCAGAGAATTTTGATTTTCACTTGATTGAGGATATTGACGCTGTGGATATTTTGGATGATGAACCCATAGATTTGGCTGAGTTTGTCTCTTCAAATCATCATCCCGAGTCATTAAATGTTTTTCCCGAACCCCATATGCGTCTGGACTTTTAAGAGAAGAGCATGGATGTGCTAAATTTTGAGGAGAATATTGAGGATAGTTTTGAGGATGAACCAGTTTTGCTTGATGAGTCGGATTTTCCAATTCATCCTGTTCCTTCTACTGACTGTGTACACCCTCCTGAACCTTTAACCGATACCCTTCCTCAACCACTTCCCTCCATCCTTTCCATCGTTCCGACCTTGCAAGAACCCGTCTCACTTTCATTTACTGTGTCTGGTTTACCAAGTTCGGCGTACCCATGGTTTCTCACGAATCTTGAGGGATTTGACCCCATTTCTCGACGGGTAAATATATTAGCACAATCGCTTTTTACACATCGCTCATCACAAATTGTGCTAATCTATTTACTCCATTTGCACCCTCAAGTTCGTATTCCACTTCTTTTTCCCTTCCGCCATTCTTCTTCCTCTCATATACCGAGACCGTATCCCGCTTCTCTTTCCATACGGTCTCGCGTAGTCTCCATTTCTTACCTCTCCGCATTCTTTCACCAGCCACTGCTTTATCATGATAAGATCTTTGAATGGTTGGTGCTCACTTTTGGCCTGTGTAAGGCCTTGTATAGCTTGATACTGTTCTTTCCCCCTAATCCTGAACTTCAAACGCTTAACAGTGGAAACACTGTTTTACTTAAATTTGGGGGGGCCACTTTTTTTTGTATATATATATATATATATTTTTTTTTTTTGTTTTTGTATATACTTTGTTTTTAGGGAGAGCGCCGACAATTTTGACCCTCTTAGTGTAGCCTGACAGTGAGGGCACTGTCAAGTTTAAGTTTGGGAGTGTGTGCTCAGTAAGCTTTCTTCCTTCGCATTCATTTGTATATTTTGCATTTGCATACATTAATAAAAACCCACAAAAATCGAAAAATTTTCCAAAAATTATAAAAACTTTGTCGTCAAGTTAGCTAATAGGGTAACTTAGATCTTTATTCCGAAAGTTTAGTTGATATGATAGAAATAACTAAATTCTAGGCTTAGGAATTGAAAACCCTAAAAATAACCCTCATTCTGTTTAAACTTGGTAAGTATACGTCCTTACAGTTTTTTTGAGAAATAGGTAATCTTGAGTTCAGTTCTTTAGTTAAAGTCAAGATGAAGGGAAAGTATTGAAGCTTTACCGGAGGTTAAGTCTGAAAAATAGTTTCTTTTCTTGAGTGCAAATTTAGAAAGTATATACCCTACAAACTGCACTTACACGCACCTTGAAACTTGGGATAGTAGAGGATACCTAGAAATACTCTTGCCTGAAAGCCTAGTATGAAAGAAAAAACGGTATTTAAAGCTAAACACCAAAAGAGCATGTGAAAAATATATCCGGTCTTGAAAAAAAAAAAGAAAAAGAAAAAGAAAAAGAAAAAATAGAATAAAGTCAAGACCTGGAAACTGCTATTTACGCTTTAATGTTCACACATTCAGTAATCGGCCGTTAGTGCCTCAAGAAGCATTAATAGTCGCATGAAAGGTGTGTGAGCAAATCCGTCCATCCTTAATGAAAAGAAGTAGTATTAGGTATTAAGTCAAGGGTATTATAGCTTGAATTGAATTCTCAAGTGTAGGGGTGCAAATATACACACACGTAGGGGTATACAATCGATGTTTGGATAAAAGATAGAAATGAAGAATAAGGCTTGTGTTTTCTGTAAAGTTGATAAAAATCCCTGATTTGAGGCCGCGCTTTAGAAGGAAAACTCAGGTGAACCGACATCTTTCTAAACTTTTTTGGAACGTATATGATCTAAGGTTAAATAGATAGGAGGTGTGAAGAATAAGGGTTGGATATTTCTAACTTAGGATGATAGAGTTTCTAACGTAAATACTAAACTGTAGGAGTAGAATCATTGTTAACTTATGACACTAATTTGACGGGATTTTGTGGGTGTAATCCGCTGAAAACCCTCAGAAGACAACACTCCTCCTACTAGGGACACCTAGAGGTTTAACGGCTTGTTGCACGCGCTCAGTGCAATCGCGTTCCCTGCGAAAGTGCGGTTAGGTTTTTATTTTAATGAACAATTGGTTTTGCTCGGGACGAGCAAAAGTTAAGTTTGGGGGTATTTGTTCATAACAGAATACTACATTTTATACCACCCATTCTTATGCTCGTGTGTTTATAGGTAGGTGCTTTTAATTCGTGTTTATTACATATTTACAGATTACAGGTTTCCAGTACAAATATTGCAAATCAAGACAAAATCTCCACAGTTACGCCAAATACAGAACATCTGTTGACAGCAGATAAAAGCCGGGTTTCGATCATCCATATCCGTCCAGTGCCGAGTACCAGTTCCTGAGACAAGATATATGACAGTGGTCATTCGTGTCTGGGACAAGCACAGAGCACGAGGGAGGCTGCACAAGAATCAATGGGTGCGCGGAGCTCGAGGGAGATAAAGTCAAATGTGTTGAAAAATGAACCCATCATTGTTGACTATTGGAACCTGAAGCAATAATAGAATAATATTGAAAATCTGTACATGTTTAACAGAAGAAAACAGCAACACAGGACCACCAAAGAAACCCGACCCCATAATTCCTCCACATGGCCGCGGATCCTCGGCCAATAGGGGGTATTGGCCGTGGATCCGCGGCCATAATGACTCCTTGATGTGTCGTTTTTTGGGGGTAGTTTGGGGACTTCATATAGTGGCAGATTCTTGCCCTAGGCCTTCAACCCTCTGCCTATAAATACTCCAGAATTGAGCTAAGCCAAGGGTCCAATTTTGTGTCCACTCTTTTGTAGTTTTTTGTATAGTTCTTCTTCTTCTTCTTCATTCTTCCTCCATGGAAATGTAGTGAGAGCATTGAGTGGATATTAATAAAGATGAGGGTTTTGTATCATTCTCTTTTGTTTCTTCTTCCCCTTGAGATTCTTGCTTTCTCTTGATCATTCAACCTCTTCATTGAGCTTTAATGGTTAAGGGTTAGTTATTGATCTCAAGGGTCGTATTTTCTTGTGGAATTAGCGCTTCATTTCACATGCGGTCTCTACCCTTCTCTTGATCTTGCAACCTCTTGATTGAGCTTGCAAGTTTAAGGGTTGGCTATTGATCCCATGCTTGTCTTGAGTTCTACTTTCTTGTTCTTTTTATCGCTTTTTATTACTTGCTTATTATTATCTTGCTTTACTTTCTTGCAATTTAATTCATGCACTTAATTACTTGTAATCTTTTCTTTTCTTTGTTCTTTTCTTTTGCTCTCTTTTATTCATTTTGTGAATGGTTGTAATTATTGTTGTTAAGATGAAATACGGTATTGTAAGTTAATATCTTCTTTCTCATTTCCTTTTCCCGTTATTTTCCATTGAACTCCGCCCAAACCATACGCAAGCGCTCCGTTAGGCACCCTACCCTGACAAGGTAACGGTGATTCCTAACCGCGACCGGTTGCGTTCGGTTTAGCCGGAGGCGAAAGCAAGAGACAAGAACGGAAGGACAAGGGTAAATAAGCCGTATTCCACGAATACCGCGCTTAAATCCCCTAATCCACGTTGTTGCCGATTGCTCTAGCTTCAATTGGTCAAGACCCGGCTCAAAGGTTTTGAGTACGGATTTCCTTAGCTTACAATCTCGTATTTTCTTCTTAACAACTTTATACTTGCAAATAATACACATAGGATAGTCTCGAACAAATATGTACTCATTCTTTATTGACTCGTCTAAGACAAGAAGGTAAAATACCACCATCTCCCTGTGGATCAACCCGTGCTCAACCAGCTAGCTGCATAGCGACACCGTCTTGATTGCGGTTAACTTTAACTCATACAATCATATGCTCGCCGAGGTTCGAGAGTATACTCGTGGCCACTGGTCCACAATGAAAGTGCATCTTCGGCGTCGGCTGAAACAGCCTGATTAAGGGCCCTCTCACCCCATTCTTCTAAAAGGCTTATAAATAGCCGCCGTATCGATGGAGGCTCTTCGTAAAAAATGACGGCAGGATAAGGCCTCTTCGGGATCCTTACGTTCTCGGATTTATCTTGTGAGTATCTTATAGCCTCAGCCAATTGTGCGGCTTCCCTGGCAGATGAACCCTGGAAAAGTAGACCACCATCCGATTATTGCATGGCTAGTGGTTCGTCTTGAAGAATAGGCTCGGATTCCACTAAAGAGTCGAGCAGATTGGTGACCGTCTTCCTCCGCCTCTTGGGCCCAGAACTAACCGTCGAAGTCGATCGCTTCCTTCCCCTTGGTGCTTTGGTATGGCGTTGACCCACTTCGCCTTCAATGTCCTCGTTCGGTGGTGCTACCAATGACAACACGGCCATTGCTGAGGCCGCAGCTGATGACACTGCTACTGGCGCCCTATTGGCCCTTGATTAAGCTCTAGTACGCAGTGGCATGCCAGCTGTGCGAGTTAAATCCACTTCCGCCGCCTCTGGGATAAGCACGACGCTGGTATCTCTCAAGGGAGGGTGAACCGCTGCACGCGGTTGCGGCAGAACTCCCGTGGCTTGGATCGGAGTGGGAGCCCTATATCCGAGGAGCACCCTCCTCTCCTCGGCAATAATTGGACTGGCTCGGTGGAGGTACCAGCCCGTGAATGACCCACACATCGAGGAATATGATCAACTTCAGGAATCACGAGCGGGAACCAGTGTTCAGCCGCATGAAGTGATGAGCGGCGTCACGAACAAATTCTGACGACGGGCTAGGCTCTACTATAAATGCCTCGAAGGGGACGCCCTGGTCATATCCGAGTTTGCCGAGCAAAGCGGTGTGGGTTGTACGGCATAAAAAGGGCCGCATCGTTCTGACGAAATACCAGATAACCTGGTCTGATCGAATATAAGTGCATGGCCTCCCTGGGATTCAGAGAAGGTACCCCCTCTTTCGACGAGTCGCAGAGCTGTTGAACCGGCCCTGAGGGAGCAGAGAGGGCTCGATCGTTGAATACCATCCCGCCTGTATTGGCATAGGGATTAACCAGTACGCGAATAGCCCCAGACTAAGTCGGGTCGGGAGCAGAAGCGTCCACCAACCGCATGAGTCGCGAAAAAGTGTAAGAATCATAAAAGATGGGTCTTTGGTGCGCAGAAAATGCCCCTAGCACATGCATCTCAATCCAGGACGTAAAGTAATGAAGAGAGAAGTTTACCGCATCTACGCCTGGGGTTGAGGTATTAGCCGCAGCGCTTAGCCCGTGATACAGATGCGCCAGCCCCGCAATACCCACATCTAGTCGCGTCCCCTCGGTAATGCGATGAGCGGGGTAAATACCTGAGGCTCTCATGAAACGACGGTGTATGGGAATGGCGAACCAACTGAGCCAGACACTGATGAATCCCACGAAGAAAGTCTCCTCATCCATACCAGGAGCTGCGATCGACTCGAAAGATACCGCTGACATAATAGGAATGTAGAACCGCGGCAAGTCCTCTTCTTTAGTCGGCCTCTTATTTAAATCGAACCCAAAGGGGTCGTTGATATTTGCGAACTTCGGAGCCGTCTTTGATAAGACATCTTCGCCAAGGAAGCAGGCGATAAAGCTTTTAAAAGTGACGCCTTTCTCCTCTGACTCTGTGAATAGCTTCTCAAAAATACTCAGGGTCTTGATCAAACTTGAGCGCTTGTGGCAGCCGGCATTCTCGGTCGACAGGCCGTCAAGCATGGCAGGCTCGGTTTCGAAGACATACTCATCGGGAGGTAGCAATTCTTCATAAAGTGTCCCCCTGACCGGCAACCCTGAGATCTCACGAAATTCTTTCAGAGAAATTGAAACTTCGAGGTCCCCTAGAAAGAAGGTGTTGGTGGGAAGATTCCATTGGTTTAAGAAAGCCTTAACCCACCCGACATGGGGAGATTGATAGTGGAAAAGGGACGCATATATCGCCTGATAGAGTCCGACCCTCTGCTGTCGCGCACGATGGGCGGACAGGATATAACGGGCCCAGAGAAGGTAGCCCATAGGATGTCGAGGGGTAAGCCCTATCTTGTAAATCTGTCCCCATGGCTGGGCTTCGCCTTAGCAAATGCGGCGCCCTAAAATTTCTATAGCCGGCACAGGATGGTTCGGAATACCATTTGTTGATGGCTCAAGCCGTCCCATAAGGGTCCAATTCAGCATCTACAGCAAAGGCGGTCCGTGGATAATCCATCGGCAGGAATGGATAGGTAGGCTCTGTCGGTATCTCGCAAAGGAAACTGCGGCGACCGCTGATGATGTGACCGTACCAGGTCCCCCATAAAAGTAGGTTGGTGCAATTCGGGTCATGAGCCCTGATCATCGCCATCACCTCTTCGTCATACGGTGACTGAGGAAAGGCAGCCTCCGAGCGGGTGAAAGGGAAGTATGGAACAGAAGTCATTATGCCTGAAATAAAAGAAGGGGAAACTGTTAAGCGAAGCCAACACGTGTATATATATGTTTATAAATGTATATATATAAAAAAAACAGTGGAAGAAAGCGACAGAGGACGTATTTTATGGGACCATTGGTTACAAAACACATGGGTCCCACAAAATCAAGATGGCGGCACACTAATAATGAGGCCAAGCAATCATCATGAGAATAAAGGGAAGATTCTCAATGAATTCAAATGAATCTACACATTCCCCCAAAAAAGAAACTTATCTTGGACTCTACGAAAATCAAGCAGAACAGGGGAATTAAATTCCCAGAAAACTCTACTGCAATTCTTTTTTGCAAAAAACAACTCAAGGCAAGAAAACCCTAAGAAGCTCTCTGGGAAGAACTAAGTTCTTTAGAGAAATTAAATTCCTTTTGAATAGAGGAATTAAATTCCCAGAAAATATTTTTCAGAGCCAAAGCTCATTGGAATGGAATTAAATTCCAGAAAGAAGACAAGCATTACCATCGATCCCTGAAGATCAGAGAAGCCCTGAGAGGTTTATTATTTAAAGATTGAGCAAGTTTACTTTTTTAAAAAAAAAACTTAAAGAAATGGGTTCTTGTTAAAGGGAAAAACCCTTGGTGTGGATTTAAAATCCAAATTTCTATAAGGAGTTCCTCAGCCGTTCAAGATTCTCACCTGGAAAAAAAGGAAATCTTTGTTGACAGAGTTAAACGCTGGAAATATTTTGAATCAGAGAACTAAGCTCTGGGAAAGAGAATTAAATTCTCAGAGGAAAAACAAGCAAGGAAGAAGATGGAAAAAGTGGAGGCGCTTCTGAAGGGACCCTTACATTTATAGGATGTGATGGGGACGGTTCATCTCCCCTATTCCCTAGACAGATCCAACGGTCACAAAGGTGACAGCGTTGCACTCACGTGCAGACACATGAGAACAACGCTGTGGGGGAATTTGTTCCCTGATAAAATATCAGGAAATACCCCAATGGGGTATCGCGTGCTCACACGTGAACAAGGGTCACATGTTGACATGTGATTGATTCCTGTGATCTTTGCTTTATTGAATTAAATTCTAATCAAACAAAAATATAACAAAACAGCCAGGAAATACTCCAATGGGGTATCACGTGCTCACACGTGACCAAGGGTCACGTGTTGAGACGTGATAGGTTCCTGTAATCTCTGCTTTATAGGATTAAATTCTAGTCAAACAAAAATATAATAAGACACTAAGAAAAACCACAATGGGGCATCACGTGCTCACATGTGAACAAGGGTCACGTGCTGACACGTGATGATTCCTTAGCTCTGTTAAAAGGCAGAACTAAATTTTGAATAAAATGTTTAATCAAGAGGGTCACGTGACAGGCACCTAAGCCATTTAATTAATAGAATTAAATTCTATTTAATAATCAAATAATGGGATCACGTGCCAACACGTGATAGACTTTTAAAAAAGCCTTCTGAACTAATAGAATTAAATTCTAATTAAGGGAAAGCAAAGACCCTAATTAGGAAAATATTTCTTTAAATCTTTCCAAACAAAAAAGATGGTGCTCTGTAAAATAAAGCACCGTTGGATTAAAAATCCAATGGTGATTAAAAATCACCAATTTATGGAAATATTTTATACAGGGAAAGATTCCCCTGAAATTCACCAAGAATAACAAACAGAATATCTTCTGGATTAAAAATCCAATGGTGAATAAAATTCACTGAGTGATCTAAAAGATCATGTTAGTTACAAAAACAAACAAAATCTTTCAATGAAAGATTCACTAAACAAATTGATTCTTTTCTTTCTCCTATAGATAGGAGCCAAGAAAGGAAGAGAAGGGATCTTGGAATTTTGATTTTCTGGAGAAAAACTACAACAGAGAGAAAAGAGAGGAGAATTTAATTCTCAAGAAATAAAAGAAGTTCTTTTCAGAGAAAAGAAACCCTAGGTGAGAAAAGGGGAGAGAGATCTAAGCTCCATAAAATAAAAGAGAATTTAATTCTTAAATTTAAGAGTTTAACTCTTATGAATAAGAACTTAGTTCTTCCTTTGTTTGAAGATCTGCAGAAGCAGATCTCCCCACAAGTTGAGAATTTAATTCTCATCGGGGAGATTCTGCCATGCAGATCCAAGACCTAGAGGGAGAATCTGAGTTTAAGTAATTTAATTCCCCTAAATTCATAGGAATTTAATTTCTCCAAACAGAACTAGGGTTTAACCATATATGAGAATTTAATTCTCCCAAATTCACAGGAATTTAATTCCTCCCAAACAGAACTAGGGTTTAACCCTATATGAGAATTTAATGCTCCCAAATTCATAGGAATTTAATTCCTCCAAAACAGAACTAGGGTTTAACCCTATATGAGATTTTAATTCTTCCACATACATAGGAATTTAATTCCTCTAAAAAAGAATTAGGGTTTAACCCTACAGAGAATTTAATTCTTAAAACAAGAGACTTAAAGCTCTCCATGCACGTAAAGAACTTGGTCACGTGGTAACACGTGACCCCCCCCATTCTCAATAAGAAGAAAAGAGAGAACAAAACTAGGTCACGTGTTCCCACGTGACCTTTAAACAGACTCCCCAAAATGAGAAAAAAAAAGCTTGGAGGCAATGCCTTACGTGCTCACACGTGACCCTCATAAATGAAGAGAACAAAGCTAAAGGCAGTACTGATTTTGGGCGCCCTCACGTGTCCCCACGTGACCCCTAATAAACACTTTAATAATCAATACATAGATACCCATCGCGTGCCCACACGTGATGGCCTGAAGATTAAAAGTATTTAACACTTATTTGAATATTTTGATAATAAAATAAAGGAGGTCTGGCCCCATCTCAGGCGCCTCACATGACCCAACGTGACCCCTTCCTTTCTAGTGTTTAACACTATTTTGAGCATTTTTTCTCCAGTGTTTAACACTGTTTTAAATACATCACGTAAGAACACGTGACCGCTAGATGCCCTCTAGTGTTTAACACTGTTTTAAAGCCAGCTTAGCCCAAATTGACTATGTTTTCCAGAGGCAAATCTCCCCTTCAAATGAACTTTAAAATCCAGAGCTACAATATTTAATGCTCAGCCAAAGACAAAAATGTTATCAGAGCCCTCAAACTTTTGTTTAGCATTGCTAAATAATGAGGGGTTGAACCCAGACAAATGTTCAATAGCACAATAAAGGGCCAACATTTCAAACTTAAATGGACTTAGCCCAAATTGGCCATAAGTCCTCAATTCAGATTTAACTGAGCCAATGTGCTCATAATCTAATTAATTGATCTTAGTTCCAAATTGGACTATATATCTCCCAATCAACTTTTGTTCAAGGGTACATCTCTTCACTCCTTTGATATTTGTCGTTGTAATCCTTCAACGTCTTCAGAGAGATGACGGGTCCCGACAACCACACATTTCATAGACTATGACGTCTTTAAACTGGACTGTGAGGTCCTTAAACTCATGGACTATGATGTCCTTAACCTCAGACTGTGGGGTCCCTTTAAACCCACGGACTATGATGTCCTTAATCTTGGACCACCATGTCCTTAAACTGGTAATCGGCCGCAATGTCCTTAAACTAAACAATAGAGCCCAAATGCTCTCTTGTTGGATCCAAATGATCCCGTTAAGTTGATCTTAGTCTAAAATTAGACTAACGTATTCTTAACAAACATTTAAGTTGATCTTAGTCTCAAATGAGACTAACGTATCCTTAAACCCAACCCAAAATCCAAATCTAAGAAAATACGGATTTGGACTAATCCACGCCCGACGGGTGATCAGTCGAAAATATTGCATTTTTAACACATCAATTTCCCTACTATTTGCAATCATCTAAAGGTGTTCGGTATGAATATAGCACATATTAGCAATTTGTCTGTAAAATACCAAATAACATGTGTTATACATTATAACCGGCATTTTGATGGAAATTGAGTGTTTATCATTGCACGCATGATCTTTTGTATAGCGTAACACTTGTCTCGAGAATCTGTGCAGGAAATTCTAGGAAAAGAGCCGAAACTGCTAAAAGTGCTGATAAAAATACGCCAAGTCCAAGACTTGAAATCTGGCAGCGAACAAGAAAGTGTAAAAATATTCCAGATATTAAATAAGTCCCCAAGGATCAGCACCAACTCAACCAGAAAGTCCCATGCACTGAAGCCACCAAAGGGCCGCGGATCCGCGGCCGAATGGCCCTATTGGCGGCGGATCCGTGGCCACGAGGACACATCAGCAGCATATTACATTGTCTTGCTTCTCCTTTTAAATTCCGAACTTCTTCAAGCCACTTCGTTCTTCAGAGATCTCCAGAAGCTTCTGTCCTAAGTGCCAAGCTTCTTGTACAAGACAAATTGTCACGCCCCGCATCCCAAAGTACGCTAAAGTGGGCACGTAACATAGCCAACCATGCTACCTATAGATAGGAAAAATCCTTCCACAGTCACATTACGGCTGTGGAGATATCAAGAACAGGAAAGTAAACTAACTACCTAGTACATGTCCATAAGCCAGAGTAAAAGAATCAAGAGATAACAATATGCGGAAGCCAAAAGATACAATAAATGAAACACCTGGAGTGAAACTACGTACCGACAGGAACCTCACCGCTCGTCTAACAGGGGCAAAACTCCTAATCAGTCTGCAGCAAGATAGAAGAATCTGGGCCATGCAAAACCCAGACGTCAGTGCGTCAAGTCGTCAAGTAATAACATAGTAAACAGGCAATGCGAATATAAACATGAATAAAGCAAGGGTAACAATAATATAAATCAGAGCAGTACAAGGTAGTGTGCAGTGGGTAAACTGGATTGTTCTATCAGGTTCTCTGTTCTAAAGTCTTTGAAACCAAATTGATGAATCATCGATGTAACTCAATAGTATCCCGTACATACCCGGTACCACGGCCACAATATTCTCGGCTGCAGCCGAGACATGCCGCTAGGCACAAAACAGGAATGTGTACACTCGATAGTATCCCGTACATACCCGGGACCACGGCCACAATATTCTCGGCTGAAACCGAGACATGCCGCTAGGCACAAAACAGGAATGTGTACACTCAATACAGGTAGTGAACTGTCGAGTTACAAGTCAGATTTCACCTTTGATTTCCCCATACCTCCAAGTTATATGTGTATGTCAAGTCAGGTATCCAGTAATCAAGAAACTAATGCCAACATAGGATCAGGTAAACATGTTTGTCTGGATAGACAACAGGAACGGTCCATGAGGACTACATGTTATGTTTGTTGGCATTAGACACAAGATCAGGTAACAGGTAAAGCCATGGTACATCAGGTCAAGCCAGGTAATGTATAAAGGTGTCATGTCATGTCAAGAGTGTACGGTACCATGTCATGTCAAGTAGGAAGTGTAACAGGTCATGTCAGGAAGCACAAGATGTCATGTGGGTGCTCATAATCAAACTAACATAAGCATGTGTATAAATAAACAAGCATGAGTACTATCAGAAAAATAAACTGGAACATATAATATGATATGCAAATAGATATAATTTCAAGGATATGGATGCACAGTTATCGATTAGGGTTACATTTATAGTTCCAATATTAATTAGGACGCAATTTATTAAACATGGAGTATTAATATCACATTATTATGTAGTAATGTGATCTATGGATGCAATTATATGTATGTTAAATGCGATGGATGCAAACGGGTATCCGAAAAGTTATAAAACTATAAAATGGTAACGTGGGATGTACAACTAAGCAATATGTGATATAATAATATTAATATGGATAGCATATTCAAAGCGATTAATAACTATAAAAGTGGTATTGATTAACCATGCACAAGAAAGTTCCGTTCAGAAATTCAGCGTCACCCTAATTTGTAAAATAGCTTAAAAATAACAAACGTTCTCCAAAAGGGACGTGTCTTATACCAAAACAAAGATAATTCAATAAGGTTTTCAGTTTTATAAGTATAAGCATCTCAGGTTGTCCCTACGAAAAGTTATGAACATTCGAAGTTGAAAGTTTGCTGATGGAATTTCCCTGGACAGCAGTTTGGAGATATTTTAATTTGCATTTTACGTTATATAAAAAATTTATTTTGCAAGTAAATATTTCATAGAGTTATAGTATTCTAAGTTAGATTCGTAACGAACTAAAGAACGTATACTAATGATTTTTCTATGATTTATAATGAATTTTATAAGGTAGGGTGTACAGTAAATTTCAGATTTGTCGTATCCGCTTTTTCAACGACGTTTCATGTGTAAACTATAATATTTTCAAATATATAATATTATAAAATGCAGATTATAAACTAATTAAAGATAATAATAAGAAATATTACGACGATATATATTTTAATTGATATGGATGCAGTATAATGTAATCTATTATCTCACAAGATAAGTTTTCATGATCTAGATTTAATATGATATAAACGGATGCAAACGGAACATCGAAACGTTATAAAATTAAACATGGGGCACTAGATTTAAACTATAGGTATGGTATTTATTTAAATAGGTATAAAACGAATTATATAGCATGTAGCAAGATTAACTTGCCTCAATGGGTCGCGAATCGGGAAAACGGAACGTTAACCGTCGGCGGGGAAAACTCGCGACAGGCGCACGGTTCACGGGATGAACCCAAACGACGAACAAAGGAACCACACCGGTCGGGATACCTCGCTGGAACGTCGTGAAGCATCACCGGCACGATGGAATTCCGGCAACAAAAGAACAGTTAAAAAAAATGAGAAACGAGACTTGAAGCGAGAAGAGAAAAAATGATAAAGAGAAGTACGAGAGAATATATGAGAGAGAGAGAGAGAAAAAGTGGAGAGAGAGAGAGAGCGAGAGAGAGAGAGAAGAGGGAGAGAGAGAAAGTGGAGAGATAGAGAGAGAGCGAGAGAGAGAGAAGTAGGGCCCACGGGGTTAAAGGGGAGGTTGCGATTGGCTGAGAGAATAGATTGAGAAGGATATAAAAGATTGTAAAAATATTATATGGTTAACTAAATTATATATGATAGTTTAAATATATTAAAATCTGGGATTTTGGCGTAAAGTAAAACATTTCCAAATCGCGCCCGGGTCGGGTCCAAAAATTTGAAATTGAAATAATAGAATTTTAGGCGGGATCCAAAATTTAAAATGAAGTGTTTTATGATCAAAAAGCATACCCCCAAAACGGACACACGTACGTGCACGTAGCCGTCCAAACTCACCCGTTTCACTGAACGGGACGAGAACACGATGCATGGACGCTACAGCAGGGTTAGGGGTGTCAAGCAGGCCAAGATGAATATTTTTAATTTTATTTTAGATGCCAAAAATTGTTATATGCAGAAATTAATTTCCGGATAGAATTTACAATAATTAACCATCAAGCAAGATAAATGAAATAAGTGCCACACTACGTTCGAACGGTAACTGAAATTAGTAGCATTGGGCTCGGGTGTTACATTATACCCAACTACAAAAAGAATTTCGTCCTCGAAATTCCAAGAATACAAAGATAGATAACTACAAGAAAAGGTGAGGAAACTTCTGCCGGATTTCATCTTCTCGTTCCCAAGTGGACTCTCCATGCGAGTGATTACCCCAAGAAACAAGCACAAGAGGGATTACCTTGTTCTTAAGAACCTTTTCCCTTCGATCCACGATTCTAATCGGTCGCTCCTCAAAAGTCAAGTCTTCTCGTACCGTTAGCTCCGAATGATCCAATACGTGTGTTTCATCTCGAACATACCTACGGAGTTGAGATACGTGAAACACATCGTGCATATTCGCCAAGGACTGCGGTAACGCCAAACGATACGCTACCTCACCAACACGCTCCAAGATCTTAAAGGGTCCAACGAATCGAGGACTAAGCTTTCCTCGACTTCCAAAACGAATCACCCCTCTAGTCGGTGATATCTTCAAGAATACCAAATCACCCACGGCGAGCTCTAGAGGTCTTCTTGACGTATCTGCCCAACTCTTCTGTCGGTCCTGTGCTGCCTTCATATGATTTCTGATATGGTTAACCTTCTCAACTGTATGCACAAACAAATCCGGTCCCAATAATCTTCGTTCACCGACATCGTCCCAAAAAACAGGTGAACGACATTTACGACCATACAAAGCTTCAAATGGAGCCATCTGAATAGTTGCCTGAAAACTGTTGTTGTAAGACAACTCCACCAAAAGTAGATGATCCTCCCAAGACCCCTTGAAGTCCAACCTGCATGCTCTTAACGTATCCTCAAGAGTTTGGGTCGTTCTCTCCGACTGACCATCAGTTTGAGGATGATAAGCTATGCTAAACTTCAATCGAGTCCCCAAACTTTCCTGTAGACTCCGCCAAAATTGTGATAAGAACCGAGTGTCCCGATCGGACACGATGCTCACCGGTAATCCATGCAATCTTACAATCTCTTGCATGTACCGCTCTGCCAAAGTCTCTGTTGATTGACCAACCCGAAAAGGAATAAAATGAGCTGCCTTGGTCAATCGGTCAACAATCACCCATAAAGCATGGTTGCCTTTTGGACTTCGCGGTAAAGCCGTCATGAAATCCATGGTTATATGTTCCCACTTCCACTGAGGAATCGGAAGTGGTTGCAATAAACCAGCAACCCTTTGATGTTCAGCCTTAACTTGCTGACACACCAAGCACTTTGCCACAAAGCGAGCAATCTCCCATTTCATGCCTTCCTACCAGAAATGCTGTCGAATATCTCGGTACATCTTTGTGCCTCCTGGATGTACAGAATAAGCTGAACTGTGTGCCTCCTTCATAAGCTCTTCACGAATATCTCCCTTTGGTACACACAAACGGGTACCAAACCTCAACGAACCATCTTCGGGGATTAATAAATCTGTTCGTAGTCTGGCTTCAACCTGTCCTCGAAACTTTTGCAGTATAGGGTCCTGCGATTGTGCTGTTTTAATATTCTCGATCAATGATGACTATACTTGCAGCTGCATCAACTGTCCCGTAGAATGCGATAGCACAACCTCCAAGTCAAATCTTCGAAAATCTTCAACGATCTCCTTCTGCGTAGTTAACACCTGAATTGCTGGTAACCGACTAAGCGCATCCGGCACGACGTAAACCTTCCCCGGATGGTACTTAAGATCAAGATCGTAGTCAGCCATCAGCTCCAACCATCTACGCTGCCTCATATTAAGCTCCTTCTGTATGAACACATACTTCAAGCTCTTATGATCAGTAAAAACTTCGACCCTTTCGCCCAGAAGGTAGTGTCTCCAAACCTTCAAAGCGAAAGTCACAGCCGCAAGTTCCAAGTCATGAGTTGGGTAATTCTTCTCATGGGTCTTCAACTGTCTCGATGCGTATGCTACAACCTTCCCATGTTGCATCAAAACACATCCCAATCCTTTCCCAGATGTGTCGCTGTGAATCACCAATCCTCCGGAATTGTCTGGCACAGTCAGAATAGGGGCGGTTATCAACTTCTGCTTCAACGTCTCGAAAGCTAACGCACACTTATCCATCCGTACAAAAGGTACCTCCTTGCGCGTAAGCTTGGTTAACGGCTCCGCCAGACGAGCAAAGTTCTCCACAAATCATCTGTAATACCCGACGAGTCCAAGAAAGTTTCTTCACTCCGCAACATTCTTCGGTGAGATGTGATGGATCCGAACAGCAAGCACAAACAGTTCGTGGAAGCACAACAGGGGCAGGAGAAGGCGATGAGATTTTGGTCTCAATCGCTTCTAGCTTTTTCGTAAGAGCGGCCATCTCGGCCTTCATTGCAATCGACATCTCTAATTGATGTATGCCTGCCCTAGACTGACCACTAGAAGAAGATGATGTGGTCTTGGTGCTCTCCCACTGAATTGTTTGTTCACTAAGGTCCTCAAGGAATTGCCACGCTTCCTCACTAGATTTGGATAGAAAGTGACCTTGACAAATGGTTTCTAGCAACTGCTTCGTTGCCGGGTTCAATCCCTCGTATAATGTTTGGCAAAGTTGCCAACTTTCGATCCCATGGTGAGGGCATTGAACGAGTAGGTCTTTGAATCTTTCAAAACACTTCCAAAATGGTTCGGAAGGAAGCTGTGAAAATTGTATAATCTCATTACGGATTCTAGCAGTTTTGTGATGAGGATAGAACTTTTTAAGAAAAGCTTTCACAAACTCGTCCCAATTTCTAATTGAATGTGATGCGGTGCTGTATAGCCACTTCTCGGCTAGGCCACATAAGGTGAAAGGAATGACCCTTAGCCTTATAGCGTCATCACTTAATTGGGTTGTTTTCATCATAGCGCAAACGTTTTGGAATTTATTGATAAAAATATACGCATCTTCTGATTCCAATCCATGAAATTTTGGCAGCATATTGATGAAGTGGGGTTTTATTTCAAAATTGTCCCCATTTGCCGGTGGGGGTGAAAGACAGGTCGGTAAAGAGGTGCGGACAGGGTAGAAGAGATCCTCGAGCGCGACTCGTGTGGGCGCTTCAACAGGCGGTTGATTCGGGTTATTCGCACCCAGATTAGGTGGAGTCAGTCCCTGGGCAGGTGGAGGGATGTTAGGATTAAATCCTGACATCTCAGAAGAAGAATTTGGTGATAAAGAAGGTGAAGATGTATGAACAGAATCTCGGTCAACGTCGGAGTTGACCGGCAAAGGTAAAGGTGATAAAAGGGTGGAGGGATTTTCGGCGGGACAGGTTGTGTATCGCGTAGTCCGTAGGGACTAACGAAACGCGGACTAAACGGGAACTAGGGTCCCTAGTCCAAGCGGATATACACTAAACGAGTTTAGTGTAGTCAAAGCGTAGAATGGGAGGGTAAGAAAAAGAAAGTGGAGAAAAATTGGGTGATGGTGGTAAAAATGACAATTTTTTTTTGTTTGTTTCAAAAGAATGGGAAAATGAAACGATTGTTCAAAAAACACAATCACAAATGCACAGTCACAAATGCACAGTCACAAATGCACAGTCACAAATGCACAATCAATACCTAGACTAGGGTCCTCTAAGTCTACTAGACCTGCTCCTAACTGTTCCAAAGCGACAAATTGTGAGATAACCCTCAGATCGCCTCTTCACAGCCAGTTGTGGCCAGGCAAGCACAAGTGAGGTATGGAGGGATCCGCTCACGAATCACCGTGAGACGGGCATTTTAAAGTTACCTCCTCACTTGTCTTGCCTAGGCACCACAAGAGTCATGTTTAGATAAACGATTGAATGCCCACAATCTTCCTTTGTCCTATTGAGCGCGACAAGTCCTTAGTGGGCTGAGTCTAAATATTTTTTATTAAACTTGAGGTGACACTTATGCAATTAGTGATTTCCAGGGTCTTAGGAAGGGTGATGAAATCCCCACCCAATCTGGATTGGTGTTAGAGCCCCTTAAGTCCGTATTAAATGATGCAATGCGCAAAATTCAACCAAGTTTTATTTTCAAGCAATCAGTTATCGTTTTTTACTTTTAATGCGGCGCTGCAACAAATACGGTTAGTTTTTTTGGCTTTTTGCGGCGATTTTTGCTAAGAATCCTGCAAAGACAAGAATATTGGAGCGTCGGGTTTGAGAGGGGAAGTTTAGAAAAATACGTACCAAAAAGTATCGAGTTTCAGAAACTCGTGTCGATATTGCCTCCGAGTGGTCGAATGGTTCGCTTGCGCGGGTCTAACTACCCGGATCTTTGGCACTGAGTGTTCACCCTCCTTTGCACTTGAAAATGCCCCTTTGTTCCGTATGATCGCTGTTCAAAATCCGTCAAATCTGCATATGTTGGAAAAATACGGATATTTGAGCCAAAAAGCAATATTAACAACCACAATTCTGAACACAAATAATTAAGAAAATCAGAGTGTTAGCAGAATTCAAATCCAGAGAAGAACAGAATTTTATTTGTGTTTGTGGTTGGTTTCAAAAAGAATGGTTATTTGTTTGAATGTGTTAGAAGTTAGTTTTATACAGAATATGCACAAATTTAACCCGAGAATACAAGTATAAAAAGCGTTACCGTCTCCCCGGCAACGGCGCCATTTGATTGTCACGATCTAACTGTGTCGTGTTTAAAAAGAATTCTGAAATTACCGCAATCAAAACGGTGTCGCTTGTAGCGATCCGCGATGAATACGGGTCTTCCGCAGGGAGATGGTAAGTTTTTTATATCTTGTTTTAACGAGTTAATACAGTGTTTTGATTTGTTGGTTAACTAATTGTCGTAACAAAGATATGAATAAAAAGGACTTGTTAAGGGTAGTAATAAGTTAGATTATATGAAGGTGATGTTTGCCAATTCCTTATAGCCCCGACTTAGTATAGATACTAAAGCAATAGGTAACAACGCGGATTAGGGAACTTGAAATACGGTATTTGCGGTATTTCGCTAAATCCGTTTTCCTTGTCCCTTGTCCTTCCGTTGTTATCTCTTGACTTTAGCCTTCGGCAAACCACGGGCAATCCGGTCATGATTAGGAATCATCACTATCGGGGTAGGATAGGATGCCTAGTGAGCGGAGTTGCGGGTGATTTGCACGAAGTTTCAATAGGCAAGTTTTAGGTTTTAAAGTTTGGACAAAGAAAATCTTCGAATACGATCTAACATATTACACCCTTAACAAGTGAAAAGATTACTCACACATATTTACAAATTAACAAGAAAGAAAAAAGAAGATACATAAAAACTTGCAATGAAATAAAGAGGAAAAGAGAACCGATGAGTTCAAGCGTTTTATCTCCCAGTGTTCAATCCCCGGCAACGTGTGAGATCCAAATACCAAGCTTTAAGGTTGCAAGCTCACTTAAGAGGTTGCAAGATCAAAGCAAAGCATGAATTTCACAATTGAAATCAGGTAAAGTGGAACAAGACATGTAATAAAAATACGAACTTTTATTGAAGAACAAACTTGTTACAAGAGATCTTGAAGTCAAGAACCTAAGCCTTAAGCTTGCAAGTTCTAAATGAGAAGTTGCAAGGTCAAGACAAAGGGGCAAGAGCTCAAGAATGAAAAGAAAAATTACAAGAATTCTAAGATAGAACTAAAGAAAAAGCTACCCTTTCCTCTTGCCTTTGGTCTCTATTTATAGGCTCAGAAAGAAATATTCATATCTGTCCCATTATGGCTCATGCTGATTTGTTTGATTGTCTTTGATTTGAACACATGCTTTTTAGTCTTGAATGCATATAATATCATATGCATATAAAATCATATCCTTGATTGCATATAAAATCGTATCCTTGATGATTGCATATAAAATCATATCCATGATTGCATATAGAATCATATCCTTGATTGCATATAGAATCATATCCTTGATGATTGCATATAGAATCATATCCTTGATTGCATATAAAATCATATCCTTGATTGCATATAGAATCATATCCTTGATTGCATATAAAATCATATCCTTGATTGCATATAGAATCATATCCTTGATTGCATATAAAATCATATCCACATGTGCTTAAAAGTCTTGTGTACACACTTGTTGTGTTGGACCATTTAGAAAAAAAATGTGTACACAACTTGTTGCGTAAAGGAACTCCTGAAGTATCGGTCGGTTAGCGTTTCTGGTCGCAGTGTCTTCCCTCGAGTGATATATCCGTGCTGTTGGATGCATTTCCAGTATTTTGTCATGGATACATGTAATCTGTAATGCTGAGCAGACACTGGTCAATAATACCGATAAATACAACAATTAGATAATGAATGAGCGGTATTAGAATGCAATTTTCTGATATGAACACCGCGCTAAAATATAAATTGTTTGCAGTTGATTTGTTACTGCTTTGCATTTATTAAT
This sequence comes from Agapanthus africanus, assembly GCA_030015575.1. Classification (NCBI taxonomy): domain Eukaryota; kingdom Viridiplantae; phylum Streptophyta; class Magnoliopsida; order Asparagales; family Amaryllidaceae; genus Agapanthus; species Agapanthus africanus. The sequence continues at coordinate 457,552,233 of JASDDO010000012.1, read as the reverse complement.
ACGGACTTAAGGGGCTTGAAACCAATTCAGATTGGGTGGGGATTTCATCACCCTTCCCAGGACCCCAGAAATCACAAAAGCATATGCATTGACCATTGTTAATTAAAAAATACTAGACTCAGCCCTAAGGACTTCGCGCTCAATAGGACAGAGGCCTAGTTACAGGCATCGGCCGTTTATTCTATCTGACTTTTGCGGTGCCTAGGCAAGTGTGTCGAAGGCAAGTGGTTATTTAATTAAGGAACTTCGCGAAAGCGTTGGATAACCTCCCACTTACCTGGCACTTATCTGGCCGCATTTGACGGAGAAGAGGCGGTTTGAGGACCTATTTCTAGCCCTCTGGAACAGTTAGGAGCTGTCTAGCAGACCTAGGTGACCCTAGATCTAGGTGTGATTGTGCATATCTTGTTTGTGATTACTTAAAGCCGTAAGTCCGTACATATTCCTGTAAAGCTCTTTCTATAAAAAAACAAAAAAAGAAAAAATCAAAAACTTTTATAAAAACTTGCCCTTTGTCGCCAAATCCATTTTTCACCCACCACCCATCGTTTTTCTCCATTGATGTTTTCTTACCCTCACCTTCTCCGCTTCGACTATACTAAACTCGTTTAGTGTATGTCCGCTTGGACTCGGGACACTAGCGCCCGCCTAGTCCGCGTTACGTTAGTCGCTACCGACTACGCGATCGACTCAGACGTCGAAACTCCGACCACTCCTCTTTCACTCCTTCCTTTGCCGGCCAACTCCGACGTTGACCGGAATTCTGTTCATACATCTTCACCTTCACCATCACCAACCTCTTCTTCCGCGATGTCAGGATTTAATCCGAACATCTCTTTGACTACCCCTAGATTGGCTCCACCTCCTACGGAGACCAACAACCCTCCACCACCGCCTGTTGTAGCGCCGCAGTGAATTGCGCTCCAGGATCGTTTCTATCCCACCCGTTTTGCACTTCCCACCTTCCTTTCTCTTCCACCGGCCAATGGGGATAATTTTGAAATTAAGCCCCACTTCATTAACATGCTTCCGCGATTTCATGGGCTTGAATCTGAAGATGCCTATATCTTCATCAATAAATTTCAAAACGTTTGTGCCATGATGAAAACCACCCAGCTGTCGGACGATGCTATACGTCTACGGGTCATTCCGTTCACTTTATGTGATCTTGCTGAAAATGGCTGTATATCACCGCTTCCCACTCCATAACCAGTTGGGACGAGTTTGTAAAAGCGTTTCTAAAGAAATTTTATCCGAATCATAAAACCGCAAGGATCCGCAATGAAATCAACCAATTCTCTCAGCTTCCTTCTGAACCCTTCTGGAAGTGCTTTGACCGGTACAAAGACCTTCTTGTTCAGTGTCCTCACCACGGTATAGAGAAATGGCAACTTTGCCAAACCTTATATGAGGGCCTGAACCCAGCAACCAAGCAGTTGTTGGAAACCATCTGTCAGTGCCACTTCCTATCGAAATCTGACGAGGAAGCGTGGCAGTTCTTTGACGACCTTGCGGAGCAAACGCTACAATGGGAGAGCACCAGACCGACTTCTTCTTCTTCTACCTCCACTTCTACCGGTCAGTCTAGGGTAGGAATTCACCAACTTGATGTCTCTATTGCGATGAAAGCTGAATTGGCTGCAATAACAAGAAAGCTTGAAGCGATAGAGAGCAAATTTTCTGCTCCTGCCCCTGTTCTTCCCCTTCGTACCATTTGCGCTTGTTGTTCCGATCATTCTCACTTAACCGAAGAGTGTCCTTACAATCCACCATCGCAAGGACAGGATCAGGTTAATGCTGCATTCCAGCAAAGACCGAGGAATGATCCATACTCTTCCACCTACAATCCCGGTTGGAGGAACCACCCCAATTTCGCCTGGAATCAGAATCAGAATCAATTCCAAGCCAACAATTTCCAAAGGGCCCCTCCGCCGCAACAACAAGCGCAACAACAAACTCAACATCAATTTCAGCAGCCCTTCCAACCCCAACCTTTTCAAAATCAGACGAACAACTTTGCACCCAACAATTCTTTTCCACCAAACAACTTTGTTCCGTCAAACAACGATAAGGTTTTCTCGCTCGAACGAAGTCTGGAGGTGTTCGTTAAACAATCGACACAATCCACTGCCAACATCCAGTCTTCCATTCAGTCCTTAGTGCAACACACTGCCGCACACGGGCAAAGCATCAAGACCATCGAGGCCCAGATTGCACAGCTGAATGCGGCCTTAAGCGAGCGAGAAAAGGGGAAGCTCCCGTCCCAGCCACTCCCAAATCCCGGTCATCCACATAATGTGCATGTTGCTCTTGAACAACAGAACCATAATGTGAGTGCCGTGACCACATTGAGATCGGGAAGGATGCTGCAAAACAACATTGGCACACGGATCAACGATGACACCCCGGCCGCTGCTTCTTCTTCTTCTTCTTCTCCTGCTTCTTCGTCTTCTGAGCCTATTCTCCGTTCTTCACAAGGCTCTCCTTCCTCTTCTTCTGCTCTGAACGGACCCACTTCTCACTCCACGAAAACACCTGTTCTAGGATCCGTTCCAACTCCACAATCTCCTCCTCCAGCATTGGACTCAACCAATTTTAAAAACGTCCCATTTCCAAACCGGTTGAGGTCTAATAAACAAAATCCACAAATGGAGAAGATTCTGGAGTTATTTAAGCAGGTTAACATTAACATTCCTCTTTTCGATGCTGTCCAACAAGTCCCGTCCTACGCGAAAATCTTAAAGGACTTGTGCACGAAAAAGAGGAAGTCTCAAGTACCCAAGAAATTTTTCTTGGCTAGTGCTGTGAGTGATGCCCTTACCCAATCTTTACCACAAAAACGGAAGGACCCTGGTTGTCCTACGATTTCTATTACCATTGGGGATAAGAACATCAACCGCGCACTTTTAGATCTTGGTGCCAGTGTTAACTTGCTTCCGTACTCAGTATACGAGCAATTAGGCGTAGGAGAGCAGAAACCCACGCACTGCACTCTCCAAATGGCCGACCGATCGATCACCCATCCTAGGGGTGAGCTAGAGGATGTGTTAATCAAAGTTGGGGACTTCATATTCCCCGTTGACTTCATTGTATTAGACACACAGCCTGTAGCTAACCCCCGGAATCAAATTCCGGTGATACTCGGTCGCTCATTCCTTACAACCTCAAATGCTCTGATCAATTGTCGCAATGGTTCGATGAACCTCTCTTTTGGAAACATGACGATTGAACTCAACATTTTTAGGTTGGGGAATCAGCCCGCCGAACCTAATGCTCATATACTGGACGTCTGCTCGATCCAGGAGATCACCCCTGAAGAGTGTGAATTCGAGGAGTTTCTGTTCGATCACGATAACCTTAACGCCACTAGTGCGTTCCTCCTCGAACCTGCTGCTGTTTCTGCGCCCGACAACGACTATGAGTGTTTCACGTTCTCGAACGATCTTAGCCGCGCACAACCCGAGTTTGAATCTTTCGAATTTCTGGATGAGTTACCTGAACCATCCAACTCGGTCGCCTACACTCGTTTTGAACCTTTGCTGGAGTCCTTTGAGTTCGAGACCTCTGCACCAATCTTGCCTTCAATCGTTTCACCTCCAGCGCTCGAACTCAAGCCTTTGCCGTCTCACCTTAAGTACGCTTACTTAGGTGAGAACGAGACCCTCCATGTCATCATTTCGGCTTCTCTAGCTCCAGAGCAAGAGAAAGCCCTTCTCGCGGTCTTGCACAGCAACAGGAAAGCTTTTGGCTGGTCCATGGCGAACATCAAGGGGATTAGTCCCCTGATCGATGAACATCACATTCATCTGATGGATGATGCCAAACCAGCCCGGGATCCACAAAGACGTCTCAATCCAGTCATGAAAGAGACTGTGAAGAAGGAGATCGTAAAATGTCCAGATAGTGGTATCATTTACCCTATCTCTGATAGCCAATGGGTTAGCCCCATCCATGTTGTCCCCAAGAAATCAGGTATAACGGTCATAACCAGCGAGGCGAACGAGTTAATCCCTACTCGCACCCAAACTGGGTGGCGAGTATGCATTGATTACAGAAAACTCAACGCCGCAACGCGGAAGGACCACTTTCCGCTACCTTTCATTGACCAAATGCTTGAACGATTGGCCGGACACGAGTACTACTGCTTTCTTGATGGCTACTCCGGCTATAATCAGATTCCCATCGCCGAAAAAGACCAGGACAAGACCACATTCATTTGTCCTTTCGGCACGTTTGCATATCGTCGCATGCCCTTTGGGTTATGCAATGCGCCCGCTACCTTCCAGCGGTGTATGATGGGAATCTTCTCAGACATGGTGGAAAAATTTCTGGAGATTTTCATGGATGATTTCTCCATCTTCGGCAATTCCTTCAACGAGTGTTTGCTGCATCTTGACGCTGTCCTTACCCGATGTAAGGACAAGAATCTCACTTTGAATTAGGAGAAGTGCCACTTCATGGTGCGCTAAGGTATTGTCTTAGGACATATCATCTCGAAAAATGGCATAGAGGTTGACAAAGCAAAGATTGAGGTCATTTCCAATCTCCCTCCTCCCCGATGCGTCAGAGATATCCGAGCCTTCCTTGGCCATGCCGGTTTTTATAGACGGTTCATCAAGGACTTTAGCAAGATTGCTAGGCCCTTGACTCTTTTGCTGGCCAAGGATACGCCATTCGACTTCAATTCGAGCTGTGTGACTGCATTCGAGTCATTGAAAACCTCACTCACTTCTGCTCCCGTTCTTTCTTCACCTGACTGGACGCACCCATTTGAGATTATGTGTGATGCATCCGACTTTGCCATTGGTGCTGTCCTTGGACAACACATCAACAAGATGCCGCACGTAATCTATTATGCGAGCCGAACCCCGAACGACGCCCAACTCAATTATACAACAACTGAGAAGGAATTCTTAGCTGTTGTATTTGCTTTAGAAAAGTTCAGGCCCTACCTCATCGGCTCTCCAGTCATTGTCTACACAGACCATTCTGCTCTGCGCCATCTTTTTGCGAAGAAAGATGCAAAATCTCGGCTAATACGTTGGATCCTCTTGCTTCAAGAGTTTGACCTTGTCATTAAGGACAAACGAGGATGTGAAAACGTAGTTGCCGACCATCTCTCACAACTTTCTTCTTCGCCTTCGCTTCCAATTCCGATCAATGACGTTTTCCCGGATGAACAGCTCTTGACAGTATCTTGCGAACCCTGGTTCGCAGATATTGTGAACTATTTGGCCACAGGGTTACTACCGACTGAATGGTCAAGTCAGGACAGACTTCGCTTCTTATCCCAAGTAAAACACTTTTACTGGGACGAACCTTATCTGTTCAAGCACTGTCCCGACCAGATTATTCGTCGGTGTGTCCCTGACGATGAATTCAAGAGTGTGCTGTCGTTTTGCCACGATCAAGCATGTGGCGGGCATTTTGGCCCCAGAAAGACAGCTGAGAAGATCTTGCAATGTGGTTTCTACTGGCCACAACTCTTCAAAGACGCTCATGGCTATTGCAAGACTTGCTCCCGGTGCCAACACTTGGGCCGGATATCCCGGAGGAACGAGATGCCGCTCCAACCGATCTTAGTTGTGGAGATTTTCGATGTTTGGGGGATAGATTTCATGGGGCCGTTTCCCAGCTGTCACGCCCCGCTTCCCAGAGTACGCAAGATTGGGCACGTGACATAGCCAACCATGCTACCTGTGGGTAGGAAGTATCCATCCACAGTCACATTACGGTTGTAAGGATATCAAGGACAAGATAATAAGCTAATCTAATACATGTCCAAATCCATAATAACAAGAATCAATAAACAATAAGTGCGGAAGCTAATGATCCAGTACAATGAATAAACAGTACGTCCCATAATGCGGGCTCACATCTGGAAATGAAATGAAGTAAATAAACTAAACCCTAGGGACTCACAGTTCAGCCTGCTGGCTGAAGTACTCCTGCTCGGTCGTCGACAGTGGTACGGAATCTAGGCCATGCAAAACCCAGACGTCAGCGCGTCATGACATCAAGTATATAGTATAAACATGGTAATAAGCAATGCAGTATGAACATGAATAAAGCAGTAATAAGAGATCACAAAGCAGGGTAATGTGCAATGGTGACTAAACTGTCCTATCAGGTTTTCTACTCTATAGTCTTTGAAACCAATTGATGAATCGTCGATGTAACCCAATAGTATCCCGTACATACCCGGGACCATGGCCACAATATTCTCGGCGGCAGCCGAGACATGCCGTTAGGCACAGAATAGGAAAGTGTTAGTATCCCGTACATACCCGGGACCACGGCCACAATATTCTCGGCTGAAACCGAGACATGCCGTTAGGCACAGAATAGGAAAGTGTACACTCGGTATTACCCCGTACATACCCGGGATCACGGCCACAATATTCTCGGCTGAAACCGAGACATGCCGTTAGGCACAGAATAGGAATGTGTACACTCGAACGGTAGTGAACTGTCGAGTTACAAGTCAGGTTCATCTTTGATTTCCCCATACCCCCAAGCTATGTATGTCAGGTCAGGTATTCAGTAGTCAAGGATCATGCCAACATAGGATCAATAAAAGTAGGTCTGTCTGGATAGACAGCAGGAATGGTCGGGTTTGTCGGCATTAGGCATGAAATCATGAAACAAGTAATGTCATGGTACAACAGGATGAGTCGGTATGTATGTATATGTCATGTGTAGCAGGGTCAGGCCAATATGTAGTGCAATCGGGTATGTGCTCATAACAGGTATGCAATCAAATAACGAACAGCAGCAGGAAATAGTAAATAACCATAATATTCCATGTAAACACAATGATGTTTTGTATTCTCTTATAAACAGGTTCACGCACCTTTGGGGTGCAATAGCCACAAGGTGAAAGTAATGAAGCTACATGAATTTACATTGAGTATAATAATTGTCTCGTGAATGATTTAACAATTAAAGCAGATATGATCCAATTGTTTTATTTAGTTGAAATATGGATTGATAGTGGGTTGATTAATTATGAGAAACTATTATAACGATTCCATGTTAAAGATAACTGCAACTATCAATTCTCACTTATAATGTAATATCAATTACCGTCATTAAGTTGTTGCATTATATAGTATGAATTCAATTGCGTGGCAAGACTAGATCTCGCACGCTAGCATGTTTAAGCAAGTATTCAGATACTTGCCTCGACGGTTTTGCAAACCGGAACACGGATGCGATGTCGGCAGAAAACACGATATGATAGCACGGGCCACGGATCGAGTCCCAACAAAGAACAACGGGATCACACGGACCAGGGTACTTCGCTGGAGCGTCGGGTTCACAAGACGGCACGGTCGGAAACCGGAAAAAGTCAAAAGTAGCGAAGTTAGCAAATACGATAAACGCAACAAGGACCAGCGAGGGATTAAACATGAATGGAAAGCTAAAGGGAGGCTTACAGGGAAGAACCGGGGGCAACTACGACGGGCCCGACGGCGATGGACGCGCCGGCGGTGAACAGGAGATGCGGCGAGGGCTGGAAGCGGCTGGGTCGGGTTGTGCTGTGAGTAGGGGGAGGTAGAGGCCAGGTTTGGGTTGCAGGGAGGAGAGGAGGTGGTCGTCGGTGTGCTGGTGACGACGAGGGGGTCGACGGTGTCCTTTTCCGGCGAACCAGAGGAGTTGCTAGGGTTCCGGTTAGGGTTTGGGCTTGGGTTAGGCTCGGTGCAATGGGTGCAGGGCTAGGGTTGAGTTAGGAAGGAGAGAGAGGAGAGGAAGATGGAAGAGTCGTCGACGACGAGGGCCGTCGACGGTGTGGTGCAGGCGGTGGAGATTCTGGGATCAGGGAAAGGTTTGCAGGTTATGTGGGTTGCAGGGAAGGCTCGGGGAAAAGGAAAAAGAGACGGGGGAGGTGCAGAGGTGATGGTGGCGAGGTTGTGGGGAGGTCGGCGGCGGCGGCGACGGCGACGAGGTGGCTGGGTTTACGTGGGTTCGTCGATGGAGGGTTCTCTCGCGATGGATGAGGAAGGAACAGGCGGCTGCATGGGTTTTAAATAGAGGAAGAGAGAGAGAGAGAGATTGGAGAGAGAGATTGAGGGAAGAGAGAGAGAGAGATAGAAAAGGATTTAGAGTGAGAGAGAGAAGGAGAAAAGGGGGCCCACGAGAGATTCTGAGCTCGTGATTGGCTGAGGGGGTTTAGGAAATCAAAAATTAAAGGATTTAGTAGGGATTGAGAGATTAAACAGTTAAGGGAAAAATATATAATCGTAATATATAGTTTAAAGATATTAAATTAAATGGGCCTTTTTGGCGCGAAATGAAACATTTCCAAATCGAGCCCGGGTTGCGCCCAAATGTTCCAAATTCAAATTATAGGATTTTAAGCGGGTTCCAAATTTTGAAAAGAGGTGTTTAATGATTGAAATGCATGCCCCCAAGTCGGACACTTGCAACTGCGCGTAGTCGTCCAAACTTGCCCGTTTAGCCAAACGGGACAGAATCTCGACACGCGGACGCTACCACGCGACTAGTGACGACGAGTAGGCCAACATGGATATTTTAAATTTCATTTTAGGAGTTAAAATTTGTTATGTGCCAAAATGACTTAACCGATTAAAAATTTAGCAATAAACCCCAGAAAAACAGAATAATTGGAAATGAGTAATATATAACCCTCAACTAGTAATATAAATAGTATTATCGGGCTCGGGTGTTACACCAGCTCTTTTGGGAACTTGTACATCCTTCTCGCTGTTGATTACGTCTCTAAATGGGTCGAGGCTGTGCCCAGCCGGACTAACGACAACAAGGTTGTCGTTAGGTTTCTTAAAGAAAACATTTTCTCCCGTTTTGGTCACCCCCGAGCGATCATTAGCGACAATGGAAGTCATTTCTGTAATAAGACTTTCGAGGCCTTGATGCGGAAATATTCCATTAATCATAAGCTCTCTACGCCCTACCACCCCCAAACCTGCGGGCAGGCCGAAGTTTCAAATCGGCAAATCAAGCAGATACTGGAGAAGACGGTTTCCAAGAACCGTAAGGATTGGTCGCTGAAACTCACTGATGCCCTTTGGGCCTTTCGAACCGCTTATAAGACCGACCTTGGCATGTCTCCCTATCGGCTTGTGTACGGAAAAGCCTGCCACCTACCTGTCGAAATAGAGCATCGCGCATTTTGGGCGATAAAAGAGCAGAATCTGTCTCTCGAAGATGCGGGCAGCCATCGGAAGCTGCAGTTGAACGAATTAAGCGAGCTTAGGGATGAAGCTTACGATAACGCGGTTGTCGTTAAGAACCGAACGAAGGTGTTTCACGATAAACACCTTTTACGCAAAACTTTCGTACCTGGTCAACAGGTACTGTTCCCCCAATCAGAGCAAGGCTCTGTTTGAATTTTGAAAGTTCAAAATTTTGAAGCAACGCTTCAGATCCCGTGCGCTGCGTGCAATTTGCCACGTGTCAGAAGTTGACTCGGCAGCACAACGCCCAAGGCAGTGCGTCCAATCAGAGCAAGGCTCTTTAAAAAGCAAAGGCAACGCTCAACTGCGCAAGCGCACCGCTGCGCGACACGTGTGTGCGCAATTGTGCAAACGCTGTTGCGCAAGTGCACCACGGCGCGCCACGTGTCTGCGCAGTTGCGCAAGCTCAACTGCGCAAGCGCACCGCTGCGCGACGCGTGTCTGCGCAGTTGCGCAAACGCTGTTGCGCAAGTGCACCACAGCGCCCCACGTGTCTGCGCAGTTGCGCAAGCACAACTGCGCAAGCGTACCGCTGCGCGACACGTGTCTGCGTAGTTGCGCAGACACTGTTGCGCAAGTGCACTGCAGCGTGACACGTGTCTGCGCAGTTGCGCAAGCACAACTGCGCAAACGCACCTCTGCGCGACACGTGTCTGCGCAGTTGCGCAAACATTGTTGCGCAAGTGCACCATTGAGCGACATGTGTCTGCGCAGTTGCGCAAGCTCAGTTGCGCAAGCGCCTTACTGAGCGACACGTGTCACGCGCTGGTGAGTTGCGCAACAACAGAATGAAGATTTAAGAAAATCTTTTCTGTTCTTGTTAAAACAAGAAGATTTCTTCTGTAAAACAGGGGCCTTTGGATCAAAGATCCAACGGTGGGGAAAATTCCCCGAATCACTCAGAAAAGATCTTTTTTTTAACAAATTTAATTGATCTTTGAGCACTATAAAAAAGACCCTAAACCCCATTTCAAAGAGATAGACATTTTTTGGATAAAAAAAAAGAGAGAAGAAAACTCTTGAGAATTTCTGGAGAACACAGAAAAAAGGTAAAAACCTTTGAGATAAGAGAAAATTCTCTTGAAGAATAGATCATTGATCTAGAAAACAAGATCAGTGATCTTCAATAAATAGATAAATAAATAAATAAATTAATAAAAATAATAAAAATAGTGCCTTGCACTTGCTATGAACTTCTGGTTCTCTGAAACAGAAAGAAAAAAAATATTTCTTTCTTTTCTTTGATCTAAATTTAGATCAAGAAATTAAAAGTGCTCTGCACTTCTTTTCCTGAATCTAAAAGATTCTTGGTGCGTTGCACAAATGCAATGCATTATTTGAAGGGCTAGGCCCAAATCAAAAGGACCTAGCAGGTCAAAATAAATTGCAAAGCAATAAAAGGGCTGGGCCCAAATAAAATTGATGCTCTGCATCCTTTTTGGGCAAAGCCCAAATAAAAGCAAAAGAAATGCTAAAGCAATGGACTTAGCCCAATCGTGGACTTAAGTCCTTAAATCAAATTGACTGAGCAAAATGGCTCTCCTAAACCAATCTGCATCCGGTTCGAGGGTACATCTCCGAATTCCTTTGACATCCATCGTTGTAATTCTTCAACGACGTCAAAGAGGTGACGAGTCCCAACGACCACACACCCATACGGACTGTGGGGTCCTTAAACTCGTGGACCGAAACGTCCTTAAACTAATATCGGACCGAAACGTCCTTAAACTAATACCGGACCGAGACGTCCCTAAACTAATATCGGACCGAGACGTCCTTAAACTAATAATGGACCACCACGTCCCTAAACTGGCGATGGACCACCACGTCCTTAAACTGGCGATAGACCGCCATGTCCCTAAACTGGCACAATAGGGCCCAAACGCTCTTTTGTCGGATCTAAACGGTCCCGTCTAAGTTGATCTTAGCCCCAAATACGGCTAACGTATCCTTAGACAATTAAATAAACGATAAAACCCCAAATCAACCTTGGTTCAAGGGTACATCTCTGAACTCTTCTGACATCTGTCGTTGTAATCCCTCAACGACGTCAGAGAGGTGACGAGTCCCGACGGCCAGATATTAAATCAGTCACTACGTCAAGTCGATCTTAGTCCAAAACAGGATTAACTTATTCTTGACGAACGTTTAAGTTGATCTTAGCCGCAACGCGATTAATGTATCCTTAAACTAAGACACCAAACCCAAATCTAAGTAAACACGGATTTGGACTAATCCACGTCCTACGGGCGACGGCATTACTCAGTCTCCGTATACAATCCACGGGCAACCACAAACAAAACAAACACCCACGACACGAAGTGAAATTCTGGAGAAGGAGAAAGTTGTTACCGCGATGCGGAAGCATAATTAACTGCAGGCGCTTGCGCCTGCAGGGAAGAGCGTCCCCACAATCAAAAACCCCTCACTCCGAGGAGGAATCTGACGAAGTCTGCTACATCGGCCGCATCCGTCTAAACCTCCGATACACGGTGCCATAAATCAACTCGGCATCTCCGGAGAGTTAGACGGATAAAACCAAATAGCATCTGCCCCGAATCTCAGGCAAGACGCAAAGTCTAGGCCGCCGTTCGGAGGGGAACAGATTCTGGCACGCCCGGTGGGACCTTTTCCTCTTTCCACTCCACACTTCGTGTGTCGTCTTCGCGAACCAATCGCGGTTTGTCAAATGGTTGTCTTCGGATTTCAAGTTGCTAAGATTTGGTCTTTTGTCTGGCGCAGAACTCAAGATTCAATGGCCTCCAACTGCACCAACTGCTCGAAGTGCCACTGCAACAGACGCTCCACTTCACCAGGAGGGGTGACGTATGGGCCCCAAGCGGCTTCTTTCCTTACTCTGCCGGTAGGACAAGTGACCCAAGCCACCACTGGCCTGTTCTTCGGGACCATGATCCCACCTACAAGCTTCTCTATGCCGATACCTGCATCGGAGGTGAACAAGAAGTCAGTCTTCAACCGGCTCACTGTTTCGACAGCCCCTGTCAACGGGTCACCCGTCACTAGACAGACAGCCTCCGTTTTCAGCAGGCTAGGTCAGGACCATGAAGTGGCCGCCCCAAAGAGGGCAACGGTCGCTGCTCCGGAAGTCGTTAAAGCGGCTTCTCCAATCAGAGAGTCGGTCTTCACAAGATTGACGGTTCCCACTCCTCACCCAGCAAGTCAAAAGGCATCAGTCTTCGATAGGCTGACATCGGCAGTTACCCCACGCCCAAACAGGGGGCAACAAGAAACCATCTCGATTTCCGAGCCAATCCCAACGGCTCGTCGTGCGCGACGTCGCCATTGGCGACGAGTGAGGAAAGCAGGGGGCAGTTCCCCCTCAGGGCTGACTCCACCTGCCCCGATGGTGGAGGTCAATGCTGCTGTTCCAACCGGGAACAGCTTTGAATTACTGAGGAAGGTAAGAAAGAACTCTCCAATAGCTACATTGAAAAGATCTCCGCCTATGGAGAAAGCTCCAGAGGCAAAGCAAGAACAGCCCCCTCAACGACTGTCGTCAAAAATTTATAAAGTCTGGCGGAAGATTCAAGACTCCGTGATTGATCCAGACCACTTGCGTCACCAGAAAAGGGCAAAGGTGGAAAATAACAAAAAGCGCCCCATTAAACAGCAGGGAGCAACAGTTGCTAGGACGCCCACTCCAATGGCTCCTTTGACCTTGTTGGCCCACAAAAGAAGGAAGCCAGAGAAAGCTCCCGCGTCACCGGCAAAGTTTAAAAGCAGTGAACCTAAACGCCCCAAGTCAGGGGGCATAATTGTTCATACGGTTTATATGGCTTCTGGAAAGGAAGAAAGTCGTACTGCTACGGGTCACCGACCGCTTACCCGATCAGTGACCAAGGCTCAGGAGCAGCAACAAAAGCTCCAGGAGATGATGACCACAATGGCTGCACTCACTGGGCCGAAAGAGAACCCTGAGACGTCCTTAAATGAGCGCCAGGAGGAAGAGACCGACGCCGAGTTCCTTCGCCGAGTACTGGAAAAGAGGGACAGAGAGGCTGCTGAACAAGCGGCCAACATACAGCGGATGGCCCTCCTGTTCCAGGATATGGTGGGCATGATGATTCAACAAGATCCACCTGCTGGAGATCTCCCGATCATTCTTGAAGACGATAGGGGAGAGGCATCAAATCCGCCACCGGCTCTATTAACAGCTAAAGAGGATACAATCTCTAAGACTGATCTGGACGAATACATAGCCCAGCAAATAAAGGTTCATCACGCTGCCGAAGCAGCCGGCCACGTCGTAAAAACGGGGCGGCCGTATCCAGGCTGGTATGACCAAATCAAGTACCCGCCGGGTTACACAATTCCCAAGTTTCATGTCTACAAAGGGACCGACAATCCCCATCAACATGTTGCCCAATTCAGGGCGCTTTGCGGTAACACCGGCGGCGACGACAAGCTTTTGCTTCTCCAGTTTGTTGGAAGCTTATCCGATGCGGCGTTTGAATGGTATTCTGAGCTCCCCAACGACTCTATTAAAACCTTTGCGGAGATGGAACTGCTCTTCACCCAACGTTTTGCATATGCCAGTGAGCGTACCCCGATGACGGCACTGATTAATGCCAGGGTAAAACCCGGCGAGACATGGGTTCAGTACGCTATACGGTGGCGAAATCTATGGTCAAAGTGCGAACAGCGCATAGAAGAAGCTCCAGCGGTGGGAATGTTTGTTGGAACCCTTGATCCACAGGCAACCATCTCGCTGTTCATGATGTTCTTCATGCCGACTACCTTCCAGGCTTTGATCGACAAACTAGCGCAGATGGACCAGATGGGCCATAAACCCCCTCTCCCGAAGCCGGACTCCCGAAACGATAAAGGAAAGGGAAAAGCGATCATTGTCGCTAATGCCCAACAACAACCGAGCGACTCAAAGCCGGTTGCTCGTCCAAACAATACGCGCCCATACGTACCCCTTGAGGACAGGATGGGACGTCCTTACTCCTTCCCCCGCGATAAAACGAGGAGGCTATTCGAGCTGGCGTTGCGCAACAGACTCATAAATCTTCCAGATCCAAAACATCCGTTGCAACCGAACGACGTCAACGAGCCCAATTATTGCCCTTACCATCGAGTGCTAGGCCATCCCATCGAGGATTGCTACGTTTTCAAGAATTGGCTTGAGAACCAGTACCGTCAGGGCAAACTTGCGCTATCTGACAAATGGAAGGTGAATCCCCCGCAGCCCCACACTTCTAAGGGGATGAATACGCCGGGGGCAACATGCTCCGTCATAGAGGAAGCTCCTTGGGAGGTTGTATTATCAGCTAAGACAAAGAGGATGCTAAACGATCTTCAGACCTGTCCAGCGGTCAAGTGGAAGAACCCCTTGGAACCGCAGGTTATTGAGGGGGATGTTGAAGCCACGACTGACTCCGAAGACCGATGGTAGTAGTTCAAGCGTTCATAGCCAGTCGTCCAAATCTTCGAAAAAGAAGAAGAAGAAATCTAAGAAGCCCGTGATGCCTGGCGACAAGCGCACAGACTTACAAAAGCAAATCGACGCGCTGGATGAATACAACCAAAAGGCGCGGACTCCTATTACGCTCCAAGATTTCCTTGACCACGTCTTTCAAAAAGAAGATGAGGGAGAAAGTTCATCGGATGAATCCGAGGAATATGTGGCAAGCTGTCATATGATCTCCCATTCGACCACGAACGATGAAGGGACTTCTGGCACTAAAACGCTGGGGGCAGATACTGAGTCAAGGGTTCCGGAGTTATCAATCGAAATGATTGACGCGTTTCTTAGTGAAGCTCGATTGAAAAGTAAAGCTGATCGAGAACGCGAGACGGCTATATTCGAAAGGGCCAAGCGCCAGCGACTTGAGGAAAGAGCTGAGATGATCCCGCTGGAGCAAAATACCTCCACCGCTGACAAAAGCCAATTCAAGATAAAAAAGAGGTTTGCTAAGGCCATATCAATGGGCATGAAGCTACCATCTTCTGAAGGAAAAATGACTGGTGTGGTAGAAATGCACCCCTCTTATTGCTTATATCATCAGAAGGTCTCGCATCCCACCCAAGAGTGCAAGGCTTTCGATAGATGGTGGCAAGGATACATCGCTAATCAACAACGCTTTAAACGGGAAAAGCGTAAGATTCGTCGAGAGCAAAGAAGCACGACCGAAGAGCTTGAAAGAACTGCCGGCAATTGTCAAATGGTTAACACTGCCGGGTCACAAGTGCCTACATTTGGGAGCGACTCTGATGAGGAGCTAGAACTTGGCCCCCTCTTCAAAGAATCCACTTCGGGAAAAGAAGAAGAACCGAAGGCTTGCAAAAATATACAGCTACGCAATCGAACATTACCCGAAAAGAATCTCGGACCCTTAAACAAGAAAGACAAAGGGAAAGATAAGGTATTTGAAGATATCGCCTTGGATGACCGAGTCGCGGAAGAGTTAACCGCCAAGAATCCCCCAAAGAGGAATAGAATAGATTACAATGTCTTGGCGCATATGAGGAAGCTACCCTCACAACTTAGCATTCTCGACGCCCTGTTACTATCAAAAGAGGCGAGGGATTCTTTGATTAAGGCCCTACAAGAGCCGGACCAGTTCCAAGCCTTCCTGGCCGAAGAAAAGATGAAGGACGAATTAGAAGAAGTGCACACAGCCGACGTTGCTTTTGGTGATGAAGACCTTCTCCTCGGGACGTGTGAACACAATCGTCCCCTTTACGTCTCGGGATACTGCCATGACATAAAGATAGGTAAAATCTTGGTTGATAACGGATCGTCTATCAATTTACTCAATGTGCGAGTGTTAAAGGAGATTTGCATGAGTGTCCAAGACCTCGCCCGAGACAAAATCACCATCTCTGGATTCGACTCCCAATCATCAAAAACTCTTGGATCTGTGATATTGACGCTACGCTTCGGGTTGCTCATCACAGACATCAAATTCCATGTTATAGACGCCAAGACGTGCTACAATGCTCTGCTCGGCCGACCATGGCTACACGAGTACAATATCATCCCTTTTACACAGCATCAGTGCATGAAGTATTGTAGGGATGGCCTCGAGTACACTGTGGCTGGAGAGTTGAATCCGTTTTCCGTGAACGAAGTTCGCAAGTATGAAGATGCCAAATACTTCTTACCGAGTTTCGAAGACACGGAAAGGTGTCACAAACCGGAGAACAAAACTAACGCCACCATCCCTGTCTTCGGCAGTGACACCGAGGAGGAGGATATAATTTATTCAGGTCCATCCCAATCCACCAGGCCAGGACCATCCGTTCCTTCATTGATCTTCGGCAGTGATTCAGAGGATGAAGTTCATGCTGTATTCCCTGCTCGGCCTCCAATACGGGTTTCCGCTGATGAAGAGCGAAGTCTGCAGATAACCATGGTGCCGCTTGAACATTACAAAGAACTGGATTCACTCGACACCAACAGCGTATAAGAATTGCAGACATTCTATATCCCTCCCGGACGAAAAGACGAGAAGGCAATCCTATTCTACCGTTCTGAAGAAAACAAGGTGGAAAAAGAAATTTGGCATGGAGCGGATCCCATGCTCGACAGGCTTCAGCCTATCCGTCTTCCTAGATATTATACCGAAAGTTTGAAGAAACTGCTGAAACGCCAGGGGATATCCTTCACACAGACCGTTAGAAAGGCCAAATTCTATGACAAGGTCTGGAATGTTCCCGGGACTCAATGCAAACTGCCTAACGGGAGAATAGAAACAAAAGGGCTTGGGTACATCCGGTCAAAGAAACGGGAGCTAGTAAACAGCTGTTATGTCATGTATGACTTCGATGAAGAGGCGGACGCTCAATGGGAGGACGCTAATCCTGAACCGGCAAAAGTTCCTGATACGAAACCGCCCAGTCCATCGTCTGAAGACCAGATGAACAAACTTATAAGGGATGCGAGTCAAAAAGCCCGAGATGATCACGATCGTGAAATGGCAATCTATGAGAAAGCCAAGACACAGCGCCTCCTTCAACAGGCAGCGAAGGATGAAGATGCTGCCCCATGTCAACCTGATACAAAAAGGGCTCAACGCGGAGGCAGAAATGAGTCAAAGGGCGGAAATGGCGCTCAACAACCACAAAGCAGAGCTAAGAAACTACGTATCCGAGAATCGAGCGTTATTGACTTATCCCTCAGCAAGAAAATGGGTCGAGCATACTCATTTCCTCGGAACAAAACAAGGAAGATATTCGATCTCGCTCTAAAACATCAAATGCTTACGTTGACAGAGTCCAAGCACCCCGAGCACGCAAGCGAGGTGTTCAACCCAAATTATTGCTTTTACCATCGAGTAGTAGGGCATCCGCTTGAAGATTGCTTCACCTTTAAGAATTGGGTTGAGGACCAATATCAGCTTGGCAAATTCGCGTTGTCTGACAACTGGAGGGTAGTGCCGCCACAAAAGCACGAACCCG
Source organism: Agapanthus africanus (assembly GCA_030015575.1). NCBI lineage: Eukaryota > Viridiplantae > Streptophyta > Magnoliopsida > Asparagales > Amaryllidaceae > Agapanthus > Agapanthus africanus. Next base: position 457,534,588 of record JASDDO010000012.1, on the reverse strand, counting down.
AAAACACAAGGATAGAACCAACTCCGCACTGGGATTGGCAGAAAATTCGCACTTGCCACGTGATAACAATATTAAAAGAAGAGTCCGAGGACATGAACAGCCTTCCTCGGTGCTTTGAAAACAGCAGCGATGAGGTAATCTCAGAATTTCCCCCAGCTCCAAAAGAACTAGAGGATGGAATACATACTACCGCAGATAACCTCAGGAAAATCGAGTTGGGGACGGTAAATGATCCGCGACCGACATTCGTCAGCGAGCTGCTGTCTGAAGAGAGGGTGGCTGCGTTAAAAGACGTCCTTGTGCAGCATAAAGATTGTTTCGCATGGAACTATTCCGAGATGCCAGGACTAGATCCAGAAGTCGCTGTACATAGACTAGCAATATCCCCAAACGTCAAACCAGTCAAACAGGCGCCGAGAAGAATGCGACTCGAGCTTGAGATGAGCATAAATACCGAAGTCAAAAAGTTAATCGACTCTGGCTTCATCCAGGAAGTTCAGTACCCTGAATAGATCGCCAACATCGTCCCAGTGATGAAGAAAAAAGGGACAGTGCGCATATGCGTAGACTTCCGGGATCTTAATAAAGCTTGCCCGAAGGATGATTTCCCAGTGCCAGTCACTGAACTAATGACAGACAATACATCCACTCATGAGGTTTTCTCCTTCATGGACGGCTCATCGGGGTATAACCAGATAAAAATGCATCTAGAAGACCAGAAGCACACAGCTTTCAGGACCCCTCTTGGTATATTTTGTTATAAAGTAATGCCCTTCGGTTTGAAGAACGCCGGTGCTACTTATCAGAGGGCCATGACAAAGATCTTCGACGACCTTATACACGAAATCGTCGAATGCTATATCGACGATCTCGTGGTTAAAAGCAGATCATACGAAGAACATCTCGAGCATTTGAAGACCGTGTTTCAACGCCTTCGACAATACAACTTGAAGATGAACCCGCTTAAGTGTGCATTCGGAGTTTCCTCGGGCAAATTCCTGGGATTCATCGTCCGGCACCGAGGTATTGAGATAGATCCATCAAAGATCAAGGCGATCATGGAAATGCCTCCGCCAAGGACTATCAAACAGCTGCGATCTCTCCAAGGGAAGCTCGCGTATATACGGCGATTTATAGCCAACCTTTCAGGAAAGTGCCGTCCTTATAGTCACCTGATGAAGAAGGGAACCCCATTCGTGTGGGATCAAAAATGCCAAGGCGTACTGGACGAGATCAAGCAATACCTGCAGAATCCGCCGGTGTTGGCTGCTCCGGTTAAGGGGAAGCCTCTCATTCTTTATACAACCGCCCTCGAAGGTTCCTTAGGCCCATTATGGGCACAAGAGAACGATCAAGGGAAAGAAAGAGCACTCTACTACTTAAGTCGAGTCCTGCTGGGGGCAGAAAGCAACTACTCTCCCATTGAAAAACACTGCCTGGCGTTGATCTTCGCAATAACAAAGCTTAGGCACTATGCGTTGGCGCACGAAGTCCGTCTTATTTCAAAAGTGGACCCTCTCAAATATCTAATGTCAAAAGCCATATTGACAGGGCGACTCGCTAAATGGGCCCTGTTCTTGATGGAATTTTCGATAACATATCAACCTCTCCGGGCAGTAAAAGGCCAGGCCATCGCCGACTTCCTTGTTGAGCATCCCATACCTGCCGATTCTCCCTTAAATTGCGATTTGCCAGACAGACATGCGTTTGACGCAATCGACAGTGGTGATACCCGTTGGGAGCTTTATTTCGATGGAGCATCTTCCATGAAAAAGCACAAACAAAGTACGCCAATGATCAAATCGGGGGTAGGACTCATCTTTGTGACTCCACAAGGAGGAATAATGCGCTTCGCCTTCTCCTTAACAGAGCCGAGAACGAATAATGAAGCTGAATATGAAGCTTTGATAGCAGGCCTCGAGATCGCCATTGACATGGGAATTGAAAGCCTCCTCATATATGGGGACTCTCAGCTAGTCGTCAGTCAAGTGAACGGCGATTACCAAACATGCAAACCGGAATTGGTAAAATACGGTGAAAAAGTGCAACAACTGCTAACACAAATTCCCTCCTATACTTTGGAAAGCATACCGCGCGCGGAAAACAGCAAAGCGGACGCACTAGCCAAACTTTCTAAAGAACTGGCTGACGAGAACCTCGATGACGTTAGAATCGTGATACAAAGCCGTCGAGTGCTCGCCCCAGCAGAAATACCTCCAGAATCATATAAAGAAAAGGGAGCAACTGAGAAGGCGACCCTACAAATAAAAGACCATGAGAAGACCGAAGACTGGAGAGAAGTCTTCATAGATTACTTCAAGTTCCACCGAATGCCTGAAGAAGCGTCCATAAGACATCAGCTCGTGAAACGAGCTCTGTCTTTCGCCTTCGTCAACGATACTCTATACAAGAGGTCATTCGATTCTCTGTGGCTGAGATGCCTAAGACCTGACGAAGCGAGAAGGGTCGTCCAAGAAGTTCACGATGGACTCTGCGGTTCCCATCAAGCAAGCCCTAAGATGAAGTTGAAGATAAAACGGATGGGCTACTACCGGCCCACGATGATGCAGGATTGCCTGGAATACGCGAGGCAATGTCATTCATGCCAAATTCATGGGGACTTCATCCATCAGCATCCCAATCCACTGCATCCAACAGTGGCTAGTTGGCCATTCGAAATGTGGGGAACTGACATAGTCGGCCCCATCGAACCAGCATCGTCCAAGGGACATCGTTTCATCTTGGCGACGACTGATTACTTCTCCAAATGGGCAGAGGCGGTACCGTTGAGGGAAGTGAAGACGGAGAACATCCTCCATTTCTTCAAAACGCATGTCATATACCGGTTTGGAACCCCGAGAAGGATCATCTCTGATAATGGGCCAGCCTACCGAAGTCATAAAATTAGCCGCTTCGCAAAGCAGCACAATATAGACTGGAGATATTCCTCAGTTTATAATCCGCGAGCTAACGGTCTAGCTGAGGCCTTCAACAAGACCTTGACGAAGATCATGAAGAAAACAGTGTCACGAAATAAGAGAGATTGGCACGAAAGATTGCAAGAGGCTCTTTGGGCGTATCGAACTACATTTAAAACGGCCACAAACACAACGCCCTACGCGTTGGTATTTGGGACGGAAGCAGTACTCCCTCTCGAGATAAAGCTACCCTCTCTACGAGTGGCAGTCCACTACGAACTGACAGACGAAGAAAATGCTCACCTTCGGTTTGAAGAGCTTGACGCCCTTGATGAAATCCGACTCCTAGCGCAGCAAAATCTGGAAGCTTATAAAGCAAAGATGACGTGCTCATATGAGAGACTGGCCCGAACAAGGACATTCCGTCAAGGCGAACTCGTGCTAGTGGTCAAAAGGCCTATGATCCCCAATCGCGCCAAGCGGGGAAAATTTGAGCCAAATTATGAAGGCCCGTACATCATAGATAAAGTTTACCAAGGTGGGGCCTATCTACTCATGGACATGCACGGTGAAAGGCCTTTCAGGCCAATAAACGGTCGCTTCCTAAAGAAATACTATGCTTAATGAGCCACAGCCTAGGTCAATGGTAGATGACGACGACTATGTCCGCTCGCTATCTTCCTAAACTCAAACTCTATCAGCAGTAGCCCGCCTTCTCAAGTGATGGACCGAAATGTCCTTAAACTAATAGCAGACTGAAACGTCTTTAAACTACTACCGCAGCATCTTTTAGGCTGACAAGATATAAAAAAAACATATAAAAATAAAATAAAATAAAAACGGTATGTCCATAAGCAAAAAGGGCACGGATGAAAACCCGAAAGGGCTCCGTGAGTAAAAACAGCAGGGCTGCCGGCGAGTGTTCGTGAAAACCCGAAAGGGCGCGACCTCGTAAAAAAAAAGGAAAAAGAAAATAAAAAAAAACGGTATGTCCATAAGCAAAATGGGCACGGATGAAAACCCGAAAGGGCTCCGTGAGTAAAAACAGCAGGACTACCGGCGAATGTTTGTGAAAACCCGAAAGGGCGCAACTTCTTTAAAGAACCCTTATAGAGTCCTCTCGACCTTGTAAGGAGAAACCACCTGCGTGAGATCCTTACGACTCACAAAGGAGCAACACACTTAGGGATCCCCACGATTCCTAAGGAGAAAATACACTTGCGAGATCCTCACGACTCGTAAGGCGAACTCTCTTATGAGACCCTCACGGCTCATAGGATTTGAAAGTCTTAAGTTACAGAGACCTAAACCTGTGCTTAAGCAAACCCCCACAAACTTCCAATATTGCCCTACAAGTGGCTCAGTATTGACCCTTGTATACAATCCACGGGCGCGAATAAACATTTTCCTAACTAAGTCCCATCTGAAACTAGGGATATGTTTGCATGGTAAACAACCCTTGTAAATCCTCTCGACTTACAAGGAGAAAGCCCTCCTGTAGGATCCTTACGACTTACGGAGAAACAAACACATAGGGATCCTCACGACTCCTAAGGAGAAAATACGCCTACAAGATCCTCACGACTTGTAGGGAGAAATACCTTCATGAGACCCTTACGGCTCATGAAGTCAAAAGCCTTAGCCGACAGGACCCTAACCCTGGTCGCTAAGCCTCCTTTGTTCGACAACGACAGAGGCAAATGATGATTCGCTCCTGGCAATATCCCAGTTGTAGCGGTGCTGATGCCGAAATCGGTGTCTAATTTTAGGTTTACAGCGAAAATCCAGTAGGCCGCACATGCATACGAAATAGCCGAAATGATTGGGCAACCCGTAATAAAAGGCAACGGGTAAAAATAAAACAAATAGCCGAAATGATTGGGCACCGCGAAAAATAGCCGAAATGATTGGGCAGTCGCGACCTTCGCGATATAAAAGCTGAAATGATAGAGCATCGCGGAAATAAAATAAAATAAAAAGAAGAAATGATAAAACTTTAGCCCTACAGTTAAGATCACATCGATCCCTGTATACAATCCAAGGGCGTAAACAAAGAATGAACCATACTTTCCCAGCGGATTCCGTCAGACGACGAACCCCAAACCTCAACGGTTCATTTCAACCGAAGAAGCCAGTAACTTCAGCAAAATTCCTCGACTCACGGATACAAACACTCCTTGACGAGAGCCTTCTAATCCGCATCGACCTGCAGAGCCACCAGTGCCTCCGTAGGAATCCTCGACTCGTTTCAAACCCCAAGGAAACAAATAATCCTTGGCGCTTGGGAAACAAATAATCCCTAGCAAAATTCCTCGACTCACGGATACAAACACTCCTTGACGAGAGCCTTCTGATCCGCGTCGACCCGCAGAGCCACCAGTGCCTCCGTAGGAATCCTCGACTCGTTTCAAACCCCAAGGAAACAAATAATCCTTGGCGCTTGGGAAACAAATAATCCCTAGCAAAATTCCTCGACTCACGGATACAAACACTCCTTGACGAGAGCCTTCTGATCCGCGTCGACCCGCAGAGCCACCAGTGCCTCCGTAGGAATCCTCGACTCGTTTCAAACCCCAAGGAAACAAATAATCCTTGGCGCTTGGGAAACAAATAATCCCTAGCAAAATTCCTCGACTCACGGATACAAACACTCCTTGACGAGAGCCTTCTGATCCGCATCGACCCGCAGAGCCACCAGTGCCTCCGTAGGAATCCTCGACTCGTTTCAAACCCCAAGGAAACAAATAATCCTTGGCGCTTGGGAAACAAATAATCCCTAGCAAACTCCTCGACTCACGGATACAAATACTCCGTGACGAGAGCCTCCCAACCCGCGTCAACTCGCAGAGCCACCACAGTCTCCGTGAGAGAATTCCCGTTTCGTTCCACCTTGCAAGATAAAGTCCCGGGTAGCAAGGATTAAAAAACTTGCTTCCTGGGCGATGGGTCCCTGCAAGTCAATCCAAAATGGTCTCTTGCATACTATTCACGGGTCCCACTCTCCAAAGTCGAGTTTCGACGAAGAGGGAAACAACCACTTACGGGTCCTCTCGACTCGTAAGAGGGAAAAATTCTCTTATAAAATCCTTACGACTTATAAGAGAAAACCACACTTAGGAATCCTTACGATTCCTAAGGAGAAAGTACACCTACGAGATCCTCTCGATCCATAGGGAGAAAAGTCTCTATGAGACCCTCACGGCCTATAGAGCTGAAAAGTCTTAGGCAGCAGATCTGAACCTGCGGCCTAAGCCATCGCTATTTCTTAAGAAGGTCAAGGATACTCGTCCTAATCATCCGTCAATCATGGTTACTAAGGTGGCATACTGATAATAAAAGAAAGAAAAGATGGAGAAATGACACAAGACATTGCAAAAATGTACATCTTTTATTCATAAATATTGATCGAGTACAGGATACATTGTGCTAAAGAATAAAAAATATATACATATACTTTACAAAGACAAATGATACAAGGAGAATTATTGGGAAGGAAGCGTCTTGCATAGATGTAGCAATTGCTCGCATATGTCCTTCCATGCCTTCTCTTGGTCAGCTACCACCGCCAGCTCTGCCTCCACTTGGGCTCGTTGCTGCAAGACCGACGCAAGCTGCTCCCTGACGACCTGATAGGCAGCTTCCCGACTTGGGATATCGCGCTCAGCTACGTCAAGCTTCCGCTTCAAGTTTAGCCCATGGGAGATGCGCTCCAAGAGGCCCTCAAAGATAGTCTTCACTTGGGCAGCATTTGCCTCAACCTCAGCGCGCAGATGGGCCGTTTCGTTCGAGGTCTTTTGGCATTCCCTTAGTCTTAAAGCTGCTTCTTGCTCCAAGTGGCGGGAGTGCGAAGTGCTTTGCTCGAGCCAAGTTGTGCGTTGGGTGCTCAGGGCTAAAACTTCGGGAGAAGGGCGCGTCAACTCCAGCCGGTATAGACAGGCCTCGATTTCCCTGCAGTGATTAACCCAAGATCCGACGACGCCTTCGTTATGAAAATTTACGAGCGCCGCCAACATTGGATTAACCTCCACAGCGAAATCTACGGCAGAAGGGAGAGCGTCCATGTTGAGCTCTTCGATATACCCGCTCAGCATGCCCAAACTCATCACAGCACCCTTTGAAGACGGGCGTTTCAAGAAAGGGCCTGCCGGTGGAAGGACGCAAGACTCAAAAGGGACCGGAGCCGGAACAATAGCTGCAAAACAAAACATGGTTAAATGATGGTTCAAGAGATGTTTAAGGGTTACCAAAAAGGGGAATTTGCTATACCAGCGGCAACAGACGGCAAAGCCGGAAGGGCCGGTAGCACGGCAGGTCTTGCATCCCCTCCTTCGATTTGCGGCACTGCAATAAAGAAAAGGAAAAGTCAGAAATCATTCAATTGCTAGAAAAAAGGGGATGAACAAAGATATTGTAGTGAACGTACACTCACCAGCGCCACTAGAGCGAGAAGCAAGTTCGGATGGGAAGGAGAAGTGTGGGAGCAACACTTGATATAGATGATCAAAGAGCACTCCTGAAGAGATGCGGTGGTATGGCGTTAGTCCATGAACTACACGTTTAAAAGATTAACTTGTGAGTCGCAAATCCATACCTTCCAACATCCGCGATGGCACGAGGGAAGACGGGGAAGTGACCACCGCCAAAGCAGTAGTCGATGGTGCTCCTTCAATCAATGGAGCGTCGGCACTGGCCACACCTGCAAAGACAAGCTTGTTAGAAGAGATCGCAAGATATATAAAAAAGGGGGGAAACGATAGTAACCTGAAACTTACCCGACGAACTGCCAGCCGAGACTGAGGCAATTCCTTCCTCCATTGACATCAGGCCACCACCCGTAGCCTCGTCACCCGACTCAATAGGGACCGTTGTTACACTTGCAGGCCCTGGAGAAAGCGGGGGAATATAGGCGGAGAGGGTCATGATTGGAGCATTGCCAGATTCCTGAGAAAGAGCAGCTGGCTCGTCCTCAGGAATCGTAGCAACCTCAGCCGCTACTCCTACGGATCCTGCGGTCACGGTTGTCCCATCCACCGTCACCGCGAGGTCTCCAGCCTCGGGCGCTTCGCCTTCTACCGCCTTCGCCTCGGTTAAGACAATCATCTCATCTACCGCCACGTCAGGAGCGGTATCAATGACCCTCTCGGCGGCGGACTCCTCAACCTCTGTAACAGATCCCGTGGCCCCAATGTCGCGCCTCACTGTCGGCTCAGGTTCGGCAGGCGCCGCTTCCGCCGTTTCCTGGGGTCCAACGGTCTCCGCCTCTCCCTCAGTCGGGCTTGGCCCTGAAAGATGGAACGCGTATGAGCCAATAGCTAGATAATTCTTACAACAAGGTTCTGGAAGAAGTGTTACCTGAAGAGGACTTATCGTTCGCACTCCGAGCCGTGCGCACCACTTGCCTATAAGCAGTAGACAGGGCGGCAGGGGCCTCTTCAGAAGGAGTGTCGGCACGAGGAATAGTGCTAGGGCCCGCTCCTGTGGCCAAAGCAGCTCTGCTCGCCTCTGCTTCGGAAGAAGTGTCAGCGCGAGGAATGGTACTAGGACCCGCTCCCGCAGCCAAAGCAGCTCTACGCGCCTTTGCTGCACGCCTCAACCGCTTCCGCTCCTCCCGAGCCGTTGAGACGGATGCCACTAGAGCTTTCCTGAGTGAGGCTTCCTCGTCCGTATATAGGGATGCCTCTAGATTCTTCAAGGCATCCCTCATCGTCTTGTCAAGCCGGGGCTCTTGTGGCAACTTCGATGAAGCTGGGACTTCAGTAACAGGCTCAGGAAGGATCCCAGCGTCAACTGATATAACCTCTGCAAAGAAACAAAAGAAGGTTAGGTTGACCATCAGAGAAGATGACAAACTTTCATTACGAAAAGGAAAAGGGTAGGACATACCAACGCCTGCCGGGACACGCTTCTTCTCCTCCTCCTGGAAGGTCTTCAAAGAGGCAGCAATGGCCTCTTCAGTAGAAATGCCTGTTGAGAACGAAGCAAATATTAGCTAAAGATAGTAATAAAAATGCAGTAAAATGAAAAATAAAGCGTCTGATGATTACCAGACTCAGCGAGTTTGCTTAACATTGCTTCAAGCCTCGCCGATCGCTCCGAAGCTGCAATGGCGGCAGCTAAATTGGTGTCCTCAGGGTCCACCACAAAGCCCTCATTGCTGCCATACTCACATATGGCCTCGGCAAGAGGAGCCGCAGGCTCTAAGTTAAGGATCGCGTCGAGGGATAGGGCGGACTTCTTCTTCTTTTGTCCACCAGATTTAGATCCACCCGGAGCGGATTTGCGCTTGGCAGTCACTTTAGGGCGGCGAGTCCCGATCTCTGCCCTTCCGCCAGACCCTGGTGATACCACATTAACCGTCTTCGTGGGAGCACGGGGCGCCGGCGGTACATCCACCGTAGTGGGCAATGGCAATCCACGCGGGGGGCCAACACGCGTGGTCGGTCAGCTCCGGCATCTTTTATCGGGGGGACGACCTGGATCCTGGGCTGCAAGGGAGCCTTACGATCACCGCCAGGAGGCGCAGCCCTACGGTCGACCAGCAGGCGTTTCTCCATTAAGATGATTGGACCCATAGCATGCGCATACCAGGCTACATACGGATGGATTATTTTAGGGGCACAGCTGGGCTCACTGATAAAAAAATAGGAGCCTGTATTGAGCCGGATGAAATGATGCATCGCATTCCTTACCCCCTCTGGGCCGACCGCGGGTGTTTCCAGAAAGGCTTCCAACGGGATCCCTTGATTGTAACTCGATTGTCGGGCAAATCGATGCGGGTTATACCTCATAAAGAGAGCCGTCTCATTCTGCCTAAATACTAGGTAGCCCGGCCGAATGGAGTAAAGGTGGAGGATTTCCCGAGCCTTCAGTACAGAAACCCCGCCCTTAAAGTCATCACGCAGCGACACCACTGACTTAGTAGTCTCGGAACCTATGGTGATGACCTTATCCACAAAAGAGGTCTTCGCTCCGACTAGATGTGAACGCAGGAGCAGTCCCCTAGACTCCCGCGGAGGTGCAACCACAATTGAAGCCCCGACCAACCGCATGATTCTTGGGAGTTTGAATTTCTCAAAGAACGGAGGAGTCTTATGGGCACCAAACACCCCTCGCACATGCAGCTCCATCCAAGAAGTGAAGTAGTGCATCGGGAAGTTAGCAGGTTGTACCCCAGGCTCATTGGCGTCCGCCGCTACGCTAAGTCCATTGTAGAGGTAAGCCAGCCCGGCGATCCCTACTGATAACTGTAAGCCAGCCGCCATTCGATGCGCCGGGTAAAAGACAGAGGACCGCATGAGGCGTGGGTGCATGGGAAGCGCGAAGCTGCATAGCCATAGACCCTAGAACCCTATGAAAAAAGTCTCCTCGTCCATGCCAGGAACGGCGATCTCTGAGAAAGGGACGCTGGCAGTGCCGGGGAGATAAAAATCCCGCTGCTCATTTTTCGATGAAGGTCGGCGGTCCAAGCCGAAACCAAAGGGGTCAGCAAGCTGAGCAAACTTCTCGCCCTGCTCTGATAGGAACTCCGGGCGGATAAAGCGAGCAATGAAATCCGCGAAACTGACGTCCCGGTCGCCCGATTCCAAATGGAGTTCCTCATAAATCTCCAACACCTTCACCAAGCCCGGGTGCTGATGCTGTATGGAATTTTCCGGAGTTAAGTCGAATACAAGCTGCTTGGTGGCAAAGACGTACTCGTCAGGAGGAAGCAGCGCCTCGTAGTGCTCCCCCCTCACTGGTAGACCTGAAATCTCAACAAATTCTTCCAAAGAGATGGAGATTTCCCTATCCGCTGTCAAGAAGGTGTGGGTGGGGATATTCCATTGTTCAATAAAGGCCTTTATCCACCACGTCGGAGGAGAGGGATACTCGAAGAGCGAGACGTAGACAGCGGAGTATAAGCCAATCTTCGTCAGGTGAGCCCTTTTCGTCGCCAAAATGTAACGGGCCCATTGCAAATATCCGGCAAGCGGCCGCGGGATCAATCCAATATTATACGCTTGTCCCCAAGGGCGTGCTTCACCCTGACAGATTCGCCTCCCCAAGATATCTATAGCCGGCGGCGGCTGCACCGGAATGGCACCAATTGCAGGTTGAAGGAGGTCGTCGGAATTCCAATTCTTAACCTCCACGGCATACTCCACCGGGGGCTTGTCCGCATAAGGGATCGTAACTATGGGCTTAGAGGGTGAAGCGGAGCTGAAGCTGCGGCGGCCTTAGATGATTTGGCTGTACCACCTTCCCCACAGGTGAAGTCTCTTGCACTCAGGATCGTGATCTTTAATCAAGGCGAACACCACCCGGTCCACTGGTGAATGTGGGAACCCTCCTTCTGAGCGAACGAAAGGGAAAGACAAATCTTCAGACATGTTCCCTGTAGAAAAGGAAAAATATATATAACCGTTAGTGCTCCAATGCTTCACATTTCAAAGTCCTACATCACACTACAATGCAGTGGGTAGGGGACCAAAAGGGGACCCACAAAATCAAGATGACGGCGCATCATTTGATAAGACAGTCCCATCATTGGATGAGACTGTCAGTCAATAACAGAGACCCCCAAGAGAATATCCTCATTGGGGGGGAATCCCTAGAGACAAGGAGAAAATCTCCTCTTTTTAGAGCAAAGCTCTGTCACAGAGTGACATTTGTCAAACTCTGGTCTCAAAGGAATAAAACTTCTTAAAAAGAGCCTAGCTTTGTAGTAGTAATGAAAAATTATAACTCCTAAGAATTAAAATTTTTGGGATCTTAAAGATCCATGAAAACTTTTAGGAGTTCTCTATTTGATCTATGAGCAGGGCTCTGTTCATGGGTTAAAACCCAGGAACAAGATCTCTGTAATTTTTTTAAGAGCAAGGCTCTGTGGATGAAACCCCAAAGGGGTCTTCTTTAGATCAAAGATCTATGAGAGCAAGGCTCTGTTGAAGAAACCCCAAAGGGGTTTTCTTTAGATCAAAGATCTATAAGAGCAAGGCTCTGTTAATTAAAATTAATTTAAATTTTTACCTAGAGTGATTCTAAGTTCTGAACTTCAAAGTTCTTGGGAAGAAGCAAGAGCAAAGCTCTAAGAGTTTTTTAAGCAAGAGCAAGGCTCTGAATTAAAGTTCTTGAAACGGTAAAAATTTTTAAGGACCAAGGGTCCCATTTATAGACGCCTGCGTCTCTTCACCTGACCTCTATGATCCAATGGTCGGGATCTTGCCACCGCTGCACTCACGTGCGCGCCACGTGAGCGCAACGGTGGGGGGGCATTTGTTCCCCCAATCAGAGCAAGGCTCTGTTTGAATTTTGAAAGTTCAAAATTTTGAAGCAACGCTTCAGATCCCGTGCGCTGCGCGCAATTTGCCACGTGTCAGAAGTTGACTCGGAAGCACAACGCCCAAGGCAGTGCGTCCAATCAGAGCAAGGCTCTTTAAAAAGCAAAGGCAACGCTCAACTGCGCAAGCGCACCGCTGCGCGACACGTGTGTGCGCAATTGCGCAAACGCTGTTGCGCAAGTGCACCACGGCGCGCCACGTGTCTGCGCAGTTGCGCAAGCACAACTGCGCAAGCGCACCGCTGCGCGACGCGTGTCTGCGCAGTTGCGCAAACGCTGTTGCGCAAGTGCACCACAGCTCGCCACGTGTCTGCGCAGTTGCGCAAGCACAACTGCGCAAGCGTACCGCTGCGCGACACGTGTCTGCGCAGTTGCGCAAACATTGTTGCGCAAGTGCACCGTTGAGCGACACGTGTCTGCGCAGTTGCGCAAGCTCAGTTGCGAAAGCGCCTTACTGAGCGACACGTGTCACGCGCTGGTGAGTTGCGCACCAACAGAATGAAGATTTAAGAAAATCTTTTCTGTTCTTGTTAAAACAAGAAGATTTCTTCTGTAAAACAGGGACCTTTGGATCAAAAGATCCAACGGTGGGGAAAATTCCCCGAATCACTCAGAAAAGATCTTTTTTTTAACAAATTTAACTGATCTTTGAGCACTGTAAAAAGGACCCTAAACCCCATTTCAAAGAGATAGACATTTTTTGGATAAAAAAAAAGAGAGAAGAAAACTCTTAAGAATTTCTGGAGAACACAAAAAAAAGGTAAAAACCTTTGAGATAAGAGAAAATTCTCTTAAAGAATAGATCATTGATCTAGAAAACAAGATCAGTGATCTTCAATAAATAGATAAATAAATAAATAAAAATAATAAAAATAGTGCCTTGCACTTGCTATGAACTTCTGGTTCTCTGAAACAGAAAGAAAGAAAAGATTTCTTTCTTTTCTTTGATCTAAATTTAGATCAAGAAATTAAAACTGCTCTGCACTTCTTTTCCTGAATCTAAAAGATTCTTGGTGCTTTGCACAAATGCAATGCATTATTTGAAGGGCTAGGCCCAAATCAAAAGGACCTAGCAGGTCAAAATAAATTGCAAAGCAATAAAAGGGCTGGGCCCAAATAAAATTGATGCTCTGCATCCTTTTTGGGCAAAGCCCAAATAAAAGCAAAAGAAATGCAAAAGCAATGGACTTAGCCCAATCGTGGCCGTAAGTCCTTAAATCAAATTGACTGAGCAAAATGGCTCTCCTAAACCAATCTGCATCCGGTTCGAGGGTACATCTCCGAATTCCTTTGACATCCATCGTTGTAATTCCTCAACGATGTCAAAGAGGTGACGAGTCCCAACGACCACACACCCATACGGACTGCGGGGTCCTTAAACTCGTGGACCGAAACGTCCTTAAACTAATATCGGACCGAAACGTCCTTAAACTAATATCGAACCGAAACGTCCTTAAACTAATACCGGACCGAGACGTCCCTAAACAAATATCGGACCGAGACGTCCTTAAACTAATAATGGACCACCACGTCCCTAAACTGGCGATGGACCACCACGTCCTTAAACCGGCGATAGACCGCCATGTCCTTAAACTGGCACAATAGGGCCCAAACGCTCTTTTGTCGGATCTAAACGGTCCCGTCTAAGTTGATCTTAGCCCCAAATACGGCTAACGTATCCTTAGACAATTAAATAAACGATAAAACCCCAAATCAACCTTGGTTCAAGGGCACATCTCTGAACTCCTCTGACATCTGTCGTTGTAATCCCTCAACGACGTCAGAGAGGTGACGAGTCCCGACGGCCAGATATTAAATCAGTCACTACGTCAAGTCGATCTTAGTCCAAAACAGGATTAACGTATTCTTGACGAACGTTTAAGTTGATCTTAGCCGCAACGCGATTAATGTATCCTTAAACTAAGACACCAAACCCAAATCTAAGTAAACACGGATTTGGACTAATCCACGTCCTACGGGCGACGGCATTACTCAGTCTCCGTATACAATCCACGGGCAACCACAAACAAAACAAACACCCACGACACGAAGTGAAATTCTGGAGAAGGAGAAAGTTGTTACCGCGATGCGGTGGCGTAATTAACTGCAGGCGCTTGCGCCTGCAGGGAAGAGCGTCCCCACAATCAAAAACCCCTCACTCCGAGGGGGAATCTGACGAAGTCTGCTATATCGGCCGCATCCGTCTAAACCTCCGATACACGGTGCAATAAATCAACTCGGCATGTCCGGAGAGTTAGATGGATAAAACCAAATAGCATCTGCCCCGAATCTCAGGCAAGACGCAAAGTCTAGGCCGCCGTTCGGAGGGGAACAGGTACTTCTTTACGGCATCCGGCTACACTTCCATCCAGGAAAGCTCAGATCTCGCTGGAAAGGGCCGTATTTTGTGCGGAATGTGTATCCGCAGGACGCTGTGGATTTGGAGAATCCAGAGGACGGTTCATTTTTCAAAGTAAATGGACACCGACTTAAACCGTTCCTTAGCGCCGAACCAACAGAGGAGCTCCTGGTCTTAAAGGAGCCGGTTTACCCTGCATAATTTCCTCTGCCTACCACCAAACTTCGGTTATCCAGCCAAGAACAGTGGACACTGTTCCAAATAAGTTTGGGGGTATGTATATACCATTTGGTATATATTTGTGGATATTCTTTTTCTTTTTCTTTTCTTTGAAAACAAAAACAAAAAATTTGTGTATCACTAACCGACAATTTTGACCCTTCAAATGATCTCTTCATGCAATGACAGTGAGGACACTGTCCAGTTTAAGTTTAAGGGTACGCTCGGTACGCATTTCTTACCTTCGCATTCATATGTATATTTTGCATCTGCATTTTAAAATCCATAAAATCCATAAAAATCTGAAAATTTTCTAAAAATATAAAAACTTTTCTGTCAAGTTAGCTAGTGGGAGAACTCTGATTCAACATTTCGACGGTTTTGTTTGATAAAATAAAAATAACTAAATCTTATTTTTAGATTTTGAAAACCTGAAAGATAACTCTCCTTTGAAGTTAACTATAGCTGATATACGTCTTTACATCACACTACACGTGTCGTGAGTTTTTGGGAATTAGATGACAAGTCTTTTATGTCGAAAAACTTTTAAATGGATCAATGATTTTCTGAGGATCAAATGGGTTTGTTCTGAAATAAGTAATATCAAGAATAGTTTATGAAGTGAGTGAATATGAAGGAATGTTATTGATGCCTTAATTAGAACTAAGTCTGAAAAATAACCCATCTGAAACTTGATTGGAATGATTACACACCGAACCCACTAAACACGTCTTTTATCCAAAAAATAATTGAACTGCCGGTTATATCTCCGTTCGTATTAAATCATCATGATTTTCATGCCAAACTGTCTTTTGTTTTTGGACCTAGGTAACTTGAGTAATTAAGTCCGCTGGGGTGTTTCTACACCTAATGCCCTAAAACCAACTGGTTTGGGTGCATTGGCCCAAAGCTCGCTAAGAAGCCTAGAAAGTCCAGATTAAAACAAAGTCAAGCAAGTGTTCTCTCCGAGTTAAAATTCCTAACCGTTCTTTGTGTGAGAATAATCTTGATAAAAGACAGGCTTTTATAAAAATTTTAGCGGAGATATGAAGGTTTTATTCTATGATAAAGACTATTGCACGTTCACAGAGGTGTGTATGAAATGAAAACAAGAAAAAGTTGGAGTGAAAAATAAGACCTGGTTTCCTGTTAAGGAAGATAGAAATTCTAAAGTTGAAACTTTACTGGAAAACGAAAAAAAAATGCTTAACTCTTTATAAAACTTATGTGATCCTTTCAAAAATTTTATCTGGGCTTTATTGTGTGACATGATGACGTAAATCGATCCTTCTGGAAACTTAACGACACTATTTGCACTGCACGTAAAGACATATAAAATCTGTAGTTAAATAAGAAGCGAGGTGTGAAAAATAAAGGTTCGATAGTCTAGACTTAGGATAATAGAATTGTTATTTTCTGAAACAAAACTTTAGGGTTTGAATCATAGTTATTTTGCAAAACTAGCTTGACCGGATTTTGTGGGTAGTATCCGCTGAAAACCCTCAGGAGACAACACTCCTCCTACTAGGGACACCTAGAGGTTTAACGGCTTGTTGCACATGCTCAGTGCAATCGCGTTCCCTGCGAAAGTGAGGTTAGGAAAATTTTTGTGAATAAATTGGCTTTGCTCAGGACGAGCAAATGATAAGTTTGGGGGTATTTGTTCATATCAGGTTTTTGCAATTTTATACCGCCCAATTTTTATCAGATTGCTTATCGGTAGGTACTCTTGAGCTGTGTTTGCTAGTCAATTACAGGATACAGGTTCTCGGCTCTAAACGGTGAAATTCATGGAAAAACACGATAAAATCCGGATTACTGCCAACCACAGATAAAACACGGGTCTCCGCTCTCTATCCGTCTGTTGCCACACACCAGTTTAAGAGACAAAATGGCAAATCAATGTCACTTTCATGCACAAGGCTCAATGGCAACACAAGATCCAAGAAATCTACGCGGAGCTCGAGGAAATCATGGCAAAAGATCCACTTTCAATCACCTTTTGATCAACAGAAATTCTGGAAGAAATATGGAAAGTTTATCAGAAAAATCATATGCCAAACTGCAGTGAAAAGCAAACCAGGACAACCCACAAAACCCGAGGAGCCAACTCCTCTAAATGGCCGCGGAACCGCGGCCAATAGGGGGTCTAGGCCGCGGTTCCGCGGCCATATGGTGGCGGCAATTGACTATTTTTCAGGGGGTGTTTGGTCTTTTTACATGGGTCCAGAATGTTGCTCTAGAATTTCTGTTGCCTGCCTATAAATAGTCCAGAACTTGCCAAAGCCAAGGGTGCTTAATCTTGTATTTTTTCTAGGTTTTAGAATACTTTTTCTTCTTCCTCTTCTCATCTCTTCTCCATTGAAAAACTTATAGTGAGCTTTTGTGAGTGAAGAATGATGAATAAAGAAGTTCATTTTATTATTATGCTTGTCTTGTTCTCTTATTATTGCTTGTAATTTTCATTTGTTAACTTAGTTGTTGTTATTTCTTGTTGTTTCTTTCTTTTCTCTTTTCCTTTATCCTTAAAACAACCATGATGCTTACGCTTGATCCTTGCCAAGGTGAGGTCGCAAATAGCTAGTTGTTATCTTCTAATCTCTTTCTTTCTATCTTCCTCTTTTATTTTCTTTTCTTTTCGTTATGATGTGTGAGTAGTTTCCATACTTGTTAGGGTAGGATAAGGGAAGTTTGAGAGAAGGAAATCTCTCTCACTCTTTCCTTGCCCAACATCTTAAATCGACTCCCGTTAATTGAACCACAATCCGCTCCTTACGGCACCCTATCCTACATGATAGCGGTGATTCCGTAGTGAGACCGGTTGTGGTTGAATTAACTGGAGGTTATGGCTAAGAGCCAATAACGGACGGACAAGCACCAAAAGGAAGAACTTATGCGTTGGAAAGCCTAGCTTATACTCGCAAGTTCCTTCCTAGTCGTGCTAATCCCCGTTGTTGCCGATTACCGTAACACCGATATTAAGAGTGGCTACGAAAGAGGTGAGCGACTCCTAACTCAAACTAACATAATCCTAACCCTAACAAGCTCTCTTTACATATCATTTTAACACTTAATTATTCATAACAAAATCTAGAAAACTGGACTTAACTCGTTAAAGCACTTAGAAAAAGATTCACATCTCCCTGCGGACGACCCGTACTCAACCGGCTAGCTACAAGCGAAACCGTTTTGATTGCGGTAATTAACTAAACTTGAACACACATAATCCCTACCAATCAACTGTGTGCCTCCTTCATAAGCTCTTCACGAATATCTCCCTTTGGCACACACAAACGGGTACCAAACCTCAACGAACCATCTTCGGGGATTAATAAATCTGTTCGTAGTCCGGCTTCAACCTGTCCTCGAAACTTTTGCAGTATAGGGTCCTGCGATTGTGCTGCTTTAATATTCTCGATCAATGATGACTATACTTGCATCTGCATCAACTGTCCCGTAGAATGCGATAGCACAACCTCCAAGTCAAATCTTCGAAAATCTTCAACGATCTCCTTCTGCGTAGTTAACACCTGAATTGTTGGTAACCGACTAAGCGCATCCAGCACGACGTTAACCTTCCCCAGATGGTACTTAAGATCAAGATCGTAGTCAGCCATCAGCTCCAACCATCTACGCTGCCTCATATTAAGCTCCTTCTGTGTGAACACATACTTCAAGCTCTTATGATCAGTAAAAACTTTGACCCATTCGCCCAGAAGGTAGTGTCTCCAAAGCTTCAAAGCGAAAGTCACAGCCGCAAGTTCCAAGTCATGAGTTGGGTAATTCTTCTCATGGGTCTTCAACTGTCTCAATGCGTATGCTACAACCTTCCCATGCTGCATCAAAACACATCCCAATTCTTTCCCAGATGCGTCGCTGTGAATCACCAATCCTCCGGAATTGTCTGGCACGGTCAGAATAGGGGCGGTTATCAACTTCTGCTTCAACGTCTCGAAAGCTAACGCACACTTATCCGTCCGTACAAAAGTTACCTCCTTGCGCGTAAGCTTGGTTAACGGCTCCGCCAGACGAGCAAAGTTCTCCACAAATCTTCTGTAATACCCGGCGAGTCCAAGAAAGCTTCTTCACTCCGCAACATTCTTTGGAATCGGCCAATCACGAACTGCTGCAATCTTTTCTGGATCGACGGCAATTCCATTGCCAGACACAACATGCCCCAAAACTTTACTTCCTCCAGCCAAAACTCGCACTTGCTCATCTTCGCATATAACTTCTCATGTCTCAACGTCCGCTGTGCGATCTTCAAATGCTCAGAATGTTCCTCAAAACTCTTCGAATAAACCAGAATATCGTCAATAAAAAAACCCACGATAAATTGGTCCAAGAACGGTGAATAGATTCGGTTCCTCAAGTCCCTGAATACTGCCAGCGCATTCGTTACTCCGAAGGGCATCACTAAGTACTCGTAATATCCATACCGAGTTCGGAACGCCTTCTTGCAAATATCTTCTGTTTTCACTCGGACCTGATGATATCCGGATCGCAAATCCAGCTTCGAGAATACCCTCGCGCCACTAAGCTGCTCGAAAATTTCGCCAATGCGAGGGATCGGGTACTTGTTCTTATTAGTCACCCGGTTTAATTCTCGATAGTCGATGCACATCCTTCTTATGCCATCCTTCTTCTTTACTAGAAGAACTGGAGCTTCCCTAGGCGAATTACTGCTTCGAATCCAACCTTTCTCAAGCAATCCAGCAACCTGTTTCTTGACTTCTTCTAATTCTATTGGCGCCATTGGACTATACGCTTCGGATACTGGCGCTGCCCCAGGAATAAGATCAATTGCGAACTCCACGTCTCGCTTAGGCGGTAAACCCGATATATCTTCGAACACGTCCATAAAATCACGAACAACAGCCGGCTCTTCACTTTCATCACTTCCATTGATGCAAGAATATTATTTGTCGGCCTAGCCCTAAACTCGACTGGCCCGACAGAAAAACTCCTCTTCATCCCAGATAAACTCTGCTGCTCTCGGCTGCCGCAAGTACTTGTAAGAAAGTGGTCAAACCCAGGGAGACAATCTGCCTCTGGATGTCCACGTCCAGGCTGCGCATGAATCTCCGCGCCCTGTCTGCATCGTTGGCAACTAAAGGTCCAGCGAAACTACTGAGTCTCGTCCATTCTGCTGCATGCACATCTACAGGTGCTCCCTTCTGCTTTAGTCCGATGAACTTCTCTTCCATTTCCTCCCGTGCAGTCCGCGGGAAGAACTTCTCCAGGAAACTCTTCGAAAAATCCGCCCACTTGATCGGCTTGGGCAAACGGTTCTCTTCTACAAGCCACCATTCTCGGGCGTAATCCACTAACTGAATGCGTACCACATCAACTCTTTCTCATCTGGAATCTGTGCCGCAATAAGCAAATTCTCTGTGTCAACTAGCCACTGCTCTGTTGGCAACGGCTCCACCAATCCAGTAAATGTATACGGACCCAAACGTCTGAAATCTGCTACTGTCCCTACTCGGTCAACTGGCTTAGCTCCAACATTGTTCACAGACTGCTGAACGATCTGCAAACCTTCCTGAAACGAGTCCGCTTGCTGCTGGAGCAGCTCGGTCTGTTTCTTTTGATTCTCCAGCATTCCCCTTATCACTCCAAGCATGGCGGCTTCGTCCACACGCCTTGGTACGTCTTCAAATTCTTACCGGCCATATTCCTGAACTCAAAACACCCAACATTAGCATGATGATAGATTCTGAATATAGATCAAGGCTAGAACTCCAAGATACTTAAATAGAGTGCCGCATTGTAACTATGCCGCGGTATCATAGCCACAATTACATAACTCTACCCAAGTCGCCTAAGTCCTAGAGATAACAAGGAATCAGGTTTCGAGTCGATATGCAAAAGAAGTTTGCACATCGTAAAAGATATAATCAGGAAGAATGTGATTCAAGAATGGTAAACGGTAAGGTGGCAGGACATGTTTCCTAAACACGGGTATTCTGATTCGTGTATTGGGTACAACACCCAACTACAAAAGAATCAACCCGACTATCCTATGTCTCTGATACCAAAAGAACCATGTCACGCCCCGCTTCCAAAAGTACGCTAAAGTGGGCACGTAACATAGCCAACCATGCTACCTGTGGATAGGAAAAATCCTTCCACAGTCACATTACAGCTGTAGAGATATCAAGAACAGGAAAGTAAACTAACTACCTAGTACATGTCCATAAGCCAGAGTAAAAGTATCAAGAGATAACAATATGCGGAAGCCAAAAGATACAATAAATGAAACACCTGGAGTGAAACTACGTACCGACAGGAACCTCACCGCTCGTCTAACAGCGGCAAAAGTCCTAATCAGTCTGCAGCAAGGTAGAAGAATCTGGGCCATGCAAAACCCAGACGTCAGCGCGTCAAGTCATCAAGTAATAACATAGTAAACATGCAATGCGAATATAAACTTGAATAAAGCAAGGGTAACAATAATATAAATCAGAGCAGTACAGGGTAGTGTGCAGTGGGTAAACTGGATTGTTCTATCAGGTTCTCTGTTCTAAAGTCTTTGAAACCAAATTGTTGAATTATCGATGTAACTCAATAGTATCCCGTACATACCCGGGACCACGGCCACAATATTCTCAGCTGCAGCCGAGACATGCCGCTAGGCACAAAACAGGAATGTGTGCACTCGATAGTATCCCGTACATACCCGGGACCACGACCACAATATTCTCGGCTGAAACCGAGACATGCCGTTAGGCACAAAACAGGACTGTGTACACTCAATACAGGTAGTGAACTGTCGAGTTACAAGTCAGATTTCACCTTTGATTTCCCCATACCCCCAAGTTATATGTGTATGTCAAGTCAGGTACCCAGTAATCAAGAAACTATTGCCAACATAGGATCAGGTAAACAGGTTTATCTGGATAGACAACAGGAACGGTCCATGAGGACTACATGTTATGTTTGTTGGCATTAGACACAAAATCTGGTAACAGGTAAAGCCATGGTACATCAGGTCAAGCCAGGTAATGTATAAAGGTGTCATGTCATGTCAAGAGTGTACGGTACCATGTCATGTCAAGTAGGAAGTGTAACAGGTCATGTCAGGAAGCACAAGATGTCATGTGGGTGCTCATAATCAAACTAACATAAGCATGTGTATAAATAAACAAGCATGAGTACTATCAGAACAATAAACTGGAACATATAATATGATATGCAAATAGATATAATTTCAAGGATATGGATGCACAGTTATCGATTAGGGTTACATTTATAGTTCCAATATTAATTTGGATGCAATTTATTAAACATAGAGTGTTAATATCACATTATTATGTAGTAATGTGATCTATGGATGCAATTATATGTATCTTAAAGGTGATGGATGCAAACGGGTATCCGAAAAGTTATAAAACTATAAAATGGTAATGTGGGAAGTACAACTAAGCAATATGTGATATAAATATTGATATAATAATATTAATATGGATAGCATATTCAAAGCGATTAATAACTATAAAAATGGTATTGATTAACCATGCACAAGAAAGTTCCGTTCAGAAATTCAGCGTCACCCTAATTTGTAAAATAGCTTAAAAATAACAAACTTTCTCCAAAAGGCATGTGTCTTATACCAAAACAAAGATAATTCAATAAGGTTTTCAGTTTTATAAGTATAAGCATCTCAGGTTATCCCTACAAAATGTTATGAACATTCGAAGTTGAAACTTTGCTGCTGGAATTTCCCTGGACAGCAGTTTGGAGACATTTTCATTTGCATTTTACGTTATTTAAATAATTTATTTTGCAAGTAAATATTTTATAGAGTTATAGTATTCTGAGTTAGCTTCGTAACGAACTAAAGAACGTATACTAATGATTTTTCTATGATTTATAATGAATTTTATAAGGTAGGGTGTACAGTAAATTTCAGATTTGTCGTATTCGCTTTTTCAACCACGTTTCATTTGTAAACTATAATATTTTCAAATATATAATATTATAAAATGCAGATTATAAACTAATTAAAGATAATAATAAGAAATATTACGACGATATATATTTTAATTGATATGGATGCAGTATAATGTAATCTAGTATGTCACAAGATAAGTTTTCATGATCTAGATTTAATATGATATAAACGGATGCAAACGGAATATCGAAACGTTATAAAATTAAACATGGGACACTAGATTTAAACTATAGGTATGGTATTTATTTAAATAGGTATAAAATGAATTATATAGCATGTAGCAAGATTAACTTGCCTCGATGGGTCGCGAATCGGGAAAACGGAACGTTAACCGTCGGCGGGGAAAACTCGCGATGGGCGCACGGTTCATGGAATGAACCCAAACGACGAACAAAGGAACCACACGGGTCGGGGTACCTCGCTGGAACGTCGCGAAGCATCACCTGCACGATGGAATTCCGGCAACAAAAGAACAGTTAAAAAAAATGAGAAACGAGACATGAAGCAAGAAGAGAAAGAATGATAAAGAGAAATACGAGAGAATATATGAGAGAGAGAGAGAAAAAGTGGAGAGAGAGAGCGCGAGAGAGAGAAGAGGGAGAGAGAGAAAGTGGAGAGATAGAGAGAGAGCGAGAGAGAGAGAAGTGGGGCCCACGGGGTTAAAGGGGAGGTTGCGATTGGCTGAGAGAATAAATTGAGAAGGATATAAAAGATTGTAAAAATATTATATGGTTAACTAAATTATATATGATGGTTTAAATATATTAAAATCTGGGATTTTGGCGCAAAGTAAAACATTTCCAAATCGCGCCCGGGTCGGGTCCAAAAATTTGAAATTGAAATAATAGAATTTTAGGCGGGATCCAAAATTTAAAATGAAGTGTTTTATGATCAAAAAGCATACCCCAAAACGGACACACGTACGTGCACGTAGCCGTCCAAACTCGCCCGTTTCACTGAACGGGACGAGAACACGATGCACGGACGCTACAACAGGGTTAGGTGTATCAAGCAGGCCAAGATGAATATTTTTAATTTTATTTTAGATGCCAAAAATTGTTATATGCAGAAATTAATTTCCGGGTAGAATTTACAATAATTAACTATCAAGCAAAATAAATGAAATAAGTACCACACTACGTTCGAACGGTAAATGAAATTAGTAGCATTGGGCTCGGGTGTTACATTATACCCAACTACAAAAAGAATTTCGTCCTCGAAATTCCAAGAATACAAAGATAGATAACTACAAGAAAAGATGAGGAAACTTCTGCCGGATTTCATCTTCTCGTTCCCAAGTGGACTCTCCATGCGAGTGATTACACCAAGAAACAAGCACAAGAGGGTTACCTTGTTCTTAAGAACCTTTTCCCTTCGATCCACGATTCCAATCGGTCGCTCCTCAAAAGTCAAGTCTTCTCGTACCGTTAGCTCCGAATGATCCAATACGTGTGTTTCATCTCGAACATACCTACGGAGTTGAGATACATGAAACACATCGTGCACATTCGCCAAGGACTGCGGTAACGCCAAACGATACGCTACCTCACCAACACGCTCCAAGATCTCAAGGGGTCCAACGAATCGAGGACTAAGCTTTTCTCGACTTCCAAAACGAATCACCCCTCTAGTCGGTGATATCTTCAAGAATACCAAATCACCCACGGCGAACTCTAGAGGTCTTCTTGACGTATATGCCCAACTCTTCTGTCGGTCCTGTGCTGCCTTCATATGATTTCTGATAGGGTTAACCTTCTCAACTGTCTGCACAACTAAATCTGGTCCCAATAATCTTCGTTCACCGACATCGTCCCAACAAACAGGTGAACGACATTTACGACCATACAAAGCTTCAAATGGAGCCATCTGAATAGTTGCCAGAAAACTGTTGTTGTAAGACAACTCCACCAAAAGTAGATGATCCTCCCAAGACCCCTTGAAGTCCAACCTGCATGCTCTCAACGTATCCTCAAGAGTTTGGATCGTTCTCTCCGACTGACCATCAGTTTGAGGATGATAAGATGTGCTAAACTTCAATCGAGTCCCCAAACTTTCCTGTAGACTCCGCCAAAAGTGTGATAAGAACCGAGTGTCCCGATCGGACACGATACTCACCGGTACTCCATGCAATCTTACAATCTCTTGCATGTACCGCTCTGCCAAAGTCTCTGTCGATTGACCAACCCGAAAAGGAATAAAATGAGCTGCCTTGGTCAATCGGTCAACAATCACCCATAAAGCATGGTTGCCTTTTGGACTTCGCGGTAAAGCCGTCACGAAATCCATGGTTATATGTTCCCACTTCCACTGAGGAATCGGAAGTGGTTGCAATAAACCAGCAACCCTTTGATGTTCAGCCTTAACTTGCTGACACACCAAGCACTTTGCCACAAAGCGAGCAATCTCCCGTTTCATGCGTTCCCACCAGAAATGCTGTCGAATATCTCGGTACATCTTTGTGCCTCATGGATATACAGAATAAGCTGAACTGTGTGCCTCCTTCATAAGCTCTTCACGAATATCTTCCTTTGGCACACACAAACGGGTACCAAACCTCAACGAACCATCTTCGGGGATTAATAAATCTGTTCGTAGTCCGGCTTCAACCTATCCTCTAAACTTTTGCAGTCTAGGGTCCTGCGATTGTGCTGCTTTAATATTCTCGATCAATGATGACTATACTTGCAGCTGCATCAACTGTCCCGTAGAATGCGATAGCACAACCTCCAAGTCAAATTTTCAAAAATCTTCAACGATCTCCTTCTGCGTAGTTAACACCTGAATTGCTGGTAACCGACTAAGCGCAACCGGCACGACGTTAACCTTCCTCGGATGGTACTTAAGATCAAGATCGTAGTCAGCCATCAGCTCCAACCATCTACACTGCCTCATATTAAGCTCCTTCTGTATGAACACATACTTCAAGCTCTTATGATCAGTAAAAACTTCGACCCTTTCGCCCAGAAGGTAGTGTCTCCAAACCTTCAAAGCGAAAGTCACAGCCGCAAGTTCCAAGACATGAGTTGGGTAATTCTTCTCATGGGTCTTCAACTGTCTCAATGCGTATGCTACAACCTTCCCATGCTGCATCAAAACACATCCCAATCCTTTCCCAGATGCGTCGCCGTGAATCACCAATCCTCCGGAATTGTCTGGCACGGTCAGAATAGCGGCGGTTATCAACTTCTGCTTCAACGTCTCGAAAGCTAACGCACACTTATCCGTCCGTACAAAAGTTACCTCCTTGCGCGTAAGCTTGGTTAACGGCTCCGCCAGACGAGCAAAGTTCTCCACAAATCTTCCGTAATACCCGGCGAGTCCAAGAAAGCTTCTTCACTCCGCAGCATTCTTTGGAATCGACCAATCACGAACTGCTGCAATCTTTTCTGGATCGACGGCAATTCCATCGCCAGACACAACATGCCCCAAAACTTTACTTTCCCCAGCCAAAACTCGCACTTGCTCATCTTCGCATATAACTTCTCCTGTTTCAACATCCGCAGTGCGATCTTCAAATGCTCAGAATGTTCCTCAAAACTCTTCGAATAAACCAGAATATCGTCAATAAAAAAAACCACGATAAACTGGTCCAAGAACGGAGAAAAGATTCGGTTCCTCAAGTCCTTGAATACTGTCGGCGCATTCGTTACTCCGAAGGGCATCACTAAGTACTCGTAATGTCCATACCGAGTTCGGAACGCCGTCTTGCAAATATCATCTGTTTTCACTCGGACCTGATGATATCTGGATCGCAAATCCAGCTTCGAGAATACCCTCGCGCCACTAAGCTGCTCGAAAAGTTCGCCAATGCGAGGGATCGGGTACTTGTTCTTAATAGTCACCCGGTTTAATTCTCGATAGTCGATGCACATCCTTCTTTTGCCATCCTTCTTCTTTACTAGAAGAACTGGAGCTCCCCTAGGCGAGTTACTGCTTCGAATCCAACCTTTCTCAAGCAATTCAACAACCTGTTTCTTGACTTCTTCCAATTCTACTGGAGCCATTGGATAATACGCTTCGGATACTGGCGCTGCCCCAGGAATAAGATCAATTGCGAACTCCACGTCTCGCTTTGGCGGTAAACCCGATATATCTTCAGACACGTCCATAAAATCACGAACAATAGCCGGCTCTTCACATTCATCACTTCCATTGATGCAAGAATATTATTTGTCGGCCTAGCCCTAAACTCGACTGGCCCGACAGAAAAACTCTTCTTCATCCCAGATAAACTCTGCTGCTATCGGCTGCCGCAAGTACTTGTGAGAAAGTGGTCAAACCCAGGGAGACAATCTGCCTCTGGATGTCCACGTCTAGGCTGAACATGAACCTCCTTGCCCTGTCTGCATCGTTGGCGACTAAAGGTCTAGCGAAACTACTGAGTCCCGTCCATTCTGCTGCATGCACATCTACGGGTGCTCCCTTCTGCTTTAGTCCGATGAACTTCTCTTCCATTTCCTCCCGTGCAGTCCGCGGGAAGAACTTCTCCAGGAAACTCTTCGAAAAATCCGCCCACTTGATCGGCTTGGGCAAACGGTTCTCTTCTACAAGCCACCATTCTCGGGCGTAATCCACTAACTGAATGCGTACCACATCAACTCTTTCTCATCTGGAATCTATGCCGTAATAAGCAAATTCTCTGTGTCAACTAGCCACTGCTCTGTTGGCAACGGCTCCTCCAATCCAGTAAATGTATACGGACCCAAACGTCTGAAATCTGCTACTGTCCCTACTCGGTCAACTGTCTTAGCTCCAACATTGTTCACAGGCTGTTGAACGATCTGCAAACCTTCCTGAAACGAGTCCGCTTGCTGCTGGATCAGCTCGGTCTGTTTCTTTTGATTCTCCAGCATTCCCCTTATCACTCCAAGCATGGCGGCTTCATCCACATGCCTTGGTACGTCTTCAAATTCTTACCGGCCATATTCCTGAACTCAAAACACCCAACATTAGCATGATGATAGATTCTGAATATAGATCAAGGCTAGAACTCCAAGATACTTAAATAGAGTGCCGCATTGTAACTATGCCGCGGTATCATAGCCACAATTACATAACTCTACCCAAGTCGCCTAAGTCCTAGAGATAACAAGGAATCAGGTTTCGAGTCGATATGCAAAGGAAGTTTGCACATCGTAAAAGATATAATCAGGAAGAATGTGATTCAAGAATGGTAAACGGTAAGGTGGCAGGACATGTTTCCTAAACACGGGTATTCTGATTCGTGTATTGGGTACAACACCCAACTACAAAAGAATCAACCCGACTATCCTATGTCTCTGATACCAAAAGAACCATGTCACGCCCCGCTTCCAAAAGTACGCTAAAGTGGGCACGTAACATAGCCAACCATGCTACCTGTGGATAGGAAAAATCCTTCCACAGTCACATTACGGCTGTGGAGATATCAAGAACAGGAAAGTAAACTAACTACCTAGTACATGTCCATAAGCCAGAGTAAAAGTATCAAGAGATAACAATATGCGGAAGCCAAAAGATACAATAAATGAAACACCTGGAGTGAAACTACGTACTGACAGGAACCTCACCGCTCGTCTAACAGCGGCAAAAGTCCTAATCAGTCTGCAGCAAGGTAGAAGAATCTGGGCCATGCAAAACCCAGACGTCAGCGCGTCAAGTCATCAAGTAATAACATAGTAAACAGGCAATGCGAATATAAACTTGAATAAAGCAAGGGTAACAATAATATAAATCAGAGCAGTACAGGGTAGTGTGCAGTGGGTAAACTGGATTGTTCTATCAGGTTCTCTGTTCTAAAGTCTTTGAAACCAAATTGATGAATCATCGATGTAACTCAATAGTATCCTGTACATACCCGGGACCACGGCCATAATATTCTCGGCTGCAGCCGAGACATGCCGCTAGGCACAAAACAGGAATGCGTACACTCGATAGTATCCCGTACATACCCGGGACCAAGGCCGCAATATTCTCGGCTAAAACCGAGACATGCCGCTAGGCACAATACAGGAATGTGTACACTCAATACAGGTACTGAACAATCGAGTTACAAGTCAGATTTCACCTTTGATTTCCCCATACCCCCAAGTTATATGTGTATGTCAAGTCAGGTATCCAGTAATCAAGAAACTAATGCCAACACAGGATCAGGTAAATAGGTTTGTCTGGATAGACAACAGGAACGGTCCATGAGGACTACATGTTATGTTTGTTGGCATTAGACACAAGATCAGGTAACAGGTAAAGCCATGGTACATCAGGTCAAGCCAGGTAATGTATAAAGGTGTCATGTCATGTCAAGAGTGTACGGTACCATGTCATGTCAAGTAGGAAGTGTAACAGGTCATGTCAGGAAGCACAAGATGTCATGTGGGTGCTCATAATCAAACTAACATAAGCATGTGTATAAATAAACAAGCATGAGTACTATCAGAACAATAAACTGGAACATGTAATATGATATGCAAATATATATAATTTCAAGGATATGTTTGCACAGTTATCGATTAGGGTTACATTTATAGTTCCAATATTAATTAGGACGCAATTTATTAAACATGGAGTGTTAATATCACATTATTATGTAGTAATGTGATCTATGGATGCAATTATATGTATCTTAAATGCGATGGATGCAAACGGGTATCCGAAAAGTTATAAAACTATAAAATGGTAATGTGGGATGTACGACTAAGCAATATGTGATATAAATATTGATATAATAATATTAATATGGATAGCATATTCAAAGCGATTAATAACTGTAAAAGTGGTATTGATTAACCATGCACAAGAAAGTTCCATTCAGAAATTCAGCGTCACCATAATTTGTAAAATAGTTTAAAAATAACAAACGTTCTCCAAAAGGGACGTGTCTTATACCAAAACAAAGATAATTCAATAATGTTTTCAGTTTTATAAGTATAAGCATCTCAGGTTGTCCCTACAAAAAGTTATGAACATTCGAAGTTGAAAGTTTGCTGCTGGAATTTCCCTGGACAGAAGTTTGGAGACATTTTCATTTGCATTTTACGTTATTTAAATAATTTATTTGCAAGTAAATATTTCATAGAGTTATATTATTATGAGTTAGCTTCGTAACGAACTAAAGAACGTATACTAATGATTTTTCTATGATTTATAATGAATTTTATAAGGTAGGGAGTACAGTAAATTTCAGATTTATCGTATTTGCTTTTTCAACGACGTTTCATGTGTAAACTATAATATTTTCAAATATATAATATTAGAAAATGAAGATTATAAACTAATTAAAGATAACAAAAAGAAATATTACGACGATATATATTTTAATTGATATGGATGCAGTATAATGTAATCTAATATGTCACAAGATAAGTTTTCATGATCTAGATTTAATATGATATAAACGGATGCAAACGGAACATCGAAAAGTTATAAATTTAAACATGGAGCACTAGATTTAAACTATAGGTATGGTATTTATTTAAATAGGTATAAAATGAATTATATAGCATGTAGCAAGATTAACTTGCCTCGATGCGTCGCGAATCGGGAAAACGGAACGTTAACCGTCGGCGGGGAAAACTCGCGATGGGCGCACGGTTCACGGAATGAACCAAAACGACGAACAAAGGAACCACACGGGTCGGGGTACCTCGCTGGAACGTCGTGAAGCGTCACTGGCATGACGGAATTCCGGCAACAAAAGAATAGTTAAAAAAAATGAGAAACGAAACATGAAGCAAGAAGAGAAAGAATGATAAAGAGAAGTATGAGAGAATATATGAGAGAGAGAGAAAAAGTGGAGAGAGAGAGAGCGAGAGAGAGAGAAGAGGGGGGGAGAGAGAGTGGAGAGATAGAGAGAAGAGGGAGAGAGAGAAAGTGAGAGAAGTGGGGCCCACGGGGTTAAAGGGGAGGTTGTGATTGGCTGAGAGAATAAATTGAGAAGAATATAAAAGATTGTAAAAATATTATATGGTTAACTAAATTATATATGATGGTTTAAATATATTAAAATCTGGGATTTTGGCACAAAGTAAAACATTTCCAAATCGCTCCCGGGTCGGGTCCAAAAATTTGAAATTGAAATAATAGAATTTTAGGCGGGATCCAAAATTTAAAATGAAGTGTTTTATGATCAAAAAGCATACCCCAAAACGGACACACGTGCGTGCACGTAGCCGTCCAAACTCGCCCGTTTCACTGAACGGGACGAGAACACGATGCACGGATGCTACAACAGGGTTAGGGGTGTCAAGCAGGCCAAGATGAATATTTTTAATTTTATTTTAGATGCAAAAAATTGTTATATGCAGAAATTAATTTCCGGGTAGAATTTACAATATAATTAACTATCAAGCAAGATAAATGAAATAAGTGCCACACTACATTCGAACGGTAACTGAAATTAGTAGCATTAGGCTCGGGTGTTACACAAATTCATCCAAGCTTCCCAAACAAGCTAGCTAAACCTAGAAGGTTCTTCCCAACAACCAAGCTTATCAAGGAAGCTAGCTAACTACCTGAATCTAGAAGCTTCCTTAATAACTACCAAGCTTGCAAGAGAAGCTAAACTAAACCTAGCTTCTAAAAGAAGCTAATCCTAATCAAGCTTCTAGGGGAAGCTAAAGGAGAGGGCTATAAAAGGGGACCCAAGGCTTATATTCTAAGGTTGTTGAAAATTGAGCCAAAATTCCAAACACAAGTTGAGTGACACAACTTGTGCACCCAAACCCTAATCCAATTTCAAAAGCCAAATTCAAGATCTTTGAGTACAAAATCAAGCAAGAAGCCATCAACCTTTTAGAAGCGACGCCGATCTTCAATCGAGCAAGTGATCCAAGACGATCCACGACTCACGGAGACGATGCGAAGCTAATTCGAAGATCGAGTTCTTTCATCAAATTCTTGTAGTTCTTGAGCGAATTGTAATGGAATTGTTAAATAATAAAAGGTGAAATTTCTTTATCTTGCTCATCTTTATATTTGAGCATTATGATTAGTTCTCAATTCTTGATTGTGTTCTTTGTCATAATGCTTGAATAAAAACTTCGCTCGTGGAGGAATCGAGAAAATAGATAGATGGTGATGATTATATTCTTGAAAGATTCTTAAGTCCTATGAGTTTTGTAAACTCTAGAAAATTGAATCATCGACAACCTAGTTTCGAGCGAGATACTTTCTTGAATGTTTTCGCTCTTAATTAGAGATCAACAATCGATGCTTGAATTTTCTAGAGGCTAGAATTTGAATGAAAATCAACGAAAGGACAAGGGATAGATGATGAAACCCTAGTTTCCGCAAGAGATCCCTAATTCTCGTTGATCGTCATCGATCTAGCAACAAATCATCAATGGATAATAATACGTAATCACAAGTCTGCATCCTAACTATCGATTCGATCGATTCCTACGAGCTTCTCTACAAATCTTGATTACTCATTCAATTTGTATATCATCAATTCTTGATTCTTGATTTTTAGTATTTCTTGATATTAGATCTAGTTCTTTACAATTCTTGAAACTAAATTTCATAAATCTTGAATCAAATTTTCTTTTCTTGATCCTTTAATTTTCGACTCAACTAAAACAAATATGAGCAAATCTCACTTTCCTTGTGGACGATACGCACTCGCTAACGAACCTACAATTGATACCGTTATTGATTGCGGTTTACAAATTTCTTTGGTTGTGATCTTTACACTTTTCTTATATACACACAAAGAATCATTCAATCAAATGGCGCCGTTGCCGGGGATAGTGTGCTAATTTGTTCGTTTTTTAAATTTGAGTTGAAAAATTTTATTCCATCAGAATTTTTAGATCAAAATTCGCACAAACACTAAACGATTTGTTGTGATTTGTTGCGAGGAAATCTGGAATCTGTGGAGCAAGAGGAAAATTTTTCTGAACATTCCATAGAGTTCAGTGAGTGAACAGAAGCATCTGCAGCAACTTTTGTTCAGAGATCACATCACAGCACCGCATTTCCGCGGTCAATACAAGCATACCGCGGCGGTTCCGCGGCCTTCCTAGGGCTTCAGTGCTTCAGTTTTCTCAGGTGAACTTCTTACTTTTTTATCTCCTCCTTGATCTGCTCCAATAACAAATTTCTGCAGGTTTCTTTGCAAAAACTCGCAGTGCCGCAAAAATAAAAATTGTGCGTGTTTGATCTTGGTTGTTTGCATTTTTTAATACGGAAATTAAGGGGCAAAGACTAAATTCAGATTAGGTGGGGAGTTCATTACCCTTCCTAAGCCCCAAAAATCACAAAATTGCATCCGCATCACCCTCATTAATTAAAAAAATATCTAGACATGACTCTAAGGACCGTCGAGCTCACTTAGGACAGGAGAAGGTCGTGGGTAATATATTGCTTATCTGCGTTTCTTTTGTGGTGTCTAAGGCAAGTGTGTTTAAGGCAAGTGGTTACTTAATTAGGCCCACTACTTACGTAGTGGAGAACATCCCACTTACCTGGCCACAGGAGGGACAAAGAGATAGTAGAGGATTGATCCTGCGACTTGTCTTCTGGCAGTTAAGAGCGGTCTAGAGACTTGACCTAGGTGACCATTAGACTTAGGGTTGCTTGTGCATTTTTTGTGATTTGCATTTTTTCAAAAGTCCGTATCTTTTTCAAAACAAACACCAACTCATCATTTTCCTTAATTATCTTAACGCTGCCACTTGTGCTAAACCCTTTAGTGCATGCTCGGCTGGACACGGGATTCTAGTGCCCGTCTTGTCCGCGTTCCCCCTATCGACTCCAAAGTCGGTATTTCTACGTCTACTTTTTCTTTACCCCCCACCACACCCACATCGATGGACGGTTCTCCATCGAACTTCTTTAACCCTACTCTGCCACCGTCCGTAGGTGCGCAGAATCCACCCCGCATCAATCTCCAAGAGAGATGTTATCCTATGCGAGGTCTTCTTTCGACCTGTCTCACCATTCCACCAGCCAATAGGGACAATTTTGAAATAAAACCCCAATACATCAATCTTCTACCCAAATATCACGGTCTCGAGTCTGAAGATGCATATGTCTTTATTACCAAATTTGAAAATGTATGCGCTATGATGGGTACTTCACAGCTTTCTGTGGATGTTATGCGTCTACGTCTTCTCCCATTTACCTTGTGCGATATAGCCGAAAAATGGCTTTATAACACAGCCACACATTCTATTTCAAATTGGGAAGAATTCATAAAACCATTCCTAAAGAAATTCTACCCCAATCATAAAACAGCTCGAGTCCGTAGCAAAATAAATCAATTTACCCAGCTTCCAAATGAACCATTCTCAAAGTGTCTTGAACGCTTCAAGGATCTATTAGTTCAATGTCTACATCATGGAATCCCGAGATGGGATCTGTGCAGAATCATATATGAGGGCATTAATCCTACCACAAAACAGACCCTTGAATCCATGTGTCAAGGCACCTTCATGACTAAAGATGATGGTGAAGCCTGGAGATTTCTAGAAGATTTCGCTGAAAAATCTTTACAGTGGGAGGGTGTAAACCAGTTATCATCTAAGGGTGGCAATAACCAATCTGATGTTTCCATAGGAGTTAGAGCTGAAATGACAGCAATGCAAAGAAACTCGAAACTATGGAAAATAAATTTTTAGCCGCCGCCCTAAATCAAATGTCACTCCCAAAAACTGTCTGTGGATGTTATTCTGATCCATCACATCTTACGGAAGAATGTCCATTGAATTCTCTGTTTCACGGTCATGAGCATATCAATTCTGCTTTCCAACAAAGACCAAGAAACGATCCGTTTTCTTCCACTTATAATCAGGTTAGGAGGAATCACCCTAACTTTGCTTGGAGCCAATCAAAAAATCAAAACACGGTTCCAAACCAAAACAATTTTCAAAGGGCTCTTCCACTACAACAGCAACCACTTCAATTGAGTCAGCACCCCTACCAATCACAAAACTTCCAAAATCCGGCCAACACATCTGCACCATATGAAAATTCTTTGCAAATGGCCGGTACTGATAATTCCTCTGCACTCGAACGAACCTTGGATACTTTCATGAAACAATCCATCCAAGGGATGACAAATATTCAATCTTCCTTCGATAATATAATGAAGATCATTGTCTCTCAAAATGAAAATATTAAATCGATGGAAGCACAAATTGCACGAATAAATGCCGAATTGAGTGCTAGAGAGAAAGGGAAACTTCCAGCTCAACCTTTACCCAAGCCTGGGCATTACAATGTGAATGCCATCATAACGTTGAGATCTGGAAGAGTGCTTGATAATCATGTTGGTCAGGAGATTGATAATAATAAAGAATCAATCGATGATACCCCGGCTGAGACTTTTCCTTCCACTTCTACTTCTTCTTCTGACCCCAGTTCGTCTAGGTTCGGAAAAGCCCAGCAATATAAGGATGCCACCACCTTCTTGCGAACCTATTCTCCGTTTTCCCCAAGGCTCGACAACTCAGCAAACCTCTTCTAGTCTACCAAAGACGATCCCCACTCCTATTCTTAGATCGTTCTTACCCA
Source organism: Agapanthus africanus (assembly GCA_030015575.1). Classification (NCBI taxonomy): domain Eukaryota; kingdom Viridiplantae; phylum Streptophyta; class Magnoliopsida; order Asparagales; family Amaryllidaceae; genus Agapanthus; species Agapanthus africanus. The sequence continues at coordinate 457,499,324 of JASDDO010000012.1, read as the reverse complement.
CACGATCTTCCCCAATGTTGGACCCCGATCTTATTGCTCAAGCTCCTTATCCGAATCGGTTAAGGGGAAACAGACCAAGTCCGCAAATGGAGAAGATCACGGAAATCTTTAAACAGGTTAACATCAACCTCTCCTAGATGCAATCCAACAAGTTCCCTCATATGCGAAAATTCTTAAGAACTTGTGCACTAGGAAGAGAAGACTCAAGTGCCGAAAAAAGTTTTCATGTCAAGTACTATAGAGACGGCTTTTCCCCAACAATTACCAAGGAAACGTAAGGACCCTGGCTGTCCTACTATTTCTATTTCTATTGGGGATAAACACATTAACCGTGCTCTACTTGACCTTGGCACAAGTGTTAACCTGCTTCCATATTCAGTCTATGAGCACCTAGGTATCGGAGTGTTAAAGCCCTCAAACATAACTCTCTAGATGGCCGACCGATCAATTACCAAACCTAGGGGTAAACTAGAGGATGTGTTAATAAAAATCGGGGAATTTGTATTCCCTATGGACTTTATTGTACTTGATACATAGCCTGTAGAGAACCCATGGAATTAAATTCCGGTGATCCTTGGTCGACCCTTTTTGGCCACTTCCAATGCTATCATCAACTGTCGTAATGGCTCTATGACCCTATCCTTCGGGAAGATGTCAATTGAGCTGAACATTTACAAGTTGGGAAGTGTACCCTCCAAACCTTCTGCTCAGGTATGTTCTGTCGAATTAATGGATGTCGACAGCAGCGAATTTGACGATCCTCATGATACTGATCTAGACTCTTTTCATATGTTGTTGTTTGACCCAACTATGTATCATACACATACGGACACTTCCACCGAGTTGTCCGGGTCAACATCTAACACAGATTATGAACTGTTTTTGGAGTCTGAAGATCACCCCGCGCTTTGTGATGACATTATTCTTCGGGGTATCAATGAGACTTTTGAGGAAATTTTCGCTGATGAACTCGCGTTTTTAGCAAACACGGATATTGAGATGAATCATCTCCCAAACAAAGAAATTGAACCTCTACCCCTTTTTCTGGACTGTAAAGAGAATGCGAGTAATCCATCACAATCACTGAGTCGTCTCTTTAAAACGAGACGCAAACACATTCTTTCACACCACTTATCTTTTCCCCACTTCTTCTTGGCTCTTTTCAACTTGTTCTTCCACCAACCGGTGCACTACACTGATAAAATCTTCGAATGGTTGGTGTTGACTTTCGGTCTTTGAAAAGCTTGGCATTGACCAGTAATTTTTGACCCTCTCTTATGATTTTCAATTTACATTGTTTAACTCAAGTTTTTGGGGGGGGGGGGGTATAAGCTGGCTCTCGAAAATAAAATTTTTTTTACTCAAAATGGTGAGCCAAAAGAATAAGTTTGGTGGAGGATTTTCACGATCATATTTATTGCCCCATTAATAAATTTCCTCCCAGGCTTACAGGTTTTTGTAATCTAGCGGATGGCAACAGTGAGGACACTGTTGAAAACAAGTTTGGGGGAGGTTTGTGGTTATTTTCGCATCATTTGCATATCACTTTGCATAAGCACAAAACTTTTTAAAACATATAAAAATTTTAAAAAAATTTCAAAAGATAAAATAAAATGAAAAAAAAGTTTTGTACATAAATAAGATAATAAAAGAATAGATAGTGAAAAATTACATCCAAGAGATCGGAAAAATTTAAGAAAACCAAGAAAATTAGAAGTTTTCTTATACGAACTAGTAATAAGTAGTTATGAGCCGTTGTTCCAAGGGTTAGTAAGATGAAGGAAGTCACTAATCTGAGGATAAAAACAAGTCTGAAAAATAGTTCCTATTCTAGAAGCCAAACATTTGAACGTTGATACCCTACTATATGCACTTACACACGTCTTGAAATTCGGGATAGTAGAGAATACCTTGAAATGCTCTTGTCTAAAAGCCAAAGTATGAAGGAAATAAAAAATGAATAAAAAAATAAAATGGTAAAGAAAAATGAACACTGGTTTTGTTATCGCCAAGGCAGCAATAAAAAAATATAGCGAGGGTGCTTCATCACCTAGTGCCTTAGACCAACTAGTTTGGGAGTCACTGCTAAGCCTTAGGTGGTGCAAGACGAGGAAAATACTAATACACCTAATAAGCAAGCACATGAGTAATCGGTCGGTTAGTACCTCAAGAAGTATTAACGGTCGCATGAAAAAATGTGTGAGCAATTTCATTTAAATATTCATCAAATTAAAAAGTACTGAGGCAGATGGACAAGAGTATGATAGCTTGAATTGAATTCTCCGAGTGTAGGGATGTCTTTTACACACACGTAGGGTTATATGATCGATGTTTGGAAGAAAGATAGGAATGAAGAATAAAGCCGATGTTTTATTGAGGGATGATGTGATTTCTAACATTTTTTCATGACTATTAAGATAGGGCTCATGACAACCGAAAAGATAGTATAGTTGGAAACTCTGATTTTCAAAAATTTTCTTTTATAATTCTTATCTTTATATGTAACTTTCAAGGTCTTCCTTTTATTATGGGATTTTATGAGCGCAATCCGCTGAAAACCCTCAGGAGACAACATTCCTCCTATTAGGGACACGTAGAGGTTTAAAGGCTTGTTGCATGTGCTCAGTGCAATCGTGTTGCCTACGAAAGTGTGCTAGTTAGTTTTTCTTTTTCTTTATTTTCTCCTTCTCTTTCTAATAAAACAAGTTTGCTCGAGACGACCAAAAATAAGTTTGGGGGAATTTGATCAGTCGATAATATTGCATTTTTAACAAATCAATTTCCCTACTATTTGCAATCATCTAAAGGTGTTCGGTATAAATATAGCACATATTAGCAATTTGTCTGTAAAATACCAAATAACATGTGTTATACATTATAACCGGCATTTTGAGGGAAATTGAGTGTTTATCATTGCACACATGATCTTTTGTATAGCGCAACACTTGTCTCAAGAATCTGTGCAGGAAATTCCAGGAAAAGAGCCGAAACTGCTAAAAGAGCTGATAAAAATACGCCAAGTCGAAGACTTGAAATCTGGCAGTGAACAAGAAAGTGTACAAATATTCCAGATATAAAATAAGTCCCCAAGGATCAGCACCAACTCAACCAGAAAGTTCCATGCACTGAAGCCACCAAAGGGCCGCGGATCTGCGGCCGAATGGCACTATTGGCGGCGGATCCGCGGCCACGAGGACACGTCAGCAGCATATTACATTGTCAGGCTTCTCCTTTCAAATTCCAAACATCTTCAAGCCACTTCGTTCTCCAGAGATCTCCAGAAGCTTCTGTCCTAAGTGCCAAGCTTCTTGTACAAGCCAAATTCATCCAAGCTTCTCAAACAAGCTAGCTAAACCTAGAAGGTTCTTCCCAACAACCAAGCTTATCAAGGAAGCTAGCTAACTACCTGAATCTAGAAGCTTCCTCAATAACTACCAATCTTGCAAGAGAAGCTAAACTAAACCTAGCTTCTAAAGGAAGCTAATCCTAATCAAGCTTCTAGGGGAAGCTAAAGGAGAGGGCTATAAAAGGGGACCCAAGGCTTCTATTCTAAGGTTGTTGAAAATTGAGCCAAAATTCCAAACACAAGTTGAGTGACACAACTTGTGCACCCAAACCCTAATCCAATTCCAAAAGCCAAATTCAAGATCTTCGAGTACAAAATCAAGCAAGAAGCCATCAACCTTTTAGAAGCGACGCCGATCTTCAACCGAGCAAGTGATCCAAGACGATCCGCGACTCACGGAGACAATGCGAAGCTAATTCGACGATCGAATTCTTTCCTCAAATTCTTGTAGTTCTTGAGCGAATTGTAATGGAATTGTTAAATAATAAAAGGTAAAATTTCTTTATCTTGCTTATCTTTATATTTGAGCATTATGATTAGTTCTCAATTCTTGATTGTGTTCTTCGTCATAATGCTTGAGTAAAAACTCCGCTCGTGGAGGAATCGAGAAAATAGATAGATGATGATGATTACATTCTTGAAAGATTCTTAAGTCCTATGAGATTTGTAAACTCTAGAAAATTGAATCATCGACAACCTAGTTTCGAGCGAGATACTTTCTTGAATGTTTTCACTCTTAATTAAAGATCAACGATCGATGCTTGAATTTTCTAGAGGCTAGAATTTGAATGAAAATCAACGAAAGGACAAGGGATAGATGATGAAACCCTAGTTTCCGCAAGAGATCCCTAATTCTCGTTGATCGTCATCGATCTAGCAACAAATCATCAATGGATAATAATACGTAATCACAAGTCTTCATCCTCACTATCGATTCGATCGATTCCTACGAGCTTCTCTACAAATCTTGATTACTCATTCAATTTGTATATCATCAATTCTTGATTCTTGATTTTTAGTATTTCTTGATATTAGATCTAGTTCTTTACAATTCTTGAAACTAAATTTCATAAATCTTGAATCAAATTTTCTTTTCTTGATCCTTTAATTTTCGACTCAACTAAAACAAATACGAGCAAATCTCACTTTCCTTGTAGACGATCCGCACTTGCTAACGAACCTACAATTGACACTGTTATTGATTGCGGTTTACAAATTTCTTTGGTTGTGATCTTTACACTTTTCTTATATACACACAAAGAATCATTCAATCATCGAGCGACAACATAAATTAGTCTCCGTATATAATCCACGGGGAACCAAAAACAAAACAAACTCCCACGACACGAAGTGACCATCTGAAGAAGGAGAAAGTTGTTACCGTGATGTGGTAGCGTAAATAACTGCAGGGGCTTGCGCCTGCAGGGAAGAGCGTCCCTATAATCTAAAAACCCTCAACGAGGGGGAATCTGACGAAGTCTGCTACATCGGCCGCATCCGTTTAAATCTTCGATACATGGTGCCATAAATCAACTTGGCATCTTCGGAAAGGTGGACGGATAGCACCAATTAGCATATGCCCCCCAAATTCAAGCAAGACGCGTGTCTTCCCGGTTTTCGGCGGGGAACAATGAGCTTGACTCCGACATAACTTATCGGGTTATTTGGGGTTTGAAGTTATCCACCTCCTAAACCCGATATACGATACTCGTAGATGAAGAGACCGGACTGTACGGAGTTTGTCACATTCAGGCTCAGTAGGGTACGGATGGACTTGATTATCGATCTCCTTTGCGACATATAACTGGGTAGCCATTACATAGAGCTAGTATCGCTGACGTGCTTGTGGTTTTTGTATTTATCTAGTAAATCACTGCCAGCATATTGTCGAGTCTTTAGAGTCCCACACAGAGGGTTTTTTCGGTTCAGGCGATATGATGTAGATGACGTATGTTGGTATAAACATGGGTCCGATTAAATACGTGTATAGGATACATGGAATTTAATTGGACGGTTAATAATACCAGCGGCTTAGAATTAAGTCGGGTTATTAAATCAGGTTTTCATTTAATAATTTATATATATATATATATATATATATTTAATATATATATTCTAGTATTATTTTTCACTAGTCATTTTCTCTCTCTTGGCTATTTGTATTTTTATACGAATATGCGTATATATATTTCAATACATATACTGAGTTTTATTCCGTATTTATATGGAATCTATTCTAGAAGATGGACACTCTATTTGTTGATTTTTCTTTATAAAGAAAATCAAAAATGAGGTGGAGGATGGGGTGTAAAAAAGTATGGTAGAGAGGTATGGATTTGATTTTATATTCATAAAATCATTTGGTTTTACTATTCTAGTATGGTTGTAAAAAACATAGCTATTCTTTCTACTTTGATTACTTTTCAACATACACTACACTTAGCCATTTTCATGTCATGTCTACTTCTTCTTCACCTCATCCTTCTTCTTCTTGAGTTGCTCTCTTGAGCATTAGAGTAGAGAGAAAAATCATAGCGGAAAATTCCTACATCCCCACTCTCTATTCATGGCGAGCTTGGAGCGTTGGTTGCTTCACTAGGTGAAGCCGAAGTTTGGATCGGTTCCTTTGGGTGGATCATCTTCGGCAAAGACGGTAGCCAGAGGCTAATCGCGCTCCTTCGGTTATGCGATGGGTAGGATAGAAGATGGATGCTCTCATAAAACGACGATGCATCGGCATGGCGAACCAGCTAAGCCAGAGACTGATGAAGCAAACAAAGAATGTTTCTTCGTCTATTCTAGGGACAGCGATTACGTCAAATGTCACGGCTGACGAATTTGGAATATAAAAATGCAACAAGTCTTCTTCTGTAGCCGGCAATTTCTTCAAGCTGAATCCGAAAGGATTCTCAACCTTCACAAATTTCGGAGCTTTCTTGGATAGAGCGTCTTTGCGGACAATGCAAGCAATAAAAGCGTCAAAAGTGATACCTTATCCTTCCGATGCCACGAGTAGGCTCTCAAAAATGCCCATGGCCTTGATTAGACTCTTGTGCTTGTGTCAAACAACGTTCTAGGTTGTTAAACCTTCAAGTACAGCTGGCACTGTGGCTAATATATATTCGTGAGGAGGTAATAATTCTTCGTAATGCTCTCCCCTGATCGGCAGCTCTGAAATTTCACGGAACTCCTCCAGCAAAATAAAGACTTCACGGCCCCTTAGCAGGAACGTATTTGTTAGAAGATTCCATTGATTTAAAAAATCCTTGACCTACAAGACGTGGGGATCATGATAGTAGAACAGCGACGCATACACCGCTTGATGCAGCCTAACTTTCTGCAGCCGTGAGCATTGAGACGAAAGAATATACCGGGCCTAGGGAAGATAGCCCACTGGATGGCATGGGGTAACACCTATCTTATAGACCTTCCCCCAGGGTCAAGCTTCACCCTGACATATTCCGCGTCCCAAAATATCGACAGCCATCATGGGTTGATTAGGTATACCTGTTGTTGATGGCTCAAGCTGATCCTTGGGGGTCCAATTAGCCGCCTCCACCACATAAACAGTACGCGGACGCTCCATGAATGACATTGAACGGATGGGTTCTATTGGTACTTCGCATGTGAAGCTACGTCGACCTCTGATAATGTGGCCGCACCAAACTCCCCATAGGAGAAAGCTCTTATTATCCTTATAATATGCCTTAATCATCGCCATAACTTTCTCGTCTAATGGGGACTGTGGGAAAGCGACCTCCGGGCGTGTGTAAGGGAAGTACGGAAATGAGGCCATTGTACCTAAAGAAAAAAAGGAAGAAAACCCATTAATAAAAAATATATATGAGTTTGTCTCATGAGATTATTAACTACAAAGCCAGTGGGCCCCACAAAATCCAAATGGAGGCTCACCAATGATAAGGTAAGATAATCATTGTGAGAATCCAAAAGGATTCTCATTAATAAATAGTGGAGTTTTTTTTAAACATCCTCGAAAAGAGAGTTCTGTTAAAATGGGCAATAGATTCAAATATGTGAAAAGGGTATTAAAATCCTAAAAAAGAAAAATTCTCAAGAACAGAAGGGGAATAAAATTTCCAAAAGTCCTTAGATCTCTCATAGCTAAGCTCTGTAAGAAAATGGAATTAAATTCCTTCAATAATGGGATTAAATCACAGGAACCCCTATGGTAGGGAAACAAAGGAAATAGAATTAAATTCCATGGATTCTCAAAGATCAGTGATAGAGTAAACCCTAAGAGGAGAACTAATAATCCTCATTGATTCACGACCCCAAAGTCTACTTATTTTTAAAAAAAAAAATTAGTTTTTTAGAGATCTCCAAAAGATCAGAGCAAGGCTCTATTGATGGATTTAAAATCTAAGGTAAGAACAAAAAGGGTTTCCTAAGAGGTGAATGCCGTTCATAATTCTTACCTAAAAGAAGTGTTTGCAGAGTTTAACTCTGAAATGCTAAAGGTAGAGAACTAAGCTCTGGAAGGAGAATTAAATTCTCGTGGTAAAGTTAAAGAAGAAGATGAAGAAATAATGGTCATCTCAAGGGCCAAAGGCCCCATTTATAAGACGTGATGGGAAGCGGTTCAGCTTCCCATTTACCTAAGCAATCTAACGGTGATAAAGTTGGACAGCGTTGCACTCACGTGCAAGCCACATGAGAACAACGCTGGGGGGCATTTGTTCCCTCATAAAAAAATAGAAACAGGGGAGAAAATTTCTCACAACTCAAACCACCCGTATTCAACATGTGAGCGCCTATAAGCAAAGCATATAGGCATTGTAATCAAACAAACAGATAAGCTAATAAGCCTCATGTGAAAAACACGTGAGCACCTATATGCAAAGCATATAGACGCTGCAATCAAACAATTGATAGGCTAGATAAGCCTTATGTGTTAAACACATGAGCGCCCTGCAATCAAAAAATTGGTAGTTTAAATAAGCCTCACGTGTTAACACGCGAGAGCCTATATGCAAAGCATATGTTAGTTGTATGTATGCTCTATTGGCCATTATTGTACAACTGATGTATATTATAGTGTATAGGGAGGACTTTCTTGCTCGACATGATTGCATGCTATCTGGTTGCTCTTTATCTTAACATGTACACTTAATGTCTCTCTGTTACATGTTGATAAAGCCCTTAGGATGAGTACTTGACTACCAGGATTATGATGCAGATCATACTAGTGGGACCATGGTAGTTGGTAAGTACATCCTTTAATAGTTCTTAGTCATGGAAGTATCAAGACGGGGCATCGATATTCCAGAGTAGACTAGCGTATACGCTTCTTGACCCATATGATGGGCGATGGATAATCCCACATCCATTGGTGTTTGACATCAGAGAAGGTATACGGGTGCTCAGTGGAGACTGGGTACACTGAACGGACTCGCCGAGAACTCCTAGATGGTATTATACCTCACGTCAGATAGCAGTTCTATGGTAACACTCGTATAGGTTAGTCTGTAGACGCGAGATGGTCATAGAGTCTTGTGTAATTCCTACTGTGCTTTGATTTCCACCTTACCACGTTCAAGTGAACGTGCAAAACGGTGGTTTTTGGGTATAGTCCCGAGTCACATGGAGGCGATGAGCGATAGGAGGGGATTTTGTCTCTCCCGGTATTGGGGGTAGATGTTGCGCTATGCTCAATTGGCCATAACAGGAAATCCCGGGCAGGGTTGCTGAGATTTACAGGTAAGTGTTATCAGTAGTTTCTCGAATCGTTATGGGCCTTACATTGGCATGACTTATCAAGCTATTGGGGTATGACGTTTACCACCCCCAGGAGAGATATGCGACATATCAGACGAAGAGACCGGACTGTACGGTAGTGTTACTTATTGGATTCGTAGGAGTATGAGCAGGCTTGCTTGTTGATCTTCTGATCGCTCAATACCAGGGTGGCCGTTACGTCTAGCAGTACCGCTGACAGCTTTTGGGTGACTGATATGATCACCACCTACTGCCGGCGTATTGACGAGTCTTTAGAGTCCTACACAGAAGTTTCTTGGCTCAGGCGAAACGAAATAGGAGCACATATATGATATGTGCGGGACCGAAAATAAAACGTGTATGTGATACCGTATTCTATTCTCGTGATATGAGATATCGGTCGGTTATATGTGATATAGCCGGGTTGTCGAATCAAGTGTTGATTCGATAAGTTGATATAATTGATATTAGTCGGTTATATGAGATATAGCCGGATTATTAAATCAAACGTTGATTTAATAATTTAAAGTATAATTATAGATTTGATATATTAATTTACATTAACTAATATTAGCTCACTTAAGCATTTCTTTTTCTCACTTGTGTACATCTAATATATATGTGATATATATTATTTGTGTCATGCTAGTTGCTACATGTGACATGGGTGTATGAGACTAATACCATACAAATAATAATATGGGGTTTTATTTATTAAGAGTAAAAGAAAATTAGTTGGAAATTCGTCAAGGTTAGAAACTTGGAGAAGCTTTGTGCTAACCTTTGATTTAGTCTACTAATTTTGTCTCACTCTAGATATTTATTAACCTAACCATTATTGTTAGCCATGGTTTAGTCTCTACAAAATTTATATGAGATATTTCTTACCCATGGTTGCCATTCTACAGTTGCTTTTTCCATGGTTGCTTTTCTTCGTCTCCTTCCTCAAGCTCTCAAGCCTTTTGAGAGGTGAATAAAATTAGTGAGAAAAATATTTCTAAGGTGAGCAAAATTCCTAATTCATCAACCTACACGAGACTAGCCATTTAGTTTAGGTTGTTTTCTTCACTAATTCCTAATTAGTGAAGATGTAGCTTGAGTTAGTGTCTCCTCGATGGTAGATCATCTTCGACCTTGAACACTTCAAGGAAGCTTATTCATTTCACCTTGTGGAGCCTTACTAGAGTCCGGGAGATCACTACTTGGAGCGAAGGGACTACAACACGGAGCTTTTGAAGTGAAGGACCGGTCTACAAAGGTTGTATTCCTTGTTCACTTAGATATAAAGATATTTACATGCTAGCTTTTTTCTAATTCACTAGTTAAGATTCTAGGTTAGGGTTATTTAGCGTGCCAATTTTTGAAAACGGCATGGTTGATACCTCCCGAAACCCAATGGTCGTACTAGAGAACCCAGCTGTGTTATCAAAGCCAAGTTAGAGAATTAGACGATATTTGTAGAATTATGAAATCGAAACAACTTCGAAACCTCGAATCAAAAAGCCTAGTTTCTGTCGAAATTTTTAAGTCCTCTAAAAATTTCGACAGCAACTGCAGAATGTTACATGAGATGTAACATGAACACTACACAAAAACGAACCCTATCCGCCGGATTTGACCCGGCGAAATAGAGGAATTGACCGGCCTGGTCTGTTTTCTTGGCTAGTTCTGGCTTCGTTTTTATTTGGTGTTCCAGTCTTTAGGGTTTGGTGTTTCAGGTGTTGTTTGTTTTTACTAAGATTGCATGTGATGTTATCTTTCTATAAAAACAATTCGGAGTGTTTCGTAGTCGTAATTTTAACATTGTTTTGGGTAATTTAGACAGCGTTAAAAAGTTCGAACGAATATCAAACAGCACCACATTACCCTCGCTAGAAAATTTTCCAAGATTTGCATTTTTCCAAGTTTAAAATCTTCAGAAAATCATGCAGGTGATTCTATGGACCCTCTAGAAGAACGATACCCAAACTCGACTCTTTGACTGCGGAACCGTGGCCAAACCCTAGGGTTTACGGCAGTTCCACGGTGCTATAAGTGAGGCATGGGTCGGCCTTTCTACGCTTGATCCATAGGTGATGTGGCATGTTCTGGGTATTTTTTAAACTGTGCTTAAGTGTTGAGCTCCCTGAGAATTTTGGGTGTTTGTTGATTTGATCGAAATATTTAACACCGTCTAGCTATCTGTGAATTATGATACAATATTTGGAATCCACAATAATTAGTTTTGTGAAAACTAATTTGAATTTTATAAATCAAGCAATTTAGTCTCATGTGATCGGTTTCCACGGGATTTTGATGTGGATCAAATATCCGTCGCAATCACGTAGCGTACGCGGATACTCGCCGAGTAACCTTACTAGATAACCACGTCCCATAACCCCTACCAAGTGACTGTAGGAGAACCCCGTTACCAAAAGCATCCGTCCGGGTGCTCTCAGCCGCGGTGTTCCGCCTAAGTGCACTTCGTCGACGGCATCGGGAGTGCGGCCGTCTACTAAAGTTTCCGACGAGCATTCGATCAACATATCGGGAATCTTGTTAAATTGCCCAACTTGTTATTGAAAAGTGTTTTCAATATCGTGACTAAAATGCGGGGTTTATAATTGTTAGGCATGCGATATCTAAGGAATTCATTTGGTTAGGCATGAAATCCAAAGTATGTGATATTTCGGGTTTATGATGTCTAAGGTGGTTGCGGATTCTAATTGTTGTAGTTTTCACTTTGTTTTCTGTGACCGTAAGTGTAATATGTAGTGTATCGCCGGTTTTGTTGCTATATGTCAACGACAATTGGGATATGCATATTTACTTACGTTGATGACATGTGATGTTATGTGTTGCTGTGATATGTTATATTGGATCATCGTGTTTGAATAGCCGGGTTTTTTTTATGTGAGATGAGAGTTTTTCATTTTCATTCATGTAAAAACTTGTATGTAATATTCTTTTATTGGGGCACTTCCGGGTTGAGGATGTTGTCAACATTGATGTATATTATTTACTTTTCCGCATTAGGATAGACCTAAGGCGGGGAGCATATGTAACCGGGTTCTAGAGTCCAGTAGGAGACCATCTCGAGGAGTCGATTCCGGGTCTCCTAACTCTACAATTGGTAGGGTTGCTTGCCGCTCTTATAGGGGTCTAGGGATGTGGGTTTGGCTATTCATCGCGACCGTGGAATCCGTGTTTTTTACTGGCTTAATTTAAAATACGGAATTCCTAGTATAACCAATATTTCATATGTGGACTTCTGCTGCTGATATTCTGTGATGTGATCACTTTATATGATGAGAAGGATGTTGTTATTATATATATGATATATAATAAACGTTGCTTATGTTTTGCACCCGCGCTAGTCCCGCCCCACTACACCGTTAGTTAAGTAAACTGACGGTGCGTAACGGGATACTATGGCGAATGCGGATGGCATAAGAGTACGTTATACTTTCGTTTCTTTTATGATACTTAGGAAGCATAAATGATGGGACTTCATTAATGAGATTAATGAAAAGAAAGAAACCTAAAGATATTGTAGAATCAAATTTTCAAAAAGGGTAGCTCTAGTTCTTGCTTTGCAAAGTGGTATTCCTTATAGAATATCCAGCACCTTATTCGATAAGGAAAGAGCCGAGATCCCGTCACCTGGAGTGACCTCTTTAGCGAAACTGGCAGGTACTACAACCCACTCGGTTTTGTCTTTTGATTGCTTTTCTAATTCTTGCTTTGCATAGTGGTATTCCTGAATATCCAGCACCTCATTCGATGAGGAAAGAGCCGAGATCTCTTCACCGGGAGTGACCTCTTTAGCGAAACTAGTAAAAGCCTAAAAAAAATGCTTTTCTAAATCACTTGAATCTAAAACGATATCAAGTTCATTACGCAAAGGGTTTTCTTAAAAACCTGTTGTAGCCCTCCGTCATTTCAGATAAGGACTATTTAGTATTTGTTCACACCATAATATTGCATTATTATATTCCCATTCTTATTCTTTTTATAAATAAACAGGTACTTTTAACGCATGTCTGCTACATGTTACAGGTTACAGGTTCTTGGACAGGAAACAGTGAAAACGAGATAAAGACGATGAAAATATGGACTTTTGACCAACAAATGGGAGGACCTTAGTCAAGCCTACATCGAAAGACAGTTCACAATTAACAAGGCGACTCAAGGTCCAAAAATACAAAGCGGACGGTTAAAAATCCATTGCAAATTGTTCACTGGAGATCTGGAACCAACTTGGTAGCCCAATTGAGAAAAGAATTAAAGAATAACAGAGCCCAGAAAGCCCAAAGGAAGCACAGGAAAAATGAGGAAATGAACCCTCCAATGGGCCGCGGAACCGCGACCCAAGCCTGCAATTGCCGCGGTTCAGCGGCCGTCTGGTGCCCGTACTTTGAGAGTTTTTTACCATAATTCTTGTGCGGTGCTGAAAAGATTTTCTAGGGCTATTTTTTTAATTGTAGACATGAGGATCAAAATGTAACCTAGGGTTTCTATTTCTTATATATAGAACTCTAAATCATTGTAAAGTGAATGCCTCCTTTTAATAAAAATTCCAAAATTCTTTATGGAGAGCATCGGTGCCTCTCTTCAATTCAGAAATTCAGATCTGACAACCCTGCATTGATGATTGGAGAAATGCATCTGTAAGTAGATTTATTTCCTTGCCCTAGTTTAGATTTCAATTCTTTGCCCTAGGTAGATTTAATTTCTTGCCATAGGAAATTGTTTAGAGTTAGCTTTGGGGAAGGATTTTGAGAGATGGGATCTCTCATCCCTTTCTTACCCATAATATATTTTCAATAGGACTCCATGCATACACGCACACACCGCGCCCTACGACACCCTATCCCTCGAGGTAGCGGTGATACCGTAGTATAAAAGCCCGGTTGCGTGCCTTTTCCATGGAGGTTAGGGTAAGGATCTCTAAAGGAAGGACAAGAACCTAGAGGAAGGAACACCTTTCCGAATGGATCTAATCCCCTTTATTGATAATTACCATAACTCCTCATAGATCTTCATTCCGGTATAGAAAGCGTTGAGATTTCCTTGCATTTCCAAACCATCCCTAAACCTAACCCTATCAAAAATAGATCTAGATAATCGTGGATAGAATAATTTAGATTTTTAGATTTAATAATTAATCCGAACACCCTTCGGAATTAACTCGTTAGCGCGATTAGGAGATTCACAACATCCCTGTGGACCGACCCATACTCACCGGCTAGCTTCATGCGACGCCGTTCTTGATTGCGGTTACTAGATATTTTTGAGACGAATCAAATGGCGCCGTTGCCGGGGATGGAGAAGAAATTTTCTTTTCGCAATTTCGGGTTAATCAAAATTTAAAAAAAAATCATAAAAATCTCAAAAATCACAAAAAATTATAAAAATATATCAATTGTTATTTTTTTTTTGGAAGGGATACTTTGTTGTTTGAATTTTGCAGGATATAAAAATTCGGATCTGGAAATTTCCAGAAAGAGAAACAGAAAACCAAATATCAAAACAGAAGGGAAATTAAAAATCAAAACAGTGAAATTTTTCTGGAGATCTAAATCCCCCATCATGCCGCGTTTCCGCGGCTAAAACCTGCCTTAGGCCGCGGAAACGCGGCCGTCTTGTCGAGTCGTCGCACGGGAAAAATTCTGGGGACCCGCGCCCACTTCTTCACCGCGGAACCGCGGTGGTAACCTCCCATTGGCCGCGGAAGGGCGGTGATCTCAAGGCACCATCTGGCGAAAATTTTTCTGTAAGCTCCGCTCTTTCTCTCCTGCAAATATTGATATATCCTCTGTAGATTTGCCTACAGGATTTTTTGTGGTTTAAAAATATATTCCCTTCCAAATAATGATCTTGTGCAGGAGTTTTTGCGCCCCGTTTAAATTACAAATAAATTGCAAGTAATATTTTGCTGTTGGATATCTTTTATCATAATCTTTTAGCAACAATTTCCGAATAAAAAAAAAAGAAAAAGGACAAATCTTTTATAGAAACTTGCAAAAAAAATTTTGCCGCAAATAAATCCTTGCACCACAATAAACTTTCCTTCTTTCCCCCTTTCTTACAACATGGGTACCTCACATAATAAATCACTTGCCGAACTTTGGTATCCCGAACCTAATTTTGCGTCGTGCGTCAATTTGTTCGGTCAATTTAAAGACGATCCTTCCTTGCCAAAAATATCTTTGAAAGATCAAATAGAGGCGTTTAGGAGAAACAGTTTGACTTTTCAACCCACTTTGTGTCAACCAAGTCAACATTTACCACCTCCATATGTTGACACCACTTTTTCAAGTCCTTCTGTCACTCCTAAGCCGATGTCCATTGCTGAGCATATTGCTCAATCTAGCAGACGATCTTTCATCCCTCTCCACTCATCTAGTTATAGGGATCCACACGACTATTCACCTTTTTATCCATATGTTGACCTACCCCTGTCCAATCACCCACTTCCTACCAGTCCTACCCGACCTTCCCACCTTCACTAGACACTGTTTCTACACAGCTTGTTGGGAGTTTTTCCGAAACCCCCTCACCACCTAAGTCTAGTTTGGAAGAGTCGTTGGAGGCATATATTGCAGCAACAAACAAAATGGCTAGGAATGTGGAAGCGTCCGTGGCCGCCCTTATGCAATCTACCGAACCGGTAGCTAGTTTCCCGCTAGCTCAAAAAATTTTAATGTATAAGGAGGCGGTTGGACAGAGTGAGAATGAGAGAGGATTTCCAAATCAAACCTACCCTTACCCAATTGAAGCCCACAACTCCGGTTTCCCATCGATTGTCCCAAACGCTTCACCAGTTGAAAATAAAAATGAGTTGTGTGATTTTGTAGTGCTTGATTTGCCAAATTGTGAAGAACCCCTTTCGAGTGAAACCGCACTTAATCCTTTCGATCTTTATACCTCCACTTTAGAACCTAAATCGATAAATATCCATGCTTTTGATGAGGTGTCTAAAGAAATTGATTTTCACTTGATTGAGGATATAGACGCCGGGAATATTTCGGATGATGAACCTGTCGATTTAATTGAAATTTTATGTTCAAATCATCATCCTGAGTTATTAAATGTTTCTCCCGAACTTCATATGCGTCTCGACTTTGATGATAATGCCATGGATGAGATAAATGTTCAGGAGAATTATAAGGATAGTATTGAGGAGAGTTTTGAGAACCATATTGAGGTTGAACCATTTTTATTTGATGTGTCTGATTTTCCAATTCATCCTCCTGAACCTTTGACTGTTATATCACCCTCCCTCCTTTCCATCGTTCCGACCCCGCTTGACGACTGTGAGCTTGAAAACTTTTCCTTTGAATCTGACACAGTTCTTTGAGACGATAACACTTTCGAGTGTTTCACTTTTTCGGACGATGTTGATGTCTCTCCGCCCGAGTTTGAGTCCTTTTCATTTTCAGATGAGTTAGTTGAACCATCAGACTCGGTTGCTTACAGTAGTTTCGAACCATTAATGGAATCTTTCAAGTTCGAGACAGTTTACTACGGTGAGAATGAGACTATCCCTAATTCACTCCCTTCCGTCCTTCCTATCGTTCCGACCGTACAAGAGACCGTTGCGCTTTCATCTCCTATACCAAGTTCGGCGTACCCATGTTTTCTTGCAAATCTTGAGGGATTTGATCCCATTTCTCGACGGGTTGATAGGTTAGCGCAATCGCTTTTAACACATCGGTCATCACAAATTGCGCTAATTTATTCACTCGATTTACACCCTCAAGATCGCGCGACCCTTCTTTCTCTTTTCCGCCATTCTTCTCCCCCACCGAGACCATATTCTACCATTCTTCTTTCCACACGGTCTCACGTGTTTCTCATTTCTTTCATCCACACCCCATTCTTGCACCAACTATACCATTACCACGATAAGATCTTTGAATGGTTGGTGCTGACCTTTGGCTTGTGTAAGGCCAAGCTTAAGTTTGGGGGGAACCTTTGTATATATGTATATATATATTTTGTTTTCTTTTTCTATAAAAAAATATTAAAAAAATTCAAAACATTAAAAAAATAAAAAAAAAATTATAAATAAATAAACAGGGAAGTATCGGCAGTTTGACCCTCTTGGTTTAGTATGACAGTGAGGACACTGTCAATTTCAAGTTTGGGGGTATGCTCGGTACGTCTTCTTCCTTCGCATTCATTTGTACATATTTTTGCATTTCCATACTTATTTGAAAACCCATAAAAATTGAAAATTTTCAAAAAATTATAAAAATTATTGTATTCAATTTTGGCTAATTGACTTGAGTTTGACAAATAGGTTAACTGGCTAGAAACAACTAGATCTTAGACTTAGTGAATTAAAAACCCTAAAAATAACATTCCTTAAAGTTTAACGGTAGAAAGTATATGCCTTGTAGTTTATTTAGAAATAAGCAAATTTTGGGTTCACTTCTTGGGCTAAGTCAAAACAAGGGAAGAGTATTGATATTCTTATTAGAGTATAAGTTTGAAAAATAGTTCCTAGCTTAAGTCTAGATTCTGAAAATGTATACCCTACAATTTGCACAATCACGCATCTTGAAACTTGGAATAGTAGAAGAGACCTTGAAATGCTCTTGTCTAAAGTCCTTAGTACGAAGAAAAAAAATATACAAGAGTGAATAAAGAATTAAAAAAAATGGACACTGGTTTTTGTGATTACTTAAGGCTGCAAAAATAGAAAAATATTTAGCGAGGGTGCTTCATCAGCTAGTGCCTTAGACCAACTGGTTTGGGAGTCACTGCTAAAGCCTTGGGTGTTGCAAGACTAGGAAGTACGCTTTAAAGTGCGAACACATTTTGTAATCGGTCGTTGGTACCTCAAGAAGTATTAACGGTCGCATGAAGGATGTGTAAGCAAAATTCAATTAAAAATTCACCTACTAATAAGTACTTTGGACAATGGACAAGGGTATGATTGCTTGATTTGAATTTCCAAGGGTAGGGGTGATATTTACACACGTAGGGGTATGTGATTGGAATTTAGATAAGAGAGAGGAATGAAGAATAAAACTTGTATCTTTAGTAGAGTTGAAAGAAATTCCTAAGTGGAGATGGAACCCTAGAAGGAAAACTTAAGAAATGCCGAAAGCTAGGTAAGTCTATAAAACATATATAATCTTAAGTTAGATGATGAGGAAGTGTGAAGAATGTGGGTGGATAATTTGCGAGTCGACGATAATAGAATTCCTTGTTAGAAAACCTAATTGGAGAATTAAAGTCGAAAAGCCGCTGAAAACCCTCAGGAGACAACACTCCTCCTAATAGAGACACCTAGAGGTTTAACGGCTTGTTGCACGTGCTCAGTGCAATCGTGTTTCCCTGCGAAAGTGCGGCTAGGTTAGGATTTTAGTGAATAAAAATAAGTTTGCTCGAGGACGAGCAAAAGATAAGTTTGGGGGTATTTGTTCACACCATAATATTGCATTATTATATTCCCCATTCTTATTCTTTTTATAAATAAACAGGTACTTTTGACGCATGTTTGCTACATGTTACAGGTTACAGGTTCTTGGACAGAAAACAGTGAAAACGAGGTAAAGACGATGAAAATATGGACTTTTGACCAACAAATCGGAGGATCTTAGTCAAGCCTACATCGAAAGACAGTTCACAATTAACAAGGCAACTCAAGGTCCAAAAATACAAAGCGGACGGTTAAAAATCCATTGCAAATTGTTCACTGGAGATCTGGAACCAACTTGGTAGCCCAATTGAGAAAAGAATTAAAGAATAACAGAGCCCAGAAAGCCCAAAGGAAGCACAGGAAAAATGAGGAAATGAACCCTCCAATGGGCCGCGGAACCACGGCCCAAGCCTGCAATTGCCGCGGTTCTGCGGCCGTCTGGTGCCCGTACTTTGAGAGTTTTTTACCATAATTCTTGTGCGGTGCTGAAAAGATTTTCTAGGGCTATTTTTGTAATTGTAAACATGCGGATCAAAATGTAACCTAGGGTTTCTATTTCTAATAAATAGAACTCTAAATCATTGTAAAGTGAATGCCTCCTTTTAATAAAAATTCCAAAATTCTTTATGGAGAGCATCGGTGCCTCTCTTCAATTCAGAAATTCAGATCTGACAACCCTGCATTGATGATTGGAGAAATGCATCTATAAGTAGATTTATTTCCTTGCCCTAGTTTAGATTTCAATTCTTTGCCCTAGGTAGATTTAATTTCTTGCCCTAGGAAATTGTTTAGAGTTAGCTTTGGGGAAGAATTTTGAGAGATGAGATCTCTCATCCCTTTCTTACCTATAATATATTTTCAATAGGACTCCATGCATACACGCACACACCGCGCCCTACGGCACCCTATCCCTCGAGGTAGCGGTGATACCGTAGTATAAAAGCCCGGTTGCGCGCGTTTTCCATGAAGGTTAGGGTAAGGATCTCTAAAGGAAGGACAAGAACCTAGAGGAAGGAACACCTTCCCGAATGGATCTAATCCCCTTTATTGATAATTACCATAACTCCTCATAGATCTTCATTCCGGTATAGAAAGCGTTGAGATTTCCTTGCATTTCCAAACCATCCCTAAACCTAACCCTAACAAGAATAGATCTAAATAATCATAGATAGAATAATTTAGATTTTTAGATTTAATAATTAATCCGAACACCCTTCGGAATTAACTCGTTAGCGCGATTAGGAGATTCACAACATCCCTGTGGACCGAAACGTACTCACCGGCTAGCTTCATGCGACGCCGTTCTTGATTGCGGTTACTAGATATTTTTGAGACGAATCAGTATTCATGCTATGTTTGTTGACCTCCGTCAAGGCGTAGTGTGCGGTAGCTATTTAGTGCTTATCTGCTAAAGCAGGTGATGCGATTGGATTAGGGTAGTCGGGCGGCCTTGTTAACCTCCGTCAAAGGTCGTGCGGGTGGGTTTAATTCAATCATGAAATGTACGGGTTGAACTTGACTAACAGCCTATGGTTTGTTGACCTCCGTCAAGGTCATAGGATGCTAGGCGTAAAATATTATCGGGAATTTCAAGTGTTGAAATTTGCAATGAGATTGCATACCTTATATGAGATAGTTGGATCCCGATACCCACTGCGAGTAAGTGTTACTCCTGCGTGAGTTTTACGCATTATAATTAGCCGATCAAAGTAGGTGTTAACTGGGTTACGCCCTTGAGAAAATGAGGCGCCCTTGAGAAAATGAGGTTTATTTTAATTAGGTCCGTGCGAAAGCACGGGGAACGTCCCTCAAAGTACTGACACTGGCCTAGCCGAAATATTTGCGAATTTGTAGGGTGTAATTAATCTCGGCTAGTCTTGCCTTTTAGGGTTTGAAGGAAGATTTGATAAAAACAGTGGGAGCCATCCTGATTAGATAACATAATAACCAATCTGTTAGTTATATGTATGCCCTAGACGCCATTACTGTACATGAGATGTATATTGTAGTGAATGCTTGGACATATATAAGGAGGGCTTTCTTGCTCGACACGATAGTATGCTATTTGGTTACTCTTTATCTTAACATGTACACTGATTGTCTCTTTGTTACATGTTGATAAAGCCCTTAGGATGTGTACTTGACTACCTGGATTATGATGCGGATCACACTAGTAGGACAATGGTAGTCTGTGAGTACATCCTTTAATGTCCCTAGTCGTAGGTGTATCGAGACGGGGCATTGATATACCAGAGTAGACTAGCGTATAGCTTCTCGACCCATGTAGATAGGCGATGGATGATCCCATATCCATTGGTGTTTGACATCAGAGATGATATACGGGTGCTCAGTGGAGACTAGGTACACTGGATGGACTCGCCGAGAACTCCCAGATGGTATTATACCTCACGTTAGATGGCAGTTCTCTGGTGACACTGGTACAGGTTAGTCTGTCGACCCGAGATCGTCATAGAGTCTTGTGTGATTCCCACTGTGCTTTGATTTCCACCTTACCACGTTCAAGGGAATGTGCAAAACAGTGTTTTTTTGGTACAGTCCTGAGTCACATGGAGGCAATGAGCGATAGGAGGGGATTTCGTCTCTCCCGGTATTGGTGGTTGATGTTGTGTTGTGCTCGATTGGCTATAACAGGAAGTCCCTGGCCAGGGCTGATTCTGAGATTTACTGGTAAGTGTTATCAGAAGTTTCTCGACACGTTATGAGCCTCATATCGGCATGACTTATCAAGCTATTGGGGTCTGGCGTTTACCACCTCAGGCGAGATATGCGACATATCAGACGAAGAGACCGGACTGTATGGTAGTGTTACTGATTGGATTCGCAGGAGTATGAGCAGGCTTGCTTGTTGATATTCTGATCGCTCAATACCTGGGTGTCCTTTATGTTTAGCAGACCACTTGTGGCTTGTGGGTGTTTGATGTGATCATCACTTACTGCCGACGTATTGACGAGTCTTTAGAGTCCTACATAGAGGTTTCCTGGTTCATGCGAAATGAAGTAGGAGCACATATGAAATATGTGCGGGACCGAGATTAATGCGTGTATGTGATACCGTATTCAATTCTCACAATTTGTGACATCGGTCGGTTATATGTGATATAGCCGGGTTATCGGATCAAGTGTTGATTCGATAAGTTGTTGCATTTGATATTAGTCGGTTATATATGATATAGCCTGATTATTAAATCAAGTATTGATTTAATAATTTAATGTATAATTGTATATTTGATATACTAGATTGCATTAACTAATATTAGATCACTTAAACTTTTCGTTTTCTTACAAGTGTGCATTAGTATATATGTGATATATATTAGTGTACATTTTATTGTGTTATGCTTGATGCCACATGCTACATGGGTGTATGAGACTCACACCATACTAATAATAATGTGAGGGTTTATATTTATTTAAGTAAATCAAAATTAGTGTTAATTAGTCACATGCTTGGAAGCTTGGAGAAGCTTGTAGCATCTTTGACTAAGTCCACTCCTTTTGTTTTACTTGTAGATATTTATTAACCTAACCATTATTGTTAGCCTGGTTTAATCTCTACATGGTTTAGTGTATGACACTAACTCACCCATGGTTGTTATTCTCACCTCATTAGTTCATTCTCATCTCTTCTCATCATCTTCTTCATCCTTGAGAAAAAGCATTTTAGCTTTTTGAAAAGTGAGAAAATATTGTGAGAAAAATAAAACTAAAGTGAGCTCATTTCCTAATTCATCATCCTCTACTACTTGTCATTTAGTATAGGGTGTTTGCTTCATTAATTTCATAATTAGTGAAGAGATAGCATGAGCTTGAGTCTCCTCAACGTAGATCATCTTCGGCCTCGAAGACTTCGAGCAAGCTTGTTCATTTCTCCGGGAGAACCCTTTCTAGAGTTCGGGTGTTCATGACATGCAGCGAAAAGACTACTACACGGAGCATTAAAAGTGAAGAACCGGTCTACAAAGGTTGTACTCCTTATACACTTAGATGTAAAGTTGTTTACATGTTGTTTCGTCGCATTTTCTAGTAAAGATTCTATAGTTAGGGTTAACTAGAATGGATTTTTTTTGAAATTTGCATGGATGATGCCTCCTGAAACCTTGCTGCCATGCTAGGGAACCCTGCACAATCTGATCTTGCAAGAGCTACGCAGAGTGTTTTCTTCTCTCTCTCTCTCTCTCTCCTGGTAAAGACCGTGACATGCCTTAATCAAGATAATAATATGGATGTATTGACCGATCCTGCTTATTATACTGAGCCGGGGAACATTGGTTCCGCTCTTCCTTATAATTGTTATAAGTCTGAGCAGGAAATAGGGGAATACCAGGATTCCCATGCCACCCAAACGAGGAATGTGCATGTTGATGAATCTTCTTCAGGTGTGTTTATTACCGAGAACTGTTTCTCAGTATACTCTACGTCCTGGGTATAAGATACCGGAATAGGATCCCACATATGTAAGATGTTACGTGGGCCGAAGAAAGGTAGACAACTGAGAAAAGGTAATCATTCTTTAGAGTAGGGAATGGTGAAAATGTTGCAGCCAAAGCAGTTGGCGAATATCATCTTGTATTACCAAATGGTAAATACATTGATTCTGAACAAATGTTATTACATGTCGAACCTGATATACAACATTACATCAGTTTCTTTATTAAGTTTAAGAAGGATATAATTTTGTATTGAAGGATAATGTGGTGGTCATGAGGTAGAACTGGAAGGAGTTCCAGCTAGACAAACTAACAGCTGATGATTTGATGAAACCAAAGGATTCAATAGTCTCCAACGAACCTCAGCCTTTCCGCGAATCTGGTAGGGTTCCTCATCCGCCTGAGAGATACTACGGTTTTCTCGATGACAGTGGGAGCGAGGATTGCATCATGGTAGATGATGACCCAACCAGGTTCAGGCAGACCCTCACGAGTGGAGACTCTGTGAAATGGCTGGATGCTATGCGATCTGAGATGGAATCCATGTACACCAACAAAGTATGACTTTGAATATTGCACCTGAAGGGGTAAAACCCATCGAGAGCAAGTGGATCTTGAGAAGATTCTTGGTGTAAATGGAAAAGTTGAGTCTTTCGAAGCTAGACTTGTAGTAAAAGGTTTTCGTCAATAACCAGGTGTGGATTATGATGAAAACTTTTCTCCGGTGGCTATGCTTAAGTCCATCAGGATTAAAGCACGCATCGCGGATTTAGAACATCTGTTTTGATGTGGCAGTCAAAGAGTTCGACTTCATCAAAAAGGTAGATGAACCTTGTATATACAAGAAGGTTGTAAAGAGTAAGAATGTCTTCCTCGTATTGTACGTAGATGACATACTCTTGATAGAAAATGAGTTTCCTATGCTACACTCGGTCAAGCTCCACTTATCACGAGGATTCTCCATGAAATATCTGGATGATACCTACTATATCTTAAGGATTTAGATCTAAGAGAATGTTGGGAGTGTCCCAAATCCAGGTGCATTAACACCATACTAAAAGGGTTTAGTATCGAAGATTCTAAGCATGGTGGTTCACCCACTTACTCAGGAATCACTCTTTCCAAAAAGATATCTCCCAAGACTAATTTGGAGAGAGCTCGCGTACAAGAGATACCCTATGCTTTGGCACTAGGCTCTATCATGTATACGATGTTATGTACCAGACCAGATGTAGCTAACTCACTAGGTGTCGTGATCAGGAATCAATCGGATATTGAGTGAATCACTGGACAGCTGCGAAGAACATTCTTAAGTACTTGAAAAGCACTAAAGAAATGTTCTTGGTGTTTGGTAATGGTGAACTCCAGTGGGAGCCCTTTACCAATTCGGGCTTCCAGAGTGATAAGGTCGACTGAAAATCAGTCTCAGGCTTTGTCTTTACCCTCAGTGGAGGGATGGTATGTTGGAAGAGTTCCGAGCTATATACCATGGCAAACTAGACGATAAAGGCTGAATACATCACTGACAACGATGCTGTCAAAGTGGGTGTCTAGATTTTTCTTGTTCATGAGATGAACAAGGTTCCTACCATTGAGCGTCCAGTAACTGTTATCGTGACAACAACGGAGTTATGGCTTTGGCCTAGGAACCCCGGTACCATCAGTGATCCAGACATATTCTGAGACAGTATCACCTGATCAGGGAGATGGTTGATCTCCAAGGGATCGAGGTTAGGAGAGTTGAAACGAAGGATAACACAGCGGATCCACTCACAAAGGCATTTCCCAAGAGAGAATTTTATGGGATTGGGTATGAGATGCTACAACAACTGGCCTTAAGTGCAAGTGGGAGATTGTTAGTTGTATGTATATCCTAGAGGCCATTATTGTACATGTGATGTATATTATAGTGGATGCTTGGACATATATAGGGGGGACTTTCTTGCTCCACATGATAATATGCTATCTGGTTGCTCTTTATCTTAACATGTACACCTATTGTCTCTTTGTTACATGTTGATAAAGCCCTTAGGATGAGTACTTGACTACCAGGATTAGGATGCAGATCATACTATTGGGGCCAGGGTAGTCGGTAAGTACATCCTTCAATAGTTCCTAGTCGTGGGAGTATCGAGACGGAGCATCGATATTCCAGAGTAGACCAGCGTATACGCTTCTTGACCCATATGATGGGCGATGGATGATCCCACATCCATTGGTGTTTGACATCAGAGAAGGTATGCGGGTGCTCAGTGGAGACACTGAACTGACTCGCTGAGAATTCCTAGATGGTATTATACTTCACGTCAGATAGCAGTTCTCTGGTGACACTGGTACATGTTAGTCTGTAGTCCCGAGATCGTCATAGAGTCTTGTGTGATTCCTACTGTGCTTTGATTTCCACCTTACCGCATTCAAGAGAACGTGCAAAATGGTGGTTTTTGGGTACAGTCCCAAGTCACATGGAGGCGATGAGCGATGGGAGGGGATTTCGTCTCTCCCGGTATTGGGGGTAAATGTTGCGCTATGCTCGATTGGCCATAACAGGAAATCCCTGGGTTACTGAGATTTCCTTGTAAGTGTTATCAGTAGTTTCTCGAATCGTTATGGGCCTCACATCGGTATGACTTATTAAGCTATTGGGGTCTGACGTTTACCACCGCCAGACGAGATATGCGACATATAAGACGAAGAGACCGGACTGTACGGTAGTGTTAGTTATTGGATTCGCAGGAGTATGAGCAGGCTTGCTTGTTGATCTTCTGATCAATCAATACCCGGGTGGCCATTACGTCTAGCAGTACTGCTGACGGCTTGTGGGTGACTGATATGATCACCACCTACTGCCGGCGTATTGACGAGTCTTTAGAGTCCTACATAGAGGTTTTCTGGCTCAGGAGAAATGAAGTAGGAGCACATATGTGATATGTACGGAACCGAGATTAATACGTGTATGTGATACCGTATTCTATTCTCACGATATGAGATATCGGTCGGTTATATATGATATAGTCGGGTTGTCGAATCAAGTGTTGATTCGATAAGTTGATATAATTGATATTAGTCGGTTATATGAGATATAAAAGGATTATTAAATCAAGTGTTTATTTAATAATTTAATGTATAATTATATATTTGATATATTAATTTACATTAACTAATATTTGCACACTTAAGCATTTCTTTTTCTCACTTGTGTACACCTTAATATATATGTGATATATATTATTTGTGTCATGCTAGTTGCTACATGTGACATAGATGTATGAGACTAATACCATACAAAAATAATGTGGGGTTTTATTTATTAAGAGTAAAAGAAAATTAGTTGGAAATTAGTTAAGGTTAGATGCTTGGAGAAGCTTTGTGCTAAGCTTTGACTTAGTCCACTAATTTTGTCTCACTCTAGATATTTAATAACTTAACCATTACTGTTAGCCATGATTTAGTCTCTTTAAGAGTTATATGAGATATTTCTCACCTATGGTTGCCGTTCTACATTTGCTTCCTTCCATGGTTGCTTTTCTTCATCTCCTTCCTCAAGCTCTCTAGCCTTTTGGGAGGTGAAGACAATTAGTGAGAAAAATATTTCTAAAGTGAGCAAAATTCCTACTTCATCAACCTACACTAAACTAGCCATTTAGTTTAGGTTGTTTGCTTCACTAATTCCTAATTAGTGAAGAGGTAGCTTGAGTTAGTGTCTCCTCAACGTAGATCATCTTCGGCCTCGAAGATTTCAAGCAAGCTCGTTCATTTCACCTTATGGAGCCTTACTAGAGTCCGGGAGATAACTACTTGGAGCGAAGGAACTACTACACGGAGCTTTTGAAGTGAAGGATTGGTCTACAAAGGTTGTATTCCTTGTTCACTTAGATATAAAGATGTTTACATGCTAGCTTTCGTCTAATTCTCTAGTTAAGATTCTATGTTAGGGTTCTTTAGCGCGCCAATTTTTGAAAATGGCATAGTTGATGCCTCCCGAAACCCAGTGGTCATGCTAGGGAACCCAGCAGCATATAGGCTCCATAATTGAAAAATTGGTAGGCTAAATAAGCCTCACGTGTTAAACACGTGAGCGCCTATATGCAAAGCACATACGCGCTGCTGTCAAACAACTATTGGCCAAATTGGCCTCACGTGTTAAACACGCGAGCGCCCATATGCAAGGCATATGGGCACCAAATTAAAGGAGCTGAATAAGCCCCACGTATTAAACACGTTAGGGCACCTCTTTAGGTAGATGTCATAACCTGAAGGTACGGAACGTGACTGGCACTTAATTTACGAATCGTCTCAAGGCGTACGTAAACTAAGTAAACCAAAGCTTAGAAATCTAAACCATTTAAAGAAATAGAGTGAAGGAAAACTTATTTAAAGATAGCAATTTTAACCAAATAAGTCGCATCAAACATTTTTTAAAAAACCATCAAAATTTCCCGAAAATATCTGCAAAGTCTCCCTTGTAAATACTGGCCGCCCAAACGGGTACACAACATGAAAATACATATAAATCATGAATAAAGGCATCCCCAAGCGGGAGCTAGCTCTTTGCCAATGGCGGAATCACAACCACATGCAATATATATATATATATATATATATATATATATATATATATATATATCAAAAATGCATAATAAGCATCTGAAAGCAAGAAATAGAAAATACTAGGTCGGCTCAAGTGAGAATCGACACCAGAAATAGAATACATACAAATCTTACAAACTCACCATCTAAGTCCAATATACAAAGGGTAAATGGAGTATACTAGATACAATACAATACACAGTAGGAGCAAAAGAAAATCCTCCGAAACCCACCTATGAGCAAGCTGTAAGTCGAAGCAAACGAAACGGAAAATAAGGTACACCCGCCACTACTGTATTGACGGGTCAGACCTGCAAGACACTGTGGCACAACGGGGATGAGTTTCTAACTCATGAGTAGTAAGTAGCATTTAATAAGGCCATCGTAAGCATGCATGAAAATGCGTCACAACCTACATATCCCGATATGATACGATGCACTAGTATGTATGCAATATGAATACATAATCAACACGAAACCTGAATATGTTTGTGTCACGACCCGAAAGTACGGAACATGACCGGCACTTAGGCTACGAACGTCTCAAGGCGTACGTACACTAAGTAAGCCGAGCCCAGAAATCCAAACCAAGAAAAAGTAGTGGAGTGCAGGAAAAACCATAAGTAAAACAACCAGTCTGCAATATAATATACAACGCCTAAAGGCGAGGATCACAACAGAAAGGAAACTCAATAGCGAGAATCCCAGAGAAATATAACGTGCGACTCTAAGGTCGAAAGAATAATCAACACTGGTCTCTATCTCAAATAAGTACATGTTTGGTTGATGGAACTTCTAGATACAACTGAATATAATATACAATATATAATGATGGGTACGATACAAATAACCCACCTACTAGCAAGTCACCCAAAAGAAGCAGTGCCGCAAGCCGTAATGAATCCCTGTACGGCAAACACCTGCAAGAACTGGGGCACAACGGGGGTGAGTTGCCAACTCGTGAATAGAAGAACATCTACGAACAGACAATTGCATGTATGACGCAATCCTAGGTCATACGATCAACAAATATAAACCTCAAATGAATAAGTCTGAAGCATGCTAAGGTGGCAATGTAATATCTATACATGTATGTAGTGCCAAGTACTCGCCATTGCCTCAGGTAATAACACGTCATAAATATGAGGTATGTCTGCATAGAGTAATATGAATCAATGCCAGCTATAACATGAATCTAGTAGTATGTGGATGTCCTCCAACTAGGTAATCAATAGCTGTAAATCGGTGGATCCCGTCCACGTGTCACCAAATGACAACAAGCATCATGCATGTAAATATCGTAAAGCATATGCATGGAAATATGAGAATATAATCAAATCATGGAAACTGAGTGCCTAGCATCGACACTCGAAAACATCATGAACTCCTATGCCTAGCATCGACACGTAAATCCTCATGTATCTCAGGCGCCGCACACCCTGGTCGGCCCTCATATCCATCTCATGACTCCAGTCGTTATCCCTCTGATAACCGATGGGTCCCAAATACTATCACCGGTAGGTAGTACTCCCCTGCCGGGCTCACCGTCTAGCATATACGAGTCTTCTTGCCCCGGGGTACCTCACCGGGTCCACCATGTACCCGCAATCGGTGCCTACCGCTCGTCGAATAAGGTATACCCACACAAGCTCTCTGGAACCGAGAAAACTCATGATGGACGCACTGAAATATCATATCAAGGGTGACCGGATTTTTAAAACAATTACATATTTTCTTTTGAAATATCAACGGTCCCCAAATCCAGAAATATCATGGAAACAACATATCTCAATGCGTATAATCAAAACATGATGTATGCGATATGTAAAGAAAGGTAAGCGTATCAGTAAGTCATGCAACATGGAATAGTAATGTGCGCCTGTTGAGGGAAACCGCTCTTTTAAATGAATCTGTTTTAAAGAATATCTTGCGGTTCCCAAATCTCTAATCAAGCCGGAATCATCTATGTATGTGTACATGTATAAGTGTACAATATGCCATGCAAGAATCATATCATGAATGCAACGGTACTACAGTGTAGTGGCATGGCAATTATCGATGATGAAGTGTGTGAGCCGGCAAACAGTGTACGTGGAACATACGCATCATCAATAATGGTGCTGGTGTCCTAACAGCATGATGGTAATATCTCAATAAACACAAGTAATGCGAAGCAAATAATATGAATGTGCGGAATCAAATAATCAACGCAGTAGTGAAGAGGCTACATCAATATGTAAGTGTCATGTAGTTTTGCCTTTTTGAAATAAGACGAATCGGGATTTTTAGTAAAATAAGGGCTACGGTGTTTTTAAGAAAAGATGCGCCTTTTAAAATTATCCGTGGAATCCCTTTTTGCCTGTCTTTAAAATACTCCCGATTCGTTGGTTTTGAAATAGGTATGACTCGGGTCAGGTCTAACATCTACTATACTAACTACCGGTCTAACTATCAAGTCAATCGGAAGGGGTATGGAAACCACCTAAATCTGAGTTGGTATATATATAAATATAAATATAGTAGTCGGTGATCCCGCCTCAATAGTATCGCATACGATACCGTAAATCATCTGACACCCTCAAGTCATGAGTGCGGATCAATCATCAATATAAAGCTCGTACGGTAAATCGTCGTACGGCATCCCAATAACTGGGTGCGGGTCAATATCATAATCATCACATCAATTATCTGGTATCCTTATCATCAAATCACATGATCTGGGGTACTGATCTAAGTCTAGTACGAATCGATACCATCTACATAAGTATGAATGCGTGTGCAAAAGACACGCCCAAAGGCCCGCTAAAAATCATATATCGTATCCCAAATACGAATCACATCACATCACCGATATCATGGCACCATGCCCAAACTCATCGACTCATATCCAAAGTCCTCCAATATCCTCGTCATCCTAGTATGAACATAGCAAATAAGCATGTGTGTGTGTGTGGGTGCAAACTATTCTAGGGTTCGCGACTAGGAACTACACTAGTTACTTTTAACCCTTAATCAATGCATAGTACACCTACCACATCCTAAACAACCAAGTCACACATAAGCTATCATATATAAGTACAGTATATATGGTATACTAGATATCGGAATGCGGGGGTGCTATACGCCATCCACCCGACTTCTCCCCATAGATATAAATCTACTCACCTTCTTATATGTGCCGGTGCCGATGTCGCCATTTGCATCTCCAACACTTCGACGCCACGTGGGGTACCTACAAGGATATCACACGCTAAAACACATGAAAACCATGTCGGAAGCCAAAATGGTGCATGCTACGCCTTTAGGTAAGAACCTGTGGCCTCGCGTGCAACCACAGTCCAAAACCCTCTGCCGTTGGCGTTCAAACGCCACCCGACATAAACGAATCATCAAATACCAAAATCCATACGAAAACAAGTCGTAAATCATGCGCCAAGTCAAGAAAATCAACCCAGATTCTACCCTGGTTGGAACCAGTCAAAACTAGACATTCCCAGGGCCAAGTTTACAGGTAAAAGAGCTGTGTACGCAAAACGGGGGGGTTCCCTACTGCTTTAGCCGTAAATTGCGGCCAGAAGGGATATATCTGCGGCCGGGGTAAGGTGGTTGGGGCTAGGGTTTTGTGTGTTGGCTTCTATCTACCTGCACATCTCACTGCCAAGTCAATTTTATTTTAGGAGGACCCGGGTTGTAGCAGATTCCAGAAAGGCTTAAAAAGTCTACAAAACGCTAACCGACATTAAATCGAACAATCTGGTATTTTGCTGGAATCTAGGGAAATTCCGGGGTGAACTGGTCTCAAACACACCTAATAAGGTTATACCAACCATCAAAACCAACACTTGGTCAAGTCTCACTCAACTTTGCCTAAACTAGCACTAATTCACAATATAGACTCTAAACTTCAGCTATAAACAGAACTTGGCAAATTAGGAGTTGGGTTGTGCGATTATACCTCAAGGGAAGTCCTAGGATGTAGGAGAAGAGAGGATGATGGAAGGAGGAAGGTGTGTGCTGCGTGCTGAGCTGCTCCATGGGCTGTTCTTCCTTGTTGATTTTGCCGCATCAGGCTGCTGCTGCTATTTTCTTTATTGTTGCTGATTGCAATTTCTCATATCTATTTCCTTGTGTGTGTTGCAGCAGCTGCTGTGCTAGGGGTGTTGGTTGTGGTGAAGTTGAAGTATGTGATGTTGGGGTGTGGTGAAGCTTTCTGAATGGAGTTGTTGCTGCTGTGACTGCTTTTCACAGCAGTGCTGATGCTATTGTGGTAGCTGAAAGTGGCTGATGTAGCTGCTGATGTGAGGAAAATGGGGGCTGATGTGGTGTATCAGCTGATGTGATAACAATTGGAGCTGAAGTGTTCTTATAGGGGCTGAAGTGTTGATATGAGGGTGTAGGTGTTGGGCTAAGGTGTTAGGGGTTGATGCTTGATAATGGGGCTGATGTTTGATAATGGGGCTGATGTTTGCCTCAGCTGCAGTTTCAGCCATGATGATGCTGCTGATGCAGGAAGGTTGTGGCGTGATGTGTGAGAGTGAGAGGTATTTTGAAAGACAATTAAAAGTTTGAAATGAAATGGGGTGACATAACCTATAGCCACCTCTCTCTCTCTCTAGCCACAAGTCAAACCCAACCTAAACCAATTTTTTAACAAAGCTAAACCCTTAATTAACCCACTTAACTTAACCAAAAGGTTTAAGCCACCATGGTCATCTAGGCATGGTTCAACCCTAGGTTCAACCCTAGCTACCATGCACATATGTGTGCAGCCCAGATAAAATTCCGATAAAATGTTCATAAAACCAGATAAATCATCAGAAACAAATTTTGGTAAACTTTTTACAAAAACCCTACAGTAAACACATTTTAGAATTTCCATAATTTTTCTTCTGAATTTTCCCCATTTATCGGTATTTAATTATACCGAAATATTAAAATATTCAATAAAATAATATTTAATTATAAAAATTCCCAAAAATAATATTATGTTTTTCTGAAATGTTACAGTTTGGTATGATAAAATTTGTATTCTTATCTTAGTAAAACTCCTATGAAATAACTGAAGTATCGTCAATGAAATCCATAGAAATCCGTTTCAAGCATCAACACAAAACATATATATCTCAATGTTTCAATATCTTAATGTCTCGATATTTCAATGTCTTAATATCATAATGTCTCGGGCTCCGTCAGTCCGGATCGGCCCACATCATCAATCTCACGACCACGGTCGGTATCCTCCGGATATCCTCCGCGCCAGACATCACCGGTAAGTAGTCTGCCCCTGCCAGGCTCATCGTCTACAACTCGAGCTTCTTGCCCCGGGGTATCTTACCGGGCTCTCCATGTACCCGAAGTGGTTCATCCAACTCCTCGAATCGGGTCTCGAAAGCTAACATAAATCAGAAAAACTCATGGTGGAAGAAACATACATCATATCACGAGAAAACCGCAACTTGTATTTTTAAAGCGATAACAGGTTTATAAAATTCTTGCGATTTTTCCCAAATATCCAGAGATCCCATCAATACTGAAATCCTTGAGAAGAATCATAATGTATAAACATGCAGGTGATGATGGAAATCTATTATACGGTAGTATATACCATACATAATACGGCCAAAAGCTATGCATGAATCATGATGCAATGAGGTATGTATATATGACTAACAATCCTACGTATCCATTTTAAAGAAATGAATATACAAGTATAAATCTACGGATCATATATGATGCAAATGCACAGTTACCGAGTTTAAACAAGTTCTATAGTGTTCGTTACATAGCAATTACCAAAGGCGTGTGTGTTCGCATGAATAGTGCACGTGCGACATGAACCAATGGTAATGGTGCAAGTGTTTTATGATGATGTCACATATATATACATATATAAGATGATGCAATCCAATGAGATGCATAACTAAGAAACTATGCATATAATGCAAGTACTACAGATAATATGTCACAACCCGAAAGTACGGAACATGACCGGCACTTAGACTACGAAGATCTCGAGGCGTACGTACTCTAAGTAAGCCGAACCCAGAAATCCAAACCAAGAAAAGTAGTAGAGTGTAGAAAAACCACTATAAGTCAACTGGCTAGCAATATAATATACAACGCCTAAAGGCGAGGATCACAACAGAGAAGGAAACTCAAACAGCACGAAATCCTCAGAAATATAACGCGCGACTCTAAGGTCGAAAGAATAAACATTATTGGTCTCTATCTCAAACAAATACATGTTTGGTTGATGGAACTTCTAGATACAACTGAAATATAATATACAAGGTATAATGATGTCTACGATACAATAAACCCACATACTAGCAAGTCACCCGAAAGGAACAGTGCCCGCAAAGCCGTAATGAAAGCTGTACGGCAAAACCTGCAAGAAACTGGGGCACAACGGGGGAGAGTTGCCAACTCGTGAGTAGAAAAAGATCTACGAACAGAAAATCGCATGTATGACGCAATCCTAGATCATACGATCATAATATGTAATCCTAAAATATATAACCAGCAATCTATAACCATGGCTAGGGTAAATATCTTACCCAAAAGTAATCATATGTGCCTGTGTCAGTGCCTCGGGTAGCAATATATCATATGAATGATGTATGAATGCATGAAATAGAATGCATGTACTGAAGAAAACTGCTTTCATAAATCAGTGAGATTTCTGTATTTTAAAAATGAGGTATCATAAATGAAATCGGCATAAAACAGTGCCTAGCATCGACACAAAACAAGTATCCAAATATCTCGATATCTCTGTGTCGCAATCTCTGTAACTCAATACCTCAAAATCTCAATATCTCAATCACAATATCTAGGGCGCCGTCAGTCCAGACCGGCCCCTACCATCTATCTCAAGACCATGACGGTATCCTCCGGATATCCGACGTGTCGGGTAAAATCACCGGTCGGTAGTGCTCCCTCTGCCAGGCTCAACGCCATCTCCTGCGATCTTCTTGCCCCGAGGTACCGCACCGGGCCCACCATGTACCCGAAACGGTTCATCCGCCTCCTCGAATCGGGTCTCGAAATCCATCAGCAAACTCATGGTGGACGACTCATACATCATGGGAAAACCGCACTTTTATTTAAAAAGAGAAAAAGCAGTTTATATAAGTTTAGCGGTTTTTCCCCAAATCCAGAAAATATCATGGAGATCCGAATCATCAATAACATGTAAAATCATGAATATAAGCATGAGAATCCATGAATGCAGCATATAATGAAAAACAGTGTGCATGAAGTGACAAGTAATAACTACAATGTCAAGCTGGCATATATGGCAAGTACACTAATATCATGTCACTACTAGCTAAAAAGCTAAATCAAACAATAATATTCTCTAAGTGTACATGACATGGCAATTACCGATGAAGATGTGTGTGAGCCGGTAAATAAGTGTACATGGTACATACGCATCATCGGTAATGGTGCTGGTGTCCTAACAGCATGATATCA
Source organism: Agapanthus africanus (assembly GCA_030015575.1). NCBI lineage: Eukaryota > Viridiplantae > Streptophyta > Magnoliopsida > Asparagales > Amaryllidaceae > Agapanthus > Agapanthus africanus. The sequence goes on along the minus strand of JASDDO010000012.1, from coordinate 457,464,316 downwards.
ATAATGGAATATGAATCACAACAGTATGCGATGCAGAGCAACAATAATAATGTGCGAGGGGTGAATACTAAACACAATGGTAGCTAGACTGTATCTGATGTCATAAGAGTCATACAGCTACACCGCCTATAGGGTTGATCTAATAGGCTAACCGCAGGTAAGGGAAACCGCCTAACCTCTGAGTCGATACATATATATATATACATTTATAGTCGGTGATCCTGCCTCGATAATATCACATACGATACCATATCTCTATAATTAGTTATTCCCAAATCAAGAGTGCGGATCAAACATCAAATTATAGCTCGTACGTAAATCCATCGTACGGCATCCCCAAATCTGGGTACGGGTCAATATCACATTCGTCATATCATTCATCTGATATTCTCTATATCAAATATCATAATCTGGGTACTGACCTACGTCTAGTACAAAGCTAACATCATCACTATAATTATGATCTGACTACTGTTCAACAGTCTCGTATGAATCGATATCATCATCACATATCATCCCAAGGAGTATACCTCGCCCAAGGCGGCCTATCATACTAATCTTGTCATATCATATCATGTCATATCTCGTAACGTAATCACATGTTGACCATTTTATATGTATATATCACTATTCCTAAGGCATCATCATCCCAAAATCCGCTAAAGCATCAAGACGTATCTCAAATGTGAATTTTACCATATTACCGATATCATAATCTCGGATCAAATATCATCGACTCATCTCAAAGCCAAGTATCATCCTTAAATCCGTATGCGAACACGTGGTCCCATACCCATGTGAACATATAACTATATAGGATCCCATAACCATATATGAAATAAGGATGTATGCAAGTATGTATGTGTGTGTATGTGTAGTGCACCCACTACTCTAGGGTTTCGTAACCTTTCACCAATCCAACACACCAATGTCCATCTTAAACATCATCATGAATCACAAATAACATATAATATTTGTAAGTGTGTATACGCATCCGTATACATCACCACAGACTGCGGGGGTGCTATACGCCATCCACCCGACTTCTCCCCATAGATATAAATCTACTCACCTTTCTTATGTGTGCCGGTGCCGATGTCGCCATTTGCATCTCCAACGCTTCGACGCCACGTAGGGTACCTATAAGGATATCACACACTAAAACACATGAAAACCATGTCGGAAACCAAAATGGTGCACGCTACGCCCATAGGTAAAAACCTGTAGCCTCGCGTGCAAACACAGCCAATAACCCTCTGCCGCTGGCGTTCAAACGCCACCCGACAGAAACGAATCATCGAATACCAAAATCCATATGAGAACAAGTCATAAATCATGCGCCAACTCAAGAAAATCAACCCAGATTCTACACTGGTTGGAACCAGACAAAACTAGACATACCCAGGGTCAAGTTTACAGGTAAAAGGGCCGTGCACAAAAAACGAGGCAGTTCCCTACTGCTCTGGCCGCAAATTGCGGCCAGGGGGAATTAATCTGTGGCCTGGAATGAGTTTTGGGGGATAGGTCTTTCGGTGTTGGTTTCTATCTGCCTGCACATCCTACTGCCAAGTCAAAATTATTTTAGGAGGTCCGGGTTGATAGCAGTTTCCAGAAAAGCCACAAAGTCGACAAAATCGATAAAATACGCCAAGTCGAAACTTTCAGGTAACTAACTGGAAATCTGGGGTAATCTTGGTTAAAATGGTCTCAAATGCACCTAATAAGGTTACCCTAACGATCAAAACCATCACTTGGCCACATCTCACTCAAAATCACTAAAACTAGCGCTAGATCACAAATATAACACTAAATTTCAGCCTACTTCCCATAGCTTGCAAGATAGGAGTTGGGTTGCAAGATTATACCTCAAGGAAATCTTAGAATGTAGGAGAAGAGAGGATGAAGGAAAGAGGAAGGGCTGTTGCTGCTGTGGAGCTGCTGTATTGCTGCAGTTGCTGATGCTGATGCTGCTTTCTGGGCTGAAGATGCTGCTGTTGTTTTCAACCCCCTCTCTCTTTTTCTTTGTTGTTCCAGCAGCAGCTACTTCTGTTGATGTTTTTGTGGTGGCTTTGGTGAAGTGTGAGAGTGATGTAGTGTATGATAGTGGTGTGTGGGTTATGAAAGATGTGAGTGAGAGGGAGAGATGTGAGGGGTAAAAAGTTTTGAAGTGAAATGGGGTGATGAGTTTTGAAATGGGGTGAGGTGACATAACCTTGGAGCCTCCCTTCTCTCTCTCCAAATAAATGCTCAACCATCATGGCTCTCGCTCTCTCTTACCACATGTCAACCTAACCCTAATCACCCTTTAAACAAGGCCAAAACCCTAAGTTAAAATTAATTAACCTAACCAAATGGTTCAATCCACCATGGTCATCTAAGCATGGTTCAACCCTAGGCTACCATGAACCCAAAACATGAAACAAGTGTGACAAGTGTGGAAAAAGATACGTGCACATTTTGCACAAAAAGCCAAAAATCCAATTAGCGATTTTTAATCGTGATTAACACTAATGTCGCATATAATTCATCATAAAAACTGTAAAATGGCATATTTCCACAAAATAACCTATTTTAGAATTTCCATAATTTTCTTCAGAATTTTCCCCATTTATCGGTATTTAATTATACCGAAATATTAAAATATTCATTAAAAATTAATATTAAATTATGAAAATTCCCAAAAATAATATTTTATTTTTTTGAAATGTTACAGTCTTCCCCCCTTAAAGAAATTCGGTCCCCGAATTTAAATTTAAACTCCCAAATTCTAAAACATTTCAATAAAATGTCCAAGTCAACGGGGCTCCGAAATCATCAATACATAAAACGCATCGTAGCGCAATACATGAGCATGCGTAACTAGCAGATAACTCGAAAACAAAACTCCGTCAAGCATCTCTCAATCATCGGAGTCAAGGTGAAAACACGAATACCAAATCCAAGGCAAAACCAATATGCTAGAAATCGGAACTATACATGTAAATATATGAAGTAAATGCATGCCAAAATTCTTTAAAGTCGATGTACAATGCGCATAACACTGCACAGTGGCGGATGTCTCTATAAGAAAATAGCCATATACGTATGTATTTTTTTGTTTAGTATGCACGATCCGCCGTTTTCAAAACAATTTAGAAGAGTTCCCTGTTTTAAACGTTTCGTGTCATATCAGACACGTATGTAAATAATGAGACTATAGCTCGCTTTTGGAAATCCCTGGAAATCTATCAATGCATGCAAAACACACTCAGGTACTGTCATCTGACTAGTCCCGCTCAGTACGAAAACAATGATGAAACTTCACAAAAACGTACTGCTCCATAAGAAATCAATCCCAAAATGTGCAAATGAATACTACGTGCGTCTGGTGCGCATGGAAATCAAAATCCATACATGTGCCAAGAAGGTGCACAGAAACATCATCAAGGTGCAACGGTTGTACACACAACATCCGTTATAGGCAACGTGCGTACCAGACAACAAATCAGGTGCATCTGACATGCACGAAAAATCTCGATTTAGTGCATCTGGTGTGCACCAAATCTCATCTCATAACATGCGCCCAACATGCGCTAAAAATCCAAATCCGGTGCATCTATCATACACGAAATCATGAAATCCAATATCAAGCGCCGAACACGCGCAAATCCAATCAAGTGCATAAAATGCACAAAACAAATATCGAGCATCAACCTCGAAATCGAAGTCCAGTGCATCCAAGTGCACAAAATACATGTCACTGCACTGCAAGCATATGTAAACTATACAGAGTGCAAAAACTAAATCGTGTGCGTGCATACGCACAAAATCAACTCAAATGTCTAAACCCCATAAAATCACAAACATGTGAAACCAAGGCACGTAAACGATATCAAGTGCAACAACTGTGCGAAAATCATAAATACCCAATAGGTGCAACCATGGTGCATGAAAACAACATCATGAAACCTAATCATCAAAATCATTCATGCGAGTAGATCGCCCAAAACATCGAAACCAAGTATGGCGGAATAGTTCCGCTCAAGCACAACCTCCAAGAATCTCTGGCCAACTGTTGTGATCGCTCATAGCATATCTCGTCGACGATCCTGAACTCTGGCCTGCTGGTGCGCGTAACCTGACCACTCCTGGGTCCAAGTCTTCTCGTAATTTATTCCAGAAAGGTCCTCGTCTTCCCTGTAGGTTATCAATCTCACGATCCATCGGCTCATCGGCCCTGTCAGATGTGCTAACGGGGAAGATTCCGTTCTGGCACTTCTCTGGTCATCTCTCGGTCAATCCTCACGACCACTCGTAAGGCAGTATGTCACTGGCGTCGTCCTCTGGCTCTCTGAATGCACATGATACATCTGATCTTGGGTGCAAGTATCATTGCAGCAGTATCCTGGAAGGAATCCTGCTCAAGGTTTCTTCCAAGTCTCATCTCTACCAACTGTCCGGAAGTTATCGTCCTTTACTATTTCTGCTTCTTGCTCCGGAATGGCTGCATACTCAACGCGACTCCTTCTGGAAGGTATATCCAGTACTATGCCTCGGCATGCGCATCGCATCTCTGATGTCGGCGGAGTGGAACGTCATCATATCCAGATCTTGTACGAACCTCTTACTCCACTTTTCTCTAATGCCGACTGCTTCGGACTCGTCTCGTCGTGGCTGCATGGACTGAGCTCCAACGGCTATCCTCGTACCTGGAGTCTCCCGAGAAGTGCATCTCACCACCTATCATCCGAATAAAGTTGAGCCATTCGATCGAGTCGTCAAAACCTTATAATTCCCCAAGAGCTCAACATCTTGGGTACAATACAATAGTATCGAGTACATACCACAGCATCGGTGGTCCAGCCGTAGAAGGGCAAACCCAAGCCTCACTAATGGCGCCGCAGAACTGCCGCAAACCCTAAGGTTCAAAGGCTTTCACACGGTCATTAAGTCGAGTTAGGGTTTCATTCTTCTAGAGGGACCATAGAATTTCCTACATGTCTTTCCGAATACTTTAAACTTGGAATGATAGGTTACTGACATTCGATCGTCTCTGTCGACTCTCAACGTCTCCGCGTGAAGTCGTCTCAGCTGGAATCAATCTATCTGATGACCTCGCATCGGGGTAGCGAACGATCCACATGTCCTAGTCATTCATCCTTGGTGACTAGCGACCTTCTATCATCTCTTAGTACAATCTCGTACTGCAATAGCTCCAACATCTGGGCGATATCCCGTCGTTCACAGCAACAATCGGCTCACTCGTCTGCACGCTGAACAGTGCATCAATCATCACGAATAAGCCATACATCAACGGTCATCAAAATCTGGCTGGCCTCTGTCAGTGGCTCAATCCTCTGGTGCTGATCGGCACGTCCGAGCAATCTCATACAGCGATCCATCCAACGCTCGTGGCGCAAACACAATCAAAAGACACATCTCTACAATCGTGTGTTGCCGGAATTACGCCCCGGTCAGTCCTCGTTGGTAACGAGCTCATGCTGACCGCAACTCTAGCCGTAGCTCTCCCTGCCCGTAATCGTGGCAGTAAAACATAACGGGTACCGATGAGGCTGGATCATAGGAAGGAATATGATACTGAACAAAGAAATGTACATCCTAAGGCTTCTTAAGTGGAGTGGCGTGTCGTAAATATGACGCGGAACATACCCACGGTACGTCACTCTACTTTAGTCACCTATTCCATCAACCAAGGGTCATCCTACGCTCCGAAGGTAAAACCTAACGCTCTGATACCAACTTTGTCACGACCCGAAAGTACGGAACATGACCGGTACTTAGACTACGAATGTCTCGAGGCGTACGTAGTCTAAGTAAGCCGAACCCAGAAATCCAAACCAAGAAAAGTAGTAGAGTGTAGAAAAACCACTATAAGTCAACTGGCTAGCAATATAATATACAACGCCTAAAGGCGAGGATCACAACAGATAAGGAAACTCAAACAGCACGGAATCCACAGAAATATAACGCGCGACTCTAAGGTCGAAAGAATAAACATTACTGGTCTCTATCTTAAATAAATACATGTTTGGCTGATGGAACTTCTAGATACAACTGAAATATAATATACAATGTATAATGATGGGTACGATACAATAAACCCACCTACTAGCAAGTCACCCGAAAGGAACAGTGCCCGCAAAGCCGTAATGAAAGCTGTACGGCAAAACCTGCAAGAAACTGGGGCACAACGGGGGTGAGTTGCCAACTCGTGAGTAGAAAAAGATCTACGAACAGAAAATCGCATGTATGACGCAATCCTAGGTCATACGATCATAATATGTAATCCTCAAATATATAACCAGCAATCTATAACCATGATTAGGGTAAATATCTAACCCAAAAGTAATCCTATGTGCCTGTGTCAGTGCCTCAGGTAGCAATATATCATATGAATGATGTATGAATGCATGAAACAGAATGCATGTACTGAAGAAAACTGCTTTCATAAATCAGTGAGATTTCTGTATTTTAAAAATGAGGTATCATAAATGAAATCGGCATAAAACAGTGCCTAGCATCGACGCAAAACAAGTATCCAAATATCTCGATATCTCTGTGTCGCAATCTGTAACTCAATACCTCAAAATCTCAATGTCTCAATCACAATATCTAGGGCGCCGTCAGTCCAGACCGGCCCCTACCATCTATCTCAAGACCACGACAGTATCCTCCGGATATCCGACGTGTCGGGAAAAATCACCGGTCGGTAGTGCTCCCTCTGCCAGGCTCAACGCCATCTCCTGCGATCTTTTTGCCCTGGGTACTGATTGAATTGATTTAGCGTGCTTGCGCTTTCTAAAAGATAGATCAAAAATATTTGTAACCGCAATCAAGAACGGCGTCGCTTTGCAGCTAGCCGGTGAGTACGGGTCGGTCCACAGGGATGTTGTGAATTTCCTAATCGCGCTAACGAGTTAATTCCGAAGGGTGTTCGGATTGATTATTAAATCTAAAAATTGAAGTTGTATGATACTAGGATTAGAAACTTGCTAGGATTAGGTTTAAGGAAAATTTGGTAAACAAAGATCTACATCTCTTTCCATTGCCTTTAATTAAAGATATCATATTAGTGTTATGGTAAATCTTAACAAAGGGGATTAGGATGATTGGGAAGATTGATTCTTCCTCTAGATCCTTGTCCTTCCTTTCTTAATCTTTACCCTAACCTCCATGGAAAACCTTAAAATCCGGGCCTTTAGACTACGGAATCACCGTTACCTCGAGGGTTGAGTGCCGTAGGGAGCAGAATAAGAAGGTATGCATGGAGTTCTAATTTTCATAAAAGATTGGCAAATAAAAGAGATGAGAGATCTTCGTCTCTCAAATCCTTCCTCATTCCTAACCCTAACAAGCGAGAAAACTACTCACTCATTAGGGAATTGAAAAACATTTATCTAGGGCAAGGAATTAAATTTATCTAGGGCAAGAATAGAAAATTAATTTAGAGCAGAAAATAAAGAACTTACAAAAAAATGATGCTCTCCAAAAGAATGCTGAAATTTTATTAATGAAGGGAGGCATGAAAAGAATACAATAATTTGGGCTTCTATTTATAGGAGATAGAAACCCTAGGTTACAATTGATTTGCATGTCTACATTTACCAAAATATCCTTAGGAAGACCTAGTCAAAATAGACTTCAAGCTTTGGTAAAATTTTATGTCTCTTTAAAAGAAAGTATTGGGCCTTGGATCTTTGAGCTTCCTTATTATTTGGTTCTTTATTAAAATAGCTTCTATGTTTCTTCCAGATCTCCAGTGAATAATTGCGGTGGGCTTTTAACCGTTCGCTTTGTAATCTTAGACCTTGCATTGCCTTATACTTTGTGAATTTTATCTTTGATATAGGCTTGATCAAGAGTCTTCTGTTTGTTGGTCAAAGTCCACTTTTGCATCGTCTTTTCATCATTTTCACTGTTTTCTGTCCAAGAACCTGTAACCTGTAATATGTAGCAGACATGCATCAAAAGCACCTGTTTATTTGTAAAAAGAATAAGAATGGGGAATATAATAATGCAATATTATGGTGTGAACAGGTACCGCACCGGGCCCACCATGTACCCGAAACGGTTCCTCCTCCTCCTCGAATCGGGTCTCGAAATCCATCAGCAAACTCATGGTGGACGACTCATACATCATGGGAAAACCGCAGTTTTATTTAAAAAGAGAGAAAGCAGTTTATATAAGTTTTGTGGTTTTTCCCCCAAATCCAGAAAAAAAAATGGAGATCCGAATCATCAATAGCATGTAAAATCATGAATGTAAGCATGAGAATCCAAGAATGCAGCATATAATGAATAACAGTGTGCATGAAGTGACAAGTAATAACTACAATGTCAAGCTGGCATATATGGCAAGTACACTAATATCATGTCACTACTAGCTAAAAAGCTAAATCAAGCAATAATATTCTCTAAGTGTAAATGACATGGCAATTACCGATGAAGATGTGTGTGAGCCGGTAAATAAGTGTATGTGGTACATACGCATCATCGGTAATGGTGCTGGTGTCCTAACAGCATGATATCAATAATGGAATATGAATCACAACAGTATGCGATGCAGAGCAACAATAATAATGTGCGGGGGCAGAATACTAAACACAATGGTAGCTAGACTGTATCTGATGTCATAAGAGTCATACAGCTACACCGCCTACATGGCTGATCTAATAGGCTAACCGCGGGTAAGGGAAACCGCCTAACCTCTGAGTCGATATATATATATACATTTATAGTCTGTGATCCCGCCTCGATAATATCACATCCGATACCATATCTCTATAATCAGTTATTCCCAAATCAAGAGTGTGGATCAAACATCAAATTATAGCTCGTACGTAAATCCGTCGTACGGCATCCCCAAATCTGGGTACGGGTCAATATCACATTCGTCATATCATTCATCTGATATTCTCTAAATCAAATATCATAATCTAGGTACTGAACTACGTCTAGTACAAAGCTAACATCATCACTATAATTATGATCTGACTACTGTTCGACAGTCTTGTATGAATCGATATCATCAGCACATATCATCCCGAGGAGTATACCTCGCCCAAGGCGGCCTATCATAATAATCTTGTCATATCATATCATGTCATATCTCGTAACGTAATCACATGTCGACCATTATATATATATATATATATATATATATATATATCACTATTCCTATGACATCATCATCCCAAAATCCGCTAAAGCATGAAGACGTATATCAAATGTGAATTTTACCATATTACCGATATCATAATCTCGAATCAAATATCATCGACTCATCTCAAACCCAAGTATCATCCTCAAATCCGTATGCGAACACGTGGTCCCATACCCATGTGAACATATAACTATATAGGATCCCCTAACCACATATGAAATAAGGATGTATGCAAGTATGTATGTGTGTGTATGTGTAGTGCACCCACTACTCTAGGGTTTCGTAACCTTTCACCAATCCAACACACCAATGTCCATCTTAAACATCATCATGAATCACAAATAACATATAATATTTGTAAGTGTGTATACGCATCCGTATACATCACCACAGACTGTGGGGGTGTTATACGCCATCCACCCGACTTCTCCCCATAGATATAAATCTACTCACCTTTCTTATGTGTGTCGGTGCCGATGTCGCCATTTGCATCTCCAACGCTTCGAAGCCACGTAGGGTACCTACAAGGATATCACACGCTAAAACACATGAAAACCATGTCGGAAACCAAAATGGTGCACGCTACGCCCATAGGTAAAAACCTGTAGCCTCGCGTGCAAACACAGCCAATTACCTTCTGCCGTTGGCGTTCAAACGCCACCCGACAGAAATGAATCATCGAATACCAAAATCCATATTAAAAAAAGTCGTAAATCATGCGCCAACTCAAGAAAATCAACCCAGATTCTACCATGGTTGGAACCAGACAAAACTAGACATACCTAGGGTCAAGTTTACAGGTAAAAGAGCCGTGCACAAAAAACGAGGCAGTTCCCTACTGCTCTGGCCGCAAATTGCGGCCAGGGGGAATTAATCTCCGGCCTGGAATGGGTTTTGGGGGCTAGGTCTTTGGGTGTTGGTTTCTATCCGCCTGCACATCCTACTGCCAAGTCAAAATTATTTTAGGAGGTCCGAGTTGATAGCAGTTTCCAGAAAAGCCACAAAGTCGACAAAATCGATAAAATACGCCCAGTCGAAACTTTCAGGTAACTAACTGGAAATCTGGGGTAATCTTGGTTAAAATTGTCTCAAATGCACCTAATAAGGTTACCATAATGATCAAAACCATCACTTGGCCACATCTCACTCAAAATCACTAAAACTAGCACTAGATCACAAATATAACACTAAATTTCAACCTACTTCCGATAGCTTGCAAGATAGGAGTTGGGTTGCAAGATTATACCTCAAGGAAATCCTAGAATGTAGGAGAAGAGAGGATGAAGGAAGGAGGAAGGGCTGTTGCTGCTGTGGAGCTGCTGTGTTGCTGCAGTTGCTGATGCTGATGCTGTTTTCTGGGCTGAAGCTGCTGCTGTTGTTTTCAACCCTCCCTCTCTCTTTTTCTTTGTTTTTCCAGCAGCAGCTACTACTGTTGATGTTGTTGTGGTGGCTTTGGTGAAGTGTGAGAGTGATGTAGTGTATGATAATGGTGTGTGGGTTGTGAAAGATGTGAGTGAAAGGGAAAGATGTGAGGGGTAAAAAGTTTTGAAGTGAAATGGGGTGATGAGTTTTGAAATGAGATGAGGTGACATAACCTTGGAGCCTCCCTTCTCTCTCTCCAAATAAATGCTCAACCATCATGGCTCTCTCTCTCTCTTACCACAAGTCAACCTAACCCTAATCACCCTTTAAACAAGGCCAAAACCCTAAGTTAAAATTAATTAACCTAACCAAATGGTTCAATCCACCATGGTCATCTAAGCATGGTTCAACCCTAGGCTACCATGAACCCAAAACATGAAACAAGTGTGACAAGTGTGGAAAAAGATACGTGCATATTTTGCACAAAAAGCCAAAAATCCAATTAGCGATTTTTAATCGCGATTAACACTAATGTCGCATATAATTCATCATAAAAACTGTAAAATGGCATATTTCCACAAAATAACCTATTTTAGAATTTCCATAATTTTCTCCAGAATTTTCCCTGTTTATCGGTATTTAATTATACCAAAATATTAAAATATTCATTAAAAATTAATATTAAATTATGAAAATTCCCAAAAATAATATTTTAGTTTTTGAAATGTTACATAATACTAAACCATCGGGTGCCTCGCGCAATCCAGACATCCCCCCATAGATGTGTACATCTACTCACCGGGACACCTCGGCTAATCTGATCAAATCTCAGCCTTGTCTTTCCGCGCCACGTCCGACGTCTCTGCACCCGATCCTATAATCGCACATAAGTGAATAAGAGGATAGATATATAAATGGTCGCGGACATAACGAAACAAGATAACCAACACGCACTAATTGGACGCGCACGCACTTGTGCACAAAACACGCTCGCAACAACGTCAAAACCTCCACTAGGGTCGCTAATACGTGATCACTACCAAGTTTAGAACCCAATCGCGCATTCACAACGCATTAAATATTATAGAAAATAGGTTATATCTCAATTCAACCTCAAACTTATAACTTATTTATACCAAAAACCTATCAAGCATCACTTAACCATTTTAGAATAAATCTAGATGTTTTAACAAATCTAGTGGCCATAATGTTCACTTAACAACTTAATTAAGCCACACAAACCTTTACTAGATTTTAATCTCACCTATTTACATTAATCGTAAAAGTTTAGTTTGCACAATTATATAATTAAGACAAATTAAAAGTAACCATTACAAATTAACAACTAGTTTAAATTTCTGCAAAACTTAAGATGTTAATTAACTACACATCATAACCATAATTAAGTGATAAAACCCTAACATGAACCCAATTTCCTTCTCTTGAAAATTTCAAAACTTTCAATTAGAACAATTTAAATACCTAATTAAGTTTGATTTAAGAAATTTAGCAACAAATTAACCATAGGGTTAGGATTTATTCCTCAAAGATTTGTATATCTAACTTGAAAATCTTGGCCTCCCAAAATGGTTTCTTGCTTCAAGATCCAAACTAGATAGGTCAAGGAATAATGGGTGAAGGTTTAATCAGGAATTATTGAGAATTTGGATGGATTTTTAATGGAAAAATGAGAATTTTTGAAGGGAAAATGAAGTGGGGAAAATGGGGGAGCTGCTGCTCACGAGGCTCGGCCAAGGCTAGGGAGAGAAGAGAGAGTGAGGTGTGTAGAATTTTCCAAGTCAAGAAAACCCCCATCATATCATATATTAACTCCTTTTCTTAATTATATTATTTTCTTTCATTTTATTTAGCTTTTCCCCATTTTTCCTAGAATTGACTAGAAGCTTGCAAACAAAAAGATAAAAGAAAACATGTTACAAACTTGGTTTAGAATTGTCATGGTTCACATTTGAGTAACTAACCCAATCTCATTTGTAATTAACACACTACTACAATAAGGGGTTGCCCCTACGGTTAAAGGCATCCGTAGGGACAACATTTTATTGCCCCTACGGATTACTCCGTAGGTCTCCATGGATGTCCCTATGGTGCCCTACATTTTAATTTAAAAATATTAAAACGTAATTTGCCCTTTGGCCCTACAGAGCCGCAAACGAAGGCCCTACGGTTAAGTCCGTAGGGGCATATATATGAGTTATTAATATAAAAAAAAGCACAGAGAAAAGCCCTCGTTGTTCCTAAAAATTCTCTCTCTCACTCTCCCGCGCCTCGTCGCCACCGCCCTCTGCCCGCGGCCCGCCGACACCCTCGAACGTTCCCAAAACTTTCTCGTCGACTTCCTCGTCGCCACCGCCAGTGACTCGTCGCCGATTGCGTCGTCGACCACCGGTCTCCTCCATCGTCTCCTCCACCGCCCGCTACAGGTTAGTAAATCTCAAATTTTTATTTCTAATAATGCTTTTATTTATAATTTTTATGATGTTAGGGCTAGGGTTCAGGGTTCATGGTTCGGGTTGGGGTGAGGGTTAGGGTTAGGCACCGGGGTTCAGCTTAAGGTAGGGTTAGGGTTCAGTTGGGGTTGGGGTTGGGGTTAGGGTTGGGGTTCGGTTGGGGTTAGGGGGCGGGGGCGGGCAATGAAGGCATACCTGCTACAAGACTTGCAAGTCACAGAACATGCGGATTTAGGAGTCTATTGCTTCAACTTATCATTGTTGTTTGCAGGTGTCTTCCCAGCTTGCTTGGCAGGATGAGGAGTTACAACATGCCCACCTTTCTTTCCCACACCATCTGAAATAAAGAAAAAAAATTCCGAAGAAAAAAATTTAATGGGCCTTATGATCACAACAATTGCAGTTGTTTGTTCAAAAAAAAAATTCCCTTTTGTATATAAAATTTTAATCGCAGTAGTATCCCACTAAAAATTGGAGTTGAAAGCCCTTCCAATTGGGTGCCTTTCAAATTAGGGTTAGGGTTAATTAGTTGGGGTTAGGGTTAGGATTTAGGGTTAGGGTTTGGTTCAGGTTTAGGATTAGAGGCTAGAGTTAATTTGGGTTAATTAGAGGGTAGGGTTAATTTGGGTTAATTCGTGATAATTTGAAAGGGTTAGGGTATTGATTAAGGTTAATTAGTTTAATTTGGGTAAATTGGAGTAAGTTTGGGTTGATTAGGGTTAATTACGTTAATTTGGATAAATTGGGTTAATTTGGGTTAATTAGTGATAATTTGAAAGGGTTAGGGTGTTAATTAGGGTTAATTAGGTTAATTTGGGTAAATTGGGTTAAGTTTGGGTTGATTAGGGTTAATTAGGTTAATTTGGGTAAATTGGGTTAAGTTTGGGTTAATTAGAGATAATTTGTGTTAGGGTAACGATTGTGGTTAATTAAGTTAATTTGGGTTATTTAGGTTTAGGGTTTAGGGTGCACTAGTTCATTCAGTAGGATACTCGATGATAACGGAAACGTACAATTTTACCGTAAACGCAAGAAAAATTTACCCTAAACTTGAAATTTCGAACCATTAATAACGAAACGTAAATGTAAAACCTATTCATGTTAAATGTTCAAATTAAAACCAATATATGATACTCGATGATAATATGAAACTTTCATATTCTCATCGATGCTCATATATGAAACTCAAAGCGCCACTTAGTCCCCGTCTATCGGTTAACATACGTTCGATGTTCGTCGTGACATAGAACTATACGAAGGTTGTTAAATATCGGACGATATAGCTCGGTACCAACAACCGTCGTGTAGTCTATTTGATGAGAAAATTCAATCGTATGATAACCGATAGATTTGTCCCGTGTGGACAAGTTAGGAATTTATAAAGCAAACACCTGCATTCACTTATGTTTTCATCCGTTTCGAGTTATTTCGTCGGTACTTTTCCGCTGGTTTTTCATGTACAAAGATAGATTAGATGTTCATTTTATGCTTGTTTCACAGCTTTGAAATGATTATCTATTCTATTACAGTGTACTCGGAGAACAGCAGGGAGGTGCTGCCGAAATTTATTCGAAATGGTTGAAAGCACTAGCAAATGGGTGTCTGCTCTATATATTCTTAATGGGATAGAAGCCTTACCCCAGACAGCCGAAACACACACATACAACACGAATACACAACAAACGCAAACACAACACATACACACTAACAACCCTACACTTAAGCGAAATCATAAATTGAAACACACATATATAGAATACAACTCATACATGGGTATCATCAAAAATAACTTTAATTATCGATAATTTATTCTTTTCAACGACAAACGCACAAACAAAGCATATACATGGATTTTCTCCTTTGTCAGTAACCATCCCGTTCGTAGATTTCTCAATATAGTCATCATAACCTACAATTTATATGTTATACAGTTTAACATGGCCCATGAGTACGACAGAGTTAAGGACTGAATATATGTGGATTGGAAACAACGTATGCAACCTAATTTTATCGCAGCAGTTGCTGCTTTTATTGAATTTGCACGCCGATCAGTCAAAAATATTGCATTTTTAACACAGCAATTTCCTTACTATTTGTAATCATCTAAAGGTGTTTGGTATAAATATAGCACATATTAGCAATTTGTCTGCAAAATACCAAATAACATGTGTTATACATTATAACCAACATTATGAGGGAAATTGTGTGTTTATTATTGCATACATGATCTTTGTATATCAAACACTTGTCTCGAGATTGTGTGCAGGAAATTCTCCAGGTAAAAGAGCCGGAACTGCTAAAAGTGCTGATAAAATACGTCAAGTCAAAGACTTGAAATATAGCAGTAAACAAGAAAGTATAAAAATATTCCAGATATCAGGAAAGTGCCATAAAGCCAACATCAGAATTACCCCGGAAAAATAATGCAGAAAGCTCCACAAACGGCGGCGGATCCGAGGCCGAGTCAGGCCGATCCGCCGCGGATCCACGGCCGAGTTGAGTCGTTGGCGGTTGGTCATTTTTGCAGAGGTCTCCTTTTAACAACCAAGCTTCTCCAAGACGTTTCTAACTGTGTAGATTTCTCCAGAAGCTTCCATTCTAACAGCCAAGCTTCTTGTGCAAGTTTCATAACTACCAAGCTTCTCATGCAAGCTAGCTAACTACCTTAATCTAGAAACTTCTCTACCCTAGCTTCCTATGCAAGCCTCATAGCAACCAAGCTTCCAAGGGAAGCTAGACCAAGCTTCTAGGGGAAGCTAAAGGAAATCTATAAAAAGCGACCTAGTGCTTCATTACAAAAGTTGTTGAATATTGAGCCAAAATTCCGCAAGTTGAGTGACACAACATGCAACTTAAAACCCTAGACCGAATCCAATTCCAAAGCCAAATCAAGATTCATCGAGTACCAAATCAAGCAAGCATTCAACGAGCCTTTGAAGCAACGCCAATCTTCATCCGAGCAAGAGATCCTCGACGATCCACGACTCATGATGATCGAGCCACGCAAAGATCGACACCAAATTCCTCCTCAATTGAGTGAGCTAGAGCTAGTCTTGTAAACTTGAGTGAGAGTTGTAATTTGAAGAAGATCTAAATAAAGGTGAAAATCTTTATTCTTGCTTTCTATTCATTCGCACATTATGATATTCTTAGTTTTTTTATTGCTTTATAATGATGAGTGAGTAAATTCTCTCTTGTTGCGGAATCGAGAGAATAGGTAGATGATGTTGATTGAATTCTTGAACAATTCTTAAGTCTTATGAGTTTTGTAAACTTTAGGAAATTGAATCATCGAAAACCTAATTTGAGCGAGATCGCTTTCTTGAATGTTTTTTCTCCAAATTAGAGATCAACGATCGGTGATTTAATTTGCTAGAGGCTAGAATTTGAATAATAATCAATGAAAGGACAAGGGATTATGATGGAGAAACCCTAGTTTCTTCAATAGTTCCCTAATTCTCATTGATTGTCATCGATCTAGCAACAAATCTTCAATAAATAAGAATTTGTAATAATTAGTATTCAAAATCACTATTAATTGGATCGATTCCGACAAGTCTCTTTACACATTTTGATAATTCAAACAATTTGGACAATTTCATGATTTTTTATTCTAGATCTTTATTTTCTTTATGTTTCTTGAAATGAAAACTCACAAATCTTGAATTAATTTTCGTGCAATTTCTTTTAACTTTTAATTTTCAACTCAACTAATTCAATAACGAACAAATCACACTTTCTCAGTGGACGATCCGTATTCATTAACGTGCTACTTCGACACCGTTAATTGATTGCGGTATAAATTTCTTTGGTTGTGATCTTTTACACTTTTCAAAACATGACACGGAAAACGCTATCAATCACACGCTCACATAATAAGATAGTGATAGAGAAGATTCTCTGCCCGTGCGATAGATGTGGGAATAAGTACTGGCAGAAGGTAGAATTTGCAGAGCTTCATATCGTTAAACATGGTTTTAGTAGACTTTATACAACTTGGCTATATCACGGGGAAGGAGAAGAACACAGTAATGCGGCAGAAGAAGAAGGAAAAGACGGTAATGCGGCAGAAGAAGAAGGAGAAGACGGTAATGCGACAGAAGAAGAAGACGGTAATTTCTTTTCAGGAGAAGAAATGAAGGATATGACAGAGGCTGCCCTAGGTGAATCTATTCATACTGAAGATGACATTCCTTCCGGTCAATGACCGCGTGCGGATAAGTATGAAAATTTCATGAATGATACTAGAAAACCAGTTTATGAGAATGCAAAGTATTCCACTCTCTCATGGTTCGTCCAACTTTTCCAGATTAAGTGCCAAAATGGATGGAGCAACAAGTCATTCACAATGCTTTTTTCGTTCTTGAAAGATTCTATGCCCCCGGAAAATAACGTGCCCGACAGCTGGTACGGAGCCCAGAAGATGATGTCTGATTTGGGTCTGAAGTGTAAGAAGATTCAACCATGTCCTAAAAATTGCATGTTGTACTGGAAAGAGAATTCAGATTTGAAAGAGTGTCCAACAGGCGGAGAGGCCAGGTATAAGCCGAAAGATTCTGATAAGAAGCCCGATATACCTTTCAAGATAGCACAATACTTTCCCATAACACAGAGGCTACAGAGGCTATTCAGGTGCAAAAAAACAGCCGAGGCAATGATTTGGCATCACCGTGCTCCTCCAAGTAAAGATGGAAAAATGGGTCATCCAAGAGATTCACCGACATGGAAGGATTTCAATAGGAGGCATGAAATATTTAGTAGCGATCCTCGCAATGCTAGGCTCGGACTCGCTAGTGATAGCTTCTTCCTATTCAACTATATGGCTGGAAGCCACAGCACATGGCCCGTTGTAATGATAGTTTATAATCTGTCGCCTTGGTTGGCTATGGACCAATCATACTTTATGATGCCTCTTCTTATTGACGGAACGAACTCACCGAAAAACAATATCGACGTCTATCTCCGACCTCTGATCGAGGAGTTAAAATCTTTATTCATTAATGGTGTAGAGACTTACGATGCAAATACAAATACAACCTTCATACTGCGTGCGGCTTTAATTTGGACAATTAATGACTTTCCTGCTTATGGAATGCTATCAGGTTGGTCCGTACATGGTCACAAAGCATGTCCTTATTGCCATCAACATACAATATCGAAATTCTTGAATTTTAGCAGGAAGGTTTGTTATTGCGGCCATCGACGTTTCCTACCTCTAGAACACCCCTATAGGTTAGACGTTGTTCACTTTGATGGTCATCAGGAGCTTCTTGGCCCTCCATCCCCATTGTTCGGAGAGGACTTGACTGCTCAATGGGATGGTTACAATAATGTGACCTTCGGGATGGATTCGACAAAACAGGTAAAACCACCATTCTGGAACAAGTTAAGCATTTTCTTCGAGCTTCCGTACTGGTCAACAAATTTAGTGCGTCATTGTCTGGATTTCATGCACATAGAGAAGGGAGTATCCGAGTACGTACTCAACTTGCTTATTTGTAAAGAAGGAAAATCGAAAGACAACCTCAATGCTCGGATGGATCTACAAGACTGGGAAATTAGAAATGTATTGCATCCTAAACCGATAGCGGGTAAACCAGGCAAGTTTGTACTTCCCAATGCCGCGTATCATATGTCACAACCGGAGAAGAAAAGATTCCTACAGGTGTTGCATGATTTGAAAGTTCCCACAGGTTTCTCAGGATCATTCAGCAAGAAGATAAAAATTGTGAAAGGCAAGATCGATGGACTGAAAAGTCATGATCACCATGTTCTTATGGAGCACCTTCTCCCATTAGCCCTCAGGACTTCCCTTCCCGAATCTGTTGGTTTAGTAATCAATGACCTATGTTGTTTTTTTAGAGAATTATGTGCTAAAACACTGGATGTTGTGACGCTGGAGAAACTAGAAAATTCTATTGCATTGATACATTGCCAGTTTGAGCGTATTTTCCCACCGTCATTCTTTGATATCATAATACACCTGACGGTTCATCTTGCAACTGAGGCTAAGTTAGCCGGACCGGTACAATATCGATGGATGTATCCCGTCGAAAGGTACGCGGAATTTTTCGTTTCGCGCAATTTGTAAAATTATTGTTGTCATGTATGCCCGTATTTATTTATTTAACATATTTTTCTTTAGGTACATCAACACTCTTAAAAAGTATATACGCAATAGAAATCGACCAGAGGGTTCTATCATGCAGGGTTATCTTCTAGATGAAGCAACCACATTTTGTTCCCGCTATCTGGACGAGAACATTGAGACGAGACTTAACCGGCCTCGAAAAATTCAGGACGGGCCATATGGTAAATCCGATTATAAGAGGGTAGACACTATGTTTATCAACAAGATATACCGGTTTATCCTCCTCAATAGCGCATATCTCGAAAAAATTAGAGAGTAAGTTTTTTTGGATTAATTGTTATATTTATGTTTGTGTGTGTATGAAATGATATAATATTATTGTCATAATTTATTGTCGAGAACAGAATTCATTTTAATGAGGTACATGAGGGGCATCCTGATTGGAACGATGAACGATTGGAAAAATATCATCAGGATAATTTTTACGATTGGGTTGCAGATCATGTATGTTATTCGAATAACATGTTATTGCTATCAGTTTTAATCTAAACTTATATCGTTATGTATTTGTCGTAAAAAAAAATTGTTAGATCCACGATCCGATCTTGTCTGCATCATTAGAGAGTGATTCAAGATGTTTAGCTCGGTTTTCTAGTATGGAGGTTGCATATTATAAAGGATTCGGTGTCCTTGGATACAAATTCGAAGTTAAGGACATAGAAACATCTAGAACCACTCAGAATAGTGGGATTGCGACGGTAGGATCGGATAGTGTGATTTATTATGGATACTTAAATTGTATACTTGGCATCCAATATCCCGGACGATAAACCGTTTTATATATTTCAGTGTACTTGGTACGATATACGAACCGATACGAATAAGTGGAGAAGCAATCTCAGGACTTGAAAAGATGAATATGGATTGACCAGTGTGAATACACTTCGATTTTACGGTCAGGACGATCCGTTTATCTTTCTGAACCAAGCGTTCCAAGTATACTACTCACAGTGTTTGAAGCATCCGTGATGGAGTGTCGTATGCCGTTGAAAACCCAGGGATGTTTACGATGTCCCAGAATTGGAGGACAGCGATGAGGATAAAGAAGAGAGAAGACTCAGAGTGCTCCGACCGTCTGTTTTGAAAGACGGGTTGTCTTCGGCTTATCATGAAGTTACGTGGGTTAGAAATGATATCGATGATGAAATCCAAGTAGATATGTCTAATGCGTCCACGAAACGAAAAAGGTTATCAGTAATGTTATATTATTACTTCATATTTTATGATCTATAAAGAAAAATTTATAGTCAATGTTTGTAATGATTGTCTAATGCGTTCACGAACCGTTTTATCTAGATTTGATGACGATGACGGGAGCAGCGAGGGGCGGAAGGAGCTCCAACCGTGGCACCGACAGAGGCAGAGGCAGAGCGGTTCTGCAGCCCGGAGAGTTGATAGGGAGGTTCAGAGGGCCGGTTTTGCACCCAGATCGGAGACCCTTTCGGATGCCTCCTTCCATGTGGACTTTGCCACACCTCCAGGTATATTGCACGCATATTCATTTTGAATGTAATATTATAGATATACATGCATATTCATGTCAAAATTACTTACATTGTCAATGTTTGATTGTCTGTTGGCGATGCGTCCACATCAGGGACAGAGGCCACTCCCGCACCTCCAGGTATGTTTATATATCATAAAGTGCATGTATATTGATTTAGAATGCTATATCATAAATTTACATACATTCTTTTTGCTCTTACGTACTTACATCTCGGGCTGTAGGTGGTGCCTCCACATCTCCGGCAGAGCCCACCACCGCACCTGCGGGTATGTTAATATATCCTATAATGTATACATGTTGATTTAGAATGTTATATTATTGATATACACATTCTTTTTGCAATTACTTATATAGTCAATATTTTATTGTCTAATTATAGGTGGTGCGTCCACGTCTGGTGCAGGGGTCACTCCCGCCACTTCAATACCCTCTGCTCAGTCTGCAGGTTTGTATGAATAAATATAAAATATTTATTCATTTTACATATCCTTTAAGAATAAATATGAACTTCATGTAATTTTATCGATTTTTATTTTCTAGGTTGAGATGCGTCCACGTCCGGGTCACCGGCTGTTCCTCACCGGAGAAACAATCGTCCCGCTCGTGCTGCTGCCCGGGCCCAGGCTTGTGCTTCTGTCGCTGGAGGTATATATCACACTTCAATTTTCGTTAAACCTTTATTTCTTAATACCACTTTGTCTTAATATTTATTGTCTTGATATTTCTTGTAGATGCAGGGCACCCCATCCCGAGAGGGGGACTCGAGGCCCGAATCAGTCCCACAGTCTAAGACCTGACAGAGCTAGGGGGAGGCAGAATTCCCCCTCTTCTTTACCCCTGATTATCGCTATACCGGTGATTATGCCGAGAGGTTTGGCCGGTATATGGGGGATGAGAGCCGCCTCGTGAAGAAGTATCCACTTCACGTTGAGTGGGGCGACCAGCACCGGCGCTCATTCGCCCTCTTCTGGGATCAGGCTCGGGTATTAATATATATTTTCATTTGATTTATCCAATATATTTATTATTAACCCTTGCAATTTAATAACATTATTTTTTTTGTATTTGCGGTTGGATTACGATTTTCAACTTGTACCTGACCCTGATCACCGTGGGAGGGTGCTCGATCTTCACGCTCTGTACCATGGCCTGATGAAGAACATGCAATCAAAGGTCTGATACAATAGGAACGAGCTGAAGATCGACTACTATTCCCTGTGGATGGCGACCCCCGAGACAGAGAGAGTGGCCCTCCTACATACTCCGACCTTTGCGAGAGTCAACGTAGATACATGGCCTCTATTGTGCCAATATTTCGACTCTCAGCGCAAACAAATAGGTATTTTAAATGTAATTCATTGTTTAGTATATAATTTATTTTTTTGTGTTGCTTAATTAGAAAACTAAATCTAAATGTGTTGTGCAGAAACAGACGGATCAAAATAAAGAGAATAGGAAGTCAGTAAAGAGGGGTCGCCCCACTTATACAGGCGTATCGAGGAATATTACTCGTTCCATGGAGGCATCGGTAAATTACAATAGATCTATTGTGATATAATGTAATATTAAGAGTTATTTTATAATATATGTAAATTTTTGGCGAATTTCAGAGAACTCAGACCCTGGCGCAGGGTGGTACACCGAGCATGCTGTCCGCGTATCATGTCGTCCACGACACCTCGACAGATCTCGCCACGGGAGAGCTTCGATACCCCGACACCGCTACCCAGGAGTATTGCGTAAGTGTTAATATTTATTCAACCCCTATTTCAAATTTTTGTTTTGAAAATTTCAAATTTAAATGATATTCTTATATTTTACTAGTTAATGTGGGTGTAGGAGAGGGTGTTTGAGCAGGCGGAGGCATCGGGGATCGATTTTACTGGACAGAACGATCCGATGCTGCTGACCCAGTCCTAGACGCCGCACACGGAGGGCACCACGGAGGTTAGGAGAGAGGCCGGGGACTGGGTCCTAGCAGAGCCCATATGAGGTTGGACTCTACTCTGGCGGTTACTTCCTCTATCTCCTATGAGCGACGCCTAGAGCAAGAACTTGACACCTTGAAGGCCACCGTCCAGAAGTTGAAGGAGATGATGGTATGTATACTACTTAATAGTAAAATATTGTATCATATTATAGATAGCAACATATCCAATATTAGTACGTAGCCTGAGCTTATTTGGTTGTAGACTTAGCTTTGATTAATCATACAGACATAGAACCGTCTAATTAAAATAAACTACTGTTTTCCAAACTAAATATCCAAACGAGGCCTAAGTCCCTAAGTATTCATAGATTAGGGTTTCGCAATAACCTGATAATGATACGAATTCGACTAATACACAATTCTTACTCGTTTATTACACACAAAACTGAACAGACGCAACAGGGTTCTTCGGCTGCTGCTCCACATGCATCTCCTTCGGTTGCGGCTCTGCAAGCCACTACCTCGGTTGCGGTTGCGCAGACCACTCCTACAGCTCCACAGCCCGCTCAGACTCCCGCAGCTACGGCTCCGCAAGCCACTACCTCGGCTGCGGTTGCGCAGACCACTCCTACAACTCCACAGCCCGCTCAGACTTCTGCACAGTCCGCTTTGGTCGGGTTGTTGACTCAGGGTTTATCCGAGGAGCAGATGCGCCAAATTACGACGATTATCAAAGGTGGAGCTGGACCGAGCTAGGGTAACTTTTTGATTTTTATATTTTAAACATGTATATACTTATATGTTACATATTGTATATATTTTGGACGATATTGGTGGTGTTTGCATGTTCATATTGATTTAGATTGATATCGTATTCTACTTGTTGATTTCTTTTATATATTATGTGTGAGATGTTGATTATGAATATTGCGGTATATATTCTTCTTGTTGATTACATTCATATATGATGTATATATTATTGTGCACAGGGCGAGGAAAAAACAGACAGCCTTTTTTTAAAAAAAAAATGATAATCTATCCCTACGGATTAATCCGTAGGGACAAATGTTGCACCAACAGTTTAATCCGTAGGGTCCAACTTTGCCTCTACAAATTTATCCGTAGGGACAAAATATCAGGATACATGATATTTTGCCCATATGGACTCAGTAACAGGTGTTAGACTTGTCCCTACGGAGTAATCTATAGGGGCCTAAGCTTTACCCCTACACATTTATTCGTAGGGACAAAATATCAGGATACCTGATATTTTTCCCCTGCACATTTAACCCAACACATTTATTCGTATGGGCATAAATATGGACCTATGGAGGGTTATATCTGGACCTACGCATTAATCCGTAGGGGCATGTATTTGTCCCTACGGAGTTATCCGAAGGGGCAACTATTTTATTTTATAAACCGATAAATTAAATAAATATTTTGTCCCTACGGTATAATCCGTATGGACATATGGACCAATGCATTAATCATAAAAGTTTAGTTTGCACAATTATATAATTGAGACAAATTAAAAGTAACCATTAGCAAATTAACAACTAGTTTAATTTTTTGCAAAACTTAAGATGTTAACTACACATCATAACCATAATCTGTGATAAAACCCTAACTTGAACCCAATTTCCTTCTCCTGAAAATTTCAAAACTTGCAATTAGAACCATTTAAATACCTAATTAAGTTTGATTTAAGAAATTTAGCAAAAAATTAACCATGGGGCTAGGATTTATATATCAAAGATTTATAGATCTAACTTGAAAATTTTGGCCTCCCAAAATGGTTTCTTGCTCCAAACTAGATAGGTGAAAGAATAATGGGTGAAGATTTAATTAGGAATTAGTGAGAATTTGGAAGGATTTTTGATAGAAAAATAAGAATTTTTGAAGGGAAAATGAAGTGGGGAAAATGGGGGAGCTGCTGCTCATGAGGCTCGGCCAAGGCTAGGGAGAGGAGAGAGAGTGAGGTGTGTAGAATTTTCGAAGTCAAGAAAACCCCCATCATATCATATATTAACTCCTTTTCTTAATTATCTTATTTTCTTTCATTTTATTTAGCTTTTCCCCTTTTTTTCCTAGAATTGACTAGAAGCTTGCAAACAAAAAGAGAAAAGAAAACATGTTACAGACTTAGTTTAAAGTTGTCATGGTTCACATTTGAGTAACTAACCCAATCTCACTTATACACTAATTAAATGTATAAGTGAAAGCTTATAACAATACTTAAAATAATTAATTAAGGAAAAATATTTAAGTAGACTAACAATTTATAAGTGACTAAATAAATACCAATACTAGCTATTACATATGTAAAATAGGTATAATTAAGCCTCTGTTGAAAAATAATTATATATTGGTTTTTACGGAAAACACCAGTTATTTTACCGAATATCGAAAAATTCACCTAAATGATTTTTTTAAAACGTTACAACCTTCCCCCTTAAAGAAATTCGGTCCCCGAATTTAAAATCAAACTACGCGTACCCTCGAAGAGATATGAATATTTCTTCCTCATCTTGACCTCGGCTTCCTACCTAACCTCTTCGCTGCTCGGCCGCTCCAAGGAACCATTACAGTTGGTATGTCCCCGGACCTCGGTTTCTTCACCTGCCGATCTAGAATGACTATCGGCAGCTCTGTGAAAGAAAGATTGCGCTCCAGCTGGATCGTCTGATGCTGTATCGCATGAGAGGGGTCATGAAGGTACTTGGAGAGCATCGATACATGAAACACGGGTGAACATCTGGAATGCCGGGTGGAAGAGCCAAACGATAAGCAACCGCGCCGACTCGCTCGAGAATCTCTAAGGGACCTACATATCTGGGACTAAGCTTTCCTTTCTTTCCAAATCTCAATATGCCCTTTATCGGAGAGACCTTCAAGAAAACATGATCGCCTACTGTAAACTCAAGTCTGCGCCGACATTGGTCTGCAAAAGATTTCTGCCTGCTCTGGGCCGCTATCATCCTATCCCAAATCAACAGAATCTTTTCAGTCGTCTCCTACACTATCTTTGGTTCCACAATACTGCTCTCACTGAGCTCTGTCGAACAAATGGCCATCAACATCTCCTCCCATATAACGCCACGAAGGGTGCCATCTGAATCGTCTTCTGGAAGCTGTCAGTGTAGGAAAACTTTATCATGGGTAAGTAATAATCCCAACTGCCACCAAAATCTAGCACGCAAGCTTGGAGCGTGTCCTCAAGAGTCTGAATGGTCCGCTCTGATACCAACTTTGTCATGACCCGAAGGTACGAAATGTGACTGGCACTTAATTTATGAAACGTCTCAAGGCGTACGTAAACTAAGTAAGCCAAATCCTAGAAATCTAAACCATTTAAAGAAATAGAGTGAAGGAAAACTTATTTAAAGAAAGCGATTTTAACCAAATAAGTCGCATCAAACATTTTCTAAAAAAACATCAAAATTTCCCGAAAATTTCGGCAGAGACTCCTTTGTAAATATTAACCCCCAAATGGGTACAACACATGAAAATACATATAAATCATGAATAAAGGCATCCACAAGCGGGAGCTAGCTCTTCTCTAATGGCGAAATCACAACCATATGCAATATATATATCAAAAGTGCATAATAAGCATCTGAAATGCAAGAAATAAGAAAATACCACGTCAGCTCAAGTGAGCATCGACACCAGAAATAGAATACATACAAATCTCACAAACTCACCATCTAAGTCCAATGTACAAAAGGTAGATGGATTATACTAGATACAATACAATACACGGTGGGAGCAAAAGAAAATCCTCCGAAACACACCTATGAGCAAGCTGTAAGTCGAAGCAAACGAAGCGGAAAAGAAAATACACCCGCTACTACTGTGCTGATGGGTCAGACCTGCAAGACACAGTGGCACAACGGGGGTGAGTTGCCAACTCGTGAGTAGTAAGTAACATCTAATTAGGCTATCGTAAGCATGCAAGCAAAAGCGTCATAACCTACATATCCCGATATGATACGATGCACTAGTATGTATGCAATATGAATGCATAATCAACATGAAATCTGAATATGTTTGGTATGATAAAATCTGTATTCTTATCTTAATAAAAATCCTGTGAAATAACTGAAGTATCGTCAATGAAATCCATAGAAATCCATGTCAAGTATCGACACAAAACATATATATCTCAATCAATATCTCAATGTCTCGACATCTTAATGTCTCAATATCTCAATGTCTCGGGCTCCGTCAGTCCTGATCGGTCCATATCATCAATCTCACGACCACGGTAGCTATCCTCCGAATATCCTCCATGCCAGACATCACCGGTAGGTAGTCTGCCCCTGCCAGGCTCATCGTCTAAAACTCGAGCTTCTTGTCCCGGGGTACCTTACCGGGCCCACCATGTACCCAAAACGGTTCATCCAACTCCTCGAATCAGGTCTTGAAAGCTAACATAAATAAGAAAAACTCATGGTGGACGACATATACATCATATCACGAGAAAACCGCAACTTGCATTTTTAAAGCGATAACAGGTTTATAAAATTCTTGCGGTTTTCCCTAAAAATCCATAAATCCCATCAATACTGAAATCCTCGAGAAGAATCATAATGTATAAACATGCAGGTGATGATGGAAATCTATGATACGATAGTATATACCATACGAAATACGGCCAGAAGTTATGCATGAATCATGATGCAATGAGGTACATATATGTGACTGACAATCTTACATATCCATTTTAAAGAAATGAATATACAAGTATAAATCTATGGATCATATATGATGCAAATGCACAGTTACCAAGTTTAAACAAGTTCTATAGTGTTCATGACATAGCAATTACCAAAGGCGTGTGTGTTCGCATGAATAGTGCACGTGCGGCATGAACCAATGGTAATGGTGCAAGTGTCCTATGATGATGTCACATATATATACATATATAAGATGATACAATGTAATGAGATTCATAACTAGGAATCTACGCAAATAATGCAAGTACTACAGATAATACTAAACCATCGGACGTCCCGCGCCATCCAAACGATCCCCCCATAGATGTGTACATCTACTCACCGGGACGCCTCGGCTAATCTGATCAAATCTCAGCCTTGTCTTTCCGTGCCACGTCCGAAGCCTCTGCACCCGATCCTAGAATCGCACATAAGTGAATAAGACGATAGATATATAAATTGTCGCGGACACAACGAAACAAGATAACCAACGCACACTAATTAGACGCGCACGCACTTGTGCACAAAACGCGCCGGCAACAACGCCAAAACCTCCACTAGGGTCGCTAATACGTGACCACTACTAAGTTTAGAGCCCAATCGTGCTTTCACAACACATTAAATATTATAGAAAATAGGTTATAACTCAATTCAACCTCAAACTTACTTAGAACCTATTTATACCAAAAACCTAGTAAGCATCACTGAACCATTTTAGTACAAATC
Source organism: Agapanthus africanus (assembly GCA_030015575.1). Taxonomy (NCBI): domain Eukaryota; kingdom Viridiplantae; phylum Streptophyta; class Magnoliopsida; order Asparagales; family Amaryllidaceae; genus Agapanthus; species Agapanthus africanus. The sequence goes on along the minus strand of JASDDO010000012.1, from coordinate 457,436,285 downwards.
TAGACGTTTTAACAAATCTAGTGGCCACAATAATCACTTAACAACTTAAATAAGCCACACAAACCTTTACTAGATTTTAATCTCACCTATTTACATTAATCGTAAAAGTTTAGTTTGCACAATTATATAATTAAGACAAATTAAAAGTAACCATTAGCAAATTAACAACTAGTTTAATTTTTTGCAAAACTTAAGATGTTAACTACACATCATAACCATAATCAAGTGATAAAACCCTAACTTGAACCCAATTTCCTTCTCTTGAAAATTTCAATACTTGCAATTAGAACCATTTAAATACCTAATTAAGTTTTATTTAAGAAATTTAGCAACAAATTAACCATGGGGTAAAAATTTATACCTCAAAGATTTGTAGATCTAATTTGAAAATCTTGGCCTCCCAAAATGGTTTCTTGCTTCAAGATCCAAGCTAAATAGGTCAAGGAATAATGGGTGAAGGTTTAATTAGGAATTAGTGAGACTTTAGAAGGATTTTTGATGGAAAATGAGAATTTTTGAAGGGAAAATGAAGTGGGGAAAATGGGGGAGCTGCTGCTCATGAGGCTCAGCCAAGGCTAGGGAGAGGAGAGAGAGTGAGGTGTGTAGAATTTTCCAAGTCAAGAATGTTGGATATGTATGCCCTAGAGGCCATTATTGTATATTACTAGTTTGTATATTACATTTTGGAAGCTTGGGAAATATACATGGATTGACGACAGTCTTGGTCGATATTGTAGTTACTACTTGGTTTGTATCTATCTTTCATTTAACATATCGCTAATACATATTGATGGAGCGCTTAGGATCTTTGCTTGACTACCGGCGTTATGATGGCGATCATACTAGTGGGGGATGTGTAGTCATAAGCACATCCTTATACAGGTCCCTAGTCATGGGATTATCGAGACAGGGCATCGATACTTCAGAGTAGACTGGTGCATACACTTCTCATCCCAGCAGGGGAGATGGTCTGTCCCACAGCCATCAGTACGTCGTACTGGAGATAGTATGCAGGTGCTCGTTAGGTTACGAGTACACTGGACAGGACTCGTCGGGAACTGTTGGTTGGTATTATACCTATCGTCGGTTAGCAGTTCCCAGGTGACATGAGTACAGCTTAATCCATTGACTTGACACTGCTACTTCGCCTCAAGTGTGTTCCCACTGTTCTTTGATTGCTATCCTACCACGACTCTATTGAGTCGTGCAAACAGGTAGTAGTTGGGTGCAGTCCCGAAGTCCCTGGCCAGGGCAAGTGAGATTTACTGGTAGGTGTTCCAGTAGTTCCTCAGGGTGTTCTGGGCTACACTCCGACACGACTTATACCGCTATTAGGGGTCTGACGTTTACCACCCCTAGGCCCGATATGCGATACTCTTAGATAAACAGACCGGACTGTACGGAGATTGTCACAGATAGGCTCAGTAGGAGTTCGGATGGGTTTTACTCATCGGCCTTCTTATTGACAGATACCTGGGTAGCCGTTACGCACAGCTAGTGCCGCTGACGTGATTGTGGTTAAACCCACTGCCAGAGTACTGTCGAGTCTTTAGAGTCCCACACAGAGGGTTGTTCACCTTTAGGCGAAACGATGTAGAGGTCGTATGGTTTTACGACAGGGTTCGTTCACATACGCGTACTTGTGCGTGTTTGGTGTTCGGGCAGTTGATACTAGTGGGCTTTGGTTTAAGCTAGTTCCTAGTATTTGATTTTGGGTTGGTTCAGTCTCATTGTATTCGTGTTCTCCGGAACACGGATGCGGGTATATGTATACAGTTGACATAGACAAAGAAGGAGACACCTCATTAAGGTTTTGACCATTGACTTGATTAAAACCATAATGAGATGAAGGAAATTGATTACTAATTTTAATTAGAGATAATTGTGTCATGGTTATTTAGTTTGACCATTTGACTTGTTGACCATTGTTGACTTAGATATTTTTGTTAAGCAAAAGATATTTTGCTTAGCATTAATGGTGACATGATAATGTTCAAATCAAATGAACCATCACAATTTTGCTAATTAAAATTATTATTCTTTTATCCTAATATGAGAGCTATCTCTTCATTATACACATACTCATTCACTCTCATAGCTCTCTCTCTTTCATCCTCTCTCTCAAGCCCTCATCTCTCATGTGTTGAGAACCAAGGGCCATTGAGACCAAACCACTAAAATCCCTCTCTACTCACTCTAAGGTTCTTAGTCTAGCACACCAAGAACCCTAGTTACTTCATTATTGAGGTTGGAGCTCAAGGTAGAGGCCTTCGGGTAGATCTTCTTTGACGTGGAGAAGTCGGTGAGGAGGAGCCATCTACAACCACTCCAAGGAGCTCACAACAAGGAGAAGCACTACAAGAAGAGAAGGAGTTCAAGCTTGAGGTATAATTTTCTATCATAATAGATAGAACTCTTTTATGCTAACTAGGTTTATGGTAAAGATCCGGTTTAGGGTTTATTCTAGCACCAAGTTTTGTATTGTAGTAAAAGATTTATCCTGCATTTTGCCATGGAAGTTGGCCGGGGCACTAGTGTAACCCTTCATGGTATCAGAGCTTACCTATAAACTCTACTAGCTAGTTTGCACAAGGTTAAAATCTCGATTGACAAATTTTTCCGAATCATGAATCTATGTTCATGAGCTTGTTGTCGATTTTCAAAGTTGTTCTAAACTTTTTATGGGTATCTTAGAATTATGTGCAGGAAAAACTATAGCTACAGAAAAAATTTAGGGGCCTAACTCCAAAATTCCGCTGCAGAAAGTGTGCAAAATGTCGCATTTTGCGGCCCTTCCGCGGCGCTTTTTGGGCTACAGTACCCTAAAATTTTTATGGGGCTCTAGTTCATGAAAATATGATATTTGTGATATATAGTTTTGGCCCAGGTTTATTTGAGTGCTGGATTTGCATTTGGGGCCTATTTGGAAAAGTTTAGTCGATCGAAATTTTAAATGTGTATTTTACAGTACATTCACTTTTATCTGCGACCGTGAATGTCACTCGATCGGTAAAAATCGTCTGATTGCTATATATACTTTTAGACGGTTTTTGCGAACGTGGCATTCGCTTTGATGTTTTGTTCTTGTGCTGTGATTGTGGTTGGATTGTCGTGATGGATAGCATGTGGTGCAGTGTTAGTAGTACAGTTTATATTTGTTTGTACATTTGTTATTGTGGGGCGAGTGTCCGACATATGGACTGCCGTCTTTACCGGGTTGTATATTATTTTTAGGGCACGACCGGGTTGAGGTCAATGTCGCCATTTGTACATATTATTTTCTTTTTCAGTACTAGGATTACCCCGTGGTGGAGTGCACGAATAGCCGGGTTCTAGAAGGCAATAAGCCCGCATCTCATGGCGTTGAGACGGAGGGGGCTTCATTCTAGAAATGGCGGGCTATTCGCCGCACTCGTAGGGGGTATAGGATGACCCACGGAGGGGCGTCCAAGTTACCGGATTCCGTGAAGTGCTGGGTGGCCCATTCACTTTGTTGAAGGGGGCTTCCTTGCTCCTGGGATTGACGGGTAACTTTCCGCGCTCGTAGGGGTCCAGGTTTTCATTGCACAGGCTATCCACATGATAGGGAACGTCGGGTTTTATTTGCGGCTCAAATTAAACTCGGGGCTCCAAGATTATCCACCATTATGTATTGTTGGCTAAGATTCTGTGATGTTGATTATTATCATGCCTGGGATGAATGTTGTATATAATTATATATATATATATATATATATACTGGTAGATGTTGTATATGTTTTTCACCCGCTCTAGTCCAGCTCCCGCTTTGTCGTTAGTTAAGTAACCTAACGGGTGATGACGGGGCCCAGTGGCGAATGCGGATGGCATATATGTACATCATATTTTCGTTCTTTTGGTGTGATAGGTTATATTGATGGGACCGCATTAATTTTGATTAATGCAAGAAAATATACCTAAAAGATGTTGTTGGAACCATGTTTTAAAAACTGACATTACAGACGTTCTCTTTTGCTTTGCACAGTGGTATCGGTTATGAATATCCAGCACCTCATTCGATGAGGCAAGGGCCGCGATCCCTTCATCGGGAGTGACCCCTTGAGTAAAAGTTTTCGTCAACGTAATAACATCACTATAATCGATTATTCTTTCTTTACAACGTGGTATTCAGTTTGGAATATCCTGCACCTCATTCAACGAGGAAAGAGCCGAGATCCCTTCACAGGGAGTGACCTCTTTAGCAAAAGTTTTTGCCACTATATATTTGTAAAACCACTTAGGTTCCTTCAACGATATAATGTTCAATACGTTAACGGGTTTTTCGCCAAAAACCCAGCCGTAGCTCTCCATCATTTCCTACAAGTACTACTTAGTATTCGAGCTACGCATTTTGGCATTGTCAAGGCGTAGTGATCGGTAGCTGTGTATTGCTTGTTTGCAGCTTTATTTTCAGATTATTTAGGACAATCGCATAGCTATGTTGGCATTGTCAAGGGATATGCGGGTGGGTCTAAGTTAATCAAGATAATGACGGGCCGAACTTGACTAGCGGTTTGTGATATGTTGGCATTGTCAAGGTCATAAAGCCATTAGGGGCAAAAATCACATCGGGAGTTTCAAATATACAGGAAACTTGCAGTTTTAGCATACCTTCTGGAGTGTAGAGACTAGAGTGGATTCCATCTAGGTCATTACACAATGATAGTTGGATCCCGATCCTACTGATGAGTTGGATTACTCTCGGGAGATTATTTCACTTAACAATCAATGCTATAAACCAAGTAGGTGTCTAGAACGGTGTTAGCGGGGCTACGCCTCCAAGGAAAAGAGGTTATGTAATTAAGGAACTTCGCAAAAACGTTTGAAAACCTCCCTCGAAGTACCAACACTAGCCTGGCTGAAAGATTAAGCAAGTATTATGACGTGCGATTAATCCTGACTAGTTCTTCTTTTAAAGGTTTGAAGAAGAATTTGAGGAAACAGTGGGAGCCATTCCGGTTAGATAAATTAATGACCAATCTAATCTTGCAAGAGCGCACGTTGAGTGTTTCTTTTCTCTCTCCAGGTAGCAACCATTTAACACCCTAATCAAGATAATAAAATGTATCGCTTGACCGATCTGAATTCTTATTCGGGACTGGGGAACATCGGTTCGGCTCTAACTTACGACAACAGTCATAAGTGTGAGCAAGGAAAAGAGGATTGTATGGATCCCAGGGAAACCCCCTTGAAGAAGAAGCATACTAATGCATCTACTTCAGGTGTTCTTGTAATTGAGAACTGCTTTTCGGTCAGTCCTACCTCCTGGGAACTAGATACCGGATCAGGATCTCATATCTGTAATTTATTACAGGGACTGAGAAAAAGTAGGATAGTTGGACCTGGTGATATGTCCCTCAGGGTAGGGAACGGAGCACTAGTTAATGCTGCAGCCGTCGGTGAATATCACCTAGTGTTGCCAAATGGCAATACTATGATTTTGAACAATTGCTACTATGTACCTTCCATGGTTTGTAACATCATATCAGTTTCTTTACTTGATAAAGATGGATATAACTTTGTTCTCGATAGAAATATCATGAACATTTACCTTGATAAGGTACTGGTTGCAGAAGGCACACCGTGTAATGGCATCTATGTTCTAAATCAGAATACAGTTCTCAATATACAAAACACACGCAAGAGGAAGAGTTTAGATACGAATGAATCCTACTTGTGGCATTGTAGACTTGGTCATATATGAGAGAAAAGACTAAGTAAGTTGTATAAAGATGGACTCTTGAATACGTTCTAATTTTTATCTTATGAAACTTGTCAGTCTTGTCTCAAAGGAAAGATGACCAAATCTCCGTTCACCGAACATGGAGAAAGGGCAGCAGAGCTCTTGGGACTCATACACAGTGATGTGTGTGGTCCAATATCTATACATGCAAGGGGGGTTCTCGTACTTCATCACATTCACTGGCGATCTCTCTAGGTTTGGATATGTGTATCTTATGAAACACAAATCTGAAACTTTTGAGAAATTCAAAGAATTTAGAAACGAAGTAGAGAACCAGACTGGCAAAAGTATCAAAACCCTCTGGTCTGATAAAGGAGGGGAGTACTTAAGCATGGAATTCCTAGATTACTTAAAAGAGAATGGTATTCTCTCTCAGCTTACTCCTCCATACACACCACAACACAACGGCGTATCGGAGCGGAGGAACCGTACCCTATTGGATATGGTTCGCTCCATGATGAGTAATGCTGAGTTACCTCTTTTATTCTGGGGACTTGCGCTAGAAACAACGGCGTACTTGCTGAATCAGGTTCCGTCTAAATCTGTGCCTAAGACTCCATATGAAATATGGAGAGGTAAAAGATCATATCTTGAACGTATTAAGATATGGGGTTGTCCGACCTATGTAATGGTACAAAATCGGACAAGCTTAAGGCACGATCAGTTTTGTGCAAGTTTGTGGGATATCCTAGAAATTCTCTTGGATATCTGTTCTACCACACTGAGGAACAGAAGGTGTTCGTTGCTCGTCGCACCACCTTTTTAGAGTGGCAATTTCTTGCAAAAGAAATAAGTGGGAGCACAGTAGAACTTGATGAAATATCAGATCCACAAACTCAAACTGAAGATTTAGTAGAACCAGAAAATTCAATAGTCTCAGACAAACCTCATCCACTCCGCAAATTTGGTAGGATTTCTCATCCGCCCGTGAGATACTACGGTTTTCTCATAAACGGAGATCGAGAGGATTGCATCTTGGAAGAAGATGACCCTACCAGTTTCAGGCAGGCCATTATCAGTAGGGACTCTGATAAGTGGCTGGATGCTATGCGATCCGAAATGGAGTCCATGTACACCAATAAGTGTAGACCTTGGATATTGCTCCACCTAGGGTAAAACCCGTTAGATGCAAATGGATTTACAAAAGAAAACTTGGTATAGATGGACAGGTGGAAACCTATAAGGCTAGACTTGTTGCAAAAGGTTTTCGTCAAAGACCTGGTGTGGACTATGATGAAACTTTTTCTCTAGTGGCTATGCTCAAATCCATCCGGATCCTACTTGCCATTGATGCCTTCCATGACTATGAAATCTGACAGATGGACGTAAAAACGTCTTTTCTAAACGGCGGTTTGGAAGAATGCGTTTATATGGATCAGCCAGAAGGTTTTGTAGACAGTGGGAGCAGCGGGAAGGTGTGCAAATTGCTTAAATCCATTTATGGATTAAAGCAGACATCGCAGAGCTGGAACATCTGTTTTGATGAAGCAATCATGGAATTTGACTTCATCAAGAACGAGGATGAGCCTTGTATTTATAAGAAGATTATAGGACGAACTGTCGTATTCCTAGTCTTGTACGTGGACGACATTCTTTTGATAGGAAATGTCATTCCTATGCTACAATCGGTCAAGATATTCTTTTCACAAAGGTTCTCCATGAAAGACCTGGGTGATGCCTCGTGCATTATGGGGAACAAGATCTATAGAGATAGATCTAAGAGATTACTGGGACATTCGCAGTCCAGGTACATAGAGACCGTACTAAAGAGATTTAGTATGGAAGATTCCAAGCGCGGTAATATACCCGCATTGCACGGAATCACCCTCTCCAAGAAGATATCTCCCAAGACTGACGAGGAGAGGGTTCGCATGAGCACTATACCCAACGCTTCGGCGGTAGGATCTATAATGTATGCGATGCAATGTGCAAGACCAGATGTAGCTTACGCGCTAAGTGTGGTGAGCCGGTATCAGTCAGACCCAGGTGAGAACCACTGGATAGCAGTGAAGAACATTCTCAAGTACCTAAGAAGGACTAAGGAGATGTTCCTAGTTTACGGTAATGGAGACCTCATGGTCGAGTCCTTTACCGATTCAAGCTTCCAGAGTGACAAGGAGGACAGCAAGTCTGTCTTGGGTTTTGTATTTACTATCAACGGAGGGGCGGTATATTGGAGGAGTTCCAAACAGGATACCGTCGTAGACTCGACGATGGAGGCTGAATATATTGCTGCAAGCGATGCCGCAAAAGAAACGGTCTGGATGAAGAAGTTCATTACTGAACTTCAGGTGGTTCCGTCCATTTTTGACCCAATACCTTTGTATTGCGATAACAATTGGGCTATAGCTTTAGCGAAGGAACCACGGTCCAATCAGAAATCCAGACACATCTTAAGGCGGTATCACCTGATCAGGGAGATCATTGATCGCCAGGAAATCGAGGTACGGAGAGTGGACACTAAAGACAACACGGCGGATCCATTCACAAAGGCCCTACCTCAAACACAGTTTGAGTGACTTTTTAAGCTATTGGGTATACAGTACGCCAGCAGCTGGCCTTAGCGTAGACGTTTGGTATGCGGTACACTAATTACCGGCCTTTAGTGCAAGTGGGAGATTGTTGGATATGTATTCCCTAGGGGCCATTATTGTATAGTACTAGTTTGTATATTACATTTTGGAAGCTTGGGATATATACATGGATTGACGACGTTCTTGCTCGATATTGTAGTATGCTACTTGGTTTGTATCTATCTTAATATGTGTATATGTTCCTTTTAACATATCGCTAATACATATTGATGGAGCCCTTAGGATCTTTGCTTGACTACTGGCGTTGAGATGGTGATCACACTAGTGGGGGCTGGGTAGTCTATAAGCACATCCTTATACAGGTCCCTAGTCGTTGGATTATCGAGACAGGGCATCGATACTCCAGAGTAGACTGGTGCATACACTTCTCATCCCAGCAGGGGAGATGGTCTGCCCCACAGCCATCAGTACGTCGTACTGGAGATAGTATGCTGGTGCTCGTTAGGTTACAAGTACACTTGACAGGACTCGTCGGGAACTATTGGTTGGTATTATACCTATCGTCAGTTAGCAGTTCCCAGGTGACATGAGTATAGCTTAGTCCGTTGACTTGACACAGCTACTTCGCCTCAAGTGTGTTGCCATTGTTCTTTGATTGCTATCCTACCACGGCTCTATTGAGTCGTGCAAACAGGTAGTAGTTGGGTGCAGTCCCGAAGCATTTGGAGGTAGTGGCGGTTAGACAGGATTCGTCTCTCCCGGTATTGGGGGTTGATATCGCGCTGTGTCTAGGAGAGTCATTACACAAAGTCCCTAGCCAGGGAAAGTGAGATTTACTGGTAGGTGTTCCAGTAGTTCCTCGGGGTGTTCATGGCTACACTTCGACATGACTTATACCGCTATTAGGGGTCTGACGTTTACCACCCCCTAGGCCCGATATGCGATACTCTTAGACGAACATACCAGACTGTACGGAGATTGTCACAGATAGGCTCAGTAGGAGTTCAGATGGGTTTTACTCATCGGCCTTCTTATCGACAGATACCTGGGTAGTCATTACGCACAGCTAGTGCCGCTGACATGCTTGTGGTTAAACCAACTGCCAGAGTACTTCGAGTCTTTAGAGTCCCACACAGAGGGTTGTTCACCTTTGGGCGAAACGATGTAGATGTCATATGGTTTTACGACAGGGTTCGTTCACATACGCGTACTTGTGCGTGTTTGGTGTTCTGGCAGTTGATACTAGTGGGCTTTGGTTTAAGCCAGATCCTAGTATTTGATTTTAGGTTGGTTCAGTCTTATTGTATTCGTGTTCTTCGGAATACTGATGCGGGTATATGTATACAGTTGACAGAGACAAAGAAGGAGACACCTCATTAAGGATTTGACCATTGACTTGATTAAAACGATAATGAGATGAAGGAAATTGATTACTAATTTTAATTAGAGATAATTGTGTCATGGGTTTGACCATTTAACTTGTTGACCATTGTTGACTTAGATATTTTTGTTAAGCAAAAGATATTTTGCTTAGCATTAATGGTGACATGATAATGGTCAAATCAAATGAACCATCACAATTTTGCTAATTAAAATTATTATTCTTTTATCCTAATATGAGAGCTATCTCTTCATTATACACATATTCATTCTCTCTCATTGCTCTCTCTCCTTCATCCTCTCTCTCAAGCCCCCGTCTCTCATGTGTTGAGAACCAAGGGCCATTGAGACCAAACCACTAAAATCCCTCTCTACTCACTCTAGGATTCTTAGTCTAGCACACCAAGTACCCTAGTTACTTCACTGTTCAGGTTGGAGCTCAAGGTAGAGGCCTTTGGATGGATCTTCTTTGACGTGGAGAAGCCGGTGAGGAGGACCCATCTACAACCACTCCAAGGAGCTCACAATAAGGAGAAGAACCACAAGAAGAGAAGGAGTTTAAGCTTGAGGTATAACTTTCTATCATAGTAGATAGAACTCTTTTGTGCTTACTAGGTTTATGGTAAAGATCTGGTTTAGGGTTTATTCTAGCGCCAAGTTTTGTATCGTAGTAAAATTTTTGTTCCGCATTTGGCCATGGAAGTTGGCCGGGGCGCTAGTGTAACCCTTCAAAGAAAACCCCCATCATATCATATATTAACTCCTTTTCTTAATTATCTTATTTTCTTTCATTTTATTTAGCTTTTCCTCTTTTTCCTAGAATTGGCTAGAAGCATGCAAACAAAAAGAGAAAAGAAAACATGTTACAAACTTGGTTTAAAGTTTTCATGGTTCACATTTGAGTAACCAACCCAATCTCATTTGTAATTAACACTAATTAAATGTATAGGTGAAAGCTTATAATAATACTTAAAATAATTAATTAAGGAAAAATATTTAAGTAGACTGACAATTTATAAGTGACTAAATAAATACCAATACTAGCCATTACATATCTAAAATGGGTATAATTAAGCCTCTGTTGAAAAATAATTATATCTTAGTTTTTACGGAAAACAAGAGTTATTTTACTGAATATCGGAAAATTCACCTAAACTATTTTTTTAAAACGTTACAGTAGAATTAAATTCTACTCAATGAACCGTTGGATCAAGGATCCAATGGTGGTTAAACATAGAATTAAATTCTACTGAGAGGGACATTTTCTGTTATACAAAAAGTTGATGGATCAAAGCTCCAGTGAGATGGAAAATATTTCCCATATTTTTCTAAACAAAAAAAGATTGCTCTCTCTAAAACCGAGCACCCTTGGATTAAAAATCCATCGGTGATGAAAATATCACCGTTCAATAGAATTTTATTCTATACATGAGAGAATATTCCTTCCATCTTGTTAAAACAAGAACAAAATATTATGTAAAAACAGAGACACTTGGATCAATGATCCAACGGTGGGTAAAATTTCCTAAATCAATTTTGAGACCAATTAAATCAATTGGAATCTCCCAATAAGAGATTTTCTCAAAACCAATTAACAATCTGCATCCACTAAATAAATGACCTGAGACTTCAAGTCTCAACACACACGATATGAAATGAACTGTCGGAGCAGGAGAAAGTGGTTATCGCAATGCGGTAACGTAATTAACTGCAGGGTCTTTCGTCTGCAGGGAAGAGCGTCCCCATAATCAAAACCTCCATAAAATGAGGGGAATCTGACGAAGTCCGCTACAATGGCCGCATACGTCCAAACCTTCGATATATGGTGCCATAAATCAACTTGGTATCTTCGAAGAGGTGGAAGGATAAATACAAATAGCATCTGCCCCCAGATTTAGGCAAGGCGATCCATCCAAGTTCGTCTCTATTTCCGGCGGTAAACAGATTCTACTACTACCCTCATTAGAAGAAGTGCATAATGTGTTCCACATATCCTAGCTACGACGATATGTGAGCGACCCCAGCCACATACTTGATTATTCAGAGCTCACTGTACAGACCGATCTAACTTGCGAGCAACAACCAATTGAGATCTTAAATCGAAAGGTGAAGATATTATGGAACAAAGAGGTGAAATTGGTTAGAGTGATGTGGAGAAGGGATTTGCTAGGAGAATCTACTTGGGAGCGAGAAGATGATATGCGTGCATGATACTCTCATCTTTTTGAAAATTAGTCTTTATGTAAATTTCGAGAATAAAATTTTTATAAGGGGGTAGAATGCAACGACTCTGAAATCTCTGTACAAATATAATTTATTCAGTATATAAAAAGAGTATTTCAGCCTGACTAGGAGTTATAAGTTATTTTTGTTCAATAAAAGCAAAAAAACTTGTAGCTCACTGGTTAAGCCTCTCTACTGCTGTGACATACCCCACGTGTTCGAATCCTATCAGTCCAAATTATTTTTAATGTTCTACTTTCTAACTTTTCGAAAGCCCAAGAGTTGCACGTGCAATACATGGAGAATCGAAAGTTTCAGAAAAATCAAACAGGATAAATGAGGAGTTAACACAGTATAAAACACATGGCATAAACTTCGAGACAGGTAGCGCACATCCGACTGCCCAAAATTGCCATATGGCCGCTACCAGCGGTCTTGATGCCCCTCAAACGCCTCAGTGCTTCGCCCTTACACCCCTTCAGCTCCCTTCTACCCTATTTTATTGTTTGATTTCTCTCAATTTAACCAGAGACTCTTCAATTCTCCATTAACCCTATTTTAAATTCTTTAATTCACACACATTCAATTCTACACTATAAATACCACCCTGCCCCTATCTCTCCCCTATTCTAAAAATTTCTCAAAAATTCTCTAAATTTCTACGCTCAAGAAAGAGGTTAAGGCTAGTCAAGTGGAGTTAGCAATCCAAGTTTAATCCTTTGGAGACCGGAGCCATTTCCAACGCTACCGGGACGCCATGAAGACTTCCCATCTCTTTCTTACTCTTTTCTCAACGCTACACAACCCGTAAGTCCTTTCCTCTCTCTTTCATTTCACGTCAAAAAAATTCTTAAAACATATCAACAAAAGTGAAGTTAACTTGTAATCTTTTCTTTTAAACAACTTTTTTCACCTTTGTGTTAGTGAGATATGCCCTAGAGGCCAGTATTGTATCATACTGGATTGTATATTATATATTGGAAGCTTGGGATATTCACAGTTATAATAGCAGTCTTGCTCGAAATAGTAGTATGCTACTTTGTTTGATTCTACCTCAATATGTGCATGTATTTCATTTAGCATATCGCTTATACATATTGGTAGAGCCTTTAGGATCTTTGCTTGACTACCAATGTTGTGATGGCAGTCACACTAGTGGGGGCTGGGTAGTCTATAAGCACATCCTTATACAGGTCCCTAGTCGTAGGATTATCGAGACGGGGCATCGATACTCCAGAATAGAATGGTGTATACGCATCTCATCTCAACAGGGGATATGGTCTATCCTACAGCCATTAGTACGTCGTACTGGAGATAGTATGCAGGTGCTTATTAGGTTATGAGTTACACTGGACAGGACTCGTCGGGAACTGCTGGTTGGTATTATACCTATCGTCAGGTAGCAGTTCCCAGGTGACATGAGTACAGCTTAGTCCGTTGACTTCATCGTACTTCGCCTCGAGTGTGTTCCCACTGTTCTTTGATTACTATCCTACCACGGCTCAAAGGAGTCGTGCAAATAGGTAGTAGTTGGGTGCAGTCCCGAAGCACTTGGAGGCAGTAGCGGTTAGATAGGATTCTTCTCTCCTGGTATTGGAGGTTGATATCGCGTTGTGTTCGGAATGACAATGCACAAAGTCCTTGGCCAAGGAAAACGAGATTTACTGGTAGGTACTCCAGTAGTTTCTCAAGGTGTTTTGGACTCTGTCCCTGTAAGACTTATTGCGCTATTAGGGGTTTGACGTTTACCATCCCCCTAGGCACGATATGCGAGTATCTTAGACAAACAGACCGGACTGTATGGAGATTGTCACAAATAGGCTCAGTAGGAGTTCGGATGAGTTTTCTCATCGGCCTTATTATCGACAGATACCTGGGTAGCCGTTACGTGCAGCTAGTACCGCTGACTTACTTGTGGTTAAATCCACTGCCAGCGTACTGTCGGTTTTTAGAGTCCCACACAGAGGGTTTCCCTGCTTCGGGCAAAAGATGTAGAGGCTGTATGGTTTTACGGTAGGGTTCCAATCACATATGTATACTGGCTACACGGATGTTGTTCGGGCGGATAATACTTATGGGCTTTGGTTTAAACTATATCCTAGTATAGTATTATTAGATTGTTATCATCTCATTGTATTCGTATTTTTCGGAATACGAATACGGATATGTATATACGGTGAGGGTATTCTTGTAATTTGGCAAGATATACTTTTAGAAGAGAACACCTCATTATTGATTTATTTATTTTCTTAAATGGATTAATGAGGTGGAAATTGGAGGAGATTTTTGTGGTATGGTGTGAGAAATGGCTTAAGTATTTATTTATTGGTTTGGCATTACTATTGAAACATGGTAGGGATTTAATATTGTGATTTATTTCATTGCTTCAATGAGTAAAAGTCTTGAGCTATTCTTCACTCATTGAACCAAGCTCATTTGCAAGTTTTCATTCTCACTCTTCATTTTCTCCCCTTCTTCCTCAAGTGATCCTTACCCTCACATGTGTTGTGAAACAAAGGATCTAATGGGATAAAACAATCTATTAGCTACTGTTCAGTCGAAATTATCGCACATTTGATATGACATTTTCCTTACTTTTCTTAAATATTTAAAGGTGTTTATTATAAATATAGAACATATTTGGGGTTTATCTGCAAAATAATATTTACCATATGTTTATATATTATAATTAACATTATGAAGGAAAATATATGCATATAATATTTATAGAATATTTTTATTATGCATATCATATCAAATAATCATAATCAAATTGCTTAAAGATTTATTACCATATAAAATTATTAAGATTACATCTCTATAACAAATATTACTAATATTATTCATGGAGATATTGTGCAAGATTTAGCTTAGGTCAGGAGATCAAGATATTCAAGATGTCATGATCAAAAATCTGCCAATAAAATCATAGAATCAATACTGGCAGAGACTCAGGAAATATTTCCAAAATCCAGATATCTAGACGATCTCCACATGTCAACATGTAGAAGCCTAAGAAGATTGAAGCCATGATCTCTCCAAAGAGCGGCGCTTCCGCGGCCAAACCCTCCCTGTTGTGGCGGATCCGTGGCCCCTTGGTGGCTGTTGAATCTCAGATTTTTGGTGGGTGAACGTGATTGCATACCTTAACCACTGAGATCTAGGGTTTCTGATTTAGGGGCTGTATATATGACCGAGGGCTAAAGTTAAGAATCATCACCATTAACAGGAAGCAAATCACCGTCAAAGAACAAGTGATCTACAACAGGTCCATGATTCGACGTGATAAAGCGATGTGAATATTGACGAAACATCTACTTCCTACGAGGAAGAGATCGAGAGTAACTTTTTCTTCCTGTAATCTAAACTCGAAGGATTTGTACTTGTAATGTTGATTAATAAAGGTAGATCATTTACTTAATTATTTCGCATTTAATTTCTGCATTATGATTTCCTTCTTTATCCTTTCTTCTTCTATCTCCATCATGCGCGAGTGATTCTCCGCTTGATAGGGTTCGTAGGATTAGGGTAGTACAATGGATAAGGAAATATTTTAACTTTTTTTACGTCTTATGAAGTTTATAAACTTTAGCAAAAGAATCGTTAACATCCTAATCGGGCGCGCTATCAATTTATTGATAGTCTTGACCGCGATTTGAGATCAGATTAACAATTGTTTTGTTAAGGGCTAGACATGAATAGAAATCAATGAAGGGACAAGGGTCAATGGTGGGAAAACCCTAGTTTCTTCCAAGAACCCTAACCCTCATTCACTACTATCTATCTAGTTTTAAATCTATCAAAAGATAAAAAGAGTCATCTTTATTAGTCATCCATCAACTACTAAATCTTATGAACCCAACCAGCCTTTTCCCTATAAAATCTATATCCGTATTTAAACTAGATCTTAAAACTATTCTCCTTCTTTCTAATCAACTTGTCTAAAGTAAGATTAAAATTTCCATGCATCCCAGCGGACGACCCGTACTCATCTCGGTAAGCTACACGCGACACCGTTATTGATTGCGGTTAACTCCAAACACTTTCACACACCAATCAAATGGCGTCGTTGCCGAGGATACATGTGTAATTGTTTTTCTTGCTATTCGAGTTGAAGTCTTATCTGATCCATAAAATAAAAACCAAAACTACAATTTGCATATTTAACGATTGGTGTGCGAATTTTTTGCGAGGGAATCTGGAGTCACTTGAACAAAGAATTAGAGATTAAGAGACTTTTAGAGAGGAGCAAAGGAGGCCACTGTAGCAAAATTGTCAAACGATCCCTCCATTGGGCGGCGGAACCGCGACAAAAAGGTCGTTTTGGCGGCGGAACCGCGATGGAGTTGGAGAGTTGTGCCACCAAATTTCTCTGGTATATTCTTCAAATCATTCTTTCTCCTCTGAGATCCAATAATTTGATTTTCTGCAGGATTCTTTACAAAATATCGCCGCTCAAAATTCTTTTTGCGTGTTTTGATTTTCGGATTGTTTTTGCATATTTTACAAAACGGATTTTAAGGGGCAATAACCCAAATTAAGATTAGGTGGGGATTTCATCACCCTTCCTAAGCCCCCACAAATGGCAAACGTGCTTACGCATAACCTTATATTAATTTAAAAAAATCTAGACCAAGTCCTAAGGACCGTCGCGCTAAATTAGAACAGAGGAAGGTCATGGGTAATCTATCGCTTATCCGCATTACTTTTGCGGTGTCTAAGGCAAGTGTGACTACGGAAAGTGGTTACATAATTAGGCCCGCTATTTCGATGATTCGTATAGCAGATACCTCCCACTTACCTGGCCACAAGAGTAATAAAGAGGTGGTAGAGAATTGATCCTGCGGCTTGTCCTTTGGAAGTCTAGGAGCGGTTTACTGCTTGACCAAGGTGACCTTAGTTCTAGATTTGTTTGTGCATTTTGTGATTTGTTGAGTCAATCCTCAAATCCTTCTTTCAAAGCAAAACAATCCAAATAGAGCTTAAATATTTCCCTTTCCTCTTTTCTTTTCACCTTCTTATAATGGGTAACCCAAACAGACGAACTCTTGCCGAGCTTTGCTATCCAGAACCAGATATTTCTTGTTTTCGTAATTGCTTCGGTCAAAAATCCGAATCTACCATGTCTTTAAGAGATAGGATAGAGCAAGCGGAAAGAAATAGTTGGACACCTCACTCCACTCCAGGTCCTATCAACCGCATCAAAATTCTACATCTTCTTATGTTGAGAATATGTTTAAAGCGAGTGAGGGTACTTCTAAACGCATGTCCATTGCTGAGTATATTGCGAAGACCAAATCCCATAGTTTCAATCCTGTTAAACCGTTAGGACAACAAACACCATCATTTCCTGAAGAAGGTATTGCTACTCATTTTGCGGCGTATATGACAACTGTTACCAGTCGCTAACCAATCTCACTATGCTTTTTATCACAATGTTGATCCTACTCCTGTCCATTTTTCACAACAATTCGATTCCTATCAATCGTTCTCGACTTTTACACCTTCTCTAGACATTTCTTCTGAACTGACATTTGGAAGTTTCACCTATCCACAAGAATTTCAATCTTCTACTGAAACCCCTTCACAACTCATGTCTAGTCTTGAACGTTCATTGGAAGAATTTTGGGTAGTGTCGTGTCAGATAGAGGAATTGAATGCATCCATGGCCGTCCACATACAACCCAACGAACGAGCAATTAGTTTCCAACTAGCTAAAAAATTTCCAATGTATGATACGGCAATTGGACAAATTGAGAACTTGAGTAGTGAGAGAGAGCAGTACACGCTTCCAAATCAAACCTTTCCTTCCCAAATTGAAATCCACAACTCCAGTTTCACAAATCTATCGAGTACACCAAATGATTCAACAATTGAAGATAGAATATTTGATGAGTTGTGCGACTTTGTAGTGTTTGATTTATCCGATTGTGAAGGGCCCATTTCAAGTGAAACCACATCCAATCCTTTTGATCTCTACACCTCCACACTAGAACCGAAATTGATTGAAAACCATGCTTTTGATGAGGTGTATGAGAATTTTAACTTTCACTTGATTGAGGATATTAACGCTGGGAATATTTTCGATGATGAACCGACAGTTTTGGATGAGTTGTTCTCACCAATTCATCATGTCTTTTCACTTCCATATGGACATCATCTCGAACCATTAACTATTTTTTCCGAACCCCATATGCGTCTGGAAATTGATGATAAATTCATGACCAAAAAGCAGAACGATATTCAGCCTTCATTTCCCATATCTGGTTCAGCAATGCTCGACACCCAAATTTGTTTACCCATTTCATCCCCCACTTTCTTTAAATCTTCTTCTAATCTTCTTTTAACTCCACCGAGTTTTGATGAATCACACTCTGATATTTCGAGTTCTATGATTCTTGAAAAATCACTTGATTTAGACTCCTTTGAGAATAAGGTAGATGAGCTTTTCAAGTCTCCTACCTTCATATTTTCTGACAAATCAAGTGTGTTGCATTCTGGCGCAAAATAGATTGACACTGAAACGTTCACTCGGACCATCGATGAAAGTTTCGAAGATATTTTCGCCGACGAACTCGCATTCCTAAACGACACGGATTTTGTGATAAATCAAGCTCCACCTGAAGAAGTTGAGCCACCACCATTTCTTCTTATCCCATACAAGAATGTGACTATTCTACCCATTCCTAATCATTCACATTCTCGTTTTCGTTCACTATCATTGCTCCGTCTCTACCAACCGAGATGTAAACCCAATCGATTTCGCCTCCTATCTCCCCAATTCTTCAAATTTCTGATCATCCACCAACTATATTATTACATTGATAAAATCTTTAAATGGTTGGTATTGAATTTTGGTTTTTGTAAAGCATTATATTGACCAATAACTTTACCCCCCCTCTTTCTAATTTTAAATGCTTAATACGGTTTCACTCAAGTTGGGGGGTATTTTGGCTCTTAAAAGAAAATAATTTTTTACAAAATTGTGAGCCAAAAATAAGTTTGGGGGAGAATTTCACTGCATTTATTCATGTCCCCGTTACTAACTTTTCCTCTCAAGTCTACATGGTTTTCTAGCTTAATAGATGACACCAGTAAGGACACAGCTGCAAACAGATTTGGGGGAGGTTTGTGCTTATTCACGCATTATTTTGCATTATCATAAATATAAGCACAAAATTCTTTGATAATAAAAGATTATAAAGTGAAAAATTATATATGAAAGATAGGAATAGTTTGAGAAAAGCAAGAAAGTTAGATATTTTCTTAAACGAAGCCAGTAATAAGTAGTTATGAGCCGTTGTCCCAAGGGCTAGTAAGATGAAGGAAATTACTAATCTGAGGATAAAAATAAGTTTGAAATATAGTCCATATTCTTGAGTCCAAATATTTGAACATTGATACCATACTATACGCACTTGCACACATCTTGAAATTTGGGATAGTAGAGAATAACATGAAATGCTCTTGTCTAAAAACCTTAGTATGAAAAATAAAATAAAAAAAGTATAAGTGGTGAAGAAAAAAATGAACACTGGTTTTTTAATTACTTAAAAAAAAATATAGCGAGGGTGCTTTATCACCTAGTGCCTTAGACCAATTGGTTTGAGAGCCACTGCTAAGCCTTAGGTGTTGAAAGACGAGGATAATTATGTCTAAATAAGCAAGCACATTTAGTAATCGGTCAGTTAGTACCTCAAGAAGTATTAACGGTCGCATGAAGGATGTGTGAACAATTTCATCGAAATTATTCACCGACTATAAAATACTTTGGAAGATGGACAAGAGTATAATAGCTTGAAATGAATTCTCTAAGTGTAGGGATGTCTTTTACACACACACGTAAGGGTATATGATCGATGTTTGGAAGAAAGGTAGGGAGGAAGACTAAAGACGATGTTCTATTGAAGGATGATGTGATTTCCGACATCTTTTCATGACCATTAAGATAGGGCTCATGGGAACCGAAAAGCTAGTGTAGTTGGAAACTCTTATTTTCAAGTTTTTTTTCTTTTATATGTTCTTATCTTTGTATGTAACTTTCATCTTCTTTATTTTATTATGGGATTTTGTGGGTGTAATCCGCTGAAAACCCTCAGGTGACAACACTCCTCCTACTAGGGACACCTAGAGCTTTAACGGCTTGTTGCACGTGCTCGGTGCAATCCTGTTGCCTACGAAAGTTTGCTACTTAGGTTTTTCTTTTTATTTTTCTCCCTCTCTTTAATAACTAGTTTGCTCGGGATTATCAATGTTAAGTTTGGGGGTATTTGTTCAGTCGAAAATATCGCATATTTGATATAACATTTTTCTTACTTTTCTTAAATATTTAAAGGTGTTTATTATAAATATAGAACATATTTGGGGTTTATCTGCAATATAATATTTGCCATATGTTTATATATTATAATTAACATTATTAAGGAAAATATATGCATATAATATTTTTATTATGCATATCATATCAAATAATCTTAATCAAACTGCTTAAAGATTTATTACAATATAAAATGATTAAGATTATATCTCTGTAACAAATATTACTAACATTATTCATGGAGATATTGTGCAAGATTTAGCTCAGGTCAGGAGAACAAGATATTCAATACGTCAGGATCAAAAATCTGCCAATAAAATCGTAGAATCAATACCGGCAGAGACTCAGGAAATATTTCCAAAATACAGATATCTAGAAGATCTCCACATGTCAATATGTAGAAGCCCCAGAAGATTGAAGCCATGATCTCTATAAAGAGCGGCGCTTCCGCGGCCAAACCCTCCATATTGCAGCAGATCTACGGCCCCTTGGTGGCCGTTGGATCTGAGATTTTTGGTGGGTGATCGTGATTGCATATCTTAACCTTTGAGATCTAGGGTTTCTGATTTAGGGGCTATATAAAGGACCGAGAGCTAAAGTGAAGAATCATCACCTTTAACACGAAGCAAATCACCATCAAAAAACAAATGATCCACGACAGGTCAACGATTCGACGTGATAAAGCGATGTGAATATCGACGGAACATCTACTTCTTACGAGGCAGAGATCGAGAGAAACTTCTTATAATCTAAACTCGAAGGATTTGTGCTTGTAATGTTGATTAATAAAGGTAGATCATTTTCTTAATTATTTCACATTTAATTTCTGCATTATGATTTCCTTCTCTATCCTTTCTTCTTCTATCTCCATCATGCGCGAGTAATTCTCCGCTTGATAGGGTTCGTAGGATTAAGGTAGAACAATGCATGGGGAAATATTTTAATTTCTTTTACGTCTTATGAAGTTTATAAACTTTAGCAAAAGAATCTTTAACATCCTAATCGGGCGTGCTATCAATTTATTGATAGTCTTGACCGTGATTTGATATCAGATTAACAATTGTTTTGTTAAGGGCTAGACATGAATAGAGATCAATGGAGGGAAAAGGGTCAATAGTGGGGAAACCCTAGTTTCTTCGAAGAACCCTAATCCTCATTAACCACTATCTATCTAGTTTTAAATCTATCAAAAGATAAAATGAGTCATTCCATCAACTACTAAATCCTATGAACCCTACAAGCCTTTTCCCTATAAAATCTATATCCGTATTTAAACTAGATCTTAAAACCATTCTCCTTCTTTCTAATCAACTCATATAAAACAAGATTAAATGTTCCACGCATCCCTGCGGACAACCCGTACTCATCTCGGCAAGCTACACGCAACACCGTTATTGATTGCGGTTAACTACAAACACTTTCACACACCAATCAGCTACTCTACTTCACCTAGGCTACTTAGATTAGCGAACTAAGTACCCTAGTTACTTCGGTTTTGAAGTTGTAACTTGAAGCTCATACTCTCGGGCGGATCATCTTTGACGCGAGGAAGCCGACGTTGCAACCTTCATCCGCTCTCCGAGGAGCTCAAGGAGAGGAAGAAAAGAAGACCCGAAGGACTGGTTCTTGGAGGTATAGCTTTCTGCCGAGTAGTTAGAACCTCCTAGTTAATTGTTAGTTAAGGTTTTCGAATAGATCCTGGAGTTTAGTCGGTGTTGCGGGCTTTAGGAAAATCGTTTTTTGAAAATTTCGCCTCCCCGCAAACGCGCGGGGTGCGTAACATCGACTCACGCATTGCTATGTTAACATTTCACTCTAAACCTCTAATATCACCTTAATGTATTATTCACATTATTTATCTTTTCATGTAATTAAAATTTCATGTGAAATAACCACATAAATCGAACAATTTCATATAAATACCATGAACTTTAAAGGTACCTTTTACCGATAGCTAGAATATATACCTATAGAAATTCATGGGGTAACGACCTATCCCACCACATATACTATTGTTCATAGCACGATATTTTAGATGTATATTTAATTTAAAGAATACGATTTATAATAAAATACCATTGCTTTTATAAAAATGTTTTTATCGATATTTTTACATCTGTTACAATTACGCATCTTCAATCCTCGTTAGGGGACCCGTTTATGGATGGTGCAGATTATTGCACATCCTTGGAATAGTAGAGCGAGATGCAGAACTCCTCACAAAGAATTCAGTCTCCGAAGGAATAAAAATACGATTTTTAAAAGAATACGATTTTCCTTAAACAATTTAAACTTTGGAAAATTATATAAAATTATGATGCATATTTTCAATGAAAAAAATTATGAAAATTATGTTTTAAAATGAACGACTAAAATTTTAATAAAATACCACCAAGTTCTAAAAGTATAGTTTTCATAAAAATACCATAAAATTTTAAAAACTAGGTTTCATCACTAAAATTTCAACAATATTAAAATACCTTGTTATAAAAACTATTAATATTATAAATCACCTTCGAGATTATTTTTAAACAATATTAAAAAAAAATTCATAAAATCCCCTCAAGAAATACAAACAATGTAAACACAATTGAAACAATAAAAATAAATCTTTAAGGACACTAGATTAATATAAGTTTAAGCGGTATCATTTCTCTTGAGCCCCAGTGAGCCGGAGAAATTGAGTGTTTTCCTATTTAGGTTAGACAACGCTGCAAATAAACGGAGTCATCAATGACAAAAAGACACAAATCCTGCCGTCCATGTGCAGCAGTTGTCCGATTACTCCCGAACTTAAGAATTTCAACAGTTAAATCCATTCACAAGAAATGACTATAGCCTGAATACAAGCTCGAACCAGAGTCTAAACTCAAATCCAAACTTGAACACTTGATCTCAAACTTGAACGCTTGAATTTGAATATCCAAACTTGAACTTGAATACTTGACTTGACTTGACCAAATCATGAATATAACTTGATATGAACTTGACATGAATACCTGAATACATGATTACAACTTGAATATGAACTTGCACATTTTTTTATATTCATGGATTCGGCCAAGACCTGTTAACTTGAACTATACACTACAATATACGGGGATAAAGGGGTAGATTGGTACGGAACGTATATCATGTCATGAGAGGTCACTTTAAAAGACACCTACATGAATTCACGTGTCGTTATCCTATGGGTTATGACGGGGCCTTATACTACATATTACCATAGTCCACGGGGTAAGATGGATTTCTCTCGTATACATGAATACTTTCTTTATCAAACTACAAACCACTTTAGAATAGCAATCGTATACCTGCAAATGATCATGCTTAGATACTCGCTTATACAATCTTACCTGTTCACATTACTTGGTTTCTATTCACTTTATATACCATTCAGTCATCTTCTTTTACTTATTTTGTGGCTTACCGAGTGCTAGTTCGCTGACGACATTCCTTTCTATTTCTTTTCTTTGGAATGTTCATCAGGAGTACCAGACTCTGAAGAGATAGAACCAAGCTAGGAGGATTTGGACCAGTTTGCTACTCAGCCAGACTACTAGCTTCTTCCTGCTTTTACTTCTGTATGCCACTGTTTAGGCATTTGTTCAAATCGTTATTTCTTTTTGTTTCAGACAGTTGCACTTAAATTTGAATGTAAATAAAGTTGTTGTTTAATTTTATTACTCTTGTCGTTCTTGTACATTGTTATATTGCTTATATACGCTTAACATATTCAGAGTAAATACGTTGCAGGCTTGCCACGTCATCGTTTCCGTCTACTAGGTAGCGGGACGTGACATTCTTTATTTCATTTGTAATGAGAATATCTAACACGTAATACTATGTCATAATTTGAGTACCATCCATATTTTTGGTGGCAAATTAACATAAAAACAACCTAATATGTAAACTCCTACAACTTTGAACTTCCTTTTTAATGATAAAACTTATTTTCTATGTTGATTGGTGTTGGATATGTATGCTCTAGAGGCCATTATTGTGTGTGTGAGTGTGTGTGTATAGTGGATGCTTGGACATATGTATATATAGAAATATCTTGCTCGATATGATAGTATGCTATTTGGTTTGTCTTTATCTTAACATGTGTATATATTTTACTTGTTATTACATATCGCTAATACATGTTGATAAAGCCCGTAGAATTATTGCTTGACTACCAGCGTTATGATGGCGATTATACATGTGGAAGCTGGGTAGTCCATAAGTACATCCTTAAAAGTCCCTGGTCATGGGAGTATCGAAACTGGGCATCAATATTCCGTAATAGACTGGTGAATACATTTCTAGACCCCGACGAGGGGCGTTGGTGGGTCCCACAGCTATTGGTGTGTGGAACTTAAGATTGTATACAGGTGCTCCCTAGGATTGAGTATACTGGAAGGACTCGTCGAGAACTTTTATATGGTATTATACATATCGTCAAATAGCAGTTCTTAGGTGACATGAGTATAGATTAGTCTTTAGACCTGAGATCGTCATTTGTCTCGTGTGGGTTCCCACTGTACATAGATTACTACCCTATCATGGTTCAAATGAGTCATGCAAACAAGTTTTAGTTGGGTACAGTCCCGAGCCGCATGGTGGCAGTGAGCGATTGTTAGGGATTCGTCTCTCCCGGTATAAGGAGTCGATGTCGCACTGTGTTCGGTTGGCCAGCACCATAAGACCTTGGCCAAGGCAGATGAGATTTACTGATAGTTAGATCGATAGTTTCTCGGATTGGTCCTGAGCCACATCGGCATGAATTATCAGGTTATTAAGGTCTGACGTATACCACCCCTAGACTCGGTATGCAATACCCTTAGACGAAGAGACCAGACTGTACAGAGATTGTCATAGATAGGCTCAGTAGGGGTTCGGATGAGTTTGCTCGTCGGCCTTCCTTTTCGATAAATGCCTGGGTAGCCGTTACGTACAGATAGTGTCGCTGACGTGCTTGTGGTTATGGATTTATCCAGTAACTCACTTCTAGCGTACTGTTGAGTCTTTAAAATCCCACACAGAGGGTTTTCCCAGTTTAGGCGAAATGAAGTAGTGGCCGTATTTTGATACGTGCAGGGTTCCGATTAAATGAGTGTACTAGATATTGGATACAGTGCCCTCAAGACAATTATTGTAATTGCAGGCACACATTATGATAATTGAGGGAGAACCTATACAGGTAGAACAATCTTACTCGAGATGATAGTATGCTATCTGGTTTGTCTTTATTATTGAGGTGTACACATTTTACTTGTCGCTAAGCCCGTAGAATTCTTTCTTGACTACCAGTATTATTATGGCGATCACATACGTGAGAGCTGGGTAGTCCATAAGCATATCCTTAAATGTCCCTAGTCTTAGGAGTATCGAGACTGGACATTGATATTCTGGAGTAAATTAGTGTATATGTTTCGAGACCCCAACGAGGGGCGGTGGCCCGTCTCATAAGTTATTGGTGTTGTGTCACCTAAGATAGTATACAGGTGCTCACTGGAGGTGAGTACACTAGACGGACTCGCCGAGAACTTCTAGATATTAATATATCTAGCATCAGATGGAAGTTCTCTAGTGGAATTAGTACATGTTAGTCTTTTGACCTGAGATCATCATTTGTCTTGTGTGAGTTCCCATTGTACTTTTATTACTACCCTACCATGGCTCAAAGGAGTCATACAAAAAGGTTTTAGTTAGGTACAGTCCCGAGCCACATAGAGGCAGTGAGCGATTGTCGGGGATTCATCTCTCCTGGTATTAGGTGTCGATGTCGTGCTGTGTTCGATTGGCTATCATCCTAAATCTGTGGCCATGGTTGATGAGATTTACTGATATGAGTTCAGTAGTTTCCCGGTTGGTGATGAGCTTAACTCTGACATGACTTATCGAATTATTAGGGGTCTGACATTATCCAACCCCTAAACCCGGTAAACGATACTCGTAGATGAAAAGATCGGACTGTACGGAGTTTGTCACATTCAGGCTCAGTAGGGTACGAATGTACTTGATTTTCGACCTCCCTTTCGGCATATACCTGGGTAGCCGTTACATACAGCTAGTATCGCAGATGTGATTGTGCTTTTTGGATTTATCCAGTAAATCACTGCCAGCATATTGCCGAGTCTTGAGAGTTCCACACAGAGAGTTTTTCCGGTTCAGGCGATATGATGTAGATGACGTATGTTGGTACATACAGGGGTCCGATTAAATACGTGTATAGGCTACACGAACTTTAATCGGAAGGTTGATAATACTAGCAGCTTAGAATTAAGCCGGGTTATTAAATCAGGTTTTGATTTAATAATATATATATATATTTTAAATATATGTATTCTAGTATTATTGTTCACTATTCATTTTCTCTCTCTTGGCTATTCGTATTTTTATATGAATACACGTATATGTATTTCAATACGTATACCGGGTTGTATTCCGTATTTATACGGAATTTGTTCTAGAAGATAGAGACTTCATTTGTTGATTTTTCTTTATAAAGAAAATAAAAAATGAGGTGGAGGATGAGGTGTAAAGAAGTATGGTAAAGAGGTATGGTTTTGATTGTATATTCATAAAATCTTTTGGTTTTACTATTCTAGTATGGTTTTAAAAAACATAGCCATTCTTTCTACTTTGATTCCTTTTCAACATACACAACACATAACCATTTTCATGTCATGTCTAATTCTTCTTCACCTCATCCTTTTTGTTGAGTTGCTCTCTTGAGCATTAGAGTAGAGAGAAAAATCATAGTGTAAAATTCGTACATCCCTACTCTCCATTTATGGCGAGCTTAGAGCGTCGGTTGCTTCACTAGGTGAATCCGGAGTTTGGATCGGTTCCTTTGGTTGAATCATCTTCGGTAAAGACGGTCGCCATTCGAGCTTGTTCCCGATAGCCTACGAGAAGTTTGGAGGGGTCTTCCACGATTGGGTGGACATGTGTCGAAAGTTGTATTCTCTAACCATTGCATGCTAGTTTACTAGTTTTTTTTTGTTTAGATCGATCACTAGGTTTTTGTTTTTAGTTGCCCTCTCAATATTTTTTGTTTTTTGCTTCCGCATCAGCCGTGGCCTCCGCGGAAAAGGCACTAGGAACTTACAATTGCTAAACGGACTTTTGATCAGACGGTTGATAATAATACCCTACTTAGGATTAAGCCGGATTATTAAATCAAGTATTGATTTAATAATTTACATATATATATAGATATATATTTCGATATGTATATTCTAGTATTATGTTCATTGTTTTTTTCCTATCTCTTGGGTATTCGTATTTTTATACGGATGCGGGTATGTATATATGGTAGAATATATTTTATATTTATACTTCATACATTTTAGAAAGAGGACACCACATTTTAGGATTTTCCATTTATTGGAAAATGAAAATGAGGTGGAGGGGTAAGGTAACATGGAGGAATGGTGAGAGGAATGGCTTAGGAATGACTTTGTTATTTATTTATTTCATTTGCTTCTACTATTCAAGTATGGTTGTTATTTTTCTATTTGGAAATTGATTTTAAAAAACCATGCTAGCCATTTCTCTCACTTGACAATTTCATTCTCACCATTTTCTTTCTCTCTCCTCACTTGACCTGCTCTTTCTTTTTCCTTTTCCTTAACCTCTCATGTGTTGAGAATCAAAGGAAAGGGGATATAGAAAAATACTAGAGAACATCACTACATTCCTAAGCATCTTAAATTAGCAACTTAGGGTCTTTAGTTGCTTCACTTGTTTTTGGGTATGAAGCTAGAGCCTTGAACCATTTCTCTTGGGTGGATCATCTTTGGTGAAGGAGGACCGGCTTATAAGCTCGATCCCGGAGTTTCGAGGAGGTAAAAAGGTGGATTTGATGACGAAGGACACATCTTCAAAGGTTGTAATTCTAACTGAGTAGTTAGAACTCCTTTGTTGTTAGCTAGTTTAGTGTTTGGTTAAGATTCTAGGGTTTAAGTTTCTAGCGCTAATTTTAAAATATAAAGTTTTTCATTCCACAAAGGCCGCGGGTTAGCGGCGAGGGTGTTAGGAACTTCATTATGGTATCAGAGCCACCCAATTACGTTAACTAGTTGTAGACGATGCTTAAATTTCGAAACTGAAAAATATCCATTTTTCAAAACCCATAAAACCCAAGTTTCTGTTCAAAAATTTTTTGGCCCCTAATTTTTTTTAAAGTATTGCAGAAGGATGTTTTTGTTATGAAAATGACATAAAATAAAAACGAGACAGAACAGAGCTGCTCTGGCTGCCGAAATTGGCCTTTTGGCCACTTTCGGTGGCCAGACTTGCACTATCTGGCCTCGTTTTTGTTCCGTGTCATGAAGTTTGGGGATTGGGTTTTTTGGCATATTTTGTTTTTGCACAGATTTTGTTTAGTGTTGTTTTTGCTTAGGGGCAACACGGAAAGTTTTAAAACTCGAAACTTTTGCATCGTTGATATCTGTGGTATTGTATATGTGTTTTAAACGTCGTCTAATTACTATAGCTCGATTAGACGTGGTTGCACATATTTTCTTATGTTGTTGTGATATATATATCTATGTGATGGTTTATACGGATTGTTATGTTGTATAGCCCCTCGTGCGATATTGGTTGTACAGTTGTGTCTTTTGTATATTCATTATTGCGGGGCGAGTGTTTGACTTATGGACTGCTATTTCTTCCTGTTTGTATATTCTTTTATTGGGGCTCGATCAAGATGCGGTCAATATCACAATTGTATATTATTTCATTTCTATACTAGGAAAAACCGATGGAGAAGTGCTCGAATAGCCAGGTTCTAGAGTATGCTAAGTGGTCATCTCGCAGTGGTGAATTCGAGACGCCTCGCTCTGGAATTGGCAGGCTATTCGCCGCACTTATAGGGGTTTTAGGATGACCCATGGTAGAGTGCTCAAGTTACTGGATTCCATGAATTGCTAAGCGTCTTACTCATGTTATTGCGTGCGGGTTTCCTCACTTCTAGAATTGGCGGGTAACTTGCTGCACTCGTAAGGGTCTTGGTTTGATGTTGTATGGGCTATCCACATGATCGGGGAACGCCGAGTTTCATTTGCGGCTCAAATAAAACGCGGGGCTCCTAGATTATCCAGTATTCCATATTGTTTATCATATACCTGTGATGTTTATTATATCATGTCTGAAATGACTATATATATATAAATGTGTTTATATGTTTTGCATCCACGTTAGCCCTGTCCCTGCCTTGCAGTAATTTAAGTAACCTTACGGTGAAGACCCGAGACCCCGTGGCGAACGCGGATGGCATATAAAACATTCTATTTTCGTTGTTTCTTGTGTGATAGGAATTTAAATGATGGAATCGCATTAATTTTGATTAACGTAAGAAAATAAACATAATATGATGTTGTCGGAACCAATTTTTCGAAAACTATAGCCATATTCTTTTTCTTTGCATAGAAGTATTCGGTTAGGAATATCTTACACCTCATTCGATGAGGAAAGAGCTTTAATCCCTTCACGGGGATTTTGCTCTTAAGCAAAAGTTTGTGTTACTATAGACTACTCAGTTTTCTTCCAAACCACTCGTTTTAAAACTGGAGCCTAAACCACTCCTTTTATGAAATCTACTCGGTTCCTTCAACGATATCAAGTTCATTACGATAGAAGTTTTTCTCCAAAATCAGCCGTAACCCTCCGTCATTTCAGGAAGGAATTACTTAGTATTCGTACTGCATTTGTTGACTATAGATAAGGCGTAGTGATCGGTAGCTAAGTAACGTTTTCATGTTAGCAAGTGATATGATTGGTTAGGACAGTTGTGCGAATTTATTGACCATAGTTAAGGATCGTACGGGTGTGTCTAATGCAATCAAGATAATGACATGTTGAACTTGACTAGCGACTTATAATTTGTTGACCATAGTTAAGGTCATAAGCTATTAGGGGTAAAAACCATATCGGGGGTTTCAAAGATAAGGGAAACTTGCTAGTATTTTGCATACCTTCTGTAGTGTAGTAAATAGAGTGACTTCTATCTAGGTTATCACTGTTGGATATGTATGCCCTAGAGGCCATTAGTGTATATGTATGTGTGTGTGTATCTATATAGCGGAAGCATAGACATATGTATATACATGACAATCTTGCTCGATATGATAATATGCTATTTGGTTTGTTTTTATCTTAACATGCGTATATGTTTTACTTGTTATTATGTATTGTTAATACATGTTGATAAAACCAGTAGGATTATTGCTTGACTACCGGCGTTAAGATGGTGATCATACATGTGGGGGTTGGGTAGTCCATAAGTACATCCTTAAATGAACCTAGTCATGGGAGTATCGAGACTGGACATCGATATTCCGGAGTAGACTGGTGTATACGTTTCAAGACCCCGACGAGGGGCGATGGTTGGTTCCACAACTATTGTTCGTTGGCACCTAAGATCGTATACAGGTGCTCATTGGGGGTGATGTTCATACCAGAATATTGCATTTTAATACCGTTCATTCATTATCTATTTTTTTATATATATATCGGTAATATTAACCGGTGTTTGCTCAGTAATACAGATTACAGGTATCCATGACAAAATACTGGAAATACATTCAAATTCACGGATATATCATTTGTGAGCCGACACTGCAACCAGAACCGCAAACCGACCGATATCCCAAGAGTTATTTTGCAAATAAGTGTGTGTGCACAATATTTTGGTCCAACACATAACATGTGTACACACTAACTCTTGGAGCTTGGACCATGGACCTAGGGGGCTGCCATGACACACTCAAGTGGGCTAGAGCAAGTGGGTATGGTATGATGTGCATTTATTGCTAAAAGTATTGAGGTGATTCATATCTACTTGTTTCACTCAAAAACCTGGGTGCAGACCAAGCCTAAATTGAGAAAATAAACAACACCAGAGTCATATTGGAGTGCACACCAGCCTACACTGCAAGCACGAGCTCATGTGCTCGGATTTGACCCGAGCACATGCTCTTCCTAGCCGAGGTCACCGGCCCCCCTGATCCCAACTGCTTCCATTTTTCTGTGGGGCCCTCCTTGCTGCCATGTAGCCCTATTTTTATTGTTTATTTTCTTTTCTTTTGTGTCTATATATAGCAGGCAGTGGACAAGGGTTCAAGGGTCTCACTTTGTCCAAGTTTTTCCATACATTTTGTAACTCTTTTTGTTTCTTTAGTTCTTGTACATAGCTTCCCCTTGAGTTATTAACCTTCTCTTGATCTTGCACCCACTTGATTGAGCTTGCAAGTTTAAGGGTTGGTTATTAATTTCAAGGGTTGTATCATTCTTCAAGTTTAATAAAGTTCTCTTTTATGTTTTCATTCACCATGAGTTCTTTGCCTCTTCTTGATCTTGCAACCTCTTGATTGATCTTGTAAGTTTAAGATTAGGTTATTGAACCCATATCTTGTCTTGTGTTCTAATGGTTCTTAGTATTTCTTACTTGCTCTTTTACTTACTTGCATTTTTATTCTTGTCTTTTATTACTTACAATTTATTACCATGTCATTTACGTTCTTGTAATGCTTTTCTTTTCTCTGCTTATCTTCTCTTTTGTTCTCTCTTTTTTGGTTTGTTATTGTTAGATGTTGTGAATACTGTTGTTAGGAAAAGAGAATGATATTGTAAGTTAAGGTTTCGTTTCTCATATCCTTTTCCAGTATTTTCCATTTGAAACTCGCCCAAACCTTACGCAAGCGCTACGTTAGGCACTCTACCCTACCAAACTAACGGTGATTCCTAACCGCGTTCGGTTGCGTTCGGATTGGGCGGAGGAGAAAGCAAGAGACAAGAACGGACGAACAATGGTCAATAAGCCGGATTCTACGAATACCGTGCTTAAGCACCCTAATCCACATTGTTGCCAATTGCTCTAGCTTCATTGGTTAAGTTCGGCTCAAAGGAATTGAATACGGAATCCATTAACTTACACCATCGTATCTTATCCTAACAAGCATTTACTTTGCATATAACACTTAGGTTAGATACGAACTTTTCGCCCACGCGCATTAACTCATGAGAACAAGAACGTAAAACGCTCCGTCTCCCTGTGGATCGACCCATGCTCATCGCGGCTAGCTGCAAAGCGACACCGTCCTGATCGCGGTTAAACTTTAGAACTTTAAAACTCGACATGTCAAAAGCGTGCGATCAAATGGCGCCGTTGCCGGGGAAACGGTAACGTTTTTATTCTTGTTATTTCAGGTTAATCATTGTACATCTCATTTATACTTCTAACACTTTTTTTTAAAAAAAACAAACATAAAAATCAAAAAATTTCAAAACCAAAACAAAAAACTAACTAAAACTAACCATTTTGTTCTCTGGAAATTGGACCTGCTTGCACTCTGTAACTTAGCTGAAGAAACAAACAATACCAGTGTGACATTAGTATAACAGTGTGAACCCAGAAGAAGATTGGAGCCCATTCTCCACAAGAAATCCGGCGACACGCTACTTAAATCTGGCGTCGCCGGCCGTACCTCCACCTTTTGCCTCCAAAATTTCCTCTATGCTCCAGTGTTCTCTTTTTGTCCCATTTTTATTGTTTTTTTTAATTTTTAGTGTGCAGGTATTTGAGCATTCGTATCGCTTTTCCGCACTAATATCCATTTTTTCCGACATTTGTAGATTTTTGCGGATTTGCGAACTGCGATTGTGGGGAGCAAAGTGTAAATTCAAGGCTAAGCTGATTGCGAAGTACAGTGCCAAAGATCCGGGTAATTTGACCCACGTAAGCGAACATTTCAAGCTATTCGGATTTAACTTCAATGGGGGGTTTCTAAATCCGAAAATTAATCGTTACGTACTTCGTTAACACCTTCTTTCTCAAATCCGACGTATCCAATATAACATCTTTGCAGGATTCTTTGCAAGTTCGCTAGCAAACGCTAAAACTTGACTAACCCATATTTGTTGCAGTGCCGTGCTTAAAGTAAAAAACGATTGTTTGATTCTTTGAATGATTTGCTTTATTAAATTGCGCATTGCATCTATTACTATGGACTTAAGGGTAAGCGAACCCCACAACATACGGTAAAGGATTTCATCATCTTTTCCGTGGCCCACAAATCACAAAACTGTGTATAAACGTTTACCCGCACAAATTTTAAAAGAAACTAGACTTTAAGCCTTAAGGACTTCGCGGTCACTAGGTGAAGTTAACCGTGTTTAGAATACTGCTTAACGGTATATTGTTTACGGGGTGTATAGGAAAGAGTTAACGGTGAAACCGCCAAAAGAGAAAGGGTTATTTAATTAAGGACCTTCGCGAAAGCTTCGGAAAACCTTCTTTTATCTCTACACTTACTTGGCCTCGTGATCAGTATATCTTGAGCCCGCTTCTCAACACAGTTTTACATCAACAATGAAGTTCTGGAGCAGGTCTAGTTGACCTAGGTGAACCTTAGAACGATTAGGTGTGTAGTATTTTTGTATCGTGATTATTTTGTGTTACACCTTAGAATGTGTTTTGTGAATAATTATATTTTAATATATGGTTTTTAATAAAAAGTTTACCAAATTGGTTTTTAATTATTTTATCCTATTTAATGAATATTTTATTAGATTTTTCCTAGGCTTGCACACACTTGTGCATGTTAACTAGGGGTGTAAATTTGGAGCTTAACCATGATTAGCAACATGGTGAGCTAACCATTTTTCTTCAAGCTAGTTTTATTATTTGTTTAAGTGTTTTGGGTTTAATAGTGTATGGTTGTTAAAATTGAAAAGGGTCTTTAAATTGGTTTGAATATGTTGACCTTGGTGAGAGAGAGAGAGAGAGAGAGAGAATGGGCATCATGACAAAGGCCATGCTTGTATTAAATGAAGAGAGAGGGAGAGGGGTTGACCTATTGTGCCATCATTCCTTACCTCTCAATTTTCCCTTCTCACTTCACTCTCACTCACTCACACACACACACACACCTCTCCAGCAGCAGCAGCAGCCTCATTAGCAACAGAAACACCATTAGCAGCAGCAGCAGCAGAGAGCATCACCAGAAGATAGCAAGAGCAGCAGCTGTAGAAGCTAGCAGCAGCAGACAGCAACAGCTTCAGCAGTGGCATCAGCATCAGCAGCAGCTCATGCATCAGCAGCAGCAGCACCTTGCATCAGCAGTAGCAAGCAGCTCCAGCAGCAGTAGCAACCCCTCATCTCCCCCATACACATCTTCTCCTGGTTTTTAGGATCCTATAGGGTATATTTCCTTAACCCAATATCATGGTTTGCTTAAGTTATGTGTAGTTTAGCATCGGTTTGTGTTAAATAGTTAGTTTTGTGCTAAAATGGTGAATTATGTGGAATGTTGGTTAAATGATGATTGTGTTAGTTAACCTAGCCTATTTTAGTGTTGTTAGGGTTACCTTAACTGGGAAATTCCCCAGATTTCACTAAAATACCATAGGGTTTGTGTTTTGTGCAAAATCGGTGTTTTTAGGCGATATATTGGCATTCTGTGATCTGCTATTGACCCGGACCCTCCAGAACAATATTGAGGAAACTGGAGCATGTACACTAGGTATAGACACCACCACCAATACACGAGCCCCTCATTCCCAAAACTGGCCGCAGATTTAATCAATCTGGCCGCAAATTGCGGCCAGGAAAGGGTGTTGGGACTTGGAGTTTTGGGTACTGTAGTCTGCTGTGATTTGTAGTGTTTTGGCATGTATAGTTTTGTGAGATTTGACCTGTAGGAAAATCTGGGACAATATACCGTATTTCTAGTTCGTTGTGTTTGCGTGATACGCGCGATACGTAAGTGGGTTCTGTGATCCAGCGTGTCGCGGCATGTCGCGGTAGTTTTAGACGCGTACACACACGTTTTAGCGTATCGTGCACACTCGCGTTTAGTTCGCGACGTGAGTTTCTCGTTTGGGTTCGATATCGCGTTTTGCGGAATATTTGGCTTATATATGTATTCCTTGTCTCATTTTCAGGTTTGCAGGCGGGGACTACGGACACTGCTACAGGGGGGAGCAGATGGTAAGATTCACCTAGCGTGGAGCGTAGGTGAGTAGATTTAACATCTACAGAGGAATCGTCCGCATGGCGTTATGCGTCTGGGCTAGGATTCTAATATTTGTTGCGTATTCTACGTCATTGTTAGAATTGCGCCTTACCCTATTTATTAGATATAATGGTACTGTGACTAGCAGCCGTAGGACACTGCACATATTATTGACGGTTCATGTTGCACGAGCACGGATTGTATGCTACACACACGCCGTCAATAATTGCCATGTCACACAAAACCCCCTTATAGATACTATATTGCTTGTCACACGTGACATCTAGCTCGTCGGTATACCTATAATGTATCATACCATTAGTGATAGCTACATATACACCCTGCAATACAGCTACATGTATACCTTGCACATATTTTACTTATACCCAGGGGGTATCCTACATATTCTACTTATACCCAGGAGGGTATACGACATCTTTTACTTATAGATAGACACCTATACTTAGCTGTACCTTATTGATTTCGCATAGATCTGGTTTCAGCTACATATTCTCATTTATATGCTCGCATTTCAGATATATCGCATATATTTATTCCTGGATTTGCGCATTGTTTATTTGGATTTTTCATGATGTTTTCTGGATTTGGAAACCGCGGGATTTCATGAAATTATGCATACATTGAAAAACCCGGTTTCCCTGATATGATATTTGCGCAGCCACCATGAGATTTATCGGTTCTGATTATATACTCCATACGAGGTGTGGTTGCCGTATGAGGGTACATGGTGGGGCCCGGTATAGTTCCCCTCGGCAAGAAGATCGATGGATTTTGCCGATTGAGCCTGGAGGCGGGCTAGTACCTACCGGTGACAGTACCAATGACTCGGCGGGGATCATGGAGATACCGTTGGGAGTCATGCACGTATGCATACGTCGAAAGGCGAGGGTCAGAGTTAGGCACTCGTGCATTCGTGATAGCGTATGATACGTATCTATCAGGATTTCTGTGTCGATGCTTGGCACATTGTTTTCATGATATTTTCTTTAAACACCTTTGTTTATATAACAGGGGATTTAGCCGTTGTTATATATACCCTTACACCAATATTAGTGGAATGGGACGCTAATATATGTGTATTGACCCCATCATATTTACTTCTGCAAATATATACCTTTAGGATGTTAGAATTCTTCTTGAGATTTGATTTGGGATATTAGGTGATTCATTGAGATTGGATATTGGACATACATATTGGATTACTGATTTGTACATTCGGGATATAGGAGATTACTCGATATTGTACATTGAGGAGATGCGAGACTTATATGATGTGAGAGCCCAACTTGGGGGCTGATTTGAGGAATTGGGATTTGAGTGTCCTGATGGATTGTGATCCTACCACGATGACAGGATTCCGTAGGATGCCATATTTCACTCCATACCTCATACCTTTTCACTTATGCACTGTTCCATGTATTAGGAGTACCTGTTAGTGTACCCTTCATGATTGTTGCATATCTACATTCTCATATCCTATTGCATGGTTATTGCATACTTCTGTCATGTTATTACTGCTTCACATATTGATTGTACCTGCTAGTGTACTTTCCATTATTCTGCATTCACATGACCTGCTATTACTGTAAATTGTATATCTTAGATTCATGCTGTGCGTACATTCCTGCGATTACCTACATATGTTATCTACCATTCACGAGTTGGAAACTCACCCCCGTTGTGCCACAGGTATTGCAGGGTGTTCCCTAGAGTAGTCGAGGCAGGCTATTCAGCTATTCATCTATCATCTTTTGCTACAGATACCGCATCGGCTCACAGTGTGCTATTTTGCTTAGGTGGGTTTTGGTGGTTATCTGTATTTTGTATTGTACATTCGTTGTATCTTGTACTCTCCATATACTATTATGTTGTTGACTTAGAGACTTGGTGAGGACGTTATTGTATATTAATTGTGGATCTGTTGTCTTTTATATATAGTTTCCTTCCTATTGTCTCTTATTTCTTCGCTACGGCGTCGTATATTTATGATGTGATTGTTTTCCTTCTTTGGGCTAGTTTTTACAAAAAGGGTGTTGCCAAAATTTTAAGGAAAGAATGTGGGAATTTTAAAGAATTTGGGTTGTGATTTCAATGTTTCAAAATACTTTTATTATCTTTTCCGTATTTTCATGGTTTAGATTTCTGGGTTTGGATTTCTTTTACTGTGTTACGTCTTTAGGCG
This sequence comes from Agapanthus africanus, assembly GCA_030015575.1. NCBI lineage: Eukaryota > Viridiplantae > Streptophyta > Magnoliopsida > Asparagales > Amaryllidaceae > Agapanthus > Agapanthus africanus. The sequence continues at coordinate 457,398,859 of JASDDO010000012.1, read as the reverse complement.
TTGCGTAGTATTAGGGCCGTCACGTGCCAATTTCGGGTCGTGATAAAGTTGGTATCAGAGCGCTAGGTTTTACCTTTCGGAGTGTAGGATGACCTTAGTATGATGGAGTAGTAGGCTTAAGCAGAGTAACGTAGCGTGTGTATGTCTGCAGCATACCCACGATGCGGTACTTCGCCTTAAGTGACCTAAGTACAAATTGCTTGAAATTCCTTCCTTGATGACTCATATCCTTGTGATTCGATTTCCTTATTCTTATCGAATCTTATATCCATTTTTAGCCTTGCCGCCGATGACTATGGAGACTTAGAGTGATGCAGCGAGGGCCGAGGTCAGAGTTGGCTCGGGTGAGACGAGTACTGACCAGGATGGCACTCTAGTTGCACAGGTGCAGACGGATCAGCCTACGACATATACTATCGATAGACTTGTGGCAGAGATGCAGGACTTCCGCCAGACGATGAGTTCATTGGTCGATGTCGTTCGGGAGCTACGACAGGAGGTTGTCACCCCTGTTACTCAGTTGTCACTTACGATCAGCATGCAGCAGTCCGTCACCTACATAGCACCAGTGGTTGCAGCTCCAGTTGACGAGGCACATATTCCAGAGACACAGAGAGTTCCAGGACAGTGGAGGACTCGTACCAGTACACCAGCCCAGAGACAGAGGTTTGGTTATCGAGACAGATTTCATGGCCGTCACGGGAGTAGCAGAGGCTTAGGACAAGGACAGTCGTTCAGCTCTCATCCCCAGGATGGTCAGCAGTCAGCGCGTGGATGTTTTCGATGCGGAAGCCTTCAGCACTTCGTCAGGGATTGTTCCTTAGCACGGCGTCAGGATCGTATACAGAGGGGCCGTGGACGTGGAAGGTTCGCTCAGAGGGCTCAGTCTACCAGAGGAGTTCAGCCAGTTGCGGGTAGAGGGCATACACAGGAGTTTGCTTCTACTTATCGGGACGCGCAGACTTCCAATGTTGAGTTTTCAGGTATCCTTAATTCCGCATGTTCTTTTGATGTATCCGTTTATTTTCACCTTGTATCGTGGTTGGTTAGATTAGTCGTAGTTTGTGTTAACTTCTGTCAGCGATTATTTTGTTGCATGACACGTATATCAGTTGTGTGCCAATCGGATAGGAGATATAGATTCGTCCGTCGTTTTGATCCTTCTAGAGATGTTGGATTTGACGTTCTCCTGGGCACGGACTGGTCAGCTACGTGCTAGGCGTCTGTGGACTACCGTGAGGAAAATAGTCAGGTTTTTTTTCCCCGGCAGGTCAGTTCTTGTTGTGCAGGTGGATAGTTGTGCCGCCTCTCACAGCTTGAATTCAGGCTTTATCGCTAGTCAACTACTGAGGAGATGTCGTGGATTCTTGGCGTTCATTCGTGATACCGTAGCCACAGTTAGTTTGTTGGACCGGGTTCCTTTCGTGCGAGAGTTTTCCGATGTTGTTCCAGATGAGCCGGCGAAGCTTAGGGAGCTTAATGATCAGCTGCAGAGTTGTTGTTTGGGGAGTTTTGTGAGTCTGAGTGTTTCTCTTTTGGAAGCTCCTATTTCTGTTCGTCAAGAAGAAGGACGGCAGTTTAGGGTTGTGTATCGACGGATCGTTACTTGAACCGGCTTACGGTACGGATAGGTATCCTTTACCTCGCCGTGACGATTTCTTCGATCAGCTCCACAGTGCGAGACATTTTCTAAGTTTGTTTGGGATCGGGTCATCATTATTGCGGGTTCGGAGTAATGGCATTCCGAAGACTGCCTTGTGCGTGCTATGGGCTTTGTGTGTTTTAGTGAGTTATTGGATTCTTTGATGCCCTAGCAGCATTCGTAGTTGTGATGAACCAGATTTCTTCAGGCCGTTCCTCGACCAGTTATTGTTGTGTTATTACGACATTCTGGTCTATTTAATGTGTCTTGAGGAACATGAGTAGCCCTTGAGGATTTGTTATACAGATACTGGGAGAGCACTGGTAGTTTGCTAGATTCTCGGAGTGTTTCTTCAGGCTTGTTTGTGTTGACTCCTGGGTCTTGTAGTCAAGGGAGATGGTTTTGTATGGTTCCGAGGGAGATCGTAGCCGTGCAGCTTAGGTCCAGACTTGTGTGCAGGACGGAGGTCGGCAGATTTTTGGGCTTAGCAGGTTCTTACCACCGTTTTGTGCAGGATTACTAGAGTAGTGCTGCACAGTCGAATAAATTGACGGGAAGGGAGGTTCTTTTCTTTGGACTGAGGCATGTGTGCGGAGTTTTTTGCAGTTGAAGATTCTGTTAACAACTACATCAGTTCTTCCTTTGCTTTCTGGTTCGGGCGACCTTGTTGTTTAACTGTAATGTTTCTTGAGTGGGCTCGAGTGTGTACTGAGGTGACACTATAGAGTTATCGCTTTTGCTTCCCTACATTTGAAGGAAGTACGAGAAGGATATTCCCCTCATGATCTGGAGATGGCCGCGGTGGTTTTGCGTTGGAGATTTGGAGACACTACTTGTTCGAGAGTCGTGTCAGATTTTCACGGACCACCAGAGCTTAATGTACATCTTCCTGCAGCGGATTTTGATTGTTGTGATAGTCTTCTGCATATTTACAGTTCTTGTGCGATCGTCGAGTATAGCTTATGTTCGTCTCTACGGAGGGGACAACTTGCTCATGTCCGCGCCCGACCACTTTTCTTAAATCGCTTTCGCGAGACACTGCCGCCGATGCTCGTTCGTTAGAGATACTTGAGCATACTCGGCTGGGTAATGATTCGGAGTCCGTGATTTGTGACAATGGTGTGCTAAGTTAGGGACGCATTTGTGTACCTGATATCATCGGGTAGAGGCGTGCAATCCTAGAGCAGGCACATCTGTTAACTCTCTATATTCATTCAAGTTCCACCAACATTGACGTGACTTGTGAGATAGTTACGGGTGGACAGGGATGCAAAGAGATGTTTCATGGTTCGTTTCAAGGTGTCTGTCTTTTGTGTGCTTGGGTCGAGCATCTGAGGCCGGCTGAAGAGTTGCAACATTTTTCCGTTCCGAAGTAGGAGTGGGAGAAGATCTTCATGAATTTCGTTATGGTGTCTACCCAGGGTTAGTCAGGGTGTGACTCCATTCGGATTCTTGTCGTCCGGTTATACTCAGTTCGCTCAGTTGTTCTTTGTTAAGTTGTGCGTTGTGTATTTGTTGTCGGCAGTTGGGGGTCGTCACTTGCCATCGTTAGGGTTCTCCTTCGATAGCTGTTATCAGGAGACACTCCAATTGGAAACCGTTAGGTTTAGAGGTTAGATCGTATCGATCACCAGTCTGTTGTTTTCTGACTCTGCGTAAGTAGGATTTTGGACCCCAGCTAGTCTAGAGACTTCGGAGATGATCCAGTTGATTCAGGTCAGGATGAGAGTAGCCCAGTGCAAACAGTGGTCTTATACCGACCGTGTTGGTCGTAGACTTAAGTGCGCAGTGGCAAACCATGTATTCCTGCGGATTTTTCCGATGAATGACATGTTGGATTCTGGGAAGCTTGTCCCAGGATTGTAGGTCCTTTCGAGATCCTATAAGCGAGTTAGTTTCGTTGCCTTTAATTTGGCACTTCCGCCCAGATTATTGAGTTTCACCCCGTATTCCTTGTGATGATACTTTACAATTACCTTCTTGACCTTTCTCACATGATTTAGCACCAGACCATTTAGCTTGACGCGATCTTTCGTTCGCCAGCAGCCAATGGTATTAATGGCTTGGCAGGTGGAGGAACATCGGTCAAGGGTCTTGCCATCTGTGAAGGGTTTTACTTGGACGTAGCCGTATAGTGAGATAATCACTTGGAAGGCTGCGAACGAGATTTGAGAGTTGTAATCTTCTCTTTGAAGGTACGCGTAACAGTATATTTTTAAATTCGGGGACGAATTTCTATTAAGGCGGGGGGGGGGGGGGAGGGATTGTAACACCTTAGAATGTGTTTTGTGAATAATTATATTTTAATATATAGTTTTTAATAAAAAGTTTACCAAATTGGTTTTTAATTATTTTATCCTATTTAATGAATATTTTATTAGATTTTTCCTAGGCTTGCACACACTTGTGCATGCTAACTAGGGGTGTAAATTTGGAGCTTAACCATGATTAGCAACATGGTGAGCTAACCATTTTTCTTCAAGCTAGTTTTATTATTTGTTTAAGTGTTTTGGGTTTAATAGTGTATGGTTGTTAAAATTGAAAAGGGTTTTTAAATTGGTTTGAATATGTTGACCTTGGTGAGAGAGAGAGAGAGAGTGAGAATGGGCATCATGGCAAAGGCCATGCTTGTATTAAAAGAAGATAGAGGGAGAGGGGTTGACCTCTTGTGCCATCATTCCTTACCTCTCAATTTTCCCTTCTCACTTCACTCTCACTCACTCACACACACACACACCCCTCTCCAGCAGCAGCAGCAGCCTCATTAGCAACAGCAACACCATTAGCAGCAGCAGCAACAGAGAGCATCACCAGAAGATAGCAAGAGGAGCAGCTGTAGAAGCTAGCAGCAGCAGACAACAACAGCTTCAGCAGCGGCATCAACATTAGCAGCAGCTCATGCATCAGCAGCAGCAGCAACTTGCATCAGCAGTAGCAAGCAGCTCCAGCAGCAGTAGCAACCCCTCATCTCCCCCATACACTTCTTCTCCTGGTTCTTAGGATCCTATAGGGTATATTTCTTTAACCCAATATCATGGTTTGCTTAAGTTGTGTGTAGTTTAGCATCGGTTTGTGTTAAATAGTTAGTTTTGTGCTAAAATGGTGAATTATGTGAAATGTTGGTTAAGTGATGATTGTGTTAGTTAACCTAGCCTATTTTAGTGTTGTTGGGGTTACCTTAACTGGGAAATTCCCCAGATTTCACTAAAATACCATAGGGTTTGTGTTTTGTGCAAAATCGGTGTTTTTAGGCGATATATTGGCATTCTGTGATCTGCTATTGACCCGGACCCTCCAGAACAAAATTGAGGAAACTGGAGCATGTACACTAGGTATAGACACCACCACCAAAACACGAGCCCCTCATTCCCAAAAATGGCCGCATATTTAATCAATCTGGCCGCATTATATTTATTCCTTGTCTCATTTTCAGGTTTGCAGGCGGGGACTACGGACACTGCTACAGGGGGGAGCAGATGGTATGATTCACCTAGCGTGGAGCGTAGGTGAGTAGATTTAACATCTACAGGGGAATCGTCCGCATAGCGTTATGCGTCTGTGCTAGGATTCTAATATTTGTTGCGTATTCTACGTCATTGTTAGAATTGCGCCTTACCCTATTTATTAGATATAATGGTACTGTGACTAGCAGCCGTAGGATACTGCACATATTATTAACGGTTCATGTTGCACGAGCACGGATTGTATGCTACATGCACGCCGTCAATAATTTCCATGTCACACACAAACCCCTTATAGATACTATATTGCTTGTCACACATGACATCTAGTTTGTCGGAATACCTATAGTGTATCATACCATTAGTGATAGGTACATATACACCTTGCAATACAGCTACATGTATACCTTGCACATATTTTACTTATACCCACGGGGGTATCCTACATATTCTACTTATACCCAGGGGGTATACGACATCTTTTACTTATAGGTAGACACCTATACTTAGCTATACCTTATTGATTTCGCATACATCTGGTTTCAGCTACATATTCTCATTCATATGCTCGCATTTCAGATATATCGCATATATTTATTCATGGATTTGCGCATTGTTTATTTGGATTTTTCATGATGTTTTCTGGATTTGGAAACCGCGGGAGTTCATGAAATTATGCATACATTGAAAAACCCGGTTTCCCTGATATGATATTTGCACAGCCACCATGAGATTTATCGGTTCTGATTATATACTCCATACGAGGTGTGGTTTCCGTATGAGGGTACATGGTGGGGCCCGGTATGGTTCCGCTCGGCAAGAAGATCGATGGATTTTGCCGATTGAGCCTGGAGGCGGGCTAGTACCTACCGGTGACAGTACCAATGACTCGGCGGGGATCATGGAGATACCGTTGGGAGTCATGCACGTATGCATACGTCGAAAGGCGAGGGTCAGAGCTAGGAACTCGTGCTTTCGGGATAGCGTATGATACGTACCTATCAGGATTTCTGTGTTGATGCTTGGCACATTGTTTTCATAATATTTCCTTTAAACACCTTTGTATATATAACAGAGGATTTAGCCGTTGTTATATATACCCTTACACCAATATTAGTGGAATGGGACGCTAATATATGTGTATTGACCCCATCATATTTATTTCTGCAAATATATACCTTTAGCTTGTTAGAATTCTACTTGAGATTTGATTTGGGATATTAGGTGATTCATTGAGATTGGATATTGGACATACATATGGGATTACTGATTTGTACATTCGGGATATAGGAGATTACTCGATATTGTACATTGAGGAGATGTTAGATTTATATGATGTGAGAGCCCAACTTGGGGGCTGATTTGAGGAATTGGGATTTCAGTGTCTTGATGGATTGTGATCCTACCACGATGACAGGATTCGTTGGGATGACAAATTTCACTCCATACCTCATACATTTTCACTTATGCACTGTTCCATGTATTAGGAGTACCTGTTAGTGTACCTTTCATGATTGTTGCATATCTACATTCTCATATCCCTATTGCATGGTTATTACATACTACTGTCATGTTATTACTGCTTCACATATTGATTGTACCTGCTAGTGTACTTTCCATTATTCTGCATTCACATGACCTGTTATTACTGTAAATTGTATATCTTAGATTCATGCTGTGCGTACATTCCTGCGATTACCTGCATATGTTATCTACGATTCACGAGTTGGAAACTCACCCCCGTTGTGCCATAGGTATTGCAGGGTGTTCCCTAGAGTAGTCGAGGCAGGCTATTCAGCTATTCATCTATCATCTTTTGCTACAGATACCGCATCGGCTCACAGTGTGCTATTTTGCTTAGGTGGGTTTTGGTGGTTATCTGTATTTTGTATTGTATATTCGTTGTATCTTGTACTCTCCATCTACTATTATGTTGTTGACTTAGAGACTTGGTGAGGACGTTATTGTATATTAATTGTGGATTTGTTGTCTTTTATACACAGTTTCCTTCATATTGTCTCTTATTTCTTCGCTACGGCGTCGTATATTTATGATGTGATTGTTTTCCGTCTTTGGGCTAGTTTTTACAAAAAGGGTGTTGCCAAAATTTTAAGGAAAGAAAGTGGGACTTTTAAAGAATTTGGGTTGTGATTTCAATATTTCAAAATACTTTTATTATCTTTTCCGTATTTTCATGGTTTAGATTTCTGGGTTTGGCTTTCTTTTACTGCGTTACGTCTTTAGGCGTTGCGTAGTATTAGGGCCGTCACGTGCCAATTTCGGGTCGTGACATTTTTTCCAGATTATTTTTATGTGTATATTTCATTCTTTTGTTAATAACTAACTTTTAAAAAAATTTAAAAAGAAATCACATTCTTTTTTTCTCCTTTCTCTCTTCATATCATGGGTACCCCACCTAGAAAAACTCTTGCCAAATTTTGGTTCCCACAACAAGAAATTACTTCCTAAGGTTCTTGTTTTGGTCGAACTTCGAATGACCCCTCCATGCCCAAAATTTCTTTGAAAGATCGGATAGATGCATCTAGGACAACCAATTGGATTCTGCAATCCACCTTGTATCAACCATTTCAACCTTCACCACCTTCTTACGTTGATACTCATGTTTCAAGTCCAGTTGTAACTCTGAAACCCATGTTTATTGCTGAACACATTGAACAATCTCGTAGCCAATCTTTCACTCCTTTAACCACTTAAAATACATGGGATCAACAATTCCATTCACCTTCTTATCCAAATGTTGATCCTACTCCTATCCAGCCATTCAATTCCTATCTATCCTACCCAACTGTTGCATCTTCCCTAGACATTGCTTCTGAACGGCCTTTTGGGAGTTTCCAGTATCCAACAAACTTTCAATCTTTTACTGAAACCCCTTCACAACCCATGTCTAGTCTAGAACAGTCGTTGGAAGATTTTAGGGTAGCGTCGTACCAACAGATGATGGATTTGAATGCGTCCATGGCCGCCCTCATACAACCTACTGACCCGGTAGCTAGTTTCCAACTAGCTCCACATTTTCCAATGTATGAAGCGGCGGTAGGACAGGCTGAGAATTTGAGTGGAGAGAGTGAGCTGTACACCCTTCCAATTCAAACCTACCCATCCCAGATTGAATCACACAACTCCAGTTTTGAATGTCTATCATGTGCCCAAAATGAATTATCAATTGAAGATAGAACGTTTAATGAGTTGTGCGACTTTGTAATATTTGATTTACCCGATTGTGAAGGGTCCCTTTCGAGTGAAACCACACCCAATCTCTTTGACCTCCACACCTCCATCTTAGAACTACAATTGATTGAAATCCATGCTTTTGATGAGGTGTCTGAGAAATTTGATTTTCACTTGATCGAGGATATTGACGCTGGGAATATTTTGGATGATGAACCCGCAGTTTTGGCTGTGTTTTTCTCTCCAATTCATCATCTCGAGTCATTAAATGTTTTTCCCGAACTTCATATGCATCTTGATTTTGATAAGAATTGCATGGATAAGCTGAATTTTGAGGAGATTTTTGAGGATGAACCAGTTTTGCCTGATGAGTCGGATTTTCCAATTCATCCTATCCCCTTTATTGACTGTGTACACCTTCCGGAACCTTTAACCAATAACCCTCCTAGATCACTCCCCTCTATCCTTTCCATCGTTCCGACCTTGCAAGAAACCATATCATATTCATTTACTATGTCTGGTTTACCAAGTTCGGCGTACCCAGGTTTTCTTACGAATCTTGAGGGATTTGACCCCATTTCTCGACGGGTTAATAGATTAGCACAAATGCTTCTTACACATCGATCGTCACAAATTGTGCTAATCTATTCACTCCATTTTCACCCTCAAGTTCGTACTCCGTTTCTTTTTCCCTTCCGCCATTCTTCTTCTCATATACCGAGACCGTATCCCGCTTCTATCTTCATACGGTCTCGTGTATTCTCCATTTCATTCCTCTTCACCTTCTTTCCCCAACCCGCATATTAGAGAGATAGAATTTTTGAATGGTTGGTGTTAACTTTTGGCCTCTGTAAGGCCTTGTATAGCTTGATACCGTTCTCTTTCCCCCCTAATCCTGAACTTCAACGCTTAACAGTGGAAACACTGTCTCACTTAAGTTTGGGGGAAACCTCTTTGTGTATATATTTTTGCTTTTTGTTTTTTTTTTTTGTAAAATTTTTTCTTTTAGGAAGCGCCGACAATTTTGACCCTCGTAGTATAGCCTGACAGTGAGGGCACTGTCAAGTTTAAGTTTGGGGATGTGCTCGGTAAGCTTTCTTCCTTCGCATTCATTTGTACATTCTGCATTTGCATATCTTATTAAAAACCCAAAAAAATCAAAAAAATTTCCAAAAATATAAAAACTTTGTCGTCAAGTTAGATAATAGGGTAACTGAGATTTTTATTCTGAAAGCTTAGTTGATACGTTAGAAATAACTAAATTCTAGGCTTAAGAATTGAAAACCCTAAAAATAACCCTCATTCTGTTTAAACTTGGTGATTATACGTCCTTACAGTTTTTTTTTTGAGAAATAGGTAATCTTGAGTTCAGTTCTTGAGTTAAGTCAAGATGAAGGGATAGTATTGAAGTTTTACTGAAGGATAAGTCTGAAAAATAGTTTCTATTCTTGAGTTCAAATTTAGAAAGTATATACCCTACAAACTGCACTTATGCGCACCTTGAAACTTGGGATAGTAGAGAATATCTAGAAATACTCTTGCATGAAAGCCTAGTATGAAAGAAAAAACGGTATTTAAAGCTAAACACCAAAAGAGCATTAGTGAAAAATATATCTGTCTTGAAAAAGAAAAATAAAGAAAACAAAAATAAAGAAAAGAAAAATAAATAAATAAATAAAGTCAAGACCTGGAAACTACTATTTACGCTTTAAGCTCACACATTCAGTAATCGGCTGTTAGTGCCTCAAGAAGCATTAATAGTCGCATGAAAGGTGTGTGAGCAAATCCGTCCATCATTAAATGAAAAGAAGTAGTATTAGGTATTAGGGTAAGGGTACTATAGCTTGAATTGAATTCTTGAGTGTAGGGGTGCAAATTTACACACACGTAGTAGTATACAATCGATGTTTGGATAAAAGATAGAAATGAGGAATAAGACTTATGTTTTCTGTAAGTTGATAAAAATCCCCGATTTAAGACCGCACTTTTAGAAGGAAAACTCAGGAGTTACTAACATCTTTCTAAACTTTTTTGGAACGTATAGGATCGAAGGTTAAATAGATAGAAGGTGTGAACCATTAGGGTTGAATATTTCTAACTTAGGATGATAGAATTTCTAACTTAGATACTAAACTGTAAGAGTAGAATCAACGTTAACTTGTGAAACTAACTTGACGGGATTCTATGGGTAGTATCCGATGAAAACCCTCAGGAGACAACACTCCTCCTACTAGGGACACCTAGAGGTTTAACGGCTTGTTGCATGCGCACAGTGCAATCGCGTTCCCTACGAAAGTGAGACTGGGATTTTGTTTTGCTCGGGACGAGCAAAAGATAAGTTTGGGGGTATTTGTTCATACCAGAATATTGCATTTTAATACCGCTCATTCATTATCTATTTTTTGTATATATCAGTACTATTAACCGTTGTTTGCTCAGTAATACAGATTACAGGTATCTATGACAAAATACTGGAAATACATTCAAAATCACGGATATATCATTTGTGAGCTGACACTGTAACCAGAACCGCAAACCGACCGATATCCCAAGAGTTATTTTGCAAACAAGTGTGTGTGCACAATATTTTGGTCCAACACATAACATGTGTACACACTAACTCTTGGAGCTTGGACCATGGACCTAGGGGGCTACCATGACACACTTAAGTGGGCTAGAGCAAGTGGGTATGGTATGATGTGCATTTATTGCTAAAAGTATTGACGTGATTCATATCTACTTGTTTCCCTCCAAAACCTGGGTGCAGACCAAGCCTAAATTGAGAAAATAAACAACACCAGAGTCATATTTTAGTGCACACCAGCCTACACTGCAAGCACGAGCCCATGTGCTCGGATTTGACCCGAGCACATGCTCTTCCTAGCCGAGGTCGCCGGCCCCCCTGATCCCAACCGCTTCCATTTTTCTGTGGTGCCATCCTTGCTGCCACGTAGCCCTATTTTTATTGTTTATTTTCTTTCTTTTGTGCCTATATATAGCAGGCAGTGGGCAAGGGTTCAAGGGTCTCACTTTGTCCAAGTTTTGCCATACATTTAGTAACTCTTTTTGTTTCTTTAGTTCTTGTACATATCTTCCCCTTGAGTTCTTAACCTTCTCTTGATCTTGCACCCTCTTGATTGAGCTTGCAAGTTTAAGGGTTGGTTATTGATTTCAAGGGTTGTATCATTCTTCAAGTTTAATAAAGTTATCTTTTATGTCTTCATTCACCATGAGTTCTTTGCCGCTTCTTGATCTTGCAACTTCTTGATTGATCTTGCAAGTTTAAGATTAGGTTATTGAACCCATGTCTTGTCTTGTGTTCTAATGGATATTAGTATTTCTTACTTGCTCTTTTACTTACTTGCATTTTTATTCTTGTCTTTTATTACTTACAATTTATTACCATGTCATTTACGTTCTTGTAATGCTTTTCTTTTCTCTGTTTATCTTCTCTTTTGTTCTCTCTTTTTTGGTTTGTTATTGTGAGATGTTATGAATACTGTTGTTAGGAAAAGAGAATGATATTGTAAGTTAAGGTTTCGTTTCTCATATCCTTTTCCCGTATTTTCCATTTGAAACACTGCCCAAACCTTACGCAAGCGCTCCGTTAGGCACCCTACCCTACCAAGGTAACGGTTATTCCTAACCGCGACCGGTTGCGTTCGGATTGGCCGGAGGCGAAAGCAAGAGACAAGAACGGACGGACAAGGGTCAATTAGCCGGATTCTACGAATACCGTGCTTAAGCACCCTAATCCACGTTGTTGCCAATTGCTCTAGCTTCATTGGTTAGGTTCGGCCCAAAGGACTTGAATACGGAATCCATTAACTTATACTATCCTATCTTATCCTATCAAGCGTTTACTTTGCATATAACACTTAGGTTAGATATGAACTTTCCACCCACGCGCATTAACTCGTGAGAACAAGAACGTAAAATACTCTGTCTCCCTGTAGATCGACCCGTGCTCATCGTGGCTAGCTGCAAAGCGACACCGTCCTGATCGCGGTTAAACTTTAGAACTTTAAAACCCGACACGCCAAAAGCGTGCGATCAAATAGCGCCGTTTCTGGGGAAACGGTAACGTTTTTATTCTTGTTATTTCGGGTTAATCATTGTACATCTCATTTATACTTCTAACACTTTTTTTTTTAAAAACAAACATAAAAATCAAAAATTTTAAAACCAAAACAAAAAACTAACTAAAACTAACCATTTTGTTCTCTGGAAATTGGACCTTCTTGCACTCTGTAACTCAGCTGAAGAAACAAACAATTCCAGTGTGACATTAGTATAACAGTGTGAACCCAGAAGAAGATTGGAGCCCATTCTCCACAAGAAATCCGGCGACACACCACTTAAATCTGGCGTCGCCTGCCGTACCTCCACCTTTTGCCTCCAAAATTTCCTCTGTGCTCCAATGTTATGTTTTTGTCCCATTTTTATTGTTTGTTTTTATTTTTATTTTTAGTGTGCAGGTATTTGGGCGTTCGTATCGCTTTTCTGCACTAATATCCATTTTTTCCGACATTTGTAGATTTTTGCGGATTTGCGAACTGCGATTGTGGGGAGCAAAGTGTACATTCAAGGCTAAGCTGATTGCGAAGTACATTGCCAAAGATCCGGGTAGTTTGACCCACACAAGCGAACATTTCAAGCTATTCGGATTTAACTTCAACGGGGGTTTCTAAACCTAAAAATTTATCGGTACGTACTTCGTTAACACCTTCTTTCTCAAATCCGACGCATCCAATATAACATCTTTGCAGGATTCTTTGCAAGTTCACTAGCAAATGACTCGATCTCTTGGTATAACCTTCTTCCATAGTAGCTAAAATTATATGTTGTTTTCTAGTTCATATGTCTGGTTTCGATTCCAGGGTATTTAGTTTCCAGCGGCTCTAGAATTTTTGTTTTTCCTTCCTCATAGGCCGTGGCTGTGGTAGGCTTGTGACAGCCAACGGAAAACTTTGTCACATTTTATGACATGAACCATTACAAGAATATCGTTGGGGCGTCCCCTACTCAGCGACGCGCTACATCGGATCCCGGGTGTAGTGTTAAATATGCAAGGGCTTGGTCGTCGTCCAGATGCGGCGCGCTACATCGGACCCCGGGTGTAGTGACAAATAAGCAAGGGTCGTCGTCTAGAGACGGCGCGCTACATCGGACCCCGGGTGTAGTGACAAATAAGAAAGGGTCGTCGTCTACAGACGGCGCGCTACATCGGACCCCGGCTGTAGTGACAAATAAGCAAGGGTCGTCGTCCAGAGACGGCGCGCTACATCGGACCCCGGGTGTAGTGACAAATAAGCAAGGGTTTCATAGGATCCGTCTAGCTTCCTGGAACATACGTTCCCTTACGGGTAGACTAATAGAATTAGTGGAGGTGATGATTAGGAGGAGAGTTGGTATTATGTGTTTGCAAGAAACTAGGTGGGTAGGTGAAAAGAGTAGAGTCATAGAGCCTTGGGGTTATAAGCTTTGGTATACGGGTAGAGATAAAAATCGTAATGGGGTAGGTATAATCATAGATAGACGGTTGCTTGAGGACGTAGTTGAGATTAGGAGAAAAGGTGATAGAATTTTACTGGTTAAGCTTATTCTAGGTGGAGAGATCTTTAATGTTATTAGTGCTTATGCACCACAGATAGGTCTTGATGACGCTAGTAAGCGTTTATTCTGGGAGGATTTAGACGAGGTGGTGCAAAGTATACCTAGTGGAGAGAAGTTATTTATTGGTGGTGATCTTAATGGACATGTAGGTACTAGTCGTAGTGGGTTTGATACTATCCATGGAGGTTTTGGTTTCGGACAAAGGAATGAAGTAGGTGACTCGATTCTAGATTTCGCTTTATCTTATGACTTGATCTTAGCAAACACCTGGTTTAAGAAAAGAGAGTCCCACCTTATCACTTTTAGGAGCGGATCAAATGCTAGTCAAATAGACTTCTTTCTGACGAGAAGAATAGATAGAGGTTGTTGTATCGACTGTAAGGTAGTGCCAGGTGAGAGTGTAACTACTCAACATAGACTTTTAGTTCTAGATTTTCGATTTAGAAGAGAACCTAGGAAGATTAGACGTAAGGTAGAGCCTAAAATTAAATGGTGGCGATTGAAAGAAGGTAATCAAAAGGCTTTTATAGATCGTGTAGTGCAAGAAGCGGATTGGCAGTCGGAAGATGATCCAGACAAAACATGGAACAAAATGGCTAGTTGTATCAAGAAAGTAGCTAGAGATCTACTTGGTGAGTCGAGAGGTGGTGCTCCACCATCTAAGGACATATCATGGTGGAATGAAGATGTAAAGGCTGCTATTAAAATTAAAAGGGATTCTCATAAAGATTTGAAGAAAAGTAGAGATGTGGAGAGATTTGAGAAGTACAAAATGGCTAAAAAGGAAGTTAAGAAAGCTGTTCGGGAAGCTAAATCCAAGGTCTACAAGGAGGTGTACGAGAAATTAGACACTAAAGAGGCTGCAAATGATATATACCGGATTGCTCGAATGCGGGAAAGGAAGACTAGAGACATATGTGCGGTGAAGTGTGTCAAAAATGAAAATCAGAAGGTTTTAGTTCGAGATGAGGATATCAAGGAAAGATGGAGAGATTATTTTGACAAATTGTTCAATGAGAGCTTTACTAAGAATTTGGATGGACTTGTCATTCAATCTCAAGATATAAATCGTGATTTCATGCGTAAAATAAGACTTACTGAGGTTAAAGAAGTTTTGAACAGAATGGGTTTAAGAAAAGCGGTTGGTCCTGACGGGATTCCTATCGAGATTTGGAGATGCTTAGGCGAAATAGGCGTTAAATGGCTGACAGATCTGTTTAATAAGATTTGGCAGACAAAAAAGATGCCAAATGAATGGAGGAAAAGTATCCTTGTACCTATCTACAAGAATAAGGGTGACATTCAAAGTTGCTCAAACTACCGTGGAATAAAACTAATGTGTCACACCATGAAACTTTGGGAGAGGGTGATTGAACACAGGCTAAGGAAGGATATTAAGATAACAGAGAACCAATTTGGGTTCATGCCTGGACGATCGACGACAGAGGCGATTCATTTGCTTCGTCAACTTGTCGAGCGCTTTCGAGAGAGGAGAAGAGATTTGCATATGATATTTATTGATTTAGAAAAAGCGTACGACAAGGTACCTAGAGAGGTATTATGGGGGACAATGATGAAAAAGGGGGTCCCCGTCAAGTATATTGACATAATCAAGGATATGTACGACGGAGTAGTGGCAAATGTCAGAACTTGCGGTGGCTTAACAAGTGATTTTCCGATTACTATTGGTTTACATCAAGGATCTGCATTAAGTCCTTTCCTGTTTACCATCGTGATGGATGAGCTTACTAGAACTATCCAAGATGAAGTCCCTTGGTGCATGCTATTCGCTGATGATATTGTTCTTGTAAATGAGACGAAAGCAGGGGTTAATGCCAAATTGGAATTATGGAGACAAACATTGGAATCTCGGGGATTCAGATTGAGCAGGTCCAAGACAGCATATATGCACTGCAAATTTAGTAGCCAGAGAAATCAAAACCATATTGGTATAACAATGGAAGGGCAAGAGATATCACCGAGCGACCAGTTTAGATATCTAGGTTCCATCATCCAAAGGAATGGGGAGATCGATAGTGATGTAAATCAAAGGATCCAAGCTGGTTGGTTGAAATGGAGGAGTGCAACAGGGATTTTGTGTGATCGTAACTTTCCGTTAAAATTGAAAGGGAAGTTTTATCGGAGCGCTATTCGGCCTGCCTTATTATATGGTACAGAATGCTGGCCTCCTAAGAAGCATCATACACAGAAGATGTACGTAGCGGAGATGCGCATGCTTCGTTGGATGTGCGGTAACACTAGAAAAGACAAGGTACGAAATGAGGATATTCGTGCAAAAGTTGGTGTAGCACCCGTGGAGGAGAAGATGCGGGAAAACCGGCTTAGATGGTTTGGTCATGTGCGACGCAGACCTATGGAAGCACCGGTTCGACGAATAGATACTCTCGATATGGGTAATGGCAAAAGGGCAAAAGGGAGACCGAAGAAAACATGGATGGAGGTGATACGAAACGATATGGTTGCCAAAGGACTCAATGAAAGTATATTGTTCGATAGAAGTGAGTGGAGACAGAGGATTCATGTGTTGGACCCGGCGTGATTCTCATGTTGGTTCATGTAGCCTACCCCTTATGCTTGGGATAAAAGGCTCAGTTGTTGTTGTTGTTGTATAGGCCGCGGCTGTGGCGGCTAAGGCGGTAGAAACCCTAACATAGTATTAGAGCCACCTAAACACATAAACTAGCTAGTTACGACATTTAAATTCCGCCGTTTTCGTCGCGCAAAAACATCCGACAAAAACAGTCTCAAAAATCCGAGTTTTAGCTTGTTTGCACTCCCTACGGGATCACGGTTTGGACCGAGCATCCACGGGATGTTGCATGGGTATCACGAGGGTCGCCTTAGGGGATGAAGGTCAGGTCCACCCCCCAAGGACACCATGAGGTGGCCTTGGGTGGTGGGGATCCGAGCACTACCCTATAAGGGTAATCTCGGGTATGCCCACCTCCCCAGGCCACCTTGTGATGGATTCAGGGGGTGGGTATGCCTCTATCCCTCCAAGCGACAGTTAATTTTAGGTCTTTCAACCCTGCGAAGGTTCGGACGAGTTTCGAGTTCATTTCGACTCCCGGATTGGCTTAAAACGATAGAATTTTGGGACTTAGTGAACTGTTTTTTCCGGCTTTGGGAAAACTTTCTTTGTTTGCTATTTGTGCACGAAATTTTACTGTAGTAGTTTTCGTTACTTGCTTTTGTGATGTGTTTATGTGTTGTTTAATGTCTTCTAATCGCTATACGTCGATTAGAACGGGTTACACGCATCTTGTTTATCTGTGATGTTGCTTGTGATATCTTTGTGATGGTTTCGACGGATTGTCGTGATGGATAGCCTTTTGTGAAATATTTGTTGTACAGTTTTGAATTCATTTGTATATTCCTTATTGCAGGGCGAGCTTCTAACATGTGGACTGTCGTTTCTACCTTGTTGTATATTCTTTTATTGGGACATGGCCGGATTGAGGTCGATGTCACTATTGTATATTATTTCTTTTCTGTACTAGGATTACCCCACAGCGGAGTGCTCAAGTAGCCGGGTTCTAAAGGGTAACGGGCCTCCATCTCATGGCGTTGAGACCGGGGTGTCTTACTCTAGAATTGGTGGGCTATTCGCCGCACTCGTAGAGGGTATAGGATGACCCATGGTGGAGTGCTCAAGTTACCGGATTCTGTGAAGTGCTGGATGGCCCATTCACTTCGTTGATTAGGGTTGTCTCGCTTTCGGGATTGACGGGTAACTTGCCGCACTCATAGGGGTTTTGGTTATACATTGTACAGGCTATCCACATAACCAGGGAACGTCGAGTTTAATTTGCAGCTCAAATAAAATCCGGGGCTCCTAGATTATCCGTTTTTCCATATTGCTTATCGCTTTTCTGTCATGTTGCTTATATCATGTCTGAGATGACTATATATTTATATATAG
This sequence comes from Agapanthus africanus, assembly GCA_030015575.1. Lineage (NCBI taxonomy): Eukaryota > Viridiplantae > Streptophyta > Magnoliopsida > Asparagales > Amaryllidaceae > Agapanthus > Agapanthus africanus. Next base: position 457,381,005 of record JASDDO010000012.1, on the reverse strand, counting down.
ATAAATAAATGTTGTATATGTTTTGCATCCACGCTAGTCCATCCCCGCTCTGTCGTTAGTTAAGTAACCTAACGGTGCATGACGGTGTCCCGCGGTGAATGTGGATGGCATATACGTACATTCTATTTTCGTGTTTTTCTGGTGTGATAGGTATTAATTGATGGGACAACATTAATTTGGACTAATGCAACAAAAAATAAACCTAAAAGATGTCGCCGGAATAAATTTTTGAAAAACTATAGTCGTATTCTTTCGCTTTGCATAGAGGTATTCGTGTAGGAATATCCTGCACCTCAATCGACGAGGCAAGAGCTTAGATCCCTTCACGGAGAGTGATCTCTTGAGCAAAAGTTTGCATTACTATAGATTACTCAGTTTTCTTCCAAAGTATTAGTTTTCAAAAGCAGATCCAAAACCACTTCTTTTCAAAACTGCTCGGTTCCTTCAAGGATATCAAGTTCATTACGTTAAAGGTTTTTCGCCAAAAACTAGCCATAGCCCTTCATCATTTCCTACAAGTATTGCTGACCTTCGCCAAGTATTTGTGTTACATTTGTTGACCTTGTTAAGGCATAGTGTACGGTAGCTAAGTAGTGCTTGTTTGTAGTATGCAATGCGATTTACTAGGATAGTCGTATGATCTTGTTGACCTTGTTAAGGGTTGTACGGGTGGGTTAAGGGTAATCAAGATAAGGACGGGTTGAAATTGACCAGCGGCTTATGATTTGTTGATCTTGTTAAGGTCAAAGGCCATTAGGGGAAAAAATCACATCAAAGGTTTCAAATATATAGGAAACTTGCTAGTGTTGGATACCTTCTGGAGTGTGGTGACTAGAGTGGCTTCCATCTAGGTTATCACATGATGATAGTTGGGTCCCGATCTCACTGATGAGTAGGATTACTCTTGGGAGATAATTTTCACTTCACAGTTAACTAACCTATTAGGTGTCTAGAAAGGTGTTAACGGGGCTACGCCTCTGCGGAAACGAGGTTTATTTTAATTAGTTCCATGCGAGAGCACGGGGAACGTCTCTCGGAGTACTAACATCCACCTGAAAGAACGGTTAGCGAACTTGTAAGGTGTTAATGATCCCAACTAGTTCTCCTTTTAAGGTTTGAAGGAGAATTTGAGGAAACAGTAGGAGCCATCCTGATTAGATAAATTAATAACCAATCTAATCTTGCAAGAGTGCACACTGAGTGTTTCTTTTCTCTCTCTCCAGGTAGCAACCATGTCACGCCTTAATTAAGATAATAAAATGTATGAATTGACCGACCCGGATTCTTATTCGGGGCTGGGGAATGTCGGTTCGGCTCTAACTTGTGACAAATGTCACGAGCATGAGCAAGGGAAAGAGGATTACATGATTTCCTTGATGATCCTGGTAAAGAAGAAGCATATTATTGTGTCTCCTTCAGGTGTTCTTGTTGTTGAGAACTATTTTTCGGTCAATCCTAACTCCTATTTACTAGATACCGGATCAGGATCTCATATCTGTAATTTATTGCAGAGAATGAGAAAAAGTAGGATGGTTGGACCTGGTGATATGTCCCTCAGAGTGGGGAACGGAGCACAAGTTGATATTGCTACCATCGGTGAATATCACATAGTATTGCCAAGCAACAATACTATGATTTTGAACAACTGCTACTATATACCTTATATGCTTTGCAACATCATATCAGTTTCTTTACATGATAAAGATGGATATAACTTTTTTCTAGATAGAAATATCATGAATATTTACCTTAATCAGGTATTGGTCACAGAAAGTACACAGTGTAATGGTATTTATGTTCTAAATCAAAACACAGTTTTCAATATACAAAACACACGCAAGAGAAAAAGTTCAGATATAAACAAAGCCTACTTGTGGTATTGTAGACTTGGTCATATCAATGAGAAAAGACTATCTAAATTACATAAAGATGGATATTTGAATCCGTTCGAATTTTCATCTTATGAAACTTGTCAATCTTTTCTAAAAGGAAAGATGACCAAAACTCTATTTACGGGACATGGAGAAAGAGCTACAGAGCTCCTGGGACTCATACACAGTGATGTGTGTAGTCCAATGTCTATATATGCAAGGGGTGGGTTCTCATACTTTATCACATTCACTGACGATCTCTATAGTTTCGGATATGTGTATCTTTTGAAACACAAATCTGAAGCTTTTGAGAAATTCAAAGAATAAAGAAACGAAGTAGAGAACCAGACTGGAAATAGTATCAAGATCCTCCGATCTGACAAAGGAGGGGAGTACTTAAGCACGGAATTCCTAGAATACCTAAAAGAGAATGGTATTCTCTCTCAGCTTGCTCCTCCGTATACACCACATCACAACGGTGTATCGCAGCAGATGAACCGTACCTTATTGGACATGGTTCGCTCCATGATGAGTAGTGTTGATCTGCCTCTTTCATTTTGGGGATATGCGCTTCAGACAGCAGCATATCTTTTGAATCAAGTTTCGTCCAAATCCATGCCTGAGACTCTATATGAAATATGGAGTGGAAAAAGACCATATCTTAAACGAGTTAAGATATAGGGTTGTCCGGCCTATGTCAAAGTACAAAATCTGGACAAACTACAAGCACAGTTAGTTTTATGTAAGTTTGTGGGATATCCAAAGAATTCATATGGATATATATTTTACCACATAGAGGAACAAAATGTGTTTGTTTCTCAGTATGCCAAGTTCTTAGAAAATGAATTTCTTACAAAACAAGTTGATGGCAGTGCGGTAGAACTGGATGAAGTTCCAGAAACACAAACTGAAACTGAAGAATTGGTGCAACCAGAGAATACAATAATCCCGGACGAAACTCAACCACTCTACAGATCTAGTAGTAATTCTCATCCGCCCGAGAGATACTACGGTTTTCTCATAGACAAGGATCGAGAGGATTGCATTTTGGAAGAAGATGATCCTACCAGTTTCAAACAGGCCATTACCAGTAGAGACTCTGATAAATGGCTGGATGCTATGCGATCAGAAATGGAGTCCATGTACGCCAATAAATTTTGGACCTTGGATATCGCTCCTCCTGAAGTAAAACCCGTTGGATGCAAATGGATCTTCAAAATGAAGATGGGTGTAGATATACAGGTGGAGACCTATAAGGCTAGATTTGTTGCAAAAGGTTTTCAAAGACTCGATGTGGACTATGATGAAACCTTTTCTCCAGTGGTTATGCTGAAATCCATTCGGATCCTACTTACCATTGCTGCCTTCCATGACAATGAAATCTGGCAGATGGACGTTAAAGCGACTTTTCTGAATGGATGTTTGGAAGAGTGCGTTTATATGGATTAGCCAGAAGGATTCATGGGCAGTGGAAGCAACAAAAAGGTGTGCAAGTTGTTTAAATCCATTTATAGATTAAAGAAAGCATCGCGGAGCTGGAACATCTGTTTTTATGAGACGGTCAAGGAATTTGACTTCATCAAAAATGAGGATGAGCCTTGTATCCGTAAGAAGATTGTAGGAAAAATTGTCGTATTCCTAATCTTGTACATGGAAGACATTTTTTTGATAGGAAATGACATTCCTATGCTACAATCGGTCAAGCTGTTCTTGTCACAAAGGTTCTCCATGAAAGACCGGGGTGATACCTCCTACATTCTGGGGATTAAGATCTACAGAGATAGATCCAAGATATTGTTGGAACTTTCACAGTCTAGATATATAGAGGGCATACTAAAAATATTAGGTATGGAGGATTCCAAGCGCAGTAATATACCCGATTTGTACGGAATCACCCTCTCCAAAGAGATGTCTCCCAAGAATGATGAGAAGAGTGGTCTCATGAGCATTATACCCTACACTTCGGCTGTAGGATCTATAATGTATGCGATACTATGTACCAGACCAGATGTAGCTTACGCGCTTAGCATGGTGAGCCAGTATCAGTCAAACCCAGGGGAGAACCACTGGAAAGCAGTGAAGAACATTCTTAAGTACCTGAGAAGTAAAAGGGACCTCCAGGTGGAGTTCTTTACCGACTCGAGCTTCCAAAGTGACAAGGATGACATCAATTCTATATCTGGTTTTGTGTTTACCCTTAACGGAGGGGCGGTCTGTTGGAAGATCTCCAAATAGGACACTGTTGTAGACTCGACGATGGAAGCTGAATACATTGGTGTCAATGATGCCGCAAAAGAAGCGGTATGTATAAAGAAGTTCATTACCGAACTTGAGGTGATTCTGTCCATTGTTGATCCAACACTTTTGTATTGCGACAACAATGGGGCTATGGCTTTAGCGAAGGAACCACAGTCCTATCAGAAATCCAGACACATCTTAAGGCGGTATCACCTGATCAGGGAGATCGTAGATCACCGGGAGATCGAGGTGCGGAAAGTAGACACAAAAGAAAATAGGGCGGATCCATTCAATAAGGCCATCCCTCAAGCATAGTTCGAGAGATTATTTGAGATGTTGGGTATGTGATACGCCAATAAATGGCACTAGAGCAGACGTTGGGTATTCGAGATGCCAATATATGGCCTTAGTACTAATGGGAGATTGTTGGATATGTATGCCTTAGAGACCATTATTATGTGTGTGTAGTGGATGCTTAGACATATGTATATATAGAACAATCTTGCTCGATATAATACTATGCTATTTGGTTTGTCTTTATCTTAACATGTGTATATGTTTTAATTGTTATTACGTATCGTTAATACATGTTGATAAAGCCTGTAGGATTATTGCTTGACTACCAACGTTACGATGGCAATCATACATGTAGGGGCTAAGTAGTCCATAAGCACACCCTTAAATGTCTCTGGTCGTGGGAGTATCGAGACTGGGCATCGATATTCCAGAGTAGACTGGTGTATACGTTTTTAGACCCCACGAGGGATGATAGTTGGTCCTACAGCCATTGGTCTTTGACACCTAAGATCGTATACAGGTGCTCACTGGGGATAAGTACACTGGACGGACTCGTCGAGAACTTCTAGATGATACTATACCTATCGTCAGATAGCAGTTCTCAGGTGACATGAGTATAGGTTAGTTTTTAGACCTGAGATCGTCATTTGTACCGTGTGAGTTTCTACTGTATTTAAATTACTACCCTACCACGGCTCTACTGAATCGTGCAAACAAGTTTTAGTTGGGTACAGTCCCGAGCAAAAGGGAGGCAGTGATCAATTGTTGGGGATTCGTCTCTCCCGGTATAGGGAGTCGATATCGCACTGTGTTCGGTTGGCCAGCACCATAAGACCTTGACTAAGGCAGTTGGGATTTACTGATAGTTAGATTACTAGTTTCCCGGATTGGTGCTGAGCCACATCAGCACAAATTATTAGGTTATTAAAGTCTGATGTTTACCACCCCCTAAACCCAGTATGCGACACTCTTAGACGAAGAGACCGGACTGTATGGAGATTTTCACAGATAGACTCAGTAGGGGTTTGGATGAGCTTACTCGTCGGCCTTCCTTTCGACAGATACCCAGGTAGCCATTACGTACAGCTAGTGCCACTGACGTGCTTGTGCTTATGGATTTATCCAGTAACTTACTGCCAGCGTACTGTCGAGTTTTTAGAGTCCACACAGAGGGTTTCCCTGGTTCAAGCAAAATGATGTAGTGGCCGTATTTTGATATGTGCAGGGTTCTGATCAAATTATTGTACTAGCTACCCGGACTTTTGATCGGACGGTTGATAATACTATTCGGCTAAGGATTAAGCCAGATTATTAAATCAGGTATTGATTTAATAATTAACATACATACATATATATATATATATATATATTTCGATATGTATATTCTAGTATTATATTCATTGTATTATTCTATCTCTTTGGGTATTCGTATTTTGATACGAAAACGGCTATGTATATATGGTAGAGTGTATTCCTTATTTATACAGAGATACATTCTAGAAGGAGGACACATCATCATGTATTTTCCATTATTTTGAAAAAATGGAAATAAGGAGTAAAGAGAAAGTTAGGTGAGAATGGTGAGAACCATACTTGAATAGTATTGACAAATGAATTGTATGTTCATTTGTGCAAACTATTCAAGCATGGTTATTGTATTTTTATTTGTAAAATTGATTTGTAAAAAACCATGGTTGATTTCTCTCTCACAAGTTTAGTTCATTGTCACTATTTTGCTTCTTTCTCATCACTTGCTCTTGTCTTGAGCTCCTCGTTCATCTTCCTCCTACTTCTCTCATGACTTGAGAATCATGGGTGGAAGAGAGATAGAAAATACTAGAACAACACTACTACATCTCTAGAAATCCCAATGTAGCAAGCTATGACATTTAGTTTCTCCACTTGATTTTTAGTGTGGAGCTAGAGCCATGAACCATATCACTCGGGTAGATCATATTCGACGGAGGAAGAGCGGCGGTCATGCTCGATCACGGAGACCCCAAAGAGCTAAGGAAGAGGAGATGAAGACTGAAAGACTCGATCTCCTGGCATAACCTTCTTCTATAATAGCTAAAACTCTATGTTGTTTTCTAGTTCATGTGTTTGGTTTCGATTCTAGGGTATGTTGTTTCCAGCGCCTCTAGAATTTTTGTTTTTCGTTCCGCATAGGCCACGGTTGTGGCGGCTAGGGCGCTAGGAACTCTAAAAACACGATGATAGCTGGGTCCCAATTCTCACTGATGAGTAGGATTACTCTTGGGAGATATTTTTCACTTCATAATTAGCTAACCTATTAGGTGTCTAGAAAGGTGTTAACGGAACTACGCCTCTGCGAAAAAGGGTTTTACTTTAGTTAGGTCCATGCGAAAGCACAAGGAACCTCCCTCGGAGTACCAACACCCACCTAGCTAAACGGTTAGCGAACTTGTAAGGTGTAAATGATCCCGAATAGTTCTCCTTTTAAGGTTTGAAGTAGAAATCGAGAAAACAGTGGGAGCCATCCAGATTAGATAAATTAAAAACCAATCTAATCTTGCAAGAGCATACACTGAGTGTTTCTTTTCTATCTCTCCAGGTAGCAACCAAGTCACGCCTCAATCAAGATAATAAAATGTATGGCTTGACCGAACCAGCTTATTACACTCGGCTGGGGAACGTCGGTTCGGCTTTAACTTTTGACAACTGTCACGAGTATGGGTACGGGAAAGAGAATTGTAAGGACTTCCATATGACTCTACTGAAGGAGAAGCATTCTAATACAACTTCTTCGGGTGTATTTGTTATTGAGAACTATTTTTCGGTCAATCCTACCTCCTGGGTACGAGATACCGGATCGGGATCTAATATCTGTAATTTATTACAAGAACCAAAAAAAGTAGAATGGTTAGACCGGATGATATGTCCCTCAGAGTAGGGAACAGAGCACAAGTTGATGCTGCTGCCGTCGGCGAATATCACCTAGTGTTGCCAAGTGGCAACACTATAATTTTGAACAACTGTTACTATGTACCTTCCATGTTGTGCAACATTATATTGATGGATTATGGATTTTAATAAACCTAGTATTTAATTTTGATAATGTTACACAATATTAATAGATATATACATGTGTTTCATATTGCATATTTCATAACACTGTATATGAGCTTGGTCGTGTTTGAGAAAGATTTCAGGATATCAACTGACACAAGCCTACGATGGAAGATAGAGGAATTTGAGCTAAAACGGAAAATCAATTAGAGGTCGGAGGATAATGGACAAGAGCTCCTCAATGATCATATTCTTTCTCAAGAAGCTAAAGAGCCAAAATTCCAAGTTTAAAAAAAATTCAAGAATCAAAGAAATCAAGAGTTCGAGCTACAAGTGTATTCTCTAGGAAATCGATGTAAATACTTCGTGGTTTATGGGATTAGCATGAAAAGCTCAAACACATACACTATTGCATTCATGAAACTTTTGGGCAAAACTTGGCAAAGTTTTTCATTCGAAACGTTTTTCAATTTCGAGTTCAAAATTTTCTATGCATTTCTTCTTCAAACATCTAACCAAGTCTTATTCAGACGTCTGTATATCGCAAAACATTCTCAACTTTTGAAATATCAGTTTCTTACTTCAGAACAAACGTCTGAAGTTTACCAGAACAAACGTCTGGTTGCTTTTCATTGTCTTAAAACTTTAAACAGAACAAACTTCTGTCAATGTTTCCTTAGACGTCTGGTTGTTCTCTTTGTTTTCATTGCCTTAAAACTTTTGATACAACAATCGTCTGTCAATACTTCTTCAGACGTCTTTTTGTTCTCTGTGTTTCCATTTCCTTAAAACCTTTTGAGGGAACAAAGGTCTGAACATTTTTGGCACAAACGTCTGAAGTTTAAAATCTTTGAAAATCTTCTCTTCTACAGAGGTGTGTCACTTGTTCTTCAAACGTCTGTCTGCTCTCTGTAATTTCATTGGCTATATTTTTAAAACCATGGCAAACTTCTGAAGCTCATGACAACAAATGTCTGAAGCTATTTTTTGTTTGAAAATATTACCGTTACGTGCATTTAATTCTATAACGACTAGTTTTATTTTGCCTTCAGACGTCTGTCCACTCGGCCTTCCGACGTCTGTTCTTCTACCTGAGGCATAATAAATACATGTACTTGTATGTTTTTTGTGGGGTTTAAAAGGAATTATTGTGTAGTTATTGCACAACAACTATTCTGAAAATTGCATTCATTCTCTTGAGTTCATCTTCATCCATCAAAAGGAAAAGAAAACACTTGAGCTTTAATTACAAATCAAATACTCCATTGAGGTATTCAAGAGTTTTGATTGTAAACTCTTGAGAAAACATCTTGGATTGTAATCTTCTTCTTTCTTCTCTCTTTATGTAGAACATCTTGAGTGCAAGAGAATTCTTGTAAATGAGGAGAAATCTTGTGAAGAGAGTCACTCGTGTGTCGAGTGAAGTGTTGTTGCGGGAGTGCAACGTGTTTGTCTCATCGGAGACGTGATTAAGTGGAACGGGCTCGTACGCCTAAAAAAAGAAGACTAGGGGATCTCCCGAATCTTTCTAAAATCGCTCTTGTTTGTGTTTGATTATCTCTAACTCTCTCATATACTTGCTAGCTATAATTATGTTTATTTGTATTTACAAGTAGATTTTTAATTTGCAGGAATTATTAGTATAATCCTATTCACCCCTCTCTAGAATTGGTATCGGATCGAGATGCTCTTATTTGTTAGGTTTAAAACCCTAGAGTGATCCTATGGCTTGTTCTTCTTCTTCTTTTTCTTCACATAGTGGGGGCATTCCCAATCCATCACCAAACCTCCTTATTTTGATGGAATTAACTTTACCATTTGGAAAGTTAAGATGGAGTCTTTTCTAGAATCATAAGGTAGAGATGTGTGGAGATACACATTTTTGAAGGAGTATGAGTTACCCACCACCGATGAGGATGGTTGGAGTATAGTAGATAAAAAGGCTTATGAAGCTAATCATAAAGCCAAGTTTTGTTTTTTTCTTATCTCAACGAAAATAATTTGGCTCGTGTTATAAAATGTAAATGTGCTTTTGCAATGTGGAAAATTTTGTTAGTTGCTCATGAAGGGAGTTCCAATATTAAGAGGGCTAAAATTGATCTTTTGAAAATAAAGTATGAAAATTTTCGAATGTTGCCCGATGAAAACATTGATGATATGTTTGGTCGCTTTATTTGCATCACTAATCCTCTTGACTCTTTATTGGATGATCCCATGAAGAATGAGGAAAAGGTGAGGAAGATAATTCAATTGCTCACCAAGAAATAGCAAATAAAGGCGACTACTCTCAAAGAGATAGCCGATATTGAGGTCATGTCTTTTCAAGAGCTCCAAGGAAATCTCAAAACTTATGAGATTGAACTCAAAACCTACAACTTGAAAGATGAAAAAGTGGAGAAGAAAGAAAAGCTCAAGAACATCGCTCTCAAGGCTACATCCAAGACGTCATCTAAATCCAATGCTCCATCAAAATGAAGCGAAGATGACGAACTGAGTGGAGATGATGTGGATATCGCACTTATGACAAGGAAATTTAACAAATTTCTCAAGTTTCGAAGAAATTTCAAGAGAGAAAACTTTCCAAAAGATCATCCTTACAACAACAACAAGATGGAAATTGGCCATTGCTTCAAGTGTAGAAAGCCCGTCCATCTCGTTGCCGATTGTCCCTTCAATAGCAAAAAGGAAGCTCCAGATAGACTAAACTAGAGGACTTTCAATGCAAGAACGTGGGATGATTCGGAAGGGAACGATATTGAAGATCGTCCATCTGATCAAGAAATAGAGAACATGTGCTTCATGGCACATGAGGATAAGATAATAGATAATCTTGACTCGTATACCTTTGAAGAACTTCTTGAAACTTTTGGAACGTTACATGATACTTATTCTAAACTCTAATCCAAGTACTCCAATGCTAAACAGAAAATTGCTAGTTTTGAAAAAGAAAGTTCTTCTATCAAACCTTATGGTTGTGAAAGTTTAAAACTTGAGAATGAAAAACTTTCTAGTAAAATTGCAATTTTAACTAGTCCTCGCGATGATGCTAATTTAAAAAATGAGAGACTCGCTTCTATATTTATTTCTCTCAAACCTAAGTATGACTCATTGTCTATCACATATAATGTTATGTTTCTTGATGTTGATAAGATGAAGGTTCAAATTGATGATCTTGATACCACTTTTCACAGGTTTGCCACTAGCAAAATTTCTCTTGATACCATGATAGGAAATTTAAATGTTTCTAATAAGAAAAATGGTCTTGGGTTTCAACATGCATTGCTTTCTCATACTAGTATCCCTAAACCGACATTTGATAAGGCTACTTTTAAGACTACTTTTGTTAAGACTAATTCTTCGCATGCGTCTACTTCTTATGATCACCATGCTCATCATGCATATGTTCCTACTTCACTTTATCATCATGCTAGATTTTCTTTTGCTCTAAATCTTAGAAAAACTTTTGCTAGAGCTACTCATGATAAGATACCTACTTCACATCATCATCATGCCAAACACATATATGCACATAAACATTCTAGAACTCATATAGTTGTGTGTAACTATTGTGTCCATATTGGACTTATTTCATTTCAAAGATAGATCTTCCAAGAATTTAATTTGGGTTCTAATGACTAACCCCTATGGACCCACTAAGACTTGGTTACCAAAAGATACATTTATTGCATTTTCTATAGGTACCTCGTAAGTCGCGACGTGAAAATCAATAGTACATTGATAGTGGTTGCTCAAGACATATGACCGGCAAAATAAGAGCTTTGCAACCCTATCAAGAGAGGAATGTGGCATGGTCACTTGTGGAGATGATGATAAAGATAAAATTATTGGTAAAGGTAATATTAAGTTTAATGCTACTACCTTAGAAGATTTTCTTCTTGTTGATGGCTTAAAACATAAGTTTATAAGTATTAGTCAATTTTGTGATAAAGGTTTTAAAGTTTTTTTTGATAAAATTTTGGAAAAAATCTCGATTCAAAAGATGATGTTATTCTTTGTGGGAAAAGAAATGGTAATGTTTATTCTATTGAAGCTTGTGATATTTCTAATGAGAATTATAAGTATTTGAGTGCTGTAGAGGATAATAGTTGGTTATGGTACCGGCGGCTTAGATATGCCTCCATGGACCTACTCTCAAGCATCACAAACAAGAACTTGGTTATTAGTATTCCAAAGCTCAAATTTAAAAGAGACAAGTTATGTGATGCATGCCAAATGGGTAACAAGCTATGAGCTACTTCAAGCCGAAGGTTGTGGTATCGACCTCTAACCCTCTAGAATTAATTCATATGAATTTATTTGGTCTTTCTACAACTTTGAGTTTTGGTGGTAAATCATATGCTTTTATGATTGTTGATGATTTTTCAAGATTTACTTGGGTTTTTTTCCTTGCCAACAAAAGTGATGCCATTGTTTCTTTTAAAACTTTTTTTAACAAAGTGCAAAATGAAAAACAACTTTCAATTGTAAAAATCCGTAGTGATCACAGAGGAGAATTTCAAAATGCATTTTTTGAAGATTTTTGCAATGATCATGGGGTTAAACATGAATTTTTTTGTCCTAAAACTCCCCAACAGAATGGAGTCGTTAAACGAAAGAATAGATCTCTTCAAGAAATGGTTAGGACAATATTAAATGAACATAGCTTATCTCATTATTTTTTGGCCGAAGCGGTTAATACCGCATCGTATATTATAAATAGGGTTATTATTCGTAAAGGACTTAAGAAAACTCTTTACGAATTATATTTTGGTAAAAAAACCCAACATTGGTTAATTAAAAAATTTTGGAAGCAAATGTTATATTTTGAATACCAAATATCCTTTAGGTAAATTTCTTGTCTACTCTTCCAATAGTAAAGCTTATCGTATCTTCACAATATTATGGAAGAGAGTATGCATGTTAAGTTTGATTAAACTAATCCTTTTGCCAAGAATGTTGCAGTACATGAGAAAGAAAATGATGAAGTGGTTCGAGCTCGCTTGGAGAAACTTGACATCTCAAAGGAAGATTCTAAACAAGAGCCTCCTTTAAGTGTAGTAGTCGATGTGCATGACGAATCGGTTCCAACCCTACCAAAAGATTGGAGATACAATAAGAATCATCCATCAACTTAAATCATCGGTGATGTGTCAAAGGGGGTAACCACTCGTTTTTATAATCCAAATTTCTTTGTTGATATAGTTTTCTTGTCTCATATTGAACCTAAGAATTCTAAAGAAGCTATCATGAATGAGAATTGGGTTTGTGCTATACAAGAGGAGCTTGACCAATTTAAACGGAACAATGTGTGGATGTTGGTTCCAAGACCTAGTGATAGACACATTATAGATACAAAAAAAAGCTTGATGAAATTGGTGTGATCACTAGGAACAAAGCAAAACTCATAGCACAAGGATAAAATCAAGAGGAGAGTATTGATTTCGATAAAACTTTTGCTCCGGTTGCTAGATTAGAATCCATTCACATTTTTCTCTCAAACGCATGTTTTAAAGATTTCAAAGTTTATCAAATGGATGTTAAAAGTGCTTTTTTGAATGGTGCCTTTGAGGAGGAAGTTTTTGTAGAACAACCGTCCGGTTTTCAAGATTTTAAACATCCTAATCATCCTTACAAGTTGCATAAAGTTTTGTATGGCCTGAAACAAGCTCCTAGAGCTTGGTATGCTAGATTGTGCTCATTTCTTCTTGAAAAACGTTTTTCGAAGTGCAACATTGACACAACACTTTTTATCAAAAAGAAAAATGATGAGTTTTTGCTTGTACAATTTACGTAGATGCTATTATTTTTGGATCCACTAATGAATCTCTATGCAAGGAATTTGCCCATAGCATGTAAAAAGAGTTTGAAATGATCATGATGAGTGAACTTAATTATTTTCTTGGACTTCAAATCAAGCAATTCAAGGATATCATCTTCATAAGTCAAGTGAAGTACACAAATGAGCTAATCAAGAATTTTTTTCTTGAACATGTAAACCCAAGCAACACTCCAATGTCCACTACAATAAATCTTTGTAAAGATGAATCTAGTAAGAATGTAGACATCACTAAATATCATGGTATGATTGGTAGTTTACTTTACTTAACCGTTGGTAGACTCGATATAATATTTTGTGTTTACTTGTGTGCTCGTTTCCAATCGTGTCCCAAAGAATCGCATCTAAGTGCAGTAAAAAGAATCTTTAGATATTTTAAGACAATGATTGGTTTAGGTTTGTGGTATCCTTAGAATAAAATTTTCAATTTTAAATCTTATTCGAATACGGACTATGTAGGGAGCCAAATAGACCGTAAGAACATGAGTGGAACGTGTTAATTTCTTGAAAATTGTCTAGTCACTTGGTCATCCAAGAAACAAAACTTGATTGCTCTTTCTGCGGCAGAAGCGGAGCATATTGCCGTGGGTGCTTGTTGTGCTCAAATCAAATGGATAAAGCATACCCTAGAAGACTTTGATGTGTTTGTAGATCTTATTCATATTCTTTGTGATAACACAAGCACGATGCACATGACTAAAAATGCACATCTATATCGCCGCGCCAAACAAATTGATGCCTGCTACCATTTTCTTCGTGATCATCATGAAAATAGGACATCATTATTGAGAACATACTTACACAACACCAATTGGCCGATATCTTTACCAAACCCCTCAATGCTACACATTTTTCTTATATTAGGGGAGAGCTTAATATGCGTTCAATTGATTGATATTGTGCTTAAGTATCATTTTACTAAAATGGCCTCCGCAACCCTCGTTAGGGAAACCCAATTGTGGATTTGTTGTTTATAGCATATTCTAGGATCTAGCGGAGTGTGTTTAGGGCCTTCATAGGTTTGCCGACACTAAAAGATGAGAAAACACTATTTTGCATATTCTTCTATCTCATCTTTTCCACCATATGATATTAGAACTTGAGTATTTATTGCATATGGTTATGTTACATGTATCAATTACTTTTTCTAATCTTATATACATGCTTATTGATGTAAGCCACATGCTTGTCTTGAAAGTTATTCAAACGTTTAATTTTACTCTTGCTCATATCAACTCTTATTAGTATTCCATACATACATTTAGGGGGAGTTATTCAAACGTTTCATTTACTTTTAGATGTATGCATGTGTTTGGGGGAAGCTATTCAAACGTTTAACTTTATTGAAAAAAACTCCTTATGTGTCAAAATTGGGGAGAGTAATAGGACTTATCAATATATTGAAATTATTCAAACGTTTAACTTTATTATATTGGTTTTTTTATCGATTATTGAAGTTATTCAAACGTTTAACTTTCAATATATCTATATCTTTTATTAATATTTTGACATCATCAAAAAGGAAAAGATTGATGGCTTATGGATTTTCACAATCCTAGTTTTTGTTTTTAATGATAACACACAATATTAATAGATGTATACATGTGTTTTATATTGCATATTTCATAGCATTGTATATGAGCTTGGTCATGTTTGAGAAAGATTTCAGGATATCAACCGACATAAGCCTACGATGGAGAATGAAAGAATTTGAGATAAAACTGAAAATCAATTGGAGATTAGAGGATAATGGACTAGATCTCCTCTATGATCACATTCAAAATCAAGAAGCTAAGGAGACAAAAGTCCAAGTTTAAAGAAATTCAAGAATCGAAGAAATCAAGAGTTCGAGCTACAAGTGTATTCTCTAGTAAATTGATGTAAGTACTTCGTGGTTTATGAGATTAGCATGAAAAGCTCAAACACGTACACTATTGTATGCATGAAACTTTTGGGCAAAACTTGGCAAATTTTTTCATTCAAAACGTTTTTCAATTTCAAGTTCAAAATTTTCTGTGCATTCCTTCTTTAGGCATCTGTCAAAGTCTTATTCAGACGTCTGTACACTATCGCAAAACATGCACAAGTTTAGAAATATCAGTTTCATACTTCAGAACAAATGTATAAAGCTTACCAGAAAAAACGTCTGGTTGTTCTCTGGGTTTTATTGTCTTAAAACTTTTGACAGAACAAACTTCTGTCAATACTTCTTCAGACGTCTGGTTGTTCACTATGTTTTCATTGCCTTAAAACTTTTGATGGAACAAACTTCTGTCAATACTTTTTCAGATGTCTGTTTGTTCCCTATGTTTTCATTTCCTTAAAACCTTTTGAGGGAACAAACGTCTGAACCTTTTTGTTACAAACGTATGAAGTTTAAAATCTTTGAAAATTTTCTCTTCTTCAGACATGTGTCACTTGTTCTTCAGACGTATGTCTGTTTTCTATACTTTTATTGGCCATATTTTGAAAATCATGGCAAACGTCTGAAGCTCATGACGACAGACGTCTGAAGCTATTTTTGTTTGAAAATATTACCGTTACGTGCATTTAACGCTATAAAGGCCGCTAGTTTTATTTTTCCTTCAGATGTCTGCCCACTTGGACTTCAGACGTCTGTTCTCCTACCTGAGGTGTAATAAATGCATGTACTTATATGTTTTTTTTTTGTGGAGTTTAAAAGGGATTTTTGTATAGTTATTGCACAACAACTATTCTGAAAATTGCATTCATTTTCTTGAATTCATCTTTACCCACCAAAAGATAAAGAAAACACTTGAGATTTGATTGCAAATAAAATACTCCATTGAAGTATTCTAGAGATTTGATTGTAAACTCTTGAGTGAGTATCTTGGATTGTAATCTTCTTCTTTCTTCTCTCTTTGTGTAGAATCTCTTGAGTGCGTGAGAGTTCTTGTAAGAGAGGAGAAATCTTGTGAAGAGAGTCACTCATGTGTCGAGTGACGTGTTGTTGCAGGAGTGCAACATGTCTGTCTCATCGAAGACGTGATTAAATAGAACAGGCCCGTAGGCCTAAAGAAAGAGAACTGGCGATCTTTCGAACCTCTCTATAATCATTTTTACTTGCGTTTGATTATCTCTGACTCTCTCCTATACTTGCTAGCTATAATTGTGTTTATTTTAATTTTCTAGTAGATTTTTAATTTGCGGGAATTGTTAGTATAATCCTATTCAACCCCCTCTAGGATTATTTAATATATCAGTTTCTTTACTGGATAAAGATGTATATAACTTTGTTCTAGATAGAAATATCATGAACATTTACCTTAATCAGGGTTGTTGTTCCCTTATAAAAAAAAGGAGGAGAAAGAAAAAAGAGGAGAATTCCCCACATCTTAAGCCTCACGTGTTAAACACGTGAGCGCCTATATGCAAAGCATATAAGCGCTGCAACCAAACAACTAAAGGCTAAACAAGCCTCACATTTTAAACACGTGGGCGCCTATATACAAAGATATAAGCGCTGCATAAAAGATTGGGATCACGTGTTAAACACGTGAGAACACCCTTTTGAAGCATTAGCTTCAGATAGAGTTAAACTCTATACATAGAATTAAATTCTAAGAGTAAGTGGTTGAAAGTCAAATTGACCTCACGTGTTAAACACATGAGCGCCCATATGTAAGGCATATGGGCACTACATAAAATAGGCTAAACACCCTTATCGGGGTCACGTGTTAAACACGCGAGAGCGCCTCCCTATATAGAATTAAATTCTATTCTCGGAAAATACCCCCCTTGATCTTTCTAAAAAGGGAAAGATATTCTCTGTGAACAGAGAACCATTGGATCAAAGATCCAATGGTGATTAAACATAGAATTAAATTCTATTGGGAGATAATATCTTCCTGATCTTTCTAAATGAGAAAGATATTTTCTGTTAAACAGAAAGTTGGTAGATAAAAAATCCAATGAGATAGAAAATATTTCCTATATCTTTCTAACTAGAGAAAGATTGTGCTCTGTTAAATCGAGCACCCTTTGATTAAAAATCCAATGGTGATTAAAAATCACCGTTTAATTGGGAAAATATTCCCCCAATCTTGTTAAAAACAAGAAAACATATTCTGTAAAACAAAAATCCTTGGATCTAAGATCCAACGGTGGATAAAATTTCCCAAACAAATTTTGAGACCAATTAAATCAATTGGAATATCTCAATGAGAGATTTTCTCAAAACTAATTAACAATTTACCTCCACTATATAAAGTACACGAGACTTCAAGTCTCATATAGAGAGAACCCCCCTAAGCTTCTGCAAACAAAAATATAGAAACTGCAACTGAGAATTCAATTCTCCTTCACGAAGATCTACTTGTTCTTTTAAACCCTAGGTAAAGAAAAGTAGAGATAAAATATATCTCCTTTGCCTAGCAAAAAAATAAGGGTTTAACCCATCATAAAAGAACTCATTTCTTCCTCTGATCTTATATTTGCAAAGCAAATCTTCCCACAAGTTGAGAATTTAATTCTTATTGGAGAGATTTTGTCTTTCAAACTTAAAATTTAGGGGAAATAACTAGATTAAAAGAAGAACCTATGTTCTGGGAATTTAATTCATTTCAAAATAGGGTTTAACCCAAAAAAAACATAAGAACTTAGTTCTTAAAGAAAACAAAGATATTGGTGATCATTAATGGTCAAAATACCATTAACAGAGATTCAATCTAAAAAAAATAAGAAAGAAAAGGAATCAGCACCTCACGTGAAAAACATGCGAGCGCCCAATAGATTCCCAAAACAAAGGAATCAGGGTCTCACGTGAAAAACACATAGACGCCAAAAACAGAAGGCCAGCACCTCATGTGAAATACACGTGAACGCTAAGTAAAAGTGCTTAGCACTTCATATACAGCCAAAACTACTCATTGCTTAGCACTGATTGGGCAGCGTCCAGCGCCTCACGTGAAAAACACGTGGGCCCCCAACAAAATAAAATGAGACAGCGCTGCACGTACTCCTCACGTGGACTCCATATAAAAAGTGCTTAGCACTATATATATAAATATATATATATATATATATATATATATATATATATATATATTCAGTCAAAAATACTGAGTGCTTAGCCTTGATTGGGCAATGCCTATAACTGAAAGATTCACATGATAGCCATTTGAGCGCCATAACTCCAAACAAGTGCTTAGCACTTTTGCATAAAAAAGGGGGGGCTGAACAAATAGAACCCAAATAAGTGCTTAGCACTTTTGCATAAAAAAAGGAGGGCTGAATAAACAGAACCCAAATAAGTGCTTACCACTTTTGAACAAAAAAATACTGAGCACACTAAGCCCAAATTTGTTAAGTCTCTGAAGTTTTCTTGCAACTGAGCCCAAATGCTCTGTTGTTGGATCTTAATAAAATTTAATGATGCTTAAAATATTGCTAAGTTGATCTTAGTCTAAAATATGACTAACGTATCCATAGTTAAAAATAAGTTGAGCCTAAATGCTCATATATTTAAGTTGATCTTAATCTCAAACTAGATTAACGGTCCTTAAATAAAATAAAAAATATTTTTGAACTAAAGAAAAATATAACCTAAGTTCAAAACCCAAACCCAAATTTAAAATAAACGGATTTAGACTAATCCGTGCCCTACAGGAGACGACATAAATTAGTCTCCGTATACAATCTACGGGCAACCAAAATAAACAAAATAACATACGACAAGAAGTGAACAGCTGGAGCAAGAGAAGGTGGTTATCGCAATGCGGTAACGTAATTAACTGCAGGAGCTTGCGCCTGCAGGAAAGAGCATCCCCACAATCAAAGAACCCCTCACAAATGAGGGGGAATCTGATGAAGTCTACTACAACGGTCAAATCTATCCAAACCTCCGATATACGGTGCCATAAATCAACTTGGTATCTTCGGAGAGGTGGGTGGATAAGTCCAAATAGCGTCTGCCCCAAATTCAGGCCAGACGTCCTAATGTATCGGTCCGGTCTTTCGATGTAAACAGATTCTGGCACGCCCGGTGTGACCTTTTTCTCTTTCCACTCCACAGTTTGTGTGTCGTGTTTCGCGAAAAAAAATCGCGGTTCTCTATGGTTGCTCTTGGATTCGAGATACTAAAACTTGGTGTCTTGCTCCTATGCAGAAAATCAATGGCTTCTCAATACACTGCATACAAGAGTAATTCTTGCTCCACCCCAACTGGAGGAGTGACCTATGGGCCCAATGCAACCTCTATTTTCTCAATGCCAGTGGGGCAAGTCGCACAAGCCACTACTGGATTGTTCTTTGGGACCATGCTCCCACCTGTGAGTTTCGGTGCCGCAGCGCCGCAAAAGGAAGCTCCTAAAAGGTTGATCTTCGATCGAATGGCAATCACAATGGCCCCTCTCAACGGGCCGTCCAAATCCGGCGTCTCAGTTTTCAACAGACTGTGCAAGAACTCAAACGAGCCCATAAAGAAGCTCGTGATACCTAAAAAGGCTACCCCAAAATGGCTGTCATTCCCTACTCCTACTACAGGAGAAGTCGTCAAAGGTGCTCCCCCATTAGAAGGTCGGTCTTCGAATGATTGGCCGGTTCTCCTCAAACCCTATCAAGGACGTCGGTCTTCAATAGGCTGACGCCGATTGAAACCCCTCAGCAAAGATAGGGGCATGATGAAGCCGCTTTCAAAACTAAAGTGGTCCCTTCAACAAGGCATGCTTGACGTCGCCATTGGAGCCGAGTGAGAGAAGCTGGGGGCAACTCCCCCTTTAGACCACCCAAACCTGCTCCACTGGTCGAAGTCGACGCTGCTGTTCCAACCAGGAACAGCTTTGATCTACTTAAGAGGGTGTGCAAAAACTCCCCAACGGAGGTGCTAAAGAAATCACCTCCACCTGCAGAAATTACAGTGCAGGAAAATACAGAGCGGCCTCATCAGTGGCTCTCCTCGAAAATTCATAGGTTCTGGCGAAAAGTCCATGACTCTGTGATTGACTAAAACCATTCTCGTCGACCAAACAAATCGAAGGTTCGACAAGAAAAAATATCACTCCTCCGCCATACAACGGGGGACTTCTCCTAAACAGGTGCCTGTCACATCGGCTCCTTAAACTTCAATCTCTCAAAAAAATGAGGCTGGAGAAAACTCTACCGCCCGTAGAAAATTCCAAAGGCGATGGACCTAAACACCACAAGTCTGGAGGCATTATCGTCCATATGGTTTATATGAGCAATAGGTATGAAGGGGGCCGTGCTTCGGTGAGTCACCGACCGCAAACTCGGTCGCAGACAAAGGTTCAAGAGAAACAACAAAAACTCTAGGAAATGCTGAACAAAATGACGACACTCACTGGATAGAAAACAAGTCCAGACAAAGAGGCCGAACAACGCCATGAGCAAAAGACCGATACCGAGTTTCTGCGAAGGGTGCTCGAGAGAAAGGATAAAATGGCCGAACAGCGCCATGAGCATTTGGGCCAGTTTATCTATCACAACATAAAGAAAATGGTTGGAATGATGATCCAGCCAGAACCCCCGGCCGAAGATCCGCCGATAATAATTGATGATGACAGAGGGGAAATGTCAAACCCTCCTCCAGATTTATCGGTGGCCAAAGAAGAAACAATCTCCAAGGCCGCCCTTGATTATTACATTGATCAAAAAATAAGTGTTCATCAAGCTAATGAAGCCGCCGGCCAAATTTTCAAAACTGGACGACCATATCCAAGCTGGTATGATCAAATCAAGTACCCGCCAGGGTATACGATCCCCAAGTTCCATGTATACAAAGGAACCGGAAAGCCTCACCAATACGTCGCGCAATTCAGAGCTCTGTGCGGCAACACTGGAGGCGAAAAAAAATTGTTGCTTTTCCAGTTCGTCGGCAGCTTGTCAGAAACAGCCTTCGAATGGTACTCGGAGCTCCCAAATGACTCCGTGAAAATATTTGCAAAAATGGAGCTTCTATTCACACAGCGTTTCACCAGCGCGAGCGAACGCACTCCGATCACGGCATTAATCAATGCCAGGGTAAAGCCGGGAGAAACATGGGTCCAATACGCGATCCGGTGGTGGAACCTGTGGTCTAAGTGCAAACAGCGCATTGAAGAATCTCCTGCTGTGGGCATGTTCATCAGGACCCTTGATCCTCAAACGACTGTGTCCCAATTCATGACATTCTTCAAGCCCATAACCTTTCATGCTGTGATAGATAAACTGGCCCAAATGGACCGAATAGGCCATGGTCCTTCCTCCTCAAATAAGGACCCTCGAAATAACAAGGGTAAAGGGAAGGCGGCCATCGTCGCCAATACGCAACAATAGCCGACTGGCCTAAAACCAACTGCTCGCCAAAACAACACGCGTCCGTGCCCGTCCTTGGAAGAAAGGCTAGGACATGCTTACTCTTCTCCTCGCGATAAGACGAGAAGACTGTTCGAATAGGCAATTCATAA
This sequence comes from Agapanthus africanus, assembly GCA_030015575.1. Lineage (NCBI taxonomy): Eukaryota > Viridiplantae > Streptophyta > Magnoliopsida > Asparagales > Amaryllidaceae > Agapanthus > Agapanthus africanus. The sequence goes on along the minus strand of JASDDO010000012.1, from coordinate 457,359,310 downwards.
TAAAATCATCACATTGCCAGACACACGGCGTCTACCGCAACATGGTGATGTCAACAACCCTAATGACTGCTCCTATCACAGAATGGTGAGCCACCCAATTGAAGATTGCTACGTCTTCAAGAATTGGGTCGAAGACCAGTATTAACAGGGAAAATTCACGCTGTCTGATAACTGGAGGGTAAACCCACCGCAGAAGCACCCTCCGAAAAAGGTGGATGCACAGAGGGAATCATGCTCACTCGTGGAAGAAACTCCATAAGAAGTCATTCTTTTAGCAAAACCAAAAGAATGCGGAAGGATTTACTGTAGGGTTCCTAGGCACACCCATGAGGTTCTACAAGTGATCAAACATGGCCAATTCAAAAAATTTCTATGTGCCAAGTGACCCTAAGCAAGATCGTAACTAGAGGTATAGGCGAAACAAGATATGTTAACAACTTAACTAAGAGTAAACGGAAAATACAACCTTTGTAGATCCGGTCCTCCACCTCCATAGCTCCGTGATGACGTCCCTCCGCTGTACCTATCGGAATCCGGACTCTGGCGATGGTTTCGTCGGAGAAATGATCGGGCTAGGTCGTCGACTTCGATGCCGAAGATGATCTACGTCGAGGCAACTCAAGATCAAGCTCCAACTTCACCAAGTCATGAAACTTATGAATAAAACACCCTATACTACTTGGCAAGTGGTAGAGGATGAAGAAATAGGAAGTGGGTTCACTTTAGAATTGGATTTCTCACTCTTTTTCTTATGTTGCCATTAATGGTAGCAAGCTTTCTTCTTATTTTAGAAGAAGAAGAAGAAGAAAAAGAATATGATAAGCATTATGAAAAATAGAAAATAAGTGACCCTTATCATATTTGCAACCATGGTTTAGTGTAGAGAATGAACTAGGGTTTAAATGAATGGTTAGGGTTAAGGACAAAACAAAAATGGTAGACTTTTCAAAGATGCTAGAAAAGCTTCATGAAGCTTCAAGCAAAAAAACAAAAGAAAGCCACCATTTTTATTTGCCAAAAACAAATGAATAAATAAATAAGTGAAATGAAACCCTAACCATTCACTAAACATGGTTTAAGTCTTACACAAACCCAAGTTTGCATGTATCATCAAACATGATACAAACAAGTGCACAAAAATATATCACATATACAACTTGTGCATTTCAAGTGAGAAAATCAATCTTCAGTGAACCAATACTAGTTAATGTAAAGTAATATATCAAATATATAATTATACATTAAATCATTAAATCAACACTTGATTCAATGATCCGGTCATGTCGCATATAACCGACTAGTATCAAGTGTATCAATGTATCGAATCAACACTTGATTCGGTAACCTGGTTATATCATATATAACCGTTCGATGATACAAATCGCGAGAATAGAATACGGTATCACATACACGGATTATTCTCGGTCCCGCACATATCTCATATGCGCTCCTATTTCGTTTCGTTTGAACCAGGAAACCTCTGTGTAGAACTCTAAAGACTCGTCAATACGCCGACAGCAGGTGATGATCATATCAAACACCAACAAGCCGCAAGCGGTCTTCTAAACGTAACGGCCACCCGGGTATTGAGCGATCAGAAGATCGACGAGCAAGCCCGCTCACACTCCTGTGAATCCAACCAGTAACACTTACCGTACAGTCCGGTCTGTTCGTCTGATATGTCGCATATCTCGCCTAGGGGTGGTAAACGTCAGACCCCAATAGCTTGATAAGTCATGCTGACGTGAGGTCCATAACATTCGTGATACTACTGATAACTCTTACCAGTATATCACAGCAACCCTGGCCAGGGATTTCCAGTTATGGCCAGTCGTGCATAGCGCAACATCAACCCCCAATACTGGGAGAGACGAATCCCCTCCTATCGCTCATTGCCTCCATGTGAATCGGGACTGTACCCAAAAACCACCTGTTTGCAGGACTCGGTAGAGCCGTGGTAGGGTGGAAATCAAAGCACAGTAGGAGACACACAAGTCTCTATGACGATCTCGGGTCAAGAGACTAAGCTGTACCAGTGTCACTAGAGAACTGCCATCTGACGTGAGGTATAATACCATCTGGGAGTTCTCGGCGAGTCCGTTCAGTGTATCCAGTCTCCACTGAGCACCCGCATACCATCTCTGATGTCAAACACCAATGGATATGGGATCATCCATCGCCAATCACATGGGTCGAGAAGATATACGCTAGTCTACTCTGGAATATCGATGCCCCGTCTCTATATTTCCACGACTAGGAACATTGAAGGATGTACTCATTGACTACCCAGGCCCCACTAGTATGATCTGCATCATAGTCCTGGAAGTCGAGTACACATCCTAAGGGCTTTATCAACATGTAACAGAGAGACAGAAAGTATACATGTTAAGATAAAGAGCAACCAGATAGCGTACTATCATGTCGAGCAAGAAAGTCCTACCTATATATGTCCCAGCATCCACTACAATATACATCCAATGTACAGTAATGGCCTCTAGGGCATACATATAACTAACAATCTCCCACTTGCACTAGGGTTATCTGTAGCAGTGGTTGCAGTATCACATACTCAACCATCCCATATAAGTCTCTCTCTGGGAAAAAGCCTTTGTGAGTGGATCCACCGTGTTATCCTCTGAGTCCACTCTCCTAACCTCGATCACCCTGGAGATCAGCTATCTCCATGATCCGGTGATGCTGCCTCAGAATATGTCTGGGTCACTGATGGGACCAGGGTTCCTGGGCCAAAGCCACACTTCCATTGTCACACAATGGTAGGAACCTAGTTCATCTCATGAACCAATATACACCCAAACTGCCTATTTGGTAGTATCTTTAATAGCGATGTTACTAGCCTTTATCGTCTAGTCTGCCACGGTATCTAGCTTGGAACACTTCCAACATACCGTCCCTCCACTGAGGGTAAAGACAATGCCTGCGACTGACATTCAGTCGTTCTTATCACCCTGGAACCTTTCCAGTGATTTTCCCCAGGATCGATTGATACCATCTCACTACAACTAGTGAGAATCCTAACATCCATTTAGATCTATCTCATAGATCCAAAACCCAGGATTTATGAGGTATCACTTTGATCCTATATGGAGAATCCATGTAATAAGAGGAGATTGACCGTGCGTAGCATAGGAAACTCTTTTCCTATCAAGAGTATGTCATCCACGTACAATACGAGGATGGACACCTTACTCTCTACTACCTTTTTGTATATACAAGGTTCGTCTACCATTTTGATGAAGTCAAACTCTTTGACTACCACATCAAAACAGATGTTCTAACCCCGCGATGCCTGCTTTATCCTGTAAAGCAACTTGCACATGTTTCCGCTGCTCCCACTGTTTACGAAGCTCTCTGGCTGTGTACTTATAGACGTTCTCTTCTAAATCAGTATTTTGAAAATAGTCATGACACCCAACCACCAGATATCGTAGTCATTGTTGGTGATAATGCCCTCAGAGTCAATTATTGGATCACAGGTACGTGATTGCAATGATTGATGAAGGACCTATCCCGGTAGGACAGTCTTACTCGAGATGATAGTATGCTATCAGGTTTATCTTTATCATCGTGTACTGCTTTAGGTGACCTGACATGTCGCTATTACACGTTGATAGAGCCCCTAGGATTCTTGCTTGACCACCAGCAGTATGAGGGCGATCATATAAGTGGGAGCTGGGAGTCTATAAGCATATCCTTAAATGGTCCCTAGTCGTGTGAGTTTCGAGACAGGGCATCGATACTCCATCGTAGACTAGTGTATACAGTCGAGACCCCGACGAGGGGCGGTGGCCGGTCTCACAAGCCACTGGTGTCAGTTGGATCACCTAAGATGTATACAGGTGCTCATTGGGTTATGAGTACACCGGACAGGACTCGCCGGGAACATGCCAGTTGGTCATATACCAGACGTCAGATGGCAGTTCCCAGGTGACATGTGTGCAGGTTAGTTCATCGACCTGGGGATCGTCATTTATCTTGTGTGAGTTCCCACTGTACTTTGATTACTACCCTACCACGGCTCAAAGGAGTCGTGCAAACAGGTTTTAGTTGGGTACAGTCCCGAGCCACATGGAGGCAGTGAGCGTATCTTCAGGGGTTCGTCTCTCCCGGTATTGGGGGTGAGGTCGTGCTGTGTCTAGGAGAGCCATTACACGAAGCCCTCGGCCGAGGCAAGGAGATTTACTGGTAGGTATTCCAGTAGTATCTCAGGGTGTTCTGGGCTACACTCCGACACGACTTGTACCGCTTTTGGGGGTCTGACTTTTACCAACCCCCTAGGCCCGCCATGCGATGCTCATAGACGAACGGACCGGACTGTACGGATATTGTCACTGACAGGCTCAGTAGGGTGTCAGGATGAGTTCGCTCATCGACGTCCCTTTTAGTCAATACCTGGTAGCCCGTTACGTATTGGCTTATACCTCTGACGTGCTAGTGGTTAAATCCACAACCAAGGTGTTGACGAGTCTTTAGAGTCCCCCACATTCAGTTACTCAGCTTTCGGGCGAAAGGTTGTAGAGGCCGTATGAAGATATGGCAAGGTCCGATCAGATACGTGCGGTATTGCACGGATCAGGATCGGACAGTTTGTACTATAGGCCGTATGGATATATGGCAGGGTTCGATCAGATACGTGCGGTATTGCACGAATCAGGATCGAACGGATTTTACTGGCCGGCTTTGGTATAAGTCGGATCCTAGTATAGTACAGTGGAGATTTTGTCTCATTGCATTTGTATTTCGGTCGAAATACAGATGCGGGTGTGTATGCACAGTATTGGGGTTTTCCTGTAATTTATTACGGGACCAGTTTTATGGAGTTGCCAGTTTGCTTTCCGTTTCGGCCGATTTCCATTATTCCGTTCATTGGCCGAAGATTGGTGGAGGAGGGCTTATTTGCATTGTTGCAAATAAGCATTTGTGGAGGGGGTCTTTTGCTTATTGCCATGTCATGATCACTTGACTTTTTGACTTCATCATGGTTGCACCATACCTTTTGACTTGACTTCTTCATGATGGCTTGACTTTTTGAAGTCATCATGCTTGATGATGGTAGAGGTGGAGTGTTGGTTTTAGCTTGTTATCATGCTTATGCATGATAGTCTTTTTCCCTCTCTCTCTTGCATTATGAGATTGATTATCTTTTGATACATACACTCCACTCTCTCACACCCCTCTCATTCTCTCCTCCTCTTGTTATGGCCGGCCATGCATGGAGGAGGGGTTGCCCATTTTTGTAGTGGGGATTTTTGCTCTCTAGTTGATAGAAAAATCCCCAAGTTCCTCCACAAAATTCTTGTATCATCCCTCCACTAAAATGGCACCTCCATGAACCCCAAATGAGACACAAGTTCTACTAGATATTCTACAGCATATCTTGGGCACGTCGAGTAGCCGGCTTCGTGCCCGAGTTGCCTCGGCATTGAGGTGGGAGCCCGTAAAAGAAGTAGGCGATGTGGTGCACTTCCGGCGACGAGGAGGAGACGGCACATTCCGCAGGAGATCGGGACGATGACGAGAAGACCGGAGGACTCGGATCTGTCGGTATACTTCTCTTCCCTATCTTGTTAGTAGCTTAGACTTGTTAATGGTTACGATCCGGATGTTTAGTGCGCGGTGGTGCCGGTTTGCTAAGTCCGCAAAATTAAAGTTTTTCACCGCTTCCGCATTCCGGCGTCGGATCGACGGCCGGGGCGCCGCCGTGCACTTACAGTGGTATCAGAGCCTCGCCATTAACTTAGTCTAGCTTGGTTTAATGTGTTTGCATTTCCGATCGATCAAAAAGTTCCAAAACCCGTATTTTGTTAGCATCAGTTTTCTGTTGGAAATTTTTAGTGTCGAAAAATTTTTCAGGTTGTAAAATATTGATGTACTGGAAAATCTAAGAGCTCTGTAAAAATACGATGAAGTGACTCCACAGTTGGAGCGCGGAACCGCCGCGAAAACCCCCTTCCCGCCGCTGTTCCGCCGCGCACTGTGGAGATCACTGCACCAATTTTTTACAGAGGCTTTCTGGGGTGAAAAGTGGGGTTTTGGAATAATAACATTGGGCCCAGAATTTCTTGATCTGCTACAGTTTTGATTGGGGGCCCACTTGTTAAAATTTGATTGATCGAAAATTTTAAACACATATTTCACAGTATTTACATTATATCTGCGACCGTGAATGTCACTCGATCGGTAAATCCGGTCTAACTGCTATAGCCCGGTTAGACGGATTTGCGAACGTGACTTTCACGTTGATGTTCTATGTTTATGCTGTGATGTTGCGGATCGGTCGTGGGGGATAGCCTGGATGCAATGCTAGTACAGTTGTGTTGTATTGTGTACTTTTGATATTGCGGGGCGAGCGTCTGACATGTGGACTGCCGTCACTGCCTGTTTGTATTATTATTTTGGGGCACGGCCAGGTTGCGGTCGTTGTACCCGGTGTATGTATATTTTACTTTCTGTACTAGGATTACCCCAAGGTGGGGTGCACGGATAGCCGGGTTCTAGAGGGCAACAAGCCCGCATCTCATGGCATTGAGACGGAGGGGGCTTCACTCTAGGATTGGCGGGCTATTCGTCGCACTCGTAGGGGGTACAGGTTGACCCAGGAGGGGTGCCCAAGTTACCGGATTCCGTGAAGTGCTGGGTGGTCCATTCACGGTGCTGAAGGGGGCTGCCTCGCTTCAGGTTTTGGCGGGTAACTTGCCGCGCCCGTAGGGGTCTAGGATTTCATTGCACAGGCTATCCACACGACCAGGGGAACGTCGGGTTTCAGTAGTGGCTCTGTGAAACCCGGGGATCCCAGATATCTGTATTGTTTCTGTGATGCTGTTCATTCTCTGTGATGTTGCATTTCTTTTCACGCCTTGAGCGAAATATAATATATTGGTATATATATTAGTAGATGTTGTATATGTTTTGCATCCGCGCTAGTCCAGTCCCCGCTCTGTCGTTAGTTAGCTAACCTAACGGGTAATGACGGGACCCAGTGGCGAATGCGGATGGCATATACGTACATCAGTATATTTTCGTTCTTTTTGGTGTGATCAATTGATGGGACTGCATTGATTCGGATCAATGCAAGTTAAAAACAAACCTAATCTGATGTTGTTGGAACACTTTTCAAAAAGCTGTTATTGCAAGGACGTTCACTTTTGTTTTGCATTGTGATATTCAGTTGGAATATCCTGCTCCTCAGTCGACGAGGCAAGGGCCGAGATCCCTTCACCGGGAGTGACCCCTTGGACAAAAAGTTTGCGTCAGGGCATTAACTTCACTATAGCCGATTACTTTTGCTTTGCATCGCGGTATTCATTTGGAATATCCTGCACCCCATTCTACGGGGAAAGAGCCGAGATCCCTTCACCGGGAGTGACCTCTTTAGCAACGGTTTTCGTCACTATATTTTTAAAAGCTATCCGTTCCTTCGACGATATCAAGTTCTTTACGTTAAAGGTTTTCGCCAGAAACCATTCGTAGCCCTCCATCATTTCAGTTAAATATTCGGTAGTATTCAAGCTATGTATTTTGACCTCACGCCAAGGCATAGTGATTGGTAGCTGCCGGGTATTTATCTGTTGCATAGATAGATGCGTTGGTTTGGGACAGTCGTACTACTATTTTGGCCTACGTCAAGGGTATGTACGGGTGGATTCAAATTAACCTGGATAATGATGGGTAGAACTTGACATGTGACTTATGATATTTTGACCTCACGCCAAGGTCATAAGAGCATGGGGCAGAAATCTCATCGGGAGTTTCAATAGAACTGAAACCTGCCAGATATGCGCATACCTTCTGGAGTGTGACACCGTGAGCGGATTCCGTCACGTTGTCATGCGATGATAGTTGGATCCCGATTCCCACTGATGAGTTGGTATACTCCTCGGGTGACCCCGACTAATTCTTCTTTCAGGTTTGGAGGAGAATTTGACGGTACAGTGGGAGGTTTCCAGATTAGATAAATTGGTAACCATTCTGATCTAGGTTAGAGTGCACGCTGAGTGTTTCTTTTCTCTCTCTCTTTGGCAGCGACCATTGACCCGACCCTAAGACTTTGACTCAGAGACCAAGTTGACCGAACCTTCTTAAACACTGGCTTTTGGATTGTCAGAGTTGCAAACTTCATTGCCACTCCTACTTTTACCCTTTTCTCCAGGACATCCCGTATTACTACGAACGTCCACTTCCATTGGACAAAACCATCGTATGGTTAGATACGAACTCGAAAGAATTTATTCGAGGATGGTTTCAGGTTCTGGAGAAAACGGATAGCATTATTCAGTTGTCTTTTCCTTTTACCCTCTCTCAGGTTACGAGTACTCCTTGGTTTAGGGGTAGTACACCTATTACGCAAATTGGATTGTCTTCTTCCAAACCTTAGGCTGGTGCCGACCGGTAGGGAATGAAGAAAACCAATTAGCCTAACGATGGTGTACAGAAGGTATTGAGTTAAGACAAAGTAAGGGATTAGTAAGAGGGCAAAGTAAATTGCAACAGATATTCACGACCAAACCATGTATCTCTTCGCCAATCCTAAATCACCTTTGTATTTCTCCAGGACACTCCGTATCACTACGAAGATCCACAGTTTATTGGATACTCCATCGTATGGTTATATACGAACTCGAAAGAAACTTGTTCCTGTTCGGGGATGGATTCTGGTTCAGGAGAAATAGGAATAAGAGTTATTCAGGTGTCTTTTATCTTCACCTTCTCTCGCATTGCGAGTGTTCCTAGGATTGGGACAGTACACCCATTATGCTTATTGGATAGTCTTCTTCCAAACCATAGGCTGGTGCCGAACGGTAGGGAAGGAAGAAAACCATTTGGCCTAAAGGGGTGTGCAGAAGGTAAAGACTAAAGACAAATGAAGGGATTTGGAGAGGTGGCAAAGAATTACACGGTTACAGTTGTGAATCTGGATACTGGAAGAGGCATTACTAGGAATACCAGGATACCCTATCGAAACATTTCGATGTTTCAGTTTCACTGTGTAATGTTAAAAGAAAACTGATTTCCCGATTAGATACTTACTCCATGGTATGTATTTACCAGGTATGATTCTCACATCTGTATGGTTTTACAGATGATGAGTGGGAGTAAGTTGTTGGGAATTGGGTGACTATCCTCATTATATCGGGATTCGTTGCAATCAGTGATATTTGAGGAAATCACCTGGGTTGTTTGCCGGTCGGCAAATATTTGGTTTTGAATATCCGCTGTTATGCACCAATTTCAAATCGATATATCTGTACGTCTATTTTCATAGAGTGAGATATACTTTTTGAAATTATGTCGATGACATTTACCTATACCAGTGGATGGTTAGGTAAGGAGCATTAAACAGCGGTGTAATTCTTCTTAACCATAAGTACAGTTTTCAACCTACGACACACAGTGAATGAGTTATCAAACTCAAGGGACTTATACAGAGTATTGTATGTTGTCCAGGGTCCATCAGGACAGAGGGGTTGGTCCTCGTACTATATTCGGTTTACTTATGACTTCTCTAGTTTTTAGACAGGTGCTTCGTGGAAACACATGGTCTGAATTTTGAGAAGTTATAGGTATTTGAATAGAGTGGAGAACCAGGTGTAGCAAGTATCGGGATTCTTCAAAGAGATCGAAGATGTAGATACTTGTGTATGGTATTCGGTTGGTAGTAGTGACTAAGAGAACTTGCTTCTCTTTCAGGTTACTCATAATTGGAAGCATTCCTAAGTTGAGTAACGCTGATCGGCCTCCTTCCATTTAGTTGACATGCGCTGGAGACAGTTGCATGATTTGAATCTGGTTCAATTAAATCAGTGCCTCTGGTTCTACATTGGATATAGAACAGTTCATATCTTGACGTTGTTAAGGTACGGGGAGTTGTCCGGTTTATGCTTAAAACCAGACATTGGACAACTCAAGGCACGTTTCTGTAATGGCTGTTTGTGGGTTGACCCAGGCTATGACGAGGGTTGACTTTCTACCATCTGGATGAACAATAGCAATATTGTTCTAGACTCGCTACAGTTTTATCAAAAATGGATTTTTTTTTCAGAAAACGGTAGTGGGAGTATGGTAGAACTGGAAGTGATTCCAGAACCACAAACGATTACTGAAGATTTGATAAGGAACCTAAAGATTCAATCTGGATTGACATTCCATTGACCACTCCGCAGATGAGGTGGGTAACTTCAGGCACCCGAGAGGTACTACGGTAGCCTCAAGGACGGTGACAGGGAAGTTCTTGTTTACCCACAATTACCATTGCTGTTGTTCCAGACTGTGAGACCCGGCAGGAGGATGAGTATAGCGTCGTTCTAAACTAGTTTTAGAAGTGTACGTCTATATGACTCTGCCAGAGGGTTGTCATAGTCAGTGGGAGTAGCGGAAGCATTGGTGGAGAGGTAGCTTATGTCTATTTATAGACTAAAGCAGATGTAGCGGAGATAGATCATCTATTTCTGACGTGACAGTCATGGGTTTGACTTCATCAGAATAGGGGATGGATCTGTTGAGAAGGTAGTAGGGTATGATATCCTGGTATTTGGATGACATACACAGAGTAGGAAAGGATACTCCTATACTACAATCGGTTATACTTTGGTCGTCACACAATGGTTTCTCCATAAAGGAAATGGATTTTATATCAGACATACTGGTTACTAGATCTATGGTTTTAGATCTAGATTTGGGTGGTTTCCCAATCAGGGTACTTGACAGCATTCTAAGAGTATTTAGAATGGACGACTCCATGCACGGTAGTGTACCTGCAGAAGATGGAGTCACCCTCTCTAAAGGTGTCTTACAGACTAAAGGGGAGAGGGATGTGCATGATTGGCAGATCACTTGCTCAGGCAATTGAGTTAATCATGAGATGTCAAGTACCACACCAGATGATGTTCTTGCACTAGATGCAATAAGTTGACATTAATCCAATCCTGGAGAAACAGTCGGAAGCAGTTTTAGAACATAAGTGGATGTTCTAGGGATATGATAACGACAGTCCCATTCGGGAGACAGTTATCATTCCAGGCTTCCAAGGTGACCTGGACGACAAGGAGGTTGTCAGAGTTATAGTTTTCCCTCTGATGAGGGGCAGTATTTTGGACAGGTGGTCCAAGGCAATACTGAGGGTGGCATGGCGCAGGATACTGATTAAGTTCAGTTGACGATACAGTCTAAGAAGTTTGGATTTGGAATTCATTTATGAGCTATGTCCCATCAGACATCCAGATACATTCTAAGACAGGTATTGCTCATTTCGGGAAATGGGTTTCTCCGCGAACTTAAGATATAGAGAGACATAGAAAGAGACATCAAGGCGGATCCACTCACTGAGGCTATTCCTCGAACGCAATAGTTTCGCAAACGAGCTTTGTGAGACTGACTAGTAGAGGAGTTGGGTGTTCGGTATCACACGGGCTGTGAGTATGCGACATCGCAATAATTAGCCTTGAGTGCAAGTGGGAGATTGTTGGTGATAATGCCCTCAGAGTCAATTATTGGATCACAGGTACGTGATTGCAATGATTGATGAAGGACCTATCCCGGTAGGACAGTCTTACTCGAGATGATAGTATGCTATCAGGTTTATCTTTATCATCGTGTACTGCTTTAGGTGACCTGACATGTCGCTATTACACGTTGATAGAGCCCCTAGGATTCTTGCTTGACCACCAGCAGTATGAGGGCGATCATATAAGTGGGAGCTGTGAGTCTATAAGCATATCCTTAAATGGTCCCTAGTCGTGTGAGTTTCGAGACAGGGCATCGATACTCCATCGTAGACTAGTGTATACAGTCGAGACCCCGACGAGGGGCGGTGGCCGGTCTCACAAGCCACTGGTGTCAGTTGGATCACCTAAGATGTATATAGGTGCTCATTGGGTTATGAGTACACCGGACAGGACTCGCCGGGAACATGCCAGTTGGTCATATACCAGACGTCAGATGGCAGTTCCCAGGTGACATGTGTGCAGGTTAGTTCATCGACCTGGGGATCGTCATTTGTCTTGTGTGAGTTCCCACTGTACTTTGATTACTACCCTACCACGGCTCAAAGGAGTCGTGCAAACAGGTTTTAGTTGGGTACAGTCCCGAGCCACATGGAGGCAGTGAGCGTATCTTCAGGGGTTCGTCTCTCCCGGTATTGGGGGTGAGGTCGTGCTGTGTCTAGGAGAGCCATTACACGAAGCCCTCGGCCGAGGCAAGGAGATTTACTGGTAGGTATTCCAGTAGTATCTCAGGGTGTTCTGGGCTACACTCCGACACGACTTGTACCGCTTTTGGGGGTCTGACTTTTACCAACCCCCTAGGCCCGCCATGCGATGCTCATAGACGAACGGACCGGACTGTACGGATATTGTCACTGACAGGCTCAGTAGGGTGTCAGGATGAGTTCGCTCATCGACGTCCCTTTTAGTCAATACCTGGTAGCCCGTTACGTATTGGCTTATACCTCTGACGTGCTAGTGGTTAAATCCACAACCAAGGTGTTGACGAGTCTTTAGAGTCCCCCACATTCAGTTACTCAGCTTTCGGGCGAAAGGTTGTAGAGGCCGTATGAAGATATGGCAAGGTCCGATCAGATACGTGCGGTATTGCACGGATCAGGATCGGACAGTTTGTACTATAGGCCGTATGGATATATGGCAGGGTTCGATCAGATACGTGCGGTATTGCACGAATCAGGATCGAACGGATTTTACTGGCCGGCTTTGGTATAAGTCGGATCCTAGTATAGTACAGTGGAGATTTTTTCTCATTGCATTTGTATTTCGGTCGAAATACAGATGCGGGTGTGTATGCACAGTATTGGGGTTTTCCTGTAATTTATTACGGGACCAGTTTTATGGAGTTGCCAGTTTGCTTTCCGTTTCGGCCGATTTCCATTATTCCGTTCATTGGCCGAAGATTGGTGGAGGAGGGCTTATTTGCATTGTTGCAAATAAGCATTTGTGGAGGGGGTCTTTTGCTTATTGCCATGTCATGATCACTTGACTTTTTGACTTCATCATGGTTGCACCATACCTTTTGACTTGACTTCTTCATGATGGCTTGACTTTTTGAAGTCATCATGCTTGATGATGGTAGAGGTGGAGTGTTGGTTTTAGCTTGTTATCATGCTTATGCATGATAGTCTTTTTCCCTCTCTCTCTTGCATTATGAGATTGATTATCTTTTGATACATACACTCCACTCTCTCACACCCCTCTCATTCTCTCCTCCTCTTGTTATGGCCGGCCATGCATGGAGGAGGGGTTGCCCATTTTTGTAGTGGGGATTTTTGCTCTCTAGTTGATAGAAAAATCCCCAAGTTCCTCCACAAAATTCTTGTATCATCCCTCCACTAAAATGGCACCTCCATGAACCCCAAATGAGACACAAGTTCTACTAGATATTCTACAGCATATCTTGGGCACGTCGAGTAGCCGGCTTCGTGCCCGAGTTGCCTCGGCATTGAGGTGGGAGCCCGTAAAAGAAGTAGGCGATGTGGTGCACTTCCGGCGACGAGGAGGAGACGGCACATTCCGCAGGAGATCGGGACGATGACGAGAAGACCGGAGGACTCGGATCTGTCGGTATACTTCTTTTCCCTATCTTGTTAGTAGCTTAGACTTGTTAATGGTTACGATCCGGATGTTTAGTGCGCGGTGGTGCCGGTTTGCTAAGTCCGCAAAATTAAAGTTTTTCACCGCTTCCGCATTCCGGCGTCGGATCGACGGCCGGGGCGCCGCCGTGCACTTACAGTCATGGTATGTAGCAATGTTAAATACGATCCGGATGGACTTAAGCATAGTCCCTGGAAAAGGTTTCATCATTATCCACGCTTGGTTGATGATGAAAACCTTTAACAAGTCTAGCTTTGAAAGTCTCAACTTTTCCATCTACACCAAGTAATCTTCTCAAGATATACTTGCTCCTGATGGGATTTAACCCTTCAGATATCACAACCAAAGTCCGTACTTTGTTGGTGTATATGGATTCCATCTCAGATCGCTAAGCATCCAGCCACTCTTACAGAGTCCCTACTCTCGATGACCTGCTCAAATCTAGTTGGGTCATCATCTCATGATGCAATCCTCGCTCCCACTATCATCGAGAAGCCGAAGTATCTCTCAGGCGGATGAAGAACCCTGTTAGATCGGTAGAGAGACTGAGGTTCGTCGGAGACTATTAAATCCTCTGGTTCTGTCAAATTATTAGCTGTAGTTTGTATAGCTGGAACTTTTCCAGTTCTACAGAACTGACCTTGCCTCGATCTTGTCCGGATTTTGCTTTTGACATAGGCCGGAAAATCCCAAATCTTAACTTACTTAAGAGATAGGTTCTTCCCATACCATATCTTATATGGAGTGGTAGGCACTGATTTGATTCGAACCCAATTCAATAGGTATGCAACTTCTCAAGTGCATAACCCCTTAAAAGGAAATAGGTAACTTAGTAGTACTCATCATAGAGCACACCATATCATATAGGGTGCGATTGCTCCGCCCCGATACACCGTTGTGCTGTGGTATAATCAGAGGAGGAATACCGAGAGAGAATCTCATTCTCTTTTAGAACAATCCTGGAATTCTATGCACCAGTATTCTCCTCCCTGATCACATCAAAGGACATAATACTTATACCCGTATTGGTTCCCTACTTCTAGCTTATATTCTGTGAATATCTCAAAAGGTTCGAACTTGTGTTTCAACTTGAACATATGTCTGAATCTTGAGAGATCATCAGAGAACGTAATGAAGTATAAAGAACCGGTCCTGGCATGTGTAGACAGGGGACCTTACATACATCAACATGTATCAATCTCAAGAGTTTACTAACTCTTTCTCTGTTTCTAATAAACAGAGCTATGGTCATCTTATCTTTGTGACATGACTGGCAAGTTTCATAAGATGTAAATTCAAACTGATTTAAATATGCATCTAAAATGTAACTTAAGCTAGTCGGGTCACATTGATATGACCTAGTCTACAATGCCTTAAGAAGGATCCGTTCATTTCTGAACACTTCCTCTTGTGTGTGTTTTGTATACTAGGAACTGTAGTTTGATTTAGAACGTCAATGCTTTTAGATAACGTACCTGAACCGATCAACTTTTGAAATAGGAATTGTTCAAAACATTATCCATCAATACAAAATTATATCCTTCTTTACTAATAAAGAGATTGATATGATTTTGTACATCAGGTTCGGTATCTAATAGCATTTGTTCAGAATCAATGTATTGATAATACAGGGTGACAGTGACCAACAGACTTGGCTGCAACACTTGCCCCGTTTTCTGTCTCATGAAACTTATCACCCGCTCTCAGTTCTCTGCCTTTCTGTAGCCCTATGTAACAGATTACATATCTGGGATCCTGATCTGGTATCAGATACTCAGGACGCAGAGGATACTGAGAAACAGTTCTGTATAATGAACACACCCGAAGGAGATGCATCATATGCACTTTCTTCGTTTGGGCGGCATGGGAGTCCTGGTATTCCCCTATTTCCTGCTCTGTCTTATAACAATTATAAGCTGGAGCGGGACCAACGTTCCTCAGCTCAGTATAACAAGCGGGTTCGGTCAATACATCCATATTATTATCTTGATTAAGGCGTGATATGGTCGCTACCTGGAGAGAGAGAAGAAAACACTCTGCGTGCGCTCTTGCAAGATTAGATTGGTTATATATATCTAATCAGGATGGCTCCCACTGTTTTTATCAAATCTTCCTTCAAACCTTAAAAGGATAAACTAGCCGGGATTAATTATACTCTACAAGTTCGCCAATCTTTCAGCCAGGCCAGTGTCGGTACTTTGAGGGAGGTTCCCCGTGCTTTCGCACGGACCTAATTACAGAAAACCTCGTTTTCCCAGAGGCGTAACCCCATTGACACCTTTCTAGACACCTACTTGATCGGCTAATTGCAAAGTGCAAAACTCTCCCAGGAGTAACAATTACTCGCAGTGGGTATCGGGATCCAACTATCACATAGAAGGTATGCAATCTCATTACAAGTTTCAACACTTGAAACTCCCGATAAGGGTTTTTACCCCTAGCACCTATGGCCTTGGCTAAGGTCAACAAATCATAAGCACTAGTCAAGTTCTACCCGTCATTTCGTGATTAATTAGACCCACCCACATGACCCTTGGCTAAGGTCAACAAAGCCACACGACTGTCCTAACTAATCGCATCATATGCGGTATAGGAAGACATCACTTAGCTACCGTACACTACGCCTCGGCTATGGTCGACAAACGTAGCACGAATACTAAGTACTCTACTTCCTAAAATGACGGAGGGTTGCGGATGGTTTTTAAGAAAACCTTTAACGCTTTGAACTTGATCTCGTTGCGGAATCAAATGTTTTTAAATGGAATGTTTTTGAGCCTTTTCTAGTTTTGCTAGAGGGGTCACTCCCGGTGAAGGGATCTTCGGCCCTTTCCTCGTCGAATGAGGTGCGGGATATATCATATATATCACTGTGCAAAGCAGAAACTATAGAAGCAATCAAAAGACAAACCGAGTGTGTAGCATCTGCCAGTTATTGCTAAAGGAGTCACTCTCGGTGAAGGGATCTCGGTCCTTTCCTCATCGAATAAGGTGCAGGATGTTCTACAAGGAACACCGCGATGCAAAGCAAGAACTGTAGCTACTTGTTTTAATTTGAAATTAGATTCCACAACATCTTTTAGGTTTATTTTCTTTCATTAATCTCATTAATGAATATCCCATCATTTAAGTCCATCTAAACATCACAGACAAATATAACGTACGCTTATGCCATCCGCATTCGTCTCGATGTCCCGTCTGCACCGTTAGGTTAGGTAACTAACGGCAGAGTGGGGCAGGGCTAGCGCGGGTGTAAAACATAAGCAACATCTATATAATATATCGGCAGAGCGGGGCAGGGCTAGCGCGGGTGTAAAACATAAGCAACATCTATATAATATATCATATATACTATATACAATATTTATCTGAACAAATCACATGATCACATCACAGATAACGCAGCAGAAAATATCATATGAAATATTGGATATACTAGGACGTCCGTGTTTTTAATACGAGCCAGTATAAAACACGGATTCCACGGTCATGATGAATAGCCAATCCCACACCCCTAGACCCCTACGAGAGCGGCAAGCAACCCTACCAATTCTAGGGTTAGGAGACCTTGACTCGACTCCTCGAGATGGTCTCCCACTGGACCCTAGAACCCGGTTACTTGTGCTCCCCTCCTTGGGTCTATCCTAATGCGGAAAAGTAAATAATATACATCAACGGTGACATCTTCCGCAACCAGGAAGTGCCCCAATAAAAGAATAATACATAAAAGTTTTTACATGAATGAAAATGAAAAACACTCATCTCACATAAAAAACCCCGGCTATTCAAACACGACGATCCAATATAACATATCCAGCAACACATAACATCACATGTCATCAACGTAAGTAAATATGCGCATCCCAATTGTCGTTGACATATAGCAACGAAACCGGCGATATCACATATTACACTTACGGTCACAGAAAAGAAAGTGTAAAACTACAACAGTTGGAATCCGCAACCTCTTTAGACATCGCATGCCTAATCAAATGAAATACTTAGACATCGCATGCCTAACAATTATAAACCCCGCATTTTAGTCTCATTATCGAAAACACTTTTCAATTTCAAGTCGGGCAATTCAACAGGATTCCCGACATCCTGATCGAATGCTCGTCGCAAACTTCAGTAGGCGGCCGCACCCCTGACGCCGTCGACAAAGTGCACCAAGGCGGAACACCGCTGCCGCGAGCACCCGAACGGATGCTTTCGGCGACGGGGTTCTCCTATAGTCACTTGGTCGGGGCTATGGGGTGAGGCTGTCTATTAAGTTTACCCGGCGAGTATCAGCGTACGCTACGTGATTGCGACGGACTTTTGATCACATCAAAATTCCGTGGCAACCGATCAAGTGAGACTAAAGTGCTATGTTTATAACATTCATTCAGTTATCTCATAACTATTTGTGGATTCCAAATATTGTATCACATTCCGGATAAATAGAAAATGTTAAACTTTCCGATCGAACAATCGAACACCCAAGTTTTCCCAAAACAGCTCAACACATGAAATAAGTTTAAAAACATTCACTTCATGCCTCAGTACCAACGGTCCAGCCGTAGAAGGGTCAAGCCAACGCCTCACATGTGGCACGCCGTACTGCCCCAAACCCTAAGGTTTAAAGGGCAGTTCAAGACGGTCACATAATCGAGTTAAGGTTTGTTGTCTTCTAGAGGGACCATCGCGTTACTTGCACTACTTAGAACGTCATTAAACTACGGAAGAATCCAACGATTGGAAATTTCCCGGCAGGGGAAAAAGTGGGTATTTATATCCGGTCGAACTTTTTAACATATTCTAAAATTACCCGGAAAAACACATAGACAAAGTTTGATAATCCGATCGAATCTACGAACTCCCAATACAACCCAGAAAACTCAACTCTTGAGTAGAAGTTAAAAATTCCCAGAAAATACAGCACAACAATATAGGAATTACTGTGCAAATTAAAATGAATGATGCTTCCGTACGGCCGCGGTACCGCCGCACTTG
This sequence comes from Agapanthus africanus, assembly GCA_030015575.1. Lineage (NCBI taxonomy): Eukaryota > Viridiplantae > Streptophyta > Magnoliopsida > Asparagales > Amaryllidaceae > Agapanthus > Agapanthus africanus. Next base: position 457,340,705 of record JASDDO010000012.1, on the reverse strand, counting down.
GAGGCAATGAGCGATAGGAGGGGATTCGTCTCTCCCAGTATTGGGGGTTGATGTTGCGCTATGCACGACTGGCCATAATTGGAAATCCCTGGCCAGGGTTTGCTGTGATATTCTGGTAAGAGTTATCAGTAGTTTCATGAATGTTATGAACCTCACGTCAGCATGACTTATCAAGCTATTGGGGTCTGACGTTTACCACCCCTAGGCGAGATATGCGACATATCAGACGAACAGACCGGACTGTACGGTAAGTGTTACTGGTTGGATTCACAGGAGTGTGAGCGGGCTTGCTCGTCGATCTTCTGATCGCTCAATACCCGGGTGGCCGTTACGTTTAGCAGACTGCCTGCGGCTTGTGGGTGTTTGATATGATCATCACCTGCTGCCGGCGTATTGACGAGTCTTTAGAGTCCTACACAGAGGTTTCCTGGCTCAAGAGAAACGAAATAGGAGCGCATATGAGATATGTGCGGGACCGAGAATAATGCGTGTATGTGATACCGTATTCTATTCTCGCGATTTGTATCATCGAACGGTTATATATGATATAACCAGGTTACCGAATCAAGTGTTGATTTGATACATTGATACACTTGATACTAGTCGGTTATATGCGACATGACCGGATCATTGAATCAAGTGTTGATTTAATGATTTAATGTATAATTATATATTTGATATATTACTTTACATTAACTAGTATTGGTTCACTCAAGATTGATTTTCTCACTTGAAATGCACAAGTTGTATATGTGATATATTTTTGTGCACTTGTTTGTATCATGTTTGATGATACATGCAAACTTGGGTTTGTGTAAGACTTAAACCATGTTTAGTGAATGGTTAGGGTTTCATTTCACTTATTTATTTATTCATTTTTTTTTGGCAAATAGAAATGGTGACTTTCTTTTGTTGTTTTGCTTGAAGCTTCATGAAGCTTTTCTAGCATCTTTGAAAAGTCTACCATTTTTGTTTTGTCCTTAACCCTAACCATTCATCTAAACCCTAGTTCATTCTCTACACTAAACCATGGTTGCAAATATGATAAGGATCACTTATTTTCTATTTTTCATAATGCTTATCATATTCTTTTTCTTTTTCTTCTTCTTCTAAAACAAGAAGAAAGCTTGCTACCATTAATGGCAACATGAGAAAAAGAGTGAGAAATCCAATTCTAAAGTGAACCCACATCATATTTCTTCATCCTCTACCACTTGCCAAGTAGTATAGGGTGTTTTCTTCACAAGTTTCATGACTTGGTGAAGTTGGAGCTTGATCTTGAGTTGCCTCGACGTAGATCATCTTCGGCATCGAAGTCGACGACCTAGCCCGATCATTTCTCCGACGAAACCATCGCCAGAGTCCGGATTCCGATAGGTACAGCGGAGGGACGTCATCACGGAGCTATGGAGGTGGAGGACCGGATCTACAAAGGTTGTATTTTCCGTTTACTCTTAGTTAAGTTGTTAACATATCTTGTTTCGCCTATACCTCTAGTTACGATCTTGCTTAGGGTCACTTGGCACATAGAAATTTTTTGAATTGGCCATGTTTGATCATTTGTAGAACCTCATGGGTGTGCGTAGGAACCCTACAGTGGTATCAGAGCACAGTGGGAGACACACAAGACTCTATGACGATCTCGGGTCAACAGACTAAGCTGTACCAGTGTCACCAGAGAACTGCCATCTGACGTGAGGTATAATACCATCTGGGAGTTCTCGGCGAGTCCGTTCAGTATACCCAGTCTCCACTGAGCACCCGCATACCATCTCTGATGTCAAACACCAATGGATATGGGATCATCCATCGCCCATCACATGGGTCGAGAAGATATACGCTAGTCTACTCTGGAATATCGATGCCCTGTCTCGATATTCCCACGACTAGGAACATTGAAGGATGTACTCATTGACTACCCAGGCCCCACTAGTATGATTTGCATCATAGTCCTGGAAGTCGAGTACACATCCTAAGGGCTTTATCAACATGTAACAGAGAGACAGAAAGTATACATGTTAAGATAAAGAGCAACCAGATAGCGTACTATCATGTCGAGCAAGAAAGTCCTACCTATATATGTCCCTGCATCCACTACAATATACATCCAATGTACAGTAATGGCCTCTAGGGCATACATATAACTAACATTTACATGTATCTCCGGCAGTCAGGTGGAAAAGCCTACTTGAACCCGAAATAATCGAAGGGATGTTAAAATTTCGTCCCACACTGAAAATTGTTGACAAGGGGAAAAACCCCCAATTCAAGCCTTCGAAGTATTCGAAAAAAAGAAGAAGACCAAGAATCCTGTGCAGCCTGCCGAGTTTGACGACAAGCGTCCAGATCTTCAAAAATACATTAACTCGCTGGAGGAGTACAACCAAAAGGCGCGGACACCAGTCATGCTCGAAGAAACCCTCAAGCATATTCTTGAGGGCGAAGATAGTGACAATGATGAGGGAAATGACTCATCAGAAGACATCAAAGACCACGCAACAAGTTTCTAGATGGTCTGCTATACGTTGTTATATGATGAAGAATCCTCAATGCCATAAAACAACGCAGAGGAATTGGGGGCAGAATCGGCGCTGAAATCCTCGGAACTGCCAGAAGAAAACCCGATTGAGAGGCTGCTAAACGAAGTCTTTCAAAAAAGCAAAGTTGACCGAGAATATGAGACAACCATATATGAAAAGGCTAAGCGCCAGCGCCAGGAAAAAGAAGCTGCGGCGAGGACGAGTCATAAAGGACTCCGACCAAAACAAAGCACACCAGCTATAAATAAGAGCAAGACCAAAACAGAGAAGCGGTTCGCCAAATCCCTGTCAATAGGGATGAAGCTGCCACCTCTCATAAGGAACACTCCAGAGATCATGTACCTCGATGGAGAAGAATCACATCCAGACTACTGCCTATATCATTGGAGGGTCACTCACCCCACCGAGAAATGCAGTGCCTTCAAGAAGTGGTGGCAATGATACGTTGCCCATCAAAAACACTTCAAGAGGATGAAGCGCGTAGCTCGTGCTCATCAATGGAAAAATAGTGGGACGAACAGACCTGAAGAAACGACTAGAAACTGTCATATGGTTGATACCAGTTCGGAAGGGAAAAAAACCTAGTTCTTACCTTCGGGAGCGATTCTGAGGACGAAATACCCCTCAGCCCTCTCATCAAAGACTCCACCTCCGAAAAAGAAAATGAGGAGAAGAACTACGAGAATATTCAGCTGCGTAACCGCACGCTGCCTGAGAAGAATCTCGAACTTACAAACAATGGTTCGAACAAAAAAGACAAAGGGAAAGGGAAAATCCCTGATGAAATTGCCCTCGACGACGGAGTGGTAAAAGAGCTCACCACAGAAGACCCGCCTAAGAAAAAGAAGGTAGATTACAATATCTGAGGAAAATACCTTCGCAACTGAGTATATTGGATACTCTCCTCCTATCCAAAGAGGCACGAGATTCCCTGATCAGGGCATTACAAGAGTCCGATCTATTCTAAGCCTTCCTCACAGAGGAGAAGATGAAAATGAACTGGCAGAAGTCCACGAGGCCGATATTACATTCGGCAATGAAGATCTTCTTTTCGGTACTTGCGAACATAATCGCCCATTATATGTCACTGGGTACTGCTGCGACATCATGATAGGGAAAATTCTCGTCGACAACGGATCCTCCGTTAAGCTTCTCAATGTGAGGGTGCTGAAGGAAATTTGCATGAACGTTCAGAACCTTTCCCGAGATAAAATTACCATCTCTGGGTTCGACTCACAGTCGTCACGGACGCTTGGCTCTGTAATATCGACGCTACGCTTTGGGCTGCTCATCACTGACATCAAATTTCACGTCATTGATGCCAAGACTTTCCATAAGGCTTTGCTCGGAAGGCCTTGGTTACACGAGTTCAACGCCATCCATTCTACAAAACATCAGTGTATGAAGTATTTCAAGGATGCTTGGAGTACACCTTCACGGGAGAGCTAAATCCATTCTCCGTAAACAAAGTCCGGAAATATGAAGACGTAAAGTACTTCCTACAAGACTTCGAGGATACTGAAAGGTGCCACAAGCCGGAGAATAAACAGAAATCCATCGCCGCTATCCCGATCTTTAGGAGCAATACCGAGGAAGACGAAGAAATAGTCTATTCGGGGGAATCCCAAAAAGAAAACAATAAGCCCGGACCATCTGCTCCTATCGTGGTCTTTGGCAGTGACTCTGAGGACGAAGCCAACGTAGTGTTCTCCGTCCGTTCGTCAATACGAACTTTTGCCGGAGCAGACTAGAGTCTACAAATTACAATGGCTCCATCTCGGCATTATAAGGAACTTGATGCGCTCGATACATACAGTGTACAAGAGCTACAACTTTCTACGTGCCTCCTAGGAGAAGGAGTGAAAAGGCGATCCTTTTCTACTAATCTATGGAGACCAAAGTAGAAAAAGAAGTTTGGCATGGTGCCGATTTCGCACTCAACTGGCTTCAACCCATCCGCCTGCTAAGATATTACGCGGAGAGATTGAAAAGGATAATAAGATACCAAGGTGTACCCCTCGAACAAACTATTCGACATGCCTAATTCTACAAAAAGATTTGGGATATTCCCGGGACTCAGCGAAAAATGCCCAACGGGAAAATGGAGAAAACCGGGCTCGGATATGTTCATTCCAAGACACTGGAGCAGATCTACAATTTCCACATCGTAAACAGCTCAAGTGAAGCAGAAAACGCTTTTCCAAATAGCCGTGACGTCAAATCGAAGCGAGATCCCGCTCTAAAAACGTTAAGTTCATCGCTGGAAGAACAAATTGACAGGTTAATAAAAGAAGCTTGCCAAACGATCAGGGACAATCACAGCCACAAAATAGCCATTTATGAAAAGGCCAGGACGCAGCGTCTCAGTTAGTAATCTACGGAGAAGGTAGACTATAATGCTCTTCATCCCCGGCCCATTGTATGTTCTCGCAAAAGGGGAAAATCCCGAAATGGAGGTAAAAACAGGGCAAAGAATGCGAACAACGTTCGAAAACCACAAAGCAGATCCAAGATGCCGTGCAATGAAGAAAAACTCGATTGGAGGCCTTCCTTTATAAAGAAGATGGGTCAGGAATACTCTTTCTCTCAAGACAAGATAAGGAAAATATTCAACCTTGTCATGAAGTACCAAATGATGACACTTCCGGAGTCTCGGCATCCCAAACAAATAAACGAGGCCCATCATCCAGATTATTGCTCTTATCACCGAGAAATAGGCCATCCCCTTGAAAACTGCTTCACCTTCAAAGACTGGGTAGAAAACCAGTATTAATAAGGCAGGTTTACGTTATCCGACAGCTGGAGGGTTACCCCGCCGCAAAAGCACAAGCCAAAAATGACCTACACCGTCAGTATAGGACCGGCTCAACATCAAGAACGGAAGCGAACTCGTACCTTCCATATGATAACACTCTCAAAAGAGGGAGGGCACGAGACTATGAATAACCTCTACATGTGCTTCGCAAATGAAGACGAGGACGAGGTGATCTCAGAGTTTCCACCAGTACTAAAATAGCTGGAAGATTGAATACACACCACCGCGGACAACCTAAAAAAATTGACTTAAAGAAAGAAAATGACCCGAGACCAATGTTCGTCAGTGAACTGTTAGTTATGTATATGCCCTAGAGGCCATTGTTGTACATATGATGTATATTATGATGGATGCTTGGATATATACAGAGATGACTTTCTTGCTCGTCATGATAGTATGCTATTTGGTTTCACTTTATCTTAACATGTTGACTTGTACTGGTTTACTGTCTTTCTCTCACATGTTGATAAAGCCCTTAGGATCTGTACTCGACTACTGGGACTATGATGAGATCATACTAGTGGGGCCACAGTAGTCGATGAGTACATCCTATAACTGTTCCTAGTCGAGGGTATATCGAGACAGGGTATCGATACACCAGAGTAGACTTGTGTATACGCATCTTGACCCATATGATGGGCGATGGATGATCCCATATCCATCGGTGTTTGACATCAGAGATGGTGTACGGGTGCTCAGTGGAGACTGGGTACACTGGACGGACTCGCCGAGAACTCCCAGATGGTGATATACCACACGTCAGATGGCACTTCTCCGGTGACACTGGTACAGGGTAGTTTGTAGACCCGAGATCGTCATAGAGTCTTGTGTGATTCCCACTGTGCTTTGATTTCTACCTTACCACGTCCAAGAGGGCGTGCAAAACGGTGGCTTTTTGGTACAGTCCCGAATCACATGGAGGCAATGAGCGATAGGAGGGGATTCATCTCTCCGGGTATAGGGAGTTGATGTTGTGCTGTGTTCGATTGGCTATAACTGGAAGTCCCTGGCCAGGGCTGATATAGAGATATACTGGTAAGTGTTACCAGTAGTTTCTCGACCTGTTATGAGCCTCACATCGACACGACTTATCGGTTACTGGGGTCTGACGTATACCACCCCTAGACTTGATATGCGACATATCATACGAACAGACCGGACTGTACGGGAGTGTTACTGATTGGATTCACAGGAGAACGGACATGCTAGCTTGTTGATCTTTTGATCGTTCAATACCTAGGTGGATGTTACGTTTAGCTGACCGCTTGCAGCTTGTGGGTGTTTGATATGATCATCACCTGCTACCGGCGTATTGACGATTCTTTAGAGTCCTACACAGAGGTTTCTTGGCTCAGGCAAAACGGAGTAGAGGCACATATGTGATATGTGCAGGACCGAGGATAATGCGATATGAGATACCATATTATATTCTCGCGATATTTAGATATGAACCTGGACATCGGATCAAGTGTTGATTCGATGAATCGGTACATGATATATTAGTCGGTTATATTCGATATAGCCGGATCGTCGGATCAAGTGTTGATTCGATGATTTAATGTATAATGATATATATGATATATTTTATTACATTATCTAATATTGGCTCGCTTTATTATTTCATTTTCTCACCGGATTAATACATTGATATATATGCGATATATGTTAATTGTATTATTTTCTTTTTTTGCAAATATATAATATATATGTGATATATATTATTGTGACATGATATGATTTATTATGAAACATGTTTAGGGATGATAAAAAGAGATTAGGGTTTGATTAGGGTTAGCTCCTTCTTGTTCATTCTAGAAGGATTTCCTTTTGTATTGGTTAAGATATTATGGTTGATACTTATCCATGACTCATTCTTAACCTAACCAAACCCTAGCTCTAGTTTATTCTCTACAAAGGTTTAGCCTCTCATCCTTGACCATGGTTCTATAATCAATCATATACTCTTATTACTATTCATCACAAAAGGAATTATCTCATTATTCTTCATCTTCTTCTCTCTTGAGTTTTTGAAAGAGCTCACTTGTGATTTCTTTTGTGATGATTTCTTGTAAGAAAATGATATAAAAAGAAAGCATAAACACTACTCCATCATCCTCATCTAATCTAGACCATTAGATTAGGGTGTTCACCCCATTAGAGTGAGAGAGCTTGAGCTATTGCAACTTCGACGTAGATCATCGGAGAAAAGGAATACGACAAGCTTTCATGGATCGTTCGAGTCGTGGAGCTTTTCTTGAGTCCGGGAGATCATGGATCGCGGCGAAGGGACTTCTACTCGGAGCTTGTGAAGCGAAGGAGCAGACTACAAAGGTTGTAATCCCTCACACTTAGTAGTAAAGATGTTTACTTGCATGTAAAAACCCTAATAATCTAGCAAAGATCCCGATTTTGGGTTGTTCGGCACGTCTAAAATTTAATTCGGGCATGTTTGATGCCTTATGAACCCTCACAAGAGTGCCTAGGAACCCTACAGGAACTGCTACCTGAAAAATAGGTGACCACGCTAAAAGACGTGATCATATAGTATAAAGACTTCTTCGCCTGGAACTACTCTGAAATGTTGGGTCTAGATCTAAAGGTGGCAGTATATATACCGGCTATACCGCCGGGAATAAATCCAATCAAACAGGCACCGAGAAGGATGCGACTCGAACTTGACATAAGCATCAACACTGAAGTCAGGAAACTAATCGACTCCGGCTTCATCCAAGAAGTTCAATATCCCGACTGGATCGCTAATATCATTCTAGTGATGTAGAAAAATGAGACGATGTGCATCTGCGTAGACTTTCGGGATCTCAACAAAGCTTGCTCGAAGGATGACTTCCCAGTACTTGTTACCGAGCTGATGATCGATAACACGTCTACCCATGAGGCCTTCTCCTACATGGATGGATCTTCAGGATACAACCAAATAAAAATGCATCCTGAAGACCAAAAGCATACTTCCTTCTGAACCCTATAGGGAATATTCTACTATAAAGCGATGCCCTTCGGTTTGAATAATGCCGGCGCTACCTACTAGAGGGCCATGACAAAGATCTTCGACGATCTCATCCATGAGATTGTCAAATGCTATATCGACGACCTTATGGTAAAGAGTAAATCTCACGAGGAACATTGGGAACTTCTAAAAATAGTGTTCCAAAGTCTTCGGAAGTATAATCTGAAAATGAATCCTCTATATTGCATGTTTGGAGTTTCCTCAGGAAAATTCCTAGGATTCATCATATGTCACCGAGGTATCAAAATCGACCTCTCAAAGATCAAGGCGATTATGGAAATACCCATGCCAAGAACTCTCAAACAGCTGCGGTCTCTCTAAGGAAAGTTCGTGTATATCCGGCGGTTCATAACCAACCTTTCAGGAAAATGCGGTCTCTACAGTCATTTGATGAAGAAGGGGACCCCGTTCGTTTGGTTTCAAAAGTGCCAAAATGCACTGGACGAAATCAAACAATACCTGCAAAATTCGCCGATATTGACTGCTCCGGTTAAGGGAAAACCCCTTATCCTATATACAACGGCCCTTGAGGGTTCTCTAGGCGTGTTATGAGCACAAGAGAACGATCAGGGAAAGGAGAGAGCTCTGTACTATTTGAGTCGAGTTCTCCTGAGGGCAGAAAACAACTATTCCCCCATCGAAAAGTATTGCCTGGCACAGATCTTCGTAATAACGAAGCTCGGACATTACGCCTTGGCCCATGAGGTCCACCTCATATCAAAGGTGAATCCTCTCAAATATATAATGTTAAGGGCCATACTAACAGGAAGGCTTGCTAAATGGGCCCTCCTCCTGATGGAGTTCTCCATAACGTATCGACCTCTTAAAGCAGTGAAAGGTCGGGCTATTGCCGACTTTTTCGCGGAGCATCCGATACTAGCCGACTCCCATTAAATTGAGAGTTGCCGGGGATGAACATGTGTTCGACGCAATCGAAGAAGATAAAAAAGAAAATGATTTCCAATGGGAAATCTACATCGATGGAGCATCTTCCATGAAGCGGCGAAAGCAAAACACCCCCATAATCAAAGCCGGGGTGGTCCTTATCTTCGTGACCCCGTAATGAGGGATATTGCGTTACGCCCTTTCCTTAACGGAGCCAAGGACTAAAAACGAAGCTGAATATGAAGCTTTGATAGCAGGCCTCCAGATCGCTATCAACATGGGAATCAAAGACCTCCTCATATATGGAGACTCCCAGCTGATCGTTAGCCAAGTAAATGGCGACTATCAAACATGCAAGCCAGAGCTGATAAAGTATGGCGAAAGAGTGCACCAACAGCTGACACAAATCCCTTCCTATACCCCAAAAGGTATACCGCGTACGGAAAACAGCAAGGTGGATGCATTGGCCAAATTGGCTAAGCAATTTGCTGATGAAGACTCCGATGATGTGAGGATCATTGTGCAAAGCTGTAGGGTTCTCACGACAACAAATATATCTTTGAAAGACTTAATAGAGCCATCCGAAAGAAAAGAAATGATCGAAAAAGTAGCCCATCAAATAGAGGATGAAGAAAGGGTTAAGGACCGGAGGGAAGTCTTCATAGATTACTTTAAGTCCCAACGAACACCCGAAAATGCGTCGTCTAGATATTAGCTCATGAAACGAGCTTTGCCTTTCGCCTTCGTCAATGATACTCTATATAAGAGATCATTCGACTGTCTACGGCTAAGATGCCCGGGATTGGAGGAAGTAAGGAAAGTCGTCCAAGAAATACACGCCGGACTCTGCGGTTCTTATCAAGCTGGGCTAAAGATGAAGCTGAAAATAAAAAGAATGGGCTATTGTCCCACGATGATTCAGGACTGCCTCGAATATGCGAAGCAGTGTCACTCGTGCCAAATTCATGGAGGCTTCATCCATAAACATCCAAATCCGCTACACTTGGCTAGCTAGCCATTCGAAATGTAGGGAACCGATATAATTGGCCATATCGAACCGGAATCATCCAAAGGACATTGGTTCATATTAGCAACAACTGACTACTTCTCTAAGTTGGCAGAAGCAGTACCGCTAAGGGAAGTGAAGTCGGAGAATATCTTCCATTTCTTTAAGACCCATGTCATATACCGGTTTGGAACTCCGCGACGAATAATCTCGGATAATAGGCCAGATTACAGAAGCCATAAAATAATTCGCTTCGCACAGCAACATAAAATAGACTAGAGATACTCTTCAGTCTATAATCTTCGGGCCAACGGTCTAGCTGAAGCGTTCAATAAGATCTTGTCAAAGATTATAAAAAGGACGGTGTCCAGAAATAAAAAAGACCGGCACGAACGATTGGATGAAGCTCTCTGGGCGTACCGAACAACGTTCAAGACGGCCACGAATACAACACAATATGCATTGGTGTTAGGAACGGAAGCAGTGCTCCCGTTAGAAATAGAACTCCCCTCTTTATAAGTAGCGGTTCGATACGAGCTGACAGATGAAGAAAATACTCATCTTAGGCTTGAGTAGCTCGACGCCCTCGACGAAACTCGCCTTATAGCACAGCAAAATCTAGAGGCTTATAAGGCAAGGATGACACGGTCATATGAAAAACTGACCAGGCCAAGAACATTCCGCCAAGGCGAACTCATGCTAGTCGTCGAAAGACCAATGATCCCTAATCGTGCAAAATGGGGGAAGTTCGAGCCGAACTATGAAGGCCCGTACATCATAGACAAAGTCTACCAAGGTGGAGCCTACCTGCTCATCGATATGCATGGCGAAATACCTTTCCGACCAATAAACTGTCGATTCATAAAAAAATACTGCGCTTGACGAGTTATGACTTAGATAGATGACGACGCTTGTGTCCGCTCACTATCTTCCTGAGTCAGAACCCTGAGAGTAGTATGCAAAAATCTCCGTCGCCCCCAAATACGGTAATACTGGACCGAAACGTCCTTAAACTAATACTGGACCGAAACTTCCTTAAACTAACAATGGACCGGAATGTCCTTAAACTAAAATTCGTCCGCAAAACGGGAATGTTGGACCAAAATTTCCTTAAACTAACAACGGACAAAATGTCCTTAAACTAACATTCGTCCCCAAAATGGGAACATTGGACCGAAATGTTCCTAAACTAAAAATGGACCGAAATGTCCTTAAACTAATGTTGGACCGAGAAGTCCCTAAACTAATACCAGACCGAAACGTTCTTAAACAAGTGCGTCGCCTCAAAAATGGCGTGTCGGCCCAAATACGACGATTACGGACCGAAAAGTCCTTGAACTAGCGCGTCGCCTCAAAAATGGCGATTATGGACCGGAACGTCCCTAAACTAGTGCATCGTCCCAAATACGGTGATATGCTCTCTTGAGATCTATATTGCAATCGAAGTCCTAACGGTGAAGATTGCAACTCAAGTCCCACTAGCTACACAGCTACTCTAGCGATGAAACCACCCCCAAATCCCACCGTCAAACAGATGGGTCACCTGCGATGAAGTTACTTTCAAGAGTTTCACCGTTCGCAAAAAAAATGGTATGTCCAAAAGCGAAATGGGGACGAATGAAAACCAGAAAGGACGCCGTGAGTAAAAACAGCAGGGCTACCGGCGAGCTTGTGAAAACCCGGAAGGGTGCAAACTCGTTAAAAATAAAAATATAAAAACAAAAAAACAAAAGAAAAAAAGATCTATTTCCACAAGCGAAATGGGCACGGATGAAACCTCGAAAGGACGCTGTGAGTAAAAATTGTTGGATATAGTGCCTTCGGAGTCAATTCTTGGATCACAGGCACGTGATTGCAATGATTGAGGGAGGACCTATACCGGTAGGAAAGTCTTACTAAAGATGATAGTATGCTATCTGGTTTATCTTTATCATCGTGTACTGCTTTAGGCGATCTTAGAGGTCACTATTGCACGTTGATAGAGCCCTTAGGATTCTTGCTTGACGGCCAACAGTATGATGGCGATCATATACGTGGGAGCTGGGGTCTATAAGCACATCCTTAAAAGGTCCCTAGTCGTGGGAGTTTTCGAGACATGGCATCGATACTCCAGAGTAGACTAGTGTATACAGTCGAGACCCCGACGAGGGGCGGTAGCCGGTCTCACAAGCCACCGGTGTCAGTTGGTTCACCTAAGATGTATACAGGTGCTCATTGGGTTATGAGTACACCGGACAGGACTCGCCGGGAACATGCTAGTTGGGATTATACCAGACGTCAGATAGCAGTTCCCTGGTGACATGTGTACAGGTTAGTTCATCAACCTGAGATCGTCATTTGTCTCGTGTGAGTTCCCACTGTGCTTTGATTACTACCCTACCACGGCTCAAAGGAGTCGTGCAAACAGGTTTTAGTTGGGTACAGTCCCGAGCCACATGGAGGCAGTGAGCGGATCGGCAGGGGTTTCGTCTCTCCCGGTATTGGGGGTGAGATCACGCTGTGTCTAGGAGAGCCATTACACAAAGCCCTCGGCCGAGACAGGAGATTTACTGGTAGGTATTCCAGTAGTATCTCAGGGTGTTCTGGGCTACACTCCGACACGACTTGTACCGCTTATGGGGGTCTGACTTTTACCAACTCCCTAGGCCCGCCATGCGATACTCATAGACGAACGGACCGGACTGTACGGATATTGTCACCGACAGGCTCAGTAGGGTGTCAGGATGAGTTTGCTCATCGACGTCCCTTTTGATCAACACCTGGTAGCCCGTCACGTATGGCTAATACCTCTGACGTGCTAGTGGTTAAATCCACAGCCAAAGTATTGACGTGTCCCCCACAGACCTGTTTCTCAAGTTTCGGGCGAAATGCTGTAGAGGCCGTATGGAGATATGGCAGGGTTCGATCAGATACGTGCGGTATTGCACGGATCATGATCGGACGGATAATACTAGCGGGCTTTGGTTTAAGCCAGATCCTAGTATTGTACAGTGTAGATTTTGTCTCTTTGCATTTATATTCAGTGGGAATACAAATGCGGGCATGTATATGCAGTCACGGGGTTTTCCTGTAATTTATTACGGGATCAGTTTTCTGAAGTTGCCAGTTTGCGTTCCATTCCTGCCAGTTTTCCTTTATTCCTTCTCGGCCGGATCTTTCTGATAGAGGGGCTAATTTGCAAGTTCGCAAATTAGCATTTGTGGAGGGGTTCTTTGTGAAATGAGGGATTATGATGGGTAAAGCATCTTTGCTTTTCTTGTGATCATTTCTTGCATTAATGAGATTAGAAAGGATTAGAAATTGATATGATATTGTTATCATCACCTTTGGTTGTGGTCACCCTTTTGCTTTTCCTACACTCACCTCCCTTCTTGGTTTTGATCATTCCCTCCACCATTTGTTCATATAGGGGCCGGCCACTTTGAGGAGAGATGAGAGAGGTTTTCTTTTGGGTAAGGGAAATTGATTCATCTCATTTGTGCTTGCTTGCTAAATTCCTAACACCTCTCCAAAGTTCATGTTTTCATTCCTCCATCAAACGCAACTTCACCCCATTAAGATAAAGTGATTCTACACTAGCCTACAGCATTTCTTGGGCACGTCGGCTTGCCAACTTCGTGCGCGAGTTGCCTCGGTCCAGAGGTGGGAGCCCGTAAAAGAACCCGGCGATATCGTGCCCATTCCGACGAGGATATGAAGACCGGAGATTCCGCGAGGAGATCGGAGTGGAGGCCGAAGACTGAAGGACACGGATCGCTCGGTATAGCTTTCTACCCATTCTCTTGTTTGCTAGTAGTAGGTTAATGGTTACGATCCGGGGTTTTAGGATGCGGTAGTGCCGGTTTAACGTTAAGAAAAAATTTCGTTTCCGCATTTTGGCCTCGGATAAACGGCCGGGGCGCTACCGTAGTCCTACATGGTATCAGAGCCAGGCCATTAACCTAGTCTAGCTTGCTATAACGTGTTTACAAGTTCGATCGAACGGATTTTCCGAAAACCCGATTTCTAAAGTGCTGTTTCTGTCGAATTTTTGCAGTGCTCAAAAAATTATTTGGTACATGTCAAAAAATCGTGCAGGGTTTTTTATGCATTCTGTGAAAATTTGGTACGCTAACATTACTGTTCCGCCGTGGAACCGCGGCCAAACCCATGCTTTGGCCGCGGTTCCTTCGCACTTTGGACTCCTCTCTGCACCAAATTTCTACAGTGCCTCTCTGACATGGAAATAGGGTTTTTGGTATATTCCTTTTGGGCCCAGATTTATTTTGAGTGCTACAGTTGTACTTGGGGCCCACTTTGGGAATTTTAGTCGATCGAAAATTTTAACATGTTAGTTCACAGTATTTACATTATATCTGCGACCGTGAATGTCACTTGATCGGTAAATCCTGTCTATCTGCTATAGCCTTTTTAGACGGATTTGCGAACGTGACATTCACGTTGATGTTCTGTGTTGTGCTGTGATGTTGCGGATTTGTCGTGGTGGATAGCTTGGATGCAATGGTAGTACAATTTCGTTTTATATGTATATTTGATATTGCGGGGCGAGCGTCCGACATGTGGACTGCCGTCACTGCCTGTTTGTATATTATTCTTTTGGGGCACGACCGGGCTGAGGTCGATGTACCCGTTGTATGTATATTTTACTTTCTGTACTAGGATTACCCCGCGGTGGGGTGCACGGATAGCCGGGTTCTAGAGGGCAACGGGCCCGCATCTCATGGCATTGAGACGGAAGGGGCTTCACTCTAGAATTGGCGGGCTATTCGTCGCACTCGTAGGGGGTACAGGTTGACCCAAGGAGGGGTGCCCAAGTTACCGGATTCCGTGAAGTGCTGGATGGTCCATTCACGTCGTTGAAGGGGGACTGCCTCGCTTCAGGTTTTGGTGGGTAACTTGCCACGCCCGTAGGGGTCTAGGATTTCATTACACAGGCTATCCACACGACAAGGGGAACGTCGGGTTTCAGCAGCGGCTCTGTGAAACCCGGGGCTTCCAGATTATCTGTATTGTTCTGTGATGCTTATTACATTTCTGTGATGTTGCATTTTATTACGCCTTGAGCGAATATTATATATTGATATATACTAGTAGATGTTGTATATGTTTTACACCCGCGCTAGTCCAGTCCCCGCTCTGTCGTTAGTTAAGTAACCTAACGGGTGATGACGGGACCCAGTGGCGAATGCGGATGGCATATACGTACATCATTATTTTCGTTCTTTGTGGTGTGATCAATTGATGGGACTGCGTTGATTCAGATAAATGCAAGCTAAACAAACCTATTCTGATATTGTTGGAACATTTTTTTTCAAAAAGCTGTTATTGCAAGGACGTTCTCTTTTGTTTTGCACAGTGGTATTCGGTTATGAATATCCAGCACCTCAGTCGACGAGGCAAGGGCCGAGATCCCTTCACGGGAGTGACCCCTTGGACTGAAGTTTGCGTCAGGGTAATAACTTCACTATAGCCGATTACTTTTTGCTTTGCATCGTGGTATTCAGTTGGAATATCCTGCACCTCATTCTACGGGGAAAGAGCCGAGATCCCTTCACCGGGAGTGACCTCTTTAGCAAAGGTTTTCGTCACTATATTTTTATAAAAAGCTATGATGTTCCTTCAACGATATCAAGTTCATTACGTTAAAGGTTTTTCGCCAAAAACCAACCGTAGCCCTCCGTCATTTCCTATAGGTATTATTTAGTATTCGTGCTGCGTTTGTTGACCCAGTCAAGACGTAGTGTTCGGTAGCTAAGTGGTATTTGTTTGTTGCATAAGTGGGATTGGTTAGGACAGTCGTGCGGCCTTGTTAACCTAGTCAAGGGCACATACGGGATAATGACGGGTTGAACTTGACTGGCGGTTTATGGTTTGTTGACCTAGTCAAGGTCATAAACCGCTTGGGGTAAAAATCACATCGGGAGTTTCTAAAGAAGCTGAAACTTTCCAGGCATGCGCATACCTTCTGGAGTGTGATAACGTGAGTGGATTCCGTCACGTTATCATACGATGATAGTTGGATCCCGATTCACACTAATGAGTTGGTTTACTCCTCGGGTGATCCCGACTAATTCTTCTTTCAGGTTTGGAGGAGAATTTGACGTTACAGTGGGAGGTTTCCTGATTAGATAAAGTGGTAACCATTCTGATCTAGGTGAGAGTGCACGCTGAGTGTTTCTTTTCTCTCTCTCTTTGGCAGCGACCTTGACCCGACCCTTGCATATGACTCAGTGACCAAAATTAACCGAACCTTCTTAAACACTGGCTTTTGGATTGTCAGAGTTGCATACCTCATTGCCACTCCTACTTTTACCCTTTTCTCCAGGACACCCCGTATAACTACAAATGTCCACTTCCATTGGATAAAACCATCGTATGGTTATATACGAACTCGAAAGAATTTATTCGAGGATGGTTTCCGGTTCTGGAGAAAACGGATAGGACTGTTCAGTTGTCTTTTCCTTTTACCTTCTCTCAGGTTGCGAGTGCTCCTTAGATTAGGACAGTACACCTATTACGCATATTGGATAGTCTCCTTCCAAACCATAGGCAGGTGCCGACCGGTAGGGAATGAAGAAAACCATTTAGCCTAAAAGGTGTACAAAAGGTATTAAGTAAATACATATCAAGGGATTAGTAAGAGGGCAAAGTAAATTGCGACTGCTATTCACGACCAAACTAAGTATTTCATTACCACTCCCACTTCACCTTTGTATTTCTCCAGGACACTCCGTATCACTATGAAGATCCACAGTTATTTGGATACTCCATCGTATGGTTATATACGAACTCGAAAGGAACTTGTTCCAGTTCGGGGATGGATTCTGGTTCAGGAGAAATAGGAATAAGGTTTATTCGGTTGTCTTTTATCTTCACCTTCTCTCGCATTGCGAGTGCTCCTAGGATTAGGACAGTACACCCATTATGCTTATTGGATAGTCTTCTTCCAAACCATAGGCTGGTGCCAAATGGTAGGGAAGGAAGAAAACCATTTGGCCTAAAGGGGTGTGCAGAAGGTAATGACTAAAGACATTTAAAAGGGATTTGGAGAGATGGAAAAGAAATATACGGTTACAGTTGTGAATCTGGATAATGGAAGAGGCATTACTAGGAATACCCGTATACCCCTATGAAACATTTCAATATTTCAGTTTCACTGTGTACTGTTAAAAGAAAACTGATTTCCCAATTTGACACTTGCTCCAGGGTATGTATTTACCAGGTTTGATTCTCACATCTGTATGGTTTTATAGATGATGAGTGGGAGTAAGTTATTGGGAATTAGGTGATCATCCTCATTATATCAGGATTCGTTGTAATTGGTGATATTTGAGGAAGTCACCTGGGTTGTTTGCCGGACAGCAAATATTTGGTTTTGAATATCCGTTGTTGTGCAACAATTTCAAATTGATATATCTGTACGTCTATTTTTATAGAGTGAGATATGCCTTTTTGAGATTATGTCCATGACATTTACCTATATCAGTGGATGGTTAGGTAAGGAGCATTAAACAGCGGTGTAATTCTTCTTAACCATAAGTACAGTTTTCAACCTACAACACACAGGGAATGAGTTATTAGACTCAGGGGACTTATACAGAGTATTGTATATTGTCCAGTGTCCATCAGGACAGAGGGGTTGGTCCTCGTACTATATTCGGTTTACTTTTGACTTCTCTAGTTTTTAGACAAGTGTTTCGTTGAAACACAAGGTCCGAATTTTGAGAAGTTATAGGTATATGAATAAAGTAGAGAACCAGGTATTGCAAGTATCAGGATTCTTCAAGGTGATCGAAGATGTAGATACTTGTGAATGGTGTTCAGTTGATAGTAATGATTAAGAGAACTTGCTTCTCTTTCAGGTTACTCATAATTGGAAGCGTTCCTAAGTTGAGTAACGCTGATCGGCCTCCTTCCATTTAGTTGACATGCACTGGAGACAGCTGCACGTTTTGAATCTGGTTCAATTAAATCAGTGCCTCTGTTTCTGTATTGGATACAGAACAGTTCATATCTTGACATTGTTAAGGTACGGGGAGTTGTCCGGCTTATGCTTAAAACCAGACTCTGGATAACTCGAGGCGCGTTTCTGTAATGGCTGTTTTTGGGTTGACCCAGGCTATGACGAGGGTTGACTTTCTACCATCTGGAAGATCAATAGTGATATTGTTCTTGACTCGCCACAGTTTTAATAAAAATGGATTTTTTCAGAAAACAGTAGTGGGAGTATGGTAGAACTGGAAGTGATCTCAGAACCGCAAACGATTACTGAAAATTTGATAAGAACCTCAAGATTCAATCTGGTTTGACATTCCATTAGCCACTCCGCAGATACGGTGGGTAACCTCAGGCACCCGAGAGGTACTCCGGTAGCCTCAAGGACGGTGACAGGGAGGTTCTTGTTTACCCAGACTTGATACTACTGTCGTTCCAGGCTATGAGACCCAGCAAGAGGATGAGTATAGCGTCATTCTAAACTAGATTTAGAAGTGCACGTGTATATGACTCTGCCAGAGGGTTATCCTAGTCAGTGGGAGCAGCGGAAGCATTGGTGGACAAGTAGCTTATGTCTATGGACTAAAGCAGATATAGCGGAGATAGATCATCTATTTCTGATGTGACAGTCATAGGTTTGACTTCATCAGATTAGGGGATGGATCTGTTAAGAAGGTAGTAGGGTGTGATGTCCTGGTATTTGGATGACATACACAGAGTAGGAAGTGATATTCCTATACTACGATCGGTTATACTTTGGTTGTCACACATTGGTTTCTCCACATAGGACATGGATTTTATATCAGACATTCTGGTTACTAGATCTATGGTTTTAGATCTAGATTTGGGAAGTGTCCCAATCAGGGTACTTAGACAGCATTCTAAGAGTATTTAGAATGGACGACTCCAGGCATGGTGGTGTACCTGCAGGTGATGGAGTCACCCTCTCTAAAGGTGTCTTACAGACTAAAGGGGAGAAGGATGTGCATGATTGGCAGATCACTTGCTTAGGCAATTGAGTCAATCATGAGATGTCAAGTACCACACCAGATATTGTTTTTGCACGAGGTGCAATAAGTTGATATTGATCCAATCGTGGAGAAACATTCGGAAGCAGTTTTAGAACATAAGTGGATGTTCTAGGGATATGATAACGACGGCCTCATTCGGGAGACAGTTATCATTCCAGGCTTCCAAGGTGACTTGGATGACAGAGTGGCTGTCAGAGTTATAGTTTTCCCTTTGTAGAGGGGCAGTATTTTGGACAGGTGGTCTAGGCGGATACTGAGGGAGGAATGGCGCAGGATACTGATTAAGTTCAGTTGACGATACAGTCTAAGAAGTTTGGATTTGGAGTTCACTTATGAACTAGGTCCCATCAGACATCCAAACATATTCTAGGACAGGTATTGCTCATTTCGGGAGATGGGTTTCTCCGCGAACTTGAGATAAAGAGAGACATAGAAAGATAGATCACAGCGGATCCACTCACTGAGGCTATTCCTCGAACGCAATAGTTTCGCAAACGAGCTTTGTGAGACTGGCTAGTAGAGGAGTTAGGTGTTCGGTATCACACAGGTTGTGAGTATGCGACATCGCAATAATTAGCCTTGAGTGCAAGTGGGAGATTGTTGGATATAGTGCCCTCAGAGTCAATTATTGGATCACAGGCACGTGATTGCAATGATTGAGGGAGGACCTATACCGGTAGGACAGTCTTACTCAAGATGATAGTATGCTATCTGGTTTATCTTTATCATCGTGTACTACTTTAGGTGATCTTACAGGTCACTATTGCAAGTTGATAGAGCCCTTAGGATTCTTGCTTGACGGCCAGCAGTATGATGGCGATCATATACGTGGGAGCTGGGGTCT
This sequence comes from Agapanthus africanus, assembly GCA_030015575.1. Lineage (NCBI taxonomy): Eukaryota > Viridiplantae > Streptophyta > Magnoliopsida > Asparagales > Amaryllidaceae > Agapanthus > Agapanthus africanus. Next base: position 457,320,564 of record JASDDO010000012.1, on the reverse strand, counting down.
ATAAGCACATCCTTAAAAGGTCCCTAGTCGTAGGAGTTTTCGAGACAGAGCATCGATACTCCTGAGTAGACTAGTGTATACAGTCGAGACCCCGACGAGGGGCGGTGGCCGGTCTCACAAGCCACCGGTGTCAGTTGGTTCACCTAAGATGTATACAGGTTCTCATTGGGTTATGAGTACACCGAACAGGACTCGCCGGGAAAATGCTAGTTGGAATTATACCAGACGTCAGATAGCAGTTCCCTAGTGACATGTGTACAGGTTAGTTCATCGACCTGAGATCGTCATTTGTCTCTTGTGAGTTCCCACTGTGCTTTGATTACTACCCTACCACGGCTCAAAGGAGTCGTGCAAACAGGTTTTAGTTGGGTACAGTCCCGAGCCACATGGAGGCAGTGAGCGGATCGGCAGGGGTTTCGTCTCTCCCGGTATTGGGGGTAAGATCACGCTGTGTCTAGGAGAGCCATTACACAAAGCCCTCGGCCGAGGTAGGAGATTTACTGGTAAGTATTCCAGTAATATCTCAGGGTGTTCTTGGCTACACTCCGACACGACTTGTACCGCTTATGGGGATCTGACTTTTACCAACCCCCTAGGCCCGCCATGCGATACTCATAGACGACCGGACCGGACTATACGGATATTGTCACTGACAGGCTCAGTAGGGTGTCAGGATGAGTTCGCTCATCGACATCCCTTTGGGTCAACACCTGGTAGCCCGTCACGTATGGCTAATACCTCTGACGTGCTAGTGGTTAAATCCACAGCCAAAGTATTGACGAGTCTTTAGAGTCCCCCACAGACCTGTTTCTCAAGTTTCGGACGAAACGCTGTAGAGGCCGTATGGAGATATGGCAGGGTTCGATCAGATACGTGCGGTATTTCACGGATCATGATCGGACGGATAATACTAGCGGGCTTTGGTTTAAGCCGGATCCTAGTATTGTACAGTGTAGATTTTGTCTCTTTGCATTTGTATTCAGTGGGAATACAAATGCGGGCATGTATATGCAGTCACGGGGTTTTCCTGTAATTTATTACGGGATCAGTTTTCTGAAGTTTCCAGTTTTCGTTCCATTCCGGCCAGTTTTTCTTTATTCCTTCTCGGCCGGATCTTTCTGATGGAGGGGCTAATTAGCAAGTTCGCAAATTAGCATTTGTGGAGGGGTTCTTTGTGAAATGAGGGATTATGATGGGTAAAGCATCTTTGCTTTTCTTATGATCATTTCTTGCATTAATGAGATTAGAAAGGATTAGAAATTGATATGATATTGTTATCATCACCTTTGGTTGTGGTCACCCTTTTGCTTTTCCTACACTCACCTCCCTTCTTGGTTTTGATCATTCCCTCCACCATTTGTTCATATAGGGGCCGGCCACTTTGAGGAGAGATGAGAGAGGTTTTCTTTTGGGTGAGGGAAATTGATTCATCTCATTTGTGCTTGCTTGCTAAATTCCTAACACCTCTCCAAAGTTCATGTTTTCATTCCTCCATCAAAGGCAACTTCACCCCATTGAGACAAAGTGATTCTACACTAGCCTACAGCATTTCTTGGGCACGTCGGCTTGCCAACTTCGTGCGCGAGTTGCCTTGGTCCAGAGGTGGGAGCCCGTAAAAGAACCCGGCGATGTGGTGCCCGTTCCGACGAGGATTTGAAGACCGGAGATTCCGCGAGGAGATCGGAGTGGAGGCCGAAGACCGAAGGACACGGATCGCTCGGTATAGCTTTCTACCCATTCTCTTGTTTGCTAGTAGTAGGTTAATGGTTACGATCCGGGGTTTTAGGATGTGGTAGTGCCGGTTTAAAGTTAAGAAAAATTTTCGTTTCCACATTTTGGCCTCGGATAGACGGCCGGGGCGATACCGTAGTCCTACAAAAACATCAGGACTTCCAACGAGCTTGTGAAAACCTGGAAGGGCACAATCTCATTAAAAAAAATTACCTGCGTGAAATCTTTACGACTCACAAAGGAGCAACACACTTAGGAATCCCTATGATTCCTAAGGAGAAATTACACTTGCGAGATCCTCACGACTCATAAGGAGAATTCCCCCTATGAGACCCTCAAGACTCATATGACTCAAAATCCTGAACTTATAGGGATCTAAAACTGTTCTTAAGCCACCAAAAAAACCCTACAAAACCTTTTTGCCCTACAGGCATTCTAATACTGACCCTTGTATGCAATCCACAGGCATAAATAAATATTCTCCCACCAAGTTCCACTAATGGCAAAAAATATCCCCATGCGGTGAAAGACACATGTAATTTTTCTCGACTTATAAGGAGAAAACACTCTTATAAAATCCTTATGACTTACAAGAGAAAATATCACTTAGGAATCCCCACAATTTCTATGGAGAAAATACACCTACGAGATCCTCACGACTCGTAGGGAGAAATACCTTTATGAGACCCTTACGGCTCATAAAGTCAAAAAGTCTTAGTCGACAGGATCCTAACCCTATTTCCTAAGCCATCTTTGTTCAAATCGACAACGGCAAATGATGATTCTCTCCTGACAATATTCCAGTGGTAGCGATACTGATCCCTAAACAGGTGTCAAACTCCAAGTCCTTTCACGACAAATGATGATTCGCTCCTGGCAATATTCCAGTTATAGCGATACTGATGCCAAGATTGTGATCAGATCTCAAGTTCCTGACTCGTAATAAAACTCAGCGAGTCCCAAAAAAATGCATATGAAATAGCCGAAATGATAGGGCAACTTGCAAAAATAAAGCAGCGAGTAAAAAAAATAGCCAAAATAATTCGGCACCGCGATAAATAGCCGAAATGATTGGGCAATCGCGACTTTCGCGATATAAAAAGATGAAAAGATAGAGTATCGCAGAAATAAAAATAAAATAAAACTTTTTTGCCCTGCAAGTATGTCCATATTGACTCTTGTATACGATCCATGGACACAAATAAAGGAAAAAGGGATCATATGTTCCCACCACGCTTCGTCAAAAGGAGAACCGAATCTTGATGGTATATATACCACCTAGAGACTATCCCTGTATTCCTCCTTCATTCCAGCAGGGTGCGAACAAAAAATCAAATAAAAGTGAAGTGATGACAAAATCCTAGTTGCAGGTCTTAATGGCAACACCTACAGTCTAAAGATCATCTCGGCATTCCTTCTCATTCCGGTAGGATCCAGACGCAGCGTCATAAAAAAAAGAGACCCAAAGGTCAAAGAAAAAATGGAGTAATGGCAAAATCCTAACTCCGAGTCTTGCCGGTTCATATACAGCCTAAAGATCATCCCGGCGTTCCTTCTCATTCTGGCAGGATGCAGACACAGCGTCATAAAAAAAAGATACCCAAAGGTTAAAGAAAAAATAGAGTAATGGCAAAATCTTAACTCCAAGTCTTGATGGTTCATATACAACCTAGAGACTATCCCGGCGTTACCCCTCATTTCAGCAGGATGTGAACGTACCTATCAAATGAAATTGGAGCAATGACATATTCCTAGCTCCGGACTTCAATTGTAATACATACGGCATAGAGGTCCTACAGATGTCTACCCCACTTCAGCAAAGAATCGGCACGACATGATCAAAGCAAAAACGAAGTGACGGCATATTCCTAGCATCGGGTCTTGACGGCAGTATAGACAGAGCCTAAAGATCGTTGGAGATCATCCCACCCTAAAAGGGTGAGGTTATGACTCATCGGGGCTTCAAATTGAGCCTAACCTCAAGTAAAAAAGCGTCAGGGCAAATACATAACGCTGCTTCCAACGGTAATATGACCTAAGAAGATTGCTTGAAGATGTCCTTTCCATCATCAGAAGGGATCAGAGACACGACAGTCGCGGGGCTACTCGAACAGCGGCTTAAAGACTGCATATTGAGGAATATATCAGCCAACGCGGCAATACCACGGACTAAAACCCTAGGACCACAAACCTAACGGACCTCTATCAAAAAAATGGAGATTATCTACATATAACATTAGGACAAGTTTACCTGTAAACCCGAGGGAGGTAAACTAAAAATACTCCGAAATGAGTACATAAACTAAAGACTCCGAAATGAGTTAATAAACTACAAACTCCGAAATGAGTACATAAATAAGAGACTCCAAAGTGAGTGAATAAACTACAAACTCCGAAATGAGTAAATAAACTAGTTAGCGCTGAATTAAGACATCAAAAGATAGAGAGGTGCAGGCATGAAATAAAATATTTCTTTTATTTATAAACCAAAATGAATACAAGATAAAAAAAAAGAAAAAAATACAGCGACAAGAAAATTAAGACAGTGGACAGTTCAATAAACCAGCTAGATCATCATTTTTCCGCCGGACCTCCGCCTCAAGCTCTAGCAGTGCCGCAAGCTGAGCCCCTGCCTGTGCCTATTGTTGTTGATATAAAGAAAACTGATGCTCAAGCTCCTTCTCAGCAGTCTTGTGAGTCTCAACCATTTCACATGTAAAAATGACAGCTTTATCGAGAGCCACCACCTCCGTAATTGCCTTTTGAAGGACTCGCCAAATTCATTGGCCCGAGTCATCTTGGTTGTGAGCTGGGCTTGAAGTTCCCCCAAAGCCTTCGAGGCTAGCTCCTTCTCCGAAAATTTCCGATTGAGCCTTTTCTCACAAGATCAGAGGTTGGCCGCACACCGATCAATCCATTCATGCAAGTTGGCATTTACAGATAAGATATCAAAGGGAAGGCGTATGCATTCGACTCCATGTAAAGAAGCCTCCACTCAACGGCAATATTCAGCCCAAGTAAGCACCAGCGCCTCATCATGGTAGGTGGCAATGACGAACAAAGAAGTATTAGCTTCGACAGCAAATTCAACTGCCATGACGGAAGTGCCAGCACAGAGATCTTCAATAAGAGTGGCAAGTGAATGAATACTTTGTTCCGCCATCCACTCAGACATACATCTGGCATAAGGCCCCGGCGGCATGCAAATATGGGACTCTAGTGGAGTTAGGGTTGGAAAAACTATGAAGATATATGTATGGTTAGTCGCCTTTCCGAATGGGGAATAAGTAAAATAATACCAGGGATAAAGCGTCACTTACCCATGGCCACAGAAGGCAAATCTGAGAAATCCCCAGGCCCATCAAGAACATCAACTTCGTCATCAGCTTGTAGGACCGTGGTTTAAAGTAAAGGGCACATCGGTATCATTATGAAAATATAATATGGAAGACAAAGGAATACCAACCTTGGCCGGAAGAAAGGACGATGCGCTGGGGGTATCGTGTGCGAGGCCGCCATGTTAAGTAGACGTAAGAAGGTTTCCTCCGGAGAACGATCCACAATAGAGAACGCCAGCTCCCGCAATTCTGAGAGAAAGGAAGGGTCAGACATATTGAAAGATCGTTAAACAGAAAGAAAGATATAATATTACCTTCAATACTTTGTCCATTCTGGACAAAAGGGACAGTAGCCTGAGGAATCTCCTCTACATCCTCTGGTGCGCTACTGGGAATACTTACAGAGTCTATAGCTGGTTCGGCAACCTCCGCTGAAGGAATTAAAGTCATCAGTGGAGGCTCTAAGGCACGATCTGGGCTCGAAACTGCGCCCTCCATGGAAGGCCCGACAAAAGAAAATATGTAAGGACGAATGCAACATGAAAGTAATGTAAATCATTTACTGAGAAGGATGTAAAAGGTACATACTGATACGCCAAGGAGCCTGAAGTATGGCCTCTTCGAGCCGCTTCTCTTTTCTGTTTAACCACGTTTGTCGAGCTTCGATCGAAGATAAAGCCCTACTCGCTTTCAGATCAGCCTCGTCTTCAGAAACGGCCGATATCGGCTGCTTAAAAGCCCTTTCTTCTGCCGGCGTTAAAGGAACTACCGGTAACATAGCAGGAGCCGGATCAATATCACGAACTCAACAGGGGAAAGCCTCCCTTCTTACGGCGCACTTTTTCAGTCTCATCTTGTGATCGCTATTAGGCTTCGGCCAGCTGAGCGGCCTCCTCGGTGAAGGGATTTCCTACAGCACCACTACAAGGGTTTGGAGGCAACACACATGCCATATTTAAAATTTATATGGTGCTAAAGAAACTATCTTAAGGATCATGCTAGAAAATTTAGGGTAACATAACTTTAACATAAACACAAGTAGTAAAAGCTAGGGTTTTGAGAGTACAACCTTTGTAGCTCCCTGCGCTAGACTCCTTGGCTACTTGAGGGTTGGAAAAAGGATCGCTTGAGATCCTCTAGGTCCACGACGATCCACCCGGAGTCCACTTTGTCCAAGCTTGAAGCTCCACTAGATTAAGAGAAGAAATGGAAGCTAACACTCTACACTAATGGGAAAGACTAGTGTAGAATGGTGATGTGGTTTGTTTTCTCACTTTAAAATCCTAACTTGGTGACTCTTTTGCTCACAAGAGAAAACTAGAGAGCAAGATAGAAATGAGGAAGAAGATGATGACTTGTGAAGAGCTCAAGATAATGAAAAGCATAAGAAAAAAAATAAGAAATGAAAATATATATATATTCTCTTTCTCATTCTTAACCTTAGTTATAAAATATCTAGATATTTAGTTTGGAACAAAAATGGCCATAGAAAATGAATCATGGTTAAACCAAAGGATTAGTGCAAGAATAAAATAATAAACCATGATAACAATTTCCATTTCCATTTTTCTTTTCCAAATAAATAATATCTATATATTTATATATATATGGTGTGAGTCTTATATTGCCACCATCCACTATATCAACAACCATGATAGAATTATGTATGCATTTATGTGTGCATGCACATCAATATGTGCATGAATGAGAATAAATGCATACATGCATGCATACAACAAAAAGACAAGAAAGGGTTTAAAGTGAGAAACTAATGGTGAGAGATAAATCAACACTTGATTTAGCAAACCGGTCATATCACATACGATCCGACCAAAAGCAAACCGCCCAATTAATATACGGTATCTCATACGCGCATTTTAACCGGGTCCACGCGCATATCACATATGCGCACCACAACGTTTCGCCTGGACTAGGCAACTCCATTGTGGTACTCTAAGACTCGTCAATACGCCGGTAGTGGGTGATGATCATATCAAGCACCCCCAAGTCGCAAGCGGTCAGCTAAACATAACGGCCACCCGGGTATTGAGCGATCAGAAGAAAACAGCGAACCTGTCACAACTCCCGTCGAGCCAACCGGCAACACTACCGTACAGTCCGGTCTCTTCGTCAGATATGCTGCATATCGAGTCTAAGGATGGTAACATCGACCCCAATAACTCAATAAGTCGTGCTGATGAGTGGTCTATGACAGATCGAGAAACTACTGATAACACTTATCAGTAAATCTCAACAGCCCTGGCCAGGGACTTACTGATATAGCCAATCGAGCACAGCACAGCATCAACTCCCAATACCGGGGGAGACGAAACCCCTCCTATCGCTCATCGCCTTCGTGTATCTCGGGACTGTACGCAGCGGCCACCTGTTAGCACGTCTCAGTAGAGCTGTGGTAGGGTGGTAATCAAAGTACAGTGGGAGAACACACAAGACTTTATGACGATCTCGGGTCTACAGACTAACCTGTACCAGTGTCACCTGAGAACTGCTATCCGACGATGGATATAATTCCATATAGGAGTTCTCTGTGAGTCCGTCCAGTGTACCCAGTCACCACTGAGCACCCGTATACAATCTCGATGTCAAACATCGATGAATGTGGGAACATCCATCGCCCATCATATGGGTCTAGTATCATATACGCTATTCTACTCTTGTATATCGATGCCCCGTCTCGATACACCTACGACTAGGGAAATTTCCGGATATGCTTATAAACTACAGATGTCCCACTAGTATGATCTCCATCATAATCACAGTAGTCAAGCCTATATCCTTAGGGCTTTATCAACATGTATGAATGAATAAAAACATGATCAAGTCAACATATCAGATAAAGAAGAACCAGATAGCATACTATCATGTCGAGCAAGAATGTACACTGAATAAATATATATATATATATATATACATGTATAAATACATCCACTATCATATAATGGCCTCTAGGGCATACATATATCCAACAATCTCCCACTTGCACTAAGGCCAGTTATTGGCGTATCTCATACCCAACATCTCAAAAAGTCGCTCATGTTGCGGCTGAGGGAGGGCCTTGTTGAGTGGATCCGCGGCATTATTCTTTGTGTCTACTCTCCTAATCTCGATCTCGCGGCGATCTACAATCTCCCGGATCAAATGAAAGCGCCTCAGGATGTCTCTGGATCGCTGATGGGACCTGGGCTCCTTGGCTAACGCTATAGCCCCATTATTATCACAATACAATGGTATTGGATCAATAATGGTTGGAACTACTCCTAGCTCCGAGACGAACTTCTTGATCCAGACGGCTTCCTTGGCGGCATCATTTGCAGCAATGTACTCATCCTCCATTGTAGAGTCTGCAACGGTATCCTGTTTGGAACTCTTCCAACTTACCGCCCCTCCATTGAGGGTAAATACAAACCCGGAGATAGATTTGCTGTCGTCCTTATCGCTCTGGAAGCTCGAATCGGTAAAGGCCTCCATTTGGAGATCTCCATTACCATACACCAAAAACAATTCTTTAGTCCTTCGCAAGTACTTAAGAATGTTCTTCACAGCTATCCAGTGATTCTCCCCTGGGTTGGATTGATACCTGCTTACAACACTAAGTGTATAAGCTACATCTGGGCGTGTACATAACCTCGCATACATTATAGATCCTACTGCCGAAGCATAGGGTATAATGCTCATGCGAGCACTCTCTTCATCGGTCTTTGGGCAAGAGTCCTTGGAGAGAGTGACCCAATAGCTAGCGGGTAAGGCACCCCGCTTGGAGTCTTCCATACTAAACCTTTTTAGGATGGTGTTAATGTACCTGGTTTGGGACAATCCCAATAACCTCTTGGATCTATCCCTATAGATCCTAATGCCCAGAATGTATGTGGCATCACCCAGGTCCTTCATGGAGAACCTTAGTGATAAGAAAGATTTGACCGACTGTAGCATAGGAATATCATTTCCTATCAGAAGAATGTCATCCACATACAATACGAGAAATGTGACAGCTCTCCCTACATCCTTCTTATAAACACAAGGTTCATCTGGATTTTTGATGAAATCAAACTCTTTGATAACATCATCGAAACAGATGTTCCAACTCCATGATGCCTGCTTTAACCCATATATGGATTTAAGCAATCTACATGCTTTCCCGCTGCTCCCACTGTCAATGAAGCCCTCTGGCTGATCCATATAAACGCATTCTTCTAAATCTCCATTTAGAAATGCCGTTTTAACGTCCATCTACCAGATTTCATAGTCGTAGTGAGCAGCAATAGCAAATAGGATCCGAATGGATTTAAGCATGGCTACGGGCGAAAAAGTCTTGTCATAGTCCAAACCTGGTCTTTGACGAAAACCCTTCGCCACAAGTCTTGCCTTATAGGTCTCTACCTGCCCATCTACACCAATCTTTCTTTTAAAGTTCCATTTGCACCATACAGGATTTACCCCAGGGGGTACAACGTCAAAAGTTTATACTTTGTTGGTGTACATAGACTCCATTTCGGATCTCATGGCATCCAGCCACTTCACAGAGTCTCCACTCGTGATAGCTTGCTGAAAGCTGGTAGGATCATCATCCTCCATGATGCAGTCTTCTCTGTCACCATCAATGAGGAAACCGTAGTACCTCTCCGGTAGGCGAGAAGTCCTACCAGACCTTCGGAGTGGTCGAGGTTCCTCAGTTTCTATTGCAACAGCCGGTTCAACCAAGTCGTCATTTATAGTTTGTGTCTCTAGAACCTCTTCTAGATCCACCACATTGCCATCAGTTTCATTTTTGAAAAACTCTTTTTCCAAGAATGTGGCATACTGAGAAACAAACACCTTTTGTTCCTCCTTGTGGTAGAATAGATATCCATAAGAGTTCTTTGGATATCCCACAAAATTACACATGACCGACCGTGTCTCGAGTTTGTCCGGATTTTGATTTTTAACATAGGCCGGACAACCCCAAATTTTAATTCTCTTAAGAGATGGTCTCTTCCCATGCCATATCTCATATGGCGTGGTAAACATGGTTTTGGTTGGAACCCTGTTCAGTAGAAACGCTGCAGTCTCCAATGCATGCCCCCAAAATGAGACGGGTAACTCAGCATCACTCATCATGGAACGGACCATATCTAATAGGGTCCGATTCCGTCGTTCCGACACACCGTTGTGCTGTGGTGTGTAAGGAGGAGTGAGCTGAGAGAGAATCCCATTCTCTTTTAGGAAGTTTGCAAATTCTGTACTGAGATACTCTCCACCTCGATCTGATCGAAGCATTTTGATACTCAAGCCAGTTTGTTTTTCTACTTCGAGTTCATATTCAGTGAATTTCTCGAAACCTTCGGATTTGTGCTTTAATAAAAATACATGACCGAATCTTGAGAAATCGTCAGTGAAAGTAATGAAGTATGAAAAACCGCCTCTAGCCTGTGTAGACATTGGCCCACATACATCACTATGTATGAGGCCTAGGTGCTCAGTAGCTCTTTCTCCGTGTCCTGTAAATGGAGTTTTGGTCATTTTACCCTTGATACAAGACTGGCAAGTTGCATAAGATTTATATTCAAAAGGATTTAAATATCCATCTTTGTGTAACTTGTTTAGTCTTGTTTCGTTAATATGACCAAGTATACAGTGCCAAAGAAAAGCATCATTTATTTCTGAAAGTTTTCTTTTATTAGTGTGTTGTATGCTGAAAACCGTGTGTTGATTTAGGACGTATATCCCGTTATTAAGCGTACCATACCCAACCAATATTTGATTCAGGTGAATGTTCATAACATTGTTCTGCAATACAAAATTATATCCTTCTTTGTCTAACAAGGAAACGGATATTATATTACAAAGCATACAAGTTACATAATAACATGGGTTCAAAACCAATATACACCCAGATGGCAACCCCAAGTGATACTCTCCCACTGCAACTGATGTACATTGAAACCATTTCCAACGTGGAGAGTATGGTCACCTGTCTTCAAAACCTTGCTATTTCTCAGCCCCTGCATAGAATTGCAAATATGAGAACCTGAACCGGTATCTAATACCCAGGAAACAACTTTTATTGAAAAACAGTTTTCTGTCACAAACACACCTGAAGCGGAAGCATCCCCATGCTTCTTCTTGAGATTCAAGTACTCCGTGCAGTTGCGCTTCCAATGTCCTGTTTTGTGGCAGTGATAACATTCCCCTTTCCCCGATTCTCCAGCTTTGGACTTGTTCTTCCCCTTAACCTTTTTAACTCCACCCCTAGGATTGGTGGGCTTCTTCTTCATCTTTCCCTTGGCCTTAGCCTTTGGGCGAGAAGAGGAAGATTGCCCAACACTCAAAATGGGAGTTTTCACTGATTTCAGTGTGCTCTCTGCACTCCTTAACATATTAAGGAGTTCAGGTAGTTCCTTCTTCATGTTGTGCATGTTGAAGTTACCTATAAATTGAGCAAAGGTGGAGGGGAGGGATTACAGAATAATATCCGTATATTGTTCATTGTCCATCGTCCATCCAAGGTCCTCAAGCTCTTCTATGAGAGCTATCATCTTCAGAACATTGTCTTCTACTGGTGTGCCAGGGGCCATTCTCATCTGAAACAGTTTCCTTGATGCTTCATATCGTAATACGCGGGATTGCTCTCCATACAACTCCTTTGTATGGAGGAATATGGCGTGAACGTCCATATTCTCGTGCTGCTTTTGATGTGTGTTATCCATCGATGCAAGCGTGAGGAATTTGTCCGTGGCACAGTCGGCGTCCCATGTCTTGCGGACTTCAATATCCACAACTGAGGATTTTGGACCTGGAACGGGCGGGGCTGGAGCCGTGAGGACATATGTTATCTTATCATAAGTCAAGGCAATGTTCAGATTCCTCAGCCAGTCTTTATAATTAGCCCCATTCAGTTTATTTTTATCTAGTAGAAGCTTGAGTCCTGTCATTGGTATCTGCCATTAAGAGAGAGAAAAGAATACACTCAGCGAAAGCTCTTGCAAAGATCAGATTGGTTATTATCTTATCTAATTGATGTCTCCCACTTCTTTAATCAAGTTTTTCTTTCAAACCTTAAAAAGAAAACTAGCTAGGATTAATTACAGTCTACAACTTCGCCAACCGTTCAGCCAAGCCAGTGTCGGTACTTGAGGGAGGTTCCCCGTGCTTTCGCACGGACCTAATTAAAGTAAATCTCGTCTTCCCAGAGGCGTAGCCCCGTTAACACCTTTCTAGACACCTAATAGGTTAGCTAATTGTAAACTGCAAAACTCTCCTGGGAGCAATTATTCCCCCAGTGGGATCGGGATCCAACCATCATATGGAAGGTATGCAATCTCATTGCAAATTTCAACTATTGAAATTCCCGATGTGTTTTTTACCCCTAGTACCTATGACCTTACTATGGTCAACAAATCAAAAGTACTAGTCAAGTTCTACCCGTCATTTCATTGATTAATTAGACCCACTCACATGACCCTTAACTATGGTCAACAAAGTGGCATGAATGTCCTAATTAATCTGCATCATATGCAGTGTAGGAAGACATCACTTAGTTACCGTACACTACTCCTTAACTATAGTCAACAAACGTAGCACGAATACTAAGGATTCTACTTCCTAAAATGACGGAGGGTTGCGGATGATTTTTAAGAAAATCCTTAACGCTTTGAACTTGATATCGTCGTAGAATCAAAAGGTTTTCAAAAGGAGTGGCTAGAGCTCCGCAGTTTTGAAATGTAGCTTTTTCATAAAGAGCCGAGTGGTTTTCAAATCCGATTCTACAACATCTTTTTAGGTTTATTTTCTTTACATTAATCATATTAATGTAGCCCCATCATTTAAGTCCTTAAGCCAATCACAGAAAAGAAACGAAAATACAACGTACGCTTATGCCATCCGCATTCGCCGCAATGTTTCGTTAGGTTACTTAACTAACGGCATACCGGGACGGGACTAGCGTGGGTGTAAAACATAAGCAACGTCTACTATATATCTCATATATAATATATCATCCGTCTCAGATATCACATCCCAGTATACAGGTAGCAGAAACATAGATTCGATAATATAGGATATACTAGGACGTCCGTATTTAGTATTTAGCCAATAATAGAAAATACGGATTCCACAGTCGCGATGAATAGCCAAGCCCACACCCCTAGACCCCTACGAGAGCGGCTAGCGACCCTACCAATTCTGGAGTTTAGGAGACCCGGTCTCGACTCCTCGAGATGGCCTCCCATTGAACCCCAGAACCCGGTCACTTGTGCTCCCCTTCTTGGGTCTATCCTAATGCGGAAAAGTAAATAATATACAACACTGGTGACATCAACCTCAACCCGGAAGTGCCCCAAATAAAAGAATATTACATTACATTTGAATTTTACATGAATGAAAAGAAAACTCTCATCTCACATGAAACCCCCCGGCTATTCGATCACGACAATCCTACATGTCAAATCTCAGTAACACATAATATCACATATCATCAACGTAAGTAAGTATGCGTACCCCGATTGTCGTTGATGTATAGCAACGAAACCGGCGATATGCGACATACTACACTTACGGCCACAAAAAAGAAAGTATAAAACTACAACATTTGGAATCCACAATAACTTTAGACATCGTAAATCCGAAATATCGCATACTTCGTATTTCATGCCTAACTATATGAATTCCACATATTGTATCACATTCCAGATAAATAGACAGTATTAAACTTTCCGATCGAATAATCAAATACCCAAGATTTCCTAAATAGCTCAATACTTGAGCGGAGTTCAAAAATCCCAGAATGTGTCACAGTAGCAGTGGTCCAGCCGTAGAAGGGTCAAGCCAACGCCTCACATGTGGCACGCCGTACTGCCCCAAACCCTAAAGTTTAGAGGCAGTTCAGACGGTCACATAATCGAGTTATGGTTTGTGTTCTTCTAGAGGGTCCACCACATTACTTGCACGTATTTCCGAAAGATTCAAACTCGAGAAAAATTCAACACTAGAAAGTTTTTCGTGCCGGGAAAAAGTGAGTTAATGATATCCGTTCGAACTTTTTAATACTTTCGAAATTACCCGAAAACAGCACGAAATTAAATTTTCCTATCGAATCAACGAATCCAAAATAATCCCCAGAACACTCAACACTTGAGTCAGATTAAAAATACCCAAAAATATGTACAAGCAGCTACTGACATTACTGTACAAAATCGATACCATAAAGCTTCTGTACGGCGCAGATCCGCGGACCAAGCAAGGTTTGGCCGCGGTTCCGCGGCGATATGTACGGATCATGGTGTCGTTTTTTACAATTATGCTTATATTTCCCTGCTGAATTTTTTAAGTATTTTTAATTCAGGAAAAAACACAGTTTTAAAAAATGTCCAGAGAAGGGTCCAATTCCGTATTTCGTGGTTCGATCGGAGTTTTAATTTCTCCTAAACGTCGCCTAAAGCTCTAGCTTGGCTCTGATACCATGAAGGGATTTCCTACAGCACCACTACAAGGGTTTGGAGGCAACACACGTGCCATATCTAAAATTTATATGGTGCTAAAGAAACTATCTTAAGGATCATGCTAGAAAATTTAGGGTGACATAACTTTAACATAAACACAAGTAGTTAAAGCTAGGATTTTGAGAGTACAACCTTTGTAGCTCCCTACACTAGACTCCTTGGCTACTTGAGGATTGGAAAAAGGTTCGCTTGAGATCCTCTAGGTCCACGACGATCCACCCGGAGTCCTCTTTGTCCAAGCTTGAAGCTCCACTAGATCAAGAGAAGAAATGGAAGCTAACACTCTACACTAATGGGCAAGACTAGTGTAGAATGGTGATGTGGTTTGTTTTCTCACTTCAAAATCCTAACTTGGTGACTCTTTTGCTCACAAGAGAAAACTAGAGAGCAAGAGAGAAAGGAGGAAGAAGATGATGGCTTGTGAAGAGATCAAGATAATTATAAGCATAAGAAAAAAATGAGAAATGAAAATATATATATTTTCTCTTTCTCATTCTTAACCATAGTTATAAAATATCTAGATATTTAGTTTGGAACAAAAATGGCCATAGAAAATGAATCATGGTTAAACCAAAGGGTTAGTGCAAGAATAAAATAATAAAGCATGATAACAATTTCCATTTCCATTTTTCTTTTCCAAATATCTATATATTTATATATATATGGTGTGAGTCTTATATTGCCACCATCCACTATATCAACAACCATGATAGAATTATGTATGCATGTATGTGTGCATGCACATCAATATGTGCATGAATGAGAATAAATGCATACATGCATGCATACAACAAAAAGACATGAAAGGGTTTAAAGTGAGAAACTAATGGTCAATGATAAATCAACACTTGATTTTGCAAACCGGTTATATCACATACGACCCGACCAAAAGCAATCCGCCCGATTAATATACGGTATCTCATACGCGCATTTTAACCGGGTCCACGCGGATATCTCATATGTGCACCACATCGTTTCGCCTGGACTAGGCAACTCCATTGTGGGACTCTAAGACTCGTCAATACGCCGGCAGTGGATGATGATCATATCAAGCACCCCCAAGCCGCAAGCGGTCAGCTAAACGTAACGGCCACCCGGGTATTGAGTGATAAGAAGAAAACAAGTGAACCTGTCACAACTCCCGTCGAGCCAACCGGCAACACTACCGTACAGTCCGGTCTCTTCGTCAGATATGCTGCATATCGAGTCTAGGGATGGTAACGTCGACCCCAATAACTCAATAAGTCGTGCCGATGAGTGATCTATAACAGATCGAGAAACTACTGATAACACTTATCAGTAAATCTCAACAGCCCTGGCCAGGGACTTACTGATATAGCCAATCGAGCACAGCACAACATCAACTGCCAATACCGGGAGAGACGAAACCTCTCCTATCGCTCATCGCCTTCGTGTGTCTCGGGACTGTACCCATAGGCCACCTGTTTGCACGACTCAGTAGAGCCGTGGTAGGGTGATAATCAAAGTACAATGGGAGAACACACAAGACTCTATGACGATCTCGGGTCTACAGACTAACCTGTACCAGTGTCACCTGAGAACTGCTATCCGACGATGGATATAATTCTATATAGGAGTTCTCGGTGAGTCCGTCCAGTGTGCCCAGTCACCACTGAGCACCCGTATACGATCTCGATGTCAAACATCGATGAATGTGGGAACATCCATCACCCATCATATGGGTCTAGTATCATATACGCTAGTCTACTCTGGTATATCGATGCCCCGTCTCGATACACCTACAACTAGGGACATTTCAGGATATGCTTATAAACTACAGATGTCCCACTAGTATGATCTCCATCATAATCACAATAGTCAAGCCTATATCCTCAGGGCTTTATCAACATGTATGAATGAATAAAAACATGATCAAGTCAACATGTCAGATAAAGAAGAACCAGATAGCATACTATCATGTCGAGCAAGAATGTACACTGAATATATATATATACATGTATAAATACATCCACTATCATATAATGGCCTCTAGGGCATACATATATCGAACACTCGGCAGATGAACCTGGAAAAAGAAGACCATCATCTGGTTCATACGCAGACATAAGCTCATCACAAGTAAGAGGCACAGGCCCAAGTATGGTGTCGATTAACCACGTAGCCAACTTCTTCCTCCGTTTAGGTCCCGAGCCAGCTCTCGCAGAAGGACGCTTCCTCCCTTTAGGCACCTTTGCACGGCGTTGCCCAATTTCATCTTCGGTAAATGACTTTGATGGCGCCGCAGCTTGTGCTTTATCAGGAGCCCCTGCGCCGGCTACAGTATGAACTGGCATACCGGCAATACGGGGGGCCGACTTTGTTCGAGCAGCCTTCGGAATGACTACTGAATCGCTGTCTCTCAGAGGAGGGAAAACGACTGACCGCGATCGCAACGGAACATTGATGGCTTGGGAAGGCGCAGAGGCCTTACACTCGAAAAGCACCTGTCTCTCATCACTGATGATGGGACTGACCCGGTGACGATACCAGCCCTTGAAGGGTCCTACAGGCCTTGGAATGTAATTGGGCTCGGGGATCATGAAGAGAGAACCAGTGTTTAGCCTCATGAAGTGATGAATAGCATCGCGGGCGGTCTCCAGCGAGGGAGTAGGCTCATTTAAGAATGCTTCAAGAGGGACACCCTGGTGATAACCCAACTTTTGGGCAAAACGATGCGGATTATACTGCATGAAGAGAGCAGCATCATTCAATCGGAACACCAAGTACCCCGGCCTGATCGAATACAAGTGTATGATCTCCTTGTGTTTAAAAATCGGCGTTCCATTCTTCAATAGATCAAACAAATATTGAATAGGCCCCGCTGGTGCAGAAAGAACCCGATCATTGAAAACCACAACCCCCTCGTTTGAATACGGGTTAAGCAGCACGCGCAAAGCCCCTAATTGAGTCGGATCAGGAGCGGAAGCATCAACCAATCTCATGACTCGTGGAAAAGTATAAGACTCATAGAAATTAGGCCGCCTATGCATAGCAAATGTGCCTAACACGTGCATCTCAATCCACGACGTGAAGTAATGGAAAGAGAAGTTCACGGTGTCTACACCTGGATTTGAAGTATTGGCTGCGGTACTCAAACTATGATACAGGTGTGATAACCTTGCAATGCCAATGGCCAGTCGCGCTTCTTCAGCTATGCGGTGCGTGGGGTAGAAGACAGATGCTCTCATAAAGTGTCGGAGCATCGGCATTGCAAACCAGCTGAGCCAAACACTAATGAAGCCTACAAAGAATGTCTCATCGTCCATACCAGGGGTAGCAATCTCGTCAAAAGCTAAGGTCGGCAAACTTGGGATATAAAATTGTAGCAGATCTTCCTCTTTAGCCGGCAGTTTGTCTAGGCCAAAGCTGAAGGGATCCTTGACCTTCGAAAATTTCGGAGCTTTCATGGATAAAGCATCATCACGAAGGAAGCGAGCGATGAAATCATCAAAACTAACTCCTTGCCCTTCTGATGCCACAAACAGGCTCTCAAAAATGCCCAAGGCCTTGATTAAACTTGGATTCTTGTGCTGAGCAGCATTCTCAGTTATCAAGCCTTCATGCATCGCTATCACTATAGCAAAAATGTACTCGTCGGGGGTAGTAACTCCTTGAAATGTTCTCCCCTGATCTGCAATCCTGAAATTTCTCGGAATTCCTCGAGCGAAATGGAAACCTTGCGGTCCCCCAGTAGGAACGTGTGCATGGGAAGATTCCATTGGTTTAAAAAAGCCTTAACCCACCAGACGTGGGGAGCATGGTAGTAGAACAATAACGTATACACCGCCTGGTACAATCCAACTTTCTACAACCGTGAGCATTGGGAGGAGAGAATATACCAGGCCCAAGGAAGGTAGCCCACTGGATGCCGCGGGATGACACCTAATTTATAGACCTGCCCCCACGGTCGAGCTTTGCTTTGGCATATTCGGAGTCCCAGATGTCAATAGCTACTAAGGGCTGATTAGGTATCCTTGTCGTTGATGGCTCAAGCCGCCCTTCAGGAGTCCAATTAACCGACTCCACTTCATAAGCAGTACACGGACGCTCCATAAACTGAATCGAACGAATTGGTTCCGTTGGTACTCCACATGTAAAGCTACGATGACCTCTTATAATGTGACCATACTAGACGCCCCATAGGTGAAGGCTCTTTTTGTACTTATCATGATTCTTAATCATAGCCATAACATCTTCGTCAGATGGCGAATGCGGGAAAGCGACCTTTGAGTGGGTGTAAAAGAAGTAGGGAAGTGAGGCCATTGTATCTAAAAAAAGGCGACAAAAAAAACAGCACAGTCAAAAGAAGGTTTGAGTTGGTCTTATGGGACTACTAACTAAAAAGCTAGTGAACCCCACGAAATCAAAATGGCAGTGCCCATTGTGAGAATCTGAAAGGATTTTCATTAAATGAACAGTGGAGTTAAAAACTCCCGATATCCCCGAAAAGCGGGTTCTGTTAAAAATAACAACAGATTTAAATCTGTAAAGAGGTTATTAAAACCCTAAAAAGGAAATACTTAAGAACATGAAGGGGAATAAAATCCCCAAGAGTTCTAAGAAATTCATAGCTAAGCTCTGCAAGACAAAATAGAATTAAATTCCTCCAATAATGGAATTAAATCCCTGAAATCCCCATGATGGGAAACAGATGGGAAAAATAATGGAATTAAATTCCAGAAACCCTTAAAGATCAGAAACAATGATAGGATAAAATCCTAAGAAGAGAACCAACGATTTTCGAAGATGCTCATTCATTCAAGACCCACGGTCTACTAAAAAAAGTTTTTTAAGATCTTCAAAATATCGGTTCAAGAAAAGAACCAAGCTCTATTAATGGATTAAAAATCGAAAACAAAATAAAAAGTTTCCTAAGAGCTAAGTTATGTTCATAATCCTTACCAAGATTCATTTTGGCAGAGTTTAATTCTGATCATAGGAGTTCTGTGGGTAGAAATCTAAGCTCTAAAATGAGAATTAAATTCTTAAAGGAAAAAATTCAAAGAGGAAGATGTAAAAACAGTAATCACTCTAAGGCCAAAGGCACCATATATAAGACGTGATGAGAGCGGTTCAACTTCCCATTCTCCTAGGCAATCCAACGGTGGTAAAGATGGATAGCATTACACTCGCGTGCAAGCCATATGAGAGCAATGCCGGGGGGGCATTGTTTCCTTATAAAAAAGGAGGAGAAAGAAAAAAGAGAAGAATTCCCCACGTCTTAAGCCTCACGTGTTAAATACGTGAGCGCATATATGCAAAGCATATAAGCGCTGCAACCAAACAACTAAAGGATAAACAGGCCTCACATTTTAAACGCGTGGGCGCCTATATGCAAAGCATATAGGCGCTACATAAAGATTGGGATCACATATTAAACACGTGAGAACACCGTTTTAAAGGATTAGTTTCAGATAGAATTAAACTCTATATATAGAATTAAATTCTAAGAGTAAGTGGCTGAAAGCCAAACTGACCTCACGTGTTAAATATGTGAGCGCCCAAATGCAAGGCATATGGGCGCTAAATAAAATAGGCTAAACACCCTCATCGGGGTCACGTGTTAAACATGTAAAAGCGCCTCCTTATATGGAATTAAATTCTATTCTAGGAAAATACCCCTCTTGATCTTTCTAAAATGGGAAAGATATTCTCTGTTAACAGAAAACTGTTGGATCAAAAATCCAATGGTGATTAAACAAATAATTAAATTCTATTAGGGGAAAATATCTCTCTGGTCTTTCTAAATGAGAAGGATATTTTCTGTTAAACAGAAAGTTGGTAGATCAAAAATCCAATAAGATGGAAAATATTTCCTATATCTTTCTAAACAGAGAAAGATTGTGCTCTGTTAAACCAAGCACCCTTGGATTAAAAATCCAATGGTGATTAAAAATCACTGTTTAATAGAATAAAATTCTATATATTGGAAAATATTCCCCCAATCTTGTTAAAAACAAGAAAACATATTCTGTAAAACAGAAATCCTTAGATCAAAGATCCAACGGTGGATAAAATTCCCTAAACAAATTTTGAGACCAATTAAATCAATTGGAATCTCTCAATGAGAGATTTTCTCAAAACTAATTAACAATTTGCCTCCACTATATAAAGGACCCCAGACTTCAAGTCTCATATACAGATAACCCCCCTAAGCTTATACAAAAAAAAAGATAGAAGCTGCAACTGAGAATTCAATTCTCCTTCAACAAAAATCTACTTGCTTTTTCAAACCCTGGGTAAAGAAAAGTAGAGATAAAATGTATGTTTTTTGCCTATCAAAAAAATACGGGCTTAACCCTTCATAAAAAGAACTCAGTTCTTCCTTTGATCTGAAATTTGCAAAGCAAATCTCTCCACAAGTTGAGAATTTAATTCTCATCGGGATGATTTTGTCTTTCAAAGACAAAATCTAGGGGAAAGAACTAGATTAAAAGAAGAACCTATGTTCTGCGAATTTAATTCCGCTGAAATTAGGGTTTAACCCTAAAAAAACGTAAGAACTTAGTTCTTAAAGAAAACTTGATCCCAGATCTTAGTGATCATTAATGGTCAAAATGTCATTAACAGAGATTCAATCTCTAAAAGAAAGAAAGAAAAGGAATCAGCACCTCACATGAAAAACATGCGAAATCAGATTCCCAAAACAAAGGAATCAGTACCTCACGTGAAAAACATGTGGACGCCCAAAACAAAAGGTCAGCGTCTCACGTAAAATACACATGAGCGCTGAGTAAAAGTGCTTAGCACTTTATATACAGCCAAAACTACTTAGTGCTTAGCACTGATTGGACAGCGCCCAACACCTCACATGAAAACCATGTGGGCGCCTAATAAAATAAAATGAGATAGCGCCACACTTTCTTCTCACGTGAACGCCATATAAAAAGTTCTTAGAACTATATATATATATATATATATATATATATATATATATATATATATATATATATATAGATACAGTCAAAAGGACTGAGTGTTTCGCCCTGATTAGGCAGCGTCCATAACTGAAGGCTTCACATGATACTCATGTAAGCGCTATAGCTCCAAACAAGTGCTTAGCACTTTTGCATAAAAAAAAGGAGGGCTGAACAAACAGAACCCAAATAAGTGTTTAGCTCTTTTGAACAAAAAATGACTTAGCAAACTAAACCCAAATTGGCTAAGTCTCTTAAGTTTTCTTGCAGCTGAGCCCAAATGCTCTGTTATTGGATCGTAATAAAATTTAATGATCCTTAAAATATTGCTAAGTCGATCTTAATCTCAAATATGAATAATGTATCCTTAATTAAAAATAAGTTTAGCCCAAATGCTCATATATTTAAGTTTATCTTAATCTCAAACTAGATTAACGGTCCTTAAGTAAAACAAAAAATATTTTTGAACTAAAGGAAAATATAACCTAAGTTCATATCCTAAATCCAAAACTAAAATATACAGATTTAGACTAATCCTCACCCTACGGGCGATGACATAAATTAGTCTCTGTATACAATCCATGGGCAACCAAAATAAACAAAATAACACACGACACGAAGTGAACTACTAGAGCAGGAGAAAGTGGTTATCGCAATGCGGTAACGTAATTAACTGCATAGGCTTGCACCTGCAGGGAAGAGCGTCCCCACAATAAAAAAAACCCTCACAAATGAGGGGAATCTGATGAAGTCTGCTACAATGGTTGCATCTATCCAAACCCCCAATATACGGTGCCATAAATCAACTTGGTATTTTTGGAGAGGTGGGTGGATAAGTTCAAATAATGTCTACCCCCAAATTCATGCCAGACGTCCCAACGTCTCGGTCTAATCTTTCGGCGGTAAACGGTTACAGAAGGCACATTATGTAATGGTATATACATTCTTAATCAAAACACAGTTTTCAATATACAAAACACACGCGAGAGTAAGAGTTCAGATGTGAACGAAGCCTACTTATGACATTTTAGACTTGGTCATATCAATGAGAAAAGACTATCTAAGTTGCATAAAAATGGATATTTTAATCCGTTCGAATTTTCATCTTATGAAACTTGTCAGTCTTGTCTCAAAGGATAGATGACCAAAAATCAATTTATGGGGCACGGAGAAAGAGCTACAGAGCTCTTGGAACTCATACACAGTGATGCATGTGGTCCAATGTCTACACATGTAAGGGGTGTATTCTCCTACTTCATTATATTCACTGATGATCTCTTTAGGTTCGGACATGTATTCTTGATAATACACAAATCCGAAGCTTTTGAGAAATTCAAAAAATATAAAAGCGAAGTGGAGAACCAAACTGGAAAAAATAACAAGATCTTTCGATCTGATCGATGAAGAGTGTACTTTGAGTATGGAATTCCATGACTTTTTAAGTGAAAATGGTATTCTCTCTCAGCTTACTCCTCCGTATACACCACAGCATAACGGTGTGTCAGAATGGAGGAATCATACCCTTTTGAATATAGTTCGCTCTATGATGAATAATTCTGAGTTACCTCTTGAAAGTATATCTTAGCAACTCTACTAGTTTTTCTATGAATATCAAGTATGCAATTTTAAAAAATCTAGAAGGCTAAATATACTAAACAAGAATCGAAATAAAGAATTAGGGTTTCAATGTTTGCAACCTAGCTTCTAAACTATGTGACGAGAAACTACAACTTTTGTAGTCTAGTCCTTCACTTCAAATGCTCCGAGTAATTGTCCTAGAACACTTCTTTGACTCCACTTGAAGGATGGAACGAGCTAGCTCGAAGTCTTCGTCATCGAAGATGATCCACCTAAAAGCTTCTCACACTCAAGCTCATACCTCACTAATCTATGAATTAGTGAAGAGAACAACCTATACTAATATGCTAGAGTAGTGTAGGTTGATGAAGTAGAGATTTTGCTCACAGTAAAACTTTCTTTTCTTTTTCCCTTTTCTTTTTCTCAAACTAGAAAAAGGAGAGGAGATGAAGAAGATGAACTTGGAAGTGAGTGAATGAACCTTGAGGATAAGATGAGCTCAAGAATATGATGAATATGTGTGAATAAAACAAAGAAAAGAGGATGAGTTGTGGCTTCTCAATGCTTCTCAAAGCAATCATAGAAATATGACTCATTCTTCTTTTCTTTAATTCACATATATAAATCATTATCTTGTCATCTATACCTCTAATGTGATTCTCACACATCCATGTTCCATGTATCATCAACCATGATGAATATATATATATATATATATATATATATATATATATATATATATATCAAATTATTAAATCAACACTTGATTCAATAATCCGGTTATATCATATATAACCCGGCTAATATCAAATATATATATATATATCAAATCTTTAAATCAACACTTGAATCAATAATCCGGTTATATCATATATAACCTGGTTAATATCAAAAAATGCTAGATTAGAATACGGTATCATATACTCGTATTTAATCAAGCTCCCGCACATATCTCCATACGTTCCTTAATTCGTTTCGCTTGAGCTAGGAAGCCTCTATATAGGACTCTAAAGACTTGTCAATACGCTAGCAGTAGGTAATCATCATATCAGATACCCACAAGCCCTCAGCGGTCCTTGCTGGACGTAACGTCTACCCAGGTATTGTACGAATAGAAGATCAACAAGCAAACTTGTCCAAACTCCCGTAGAGCCTATAAGAAACACTTACCGTACAGTCTGGTCTCTTCGTCTGTACGTCGCATATCGAGTCTGGGGGTGGAATCGTTAGACCCCAATAATTTGGTATGTCATGTCGATGTTTGGCCTATAACTTTTCTAGAAACTACTGATAACACTTATCAGTAAATCTCATCATCCCTGATCAGGGACATGATGTTATAGCCAATCGAGCATAGCACAACATCAACTCCCAAAACCGGGAGAGACGAAACCCCTCCCATCGCTCACTGCCTCCATATGACTCGGGACTATACCCAAAAACCACCTGTTTGCACGACTCATTTGAGCCATGGTAGGGAGGAAATCAAAGTACAGTAGGAACCACACAAGACAGTATGACAATCTCGGGTCTATAGACTAACCTGTATAAGTGTTACTAGAGAACTTCTATCTGACGATAGGTATGGTACCATCTAAGAGTTCTTGGTGAGTCCGTTTGGTGTACTCATTCTCCAATGAGCACCTGTGTACAATCTTTGATGTCAAACACCAATGGCTGTGGGATCAACCATCGCCCCATATAGGGTCAAGATCGTACACACTAGTCTACTCTAGAATATCGATGCCCTGTCTCGATAATCCCTCGACTAGAAACTGTTAAGGATGTGCTTGTGGACTACTCAAGCCCCACTAGTATGATCTACATCATATTCCTGGTAGTCAAGCCAACATCTAAGGCATTTATCAACATGTAATAATAAGATAGTAAACTAAAACAAGTGCACATGTTAACATAAAGAGCAACCAGATAACACACTATCATGTTGAGCAAGAAAGTGCTCTATATATGTGTGTTTGTGTGTGTGTGTGTGTGTGTGTGTGTCCAAGCATCGACTATAATATACAATAATGGCCTCTATGGCATACATATTCCTAACAATCTCCCACTTGCACTAAAGCCAGTTGTTGTACTATCGCATACCCAACATCCCAAAAAGTCTCTCGAACTGTGTTTGGGGAAAGGCCTTTGTGAGTGGATCCGCCGTGTTTTCCTTCGTTTCTACTCTCCTGACCTCGATCTCGCGGTGGTCAACTATCTTCCGGATCAGGTGATACCGCCTCAGAATATGTCTGTATTACTGATTGGACCGGGGTTCCTTGGCCAAAGCCACAACTCCATTGTTATCACAATACAAGGGTATTAGATCTTCAATGAATGGAACCATACCAAGTTCAATAATGAACTTCTTTATTCAGACAGCTTCTTTAGCAGTATCGTTAGCAGCAATGTATTCATTCTGCATCGTTGAGTCTGCAACGGTATCTTGCTTGGAACTTTTCCAACATACTATCTCTCCGTTGAGGGTGAAGACAAACCCCGAGACACACTTGATGTCATCCTTATCACTCTAGAAGCTTGAATCGGTAAAGGACTCCACTTGGAGTTCTCCGTTACCATACACTAAGAACATTTCTTTAGTCCTTCGCAAGTAATTAAGAATGTTCTTCACTGCTATCCAGTGCTTCTCCCTAATGTCTGATTGATACCTAATTACCACACTAATTGCGTAAGCCACATCCGGTCTGGTGCATAACATCGTGTACATGATAGACCCTACAGCAGAAGCATAGGGTATTACGTTTAAACGAGCCCTTTCCAAATCAATCTTGGGAGACATCTCTTTGGAGAGAGTGTTTCCTGAGCAAGTGGGTAAGTTACCACGCTTGGAATCTTTCATACTAAACCTCTTTAGTATGGTGTTTATGTACCTGGATTGGGACAATCCCAATATCCTTTTAGATTTATCCCTATAGATCTTTATCCCCAGGATGTAGGAGGCATCACCCAGATCTTTCACGAAGAACTTTTATGATAGGAAGAGTTTGACCAAGTGCAGTATAGGAATATCATTTCCTATCAAGAGTATGTCATCGACGTACAATACGAGAAAAATGACCTTACACCGTACCGTTTTATATATACATGATTCATCTACGTTTTTTATGAAGTCAAACTCTTTGCTACATCAAAACAGATGTTCCAACTCCACAACGCCTACTTTAATCCGTAAATTGATTTAAGCAGCTTGCATATCTTTCCGCTGCTCCCACTTTCTATGAAGCCCTCTGGCTATGCCATATACATTCTCTCTTCTAAATCACCATTTAGAAAAGTGGTCTTGACGTCCAACTGCCAGATTTCATAGTCATGGTATGCAATAATGGTAAGTGGGATCTTGATGAACTAAAGCATAGCTACTAGAGAAAAGGTTCATCATAATTGACACATGGTCGTTGACGAAAACCTTTCACTACAAGTCTAGTTTTGAAGGTCTCAACCTTTCCATCTACACCAATCTTCTTCTGGAAGATCCACCTGTTCCTAATGGGTTTTACCCCTTCAGGAGCAACCTCCAAAGTCCATATTTTGTTGGTGTACATGGATTCCATCTCAGATCGTATAGCACCCATCCATTTCACAGAGTCCCCACTTGTGATGGCCTGCTCGAAACTAGTTGGGTCATCATCTTCCATGATGCAATCCTCGCTCCTACCGTCTATGAGAAAACCATAGTATCTCTCAGGTGGATAAGGAACCGTACTAGATCTGTGGAGTGGCTGAGCTTCGTCGGGGACTATTGAATTCTCCGGTTCTACCAAATTATCAGCTGTAGTTTGTGTATCTGAAACTTCTTCCAGCTCTACCATGCTCCTACTAATTTCTTTTGCAAGAAATTCCTTTTCCAAAAAAATAGCGCGCTGAGCAACAAACAGCTTCTGTTCCTCATTGTAGTAGAAGATATACTCTCGTGAATATTTGGGATATCCAACAAACTTACATGAAATAGACCTTGTCTCGAGTTTGTCCGGTTTTGCTTTTTAACATAAGCCGGGCAACCCCATATCTTAATAAAATTAAGACATGGTCACTTCCCCTCCAATATCTCATATGGAGGCATAGACTTGGTAGGAACCCTATTCAATATATAAGCAGCTGTTTCAAGCGCAAATCCCTAGAAGGAAATAGGTAACTCAGTAATACTCATCATGGAGCGCACCATATCTAATAGGGTATGCTTCCTCCGCTCCGATACACCATTGTGATGTGGTGTATATGGAGGAGTAAGCTGAGAGAGAATCCCATTCTCTTTTAGATAATCTTGGAATTCCGTGCTTAAGTATTCGCCTCCTCGATCAGATCGAAGGATTTTAATAATTTTACCCGTTTGGTTCTCTACTTCGCTCTTATATTCCTTGAATTTCTCAAAAAATTTTGATTTGTGTTTCAATAGGAACACATATCCGAATCTTGAGAAATCTTCGGTGAATATAATGAAGTATGAGGAACCATTTCTGGCATGTGTAGACATATGACCGCATACATCACTATGTATCAGTCCCAAGATTTCAGTAGCTCTTGCTCCATGTCCTAAAAATGGAGTTTTGGTCATCTTACCTTTGGGACATGACTGACAAGTTTCATAAGATATAAATTCGAACGGATTCAAATATCCATCTTTATGCAATTTGGCTAATCTAGTCGCATTGATATAACAAGGTCTACCATGCCACAAGAAAGCTTCGTTCATTTCTGAACATTTCCTCTTATGGGTTTTTTGTATATTTAGAACTGTATTTTGATTTAAAACATATAAACTATTACACAACGTACCAAACCCAATCAACACATGATTTAGGAAAATGTTCATAACATTTTTCTCCAATGCAAAGTTATATCCATCTTTATCTAATAAAAATACGGATATTATATTGCACATCATAGACGGTACAAAATAACAGTCGTTTAAAATCAATGTATTACCTATGGGCAATACTAGGTGATATTCGCTGACAGCTTCGACAGCAACAATTGCTCCATTCCCTACTCTGAGAGACATATCACCCTTTCTCAGTTCTCTACTTTTCTTTAACCCTTGTAATGGATTACAAATGTGGGATTCTAATCCGGTATCTAATACCCAAGATGTAGAGAAGACTGAGAAACAGTTCTCAATAACTAACGCATCTGAAGAAGATGCATCAGAATACACTTTTTCATTAGAGTTTCATAGAAATCCTTGCATTCCCCTATCTCTTGCCCAGACTTATGACAGTTGTCATAATATAGAGCGGAACCAATATTCCCCAATACTGTATAATAAGCGGGTTCGGTCAATACATCCATATTATTATCTTGATTAAGGCGTGATATGGTTGCTACCTGGAGAGAACGAGATAAGAAAACACTTTAGCGTGCGCTCTTGTAAAATTAGATCGGTTATTATCTTATCTAATCAGGATGACTCCTACTGTTTTTATCAAATCTTCCTTCAAACCCTAAAAGATAAGATTAGCAGGGATTAATTACACCCAACAAGTTCGCTAATCGGTCAGCCATGCTGGTGCCGGTACTCTAAGGAGGGTCTCCCCGTGCTTTCGCATGGAACTTATTAAATAACCTCATTTCAGCAGGAGCATAACCTCGTTAAAACCTTTCTAGACACCTACTGGATTAGCTAATTGTAAAGCGGAAAACTCTCCCAGGAGTAACGCTTACTCGCAGTGGGTATTGGGATCCAACTATCATATCGAAAGTATACAATCTCATTGCAAATTTAAACAATTGAAATTCCCGATAATGGATTATACCCCTAACGACCTATGACCTTGACGGAGGTTAACAAACCATAGGCCATCAGCCAAGTTCAACCCATCATTTCTTGATCAATTTGAACCCACCCACACAAACCCTTGATGGAAGTCAACAAAGCTGTGTGGCTATCCTTACCGATCGCATCAACATGCTGCAGATAAGTATTACCCAGCTACCGTATACTGTGCCTTGACGGAGGTCAACAAACACAGCACGAATACTAAATAGTACCTATTTGAAATGATGGAGGGCTACGACTGGTTTTGAAGAAAACCTTTAACGTAATGAACTTGATATCGTTGTAGAACCATAGTGATTTGAAAAAAGGAGTGGTTTAAGCCCCACTTTAAAAAATCGAGTAGTTTTCAAAACAAACTGAGTGGGTTATAGCATATGCTAGTTTTTGCTAAAGAGGTCATTCCCGGTGAAGGGATCTAGGCTCTTTCCTCATCGAATGAGGTGTTGGATATTCATAATGGAATACCACTATGCAAAGTAAAAACTATAGATACCTTTTTGAAAAAGTGATTCTACAACATCTTTTAGGTTTCTTTTCTTTTCATTAATCTTATTAATAAATCCCCATCATTTATATTTTCTAAAAATCACAGAAGAAACGAAAATAAACCACACATATATGCCATCCACATTCAACACAGGAACCCGGTTCTTCACCGTAAACTTATTTAACTTACGGCAGGGCGGGGTCAGGACTACCGCGGATGCAAAACATATATAGTGTCTACTAATATATCATATATATAAGTACCATTCGTTTCACTCAGTTATATGATCACATCACATCACAGAACAACAGAAGAAGATATATGAAATATAGGATATATTAGGAAGTCTGTGTTTTAAATTAAGCCAGTAACGAAAAACACGGATTCCACGGTCGTGATGAATAGCCAAGCCCACACCCCTAGACCCCTACGAGAGTGGCAAGAAACTCTGTCAATTCTAGAGTTAGGCAACCGGTCTCGACTCCTCGAGATAGCCTCCCACTGGACTCTAGAACCCAAATACTTGTGATTTCCGTCTTGGGTCTATCCTAATGCGGTAAAGTAAATAATATATATCGAATGGAGACAACAAGCTCAACCTGGAAGTGTCCTAATAAAAGAATATTATATACAATTATTTATATGAATGAAAATTGAAAAACTATCCTCTCACATAAAACCCCCGGCTATTCAATCACGACGATCCAATATAACATATCGATAGCAACACAATAACATCATGTTCAGTTGATAAAACTGCACATTTGTATTACATTTTTCCTACCATTTTCATATTAAAAAGGACTTTATTATAATATATCATACATATGGGGGTTTATGTGTAAAAACACCATTTTCCATGTGTTAATATATTTTAATTAGCATTTGGTAGGAAAATGTATGCAAATAAATTCATT
This sequence comes from Agapanthus africanus, assembly GCA_030015575.1. Classification (NCBI taxonomy): domain Eukaryota; kingdom Viridiplantae; phylum Streptophyta; class Magnoliopsida; order Asparagales; family Amaryllidaceae; genus Agapanthus; species Agapanthus africanus. The sequence goes on along the minus strand of JASDDO010000012.1, from coordinate 457,290,287 downwards.
GACCTAATCCTAATAGAACTAGGTCTACTAAATATTGTTTGAGATTATTGTGCAGAATTTATCAAGGAAATCAAGTTGTTGAAAAAGACTTGTCTAATTAAGAATCAAAACTTGGAGACCAAGTCTGGAAGCAACCGAGAGAAGATTTCTGAATTCTGAAGGTGCCTAGGATTGCAACATGTCACAATCACAAAGCCCAAGAAAATTCATCAAGAGATCTCCACCTTTGGCCGCGGAACCGCGGACAAACCCCCCTGTTGGCCGCGGATCCGCGGCATTATAGAAGGATCACTTGCTAAAATTTTGGGGCATGATTCTCTGATATATTTTACCAACTTTTGAAGCAAAAGATTGTGGCTTTGGACTATAAAAGGGCACCGAGAGCCTCTTGGAAAAGTTATCAAGCCGAAGAGATCACGAAGTCCAAGACGGCTCACGCATCCAGGCTGATTATCAACTGTTAATCTACCTCCTTGGAAGAGATCGAGAAGAAAACTAGTCTTTGTAATCATTTTCTAAGGAATCAAAGTGTAGATTGTTCAAGTTGATTAATAAAGGTAGTTGTTTTATTTAATTTTTTTGCATTTTACATTATATTTTCCCTCTCTATCTTTTCATCTTCTTCTCCCAACATGCGCGAGTAATTCTCCGCTTGTTAGGGTTCGTAGGATTAGGGTAGGCTAATGGACGATGAACATCCCTAAACCCTTTTTAAGTCCTATAAAGTTTATGAACTTTATCAAAAGAATCATTAACATCCTAATCGGGCGCGCTAGGAATTCTTTGCTAGTTCCGACCGCGATTAGAGATTAGATTAATAATTGTTTTGGTAAAGGCTAGATATGAACGGAGTTCCGTGTCGAGATAAGGGTTAAGAGTGGGATTCCTTTTCCCTCCAGAAACCTTAATCTACATGCATCACCGTCGTTCTAGTTATAAATCTATTAAAGGATAAAAATGGTAACTTTTAATTAATCGTCCATAACTACTAAATCCTAACGAACCCTACAAGCCCTCTTATTATATTAACTACATTCCTAAAATAATCTAGATCTATATTTTTGCATTCTTGCTTAACGTAGATCTAGAAACCATTCATAAAATTCTTTATTCCTCCTCTCTTTTTCAACACATCTAAAGTAAGAGTAAAAGATTCAACGTTTCCCTGAGGACGACCCGTACTCATCTCGGTCTAGCTACACGTGACACCGTTATTGATTGCGGTTAACTACAAAACACACTTTTTCACACCAATCACATCACATGTCAACAACGTAAGTAAATATGCATATCCTTAATTTCGTTGTCGTATAACAACGAGAGTGGGGATACTGTCACATATTACACTTACGGTCGTAGAAAAGAAATAAAAACTACAATAATTAGAATCCGCATCTATAGACATCATAAACCCGGATTATCACATATTCCGAATTTCATACCTAATGCTATAAACCTTACATTTAAGCCTCGAATTGAAAACCCTTTTCAAAAATTAAGCCGAGTAATTCAACAAGATTTCTGATTAAAAGATTGAAAGCTCGTCGGGAACTTTAGTGGATGGCCGCACCCTCGAGGCCGTCAACAAAGTGGACTTGGGCGGAACACCGTAGCCACGAACACCCGAGTGGATTCTCTTGGCCATAGGGTTCTCCTATAGTCACTGGTCGGGGCAAAAGGACATGACACTCTACTAGTGTCTCCCGGCGAGTATTCGCGTATGATACGAGATTACGACGGAGTTTCGATCCAAATCCAAACTCCGTGGTAATCCATCATTTGAGACTAAAATGCGAGATTTACAAATCGACAACTAGTTTTCGTAAAACTAATCAATGTGGATTCCAAAAATTGTATCACATAACCAAAACAATATAGACGAGGTTAACATTTCGATCGATATTTCAAACAACAACAATTCACCGAGACCTCAACCACTTGAGCCTCATTAAAAATATCCAAAAAATCCAAAATGTGAAAATGAAGCAGCAGGAGAAAAATGGAGTTCTAACTCCACAAGTGCGCGGCGGAACCGCGGCCAAGACATGGTCTAGGCGGCGGTTCCATGACCACTTGGAGGTATTAGAAGCTCGTATTTCTTGTGCCTCCATAGAACAGCCTGCACGATTTTCTAAGCATTTTTAATCTTGAAAAATCGAATTTTGAAAAATTGGACAGAAACTTGCAAAAATCAGGTTTAAAACGTCGATCAAACACTTTAACTTCATATAAACTATTCATAAGCCTCTAGTTTGACTCTGATACCATGAAAGTATATCTTAGCACCTCTACTAGTTTTCTATGAAGATCAAGTATGCAATTTTAAAAAATCTAGAGGGCTAAATATACTAAACAAGAATCGAACTAGAGAATTAGGGTTTCAAAGTTAGCAAGCTAGATTCTAAACTAAGTGAAGAGAAACGACAACCTTTGTCCTTCACTTCAAATGCTCCGAGTAGTAGTCCTAGAACCCTTCTTTGATTCCACTTGAAGGATGGAACGAGCTTGCTCGAAGTCTTCGTCGTCGAAGATGAACCATCTCGAAACTTCTCACACTCATGCTCACACCTCACTAATCTATGAATTAGTTAAGAGAACAACCTATACTAATATGCTAGAGTAGTGTAAGTTGATGAAGTAGGGATTTTTCTTACAAAAAAAACCTTTCTTTTCTTTTACTCTTTTCTTTTTCTCAAGATAGAAAAAATGAGAGGAGATGAAGAAGATGGACTTGGAAGTGAGTGAATGAACCTTGGGGATAAGATGAGCTCAAGAATATGATGAATATGTGTGAATACAACAAAGAAAAGAGGATGAGTCATGGCTTCTCAATACTTTTCAAAGCAACCATAGAAATATGACTCATTCTTCTTTTCTTTAATTCACATATATAAATCATTATCTTGTCATCTATAACTCTAATGTGATTCTCACACATCCATATTCTATGTATCATCAACCATGATACAAATGAATATATATATATATTTATATATATATATATATCAAATTATTAAATCAACACTTGATTCAATAATCTGCTTATATCATATATAACCCGGCTAATATCAAATATATATATCAAATCATTAAATCAACACTTGATTCAATAATTCGGTTATATCAAATATAACCCGATTAATATAAAAAAACGCTAGATTAGAATACGGTATCATATACTCGTATTTAATCAAGCTCCCGCACATATCTCGATTCATACCCTACTTCGTTTCGCATAAGCTAAGAAACCTCTATGTGGGACTCTAAAGACTCATCAATACACTAGCAGTAGGTAATAATCATATTAGATACCCACAAGCCGTCAACGGTACTAGCTGGATGTAACGGCTACCCAGGTATTGTACGAATAGAAGATTAACAAGAAAACTTGTCCAAACTCCTGTAGAGCCTATAAGCAACACTTACCGAACAGTCCAGTCTCTTCATCTGATATGTCGCATATCAAGTCTCGGGGCGGAATCGTCAAACCCCAATAATTCGATAATTCATGCCGATGTTTTTCCTATAACCTTTCGAGAAACTACCGATAACACTTATCAGTAAATTTCATCAGCCCTGGCCAGGGACTTTTTGTTATAGCCAATCGAGCATAGCACAACATCAACTCCTAATACCGGGAGAGGCGAAACCCCTCCTATCTCTCACTGCCTCCATGTTACTCGGGACTGTACCCAAAAACAACCTGTTTGCATGACTCATTTGATCCGTGGTAGGGAGGAAATCAAAGCATGGTGGGAACCGCACAAGACACTATGACGATCTCGGGTCTACAGACTAACCTGTACAAGTGTTACCAGAGAACTGCTATCTGATAATAAATATGATACTATCTTGGAGTTCTCGGCCAGTTCGTTCGGTGTACTCATTCTCCAATGAGCACCTGTGTACAATCTTTGATGTCAAACACCAATAGCTGTGGAATCAACCATCGCCCCATACAGGGTCATGAAACATACACACTAGTCTACTCTAGAATATCGATGCCCTGTCTCGATACTCTCTCGATTAGGAACTGTTAAGGATATGCTTGTGGACTACTCAAGCCCCACTAGTATGATCTACATCATATTCCTGGTAGTCAAGGCAACATCCTAAGGGCTTTATCAACATGTATCATTGAGATAATAAACTAAAACAAATGCATATATTAAGATAAAGAGAAACAAGATAGCACACTATCATGTTGAGCAAGAAAGTCTTCTCTATATATATAGCAGGAAATTCATATATATATATATATATATAGGACTTTCTTGCTATATATATATATATATGATTTTCTTACTATATGTGTGTGTGTGTGTCCAAGCATCCACTATAATATACAATAATGGCATATAGGGCATACATATTCCTAACACCTCTTTCATTCTGGGGTTATGCGCTTGAGACAGAAACATACATATTGAATAGGGTTCCGACCAAATCCATGCCTACAATTCCATATCATGTATGATATGGGAAGATACTATTTCTTAAACATATTAAGATCTGGAGTTGTCCTGCTTATGCTAAGAAGAAGAATCCGGACAAGCTCGAGACATGATCAGCTTTGTGTAAGTTTGTGGGATATCCTAAGTATTCATATGAACATCTTTTCTACCACACGGAGGACAAAATATTTTTGTTTCTCAATATGCCATGTTTTTGGAAAATGAATTCTTTACAAAAGGAAAAGGTGGCAGTGCGGTAGAACTGGAAGAAATTCCAGAACCTCAAACTACAATTGAAGGATTGGTAGAACCAGAGAATTCAATAGAAACCGATGAACTTCAGACACTCTACAGATCTAGTATGATTCCTTGTCCGCCCGAGAGATGCTACAGTTTTCTTATAGACGGGGATTGAGAGGATTGTATCTTGGAAGAAGATGATCCTACTAGTTTCCAGCAGGCCATTACCAGTAGAGATTCTGAGAAATGGCTAGATGTTATGCGATCCAAAATAGCAATCCAAAATAGAGTCCATGTACACCAAAAAAGTTTGGACTTTGGATGTTGCTCCTCCAGGGGTAAACCCCGTTAGATGCAAGTGGATCTTCAACAAGAAGATTGGTGTAGATTGATAGATGGAAACCTATAAGGATAGAATTGTTGCAATAGTTTTTCGTCAAAGACCAGGTGTAAACTATGATGAAACCGTTTCTCCAGTGGCTATGTTCAAATGCATTCGGATCCTATTTGCCATTTCTGCCTTCCATGACTATGATATCTGGCAGATAGATATTAAAACGGTTTTTCTAAATGGAAGTTTAGAAGAGTACATTTATATGGATCATCCGGAGGGATTCATAGATAGTGGGAGTAGCGGGTGTTGGATATAGTGCCCTTAAGGCAATTATTGTAATTGTAGGCACGCGATTATGATAATTGAGGGAGGACCTATACAGGTACAACAATCTTACCCGAAATGACAGTATGCTATCTGGTTTGTCTTTATCATTGATGTGTACACGTTTTACTTGTTATTACGTGTCGCTAATATATAATGATGAAGCCTATATGATTCTTTTTTGACTACCAGCATTATGATGGCAATCATATATGTGAGAGCTGGGTGGTCTATAAGCACATCCTTAAATGTCCCTAGTCATGGGAGTATCGAGACTGGGCATCGATATTTCGAAGTAGAATAGTGTATACGTTTCGAGACCCCGATGAGGGGAGGTGGCCGGTCTCACAAGCTATTGGTGTTATGTCAACTAACATAGTATACAGGTGCTCACTGGAGGTGAGTACACTGGACGGACTCGCCAAAAACTTCTAGATAGTATTATATTTATCGTTAGATGGAAGTTCTTAAGTGGAATTTGTACAGGTTAGTATTTTGACCTGAGATCGTCATTTGTCTCGTGTGAGTTCCCAATGTACTTTGGTTATTACCCTACCATAGTTTAAAGGAGTCGTGAAAACAGGTTTTAGTTGGGTACAGTCCCGAACCAAATGGAGGCAGTGAGCGATTGTCGGGGATTCGCCTCTTTTGAAATTAGGAGTCGATGTCATGCTATGTTCGGTTGGCTATCACCCTAAAATCCGTGGCCACGGTATATGAGATTTACTGATATGAGTTCAGTAGTTTCTCGGTTGGTGATGAGATTGACTCCGACACGACTTATCGAGTTATTAGGGGTCTGACGTTTCTACTCTCTAGACCCGATATGCGATACTCTTAGACGAAGAGACCGAACTATACAAAGATTGTCACATTCAGGCTCAGTAGGGTTCGGACGGACTAGATTGTCAACCTCCCTTTCGACAAATACCTGGGCAGCCGTTAAGTACAGCTAGTACCGCTGACATGCTTGTGGTTTTGGGATTTATCCAGTAAATCATGGCCAGCATATTTTCAAGTCTTTAAATTCCCACACAGAGGGATTTCCCGGTTCAGGCGATATGATGTAGATGACTTATGTTGGTACATACAGGGTGTCCAATTAAATACGTGTATAGGCTACATGGACTTTAATTGGACGGTTGATAATACTAGCGGTTTAGGATTAAGCCGGATTATTAAATCAGGTTTTAATTTAATAATATATATATATATATATATTTTTAATATGTATATTCTAGTATTATTGTCCACAATTCATTTTCTCTCTCTTGGCTATTCGTATTTTTGTACGAATACGCGTATATGTATTTCTGTACGTATACCCAGTTGTATTCCGTATTTATACGTAATTTGTTCTAGAAGATGGACACTTCATTTCTTGATTTTCTTTTATAGAAAATCAAAAATGAGGTGGAGTATGAGGTGTAAAGAAGTATGGTAGAAAGTTATGGGTTGATTATTATATGATATATTTCATTTGGATACATTAATCTTCCATGGTTGCAAAAATCAAGCCATTCATTCTATGCTTGCTAGTTTTTCCTTCACACAAAAGACTAAGCCATTTTATCCATAGCTGCTTCTTCTTCACCTCCTCCTCCTTCTTCTTGGTAGCTCACTTGAGCTTAGAAAAGAGAGAAAAAGATAGTGAGAATATTCCTACATCCCCACTCTCCATTCGTAGCGAGCTTGGAGCGTCGGTCACTTCCCTAAGTGAAGTCAGAGCTTGGATCGGTTTCCCTCAGGTGGATCTTCTTCGGCAAAGGCAGTTGCTACTCAAGCTCGATCCGGACAGCGTACACGGAGCATGGAAGGGTCTTCCACGATTAGGTAGACACGCATCAAAGGTAGTATTCCGTATCTTTGCATGCTTGGTTTGCTAGTTTAGGAATTTGGATCGATTCTAGGTTCGGGGTTCTTTCGTGTTTGCTTGAAATTTTTGTTCGCCATCCATGCCTCCGCTGCGCCGTGGGCAGTTAGGAACCCTACAGTGGTATCAGAGCCTCCCAAACACCTTAAACTAGCTAGTTACGACATTAGAAATCGTGTTTTTCTGGACATCGAAAACTGTCGAAAAAACATTCCCGAAATTTTGAGTTTTAACAAGTTTGCACACCCCGCGGGCTCACGGTTTGAACCAAGAAGCCGTGGGGTGGTGCATGGGAACCCCGGGGAGACCCACGGGGGATCGAACGGCTAGACCCACTACCCAAGACCACCACAAGGTGGTCGTGGGGGTGTGGACCCAAAAATGCCCCTTCATGGGCAGTTTCGGGTCTGCCTCACCCTCTGGCCACCTCATGTGGCCCGGGGGTGGGGTACCCTTTCTAGACCCCCTGACTCGAAGTTAATTTCATGCTCTAACTCCCTGCGAAGGTTCGGACGCGTTTCGTTTTGATTAGGACTATCGAATTGGCTCAAAGCTCGACTTTTTTGGATGTTTACTGCACTTGGTTTTTGATCCTTGGTAAATTTGGGATGTGCGCTAATTGTGTTTTGGAATTCTAATGTCGTGACTTCTTTTGCGTGCATGGATGTGTTGTTAATGTTATCTAATTTCTATATGCTCAATTATACGGGGTTACACACTTGTTTCAGTTACTTATTTATGGTGATATATATCTTGATTATGGCTTAGTCAGATTGTCGTGTAGGATAGCCCCTCATGTGTTGCTTGTATAGTTTTGATTTATTTTGTTGTATTCATTTATTCGGGATGAGCTCCAACATGTGGCCACTGTTTACATATTATATATATTCTTTTATTGGGGCTCGACCAGGATGCGGTCGATGTCACCATTGTATATATTTCATTTCTGTATTGGGATTAACCCAGGAGAAGTGCTCGAGTAGCCGGGTTCTAGAGTGCAGCCGGTGTCCATCTTATGGAGTTTAGACCGGGCCGCCTCGCTCTAGAATTATTGGATTGCTCGCTGCACTTTTAGGGGTTTTAGGATTCGACCCATGGAGGGGTGCACAAGTTACCGGATTCTAGAAAGCGGCAGGTGATCGACTCATTTCATTGAGGGCGTGTTACCCAGTTTCTAAGAATGGAAAGTGGCTTGCCGCACTTGTAGGGGTCTAGGATTAACTATGTATGGGCTATCCACACGACCGAGGAACATCGCGTTTCATTTACGGCTCAGATAAAACGCGAGGCTCCAAGTTTATCCGCTTTTCCATATTTTTGTTCGCATGCCTGTGATGATTCTTATCTGCCTGTGATGACTATTATCTGCCTGCGATGTTGATATATATATATATATATATATATATATATATATATATTAAATTAGTAGATGCTTCTATATGTTTTGCATCCGCGGTAGCCCTATCCCCGCCCTGCCATAAGTTAAGTAACCTTACGGTGAAGACCCGGGACCCCGTGGCGAATGCGGATGGCATATAAAAGCATGTTATTTTGGTTGTTTCTGTTGTGGTTTAGAAACTAGATTTGATGGGACTGCATTATAGCTTTAATTCAAAGGAAAGCAAACCTATTTGTTATTGTCCGAACCAATTTTTAAAACTACTTGGTTTTCTTAAAAACAACTAGCATATTCTTTTGCTTTGTATAGAGGTATTCAGTTAGGAATATCCAGCACCTCATTCTATGAGGGACGAGCCTTGATCCCTTCACGAGGAATTCGCTCTTAAGCAAAGGTTTATGTTACCAGTTTTAAAATGCGGAGCCTGAACCACTTCAAAGCCACTCGAGTTCCTTTAACGATATCAAGTACATTACGTTAAAAGTTTTTTTCCTAAACCAGTCGTAGCCCTCTGTCGTTTTAGACAAGTCTCAACTAGTATTCATGCTATCTGTTTTGACCTCTGCCAAGGCATAGTGTGTAAGTCTACGGTAGCGCCCCGGCCGTCAACAGACGCCAAATGCGGAACAAAAAACTTTTTAGCTGGCGCTATCGCATACTATAACCCGGATATGCCATTAAAGCTAAACTAACAAACTACAATGTGGGTAGAAATGTTATATCGAACGATCCGAGTCTTTCGGTCTTCAACCATCATCCCACGCTTTGTTGCGGCTACTCCGATCTCCTGAATTTCCAGTCTTCTCGTCCAGGTGGCACCACGTCGACGGATCTTTAAACGGGCTCCCGCCTCTGAATCGAGGCAACTCGATCATCAAGTTTGCTAAAAGAGATGACCAAGATTGATGTAGAGAATGAGTAGAACACTTTGTCTCGTTACGTCCAAGGTTATGGACGAACGGTTAATGAAGTTGCCATTTGGAATCGGGTAAATGGAAATTGAGCTATATGAAATTTCGATGAACTAAACTATCATAATCTTTTCCAAAAAATTGAATCCATCATCTAAAACTTGAGGGGCCGGCCACAATATAAGGAGGAGGTGAGTGTGGGAGAGAGGAGGGGGTGACCTTAACAAATAACCTTATCATAACACTTAATGAAAAAGGATGACACACTTAAAACAATAAATGCAAATCCATGAATCATTAACCTAGTCACCATAACAACTCATTACTCATTAAATGCCTCATTAATGAACTAATGACTCACTAGCCAAGTCACCATCTAGAACCATGACTCACCCAAGAAAAGATAAATCCGTCTTTAACATTCGGTTAAAGACGGGTGATAGAAAACTGGAAACTGGCAACTTCCAAATGCGATCCCGAAACGAATTTCAGGATAACTCCGTAATAGTATAAACATACCCGCATTTGTATTATGACCGAATACAAATGCAACTGAGACAAAGATATTATATCTACACAGTATAATACTCAGATCCGGCTTAAACCAAAGCCCACCAGTATTATCTGCCCGAAATATGACACGTGCGAAAACGCACGTGCTTTTTCCGAACCTTGCCGTAAAAACATACGGCCTTTACAACGTTTCGCCTAAACTTGGGAAACTGTCTGTGGGGGAATCTAATGACTCATCAATACACTGGCTCTGGGTATAACCACTAGCACGTCAGAGGTACAAGCTGTACGTAACGGTTGCCTATGTATCGATTGGAAGGGAAGATGACGAGCGAACTCATCCAGAAACCCTACTGAGCCTGACAGTGACAATATCCGTACAGTCCGGTCCATTCGTCCATGAGTATCGCATATAGGGCCTAGGGGGGCGGTAAACATCAGACCCCCAATAGCTGTTTAAGTCGTGTCAGAGAGCGAAGCCCAGAACACCCTGAGATACTACTGGAATACCTACCAGTAAATCTCGATTACCCTGGCCAGGGATTTCGTGTAATGGTTCTCCTAAACACAGCGCAATCTCACCCCCAATACCGGGAGAGACGAATTCCCGACGATCTGCTCACTGCCTCCATGTGGCTCAGGACTATACCCAAAAAATACCTGTTTGCACGACTCCTTTGACCCGTGGTAGGGTATAAATCAAAGCACAGTGGGAACTCACACGAGACAAATGACGACCTCAGGTCGATGAACTAACCTGTACACATGTCACCAGGGAACTGCTATCTGACGATATGTATAATACCAACTCAGCATGTTCCCAGCGAGTCCAGTCTGGTGTACTCATAACTCAATGAGCACAAGTATACATCTTAGGTGAACAAACTGACACCAATGGCTTGTGAGACCGGCCACCGCCCCTCGTCGGGGTCTCGACTATATACACTAGTCTACACTGGAGTATCGATGCACTGTCTCGAAACTCCCACGACTAGGGACACTTTAAGGATGTGCTTATAGACCCCAGCTCTCACGTATATGATCGCCATCATACTGCCGGCAGTCAAGCAAGAATCTTATGGGCTATATTAACATGCAATAGTGAACTAAAGCATGTATACGATGATAAAGACAAACCAGATAGCATACTATCATCTCGAGCAAGACTTTCATATCGGTATAGGTCCTCCCTCAATCATTGCAATCACGTGCCTGCGATCGAATAATTGACTTAGAGGGCACTATATCCAACAATCTCCCACCTGCACTTAAGGCTATTATTGCGATGTCGCATACTCATAGCCTCAGTGAGTGGATCCGCCCTGATGTTTCTTTCTATGTCTCTCTTAATCTCAAGTTCGCGGAGAAAGCCATCTCCCGAATCGAGTAATAGGTGTCTTAGAATATGTCTGGATATCTATGGGACCTAGTTCATAAATGAACTCCAAATCCAAACTTCTTAGACAGTATTGATAACTGAACCTAATCAGTATCGCGCACCATGCCTCTCACAGTATCCTCTTGGACCACCTGTCCATGATACCGTCCCTCGTCAGAGGGAAAACTATAACTCTGACAATCATTCTGTCATCCAGGTCACTTTTGAAGCATGGAATGATAACCGTCCCCTGAAAGAGGCTGCCGTCATTAAATCCGTAGAACATGCACTTATGTTCTAAAACTGCTTCCTAATGTTTCTCCAGGATTGGATTAATATAAACTTATTGCATCTAGTGCAAAAACAACATCTGGTGTGGTACTTGACATCTCACGATTGACTCAATTGCCTAAGCAAGTGATCTGCCAATCATGCACATCCCTCTCCTTTTCAGTTTGTAAGACACCTTTAGAGAGGGTGGCTCCATCATCTGCAGGTACACCACCATGCCAGGAGTCATCTATTCTAAAATACCATTAGAATATTGTCAAAGTACCCAAATTGGGAAACTACCCAATTCTAGATCTAAAACCATAGATCTAGTAACCAGAATGTCTAATATTATATCCATGTCCTTTGTGGAGAAACAACTGTGTGACGACCAAAATACAACCGATCGTAATATAGGAATTTTACTTCCTACTTTGTGTATGTCATCCAAATACCAGGACATCACACCCTACTATCTTCTTAACAGATCCATCCCCTATTCTGATGAAGTCAAAGCCATGACTGTTACATCAAAATTAGATGATCTTATCTCCGCTATTTCTGCTCAAGCCTATAAATAGACATAAGCTACTTGCCCACTATGCTTCCGCTGCTCCTACTGACTACGACAACCCTCTGGCAGAATAATATATATACTTACACTTCTAAAGCTAGTTTAGAACGACGCTATACTTATCCTCCTGCCAGGTCTCATAGTCTGGAACAACAGTAGTGTCAAGTCTGGGTAAACAAGAACCTCCCTGTCACCGTCCTTGAGCGTACCGGAGTACCTCTCGGGTGTCTGAGGTTACCCACCATGTCTGCGGAGTGGCTATTGGAATGTCAAACCTGATTAAATATATAGGTCCTATTAAATTTTCCGTAATCGTTTGCGGTTTTGGAATCACTTCCAGTTCTACCATACTCCCATTTCTGTTTTATGAAAAAATCCATTTTATTAAAACTGTGGCGAGTCAAGAACAATATCACTATTGATCTTCCAGATGGTAGAAAATCAACCCTCGTCAAAGCCAGGGTCAACCCACAAACTGCCATTATAGAAACGTGCCTTGAGTTATCGAGTGTCTGGTTTTAAGCATAAGCTGGACAACTCCCCGTATCTTAACATCGTTATGATATGAACCATTCTATATATAATATAGAAATAGAGGCACTAATTTAACCGGAACCAGATTCTAATCATGCATCTGTCTCCAGTGCATATCAACTTAATGGTGAGAGACTAATCAGCATTACTCAAACTTAGGAATATATCCAATTATGAGTAACCTGAAAGAGAAACAAGTTTCTCAAAAACCATTACTATCAACTGAATACCATTCACAAGTATCTACATCTTCGATTTCTTTGAAGAATCCCGATACTTGCGACATCTGGTTCTCTACTTTATTCCTATACCCATAACTTCTCAAAACTTAGACATTGTATTTCTACGAAACACTTGTCTAAAAGCTAGAGAAGTTATAAGTAAACAGAACAGAGTACGAGGACCAACCCCTTTGTCCTGATGGACACTGGACAACTTACAATACTCTGTATAAGTCCGCTAAGTTGAATAACTCAAAACATATGCATTTTAGTTTGAAAACTGTATCCAGACAATTTCCTCAAATATCACCAATTACAACGAATTCCGATATAATGAGGATGATCACCTAATTCCCAATAACTTACTCCCACTCATCATCTGTAAAACCATACAGATGTGAGAAGCATACCTGGTAAATACATACCCTGGAGCAAGGGTTTAATTGGGAAATCAGTTTACAATTAACAATGCACAGTGTAACTGAAACATGAACAAGTTTCAAAGGGGTATCCTGGTATTCTTAGTAATCCCTCTTCCATAATTTAATTCATGACTTTAACCGTATTTTTCATTGCCATCTCTCCAAATCCCTTTATTTTATTTTTAGTCGTTACCTTCTGTACACCTTCGTTAGGCTAAATGGTTTTCTTCCTTCCCTACCGTTCGGCACCAGCCTATGGTTTGGAAGAAGACTATCCAGTAAGAATAATTGGTGTACTCTCCTAATCCTAGGAGTACACGCTACTTGAGAGAAGGTGATGATAAAAGACAACTTAATAAACCTTATTCCTATTTCTCCTGAACCAGAATCTATCCTCGAAAAAATGTCCTTCGAGTTCGTATATAACCATACGATGGATTTATCCAATGGAATTGGATGTTCGTAGTGATACGGGTTGTTCTGGAGAAATTAAAGGTGAAGTAGGAGTGGCGATGAAATACGTGGTTTGGTCGTGAATGTTAGTAGTCGCAATTTACTTTGCCCACTTTATAATCCCTTTATTTTGTCTTTAGTTATTACCTTCTGTACACCCTACTTAGGCTAATTGGTTTTCTTCATTCCCTACCTTTCGGCACCCGCCTATGGTTTGGAATAAGACTATCCAATAAGCGTAATGGGTGTACTCTCCTAAACTAAGGAGCCCTCGCAACCTGAGAGAAGGTGATAATAAAAGACAACTGAATAAACCAATTCTATTTCTCCTGAACCTGGATCCATCCTCGAAGAAGTCCCTTCGAGTTCGTATATAACCATACGATGGATCTATCCAATGGAAGTGGATGTCCGTAGTAATACGGGGTGTTCTGAGAAATACAAAGGGTAAAAGAAGGAGCGGCAATGACTTATGCAACTTTAGACAATCCAAAAGCCAGTATTTTAAGAAGGTTCGGTCAACTTGGTCACTGAGTTATAGTCTAGGGTCGGTCAAAGGTCGCTGCCAAAGAGAGAGAGAAAAGAAACACTCTGCGTGCACTCTAACCTTGGTCAGAATGGTTATCACTTTATCTAATCAGGAAACCTCTCTCTGTTATCTCAAATTCTCCTCCAAACCTTAAAGAAGAATTAGTCGGAATCACCCGAGGAGTAAACTAACTCATCAGTAGGAATCGAGATCAAACTCTCATCGCATGATAACGTGACGGTATCCACTCACGTTATCACACTCCAGAAGGTATGCACATGATTGGAAAGTTTCCTGTATGTTTGAAACTCCCGATGTAATTTTTATCCCATGCTCTTATGACCTTGACATAGGCCAACAAATCATAAGCCACATGTCAAGTTCTACCCGTCGTTGTCCTGATTAATTTAGGTCATCGTACATGCCCTTGACGTAGGCCAACAAGGCTGTACGTCTATCCTAAACTAATGCATCTATCTATACAACAAATGAATACCCAGCAGCTACCAAACACTATGCCTTGACATAGGCCAACAAACATAGCTTGAATACTACTGACCATCCATAAGAAATGACGGAGGATTATGGCTAGTTTTTGGCGAAAAACCTTTAACGTAATGAACTTGATCTCGTTGAAGGAACCTAATAGCTTTTTATAAAAAATATAGTGGCGAAAACCTTTTGCTAAAGAGGTCACCTCCGATGAAGGGATATCGGCTCTTTCCTCGTGGAATGAGGTGCAGGTTATTCTAACTGAATACCGCGATGCAAAGCAACTTGTAATCGACTATATTGAAGTTATTACCCTGACGTAAACTTCTTCCCAAGGGGTCACTCCCGGTGAAGGGATCTCGGCCCTTGCCTCATCGAATAAGGTGCAGGATATTCATAACCGAATACCTCGATGCAAACAAAAGGAAACGTCTTTGTAATAACTCCTTTTAAAATTTGTTCCAACAACATCAAATATAAGTTTGTTTTATCCTTGCATTGATTAGAATCAATGCAGTCCCATCAATTAATCACACCAGAAAAGAACGAAAATAAAATGTACGTATATGACATCCGCATTCGTCACTGGGTCCCGTCATCACCCGTTAGGTTACTTAACCAACGACAGAGCGGGGACTGGGCTAGCGCGGGTGCAAAACATATACAACATCTACTAGTATATATAAATATATAATAATCTCTCCAGGATGATAAATGCAACATTACAGAAAAGTAATAAGCATCACAGAACAATACAGATAATCTGGGATCCCCGGGTTTCACAGAGCCGCTACTGAAACCCGACGTTCCCCTGGTCGTGTGGATAGCCTGTGCAATGAAACCTAGACCCCTACGGGTGCGGCAAGTTACCCGCCAAAATGT
The DNA here is from genome assembly GCA_030015575.1 of Agapanthus africanus. Lineage (NCBI taxonomy): Eukaryota > Viridiplantae > Streptophyta > Magnoliopsida > Asparagales > Amaryllidaceae > Agapanthus > Agapanthus africanus. Next base: position 457,274,484 of record JASDDO010000012.1, on the reverse strand, counting down.
GAAGAGAGGCAGCCCCCTACAGCATAGTGAATGGACCACCCGGCACTTCACGGAATCCGGTAACTTGAGCACCCCTCCTTGGGTCAACCTGTACCCCCTACGAGCCAATTCTAAAGTGGGGCCCCTCTGCCTCTCAAAGCCATGAGTTACGGACCCGTTGCCCTCTAGAACCCGGCTATCTGTGCACTCCGTCGCGGGGTAAACCTAGTACAGAAAAGAAATATATATACAACGGGTATATCGACCTCATCCCGGTCGTGCCCCAAAAGAATATTATACAAACAGGCAGTGACGACAGTCCACATGTTGGAAACTCGCCCCGCAATATCTAATGTACAAATAAATCCAAATAGCACTACAATTGCACACTTCTATCCACTACGACAAATCCGCAACATCACAGCACAACACAGAACAGCAACGCGAATGTCATATTCGCAAATCCGTCTAAAAGAGCTATAGCAATTAAACGCAATTTACCGCTCAAATGACATTCCCGGTCGGAGATATAATGTAAATATTGTAAACTAACAAGTTTAAAATTTCGATCGACAAAACTTCCCGAAGTGGGCCCCACGTACATCTGGTGTACAGTAATAAAATCTGGGCCCAAAATAAATTTTCCAGAAACCACAATTCATTGTGTAGAAGACCCTGTGCAAATTTGGATCACTGTTCCTATAAAACGGCCGCGGATGCGCGGTCAAACCCTAGCTTTGACCGCGGATCCGCGGCATCACTGTAGGATCACGTGACCAAATTTGCACAGTTTGCTTCAAAAAGCCTGCTCTATTTTCTGACGTGCTCAAAATAATTTTTAGACCTGATTTAAAATCGATAGAAACTTTGAACAAGGAAATTGCAGTTTTCGAAAAACCGTTCGATCGATGTTTTAAACGCGTTAGCACAAGTTAGTAAAGCTTAATGGTGAGGCTCTGAAACCACTGTAAGTCTACGGTAGCGCCCCGGTCGTCAACAGACGCCAAATGCGGAACAAAAAACTTTTTAGCTGGCGCTATCGCATACTATAACCCGGATCTGCCATTAAAGCTAAACTAACAGACTACAAAGTGGGTAGAAATGTTATACCGAACGATCCGAGTCCTTCGGTCTTCAACCATCATCCCATGCTTTGTTGCGGCTGCTCCGATCTCCTGAATCTCCAGTCTTCTCGTCCAGGTGGCACCAAGTCGACGGATCTTTAAACGGGCACCCGCATCTGAACCGAGGCAACTCGATCATCAATTTTGCTAAAAGAGATGACCAAGATTGATGTAGATAATGAGTAGAACACTTTGTTTCTTTACGTCCAAGGCTATGGACGAACGGTTAATGAAGTTGCCTTTTGGAATCGGGTAAATGGAAATTGAGCTATATGAAATTTCCATGAACTAAACTATCATAATCTTTTCCAAAAAATTGAATCCATCATCTAAAACTTGAGGGGCCGGCCACAATATAAGGAGGAGGTGAGTGTAGGAGAGAGGAGGGGGTGACCTTAACAAATAGCCTTATTATAACACTTAATGAAAAAGGATGACACACTTAAAACAATAAATGCAAATCCATGAATCATTAACCTAGTCACCATAACAACTCATCACTCATTAAATGCTTCATTAATGAACTAATGACTCACTAGCCAAGTCACCATCTAGAACCATGACTCACCCAAGAAAAGATAAATCCGTCTTTAACCGAATGTTAAAAACGTGTGATAGAAAACTGGAAACTGGCAACTTCCAAAAGCGATCCCGAAACGAATTTCAGGATAACTCCGTAATAGTATAAACATACCCGCATTTGTACTACGACCGAATACAAATGCAACTGAGACAAAGATATTATATCTACACAGTATAATACTCGGATCCGGCTTAAACCAAAGCCCACCAGTATTATCTGCCCGAAATATGACACGTGCGAAAACGCACGTGCTTTTTCCGAACCTTGCCATAAAAACATACGGCCTCTACAACGTTTCGCCCGAACTTGGGAAACTGTCTGTGGGGGACTCTAATGACTCATCAATACACTGGCTTTGGGTATAACCACTAGCACGTCAGAGAAACAAGTTGTACGTAACGGTTGCCTATGTATCGATTGGAAGGGAAGATGACAAGCGAACTCATCCAGAAACCCTACTGGGCCTGACAGTGACAATATCCGTACAGTCCGGTCCATTCATCCATGAGTATCGAATATAGGGCCTAGGGGGCGAGTAAACGTCAGACCCCCAATAGCTGTATAAGTCGTGTCAGAGAGCGAAGCCCAGAACACCCTGAGATACTACTGGAATACCTACCAGTAAATCTCGATTACCCTGGCCAGGGATTTCGTGTAATGGTTCTCCTAAACACAGCGCGATCTCACCCCCAATACCGGGAGAGACGAATCCCCGACGATCTGCTCACTGCCTCCATGTGGCTCGGGACTGTACCAAAAAAATACCTGTTTGCACGACTCCTTTGACCCGTGGTAGGGTATAAATCAAAGCACAGTGGGAACTCACACGAGACAAATGATGACCTCAGGTCGATGAACTAACCTGCATACATGTCACCAGGGAACTGCTATCTGACGATATGTATAATACCAACTCAGCATGTTCCCAGCAAGTCCAGTCCGGTGTACTCATAACTCAATGAGCACCTGTATACATCTTAGGTGAACAAACTGACACCAATGGCTTGTGAGACCGGCCACCGCCCCTCGGCGGGGTCTCGACTGTATACACTAGTCTACACTGGAGTATCGATGCCCTGTCTCGAAACTCCCATGACTAGGGACACTTTAAAGATGTACTTATAGACCCCAGCTCTCACGTATATGATCGCCATCATACCGCCGGCAGTCAAGCAAGAATCCTATGGGCTATATTAACATGCAATAGTGAACTAAAGCATGTATACGATGATAAATACAAACCAGATAGCATACTATCATCTCGAGCAAGACTTTCATATCGGTATAGGTCCTCCATCAATCATTGCAATCACGTGCCTGCGATCGAATAATTGACTTAGAGGGCGTTATATCCAACATAGTGTTTGGTAGCTAGGGGATACTTGTCTGTAGCATAGGTAGATGCATTAATCTAGGACAGGCGTACAACTGTTTTGGCCTTCGTCAAGTGCTTGTACGAATGGGTCTAGATTAATCAGGACAATGACGGGTTGAACTTGACTTGCGACTTATAATGTTTTGACCTTCGTCAAGGTCATAAGTGCTTGGGGAAAAAACCACATCGGGAGTTTCAATATAAAGGAAATTTGCCTGGCATACGCATACGTTCTGGAGTGTGGTGACTTGAGTGGATTCCATCAGGTTATCACACGATGATTGTTGGGTCACGATTCCCACTGATGAGTAGGTATTACTCCTCGAGAGATTTTTCACTTCACAATTAGCTAATATATTAGGTGTCTAAAAAGTGTTAACGAGATTGCGCCTTTGCGGAAACGATGTTATTAATTGGATCCGTGCGAAAGCACGGGGGACCTCCCTCGGAGTACTAACACTGACCTGGCTAAACGATTAGCGAACTTATAATGTGTACATGATCCCGACTGGTTCTCCTTTTAGGATTTGAAGGAGAATTTGAGGAAACAGTGTGAGCCATCCTGATTAGATAAAGTGATAACCAATCTAATCTTGATAGAGTGCACGCTGAGTGTTTCTTTTCTCTCACTCTAGTACAGTGACCCATGACTTACCTAAAACTCATTAACCAAGTTAACTGAACCTTCTTACACACGTTGGTTTTGGATTGTCATGATTCACGACAAAATCACAAATATCCCTGCTACTCCTACTTTCCCTTTATAATTCTTCAGAACACTCCGTATCACTACGATGATCCATATTGCTTGGAAATGGCCGTCTTATAGTTACATACGAACTCGAAGAAATTATTTCAGTGGAGAATGGTCAATGGTTCTGGAGAATTTAGATTGTATTATCCGGTTGTCTCTTCTTTTTACCTTCTCTCATGTTGCGAGAGCACCTTGTATTAGGAAAGTACACCTATTACACTTATTGGATTGTCTTCTTCCAAACCTTAGGCAGGTGTCGAAAGGTAGGGAAAGAAGAAAACCGATTAGTATAAGTGTGGTGTACAAAAGCTAAGATGTAGAGACATATAAAGGGATTGAAGTGAGGGCAAAGGAAATTATAACTACTGTCATGAATCTGAATAGGGAAAGGGCATTACTAGGAATACCCGGCCACTCCCTATGTAACGACTCTGAATTTACTGTACGAAATTTTTTCAATTTAATATACAGAAAGGAGTTTACAACCCTGAGTATAATTTAAAAGTTAATTTTTGTTTAAGAACAGTAAGAAATAACTTGTAGCGCACTGGTAAAGCCTTGCACTGCTGTGATGTAGCCTCTGTGTTCGAATCCCATCAGACACATTATATTTTTTCTGATTTTTCTTTTAAACTTTTTGGAAACCCAAAAGTTTACACGTGCAATGCACATAAAAATGAAAAGTCTGAAGAAATAAACATGTGCAAAAGGGTATTAATACAGAGATGTACACGTGTCTTCAATCCACCGGCCCCATATACAAATCGACCGGCGGAAACATCATTTTGGCCGGCGGGGACGGGTGAACCATGGGCAACAAGCCTCGGGCTTTGCACACAAGTCTCTTGGCCTACCCCTAACTCCAATGCACTGTTTGATTACTCTACAATCAAATAAAGACCCCTCAATTTCCCATTTATCACCTTTTGAATGCATTTTAATTCATCTTTTTAATTCTAAAACCCTGATTCCAAACTATAAATAATACCCCATGCTCTAGCCCTTCCTCATTCTGAAAATTATAGCCAAAATTCTTAAAGTTTTCTAAGTACAAGAAGAGTACAAGTGGAGTTAGCAAGGAATCAAGTTCCGGCAAGGATCAAAGCAAGTTCCGACGACAACCCTTCTTACTCCTACTTTCTCTTCATCTTTCTATCTAGTAAGTCCCTCCCTATCCCTCTCTTTCTTCTTGAAAAGTTCTCTTTTTCAAAACATGCCAGTAAGTGGAGTTAATACCGACATTTTATTATAAACCTTAAAAAGTTCACTTTTTCTTACATATTTTTCATCCATATTCTTACACCATACTTGTAATAATATAACTAATGGTTAGAACAAACTTTCACTTAAAAATATCAAGAAACATAACTTTAGATAAACTTTTACATCAAAATACCATGAACTTCACATCTCTCTCTCTTTTAGTAGTTTTGTTAATCATACCTTTAGAAAACATCACGGGGTAATGACCTACCTCTCACATACACATATGGTTTCCATAGCACGATACTCTTTAAACGTATCTTTGCGGCGAATACAATATATTTCACTAAAATACCATCTATTATAAAAAACGGTTTTCCTTTGGAATTGTATTTTAAAATTTCTTTGCAAATAAACCTCTACAACCCTTTTTAGGGACTTACTATAGGATGGTGCGGATTATCACACATCCTTGGTCTAGTAAAGCGAGATGCAGACCTTCTCACGGAGCATTCGGTCTCGAAAGGGTTTTAATACGATTTTTAAAAAAAACACAATTTTCTACCTAATAATAAAATTAATTTTTAATAATTATATAAATATTACAAATCTATATATTTTTAAAATATAATAACCTTATTTTTTTTCAAATAAAAGAATTAAAAGTTTCATAAAAATACCATCAAGTTACTAACAAAAGTCAAGCTTTACAGTAAAATACCATGAACTATTCAAGTTAAGGTAATTATCACTAAAATACTTCAAGCCCTTAAAAGTAATATCCATGAAAAGCCTAAATAATATAAATAATTTCTCGAGATTATTTTGAACCTATATATTAAAAATATTTTTCATAAAACCACCTTGAGTTATATAAAATTATATTTAAGGACTTTAGTAAATATAGGTTTAAGCGGGATCAATTCTCTTAAGCCTCAGAGAGCCGGAGAAAGTGAGTGGTTACCTATTTAAGGTAGAAAAACTTAACGGTATTATCAATGGTAATTTTCTTGGAAAAAGACACAAATCATGTCGTCCATGTGCATCAGTTACCGATAACTCCTGAACCTAATTCAGGATCCAAATCAATTCTATGTGTCTAACTTAAGTCTAAGTCTAAATCAAACTTGAATTCAACTCAAACCATAATCCAATTCAAACATGAAACCAAACCCTAACATATATACTTGAACATGAACCTGATTATCAAACCTAAATACAAGACTTGACTTGACCGAACCATGGCTATAACTTGACATGACTATAAGATTATATTCTGAACCTGACTACTTGAACAACTTGTATCCATGGTCTCGGCAAGACATATAATCTATACAATACATTACGGGGTTAACGGGGTAGATTGGTACGGAATGTACTAAAAGTGGCATGAGATGATCACTAAAAGACACCTACATAAACTCTCATGCCGTTGTCCCGTGGGTTTTGACAGAGCCTTGTACTACACGTTACCATAGTCCACAGGAAAAGATGGACTTCTCTTGTATACACTAATACCTTCTGTACCAAGCTACAAACAACTACGCTAGAATAGCAATCATATACCTGTACACTTTAACAGTTCAATTCTCAATACTTGCTACATTCCTCTTTTTCTTTTGGGACTTACCGAGCGCTAGTTCACTGACGACATTCCTATCTTTTCTTTCTTTAGAATGTTCATCAGGAGGACCGGACTCTCTCGAGATCGAGCCTAGCCAGGAAGACCTAGACAAATTCACCGAGCAGCAGGACTTCTAGCTTTTCCTTGTACTTACTTTTCATTTCATATGCCACTGTTTAGGCATTGCTTTATATCATTGTACTTTCCTTTTCAAAGAAGTGTATTGTAAAGATGAATGTTAATAAAAGTTAATATTTCTTTCGAAAAAGCGAAATGCGAGGACAGGTACAAATAAAATATAAATAAATTGATAAAATATGTTCATATTATATCTCTTGTTATTTCTTGTGCATTTTATATATTGTTTATTTACGCTTAACGTATTTATTTCTGAGTAAATTGGTCGCGTGCCTGCCACGTATCCATCTTCGTACACTGGGAAGCGGTGCGTGACAGGTTATGTTGACGGCCCATACAGGTCAGTTCTGCATGGAATCCTAAGCAATATATCATAAGAATAATAAGAATCAGCAACTATACATTCTTTACATTTCAAATTCCTTGAATCTATCTTAACCTTTCTTTTTCTATCAAGGTCATGGATTCTCCGAACAACACAAGTACCAATGTCAATGGAAACACCCTACCACCTACTCTACCACCACCACCTACCGTTGCAGCTCCCATCAACAAGCAAACGGTATTGCTTGAGGTGATCAAGAGGCTCTTGAAAGGTCAACAGTAGCAGACTGCTATCCTCATGCACCGCCCATAGGTCGAGGCATGTGGGGTCAAGAAATTCCGAGCACCGCGCCCGAAACATTTCTCTGGGAAAGAGAGCCCACTAGAGGCAGAGGAATGAGCTAAGTCTATCAAAGATGATCTGGCGGCAGCACAAGTTCCAGATATTGCTTGAGTGAGAGTTATGAAGCTGCAACTAACAGATAATGCCAGAGTCTGGTGGAAGGCTGAAGAAAACCGACTCGCCCAACCGATTGAATGGAGGACATTTCGCGATATGTTCGATACAAAATACTTCCCTGAGACCACCCATTTCGACATGGAACAGCAGTTAATCCACTTAAAACAAGGCTCAATGTGGAGCAAATCCGTGGATGAATACGATGATGAGTTTACCATGCTTAGCAGGTAAGATATGTCTCAATATTCAATTTTCTGATATCACATACTACACTGCTAACACAAGGTCGTAACAGGTTCACGGCAAACCTCATTCCGACTTCTGCGATCCGGGCATGAAGATTTCAACAAGGCTTGGACCCGAAAATCCAAGCCGCACTAGATACAAGGGATTTCCCAACCTATGATCTCGCTCTGAAGGTTGCCCGATGCTATGAGGCAGTCATGAAGAAGAAGGGAAGACTTCAGTCTGCCGGTGTGAAACTCCCTACCACTCAGATGGCAGGAGGAGCCTCTTCCAGGAAAACTTTTGCACCCAGGATACCGAGAGTAATCTTTAACTGTCCCAGTCCAGACTTTTGCTTCTATTGCAAGAGGAATGGACACCTGGCGAAGGACTGCAGGCGTGCAAACGATCTGTGCTTAGTTTGTGGCACATTCACCCACGTCATTAGATCTTGTCTATATCATTTCAACCCAGCTCTAGCACCTAGACCCGCAATCACAGTTCCGCAGTGGCCATCTATTCAGTGTCGTGCACCTTGTCTTGCTTTACCTGCTCCACCTCCTCGTGGACCTCCTGCACAGCCTCCTTATAAATTCCATCAGGCACAGAGGAACATGCCTCAAGGGCAGAGAAACATGCCCCAGGGACAAAATAATGTGCCTCCAGTAAGGAGAATGTATCCCGACGTCAAGCTTTCACCATGACAATTGAGGAAGCCGGGGCCACTGGCCAAGTTATTATTGGTAATTCCCAATCCATTCATCTTTTCAAATCATTGTATATCTCTATATTTTTCCTATATCTAAAACCAACCTCACACAACTTAGGTACTATACTAGAAGCCACCCTTCCTGCACTAGCACTGTTCGACATTAGAGCGTCACACTGCTTCATGTCCCAACGATTTGTGGGAACACATGTGCTTCCCGTGAAGCCACTCATTTCAAGCTGGAATGTCAGTTCCGGGAATGTAGTATTGAAGGCAACTATGGGATTTGATTAATGTCCAGTTGTAGTTTGCGGACGAGAATTCTACGCGAATTTCAAAGTACTGGACATCCTAAACTTTGATGTTGTGTTGGAAATAGATTGGCTGGGAGTTTTCTATACTACGATTGACCAACGTCAAAGGAGGATAGTATTCGAGATACCATATCACCCAGTCTTCTAATTCAAGAGTGGAGATAGAACATTGGATCCAGGGAGATACCGTGCTAAACCGAAGAATGCAGAACTATTTTCTTTCCCGACGGTACCAAAATGTATAAGGATCTACAACAACATTATTGGTGGTATGTAATGAAGCGCGAAGTAGCCAGAAGCATAGTAAAGTGTTTGGTGTGTCAGCAAGTAAAGGCTGAACATCACAAGACTGCTGGTTTACTTCAACCGTTACCAATCCCAGAATGGAAATGGCAGCACGTTACCATAGACTTCGTGACTGCTCTTCCTCACAGCACGAAAAGTAACGACACAGTATGGGTTATTGTGGATCGACTCACCAAGTCGGCTCACTTTAGTCCCTTTTGAGTTGGCCAAACTACCGAGAAGTTAGCAAAGAAGTATATGGAGGAGATCGTGAGATTACATAGAGTATCGGTCTGCATCGTCTCCAATCGTGACACTAGATTCCGATCACAGTTTTGGCAGAGTCTGCAAGCTAGCTTGGGAATGAGTCTGAACTTCAACATGGCTTACTATCCACAAATGGACATACAGTCTGAGCGAACAATTTAGATTCCTGAAGACATGCTAAGAGCTTGTCTTTTAGACTTCTGAGGTTTGTGGGAAGATCACTGTTTACCGCCGAAAACCGGGAAGACAAACGTCTTGCCTGAATTTAGGGGCAGATGCTATTTGGATTTATCCGTCCACCTCTCCGAAGATGCCAATTTGATTTATGGCACCGCATATCGGAGGTTTGGATGGATGCAGCCGTTGTAGCAGACTTCGTCAGATTCCCCCTCGTTGGCGACGGTTTTTGATTGTGGGGACGCTCTTCCCTGCAGGCGTAAATCCCTGCAGTTAATTATGTTACCGTATCGCGGTAACCACTTTCTCCTGCTCTAGAAGGTCACTTCGTATCGTGTGTGTTTGTTTTATTTTCGGTTGTCCATAGATTGTATACGGAGACTAATTTTATGTTGTCGCCCGTAGGGCGTGGATTAGTCTAAATCCGTATATTCTTAGATTTAGGTTTGGGTTGATTTAAGGATCGTTAATCTTGTTTTAGATTAAGATCAACTTAAATATTTGTTGAGAATACGTTAGTCTAATTTTAGGCTAAGATCTAATCAATAGGATTTTGGGATCATTCAGACCCCATAAAAGAGCATTTGGGCTCTATTGCTTTAGTTTAAGGACGTTACGGTCCATCGTTAGTTTAAGGACATTGCGGTCCGTTGTAGTTTAAGGACGTTGCGGTTCGTATTGGGATGTGCTCATCGGTTCGGGAGTGCACCAAGAGTTGTTAGTTGTCGGGACCCTCCACCTCTCTGAAAACGTTGAAGAATTACAACGACATGTATTAGAGGTGTGGAGAGATGTACCCTTGAACCAAAATCCAAATTGAAGGGAGAGATCATGGTGGACCAAATAAGAATCATTAGTCATTTTTGGGAGACTAAGATTGATTTGGGGAGAGCATAAGAGGGCTCAATTGACTGGTGATCAAAAGAGTTTTGGCCTCGGGAGACTTGGCTAATTTGAGCTGAGGTTGGCCTCTCATAGTGTTAAACACTAATATTTGATCGGCGCTCTCGTGCTCCCACGTGAGGCTCTAAAGCAGTGTTAAACACTGGAATTTAGAATGCTCACGTGTGGCATATGAAGCGCCTGAGAATTGGGCATTGCTTCTTTAGGTTTATTCTCTTGTTCTTTTATAAGTGCTAAGCACTATTTGGGGTCACATGGGATCACGTGAGGCGCCCCAAAAATAGGAATTGTCTTTGATGTATTCCCTTTTTCCTTTCATAAGTTCTAAGCACTATTAGGGGGTCACGTGGGATCACATGAGGTGCCCCAAAAATGGGAATTGTCTTTGATTTATTCTCTTTTTCCTTTCATAAGTGCTAAGCACTATTAGGGGGTCATGTGGGATCATGTAACTCAATCTCAGTCATTCTTTTTTGTTCATCAAAGGTGCTCACGTGGGAACACATGATCTGTCGTTATAGCATTGAACACTAATATGTGTGGATATCTTGATCTGAGTTTTGAGAATTTCAAGTCCCTTATTTTTATAAGAATTAGATTCTTTTATAGGGTTGAACCCTAATTTTATCAGAGGAATTAAATTCCTATATCTTTTGGTAAGGATTAAATTCTTTTAACTTAGTACTTTCCCCTAAGTTTTGAATCTGCATGACAGAATCTCCCCAATGAGAATTTAATTCTCAACTTGTGGGGAGATCTACTTCTGCAGACCTCAACCAGAGGAAGAACTAAGTTCCTTTTAGAAGAGTTAAACTCTTGGAGTGGCGAAGAAGAGATAAAATAATCTCTATGTCTTTCTCCTTACCTGAGATTTCTTTTTCTAAAAGTGAGATCTTCTTCATCTTTTTTTTAGAATTCAATTCTCTTTTTTCTTTTTTTCAAAACTTACGGGGGGTCTCTTCTGTACAAGACTTGAAGTCTTGGGTCCTTTATTTAGTAGAAGCAGGTTTATTGATTTAGTTAAAGAAATCTCTCATTGAGAGATCTTAATTGATTTGGGGATTTTATCCACCGTTGGATTTTTGATCCAAAGACTTCTGTTTTACAGAAGATATCTTTCTTGTTTTTAACAAGAATAGGGAAATAATTCTCCATACGGATATTTTTTCTGTGGATAGGTGATTTTTTAATCACCATTAGATTTTTTAATCCAACGGTGCTCTGTTTTACAGAGAGTGATCTTTTTTGTTTAGAAAGATTTAAGGAAATATTTTCCAAACAGGGTTTTGTTCCCTTTATTTAGAATTTAATTCTATCAGCTCAGAAGGCGTTTAAGACCACTCACTTGCAGCACGTGACCCCTACTGAGTTAAACTCATTTGCTTATGTGCAACAGCCCAAAAAGGGCATCAGGTGCTGACATGTGAGCTTCTCTAGCCTGTTATTTGTTTTAAAAAGGCGCCTATATATTTTGTATATAGATGCTCACGTGCTTGCACGTGAGTCTCAATTTTAGCCTTAATTGTTAAGCGCAATGCCTACAATCTTTGTTCATAGGCGCATCATGTGTGGGCACGTGATGCTCCAATAGGGGAAATTTTTTTATTGCTTTTTCTTTCTTTCTTTTCCCTTTTTTTATAAGGGAACAAATGCCCCCACAACATTGTTCTCACGTGGCTTGCACGTGAGTGCAACGCTGTCACCCTTACAACCGTTGGATCTGTCTAGGTGAATGTGGAGATGAACCGTCCTTGTCACGTCTTATAAATGCAAGGCTTTTCGCCTCTAGGAAGCCCATGTTCCTTCATCTTCTTTCTTGGTCATTTTCTCTAGAATTTAATTCTCTTCTTCAGAGCTTAGTTCTCTGCCTCAAAAATCTTTCAGAGTTAAACTTTGCAAAACTTCCTTTTGGGTAAGGCTCTTGAAGGACCATTTTTTGGTTTTCTGCCCTGGATTTTAAATCCACCATCAGAGCTTAGATCTTTTCTTAAATCGGTTTCTCAAAGATCCCCATACATGATTTTCTATTGTAGGTTTTGAAGTCTTGAATGAATGGGGATTTTTAATCCTCCTTTTAGGGTTTTACCCTACCACCGATCTTTAAGAATCTTGGAATTTAATTCAGTTTTCTTTGCCCCCTTACCATGGGGTTTTTTCTGGAATTTAATTCTACATCTTAAAAGGAATTTAATTCCTCCCCAAAGAGCTTAGCTCTGAAATATCAAGAGGGCCCATCTGGAATTTCATTCCCTGGTGTGCTTGAGAATATTTTCATAGGGTTTTACCCTTATTTGCACAAATTTAGATTTGTTGGGTAGTTTAACATAACTTGTTTTCTCTATGAGGATGTCAAGAGTTGTTTAAACTCCCGTGTCTGTTTAATGAGAATTTTTTTGATTCTTACAATGATTGTCCTGTCTCATCATTGGTGAGCCACCATATTGATTTTGTGGCGTTCATTAGTTTTGTAATCAGTGGTCCCATGGAACAAACTTCTTGTCATTTCTCTCTATCATTATATATATATATATATATATATATATATATATATATATATATATATATGTTTCATTAATGGCCACCACTACAAATAAGGGTTGCCCCTACGGATTTACCCGTAGGGGCAAACCACTGCCCCTACGGATTTACCCGTAGGGGCAAACCACTGCCCCTACGGATATATCCGTAAGGATAATAAAATACCCTGTAGGTACAAACGCCGTAGTTGCAAGTTGAAACCCTGAACTTGCCCCTACGGAGTTCTGTGTAGGTCCCATTACCCCTCGGAGTAGGCCGTAGGGGCAAAAAAATTATTTTATTTACGTTTTTTTTAAATATATTACTTGTACCTACGGATGAATCCGTAGGGCCTAGTAATATCCCCTACGGATACATGCGTAGGTACATATCCGTAGGGGCAAAATTTCAGAAATCCTGATATTTTGCCCTTACGGATAACTCCGTAGGGGCACTCCCAACCCCCTGATACTGAGATCAGGGGGAAATATCAGTTAATTCTGATATTTTGCCCCTACGATTTAAGCCGTAGGGGCAACATGTGTACCTACGGATTAATCCTTAAGTACATATTATCTTTTTTATAAAAAAAAAGGGTTGTCTGATTTTTTTCTCGCCCTGTGCACAATAATATATACATCAATCAAATATAAAATTAATCATCACACAACATATATCGCAGTATTCATAATCACATCTCACGCATATAATATACAAAAGAAACCAAAAAACTGAATATGATATAAATATAAACCAATATCAATATCGTCCAAAATGTTTAAAAATGTAGTACAATATGTATCATATAAATAAATAAATGTTTCAAAAAATAAGAATAAAAAAGCTACCCTAGCTCGGTCCAGCTCCACCTCTGATAAACGCTAGAATCTGGCGCGCCTGCTCCTCGGTCAATAAACCATGCAATTCGGCGCGTGCGGGAGTCTGAGCAGGCTGTGGAGCTGGCGATGTGGTCTGCGCAGCCGCCGTCGAGGTAGTAGCTTGCGGAGCCACGACTGCGGGAGTCTGAGCGGGTGGTGGAGCTATAGGAGCTGTCTGCGGAACCGCAGCCGATATAGTGGCTTGTGGAGCCGCAGCCGAAGGAGATGCATATGGAGGCTCGGCCGATGTACCCTGTCGCGTCTGGACCTAACGTGTGTAATAAGCGTGTAAGAACTGTGTATTATTCGAATTCGTATCATTATCAAGTTATTTCGAAACCGCATTTGAATATCTAGTTTGGAAAACCGTAGTTTATTTTAATTAGATATGTATGTATGATTAATCAAACCTAAGTCTACAACCAAATAAGCTCAGGCTACATACTAATTATGGATATGTTGATATCTATAATATGACATGATGTTTTACTATAAAGTAGTATACATACCAGCATCTCCTTCAACTCCTGAATGGTGGCCCTCAAGCTCTCCAGTTCCTGCTGGACACGTCGCTCACTGGAGACGGAGGAAGTAACCGCCGGGGTGGAGTCCAACCTCATATGGGCCCTGCGAGGGCCCAGTCCCCGGCCTCTCTCCCAACCTCCGTGATGCCCTCCGTGTGCGGCGTCCAGGACTGGGGTCAGCAGCCTCGGATCACTCTGTCCGGTAAAATCGATCCCCGAGGCCTCGGCCTGCTCAACCACCCTCTCCTACACCCACATTAAGCAGTAAAGTATAAGTATAAAATTTAAATTTGAACCTTCCAAAACTAAAATTTCAAATATGGGTAGAATAAATATTAACACTTACGCAATACTCCTGGGTAGCGACGTCGGGACTGTTGGAGATAGTGCCCTCAGAGTCAATTATTGGATCACAGGCACGTGATTGCAATGATTGATGGAGGACCTATCCCGGTAGGACAGTCTTACTCAAGATGATAGTATGCTATCTGGTTTATCTTTATCATTGTGTACTGCTTTAGGTGACCTTACAGGTCACTATTGCACGTTGATAGAGCCCCTAGGATTCATGCTTGACTGCCAGCAGTATGAGGGCGATCATATACGTGGGAGCTGGTAGTCTATAAGCACATCCTTAAAAGGTCCCTAGTCGTGGGAGTTTCGAGACAGGGCATCGATACTCCAGAGTAGACTAGTGTATACAGTCGAGACCCCGACGAGGGGCGGTGGCTGGTCTCACAAGCCACTGGTGTCAGTTGGTTCACCTAAGATGTATACAGGTGCTCATTGGGTTATGAGTACACCGGACAGGACTCGCCGGGAACATGCTAGTTGGTCTTATACCTGACGTCAGATAGCAGTTCCCTGGTGACATGTGTACAGGTTAGTTCATCGACCTGGGGATCGTCATTTGTCTCGTGTGAGTTCCCACTATACTTTGATTGCTACCCTACCACGCTCAAAGGAGACGTGCAAACAGGTTTTAGTTGGGTACAGTCCCGAGCCACATGGAGGCAGTGAGCGGATCTTCAGGGGTTCGTCTCTCCCGGTATTGGGGGTGAGGTCGCGCTGTGTCTAGGAGAGCCATTACACGAAGCCCTCGGCCGAGGCAGGAGATTTACTGGTAGGTATTCCAGTAGTATCTCAGGGTGTTCTGGGCTACACTCCGACACGACTTGTACCGCTTTTGGGGGTCTGACTTTTACCAACCCCCTAGGCCCGCCATGCGATGCTCATAGACGAACGGACCGGACCGTACGGATATTGTCACTGACAAGCTCAGTAAGGTGTCAGGATGAGTTCGCTCATCGACGTCCCTTTTGGTCAATAGCTGGTGGCCCGTTACGTATTGGCTTATACCTCTGACGTGCTAGTGGTTAAATCCACAACCAAGGTGTTGACGAGTCTTTAGAGTCCCCCACATTCAGTTACTCAGCTTTCGGGCGAAACGTTGTAGAGGCCGTATGGAGATATGGCAAGGTCCGATCAGATACGTGCGGTATTGCACGGATCAGGATCGGACAGTTAGTACTAGAGGCCGTATGGATATATGGCAGGGTTCGATCAGATACGTGCGGTATTGCACGGATCAGGATCGAACGGATATTACTAGCCGGCTTTGGTTTAAGCCGGATCCTAGTATAGTACAGTGTAGATGTCGTCTCATTGCATTTGTATTTCGTTCGGAATACAGATGCGGGTGTGTATACACAGTATCAGGGTTTTCCTGTAATTTATTACGGGACCAGTTTTCTGGAGTTGCCAGTTTGCTTTCCGTTTCTTCCATTTTCATTTGTATCTTTCAATGGCCGAAGTTTGGTGGAGGAGGGCTTATTTGCAATTGTGCAAATAAGCAATTTGGAAGGGGGTCTTTTGCATATTGGTTGGATCATGATGGCTCACCATCACTTGACTTTCTTTGTGTCATGATGGCTTGACTATTTGATGTCATCATGCTTGAGATGATGGTTGTGGTGGAGTGTTGGCCTTTGATTGTCATCATGCTTGTTGATGATGAAGTGTGATGATTGTTGTTTGAGTGTTGGACTTTACTAGTGATCATTCCTTTGCATGATAGCCTTCTCTCTCTCTCCTTTTGGATTATGGTGTGGCCTCTCTCATATTTTTGAGACCCTCTCATTCACCCCCCCCCCCTTCACAAGATGCATGGCCGGCCACTCCCATTGGGGGCTGTCCAAATTTTTGAGTGTGGGCTTTTGCTTCATTTTGATGCCCCAAAATCCCCAAGTCCCTCTACATAGTTCTTGTATCATCCCTCCACCAAAATGGCACCTCCATCAACCCCATATGAGACATAGCCTCTACACTATATTCTACAGCAAACCTTGGGCACGTCGACTAGCCAGCTTCGTGCCCGAGTTGCCTCGGCATTGAGGTGGGAGCCCGTAAAAGATGTAGGCGATGTGGTGCACTTCCGGAGACGAGGTGGAGACAGAACATTCCGCGAGAGATCGGGACGATGACGAGAAGACCGGAGGACTCGGATCAGTCGGTATATCTCTCTTCCCCATCTTGTAGTTAGCTAGGACTAGTTAATGGTTCGATCCGGGTTTTAGTGCGCGGTGGTGCCGGTTTGCTAAGTTCGCAAAATTTAAAGTTTATCACCGCTTCCGTATTTTGGCCTCGGGATGGAGGCCGGGGCGCCGCCGTGCACTTACAGTGGTATCAGAGCCTCGCCATTAACATAGTCTAGCTTAGTTTAATGTGTTTACATTTCCGATCGACCAAAATTCCAAAAACCCGCGTTTTCACATACATCAGTTTTCTGTTGAATTTTTTCTTGCTCGAAAATTTTTTCAGGTTGTAGAAAAGTGATGTACTCGAAATTCTAAGAACACTGTAGAAATTCGATACAGAGACTCCACAGTGGGAGCGCGGAACCGCGGCCAAACACCCCTTTGGGCCGCGGTTCTGCCGCACTATGTTGAGATCACTGCATCAAATTTCTGCAGTTGCTCTCTGGGTTGTTTTTAGGGTTTTTTGGAATATTATATTTGGGCCCAGAATTTCTTGATGTGCTACAGTAGTACTAGGGGGCCCACTTGGTAAAATTTGATCGATCGGAATATTTTAAACACATTAGTTCACAGTATTTACATTATATCTGCGACCGTGAATGTCACTTGATCGGTAAATCCTGTCTAACTGCTATAGCCCGGTTAGACGGATTTGCGAACGTGACATTCACGTTGATGTTCTATGTATTGCTGTGATGTTGCGGATCGGTCGTGGGGGATAGCCTGGTTGCAATGCTAGTACAGTTTTTGTTGAATTATGTACATTTGATATTGCGGGGCGAGCGTCCGACATGTGGACTGCCGTCACTGCCTGATTGTATTATTATTTTGGGGCACGACCAGGTTGCGGTCGATGTACCCGTTGTATGTATATCTTACTTTCTGTACTAGGATTACCCCAAGGTGGGGTGCACGGATAGCCGGGTTCCAGAGGGCAACGGGCCCGCATCTCATGGCATTGAGACGGAGGGGGCTTCACTCTAGAATTGGCGGGCTATTCGCCGCACTCGTAAGGGGTACAGGTTGACCCAGGAGGGGTGCCCAAGTTACCGGATTCCGTGAAGTGCTGGGTGGTCCATTCACGGTACTGAAGGGGGCTGCCTCGCTTCAGGTTTTGGCGGGTGACTTGCCGCGCCCGTAGGGGTCTAGGATTTCATTGCACAGGCTATCCACACGACCAGGGGAACGTCGGTTTTCAGTAGTGGCTCTGTGAAACCCGGGGATCCCAGATATCTGTATTGTTCTGTGATGCTGTACATTTCTGTGATGTTGTATTTTATCACGCCTTGAGCGAAATATAATATATTGGTATATATATTAGTAGATGTTGTATATGTTTTACATCCGCGCTAGCCCAGTCCCCGCTCTGTCGTTAGTTAGCTAACCTAACGGGTAATGACAGGACCCAGTGGCGAATGCGGATGGCATATACGTACGTCATATTATTTTCGTTCTTTCTGGTGTGATCAATTGATGGGACTGCGTTGATTCGGATCAATGCAAGTTAAAAACAAACCTAATCTGATGTTGTTGGAACACTTTTCAAAAAGCTGTTATTGCAAGGACGTTCTCTTTTGTTTTGCATCGCGGTATTCAGTTGGAATACCTTGCTCCTCAGTCGACGAGGCAAGGGCCGAGATCCCTTCACCGGGAGTGACCCCATGGACAAAAGGTTTGCGTCAGGGCAATGACTTCACTATAGCCGATTACTTTTGCTTTGCATCGTGGTATTCAGTTGGAATATCCTGCACCTCATTCTACGGGGAAAGAGCCGAGATCCCTTCACCGGGAGTGACCTCTTTAGCAAAGATTTTCGTCACTATATTTTAAAAGCTATCCGTTCCTTCAACGATATCAAGTTCATTACGTTAAAGGTTTTCGCCAGAAACCATTCGTAGCCCTCCGTCGTTTCATATGGATAGTCAATAGTATTCAAGCTGTGTTTGTTGGCCAAAGTCAAGGCACAGTGTTTGGTAGCTGTTGGTTATTCATATGCAGCATAGATAGATGCGTTGGTTTGGAACAGTCGTACTGCCTTGTTGGCCAAAGTCAAGGGTAGGTACGGGTGGATTCAAAACAACCTGGAGAATGACGGGTAGAACTTGACATGTGACTTATGATTTGTTGGCCAAAGTAAAGGTCATAAGCGCATGGGGTAAAAATCACATCGGGAGTTTCAAAAGAACTGAAACTTGCCAGATATGCGCATACCATCTGGAGTGTGACACCGTGAGCGGATTCCGTCACGTTATTATGCGATGATAGTTGGATCCCGATTCCCACTGATGAGTTGGTATACTCCTCGGGTGATCCCGACTAATTCTTCTTTCAGGTTTGGAGGAGAATTTGACGGTACAGTGGGAGGTTTCCAGATTAGATAAATTGGTAACCATTCTGATCTAGGTTAGAGTGCACGCTGAGTGTTTCTTTTCTCTCTCTCTTTGGCAGCGACCATTGACCCGACCCTAAGACAATGACTCAGTGACCAAGTTGACCGAACCTTCTTAACACTGGCTTATGGATTGTCAGAGTTGCGAACCTCATTGCCACTCCTACTTTTACCCTTTTCTCCAAGACACCCCGTACTACTACGAACGTCCACTTCCATTGGACAAAACCATCGTATGGTTAGATACGAACTCGAAGGGATTTATTCGAGGATGGTTTCCGGTTCTGGAGAAAACGGATAGGACTATTCAGTTGTCTTTTCCTTTTACCTTCTCTCAGGTTGCGAGTACTCCTTGGTTTAGGAGTAGTACACCTATTACGCAAATTGGATAGTCTTCTTCCTAACCTTAGGCTGGTGCCGACCGGTAGGGAATGAAGAAAACCAATTAGCCTAACGATGGTGTACAGAAGGTATTGAGTTAAGACAAAGCAAGGGATTAGTAAGAGGGCAAAGTAAATTGCGACTGCTATTCACGACCAAACCAAGTATTCCTTCGCCAATCCTAAATCACCTTTGTATTTCTCCAGGACACTCCGTATCACTACGAAGATCCACAGTTTATTGGATACTCCATCGTATGGTTATATACGAACTCGAAAGGAACTTGTTCCAGTTCGGGGATGGATTCTGGTTCAGGAGAAATAGGAATAAGATTTATTCAGGTGTCTTTTATCTTCACCTTCTCTCGCATTGCGAGTGTTCCTAGGATTAGGACAGTACACCCATTATGCTTATTGGATAGTCTTCTTCCAAACCATAGGCTGGTGCCGAACGGTAGGGAAGGAAGAAAACCATTTGGTCTAAAGGGGTGTGCAGAACGTAATGACTAAAGACATATAAAGGGATTTGGAGAGGTGGCAAAGAATTATACGGTTACGGTCGTGAATCTGGAAGAGGCATTACTAGGAATACCGGGATACCCCATCGAAACATTTCAATGTTTCAGTTTCACTGTGTACTGTTAAAGGAAAACTGATTTCCCAGTTAGACACTTGCTCCAGGGTATGTATTTACCAGGTATGATTCTCACATCTGTATGGTTTTACAGATGATGAGTGGGAGTAAGTTGTTGGGAATTAGGTGATCGTCCTCATTATATCGGGATTCGTTGTAATCGGTGATATTTGAGGAAATCACCTGGGCTGTTTGCCGGTCGGCAAATATTTGGTTTTGAATATCCGCTGTTATGCACCAATTTCAAATCGATATATCTGTACGTCTATTTTCATAGAGTGAGATATACCTTTTGAAATTATTCAGTGACATTTACCTATATCAGTGGATGGTTAGGTAAGGAGCATTAAACAGCGGTGTAATTCTTCATAACCATAAATACAGTTTCCAACCTACGACACACAGTGAATGAGTTATCAGACTCAAGGGACTTATACAGAGTATTGTATGTTGTCCAGGGTCCATCAGGACAGAGGGGTTGGTTCTCGTACTATATTCGGTTTACTTATGACTTCTCTAGTTTTTAGACAGGTGTTTTCGTGGAAACACAGGGTCCGAATTTTGAGAAGTTATAGGTATTTGAATAAAGTAGAGAACCATGTGTAGAAAGTATCGGGATTCTTCAAAGTGATCGAAGATGTAGATACTTGTGTATGGTATTCAGTTGATAGTAATGACTAAGAGAACTTGCTTCTCTTTCAGGTTATTCATAATTGGAAGCATTCCTAAGTTGAGTAACGCTGATCGGCCTTTTTCCATTTAGTTGACATGCACTGGAGACAACTGCATGATTTGAATCTGGTTCAATTAAATCAGTGCCTCTGGTTCTATATGGGATATAGAACAGTTCATATCTTAACTATGTTAAGGTACGGGGAGTTGTCCGGCTTATGATTAAAACCAGACTCTGGATAACTCAAGGCACGTTTCTGTAATGGCTGTTTGTGGGTTGACCCAGGCTATGACGAGGGTTGACTTTCTACCATCTGGCAGATCAATAGAAATATTGTTCTAGACTCGCCACAGTTTTAATAAAAATGGATTTTTTCAGAAAACAGTAGTGGGAGTATGGTAGAACTGGAAGTGATTCCAGAACCACAAACGATTACTGAAGATTTCATAGGAACCTAAAGATTCAATCTGGTTTGACATTCCATTGGCCACTCCGCAGATAAGGTGGGTAACCTCAGGCACCCGAGAGGTACTCCGGTAACCTTAAGGACGGTGACAGGGAGGTTCTTGTTTACCCACAATTGCCATTGCTGTTGTTCCAGACTGTGAGACCCGGCGGGAGGATGATTATAGCGTCGTTCTAAACTAGTTTTAGAAGTGTACGTGTATATGACTCTGGCAGAGGGTTGTCGTAGTCACTGGGAGCAGCGGAAGCAGCGGAAGCATTGGTGGACAGTTGGCTTATGTCTATTTATAGACTAAAGCAGGTATAGCGGAGATAGATCATCAATTTCTGATGTGACAGTCATAGGTTTGACTTCGTCAGAATAGGGGATGGATCTGTTGAGAAGGTAGTAGGGTGTGATGTCCTGGTATTTGGATGACATACACAAAGTAGGAAGTGACATTCCTATACTACAATCGGTTATACTTTGGTCGTCACACAGTGGTTTCTCTATATGGGACTTGGACATTATATCAGACATACTGGTTACTAGATCTATGGTTTTAGATCTAGATTTGGGTGGTTTCCCAATCAGGGTACTTAGACAGCATTCTAAGAGTATTTAGAATGGACGACTCCTGGCATGGTAGTGTACCTGCAGGTGATGGAGTCACCCTCTCTAAAGGTGTCTTACAGACTAAAGGGGAGAGGGATGTGCATGATTGGCAGATCACTTGCTCAGGCAATTGATTCAATCATGAGATGTCAAGTACCACACCAGATGTTGTTCTTGTACTAGATGCAATAAGTTGACATTGATCCAATCCTGGAGAAACAGTCGGAAGCAGTTTTAGAACATAAGTGGATGTTCTAGGGATATGATAACGACAGCCTCATTCGGGAGACAGTTATCATTCCAGGCTTCCAAGGTGACATGGACGACAAGGAGGTTGTCGGGGTTATAGTTTTCCTTCTGACGAGGGGCAGTATTTTGGACAGGTGGTCCAAGGAAATACTGAGGGAGGCATGGCGCTGGATACTGATTAAGTTCAGTTGACGATACAGTCTAAGAAGTTTGGATTTGGAGTTCATTTATGAGCTTGGTCCCATCAGACATCCAGACACATTCTAAGACAGGTATTGCTCATTTCGGGAGATGGGTTTCTCCGCGAACTTGAGATATAGAGAGACATAGAAAGAGACATCAAAGCGGATCCACTCACTGAGGCTATTCCTCGAACGCAATAGTTTCGCAAACGGGTTTTGTGAGACTGACTAGTAGAGGAGTTGGATGTTCGGTATCACACGGGATATGAGTATGCGACATCGCAATAATTAGCCTTGAGTGCAAGTGGGAGATTGTTGGAGATAGTGCCCTCAGAGTCAATTATTGGATCACAGGCACGTGATTGCAATGATTGATGGAGGACCTATCCCGGTAGGACAGTCTTACTCAAGATGATAGTATGCTATCTTGTTTATCTTTATCATTGTGTACTGCTTTAGGTGACCTTACAGGTCACTATTGCAGGTTGATAGAGCCCCTAGGATTCATGCTTGACTGCCAGCAGTATGAGGGCGATCATATACGTGGGAGCTGGTAGTCTAAAAGCACATCCTTAAAAGGTCCCTAGTCGTGGGAGTTTCGAGACAGGGCATCGATACTCCAGAGTAGACTAGTGTATACAGTCGAGACCCCGACGAGGGGTGGTGGCTGGTCTCACAAGCCACTGGTGTCAGTTGGTTCACCTAAGATGTATACAGGTGCTCATTGGGTTATGAGTACACCGGACAGGACTCGCTGGGAACATGCTAGTTGGTCTTATACCTGACGTCAGATAGCAGTTCCCTGGTGACATGTGTACAGGTTAGTTCATCGACCTGGGGATCGTCATTTGTCTCGTGTGAGTTCCCACTGTACTTTGATTGCTACCCTACCACGCTCAAAGGAGACGTGCAAACAGGTTTTAGTTGGGTACAGTCCCGAGCCACATGGAGGCAGTGAGCGGATCTTTAGGGGTTCGTCTCTCCCGGTATTGGGGGTGAGGTCGCGCTGTGTCTAGGAGAGCCATTACACGAAGCCCTCGGCCGAGGCAGGAGATTTACTGGTAGGTATTCCAGTAGTATCTCAGGGTGTTCTGGGCTACACTCCGACACGACTTGTACCGCTTTTGGGGGTCTGACTTTTACCAACCCCCTAGGCCCGCCATGCGATGCTCATAGACGAACGGACCGGACTGTACGGATATTGTCACTGACAGGCTCAGTAGGGTGTCAGGATGAGTTCGCTCATCGACGTCCCTTTTGGTCAATAGCTGGTGGCCCGTTACGTATTGGCTTATACCTCTGACGTGCTAGTGGTTAAATCCACAACCAAGGTGTTGACGAGTCTTTAGAGTCCCCCACATTCAGTTACTCAGCTTTCGGGCGAAACGTTGTAGAGGCCGTATGGAGATATGGCAAGGTCCGATCAGATACGTGCGGTATTGCACGGATCAGGATCGGACAGTTAATACTAGAGGCCGTATGGATATATAGCAGGGTTCGATCAGATACGTGCGGTATTGCACGGATCAGGATCGAACGGATATTACTAGCCGGCTTTGGTTTAAGCCGGATCCTAGTATAGTACAGTGTAGATGTCGTCTCATTGCATTTGTATTTCGTTCGGAATACAGATGCGGGTGTGTATACACAGTATCAGGGTTTTCCTGTAATTTATTACGGGACCAGTTTTCTGGAGTTGCCAGTTTGCTTTCCGTTTCGGCCATTTTCATTTGTATCTTTCAATGGCCGAAGTTTGGTGGAAGAGGGCTTATTTGCATTTGTGCAAATAAGCAATTTGGAAGGGGGTCTTTTGCATATTGGTTGGATCATGATGGCTCACCATCACTTGACTTTCTTTGTGTCATGATGGCTTGACCATTTGATGTCATCATGCTTGAGATGATGGTTGTGGTGGAGTGTTGGCCTTTGATTGTCATCATGCTTGTTGATGATGAAGTGTGATGATTGTTGTTTGAGTGTTGGACTTTACTAGTGATCATTCCTTTGCATGATAGCCTTCTCTCTCTCTCCTTTTGGATTATGGTGTGGCCTCTCTCATATTTTTGAGACCCTCTCATTCACTCCCCCCCCCCCCTTCACAAGATGCATGGCCGGCCACTCCCATTGGGGGCTGTCCAAATTTTTGAGTGTGGGCTTTTGCTTCATTTTGATGCCCCAAAATCCCCAAGTCCCTCTACATAGTTCTTGTATCATCCCTCCACCAAAATGGCACCTCCATCAACCCCATATGAGACATAGCCTCTACACTATATTCTACAGCAAACCTTGGGCACGTCGACTAGCCAGCTTCGTGCCCGAGTTGCCTCGGCATTGAGGTGGGAGCCCGTAAAAGATGTAGGCGATGTGGTGCACTTCCGGCGACGAGGTGGAAACAGAACATTCCGCGAGAGATCGGGACGATGACGAGAAGACCGGAGGACTCGGATCAGTCGGTATATCTCTCTTCCCCATCTTGTAGTTAGCTAAGACTAGTTAATGGTTCGATCCGGGTTTTAGTGCGCGGTGGTGCCGGTTTGCTAAGTTCGCAAAATTTAAAGTTTATCACCGCTTCCGCATTTTGGCCTCGGGATGGAGGCCGGGGCGCCGCCGTGCACTTACAGGGACATCGAAGCTCGCCCGTGGCGGGATCTGTCGAGGTGTCGTGGACGGCAAGATATGAGGATAGCTCGCTCGGTGTACCACCTTGCGCCACGGTCTGAGTTGTCTGCAATATTAGAAAACAACTCTTAATATTAGATATATTAGAAAATAACTCTTAATATTGCGGAATATCACAAAGGTCGGTCTATTGTAATTTACCGATAACTCCATGGCTCGAGTAATATTCCTCGAGCCACCTATGTAAGTGGGGCGACCCCTCTTCGCCGACTTCCTGTTTTCTGTATTCTGAGAGGCATATTTCTGCACAATGCATTAACATTTAGTTTTCTAATTAAGGAACATAAAAAAATAAATTATATCCTAAACAATGAATTACATTTAAAATACATACCCGTTTGCATTGGGAGTCGAAATATTCGCACAATATAGGCCATGTCTCTATGTCGACTCTCGCAAACGCCGGAGTAGATAGGAGGTCCGCTCTCTCTGCCTCGGGGGTTGCCATCCACAGGGAGTAGCAGTCGGCCTTCAGCTCATTCCTGTTGTATCGGATCTTGGTCTGCATGTTCTTCATCAGGCCATTGTACAGAGCATGAAGGTCGAGCACCCTCCCAGGGTGATCAGGGTCGGGTACAGGCTGAAAATAGTAATCCGACTGAAAATACAAAAAAACATTGTTATTAGATTGCAAGTGTTAATAATAAATATATTGGATAAATCAAATGAAAATATATATTAATATGTACCCGAGCCTGATCAAAGAAGAGGGCGAATGAGCGCCGGTGCTGCTCGCCCCACTCAACGTGAAGTGGATAGTTCTTCATGAGCCGGCTCTCTTCCCCCATATACCGGCCGAACCTCTCGGCATGAGGACCGGTATAGTGATAGTCAAGGGTAAAAAAGATGGGTAATGCTGCCTCCCCCTAGCTCTGTCAGGCCTCAGCCTATGGGACTGATTCGGGCCTCGAGTCCCCCTCTGGGGATGGAGAGGCCCTGCGTCTGCAAGAAATATCAAGACAATCAATATTAAGACAAAGTTGTATTAAGAAATCAAGGTTAAACGAAAATTGAAGTGTGATATATACCTCCGGTGACTAAAGCACGAGCCTGGGCCCGGGCAGCAGCACGAGCGGGACGATAGTTCCTCCGGTGAGGAACAACCGAGGTCCCGGATGCGGACGCATCCCCTCCAACTAGAAAATAAACTTTGATGCTAAATTTCCATGAAGTTCATATTTATTCTATAGAGCATATGTAAAATGAATAAATATTTTATATTTATTCATACTAACCTGCAGACGATGCGGAGGGTATGGAAGTGGCAGGAGTGGCCCCTGCCTCAGATGTGGACGCACCACCTATAATTAGACAATTAAAAATAGATTATATAAGTAATTGCAAAAAGAATGTGTAGATCAATAATATAACGTTCTAAATCAATATGCATGCACTATAAGATATATAAACATACCCGCAGGTGCGGTGGTGTCACCACCTACAGCTAGACAATAATAAAAATTGCTAAGTAAGAGCAAAAGGAATGTGTGTATATTTATGATATAGCATTCTAAATCAATATACATGCACTATATGATATATAAACATACCAGGAGGAGCGGGAGTGGCCTCTGTCCCAGATGTGGACGCATCACCAACAACTAGACAATCAAACATTGACAATATAAGTAATTTTGACATAAACAGGCATGAATATCTGTAAT
The DNA here is from genome assembly GCA_030015575.1 of Agapanthus africanus. NCBI lineage: Eukaryota > Viridiplantae > Streptophyta > Magnoliopsida > Asparagales > Amaryllidaceae > Agapanthus > Agapanthus africanus. The sequence continues at coordinate 457,247,674 of JASDDO010000012.1, read as the reverse complement.
ATTACATTCAAAATGGATATGCGTGCAGTATACCTGGATGTGTGGCAAAATCCACATGGAAGGAGGCATCCGAAGGGGTCTACGATCTGGGTGCAAGACCGGCCCTCTGAAGCTCCCTACGGAGCTCTCCGGGAGGCAGAACCGCTCTGCCTCTGCCGCGGCTGGAGCTCCTGCCGCCCCTCGCTGCTACCGACATCGTCATCAAATCTAGATAAACGGTTCGTGGACGCATTAGACAATCATTAAAAGTATTGACTATATATGTATAGATCGTAAAATGTGAAGTAATAATATAACATTACTGATAACCTTTTTCGTTTCGTGGGCGCATTATACATATCTACTTGGATTTCATCGTCGATGTCATTTCTAACCCACGTAACTTCATGATCGGACGAAGACAACCCGTCCTTCGAAACAGACGGTCGGAGCACTCTAAGCCTTCTCTCTTCTTCGTCCTCATCGCTGTCCTCGAATTATGGGACATCGTAGACATCTCTGGGTTTCCATCGGTATACAACACTCCATCCCGGATGCTTCAAACACTGGAAGTAGTATACTTGGAACGCTTGGTTTGGAAAGATAAACGGATCTTCCTGACCGTAAAATCGAAGTGTGTTCACACTGGTCAATCCATATTAATCTTTCCAAGTCCCAAGATTGCTTCTCTACTTGTCCGTATCGGTTCGAGTATCGTACCAAGTACACTGGAATATATAAAAGGGTTATGATCGTCCGGGATAGTGGATGCCGAGTATACAATTTAAGTACCCATAATAAATCACACCGTCCGATCCTACCGTCGCAATCCCACTATTCTGAGTGGTTCTAGATGTTTTTATGTCCTTAACTTCGAATTTGTATCCAAGGACACCAAAACCTTTGTAATATGCAACCTCCATACTAGGAAATTGAGCTAAACATCTTGAATCACTCTCAAATGATGCAGACAAGTTCGGGTCGTGGATCTAACAAAACAAATTTTACGAAAAATACATAACGATACAAGTTTAGATTAAAACTGATAGCAATAAAATGTTATTTGAATAACTTACATGATCTGTGACCCAATCACAAAAATTATCCTAATGATATTTTTCCAATTGTTCTTCGTTGCAATCTGGATGCCCCTCACGTACCTTGTTAAAATGAATTCTGTTTTCGACAAATAATGGTGACATTAATATTATATCATTTCATACATACACAAACACAGATATAACAATTAATCCAAAAAAAACTTACTCTCTAATTTGTTCAAGACATGCGCAATTAAGCAAGATAAACCGGTATATCTTGTTGATAAACATAGTGTCTACCCTCTTATACTCGGCTTTACCATATGGCCCGTCTTGAATTCTTCGAGGCCGGTTAAGTCTTGTCTCAATGTTCTCGTCCAGATAGCGGGAACAAAATGTGGTTGCTTCATCAAGAAGATAACCTTGCATGATAGAACCCTCTGGTCGATTTTTATTGCGTATATACTTCTTAAGAGTGTAGAGGTACCTAATGAAAATATGTTGAATAAATAAATACGGGTACAGGATAACAATAAATTTATAAATTGCGCGAAACGAAAAATTACACGTACCTCTCGACGGGATACATCCATCGATATTGTACCGGTCCGGCTAACTTAGACTCAGTTGCAAGATGAACCGTCAGGTGTATTATGATACCGAAGAATTACGGTGGGAAAATACGCTCAAACTTGCAAAGTATCAACGCAATAGAATTTTCTAGTTTATCCAGCATCACAACCTCCAGTGTTTTAGTACACAACTCTCTGGAAAAAAAACATAGGTCGTTGATTATTAGACCAACCGATTCGTGGAGAGAAGTCCTGAGGGCTAATGGAAGAAGGTGCTCCACGATAACATGGTGATCATGACTTTTCATCCCATCGATCTTGCCCTTCACAATTTTTATTTTCTTGCTGAATGATCCTGAGAAACCTGTGGGAACTTTCAAATCATGCAACACCTGCAGAAATCTTTTCTTCTCCGGTTGTGACATATGATAAGCGGCATTGGAAAGTACAAACTTGCCCGGTTTACCCGCTACCGGTCTAGGGTGCAATTCACTTCTTATTCCCCACTCTTGTAGATCCATCCGAGCATTCAGGTTGTCTTTTGATTTCCCGTCTTTACAAAGAAGCAAGTTAAGTATCTGCTCTGATACTCCCTTCTCTATATGCATGATGTCCAGACAATGACGCACTAAATTTGTTGACCAGTACGGAAGCTCGAAGAAAATGCTTAACTTGTTCCAAAATGGTGGTTTGACATGTTTCGTCGGATCCATCCCGAAGGTCACCTTATTGTAACCATCCTATTTAGCAGTCATATCCTCTCCGGACAATGGGGATGGAGGTCCAAGAAGCTCCTGATGACCATCAAAGTGAACCGTGTCAAACCTATTGGGGTGGTATGGAGGCAGGAAACGTCGATGGCCGCAATAACAAACCTTCCTTCTAAAGTTCAAGAATTTCGATGTTGTGTGTTCATGGCAATGAGGACATGCTTTGTGAGCATGTACGGACCAACCTGATAGCATTCCATACGCAGGAAAATCATTAATTGTCCACATTAAAGCCGCACGCAGTATGAAGGTTGTATTTGTGTTTGCATCATATGTCTCTACACCATCAATGAACAAAGGTTTCAACTCCTCGATCAGAGGTCGGAGATAGACATCGATATTGTTCCCCGGTGAGTATGATCCGTCGATAAGAAGAGGCATCATAAAGTATGATTGGTCCATAGCCAACCAAGGCGACAGATTATAAATTATCATTATAACGGGCCATGTGCTGTGACTTCCATCCATATAGTTGAATGGGCAGAAGCCATCAGTAGCCAGTCTGAGCCGGACATTGTGAGGATCGCTACTGATTATTGCGTGCCTCCTATCGAAATCCTTCCATGCCGGTGAATCTCTTGGATGGCTCATTTTTCCATCTTCACTTGGAGGAGCACGGTGATGCCAAATCATTGCCTCGGCTGTTTTCTTGCACCTGAATAGCCTCTGTAGCCTCTGTGTTATGGGAAAGTATCGTGCTATCTTGACAGGTATATCAGGCTTCTTATCAGAATCTTTCGGCTTATACCTGGCCTCTCCGCATGTTGGACACTCTTTCAAATCTGAATTCTCTTTCCGGTACAACACGCAATTTTTAGGACAAGCTTGAATCTTCTCGCACTTTAGACCCAAATCAGACATCATCTTCTGATCTCCGTACCAGCTGTCGGGCCCGTTATTTCCCTGGGGCATAGAATCTTTCAAGAACGAAAGAAGCATTGTGAATGACTTGTTGCTCCATCCATTTAAGCACTTAATCTGGAAAAGTTGGACGAACCATGAGAGCGTGGAATACTTCGCATTCTCATAAATTGGTTTTCTAGCATCATTCATGAAATTTTCATATTTATCCGCACGCGGTCCTTGACCGGAAGGAATGTCATTTTCAGTACGAATAGATTCACCTAGGGCAGCCTCTACCATATCCTCCATTTCTTCTGATGGAAATAAATTACCGTTTTCTCCTTCTGCCGCATTACCGAATTCTTTTTCTCCTCCTGCCGCATTATCGTGTTCTCCTTCTTCTTCTGCCGCAGTACTGCATTCTTTTCCTTCCCCGTAATATTTCCAAGTTGTATAAAGTCTAGTAAACTCATGTTTTACAATATGAAGCTCTGCCAATTCTACCTTCTGCCAGTACTTATTGCCACATCTATCGCACAGACAGAGAATCTTCTCTATCATGATCTTATTATGTGCGCGTGCAAATTCAATGAAAGCAGCAACTCCTGCGACAAACTTAGGTTGCATACGTTGTTGCCAATCCACATACATCCAGTCCTTAACTTTGACGTACTCATGGGCCATGTTAGACTGTATAACATATAAATTGTAGGTTATGGTGACTATATTGAGAATTATAAGAACGAGATAGTTACTGACAAAGGAGAAAATCCGTGTATATGCTTTGTGTGTGCGTTTGTCGTTGAAAAGAATAAATTATCGAACGTATGTTAACCGATAGACGGGGACTAAGTGGCACTTTTAGTTTCATATATGAGTATCGATGAGAATATGAAGGTTTCATATTATCATCGAGCATCATATATTGGTTTTAACTTGAACATCTCGAATCACTCTCTAATTATGCGTTTGTTGTGTATTCTTGTTGTATGTGTGTGTTCCGGCTATCAAGGGTAGGCTTCTATCCCATTAAGAATGTATAGAGTGAACACCCATCACTTGTGCTTTCAACCGTTTCGAGTAAATTTCAGTAGCACCTCCCCGCTGTTCTCCGAGTACACTGTAATAGAATAGATAATCATTTCAAAGCTGTGAAACAACGTTGAAATGAACATCTAATCTATCTTTGTACATGGAGAACCAGCGAAAAGGTACCGACGAAATATCTCGAAACGGATGAAAACGCAAGTGAATGAAGGTGTTTGCTTTATACATTCTTAACTTTTCCACACGGGACAAAACTATCGGTTACCATACGATTGAATTTTCTCGTCGCGTAGACTATACGACGGTTGTTAGTATCGAGCTATACCGTCTGATATTTAACAACCTTCGTATAGTTCTATATCATGACGAACATCGCATGTATGTTAACCGATAGACGGAGACTAAGTGGCGCTTTTAGTTTCATATATAAGTATCGATGAGAATATGAAGGTTTCATATTATCATCGAGTATCATATATTGGTTTTAACTTGAACATCTCGAATCACTCTCTAATTATGCGTTTGTTGTGTATTCTTGTTGTATGTGTGTGTTCCGGCTGTCGGGGGTAGGCTTCTATCCCATTAAGAATGTATAGAGCGAACACCCATCACTTGTGCTTTCAACCGTTTCGAGTAAATTTCGGCAGCACCTCCCCGCTGTTCTTCGAGTACACTGTAATAGAATAGATAATCATTTCAAAGCTGTGAAACAACGTTGAAATGAACATCTAATCTATCTTTGTACACGGAGAACCAGCGGAAAGGTACCGACGAAATATCTCGAAACGGATGAAAACACAAGTTAATGAAGGCGTTTGCTTTATACATTCTTAACTTGTCCACACGGGACAAATCTATGGGTTACCATACGATTGAATTTTCTCGTCGCGTAGACTATACGACGGTTGTTAGTATCGAGCTATACCGTCCGATATTTAACAACCTTCGTATAGTTCTATGTCACGACGAACATCGCACGTATGTTAACCGATAGACGGGGACTAAGTGGCGCTTTTAGTTTCATATATGAGTATCGATGAGAATATGAAGGTTTCATATTATCATCGAGTATCATATATTGGTTTTAACTTGAACATCTTGAATCACTATCTAATTACGCATTTGTTGTGCATTCGTGTTGTATGTGTAACATGATTTTAAACCATTGAGATCAATATTTGAGAAATTTTATAAGTGGCCGTTAACATGATAACAATCATCTCTTCTTATCAGTCCATATCTGAATTCTAAAGATCAGTATATTTGCTATTAAAAGATCATGTTCAACTCTAAAGCAAGGGGAAAACAGAGGATTATAGATCTATCAAAGTCAAGCCATAAAGCTAATCACATATTTACAACATTGCAGATACATTAACGTAAAATATAGTTATGATGCTTCAAAAGAATCAATTATCAAGGATCTGGGAGAGGAGATGAACATACAGCTTCCCGTCAATAAGATCAACAGGACAGAGACAGATAAAATATAATATTAGAATGATGAACAAAATAATATGCTTGAAAGATGTTATATTTGCTGATTGAATATAAATGAATCCACCAATAAGATTATATACATGATAATATATGTAGAGGAATTCAGGCCATGAACACAAACCACCAACTATTTCATATGCTGGCTGAAAGAAACGGGCGAAAAGATTCATAGTTTTCCATAAACTACAAGCTGATTCTGCCATTACTAAGTACAAAACAAAATAGATTATAATTTAAAGGAGAAAGAAGAGCTTGAAGCAAAATCAGATCAAATTATATTGTCCTACATGGGTTGCTCGCCCAGACATTCGATAGCATACATGTCACAAGAAAAATAACAGAAATTTTTTTTCTTAAGCTTAAATACCCTCTAAATATGCCAAACAGCTTGCTTACAGTTCTACTGATACATTATTAAACATAAAGTCCCTGCAGACGCCAAATCTGGAACAACTATCACCTTATCATCGAATGTTACGTCCACAAAAGTGAAGGTAACAGAATAAATGCACCAGTACAAACTCGACCTCGAATTAGCCTAAAGCTTTGCTGGGATGGAACTAAATCAATAAGCAAAGCATATTTACACTACAAGCTTACACCTACTGCAAGGGATAAATAGGGCACTCTACAGTTCACATCTCACAGCCCAACCGAACCCTAGCCCCAGCCCCGGTCCAGCCCAGCCCCAGCCCCAGCCCAACCGAGCCCTAGACCCAGCCCCAGCCCCAGCCCCGCCCCAACCAAACCCTAGCCCCAGCCCAGCCCCAGCCCCAACTCCGGCCCCAACCCCAACCCCAACCCCAACCGAACCCCACAACCTAACCCTAACCCTAACCCTAACCGAACCCGATGTTGACGCCGACGCCGATGCCCTCACCCCTACCCGAACCTGGCCTGAACCCTAGACTACAACGTCAAAATTAAAAATTATTTGAGATTTACTTACAAACCGTGCGCGCGGTGGAGGAGACGGTAGAAATTGGTGGTCGACGACGATCGGCGAAGGTGGCGACGAGGCGCGGGAAGTCGACGAAGGTGTGGGGAAGACCGACGAAGATGGCGACGAGGCGTAAGCGCGGTGGCGACGAAGCGCGGGAACAGGCGACGAAAGGCGCGGGAGTGAGAGAGAGAAATTTTGGGAACGATGAATATAATTTTTCTGTGCTTTTTTTTATTAATAACCTATTTAGATGCCCCTACGGACATAATCGTAGGTCCACGGCTTGCGGCTCCGTAGGGCCAAACAAAAAATTAGAACGTAAGGTACCGTAGGGACAACGATTTGGACCTACGGAAAAATCCATAGGGGCAAGAAATATTTGCCTCTGCGGATTTCTGAGTCCGTAGGGGCAACCCCATATTTTAATAGTGGGCTTTCCTTTTCCTTATTTCAGGAACAATGGCTTCTCTTCCCTACTTTCCCTTTACTCGGTCAGACGCCGCTTTTCCGCAATCGCCGTCGGATGAGGAAGCTATGGCGATGATCAGGGCACATGACAGAGACCGTACTAGTCTACTCTTATGGGGAGTCTGGTATGGTCACATCATCTGGGGCTGCCGCAGCTTTACTTGTGAGGAGCCAACAGAGCCTCTCCGCCCAATATCACTGATGGAGCACCCACAGACCGCTTATGCGGTGGAGGCGGCTAATTGGACTCCTACAGGTCGGCTTGAGCCGTCAACAACCGGGATACCCAACCAGCCCTTGCCAACTATAGATATCTTGGGACGCCTCATCTGTCAAGATGAAGCCCAACCCTATGGACAAGTTTATAAGGTAGGGCTTACCCCTCGCCACCCAGCAGGCTATCATCCTTGGGCTCGATATGTTCTTTCCGCCCACCGTGCACGGTTGCAGAAGATTGGGCTATATCAAGCGGTATACGCGTCTCTTTTTCATTATCAGGCCCCTCACATCTGGTGGGTTAAAGCTTTTTTGAACCAATGGAATCTTCCCACCAATACCTTCTTGCTAGGGGATTGCGAGGTCTCTATTTCACTGGAAGATTTTCGTGAGATCTCTAGACTGCCGATCAGGGGAGAGCATTATGAAGAGTTGTTGCCTCTCGACGAGTACGTGTTTATGACCATGCTGGCTATGCTTGATGGTATGACGACTGAAAATGTTGTCCGCCATAAGTACCCCAGTCTCATCAAGGCTTTGGGTGATTTCGAGAAATTGTTCGTAAAGTCAGAGGAGCAGGGTGTCACTTTTGAGAGCTTCATCCGTGAATACGCTTTATCCAAAGAGGCTCCAAAGTTCGCGAACATTCACGACCCTTTTGGGTTTGGGCAGAATAAACTGCCAACCAAAGAGGAAGACTTTCCACGGTTTTATATTCCGATCTCGTCGGCCGTGTCCTTCGACGCGATTGCGGTACCTGGCATGGACGAAAAGACTCTTTGTCGGCTTCATCCGCCTTTGGCTCAGTTGGTTCGCCATTCCGACGCATCGACGCTTCATGAGAGCTTCTGTCTTCTACCCCGCTCATCGCATAGCTGAAAGGGCAAGATTAGCCGTCGGGATTTTCGGGACTTTTGGAACTATACCATGGATTAAGCGTTGCGGCCAATACTTCGACCCCAGGTGCAGACGTCGTGAATCTCTCTCTCCACTACTTCACGTCGTGGATCGAAATGCATGTACTGGGAGCATTTGCAGCACATCGGCGGCCAGATTTCTATGACTTCTATACCTTCCCATGGGTTATGAGGTTGGGGGATGCTTCTGCACCCGATCTGACTCATCTGGTGCCCTCCGCGTGTTGCTCAACCCATACTCAAACGAGGGAGGGATGGTGTTTAGTGACTGAGTCCTCTCTGCTCCTGCGGGGCCCGTTCAACAGCTATTCGATCTATCAAAAGGGGCAGCGCCATCGTTAAAGCCTAAAGAAATTATGCACATGTACTCAATTAGGCCGGGCTACTTAGTATTCCATCAGAATAACACGGCTCTTTTTATGCGGTACAATCCACACCGCTTTGCCCAGCAATTGGGTTATAACCAGGATGTCCCTTTCGAGGCGTTCTTAGTTGAGCACACTCCGTCTTTGGAAGTCACTCATGACGTCATCCATCATTTTATGCGGCTGAAAACCGGCTCCCGTTTTATGATCCCTGAATCCGACTACCTTCCAAGGTGTATGGGGTCTTTTATAGGTTGGTATCGTCATCGAGTCGTTCCTATCATTGCTGAGGAGAATCGGGTACTCTTCGAATGTAGAGCTTTAGCTCCGACCTAAGCCACTGGCGTTCTGTTGCGGCGCGAATATTGGTTCTCCCTCTATTTAGGGATAGCGGCGTGGTACTTATCCCTAAGGGCGCAGAGATAGAATCGACTCCTCGCACTGCTCGTATGCCGGTGCTCACCAGAGCCCAAGCAAAGGCCTCCAATGAAGCGCCAGCGTTAGTGCCATCAGTGGCGGCGTCATCAATGGCGGTGACATCCGCGGTGGTATCGCCAAAGTGGGGTACCGGAAGCGAGGTTGGTCAACGTCGCACCAAAGCGCCTAGGGGAAGGAAGCGTTCTTCAGTTAATGCTAGCACGAGCTCTAAGAGGATGAAGAGATCGGTCGCCGGCTTCCTTGACACTTTGCTTAATGTCACGTCCCGAAAGATGGAACATGACAGGCACTTGAACTACGAAACGTCTCAAGGCGTACGTAATCTAAGTAAGCCGAAAACCCAGAAATCCAAACCAAGAAAAGTAGTAGAGTGAAGGAAAACCAATTTAAAACAAGTAGTTTTAATAGTATAAGCCGAATTATGCGGTTTTTAGAACATCAAAATTTACTGAAAATTTCGGCAGAGTCTCCTTTGTAAAAACTGGCCCCCAAACGGGATACAACATGAATAGTATACGAAATCAATAAAAATGCATCCCCAAGCGGGAGCTAGCTCTTCGTCAATCGACAGTCACAACCACACAAGCAATATAATATACAACGCCAACGACGAGGATCAAAATTCAAAAGGAAACTCAAAACCACAAGAAAACCGCAGAAATATAACGCGCGACTCTAAGGTCGAAGGAATAACATCACTGGTCTCTATCTCAAAATAAATACATGTTTGGTTGATGGAACTTCTAGATACAACAGAATAATGATATACAAGATATATAATGGCGGTACGATACAAATAAACCCACCTACTAGAAATCACCCGAAGGAAACTATGCCCGCAAAGCCGTAATGAAACCTGTACGGCAAACCTGCAAGAAACTGGGGCACAACGGGGGTGAGTTGCCAACTCGTGAATAGAAAAACATCTACGAATAGAAATCGCATAAATAACGCAACCTAGGCCAATGATCATAATATATCCTCAATTATATATATAACATGCAACCTATAATAAGGCTAGGGTAAATATCTAACCCGAGTGTAATCTCATGTGCCCGTGTCAGTGCCTCAGGTAGCAATATATCATATGAATGAGGTATGAATGCATGAAAACAGAATACATGTAAATGAAGAACTGTTTTCATAATTTAGTGAGATTTCCTTGTATTTTTAAAATGAGGTATCATAATGAAATCAGCATAAAATAGTGCCTAGCATCGGCACAAAACGTAATCCCAATATCTCGATATCTCTGTATCACAGTCTCTGTACCTCAATATCTCGAAATCTCAATGTCTCAATCACAATATCTAGGGCGCCGTCAGTCCAGACCGGCCCCTACCATCCATCTCAAGACCACGACGGTATCCTCCGGATATCCGACGCGTCGGGTAAAATCACCGGTAGGTAGTGCTCCCCTGCCAAGCTCACATCATCATCATCACGCGCTTCTTGCCCCGGGGTACCTTACCGGGTCCACCATGTACCCGAAACGGTTCATCCGTCTCCTCGAATCGGGTCTCGAAATCCATCAGCAAACTCATGGTGGACGACTCATACATCATGGGAAAAACTGCACTTTTTATTTTAAAAGAGAGAAAAGGTTTATTTATGTTTTTGCGGTTTTCCTCCAAATCCAGAAAATCTCATGGAAATCCGAATCCAGAACCTCTATAACACGTAAAATAGTGAATATATGCATGGATTCAATGAATGCGGCATAACAATGAATAACAGTATGCATGAAGTAGCAGGTAATAACTACAATGTCTAAACTAACATATAAGGCAAGTACGCTATGTCAAGCAATAATATTTTCTAAGGTGTACGTGACATAGAAATTACCGATGAAGATGTGTGTGAGCCGGCAAGTAAGTGTACGTGGTACATACGCATCATCGGTAATGGTGCTGGTGTCCTAACAATATGATATCAACATTGCAATAAGAAATTATAACATAAGTATGCGATGCGAAGCGAACCACAATAATAAGTGGGAGCTGAATACTAGACGCAACTGTAACTAACCTGCATTAATCTAATATAAGTCCTACAAATGGTGCCTTTTGAAATAACACGAATCATGGGGTTTTGAAAATAGGGGCTACGGTGTTTTTATAAAAAGACACGTCTTTTGAAATATCCGTAGGATCCCTTGGGCTGTCTTTTAAAATACCAACGATTCGTTAGTTTTTGGAATAGGTAAGAATCGAATCTAATCTAACAACTAAACTAAACTAAAGGGCTAAGCTAACAAGCTGGACTACAGGTAAGGAATCCGCCTAACATCTGAGTCGATCCATATACATACCTGTATATATATTAGTCGGTGATCCCGCCTCAATAATATCATATCCGATACCATATCTACAATCAGACATCCCAAGTCAAGAGTGCGGATCAATCATCAAGATATAGCTCGTACGTAAATCCGTCGTACGGCATCCCCAGATCTGGGTACGGGTCAAAATCATATTCATCACACTATTCATCCGGTATCCTCTTTATCAAAGATCATAGTCTAAGGTACTGACCTATGTCTAATACAATACTAATATCATCAATATAGTCATGATCTGACTACTGATCGACAATCTCGTACAAACCGATATCATTAGCACATATCATCATCAAGGGGTATACATCGCCCAATACGGCCTAGTATCAATATCCTAGCATATCATATCTTATCTCACGATCACATGTCGACCATTTTATTTATAACACTATTCACCCGTATCGCCGCCCCAAGATCCGCTATAACACCAGGACATACCTCAAGTACGAATCCTGCCATATCACCGATATCACAACCACAAAACAAATCTCATCGACTCAGCTCAATCCCAAGTATCATCCTCAAATCCGTATGTGAACACATATTCCCATACCCATATGATCACATAACTATAAAGAATCCCATGAGCACATATAAATAGGAATGTATGCAAGTATGTATGTGTGTATGTGTAGTGCAACACTACCCTAGGGTTCGCAACACTAAAATAATCCAACACATCAATATCCATCCTAAACATCGTTATTAATCCCAAATAACATATAATAATTGTTGGTGTATATACGCATCCGTATACACCACCACAGACTGCGGGGGTGCTATACGCCATCCACCCGACTTCTCCCCGTAGATATAAATCTACTCACCTGGTCCTCGCTCGCCGGTGCCGATGTCGCCACGCGCTTGCTTGTCATCTCGAAGTCCACATGGGGTACCAACATATCATAACGCATCGTATCGCATTAAAATCCGACTCAAGACCAAAACGACTCACGAATCCCACATAGGTCAAAACCTATGGTTGCTCTCACAAACCAACCCAAAAACCCTCGACGTCGGCGTGCAAACGCCCGACCATCGAGAAAAATCCAAGTACACTCATTTGCACATTCACGAATACTAATTTAAATATAGAATATGTTAAAATTCACAAAAACCCCCAAATTCACTTTAGAAGCCATTTTTCCGAAAATCTAGCAAGCAAAAATTACCCGTTTTAGTACAAAACTCGACGTTTAAATGAATGTAGCGGCCAATATACTTATTAAATATCTTAAATAAGTCATATAAATCATTTCCATAATTTAATTTCACCAAACCATATATGTTCAAAAAAAACTAGTTTGCAAAAATACCGATTTTAACTCTTTTTAAAGCAAAATTCACAATTTAACAATTAAGCTTAGTTTTGCATGATCCAAAGTCATTAAACCACTCATTATAATATTAATAATGACATGAAACCATAATTATATCTTAATCTAAAGCATTTAACAATTTTCCAAAAACCCTAGTTAGCAAAATAACTTAATTAGGACATTTTATAAGTAATGGTTTGTAATTAACAACTAGATTAGCTTTCTACAAAACTTAATTAATCCACATCACTAAACCATGCACAATATATCACAACACAATTTCACAACAAAACCCTAATCTAAAGCTCCTCTTGAAAACCCACATCTTTAAATTAACCCATAATTAAACGTATAATTAGGCTAGACTAAAGTATTTAGCAACAATTTAAACAAAAGGCCAAGATTTATACCTCATGAACCATGAATGAAACTTGAGATCTAGACCTCCAATTTGAAATCCTTGCACCAAGATCCATGCTAAAGGAGATAAGGGAAAATGGGTAGGAGTCGGATTTGGATTTTAGCTTGATTTTTGAGGTATTTTGATGAATTTTTGATGCAAAATGAGAGAGGGAGAGAGAGGGGCTGTTGGTGGTGCAGGAAATGGGAGGGCTCGGCTGAAATTGAGGGAAGAGGAGAGAGAGTGAGGTGGGGAAAGATAACATCTAGTCAACCTAGTCAAAGTCCACTCTCATTTCTACATTTCCTCTATTCTTTTCTTTTGCAAAACAAGTGGGGACAAGAGAGGGGGGCTGCTGAATTCAGCCAAGGGGGAGGGAAAATGGGGGTGTGTGAGTGTGGGTATGGGTGTGGGGTGATGGAAAATGATAAATACTATACCCCAAACATCCATTTACACTTAAAAAAAGCCTTTTTTCTTCAATAATTTCTAAACCGTTTTGGCAAACGATTTCGTTTCAAAAATCACATGATAAAATTTTATTTAAAGTTTTATGATGCACAAAATTTGTTTCAACTCATTCCAATTTGTAATTTTCCCTAATTAAATATATTAGTGACGGCTTAAAATACTATTAAAATAATTAATTTCGGAAAAAATTTCAGAAAATTTGAAATTTCACCAGTGGGTCAATAAACACCAAATACTAGTAATTACATAGCTAGAATATGTATATTTAATTTTATAATAAAGATATTTATATTTTGACTTTTTTACAGAAAACCCCCTTATTTTACCGTTTTTTCGAAATTTCACCGAAACGATTTTCAAAACGTTACAATCTTCCCTCCTTAAAGAAATTCGGTCCCCGAATTTAAATTAAAACTTTCCCCAAATACTAAAATATTTCAGCCAAAACCATCAAATCGCCGGGGCTCCGAAATCATAAATACATAAAACAAATCGTAGCGCAACGCATGCGCATGAAAAATGAGCATATAACTCAAATCAGAACTCCGTCAAGCATCCCGCAATCATCGGAGTCATGAGGAAGACATCAATACCAAATCCAAAGCAAAACCAATATGATATAACTCGAAACTATACATGTAAAATATATTCAGGTACTGTCCTCTGACTAGTCCTGCTCAGTACGAAAACACATAGCAATATCATAAAAACGTACTGCTCTATAAGAAAAATCAATCCCAAAATACGCGTATGCATACTACGTGTGTCTTGTGCGCACGGAAATCAAAATCCAAATATGTGCCATACATATGCACAGAAACAACATCTAAGTGCATCGGGTGTGCACGAAACATCTGTCGTAGGCAACATGTGTGCCTGACAGCAAAATCAGGTGCATCTGACATGCACGAAAAATATCAATTTAGTGAATCTGGTGTGCACCAAAATCACACTTCAAAACATGCGCCCAACATGCGGGAAAATTCAAATCAGGTGCATCCATCGTGCACGAACAAATATCGAACATCACCATCGAAATCAAAGTCCAATGCATCTAAGTGCACAAAAAGCGTATCACTGCACTGCAAGCATATATAAACTATACAGAGTGCAGGAACCAAATCGTGTGCGTGCATATGCACAAAATCAACTCAAATGTCTAAAACCATAAAATCACAAACATGTGAAACCCAAGAACGAAAACGATATCAAGTGCAACACTGTGCAAAGATCGTAAATCCTCAATCATCAAAATCAAATCATTCGAATAAATCACCCAAAACATCGAAATCAATAATGGCGGAATAGTACCGCTCAAGCGCATCCTCTAAGAATCTCAGGCCAACTGTCGCGGTCACTAGTGGGACGTCTCGTCGATGGTCATGAACTCTGGCCTGCTGGTGTGCGTAACAATGACCACTCCTGGGTCAAGGTCTTCACTGTGAATTACCAATCTCTCGGTCCATCGGCTCATCGGCCCTGTCAGGTGTGCTAACGGGGATGATCCCGTTCTGGCACGTCTCTTGTCATCTCCCTGTCAATCATCACGTCCACTCGTAAGACAGCATATCACTGGCGTCGGCCTCTGGCTCTCTGAATGTACGTGACACATCTGATCCTGGGTGCAAGTATCATTGCAGCAGTGTCCTGGAAGGAATCCTGCTCATGGTCTCTTCCATGCCTCGTCTCTGCCAACTGTCCGGAAGTCATCGTCCTTTCTTATATCTGCATCTTGCTCCGGAACGGCTACATACCCATCGCGACTCCATCTGGAAGGTATATCCAGTACTCTGCCTCGGCATGGGCATCGCATCTCTGATGTCGGCGGAGGGGAACGTCATCATATCCAGATCTTATACGAACCTCTTACTCCATTTTTCTTTAATGTCGACTGCTTCAGACTCGTCTCGTCATGGCTGCATGGACTGAGCTCCAACGGCTATCCTCGTATTGAGAGTCTCCTAAGAAATGCATCTCACCACCTAGCATCCGAATTAAGTCGAGCCATCCGATCGAGTCGTCAAAACCTCATAATCCCCCAAGAGCTCAACCTCTTGGGCACAGTTTAATAGTATCGAGTACATACCACAGTATCGGTGGTCCAGCCGTAGAAGGGCAAACCCAAGCCTCACTAATGGCGCCGTGGAACTGCCGCAAACCCGAAGGTTCAAAGGCTTTCACGCGGTCATTATGTCGAGTTAGGGTTTCATTCTTCTAGAGGGACCATAGAATTGCCTGCATGTCTTTCCGACTACTTTAAACTTGGAATAATAGGTTTCTGACATTCGATCGTCTCTGTCGACTCTCAACGTCTCCGTGTGAAGTCGTCTCTAGCTGGAATCAATCTATCTGATGACCTTGCATCGGGGTAGCGAACGAACCACATGTCCTAGTCATTCATCCTCGGTGACTAGCGACCTTCTATCATCTCTTAGTACAACTCGTACTGCAATAGCTCCAACATCTGGGGCGATATCTCGTCGTTCGCAGCAATAACGGGCTCACTCGTCTGCACGCTGAACCGTGCCTCAATCATCATGAATAGGCAATATATCAACGGTCATCAAAATCTGGCTGGCCTCTATCAGCGGCTCAATCCTCTAGTGCAAATCGACACGTCCGAGTAACCTCATAAAGGCGATCCGCCAAACGCTCGTGGCGCGGAAACACAGTAAAAAGACACATCTCCGCAATCGTGTGTCGCCGGAATTTCGTCCTGGTCAGTCCTCGTTCGTGACGAGCTCGTGCTGACCACAACTCTAGCTGTAGCTCTCCCTGCCCGTAATCGTGGCAGCAAAACCATAACTGGTACTGATGAGGCTAGATCGGAATGAATATAATACTGAGCAAAGAAATGTACATCCTAAGGCTTCATAAGTGGAGTAGCGTATCGTAAGAATGCCGCGGAACATACGCACGGTACGTCACTCTACTTTAGTCACCTATTCCATCAACAAAGGGTCATCCTACGCTCCGAAGGTAAAACCTAACGCTCTGATACCAACTTTGTCACGTCCCGAAAGATGGAACATGACCGGCACTTAAACTACGAAACGTCTCGAGGCGTACGTAATCTAAGTAAGCCGAAAACCCAGAAATCCAAACCAAGAAAAGTAGTGGAGTGAAGGAAAACCAATTTAAAACAAGTAGTTTTAATAGCATAAGCCGAATTATGCGGTTTTTAAGAACATCAAAATTTACTGAAAATTTCGGCAGAGTCTCCTTTGTAAAAACTGGCCCCCAAACGGGATACAACATGAATAGTATACGAAATCAATAAAAAGGCATCCCCAAGCGAGAGCTAGCTCTTCTTCAATCGACGGTCACAACCACACAAGCAATATAATATACAACGCCAACGACGAGGATCAAAATTCAAAAGGAAACTCAAAACCACAAGAAAACCGCAGAAATATAACGCGCGACTCTAAGGTCGAAGGAATAACATCACTGGTCTCTATCTCAAAATAAATACATGTTTGGTTGATGGAACTTCTAGATACAACAGAATAATGATATACAAGATATATAATGGGGGTACGATACAAGTAAACCCACCTACTAGCAAATCACCCGAAGGAAACTATGCCCGCAAAGCCGTAATGAAACCTGTACGGCAAACCTGCAAGAAACTGGGGCACAACGGGGGTGAGTTGCCAACTCGTGAATAGAAAAACATCTACGAATAGAAATCGCATAAATAACGCAACCTAGGTCAATGATCATAAAATATCCTCAATTATACATATAACATGCAACCTATAACAAGGCTAGGGTAAATATCTAACCCGAGTGTAATCTCATGTGCCCGTGTCAGTGCCTCAGGTAGCAATATATCATATGAATGAGGTATGATTGCATGAAAACAGAATACATGTAAATGAAGAACTTTTTTCTTAATTTAGTGAGATTTCCTTGTATTTTTAAAATGAGGTATCATAATGAAATCAGCATAAAACAGTGCCTAGCATCGGCACAAAACGTAATCCCAATATCTCAATATCTCTGTATCACAGTCTCTGTACCTCAATATCTCGAAATCTCAATGTCTCAATCACAATATTTAGGGCGCCGTCAGTCCAGACCGGCCCCTACCATCCATCTCAAGACCACGACGGTATCCTCCGGATATCCGACGCGTCGGGTAAAATCACCGATAGGTAGTGCTCCCCTGCCAGGCTCACATCGTCATCATCACGCGCTTCTTGCCCCGGGTACCTTACCGGGTCCACCATGTACCCGAAACGGTTCATCCGTCTCCTCGAATCGGGTCTCGAAATCCATCAGCAAACTCATGGTGGACGACTCATACATCATGGGAAAAACCGCACTTTTTAATTTAAAAGAGAGAAAAGGTTTATTTATGTTTTTGCGGTTTTCCTCCAAATCCAGAAAATCTCATGGAAATCCGAATCCAAAACCTCTATAACACGTAAAATAGTGAATATATGCATGAGAATCCATGAATGCGGCATAACAATGAATAACAGTATGCATGAAGTAGCAGGTAATAACTACAATGTCTAAACTAACATATAAGGCAAGTACGCTATGTCAAGCAATAATATTTTCTAAGGTGTACGTGACATGGCAATTACCGATGAAGATGTTTGTGAGCCGGCAAGTAAGTGTATGTGGTACATACGCATCATCGGTAATGGTGCTGGTGTCCTAACAATATGATATCAACATTGCAATAAGAAATTATAACATAAGTATGCGATGCGAAGCGAACCACAATAATAAGCGGGAGCTGAATACTAGACGCAACTGTAACTAACCTGCATTAATCTAATATAAGTCCTACAAATGGTGCCTTTTGAAATAACACGAATCATGGGGTTTTGAAAATAGGGGCTACGGTGTTTTTATGAAAAAGTACGTCTTTTGAAATATCCGTAGGATCCCTTGGGCTGTCTTTTAAAATACCCACGATTCGTTAGTTTTTGGAATAGGTAAGAATCGAATCTAATCTAACAACTAAACTAAACTAAAAGGCTAAGCTAACAAGCTGGACTACAGGTAAGGAATCCGCCTAACATCTGAGTCGATCCATATACATACCTGTATATATATTAGTCGGTGATCCCGCCTCAATAATATCATATCCGATACCATATCTACAATCAGACATCCCAAGTCAAGAGTGCGGATCAATCATCAAGATATAGCTCGTACGTAAATCCGTCGTACGGCATCCCCAGATCTGGGTACGGGTCAAAATCATATTCATCACACTATTCATCCGGTATCCTCTTTATCAAAGATCATAGTCTAAGGTACTGACCTATGTCTAATACAATACTAATATCATCAATATAGTCATGATCTGACTACTGATCGACAATCTCGTACAAACCGATATCATTAGCACATATCATCATCAAGGGGTATACATCGCCCAATACGGCCTAGTATCAATATCCTAGCATATCATATCTTATCTCACGATCACATGTCGACCATTTTATTTATAACACTATTCACCCATATCGCCGCCCCAAGATCCGCTATAACACCAGGAGTACCTCAAGTACGAATCCTGCCATATCACCGATATCACAACCACAAAACAAATTTCATCGACTCAGCTCAATCCCAAGTATCATCCTCAAATCCGTATGTGAACACATAGTCCCATACCCATGTGATCACATAACTATAAAGAATCCCATGAGCATATATAAATAGGAATGTATGCAAGTATGTATGTGTGTATGTGTAGTGCAACACTACCCTAGGGTTCGCAGCACTAAAATAATCCAACACATCAATATCCATCCTAAGCATCGTTATTAATCCCAAATAACATATAATAATTGTTGGTGTGTATACGCATCCGTATACACCACCACGGACTGCGGGGGTGCTATACGCCATCCACCCGACTTCTCCCCGTAGATATAAATCTACTCACCTGGTCCTCGCTCGCCGGTGCCGACGTCGCCACGCGCTTGCTTGTCGTCTCGAAGTCCACATGGGGTACCTACATATCATAACGCATCGTATCGCATTAAAATCCGACTCAAGACCAAAACGACTCACGAATCCCACATAGGTCAAAACCTATGGTTGCTCTCACAAACCAACCCAAAAACTCTCGACGTCGGCGTGCAAACGCCCGACCATCGAGAAAAACCCAAGTACACTCATTTGCACATTCACGAATACTAATTTAAATATAGAATATGTTAAAATTCACAAAAACCCCAAATTCACTTTAGAAACCATTTTTCCGAAAATCTAGCAAGCAAAAATTACCCGTTTTAGTACAAAACTCGACGTTTAAATGAATGTAGCGGCCAATATACTTATTAAATATCTTAAATAAGTCATATAAATCATTTCCATAATTTAATTTCACCAAACCATATATGTTCAAAAAAACTAGTTTGCAAAAATACTGATTTTAACTCTTTTTAAAGCAAAATTCACAATTTAACAATTAAGCTTGGTTTTGCATGATCCAAAGTCATTAAACCACTCATTATAATATTAATAATGACATGAAACCATAATTATATCTTAATCTAACGCATTTAACAATTTTCCAAAATCCCTAATTAGCAAAATAACTTAATTAGGACATTTTATAAGTAATGGTTTGTAATTAACATCTAGATTAGCTTTCTACAAACTTAAGATGTTAATCTACATCACTAAACCATTCACAATATATCACAACACAATTTCACAACAAAACCCTAATCTAAACCTCCTCTTGAAAACCCACATCTTTAAATTAACCCATAATTAAACGTATAATTAGGCTAGACTAAAGTATTTAGCAACAATTTAAACAAAATGCCAAGATTTATACCTCATGAACCATGAATGAAACTTGAGATCTAGACCTCCAATTTTAAATCCATGCACCAAGATCCATGCTAAAGGAGATGAGAGAAAATGGGTAGGAGTCGGATTTGGATTTTAGCTTGATTTTTGAGGTATTTTGATGAATTTTTGATGCAAAATGAGAGAGGGAGAGAGAGGGGCTGTTGGTGGTGCAGGAAATGGGAGGGCTCGGCTGAAATTGAGGGAAGAGGAGAGAGAGTGAGGTGGGGAAAGATAACATCTAGTCAACCTAGTCAAAGTCCACTCTCATTCTACATTTCCTCTTTTCTTTTCTTTTCTTTTCTTTTGCAAAAAAAGTGGGGACAAGAGAGGGGGGCTGCTGAATTCAGCCAAGGGGGAGGGAAAATGGGGGTGTGTGAGTGTCGGTATGGGTGTGGGGTGATGGAAAATGATAAATACTATACCCCAAACATCCATTTACACTAAAAAAAGCCTTTTTTCTTCAATAATTTCTAAACCGTTTTGGCAAATTATTTCGTTTCAAAAACCACAAGATAAAATTTTATTTAAAGTTTTATGATGCACAAAATTTGTTTCAACTCATTCCAATTTGTAATTTTCCCTAATTAAATATATTAGTGACGGCTTAAAATACTATTAAAATAATTAATTTCGGAAAAAATTTCAGAAAATTTGAAATTTCACCAGTGGGTCAATAAACACCAAATACTAGTAATTACATAGCTAGAATATGTATATTTAATTTTATAATAAAGATATTTGTATTTTGACTTTTTTACGGAAAACCCCCTTATTTTACCGTTTTTTCGAAATTTCACCGAAACGATTTTCAAAACGTTACACTTAAGTCTGAGCCGTTCATTCAAGATGAGCCGCTAGCTATGGAGGAATCGGATTTCGGTCTTATTTACCTTGGCTTGTCTGCCGAAGAAGCCACGGAACTGGCTGAGGCTTTAAGGCGTGCACATGATGAGACCGAGAATGTGCACATCCCAAAGAATCCCTACCCTCCAGTTATCTTCTATGACATTGTTCCATCATTGTGGCGGGTACACATGGGTCCTTTGCTAATGGAAGAAGAACGGGCCCTCAAATAGCCCATAATGATCGCCTCCAAAGACGAGCTCGCCTTAAAGACAGGCAGTCATTCATCTGCACTTGAACCCCGGTGAGCGCACTTAGCAAGAAAGGAAAAATGTATTGAGAAAGCCATACTTCAAGCACCTTGGCACATTGGTATGCGTCTTTCTCATATCCTTCTTTTAGCGAATAGTCTGTATTATTTTTATGTTTTCTCATTTTTGCGAAAACTTTGCAGGGACTTCGGCGGTGAGGGAGGATTTGAGTTCAGATTGGGTCATGACTGTAGACTCTACAAATGTCTCTCATGACGCACCGGCAGGTGTAGAGGAGATCATTACAACCGCTATTCCTGCTATGGAGTTTCCGGTGGTAGCTTCTGTTCTTTCGGAATCTATTCCTCCGGCAGAGGTGACCCCACCGATTACGGACCTTATGGACATCTCTAGTGACGCACCAAAGTGTATAGAAGAGATTTTCGACGCTGTTAGTCCTATCTTGGAGCTCCCGGTGGCTACTTCCGTCCCTTTAGCATCTGTACTTTCCGCAAAGGTGGGCCTACCAGCCGCAGGTCCAGTGGGTCTCTCTAGTGGCGTCTTGGAAATTGTAGAAAGGATCGCTGAGACCGTTGTTGCCTCCTTAGAGCTTGAAGTGGCAGTAGTTGTTTCTGAATTGGAAGTTGCCATGCCAGCAAATGTCTCTAGTACTGTACCTGAGGGTGTGGAGGAGGCTTCCGCAGCTGCTATCCCTCCCGTTCAAGGCGGACGGAGCATCGAACGTAATCTTCTACATTTCAGTTTAATGTTCTCTCCGTTATCTGAACCCTTCTTTCATTTAGAATTACGGGAAATGGCGGCGTCTATCGTGGATCTATCTCCCAGGAAGTCCTTCCAGCGTCTACTCGACATGGCTGCCCTACAGGCGATATCCCCTCAAAGCATAGTCCTTTCTTCTGGGCAAGGTCGGTGTTCTTTGACCCTTTTGTTTCATTATCATATTTTTATAACGATGATAATATGCCCTCTATAGTTCTGGAACCTGATGACGAAGTTGAGATCCTCGATGGGCCTAGGGATCTCTCAAACCCCCCTTGCATGACTGTGGGTAAGTGAGGTTTTATCTTTGGTATTGCTCTGTCTATTTCATGTTTATGAATCTCACCAATTGTTCACAAATCATGACAGATCTGTCAACCCTGACTTCCTTGGAATCTCGGATCTTCATGCCACCGGGTCCCTATGCCCGGCGTTCTTCTGAAAGGATAGCGAGACAAAGCATCTACTCCCTGACGGCTCTCATTGAAGGCCTTCGCACTGGTACCTCTGTCACGGCCGAAGAATTTGTTGTCGAAGCCAACACTTCTTTATCCGTTCTCGCTACCTATCATGACGAAGCATTGCTGCGTGTTTGGGTTGAGTATTGTCGCCGAGTGGAAGTCTGCCTACAAGGACTTGAATGCATCCGCCTTCCCTCCGACATCTTGACCGTGAAATCAAGTCTGCGGGGATGGATCGAACGGTGCACAGCTCAACCGGAAGATCTTAGAGAGGGAGTTATCTTCAATCGCTTTAGGAGAACTTCAGGCTCAGCTCACCGCCAAGACTACCCGTGCATACGAAATTTGGCGGGTGCTTCAAGAAGCTATCACGGAGGTGCTGGCTCTTAATAAAACCGTTATCTTTACTCGCGATATGGTTGAAGCCAATAAAGTTGCCGAAAGGGAGCTTGAGAGTCGGTTTGCTTCCTATCAGACTCTGCAGACTCAGGTAGGAACCCATCTTGCCGCATTAACGGAGATTGAAGCTGAGGTCTAGCGGAAGAACGATGAACTCACGAGCTTATTACACCATTCGCCGGCTTAAAAGATTTTTTTTGTATATTCTCCTTTTTTTGTATTCACTTCAGAATGAGAGCGTCTTATATTCATTTTGATTCTTTTATGAAATGTACCTTGTATTCATTTGAATTCATGAATAAAAGACATATTTTATTTCATATTGGCATGTAACTCTGGCAAATGTGTCCCGTAGATAGTCCATCTTGACCTCCTTGTAGGGCAGCGATGGCTTAGGAAACAGGTTTGGATCTACCGCCTAAGACTTTTCAACTTTATGAGCCATGAGGGTCTCATAAAGAATTTTCTCCCTACGAGTCGAGAGGATCTTGTAGGTGTATTTTCTTCTTAGGAGTCGTGAGGACTCCTAAGTACGTTTTCTCTTGAGAGTCGTAAGGATCTCACAAGAGAATTTCCCCCTTACAAGTCGAGAGGGCTCATAAGTAGTTTTTTCCCTCCTTGTCGATATTCGACTTTGGAGAGTGTGGCCCGTGGATAGTACACAATAGTCCATCTTGGACTTGCTTGCAGGGCCCAGTGCTTAAGAAACAGGTTGATATCCCCGTTGCTTAAGGCTTTTTCCCTACGAGTCGAGACGGGTCGAGAAGTTCTCGCAGGAACATAATTTTCCCTACGAGTTGAGACGAATCGAGAAGTTCTCGCAAGAATGTCCTAACGTCACAGTTAACATCTTCTGATAGAAGTCCGTTAGGGTCTGTGGTACTAGGGTTTTTGTCCGTCATACCATCGCGTTGGTCGATATATTCCCCGATATGCAATCTTACTATTCGAGTAGCCCTACGACTGTCATGTCTTTGATCCCTTCGGAGGCTGGACAAGACGTCTCCAAGTAATCTCCCAGGTCATATTACGATCGGAAAAGAAAGCGTTAGGGATTTTCCATGTCGCTTTTTACTTGATGTTAGGCTCAATTTGGGAGCCCCGATGAGTCATGACCACTCCGCGCTAGTGTGGGATGATCTATGATAGTCTTTCAGGTTTTATTTGAGTTGCCGTCAAGACCCTGAAGCTAGGGATCTTCCTTTGCTTTGTTTGTTGACATTATGTCTGCTATATTGAGACGGATGTCGAAGGTATCTCTAGGTTGTCAGTGAACCGTCGAGTCTTGGAACTAAGGACTTTGTCATGGCTCCGTTGTTTTGACCTTGGGGTCAGTTGTTTACGTCGCATCTATATCCTGTGGAGTGAGAAGGAACGTCGTTCTTGATCTCTTGGCTGTTGAAGTTTCCATCGAAACTCTGAAGCTAAGAATCTTCCTTTGCTTCATTTGTTGACATTGTGTCTGCAATATTGTGACGAATGTCGAGGTTGTCTCTAGGTTGTCAGTGAACCGTTATCATGCCCCGGTCCTAGGTGTACGGCGAAGGGGGAGTGACGAGGCCGTTACGTATTTACTCGGAAGTAAATACGCTAAGCGTAACGAAGCAATATGAAAGAAATATACACAAGAGATAAAGACAGTAGATATAACTGAACAACAACTTTATTTATTAACATTCTTTTGTACAATGCATGGAAAAGTAAATACATCTAGATGAAAGCAATGCCTAAACAGTGGCATAACAGAAATGAAAGGTACTGAAATAAAAATGTGTACAATGAAGCTAGAGCTCTAGGTCGTAGGCAAACTGATCCAAGTCCTCACTAGTAGGCTCGATCTCCTGAGTGTCCAGATCACCTGACAACATTCTAAAGAAGATAGAGAAAGAATGTCGTCAGCGAAAAAATCGCTCGGTAAGTCCCAAAGATAAGGGAGAAGTAGAATAGACAGAGAGTACGAGAGAGTGTAGCTTTTAAAGTTGTATTTAGTGTTAACGCTGTTATTTGTAGCTTGGTATAGAAGGATTCTAGTGTACACGAGAGGAGTCTCTATATGCCAGAGACTAGAGGCAAATAGAAGTACAAGGCTCCGTTAGAAAGCCCGGAATAACGGCGTGGTATTCAGATTTGGTAACTTAAATCTTGCAGTCTCGTGCCACTTCTAACACATTCCGTGCCGATCTACCCCTTAACCCCTGCGATATCTTGATTATATTGTTTGTATTATATTGTAACTTGTATTGTCTTGTAATATAGATTGTATAATTGGATGACTTTCCAAACCATGCTATCAGTAAATGGATGTAACTGGAGAATCATGTAAATGAAAGTATATCCATGGTCCGGTTCGGTCAATACATATTGAATATATTGAATATATGGATTCAGGGATTCATATTGAATTGTAGTATTGTAGATTGTACTTGAATTATATTCAATTCAGATTAATAAGATAGAGACTCAGTCTGAGTCAGAACAATTAAAAAAGAAATTGAAGGTGTTTTGATGTTATCGGTAACAGCTGCACATGGGCGGCAGGATTTGTGTCTTTTTCAAAGACAATTACCGTATTGATAACACCGTTGTTAAGTTGTTGATTGGTTCGAAAAAGTGTTTTTGTTTGTAGTTAACCGCAATCAATAACGGTGTCGCGTGTAGCTAGACCGAGATGAGTACGGGTCGTCCTCTGGGAAACGTGGAACCTTTTACTTTTACTTCAGATGTGTTGAGAAAGAGAGGAGGAATAAAGAATTTTGTAGAATGGTTTCTAGATCTACGTTAAACAAGAATGTAAAATATAGATCTAGATTATTTTAAAGATGTAGATAATATAATAAGAGGGCATGTAGGGTTCGTTAGGATTTAGTAGTTATGGACGATTAATTAAAAGTTACCCTTTTTATCCATTAATAGATTTAGAACTAGAACGACGGTGATGCGTGTAGATTAGGGTTTCTGGAGGGAAAAGGAATCCCACTCTTAACCCTTATCTCGACACGGAACTCCGTTCATATCTAGCCTTTACCAAAACAATCATTAATCTAATCTCTAATTGCGGTCGGAACTAGCAAAGAATTACTAGCGCGCCCGATTAGGATGTTAATGATTCTTTTGATAAAGTTCCTAAACTTTATAGGACTTAAAAAGGGTTTAGGGATGTTCATCATCCATTAGCCTACTCTAATCCTACGAACCCTAACAAGCAGAGAATTACTCGTGCATGTTGGGAGAAAAAAAGATGGAGAGAAAATGCATAATTAAACTACGAAGAAATAGAATAAGAAAAAGAAAGCTACCTTTATTGATCAACAATATTCATTACACTTTGATTCCTTAGAAAATGATTACAAAGACTAGTTTGCTTCTCGATCTCTTCCAAGGAGGTAGACAAACAGTTGATGATCAGTCTGGATGCGTGAGCCATCTTGGACTTCGTGATCTCGTCGACTTGATGATTTTTCCAAGAGACTCTCGGTCCTTATTTATAATCACAGAGCCAGAACCCTAGTTTCCTAATATGGAAACTAGTTGTTAGGATCCTAACCACCATAATCCCATATCTCAACTCTTCAAATCCGCGGCGGAACCGCGGCCATTGGATAGGTTTGGCCGCGGATCCGCCCTCTTTTGGTGAGATCATGGCCTCTAATTTTTGTAGCTTCATATCTGTAACACTTGGTAATCTTTTGAGTATCTAGACTTTGAAAATCTTTTCTACATTTCTACCAGAATTAGTTTCTTGAATATCTTTGGTAGATTTGATTTGCCAACTTTGATTTCCTTGATTTCAGCCCTGTAAATTCTGCACAATATCTCAACAAATAATATTTAGTAGAGTTTGTTATATTGAGATATTAACTTAACCATTAAGAATTGGTCAAAGGTATTTAATAAGGTAAGCATATTTAATTGGGCCAAATGTTACATGGATAATATATGCTTACTTTTTCCTACCAAATGTTAATTATAATATATAAACACATGAAAATAGTATTTTTACAGATAAACCCTCATATGTATCATATATTATAATAAACACCTTTCATTATATAGAAATAGTAGGAAAAATGTAATAACAAATGTGCAGTTTAATCAACTGAACAAATACCCCCAAACTTATCTTTGATCGTCCCGAGCAAACTAGTTTATTCAAGAGAAGGAGAAACAGAAAGGAGAAAACTAAGCACACTTTCGTAGGCTAGGCAAACACGATTGCACTGAGCACGTGCAACAAGCCGTTAAACCTCTAGGTGTCCCTAGTAGGAGGAGTGTTGTCTCCTGAGGGTTTTCAGCGGATTACACCCACAAAATCCTATAATAAAAGAAAGATGGTGAAATTTACATATTAAGATAAGAACCATAAAAGAAAGACTTTGAAAATAAGAGTTTCCAACTAATACTAGCTTTTCAGTTGTCATGAGCCCTATCTTAATAGTCATGAAAAGATGTTAGAAATCACATTATCCCTCAATAAAACATCGTCTTTATTCTTCATTCCTATCTTTCTTCCAAACATTGATCATATACCCCTACGTGTGTGTATAGAACATCCCCACACTCGGAGAATTCAATTCATGCTATCATACTCTTGTCCATCTACCTTAGTACTTTTTAATTTGATGAATACTTAGGTTTGCTCACACCTTTTCATGCGACCGTTAATACTTCTTGAGGTACTAACCGACCGATTACTCATGTGCTTGCTGATTAGGTGATAATATTTTCCTCGTCGTGCACCACCTAAGGCTTAGCAGTGACTCCCAGACCAGTTGGCCTTAGGGCACTAGGTGAAGAGGCACCCTCGCTATATTTTTTTTATTGCTGCCTTGGCGATACAAAACCAGTGTTTATTTTTTGTTTCACCATTTTTATATTTTCTTTATTTTTTTTCATTTCCTTCATACTTTGGCTTTTAGACAAGAGCATTTCAAGGTATCCTCTACTATCACGAGTTTCATGACGTGTGTAAGTGAAAATAGTAGGGTATCAACATTCAAATGTTTGGCTTCCAGAATAGAAACTATTTTTCAGACTTATTTTTATCCTCAGATTAGTGACTTCCTTCATCTTACTAACCCTTGGGACAACAGCTCATAACTACTTATTACTAGTTCGTTTAAGAAAACTTCTAATTTTCTTGGTTTTCTTAAATTATTCCTATCTTTTGCATGTAATTTTTCACTTTCTATCCTTTTGTAATAAATTTTTTTTTTAATTTTTGAAAATGTTGTGCTTATGCAAAATATGATGCAAATTGATGTGTAAATAAGCACAAACCTCCCCCAAACCTGTTTACAGCAGTGTCCTCACTGATGTCATCCGTTAAGCTCAAAAAACCTGTAGACTTTGGAGGAAATTATTAATGGGGGCAAGAATATATGAAAGTGAAAATCCTCCCCCAAACTTATTTTTGGCTCACAAATTTGAGGACAAAAGTTATGATCAAGAGCCAAAAATATATCCCCCCTCAAACATGAGTTAGACAATACGAAGCATTTTAAGAGGGGGTGAGTCATTTGGTCAAAGTAAGACTTTACAAAGACCAAAAGTCAACACCAACCATTCAAAGATTTTATCAGTATAGCATATAGGTTGGTGGAAGAATGTGTTGTATCGAGTCAAGAAAAAGTGGGGAAGGGA
The DNA here is from genome assembly GCA_030015575.1 of Agapanthus africanus. Classification (NCBI taxonomy): domain Eukaryota; kingdom Viridiplantae; phylum Streptophyta; class Magnoliopsida; order Asparagales; family Amaryllidaceae; genus Agapanthus; species Agapanthus africanus. The sequence continues at coordinate 457,218,837 of JASDDO010000012.1, read as the reverse complement.
TAAGAGGTGGTCTCAAAAGAGTTTGAAATTAGAGAAAAGAAAGAATGAGGATGAATGTGACTGATTAGGAAGAAAGAATGGTGACGGTTCAACCTCTATAGGTGAAGATTGATCAATCACAAAATCCGTATTGTTTAAAAATTCAAGTTCGTCAGCAAAAAGTTCTTCAAAACTTTTATCAATGGTGTGATTGAATATTTTGCTGTCAAAGAGTTTTGTGCCAGAATTTATCCTACTTGATTCAAAAATTATTGAGGTAGAGGACTCGAAAAACTTATCTACCTCTTTTTCAAAAATATCAAGTTGAATTTCTGGTATTAGTGAACTTGAGTTAACGGATTGTGATTCATCAAAACTCACTGAAACTATAGGAACAGAAGAAGAACCGGAGAAAATAGAAGGTGAAATGGGTAAACAAATTGGTGTATCGAGTGTTGCTGAACCAGATGTGGAAGATGGAGGCTGTATTTCGATCTGATCTTCGGGTATACCTTTATCATCAATTTCAAGACATATTTGGGGTTCGGGAAGAATTAAAGGCTCAAGATGATGACCACAAGTAAATGAAAGGGTTTGATGAATTGGTGGGACAAAATCATCCAAAATTTCGGGTTCATCAATCAATATATCCCCAATATCAATTACCTCATTCAAGTGAAGGTTAAAATTCTCAAACTCCTCATCAAAAGTATAGTTTTCAATCAGTTTTGGTTCAAGAGTGGAGGTGTAGAGATCACAAGGGTTGGGTATGGTTTCACTTGAAAGGGACCCTTTACAGTTGGGTAAATCAAACACTACAAAGTCACACAACTTATCAGTCATTCTATTTGGTGTACTTGATGAATCTATGAAACTGGAGTTGTGGATTTCAGTTTGGAAAGGGGAGGTTTGATTAGGAAGGGTGTACAGTTCTGTCTTACTACGCAAATCCTTCATAATTTGATTCGTCAGTTCCATATATTTTTCTAATGTCTGCTCCAGACTAGTCTTGGGTTGATAAGGGGTTTCAGTATAAGATTGAAATTCCTGTGGATAATTAAAACTCCCAAATGACTGATTAGAAGAACTGTCTAGAGTAGGTGGAAAAGTCGGATTGGATTGATAGGAACAGAATGGTTGCTGAACTTGGGTAGGAGTAGGATCAATATTATGATAAGAAGAATATTGATATGGGTTGGTTGGTTGGCTATATACAAACCGCATATCAAACTCTTCTCCGGACAGTGGTGGTGATGGTTGATATTGGTCCGGGTTGAAACTTTGGCCTCTAGACCTAGCTATGTGCTCAGCAATGGACATTCGTCTAGGGGCTTCCTCACTCTGGGTATGAACTGAAACAGGTGTAGGATTAGGATACGGTTGATAAGACCTAGACTGAGGTGGACAACTGTTTCTTCCTGCTTGTTCTATATGATCTCTTAAGGACATGGAAGAGCCAGATGGTATACCGAAGGGATTTCGAAAACAAGAGATATCTGGTTGTGGACAGCAAAGCTCGGCAAGTGTTCTTCTGTTTAGGTCACCCATTATAAGAAGAGAAGAAGGGTGAAGGGGTAAAATGGAGAGAAAGTAATTAGTTTGTTTTAAAAAAAGGACGGATTTAGACAAATCATAAAAAATGCACAACCCTAGAACTATGGTTACTTAGGTCCAGTCTCTAGACCGCTCCTAGACTTCCAAAGGACAAGCCGCAGGATAAATCCTCTACCGCCTCCGTACTACCCTTGTAGCCAGGTAAGTGCCAGGTAAGTGGGAAGGAACCACGTCGTGGGCATAATTAAAAACCACTAGCCTTCGACACACTTGCCTAAGCACTACAAAAATAATGCGGATAAACGATAGATTACACACGACCTTCCTCTGTCCTTATTGAGCGTGACAGTCCTTAGAGTCTGGTCTAGATATTTTTTAAATTAATGAAGGGTTGATCTATATGCTTGGTTTGTGATTTGTGGGGCTTAGGAAGGGTGATGAAATCCCCACCTAATCTTGATTTGGTCCTTGCCCCTTAAAGATCCGTATTAAAATATGCAAAAACAAACCGAAAAACAAAACTTTACAAAAAGATTTTTGAGCGGCGATATTTTGCAAAGAATCCTGCAGAAAATAGATTTTATTGGATTTTAGAGGAGAGAGAAGGGAGTTAGAATCTTACCAGAGAAGTGTGAACCCTAGATCTCCGGTTTCCTCAAGTCCGTGACTCCAGATTTCCTCGCAAAAATTCACACAATAATCGTTAAATATACAATTTGCAGTTTTGTTTTAATAATAATATGACTCGTCTAAGAATTCAACACAAATAGTAAAAATAAAAAATTACGCACGTTTCCCCGGCAACGGCGCCATTTGATTGTTACGAAAGAGTGTTTTTGTTTGTAGTTAACCGCAATCAATAACGGTGTCGCGTGTAGCTAGACCGAGATGAGTACGGGTCGTCCTCTGGGAAACGTGGAACCTTTTACTTTTACTTCAGATGTGTTGAGAAAGAGAGGAGGAATAAAGAATTTTGTAGAATGGTTTCTAGATCTACGTTAAACAAGAATGTAAAATATAGATCTAGATTATTTTAAAGTTGTATTTAGTGTTAACGCTGTTATTTGTAGCTTGGTATAGAAGGATTCTAGTGTACACGAGAGGAGTCTCTATATGCCAGAGACTAGAGGCAAATAGAAGTACAAGGCTCCGTTAGAAAGCCCGGAATAACGGCGTGGTATTCAGATTTGGTAACTTAAATCTTGCAGTCTCGTGCCACTTCTAACACATTCCGTGCCGATCTACCCCTTAACCCCTGCGATATCTTGATTATATTGTTTGTATTATATTGTAACTTGTATTGTCTTGTAATATAGATTGTATAATTGGATGACTTTCCAAACCATGCTATCAGTAAATGGATGTAACTGGAGAATCATGTAAATGAAAGTATATCCATGGTCCGGTTCGGTCAATACATATTGAATATATTGAATATATGGATTCAGGGATTCATATTGAATTGTAGTATTGTAGATTGTACTTGAATTATATTCAATTCAGATTAATAAGATAGAGACTCAGTCTGAGTCAGAACAATTAAAAAAGAAATTGAAGGTGTTTTGATGTTATCGGTAACAGCTGCACATGGGCGGCAGGATTTGTGTCTTTTTCAAAGACAATTACCGTATTGATAACACCGTTGTTAAGTTGTTGATTGGTTCGAAAAAGTGTTTTTGTTTGTAGTTAACCGCAATCAATAACGGTGTCGCGTGTAGCTAGACCGAGATGAGTACGGGTCGTCCTCTGGGAAACGTGGAACCTTTTACTTTTACTTTAGATGTGTTGAGAAAGAGAGGAGGAATAAAGAATTTTGTAGAATGGTTTCTAGATCTACGTTAAACAAGAATGTAAAATATAGATCTAGATTATTTTAAAGATGTAGATAATATAATAAGAGGGCTTGTAGGGTTCGTTAGGATTTAATAGTTATGGACGATTAATTAAAAGTTACCCTTTTTATCCATTAATAGATTTAGAACTAGAACGACGGTGATGCGTGTAGATTAGGATTTCTGGAGGGAAAAAGGAATCCCACTCTTAACCCTTATCTCGACACGGAACTCCGTTCATATCTAGCCTTTACCAAAACAATCATTAATCTAATCTCTAATTGCGGTCGGAACCAGCAAAGAATTACTAGCGCGCCCGATTAGGATGTTAATGATTCTTTTGATAAAGTTCCTAAACTTTATAGGACTTAAAAAGGGTTTAGGGATGTTCATCATCCATTAGCCTACTCTAATCCTACGAACCCTAACAAGCAGAGAATTACTCGTGCATGTTGGGAGAAAAAGAGATGGAGGGAAAATGCATAATTAAACTACGAAGAAATAGAATAAGAAAAAGAAAGCTACCTTTATTAATCAACAATATTCATTACACTTTGATTCCTTAGAAAATGATTACAAAGACTAGTTTGCTTCTCGATCTCTTCCAAGGAGGTAGACGAACAGTTGATGATCAGTCTGGATGCGTGAGCCATCTTGGACTTCGTGATCTCGTCGACTTGATGATTTTTCCAAGAGACTCTCGGTCCTTATTTATAATCACAGAGCCAGAACTCTAGTTTCCTAATATGGAAACTAGTTGTTAGGATCCTAACCACCATAATCCCATATCTCAACTCTTCAAATCCGCGGCGGAACCGCGGCCATTGGATAGGTTTGGCCGCGGATCCACCCCCTTTTGGTGAGATCATGGCCTCTAATTTTTGTAGCTTCATATCTGTAACACTTGGTAATCTTTTGAGTATCTAGACTTTGAAAATCTTTTCTACATTTCTACTAGAATTAGTTTCTTGAATATCTTTGACAGATTTGATTTGCCAACTTTGATTTCCTTGATTTCAGCCCTGCAAATTCTGCACAATATCTCAACAAATAATATTTAGTAGAGTTTGTTATATTGAGATATTAACTAAACCATTAAGAATTGGTCAAAGGTATTTAATAAGGTAAGCATATTTAATTGGACCAAATGTTACATGGATAATATAAGCTTACTTTTTCCTACCAAATGTTAATTATAATATATAAACACATAAAAATAGTATTTTTATAGATAAACCCTCATATGTATCATATATTATAATAAACACCTTCATTATATAGAAATAGTAGGAAAAATGTAATAACAAATGTGCAGTTTAATCAACTGAACAGTTGTCTACCTTAAATAGGCAAGCACCCACTTCTCCAGCTCCTTGAGGCTCAAGAGATTAGTCCCGCTTAAACCTATATTTACTAGGGTCCTTCTTGTAATTTATAAAACTTGAGGGGCTTTCATGTAAAAATAATTTTGTTTAATTTTCAATAAACACCCTAAGAATTTAATTATCATCTTTAGAGTTATCATAGATATATAGTTTATATTTGTGATATTTCTAGTGAAAATAACCTAATTTCATAATATAAGGTATTTAATTGTAATATTGAACTTATATGGAATTCATGGTATTTTAAAGTAAAGTGATTCTTTTGATTTAGAAAGGTTGGAATATTTATATCATATAAAATATATATATATATATATATATATTATATAAAATAACTTTAATTTATTATTTTCTAGAAATCTCATTTTCATAAGATATTCGTATTTTAAATCTCTCGAGACCGAATTCTCTTCGCGGAGGTCTGCATCTCGCACTACTAAGCCCGAGGATGTGCGATAATCCGCACCATCCTGATCGGGTTCCCCAAAATAGGTTGTAGTGGCGCTTTGCTAAGATTTATAAAAATACGTAATCTTGTAAAAAACGTTTTTATACGTTAAAGCTAGTTTTGTGTCAAACGTTATTTCCCGAATCTATATTTCCCAAAAGGTATTGTGCTATATTACATATGAGTATTGTGAAGAGATAGGTCATTACCTCATGATCTATCTAAAGGTATAGCAAGATTTATGAAGTTATAAAGTCAAAACTAAACTACATGGTATTTTATCGAAAAAGTGCGATAAAAATTGAAATATACATTCTTTTGATATGAAATTTGTTCCATATGGTTTGTTAATGATTAATAGTCAAGATGTAAGAGTTTTGTATGGTTATGTTAAGGAAAATTGATCTTTATAAAGAAAACCGAATCGGAAGTCTGATTTAACTCCGCTTCCGTCGGGTTTTATTAAAAAGAGTTTTAAGACTAGAGGATAGAAGAGAGAGATGGGACTTACGGGTTTAGATTCAAGAGAAGAGGGAGTGGAATCGGTAGGAAGTGTCAGTGCATCGTTTCGTCGCCGGGAGCTCCTAGGGTTGTCGTCGGAAGATCGCCGGAATTTTGCCCTTTGCTAACTCCACTTGTACACAAAAGTTCTAGGGCATTTTTTGCGAATTTTGGACAGAAATTTGGAGTGAGGAGGGTGTGTTTAGGGTTGATATTTATAGGGAATGATTAGGGTTAGGGTAGGTGAAAGATTGAATTGAAAATGTAATAAAAATTGTATTAAAAATATGGTTTAATGGGGTTTTAAAAAGCTCGGTTAAGGTGCAGGAAATTTAAAGTGTACAGGGGTTTAGGGAATACCAAGAGGCAGAGCTTTCATGTTGGACAATCGGCGATCTGGCGGAGGCGGGCCGAGTCGACCGAGTCGTCGGCTCGAGTCGGGCCGGGGCTCGCCGCCACGTGTCCCTCGTCGCTTGGTTGAGCCCCTAGGTCCGTTTGTTTTACATGTGTAGTGGGGTTTTTACGATTTATGCACGTGTAAACCCTTGGGCTTCTAAAAATCTAAAAGAAAATAATATTAAAAAATAATGTGGGTGATGGGATTTGAACTCTGGTGCTTTATAACAGCAGTGCAAGGTCATACTAATGAGCTACAAGCTCCTTCTTGCTATTAAAAAGCAAAACAAACTTATATCTTGTGCTCAGGCAAAAGTATCTCTTTCTGTATATTTTGAAATATTTGTACAGAAAGTTGTACAGGAAGTTAGGGTTGTTACATTCTACCCTCCTTATAAAAATTTCGTCCTCGAAATTTTTAAAAAGAAAGTGTAACCTATTCAAGGAAATTTTGGTGATAGAACTATTGGTAGTGTATGGAAAAATATGTGAAAGAACGAAAGGATGCGAAGGTTTTGGTAAGATTGTAAAAGAGGTAAGGGAATTTTGGGTTAGGACAGATTCAAAGTATATGAAATTGTAAGATTCAAGGAACATGAATTGTAAAGAATGTTTTCAGTTGCTGGTTCTTGTGTTATATTGCTTATGTTGTTCACGCAGAACAGAACTGCCTAGTAGGATTCCATACAGCTCTGACCTGCATGGGCTGCCAACAAAACCTGTCACGCCTCGCTTCCCGGTGTACGGGCAGAGGGCTCGACTGGCCGCTGTATTTACTCAGAAGTAAATACGCTAAGCGTAACTAAGCAATATAAAAGAAATAAACACAAGAGACAAAGACAGTACATATAACTGAACAACAACTTTATTTATTAATATTCTTTTGTACAATGCATGGAAAAGTAAATACATCTGATTAAAAGCACTACCTAAACAGTGGCATAACAGAAATGAAAGGTACTGAAATAAAAATGTGTACAATGAAGCTAGAGCTTTGGGTCGTAGGCAAACCGATCCAAGTCCTCACTAGTAGGCTCGATCTTCTGAGTGTCCAGATCACCAGACAACATTCTGAAGAAGAAAGAGAAGGAATGTCGTCAGCGAACAAATCGCTCTGTAAGTCCCAAAGATAAAGGAGAAGTAGAATAGACAGAGAGTAAGAGAGAGAGTGTAGCTTTTAAAGTTGTATTTAGTGTTAACGATGTTGTTTGTAGCTTGGTACAGAAGGATGCCAGTGTATACGAGAGGAGTCTCTATATGCCAGAGACTAGAGGAAAATGGAAGTACAAGGCTCCGTTAGAAATCCCGGAACAACGACGTGGTATTGAGGTTAGGTGTCTTAAATCTTGCAGTCTCGTGCCACTTCTAACACCTTCCGTACCAATCTACCCCTTAACCCCTGCGATATCTTGATTGTATTGTTTGTATTGTATTGTAACTTGTATTGTCTTGTAATATAGATTGTATAATTGGATGACTTGCCAAAACCATGATATCAGTAAATGGATGTAACTGGAGAATCATGTAAATGGAAGTATATCCATGGTTCGGTTTGGTCAATACAGATTGAATATATTGAATATTTAGATTAAGGGATTCATATTGAATTGTAGTATTATAGATTGCAATTGAATCATATTCAAGTCAGATTGATTATATTGAGACTCAGTCTGAGTCAGAACAATTAGAAAAGAAATTGAAGTCCTGATTGTTTTGATGTTATCGGTAACTGCTGCATATGGGCGGCAGGATTTTTGTCTTTTTCAAAGATGATTACCGTGTTGATAACACCGTTGTTAAGTTGTCTACCTTAAATAGGCAAGCACCCACTTCTCTGGCTCCCTGAGGCTCGAGAGATTGGACCCGCTTAAACCTATATTTACTAGGGTCCTTATTCTAATTTATAAAACTTGAGGGGGTTTCATGTAAAAATAATTTTGTATAATTTTCAATAAACACCCCAAGTATTTAATTATCATCTTTAGAGTTATCATAGATGTAGATTTTATATTTGTGATATTTCTAGTGAAAATAATCTAATTTCATAATATAGGGTATTTAATTGTAATAATGAATTTGTATGGAATTCATGGTATTTTAATGTAAAGTGATTCTTTTGATTTAGAAAGGTTGGAATATTTATATCATATCAAAAATAGGTATTTTGATAATACATATATATATATATATTATATAAAAAAAAATTTAATTTATTATTTTCTAGAAATCTCATTTTCTTAAGATATTCGTATTTTAAATATCTCGACACCGAATGCTCCTTGCGGAGGTCTGCATCTCGCACTACTAAGCCCGAGGATGTGCGATAATCCACACCATCCCGATCGAGTTCCCCAAAATGGGTTGTAGCGGCGCTTTGCAAAGATTTATAAAAATACGTAATCTTGTAGAAAACGTTTTTTATAAGTTAAAGGTAGTTTTGTGTAAAACGGTATTTCCCGAATCTATATTTCCCAAAAGGTATTGTTCTATGTTGCATATGAGTGTTGTGAAAAGATAGGCCATTACCTCGTAATCTATCTAAAAATATAGCAAGCTTTATGATGTTTTAAATTCAAAACTAAACTACATGGTATTTTACCGAAAAAGTGCGATAAAAATTGAAATGTACATTCTTTTGAAATGAAAATTGTTCCATATGGTTTGGTAATTATTAATAGTCAAGATGTAAGAGTTTTATATAGTCGTGTTAAGGAAAATTGAACTTTTTAAAGAAAACCGAATCGGAAGTCGGATTTAACTCCGCTTCCGTCGGGTTTTATTAAAAAGAGTTTTAAGACTAGAGGATAGAAGAGGGAGGTGGGGCATACAGGTTTAGATTCAAGAGAAGAGGGAGTGGAATCGGTAGAAGGTTTCAGTGCGTCGTTTTGTCGCCGGGAGCTCCAAGGGTCGTCGTCGGAAGATCGCTGGAGTTTTGCCCTTTACTAAATCCACTTGTACACAAAAGTTCGAGGGATTTTCTTGAGAATTTTGGACAGAAATTTGGAGTGAGGAGGGTGTGTTTTGGGTTGATATTTATAGGGAAAGATTATGGTTAGGGTAGGTGAAAGGTTGAATTGAAAATGTAATAAAAATTGTATTAAAAATACGGTTTAATGGGGTTTTAAAGAGCTCTGTTAAGGTGCAGGAAATTTAAAGTGTACAGGGGGTTAGGGAATACCAAGAGGCAGAACTTTCATGTTGGACAATCGGCGATCCGGCCGAGTCCGGGCGGCGGAGGCGGGCCGAGTCGACCGAGTCGCCGGCCCGAGTCGGCCAAGTCGGGCCGAGGCTCACCGCCACGTTTTCCCTCGTCGCCTGGTGTAGCCCCTGGGTCAGTTTGTTTTACATGTGTAGTGGGGTTTTTACGAGTTATGCATGTGTAAACCTTTGGACATCTAAAAATCTAAAAGAAAATAATATTAAAAAATAATGTGGGTGATGGGATTTGAAATCTGGTGCTTTGTAACAGCAGTGCAAGGTCTTACCAATGAGCTACAAGCTCCTTCTTACTATTAAAAAGCAAAACAAACTTATATCTTGTGCTCAGGAAAAAGTATCCCTTTCTGTATTTTTGAAAAATTTGTACAGGATGTTAGGGTTGTTACAACCGTCGAAGCATGGAACTAGGGACTTTGCCATGGCTCCGTTGTTTTGACCCTGGGGTCGGTTGTTGACGTTGCATCTGCATCCTGCTGGAGTGAGAGGAAACGCCGTTATCGACATTGTTTCCATCGAAACCTGGCTCTCCTTCTGATGGAGCCTGGTGGGAAAATGTGGTTCCCTTTTTCGTTTGTGCCCTTGGATTGTATACAGGGGTCGATGTGGACTCACATGCAGGAAAAAGTTTCATTTTTTATTCTTTCCTTCTGTGATGCTCTATCATTTCATCTTTTTATATCGCGAAAGTCGCGATTACCCAATCATTTTGGATATTTTTCACGGTGCACAATCATTTCGGCAATTTTTATATGCGTATATTTTACTCGCTGATTTTTGTTGCGAGTTGCCCCATCATTTCGGATGTTTTTATATGCGTATATTTTACTCGCTGATTTTTATTGCGAGTTGCCCCATCATTTTGGCTATTTCATATGCATTTTTGGCTTGCAGATTTTGTTGCAGGTATGGGACTTGAGATCTGATACCAATCTTGGCATCAGCATCGCTGCGACTGGAATATCGTCAGGAGCGAATCATCATTTGCCTTTATCGATTTGAACAAAGGTGTCTTAGCAAACAGGGTTAGGAACTTGTTGACTAAGGCTTTTTGACTTTATGAGCCGGAAGGGTCTCATAAAGGTACTTTCTCCCTACGAGTCGTGAGGATCCCGCAGGTTTATTTTCTCCTTAGGAATCGTAAGGACTCCTAAGTGATATTTCCTCTTGTAAGTCGTAAGGATATTACAAGACTGTTTTCTCCTTATAAGTCGAGAGGACATATAAGTATCGATCACCATATGGGGAAATTTTTCGCCAGCGGTAGAACTTAGTGGGGGAAACGTTTGTTTGTGCTCGTGGATTGTATACAAGGGTCAATGTTGAACCGCTTATAGGGCAAATTGGGGAGTGTGATGGCTTAAGGACAGGTTCAGGTCCCTGTATCTTAAGGCTTTTGAATCCTATGAGCCATGAGGATCTCGTAGGGGAGAATTCTCCGTACGAGTCGTGAGGATCTCGTAAGTGTAATTTGTCCTTAGGAATCATGGGGATCCCTAAGTGTGTTGCTCCCTTGTGAGTCGTAACGATCTCACGCAGGTGTTTTCTCCTCACAAGGTCGAGAAGACCTTGCAGGTGTCTTTATTTTAACGATATAGTGCCCTTTCGTGTTTTCACAAACTCGCTGGTAGTCCTGCTGTTTTTACTCATGGCGCCCTTTCAGGTTTTCATCCATGCCCATTTCTCTTATGGACGTACCTTTTTTTAGTCTTCGCCATGGGAGCTTTGATTGCAACACAGATCCCAAAAAAATATATCGCCATGTTTAGGGCGAAGAGTACTAGTATAGGGACATTTCGTTCCAAGCAGCTCTGAGGAGAAGTTTTGCCGGATACTGCTTATAAAGTTTGGACTCAGGAAGACTGCGAGCAGACACGAGCATCATCATCTATCAGTAACCTGAGCCGTGACTTATCAAGCGTAGTACTTCATAAGGAACCGACCGTTTATTTGCCGAAAGGGTCTTTCGCCATGCATATCTATGAGCAAGTAGGCCCCACCTTAGTAGACCTTGTCTATGATGTACGGACCCTCATAGTTCGGCTCAAATTTCCCCCTCTTTGAACGGTTAGGGATCATAGGTCTTTTTACGACTAGCATGAGTTCGCCTTGGCAGAATATTCTCGGCCTAGTCAGTCTTTCATATGATCACGTCATTCTTGCTTTGTAGGCTTCCAGGTTCTGCTGCGCTATGAGACGAGTTTCATCGAGGGCACCGAGCTCCTCAAGCCAAAAATGGACATTTTCTTCATCCGTCAGCTCGTATCGAACGGCTACTCGTAGAAAGGGTAACTCTATCTCCATGGGAAGTAATGCTTCCGCGTCGAATACCAACACGAATGGCGTAGTATTCGTGGCCGTTTTGAACGTGGTTCGAAATGCCCAGAGAGCTTCGTGCAGTCTCTCGTGCCAGTCCCTTTTATTTCTGGACACTGTTTTCTTTATGATCTTCGTCAAGGTCTTGTTGAAAGCCTCAGCTAGACCGTTAGCTTGGGGATTATAGATCGAAGAGTATCTCCAATCTATTTTATACTGCTGTGCGAAGCGGCTGATCTTATGGCTTCTGTAGGCTGGCCCGTTACGGAGATAATCCATTGTAGAGTGCCGAACCGGTAGATGACGTGTGTCCTGAAGAAATGGAGGATGTTCTCCATCTTCACCTCCCTTAAGGGTATGCCTCTACCCACTTAGAGAAGTAATCGGTTGTTGCCAATATGAACCGATGTCCCCTGGACGATGCTGGCTCGATGGGCACAATTATATCGGTTCCCCACATTTCGAACGGCCAACTAGCCAATGTTGGGTGTAGCGGATTTGGAGGCTGGTGGATGAAGTCCACATGAATTTGGCACGAGTGACACTGCTTCGCATGTTCGAAGTAGTTCTGAATCATCGTGGGCCAATAGTAACCCATTCTTTTGATCTTCAGCTTCATCTTCGGCCTGGCCTGATGGGAACCGCAAAGTCCGTCGTGATTTTCTTGGAAGACCCTCTTTTCTTCTTCTGGTCCAGCCATCTTAGCCACATACTGTCGAATGCTCTCTTATATAGAGTATCATTGACGAAGGCAAAATACAGAGATCGTTTCATGAGCTGATGTCTTGACGACGAATCCTCGGGTGTTCGATGGGATTTGAAGTAGTCTATGAAGACTTCTCTCCAATCCTTAGCCTTTTCTTCATCCTCTATCTGGAAGGCCGCTTGTTTGGTCACTTCCTTTCTTTCAGATGACTCCGGAGATATTTCTGCCGGCGCGAGAATCCGACGGCTTTGCACAATGATCCTTACGTCATCGAAGTTTTCGTCATCCGGTTCTTTAGCGAGTTTGGCTAACGCATCCAGCTTGCTATTTTCCGCACGCGGTATGCTTTCCAGGATGTAGGAGGGGATTTGAGTCAGCAATTTCTGCACTCTCTCGCCATATTTTACCAACTCAGATTACACGTCTGATAGTCGACATTTACTTGGCTAACGACCAGCTGGGAGTCTCCATATATGAGGAGGTTTTCGATCCCCATGTCGACAGCGATCTTAAGACCCGCTATCAAAGCTTCATATTCCACTTCGTTGTTTGTCCTTGGCTCTGTTAAGGAATGGGCAAAACGTATTATCCCTCCTTGCGGCGTTACAAAGATAAGACCTACCCCGGCTTTGATTATGGGGGCGTTGTGCTTTCGCTTCTTCATGGAAGATGCTCCATCGAAGTATAGTTCCCATCGGGCATTATTCCCTTCTTTCTCCCCGCCGATTGTGTCAAACGGATGTTCGTCTGGCAGTTCGCAAATTAAGGGAGAATCGGCTGGTATTGGATGCTCAGCAAGTAATTCGGCGATGGCCTGGCCTTTCACTGTCTTGAGGGGTCGATATATTATCGAGAACTCCATCAAGAGGAGGGCCCATTTGGCAAGCCTTCCTGTTAATATGGATCTTGACATCAAATACTTGAGAGGATCCACCTTTGATATGAGATGGACCTCATGTGCCAGAGCATAATGTCGAAGCTTCGTTATCGCGAAGATTAATGCCAGGAAATGTTTTTCGATGGGGGAGTAGATGTTTTCTGCCCCTAGAAGTACTCGACTCAAATAATAGAGAGCTCTCTCCTTCCCCTGGTCGTTCTCCTATGCCCATAATGCGCCTAAAGAACCTTCAAGGGCTGTTGTGTACAGGATGAGAGGCTTTCCCTTGACCGGAGCGGTTAGTACCAGTGAGTTTTGCAGATATTGCTTGGTTTCGTCCAGTGCACTTTGTCATTTACAATCCCAAATGAATGGGGTCCCCTTCTTCATTAGATGGCTGTAGGGGCGGCGTTTTCCGGAGAGGTTAGCTATAAACCGTTGGATATACGCGAGCTTCGCTTAGAGAGACCGCAGTTGCTTGAGAGTTCTTGGCGCGGGAATTTCCATAATCACCTTGATCTTTGATGGGTCTATTTCGATGCCTTGGTGTCGTATGATGAATCCTAGGAATTTGCGTGAGGAGACTCCGAACGCGCATTTCAAAGGGTTCATCTTCAGATTATATTTCCGAAGACGCTGGAACACTATTTTCAAATGCTCCCAGTTCTCCTCATACGATTTGCTTTTCACCACGAGGTCATCGATATAGTATTCAACGATCTCATGTATGAGACCATCAAAGATCTTCGTCATGGCCCTCTGGTAGGTAGTGCCTGCGTTCTTCAAGCCGAAGGGCATCACCTTATAGCAGAATATGCCTAGCGGAGTCCGGAAGGCGGTATGCTTTTGGTCTTCAGGATGCATCTTTATTTGATTGTAGCTCAAAGATCCATCCATGAAGGAGAAGACCTCATGAGTGGACGTGTTATCAATCATCAGATCGGTAACATGCAATGGGAAGTCATCCTTCGGACAAGCTTTGTTGAGATCCCGGAAGTCCACGCAGATGCATACTGTCCCGTTTTTCTTCATCACTGGGACAATGTTGGCGATCCAGTCAAGATATTGAACTTCTTGGATGAAGCTAGAGTCGGTTATCTTCTTGACTTCAGTATTGATGCTCATCTCGAGTTCGAGCCGCATTCTTCTTGGCGTTTTCTTGACTGGCTTAACGTCCGGCGATATATCCAGTTTATGCACTGCTATTTTTGGATCTAGTCCTGGCATCTCAGAATAGTTCCACGCGAAGCAGTCTTTATACTTCATAAGCACGTCTTTTAGCATGTCCACCTGCTTTTCAGACAACAGCTAACTGACGAACGTTGGCCTCAGATCGTTTGTCGTCCCTAAATCGATTTTCTTTAGATTGTCTGCTATGGTGTGGTCATCGTCGTCTTCTCTTTCCGTAGACTGATGAATGAGACATTGCGTCCTGGCTTTCTCGTAAATGGCCATTTCGTGGCTGTGGTCATCCCGAACCTTTTGACCCGCTTCCCTTATTAGCTTGTCAATATGTTCTTCGAATGACGGACTTGGTATTCGTACGGCGGGATCTCGTTCTGGTTCTACTTCAACGCTATCTGGAAATGCATTCACTTCTCTACTAAAGTTATTTATGACATGGCAGCCATAACATCGCTCCCGTTTCTTGGACCGAACGTATCCAAGCCCCGTCGTCTCTGTCCTCCTATTGGGCATTTTTCCCTGAGTCCCAGGAATGTTCCAAATCTTGTTGTAGAACTGGGCTTGTCGAGCTGTTTGGTTGAAAGGTACGCCTTGGCATCTTAGTAGCCTTTTCAATCCCCCTGCGTAATATCTGGGCAGACGGATCGGTTGGAGCCTATCGAGTGCAAAATCGGCACCATGCCAGACTTCTTTCTCCACTTTGGTCTCCATGGATTGATAGAAGAGGATCGCCTTTTCACCTTTTCGCCTAGGAGCAACGCAGAAGGTCTGCAGTTCTTGCATGCCGTATATATCGAGCGCATCAAGTTCCCTGTAATGCTGCTGCAGAACCATGGTGATTTGCAAACTCTGATCAGTTTCAGCGAAGGTCTGCATTGATGAACGAACAGAGAACACTTTGTTGACCTCGTCTTCAGAGTCGCTATCGAAGACCAAGATAGGAGTAGGTGGTCCTAGCCTGCTGCCTTGGGGTTGCCCCGAGAAGACTATCTCTTCATCCTCCTCGGTATCGCTTCTAAAGATCGGGATGGTGGCGAAGGCTTTTTTTATTCTCCTGTTTACAACATCTTTCCATATCTTTGAAATCCGGCAAGAAGTACTTAGCGTCTTCATATTTGCGGACTTCATATACGGAGAATGGGTTTAGCTCCCCTGTAACTGTGTATTCGAGGCCGTCTTTGAAGTACTTCATACACTGATGTTGTGTAGAAGGGATGATGTTGTACTCGTGTATCCAAGGCCGGCCGAGCAGAGCGTTATAGCAAGTTTTGGCGTCGATGACATGAAACTTGATGTCGGCGACGAGCATCCCAAAGAGTAATGTCAGTATTACGGACCCAAGCGTCCGTGATGACTGCGAGTCGAACCCGGAGATAGTAATTTTGTCCCGAGCCAGATGTTGAACGTTCATGCAAATCTCCTTCAGCACTCTCACATTAAGAAGGTTGACGAAGGACCCGTTGTCAACCAGAATCTTCCCTATCTTTATGTCATGGCAGTACCCGGTGACATATAAAGGACGGTTTTGCTCGCTCGTTCCGAAGAGGAGATCTTCATCGCAGAATATGATGTCAGCTATATGAACCTCTGCCAGCTCGTCTTTCATCTTTTCTTCCGCAAAGAAATCTTGGAACTGGTCAGGCCCTTGCAGCGCCTTGATTAGAGAATCTCGTGCCTCTTTGGACAGGAGGAGAGCATTCAGTATGCTCAATTGTGAGGGTATCCTCCTAAGATGTGCCAGAATATTGTAATCCACCTTGTTTTTCTTAGGCGGTTCCATGGCCGCGAGCTCTTTAACGACTCTATCATCGAGGGAAATCTCCTCAGGGAATTTGTTCTTCCCTTTGTCTCTCTTACCCGAACCATTGTTTGAGGGTGCGAGATTATTTTCAGGCAACGTACGGTTACGCGGCAGAATGTTCTCACAGTTCTCCACCTATTCTTCTTTTCCAAAGGTGGATTCCTTGAAGAGAGAGCCGAAAGTTATTTCTTCCTCAGAATCGCTCCCGAATGTGAGAACTTGGGTTTTCCCTTTTGTTGAACTAGTATCAACCATATAACAGCTGCCAGTCGTTTTTCCGCGCTCATCTGTCACATTTTTTGCTGTCGACGAGCTTCACGCTTCATCCTTTTGAAATGTTGTCGGTGGGCCACGTATCCCTGCCACCACTTCTTGAAGGTGTTGCACTCTTCAGTAGGGTGTGTAATCTTCCGATGGTATAAACAGTAGTTTAGGTGTACATCCGCTTCATCGAGGCACGTACTCCCGGGAGCATTTCCTTTGATAGGTGACAGCTTCATCCCCATTGACAGGGCTTTGGCGAACCGTTTCCCCCATCTTAAACCTGATTTAGTCTGCTGTGGGTATGCTTCGATCTGGTTGGAGTACCTTGTGACTCTTCCTTGCCGCAGCTTCTTCTTCCTGACGCCAACACTTGACCTTTTCGTATATGGCTGTTTCCCGCTCTCGGTCAGCTTTGCTCTTTTTAAGGGCTTCGTTCAGCAGTTTATCGATCAGGTCGTCTGACGGTTCCAGGGATTTTGACGCCGGTCCTGCCCCCAGTTCCTCTGCATTGCTTTCCGACGTAGAGGGAGCTTCTTCATCTTTTAATGACAGGTGAGAGATCGTGTGGCAACGCTCTACATAATCCTCGGGTTCTTCTGACGAGCCGTTTCCTTCATCAATGTCACTGTCTCTGTTATCAAGAATATGCTTGAGGAACTCTTCAAGTGTGACTTGGGTCTGCGCCTTTTGGTTGTATTCCTCCAGTGTATCGATGTATTTTTGCAGATCCGTACGATCGTTGTGAAGCTGCACGGGCTTCTTGGTCTTCTTCTTTTTCTTCAAAGACTTTGAAGGCCCGACCTGGGTGTTTTGCCCATCTCTACCAACTTTCGGTTTTGGGCATGGTTTCAGCATCCCGTCAATGATCTCAGGCTCCAGTGGGCTTTTCCACCTGATTGCCGGGCATGCTTGAAGATCCTTCAGCATTCTATTAGTTTTAGCCGAAAGGACAGCTTCCCACGGAGCTTACTCTACAAATGAGCACGATGCCCCCGGCGTATCCACCTTTTTAGGAGCGTGCTGCTGTGGCGGGTTTACCTTCCAGTTTTAGAATAGCGCGAACTTGCCTTGTTGGTACTGGTCCTCAACCCAGTTTTTGAAGACGTAGCAATCTTCGATTGGGTGGCCCATTACTCTGTGGTAGGGGCAGTAGTTGGGACTGTTGACATCACCAGGCTGCAGAAGGCGTCTTGGATCCGATAGAGTAATGAGCCTGTTGCGCACCGCCAGTTCGAATAGCTCGTTTTATCCCTGGGAAATGAGTAAGGACGTCTCAACTTCTCTTCGAAGGATCGGCTTGTGTTGCGTTGGCGAGCAACCGGTTTCGGTTCACTTGGTTGTTGTTGAGCGTTGGCAACGAAGGTTGCTTTCCCTTTTCCCTTTTCATTACGGAGATCTATTTTTGAAGAGGACGGCCTATGGCCTATCTGGTCCATTTGGGCCAGCTTGTCGATCAAGTCCTGGAAGGTGGTCAGCTTGAAGAACATCATGAACAGGGATATAGTCGCCTGAGGATCAAGGGTCCCTACGAACACGCCCACAGCGGAAGCTTCTTCTATGCGTTATTCGCATTTTGACCAAAGGTTCCGCCATCGAATTGCGTATTGAACCCAGGTCTCTCCTGGCTTCACCCTGGCAGTGATTAATGCAGTGATCGGGGTGCGCTCGCTTGCGCTTGCGAAACGTTGCATGAACAGTAGCTCCATTTCTGTAAACATTTTGATGGACTCATTAGGAAGCTCTGAGTACCATTCAAATGTTGTCTCGCCAAACTGCCGAAGAACTGGCGAAGTAGCAGTTTGTCGTCACCTCCAGTATTGTCGCATAGAGCTCTAAACTGAGCGACGTGTTGATGGGGATTGCCTGTTTCCTTATACATGTGGAATTTAGGGATCGTATACCCCGGCGGGTACTTAATTTGATCGTACCAGCCTGGATAAGGTCGCCCAGTTCTGACGACTTGGACAGCCGCTTCGCTTGCCTGATGAGCTCATATTTGTTGAGCTATGTAGCCGTCAAGGGCAGCCTAGGAGATTGTTTCTTCTTTGGCTGCTGAGAAAGCCGGGGGAGGATTTGACGTTTCCCCTATGTCGTCTTCGATAATTATCGGAGGGTCTTCGGCTAGAGGTTTCGGCCGGATCATCATCCCAACCATGTCTTGGAACAGAAGCGCTATCTGATTTATATTAGCAGCCTGTTCTACGGCCTCTTTATCCTTTCTTTCTAGCACTCTTCGCAGGAACTCGGTGTTGGTCTCCTGCTCTTGGCGCTATTCGGACGATGCTTCCGGGCTTTCTTTCTGCCTAGTGAGTGCGGCCATCTTTGTCAGCAACTCCTGGAGCTTTTGTTGTTGCTCCTGAGCTTTTTTCATAGACCGTGTGAGCGGTCGATGACCCGTGCAAGTACGGCTTTCCTCTTTCCCGGAAGCCATGTACACCGTGTGTACTACCATGCCCCCAAACTTGGGGCGTTTGGGTCCACTGCCTTTGAAATTTACTGTAGGCATAAGGATCTTCTCCGGCCTTCTTCTTTTGTGGGAGGTCGAAGTTGAGAGTGCCGTTGCAGCAGGCACCCATGAAGATGATACCTTCCATGATACGATGGGGGGATGGTCCTCCTCTTGCCGAGCCTTCATTTTCTTCAGCCGGTGAGAGTAGTCTTTGTCAATTATAGAGTCTTGGACTCTCCGCCAGACCCTGTGGATTTTGGAGGACATCCGCTGAGGAGGCTGTTCCGGTTTCACCTGCGTTGTGTTTTTGACAGGCGGATGAGACTTCTATAGTACTGCGGTTGGAGAGTTCCTTCGCACCCTCCTGAGCGGATCGAAGTTGTTGCCAGTCGGAACAGCAGTGTCAATTTCCACAATTGGAGCTGGTGGGGTAAGTCCAGAGGGGGAACTGCCCCCAGCCTTCCTTACTCGGCGCCAATAGCGATGTCGAGCATGTTGTGCAAACGAGACTACCTCTGTCGTTGGAGCGGCTTCGTCGTGCTCTCTGTCCTGATGAGAAGCTGCTGTTGGTGTCAGCCTGTCAAAAACCGACGTCCGCTGAGAGGGAACGGTCAATCTTGCATAGGCCGATCTTTTGACAAGGGAAGCAGTCTTGGTGACTTCGCCTAAAGCAGGAGTTGGAACGGCCAATCTTGCAAAGACCGATCCTTTAACAGGAGAAGCCCCTTTGATGACTTCATCTTCTGGAACTGGAATGGCTATCCGCTTCGGGATGACCCCTTCAGGTATTGCGAGCCTCTTTGCGGGCCCACTTGAGCTTAGGCTCAGCCTGTCGAAGACCGAGGCTGTAGACTTCGATGACCCGTTCAGAGGGGCCGCGGTGGTTGCAAGCCGATCGAAGACCGACTTCTTCGGAGCTTCCTGTGATGGCACCAGAGCGCTGAAGCTTACTGGTGGGATCATGGTCCCAAAGAAAAGTCCAGTGGAAGCCTGAGTTACCTGCTCCACTGGCATTGCAAAGATGGAGGCTGCTTGGGGCCCATAAGTTACTCCTCCAGTCGCGGCGGAGTGAGAGTTGTTGTTGTAGTTAGTGCAGCTAGAAGCCATCGATTTTATCTTCAGCACAGGAGCAAGACGCCAAATCTTAGTGCTTTGAATCCAGGGGAAACCATAGTAAACCACGATTTGTGTGCGAACACGACACACGAAGTGTGGAGTGGAAAGAGGAAAAGGTAACACCGGGCGTGCCAGAATCTGTTTACCGCCGAAAACCGGAAAGACAAACGTCTTGCCTGAATTTGGGGGCAGATGCTATTTGGATTTATCCGTCCACCTCTCCGAAGATGCCAAGTTGATTTATGACATCGCATATCGAAGGTTTGGACGGATGCAGCCGTTGTAGCAGACTTCGTCAGATTCCCCCTCATTGGCAAGTGGTTTTTGATTGTGGGGATGCTCTTCCCTGCAGGCGCAAATCCCTGCAGTTAATTACGTTACCGTATCGCGGTAACCACTTTCTCCTGCTCTAGAAGGTCACTTCGTATCGTGTGTGTTTGTTTTATTTTCGGTTGTCCATAGATTGTATACGGAGACTAATTTTATGTTGTCGCCCGTAGGGCGTGGATTAGTCCAAATCCGTATATTCTTAGATTTGAGTTTGGGTTGATTTAAGGATAGTTAATCTTGTTTTAGATTATGATCAACTTAAATGTTTGTTGAGGATACGTTAGTCTAATTTTAAGCTAAGATCTACTGAACAGGATTTTAGGATCATTCAGACCCCACAAAAGAGCATTTGGGCTCTATTGCTTTAGTTTAAGGACGTTACGGTCCATCGTTAGTTTAAGGACATTACGGTCCATAGCTAGTTTAAAGACGTTGTGGTCCGTTATAGTTTAAGGATGTTGCAGTCCGTATTGGGATGTGCTCATCGATTCGGGAGTGCACCAAGAGTTGATGGTTGTCGGGACCCTCCACCTCTCTGAATACGTTGAAGAATTACAACGACGTGTATCAAAGGTGTGGAGAGATATACCCTTGAACCAAATTCCAGATTGAGGGGAGAGATCATGATTGACAAAATAAGAATCATTAGTCATTTTTGGAAGACTAAGATTGATTTGGGGAGACCTGAGCATAAGTGGGTTGACTGGTGATCAAAAGGGTTTTGGCCTCGGGAGAATTGGCTAATTTGGGCTAAGGTTGGCCTCTCATAGTGTTAAACACTAATCTTTGCTCGGCGCTCACGTGCTCCCACGTGAGGCTCTAAAGCAGTGTTAAATACTGGAATTTAGAGCGCTCACGTGTGGCGCGTGAGGCGCATGACAATTGGGCACTGCTTCTTTGGGTTTATTCACTTGTTCTTTTATAAGTGCTAAGCACTATTGGGGGTCACGTCGGATCACGTGAGGCACCCCAAAAATGTAAATTGTCTTTGATTTATTCCCTTTTTCCTTTCATAAGTGCTAAGCACTATTAGGGGGTCACGTGGGATCACGTGAGGAGCCCAAAAAATGGGAACTGTCTTTGATTTTTCGCTTTTTCCTTTCATAACTGCTAAGCACTATTAGGGGGTCACGTGGGATCACATAACCCGATCTCAGTCATTCTTTTTTGTTCATCAAAGATGCTCACATGGGAATACATGATCTGCCATTATAGTGTTGAACACTAATATGCGTGGATATCTTGATCTGAGTTTTGAGAATTTCATGTCCCTTATTTTTATAAGAATTAAACTCTTTTATAGGATTAAACCCTAATTTTATCAGAGGAATTAAATTCCAATATATTTTGGTAAGGATTAAATTCTTTGAACTTAGTTCTTTCCCCTAAGTTTTGAATCTGCATGACAGAATCTCCCCGATGAGAATTAAATTCTCAACTTGCAGATCTCAACCAGAGGAAGAACTAAGTTCGTTTTAGAAGACTTAAACTCTTAGAGTAGTGAAGAAGAAATAAAATAATCTCTATGTATTTCTCCTTACCTAGGGTTTCTTTTTCTAAAAGAGAGATCTTCTTCTTTTTTTCTGGGGAATTGAATTCTCCTTTTTCTTTTTCTTTTTTTCAAAACTTACGGGGGGTCTCTTCTGTACAAGACTTGAAGTCTTAGGTCTTTTATATAGTAGAATCAAGTTTGTTGATTTAGTTAAAAAAATCTCTCATTGAGAGATCTTAATTGATTTGGGGATTTTATCAACCGTTGGATTTTTGATCCAAAAACTTCTGTTTTACAGAAGATATCTTTCTTGTTTTTAACAAGATTAGGGAAATATTTCCCCATACAGAATTTTTTTCTGTAGATAGGTGATTTTTTAAACACCATTGGATTTTTTAATCCAACGGTTCTCTGTTTTACAGAGAGTGGTCTTTCTTGTTTAGAAAGATTTAAGAAAATATTTTCCTAACAGGGTTTTGTTGACTTTATTTAGAATTTAATTCTATCAGCTCAGAAGGTGTTTAGGACCACTCACGTGCAGCACGTGACCCCTACTGAGTTAAACTCATTTTTTTTTATGTGCAACAGCCCAAAAAGGGCATCACGTGCTAACACGTGAGCTTCTCTGGCATGTTATTTGTTTTAAAAAGGCACCTATATGCTTTGTATATTGATGCTTACGTGCTTGCACGTGAGGAGGCTCAATTTCAGCCTTAATTGTTAAGCGCAATGCCTACAATCTTTGTTCATAGGCGCATCACGTGTGGGCACATGATGCTCCATTAGGGAAATTTTTTTATCGCATTTTCCTTCTTTCTTTTCCCTTTTTTTATAAGGGAACAATCACCTACACCTTGTGGAGTTTTCATACAACAATAGCTATCAGGCAAGTATTGGAATGGCACCATTTGCAGCTCTCTATCGAGAGAGGTGTTGTTCACCACTAAGTTGGGACGACATCGGAGATCATGAACCCTTTGGACTAGAGATGTGTTGGTTATATGTATGCCCTAGAGGCTATTATTGTACATATGATGTATATTATAGTGTATGCTTGGACATATATAGAGATGACTTTTTTGCTCGACATGATAGTATGCTATCTGTTTGCTCTTTATCTTATTATGTAAACTTGTATTGTGATATTGTCTTGCTCTCACATGTTGATAAAGCCCTTAGGATGTGTACTTGACTATCAGGACTATGATGGAGATCATACTAGTGGGGCCAGGGTAGTCCACAAGTACATCCTTTAATTGTTCCTAGTCGAGGGTGTATCGAGACAGGGCATCGATATTCCAGAGTAGACTAGCGTATAAACTTCTTACCTATATGATGGGCGATGGATGATCCCACATCCATTGGTGTTTAACATCAAGGATGGTATAGAGGTGCTCAGTGGAGACTAGGTACACTGAACGGACTCGCCGAGAACTCCTAGATGGTATTATACCTAGCGTCAGATAGCAGTTCTCTGGTGACACTGGTATAGCTTAGTCTGTAGACCCGAGGTCGTCATAGAGTCTTGTGTGATTCCTACTGTGCTTTGATTTCCACCTTACCACGTTCAAGAGAACATGAAAAACGGTGGCTTTTGGGTACAGTCTCGAGTCATATGGAGGTAATGAGCGATAGGAGGGGATTCGTCTCTCCCGGTACTGGGGGTTGATGTTGCGCTGTGCTCGATTGACTATAACAGGAAGTCCTTGGCTAAAGATGATACAGAGATTTACTGGTTAGTGTTATCAGTAGTTTCTCGACCCGTTAAGAGCCTCATATCGACACGACTTATCGGTTACTGGGGTCTGACGTTTACCACCCCTAGACTAGATATGCGACATATCAGACGAAGAGACCAGACTATACGATAGTGTTACCGACAGGCTTTATAGGAGTATGAGCTGGCTGGCTTGTTGATCTTCTGATCTCTCAATACCCGGGTAGCCGTTATGTCCAGCTAGTACCGTTGATGGCTTGTGGGTGACTGATATGATCATCACCTACTGCCGGCGTATTGACGAGTCTTTTGAGTCCTACACAGAGGTTTCCTGTCTCAGGAGAAACAAAGTAGGAGCATATATGTGATATATGCGGGACCGAGATTAATACGTGTATGTGATACCATATTCTATTCTCGCGATATGTGATATCGGCCGGTTATATGTGATATTAGTTGGTTATATATGATATAACCGGATTATTAAATCAAGTGTTGATTTAATAATTTAATGTATAATTATATATGTGTGTGTGTGTGTGTGTGTGTGTGTGTGTGATATTAGTTTATATTAACTAATATTAGCTCACTTAAGAATTTCTTTATCTCACTTGTATACATTTAATATATATGTGATATATGTTAATTGTATATGTTTCCTTTTGTGACATTCTTGATGACACATGTTGCATGGGTGTATGAGACTTACACCATTCCATAAGATAATTGGGGTTTTATTTATTTAAAGTAAATACAAAATTGGTGGAAATTTGTCATGGTTGATGCTTAGTGGATGCTTGTAGAAACCTTTGACTTAGTCCATTAATTTTGTCTTGCAATAGATATTTATTAACTCAACCATTATCTTATACCATGGTCAAGTCTCTACATGAGTTATATGAGATATTATCTCACCTATGGTTGCCTCATATTCATTCAATTCTATTTTTCTCTTCATCTTCTTCTTCATCAAGAGAGCTCTCTAGGTTTTAAAGAGGTGAAGAAAATTAGTGAGAAAATTAATTCTAAAGTGAGCAAAAATCCTACTTCATCATCCTCTACTAGACTAGCCATTTAGTTTAGGGTGTTAGCTTCACTAACTCCAAATTAGTGAAGAGGTAGCTTGAGTTGGTGCCTCCTCGACGTAGATCATCTTCGGCCTCGAAGACTTCTAGCAAACTTGTTCCTTTCATCTTGTGGAGCCATTCTAGAGTCCGTAAGATCACTACTTGGAGCAAAGGGACTACTACACGGAGCTTTTCAAGTGAAAGACCGGTCTACAAAGGTTGTATTCCTTGTTCACTTAGATGTAAGGTTGTTTGCAAGCATGTATTGTCTAATTCTCTAGTTAAGATTCTAGGGTTAGGGTTGTTTAGCATAGCAATTTTTTGAAAACGACATGGATGATGCCTCTCAAAACCTTGCTGTCGGGCTAAGTAAACCAGACAAGCTAGAGAATTAGACGATATTTGTAGAATTACGAAACCGAAACAACTCCGAAACATCGAAACACATAACCTAGTTTCTGTCGAAATTTTTAGAGTGTCTAAAATTTTTTTAGGCAGTTGCAGAATGTTGCATGAGATGTAACATGAACACCAGACGAAAATGAGCTATTTTCGCTGGATTAGGACCGGCCACATGTTGCTACAGGACCGGCCCCAACGGTTTTCTAGGCTCTTTTAAGGTTCGTTTTGGTGTGTGTTCCGGTCTCTGGGTTTTGGTATTTCAAGTGTTGCTTGTTTTTGCTAAGATTGCATGTGATGTTTTCTTTCTGTAAAGACAATTCGGATTGTTTCATAGTCGTAATTCTTACATCGTTTCGGGTAATTTAGACGACGTTAAAAAGTTCGAACGAATATCAATAACCTATTTTCTCCCTCGCAGGAAATTTTCCAAAAGTTGGATTTTCTCCAAGTTAAAAACATTCAAAATGTTAGTTATATGTATGCCCTAGAGGACATTACTGTACATGGGATATATATTGTAGTGGATGCTTGGACATATACAGGAAGGAATTTCTTGCTCGATATGATAGTATGCTATCTGGTTGCTCTTTGTCTTAACATGTTGTCTAGTATACGTAATGTTGTCTTGCTCTCACATGTTGACAAAGCCCTTAGGATGTATACTTGACTGCCAGGACTATGATGGAGATCATATTAGTGGGGCCAAGGGTAATCTACAAGTACACCCTATAATTGTTCCTAGTCGAGAAAGTATCGAGACAGGGCATCGATATTCTAGAGTAGACTAGCGTATGCGTTTCTCGACCCATATGATGGGCGATGGATGATCTCATATCAATTGGTGTTTAACATCAGAGAAGGTATACGGGTGCTCAGTGGAGACTGGGTACACTGAACGGACTCACCGAGAACTTCTAGATGGTATTATACCTATCATCGGATAGCAGTTCTCTGGTGACACTGGTACAGGTTAGTCTGTAAACCCGAGATCGTCATAGAGTCTTGTGTGATTCCCACTGTGCTTTGATTTCCACCATACCACGGTCAAGAGATCGTGCAAAAAGGTGGGTTTTGGGTACAGTCCCAAGTCATATGGAGGCAATGAGCGATAGGAGGGGTTTCGTCTCTCCCGGTATTGGGAGTTGATGTTGCGCTATACTCGATTGGCCATAACAGGAAATCCCTGGCCAGTGTTGCTGAGATTTACTGGTTAGTGTTATCAGTAGTTTCTCTAACCATTATGAACCTTGCATCGGCATGACTTATCGGGCTATTGGGGTCTGACGTTATACTACCCCCAGACTGTGATATGCGACATATCCGACGAAGAGACCGGACTATACGGTAGTGTTACTGATTGGATTCACAGGAGTTATAGAAAGCTTGCTTGTTGATCTTCTGATCGCTCCTGGGTGGCCGTTCGTTTAGCAGACCGCTTGCGGCTTGTGGGTGTTTGATATGATCATCACCTACTGTCGGCGTATTGACGAGTCTTTAAAGTCCTACACAGAGATTTCCTGGTTCATGCGAAATAGAGTAGGAGCACATATGAGATATGTGCGGGACCGAGATTAGTGCGCTTATGTGATACCGCATTCTATTTTCACGGTAAGTAACATCAGTAGGTTATATGAGATATAGCCGGGTTATCGGATCAACTGTTGATTCGATAAGTTGTTACATTTGATATTAGTCGGTTATATGTAATATAGCCGGATTATTAAATCAAATGTTGATTTAATAATTTAATGTAGAATTATATATTTGATATATTAAATAACATTAACTAATATTAGCTCACTTAAGTATTCATTTTTCTCATGATAATACATTGATATATATGTGATATATATTAATTGTATTCTTTTTGCATACATAAATATATGTGATATATTTTAATGTGTCATGCTAGGTTACACATGCAACATGTATGTATGAGACTTACACCATGCTAGGGTTAATGTTAGGGTTTAATATTTATTAAGTAATTACAAATTAGTGGAATTAATTTGTGGCTAGAAGCTTGGAGAAGCTTGTAGATAAGGTTTGACTTAGTCCACTTCTTTGTTTTTACTTAAGATATTTATTTGACCTAACTATTAACCATACACAATGGTTAACTCTCTACATGGGTTAGTGTATGTGATATACTCACCCATGGTTGCATTTCTAACTAAGAGAATGATTCGTTCATCACTTCATCACTTCATCTTCTTCTTCCTCTTGAAGCTTTCTAGCTTTTGACAAAGTGATAAAATAAAATGAGAAAATCAAATCTAAAGTGAGCAATATTCCTACTTCATCATCCTCTACTATTAGCCATTTAGTTAAGGGTGTTTTCTTCACTAATCTCACCATTAGTGAAGAGGTAGCATGAGCTTGAGTCTCCTTGACGTAGATCATCTTCGGCTTCGAATGCATTGAGCAAGCTTGTTCATTTCTTCATGTGATCCTTACTAGAGTTCAGATGTTCACTACTAGGCGCGAAGGGACTACTAGACGAAGCTTTAGAAGTGAAGGACCGGTCTACAAAGGTTGTATTCCGCATTCACTTAGATGTAAAGTTGTTTACATATTATGTTTAACCCTAAGTCTCTAGTTAAGATCTTGGTTAGGGTTTGTTTTGCACCCCAAAATTTTAAATTAGCATGATTGATGCTTGCCTAAACCTTGCAAAGGTGCTAATCTAAACCTACAGTGGTATCAGAGCCAAACTAGAGCATTAGAGGTTCTCTAGACGAAGTTAGAATTGCGATCGAACCTCGAAAACCCATTTCAGACCCCCACACTGGAAATTTTTCCAAAAGTTGGATTTTTCCATGTTAAAAATATTCAGAAAAACATGCAAGGAATTCTATGGATACACCTGAAGAACGCAACCCTAACTCGTCTAAGTGACCGCGGATCCGCGGCCAAAACATGGTTTTGGCGGCGGATCCGCGGCGCCACTTAAGAGGCTTGGGTCGGGCCTTCAGCTGTAGGTCCGTAGGAACTGTGCTATGTCTCTGGTTAACTTTAACAATGCTCAATTGTTGAGCTCTCTGGGAAATTTGGGAATTCGTTGATTCGATCGAATTGTTTAAATTTCGCCTAACTTTCTGTGATTGTGATACAATATTTGGAATTCATATTGTTAGGCATGAAATCCGAAGTATGTGAAATTTCGGGTTTATGATGTCTAAGGTGATTGTGGATTCCAAATGTTGTAGTTTTTCACTTTCTTTTCTGCGACTGTAAGTGTAATATGTGTTGTATCGCCGGTTTCGTTGCTATACGTCAACGGCAATTGGGATGAGCATATTTACTTACGTTGATGACATGTGATGTTATGTGTTGCTGTGATATGTTATATTGGATCATCGTGTTTTGAATAGCCGGGGGTTTTATGTGTGATGAGAGTTTTTATTTCCATTCATGTAAAATTCATTGTATGTAATATTCTTTTATTGGGGCACTTCCGGGTTGAGGATGATGTCACTATTGTTGTATATTATTTACTTTTCCGTATTAGGATAGACCCAAGGTGGGGAACACAAGTAACCGGGTTCTAGGGTCCAGTGGGAGACCATCTCGAGGAGTCGAGACCGGGTCTCCTAACTCTAGAATTGGTAGGGTTGCTTGCTGCTCTTGTAAAGGTCTAGGGATGTGGGTTTGGCTATTCATCACGAACGTGGAATCCGCGTTTTTACCGGCTTAAATAAAATACGGAATTCCTAGTATATCCAATATTTCATATGTGATTCTTCTGCTGCTGATATTCTGTGATGTAATCATTTGATATGTTCTGAGACGAATGCCTATATTATATATATGAGATATAATTAATATTATTGCTTTCGTTTCTTCTGTGATGCTTGTGAAGCATAAATATTGGGACTTCATTAATGAGATTAATGAAAGAAAAAGAAACCTAAAGATGTTGTAGAAACTTTTTTTTAAAAATGGTAGCACTAGTTTTTGCTTTGCATAGCAGTATTCCTTGTAGAATATCCAGCACCTTATTCGATAAGGAAAGAGCCGAGATCCCTTCACCGGGAGTGACCTCTTTAGAAAAACTAGAAAATGCTACAAACTCGGTTTGTCTTTTGATTGCTTCTATAGTTTTTGCTTTGCATAGTGGTATTTGTAAAATATCCTGCACCTTATTCGATAGGGAAAGAGCCGAGATCTCTTCACCGGGAGTGACCTCTTTAGCGAAACTAGTAAAAGCCTTAAAAAACACTCCTTTTAAAATTCACTCGATTCTACAACGATATCAAGTACATTACGCTCATGGTTTTCTTAAAAACCTGCGTAGCCTCCGTCATTTCAGATAAGTAGTATTTAGTATTTATGCTGCGTTTGTTGACCTCTGTCAAGGCGTAGTGTGCGATAACTGATTAGTGCTTATCTGCAAAGCATATTATGCGATTGGATTAGGGTGGTCGTACGACCTTGTTGACCTCTGTCAAGGGTCGTGCGAGTGGGTTTATTTCAATCAAGAAATGACGGGTTGAACTTGACTAGTAGCCTATGATTTGTTGACCTCTGTCAAGGTCATAGGACGCTTGGGGCAGAGTATTATCGGGAATTTCAAGTGTTAAAATTTGTAATGAGATTGCATACCTTCTATGAGATAGCTGGATCCCGATACCCACTGCGAGTAAGAGTTACTCCTGGATGAGTTCTACACATGACAATTAGCCGATCAAGTAAGTGTCTAGAAAGGTGTTAACGGGATTACGCCCCTGGGAAAATGAGGTTTATTTTAATTAGGTCCGTGCGAAAGCACGGGGAATGTCCCTCAAAATACCGACACTGGCCTGACCAAAATATTGGCAAACTTGTAGGGTGTAATTAATCCCGGCTAGTCTTACCTTTTATGGTTTGAAGGAAGATTTGATAAAACAGTGGGAGCCATCCTGATTAGATAAAATAATAACCAAATCTAACCTTGCAAGAGCGCACACAGAGTGTTTTCATCTCTCTCTCTCTCTCCTGATAGCGACCATGTCACGCCTTCATCAAGATAATAATATGGATGCATTGACTGAACCTGCTTATTATACTGAGCTAGGTAACGTTGGTTCCGCTCTATCTTATAACTTTTATAACTCCGAGCAGTAAATAGGGGAATATCCAGATTCCCATGCCACCCAATCAAGGAATAAGCATGTTGATGCATATTCTTCGGGTGTATTCATTACCGAGAGTTGTTTCTCAGTATCCTCTACGTCCTGGGTATGTGATACCGGATCAGGATCCAACATATGTAACAGTTACATGGGCTATAGATAGGTAGAGGACTGAGAAAGGGTGATATGTCTCTAAGTGTTAGAGAATGGTGCAATTGTTGCAGCCAAGTCTGTTGGCAGAAATCACCTTGTATTAATACATTGATTCTGAACAAATGCTATTACATACCGAACATGATATACAACATTACATCATATTCTTTATTAAGTTAAAAAAGGATATAATTCTGTATTAAAGGATAATGTTGTGAACATTTTCCTGAATCAAAAGTTGATTGGATCAGGCACGTTATGTTAGTTATATGTATGCCCTAGAGGCCATTACTATATATAGGATGTATATTGTAGTGGATGCTTGGACATATATAGGGATGACTTTCTTGCTCGATATGATAGTATGCTATCTGGTTACTCTTTACCTTAACGTGTACACTGATTGTCTCTCTGTTACATGTTGGTAAAGCCCTTAGGATGTGTACTTGACTACCTGGACTATGATGCGGATCATACTAGTGGGGACATGGTAGTCCATAAGTACATCCTTCAAGGTCCCTAGTCGTGGGTGTATCGAGACAGGGCATCGATATACCAGAGTAGACTAGCGTATCCCTTCTCGACCCATACAGATGGGCGATGGATGATCCCATATCCATTGGTGTTTGACATCAGAGATGATATACGGGTGCTCAGTGGAGACTGGGTACACTGGACGGACTCGCCGAGAACTCCTAGATGGTATTATACCTTACGTCAGATGGCAGTTCTCCGGTGACACTGGTACAGGTTAGTCTATAGACCCGAGATCGTCATAGAGTATTGTGTGATTCCCACTGTGCTTTGATTTCCATCATACCACGTCCAAGAGGGCGTGAAAAAATGTGGCTTTTGGGTACAGTCCCGAATCACATGGAGACAATGAGCGATAGGAGGGGTTTCGTCTCTCCCAGTATAGGGAGTTGATGTTGCGCAGTGCTCGATTGGCTATAACAGGAAGTCCTTGGCCAAGGATGCTTTAGGGATTTACTGGTAAGTGTTACCAGTAGTTTCTCGACCCGTTATGAGCCTCATATCGACACGACTTATCGAGTTATTGGGGTCTGACGTTTACCACCCCTAGACGAGATATGCGACATATCAGACGAACAGACCGGACTGTACGGTAGTGTTACTGGTTGGATTCACAGGAGTGTGAGCGGGCTTGCTCGTTGATCTTCTGATCGCTCAATACCCGGGTGGCCGTTACGTTTAGCAGACCGCTTGCGGCTTGTGGGTGTTTGATATGATCATCACCTGCTGTTGGCGTATTGACGAGTCTTTAGAATCCTACACAGGGGTTTCCTGGCTCAAGCGAAAAGAAATAGGAGCGCATATGAGATATGTGCGGGACCGAGAATAATACCAGTATGTGATACTGTATTCTATTCTCGCGATTTGTATCATCGGTCGGTTATATGTGATATAGCCGGGTTACCGAATCAAGTGTTGATTCGATACATTGATACACTTGATATTAGTCGGTTATATGCGATATGACCGGATCGTTAAATAAAGTGTTGATTTAATGATTTAATGTATAATTATATATTTGATATATTACTTTACATTAACTAGTATTGGTTCACTTAATATTGATTTTCTCACTTGAATGTGCACATTGTTTATATGTGATATATGCAAGTGTACATGTTTGTATCATGCTTGATGATACAAACAAGTTGTGTGTATGAGACTTGAACCAAATCAAGGTTAGATTAGGGTTTACTATTTTCCTAAACAAATAACAAAAGAGTGTGACTTTGGTCAAAGTTATCAAGCTTCATGAAGCTTGATGAACATTGACAAAGTCAACTCTCTTTGTCATTTGCTTAAGATATTAGCTAACCCAACCCTTAACCTTATGCTATGGTTAATTCTCTACATGAGTTAAGCATGAGGGCTTAACTCAACCATGGTGCCATGATTAAAAGGATAAGTGTTCAAATTATTCTTTTAATGGATATGATTCTTTCTTCTTCTTCATCTTCATTAAGCTCACAAAAGCTTGAGAGCTCCAATGGTGCCATAGTAAAAAGAGTGAGAAATCCAATTCTAAAGTGAACCCACTTCCTATTTCTTCATTCTCTAATACTTTCCATGTAGTATAGGGTGTTCTCTTCACAAAGTTTTTGACCAAGTGAAGGAATAGCTTGAGTTTGAGTCTCCCCGACGTAGATCATTTTCGGCCTCGAAGTCAATGACCTAGCCCGATCATTTCTCCGACGAAACCATTTCTAGAGTCCGGGATCCGATGATCGCAGCGGAGGGACGTCAACACGGAGCTAAAGAAATGGTGGAGCGGATCTACAAAGGTTATAGTCCCTTTCACTTAGCAATAAAGTTGTTTACTTGCTTGCTTTTCGCCTTAACTTCTAGTTAACGATCTATATTAGGGTTTCACGGCACCGTAAAATTTAAATTTGGCATGGTTGATGCCTTGTGGAACCACTTGAGTGTGCCTAGTAACCCTACACGTTATATAATAGCATATACATTCTAAATCAAAGTATTTAGAACACACACAAGAGGAGTAGTTCAGAAATGAACGAATCCTTCTTGTGGCATTGTAGATTAGGTCATATCAATGCGACACGAGTAGCTAAGTTACATAAGGATAAATATGAGAATCTGTTCGAATTTTCATCTTATGCTACTTGTCAGTCTTGTCTCAAAGGTAATATGACCAATACTCCGTTTACTGGAAACGGAGAAAGAGTTACTGAACTCTTGGTACTGTATGAATACGAGACTCTTCGTGCATGTCAGATGCACCTGACTTTGCTGTCAGGCACACACGTTGCCTATGACAAATGTTTCATGCAAACCCGTTGCACTTAGATGTTGTTTCTGTGCACATGTATGGCACATATATGGATTTTGATTTCCGTGCGCACCAGACGCAAAGGATATTCTTATATATACCTTTTTAGGATTGATTCCTTATGGACCAGTACGTTCTTATGATATTTGCTATGCGTTTTCGAACTGAGCAGGACTAGTCAGAGGACAATACCTGGATATATTTTGCATGCATTGATAGTTATAGAAGGGATTTCCAAAAAGCGATCTATAGTCTCAGTATATACCTATGTGTCCGATATGACACGAAACGTTTAAAACCAGGAAACCCTTCTAAATTGTTTTCAAAACGGCGGGATGTACATATTAAACAAAGGATATATATACGTATATGGTTATTTTATTATAATGGACGTCCGCCACTGTGCAGTGTTATGCGCATCGCACAGCGACTTAAAAAGATTTGGCATGCATTCGATGTCTACATGTATAGTTCTGATTTATATCATATTGATTTTATTTTGGATTTGACATTTGTGTCTTTACCATGACTCCGATGATTGCGGGATGCTTGACGGAGTTTCGATTTTGAGTTATCTGCTCATTACTTATGCGCATGCATTGCGCTATGATGCGTTTTATGTATTGATGATTTCGGAGCCCCGACAATTTGGATTTTTTTTACTGAAATGTTTAAGAATTTGGGGGATTAAATTTAAATTCGGGGACCGAATTTCTTTAAGGGGGGAAGATTGTAACATTTCAAAAAAATAAAATATTATTTTTCGGAATTTTTATAATTTAATATTATTTTAATGAATATTTTAATATTTCGGTATAATTAAATACAGATAAATGGGAAAAATTTTGGAAAAATTTTGGAAAATTCTAAAATAGGGTATTTTATGGAATTATGCCATTTTAAAGTTTTTATGATTAGTTTGACACTAATTTAGTGCTAATCGCGATTAAAAATCGCTAATCGTTTTTTTAGCATTTTTGTGCAAAACATGCACATATCTTTTTTTCTACACTTGTGTTTCATTTTCTACCATGGCTTTCATTTGGGTTTAATATTTGAGTGAGAAGGAAATTGGAAAAAAGAAAAGGAAAAGAAAAGAAAGGTATGGGGGGAGTTTGACCTTGGACCTCTTTCTCTCTCCATCTCACTTCCCTCATCTCTCCATCTCCTTCTTCATTTCCTGCAGCTGCTGCTGCCCCCTCCTTCTCCTCCTCTTCACTCTTCAAATCATCTCAAAAATAACACCAAAACCTTATCTCCATTTCACTAAAAGTGTGCACAAGCTCAAGACCAACACATTGGACCAAGAAAGCAAGGATTTTGGCCACTAGGGGAAACTCAAGAAAATTCTTGAGTTGCCAAATGAGGTATTTTCTGGACCATTAGCTTAGTTTTTGTGTTAATTATACCCCATGTTAAGATTAGAATCAATATCGTGTGATTTTGTGGATTTAGGAAAACCTAGTTAGGGTTTAGTGGAATTTGAGAGTTTTGATGTGGAATTGAGCTCAGTACAGGCTGCACAAATACCTTAGTGCTAGATTTGAGAACCAAAACCTGAGACTTGAAACCCGGAATATGGATTTAGAAACCGATATCGGAAGAATTGTTAAATCTGTGAAGGTTATATTGAATCTGCTATCAACCCGAGACTCTGAAAATTATTTTGGTTGGATAGTGATATGTGTAGGCACCCAGGAAGCTACCACCGAGACCCCAGCCCCGAACTCCGAACCTCGGCCGCGGATTTAATCTAATTGGACGCAATTTGCGGCCTGGACCCCACCAAATTGGCTCGTTTTGGTTTTGGTGCCCCCTTATCAGTAGATTAGACCCCTGGCATGTGCAAATTTGTCTAATTTGACCTAGGGTGAAATCTGGGAGCCTTTTCTGTAGTTGCTGTTCTGAATTGTGTTTCCGTATTCCGTATTTTGATTTCTGGAATTGTGTATCAGTGTTTTACCTCGAATACTTGGCGTTTGTACGACGGTATCGAGGATTGTTGATGGTTTTGAAATCGTAGTCCATAGGTTCTAACCTATAGGCCTTAACCAATCGTTTTGGGTTTCGTATGTCGTTTTAGGTTTTGATTTGGTTTTAATGTGCCTTTACGATACTTTGATGTGTAGATACCCATGAAGACTTCGGGACGACAAGCAAGCGTGTGGCGCCGTCGACAAATGAAGACGCAAGGTGAGTAGATTATATCTACGGGGGAAGTCGGGTGGATGGCGTATATCACCCCCGCAGTCCGAAGTTGGTATACTATATATGTATATATTATATATATGATAGTTTATAGTGTGTCGTGGATATTGTGTTAAGTTTACTATGTATAGATTAGGGTTAGAAGTAAACTAGTGTAGTTCCTAGTCGCGAACCCTAGAATAGGTTTACACCCACACGCACACACATGCTTATTTGCTATACTTATACTGTGATGATGATAGTGGATGATATTGGAGATGAGTCGATGATATTGGGCATAGTACCGTGAGATCGGTGATATGATATGATTCGTATTTGGAATACGACATGTGATTTTTAGCGGGCATTTGGACGTGTGTTTTACCCCAGCATTCATACTTATATAGATGGTATCGATTTGTACTAGACTTAGATCAGTACCCCAGGTTATGTGATATGATGGTAAGGATACCAGATAATTGATGAGATAATGTGATATTGACCCGTACCCAGCTATTGGGATGCCGTACGACGATTTACCGTACGAGATTTATATTGATGATAGATCCGAACTCATGACTAGAGAATTGTCATATGATATACTGTATCGTACGCGGTACTATTGAGGCGGGATCAACGACTATTATATCTATATATATATATCGACTCAGATTTAGGTGGTTTCCACACCCCTCCCGATTGACTTGATAGTTAGATCCGTGGTTTGCATAGTAGATGTTAGACTAGACCCGAGTCATACCTATTTCAAAAACTAACGCATCGGGAGTATTTTAAAGACAAGAAAAGGGAATCTACGGATAACCTCAAAAGCCGCATCTTTTCTTAAAAACACCGTAGCCCTTATTTTACTAAAACCCCCGATTCGTCTTATTTCAATTGGCAAGTTGCATTATTATTCATTTACCATTTATTCTACTGCTCGCATTGCATTGCATGCTTATATGTTATTGATTCATATTCCTTTATGCATATGCCCTTATATAGTTACATGCTCATATTAGTGTTTCACGCTGCATGTATTATAACTCATGGATTTCGCACTGTGATATGGTTTCATATGATGTTTCTGGATTGTTTTACTCCTGCGTATATATATCAGTGGTATGGGACGCTGAAATATATACGTATACCCATAGTATATATATATATTAGTGGTATGGGACGCTGATATATATATATATATACACCTACTTAATATACCATCATGATGATCTATGCAAATTTACTTATGCATTATGATATGAGTGGGGCCTATGTGCTCGTTATGAGGGGCCCTATGTGGTCGATGTGAGGGGCCTTTATGGTCCATATGAGTGGGGCCTATGTGCTCGTTATACGGGGCCCTATGTGGTCGATGTGAGGGGCCTTTATGGTCCATATGAGTGGGGCCTATGTGCTCGTTATGATTGGCCTATGTGGTCGATGTGAGGGGCCTTTATGGTCCATATGAGAGGGGCCTATGTGCTCGTTATGAGGGGCCTTTATGGTCGATGGTATTTTATATCTCCCCTACCCCACATTTTATTTTATATGCATTGCTTCATGTACTAGTAGTACCTGATAGAGTACCTTTCATGACTATTGTATATACACATCGCCATTTATTGCTTTATGTATTAGTAGTACCTGATAGAGTACCTTCATGAATGTTGCATACATATCGGATACATGATGTATGGGATTTACTTGGAATTGAGTTATATATTTTGTGTCGATACTTGACACTGATTTTCTGATGATTTCATTCATGATACCTTCTGTTTTCATTTTACCGAATACATACCTCATATTCATGATATGTATTACCTTAGGCACTGGCACGAGCACTTGGCACTACATACATGTATAGATGTTACATTGCCACCTTATCATGCTTCAGATTTATCCTATTGAGGTTTATACATATATATCTGATCGTATTGACCTAGGATTATGTCATGCATTCGATTTCTGCTTGTAGATATTTTCTATTCACGAGTTAGCAACTTACCCCCATTATGCCACAGCTTCTAGCAGGTTTTGCCGTACATGTTCCATAGCGGCATTTCTGGCACACTACTTCCTTTGCGGGTGATTTGCCTTGGTAGGTGGGTTCGTTTGTATCAGAACCACCATTGTACATGTATTATTCATTTGTATCTAGAAATTCCATCAACCAAAACTTGTATATTGTTTCAGACTTAGACAATAGTGATGTATTATTTCGACCTTAGAGTCGCGTGTAGTAGTATTACGGTTTTCATGCTGATTTGAGTTTTATTTGAGTTTTGATCCTCGCCCTTCGGCGTTGTATATTGTATTGCTTGCGTGGTTGTGACCGTCGATTGACGAAGAGCTAGCTCCCGCTTGGGGATGCCTTTTATCATTGCATATATATTATTCTTGTTGTACCCCGTTCAGGGCCAGTATTTACAAAGGAAACTCTGCCGAAATTTTTAGAAAAGACTATACATTTTAAAATGCATATTCGGCTTAGTTATTTAAAAAACCTTGCTTTTTAAACAGGTTTTCTTTACTTCTAAAAACTACTTTTCCTTAATTTATTATTTAAAATAGGTTTAGATTTCTGGGCTTTTGGCTTACTTGGATTAGATGGAGTCCTATAGACTTCATATGATTCAAGTGCCAGTCACGGGCTATTTCGGGTCGTAACAAAGTTGGTATCAGAGCGCTAGATAAACATTGGTTCGATTCTAAGTTTGAATATGTGGAGCCTAGGGCGTCTATATATATACGGAACTTAGACTTAGTCGATGGGGTATTATACCCAAACTTTCGTCGCGTAGGATGACCTTTAGTTGATGGAATAGGTAGCTTGAGTAGAGTGACGTACAGTACGTATGTTCCGCGGTATATTTACGGTACAGTACGTATGTGCATTTCCTTGCAAAGTATTATATTCATTCCTATGATCTATCCTCATCGATACTGGTTATATTTGTGCTGCTACGATCATACGTGCAGAGAGAGCTACGGCTAGAGTTGCGTCTGCTTGAGCTTGTCGCAGACGAGGACTGACCATGGCGTGATTCTAGGGACATATGATTGCATTGAGAGGCATCGTCTTATTGTGTTTTCGCGCCATGAGCGTTTGGTGGATCGCTTTTATGAGATTTCTCGGACGTGCCGATTGGTACCAGAGAATCAGGCTACTGCTAGAGGCCAGCTAGATGTGATGACCATTGATATATCGCTTATTCAGGATGATTGAGGCGATGTTCAGCGTACAGATGAATGAGCCAGTTGTTGCTGCAAATGACGA
Source organism: Agapanthus africanus (assembly GCA_030015575.1). NCBI lineage: Eukaryota > Viridiplantae > Streptophyta > Magnoliopsida > Asparagales > Amaryllidaceae > Agapanthus > Agapanthus africanus. The sequence goes on along the minus strand of JASDDO010000012.1, from coordinate 457,180,243 downwards.
GATATCGCCCAGATGATTGGAGCTACTGCAGCATGGGTATATACACTTAGAGATATGATGGAAGGTCGCTAGTCACCCAAGGATGAATGACTAGGACATGTGGTTCGTTCGCTTACCCGATGCGAGGTCATCAGATAGATTGATTCCAGCTAGAGACGACTTCACGCAGATTCGTTGAGAGTCGATAGAGACGATCGAATGTCAGGAGACCATATTCCAAGATTAAAGTATTCGGAAAGACATGCAAGCGATTCTATGGACCCTCTAGAAGAATGAAACCCTAAGTCGACATAATGACCGTGTGAAAGCCTTTGAACCTTAGGGTTTGCGGCAGTTCCGCGACGCCATTAGTGAGGCTTGGGTTTGCCCTTCTACGGCTGGACCACTGACGCTGTGGCATGTACTCGATACTATTAAACTGTACCCAAGATGTTGAGCTCTTGGGGGATTATGAGGTTTTGACAATCGATCGGATGGTTCGACATCATTCGGATATCATGTGATGGGACACATTGTTTGGGAGACTCCAGATACGAGTATAGCCGTTGGAGCGCCGTCCATACAGCCACGATGAGACGAGTCCGGAGCAGTCGACATCAGAGAAAAGTGGAGTACGAGATTCGTATGAGCTCTTGACGAGAGGACGTTCCACTCCGCTGACATCAGAGATGCGATACGCACACAGAGGCATTGTATATGGATATACCTTCCAGAAGGAGTTGCGATGAGTATGTAGCCGTTCCGGAACAAGATTTAGCTTTAGTAGAGGACGATGACTTCCGGGCAATTCGGCAAAAACGAGATTCGAGAAAGACCTCGACAGGACCTTTCTGGAATACTATACGGGAAGACCTGGACCCAGGAGTGGTCATATTGCGTACACCCAGCAGGCCAGAGTTCGGCATCGTCGACAAGATAGTTGACCAGGTTCGGATAAGGGACCTCACCCTGATGCGTTGTGAGTTAATAGAGGAAGGACGAGTATTGAGTATTCCTCCGATGTTTGGGACGAGTTCCCGAGGACCTGTTCGGCCAGATATCTTCTACAGAGTGATGAAGCTACAGAGTACGCGATTTCGAGTCCGTGCGAGAGACTTCGGATTGACCGTGGCCGAGAACATTGCAAGTGCGCAGATAGAGACGTGACGTCAAAGTGGACGATGATACAGACAAGCGGGACAAGAGGTACGTGCGAGACACTGATGAGCTTTTGTTACTCCCCGTTGAGATTTTGGTCGGATATGTCTACAGAGGCGTTGGGATACGGCCAGTTTCCGAGGAAATGTGTGTGGAACACGCAGATGTCCAGAAAACGAGAAAGGAGTATGTAAGAGTACCAGCCTCCGTACAGTTCGGCATAGGCGAGATCGGAAGAGACCTTGAGCAGGATTCCTTCCAGGACACTGCTGCAATAAGATTTGTAACCAGACGCAGAAGTGTGATGTGCACTCAGATGACCAGAGGTTGGTGCCAGTGACGTACTGCTTTACGAGTGGTCGTGAGGATTGACCGAGAGATGACCAGCGAAGTGCCAGAACGGAATCGTCCCTGTTAGCACACCTGACAGGGCCGATGAGCCGATGGATCGTGAGATTGGTAATCCAAAGAGAAGATAAGGACCCAGAGACAGAGGTCACCGGACCGTGAGCAAGAGGCAGGTAGATGTCTTGCGTTGCTAGCACTGGATGCACCGACACCTTCTCGACTTTGAAGGAGGATATACCGACGACGGTATTTATGATTTGTGATTTTGTGATTCGATTATCACATATCCGTCACTTTGGATTCCGGTATTTTGGACGATTTATTCGCATGATTTGGTTTTGATGGCTGGGTGTCATGAAATTTGTTTTCGCGCACTATGGTTGCACCTACTGGATATTTATACTTTGCGCATAGTTATTACTCTTGAGGTATTGATTGTGATTTCATGCCTATTTTATGCCGGTGATTTGATTTATGCTTCCAGTATAGTTTTCATGCACTTTTAGTGTTTTAATTTGATTTGTGCATACTGATGCACACGGTTGTGAGCTTATACACGCGGTATACCTGATCTCGATTGAGCCGTATTGTAAACCGTCGATTTTGATTCTGATGTTGATGTTGATTTCTTGCACTCTGTGGATTTGATTTGGATTTCCGCGCGTGTTGAACGCATGCTTTGAGGTACGATTTTGGTGCACACCAGATGCACTAAATCGAGACTCTTCGTGCATGTCAGATGCACCTGACTTTGCTGTTAGGCACACACGTTGCCTATGACAAATGTTTCATGCACACCCGTTGCACTTAGATATTGTTTCTGTGCACATGTATGGCACATATATGGATTTTGATTTCCGTGCGCACCAGACGCACAGGATATTCTTATATATACCTTTTTAGGATTGATTCCTTATGGACCAGTACGTTCTTATGATATTTGCTATGTGTTTTCGTACTGAGCAGGACTAGTCAGAGGACAATACCTGGATATATTTTGCATGCATTGATAGTTATAGAAGGGATTTCCAAAATGCGAGCTATAGCCTCAGTATATACCTATGTGTCTGATATGACACGAAACGTTTCAAACCAGCAAACCCTTCTAAATTGTTTTCAAAACGACAGGACGTACATATTAAACAAAGGATAAATATACGTATATGGTTATTTTATTATAATGGACGTCCGCCACTGTGCAGTGTTATGCGCATCGCACAGCGACTTAAAAAGATTTGGCATGCATTCGATGTCTACATGTATGGTTCTGATTTATATCATATTGATTTTATTTTAGATTTGACATTTGTGTCTTTACCATGACTCCGATGATTGCGGGATGCTTGATGGAGTTTCGATTTTGAGTTATCTTCTCATTACTTATGCGCATCCATTGCGCTATGATGCGTTTTATGTATTGATGATTTCGGAGCCCCGACAATTTGGATTTTTTTTTACTGAAATGTTTTAGAATTTGGGGGTTTAAATTTAAATTCGGGGACCGAATTTCTTTAAGGGGGGAAGATTGTAACATTTCAAAAAAATAAAATATTATTTTGGGAATTTTTATAATTTAATATTATTTTAATGAATATTTTAATATTTCGGTATAATTAAATACAGATAAATGGGAAAATTTTGGAAAAAATATGGAAAATTCTAAAATAGGGTATTTTATGGGATTATTCCATTTTTAAGTTTTTATGATTAGTTTGACACTAATTTAGTGCTAATCGCGATTAAAAATCGCTAATCGTTTTTTTTAGCATTTTTGTGCAAAACATGCACATATCTTTTTTTCTACACTTGTGTTTCATTTTCTACCATGGCTTTAATTTGGGTTTACTATTTGAGTGAGAAGGAAATTGGAAAAAAGAAAAAGGAAAAGAAAAGAGAGGTACGGGGGGAGTTTGACCTTGGACCTCTTTCTCTCTCCCTCTCACTTCCCTCATCTCTCCCTTTCCTTCTTCATTTCCTGCAGCTGCTGCTGCCCCCTCCTTCTCCCCCTATTCACTCCTCAAATCATCTCAAAAACAACACCAAAACCTTATCTTCATTTCACTAAAAGTGTGGACAAGCTCAATACCGACACATTGGACCAAGAAAGCAAGGATTTTGGCCACTAGGGGCAACTCAAGAAAATTCTTGAGTTGCCAAATGAGATATTTTCTTGACCATTAGCTTAGTTTTTGTATTACTTATACCCCATGTTAAGATTAGAATCGATATCGTGTGATTTTGTGGATTTAGGAAAACCTAATTAGGGTTTAGTGGAATTTGAGAGTTTTGATGTGGAATTGAGCTCAGTAGAGGCGGCACAAACACCTTAGTGCTAGATTTGAGACCCAAAACCTGAGACTTGAAACCCGGAATACGGATTTAGAAACCGATATCGGAAGAATTGTTAAATCTGTGAAGGTTATATTGAATCTGCTATCAACCCGAGACTCTGAAAATTATTTTGGTTGGATAGTGATATGTGCAGGCACCCAGGAAGCTACCACCAAGACCCCGGCCCCTAACTCCCATCCTCGGCCGCAGATTTAATCCAATTGGCCGCAATTTGCGGCCTGGACCCCACCAAATTGGCTCGTTTTGGTTTTGGTGCCCCCTTATCAGTAGATTAGACCCCTGGCATGTGCAAATTTGTCTAATTTGACCTAGGGTGAAATCTGGGACCCTTTTCTGTAGTTGCTGTTTTGAATTGTGTTTCCGTATTCCGTATTTTGAATTCTGTAATTGTGTATCAGTGTTTTACCTCGAATACTTGGCGTTTGTACGACGGTATTGAGGATTGTTGATGGTTTTGAAAGCGTAGTCCAAAGGTTCTAACCTATAGGCCTTAACGTATCATTTTGGGTTTCGTATGTCGTTTTAGGTGTTGATTTGGTTTTAATGAGCCTTTACGATACTTTGACGTGTAGGTACCCATGAAGACTTCGGAACGACAAGCAAGCGCGTGGCGACGTCGACAAATGAAGACACAAGGTGAGTAGATTATATCTACGGGGGAAGTCGGGTGGATGGCGTATAGCACCGCCGCAGTCCGAAGTTGGTATACTATATATGTATATATTATATATATGATAGTTTATAGTATGTCGTGGATATTGTGTTAGGTGTACTATGTATAGATTAGGGTTAGAAGTAAACTAGTGTAGTTCCTAGTCGCGAACCCTAGAATAGGTTTACACCCATACGCACACACATGCTTATTTGCAATACTTATACTGTGATGATGATAGTGGATGACATTGAAGATGAGTTGATGATATTGGGCATAGTACTATGAGATCGGTCATATGATGTGATTCGTATTTGGAATATGACATGTGATTTTTAGCGGGCCTTTGGACGTGTGTTTTACCCTCGCATTCATACTTATATAGATGATATCGATTTGTACTAGACTTAGATCAGTACCCCAGATTATGTGATACGATGATAAGGATACTAGATAATTGATGAGATAATGTGATATTGACCCGTACCCAGCTATTGGGATGACGTACGACGATTTACCGTACGAGCTTTATATTGAGGATAGATCCGCACTCATGACTTGAGGATTGTCATATGATATACTGTATCGTACGCAGTACTATTGAGGCGGGATCAATGACTATTATATCTTTATATATATATTTCGACTCAGATTTAGGTGGTTTCCACACCCCTCCCGATTGACTTGATAGTTAGATCCGTGGTTTGCATAGTAGATGTTAGACTAGACCCGAGTCATACCTATCTCAAAAACTAACGCATCGGGAGTATTTTAAAGACAAGAAAAGGGAATCTACAGATAACTTCAAAAGACGCATCTTTTCTTAAAAACACCGTAGCCCTTATTTTAATAAAAAACCCGATTCGTCTTATTTCAAATGGCAAGTTGCATTATTATTCATTTACCATTTTTTCTACTGCTCGCATTGCATTGCATGCTTATATGTTATTGATTCATATTCCTTTGTGCATATGCCTTTACATAGTTACATGCTCATATTAGTGTTTCACGCTGCATGTATTATAACTCATGGATTTCGCACTGTCATATGGTTTCATATGATGTTTCAGGATTGTTTTACTCCTGCGTATATATATCAGTGGTATGGGACGCTGAAATATATACGTATACCCATAGTATATATATATATATATATATATATATATATATGAGATTAATGGAGGAAAGAGGCCATAGGAGGGGATTTCCTCCTATGGCGTCGAAAAAACACCCCCTCCCTAGTTTTTTCCGACGATCGGCACCCACCATCTTCATCGTCATCATCTAAGATGTGGGTATACCAAATTTCATATGATTCTACAACTTTTTCACCGTTGATTTAGTGGGTTCAAAATTAACGGTTTACCGACAATAGAACTTTTTACATTGCTAAATCAACGGTGAAAAAGTTGTAGAATCATATGAAATTTTGTGTATCCACATCTTAGATGATGACGATGAAGATGATGGGTGCCGATCGTCGGAAAAAACTAGGGAGGGGGTATTTTTTCGACGCCATAGGAGGGAATTCCCTCCTATGGCATCTTTTCTCCATTATTCTCTCTCTATATATATATATATATATATATATTAGTGGTATGGGACGCTGATATATATATACACCTACTTAATATACCGTCATGATGATCTATGCAAATTTACTTATGCATTATGATATGAGTGGGGCCTATGTGCTCGTTATGAGGGGCCCTATGTGGTCGATGTGAGGGGACTTTATGGTCTATATGTGCTCGTTATGAGGGGCCCTATGTGGTCGATGTGAGGGGCCTTTATGGTCCATATGAGTGGGGCCTATGTGCTTGTTATGAGGGGCCTATGTGGTCGATGTGAGGGGCCTTTTTGGTCCATATGAGAGGGGCCTATGTGCTCGTTATGAGGGGCCTTTATGGTCGATGGCATATTATATCTCCCCTACCCCACATTTTATTTTATATGCATTGCTTCATATACTAGTAGTACCCGATAGACTACCTTTCATGACTATTGTATATACACATCGCCATTTCTTGCTTCATGTATTAGTAGTACCTGATAGAGTACCTTCATGAATGTTGCATACATATCGGATACATGATGTATGGGATTTACTTGGAATTGAGTTATATATTTTGTATCGATGCTTGACACTGATTTTCTGATGATTTCATTCATGATACCTTCTGTTTTCATTTTACCGAATACATACCTCATAATCATGATATGTATTACCTGAGGCACTGGCACGAGCACTTGGCGCTACATACATGTATAGATGTTACATTGCCACCTTATCATGCTTCAGACTTATCCTTTTGAGGTTTATACATATATATCTGATCGTATTGACCTAGGATTATGTCAGGCATTCGATTTCTGCTTGTAGATATTTTCTATTCACGAGTTGGCAACTCACCCCCGTTGTGCCACAGCTTCTTGCACGTTTTGCCGTACAGGTTCCATAGCGGCATTTCTGGCACACTGCTTCCTTTGCGGGTGATTTGCCTTGGTAGGTGGGCTCGTTTGTATCAGAACCACCATTGTACATGTATTATTCATTTGTATCTAGAAATTCCATCAACAAAAACTTGTATATTGTTTCAGACTTAGACAATAGTGATGTATTATTTCGACCTTAGAGTCGCGTGTAGTAGTATTACGGTTTTCATGCTGATTTGAGTTTTATTTGAGTTTTGATCCTCGCCTTTCGGCGTTGTATATTATATTGCTTGCATGGTTGTGACCGTCGATTGACGAAGAGCTAGCTCCCGCTTGGGGATGCCTTTTATCATTGCATATATATTATTCTTGTTATACCCCGTTCGGGGCCAGTATTTACAAAGGAAACTCTGTCGAAAATTTTAGAAAAGACTATACATTTTAAAATGCATATTCGGCTTAGTTATTTAAAAAAATCTTGCCTTTTAAACAAGTTTTCTTTACTTCTAAAAACTACTTTTCCTTAATTTATTATTTAAAATGGGTTTAGATTTCTGGGCTTTTGGTTTACTTGGATTAGATGGAGTCCTATAGACTTCATATGATTCAAGTGCCAGTCACGGGCTATTTCAGGTCTTGACAAGGCATGCCATCACGAGTGGGGACTCTGTGAAATGGCTGGATGATATGCAATCAAAGATGGAATCCATGTACACCAATAAAGTATGACTTTGAATATGACACCTGAAGGGGTAAATCCAATTGGGAGCATATAGGATCTTGTGAAGATTCTTGGTGTAAATAGAAAAGTTAAGACTTTCAAAGCAATGCTTAAGTCCATCAGGATCAATGCAAGCATCGCGGAGATGGAACATCTGTTTTGATGTGGCAGTCAAAGAGTTTGACTTCATCAAAAAGATAGATGAACCTTATATATACAAGAAGGTTGTAGAAAGTAAATTTGTCTTCTACGTATTGTACGTAGATGACATACTCTTGATAGGAAATGGTTTTCTATGCTACACTCGGTCAAGCTCCTCTTATCACGAGGATTCTCAATAGAAGATCTGGATGATACCTACTATATCTTGTGGACTATGATCTATGGTGATAGATCTAAGTGGATGTTGGGAGTGTCCCGAATCCGATACTTTAACACCATACTAAAGGGGTTTAATATGGAAGATTCTAAGCATGGTGGTTCGTCCACTTACTCATGGATCACTCTCTCCAAAAAGATGTCTCCCAAGACTGATTTGGATAGAGCTCGCGTACAATGGATACTTTATGCTTCGGCAGTAGGCTCTATCAGAGTATGCGATGTTATGTACCAGACCAGATGTAGTTGATTCACTAGGTGTAGTGATCAGGAATCAATCGGATTTTGGGTGAATCACTGGTCAGCTGTGAAGGACATTCTTAAGTACTTGAGAAGCACTAAAAGAAAGTTCTTGGTTCCAGCTTCCAGAATGATAAGTTCAACTAAGAGTCAGTCACAGGCATTGTCTTTAACCTCGGTGAAGGGACGGTATGTTGGAAGAGTTCTAAGCTAGATACCGTGGCATACTAGACGATAAAGGCTGAATACATTGCTACCAACGATGTTGCCAAAGTGGCTGTCTGGGCATTCCTTGTTCATGAGATGAACAAGGTTCCTACCATTGAGCGTCCAATAATTGTTATTGTAACAATAATGGAGTTATGGCTTTGGCCTAGGAACACCGGTCCCATCAGTGACCCAGACAAATTCTGAGGCAAGTATCACCTGATCAGGGAGATGGTTGATCTCCAAGGATCGAGATAAGGAGAGTAGATTTTGAGGTTAACACGGCGGATCCACTCTCCAAGGCTTGCTTCCCTAAATACTAATTGAGAGATTTTAGGATGGTTGAGTATGGGATACTACAACTATTGTTATATTGTTGGGTATTGGATACTACAACAGATGGCCTTAGTGCAAGTGGGAGATTATTAGTTATATGTATGCCCTAGAGACCATTACTGTACATGGGATGTATATTGTAGTGGATGCTTGGACATATATAGGAAGGAATTTCTTGCTCGATATGATAGTATGCTATCTGGTTGCTCTTTGTCTTAAAATGTTGACTAGTATACGTAATGTTGTCTTGCTCTCACATGTTGACAAAGCCCTTAGGATGTGTACTTGACTACCAGGACTATGATGGAGATCATATTAGTGGGGCCAAGGGTAATCTACAAGTACACCCTATAATTTTTCCTAGTCGAGGGAGTATCGAGACAGGGCATCGATATTCCAGAGTAGACTAGCATATGCGCTTCTCGACCCATATAATGGGCGATGGATGATCCCATATCAATTGGTGTTTGACATCAGAGAAGGTATACGGGTGCTCAGTGGAGACTGGATACACTGAACGGACTCGCCGAGAACTCCTAGATGGTATTATACCTATCGTCGGATAGCAGTTCTCTGGTGACACTGGTACTGGTTAGTCTCTAAACCCGAGATCGTCATAGAGACTTGTGTGATTCCCACTGTGCTTTAATTTCTACCATACCACGGTCAAGAGATCGTGCAAAAAGGTGGTTTTTGAGTACAGTCCCGAGTCACATGCAGGCGACGAGCGATAGGAGGGGTTTCGTCTCCCCTGGTATTGAGAGTTAATGTTGCGCTATGCTCGATTGGCCATAACAGGAAATCCCTGGCCAGGGTTTCTGAGATTTACTGGTAAGTGTTATCAGTAGTTTCTCGAACCATTATGGACCTTGCATCGGCATGACTTATTAGGATATTGGGGTCTGACGTTATACTACCCCCAAGCTGTGATATGCGACATATCCGAAGAAAAGACCGGATGTACGGTAGTGTTACAGATAGGATTCACAGGAGTTATAGCAGGCTTGCTTGTTGATCTTCTGATAGCTCAATACCCGGGTGACCGTTACGTTTAGCAGACCGCTTGCGTCTTGTAGGTGTTTGATATGATCATCACCTACTACCGGCGTATTGACGAGTCTTCAGAGTCCTACACAGAGGTTTCCTGGTTCATGCGAAACAGAATAGGAGCACATATAAGATATGTGCGGGACCGAGATTAGTGCGCGTATGTGATACCGAATTCTATTCTCACGTTAAGTAACATCAGTAGGTTATATGAGATATAGCTAGGTTATCGGATCAACTGTTGATTCGATAAGTTGTTACATTTGATATTGGTCGATTATATGTAATATAGACTAATTATTAAATCAAATGTTGATTTAATAATTTAATGTAGAATTTTATATTTAATATATTAAATTACATTAACTAATATTAGCTCACTTAAGTATTCATTTTTCTCATTATGATACATTGATATATATGTGATATATATTAATTGTATTCTTTTTGCATACATAAATATATATGATATATTTTAATGTGTCATGCTAGGTTACACATGCAACATGTATGTTTGAGACTTACACCATGCTAGGTTAATGTTAGGGTTTAATATTTATTAAGTAATTACAAATTAGTGGAATTAATTTGTGGCTAGAAGCTTGTAGATAAGCTTTGACTTAGTCCACTTCTTTGTTTTTACTTAAGATATTTATTTGACCTAACCATTAACCATACACAATGGTTAACTCTCTACATGGGTTAGTGTATGTGATATACTCATCCATGGTTGCATTTCTAACTAAGAGAATGATTCTTTCATCACTTCATCACTTCATCTTCTTCTTCCTCTTGAAGCTTTCTAGCTTTTGACAAAGTGATAAAATAAAATGAGAAAATCAAATCTAAAGTGAGAAATATTCCTACTTCATCATCCTCTACTATTAGCCATTTAGTTTAGGGTGTTTGCTTCACTAATCTCACCATTAGTGAAGAGGTAGCATGAGCTTGAGTCTTCTCGACGTAGATCATCTTCGGCTTCGAAGGCATTGAGCAAGCTTGTTCATTTGTTCATGTGATCCTTCCTAGAGTTTGGATGTTCACTGCTAGGCGTGAAGGGACTACTACACGAAGCTTTAGAAGTAAAGGACTGGTCTACAAAGGTTGTATTCCGCATTCACTTACATGTAAATTTGTTTACATATTATGTTTAACCCTAAGTCTCTAGTTAAGATCTTGGTTAGGGTTTGTTTAGCACCCCAAAATTTTAAATTAGCATGATTGATGCTTGCCTAAACCTTTCCATGGTGCTAATCTAACCCTACACAAAAATCATGCAAGTAATTCTATGGACCCTCTAGAAGAACGAAACCCTGACTCGTTTCTATGACCGTCGGAACTGCCACCAAACCCTAGGGTTTGTGGTAGTTCCGCGGCACCATAGTTGAGGCAAGAGTTGGCCCTTCTACGGTTAGTCCATAGGTACTGTGGCATGCTATCAGTATTTTTAAACTGTGCTCAAGTGTTGAGCTCTTCGGGAAATTTTGGGTGTTTGTTGATTCGATCGGAATGTTGAACATCGTCTAGCTATCTATGGAATGTGATACAATATTTGGAATCTACAATAATTAGTTTTGTGAAAATTTATTAGTTACTTGTAAATTTAACATTTCGGTCTCGGTGGGAATCGGGAATCTTGTTGAATTACCCGATTTCTTCTAAAAAGGTGTTCTCATGAGTGGGACCCAAATGTAAGGTTTACAATGTTTGACATGAAATCCGAAGTATGTGATATTCCGGGTTTATGATATCTAAGGACTGTATCGAATCCAAATGTTGTAGTTTGACATTTTCTTTTCTGCAACCGCAAGTGAAATATGTGGTGTATCGCCGGTTTCGTTGCTATACGTCAACGACAATTGGGATACGCATATTTACTTACGTTGATGACATGTGATGTTATGTGTTGCTAGGATATGTTATATTAGATCGTCGTGTTTTGAATAGCCGGGGGTTTTTGCGTGAGATGAGAGTTTTTCATTTTCATTCATGTAAAAACTTTTATGTAATACTCTTTTATTAGGGCACTTTCGGGTTGAGGATGATGTCACCATTGATCTATATTATTTACTTTTCCGCATTAGGATAGACCCAAGGTGGGGAGCACAAGTAACCGGATTCTAGAGTCCAATGGGAGACCATCTCGAGGAGTCGAGACCGGGTCTCCTAACTCTAGAATTGGTAGGGTTTCTTGCTGCTCTCGTAGGGGTCTAGGAATGTGGGTTTGGCTATTCATCGCGACTGTGGAATCCGTGTTTTTTACAGGCTTAATAGAAAACACGAACATCCTAGTATATCCAATATTTCATATGTTGATTTCTGCTGCTGATATTCTGTCATGTGATCACTTTATGTGTGAGACAAATGCTTTATTATTATATGTATGATATATATTAAACGTTGCTTATGTTATGCACAAGCGCTAGTCCCGCCCCGCTATGCCGTTAGTTAAGTAACCTAACGGTGTATAACGGGACACTGTGGCGAATGCGGATGGCATAAGCGTTCGTTGTATTTTCGTTTCTTCTGTGATGCTTAGGAAGCATAAATGATGGGACTTCAGTAATGAGATTAATGAAAAAGAAAGAAACCTAAAGATATTGTAGAATCAAAGTTTCAAAAGGGTAGCTCTAGTTTTTGCTTTGCATAGCGGTATTCCTTGTAGAATATCCAGCACCTCATTCGATGGGGAAAGAGCCGAGATCCCTTCACCGGGAGTGACCTCTTTAGTGAAACTAGCAGATGCTATAACTCACTCGGTTTTATCTTTTGATTGCTTCTCTAGTTTTTGCTTTGCATAGCGGTATTCCTTGTAGAGTATCCAGCACCTCATTCGATAAGGAAAGAGCCGAGATCCCTTCACCGGGAGTGACCTCTTTAGCAAAATGAGCAAAAGCCTCAAAAACATTCCTGTTCAAAATCACTCGATTCTACAACGATATCAAGTTCATTACGCAAAAGATTTTCCTAAAAACCTGTCGTGGCCCTCCATCATTTCAGATAAGTACTGCTTAGTATTCATACTACGTTTGTTGACCTTAGCCAAGGCGTAGTGTGCGGTAGCTAATAAGTGTGTATCTGTAGCATATGATGCGATTGAGTTAGGGTAGTCGTACGACTTTGTTGACCTTAGCCAAGGGTCGTACGGGTGGGTTTAATTCAATCAGGAAATGACGGGTTGAACTTGGCTAGCGCTTATAATTTGTTGACCGTAGCCAAGGTCATAAGTTGCTAGGGGCAAAATATTATCGGGAATTTCAAGTGTTGAAATTTGCAATGAGATTGCATACCTTCTATATAATAGTTAGATCTCGATACCCACTGCGAGTGAGAGTTACTCCTGGAAGAGTTTTACACATCACAATTAGCCGATCAAGTAGGTTTCTAGAAAGGTTTTAAAGGGGTTACACCCTTGGGAAAACGAGGTTTATTTTAATTAGGTCCATGCGAAAGCACGTGGAACCTCCCTCAAAGTACCGACACTGGCTTGGCTGGAAGATTGGCGAACTTGTAGGGTGTAATTAACCCCGGCTTGTCTTACCTTTTAGAGTTTGAAGGAAGATTTGATAAAAACAGTGGCAGCCATCCTGATTAGATAAGATAATAACCAATCTAATCTTGCAAGAGCATACGCTAAGTATTTTCTTCTCTCTCTCCAGGTAGCGACTATGTAAGGCCTTAATCAAGATAATAATATAGATGTATTGGCCGAACCCGCTTGTTATACTGAGAAGGGGAACGTTGGTTCCGTTCTTTCTTATAATTGTTATAAGACTGAGCAAGAAATAGGGGAATATCCGGATTCCCACGCCACCCAAAGGAATAATAAGCATGTTGATGCATCTTTTTCGGGTGTGTTAGTTACCGAGAACAGTTTCTCAGTACACTCTACGTCCTGGGTATTAGATACCGGATCTGGATCCCACATATGTAATATGTTGCATGAGCTAAGGAAAGGTAGAGAACTGGGAATGGGTGATCTTTCTTTAAGAGTAGGGAATGGTGCAAATGTTGCAGCCAAAACAGTTGGCGAATATCACCTTGTATTACCAAATGGTAATACATTGATTCTGAACGAATGCTATTACATACCGAACCTGATATGCAATCTTATATCAGTTTCTTTATTAAGTAAAGAAGGATATAATTTTGTAGTATATGATAATGTTATGAACATTTTTCTGAATCAAAAGTCGATTGGATCAGGCTCGTTAAATAATGGCATATACGTTCTAAATCAAACCACGGTTCTTAACGTACAAAACACACACAAGAGGAAGGGTTCAGAAATGAATGAATCCTTCTTGTGGTATTGTAGACAAGGTCATATCAATGCGACACGACTAGCTAAGTTACATAAGGATGGATATTTGAATATGTTCGAATTATCATCTTATGAAACTTTTCATTCATGTCTCAAAGGAAAGATGCCCAAACTCCGTTTACTGGACACGGAGAGAGAGTTACGGAACTCATGGGACTGATACATAGTGATGTATGTGGTCCCATGTCTACACATGCCAGGAATGGTTCCTCGTACTTCATTACATTCACTGACGATCTCTCAAGATACGGACATGTGTTCCTATTGATGCTGGGCTTCCCTTGCACCTAGTCTAGGGTTTGGTAGCATCACTCATGCCACTTTAAAATTTAGAGAGATGCAAAGCAAGCAAACCATGATTCATGCTAGAATTTCTAGGGTAACAAGTTTGTATCACATACAAAGAACTAAAGAGATTAGGATTACAACCTTTGTAGTCCATTCCTTCGCTTCATAAGCTCCGTGTTGAGGTCCCTTCACTGCGATCATCAAGAACTCCGACTCTCGTGAGGAACCAGAGGTGAATGATGCATCTTAATTGAAGTCTTCTTGATCCAAGATGATCTACCTTGAAGAATCTCTAACCCAAGCTTACACTTCACTAATGAACTTATTAGAGAAGTGAACACCCTAATCTAAGTGGCTAGAATAGATGAGGATGATGAAGTAGGAATTTTGCTCACTTTTGTTTTCAATTTCTCACCATTTATCATCACAAATGAAAAAGCAAGTGATGCTTTTCTTCAAGAAGCAAGAAGAAGAAGAAGAAGCAAAAGCTTTTGTGATGAATAATGAATTATTGTTGTGGTTACAATTGCAACCATGGATTAAGAATGAAAGACTTAACCCTTGTAGAGAATAAATCATAGGTTAAGGGTTTGGGTTGGGTTAACAAATATCTTCACAAAATATCGAAGCAAGATGACAAAGTCAAAGCTTCTTTAACCCTCATCCAAATAGCTAACCCTAATCCAAACCCTAACTTGGTTTAAACTCAAAAACCATGTTGCATTTGTAACCCTAACAAGTTACAATATTATATATCACATATACAATATATTTTGTAACAAAAGAAAATAATACAATTAACATATATCACATATATATCAATGTATTATCCAGTAAGAAAATGAATCAATAAAGCGAGCTTATATTAGTTGACGTAATGTAATATATCATATATATAATTAAACATTAAATTATCGAATCAACACTTGATCCGAAAATCCTTCTATAGAGCATATAACCGACTAATATAACATGTACCAATTCATCGAATCAACACTTGATCTGATGACCCGGCTATATCACATATACCCGGCCGATATCTCATATTGCAAGAATAGAATACGGTATATCATATCGTATTATTCTCGGTCCCGCACATATCACATATGTGCTCCTACTCCGTTTTGCCTGAACCAGGAAACCTCTGTGTAGGACTCTAAAGAATCGTCAATACGCCGGCAGTAGGTGATGATCATATCAAACACCCACAAGCTGCAAGCGGTCAGCTAAATGTAATAGCCACCCAGGTATTGAGCGATTAAAGGATCAACAAGCAAGCCTGTTCATTCTCCTGTGAATCCAATCAGTAACACTACCGTACAGTCCGGTCTCTTCGTCTGATATGTCGCATATCCAGTCTAAGGGTGGTGAAAGTCAGACCCCAGTAACCGATAAGTCGTGTCGATGTGAGGTTCGTAACAGATCGAGAAACTACTGATAACTCTTACCAGTAGAACTCCATATCAGCCCTGGCCAGGGACTTCCAGTTATAGCCAATCGAACACAGCACAACATCAACTCCCCATACCGAGAGAGACGAAACCCCTCCTATCGCTCATTGCCTCCATGTGATTTGGGACTGTACCCAAAAGCCACCTTTTTGCATGCCCTCTTAGACGTGGTAAAATGGAAATCAAAGCATGGTGGGAATAACACAAGACTCTATGACGATCTCGGATCTACAGACTAACCTGCACCAGTGTCACCGGAGAACTGCTATCTGAAGATAGGTATAATACCATCTAGGAGTTCTTGGCGAGTCCGTTCAGTGTACCCAGTCTCCACTGATCACCCGTACACCATCTTTGATGTCAAACACCGATGGATATGGGATCATCCATCACCCATCATATGGGTCAGGACGCGTATACGCTAGTCTACTCTGGTGTATCGATGCTCTGTCTCGATACCCCTTTGACTAGGAACAGTTATAGGATGTACTCGTTGACTACCCTGGCCCTACTAGTATGATCCCATCATAGTCCTAGTAGTCAAGTACATATTCTAAGGGCTTTATCAACATGTGAGAGCAAGACAGTAAACCAATACAAGTCAACATGTTAAGACAAAGTGTAACCAAATACCATACTATAATATCGAGCAAGAAAGTCCTCTCTATATATATCCAAGCATCCATCAGAATATACATCATATGTACAACAATGGCCTCTAGGGCATATACATAACTAACAGTTGAAACAAAAGTCTGAAGCTTTTGAGAAATTCAAAGAATATAAGCATGAAGTCGAGAACCAGACGGGTAAAAGTATTAAAATCCTACGATCTGATCGGGGAGGAGAATACTTGAGCATGGAATTCCGTGACTATCTAAAAGAGAATAGGATTCTCTTTCAGCTTACTCCTCCGTATACACCACAGCACTACGATGTATCGGAGCGGAGGAATTGCACCCTATTAGATATGGTGCGCTCTATGATGAGCACCGCTGAGTTACCTATTTCCTTTTGGGGTTATGCGATTGAGACAGCAGCATACCTATTAAATCGAGTTCCAACTAAATCAGTGCCTACCACTCCATATGAGATATGGAATGGGAAGAGAACATCTTTTAAGCTAGTTAAGATATGGGGTTGTCCGACCTATGTCAAAAGCCAAAATCCGGACAAACTCGAGGCACGGTATGTTCTTTGCAAGTTTGTGGGAAATCCAAACAATTTGTATGGATATCAATTTTACCTCAGTGAGGAACAAAAGGTGTTTTTTGCTCAACATGCCACCTTTTTAGAAAAGGAATTTCTTGTAAAGGAAATTAATGGCAAAGAGGTAGAGCTGGAAGAAGTTCCAACCGTACAGACTACAACAGAAGATTTGGTAGAACCAGAGGATTCGATAGTTCCCAACGAATCTCAGCCTCTTCGCCGATCTAGAAGGGTTCCTCATCCACCTGAGAGATACTACGGTTTTCTCATTGATGGTGGGAGCGAGGATTGCATCAAGGAAGATGATGACCTAACTAGCTTCGAGCAGGCCATCATGAGTGGGGACTCTGTGAAATGGATGGATGCAATGCGATCTAAGATGGAATCCATGTACACCAACAAAGTATGGACTTTAGAAGTTGCTCCCGAAGGGGTAAAACCCATTGGGAGCAAATGGATCTTTAAGAAGAAACTTGGTGTAGATAGAAAAGTTAAGACTTTCAAAGCTAGACTTATTGCAAAAGTTTTTCGTCAACGACCAGGTGTGGATTATGATGGAACCTTTTCTCCAGTGGCTATGCTTAAGTCCATCCGGATCCTACTTACCGTCGCTGCATACCATGACTATGAAATCTGGAAAATGGATGTTAAGACCGCCTTTCTAAATAGTGATTTAGAAGAGAGCGTGTACATGACTCAACCAGAAGGCTTCGTAGACAGTGGGAGAAGCAGAAAGGTGTGCAAGCTACTTAAATCAATCTACGGGTTGAAGCAGGCATCGCGGAGTTGGAACATCTATTTTGATGTGGTAGTCAAAGAGTTTGACTTCATCAAAAACGTAGATGAACCTTGTATATACAAGAAGGTGGCAGAGAGTAAGGTCGTCTTTCTCGTATTGTACGTGGATGACATACTCTTGATAGGAAATGATGTTCCTATGTTGCACTCGGTCAAGCTCTTCTTATCACAAAGATTCTCAATGAAAGATCTAGGTGATGCCTCCTACATCTTGGGGATTAAGATCTATAGAGATAGATCTAAACGGATATTGGGATTGTCCCAATCTAGGTACATTGACACCATATTAAAGAGGTTTAGTATGGAAGATTCCAAGCGTGGGAATTTACCCACGATCTCAGGACACACTCTCTCCAAAGAGATGTCTCCCAAGACTGATCTGGAGAGAGCTCACATGCAAGGGATACTCTATACTTCGGCAGTAGGCTCTATCAAGTATGCGATGTTATGTACCAGACCCGACGTAGTGTACTCACTTAGTGTAGTGAGTAGGTATCAAGCAGATCCAGGAGAGAATCACTGGACAACTGTGAAGAACATTCTCAAGTACTTGAGAAAGACTAAGGAGATGTTCTTGGTGTATGGTAACGGTGAACTCCAAGTGGAGTCCTTTACCGATTCAAGCTTCCAGAGTGATAAGGACGGCTCTAAGTCGGTCTCGTGATTTGTCTTTCCCCTCAATGGAGGGGCGGTTTGTTGGAAGAGTTCCACGCAGGAAACCGTGGAAGACTCGACGATGGAGGCTGAATACATCGCTACCAACGATGCTGCCAAAGAGGCTGTCTAGATGAAGAAGTTCATAAACGAACTTGGTGTGGTTCCGTCCATCGAGCATCCAATACCTTTGTATTGTGATAACAATGGAGCTGTGGCTTTGGCCAAGGAACCCAGGTCTCATCAGCGATCCAGGCATATTCTGAGGCGGTATCACCTGATCTGGGAGATAGTTGATCGCCGGGAGATCGAGGTCGGAGAGTTGACACGAAGAATAACACGGTGGATCCACTCACGAAGGACATACCCCAGATACAATTTAAGAGACTTTTCGGGATGTTAGGCATGAGATACTACAACAACCGGCCTTAGTGCAAGTGGGAGATTGTTAGTTATATGTATGCCCTAGAGGCCATTATTGTATATATGATGTATATTATAGTGGATGCTTGGACATATACAGAGAGGACTTTCTTGCTCGACATGATAGTATGCTATCTGGTTGCTCTTTGTCTTAACATGTAGACTTGTATTGTGATACTGTTTTGCTCTCACATGTTGATAAAGCCCTTAGGATATGTACTTGATACCAGGACTATGATGGAGATCATACTAGTGGGGCCAGGGTAGTCCACAAGTACATCCTTTAATTGTTCCTAGTCGAGGGTGTATCAAGACAGGGCATCGATATTCCAGAGTAGACTGGCGTATACGCTTCTTGACCCATATGATGGGTGATGGATGATCTCACATCCATTGGTGTTTGACATCAAAGATGGTATACGAGTGCTCAGTGGAGACTGGGTACACTGAACGGACTCGCCGAGAACTCCTAGATGGTATTATACCTAGCGTCAGATAGCAGTTCTCTGGTGACACGGGTACATGTTAGTCTGTAGACCCGAGATCATCATAGAGTCTTGTGTGATTCCCACTGTACTTTGATTTCCACCTTACCACGTTCAAGAGAACGTGCAAAACGGTGGCTTTTGGGTACAGTTCCGAGTCACATGGAGGCAATAAGCACTAGGAGGGGATTCGTCTCTCCCGGTATTGGGGGTTGATGTTGCGCTGTGCTCGATTGGCCATAACAGGAAGTCCCTAGCCAGAGCTGATACGGAGATTTACTGGTAAGTGTTATCAGTTTCTCGACCCATTATGAGCCTCACATCGACATGACTTATCGGTTACTGGGGTCTGATGTTTACCACCCCTAAACTAGATATGCGATCAGACGAAGAGACCGGACTGTACGGTAGTGTTACTAACAGGCTTTATAGGAGTATGAGCAGGCTTGCTTGTTGATCTTCTTATCGCTCAATACCCGGGTAGCCGTTACGTCCAGCTAGTACCGCTGATGTCTTGTGGGTGACTGATATGATCATCATCTACTGTCGGCGTATTGACGAGTCTTTTGAGTCCTACACAAAGGTTTCCTGGCTCAGGCGAAACAAAGTAGGAGCACATATGTGATATGTGCGGGACCGAGATTAATACGTGTATGTGTTACCGTATTCTATTCTCGCGATATGTGATATCATTCGGTTATATGTGATATAGTCGGGTTATCGAATCAAGTGTTGATTCGATAAGTTGATACATGTGATATTAGTCGGTTATATGTGATATAGCAGGATTATTAAATCAAGTGTTGATTTAATAATTTAATGTATAATTATATATATTTCATATATTAGTTTACATTAACTAATATTAGCTCACTTAAGAATTTCTTTATCTCACTTGTATAAATTTAATATATATGTGATATATGTTAATTGTATATGTTTCCTTTTGTGCCATGCTTGATGACACATGTTACATGGGTGTATGAGACTTACACCATTCCATAAGATAATTGGGGTTTTATTTATTTAAAGTAAATACAAAATTGGTGGAAATTTGTCATGGTTGATTCTTAGTGGAAGTTTGTAGGAACCTTTGACTTAGTCCGCTAATTTTGTCTTGCTATAGATATTTATTAACCCAACCATTATCTTATATCATGGTCAAGTCTCTACATGAGTTATATGAGATATTATCTTACCCATGGTTGCCTCACATTCATTCAATTCTATTTTTCTCTTCATCTTCTTCTTCATCAAGAGAGCTCTCTAGGTATTGGAGAGGTGAAGAAAATTAGTGAGAAAATTAATTCTGAAGTGAGCAAAAATCCTACTTCATCATCCTCTACTAGACTAGCCATTTAGTTTAGGGGGTTGGCTTCACTAACTCCAAATTAGTGAAGAGGTAGCTTGAGTTGGTGTCTCCTCGACGCAGATCATCTTCGGCCTCGAAGACTTCTAGAAAGCTTGTTCCTTTCATCTTGTGGAGCCATTCTAGAGTCCGGAAGATCACTACTTGGAGCGAAGGGACTACTACACAGAGATTTTGAAGTGAAGGACCAGTCTACAAAGGTTGTATTCCTTATTCACTTAGATGTAAAGTTGTTTGCATGCATGTATTGTCTAATTCTCTAGTTAAGATTCTAGGGTTAGGATTGTTTAGCATGTTAATTTTTTGAAAACGGTATGGATGATGACTCCCGAAACTTTGTTGTCATGCTAAGTAAACCAACAAGATGATCGTGGCAACTGTGGACGTAGTTCGCATGATTAGGGAAAGAATGTGCATAGCCCAAGACCGACAGAAGTATTGGGCTAATACAAAGCGTCGATACCTGGAGTTCCAACCTGGAGATCATGTTTTCTTAAACATCTATCCAAACCAAGGAGTAATCCGTTTTGGCAAAAGGAGTAAGCTCAGTCCGAGATATATAGGACCGTTCGACATTCTCGAACGAGACGGAGAAGTAGTATATTATTTCGCAATACTGATTGGTCGTGCTGAAAAGTGTGTTGTAAATAACAGAAATTAAGATGGTGTTGCTAGTAGCTAGCCGCGATGAGTATGGGTCGTCCAACAGGGAAACATGAACTCTTTTCTTTCTTTAGATGAGTTGATTTAAGAAGGATGATTGTTTGTCATTACGGATATAAGATTTATGAAGGAAAGACTTATAGGGTTCATAGGACTTAGTAGTAATGGATGAATAATTAAAAATGACTCATTTTATTTTTTAATAGTTTAAAATTAGATCGATAGTGATGAATGTAGATTAGGGTTCTTCGGAAGAAACTAAGGTTTCCCCACTCTTAACCCTTGTCCATGCATTGATCTCTATTCATGTCTAGCCCTTAACAAAACAAGTGTTAAACCAATCTCAAATCGTGGTCGTGACTAGCAATAAATTGGTAGCGCGCCCGATAAAGATGTTAACTTTTAAAGTTTATAAGCTTTAAAATGTATGAAAGATGTTAAAAGATTTTATCATCCATTGATCTACCCTATCTTACGAACCCTAGCAAGATAGGAATTACTCGCTCATGTTTAAAGTAGAAAAAATGAGCAAGAAGAGAGAAAACATGATTAAGATGCAGAAAGTAAGTACAGAAAGTAAGTGCGGAAAGTAATTGCAAAAAGAATAATAAAAACACTATATTTATTAATCAACTATTGCATACAACTTTTGAAAGTAGAGTACAAGAACCCTAGTTTCTCTAGATCTCTATCTTATTGGAAGTAGATGACTAGTTGATGATCACTCGGATGCGTGGATCGCTTTGGACCTCTTGATCTCTTCGGTGATTGTCTTTGATATGAAGCTCTTGGTCGCTTATTTAGTCACAGAAACTAGAAACCCTGGATTGCATAATTGAGGATATGCAGCTAAAATCCAAACCACAAAATCTTAAATCCTATGGCTACCAAGCCGCTGCGGATACCCCCCTTTTGCAGCTCTTCCGCTGCAATATTGTGGAATTAGGATTAAGGATTTTTTGTGGTGTTTTGTATTGATATTTAGAAATCATCTTGATGTCTAGATTCAGAAAATAATGCTCTGAGTCTATGCCGTTGCTAGATCATACGATTTGCTTCAATATTTTGGCAGATTTGATTCCGACATTTTGATTTATCCCGGATCACTTGGATTCCAGACCTGAGCTAATCTGCATAATATCTCAAATCAAAGTGTTAGTAGTATTTGGTATTTTTGAGATATTATCCTAACCATTTTATATGATATTATATGTTAAGAATATTGATTAGAAATATTTGATATGATATGCATATTTTAATTACTAATATTTCATATAAATATTATATGCATGTATTTTCCCTCATTATGTTAATTATAATATAGAAACATATGATAATAAACTTTTTACACATAAACCCTTTTATGTTCTATAATTACAATAAACACCTTTTGGTACTTAATAATAGTGGGGAAAATATTCATTCAAATGTGCAATATTTTAGATTAATCAAATACCCCAAACTTAACTTTGATCATCCCGAGCAAACTAGTTATTAACGAGAAGAAGAAGAAGAAAAAGAATAAGAAAAAAGAAAAACCTAGCACACTTTCGTAGGCAACACGATTGCACTTAGCACATGCAACAAGCCTTTAAACCTCTAGGTGTCCCTAGTAGGAGGAGTGTTGTCTCCTGAGGGTTTTCAGCGGATTACACCCATAAAATCCCATAATAAAAGAAAGATGATGAAAGTTACATACAAAGTTAATGAATATATAAAAAAAAAGAACTTGAAAATAAGAGTTTCAAACTACACTAGTTTTTTAGTAGCTATGAGCCATATCTTAATGGTCATGAAAAGATGTCAGAAATCACATCATCTTTCAATAAAATATCGCCTTTAGTTTTCCTCCCTACCTTTCTTCAAAACATCAATCATATACTCCTACGTGTGTGTAAAAGACATCCCTACACTTAGAGAATTCAATTCAAGCTGCCATACTCTTGTCCATCTTCCTTAGTACTTTTTAGTCGGTGGATATTTCTAGATGGAATTGCTCATACATTCTTCATGCGACCGTTAATATTTCTTGAGGTACTAACCAACCGATTACCAAATGTGCTCACTCTTTTAGGCGTAATTAGCAATATTCTCATCTTGCAACACCTAAGGCTTAGCAGCGGCTCCCAAACCAATTGGTCTAAGGCACTAGGTGATAAAGCTCTCGCTATATTTTTTTTATGCCGCCTTAAGTAATTACAAAACCAATGTTCATTTTTCTTCACCATTTTTTTCTTTTCATTTATATTTTTGTTTATATATTTTTTTCTTCATACTAAGGCTTTTAGACAAGAGCATTTCAAGGTATTCTCTACTATCCCAAGTTTCAAGATGTGTGCAAGTGCATATAGTAGGGTATCAACGTTCAGATGTTTGGATTCAAGAATAGGGACTATTTTTCATACTTATTTCTATTCTCATATTAGTAATTCCCTTCATCTTACTAACCCTTGGCACAATAGCTCATGACTACCTATTACTATCTTCGTTATAAAATATCTAATTTTCATGCATTTTTTAAACTTTTCCTTCCTATCATATGTATTTTTCACTTTCTAACTTTCATTTCTAAGAAAATTTATGTGTGTGTGTGTGTGTGTGTATTTTTATATAGTGCTTAGTGCCAAATGATATTTCATTAAATACAAACCTCCTCCCCCCCCAAACCTGTTTGCAGCAGTGTTCTCGCTGATGTTGTTCTTTGAGCGCATAGATCTGTAGACTTGAGAGGAAAATATTAGAGAATAAAATAACAGTTAAATGAAAAACGATCCCCAAACTTTTTCTTTGGCACGCACAGATAATCAATTGTATCCTTATTTTCTTACTCACATCCATTAGATGAAGTACTGTTACCGAAATATGGAGGTGAGGTGGAGGAAAGTTAGTTGTGATAAAGCGGCTCCTGTAGGAACAGGAGCTCCTTTGCTGGGTCAGCGGAAATGTACGGTTTTCATCTATGCCCGTTGACTTTAAAAATAGAACCGTTTTTTACATTTCTATATCCACTGCACCGTGCGGGTACACATACCGCACCATAAAAAGTCCTTTCCAATGAGATTTAAGCTTACCTGGATGAAGGTGGAGACGGGAATCGTAAAGAAAGACTTGTTGTCTCGGTCTGAAAGTTTTTCTCAAAAGGTTTTTGTCATGGAACACTTTAGTCCGGTTCTTTACTATAACCGCATTATCGTAAGCTTCATCGCGAAGTTCGCTTAGCTTATTTAATTGCAGCTTCCGATAGCTGCCGATTTGATTAAAATCATAGTTAAGCTCTTTAATATCCCACATAGCTTTATATTCGATCTCGACAGGAAGGGGGCACACCTTCCCAAACACTAGTCAGTATGGAGACATACCAAGATCGGTCTTATACGCGGTACGAAATGCCCAAAGTACATCCGTCAATTTGGTGGACCAATCTTTACGGTTCTTAGAAACCATTTTCTTCAAAATTTGTTTGATCTGTCTATTGGAGATCTCCACTTGCCCACTCGTTTGGGGGTGATAGGGCGTAGAAAGCTTGTGGTTGATTGAATATTTCTGCATCAAAACCTTGAAAGACCGGTTTCAAAAATGCGTCCCGTTGTCGCTAATTATAGCACAAGGGTGTCCGAATCGCGAAAATATATTTTCTTTCAAGAACTGAATAACAATATTGTTGTCATTAGTGCAACACGGTACCGCTTCAATCCATTTTGAGACATAATCAACCGCTAATAAGATGTATAAATTCTCAAAAGAGTTGGGAAATGGGCCCATAAAATCAATTCCCCAAATATCAAATATCTCCACAACCAAGATAGGTTGGAATGGCATCTCATTTCTATGTGAAATCCGACCCATGTGTTGATACTGCGAACAAGTTTTGCAATGATCATATGTAGCTTTAAATAAAGTTGGCGAATAAAATCCACATTGCGAAACTTTCTCCGTCATTTTTCGCAGACCAAAGTGACCGTCATATGCCTAATCATGGTAGAAATACAATACACTCTTGAATTCATCATAAGGGATATATCGGCGAATGATTTGATCGGGACAATACTTAAACAAATAAGGTTCATCCCTGTAAAAGTGTTTTACTTGGGATAGAAATCGGTAATTGTCTTGTTTTGACCATTCGCTTAGTAGAAGTCCCGTTGCTAAATAATTCACAATATCCACGAACCAAGGTTCGCAGGATATAATCAAGAGTTGTTCGTCAGGAAAGGAATCGTTTATTGTCAAGGTCGACGTTGGTGAAGAAGAAAGATGTGAAAAATGTTCGGCTATGACGTTTTCACATCCACTCTTGTCTCGTATGAAAATATCAAATTCTTGTAACAACAGGATCCAACGTATTAGCCTGGTTTTAGCATCCTTCTTCAATAAAAGATGTCTTAGGGCGGAATGATCGGGGTAAACTACAACTGGTTTGGGAGCCACTGCTAAGCCTTAGGTGTTGCAAGATGAGGATATTGCTAATTACGTCTAAAAGAGTGAGCACATTTAGTAATCGGTTGGTTAGTACCTCAAGAAGTATTAAAAGTCGTATGAAGAATGTGTGAGCAATTCCATCTGAAACATTCTCCGACTAAAAAGTACTAAGAAAGATGGACACGAGTTTCAAACTATACAAGCTTTTTAGTAGCCATGAGCCCTATCTTAATGGTCATGAAAAGATGTCAGAATGGAAACGCGACTAGAAATAAATTAGTAGCGTGCCCGATAAGGATGTTAATATTTATTTTGCTAAAGTTTATAGACTTTAAAATGTATAAGAGATATTAAAAGATTTTATCATCCATTGATCTATCATATCTTACGAACCCTAGCAAGATAGGAATTACTCACTCAGGGTTTGAGATATAGAAGGAAGGTTGAAGAATGAAAACATGATTAAGATGCAGAAAGTAAGTGCAATAAAGAATTAACTAATTAAAATACTATCTTTATTAATCAACTATTGAATACAACTTTTGAAAGTAGAGTACAAGAACCCTAGTTGCTCTTAGATCTCTATCTTATTGGAACTAGATGGCTAGTTGATGATCACTCGGATAAACGGATCGCTTTGGACCTCTTAATCTCTTCGATGATGATTTTGAATATACAGCTCTCGATCCCTTATATAGTCCCTAAAACCAGAAACCCTAGATGCCATCTGTGAATATATGCTGTTACGATCAAATATCTAAAATATCACATCCAATGGCCCTAGAACCGCCGCATATAGGCTTATTTGGCCGCAGTTCCGCCGCAGTTTAGTGGTATAAGATTTTAGGATTTTTGTGGTCTCTTGTGTTGCCATATGGAGATCCGCTTGATGTCTAGATTCTAAAAATAATAGTATGAGTCTCTGTCGTTACTGGATCTCTCGATTTGCTTCTAAATTTTGGCAGATTCGGTTTCGATATCCCGATTTGACTCAGATCTCTTACTTGGATTTCAGACCTGAGCTAATATCTGCACAATATCTCAAATAATAGTATTAGTCGCATTTAGTATTTTTGAGATATTATCCTAACCATTTATATGATATAATATGTTGAGAAAATTGATTAGAAATATTTGATATGATATGCATATTTTAATTACAAAGATTTCATTTAAATACTATATGCATATATTTTCTCTCATTATGTTAATTATAATGTAGAAACATATGATAATAGACTTTTTACAAATAAACCCTCATTTGTTCTATATTTACAATAAGCACCTTTTAGTACTTAACAACAGTAGGAAAAATATTCATTCAAATGTGCAATATTTCAGACTAATCAACTACCACTCTCATTGGAAGGAGTGCACAACGTGTTTCACATATCCTAGCTCCGAAGATATGTGAGCGACCCCAGCCATATCCTTGATCACTCTGAGCGCTATACAGACTAACATGTCTTGCGAGCAACAACCCGTTCAGATCCTGGACAGAAAGGTGAAGACACTGCGGAACAAGGAAGTTGTTAGTTATATGTCTGTCCTAGAGGTCATTATTGTACATGTGATGTATATTATAGTGGATACTTGGACATATATATAGAGAGGAATTTCTTGCTCGACATGATAAAATGCTATCTGGTTCCTCTTTATCTTAACATGTTGACCGGTATTCCTTACTGTCTTACTCTCACATGTTGATAAAGCCCTTAGGATATTACTTGACTACCAGGATTATGATGAGATCATACTAGTGGGGCCTGGGTGGTCCAAAAGTGCATCCTTTAATCAGTTCCTAGTCGAGGGAATATCGAGACTAGGGCATCGATATTCCAGAGTAGACTAGTGTGTACGTTTCTTGTCTCTTAGAGGGCGATGGTTGATACCACAACTATTGGTGTGTGACATCAAAGATTGTACACAGGTGCTCATTGGAGAATAGGTACACCGAACAGGACCCGCCGGGGACTCCTAAGTGGTAGTATACCTATCGTCAGATAGCAGTCCTCTGGTGACACTGGTACAGGTTAGTCTGTAGACCCAAGATCGTCATTGAGTCTTGTGTGGCTCCTACTGTGTTTTGAGTTCCTCGCTACCACGGCTCAGAGGAGTCGTGCGAATAGGTGGTTTTGGATACAGTCCCGAGTCACAAGGAGACAATGAGAGATAGGAGGGGTTTCGTCTCTCCCGGTATTGGTGGTTGATGTTGCGCTATGCTCGATTGGCTATAACTGGGAATCCCTGGCCAGGGCTGCTGCTGGGATTTACTGATAAGAGTTATCAGTAGTTTCTCAAACCGTTATATGCCAGACATCGGCATGAATTATCACGTTACTAGGGCCTGATGTTTACCACCTCTAGACATGATATGCGACATATCGGATGAAGAGACCGGACTGTATGGAAGTGTTATCTTCATGGAGAGTATGGACGAGCTTGCTTGTTGATCTTCATATCGCTCAATACCCAGGTAGCCGTTATTTCCTGCTAGTACCCCTGACGGCTTGTAGATGATTGATGTGATCACCACCTACTGCTGGCGTATTGACGAGTCTTAAGAGTCCCACACAGAAGTTTCCTGGTTTGAACGAAACGAAGTAGGGCACATATGTTGATATGTGCGTGGGCTTGATTAAATATGAGTATGTGATACTGTATTATTGTTGGGTTAGCTTAGCACCATGTGAAGGTTTTGGCAAGCATCAAACATGCTATATTATTATTTTTGGGGTGCTAAACAAACCAACCAAGTAATCGAACTAGAGAATTAGGGTTAAATAATAAATGTAAAATACTTTACATCTAAGTGAAAGAAAAATATAACCTTTGTAGACCGGTCCTTCACTTATAAAGCTCCGTGTAGTAGTCTCTTCGCTGTGAGTAGTGAACTCCCGAACTCTAGAAAGGATTCACTTGAATAAATGAACAAGCTTGCTCAATGTCTTCGAGGCCGAAGAAGATCTACGTCGAGGAAACTCAAGCTCATGCTACCTCTTCACTAATGGGGAGATTAGTGAAGCAAACACCCTAAACTAAATGGCTAATAGTAGAGGATGATGAAGTAGGAATTTTGCTCACTTTAGATTTAATTTTCTCACAATATTTCATCACTTTGTAAAAAGCTAGAAAGCTTCAAGAGGAAAAAGAAGATGAAGTGATGAAGTGACGAAAGAATATCTCATTAGGTTTGAAATGCAACCATGGATGAGTATATCACATACACTAACCCATGTAGAGAGTTAACCATGGTGTATGGTTAAGTTTAGGTCAACAAATATCTTAAGTAAAAACAAAGAAGGGGACTTTAGTCAATGCTTATCAACAAGCTTCTCCAAGCTTCTAGCAATGAACCACTTCCACTAATTTGTAATTACTTAATGATAAATAAAACCATAACATTAACCTAGCATGGTATGAGTCTCATACATACATATTGCATGTGTAACCTAGCATGACACAACAATATATATCACATATATATTTTGTGCAAAAATGAATACAATTAATATATATCACATATATATCAACGTATCATATGTGAGAAAAAGTAATGCTTAAGTGAGCTAATATTAGTTAATGTAATTTAATATATCAAATATATAATTCTAAATTAAATTATTAAATCAACATTTGATTTAATAATCCGGCTATATTACATATAACCGACTAATATCAAATGTAACAACTTATCGAATCAACACTTGATCCGATAACCCGGCTATATCTCATATAACCTACTGATGTCACTTACCGTGAGAATAGAATACGGTATCACATACGATCATTAATATCGGTCCCGCACACATCCCATATGTGCTCCTACTCCGTTTCGCATGAACCAGGAAACCTCTATGTAGGACTCTAAAGACTCGTCAATACGCCGACAATATGTGATGATCATATCAAACACCCACAAGCCGTCAGCGGTCTGCTAAACGTAACGGCCACCCGGGTATTGAGAAATCAGAAGATCAACAAGCAAGCCTGCTCGCACTCCTGCGAATCCAATCAGTAACACTACCGTACAATCCGGTCTCTTCGTCTAATATGTCGCATATCCGGTCTACGGGTAGTAAACGTCAGACCCCAGTAACCAATAAGTCATGCCTGTTCCCCTCCGAATGACGCGGCGAAGACGCGGTGGACGTCTTGCCTGAAATTCAGGGCAGATGCTATTTGGTTTTATCCGTCCACCTTTCCGAAGATGCCAAGTTGATTTATGGCACCGTGTATCGGAGGTTTAGACGGATGCGGCCGATGTAGCAGACTTCGTCAGATTCCCCCTCATCTGATGGGTTTTTGATTGTGGGGACTCTCTTCCTTGCAGGCGCAAGCCCTTGCAGTTAATTACGCTACCGCATCGCGGTCGCAACTTTCTCCTTCTCTAGAATTTCACTTCGTGTCGTGGGTGTTTGTTTTGTTTGTGGTTGCCCGTGGATCGTATACGGAGACTAAGTGATGCCTTCGCCCGTAGGACGTGGATTAGTCCAAATCCGTATTTACTTAAATTTGGGTTTGGTGTTTTAGTTTAAGGATACGTTAGCCATATTGAGACTAAGATCAACTTAACGGAAAGAGCATTCAGGGGCTCTATTGTTCCAGTTTAGGGACGTAGTGGTCTATTTAATATATGGCCGTCGGGACCCGTCATCTCTCTGACGACGTTGAAGGATTACAACGATAGATGTCAGAGGAGTTTAGAGATCTACCCTTGAACCAAAGTCGATTGGGGGTCTTATAGTCCAATTTGGGACTAAAATCTGTTTGGAGGTTTAAGGATACGTTAACCATATTTGAGGCTAAGATCAACTTAAACGGGATCGTTTAGATCCGAAAAAAGAGCATTTGGGGGCTCTATTGTTCCAGTTTAGGGACGTAGTGGTCCATTTCCAGTTTAGGGACATTGCGGTCCGTTGCCAGTTTAGGGACATGGTGGTCCATGTTCCAGTTTAGGGATGTAGGGGTCCATCATTCCCATTTGAGGACGAGCATTAGTTTAAGGACATTTCGGTCCAACATTCCCATTTTGGGACGAATATTAGTTTAAGGACATTTCGGTCCAACATTCCCATCTAGGGACGAATATTAGTTTAAGGACGTTTCGGTCCAACATTCCCATTTTGGGACGAATATTAGTTTAAGGACGTTTCGGTCCACGAGTTTAAGGACCCCGCAGTCCGTATCGATGAGTGGTTATCGGGACCTGTCACCTCTCTAGCGTCGTTGAAGGATTATAACGATAGGTGTCAGAGGAGTTCGGAGATGTACCCTTGAACCGGATGTAAATTGATTTAGAAGAGAAGTCTTGCTCAGTCAATTTAATTTGAGGACTTACGGCCATAATTGGGCTAAGTCCAGTTGAAAAATATTGTGGTTGTTGGGACCCGTCACCTCTCTGACTTCGTTGAAGGATTACAACGATAGGAGTCAAAGGAGTTCAGAGATGTACCCTTGAACCAGATGTAAATTGATTTAGAAGAGCATTCTTGCTCAGTCAATTTAATTTGAGGACTTACGGTCATGGTTGGGCTAAGTCCAGTTGAAAAATGTTCAACGTTTTTATTTATCTTTAGCCTATTAGGCCTGTATTAGGGCTTTGCCCCTTTTTAATAATGCACTGCATTTTATTCTGGCCTGCTAGGCCTTTTTGATTTGGGCTCGGTCCCATTGCAGAGCATCTGTTTTTGTTTAGGCTCTGTCCCTTTTTAAAATAATGCATTGCATTTTATTAGGCCTGTTAGGCCTTTTTTAATTGGGCTTGGCCCTTCTGTAAATAATGCAGTGCATTAATTACTTGACGGTGGCTTCTCAGGCGCTTTGCGCCAATTACTGAGCGCAAGCGCTTGTCGTGGTGACACGTGTCACACTCTGGTGAGCGCAAGCGTAACAGCGCAGTGCGCTGCGCTGTTGCGCTACTGACACGTGGCTCGCTCTGATGAGTTGCGCCAACTTTAAAGAGCAATGCTCTATTTTAAAAGCGCACAGCACAAGTTGTCTTGGAGCTGACACGTGATGCTCTCTGGTGGCTTGCACCAACCCAAGAGCGCAACAGTGCAGATTTGCAAGTGCAAGACACTGTTTTAATAACTTAATCCAATTTTAGATTTAAGAGAGGAATCTTTAAGATTCCAGAACCAATGGTTCATAAAAAAGTGACAGGCACTGTTATTATTTATTTTTTTATTGAAGATCATTGATCTTGTTCTTAGATCAATGATATATTCAAAAGAAGTTCTTCTCTTTTTTTTTGTAAAGGTTTTTACCTTCTTTCCCTTCTTGAGTTCTTCTCAAAATTCTTCAGAGTTCTCTCTGTTTTGTTGTTTTTGAAGTTCTTGATATTTTTGATTTGGGGTCTAGGGGCCTTTATATAGTGCCCATTAATTTGTTAAATTTGTTAAAGAGATCGTTCTCTGAGTGATTTGGGGAATTTTCCCCACCGTTGGATCTTTGATCCAAGGGTTTCTGTTTTACAGAAGACAATCTTCTTGTTTTAACAAGAACAGAAGGATCTTACTAGAATTTTAATTCTGTTTGGCGCAAACGCCCCAGCTCTTGACACGTGTCGCGCAGCGCACAGCGCAGCGCAACTGTGCTTGCGCAACTGCGCTAACACGTGTCGCACAGCACAACGTAACTGCGCCGGCGCAACTGCGCCGGCGCAACTGCGCCAGCGCAACTGCGCTGACACGGTCGCGCAGCGCAGCGCTTGCGCACCTGCGCTAACACGTGTCGCGCAGCGCAGCGCTTGCGCAACTGCGCTTGCACAACTGCGCTGACACATGTCGCGCAACGCTTGCGCAACTGAAGCGTTGCTTCCTTTAATTTTTGTTTTAAATCGAGCCTTACTCTGATTGGGTGCGCTGCCTTGGACGCTGCACTAACGTATCAGCTTTTGACACGTGACGCGTTGCGCGCAGCGCAAGAGATTTGAAACGTTGCTTCAATTTTTTAATTTTGAAATTCAAACAGAGGTTTGCTCTGATTGGGGGAAACAAATGCCCCCCCACCGTTGCGCTTACGTGGCGCATACGTGAGTGCAGCGGTGGCAAGATCTTGGCCGTTGGATCAACGGGTGAGTTGAAGGGGCGCAAACGCCTATAAATAGGACCCTTGGTCCTTAGTAAATGTTTTACCATTTTCAAGAATCTTGAGTTTTCAGAGCCTTACTCTTGTTTAAGAATTTTAGAGCCTTGCTCTCGTTTCTTCCCAAGAACTTCAGAGTTCAAAACCTAGAATCATCTTAATTAAATTTTAAATTAAATTTAATTTAATTTAATTAACAGAGCCTTGCTCTTATAGATCTTTGATCTAAAGAAAACCCCTTTGGGGTTTCATTAACAGAGCCTTGCTCTCAAAAGTCCATAGATCTGCAGAGATCTTGTTTATGGGTTTTAACCCATGAATAGAGCTTTGCTCATGGATCAAATGTAGAACTTTTTATAAGTTTTCATGGATTTTTTTAAGACCCAAATTTTTAATCTTTAGGAGTTAAAATTTTCTTTTGATGGATCTTTCCATCATTATTACAGATCTAGGCTCTTTTTAGGAAATTTTATTCCCTTGAGACCAGAGTTTGACAAATGTCACTCTGTGACAGAGCTTTGCTCTGAAAGAGGAGATTTTCTCCTTGTCTCTAGGGATTTCCCATTAATGAGAATATTCTCTTGGGGATCTCTTCATTAATTGACAGTCTCGTCCAATGATGGGGCTGTCTTATTAAATGATGCACTTTCATCCAGATTTTGTGGGTCCCCATTTGGTCCCCTACCCACTGCATTGCAATGTAGTATAAATTTTAAAATGCCAAGCATTGGAATTACAACACTGACGGCTACTTTTTGTCCCTCCACAGGAAACATGCCTGCTGACCTATCATTCCCGTTCGTTCGCTCGGAGGGAGGTTTTCCCCAGGCACCAGTGGACTGAGAGGTGCTCACTCTCATCAAGGATCATGACCCCGAGCATAAGAACCTTCACTTGTGGGGTAGGTGGTATAACGATATCATCCAGGGTCGCCGAAGTTTCGGTTTTGCTATGCCGTCCGAGCCAATATTTTCGATTCCCTATGCGGATGAACCCCCGGTGAAGTATGCTGTAGAGGTCAAAAATTGGAGTTCGGATGACCTCCTCCAGCCTGCAATTGGGGCTATTCCCGTGCAGCCGCAGCCGGCAATAGATATTTTGGGGAGGCGAATCTGTCAGGGTGAAGCACGCCCTTGGGGACAGGCCTATAACATTGGATTGATCCCGCGACCGCCCGCCCGCCAGATATTTACAGTGGGCCCGGTACATCTTATCAGCGAAGAGGACTCATCTGATGAAGATTGGTTTGTATTCGGCCATCTACGTCTCGCTCTTTGAGTATCCCTCTCCTCCAACGTGGTGGGTTAAGGCTTTTATCGAACAATGGAATATCCCCACCCACACCTTCCTGATCACGGACAGGGAAGTCTCTATCTCCTTGGAGGAGTTTGCTAAAATCTCGGGTTTGCCGATGAGGGGGGAGCATTACGAGGAGCTGCTTCCTCCTGACGAATACGTCTTTGCTACCAAGCCGCTGGTGTTTGATCTGACGCCGGAGAACGCTATTCAGCACCAGTTTCCGGGCTTGGTAAAGGTGCTGGTGATCTATGACGGGCTCTATCTGGAATCGGGCGTCCGGGGAGTCAGTTTCGCCGATTTTATCGCCCGCTTCATTCGACCAGAGTTCCTATCGGAGCGGAGCGAGAAGTTCGCCCATCTTGATGACCCTTTTGGCTTCGGCTTGGACCGCCAACCCACATCGGAGGATGATCACAAGGGCTTTTATCTCCCCGGCGCCGCCGTCATGCCCTTGTCAGAAATCGTCGTCCCGGGCATGGATGAGGAGACCTTTTTTGTAGGGTTCCTGGGATTGTGGCTGTGCAGCTTTACGCTCCCCATGCACCCATGCCACATGCGGCCATCTGTTTTCTACCCAGCGCATCGGATGGTGGATGGTCTGCAGTTAACGGTAGGAATCGCCGGGCTGGCTCACCTTTATAATGGACTCAGCGTAGCGGCGGACGCTAATGAGCCTGGGGTGCAGCCTGCTAACTTCCCGATGCACTACTTCACCTCTTGGATGGAAATGCATGTGCACGGGGTGTTCGGCGCCCATAAGATCCCTCCGTTTTTTGAGAAGTGCAGACTCCCAAGAGTCATGCGGTTGGTCGGCGCTTCAATCGCGGTTGCACCTCTGTGGGGGGCTAGGGGGCTGCTCCTTCGTCCATACCTGGTCAGAGCGAAGGTTTCTTTTTTGGATAAAGTCATAGCCATAGGCTTAGAGACCACCAAGTCGGTAGTGCCGCTGCGCGATGATTTTAAGGACGGGGCCTCCATATTGAAAGCTCGGGAGATCCTCCACCTCTACTCTATTCGGCCGCGCTACCTGGTGTTTAGGCAGAATGAGAAGGCACTCTTCATGAGGTATAACCCTCACCGGTTCGCTCAGCAATCGAGCTATCACCAGGGGATCCCAATGGAAGCTTTCTTGGAAAAGCCCGTGGCCAGCCGAGAGGGGATAAGAAATGCAATACACCATTTCATGCGGCTTAACACGGGTTCATATTTCTTCATCAGCGAGCCGAGCTGCGTCCCCAAGGTGCTCAACGCGTACGTGGCATGGTACGCGCATGCAATGGGTCCAGTTATCCTTATGGAGAAGCGCATGCTGGTTAACCGCAAGGGTGCGCCTCCCGGCGGCGATCGCAAGGCTCCCTTGAAGCCAAGGACCCCGGTCATTCCTCCGCTGAAAGATGCCAGAACCGTGCCACCGCCCGTGTTGAGCCCTCCGCACGGACTTCCGCTCCGTGGTACCGCGGATGCACCACCAGCGCCCCGTGCTCCAGTGGAGACAGTAGATGTGGTTTCGCCGGAGTCCGGCGTGGGCGCGGATATCGGGACCCGCCGCCCTAAGGTGCCTGCAAAGCGCAAGTCGATCTCGGGTGTACCCAGGGTTGGTGGGCAGAAAAGGAAGAAGAAGTCTCTCCTCTCTCTTGACGCGATCCTCGGTTTAGAGCCTCAGGCCCCTCTTACCGAAGGTATAAGCGAGTATGGCAGCAATAAAGGCTTCTCGGTAGACCCCGCAGACACTGACCTGGCGGCTGCCATTGCGGCTTCTGCGCGATCAGCGAGGCTCGAACAGTGGTTGGATAAACTCGCTCAAGCAGGTAATCATTAGCTTTACTCTTCGTCATTTTATAGCATTTTTATTATTATCTTCGACTAATGCTTTCCCCCTTTTTTAACAGGTGTCACTACCGAAGAAGCCGTCGCTGCCTCTTTAAAAACCTTCCAGGAGGAGGAAGAGAAGCGTGCTTTAATGGGCATCGGTAAGTCTCGCCTTATTAAGTTTTTATCCTCTTTTCTAATGGTCAACCTAACCTTCTTCCTTTGCTTCTTTGCAGGGGCTGCGCCAGCTGATGCGGGGACTCTTCCCGGGCCCGCTACTGAAGTCCCAGTCTCCTTGGGGCTGCCGCGAGAGCCTCAACTCGACAAGTCGACGAGGGATGCCTTGATGGATTTGGAGGAATCCCTGTTCACAGACGAAGACGTCTCAATGAAGCAGGCTTTGAAGAGGTCTGTCTCAACGGCTCAGGAGGAGAGAAAGCGGCTAAGGCGCGAGGCGAAGGCACGCAGGGCTGCTTTGGCCGTGGGAGCTGGCCCAAGCACCGTCCCTTGTGCTGATACCCCCTCAGAAGAGCCCCCGGTCTCCTTGTCCACAGCTCGCAGACAGGTGGCATGTGCAGCTCGCGTGGCAAATGATAAGTCTACCTCAGGTAATGTATCATTCAAGATTTTTTTGTAAGAATTGTAAACTTGTCGGTTCTTAAATATCTTGTCCTGCAGGGCCAAGTCCAATCGAAGGGGAGGCGGAGACCGTCGAACCTAAGGGAACAGAGGAAGAGGCACCGGCCGAACCAGAGCCGACGGTGGGCAACGTCGCCGGAGTTGCTGAGCCTAAGCTGGGGGCTGAGGGAGCTGCACCAGAGAAGGTCGTTGATGCCGAGCCTGAGATGGCGGCAATTGATACGACCGCTATAACTGAGCCTGGGGCAGCGGCGGACGAGACGCCTGAGACCGGCGACCCCATGGTGACGGCGGATGAGACAATGGCGACCGCCGAGCCCGAAGAAGTAGCGGGTGAGAAGGGCACGACTCTTGGGGACAAACCAGCCGCTCTTTCTCAAGAGTCTGGCAATGCTCCAATTATTTCTCTCCCCGTCTACGGTCCCTCGCCGTCTCCTGGTCGGGCGAGTACTACGACAGCCCCTGTCGAGTCCGGTGATGAGGCCACGGGAGGTGGACTCGTATCAATGGAGGAGGGAGACGCCTCCGTTTCGGCTGGCGGCTCATCAGGTAAATTTCGAGTTATTGTCCCTTTTTTTATATCTTGCGATCCTTTCTGACAAGTTTATCTTTGTTTTTAACGCAGGTGCGGCCAGTGCCGATGCTCCATTGCTCGAGGAAGCGCCGTCAACTACTGCCTTGGCGGTGGTCACCTCTCAGCCTTCCCTTGTACCATCAAAGATGTTGGAAGGTATGGATTTGCAACCTATTAGTTTTATCTTTCAGCCGGATAATTTATGTACTAAAGTCGTACTATTGTGTCTTTTCAGGAGTGCTTTTTGATCATCTCTATCAGGTGTTGCACCCACACTTCTCCTTCCCATCTGAACTCGCTTCTTCCTCCAGTGGTGCTAGTGAGTATAGTTTCCAACTGATGTCTTTCCTTTTTTAGTGATGGAATTATTTCTAACTTTCCCTTGTCCTGATTGCAGTGCTACAAATCGAAGGAGGGGATGAGAGATCGGTCGCGCCACCGGCCCTTCCGGCCTTGCCGCCCGCTGCAGCTGGTATAGTAAACTATCTCATCAATGACTTTTTTTTGTATTTCTTGAACTGTCATCTAATCGTATTTTGTTTTTTCAGCTGTCGTTCCGAACCCGGCGCCTTTTGAGTCTCGAGTCACAATGCCGGCAGGCCCCTTCCTGAGACGTCCGTCTTCAAAGGGTGCCGTAATGAGCTTAGGTATGCTGAGCGGATATGTCGAGGAGCTTGACATAGATGCTCTCCCATCTGCGGCGGATTTCGCTGCGGAGGTTAACCCAATGTTGGCGGCGCTTGTGAATTTTCATGATGGAGGCATCGTCGAGCTTTGGGTCAATCACTGCAAGGAAATCGAGGTCCGCCTGCACCAATCGGAGTTTATGTGCCCTGCTCCCGAGACCTCAGCCGCAAGCAACCAAAGAGCAGCGTGGATCGAGCAAAGCGCTTCTTACTTCCGTCACTTGGAACAAGAAGCAGATTTAAGGCTAAGGGAATGCCAAGAGACCTCGAGCGAGACGGCTCGTCTGCATGCTGAGGTTGAGGCTAACGCTGCCCAAGTGAAGGCTATCTTCGAGGGCCTCCTAGAACGCATCTCAAATGGACTGAACCTGAAGCAGAAACTCGATGCTGCCGAGCGTAATGCCCAAGGCCGCGAAGCAGCTCAGCAGGCCGTTGGGGAGCAGCTTGCATCCTTCTTACAGCAACGGACTCAAGTGGAGGCGGAACTTGTTAGGTCCACGTTACCTCTCCCGGTACTTTCGGGGTTGCGGAAACGGTAAATCAAAATTTTTTCTAAACTTTGTAACATGGACCGTAAAAACCGGATCTTTGCTAAACTAAACTAGCATACTTGCAAAGAAGAGTTAACTACTCGGCAAAGTGGTTATACCTCAACTTGAACTCCTTCTCTTCTTGTTGTTCTTCTTCTTTCTTGCTCTTTGTAGTAGCTTGAATGGCTTCCCCTCCTCGTCTCCTCTTTGCCGAAGATAGATCCACCTGAGGGCTTCATCCTTGGGCTCCTTTCTCGATCTTGAGAGAACTAAGGTATTCGGCTTGCTAGACCTTCTACGTTAGAGTGAGTAGAGTATGCTTTGGGGTGTTTTATCTTCAAGGAGATGATTCTCAACACATGAGATTTGCTCTCCTTAAACAAGAGGAGGAAGAGGATGAAGTGAAGAGAGAGAAACCAAATGATAGAATGAGCTATTTTCCTCTTGCAACCATAACAAAAGGAAAATGATTTTTCTAATTAATAATAATAAATCAAAATGAAATAGTTGATGGTTGTATTTGGAATGACCACCATCATCACTTCATTAAATGAATGTTGGCAAGAATCAAGGAGCATCCTTGCAAAATAATGATGATGGTCAAACATTCAACCATGGTCAACAAGTCAACCATGGTCAACAAGTCAACAAAACCAACCATAACTTAATTCCATTAAATTACTATTATTAATAGATATCTCACAAATTCATTAGGGTTTGGAAAAAAGACGACTGTCAACTGTGCATGCGCACCCGTTCCGAAACCCTAATGAAAAACCTCTTCTTCCGCCTCAAACAACTGTGCATACACACCTGCATTCTTGTTCCGATGAACATGAATACTGAGAGATAAAAGCAACCCCAAAACATATACCAGTATCTGGCTCAAACCAGAGCCTGCTAGTATAATCCGTCCGGACTCCAAACGTGCACAAGTGCGCGGATGAGAACGAACCCTGTCGCAAAACCATGCGACCTCTACTCTGTTTTACCCAGAGGCGAATACCCTCTGTGTGGGACTCTAAAGACTCGACACTACGCTGGCAGTGGGTTTAACCACAGACCGCAAGCGGCACTAGCTGTGCGTAACGGTCCCCAGGTAGATGCCGATAAGAAGACTGACGAGGTAAAACCCATCTGAACTCCTACTGAGTCTGAATGTGACATTCTCCGTACAGTCCGGTCTGTTCGTCTGATACATCGCATGTCGGGCCTAGGGGGGCGGCAAGCGTCAGACCCCTAATAGCGGTACAAGTCGTGTCGGAGTGAAGCCCAGAACACCCTGAGATAACACTGGAACCTACCAGTATATCTCGCTTGCCCTGGCCAGGGACTACTTGTGTAATGGCTCTCCTAGACACAGCGCGATGTCAACCCCCAATACCGGGAGAGACGAATCCTGTCTAACCGTCACTGCCTCCAAGTGCTTCGGGACTGCTCCCAACTACTACCTGTTTGCACGACTCAGTAGAGCCGTGGTAGGGCAGCAATCAAAGAACAGTGGGAACACACTCGAGGCGAAGTGACAGTGTCAAGTCAGCGGACTAAGCTGTACTCATGTCACCTGGGAACTGATAACTGACGATAGGTATAATACCAACCATCAGTTCCCGACGAGTCCTGTCCAGTGTACTCGTAACCTAACGAGCACCCGCATACTATCTCAAGTACGACGTACCGACGGCTGTGGGACAGACCGTCTCCCGTGCTGGGATGAGAAGCGCATACGCTAGTCTACTCCGGAGCATCGATGCCCTATCTCGATACTCCCACGACTAGGGACGTGTATAAGGATGTGCTTGTAGATTACCCAGCCCCCACGAGTGTGATCGCCATCACAACGCCGGTAATCAAGCAAAGATCCTAAGAGCTCTACTAATGCGTATAGGTGATATAATAAATAAACACACATGTACACATTAAAGCAGAGACAAACCAAGTAGCATACTACTATATTGAGCAAGATTGTCTGTACAACTGTGAATATCCCAAGCTTCCATCAAGTAATATACATACTAGTATGATACAGTAATGGCCTCTAGGGCATATACACTAACAATCTCCCACTTGCACTAAGGCCATGTACTGGCGTATCGAAGACCTATCATCTCGATCAGCCGCTCGAACTGAGTCTGGGGTAAAGCCTTTGTGAATGGGTCCGCAGTGTTGTCCTTTGTGTCCACTCTCCGCACCTCGATTTCCTGTCGATCAATGATCTCCCTGATCAGGTGATACCGCCTTAAGATGTGCCTGGATTTCTGATGGGACCTTGGTTCCTTCGCTAAAGCTATAGCCCCATTGTTATCGCAATACAAAGGTATTGGGTCAACAATGGACGGAACCACCTGAAGTTCACTAATGAACTTCTTCATCCAGACTGCCTCTTTTGCGGCATCGCTTGCAGCAATGTATTCAACCTCCATCGTCGAGTCTGCGACGGTTTCCTGCTTGGAACTCCTCCAACATACCGCCCCTCCGTTGAGGGTAAACACAAAACCCGAGACGGACTTGCTGTCATCTTTGTCACTCTGGAAGCTTGAATCGGTAAAGGACTCGACCCTGAGGTCTCCATTACCGTAAACCAGGAACATCTCCTTAGTCCTTCTCAGGTACTTGAGAATGTTCTTCACTGCTGTCCAGTGGTCCTCCCCTGGGTCTGACTGATACCGGCTTACCGCGCTCAACGCGTAAGCTACATCTGGTCTTGTACATAGCATCGCATACATTATAGATCCTACCGCCGAAGCGTAGGGTATAGTGCTCATGCGAACCCTCTCCTCGTCAGTCTTAGGAGACATCTTCTTGGAGAGGGTAATTCCGTGCAATGCGGGTATGTTACCGCGCTTGGAACCCTCCATACTAAATCTCTTTAGTACGGTCTCTATGTACCTGGACTGCGAAAGTCCCAATAGTCTCTTGGATCTATCTCTATAGATCTTGATCCCCAGAATGTACGAGGCATCACCCAGGTCCTTCATGGAGAACCTTTGTGACAAAAATAGCTTGACCGATTGTACCATAGGAATGTCATTTCCTATCAAAAGAATGTCGTCCACGTACAAGACTAGGAATACGACAGTTCGTCCTACAATCTTCTTATATACACAGGGTTCATCTTCGTTCTTGATGAAATCAAATTCCTTGATTGCTTCATCAAAATAGATGTTCCAGCTCCGCGATGCCTGCTTTAATCCATAAATGGATTTAAGCAACTTGCACACCTTTCCACTGCTCCCACTGTCTACGAAACCTTCTGGTTGATCCATGTAAACGCACTCTTCCAAACAACCGTTTAGGAAAGCCGTCTTAACATCCATCTGCCAGATTTCATAGTCATGGAAGGCAGCAATGGCAAGTAGGATCCGAATGGATTTGAGCATAGCCACCGGAGAAAAAGTCTCGTCATAGTCCAAACCAGGTCTTTGACGAAAACCTTTTGCAACGAGTCTAGCTTTATAGGTTTCCACCTGCCCATCTACACCAAGTTTCCTTTTGTAGATCCATTTGCATCCAACGGGTTTTACCCCAGGTGGAGCAATGTCCAAGGTCCACACTTTATTGGCGTACATGGACTCCATTTCGGATTGCATTGCTTTTTGCCACTTATCAGAGTCCCTACTGATAATGGCCTGCCTGAAACTGGTAGGGTCATCTTCTTCCAAGATGCAATCCTCTCGATCCCCGTCTATGAGAAAACCGTAGTATCTCTCGGGCGGATGAGAAATCCTACCAGATCTGCGGAGTGGCTGAGGTTCTTCTGGGGTTATTGAATTCTGAGGCTCTGTCAAGTTTTCAGTTTCATTTTGTGGTCGCTGAATTTCTTCCAGTTCTACCGAACTCCCACTTGTTTCTTTTGCAAGAAATTGCCACTCTAAAAAGGTGGCGTGGCGAGATACAAACACCTTCTGTTCCTCGGTGTGGTAGAACAGATATCCTGCGGAGTTCTTAGGATATCCCACAAATTTACATAGAACTGAACGTGCCTTAAGTTTGTCCGGATTTTGTACTTTTACATAGGCCGGACAACCCCATATCTTAATGCCTTTAAGATACGGCTTCTTACCATTCCATATCTCGAACGGTGTCTTAGGCACAGATTTAGACGGAACATCGTTCAATAGATATGCAGCTGTCAACAGCGCATGTCCCCAAAATGAAAGAGGCAACTCGGCATTACTCATCATGGAGCGAACCATATCCAGAAGGGTACGATTCCTCCTCTCCGATACACCGTTGTGCTGTGGTGTATAAGGAGGAGTAAGCTGAGAGAGAATACCATTCTCTTTTAAGTAGTCTAGGAACTCCGTGCTTAAGTACTCCCCTCCCCTGTCAGACCGGAGGATCTTGATACTTTTGCCTGTCTGGTTCTCTACTTCGTTTCTGAATTCCTTGAATTTCTCAAAAGCTTCAGATTTGTGTTTCATCAGATACACATATCCGAACCTAGAGAGATCGTCAGTGAATGTGATGAAGTACGAGAACCCACCCCTTGCATGTATAGACATCGGACCGCATACATCACTGTGTATGAGTCCCAAGAGCTCTGCTGCCCTTTCTCCGTGTCCGGTGAACGGAGATTTGGTCATCTTCCCTTTGAGACAGGACTGACAAGTTTCATAAGATGAAAACTTGAACGTATTCAAGAGTCCATCTTTATGCAACTTACTCGGTCTTTTCTCTCCGATATGACCAAGTCTACAATGCCACAAGTAGGATTCATTCGTGTCTGAATTCTTCCTCTTGCGTGTGTTTTGTATATTGAGAACTGTATTCTGATTTAGAACGTAGATACCATTACACAGTGTACCCTCTGCAACCAGTACCTTATGAAGGTAAATGTTCATGATATTCTTTTCAAGAACAAAGTTATATCCATCTTTATCGAGTAAAGAAACTGATATGAT
Organism: Agapanthus africanus; assembly: GCA_030015575.1. Lineage (NCBI taxonomy): Eukaryota > Viridiplantae > Streptophyta > Magnoliopsida > Asparagales > Amaryllidaceae > Agapanthus > Agapanthus africanus. Next base: position 457,136,776 of record JASDDO010000012.1, on the reverse strand, counting down.
GTTGCAAACCATGGAGGGTACATAGTAGCAATCGTTCAAAATCATAGTCTTGCCATTAGGCAATACTAGGTGATATTCACCGACGGCTGCCGCATTAACTTGTGCTCCGTTCGCTACTCTGAGCGACATATCACCCGGTGCAACTTTCCTACTTTTTCTCAGTCCGTGCAATAAATTACAGATATGAGATCCTGATCCGGTATCAAGTACCCAGGAGGTAGGGCTGACCGTAAAACAGTTCTCAATTACAAGAACACCTGAAGTAGATGCAAAACCATGCTTCTTCTTCAACTGGGTATCCTGGAAATCCATACTTTCCTCTTTCCCATTCTCATACTCATGACTGTTGTCACAAGTTAGAGCTGAACCAACTTTCCCCAGTCCCGAATAAGAATTCGGATCGGTCAAGCGATACATTTTATTATCTTGATTAGGGCGTGAAAAGGTTGCTGTCTGGAGAGAGAGAAAAGAAACACTCAGCTTATGCTCTTGCAAGATTAGATTGGTTTATTAATTTATCTAACCAGGATGTCTCCCACTGTTTCCTCAAATTCTTTTTAAAACCTTTTTAAAAGAAGAACTAGCCGGGTTTTAATTCACGTCACAATACTTGCTTAACCTTTCAGCCAGGCTAGTGTCGGTACTTCGAGGGAGGTTTTCCAACGCTTTCGCGAAGTTCCTTAATTAAAGAACCTCTTTTCCCTGGGGGCGTAACCCCGCTAACACCTTTCTAGACACCTACTAGGTTTATATCATTGATCGTTAAGTGAAATAATCTCCCGAGAGTAAACCAACTCATCAGTGGGATCGGGATCCAACTGTCATTATGCGATAACCTAGATGGAATCCACTCTAGTCACCACACTCCAGAAGGTATGCTAAATCTGCAAGTTTCAGTTCTTTTGAAACTCCCGATATGGTTTTTGCCCCTAGGATCCAAGTGACCTTGACTGAGCCAACATATCAAAAGATCCTAGTCAAGTTCAACCCGTCATTATCTTGACTGCATTAGACCCACCCGTACGAGTCCTTAACTGAGCCAAAATGACCGCACGACTGTCCTAACCAATCACTTTGTATCCTACGGAAAAATATTACATAGCTACCGTTCACTACGCCTCGGCTGAGCACGAAATACGTAGCACGAATACTAAGCAATATTAATCCGAAACGACGGAGGGCTACGACTGGGTTTTGGCGAAAACCCGTTAACGTAATGAACTTGATATTGTTGAAGGAACGTGATACACCTTTTTTTTTAAAAAAATATAGTGGCGAAAACTTTTTGCTAAAGAGGTCACTCCCTGTGAAGGGATCTCGGCTCTTTCCTCGTCGAATGAGGTGCAGGATATTCCAAATTGAATACCTCGATGCAAAGCAAGAATAATCGACTATAGTGAAGTTATTACCCTGACGCAAACTTTTGTCCAAGGGGTCACTCCCGATGAAGGGATCTCGGCCCTTGCCTCGTCGACTGAGGTGCTGGGCATTCACAACCGAATACCGCTATGCAAAACAAAAATGAACGTCCTTGCAATAACAGCTTTTTGAAAAATTGTTCCAACAACGTCTTTTAGGTTTATTTTCTTGCATTAGTTCTTTTAATGCGTGATATTCTTACATTAGTACTTTTAATGCGTCCCATCATTTTAATCCTACCATTGCAGAAAACAACCAAAATATGACGTACGCTTATGCCATAAGCATTCGCCACGGGGCCCCGTCATCACCCGTTAGGTTACTTAACTAACGACAGAGCGGGGGCTGGGCTAGCGCGGCTGTAAAACATAAGCAACGCCTAAATAGAAAGCAATGATAGACATTACAGATCACAGATGAATACATTGGATATACTAGCAATCCGCAATCCTTTCGAGCCTGCAACGAAAAGCGGATTACACGGTCGCGGTGAATAGCCAAATACCCCACCCAAAACCCCTACGGGTGCGGCAAACTGCCCGCCAAGTACCCGGCAGTTTGTGCACCCCTCCATGGGTCTATCCTAGGAGCAAAAACAGTAAAAAGAATTATACAATGACGGCTACAACCCCGACCCGGTTGTGCGGCCAAACAAATAATAATATTACATCAATTTACATTTACAATGAATGAAAGAAAAACAAAAGCTCATCTCACATCCACCCCGGCTATTCACCCGCGACAGTCCAATACATTCATATACACATTCCAATATCAAACACAGATCATGTATAACCCCGACCAATCGACTTATAGCGATTAGCCGACGTTCAATACAAGCAAACATCACAGATATAACCAACATAGCCAAAGTGTAGCGAAGTTCGAAAAAATACGGATTTATAGGACCCCAAAAGTAAATTTCTGTTCTGGAAAATCTGGGCACTTATAACATATTAGAAAAATCCCAAACCCCTACCAGAAGAACACTGCACAAAACACGATCTCATGAACTGCCTAAACGGCGGCGGATCCGCGGCTAGATGAACAGGTAGGGCCGCGGATGGGCGGCTCTTTGAAGGAATCATGGGATCGTTTTTGGTGGGTGTTCTCAGAAAACCCTGAGCCGATTTTAGGAGTATAAAGTTTTTCATTTAGAGCAGAAAAAATTTCAACAGAAACTTAGGGTTTTACTTTTTCCGGTTTTGCGATTTTTCGGTTTCGAACTTCCATACATTTCGCTATCAAGCTAGTTTAAGTTTAGTTAGGCTCTGATACCACTGTTAGGTCCACGTTACCTCTCCCGGTACTTTCGGGGTTGCGGAAACGGTAAATCAAAATTTTTTCTAAACTTTGTAACATGGACCGTAAAAGCCGGATCTTTGCTAAACTAAACTAGCATACTTGCAAAGAAGAGTTAACTACTCGGCAAAGTGGTTATACCTCAACTTGAACTCCTTCTCTTCTTGTTGTTCTTCTTCTTTCTTGCTCTTTGTAGTAGCTTGAATGGCTTCCCCTCCTCGTCTCCTCTTTGCCGAAGATAAATCCACCTGAGGGCTTCATCCTTGGGCTCCTTTCTCGATCTTGAGAGAAGTAAGGTATTCGGCTTGCTAGACCTTCTACCTTAGAGTGAGTAGAGTATGCTTTGGGGTGTTTTATCTTCAAGGAGATGATTCTTAACACATGAGATTTGCTCTCCTTGAACAAGAGGAGGAAGAGGATGAAGTGAAGAGAGAGAAACCAAATGATAGAATGAGCTATTTTCCTCTTGCAACCATAACAAAAGGAAAATGATTTTTCTAATTAATAATAATAAATCAAAATGAAATAGTTGATGGTTGTATTTGGAATGACCACCATCATCACTTCATTAAATGAATGTTGGCAAGAATCAAGGAGCATCCTTGCAAAATAATGATGATGGTCAAACATTCAAACATAGTCAACAAGTCAACCATGGTCAACAAGTCAACAAAACCAACCATAACTTAATTCCGTTTAATTACTATTATTAATAGATATCTCACAAATTCATTAGGGTTTGGAAAAAAGACGACTGTCAACTGTGCATGCGCACCCGTTCCGAAACCCTAATGAAAAACCTATTCTTCCGCCTCAAACAACTGTGCATACACACCTGCATTCTTGTTCCGATGAACATGAATACTGAGAGATAAAAGCAACCCCAAAACATATACCAGTATCTGGCTCAAACCAGAGCCTGCTAGTATAATCCGTCCGGACTCCAAACGTGCACAAGTGCGAGGATGAGAACGAACCCTGTCGCAAAACCATGCGACCTCTACTCTGTTTTACCCAGAGGCGAATACCCTCTGTGTGGGACTCTAAAGCCTCGACACTACGCTGGCAGTGGGTTTAACCACAGACCGCAAACGGCACTAGCTGTGCGTAACGGTCCCTAGGTAGATGCCGATAAGAAGACTGACGAGGTAAAACCCATCTGAACTCCTACTGAGTCTGAATGTGACATTCTCCGTACAGTCCGGTCTGTTCGTCTGATACATCGCATGTCGGGCCTAGGGGGCGACAAGCGTCAGACCCCTAATAGCGGTACAAGTCGTGTCGGAGTGAAGCCCAGAACACCCTGAGATAACACTGGAACCTACCAGTATAGCTCGCTTGCCCTGGCCAGGGACTACTTGTGTAATGGCTCTCCTAGACACAGCGCGATGTCAACCCCCAATTCCGGGAGAGACGAATCCTGTCTAACCGTCACTGCCTCCAAGTGCTTCGGGACTGCTCCCAACTACTACCTGTTTGCACGACTCAGTAGAGCCGTGGTAGGGCAGCAATCAAAGAACAGTGGGAATACACTCGAGGCGAAGTGACAGTGTCAAGTCAGCGGACTAAGCTGTACTCATGTCACCTGGGAACTGATAACTGACGATAGGTATAATACCAACCATCAGTTCCCGACGAGTCCTGTCCAGTGTACTCGTAACCTAACGAGCACCCGCATACTATCTCAAGTACGACGTACCGACGGCTGTGGGACAGACCGTCTCCCGTGCTGGGATGAGAAGCGCATACGCTAGTCTACTCCGGAGCATCGATGCCCTATCTCGATACTCCCACGACTAGGGACGTGTATAAGGATGTGCTTGTAGATTACCCAGCCCCCACGAGTGTGATCGCCATCACAACGCCGGTAATCAAGCAAAGATCCTAAGGGCTCTACTAATGCGTATAGGTGATATAATAAATAAACACACATGTACACATTAAAGCAGAGACAAACCAAGTAGCATACTACTATATTGAGAAAGATTGTCTGTACAACTGTGAATATCCCAAGCTTCCATCAAGTAATATACATACTAGTATGATACAGTAATGGCCTCTAGGGCATATACACTAACAGAACTGGCGGTGGTCGCCGATCAGGAAAAGGCATGGAAGGGAGTGCGCGAACAACTGATATGGCTATTTAAGACGCTTCCTTCCCAGTAGATGCCTTTGTATCAATATACTTGTAAAAATTTTCTTTTTCGAATAAGATGTATCCATTCTTTATTCTTTTGTACGATTCACCTTGTACTTGATTGAATTAATAAATAAAGATACACATTTTTTCTTTACAATGTCTTGTATGCTCTTTTGCTTTCTCCCTTTCTCTTATTATCAGCATGCTGTCTTAATAAACAGGGTTGACAGATAATAGAGTAAGCATCTTAATTTCTCCAAGAGATAGCGATGGCCTAGGCCGCAGGTTCAGATCTGCTGCCTAAGACTTTTCAACTCTATAAGCCGTGAGGGTCTCATAGAGAAGGATTCGTTCATTTCTGAACTACTCTTGTGTGTGTTCTGTATACGTTGAACTGTGGTTTGATTTAGAACACAAATTCTATTATATAACGTGCCTGATCCAATCAACTCTTGATTAAGGAAAATGTTCACAAGATTATCCTGCAATGAAAAATTATATCCTTCTTTAACTTAATAAAAAAAAGTGATTAATGTTGTATATCAGGTTCGGCATGTAATAACATCTGTTCAGAATCAATTTATTTACCACTTGGTAATACAAGGTGATATTCACCAACTGTTTTGGCTGCAACACTTGTACCATTCCCTACTCTTAGAGAATGATCACATTTTCTTAGTTTTCTACCTTTCTGTAGCCCATGTAACATATTACATATATGAAATCCTGATCCGGTATCTCATACCCAGGACGTAGAGTGTACTGAGAAACGGTTCTCAGTAATAAACACACCCGAAGAAAATGCATCAACATTCTTATTCTTCGTATGGGTCGCGTGAGAATCCGGATATTCCCCTATTTTCTGCTCAGACTTATAACAATTATAAGATAGAGCGGAACCAACGTTCCCCATCTCAGCATAATAAGCAGGTTCGGTCAATACATCCATATTATTATCTTGATTAAGACATGTCACGGTCGCTACCAGAATAGAGAGAGAGAGAGAGAGAGAAGAAAACACTCAGCGTAGCTCTTGCAAGATTAGATTGGTTATAATTTTATCTAATCAGGATGGCTCCCACTGTTTTTATCAAATCTTCCTTCAAACCCTAAAAGGTAAGACTAGCCGAAATTAATTACACCTTACAAGTTCGCCAATCTTTCGGTCAGGCAAGTGTCGGTACTTAGAGGGAGGTTTCCCGTGCTTTCACATGGACCTAATTAAAATAAACCTCTTTTTCCCAGTGGCATAACCCGGTTGACACCTTTCTAGACACCTACTTTGATCGGCTAATTGTAATGTGCAAAACTCTCCCAGGAGTAACACTTACTCGCAGTGGATATCGGGATCTAACTATCTCATAGAAGGTATGCAATCTCATTGCAAATTTCAACACTTGAAATTCCCGATAATATTTTACCCCAAGCGATTTATGACCTTGACAATGTCAACAAACCATAAATCGCAAGTCAAGTTCAACCCGTACATTTCAAGATTGAATTAAACTCACCCGCACAACCCTTGACAAGGTCAACAAGGCTGCACGACTACCCTAATCCAATCGCATCTCATGCTTTAGCAGATAAGCACTAATCAGCTACCGTACACTATGCCTTGACAAGGTCAACAAACGCAGCACGAATACTAAATAGTCCTTATCTGAAATGACGGAGGGCTACGATAGGTTTTTAAGAAAACCTTTTGCGTATTGAACTTGATATCGTTGTAGAATCGAGTGATTTAGAAAATGAGTGTTTTTTAGGCTTTTACTAGTTTTGCTAAAGAGGTCACTCCACGTGAAAGGATCTCGGCTCTTTCCTCATCAAATGAGGTGCTGGATATTCACGAATACCACTATGCAAAACAAGAACTAGAGAAGCAATAAAAAACAAAGCCGGGTGGGTTGTAGCATCTGCTAGTTTCGCTAAAATGGTCACTCCCGGTGAAGGGATCTCGGCTCTTTCCTCATCGAATGAGATGCTGGATTTCATCAAGGAATACCGCTATGCAAAGCAAAAACTAGAGCTACCATTTTTGAAAATTTGATTCTATAACATCTTTAGGTTTCTTTCTTTTTCATTAATCTTATTAATGAAGTCTCATCAATTATGCTTCCTAAGCATCACAAAAGAAACAAAAGTAGAACGTACGCTTATGCCATCCGCATTCGTCACAGTGTCCCGTTATGCACCGTTAAGTTACTTAACTAACGGCATAGCGGGGCGGGATTAGCGCGGGTGTAAAACATAAGCAACGTTTATTATATCTCATATATATAATAACAACATTCGTCTCATCATATAAAGTGATCATATCACAGAACATTGCAGCAGAAGACAACATATGAAATATTGGATATACTAGGAATTCCGTGTTTTAAATTAAGCCAGTAAAAAACACAGATTCCACGGTCGTGATGAATAGCCAAACCCACATCTCTAGACCCCTACAAGAGTGGCAAGCAACCCTACCAATTCTAGAATTAGGAGACCCGGACTCGACTCCTCGATATGGTCTCCCACTGGACTTTAGAACCCGGTTACTTGTGCTACCAGCCTTAGGTCTATCCTAATGCGGAAAAGTAAATAATATACATGAATGGTGACATCATCCTCGACCCGGAAGTGCCCCAATAAAAGAATATTACATACAAGTTTTTCCATGAATGAAAATAAAAAAATTTCATCTCACGCAAAAACCCCCGGCTATTCAAACACGACGATCCAATAAAATATATCACAACAACACATAACATCACATGTCGTCAATGTAAGTAAATATACGTATCCCAATTATCGTTGACATATAGCAACGAAACCGGCGATACACCATATATTACACTTACGGTCGCAGAAAAGAAAATAAAAACTATAACAATTGGAATCTGCAACCATCTTAGACATCATAAACCTGAAATATCACATACTTCAGATTTCATGCCTAACCATATGAATTCCTTAGACATCATAAACCTGGAATATCTCATATTCTGAATTTCATGCCTAACATTATAAACCCCGCATTTTACTCTCGATATTGAAAACACTTTTCAATAACAAGTCGGACAATTCAACAAGTTTCCCGAAAAGTTGATCGAATGCTCGTCGGAAAATTTAGTAGACGGCCGCACCCCTGATGCCGTCGACGAAGTGCACTTAGGCGGAACACCGCAGCCGCGAGCACCCGGGAGGATGCTTTTTGGCAACGGGGTTCTCCTACAGTCACTTGGTTGGGGCTATAGGGCGTGGCTATCTAGTAATATTACCTGGCGAGTATCCGCGTCCTAAACGAGAGTGCGGCGGAGTTTTGATCCGAATCAAAACCCCGTGGCAACCGATCAAATGAGACTAAATAGCCAGGTTTACAAAATTCAAATAAGTTTTCACAAAACTATTAATGTGGATTCCAAATATTATATCACAGTCACAAAATCTAGACGATGTTAAACTTTTTGATTGATCGATCAACCACCCAAAATTCTCAGAGGACTCAACACATGAGCTAGATTCAAAAATTCCTAGACAGTGCCACAAGCACATACGGACCAGCACAAGAGAGAGCACGTCCCAAACCTAACCAACGACGCCGCGGAACCATCGCCAAAAGCACTTTTTGGTCGCGGTTCCACAGTCATTATGTCGAGTTAGGGGTTCGTTTATCTTTGGGGGTCCACACAATACCTTGCACAATTTTCTGATGATTTTTAAACCCAAATATTTCAACTTTTGAAAAATTTCCAGAGAGCAATCTTGAGGCGGTATTTGATGTTCATTCGAACTCTTTAACATCGTCTAAGTTACCCGAAACAATGTTAAAATTACGACTATGAAACATTCCGAATTGCCTTTACAGAAAGATGACATAACATGCAATCTTAGTAAAAACAAACAATACATGAAACACCAAACCTCGGAGCCTGGAACACCACAAAAATTCGAGGCCAAAACAACTGAAGAAAACCGGCCAGGCCGGTTTTTCACAACATTTGGCCAGGTCAAATCCGGTGGAATTGGCTCAAATTTCTCTGGTGTTCATATTACATCACATGTAACATTCTGCAACTGTTTAAAAAAAAATTAGAGGCTCTGAAAAATTCGACAGACACTAGGGTTTTGTTTCGACTGTTTCGGAGTTGTTTCAGTTTCGTAATTCAACAAACATCGTCTAATTCTCTAGCTCGGCTCAGATACCACTGCTGGGTTCCTTAGCATCCTCACCAGGTTTTGGAAGGTATCAACCATGCCATTTTAAAAAATCGAAGGTGCTAAAGAACACCAACCAAGGATCTAACTGGAGGAATTAGGATAAACAAGCATGTAATCAAACATTACACTAAGTGAATGAGGAATACAACCTTTGTAGACCGGTCCTTCACTTCAATAGCTCCGTGTAGTAGTCCCTTCGCTCTAAGTAGTGATCTCCCGGACTCAAATTAGGCTCCACAAAGCGAAATAAACAAGCTTGCTTAAAGTCTTCGAGGCCGAAGATGGTCTACGTCGAGGAGACTCTAACTCAAGCTACCTCTTCACTAATTGGGAATTAGTGAAGAAAATAATCTAAACTAAATGGCTAATCTAGTGTAGGTTGATAAAATAAGATTTTTGCACACATTAGAATAATTTTTCTCACAATATTTCTTCACCTCAAGGAAAGCTAGAGAGCTTTCTTTGAGATGAAGAAGAAGATGAAGTGGATAATGGAATGAGTGAGAATAACAACCATGGGTGAGATAATATCTCATATTAACTCATGTAGAGATTTAACCATGGCTTAAGACAATGGTTGGGTTAATAAATATCTAGGGTGAGACAAAACTAAGGGACTAAGTCAATGGTTCTACAAGCTTCCACTAAGCTTCAAACCATGTGATTATTCTACCTAATTTTGTATTTACCTAAATAAATAATAAAAAAAACAATTATCTATGACATGGTATGAGTCTCATACACCCATGAATTATGTATCATCAAGCATGATACAAAAACAATAATATATATCACATATATATTATATATAAACGAGAAAAAGAAATACTTAAGTGAGCTAATATTAGTTAATGTATAATTAATATATAAAATATATAACCATATATTAAATTATTAAATCAACACTTGATTTAATAATCCGGCTATATCACATATAACCGACTAATATCATTTATATCAACTTATCGAATCAACACTTGATTCGATAACCCGGTTATATCACATATAACCGTCCGATATCACATATCACGAGATTAGAATACGATATCACATAGAGTATTAATCTCGGTTCCGCACATATCACATATGTGCTCCTACTTCGTTTCACTTAAGCTAGGAAATCTCTGTGTAGGACTCTAAAGACTCATCAATACGTCGGCGGTGGGTGATGATCATATCAGTCACCCAAAAGCCGTCTGCGGTACTAGTTGGAAGTAATGGCTAACGTGTATTGAGCGATCAGAAGATCAACAAGCAAGCCTGCTCATACTCCTATGAATCCAATAAGTTACACTACCGTACAGTCCGGTCTCTTCGCCTGATATGTCGCATATCCAGTCTGGGGGTGGTAAACGTCAGACCCCAATAGCTTGATAAGTCATGCCGATGTGAGGCCCATAACGGTTTGAGAAACTACTGATAACACTTACCGGTAAATCTCAGCAACCCTGGCCAGGGATTTCCTGTTATGGCCAATCAAGCATAGCACAACATCAACCCCCAATACCGGGAGAGACGAAATCCCCTCCAATCGCTCATTACCTCCATGTGACTCGGGACTGTACTCAAAAACCACTGTTTTCACGTTCTCTTGAACGTGGTAAGGTGGAAATCAAAGCACAGTGGGAATCACACAAGACTCTATGATGATCTCGGGTTTACAGACTAACCTGTGCCAATGTCATCGGAGAACTGCTATCTAACTTATGGTATAATACCATCTAGGGGTTCTCGGCGTGTCCTGTTCAGTTTACCCAGTCTCCACTGAGCAGCTATATACAATCTTTGATGTCAAACACCAATGGATGTGGGATCATCCATCGCCCATCATATGGGTCAAGAAACGTATATGCTAGTCTACACTGGAATATCGATGCTCGTCTCGATACTCCCACGACTAGGAACAATTGAAGGATGTACTTATAGACTACCCTGGCCCTACTAATATGATCTGCATCATAATCCTGGTAGTTAAGTACACATCCTAAGTGCTTTATCAACATGTAACAGAGAGACAAAAAGTGTACATGTCAAGATAAAGAGCAACCATATAGCATACTATCATGTCGAGCAAGAAAGTCCTCCCTATATATGTCCAAGCATCCTCTATAATATATATCATATGTACAATAATGGCCTCTAGGGCATACATACAACTAACAACGTCGGGTGATCGAGATTTGGAGATTGGATACAAAAGAAAACATGGCAGATCCATTCATAAATGCCCTCCATTATGCACAGTTCAAGCGACTTTTTGAGATGTTAGGTATGCGATACGCCAAAAATTGGCCTTAGAGCAAACATTGGGTACTCGATACGCCAATAACTGGCCTTAGTGCAAGTAGGAGATTGTTGGATATATATGGCCTCGAGGTCATTATTGTATATATATAGTGGATGCTTGGACATATATACGTACAGGAAAATCTTGTTCGATATGATAGTATGCTATTTGGTTTGTCTTTATCTTAACATATGTATATGTTTTACTTGTTATTATGTATCGTTGATACATGTTGATAAAGCCCGTATGATTATTTCTTGACTACCAGCATTATGATGGCGATTATATATGTGGGAGCTAGGTAGTCCACAAGCACATCCTTAAAAGTTCCTGGTTGTGGGAGTATCGAGACTGAGTATCTCAATATTCCGGAGGAGACTGGTGTATACGTTTTCAGACTCCGATAAGAGGCGATGGTTGGTCCCACAACCATGGGTGTGTGGCACCTAAGATCGTATATATGTGGTCACTGGGGATGAGTACACTGGACGGAATCGTCGAGAACTTCTATATAGTATTATACCTATCGTCAGATAGCAGTTCTCATGTGACATAAGTACAGATTAGTCTTTAGACCTGAGATCATCATTTGTCTCATATAAGTTCCCATTATACTTAGATTACTATTCTACCACGGCTCTATTGAGTCGTGCAAACAGGTTTTAGTTGGGTACAATCCCGAGCCACATGGAGGCAGTAAGCAATTGTTAAGGATTCGTCTCTCCCGGTATAGAGATTCGATGTTGCACCGTGTTCAGTTGGCCAGCACCATAATACCTTGGCTAAGGAAAATGAGATTTATTGATAGTTTGATCAGTAGTTTCTCGGATTAATCCTGAGCCACATCGACACGAATTATCGGGTTATTAGGGTCTAACGTTTTCCACCCCCTAGACTCAATATGCGATACTTTTAGACAAAGAGACCGGACTCTATGGAGATTGTCACAAATAGGCTCAGTATGGGTTCGGATGAGTTTGCTCGTCGGACTTCTTTTTCAACAGATACCTGAATAGCCATTGTAGGGTTCCCTAGGGCGGCGGCAAGGTTTCGGGAGGTATCGTTCATGCCAATTTCAAAAAATTGCCGCACTAAAGAACCCTAACCCTAGAATCTTAACTAGAGATTTAGACGAACTATCAATGCAAACATATTTACATCTATGTGAATGAGGAATACAACCTTTGTAGACCAGTCCTTCACTTCTAAAGCTCCATGTAGTAGTCCCTTCGCTCCAAGTAGTGAACACCCGAACACTAGTAAGGGTTCACATGAAGAAATGAACAAGCTTGCTCGAAGTCTTCGAGGCCGAAAATGATCTAAGTCGAGAAGACTCAATCTTATGCTACCTCTTCACTAATGGTAAATTAGTGAAGTAAACACGCTAAACAAAATGGCTAATATAGTAGAGGATGATGAAGTAGGAATTGGGCTCACTTCAGATTTATTTTTCTCATAATATTTCTTCACCATTTCAAAAGCTAGCAAGCTTTTTCATGAGGAAGAAGAAGATGAAGTGGAGATGAGAATGAAACTCATGAGATGAGAATAGCAACCATGGGTGAGTTAGTGTCATACACTAACTCATGTAGAGACTAAACTATGGCTAAGGATAATGATTAGGTTAATAAATATCTTAAGTAAAACAAATTAGTGGACTAAGTCAATGGAGACAACAAACTTCTATAAGCTTCTAGCCATGATAAATTTCCACCAATATGTGAATTACCAAAATAAATAAAAAACCTTAGGATTATCATAACCATGGTGTAAATCTCATACACCGATGTTGCATGTGGTATCAAGCATGACACAATAAAATGTACATTAATATATATCACATATATACTATATGCACACAAGTGAGAAAAAGAATACTTAGTGAGCAAATATTAGTTAATGTAAGTTAATATATCAAATATATAATTATACATTAAATTATCAAATCAACAATTGATTTAATAATCCGGCTATATCACATACAACCGGCTAATATCAAATGTAACATCTTATCGAATCAACACTTGATCTGATAACCCGGCTATATCACATATAACCGGACGATATCACATATCGCGAGAATAGAATGCGGTATCACATACGCACATTAATCTCTGTCCCGCACATATCACATATGTGATCCTACTTCGTTTCGCATGAATCAGGAAACCTCTATATAGGACTCTTAAGACTCGTCAATATGCCGGCAGTAGGTGATGATCATATCAAACACCCATAAGCTGCAAGAGGTCTGCCAAACGTAACGGCCACCCGGGTATTGAACGATCAGAAGATCAACAAGCAAGCCTGCTCATACTCCTGCGAATCCAATCAATAACACTATCGTACAGTCCGGTCTGTTCGTATGATATGTCGCATATCGCAGCCTGGGGGTGGTAATCGTCAGACCCCAATAGCCTGATAAGTCATGCTGATGTGAGTTCCATAACGGTTCGAGAAACTACTGATAACACTTACCAATATATCCCAGCAACCCTGGCCAAGGATTTCCTCTTATGGCCAATCGAGTATAGCGCAACATCAACCCCAAATACCGAGAGAGATGAATCCCCTCCTATCGCTCATTGCCTCCATGTGACTCGGGACTGTACCCAAAAACCACATGTTTGCACGACTCAATAGAGCCGTGGTAGGGTGGAAATCAAAGCACAGTGGGAGATACACAAGACTCTATGACGATCTCAGGTCGACGGACTAACCTGTACCAGTGTCACCAGAGAACTGCTATCTAACGATATGTATAATACCATCTAGGAGTTCTCAGCGAGTCCGTTCAGTGTACCCAGTCTCCACTGAGCACCCGTACACCTTCTCAGATGTCAAACACTAATGGATGTGTGATCATCCATCGCCTATCATATGGGTCGAGAAGCGTATACGCTAGTCTACTGTGGAGTATCGATGCCCTGTCTCGATACTCTCACAACTAGGAACAATTGAAGGATGTACTTACCGACTACTCAGAACCCACTAGTATGATCTCTATCATAATCCTGGAAGTCAAGTACACATCCTAAAGGCTTTATCAACATATAACAGAGAGACAGTAAGTTTGCATGTTAAGATATAGAGCAACCAGATAGCATGCTATCATGTCAAGCAAGAAAGTCCTCCCGATGTATGTCCAAGCATCCACTATAACATACATCATATATACAATAATGGCCTCTAGGGCATATACATAACTAACAGCCATTACGTACAGCTAATGCCGCTGACGTGCTTATGGTTATGGATTTATCCAGTAACTCACTACCAGTGTACTGTCAAATCTTTAGAGTCCCACATAGAGCTTTTTCCGGTTTAGGCGAAATGATATAGTGGTCGTATTTTGATACATGCATGGTTCTGATTAAATGGGTGTACTAGCTAGACGGAATTTTGATCGGACGGTTGATAATACTAGCCGACTTAGAATTAAGCCGAATTATTAAATCAAGTATTAATTTAATTTTATATATATATATATATATTCTAGTTTTATGTTCATTGTATTTTTCCTATCTCTTGGGTATTCGTATTTTTATACAGATACGGATATGTATATACAGTAGAATATATTTTGTATTTATACATCATACATTCTGAAAGGAGGATACCTCATTTTAGGATTTTCCATTTATTGGAAAATGAAAATAAGGTGGAGGGGTGAGGTGGCATGGAGGAATGGTGAGAGGAATGGGCTTAGGAATGGTTTTGTTATTTGTTTATTTCATTTACTTCTACTATTCAAGTATGATTGCTATTTTTTCTATTTGGAAAATGATTTAACAAAACCTTGCTTGCTATTTTCATTCTCACCTGACAATTTCATTCTCACCATTTTCTTTCTCTTTCCTCAGTAGAGCTCCTCCTTCTTCCTTTTTCTTTTTCCTTTTCCTTAACCTATCATGTGTTGAGAATCAAAGGAAAGGAGAGATAGAAAAATATTAGAACACATCACTATATCGCTAAGCACCTTAGATTAGCTACCTAGGGTTTTTAGTTGCTTCACTTGTTTTTGGGTGTGAAGCTAGACCCTTGAACTATTTCCTTCGGGTGGATCATCTTTGGTGAAAGAAGACCAACTTACAAGCTCGATCCCGAAATTCCAAGAAGCTAAGAAAATGGATTTGAAGACGATGAACACGTCTACAAAGGTTGTAATTCTATCTGAGTAGTTAAAACTCCTTTATTATCAGCTAGTTTAGTGTTTGGTTAAGATTCTAGGGTTTAAGTTTCAAGCACCAATTTTAAAATTTAAAAATTTTTATTCCGGAAAGGCCGCTGGTTAGCAGCAAAAACGCTAGGAACTTCATCAATCAATTGTCATCTTATTATTTTTTTGCTTAAATTCTCTTCCGAAACTTACACACACAAGCTACATTGCATCACTCTATAATATAATGCACACGCTCTAGAATATGGATATACAAAAAGAGAATAATGGAGAAAAGGGGCTCTATGAGTTTTTATGCGGTAGGTGGCATCAGAAATCATGTTTTCCACCATTTTATTTGACGATCGGCACTGCTCATCTTGATCTTCATCGTCTAATATGTCGATACACCAAATTTCATGTGATTCCAACACCTTTTCACCGTTGATTTAATGGGTGCAAAATTAACGACTTTTTACATTGCTAAATCAACGGTAAAATGGTATTGTAATCATATGAAATTTGGTACGACAAGTTTGAGGATGAAGATCAAGTTGGAAGGTGCCGATCGTCGAAGAAAATGATGGAGGATATAATTTTTGCCGCCGCCTAACGAAAAAAAACCTCCTAGGGCTTTCCTTCATTATTCTCATACAAAT
Organism: Agapanthus africanus; assembly: GCA_030015575.1. Lineage (NCBI taxonomy): Eukaryota > Viridiplantae > Streptophyta > Magnoliopsida > Asparagales > Amaryllidaceae > Agapanthus > Agapanthus africanus. The sequence goes on along the minus strand of JASDDO010000012.1, from coordinate 457,120,601 downwards.
ATCATATCGTGTCAAATCATTCATATACTATTTGTTACATTATAGATTTTGACTAATCATCGTATCTTGAAAGCCTCATGAAAGAGTCTTATGATAATACGGTTTCTGTTTGTGTTGCAGAAATCCAGTGACTATGCATCTTCTTTCCTTGTGCGGGGGCCACAGACAAGTTGACTCGATTAACATCTTTGTCGTCTTGAAACAAACACCGAAAATCAATCTTAGTAAGATTCTACTATCCTGTTGTATGTATCAATGTACAGGGGTAACACTGCTACTAACTACCAACTCATAGGTGTATTGAATATCAGACAATCTACTCATGATATTTTGTACCCTTCTCATCATCACATTACTCCATGATTTCTCCATCCAAATAGCCAAAAGATTTTTGAGGGAGGAAGTGGGGCCTTCGCCCAGCCTTACATAAATTTGTATGGTTCATTTTGTTTCCTTACAGCAAAATGACATGAAAAAGTTAAGAGGAGGGAATGGGAAAATCAGATGCTATTTTGGGTGTGTGAAGTGCTGTAGCATTTTCTAGTTTGGCCTTTTGACTCTTTGAGAATGAGTCTCTGTGCATATTTATGGTGCACGAAACTCTTTCTCATCAATGCACATATAAATTTGAAACATGCACAAACAAAAACACTTTATGAATATGGTACATTGTGAAGTTAGAATATGCATTGTGCATTTAAAATAAATTCATGGGAGCACACTGTAAAAAACAAATTCGGTACTCTCTTTTCTTTTCTTTTTTTTAAAAAAAATCCTAAATTTTTTTGCTCATTTTCCTTCTTCTTTTCTATTTTTAGATTTATTGGCTCTAAAAATAAAATAAACATACACGAAAAAGGAAAGGAAGAAGAAAAATCATATTGTATTTACATGAAACATTGTGAGGTATTTCAGAAGAGTGATTAATAATACATAAATTCAGTGATAGTATATTTAAAATTGAAAGCTTATATATTGTTTGTTAATATGTTAATCTGAACATTATTTGTTAAGGTATCTTGGTCAAAAACCGTTATGTCTTTATCATGAATATAAAATATATTTTGTCGATCTTTATAACAACTTTAGAGTAATTGTGCAGTGGAGAGGAAATTTAATGCATATAACCATTATTTTATTGTATATATAGCTGCATTTAAGTTTGTCAAATTAATTCGAAAATTTAAGAAGAGTTATGTGTAATAAAACTGCTTTAGCATTATTTATCAAAAATTTCTATAAGTTAAAGGCAATTCAGCAAAATTCAGCCTAATATATTTTTGCAATAAACAACCTTTTTATCATATATAGTATAGGAACTGCTTGCTTTTTAATCTAGACTGACCAAGGAAATTAATGTTGTTTTTGTGATGCAAAATCACATGAGCTCAAGCTCAAGTTTTAGAACCCAAGTCCAATTTCTACAGTTCTTCTAGAAGTAGTCTAGAAACTCTAGTAATTAATTTAGAATGGTTATATACATCTTCTAGAATTGTTTTCGAAATTAATTTTGGAAGTTCTGAAGATGTTCTGTAAGCTTTCTAGAACCATTCATTAGATCCCTATAAATACCTTAGAGATGAGTTGAGATGGGCATCAAGTAATCATGCAAACACAAACATTTGTGAGCAGTGGTGAGCTTTTGTAAGAGAATGAGAGTTTGAGAGCTCTTGTAAAATTTTGTATTTATCAAATTCCTTTGTAAAATAGTTTTCTCTTCATTAGTGCAAAGTTTTTCTTTCGCCGATAAAATCCACTTGTCATTTCTCCCTTATTTGCTATATTCCATCCAAAACCGACGTTTCCGCCAACAACTGGTATCAAAGCTTAGTTCGGTTCTGGATTTGCTTCCAGAATATGGCATCGACAAACTTCAAGATGGAGAAATTCGAAGGCCGAAACAGGTTCAGCCTCTGGAAGATCAAGATGATCGTCCTTTTAAAGAAGTAAGGCATGTACAAGATCGTGTTCAAGTTGAACAAACTCCCGAAGGAGACTACACCAGAGGTGAAAGAGGAGATGGAGATGAAAGCCCATGGTGTGATCCAATTATCGTTAGCCGACGAGACACTCCGTGAGGGTGTCGAAGAGGAGACCGCGTCCAAGCACTGGAAGAAGTTGGAGTAGCTCTATTTGAAAAAGCCTCTCACAAATCGGTTATACCTAAAGCAGCGCCTACATACTTTTCGAATGAAAGAAGATACGTCTATCAAATACGAGTTGGATGAGCTAAACAGGATCGTGATGGATTTGAAGAATATCGACGTGAAAATTGAATATGAGGATCAAGCCATGATTCTCCTGTGCTCGCTGACTCCATCATACGGTCAGTTCGTCAAAAGTATGGTATATGGGCGAGACACCCTATCTGTAACGACCGTGTTTTTTAATACCTAATAAAATATATTTTATTTAAATTTCTACTATCTAATAATTATTTATGTGTTTCGTTAATAGAAGAATAATTTTTAAAGTGATGTTAATAATTTTCAAAGCATCGAAATATGATTAAAAGAATTTTCTAAAGTCTATTTATTGTTTTTATAGGCTTAAAATGTTTTAGTAAGATTTTATAACGCGTTAAAATAATCTACATATTTCTATCATCAATCAAAGTAATTAATTCGTAATTAAAAATGTTTTAAAGATTTATATAACTTTAATAACTAACTAAAACCATAGGAATGGTTATATCATTTAGTTTTAGCCCAAAATTATTTTTATACTAAAGATAACAATAAAACATAATATTTGAAATTTTCCCATAATTTTTCCGTATTTTTAAACATTTTTACCAAATTTTTCAAAACCAAATCAATATTTTTAATTAATCTGCTGATTTTTATTTTTATTAACTTTTGTTTTAAATTTTTTTTTTTAAACCTTTTAACCTGGACGGTTGGATCAAAAGATCCAACGGCCCAGAGCTTCGCGGCGGCGTCCACGTGGTGGGGACCATGCGAAAGCGCGTGATCCCCACACGCACAGGCGCGTGGCGACGCGTGGCATGGTGGCGGAGGAAGGCGACGCGATCTGCGCCGTTGGATGCAGATCCAACGGCCACGAAACGTGGCGGCGGGCGCAATCATTAACAGAATGATTCGCAATGATTGGCCGGCGTGATTTCCCTTGCGATTTAACTAATTTTTGGATTTTATTGTTACCATTTGAACCCTATAAATAGACACCTTCAAACCTAAATTTCTCACATCTCAGAACTCCAAAAATTCTTTAAAAAAAATACCGGCGCTTTCGTATCGACGACGCCGACGCTACGGCTCCACCCAATCGCCGAGGAAAAATTGGGGCGCGGAGCTATTGAGGAGTTTGCACACGCCTACATTTTCAACCCTTCGGCATCCGACTCAAACAAAAGGTAGGATCCGTCTCTCTCCCCTTTTCCTGTCACCTTCTTCTATCTCAATAACCTAGTTTCAAACTTATAATCATCAACCCCCATTTAAAATGGTGTTACAATATTCGTGCATGCTTATTCCTTGTACCCTCAATAACGATAATGTTAACCCATATTTTAAAACGGTGTTTAAATTTCCTCTGTACACAAAAGTATATTGCACACCCATAATACCTGAAATTTGATATAACCCATGAATTGTTATTTCACCTCTAACATACCCATACTATAAAAATGATCTCGAAATAGGTTACTTCCACAAGATACCCTCGTTTAATTAAAATATTATATTTGTTTAAATAACCATAAGAAATAAAGATATGTGAAATAAATATTTTAGATACAGCATACGTATATTTTACTTACAAATATTTTTAAAACCCCCTTCAATCTTTTTAAAGAAGAAAATATTAAATAACGATATCTTTTCAAAAGGGAGTATTTAGTACCTTTTAAAAGGTAATTTTAAAATAACACCAATTTAGAACAAAAGAAAGGTTGTAGGCATCGATCGTTTATCTAAACCAGACATTATGGTGCCTAGGCTAGACAAGTGAGAAAGGTAAGTTTAAAAGGCTCGTTTCACGGTGATTCGTGAGCGGATCCCTCCTTTCCTTACTTGTGCTTATCTGGCCACAATTGGCGGTGAAGAGGCGATTTGATGACCTCATAACTTGTCCTTTTTGAAAAGTTAGGAGCAGTCTAGTTTTTCAAATAAAACCTCTTGCAACTTGTCCTTCTAAAAGTCTCTTGTAAAAGATTTTCAAATAAACACCACAGCCTTTTATCGAAAGGATATTTTTTCCGTAAAACATTATGTATTTCCAAAATGATAAATATCCCAAATCTCATTGTTTTTTTTCTTAGAAATAATAAAAGATAATTAAACACTATTATTTCTTTTTAATTAAGCTTTCCCTAAGATGACACGAAATACTTTACGAACTTTATAAAATAAAACGAGTGGTTGTGGAAGGCCATATTAAACGAGATCAATACTTTTTAAATTTCCAGTTTACGACAACATGACACATTCAAAACAAGATACGGTTAGGGTTAGAATGCGCGGACCTAGGTATGGAATACAAATATGAAGATCCCGATGTCCGGATGAACAGTCCAATATATGGGCAACTATACAAATATGAAGATCCCGATATTCCGGGTGAACAGTCCAAAGTATGGACGACTATACAAATATGAAGATCCCGATATTCCGGGTGAACAATCCAAAATGTGGACGACTATACAATGTGGAAATTCCATGCCTAGAGGTATACGCACTAACTCTAATTCTTTAAAACCTTTATACTGAATCACGGGGATGGGTAGTTTGATTAGGCAAGGATAATTCGGAACTCGGATTCCCCTACTACTCGATCATGATCCTGGGAAGTGAAACGGTACATTTCACTTCCCCAGTTGTTGTTCCGTGGCCACAACGGAATAATCGCGAGTATCCGGACCCTTGTTTAACAAACTAAAACGTTTACAATACCTATTGATACTCAACACCAAACCCATATCATGTGATATACCTACCTGTTACCTAATCTACCTTTCTTCATGAGACACGAGTTATTCAGTATCTTTAATGTGGATATTTTACCAGTTTAGACTTGTTGTTTATTATGGAACTGAGGGGTGGTAATACCTGTGCACTTGAGTGATATTCACGCTAGACAAAGCTCCATCGTAGTCATGGGACACCTTTCGGGGATGTCCACGCTACCACATTAATTGCCATTCCAGGCACGAGCACCAGCTCATACTGCTTCCAGCTAGTCACGGGATACCTTAAGGACACGAGTATGTTCACCCGTCAATTCCATCCATACATACCTTGTTTAACTTGATCCAACTCTTAGATTGAATATCCGTTTGACTTGATTTGAACCTTTACCAAAAATATACAACCTACTCATATTCACATATCTAATTTGTATATAACCTCATACCTTTATACACATGTACATCATATTCATTATATACACATGTTCGTTTCTATACCTTTACTTTCTTATGAGGCAATCCTACCCGAATATAACTCGCTGACGGACCTTCCTTTTCTTCCTCTATCTTTGGAATGTCCGTCAGATAAGAATGAGTATTATAGCGAAGATCAAGGTGTGAAGCCAACTTATGAAGATTATGCAGACTGGACGAAGGAAGATTACCTAGATTTAATTTTTGTCGTTTGCCCACATGTTTAGGGCTTTTGTTTATTCTCGATGTAATTAAACTACTTAGTTTATTTTACTCTTTCTTCTGGGATGTAATAAAGTTTGGTTAATGGAAATAAAATGCCTTTCACTTTTATTATTTTTGTTTTGGTACATATCCTGCATTAAATATTCATATGCTTAACGTAACTGTATTGAATAGACCACCTTCAATACAGTTAGTTTGCGGATCATGCCACGTCATCCTTCTTCTTCTTTTAAGAAGCGGGGCGTGACTGGTTTTTGTGGTGGCCCATGCAGGTCCTCTTGTGTACTAAAATGAAACCGTTAACTGACTTATTTTATTTGTGAATCTCATCCATCTATACCGATATCATAGTTTTCCTATGTCCCTTGTTCCTTCCTTGACATTCTGTACCCTGACCATGACATTTCCTTCTGGTCATGGCAAATCTTTCCAACGAAGATGACATGTCCGATATTACTTTGAATCTACATCTAGAGATTCAAACGACGAAGTCGTAAACTCTCAGGCGGTTATTTCCGACAGCGACTCGGAAGACGAAGAAGTCGATACTGCAACTCCGGAGTCTATGATGGCCAACGACTCCGAAGAAGAAGAAGATCCCAGGAAAGAGGAACATATAAAGGATGGGCCAGAAAAAGGAGGCTCCTGCAGAAGAAGAAAACCCTATAGAGGTGGAATCAGAGAGCGAGGCTCCTGCCGAGGATGAGTCGAAGGACGAAATTTCGAGTGAGAAGGAACACGAGACCGAAGAAACTCAGGCAGTTGTCCCCATAAGGCACCGTGGGAATGGTCGTACTTTTCTTAGTGCGAGGACCTAGCACCACTTGTTGAACTCCCGTAATCGAGACTAATAAGTCTTTTTCCTTTCTTTGGCCGAATAAAGTGATGTAAGAATAGTATGGGCATGTCCTTACTTCCGGTTGTACTCTCTATATTGAAGTTGGATAATAAAATCTTAGTTTCGAGCAAAAATCTCTCTTGTGCTCTTCTTAGCCTCTCTTGCATTAATTGTTGTTCTTCCATGCAAGTTATTATCCTGTCTCATCCCTCAGCCTGATTGTAACCTAACCTATTCTAATTCAGATCATCAATGGCTGGACGACACCATCACCGCAACCGAAGGGGAAATGGAGTCAATGAAGTCGCTGCTCAGCAAGCAGCTATGCTACAAATGATGCAAGGACTATTGGAGCAACAGCAGCAGCAGACAGCTGCCCTTCATCAGGAGCTACGAGAAAGTAGGCAGCAACAAGCAGAGATTTTAAGTAAGGGCACTAACCCCAGTTCCACAAGGTTCGGCGGGAGTGAAGCAGTTCAGATCACTCCACCCTAAGACTTTTTCGGGGAAGGAAACTCCTTTAGAAACTGAAGAATGGCTCAAGGGAACAGTCAATGATCTTAGTGCCGCCCAAATTCCGAAGGACGCGTGGGTGAACATCGCTAAGCTACAATGTACGGATAATGCCAGGATATGGTGGGAGGCAGAGGAAAGTAGATCGAAGGAGCCATCAACTGGGAAAGGTTCAAACAACGTTTTGATACCCAGTACTTTCCAGTCGTGGCACACTTAAAAATGGAATGGGAGTTTATACAGTTCCAACAAGGGAGCATGTGGGATAAGTCGGTGGACGAGTACGCTTCGGAGTTCGCAAGGTTAAGTCGGTTCGCGCATCATCTGGTGGCAACCCCAGAACTTTATGCTAAGAGATTCCGACAAGGATTGGACCTGAAGACGCAGTCCTCCATGTCTTCTGCTACCTTATCAACTTATGATGAAATCTTAGAGGCGGCACGAAACTTTGAAGACCTTCAGAGACGCATAAGGAAGGATGACCGTTTGTCTGGCATTAAATGACCAGCCAATCAAATTCTTGAGGGATCATCTTCCAGATTCAATGGGAGACAACCACCTAAGAGACCAGCAATACCAACTATCTTCGGAAAAACAGCCGTTGTATGCAACCATTGTGGTAGGACCGGACACTACATGAGAGACTGTCGCATTTTGAACAAACTTTGCATAGTTTGTGGGTCTCCGGATCATGCCATTGGGGACTGTCCTCAGAGGGAGACAATCAGGCCCCGTCAACAAGCCGGCTAATTATGTGGCACCACGACAGGGAAACCAGCCACCTTCCGCCACTCAACCAACCGGTCAAGGGGCAACTCCAGAAGGACCACCCTTACCATCACAGGAGCGTGTTTTTCAGCAAGCACAAAGGAATGGACCCAAACACCAGACCTTCACCATGACGGCCGAGAAGGCTGATGCCACGTGGCAAGACAGCAGAGGTACTCTTTCCTTTTTCAACCTTTCTTTGATACCATGCTTAACTATCATTCGATGCAAATCTTAGTTAAACTCACCATAATTCTTCTAGTTTTCGTAATTTCGACTAGTTGCTTTTATGTTATATCTCGCAAGTTTTCCATCAATTCACAACCTCCCTTCAACTTCCAAACTCTTCTATCTGGAATCAACTACTGATTTTGCATTTTCCGAATTCCTTGTACCTAAACCCTTCAGAGACTTTCCATGCATCAAGTGATATACCAACTCGCGGGAGCGACACATGCAGCAAAGAAGATTCCTGACAGCGTTACTGATTTCCGTACCTAGTAGTGGCCACTCCTTTGAAAATTTCAAATATGAAATTATTCTAAGGAGGGAAGATCGTAACTATCACAACCATTCTTGCAATTCTTAGCAAACCCAGAAGTTTTAAACATCCACAACGATTTTTTTCGGAGAAGGGACTTGGTGATGTGATGTATCAGCATGGCGATATAGTTGCATATGCATAAAGGCAACTAACGAATTATGGACGCAACTATCATGAATTGGCAATGGTAAATTTTCATCTTGAAGATATAGAAACACTACTCTAAGGAGAACATGGGAACACAGATGGTTGAAACACATGAAGCGGATGAGAGGGGTCAAATTTTATATGGGAGAAGTGCCGATCGGTTGGGACAACCCTGAAGATGGAGAATTTATAAGATTGACATAATTGTAGGAAAAAAAGTGGAGATGGTGATACAATGCAGCGAGCGAGGAAAGCTCAGCCCACGACTCATCGGCCGTTTAACATCTTGGAAGGAGACGGTGGGTTTGTGTATTGACTAGCTTTGCTATTTTCTATGGAGGGTGTGCATAATACTTTTATATCTCACAGCTAAGAGGATATGCTGGCAACCCTAGCCATACTTTTGATCGTTCCGAGATCACGAAAAGGTTAGCATAACCTACGAGCAGCAACCGGTCGGAATACTAGAAGGATGAAACCTTGAGCGACAAGACAATCCAGCTGGCTAGAGCTATTTGAAGGAAGAACTACTAGGCAGACATACAAGGAAACGAGAAAACGGGACGAGAGAGCGAGACCCAAAATATTTAACCACGATAATCCCTTCTTAGTGATTTCTTTCTTCCCTTAACCTACCTCTGAAATTTCGAGGACGAAATTATTTTAAGGAGGGTAGATTGTAACGACCGTGTTTTCTAATATCTAATAAAATATATTTTATTTAAATTTCTACTATCTAATAATTATTTATGTGTTTCGTTAATAGAAGAATAATTTTTAAAGTGATGTTAATAATTTTCAAAGCATCGAAATATGATTAAAAGAATTTTCTAAAGTCTATTTATTGTTTTTATAGGCTTAAAATATTTTAGTAAGATTTTATAACATCTTAAAATAATCTACATATTTCTATCATCAATCAAAGTAATTAATTCGTAATTAAAAATGTTTTAAAGGGTAAACTAGATTTTATATAATTTTAATAACTAACTAAAACCATAGGAATGGTTATATCATTTAGTTTTAGCCCAAAATTATTTTTATACTAAAGATAACAATAAAACATAATTTCTGAAATTTTCCCATAATTTTTCCGTATTTTAAAACATTTTTACCAAATTTTTCAAAACCAAATCAATATTTTTAATTAATCTGCTGATTTTTATTTTTAAATTTTTATTTTTTTTTAAACCTTTTAACCTGGACCGTTGGATCAAAAGATCCAATGGCCCAGAGCTTCGCGGCGGCGCCCACGTGGTGGGGACCACACGAAAGCGCGTGATCCCCACACGCGCAGGCGCGTGGCGACGCGTGGCATGGCGGCGGAGGAAGGCGGCGCGATCTGCGCCTTTGGATGCAGATCCAACGGCCACGAAACGTGGCGGCGGGCGCAATCATTAACAGAATGATTCGCAATGATTGGCCGGCGTGATTTCCCGTGCGATTTAACTAATTTTTGGATTTTATTGTTACCATTTGAACCCTATAAATAGACACCTTCAAACCTAAATTTCTCATACCTCAGAACTCCAAAAATACTGAAAAAATACCGGCGCCTTCGTATCGACGATGCCGACGCTACGGCTCCACCCAATCGCCGAGGAAAAATCGGGGTGCGGAGCGATTGAGGATTTTGAACACTCCTACGTTTTCAACCCTTCGGCATCCGACTCAAACAAAAGGTAGGGTCCGCCTCTCTCCCCTTTTCCTGTCACCTTCTTCTATCTCAATAACCTAGTTTCAAACTTATAATCATCAACCCCCATTTAAAATGGTGTTATAATATTTGTGCATGCTTATTCCTTGTACCCTCAATAACGATAATGTTAACCCATATTTTAAAACGGTGTTTAAATTTCCTCTGTACACAAAAGTATATTGCACACCCATAATACCTGGAATTTGATATAACCCATGAATTGTCATTTCACCTCTGACATACCCATACTATAAAAATGATCTCGAAATAGGTTACTTCCACAAGATACCCTCGTTTAATTAAAATATTATATTTGTTTAAATAACCATAAGAAATAAAGATATGTGAAATAAATATTTTAGATACAGTATACGTATATTTTACTTACAAATATTTTAAAAAACCCCTTCAACCTTTTTAAAGAAGAAAATATTAAATAACGATATATTTTCAAAAGGGTGTATTTTGTATATTTTAAAAGGTAATTTTAAAATAACACCAATTTAGAACAAAGGAAGGGTAATAGGCAGATCGTTTATCTAAACCAGATTTTGTGGTGCCTAGGCTAGAAAAGTGAGAAAGTTAACTTTAAAAGGCCCGTCTCACGGTGATTCGTGAGCGGATCCCTCATTTCCTTACTTGTGCTTACCTGGCCACAATTGGCGGTGAAGAGGCGATTTGAGGACCTCATAACTTGTCATTTTTAAAAAGTTAGGAGCAGTCTAGTTTTTCAAATAAAACCTCTTGCAACTTGCCCTTCTAAAAATCTCTTGTAAAAGATTTTCAAATAAACACCACAGCCTTTTATCGAAAGGATATTTTTTCCGTAAAACATTATGTATTTCCAAAATGATAAATATTCCAAATCTCATGGGTTTTTTTCTTAGAAGTAATAAAAGATAATTAAACACTATTATTTCTTTTTAACAAAGCTTTCCCTAAGATGACACGAAATACTTTACGAACTTTATAAAATAAAACGAGTGGTTGTGGAAGGTCATATTAAACGAGATCGATACTTTTTAAATTTCCAGTTTATGACAACATGACACATACAAAACATGATACGGTTAGGATTAGAATGCGCGGACCTAGGTATGGAATACAAATATGAAGATCCCGATGTTCCGGGTGAACAGTCCAATATATGGGCGACTATACAAATATGAAGATCCTGATATTCCGGGTGAATATTCCAAAGTGTGGACGACTATACAAATATGAAGATCCCGATATTCCGGGTGAACAGTCCAAAATGTGGACGACTATACAATGTGGAAATTCCATGCCTAGAGGTATACGCACTAACTCTAATTCGTCAAAACCTTTATACTGAATCACAGGGATGGGTAGTTTGATTAGGCAAGGATAATTCGGAACTCGGATTCCTCTACTACTCGATCATTATTCCGGGAAGTGAAACGGTACATTTCACTTCCCCAGTTGTTGTTCCGTGGCCACAACGGAATAATCACGAGTATCCAGACCCTTATTTAACAAACTAAAACGTTTACAATACCTATTGATACTCAACACCAAACCCACATCATGTGATATACCTACCTGTTACCTTATCTACCTTTCTTCATGAGACGCGAGTTATTCAGTATCTTTGATGTGTATATTTTACCAGTTTAGACTTGTTGTTTATTATGGAACTGAGGGTGGTGATACCTGTGCACTTGAGTGATATTCACGCTAGACAAAGCTCCATCGTAGTCATGGGATACCTTTCGGGGATGTTCACGCTACCACATTAATTGCCATTCCAGGTACGAGCACCAGCTCATACTGCTTCCAGCTAGTCATGGGATAACTCAAGGACACGAGTATGTTCACCCGTCAATTCCGTCCATACACACCTTGTTTAACCTGATCCAACTCTTAGACTGAATATCCGTTTGACTTGACTTGAACCTTTACCAAACATATACAACCTACTCATATTCACATATCTAATTTGTATATAACCTCATACCGTTATACACATGTACATCATATTCATTATATACACCTGTTCGTTTCTATACCTTTACTTTCTTATGAGGCAATCATACCCGAGTATAACTCGCTGCCGGACCTTCCTTTTCTTCCTCTATCATTGGAATGTCCGTCAGATAAGAATGAGTATGTGAAGCTAACTTATGAAGATTATGCAGACTGGACGAAGGAAGATTAGCTAGATTTAATTTTTGCTATTTGCCCACATGTTTAGGGATTTTGTTTATTCTCGATGTAATTAAACTACTTAGTTTATTTTACTCTTTCTTCTGGGATGTAATAAAGTTTGGTTAATGGAAATAAAATACCTTTCGCTTTTATTATTTTTGTTTTGGTACACATCCTGCATTAAATATTCATATGCTTAACGTAACTGTATTGAATAGACCACCTTCAATACAGTTAGGTTGCGGACCATGCCACGTCATCCTTCTCCTTCTTTTGCGAAGCGGGGCGTGACCCTATCACTGCAAGATGTGAAAGCCGGGCTGCACTCAGAAGAGCTCCGAGAGAAGGTGTCATCAGATCATGGAGAAAATCAGGAAGATGGATTGGTCGCTATGGGACGCTCATTTAGACGTAACGGTAGAGCTCTGGAGATAAATTTAGGGGAATATCGAAATCGAGAAACGCTAAAGACAAGTGTCGTTGCAAGAAAAATAGGTACTGGAAGAAGGATTGCCCTCCGCTGAAGGATAAGGAGGAGGAGAAGCCTTCGAACACGGCAAGGGTTGCGGAGGAGACTTCAGATTACGGCAGTGACGATTCGGTACTCGCTATTTACACATCTACCGATGTACAAAGCTCGTGGACCTAGATTCAGGATGTTGTTCAGACCATAATATTGCATTTTTCATTCCCCTATTCTTATCCGTTTTATAAATAAACAGGTACTCTTGTCGCACGTTTGTTGCATATTACAGGATACCGGTTTCTGGAGCAAATGCAGTGAAAAAGACACAAAACAACAGAAAAAGGGACTTTTGACCAACAATTAGACGGATCCTAGTCAAGCCTAGACGAAGAACAGTGCAAGGTCCAAAATGTCAAAGTGAACGGTCAAAAGATACGAACAAGTTTTCACTGAAGATCTGGAGAAGACCCAGAAGCCAAACAGAGAAAAGTTATGAAGAACTAAGAAGCCCTAACAACCAAGATGCAGCCCAGAAAAGATGGCGGCCCAAGACCACCAAAGGGCCGCGGATCCGCGGCCGTTTATTGCACGTGTCGGCACCGACTTCTTGTGTCGGTGCGACGGTTCGAGTGTTGGGATTTTTAGAGGTCAAATCTGTAATTGCGCATGTGCGAGACTCTGAAACCCTAATTCTCCTGTTTACTTATAAATTGTAATCTCAAATCTGTAAAACCCTATGCCTCTTTTCAATCAATAAATTTCAGAATTTCTGAGAGATAAATTCAGATCTGTTCTTCTTGTTTGGAGGGAGCCGTCAACTTAGGAAGGTATTTTATTTCTGTTTCTTTTAATTAAAATGTTTTCTCATCCCCTAATGAGCGAGTAATCTCCTCGCTTGTTAGGGTTAGCCTTAGGGAAAGGGTTGAGAGATGAGATCTCTCACCCCTTTCAATGCCACTTTCACCTAATGAATTAGAACTTCACGCATACGAGCACAACCGCTCCCTGCGGCATCCTACCCTTCGAGGTAACGATGAACCGTAGTATAAAGGGCCGATTGCGCGCGTTTTCCGTGAGGGTTATGGTAATTATCAATAAAGGAAGGATACAAATCTACAGGAAGAAACATCTTCCTAAAAGATTTGGATCCACTTTATTAATAATTACCTTAACATCTAATAGATCTAAAAAAGAAGGCATTGAAAGCGGTGAGGAAAAACGTTAATCTCCAAAACTTCCCCTAAGCCTAACCCTAGCAAGACTCTTAATTAGATCCAGTTTTTCTAGATTTTTATAAACCAACCAAAACGACATTTTGAATCAACTCGTTAAAACACATAAAAGAAATTTACCCGTCTCTGTGGATCGACCCGTACTCACCGGCTAGCTGCAAAGTGACGCCGTTCTTGATTACGGTAAACTTATATTTTTGACACTAATCAAATGGCGCCGTTGCCGGGGATGGCATAATTTTTCTTTTTGTGAATTTTCGTGTTGATATAAATTTTAAAAAATTATAAAAATATAAAAATATAAAAAATACAAAAAATATCAACTTTGATCTGTTTGAAGGGTGTATCTTTTGAATCTTGCAGGAACAGCGAAGAATCGCGGATCTGGAATTTTACAGAGGGAAAAACAGAAAAGTACATATAAAAACAGAGAGGAATTGAAGGTACAGAACAGCAGAGAATTTTTCAGAGCCTGATTCCCTTAACCAACCGCGCTTCCGCCGCATATTGGTAAAAATTACATGGTTTGCTCTCTTTTCCTCCCCTCTGCAACCTCCATGTCTCCACTGTAAAAAGTTTCTGCAGGAATTCTTTGCGCTAAAAAAAAAATTCTTTCTCCCCCTTCTCGATAACAGATTTTCTGCAGGTTTCTTTGCGCCGCGCTAAAATTGATTGCAAGTAAATTTTTGTTTTGCATAATTTAATTGGACTTAAGGGGCTAATTGACCAAACTCAGATTGGGTGGGGATTTCATCACCCTTCCCAGGACCCTAGAAAACACCTAAAGCATTTTGCATCGACCACAATTAATTAAAAAAAAGACTAGACTCAGACCTAAGGACAGCGAGCTCAATAGGAAAAGGACTAGGGTAGGCATCGGCCGTTTATCCTAACCGACATTGCGGTGTCTAGGTTAGTGGTTATTAATTAGGCCCACTGTAGTGGTGGTTCCTTCCCACTTACCTGGCCGTACTTGTCCGTGAAGAGGCGGTTTGAGGTCCTATTTCTAGCCCTAGTTAGGAGCTGTCTAGCAGACCTAGGCGACCCTAGATCTAGGCCTGATTGTGCATGTGTGGTTGATACATTTGTGTCACAAGTCTCTTTTCAAAACTTCCTTGCAAAACTCTCACATATAAAAAAAAAGAGAAAAATCTTTTCAAAACTTGCAACTTGCCGCTAAGAAAACTTGCTACTCATTTCCACTCACTTCCCTTCATTGACGTTATCTTACCCCCACATTCTGTTTTTCTATTTTTCTGACTACACTACCCCTCTAGTGTATGTCACTTTGGACTAGGGATACTAACGCCCGATTAGTCCGTGTTTCGTTGGTACCGATCGACGAACCTTTCGACACCGAAGTCGAAATTCCCTCCATTTCCTTACCTCCATTTTCAAATTCTTCTTTCGAAGGTATGTCGGGATTCAACCCCAACGATACCTTACCGACGGGAATGATTCCACCTCCGCCAGGTGCGAATAACCCGAATCTTCCGCCTGTTGTAGCGCCCGCACGAGTTGCGCTCCAGGATCTCTTCTACCCCGTCCGCACTTCTTTACCTACATGTCTTTCACCCCCACCGGCAAATGGGGACAACTTTGAAATAAAACCACATTTCATCAATATGCTGCCAAAATTTCATGGTTTGGAATCTGAAGATGCATATATTTTTATTAATAAATTCCAAAATGTGTGCGCTATGATGAAAACGACCCAATTAAGTGATGACGCTATAAGGCTAAGGGTCATTCCTTTCACCTTATGTGACCTAGCCGAGAAGTGGCTATACAGCACCGCATCACATTCCATTAGAAATTGGGACGAGTTTGTGAGAGCTTTTCTGAAAAAGTTCTATCCTCATCACAAAACTGCTAGAATCCGAAACGAGATTATACAATTTTCACAGCTTCCTTCCGAACCATTCTGGAAGTGCTTCGAGAGATTTAAAGACCTACTTGTTCAATGCCCTCATCATGGGATAGAAAGTTGGCAACTTTGCCAAACATTATACGAGGGATTGAACGCAGCAACGAAGCAGTTGCTAGAAACAATATGTCAAGGTCATTTTCTCTCCAAGTCTAGCGACGAAGCTTGGCAGTTTCTTGAGGATCTTAGTGAGCAAACAATTCAGTGGGAGAGTACCAAGACCATATCATCTTCTAGTGGTCAATCTAGGGCAGGCATACATCAAATAGATATGTCGATTGCTATGAAGGCCGAGATGGCCTCACTTATGGAAAAGCTAGAAGCCATTGAGACAAAAATCTCATCGTCTTCTCCAGCCCCTACTCTACCCACACGAACTGCTTGTGCTTGTTGTTCGAACCCATCACATCTAACCGAAGAGTGTCCTTATAATGCACCTATTCAAGGACAGGATCAAGTCAATGCTGCATTTCAGCAACGACAAAGAAACGATCCGTACTCTTCGACATACAATCAGGGGTGGAGGAGTCACCCAAATTTCGCTTGGAACCAAAATCAACAGTTCCAAGGGAATAACAATTTTCAAAGACCTCCTCCACAACAACAACAAGCACTTTCACAAACTCAAAACCAGCAACCTTTCCAACAACAACCTTATACAAATCAAACGAACAATTTGGTTCAACCAAATGATGATAAGGTTATCTCGCTCGAAAAAAGTTTAGATGCATTTCTCAAGCAATCTACAGAATCCGCAGCAAGATTTGAAAATTATGTTCAATCTTTGATGACTAACAATGCTTCACACGATCAAAGTATCAAATCTATTGAGGCACAAATTGCACAATTAACTGCTGCGTTGAGCGAGAGAGAAAAGGAAAAGCTTCCATCTCAACCATTGCCCAATCCCGGTCACACGCAAAACGCATATCCCAATCACAATGTAAATGCGGTGACCACGTTGAGATCTGGAAGAGAGTTGCAAAATAATGTGGGAACTAATGATGACATCCCTGCCGGTGGTTCTTCTTCTTCTTCTTCTTCTTCTTCTTCTTCTTTTTCTCCATCGTCGTCTTCCCCTTCTTCATTTTCTTCACTTCCTTCTTCACCTTTTTCTTTAGAGCCTATTCTCCACCCTTCACATGGCTCTGCTTCTTCTAGCTCGAACGGACCCATTTCTCACAACATGAACACATCTACACCGGGATCCGTTCCTACTCCACATCCTAATCCACAGACATTTGACTCAACGAATTTTCAGAATGCTCCATTCCCAAACAGGTTGAGTCCTAATAAACTAAATGCACAAGTGGAGAAGATTGTGGAGATATTTAAGCAGGTTAGCATAAATATACCTCTCTTGGATGCTATCCAACAAGTCCCTTCATACGCGAAAATCTTAAAGGGATTATGCACCTCGAAGAGAAAGGCATCTCAAGTACCCAAGAAAGTGCTAGTGGCTAGTGCAGTGAGCAATGCTATTAACCACCATCAAACCTTACCCCAAAAACGAAAGGACCCCGGCTGTCCTACGATTTCAATCACAATAGGGGATAAGAAAATTAATTGAGCACTTTTAGATCTTGGGTCTAGTGTTAACCTGATTCCCTACTCCGTGTACGAACAATTAGGGGTTGGAGAGTTGAAACCCACTCGTTGCACTCTCCAAATGGCTGATCGATCAATCACCCATCCAAGGGGTCAACTAGAGGATGTGTTGATCAAAGTCGGGGAGTTCATATTCCCCGTTGATTTTATCGTTATGGATACACAACCTGTTGCTAATCCAAGAAACCAAATTCCGATGATTCTTGGTCGACCATTTTTGGCCACTTCCAATGCCGTAATAAATTGTCGCAATGGCTCCATGACTCTATCCTTTGGGAAGATGTCTGGTGAGTTCAATATTTATAAGATGGGAAGTCTGCCCCCCGTGCCTAAAACTAGTACACGAGAAGTTTGCTCTATTCACGAAATCACGCAGGAGGACTGCGAGCTTGAAAGATTTCTATTTGATGAAAACAGTTTTGACGCCACTAGTGCGTCCCTCCTTGAGCCTACCACCGTTGACACAACCGAAATTGATTATGAATGTTTCACTTTTTCGGATGACGACGACTCACAGCCCGAATATGAGTCTTTTGAATTTTTGGATGAGTTAGTCGAACCATCCGAATCGGTTGTTTGCAGTGATTTCGAACCTGTGTTGGAGTCCTTTGAGTTCGAGGTAGATTCCCCAATGACTCTTTCGCCTCAGAAATTCGAACTCATGTCCTTGCCACCTCACCTTAAATATGTGTACATAGGTGAGAATGAGACTTTTCCCATTATAATATCAGCCTCTCTAGCCTTCGAACAAGAGAACGCTATTTTAAAAGTCTTACAAGATAGGCGGCAAGTTTTCGGTTGGACTATGGTGGACATCGAGAAGATCAGTTCCCTCATAATTGAATATCATACACAATTGATGGATGATGACAGGTCACTAGAGGACCCACAGGAACATCTTGGGGGTATTGTGGTGAGTCAACCTCCTCCTTTAGAAGTTGATATACCCCCATTTCTTTTAATAAGCTACGAGAATGCCAACACTCCACTGATTGCTGATCATTTACATTCTCGTTTCGATGCATCACCATCACCTGTATATTTACCTCCACACCTCCCATACCACTACTTCTATCTTCCCCAATTCTTTGCGGACCACCACAACTTATTCTTCCACCAACCAATATTCTTTACTGATAAATTTTTCAACTGGTTGGTGTTGACTTTTGGCCGATGCAAAGTTTGGCAGTAATGTCTAACATAGTTTAAATGAAGTTTGGGGGAGGGCCTTTTTGTATATATTTTTGTTTTTCTTAACAATAAAAAAAAACTATAAATAAATAAACAGGGGAGTGCCGGTAGTTTGACCCTCTTGGTTTAGCATGACAGTGAGGACACTGTCAAGTTCAAGTTTAGGGGTATGCTCGGTACGACTTCTTCCTTCGCATTTATTTGTACATATTTTTGCATTTGCATATTTATTTGAAAACCCATAAAAATTTGAAAAATTTGAAAAATTATAAAATTATTGTATTCAATTTTGGCTTATTTGACTTAAGGTTAACTGGTTAGGAACAACTAGATCTTAGACTTAGTAAATTAAAAACCCTAAAAATAACCTTCCTTAAAGTTTAACGGTAGAAAGTATATGCCTTGTAGTTTATTTAGAAATAGGCAAATTTTGGGTTCACTTCTTGGGCTAAGTCGAAATAAGGGAAGAGTATTGATGTTCTTATTAAAGTATAAGTTTGAAAAATAGTTCCTAGCTTAAGTCTAGATTCTGAAAATGTATACCCTACAAAATTGCACAATCACACACCTTGAAACTTGGAATAGTAGAAGAGACCTTGAAATGCTCTTGTCTAAAGTCCTTAGTACGAAGAAAATAAAAGAAAAAGTGTGAATAAAGAATAAAAAAAAATGGACACTGGTTTTTGTGATTACTTAAGGCTGCAAAAATAGAAAAATATTTAGCGAGGGTGCTTCATCACCTAGTGCCTTAGACCAACTGGTTTGGGAGTCACTGCTAAAGCCTTGGGTGTTGCAAAGACTAGGAAGTACGCTTTAAAGTGCAAACGCATTTTGTAATCGGTCGTTGGTACCTCAAGAAGTATTAACGGTCGCATGAAGGATGTGTAAGCAAATTTCATTTAAATTCACCAACTAATTGGTACTTTGGACAACGGACAAGGGGTTGATTGCTTAATTTGAATTTCCAAGTGTAGGGGTGACTTATACACACACGTAGGGGTATGTGATTGGAATTTAGATGAGAGAGAGGAATGAAGAATAGAACTTGTATCTTTAGTAGAGTTGATAGAAATTCCTAAGTGGAGATGGAACTCTAGAAGGAAAACTTAAGAGATGCCGAAAGCTAAGTAAGTCTATAAGATATATATAATCTTAAGTTAAATGATGAGGAAGTGTGAAGAATGTGGGTGGATAATTTACAAGTATAAGATAATGGAATTCCTTGTTAGAAAACCTAATTGGAGAATAAAAGTCAATGGGCCGAGTTGATAGGATTTTGTGGGTGTAATCCGCAGAAAACCCTCAGGAGACAACACTCCTCCTACTAGGGACACCTAGAGGTTTAACGGCTTGTTGCACGTGCTCAGTGCAATCGCGTTTCCCTGCGAAAGTACGGTTAGGATTTTAGTGAATAAAAATAAGTTTGCTCGAGGACGAGCAAAAGATAAGTTTGGGGGTATTTGTTCAGACCATAATATTGCATTTTTCATTCCCCTATTCTTATCCGTTTTATAAATAAACAGGTACTCTTGTCGCACGTTTGTTGCATATTACAGGATACAGGTTTCTGGAGCAAATGCAGTGAAAAAGACACAAAACAACAGAAAAAGGGACTTTTGACCAACAATTAGACAGATCCTAGTCAAGCCTAGACGAAGAACAGTGCAAGGTCCAAAATGTCAAAGTGAACGGTCAAAAGATACGAACAAGTTTTCACTGAAGATCTGGAGAAGACCCAGAAGCCAAACAGAGAAAAGTTATGAAGAACTAAGAAGCCCTAACAACCAAGATGCAGCCCAGAAAAGATGGCGGCCCAAGACCACCAAAGGGCCGCGGATCCGCGGCCCAAGCCAACATTTGCCGCGGATCCGCGGCCGTTTATTGCACGTGTCGGCACCGACTTCTTGTGTCGGTGCGACGGTTCGGGTGTTGGGATTTTTAGAGGTCAAATCTGTAATTGCGCATGTGCGAGACTCTGAAACCCTAATTCTCCTGTTTACTTATAAATTGTAATCTCAAATCTGTAAAACCCTATGCCTCTTTTCAATCAATAAATTTCAGAATTTCTGAGAGATAAATTCAGATCTGTTCTTCTTGTTTGGAGGGAGCCGTCAACTTAGGAAGGTATTTTATTTCTGTTTCTTTTAATTAAAATGTTTTCTCATCCCCTAATGAGCGAGTAATCTCCTCGCTTGTTAGGGTTAGCCTTAGGGAAAGGGTTGAGAGATGAGATCTCTCACCCCTTTCAATGCCACTTTCACCTAATGAATTAGAACTTCACGCATACGAGCACAACCGCTCCCTGCGGCATCCTACCCTTCGAGGTAACGATGAACCGTAGTATAAAGGGCCGGTTGCGCGCGTTTTCCGTGAGGGTTATGGTAATTATCAACAAAGGAAGGATACAAATCTAGAGGAAGAAACATCTTCCCAAAAGATTTGGATCCACTTTATTAATAATTACCTTAACATCTAATAGATCTAAAAAAGAAGGCATTGAAAGCGGTGAGGAAAAACGTTAATCTCCAAAACTTCCCCTAAGCCTAACCCTAGCAAGACTCTTAATTAGATCCAGTTTTTCTAGATTTTTATAAACCAACCAAAACGACATTTTGAATCAACTCGTTAAAACACATAAAAGAAATTTACCCGTCTCTGTGGATCGACCCGTACTCACCGGCTAGCTGCAAAGTGACGCCGTTCTTGATTACGGTAAACTTATATTTTTGACACTAATCAAATGGCGCCGTTGCCGGGGATGGCGTAATTTTTCTTTTTGTGAATTTTCGGGTTGATATAAATTTTAAAAAATTATAAAAATATAAAAATACAAAAAATACAAAAAAATATCAACTTTGATCTGTTTGAAGGGTGTATCTTTTGAATCTTGCAGGAACAGCGAAGAATCGCGGATCTGGAATTTACAGAGGGAAAAACAGAAAAGTACATATAAAAACAGAGAGGAATTGAAGGTACAGAACAGCAGAGAATTTTTCAGAGCCTGATTCCCTTAACCAACCGCGCTTCCGCCGCATATTGGTACCCTAGACCGCGGAACCGCCGCTGTTCTGCCACGTCAGCGCATAAAAATTACATGGTTTGCTCTCTTTTCCTCCCCTCTGCAACCTCCATGTCTCCACTGTAAAAAGTTTCTGCAGGAATTCTTTGCGCTAAAAAAAAAAAATTCTTTCTCCCCCTTCTTGATAACAGATTTTCTGCAGGTTTCTTTGCGCCGCGCTAAAATTGATTGTAAGTGAATTTTTGTTTTGCATAATTTAATTGGACTTAAGGGGCTAATTGACCAAACTCAGATTGGGTGGGGATTTCATCACCCTTCCCAGGACCCCAGAAAACACCTAAAGCATTTTGCATCGACCACAATTAATTAAAAAAAAGACTAGACTCAGACCTAAGGACAGCGAGCTCAATAGGAAAAGGACTAGGGTAGGCATCGGCCGTTTATCCTAACCGACATTGCGGTGTCTAGGCTAGTGGTTATTAATTAGGCCCACTGTAGTGGTGGTTCCTTCCCACTTACCTGGCCGTACTTGTCCGTGAAGAGGCGGTTTGAGGTCCTATTTCTAGCCCTAGTTAGGAGCTGTCTAGCAGACCTAGGCGACCCTAGATCTAGGCCTGATTGTGCATGTGTGGTTGATACATTTGTGTCACAAGTCTCTTTTCAAAACTTCCTTGCAAAACTCTCACATATAAAAAAAAGGAGAAAAATCTTTTCAAAACTTGCAACTTGCCGCTAAGAAAACTTGCTACTCATTTCCACTCACTTCCCTTCATTGACGTTATCTTACCCCCACATTCTGTTTTTCTATTTTTCTGACTACACTACCCCTCTAGTGTATGTCACTTTGGACTAGGGATACTAACGCCCGATTAGTCCGTGTTTCGTTGGTACCGACCGACGAACCTTTCGACACCGAAGTCGAAATTCCCTCCATTTCCTTACCTCCATTTTCAAATTCTTCTTTCGAAGGTATGTCGGGATTCAACCCCAACGATACCTTACCGACGGGAATGATTCCACCTCCGCCAGGTGCGAATAACCCGAATCTTCCGCCTGTTGTAGCGCCCGCACGAGTTGCGCTCCAGGATCTCTTCTACCCCGTCCGCACTTCTTTACCTACATGTCTTTCACCCCCACCGGCAAATGGGGACAACTTTGAAATAAAACCACATTTCATCAATATGCTGCCAAAATTTCATGGTTTGGAATCTGAAGATGCATATATTTTTATTAATAAATTCC
The DNA here is from genome assembly GCA_030015575.1 of Agapanthus africanus. Lineage (NCBI taxonomy): Eukaryota > Viridiplantae > Streptophyta > Magnoliopsida > Asparagales > Amaryllidaceae > Agapanthus > Agapanthus africanus. The sequence continues at coordinate 457,097,612 of JASDDO010000012.1, read as the reverse complement.
AAAATGTGTGCGCTATGATGAAAACGACCCAATTAAGTGATGACGCTATAAGGCTAAGGGTCATTCCTTTCACCTTATGTGACCTAGCCGAGAAGTGGCTATACAGTACCGCATCACATTCCATTAGAAATTGGGACGAGTTTGTGAGAGCTTTTCTGAAAAAGTTCTATCCTCATCACAAAACTGCTAGAATCCGAAACGAGATTATACAATTTTCACAGCTTCCTTCCGAACCATTCTGGAAGTGCTTCGAGAGATTTAAAGACCTACTTGTTCAATGCCCTCATCATGGGATAGAAAGTTGGCAACTTTGCCAAACATTATACGAGGGATTGAACGCAGCAACGAAGCAGTTGCTAGAAACAATATGTCAAGGTCATTTTCTCTCCAAGTCTAGCGACGAAGCTTGGCAGTTTCTTGAGGATCTTAGTGAGCAAACAATTCAGTGGGAGAGTACCAAGACCACATCATCTTCTAGTGGTCAATCTAGGGCAGGCATACATCAAATAGATATGTCGATTGCTATGAAGGCCGAGATGGCCTCACTTATGGAAAAGCTAGAAGCCATTGAGACAAAAATCTCATCGTCTTCTCCAGCCCCTACTCTACCCACACGAACTGCTTGTGCTTGTTGTTCGAACCCATCACATCTAACCGAAGAGTGTCCTTATAATGCACCTATTCAAGGACAGGATCAAGTCAATGCTGCATTTCAGCAACGACAAAGAAACGATCCGTACTCTTCGACATACAATCAGGGGTGGAGGAGTCACCCAAATTTCGCTTGGAACCAAAATCAACAGTTCCAAGGGAATAACAATTTTCAAAGACCTCCTCCACAACAACAACAAGCACTTTCACAAACTCAAAACCAGCAACCTTTCCAACAACAACCTTATACAAATCAAACGAACAATTTGGTTCAACCAAATGATGATAAGGTTATCTCGCTCGAAAAAAGTTTAGATGCATTTCTCAAGCAATCTACAGAATCCGCAGCAAGATTTGAAAATTATGTTCAATCTTTGATGACTAACAATGCTTCACACGATCAAAGTATCAAATCTATTGAGGCACAAATTGCACAATTAACTGCTGCGTTGAGCGAGAGAGAAAAGGAAAAGCTTCCATCTCAACCATTGCCCAATCCCGGTCACACGCAAAACGCATATCCCAATCACAATGTAAATGCGGTGACCACGTTGAGATCTGGAAGAGAGTTGCAAAATAATGTGGGAACTAATGATGACATCCCTGCCGGTGGTTCTTCTTCTTCTTCTTCTTCTTCTTCTTCTTCTTCTTTTTCTCCATCGTCGTCTTCCCCTTCTTCATTTTCTTCACTTCCTTCTTCACCTTTTTCTTTAGAGCCTATTCTCCACCCTTCACATGGCTCTGCTTCTTCTAGCTCGAACGGACCCATTTCTCACAACATGAACACATCTACACCGGGATCCGTTCCTACTCCACATCCTAATCCACAGACATTTGACTCAACGAATTTTCAGAATGCTCCATTCCCAAACAGGTTGAGTCCTAATAAACTAAATGCACAAGTGGAGAAGATTGTGGAGATATTTAAGCAGGTTAGCATAAATATACCTCTCTTGGATGCTATCCAACAAGTCCCTTCATACGCGAAAATCTTAAAGGGATTATGCACCTCGAAGAGAAAGGCATCTCAAGTACCCAAGAAAGTGCTAGTGGCTAGTGCAGTGAGCAATGCTATTAACCACCATCAAACCTTACCCCAAAAACGAAAGGACCCCGGCTGTCCTACGATTTCAATCACAATAGAGGATAAGAAAATTAATCGAGCACTTTTAGATCTTGGGTCTAGTGTTAACCTGATTCCCTACTCCGTATACGAACAATTAGGGGTTGGAGAGTTGAAACCCACTCGTTGCACTCTCCAAATGGCTGATCGATCAATCACCCATCCAAGGGGTCAACTAGAGGATGTGTTGATCAAAGTCGGGGAGTTCATATTCCCCGTTGATTTTATCGTTATGGATACACAACCTGTTGCTAATCCAAGAAACCAAATTCCGATGATTCTTGGTCGACCATTTTTGGCCACTTCCAATGCCGTAATAAATTGTCGCAATGGCTCCATGACTCTATCCTTTGGGAAGATGTCTGGTGAGTTCAATATTTATAAGATGGGAAGTCTGCCCCCCGTGCCTAAAACTAGTACACGAGAAGTTTGCTCTATTCACGAAATCACGCAGGAGGACTGCGAGCTTGAAAGATTTCTATTTGATGAAAACAGTTTTGACGCCACTAGTGCGTCCCTCCTTGAGCCTACCACCGTTGACACAACCGAAATTGATTATGAATGTTTCACTTTTTCGGATGACGACGACTCACAGCCCGAATATGAGTCTTTTGAATTTTTGGATGAGTTAGTCGAACCATCCGAATCGGTTGTTTGCAGTGATTTCGAACCTGTGTTGGAGTCCTTTGAGTTCGAGGTAGATTCCGCAATGACTCTTTCGCCTCAGAAATTCGAACTCATATCCTTGCCACCTCACCTTAAATATGCGTACATAGGTGAGAATGAGACTTTTCCCATTATAATATCAGCCTCTCTAGCCTTCGAACAAGAGAACGCTATTTTAAAAGTCTTACAAGATAGGCGGCAAGTTTTCGGTTGGACTATGGCGGACATCGAGGAGATCAGTTCCCTCATAATTGAATATCATACACAATTGATGGATGATGCCAGGTCACTAGAGGACCCACAGGAACATCTTGGGGGTATTGTGGTGAGTCAACCTCCTCCTTTAGAAGTTGTAATACCCCCATTTCTTTTAATAAGCTACGAGAATGCCAACACTCCACTGATTGCTGATCATTTACATTCTCGTTTCGATGCATCACCATCACCTGTATATTTACCTCCACACCTCCCATACCACTACTTCTATCTTCCCCAATTCTTTGCGGACCACCACAACTTATTCTTCCACCAACCAATATTCTTTACTAATAAATTTTTCAACTGGTTGGTGTTGACTTTTGGCCGATGCAAAGTTTGGCAGTAATGTCTAACATAGTTTAAATGAAGTTTGGGGGAGGGCCTTTTTGTATATATTTTTGTTTTTCTTAAAAATAAAAAAACTATAAATAAATAAACAGGGGAGTGCCGGTAGTTTGACCCTCTTGGTTTAGCATGACAGTGAGGATACTGTCAAGTTCAAGTTTGGGGGTATGCTCGGTACGTCTTCTTCCTTCGCATTCATTTGTACATATTTTTGCATTTGCATATTTATTTGAAAACCCATAAAAATTTGAAAAATTTGAAAAATTATAAAATTATTGTATTCAATTTTGGCTTATTTGACTTAAGGTTAACTGGTTAGGAACAACTAGATCTTAGACTTAGTAAATTAAAAACCCTAAAAATAACCTTCCTTAAAGTTTAACGGTAGAAAGTATATGCCTTGTAGTTTATTTAGAAATAGGCAAATTTTGGGTTCACTTCTTGGGCTAAGTCGAAAAAAGGAAAGAGTATTGATGTTCTTATTAAAGTATAAGTTTGAAAAATAGTTCCTAGCTTAAGTCTAGATTCTGAAAATGTATACCCTACAAAATTGCACAATCACACACCTTGAAACTTGGAATAGTAGAAGAGACCTTGAAATGCTCTTGTCTAAAGTCCTTAGTACGAAGAAAATAAAAGAAAAAGTGTGAATAAAGAATAAAAAAAATGGACACTGGTTTTTGTGATTACTTAAGGCTGCAAAAATAGAAAAATATTTAGCGAGGGTGCTTCATCACCTAGTGCCTTAGACCAACTGGTTTGGGAGTCACTGCTAAAGCCTTGGGTGTTGCAAAGACTAGGAAGTACGCTTTAAAGTGCAAACGCATTTTGTAATCGGTCGTTGGTACCTCAAGAAGTATTAACGGTCGCATGAAGGATGTGTAAGCAAATTTCATTTAAATTCACCAACTAATTGGTACTTTGGACAACGGACATGGGGTTGATTGCTTAATTTGAATTTTCAAGTGTAGGGGTGACTTATACACACACGTAGGGGTATGTGATTGGAATTTAGATGAGAGAGAGGAATGAAGAATAGAACTTGTATCTTTAGTAGAGTTGATAGAAATTCCTAAGTGGAGATGGAACTCTAGAAGGAAAACTTAAGAGATGCCGAATGCTAAGTAAGTCTATAAGATATATATAATCTTAAGTTAAATGATGAGGAAGTGTGAAGAATGTGGGTGGATAATTTACAAGTATAAGATAATGAAATTCCTTGTTAGAAAACCTAATTGGAGAACAAAAGTCAATGGGCCGAGTTGATAGGATTTTGTGGGTGTAATCCGCTGAAAACCCTCAGGAGACAACACTCCTCCTACTAGGGACACCTAGAGGTTTAACGGCTTGTTGCACGTGCTCAGTGCAATCGCGTTTCCCTGCGAAAGTGCGGTTAGGATTTTAGTGAATAAAAATAAGTTTGCTCGAGGACGAGCAAAAGATAAGTTTGGGGGTATTTGTTCAGACCATAATATTGCATTTTTCATTCCCCTATTCTTATCCGTTTTATAAATAAACAGGTACTCTTGTCGCACGTTTGTTGCATATTACAGGATACAGGATTCTGGAGCAAATGAAGTGAAAAAGACACAAAACAACAGAAAAAGGGACTTTTGACCAACAATTAGACGGATCCTAGTCAAGCCTAGACGAAGAACAGTGCAAGGTCCAAAATGTCAAAGTGAACGGTCAAAAGATACGAACAAGTTTTCACTGAAGATCTGGAGAAGACCCAGAAGCCAAACAGAGAAAAGTTATGAAGAACTAAGAAGCCCTAACAACCAAGATGCAGCCCAGAAAAGATGGCGGCCCAAGACCACCAAAGGGCCACGGATCCGCGGCCCAAGCCAACATTTGCCGCGGATCCGCGGCCGTTTATTGCACGTGTCGGCACCGACTTCTTGTGTCGGTGCGACGGTTCGGGTGTTGGGATTTTTAGAGGTCAAATCTGTAATTGCGCATGTGCGAGACTCTGAAACCCTAATTCTCCTGTTTACTTATAAATTGTAATCTCAAATCTGTAAAACCCTATGCCTCTTTTCAATCAATAAATTTCAGAATTTCTGAGAGATAAATTCAGATCTGTTCTTCTTGTTTGGAGGGAGCCGTCAACTTAGGAAGGTATTTTATTTCTGTTTCTTTTAATTAAAATGTTTTCTCATCCCCTAATGAGCGAGTAATCTCCTCGCTTGTTAGGGTTAGCCTTAGGGAAAGGGTTGAGAGATGAGATCTCTCACCCCTTTCAATGCCACTTTCACCTAATGAATTAGAACTTCACGCATACGAGCACAACCGCTCCCTGCGGCATCCTACCCTTCGAGGTAACGATGAACCGTAGTATAAAGGGCCGGTTGCGCGCGTTTTCCGTGAGGGTTAGGGTAATTATCAACAAAGGAAGGATACAAATCTAGAGGAAGAAACATCTTCCCAAAAGATTTGGATCCACTTTATTAATAATTACCTTAACATCTAATAGATCTAAAAAAGAAGGCATTGAAAGCGGTGAGGAAAAACGTTAATCTCCAAAACTTCCCCTAAGCCTAACCCTAGCAAGACTCTTAATTAGATTAATTAGATCCAGTTTTTCTAGATTTTTATAAACCAACCAAAACGACATTTTGAATCAACTCGTTAAAACACATAAAAGAAATTTACCCGTCTCTGTGGATCGACCCGTACTCACCGGCTAGCTGCAAAGCGACGCCGTTCTTGATTACGGTAAACTTATATTTTTGACACTAATCAGATGTTCCTATCATATGTCCCCATACCGGAGTCACTTTGCGACATATCGTGACATTGATGGTGGATCGGTTCTTATGGGTAATGATGCGGCGTGTAAATTCGTTAGGATAGGGACTATCTGAATCAAGATGCATGATGGTATTGAAAGGACATTGACAGACGTCAGGTACTGTAGGAATGCCAAGCACGACAACAAGGTTTCAGGAGGCATCGTCCATGCCATTTTCAAAAATTTGCCATACTAAACAACCCTAACCCTAGAATATTAACTAGAGAATTAGAGAATACAACTTGTAAACAACTTTACATCTAAGTGAACATGGAATACAACCTTTGTAGACCGGTCCTTCACTTCAATAGCTCCGTGTAGTAGTCCCTTCACTCCAAGTAGTGATCTTCCGGACTCTAGAATGGCTCCACAAGATGAAAGGAACAATCTTGCTCGAAGTCTTCGAGGCCGAAGATGATCTACGTCGAGAAGACACCAACCCAAGCTACCTCTTCACTAATTAGGGATTAGTGAAACTAACACCCTAAACTAAATGGCTAATCTAGTAGAGAATGATAAAGTAGGATTTTTGCTCACTTTAGAATTAATTTTCTCACTAATTTTCTTCACCTCTCCAAAACCTAGAGAGCTCACCCTTTATGAAGAAGAAGATGAAGAGAATAATGTTGTCAATGAATCATGAGAGAGATTGCAACCATGGATGAGAAATATCTCATATAACTTATGTAGAGACGTAACCATGGTTTTAGATAATGGTTAGAATAACAAAATATCTAAGGTAAAACAAAATTAGTGGACTAATTCAATGGTTCCACAAGCTTCTACAAGTTTCAACCATGTGCTTAATTTCCAACTAATCATTTGATTTACATTAAATAAATAAACCCCTCATTGTCATAAGCATGGTATGAGTCTTATACACCCATGTAGCATGTGGCATCATGCATGACAGAAAAAGAAACACAATTAATATATATCACATATATATTAAATGCATAAGTGGGAAAAGAAATGCTTAAGTGAGCTAATATTAGTTAATGTAAATTGGTATATCAAATATACAATTATACATTAAACTATTAAATCAACACTTGATTTAATAATCCGGCTATATCACATATAACCGACTAATATCTTATGTATCAACTTATCGAATCAACACTTGATCCGATAACCCGGCTATATCATATATAATCGTCCGATATCACATATCGCGAGAATAGAATATGATATCAAACGCATTTAATCTCGGTCCAGCACATATCACATATGTGCTCCTACTTCATTTTGCCTGAGCCAGTAAATCTCTGTGTAGGACTATAAAGACTCGTCAATACGCCGGCAGTAGGTGATGATCATATCAGTCACCCACAAGCCGTCAGCGATACTAGCTTGACGTAATGGCTACCCGGGTATTGAGCGATCAGAAGATTAACAAGCAAGCCTGCTCATACTCCTGTAAAGCCTGTCAGTAACACCACCATCGGTCTCTTCGAATGATATGTCGCATATCCAGTCTAGGGGTGGTAAACGTCAGACCCTAATAACCGATAAGTCATGCCGTTGTGAGGCTCATAACGGGTCGAGAAACTAATGATAACACTTAACAGTAAATCTCTGTATCAGCCCTGGCCAGGGACTTCCTGTTATGGCCAATCGAGCACGGCGCAACATCAACCCCCAATACCGGGAGAGACGAATCCCCTCCTATCGCTCATTGCCTCTATGTGACTCGGGACTGTACCCAAAATCCACCACTTTGCACATTATCTTGAACGTGGTAAGGTGGAAATCAAAGCACAGTGGGAAACACACAAGACTCTATGATAATCTCGGGTCTACAGACTAACCTGTACCAGTGTCACCTGAGAACTGCTATTTGACGATAGGTATAATACCGACTAGGAGTTCTCTATGAGTCCTGTTCAGTGTACCCAGTCTCCACTGAGCACCCGTATACCATCTCTGATGTCAAACACCAATGGATGTGGGATCATCCATCGTCCATCATATGGGTCAAGAAGCGTATATGGCAGTCTACTCTGGAATATCGATGCCCTGTCTCGATACACCCTCGACTAGGAACAATTAAAGGATATACTTGTGGACTACCCTGGCCCCACTAGTATGATCTCCATCATAGTCCTGGTAGTCAAGTACACATCCTAAGGGCTTTATCAACATGTGAGAGTAAGGCAGTATCACAATACAAGTCTACATGTTAAGACAAAGAGCAACCAGATAGCATACTATCATGTCGAGCAAGAAAGTCCTCTCTATATATGTCCAAGCATCCACTATAATATACATCATATATACAATAATGGCCTCTAGAGCATACATATAATATTAACAATCTCCCACTTGCACTAAAGCCTGTTGTTGTAGTATCTCATACCCAATATTCCGAAGAGTCTATCAAATTGTATCTGGGGTATGGCCTTCGTGAGTGGATCCGCCGTGTTATTCTTCGTGTCGACTCTCCTGACCTCGATCTCCCGGCGATGAACTATCTCCCAGATCAGGTGATACCGCTTCAGAATATGCTTGGATGGCTGCTGGGACCTGGGTTCCTTGGCCAAAGCCACTGCTCCATTGTTATCATAATACAAAGGTATGGATGCTCAATGGATGGAACCACTCCAAGTTAAGTTATGAACTTCTTCATCCAGACAGTCTCTTTGGCAGCATCGTTGGCAGCGATATATTCAGCATCCATCGTCGAGTCTGCCATGGTTTCTTGTTTGGAACTCTTCCAACAAACCGCCCCTCCATTGAGGGTAAAAACAAATCTCGAGACCGACTTAGAGTCGTCCTTATCACTCTGGAAGCTCGAATCGGTAAATGACTCCACTTGGAGTTCACCGTTACTATACACCAAGAACATCTCCTTAGTCCTTCTCAAGTACTTGAGAATGTTCTTCACAGCTGTCCAGTTATTCTCTCCTGGATCTGCTTGTACCTACTCACTACACTTAGTGAGTATGCTACATCGGGTCTGGTGCATAACATCGTGTACATGATAGAGCCTACTGCAGAAGCATAGGGTATCTCTTGCATGCAAGCTCTTTCCAAATCAGTCTTGGGAGACATCTCTTTGGAGAGAGTGAGTCCTGAGATCGTGGGTAAATTCCTACAATTGGAATCTTCCATACTAAACCTCTTTAGTATGGTGTCTATATACCTGGATTGGGACAATCCCAGTATCCATTTAGATCTATCTCTATAGATCTTAATCCCCAAGATGTAGGAGGCATCACCAAGATCTTTCATTGAGCATCTTTTTGATAAGAAGAGCTTGACCGAGTTGAGCATAGGAATATCATTTCCTATCAAGAGTATGTCATCCACATACAATAAGAAGAAGACAACCTTACTCTCTGCCACCTTCTTGTATATACAAGGTTCATCTATGTTTTATATGAAGTCAAACTCTTTGACTACCACATAAAAACAGATGTTCTAACTCCGTGATGCCTGCTTTAACCTGTAGATGGATTTAAGCATCTTGCACACATTTCTGCTGCTCCCACTATCTACGAAGCCCTCTGGTTGACTCATGTACACGCTATCTTCTAAATCACTATTTAGAAAGACGGTCTTAATATCCATCTTCCAAATTTCGTAGTCATGGTATGCAGCGATGGCAAATAGGATCCGGATGGACTTAAGTATAGCCACTGGAGAAAAGGTTTCATCATAATCCGCACCTGATCGTTGACGAAAACCTTTCGGAACAAGTCTAGCTTTGAAAGTCTCAACTTTTCCATCTACACCAATTTTCTTCTTAAAGATCCACTTGCTTCTGATGGGTTTTACCCCTTCAGGAGTATCTTCCAAAGTCCATACTTTGTTGGTGTACATGGATTCCATCTCAGATCGCATTGCATCAGGCCATTTCACAGAGTCGCCACTCGTGATGGCCTGCTCGAAGCTAGTTGGGTCATCATCTTCCATGATGCAATCTTCGCTCCTACCATCAATGAGAAAACCGTAGTATCTCTCAGGAGGATGAGGAACCCTACTAGATCGACGGAGAGGCTGAGGTTCATTGGGAACTAACGAATCCTCCGGTTCTACCAAATCTTCTTCTGTAGTTTATGCAGCTGGAACTTCTTCTAGTTATACATCCTTGCTACTAATTTCTTTTTCAAGAAATTCCTTTTCTAAAAAGGTGGCATGTCGAGAAACAAACACTTTTTGTTCCTCGGTGTGGTAGAAGATATACCCTCGCGAATGTTTGGGATATCCAATAAACTTACACAGAAAAGACCTTGCTTTGAGTTTGTCCGGATTTTGTGTTTTCATATATGCCGGACAACCCCATATCTTAACATAATTAAGATATGGTCCCTTTCCTTTCCATATCTCATATGAAGTGGATGGCACAGATTTGGTAGGAACCATATTCAATAGGTCTGTAGCTGTCTCCATTGCATAACCCAAAAAAAACAGGGAACTCAGCGGTACTCATCATAAAGTGCACCATATCTAATAGGGTGCAATTCCTCCGCTCCGATACACCGTTGTGCTGTGGTGTATACGGAGGAGTAACTAGAGAGAGAATCCCATTCTCCTTTAAATAGTCCAGGAACTCATTGCTCAAGTATTCTCCTCCCCGATCAGATCGAAGGATTTTAATACTTTTACCCATTTGGTTCTCGACTTCATGCTTATATTCTTTGAATTTCTCAAAATTTTCAGACTTTTGTTTCAACAGGAACACATATCCGTATCTTGAGAGATCGTCAGTGAATGTAATGAAGTACAAGGAACCATTCCTGGCATATGTAGACATGGGACCGCATACATCACTATGTATCAGTCTCAAGGGTTCCGTAACTCTTTCTTCGTGTCTAGTAAACGGAGTTTTGGTCATTTTTCCTTTGAGATATGACTGGCAAGTTTCATAAGATGATAATTCGAACGGATTCAAATATCCATCCTTATGTAACTTAGCTAGTCGTGTCGCATTGATATGACCTAGTCTACAATGCCACAAGAAAGATTCGTTCATTTTTGAACTCTTCCTCTTGTGTGTGTTTTGTACGTTAAGAACTGTGGTTTGATTTAGAACGTATATGCCTTTATTTAACGGGCCTGATCCAATCAACTTTTGATTCAGAAAAATGTTCATAATATTATCCTGTACTCCAAAATTAAATCATTCTTTACTTAATAAAGAAACTGAGATAAGATTGCATATTAGGTTCGGTATGTAATAGTATTCGTTCAGAATCAATGTATTACCATTTGGTAATACAAGGTGATATTCGCCAACTGCTTTGGCTGCAACATTTGCACCATTCCCTACTCTTATAGAATGATCACCCATTCCCAGCTCTCTACCTTTTCTTAGCCCATGCAACATATTACATATGTGAGATCCTGATCCGGTATCTAATACCTGTAAGTCTACGGTAGCGCCCCAGCCATCATTCTGACGCCAAACGCGGAACAAAAACTTTTATAACTGGCGCTATCGCGTACTATAACCAGGATCTTGCCATTAACGCTAAACTAACAAACTGTAAAGAGGTATAAAGGCTATACCGATCGATCAGAGTCCTTCGGTCTTTAGCCATCATCCCACGCTCCTCACGGCAACTCCGATCTCTCGTCTCCTCATCGATGTGGCACCTCGTCAACGGATCTTTAAACGGGCTTCCGCCTCTATACCGAGGCAACTCGGTCATCAAGTCTGCTAAAAGAGATGACCAAGATGAAGTAGAGAATGAGTAGAATACTTTGTCTCAAACACCCTAGGGTTCTCATCATATGAGAGGGTTAGGGTGGAGGTTGAAGAAGATGCTTAGGATTGGAAATTGGTAAACTCAAGAAACTCAAGTGAGCAAAAGAAAACTAAGCTCACAAACTTGTGTCTTTTTTTTCTTCTCACTTGTGTATAGATATATAATGGTTGAGAAAGAAAAATATCTTATGAAAATATCCATACAAATATCTATACCCAAAACAAACCTCATTAATACTATAATGACTCACTTAGTGACTCATTAGCATGAGTCACTAAGGAACATGCTAGAAGAAATGAGTCACTAATATGAGTCACCCTTTCCAAAACTTAATAATCATTTAAACCAAAATGATTAATCCAAAAGAAATGCATCTTCTAAAATATTCTCGTAACGAATTACGAAAATACCCCTCACCGGTATATACATACCTGTATCCGTATTCCGACTGAATACGAATACGAGAGACTAAAATATTCTGACTCCATATAATACGTGGATCCGGCTTAAACCAAAGCCCACCAGTATTATCTGCCCGAAATATGACACGTGCACAAATGCACGTGCAATATCGAACCCTGCCATAAAACCATACGGCCTCTACAACGTTTCGCCCGAACTTGGGAAACTATCTGTGGGGGACTCTAAAGACTAGTCAGTACCCTGGCAGTGGGTTTAACCACAAGCACGTCAGCGGCACTAGCAGTGCGTAACGGCTGCCCATGTACTGACCGAAAGGGAAGCCTGATGAGCGAACTCATCCTGGAACCCTACTGAGCTTATCAGTGACAATATACATACAGCCCGGTCCGTTCGTCTATGAGCATCGCATATCGGGCCTAGGGGGCTGGTAACGTCAGACCCCCAATAGCGGTATACGTCGTGTCGGAGAGTAGCCCTGAACACCCTGAGAAACTACTGGAATACTTACCGGCAATTCTCACCTGCCTTGGCCAAGGACTTGGTGTAATGGCTCTCCTAGGCACAGCACGGTCTCACCCCCAATACCGGGAGAGACGAATCCCCTGCCGATCCGCTCACTTGCCTCCATGTGGCTCGGGACTGTACCCAAAAAAAAACCCTGTTTGCACGACTCCTTTGAGCCGTGGTAGGGTAGAAATCAAAGCACAGTGGGAACTCACACGAGACAAATGACGACATCAAGTCGATGAACTAACCTGTACACATGTCACCAGGAAACTGCTATCTGACGCTAGGTATAATACCAACTAGCAGGTTCCCGGCGAGTCCTGTCCGGTTTACTCATAACCCAATGAGCACCTGTATACATCTTAGGTGATCCAACTGACACCAGTGGCTTGTGAGACCGGCCACCACCCCTCGTCGGGGTCTCGACTGTATACACTTGTCTACTCTGGAGAATCAATGCCTAGTCTCGAAACTCCTACGACTAGGGACCACTTTTAAGGATGTGCTTATAGACTACCCAACTCTCACGTATATGATCTCCATCATACTGTTGGTAGTCAAGCAGGATCCTAAGGACTCTATCAACGTGTAATAGTGAACAGTCACCTAAAGCTGTACACGATGATAAAGGCAAACCAGATAGCATACTATCATCTCGAGTAAGACTGTCCTACCGGTATAGGTCCTCCTTCAATCATTGCAATGACGTACCTATGATCCAATAATTGACTTTGAGGGCACTATATCCAACAATCTCCCACTTGCACTTAAGGCTAATTATTGCGATGTCGCATACTCACAGCCCGTGTGATACCGAACACCCAACTCCTATACTAAACAGTTTCACAAAGCATGTTTGTAAAACTCTTGTGTTCGAGAAATACCCTCAGTGAGTGGATCCTCCCTGATGCATCTTTCTATGTCTCTCTTAATCTCAAGTTCGCGGAGAAAGCCATCTCCCGAATTGAGCAATACCTGTCTTAGAATATGTCTGGATATCTGATGGGACCTAGTTCATAAATGAACTCCAAATCCAAACTTCTTAGACTGTATCGATAACTGAAACTAATCAGTATCCAGCACCATGCCTCCCACAGTATCCTCTTGGACCACCTGTCCATAATACTGCCCCTCGTCAGAGGGAAAACTATAACTCTGACAATCACTCTGTCATCCATGTCACCTTTGGAAGCCTGGAATGATAACCGTCTCCGAAGGAGGCTGCCGTTATCAAATCCCTAGAACATGCACTTATGTTCTAAAACTGCTTCCGAATGTTTCTCCAGGATTGGATTAATATCTCAACTTATTGCATCTAGTGCAAAAACAACATCTGGTGTGGTACTTGACATCTCATGATTGACTCAATTGCCTAAGCAAGTGATCTGCCAATCATGCACATCCCTCTCTCCTTTAGTCTATAAGACACCTTTAGAGAGGGTGACTCCATCACCTGCAGGTACACCACCATTCCAGGAGTCATCTATTCCAAATACTTTTAGAATACTGTCAAAGTACCCACATTGGGAAACTACCCAAACCTAGATCTAAAACCATAGATTTAGTAACCAGAATGTCTGATATTATATCCATATCCTATGTGGAGAAACAACTGTGTGACAACCAAAAGTATAACCGATCGTAGTATAGGAATTTTACTTCCTACTCTGTGTATGTCATCCAAATACCAGGACATCACACCCTACTACCTTCTTAACAGATCCATCCCCTATTCTGATGAAGTCAAACCCATGACTGTCATATCAAAAATAGATGATCTATCTCTGCTATAACTGCTTAAGTCTATAAATAGACACAAGCTACTTGCCCACTATGCTTCTGCTGCTCCCACTGACCACAACAACCCTCTAGCAGAATAATATATACGTGCACTTCTAAAGCTAGTTTAGAACGACGCTATACTTAACCTCCTGCCGGGTCTCATAGCCTGGAACAACAGTAGTATCAAGTCTGGGTAAACAAGAATCTCCCTGTTACCGTCCTTGAGGCTACCGGAGTACCTCTCGGGTGCCTGAGGTTACCCACCATATCTGCGGAGTGGCTATTAGAATGTCAAACCTGATTGAATTTTTAGGTCCTATTAAATTTTCCGTAATCGTTTGCGGTTCTGGAATCACTTCCAGTTCTACCATACTCCCACTACTGTTTTCTGAAAAAATCCATTTTACTAAAACTGTGGCGAGTCAAGAACAATATCACTATTGATCTTCCAGATGGTAGAAAGTCAACCCTCGTCATAGCCTGGGTCAACCCACAAACTGCCATTACAGAAACGTGCCTTGAGTTATCCAGAGTTTGGTTTTAATCATTAGCCGGACAACTCCCGTACCTTAACATCGTTAAGATATGAACCATTCTATATCCAATATAGGAACATTGGCACTTATTTAATTGGAACCAGATTCAAATCATGCAGCTGTCTCTAGTGCATATCCACTTTAATGGAGAGAGGCCGATCAACATTACTCAACTTAGGAATGCATCCAATTATGAGTAACCTGAAAGAGAAACAAGTTTCTCAAAAATATTACTATCAACTGAATACCAATCACAAGTATCTACATCTTCGATCTCTTTGAAGAATCGCGATACTTGCGACACCTGGTTCTCTACTTTATTCCTATACCCACAACTTCTCAAAATTTAGACCTTGTATTTCTACGAAACACTTACCTAAAAACTAGAGAAGTCATAAGTAAACAGAACATAGTACGAGGACCAACCCCTATGTCCTAATGGACACTGGACAACATACAATACTCTGTATGAGTCCCCTGAGTTTGAATAACTCAAAACCTGACCATCGTAGGTTGAAAACTGTACTTATGGTTAAGAACTAATCCGCTGTTCAATACTCCTTATCCAATCGCCAACTGATATAGGTAAATGTCATGGACATAATTTCAAAAAGTTATATCTCACTTTATAAAAATAAACGTACAGATATATCAGTTTGAAATTGGTGCATAACTACGGATACTCAAAACCAAATACATGCCGTCCGGCAAAAACCCAGGCGACTTCCTCAAATATCACCAATTACAACGAATTCCGATATAATGAGGATGATCACCTTATTCCCAATAACCTACTCCCACTCATCTTCTGAAAAACCATACAGATGTGAGAAACATACCTGGTAAATACATACCCTGGAGTAAGTATCTAATCGGGAAATCAGTTTTCCTTTAACAATGCACAGTGAAACTGAAATATGAAAATGTTTCGTAGGGGTATCCTGGTATTCCTAGTAATGCCTCTTCTATAATCCAATTCATGATTGTAACCGTATATTTCTTTGCCATCTCTCCAAATCCCTTTATTTGCCTTTATTCATTACCTTCTGTACACCATCGTTAGGCTAAATGGTTTTCTTCCTTCCCTACCGTTCGGCACCAGCATATGGTTTGGTAGAAGACTATCCAATAAGCGTAATAGGTGTACCTTCCTAAACCAAGGAGTACTCGCAACCTGAGAGAAGGTGATGATAAAAGACAACTGAATAATACCTTATTCTATTTCTCCCGAACTAGGGAAAAAAGCAAAGGTGAAGTAGGAGTGGCGATGAAGTACGCGGTGTAAGTCCACAGTAGCGCCCCGGCCGTCTAACAGACGTTAAATGCGGAACAAAAACTTTTTACAATTGGCGCTATCGCGTACTATAACTCGGATCTGCCATTAAAGCTAAACTAACAAATTACAAAGTGAGTAGAAGAGTTATACCGAACGATCCGAGTCCTTCGGTCTTCAACCCTCATCCCACGCTTTGTTGCGGCTGCTCCGATCTCCTGAATCTCCAATCTTCTCGTCCAGGTGGCACCATGTCGACGGATCTTTAAACGGGCTCCCGCCTCTGAACCGAGGCAACTCGGTCGTCAAGTTTGCTAAAAGAGACGACCAAGATGTTGTAGAGAATGAGTAGAACACTTTGTCTCGTTACGTCCAAGGCTATGGACGAACGGTTAATGAAGTTGCCTTTTGGATCGGATTGAAATAAGATATGAAAATATATATGAACTAGATCTCTCTCTTCTCATTTTAACAACCCTTTCTTTTTCCCAAATCAATCATAATCCCACGCCAAGGGGGCCGGCCACTATATAAGGAGGTGGGGGTGAGTGTAGGACAGGGGGAGGTGACCATAAGCACAATACTTATCATAACACCTAGTATGAACTCATTTAAAGCAAAGGATGAATCACTAACTTTGTCATCTAAAGCATTAAATGACCATTAATGCACTAATCCACCTCACCATCCTAGTCACCATCTAGAACCTTCTAGAAACACGACTCATCCCCAAGAAGAAAAGATAAATCCGTATTTAACCGAACGTTAAATACGGTTGATAGAAAACTGGAAACTGGCAACTTTCAAAAGTGATCCTGAAACGAATTTCAGGATAACCCTGTATCAGTATAAACATACCCACATTTGTATTACGACCGAATACAAATGCAACTGAGACAAAGATATTATATCTACACAGCATAATACTCGGATCCGGCTTAAACCAAAGCCGACCAGTATTATCTGCCCGAAAAATGACACGTGCGAAAACGCACGTAAATTTTCCGAACCTTGCCATAAAACCATACGGCCTCTACAACGTTTCGCCCGAACTTGGGAAAGTGTCTGTTGGGGACTCTAATGACTCATCAACACACTGGCACTGGGAATAACCACTAGCACGTCAGAGGTACGAGCTGTACGTAACGTTTTGCCTATGTATTGATTGGAAGGGAAGCTGACGAGCGAACTCATCCATAAACCCTACTGAGCCTAACAGTGATAATATACATATAGTCCGATCTGTTCGTCTATGAGTATCGCATATCTGCCTAGGGGGCTAGTAACGTCAGACCCCCAATAGCAGTATAAGTCATGTCAGAGAGTGGCCCAGAACACCCTGAGATACTACTGGAGTACCTACCAGTAAATCTCCTGCCTCGGCCGAAGGCTTTGTGTAATGGCTCTCCTAGACACAGCGCGATCTCACCCCCAATACCAGGAGAGACGAATCCCCTGCCGATCAGCTCACTTGCCTCCATGTGGCTCGGGACTATACCCAAAAAAGACCTGTTTGCATGACTCCTTTGAGCCGTGATAGGGTAGAAATCAAAGCACAGTGGGAACTCACATGAGACAAATGACGACCTCGGGTCGATGAACTAACCTGTACACATATCACCAGGGAACTGCTATATGACGATATGTATAATACCAATTAGCAGGTTCCCGGCGAGTCCTGTCCGGTGTACTCATAACCCAATGAGCACCTGTATACATCTTAGGTGATCAAACTGACACCGATGGCTTGTGAGACCGGCCATCGCCCCTCGTCGGGGTCTCGACTGTATACACTAGTCTACTCTGGAGTATCGATGCCCTGTCTCGAAACTCCCACGACTAGAGACACTTTAAGGATGTGCTTACAGACCCCAGCTCCCACGTATATGATCGCCATCATACTGCTGGTAGTCAAGAAAGAATCCTATGGGCTCTATCATCATTCAATAGTGAACTAAAGCATGTATACGATGATAAAGACAAACCAGATAGCATACTATCATCTCGAGCAAGACTGTCATATCGGTATAGGTCCTGCCTCAATCATTGGAATCACGTACCTGCGATCCAATAATTGACTTTGAGGGCACTATCTCCAACAATCTCCCACTTGCACTTAAGGCTAATTATTGCGATGTCGCATACTCACAGCCCGTGTGATACCGAACACCCAACTCCTCTACTAATCAGTTTCACAAAGCTAGTTTGTAAAACTCATGTTTTCGAGAAATAGCCTCAGTGAGTGGATCCGCCCTGATGTTTCTTTCTATATCTCTCTAAATCTCAAGTTCGCGGAGAAAGCCATCTCCCGAATCGAGTAATACCTGTCTTAGAATATGTCTGGATATCTGATGGGACCTAGTTCATAAATGAACTCCAAATCCAAACTTCTTAGACTGTATCGATAACTGAACCTAATCAGTATCCAGCACCATGCCTCCCACAGTATCCTCTTGGACCACCTGTCCATAATACTGTCCCTCGTTAGAGGGAAAACTATAACTCTGACAATCACTCTGTCAATCATGTCACCTTTGAAGCCTGGAATGATAACCGTCTCCCTAAGGAGTCTGCCGTCATCAAATCCATAGAACATTCACTCATGTTCTAAAACTGCTTCCGAATGTTTCTTCAGGATTGGATTAATATAATCTTATCGCATCAAGTGCAAAAACTACATCTGGTGTGGTACTTGACATCTCATGATTGACTCAATTGCCTAAGCAAGTGATCTGCCAATCATGCACATCCCTCTCTCATTTAGTCTCTAAGACACCTTTAGAGAGGGTGAATCCATCACCTGCAGGTACGCCACCATGCCAGGAGTCAACTATTCTAAATACCATTAGAATACTGTCAAAGTACCCACATTAGGTAACTACCCAAATCCAGATCTAAAACCATAGATCTAGAAACCAGAATGTCTGATATTATATCCATGTCCTGTCTGGAGAAACAACTGTGTGACGACCACAGTACAACCGATCGTAGTATAGGAATTTTACTTCCTACTATGTGTATGTCATCCAAATATCAGGACATCACACCCTACTACCTTCTTAACAGATCCATTCCCTATTCTGATGAAGTCAAAACTATGACTGTCACATCAAAATTAGATGATCTTATCTCCGCTATATCTTCTCAAATCTATAAATAGACATAAGCTACTTGCCCACTATGCTTCCGCTGCTCCCACTGACTACGACAACCCTCTGGCAGAATAATATCTACGTACACTTCTAAAGCATGTTTAGAATGACGTTATACTTATCCTCTTGCCGGGTCTCACAGTCTGGAACAACAGTAGTGTCAAGTCTGGGTAAACAAGAACCTCCCTGTCACCGTCCTTGAGGCTACCGGAGTACCTCTCGGGTGCCTGAGGTTACCCACCATATCTGCGGAGTGGCTAATGGAATGTCAAACCTGATTGAATATATAGGTCCTATTAAATTTTCCGTAATCGTTTGCGGTTCTGGAATCACTTCCAGTTCTACCATACTCCCACTACTGTTTTATGAAAAAGTCTATTTTAATAAAACTGTGGCGAGTCAAGAACAATATCACTATTGATCTTCCAGATGGTAGAAATGTCAACCCT
Source organism: Agapanthus africanus (assembly GCA_030015575.1). Classification (NCBI taxonomy): domain Eukaryota; kingdom Viridiplantae; phylum Streptophyta; class Magnoliopsida; order Asparagales; family Amaryllidaceae; genus Agapanthus; species Agapanthus africanus. The sequence goes on along the minus strand of JASDDO010000012.1, from coordinate 457,077,939 downwards.
CGTCAAAGCCAGGGTCAACCCACAAACTGCCATTACAGAAACGTGCCTTGATTTATCCAGTGTCTGGTTTTAAGTATAAGCTGGACAACTCCCCATATCTTAACATCGTTAAGATATGAACCATTCTATATACAATATAGAAATAGAGGCACTAATTTAATTGGAACCAGATTCAAATCATGCAGCTGTCTCCAGTGCATATCAACTTAATGGAAAGAGGCTAATCAGCATTACTCAACTTAGGAATCCATCCAATTATGAGTAACCTGAAAGAGAAACAAGTTTCTCAAAACCATTACTATCATCTGAATACCAATCACAAGAATCTATATCTTCGATCTCTTTGAAGAATCCCGATACTTGCGATATCTGGTTCTCTACTTTATTCTTATACCCACAACTTCTCAAAACTTAGACATTGTATTTCTACGAAACACTTGTCTAAAAACTAAAGTAGTCACAAGTAAACAGAACATAGTACGAGGACCTACCCCTTTGTCCTGACGGACACTGGACAACATACAATACTCTGTATAAGTCCGCTGAGTTGAATAACTCAAAACCTGTGCATCGTAGGTTGAAAACTGTACCCAGGTGATTTCCTCAAATATCACCAATTACAACGAATTCCGATATAATGAGGATGATCACCTTAATTTCCAATAACTTACTCCCACTCATCATCTGTAAAAACCATACAGATATGAGAATGGAACCTGGTAAATACATACCTCGGAGTAAGTATCTAATCGGGAAATCAGTTTTCTTTTACCAATGCGCAGTGAAACTGAAACATTAAAATGTCTCGTAGGGGTATCCTGGTATTCCTAGTAATGCCTCTTCCATAATCCTATTCATGACTGTAACCGTATATTTCTTTGCCATCTCTCCAAATCCCTTTATTTGTCTTTAGTCGTTACCTTCTGTACACCTTCGTTAGGCTAAATGGTTTTCTTCCTTCCCCGCCGTTCGGCACCAGCCTCTGGTTTGGAAGAAGACTATCCAGTAAGCATAATAGGTGTACCCTCCTAACCCTAGGAGTACTCGCAACATGAGAGAAGGTGATGATAAAAGACTACTGAATATACCTTATTCTATTTCTTCCGAACTGGGGAAAAAGCAAGGGCGAAATAGGAGTGGCGATGAAGTACGCGGTTTGGTCGTGAATGATAACATTCGCAATTTACTTTGCCCTCTTTCTAATCCTTTTATTTTGTCTTTACATGTTACCTTCTGCACAACCTACTTAAGCTAATTGGTTTTCTTCATTCCCTACCTTTCGGCACCTGCCTATGGTTTGGAATAAGACTATCCAATAAGCGTAATAGGTGTACCCTCCTAAACCAAGGAGCCCTCGCAACCTGAGAGAAGGTGATAACAAAAGACAACTGAATAAACCAATTCTATTTCTCCTGAACCTGGATCCATCCTCGAAGTAGTACCTTCAAGTTCGTATATAACCATACGATGGATCTATCCAATGGAAGTGGATGTTCGTAGTAATACGGGGTGTTCTGAGAAATACAAAGTGTAAAAGAAGGAGCGGCAATGACTTGTGCAACTATAGACAATCCAAAGGCCGGTATTTTAATAAGGTTCGGTCAACTTGGTTACTGAGTCATAGTCTAGGGTCGGTCAAAGGGTCGCTGCCAAAGAGAGAGAAAAAAAAGAAACACTCTGCGTGCACTCTAACCTAGATCAGAATGGTTATCACTTTATTTTATCAGGAAACCTCCCACTGTTATCTCAAATTCTCCTCCAAACCTGAAAGAAGAATTAGTCGGGATCACTCGAGGAGTAAACCAACTCATCAGTGAGAATCGGGATCCAACTATCATCGCATGATAACTTGATGGAATACACTCAAGTTATCACACTCCAGAAGGTATGCGCATGACTGTCAAGTTTCCTGTATGTTTGAAACTCCCGATATATATATTTTTGCCCCATGCTCTTATGACCTTCACTAAGGGCCAAATATCTCATAAGTCACATGTCAAGTTCTATCCATCATTATCCAGGTCAATTTGAACCCACCCGTACATACTCTTGACAAAGGGCCAAGTATAGTAATACGACTGTCCCAAACCAACGCATCTATCTATGCAACATGTGAACACCCCAGCAGCTACCAATCACTATGTTTTGACTAAGGGCCAAATATACATAGCTTGAATACTACTGACCATCCATAAGAAATGACGGAGGGCTACGGCTGGTTTTTGGCGAAAAACCTTTAACATAATGAACTTGATCTCGTTGAAGGAACCTGATAGCATTTATAAAATATAGTGACGAAAAACCTTTGCTAAAGAGGTCACTCCCTGTGAAAGGATCTCGGCTCTTTCCTCATGGAATGAGGTGCAGGATATTCCAACTGAATACCGCGATGCAAAGCAACTTGTAATCGACTATATTGAAGTTATTACCCTGACGTAAACTTCTTCCCAAGGGGTCACTCCCGGTGAAGGGATCTCGGCCCTTGCCTCATGGAATGAGGTGCAGGATATTCTAAACTGAATATCACTATCCAAAACAAAAAGAAACGTCTTTGTAATAATACTTTTTTAAAATTTGTTCCAACAACATCAAATATAGGTTTGTTTTACTTGCATTGATAAGAATCAACGCAGTCCCATCAATCAATCACACCAGAAAAGAACGAAAATAAAATGTACGTATATGCCATCCGCATTCGTCACTGGGTCCCGTCATCACCCGTTAGGTTACTTAACTAACGACAGAGCGGGGGCTGGACTAGCGCGGGTGTAAAACATATACAACATCTAATAGTATATATACCAATATACAATAATCGCTCCAGGCGTGATAATATGCAACATTACAGAAAAGTAATAAGCATCACAGAACAATACAGATAATCTGGGATCCCCGGGTTTCACAGAGCCGTTGCTGAAACCCGACATTCCCCTTGTCGTTTGGATAGCCTGTGCAATGAAACTTAGACCCCTACGGGTGCGGCAAGTTACCCGCCAAAACCTGAAGCGAGGCAGTCCCCCACAGCATAGTGAATGGAACACCCGGCACTTCACGGAATCCGGTAAATTGAGCACCCTTCCTTGGGTCAACCTGTACCCCCTACGAGTGCGGCGAATAGCCTGCCAATTCTAGAGTGAGGCCCCTTTTCCTCTCAAAGCCATGAGATATGGACCCGTTGCCCTCCAGAACCCGGCTATCCGTGCACTCCGTCGCGGGGTAAACCTAGTACAGAAAATAAAATATGTACAACGGGTACATCGACCTCAACCCGGTCGTGCCCCTAAAGAATATTATACAACAGGCAGTGACGGCAGTCCACATGTTGGACGCTCGCCCCGCAATATCAAATGTACAAATAAATCCAAACTGCACTATCATTGCACCCTGCTATCCACCACGACATATCCGCAACAACACAGCACAACACAGAACATCAACGCGAATGTCACGTTCGCAAACCCGTCTAAAAGAACTATAGCAATTAGACGCGGTTTACCGATCAAATGACATTCCCGGTCGAAGATATAAAGTAAGTACTGTATATTAACAAGTTTAAAATTTCGATCGACAAAATTTCCCGAAGTGGGCCCCACGTACATCTGCTGTACAGTAACAAAATCTGGGCCCAAAATATATATACCAAAAACCACAATTTCCACAGAAGAAGCCACTGTGCAAATTTGGACCAATGATCCCACAGACAGGCCGCGGATGCGCGGTCAAACCCTAGGTTTGACCGCGATTCCGCGGCGGTCTTGTACGGTCACGTGACCAAATTTGTACAGAGAGCTTAAAAAACCCTGCTTAAATTTCTGTGAAATGTAAAATTATTTTTTGACACTGTTTAAAATCGACAGAAACTATAGCACTTGAAAATTGTGTTTTTCGAAATTCGGTTCGATCGATATTTTAAACGCGTTAGCACAAGTTAGTATAGCTTAATGGTTAGGCTCTGATACCACTGTAAGTCCACGGTAGCGCCCCGGCCGTCTAACAGACGCCAAATGCGGAACAAAAACTTTTTACAACTGGCGTTATCGCGTACTATAACCCGGATCTGCCATTAAAGCTAAACTAACAAATTACAAAGTGAGTAGAAGAGTTATACCGAACGATCCGAGTCCTTCGGTCTTCAGCCATCATCCCACGCTTTGTTGCGGCTGCTCCGATCTCCTGAATCTCCAATCTTCTCGTCCAGGTGGCACCACGTCGACGGATCTTTAAACGGGCTCCCGCCTCTGAACCGAGGCAACTCGGGCGTCAAGTTTGCTAAAAGAGACGACCAAGATGTTGTAGAGAATGAGTAGAACACTTTGTCTTGTTACGTCCAAGGCTATGGACGAACGGTTAATGAAGTTGCCTTTTGGATCGGATTGAAATGAGATATGAATATATATATATATAAACTAGATCTCTCTCTTCTCATTTTAACAACCCTTTCTTTTTCCCAAATCAATCATAATCCCACGCCAAGGGGGTCGGCCACAATATAAGGAGGTGGGGTGAGTGTAGGAGAGGGGGAGGTGACCATAAGCACAATACTTATCATAACACCTAGTATGAACTCATTTAAAGCAAAGGATGAATCACTAACCTTGTCATCTAAAGCATTAAATGGCCATTAATGCATTAATCCACCTCCCCATCCTAATCACCATCTAGAACCTTCTAGAAACACGACTCACCCCCAAGAAGAAAAGATAAATCCGTATTTAACCGAACGTTAAATACGGCTGATAAAAAGCTGGAAACTGGCAAATTCCAAAAGTGATCCTAAAACGAATTTCAGGATAACCCCGTATCAGTATAAACATACCCGCATTTGTATTACGACCAAATACAAATGCAACTGAGACAAAGATATTATATCTACACAGCATAATACTCGGATCCGGCTTAAACCAAAGCCGACCAGTATTATCTGCCCGAAAAATGACACGTGCGAAAACGCACGTGCATTTTCTGAACCTTGCCATAAAACCATACGGCCTCTACAACGTTTCGCCCGAACTTGGAAAAGTGTCTGTGGGGGACTCTAATGACTCATCAACACACTGGCACTGGGTATAACCACTAGCACGTCAGAGGTACGAGCTGTATATAACGTTTTGCCTATGTATTGTTTGGAAGGGAAGCTGACGAGCGAACTCATCCATAAACCCTACTGAGCCTAACAGTGACAATATACATACAGTCCGGTCCGTTCGTCTATGAGTATCGCATATCTGCCTAGGGGGCTGGTAACGTCAGACCCCCAATAGCAGTATAAGTCGTGTCAGAGAGTGCCCCAAAACACCCTGAGATACTACTGGAGTACCTACCAGTAAATCTCCTGCCTCGGCCGAGGGCTTTGTGTAATGGCTCTCCTAGACACAGCGCGATCTCACCCCCAATACCGGGAGAGACGAATCCCCTGCTGATCCGCTCACTTGCCTCCATGTGGCTCGGGACTGTACCCAAAAAAGACCTGTTTGCACGACTCCTTTGAGCCGTGGTAGGGTAGAAATCAAAGCACAGTGCGAACTCACACGAGACAAATGACGACCTCAGGTCGATGAACTAACCTGTACACATGTCACCAGGGAACTGCTATCTGACGATATGTATAATACCAATTAGCAGGTTCCCGGCGAGTCCTGTCCGGTGTACTCATAACCCAATGAGCACCTGTATACATCTTAGGTGATCAAACTGACACCAATGGCTTGTGAGACCGGCCATCAACCCTCTTCGGGGTCTCGACTGTATACACTAGTCTACTCTGGAGTATCGATGCCCTGTCTCGAAACTCCCACGACTAGGGACACTTTAAGGATATGCTTACAGACCCCAGCTCCCACGTATATGATCGCCATCATACTGCTGGTAGTCAAGCAAGAATCCTATGGGCTCTATCATCATGAAATAGTGAACTAAAGTATGTATACGATGATAAAGACAAACCAGATAGCATACTATCATCTTGAGCAAGACTGTCATATCGGTATAGGTCCTGCCTCAATCATTGCAATCACGTACCTGCGATCCAATAATTGACTTTGAGGGCACTATCTCCAACACGCGGTTTGGTCGTGAATGATAGTAGTCACAATTTACTTTGCCCTCTTTCTAAACCCTTTATTTTGTCTTTACTTATTACCTTCTGTACACCCTACTTAGGCTAATTGGTTTTCTTCATTCCCTACCTTTCGGCACCTTCCTATGGTTTGGAAGAAGACTATCCAATAAGCGTAATAGGTGTACTCTTCTAAACCAAGGAGCCCTCGCAACCTGAGAGAAGGTGATGATAAAAGACAACTGAATAAACCAATTCAATTTCTCCTGAACCTTGATCCATCCTCGAAGAAGTCCCTTCGAGTCCGTATATAACCATACGATGGATCTATCCAATGGAAGTGGATGTTCGTAGTGATACGAGGTGTTCTGAGAAATGCAAAGGGTAAAAGAAGGAGCGGCAATGACTTATGCTACTTAGACAATCCAAAAGCCAGTATTTTAAGAAGGTTCGGTCAACTTGGTCACTGAGTCATAGTCTAGGGTCGGTCAAAGGTCGCTGCCAAAGAGAGAGAGAAAAGAAACACTCTGCGTGCACTCTAACCTAGATCAGAATGGTTATCACTTTATCTAATCCGGAAACCTCCCACTGTACTGGCAAATTCTCCTCCAAATCTGTAAGAACAATCAATCGGGATCACCCGAAGAGTAATCCAACTCATCAGTGGGAATCGGGATCCAACTCTCATCGCATGATAACGTGAAGGTATCCATTCACGTTATCACACTCCAGAAGTTATGCGCATGCCTGGCAAGTTTCAGTTTCTTTAGAAACTCCCGATATGGATTTTTGCCCCGTGCTCTTATGACCTTGACGTTGGCCAAAATGCCATAAGTCATATGCCAAGTTCTAGCCATCATTATCTTGTCAATTTGAACCCATCCGCACTTGCCCCTGACGTTGGCCAAATGGCAGAATGACTGCCCCAAACTAACTCATCTATCTATGCAACAAAAGAATACCCAGCAGCTACCAAACACTATTCCTTGGCGTTGGTCAAAATACATAGCTTGAATACTACTGAATACCCAACTGAAATGACGGAGGGCTACGACTGGTTTTTGGCGAAAAAACCTTTAACGTAACGAACTTGATATCGCTGAAGGAACCTGATAGCTTTTTAGAAAATATAGTGGCGAAAACCTTTGCTAAAGAGGTCACCCCCGGTGAAGGGATCTCGGCTCTTTCCTCGTGGAATGAGGTGCAGGATATTCCAACTGAATACCGCGATGCAAAGCAACATGTAATCGACTATAGTGAAGTTATTACCCTGAAGCAAATTTCTGCTCAAGGGGTCACTCCCGGTGAAGGGATCTCGGCCCTTGCCTCGTCGAATGAGGTGCAGGATATTCCAACTGAATACCACTATGCAAAACAAAAGAAAACGTCTTTGTAATAACACTTTTTAAAAACTGTTCCAACAATGTCCAAACAGGTTTGTTTTCCTTTGCATTGATCAGAATCAATGCAGTCCCATCAATTAATCACACCAGAAAAGAACGAAAATAAAATGTACGTATATGCCATCCGCATTCGTCACTGGGTCCCATCATCACCCGTTAGGTTACTTAACTAACGACAGAGCAGGGACTGGACTAGTGCGGGTGTAAAACATATACAACATCTACTAGTATATATACCAATATACAATAATTGCTCCAGGCCTGATAATATGCAACATTACAGAAAAGTAATAAACATCACAGAACAATACAGATAATCTGGGATCCCCGGGTTTCACAGAGCCGCTGCTGAAACCCGACATTCCCCTGGTCGTGTGGATAGCCTGTGTAATGAAACTTAGACCACTACGGGTGCGGCAAGTTACCCGCCAAAACCTGAAGCGAGACAGCCCCCTACTGCAAAGTGATTGGACCACCATGCACTTTACGGAATCCGGTAACTTGAGCACCCCTCCTTGGGTCAACCTGTACCCCCTAAGAGTGCGGCGAATAGTCTGCCAATTCTAGAGTGAGGCCTTTTGCCTCTCAAAGCCATGAGATACGGACCCGTTGCCCTCCAGAACCCGGCTATCCGTGCACTCCGTCGTGGGGTAAACCTAGTACAGAAATGAAAAATATGTACAACGGGTACATCGACCTCAGCCCGGTCGTGCCCCAAAAGAATATTATACAAACAGGCAGTGACGGCAGTCCACATGTTGGACGCTCGCCCCGTAATATCAAATGTACAAATAAATCCAAACTGCACTACCATTGCACACTGCTATCCACCACAACAAATCCACAACATCACAGCACAACACAGAACATCAATGCGAATGTCACGTTCGCAAACCCGTCTAAAAGAGCTATAGCAATTAGACGCAATTTACCGCTCGAATGACATTCACGGTCGGAGATATAATGTAAGTACTGTAAACTAAGAAGTTTAAAATTTCGATCGACAAAACATCCCGAAGTGGGCCCCACGTACATCTGCAGTACACAAACAAAATCTGGGCCCAAACAAAATATTCCAGAATCCACAATTTTACATTAAAGACATTACTGTAGAAAATTGGTGCACTGTTGCTCTAAAGCAGCGGCGGAACCGCGACCAATACATGGCATGTGCGGCGGTTCCGCGGCGCTTTGGAGGCAACAGTTGACCAAATTTCTACAGTATTCTTAAAAAAGCCTGCTCGATTTTCTGAGATGCTCAAAATTATTTTTAGACCTGTTTAAAAATTCGACAGAAACTTTAGCCTGAAAGATGCGGTTTTGGAAATTTCGTTCGATCGTTGTTTTAAACATGTTAGAACAAGTTAGTAAAGGTTAATGGCGTGGCTCTGATACCATGTAAGTCTACGGTAGCGTCCCGGCCGTCATTCTGACGCAAAACGCGGGCGCTATCGCATACTATAACCCGGATCTTGCCATTAACGCTAAACTAACAAACTGTAAAGAGGTAGAAAGGCTATACCGATCGATCCGAGTCCTTCGGTCTTTAGCCATCATCCCACGCTCCTCGCGGCAACTCCGATCTCTCGTCTCCTCATCGAGGTGGCACCACGTCAACGGATCTTTAAACGGGCTCCCGCCTCTATACCGAGGCAACTCGGTCATCAAGTCTGCTAAAAGAGATGACCAAGATAAAGTAGAAAATGAGTAGAATACTTTGTCTGAAACATCCTAGGGTTCTCATCACATGAGAGGGTTAGGGTGGAGGTTGAAGAAGATGCTTAGGATTAGAAAATGGTGAACTCAAGAAACTCAAGTGAGCAAAAGAAAACTAAGCTCATAAACTTGTGTCTTTTTTTCTTCTCACTTGTGTATAGATATATAATGGTTGAGAAAGCAAAATATCTTATGAAAATATCCATACAAATATCTATACCCAAAACAAACCTCATTAATACTATCATGACTCACTTAGTGACTCATTAGCATGAGTCACTAAGGAACATGCTAGAAGAAATGAGTCACTAATATGAGTCACCCTTTCCAAAACTTAATAATCATTTAAACCAAAATGATTTATCTAAAAGAAATGCATTTTCTAAAATATTCTCGTAACGAATTACGAAAATACCCCTCACTTGTATATACATAGCTGTATCCGTATTCCGACTGAATACGAATACGAGAGACTAAAATATTCCGACTCCATATAATACTTGAATCTGGTTTAAACCAAAGCCCACCAGTATTATCTGGCCGAAATATGACACGTGCATAAATGCACGTGCAATTTCGAACCCTGCCATAAAACCATACGGCCTCTACAACGTTTCGCTCGAACTTGGGAAACTATCTGTGGGGGACTCTAAAGACTCGTCAGTACCCTGGCAGTGGGTTTAACCATAAGCACGTCAGCGGCATTAGCGGTGCGTAACGGCTGCCCATGGACTGACCGAAAGGGAAGCCTGATGAAAGAACTCATCCTGGAACCCTATCAGTGACAATATACATACAGTCTGGTCCGTTCGTCTATGAGCATCGCATATCGGGCTTAGGGGTCTGGTAACGTTTGACCCCCAATAGCGGTATAAGTCGTGTCGGAGTGTAGCCCTAAACACCCTGAGAAACTACTGGAATACTTGCCAGTAATTCTCACCTGCCTTGGCCAAGGACTAGGTGTAATGGCTCTCCTAGACACAGCACGATCTCACCCCCAATACCGGGAGAGACGAATCCCCTGCCGATCCGCTCACTTGCTTCCATGTAGCTCGGGACTGTACCAAAAAAAACCTGTTTGCACGACTCCTTTGAGCCGTGGTAGGGTAGAAATCAAAGCACAGTGGGAACTCACACGAGACAAATGACGATCTCAGGTCGATGGACTAACCTGTACACATGCTACCAGGGAACTGCTATCTGACGCTTGGTATAATACCAACTAGCAGGTTCCCGGCGAGTCCTGTCCGGTGTACTCATAACCCAATGAGCACCTGTATACATCTTAGGTGATTCAACCGACACCAGTGGCTTGTAAGACCGGCCACCGCCCCTCGTCGGGGTCTCGACTGTATACACTAGTCTATTCTGGAGTATCGATGCCCAGTCTCGAAACTCCTACGACTAGGGACCACTTTTAAGGATGTGCTTATAGACTACCCAACTCTCACGTATTTGATCGCCATCATACTGTTGGTAGTCAAGCAGGATCCTACGGACTCTATCAACGTGTAATAGTGAACAGTCGCCTAAAGCTATACACGATGATAAAGGCAAACCAGATAGCATACTATCATCTCGAGTAAGACTGTCCTACCGGTATAGGTCCTCCTTCAATCATTGCAATCACGTACCTGCGATCCAATAATTCACTTTGAGGGCACTATATCCAACAATACCCAGGACGTAGAGTGTACTGAGAAACAGTTCTCGGTAACTAATACACCCGAAGAAAATGCATCAACATGCTTATTCGTCGTTTGGGTGGCGTGAAAATCCGGATATTCTGCTATTTCTTGCTCGGACTTATAATAATTATAAGTTTGAGCGGAACCAACGTTCTCCTGCTCAGTATAACAAGCAGGTTCGGTCAATGCATCCATATTATTATCTTGATTAAGACCTGATATGGTCGCTACCTGGAGAGAGAGAAGAAAACACTTTAGCGTATGCTCTTGCAAGATTAGATTATTTTTTATCTTATCTAATCAAGATGGCTCCCATTGTTTTATCAAATCTTCCTTCAAACCCTAAAAGGTAAGACTAGCCGGGATTAATTACACTCTGCAAGTTTGCCAATCTTTCAGTCAGGCCAGTGTCGGTACTTTGAGGGAGGTTCCTCGTGCTTTTGCACGGACCTAATGAAAATAAATCTCATTTTCCTAAGGGCGTAACCCCGTTAACACCTTTCTAGACACCTACTTGATCGGCTAATTGTGATGTGTAAAACTCTCCCAGGAGTAACTCTTACTCGCAGTGGGTATTAGGATCCAACTATCTCATAAAAGATATGTAATCTCATTGCAAATTTCAACACTTGAAATTCCCAATAATATTTTGCCCCTAGCGTCCTATGACCTTGACGCAGGCCAACAAAACATAGTCCGCTAGTCAAGTTCAACCCGTACATTTCCTGATTGAATTAAACCCACCCGCACGGCCCTTGACGCAGGCCAACGAAGTCGCATGACTACCCTAATTAAATCTCATCTTATATTGCAGATAAGCACTAATTAGCTACCGCACACTACGCCTTGACGCATGCCAACAAACGTAGTATGAATACTAAGTAATACTTATCTGAAATGACGGAAGGCTACGACAGGTTTTTAGGAAAATATTTTGCGTAATGAACTTGATATCGTTGTAGAAACAAGTGATTTTGAAAAGAAGTGTTTTTGAGGCTTTTTCTAGTTTCGCTAAAGAGGTCACTTCCGGTTTAGGGATCTCGGTTCTTTCTTTATAGAATAAGGTGTTGGATATTCTACAAGGAATACCGCTATGCAAAGCAAGAACTAAAAAAGCAATCAAAAAACAAAACCGAGTGGGTTGTAGCATCTGCTAGCTTTTGCTAAAGAGGTCACTCCTGGTGAAGGGATCTCGGCTCTTTCCTCATCGAATGAGGTGCTGGATATTCTACAAGGAATACCGCTATGCAAAGCAAAAACTAGAGCTACTCTTTTTGAAAATTTGATTCTACAACATCTTTTAGGTTTCTTTTCTTTCATTAATCTCATTAATGAAGTCCCATCATTTATACTTCCTAAGCATCACAGAAGAAACGAAAATACAACGTACGCGTATGCCATCCGCATTCGCCACGGTGTCCCGTTATGCACCATTAAGTTACTTAACTAACGGCATAGAGGGGCGGGACTAGCGCGGGTGCAAAACATAAGCAGCGTTTATTACATATCATATACATCATAATAAAGTATTCGTCTCAAGCATATAAAGTGATCACATCACAGAATATCAGCAGCAGAAGTCCACATATGAAATATCAGATATACTAGGATGTTCGTGTTTTATATCAAGCCTGTAAAAAACACGGATTCCACGGTCGCGATGAATAGCTAAACCCACATTCCTAGACCCCTACGAGAGCGGTAAGCAACCCTACGAATTCTAGAGTTAGGAGACCCGGACTCGACTCCTCGAGATGGTCTCCCACTGGACTCTAGAACCCGGTTACTTGTGCTCCCCACCTTGGGTCTATCCTAATGCGGAAAAGTAAAAAATATACCACAATGGTGACATCATCCTCGACCCGGAAGTGCCCCAATAAAAGAATATTGCATACAAGCTTTTACATTAATGAAAATGAAAAAAACTCTCTTCTCACGCAAAACCCCCCGGCTATTCAAAACACGACGATCCAATATAACATATCACAGCAACACATAATATCACATGTCATCAACGTAAGTAAATATGCCTATCCCAATTGTCGTTGACATATAGCAACGAAACCGGCGATACACTACATATTATACTTACGGTCGTAGAAAAGAAAATGTCAAACTACAACATTTGGAATCCACAATCACCTTAGACATCATAAACCCGTAATATCACATACTTCGGATTTCATGCCTAACAATATGAATTCCAAACATTGTATCTCATTTCACAGATAGCTAGACGATATTAAACATTTCGATCGAATCAACAAACACCCACAATTTCCCAAAGAGCTTAACACTTGAGCACAGTTTAAAAATACTCAAAACATGCCACAGTACCTATGGACCAACAGTAGAAAGGCCAACCCTTGCCTCACCTATGGCGCCGCGGAACTACCACAAACCCTAGGGTTTAGCGGTGGTTCTGACGGTCATAGAATCAAGTTAAGATTTCGTTCTTCTAGAGGGTCCATCGAATTACTTGCATGATTTTTGAATGTTTTAAACTTGGAAAAAATCCAACTTTTGAAAAATTTCCAGCGAGGGAGAAAATGGGTTATTGATATTCGTTCGAACTTTTTAACGTCATCTAAGAAACCCGAAACAATGTTAGCATTACGACTACAAAACACTCCGAATTGCCTTTACAGAAAGATAACATCACAAGCAATTTCAGTAAAAACAAGCAACACCTGAAACATCAAAACCCAGAGACCAGAACACCGAACGAAAACGGACCAAAGAAAACAACTTGGGGCCAGCCGGGCCAGAATTTTAAGGCATCTCGCCTGGTCAAATCTGGCCAATTGGGTTCGTGTTTGTCCAGTGCTCATGTTACATCTCATATAACATTTTGTAGTTGCTTAAAAAAATGTAGACAACTTAAAAATTTCGACAGAAACTAGGTTATTATTTCGGGTGTTTCGGAGTTGTTTCGGTTTCGTAATTCTATAAATATCGTCTAATTCTCTAGCTTGGCTCTGATACCACTGTAGGAATGCCTAGCACGACAACGAGGTTTCGAGAGGCAACGTCCATGCCATTTTCAAAAATTTGCCATGCTAAACAACCCTAACCCTAGAATCTTAACTAGAAAATTAGAGAATACAACATGTAAACAACTTTACATCTAAGTGAATATGGAATACAACCTTTGTAGACCGGTCCTTCACTTCAATAACTCCGTGTAGTAGTCCCTTCGCTCCAAGTAGTGATCTTCCGGACTCTAGAATGGCTCCACAAGATGAAAGGAACAAGCTTGCATGAAATTTTCGAGGCCGAAGATGATCTACGTCGAGGAGACACCAACCCAAGCTACCTCTTCACTAATTAGGGATTAATGAAACTAACACTCTAAACTAAATGGCTAATCTAGTAGAGAATGATGAAGTAGGATTTTTGCTCACTTTAGAATTAATTTTCTCACTAATTTTCTTCACCTCTCCAAAACCTAGAGAGCTCACCCTTTATGAAGAAGAAGATGAAGAGAATAATGTTGTGAATGAATCATGAGAGAGATTGCAACCATGGGTGAGAAATATCTCATATAACTCATGTAGAGACATAATCATGGTTTTAGATAATGGATAGGTTAACAAAATATCTAAGGTAAAACAAAATTAGTGAACTAATTCAATGGTTCCACAAGCTTCTACAAGTTTCAACCATGTGCTTAATTTCCAACTAATTATTTGATTTACATTAAATAAATAAACCACTCATTATCATAAGCATGGTGTAAATCTCATACAACCCATGTAGCATGTGGCATCATGCATGACACAAAAAGAAACACAATTAATATATCTCACATATATATTAAATGCATAAGTGAGAAAAGAAATGCTTAAGTGAGCTAATATTAGTTAATGTAAATTAGTATATCAAATATAAAATTTTACATTAAATTATTAAATCAACACTTGATTTAATAATCCGGCTATATCACATATAACCGACTAATATCTTATGTATCAACTTATCGAATCAACACTTGATCCGATAACCCGGCTATATCACATATAACCGTCCGATATCACATATCGCGAGAATAGAATATGGTATCAAATACACGCATTTAATCTCGGTCCCGCATATATCACATATGTGCTCCTACTTCGTTTTGCCTGAGCCAGTAAACCTCTGTGTAAGACTTTAAAGACTCGCCAATACGCCGACAATAGGTGATGATCATATCAGTCACCCACAAGCCGTCAGTGGTACTAGTTGGACGTAACGGCTACCCGGGTATTGAGCGATCAGAAGATCAACAAGCAAGCCTGCTCATACTCCTGTAAAGCCTGTCAGTAACACCACCGTACAGTCCGGTCTCTTCGAATGATATGTCGCATATCCAGTCTAGGGGTGGTAAACGTTAGACCCCAGTAACCGATAAGTTATGCCGATGTGAGGCTCATAACGGGTCGAGAAACTACTGATAACACTTACCAGTAAATCTCCGTATCAGCCCTAGCCAGGGACTTCCTGTTATGGCCAATCGAGCACCGCGCAACATCATCCCCAAATACCGAGAGAGACGAATCCCCTCCTATCGCTCATTGGCTCTATGTGACTCGGGACTATACCCAAGAGCCACCGTTTTGCACGTTCACTTTAATGTGGTAAGGTGGAAATCAAGGCACAGTGGGAATCACACAAGACTCTATGACGATCTCGGGTCTACAGACTAACATGTACCAGTGTCACCAGAGAACTGCTATCTGGCGATAGGTATAATACCAACTAGGAGTTCTCGGTGAGTCCTTTTAAGTGTACCCAGTCTCCACTGAGCACCCGTATACCATCTTTGATTTCAAACACCAATTGATGTGGGATCATCCATCGCCCATCATATGGGTCAAGAAGCGTATACGCTAGTCTACTCTGGAATATCGATGCCCTGTCTCGATACACACTCGACTAGGAACAATTAAAGGATGTACTTATGGACTACCCTGGCCCTACTAGTATGATCTCCATCATAGTCCTGGTATTCAAGTACACATCCTAAGGGCTTTATCAACATGTGAGAGCAAGGCAGTATCATAATACAAGTCTACATGTTAAGACAAAGAGCAACCGGATAGCATACTATCATGTCGAGCAAGAAAGTTCTCTCTATATATGTCCAAGCATCCACTATAATTTACATCATATGTACAATAATGACCTCTAGGGCATACATATAATTAACAGGTACATGCCGGATCTGAAGAAGAAACTCATTTCTATGGATGCTCTGGATTCGCTTGGTTGCAAGACCATGATCGAGGGTGGTACTATGAAGATTCTTTGAGAATCCATGGTCTTCATGAAAGAAAGGAAGGCCGGTAACTTATATTTGCTTTAAGGGCACACTATCACGGGTAAGTCCGCATTTGCATCTTCTGATAAAGACCTAGATTCGTCGTAATTATGACATCTGCGACTTGACTACATGAGTGAACGAAATCTAGAGATGCTCCACAAAAGACATTTGATTGGAGGTGTAAATTTTGAAAAGCTAGACTTCTATGAAGAGTGTGTGATGGGAAAGCAACATAGGGCGAAGTTCGGCATAGGCGTGCATGATACCAAAGGTATCTTGGATTATATTCATACCAATGTGTAGAGACCAGCGCTGATTCCTTCTCATGGAGGAGCCAAATACGTTGTTTCTTTCATCAATAACTTCTCAAAGATGTTTTGGATATATTAAACGAAGGCAAAATCTGAAGTATTTAAGAAGTTCAAGTTTTGGAAAATTATAGTTGAAAGGCAGAAAGTCTGTGAAGGTCGTAAGGTTCGATAATGGCAGTGAGTACACCTCTGATGAATTCAAGAGGTTCTTCAAATCTGAGGTTATTTTACGCCACTACACCATACCCGGAGATCCACAATCAAATGATGTTGCAGAGTGCATGAATTGGACGCTGTTGGAAAAGACGCAATAGTTACAGATTACCGCTGGACTTCTAAAAGAGTTTTATGTTGAGGCCCTAACTACCATCTCTTACCTCATCAATAGGTTACCATCATCGACGATAGCTTTGAAGACTCCCGAGAAAGTATATACAGGAAAAGCTGCTGGCTACTCGATACTCCGAGTGTTTGGGTGCCTAGCTTACGTTCACGAGAATAACAGTAAGATTGATCCAAGAGCAAAAAGTTCATCTTCCTTTGTTATGGATATAGAGTACAGGGTTACAGGTTATGGTGTCCTGAAACCAGTAAAGTCGTGATCAGCAGGTACACGACCTTCGATGAATCTGCGATACTCAACAAGTAGGTTCAAAGTAAAGATGGTGAGAGGACAACGAAATCACCTGATCAGGTGGTGACAAAGGTTCCAATCCAGGGTGTTAGAGATGAGGTACCGAGAACATAGACTCAGGAGGAGCCGGTTCAGTAGGTGGAGCTAGGGCCTTCAACAGTTCAGCAAATGCTGGAAAGACCACAGCGAGACAAGCATCCACCGAAATGGTATAGAGATTGGTCGATTTATGGTTTTGAAGACATGACAGCATATGCATTAACTATTGAAAATGAAGAACTACTCTCTTACAAAGAGGCTACCAAGTCACGAGACTTTGCAAAATGGAGACTCGCTATGAAGGAGGAGATGGAATCTCTTCAAAGGAACGGTACATGGGATCTAGTACCGTGGCCAAAAGGCAAACGCGCCATAGGATGCAAGTGGATCTTCAAGCTAAAGGAAGGTTCTTCAGAAGAGGACGGTATCCAATACAAGACAAGACTTGTGGCTAAGGGGTACGCTAAAAAAGAAAGAGTAGACTTTAATAAGATTTTCTCCCAAGTGGTATGTCACGCCCCGCTTCCCAAAATACGTCAATTCGTAACATGAAAAAGCAAACTATACTACCTATGGTAATGAAATATCCTTCCATAGTCACATTACGGCTATCAATCAGTAATCAAGAATAGTATTATAACTATTTATCTCTAAATATGTCTAAATAACCACAAACGATAATAGAAAACGATAGCAGAAACAGTAAAGATCCAAGAAAATAAAAGAATACCTAAATCATAAATAAGAACTATATCAGTAGAATGATCCTCACTGATCGGCGATCCTGTCAAAGTACTTACGATTATCATGTGCTAAAGTCAAGTATCTGGGCCATACAAAACTCAGACGTCAGTGCGTCATAAATATCATAATAATAATAATAATAATAATAATAATAATAATAATAAACTGAGCAATGTACTATATAGGGTGTCATGTGCAAATTGAGGTATGAGTATAAACAAACAAATTATAGGTGATATAACAGTAGGTTATAAATATGTCATGCGTATCCTAAAATCTGTGTTTCTAGGTTTACTATATTATAGGTATTTGAAACCATTTAATGTAATTATTATCGTAATTCAACAGTATATATCACGTTCATTCCCCACAGGACCATGGTACAATATACCCCGTTCATTCCCCACGGGGCCACGGTACAATAAACAATGGTTATTCCGTACACTCCCAGAATCATAGAAACAATAATATCCTCTTGAGTTATGTTTCGGTTATATTCATGATTTTCCTTTTTTCTCCAGGTTTCATGTTCAAGTAAGGTATCAATAGAATGTCTACCTAATACCAATACCAGGACAATCATGTGTAGATCTTGTCTAGCAAGACAACAATTCAGGTCAATCAGTATAACAATTCAATATTATTGGCATCGGTAGCTATTATAGGTAACAGGTAACAAAATGGCAAGTTAGAAGCATGTCAGGGATAGTGTACTAAAATAGGTGAAGTGTTTATATCACAATAATATTACACAACAAGACATGATGAATAGCAGGAATATAGTTGTAACAGTTATCTAGATATGATACATGATGTGACGAAAATAATGTATCAACTATTACTTGTGCAATAGGTTAGTATGACTGTATTTTAAATATTGTTATCAAGATTATCAAGTATTATTATATAAACTAAACTATATTAATTGGACTTACCTATTACAAATTAACTTATCCTTATTAGTAAAACTTATTATTGTTAATCTAATTAATGGTATTAAATAACGGCATTGATCAAATGAGTGAATAGTACTGTTAAACAGATCATATAAATTTTCTGGTAATGAGATTAGCGTGTTGAATATTTATTGCCAAGTAGTCATGAAGTCGCGAATGTGATCCTATCAACTGTTACAAGTTATTATATTATTTTAACCGTAGTAAAAATAATCTTTTTTTACGATAATTAGATATTGTCTATATAAAATATTATTAATTAAACTTATTATTATTAGAGAATTCATATGAACTAAGTACAAACCTAAACATCAAAATATGTGAATTATAATTTTCTTATTTAAACTACCTAATATGATCGCTACTATTCCCTGAACTATATTTTCATAATAATTAATTTGTTATTCACAGTAACCATAATGTATAATATATATGAAATTTTCATATGTATAATATATAATTACTAATTTGTACACCATACAAGAGATATAGTAATTATAAAATATTACGATACGTAATCGTCCTCGTAACGAGCATGTATAAGTAAGTATCGAATACTTACCTCGGAGACGGATAAAATACGACGATACGATATAAAAATCTAAGCGTTGATGCTCAGCTCAACGGAAGGAGTTGGGGCGTGGTGAATCGGAGAAGGGAGAGGGAGAAAGAAAGAGAGAAAGAGAGAGTTTTTAATTTAAATAGAAAAATATAAATATACTATATTTATAGTGTGTGTGTGTGGAGGGGGGGTTATAAAACATATTACAAACTCCAAACCGCCTCCACTAAATCTCTAGACACTAGAAATTATCTACACATACATAGCCCATTTAACCCATAAATCTAATGGTTTAGAAAAAATATATTCTAATCTAACAATATCTTAGGATATTTAAGATTTACCTGCAATAGAAAATTTTCAATATAATATCATAAGATATTTAAATAGGATAAATATACTAACAATTAATATATGAAAATATCCCTAATGTATTGCTACCAGAAAATATATACATATAATTTAAATATTATATATCTGTTATTGATGTAGATTTACTCTACGGATATCAATAAAAGATACTCTAGCACCATAACGGATTTCACGTAAGCGGGTCAGGTCAGATAACTACATCTATCATTCGAACCAATCACAACCCAAATAATAAATAAACAAAATTAAAAAAATACTGATTAATATCATATGATCATGCTAGGGTGTTACACTATACCCAACTACAAAAAAAATTCGTCCTCAAAATTCACGAAAAAGAAAAGGCAAGAACAATGAAAATACGGATCTAAGAAAAAAGGTGTGGAAACTTTTGTCAAATTTCGTCTTCACATTCCTAAGTAAATTCTCCATGCGAACGATTTCCCCACGAAACAAGCACTAGAGGGATCACCCTATTCTTGAGAACCTTTTTCTCGTCGATCCACAATCGCTATCAGTTGTTCTTCATAAGTAAAATATTCCCTCACTGTCAATTCTGAATGGTCTAGAACATGCGTCTCATCTCGAATATATTTGCGAAGTTGAGATACATGAAACACATCATGAACACCCGCCAAGGATGGTGGTAAAACTAATTGATATGCTACTAATCCAATACGCTCAATGATATCGAAAGGCCCCACGAATCGATAACTAAGCCTGCCTTGACAACCAAACCGGATTACTTCTTTTGTCGGTGATATCTTCAAGAACACATGATCACCAACAGCAAACTCTAATGGTCATCTTCCAGTATCAGCCCAACTTTTCAGTGGATCTTGTGCCACCTTCATAGGATCATGAATCAAGTTAACTTTCTCTACAGTTTGAACAATCAGTTCTGGTCCCACCAATCTTCTTTCTCAAACATCATCCCAACATACTGGTGAGCGACACTTACGACCAAACAACGCTTCGAATGGAACCATCTGTATAGTCACCTGAAAATTGTTATTGTATGAGAACTCCACTAAATGTATGTGATCCTCCCACAAACTCTTGAAGTCTAACATGAAAGCTCTCAACATATCTTCAAGAGTTTGTATTTCTCTCTCGAACTGTCCATCTGTCTGAGGATGATAGAATGTACTAAATTTTAAGCGAATTCCCAAACTTTCTTGTAGACTCCTCCAAAAATGTGATGCGAACCGGATCACCATCAGAAACAATACTCACTGGTACTCCATGCAATCTCACAATCTGCTGCATGTATCTCTCTGCTGAAGCCTCCATCGACTAACCAACTCGAAATGATATAAAATGAGCTGTCTTGGTTAGTCGATCGACAATCACCCAAACTTTGTTATTGCCCTTTGGACTCCGTGGTGAGGCTGTCACGAAATCCATGGTTATATGTTCCCACTTCCATTAAGAAATTGGAAGTGCATCCAACAAACCAGCTACCCTTTGATGTTCAGCATTGACTTTCTGACACACCAAGCACCTCGACACGTAATGAGCGATCTCTTTTTTCATGCCTTTCCACCAAAAGTGTTGTTGCAAATCTTTCTATATATTCGTTGTAACGACCATGTTTCCTAATACCTAATAAAATATATTTTATTTAAATTTCTACTATCAAATAATTATTTACGTGTTTCTTTTATAGAAGAATAATTTTTAAAGAAATGTTAATAATTTTCAAAGCATTAAATATGATTAAAGGAAATTTCTAAAATCTATTTATTGTTTTTATAGGCTTAAAATGTTTTAGTAAGATTTTATAACGCCTTAAAATAATCTACATATTTTTATTAATTCGTAATTAAAAATATTTTAAAGGATAAACTAGATATTATATAATTTTAATAACTACCTAAAACCATAGGAATGGTTATATTACTTAGTTTTAGCCCAAAATTATTTTTATACTAAAGATAGCAATAAAATATATTTTCTGAATTTTTTTCCATAATTTTCCCGTATTTTTAACTATTTTTAACAATTTTTTAAAACCAAATTCGATTTTTAAAATAATAAACAGAATATTATTTTATTTATATAAAAAATATATATTTAAAACCCCTTTAACCTGGACCGTTGGATGCTCGATCCAACGGCCCAGAACCCACCGCCGATGCCCACGTGGTGGGGACCACGCGAAAACGCGTGATCCCCCACGCGTGACACGTGGCGCGTGGGCCTGGCGGCGACGACGCGATCTCAGCCGTTGGATCTTGATCCAACGGCTGAGGTGAAGAGGCGGTGGGCGCAATCATCGACTAATGATTCGTAATCATTGGCAGCACGGATTTTTATGGGGTTTTAACTGAATTCTTGGATTTTATGGTTGGTGAAAAAACGCTATAAATAGGCACTTCAAACACTGATTTCTCACACCTCAGAACTCCAAAAATTCTGAAAAAAATACCAGCGCCTTCATATCGACGACGTCGACGCTACGGCTCCACCCAATCACCGAGGAAAAATTGGGGTGCGAAGCTATTAAGGATTTTGTACAAGCCTACGCTTTCAACCCATCGGCATCCAACTCAAACAAAAGGTAGGATCCGCCTCTCTCCCCTTTTTCTGTCACCTTCTTCTTTCTCAATAACCTAGTTCCAACTTATAATCATCAACCCCTATTTAAAATGTTATTATAATATTCGTGCATGCCTATTCCTTGTGCCCTCAATAATGATAATGTTAACCCATGTTTTAAAACGGTGTTTAATTTCCTCTGTACACAAAAATATATTGCACTCTCATACTACCTAGAATCTGATATGCTTAATGTCATAACCCATAAATTGTCATTTCACCTCTGATATACCCACACTTTCCCATGCTATCAAAATGATCTCGAAATAGGTTACTTCCACAAAATACCCTCGTTTAATTAAAATGTTATATTTGTTTAAAATATCCATAAGAGATAAAATATGTGAAATAAATATTTTAGATACGACATACATATATTTTACTTACACTTTTTCATCAACTACTAAAATATTGTTAAACCCCCTTCAACCTTTTTAAAGAAGAAAATACTAAATTTAAATAACGGCTTATGGTTTTTCCAAAACGAACGTATTTTCTAAAACGTTACCCCGAATCTAAAACACTATAGTTTCATAAAATTATTAATTTCTTTTAAATACCTCGACCTTTATTGAAGGGCCATTTTCCACAAGGATCATAATCCGTATAACGATATCTTTTCAAAAGAAATATCTAGTATCTTATTAAAAGGAAATTTTCAAATAAACACCAATCCAGATTAGGACAAAGAAAAGGTTGTAGGCATCGGTCGTTTATCTAAACCAGAGTTTGTGGTGCCTACGCTAGACAAGTGGGAAAGGTAATTTTAAAAGGCCCGTCTCACGGTGATTTATGAGCGGATCCCTCATTTCCTTACTTGTGCTTACCTGGCCACAATTGGCGGTGAAGAGGCGATTTGAGGATCTCACAACTTGCCCTTTGGAACAGTTAGGAGCAGTCTAGTTTTTCAAATAAAAATCTCTAGCAACTTGTCCTTATAAAAAATCTCTTGCAAAATATTTTCAAATAAACACCACAACCTTTTATCGAAAGGATATTTTCCATAAAACATTATGTTTTTCCAAAATGATAAATATTCCAAACCTCATAGTTTTTCTTAGAAGAAATAAAAGATAATTAAACACTATTATTCTTTTTACTAAGCATTCCCTAAGATGACACGAAGTACTTTACGAACTTTAGATAATAAAACGAGTGGTTGTGGAAGGCCGTATTAAACGAGATCAATACTTTCTAAATTTCCAGTTTATGACATGCCTGACATATACAAAACATGGTACGGTTAGGGTTAGAATGCGCGGACCTAGGTATGGAATACTTAATATGAAGATCCCAATATTCCGGGTGAACAGTCCAAAATGTGGACGACTACACAAATATGAATATCTTGATATTCCGGGTGAACAGTCCAAAATATGGATGACTATACAATGTGGAAATTCCATGCCTAGAGGTATACGTACTAACTCTAATTCGTCCAAACCTTTATACTGAACCATGGGGATGGGTAGTTTGATTAGGCAAGGAGATTCGGAACTCGAATTCCCCTACTACTCGATCATGATCCCGGGAAGTGAAACGGTACATTTCACTTCCCCTGTTGTTGTTCCGTGGCCACAACGGAATAATCGCGAGTATCCGGACCCTTGTTTAACAAACTAAAACGTTTACAATACCTATTGCTACTCAACACTAAACCCACATCATATGCTATACCTACCTGTTATCTTATTTACCTTTCTTTCTGAGACATGAGTTATTCAGTATCTTGGATGTAGATATTTTACCAGTTTAGACTTGTTGTTTATTATGGAACTGAAATGTGGTAATACCTGTGCACTTGAGTGATATTCACGCTAGACAAAGCTCCATCGTAGTCATGGGACACCTTTCGGAGATGTTCACGCTACCATATTGATTGCCATTCCAGGCATGAGCACCAGCTCATACTGCTTCCAGCTAGTCATGGGATACCTCAAGGATACGAGTATGTTCACCCGTTAATTCCATCCATACACACCTTGTTTAATCTGATCTAACTCTTAGACTGAATATCCGTTTGACTTGACTTGAACCATTACCAAATATATACCTCACACAATCTACTCATATTCATATATAGCTCTATCAACATATCTAATTTGAATATAATCTCATACCTTTATAAACATGTACATCATATTCATTATATACACATGTTCGTTTCTATACCTTTACTTTCTTATGAGGTAATCCTACCCGAGTATAACTCGCTGACGGACCTTCCTTTTCATCCTCTATCTTTGGAATGTCTGTCAGATAAGAATGAGTATTATGGCGAGGATCAAGGTGTGAAGCCAACTTATGAAGATTATGCAGACTGGACGATGGAAGATTAGCTAGATTTAATTTTTGTTGTTTGCCCACATGTTTAGGGCTTTTTTTTCTTCTTGATGTAATTAAACTACTTAGTTTATTTTACTCTTTCTTTTGGGATGTAATAAAGTTTGGTTAATGGAAATAAATGCCTTTCGCTTTTATTATTTTTGTTTTGGTACACATCCTGCATGTTAAATATCCATACGCTTAACATAACTGTATTGAATAGACCACCTTCAATACAGTTAGGTTGCGGACCATGTCATGTCATCCTTGTCCTTCTTTTTGGGAAGCGGGGCATGACATTCGTACTTCCTGGTTGTACCGAATATGCGGAACTATAAGCCTCCTTCATGACTTCTGTACGAACTTCTCCTTTATGCACACACAAACGACTTCCATACCTCAAAAAAACCATCTTCGTGAATTAATAAATCCGCTCGAATCCCTGCCTCTACTTGTCCTCGAAATTTTTGCAATTTAGGATCGTGCAACCGCACTGCCTTAATACTATCAATCAACGATGATTGTACTTGCAACTGCATCAACTGTTCCAAAAAAAATTGTACTACGAGCTCCAACTCGAATCTCTGAAAGTCCGTTATAATCTCCTCCTGTGAAGTCAACATCTGTATAGCTGGCAACCGACTTAAAGAATCCGATACTACATTAACTTCCCCGGATGGTAGTTTAGATCAAGATCATAGTCGACCATCAGTTACAACCATCAACGTGGCCTTATGTTGAGCTCTTTCTGTGTGAACACATACTTTAAGCTCTTATGATCAGTAAACACCTTAACCTTCTCGCCTAATAAGTAGTCTCTCTAAATCTTTAGTGCAAAGATAACTGCTGCTAGTTCCAAGTCATGAGTTGAGTAGTTCTTCTCATGAGTCTTCAACTGCTTCAACGCATAAGCTACAACCTTTCTATGATGCATCAAAACACATCTCAAGCCTTTTCCAGATGCGTCGCTGTAAATAACTAATCCTCTGAAACCATATGCCACTGTTAAAATAGGAGCGGTTGTCAACATTTGCTTTAGCGCATAAAAAACTAACGCAAACTTCTTGGACCAAACAAACGGTATATCCTTTCATGTTAGCTTGGTTAAGGGTTCTACTGTTCAAGCGAAGTTCTCCAAAAACCTTCTATAATATCCCGCAAGCCTAAGGAAACTTCTAATCTCCCCTACATTATTTAAAATCGGCCAATCGTGAACAGGTGCAATCTTTTCGGGGTCAACTGTAATTCCATCTCCGGATACAATATGACCCAAGAACTTCACTTCTTCGAGCTAAAACTCGCACTTTCTCATCTTAGCATATAATTTTTCTTTTCTCAACGTCTGCAGTGCGATTCTTAAGTGTTCTTCATGGTCTTGTTTGGTCCTCGAATAGACCAGAATATCATCAATGAATACCACCACAAACTGATCTAGAAATAGTGAAAAGATCTGGTTTATCAAATCCATAAATATCACCGGTGCATTGGTAACTCCAAATGGCATAACTAAATACTCGTAATGCCCATATCGAGTTCGGAACGCTGGCTTGCAAATGTCTTTTGCTTTCACCCGAACTTGGTGATACCCTGATCGCAAATCCAACTTCGAGAATATTCTCACGCCACTGAGTTGATCGAATAATTTGCCTATGCGAGGAATTAGATACTTATTCTTGATGGTCACCCGATTTAACTATCGATAGTCGATGCACATTCTCCGCGTGCCATCTTTCTTCTTGACCAAAAGAACTGGAGCTCTCCAAGGTGAACCGCTGCAGCGAATCCAACACTTCTCTAATAATTCAAAAACTTGTCTTTTTATCTCTCCCAGTTCTATCGGTGCAATCGGATAATAAGCCTTCGAGATTGGCGCTGCTCCAGGAATAAGATCAATTGCGAACTCCACATCTCGTTTTGGTGGTAAATCCGAGATGTTCTTGAACACATTCATGAAATCCCGAACTACGATCAGCACTTCATCTGCAACTTGTTCATGAACTTCCCCTTTCAGCACACACAAATAGTTTCCCTCATCACAAATTTACAAGTCTGTTCTAAAACTTGTGGGTTATCAGACTACTACAATTCCGCTGCGCTGCTCTGATAAATTGAGGCGGGACTATCAGAAATTCTTCAATGAAACATCTTATACATGATCGGCCTTGAAGTGGTCTGTACCAACTCCCGCTGGGGTCAAACTTGAACTACTGCAATCATCATATGCTCCGTGTTTCTCCTTATTCTTCGAAACGCTGACGGATTGGTCACTACGGGACAAGGGGAAAAAATATAACACGATTGTTGAATTCAAGTTCGCGATAAGAAATAAATTCGTAAGCAATGAAACCGAGAGAAAAACAAAGTAGTAAAACGAACATAAGTCAATAAAAATGAATCGAAATAGGACTCCATGTTACCTAAATATAGTACCGCATTATAACCATACCGCTGTACATAGTTACAATCATATAACTCTATTCAAGTTATTCAAATCCTACTATCAGAACCGAAAGATTAAGAAGGGAGAATGTAAAAACTCTGAAATCTTAGTACAGAAATTCTTCTGTTAAAATACAGAATAGAGTTTCACAGCTTGAGTACAAGTTATAAGTTAATTTTGTTTAAGAACAGCAAGAAACAACTTGTAGCTCATTGGTAAAGCCTTGCACTACAGTGACGTAGCCCTGTGTTCGAATCTTGTTCAGTTGATAAAACTACACATTTGTTATTACAGTTTTCCTACTATTCTATATTAAAAAAGGTCTTTATTATAATATATCATACATATGAGGGTTTTTCTGTAAAAATACTATTTTCCATGTGTTGATATATTATAATTAGCATTTGGTAGGAAAATGTATGCAAATAATATCATTGACCAAATCCTAGTAGAACAAAGTCTACTAAATATTATTTAAGTTGTTGTGCAGAATTTTTCCAAGTTGTGCAGAATTTTTCAAGACTAAAATCAAGGAAATCAAGTTGTTGAAGAAAACTTGCCTAATTAAGAAAGCAAGACTTGGAGACCAAGTCTGGCAGCAACCACGAGAAGATTTTCATGTTACGAAGGTTCCAAGGATCGCCAAATGTCATGAAGACAGAGCCCCAAGAAAATGATGAACGGCCGAGATCATATGGCCGCGGATCCGCGGCCATACCCCCCTTGGGCCGTGGATCCGCGGCATGATAGAAGAGATAGAGGCTGTGCTTTTTGGGGGTGAATCTCTACTGTTATCTTCCTAATTTGGAAGCTAATTTTCTGGCTTTGGGACTATAAATATGGACCGAGAGCCTCTTGGAAAAATCATCAAGCCGACGAGATCATGAAGTCCAAGACGGCTCACGCATCCAGGCTGATCATCAACTGTTCGTCTACCTCCTTGGAAGAGATCGATAAGCAAACTAGTCTTTGTAATCATTTTCTAAGGAATCAAAGTGTAATGAATATTGTTGATTAATAAAGGTAGCTTTCTTTTTCTTATTCTATTTCTTCGTAACTTAATTATGCAATTTCTCTCCATCTCTTTTTCTCCCAACATGCACGAGTAATTCTCCGCTTGTTAGGGTTCGTAGGATTAGGGTAGGCTAATGGATGATGAACATCTCTAAACTCTTTTTAAGTCCTATAAAGTTTATAAACTTTACCAAAAGAATCATTAACATCCTAATCGGGCACGCTACCAATTCATTGTTAGCCTCGACCGCGATTAGAGATTAGATTAATGATTGTTTTGGTAAAGGCTAGATATGAACGGAGTTCCGTGTTGAGATAGGGGTTAAGAGTGAGATTCCTTTTCCCTCCAGAAACCCTAATCTACACGCATCACTGTCGTTCTAGTTTTAAATCTATTAAAGGATAGAAAGAGTAATTTTTAATTAATCATCCATAACTACTAAATCCTAATGAACCCTACAAGCCCTCTTCTTATATAAACTTACCTCCGTAGTTAATCTAGATCTATATTTTGCATTAGTGTTTAAACGTAGATCTAGATCCTACAACCATTCTTCAATATTATTTATTCCTCCTCTCTCTTTCAACACATCTAAAGTAAGATTAAAATATTCAACGTTTCCCTGAGGACGACCCGTACTCACCTCGGTCTAGCTACACGCGACACCGTTCTGATTGCGGTTAACTACTAAAACACTCTTTCGAACCAATCAAATGGCGCCGTTGCCGGGGATACGTGCGTAATTTTTTATTCTTACTATTTGTGTTGAATTCTTATACGATCAATATCATAATTAACACAAAACTGCAAATTGCATATTTAACGTTTTGTGCGTGAATTTTGCAAGGAGATCTGGAGTCACAGAATTAAGGAAAACAGGAGACAGAGACATTCTTAGAGATCCAGAGGAGCACAGAAGGGCACAGAAAAAATTTCATCAACAGATCCTTCTCTCCTGCGGCGGAACCGCGGCAATGGAGAGCATCTGCGGCTGAAGCGCGGCGAAATTGGTGGATCTAGGGTTCACACTTCTCTGGTATCTTTCTCAACTCCTTCTCTCTCCTCTCAAATCCAATAAAATCTATTTTCTGCAGGATTCTTTGCAAAAAAAAAAAAATCGCCGCTCAAAAATCTTTTTACAAAAGTTTTGTGATTGGTTTTGTTTTGCATATTTTAATACGGACTTTAAGGGGTAAAGACCAAATCCAGATTAGGTGGGGATTTCATCACCCTTTCTAAGGCCCACAAATCACAAACCGAGCATCCACATCAACCCTACATTAATTTAAAAAATATCTAGACCTGACTCTAAGGAATGTCGCGCTCATTAAGGACAGAGGAAGGTCGTGGGTAATCTATCGCTTATCCGCATTACTTTTATGGTGCCTGGGCAAGTGTGTCTAAGGCAAGTGGTTTACTTAATTAGGCCCGCTATTTTCGGTGATTCGTATAGCGGATACCTCCCACTTACCTGGCCACAAGAGTAGTAAAGAGGTGGTAGAGGATTGATCCTACGGCTTGTCCTTTGGAAGTCTAGGAGTAGTCTAGAGACTGGACCTAGGTAACCGTAGTTCTAGGGTTGTTTGTGCATTGTAGAGTGATTTGTCTTGAGTCCCACTTTTTACAAAACAGACCAATTTTAAAATCACACACACGCTGCCACTTGCACTAAACACGCTTAGTGCATGCTCGGCTGGACACGGGATCCTAGTGCCCGTCTTGTCCGCGTTCCTGCTATCGACGCCGAAGTCGGTACTTCTTCATCTTCTTTTCCCCCACCACCACACACCACGACCGAGATGGATGATACTCTATCAGAATATAACACCACGCTGCCACCGCCCGTAGGTGCTCAGAATCCACCGCGCATCTCTCTCCAAGAGAGATGTTATCCTATCCGTGGTCCTCTTCCCACTTGTCTATCTTTTCCACTAGCTAACGGGGATAATTTCGAAATTAAACCCCACTAAATCAATCTGCTGCCCAAATTTCACGGGCTTGAGTCGGAAGACACGTACATTTTCATCACCAAATTCGAAAACGTATGCGCAATGATGGGTACTTCACAATTGACTGTGGATGCTATGCGCTTACGTCTTCTCCCATTCACACTGTGCGACTTGGCAGAAAAATGGCTTTATAATACCGTCGCACACTCTATCACTAATTGGGATGAATTTGTAATTGCATTTCTTAAGAAGTTTTACCCAAACCATAAGACTGCCCGTGTTAGAAGCGAGATCAACCAGTTCACCCAGCTTCCCAATGAACCATTTTGGAAGTGCTTTGAACGTTTCAAGGATCTGCTTGTCCAATGTCCTCATCATGGAATCAATAGATGGGATTTATGCCGAATTATATATGAGGGCATTAATCCAGCAACAAAGCAGATTCTTGAAACAATGTGTCAATGCAATTTCATGTCTAAAGATGACGGTGAAGCTTGGAAGTATCTGGAAGACCTCGCTGAAAACACTTTGCAGTGGGAAAGCGTAAGGCCACCTTCATCTAGGGGAGGTATTCACCAGCTCGATATTTCCATCGCAGTGAAAGCCGAAATGGCAGCGATGCAGAAGAAACTCGACGCTATTGAGAACAAGTTCTCATCTTTCTCCCTAAATCAGGTCACGCTTCCCAAGACCGTCTGTGGTTGCTGTTCGGATCCTTCAC
Organism: Agapanthus africanus; assembly: GCA_030015575.1. NCBI lineage: Eukaryota > Viridiplantae > Streptophyta > Magnoliopsida > Asparagales > Amaryllidaceae > Agapanthus > Agapanthus africanus. The sequence continues at coordinate 457,047,103 of JASDDO010000012.1, read as the reverse complement.
GCTTAACGGAAGAATGTCCTATGAATGCATCGTTTCAAGCTAATGCTGCTTTTCAGCAGCGACCTGGAAATGATCCTTATTCTTCCACGTACAATCAAGGATGGAGGAATCATCCTAATTTTGCTTGGAACCAAAACCAACAAAGCAATTATCAAAGACCTCCTCCACAGCAACCACAACCACAGAATCAGCTCCCCTTTCAGTCACAGAATTTTCAAAATCCGGCCAACACTTCTACACCACAAGTGGCCGGTACTGATAACTCTTCACTTGCACAAACTTTGGATATGTTCATGAAACATTCCATGCAATTGTCGGCTGAGATGAAGTCTTCTATTGATACCATACAGAAAGACTCCGCCTCCCACGGCGAGAGTATTAAATCAATAGAAAACCAACTCACACAATTAAATGCCGCAATGAGTGCGAGAGAGAAAGGGAAACTCCCATCTCAACCCATACCTAATCCTGGCCACTCACAAAGTTATAATGTGAGCGCCGTTACTACGTTGAGATCGGGAAAAGTGCTGAATAACCGAGTGGGTGAGCAATGTGATGATGTTAGTGACACCAATGATACCCCAGCTTCTACTTCTTCCCCTAATTCGTCTAGTCTCCCACCTTCATCCGAGCCTATTCTCCGTTTTCCCCAAGGCTCGAACCCTTCGCCCATTTCCTCGAATCTACCTAAAATGATCCCCACTCCAATTCTGGGATCCACTCCATCCCCACAATCCTCTCCAATGTTGGACCAAACCCTTATTGATAAAGCACCTTATCCAAACAGGTTAAGGGGCAACAGACCAAGTCCACAAATGGAGAAGATTGTGGAAATTTTTAAGCAAGTTAACATAAACATTCCTCTCCTAGATGCTATTCAACAAGTTCCGTCATATGCGAAAATCCTAAAGGACTTGTGCACTAGGAAGAGAAAAGTTCAAGTACCTAAAAAAGTTTTCCTTGCGAGTAATGTGAGCACTGCTTTTACACAACAACTACCCAAGAAACGAAAGGACCCCGGAAGTACTACAATTTCTATTTCCATTGGGGGTAAAAATATCAATCGTGCTCTACTCGATTTAGGTGCTAGTGTTAACTTGCTTCCGTATTCTGTTTATGAGCAATTAGGGATTGGAGAGTAAAAACCGGCACATTGCACTCTTCAGATGGCCGATCGATCTATCACCCAACCTAGGGGTGAGCTAGAGGATGTGTTAATCAAAGTCGGGGAATTTATATTCCCTGTAGACTTTATCGTTATTGATATACAACCTGTGGCAAACCCACGCAATCAAATCCCGGTGATACTCGGTCGACCCTTTTTGGCCACTTCCAACGCAGTAATCAATTGTAGAAACGGCTCTATGACCCTATCCTTTGGAAAGAAGTCAATTGAGCTTAACATTTACAAGTTGGGAAGTGAACCCTCCGAACCCTATGCTCATGTGTGTTTTGCCGAATTAATGGATGTCGACAGCAGCGAATTTGATCAACCTCATGATACTGACTATTTTCATATGTTGTTGTTTGACCCAACCATGTATTATACATACACGGACTCTTCCACCGAGTTGTCCGGGTCAACATCTAACACTGATGAGGAACTTTTTATAGAGTCTGACGATCACCCCATTATTTCTGATGACATTATTCTTCGGGGTATCAATGAAAGCTTTGAGGAAATGTTCGCTGATGAACTCGCATTTTTACAACACACGGGTGTTGAGATGAATCAACTCCAAGACAAAGAAATTGAACCTCCACCCCTTCTTCTGGACAATCATGATAATGCGAGTAATCCATCATCACTATCACTGTATCGTCTCTCCAAATTGAGACGCAATCCTTTTCCATTACACCTCTTATCACCTCCCCACTTCTTCACGTTGAAAGGTGACATGTTCTTCCACCAACCTTGGTGCTTCATCGATAAAATTTTTGAATAGTTGGTGTTGACCTTCGGTCTTTGCAAAGCTTGGCATTGACCAATAACCTTGACCCCCTCGTGTGATTTTAAAAGATTACCATAGTTTAACTCAAGTTTGGGGGGGATATTTTGGCTCTTGAAAGAAAATGATTTTTACAAAATTGTGAGCCAAAAATAAATTTGGGGGAGGATTTTCACTTTCATATATTTTGCCCCCATTAATAATTTCCTCCCAAGTCTACAGGTTTTTGAGCTTAACGGATGACATCAGTGAGGACACTGCTGTAAACAGGTTTGGGGGAGGTTTGTGCTTATTTACACATGAATTTGCATCATACTTTGCATAAGCACAACATTTTTCAAAAAATTTAATTTTTTTTTTATAACAAAAGAGTAGAAAGTGAAAAATTACATCCAAAAGATAGAAATAGTTTAAGAAAACCAAGAAAATTAGAAGTTTTCTTAAACGAACTAGTAATAAGTAGTTATGAGCTGTTGTCCCAAGGGTTAGTAAGATGAAGGAAGTCACTAATCTGAGGATAAAAATAAGTCTGAAAAATAGTTTCTATTCTGGAAGCCAAACATTTGAATGTTGATACCCTACTATAAGCACTTACACACGTCTTGAAACTCGGGATAGTAGAGGATACCTTGAAATGCTCTTGTCTAAAAGCCAAAGTATGAAGGAAATAATAAATGAAGAAAATATAAAAATGGTGAAAAGAAAAATGAACACTGGTTTTGTTATCGCCAAGGCAGCAATAAAAAATATAGCGAGGGTGTTTCATCACCTAGTGCCCTAAGGCCAACTGGTCTGGGAGTCACTGCTAAGCCTTAGGTGGTGCAAGACGAGGAAAATATTATCACCTAATCAGCAAGCACATGAGTAATCGGTCGGTTGGTACCTCAATAAGTATTAACGGTCGCATGAAAATGTGTGAGCAAATCTAAATATTCATCAAGTTAAAAAGTACTGAGGTAGATGGACAAGAGTATGATAGCTTGAATTGAATTCTCCGAGTGTAGGGATGTCCATTTCACACACGTAGGGGTATATGATCGATATTTGGATGAAAGGTAGGAATGAAGAATAAAGACGATGTTTTATTGAGGGATAATGTGATTTCTAACATCTTTTCATGACTATTAAGATAGGTCTCATGACAACTGAAAAGCTAGTGTAGTTGGAAACTCTTATTTTCAAAGTCTTTCTTTTATGGTTCTTATCTTTATATGTAAATTTCACCATCTCTCTTTTGTTATAGGATTTTGTGGGTGTAATCCGCTGAAAACCCTCAGGAGAAAACACTCCTCCTACTAGGGACACCTAGAGGTTTAACGGCTTGTTGCACGTGCTCAGTGCAATCGTGTTTGCCTACGAAAGTGTGCTTAGTTTTCTTTTTCTCCTTCTCTTGAATAAACTAGTTTGCTCGGGACGATCAAAGATAAGTTTGGGGGTATTTGTTTAGTTGATAAAACTGCACATTTGTTATTACATTTTTCCTACTATTTCTATATTAAAAAAGGTCTTTATTATAATATATCATACATATGAGGGTTTTTCTGTAAAAATACTATTTTCCATGTGTTGATATATTATAATTAGCATTTGGTAGGAAAATGTATGCAAATAATATCATTGACCAAATCCTAGTAGAACAAAGTCTACTAAATATTATTTAAGTTGTTGTGCAGAATTTTTCCAAGTTGTGCAGAATTTTTCAAGACTAAAATCAAGGAAATCAAGTTGTTGAAGAAAACTTGCCTAATTAAGAAAGCAAGACTTGGAGACCAAGTCTGGCAGCAACCACGAGAAGATTTTCATGTTACGAAGGTTCCAAGGATCGCCAAATGTCATGAAGACAGAGCCCCAAGAAAATGATGAACGGCCGAGATCATATGGCCGCGGATCCGCGGCCATACCCCCCCTTGGGCCGCGGATCCGCGGCATGATAGAAGAGATAGAGGCTGTGCTTTTTGGGGGTGAATCTCTACTGTTATCTTCCTAATTTGGAAGCTAATTTTCTGGCTTTGGGACTATAAATATGGACCGAGAGCCTCTTGGAAAAATCATCAAGCCGACGAGATCATGAAGTCCAAGGCGGCTCACGCATCCAGGCTGATCATTAACTGTTCGTCTACCTCCTTGGAAGAGATCGATAAGCAAACTAGTCTTTGTAATCATTTTCTAAGGAATCAAAGTGTAATGAATATTGTTGATTAATAAAGGTAGCTTTCTTTTTCTTATTCTATTTCTTCGTAACTTAATTATGCAATTTCTCTCCATCTCTTTTTCTCCCAACATGCGCGAGTAATTCTCCGCTTGTTAGGGTTCGTAGGATTAGGGTAGGCTAATGGATGATGAACATCTCTAAACTCTTTTTAAGTCCTATAAAGTTTATAAACTTTACCAAAAGAATCATTAACATCCTAATCGGGCACGCTACCAATTCATTGTTAGCCTCGACCGCGATTAGAGATTAGATTAATGATTGTTTTGGTAAAGGCTAGATATGAACGGAGTTCCGTGTTGAGATAGGGGTTAAGAGTGAGATTCCTTTTCCCTCCAGAAACCCTAATCTACATGCATCACTGTCGTTCTAATTTTAAATCTATTAAAGGATAGAAAGAGTAATTTTTAATTAATCATCCATAACTACTAAATCCTAATGAACCCTACAAGCCCTCTTCTTATATAAACTTTCCTCCGTAGTTAAGCTAGATCTATATTTTGCATTAGTATTTAAACGCAGATCTAGATCCTACAACCATTCTTCAATATTCTTTATTCCTCCTCTCTCTTTCAACACATCTAAAATAAGATTAAAATATTCAACGTTTGCCTGAGGACGACCCGTACTCACCTCGGTCTAGCTACACGCGACACCGTTCTGATTGCGGTTAACTACTAAAACACTCTTTCAAACCAATCAAATCTCATCAGACACATTATATTTTTCTAATTTTTCTTTTAAACATTTTGGAAACCCAAAAGTTTACACGTGCAATGCACATAAAAATGAAAAGTCTAAAGAAATAAACATGTGCATAAGAATTTAAATACAGGATAGAACACGTGTCCAAAATCCGACGGCTCCCCCTCAACAATCGACCGGCGGAAACATCGATTTGGCCGGCACCGATGGGCCCCCCATAGTCAATTAACACGGGCTTTGCACACATGACTTTTCTCTACCCCTAACTCTCCTGCACTGTTTAATTACACTGCAATCAAACAGAGACCCCTCAATTCCCTATTTATCCTCATTTTAATGCATTTTAATTGATCTTTATAATTTCAAATCCCTAATTCCACACTATAAATACTAACCCATTCCCTAACCCTTCATCATTCTGAAATCCCTAACTAAAATTCTCAAAATTTTCTAAGTACAAGAGGAGTACAAGTGGAGTTAGCAAGAGATCAAGTTCTGGCGAGGATTAAGGAAAGTTCCGGCGAAGATTAAGGAAAATTCTGGCAACCCCGCGACGCCACAATGACCACCCTCCCTCCTTCTACATTCTCTTCATCTATCTAGCTAGTAAGTCCTTTTCAATTCCTCTTCTCCTTTCTTGAAAAGTTTTTTTTCAAAACATGTCGGTAAGTGGAGTTAATAACGACATTTTATTCTAAACCCTAGAAATTACACTTTTTCTTAAGCATTGCTCATTCATATCTGTACACCTTGTTTGTTAACATAAATCTAATGTTTAGAACCAACTTTCACTCAAAAATATCATGAAACATAACTTTAAATTAACTTTTACATTAAAATACCATGAACTTTATGTCTACCATATTTAATTTTTGCTCAATTATACCTTTAGAAAACCTCACGGGGTAATGACCTACCCCTAAATAAGCCTCTACAACCCTTTTTAAGGGTCCCGCTATTGGATGGTGTGGATTATCGCATATCCTTGGGCTAGTAGAGCGAGATGCAGACCTCCTTACGGAGCATTCGGTCTCGAAAGGATTTTAATACGATTTTTAAAAAAAACGCAATTTTCTACTTAATAATAAAATTAATTTTTAATAATAAAATTAATTTTTAATAATAAAATTAATTTTTAATAATTATATAAATATTATAAAATCCATATATTTTCAAAATACACCAAACTTACATTTTTTCTAAAAGTTGAAAGTTCACAAGTTTCATCAAAATACCATCAAGATATCAATATAAGACAAGTTTTACAATAAAATACCATGAACTATTCAAGCAAAGTATTTATCACTAAAATACGTCAAATCTTTAAAATTCAAATTCATGAAAACCTTAAATAATATAAATAACTTCTCGAGATTATTTTGAAACTATATTAAAAATATTTTTCATAAAACCCCCTCGAGTTATATATATCAATATTTAAGGACTTTAGTAAATATTGGTTTAAGCGGGATAAATTCTCTTGAGGCTCATGGAGCCGGAGAAAGTGAGTGCTTACCTATTTAAGGTAGAAAACTTAACTGTGTTATCAATGGTAATTGTCTTGAAAAAAGACACAAATCATGTCGTCCATGTGCAGCAGTTACCGATAACTCCTTAACCTAATTCAAGATCTAAATCAGTTTAAAATGTCCGACTCAAGTCTGAGTCTAACTCATGTCTAAATTTAAACTCAAACCTGAATCCAAAACCAAACATGAATACTTGATCATGAACTTGAATCCAAACTCAACTCAGAATCCAATTCAAACATGAACCCAAAGTCTAGCATGCATATTTGAACATGAACCTGAATACCTGAATTCAAACACATATATCAAACCTGAATACATTACTTAACTTGACTCGAACCATAAATACAACTTGACATGAATACAGGAATACTTTACATGAATACTTGATATATACATGAACTCTATCTTGCAAACTGATGTATTCATGGATTCGAGCAAGGCTGGAAATTTTTTAACTGTAACTTAGCATATACGGGGTGCTGGAGTAGTTCTTGTGTGAATCCAACGGAATCTCAGGAGTCCCCCTAGATCATGAATCCATGTCTACTAACACAAGTAAGCTATCATTAGGGCCCGTGTTTCCTTGCTCCTGGATTACAGCCTATTGAGTTTGGAATACTTCAATACTAGGTTGAAGTCCTATTACTAACACTTGATTCGGGCCCGTGTTTTCATACCCCTGGATTACAGCCTGTTCGGTTCGAGAACACTCTTGAGATTGGTTGACATTCACCCTTGAACTTACGTTAAATTAGTGTACCCAAGTAGAAATCTGTGAAAACACTTACATTCACTGCATGGTCACTATACTTACACTACACGGCTATGTTACTTTTGGTTGCCATGCACATGCTATGTTGCCATGCTCATCTACTTGTCATACATTACCATACTTGTTCACATATATTACGATAAAACTACATGCTAAATAAACTTCCCATGTTTAAATTAAACGACATGATGACACATCATACTTCATAATCTATTGTTCATGATATATATTTTCCTTATCATTACACTTTATATTTCACTTCATTCCTTGGAACTTACCGAGCGAAAGTTCGCTGACGGGCATTCCACCCTTCTATGTTTTCTTGGAATGTTCGTCAGATACCGTGGAGACTTAAGAGGTAGACATCTCAGAGGAAGAGCATGATCAGACTGAGACCCGGGCCTAGACCAGTTACCTTTTCTTAGTTTATGTATGCCGCCTGTTTAGGCATTGTCATCCTTGTATTTTCTTTCAGTTAAAATCATGTATTGTAAATGAATCTAATTGAATGTAAATAAAATTGTTGAATTTTAAATCTCATGTTTATTCTCTTGTTATTTTATATTACTTATTTTACGCTTAGAGTATTTATTTCGGGAAATGACCTTCTCGAAATAAATACGCCGCGGCCTCGTCACATACCTTCTTCCATCTTTTGGTAAGCGGAGCGTGACGGGTTTTTTTGGCGGCCCATGCAGGTCAGTTCTTCATGAAGTCATAAGCAATATATAACAAGAAATATGTGATTCAACAACTTTACAATCCTTGCAATTCAATTTCTGTTGAATCTATTCTTATCTTTCTTTTCTATCTAAGGTGATGGATTCTCCCAGCAACCCTAGCACCAACGATGGAAGTACACCACCGCCACCTATTCTTACCGTTCTACCACCTATACCTACCGTAGCCGCTCCACTCACAGAACAGACGATACTTCTGGAGGCTATCAAAAGCCTACTTGAAGGCCAGCAGGCTCAAAGCACGATTTTGCAAGAGTAGACTGCTCTCCTTCAACAGAGTTTCATCCGCTCTGAAGCAGAAGCACCGGGAGTGAAACAATTTCGGGCGTTACACCCGAAGAACTTCTCAGGGAAGGAGAAACCACTTGAGGCCGAGAAATGGTCACAGAGCATTGAAGATGACCTAGCCGCAACTCAAGTTCCAGAAGTAGCTTAGGTCAGAATAGCAAAACTCCAGCTTACTAACAATGCCAGAATCTGGTGGAAGGCCAAGGAGAACCGTCTTGAGCAGCCAATCGAGTGGAAGACTTTTCGTGATCTCTTTCATGCCAAGTATTTTCCAGAAACCGTGCACTTCGATATGGAACAGAAATCCATCCACCTGCAACAAGGATCCATGTAGGATAAGTCAGTGGAAGAGTACGATGCTAAATTCACCATGCTCAGCAGATTCGCCGCCCATCTAATTCCTACGGCAGAAATCAAAGTCGGCGTTTCCAGCAAGGATTGGACCCTGAGATTCAAGCCGTCCTAGCAACAGGGGAATACCTAACACATGAAGCAGTTTTAAAGTCAGCCCGACGCTATGAAGCTGTCATTAAGAAGAAGGGAAGGCCACAGTCGGTTGGTATGAAACGTCCCGCCAACCAGATTACTAGAGGAGCCTCTTCTAGGCCAACTCTCCCAGCGCCAGCTATAAGGCCAGGAGGATCATTTTTCGAGAATGAACCAAACTTCTGCATATATTGTAAGAGGACCGGACACCATGTCAAAGATTGTCGTCGAGCGAATGGTCTTTTTCTGATATGTAGATCATCCTCACAGACTATAGGAACTTGCCCACACAACCGAACTGGCGCAGCCCCCGCAGCTAGACCAGCTATCCAAGCTCCACCTATTCGTTTAGCACTTCCTGCACCACCTCCTCGCGGACAACTTTTACCTCATCAGCCATCGATGTACCAGCATACACAGAGAAATGTGCCGAAACGTCAGGATTTCACCTTGGCGGCCGTGTAAGCCGAAGCTATGGGTCAAGGTAACCCTGGTAAAATCCCCTCCCAGCTTTTCAGCCTTTTTCAAACTCTTGCATCCTTCGTTCTTTCAAACATTTTTCATGCATCTTCGGTACAATATCAGTAGTTCTTTCACCACCGCTATAATTTAATTTTTCTTGAATCTGTTACAACTTCTTTGTATAAATTTTAAGGACGAAATTTTTATAAGGAGGGTAGAATGTAATAACTCTGAAATCTTAGTACAGGAATTCTTCTGTTAAAATACATAATAGAGTTTCACCGCCTGAGTACAAGTTATAAGTTAATTTTGTTTAAGAACAGCAAGAAACAACTTGTAGCTCATTAGTAAAGCCTTGCACTGCTGTGACATAGCCCTGTATTCGAATCCTATCAGACACATTATAATTTTCTGATTTTTCTTTTAAACTTTTTAGAAGCCCAAAAGTTTACACGTGAAATGCACATAAAAATGAAAAGTCTGAAGAAATAAACATGTGCATAAGGATTTAAATACAGGTAAGAACACATGTCCAAAATCCGATGGCTCTCCCTCAATAATCGACAGGCGGAAACATCGATTTGGCCGGCACCGACGAGCCTCCCGTAGCCAATTAACCCCGGTCTTTGCACACATGACTTTTTCCCTACCACTAACTCTCCTGCACTGTTTAATTACTCTGCAATCAAACAGAGACCCCTCAATTCCCCATTTATCCTCATTTTAATGCATTTTAATTCATCTTTTTAATTTTAAAACCCTAATTCTACACTATAAATACTACCCCGTGCCCTAGCCCTTCATCATTCTGAAATTCCTAGCCAAAATTCTCAAAATTTTCAAAGTACAAGTGGAGTTAGCAAGAGATCAAGTTCCGGCGAGGATCAAGGCAAATTCCGGCAACCCTGCGAAACCACGACGACCACCCTCCCTCCTTCTACCTTCTCTTCATCTATCTTGCTAGTAAGTCCTTTTCAATTCCTCCTCTTTTCTTGAAAAGTTCTTTTTTTCAAAACATGTCAGTAAGTGGAGTTAATACTGACATTTTATTCTAAACCCTATAAATTACACTTTTTCTTAAGCATTACTCATTCATATTTCTACACCTTATTTGTTAACATAAAACTAATGTTTAGAACCAACTTTCACTCAAAAATATCATGAAACATAATTTTAAATCAACTTTTACATTAAAATACCATGAACTTTCTATCTACCACATTTAATTGTTTTGCTTAATTATACCTTTAGAAAACCTCACGGGGTAATTACCTACCTCTCACATACACACTTGGTTTCCATAGCACGATACTCTTCGAGCGTATTTTTAGTTACGATCACAATATTTCATTAAAATACCATCTACTATAAAAACGGTTTTCTTTGGAATTGTATTTTAAAATTCCTTTACAAATAAGCCTCTACAACCCTTTTTAGGGGACCCGCTATTGGATGGTGCAGATTATCGCATATCCTTGGGCTAGTCGAGCAAGATGCAGACCTTCTCACGGAGCATTCGGTCTCGAAAGGTTTTTAATACGGTTTATAAGAAAAATGCAATTTTCTACTTGATAATAAAATTAATTTTTAATAATTATATAAATATTATAAAATCCATATATTTTCAAAATACACCAAACTTACATTTTTTCTAAAAGTTGAAAGTTCACAAGTTTAATCAAAATACCATCAAGATATCAATACAAGACAAGTTTTACAATAAAATATCATGAACTATTCAAGCTAAGTTTTTATCACTAAAATGCCTCAAATCTTTAAAATTCACATTCATGAAAACCCAAATAATATAAATAACTTTTCGACGTTATTTTGAAACTATATTAAAAATATTTTTCATAAAACCCCCTCAAGTTATATATATCAATATTTAAGGACTTTAGTAAATATAGGTTTAGGCGGGATCAATTCTCTTGAGACTCACGGAGTCGGAGAAAGTGAGTGCTTGCCTATTTAAGGTAGAAAACGTAACGGTGTTATCAATGATAATTGTCTTGGAAAAAGACATAAATCCTGCCGTCCATGTGCAGCAGTTACCGATACTCCTTAACCTAATTCAAAATCTAAATCAGTTTAAAGTGTCCGACTCAAGTCTGAGTCTAACTCATATCTAAATCCAAACTCAAACCTAAATCTAAAAGCAAACATGAATATTTGATCATGAACTTGAATCAAAACTCAAGTCAGAATTCAATTCAAACATGAACCCAAAGTCTAGCATGCATATTTGAACCTGAATACCTGAATTCAAACACATATATCAAACCTGAATACATTACTTGACTTGACTCAAACCATGAATACAACTTGACATGAATACAAGAATACTTGATATATACATGAACTCTATCTTGCAAACTGATATATTCATGGATTCGAGCAAGGCTGGAAATTTTTTAACTGTAACTTAGCATATACGGGGTGCTGGAGTAGTTCTTGTGTGAATCCAACAGAATCTCAGGAATCCCCCTAAATCATAAATCCATGTCTACTAACACAAGCAAACTATCATGAAGGCCCGTGTTTCCTTGCTCCTGGATTACAGCCTGCTGAGTTTGGAATACTTCAACACTAGGTTGAAGTCTCGTTACTAACACTTGATTCAGGCCCGTGGTTCCTTACCCCTGAATTACAGCCTGTTGGGTTCGAGGACACTCTTGATATTGGTTGACATTCACTCTTGAATTTACGTTAAATTAGTGTACCCAATTAGAGACCTGTTAAGACACTTACATCCACTACATGTTCACTATACTTACACTACACGACCATGTTGCTTTTGGTTGCCATGCTCATGCTATGTTGTCATGCTCATCTACTTATTATACATTACCATACTTGTTCACATATATTACGATAAAACTGTGTGCTAAATAAACTTCCTATGTTTACATCGACATGATGACACATCACACTTCATAATCCATTGTTCATGATATACATTTTCCTTATCATTACACTTTATATTTCACTTCATTCCTTGGGACTTACCGAGCGAAAGTTCAGTGACGGGCATTCCACCTTTCTCTGTTTTTTTGGAATGTTCGTCAGATACTGTGGAAACTGAAGAGGTAGACATCTCAGAGGAAGAGCAAGATTAGACCGAGACCCAGGCCTAGACCAGTTGCCTTTTCTAAGTTTATGTATGCCACATGTTTAGGTATTTCCATCCTTATATTTTCTTTCAGTTAAAATTATGTATTGTATCAAGTTGAATGTAAATAAAGTTGTTGAATTTTAAATCTCATGTTTATTCTCTTGTCATTTTATATTGCTAATTTTACGCTTCGCGTATTTATTCCGGGAAATGACCTTCTCGAAATAACTACGTCGCGGCCTCGTCACGTACCTGCTTCCGTCTTTTGGGAAGTGGGGTGTGGCAGAGAAAAAATAAGGAATTAAGAGTATTCCAAGCTGAGAAGCAATGTCATTTCCATATCGTGGAGATAAAAGAGTTTATGGGAAGAATAAGATTCGAGAATTTGAATGATAAGACAATAATGTGATAGGATATGTTCCTAAATTTCTGGGTCTTAAGGACAATATATTAAGTACCATACCCAACTACAAATTGAACCAAGCCTAGCTAACATAAAACCTATACTTTGATACCAACTAAACCTTGTTATGCCACGCTTCCCAAAATACGTCAATTCCGAACTTGACAAAACCAACCATGCTACCGATGGTAAGGATGTAAGTCAATGTCGCACACCCCATGCACTTGTAGGGAGGCAAAATTTACAAAAAAATGATTTTTTATACTATGCAACACCAACTAAACTCCAGGATCTTAACAGAAACCTTAACTAACTATATCTACTATGAGGTTCTAACTACTATGTTAGTATTTATACTTCCTTGATTCTAGTCCTTCGGTTCTTCTTCTCCTCCTCTCCCTGAGCTTCTCGAAGATCCGGATCGCGCTTGATCGTCGGCATTCTCGTGTGAAAGATGATCCATCCGAGATTCTATACTTCAAGCTCCAACCTCTAAACTGAGATAAATAAGGTACCTAGTTTACTAAGCTAGATATCTTAGAAGATGTAGAGTATCTAATGGAGTATTTTATCTCAAGAGACCTGATGGCTCACAACATATGTGAAGGTTTTAGGTCTTGAGAAAGAAGGAGAGAGAAAGTGAAAATGCAAATGAGCAAGTGAGTAGGCAAGTGAAGAATAGCTCCTACACTCATCTCACTCAAGCATGCAATATTTTCCAATTGAAAATATCTACCATGCTTAAATAGTGAGTCCAAACTAATAAAATAATACAAATGAGCCATGCTTCACCATGCCACAAATATCTCCATTTTCCACCTCATTAATCTATTTCTCAAGATAGATAAATCCAAATAATGCGGTGTCCCCTTCTAGAAGCAAGTCTTGTGAAATTACAAGAATGCCCTCACCGTATATACATACCCGTATTCGTATTCCGAAAAATAAGAAAACAATGAGATAATAATAATCCAATAATATAATACTATGATCCGGCTTAAACCAAAGCCCACTAGTATTATCCGTCCGAACATCATCCGTGTAGCCAGGACACATATATGATCGGAACCCTGCCGTAAAACCATACTGCCTCTACATCGTTTCACCCGAAGCAGGGAAACCCTCTGTGTGAGACTCTAATGACTCGACGGTATGCTGGCAGTGGATTTAACCATAAGTCCGTTAGCGGTACTAGCTGCACGTAACGGCTACCCAGGTATCTGTCAATAAGAAGGCCGATGAGTAAACTCGTCTGAACTCCTCCTGAGTCTATCTGTGACAATCTCTATACAGTCCGGTCCGTTCGTCTAAGATACACGCATATCGGGCCTAGGGGATGGTAACCGTCAGACCCCTAATAGCGCAATAAGTCATGCCGGGATAGAGCCCAATACACTCTGAGAAACTACCGGAGTGCCTACCAGTAAATCTCGCTTGCCCTGGCCAGGGACTTTGTGTAATGGCTTTCCGAACACAGCACGATATCAACCCCTAATACCGGGAGAGACGAATCCTATCTAACCATTTCTGCCTCCCAGTGCTTCGAGACTGCACCCAACCACAACCTGTTTGCACGACTCATTTGAGCCGTGGTAGGGTAGTAATCTAAGTACAGTGGGAACACACTCGAGATGAATAATGATGTTAAGTCAACGGACTAACCTGTACTCATGCCACCCGGGAAATGCTAACTGATGATAGGTATAATACCAACCAGCAGTTCCCCCGCGAGTCTGTTCAGTGTAACTCATAATCCGATGAGCATATGTATACTATCTTCGGTATGACATACCAATGGCTATGGGACAGACCATCTCTCCTGCTGGGATAAGAAGCGTATACACTAGTCTACTCTGGAGTATTGATGCCCCGTCTCGATAATCCTACGACTAGAGACCTATATAAGGATGTGCTTATAGACTATCCAGCCCCACTAGTGTGACTGCCATCACAACGCTGCTAGTCAAGCAAAGATCATAAGGGCTCTATCAATATGTATTAGCGATATGCTAAGAGAAACATATACACGTAGAATCAAACCAAGTAGCATACTGCCATTTTGAGCAAGACTGTTATTATATCTGTGACTATCCTAAGCTTCCAAAATGTAATATACAATCCAGTACTATACAATAATGGCCTCTAGGGCATATATCACTCATAATCTCCCACTTGCACTAGGGCCATGTATTGGTATATCGCAGACCTATCATCTCGATTAGCCTCTCAAACTGTGTCTGAGGGATGGCCTTTGTGAGTGGGTCAGCAGTGTTGCTCTCTGTCTCTACTCTCCGCACCTCGATCTCCCGACGATCAACGATCTCCCTGATCAAGTGGTAACGCCTCAAAATGTGTATGGACTTTTGATGGGATCTGGGTTCCTTCACTGAGGCTATAGCGTCGTTGTTGTCGCAATACAGAGGTATTGGATCAACAATGGACGGAACCACCTGAAGTTCTGTAATGAACTTCTTCATCCAGATTGCTTCCTTCACGGCATCACATGCAGCGATATACTCCGCTTCCATCGTCGAGTCAGCAACGGTGTCTTGCTTGGAGCTCTTCCAATAGACCGCCCCTCCATTGAGGGTAAAGACATAACCCGACATGGACCTGAAGTCATCCTTGTCACTCTGGAACCTGGAGTCAGCGAAGGCCTCGATCTGGAGGTCTTCACTGCCGTACACCAAGAACATCTTCTTAGTCCTTCTCAGGTACTTGAGAATGTTCTTAACAGCTGTCCAGTGCTTCTCCCCTGAGTTTGAATGATACCTGCTTACAACGCTCAGTGCGTAAGCTACATCTAGTCTGGTACACAATATCGCATACATTATAGAGCATACCATATAAGCGTAGGGTATAATAGTCATGCGATCCCTTTCCAAATCAGTCTTGGGAGACATCTCTTTAGAGAGGATGATTCCGTGACAAGCCGGTAGATCAGCACGCTTTGAACCTTCCATACTAAATCTTTTCAGTATGGTGTCGTTATACCTTGATTTTGAAAGTCCCAATATCCTTTTAGATCTATCACGATAGATTTGGTTCCCTAGAATGTAGGAGGCATCACCCAGGTCTTTCATGGAGAACCTTTATGACAAGAATCGTTTGACTGATTGTAGCATCGGAATGTCATTTCCTATCAGGAGAATGTCATCCACGTACAAGACGAGGAATACCACATTTCTTGCTATAATTTTACTATAAATGCATGGATCATCTAGATTTTTGATAAAGTCTAATTTCTTGACCGTCTCATCAAAACAGATGTTCTAACTCCGCGATGCCTGCTTTAATCCATAAATGGATTTAAGCAACTTTCACACTCTTCCGCTACTCCCACTCTCTATGAAACCCTCCGGCTGATCCATATAAACACACTCTTCCAAATTTCCATTCAGAAAAGTGGTATTTACGTCCATCTGCCAAATTTCATAATCGTGGAAGGCAGCAATGGCAAGAAGGATCCGAATGGATTTGAGCATAGCCACTGGAGAAAAGGTTTCATCATAGTCCAAACCAGGTCTTTGACGAAAAACTTTTGCAACAAGTCTAGCCTTATAGATTTCAACCTGTCCATCTACACCAATCTTCTTTCTGAGGATTCATTTGCAGCGTATAGGTTTTACCCCTTCTGGAGCAATGTCCAAAGTCTATACTTTGTTAGTGTACATGGACTCCATTTCCATCCGCATTGCATCCAACCATTTTACCGAGTCTCTGCTCCTGATGGCTTGCTGGAAACTAGTTGGCTTATCATCGTCGATGATGTAATCCTCTCTATCCCCGTCTATGAGAAAACCGTAGTATCTCTCGGGCGGATGAGACTACTAGTCCTGCGGAGTGGCGCGGGGATGTCCAGTTCTTTCGAAACTTCTGGTTCCACCATGCTTTCAGTAATAGCTTGTGGTTCTGGAATTTCTTCCAGTTCTATTACGCTCCCACTTATTTCTTTTTCAAGAAATCGAGTTTCCAAAAAGTGGGCATGCCGAGAAACAAAGACCTTTTGTTCCTCCATGTAATAGAAATGATACCCCTGGAGTTCTTTGTTTATCCCACAAACTTATACAGTACTGAGCGTGCCTCAAGCTTGTCCGCATGCTGCTATTTTACAAAAGATGGACATCCCTATATCTTTAGATACTTAAGATAGAGTTTCTTCCCACTCCACATTTCATATGGTTTAGGCACTGACTTAGTAGGAACCTTGTTCAAAAGATATGCAGCTGATTCTAGTGCATAACCCCAGAAAGATCGCGGTAATTCAACATTACTCATCATGGAACGCACCATATCCAAAAATGGTCGGTTCCGACTTTTCGATACACCGTTGTGTTGAGGTGTGTATGGAGGATTAAGTTAAGAGAGAATTCCATTCTCTTTTAAGTAATCCAGGAACTTGGCACTTAAGTATTCAGCACCACAATCAGATCTAAGTGTCTTAATACTTTTGCCGGTTTGTTTTTCCACTTCATTCTTGTATTCCCGGAATTTCTCAAAGGCCTCGGATTTATGTTTCATCAAGAATACATGTTCGTACCTTGAGAAATCATCCATGAAAGTAATGAAGTAGGAATAACCACTTCTTGCATGTGTAGACATTGGACCACACACGTCGCTGTATATGAGTCCCAAGAGCTCGGTGGCTCTTACTCCGTGTCCAGTGAACGAAGTCTTTGTCATCTTTCCTTTGAGACATGATTGACAAGTTGCATAAGACTGATATTCAAACGGATCCAAATATCCCTCTTTATGTAACTTCGTCAATCTTGTTTTATTGATGTGACCCAGTCTACAATACCATAAGAAAGCCTGATTTAATTCCAGAGACATTCTTTTATATGTGTTCTGGATATTGAAAACCTGAGCTTGATTTAATACGTATATACCGTTATCTAGTGTACCTGACCCAATCAAACCAGGATTAAGGTGGATTTGGATGACATCGCTTACAAATGTAAAATCATAACCTTCTTTAGATAGTAAAGATACAGACATGATATTATATGCCAAACTAGGTACACACAAATAGTTACGCAAAATCAAAATATGTCCACTTGTCAATCCTAAGTGATATTCCCCCACGGATACAGTATCCACGCTCATTCCGTTAGCAACCTTGAGAGTCACATCACCTGTCTTGATAACTCTACGGTTTCTCAGAGCCTGCAATGAATTACAGATATGAGATCCTGATCCAATATCTAATACCCAGGAAGTAGAGTTAATTGACAGATAGTTTTCAATCATAAACACACATGAAGCCGAAGACACAACGTGCTTCGAATCCTGGTTTCTGACTTTCCAAGCCCTGCAGTCCTTCCAATGCCCTTTTCCCATGACAATAGAAACATTCCTCCGTCCCTACTGTCAACCCCGAAATTTTGGCCCTGCCTTTTCCCTCTACCTTACTGACACCGCCTTTCGGCTTGGTAGAGGCCTTCTTCTTCTTCACTTTGGCTTTTGCCTTGGATCTAGAAGAGGAAGATTCCCCAATAAACAGAGCGGGTGTCTTCCTGGATTTCTGCAGGGTCCCATCAGCGCGCCTCAACATGTTGAGAAGTTCTGGAAGCGAAACTTTCTTCCCTTGAATGTTGAAATTCAAGATAAACTGGGCGTAGGTAGAAGGGAGGGACTGTAAAATCAAGTCAGTATATAACTCTTTCTCTAACGTGGTCCCAAGGTCCGCGAGCTCTTCAATATAGCTAATCATCTTAAGAACGTGGTCCCCTACAGATGACCCGACAGCCAACCTCGCCTGAAACAATTTCTTCGAAATCTCATATCTTGCGATACGAGATTGCTCTCCATATAAATCTTTGGTATGGAGGAAGATGGAAGCTAAGTCCATCTTCTCGTGCTGCCTCTGGTGTTCATTATCCATTGAGGCCAACACGAGGCGCTTGGCTCTCATACTGTCTATTTCCCATGTCTTACGGATTTCAACATCCGCGACGGTGGAATCTGGACCTGGTACGGCGGGGGCTTTGGTAGTAAGGAGGTAGCCCAGCTTGTCATAGGTAATGGCCATTTGGACATTCCTTAGCCAATCTTTATAGTTTGGCCCAGTCAATTTATTATTATCTAGCAGTAACTTAAGCCCGGTCATTTTGGTCGCTGCAATTAAGAGAGAGAGAAGAAACACTCAGATGATACTCTTGCAAGTTTAGATTGATTATTAGTTTATTTAAACAAGATGTCTCCTACTGTTTCTTGAATCCTCCTCTAAGTCATAAAAGAAGAATTAGTCAGGATTAATCTCACCCTACAATTCTTGCTTAACCTTTCGGCTAGGCTAGTGTCGGTACTTCGAGGGAGGTTTTCCAACGCTTTCGTGAAGTTCCTTAATTACATAACCTCTTTTCCTTAGAGGCGTAGCCCCGCTAACACCGTTCTAGGCACCTACTTGGTTTATAGCATTGATTGTTTAGTGAAAAAATCTCCCCAAAAGTAGCGGATACTCATAGTAGGATTGGGATCCAAATATCATCGTGTGACAACTTTGAAGGAATCCTACCAAAATCATCACACTCCAAATAATATGCAATACTAGCAAGTTTCTTTTTCCTTTGAAACTCCCGATGTGGATTTTTGCCCTAAGCTCTTATGACCTTAACGAAAGCCAGCATATCATAAGACGCAAGTCAAGTTATACCCGTCATTGTCCAGGTTAATTTGAACCTATCCATACAAACCCTTGACGAAGGCCAAAATAGCTGTACGACTGTCCCAAATCAATGCATCTATCTATGCTGCAGATGAATACCCAGCAGCTATCAATCACTATGCATTGACGAAGGTCAAAATACATAGCTTGAATACTACTGAATACCTATCTAAAATGACGGAGGGTTACGGATGGTTTTGGCAAAACCGTGAACGTAATGAACTTGATATAGTAGAAGGAACCATGATAACTTTTAAAAGGAGTGGTTTAGGCTCCGTATTTAAAAGTTGTTTTTCAGGAAAACCAAGTGATTTTGAAATTGTTCCAACGATTTAAACTTTGGTTTGTTTTCCTTGTATTAATCAATATTAATGCGGTCCCATCATTTAACAATATCATTACAGAAAAGAAACGAAAATAGAATGTACGCTTATGCCATCCGCATTTGCCATAGGACCCCATCATGCACCGTTAGGTTACTTAACTAACGGCAGAGCAGGGGCTGGACTAGCGCGGGTGCAAAACATAAGCAACATTTATTATATATACATATAATATATATATAGCCATTCGTCTCACACAATAATAGACATTTCAGATCACAGATCACAGATGAATATATTAGATATACTAGGAATTCCGTTTTTCGTTTTAGCCTATAACGAAATACGGATTCCACGGTCATGATGAATAGCCAAACCCCACCCTAGACCCCTACGGGTACGGCAAACTACCCGCCAAATTCCCGAAGTGAAGCAACCTTTCTCAATAAAATGAGTAGGCCACTCGGCATTTCAAGAACACGGTAGTTTGTGTACCCCACCTTGGGTCTATTCTAGGTGCAAGAAAAAGTAAATGAAATAATACAACGGTGACTACAACCCCAACCCGAATATGCCCCGCAAAAATAATATTACATAAATGTACAAATTTACATGAATGAAAGAAAAGAAAACACTCTTCTCACATCCCCGGCTATTCATCCACGACGATCCAATACTTCATATACACAAACCATCAAGATACAAATATGTGCAACCCCCACAAATTGGCATATAGAAATTAGCAGACGTTTAGCAACACATATACAAACATAGAATCACATATTAGCTAAGAACTTAGAATTTCAGTCGATAATACTTATCCGTGTTTACCCCACGCACAAACCAGTACACAAACAATCTGGATAAAAACCAAATATACCAAAAATCATAATTCTAAGAACCAAAACACAGAAAAAATTGGGAACAACTCGGCCACAACTCGGCGGCGGTTCTAGTGCCAAATGACCTATTTAGCGGCGGTTATGCCGCAAAGTTGATGAGTTAGGTGCTCAAATTTTTTTCTAGGTCTTAGAAATGCTATTCACTTGCTGAAATAATTTTTGAACAGTTTTAAAAAATCGACAGCAAGCATATCTCGGAAATTCAATTTTGGGTGTTTTTCCGTCGATCGAAATTCTAATCACTTGCTAACAAGCTAGTTAAGATTTAGTAAGCTTTGATACCACTGTAAGTCGATACCTCACACCCCACGCACTTGTGGGAAGGCAGAGTTTACAAAAAAACAATTTTTTTATACAATGCAATACCGACTAAACTCCAGGATCTTAACAGAAACCTTAACTAGCTATATCTACTAAGAAGTTCTAACTACTATGTTAATATTTATACCTCCTTGATTCTAGTTTTTTGGGTCTTCTTCTCCTCCTCTCCCTGAGCTCCTCGAAGATCCGGATCGCACTTGATCGTCGGCCTCCTCGTGTCGAAGATGATCCACCCGAGAGTTTATACTTCAAGCTCCAACCTCTAAACCGAGATAACTAAGGTACCCAGTTCGCTAAGCTAGGTAGCTTAGAAGATGTAGAGTATTTAATGGAGTATTTTATCTCAAGAGACTTAATGGCTCACAACACATGTGAAGGTTTTAGGTCTTGAGGAAGAAGGAGAGAAAAATGGAGAGAGAAAGTGAAAATACAAATGAGCAAGTTAGTAGGCAAGTGAAGAATAGCTCCTACACTCATCTCACTCAAGCATGCAATATTTTCCAATTGAAAATATCAACCATACTTGAATAGTGAGTTCAAACCAATAAAATAACACAAATGAGCCATTCTTCACCATGCCACAAATATCTCTATTTTCCACCTCATTAATCTATTTCTCAAAATAGATAAATCCAAATAATGACGTGTCCCCTTCTAGAAGCATGTTTTGTGAAATTACAAGAATGCCCTCTATTGGGTTACATAGCAAGGCAGTAAGGTTTCGGGTGGTATCGTCCATGCCGTTTTCAAAATTTTCCGTTCTAAACAACCCTAACCAAGAATCTTAACTAGAGATATAAACAATAAGCATGCAAACAACTTTACATACTAAGTGAATGAGGAATACAACCTTTGTAGACCGGTCCTTCACTTCAAATGCTCCGTGTAGATGTCCCTTCGCTGCGAGTATGATCTCCCGAACTCTTGAAAGGCTCCATAAGGTGAAAGATGCAAACTTGCTCGAAGACTTCGAGGCCAAAGATGATATACATCGAGGAGACTCAAGCTCATGCTACCTCTTCACTAAATTAGGGTTTAGTGAAGCAAACACCCTAAACTAAATGGCTAATAGTAGAGAATGATGAAGTAGAAAATGGGCTCTCTTTAGTTTTCTTTTTCTCTTAATATTTTCTCACCTTGGAAAAAGCTAGCAAGCTTTTCATGAGAAAGAAGATGAAGTGATGAACAAATGAAACTCATGAGGTGAGAATATGAACCATGGGTGAGTTAGTGTCATACATTAATCCTTGTAGAGACTTGACTATGGTTAGTATAATGGTTAGGTTAATAAATATCTATAACAAAACAAAAAGAGTGGACTTGGTCAATGGTTATCCACAAGATTTCTCAAAGCTTCTACCATAACAAATTCCACCATTTTAGAATTACTTTGATAAACAAAAACCCTAGGATTATGCTAACTATAGTGACCCATGTTTCATGTATCATCAAGCATGACACAATAAAATGTACATTAATATATATCACATATATACTGTATGCACACAAGTGAGAAAAAGAATACTTAGTGAGCAAATATTAGTTAATGTAAGTTAATATATCAAATATATAATTATATATTAAATTATCAAATCAACACTTGATTTAATAATCTGGTTATATCACATACAACCGACTAATATCATATGAATCAACTTATCGAATCAACACTTGATCCGATAACCCGGCTATATCACATATAACCGACCGATATCTTATATCGCGAGAATAGAATGCGGTATCACATACGCGCATTAATCTCGGTCCCGCACATATCATATATGTGCTTCTACTCCGTTTCGCATGAACCAGGAAACCTCTGTGTAATACTCTAAAGAGTCGTCAATACGCCGGCAGTAGGTGATGATCATATCAAACACCCACAAGCCACAAGCGGTCTGCTAAACGTAACGGCCACCCAGGTATTGAGCGATCAGAAGATCAACAAGCAAGCCTGCTCATACTCCTGCGAATCCAATCAGTAACACTACTGTACAGTCTGATCTCTTCTTCTGATATGTAGCATATCATAACCTGGGGGTGGTATAACGTCAGACCCTAATAGCCTGATAAGTCAAGCCGATGCAAGGTCCATAATGGTTCGATAAACTACTGATAACACTTACCAGTAAATCTCAGCAACCCTGGCCAGGGATTTCATGTTATGGCCAATCGAGCATAGCGCAATATCAACTCCCAATACCGGGAGAGACGAATCCCCTCCTATCGCTCATTGCCTCCATGTGACTCGGGACTGTACCCAAAAACCACATTTTTGCACGATCTCTTGACCGTGGTATGGTGGAAATCAAAGCACAGTGGGAATCACACAAGACTCTATGACGATCTCGGGTCGACAGACTAACCTGTACCAGTGTCACCAGAGAACTGCTATCTGACGATAGGTATAATACTATCTGGGAGTTCTCGGCGAGTCCGTTCAGTGTATCCAGTCTCCAGTGAGCACCCGTGTACCTTCTCTGATATCAAACACCAATGGATGTAGGATCATACATCGCCCATCGTATGGGTCGAGAAGCGTATACGCTAGTCTACTTTGGAGTATCGATGCCCTGTCTCGATACTCCCACGACTAGGAACAATTATAGGGTGTACTTTTGGACTACCCTTGGCCCCACTAGTATGATCTCCCTCATAGTCCTGTTAGTCAAGTACAAATCCTAAGGGCTTTATTAACATGTGAGAGCAAGACAGCATCACTTATACAAGTCAACATGTTAAGATAAAGAGCAACCAGATAGCATATTATCATGTCGAGAAAGAAAGTCCTCCCTATATATGTCCAAGCATCCACTACAATATACATCGCATGTATAGTAATGGACTCTAGGGCATACATATAACTAACACCCTCACCGTATATACATACCCGTATTCGTATTCCAAAAAATACGAATACAATGAGATAATAATAATCCAATAATATAATACTAGGATCCGGCTTAAATCAAAGCCTACTAGTATTATCCGTCCGAACATCATCCGTGTAGCCAGTACACGTATATGATCGAAACCCTGCCATAAAACCATACAGCATCTAAATCATTTCGCCCGAAGCAGGGAAACCCTCTGTGTGGGGCTTTAAAGACTCGACAGTACGCTGGCAGTGGGTTTAACCACAATTCCATCAGCGGTACTAGCTGCACGTAACGGCTACCCAGGTATCTGTCGATAAGAAGACTAACGAGCAAACTCATCTGAACTCCTACCGAGCCTATCTTTTACAATCTCCGTACAGTCCAGTCTGTTCATCTATGATACTCGCATATTGGGCCTACGGGGATGGTAACCGTCAGACCCCTAATAGCACAATAAGTCATGCCGGGGTAGAGCCCAATACACCTTGAGAAACTACTGGATTACCTACCAGTAAATCTCGCTTGCCTTGGCCAGGGACTTTGTGTAATGGCTTTCCGAACACAGCGCGATATCAACCCCCAATACCGGGAGAGACGAATCCTATCTAACCACTACTGCCTCCCAGTGCTTCGGGACTGCACCCAACCACTACCTGTTAGCATGACTCATTTGAGCCGTGGTGTGGTAGAGATCTAAGCATAGTGGGAACACACTAGAGTCGAATAGTGATATCAAGTCAACGGACTAACCTGTACTCATGCCATCCGAGAACTGCTAACTGACGATAGATATAATACCAACCAGCAGTTCCCCCGTGAGTCCGTCCAGTGTAACTCATAACCCAATGAGCACCTGTATACTATCTCCGGTACGACATACCAATGGTTGTAGGACAGACCATCTCCCTTGCTGGGATTAGAAGCGTATACACTAATCTACTCTGGGGTATCGATTCCCTATCTCGATAATCCTACGACTAGGGACCTGTATAAGGATGTGCTTATAGACTACCCAGCCCCACTAGTGTGACTGTCATCACAACGCTGCTAGTCGAGCAAAGATCCTAAGGGCTCTACCAATATGTATTAGCGATATGCTAAAAGCAACATATACACATATTGAGGTAGAATCAAACCAAGTAGCATACTACCATTTTGAGTAAGACTGTAATTATATCTGTGAATATCCCAAGCTTCCAAAATGTAATATACAATCCAGTGCTATACAATAATGGCATCTAGGGCATATATCACTAACAAAGGAAATATCCTCCCATAGTCACATTACGGCTGTCAATCAGTAATCAAGAATAGTATTATAATTATATAGCTCTAAACATATCCAAATAACCACAAACGATAACAGGAAACGATAGTAGAAGCGGTAAAGATCTAAGAAAATAAAAGAATACCTAAACCATAAATAAGAACTATATCAGTAGAATGATCCTCACTGATCGGCGATCCTGTCAAAATACTCACGATTCTCATGTGCTTAAGTCAAGTATTTGGGCCATGTAAAACCCAGACGTCAATGCGGCATAAATATCATAATAATAATAATAAACTGAGCAATATACTATATAGGGTGTCATGTGTAAATTGAAGTATGAGTACAAACATACCAATCATAAGTGATATAATAGTAGGTTATAAGTATGTCACGCGTATCCTAAAGTCTGTATTTCTAAGATTTACTATCCTACATGTATTTGAAACCAAATAATGTAATTCTCATCGTAACTCAACGGTATATATCCCGTTCATTCCCCACGGGACCATGGTACAATATATCCCGTCCATTCTCTATGGGACCATGGTACAATAAACAGTGGTTATTCCGTACACTCCGAGAATCACGACAATAATTGTTAGTTATGTATATGCCCTAGAGGCCATTATTGTACATATGATGTATATTATAGTGGATGCTTGGATATATAGAGAGAGGACTTTCTTGCTCGACATGATAGTATGCTATCCGGTTGCACTTTATCTTAACATGTTGACTTGTATTGGTTTACTGTCTTGCTCTCACATGTTGATAAAGCCTTTAGGATATGTACTTGACTACGAGGACTATGATGGAGATCATACAAGTGGGGCCATGGTAATCAACGAGTACATCCTATAATTTTTCCTAATCGAGGGTGTATCGAGACAGGGCATCAATACTCCAGAGTAGACTAGCGTATACGCATCTTAACCCATATGATGGGCGATGGATGATCCCACATCCATTGGTGTTTGACATCAAAGATGGTATGCAGGTGCTCAGTGGAGACTGGGTACACTGAACGGACTCACCGAGAACTCCTAGATGGTATTGTACTTATCGTCAGATAGCAGTTCTCCGGTGACACTGGTACAGGTTAGTCTGTAGACCCGAGATCGTCATAGAGTCTTGTGTGATTCCCACTGTGCTTTGATTTCCACCTTACCACGTTCACGAGAACGTGCAAAACGGTGGCTTTTGGGTATAGTCTCGAATCACATGGAGGCAATGAGCGATAGGAGGGGTTTCGTCTCTCCCGGTATTGGGGGTTGATGTTGCGCTGTGTTCGATTGGCTATAACTGGAAGTCCCTGGCCAGGGTTGCTATGGAGATTTTCTGGTAAGTGTTATCAGTAGATTCTCGACCCGTTATGAGACAAATATCGGCACGATTTATCGGTTACAGGGGTCTGACGTTTACCACCCCTAGACTGGATATGCGACATATCAGACGAAGAGACCGGACTGTACGAGAGTGTTGCTGATTGGATTCACAGGAGTGTGAGCAGGCTTACTTGTTGATCTTCTGATCACTCAATACCCGGGTGGCTGTTACGTTTAGCTGACCGCTTGCAGCTTGTGGGTGTTTTATATGATCATCACCTACTGCCGGCGTATTGACGAGTCTTTAGAGTCCTACACTGAGGTTTTCTGGCTCAGGCAAAACAGAGTAGGAGCACATATGTGATATGTGCGGGACCGAGATTAATACGATATGTTATACCGTATTCTATTCTCACGATATGTGATATCGGCCGGGTATATGTGATATAGCCGGGTTATCGGATCAAGTGCTAATTCGATGAACTAATACAGATTATATTAGTCGGTTATCTGGAAAATAGACGGATTATTAAATCAAGTGTTGATTTAATAATTTAATGTATAATTATATATGTGATATATTATATTACATTAACTAATATAAGCTCTCTTAAATGATTCTTTTTCTCACTTGATAATACATTGATATATATGTTATATATATTGATTGTATTATTTTCTTTTGTTACATTATATATTATATATGTGATATATAATATTGTAACATGTTTGGGTTACAAATGCAACTAGGTTTTGTGAGATTGAACCATGATTAGGGTTTATGGTTGGATTTATATTTATTTTGGATAAATCTTATTTGTGTGGATAATGAATGAGATATTTTCTCATAGTTGATTTAATCCACTCTAGATAATTTCCTAGATATTTATTAACCCAACCTAAACCCTTACCCATGGTCAAGTCTCTACAAGGGTTAAGCATGACATGCTTAACCCTTGGTTGCATTTTTCTAACCTTAACAATAATTCATTCATAACTTCATCTTCTTCTTCCTCCTCAAAAAAGCTTTCTAGCATTTTGATATGTGATGAATAAAAGTGAGATTAAGAAAACAAAAGAGAGCAAAATTCCTACTTCATCATTCTCTTCTATACTAGCCATATAGATTAGTGTGTTTGCTTCACTAATTCACTATTAGTGAAGAGTCAGCTTGAGTAATAGGATAGTAAAAGAAGAAGAACTCCTTACCCGGTTTGTGTTTCCTCAAGGTAGATCGACTTGGATTTTGAAGACTTCGAGCAAGATGCATCATTCACCTCATGGGGCCTCTCTAGAGTCCGGGAGTTTGATGATCGCAGCAAAGGGACCACAACACGGAGCTTATAAAGCTAAAGAACGAACTACAAAGGTTGTAATCTCTCTCTCTTAGATGTGAAGTTGTTTACATGCATAGGTACCCCTAATACTCTAGTTTAAGATCTTGGTTAGGGTCTCATAGCACCCCAAAAAAAATTATAAATTGGCATGTGTGATGCCTTGCTAAACCTTGTTGAAGTGCTATACAACCCTACAGTGGTATCAGAGCCAAGCTAGAGCATTAGGCGTTGTCTAGACGAAGTTTAAAGTCCGATCGAAACCCCGAAAACCCGATTTGACCCCCTCTCTGGAAATTTTTCAAAAAGTTGGATTTTTCTATGTTAAAAATATTCAGAAAATCTGGGTTAACATCACATGTCATCAACGTAAGTAAATATGTGTATCCCAATTGTCGTTGATGTGATATGTTATATTGAATCATCGTGTTTTGAATAACCGGGGGTTTTATGTGAGATGAGGGTTTTTATTTTCATTCATGTAAAATTCATTGTATGTAATATTCTTTTATTGGGGCACTTCCAGGTTGAGGATGATGTCACCATTGTATATTATTTACTTTTCTGCATTAGGATAGACCGAAGGAGGAGAGCATAAGCAACCGGGTTCTAGGGTACAGTGGGAGACCAAATCGAGGAGTCGAGTCCTGGACTCCTAACCCCAGAATTGGTAGGGTTGCTTGCCGCTCTCATAGGGGTCTTGGGATGTGGGTTTGGCTATTCATCGCGACCGTGGAATCTGTGTTTTATACAGGCTCAAAATAAAACACGGACGACCTAGTATATCCAATATTTCATATATTATCTTCTGCTGCTCTGTGATGTGATCACTGTGGATTCTGAGATGAATGGATAAATATTATATATGAGATATATAGTAGACGTTGGTTATGTTTTGCACCCGCGCTAGTCTCGTCCCGGTATGCCGTTAGTTAAGTAACCTAATGGTGCATAATGGAACATTGTGGCGAATACGGATGGCATAAGCGTACGTTGTATTTTCGTTTCTTCTGTGATGCTTAGGAAGCATAAATGATGGGATTCATTAATGAGATTAACGAAAGAAAAAGAAACCTAAAAGATGTTGTAGAATCAAATTTTCAAAAAGGGTAGCTCTAGATTTTGCTTTACATAGCGGTATTTCTTGTAGAATATCCAGCACCTTATTCGATAAGAAAAGAGCCGAGATCCCTTCACCGGAAGTGACCTCTTTAGCGAAACTAGCAGATGCTACAACTCACTCGGTTTTGTTTTTTGATTGCTTCTATAGTTCTTGCTTTGCATAGCGGTATTTATGAAATATCCCGCACCTTATTCGATAAGGAAAGAGCCGAGATCCCTTCACCGGGAGTGACCTCTTTAGCGGAGCTAGTAAAAGCCTAAAAAACACTCCTTTTTTTTTTCAAAATCACTTGTTTCTACAACGATATCAAGTTCATTACGCAAAAGGTTTTCTGAAAAACCTGCATAGCCCTCCGTCATTTCAGATAGGTACTACTTAGTATTCGTGCTACGTTTGTTGGCCTGCGTCAAGGCGTAGTGTACGGTAGCTAACTAGTGCTTATCTGTAACATAAGATGAGATTGGATTAGGATAGTCGTACGACTTTGTTGGCCTGCGTCAAGGGTCGTGCGGATGGGTTTAATTCAATCAAGAAATGACGGGTTGAACTTGACTAGCGGACTATGGTTTGTTGGCCTGCGTCAAGGTCATGGCAAGCTATGGGCAAAAGTATTATCGAGAATTTCAAGTGTTGAAATTTGTAATGAGATTGCATAACTTCTATGAGATAGTTGGATCCCGAAACCCACTGCGAGTAAGAGTTACTCCTGCGAGAGTTTTACACAAGACAATTAGCCAATCAAGTAGGTGTCTAGAAAGGTGTTAACGGGGTTATGCCTCTAGGAAAACGAGGTTTATTCTAATTAGGTCGGTGCGAAAGCACGGGGAACCTCCCTCAATGTACCAACACTGGACTGGCCGAAAAATTGGCGAACTTGTAAGGTGTAATTAATCCCGGCTAGTCTTACCTTTTAGGGTTTGAAGGAAGATTTGATGAAAACAGTGGGAGCCATCATGATTAGATAAGATAATAACCAATCTAAATCTTGCAAGAGCGCACGCTAAAGTGTTTTCTTCTCTCTCTCTCTCTCTCCAGGTAGAGACCATGTCAGGCCTTAATCAAGATAAAAAATATGGATGTATTGACCGAACCCGCTTGTTATACTAAGCAGGGGAACGTTGGTCCCGTTCTTTCTTATAAACATTATAAGACTGAGCAGAAAATAGGAACATATCCGGATTCCCATGCCGCCCAAATGAAGAATAAGCATGTTGATGCATCTTCTTCGGGTGTGTTCGTTATTGAGAACTGTTTCTCAGTTCACTCTACGTCCTGGGTATTAGATACCGGATCAGGATCCCACATATGTAATATGTTGCGTGGGTTACGAAAAGGTAGAGAACTGGGAATGGGCGATCATTCTATAAGAGTAGGGAATGGTGCAGATGTTGCAGCTAAAGCAGTTGGCGAATATCACCTTGTATTACAAAATGGTAATACATTGATTCTGAACGAATGCTATTACATTCCGACCCTGATATGCAATCTTATATCAGTTTTTTTATTAAGTAAAGATGGATATAATTTTGTAGTACAGGATAATATTATGAACATCTTCCTGAATCAAAAGTTGATTGGATTAGGCTCGTTAAATAATGGTATATACGTTCTAAATCAAACTACAGTTCTTAATGTACAGAACACACACAAGAGGAAGAGTTCAGAAATGAACGAATCCTACTTATGGCATTGTAGACTAGGTCTTATCAATGTGACACGACTAGCTAAGTTACATAAAGATGGATATTTGAATACGTTCAAATTATCATCTTATGAAACATGCTATTCATGTCTCAAAGGAAAAATGACCAAAACTCCGTTTAGTGGACACGGAGAAAGAGTTGCGGAACTCTTGGGACTGATACATAGTAATGTATGCGGTCCCATGTCTACACATGGCAGGAATGGTTCTTCGTACTTCATTACATTCACTGACGATCTCTCAAGATACGGACATGTGTTCCTGTTGAAACACAAGTCTGAAACTTTTGAGAAATTCAAAGAATATAAGCACGAAGTCGAGAACCAAATCTGTGGATATGCGCTGGAGACAACTGCAGACCTATTGAATATGGTTCCCACCAAATTTGTGCTAACCACTCCATATGAGATATGGAAAAGAAAGATACCATATCTTAAATATGTTAAGATATGGGGTTGTCCAGCATATGTGAAAACATAAAATCTGGACAAGCTCGGGGCAAGGTATTTTCTGTGTAAGTTTATTGGATATCCCAAACATTCGTGAGGATATATCTTCTACCACGCCGAGGAACAAAAAGTGTTTGTTTCTCGACATACCACCCTTTTAGAAAAGGAATTTCTTGAAAAAGAAATTAGTGGAAAGGAGGTAGAACTGGAAGAGGTTCTAGCTATACAAACTATGACAGAAGATTTGGTAGAACCAGAGGATTTAGTAGTTCCCGACGAACCTCGGCCGCTCCACCGATATAGTAGGGTTTCTCATCCACCAGAGAGATACTACGGTTTTATCATCAATGGTGGGAGCGAGGATTGCATCATGGAAGATGATGACCCGACTAGCTTCGAGCAGGCCATCACAAGTGGGGACTCTGTGAAATGGCTGGATGCAATGCGATCTGAGATGGAATCCATGTACACCAACAAAGTATGGACTTTGGAAGAAGCTCCTGAAAGTGTAAAACCCATCGGGAGCAAGTGGATCTTCAAGAAAAAACTTGGTGTAGATGGGAAAGTGGAAACTTTCAAAGCTAGACTTGTTGCAAATGGTTTTCGTCAACGACCAGGTGTGGATTATGACGAAACCTTTTCTTCAGTGGCTATGCTTAAATCTATCCGGATCTTACTTGCCATTGCTGCACACTATGACTACGAAATCTGGAAAATGGATGTTAAGACTGCCTTTCTAAATGGTGATTTAGAGGAGTGCGTGTACATGACTCAGCCAGAGGGCTTCGTAGACAGTGGGAGCAGCGGAAAGGTGTGCAAGCTGCTTAAATCCATCTACGGGTTAAAGCAGGCATCACGGAGTTGAAACATCTATTTTGATGTCGTAGTCAAAGAGTTTGAATTCATCAAGAACGTAAATGAACCTTGTATATAAAAGAAGGTGGCGGAGAGTAAGGTTGTCTTCCTCGTATTGTACGTAGATGACATATTCTTGATAGAAAATGATGTTCCTATGCTGCACTCGATCAAGCTCTTCTTATCACACAGATTCTCAATGAAAGATCTAGGTGATGCCTCCTGCATTTTGAGGATTAAGATCTATAGAGATAGATCTAAACGGATACTGGGATTATCCCAATCCAGGTATATTAACACCATACTAAAGAGATTTAGTATGGAAGAATCCAAGCGTAGGAACTTACCCACGATCTCTGGACTCACTCTCTCCAAAGAGATGTCTCCCAAGACTGATTTGGAGAGAACTCGCATGCAAGAGATACCCTATGCTTCGGCAGTAGGCTCTATCATATATGCGATGCTATGTACCAGACCCAATGTAGCATACTCACTAAGTGTAGTGAGTAGGTATCAAGAAGATCCTAGAGAGAATTACTGGACAGCT
Source organism: Agapanthus africanus (assembly GCA_030015575.1). Classification (NCBI taxonomy): domain Eukaryota; kingdom Viridiplantae; phylum Streptophyta; class Magnoliopsida; order Asparagales; family Amaryllidaceae; genus Agapanthus; species Agapanthus africanus. The sequence goes on along the minus strand of JASDDO010000012.1, from coordinate 457,014,742 downwards.
CTGAAGAACATTCTCAAGTACTTGAGAAGGACTAAAGAGATGTTCTTGGTGTATGGTAATGGAGAACTCCAAGTGGAGTCCATTACCGATTCGAGCTTCTAAAGTGATAAGGACGACTCAAAGTCGCACTCAGGATTTGTCTTTACCCTAAATGGAGGGGTGGTGTGTTGGAAGAGTTCCAAACAGGAAACCGTGGCAGACTCGACGATGGAGGCTGAATACATCGCTGCCACCGATGCTGCCAAAGAGGTTGTCTAGATAAACAAGTCCATAACTGAACTTAGAATGGTTCCGTCCATTGACCATCCAATACCTTTGTATTGTGATAACAATGGAGCTGTGGCTTTGGCCAAGGAACCCAGATCCCATTAGAGATCCAGGCATATTCTGAGGCGGTATCACCTGATCCGGGAAATAGTTGATCGCCGGGAGATCGAGGTCAGGAGAGTTGACACGAAGGACAACACTACGGATCCACTCACGAAGGCCATAACCCAGATACATTTTGAGAAAGTCTTCGGGTTGTTGGGTATGAGATACTACAACAGCTGGCCTTAGTGCAAGTGGGAGATTGTTAGTTATGTATATGCCCTCGAGGCCATTATTGTACATATGATGTATATTATGGTGGATGCTGGATATATATAGAGAGGACTTTCTTGCTCGACATGATAGTATGCTATCTGGTTGCACTTTATCTTAACATGTTGACTTGTATTGGTTTACTGTCTTGCTCTCACATGTTGATAAAGCCCTTAGGATATGTACTTGACTACGAGGACTATGATGGAGATCATACTAGTGGGGCCAGGGTAGTCAACGAGTACATCCTATAATTGTTCCTAGTCGAGGGTGTATCGAGACAGGGCATCGATACTCCAGAGTAGACTAGCGTATAGGCATCTTGACCCATATGATGGGCGATGGATGATCCCACATCCATTGGTGTTTGACATCAAAGGTTGTATGCGGGTGCTCAGTGGAGACTGGGTACACTGAACGGACTCGCCGAGAACTCCTAGATGGTATTTACCTATCGTCGGATAGCAGTTCTCCGGTGACACTGGTACAGGTTAGTCAGTAGACCCGAGATCGTCATAGAGTCTTGTGTGATTCCCACAGTTCTTTGATTTCCACCTTACCACGTTCACGAGAACGTGCAAAACGGTGTCTTTTGGGTACAGTCCCGAATTACATGGAGGCAATGAGCGATAGGAGGGGTTTCGTCTCTCCCACTATTGGGGGTTGATGTTGCGCTGTGTTCGATTGGCTATAACTGGAAGTTCCTGGCCAGGGCTGCTATGGAGATTTACTGTAAGTGTTATCAGTAGATTCTCGACCCGTTATGAGCCAAACATTGGCACAACTTATCGGTTACTGGGGTCTGACGTTTACCACCCCTAGACTGGATATGCGACATATCAGACGAAGAGACCGGACTGTACGGGAGTGTTACTGATTGGATTCAAAGGAGTGTGAGCAGGCTTTCTTGTTGATCTTCTGATCGCTCAATACCCGGGTGACTATTACGTTTAGCTGACCGCTTGCAGCTTGTGGGTGTTTGATATGATCATCACCTACTGCCGGCGTATTGACGAGTCTTTAGAGTCCTACACTGAGATTTCCTGGCTCGGGCAGAATAGAGTAGGAGCATATATGTGATATGTGCGCGACCGAGATTAATACGATATGTGATACCGTATTCTATTCTCGCGATATGTGATATCGGCCGGGTATATGTGATATAGCCGGGCATCGGATCAAGTGCTGATTCGATGAACTGATACAGACTATATTAGTCGGTTATCTGGAAAATAGCCGGATTATTAAATCAAGTGTTGATTTAATAATTTAATGTATAATTATATATGTGATATATTACATTACATTAACTAATATAAGCTCTCTTAAATAATTCTTTTTCTCACTTGATAATACATTGATATATATGTGATATATGTTAATTGTATTATTTTCTTTTGTTACATTATATATTATATATGTGATATATAATATTGTAACATGTTTTGGTTACAAATGCAACTAGAGTTTGTGAGATTGAACCATGTTTAGGGTTTATGGTTGGATTTATATTTATTTTGGATAAATCTTATTTGTGTGGATAATGAATGAGATATTTACTCATAGTTGGCTTAGTCCACTCTAGATATTTTCCTAGATATTTATTAACCCAACCTAAACTCTTACCCATGGTCAAGTCTCTACAAGGGTTAAGCATGACATGCTTAACCCTTGCCTGCATTTTTCTAACCTTAACAATAATTCATTCACAACTTCATCTTCTTCTTCCTCCTCAAAAAAGCTTTCTAGCTTTTTGATATGTGATGAATAAAAGTAAGATTAAGAAAACAAAAGAGAGAAAAATTCCTACTTCATCATTCTCTTCTATACTAGCCATATAGATTAGTGTGTTTGCTTCACTAATTCACTATTAGTGAAGAGTCAGCTTGAGTTTGTGTTTCCTCAAGGTAGATCGTCTTGGATTTCGAAGACTTCAAGCAAGATACATCATTCACCTCATGGAGCCTCTCTAGAGTCCGGGAGTTTGATGATCGCAGCGAAAGGACCACAACATGAAGTTTATGAAGCGAAGGAACGGACTACAAAGGTTGTAATCCCTCTCTTAGATGTCAAGTTGTTTACATGCATAGGTACCCCAATACTCTAGTTTAAAATCTTGGTTAGGGTTTCATAGAACCCCAAAAAAAATTATAAATTGGTATGTGTGATACCTTGCTAAACCTTGTTGAAGTGCTATACAACCCTACAACAATAATATTCTCTTGAATTACGTTTCGGTTACATTCTTGATTTCCCCTTTTTCCCCAGGTTTCATGTTTAAGTCAGGTATCAATAGAATGTCTACCTACTTCCAATACCAGAACAATCATATGCAGATCTTGTCTAGCAAGACAACAAGTTAGGTCAATGAGTATAACAATTTAATATTGTTGGCATCGGTAGCTATTACAGGTAACAAGATGGCAGGTTACAAGCATATCAGGGATAGTGTACTAAAACAGGTAAAGTGTTTGTATCACAATAATATCACACAATAAGTCATGATGAATAGCAGAAATATAGTTGTAATAGTTATCTAGATACGATACATGATGTGACGAAAATGATGTATCAACTATTACTTGTGACATGTATTAGTATGACCTTATTTTAAATAATGTTGTCAAGATTATCAAGTATTATTATATAAACTAAAGTATATTAATTGGAGTTACCTATTACAAATTAACTTATCCTTATTAGTGAAACTTATTATTGTTAATCTAGTTAATGGTATTAAATAACGACATTGATTAAATGAGTGAATAGTATTGTTAAACAAATCATGTAGATTTTCTGGTAATGAGATTAGCGTATTGAATATTTATTTCTAAATAGGCACGAAGTAGCGAATGTGATTCTATCAACTGTTATAAGTTATTATATTATTTTAACTGTAGCGAAAATAATCTTTTGTTACGATAATTAAATATTGTTAATTAGATATTTTCTACATAAAATATTATTAATTAAACTTATTATTATTAAAGAATTCATATGAACTAACTACAAATCTAAATATCAAAATATGTAAACTATAATTTTGTTATTTAAACTACCTAACATGATCGTTATTGTTCCCTGAGCTATAAATATTCATAATAATTAATTTGTTATTCACAGTAACCATAATGTATAATATATATAAGATTTTCATATGTATAATATATAATTACTAATGTGTACACCATGCAAGAGATATAATAATTATAAAATATTACGATACGTAATCATCGTCATAACTAGCATGTATAAGTAAGTATCGAATACTTTCCTCGGAGACGGATAAAAAACGACGATACGATATAAAAATCCAAGCTTTGATACTCAACTCAACGGAATGAGTTGGGGGGTGATGAATCGGAGAGGGGAGGGGGAGAAAGAAAGAGTGAAAGAGAGAGTTTTTAATTTAAATAGGAAAATATAAATATACTATGTTTATATAGTATATGTATAATATTTATATATATAGTTTTGTATATAACTAATAATATTATAAAAGACATTATAAGCCCCAAACCGCCTCCACTAAATTTCAAAACACTAGAAATTATCTACACATACTTAGCCTATTTAATCCATAAATCTAATAGTTTAGAAAAAAATATATTCTAATCTAACAATATCTTAGGATGTTTAAGATTTACCTGTAATAGATAGTTATCAATATAATATCATGAGATGTTTAAATAAGATAAAACATACTGACAATTAATATATGAAAATATCTCTAACGTATGACTACCATAAAATATATATATATATATATATATATATATATATAATTTAAATATTATATATCTATTATTCATGTAAATTTAATTTACGGATAAATATCAATAAAAGATACTCTAACACCATAACGGATTTACACAAGCTGGTCGGGTCGGATAACCATATCTATCATTCGAACCAATCACAACCCGAATAATAAATAAACAAAATTAAAAAAAATACCGATTAATATCGTATGATTGTGCTGGGGTGTTACATGGTAAGCTATACTTCGATACGTATTCTTTTAGCTATGGTGGTCATTTACGATATGGAGTTGGAGCAGCTCGATGTCAAGACCGCGTTCTTGCATGGAGATCTAGAAGAAGATATCTTTATGCACCAACTCGAAGGATTTATAGTCGAAGGTAAAGAGGGTCATGTATGCAAGCTTAAGAAATCAATGTACGGATTGAAGCAATCCCCAAGGTAATGGTACAAGAGATTTCACCGCTTCATGGTAATGATCGGGTTCTTAAGGAGTTTGCAAGACCAGTGCGTTTACTTTAAGACGCTTGATGATGTTACGTGGATATATCTCCTCCTATATATCGACGATATGTTGATCGTCTCCAAAAGAAAATCAGAAATCGACAAATTGAAGCAACAGCTGGGTCGAGAGTTCTAGATGAAGGATTTAGGAGCTGTGAAGAAGATCTTTGGCATGGAGATTGTAGAGGAATAGAAAGAGAAGATAATTGCACCTTTCGCAGAAGAAATATATCGAGAAAGTTCTCGCTCGATTCGGGATGGAGAATGCTAAGCCCGTGGTCACTCCACTAGCGACGCATTTCAAACTATCAGCACAACAGTCACCAGTACAGATGCAGAAAAATGATATATGTCTCGAGTACCGTATGTGAGTGCGGTTGGAAGTCTTATGTATGTGATGGTGTGCATTCGTCCGAATCTAGCACATGTAGTTGAGGTCGTTAGTCGATATATAGCTAACCCCGACAAAGAGCATTGGAAAATGGTAAAGTGGATCCTACAATACTTGAAAGGGGCTTCTAGTATCGGTTTAAAGTACGGAGGAGACAATGTGGAAGACTGCGTCCTAGTTGGATATGTGGATGCCAATTTCGCGGGTGACTTAGACAGACGATGATCGACGACGTGCTATATATTTACAGTAAGCACATGCGTAGTGTCTTGGAGGTCGACGCTTCACACTATCTTCGCATTATCAACGACTGAGGCCGAGTATATAGCTGCAGGAAGCAGTTAAGAATGCGATCTGGCTACGGGGTTTACTTGAAGATTTGGGCGTAAGTCAAGAGATCACGAAGGTCTATTATGACAGTTCAAGCGCCATTTGTCTGGCCAAGAACCAGATTTTTTACGGGACGAAGAGACACTTTGATGTAAGGTACTGCTTCATTGACGCAATGGAAGTAGAAAAGGTGGTCGTCCTATCGAAGATTGATACCAAGTAGAACTCGACAGACGCATTGACCAAGGTCGTTTTACTGGATAAGTTTACATTCTGCTTGGACAAGATCCATATTGTTGATTGCGGAGATAGTGCTATAAGACGCACCAGAGAAAAAGAAAGTTCTGAAGATTTGACGATTTTGCATCAAGTAGGAGAATATTGTTTTTGTGATGCAAAATCACACAAGCCCAAGCCTAAGTTTTAGAGCCAAAGTCCAATTTTTAGAGTTCTTCTGTAAGTAGTCTAAAAACTCTAGAAATTAATTTGGAATGGTTTTGTATAACTTCTAGAGTTGTTTTTGGAATAATTCTAGACTTCTTCTAGAAATAATCTTGAAGTTCTAGATATATTCTAAAAGCTTTCTTGAACTATTCATTAGATCTCTATAAATATCTTAGGGGGCATTTGAGATGGGCATCAAGTAATCAAGCAAACACAAACACTTATGAGCTATAGTGAGTTTTTATGAGAGTTTGAGAGCTCTTGTAAAATTTCGTAGTTCTCAAATTCCTTTGTAAAATAGATTTTTTTCGTTAGTGCGAAGTTTTCTTCCGCCGATAAAATCCACTTGTCATTTCTTTCTTATTTGCTATATTCCATTCAAAACCGGCTTTTCCGTCAATAGGAAAAACGATTTATTTGTTTGTTTGTTTAATTTTAAATATGCATTGTTCAATTTTTTCCAATAGCAAGTTTATGTGCATTCTGACTGCATTGAAAGATTTATCACCATTATTCACCGAGTTCACTTTCTTTTTTTAGTTATCCGCCGAGTTCTCATTCGAACATCCAGACATTTCTCACTTTATTTTAAGAATCTGATTTGTCGGAATTGCTGGGATTAATTTTCTTTTCCTGAATGGATTCATTCTTCTATGAACACTTTTTTGTAATTGTCCCTCACTAGCTTGAATGTATTTAAAGAAGGAAAATCTTCGTGTTACAAATTCTAGAGTTGTTGTGGGAATATTAAACAGGAAGAGGTGATGTAAAACTTTGGTTACTAGAGAATGAATAATTTTATACTTTTAAAAATTTATTCTTTATAATTCACCGAGTAGGAAAGCATCTCCAGTTAGCATGTGGTTTACAATAAGTTGATTCTGAAATCGTTTACTTAGTACAAAAATTTGTCAACATATTTTAAGATTTTGAATTTAGTTAATTTGTAATTGCAATCATTAATGTTAAAATGTGAAATATATTACAAGGGTAGGCCAGAGCAATGTTTCATGTAACTGCCGGTATTATAATTATCTTGCTTATACCTAAATTTCATTAGTTTTATCTAAATTTTCCTCATTCATATATGGACGATATATCGAAAAAATATATATCTGTTTTATCGTATTGAGGGATTCTGATACAATATATCGGCCGATATATGACTCAAAGGAACATCCTACCATCAATTTTTATCTTCGCTTCAACGGTAGATCCCAACGCCACTTAACGGCTCGTTAAACATATCAAGAGGGGCGGCGAACTTCGGATTCATATCGATGTGTCTCCCTTTAGTGGCAGTCATTTCAACCCTCTCTCACACGGAAACTATGTAATAGATATGAGCCATCATTTAAGAGAAGTACAGTGCATGCTCTCAAAACATAAATTTCGCATATAGTTATGAGCAAAACATTTTCTTACTGATGATACTCACAAGCGGGAATTTTCCAGATCACGACACCTAGCGGATGACGTGTCTCCGGAGATACGGAGCTGGAATAACTTTGATGCGTTGGAGACGTTCTTCGGCACCTCGTCTCCGAGATTGCATCCGACCTTTCGGAGACCTTCCCGGAATACCTTCTGTATTCACCTAGCAACCAGCCTTCAGCTCACCTTCGAGCAATCCTACAACCGAGCCTCCACAGCCTGCCTGCTCATCTCCGAGCCATCTGACAGGCCGAGCTTCCTCGGCCTCCCGGCTCGTCTCCGATCCATCTGACAGGCCGAGCTTCCTTGGCTTCTCCGATCAACTGAGAGCGCGGAGCCCAAGCGCCCCCGCAATGGCTCCGCGTATCTCGCCAAAACGAGATATCCGCCGCCCCACGTTCCGCGTCTCACATGGACGCGTTCCCCCATTAATAAGTGGATCCCGCCATCAACGCGAGCATAACGAGAGGGCGTAACTGACGGACAGAATCTCGCGCTGGCTCGCTCCACGCGACCACTATATAAACCCCTCTTTCAGACGACTCAGGTAACTCGAATTCATTCCAACAAACCGCTACTCTGCTCTTATTCTACGGTACTAACATGATCGTTGGATGGTCCTACGGTGGTCATTCATCCCGGGACTTTCTTTACAGGTAGCTCGGCGTTGATACCAACCCATTAAGATCCACACACTCAACCCTCAGACCAAATCTCGGCTGCTCAAAACCGCTCGCACCAGATCAACGGAGGACAACATCTAAGGGAGATCATCACCTCCATCAGTTGGCGCCGTCTGTGGGAACGCTTCAGAAGCTTCTTCACCCATAAAGTTGATCTTCTGCCCTCGACCCGATGGGGAGCGACAACCACGACGATCCCAATACGAACCATCCCACCCTCTATAACAGAGGCGAGAGTGGTTTTACTCCCCCTCCTAACGTTATCGGCGCCTTATCCGCTCGAATCGACACACTTACGGCTATGGTGGATGTGCCCGTCTGCGTTCAAGTGGTGGGCCCTACCCATCAAGCTGCAATTCCCCATTCCCAGGATAACAACGCCCACAGGAGGACAGAGGGGCACGCCCAAGCCCTCGATCCTGCTCAAGCTCATCCCAGCGTCAATGAACGCCGGCGTGCCGAATCCGGCAACCACAACCTGTATCCGGTGAATGATTCCATGCCCCGCTGGGTGCCGGACAGCTCCACACCCCGGTCTCACGGAAGACCGGGCCGTCGCTCCGACGCCCGCCACGTGCTCACTACCCCAAAGGAGGTGTCAGACAGCTCGCCTACTTCCAAGCGCGAACGACACCCCCACCCCTGTCGAGGCCGCGCGAACGGCGAATGTCGGGACTACTCAAGAAAAGCCTCGCCCGAGGATTTAAGAAATGTGATAGAGCGGAATCGAAGCCGCACCCACGCGCAGACCCGGAGCGGGGATAGCCGCCGCTCCAACTGTGCGGAATCCTTAGGGTACCACCACCAGATCGAAGCCCTCAAAAAGGAAATTGAAGGCATACAACGAGACGGCCATAAGTCCGGCGAAGGGGCTAAGTACTCCGCTGATTCGCTTACAAAGCCATTTACAAAAAGGCTACTGGCCGAGCGCATCTCGTCCAAGAAAAAACCGTTTAAAGTGGCCCTCTTCGACGGGAAGTCCGACCTGAAGGACCATTTGGACGCATTTACGACGGGCATGAGCTTCCAAGATAACTCGGACACGGCCCAATCCCACTACCCTAATCCGGGCTGGCCAGGACTGGTTTCGAGGGCTTGCGCCGCGCTCCATCTCTGTCACGACCCGAAATTCAGATGTGGCCGACAATTAGATTGTATGACATCTAAAGATGTCGACACAATCTGAGTAAACCAAAAACCAAGTTCAAAAACTCTTTTTTTTATTTTGCGGAATTAAGGAAATTTTGGTTTTTAAATAAAAGGATTAGGTAGCATGTCGAATGATTTTAAGAATTGAAATCTACACAACTTATTTTTAGCATTTACAATGTTCGATTGCACCTCCTTATTAATCATTTATAAATGCAGTTATACAATGTTCAATTAAGTTGAGTCCCTAATTGGGAGCAAAATAACGCCAAACAGCGGAAATCAATATGAAACAATAATACGACGCTCAAGCGAAGAATTTTAAGCATAAGTAAAGAAAACATAACTTAACACAACTAAACGATCTCACCCGATCAAAATAAAAACATATACAAACATATTTCATTCTAAGTCAAATTTATAGGGTCTGATGGAGAATTTCTAGATCCAATAGACATATACCAAAATAGGAGGTTGCTACGTAGGTAACCCACCTAGTAAAATAAGCGATAAAAGATGACAAGTGGATCCGCACTGCTGCTACGTGTCCACGTGTCTCCTGCAAGGAACTATGGCACAACGGAGTGAGTTGCCAACTCAGTGAATAAACTAACATCTAACAGCTGATAATGTAAGTATGACGAACTAGAGTTAACAGCAATAGAGATATGTATAACGTATGATAACATGTAAAAACATGAATATATACTAACTAAATGTATAAATCAACACTGAAATCTCATCAGCCATTTCCAAATAAGGCTCATTTTTTCCGTGTCCAACATCAACACAAATCTTTTGTTTCCAGCAGGCATCGTTCCCTGAATGATCCTGTCAATCAATAACATCGGTCGGTATCCTCCATATATCCGCTGTCTTTCACAACTATCTCCGGTATCGACTATCCTCGCTAGGCTTCCCACCTCAAATGCGGCTATCCTGCCCCTTGGTCTCAACCGGGTCCACCATGAATCCGACTGTATAACTCCCCCACTCAGTCCGGATAACGTAAAAATCTGCAACCGTATAGCTTCTCCACTCGGTTCGGAATAAAACCAAATCATTAAAATAATATCTCATGGTGGACATATCATATCAAACCTGAAGAATCACCGAATATACTACATAGCACATAAAACTCAAAACCAGAAATCCGCAAAATCCTATGCATCTTATATCATAATTAATAATACTCGAAAATGAAACATGATATGTGTTCATCATAACATTGTTGCAAAATTACCACTATTACCGATGCTTATGGTATGAAGTAAATCATATGTGACATAGCAATTACTAAGTGTATATGTGACATGTTAATATCGACGAAATGTAGTGTAACATGTAGATATGTGCACGTGCAATATGACTCGTCGATAATTTGTGCAGTGTTCTACCAATTGTCAATCATGGCGTTTTATATATATGAATGCATACGAAGAAGTTCTAAATTCAATTTTATACACAAGGAACAATTATAACTAGCTTAAATCACGGGCGTATTACGCCATCCCTACAAAATCCTCCGGTAGATATTTAGTCTACTCACCGGAATACGTCGAAGCTACTCGGATGTTATCAATCATTTTCCCTTCCTTGCGGTCACCGAAGTCCCCGCGGTCAAACCTAACATCGAAATTAACTTTCGTATAAGAGTGGCTAAAATCCGATACGGCAAAAACATGAAACTAATAGACTTACATACTAAACGTGCTACGTGAGAATATCGTGAGTTAACTGGACCTTGTTTAACCGAAGCTAACCCTATTCTGGTCGCAACAGGCAGAAACGGAAATCATGATACAATATATCCGTATCGTATATAGAACTTTAAACCCAAAACAGATATTTGCTTCCAGATTTTATATACATAAAATATAACTTAAACAAACTATTTTCTTTACTAAATTATTTCTACTACATATTAAAAGGCCCTCTTTAATACAATAAAATTAAAAAAACATTTTCTATTTAAATAAATAATTTAATTAATTATCTAAAATATTTCAAAATGTTACAATATTCCCCCTTAAGAAAATCCGGTCTTCGAATTTAAAACCTAAACACATGTACCTTCAAAAATGTGCGGAAATTTCTTCCGCATCGTATCTTCGGCCTCCCAGGTGACCTCCTCGCTATTTGGTCCTCGCCAAAGAACCTTTACGGATGGAAGTACCCTTGATCTTAGCTTCTTTACCTGCCGGTCTAGAATAGCTACCGGCTGCTCAGTATAGGATAAATCCTGCTCAAGCTGTAAAGACTGATGCTGGATGGCATGAGAAGGATCGTGAAGTTACTTGCGAAGCATAGACACATGGAACACTGGATGTACATCAGGAAAGTTTGGTGGAAAGGCTAAACGATAAGCAACAACACCTACCCTCTCTAGAATCCCATAGGGTCCGACATACCTGGGACTGAGCTTCCCCTTTTTCCCGAAACGCATCACACCCTTCATCAGAGAGACACGGAGGAACACATGGTCTCCCACATTAAACTCAAGTATGCGACGACGTCGATCAGCATAAGATTTCTATCTGCACTGGGCCGCTCTCATCCTGTCTCGTATCAACTGGATCTTTTCTGTAGTCTCCTGCACTAGCTGCGGTCCTAGAATGCTGCCCTCGCTGAGTTCTATCCAACAAACGGACGATCGACACTTTCTCCCATACAAAACTTCGAAGGGTGCCATCTGAATCGTCTCTTGAAAACTGTTGTTGTAATAGAATTCTATCAAAGGAAAGTGACGATCCCAACTGCCCCCGAAATCTAAACTGCAGGCTTGGAGCATATCCTCAAGAGTCTGATGGTCCGCTATGACTGACCGTCGGTCTGCGGGTGGAAGCTGTACTGAAACTCAATCGGGTGCCTAGAGCCTCATGAAGTTTCTGCCATAATCGGCTGGTGAATTGTGTGCCCCTATCGGACACAATGCAAGTCGGAACTCCATGCAATCGCACAATCTCGTCAATGTAAATTTGGGCATACTGCGCGTATCCATAAGTCGTCTTCACCGGAAAAAGTGAGCGGCTTTTGTCAATCGATCAACAATCACCCAGATGGAATCATACCCTCTGTTGGATCTGGGCAGACCCACTACGAATTCAATAGAGATCTGCTCCCATTTCCACTCCGGAATGGGTAAGGGCTGTAACTCTCCTGCCAGCCTCTGGTGCTCGGCCTTGACTTACTGACAAGTCAAGCATCTCGAAACAAAATCCGTGACGTCCCTCTTCATCCCTTCCCACCAGTAGACATCCCTTAAGTTATGATACATCTTGGTGGAACCCGGATGAATACTATATGTTGACCGATGCGCCTCCTCTAAGATCTCCCGTCTCAGCCCCTCAGAATCTGGTACACAAAGATGAGTCCCAAACCGTAACACTCCATAGTCATCGATCACAAACTCAGAACCTCTACCATGTCTAACCTGCTCTATGATCTCGGACAAGCGAGCATCGACGGGTTGTGCCTCTCGGATGCGATCAAGTAACTGTGGACGGCTGCGGATATGAGAAAACTGTCCCCCTATCGATGTAAACTCAAACTGTACTCGGCTGTCACATAGAATTTGCCAATCTACGGAAGACTGCCTCTGCACTGTGCTCAAATAAGATAAGCTACCTCCTGGCCTCCGACTCAAAGCATCCGCAACCACATTGGCCTTGCCCGGATGATAGAGAATCTCGCAGTCATAGTCCTTTACAAGCTCCATCTAACGATGCTGCCTCAAATTCAGATCCCACTGCTGAAAGATATACTTTAAGCTCTTGGGGTCTGTGAATATTTGGCACGACTCACCGTACAAGTAATGCCTCTAAATCTTGAGTGCGAAGACCACCGCGGCTATCTCTAAGTCATGGGTGGGATAGTTCTGCTCGTCCTTCTTCAACTGCCGAGAAGCATAAGCGATGACCCAGCCGTGCTGCATCAACACACAGCCTAAACCCACTCGGGAGGCATCGCAATAGACAACAAAACCACCTGACCCAGAAGGTAAAGATAAGACCGGTGCCGTCGTCAAGCGAGTCTTCAACTGTTGGAAACTCTGCTCGCATGCATCTGTCCAAAGAAATGGAACTTCCTTCCTGGTCAACCCGGTCAACGGTGCAGCGATACGAGAAATCATGCACAAAACGTCGGTAGTAACCGGCCAAACCCAAGAAGCTGCGAATCTCCATAACCGATAAAGGTCTGGGCCAGTGCTGTACTGCCTCGATCTTCTTTGGATCAACTCGTATACCATTTCTCATAACTATGTGACCCAAGAAATCCATACTATCCAGCCAAAAAGCATACTTGAAGAATTTAGCGAACAACTGGTGTTCCCTCAAAATCTGCAATGTAATTCGCAAGTGCTGCTCATGCTCTTCTCGATTACGGGAGTATACAAGAATATCATCAATGAATACAATAATGAACTGATCAAGAAATGGCCTGAAAATGCAGTTCATCATATCCATGAAAGCTGCTGGCGCATTGGTGAGCCCGAACGACATCAACAAAACCTCATAATGCCCGTATCGTGTGCGAAAAGCAGTCTTCTGAATGTCGTCCTTCCGAATTCTCAATTGGTGATACCCTGACCGCAAATCTGATAGTGTATATGCCCTAAAGGCCATTACTGTATCATACTAGTTTGTATATTACTTAATGGAAGCCTGGGATATTCACCTTGTATAAACAATCTTGCTCAATTTAGTAGTATGCTACTTGGTTTGTTTCTACTTCAATGTGTACATGTATTTATATTAGTATATCACCTATACGCATTAGTGGAGACCTTAGGATCTTTGCTTGATTACCAGCGTTGTGATGGCAGTCACACTAGTGGGGGCTGGGTAATCTATAAGCACATCCTTATACAGGTCCCTAGTCGCAGGACTATCGAGACAGGGCATCGATACTCCGGAGTAGACTAGCGTATACGCTTCTCATCCCAGTGTGGGAGATGGTCTGTCCCACAGCCATCAGTATGTCGTACTGGAGATAGTATACGGGTGCTCGTTGGGTTACGAGTACACTGGACAGGACTCGTAGGGAACTGACAGGTTGGTATTATACCTATCGTCAGTTATCAGTTCCCAGGTGACATAAGTACAGCTTAGTCCGCTGACTTGACACTGGCACTTCACCTCGAGTGTGTTCCCACTGCACTTTGATCACTACCCTACCACGGCTCAAAGGAGTCGTGCAAACAGGTGGTGGTTGGGTGCAGTCCCGAAGCACTTGGAGGCAGTGACGGTTAGACAGGATTCGTCTCTCCCGGTATTGGGGGTTGACATCGCGCTGTGTCTAGGAGAGCCATTACACGAGTAGTCCCTGGCCAGGGCAAGCGAGATATACTGGTAGGCTTCCAGTGTTATCTCAAGGTGTTTTGGGCTTCACTCCGACACGACTTGTACCGCTATTAGGGGACTGACGTTTTATCGCCCCCTAGGCCCGACATGCGATGTATTAGACGAACAGACCGGACTGTATGGAGACTGTCACATTCAGACTCAGTAGGAGTTCAGATGGGGTTCACCTCGTCAGCCTTCTTGTCGGCATCTACCTGGGGACCGTTACGCACAGCTAGTGCAGCTTGCGGTCTGTGGTTAAACCCACTGCCAGCGTAGTGTCGAGTCTTTAGAGTCCCACACAGAGGGTATTCGCCTCTGGGCAAAACAGAGTAGAGGTCGCATGGTTTTGCGACAGGGTTCGTTCTCATCCGCGCACTTGTGCACGTTTGGAGTCCGGACGGATATTACTGGCTGGCTCTGGTTTGAGTCAGATACTGGTATATGTTTTGGGGTTGCTTTTATCTCTCAGTATTCATGTTCCTCGGAACAAAAATGCAGGTGTGTATGCACAGTTGTTTGAGGAGGAGGAAGAGGACTTTCATTAGGGTTTCGGAACGGGTGCATATGCACAGTTGATAGTCGTCTTTTTCCAAACCCTAATGGAATTATGTTATATCAATTAATAATATTAATAAAATGAAATTGTGTCATGGTTGGATTTTGTTGACTAGTTGACCATGGTTGACTTGTTGACCATGGTTGAAGTTTTGACCATCATCATTACAAAAGAAAGATGCTTTTTGATTCTTGCAAAACCATTTAATGTTTGAAATGATAATGGTCATTCCTAAACCTTCCATCAACTATTTCATTTTCATTATTATTATTAATTTGATAATTCTTTTTCTTTTGTGATATGGTTGCAAGAAAGAAAAAGATAGCTCATTCTATCATATTGCTTCTCTCTCCTCACTTCATCTTCTTCTTCCTCTAGCTCAAGGAGAATCCTTCTCATGTGTTGAGAATCCCTCTCCTTGAAAGAAAAACACCCCAAAGACACTCTCTACTCTCTCTAGGGTTAAAGGTTTAGCAAGCCGGAGATTCTAGTTCTCTCAAAGTTCGAGAAAGAGCCCGAAGGTTGAACCCTCAGGTGGATCCATCTTTGACGGAAGAAGGCAACGAGGAAAGAACCATCAACCCTCTACAAGGTTTCAAGAAAAAGGAGTTCAAGTTAGGTATAACCTTTTATCCGAGTAGCTAACTCTCTTTAGCTCTCTTGCTAGTTTAGTTTAGAAAAGATCCCGACTTTATTAGTCCATGTTGCCCCATGCGCTAAAAATTTGATTTTTATACCGTTTCCGCCTCCCCGTAAGAACCGGGGGTCGTAACGTGGACTTACAGTGGTATCAGATCCTAACTAAACTTAAACTAGCTTGGTAGTGAAGTGTAACGAAGTTCGGAACCGAAAAATCCAAAAACCAAACTTTTCAAAAACCCTAGTTTCTGTTAAATTTTTTTCTGGTCAAAACAAAATTTGTTATACACCTAAATTCGGCTCAGGGTTTTGTGTGAACACCCAAGAAAAACGATCCCCTGATTCCTTCAAACCGCCGCGGTTCCGCGGCAATAGGTATGCATTTGCCGCGGAACCGCCGCCGTTTAGGGTCCTCTCGTGATCGGGTTTTGTGCAGTGTTCTTCTGGTAGGGTTTTGGGATTTTTCAGATATATTATATGTGCCCAGATTTTCCAGAATAGAAATTTATTTTTGGGGGCCTATAATTCCGTATTTTTTTCCGAACTTCACTACACTTGGACTATATTGGTTATATCTGTGATGTTTGTATGTATTGAACGTCGGCTAATCGCTATAAGTCGATTAGTCGGGGTTATACATCTCTGTGATCTGTGTTTGATATTGGAATGTGTATATGAATGTGTTGGACTGTCGCGGGTGAATAGCCGGGGTGGATGTGAGATGAGCTTTTGTTTTTCTTTCATTCATTTGTAACATGTAAATTGATGTAATATTATTATTTGTTTGGCCGCACAACCGGGTCGGGGTTGTAGCCGTCATTGTATAATTCTTTTTACTGTTTTTGCTCCTAGGATAGACCCATGGAGGGGGTGCACAAGCTGCCGAGTACTTGGCGGGTAGTTTGCCGCACCCGTAGGGGTCTTGGGTGGGGTATTGGCTATTCACCGCGACCGTGTAATCCGCATTTCGTTGCAGGCTCGAACGGATTGCGGATTCCTAGTATATCCAATGTATTCATCTGTGATCTGTAATGTCTATCATTGCTATATCTATAACTATTTAGGCGTTGCTTATGTTTTACAGCCGCGCTAGCCCAGCCCCCGCTCTGTCGTTAGTTAAGTAACCTAACGGGTGATGACGGGGCCCCGTGGCGAATGCGAATGGCATAAGCGTACGTCATATTTTGGTTGTTTTCTGCAATGGTAGGATTAAATGATGGGACGCATTAAAAGAACTAATGCAAGAATATCACGCATTAAAAGAACTAATGCAAGAATATCACGCATTAAAAGAACTAATGCAAGATAATAAACCAAGTTAAAGTCGTTGGAACACTTTCGAAAACCCACTCGGTTCTTTTCAAAACTAACTTTTAAATGCGGAGCTTGAGCCACTCCTTCTAAAAGCTATCTCGTTCCATCGATTATATCAAGTTCACTACGTTCACGGTTTCGCCAAAACCATTCGTAGCCCTCCATCATTTCAGTTAAATGTACGGTAGTATTCAAGCTATGTATTTTGACCTCACGCCAAGGCATAGTGATTGGTAGCTGCCGGATATTTATCTGTTGCATAGATAGAATGCGTTGTTTTGGGACAACCGTATCACCATTTTGGCCTACGTCAAGGGTAGGTACGGGTGGGTTCAAATCAACCAGGATAATGATGGGAAGAACTTGACATGTGACTTATGACATTTTGACCTCACGCCAAGGTCATAAGAGCATGGGGCAAAAATCCACATCGGGAGTTTCATAAGTACTGAAACTTGCTAGATTTGCATACCATTTGGAGTGTGGTGATTCTGGTAGGATTCCTTCAGTTTCGTCACGCGATGATATTTGGATCCCGATCCTACTGTGAGTATATGCTACTCCTCGGGAAATTTCTCACTAAACGATCAATGCTATAAACCTAGTAGGTGCCTAGAAAGGTGTTAGCGGGGCTACGCCCCCAGGAAAAAGAGGTTATTTAATTAAGGAACTTCGCGAAAGCGTTGGAAAACCTCCCTCGAAGTACCGACACTGGCCTGGCTGAACGGTTAAGCAAGAATTGTGCGGTGGGATTGATCCCGACTAATTCTTCCTTTATGGTTTGAAGAGGGATTCGAGAGACAGTGGGAGCCATCCTGTTTAGACAAATTAAAAACCATTCTAAACTTGCAAGAGCATCGTGCTAAAGTGTTTCTTCTCTCCCTCCTAATTGCAGCGACCATTCGACATGACTGGACTTAAGTTACTTCTAGATAAAAACATACTGACAGGGCCAAACTACAAAGATTGGCTCAGGAATGTCAAAATGGAAATCACTTACGACAAGCTGGGGTATCTTCTTACCACCAAAGCTCCCCCCGTCCTAGGTCCCACCTCCAGCGTCGCGGATAAGGAAATCCGTAAGACTTGGGAGATTGATTGCGCGAAGGCCAGGTGCCTCGTGCTTGCCTCTATGGACAACGAACATCAGAGGAGGCACGAGAATATTGATTTGGAATCCATATTTCTTCATACAAAAGAACTGTATGGAGAGCAGTCTTGTATCGCAAGATACGAAGTGTCGAAGAAGTTGTTTTCGGCAAAGTTGGCCGTCGGATCATCGGTAGCGGACCACGTGCTTAAGATGATTGGCTACATTGAGGAGCTCACGGAACTTGGGACCACGTTGGAAAGTGAACTCTATACGGATTTAATTCTCCAGTCCCTTCCATCCACTTACGCCCAGTTTATACTGAACTTTAACTTACAAGAAAAGGAAGTTGAACTTTCAGAACTCCTCAACATGCTGAGGAGCGCAGAGGGTACCCTACAGAAAGGTAGGGAAACACCCGCTTTGTTTGTAGGAGGATCTTCTTCCTCTAGGTCCAAGGCGAAAGCCAAGGGAAAGAGGAAGAAAGCCCCCGCCAAACCAAGAGGCGGTGTTAGTAAAGTGGGTACGAAGGGAAAGGAAAAGGCAACAATGATTGCGGGGAAGCTTGTGGGAAAGGAAGAATGCTTCTATTGTCATAAGAGTGGACACTGGAAGAAAGATTGCAAGGCTTGGAAAGCCAGGACATAGGAACTGAAGCAGGTTGCGGCTTCAGCTTCAGGTGTGTATGTTATTGAAAACTGTCTTTCGATAAACTCTACTTCCTGGGTATTGGATACCGGATCAGGATCTCATATCTGTAATTCATTGCAGGCGTTGAGAAACCGTAGGTTTTTGAAGGCAGGTGACATGACCCTCAGAGTTGCAAACGGATCTAGCATGGATGCTAAAGCCGTGGGGGACTATCACTTGGGAATGTCAGATGGGCATGTTTTGGTTTTGCGTAATTGCTTTTTTGTACCCAACGCAACTTGTAATATCATTTCTGTATCTTTGGTTTCTAAAGAAAGTTATGAATTTGCGTTTGTAAGTAATGTTGTAAACATTCACCTTAATCAAGTTCTGATTGGGTCAGGTACATTGAGCAATGGTATATACGTGTTAAACCAACCACAGATTTTCAATATCCAGAATACACACAAAAGAAAGTCTCCAGATATCAATCAGGCTTTCTTATGGCATTGTAGACTGGGTCACATAAATGAGAGAAGGTTGACTAAGTTACATACAGAAGGATATTTGAATTCGTTCGAATATCAATCTTATGCCACTTGTCAATCCTGTCTCAAAGGAAAGATGACAAAGACTCCGTTCACTGGACACGGAGTAAGAGCGAGCGAGCTCTTGGGACTCGTGCACAGCGACGTGTGCGGTCCAATGTCTACACATGCGCGAAGCGGTTTTTCTTACTTCATTACTTTTACGGATGATTTTTCAAGGTTCGGACATGTCTTCTTAATGAAACATAAATCCGAAGCCTTTGGAAAATTCCAGGAATATAAGAATGAGGTAGAAAAACAAACCGGCAAAAGTATCAAGATTCTAAGATCGTATCGAGGTGGAGAATACTTAAGTGCCGAGTTCCTGAATTATTTAAAAGAGAACGGAATTCTCTCTCAGCTTACTCCTCCATACACTCCGCAACATAACGGTGTATCGGAGAGACGGAACCGAACCCTATTGGATATGGTACGGTCCATGATGAGTAACGCTGAGTTACCGCGATCATTCTGGGGGTATGCGCTAGAATCAGCTGCGTACCTTTTGAACCGAGTTCCCACTAAGACTGTGCCTACCACACCATATGAGTTATGGAGTGGGAAGAAACCCTATCTTCAATATCTGAAGATCTGGGGATGTCCGGCTTTTGTCAAAAAGCAGCATGCGGACAAACTCGAGGCACGCTCAGTACTGTGCAAGTTTGTGGGATACCCAAAGAACACCAGGGGGTATCTTTTCTACTACGCAGAGGAACAAAAAGTCCTTGTTTCTCGTAATGCCCACTTTCTAGAACACCAGTTCTTAGAAAAGGAAATTAGTGGGAGCGCAGTAGAACTGGAAGAAATTCCAGAACCTCAGACCATTACTGAAAGCTTAGTGGAACCAGAGGGTTCGAAAGAACAGGACATTCCTACGCCACTCCGCAGGAGTAGTAGGCAGTCTCATCCGCCCGAGAGATACTACGGTTTTCTCATAGACGGGGATAGAGAGGATTGCATCATAGATTATGATGAGCCTACTAGCTTCCAGCAGGCCGTTCAGAGCGTTGACTCGGTAAAATGGCTGGATGCAATGCGGACCGAATTGGAGTCCATGTACACCAAGAAAGTATGGACGTTGGACATTGCTCCAGACGGGGTAAAACCCGTAGGATGCAAGTGGGTCTTCAAAAGGAAGATTGGTGTAGATGGACAGGTTAAGACCTATAAAGCTAGACTTGTAGCAAAGGGTTTCTGTCAAAGACCTGGCTTGGACTATGACGAAACCTTTTCTCCAGTGGCTATGCTGAAATCCATTCGGATCCTTCTTGCCATTGCTGCCTTCCACGATTATGAGATTTGGCAGATGGACGTAAAGACCGCTTTTCTAAATGGAAATTTAGAGAAGTGTGTCTATATGGATCAGCCAGAGGGTTTCATTCAGAGTGGGAGCAGCGGAAAGGTGTGCAAGTTGCTTAAGTCCATCTATGGACTAAAGCAGGCATCGCGGAGTTGGAACATCTGTTTTGATGAGACGGTCAAGGAATTTGGCTTTATCAAAAATCCAGATGAACCATGCATCTATAGTAGATTTGTAGCGAGAACTGTAGTATTCCTCGTTTTATATGTGGATGACATTCTCTTAATAGGAAATGACATTCCTATGCTACAATATGTCAAGGGGTTCTTGTCACACAGGTTCTCCATGAAAGACCTGGGTGATGCCTCATACATCCTAGGGATCCGGATCCATCGTGATAGATCCAAGAGGATATTAGGACTCTCACAGTCCAGGTACGTCGACACCATACTGAAAAGGTTCAGTATGGAAGATTCCAAGCGCGGTAACCTACCGGCTTGTCACGGGATCGCCCTCTCTAAAGAGATGTCCCCCAAGACTGATTTGGAGAGGGATCGCATGTCTATTATACCCTACGCTTCTGCGGTAGGCTCTATAATGTATGCGATGTTGTGTACCAGACCGGATGTAGCTTATGCACTGAGTGTGGTAAGCCGGTATCAGTCAAACCCTGGGGAGAAACACTGGATAGCGGTAAAGAACATTCTCAAGTACCTGAGAAGGACTAAGGAGATGTTCTTGGTGTATGGCGGAAAAGACCTCCAGATCGAGGCCTTTGCTGACTCCAGCTTCCAGAGTGACAAGGATGATTCCAAGTCCATGTCGGGTTTTGTCTTTACCCTCAATGGAGGGGCGGTGTGTTGGAAGAGTTCCAAACAGGAAACCGTTGCAGACTCGACTATGGAAGCGGAATACATCGCTGCATCTGATGCCGCAAAAGAAGCTGTCTGGATGAGGAAGTTCTTGAAAGAACTTCAGGTGGTTCCGTCCATTGTTGACCCAATACCTCTGTATTGCGACAACAACGGGGCTATAGCTTTAGCGAAGGAACCCAGGTCCCATCAGAGATCCAGGCACATCTTGAGGCGGTATCACCTGATCAGGGAGATCGTGGATCGCAAGGATATCGAGGTTCGGAGGGTTGCTTCAGAAGAGAACACTACAGATCCATTCACCAAGGCACTGCCCCAGAATCAGTTCGAGCGGCTGATCGAGATGATAGGTCTTCGATACGCCAGTACATGACCTTAGTGCAAGTGGGAGATTGTTAGTGTATATGCCCTAGAGGCCATTACTGTATCATACTAGTTTGTATATTACTTAATGGAAGCTTGGGATATTCACCTTGTATAAACAATCTTGCTCAATATAGTAGTATGCTACTTGGTTTGTTTCTACTTCAATGTGTACATGTGTTTATATTAGTATATCACCTATACGCATTAGTGGAGCCCTTAGGATCTTTGCTTGATTACCAGCGTTGTGATGGCAGTCACACTAGTGGGGGCTGGGTAATCTATAAGCACATCCTTATACAGGTCTCTAGTCGCAGGACTATCGAGACAGGGCATCGATACTCCGGAGTAGACAAGCGTATACGCTTCTCATCCCAGTGTGGGAGATGGTCTGTCCCACAGCCATCAATACGTCGTACTGGAGATAGTATACGGGTGCTCGTTGGGTTACGAGTACACTGGACAGGACTCGTCGGGAACTGACAGGTTGGTATTATACCTATCGTCAGTTATCAGTTCCCAGGTGACATGAGTACAGCTTAGTCCGCTGACTTGACACTGGCACTTCGCCTCGAGTGTGTTCCCACTGCACTTTGATCACTACCCTACCACGGCTCAAAGGAGTCGTGCAAACAGGTGGTGGTTGGGTGCAGTCCCGAAGCACTTGGAGGCAGTGACGGTTAGACAGGATTCATCTCTCCCGGTATTGGGGGTTGACATCGCGCTGTGTCTAGGAGAGCCATTACACAAGTAGTCCCTGGCCAGGGCAAGCGAGATATACTGGTAGGCTTCCAGTGTTATCTCAGGGTGTTTTGGGCTTCACTCCGACACGACTTGTACCGCTATTAGGGGACTGACGTTTTACCGCCCCCTAGGCCCGACATGCGATGTATTAGACGAACAGACCGGACTGTACGGAGACTGTCACATTCAGACTCAGTAGGAGTTCAGATGGGGTTCACCTCGTCAGCCTTCTTGTCGGCATCTACCTGGGGACCGTTACGCACAGCTAGTGCCGCTTGCGGTCTGTGGTTAAACCCACTGCCAGCGTAGTGTCGAGTCTTTAGAGTCCTACACAGAGGGTATTCGCCTCTGGGCAAAACAGAGTAGAGGTCGCATGGTTTTGCGACAGGGTTCGTTCTCATCCGCGCACTTGTGCACGTTTGGAGTCCGGACGGATATTACTGGCTGGCTCTGGTTTGAGTCAGATACTGGTATATGTTTTGGGGTTGCTTTTATCTCTCAGTATTCATGTTCCTCGGAACAAGAATGCAGGTGTGTATGCACAGTTGTTTGAGGAGGAGGAAGAGGACTTTCATTAGGGTTTCGGAACGGGTGCATATGCACAGTTGACAGTCGTCTTTTTCCAAACCCTAATGGAATTATGTTATATCAATTAATAATATTAATAAAATGAAATTGTGTCATGGTTGGATTTTGTTGACTAGTTGACCATGGTTGACTTGTTGACCATGGTTGAAGTTTTGACCATCATCATTACAAAAGAAAGATACTTTTTGATTCTTGCAAAACCATTTATTGTTTGAAATGATAATGGTCATTCCTAAACCTTCCATCAACTATTTCATTTTCATTATTATTATTAATTTGATAATTCTTTTTCTTTTGTGATATGGTTGCAAGAAAGAAAAAGATAGCTCATTCTATCATATTGCTTCTCTCTCCTCACTTCATCTTCTTCTTCCTCTAGCTCAAGGAGAATCCTTCTCATGTGTTGAGAATCCCTCTCCTTGAAAGAAAAACACCCCAAAGACACTCTCTACTCTCTCTAGGGTTAAAGGTTTAGCAAGCCGGAGATTCTAGTTCTCTCAAAGTTCGAGAAAGAGCCCGAAGGTTGAACCCTTAGGTGGATCCATCTTTGACGGAAGAAGGCAACGAGGAAAGAACCATCAACCCTCTATAAGGTTTCAAGAAGAAGGAGTTCAAGTTAGGTATAACCTTTTATCCGAGTAGCTAACTCTCTTTAGCTCTCTTGCTAGTTTAGTTTAGAAAAGATCCCGACTTTGTTAGTCCATGTTGCCCCATGCGCTAAAAATTTGATTTTTATACCGTTTCTGCCTCCCCGTAAGAACCGGGGGTCGCAACGTGGACTTACAAAATCAATCTTCGAAAAATAGCCAGCTCCCTGCAGCTGATCGAATAAGTCATCAATACAAGGTAGTGGATACCTATTTCGCACAGTAACTCGATTCAGCTGCCTGTAGTCGATGCACAATCTCATGCTGTCGTCTTTCTTTTTAACGAATAAGACAGGAGCTCCCCACGGAGATACACTTGGACGAACGAGCCCCCTATCAAGAAATTCTTGCAACTGACCTTTGAGCTCCTTCAACTCCGTCGGTGCCATCCGATAAGGCGGTATAGAAATAGGCCCCGCACCCGGAATCAAGTCAATGCAAAATTCGATATCGCGATCAGGCGGCAGTCCTGGTAACTCAGCAGGGAACACATCAGGAAATTCTCGTACGATCGGAACCTGGTCTAATGGAACCTCAGCGGCTCCTGCGTCCTGAACAAATGCTAAGAACCCACGACAACCGTTCTTCAAGAGCCGTCCCGCACAAAGAGTAGAAATCATGTTGGCAGGAGTTATACTACAGTTTCCCTGCACAACAAAATTCGGTTCTTCTGGAAAACAAAATCTGACCGCTTTCCCCCAACAATCAACGTAAACATGACAAGCGGCCAGCCAATCCATACCGAGAAGTTTATCAAAATATAGCATATCCAGGAGAATCAAATCGACTAACAAATCCCTATCACCAATACGTACTGAACAGGACCTGAATACGTATCGAGCTACAAAAGAATCTCCTATAGGAGCAACCACAACTAGCGGTAATTCTAACAACGATGACTCTCTTCCCAGAGAACGTGCAAAGTGTGCAGACACGTAAGAGTGTGTAGAACCGGGATCAAATAAAATGTGTGCATCTACAGAACATACTGAAAGAGTACCTGTCACAACTGCATTGGATGCCTATGCATCCTGTGGAGTCAAGGCGAAAAACCGAGCCTGGCCCCTACCAGCATCCTGACGTCCTCTCCCTCGATCTCCTCATCCTCTCTGAAAGCGTCCTGCAAAACCCCGACCACTCGGTACAACAGCCTGGCGCATAGTGCCAACTGATGGAGGAAGTAATGCCATCGAAGTAGAAGGTGGAGGGGGTAAAGCAGCCTGTGGAAATCCAGTCCTTCCATGGAGTCTACAATCCCTAGCGAAATGCCCTGGGTGTCCACAACTAAAACATGTAGATAGGGGCCTCTTCTCATCGGGGTACGAACTGAACATCTGGCCCTGAGTCCAACCTCGACCAAGACTGTGGCCTGGAGTGTGTCTGCCTCGTCCTCTGCCAAACTGCCTAGTAACTGACTCAATAGGTCTGGTCCTCTTTGGCTCAGGAATGATCGATGTCTCGTTCAAACACTCTTCTACTCGCATAGCTGCGTCCATGGCCTGTCCATAAGTATCGAAATGCTGAGAGCCTATAGCAAGGAACATATGTGTATCCAGACTCCTCAAAAACCTCTTCACCCGAAGCTCCTCTGTAGGAACTAAGTATGGAGCATAGCGTGACAGCTGGGTGAACTACGGGTCATATTCTGCCACCGGCATATCTGCAGATTTCCGCAACACCTCGAAACTGCTGGCTCTAGCGTCTCTCACGCTCTATGAAAAGAATCTGGCAAGGAATACCTCAGAAAACTTTGTCCATGACATCGGAGGAAGACCAGTGGCTCGCCCTCTCTCCATCGACTCACACCATGTCTGTGCAAGCCCTTCCAATCGAAAGCAAGTCAGCTCTACCGACCTTGCATCAGAACATCTCAATGACCTGCCGATCCTAGCCATCCTATCAAGAAATGATTGAGGATCCTCTGATGCGTTGGTCCCTGTAAACACCGGAGGTCTCAACCTCATAAACTCCAGAAGTGATACCTCCATCACCCTCGAGTCTATAAGTGCGACAATCTGCATGGGCTGTACATCGGGCTCTACCATCGTCGGTGCCTGATTAAGCCTCTGAATACGGGTGGCCTCAGTCAACTATCCTACTATCTGTTGTGAGCCCAACATGCCCTCCTCTATCCTAGTCAGTCTGTCTGGAGGAGGATCAACATGCTCTGGTACAGCTGGAATGTACGGTGCGTCAGTCGCCATCACAGGAGGATTCGTCCTAGATGCATCCTTGGCTGCGGCTCGCCTAACTCGCGTAGCCATAGCAACTGGAACAAGAAACGAGAGTTGATAAGGCGTACGAATAGGAACAGCAATAATAGGGACTCAAAGGAAGGATTAAGCAAGATATAATCCTAAGGTTACTTAGGCTGAGTATCATAGCGTAAATATACCGCGGAACATATGTACGGTACTATACTCATCCTAAATCACCTACTCCATCAAACCAAGGGTCAACCTACATAAAGAAATTTAAAGCCTACTAACTTCAACTCACCACTCGGTTCCGTAAGGTTAATCCTAACCACTGATACCAACTTTGTCACAACCCGAAATTCGGATGTGACCAGCACTTAGATTGTATGACATCTAAAGAAGTCGACACAATCTGAGTAAGCCAAAAACCAAGATCAAAACCCCTTTTTTTATTTTGCGGAATTAAGGAAATTTTGGTTTTTAAATAAAAGGATGAGGTAGGATGTCGAATGATTTTAAGAAATGATATCTACACAACTGATTTTTAGCATTTACAATGTTCGACAACACCTCCTTATTAATCATTTAAAATTGAGTTATACAATGTTCAATTAAGTTGCGTCCCTAATTGGGAGCAAAATAACGCCAAACAGCGAAAATCAATATGCAACAATAATACGACGAAAATTTTAAGCATAAGTAAAGAAAACATAACTTAACACAACTAAACGATCTCACCCGATCAAAATAAAAACATATACAAACATATTTCGTTCTAAGTCAAATATACAGGGTCTGATAGAGAATTTCTAGATCCAATAGACATATACCAAAATAGGAGGTTGCTACGTAGATAACCCACCTAGCAAAATAAGTGATAAAAGCAGACAAGTGGATCCACACTGCTGCTACGTGTCCACGCGTCTCCTGCAAGGAACTATGGCATAACGAGGTGAGTTGCCAACTCAGTGAATAAACTAACATCTAACAGCTGATAATGTAAGTATGACGAACTAGAGTTAACAGCAATAGAGATAAGTATAACGTATGATAACATGTAAAAACATGAATATGTACTAACTAAATGTATAAATCAATACTGAAATCTCATCAGTCATTTCCAAATAAGGCTCATTTTTTCCGTATGCAACATCAACACAAATCTTCTGTTTCCAGCAGGCATCGTTCTCCGAATGATCCTGTCAATCAATAACATCGGTCGGTATCCTCCATATATCCGCCGTGTTTCACAACTATCTCCGGTATCGAGTATCCTCGCTAGGCTCCCCACCTCAAATACGGCTATCCTGCCCCTTGGTCTCGACCGGGTCTGTTGGGGTAAAAATTTGCACACCGGTTGACCGAGTCAAAGTCAAGGTCAACCCCCAAGCCAGGTGGGCCCAAGCCCAGGTCAAGCGGGCCCATGCCCAAGTCGAGCCCGCGACCAGCCTCCTCCATGCCAAAATATAGAACATGTAATAAATAATTTTTTATGTAATTTTTTATGCATGAATGTATGTGAAATGGGCATAAAGCCAAATTTTTGTAAGCCCATGGCTTATGTGCAAAAAGAAATGGCACATGAGCCATGGGATGGCTAAAATGTCATTTTTGTAAAGCCCAAGGGGCTATATGTAAAGTGTATAGCCTATAAAGGCAAGGATAATGGAAATATCCTAACAACTTTTTCTCTCTCCAAAGAAAAATCTAGATCTGTAATCTTCTCCTTCCTCAAGGTTCTAAACCTTCATCTTTTTTTTAATTAAATCAAGAGTTTTACTTTTCCTTTTCCAAAACTAAATAGTTTTTCACCACAAAACCCACAAAGGGGAACTCAGATCTGCCATCAGATCTCAGAAAGGAGAGATTTTTAGAATCACATATTTCTTGATCTTCAAGATCCGGCCAACAAAGGAAGAAGAAGGAGACCCATCTCCAAAAACCCCACTGTGGGGAAGAACTAGGGCTCAAGGGGAGAAGCCCTTCATCGGCTTCAAAACATCTTAGGAGTTTAACTCCTCATGTATATATATATATATATATATATATATATATATATATATATAACACAGAATAATAAGTGCTCCTTTCTGGGAGTACAACTCCCATTGAAGGGACCAAGTCCCTTTTTGCTGCTCTAGCGCCCACGTGCTGACACGTGGTGCGCTAGCCCTTTTGCTCCCAGAGCGCTAGCGCTCGAGCGCCCACGTGCCGACACGCGGCGTGCTAGCGCGCTTGCGCTCAGAGCGCTAGCGCCCAAAGCGCTAGCACTCGAGCGCCCACGTGGCGCGCTAGCGCTCTTGCGCTCAGAACGCTAACGCCCAAAGCGCTAGCGCCCGAGCGCCCACGTGCCGACACGTGGCGCGCTAGCGCTCTTGCGCTCAGAGCGCTAGAGCCCAAAGCGCTAGCGCCCACGTGCCGACACGTGGCGCGCTAGCACTCTTGCGCTCAGAGCGCTAGCGCCCACGTGCTGACATGTGGCGCGCTAACGCTCAGTGCGCTAGCGCCCGAGCGCCCACATGCTGACACGTGGCGCTCTTGCGCTCAAAGCGCTGGCGCTGGCTCCACGCATCCTTTGGATGCCTTTTCTTCTTTTTTTATATATATATACATATATATATATATACATATATATATATATATATATATATACATATATATATATATACATATATATATATATATACATATGTATACATATGTACACCTACACATACTCCACGACACTGTCCCTGTTAGAAAAAATTTCTAACGGGGCGCTGCTCCGCACCCCGCAAGGGTGCTGCTAGCCCTCTTGACCCCCAGCCTGCTATCCGGGTAGCGGGACCCCCGTAAAAACTCTGCGTGGCTCCCGATATATCCAAGCCCCCACTCAAAACAAAACACATGTACACTGCACATTGAGTTCGCATGACCAGTTTAACCTGTCAATCGGAGGTTCCCTCGCTCCAAAGGCGAGGGGTAATTAACGACAACTTAGTCCGCGGCTGCCGGAGATTCGGATCCCCATAATCAATAAACCCCGGCCTACCCTAGGCAGGGGGAATCTGTAGTATGCCTGACAAGCGCGCGCGTATTCCCATCTCAATGGGGTGACGAAAAACACCCTACAGATTCTGGCACGCCCGGTGGGACCTATCTCTCCTCCCATATTTCGGGTTAAACGTTCATGCGAACTCAATCAATATACATGTCTATATTAATACTAAAATAATGCTCTTTCATGCAGGTTTTCAAGCAACCACTTTTCAACAATGTCTCCAAAGATAATCTCGGCTCTCAGCACAGCTCCCATCTCTTACACGATGAAGATGGACGCCAGGACGGTCTTCCCGGACAGTCTCGGGCGACAATGGGAAGTGCCGCCGCTACCATTCGGCTCTATCATTTTCATGTCAGCTAACGTCATCCCAGCTCCTCAAGCCCCGGTGATGGACAAGCCGGTCTCGAAAGGCAAGAGGCCAAATGTGGTGGTCTCGAAGATGCCCCAACTCAAACGCAAGTTGGTGTTTGAACGACTTTCCTTGGCCCCAGCTGGGGGCAAGGCCATCAACACTATCAAAGCAGCAAGGCATCTAGGGCAAGCTCCAGCAGCGCCTCTGACAACTGCTCGATTGGGTGTCTTCTCAAGCTTCCCCATCACTCAGCCTATGGCGGCTTCCCGAAAAGCAGAAGCCTGCCAAGCGCTCATAGCAGAGAAGCTGAGGCAGAAGCGGCTCAGATACAGAGCCAATAAAAGGGCTAGGGCTCTGGCCATGTTAAAATTTATGAATTTCCAAAGCCCGGACCACTCCGCGGAATCAGCCGCCAAAGATAAAGAGATGGCTGGGCATGTGGTTCGCACTGTCTACATGGTCGGACATGAAGAAACGAATCCTCCTCTTCTTCACAGCCATGGTGATGATATGATTGACGCTACCCAGCATCGGCTCGATCTAAGTGATGAAGAGCCCGCTCAGGCCGATAAGCCAGAGGAGCCCGTGGTTCCTGCGGAATTGAGCTCAGGCAATAAAGATGACCCGATTGTCATAGCCGGAACTACAGAACAAGCGTTATTCCGATGGCTTCAGAGGAAACTTCAGGACAGGGACGAGAAGTTAGCCAAGGTACAGTCCAAGGTCGACGAATTGGCAAACGTCGCGGCAGATCTCGCGACCCAAGTCGCCCGATTGCAATTATAGCAGAATCAAATTTTGGTTCCTGAACTAGGGATTGATACCCGGAGGCAGCCAACTGATACCCTGTAACATTTCAAAAAGATAAAATATTATTTTTAGGAATTTTTATAATTTCATATTATTTTATTGAATATTTTAATATTTTGGTATTATTAAATACAAATAAATGGGAAAAATTTTGGAAAAATTATGGAAAATTATAAAATAGGGTATTTTATAGAATTATGCCATTTTTAAGTCTTTATGATTAGTTATGTGCTAATTTAGTGTTAATCGCGATTAAAAATCGCTAATCGGTTTTTTAGCATTTTTGTGCAA
Source organism: Agapanthus africanus (assembly GCA_030015575.1). Taxonomy (NCBI): domain Eukaryota; kingdom Viridiplantae; phylum Streptophyta; class Magnoliopsida; order Asparagales; family Amaryllidaceae; genus Agapanthus; species Agapanthus africanus. The sequence goes on along the minus strand of JASDDO010000012.1, from coordinate 456,984,094 downwards.
AACATGCACATATCACTTTTTCACACTTGTGTTACATTTTTATTGCCATGGTTTGTTTTGGGGTTACTATTTGAGTGAGAGGGGTTTTAGGGAAAAAGAAAAGAAAAGAGAAAAGAATTTAGTAGTAGGTGAGAGAGAGAGAGAGAGGTATGGTTTCACTTTGACTTAGCCATCTCTTCATCTTTCTTTCATTTTCTCTCCCCCTCTTCCCCTCCTCCTGCTGCTGCTCCTCCCTCACTTCCCTCCCCTCTTCAAGCCATCTAAACACCTCTAAAACAACTCCAAAACCCCACTCTCATTTCATTAAAAGTGTGCACAAGCTCAAGATCTACACATTGGACTAAAGAAGCAAGGATTTTGGCCACTAGGGGCAACTCAAGAAAATTCTTGAGTTGCCAAATGAGGTATTTTCTGGATCATTAACTTAGTTTTAGCATTTCCTTTACCCCCATGTTATGATTGAACCGATATTGTGTGATTTGGTGACTTGAGGAAAAACCTAGTTAGGGTTGTGAAGAATTATGAGTTGTAATGTGAAATTGAGTTCAATAGAGGCTACACCAACCCCCTAGTGTATGAATTGAGACCCTAACCTGAGAGTTGAAACCCGGAATACGGATTTAGAAACCGATATCGGGGAATTTGTGAAATCTGTGAAGTGTATATTGAATCTGCTATCACCCGGGACATCCTAAATTAAAATTGATTGGACAGTGACATGTGCAGGCACCCAGGAAGCTACCACCATGACCCCAATCCTTAACTCATCAAGCCGGCCGCAGATTTACCCATTCTGGCCGCAATTTGCGGCCAGACTATGGTGGATTTGGCTCGTTTTGGTTTTGGTGTTCCCTTATCAGTAGTTTAGGCCCCTGGTATATATAGATTTGTCCAATTTGACCTAGGGTGAAATCTGGAACATATTTCCTTAGTTGTTGTTTTGGATTCGTGTTTCCATATTCCGTATTCTTAATCCTGAATTTGGGTCTTGTGTTTTACCTCGACTATTTGGCGTTTATACGACGATATAGAGGATTTATTAATGGTTTTGAAGGCGTGCCATAGGTTCTAACCTATAGGCCTCTTATCGAATCGTTTTGGGTTTCGAGTGCCGTTTTAGCTTTGATTTGGTTTTAATGCGCATATACGATATTTTGATATGTAGGTACCCATGAAGACTTCGGGACAACAAGCAAGCGCGTGGCGACGTCCATAAATGAAGACGCAAGGTGAGTAGATTATATCTACTGGGGGAAGTCGGGTGGATGGCGTATAGCACCCCCGCAGTCCGTAGTTGTTATATAATATATGATAGTTAGGTGTATTATGGATAGTGTAGGGTTAGAAGTGACTAGTGTAGTTCATAGTCGCGAACCCTAGAATAGAATTACACCTACACGCACACCCTTGCATATTCCTTATACTTGCACTGTGTTGATGATATTGGATGACATTGGAGATGAGTCGATGATGTTGGGCTTTGTGCCGCGAGATCGGTGATTTGATGTGATTCGTATTTGGGATACGATACGTGATCTCTAGCGGGCCTTGGGACGTGTGCTTGCACACGCAGTATATTGATGGTATCAGTTGTACTAGACTTAGATCAGTACCCCAGATTATGTGATATGATGATAGTGATACCTGAGATGTGATGAGATAGTGTGATATTGACCCGTACCCAGCTATTGGGATGCCGTACAATGATTTACCGTACGAGCCTATATTGATGATAGATCCGCTCTCATGACTCGAGGATGTCTTACGATATACTGTATCGTACGCGATATTATTGAGGCGGGATCACCGAATAGTATATATATATATATCGACTCAGATTTAGGTGGTTTCCATACCCCTCCTGATTGACTTGATACTTAGATCTGTAGTTTGCATAGTAGATTCTTCACTGTGGTGTTGATTATTTGATTTCCGCATATTCATGCTATTTGCATTGCATTGCTTGTGTTTATTGATATATTATTATCATGCTGCTAGGACATATTGTTACATGCTTTCTGATTTGCGCATTGAGATATGTTGTTTCTATGATATTTCCGATTTTTGAGAGAGGGCTGACCCGGACTGACGGATGCCCGATATATTGTGAGAGGGCTGACCCGGACTGACGGATGACCGATATATTGTGAGAGGGCTGACCCGGACTGACGGATGCCCGATATATTGTGAGAGGGCTGACCCGGACTGACGGATGCCCGATATATTGAGAGAGGGCTGACCCGGACTGACGGATGCCCGATATATGAGAGAGTGGGCTGACCCGGACTGACGGATGCCCGGTATATGAGGATTTACATGCCGATGCTAGGCACAGGTTTTCATGATGTTTTCGAGTGTCGATGCTAGGCACTCAGATTCCATGCCTTTAGTTATATCCTCATATTTACATACATGATGTTTATTGTCATTAGGTGACGGGTGGACGGGTTCCACGTTTTTACAGACTTGATCACATACAGACTGGATTTACATTGATCATACTTCATTTGTATATATAACAGGGTATGAGGGCGCTGTTATACATACCCTTACACCAATATTAGTGGTATGGGACGCTAATATATGTGTATTGATATCCTTTTGATACTTCATCATATTTACTTCATGCAGACATACCTTATACTTATGACATGTTATTACCTGAGTACTTGGCACTACATACCTGTTTAGATGTTGCTTTGCCACCTTTTCATGTATCAGGCTTATTCTTTGAGGTTTATATACTGATCGTATTGACCTAGGATTATGTCTTGCATTCGGTTTCTGCTTGTAGATATTTCTATTCACGAGTTGGCAACTCACCCCCGTTGTGCCACAGTTCTTGCAGGTTTTGCCGTATAGGTTCCTTTACGGCATTTCTGGCACACTGCTTCCTTGCGGGTGAATTGCATTTGGTAGGTGGATTCTTTTGCATCAAGAACCACCATTGTACTTGTATTATTCATTGTATCTAGAATTTCCATCAACCAAAACTTGTATATTGTTTCAGACTTAGACATTTGTGATGTATTATTCGACCTTAGAGTCGCGCTCAGTAGTATTGCGGTTTTCATGCTTATTGAGTTTCTTTTGGTTTTGACCCTCGCCATTCGGCGTTGTATATTATATTGCATGTGTGGTCGTGACCGTCAATTGACGAAGTGCTAGCTCCCGCTTGGGGATGCCTTTTTTTCATTGCATATATTGTTATTCTTGTTGTACCCCATTCGGGGCCAGTTTTTACAAAAGAAACTCTGCCGAAATTTTTAGAAAAGACTTTACTGTTTTTAAAAATGCATATTCGGCTTAGTTATTTAAAAACCTTCACTTCTTTAAACCAGTTTCTTTATTTACTCTTAAAATGGTTTTAGATTTCTGGGCTTTTGGCTTACTTGGATCAGATGGGGTCCTATAGACTTCATATGGTTCAAGGGCCAGTCACGTGCTCTTTCGGGTCGTGACAAAGTTGGTATCAGAGCGCTAGGTTGACCTTGGTTCGAGTCTAAGTTTAACTATGTGGAGCCTAAGGCGTTTATATATATACGGAACTTAGGCTTGACCTTACGGAACTTAGACTTAGTCGAGGGGGTATTAGACCCGAACTTTCGTCGCGTAGGATGACCCTTGGTTGATGAAATAGGTGACTAAAGTAGAGTGACGTACCGTGGGTATGTTCCGCGGCATACTTACGACACGCCACTCCGCTTAAGGAACCTTAGGATGTACATATTTTCGAGATCAGTGATTCTCTTCATATCCATGATTATACATCCATTTGAGATCCCCGATTCTATTAGTTTCATGATCATACCTTTATTGATGCTGTTCCTTCTTATGATCATGTATCCACTCTGGATCTGTTGTTCTCTTTCTTGCCATTGATCTGCTCTCTTCGATACTCGATTGAGGTTCCTGTCGCCATGTTGAGCGCAGTTTGGGCTGCTGCTAGGGTTACGGTCAGGGCGAGCTCGTCTGGTACGAGGGCCGACCATTGTGTTTTCTGGTGACATGGGAACGTCTCGAGTTAGTATTGATGATTGTGACCTCTAGTGGAGGCGAGTGCTTGGTTTTGCACCGGATGATTGGGCCATTGTTAGAGCTGCCAGTTGAGAGAGGACTGTTGATGTACAGCATACCTCAGAGATTATGATGTCGCCTACCGTGCAGACAGATGGACCAGCTATTGCTGAGATTGACAATATGTCGCTTCCGGAGCTAAGATTGCCGGAGCTTCCTGGCAGATATGAGATAGATGATAGCTAGTCTACCCGATTTGAGAGACGAAGGTGATTCGTTCGATTTATGTGCCGGAGCGGGCCCAGTTGAGTTGAAGATTTCCAGTGTGGAGAGTCTTACTCAGATCTAGAGCAGACCGATTCAGAGATGACCGCCAATGTGTCGCCTTTCCTGGAGGATTGAGGCGTTGTTCGGCGTACAGGCGAATGAGCCAGTTGTTGCTGCAAATGACGAGATATCGCCCAGATGGTTGGAGCTACTGCAGCATGAGCATATACTTAGAGATATGATGGATGGTCGCTAGTCACCTGAGGATGAATGACTAGGACATGTGGTTCATTCGTTTGCCGATGCGAGGTCATCAGTTAGATTGTTTCCAGCTAGAGACGACTTCACGCAGGTTCGTGGAGAGTCGATAGAGACGATCGAATGTCAGGAGCCCATTTTCCAAGTTTAAAGTATACGGAAAGACATACAGGTGATTCTATGGACCCTCTAGAAGAATGAAACCCTAACTCGACTTAATGACCGTGTGAAAGCCTTTGAACCTTAGGGTTTGCGGCAGTTCCGCGGCTCCATTAGTGAGGCTTTGGTTTGCCCTTCTACGGCTGGACCACCGACGCTGGGGCATGTACTTGATACTATTAAACTGTACTCAAGATGTTGATCTCTTGGGGGATTATAAGGTTCTGACGAGTCGATCGAATGTTCGACATCATTCGGATATCATGTGATGGGATGCTTTACTTGGGAGACTCCAGATACGAGTATAGCCGTTGGAACACAGTCCATGCAGCCACGATGAGACGAGTCCGAATCAGTCGACATTGAAGCAGAGTGAATAAAAGAGTTCGCAAGAGATTTCGACGAGATGACGTCTTACTCTGCTGACATCAGAGATGTGATACGCACCCAAAGGCGTTGTATATGGATATATCTTCCAGAAAGAAGCGCGATAAGTATGCAGCCGTTCCGGAATAAGAATTAGCTTCAGCAATGGATGATGACTTCCGGGCAATTCGGCAGGAATGAGATTTGAAAGAGAAACCTCGATAGGACCTTTCTGGAAAACGATACGAGAAGACCTAGACCCAGGAGTGGTCATATTGCGCACACCCAGCAGGACAGAGTTCGGTATCGTCGACGAGGTAGTTGACCAGGTTCGGATAAAGGAACTTACCCAGATGCGTTGCGAATTGATCAAGGACGGACGAGTATTGAGCATTCCTCCGATGGTTGGGACGCGTTCCCGAGGACCTGTTCGGCCAGACATCTTCTATAGAATGATGAAGCTACAGAGTACGCGATTTCGAGTTCGTGCGAGACGCTGACGAGCTGTCATTACTTCCCGTCGAGACCAAAGGTCAGATATGCTTACAGAGGCGTTGGGATGCAATTAGATTCCGAGAAATGTTGTGCTGAGGACACAGATGTTCATTGAGCGAGAAGAGATTATGTAGTGATTGATTTACACCCACTGGATATTTATATTTTGCGCATAAGTTATTACATTTGAGCTATTGATTGTGATTTCACGCCTATCTTATGCAGTGATTTGATTTACACTTCCAGCATAGTTTTCATGCACCTTTAGTGTTTTGATATACGATTTTGGTGCACGCCAGATGCACTAAATCGGGATTCTTTGTGCATGTCATATGCACCCGATTTTGCTGTCAGGCACACACGTTGCCTATGACAGATGTTTCGTGCACACCAGTTGCACCTAGATATTGTTTTGTACACCTGTGTGACACATACATGGATTTTGATTCCGTGCGCACCAGAAGCACCGGATATTCTTATATACATTTTTGTGGATTGATTTCTAGTAGGGCAGTACACTTTGATGATATTCGCTATGTATTGATGTTTTCGGAGCCCCGACAAATTGGATTTTTGCTGAAATGTTTTAGTATTGGGGGTTTAAATTTAAATTCGGGGACCGAATTTATTTAAGGGGGGAAGATTGTAACATTTCAAAAAGATAAAATATTAATTTTAGGAATTTTTATAATTTCATATTATTTTATTGAATATTTTAATATTTTGGTATTATTAAATACAAATAAATGGGAAAAATTTTGGAAAAATTATGGAGAATTATAAAATAGGATATTTTTATAGAATTATGCCATTTTTAAGTCTTTATGATTAGTTATGTGCTTATTTAGTGTTAATCGCGATTAAAAATCGCTAATCGGTTTTTTAGCATTTTTGTGCAAAACATGCACATATCACTTTTTCACACTTGTGTTATATTTTTATTGACATGGTTTGTTTTGGGGTTACTATTTGAGTGCGAAGCGTTTTAGGGAAAAAGAAAAGAAAAGAGAAAAGAATTTAGTAGTAGGTGTGTGAGAGAGAGAGAGAGGTATGGTTTCACTTTGACTTAGCCATCTCTTCATCTTTCTTTCATTTTCTCTCCCCCTCTTCCCCTCCTCCTGATGCTGCTCCTCCCTCACTTCCCTCCCCTCTTCAAGCCCTCTAAACACCTCTAAAACAACTCCAAAACCCCACTCTCATTTCATTAAAAGTGTGCACAAGCTCAAGATCTACACATTGGACTAAAGAAGCAAGGATTTTGGCCACTAGGGGCAACTCAAGAAAATTCTTGAGTTGCCAAATGAGGTATTTTCTGGATCATTAACTTAGTTTTAGCATTTCCTTTACCCCCATGTTATGATTGAACCGATATTGTGTGATTTGGTGACTTGAGGAAAAACCTAGTTAGGGTTGTGAAGAATTATGAGTTGTAATGTGAAATTGAGTTCAATAGAGGCTACACCAACACCCTAGTGTATGAATTGAGACCCTAACCTGAGAGTTGAAACCCGGAATACGGATTTAGAAACCGATATCGGGGAATTTGTGAAATCTGTGAAGGGTATATTGAATCTGCTATCACCCGAGACATCCTAAATTAAAATTGATTGGACAGTGACATGTGCAGGCACCCAGGAAGCTACCACCATGACCCCAATCCCTAACTCATCAAGCCGGCCGCAGATTTACCCATTCTGGCCGCAATTTGCGGCCAGACTATGGTGGATTTGGCTCGTTTTGGTTTTGGTGTTCCCTCATCAGTAGTTTAGGCCCCTGGTATATATAGATTTGTCCAATTTGACCTAGGGTGAAATCTGGAACATATTTCCTTAGTTGCTGTTTTGGATTCGTGTTTCCGTATTCCGTATTCTTAATCCTGAATTTGGGTCTTGTGTTTTACCTCGACTATTTGGCGTTTATACGACGATATAGAGGATTTATTGATGGTTTTGAAGGCGTGCCATAGGTTCTAACCTATAGGACTCTTATCGTATCGTTTTGGGTTTCGTGTGCCGTTTTAGCTTTGATTTGGTTTTAATGCGCATATACGATATTTTGATATGTAGGTACCCATGAAGACTTCGGGAAAACAAGCAAGCGCGTGGCGACGTCCACAAATGAAGACGCAAGGTGAGTAGATTATATCTACTGGGGGAAGTCGGGTGGATGGCGTATAGCACCCCCGCAGTCCGTAGTTGTTACATAATATATGATAGTTAGGTGTATTATGGATAGTGTAGGGTTAGAAGTGACTAGTGTAGTTCATAGTCGCGAACCCTAGAATAGAATTACACCTACACGCACACCCTTGCATATTCCTTATACTTGCACTGTGTTGATGATATTGGATGACATTGGAGATGAGTCGATGATGTTGGGCTTTGTGCCGTGAGATCGGTGATTTGATGTGATTCGTATTTGGGATACGATACGTGATCTCTAGCGGGCCTTGGGACGTGTGCTTGCACACGCAGTATATTGATGGTATCGGTTGTACTAGACTTAGATCAGTACCCCAGATTATGTGATATGATGATAGTGATACCTGAGATGTGATGAGATAGTGTGATATTGACCCGTACCCAGCTATTGGGATGCCGTACGATGATTTACCGTGCGAGCCTATATTGATGATAGATCCGCGCTCATGACTCGAGGATGTCTTACGATATACTGTATCGTACGCGATATTATTGAGGCGGGATCACCGACTAGTATATCTATATATATCGACTCAGATTTAGGTGGTTTCCATACCCCTCCTGATTGACTTGATACTTAGATCTGTAGTTTGCATAGTAGATTCTTCACTGTGGTGTTGATTATTTGATTTCCGCATATTCATGCTATTTGCATTGCATTGCTTGTGTTTATTGATATATTATTATCATGCTGCTAGGACATATTGTTACATGCTTTCTGATTTGCGCATTGAGATATATTGTTTCTATGATATTTCTGGTTTTTGAGAGAGGGTTGACCCGGACTGACGGATGCCCGATATATTGTGAGAGGGCTGACCCGGACTGACGGATGCCCGATATATTGTGAGAGGGCTGACCCGGACTGACGGATGCCCGATATATTGAGAGAGGCCTGACCCGGACTGACGGATGCCCGATATATGAGAGAGTGGGCTGACACGGACTGACGGATGCCCGGTATATGAGGATTTACATGCCGATGCTAGGCACAGGTTTTCATGATGTTTTCGAGTGTCGATGCTAGGCACTCAGATTCCATGCCTTTAGTTATATCCTCATATTTACATACATGATGTTTATTGTCATTAGGTGACGGGTGGACGGGTTCCACGTTTTTACAGACTTGATCACATACAGACTGGATTTACATTGATCATACTTCATTTGTATATATAACAGGGTATGAGGGCGCTGTTATATATACCCTTACACCAATAATAGTGGTATGGGACGCTAATATATGTGTATTGATATCCTTTTGATACGTCATCATATTTACTTCATGCAGACATACCTTATACTGATGACATGTTATTACCTGAGTACTTGGCACTACATACCTGTTTAGATGTTGCTTTGCCACCTTTTCATGTATCAGGCTTATTCTTTGAGGTTTATTTACTGATCGTATTGACCTAGGATTATGTCTTGCATTCGGTTTCTGCTTGTAGATATTTCTATTCACGAGTTGGCAACTCACCCCCGTTGTGCCACAGTTCTTGCAGGTTTTGCCGTACAGGTTCCTTTACGGCATTTCTGGCACACTGCTTCCTTGCGGGTGAATTGCATTTGGTAGGTGGATTCTTTTGCATCAAGAACCACCATTGTACTTGTATTATTCATTAATATCTAGAATTTCCATCAACCAAAACTTGTATATTGTTTCAGACTTAGACATTTGTGATGTATTATTCGACCTTAGAGTCGCGCTCAGTAGTATTGCGGTTTTCATGCTTATTGAGTTTCTTTTGGTTTTGACCTTCGCCATTCGGCGTTGTATATTATATTGCATGTGTGGTTGTGACCGTCAATTGACGAAGAGCTAGCTCCCGCTTGGGGATGCCTTTTTTTTCATTGCATATATTGTTATTCTTGTTGTACCCCATTCGGGGCCAGTTTTTACAAAAGAAACTCTGCCGAAATTTTTAGAAAAGACTTTACTGTTTTTAAAAATGCATATTCGGCTTAGTTATTTAAAAACCTTCACTTCTTTAAACCAGTTTCTTTATTTACTCTTAAAATGGTTTTAGATTTCTGGGCTTTTGGCTTACTTGGATCAGATGGGATCCTATAGACTTCATATGGTTCAAGGGCCAGTCACGTGCTCTTTCGGGTCGTGACATACCCCCTTCAACCTAAGAGCGGAGCGTCTTCACGAAAAACAGCCGTGATCAGCCTCCAGTCCCTCCGATACATACACCGAAGGGGAATCGCCTCTGAAAGAGAAACTGGATAAGGTCTATTCCTTCAAAATGGAAAAAGTCCACAAGATATTCAGGGACGCCCTAAAAAACGGTCTACAACTGCCAAAATCAAAAAAGACCGCAGGAAGAGAATATGAGCGACGACCCCAAATACTGCCCCTATCACAGAGTGATAGGTCATGCCATTGAGGACTGCTTCGTCTTCAAAGATTGGGTCGAAAAGCAATACAAGGCAGGAGAGATAGAACTGTCTAAAGGCGTGTTAACAAACAGTCCAGCTGCGACCGCCAATTTCATACAAACGGAGACCGAAGTTCTTCGTGAAACTCATTCTCTCAGACATCTGCCTTTCTCTGAGAACAGTCGACCACCACGTCATTAAATCGGGAACAGTTGACCTCTAAGTCGTTAAACTGATAATGTAAAAAATATATATATAAGTAAATAAACAAAAAATGTGTAAATAAAAGAAAAATAAAGAAAAGCCGAAATGATGGGGCAGATCGCAATAAAAATCAGCGAGTAAAATAAAGATGAAAATAAAGCCGAAATGATGGGGCAACCGCGAATAAAAGCCGAAATGATAGGGCAATCGTGATTTTCACGATAAGAAAAGCTGAAATGATAGAGCAATCGCGGTAAAACAAAAAAAAAACTGGCGAATGATGAGTCGCTCCTGGTACCATATTCCAGTGCAGCGATGCAGACGCCAACCAAAATCCAATTTTCCAAAATTCCCCCGGCCCTACGGTTAGTCCCCAAATTGACTACCGTATACAATCCATGGGCTCAAATAATTCTCATCACACTCATGCCCCACCGCAATCACCGGTCCAGCGGCCGGTCTCCGCCCTTGGAATTATGCTCCATTGAGAAGACCCACTCATGTGTCCTCACGATACATGAGGAGAACAAACCTTTGTGGGATCCTTACGAATCACGAAGGAAAAACACACTTAGGAGTCCCCACGACTCCTAAGGAGAAAATGCACCTGCGAGATCCTTACGACTCGCAGGGAGAAAATGCTTTTATGGGACCCTCACGGCCCATAAAATTGAAACGTCTTAGGTGGTAGGGATCTAAACCTGTCTCCTAAGCCATCGCTCCCCAAACTCCAAGTGGAGAATGATGAGTCGCTCCTGGCACCATATTCCAGTGTAGCGATGCAGACGCCAACCAAATTCCAAATCCCATATCCCAATGGCAAATGATGAGTCGCTCCTGGTACCATATTCCAGTGCAGCGATGCAGACGCCAGCGAAATTCCAAATCCAAATCCCTAAGTGGTGAATGATGAGTCGCTCCTGGTACCATATTCCAGTGCAGCGATGCAGACGCCAACAAAGTCCCAAATTTTTTATGGCCCTACGGTCTGGATCATACATCCTGAAAAACCGTATACAATCCACAGGCGTAAAATGATCCCAATCTCTCCTAAGTCCTACCGGCGAGACCACATTCAAAGTCCCACCGGCAGGGAAGATTCAAAAAAAAAGGAAAAAAGAAAAAAAAAGAGAAGAAGAAAAAAAAGGAAGGTATGTCCACAAGCAAAATGGGCACGGATGAAAACCCGAAAAGGGCTCCGTGAGTAAAAACAGCAGGACTGCCGGCGAGTTTGTGAAAACCCGAAAGGGCGGAAACTCGTGAAAAAGAGATGAAATGCACTCGCAAAGTCCTCTCGACTTTGTGAGGAGAAAATTCCCGCGTGAGATCCTTACGACTCACAAAGGAGCAACACACTTAGGAGTCCCCACGACTCCTAAGGAGAAAATACACCTACGGGATCCTTATGACCTGTAGGGAGAAAATGCTTTCTGAGACCCTTACGGCTCACAAAATTGAAAAGTCTTAGGTGATAGGGACCTAAAACATGTCTCCTAAGCCATCGCTTTCTGATAAGCAAGCGCAAATGATGATTCGCTCTTGGTACCATATTCCAGTGTAGCAATACTGATGTCAAGCAAAAACCAATTTCCAAGCCCTCCCAGGGCAAATGATGAGTTGCTCCTGGCATTATTCCAGTGCAGCAATGCAGATGCCAAACCAAAACCGAAATCCTCAAATCCACTCATGGCAAATGATGATTCGCTTCTGGTACCATATTCCAGTACAGCGATGCTGATGTCAACCCGAATCAAATCAAACCAGCAAGCTCTGCGTCGAAATCATGCTTCGTCTCAGAATGTACCCCGTATCGGAATCATACTTCGCCTCGGAGTACCTGCCTTCCCTGTCGGAATTATACTTCGCCTGGGAATCAACCTCTGCATCGAAATTATGCTTCGGTCAGAATGTCTGCCGCTCATCGGAATGATGCTCCGATCCCCTGGAATCATGCTCCGCTCTTCGGACTGATGCTCCGATCCTTAGAATCATGCTCCACCCTTCGGAATGATGCTCTGAATCATGCTCCACCCTTCGGAATGATGCTCTGAATCCTGGAATTATGCTCCGCGCTTCGGAATGATGCTCCGATCCCTGGAATCGTGCTCCACTCTTCGGAATGATGCTTCGATCCTTGGAATCATGCTCCACTCTTCGGAATGATGCTCCGAATCCTGGAATCATGCTCCGCTCTTCGGAATGATGCTCCGAATCCTGGAATCATGCTCCGCTCTTCGGAATGATGCTCCGAACCCTGGAATCATGCTCCGCTCTTCGGAATGATGCTCCGATCCCTGGAATCATGCTCCGCTCTTCGGAATGATGCTCCGATCCCTGGAATCATACTCCGCTCATCGGAATGATGCTCCGATCCCTTGGAATCATGCTCCACCCTTCGGAATGATGCTCCGAATCCTGGAATCATGCTCCACCCTTCGGAATGATGCTCCGAATCCTGGAATCATGCTCCGCTCTTCGGAATGTTGCTCTGAATCCTGGAATTATGCTCCGCTCTTCGGAATGATGCTCCGAATCCTGGAATTATGCTCCGCTTTCGGAATGATGCTCCGAATCCTGGAATCATGCTCCGCTCTTCGGAATGATGCTCCGAATCCTGGAATCATGCTCCGCTCTTCGGAATGATGCTCCGAACCCTGGAATCATGCTCCGCTCTTCGGAATGATGCTCCGATCCTTGGAATCATGCTCCGCTCATCGGAATGATGCTCCGATCCCTTGGAATCATGCTCCGCTCTTCGGAATGATGCTCTGATTCTTGGAATCATGCTCCGCTCATCGGAATGATGCTCCGATCCCTGGAATCATGCTCCGCTCATCGGAATGATGCTCCGATCCCTGGAATCATGCTCCACTCATCGGAATGATGCTCCGATCCCCGGGAATCATGCTCCGTGAGGGATACTCCGACCCTGGAATTATGCTCCGCGAAACAGAATGATGCCCCGATCCCCGGGAATCATTCTCCCCGGGATGATGCTCCGCCCCCGGAATGATGTTCCACCTCGAAGTTCAGCTTCAAGATCCATCAATTTCATGCACACAACTCAAATATGCTGTGTGCATTTATTGATGGGGGCAATTTGTTGGGGTAAAAATTTGCACACCGGTTGACCGAGTCAAAGTCAAGGTCAACCCCCAAGCTAGGTGGGCCCAAGCCCAGGTCAAGCGGGCCCATGCCCAAGTCGAGCCCGCGGCCAGCCTCCTCCATGCCAAAATATAGAACATGTAATAAATAATTTTTTATGCATGAATGTATGCGAGCCAAATTTTTGTAAGCCCATGGCTTATGTGCAAAAAGAAATGGCACATGAGCCATGGGCTGGCTAAAATGCCAATTTTGTAAAGCCCAAAGGGCTATATGTAAAGTGTATAGCCTATAAAGACAAGGATAATGAAAATATCCTAACAACTTTTTCTCTCTCCAAAGAAAAATCTAGATCTGTGATCTTCTCCTTCCTCAAGGTTCTAAACCTTCCTCTCTTTTTTTTAATTAAATAAAGAGTTTTACTCTTCCTTTTCCAAAACTAAATAGTTTTTCACCACAAAACCCACAAAGGAGAACTCAGATCTGCCATCAGATCTCAGAAAGGAGAGATTTTTAGAATCTCATATTTCTTGATCTTCAAGATCCGGCCAACAAAGGAAGAAGAAGGAGACCCATCTCCAAAAACTCCACTCTGGGGAAGAACTAGGGCTCAAGGGGAGAAGCTCTTCATCAGCTTCAAAACATCTTAGGAGTTTAACTCCTCATATATATATATATATATACAGAATAATAAGTGCTCCTTTCTGGGAGTACAACTCCCATTGCAGGGACCAAGTCCCTTTTTGCTGCTCGAGCGCCCACGTGCTGACACATGGTGCGCTAGCGCTCTTGCGCCCAGAGCGCTAGCGCTCGAGCGCCCACGTGCTAACACGTGGCGCGCTAGCGCTCGAGCGCCCACGTGTTGACACGTGGCGTGCTAGCGCTCAGAAAGCTAACGCCCAAAGCGCTAGCGCCCGAGCGCCCACGTGCCGACACATGGCGCGCTAGCGCTCTTGCGCTCAGAGCGCTAGAGCCCAAAGCGCTAGAGCCCAAAGCGCTAGCGCCCTAGCGCCCACGTGCTGACACGTGGCGCGCTAGCGCTCAGTGCGCTAGTGCCCGAGCGCCCACGTGCTGACACGTGGTGCGCTAGCGCTCTTGCACTCAAAGCGCTGGCGCTGGCTCCACGCATCCTTTGGATGCTTTTTCCTCTTTTTTTTTATATATACATATGTATACATATGTACACACACACATACTCCACGACACTGTCCCTGTTAGAAAAAAATTTCTAACGGGGCGCTGCCCCGCATCCCGCAAGGGGGCTGCTAGCCCCCTTGACCCCCAGCCCGCTATCCGATATACCAAGCCCCCCTCCAAAACAAAACACACGTACACTGCACATTGAGTTCGCATGACCAGTTTAACCTGTCAATCGGAGGTTCCCTCGCTCCAAAGGCGAAGGGTAATTAACGGCAGCTTAGTCCGCGGCTGCCGGAGATTCGGATCCCCATAATCAATAAACCCCGGCCTACCCTAGGCAGGGGTAATTTGTAGTACTCCTGACAAGCGCGCGCGTATTCCCATCTCAATGGGGTGACGAAAAATACCCTACAGGGTCCACCATGAATCCGACTGTATAACTCCCCCACTCAGTCCGGATAACGTAAAAATCCGCAACCGTATAGCTTCACCACTCAGTTCGAAATAAAACCAATTCATAAAAACAATATCTCATAGTGGACATATCACATCAAACATGAAGAATCACCGAATATACTACATAGCACATAAAACTCAAAACCAGAAATCTGCATAATCCAATGCATCTTATATCATAATTAATAATACTCGAAAATGAAGCATGATATGTGTTCATCATAACATTGTTGCAAAATTACCACTATTACCGATGCTTATGGTATGAAGTAAATCATGTGTGACATAGCAATTACTAAGTGTATATGTAACATGTCAATATCGACGAAGTATAGTGTAACACGTAGATATGTGCACGTGCGATATGACTCGTCGATAATTTGTGTAGTGTTCTAACAATTGTTAAACATGGCGTTTTATATATATGAATGCATACGAGGAAGTTCTAAATTCAATTTTATACACAAGAAACAATTATAACTAGCTTAAATCACGGGCGTATTACGCCATCCCTACAAAATCCCCCGTAGATGTTTAGTCTACTCACCAGAATACGTCGAAGCTACTCGGATGTCATCAATCATTTTCCCTTCCTTGCGGTCTCCGATGTCCCCGCGGTCGAACCAAACATCGAAATTAACTTTCGTATAAGAGTGGATAAAATCTGATACGACGAAAACGTGAAACTAATAGACTTATATACTAAACGTGCTACGTGAGAATATCGTGAGTTAACTGGACCTAGTTTAACCGGAGCTAACCCTATTCTGGTCGCAACAGGAAGAAACAGAAATCGTGATACAATATATCCGTATCGTATATAGAACTTTAAACCCAAAACAGATATTTGCTTCCAGATTTTATATACATAAAATATAACTTAAACAAACTATTTTCTTTACTAAATTATTTCTACTACATATTAAAAGGCCATCTTTACTACAATAAAATTAAAATAACATTTTCTATTTAAATAAATAATTTAATTAATTATCTAAAATATTTCAAAATGTTACAATCTCGACCTTCGACGAGCTGGCTACCCAATTCCTCGGTCACTTCTATTAGTGTTTATGCCCTAGAAGGCCATTACTGTATCATACTAGCTTGTATATTACTTAATGGAAGCTTGGGATATTCACATGTATATAACAGTCTTGCTAAACATGGTAGTATGCTACTTGGTTTTTCTATCTTAATATGTGAGTGTACGTATTGATAGAGCTCTTAGGATCTTGCTTGTCTACCAGCGTTGTGATGGCAGTCACACTAGTGGGGGCTGGGTAGTCTACAAGCACATCCTCATTCAGGTCCCTGGTCGTTGGATTATCGAGACAGAGCATCGATACTCCGGAGTAGACTAGTGTGTACGCTTCTCATCCCAGTTGGGGAGATGGTCTATCCCACAGCCGTCAGTACGTCGTACTGGAGATAGTATGCAGGTGCTCGTTAGGTTACGGGTACACCGGACAGGACTCACAGGGAACTGTTGGTTGGTTTGATACCAGTCGTCAGTGAACAGTTCCCAGTTGACATGAGTACAGCGTAGTCCGCAGACTTGACACTGCTACTTCGCCTCGAGTGTGTCCCACTGTTCTTAGATTGCTACCCTACCACGGCTCAAAGGAGTCGTGCAAACAGGTAGCAGTTGGGTGCAGTCCCGAGCACTTGGAGGCAGTGGCGGTTAGACAGGATTCGTCCCTCCCGGTATTGGGAGTAGATATCGTGCTGTGTCAGAGAGCCATTACGCAAAGTCCCTGGCCAGGGCAAGCGAGATTTGCTGGTAGGTTCCAGTAGTTTCTCAGGGTGTAATGGGCTTCCCTCCGACACGACTTATACCGCTTTTAGGGGACTGACGCTTGCCGCCCCCCTAGGCCCGATATGCGATAGTCTTGGACGAACGGACCGGACTGTATGGAGATTGTCACATCAGACTCAGTAGGAGTTCGGATGGGTTTTCTCATCGGCCTTCTTATCGACAACTACCTGGGGACCGTTACGTACAGCTAGTACCGCTTGCGGTCTGTGGTTAAACCCACTGCCAGCGTAGTAGTCGAGTCTCTAGAGTCCCACAGAGAGAGTTTCCTACTCCAGGCGAAACGATATAGAGGTTGCATGGTTTTGCGACAAAGGGTTCGGACGCATACGTGCGTTTACGCGCGTACGACTTTCGGACAGTTTTTACCAGTCGGCTTTGGTTTAAGCCAGTTACTGGTATCCGGTTATTGGATTTTTACAGTCTAAAGTTTTTCCGTATTTTTACGGATCGGAGGGCGTTCTCGTAATTGTTCGAGAAGCTTCTAGAAGATGGTGACTAAGGAGGGTTATGTGTCATATTCATTAAATAAGGTTATGAGTCATGGTGGTGATTCATTCATTTCATTAATGCACATTTATTGCTTAATGACTCATGCTAATGAATCACCACTAGATATTTTATGAAGCATGATTTATCATCACTCTTTATTCTTTTCTCATTATTAGAAAATGCTTCATAATATATTATGATACACTCTCTCTCATCTCATGATCTTATCTCACATTCTCTCTCCTCAAGCTCTCATCTTCAAACCCTAATCCTTACACCTCATGAGTTGAGATCAAAGGATTAGTTAGACTAAACAATCCATAACCATCACTCTATCTCATCCTAACTTCTTTGATTAGCAATCCAAGAAGGTTAGTTGCCTCAAGTTTAGAGGTTTAGCTTGGAGTTTTGCTCTCGGGTGGATCGTCTACTACCTAGAGAAGGCCGAGGAGAACAAGGAGATCGTAAAGACGAAGGACTAGTTTCGATAGGTATAATCCCTAATCACAAGTGATAAGAAAATCATTGTGTACGGTTATTTATAGTTTAGCTTCGATTTAAGCGGTTAGTCGATGTTCGTTCCTTAAACTTGATTGTTTTTGTAATTTCCGCCTCCCCACAAGTACTGGGGTGTACTACATCGACTTACAGTGGTATCAGAGCCTCGCTAAACACTAAATAACTTAATCGCAAATTTGTACGAATTTCGAACGGAAAAACGAAGCCGGAAAACCCTAAAAAATGCATTTCTGTCGAATTTAAAACGATGTCAAAATATTTTTCAGGTGAGCTCAGAGTGCTTGACATGACACCAGTAGAACACCCAAGAAAAACAGTCGACTGAATCGACCAACTCGCCGCGGAACCGCGGCCTCAGCCTACTGAGTCGCCGCGCTTCCGCCGCCGAGTTGGCGAGTCAGGGGCCGATTTTTCTTCTGTTGATTCTCTGTGAAATTTGGGGTTTTCTGGAATATTTAATATTTGCTCAGGTTACTGTTTAACAGAGCAGATTTTGGAGCAATATTGATGTTGTTTAATCGATCGAAATTGTACAGTATTTGCATATTGGATTATATCTGTGATTGTTTTATGTGTTCGTAAACCTCCCCCAACTGCTAGTATGTCGGTTGGCAGGGGGTTGCACATTTCTGAAATGGTAATATCTGTTTGTGCATATAAACTGTATTGGACTGTTGTGGTGTATAGCCGGGGTTTGCAATGGGTTATTGTATAATTCATTTGTTGAAAATGTAATTTGTTGTAATATTATTTTTGCGGGGCACTTCCAGGTTGCGGTCGTAGCCACCGTTGTATTATTTCATTTTACTGTTTTTGCTCCTAGGACTGACCCAAGGTGGGGTACACAGACTGCCGGGTGGGTAGTTTGCCGTACCCGTAGGGGTCGAGGGTGGGGTAACGGCTATTCATCACAACTGTGTAATCTGTCTTTTCTTGCAGGCTCAAAAGAAATACAGATTGCTTGCAAATCCAATATTGTTTATCTGTGTTCTGGAATGAATATCATTGCGTCAGACGAATGTAAAATATCTATATTTATGATAGCTATTTAGACGCCACTTATGTTTTACACCCGCGCTAGCCCAGCCCCCGCTCTGTCGTTAGTTAAGTAACCTAACGGGTGATGATGGGACCCAGTGGCGAATGCGGATGGCATAAGAGGACGTTGTATTTTCGTTGTTTTCTGCAATGATAGGTTAATGATGGGACGCATTATCTATAATGCAAAGTAAATAAACCAAAGTTTTAAATCGTTGGAACAATTTAAAAGAAACCACTCGGTTAATTTTAAAAAACAGATATTTTTAAATGCGGAGATTTAACCACTCCTTTTAAAAGCTATCAGGTTCCTTCGGTTATATCAAGTTCACTACGTTCACGGTTTCGCCAAAACCAGTCGTAGCCCTCCGTCATTTCTTATGGATGGTCAGTAGTATTCAAGCTATGCTTGTTGGCATACGTCAAGGCATAGTGTTTGGTAGCTGCTGGGGTATTCATTTGTTGCATAGATAGATGTGTTGGTTTGGGACAGTCGCATTACCTTGTTGGCATACGTCAAGGGTATATACGGGTGGGTTCAAATTAACAAGATAATGATGGGCAGAACTTGACATGTGACTTATGATTTGTTGGCATACGTCAAGGTCATAAGAGCATGGGGCAAAAACTTATATCGGGAATTTCTAAAGAAACTGAAATTTGCAAAGAGATGCATACCATTTGGAGTTTGATGAATGTTGGTAGGATTCCTTCAACAATATCATACGATGATATTTGGATCCCGATCCTACTGTGAGTATATGATACTTATTAGGATATTCGTCGCTTAACGATCAATGCTATAAACCTAGTAGGTGTCCAGAAAGGTGTCAGCGGGGTTACGCCCCCAGAGAAAAGAGGTTATTTAATTAAGGAACTTCGAGAAAGCGTTGGAAAACCTCCCTCGAAGTATCGACACTGGCCTGGCTGAACGGTTAAGCAAGTATTGTACGGTGAGAATAGTCCTGGCTAATTCTTCCTTTTTGGTTTGAGGAAGGATTCGAGAAACAGTGGGAGCCATCCAGTTTAGATAAACTTAAAACCACTCTAAACTTGCAAGAGCATCATGCTAAAGAGTTTTCTTCTCTCTCTCCTAATTGCAGCGACCCTGAAAATGACTGGACTTAAGTTACTTTTAGAGAAAAATATACTGACGGGGCCAAACTATAAAGATTGGCTGCGGAATGTCAAAATGGCTTTGACCTATGACAAACTGGGGTACGTCCTCACCGCTACGGCACCTGCTGTCCCTGGTCCCAAATCCAGCAATGCGGATAAGGAAATCCGCAAAACCTGGGAATTAGATTGCGCGAGAGCCAAGTGCATCGTGCTTGCCTCGATGAACAATGAACATCAGAGGAGGCACGAGGATATGTCCTTAGATGGCATATTTCTCCATACAAAGGAACTTTATGGAGAGCAATCTCGTATAGCAAGATACGAGACCTCTAAGAAATTGTTTCGAGCGAGGTTGGCTGTCGGGTCATCGGTAGGTGAACATGTCCTACAGATGATTGGCTACATAGAAGAGCTCGCAGACCTTGGGACGACTTTGGATAATGAGCTCTATACAGACCTTGTTCTCCAGTCCCTTCCTCCCACCTACGCCCAGTTTATCCTCAACTTCAATCTTCAAGGAAAAGAAGTTGAACTTGCGGAACTCCTGAACATGTTAAGGAGTGCGGAGGGCACCTTGCAGAAGGCAAGGGAAACACCCGCTATGTTTGTTGGCGGTTCATCTTCTTCCGGGTCCAAGGCTAGGGCCAAAGGAAGGAAGAAGAAGGCCGCACCCAGACCTAGAGGAGGTGTTAGTAAGGTGGGAGGGAAGGGAAAGAAAAAGAAAGCAGTACCGATAGTTGGTCAGGATGAGTGCTTCCATTGTCACAGGAAAGGGCACTGGAAGAAGGATTGCAAGGCATGGAACGCCAAGAACCAGGAACCGAAGCAAGCTGTGGCTTCGACTTCAGGTGTGTTTGTAATTGAGAATTGTCTGTCGATCAACTCTACTTCCTGGGTATTGGATACCGGGTCAGGATCTCATATTTGCAATTCATTGCAGGCACTGAGAAACCGTAGAGTGCTGAAGGAAGGTGATATGATCCTCAGGGTTGCTAACGGAGCTAGCGTGGGAGCTGCGTCCGTCGGGGATTATCACCTAGGATTGACGAGTGGACACATTTTGGTTTTACATAACTGTTATTTTGTACCCAGCTTAACGTGTAATATCATATCAGTTTCCTTGTTATCAAATAAAGGTTATGATTTCACGTTTGTAAGAGATGTTGTCAACATCCACCTTAATCATGGTTTGATTGGGTCCGGTACTCTAAATAACGGCATATATGTTTTAAACCAACTCCAAATTTTCAATATCCAGAACACACTAAAAAGAAAGTCTCCAGATTTGAATAAAGCTTTCTTATGGCATTGTAGACTGGGTCACATCAATGAGAGAAGGTTGACTAAGTTGCATAGAGAAGGATATTTGGACTCGTTCGAATATCAATCTTATGACACTTGTCAATCCTGTCTCAAAGAAAAGATGACAAAGACTCCATTTACTGGACAAGGAGTAAGAGCGAGCGAGCTCTTAGGACTCATACACAGCGATGTATGCGGTCCAATGTCTACACATGCGAGAGGTGGTTATTCCTACTTCATTACTTTTACAGATGATTTCTCTAGGTTTGGACATGTCTTCTTGATGAAGCATAAATCCGAAGCCTTTGAGAAATTCCTGGAATACAAGAGTGAAGCGGAAAACCAAACAGGCAAAAGTATTAAGACACTGAGATCTGATCGAGGTGGAGAATACTTAAGTGCCGAGTTCCTAGGTTACCTAAAAGAGAAAGGAATTCTCTCTCAGCTTACTCCTCCATACACTCCACAGCACAACGGTGTATCGGAGAGACGGAATCGAACCCTATTGGATATGGTACGATCCATGATGAGTAATGCTGAGTTACCGCGATCTTTCTGGGGGTATGCGCTAGAATCAGCGATACATCTTTTGAACAGAGTTCCAACCAAAACTGTGCCTACCACACCATATCAGATGTGGAGTGGGAAGAAACCCTATCTTCAGTACCTGAAGACGTGGGGATGTCCAGCTTTTGTAAAAAAGCAGCGTCTGGACAAGCTCGAGGCACGCTCAGTAGAGTGTAAGTTTGTGGGATATCCAAAGAACTCTACAGGATATTGCTTCTATTACGCAGAGGAACAAAAGGTTTTTGTTTCTCGTCATGCCCGCTTCTTAGAAACTGAATTTTTGGAAAATCAGAAGAGTGGGAGCGAAATAGAACTGGAAGAAATTCCAGAACCACAAACTGCTACTGAAAGTTTGGTAGAACCAGAGGTTCAAGAAGAACAGAACATTCCCGCACCCCTCCGCAGGAGTAGTAGGCCGTCTCATCCGCCTGAGTGATACTACGGTTTTCTCATTGACGGGGATAGAGAGGATTGCATCATAGATGATGATGAACCTACTGACTTCCAGCAGGCCATCCAGAGCGGCGACTCGGTACGATGGCTAGATGCAATGCGAACCAAAATGGAGTCCATGTACACCAACAAAGTATGGACTTTGGACTTTGCTCCAGATGGGGTAAAACCCATAGGATGCAAATGGATCTTCAAGAAAAAGATTGGTGTAGATGGACAGGTGGAAACCTATAAGGCTAGACTTGTTGCAAAGGGTTTTCGTCAAAGACCTGGTTTGGACTATGACGAAACTTTTTCTCCAGTGGCTATGCTCAAATCCATTCGGGTCCTTCTTGCTATTGCTGCCTTCCATGATTATGAAATCTGGCAGATGGACGTAAAGACGGCTTTTCTGAATGGAAATTTAGAAGAGAGCGTCTATATGGATCAGCCAGAGGGTTTCAATCAGAGTGGGAGCAGCGGGAAAGTTTGCAAGCTGCTTAAGTCCATTTATGGACTAAAGCAGGCATCGCGGAGTTGGAACATCTGTTTTGATGAGACAGTCAAAGAATATGACTTTATCAAAAATCCAGATGAACCGTGCATATATAGTAAAGTTGTGGCCAGAAGTGTCGTATTCCTCGTCTTGTACGTGGATGACATTCTATTGATAGGAAATGACATTCCTATGCTACAATCTGTCAAAGGATTCTTGTCACACAGGTTCTCCATGAAAGACCTGGGTGATGCCTCTTACATTCTGGGGATCCGGATCTATCGTGATAGATCCAAGAGGATGTTGGGACTTTCGCAGTCCAGGTATATCGACACTGTACTGAAAAGATTCAGTATGGAAGATTTTAAGCGCGGTAATCTACCGGCTTGTCACGGAATCACCCTCTCCAAAGAGATGTCTCCCAAGACTGATTTGGAAAGGGAACGCCTGTCTATTATACCCTACGCTTCTGCGGTAGGCTCTATAATGTATGCGATGTTGTGTACCAGACCAGATGTAGCTTACGCACTAAGCGTGGTAAGCCGGTATCAGTCAGACCCAGGGGAGAAACACTGGATAGCAGTAAAGAACATTCTCAAGTACCTGAGGAGGACTAAGGAGATGTTCTTGGTTTACGGCGGAAAAGACCTCAGGTTGGAGGCCTTTGCTGATTCCGGCTTCCAGAGTGATAAGGACGATTCCAAGTCCATGTCGGGTTATGTCTTTACCCTCAATGGAGGGGCAGTGTGCTGGAAGAGCTCCAAGCAGGACACCGTTGCTGACTCGACGATGGAAGCGGAGTATATAGCTGCTTGCGATGCCGCAAAAGAAGCAGTCTGGATGAAGAAGTTCCTAACAGAACTTCAGGTGGTTCCTACCATAGTTGATCCAATACCTCTGTATTGCGACAACAACGGAGCTATAGCTTTAGCGAAGGAACCAAGGTCCCATCAGAAGTCCAGACACATCTTGAGGCGGTATCACCTGATCAGGGAGATCATTGATCGTCAGGAGATCGAGGCTCGGAGAGTTGCTTCAGAAGAGAACATTGCTGATCCATTCACGAAGGCCCTTCCTCAGATTCAGTTCGAGAGGCTACTCGAGATCATTGGTCTACGATATGCCAGTACATGGCCCTAGTGCAAGTGGAAGATTGTTAGTGTTTATGCCCTAGAAGGCCATTACTGTATCATACTAGCTTGTATATTACTTAATGGAAGCTTGGGATATTCACATGTATATAACAGTCTTGCTAAACATGGTAGTATGCTACTTGGTTTTTCTATCTTAATATGTGAGTGTACGTATTGATAGAGCTCTTAGGATCTTGCTTGTCTACCAGCGTTGTGATGGCAGTCACACTAGTGGGGGCTGGGTAGTCTACAAGCACATCCTCATTCAGGTCCCTGGTCGTTGGATTATCGAGACAGAGCATCGATACTCCGGAGTAGACTAGTGTGTACGCTTCTCATCCCAGTTGGGGAGATGGTCTGTCCCACAGCCGTCAGTACGTCGTACTGGAGATAGTATGCAGGTGCTCGTTAGGTTACGGGTACACCGGACAGGACTCACAGGGAACTGTTGGTTGGTTTGATACCAGTCGTCAGTGAACAGTTCCCAGGTGACATGAGTACAGCGTAGTCCGCAGACTTGACACTGCTACTTCGCCTCGAGTGTGTCCCACTGTTCTTAGATTGCTACCCTACCACGGCTCAAAGGAGTCGTGCAAACAGGTAGCAGTTGGGTGCAGTCCCGAGCACTTGGAGGCAGTGGCGGTTAGACAGGATTCGTCCCTCCCGGTATTGGGAGTAGATATCGTGCTGTGTCAGAGAGCCATTACGCAAAGTCCCTGGCCAGGGCAAGCGAGATTTGCTGGTAGGTTCCAGTAGTTTCTCAGGGTGTAATGGGCTTCCCTCCGACACGACTTATACCGCTTTTAGGGGACTGACGCTTGCCGCCCCCCTAGGCCCGATATGCGATAGTCTTGGACGAACGGACCGGACTGTATGGAGATTGTCACATCAGACTCAGTAGGAGTTCGGATGGGTTTTCTCATCGTCCTTCTTATCGACAACTACCTGGGGACCGTTACGTATAGCTAGTGCCGCTTGCGGTCTGTGGTTAAACCCACTGCCAGCGTAGTAGTCGAGTCTCTAGAGTCCCACATAGAGAGTTTCCTACTCCAGGCGAAACGATATAGAGGTTGCATGGTTTTGCGACAAAGGGTTCGGACGCATACGTGCGTTTACGCGCGTACGACTTTCGGACAGTTTTTACCAGTCGGCTTTGGTTTAAGCCAGTTACTGGTATCCGGTTATTGGATTTTTACAGTCTAAAGTTTTTCCGTATTTTTACGGATCGGAGGGCGTTCTCGTAATTGTTCGAGAAGCTTCTAGAAGATGGTGACTAAGGAGGGTTATGTGTCATATTCATTAAATAAGGTTATGAGTCATAGTGGTGATTCATTCATTCATTAATGCACATTTATTGCTTAATGACTCATGCTAATGAATCACCACTAGATATTTTATGAAGCATGATTTATCATCACTCTTTATTCTTTTCTCATTATTAGAAAATGCTTCATAATATATTATGATACACTCTCTCTCATCTCATGATCTTATCTCACATTCTCTCTCCTCAAGCTCTCATCTTCAAACCCTAATCCTTACACCTCATGAGTTGAGATCAAAGGATTAGTTAGACTAAACAATCCATAACCATCACTCTATCTCATCCTAACTTCTTTGATTAGCAATCCAAGAAGGTTAGTTGCCTCAAGTTTAGAGGTTTAGCTTGGAGTTTTGCTCTCGGGTGGATCGTCTACTACCTAGAGAAGGCCGAGGAGAACAAGGAGATCGTAAAGACGAAGGACTAGTTTCGATAGGTATAATCCCTAATCACAAGTGATAAGAAAATCATTGTGTACGGTTATTTATAGTTTAGCTTCGATTTAAGCGGTTAGTCGATGTTCGTTCCTTAAACTTGATTGTTTTTGTAATTTCCGCCTCCCCACAAGTACTGGGGTGTACTACATCGACTTACAACTTCGTCGGAAACCGATGACATAAGAAGACGGTCGATTACCGGAAGAGTGAAGACAAGGAATCCTTCAAAAGGTATGTCACTCGCTTCTATAATACCCTCCTGGAGGTTCCCGAGCACCGCGACGAAACGGTTATCACCGCGCTGAGGTCGGGTCTTAGGCACAAAGAGTGGCTCTAATCTTTTGCATTGGCGCAACCTAAGACCATGGACGAAGTGAAGGCATGGACCGAGAGATAGATCCAACTCGAGTCAGAGGTGAACTCCAACCTGCCCCGAGGCGACCACGAAAACTGAAAAAAGAGGGACAGGGAAGAGAAAGAAAGTTGATCGCCAGAAACCTTATTCCTCGAGGTTCCAGGAGTACACCCCTCTAAACATTTCCCAGACCAAGCTGCTGGAGGAAACTAAGGGCGAGAGGTTCTTTAAGTTCCCGCCAGCTACCCAAAGAATGGGAAAGCGTCTCCGCGGCCCGTACTACGCCTATCACAGGTCACAGGGTCATCCAACTGAGAGCTGCAAACAGCTTCGTGACTACATAGAGGAGTTGATCCGCTTCGGCCACCTGGAGAAATACCTACGGGACAAGCGGCAGGCGGAGCGGGCGCAAAATGACCAACCCCCTCCTGGGGAATTAACGATCGGGCAAATCATGGTCGTTACCGAGGACCCAGCTCGAGAAAGTGGGGGGAGCCACCGCCTCCTACCAGTCGAGGAGGTAAGAGCAATTTTCCCTATAAGAAATGCAGGAAGGATGACCTGATAATATTCACCGACGAAGACCTTCGCGGTATATCACTTCCTCATAATGACCCCCTTGTGATAGTGGCCCGAGTCCACCGTTACGAGGTCCAGAGAATATTGATCGATTCCGGGAGCTCGGCGGACATCATTCTCTATAACTGTTTCCGACGTATGGGGTTGGGTTCATCCAACCTTCAACCGGCCTCCCATGTCCTCTCAGGGTTCACCAACCATTCCGTCCCGGTAGAAGGATTGGTCACCCTCCTCCTCAACATTGGGGAAGCGGGCAAGACGCGGACCATACCGGTGAACTTCCTATTTTCTAAGGTCCCGTTGTCCTATAATGTTCTCCTAGGACGTCCTACCCTGAATGCCCTCTAGGCTCAGATCTCGACCTATCACCTCGCACTTAAATTCCCTTTGGATCAAGGGAGGATAGGCCAGGTCTATGGGGACCAGCAAACCGTCAAGATTTGCCTCCCCTTGACGGGCATCGCCTGAGAGCAGGGCAGAAATTTTGGAGACACGCACGACTTCCAAGAATCTTTAGATACATGCGATGACCAAAGAGAAGTTCGTGGTGCCCCGGTGGAAGCGTTGACGGAAGCCCCGCTCATAGAGGGGACCGATAGAAAGACAATCCAGATCGGCTCACTCTTGAAAGGGGACCACCACAAAGGCCTGATCCGGTTCCTCCGAGATAACTCAGACGTATTCATTTGGGCACCAGTGAACATGCCCGGAATCGACCCCGAAGTAATCTCCCACAAGTTTGGGGTTGACCCGAAGGCCCGGCCCATTCGACAGAAGAAGAGAAGTTTCACGCCAGTTAAACAAAAGGTAATAGTAGACGAGGTGGATCGATTGCTCGCCGCCAACTTCATAAGAAACCTAGACTACTCGAATTGGCTAGAAAACGTGGTCATGGTCAAGAAGGCAAACGGGAAATGGCGCATGTACGTCGATTTCACAAACTTGAACAAGGCTTGCCCCAATGACAACTATCCGCTTCCTCGGATAGACCGGCTAGTGGACAGTTCGGCCGGCCATGAACTACTGAGCTTTATGGACGCTTTCTCCGGTTACAATCAGATCCAGATGAACCCAGCCGACGAAGAACTTACCACCTTCACCACTAATCGGGAGGTCTACTGCTACAAAGTGATGCCCTTCGGACTCAAGAACGCCAGGGCCACATTCCAGCGGCTTGTCAACAAGCTGTTCAAACCGCAGATTTGTAGAAACATGGAAGTCTAAGTCGACGACATGCTCGTAAAATCCACCTCGTCGGCTGGGCACACTAAAGACCTCGGCGAAACATTCGACGTCCTGCACAAGTACAAACTGAAGCCGAATCCAGCTAAATGTGCTTTTGAAGTCACCAATGGGAAGTTCCTCGGGTTAATGGTTACCCACCGAGGAATCCAAGCGAACCCTAAAAAGATCAGCGCCATCCTCAATATGGAAACACCCAAGAGCAATGTCGACATCATGAGAATCATGGGGAGGGTGGCTGCCCTGAGCCGCTTTAGGTACAGATTCGGAGAAAAGTGCCTCCCGTTTTTCAGGGCCTTGAGAAAAATTCCTAAGTTCGAATGGTCCGAAGAGTGACAGAGCACTTTCGAACAACTCAAGGAACACCTGGCGACCCCGCCGCTTCTCACCCGACCGGTCGAGGGTGACGAGCTATTACTATATCTAGCCATCTCTGACCAAGCTGCAGGCTCAGTGCTCGTCAGAGAATTCGAAGGCACACAGAGACCAGTCTACTACATGAGCCATGTGTTCTCCGCCGAAAGATGCGACCGGGACATTGGGACGTTTGGCCTGAATTTTGGGGGCAGATACTATTTGGTTTTATCCGTCCATCTCTCCGAAGATGCCAAGTTGATTTATGACAACGTGTATCGGAGGTTTAGACGGGTGCAGCCGTTCTAGCAAACTTCATCAGATTCCCCCTCATTGTGAATGGTTTTTTTTATTGTGGGGATGCTCTTCCCTGCAGGCGCAAGCCCCTGCAGTTAATTACATTACTGCATCGCGGTAACCACTTTCTCTTGCTCCAGAAGGTCACTTCATGTCGTGTGTGTTTGTTTTATTTGCGATTGCCCGTGGATTGTATACGGAGACTAATTTATGTTGTCGCCCGTAGGGCGTGGATTATTCCAAATACGTATTTTCTTAGATTTGGGTTTGGGTTGGTTTAAGGACCGTTAGTCTTGTTTTAGACTAAGGTAAACTCAAACGTTTATTGAGGATACGTTAGTCTAACTTTAGACTAAGATCTACTCAACAGGATTTTGGGATCATTTAGATCCAACGAAATAGTATTTGGACTCTATCGTTTTAGTTTAAAGACGTTGTGGTCCTCTGTTTAAGGACATCATAATCCATGAGTTTAAGGACCTCATAGTCCGTAAAGTTTAAGGACATTATAGTCTATGAGTTTAGGGACATCATGGTCCATTGGGTTTAAGGATATCATAGTCCGTAAAATTTAAGGACATCATAGTCCATAAGTTTAAGGACCTCATAGTCCATAAAGTTTAAGGACGTCATAGTCCATGAGTTTAAGGACCTCATAGTCTGGTTTAAAGATATCATAGTCTGCTTTAAAGACGTCATAGTCTGGTATTTTGGTTTCACAATTTAAGGATGCGCCAAAAGTTTTTTGGTTATTGGGACCCTCCATCTCTCTGAAGACATTGAAGAATTACAACGACATGTATCAGAGGTATGAAGAGATGTACCCTTGAACAAATATTGGTTGAGAGATCTATAGTCAGGTTTGGGACCAGGACATTAAAAAGATTATGAGCACATGGGCTCAGTTGATCTGAATTAGGGATTTGTAGCCAACTTGGGCTCAGCCCACTTTGTTTTGAATAAAATGTTGAACATTTATTTGGGCTCAGTGCCTTTTTTATTTAACAATACTGAGCATTGATTTGGGTTCTGACACCCCTTTTTCTTTTGTCTTTTACTGAGTGTTGAACACTTTTTATGGTGATGGGCTTTATTTAAAGAACACTTTGTGTTCCCTCAGCACACACGTGAGGAGCACGTGGTGCGCTTGACGCTGAGCGCCAGACCTGGAGCGCTAAGACGCTTCTTGTGAAATAGCGCACACGTGAGGAGCACGTGTTGCGCTTGGCGCTGAGCGCCAGACCTGGAGCGCTAAGACGCTTCTTATGAAATAGCGCACACGTGGAGAGCATGTGGTGCGCTAGGCGCTGAACGCCAGAGTTGGAGCGCTAAAGTGCTTCTTTTGAAATAGCGCACACGTGAGGAGCACGTGGTGCGCTTGGCGCTGAGCGCTAGACTTGGAGCGCTAAAGCGCTTCTTATGAAATAGCGCGCATGTGAGGAGCACGTGGTGCGCTTGGCGCTGAGCGCCAGACTTGGAGCACTGAAGTGCTTCTTTGGCAGTTCTGGTCAATTCTGTGCTCTGAGAATTAAATTTCCGTTTTATAAGAGACTTTGTTTCATAGATCTAAGAACTAAGTTCTTCTCTTTCTTGATGAGATGCTACGATCTCTTTTACTATGGTGAAAGACCTTGTCTTATAGATCTGTGATCTAGAAAAGAACTATGTTCTTATGATGTGAGAGTTAAACTCTCAAATATGGAGGAGATGTTATGATCTCTCTTCTTTTTCCTCACCTTGAAGAAGGTTCTTCTCCTTAGAGCTTGCTCTTCTCCTTTCTTTTCTGAGAACTTGAAACTTATGGGGGGTTCTTTTTTTCTTTTTTCGATTTCAGAACTTATGGGGAGGTTTCTGTGTACAAGACTTGAAGTCTTGGGTCCTTAATATAGTGGAGGCTGATTTGTTGAATCAGTTAAGGAAATCTCTCATTGAGAGATCTTTAAATGATTTGGGAATTTATCCCACCATTGGATCTTTGATCCAAGTGCTTCTGTTTTACAGAAGATATTTTTCTTGTTATTAACAAGATTGGAAAAATATTTTCCCATACAGAACTTATTCTGTATCTTGGTGATTTTTAATCACCATTGGATTTTTGATCCAACGGTGCTCTGATTTACAGAGCACAATCTTTCCTGTTTGGAAAGATTTGAGGAGTGTTTTCTCAATCAGAATTTAATTATGGTAATCTGATAATTTATCATCTTCGTTGGATCTTTGATCCAATGGTGGAGAACGATTAGTTCTGGCGCTGGCGCTCTCGTGCTTTGCACGTTAGGCGCTGCCTCAGAGTCTTTTGACTCTTAGCACTAACGCTCTTGGCGCTAGCGCTCTCGTGCTTTGCACGTGAGGCGCTGCCTCAGAGTCTTTGACTCTTAGCGCTGGCGCTCTTGGCGCCAGCGCTCTCATGCTTTGCACGTGAGGCGCTGTCTCAGAGTCTTTAGCGCTGGCGCTCTTGGCGTTAGCGCTTTCGTGCTTTGCACGTGAGGCGCTGCCTCATTACTGAAGGTGCCTTTTCACCTTCTTTCTCCACTTTTCCTGAGTCAGATTTCTCTTTCCCAATGCCTTCTCTTAACAGAGCTTGGAAACAGTTCCATCATGCACACAATTTTCTGTGCCTAGACTTAAATGTCTATCTTTATAATTTGAAGCAATGCTTCTCTTCTCTCTCACTTTCAGAGAATCATCTTAACAGAGCAAACCTATGTCTTGTAATCATCCATATGCCCGCCGGCAACCATGGGAGGTGCCTATTGAGGAAATCGTTCCTCGTTTTGTGCACACTTTGTGAACCCTTCTCTTACGGATGACCAATGCGATATGGTGTTGTACGAGCTATTGAATCGTAGAGGATCCCCTCTCCCCATCGGCTCCATTTGGCTTCGGATGGTCTTCTTGTCCGTGCTCGATGACATCCCTCCTCATCCAGTGGAGATGACTCCGGAAATGCTCGACGCCGCAGAGGTCAAGATCGAGTACTTTCACGAGGCACTTTTGATTACCACAGCTCTAAGGGATCGCTCTGTTCAGCTGCTAAGCCAGATACGGGCTCAGCGGGTCGTCATGTCTGCCTCCGCTGATGGGTACGGTGCTGACCGATAGGAAGCGACTGTTCGTGAAGGTCACCGCTTTGACATGGTGGAGAAGGCAGAGAGGGAGTTAGATAATTTTATCCATAGTTTTGTGAATCCCTGTACTTTTGATCCCATGTTTGGTGATCTATTTCCTTTAGAATAAAATATTCAATTAAATGCTTTCTTTTTGTCGTTGACCACCAAGTGCTCTCTTTCTAAAACCTGCTCTTTCTCTGATGTGTGCATGTGCGTGTATGAATGAGTCCGATTTCACACATATCTGTAAACGAAACTTAAACCGGTGTAAACAGGAACAAATAGCACTTGGCCGAAGAATTTGACGGGAACAATTGCCCCCCACTACTTTGCCCACGTAAGTATGTACGTGGGTGAAATAGTGCAGAGTTATGCATGGCCATAGGATTGAGGGCTTAGGAGACAAGTTTAGGGTCCTTGTAGCCTAAGACTTTCCACATCATCATGAGCCGTAAGGGTCTCAAGAAGGTTTTTTCTCTCTACGAGTCGAGAGGATCCCGTAGATGTATTTTCTCCCTAGGAATTGTGAGGATTCCTAGGTGTTCATCGACTCCATGGGTCATAAGGATCTCACTCTGGTATTTCTCCTTACGAATCGGGAGGACCCATAAGTAGCTTCTTTATTTCCTTGGCGAATGTGCCTTTGGAAAATGTGTCCCGCATATAGTCCATCTTGATCTCCTTTGTCACGACCCGAATGTACGGAACGTGACCGGTACTTAAATTACGAAACGTCTAGAGGCGTAACGTAATCTAAGTAAGCCGAAACCCAGAAATCTAAACCATTAAAAGAAGAAGTAAAGAAAAACATGTTTAAAAGCAACATCAAATTTTCTCAAAAATTTCGGCAGAGTCTCCCTTGTAAAAACTGGCCCCAAACGGGTATAAATAAGAATATATACATAAGCAATGATAAAAAGGAATCCCCAAGTGGGAGCTAGCTCTTCGCCAATTGGCGGTCACAACCACGCAAGCAATATAATATACAACGCCGAAGGGCGAGGAACAAAACTCAAAGAAAACCAAATCCACCAAAAACCATAATAATACAAGCGTGACTCTGAGGTCGAAATAAAAACAACTGTTCTTCTAAATCTATCAAGTAATACAAGTCTGGTTGATGGAGCTTACTAGATACAAATGAAATAATAAAAGTACAACGGCGGTCCTGATACAAGTGAACCAACCTACCAAGCAAATCACCCTGAATGAAATGATGTGCCAGCAAGCTGCCAAGGAAATCTGTACATCGAAACCTGTAAGAAAATTTGGCACAACGGGGGTGAGTTGCCAACTCGTGAGTAGAAGACATCTGCGAGTAGAAATCGCATGCACGACGATCTCCTAGGTCATAATAATATACCTAATATAACACTAGTCATCTAGTAGTGGCAGGGTAATAATTTATGCGAAAGTGCAATGCTCAGTGTCTCAAGTAGTAACATGTCATGTGTATGAGTATGCATGCACCATGAATGTAAAACAATCAACCATGAAATCTGGATATATCTGTATAAGAAATCTGTAATTTTTATCATAGTAAAATTTGTATGGTAATCCGAAACATCATCAATGAAATCCAAGGAAATCCATGTCAAGCATCGACACAAAACATCTAAATCTCAAAGTCTCAATACCTCATAGTCTCAATATCTCATAGTCTAAATATCTCAGGCTCCGTCGGTCCGGATCGGCCCATATCATCAAATCTCATGACAACGGACGGTATCCTCCGGATATCCGCCGCGCCAGACATCACCGGTAGGTAGTCTTCCCCTGCCAGGCTCATCATCTACAACTCGATCTTCTTGCCCCGGGGTACCATACCCGGCCCACCATGTACCCGAGACGGTTCATCCACTTCTCGAATCGGGTCTCGAAATCCAACAGAAAAAATGAAATCTCATGGTGGACGACACATACATCATGAGAAAACCACAACTTGTGTTTTAAAATGAGAGGGAGAGGAGAGAAGTTTTTTTTATATATATGTTCTTGCGGTTTTCCCCAAAATCCAGAAATCTCATAGAAATACAAAATCCCAAAATCATGAGTAAGTAAATAATGAGTGTCGGCATAAGCCCCACATTACTGCATGATAATATGAATATGTAAATGCATGAAGTGTCTAAATAATAAATGCAATGTCTAAACTAGCACATGAGAGTAATCACACAATATTATATTAGACTAGTATTTAGCTGATTATATCAATAAAAGATAATATGTTCTAAAGTGTGCGTGACATGGCAATTACCGATGATGATGTGTGTGAGCCAGCAAATAAGTGTACGTGGAACATGTGCATCATCGGTAACTGTGCTGGTGTCCTAACAGGCAGAGTTTCAAATTGGCTAAAGAAACATATGTATGAATATGCAATGCGATAAATAAAACATGAATATAACAGTGAATGTGTAGTAACGCACAACTAGAGAATACATACTAATTACGAGTCAAACAGTTGGTTGTTTGAAAAAGCACGAATCGTGGTTTTTAGAAAATTAGGGGCTACGGGGTTTTAATGAAAAGATATGTCCTTTGAAAAATCCGTAGTATCCCTCAGGCTGTCTTTAGAAATGTGCACGATTCCTTAGTTTTGAAAATAAGTCTGAGTCGATATCTCTAGTAGTCAGCGATCCAGCCTCAATAGCGTCACGTACATAGTACGATTTCCTCAAGTCAAGAGTGTGGATCAATCATCACATATATACATCATCGTTTGTATAGTATCATCATCAAACAATATCATGATCAAGATACTATACTATAATCGCATACATCCCAATATCATCAAACATATATCATCGTCTGTGTAAATATACATTGTCAAACGATCCACTAAAATATCATGTCATATGTCATATCGTGATTAAGTCACATATTACAATCTGGGTTCTATTCTAGAGTATCGTTCATTCCAATGTCATCAATACATATTATCATTTATATAAATATATTTTATATAATCTCATTGCCCAACGATCTGCTATTATCATAACACATCTCAAGTCATAACTCGATCATCTATCCAATAAATCACGGCATCAAGCCTAGTCATATCGACTCATCCCCATGTATCATATAACCTCCTCATATCACATGTATATGTTGTGTGTGTGTGTGTGTACTTACACACATTCCTACACACACACACACACATACACACATATACACCAAGTCAAGTTTAGGTGTGTGTGTATGTGTGTGTCTAAATGAAACCTACGAATTCCCTCCAAGGCAGTCATCCTCTGGTTAAGTCTTTCTAAATCAGTCTAGTCCAACCTAAAGTCTTCAATAGGACCCTACTCGCCAAGAATCTAAGCTCACTTCCGACTTCCTAATAACAGTACGTAATATCCTTATTCTACGTTTGCGGGGGTGTATACGCCATCCACCCGACTTCCCCCGTAAATATACATCTACTCACCTGGTCCTTGTCTGCCGAAGTCGATGCCGTCACCCTCTTATTCATCGCCCGGAGTCCACGTGAGGGGTACCTATACGCAAACATATCTAATATCGTAAACCGAAATCGCGGACAAAACCATAACAACGCACGAAATGCGCATAGGTTAAAACCTATGACCCGCTCATGCAAAAGAACCAAATAACCCTCGATATCGGCGTAAAAACGCCTATTGATCGAGATAAAATACAAACGTACAAATCGTAGTTCCAAAACTCACTAATTATAATATAAATAGGGTTTAAATCATCAAAACCTTAAAATTAATCAAATCGTTTTATTTCGTAAAAACCTAGAAGCACTAAATTTTCGTTTTAATTCGAAACTTGATGTTTTAACAAAACTAATGGCCATAATATTCACTAAATATCATAACTAAGTCATATAAACCATTTCTATAATTTAATCTCATCAATTTGAATTAAGTCCAAAATTCTAGTTTGCAAAAATATCAAATTTTAACACTTTTTAAAGCAAAATTCACAATTCAACAACTAAGCTAGATTTTGTATATTTTAAATTGTTAAACCACTCATGGAAACCTTAATGATGTGCTAAAACCCTAACTAGATTTTTAATCCCTCATTTTAAATTAATTTCTAAAACCTAGTTTGCAAAATAGCATATTTATCACAATTTTTAAACTAACAAATAGCAACTAGTAACCAAATTAGGTTTTGCATTCAATTAACATGTTAATCTCCTCATTAAAACCATAATCTAATGATAGCATCCCTCATCATAATTTTATCTCACCAATAGACATGATTTATAAAAATCTAGTTTGTGAATAACTTAATTTGAACAAGTAAAATGTAACAATTAGTAATTTGACAACTAAATTTAATTTTGCATACCCTAAGATGTTACACTACACTTTCAAACCATGATTTGATGATAAGAACCCTAATTGCTTTCAAAAACCCTTTCTTGAATTTTTGAATCACAAAATTAAAACCACAATTAAACTTCTAATTAAGCTAGACTAAAGTAATTTAGCAACAATTTGAATATGGTCTAGAATTATACCTCACAAGTTTAGAAATCTAGCTTGCAACCTAGCCACCCCAACACGCTCTCTTGCTCCCAAAATCCAAGCTTGATTTGGCCAAGGAACAAGGGTTAAAGGTTGGATTAGGAGTTAATGGAAATCGGTGTAGATTTTATTGGATTTTTGATGGATTTTTGAAGTGAGAAGGAGTTGGAGAAATGAGGGCTGCCATGGGGGGGTTCGGCCACTTGAGAGATGAGGGAAGAGAGAGAGAGAGAAAAATGTGAGGAAATGTGTAGAAAGTTCACTCATTATCATATCACTTATGTCTTTTCATTTATTAGTTATTTTATTTATTTTTCTTAAATCATTTTTAACCTAGAATTCTCTAGAGTTTTGAAGACAAATCAAGAAGAGAAGAACATGGTGCAAACTTAATTCTAATATGTCATGGCTCACTTTTGTAAAATTAACCCATTGCAATTTGTAATTTGCACTCATTTAATGTATAATTAAAAGCTTATGTAATATTAAAAATAATTACTTAAGGAAAAATATTTAGGTAAACTAATAATTTATAGGTGACTAAATAAATACCAAATACTAGCAATTATATAGTAAAAATAGGTCTTTTTAAATTTATGATGAAAAATAATTATAGTTAAGTTTTACGGAAAATACGGTTTATTTTACCGATTATCAGAAAATTCACCTAAAGGATTTTATTTATTTAATTATTTATTTATTCATTTTTAAAACGTTACAATCTTCCCCCTTTAAAGAAATTCGGTCCCCGAATTTAAATTAAAAGTCCCCCCAAATACTAAAACATTTAGCAAAACACTCAAATCGTCGGTGCTTCGAAATTATCAATACATAACTAAAAATCAACTCCGTCAAACATAACGCAATCATCGGAGTTATGGTGAAAATACCATGTCAAAGTCCAATACGAAAACTGTTAGTTATATGTATGCCCTAGAGGCCATTACTGTACATAGGATGTATATTGTAGTGGATGCTGGGACATATATAGGGAGGACTTTCTTGCTCGACATGATAGTATGCTATCTGGTTGCTCTTTACCTTAATGTGTACTCAGATTGTCTCTCTGTTACATGTTGGTAAAGCCCTTAGGATGTGTACTTGACTACCCGGACTATGATGCGGATCATACTAGTGGGGACATGGTAGTCCATAAGTACATCCTTCAAAGTCCCTAGTCGTGGGTGTATCGAGACGGGGCATCGATATACCAGAGTAGACTAGCGTGTACCTTCTCGACCCATACAGATGGGCGATGGATGATCCCATATCCATCGGTGTTTGACATCGGAGATGATATACGGGTGCTCAGTAGAGACTGGGTACACTGGACGGACTCGCCGAGAACTCCCAGATGGTATTATACCTTACGTCAGATGGCAGTTCTTTGGTGACACTGGTACAGAGTAGTCTGTTGACCCGAGATCGTCATAGAGTCTTGTGTGGTTCCCACTGTGCTTTGATTTCCATCTTACCACGTCCAAGAGGGCGTGCAAAACGGTGGTTTTTGGGTACAGTCCCGAGTCACATGGAGGCAATGAGCGATAGGAGGGGATTCGTCTCTCCCGGTATAGGGGGTTGATGTTGCGCTGTGTTCGATTGGCTATAACAGGAAATCCCTGGCCAGGGTTGCTAAGATTTACTGGTAAGTGTTACCAGTAGTTTCTCGAATTGTTATAGACCTCATATCGACACGACTTATCGAGCTATTGGGGTCTGACGTTTACCACCCCTAGGCGAGATATGCGACATATCAGACGATCAGACCGGACTGTACGGTAGTGTTACTGGTCGGATTCACTGGAGTGTGAGCGGGCTTGCTCGTCGATCTTCAGATCGCTCAATACCCGGGTGGCCGTTACGTTTAGCAGACCGCTTGCAGCTTGTGGGTGTTTGATATGATCATCATCTGCTACCGGCGTATTGACGAGTCTTTAGAGTCCTACACAGAGGTTTCCTGGCTCAAGCGAAACGAAATAGGAGCGCATATGAGATATGTGCGGGACCGAGAATAATACCAGTATGTGATACTGTATTTGATTCTCGCGATGTGACATTGATCGGTTATATCCGATATAGCCGAGTTATCGGATCAAGTGTTGATTCGATAAGTTGTTACTAAAGATACTAGTCGGTTGTGTGCGATATGACCGGATCATTGAATCAAGTGTTGATTTAATGATTTAATGCATAATTATATATTTGATATATTACTTTGCATTAACTAGTATTGGTTTACTTTAAAATGGATTTTTTTTCACTCGGGTTGTGCGCATTATATATGTGATATGATTTTGTGCACTAGCTTGTATCATGTTTGATGATGCATGCTTTTTGGTTAAGTGTAAAGTATTAAACCTTGGTTAATGATATGGTTAGGGTTTATTATTTGTTATTCATTTATCTTATTTAGTTATCCATTTATTTTTGATAAATGAATAAAAGAAAGAGAATAGAATGGTGGCTTCATTTGTTGTTTAGCTAAAGCTTCATGAAGCTTTGACTTGGTCCACAATTCTTATCTCATCCTTAACCCTAACCATACCACTCAACCATGATTAATTCTCTACACTAAACCATGGTTCTAAGATGATAAGAAGGTATTATTCTTATCATTTTAGAATTATTCTTATGATAATTTTCTTCTTCTTCTTCCTTTCTTCAAGTGAAGAAAACAAAACCTCATCAATGGTGATTGATGATTAAGAGTGAGAAATCCATTTCCAAAGTTTACCCACATCCTATTTCTTCATCCTCTACCTCTTGCCAAGAAGTAGAGTGTGTTTCCTTCACAAGATTTTAGGGTTTGGTGAAGGTCGAGCTTGATTTAGCGATGCCTCGACGTAGATTATCTTCGGCATGGACATCGACGACCTAGCTCGCTTTCTCTCCGACGAAGCCGACTTTAGAGCCCGGATTTCTTTTGGACAGCGGAGACGACTTCGTTGCGGAGCTATGGAGGTGGAGCACCGGATCTACAAAGGTTGTATTTCCGTATTCTCATTAGCTAAGTTGTTAGCTAGTTCGTTTTTCGCCTAGACATCTAGTTATAGATCCGTACACTAGGGTTTGTAGGCACCATAATTTTTGAATTTGCCATGGTTGATGGCTTGAGAGACCTAACTAGGGTGCCTAGGAACCCTACAGTGGTATCAGAGCCTAGCTAGAGCCTTAGGCGATCCCCGGACGGAATTAGAAACCCGATCGAACCGAAATCCCATTGCAAAATCGCTCTCTGTACTTTTTTCAAAACTGTTGATTTTTGGCAATTAAAATTATCCAGAAAAACAAGCAGGCTTTTCTGAGAATAACTGTGAAATTTGAGCACACGATTCCACCAGAGCGCGGCGGAAGCGCCGCACAAGTAGGGTTTGTGCGGCCCTTCAGCGGCCAATAGATTTGCGACACGTGTCAAATTTCACAGTAACTCGTAAAATGCAGTTCTCATTTTCCTGGAATATTTAAACTGAACTCAAGAGTTGAGTTGTTCTGAGTTGTTTTGGGAATCATTGTTTCGATCGGAAAGTCTAATTCTGTCTATGTGTTTTCCGGATAAATTTTAGAATATGTTAAAAAGTTCGACCGGATATAAATACCCGATTTTTCCCCTGTCGGGAAATTTCCAAGTGTTGGATTTTTCCGTAGTTTAACGACGTTCTAAGTAGTGCAAGTAACGCGATGGACCCTCTAGAAGACAACAAACCTTAACTCGATTATGTGACCGTCTTGAACTGCCCTTTGAACCTTCGGGTTTGGGGCAGTACGGCGTGCCACATGTGAGGCGTTGGCTTGACCCTTCTACGGCTGGACCGTTGGTACTGAGGCACGAACGGAATGTTGTTATACTTGTTTCATGTGTTGATCAGTATCGGGAAAACTTGGGTGTTCGATTGTTCGATCGAAAAGTTTAACATTTTCTGTTTATCTGGAATGGGATACAATAATTGGAATTCACAATAAGTTATGAGATAACTGAATGAATGTTATAAACGTAGCAATTTAGTCTCACTTGATCGGTTGCCACGGAATTTTGATGTGATCAAAAGTCCGTCTCAATCACGTAGCGTACGCGGATACTCGCCGGGTAAACTTGATAGACAGCTTCACTCCATAGCCCCGACCAAGTGACTGAAGGAGAACCCCGTCGCCGAAAGCATCCGTTAGGGTGCTCGCGGTAGCGGTGTTCCTCCTTGGTGCACTTCGTCGACGGTAGAGGGGGTGCGGCCGTCTACTGAAGTTTGCGACGAGCATTCGATCAGAATGTCGGCAATCTTGTTGAATTGCCCGACTAGATATTGAAAAGAGTTTTCGATTCTGAGACTAAAATGCGGGGTTTATAACTGTTAGGCATGCGATGTCTAAGTAATTCATTTGATTAGGCATGCGATGTCTATGCAGATTGCGGATTCCAACTGTTGTAGTTTTACACTTTCTTTTCTGTGACCGTAAGTGTAATATGTGATATCGCCGGTTTCGTTGCTATATGTCAACGACAATTGGGATGCACATATTTACTTACGTTGATGACATGTGATGTTATGTGTTGCTGGATATGTTATATTGGATCGTCATTTTTGAATAGCCGGGGGTTTTTATGTGAGATGAGTGTTTTTCATTTTCATTCATGTAAAAACTTGTATGTAATATTCTTTTATTTGGGGCACTTCCAGGTAGCGGAAGTTGTCACCGTTTGTATATTATTTTCTTTTCCGCACTAGGATAGACCCAAGGAGGAGAGCACAAATAACCGGGTTCTGGAGTCCAGTGGGAGACCAACTCGAAGAGTCGAGGCCGGGTCTCCTAACTCTAGAATTGGTAGGGTTGCTTGCCGCTCTCGTAGGGGTCTAAGGGTGTGGGTTTGGCTATTCATCGCGACCGTGGAATCCGTGTTTTATACTGGCTCGTATTGAAAACACGGACGTCCTAGTATATCCAATATTTCATATGATTCTTCTGCTGCGATATCTGTGATGTGATCATGTGATGTTCTGTGATAGTATATAGTATATATGATATATTATATAGACGTTACTTATGTTTTACACCCGCGCAAGCCCTGCCCCGCTCTGTCGTTAGTTACCTAACCTAACGGTGCACGAGGGGACATCGAGGCGAATGCGGATGGCATAAGTGTACGTCATATCTATCTGTGATGTTTAGGTACTTAAATGATGGGACTTCATTAATGTGATTAATGAAATTAAAAGAAACCTAAAGATGTTGTAGAATCGAATTTCAAAATAAAACAGGTAGCTACAGTTCTTGCTTTGCACAGCGGTATATATGATATATCCTGCACCTTATTCGATAAGGAAAGGACCGAGATCCCTTCACCGGGAGTGACTCCTTTAGCAATAACTGGCAGATGCTACACACTCGGTTTGTCTTTTGATAGCTTTTAAGAGTTCTGCTTTGCACAGTGATATATGTGATATATCCCGCACCTTATTCGATAAGGAAAGGACCGACGATCCCTTCACCGGGAGTGACTCCTTTAGCAAAACTAGAAAAGCCTCAAAAGCACTCCATTTTAAACTTCATTTGATTCTACAACGATATCAAGTTCATTACGCAATAGGTTTTCAGAAAAACCTGTCGTAGCCCTCCGTCATTTCAGATAAGTTGTATATAGTATTCGTGCTGCATTTGTTGGCTTTCGTCAAGGTGCAGTGTGCGGTAGCTATATGCTGCTTATCTGCTAGCATACGATGCGATTGGATTAGGGTAGTCGTGCGGCTTTGTTGGCTTTCGTCAAGGGTCGTGCGGGTGGGTTTAATTCGATCAAGAAATGTACGGGTTGAACTTGACTAGCGGGCTATGGTTTGTTGGCTTTCGTCAAGGTCATAGCACGTTAGGGGCAAAATATTATCGGGAATTTCAAGTGTTGAAATTTGCAATGAGATTGCATACCTTCTATGAGATAGTTGGATCCCGATACCCGCTGCGAGTAAGAGTTACTCCTAGGAGAGTTTTATACATTACAATTAGCCGATCAAGTAGGTGTCTAGAAAGGTGTTAACGAGGTTACGCCTCTGGGAAAACGAGGTTTACATTAATTAGGTTCGTGCGAAAGCACGGGGGACCTCCCTCAAAGTACCAACACTGGCCTGGCTGAAAGATTGGCGAACTTGTAGTGTGTAATTAATCCCGGCTAGTCTTTCCTTTTAGGGTTTGAAGGAAGATTTGATAAAAAGCAGTGGGAGCCATCCTGATTAGATAAAATAATAACCAATCTATTCTTGCAAGAGCGCACGCTGAGTGTTTTCTTCTCTCTCTCTCCTGGTAGCGACCATATCACGCCTTAATCAAGATAATAATACGGATTATTGACCGAACCCGCTTGTTATACTGAGCTGGGGAACGTTGGTCCCGCTCCAACTTATAATTGTTATAAGACAGAGCAGGAAATTGGGGATTACCAGAATTCCCGTGCCGCCCAAACGAAGAGAGTGCATGTTGATGCATCATCTTCGGGTGTGTTCATTATACAGAACTGTTTCTCAATGTCCTTTACGTCCTGGGTATATGATACCGGATCAGGATCCCAGATATGTAAGATGTTACATAGGGCTACAAAAGGGTAGAAAAACTGAGAACGGGTGATAAGTTTCATGAGGCAGAAAACGGGACAAGCGTTGCAGCCAAGTCTGTTGGTCACTGTCACCCT
Source organism: Agapanthus africanus (assembly GCA_030015575.1). Classification (NCBI taxonomy): domain Eukaryota; kingdom Viridiplantae; phylum Streptophyta; class Magnoliopsida; order Asparagales; family Amaryllidaceae; genus Agapanthus; species Agapanthus africanus. Next base: position 456,941,257 of record JASDDO010000012.1, on the reverse strand, counting down.
GTATTGTAATACATTGATTCTGAATGAATGTTATTAGATACCGAACCTGATATACAAAATCACATCTGTCTCTTTATTAGTAAAGAAACGATAAAATTTCGTATTGTTGGATAATGTTTTGAACATTTCCTATATCAAAAGTTGATCGGTTCAGGCACGTTATCTAAAAGCATTAATGTTCTAAATCAAACTACAGTTCTTAGTATACGGAACACACACAAGAAGAAGAGTTCAGAAATGGACGGATCCTTCTTAAGGTATTGTAGACAAGGTCATATCAATGCGACCCGACTAGCTGGAGTTACATAAAGATGCATATTTAAATTGGTTTGAATTTACATCTTGTGAAACTCGCCAGTCATGTCACAAAGATAAGATGACCATAGCTATGTTTATTGGAAACATAGAAAGAGTTAGTGAACTCTTGGGATGATACATGTTGATGTATATAGGTCCCCTGTCTACACATACCAAGACCGGTTCTTTATACTTCATTACGTTCTCTGATGATCTCTTTAGATTCAGACCTATGTTCCTGTTGAAACACAAGTCCGAACCTTTTGAGATATTCACAGAATATAAGTTAGAAGTAGAGAACCAAAATACGGGTACAAGTATAATGTCCTTTGATGAGATCAAGGAGGAGAATACTTGAGCATGGAATTCTTGGACTATTCTAAAGGAGAATGAGATTCTCTCTCGGCATTACTCCTCCGAATACACCATGGCACGATGGTATATTGGGGCGGAGCAGATACACCCTATATGATAAGGTGTGCTCTATGATGAGTGATACTAAGTTACCTTTTTCCTTAAGGGGTTATGCACTTGAGAAGCTGCATACCTATTGAATAGGGTTCGAATCAAATCAAAGCCTACCATTTCATATATGATATGGAAAGGGAAGAGCCCATATCTTAAGTTAGTTAAGATTTGGGTTGTCCGGCCTATTTCTAAAAGCAAAATCCGGACAAGCTCGAGGCAAGGTCTGTTAAGTACAACTGGAAAGGTTCCAGCTATACAAATGACAGCAGCTGATTTGGTAGAACCAAAGGATTCAGTAGAAACCAACGAACCTCAGCCTCTCCGCCGATCTAGTAGGGTTCCTCACCCACCTGAGAGATACTTCTGTTTCTCTATGACAGTGGGAGCGAGGATTGCATCATGAGATGATGACCCAACTAGTTTCGAGCTGGCCATCAGGAGTAAGACTCTGTAAGAATGGTTGGATGCTTAGAGATCTGAGATGGAATCCTTATACACCAACAAAGTATGGACTTTGGTTGCTATATCTGAAGGGTTAAATCCCCATCAGGAGCAAGTATATCTTGAGAAGATTACTTGGTGTACATGGAAAAGTTGAGACTTTCAAAGCTAGACTTGTTAAAGGTTTTCGTCATTGACTAGGCATGGATAATGATGAAACCTTTTCTAAGGAGCTATGCTTAAGTCCATCCAGATCCTACTTGCCACGGCTACATACCATGACTACGATATCTGGTGGTTGGATGTCATGACAGCTCTTCTAAAATGATGTTTTGGAAGAGAGTGTCTATAAGTACACAGCCAGAGGGCCTCATAGACAGTGGGAGCAGCGGAAACGTGTGCAAGATGCTTTATAGGATAAAGCAGGCATCGCGGAGTTGGAACATCTTTTTTGATGGAATAGTCAAAGAAGTTGACATCATCAAAATGGTAGATGAACCTTGTATAAACAAAAGGGTAGTAGGGAGTATGGTGGTGATCCTCGTAGAGTACGTGGATGACATACTCTTGATAAGAAAGGATTTTCTTATGCTACGCTCGATCAATCTCCGTTTATCATAATGATTCTCCATATAGGATCAAAGTGATACCTCCTTAATCCTGATTTTTGGATCTATGAGATAGATTTAAATGGATGTTAGGATTCTCACTAGTTGTAGTGAGATGGTATCAAGTGATCCTGGGGAGAATCACTGGAAGTGTTCCAGGGTGATAAAGACGACTGAATGTCAGTCGCAGGCATTGTCTTTACCCTCAGTAAAGGGACGGTATGTTGGAAGAGTTCCAAGCTAGATACCGTGACATACTAGACGATAAAGGCAGGATACATCGCTACTTAAGATGCTACCAAAGAGGCTGTTTGGATGTATAATGGTTCATGAGATGAACTATGTTCCTACCATTGTGAGACAATGGAGTTGTGGCTTATGCCAAGGAACGTCCGTCCCATCAGTGATCCAGACATATTCTAAGGCAGTATCACCTGATCATGGAGATGGTTGATCTCCAGGCTGATCGAGGTAAGGAGAGCAGACTTAGAGGATAACGCAGCGGATCCACTCACGACGGCCTATTCCCAGAGAGAGACTTTTATGGGATGGTTGAGTATGAGATACTACAACCACTGCTACAGATGGCCCTAGTGCAAGTGGGAGATTGTTAGTTATATGTATGCCCTAGAGGCCATTACTGTACATAGGATGTATATTGCAGTGGATGCTGGGACATATATAGGGAGGACTTTCTTGCTCGACATGATAGTATGCTATCTGGTTGCTCTTTACCTTAATGTGTACTCAGATTGTCTCTCTGTTACATGTTGGTAAAGCCCTTAGGATGTGTACTTGACTACCTGGACTATGATGCGGATCATACTAGTGGGGACATGGCAGTCCATAAGTACATCCTTCAAAGTCCCTAGTCGTGGGTGTATCGAGACGGGGCATCGATATACCAGAGTAGACTAGCGTGTACCTTCTCGACCCATACAGATGGGCGATGGATGATCCCATATCCATCGGTGTTTGACATCGAAGATGATATACGGGTGCTCAGTAGAGACTGGGTACACTGGACGGACTCGCCGAGAACTCCCAGATGGTATTATACCTTACGTCAGATGGCAGTTCTTTGGTGACACTGGTACAGAGTAGTCTGTTGACCCGAGATCGTCATAGAGTCTTGTGTGGTTCCCACTGTGCTTTGATTTCCATCTTACCACGTCCAAGAGGGCGTGCAAAACGGTGGTTTTTGGGTACAGTCCCGAGTCACATGGAGGCAATGAGCGATAGGAGGGGATTCGTCTCTCCCGGTATAGGGGGTTGATGTTGCGCTGTGTTCGATTGGCTATAACAGGAAATCCCTGGCCAGGGTTGCTGAGATTTACAGGTAAGTGTTACCAGTAGTTTCTCGAATTGTTATAGACCTCATATCGACACGACTTATCGAGCTATTGGGGTCTGACGTTTACCACCCCTAGGCGAGATATGCGACATATCAGACGATCAGACCGGACTGTACGGTAGTGTTACTGGTCGGATTCACTGGAGTGTGAGCGGGCTTGCTCGTCGATCTTCAGATCGCTCAATACCCGGGTGGCCGTTACGTTTAGCAGACCGCTTGCAGCTTGTGGGTGTTTGATATGATCATCATCTGCTACCGGCGTATTGACGAGTCTTTAGAGTCCTACACAGAGGTTTCCTGGCTCAAGCGAAACGAAATAGGAGCGCATATGAGATATGTGCGGGACCGAGAATAATACCAGTATGTGATACTGTATTTGATTCTCGCGATGTGACATTGATCGGTTATATCCGATATAGCCGAGTTATCGGATCAAGTGTTGATTCGATAAGTTGTTACTAAAGATACTAGTCGGTTGTGTGCGACATGACCGGATCATTGAATCAAGTGTTGATTTAATGATTTAATGCATAATTATATATTTGATATATTACTTTGCATTAACTAGTATTGGTTTACTTTAAAATGGATTTTTTTTCACTCGGGTTGTGCGCATTATATATGTGATATGATTTTGTGCACTAGCTTGTATCATGTTTGATGATGCATGCTTTTTGGTTAAGTGTAAAGTATTAAACCTTGGTTAATGATATGGTTAGGGTTTATTATTTGTTATTCATTTATCTTATTTAGTTATCCATTTATTTTTGATAAATGAATAAAAGAAAGAGAATAGAATGGTGGCTTCATTTGTTGTTTAGCTAAAGCTTCATGAAGCTTTGACTTGGTCCACAATTCTTATCTCATCCTTAACCCTAACCATACCACTCAACCATGATTAATTCTCTACACTAAACCATGGTTCTAAGATGATAAGAAGGTATTATTCTTATCATTTTAGAATTATTCTTATGATAATTTTCTTCTTCTTCTTCCTTTCTTCAAGTGAAGAAAACAAAACCTCATCAATGGTGATTGATGATTAAGAGTGAGAAATCCATTTCCAAAGTTTACCCACATCCTATTTCTTCATCCTCTACCTCTTGCCAAGAAGTAGAGTGTGTTTCCTTCACAAGATTTTAGGGTTTGGTGAAGGTCGAGCTTGATTTAGCGATGCCTCGACGTAGATTATCTTCGGCATGGACATCGACGACCTAGCTCGCTTTCTCTCCGACGAAGCCGACTTTAGAGCCCGGATTTCTTTTGGAAAGCGGAGACGACTTCGTTGCGGAGCTATGGAGGTGGAGCACCGGATCTACAAAGGTTGTATTTCCGTATTCTCATTAGCTAAGTTGTTAGCTAGTTCGTTTTTCGCCTAGACATCTAGTTATAGATCCGTACACTAGGGTTTGTAGGCACCATAATTTTTGAATTTGCCATGGTTGATGGCTTGAGAGACCTCACTAGGGTGCCTAGGAACCCTACAAAAACCAACATGAAATACACCAAAACTAAAATTTGTATATAGTGCGCATCGTAGTAAAATCGTCCAAACATCTGAATAGAGAAGCATGCAAAAACACCTAGGTACTGATCTTAGGACAGTCCTGCTCGATTATCAAACTAAATAGTAAATATCATAAAAACGTACTGCTCAAAATGAAATCAATCTCAAATACAGTATACGAGGTACCACGTGCGTCCGGTGCGCACGAAAATCGAAATCAAATACAGATGCCATGAATACGCACAGAAACAAAACTGAGTACAACGGGTGTACACCAAAAACATCTGTCAAGTGCAACGGGCATGCACAAAAATAATACCAGGTGCATCTAATCTGGACAAAACCCCGATTTAGTGCATCTGGTGTGCACAAAATCGCATCAAGTGCGCCAAGTGTGCGCAAGAATCTCAATCAAGTGCACATGGTGCACGAAAACATATACCGAATATCAAAATCGAAATCACAGTACGAAAAGTGCATGAAAACTATGTCGAAGCATACGTTAAAATCATGTGCAACCCATATGCACGAAATCAAATCAATATCTTAAAATGTATAAAACCAAATCGAGTGCACTGGGTATGCACAAAACAACATCAATACCACTGATATATGAAACACGAATAGAGTGTAATGAATGTACACATAGGAAATACCAATCATAGAACAAAATCCTCAAAGTACCAAAATCCAAACAATGGAAATATGAAATTCAAATCACCAAATCGCGATCATAAACACTATCGTCAATGTGCACCTTTTCTAATGTCGACTGATTCAGACTCGTCTCCTCATAGCTGTGCTGACTGCGCTACAAACGGCTATGCTCATATCTAGAGTCTGCCACATAATCTATCCCTTCACCTGATATCTGGACTACGTTAAACTTTTCGATCGATTCATCAAAATCCCATAATTCCCCGAGAGCTCAATACTCAAGTACAGTTTGAAAATATCCAATACATGCCCCAGCATCTGCGGACCAGCCGTAGAAGGGCAAACCCAAGCCTCACTAATGGCACCGCGGAACTGCTGCAAACCCTAAGGTTCACCGGCGTTCTCATGGTCATTATGTCGAGTTAGGGTTTCATTCTTTTAGAGGGTCCATAGAAATACCTGCATGTTCTTCCGAATACCTTAAACTTAGGAAATGGGTTTCTGACATTCGTTCGAACCTTTTAACTTCGTCTGGACGACATGTGAATACCCTTCATCCGCAAGCTAAACAATGCCTCAATCCGCACGAATAGACGATGCCCTAACGGTCATCACATTCGAACCGCAGCTCCCTCTGCCCATGCGACCGTGGTAACAGAAACCACCATCCAACATTGACGAAGATAGATCATAGGAACGAATAGAATACGATGCAAAGAAGTGTATATCCTAAGGCTTCTTAAGCAGAGTAGCGTATCGTAAATATGCCGCGGATCATACCCACGGTATGCAACTCTACCTAAGTCACCTGCTCCATCAACCAAGGTCAACCTAGACTTAGACAAGGGTTAAACCTAGCGTTCTGATACCAACTTTGTCACGACCCGAATGTACGGAACATGACCGGCACTTAAATTACGAAACGTCTAGAGGCGTAACGTAATCTAAGTAAGCCGAAGCCCATAAATCTAAACCATTAAAAGAAGAAGTAAAGAAAAACATGTTTAAAAGCAACAACAAATTTTCTCAAAAATTTCGGCAGAGTCTCCCTTGTAAAAACTGGCCCCAAACGGGTACAAATAAGAATATATACATTAGCAATGATAAAAAGGTATCCCCAAGCGGGAGCTAGCTCTTCGCCAATTGGCGGTCACAACCACGCAAGCAATATAATATACAACGCCGAAGGGCAAGGAACAAAACTCAAAGAAAACCAAATCCACCAAAAACCATAATAATACAAGCGTGACTCTGAGGTCGCAATAAAAACAACTGGTCTTCTAAATCTATCAAGTAATACAAGTCCGGTTGATAGATCTTACTAGATACAAATGAAATAATAAAAGTACAATGGCGATCCTGATATAAGTGAACCAACCTAACAAGCAAATCACCCTGAATGAAATGATGTGCCAGCAGGCTGCCAAGGAAACCTGTACATCGAAACCTGTAAGAAAATTTAGCATAACGGAGGTGAGTTTCCAACTCGTGAGTAGAAGACATCTGCGAGTAGAAATCGCATGCACGATGATCTCCTAGGTCATAATAATATACCTAATATAACACTAGTCATCTAGTAGTGGCAGGGTAATAATCTATGCGTAAGTGCAATTCTTAGTGCTCGTGTCAGTGCCTCAAGTAGTAACATGTCATGTGTATGAGTATGCATGCACCATGAATGTAAAACAATCAACCATGAAATCTGGATATATCTGTATAAGAAATCTGTAACTTTTATCATAGTAAAATTTGTATGGTAATCCGAAATATCATCAATGAAATCCATGGAAATCCGTGTCAAGCAACGACACAAAACATGTAAATCTCATAGTCTCAATATCTCGGGCTCCGTCGGTCCGGATCGGCCTATATCATCAAATCTCACGTCAACGGTCGGTATCCTCCGGATATCCGCCGCGCCAGACATCACCGGTAGGTAGTCTACCCCTGCCAAGCTCATCGTCTACAACTCGATCTTCTTGCCCCGGGATACCATACCGGGCCCACCATGTACCCGAGACGGTTCATCTACTCCTCGAATCGGGTCTCGAAATCAACCAGAAAATATAAAATCTCATGGTAGACGACACATACAACATGAGAAAACCGCAAATTATATTTTAAAATGAGAGGGAGAGAGAGAGAGAAGTTTTTATATATATATATTCTTGCGGTTTTCCCCAAAATCCAGAAATCTCATAGAAATCCAAAATCCCAAAATCATGAGTAAGTAAATAATGAGTGTCGGCATAAGCCCCACAATACTGCATGATAATATGAATATGTAAATGCATGAAGTGTCTAAATAATAAATGCAACGTCTAAACTAGCACATAAGAGTAATCACACAATATTATATTAGACTAGCATTTAGCTGATTATATCAATAAAAGATAATATGTTCTAAAGTGTACGTGACATGACAATTACCGATGATGATGTGTGTGAGCCGGCAAATAAGTGTACGTGGAACATGCACATCATCGGTAATGGTGCTGGTGTCCTAACAGGCAGAGTTTCATATTGGCTAAAGAAACATATGTATGAATATGCAATGCGATAAATACAACATGAATATAACAGTGAATGTGTAGTAACGTACAACTAGAGAATACATACTAATTACGAGTCATACAGTTTATTGTTTGAAAAAAGGACGAATCGTGGTTTTTAGAAAATTATGGGCTACGGGGTTTTAATGAAAAGATATGTCCTTTGAAAAATCCGTAGTATCCCTCAGGCTGTCTTTAGAAATGTGCACGATTCGTTAGTTTTGAAAATAAGTATGACTCGGGCCTAAACTATGATCTACCTAACCAACTAAGGAACTAACTAAAGACACTAGTCGAAAGGTAAGAAGAATCCTCCTAAAGTCTGAGTCGATATCTCTAGTAGTCGGCGATCCAGCCTCAATAGCGTGACGTACATAGTACGATTTCCTCAAGTCAAGAGTGCGGATCAATCATCACATATATACATCATCGTTTGTATAGTATCATCATCAAACAATATCATGATCAAGGTACTATACTATAATCGCATACATCCCAATATCATCAAACATATATCATCGTCTGTGTAAATATGCATTGTCAAACGATCCACTAAAATATCATGTCATATGTCATATCGTGATTAAGTCACATATTACAATCTGGGTTCTATTCTAGAGTCTCGTTCATTCCAATGTCATCAACACATATTATCGTTTATATAAATATAATTTATATAATCTCATTGCCCAACGATCCGCTATTATCATAACACATTTCATGTCATAACTCGATCATCTATCCAATAAATCACGGCATCAAGACTAGTCATATCGACTCATCCCCATGTATCATATAACCTCCTCATATTACATGTATATGTTGTGTGTGTGTGTGTATACCTACACACATTCCTTTTATATATATATATATATATATATATACACACACACACACACACACACACATACCTAACACATTCCTATACACACACACACACACATATACACCAAGTCAAGTTTAGGTGTGTGCGTGTGTGTGTCTCCATGAAACCTACGAATTCCCTCCAAGGCAGTCATCCTCTGGTTAAGTCTTTCTAAATCAGTATTGTCCAACCTAAAGTCTTTAATAAAACCCTACTCGCCAAGAATCTAAGGTCACGTCCGACTTCCTAATAACAATACGTAATATCCTTATTCTACGTTTGCGGGGGTGCTATACGTCATCCACCCGACTTCCCCCGTAGATATACATCTACTCACCTGGTCCTTGTCTGCCGAAGTCGATGCCGCCATCCTCTTCTTCATCGTCCGAAGTCCACGTGAGGGGTACCTATATGCAAACATGTATAATATCGTAAACCGAAATTGTGGACAAAATCAAAATAACGCACGAAACGCGCATAGGTTAAAACCTATGACCCGCTCATGCAAAAGAACCAAATAACCCTCGATATCGGCGTACAAACGCCGATTGATCGAGATAAAACACAAACGTACAAACCGTAGTTCAAAAACTCACTAATTATAATATAAATAGGGTTTAAATCATCAAAACCTTAAAATTAATCAAATCGTTTTATTTCGTAGAAACCTAGAAAGCACTAAATTTTCGTTTTAATTCGAAACTTGATGTTTTAACAAAACTAATGGCCATAATATTCACTAAATATCATAACTAAGTCATATAAACCATTTCTATAATTTAATCTCATCAATTTGAATTAAGTCCAAAATTCTAGTTTGCAAAAATATCAAATTTTAACACTTTTTAAAGAAAAATTCACAATTCAACAACTAAGCTAGATTTTGTATATTTTAAATTGTTAAACCACTCATGGAAACCTTAATGATGTGCTAAAACCCTAACTAGATTTTTAATCTCTCATTTTAAATTAATTTCTAAAACCTAGTTTGCAAAATAGCATATTCACTACTACAAATAAGGGTTGCCCCTACGGATTTATCGGTAGGGGCAAACCACTGCCCCTACGGAGATGTACGTAGGGGCGAAAAAAGACCCCGTAGGTGCAAAGGCCGCAGATGCAAGTTGAAGCCCTGAACTTTTCCCTACGGGCAAAATCTTGCCCCTACGGAGTTCTGTGTGGGGCCAGTGTCACCTACGGAGTAGGCCGTAGAGTAAAAAAAGTTATATTATTTACGGTTTTTTAAATATATTAACTATACCTACAGAGATAGCCGTAGGGCCACGTACTATCCCCTACGAATATCTATGTAGGTACTTATCCGTAGGGGCAAAATATCAGAAATCCTGATATTTTGCCCCTACGGATAACTCCGTAGGGGCTAGACAATGGCCCCTACGGATATATCCGTAGGGGAACTCCCAACCCCCCTGGTACTGAGATCAGGAGGAAATATCAGTTACTGCTGATATTCTGCCCCTACGGTTTTATCCGTAGGGGCAACATGTGTACCTACGGATTAATCCGTAGGTACACATTGTCTGTATTTTTTTTTAAAAAAAGGGCTGCCTGATTTTTTCCCGCCCTGTGCACAATAATATATATAACAATAAAATATAAAATTAATCATCACACAACATATATCGTAGTATTCATAATCACATCTCACGCATATAATATACAAAAGAAACCCAAAAACTGAATATGATATAAATATAAACCAATATCAATATCAATATCATTTCAAAATGTAGTACAATATGTATGATATAAATAAATACATGTTTTAAAAAATATGAATCAAAAAGCTACCCTAGCTCGGTCCAGCTCCACCTCTTATAAACGATAGAATCAAGCGCGCTTGCTCCTCGGTCAATAAACCCTGCAATTCGGCGCGTGCGGGAGTCTGAGCGGCCTGTAGAGCTGGCGATGTGGTCTGCGCAGCCGCCGTCGAGGTAGTCTTTTGCGGAGCCGCGGCTGCGGGAGTCTGAGCGGGCGGTGGAGCTATAGGAGCTGTCTGCGGAACCGCAGCCGATGTAGTGGCTTACGGAGCCGCAGCCGAAGGAGATGCATGTGGAGGCTCGGTCGATGTACCCTGTCGCGTCTGGACCTAACGTGTGTAAGAAGCGTGTAAGAACTGTGTATTATTCGAATTCGTATCATTATTAAGTTATTTCGAAACCCCATTTGGATATCTAGTTTGGAAAACCGTTGTTTATTTTAATTACATATGTATGTATGATTAATCAAACTTAAGTCTAAAACCAAATAAGCTCAAGCTACGTACTAATTATGGATATGTTGATATCTATAATATGACATGATATTTTACTATAAAGTAGTATACATACCAGCATCTCCTTCAACTCCTGAACGGTGGCCCTCAAGCTCTCCAGTTCCTGATGGACACGTCGGTCACTAGAGACGGAGGAAGTAACCGCCGGGGTGGAGTCCAACCTCATATGGGCCCTGCTAGGGCCCAGTCCCCGGCCTCTCTCCCAACCTCTGTGGTGCCCTCCGTGTGCGGCGTCCAGAACTGGGGTCAGCAGCCTCGGATCGCTCTGTCCGGTAAAATCGATCCCCGAGGCCTCGGCCTGCTCAACTACCCGCTCCTACACCCACATTAAGCAGTAAAGTATAAGTATAAAATTTAAACTTGAACCTTCCAAAACTAAAATTTCAAATATGGGTAGAATAAATATTAACACTTACACAATACTCCTGGGTAGCGACGTCGGGATATCGAAGCTCGCCCGTGGCAGGATCTGTCGAGGTGCCGTGGACGGCAAGATATGCGGACAGCACGCTCGGTGTACCACCTGACGCCACGGTCCGAGCTGTCTGCAATATTAGAAAATAACTCTTAATATTAGAAATATTAGAAAATAACTCTTAATATTGCAGAATATCACAAAGGTCGGTCTATTGTAATTTACCGATAACTCCATGGCTCGAGTAATATTCCTCGAGCCACCTGTGTAAGTAGGGCGACCCCTCTTCGCCGACTTCCTGTTCTCTGTATTCTGAGCGGCCTGTTTTTGCACAACGCATTAACATTTAGTTTTCTAATTAAGGAACACAAAAAATAAATTATATTCTAAACAATGAATTACATTTAAAATACATACCTGTTTGCGCTGGGAGTCGAAATATTCACACAATAGAGGCCATGTCTCTACGTCGACTCTCGCAAACGCCGAAGTAGATAGGAGGGACGCTCTCTCTGCCTCGGGGGTCGCCATCCACAGGGAGTAGCAGTCGGCCTTCAGCTCATTCCTTTTGTATCGGACCTTGGCCTGCATGTTCTTCATCAGGCCATTGTACAGAGCATGAAGGTCGAGCACCCTCCCCGGATGATCAGGGTCGGCTACAGGCTGAAAATCGTAATACAACTGAAAATACAAAAAAAAAACATTGTTATTAGATTGCAAGTGTTAATAATAAATATGATAAGCGGATAGATCAACTGAAAATATATATTAATACGTACCCGAGCCTGATCAAAGAAAAGGGCGAATGAGCGCTGGTGCGGCTCGCCCCACTCAACGTGAAGTGGATAGTTCTTCACGAGCCGGCTCTCGTCCCCCATATACCGGCCGAACCTCTCGGCATGAGGACCGGTATAGCGATAGTCAAGGGTAAAAAAAAGGGGGAATGCTGCCTCCCCCTAGCTCTGTCAGGCCTCAGCCTATGGGATTGATTCGGGCCTCGAGTCCCCCTCTGGGGATGGGGAGGCCCTGGGTCTGCACGAAATATCAAGACAATCAATATTAAGACAAAGTTGTATTAAGAAATTAAGGTTAAACGAAAATTCAAGTGTGATATATACCTCCGGTGACTATCGCACGAGCCTGGGCCCGGGCAGCAGCACAAGCGGGACGATAGTTCCTCCGGTGAGGAACAACCGGGGTCCCGGATGCGGACGCATCCCCTCCAACTAGAAAATAAACATTGACGCTATATTTCCATGAAGTTCATATTTATTCTATAGAGCATATGTAAAATGAATAAATATTTTAAATTTATTCATACTAACCTGCAGACGATGCGGAGGGTATGGAAGCGGCAGGAGTGGCCCCTGCGGAAGATGTGGACGCACCACCTATAATTAGACAATTGAAAATAGATTATATAAGTAATTGCAAAAATAATGTGTAGATCAATAATATAACGTTCTAAATCAATATGCATGCACTATAGGATATATAAACATACCCGCAGGTGCGGTGGTGTCACCACCTACAGCTAGACAATAATAAAAATTGCTAAGTAAGAGCAAAAGGAATGTGTGTATTTATGATATAGCATTCTAAATCAATATACATGCACTATATGATATATAAACATACCTGGAGGAGCGGAAGTGGCCTCTGTCCCAGATGTGGACACATCACCAACAACAAGACAATCAAACATTGACAATATAAGTAATTTTGACATAAACAGGCATGAATATCTGTAATATTACATTCAAAATGGATATGCGTGCAGTATACCTGGAGGTGTGGCAAAATCCACATGGAAGGAGGCATCCGAAGGGGTCTCCGATCTGGGTGCAAGACCGGCCCTCTGAAGCTCCCTACGGAGCTCTCCGGGCGGCAGATCCGCTCTGCCTCTGCCGCGGCTGGAGCTCCTGCCGCCCCTCGCTGCTCCCGACATCGTCATCAAATCTAGATAAATGGTTCGTGGACACATTAGACAATCATTAAAAGTATTGACTATATATGTATAGAGCGTAAAATGTGAAGTAATAATATAACATTACTGATAACCTTTTTCGTTTCGTGGGTGCATTATACATATCTACTTGGATTTCATCGTCGATGTCATTTCTAACCCACGTAACTTCATGATCGGTCGAAGACAACCCGTCCTTCGAAACAGACGGTCGGAGCACTTTAAGCCTTCTCTCTTCTTCGTCCTCATCGCTGTCCTCGAATTCTGGGACATCATAGACATCTCTGGGTTTCCATCGGCATACAACACTCCATCCCGGATGCTTCAAACACTGTGAGTAGTATACTTGGAACGCTTGGTTCGGAAAGATAAATGGATCTTCCTGACCGTAAAATCGAAGTGTGTTCACACTGGTCAATCCATATTCATCTTTCCAAGTCCCAAGATTGCTTCTCCACCTGTCCGTATCGGTTCGCGGATCGTACCAAGTACACTGGAATATATAAAAGGGTTCTGATCGTCCGGGATAGTGGATGCCGAGTATACAATTTAAGTACCGATAGTAAATCACACCGTCCGATCCTACCGTCGCAATCCCATTATTCTGATTGGTTCTAGATGTTTCTATGTCCTTAACTTCGAATTTGTATCCAAGGACACCAAATCCTTTGTAATATGCAACCTCCATACTAGGAAATTGAGCTAAACATCTTGAATCACTCTCGGATCGTGGATCTAACAAAACAAATTTTACGACAAATACATAACGATACAAGTTTAGATTAAAATTGATAGCAATAAAATGTTATTCGAATAACTTACATGATCTGTGACCCAATCACAAAAATTATCCTGATGATATTTTTCCAAACGTTCTTCGTTCTAATCAGGATGCCCATCACGTACCTCATTAAAATGAATTCTGTTTTCGACAAATAATTGTGACATTAATATTATATCATTTCATACACACACAAACACAGATATAACAATTAACCCAAAAAAACTTACTCTCTAATTTGTTCAAGACATGCGCAATTAAGCAAGATAAACCGGTATATCTTGTTGATAAACATAGTGTCTACCCTCTTATACTCGGCTTTACCATATGGCCCGTCTTGAATTCTTCGTGGTCGGTTAAGCCTTGTCTCAATGTTCTCGTCCAGATAGCGGGAACAAAATATGGTTGCTTCATCAAGAAGATAACCTTGCATGATAGAACCCTCTGATTGATTTTTATTGCGTATATACTTCTTAAGAGTGTAGAGGTACCTAATGAAAATATGTTGAATAAATAAATACGGGCATACAGGACAACAATAAATTTATAAATTGTGCAAAATGAAAAATTACACGTACCTCTCGACGGGATACATCCATCGATATTGTACTGGTCCGGCTAACTTCGCCTCAGTTGCAAGATGAACCGTTAAGTGTATTATGATATCGAAGAATGACGGTAGGAAAATACGCTCAAACTTGCAAAGTATCAACGCAATAGAATTTTCTAGTTTATCCAGCGTCGCAACCTCCAGTGTTTTAGCACACAACTCCCTGAAAAAACAACATAGGTCGTTGATTACTAGACCAACCGAGTCGGGGAGAGAAGTCCTGAGGGCTAATGGAAGAAGGTGCTCCACGATAACATGGTGATCATGACTTTTCAGCCCATCGATCTTGCCCTTCACAATTTTTATTTTCTTGCTGAATGATCCTGAGAAACCTGTGGGGACATTCAAATCATGCAACACCTGCAGGAATCTTTTCTTCTCCGGTTGTGACATATGATAAGCGGCATTAGGAACTACAAACTTGCCCGGTTTACCCGCTACCGGTCTAGGGTGCAATTCACTTCTTATTCCCCACTCTTGTAGATCCATCCGAGCATTCATGCTGTCTTTCGATTTCCTGTCTTTACAAAGAAGCAAGTTAAGTATGTGCTCTGATACTCCCTTCTCTATATGCATGATGTCCAGACAATGACGCACTGAATTTGTAGACCGGTACGGAAGCTCGAAGAAAATGCTTAACTTGTTCCAATATGGTGGTTTGACCTGTTTCGTCGGATCCATCCCGAAGGTCACATTATTGTAACCATCCCATTTAGCAGTCACGTTCTCTCCGGACAATAGGGATGGAGGTCCAAGAAGCTCCTGATGACCATCAAAGTGAACCGTGTCTAACCTATAGGGGTGGTCTGGAGGCAGGAAACGTCGATGGCCGCAATAACAAACCTTCCTGCTAAAATTCAAGAATTTCGATGTTGTGTGTTCATGGCAATGAGGACATGCTTTGTGACCATGTACGGACCAACCTGATAGCATTCCATACGCAGGAAAGTCATTAATTGTCCACATTAAAGCCGCACGCAATATGAAGGTTGTATTTGTGTTTGCATCATATGTCTCTACACCATCAATGAACAAAGATTTCAACTCCTCGATCAGAGGTCGGAGATAGACGTCGATATTGTTCCCCAGTGAGTTTGGTCCGTCGATAAGAAGAGGCATCATAAAGTATGATTGGTCCATAGCCAACCAAGGCGACAGATTATAAATTATCATTACAACGGGCCATGTGCTGTGACTTCCAGCCATATAGTTGAATGGGCAGAAGCCATCAGTAGCCAGTCCGAGCCGGACATTGCGAGGATCGCTACTGAATATTGCGTGCCTCCTATCGAAATCCTTCCATGCCGGTGAATCTCTTGGATGGCTCATTTTTCCATCTTCGCTTGGAGGAGCACGGTGATGCCAAATCATTGCCTCGGCTGTTTTCTTGCACCTGAATAGCCTCTGTAGCCTCTGTGTTATGGGAAAGTATCATGCTATCTTCACAGGTATATCAGGCTTCTTATCAGAATCTTTCGGCTTATACCTGGCCTCTCCGCATATTGGACACTCTTTCAAATCTGAATTCTCTTTCCGGTACAACACGCAATTTTTAGGACATGCTTGAATCTTCTCGCACTTTAGACCCAAATCAGACATCATCTTCTGGGCTTCGTACCAGCTGTCGGGCACATTATTTCCCGGAGGCATAGAATCTTTCAAGAACGAAAGAAGCATTGTGAATGACTTGTTGCTCCATCCATTTAGGCACTTAATCTGGAAAAGTTGGACGAACCATGAGAGGGTGGAATACTTCGCATTCTCATAAATTGGTTTCCTAGCATCATTCATGAAATTTTCATATTTATCCGCACGCGGTCCTTGACCGGAAGGAATGTCATCTTCGGTACGAATAGATTCACCTAGGGAAGCCTCTACCATATCCTCCATTTCTTCTGATGGAAATAAATTACCGTCTCCTGCCGCATTACCGA
This sequence comes from Agapanthus africanus, assembly GCA_030015575.1. Classification (NCBI taxonomy): domain Eukaryota; kingdom Viridiplantae; phylum Streptophyta; class Magnoliopsida; order Asparagales; family Amaryllidaceae; genus Agapanthus; species Agapanthus africanus. The sequence goes on along the minus strand of JASDDO010000012.1, from coordinate 456,924,506 downwards.
ATTCTTCTTCTTCTCCAGCCGCATTATCGTGTTCTCCTTCTTCTTCTGCCGCAGTACTGCATTCTTCTCCTTCCCCGTGATATTTCCAAGTTGTATAAAGTCTAGTAAACCCATGTTTTACAATATGAAGCTCTGCCAATTCTACCTTCTGCCAGTACTTATTGCCACATCTATCGCACGGACAGAGAATCTTCTCTATTATGATCTTATTATGTGCGCGTGCAAATTCAAGGAAAGCAGCAACTCCTGCGACAAACTTAGGTTGCATACGTTGTTTCCAATCCACATACATCCAGTCCTTAACTCTGACGTACTCATGGGCCATGTTAGACTGTATAACATATAAATTGTAGGTTATGCTAACTATATTGAGAAATATAAGAACGGGATAGTTACTGACAAAGGAGAAAATCCGTGTATATGCTTTGTGTGTGCGTTTGTTGTTGAAAAGAATAAATTATCGCATGTATGTTAACCGATAGACGGGGACTAAGTGGCGCTTTTAGTTTCATATATGAGTATCGATGAGAATATGAAGGTTTCATATTATCATATAGTGGTTTTAACCTGAACATCTCGAATCGCTCTCTAATTATGCGTTTGTTGTGTATTCTTGTTGTATGTGTGTGTTCCGGCTGTCGGGGGTAGGCTTCTATCCCATTAAGAATGTATAGAGCGAACACCCATCACTTGTGCTTTCAACCGTTTCGAGTAAATTTCGACAGCACTTCCCCGCTATTCTCCGAGTACATTGTAATAGAATAGATAATCATTTCAAAGCTATGAAACAACGTTGAAATGAACATCTAATCTATCTTTGTACACGGAGAACCAGCGGAAAGGTACCGACGAAATATCTCGAAACGGATGAAAACACAAGTGAATGAAGGCGTTTGCTTTATACATTCTTAACTTGTCCATACGGGACAAATCTATGGGTTACCATACGATTGAATTTTCTCGTCGCGTAGACTATACGACGGTTGTTAGTATCGAGCTATACTGTCCGATATTTAACAACTTTCGTATAGTTCTATGTCACGACGAGCATCGCACGTATGTTAACCGATAGACGGGGACTAAGTGGCGCTTTTAGTTTCATATATGAGTATCGATGAGAATATGAAGGTTTCATATTATCATATAGTGGTTTTAACCTGAACATCTCGAATCGCTCTCTAATTATGCATTTGTTGTGTATTCTTGTTGTATGTATGTGTTCCGGCTGTCGGGGGTAGGCTTCTATCCCATTAAGAATGTATAGAGCGAACACCCATCACTTGTGCTTTCAACCGTTTCGAGTAAATTTCGGCAGCACCTCCCCGCTGTTCTCCGAGTACACTGTAATAGAATAGATAATCATTTCAAAGCTGTGAAACAACGTTGAAATGAACATCTAATCTATCTTTGTACACGGAGAACCAGCGGAAAGGTACCGACGAAATATCTCAAAACGGATGAAAACACAAGTGAATGAAGGCGTTTGCTTTAAACATTCTTAACTTGTCCACACGGGACAAATCTATGGGTTACCATACGATTGAATTTTCTCGTCGCGTAGACTATATGACGGTTGTTAGTATCGAGCTATACTGTCCGATATTTAACAACCTTTGTATAGTTCTATGTCACGACGAGCATCGCACGTATGTTAACCGATAGACGGGGACTAAGTGGCGCTTTTAGTTTCATATATGAGTATCGATGAGAATATGAAGGTTTCATATTATCATCGAGTATCATATATTGGTTTTAACTTGAACATCTTGAATCACTCTCTAATTATGCGTTTGTTGTGCATTCGTGTTATATGTGTAACATGATTTTAAACCATTGAGATCAAGATTGATAGAACTGATCATCCTACATTGCAATGGCATTCATCAACCAAAAACTATTATTGCAATGACATTCATCTATAACAATCAACAATTAAAACTACAAATGTAGGATACTGATATCATAAAGCGTTATACGCAACATATGAATTCACATGACTGAAACATGCATCAAAAAAACATGTTCATCCAAAAGAAATGCCACTGTCAACAAATATAGACAAATACGTCATAAAAACAGTAACTAATTAACAAGTTGATAAGCATCTGGATCAAGAAAATGATAGGAAAAACAATTGACTATGATCTATAATGACAAGTCTATTACCATGACTCTCGACTGACAAAGGTGGCTTTTCGTCCTCAGTAGCTTGATAATTGGGATTTCATGGCAAATAAAAATATGCATATGCCGTTTGACCGGGAACTTCAATAGGAAACTCAATGAGGTCGGGTGTACTGAAGTACGCTTTGTATTTCGCTATATCAGGTGATGAAGCCCAAGCCCTAGCTAGCCCCAGCCCCACCCCAACCGAACCCTATCGAAGGTAAAGAACGTCTTTACACTTTCATATTTCTATTAATGATGCAAGTCTCCACCAAGTCAAATTCTTGCAATATCATTCTTTTTAGAGTATGTCTAATTTAATAGATAGAATTTTCAAAGTTGGGCAACCAAGAAAAAGTAACAAGGGATTTTACATACATGTCAAAGCTTTGATTATTTATTTATTTATTTTCCATTTCATATTAGTACTTTTATATGTTTGATGATGGCAAGAAATACAAATTATATTAGAACATTGTACATACCTAATTTCCACTTGAAATCGGTTTTTTCTTTTATCAGTACTCCTTGACATATAGTAACAAACAATGTTTGATTAGAAGGACCCAAGATTTTCTCGATCAACAATAATTTTAGTAATCAAACTAGGCTAAAATTGCTGGAAATTCCTCTCGGTTTTGCCAAATTCAGCAAACCCCCACCCCAACCTAACCCTAACCCCAGACCCAGCCCCAGCCCAGCCCCACCCCAACCCCAACCTAACCCTAGCCCCAGCCCAGCCCAGCCCCAACCTAACCCTAACCCCAGCCCCAGCTAAACCCTAACCCCAACCCTAACCCTAGCCCCAGCCCCAGCCGAACCCTAACCCTAACCCTAACCCTAACCCCAATCCCAACCCCAACCGCACCCCTGCCGAACCACAACTCCAACAGCAACCCTAACCCTAAATAATCAAAAAATTGTTTAGCTGAAGATTTACTAACCTGTGCGATGGAGGAGACGATCGATCGGTGGCGACGACGAAATGGAGGCGACGACGAAAACGGCGCGACGAGGAAGAACGGTGACGCGCGAGAACGGCGGTGGCGACGACGAAATGGAGGCGACGACGAAAACGGCGCGACGAGGAAGAACGGTGACGCGCGAGAACGGCGGTGGCGACGACGAGAACGGCGGTGGCGACGACGAGAACGGCGGGAATGATTTGGGGATTTTGGTTCGCGCACGATCGAGAGAGAGAGAAAGAGATAAGTGGTGTAGGCGATCTGTGCCTTTTTAATTAAATCGCTATTTAGTTGCCCCTACGGATTTGTCCGTAGGTCCTTGGTTTGCCGTTCCGTAGGGGCAAACACCAAATTAAGATTTAATATTTTTACTCTTGAACGTCTTGGACCGTAGGGGCAACCTTCTAGCCCTACGGCTTAATCCGTAGGGCCAAACTAAATCGGCCCCTACGGATTTCAATATCCGTAGGGGCAACCCCCTATTGTAGTAGTGATTTATCATAATTTTTAAACTAACAAATAGCAACTAGTAACCAAATTAGGTTTTGCATTCAATTAACATATTAATCTCCTCATTAAAACCATAATCTAATGATAGCAACCCTCATCATAATTTTATCTCACCAATATAAATGATTTATAAAAATCTATTTTGCGAATAGTTTAATTTGAACAAGTAAAATGTAACAATTAGTAATTTGACAACTAAATTTCATTTTGCATACCCGAAGATGTTACACTACACTTTCAAACCATGATTTCATTATAAGAACCCTAATTGCATTCAAAAACCCTTTCTTGAATTTTTGAATCACAAAATTAAAACCACAATTAAACTTCTAATTAAGCTAGACTAAAGTAATTTAGCAACAATTTGAACATGGTTTAGGATTATACCTCACAAGTTTAGAACTCTAGCTTGCAACCTAGCCACCCCAACATGCTCTCTTGCTCCCAAAATCCATGCTTGATTTGGCCAAGGAACAAGAGTTAAAGGTTGGATTAGGAGTTAATGGAAATTGGTGTAGATTTTATTGGATTTTTGATGAATTTTTGAAGTGAGAAGGAGTTGGAGAAATGAGAGCAGCCAGGGGGGTTCGGCCACTTGAGAGATGAGGGAAGAGAGAGAGAAAAAAATGTGAGGAAATGTGTAGAAAGTTCACTCATTATCATATCACTTATGTCATTTCATTTATTAGTTATTTTATTTATTTTTCTTAAATCATTTTTACCCTAGAATTCTCTAGAATTTTGAAGACAAATCAGGAAGAGAAGAACATGGTGAAAACTTAATTCTAATATGTCATGGCTCACTTTTGTAAAATTAACCCATTGCAATTTGTAATTTGCACCCATTTAATGTATAATTAAAAGCTTATGTTAATATTAAAAATAATTACTTAAGGAAAAATATTTAGGTAAACCAATAATTTATAAGTGACTAAATAAATACCAAATACTACCAATTATATAGTTAAAATAGGTCTTTTTAAATTTATGATGAAAAATAATTATAGTTAAGTTTTACGGAAAATACGGTTTATTTTACCGATTATCTGAAAATTCACCTAAAGGATTTTATTTATTTAATTATTTATTTATTCATTTTTAAAACGTTACATCCTTATAGAGCAGCGATGGCTTAGGAAACAGGTTCAAATCTGCCGCCTAAGACTTTTCAACTTTATGAGCCGTGAGGGTCTCATAAAGACTTTTCTTCCTACGAGTCGAGAGGATCCCGTAGGTGTAATTTCTCCTTAAGATCATGAGGACTCTTAAGTGTGTTTTCACTTGTGAGTCGTAAGGATCTCACAAGAGAATTTTTTGCTTACAAGTTGAGAGGACTCATAAGTGGTTGTTTCCCTCCTTGTCGAGATTCGAGTTTGAAGACTGTGGCCCGTGGATAGTCCAATTTGACCTCCTTGTAAGGCAGCGATGGCTTAGGAGACAAGGTTAGGATCTGCACCTAAGACTTTTCAACTTTATGAGCCATGAGGGTCTCATAAAGACTTTTTTCCCTACAAGTCGAGAGGATCTCGTGGGTGTATTTTCTCCTTAGGAATCGTGAGGATTTCTAAGTGCGTTTTCTCTTAAGAGTCGTAAGGATCTCACAAGAGAATTTTCTCCCTTACAAGTCGAGAGGACTCGTAAGTGGCTGTTTCCCTCCTCGTCGATGTTCGACTTCGAAGAGTGTGGCCCATAGATAGTCCATCTTGACCTCCTTGCAGGGCAGTGATGGCTTAGAAGACAAGGTTAGGATCTGCTACCTAAGACTTTTCAACATTATGAGCCATGAGAGTCTCATAAAGACTTTTCTCCCTACGAGTTGAGAGGATCCCGTAGGTGTCTTTTCTCCTTAGGAGTCGTGAGGACTCCTAAGTGCGTTTTCTCTTGAGAATCGTAAGGATCCCACAAGAGAATTTTCTTTATGCGCAGGGACACTAATTTCCCCGCAGGTCGAGACGAATCGATAGATTCTCACAAAGACACTGATTTCCTTGCGGGTCGAAACGAATCGAGGGGTTCTCGCCAAGGATGCTGATTTTCCTGAATCGAGAGGTTTTTGCCAAGGGCACTGATTTCCCTGGGGGTCGAGACGAATCGAGAGATTCTCGCAAAGACACTGATTTCCTTGTGGGTCGACGTGAATCGAGAGGTTCTCGCTAAGGAAGCTGATTTCCCTGAATCGAGAGGTCTTGCCAAGGACACTGATTTCCCTGGGATCGAGACGAATCGAGAGATTCCTGCAAAGACACTGATTTCCTTACGGGTCAACGCGGATTGAGGTTCTCACCAAGGACGCTGATTTCCCTGAATTAAGAGGTCTTGCCAAGGACACTGATTTCCCTAAGGTCGAGACGAATCGAGAGATTCCTGCAAAGACACTGATTTTCTTGCGGGTCGACGTGAATCGAGAGGTTCTCGCCAAGGACGCTGGTTTCCCTGAATCGAGAGGTCTTGCCAAGGACGCTGATTTCCCTGGGGTCGAGACGAATCGAGAGATTCCTGCAAAGACACTGATTTCCTTGCGGGTCGACGCGAATCGAGAGATTCCTGCAAAGACACTGATTTCCTTGCAGATCGAGAGAATCCTGCAAAGACACTGATTTCCTTGCGGATCGACGCGAATCGAGGTTCTCGCTAAGGACGTTGATTTCCTTGAATCGAGAGGTCTTGCCAAGGACACTGATTTCCCTTGGGTCGAGAAGAATCGAGAGATTCCTGCAAAGACACTGATTTCCTTGCGGGTCGACGCGAATCGAGGTTCTCGCCAAGGATGCTGATTTCCCTGAATCGAGAGGTCTTGCCAAGGACACTGATTTCCCTAGGGTCGAGACGAATCGAGAGATTCCTGCAAAGACACTGATTTCCTTACGGGTCGATGCGAATCGAGGTTCTCGCCAAGGACGCTGATTTCCTTAAATCGAGAGGTCTTGCCAAGGACACTGATTTCCCTGGGGTCAAGACGAATCGAGAGATTCCTGCAAAGACACCGATTTCTTAGCAGATCGACGCGAATCGAGATTCTCGCCAAGGACGCTGATTTCCCTGAATCGAGAAGTCTTGCCAAGGACCCTGATTTCCCTAGGGTCGAGAAGAATCGAGAGATTCCTGCAAAGACACTGATTTCCTTGCGGATTGACGCGAATCAAGAGGTTCTCGCCAAGAACGCTGATTTCCTTGAATCGAGAGATCTTGCCAAGGACACTAATTTCCCTGGAGGTTGGTTGACTTGTTTCCAAGATGGAGTCATTTGATGATGTATTTCCGAGACGGGGTCATTGGATGACGTATTTTCGAGAAGGAGGTCTTCTGCTGACGTATTTCCGAGACGGGGTCATTTGCTGACATATTTCCGAGATGGAGGTCATTGGCTGACGTGTTTCCACGACGGGGTCATTGGATGACATAAGGTTGTCTGTGAACCATAGAGCCTTGGAACTGGGGACTTTTTCGTGGCTCCATTTGGTGGTGTCGCATCCGTATCCTGCTGGAATGAGGAGGAACGTCGTTGCTGATTTTTAGGCCGTAGATGTTGCCGTTGAGATTTGGAACTAGGGACTTTGCCATAGCTCCGTTTCGTTATGTCGCGTCCGTGCCCTGCTGGCATGAGGAAGAACACCATTGTTGGTCTTCTGGGATGTAGATGTTGGTGTCAAGATCTGACTTTCCTTTTGACAGAGTTTGTTAGGACATATGGTTCCCTTTCGTTTATGCTCCTGGATTGTATACAGGGGTCGGTATGGACTTACCTGCAGGGCAAAAGTTTCATTCTTTCATTCTTTTTCTTTTTTTCTTTCCGCGATGCTCTATCATTTCAGCTTTTTATATCGCAAGAGTCGTGATTGCCCAATCATTTCAGCTATTTTTCGCGGTGCTCAATCATTTCGGCTATTTTTCTTTTTACTCGCTGCTTTTTATTGCGAGTTGACCAATTATTTCAGCTATTTTTGTATGCATATCTTTTACTTGCTGATTTTGTTGCAAGTTGCCCTATCATTTCGACTATTTTTGTATGCATATCTTTTACTTGCTGATTTTGTTGCAAGTTGTCCTATCATTTCGGCTATTTCATATGCATTTATGGCTCGCTGACTTTTCGCCGCGAGTATGGAACCTGGGATCTAATACCAATCTTAGCATCAGTATCGCTGCGACTGGAATATTGCCAGGAGCGAATCATCATTTGCCGTGAAAGGACTTAGAATTTGATACCGATGTAGGCATCAGCATCGCTACAACTGGGATATTGGCAAGAGCGAATCATCATTTGCATTTGTCGACTTAAACAAAGATGGCTTAGCAAACAGGGTTAGGATCCTGTCGACTAAGGCTTTTGACTTCATGAGCCGTAAGGGTCTCATAAAGGTATTTCTCCCTACGAGTCGTGAGGATCTCATAGGTGTGATTTCTCTTAAGGAATCGTGAGGATTCTTAAGTGTATGTTCTCATGTAAGTCGTAAGGATCTTGCAAGAGTGTTTTCTCCTTGTAAATCGAGAGGACCTACAAGTGTTTGTTCATCAAAGGAGGGCATTCCTCGTCGTCGGTGGGACTCGGAAAGGAAATGATTATTTGTGCCCGTAGATTGTATACAAGGGTCAGTATTGAACCGCTTGTAGGGCAAACTGGGAAATGTGATGGCTTAAGAACAGGTTCAGATCCCTGTAGCTTAAGGCTTTTGAATCTTATGATCCGTGAGGGTCTCATAAGAGGGTTCTCCTTACGAGTCGTGAGGATCTCGTAAGTGTAATTTCTCCCCGGGAATCGTAAGGATCCCTAAGTGTATTGCTCCCTTGTGAGTCGTAAGGATCTCGTGCAGGTATTTTCTCCTTACAAGGTCGAGAGGACCTTGCAAGTGTGCATGAATTTTTTTTTACGAGTCTGCGTCCTTTTGGGTTTTCACAAACATCGCCGGTAGTCTTGCTGTTTTTACTCAAGGAGCCCTTTCGGGTTTTCATCCGTGCCCATTTTGCTTATGGACGTACCGGTGTTTTTTTTACGAGTCTGTGCCCTTTCGAGTTTTCACAAACACACCGGTAGTCTTGCTATTTTTACTCACGGAGCCCTTTCGGGTTTTCATCCATGCCCATTTTGCTTATGGACGTACCGTTTTTTTTACGAGTCTGTGCCCTTTCAGGTTTTCATAAACATCGCCGGTAGTCTTGCTGTTTTTACTCATGGAGCCCTTTTGGGTTTCATCCGTGCCCATTTTGCTTATGGACGTACCTTGTTTTTTTTCCACGTCGGCCTTTGGATGCCGGTGGTTTGTAGTAGTTTAAAGATGTTTCGGTCTGTCACTAGTTTTAGGGCATTGTGGTCCATTGTTAGTTTAGGGACGTTTCGGTCCATTGTTAGTTTAAGGACGTTTCGGTCCGTCGTTAGTTTTAGGACATTGCGGTCCGTCGTTAGTTTAGGGACGTTTCGGTCCGTCGTTAGTTTAAGCACGTTTCGGTCCTGTTGTTAGTTTAAGCACGTTTCGGTCCATTGTCAGTTTAGGGACGTTTCGGTCCGTCATTAGTTTTAGGACATTGCGGTCCATTGTTAGTTTAGGAACGTTTCGGTCTGTCGTTAGTTTTAGGACATTGCGGTCTATTGTTAGTTTTAGGGACGTTTCGGTCCATTATTAGTTTAAGGACGTTTCGGTCCGTAACTCATCTGTATGCACGTGTATTAGTCACGCGAGGGGATACATATCGATAAAGTGGGATACACCCATTTAGGGTGTGATTTGGTTTGGTTGGGGTGTTTTGTGATCCATCCCTACCGCGACTTCTTCCACTTGACGTCGACGCCTGAATTTTTCGAATATGGCCATTTTGCGTTCTCGATCAACTTTGCTCTTCTGACGGGCTTCAGTTAGCGGCACGTCAATCAGCTCATCGGACGGTTCCAAGGATTTTGGTGCCGATTCTGCCCTCAGCTCCTCTATGTTATCTTCTAACGCTGAGTGAGCTTCTTCATCATTTAGTGACGAATGAGAGATTATGTGACAACTTTCCACGTAATCCTCGGGTTCTTCTAACGCGTCGTCTCCCTTGCCATTGTCATTACCTCTGTTCTCAAGGATATGGTTGAGAAACTGATGGAGTGTGACTGGGGTCCATGCCTTCTAGTTGTATTCCTCCAGCGCGTCAATACGCTTTTGTAGGTCCATGCGCTTGTCATCAAGCCGCGCGGGCTTCTTGATCTTCTTATTCTTTTTCGAAGACTTTGATGGGTGGACCTAGGTATTTTGCCCATTGCTACCAATTCTCGGTGTCGGGTGTGGCTTCAGCTCTCCCTCAATGATCTCGGGCTCTAGCGGGCTTTTCCACCTGATTGCGGGGCATGCTTGAAGATCATTCAGCATTCTTTTCGTTTTTGCCGAAAGAACTACTTCCCATGGAGCTTCCTCTATGAATGAGCATGATGCCCCCGGAGTGTCTACCCTTTTAGGAGTGTGCTGTTGTGGCGGATTCACCTTCCAGTTTTTGGACAGCGCGAACTTGCCCTGTTGGTACTGGTCTTCAACCCAGTTTTTGAAGATGTAACAGTCTTCGATCGGATGGCCCAATATTCGGTGGTAGGGGAAGTAATTAGGATTGTCGACGTCATTCAGTTGCGGTGGGCATCTCGGCTCCGGTAGAGTGATGAGCCCGTTGCACACTGCCAGTTCGAACAGTCTCCTCGTTTTATCCCGGGGAAACGAGTAAGGACGTCTCAACTTCACATCGAGAGATCGCCGCTTGTTGCTTTGGCTAACAACTGGTTTTGGCTCTCTCGGCTGTTGCTGAGCATTGGCGACAAAAGTCGCTTTCCCTTTGCCTTTTTCATTTCGAAGCTCCATCTTTGAGGAGGAGGGTCTATGGCCCATCTAGTCCATTTGGACCAGCTTGTCGATCAAGGCCTAGAAAGTGGTCGGCTTGAAGAACATCATGAATTGGGAAATGGTTGCCTGAGAGTCAAGGGTACCCATGAACATGCCTACTGCAGGAGCTTCTTCGATGCGTTGTTCGCATTTCGACCATAGGTTTCTCCACCGGATTACATACTGAACCCATATTTCTCCCGGCTTCACCCTGGTATTAATTAATGCCGTGATTGGGGTGCGTTCGCTAGCGCTTGCGAAACGCTGGGTGAATAACAATTCCATCTCCATAAAAGTTTTAACGGAGTCATTGGGAAGCTCTGAATACCATTCGAACGCCGTCTCCGCCAAGCTGCCGACGAATTGACGAAGCAGTAGCTTATCGTCATCTCCAGTGTTGCCGCACAGAGCCTTGAACTGAGCGACATGTTTATGGGGATTGCATGTCCCCTTGTATACGTGAAACTTAGGAATCGTGTATCCTGGCGGGTACTTAATCTGATCGTACCAACTTGGATATGGTCTCCCAGTTCTGACGACTTGTCCAGCGGCTTCGTTCACTTGATGAGTTCGTATCTGTTGAGTTATATAATCATCGAGCGCAGCTTTCGAGATTGTTTCCTCCTTTGCAGCTGAAAAGACCGGAAGAGGGTTTGATGTCTCCCCTCTATCATCTTCAATTATTACTGGAGGATCTTCGGCTGGAGGGTCCGGCTGGATTATCATGCCCACCATATCTTGGAACAATAGTGCCATTTGTTTTATATTGGCCGCTTGTTCTGCGGCCTCTTTGTCTTTCTTCTCGAGCATTCTTCGGACGAACTCGGCGTCGGTTTCATGTTCCTGGCACTGTTCTGATGATATCTCCGGGCTTTCTTTCGGTCCAGTGAGCGCGGCCATCTTCATTAGCATCTCCTGGAGCTTTTGTTGTTGTTACTCCTGGGCTTTTGTCACAGACCGTGTAAGTGGTCGATGACCCGTGGAGATACGGCTATCCTCTTTCCCGGAAGCCATGTAGATGGTGTGCTCTACCATGCCCCCAGACTTGGGGCATTTGGATTCCGCACCCTTAAGATTTGTCGCGGACATGGGGATCTTCTCCGGCCTTCTCTTTTTATGGGCGGTCGAAATTGAGGGGGCCGTTGCAGTGGGCACCTATATAGACGATACCTTCTGTGGTACGACGGGGTGGTCCTTCTCTCGCCGAACCTTCATTTTCTTCGATCGGCGGGAGTAGTCTTGGTTAATCACAGAGTCTAAGACCCTTCGCCAGACCCTGTGGATTTCGGAGGACAGTTGCTGAGGGGGCTGCTCCGGCTTCGCCTTTGGGATGTTTTCAGCAGGCGGAGGAGACATTTTTAGCACGGAAATTTGAGAATTCTTGCGCACCCTCTGAGCAGCTCAAAGCTGTTCCTAGTTGGAACAGCAGCATCAATTTCCACCATTGGAGCTGATGGAATCAGTCCAGAAGGGGAACTGCTCCCAGCTTTCCTCACTCGGCGACAGTGGCAACGTCGAGCGCGTCTTGTAGATAGGATCATCTCCATTGTCGGGGCAGCTTTATCATGCCCCCTGTTCTGGTGAAGGGTTGCTGTTGGCACCAGCCTATCAAAGACAGACGTCCGCTGAGAAGAAACGTCCAACCTGTCGAAGACAGACCCTTGGACGGGGGAAGCAGCTTGGACGACCTCACCTGAAGCAGGAATTGGGGTGGCCAGTCTCGCAAAGACCAATCCCTTAGCAAGAGAAGCCTTTTTAACGACTTCGTCCATCAGAGTTGGAATGGCTATCCTCTTTGGGATGACTCGTTCAGGTATTGCAGGCTTCTTCATGGACACACTGGAGCTCAGGCTCAGCCTGTCGAAGACTGATGCAGTAGACTCAGAATTGGATGGCCTGTTGAGAGGGGTCGCGGTAGTGGTGAGCCGATCAAAGACTAATTCTTTGGAGCCTCTTGCGATGGCATTGGAGCGTTGAAACACATTGGCGGGAGCATGGTCCCAAAGAACAACCTAGTGGTGGCTTGTGTCACCTGCTCCACTGGCATGGCAAAGATGGAGGCAGCTTGGGGCCCATAGGTCACTCCTCCGGTGAAGACGGGGTGGGAGTTATTGTTGCAGCTGGTGCAGTTGGAAGACATTTTCTCTGCACGGGAGCAAGACACCAAATCTTAGTATCTCGAATCCAGGGGAAACCACATTAAACCGTGATTCGTTCACGAACATGACGCACGAAGTGTGGAGTGGAAAGAAGAAAAGGTCCCACCGGGCGTGCCAGAATCTGTTCTCCGCCGAAAGACGTGACCGGGACGTTGGGACGTCTGGCCTGAATTTTGGGGGCAGATGCTATTTGGTTTTATCCGTCCACCTCTCCGAAGATGCCAAGTTGATTTATGACACCGTGTATCGGAGGTTTAGACGGGTGCGGCTGTTGTAGCAGACTTCGTCAGATTCCCCTTCATTGTGAGGGTTTTTTTTAATTATGGGGACGCTCTTCCCTGCAGGTGCAAGCCCCTGCAGTTAATTACGTTACCGCATCGCGGTAACCACTTTCTCGTGCTCCAGAAGATCACTTCGTATCGTGTGTGTTTGTTTTATTTGCGATTGCCCGTGGATTGTATACGGAGACTAATTTATGTTGTCGCCCGTAGGGCGTGGATTGGTCCAAATCCGTATTTTCTTAGATTTGGGTTTGGGTTCGTTTAAGGACCGTTAGTCTTGTTTTAGACTAAGGTCAACTCAAACATTTATTGAGGATACGTTGGTCTAATTTTAGACTAAGATCTACTCAACAGGATTTTGGGATCATTTAGATCCAACGAAAGAGTATTTGGACTCTATCGTTTTAGTTTAGGGACGTTGCGGTCCACTGTTTAAGGACATCATAGTCCATGAGTTTAAGGACCTCATAGTCCGTAACGTTTAAGGACATCATAGTCCATGAGTTTAAGGACGTCATGGTCCATTGGGTTTAAGGACATCATGGTCCATAAATTTTAAGGACATCATAGTCCATGAGTTTAAGGACCTCATAGTCCGTAACGTTTAAGCACATCATAGTCCATGAGTTTAAGGACCTCATAATCCGGTTTAAAGATATCATAGTCTTATTTAAAGACGTCATAGTCTGGTATTTTGGTTTCACAATTTAAGGATGCGCCAAAAGTTTTTTGGTTATTAGGACCCTCCATCTCTCTGAAGACGTTGAAGAATTACAACGATATGTATCAGAGGTATGAAGAGATGTACCCTTGAACCAATATTGGTTGAGAGATCTATAGTCAGGTTTGGGACCAAAACCAATTAAAAAGATTATGAGCACATGGGCTCAGTTGATCTGAATTAGGGATTTGTAGCCAACTTGGGCCCAGCACAATTAGTTTTGAATAAAATGTTGAACATTTATTTGGGCTCAGTCCTTTTTTTATTTAACAATGTTGAGCATTGATTTGGGTTCTGACACCCCTTTTTCTTTTGTCTTTTACTAAGTGTTGAACACTTTTTATGGCGCTGTGCTTTATTTAAAGAACACTTTGTGTTCCCTCAGTGCACACGTGAGGAGCACGTGGTGCACTTGGCGTTGAGCGCCAGACCTGGAGCGCTAAGGCGCTTCTTGTGAAATAGCGCACACGTGAGGAGCACGTGGTGCGCTTGGCGCTGAGCGCCAGACCTGAAGCGCTGAAGCGCTTCTTATGAAATAGCGCACACGTGAGGAGCACGTGGTGCGCTTGGCGCTGAACGCCAGACTTGGAGTGTTGAAGCGCTTCTTTTGAAATAGCGCACACGTGAGGAGCACGTGGTGAGCTTGGCGCTGAGCGCTAGACTTGGAGAGCTGAAGCGCTTCTTATGAAATAGCGCACACATGAGGAGCACGTGGTGCACTTGGCGCTGAGCGCCAGACTTGGAGCGCTGAAGCGCTTTTTTGGCAGTTCTGGTCAGTTCTGTGCTGTGAGAATTAAATTCCCGTTTTATAAGAGACTTTGTCTCATGGATCTAAGAACTAAGTTCTTCTCTTTCTTGATGAGATGTTGCGATCTCTTTTACTTTTATAAAAGACCTTATTTTATAGATCTGTGATCTAGAAAAGAACTATGTTCTTATGATATGAGAGTTAAACTCTCAAATATGGAGGATCTGTTATGATCTCTCTTCTTTTTCCTCACCTTGAAGAAGGTTCTTCTTCTTAGAGCTTGCTCTTCTCCTTTCTTTTCTGAGAACTTGAAACATATGGGGGGTTCTTCTTTTTTTCATCTTTCGATTTCAGAACTTATGGGGAGGTTTCTGTGTACAAGACTTGAAGTCTTTGGTCCTTTATATAGTGGAGGCTGATTTATTGAATCAATTAAGGAAATCTCTTATTGAAAGATGTTGAAATGATTTGGGAATTTATCCCACCATTGGATTTTAATCCAAGGGCTTCTGTTTTACAGAAGACACTTTTCTTGTTATTAACAAGATTGGGAAAATATTTTCCCATACATAACTTATTATGTATCTTAGTGATTTTTAATCACCATTGGATGTTTGATCCAACGGTGCTCTGATTTACAGAGCACGATCTTTCCTGTTGGAAAGATTTGAGGAGTGTTTCCTCAATCAAAATTTAATTATGGTAATCTGATGATTTATCATCTTCGTTGGATCTTTGATCCAATGGTGGAGAACTTTTAGTTCTGGTGCTGGCGCTCTCGTGCTTTGCACGTTAGGCGTTGCCTCAGATTCTTTTGACTCTCGGCGCTAGCACTCTCGTACTTTGCACGTGAGGCGTTGCCCCAGAGTCTTTAGCGCTGGCGCTCTTGGCGCAGGCACTCTCGTGGTTTGCACGTGAGCGCTGCCTCAGAGTCTTTGACTCTTAGCGCTGGCGCTCTTGGCGCCAGCGCTCTCGTGCTTTGCACATGAGGCGCTGCCTCAGAGTCTTTAGCGCTGGCGCTCTTGGCACTGGCGCTCTCGTGCTTTGCACATGAGGCGCTGCCTCATTACTGAAGGTGCCTTTTCACCTTCTTTCTCCACTTTTCCTGAGTCAGACTTCTCTTTCCTAAGCCTTCTTTTAACAGAGCTTGGAAACAGTTCCATCATGCACAGAATTTTCTGTGCCTAGACTTAAATATCTATCTTTATAATTTGAAGCAATGCTTCTCTTCTCTCTTACTTTCAGAGAATCGTCTTAACAGAGCAGAGCTATGGCTTGTAATCGCCCACATGCCCGCCGGCAACCATTGGAGGTGCCTATTGAGGAAATCGTTCCTCGTTTTGCTGCACGCTTGGTGAACCCTGCTCTTACGGATGACCAATGCGATACGGTGTTGTACGAGCTCGTGACTCGTAGAGGATCCCCTCTCCCCATCGGCTCCATTTGGCTTCGGATGGTCTTCTTGTCTGTGCTCGATGACATCCCTCCTCATCCAGTGGAGATGACTCCGGTAATGCTCGACGCCGCAGAGGACAAGATCGAGTGCTTTCACGAGGCACTTTTGATTACCACGGCTCTGAGGGATCGCTCTGTTCAGCTGCTAAGCCAGATACGGGCTCAGCGGGTCGTCATGTCTTCCTATGTTGATGGGCACGGTGCTGACCGATGGGAAGCGACTGTTCGTGAAGGTCGCCATTTTGACATGGTGGAGAAGGAAGAAAGGGAGTTAGATAATTTTATCCATAGTTTTTTGAATCCCTGTACTTTCGAACCCATGTTTGGTGATCTATTTCCTGTAGAATAGAATATTCAATTAAATGCTTTCTTTTTGTCGTTGACCACCAAGTGCTCTCTTTCTAAAACCTGCTCTTTCTCTGATGTGTGCATGTGCGTGTATGAATGAGTCTGATTTCACACATATCTGTAAACGAAACTTAAACCGGTGTAAACAGGAACAAATAGCTCTTGGCTGAAGAACTTGACGGGAACACCATGTTTTCAAGGACGCGAAAACGAGATACCCGGTCATAGAGAAAATAGTCCTGGCGCTTACCGTCGCCTCCAGAAAACTTCGACACTATTTCCAAGCGCACACAATCCTCGTCCTCACCGAGCGACCTTTAGGGTCTATTCTCGCCTCCCCCGAATCTTCAGGTCATCTGGAGAAATGGAGGTGGGAATTGTCCCAATTCGATATCAAATACCGCCCCCGACAACCCATCAAAGCACAGGTCTTAGCAGATTTTTTTGTCGAATGCACCATCCCCACTAAAGAAGAAACAGCGGCACAGGGCTCTGAACCACGTCCCTCGGTTAAGGAGGTACCCGACCCCATCCCGGATTGGGTGCTCTACGTGGACGGATCCTCTACAGAGGAGGGGAGCAGGGCTGGCCTGATCACCCGCAGCCCGGATGAAGAAGAAATGGAATACTCTTTAAAGCTCAGGTTCAGAGCATCAAACAATGCCGCGGAATACGAGGCTTTGTTGGCAGGGCTGCGAATCGCCTCCAGGGTAGGGCTGAAGACCATCAGGGTTCGCAACGACTCCGCACTGGTTGTCGGCCAAGTAATCGGGCATTTCGAGGCCCAGAAGCCACTCATGATAAAATACCCGGCCGAGGTAAAAAGGCTTCGGAAAATTTTCGACGAAGTCCAAGTAGAGCAGATTCCCAGGAACTTGAACACCCAGGACGACACCTTGAGCAAGCTCGCTTCTTTCTATTCGGCCAACCATCAAAGAAATATTCTCTTCGAAGTCTTGCCACGGCGCAGCGTGGAAGACGGAGAGGTAACGTTCCAGATCTACACAACGCGGGAAGAAGGCCGAGATTGGAGAAAGCCCCTTGTGGAATTCCTAAAAGACGATGTACTCCCCGAAGACCGAGGAGAAGCTCGCCGGCTTCAGGCCAAAGCACGCTATTTCTTCTGGAGCAACAGAAACCTGTACAAGAAGTCATACACTCAGCCTATGCTCCAGTGCATCAATCCCTATGATGCAGACTACGTTCTGTGAGAGATACATGAAGGGGTGGGGGAGCGCATCAAGGGGCTCGCACCCTGGTCCAGAAAACACTACTCCAAGAGTACTATTGGCCGAGAATACATCATGATGTCAAGAAGCTGGTCAGAAGATGCAAGAACTGCCAACTCTTCGGCAGCATACCGTATCTCTCGCCACCGAACTAATGCCACTCAATTCCCCTTGGCCGTTTGCGCAATGGGGGATGGATATGGTGGGCCAACTCCCCACCGGCACGGACGGACATAGATACATCCTTGTCGCTGTGGACTACTTCACGAAATGGATAGAGGCCGTGCCCATCAGGAAACCGGCCGCCGCCTCTACGATAAGGTTCCTAGAGAACAACATAATCTCTCGATTTGGAATCCCGAGGTTCTTGGTTACCGATCATGGGACCAACTTCGAAAACGATAAAGTCAAAGAGTTTTGCAATGACTACCACATATTGATGAAGTTTGCCGCGATCGCACATCCACAATGCAATGGGAAGGCTGAGGTAGCGAACCGAGGCGTCATCCGTGGTCTCAGAGCCCGTTTGGAAGGAAGACAAGACAGCTGGGTCGAGAAATTACCGTAGGTGCTATGGGCATTGCAGATGTCGAAAAAGACACCCACGGGAGAAACCCCATTTAGCCTCTGTTACGGAACCGAGGTGATGGTCCCCGCAGAAATCGGACTACCCAGTTCTAGGGTCAAACACTTTGACGACGAAGCTAACACCTTGGCACTCTGAAGCAACTTGGGAATCTTATTGGAAAAGCGAGATCGAGCGCAAATCAAAATAGCCGCCTATGAGCAGTAGACCGCTTGCTACTACAATGCCCAAGTTAAACATCGGGCCTTTAAGACCAGAGATTTGGTCTTACGAAGAAACGGGTTCGTAGATCAAGGAAGACTGCACAAGTTCTTCCCGAAGTGGGACGGACCGTTTCTCGTAACAGAAGTGTTGCCCGGTGGAGCATACCGCCTGCATGACGCCGGGGGCCGTAATTTTCCTCGGCTCTATAAAGCAGAAAAGTTTAAGTTGTATAAATAAGCATGTACCTTCTTTTAAATAATGTAATTCCTTTTCAGCTTCATCATTAGCTAAAAGAAGAGAAGTTCGGCATTAACTATGTCTTCCAAACTAAGTCCTTTCACGGGAGAACTTCTCACGTCCCCCATGGGGATCCAAAGCCCTCACCACGAGGCCATGGAGCAGATTCCTGCATAGTCCATCCACAACGGGTAGCTTCCTGCCCTACAAAGGTGTGAATCCAAATCCCTCATCGCGAGGCCACTAAGAAGATTCTTGCTCAGTCCATCCACAACGGGTAGCTTCCTGACCTACAAAGGTGTGGATCCAAAGCCCTCACCACAAAGCAATCGAGCAGATTCCTGCTTGGTCCATCCACAACGGGTATCTTCCTGCCCTACAAAGGTGTGGACCCAAAGCCCTCATCGTGAAGCCACCGAGCAGATTCCTATTTGGTCCATCCACAACGGGTAGCTTCCTGCCCTACAAAGATGTGGATCTAAAGCCCTCATCGAGAGGCCACCGAGCAGATTCCTGCTTGGTCCATCCACAACGGGTAGCTTCCTGCCCTACTAAGATGTGAATCCAAATGCCTCATCATGAGGCTATTGAGCAGATTCCTGCTCGGTCCATCCGCAATAAGGTAGCTTCCTGCCCTACAACGAAGTGGATCTAAAGCTCTCATCGCGAGGCCACCGAGTAGATTCCTGCTCAGTCCATCCACAACAGGTAGCTTCCTTCCCTACGAAGGTGTGGATGCAAAGCCCTCATCATGAGGTCACCGAGAAGATTCATGCTCGGTCTATCCACAATGGGTAGCTTCCTGCCCAACAGAGAAGTGGATCTAAAGCCCTCGTCACGAGGCCGCCGAGCATCTTCCTGCCTTACAAAGACACGGGTCGAAGACCCGCACCAAGAAAGAGTGGAGGGACGTCGGCCTATCCAGACTTGGATAACGCATGATACATACACGATTCTAGGGAAATGGAGGATACCAGCCTATCCAAACTTTGCTAACGCACGATCCATACTCGATTCTGGGGAAAGGGAGGATACCGGCCTTCCTACACTTGGCTATCGCTCAATTCATGCTCGATGCATGATCGGATCCTCGACTCCGGGGAAAGGGAAGGCTTCGGCCTACCGGAAGATCGCGTCACTCCCACTGGATAACCTTTGCACTTGAGAGCTAAAATTACTTGCAAGATATAAAGACTTGTACTTGAAAGATAATGAAGAGAAGTTTTACGAGCTAAAAAAAAGGAAAAAATTTTGGCTTGAGCAATATATGCGCTTTATTTACGATCAAAATTATATACAAGGTATTGTGGGCTCCTCAGCCTTACAAAAATGCCCGGAGGCTTACAAAAATTCTAAAAAAGGAAAGGAAAAAGGGGAAATAGCTCAGGCTTCCCGCTAGGCCGCCACCTCTCCCTGCTCGACGCCTCCGTCGGGAACCGCAACAGCGACCTCAGGTTCGGCGCTTCCGCCAGCAGCCTCACCTTCTACGGAAAACTCGGTGTCCCCCCTGTGGCGCTTCCTCGGCGAGGGGGTACTTTGTGCAGAGCCCACGGTCGACGAACTCGGGCATAGCCTCTTCGACGGCGTCGAGGGCATTATGCCGCCCGACGGCCGCAGAGTCGGCGAGATCGAGGTAAAACTGATCATACGCCATATACTCCTCCACGGCCCTCTCCGCCCTACTCTCAGCAAGCTTCGCCGCATTACAAGCCGCCCGGGCATCCTTCTTGATGGCGTCCCTCGACCTTTTCAAGGCGTTGAAAAGCCCATTCGTCTCCTCCATCTGGGCCTGGATAGCCCGGTTAGATTCGATTAAATGCCGATGGGACTCCTTCAGCTTGGATACCGTCAAGCCCTTGGCGACCAATCTCGAGTTAAGAAAGGCCGCCTTCTCTTCCGCTTGCTGCAATTGAATAAGAAGCTCTTCCTCTCGCGAGGAGGATTCGCCCGCCTTCTTCATTGCTGGGGCGATCTCCTCGGACTCCATGGCGACAAGGAGAGCGCATTGCTGAAGGACCTAAGGAAAACAGCAAACATGTTAAAAAAAACTGAAACTGAAGAAATAAATCTTAGGAAATTTTTAAAAAAATCTACCAACCTGAAGTGCCTCCTGAGCTATTGCGGCCACTTGGGCCTTCATAGTGCCCCGGGGAATCTTGGCCCCAGTCGTCTTCTCCATGTCTGCCAGCAAGATGTCGGCCACGGATAGCCCCGAGGGAACCTCGATGCAGAAGTCACCCTCCTGCACTTGAATCTCGGTAGGGGGTGGCTGAGAAACTACCCGCTTCTGTCTCTTAAGGGGGGATTCGTCGGGGGGATTCACCTCCGCCCTAACCCGAGGCGCCGGGTCCCGCGCTTGTTTCTGTTCCCCCCCCCCGCAGCATTCCTCCAGGACGGGGGGCGCTGTAGGAGTCTTGGCCGAAGGAGTTTTCCTAGGAGCCGCGCTCAAACCTGGTCGGGATGAGCTGGCGCCACCGGTCTTTCTTCCCTGGGCCTTGGCAGCCATAGCAGCCATAATTTTTGATCGGTCCATGGGCTCTGCAGAAAGAAAAAAAAACATAAGGAAAAAGTCAGCAACACAGAAACGGCAAAAGAATTTTGGCAAAATCTAAACAGATCGTCGGGAGCCCAAACTTACCCAATAAACGCGCAGGACTGAGCCCGGCCCAGCTCAGTACCTGCTCAGAGAGCAGGACATCACCCCGCTGAATTGGTTCCTACTGGGACACCACCTCCGCCTCGGGGGCGTTCGACTGCCTCACCCTCGGGTAGTCGACCCTGTGCCACTGGGTGGGCACAGGCCAATCCTCACTCTTCGGAGGACCGATGAAAATGAACTTCTCCTTCCACTCATGGATGGAAGAAGGGACAACCACAACCCCAGACCCGCCGCCCTACCCTTACATTTTTTAAACGAAAGATACACCCAGCTCGGCTCTTCTTTACTAGTCCCAGGGTGATTTTTATAACAAAGAAAAGAAAGGAGGAGATTCAAATCGAAGGGGATCCGATCAAATTTTAACCGGACCAGAAACCCGAGGAGGATCCTTCGCAAGTTCGGCGCTAGCTGGCCCGGGGCAAGACGGAAACAATGGAGCACCGCACAAACCTCGGATAAGAAAGGCATACGCATCCCTGCCCGGAATGCTTCCAGATACAGAGCAATCTCCTTGCCTCGCACCTGGTCTGCCCGCTCACCCTCTCTGGACAAACGGAGTGAATAACCAGAGGGGATATAGAATCGAGTCCGGATATCGGAAAGCTCGTCCAGACGATTCAAGACGGAGGGCGCATCGTGGGTATTCCCGATGAGCACCTTGGGAGCCCTTGTCACCGCCCGACGACAAGTGACAAGGGCGGCCATGACTCTGGGGGGCGAGCCCGACACAGAAGACGCGGTAGAAGAAAAACCCTCTCGGCTATCTGAAGCCGAGGAGGAGGAAAACCCGCTGGACTCGGCCCCAGAAACTGGAGCCTCATCGCCCGATTCTACCCCTACAACATCTACAGACACCTCGGAGGAAGACATCTAACCGATTCAAGGAAAGGGTTTGCCGAGCAAAATTCAGCAGAAGATCATACCTAAGTGGAGGTGCGCCGGGCAATTTTTAAACGATGAAAGACAACTAAGGCAAAGTGTCGGCTCTAGAATGGTCTCCTCCTATTTATACACTCCAAAGAGAACATCCTACGGCCCAGATCGATTCTCGTCAGAACGAAGCGTCGCACCTAGCGGTTGTCGAGGCTCCACGTGGTGATCGACCATTGGAGAGATCTTTTCGTGGTAAGAGTCAGAAACAGCCTGTCGCGCCCTGCCAACCAATGTCGGACACGTGGCCCATAGCCCAACTGACGATCGAGTGAAACAGCGCCCCCTCTTTAAAGTGCAATCATTTCACTGATCCGCTGATGTCACCGGAGATACGCGCGAAAATTTAGGCGCACGGTGAGACGCCACGTGGACTCGAAGATCGAAAAGACGCAACTACCAAACGCCCTATCGTCCCCGGACAATCCACCACGAAGAAATTTCGGCACCAAGCTGAGCAGAGAAAACCAAGCAGACCATTCTCGACCCGACCCATAAATAGATCGAAACGAGATTGGGGGGCTAATGATGATGGTCATAAGTGGGAATTCTCCATATCACGACACGTAGCGGATGACATGTTCCGGGGGCTACGGAGCTGGAATAAGACTGATACATTGGAGACGTTTCTCGGCACCTCATCTCCGAGGTCGCATCCGGCCTTTCGGAGACCTCCCCGGAATACCTTCATTATTCGCCTAGCAACCAGACATCAGCTCACTTTCGAGCAATCCTATAACCGAGCTTCCACAGCCTCCCTGCTCGTCTCCGAGCCATCTAACAGGATGAGCTTCCTCGGCCTCCCTGCTCGTCTCCGAGCCATCTGACAGGCCGAGCTTCCTCGGCTTCCCCGATCAACCGAGAGCGCGGAGCCCAAGTGCCCCCGCAACGGCTCCGTGTATCTCGCCAAAGCGAGATATCCTCCGCCCCACGTTCCGTGTGCCACGCGAGCGTGTTCCCACATTAATGAGAAGATCTTGCCATCAACACGGACGTAACGAGGGGACGTAACTGACGGCGAGAATCTCATACCGGCTCGCTCTACGAGACCACTATATAAACCCCTCTTTTAGAAGACTCAGGTAACTCGAATTCATTCCAACAGGCCGCTACTTTGCTCTTATTCCAGGTACTAACTTGATCGTCGGAGGGTCCTACGGTGATCATCCATCCCGGGACTTCCTTTGCAGATAGTTCGGCGTCGATACCAACCCATTGAGATTCACACACTCAACCCTCAGATCAAATCGCATCTCAGCCACTCAGAACCGCTCGCACCAGATCGACGGAGGATAACATCTGAGGGAGTTCATCACCTCCGTCACTTACCCTTCATCTTTAGATTCCTTGCTATTACAGTACCCTCCTTCCTTAAATTTGATTACTACTTCTCTGCTTCAGACAAGGGCAGTAGCTGCTTTCACAACTACAGCAAAACTTCGCTTTAAGAGATGGTGCATCTTGGAAAACCAATCCCTTGAAAATGGAAAAGGAAATGTATCAAGAATCAGAACCTGACAAACTCTGAAAAAGCCATGTGAGTGTGTATATATCTGTCGGTAGTATACCTATCGGCTTACAAGGACAGTTTTATCAATCGATAGCATTTGAGTGTTAAGTATTGTGATTAGATGCGACTTTTCGAGTTTTCTGGGCTGTTGGGTGACATATAAAGTTGTTATAGCTCTATGTGTCAACCTCAGAAGAATTAAGGAGAAAAAGAAAACACTTTTAAAGAATAAGATCGATCCTTGTATCTTAAGCCATCTTACTTGGTTCAAAATTTGTGCTTACCATCATTGATACAAAGCCTCGAAGAGTAGTCAGGCTAAATTTTCGGGGACAATGACTAACCAACTGAGTAATTAGACCCGGCCGGCCACACTTTCCCTGTAATAATTCTCATTTGAAAGAACAACAAAGACTTAAATGTGAACATATATGAAAATGTGTTTCTATTTCTATTATTTTTTCTCTCCGTCTTCGCTTTTGTTATTGGCGAGTTTGGTGTTTACAGTTGAACATTAATTCATATAGACGGTACATCATCTTTTCCTTTTTATTTCAATATTTTTATTCTAATGCAGAAGAATTTGTTGTGGCAATTTTTTCTCTGGTACATTAATTTCTCAGCAAAAAATTGATAAGATTTGACGTCAATCATATGGATAAATAGTTGTAATTCTTGGCCTCGCGTGCGCGCATACATGGAATGTTCTTCTAGCAAATCCTATTCTAATACGAAAAGTTTAGGCAAATATGATGATATACGAGGCCTCTCCTAATATAACAGGTTAACAAAAAACTTAGATATTTTGAAAAACATGCACCTAAAACTTATTAGTTTGAATAAAGGCTTCCAAAACTTTGTATTTTTAAAAAAGTTTTTTTTAACTTAAAACAGTCCAAATACTTAGCTAATTATTAAAGAAGCCCAAAACTCAACCCCAACCCCCCCCCCCCCCCGCCCCCCACCCAAAAGACCCTTTACGTTGCACTAAAAAGGCCTGTAACGGAGTCCATCCAATGTTTGGTTATTTTTATTTCTTAACCAAATGGTTAATAATTATATATTTAAGTAACTAAACCTTTATATATATTATATAAAGCTGTATTGGGTGCCTGATTAGAGAATTTTTTGGGCCTTTTTCCTGGAAAATTACCTTAGACCCCTGGATTTTAAGGTAATTTGCATTTAGCCCCTCCAGCTTTGGGTGCACACAAGTAAAAATTACTTAGACATTTCAGCCAACACCCTAGATTTCATGTAAATTTTCTTTTGGCCCTTTTTTCTCCCATATCATTTCTGGGAAATTCTACCCGAGCCTTGCTCATTTCTGGGAAATCCACGTTCGCCCCACGCATGTGCATGGGACACCTTGCTAGTAATCTTAAAATAACCCTCTCCTTTATCCTTCTTCTGTATCATTCTCTAACATTAACTCCTACTCCACTCATCCCTCCGTTGCCGCCTCCCTCTCCCCCATCCTCTCTGCCTTCGCTGCCACCCTCCTCTTCGGCCACCACACCACTTTCCTCGAATCTCCAAACCCTAGCCAAAGAACTCCAAGACTTTAACCTTGAAGAAAACAACCAAGAGACCATCAACACCACATTATCAACAAATCCACCACACTTCCACCAACTGCTTCAATCTCCCAAGCTCTTTCCGTCTTCTCTTCCTCCAAACCCCTCTCTCTATCTCTCTCTCTCTCTCTCGGCCAATCTCAAAATCCTCTTTGAAATCTCATTTTCCTCTTGTAGAGTGTTTTTCGTCGCCCTATTGAGATGGGAATGCGCGCGCTTGTCAGGCATATACAGATTCCCCCTGTCTATGACAGGTTGGAGTTTATTGATTGTGGGAACCCGAATCTCCGGTTTCTGCTGACTAAGCTGTTGTTAATTACTCCTCGCACTTGGAAGTGAGGGAACCTCCGATTAACGGGTCAAACAGATTATGCGAACTTAATGTGCAGTATGCGCGTGTTGTGTTTTGAAGGTGTTTTGGACGTATCAGGGGCCTCGTAGAGTTTACGGAGGTGTGTTTTTTAAAACAAAAGTGAACGGACGTGTTCATTTCAATTTTTCTTTATTTTATTTATTCTATTTGTGACAAAAAGATTTTATTTATTCAAAAGAAACAAAAGGTTTTATTTGCACACATGTGTGTTTATTATACATTTTCCCTTTTCTTTTATAGAAAAGGGTGTGGGAGACGCGGCCGCTGGACGCCAATGGGTCACATGCACGGCACGCGGCTGTTGGACGCCAACGGGTCATGTGTGCGGCACGCGGCAACTAAGAACTCCTAAAAAAGGATTTTTATTTGGAGTTAAAACTACTAAAAGAAAGATTTTTTATTTGGAGTTAAACTCTTAAAAGAAATATTTTTATTTAGAGTTAAACTCCTAAAATATTTTTATTCAGAAAACCAAAAGGGATTTCTTGAAGCTTCAAGATATATGTCTTGGATGATGAAAATGGACCCCTTTCTTATCTTTTGAGCCTTAGATCTTTCCAAAGTGAGATTTTCGGAGACGGGTCTCCTTCTTCCTCCTCTATTTTTTGGATCTTGGAGAAGAAGAATTATGGGATTTAAAATCTCCCCTTTTAAAGATTTGAACCCCCTTCAATGATTTTATGGTGAAAAACTATTTCTTCTTGATTTAATTCAAAAGGAGAACGAAGAAAGTTTAAAATCTTGAATAAGGAGGCACAAAACCCTAAAAAGTTCGAGAGAATAGAAGTTTTTGATTTTCTCATTATATTTTCCTTTTATAGGCTACACCTTTTACATATAACTCATTGGGCTTTTTCATGGCACTTATGTCTTTTTCCATACCATGTGCTAATTTCTTTTTGCACATAAGCCATGGGATTTTATAAAATTTGGCTTTTTAGCCATTTATTTATATCTATCTTCTAAGAATTACATTTATATTTATTTATGGCATGATTTTTATCTTCATGGCATGGGCCGGTTCCTTTCCAGCCTGGGCTTGACCTGGGCTTGGGCCCGTCTGCTAGGGCTCGGACCCACTTGACCTGGGGTGTTGACTTTGACTTGGTCAACAGGGTGTAATTTTTTACCCTAACAAAGTGCCCGCATCAATAAATGCAAACCGTGTGTATGTGTTGTGCGCATGAAATTAATGGATCTTATTCTATATGGAGATTGATTTAGTTTGGTTCCCTTCTGACGACGTGGAGGATCGATGCTGCTTTTTTAGCGACGTGGAGGGTCGATACTGCCATTTTTGCGACTTGGACAGTCGATTTTGCTATTTTTGCGACGTGGATGGTCGATACTGCCATTTTTGCGACTTGGACGGATGATGCTGCCATTTTTGCGACTTGGACAGTCGATACTGATTTGACTTGCTCCGCCTTCTGCGGTGTCAGGGTTGAAGTTGATTTTCTCCGTTTTCTACGGTGTCGGGATTGGCGGGATTTGATTTGACTTGCTCCGCTTTCTGCGGTGTCGGGATTTGATTTGATTTTCTCCACTTTCTGCGGTGTCAGGGTTGAGGTTGACATACTTCGCTTCTTGCAGTGTCGGGATTTGATTTGTTTTGGATTTTCTTATCCATTCCGCAGGACCTTTTGAGTTTGGAAGCACTGCTGGATGGGACGTTGATTTGATTTATTTGATTTTCATCTTATTTGGCGGGACTTTTGAACTTGAGTGGAACTTGGAATTTGGGTTTTGTTTGGTATTGGCATCGCTATTACTGGAGCGTAGCGCCATGGGTGAGTCATCATTTGTCTTGGAGAAACTCAGGGTTTAGGTTTTGGGTCGGCATCAACACCACTAACACTGAAGTGTAGTGCCAGGAGCGATTCATCATTTTCCGTTTCCCGTTAGGGAGCCATGGCTTAGGAGACATGTTTAGGTCCATGTCACCTAAGGCCTTTTAATTTCATGAGCCGTAAGTGTCTCATAAAAGCATTTTCTCCCTACGAGTCGAGAGAATCTCATAGGTGTATTTTCTCCCTAGGAATCATGGAGATTCTTAAGTGTGATGCTCCTTTATGAGTCGTAAGGATCTCACGCGGGGATATTCTCCTCACAAGGTCGAGAGAACTTTGCGAGTGTATTTTCGTCTCTTTTCACGAGTTTTCGCTCTTTCGGGTTTTCATAAACTCGCTGGCAATCCTGCTGTTTTTTCTTACGGAACCCTTTCGGATTTTCACCCGTGCCCGTTTTTCTTGTGGACACGCCTTTTTTCACGACTGCCTCATTGGTAGAGCTTCATCACCAGTAGGACTTCAGATGTAGCCTCGCTGGTGGGACTTAGGAGAGATAAGGACCGTAGATTGTATACGGTTTTATGGGATGTATGATCCAGACCGTAGGGCAGGTGTGCTCAATTCGTCTATGACTTAGGGCATTCACGCGTAGTATTTCTTGAGATATCGGCCATTGATGTGTGGCATGGGCCTTTCTCCCTTGGCACTTATTAGCTGGTAGGATCCTCCGTCAAACACTTTCTCAATGAAGTATGTATCTTCCCAATTTGGCTCGAATTTTCCCTTGGCATGTCGATTGGGGATGATCGGTTTTTTGAGGACCAATACCAATTCTCCTTTTCTTGAAAGCGCGGAGACGGGTCATCTTATCATAGGCCCGTGACATTTGGGCTTGGTACAGCTTCATATTTTGCTGTATTGTGAGTCTCTTTTCTTCGAGCCAAAGGAGGGTGTTTTTTTCCTCCATCAAATCATGCTGGACGGCCATCATGAGGCTTGGAACTTCGATTTTGAGGGGGAGGATTGCCTCCACTCCGAAGAGTAGTGAGTATGGAGTGGACTGAGTTGGAGTGCAGTGCGTGGTACGATATGCCCACAATGCCTCGTGGAGCTTGAGATTTCAGTCTCTTTTGATGACTGAAGAATTTTTCCTCGGGAGCTTGCATATAGTTTTATTGAAAGCTTCGGCTAGGATTATAGATGGAGAATATCTCCAGTCTATCTTGTACTGTGTAGTGAAACTTGAGACTTTGAATCTCTTGGAAGAAGGCCCGTTGTCAGAAATTCTTCTTCTTGGTGTACCGAAACGGTATAGAATATTATGCCAGAAGAATGTCAGAATATCATCTGTCTTGACTTCTTTTAGCAGGACAGTTTCAGCCCATCTGGATAAGTAGTCAGTTGCAGCCAATATGAACCAGTGACCTTTGGATGACGGAGGATCAATTAGGCCAACTATGTCGGTACCCCAAACTTCGAAGGGTCATGACGCCACCGTAGGATGCAGCAGATTGGGGTGCTTGTGGATGAAGTCGCCGTGAATTTGGCAGAGATGACACTTCTTCACATGCTCTTCGCAATCCCTTATCATGATAGGCTAGTAATATCCAAGCTATTTGATATGAAGCCGCATTTTAGGACCGGATTGGTAAGCTCCACAGACGCCTGAATGAACTTCTTTCATGACCTTTTGGGTTTCGGCCGAGGACAGACACCTGAGCCAAAGCTGTTCGTATGATCTGCGGTATGGCGTGTTATTTACAAACACATATCGGAGAGCTCTCTTCTTCAACTGAACCCGGGCAGCTTGTCGTATCGAAAGTACTCTATGAAGGGTTCTCTCCAATCGGGCTCGTCTTGAATGATCAGAACTTCTTTGGTAGGATTGTTCTCTTGTTCTACGCTCTCTTCTTCTCGTAAAGTGACTGGAGGCAGAATTTTCCGGTTTCTGACCGTGATCAGGATTTCATCCATGTCGGGATCATCCAGCTCTTTGGCTAAGAGAGCGAGTACGTCGGCTTTTCCGCTCAACGCTATAGGAACTCTCATTAGTTCAATGTGGGTAAATTGTTTCATGAGTTCCACCACCCGGCTTCTGTATCGAGCTAACTCGGGCTTATATATCATGTGGTCGCCGCTCACTTGGTTGACGACAAACTGGGAATCACCGTAGACCCATAACCGAAGGACCTCCATTTCTATGGCGAGCTCCAAACCAGCAATCAGAGCTTCATACTCAGTCTCATTGTTTGTGCGAGGCTCGGTAAGAGTGAAAGAAAGTTGTAGGGTTCCTCCTGATGGCGTGATGAACACCAATCATATCCCTTCTTTTATCTGCGGAATGCTTGATTTGCTGGAGGACCTTATTGATGAGGCTCTATCGAAGTAGAGCTTCAAACATGGCTCGTTATCCTCGAGATGAAGCACTTGTTCGTTGGGTAACCGCAATTTAGTAGTGAGCCTTTCGGTATAGGATGGGCAGTGAGGAAGTCGGCAAGGCCTTACCCTTTTACTACATTTTGAGGAGTGTAGATTATGTCAAATTCAAGAAGTATGACAGCCCATCTCGCCATTCTGCCGGCAAGGCTTGCTTTGGTCATTAAGTGTTTGTGCGGGTCTACCTTAGAGATCAACATAACCAATGAGTGAACAGATAGTGCCTTAGCTTCTTCACAGTGAATATCAGGGTCAGGCATTGCTTTTCGATTGGGGAATAGTTATGTTCCGTCCCGACTAATATTCGACTGAGGTAGTAGAGAGTATTTTCTTTTCTCTCCTCGTTATTCTGGGTAAGGACCGTGTCGAGTAATTCATTTAGCGTGGCGGTGTAGAGAATCAGCGGTTTATTTGGAATGGGAGCAGCAAGCATTAGAGGGTGCAACAGGTACTGTTTGATACTTTCGAATGCTTCTTGACATTCGGCGTCCTAGACAAAAGGACCTCTCTTTTTCATGAGCTTCGAGAAAGGCTAACATCTCCCTGATAGGCTTGAGATGAACCTCCGTATGTAAGCAAGCTTGCCTTTAAAGGATCTTAGCTATGTTAAATTTTTCAGAGGGGGCATATCCATGATGGCCTTTATCTTTGATGGGTCAACTTCGATCCCTCGATACAGGACTATGAAGCCCAAGAATTTTCTGGATGATACACCAAAGGCACACTTTAGAGGATTCATCTTCAGATTTTACTCTCTTAAACTGGTAAAGACGGTTTAGAGATCTTAAATGTGATTGGCTTTGGCTTTAGTCTTGACGGCCAAATCATCGATATAGCATTCGACGACTTTGTGGATTAGGTCATCAAAGATCTTTCGTCATTGCTCTTTGATATGTGGCGTCCGCATTCTTCAGTCCGAACAGTATCACCTTGTAGCAGTATATCCCGACCGGGGTTCGAAACGCTGTATACTTCTCATTCTCGGGTGATATTTTTATATGATTGTACCCCGACGAACCATCCATGAAGGTGAACAACTCGTAATTTTAGGCATCGTTGACCATCATTGCCATGACCGGAAGCAGGAAATCGTCTTTAGTGTATGCTTTATTAAGGTCCCTGAAATCGACACAAACTCGGATCTGCCCATTTTTCTTCTTTACTGGGACGATACATGCGATCCAGTCCGCGTATTTCTCTTTTCTGATGAAACCAGTATCGATGAGTTTCTTGGTTTCCTCGATGAATTTTTCTTCCAACTCCCTTCTCATTCTTCGAGGAGCTTGTTTGACTGGCTTGGCATTAGGAGAAATAGACGGCTTATGCACGGCCACTTCATGGGAGAGGCTAGGCATTTCTTTGTACGTCCATGCGAAGCAGTCGACGAACTCATCCAGCAGGGCGATTATCCATTCTTTCATTTCCTCTGACAAAAGTGAGCTGATGTAGGTCGACCTTGGATTACCAGGCGTTGCCAAATCAATCTCGGTCAGCTCATTGAAAGCTTCTTTTCCGCCATCTTCAAGCTCTTAAGGGGCTTCTTCTAGATCGGTTAGCTCATCGTCATCATTTGACTTTTTGCCAGCTTCACCAACATGGATCACGTAGAATACCTTGACATCAGGTCGAATGAAACATATACCCCGTCTATCTAGGACCCGCCTATCGATGAGTGCTCGGACCTGCGGCGGATGCCATAGCCCTTCATAAAACTTCGCTTCGGAATCCGTTTGATATAACCGACATCCACACTTTTTAAAATATTCCCGCATCTCGGGCACAGAATATCTGGGGTTTAGGACGGCTCTTATGCCTCTTTCATAAGGAAGGCACGTGATAGACAAATCGTTCGGATGCACGACAAGATTTGACTCATAAAACAGAATTACCTTTTTTCCACTCTTTCTTCCGGGAACGTAGAAGGTTTTCAGCTGGTCCACGGTGAAGACTGAAAATGCATCGAGCTCTTTGCTCATCTGCTCCGGCACCCTTGTGACGGTTAGGGACCCTTCTGTAACTTTGAAGGTTTCTCTTAGCTTCGCTTTTTGCATGAGAGCCCAATCTGCACAGCTGTTGCAAGACAGGTCCTCTTCTTCTGATTCTTCAGTATCGCTGTCTAAACAAGGGCGAATTTAGCTGCCGAATGGGCCTTCAATATCAGACTCGTCCGTATCACTACCGAAATGAGGGTGTTTTTTTATGGAAGGGCGGACTTCCAGCGTCGGACTCATCAACGGCACTGCCGAAACGAGAACGCATTTTGGGGGTTTTACTTTTGAAGGTGACAGACGGTTCGGATTTGCTTTTGAGTTTCAGGGTCGTTCTGTCTTTGGTCAATTATGGCTCAGCATTTTATGGGTTCATAAAGTACTGAGAATCTTCATATCGGGCTTCATGCACACCGAACCGTCAATGCGTCTTTCTTCGCCATTTTTGGTATACTTCATGCATTGATGGCACAGACGTCCCAGGAGAATATTATAAGACATGTCGGCATCAATCATGTATATTTTAGCTTTGGTTTGTAGATCTCCAAATTTGATTGGCAGGGCTATAGATCCCAGGACTTTCTGGCAGTTTTGATTGAAGCCTTGGATGACTATCCTTTCCCTTGACAGGTGTCGGACGTCCATTGGCAAACTCTTCAGAGTCAGCAAGTTCATGATGTTCACGGAAGACCCCGGATCAATCAATATGCGATTAATCCGGTCTATGTCGTTGTACCCTATCACGTAAAGCGGCCGTTTGTGCTCAGGTATCCCCAATAGCAAGTCTCCATCCTTAAATGTGACCACGGTCGTATGCAGAGTGTACTGGGCCTCTTTCATATTAACTTCCACAAAGCGAGCCTGGTATCGCTCAGGGTTTTGTAGAGAATGAATGAGGACATCTCTAAGCTCCTTGGACAGGACCAAAGCATCATAGATGCTCAGGAGAGACGGAAACTTCCGGAGGTGAGCCAAGACATTGTAGTCTACTGGAGAAGAACTTGGGTCTTCACTAGACGGCTCTCCACCGTTTTCTTCATTAGCGACTCGTTCTTCCTTATCTTTTGGGGCGTTGCTTTGCTTCGGCGGTAGAACATTGTCTCTTCTGAGCTGGATTTGGTTGGCCTTTGTGGCGAACTCTTCGTCTTCTTCAGGAAAACAGAGCTCTTCCTCAAAGTCGCTGTCAAGGTGGATGGCGTATCAAGTCACAATAGGAACCTCATTATCAAAGTCTTCTTCTAGCTCCTTCAGAATCTTAGCCGCTTCTATGGGGAAGAACTCCTTCAACTGAATTAGGGTTCTTTCCTTTTGCTCGTAGTCTTCAAGGGAATCGATATACTTTTAAATGGTCGATCCCCACGCAAACTCCTTTTCGCTTTGAGCCACACCTTTCCTTTTCTTCTTCTTAAGCTTTTTGGATTTTGAGCTCAATTGAATCGAATTGGTAGCTGGAAAGGTAGGCTCCTTCTGCCCTTCCCATTCTGTTCTGAGCTCTTTCTGGAACATCTTTAACATCTTCTTCATCATCTTAGATATATGCATGCTCCACGGAGGCTGGGCGAGTCAAATTTGTTTCTCGAGGCAGCGGATTCAACTTTCTGTTCCCAGAAGGCTTCAGTTTCTGTCTGTATAAAGTTGGTGGTCGCAGCTTGATTGTTCACCAACACGCTCTTGGACTGCTCGATCTCTCTGGTCTTGTATTACTTCTCGACCCAGTCTTTGAAAATATAGTAATTCTCGATCGCATGGCTCATTACTCTGTGGTATGGGTAATACAGGGGATTGTCAGTCATTTTAGCTTCGTGAGGTCTCTTCAACTCCGGCAATTGTAGACCGTTGTTCAGAACATTTTTGAATATCTTGCGTACTTTGTCCCTCCTGAAAGAGTAGACCTTGTTCTTTTTCTCTTCTAGGGAGGGCCCTTCTCCCCTAGCACTGGCTTTCGAGACCGGTCTGTTTTCAATCTGCCCGCCTTTCGCCTATCCTCGTTGTCAGGCGCATTGAAGGTATTGGTATTGTTGGAACTCTCGCTTTTACGGTAGTCACAATTTCTGCTCTTCCAAAGCATGTCATTCTAAGAGTCCGGGGTAGACTCCTGCTTCGAGCGTTCCAATATTTGAACTCTTTTGGTCAGCTCTTGAAACGTTTTGAGGCCCGCGGTATATAGGAATGGAACCATCTAATTGCTGAGATTCCCAATGAGGAGACTGGCGGATTGATCCTGCTCTAGAGGCGGTTCGCACTTGACAGTGAGATTGTGCCATCAGACAATAAAGTCCGTGTTGCTTTCATTCTTCCCTGGCTTGGTTCTCACAAGGGCAGTAAGGGAGATTTTATCGCTAACACTCATGAATTTTTGTTGAAACGGAGACTCCATTTGGGTGAAGGTAGTGACAGAACCGTCTGGTATGCTCACGTACCAATCGAAGGCGACACCGGTTAGGCTGTTGACAAACTAACGAAGAAGGAGCGCATCATTACCTTCTGTATTTCCGCATGACGCTTTAAAGTGAGCAACATGTTAATTCGTGTTTTCCGTCCCGTCAAATCTTTCGAGTTTAGGAATGACGTAACCGTTAGTTATATGTATTCCCTAGAGGTCATTACTATACATAGGATGTATATTGTAGTGGATGCTTGGACATATATAAGGAGGACTTTCTTGCTCGACATGATAGTATGCTATCTGGTTGCACTTTATCTTAACGTGTACACTGATTGTCTCTTTGTTACATGTTGGTAAAGCCCTTAGGATAGGTACTTGACTACCTGGACTATGATGCGGATCATACTAGTGGGGACATGGTAGTCCATAAGTACATCCTTCAAGGTCCTAATCGTGGGTGTATCGAGACGGGGCATCGATATACCAGAGTAGACTAGCGTATACCTTCTCGACCCATACAGATGGGCGATGGATGATCCCATATCCATTGGTGTTTGACATCAGAGATCATATACGGGTGCTCAGTGGAGACTGGGTACACTGGACGGACTCGCCGAGAACTCCCAGATGGTATTATACCTTACGTCAGATGGCAGTTCTCTGGTGACACTGGTACAGGTTAGTCTGTAGACCCGAGATCGTCATAGAGTCTTGTGTGATTCCCACTGTGCTTTGATTTCTACCTTACCACGTCCAAGAGGGCGTGCAAAACGGTGGTTTTTTGGTACAGTCCTGAATCACATGGAGGCAATGAGCGATAGGAGGGGATTCGTCTCTCCCGGTATAGGGAGTTGATGTTGTGCTGTGTTCGATTGGCTATAACCGGAAATCCCTGGCCAGGGTTGCTGAGATTTACTGGTAAGTGTTACCAGTAGTTTCTCGAACTGTTATAGACATCATATTGACACGACTTATCGAGCTATTGGGGTCTGACGTTTACCACCCCTAGGCGAGATATACGACATATCAGACGACGAGACCGGACTGTACGGTAAGTGTTACTGGTTGGATTCACAGGAGTGTGAGCGGGCTTGCTCGTTGATCTTCTGATCGCTCAATACCCGGGTGGCCGTTACGTTTAGCAGACCGCGTGTGGCTTGTGGGTGTTTGATATGATCATCACCTGCTACCGGCGTATTGACGAGTCTTTAGAGTCCTACACAGAGGTTTCCTGGCTCAAGCGAAACGAAATAGGAGCGCATATGAGATATGTGCGGGACCGATAATAATACCAGTATATGATACTGTATTCTATTCTCGCGATTTGTGGCATTGATCGGTTGTATGCGATATAGCCGGGTTATCGGATCAAGTATTGATTCGATAAGTTGTTACTATTGATATTAGTCGGTTATATGCGATATGACCGGATCATTAAATCAAGTGTTGATTTAATGATTAAATGTATAATTATATATTTGATATATTACTTTACATTAACTAGTATTGGTTCACTTAAGATTATTTTCTCACTTGATTGTGCACATTCTATATATGATATATTTTTTTGTGCACTTGATTGTATCATGTTTGATGATACATGCAAACTTGGGTGTGTGTATGCTATACACTATGTTTAGTTAATGGTTAGGATTTCATTTGCCTTATTTATTTATTTTTGGCAAGAAACAAAATGGTGGTGGCTTTCTTTGTTTTATTCTTGAAGATTCATGAAGCTTCAACCATTTTGTTTTATGCTTAACCTAACCATTTAACTAAACCTTAGTTTATTCTCTACATGAGTTACACTCACCCATGGTTGCTAAATGATAAGCATCACTTGATTTTCTATTATTGATTATTCATTTTTATTTTCTTTCTTCTTCTTCATCTTCTTCATGAAGAGAAGAAAACCATTGCTAGAAAATTCCAAGTGATGAATCCAAGTGAGAAATCCAAATCCAAAGTGAACCCACTTCCTATTTCTTCATCCTCTACCACTTGCCATGTAGTAGAGTGTGTTATCTTCACAAGTTTCATGACCAAGTGAAGATGGAGCTTGAGTTAGAGTTGCCTCGACGTAAATCATCTTCGGCATCGAAGTCAACGACCTAGCCCGCTCATTTCTCCGACGAAACCATCGCAAGAGTCCGAGATCCCGGTGATCACAGCGAAGGGACGTCATCACGGAGCTAAAGAAGTAGAGGACCGGATCTACAAAGGTTGTATTTCCATTCACTTGTTAGCAAAATAGTTTGCTTGCTTCTCTTTTTCGCCTTACCTCTAGTAATCGATCTAGTTTAGGGTTTCTCGGCACCGGAAAATTTGAATTTGGCATGGTTGATGCCTTGTGGAACCTCTTGAGTGTGCCTAGGAACCCTACAGTGGTATCAGAGCCAAGCTAGAGCCTTAGGCGAAGTGTTGACGATGTTAGAAACCCGATCGAACCCCGAAACCCTAATCGATACCCCTTTCTGTACATTTTCTGTAATTGTGGATTTTTCCAGATTAAAAATATCCAAAAAATTCAGCAGGGTTGTGTGTGAGTTACTGTGCAGCACGTGCCCTTGATTCGACAGATGCGCCGCGGAACCGCGGCCCCACCCTGGGTTGAGCGGCGGTTCCGCGGCCAAAGTGATGAATCAATGCACGTGGTTTACACAGTAATTTGTTTCTGTAAGTGCTGTATTTTCTGGGAATTTTTAATATTTACTCAAGAGTTGAGTTTTCTGGGTTGAATTGGGGACTCGGTGTTTCGATCGGGAAGTTTAACTTCGTCTGTGTTTTTTCCGGATAATTTTAGAAAATGTTGAAAAGTTCGACCGGATATAAATACCCAATTTTTCCCCTGTCGGGAAATTTCCAAGTGTTGGATCTTTCCGTAGTTTAAGAACGTTCGAAGCAGTGCAAGTAACGCGATGGACCCTCTAGAAGACAACAAACCTTAACTCGATTATGTGACCGTCTTGAACTGCCCTTTGAACCTTAGGGTTTGGGGCAGTACGGCGTGCCACATGTGAGGCGTTGGCTTGACCCTTCTATGGCTGGACCGTTGGTACTGTGGCATGAAGTGAATGTTTTTAAACTTATTTTATATGTTGAGCTGTTTCGGGAAAACTTGGGTGTTTGATTGCTCGATCGGAAAGTTTAACATTTTCTATTTATCTGGAATGTGATACAATATTTGGAATCCACAAGTAGTTATGAGATAACTGATTTGGATGTTATAAACATAGCAGTTTAGTCTCACTTGATCGGTTGCCACGGAATTTTGATGTGATCAAAACTTCGTCGCAATCACGTAGCGTACGCGGATATTCACCGGGTAAACTTAATAGACAGCCACACCCCATAGCCCCGACCAAGTGACTGTAGGAGAATCCCGTCGCCGAAAGCATCCGTTCGGGTGCTCGCGGCAGCGGTGTTCTGCCTTAGTGCACTTCGTCGACGGTATCGGGGGTGCGGCCGTCTACTAAAGTTTGCGACGAGCATTCGGTCAGGATGCCGGGAATCTTATTGAATTGCCCGACTTGATATTAAAAAGTGTTTTCGATATATGAGACTAAAATGCGGGGTTTATAATTGTTAGGCATGCGATGTCTACGGAATTCATTTGATTAGGCATGCGATGTCTAAGGAGGTTGCGGATTCCAACTGTTGTAGTTTTACACTTTCTTTTCTACGACCGTAAGTGTAATATGTGATATCGCCGGTTTCGTTGCTATATGTCAACGACAATTGGGATGGGCATATTTACTTACGTTAATGACATGTGATGTTATGTGTTGCTGGATATGTTATATTGGATCGTCGTGTTTGAATAGCCGGGGGTTTTTATGTGAAATGAGTGTTTTTCTTTTTCATTCATGTAAAAACTTGTGTGTAATATTCTTTTATTGGGGCACTTCCAGGTTGTGGAAGCTGTCACCGTTGATGTATATTATTTACTTTTCCGCACTAGGATAGACCCAAGGAGGGGAGCACAAGTAACCGGGTTCTAGAGTCCAGTGGGAGACCAACTCGAGGAGTCGAGTCCGGGTCTCCTAACTCTAGAATTGGTAGGGTTGCTTTCCGCTCTCGTAGGGGTCTTGGGGTGTGGGTTTGGCTATTCATTGCGACCGTGGAATCCGTGTTTTATACTGGCTCGTATTGAAAACACGGACGTCCTAGTATATCCAATGTTTCATATGTTTCTTCTGCTGCGATATCTGTGATGTGATCATTTGATATGTTCTGTGATAGATACTACATATAGTATATATGATATATTATATAGACGTTACTTATGTTTTACACCCGCGCTAGCCCTGCCCCGCTCTGCCGTTAGTTACCTAACCTAACGGTACACGAGGGGACATCGAGGCGAATGCGGATGGCATAAGTGTACGTCGTATTTATCTGTGATGTTTAGGTGATTTTAATTATGGGACTTCATTAATATGATTAATGAAAGAAAAAGAAACCTAAAAGATGTTGTGGAATCAAATTTTCAAAAACAGGTAGCTACAGTTCTTGCTTTGCATCGCGGTGTTCCTTGTAGAACATCCTGCACCTTATTCGATAAGGAAAGGACCGAGATCCCTTCACCGGGAGTGACCCCTTTAGCAATAACTGGCAGATGCTATACCCCTCGGTTTGTATTTTGATTGCTTCTATAGTTTTTGCTTTGCACAGCGGTATATATGATATATCCTGCACCTTATTCGATGAGGAAAGGGCCGACGATCCCTTCACCGGGAGTGACCCCTTTAGCAAAACTAGAAAAGCCTAAAAAACACTCCATTTTAAAAACATTTGATTCTACAACGATATCAAGTTCATTACGCAATAGGTTTTCAGAAAAACCTGTCGTAGCCCTCCGTCATTTCAGATAAGTAGTAGTTAGTATTCGTGCTACGTTTGTTGGCTCGCGTCAAGACGTAGTGTGCGGTAGCTAACTAGTATTTATCTGCTTATGCATATGATGCAGATTGGATTAGGGTAGTCGTGCGACTTTGTTGGCCTGCGTCAAGGGTCGTGCGGGTGGGTTTAATTCAATCAGGAAATGACGAGTTGAACTTGATTAGCGCACTATGGTTTGTTGGCCTGCGTCAAGGTCATAGGACGCTAGGGGCAAAAATTATCGGGAATTTCAAGTGTTGAAATTTGCAATGAGATTGCATACCTTCTATGAGATAGATGGATCCCGATACCCGCTGCGAGTAAGAGTTACTCCTAGGAGAGTTTTATACATTACAATTAGCCGATCAAGTAGGTGCCTAGAAAGGTGTTAACGGGGTTACGCCTCTGGGAAAACGAGGTTTACTTTAATTAGGTCCGTGCGAAAGCATGGGGAACCTCCCTCAAAGTATCGACACTGGCCTGGCTGAAAGATTGGCGAACTTATAGCGTGTAATTAATCCCGGCTAGTCTTTCCTTTTAGGGTTTGAAGGAAGATTTGATAAAAACAGTGGGAGCCATCCTGATTAGATAAAATAATAACCAATCTGATCTTGCAAGAGCGCACGCAGAGTGTTTTCTTCTCTCTCTCTCCAGGTAGCGACCATATCACGCCTTAATCAAGATAATAAAACGGATGAATTGACCGAACCCGCTTGTTATACTGAGCTGGGGAACATTGGTCCCGCTCCAACTTATAAATGTTATAAGACAGAGCAGGATTTAGGGGATTACCAGAATTCCCGTGCCACCCAAACGAAGAAAGTGCATGCTGATGCATCATTTTCAAGTGTATTCATTACCGAGAACTGTTTCTCAGTGTCCTTTACGTCCTGGGTATTTGATACCGGATCAGGATCCCACATATGTTATATATTACATGGGCTACAGAAAGGTAGAGAACTGAGAACGGGTGATAAGTTTCATGAGGCAGAAAACGGTGCAAGTGTTGCAGCCAAGTCTGTTGGTCACTGTCACCCTGTATTACCAATACATTGATTCTGAACAAATGCTATTAGATACCGAACCTGATATACAAAATCATATCAGTCTCTTTATTAGTAAAGAAATGATAAAATTTTGTATTGTTGGATAATGTTTTGAACATTTCCTATATCAAAAGTTGATCGGTTCAGGCACGTTATCTAAAAGCATTGATGTTCTAAATCAAACTACAGTTCTTAGTATACGGAACACACACGAGAGGAAGAGTTCAGAAATGAACGAATCCTTCTTGAGGCATTGTAGACTAGGTCATATCAATGCGACCCGACTGGCCGAAGTTACATTTAGATGCATATTTAAATTAGTTTGAATTTACATCTTGTGAAAACTTGCCGGTCATGTCACAAAGATAAGATGACCACAGCTCTGTTTATTGGAAGCAGAGGAAGAGTTAGTGTACTCTTGGGATGATACATGTTGATGTATGAAGGTCCCCTGTCTACACATGCCAAGACCGGTTCTTTGTACTTCATTACATTCTCTGATGATCTCTTTAGATTCAGACATATGTTCCTGTTGAAACACAAGTCCGAACCTTTTGAGATATTCACAGAATATAAGTTAGAAGTAGAGAACCAAAAACGGGTATAAGTATTATGTCCTTTGATGTGATCAAGGAGGAGAATACTTGAGCACGGAATTCCTGGATTATTCTAAAGGAGAATGTGATTCTCTCTCAGCATTACTCGTCCGGATACACCACATCACCTCGGTGTATCAGGGCGGAGCAATCACACCCTATTAGATATAGTGTGCTCTATGATGGGTACTACTGAGTTTCCTATTTTCTTTTAGGGAGTTATGCACTTATGAAGTTGCATAAGAATAAGGTTCCGATCAAATCAACTGACTACTACTTCATATGAGATATGGAAAGGGAAGAGCCCATATCTTAAGTTTGTTAAGAGTTGGGGTTGTCCGGCCTATGTCTAAAAAGCATAATCCGGACAAGCTCGAGGCAAAGTCAGTTCTGTGGAAGTTTGTTGGATATCCCAAGCATTCGCAAGGGAATATCTTCTACCTAACCGAGGAACAAAAATGTTTTGTTTCTCAGCATGCCACCTTTATGAAAGGGAATTTCTTGTGAATAAATAAGTGGACATGAGGTAGAACTGGAAAGATTTCCAGCTATACAAACTGCAGCTGCTGATTTGGTAGAACCAAAGGATTCAATAGCAACCAACGAACCTCAGCCTCTCCGCCGATCTAGTAGGGTTCCTCACCCATCTGAGAGATACTTCGGTTTCTCTATAACAGTGGGAGCAAAGATTGCATCATGAGATGATGACCCAACTAGTTTCGAGCTGGCCATCAGGAGTGGGACTCTATAAGAATGGCTGGATGCTTAGCGATCTGAGATGGAATCCATGTACACCAGCAAAGTATGGACTTTGGCTGCTATATCTGAAGGGTTAAATCCCCATCAGGAGCAAGTATATCTTGAGAAGATTACTTGGTGTAGATGGAAAAGTTGAGACTTTCAAAGCTAGACTTGTTAAAGGTTTTCGTCATCAACCAGGCATGGAAAATGATGAAACCTTTTCCATTGCCTATGCTTAAGTCCATCCGGATCCTACTTGCCATTGCTGCATATCATGACTACGATATCTGGTGGTTGGGTGTCATGACTGCTTTTCTAAATGATGTTTTAGAAAAGAGCGTCTATAAGTACACAGCCAGAGGGCTTCGTAAACAGTGGGAGCAGCGGAAACGTGTGCAAGTTGCTTTACAGATTAAAGCAGGCATCGCGGAGTTGGAACGTCTGTTTTGATGTAGTAGTCAAATAGTTTGACTTCATCAAAATGGTAGATGAACCTTGTATATACAAAAAGGTAGTAGAGAGTAAGGTTGTCATCCTCGTATTGTACGTGGACAACATACTCTTGATAGGGAAGGAGTTTCCTATGCTATGCTCGGTCAATCTCCGCTTATCACAAGCATTCTCCAAATAGGATCAAAGCGATACCTCCTAAATCCTGGGTTTTGGATCTATGAGATAGATCTAAATGGATGTTAGGATTCTCACTAGATGTAGTAAGATGGTATCAATTGATCCTGGGGAGAATCACTGGAAAGGTTCCAGGGTGATAAGGACGACTGAATGTCAGTCACAGGCATTGTCTTTATCCTCAGTAAAGGGACGGTATGTTGGAAGAGTTCCAAGCTAGATACCGTGGCATACTAGATGATAAAGGCTGGATACATCGCTACTTAAGATGCTACCAAAGAGGCTGTCTGGGTGTATATTAGTTCATGAGATGAACTTCGTTCTTCCCATTGTGTGACAATGGAGTTGTGGCTTATGCCAAGGAACGCCCGTCCCGTCAGTGATCCAGACATATTCTGAGGCAGCATCACCTGATCATGGAGATAGTTGATCTCCAGGGTGATCGAGGTTAGGAGAGTAGACTCAGAGGACAACACGGCGGATCCACTCACAAAGGCCTTTTTCCAGAGAAAGACTTATATGGGATGGTTGAGTATTAGATACTGCAACCACTGCTACAGATGGCCCTAGTGTAAGTGGGAGATTGTTAGTTATATGTATGCCCTAGAGGCCATTACTATACATAGGATGTATATTGTAGTGGATACTTGGACATATATAGGGAGGACTTTCTTGCTCGACATGATAGTATGCTATCTGGTTGCACTTTATCTTAACGTGTACACTGATTGTCTCTCTGTTACATGTTGGTAAAGCCCTTAGGATAGGTACTTAACTACCTGGACTATGATGCGGATCATACTAGTGGGGACATGGTAGTCCATAAGTACATCCTGTTGGAGATAGTGCCCTCATAGTCAATTATTGGATCGCAGGTACGTGATTGCAATGATTGCGGAGGACCTATCCCGGTAGGACAGTCTTACTCGAGATGATAGTATGCTATCTGGTTTGCCTTTATCAGTCGTGTGCATGTTACACTTTGATAGAGCCCTTAGGATCTTGCTTTACTACCAACAGTATGATGGCGATCATATACGTGAGAGTTGGGTAGTTTATATGCATATCCTTTATTGTGGTCCCTAGTCGTGGGAGTTTCGAGACAGGGCATCGATAATCCGGAGTAGACTAGTGTGTACAGTCGAGACCCCGACGAGGGGCGGTGGCCGGTCTCACAACCCACTGGTGTCAGTTGGATCACCTAAGATGTATACAGGTGCTCATTGGGTTATGAGTACACCGGACAGGACTCGCCGGGAATCTGCTAGTTAGTATTATATCTACCGTCAGATAGCAGTTCCCTGGTGACATGTGTACAGGTTAGTTCATCGACCTGAGGTCGTCATTTGTCTCGTGTGAGTTCCCACTGTGCTTTGATTTCTACCCTACCACGGCTCAAAGGAGTCGTGCAAACAGGTAGCTTTTGGGTACAGTCCCGAGCCATATGGAGGCACGTGAGCGGATCGGCAGGGGATTCGTCTCTCCCGGTATTGGGGGCGAGGTCGTGCAGTGTCTAGGAGAGCCATTACACAAAGTCCATGGCCATGGCAGGAGATTTACTGGTAGGTACTCCAGTAGTATCTCAG
This sequence comes from Agapanthus africanus, assembly GCA_030015575.1. Taxonomy (NCBI): domain Eukaryota; kingdom Viridiplantae; phylum Streptophyta; class Magnoliopsida; order Asparagales; family Amaryllidaceae; genus Agapanthus; species Agapanthus africanus. The sequence continues at coordinate 456,880,932 of JASDDO010000012.1, read as the reverse complement.
GGTGTTATTGGGCTACACTCCGACACGACTTATACTGCTATTGGGGGTCTGACGTTACTAGCCCCCTAGGCGGATATGCGATACTCATTGACGAACGGACCGGACTGTATATACATTGTCACTGTTAGGCTCAGTAGGGTTTTCGGAGGAGTTCGCTCATCGGTCTCCCTTGAGTTCGCTCCTCGGCCACCCTTGAGGTCAGTCCGTGGGCAGCCGTTACGCATAGCTAGTGCCGCTGACGGTTTGTGGTTAAACCCACTGCCAGGATGCTGACAAGTCATTAGAGTCCCCCACAGACAGTTTCCCAAGTTCGGGCGAAACGTTGTAGAGGCCGTATGGTTTTATGGCAGGGTTCGGAAAATGCACGTGCGTTTACGCACGTGTCGATTTTCGGACAAATGATACTGGTCGGCTTTGGTTTAAGCCGGATCCGAGTATTATATTGAGTAGGTATAATATCTTTGTCTCAGTTGCATTTGTATTCGGCCGTAATACAAATGCGGGTATATTTATACAGTTTCGGGGTTGTCCTGAAATTCGTTTCAGGATCACTTTTGGAAGTTGCCAGTTTCCAGTTTTCTATCAGCCGTCTTTTAACATTTGGTTAAAGGCGGATTTATCTTTTCTTGTATGAGAGTGAGTCGTACTTCTAGAAGGTTCTAGAAGGTTCTAGAATTTGTGACTAAGCTTTGTGACTCATGCTTTGATTTCATTACTTTCTTGTTTTGCTTAAGATATTTAAGCAAGATATTTGTTTTGTGTTCACACATGATATTTACTTAAGGTTACCCCCCCCTCTCCTACGGTCACCTCCCTCATTCTATAAAGAGGCCGGCCCCTCTCTCTCTCTTTCAAGGTTGTTGTTTTCAGCGGTTAGAAAAGATATGATAGTATTGGGGTGTATGGAATTCACAGCTCATTTCATTCCATCACCCGATTTCCACGGCAACTTCATTAACCGATCGTCCACGGACTTGGACGAAGTGAGACAAAGTCATCTACTCATTCTCTACATCATTCTTGGTCGTCTCTTTTAGCAAACTTGACGATCGAGTTGCCTCGAGTCAGAGGCGGGAGCCCGTTTAAAGAACCGATCATGTGGTGCCACCTCGACGAGGAGATCGGAGATCAACGAGATCGGAGCAGCCGCAACAGAGCGTGGGATGATGGTTGAAGAACGAAGGACTCGGATCGTTCGGTATAACATTCCTACACTCTTTACAGTTTGTTAGTTTAGCAATAATGGCAGATCCGGGTTAAAGTATACGATAGCGCCAAGTTTAAAAGTTTTGTTCCGCATTTGGTGTCTGTAGACGGCCGGGGCGCTAGCGTAGACTTACAGTGGTATCAGAGCCTAACCATTTTGCTATACTAACTTGTGCTAACGTGTTCAAAACTTCGATCGAACCGAAAAACCAAAATTGCAAAATTTCAACCCGACGGTTTCTGTTAATTTTAAACGGTGTCAAAATTGATTTCTGTATATCTTAAAAATCCGTGCAGGCGTTTCTAAGAACCACGAAGAAATTTGGGGTCGTGACTCCTCCAAGCTGCCGCGGAAGGGCGGCCAAACCAAGGGTTTGGCCGCGCTTCCGCGGCCATGTGAGGAGCACGTGCTCCCAAATTTTTCCAGTGGGTTCTGTGATGGTTTTTGGGGTTTTTGATATATATAGTTTTGGCCCAGGTTTTGTTACTGTTCACCAGTAAGCAGTGGGGCCCACTTTTTGATAATTGGTCTTTGGTCGATCGTAATTTAAACACGTTAGTTTACAGTGCTTACATTATATCTCCGACCGGGAATGTCATTTGATCGGTAAACCGCGTCTGATTGCTATAGTTCTTTTAGACGGGTTTGCGAACGTGACATTCGCGTTGATGTTCTGTGTTGTGCTGTGATGTTGCGGATTTGTCGTGGTGGATAGCAGTGTGCAATGATAGTACAGTTTGTTTTTATTTGTACATTTGATATTGCGGGGCGAGCGTCCAACTTGTGGACTGCCTTCACTGCCTGTTGTATAATATTCTTTTGGGGCACGACCAGGTTGCGGTCGATGTACCTATTGTACTATTTTTCATTACTGTACTAGGTTTTGCCCCGAGACGGAGTGCACGGATAGCCGGGTTCGGGAGGGCAACGGGTCCGCATCTCATGGCTTTGAGAGGCAGAGGGGCCCCACTTCAGAATTGGCAGACTATTCGCCGCACTCGTAGGGGGTACAGGTTGACCCAAGGAGGGGTGCTCAATTTACCGGATTCCGTGAAGTGCCGGGTGTTCCATTCACTATGCTGGTGGGGACTGCCTCGCTTCAGGTTTTGGCGGGTAACTTGCCGCACCCGTAGGGGTCTAGGTTTCATTGCACAGGCTATCCACACGACAGGGGAACGTCGAGTTTCAGCAGCGGCTCTGTGAAACTCGGGGATCCCAGATTATCTGTATTGTTCTGTGATGCTTATTACTTTTCTGTAATGTTGCATACTATCACGCCTGGAGCGATTATGTATATTGGTTTATATACTATTAGATGTTGTATATGTTTTACACCCGCGCTAGTCCAGCCCCCGCTCTGTCGTTAGTTAAGTAACCTAACGGGTGATGACGGGACCCAGTGACGAATGCGGATGGCATATACGTACATTTTATTTTCGTTCTTTTCTAGTGTGATTGAATGATGGGACTGCGTTGATTCTGATCAATGCAAAGTAAAACAAACCTGTATACAGTTGTTGGAACAATTTAAAAGGTGTTGTTACAAAGACGTTTCCTTTTGTTATGCATAGCGGTATTCAGTGGAATATCCTGCACCTCATTCGACGGGGCAAGGGCCGATATCCCTTCACCGGGACTGACCCCTTGGACAGAAGTTTGCGTCAGAGTAATAACTTTACTATAGTCGATTACATGTTGCTTTGCATAGCGGTATTCAGTGGAATATCCTGCACCTCATTCCACGAGGAAAGAGCCGAGATCCCTTTACCGGGAGTGACCTCTTTAGCACAGGTTTTTCGCCACTATATTTTAAAAAGCTATCAGGTTCCTTCAGCGATATCAAGTTCACTACGTTAATGGTTTTTCGCCAAAAACCAGTCGTAGCCCTCCGTCGTTTCTTATGGATGGTCAGTAGTATTCAAGCTATGTTTGTTGGCATACGTCAAGGCATAGTGTTTGGTAGCTGCTGGGTATTCATTTGTTGCATAGATAGATGAGTTGGTTTGGGACAGTCGTATTACCTTGTTGGCATACGTCAAGGGTATGTACGGGTGGGTTCAAATTAACAAGATAATGACGGGCAGAACTTGACATGTGACTTATGATTTGTTGGCATACGTCAAGGTCATAAGAGCATGGGGCAAGAAAATGATATCGGGAGTTTCTAAAGAAACTGAAACTTGCCAAGTATGCGCATACCTTCTGGAGTATGAATAACGTGGATGCATTCCATCACGTTAACATGCGATGAGAGTTGGATCCCGATTCCCACTGATGAGTTGGTTTACTCTTCGGGTGATCCCGATTGATTCTTCTTTAGGTTTGGAGGAGAATTTGACAGGACAGTGGGAGGTTTCCGGATTAGATAAACTGATGACCATTCTGATCTAGGTTAGAGTGCACGCAGAGTGTTTCTTTTCTCTCTCTCTCTTTGGCAGCGACCTTTGACCGACCTTAGACTATGACTCAGTGACCAGGTTGACCGAACCTTCTTAAAATACTGGCTTTTGGATTGTCTGAGTTGCATAAGTTATTGCCACTCCTTCTTCTACCCTTTGAATTTCTCAAAACACCCGTATTACTACGGATATCCACTTCCATTGGATAGAGCCATCGTATGGTTATATACGAACTCGAAGGGACTTCTTCGAGGATGGATCAAGGTTCAGGAGAAATAGAATTGGTTTATTCAGTTGTCTTTTATTATCACCTTCTCTCAGGTTGCGAGAGCTCCTTGGTTTAGGAGAGTACACCTATTACGCCTATTGGATAGTCTTATTCCAAACCATAGGCTGGTGCCGAAAGGTAGGGAATGAAGAAAACCAATTAGCCTAAGTAGGGTGTGCAGAAGGTAATATGTAAAGACAAAATAAAGGGATTAGAAAGAGGGCAAAGTAAATTGCGACTGATATCATTCACGACCAAAACCGCGTACTTCATCGCCGCTCCTATTTCACCTTTAAAAAGAATAAGGTATTATTCAGTTGTCTTTTATCGTCACCTTCTCTCGAGATGCGAGTACTCCTTGGTTTAGGAGGGTACACCTATTATGCTTACTGGATAGTCTTCTTCCAAACCATAGGCTGGTGCCGAACGGTAGGGAAGGAAGAAAACCAGTTAGCCTAACGATGGTGTACAGAAGGTAACAACTAAAGACAAATAAAGGGATTTGGAAAGATGGCAATAAAATATACGGTTGAAGTCATGAATTGGATTATGGAAGAGGCATTGCTATGAATACCAGGATACCCCTACGAAACATTTTCATGTTTCAGTGCATTGTTAAAGGAAAAACTGTTTTTTCCGATTAGACACTTACTCCAAGGGTATGTATTTACCAGGTTTCATTCTCATATCTGTATGGTTTTACAGATGATGAGTGGGAGTAAGATATTGGGAATTAGGTGATCATCCTCATTATATCGGAATTCGTTGTAATTGGTGATATTTGAGGAAATCGCCAGGGTACAGTTTTCTACCTACGACGCACAGGTTTTGAGTTGTTTAACTCAGCGGACTTATACAGAGTATTGTATGTTGTCCAAGTGTCCATCAGGACAAAGGGGTAGGTCCCCGTACTATGTTCTGTTTACTTATAACTTCTCTAGTATTTAGACGAGTGTTTCGTAGAAATACAAGGTCTAAGTTTTGAGAAGTTGTGGGTATAAGAATAAAGTAGAGAACCAGGTATCACAAGTATCGGGATTCTTCAAAGAGATCGAAGATGTAGATTCTTGTGATTGGTATTCAGATGATAGTGATGGTTTTGAGAAACGTGTTTCTCTTTCAGGTTACTCATAATTGGATGGATTCCTAAGTTGAGTAATGCTGATTAGCCTCTTTCCATTAAGGTGATATGCACTGGAGACAGTTGCATGATTTGAATATGGTTCCAATTAAATAAGTGCCAAAGTTTCTATATTGGATATAGAATAGTTCGTACCTTAAAAGATGTTAAGGTACGGGGAGTTGTCCAGCTTATGATTAAAACCAGACACTGGATAACTCAGGGCACGTTTCTGTAGTGGCTGTTTGTGGGTTGACCCTGGCTATGACGAGGGTTGATATTCTACCATTTGGAAGATCAATAGTGATATTGTTCTTGACTCGCCACAGTTTTAGTAAAAATGGATCTTTTTCAGAAAACAGTAGTGGGAGTATGGTAGAACTGGAAGTGATTCCAGAACCACGAACGATTACGGAAAATTTAATAGGACCTATATATTCAATCAGGTTTGACATTCCAATAGCCACTCCGCAGATATGGTAGGTAACCTCAGACACCCGAGAGGTACTTCGGTAGGCTCAAGGACGGTGACAGGGAGGTTCTTATCTACCCAGACTTGACACTACTGTTGTTCCAGGATATGAGACCCGGTAGGAGGGTTGTCGTAGTCAGTGGGAGCAACGGAAGCATAGTGGGCAAGATGCTTATATCTATTTATAGACTTGAGCAGTTATAGCGGAGATAGATCATCTAATTTTGATATGACAGTCATGGGTTTGACTTCAATCAGAATAGGGGATGGATCAGTTAAGAAGGCAGTAGGGTGTGATGTTATGGTATCTGGATGACATACACAGAGTAGGAAGTAAAATTCCTATACTACGATCGGTTGTACTGTGGTCGTCACACAGTTGTTTCTCCAGACAGGATATGGATATAATATTTGACATTCTGGTTTCTAGATCTATGGTTTTAGATTTGGATTTGGGTAGTTTCCCAATGTGGGTACTTTGACAGATATTCTAATGGTTTTTGGAATAGTTGACTCCTAGCATGGTAGTGTACCTGCAGGTGATGGAGTCACCCTCTCTAAAGGTGTCGTATAGACTAAAGGGGAGAGGGATGTGCATGATTGGAAGATCACTTGCTTAGGCAATTGAGTCAATCATGAGATGTCAAGTACCGCACCAAATGTTGTTTTTGCACTAGATGCAATGAGTTTGTATTAATCCAATCCTGGAGAAACATAAGGAAGCAGTTTTAGAACATTGGTACATGTTCTACGGATTTGATAACGGCAGCCTCTTTCGGGAGACGGTTATCATTCTAGGCTTCAAAGGTGACATGGTTGACAGAGTGATTGTCAGAGTTATAGTTTTCCCTCTGACGAGGGACAGTATTATGGACAGGTGGTCCAAGAGGATACTGTGGGTGGCATGGTGCCGGATACTGATTAGGTTCAGTGATCCGTACAGTCTAAGAAGTTTTGGATATGGAGTTCCTTTATGAACTAAGGTCCCATCAGATATCCAGACATATTCTGAGACAGGTACTACTCAATTCGGGAGATGGCTTTCTCCACGAACTTGAGATTAAGAGAGATACAGAAAGAAACTTCTAGGCGGATCCACTCACCGAGGCTATTTCTCGAACACAATAGTTTTACAAACGGGCTTTGTGAAACTGATTAGTAGAGGAGTTGGATGTTCGTTTTCACACGGGCTGTGAGTAGTCGACATCGCAATATTAGCCTTGAGTGCAAGTGGGAGATTGTTGGAGATAGTGCCCTCATAGTCAATTATTGGATCGCAGGTACGTGATTGCAATGATTGCGGAGGACCTATCCCGGTAGGACAGTCTTACTCGAGATGATAGTATGCTATCTGGTTTGCCTTTATCAGTCGTGTGCATGTTACACTTTGATAGAGCCCTTAGGATCTTGCTTTACTACCAACAGTATGATGGCGATCATATACGTGAGAGTTGGGTAGTTTATATGCATATCTTTTATTGTGGTCCCTAGTCGTGGGAGTTTCGAGACAGGGCATCGATACTCCGGAGTAGACTAGTGTGTACAGTCGAGACCCCGACGAGGGGCGGTGGCCGGTCTCACAAGCCACTGGTGTCAGTTAGATCACCTAAGATGTATACAGGTGCTCATTGGATTATGAGTACACCGGACAGGACTCGCCGGGAATCTGCTAGTTAGTATTATATCTACCGTCAGATAGCAGTTCCCTGGTGACATGTGTACAGGTTAGTTCATCGACCTGAGGTCGTCATTTGTCTCGTGTGAGTTCCCACTGTGCTTTGATTTCTACCCTACCACGGCTCAAAGGAGTCGTGCAAACAGGTAGCTTTTGGGTACAGTCCCGAGCCATATGGAGGCACGTGAGCGGATCGGCAGGGGATTCGTCTCTCCCGGTATTGGGGGCGAGGTCGTGCAGTGTCTAGGAGAGCCATTACACAAAGTCCATGGCCATGGCAGGAGATTTACTGGTAGGTACTCCAGTAGTATCTCAGGGTGTTATTGGGCTACACTCCGACACGACTTATACTGCTATTGGGGGTCTGACGTTACTAGCCCCCTAGGCGGATATGCGATACTCATTGACGAACGGACCGGACTGTATATACATTGTCACTGTTAGGCTCAGTAGGGTTTTCGGAGGAGTTCGCTCATCGGTCTCCCTTGAGTTCGCTCCTCGGCCACCCTTGAGGTCAGTCCGTGGGCAGCCGTTACGCATAGCTAGTGCCGCTGACGGTTTGTGGTTAAACCCACTGCCAGGGTGCTGACAAGTCATTAGAGTCCCCCACAGACAGTTTCCCAAGTTCGGGCGAAACGTTGTAGAGGCCGTATGGTTTTATGGCAGGGTTCGGAAAATGCACGTGCGTTTACGCACGTGTCGATTTTCGGACAAATGATACTGGTCGGCTTTGGTTTAAGCCGGATCCGAGTATTATATTGAGTAGGTATAATATCTTTGTCTCAGTTGCATTTGTATTCGGCCGTAATACAAATGCGGGTATATTTATACAGTTTCGGGGTTGTCCTGAAATTCGTTTCAGGATCACTTTTGGAAGTTGCCAGTTTCCAGTTTTCTATCAGCCGTCTTTTAACATTTGGTTAAAGGCGGATTTATCTTTTCTTGTATGAGAGTGAGTCGTACTTCTAGAAGGTTCTAGAAGGTTCTAGAATTTGTGACTAAGCTTTGTGACTCATGCTTTGATTTCATTACTTTCTTGTTTTGCTTAAGATATTTAAGCAAGATATTTGTTTTGTGTTCACACATGATATTTACTTAAGGTTACCCCCCCTCTCCTACGGTCACCTCCCTCATTCTATAAAGAGGCCGGCCCCTCTCTCTCTCTTTCAAGGTTGTTGTTTTCAGCGGTTAGAAAAGATATGATAGTATTGGGGTGTATGGAATTCACAGCTCATTTCATTCCATCACCCGATTTCCACGGCAACTTCATTAACCGATCGTCCACGGACTTGGACGAAGTGAGACAAAGTCATCTACTCATTCTCTACATCATTCTTGGTCGTCTCTTTTAGCAAACTTGACGATCGAGTTGCCTCGAGTCAGAGGCGGGAGCCCGTTTAAAGAACCGATCATGTGGTGCCACCTCGACGAGGAGATCGGAGATCAACGAGATCGGAGCAGCCGCAACAGAGCGTGGGATGATGGTTGAAGAACGAAGGACTCGGATCGTTCGGTATAACATTCCTACACTCTTTACAGTTTGTTAGTTTAGCAATAATGGCAGATCCGGGTTAAAGTATACGATAGCGCCAAGTTTAAAAGTTTTGTTCCGCATTTGGTGTCTGTAGACGGCCGGGGCGCTAGCGTAGACTTACACATCCTTCAAGGTCCCTAGTCGTGGGTGTATCGAGACGGGGCATCGATATACCAGAGTAGACTAGCGTATACCTTCTCGACCCATACAGATGGGCGATGGATGATCCCATATCCATTGGTGTTTGACATCAGAGATCATATACGGGTGCTCAGTGGAGACTGGGTACACTGGACGGACTCGCCGAGAACTCCCAGATGGTATTATACCTTACGTCAGATGGCAGTTCTCTGGTGACACTGGTACAGGTTAGTCTGTAGACCCGAGATCGTCATAGAGTCTTATGTGATTCCCACTGTGCTTTGATTTCCACCTTACCACGTCCAAGAGGGCGTGCAAAACGGTGGTTTTTGGGTACAGTCCCGAATCACAAGGAGGCAATGAGCGATAGGAGGGGATTCGTCTCTCCCGGTATAGGGAGTTGATGTTGTGCTGTGTTCGATTGGCTATAATCGGAAATCCCTGGCCAGGGTTGCTGAGATTTACTGGTAAGTGTTACCAGTAGTTTCTCGAACTGTTATAGACATCATATCGACACGACTTATCGAGCTATTGGGGTCTGACGTTTACCACCCCTAGGCGAGATATGCGACATATCAGACGACGAGACCGGACTGTACGGTAAGTGTTACTGGTTGGATTCACAGGAGTGTGAGCGGGCTTGCTCGTTGATCTTCTGATCGCTCAATACCTGGGTGGCCGTTACGTTTACCAGACCGCTTACGGCTTGTGGGTGTTTGATATGATCATCACCTGTTACCGGCGTATTGACGAGTCTTTAGAGTCCTACACAGAGGTTTCCTGGCTCAAGCGAAACGAAATAGGAGCGCATATGAGATATGTGCGGGACTGATAATAATACCAGTATGTGATACTGTATTCTATTCTCGCGATTTGTGACATTGATCGGTTGTATGCGATATAGCCGGGTTATCGGATCAAGTATTGATTCGATAAGTTGTTACTATTGATATTAGTCGGTTATATGCGATATGACCGGATCATTAAATCAAGTGTTGATTTAATGATTAAATGTATAATTATATATTTGATATATTACTTTACATTAACTAGTATTGGTTCACTTAAGATTATTTTCTCACTTGATTGTGCACATTGTAAATATGATATATTTTTTTGTGCACTTGATTGTATCATATTTGATGATACATGCAAACTTGGGTGTGTGTATGCTATACACCATGTTTAGTTAATGGTTAGGATTTCATTTGCCTTATTTATTTATTTTCTTTATTTATTTTTGGCAAGAAACAAAATGGTGGTGGCTTTCTTTGTTTTATTCTTGAAGATTCATGAAGCTTCAACCATTTTGTTTTATGCTTAACCTAACCATTTAACTAAACCTTAGTTTATTCTCTACATGAGTTACACTCACCCATGGTTGCTAAATGATAAGCATCACTTGATTTTCTATTATTAATTATTCATTTTTATTTTCTTTCTTCTTCTTCATCTTCTTCATGAAGAGAAGAAAACCATTGCTAGAAAATTCCAAGTGAGAAATCCAAATCCAAAGTAAACCCACTTCCTATTTCTTCATCCTCTACCACTTGCCATGTAGTAGAGTGTGTTATCTTCACAAGTTTCATGACCAAGTGAAGATGGAGCTTGAGTTAGAGTTGCCTCGACGTAGATCATCTTCGGCATCGAAGTCAACGACCTAGCCCGCTCATTTCTCCGACGAAACCATCGCAAGAGTCCGAGATCCCGGTGATCGCAGTGAAGGGATGTCATCACGGAGCTAAAGAAGTGGAGGACCGGATCTAAAAAGGTTGTATTTCCATTCACTTGTTAGCAAAGTAGTTTGCTTGCTTCTCTTTTTCGCCTTACCTCTAGTAATCGATCTAGTTTAGGGTTTCTCGGCACCGGAAAATTTGAATTTGGCATGGTTGATGTCTTGTGGAACCTCTTGAGTGTGCCTAGGAACCCTACAGTAACCACTGGGGAACTCAATCAGATCATACTGCGCGGGATATGGCAGCCCACTATTGTCAACATCTTTCTGAGTCTCGGCTTCGGCCACCAATTTTTTAACTTTGCTGTTGACCAAATCCATTATCCGATCTTGTGTTTGCAGAATGATGCTATCTGAGGCCAAGCGTCCCCAAAAGTGGAATGTGGTCGGTTTTCGTATGGCTCGCCCATACTTGGACCTAAAGAGATAGGCATCGGTTGCTTCGGGTCGTCATCACCCGGCTCATGAGTAGAGACTTGCACTTGATTGGAGGGCGCCCGAGAAACTTGAACCGTGAGCTGCATCACGACGTTCATCAGATCGTCAATTTTGGAGTAAAGCTTGGCCATCTCCCTGTCTTTTCTTCGAAGCTATTTTTGGAGCTCTTAGAGGAGCTCCTGTCCTGCGGTCCTAGGGCGGAAATTCGGCTCTTCTTCGCTGTCTGAGCTTGATTCCATATGGACTGTGGGGTCTTTCTGCTTATCGGACTCATTGAGGGGGTTTTCATTATCCTGCGGAAGAGGCTGATCTTAAGAAGTGGCGGCCACATTCAAGCCAGATTAGGCTTGGGATGTGGTGGCCCCACCCTTACTTTTGCTGCGATGGTTGTCGTTGGGATGTGTGCCCGCCATGTAGACCATATGGATAACATATCCGGCCATCTTTTTATCATCGGCAGCTGATTTCGTAGACCGCTGTCATGGCATTTCTGCTTCGGGAAAGGACAATCGATTGAAGACGGCTGGCCTAACCGGGTTCTTGAATGGCGCTGGTACAACTTTTCTAGCTTTGCCTCTCTACTTTCGCGCGGCACGAAGTGATTGGTAGACTTCTGAAGGGAGGGTATCATGTCTTTTGTGCTGGGGCTTGGACACATCCCTTCGTAGCACAGTTCGAATTACGGTCTTCTTGATCTTGGCCGACATCACATTCTTCTAAACCCACTTTAAGGGTTCGAAAGAATTGTGGGTTTTCACGTCTGACACGGATGTGGTCGCAGGGCAGTCCGGGCTTTAGAACTTCATAAAATTTAACTTGGCCGGAGCCCTGGCCTTTTTTGGCTCTATATCTAAGCCGCTTCTGCCTTAGCTTTTCCGCTTTGAGCACTTGGCAATCTTCTGCTCTTCAGGAAGTCGTCGTAGGCCGGATGATAGAGAGCCTTGAAAATACGCATGATCGTGCACTTGTCGGAGGCATCGCCTGAGCTTGCCCGCGACGTTTAATGATTTCCTTTGTTTCGGCCATTTTGCCCCCAGCTGGAGCGACAGAAAGTCGTTCGAACACCGACTTACGTTTGGTTTATGGTGCCTTAGTGATCACAACATTCGGCCTCCTGCCTTTTGAAGCCGGTTTATCCATCACTAGAGCTTGAGAAGTAGGAATGGTGTTAGCCGGGACAAATAGAATAGAGCCAAATTGTAGTAATGGTTCCTCCCACTTCCACCCAAGACTTGCCGGGAGAACCGTCCGAGTGTCCAGCTTCATCATGTATGAGATGAGAGTTGCATTGAAAGCTGAGCTTTTTCTTGGAGACATCTTTGTTGTGCTTGCAATTGCGATTGAAAGCTGTTAACCTGCGCAAAGAAACATGATTTCAGTTACAGACAATCAATATATATTAATTGCGCTCGCATGAACGCTTGACCCAAAATATGGGAGGAGAGAAGAGGTCCCGTCGGGCATGCCAGAATCTATTGAGTGTTTTTCATCACCCTATTGAGATAGGAATGCGCACGCTTGTCAGGCGTATACAGATTCTCTCTGTCTGGGCAGGCTTGGGTTTATTAATTGTGGAGATCCGAATCTCCGGCAACCGCGGACTAAGCTGCCATTAATTACCTCTCGCTTTTGGGAGCGAGGGAACCTCCAATTAACAGATTAAACAAATCATGCGAACTCAATATGCAGTATGCACGTGTTATGTTTTGAAGGTGTTTTGGACGTATCGAGGGCCTCGCAGAGTTTACGAGGGTGTGTTTTTTTGAAAACAAAAGCGAATAGACGTGTTCATTTCATTTTTTCTTTATTTTATTTATTCTATTCAAAAAAGTTTTATTTATTCAAAAGAAACAAAAGGTTTTATTTGCACGCATCTGTTTATTATGTATTTTCCTTTTCCTTTTTTTCCTTTTATATATATATATATGTGTGTGTGTGTGTGTGTGTGTGTGTGTGTGTAGAAGACGAGGAGTGAAGGGCGTCCTCAGAACGCGTGAGCGACACGCGGCCGCTGGACCCAGCGGGTCACGTACGCCGCATACGGCCGCTGGACCCAGCGGGTCACGTGGGCGACACGTGGCCTCTAGGAACACCATTGGAAGAGGGGCTAAACCCCTGGGCTTGGAGTTGAACTTCCCGAAGGATTCTTCTTGGAGTTAAAATCCAAAAAAATAATTTTATTCGGAGTTGAACTCCTAAAAGGAAGATTTTTATTCGGAATAAAACTCCTAAAATATTTTTATTTAGAAAACCAAAAGGTGTCTCTTGAAACTTCAAGATCTATGTCTTGGATGATGAAAGGAGACCCCTTTCTTCTCTTTTGAATCTTAGATCCTCCCAAAATGAGATTTTCAGAGATTGGTCTCCTTCTTCCTCCTCTCTTTTTTTGGATCTTGGAGAAAAAGGGTGATGGGATTTAAAATCTCCCATTTTAGAAATTTTATCAGAGATTTGAACTCCCATTCAATAATTTTATGGTGAAAAACTATTTCTTTTTAAGAAAAAAGAGTTAAACTCTTGATTTAATTCAAAAGAAGAAGAAAGAAAGTTTAAAATTTTGAAGAAGGAGAAGGCATAGAAACTTAGAGAGATTGAGAGAATAGAAGTTGTTCTTGATTTTCTCATCATGATTGCCTTTTATAGGCAACACCTTTTATATACAGCCTCTTGGGCTTTTCCAAATGGCACTTGTGCTATTTCCCATGCCATGTGCTAATTTTTTTTTGCACATAAACCATGGGCTTTTATAAAATTTGGCTTTTTAGCCATTTATTTACATTTATCTTCTAAGAATTACATTAATATTTATTTATGGCATGATTTTTATCTCCTCACGGCATGGATTGGTTCCTTCCCTGCCTGGGCTTGATATGAGCTTGAGCCCATTTGGCTTGGGCTCGGGCCCACTTGACCTGGGGTGTTGACTTTGATTTTGGATTGATCAATAGGGTGTAATTTTTGACCCCAACGCCTCTCTCTCGACATCCTCTAACAAAAATCCTAAATGCTTCAATTCGAAATCACCTTCAAATCTTATCATTCGACTCCTCTCTGGACCCATCCTCCTTTTATATATCTGCTTTCATCTCGCTCCACTCTAATTTCTTTCCTCCACCCTCTACCGTCCCATTTGAGTCGAGTCTCTCTTATTCGCTTTCTCTGTCCCAGTCAAGCCGCACCTCCTCACAGAGGGGTCATCATCATCTTCATCATTCTCATGTTTAACTGAGGAGGAAGAAGAAGAAGAAGAAGAAGAAGAAGAAGAAGAGAGGAAGAAGAAGATTTTTTTAATCAAAATCATTTAAATTATGAAATAAACCATATTTAAGAAAAACAATTAGAAAATAATCTTAAAATAGTCATTACCATTAAATCTTTCTTTTTTGTCGCTGGCCCGTAAGTCCTAACCTAAGTACAACCCCCCCCCCCCCCATACACACACACACACTCACCACACACACGCACCCAGGGAACCCACAAATTTGCCCCGAAAGCGTTAATTTGTGGCCACTTTCACTTTGGGATTCGAGCCCTACACCCCTCCAAGAGGGGAAGTGCTCATACCAACTGAGCTACTGCTCATTGGTATTAAATCTTAACGGAGTTAAAGGAATATTCCAAAAGTATTCTTTTTCATGATAGTCAGGAGGGGGCTTTTAATGCAACTTAAAAGGTTTTTGTGTGTGTGTGTTGGGGGTTGTTTTTTGGGTGGAGGGAGGTAGAGCGAATTCCAAGTTTTGGGTTATTTTAGTAATTGGTTAAGTGGGGGTTAAGTAAAATCCATTTTTAAAGAAACCCCCGTTTAATTAATAACATAACTAAATTGGCCCATCTGCTTAAATGCCATCACTAGATCTATTAAAATTCGTTGTTAGAAGGCTCAAAATACAATTTTGCCCCCCTTAATACCTATTACTTTCCACCTCTTAACCTTTTGAGCCAAATCTTCTTCTTTTAGCAAAAACTAACTAATGTTTGATACTTTTCTAATAGAAACAATCTCTCCTTCCCTCTCTCTCCCCTAACTCTCTAACCTTCCTTTTCAACTTCTCTATCGTCCAATATTCACTCTCTCCATAAAATCTAAACCCAACAAATAATGAATTTCAATGATTGTTTGCCATCGTTGTCGTCGTCATCTCATCAATTATATTGGTTTTGTGGTGTTCCAACTAGGTTATATGATTGCAATATAGGAGATCACAAAAAAAGAAGCAATTGTTTGGATGTTACCGGTGTTGAGATTTGTCATCCATTCAAATCTTCTAGGAGACGAAGGTGGATTGAGATTTAAATTTAGATTAGATCTAAATTTAAATTGTTAGTTGAATAAGATAAATTAGAAATCATATTTAAATTTAGTAATAATTTGAGAAAATCTTATTTAATTTAAATGGTAATCTAGTAGGAATAGGTTTAGGTATTTTAAGCCTATAAATATAGATTGATTAGGGTATTTTATAGAAGAAGAAGAAGAGTTGAAGAGAGGGTTTTTTTAGGAAGAGAGATTTTATAATTCGTATTGAAGTTGAATAAAGAAGAGAAGTTGGAAGATTTTCTTGTGTTTAATTGTGTCTTTTATTTTATTTTTTCTTCTCAAAAATCATGTGTTTGTTTTCTGAATTGTTTGGGACCTAAAAATCCTAACAATTGGTATTAGAGCTTGGTTGAGAGAAGAACAACGAAGATGGAGATAACTCAAATCGCAACAAAAATGGTGTGTTTGAATAGCACAAATTGGTTGATATGAAAGTTAAGGATGGAGGATATGGTGTGCCTCAAATATTTAGAGGCGCCTCTTTATGGGATTAGTGTCGAGCCAGAGAAGATGTTTGATGAAGATTGGGCAAGGATGGATCAAAAGGAGAGGAGTCTTATTCGCGGAAGGATAGAAGATTCGATGTTCCACCATATATCGTCATAGAGCACTGCAGAAACTTTATGGAAGAAGTTGACAAATCTCTACGAGAGAAAGATGGCTACGAACAAGACTTTTCTAATGAGAAAATTGATGATTTTGAAGTTCCAGGAAGATTCCTCAATAGTGGAGCACTTGAATGAAGTTCAGAATATTGTGAATCAACTTGCAGCCATGAAGATGTCGATTGAATATGATATGCAAACACTTATAGTATTGAGTTCCCTTCCGAGCAGTTGGGAAACGCTGGTGGTTTCTTTGAGCAATTCGTCTCCTGACGGAGTTATTTCTATGAACGCAGACTGTCTCCTAAATAAATAATTAAGAAGGAAATCATCAAGTAGATCATCTGATTCATTTGCACTTGTTGCAACAGAGGGTCCGAAGTGGAGGAAGGAACAAAGCAACGATAGAAGAAATTAGATATCGTGACCTGCAAGAGATATATCGAAGATAAGGTGTAATTACTGTAACGAGATGGGTCACTATATGTCCAATTGTCTCAAGATGAAGGAGGACTTAGATAATCTAAAGAGACATAGAGAGGAAGAGCAAGCGAATGTGGCCTACGATACCAAACCAAAGTGCAATTTGCTTATGATTAATGATGAAAAATTCAAAAAGGAAGATATGTGGTACATGGATTCGGGAGCATCCTTCCACGTATGTTCAAATAAAGAATGTTCGATGAGATTGAGGAGAAAAATGAGAAAGTGACGTTAGAATTATGAATTAGAAGTAGAGGGCATGGGCACAGTAAAGATGAAGATGTTCAATAGGAAGCAGAGAGTTCTTGAAGATGAAAGGTATGTCTCAAAACTGAATAGGAATCTACTTTCGCTTAGGAGATTGGATACGAAATGTTACATAATTATTGCTCAAGATGGAATGATGAAGGTGTGCCAGAAAAATTGTGCCGTGATAAAAGGAGTCAAAATCTCAAGCGGTATATATCAAGTTGTGGGAAATCCTGTGTATGGAAGAACAACCTTAGAGTAAGGTGGAGCTTTGTGCAAAACTCAGAAGAGTCGTGGGTGGAAGTTGTGAAGAGAAGATAGAAGATAGCGTGTTGAATGGATGTTAAGATGGATATTGTTGAGATTTGTCATGCATTCAAATCTTCTAGGAGAGAAAGTTACAGATTTAGATTTAGATTAGATCTAAATTTAAATTGTTAGTTGAATAAGATAAATTAGAAATCATATTTAAATTTAGTAATGATTGGAGAAAATCTTATTTAATTTAAATGGTATTCTAGCAGGAATAGATTTAGATATTCTAGACCTATAAATATAGATTGGTTAGGCTATTTTATATAAGAAGAAGAAGAGTTGAAGAGAAGGTTTTTGTAGGAAGAGAGATTTTGTAATTCGTATTGAAGTTGAATGAAGAAAAGAAATTGGAAGATTTTCTTGTGTTTGATTGTGTCTTTTATTTTATTATTTCTTTTCAAAGATCTTGTGTTTGTTTTCTGAATTGTGTGGGACCTACAAAATACCAACAACAAGAACCCACTTGGTTATAGCTTGTTAGGAATCTTCCCCTCTGATATCTATCGACGAAGGAAAAATCCTGTCTTTAACGTTTGAGCACGCAAGACAACAATTCATAAGAAGAAGTAATTACTCAGAGTTTAACGTGATTCGACAGACCGATCTAATCCACGGGGAAAATATGAGAATTCCATTAATATAAGAAACAGATTACACCCGACACCTTATTTTCTCTTTGATTTGATCATCTAAAATATTAGCATCTCTCAAATTTAGATTAGAACCCTAATCTTTCAAAGAAGATAAACTTACAAGATCTCACATATCTCAACTCTCTCACATCCTATCTCCCCTCTCTTGATCTCACCTCAAGAGATGTGAGTTACAATTCTCATAAATCTAGATACTACATCTCGCTTCTCTTAGCCTTAGCTCTTGTTGTGCCTTTGTCTTTGCCTTTGCCCGCCTGGATTTTGCCTTGTGGACTTTTGCTTTTTCACCTTCTTGTGCTAATTCTCCTTAATGAAAGCAACTCTCTATTTATAGTATAAAATAAGCCTTCTCCTAATTAGAATAAGATCAACATAAATCTCCTTTATCCTTATCTAATAGAATATTTTCTTTTATCTAAATCTATATTTAAATAAATGGTTAATTTCTCTAAGCTGCCTTATAGTTTTGCCGAATCTCAAAATACTCCCCAATATTTTAAAAATAGCAAGAAACTACCCTATTTGACGGTCAAATCGTTAACCCCGTTAAGGAGATGGTCGCGTGAGCCATTCATCACGCTCAGTCTGCTCGAATAACCCCAAAATACCCTTTTGGAAAATTCTACTCCGTGTATCCTTTCTCTTTCCTTCCCCGAACCCTTTAGGTTACTCGAATCTTTGATCCAGGCTTCATGTCCATGGGCTCAAGCTCAGAAAAAGTTTTGATTTGCAAATGTGGCCTGCCTTGTTATGAATTGTTGTCTTGGCACAATAGCATTACTTCATCTGCATACTTCAATACTGTAAGACATTGCTCAACTAAGCAGAATTCACATACAACAAAATTCAGCTGATTCATAACAAATACTGATACAAAAGGGTAACACAATTTTCATAAGTTAAGAGTACACAACAAGACATGTGCAGAGTACACAACAAGACATGTGCAGAGTTTGCAAACAAAACATTATAACTTAATCAGATTGCATTCATCAAGCATTCCTCACGCTGCTGCTTTGAGAACCCACTTTGAGCATTGCCACATTCTGATCTGCTTTCTCTTCCAATAGTAATCCCATGCCTCATAGGATTGCCCTCTGATGCAAGTTGTGTGACACTACCCATATATTCTCCTCCAGTGATAACATGGAATGCCTCATAGGATTGACCCCAAACAATTTATGACCGTGATACTAAATAATTTTAGAAAATATACATGGCATGAGTATGATCGAAACATTACTTGAAATAAAAACAAATCATAAAGATAATTCTTTTATTTAGCAATGATCCGAACAAGTCATAACCATTGTCATTAAATTATTTATTAAAAATTTATGGGATCCACACTTCCAAATAGTAGAACGCCGATCTCTGAAGAAGATGATCCAAGGATCATTAATCAAAGGAATAGGGCTCTCTAAACTATCTGTTAATTACATCTATGTTAGACAACCCCCTATTAAGATTAAGGCTTTATAGATCGACTTGCATACAACAATTCTTCACTGATAAAAAGAATGTATATAATATTTTACATAGTTTACATGATTTTGCGAAGAAAAGAATGAAGAAGAAAAAATAAACATAAAACAAGGATGGTGAAGGTCTTGGATTTCCAGGCTTGATCGCCTAGAGCCATCAGCTTATAACTTTCACAATCTTCTTTCTGCAAAGTTTTCATTTCTTCTATATTTTTAGCGTTTTGTTCTATCTTCTTGAAGGGTGAGCGATGGCCTTTTTTTTTTTATAGCGGAGAAGATGGTTGATGTGGACAGGTGTCATGCATGCGGTGATTGAGAAGAAAGTTATCATAATAAATTATCAAGTCTGCTTATCATTACTTCCTTCTCATATATTCACTTATCATTGTACGTATCATACATACATCTCATTCCTCTAGACAATATGCATATAAATTGATATGTCATGACATATGACCCATGACATAAACAACAAAATATTGGTCATAGTATATGAACCATGACATGAACAAGTTGATATGTCGTGATATATGAATTATATATGATATGAACAACAAAAATATTAGTTATGGTATATAAGTCATGACATGAACAAGTTCATTTGCCATGACACATGAGGCATGACATAAACAACAAAAATATTAGTCATGGTGTATGAGCCATGACATGAACAGATTGATATGTCGTGATAAATCATGATATGAACCAAAATATTCGTCATAGGATATGAGTCACATTGGTTATGATATGAACCAAAATATTAGTCATGGTGTATGAAACCATGACATGAACAAGTTGATATGCCATAACATGAGCCATGACATGAACAAAAATATTGTCATGATCATATTTGTAAGATGGGCTTTATATGTTAGATATGTCTACATAAAATTGGATATCGAAAGACGATATATATAGAACGTTGAAAGCATCTCAAATTGTTATTATATGCACATATAATATTAATAGTTATTTTATCACATATGAACATTTAATGTGGGTGTAAGCATGGTGTGCATATATCAAGGAAGTATATGTATCTCTCCAATTTAGTATATATTAAGCACGTATAATGCACATAGATATGGAAATTTCGCACAAATTAGTAAAATATAAACTGTGTTAAAATAGCTTATAGTTTCAACTAATTTGGCTTGTTTTGATTAAGATTCGGCCTTTGACTTGAACTATAAAGTTATTCTTCATCGAGTCGCGAATCCAACGAATCCCAAGATTATTAAATTCAGATTTCATTTGCTATTATTTCGGTCTAAAATAAGTTTCTTGCGCATATAATTTTTATTCAGTCCGCATTTATATGAGTAGATAATTTTAATGTGCCCCTCAATTGGGTTTTAAGAGCGTATAACGCGAGACCCAAGTGAGAATAATATTTTTTTATATCATATATAGATATGTAAAATTTTGGTCAACATTATTAGTTGGCATATTAATATATATAGCAATAGAGATTATTTATTGATCCTTATTAAATTATTATTTAAAATATGCTATGTTTGAAATCAGCCAAAATCTAGATGATAACAAACAAAAAATATTTGAGAAAGGATTATTGAGAACCAAAAGGTTAGATATATTAAAGGTTTTAATGCCTTATCTTCTCATAAAGAGCCATGTATAAAGAAATAAATTAGATTTTGCAATCTTTTATATCAACGGAAGGCTTTCTCAAAGATTTCAAAATCATATTTTTTACTCATATCAACATCTTGTTTCTCAAGCTTCTCAAGTTTCTGAACTATTGGCGATTCCAAAGGAATTTCTTCATCAATTTGGTGGGAGAACCCGAAATTAAAATCGATTAGGGATGCCCTCTCCTTTTTGTAACAGATTCATAATTCAAGAAAGAATTATTTATTGTCAAATTCTTTATATAGAGAGAGAGAATAATGGAGCAAAGAGGCCATAGGAGGGAATTTCCTCATATGGCGTCGAAAAAATACACCCTCCATCATGTTTTTCCGACGATCGGAATATATCATCTTTATCGTTATCATCTAAGATGTGGATACGCTAAATTTCATGTGATTCTACAACCTTTTCACCATTGATTTAGCAATGTAAAAAGTTCTATTTTCGGTAAACCGTTAATTTTGAACCCCTAATTCAACGGTGAAAAGGTTGTAGAATCATATGAAATTTGGCGTACCCATATCTTAGATGATAACGATGAAGATGATGGGTGCCTCGATCGTCGGAAAACACGATGGGGATTGTATTTTTTCGACGTCATAGGAGGGAATTCCCTCAACATCTTTCCTCCATTATTCATCATATATATATAAAGAACTTAATCACAAACCTTATATATATATATATATATATATATATGAAGGATTTATTCGTATTTATTTTCATCGAATCTAAAAAAAATTAATAATGATTAGATCAATGATCATCATATAAATTGTTTAGACATTACATGAATTTTTTATAATTGTATGCAACATATCCACTTGACCTAAAATATACCATATATATATATATATATAGATATATATATATAGAGAGAGAGAGAGAGAGAGAGGGTTTTTTTTAAAAGGATATATTTTCCTCATAAAAAACAATCTGTAAAATAGTAACTATGCGTACACGTGTGCATTGCACGTACAATATACACACACAACCTATTTTTATTGGCACGGCTGTGATTAAGTCATTACACAAAATAGAGAAATATAAAGGAATGGTCCAATTTGGCAATACTCGAACAAACCATGACTCATTCTTCCCATACCAAAATTGTTATTTACATTATAAAACTCGGTATGGATGTGATCGAACCATTACTCGAAACAGGAAATCATAAGATGATTCTCTTATTTGACAATGATTCGAACAAGCCATTAACCGTTTACTTGATAGAAATGATGAGTTGGTACACTTCCAAGGTTAAAACGTCAAGTGTCTAAGAAAGGGGTCAAAGACCGACAATCAAATAGTGGAACTATCCATCCCTTATTAATTACATGTAAGAAAGAACACACCCGATTAAGAGAAAAGGCAAAATTAATTAAAACAGCACATGTATGAAATCTTTTCATTAATATAAAACATGATAAATGTACAATGAGAATGTTAAAGTATTGAAAAGAGAAAAAAAATAGGGTCTTAGGTCTTTAGGCGTTGATGCCTAAAGCCCTGACCTTAGGACTAATTTTCCTAAAAGGTTTCTCCTTTCACTCCTTTCACTGTTCCTTTCATTTTTCTCTCCTCTAACCTTCTTTTTAATATTTTTTTCTTTCATCTTTTCCTGTGTCCTCATAATGAAAAGAGAAGGCCTTTATTTATAGGGAAGGGGGTGTTGGTTAGCGGGCATGTGGCATAAAGTGATTAGTAGGGAAGTTATAAGGAGACGATAAGTTATCAAAACAACTTATCATAGCTTCCTCCTACATTTCTCCTTATCAAAATTATATGTATCAATGTACATATGATTTTATGTTTGCTTTATATATTCAAATTTTGTTATTACATTTTTAACATGGTTAAGAATAAAATATATCAAGTTATGATATTAAATGAGTTTATGGGTTTGGTACGCCTTACATCAATATGCATTGTATCAAAATCATAAAATTGTTGTGTAAAGATTCATAGTATGCATTAGGCTGATAACAATCGATCATTTTCGTCATGTTTCATTTAAATTCGGTCTCTGAGTTCAACATAGGAATTGTTCCTTATCGAATTACAAATCCAACGAGCCTAATTACATATGGTTTTGATATAATATAAAAGTGCGGCACAATTAAAACTGATGCAGTCCGAATTAAATGAATTAGACAATTTTGGTGTCTACAATAACTGATTCTTACTTTCAACTTCCCAATGATCTTTGGGCATATAGTGTTTCTCCACTTCATGCTTATTTCTCTTTGCATTTGGAGCCTCTACATAAGATATCTTCTAATCATTTCAAGCATGGTGATGACTGGCTTCTCTCTAGCTTCAAGTAAACACTTGTTCCATGCCTCACACATATTGTTACACAACAAATCACACCTACTTCCTAAGTTGAAGTGGCTTCTAGTCCACATATCATCACCTATTGAGTTCAAATCCTCGCATGCACCTTCATTCATGACTTTGATCTTCAACATTGCAGTATTAAAGTCACTTGCCTCAATAGCAAATGCAGCCTCCGACAACAAATTCTTCAATTTTACCCCTTTGTAATTTTTAACAAAATTTCCATAAATGTCTCACACAAAACCTCATAAATGCAGATGGCACAAGCTCCTTCAAGCTCTCTACCGGACCCTATACATTATTAACAATGAGAAATATACATGTTATGGACAATGTGGAGGACAAAACCTTAAACTGTGAGTAAAAGAAAGATAAAATCCTAAAATTTACCTTCTGTCAATCAGAGATGAAGGCCCAACCCCCTACATTGTTTAACTTGTATTGCTTCCAGTAGATTTGTGATAAACCATGTCCAATTCTGATATGTTGGAATAACCAAATATCAGTTCCTATACAATGAACAAACTAAATATGAAAACAATTACACTATATGCTAAAGAAATTACCTCCTTGGTCTGAATCTCCACAACAGCATAAGCAATAGGGAACATTTGGTTGTTTGGATCCCTACATGAGGCAGCAAGCAATACTCCACTAAAAGAACCCCTCAAATGGCATCCATCCAGACCAATAACTGGTCTACATCCACTTAGTATTCCCTTGATACAAGCTGAAAAGCATATGAAGATCCCTTGAAAGCCAACTGCATCAGTAAACTCCAGCAATTTGCTTGGTCTTGATTATCACTGTTGGATATAGTGCCCTCAAGGCAATTATTATAGTTGCAGGTAGGCGATTATAATAATTGAAGGAGGACCTATATAATTAGAACAGTCTTACTTGACATGATAGTATACTATCTAGTTTGTCTTTATCATTGTGTGGATACGTTTTACTCGATATTACGTGTCGCTAATACACAATGATAAAACCCCTACGATTGTTGCTTGACTATGGACATTATGATGGCGATCATATACGTGGGAACTGGGTAGTCCATAAGCACATCTTTAAATGCCCCTAGTCGAGAGAGTATCGAGACTGAGTATCAATACTCCGGACTAGACTAGTGTATATGTTTTGAGACCCTGACGAGAGGCGGTGGCCGGTCGTCTCACAAGCCATTGGTGTTGAGTCACCTAAGATAGTATACATGTGCCCACTGGAGGTGAGTACACCGGACGGACTCGACGAGAACTTCTAGATGGTATTATACCTATCGTCAGATAGTAGTTCTCAAACGACATGTGTACAGAGTAGTCCTTTGATCTAAGATCGTCATTTGTCTCGTGTGAATTCCCACCGTGCTTAGATTACTATCCTACCACGGCTCAAAAAAGTCGTGCAAACAGGTTTTAGTTGGATACAGTCCCGAGCCACATAGAGACAGTGAGCGATCGTTAGAAATTCGTCTCTCCCAGTATAAGGAGTCGGTGCCGCGCTGTGTTTAGGTTAGCTATCACCATAAGTCTCTGTCCTGAGCGGATGGGATTTACTGATTGAGGATCGGTAGTTTCTCAAGAGGTGATGAGCTCGACACCGGCACGACTTATCGGATTAGGAGTCTGGACTGTACGGAGATTGTCATGGACATGCTCAATAGGGTACGGCTGGACTTGATTGTCGACCTCCCATTTCGGCATATACATGGGTAGCCGTTACATACAGCTAATGTCGCTGACGTGCTTATGATTATAGATTTATCCAGTAATCACTGCCAGCATATTGTCGAGTCTTTAGAGACCCACACAGAGGGTTTTACCTGGTTCAGGTGATAGATGTAGAGACCGTACGTTGGTACGTGCAGGTGTCCGATTAAATATGTATACATGCTACACACTTTAATCGGACGTTACCCCCGACCTGATATGGGATACTTTTAGACGAAGAGTCCGGACTGTACGGAGATTGTCATGGACAGGCTCAGTAGGGTACGGACGGACTTGATTGTCGACCCCCTTTTTGGCATATACCTAGGTAGCCGTTATGTACAGCTAGTGCCCCTGACGTGTTTGTGGTTATGGATTTATCCAGTAATCACTGCGACTATATTTTCGAGTCCTTAGAGTCCCACATAGAGGATTTTATCCGGTTCAGGTGATAGATGTAGAGACCGTACGTTGGTACGTGCAGGTGAATGTGTACATGCTACACAGACTTTAATTGAACGGTTGATAATACTAGCCGGCTTAGAATTAAGTCAGATTATTAAATCAAGTTTTGATTTAATAATTTATATATATATATATATATTGATATATATATATTCTAGTATTATTGTTCACTATTCATTTTCTCTCTTTTAGCTATCCGTATTTTTATACGAATACACGTATATGTAGCGATACATGTACCAGGTGAAGTATTCTGTGTTTATACGGTACACTTCTAGAAGAAAGACACCTCATTATAGGTTTTTCCTTTATGGAAATTAAGTTAATGAGGTGGCATGGTGAGATAGAAAGGAAAACATGTACAGAGGGATGGGCTTCTTTGTTAAATGGTTAAAATGTTACGTCACATTTTAGGAAATGGTTGGAAAATAAAAGGACACCATACACTCTCATTTTCTCTCTTACAAGATGTTAGTTCTCATCTCCTTCCTCTTTCTTGATTGCTCTCTTGCGCTTGGCAAAAGAAAGAAAAATATTAGTGAAAATCCATACGTCACCCTCACTCCATTCCGAGCGAGCTTGAAGCGTCAGTTGGAGTGTGGATTGGTTTCTCTCGGGTGGATCATCTTCGGCATGGGCGGTCGCATCTCAAGCGCGTTCCCGATGGCTATGGGCTTGGAAGGGTCTTTCACGATTGGATGGATACGCTACAAAAGTTGTATGTTCACAATCTTGAATGTTATAGTTGCTGGTTTTAGTGTATGGATGAATCCTTAGGTATTGATGACTTGTGCTTACTTTAAAATTATTAAAATCCATTCCGTAATGACCGCGGCGCGAGCACAAGCCACCGAACATGGTATCAGAGCCAACCATATGCTAAAACTAGATCACATGACGTAACAATTCATCACAGAAACGGTTTTCAAAATCAGCAAGTTGCTGTCCAAAAATTCTGCCACTATGTTTTGATGTTTTCAAGCTTGTACTCGATCCCCGGAGCTCTCATTTTGGAATGGGGACTCCGTATAGGATCGAGGGCGACTCGTAAAGTCTCGGAAAGTCATTTTTCATGACTGTTTCGAAGCAAGTGACCGTTTTTTCAGAGTTGAAAACTGTTTTGCGAACAGTTGGGACAGCCAAGAAAATTAGCGACAAATTTGATGTTTTCGTACTTTTACTCGATCCCCGGAGCTTTAGTTTCGGAATGGGAACTCCATAGGGGATCGTGGGTGACCCGTAGAGTCTCGGGAAGCAAATTTTTCAAAATTATATCAAGAATTGTCGCAGTTTTTTGAAGCTACAAACTGTTTTTTAGTGGCTGTCCAAAATTGCACTAATTGCCATAAATCCGATCCCCGCGGGCTCTCGGTTCGAACAAAGAGTGCGCGAGAGGGATCGGGGGCACATTTCGAGTCGTTCGGATTCTTGGTTTTGGCAAAGTGATTGGTTTTGGGATGGCGGAGTGCACGCAATTTTCATCGGTTGGACAATGTGAGTGTTAGCTTCGCGGGTGATGAATTCTACGGTCATGATTTTCGTTATACTTGCTGTTGTGATATATATGTGTTGTTAAATGTCGTCTAATTGTTATATGTTCGATTGGACAGGGTTGCACACTTGTAGTTACTTGTTGGTGTGATGTATATATCTGTTTATGGTTTGAGTGGATTGTCGTCGTGGATAGCCCCTCGTGCGATATTACGAGTATTGTTTTGAGATTTAATGTATATTCATTCGTTCGGGATGAGCTCCAATATGTGGCCTCCGTTTCCGTATTATGTATATTCTTTTACTGGGGCTCGACTTGGCTGCGGTCAATGTCACCGTTGTATATATTTCATTTCTGTAGTAGGATACCCCGCGACGGAGTGCTCGGACAGCCGGATTCGAGAATGCAGCAGGTGACCATCTCGTGGAGTCGAGACCAGACCACCTCATTCTCGGATTGGTGGGTTGCTCGCTACACTTATGGGGGATGTAGCTCTGACCCAAGAAGTGCACAAGTTACCGGATTCTAGAAAGCGCGTTGGTAACCCACTCATGTTATTGAGGGAGGGGTACCTCGTTTCTCGGTTTGGCGGGCAGTTTGCCGCGCTCGTAGGGGTCTTGGTTAGATGTTGCACAGGATATCCACACGACCGGGAAACGTTGGTTTTCGTTTGTGGCTCAAACGAAACACGGGGCTCCTAGTTGATCCGCTATTCTATATTGTTTGTCGCATGCCTGTAATGATTTTTATCTTCCTGTGATATATATATATATATATATATATATATATATATATATATATATATATATATATATATATATATATATATATATATATATATATAGATGCATTGATATGTTTTGCATCCACGCTAATCATGTCCCTGCCCCACCGTAAGTTAAGTAATCTTACGGTGAAGACCCGAGACCCTGTGGCGAATGCGGATGACATATAAAGTATGCTATTTTGGTTGTTTCTGGTGTGGCTTAGAAACATAAAATGATGGGACGCATTATAAGTTAAAACAAACCTAATTGATGTTGTTAGAACCAATTTTTTTAAAAAAAACTATAGTCATATTCTTTTACTTTGCATCGTAATATTCAGTTAGGAATATCCCGCACCTCATTCGATGAGGAAAGAACCTTGATCTTTTCATGGGGAGTTCACTCTTAAGCAAAAGTTTATATTACTATACCATTCGATTTTCTTTAAAACCACTTGTTTTAAAAGCGGAGCCTAAACCACTCATTTTTCAAAACCACTCGAATTCCTTCAACGATATCAAGTTATTACATTAAAGGTTTTTCGCCAAAAACCAGCCGCAACCCTCCGTCATTTCCTACGAGTATTGCTTAGTATTTGTTCTACGTTTATTGATTTTTAGTCAAGGCGTTGTGTACGGTAGCTAAGTAGTTCTTCTTGTAGCATGTGATGCAAGTGGTAAGGACAGTCGTGTGACTTTGTTGATCTTTAGTCAAGAATCGTGCGGGTGAGTTTAATGCAATCAAGATAATAACGGGTTGAACTTGACTAGGACCTTTTGATTTGTTGATCATTAGTCAAGGTCACTAGGGTCTTAGGGGTAAAAATCATACCGGGGGTTTCAAAAATAAAGGAAACTTACCAAGTATGCACATACCTTCTGGAATGTGATAATTTTTATCGGCATTCCTCAAGATTATCACACAATGATAATTGGATCCCGATTCCCACTGATAAGTAGGTATTAATACTCAGGAGATTTTCCCGACCAATTCTCCTTTTAGGGTTTGAAGAAGAATTCAAGAAAACAATGGGATCCATACTAATTAGATAAAATGATTAACCAATCTATTTTTTTGATAGAGTGCATGCTGATTGTTTCTTTTCTCTCTCTGGCAGCGACTCATGACTTGCCTTAAACTAAAACTCATAAACCAAGTTAACCGAACCTTCTTACATACTTTGGTTTTGAATTGTCATGATTCATGACAAAGTCACTAAAGTCCATGCCGCTCCTACTTCCCCTTTGCTTCCGGAACACTCTTTATCCCTACAGAGATCCATATTTCTTGGAACGACTATCGTATAGTTACATACGAACTCGAGGAGTTGCTTCAGTCCAAAATGGCCACGTGTTCTGAAGAAATTAAATAGGATTATTCGGTTGTCTCTTCCAGTTACCTTCTCTCAAGTTGCGAGAGCTCCTTATATTAGAAGAGTACACCTATTGCACTTATTGGATAGTCTTCTTCCAAACCTTAGGCTGGTGCTGAAAGGTAGGGAAGAAAGAAAACTAATTAGCCTAAAGTATGGTATACAAAAGATAAGTTATTGAGACATATAGAGGGATGAGTGAGGAAAAAGGAAATTGCAGCTAGTGTTATGAATCTGAATAATGGAGGAGGGATTATTAGGAATACCCGGCTATCCCTTCAAAACATTCTTATGTTTCAGTTTCCGTGTAATTGTAATTGAAAACTGTTTTTCCCAATTAATTTCGACTCCAGAATATGTATATACCGGTTTTAGATATCACATCTGCATGACATTGCAGATGTTGAGGAGGAGAATATTAGGAAATGGGTAATTTGATCATCAATGTCGGAATTCGTAGCAATTTGCAATATTGGATTAAATCACATGGTTTTGCCTTACGATAAACATTTGGTTTTGAATAACCGTTGTTTTGCACCAATTTTTAAAATGATATATCCGTATCTTTATTTTTATAAAATGGGATAATTTTATGAAAATTATGTTCTAAACATTTGCCTTTGTCGGTTGAGGATAAGGTAAGGTGCATTGAATAACAGTATAGACGTTCTTAACCAAAAGACAATTATCAATTTACATCATACGGAATTTGAGTTAATATACTCTTGGGACTTATACATGTTAACGTATGTTGTCCAGTATCCTTTAGGACAAAGGGTTGATAATCTTACTTCATTCAGTTTACTAATGAGTTCTCTGTTTTAGACACGCAATCGTTAAAATGTAAGGTCCAAAGATTTTGAGTTCATAGGTATAAAAATAAAGTAGAGAACCATACGTTGGAAATATCAGGATTTTTCGAGGTGATCGAAAATGTAGATACTTATGCTAGGTATTCCATCGTAATAATATTGAGAATGTTGTTTCTCTCACAGATTACTCATCCGTAGATACACTCCTTGATGAATAATGTTGTATTAGCCTTCTTCCATTTAGCTGATATGCATTGGAAACGGCTGCATACCAATTGAATATGCTTTCATCTAAATTAGTGCCTTAAATTCTATATGGATATACAAAGGTAGCATAACTTGAGAATATTAAGATATAGAGTTATCCATTTTCTGTTTAAAAACAGAATCCGGACAAACTCAAGACACGTTTCACTAATGCCTGTTTGTGGGTTATTCCAAGCTTTTAGCAAGAGTTTAACTTCTACCATTTGCAAGAGCAATAGTTGTATTGTTCTTTACTCACCACGCTTTTTATAAAAAGGACTTCTTTTCAAAGAAATTAGTGGGGGTATGGTAGAGCTGAAAGTGATTCCAGAACCACAAACGACTATTGAAAATTTAGTAGAACATAAAAATTCAATTAGACTTGACAAACCTTAGCCACTCCGCGGATATTAGTAGGTGATCTCAGCCACCCGAGATACTTTGGTATGCTTGTAAATGGTGATAGGAAGGTCAGCATCATGGATATGATGGTTCTACTAGTTATCAGCAGGTCATAGAAAGTGGTAACTTTCAGACGACCAGATGCAGGATATGACTTGTCACTGCTGCTATTCGTGACTACGAGATCCGGCATGTGGATGGTCATAGATTCTTTCTAAATAGTAATTTAGAAGTGCACGTGTATATCACTCTGCCAGAGGGTTATCGTAGTCAGCGGGAGCAGCGGAAAGTGTGCAAGTGGCTTTTGTCTATTTATAAACTAAAACAGGCATTGCGGAGACGGGTCATCTGTATTGATATTCAAGGTATTTGACTTCATCAAAACAACAGATGAACCTAGTAAGAAAAGTGTAGGAAGTAGTATCATATAATATATGAATGACATACTCCAAATAGGAAGTGATAATTCTATACTCCAATCGGTCAAACTTTGGTTGTCACGACGTGTTTCTCCATATAGGATATGAACAATATATCAAGGATTCTGGTAACTAGATCTATTTCGCTAGATCTAGATTTGGGAAGTGCCCCAATTTAGGTACTTGGACACCATTCTAAAGTGGTTTAGAATGGATGACTCCTGACGTGCTGGTGAACCCGCAGGTGATGATCACCCCTCTAAAGAGATGTCTTCTACACTAATAATCTTCTACACTAATAAGGAGAGGGACTCACATGAATGACATATCATTTACTTAGGCAATTGAGTCAATCATTCAATGTCATGTACCAGACCAGAAATTGCGTTTGCATTTGCTGTAGCATGCGGATATTAATCCAATCCTGAGGAAACAAAGGGAAGCAATGAAGAACATAAGAGAATGTTCTTGGTATATGGTAATGGCAGCCTCTGCAGGAAGCGGTTACCAGTTCTGGCTTCCAAAGGTGATCTGGATGATAGAGTAGCTGTCAGAGTTATAAGTTTACCCTCTTATTAGGGGCAATATGTTAGAATGGATTATAAGAGGAATACTGAGGTAGACATGGCACGGGATGACTCAACGGAGGATACAGTCCAAGAAGTTTGTTGGATATAGATGTTCAACTTGGTCCCATCAAGTATCCAGACAAATTCTTGAGGTGGGGTATCGCTCATTTCAGGAGATTGTTGGTCTCCGTGAAGTTGAGATATGGAGAGATAAAATTAGAAGCATTATAATGGATCCACTCACTGAGCCTATTTCTCGAACACATAAGTTTCTTAAACGAGCTTTGAAAAACTAATTAGTAGAGAAGTTGGGTATTCGGTAGCACACGACCTATGAGTATGCGATACCGCAATAATTGGCCTTAAGTGCAAATGGAAGATGGTTGAACATAACGCTCTCAAGGCAATTATTGTAATTGAATGTAAGCAATTATAATAATTGAAGGACCTATACAGATAGAACGGTCTTACTTGACATGATAGTATCGAGACTAGGCATCAATACTCCAGAGTAGACTAGTATGTATGTTTCGAGACCCCGACGAGGGGCGGTGGCCGGTCTCACAAGCCATTGATGTTGAGTCACCTAAGATAGTATACATGTGCCCACTGGAGGTGAGTACACCGGACGGACTCGACAAAAACTTCTAGATGGTATTATACATATCGTCAGATGACAGTTCTCAAGCGACATGAGTACAGAGTAGTCATTTGACCTGAGATCGTCATTTGTCTCGTATGAGTTCCCACTGTGCTTAGATTACTATCATACCACGACTTAAAAGAGTCATGCAACAGGCTTTACTTGGGTATAGTTCCGAGCCACATGGAAGCAGTGAGCGATCATCAGGGATTCATCTCTCCCGGTATAGGGACTCGGTGTCGCGCTGTGTTTAGGTTAGCTATCACCATAAGTCTCTAGCCAGAGTGAATGAGATTTACTGATTGAGGATCAATAGTTTCTCGGAAGATGATGAGCTTGACACCGGCACGACTTATAGAATTATTAAGGGTCTGACGTTTACAATCCCCTAGACCCGATATGCGACTCTTTGACGAATAGACCGGACTGTACGGAGATTGTCACGGACATGCTCGGTAGGGTACGGACGGACTTGATTGTTGACCCCCCTTTTCGGTATATACCTGGGTAGTCGTTACGTACAGCTAGTGCCGCTAACGTGCTTGTAGTTATGGATTTATCCCGTAATTACTGCCAGCATATTGTCGAGTGTTTAGAGTCCCACACACAGAGTTTTACCCGGTTCAGGTGATAAATGTAGAGGTCGTACGTTGGTACGTGCAGGTGTCCGATTAAATGTGTACATGCTACATAGACTTTAATCGAACGGTTGATAATACTGGCCGGCTTAAGATTAAGCCGGATTATTAAATCAAGTTTTGACTTAATAATTTATATATATATATATATGTATGTATGTAAATATATTAATACATACATACATATATATATATATTAATTCTAGTATTATTGTTCACTATTCATTCTCTATTTTAGCTATCCGTATATTTATACGGATACACGTATATATAGCGATACATGTACCGGGTGAAGTATTCCATATTTATACGGAATACTTCTAGGAGGACACCTCATTATAGGTTTTTCCTTTATGGAAATTAAGTTAATGGGATGGCTTGGTGAAGTGGAAAGGGACACATGTAGAGAGGGATGAGCTTCTTTTTTAAATGGCTAAAATGTTATGTCACATTTTAGGAAATGGTTAGAAAATAATAAGCCTCACACCCTCATTTGCTCTGATACAACACTAAGCCATTTTCCATGAGATGTTAGCTTTCATCTCCTTTCTCCTCCTTGATTGCTCTCTTAAACTTGGAAAAAGAAAGAAACGGATTAATGAAAAATCCCTACATCACCCTCACTCCATTCAGAACGAGCTTAGAGTGTCGGTTGGAGCTTGGATCGGTTTTCCTCAGACGGATCATTTTCAGCAAGGACGGTCACCTCTCAAGCACGTTCCCAACAGTTATAGGCTTGGAGGGGTCTTCCACGATTGGGTGGACACGCTTCAAAGGTTGTATGTTCGCAACCTTGAATGTTATAGTTTCTAGTTTTAGTGTATGGATGAATTCTTGGGTATTTGTGATTTGTGCTTGCTTTAAAATTATTAAAATCCATTCCTCAATGGCCGCGGCTCTCGCGGCGCGAGCATAAGCCACCCAACAATCACATGGCTCCTAGGATTTCTCTCTAGTAGAATATGTCCATACTCCAATAGTTTTGCTATACTGCTCCATATGCTTTCCTTCTATTCCAAGGCTATTCTTTTAGCCCTATAGCAAGTAGATATGGAGATCTCACTAGTACAAAGATGGCTTACCCTTACGGTTCAGAAAAACCATAGGGGCTACATTAGGTTGCCCCTACGGCGTAGAGGTTACCATCATAGGGGCATTTTACAGAAAAAATAACTTTGGTGGCAAATTTAAGTTGCCCCGATGATACTGGCAGATAAACCCTACTGTGAGAACCGTAGGGGCATTGTCAGGGTCTCTAAAAAAATAAAACAGAAATTTCTATCCAATTCTCGCTCGTCGCCGCTCAAAAAATAACCCTAATCCTCGCTCGTCGATGATCCTCCTCTGCTGCTCGTCGCCCAAGCTCCTCTCAACTCGACCACTGCTGCCTCTCAACCCATCTCGAACCCGGACATTGATCTCCCTCGCTGACCAACGCCCTCACTGACTAACGCCTCGGTTCCTCCTCACTGACCATAGATCTCGAGGAGCTCCAGCGTCGATCCTCCTCATCCAACGCCAAGCCCCTTCGCCGCCGATACCCAGCGCTGAGCCTCACCCTCCAGTGCCGAGCCCCGAGTCCCTTCCACTAGTGAATGATTTTTTTTTGAACAAATTATTTTAAGGTTTTTAAATTAGTTGGTTTTGAATGTTAGGTTTAATTTGTTGGTGATTAAGATAATGAGTTATTTAATTTAATTTCTCAAATATGATGTTCTAGAGATTGGGAGGTATATGGTACGATTGATGTTTGTAAAGAGATGGAAATGATTAATATAATTTACTTTGTTTAATTTAACATATATGTTAGGTAGGGTTGAAGTTTGTAAATGGATGAAGCCTTAGGTGTAGGTGGATTCTTCAATTCTTTAATATTTAAGCAATTCTTGTTAAAGTTGACTACTCTTAAAGTTTATAAATGTGTTAAAGCTTATATATCATTTTTGTGTAAATTTGAATTTTTTTGTTAAGGTTAGGGTTAGAGTATTTTAGTGAAAAAACAATAGGTAAGGGTATTTTGGAGTAATTTAGTAACTGTTGTTTATATTCCCGGCCTTCGTGCCAAATTACCGGCCTTCGTGTGTCACGATCTGAAATATTAGCTCGCGACTAGCACTTAAATAACGCAACGTCTAAAGGTGCAACGTAATTCAAGTAAGCTGAAACCCAGAAATCTAAACATTTTTAAGAAAATAAAGGAGGTTAAGTTTTGAAATAAAGGTATAATGAAATCAAGTTTTCTTAATGCATAGAAAAGGAACATGAAAATGCAAGTGAAATTTGCTAGTTTGAAAACGAGTTCCGTCTTTTAAAAATTTGGGCAGCACCTCCTTTGTATATTTTGATCCAAAACTACAATACATAACAAGAATAATAGCATCCCCAAGCGGGAGCTAGCTCTTCGCCAACCGGCGGATCACAACCACGCAAAGTATAAAAATAAGTATACGACGTCCTACGGTGAAGATCACCACAAAAGAATAAGAAATAAGTAAGACATCAAAACCACAAGTAGCGGAAAACCCCTCACTCTAAGTCTCGCAACCACAAGTCTCACTAAGTCTCATTACTTATACAATTACTAAATTTGATTGATGGAGTTGACTAGATACAATATGAAATATAATACAAGAGTGGGTACGATACAAATGTCCCACGTACCAAAGCAAAACACCCGAATACAACTGTGTGCCAGCGAAGCCGCTGCTGATCCGTGCGGTCAACCTGCAAGAACTGTGGCACAACGGGGGTGAGTTGCCAACTCGTGAGTAGAAAAACATCTACAAATAGAAATCGAATAAACAACGAATCCTAGGTCAACTATATCATAATGGCAATACTATGATATCTAGGGTGACCGGATCATCATATGTGCCAATAATGTAATTAATACCTATATGTATGCGGATATAATCCAACAATATAATCAATGTACGTATGCATGTGGATCTCGTCCAACCATATAATCAATGTTTATATGCACGTAAATATCATAAAAGAGTGTGCATGAAAGTATGAGGATATAAATCAACGGTGTCCCTCGCGACACATCAAAATCATGGGACCTGGGTGTCCAATATCGACACCCGAAAACATCATGAAACCCGTGTCCAGCATCGACACGAAAATCCTCATATCTCGGGCTCAGTCAATCCGGATCGGCCCACGGGCTCCGTCAGTCCGGATTGGCCCATATCATCTCTCGACTCCGATCGGTATCCTCCAGATATTCGCCGAGCCCAAATACTATCACCGGTAGGTAGTAGTCGCTCTGCCAGGCTCACCGTGTTAGTGTTTATGCCCTAGAAGGCCATTACTGTATCATACTAGCTTGTATATTACTTAATGGAAGCTTGGGATATTCACATGTATATAACAGTCTTGCTAAACATGGTAGTATGCTACTTGGTTTTTCTATCTTAATATGTGAGTGTACGTATTGATAGAGCTCTTAGGATCTTGCTTGTCTACCAGCGTTGTGATGGCAGTCACACTAGTGGGGGCTGGGTAGTCTACAAGCACATCCTTATTCAGGTCCCTGGTCGTTGGATTATCGAGACAGAGCATCGATACTCCGGAGTAGACTGGTGTGTACGCTTCTCATCCCAGTTGGGAAGATGGTCTGTCCCACAGCCGTCAGTACGTCGTACTGGAGATAGTATACAGGTGCTCGTTAGGTTACGGGTACACCGGACAGGACTCACAGGGAACTGTTGGTTGGTTTGATACCAGTCGTCAGTGAACAGTTCCCAGGTGACATGAGTACAGCGTAGTCCGCAGACTTGACACTGCTACTTCGCCTCGAGTGTGTCCCACTGTTCTTAGATTGCTACCCTACCACGGCTCAAAGGAGTCGTGCAAACAGGTAGCAGTTGGGTGCAGTCCCGAGCACTTGGAGGCAGTGGCGGTTAGACAGGATTCGTCCCTCCCGGTATTGGGAGTAGATATCGTGCTGTGTCAGAGAGCCATTACGCAAAGTCCCTGGCCAGGGCAAGCGAGATTTGCTGGTAGGTTCCAGTAGTTTCTCAGGGTGTAATGGGCTTCCCTCCGACACGACTTATATCGCTATTAGGGGACTGATGCTTGCCGCCCCCCTAGGCCCGATATGCGATAGTCTTGGACGAACGGACCGGACTGTATGGAGATTGTCACATCAGACTCAGTAGGAGTTCGGATGGGTTTTCTCATCGGCCTTCTTATCGACAACTACCTGGGGACCGTTACGTACAGCTAGTGCCGCTTGCGGTCTGTGGTTAAACCCACTGCCAGCGTAGTAGTCGAGTCTCTAGAGTCCCACACAGAGAGTTTCCTACTCCAGGCGAAACGATATAGAGGTTGCATGGTTTTGCGACAAAGGGTTCGGACGCATACGTGCGTTTACGCACGTACGACTTTCGGACAGTTTTTACCAGTCGGCTTTGGTTTAAGCCAGTTACTGGTATCCGGTTATTGGATTTTTACAGTCTAAAGTTTTTCCGTATTTTTACGGATTGGAGGGGCGTTCTCGTAATTGTACGAGAAGCTTCTAGAAGATGTGACTAAGGAGGTTACTTTGGATGAGATTGTGAGTCATGGTGGTGATTCATTCATTTCATTAATGCACATTTATTGCTTAATGACTCATGCTAATGAATCACCACTAGATATTTTATGAAGCATGATTTATCATCACTCTTTATTCTTTTCTCATTATTAGAAAATGCTTCATAATATATTATGATACACTCTCTCTCATCTCATTATCTTATCTCATATTCTCTCTCCTCAAGCTCTCATCTTCAAGATACTAATCCTTAATCCTCATGTGTTGAGATCAAAGGTTTAGTTAGACTTAAGCATCCATTACCTTCACTCTATATCATCCTTTCACTTTTGATTAGCAATCAAAGTTGATTAGTTACCTCAAGTTAGAGGTGTAGCTTGGTGTCTTGCTCTCGGGTGGATCGTCTACTACCTAGAGAAGGTCGAGGAGAACAAAGGAGGACACAAAGACGAAGGACCGGTTTCTTTAGGTATAATCCCTTAAGCATAGTAGTTTAGAATAACTATTTGTTTGGTTAGTTATCGTTTAGCTTCGATTCAAGCGGTTAGTCGATGTTCGTTCTTTAAACTTGATCGTTTTTTAAATTTCCGCCTCCCCACAAGTACTGGGGTGTACTACATCGACTTACAGTGGTATCAGAGCCTCGCTAAACAATAAATAACTTAATTGCAAATTTGTACGAATTTCGAACGGAAAAACGAAGCCGGAAAACCCTAAATCTGTTCAGTTTCTGTCGAACTTAAAATGAAGTCCAAAAATTTTTCAGGTGTGCTCAGAAAGCTAGAAAGGAGTCCAGGAGAACACCCAAGAAATTCGAGCCCATGAATCGGCAACTCGGCCGCGGAAGCGCGGCGGATCGGTGGGATCCGCCGCCCTTCCGCGGCGCTTTAGCCGAGTCATGGACTCATCTTTCTTGTGTGGGTCCCCTGTGATATTTGGGGTTTTCTGGAATATTTAATATTTGCTCAGGTTACTGTTTAACAGAGCAGATTTTGGAGCAATATTGATGTTGTTTAATCGATCCAAATTGTACAGTATTTGCATATTGGATTATATCTGTGATTGTTTAATGTGTTCGTAAACCTCCCCTAACTGCTAGTATGTCGGTTGGCAGGGGGTTGCACATTTCTGAAATGGTTATATCTGTTTGTGCATATAAACTGTATTGGACTGTTGTGGTGTATAGCCGGGGTTTGCAATGGGTTATTGTTTAATTCATTTGTTGTAAATGTAATTTGTTGTAATATTATTTTCGCGGGGCACTTCCAGGTTGCGGTTGTAGCCACCGTTGTATTATTTCATTTTACTGTTTTTGCTCCTAGGACTGACCCAAGGTGGGGTACACAGACTGCCGGGTGGGTAGTTTGCCGTACCCGTAGGGGTCGAGGGTGGGGTAACGGCTATTCATCACAACTGTGTAATCTGTCTTTTCTTGCAGGCTCAAAAGAAATACAGATTGCTAGCAAATCCAATATTGTTTATCTGTGTTCTGGAATGTATATCATTGCGTCAGACGAATGTAAAATATCTATATTTATGATAGCTATTTAGACGTCACTTATGTTTTACACCCGCGCTAGCCCAGCCCCCGCTCTGTCGTTAGTTAAGTAACCTAACGGGTGATGACGGGACCCCGTGGCGAATGCGGATGGCATAAGAGGACGTTGTATTTTCGTTGTTTTCTGCAATGATAGGTTAATGATGGGACGCATTATCTATAATGCAAAGAAAATAAACCAAAGTTTAAATCGTTGGAACAATTTAAAAGAAACCACTCGGTTATTTTTAAAACAGATATTTTTAAATGCGGAGATTTAACCACTCCTTTTAAAAAGCTATCAGGTTCCTTCGGTTATATCAAGTTCACTACGTTCACGGTTTCGCCAAAACCAGTCGTAGCCCTCCGTCATTTCTTATGAATGGTCAGTAGTATTCAAGCTATGTTTGTTTGGCCCTTAGTCAAGACATAGTGATTGGTAGCTGCTGGGGTATTCATTTGTTGCATAGATAGATGAGTTGGTTTGGGACAGTCGTATTACTTTGTTGGCCCTTAGTCAAGAGTATACGGATGGGTTCAAATCAACAGGATAATGATGGGCAGAACTTGACATGTGACTTATGATTTGTTGGCCCTTAGTCAAGATCATAAGAGCATGGGGCAAAAATCAATATCGGGAATTTCTAAAGAAACTGAAATTTGCAAAGAGATGCATACCATTTGGAGTTTGATGAATGTTGGTAGGATTCCTTCAACATTATCATACGATGATATTTGGATCCCGATCCTACTGTGAGTATATGATACTTATCAGGATATTCGTCACTTAACGATCAATGCTATAAACCTAGTAGGTGTCCAGAAAAGTGTCAGTGGGGTTACGCCCCCAGAGAAAAGAGGTTATTTAATTAAGGAACTTCGCGAAAGCGTTGGAAAACCTCCCTCGAAGTATCGACACCGGCCTGGCTGAACGGTTAAGCAAGTATTGTACGGTGAGAATAGTCTTGGCTAATTCTTCTTTTATGGTTTGAGGAAGGATTCGAAAAACAGTGGGAGCCATCCAGTTTAGATAAATTAAAAACCACTCTAAACTTGCAAGAGCATCATGCTAAAGAGTTTTCTTCTCTCTCTCCTAATTGCAGCGACCCTGAAAATGACTGGACTTAAGTTACTTTTAGAGAAAAATATACTGACGGGGCCAAACTATAAAGATTGGCTGCGGAATGTCAAAATGGCTTTGACCTATGACAAACTGGGGTACGTCCTCACCGCTACGGCACCTGCTGTCCCTGGTCCCAAATCCAGCAATGCGGATAAGGAAATCCGCAAAACCTGGGATTTAGATTGCGCGAGAGCCAAGTGCATCGTGCTTGCCTCGATGAACAATGAACATCAGAGGAGGCACGAGGATATGGACCTTGATGGCATATTTCTCCATACAAAGGAACTTTATGGAGAGCAATCTCGTATAGCAAGATACGAGACCTCAAAGAACTTGTTTCGAGCGAGGTTGGCTGCCGGGTCATCGGTAGGTGAACATGTCCTACAGATGATCAGCTATATTGAAGAGCTCGCAGACCTTGGGATGACTTTGGATAATGAGCTCTATACAGACCTTATTCTCCAGTCCCTTCCTCACACCTACGCCCAGTTTATCCTGAACTTCAACCTTCAAAGAAAAGAAGTTGAACTTCCGGAACTCCTGAACATGTTAAGGAGTGCAGAAGGCACCTTGAAGACATCAAGGGAAACACCCGCTATGTTTGTTGGCGGTTCATCTTCTTCCGGGTCCAAGGCTAGGGCCAAAGGAAGGAAGAAGAAGGCCGCACCCAGACCTAGAGGAGGTGTTAGTAAGGTGGGAGGGAAGGGAAAGAAAAAGAAAGCAGTACCGATAGTTGGTCAGGATGAGTGCTTCCATTGTCACAGGAAAGGGCACTGGAAGAAGGATTGCAAGGCGTGGAACGCCAAGAACCAGGAACCGAAGCAAGCTGTGGCTTCGACTTCAGGTGTGTTTGTAATTGAGAATTGTCTGTCGATCAACTCTACTTCCTAGGTATTGGATAACGGATCAGGATCTCATATTTGCAATTCATTGCAGGCACTGAGAAACCGTAGAGTGCTGAAGGAAGGTGATATGATCCTCAGGGTTGCTAACGGAGCTAGCGTGGGAGCTGCGTCCGTCGGGGATTATCACCTAGGATTGACGAGTGGACAC
Source organism: Agapanthus africanus (assembly GCA_030015575.1). NCBI lineage: Eukaryota > Viridiplantae > Streptophyta > Magnoliopsida > Asparagales > Amaryllidaceae > Agapanthus > Agapanthus africanus. The sequence continues at coordinate 456,840,053 of JASDDO010000012.1, read as the reverse complement.
ATTTTGGTTTTACATAACTGTTATTTTGTACCCAGCTTAACGTGTAATATCATATCAGTTTCCTTGTTATCAAATAAAGGTTATGATTTCACGTTTGTAAGAGATGTTGTCAACATCCACCTTAATCATGGTTTGATTGGGTCTGGTACATTAAATAACGGCATATATGTTTTAAACCAACTCCAAATTTTCAATGTCCAGAACACACTAAAAAGAAAGTCTCCAGATTTGAATAAAGCTTTCTTATGGCATTGTAGACTGGGTCACATCAATGAGAGAAGGTTGACTAAGTTGCATAGAGAAGGATATTTGGACACGTTCGAATATCAAACTTATGACACTTGTCAATCTTGTCTCAAAGGAAAGATGACAAAGACTCCATTTACTGGACAAGGAGTAAGAGCGAGCAAGCTCTTAGGACTCATACACGGTGATGTATGTGGTCCAATGTCTACACATGCGAGAGGTGGTTATTCCTACTTCATTACTTTTACAGATGATTTCTCTAGGTATGGATATGTTTTCTTAATGAAACATAAATCAGAGACCTTTGAGAAATTCCTGGAATACAAGAGTGAAGCGGAAAACCAAACAGGCAAAAGTATTAAGACACTGAGATCTGATCGAGGTGGAGAATACTTAAGTGCCGAGTTCCTAGGTTACCTAAAAGAGAAAGGAATTCTCTCTCAACTTACTCCTCCATACACTCCACAGCACAACGGTGTATCGGAGAGACGGAATCGAACCCTATTGGATATGGTACGATCCATGATGAGTAATGCTGAGTTACCGCGATCTTTCTGGGGATATGCGCTAGAATCAGCGGCATATCTTTTGAACCAGGTTCCAACCAAGACTGTGCCTACCACACCATATCAGATGTGGAGTGGGAAGAAACCCTGTCTAAAACATTTTAGGACATGGGGGTGTCCAGCTTTTGTAAAAAAGCAGCATGTGGACAAGCTCGAGGCACGTTCAGTACAGTGTAAGCTTGTGGGATATCCAAAGAACTCCAAGGGATATTATTTCTATTACACAGAGGAACAAAAGGTATTTGTTTCTCGTCATGCCACCTTCTTAGAAACTGAATTTTTAGAAAATCAGAAGAGTGGGAGCGAAATAGAACTGGAAGAAATTCCAGAACCACAAGCTGCTACTGAAAGTTTGGTAGAACCAGAGGTTCAAGAAGAACAGAACATTCCCGCACCCCTCCGCAGGAGTAGTAGGCCGTCTCATCCGCCTGAGAGATACTACGGTTTTCTCATTGACGGGGATAGAGAGGATTGCATCATAGATGATGATGAACCTACTGACTTCCAGCAGGCCATCCAGAGCGGCGACTCGGTACGATGGCTAGATGCAATGCAGACCGAAATGGAGTCCATGTACACCAACAAAGTATGGACTTTGGACTTTGCTCCAGATGGGGTAAAACCCATAGGATGCAAATGGATCTTCAAGAAAAAGATTGGTGTAGATGGACAGGTGGAAACCTATAAGGCTAGACTTGTTGCAAAGGGTTTTCGTCAAAGACCTGGTTTGGACTATGACGAAACTTTTTCTCCAGTGGCTATGCTCAAATCCATTCGGGTCCTTCTTGCTATTGCTGCCTTCCATGATTATGAAATCTGGCAGATGGACGTAAAGACGGCTTTTCTGAATGGAAATTTAGAAGAGAGCGTCTATATGGATCAGCCAGAGGGTTTCAATCAGAGTGGGAGCAGCGGGAAAGTATGCAAGCTGCTTAAGTCCATTTACGGACTAAAGCAGGCATCGCGGAGTTGGAACATCTGTTTTGATGAGACAGTCAAAGAATATGACTTTATCAAAAATCCAGATGAACCGTGCATATATAGTAAAGTTGTGGCCAGAAGTGTCGTATTCCTCGTCTTGTACGTGGATGACATTCTATTGATAGGAAATGACATTCCTATGCTACAATCTGTCAAAGGATTCTTATCACACAGGTTCTCCATGAAAGACCTGGGTGATGCCTCTTACATTCTGGGGATCCGGATCTATCGTGATAGATCCAAGAGGATGTTGGGACTTTCGCAGTCCAGGTATATCGACACTGTACTGAAAAGATTCAGTATGGAAGATTCTAAGCGCGGTAATCTACCGGCTTGTCACGGAATCACCCTCTCCAAAGAGATGTCTCCCAAGACTGATTTGGAAAGGGAACGCATGTCTATTATACCCTACGCTTCTGCGGTAGGCTCTATAATGTATGCGATGTTGTGTACCAGACCAGATGTAGCTTACGCACTGAGCGTGGTAAGCCGGTATCAGTCAGACCCAGGGGAGAAGCACTGGATAGCAGTAAAGAACATTCTCAAGTACCTGAGGAGGACTAAGGAGATGTTCTTGGTTTACGGCGGAAAAGACCTCAGGTTGGAGGCCTTTGCTGATTCCGGCTTCCAGAGTGATAAGGACGATTCCAAGTCCATGTCGGGTTATGTCTTTACCCTCAATGGAGGGGCGGTGTGCTGGAAGAGCTCCAAGCAGGACACCGTTGCTGACTCGACGATGGAAGCGGAGTATATAGCTGCTTGCGATGCCGCAAAAGAAGCAGTCTGGATGAAGAAGTTCCTAACAGAACTTCAGGTGGTTCCTACCATAGTTGATCCAATACCTCTGTATTGCGACAACAACGGAGCTATAGCTTTAGCGAAGGAACCAAGGTCCCATCAGAAGTCCAGACACATCTTGAGGCGGTATCACCTGATCAGGGAGATCATTGATCGTCCGGAGATCGAGGTTCGGAGAGTTGCTTCTGAAGAGAACATTGCTCATCCATTCACGAAGGCCCTTCCTCAGATTCAGTTCGAGAGGCTGCTCGAGATCATTGGTCTACGATATGCCAGTACATGGCCCTAGTGCAAGTGGGAGATTGTTAGTGTTTATGCCCTAGAAGGCCATTACTGTATCATACTAGCTTGTATATTACTTAATGGAAGCTTGGGATATTCACATGTATATAACAGTCTTGCTAAACATGGTAGTATGATACTTGGTTTTTCTATCTTAATATGTGAGTGTACGTATTGATAGAGCTCTTAGGATCTTGCTTGTCTACCAGCGTTGTGATGGCAGTCACACTAGTGGGGGCTGGGTAGTCTACAAGCACATCCTTATTCAGGTCCCTGGTCGTTGGATTATCGAGACAGAGCATCGATACTCCGGAGTAGACTGGTGTGTACGCTTCTCATCCCAGTTGGGGAGATGGTCTGTCCCACAGCCGTCAGTACGTCGTACTGGAGATAGTATACAGATGCTCGTTAGGTTACGGGTACACCGGACAGGACTCACAGGGAACTGTTGGTTGGTTTGATACCAGTCGTCAGTGAACAGTTCCCAGGTGACATGAGTACAGCGTAGTCCGCAGACTTGACACTGCTACTTCGCCTCGAGTGTGTCCCACTGTTCTTAGATTGCTACCCTACCACGGCTCAAAGGAGTCGTGCAAACAGGTAGCAGTTGGGTACAGTCCCGAGCACTTGGAGGCAGTGGCGGTTAGACAGGATTCGTCCCTCCCGGTATTGGGAGTAGATATCGTGCTGTGTCAGAGAGCCATTACGCAAAGTCCCTGGCCAGGGCAAGCGAGATTTGCTGGTAGGTTCCAGTAGTTTCTCAGGGTGTAATGGGCTTCCCTCCGACACGACTTATACCGCTATTAGGGGACTGACGCTTCCCGCCCCCCTAGGCCCGATATGCGATAGTCTTGGACGAACGGACCGGACTGTATGGAGATTGTCACATCAGACTCAGTAGGAGTTCGGATGGGTTTTCTCATCGGCCTTCTTATCGACAACTACCTGGGGACCGTTACGTACAGCTAGTGCCGCTTGCGGTCTGTGGTTAAACCCACTGCCAGCGTAGTAGTCGAGTCTCTAGAGTCCCACACAGAGAGTTTCCTACTCCAGGCGAAACGATATAGAGGTTGCATGGTTTTGCGACAAAGGGTTCGGACGCATACGTGCGTTTACGCACGTACGACTTTCGGACAGTTTTTACCAGTCGGCTTTGGTTTAAGCCAGTTACTGGTATCCGGTTATTGGATTTTTACAGTCTAAAGTTTTTCCGTATTTTTACGGATTGGAGGGGCGTTCTCGTAATTGTACGAGAAGCTTCTAGAAGATGTGACTAAGGAGGTTACTTTGGATGAGATTGTGAGTCATGGTGGTGATTCATTCATTTCATTAATGCACATTTATTGCTTAATGACTCATGCTAATGAATCACCACTAGATATTTTATGAAGCATGATTTATCATCACTCTTTATTCTTTTCTCATTATTAGAAAATGCTTCATAATATATTATGATACACTCTCTCTCATCTCATTATCTTATCTCATATTCTCTCTCCTCAAGCTCTCATCTTCAAGATACTAATCCTTAATCCTCATGTGTTGAGATCAAAGGTTTAGTTAGACTTAAGCATCCATTACCTTCACTCTATATCATCCTTTCACCTTTGATTAGCAATCAAAGTTGATTAGTTACCTCAAGTTAGAGGTGTAGCTTGGTGTCTTGCTCTCGGGTGGATCGTCTACTACCTAGAGAAGGTCGAGGAGAACAAAGGAGGACACAAAGACGAAGGACCGGTTTCTTTAGGTATAATCCCTTAAGCATAGTAGTTTAGAATAACTATTTGTTTGGTTAGTTATCGTTTAGCTTCGATTCAAGCGGTTAGTCGATGTTCGTTCTTTAAACTTGATCGTTTTTGAAATTTCCGCCTCCCCACAAGTACTGGGGTGTACTACATCGACTTACACACCGTCTACAGCACAGCAATCCGTTCTCGCCCTGGGGTACCATACCGGGTCCATCATGTACCCGCAATCGGCCTCATCCAGCTCCTCGAATCGTGTTTCACATGTCATACGTCTCAGAACTTAGAAAACGCATGGTGGACGCACTGAAATATCATATCAAGAGAAACCAGGTTTTTAAAACAATACATGCTTTCTTTTGAAATAGCCACGATTCCCAAATCCAGAAATCTTATGAAAACAACATATCTCAATGCGTGAAATCATAAAGCATGATGTATGCGATATATAACAGAAATGTAAGCATATCCGTATATCATGCAACATAAAACAGTAATATGAACATATTGAAGGAAAACCACTCCTTTAAATGAATCCCGTTTTAAAAATATATCATGCGGTTCCCAAATCTAAAATCAAGACAACATCGTCTATGTATGTGCGAATATGTATGTACGCAAGTATAGGTGTACAAGTGGGTATATACGCAAGTATGAGTATACAATATGTATATGCCCCAATATGGATGTAGCAATCCTACTGTATAGTGACATGGCAATTATCGATGATGAAGTGTGTGAGCCGGCAATTCTGTGTAAGTGTAACATACGCATCATTGATAATGGTGCAGGTGTACTAGCACAAGTATAAGTAATGCAATGCGAATAACATGAATGCAGCATAAGATAAATCATATACGAATGTTGATGGGTATGCGTATCTAACATGACCGAGTCGGTGAATCTATCAATCGGCATCTAGCCACACAATATCACGTACGATATAATCCATCGTACGTCATCCTCTAGTCAAGGGTATGGATCAAACCTCAAGTCAAACTCATCACGTATGGAAAATCATCGCACGGCGGCATTAAGCTATCAGGGATTCTATCAACCTTTGCGATAATGAGGGGTACGGACCTAACGTCTCGTACGACATATCACACATGATTCACGACATTCTATATATATCTATATACCTATGTCCCAGGTCACATCCACAACAATCTCGTATCAGGGGACCGGCAAGGTATCAATCATCTAAATCGACTCGCATCCGTATACCAACATATCATCATATCATATGTCAAATCGTATTCTCTTTTCATCATAATTATATCTCACATAAAGTCAAGTTTACATATACATTCTACCTTTACTATAAGCATAAGTATCTAATCTAGCATACACACCCAAACCATACAATCAGTTTTTAAAAGGCGCGAATCGTAGTTTTGAAAGTAGGGGTTACGGTGTTTTTAAGGAAAATATATCGTTTGAAAATCCGTAACGTCCCTCAAGATATCTGTTTAAAATATGCATACGATTCTTCGGTTTGGAAATAGGTATCGTTCGGATGACACAATTCCGTCGGCTATCTAGTCCTATAGTACCCTAAACAGCAATATCGTCGAACGTCATCCTCAAATCCCGACATCACATATTAGTCGTATCAAAACACTTCTAACTATCCTTTAATTTCTAATATGTTTTCACTAACAATCCTTTAACTCTAACCCTAGTTTCCTAATCTAGGTTTTCTTAACCATATGCTACAAATCGGTTTCCACCAAAACTCTGCCGGGGTGCTATACGCCATCCACTCGACTTCCCCCTTAAATATAGATCTACTCACCTTGCTCTTGCTTGCCGATGTCGATGTCGCCATCCTCTTCTTCATCTTCTCAAAATCCTCGTGGGATACCTACATATCATAACACATCGCAATTGCGTATTAAAATCAAGTCGGAAACCAAAATGGCACACGTTTCGCTCATAGGTCAAAACCTATAGCCTCGCATGCAAAACACGATCAGTAACCTTAGTCGTGGACATTCAGATGCCACACGACAGAAACACAATATCAAATACCAAGTCCAAATTCATTAAAAGCCGCAAACGAATTCAGAAATATTGAAAATTAGCTCCAGATTTTACCCTAGGCCAAACTAGCCAATTTTGCATACAGTGGGGTCTAATTTACTGCTAAAGGAGCCAAGGATCAAACCTGAAGGGGTTCTGCCCCAGCCAGGCCGCAAATTGCGTCCATGAAGAATAAAATTGCGGCCAAGTCAAGTGGGTTTGGGCTCGGGTCTCTATGGTAGCTTCCTGGATGCCTGCATGTGTCACCATGTTCGCTAAATAATTTTCTAGGCCCCCGAGTGTTAGCAGATTCCAAAATACCCTCCCAATTCACACAATTATCCGATGTCAGGGTTTCTAAGTTCGTATTCTGGGGGTTAAGTCTCAGGTTTTGGTCAGTATACGATTCCTACAGGGGTTATAAGGTCTCTACTAATCTCAGTTACACATCACCACTCAAAATTCCCTCAAACCCTAACTTGGAATTTTCTAACCTCACTAAACATCACAATATCACTTCTAAACTTGTATGGATGCTAAGGTGAATGAAATACAATACAAATGATGCATAAATTAACTCATTTGGGCAACCCAAGAAAAACCCTAGTTTGCCAATGTTGTCAAAATCTCATTTTTCTTGGTCCAATGTGTAGAGGAGAAGGAGGTGATCATTTTTTGTGAAAGGAGTATAGGGTTTTGACAAGGTTTTTGAGATGGATCCTACGGTTAAAGATGGAGGGAAGTGAGGAAGAAGAAGGAGAAGAAAAATAAATGGTGGAGGATAATGTGGCTGCCCCCCCTCTCTCTCCTTTATTCTTACGCACTATCACTAAATTACCCTTTTGCCATTTCTCTTTTCTTTTCTTTTCATTTTTAAAACCAAAGCACAATAATACCCATAAAACAACACAAATGCAATAACATGTAACCAAATGATACATTACATGGTGCACTAGCCATGGAAAACTGTAGAAACACGGATTTGGCTTAATCGCGATTAGCAGTTCACTAATCGGGTTTTTATCCAAACTGCATATAAAATTTTAAAAATGCCAAATCCTTTAAATATATTCTTAAATGAATAAATCATTTTAATTTCCATTTATTTCACAAATATTGGTATATATTTATACCCTTTTTCGAAAACCCCAATTTCGCAAATCGGGCAGTTTTCGGGAAATATATTATTTTAATATTAAATTCCACAAATAATATTTTGTATTTGCTGAAATGTTACAATCTTCCCCCCTTAAATAAATTCGGTCCCCGAATTTAAATTTAAACCCCCAAAATCTAAAACATTTCAATAACCAGCTCAAATCAACGGGGCTCCGAAATCATGGAAAACGCAGAAACAATATAGCGAGTCAAGTGCGTAAGAAAACGAGTACAAAACTCAAAAACCGAACTCCGTCAAGCATCACGCAAATCATCGGAATTGCACGCATATCCTCGGAGTTACAATAGAGATACAGATCTCCAAACCCAACTACTGAAATCCAATATACACTAGTCAAATACTATAATACGTGTATAGTGCGCATACTTGAAAACTCCAAAATCTGAATAAAATACATGCAAAATATTTTCTAAATCGCCGCGTGATACGTAACTCACGGCATAAGTGACGGACACTCATTCGTAAAATAATAACATATGTCCATATATGTTTTGCTAAATATACGTTCCATCGTTTCAAAATACCCCAAAAGGTTTTCCTCTAAAAAAAACGTTTGTCGCTCACGGACACGTAGGAAATAGCGAGAATATAGCTCCTTTTGAAAACCTTTTGGGTAAACTTTTAATGCATGCAAAGTACTCAGGTACTGTCCTCGGATCAGTCCTGTTCGGCTACTATATAATATATATAGTACCTATCATGAAAACAAAGTGCTCAAAAAGTAAGGTTAGCCTCAAAAGGCATATCCAACAATCACGTGCGTCTGGTGCGCATGGAAATCAAATCCAAATACAAATGCTATGATATGCACAAAAGCCTAAACTAAGTGCAACGGGTGTGCACGAAAGCATCTGTCCAGCGCAACGGGTGTGCACGACAATAATATAAAGTGCACCTAGAGTGCACGAAAATCTCAATCCAATGCAACTAACGTGCACGAATAAAATTCCCAAATCGAGTGCATCCGGTGTGCACAAAATCACGATCAATAACTCAAATGCGTAAACAGCAACACCGAGTGTACCAAGGTGTATAAAATCATAAACGTGTGCAACTGTGTGTACAAACACATATCAATGCACTACAAGCACATATAAGCTATACCGAGTGAAAAAATCAAATCGAGTGCGTACCACATGCACAAAATCAAATCAACTGTATGAAATCCACGAAATCATAAACATGTGCAGCCAAGACACAAAACCGATATCAAGTGCAATAAACATGCACAAATCAAAAACCAACACTACGGTGTATAAAAACATATATCAAGTGCAATAACTATGCATAAAATGTAAATACCCAATAGGTGCAGCCATGGTGCACGAAATCAATATCAGAAACTCATCATCAAAACTCAAATCCAAGCGATATAAGAGTGATACTCAGATCACAAACGAAAATCGCAACAAATGACATTAAGGTACACCTCCTACAATGTCGAAGAATAAATCGGTGCGCCAAAAACCGGCAGAACAAGAACATCCGCTTGCCTCCTGCTCACGGTCTAGCGTCCTCGGTCTCTAGGTCCTTATCTTCTCTATGGATTTACCAATCTCGCAATCCATCGGCTCATCGGCCCAGTCAAGTGTGCTAACGGGGACGATTCCGTCCTGGCACTTCTCTTGTCATCTCTCGGTCAATCATCATGATCACTCGTAAAGAAGCACGTCATTGACGTCGGCCTCTGGTCCTATGAATACTCGCGACACAACTGATCCTGGGTGAAAATCTCATTGCAGCAGTGTCCTGGAAGAAATCCTGCTCAAGGTCTCTTCCGATCTCGCCTATGCCGAACTGTACGGATGCTGGTACTCTTACATAATCTGTTCTCGTTTTCTGGACATTTGCGTTCTCAGCACAACATTTTCTCGGGAACTGGACATATCCCAACGCCTCTGTATGCGTATCAGATCTCTGATCTCGACGGGGAGTAACTACAGCTCGCCAGCATCTCGCGCGAACCTCCGGTTCCACTCGTCCGTATCATCGTCCACTTTGACGTCATGTCATGCTATCTGCACACTGCAACTGTTCTCGGCCACGGTCAATCCGAAGTCTCTCACACTGACTTGAAGTCACGAACTCGGTATTTTCATCACTCTGTAGAACATATCTGGCTGAACACGTCCTCGAGAACTCGTCACAACTGTCGGAGGAATACTCAATACTCTTCCGTCCTCGATCAACTCACAACGCATCTGGGTGAGGTCTTCTATCCGAAGCTGGTTAGCTTACCGGTCTCTTATCACATGATATCCGGACGACGTCAAACCTTTCGATCAAGTCATCAAAGTCCCATAATTTTCCAAAATCTCAACACCTGAGCACAGTCTAAAAATATCTGGTACATACCACAGTACCTGTGGACCACCCGTAGAAGGGCAAACCCAAGCCTCGCTGATGGCACCGGTAAACTGCCGCAAACCCTAAGGTTCAAAAGCGGTTCCATGGTCATCATGTCGAGTTAGGGTTTCATTCTTCTAGGGGGTCCACAGAATCACTTGCATGTTCCTCCGAATACTTTAAACTTGGAAAAATAGGTTTCTGACACTCGTTCGAACTTTTTAGCTTCGCCTATACAACATGTGAATACTCTTCGCCCGCATGCTAAACAATGCCTCAATCCTCCAGGAAAGACGATACATCAACGGTCATCTCTGGATCGGTCTACTCCAGATCTGAGTAAGACTCTCCATACTGAAAATCTTCAACTCAACTGGGCCTGCGTCGGCGCATCAATCTGACGAATCACCTTCGTCTCTCAACTCGGGGTAGACTAGCTATCACCTGTCGCATTTCTGCCTGGAAGCTCCGGCGATCTCAGCTCGTAAGCTTTGGAAGCGACATCCTATCAATCTCAGCAACAACTGGGTCATCTGTCTGCACGGTAGGCGACATCACAATCTCTGAGGTATGCTGTAAATCAACAGTCCTCTCGCAACAGGCAGCCTCAATCAATGGCCTGATCATTCAGTGCAAAGCCAAACACTCGCCTCATCCGAGAGGTCATAACATAAATACTAACTCGAGACGTTTCCGTGTCAGCAGAAAACACGATGGTCGGTCCTCGTACCAGACAAGCTCGCTCCGACCGCATCACTAGCAGCAGCTCAATCTTCGCTCAAACCATGCAGACAGGAACCTCAATCGAGTATCGAAGAAAGCAGATCAACGGAATGAGAGGAAACGACAGATCCAGAATGGATACATGATCATAAGAAGGAATAGCATCCATGAGAGTATGATCATGGAAACAAATAGAATCGAGGATCTCAAATGGATGTGTAATCAAGGGTACGAAGAGAATCATAGATCTCAAAATATGTACATCCAAAGGTTTCTTAAGTGGAGTATCGTATCGTAAATATACCGCGGAACATACATACGGTACGTCACTCTACTCAAGCTACCTACTCCATCAATCAGGGTCAGCCTATAAAACGAAAGTTCGGGTCTAATACCCCACTGTTCAAGTCTAAGTTCCGTAAGGTCAAGCCTAGGTTCCGAAATACATACCCGCCCTAGACTCCGCATAGTCAAACATAGACTCGAACCAAGGTTAAACCTATCGCTCTGATACCAACTTTGTCACGACCCGAAATATTGGCTCGTGACCAACACTTAAATCACGCAACGTCTAAAGGCGTAACGTAATTCAAGTAAGCTGAAACCCAGAAATCTAAACCTTTTTAAGAAAATAAAGGAGGTGAAGTTTTGAAATAAAGGTATAATGAAATCAAGTTTTCTTAATGCATAGAAAAGGAACATGAAAATGTAAGTGAAATTTGCTAGTTTGAAAACGAGTTTCGTCTTTTAAAAATTTGGGCAGCACCTCCTTTGTATATTTTGATCCAAAACCACATTACATAACAAGAATAATGGCATCCCCAAGCGGGAGCTAGCTCTTCGCCAACCGGCGGATCACAACCACGCAAAGTATAAAAATAAGTATACGACGCCCTACGGCGAAGATCACCACAAAAGAATAAGAAATAAGCAAGACATCAAAACCACAAGTAGCGGAAAACCTCTCGCTCTAAGTCTCGCAACCACAAGTCTCACTAAGTCTCATTACTTATACAATTACTAAATTTGATTAATGGAGTTGACTAGATACAATATGAAATAAAATACAAGAGTGGGTACGATACAAATGTCCCACCTACCAAAGCAAAATACCCGAATACAACTGTGTGCCAGCGAAGCCGCTGCTGATCCGTGCAGTCAACCAGCAAGAACTGTGGCACAACGGGGGTGAGTTTTCAACTCGTGAGTGGAAAAACATCTACAAGTAGAAATCGAATAAACAACGACTCCTAGGTCAACTATATCATAATGGTAATACCATGATATCTAGGGTGACCGGATCATCATATGTGCCAACAATGCAATCAATACCTATATATATACGGATATAATCCGATAATATAATCAATGTACGTATGCATGTGGATATCGTCCAGCCATATAATCAATGTCTGTATGCACGTAAATATCATAAAAGAGTGTGCATGAAAGTATGCGGATATAAATCAACGGTGTCCCTCGCGACACATCAAAATCATGGAACCTGGGTGTCCAACATCGACACCCGAAAACATCATGAAACCCGTGTCCAGCATCGACACGTAAATCCTTATATCACGGGCTCCGTCAATCCGGATCAGTTCACGGGCTCCGTCAGTCCGGATCAACCCATATCATCTCTCGACTCCGGTCGGTATCCTCCGGATATCCGCCGAGCCCAAATACTATCACCGGTAGGTAGTAGTCCCTTTGCCAGGCTCACCGTCTACTGTACAGCAATCCGTTCTCTCCCCGGGATACCATACCGGGTCCACCATGTACCCGCAATCGGCCTCATCCAGCTTCTCGAATCGGGTTTCACATGTCATACGTCTCAAAACCGAGAAAATGCATAGTGGACGCACTGAAATATCATATCAAGAGAAACCGGGTTTTTAAAACAGTACATGCTTTCTTTGGAAATAGCCGCGGTTCTCAAAACCAGAAATCTCATGAAAACGACATATCTCAATGCGTGAAATCATAAAGCATGATGTATGCGATATATAACAGAAATGTAAGCATATCCATATATCATGCAACATAAAATAGTAATATGCACATATTGAGGGAAAACCACTGCTTTAAATGAATCCCGTTTTAAAAATATTTCATGTGGTTCCCAAATCTTAAAATCAAGACATTATCGTCTATGTATGTGCGAATATGTATGTACGCAAGTATAGGTGTACAAGTGGGTATATACGCAAGTATGAGTATACAATATGTATATGCCCCAATATGGATGTAGCAATCCTACTGTGTAGTGACATGGTAATTATCGATGATGAAGTGTGTGAGCCGGCAATTCTGTGTAAGTGTAACATACACATCATCGATAATGGTGTAGGTGTATTAGCACAAGTATAAGTAATGCAATGCGAATAACATGAATGCAGCATAAGGTAAATCATATGCGAATGCTGACGGGTATACGTATCTAACATGACCGAGTCGGTGAATCTATCAATCGGCATCTAGCCACACAACATCACGTCGGTATAATCCATCGTACGGCATCCTCTAGTCAAGGGTATGTATCAAACCTCAAGTCAAACTCATCACGCTCGGAAAATCATCGAACGACGGCATTAAGCTATCAGGGATTCTATCAACCTTTGCGACAATGAGGGGTACGGACCTAACGTCTCGTACGACATATCACACATGATTCACGACATTCTATATATATCTATATACCTATGTCACAGGTCACATCCATAGCAATCTCGTATCAGGGGACCGGCAAGGTATCAATCATCTAAATCGACTCGCATCCATATACCAACACATCATCATATCATATGTCAAATCGTATTCTCTTTTCATCATAATTATATCTCACATAAAGTCAAGTTTACATATACATTCTACCTTTACTATAAGCATAAGTATCTAATCTAGCATACACACCCGAACAATACAATCAGTTTTTAAAAGGCGCGAATCGTAGTTTTGAAAGTAGGGGTTACGGTGTTTTTAAGGAAAAGATATCGTTTGAAAATCCGTAACGTCCCTCAAGGTATCTGTTTAAAAGATGCATACGATTCTTCGGTTTAGAAATAGGTATGGTTCGGATGACACAATTCCGTCGGCTATCTAGTCCTATAATACCTTAAACGGCAATATCGTCAAACGTCATCTTCAAATCCCGACAATACATATTAGTCGTATCAAAACACTTCTAACTATCCTTTAATTTCTAATATGGTTTCACTAAGAATCATTTAACTCTAACCCTAGTTTCCTAATCTAGGTTTTCTTAACCATATGCTACAAATCGGTTTCCACCAAAACTTTGCGGGGGTGCTATACGCCATCCACCCGACTTCCCCCGTAGATATAGATCTATTCACCTTGCTCTTGCTTGCCAATGTCGATGTCGCCATCCTCTTCTTCATCGTCTCGAAATCCTCGTGGGGTACCTACATATCAGAACACATCGCAATTGCGTATTAAAATCAAGTCGGAAACAAAAAATGTACACGTTTTGCTCATAGGTCAAAACCTATAGACTTGCATGAAAAACATGATTAGTAACCTTAGTCGTGGACGTTCAAACGCCACACGACGGAAACACAATATCAACTACCAAGTCCAAATTCATTAAAAGCCGCAAACGAAATCAGAAATCTTGAAAATTAGCTCCAAATTTTACCCTAGGCCAAACTAGCCAATTTTGCATACAGGAGGGGTCTAATTTACTGCTAAAGGAGCCAAGGACCAAACCTGGAGGGGTTATGCCCCAGCCTGGCTGCAAATTGCGGCCAGGAAGAATAAAATTGTGGCCAAGTCAAGTGGGTTTGGGCTCGGGTCTCTGTGGTAGCTTCCTGGGTGCCTGCATGTGTCACTGTGTTCGCTAAATAATTTTCCAGGTCCCCGAGTGTTAGCAGATTCCAAAATACCCTCCCAATTCACACAATTATCCGATGTCGGGGTTTCTAAGTTTGTATTCTGGGGTTTAAGTCTCAGGTTTTGGTCAGTATACGATCCCTACAGGGGTTATAAGGTCTCTACTAACCTCAATTACACATCACCACTCAAAATTCCCTCAAACCCTAACTTGGAATTTTCTAACCTCACTAAACATCACAATATCACTTCTAAACTTGTATGGATGCTAAGGTGAATGAAATACAATACAAATGTTGCAGAAATTACCTCATTTGGGCAACCCAAGAAAAACCCTAGTTTGCCAATGTTGTCAAAATCTCACTTTTCTTGGTCCAATGTGTAGAGGAGAAGGAGGTGATCATTTTTTTGTGAAAGGGGTATTGGGTTTTGACAAGGATTTTGAGATGGATCCTAGGGTTAAAGATGGAGGGAAGTGAGGAAGAAGAAGAAGAAGAAAAATAAATGGTGGAGGATAATGTGGCTGCCCCCCCTCTCCTTTATTCTCACCCACTCTCACTAAATTACCATTTTGCCATTTCTCTTTTCTTTTCTTTTCTCTTTTAAAACCAAAGCACAATAATACCCATAAAACAACACAAATGCAATAATATGTAACCAAATGAAATATGACATGGTGCACTAGCTATGGAAAACTGTAGAAATACGGATTTGGCTTAATCGCGATTAGCAGTGCACTAATCGGGTTTTTATCCAAACTGCATATAAAATTTTAAAAATGCCAAATCCTTTAAATATATTCTTAAATGAATAAATTATTTTAATTTCCATTTATTTCACAAATATTGGTATATATTTATACCCTTTTTCGAAAACCTCAATTTCGCAAATCGGGCAGTTTTCGGGAAATATATTATTTTAATATTAAATTCCAAAAATAATATTTTGTATTTTCTGAAATGTTACATCGTGCCACGTATCTCATTGTATCCCAATTTGGGAAATTTTATAAATACAGAGGAGGTGTTGTCTAAATGTTCAAAAACGTCTTTTATCTGCACAGACCACACAACACACGCAAAACATACAACATGCACACATACACACTAACAATCCTACACCTAAACGAAATCATAAATTGAAACTCAAATAATTTATTAAACTAAATTACACGCCATAGACCTCATCTATCGGTTAACATACGTTCGGTGTTCGTCGTGACATTCGGTGTTCATCATGACGTAAAACTATACGAAAGTTGTTAAAAATCGGACGGTATCGTTCAGTGCTAACAACCGTCGTGTAGTTTATGTGACAGGAAGATTCAATCATATGATAACCGATAGATTTGTCCAGTGTGGACAAGTTAGGAATGTATAAAGCTAACACATGCATTCACTTGTGTTTTCATTCGTTTCGAGTTATTTCGTCGATACCTTTCTGCTAGTTCTCCATATACAAAATTAGATTAGATATTCATTTTGATATTGTTTCACAATATTGAAATGATTATCTATTCTTTTACAGTATACTCGGAGAACAGCGGGGAGGTGCTACCAAAAGTTTCTGGAAACGGATGAAAACACAAGCAAATAGGTATCTGCTCTATACGTTCTTAATGGGATAGAACCCTTTCCCCCGACAGCCGTTGTAATATCTTAAACCGTGTGATGTTAAGAACTAAAATCTATTCAAATTGCATACTTTATTTGGTTTATTATCAATCAAGAAGGATGAATACATATAACAATATAGTGACATATATAGGGTTTAAATCGCATGAACTCATACTTGTGAGCGATAATCGTATACACACACGCATATGTGCTTTTAGGATCTGTTAACGACATATGTGTTATTAGATCTAACATGGCCCATGAGTACATCAAAATTAAGAACTGGATGTACGTAGATTGGAAACAATGCATGAACCCTGAGTTCGTCGCAGGAGTTGCTGCTTTAATCGAATTTGCACGCAAGCATCATAAGGTCGTATCGGGGAAGATCCTTTGTCCGTGCGACAATTGTGGGAATAAGATGTACCGGAAAATAGGGGAGGTAGATCTTCAAATCGTTAAACATGGTTTTACTAGATTTTATACAACTTGGTTATATCACGGGGAAGAAGAAGGCGGTAATGCGGCGGAAAAATAAAATAACTTCTTTCCAAGAGAGGAAATGGAGGAAATGGTAGAGACAGCTTTCAGTGATAGTAATTCTACTGAAGAAGACCTTCCTTCCGGTCAAGAACGTGCGGATAAGTACGAGAAGTACATGAATGATGCTAGGAGATCAATTTATGAACATGCAAAGTATTCCATACTATCATGGTTCGTCCATCTTTTCGAGATTAAGTATCTAAATAGATAGAGCAACAAGTCATTCACGATACTTCTCAAGTTCCTGAAAGATTCTATACCCCCGGAAAATAATGTGCCTGAGAGCTGGTACGAAGCCCAGAAGATGTCTAATTTAGGTCTGAACCGTGAGAAGATTCATGCATATACTAAAGATTGTGTACTGTGCCGGAAAGAAAATTCAGATTTAAAAGAGTGTCCCTCTTGCGGAGATGACAGGTATAAGCCGAAAGTATCTGATAAGAACCCAAATATACCTTTCAAGATAGCACGATACTTTCCCATAACACAGACTGTTCGGGTGTAAGAAGACAACGGAGGTAATGATTTGACATCACCGTGCTCTTCCAAGCGAAGATAGAAGAATGAGTCATCTAAGAGATTCGCTGGCATGGAAGGATTTCGATAGAGGCACCCAATATTCAGCAGTGATCCTCGCAACATCAGGATCGGACTGGTTTCTGCTCATTCAACTATAAGAGTGATAATCAACACACACATGGCCCGTTATAATGATGGATTATAATCTATTGCCGTGGTTGGTTATAAATTAGTTCTACTTTATGATACCTCTTCTTATTGATGGACCAAAATCACCAGGAAACAATAGCGACGTCTACCTCTGACCTCTGATTAATAAGTTAAAATCCTTATTCATTGATAGTGAGGAAACTTACAATGCAAACACAGATACAACCTTCACGATGCGTGCGGTTTAAATGTGGACAATTGATGACTTTCCATGAAATGCTATCATGTTGGTCCGTACATGGTTATAAAGTATGTCCTTACTGCCAGCAAGATATAACATCGAGAAGGGTGAATTTTATCAACAAGATTTCTTTTTGCGTTCATCAGCGTTTCCTGCTACTAGATCATCTCTACAGGTATGACGGTTTTCACTTTGATGGTTATCAGGAGCTTCGTGGACCTCTAGCCCATTATCCGGAAAGGACGTGATTACACAGTTAAATGGTTACAATACATGACCTTCGGGATAGATCCCAGAAGACTGGACACTCCAGCCAGCTGGAACAAGTTAAGAATTTTCAAAAAACTATCATACTGACCAATAAATTTAGTGCGTCATTGTATGGACGGTATGCACATTGAGAAGGGAGTATCCGAGCACGTACTTAACTTGCTTCTTTATAAAGATGGAAAATCGAAAGACAACCTCAGTATTCGGATGGATCTTCAGGACTGGAAAATTAGAGATGATTTGCATTCTAAACCGATAGCGGGTAAACCAGGCAAGTTTGTACTTCCTAATACCACGTATCATATGTCACAAGCAGAGAAGAAAATGTTCCTGCAAATGTTACATGATTTGAAAGTTCCTACAGCTTTCTCAGAATCATTTAATAAGACGATAAAGATTGTAAAAGGCAAGATCGATAGGCTAAAAAGTCATGATCATGTTATTATGGAGCACCTTCTCCCATTATCCCTCAGGACTTTCCTTCCTGAATTGGTTGGTCCAGTAATCAATGAACTTTGCTGTTTCCTTGAGGAATTATGCGCTAAAAATATCGATGTTGTGGCGATGGAGAAGCTAGTAAATATGATTTCCTTGATATTGTGCAAGCTTGAGCGGATTTTCTCGCCGACGTTCTTTAATATCATTGTACACCTGACGGTTCATCTTGCAACCGAAGCTAAGCTTGCCGGACTGTACAATATCGATGGGTGCATCCCGTCGAAAGGTACCTTGAATTTTTCGGTTGACGCAATCGATATATTTTTGCTATCTTAGATGCTTGTATTTCTTTAGGTACCTCCTGTCTCTAAAAAATTATATACGCAATAGAAATCGACCATATGGTTCTATTATGAAAGGTTATCTCCTAAATGAAATAACCACATTTTGTTCTTGCTATCTGAACGAAGACATTGAGACGAAACAAAACAGGCCTCGTAGAATTCATGACGGATCATATGGTAAAGCAGATTACAAGGAATGGAACCCATATTTATCAACAAGATACATCGGTTTATCCTCCTCAATGGCGTACCTGATCGAGCCCGTCCTATCTATCTACGTATGTCTTAATGAAATTAGTGTAAGTATGTGTAGCATTAATTGTTCTTTATATATATATATATATATATATATATATATATATATATATATATATGAAATAATATAATGCTGACGTCAAAATTTAATATTGGAAACAGAATTCATAAGAATGAAGTACGTGTCGGGCATCCTAATTGGAATGATGATCGATTGGAAAAATCTCATAAAAAAATTTAACACTGGTTTGCACATCATGTAAGATATTCGAATCTTATGTTTTTGCGACTAGTCATAATCTAAACTTATATCATTATGTAATTGTCGCATAATTTGTTTTGTCAGATCCAAGATCCGAACATGTTTGTATCATTAGAGAAAGACTTGAGATGTCTAACTCAGTTTTCTAGTATGGAGGTTACATACTACAGAGGATTCGGTGTCCTTAGATACAAATTTGAAGTTAAGGTCAGAAGAATCTCGAACCACCCAGAATAGTGGGATTGCGACCGTTGACTCGGATGGTGTGATTTATTATGAGTACTTAGATTGCATAGTATCCAATATCCCGGACGAGCAAAACCATTTTATATATTTCAGTATATTTAGTATGATACACGAACCGGAAGTGAAAGGTGAAGAGATAATCTCAGGACTTAGAAAGATAAATATGGATTGACTAGTGTAAACACACGTCGATTTTGCTTTGAGGATGGTCTATTTATATTTCCGCAATAAGCATTTCAAGTATCCTACTCAAAGTGCTTGAAGCATCCGGGATGGAGTGTTGTATGCCGGTGGAAGCCCTGAGACATTTATGATGTCCTAGAATTCGAGGATCACATGGATGACGGTGATGAGAAAGAAAAAGAGAGAAAACTTAGAGTTCTCCAACCGTCTGTCTCCGTAGAAAGGTTATCTTCGGATGAGCGTGAAGTTACGTGGGTTAGGAATGATATTGATGATCAAATCCAAATAGATATTCCTACGATGTCTAATACGTCTATGAAACGAAAAAGGTAGTCATTAATATTATATTATGAGTTCACATTTTCTATGATCCTATACATGTATTGTTATTATTTCTCTTATATACATGTATTTCATGCATATGATTGTACTTCTATCAAGGGGTGATGGGACGTCAACACCAACAAGGGGTAGGGGTAGCGCCAGAGACAGGGATAGAGCGATTATGCCCGGAAAGTTGCGTAAGAAGCATCTCCTACAACAGAGGGTAGTGTTGCATCCACGTCCGGATGACTCTTTCCGTGTGGGCTTTGTCATACCTGCAGGTATATTTATATATTATATATTGCACGCATATTCATTTTAAACGATATATTATAGATATATAAGCATATTCATGGTGAACGATATATTATAAATATACATGCGGAAAGACCAATCCGGCCATGCTGACCCCTATCCTAGAAGCCGTACATGGAAGGCATCACGGTGGCTATGAGAGAGGCCTGGGACTTGTCCAGCAGGGCCCATCTGAGGCACATTTTTGACATTTTTGTCGGATGTCTGTATTATGTTTGCAACATGTATATTTTAGATATCGGTTGCTATATATAAGATTTTGGATATTATAATCATATACAACACCCGATGTCCAAAATATACATGTTGCAAATATAATACGGACATCCTACAAAAACCTCAAAAATATACAATCTCAAATGGGCCCTGCTGGGACCAAGTCTCAGGCCTCTCTCGTAGCCACCGTGATGCCCTCCATGTACGACGTCTAGGATAGGGGTCAGCAAAGCCGGATTGGTTTCTCTGTTTGTATATCTATAATATATTGTTCACCATAAATATGCGTGTATAACTATAATATATCGTTCAAAATGAATATGCATGCGATATATAAAATATAAATACACTTGCATGTAGAAAAGTCCACACAGAAAGTCATCTGGACTCTGTCCAGACGGGATGCAACACCACCCCTTTGCTGTAGGAGTTTCTCCCTACGTAACTCCCCCAGTATAATCGCTCTACCCCTGCCTCTGGCGCTACCCCTGCTGGTACTGATGTCGCCATCACCCCTTGATAGAAGTACAATCATATGCATGCAATACATCTATGTAAGAGAAATAATAACAATATATGTATAGATCATAGAAAATGTAATCTTATAATATAATATTAATGACTACCTTTTCGTTTCATAGATGCATTAGACGTCGTAGGAATATCTACTTGGATTTGATCATCAATATCATTCTTAACCCACGTAACTTCACGCTCATCCGAAGATAACCCTTCTGGAGAACTCTAAGTTTTCTCTCTTCTTTCTCATCACTATCATCCATGTGATCCTCGAATTCTGGGACATCATAAATGTTCTGGGCTTCCATCGGCATACAACACTCCATCCTAGATGTTTCAAGCACTTTGAGTATTATACTTGAAATGCTTATTACGGAAATATAAATGAATCGGCCTCAAAGAAAAATCGACGTGTGTTTACACTAGTCAATCCATATTCATTTTTCTAAGTCCCGAGATTATCTCTCCACCTTTCAGTTCCGGTTCGTGTAACATATCAAATACACTGAAATATATAAAATGGTTTTGCTCATCCGGGATATTGATACCAAGTATGCAATCTAAGTATGCATAATAAATCACACTATCCGATTCAACGGTCGTAATCCCACTATTCTGGGTGATTCGAGATTCTTGTCTTTAACTTCAAATTTGTATCCAAGGACACCGAATCCTTTGTAGTATGCAACTTTCATGCTAGGAAACTGAGATAGACATCACAAGTCTTTCTCTAATGATACAAATATGTTCGGATCTTGGATCTGAAAAAACAAATTATGCAGCAATTACATAATGATATAAGTTTAGATTAAGACTTGTCGCAAAAACAAGAGATTCGAATATTGTACATGATGTGCAAACCTGTCGCAAAAATTATACTGATAATATCTTCCAGCCCGACACGTACTTCATTCTTATGAATTCTGTTCTCAACATTAAATTTTCACGTCAACGTTATACTATTTCATATATATATATATATATATATATATATATATATAACAATTAATGAAAAACAAACTTACACTCTAACTTCATCAAGACATACGCTATTGAGGTGGATAAACTGATGTATCTTGTTGACAGATATGAGTTTCATTCTCTTGTAATCTGTTTTACCGTATAGTCTGTCCTGAATTCTCCGATGCCTATTAAGTTTCGGCTCAATATTTTCGTCCAGATAGTGGGAACAAAATATGATTACTTCATCTAAGAAATAACCTTCCATAATAGAACTCTCTGGTCGATTTCTATTGCATATATAATTTTTTTAGAGTTAGGAGGTACCTAAAGAAACTTCTGTTAAATAAGAAATAAAAGCATATAAGATAGTAAAAATATATCGATTGCGTCAATCGAAAAATTCAAGGTACCATTCGACGGAATACATCCATCGATATTGTACCGGTCCGGCAAGGTTAGCCTCGGTTGCAAAATGAACCGTCAGATGTACCATGATATTGAAGAACGTTGGTGGAAAAATCCGCGCAAGCTTGGACAGTATCAAGGGAATCATATTTTCTAGCTTCTTCATCGCCACAATCTCGATGTTTTTAGCGTACAATTCTCTAAAGAAGAAGCAAAGTTCATTTATTACTAGACCAACAGATTCATGAAGGAAAGTCCTGCGGGATAATGGGATAAGGTGCTCTATAATAACATGGTGATCATGACTTTTCAGCCCATCGATCTTACCTTTCACAATCTTTATCGTCTTATTAAATGATCCTGAAAACCCTATAGGAACTTTCAAATCATGCAACACCTACAGAAACATTTTCTTCTCTGCTTGTGACATGATACGCGGTATTGGGAAGTACAAACTTGTCCGGTTTACCCGCTATCGGTTTAGAATGCAAATCTCTAATTTTCCAGTCCTGAAGATCCATCCGAGCACTGAAGTTGTTTTTCGATTTTCCATCTTTACAAAGAAACAAGTTAAGTACGTGCTCGGATACTCTCTTCTCAATGTGCACAACGTCTAGACGACGGACTAAATTTGTTGGCCAGTACGGTAGTTCGTTGAAAATACTTTTGTTCCTACTTGGTGGAGTTTCACGTCTTCTGGGATCTATCCTGAAAGTCACGTTATTGTAAACATTCCACTGAGCAATCACATTTTCTCCGAATAATAGGGCTGGGTCCCACGAAGCTCCTGATGACTATCAAAGTGAACATCGTCAAACCTGTAGGGATGGTCTGGTGGCAGGAAACGCCGATAAGCGCAAAAAGAAATTTCGTTGGTAAAATTCAACCGTCTCGATATTGTATATTGTTGGCAGTAAGGGCATACTTTGTAACCATATACAGACAAACCTAATAACATTCCATATGCAGGAAAATCATTAATTGTCCACATTAAAGCCGCACGAATCGTGAAGGTTGTTTATGTGTTTGCATCGTAAGTCTCCATACCTTCAATGAATAAGGATTTTAACTTTTCGATCAAAGGTCAGAGATAAACGTCAATATTATTTCATGGTGATTTAGATCCGTCAATAAGAAGAGACATCATAAAATAAGATTGATCCGTAGCCAACCACGGCGGAAGATTATAAACCATCAATACAACAGGTCATGTGCTGTGTTGATTACCACTCTTATAGTTGAATGGGCAGAAGCCATCACTAGCCAGTCTGAGCCTGATGTTGCGAGGATCACTGTTGATTATTGGGTGCCTCCTATCGAAATCCTTCCATACCGGCGAATCTCTTGGATGGCTCATTCTTCTATCTTCGCTTAGAGGAGCACTGTGATGCCAAATCATTGCTTCCACAGTCTTCTTACATCTAAATAGCCTCTGCAGCCTTTGTGTTATGGGAAAATATCGTGCTATATTGACAGGTATATTTAGCATCTTATCAAATACTTTTGGGTTATACTTGTTCTCTTCGCAAGTGGGACACTCTTTAAAATCTGAATTTTCTTTCCAGTACACAATCTTTAGGACATGAATGAATCTTCTCATAGTTCAGACCCAAATTAGATATCTTTTGGGCTTCGTACCAGCTTTCAGGCACATTATTTTCCGGAGGTATAGAATCTTTCAGGAACTTGAGAAGTATCGTGAATGACTTGTTGCTCCATCTATTTAGACATTTAATCTCAAAAAAATGGACGAACCATAATAATATAGAATACTTTGCATTCTCATAAATTGGTCTCCTAATATCATTCATGCACTTCTCATACTTATCTGCACGCTATCATTGGCCGGAAAGAAGGCCTTCTTCAGTTGGAGTACTATCACCGAGAGCGGCCTCTACCATATTCTCCATTTCCTCTCCTAAAAAGAAGTTATCTTCTTCTTCTTCCGCGGCATTACCTTCTTCTTCTTCTTTTCCGTGTATAAAATCTAGTAAAACCATGTTTAACGATGTGAAGCTCTACCTCCCATATCTTCCAGTACATCTTATTCGCACAATTGTCGTACGGACAAAGGATCTTCCCCGACACGACCTTATGATGTTTGCGTATAAATTCGATGAAACCAGCAACTCCTGCGACGAACTCAAGTTTCGTGCATTGTTGTCGATCCACGTACATCCGATTCTTAACTTTGATGCACTCATGGGCCATATTATACTGTACAACACACACACACACATATCGTTAATAGATCCTAAAAGCACATGCATGTGTGGGTATTCATATTGCTCTCAAATATGAGTTCTTCATGTGATTTAAACACTATTATATGTCACTATATTGTTATACCTATTCATCTTTCATTGATAATAAACCAAATAAAGTATGCAATTTGAAGAGATTTTAGTTCTTAACATCACATGGTTTAAAATATTACAACGGTTGTCGGGAGTAAGGCTTCTATCCCATCAAGAATGTATAGAGCAGGCACCCGTTCGTTTGTGATTTCATTCGTTTCGAGAAAAATTCGGCAATACCTCCCTGCTGTTCTCCGAGTACACTGTAATAGAATAGATAATCATTTCAATGTTGTGAAACAACATTGAAATGAATATCTAATCTTTCTTTATACATGGAGAACCAGTGAAAATGTACCGACGAAATAACTCGAAACGAATGAAAATACAAATGAATGCAGGTGTTAGATTTATACATTCTTAATTTGTCCACACTGAACAAATCTATCGGTTATCATACGATTGAATCTTCTTGTCACATACTACACGAAAGTTGTTAGCATCAAATGATACCGTCCGATTTTTAACAAATTTCGTGTAGTTTTATGTCCCAACGAACACCGAACGTACGTTAACCGATAGACAAGATCTATGGTGCATAATTTAGTTTGATAAATTATCTTACTTTCAATTTATAATTTCGCTTAGCTGTAGGGTTGTTAGTATGTATGTGGTTTGTTGTGTGCGTGTTGTATGTGTGTTTTGCATGTGTTGTGTGGTGTGTGTAGGTAAAAGACGTTTTTGAATATTTCGGCAGCACGCATTTATAAAATTTCCCAAGTTGGGATATAATGAGATACGTGGCACGAAGGCTGATATCAGGGCATGAAGGCCGGTAACTTGGCATGAAAACAACATTCATAACAATAACTAAAATTACTCTAAAATACCCTTACCTATTGTTTTTCACTAAAATACCTTAACTCCGAACCCTAACCCTAACAAAAAAATTCAAAATTATACAAAAATGATATATAAGCTAAACACATTTATAAACTTTAAGAGTAGTCAACTCTAACAAGAATTGCCCAAATATTGAAGAACTGAAGAATCCACCTATACACAAAGTTTCACCCCTTTACAAACTTCAACCCTACCTAACATATATGTTAAATTAAACAAAATAAACCATCTTAATCATTTCCACCCATTTACAAATATCAATCGTACCGCATACCACCCAATCTCAAGATCATATTTGAGAAATTAAATTAATTAACTCATCATCTTAATTATCAACAAATTAAACTCAACATTCAAAACTAACTAAATTAAAAACCTAAAAATAATTTCTTCAAAAAAATTCGCTCACCGCGGAGCTCGGCAGTGTGGAAATCAAATGACGCTGTGGAGGTCGGCGCTGTGGTGGAAGATTGATGGGCCCATCACTTCGGAAGGGGCTCGACAGAAGAGGAGGGAGCTCGACACTGGAGGAGGCTCGGCGCGGGATCGACGGCAAGGGGATCGGCACTAGAGGAGGCGGAGGGAGACTCGGGGCTAAAGGAGGAAGGGGCTCGACGCTGGGATCAATGGCGAGGGGGATCGGCACTAGAGGAGGAGAGGGAGGCTCAGCGCTAAGGATCGATAACGATGAGGCTCGGCATTGGAAGAGGGTGGTCGGCGCGGGTGCTTTTCGAGATCGATGGTCAACGAGGGGAAACCGGGACGTTGGTCAGCAAGGGCGTTGGTCAGCGAAGGAGATCAATGTCCGGGTTCGAAATGGGTTGAGAGGCAGCGGGGGTCGGGTTAAGAGGCACGGACGCAATGAGCGGCAAAGGAGAAGGCACCGAAGAGCGGCAGAAGAGGTGGCAACGAGCGGCGGTGAGCGAGGGTTAGGTTTTTTTTCGAGCGGCAATGAGCGAGGATTAGAGAAGCAATTTCATGTTTTATTTTTTTTTATAAAAAAACCCTGACATTGGCCCTACAGTTAACGCAGTAGAGGTTTCTCTGCCGGCACCGTAAGGGCAACTTAAGTTTGCCACAAAAGTTAATTTTTTCTGTAGAAATGCCTATATGGTTTGCACCGTAGGGGCAAACAGTGTCCCCACGGTGGTAACCGTAGGGGCAACCTAATGCAACATTTACGGTTTTTCTGTACCGTAGGGGCAAGCCGTTCATAGGTGATCAACCGGATATGAGACACAACTCTAACAATTTCCATCTTGACTAAAATCCGTTGAGCCGAATAAGTTGAGATTCGTTGTTGTTCTTATCATTCTTCTTCGTAGATTTCGCACAAACACCGTAACGACCACAAATCCATATACCTTTATCTTTGATAATAAACATCCTTTATTTTGAAACACTATATTCGTTCCTTTTCAAATATATGCATGGTTGTACTAGTATCTTATTGGTTAAAATATTGAAGTGTTGTTCTAAAGGTCATTTGATCAAACATTTGATGCGGCATTTATTTTTTTTATTTAAAAATCTTTCTTTTTCCGAAAATTCAAAATTCCTCTCAAGTGGAAAGCAAATCCCAAAAGTTCAGATTTTATGCTTTTGACGTGGTCTTTTCAACCATACGAGAGATTGTGGGATTTTGAAATTAAAAAAAAATTATTACTCTTTTTAGAAACCCATTAGGCTCACTCACATTTCTTTTTATCCTCTTCCCATTCTTTCCTCCACCGAAAATTATAAAGAAGTTGAAGGTTTCAGCCACAATCATTGGAAGGAGGAGAGCTCGAGTCAAGTAGCAAGTTCCTAGAGAATATCGACAAATCAGTAGTTAGACCGGTTTGTATCGCGAGTAAGTCTCTCCCCTCCTCCTTCTCTCCCCGTGGCTTCATTCTCCAAATATGTTAAGACTACTGCACGTTCTCACCGCATCTCTAATCTCTCCTTATTGTTTATAATAGTTTTTTAAAAGAGAATAAAATCGCAATTAAACCTGACATTGGAATTGCTTCAAAAATAATATGAATCTCCTTTATTTTGAACTGCCACCTGCTTGCCATGTTTACACTTACCTACGTAGCCACAAATTCGTCGTTCGGGTATAATTCGGCGAGGTTGAAAATTCGGATTCGGAAAACTATTCGGAAAAAATCGGCAGGTATTCGGGAAAGATTCGGTAAGTGTTCGGGAAATGTTCGGAAAGGATTTCAAGCAAGAAATTAATATATGAGATGCTAGGTTTTGATTTTGTGTATTATTTGCTATTTTTTGAACTATTTGCTGTTTTTTCACATAATTCGGGAATAATTCGCGAAGTATTCGTGAATAATTCGCGAATTATACGGCCCATTGGGTAACGCCGATTAATTCGGAGATTAAATCGTCTGATCAAGAATTCACGAATTATTAACGAATTCGGCAAATAATTCGTGAATTATGTGAATATGCTTACCTATACTATATGTTTCACCCCACTAAGGCTAAAGTTTTAAATTAATATTTAACATAAACTAACCTTTTCAATTAATATGGTTTTGCACAAGTTTATATGTAGGATGGAATAAACTTTTCATGAAACATTCTGACGGAGCTCCTTTTCGGACCTCCGTCAGATGTTATCTTCCGTTGATCTCGAGGTGAACTGGGTTGATTATCCTCCGTTGCGTGTTGGTGTTAATGGATTTTAAGAGGATAAAGTGGGATGAGGAGGCTGCCACCGTGTACCTGCAAAGAAGTCCCGGGGTGGTTTGGTACCACCGAGAACCCTCCGACGCTCAAGTCAGTGACAAGATCCGAGCAGAGTAACGGCGTAAGTGTAAAGAATGGCTTACTTGACCCCTCTGTGATGGGGGTTTATATAGCGGTGGATCACGCAGCAGCAAGCGCAAGAATCTCGCCGGCAGCTACGCTCCCGACGTCACGCCCGCGTAAAGAGCGGATTGCCCATTGATGGGGATCGTGATGGCGTGGAACGCGGGACGTTCCTGACGGAGAATCTGCGCGTGGCGAGATTTGCGGAGCGGCGGTTACTCCTGTGAGTGGTGGAGTTGGTCGGTCGGAGGGACCGAGGAATACGACTTCGGCTGGGGAGCTCGGAAGCGAGCAAGAGGGCCGAGGAGTCTTGGTCCTGTGGCAGCTCGGGGCGAGCTGAGGGGCCGAGGAGGCTAATCTGCAGGGGGCTCGAGGAGGGCCAACTTGCGCTTGTAGGTTGGATGCAAGGGTGGCCTGGTCGACCTCTGTGGGCCATTTCTTCTGGGTCTTGGGGCACGTCACCTGCAACGTGTCACGATCTTGGGGATTGCCAATATCGAGCATCATCATTATCCCCCACTCTTGTCCCGACCAGCTAGCGGGTCGGGTCAAGAGTGGACTGCCGGGCCGTCGGGGGTAAGCTCCCTCCTAAGGTTTCGTCGGGGCGCATCCCCAGGCTGTCAGCTGTCTTTTCTTCCAGTTTGTCAGGACAAGATCTCTGCGTTTGGGGAAGGTGCGCCGGTTCGTGCGTCCTGCCACTGAAGTGACGGTCCATGTGTCGAGAGCCGGTCGGACGACGCGACGTGTGCAGACCTGTGGACTGATGGGGCGTAGCCCAGTATGGGCGTGACATATGGGGCGACCGGTCGTCGAGTTGATTTCGATCACTTGCTGAGTGTGCCAAGTGCTGCTGAGAAGGAGGCATCTCCATGGCCCCGGAGTCGAGGGGGGATTATTCAGACTTGGATAGACCTGGTGTCTCTTGTTGGGGTTTCGGATCCGCTGCATGTGATGGGCTCAGTGGCCTCGTTATGAAGGCTACGAACTCGCAGCGTCTGTTGGGCAGGAAGATGCCTGCTGGGGATGACCGAGTAGAGAAGCTGCTCGGTTAATCTTGGCGAGGGCCTTGACCCCGGGCGTTGCGAGTAGGGAAGCTACCGGCCAGGGATAGTCGAGTCTGGAAGGACTTTTATTCTTGTCTTTATTGGATAGGAAGCTATCTGCTGGGATGCGCCGAGTAGAAAGGGGCTCGGCGGCCTTGCGAAGAGGGCTTCAGATCCTCAGCGTCTGATGGGCAGGAGGATTCCCTCTGGGATGTGCCGAGCAGG
Organism: Agapanthus africanus; assembly: GCA_030015575.1. NCBI lineage: Eukaryota > Viridiplantae > Streptophyta > Magnoliopsida > Asparagales > Amaryllidaceae > Agapanthus > Agapanthus africanus. The sequence continues at coordinate 456,810,221 of JASDDO010000012.1, read as the reverse complement.
AAGGAACTCGGCGGCCTCACAATGAGGTCTTGAGATCCTCAACATCTGATGCGTAGGAGGATGCCCGTTGGGGATGCGCCGAGCAGCAAGGAACTCAGCGGCCTCGCGATGAGGGCTTCAGACCATCAACGTCTGATGGGCAGGAGGATGCCCACTGGGGATGCGCCGAGCAGGAAGGAACTCGGCGGCCTCGTGGTGAGGGCTTGAGATCCTCAGCGTCTGATGGGCAGGAGGATGCCCGCTGGGGATGCGCCGAGTATGGTAGCTGCTCGGTGCCCCTTGGCGAGGGCTTTAATCCTTGATGCTGGAAGGGCCGCGAGAGGCCTACAAAGGATGGCCGAGTAGGGTAGCTACTCGGTGCATCTCGGCGAGGGCTTTTGATCCTTGACGTTGGAGGGGCCGTGAGAGGCCTGCGAGGGATGGCGGAGTAGGGTAGCTGCTCGGTGCCTCTTGGTGAGGGCTTTGATCTTTGATGCTGGAGGGGCCGTGAGAGGCCTGCGAAGGATGGCCGAGCAGGGTAGCTGCTCGGTACCTCTCGGCGAGGGCTTTGATCCTTGACGCTGGAGGGGCCGTGAGAGGCCTGCGAAGGATGGCCGAGCAGGGTAGCTACTCGGTGCTGTTCCCGCCAAAAATTTCTGCGCAAAAGAGCCCAAGGTATCAAATGGCAGTGATACGCTTATGAAAATGCGAACCAGTATTTTCCGGGCTGTTTTTTTGACAAACTCCCGAATGAGAAACATATAAATTCTGATGGTATCGAAAACGTCTCGAAAAACCTTTCGATTTGATATATTATGGGCTTCATAATTCATCCGGGATCAAAAGTTATGAGCAAATATGCTATGCATTGTTCCCTGATTAAAAATCAGGAATTACCTCAATGAGGTATCACGTGCTCACACGTGACCAATGGTCACGTGTTGACACGTGATAGTTAAAATAGAAATAAAAAAAACGGCTGAAGAAGGACCCAATTAGGGGTCACGTTCTCACATGTGACCAATGGTCACGTGTTGACACGTGATAGTTAAAACAGAAATAAAAACAAATGGGTGAAGGAAATACCTCTATGAGGTATCACGTGCTCACACGTGACCAATGGTCACGTGTTGACACGTGATGGTTAAAACTGAAGCATAAATAAACGCTGAGAAAAGGACCAGGGGTCACGTGCCAGCACGTGACAGGCTTCGAAAACCTTACAGTTTAATAGAATTAAAATTCTAAATTTCTCTAAATCTTTCCAAATAGAATTGAAATTCTAAATTTCTGTAAATCTTTCCAAATGGAAAAGGATTATGGGGACCGTTGGATTAAAAATCCAATGGTGATTAAAGATCACCAATTTATGGAAAGATTTGATACAAGGAAAGATTTCTCCTAAATCTTACCAAAAATAACAAATAGAATATCTTTGGATTTAAAATCCAACGGTGAATAAAATTCACTGAATGATCTAAAGGATCATATTAATTATGAAAACAAAAAAAATCTTTCAATGAAAGATTTACTAAACAAATTGATTCTCTTCCTTCTCCTATAAATAGAAGCCAAGAGAAGGAAGAAAAAGATATAGAATTTTGGGATCGTGAAATTGCAGAGATAAAAGAAAGGAGAATTTAATTCTCAACAAAGAAAACCCTAGGTGAGAAAAGGAAAAAAGATCGACTTCAAAAAGAGAATTTAATTCTCAAAATCTAAGAGTTTAACTCTTCTGCAAATAAAGAACTTAGTTCTTCTTCTGGTTGAAGATCTGTACAGAGCACATCTCCCCATAGGATGAGAATTTAATTCTCATTGGGTTGAGATCCTGCCATGCAGATCTAAAACATAGAGGAGGAATTGAGTTTAGAGAATTTAATTCTCCCAAAATAAAACTAGGGTCCTATATGAGAATTTAATTCTCCTACAATTACAGGAATTTAATTCCTTCTAGATGGACAGAATTAGGGTTTAACCCTAATTGAGAATTTAATTCTCTCAAATTCACAGGAATTTAATTCCTCTTAAAATGAAATTAGGGTTTAACCCTACGTAAGAATTTAATTATTTCATAACAGGAATTTAATTCCTCCAAAATCATGATTAGGGTTCAACCCTACAGAGAATTTAATTCTTAAAATAAAGAGACTTGAAAGATCTCAATGCACATAAAGAACATTGGTCACGTGATGACACGTGACCCCAATCCGCAGTGATCAGAAAAGAAGGAATAAAACTAGATCACGTATCCCCACGTGACCCCTAAAAAGATCCCAAAAATAAAAAGAAAACAGCTTTGAGGCAATGCCTCACGTGCTCCCACGTGACTCCCAAAACGCAGAAAGAAAATGCAAAGGAAATAAAGGCCTTGGGCGCTCTCACGTGCCCTTGGCGGACGCTTTAATGATCAGTGCATGAATCCTCCTCACGTGCCAGCACGTGAGGCTCCAAAATAAAATATAAAAAGTGTTTAACACTTAAGTGCAGAACGAAGAAAAGGGATCTGGTCCCACCTTTGGGCGCTCTCACGTGTCCACACGTGACCCCTCTTTCTTTAGTGTTTAACACTAATTTGGGGATTATATTTCCAGTGTTTAATACTGATTGTTTCTAGTGTTTAACACTAAATTGAAGATTATATTTCCAGTGTTTAACACCGATTGTCTTTTAGTGTTTAACTCTAATTTGAGAGTTCTACCTCCAGTGTTTAACACTGTTGTTCTCTAGTGTTTAACACCATTTTTAGCCAAATTAGCTAATTTTCCAGAGGTAAAAGTCCCTCCTCCAAATGAATCTCAAAATTGAGGAAATCAAAGACAAAATGTTGTCAGAGCCCCCAAACCTCTGTTTAACACTGCTGACTGATGAGGGGCTGAATCCAGACAAATGTCTAATGGCCCAAATGGCCAATATTTCAAACATAATTGGACTTAGCCCAAACTGGCCATAAGTCCTCAAATCATCTTGAACTGAGCACATCTGCTCTTTCAACTAACTCATTGGTTCAAGGGTACATCTCTGAACTCCTCTGATATTTGTCGTTGTAATCCTTCAACGTCTTCAGAGAGGTGATGCGTCCCGACAGCCATACATTAGACGTACCACTATGTCCTTAAACTGGTATTGGACCACCATGTCCCTAAACTGCAATGGACCACCATGTCTCTAAACTGGCGATGGACCACCATGTCCCTAAACTGCCAATGAACAGCAATGTCTTTAAACTATCTATGGACCACTACGTCCCTAAACTGGGATAATAGAGCCCCCAAACGCTCTTTTGTTGGATCTAAACGATCCCGTTTAAGTTGATCTTAGCCTCAAATATGGCTAACGTATCCTTAAATATTCAAACAGAATTTAGTCCCAAATTGGACTATAAGACCCCCAATCAACTTTGGTTCAAGGGTACATCTCCAAACTCCTCTGACACCTGTCGTTGTAATCCTTCAACGTCGTCAGAGAGGTGACGGGTCCCGACGACCATATATTAAATGGACCACTACGTCCATAAACTGAAACAATAGAGCCCCCCCTAAATGCTCTTTCCGTTAAGTTGATCTTAGTCTCAAACTAGACTAACGCATCTTTAACAAACGTTTGAGTTGATCTTAGCCTCAAATATGACTAACGTATCCTCAAACCAAAACTCCAAACCCAAATCTAAGAGAATACGGATTTGGACTAGTCCACGCCCTACGGGCGACGACATAACTCAGTCTCCGTATACCATCCACGGGAAACCAAACACAAAACAAACACACACGACACGAAGTGATCATCTGGAGAAGGAGAAAGTTATTACCGCAATGCGGTAGCGTAATTAATTGCAGGGGCTTGCGCCTGCAGGGAAGAGCGTCCCCACAACCAAAAAAACCCCTCAAGCGAGGGGGAATCTGACGAAATCTGCTACATCGGATGCATCCGTTTAAACCTTCGATACATGGTGCCATAAATCAACTTGGCATCTTCGGAAAGGTAGACGGATAGCACCAATTAGCATTTGCTCCGAATTTCAGGCAAGACGTCTGCCGCGCCGTCTTTCGGAGGGGAACATGTTCCTCTTGGCGAGAGCTTTGATTCTTGACGCTGGAGGGGCCGTGAGAGGCCTGCGAAGGATGGCCGAGCAGGGTAGCTGCTCGGTGCCTCTTGGCGAGGGCTTTCCGATCCCTGGCATTGCGGTAGAGATGCTACCCGCTAGGGATAGCCGAGCGAGGGATCTTCGGGCTCGACTGCTTCTGGGAGGACTTTCTGATCCCTGGCATTGCGGTAGGGAAGCTACCCGCCAGGGATAGCCGAGCGAGGGAACCTCGGGCTCGACTGCCTCTGGGAGGGCTTTCTGATCCTTCAGGACGGGGACCGAGTAGGGTTACTACACAGTGCCTCTTGGCGAGGACTTTGATCCCTGTCGGTTGTGGTAGGAAGCTACCAGCCGGGGATAGCCGGGAAAGGACCCGACTGCCTCTGGGAGGACCTTGGTCCCTGGCGCGAGAAAAAGCTATAAGGCTGTAAGAAGCCTACCAAGGAACCTTGTCCGGGTAGGGTTACTGCCCGGTGCCTCTTGGCGAGGGCTTTTGTCCTGAAGGATAGCCGAGTGAGGGAACCTCGGGCCTCGACTGCCTCTGGGAGGGCTTTTTTGATCCCCGGCATTGTGGCAGGGAAGCTGCCCGCTGGGGATAGCCGAGTGAGGGAACCTCGGGCTCGACTTCCTCTGGGAGGGCTTTTTGATCCCCAGCGTTGTGGCAGGGAAGCTGCCCGCTGGGGATAGCCGAGCGAGGGAAGCTCGGGCTCGACTGCCTCTGGGAAGGCTTTTTGATCCCCAGCGTTGTGGCAGGGAAGCTTCCCGCCGGGGATAGCCGAGCGAGGGAACCTCGGGCTCGACTGTCTCTGGGAGGGCTTTTTGTTCCTCGGCGTTGCGGTAGGGGAGCTGCCCGCTGGGGTCGACCGAGCAGGGTAGCTGCTGGGTTGAATCTTTGACGAGGTGCAGCCCGTCCGTCCAGCTGGGGCTTTTTGATCCCCGGTGTTGCGGCAGGGAGCTGCCCGCTGGGGTCGACCGAGCAGGGTAGCCGCTGGGTTGAATCTTTGACGAGGTGCAGCCCGCCCGTCCAGCTGGGGCTTTTTGATCCCCGGTGTTGCGGCAGGGAAGCTGCCCGCTAGGGATAGCCGAGCGAGGGATTTTCGGGCTCGCTGCCTCTGGGGGGGCTTTCTGATCCCTGGCGTTGTGGTAGGGAAGCTACCCGCCAGGGATAGCCGAGCGAGGGATCCTCGGGCTCAACTACCTCTGGGTGGACTTTCTGATCCCTGGCGTTGCGGTGGGGAAGCTACCCGCCAAGGATAGCCGAGCGAGGGATCCTCGGGCTCGACTGCCTCTGGAAGGACTTTCTGATCCCTGGCGTTGCGGTAGGGAAGCTACCCTCTAGGGATAGCCGAGCAAGGTAGCTGCTGGGCTGCCTCTTAGTGAGGGCTTAGATCCTTGGGCGAGGTGGCCCTCGAGGCGCCGTGGCGAGCCCCCTCTGTGCGACTCCGTCAAGGGAGGGGGTGTCGGTCTATTCGGCCGGCGAGGGCGTTGATGACGGTCGCCGGAGGAGGTTCACCCGCGCCTCCGGTGAGGGGGAGGCGGCGGAGGGTATCTGGATCTTCAGGGTGATCTCTTGCCATGGGGATGGAGATCGAAAGGACAACTTTATTTTTTGTGGAGTTTCGGTTCCCACAGACGGCGCCAACTGATGGAGCTCCTTTTCGGGCCTCCGTCAGATGTTGTCTTCCGTTGATCTCGAGATGAACTGGGTTGATTGTCCTCCGTTGCGTGTGGGTCTCAATGGGTTTTAAGAGGACAAAGTAGGATGCTGAGGCTGCCGCCGTGTACCTGCAAAGAAGTCCCGGGGTGGTTTGGTACCACCGAGGACCCTCCGACGCTCAAGTCAGTGACAAGATCCGAGCAGAGTAACGGCGTAAGTGTAAAGAATGGCTTACTTGACCCCTCTATGATGGGGGTTTATATAGCGGTGGATTACGCAGCAGCAGGCGCGAGAATCTCGCCGGCAGTTACGCTCCTGACGTCACGCCCACGTAAAGAGCGGATTGCCCATTGATGGGGATCGTGATGGCGTGGAACGCGGGACGTTGCTGGCGGAGAATCTACGCGTGGCGAGATTTGCGGAGCGGCGGTTACGCCTGTGAGTGGTGGAGTTGGTCGGTCGGAAGGACCGAGGAATACGACCTCGGCTGTGGAGCTCGGAGGCGAGCAAGAGGGCTGAGGGCCGAGGAGTCTTGGTACTGTGGCAGCTCGGGGCGAGCTGAGGGGCCGAGGAGGCTAATCTGCAGGAGGCTCGAGGAGGGCCAACTTGTGCTTGCAGGTTGGGTGCAAGGGTGGTCTTGTCGGCCTCTGTGGGCCCTTTCTTCTGGGTCTTGGGGCACGTCACCTGCCACGTGTCATGATCTTGGGGATTGCCAATATCGAGCATCATCACATTCTAAAACTAGTTTTTTTCACATGTATTATATTTAGTCCTAGCTTATTCCTGCACCTACCTAGATAAAATATATACAAGTGTTTGTAAAAGTGCTACAGATTTAATTAGCTTTTTGTAAAAAATAATATTATAGTTTATGTATTGGTTTAGATTATATTAAATGTTATAAATTAAAAATGTTAAGACTATTAAGCAATAAGTTCGCGATGAGAATTTTGAAAAGATACAGATTTTAAAGACTAATGATTTTCTTGAGGTGTTTATTAATTATAAGAACCACAGCTTTTTTTAAAGTAGGGGTATGTAATTTATGCAAATTATATCATATAGAATTAGATAAAGAGATTACGGACCTATGTTTCGATATCCATAAATATGTTAAACATTTTAATTATTATTTATTTATATAATAATACCTTGCACATCTCTTTTAACCGCGACCCTTCCTACTGTATTCATGTTTAACTATCCTCATGCACCCCGTCTACCTTTTTATTATAATTACAATCCTTGATATTGTATTCATGTATAAATATCCTCACACACCACGTCTGCCTTTTATTTTAACACTCCAATGCAAGTTATCATGTTTATACTTTAAATACATGCTATCCTACTTATTATGTATATCATGTTAATGTGATGCCTAATCACATGTTCAGGTTGTGTGTGTGTGTAAAACCTTAATTAGTTAGTTATTACATGGACCCGAGACATGTGTGTGTATCAAACCTTAATTAGTTTGTTATTACATGGACCCGAGACATGTGCTTGTGATTGTTACAAATTTATGTCATGTTTCATGTTCATGATATGTCATGTATTTTGATGAGATTTTCAACAAAATATAATCAAAGCTGAATCTTAATAAAACCTATACACAGGGTTGGGGTAGTTCGTGAACAAGATTTCGGGAGACCCCTTATATGTTGTTGTGGTTTTGTGGGACCAACGGAATGCTAACCCTCATGATCATGTTGATATGGTTCCGGACCGTAAACGGAATGCTAACTCTCATGTCACATATGCTTTTGTTCCGTGGGACTAATGAAATATTTCCTGAAATCGACATACATTGCCCTTGCTAAACTTAAAGGCATGTTCACATATAGGTTTTTGCCATGTTTATTTAGAACCACATACAATGATATGTGTGACTACATATTATTCATCATCCACCATTAGGATGCTTGTACCTTTTTGTTCATGCTATATACATAACTTGTTTATCCTGCCTTCATCTTTTTATGTACACACAAACTCACCTTACTATTGAGAGACTTACATGATCCTGGTTCCTGACGGATTTTTTTTGGAAATGTCCATCAGGTTTAGAGACAGCTAGTGATCGGGTATTATAGGTAGAGCAAGAACCGATCGAGACAGGTTTAGAGACAGCTAGTGATCGGGTATTATAGGTAGAGCAAGAACCGACCGAGACGGATTTAGCTCATTTCTCCAGTCAAGCAGAGTTTTAGCCGCATCCGATGTTCGTACTAATTTCATTTCTTTCAGTCTTTGTTTCTTGCAAATAAACGCCTTATTGTTCAAGGCTTATTATTGATACCAACTTTTGAATTGTGTAATTCTCGATATGTAATAAATGTGACCGTGGAATTATTATGTTTTCAAAATTATTTATTTCTTGTGATAATATAGCGTGCAAGACGTTTAGCGCATCTATATTGGGAAAGTGTATTTCTCGATATAGATGCATCGTAAGCCGAGTCACGTGTCGTTTCTATAGTTTGGGAAGCGAGACGTAACAAGTTTTGCATGTCCAAAAAATGGCATAACATTACAAGAATCTTTTAAAAATCTAAGGGCGTTTATTATTTTTCTTGAATCATCTCATTCATTGAATCCATCTTGAGCCCTTTTTTCGATTTTCTTAAAAATCACGTCTCCACTTATGGAATTCCTAAAATCTCTGCCCGTTTATTCTCATATCCCTTAAGCTATCTTTTACTTCCCATTATTCGTCTTTTGAACTTTTCCGATTCTGGAGCATTTCCTTGTTCCGTATCTTCCTAATCCATTTCATCATGATCTATACTATTCATCCGTCTTCTTACCAGTTGAAGCATGTGCCGATGGAGTTGGAAGATGACATGTGACGACATCATCCTCAGCTTTTCTTTGCCTTATTACAATATCTTTTTTGTGGAATTTCGAAAACGAAATTCTTTTAAGCAGGGTAGAATGTAACGAACACAAATCCATATATCTTTATCTTTAATAATAAACGTCCTTTATTTTGAAACTCGGTTTATATCTATTTCTTTTCAAATATATTCATGTTTGTATTGATATCTCATTGGTTAAGATATTGAGGTGTTGTTCTAAAGGTACAAGATCAAACCTTTGATGTAGACATTTATTTTTTTATTTAAAACTCTTTTTTTTTATTTTTGAAAATTCAAAATTCCTCTCAAGTCAGAAGCAAATCTCTGAAGTTCGGTTTTTGTGCCTTTTACTTGGTCTTTTCAACCATATGAGAGGTTGTGGGTTTTTGAAATTAAAAAAAACCTATTACGCTCTTTATAAAACCCCTTAGGCTCACTCTCATTTATTTTTATCCTCTTCCCATTCTTTCCTCCATGGAAAATTATGAAGAAGTTCAAGCTTTCAGTGACAATCATTCAAAGGAGGAGAGCTCGAGTCAAGTAACAAGTTCCTAGAGAATATCGACAAATCGGTTGTTAGATCGGTTTGTATCGCAAGTCTCTCCCCTCCTCCCCCTTTCCCCGTCGCTTCATTCTCCTAATATGTTAAGACCATTGCATGTTCCCACCACATCTCTAATTTCTCTTTATTATTTATATAGCAGTTTTTTAAAAGAGAATAAAAACGCAATTAAACCCGACATTGGAATTGCTTCAAAATTATATGAATCTTCTTCTTTATTTTGAACTGCCACCTACTTGCCATGTTTTACACTTGCCTATATTATATGTTTCACCCAACTGGCTAAAGTTTTAAATTAATATTTAACATGAACTAACTGTTTCAATTAATATCGTTTTGCACAAGTTTATCTGTAAGATGTGTTAGTTATATGTATGGCGTAGATGCCATTATTTTACATAAAATGTATATTATAGTGGATACTTGGATATATATAGGGAGGACTTTCTTGCTCGACATGACAGTTGTAACAACTCCATTTTTAATGTACAAAGAATTGATTTAAATTCAAAATATACTTGGAGTATTTAATGTTGGTGATATCTCTTTAAGTATTTATTTCACTCCATAATCACAAGTAGGAGCTTGTAGTTCATTGGTAATACCTTGTACTGTTGAACCAAGCCACCAGAGTTCAAATCCCATGACCAACATTTAATATTATTTTTGTTTTAAATTTTTAGAATCCCAACAATCCACACGAGATAACTTCCAAACTTTCTACTAAACCTGAAAATGTAAATATACCAGTGATGACCCCAGACGACTCCCCACCCCCTGGACCCCTGACTCGGCCGAGTCGGGACGGTCGAGTTCCCTTCTTCAATGTTTTGTCTTTTCCTATTCTCAACGTCCCTGCATACTTTAAATATTCAGATCGGTTACAGAGAGCCCATTAATCCCCATTTACTCTATTTTTAATGATTTTTAATACATTTTTACATTTTTTTAATTAAAAACTCTACAACTACCCTAACCCTAGCCTAACCCTATAAATACACCCCTACCCTCTACCCTCTCATCCCAAATTTCTGCCAAATTTCTGAGCCCACTCTCTCAAAATTCCAAGAGAACTTGTGTACTTTGAAAACAAGCTTGAGACGAAGTTCCGACGAAATTCCGGCGGAACTTCCGGCGAACGTCCTAGGAACTACCGGCGACGACGCAACATCGGCGACCTCTCTAGTTCCATCTTACTCTCTAAGTGTAATCGAAAACCCGTAAGTTCCTTTCTATCTCGCTTCCCTATTCAAGAAAAATACGAAATTACAAAATCCGACAGAATCGGAACAAATCCGATTTCCGATTCGGTTTTCTATAAAAATCCACTTCTCGCTAATACAATCATTCTTAAACATCCTTATGTTGAATATTAAACACTAATTAAAAAATTTGAATAAGTTTCATCACATGAAATGATAGGTTTCCCAAATTATCGTATTTTTTTTAACTTAAATACCACAATGTTTCAATTTCACAATTAATTCCATTAACTTGCTATACCTTTAAAGTAGATCACGAGGTAACGACCTATCTCCTCACACACTTACATATAACCTAACACGATACCATTGAAAAAACTTAGAATACGATAAAACAATATTTTCATTTAAATAACATATTCTTAATAAAACCATTTCTAAAAGTTTTAGCTTTGTTACACTTTTAAAATAAATACCTCTTAATATGAAAATACGATAAGTTGTGGACATCGGTCGTTTATCTAAACCTGACTTTGTGGTGTCTAGGCTAGGCAAGGGAGAAATGTATTTTTAAAAGGCCCGTCTCACGGTGATTCGTGAGCGGATCCCTCCTTTCTTTACTTGTACTTACCTGTCCACAATTGGCGGTGAAGAAGCGATTTGAGGCATCTAACAACTTGTCGTTTAGACCATTTAGAAATAGTCTAGGTGACTTAGAAAACCCTAGAATCTAAAATACGGAAAATTGACTTTTTACAAATAAATACCATTTACTTTATAAAACCGTTTTCTAAAGGATTTAGTAATTTACAATCTTTGTAAAGCGCCGCTACAACCCATTTTTGGGGAACCTGTTCAGGATGGTGCGGTTTATCGCGCACCCTCGGGCTTAGTAGTGCGAGATTCAGACCTCCGCAAGTAGCATTCGGTCTCGAAAGATTTAAAATACGACATCTTAAGAAAATGAGATTTTTAGAATATAAAATAATCATTAAAATTACTTTTGTATAAATGTATGTATATTTATCATTAAAATATCTATTTTGTTAAGATATAAATATTCCACCCTTTTTTTCCTAAAAATTACAAGAATAAATTTTACATTAAAATACCATGAATTTCAAATAAATCAATATCACAGATAAATACCTTATTTATGAAATTAGAATATTTTCACTAGAAATATCACAATATAAAACCCACCTTCATTACAACTCTATAGATGAATAATAAATACTTGAGGTGTATTTTGAAATGTATATAAAAGTATTTTTACATAAAACCCCTTCAAGTTTTGTAAATTACCCTAAGGACCCTAGCAATAATAAGTTTGAGAAATAATCAAGATTTCGATCTACATTTCTAATTGTCTGACTCGGGTTTGAGTCTGATTATTCTGACTTGAATATGATTCAAGTCAATCTACATTCTATAATATTCCAATTCAATATGAACACATGAATCCATGAATTCAGTTACCAATCTATACAACTTGACTGAATCAAACCATGGATATACATCCATTATCCAGTTATTCCATTTACATGATTATGCAGTTACAATCTGTTTACTGATATCATGATATTGGTCAGTCATCCAACTATACAATACAATTAAAACACTACGGGGTTTAAGGGGTAGATTGGTGCGGAAGGTGTTAAAAGTGGCATGGGACAGTAAGATTAAGACACCTAACTTATATTCCGTTGCTGTTGTACCGTGGCTTAACGGTTCCTTGTACATTCCGTTTGCCCTGGTCTCTAGCATACTGAGACCCCTCTCGTATACACTGGTATCCTTCCGTACCAAGGTACAAACAACAACATAAATACGATATTCTACAATATTATACAACTTTAAGAGATTTCTTCTTATTCTGTCTTTTCTATTTCTCCCTTATCTCTAGGACTTACCGAGTGACCTGTTCGCTGACGACATTTTATTTCTTTCTTCTTTGAATGTCGTCAGGAGGTTTGGACCCGGCGGAGATTGAGCCATCTACAGAAGACTTGGAGCAGTTTGCTGGAGAACCAGAGCTCTAGTTTCATTGTACCTTTTTTCTATTCAGTATTTTTCATTTCCTGTTATGCCATTGCTTAGGCATCGCTTTTATTCCAGATGTATTTACTTTTCATGCATTGTACAAAAGAATGCTATTAAATAAAGTTGCTGTTATTTTTATATCTCTTGTCTCTTGTGATTTATATTTATATTGCTTAGATACGCTTAGCGTATTTACTTCACAGTAAATACGTAGCGGACCGGTCCCGTCTCCTTCGCCGTATATCGGGAAGTGGGGCGTGACAGGTTTTGTTGGTGGCCCATGTAGGCCAGAGCTGTATAGAACCCTACTATGCAGTTTTGTTCTGCGTGAACAACCTAAGCAATATAACACAAGAACCAGCAACTAAAACATTCTTTACAATTCATGTTCCTTGAACCTTACAATTTCATATTTCTTGAATCTTATCATTTCCAATATTTTGAATCTGTCATAACCCAAATTTTCTTCAAGGTTATGGATTCCCCGAACAACACCAGCACCAATGTCAACAACACACCTTCACCACTACCTCTCACACCTGTTGTTCCTGCGCTACCCACCGAGCAAATGGTGCTACTTGAGACGATCCGCAGCCTTCTTGAGGGACAACAACAACTCCTGAACCATCCCGAGACTGACGCACCTGGGGTAAGACAATTCAGGGCTTTACATCCCAAACAGTTCTCCGGAAAGGGAAGCCCACTCAAAGCTGAGGAATGGGCACAAGGCATAGAAGATGATCTGGCGGCAGCACAAGTGCCAGACATAGCTTGGGTCCGTGTGGCGAAACTACAGCTCACGGACAATGCTCGCAACTGGTGGAAGGCGGAAGAAAGTCGTCTTGAACAGCCTATTGAATGGAAGACTTTTCGCGAGAAGTTCGACGCGAAGTACTTCCCTGTGACTGCCAGGTTTGACATGGAGCAGCAGTTCATTCATCTACAACAAGGTTCGATGTGAGACAAGTCCGTAGATGAGTATGACGCTGAATTCACCATGCTAAGCCGGTAAGATATGTCACAATAGTTCAATTTTTTTAAATATCACATACTACACAGCTAACACAGTCCTTAAACAGATTCGTGGCACACTTGATACCGACGGACGAGATTAGAGCCCGTCGCTTTCAACAAGGTTTGGACACGGAAATTCAGGCTGCTCTAGCCACAGGAAAATTTCTGACTCATGAAGATGCTCTAGAAGCTGCTCGCAGTTATGAGGCAGTGATAAAAGCAAGGGGCAGACCTCAGTCTGCAGGAGTCAAGCGCCCTGCCAACCAGATGGCAGGAGGAGCCTCGTCCAGGCCACCTTTTGTGCCAAGGCGACCCGGAGTACCGAATCATCGTCCCAGCCCAGCCTTTTGCACCTACTGCAAGAGAACTGGACATATGATGAAAGACTGCCGTCGAGCCAACCGTCTTTGCTTAGTCTGCGGCTCAGCTACTCATGATATTGGGTCTTGTCCCCAAAAACAAAACCCAGTTGCTGCACCCAGGCCAGCAATTACCTATCCGCAGCGACCAGCCCTTCACGCACCTGCTCCAAGACCTGCACTACCTGCACCACCCAGAGGACCACAAGCTGCACCACCTCCTCGTCAGTTCCATCAAGCTCAAAGGAACATTTAGAGGAATGCTCCTCAGGCCAGGAGGAATGTACCAAGGCGCCAGGCTTTCACGATGATAGTGGAAGAAGCTGAGGCCACTGGCCAAGTTATCACTGGTAAAATTTTCTTTTCAAACTTTACTTTTCTATCCTGCTACTTAGCTACATATTTTCCTATACCTAAAACATATCCACATACCTTAGGTACAATCTTAGTATCCTCAATCCCTGTACTAGCACTGTTTGATACTGGAGCATCACACTGCTTTATGTCGCAACGGTTTGTTCGAACCCATGCGATTCCAGTTTCACCGCTTGTATCCAGCTGGAATGTTAGTTCAGGAAATGGCGTTCTAAAAGCAACCATGGGATACAGCTTGTATCCAGTCGTCGTCTGCAACAGAGAGTTTTATGCTGACTTCAAAGTGCTGGACATACCGAACTTCGATGTGGTTCTAGGTATGGATTGGCTTGGAACTTTTTATGCTACCATCGACTGTCGTCAAAGGAGGGTAGTATTCGAGATTCCAGACCACCCGGTCTTCTATTTCAAAAGCGGAGACCGTACCCTGGAGCCAAGTACCTACAAAGCGAAGCCAAGAGAAGCAGTAGTTGCAGCAGCTCAAGCGGAGGAAGAATCAAGGCCAGATGTGGTTCGAGAGTTCGACGATGTATTTCCTGACGATATATCAGGTTTGCCTCCCGACCGAGCTCTTGAATTCAGTATTGATTTAGTACCAGGAGCACAACCGGTGATCAAAGCACCCTATCGTTTAAGTCCGGAAGGTTTGAAGGAAGTCCGAACACAGTTGGACGAATTACTGGCGAAAGGATGGATTCGTCCCAGCACTTCAAGTTGGGGATCACCTGTACTACTTGTGAAGAAGAAGGAAGGTTCATACAGAATGTGCATCGATTACAGAGCCTTGAACGAAGTCACTATAAAGAACAAGTATCCACTTCCGCGCATCGATGATTTATTCGATCAACTAAGTGGATCTTGTATTTTCTCTAAATTAGATCTTCGTTCGGGTTATCATCAAGTGAAGGTCAAGGAAGCCGATATTCACAAAACAGCTTTCAGAACTCGCTATGAACATTACGAATTTCTAGTGATGCCCTTTGGAGTGACCAATGCACCAGCAATATTCATGAACCTAATAAATCAAGTTTTCCGGGAGTACTTAGACAGGTTTGTTGTCATCTTCATCGACGACATCCTGGTGTATTCTAAGAGTCGGAAAGAGCATGCAGAGCACCTACGAATTGTCCTAGAAACTCTTCGACAACATCATCTTTATGCCAAGTACAGCAAGTGAGAGTTTTGGCTAAAGCAAGTTGGTTTTCTTGGACATATCGTATCAGGAGAAGGAATCTCTGTGGATCCAGCGAAAGTTTCAACAGTTAGCGCATGGCCTACACCAAAGTCAGTGAAGGACATTCGGAGTTTCTTGGGTTTAGATGGATATTACAAAAGGTTCATTGAAGGATTTTCGAAGATAGCAACGCCCCTGACCAAGCTCACACGTAAAGAAGAAGATTTTGTGTGGTCAGAAGCATAGGAACAAGCTTTCGTAGAACTCAAGTCAAGGTTAACATCAACACCTATTCTCGTCATACCGGATCAATCTGGAGGATTCGAAGTGCATTGCGATGCATCCGGTAAGGGATTAGGATGTGTTCTACACCAGCACGGTAAGGTTGTGGTTTATGCTTCAAGACAGTTGAAGATTCTTGAGCGTAATTATCCGACGCATGACCTGGAGTTGGCAGCCGTCATCTTTGCTCTCAAGATTTGGCGCCATTATCTACTTGGTGAACGAGTGAACATCTACACAGATCATAAGAGCCTGAAGTACGTGTTTATTCAAAAGGAGTTGAATATGCGGCAGAGAAGATGGTTAGAACTCATGGCGGACTTTGACATCAACTTGCAATATCACCCAGGGAAGGTGAATGTAGTACCTGATGCTCTTAGTCTCCAACCATTATCGATGAATCTCACCGCTCAGTGGAAGCTTCAACAAGACTTACATCAGATGGAGATTGAGGTTGTCATGCCAGGTAACGCTTCAAGTTTGATGAATTTACAAGTTCAATCAACCATTGTCAATCAGATCAAAGCAGCTCAAGCAAGCGATGCTAAGTTGCAAAAGATCAGAGAACAAGTGGACAATGGACTCAGAACAGACTTCATCATCCATGAAGACGGATCTTTGAGATACGGCAGCAGATTGTGTGTACCAAAAGGTCCTGTTCGGGAAGAGTTAATGAAAGAAGCTCACAGCTCTCCCTATTCAGTACACCCTGGAGGTACCAAAATGTACAAAGATCTACGTCAAAATTATTGGTGACATGGAATGAAGCGTGATGTAGCCAGAAGTATCGCAAAATGTTTGGTGTGTCAGCAAGTAAAGGCTGAACATCACAGGACAGCTGGACTATTTCAACCATTACCAATCCCAGAATGGAAGTGGCAACACATCACGATGGATTTTGTGACTGCTCTTCCTCGCAGCACAGAGGGTAACGATGTCGTATGGGTCATTGTGGATCGACTCACAAAGTCGGCTCACTTCATCCCATTTTGAGTTGGCCAATCAACTAAGACACTAGCAAAGAAGTACATTGAGGTAATAATCTATTTAAGATTTAAACTCTTCATAATTTACTATCTTTGATACCCATGAACTCATACAGGAAATTGTGAGACTTCATGGAGTACCGGTCTGCATTGTCTCCGATCGTGACACCAGGTTTCGATTGCAATTTTGGCAGAGTCTGCAAGCAAGCTTGGGAAAAAGTCTGAACTTCAGCATGGCTTATCATCCACAAACAGATGGTCAGTCTGAGCGAACTATTCAGATATTGGAGGATATGCTCAGAGCATGTATGTTAGACTTCAAAGGATCATGGGAAGATCACCTACATCTTGTGGAGTTTTTGTACAACAACAGCTACCAAGCAAGCATAGGAATGACACCTTTTGCAGTATTGTATGGAAGGAAGTGTTGATCGTCATTAAGTTGGGACGACATCAGAGATAAGGAACTTCTTGGACCAGAGATGATAGTAGCGACTGTTGATGTGATTCTTACTATCAGGGAAAGGATGCGCATAGCCCAAGATCGACAGAAGCACTGGGCTGATGCAAAGAGACGACACTTGGAGTTCCAGCCAGGAGATCACGTATTCTTGAAGATATCTCCGAACCGCGGAGTGATCCGATTTGGAAGACGGGGTAAGCTAAGTCCGAGATATATTGGATCATTCGACATACTCGAACGAGTCGGTGAAGTGGCATAACGCTTAGCGCTTCCACCTTCATTGGAAGGAGTGCATAATGTGTTCCACATATCCCAACTCAGAAGGTATGTGAGTGACCCCAGCCATGTTCTCGATCATTCCGAGCTCACTATACAGCCTGATTTATCTTGTGAGCAACAGCCTGTGGAGATCCTGGACAGGAAAGTGAAGACACTTCGAAACAAGAAAGTTAACTTGGTTCGAGTGATGTGGAGGAAAGACACTCCAGGAGAGTCCACTTGGGAAAGGGAGGATGAAATGCGTACTAGATATCCACACCTCTTTGTAAACTAGTCCCCAAATAAAAGTTGTAAATTTCGAGGATGAAATTTTTGTAAGGAGGGTAGACTGTAACAACTCCATTTTTAATGTACAAAAAATTAATTTAAATTCAAAGTATACTTGGAGTATTTAATGTTGCTGATATCTCTTTAAGTATTTATTTCACTTCATAATTACAAGAAGGAGCTTGTAGCTCATTGGTAATACCTTGCACTGCTGAGCCAAGCCACCAGAGTTCAAATCCTATGCCCCATATTATTTTTAATATTATTTTTGTTTTAAATTTTTAGAATCCCAACAGTCCACACGAGATAACTCCCAAACTTTCTACTAAACTTGAAAAAGTAAATATACCAATGATCACCCCAGACGACTCGCCACCCCCTGGACCCCTGACTCGGCCGAGTTGGGTCGGCGGACCGGCCGACTCGGGCCGGCGCCGCCGGCCGAACTCGGCCGGACGGCCGAGTTCCTTTCTTCAATGTTTTGTCTTTTCCTCTTCTCAACTCCCCGGCCGAACTCGGCCGGACGGCCGAGTTCCCTTCTTCAATGTTTTGTCTTTTCCTCTTCTCAACTCCCCTGCATACTTTAAATATTCAGATCGGTTACAGAGAGCCCATTAATCCCCATTTACTCCATTTTTAATTATTTTTTAATACATTTTAACATTTTTTTAATTAAAAACCCTACACCTACCCTAACCCTATAAATACACCCCTACCCTCTACCCTCTCATCCCAAATTTCTGAGCCCACTCTCTCAAAATTCCAAGAGAACTTGTGTACTTTGAAAACAAGCTCGAGGCGAAGTTCCGACGAAATTCCGGCGGAACTTCCGGCGAACGTCCTAGGAACTATCAGCGACGACGCAACATCGGCGACCCCTCTAGTTCCCTCTCACTCTCTAAGTGTAATCAAAAACCCATAAGTCTCTTTCTATATCTCCTCCCTATTCAAGAAAAATACGAAATTACAAAACCCGACAGAATCGGAACAAATCCGATTTCCGATTCGGTTTTCTATAAAAATCCACTTCTTGCTAATACAATCATTCTTAAACATTCTTATGTTGACTATTAAACACTAATTAAACAATTTAAATAAGTTTTATCACATGAAATGAGAGCTTTCCCAAATTATCATATTTTTTTTCACTTAAATACCACAATGTTTCGATTTCACAATTAATCCCATTAACTTGCTATACCTTTAAAGTAGATCACGAGGTAACGACCTACCTCCTCACACACTTATATACAACCTAACACGATACCATTGAAAAAACTTAGAATACGATAAAACAATATTTTCATTTAAATACCATATTCTTAATAAAACCATTTCTAAAAGTTTTAGCTTTGTTACACTTTTAAAATAAATACCTCTTAATATGAAAAAACGATAAGTTGTGGACATCGGTCATTTATCTAAACCTGACTTTGTGGTGTCTAGGCTAGGCAAGGGAGAAAGGTAATTTTAAAATGCCCGTCTCACGGTGATTCGTGAGCGGATCCCTACTTTCTTCACTTGTACTTACCTGGCCACAATTGGCGGTGAAGAGGCGATTTGAGGTATCTAACAACTTGTCGTTTAGACCATTTAGAAATAGTCTAGTTGACTTAGAAAACCCTAGAATCTAAAATACGGAAAATTGACTTTTTACAAATAAATACCATTTACTTTATAAAACCGTTTTCTAAAGGATTTAGTAATTTACAATCTTTGCAAAGCGCCCTACAACCCATTTTTGGGGAACCTGTTCAGGATGGTGCGGTTTATCGCGCACCCTCGGGCTTAGTAGTGCGAGATTCAGACCTCCGCAAGTAGCATTCGGTCTCGAAAGATTTAAAATACGACATCTTAAGAAAATGAGATTTTTAGAATATAAAATAATCATTAAAATTACTTTTGTATAAATGTATGTATATTTATCATTAAAATATCTATTTTGTTAAGATATAAATATTCCACCCCTTTTTTCTAAAAATCACAAGAATAAATTTTACATTAAAATACCATGAATTTCAAATAAATCAATATTACAGATAAATACCTTATTTATGAAATTAGGATATTTTCACTAGAAATATCACAATATAAAATCCACCTTCATTACAACTCTATAGATGAATAATAAATACTTGAGGTATATTTTGAAATATATATAAAAGAATTTTTACATAAAACCCCTTCAAGTTTTGTAAATTACCCTAAGGACCCTAGCAATTATAAGTTTGAGAAATAATCAAGACTTCGATCTACATTTCTAATTGTCTGACTCGGGTTTGAGTCTGATTATTCTGACTTGAATATGATTCAAGTCAATCTACATTCTATAATATTCCAATTCAATATGAACACATGAATCCATGAATCCAGTTACCAATCTATACAACTTGACTAAATCAAACCATGGATATACATCCATTATCTAGTTATTCCATTTACATGATTATGCAGTTACAATCTGTTTACTGATATCATGGTTTTGATCAGTCATCCAACAATACAATACAATACAACAATACAATTAAAACACTACGGGGTTTAAGGGGTAGATTGGTGCGGAAGGTGTTAAAAGTGGCACGAGACAGTAAGATTAAAACACCTAACCTATATTCCGTTGCTGTTGTACCGTGGCTTAACGGTTCCTTGTACATTCCGTTTGCTCTGGTCTCTAGCATATTGAGACCCCTCTCGTATACACTGGTATCCTTCCGTACCAAGCTACAAACAACAGCGTAAACACGATATTCTACAATATTATACAACTTTAAGAGATTTCTTCTTATTCTGTCTTTTCTAATTCTCCCTTATCTTTAGGACTTGCCGAGCGACCTGTTCGCTGACGACATTCTATTTCTTTCTTCTTTGAATGTCGTAAGGAGGTTTGGACCTTGCGGAAATTGAGCCATCTACAGAAGATTTGGAGTAGTTTGCTGAAGAACCAGAGCTCTAGTTTCATTGTACCTTTTTTCTATTCAGTATTTTTCATTTCCTGTTATGCCATTGTTTAGGCATCGCTTTTATTCCAGATGTATTTACTTTTCATGCATTGTACAAAAGAATGTTATTAAATAAAGTTGCCGTTATTTTTATATCTCTTGTCTCTTATGATTTACATTTATATTGATTAGATACGCTTAGAGTATTTACTTCACAGTAAATACGTAGAGGACCGGTCCCGTCTCCTTCGCCGTATACCGGGAAGCGGGGCATGACAATAGTATGCTATCTGGTTGCTCTTTATCTTAATATGTACACTTATTGTCTTCTGTTACATATTGATAAAGCCCTTAGGATGAGTACCAGACTACCAGGATTGTGATGTAGATCATACTAGTAGGGCTAGGGTAGTCAGTAAGTACATCCTTCAAATGTTCCTAGTCGTGGGAGTATCGGGACGGGGCATCGATATTCCAGAGTAGACTAGCGTATACGCTTCTTGACCCATATGATGGGCGATGGATGATCCTACAGCCATTAGTGTTTGACATCAGAGAAGGTATACGGGTGCTCAGTGGAGACTGGGTATACTGAACGGACTCGCCGAGAACTCGTAGATGGTATCATACCTCACGCCGGATAGCAGTTCTCTGGTGACACTGGTACAGGTTGGTCTGTAGACCCGAGATCGTCATAGAGACTTATGTGATTTCCACTGTGCTTTGATTTCCACCTTACCACGTTCAAGAGAACTTGCAAAACGGTGGTTTTTGGGTACAGTCCCGAGTCACATGAAGGCAATGAGCGATATGAGGGGATTTCTTCTTTCCCGGTATTGAGAGTTGATGTTGCGCTATGCTCGATTGGCCATAACAGGAAATCCTTGGTCAGGATTGCTGAGATTTACTGGTAAGTGTTATCAGTAGTTTCTCGAACCGTTATGGGCCTCACATTGGCATGACTTATCAGGCTATTGGGGTCTGACGTTTACCACCCCCAGGCTGAGATATGCGACATGTCTGACGAAGAGACCTGAATGTACGGTAGTGTTACTTATTGTTCACAGGAGTATCAGCAGGCTTGCTTGTTGATCTTCTGATCGCTCAATACCCGGGTGGCCGTTACATCTAGAAGTACCGCGGACGGCTTGTGGGTGACTGATACGATCATCACCTACTGCCGGCGTATTGACGAGTCTTTAGAGTTCTACACAAAGGTTTCCTGGCTTAGGCGAAAAGAAGTAGGAGCACATATGTGATATGTGCGGGACCGAGCTTAATACACATATTCTATTCTCGCGATATGTGATATCGGTCGGTTATATGTGATATAGCCAGGTTATCGAATCAAGTGTTGATTCGATAAGTTGATACATATGATATCAGTCGGTTATATGTGATATAGCTGGATTATTAAATCATGTGTTGATTTAATAATTTAATGTATAATTATATATTTGATATATTAATTTACATTAATTAATATTTGCTCACTTAAGCATTTCTTTTTCTCACTTGTGTACACTTAATATATATGTGATATATATTATTGTGTCATGCTTGTTGCTACATGCTACATGGGTGTATGAGACTCACACCATGCTTAACATAATGAAGGGTTTTATTTATTTAAAATAAATAAAAATTAGTTGGAAATTAGTCCAATGGTTGAAGCTTGTGGAACCATTGACTTAGTCCACTAATTTTGTTTTACTTAAAATATTTATTAACCTAACCATTATTGTTTAGCCATGATTTTGTCTCTACAAGAGTTAGTATATGATATTAACTCACCCATGGTTGCCATTCTATACTAGATTCTCTCCATGGTTGTTTTTCTTCATCTCCTTCCTCAAGCTCTCTATCTATTTGGGAGGTGAAGAAAATTAGTGAGAAATATTTCTAAAGTGAGAAAAATTCCTACTTCATCAACCTACACTAGACCAGCCATTTAGTTTAGGTTGTTTGCTTCACTAATTCCTAATTAGTGAAGAGGTAGCTTGAGTTAGTATCTTTTCGACGTAGATTATCTTCGTCCTCGGATACTTCAAAGCAAGTTTGTTGATTTCATTTTATGGAACCTTTCTAGAGTCCGGGAGTTCACTACTTAAAGTGAATGGACTACTACACGGAGCTATTGAAGTGAAAGACCGGTCTACAAAGGTTGTATTCCTTATTCACTTAGATGTAAAGATGTTTACATGCATGTTTCGTCTAATTCTCTAGTTAAGATTCTAGGTTAGGGTTCTTTAGCGCGCCAATTTTTTAAAAAAAGGTATGGTCGATACCTCCCGAAACCCAATGGCGGTGCTGTGGAACCCTGCAGTGGTATCAGAGCCATGCTAGAGAATTAGACGGTATTTGTAGAATTACGAAACCGAAACAACTCCGAAACATCGAAACAAAAAACCTAGTTTCTGTCGAATTTTTCAGAGTGTCTAAATTTTTTTTAAGCAATTGTAGAATGTTACATATGATGTAACATGAACACCACAGAAAATTGAGCCCTCCTCGCCGGATTTTGACCGGCCACATGTAGTTAAAAACCGGCCCCACCGGATTTTTATTAGGCTTCTGGCTTCAATTTTTTGTGGTGTTCCAGTCTCTGGGTTTTGGTGTTTCAGGTGTTGCTTGTTTTTACTGAGATTGCATGTGATATTATCTTTAATGTAAAGGCAATTCGGAGTGCTTCGTAGTCGTAATTTTAGTATCGTTTTGGGTTATCTTGACGTCGTTAAAAAGTTCGAACGAATATCAATAATCCATTTTCTCCCATGCTGGAAATTTTCCAAAAGTTGGATTTTTCCAAGTTTAAAATCTTCAGAAAATCATGCAGGTGATTCTATGGACCTTCTAGAAGAATGAAACCCTAACTCGACTCTATGACCGTCGGAACCGCCACCAAACCTAGGGTTTCCGATAGTTTCACGGTGCCATAGGTGAGGCAAGGGTTGACCCTTCTACGGTTGGTCCATATGTGCTGTGGCATGTTCTGGGTATTTTTAAACTGTGCTCAAGTGTTGAGCTCTCTGGAAAATTTTGGGTGTTTGTTGATTCGATCGAAAAGCTATCTGTGATTGTGATACAATATTTGGAATCCACTATAATCAGTTTTATGAAAACTGATTTGAATTTTATAAATCTAGCAATTTAGTCTCATTTGATCGGTTGCCACGGGATTTTGATGTGGATCAAAAGTCTGTTACAATTACGTAGTGTACGCGGATACTCGCCGGCTAACATTACTAGATATCCACGCCCCATAACCCCGACCAAGTGACTATAGGAGAACCCTATAACCAAAAGCATCCGTCCGGATGCTCGCGGCCGCGATGTTTCTCCTAAGTGCACTTCGTCGACGGCATCGGGGGTATGGCCGTTTACTAAAGTTTCCGATGAGCATTCGATCAGGATGTCAGGAATCTTGTTGAATTACCCGACTGGTTATTGAAAAGTGTTTTCAATATCGAGACTAAAATGTAGGGTTTATAATTGTTAGGCATATGATGTCTAAGGAATTCATTTGGTTAGGCATGAAATCCAAAGTATGCGATACATTGGGTTTATGAAGTTTAAGGTGGTTGCGAATTCCAATTGTTGTAGTTTTCATTTTCTTTTCTGCGACCGTAAGTGTAATATGTGGTGTATCGCCGGTTTCGTTGCTATATGTCAACGACAATTGGGATATGCATATTTACTTACGTTGATGACATGTGATGTTATGTGTTGCTGTGATATGTTATATTGGATCGTCGTGTTTGAATAGTCGGTATTTTTTTATGTGAGATGAGGGTTTTTCATTTTCATTCATGTAAAAACTTGTATGTAATATTCTTTTATTGGGACACTTTCGGATTGAGGATGATGTCACCATTGATGTATATTATTTACTTTTCCGCATTAGGATAGACCTAAGGTGGGGAGCACAAGTAACCGGGTTCTAGAGTCCAATGGGAGACCATCTCGAGGAGTCGAGACCGGGTCTCCTAACTCTAGAATTGGTAGGGTTGCTTGCCGCTTTCGTAGGGGTCTAGGGATGTGGGTTTGGCTATTCATCACGACCGTGAAATCCGTGTTTTTTTACCGGCTTAATTTAAAACGCGGAAATCCTAGTATATCCAATATTTCATATGTTAACTTTTGCTGCTGATATTCTGTGATATGATCACTTTATATGATGAGACGAATGTTGTTATTATATATATGATATATAATAAGCGTTGCTTATGTTTTACACTTGCGCTAGTCCCGCCCCGCTATGCCGTTAGTTAAGTAAATTAACAGTGCATAACGGGACACTGTGGCGAATGCGGATGGCATAAGCGTACGTTGTATTTTCGTTTCTTCTATGATGCTTAGGAAGCATAAATGATGGGACTTCATTAACGAGATTAATGAAAAGAAAGAAACCTAAACATGTTGTAGAATCTTGTTTTAAAAACTGGTAGCCCTAGTTCTTGCTTTGCATAGTGGTATTCCTTGTAGAATTTCCAGCACCTTATTCGACGAGGAAAGAGCCGAGATCCCTTCACCGGGAGTGACCTCTTTAGCGAAACTAGCAGATGCTATAACCCACACGGTTTTGTCTTTTGATTGCTTTTTTAGTTCATACTTTGTATAGTGGTATTTATGAATATCCAGCACCTCATTCGATGAGGAAAGAGCCGAGATCCCTTCACCGGGAGTGACCTCTTTAGCAAAACCAGTAAAAGCCTAAAAAACACTCCTTTTTAAAATCACTCGATTCTACAACGATATCAAGTTCATTAAACAAAGGGTTTTCTTAAAAACCCGTCGTAGCCCTCCGTCATTTCAGATAAGGACTATTTAGTATTCATGCTGCGTTTGTTGGCCCTTGTCAAGGCGTAGTGTGCGGTAGCTGATTAGTGCTTATCTGCTTAAGCATGTGATGCGATTGGATTAGGGTAATCGTGCGACCTTGTTGGCCTTTGTCAAGGGTCGTGTGGGTGGGTTTAATTCAATCATGAAATGTACGGGTTGAACTTGACTAGCATCCTATGGTTAGTTGGCATTTGTCAAGGTCATAGGAGGCTAGGGGTAAAATATTATCGGGAATTTCAAGTATTGAAATTTGCAATGAGATTGCATACTTTCTATGAGATAGTTGGATCCCGATACCCACTGCGAGTAAGAGTTACTCATGGGAGAGTTTTGCACATTATAATTAGCCGATCAAAGTAGGTGTTTAGAAAGGTGTTAACGGGGTTATACCCATAGAAAAACGAGGTTTATTTTAATTAGGTCTATGCGAAAGTACGGGGAACCTCCCTCAAAGTACCAATATTGGCCTGGCCGAAAGATTGGTGAACTTGTAGGGTGTAATTAATCCCGGCTAGTCTTACCTTTTAGGGTTTGAAGGAAGATTTGATAAAAACAGTGGGAGCCATCCTGATTAGATAAAATAATAACCAATCTAATCTTGCAAGAGCATACGCTGAGTGTTTTCTTCACTCTCTCTCCTGGTAGCGACCGTGACATGCCTTAATCAAGATACTAATATGGATGTATTGACCGAACCTGCTTATTATGCTGAGCTGGGGAACGTTGGTTCCGCTCTATCTTATAATTGTTATAAGTCTGAGCAGGAAATAGGGGAATACCAGGATTCCCAAACCACCCATTCGAGGAAAAAGCATGTTGATGCATATTCTTCGGGTGTGTTCGTTGCCGAGAACTGTTTCTCAGTATCTTCTACGTCCTGGGTATGAGATTCCGGATCAGGATCCCACATATGTGATCTGTTACATGGGCTACAGAAAGATAGAGAACTGGGAAGGGGTGATATGTCTCTAAGTGTTAGAGAATGGTGCAATTGTTGCAGCCAAATCAGTTAGCAAATATCACCTTGTATTACCAAGAGGTAAATACATTGATTCTGAACTAATGTTATTACATGCCGAACCTGATATGCAACATTATATCAGTTTCTTTATTGAGTTAAAGAAGAATATAATTTTGTATTACAGGATAATGTTGTGAACATTTTCCTTAATCAAGAGTTGATTGGATCAGGCATGTTATGTAATGGCATATACGTTGTAAATCAAACCACAGTTCAAAGTATACAGAACAAACACAAGAGGAGTAGTTCAGAAATGAACGAATCCTTTTTGTGGCATTGTAGACTAGCTCATATCAATGCGACACGACTAGCTAAGTTACATAAGGATGAATATTAGAATCTGTTCGAATTTTCATCTTATGATACTTGCCCGTCTTGTCTCAAAGGTAAAATGACCAATACTCCGTTTACTGGAAACAGAGAAAGAGTTACTGAACTCTTGGGACTGATACATGGTGATGTATATGGTCCTATGTCTACAAATGCCAGGGTTGGTTCCTCATACTTCATTATATTTACTGACTATCTCTCAAGATTCGTACATATGTTCTTGTTAAAACACAAGTCTGAAACTTTTGAGAAATTCAAGGAATATAAGCTTGAAGTTGAGAAACCAGACGGGTAGAAATATTAAGTCCTTCGATGTGATCGGGGAGAAGAATAATTGGGCACGGAGTTCCTGGATTATTTAAAAGAGAATAGGATTCTCTCTCACCTTACTCCTCCGTGTACACCACAACACAACTGTCACATCCCGAAAGTACGGAACATGACCGGCACTTAAACTACGAAACGTCTCGAGGCGTACGTAATCTAAGTAAGCCAAAAACCCAGAAATCCAAACCAAGAAAAGTAGTAGAGTGAAGGAAAACCAATTTAAAATCAAGTAGTTTTAATAGCATAAGCCGAATTATGCGTTTTTAAAAACATCAAATATTTCCTGAAAAATTCGGCAGAGTCTCCTTTGTAAATACTGGCTCCCAAACGGGATACAACATGAATAGTATACGAAATCAATAAAAGGTATCCCCAAGCGGGAGCTAGCTCTTCGTCAATCGACGGTCACAACCACACAAGCAATATAATATACAACGCCAAGGGCGAGGATCAAAATTCAAAAGGAAACTCAAAACCACAAGAAAACCACAGAAATATAACGCGCGACTCTAAGGTCGAAGGAATAACATCATTGGTCTCTATCTCAAAATAAATACATGTTTGGCTGATGGAACTTCTAGATACAACAGAGTAATAATATACAAGTTATATAATGGGGGGTACGATACAAGTAAACCCACCTACTAGCAAATCACCCGAAGGAAACTATGCCCGCAAGCCGTAATGAAACCTGTACGGCAAACCTGCAAGAAACTGGGGCACAACGGGGGTGAGTTGCCAACTCGTGAATAAAAAACATCTACACACAGCAATCGCATAAATAACGCAACATAGGTCAATGATCATAATATATCCTCAAATATATGAATAACATGCAGCCTATAACAATGGCTAGAGTAATATCTAACCCGAGTGTGATCTCATATGCCCGTGTCAGTGCCTCAGGTAGCAAAATATCATCTGAATGAGGTATGAATGCATGAAACAGAATGCATGTACTGAAGAAGACTGCTTTCATAAATCAGTGAGATTTCTGTATTTTAAAAGTGAGGTACCATAAATGAAATCAGCATAAAACAGTGCCTAGCATCGGCACAAAACGTAATCCCAATATCTCGATATCTCTGTATCACAGTCTCTGTACCTCAATATCTCGAAATCTCAATGTCTCAATCACAATATCTAGGGCGCCGTCAGTCCAGACCGGCCCCTACCATCCATCTCAAGACCACGACGGTATCCTCCGGATATCCGACGCGTCGGGTAAAATCACCGGTCGGTAGTGCTCCCCTGCCAGGCTCAACGTCAACAACACGATCCTCTTGCCCCGGGGTACCGCACCGGGCCCACCATGTACACGAAACGGTTCCTCCACTCCTCGAATCGGGTCTCGAAATCCATCAGCAAACTCATGGTGGACGACTCATACATCATGGGAAAACCGCACTTTTTATTTTAAAAGAGAGAAAAGGTTTATTTATGTTTTTGCGGTTTTCCTCCAAATCCAGAAAATCTCATGGAAATCCGAATCCAAAACCTCAATAAAACGTAAAATAGTGAATATATGCATGAGAATCCATGAATGCGGCATAACAATGAATAACAGTATGCATGAACTAGCAGGTAATAACTACAATATCTAAACTAACATATAAGGCAAGTACACTAATATTATGTCTAAACTATTAGCTAACAGGCTATGTCAAGCAATAATATTTTCTAAGGTGTACGTGACATGGCAATTACCGATGAAGATGTGTGTGAGCCGGCAAGTAAGTGTACGTGGTACATACGCATCATCGGTAATGGTGCTGGTGTCCTAACAGCATGATATCAATAATGGAGTATGAAACATAATATAAGCATGCGATGCGAAGCGAACTACAATAATGAGCGGGAGCTGAATACTAGATGCAACTATAACTAATCTTCATTAATATAATATAAGTCCTACAAATGGTGCCTTTTGAAATAACACGAATCATGGGGTTTTGGAAATAGGGGCTACGGTGTTTTTATGAAAAGATACGTCTTTTGAAATATCCGTAGGATCCCTTGGGCTGTCTTTTAAAATACCCACGATTCGTTAGTTTTTAAAATAGGTAAGAATCGAATCTAATCTAACAACTAAACTAAACTAAAGGGCTAAGCTACAAGCTAGACTACAGGTAAGGAAACCGCCTAACATCTGAGTCGATACATATACATACCTGTATATATATTAGTCGGTGATCCCGCCTCAATAATATCATATCCGATACCATATCTATAATTAGACATCCCAAGTCAAGAGTGCGGATCAATCATCAATATATAGCTCGTACGTAAATCCGTCGTACGTCATCCTAAATCTGGGTACGGGTCAATATCACATTCATCATACTATTCATCTGGTATCCTCTTTATCAAATATCATGATCAGGGTATAGATCTACGTCTAGTACAATACTGATACCGCTTAATTAAGCATGCACGTGTGTGAAACACTACGTCAAGGACCCGCTACAACATCATGTCGTATCTCAAATACGAACCCTGCCATATCACCGAAGTCACAACCTCAATACAAATCTCATCGACTCATCTCAAACCCAAGTATCATCCTCAAATCCGTCTGTGAACACATAGTCCCATACCCATGTGAACACATAACTATAAAGAATCCCATGAGCACATATAAATAGGAATGTATGCAAGTATGTATGTGTGTATGTGTAGTGCAACACTACCCTAGGGTTCGCAACACTAAAATAATCCAACACACCAATATCCATCCTAAACATCGTTATTAATCCCAAATAACATATAATAATTGTTGGTGTGTATACGCATCCGTATACACCACCACGGACTGCGGGGGTGCTATACGCCATCCACCCGACTTCTCCCCGTAGATATAAATCTACTCACCTGGTCCACGCTAGCCGGTGCCGACGTCGCCACGCGCTTGCTTGTCATCTCGAAGTCCACATGGGTTACTTACATATCATAACGTACCGTGTCGTATTAAAATCCGACTCATGACCCAAAACGACACGTGAATCCCATATAGGTCAAAACCTATGGTTGCTTTCACAAATCAACCCAAAAACCCTCGAAGTCGGCGTACAAACGCCAAACCATCGAGAACAACCCAAACACACTCATTTGCACATTCACGAACATTAATTATAATATAAAATGGGTTAAAATTCACAAAAACCCCAAACTTACTTTAAAAGCCATTTTTCCTAAAATCTAGCAAGCAATATTACCCGTTTTAGTACAAAACTCGACGTTTAAACAAATCTAGTGGCCATAATACATATTAAATATCTTAAATAAGTCATAAAAACAATTTCCATAATTTAATCCCAATAAATTTCATTAACCCCAAAATTCTAGTTTACAATATACCCAAATTTTAACAATTTTATAGCAAAAATGCACAAACAACAATTTAGCTTGGATTTTCGTAAACTAAAAGCATTAAACCACTCAATATAATATTTATAATGATATGAAAACTTAATTATATTTAATCTAAAGCATTTAATAATTTTCCAAAAACCCTAGTCAGCAAAATAGCTTAATTAGACAAATTTTAAAATAACAATTAGCAAACTAGTTACTAGGTAAGATTTTACATGCCATAATATGTTAAATTGTACACTTAAATCATGATCAAATGATATAAAACCCTAACTTGATCCATACCCAATTCTAGAATTTCCAAACTTGCAACTAAAGCCTAATTAACACTTAAATAAATTAGCTTTAAGAAATTAAATAACAAATTAAGCAAAAGGTTTAGAAATTATACCCAAAAACATTTGAAGATCCACAAGCACCCATAGCCTCCCAAATTGAAATCTTATTCCCTAGATCCATGCTAGATAGGCAAATGAAAAATGGGTAGGAGTTGGATTTTGATTTTGTTTTGATTTTGGATGGAATTTGATGAATTTTTGAAGGTAAAAAGGGTGGGATTTTTGGAGAAGAGATGAGATGAGGTAAAGAGAGGGGAGGGGCTGCAGGAATTCAGAAATGGCTCGGCTAATGAGGGGAGAGAAGAGAGTGTGAGGTGATTGGAGAGAGAATGTGGTCAAAAAGTCCACCTTTTACTTCTATCATTCTCTTTTCTTTTCTTTCTTTTCTTTTGCAACATAAGTGGGGACAATTGAGGGGGGGACTGCTGAAATCAGCCATAGGGAAAGAAAAATGGGGGTGTGTGAGTGTGGGTATGGGTGTGGGGTGATGAAAAATGATAAATACTATACCCCAAACATCCATTTACGCTAAATTCACTAAAAAAGCCTTTTTTCTTCAATAATTTCTAAACCATTTTGGCAAACGATTTCATTTCAGAAACAATATTTTAAAATTTTGTTTAATGTGCCAATAATTATAAAATTTGTATCAACCCATTCCAATTTGTAATTTTCCCTAATTAAATGTATTAGTGACGGCTTAAAATAATATTAAAATAATTTTTTTTCCAGAAAATTTGAAATTTCACCAGTGGCTCAATAAACACTAAATACTAGCAATTATATAGCTAGAATATGTATATTTAATTTTTATAATAAAGATATTTGTATTTTGACTTTTTACAGAAAACCCCCTTGTCTTTCCGATTTTCCGAAATTTCACCGAAACGATTTTCAAAACGTTACAATCTTCCCCTCTTAGAGAAATTCGGTCCCCGAATTTGATTTAAAACTCACCCCAAATACTAAAACATCTAAGCAAAACCATGAAGTCGTCGGGGCTCCGAAATCATAAATACATAAAACGCATCATAGCGCAATGCATGCGCATGAGTAATGAGAAGATAACTCGAAATCAAAACTCCGTCAAGCATCCCGCAATCATCGGAGTCATGGTAAAGACACAAATGTCAAATCCAATACAAAACCAATATGATATAACTCGAAATTATACACGTAAATATCAAATCTATATATGTAAATATCTGAAGGGAATGCATGCCAAATCTCTTAAAGTCGTTGTGCAATGCGCATAACACTGCACAGTGGCGGACGTCTATCATAAGAAAATAACTATATACATATATACCTTTGTTTGAAATGTACGTTCCGCCATTTTGGGAAACAATTTAGAAGAGTTTTTCTTGTTTTAAACGTTTCGCGTCATATCAGACACGTAGGTAAATACTGAGACTATAGCTCGCTTTTTGGAATTCCCTATAATAACTATCAATGCATGCAAAATATATTCAGGTACTGTCCTCTGACTAGTCCTGCTCAGTACAAAAACTCATAGCAATCATCATAAAAACGTACTGCTCCATAAAAAATCAATCCCAAAATACGCGTATGAATATTACGTGCGTCTGGTGGGCACGGAAATCAAAATCCATAAATATGCCATACATGCGCACAGAAACAACCTCTAAGTGTATCGGGTGTGCACACGACATCTGTCATAGGCAACGTATGTGCCTGACAGCAAGGACAGGTGCGTCTGACACGCACGAGGAATCTCGATTTAGTGCATCTGGTGTGCACCGAAATCGCTTCTCAAAACATGCGCTCAACATGCGCGAAAATCAAAACCAGGTGCATCCATCATGCACGAAATCATGAAATCCAAAATCAAGCGCCGAACATGCGTCAAATCAGGTGCACAAGATGCACAAAACAAACGAGTATCATAATCGAAATCGAAGTCTAGTGCATCTAAGTGCATAAAATGCGTATCACTGCACTGCAAGCATATGTGAACAATACCGAGTGCAAAAACCAAATCGTATGCGTATATACGCATAATCAACTCAACTGTATGAAATCCATATAATTACAAACATGAGGAACCAAGGCATGAAAACTATCTCAAGTGCAACAACTGTGCAAAAATCGTGAATACTCAGTAGGTGCAACCATGGTGCCTGAAAACGATATCATGAAACTCAATGATCAAAATCAATCATGCAAATAGATCGCTCAAAATACCAAATCAAGTATGGCGGAATAGTCCCGCTCAAGCACATCCTCCAAGAATCTCTGGCCAACTGCCGTGGTCACTCATAGCATGTCTCGTCGACGATCCTGAACTCTGGCCTGCCGGTGTGCATAACATGACCACTACTGGGTCCAAGCCTTCTCGTAATTTATTCCAGAAAGGTCCTATCGAGATCTCTCCCAAATCTCGTCTCTGCCGAACTGTCCGGAAGTCATCGTCCCTTACTAGATCTGTTCTCGTTTTGGAACGGCTGCATACTCAACGCGACTCCTTCTTGAAGGTATATCCAAGTACAATGCCTCGGCATACGTATCGCATCTCTGATGTCGGCGGAGTGGAACGTCGTTTCATCTAGATCTGGCATGAACCTCTTACTTCATCTTTCTCTAATGTCGACCGCTTCGGACTCATCTCGTCGTGGCTGCATGGACTGAGCTCCAACGGCTATCCTCGTATCGGGAGTCTCCCAAGAAATGCATCTCACCACCTAGCATCCGAATTAAGTCGAGCCATCCGATCGAGTCGTCAAAACCTCATAATCCCCCAAGAGCTCAACATCTTGGGCACAGTTTAATAGTATCGAGTACATACCACATCATCGGTGGTCCAGCCGTAGAAGGGCAAACCCAAGCCTTACTAATGGCGCCGTAGAACTGCCGCAAACCCGAAGGTTCAAAGTCTTTCACACGGTCATTAAGTCAAGTTAGGGTTTCATTCTTCTAGAGGGACCATAGAATTGCCTGCATGTCTTTCCGACTACTTTAAACTTGGAATAATAGGTTTCTGACATTCGATCGTCTCTGTCGACTCCCAACGTCTCCGCGTGAAGTCGTCTCTAGCTGGAATCAATCTATCTGATGATCTCGCATCGGGGTAGTGAACGAACCATATGCCCTAGTCATTCATCCTCGGGTGACTAGCGACCTCCTATCATCTCTTAGTACAACTCGTACTGCAATAGCTCCAACACCTGGGGCGATATCTCGTCGTTCGCAGCAATAACTGGCTCACTCGTCTGCACGCTGAACAGTGCCTCAATCATCAGGAGTAAGCAATACACCAACAGTTATCAAAATCTGGCTGGCCTCTATCATTGGCTCTATCCTCTGGTACTGATCGGCACGTCCGAGAAATCTCGTAAAGGCGATCCGCCAAACGCTCGTGGCGCAAAAACACAGTAAAAAGACACATCTCCGCAATCGTGTGTCGCCGGAATTACGCCCTGGTCAGTCCTCGTTCGTGACGAGCTCGTGCTGACCGCAACTCTAGCCGTAGCTCTCCCTGCCCATAATCGTGGAAGCAAACCGTAACTGATACCGATGAGGCTAAATCAGGAATGAATATAATACTGAACAAAGAAATGTACATCCTAAGGCTTCTAAAGTGGAGTAGCGTATCGTAAGTATGCCGCGGAACATACCCACGGTACGTCACTCTACTTTAGTCACCTATTCCATCAACCAAGGGTCATCCTACACTCCGAAGGTAAAACCTAACGCTCTGATACCAACTTTGTCACATCCCGAAAGTACGGAACATGACCGGCACTTAAACTACGAAACGTCTCGAGGCGTACGTAATCTAAGTAAGCCGAAAACCCAGAAATCCAAACCAAGAAAAGTAGTAGAGTGAAGGAAAACCAATTTAAAATCAAGTAGTTTTAATAGCATAAGCCGAATTATGCGTTTTTAAAAACATCAAATATTTCCTGAAAATTTCGGCAGAGTCTCCTTTGTAAATACTGGCTCCCAAACGGGATACAACATGAATAGTATACGAAATCAATAAAAGGCATCCCCAAGCGGGAGCTAGCTCTTCGTCAATCGACGGTCATAACCACACAAGCAATATAATATACAACGCCAAGGGCGAGGATCAAAATTCAAAAGGAAACTCAAAACCACAAGAAAACCACAGAAATATAACGCGCGACTCTAAGGTCGAAGGAATAACATCATTGGTCTCTATCTCAAAATAAATACATGTTTGGTTGATGGAACTTCTAGATACAACAGAGTAATAATATACAAGTTATATAATGGGGGGTACGATACAAGTAAACCCACCTACTAGCAAATCACCCGAAGGAAACTATGCCCGCAAGCCGTAATGAAACCTGTACGGCAAACCTGCAAGAAACTAGGGCACAACGGGGGTGAGTTGCCAACTCGTGAATAGAAAACATCTACGCACAGAAATCGCATAAATAATGCAACATAGGTCAATGATCATAATATATCCTCAAATATACGAATAACATGCAGCCTATAACAATGGCGAGGGTAATATCTAACCCGAGTGTGATCTCATGTGCCCGTGTCAGTGCCTCAGGTAGCAAAATATAATCTGAATGAGGTATGAATGCATGAAATAGAATGCATGTACTGAAGAAGACTGCTTTCATAAATCAGTGAGATTTCTGTATTTTAAAAGTGAGGTACCATAAATGAAATCAGCATAAAACAGTGCCTAGCATCGGCACAAAACGTAATCCCAATATCTCGATATCTCTGTATCACAGTCTCTGTACCTCAATATCTCGAAATCTCAATGTCTCAATCACAATATCTAGGGCGCCGTCAGTCCAGACCGGCCCCTACCATCCATCTCAAGACCACGACGGTATCCTCCGGATATCCGACGCGTCGGGTAAAATCACCGGTCGGTAGTGCTCCCCTGCCAGGCTCAACGTCAACAACACGATCCTCTTGCCCCGGGGTACCGCACTGGGCCCACCATGTACCCGAAACGGTTCCTCCACTCCTCGAATCGGGTCTCGAAATCCATCAGCAAACTCATGGTGGACGACTCATACATCATGGGAAAACCGCACTTTTTATTTTAAAAGAGAGAAAATGTTTATTTATGTTTTTGCGGTTTTCCTCCAAATCCAGAAAATCTCATGGAAATCCGAATCCAAAACCTCAATAACACGTAAAATAGTGAATATATGCATGAGAATCCATGAATGCGGCATAACAATGAATAACATTATGCATGAAGTAGCAGGTAATAACTACAATGTCTAAACTAACATATAAGGCAAGTCCACTAATATTATGTCTAAACTATTAGCTAACAGGCTATGTCAAGCAATAATATTTTCTAAGGTGTACGTGACATGGCAATTACCGATGAAGATGTGTGTGAGCCGGCAAGTAAGTGTACGTGGTACATACACATCATCGGTAGTGGTGCTGGTGTCCTAACAGCATGATATCAATAATGGAGTATGAAACATAATATAAGCATGCGATGCGAAGCGAACCACAATAATGAGCGGGAGCTGAATACTAGACGCAACTATAACTAATCTGCATTAATCTAATATAAGTCCTACAAATGGTGCCTTTTGAAATAACACGAATCATGGGGTTTTGGAAATAGGGGCTACTGTGTTTTTATGAAAAGATACGTCTTTTGAAATATCCGTAGGATCCCTTGGGCTGTCTTTTAAAATACCCACGATTCGTTAGTTTTTGAAATAGGTAAGAATCGAATCTAATCTAACAACTAAACTAAACTAAAGGGCTAAGCTACAAGCTAGACTACAGGTAAGGAAACCGCCTAACATCTGAGTCGATACATATACATACCTGTATATATATTAGTCGGTGATCCCGCCTCAATAATATCATATCCGATACCATATCTATAATTAGACATCCCAAGTCAAGAGTGCGGATCAATCATCAATATATAGCTCGTACGTAAATCCGTCGTATGGCATCCTAAATCTGGGTACGGGTCAATATCACATTCATCATACTATTCATCTGGTATCCTCTTTATCAAATATCATGATCGGGGTACAGATCTACGTCTAGTACAATACTGATACCGCTTAATTAAGCATGCACGTGTGTGAAACACTACGTCAAGGACCCGCTACAACATCATGTCGTATCTCAAATACGAACCCTGCCATATCACCGAAGTCACAACCTCAATACAAATCTCATCGACTCATCTCAAACCCAAGTATCATCCTCAAATCCGTCTGTGAACACATAGTCCCATACCCATGTGAACACATAACTATAAAGAATCCCATGAGCACATATAAATAGGAATGTATGCAAGTATGTATGTGTGTATGTGTAGTGCAACACTACCCTAGGGTTCGCAACACTAAAATAATCCAACACACCAATATCCATCCTAAACATCGTTATGAATCCCAAATAACATATAATAATTGTTGGTGTGTATACGCATCCGTATACACCACCACGGACTGCGGGGGTGCTATACGCCATCCACCCGACTTCTCCCCGTAGATATAAATCTACTCACATGGTCCTCGCTAGCCGGTGCCGACGTCGCCACGCGCTTGCTTGTCGTCTCGAAGTCCACATGGGTTACCTACATATCATAACGTACCGTGTCGTATTAAGATCCGACTCATGACCCAAAACGACACGTGAATCCCACATAGGTCAAAACCTATGGTTGGTTTCACAAATCAACCCAAAAACCCTCGAAGTCGGCGTACAAACACCAAACCATCGAGAACAACCCAAACACACTCATTTGCACATTCACGAACACTAATTATAATATAAAATGGGTTAAAATTCACAAAAACCCCAAACTCACTTTAAAAGCCATTTTTCCTAAAATCTAGCAAGCAATATTACCCGTTTTAGTACAAAACTCGACGTTTAAACAAATCTAGTGGCCATAATACATATTAAATATCTTAAATAAGTCATAAAAACAATTTCCATAATTTAATCCCAATAAATTTCATTAATCCCAAAATTCTAGTTTACAATATACCCAAATTTTAACAATTTTATAACAAAAATGCACAAACAACAATTTAGCTTGGATTTTCGTAAACTAAAAGCATTAAACCACTCAATATAATATTTATAATGACATGAAAACTTAATTATATTTAATCTAAAGTATTTAATAATTTTTCAAAAACCCTAGTTAGCAAAATAGCTTAATTAGACAAATTTTAAAATAACAATTAGCAAACTAGTTACTAGGTAAGATTTTACATGCCATAATATGTTAAATTGTACACTTAAACCATGATCAAATGATATAAAACCCTAACTTGATCCATACCCAATTCTAGAATTTCCAAACTTGCAACTAAAGCCTAATTAACACTTAAATAAATTAGCTTTAAGAAATTAAATAACAAATTAAGCAAAAGGTTTAGAAATTATACCCAAAAACATTTGAAGATCCACAAGCACCCATAGCCTCCCAAATTGAAATCTTATTCACTAGATCCATGCTAGATAGGCAAATGAAAAATGGGTAGGAGTTGGATTTTGATTTTGTTTTGATTTTGGATGGAATTTGATGAATTTTTGAAGGTAAAAAGGGTGGGATTTTTGGAGAAGAGATGAGATGAGGTAAAGAGAGGGGAGGGGCTGCAGGAATTCAGAAATGGCTCGGCTAATAAGGGGAGAGAAGAGAGTGTGAGGTGATTGGAGAGAGAATGTGGTCAAAAAGTCTACCTTTTACTTCTAGCATTCTCTTTTCTTTTCTTTCTTTTCTTTTGCAACACAAGTGGGGACAATTGAGGGGGGGGGGGACTGCTGAAATCAGCCATAGGGAAGGAAAAATGGGTGAGTGTGAGTGTGGGTATGGGTGTGGGGTGATGAAAAATGATAAATACTATACCCCAAACATCCATTTACACTAAATTCACTAAAAAAACCTTTTTTCTTCAATAATTTCTAAACCATTTTGGCGAACGATTTCGTTTCAGAAACAATATTTTAAAATTTTGTTTAATATGCCAAGAATTATAAAATTTGTATCAACCCATTCCAATTTGTAATTTTCCCTAATTAAATGTATTAGTGACGGTTTAAAATAATATTAAAATAATTTTTTTTCCAGAAAATTTGAAATTTCACCAGTGGCTCAATAAACACCAAAAACTAGCAATTATATAGCTAGAATATGTATATTTAATTTTTATAATAAAGATATTTGTATTTTGACTTTTTACAGAAAACCCCCTTGTCTTTCCGATTTTCCGAATTTTCACCGAAACGATTTTCAAAACGTTACAACAACGGTGTATCGGGGCGGAGGTATCGCTCCCTATGAGATATGGCACTCTCTATGATGAGTACTGCCGAGTTACTTGTTTCCTTTAGGAGTTATGCATTTGAGAAGCTGCATACCTATTGAATGGGGTTCTATCCAAATCAGTGCCTACCACTCCATATGTGATATAGAATGGGAAGAGACCATGTCTTAAACGAGTTAAGATATGGGATTGTCCGGCCTATGTTGAAAGGCAGAATCCGGACAAGCTCGAGGCAAGGTCAGTTCTGTTAGTTTGTTGGATATCCCAAATATTTGCGAAGGAATATCTTCTACCTAACTGAGGAGCAAAAGGTGTTTTGTTTCTTAGCATGCCACCTATTTAGAAAAGGAATTTTTTATGGAAGAAATTAATGGCCGCGAGGTAGAACTGGAAGGAGTTCCAGCTAGACAAACTAACAGCTGATGATTTAGTGGAACCAAAGGATTTAATAGTATCCAACGAACCTCAGCCTCTCCGCGAATCTGGCAGGGTTCCTCATCCATATGAGAGATACTACGGTTTCCTCAGTGATAGTAGGAACGAGGATTACATCATGGTAGATGATGACCCAACCAGGTTCAGGCAGGCCCTCACAAGTGGGGATTCTATGAAATGGCTGGATGCTATGCAATCAGAGATGGAATCCATGTACACCAACAAAGTATGACTTTGAATGTTGCACCTGAAGGGTTAAAACCATCAGGAGCAAGTGGATCTTGAGAAGATTCTTGATGTAAATGGAAAAGTTGAGACTTTCAAATCTAGACTTGTAGTAAAAGGTTTTCGTCAATAACCGGGTATGGATTATGATGAAACCTTTTCTCCAATGGCTATGCTTAAGTCCATCAGGATTAAAGCACGTATCGCGGAGTTGGAATATCTGTTTTGATGTGGCAGTCAAAGAGTTTGACTTCATCAAAAAGGTAGATGAACCTTATGTATACAAGAAGGTTGTAGAGAGTAAGGTTGTCTTTATCGTATTGTACGTAGATGACATACTCTTGATAGGAAATGGGTTTCCTATGCTACACTCGGTCAAGCTCCTCTTATCACGAGGATTCTCCATGGAAGATCTGGATGATACCCGTTACATCTTGTGGATTTAGATCCATAGAGATAGATATAAGTGGATGTTGGGAGTGTCCCAAATCCAGGTACATCAACACCATACTAA
Source organism: Agapanthus africanus (assembly GCA_030015575.1). Taxonomy (NCBI): domain Eukaryota; kingdom Viridiplantae; phylum Streptophyta; class Magnoliopsida; order Asparagales; family Amaryllidaceae; genus Agapanthus; species Agapanthus africanus. Next base: position 456,770,009 of record JASDDO010000012.1, on the reverse strand, counting down.
AAGGGTTTAGTATGGAAGATTCTAAGCGTGGTGGTTCACCCACTTTCTCACTTGTGTACACTTAATATATATGTGATATATATTATTGTGTCACGTTTGTTGCTACATGCTACATGGGTGTATGAGACTCACACCATGCTTAACATAATGAAGGGTTTTATTTATTTAAAGTAAATCAAAATTAGTTTGAAATTAGTCCAATGGTTGACGCTTGTGGAAGCTTGTGGAACCATTGACTTAGTCCACTAATTTTGTTTTACTTAAGATATTTATTAACCTAACCATTATTGTTTAGCCATGGTTTAGTCTCTACAAGAGTTAGTATATGATATTAACTCACCCATGGTTGCCATTCTACACTAGCTTCTCTCCATGGTTGCTTTTCTTCATCTCCTCCTCAAGCTCTCTAGCCATTTGGGAGGTGAAGAAAATTAGTGAGAACAATATTTCTAAAGTGAGCAAAATTCCTATTTCATCAAGCTACACTAGATTAGCCATTTAGTTTAGGTTGTTTGCTTCACTAATTCCTAATTAGTGAAGAGGTGGCTTGAGTTAGTGTCTCCTCGATGTAGATCATCTTCGGCCTCGAAGATTTCAAAGCAAGCTTGTTCATTTCATCTTGTGGAGCCTTTCTAGAGTCCGGGAGTCCACTACTTGGAGCGAAGGGACTACTACACGGAGCTATTGAAGTGAAGGACCAGTCTACAAAGGTTGTATTTCTTGTTCACTTAGATGTAAAGATGTTTGCATGCATGTTTCGTCTAATTCTCTAGTTAAAATTCTAGGTTAGGGTTCTTTAGCACGCCAATTTTTTAAAAAACGGCATGGTCGATGCCTCCCGAAACCTAATGGCTGTGCTGTGGAACCCTGCAAGATGGAATAAGTTTTTCATGAAACATTCTAAACCTAGTTTTTTTCCACATGTATTATATTTAGTCTTAGCTTATTCCTTCACCTATCTGGATAAAAATACATATAAGTGTGTGTAAAAGTGCTACAGATTTAATTAGTTTTTTGTAAAAATTAATATTGTAGTTTATGTATTGGTTTAGATTGTATAAAAAGTTATAAATTAAAAATGTTAAGACTATTAAGCAATAAGTTAGCAACTAATTTTGAAAATACAGATTTTAAAGACTGGTGTATTCTTATTTCCCTTGAGTTTTTTTTATTAATTATAAGAACCATAAATTTTTTTAAAGTAAGGGGTATGTAATTTATGTCAATTATATCATGTAGTGTTAAAGTAGGAGAGAAAATGGACGTTAGAATTTTAAAAAAATTCTGCAAGTAAACCGCAAAGATTTATTGATAAATCAATCGAGAGCTGCTGAGAGTTCGGTAACGTGGAGCTTAAAGAAGATTCGGTCTATTCCGTGCAAGGATCATAAAGCTGATCTACCACAGGAACAACAACTATGAGTTCTGGTGTGCACCGACCGGCAGCTCGGTTCTGGCTGCGATGGACGATCCGATGGCACACGGGCAGAGCTCTCTGGTTCTGGGGGCTGATTAACGAAAGTACTTTGCAATATTTTTAGGAGTTCTGAAACTAGAATATTTCACAATATTTTATAGAATTTTGACTTGAGATTCTTTATTCTCAATTCAATTGAATTCTTCTGATCAAGATGGAATTCCTATTCAGATCTGATTAGAATAGAATTACAAGTAGTTTTATATTTCTATTCAGTTTTCGAAGATCTAAAGAGTAGTTCAGTTTCAAAGTCCTGAAGAACAATAGAAACAGTTCTCTGTTTTCTAAGATGAACTATGAAAATAGTTCTATGTTCTTCCTCTTTCAAGAACTGTGAAGATAGTTCTGTTCTGCAATTTTTCTAGCCACCTTGCTTTATGGTCTGAGATCTCTATATATAGAGATCTTAGACCCAGCCCAAAGGTTTCATCAGTTACAACTCTTTGTAACCGATGACCAGTCCAACAGTCTCCACTTAATCAGTCTGAATTTCCCAGAGTAGCCCAAGAGCTTCAATCCTCCTGCGAGACAGCCACGCGAGCGTCAACGCGACGTCCAACTAGACAACCTACTAGGCTGCCATGTAAGCGCCAACGGACGGCCAACTAGGCCACGATGCAAAGTACAAAGTGCAAACTGCCGTGCGTCCGTAAACCCGAACCCGTTCCATAGCTCCTGGCCACGGCCCGAGCCCAAGCCATCAGTATTACTTGTGGTTAATTAATTAATTAATCTTTCTTACAACAAAATTTTAACCGATGACCTCTTTTGTGGCAAAACACTTACAAACCAACTGGGCTACTAGAGTCTTTTGTTATTATTCAAAATAAATAACATGTATCATATAGTTTGAAACTCCATCCAATGTTTTTACATAAAACACCCACAAGATCTAACAATCCCCTACAAGTTTCTAAGTAGTATCCAGGTCTTAGTCACAACGCATAGTAAAGGTGTCAAATGGACTTGAATCCAACTAAACTGAAGTTAGGTGCATGGTGAACTATGTCTTGAACCGGTACTTCACTAACAGCTCAGTGATCGCACTATGACTAAACCAAACTATGCAATAGTGGGTTGTGCCTTGAACTATTGCCCATTTCCTGAGTCATAGCACATTAACGGCCCCGTGCCTTATCCAAATTTCTGCTAGAACTTTAAGAATCTATCTCAAGATTTTATAGGAGTCGGCCAAAACTTCTTCTTAAGCATAGGTGAGTTCTTTAGGCGTGCCTGCCATCAAACACCCTGCATCCCGGATGCGCGGAACTCATTAAGGCTTCAGGCCATCCTTATTTTAATGTGTTCCTCAGGCAAGCATGCTTGTTAGCAAGCATCCAACATCCCAGATGTATATAACTCATTAAGGCTTTAATCAGTTTGTTTAATTTATATGATTTTTGAACCAGCGATCTCATTAATAGATTCGAAGCTTTGAACTAATAATGTGATTACATGGTAAATATATAATAAACTTACAAATACTTAAGACCCATATAAGTGGAAGTCTTATCAATCGGATATTTTTCAAACCCTTTGTTAAGGCATCAACCACATTCTCTGAAGATCGGACGTCAATCACCGAGATGACTCCACGGGTTACCAGCTCATTTAGATACCTATAATTCAGATGGATAGTCTATTTCTTTTCATTGAATAATGAGTTTACCGCCACAACACTCGTTGCCTGGTTGTCAAAATAGATAGTGATCACTGTGTTGGATATGTATGCCCTAGAGGCCATTATTGTATATGTATACATGTGGATGCTTGGACATATATATGTACAAGATAGTCTTGCTCGATATGATAGTATACTATCTGGTTTGTCTTTATCTTAACATGTGCATATGTTTTACTTGCTATTACGTATCATTTATATATGTTGATAAAACCTGTAGGATCATTGCTAGACTACCTGCGTTGTGATGGCGATCATACTTGTGGGAGCTAGGTAGTTGATAAGCACATCCTTAAAAGGCCTCTAGTCGTGGGAGTATCAAGACTGGGTATCGATATTCCGGAGTAGACTAGTGTATAAGTTTCTAGAACTCGACGAGGGGCGATGGTACGGTCCCGCAACCATTGGTCTTTTGCACCTAAGATCGTATATAGGTGCTGACTGGGGGTGAGTACACTCGATGGACTCGCCGAGAACTTCTAGATGGTATTATACTTATCGTTAGATGGAAGTTCTCAGGTGACATGAGTACAGGTTAGTCTTTAGACCTGAGATTGTCATTTGTCTCGTGTGAGTTCCCACTGCGCTTTGATCACTACCCTACCACGGCTTTACTGAGTCGTGCAAACAGGTTTTGGTTGGGTACAGTCCCGAGCTATATGGAGGCAGTGAGCGATTGTTGGGGATTCATCTCTCCCGGTATAGGGAGTCGATATCGCACTGTGTTCGATTGGTCAGGACCATGAGACCTTGGCCAAGGCAGTTGGGATTTACTGATAGGCTGATCAGTAGTTTCCCGGATTGGTTCTGGACCGCATCAACACAAATTACTAGGTTATTAGGGTCTGACGTTTTACCACCCCTAGACCCGGTATGTGATACTCTCATACGAAGAGACTAGACTGCACAGAGATTGTCACAGATAGGCTCAGTAGGGATCCGGATGAGTTTGCTTGTCGGCCTTCCTTTTCGACAGGTACCCAGGTAGCCGTTACGTACAGCTAGTGCCGCTGACGTACTTATGGTTATGGATTTATCCAGTAACTCACTACCGGCGTACTGTCGAGTCTTTAGAGTCCCACACAGAGGGTTTCCCTGGTTCAGGCGTAATGATGTAGTAGTTGTATTTGATACATGCAGGGTTCCGATCGATTGATGTACTGTGTTATCCGGACTTTCGATCGGACAATTGGTAATACTAGCCGGCTCGGGTTTGAGCCGGATTATTAAATCAGGTGTTGATTTAATAATTTACATATATGTATTTCGATATGTATATTCTAGTATTAAGTTCTTCGTGTTATTCTATCTCTTTGAGCATTCGTGTTTTTATCCGAATGCAAGTATGTATATACAGTAGACTGTAATTCGTATTTTATTACGGATAATATTCTAGAAGGTGGACACCTCATTAGTTTATTTTCTATTTATCTATTTAATGGAAATGAGGTGTAAAGTGAAGGTATAGGGGGTATGATGAGAACTATGCCTCAATAGTTGACAAATGAATTCTTTTTTGTGGCAATTATTGAAGCATGGTTGATATATTTTATTCTTGGATATTGATATACAAAACTAATGTGAGTTATTTTCTCTCACATGGTTGCCTCATTTCTTTTGTGCTCACCATTTTGATTCACTCTTCTCTCCTTCTCTTGAGTTCTTCCACCTTCATCATCTTCCTCCTCTCTATACTCTCATTGTTGAGAAACAAGAGAGGAGGTAAGATAGAGATAGTAAAACACTTAGAACCTCATACTAAATCCTAGAGTTCTTGGATTAGCATCCCAAGTTCTTTAGTTGCTCTTTTTGATACTGAGCTAGGAGTTAGAGCCATGTATCACATCTCTCGGGTGGATCATCTACGACAAAGGAGGACTGAAGAGCAAGCTCGAACCTGGAGAACCAATGGAGCGGGAAAAGAAGATCAAACGCGATCTTGGTGGCCACTTGGAGCGTATGATGAGGAAAGAAGACGGAAGGACACGGATCTATTGGTAAGGCTTTCTTATCATAGTAGATAGCTCTTATAGTTTAGCTAGTTAGGTTTATGGTAAGATCCGGTTTATTGGGTTATTCTAGCGCCGTTTTTAGTTTGGTAGAAAAAAAAATTGTTCCGCAAACGGCCATGGATGATGGCTAGGGCGTTAGGGTAGCCCAACATGGTATCAGAGCCACCTCATAAAACCTATACAAGCTAGTTCTATCGTGTTTAGAATATCGATTGACCAAAGTTTTCCAAAATCGCAATTCCATTTTGTAGTTTCTGTCGATTTTCAAAAGGTGTTCAAAAATCATTTTCAGTGTATCAAAAATTCGTGCAGGCTATTTTAAGACACCGGAAGAAAATTGGGCACACGAGCCCACTATAACACCGCGGAACCGCAGCATAACATGCATGTTTGCCGCGGTTGCGCGGCCGTATTGGGGCCCCTGTGCGCATATTTTCTTCCGGGGCTCTTATGTATGGAATTGTGATTTCTGGTATGTATATTTTTATCCCAGATTTGTTTGAGTATTGGTTAGCTCTTTGGGGCCTATTCGGATAAGTTTAGTCGATCAAAATTTAAAATACGTGTTTCTTATCAGTACTTAGATTAGCATCTGCGACCGTGAATGTCATTTTATCGGTATAACCCGTCTAACTGCTATATGTTCTTTTAGACGAGTTTGCGAACGTGACATTCACGTTGATATTCTGTGATAGCACTGATATTGTGGTTGGATTGTCGTGGTGGATAGACGGTGGTGCAATGGTTTAGTACAGTTTATATTCATTTGTATATTTGTTATTGCGAGGCGAGCGTCTGACATGTGGACAGTCGTTTCCGCCGTGTTGTATATTATTTGATTGGGGCACGACCGTGTTGAGGTCGATGTCACCGTTGTACATATTATTTTTATTTTCTGTACTAGGATTACCCCACAATGGAGTGCACGAATAGCTGGGTTCTACAGGGCAACAAGCCCGCATCTTATGGTATTGAGACGGAGGGGGCTTCACTATAGAATTGGAGGGTAATTCGCCATACTCGTAGGGGGTATAGGTATGACCCACGGAGGGGCGCTCAAATTACCGGGTCCCGTGAAGTGCTGGGTGGCCCATTCACTTTGTTGATTGGGGTTTCCTCACTTCTGGGATTGGTGGGTAACTTGCCGCGCTCGTAGGTGTCCAGATTTCCATTGCACGGGCTATCCACATGACCGGGAACGTCGGGTCTCATTTGCGGCTCAAATGAAACTCGGGGCTTCATGATTATCCACCATTCTGTGTTGGTTGCTGAGATTCTGTGTTGTTGCTTATATCATGCCTGGGACGAATGTTATATATATATATATATATACACTAGTAGATGTTGTATATGTTTTGTACCCGCGCTAGTCCAGTCCCCGCTCTGCCGGTAGTTAAGTAACCTAACGGTGTATGATGGGGCCCCGCGGCGAATGCGGATGACATATACATACATTTTATTTTCGTTCTTTTCTGGTGTGATAGGTGTTAATTGATGGGACTACATTAATTTTGATTAATGCAAGAAAATAAAACTAAAAGATGTTGGAACAAATTTTGAAAAACTATAGTTATTTTCTTTCGCTTTGCATAGTGGTATTCGGTCGTGAATATCTAGCACCTCATTCCAGGAGGCAAGAGCCGAGATCCCTTCGCGGGGAGTGACCTCTTGAGAAAAAGTCTATACTGTAGATTACTCCGTTTTTTCAAAACCGCAAGTTTTCAAAAGCGGAGCCTATACCACTCCTTTTCAAAACTGCCCAGGTTCCTTCAACGATATCAAGTTCATTACGTTAAAGGGTTTTTCGCCAAAAACCCAGCCGTAGCCCTCCGTCATTTCAGACTAGTATTGCTTAGTATTCATGCTACGTATGTCGTGCTCAGCCGAGACGCAGTGTTCGGTAGCCATGTAATACTTTTCTGTAGCATTAGATACGATTGATTAGGACGGTCGTGGGTCATTTTGGCTCAGTCAAGGACTCGTATGGGTGGGTCTAATGCAATCAAGATAATGATGAGTTGAACTTGACTAGGATCCTTTGATATGTTGGCTCAGTCAAGATCACTTTGGTCCTAAGGGAAAAAACCACATCGGGAGTTTCAAATATATAGGAAACTTGCTAGTGTTGCATACCTTTTGGAGTATGGTGACTAGAGTGGATTCCATCTACGTCATCACACAATGATAGTTGGATCCCGATCCCACTGATGAGTAGGATTACTCTTGGGAGATTTTCTCACTTAACAATCAATGCTATAAACCAAGTAGGTGTCTAGAACGGTGTTAGTGGGGCTACGCCTCCAGGGAAAATAGGTTATATAATTAAGGAACTTCGCGAAAGCATTGGAAAACCTCCCTCGAAGTACCGACACTAGCCTGGCCAAAAAGTTAAGCAAGTATTGTGATGTGCGATTAATCTTGACTAGTTCTTCTTTTAAGGTTTGAAGAAAAATTCAAGGAAACAGTGGGAGCCATCCTAATTAGATAAACTAATAACCAATCTAATCTTGCAAGAGCACATGCTGAGTGTTTCTTTTCTCTCTCTCCAGGTAGAAACCAATTCATGCCCTAATCAAGATAATAAAATGTATCGCTTGACCGATCCGAATTCTTATTCGGGGCTGGGGAACGACGGTTTGACTCTAACTTATGAGAACAGTCATGAGTATGAGGAGAGGAGAGAGGATTGCATGAATTCCTTGATGACCCCATCAAAGAAGAAGCATACCATTGAGTCTCCTTTAGATGTTCTTGTTATTGAGAACTGCTTTTCGGTCAGTCCTACCTCCTGAGTACTAGATACCGGATCAGGATCTCATATATGTAATTTATTGCAGGGACTGAGAAAAAGTAGGATGGTTGTACCCGGTGATATGTCCCTCAGAGTAGGGAACGGAGCATAAGTTGATACTTCTGCCGACGGTGAATATCACCTAGCATTGCCAAATAGCAATACTATGACTTTAAACAATTGCTGCTATGTACCTTCCATGGTTTGCAACATCATATCAGTTTCTTTACTTAATAAAGATGGATATAACTTTGTTCTTGATAGAAATATCATGAACATTTACCTTGATAAGGTATTGGTTGCAGAAGGTACACTGTGTAATGGTATCTATGTTCTAAATCAAAATGCAGTTTTCAATATACAAAACACACGCAAGAGAAAGAGTTTAGAAGTGAACGAATCCTACTTGTGGCATTGTAGACTTGGTCATATCGGGGAGAAAAGACTGAGTAAGTTGCATAAAGATGGATTTTTGGATACGTTCGAATTCTCATCTTATAAAACTTGTCAGTCTTATCTCAAAGGAAAAATGACCAAATTTCCGTTCACCGGACACGGAGAAAGAGCAGCAAAGCTATTGGGACTCATACACAATGATGTGTGTGGTCCGATGTCTATACATGCAAGGGCTGGATTCTCGTACTTCATCACATTCACTGACGATCTCTCTAGGTTCGGATATGTGTATCTCATGAAACACAAATCTAAAGATTTTGACAAATTCAAAGAATTCAAAAACGAAGTAGAAAACCAGACTGGCAAAAGTATCAAGATCCTCTGATCTGATAGAGGAGGGGAGTACTTAAGCACGAAATTCCTAGAATACCTAAAAGAGAATGGAATTCTCTCTCAGCTTATTCCTCCGTATACACCACAGCACAACGGTGTATTGGAGCGAAGGAACCGTACCCTATTGGATATGGTTCGCTCCATGATGAGTAACACCGAGTTGCCTCTTTCATTTTGGGGAGATGCGCTTCAGACAGCGGCATACCTATTGAACGATGTTCCATCCAAATCTGTGCCTAAGATTCCATATGAAATATGGAGTGGAAAAAGACCGTATCTTAAACGAATTAAGATATGAGGTTGTCCGGCCTATGTTAAAGTACAAAATCCGGACAAATTACAGGCACGTTCAGTTTTATGTAAGTTTGTGGGATATCCTAAAAATTCAATAGGATATCTGTTCTACCACACTAAGGAACAGAAGGTGTTTGTATCTCGCTACGCCAACTTTTTAGAGTGGCAATTTCTTGCAAAAGAAACAAGTAGGAGTACAATAGAACTGGAAGAAATTCAGGAACCACAAACTCAAACTGAGCAATTGGTGGGACCTCAAAATTCATTAATCCCGGACGAACCTCATCCACTCCGCAGATCTAGTAGGATTTCTCATCCGCCCGAAAGATACTACGGTTTTCTCATAGATGGGGATCAAGAGTATTGTGTAGGGTTTCTTTAGCACCTCACCTAGGGTTTTGCAAGCATCACACATGCCATATTAAAATTTTATGAGGTGTTAAACAAACTAACCTAGGAATCGAACTAGAATGATTAGGGTAACAAGTTCTAGTATCATATACTAGCTAGTGTCTAACACTAAGTGGGGGAGAAATACAACATTTGTTGACCTCCTTTGCAACTCCTTGGATTACCTAGAGGTTGAACTGGCTAGCTCGAGCTTCTTCCACGTCCACGAGATCCACCCGGAGTATCTTTGCTCAAAGCTCCTTGCTCCACTTGATCATAATGAAGATGAAGCAAACAAACTAAACCAATGGGCTAGACAAGTGTAGTATGATGATATGGTTGTGTTCTCACATAAAAACCCTTTTTTTCTTTTACCCTCACTCACTTAGAAATCTCAAGAGAGAGCTAGAGAGAGGAAGAAGAAGATGGCAACCTTGAGCTCATTTCTTTTGGATGGAAGATAATGATAAAAAATAATGAGAGAAAGATAAATATCAAGATAAATATCTTCATCTCTAAATATGGTTAATAAATATCTATATATTTTAGAATGAGGAAAAATAACAAGTGAAATGAAACCATGGTTCTAAACTTGGTCAAGAAAAGAATAGTCAACCATGATTTAATATCATTTTCTTTTTCTCATTCTAATATATATAAAGATATTTACTTTCCATATGAGTCTTATATTGCCATCTTTCTTGTATCATCAACTATGATACAAATGCATGTATGTATGTGTGTATGAACATCAACATGTACATATACATCCATGCATCCATTATAAAGAAAAGGTTTATTTAAATGAGATAAAAGTCAATATTAAATCAACACTTGATTTAATTAACCGGTCATATCTAATACGACCTAACAAATAGAAAATGCCCGATTAAAACACGGTATCAAATACACGTATTTAATCGAGCTCCCGCACATATTTCATATGCACACCACATCGTTTCGCCTGAGCCAGGAAACTCCTGTGTGGGACTCTAAGACTCGTCAATACTCCGGCAGTAGGTGATGATCACATCAAACACCTACAAGCCGCAAGCGGTCAGCTAAACGTAACGGCCACCCGGGTATTGAGCGATCAGAAGAAGAACAAGCGAACCTGTCAAAACTCCCGTCAAACCAACTGGCAACACTTACCGTACAGTCCGGTCTCATCGTCAGATATGTTGCATATCAAGATTAGGGATGGTAATGTCGACCCTAATAACTTAATAAGTCATGTCGGTATATGGCTCATAACAGATCGAGAAACTACTAATAACACTTATCATAAAATCTCAGCAGCCCTGGCCAGGGACTTCCTGTTATAGCCAATCGAACATAGCGCAACATCAACCCCCAATACCGGGAGAGACGAAACCCCTCCTATCGCTCATCGCCTCTATGTGCCTCGGGACTATACCCAAAATCCACCTGTTTGTACGACTCAGTAGAGCCGTAGTAGGGTGGAGATCAAAGTACAGTGGGAGGATACACAAGACTCTATGGCGATCTCGGGTCTACAGACTAACCTATACCAGTGTCACCTGAGAACTGCTATCCGACGTATGATAAATACCACACAAGAGTTCTCAGCGAGTTCGTTCAGTGTACCCAGTCTCTCTGAGCACCTGTATACAATTTTTGGTGTCACCACACACTAGTAAAATAATGGGTTGCCCCTACGGATAATATCATCCGTAGGGGCAATAAAAGTTTGGCCCTACGGATTAATACGTAGGGCAAAGTGGTTGCCCCTACGGTCGTTCAATATTTATTTAAAATTTATTAAATCTTAAAGTGTTTTGTGCCCCTACGGTGGCGCAAACCAAGCACCTACGGGTATATCCGTAGGGACAAATAAATAGCGATTTAAGTGATCGTTCCCTACGCTGATTATTTCTTATTTCCTTTACGCGCGAACCCAAATCCCCAAACCTCCCGCCGATCGCCGTTCTCGTCATCGCCAGCGCCGGCCGAATCGTCGTCGCAACCGCCTGCAGTGATCTCGTCGTCGCCACCGCCGGCCGAATCGTCGTCGCCACCGCCTGCAGTGATCTCGTCGTCGCCACCGCCCTCGTCGTCGCCGATTGCGTCTCCGTCGTCTCCTCCACCGCCTAGCCTACAGGTTAGTTAAACATTATTTTAATGATGTTAGGGTAGCGATGAGGGTTATGGTTAGGTATCGCGATCGGTTGGGGTTAGGGTTAGGATTAGGGTTAGGGTACGGGTTCGATCGGTTGGGGTTCGACTGGTGTTGGGGTTAGGGTTAGGGTTAGGGTTCGGTTGGGGTTTGGTGTTGGGGTTGGGGTTCGGCTGGGGCTGGGTTGGGGTTAGGGTTTGGTGTTGGGTTGGGGTTCGGCTGCGGCTGGGTTGGGGTTAGGGTTTGGTGTTGGGTTGGGGTTCGGCTGGGGCTGGGTTGGGGTTAGGGTTAGGCCGGGTTAGGGTTTGGTGTTGGGTTGGGGTTCGGCTGGGGCTGGGTTAGGCTTAAAAAGGTGAAATTTTAGGGGATTGATCTGGAAAATAGTGAAAGTCGATACTGTTTATTTGTGAATAACACAGTCCATGATTTTTATATGAGAAAATGGTCCATGAAAGTCTATGGGATTTATCTAAAAAACGCTGAAAGTTCATGTATTTATTTGTAAACAACAAAATTCATGGTATTTATCTGGAAAACGTTGGAGGTCAATGGTATGTATTTGTAAACAACAAAATCTATGAAAATTATGTGAAACGTTAAAACTTCATGGTATTTATTTGTAACAAACAAAGTCTATGGTATTTGTTTGATAAATATTGAAAGACCATGACATTTATATGTAATGGGTCAAAGTCATTTGGGTTATGTCAATCTTATTGGCGATACTTTCTTTTTGTGCATATCCAAAAACTTTGAAAGTTCTTGGTACCTATTAGAAAATATAAAGGGTTTTGTAGTGAAAGGAAAGAATTGGATTTAGAAAAACCGTGTGTAACTTTTAGAAATTCTATACACTCAAGTATATAGAAAAGGGTTAATTGCGGATACAGCCTATGTACTATGGGGATCAAGCACTTATAACCTCTGAAGTATAATAATAAGCACTTTTGTTTGTTTTTCATTAGTGATTAATTTTTAGTTTGCTATTTATTCTTTTTCAGTATGGATACTTGATAGAATTATAATTGCTTTATTATTGTTTGCCTTTTTCCTTTTGTGTAGAAAATATATCCATTGTGTCATATGGACACTATTAATTTCACATCGATTCAAGGGAAAAATTGAGGAAGATTGTGTTTGTTATATCAAAAACCTTTCTGTTGAACCCAACAGGTGAAACTTTAGAGTTGTTATAGATAGCTCTACATGTTTAATGCATGTACCATTGTTAAGAGAGTGCAAGGTGGAGAACAATAATTTGTTTCAACGGCACGTTTTTCAAGTTATAACCAATATATGATACTCGATGATAATATGAAACCTTCATATTCCCATCGATACCCATATATGAAACTAAAAGCGCCACTTAGTTCCCGTCTATCGGTTAACATACGTGCGATGCTCGTCGTGACCTAGAACTATACGAAGGTTGTTAAATATCGGACAGTATAGCTCGATACTAACAACCGTCGTATAGTCTACGCGACGAGAAAATTCAATCGTATGGTAACCCATAGATTTGTCCCGTGTGGACAAGTTAAGAATGTATAAAGCAAACGCCTTCATTCACTTGTGTTTTCATCCGTTTCGAGATATTTCGTCGGTACCTTTCCGCTGGTTCTCCGTTTACAAAGATAGATTAGATGTTCATTTCAACGTTGTTTCACAGCTTTGAAATGATTATCTATTCTATTACAGTGTACTCGGAGAACAGCGGGGAGGTGCTGCCGAAATTTACTCGAAACGGTTGAAAGCACAAGTGATGGGCGTTCGCTCTATACATTCTTAATGGGATAGAAGCCTACCCCCGACAGCCGGAACACATACATACAAACGCATAATCAGAGAGCGACTCGAGATTTGGGGTTAAAACCAATATATGATACTCGATGATGATATGAAACCTTCATATTCCCATCGATACCCGTATATGAAACTAAAAGCGCCACTTAGTCCCCGTCTATCGGTTAACATACGTGCGATGCTCGTCGTGACCTAGAACTATACGAAGGTTGTTAAATATCGGACAGTATAGCTCGATACTAACAACCGTCGTATAGTCTACGCGACGAGAAAATTCAATCGTATGGTAACCCATAGATTTGTCCCGTGTGGACAAGTTAAGAATGTATAAAGCAAACGCCTTCATTCACTTGTGTTTTCATCCGTTTCGAGATATTTCGTCGGTACCTTTCCGCTGGTTCTCCGTGTACAAAGATAGATTAGATGTTCATTTCAACGTTGTTTCTCAGCTTTGAAATGATTATCTATTCTATTACAGTGTACTCGGAGAACAGCGGGGAGGTGCTGCCGAAATTTACTCGAAACGGTTGAAAGCACAAGTGATGGGCGTTCGCTCTATACATTCTTAATGGGATAGAAGCCTACCCCCGACAGCCGGAACACATACATACAAACGCATAATCAGAGAGCGACTCGAGATGTTCGGGTTAAAACCAATATATGATAATATGAAACCTTCATATTCCCATCGATACCCATATATGAAACTAAAAGCGCCACTTAGTCCCCGTCTATCGGTCAACATAACGTGCGATAATTTATTCTTTTCAACGACAAACGCACACACAAAGCATATACATGAATTTTCTTCTTTGTCAGTAACTATCCCGTTCTTATATTTCTCAATATAGTCAGCATAACCTACAATTTATATGTTATTCAGTCTAACATGGCCCATGAGTACGTCAGAGTTAAGGACTGGATGTATGTGGATTGGAAACAACGTATGCAATCTAAGTTTGTCGCAGGAGTTGCTGCTTTCCTTGAATTTGCACGAGCACATAATAAGATCATAATAGAGAAGATTCTTTGTCCGTGTGATAGATGTGGCAATAAGTACTGGCGGAAGGTAGAATTGGCAGAGCTTCATATTGTGAAATATGGGTTTACTAGACTTTATTCAATTTGGAAATATCACGGGGAAGGAGAAGAATGCAGTACTGCGGTAGAAGAAGGAGAACACGATAATGCGGCAGGAGAAGAAGAAGAATTCGGTAATACGGCAGGATACGGAAATTTATTTCCATCAGAAGAAATGGAGGATATGGTAGAGGCTGCCCTAGGTGAATCTATTCGTACCGAAGATGACATTCCTTCCGGTCAAGGACCGCGTGCGGATAAATATGAAAATTTCATGAATGATGCTAGGAAACCAATTTATGAGAATGCGAAGTATTCCACCCTCTCATGGTTCGTCCAACTTTTCCAAATTAAGTGCCTAAATGGATGGAGCAACAAGTCATTCACAATGCTTCTTTCGTTCTTGAAAGATTCTATGCCTCCTGGAAATAATGTGCCCGAAAGCTGGTACGAAGCCCAGAAAATGATGTCTGATTTGGGTCTAAAGTGCGAGAAGATTCAAGCATGTCCTAAAAATTGCGTGTTGTACCGGAAAGAGAATTCAGATTTGAAAGAGTGTCCAACATGCGGAGAGGCCAGGTATAAGCCGAAAGATTCTGATAAGAAGCCTGATATACCTGTGAAGATAGCACGATATTTTCCCATAACACAGAGGCTACAGAGGCTATTTAGGTGCAAGAAAACAGCCGAGGCAATGATTTGGCATCACCGTGCTCCTCCAAGCGAAAATGGAAAAATGAGCCATCCAAGAGATTCACCGGCATGGAAGGATTTCGATAGGAGGCACGCAATATTCAGTAGCGATCCTCGCAATGTCCGGCTCGGACTGGCTGCCGATGGCTTCTGCCCATTCAACTATATGGCTGGAAGTCACAGTACATGGCCCGTTGTAATGATAATTTATAATCTGTCGCCTTGGTTGGCTATGGACCAATCATACTTTATGATGCCTCTTCTTATCGACGGACCAAACTCACCGGGGAACAATATCGACGTCTATCTCCGACCTCTGATTGAGGAGCTGAAAACTTTGTTCATTGATGGTGTAGAGACATATGATTCAAACACAAATACAACCTTCATACTGCGTGCGGCTTTAATGTGGACAATTAATGACTTTCCTGCGTATGGAATGCTTTCAGGTTGGTCCGTACATGGTCACAAAGCATGTCCTCATTGCCATGAACACACAACATCAAAATTTTTGAATTTTAGCAGGAAGGTTTGTTATTGCGGCCATCGACGTTTTCTGCCTCCAGACCATCCCTATAGGTTAGACACGGTTCACTTTGATGGTCATCAGGAGCTTCTTGGGCCTCCATCCCCATTGTCCGGAGAGGACGTGACTGCTAAATGGGATGGTTACAATAACGTGACCTTCGGGATGGATCCGACGAGACAGGTCAAACCACAATATTGGAACAAGTTAAGCATTTTCTTCGAGCTTCCGTACTGGTCTACAAATTCAGTGCGTCATTGTCTGGACGTCATGCATATAGAGAAGGGAGTATCAGAGCACATACTTAACTTGCTTCTGTGTAAAGACGGGAAATCGAAAGACAACATGAATGCCCGGATGGATCTACAAGAGTGGGGAATAAGAAGTGAACTGCACCCTAAACCGGTAGCGGGTAAACCGGGCAAGTTTGTACTTCCCAATGCCGCTTATCATATGTCACAACCGGAGAAGAAAAGATTCCTGCAGGTGTTGCATGATTTGAAAGTCCCCACAGGCTTCTCAGGATCATTCAGCAAGAAAATAAAAATTGTGAAGGGCAAGATCGATGGGCTGAAAAGTCATGACCACCATGTTATCGTGGAGCACCTTCTTCCATTAGCCCTCAGGACTTCTCTCCCCGACTCGGTTGGTCTGGTAATCAACGACCTATGTTGTTTTTTCAGGGAGTTGTGTGCTAAAACGCTGGAGGTTGCGACGCTGGATAAACTAGAAAATTCTATTGCGTTGATACTTTGCAAGTTTGAGCGTATTTTCCCACCGTCATTCTTCGATATCATAATACACTTGACGGTTCATCTTGCAACTGAGGCGAAATTAGCCGGACCGGTACAATATCGATGGATGTATCCCGTCGAGAGGTACGTTAAATTTTTTGTTTCGCGCAATTTATAAATTTATTTTTGTCATGTATGCCCGTGTTTATTTATTCAACATATTCTCATTAGGTACCTTTACACTCTTAAGAAGTATATACGCAATAAAAATCGACCAGAGGGTTCTATCATGCAAGGTTATCTTCTTGATGAAGCAACCACATTTTGTTCCCGCTATCTGGACGAGAACATTGAGACAAGGCTTAACCGACCACGAAGAATTCAAGACGGGCCATATGGTAAAGCCGAGTATAAGAGGGTAGACACTATGTTTATCAACAAGATATACCGGTTTATCTTGCTTAATTGCGTATGTCTTGAACAAATTAGAGAGTAAGTTCTTTTGGATTAATTGTTATATCTGTGTTTGTGTATGAAATGACATAATATTAATGTCACAATTATTTGTCGAAAACAGAACTCATTTTAACGAGGTACGTGAGGGGCATCCTGATTGGAACGAAGAGCGTTTGGAAAAATACCATCAGGATAATTTTTGTGATTGGGTCACAGAGCATGTAAGTTATTCGAATTACATTTTATTGCTATCGGTTTTAATCTAAACTTGTATCGTTATGTATTTATCGTAAAATTTGTTTTGTTAGATCCACGATCCGAACTTGTCTGCATCATTTGAGAGTGATTCAAGATGTTTAGCTCAATTTCCTAGTATGGAGGTTGCACATTACAAAGGATTTGGTGTCCTTGGATACAAATTCGAAGTTAAGGACATAGAAACATCTAGAATCACTCAGAACAGTGGGATTGCGACGGTAGGATCGGACGGTGTGATTTACTATGGGTACTTAAATTGTATACTCGGCATCCACTATCCCGGACGATCAGAACCCTTTTATATATTCCACTGTACTTGGTACGATCCGCGAACCGATACAGACAAGTGGAGAAGCAGTCTTGGGACCTGGAAAGATGAATATGGATTGACAAGTGTGAACACACTTCGATTTTACGGTCAGGACGATCCGTTTATCTTTCCGAACCAAGCGTTCCAAGTATACTACTCACAGTGCTTGAAGCATCCGGGGTGGAGTGTTGTATGTCGATGGAAACCTAGAGATGTCTACGATGTCCCAGAATACGAGGACAGCGATGAGGACGAAGAAGAGAGAAGGCTTAAAGTGCTCCGACCGTCTGTTTCGAAGGACGGGTTGTCTTCGACCGATCATGAAGTTACGTGGGTTAGAAATGACATCGACGATGAAATCCAAGTAGATATGTATGATGCGCCCACGAAACGAAAAAGGTTATCAGTAATGTTATATTATTACTTCACATTTTACGCTCTAGATCATATATAGTCAATACTTTTAATGATTGTCTAATGCGTCCACGAACCGTTTATCTAGATTTGATGACGATGTCGGGAGCAGCGAGGGGCGGCAGGAGCTCCAGCCGCGGCAGAGGCAGAGGCAGAGGCAGAGGCAGAGCGGTTCTGCCGCCCGGAGAGCTCCGTAGGGAGCTTCAGAGGGCCGGTCTTGCACCCAGATCGGAGACCCCTTCGGATGCCTCCTTCCGTGTTGATTTGGCCACACCTCCAGGTATACTGCACGCATATCCATTTTGAATGTAATATTACAGATATTCATGCATGTTTATGTAAAAATTACTTATATTGTCAATGTTTGATTGTCTAGTTGTTGGTGATGCGTCCACATCTGGGACAGAGGCCACCCCCGCTCCTCCAGGTATGTTTATATATCATATAGTGTATGTATATTGATTTAGAATGCTATATCATAAATATACACATTCCTTTTGCTCTTACTTAGCAATTTTTATTATTGTCTAGCTGTAGGTGGTGACACCACCGCACCTGCGGGTATGTTTATATGTCCTATAGTGCATGCATATTGATTTAGAACGTTATATTATTGATCTACACATTCTTTTTGCAATTACTTATAAAATCTATTTTTAATTGTCTAATTATAGGTGGTGCTTCCACACCTTCCACAGGGGCCACTCCTGCCGCTTCCATACCCTCCGCATCGTCTGCAGGTTAGTATGAATAAATTTAAAATATTTATTTATTTTACATATGCTCTATAGAATAAATATGAACTTCATGGAGATTTAGCGTCGATGTTTATTTTACAGTTGGAGGGGATGCGTCCGGGACCCCGGTTGTTCCTCACCGGAGGAACTATCGTCCCGCTCGTGCTGCTGCTCGGGCCCAGGCTCGTGCGCTATTCACCGGAGGTATATATCACACTTGAATTCTTAATACAACTTTGTCTTATTATTGATTGTCTTGATATTTCGTGCAGACGCAGGGCCTCTCCACCCCCAGAGGGGGACTCGAGGCCCGAATCAGTCCCATAGGCTGAGGCCTGATAGAGCTAGGGGGGAGGCAGCATTCCCCCTATTTTTTACCCTTGACTATCGCTATACCGGTCCTCATGCCGAGAGGTTCGGCCGGTATTTGGGGGACGAGAGCCGGATCGTGAAGAACTATCCACTTCACGTTGAGTGGGGCGAGCAGCACCAGCGCTCATTCGCCCTCTTCTTTGAACAGGCTCAGGTATGTATTAATATATATTTTCATTTGATCTATCCAATATATTTATTATTAACACTTGCAATCTAATAACAATGTTTTTTTGTATTTTCAGTTGGATTACGATTTTCAGCCTGTAGCCGACCCTGATCACCCGGGGAGGGTGCTCGACCTTCATGCTCTGTACAATGGCCTGATGAAGAACATGCAGGCCAAGGTCCGATACAACAGGAATGAGCTGAAGGCCGACTGCTACTCCCTGTGGATAGCGACCCCCGAGGCAGAGAGAGCGGCCCTCCTATCTACTCCGGCGTTTGCGAGAGTCGACGTAGAGACATGGCCTATATTGTGCGCTTATTTCGACTCCGAACGCAAACGAGTATGTATTTTAAATTTAATTCATTATTTATGATATAATTTATTTCTTTGTGTTTCTTAATTAGAAAACTAAATGTTAATGCGTTGTGCAGAAACAGGCCGCTCAGAATACGGAGAACAGGAAGTCGGCGAAGAGGGGTCGCCCCACTTACACAGGTGGCTCGAGGAACATTACTCGAGCCATGGAGTTATCGGTAAATTAAGAGTTATTCTCTAATATTCTGCAATATTAAGAGTTATTCTCTAACATTTCTAATATTAAGAGTTACTTTCTAATATTGCAGACAGCTCGGACCGTGGCGTCAGGTGGTACACCGAGCGTGCTGTCCGCATATCTTGCCGTCCACGGCACCTCGACAGATCCCGCCACGGGCGAGCTTCGATGTCCCGACGTCGCTACCCAGGAGTACTGCGTAAGTGTTAATATTTTTTCTACCCAAATTTGAAATTTTAGTTTTGGAAGGTTCAAGTTTAAATTTTATACTTATACTTTACTGCTTAATGTGGGTGTAGGAGCGGGTGGTTAAGCAGGCCCAGGCCTCGGGGATCGATTTTACCGGACAGAACGATCCGAGGCTGCTGACCCCAGTTCTGGACGCCGCACACGGAGGGCACCACGGAGGTTGGGAGAGAGGCCGGGGATTGGGCCCCAGCAGGGCCCATATGAGGTTGGACTCCACCCCGGCGGTTACTTCCTCCGTCTCCAGTGGCCGGCATGTCCATCAGGAACTGGATAGCTTGAGGGCCACCGTTCAGGAGTTGAAGGAGATGCTGGTATGTATACTACTTTATAGTAAAATATCATTTCATATTATATACATATCAACATATCCATAATTAGTACGTAGCTTGAGCTTATTTGGTTTTAGAATTAAGTTTGATTAATCATACATACATATGTAATTAAAATAAACAACGCTTTTCCAAACTAGATATCCAAACAGGGTTTCGAAATAACTTAATAATGAAACGAATTCGAATAATACACAGTTCTTACACGTTTCTTGCACACGTTATGTCCAGACGCGACAGGGTAGATCGGCCGAGCCTCCACATGCATCTCCTTCGGCTGCGGCTCCGCAAGCCACTACATCGGCTGCGGTTCCGCAGACAGCTCCTGTAGCTCCACCGCCCACTCAGACTCCCGCAGCCGCGGCTCCGCAAGCGACTACCTCGACGGCGGCTGCGCAGACCACAACGCCAGCTCCACATGCCGCTCAGACTCCCTTATCTGTAGCATTGGAGAGTGTATTTACCGAGGAGCAGGCGCGCGTTATTTTAACGTTATTCGGAGGTGGAGCTGGACCGAACTAGGGTAGATTTTTGGTTTTTATTTTTTGAAACATGTATTTATTTATATCACATTGTACTACATTTTGAAACGATATTGATATTGGTTTGAATTTATATCATATTCAGTTTTTGGGTTTCTTTTGTATATTATATATATGCGTGGGATGTGATTATGAATACTGCAATATATGATTTGATTGATGTATATAGTATTGTGCACAGGGCGGGAAAAAATCTAGCAGCCCTTTTTTAAAAAAAAATACAGACAAAATGTACCTACGGAGTAATCCGTAGGTATATATGTTGCCCCTACGGCTTTAGCCGTAGGGGCAAACTATCAGGAAACCTGATATTTTCCCACCTGATATCAGTGCAGGGTGTTGGGGTGTGCCCCTACGGATATATACGTAGGGGCCACTGTTTATCCCCTACGTATATAACCGTAGGGGCAAAATATCAGGTCCCCTGATATTTTCCCCCCGAACTCAGTGCAGTGTGTTGGGAGTAGCCCCTACGGATATATTTGTAGGGGCTACTTTATATCCCCTACGGCGACAGCCGTAGGGGACGTTATAGGACCTACGGATATCTCCGTAGGTACAGACAATATATTCAAAAAAAAAAATTAAATATATGATTTTATTACCCCTACGGGGTACTCCGTAGGGGCTATAGCACCTACTGATTTATCCGTAGGGGCAACAGTTTATCCGTAGGGGCACGTTCGGGACCTCAACTTGCACCTGCGGCCTTTGCACCTACGGTGCATTTTTTCGCCCCTACGGATATATCGGTAGGGGCAGTGGGTTGCCCCTACCGATAAATCCGTAGGGGCAAACCATATTTGTAGTAGTGACACCAGATGGATATGGGATCATCCATCGCCCATCATATGGGACAAGAATGGTATACGCTAGTCTACTCTGAAGTATCGATGCCTCATCTCGATACACCCACAACTAGGAACATTTCAAGGATATTCTTATAAACTACAGGCGTCCCACCAGTATGATCCACATCATAATCCCAGTAGTCAAGCAAATATCCTGAGGGCTTTATTAACATGTACCAAATGAATAAAAGCATGATCAAGTGAACATGTCATGATAAAGAGTAACTAGATAGCATACTATCATGTCGTGCAAGACTGTCCTCTGAATACACACACACACACACATAAACTAGTACATACACTATCATATAATGGCCTTTAGGGCATACATATATCCAACAATCTCCCACTTGCACTAAAGCCAATTATTGGCGTATTTTATACCCAACATCTCAAAAAGTCGCTCATGCTGCAGCTGAGGGATGGCCTTGGTGAATAGATCCACAGTGTTGTCCTTTGTATCTACTCTCTTAATCTCTATCTCGTGGTGATCAACTATTTCCCGGATCAAATGATATCGCCTCAGGATGTGTCTGGACTTCTGATGGGACCTGGGCTCTTTGGCTAACGCCATAGCCCCATTATTGTCACAATACAAAGGTATTGGATCAATAATGGTTGGAACTACTCCTAGCTTCGAGATAAACTTCCTCATCCAGACGGCTTCCTTGGCAGCATCATTTGCAGCAATGTACTCAGCTTCCATCGTAGAGTCTGCAACGGTATCCTGTTTGGAGCTCTTCCAACTTACCATCCTTCTGTTGAGGGTAAATGCAAACCCTAAGATAGACTTGCTATCATCTTTATCACTCTGGAAGCTCGAATCAGTTAAGGCCTCCATTTGGAGATCCTTGTTACCATACACCAAGAACAATTCTTTTGTCCTTCGCAAGTACTTAAGAATGTTCTTCACAGCAGTCCAGTAATTATCCCGTGGGTTTGACTGATACCTGCTTACTACAGTAAGTGCATAAGCTACATCAGGGCGTGCACACAACATCACATACATTATCGATCCTACGGCTGAAGCATAGGGAATAATGCTCATGCGAGCTCTCTCTTCATCAGACTTTAGGCAATCGTCCTTGGAGAGAGTGACTCCGTGGCAAGCGGGTAAGGCACCCCGCTTGGAGTCTTCCATACTAAACCTCTTTAGGATAGTGTTGATGTACTTGGTTTGGGACAATCCCAATAACCGTTTGGATCCATCCCTATAGATCCGTATGCTCAATATGTACGTGGCATCACCCAGGTCTTTCATGGAGAACCTTTGTGATAAGAATGATTTGACCGACTGTAGCATAAGAATTTCATTTCCTATCAGAAGAATGTCATCTACATACAATACGAGGAATGCGACAGTTCTCCCTACAGTCTTCTTATAAACACAAGGTTCATCTGGATTTTTGACAAAATCAAACTCTTTGATAACATTATCAAAACAGATGTTTCAACTCCATGATTCCTGCTTTAATCCATAAATGGATTTAAGCAACTTACATGCTTTTCCGCTGCTCCCACTGTCAATGAAGCCCTCTGGCTGATCCATATAAACGCATTCTTCTAAATCACCATTTAGAAATGCAGTTTTAACGTCCATCTACCAGATTTCATAGTCGTAGTGAGCAACAATAGCAAGTAGGATCCGAATGGATTTAAGCATGGCTACCGGAGAGAAAGTCTTGTCATAGTCCTGGTCTTTGAAGAAAACCTTTCGCTACCAACCTTGCTTTATAGGTCTCCACCTGTCCATCTACACCGATCTTTCTTTTAAAGATCCATTTGCACCCTACGGGTTTTATCCCAGAGGGTACATCCTCCAAAGTCCATACTTTGTTGGTGTACATGGACTCCATTTCGGATCTCATGGCATCCAGCCACTTCACAGAGTCACCACTCGTGATAGCTTGCTGAAAACTGGCAGGGTCATCATCATCCATGATACAATCTTCTCTATCACCATCAATTAGAAAACCGTAGTATCTCTCTGGTGGGTGAGAAGTCCTACCAGATCTATGGAGCGGCTGAGGTTCATTAGATTCTGTTGCAATATCAGGTTCAACCAAGTCGTCATTTGTAACTTGTGTCTCTAGAACCTCTTCTAGATCTACCACATTGCCATCAGCATCATTTAGAAAAATCTCATTTTCTAAAAATGTGGCATACTGAGAAACAAACACCTTTTGTTCCTCTTTGTGGTAGAAAAGATACCCAAAAGAATGTTTCGGATATCCCACCAATATACATTTGACCGATCGTGTCTCGAGTTTGTCTGGATTATGCTTTTTGACAAAAGCCGGACAACCCCAAATCTTAACTCGCTTAAGAGATGGTCTCTTCCCATACCATATCTCATATGGAGTGGTAGACACGGTCTTGGTTGGAACTTTGTTCAATAGAAAAGCTGCAGTCTCCAATGCATGCCCCTAAAAAGATAGAGGTAACTCAGAATCACTCATCATTGATCGTACCATATCTAATAAGGTACGATTCCGCCGCTCTGACACACCGTTGTGCTGTGGTGTGTAAGGGGGAGTGAGCTGAGAGAGAATCCCATTTTCTTTTAGGAAGTCCAAGAACTCAGTACTTAAGTACTCTCCACCTCGATCTAATCGAAGTATCTTGATACTCATTCCTGTTTGTTTTTCTACTTCAAGTTTGTACTCTTTGAATTTCTCGAAAGGTTCAGACTTATGCTTTATAAAAAACACATGACCGAATCTTGAGAAATCATCAGTAAAAGTTATGAAGTAAGAAAAACCGCCTCTTGCATGTGTAGACATTGGCCCACATACATCACTATGTATGAGGCCTAAGAGTTCAGTAGCTCTTTCTCCGTGTCCAGTAAACGGAGTTTTGGTCATTTTACCTTTGATACAAGACTGGCAAGTTGCATAAGATTTATACTCAAAATGATTTAAAAATCCATCTTTATGAAGCTTGTTTAGTCTTGTTTCATTAATATGACCAAGTCTACAATGCCAAAGAAAAGCTTCATTTATATCTGAAAATTTTCTTTTACTTGTGTGTTGAATGTTGAAAACTGTGTGTTGATTAAGGACTTATATCCCGTTATTAAGTGTACCACAACCAATCAACTCTTGATTTAGTTTAATGTTCATAACATTGTGTTGCACAACAAAATGATATCCTTCATTGTCTAACAAAGAAACAAATATAATGTTACAAAGCATACTTGGTACAAAATAACATGGGTTCAAAACCAATATACAACCTGACGGCAACCCTAGGTGATACTCTCCCACTGAAACTGCATGTACATTGGAACCATTTCCAACTTGGAGAGTATGATCACCTGTCTTCAAAACTCTGCTATTTCTCAACGCCTGCACAGAATTGCAAATATGAGAACCCGAACCGGTATTTAATACCCAGGAAGCAGAGTTAATAGAAAAACAGTTTTCAATCACGAACACACCTGAAGCTGAAGCATCACCATGCTTCTTTTTCTTGAGTTCAAGGTACTCGGTACAGTTCCGCTTCCAGTGTCCCGTCTTCTTACAGTGAAAACATTCTCCCTTCCCCGACTCCATAGCTTTGGATTTGTCTTTCCCCTTCGCCTTCTTTATTCCTCCTCTCGGTTTGGTGAATTTCTTCTTATTCTTTCCCTTGGCCTTGGCTTTTGGGACGGAAGAGGAAGATTGTCCAATAAGCATAGAGGGGGACTTCGCTTTCAGCGTGCTCTCCGCACTTCTCAACATATTGAGAAGTTCGGGTAGTGACTTCTCCATGTCATGCATGTTGAAGTTCACTATGAATGGAGCAAAGGCGGAGGGAAGAGACTGTGGAACAATATCAGTATACTGTTCGTTATCCATTGTCCAACCGAGGTCCTCAAGCCCTTCTATAAGAGCTATCATCTTCAAAACGTGATCTCCTACTGGTGTGCCAGGAGCCATTCGCATCTGAAATAATTTTTGAGATGCTTCATATCTCATGGTCCGAGATTTCTCCCCATACAACTCTTTTGTATGGAGAAAGATGGACCGAATATCCAACTGCTCGTGTTGCTTTTGATGTGTATTGTCCATCGATGCAAGCGCGGGGCATTTGGCTGTAGCACAGTCAATATCCCACATTTTGCGGATTTCCCTATCTGCAGTAGAAGACTCAGGTCCTGGGCTGGGCGGGGCTTTGGCAGTGAGGATATATGATACTCTATCATATGTGAGAGCAATGTTAATGTTCCTCAGCCAGTCTTTGTAGTTGGGTCCGGTCAGCTTGTTTTTATCTAGTAGAAGCTTAAGGCTTGTCATTGGTATCTGCTATTTAAGAGAGAGGAAAGAATACACTCAGCGAAAGCTCTTGCAAAGATCAGATTGGTTATTATCTTGTCTAATCGATGTCTCCCACTGCTTTTATCAAATTTTCCTTAAAACCTTTAAAAAGAAAACTAGCCAGAATTAATTACATTCTACAACTTCGCTAACCGTTCATCCAGGCCAGTGTCGGTACTTTGAGGGAGGTTCCTCGTGTTGTCGCACGGACCTAATTAGAATAAACCTCATTTTCCCAGAGGCGTAGCCCCGTTGACACCTTTCTAGACACCTAATGGGTTAGCTAATTGTAGAGTGCAAAACTCTCCTGGGAGCAACTCTTACTCACAGTGGGATCGGGATCCTACTATCATATAGAAGGTATGCAATCTCATTGCAAATTTCAACTCTTGAAACTCCCAATATGGTTTTTACCCCTAGCACTCATGACCTTAACTATGGTCAACAGATCATAAGTACTAGTCAAGTTTTCCCGTCATTTCGTGATTAACTAGACCCACCCATATGACCCTTAACTATAGTCAACATAATCGTATGAATGTCCTAACTAATCCGCATCATATGCGGTGTAGGAAGACATCACTTAGCTACCGTACACTGTGCCTTAACTATAGTCAAAATACGCAGCACGAATACTAAGTACTCTACTTCCTAAAATGACAGAGGGCTGCGGATAGTTTTTAAGAAAACTTTTAACGCTTTGAACTTGATATCGTTGTAGAATCCAATGGGTTTAAAAACAGTGGCTTAAGCTCCGCACTTTGAAAACTTGCTTTTTCATAAAAAGCCGAGTGGGTTTTAAATCCGATTCTACAACATCTTTTTAGGTTCATTTTTCTTTACATTAATCTCATTAATATAGTCCCATCATTTAAGTCCTAAAGCCATCACAGAAAGAAATGAAAATAGAACGTATGCTTATGCAATTCGCATTCGTCACGGTGTCCCGTTATGCACCGTTAGGTTACTTAACTAACGGCATAGAGGGACGGGACTAGCGCGCATGTAAAACATAAGCAACGTTTATTATATATCATATATATAATACCATTCGTCTCATAATGTAAAGTGATCACATCACAGAACAAACACAGCAGAAGCACATATGAAAATATAGGATATCTAGGAGGTCCGTATTTAGTATTTATCCATCAATAGAAAATACGGATTCCACGGTCGCGATGAATGGCCAAGCCCACACCCCTAGACCCCTACGAGAGCGGCAAGTGAGCCTACCAATTCTAGAGTGTAGGATACCCGGTCTCGACTCCTCGAGATGGCCTCCCACTGAACCCTAGAACCCGGTCACTTGTGCTCCCCTCCTTGGGTCTATCCTAATGCAGGAAAGTAAATAATATACAACAATGGTGACATCATCCTCAACCCGGAAGTGCCCTAAATAACAGAATATTATATACAATTGAATTTTACATGAATGAAAATAAAAAAACTCTCTTCTCACATAAAACCCCCGTCCATTCAATCACGATGATCTTGTACAACATATCTCAGCAACACATAACATCACATGTCATCAACGTAAGCAAGTATGCATATCCCAGTTGTCGTTGATGTATAGCAACGAAACCGGCGATACACCACATACTACGCTTATGGTCGCAGAAAAGAAAGTGAAAAACAACAACACTTGCGATTATCACATTCACATATATCAAGACGATGTTAAACGTTTCGATCGAATCAATAAACACCCACAAGTTACCCCGAGAGCTCAACACTTGAGTGAAGTTGAAAGTACCCAAAAGACGTGCCGCAGTGTCTATGGACCAGCCGTAGAAGGGGTTAACCAATGCCTCATCTATGACACCACGGAACTACGGCAAACCCTAAGGTTCGATTGCGGTTCCGTGGGCATAGAATCGAGTTAAGGTTAGTATGGTCTTCTAGAGGGTCTATAAGAATACTTGCACGATTTTACGAATACAATCAACTTTGGAAAATTACAACACTTGAAAATTTCAGAGGGGGTGATAAATTGGGGTTTGAAAATCTGTTCGAACTGTTAAACATCGTCAAGGTTACCAATACAATGTTAAATTTATGACTATGAAACACTACGAAATAGCCCCTAAGCACAATAGTCATCACATGAAAAATTGAGCTTAGCAAACAATCCCTGAAAACCCAAAACCAACACACCAGAGCACACAAGCAAAACGAGGCAAAAAGAACATGAACAGGCCGTCCTCCTCGGATTTCTGGGTCTTGTGCTCGGCCAAAATCCAAGGGATGGCCCCCATTTTTCTTGTGTGCTCTAGTGGTGTCTCAAATAAGCTTCTGCAGTTGTTTAAATAATTTTTCCAGATAAATTAAAAATCGATAGAGAGCAGATCTAGGGTTTCCAGAAATCCATATTTTTCATATTTTTTTCATTTTCGTGATATCTAACATCGTCTAAATTTCTAGCTTGGCTCTGATACCACTGTAGGGTTTCTTTAGCACCTCACCAAGGGTTTTGCTAGCATCACACATGCCATATTAAAATTTTATGAGGTGTTAAACAAACTAACCTAGGAATCGAACTAGAATGATTAGGGTAACAAGTTCTAGTATCATATACTAGCTAGTGTCTAACACTAAGTGGGGATAAATACAACCTTTGTAGACCTCCTTTGCAACTCCTTGGATCTCCTAGAGGTTGAACCGGCTAGCTCGAGCTTCTTCCACATCCATGATGATCCACCCGGAGTATCTTTGCTCAAAGCTCCTTTCTCCACTTGATCACAATGAAGATGAAGCAAACAAACTATACAAATGGGCTAGACAAGTGTAGTATGATGATATGGTTGTGTTCTCACATAAAAACCCTTTCTTTTTTTTACCCTAACTCACTTAGAAATCTCAAGAGAGAGCTTGAGAGAGGAAGAAGAAGATGGCAACCTTGAGCTCATTTCTTTTGGATGAAAGATAATGATAAAAAATAATGAGAGAAAGATAAATATCAAGATAAATATCTTCATCTCTAACTATGGTTAATAAATATCTAGATATTTTAGAATGAGGAAAAATAACAAGTGAAATGAAACCATGGTTCCAAACCAGGTCAAGAAAAGAATAGTCTACCATGATTTAATATCATTTTCTTTTTCTCATTCTAATATATATAAAGATATTTATTTTCCATATGAGTCTTATATTGCCATCTTTCTTGTATCATCAACCATGATACAAATGCATATATGTATGTGTGTATGCACATCAACATGTACATATACATCCATGCATCCATCATAAAGAAAAGGTTTATTTAAATGAGATAAAAGTCAATATTAAATCAACACTTGATTTAATAAACCGGTCATATCTAATACGACCTGACAAATATAAAACGCTCGATTAAAACACGGTATCAAATACACGTATTTAATCGAGCTCCCGCACATATCTCATATGCACACCACATCGTTTCGCCTGAGCTACGAAACTCCTATGTGGGACTCTAAGACTTGTCAATACGCCGACAGTAGGTGAAGATCACATCAAACACCTACAAGCCGCAAGCGGTCAGCTAAACGTAACGGTCACCCGGGTATTGAGCGATCAGAAGAAGAACAAGCAAACCTGTCAAAACTCCTGTCGAGCCAACTGGCAACACTTACCGTACAGTCCGGTCTCATCGTCATATATGTTGCATATCGAGATTAGGGATCGTAACATCGACCCTAATAACTCAATAAGTCATGTCGGTATATGGCTCATAACAGATCGAGAAACTACTGATAACACTTATCAGTAAATCTCAGCAGCCCTGGCCAAGGACTTCCTGTTATAGCCAATCGAATATAGTGCAACAGCAATCCCCAATACCGGGAGAGACGAAACCCCTCCTATCGCTCATCGCTTCCAAGTGCCTTGGGACTGTACCCAAAATCCACCTGTTTGTACGACTCAGTAGAGCCGTAGTAGGGTGGAGATCAAAGTACAGTGGGAGGACACACAAGACTCTATGACGATCTCGGGTCTACAGACTAACCTGTACCAGCGTCACCTGAAAACTGCTATCCGACGTATGATATAATACCATATAGGAGTTCTCGGCGAGTCTGTTCTGTGTACCCAGTCTCACTGAGCACCCGTATACAATCTTTGGTGTCACCACACCATATGGATATGGGATCATCCATCGCACATCATATGGGACAAGAATGGTATACTCTAGTCTACTCTGGAGTATCGATGCCCCGTCTCGATACACCCACGACTAGGAACATTTCAAGGATATGCTTATAAACTACAGGTGTCCCACCAGTATGATCCACATCATAATCCCAGTAGTCAAGCAAATATCCTAAGGGCCTTATCAACATGTACCAAATGAATAAAAGCATGATCAAGTGAACATGTCTTGATAAAGAGTAACCAGATAGCATACTATCATGTCGAGCAAGACTGTCATCTGAATATATATATATATATATATATAGACACACACACAAACACAAACCGGTACATACACTATCATATAATGGCCTCTAGGGAATACATATATCCAACAGCTTGCACCTTGGAAGAAAATGATCCTACTAGTTTCAGGAAGGCCATTATCAGTAAGGACTCTGATAAATGGCTGGATGCCATGCAATCCGAAATGGATTCCATGTACACCAATAAAGTGTGGACCTTGGATATTTCTCCACCTGGGGTAAAACCCGTTGGATGTAAATGGATCTACAAAAGGAAATTTGGTGTAAATGGGCAGGTGGAAACTTATAAGGCTAGACTTGTTGCAAAAGGTTTTCATCAAAGACCAGGTGTGGACTATGAAGAAACCTTTTCTCCAGTGGCTATGCTCAAATCCATTCGGATCCTACTTGCTATTGCTGCCTTTCATGACTATGAGATCTGGCAGATGGACGTAAAAACGTCTTTTCTAAACGGATGTTTGGAAGAGTGCGTTTATATGGATCAGCCGGAAGGTTTTGTAGCCTGTGGGAGCAGTGAGAAGGTGTACAAGTTGCTTAAATCCATTTATGGATTAAAGCAGGCATTGCTGAGCTGGAACATCTGTTTTGATGAAACAGTCAAAGGATTTGACTTCATCAAGAACGAGGATGAGCCTTGTATATATAAGAAGATTGTAGGCCGAACTGTCGTATTCTTAGTCTTGTACGTGGACGACATTCTTTTGATAGGAAATGACATTCCTATGCTACAATCGGTCAAGTTGTTCTTGTCACAAAGGTTCTCTATGAAGGACCTGGGTGATGCCTCATACATTCTGGGGATTAAGATCTACAGAGATATATCCAAGAGATTACTGGGACTTTCACAGTCCAGGTACATAGAGACCATACTAAAGATATTTAGTATGGAATATTCCAAGCACGGTAACATACTTGTATTGCACGGAATCACCTTCTCTAAAGAGATGTCTCCCAAGACTGATGAGGAGAGGGTTCACATAAGCACTATACTCTACGCTTCGGCGGTAGGGTCTATAATGTATGCGATGCTATGTAGCCGACCAGATGTAGTTTACGTGCTTAGCGTGGTGAGCCGGTATCAGTCTAACCCAGGTAAGAACCACTGGATAATTGTTAAGAACATTCTTAAGTACTCAAGGAGGACTAAAGAACTGTTCTTAGTATTCGGTAATGGGGATCTCCAGATGGAGTCTTTTACCGATTCGAGCTTCCAGAGTGATAAGGATGACAGTAAGTCTGTCTCGGGTTTTGTGTTTACCCTCAATAGAGGGGCGGTCTGTTGGAAGAGCTCCAAACAGGACACCATCGCAGACTCGACGATGGAGGCTGAATACATTGCTGCCAACGATGCCGCAAAAGAAGCTGTTTGGATTAAGAAGTTCATTACTGAACTTCAGGTGGTTCCATCCATTGTTAGCCCAATACCTTTGTATTGCAACAACAATGGAGCTATGGGTTTAGCGAAGGAACCACGGTCCAATCAGAAATCCAGGCACATCTTGAGGCGGTATCACCTGATCAGGGAGATCATTGATCGCCGGGAGATCGAGATACGGAGAATGGACACAAAAGACAACACGGCGGATCCATTCACCAAGGCCCTTCCTCAAGCACAGTTCGAGAGACTTTTTGAGATATTGGGTATGCGATATGCCAACAGCTGGCCTTAGAGCAGACATTGGGTACTTGGTATGCCAATATATGGCCTTAGTGCAAGTGGGAGGATGCCCTAAAGGCCATTATTGTATATGTATACATGTGGATACTTGGACATATATATGTATAGGACAGTCTTGCTCGATATGATAGTATGCTACCTGGCTTGTCTTTATCTTAACATGTGCATATGTTTTACTTTCTATTATGTATCATTCATACATGTTGATAAAGTCCATAGGATCATTGCTAGACTACCTGCGTTGTGATGGCGATCATACTTGTGAGAGCTGGGTAGATGGTAAGCACATCCTTAAAAGGTCCATAGTCGTAGGAATATCGAGACTGGGTATCGATATTCCAGAGTAGACTAGTGTATACGTTTCTAGACCCCAACGAGGGGCGATGGTACAGTCCCGCAACCATTGGTCTTTTGCACCTTAGATCGTATACAGGTGCTCTCTGGGGTTGAGTACACTGGAGGGATTCGCCGAGAACTTCTAGATGGTATTATACCTATCTCAGATGGAAGTTCTCAGGTGACATGCGTACAAGTTAGTCTTTAGACCTGAGATCATCATTTGTCTCATGTGAGTTCCTACTGTGCTTTGATCACTATCCTACAACGACTCTACTGAGTCGTGCAAACAGGTTTTGGTTGGGTACAGTCCCGAGCTACATGGAGGCAGTGAGCGATTGTTGGGGATTCGTCTCTCCCGGTATAGGGAGTCGATATCGCACTGTGTTCGATTGGTTAGGACCATAAGACCTTGGCCAAGGCAGTTGGGATTTACTAATAGGTTGATCAGTAGTTTTCCGGATTGGTCCTGAGCCGTATCAGCACGAATTACCGGGTTATTAGGGTCTGACGTTTTACCACCCTCTAGACCCGGTATGCAATACACTCAGACGAAGAGACCGGACTGCATGGAGATTGTCACAGATAGGCTCAGTAGGGATCCAGATGAGTTTGCTCGTCGGCCTTCCTTTTCGACAGGTACCCGGGTAGCCGTTATGTACAGCTAGTGTTGCTGACGTGCTTGTGGTTATGGATTTATCCAGTAACTCACTACCAGCGTACTGTCGAGTCTTTAGAGTCCCACATAGAGGGTTTCCCTAGTTCAGGCATAATGATGTAGTAGCCTTCTTGGATACATGCAGGGTTCCAATCGATTGATGTACCGTATACCCGGACTTTCGATCGGATAGTTGGTAATACTAGCCAGCTCGGGTTTGAGCCAGATTATTAAATCAGGCGTTGATTTAATAATTTACATATATGTATGTAGGGTGTTTTTCGTCATCCCATTGAGATGGGAATACGCGCGCGCTTGTCAGGCATACTACAGATTCTCCTACCTAGGGTAGGCCGGGGTTTATTGATTGTGGGGATCCGAATCTCCGGCAGCCGCGGACTAAGCTGCCGTTAATTACCCCTCGCGTTTGGAGCGAGGGAACCTCCGATTGACGGGTCAAATAGGTCATGCAAACTCAATGTGTGGGGTTGTGTTTTGAAGAGGTTTTGGATATATCGGGGGCCCCGCAGAGTTTTTACGGGGGTCCCGCTACCCGGATAGCGGGCTGGGGGTAAAGGGGTTAGCAGCCCCCTGCGGGTGCGGGACAGCGCCCCGTTAGAAATTCTTTCTAACAGGGGAGGTATTTTTAGTGTGGAGTACATGTAAAATGAGAGAAATATGGCGTCCAAAAGACGCGTGAGCGCCAGCGCCTCACATGCCACGCTGGCACTGGGTGCTGGCGCCTCACGGGCCCAGCACGTGGGCGCTTAGGCGCTGGCGCCTCACGTGTCCGGCACGTGGGTGCTTGGGCATTGGCGCTAGCGCTTTGGGCGCTAGCGCCTCACATGCCCGGCATGTAGGCGCTTGGGCGCCTGGGTGCTGGAGCTAGTGCCTTATATGCCCGGCACGTGGGCGCTTGGGCGCCGGCGGAAAAAGGGGGTTTTACCCCCGGAAATAGGAGTTAAACTCCAAAAGAGGATTTTGAGTGGAGTTAAACTCCAAAAGATTTAGATTTGGAGTTAAACTCCTAAAGGATATGGATTTAGGTCTTAGAGTTGAACTCCCTAAAAATCTTCAGAGGTTCTTCTCTCTTATGTCTTGGATCTTCTCTTGAGCCTTGGATCTTTTCCAAAGTGGGATTTTCGGAGATGGGCTCTTTCTTCCCCCTCTTTATTGGCCGGACCTTGGAGAAAAAGGGGGGGGGGTGAGATTCAAAATTTCCCCTTTTTGAGATCTGATGGGAGATCCGAGTTCGTTTTCATGGGTTTGATGGTGAAAAACTATTTATTTTTAGAAAAGAAAGAGTTAAACTCTTGATTTAATTCAAAAAGGGGAAGAAGGTTTTAGAACCTTGAAGAAGGAGAAGGAGCACATACTCTAATTTTTGAGAGAGAGAAAAAAGTCGTCATAGATATTTTCATCATGTTTGCCTTTATAGGCTACACACTTTACATTTAGCCCCTTGGGCTTTACAAAATTGCATTTTGCCCATCCCATGCTTCATGTGCTCATTTCTTTTGCACATAAGCCATGTGCTTTACAAAAATTTGGCTTTATGCCCATTTTTCTTACATTTATTCATAAAATAAAAATAAAAGAAATACACCAAAATTATTTATTACAAAATTTTTATTTTGGCATGGGGGAGGCCGGCCGCTTCATGTTCGGGCTCGACCCGGGCATTGGCCCACTTGACCTGGGCTTGGGCCCACTTAGCTTGGGGTTGACTTTGATTTTGACTTGGTCAACCGGGGTGTAAATTTTTACCCCAACAAATTGCCTCCATTAATAAATGCACACCACATATGTGGGTTGTGTGCATGAAATTGATGGATCTTTTTTCGCGTGAAGATCGACTCTGTTTTGACGACGTGGAGGTCGGTGCTGCCCTTTTTGCGACGTGGACGGTCGGTGCTGCCCTTTTTGCGACGTGGACGGTTGTTGCTGCTCTTTTAGCGACTTGGACGGTTGGTTCTGCCCTTTTTGCGACGTGGACAGTCGGTGCTGCCCTTTTAGCGACGTGGACGGTCGGTGCTGCCCTTTTTGCGACTTGGACGGTCGGTGCTGCCCTTTTAGCCACGTGGACGGTCGATGCTGCCCTTTTGCGACGTGGACAGTCGGTGCTGCCCTTTTAGCGACGTGGACGGTCGGTTCTGCCCTTTTTGGCACTTGGACGGTTGGTGCTGCCCTTTTAGCGATGCGGACGGTCGGTGCTGCCCTTTTAGCAACGTGGACGTTTGGTGCTGCCCTTTTAGCCACGTGGACGGTCGATGCTGTCCTTTTAGCCACGTGGATGGTCGGTGCTTTGATTTGACTTGCTCCGCTTTCTGCGGTGTCGGGATTTGACTTGTTTCCGAGGTAGAGCATGATTCCGCCAGGGAGGTTGTTGGTTGTCTTGCTGACTTGATATGATTTGGGTTGACATCAGCACCGCTACACTGGAATATAGTACCAGAAGCGAATCATCATTTGCTATGAGAGGATTTAGGGATTTTGGTTTTGGTTTGGCATCAGCTCCGCTGCACTGGAATATGGTACCAGGAGCGAAT
Organism: Agapanthus africanus; assembly: GCA_030015575.1. Classification (NCBI taxonomy): domain Eukaryota; kingdom Viridiplantae; phylum Streptophyta; class Magnoliopsida; order Asparagales; family Amaryllidaceae; genus Agapanthus; species Agapanthus africanus. The sequence goes on along the minus strand of JASDDO010000012.1, from coordinate 456,734,398 downwards.
CATCATTTTCCTTTTCCTGTTGGGGAGCGATGGCTTAGGAGACAGGTTTAGGTCCCTATCACCTAAGGCTTTTCAATTTTATGAGCCGTAAGGGTCCCATAAAAGCATTTTCGTCCTACGAGTCGAAAGGATCTCGTAGGTGTACTTTCTCCTTAGGAGTCGTGAGGACTCCCAAGTGTGTTTTTCCTTCATGAGTCGTAAGGATCCCACGAAGGTGTTTTCTTACGAGTCAAGAGGATCTCGTAAGTTTTTTCTCCTCATGTATCGTGAGGACACATGAGTGGGTCTTCCCAAATGGAGCATAATTCCAAGGGCGGAGACCGGCCACGTGACTGGTGGTTGCTGTGGGGGCATGGATGTGAGGATTATTTGAGCCCGTGGATTGTATACGGTAGTCGATTTGGGGACCACCCGTAGGGCTGGAGAATTTTAGGAAATTGGATTTTGGTTGGCGTCTGCATCGCTGCACTGTAATATGGTACCAGGAGCGACTCATCATTCGCCATTGGGACATCCAGAGATTTGAAATTTTGGTTGGCGTCTACATCGCTGCACTGGAATATAGTACCAGGAGTGACTCATCATTCGCCCTTTGGGAATTTAGGGTTTGAGTTTTAGGTCGGCATCAGCATCGCTAACACTGAAGCGTAATGCCAGGAGCGACTCATCATTTGCCGTTACCCGTTGGGGAACGATAGCTCAGGAGACAGGTTTAGATCCCTATCACTTAAGACTTTTCAATTTTATGAGCCGTAAGGGTCTCATAAAAGCATTTTCTCCCTACAAGTCGAGAGGATCTCGCAGGTGTATGTTCTCCTTAGGACACGTGAGGATTCCTAAGTGTGTTGTTCCTTTGTGAGTCGTAAGGATCTCACGCAGGGATTTTTTCCTCACAAGGTTGAGAGGACTTTGCGAGTGTATTTCATCTCTCTATTTACGAGTTTGCGCCCTTTTAGGTTTTCACAAACTCGCCGGCAGTCCTGTTGTTTTTACTTATGGAGCCCTTTCAGGTTTTCATCCATACCCGTTTTGCTTATGGACATACCCTCTTTTTTTAGAATCTCCATTGCTTGTGGGACTTTAAATGTAGTCTCTCCGGTAGGACTTGAGAGAGATAGGGGTCGTTCATGCCCGTGTATTGTATACGGTTTTACAGGATGTATGATCCAGACCGTAGGGCCGGTGTGCTCAATTCGCCTGCGACTTGGAGCATTCACGCATAATATTTCTTGAGATATCGGCCATTGATGGGTGGCATGGGCCCTTCTCCCTCGGTATTTATTAGCTGGTAGGATCCTCTATCAAACACTTTCTCGATGACGTATGGTCCTTCCCAGTTTGGCTCGAATTTTTCCTTGGCATGTCGATTGGGAATGATCGGTCTTTTGAAGATCAACACTATTTCACCTTTCTTGAAAGCGCGGAGACGGGTTATTTTTTCATAGGCCCGTGACATTTGGGCTCGGTATAGCTCTAGATTTTGCTGCAACACGAGCCTCTTTTCTTCGAGGGCATCGAGCTCTTCAAGCCGAAGGAGCATGTTTTCCTCCTCTGTCAACTCGTACTGAGCGGCCATTCTTAAGCTTGGAACTTCAACTTCGAGGGGGAGGACCGCCTCCACTCTGTAGAGCAATAAGTATGGAGTGGACTGAGTTGGAGTACGGTGCGTGGTACGATATGCCCACAACGCCTCGTGAAGTTTGAGAGTCCAGTCTCTCTTATTGGTGAAAGCATTTTTCCTCAGGAGCTTGCATAGAGTCTTATTGAAGGCTCCGGCTAGCCCATTGGCTCTTGGATTATAGATGGAGGAATATCTCCAGTCTATCTTGTGCTGAGTAGCGAACCTTGAGACTTTGAAGCTCTTAAAAGAAGGCCCGTTGTCAGAAATGATTCTTCTTGGTGTACCGAAGTGGTATAGAATATTATGCTGGAAGAACGTCAGAATATTTTCTGTCTTGATTTCTTTTAGCGGGACAACTTCAGCCCATCTGGAGAATAGTCAGTTGCGGCCAATATGAACCGGTGGCCTCTGGATGACGGAGGATTAATTGGGCCAACTATGTCGGTTCCCCAGACTTCGAAGGGCCACGACGCCACCGTAGGATGCAATGGATTGGGATGCTTATGAATGAAATTACCATGAATTTGGCAGATATAACATTTCTTTGCATGCTCTCCGCAATCCCGTATCATGGTGGGCCAATAATACCCAACCCGTTTAATTTGAAGTCGCATCTTGGGGCCAGATTGGTGAGCACCGCAAACGCCCGAGTGAACTTCTTTCATGACCTTTTGGGCTTCGGCCAATGACAGACACCTGAGCCAGAGTTGGTCATATGACCTGCGGTATAGCGTGTCATTTACAAACACGTATCAGAGAGCTCTCTTCTTCAGCCGAATCTTTACAGATTTTCCTTCGGGCAGCTTGTCGTATCGGAGGTACTCTATGAAGGGTTCTCTCCAATTGGGCTCATCTTGGATGATCGAAGCTTCTTCGGCAGGACTGCTCTTCTGTTCTGCACTTTCCCCTTCTCGTAGAGAGACTGGGGGTAGAATTTGCCGGCTCCTAACCGTGATCAGAATTTCGTCCATGTCAGGATCAGCTAGCTCCTTGGCTAAGCGAGCGAGTACGTCAGCCTTTCCATTCAATACCCTAGGAACTCTCATCAGCTCAATATGGGTGAACTGTTTCATAAGCTCCACCACCCGGCTTCTGTACCGAGCTAACTAGGGTTTATATATCTTATAGTCACCGCTTACTTGGTTGACGACAAGTTGGGAGTCACCGTAAACCCGTAACCGAAGGATTTTCATTTCTATGGCCAGCTCCAGACCAGCTATCAGAGCTTCATACTCAGCCTTGTTGTTTGTACGAGGCTCGGTGAGAGCAAAAGAACGTCGTAGGGTTCTCATCGATGGCATGATGAACACCAATCCTATCCCTGCTTTTATCTCCAGGACGCTTGATTTACTGGAGGTCCTTATTGATGAGGCTCCATCAAAGTAGAGCTCCCAACATGGCCCGCTATCCTCGATGTGCAATATTTGTTCATCGGGTAATTCGCAATTTAGCGGCGACCCTTCTGGTATAGGATGGGCAGCGAGGAAATCGGCGAGGGATTGCCCTTTTATTTCTTTCTGAGGAGTATAAACTATGTCAAACTTAAGTAGCATGATAGCCCATCATGCCATTCTGCCGGATGGGCTTGCCTTAGTCATTAAGTGTTTGAGAGGGTCGACCTTAGAGATCAGCATAACCCGATGAGCGAGCAGATAGTGCCTCAGCTTCTTCACAGCAAATATCAGAGCCAGGCATTGCTTTTCGATCGGGGAATAGTTGTGTTCCGCCCCGACTAGAGTTCGACTGAGGTAGTAGAGGGCATTTTCCTTTCCCTCCTCGTTGTTCTGGGCAAGGAGCGCACCGAGTGATTCATCTAGCGCGACAGTGTAGAGAATCGGCGATTTATTTGGAATGGGAGCGGCCAGAACTGGAGGTTCCAACAAGTACTGTTTGATGCTTTCAAAAGCTTCTTGACATTCGGCGTCCCAGACAAAAGGAGCTTCTTTCTTCATGAGCTTTGAGAAGGGCCTATATCTCTCCGATAAATTTGAGATAAACCTTCGTATATAAGCAAGCTTGCCTTGAAAAGATCTTAGCTGCGTCAGACTCTTTGGAGGGGGCATCTCCATGATGGCCTTTGTCTTTGATGGGTCAACTTCGATCCCTCAATGTCGGACTATGAAGCCCAGGAATTTTCCCGATGACACGCCAAAAGCGCACTTTAGAGGATTCATCTTCAGATCGTATTCTCTCAGTCTAGTGAGAACGGTCCTAAGATCCTGGATGTGATCGGTCTTAGCTTTAGTCTTGACGGCCAAATTATCAACATAACATTCGACGACTTTATGGATTAGGTCATCAAAGATATTGGTCATTGCCCTTTGATATGTAGCACCTGCATTCTTCAGTCCGAACGGCATCACTTTGTAGCAGTATATTCCGATCGGGGTTCAAAATGCTGTGTGCTTCTCATCCTCAGGCGACATCTTGATCCGATTATATCCAGACGAGCCATCCATAAAGGTGAACAGCTCGTAATTTGAGGTGTCATCGACCATCATTTCCATGACCGGTAGCGGAAAGTCGTCTTTAGGACATGCCTTGTTGAGGTCCCTGAAATCGACACAAACTCGGATCTGCCCATTTTTCTTCTTCACTGGGACTATGCATGCGATCCAGTCCGCATATTTCTCTTCCCTGATGAAGCCGGCATCGATGAGTTTCTTGGTTTTCTCGATGACCTTTTCTTCCAGTTCCCTTCTCATTCTTCGAGGAGCTTGTTTGATTGGCTTAACATCAGGAGATATAGCCATCTTATGCACGACCACTTCATGAGAAAGGCCAGGCATTTCTTTGTACGTCCACACAAAGCAATCGACGAACTCATGCAGTAGGGCGATTATCTTCTCTTTCATTTTCTCTGACAAGAGTGAGCTGATGTAGGTCGGCCTTGGATTATCGGGCGTTCCTAAGTCAATCTCGGTTAGCTCGTCAAAGGTTGCTTGTCCGCCGTCTTCGAGCTCTTGAAGAGCTTCTTCTGGCTCGGCTAGTCCGTCATCATCATTTGATCTTTCGCTGGCTTCACCAACATGGATCATGTAGCATGCCTTAGAATCAGGCTGGATGAAACCTATGCCCTGTCTATCTGGAATTCGTCCATCGATGAGTGCTCGGACCTGAGGTAGATGACATGGCCCTTCATAAAACTTTGCTTCGCACTCCGTTTAATATAACTGGCATCCACACCTTTTGAAATATTTTCGCATCTCGGGCGCATAGTATCTGGGATTGAGGACAGCTCTTATGCCTCTTTCATAGTGAAAGCACGCGACAGACAAATCGTTCGGGTGCACAACAGGATTTGATCCATAAAACAGGATGCCCTTCTGTCCACTTTTCTTTCTGGGAACGTAGAAAGTTTTCAGCTGGTCCATGGTAGAGACTGACGGTGCATCGAGCTCTTTGCACATCTACTTCGGCACCCTTGTGACGGCTAGGGACCCTTCTGTAACTTCGAAGGTCTCTCGTAGCTTCGTTGTTCGTACGATAGCCCGATTCACACAGCTGTTGCAAGACGAATCCTCTTCTTCTGATTCTTCAGTGTCACTGCTTAAACGAGGGTGGATTTTGCTGTCGGATGGGCCTTCAGTATCAGATTCGTCCGTATCGCTACCGAAATAAGGGCGAGTTTTACGGAAGGACGGACTTCCAGCGTCGGACTCATCCGTTTCACTACCGAAACGCGGGCGCACTTAGGGGTTTCTGCTTTTGAAAGTGACAGCCGACTCAGACTTGCTTTTGAGTTTCGGGGATGTTCTGTCTTTAGTCAGCTGTGGCTCGGCACTTTGGAGGTTCACAAAGTATCGAGAATCTTCATATCGAACTTCATGCATACCGAACGGCTGGATGTCTCCGTCAGTGCGTCTTTCTTCGCTATTTTTAGTATACTTCATGCATTGATGGAGAGTTGACAGAACGATACCGTAATCGTGGAGCCACGGCCGTCCCAAGAGAATTTTATAAGATGTGTCAGCGTCGATCACGTATATCTTAGCTTCAGTTTGCAGATCCCCAAATTTGATTGGCAAAGCTATAGACCCCAGAACTTGCTGGCAGTTTGGATTGAATCCTTGAATGACAATCCTTTCCCTTGACAGGTGTCGGACGTCCATTGACAAACTCTTCAGAGTCCGCAAGTTCATGATGTTCACTGAGGATCCCGGATCAATCAATATGCGATTAATTCGATCTCCGTCGCTGTACCCGGTCACGTAAAGCGGCCGATTATGCTCAGCCGTTCCCAGTAGCAAGTCTTCGTCCTTAAACGTGACTGCGGCGGCATGCAGAGCGTACTGGGCTTCTTTCATATTAATTTTCGCAAAGCGAGCCTGATACCGCTCAGGTTTTTGTAGAGCGTGAATGCGAACATTTCTAAGCTCTTTAGATAGGACCAAGGCATCGTAGATGCTCAGGAGAGACGGAAGCTTTCGGAGATGAGCCAAGACATTATAGTCCACCAAGGAAGGTCTTGAGTTTCCATTAGCCGGTTCTCTTCCATCTTCCTCATTAGCCACATGTTTTTCCTTTCCTTTTGGGGCGTTGCCCTAATTTGGCGGCAGAGCCCTGCCGCTTCTGAGCTGGATTTGGTTAGCCTTTGTGGCGAGCTCCTCGTCCTCTTCGGGAAAACAGAGCTCTTCCTCAGAGTCGCTGCCAAGATGGATGGTGTAGCAGGTCACTGTAGGGATCTCTTCATTGGAGTTTTCTTCTAACTCCTCCAGAATTTCAGCTGCTTCTACAAGGAAGAACTCTTTCAATTGAATTAGAGTTCTTTCCATCTATTCATAGTCTTCGAGAGAATCAATATATTTTTGAATGGTCGATCTCCCTGCAGACTCTTTTTCGCGCTGAGCTGCACTTTTCTTCTTCTTGAGCTTTTTAGATTTTGAGCCTGATGGAGCCGCATTGGCAGCTGGAATGGTAGGCTTCTTCTGCCCTTCCTATTCCGTCCTGGGCTCTTTCTGAAGTAGTTTTAGCTTCTTTGTCTTATTAGATATGTGCTTACTCCAAGGGGGCTGCGGCGAGTTGGAATCATTTCTCGAGGCAGCGGGTTCAGCTGTCTTCTCTCAGATGGCTTCAGCTTCCGTTTGTATAAAATTGGTGGTTGCAACTTGATTGTTCACCAACACACTCTTGGACAGCTCGATCTCTCCAGTCTTATACCGCTTCTCGACCCAATCTTTGAAGATATAGCAATCCTCGATTGCATGACTCACTACTCAGTGGTACGGGAAATATAGAGGATTGTCGGTCATTTTTGCTTCATGAGGTCTTTTCGACTCCGGCAATTGTAGACCATTGTTCAAGGCATCTTTGAATATCTTGTGGACCTTTTCCTTTCTGAAAGAGTAAACCTTGTTCTTTTTCTCCTCTAGGGAAGGCCTTCTCCTCCCAGCAATGGCTTTCGAGGCCGGTTGGTTTTGGAATCGTCTTCCTTTCGCTTGTCTTCATTGTCGGGCGCATTGAAGACATTGGTACTGCTGGGATTCCCGCTTCTACGGTTGTCGTCCCTCTTGCTTTTCCAAGTCTTGTCTCTCAGATAGTCTGGGGTGGACTCTTTGTTCCCGCCAAAAATTTCTGCGCAAAAGAGCCCAAGGTATCAAATGGCAGTGATACGCTTATGAAAATGCGAACCAGTATTTTCCGGGCTGTTTTTTGACAAAATCCCGGATGAGAAACAGATAAATTCTGATGGTATCGAAAGCGTCTCGAAAAACCCTTCAATTTGATAAATTATGGGCTTCATAATTCATCCGGGATCAAAAGCTATGAGCAAATATGCTATGCATTGTTCCTGATTAAAAATCAGGAATTACCTCAATGAGGTATCACGTGCTCACACGTGACCAATGGTCACGTGTTGACACGTGATAGTTAAAATAGAAATAAAAAAACAAATGGCTGAAGAAGGACCCAATTAGGGTTCACGTGCTCACACGTGACCAATGGTCACGTGTTGACACGTGACCAATGGTCACGTGTTGACTCGTGATAGTTAAAACAGAAATAAAAACAAATGGTTGAAGGAAATACCTCAATGAGGTATCACGTGCTCACACGTGACCAATGGTCATGTGCTGACACGTGATGGTTAAAACTGAAGCATAAATAAACGATGAGAAAAGGACCAATTGGGGGTCACGTGCTCACACGTGACCAGTGGTCACGTGCCAGCACGTGACAGGCTTCGAAAGACTTACAGTTTAATAGAATTAAAATTCTAAATTTCTCTAAATCTTTCCAAATGGAAAAGGATTATGGTGACCGTTGGATTAAAAATCCAATGGTGATTAAAGATCACCAATTTATGGAAAGATTTGATATAAGGAAAGATTTCCCCTAAATCTCACCAAAAATAACAAACAGAATATCTTTGGATTTAAAATCCAACGGTGAATAAAATTCACTGAATGATCTAAAGGATCATATTAATTATGAAAACAAACAAAATCTTTCAATGAAAGATTTACTAAACAAATTGATTCTTTTCCTTCTCCTATAAATAGGAGCCAAGAGAAGGGAGAAAAAGATATAGAATTTTGGGATCTTGAAATTGCAGAGAGAAAACAAAGGAGAATTTAATTCTCAACAAAGAAAACCCTAGGTGAGAAAAGGGAAAAAGATCGACTTCAAAAAGAGAATTTAATTCTCAAAATCTAAGAGTTTAACTCTTCTGCAGATAAAGAACTTAGTTCTTCTTCTGGTTGAAGATCTGTACAGAGCACATCTCCCCAAAGGATGAGAATTTAATTCTCATTGGGTTGAGATCCTGCCATGCAGATCTAAAACATAGAGGAGGAATTGAGTTTAGAGAATTTAATTCTCCCAAAACAAAACTAGGGTTCAACCCTATATGAGAATTTAATTCTCCTAGAATTACAGGAATTTAATTCCTTCAAGATGGACAGAATTAGGGTTTAACCCTAATTGAGAATTTAATTCTCTCAAATTCACAGGAATTTAATTCCTCTTAAAATGAAATTAGGGTTTAACCCTACATAAGAATTTAATTCTTTCATAACAGGAATTTAATTCCTCCAAAATCATGATTAGGGTTCAACCCTACAGAGAATTTAATTCTTAAAATAAAGAGACTTGAAAGATCTCCATGCACATAAAGAACATTGGTCACGTGATGACACGTGACCCCAATCCGCAGTGATCAGAAAAGAAGGAATAAAACTTGGTCGCGTGTCCCCACGTGACCCCTAAAAAGATCCCCAAAAATAAAAAGGAAACAGCTTTGAGGCAATGCCTCACGTGCTCCCACGTGACTCCCAAAACGCAGAAAGAAAAGGCAAAGGAAATAAAGGCCTTGGGCGCTCTCACGTGCTCCCACGTGACCCCTTGGCGGATGCTTTAATGATCAATGCATCAATCCTCCTCACGTGCCAGCACGTGAGGCTCCAAAATAAAATATAAAAGTGTTTAACACTTAAGTACAGAACGAAGCAAAGGGATCTGGTCCCACCTTTGGGCGCTCTCACGTGTCCACACGTGACCCCTCTTTCTTTAGTGTTTAACACTAATTTGGGGATTATATATCCAGTGTTTAACACTGATTGTTTCTAGTGTTTAACACTAAATTGAAGATTATATTTCCAGTGTTTAACACTGATTGTCTTTTAGTGTTTAACACTAATTTGAGTGTTCTACCTTCAGTATTTAACACTGTTGTTCTCTAGTGTTTAACACCACTTTTAGCCAAATTAGCTAATTTTCCAGAGGTAAAAGTCCCTCCTCCAAATGAATCTCAAAATTGAGAAAATCAAAGACAAAATGTTGTCAGAGCCCCCAAACCTCTGTTTAGCACTGCTGAATGATGAGGGGCTGAATCCAGACAAATGTCTAATGGCCCAAAGGGCCAATATTTCAAACATAATTGGACTTAGCCCAAACTGGCCATAAGTCCTCAAATCATCTTAAACTGAGCACGTCTGCTCTTTCAACCAACTCATTGGTTCAAGGGTACATCTCTGAACTCCTCTGATATTTGTCGTTGTAATCCTTCAACGTCTTCAGAGAGGTGATGGGTCCCGACAGCCATACATTTGACGGACCACTATGTCCTTAAACTGGTATTGGACCACCTTGTCCCTAAACTGGCGATGGACCACCATGTCCCTAAACTGGCAATGGACCGCAATGTCCTTAAACTACCTATGGACCACTACGTCCCTAAACTGGGACAATAGAGCCCCCAAACGCACTTTTGTCGGATCTAAACGATCCCGTTTAAGTTGATCTTAGCCTCAAATATGGTTAACGTATCCTTAAACATTCAAACAGACTTTAGTCCCAAATTGGACTATAAGACCCCCAATCAACTTTGGTTCAAGGGTACATCTCCGAACTCCTCTGACACCTGTCGTTGTAATCCTTCAACGTCGTCAGAGAGGTGACGGGTCCCGACGGCCATATATTAAATGGACCACTACGTCCATAAACTGGAACAATAGAGCCCTCCCTAAATCCTCTTTCCGTTAAGTTGATCTTAGTCTCAAACTAGACTAACGTATCCTTAACAAACGTTTGAGTTGATCTTAGCCTCAAATATGGCTAACGTATCCTCAAACCAAAACTCCAAACCCAAATCTAAGAGAATACGGATTTGGACTAGTCCACGCCCTACGGGCGACGACATAACTCAGTCTCCGTATACAATCCACGGGCAACCAAACACAAAACAAACACACACGAGAAAGTTGTTACCGCAATGCGGTTGCGTAATTAACTGCAGGGGCTTGCGCCTGCAGGGAAGAGCGTCCCCACAATCAAAAAAACCCCTCAAGCGAGGGGGAATCTGACGAAGTCTGCTACATCGGACGCATCCATTTAAACCTTCGATACATGGTGCCATAAATCAACTTGGCATCTTCGGAGAGGTAGACAGATAGCACCAATTAGCATCTGCCCCGAATTTCAGGCAAGACGTCTGTCGCGCCGTCTTTCGGAGGGGAACACTCTTGTTTCGAGTGTTCCAGCATCTGGACTTTCTTGGTTAGCTCCTGAAACGTCTTGAGGCCTGCTGTACACAAGAATGAGACCATCCAATTGATGAGGTTCCCAATGAGAAGGCTGACGGACTGGTCCTGCTCCAGCGGTGGTTCACACTTGACCGTGAGATTACGCCATCGGGCGATAAAGTCAGTGTTGCTTTCATTATTCCTTGGCTCGGTCCTCACAAGGTCAGCAATGGAGATTTTATCACCGACACTCATGAACCTTTGCCGAAACAGAGACTCCATTTGGGCAAAGGTAATGACAGACCCATCTGGTATACTCACGTACCAGTCGAAAGCGACACCAGTCAGATTATTGAAAAACTGACGAAGAAGGAGTGCATCATTGCCCCTTGTATTTCCACACGATGCTTTAAAGTGGGCGACGTGCTGATTTGCGTTTCCCGTCCCATCAAATCATCCGAATTTAGGAATGACGTAACCATTGAGGAACTCGATCAGATCGCACTGTGCGGGATATGGCCGCCCACTGCTGCCAATTTCTTTCTGAGCTTCGGTTTCGGCTACTAATGTTCTAACCTTGCTAGTAACCAAATCCATTATCCGATCTTATGTTAGCGGGACAGTGCTGTCGTGGGCCAAGGCGTCCCCAGATGCGGAACGTGGCCGGATTTCGTGCGGCTCGCCCAATCTTGGACCCAAAGGGACATGCATCGATTGCTTCTGGTTGTCGTCACCCTGCTCATGAATAGAGACTTATGCTTGATTGGAAGTCGCCCGAGCAATTTGATCCGTAAGCTGCATCACAACATTCGTCAGGTCGTCGATTTTGGAGTAAAGCTTGGCCGTTTATCTATCTTTGCTCCTAAGCTGTTTTCGAAGATCTTGAAGCAGCTCTTCCTCTGCGGTCCTGGGGTGGAAAGTCGGCTCTTCCTCGTTGTCCGAGCTTGACTCTACATGGACTGAGGGGTATTTCTGCCTATCGGCTTCATCAAGAGGTTTTTCCTCATCCGGTGGAAGCGGCTGATCTTAGGAAGCGGCAACCAGATTCAAGCCAGATTGGGCTTGGGATGTGGTAGCCCTATCCTTGCTCTTGCTGCACAGGTTGTCGCTGGGACGCACACCCTCCATATAGACCATATGGATAACATATCCGGCCATCTTTTTATTACTGGCAGCTGATTTCACGGATCGCTGTCGTGGCCCTCATGTTTTGGTAACGGGCAATCGAATGAAAGCGGCTGGCTTGACCGGGTTCTTGAATAGTGCTTGCGCTTCTTTTCTGGGTTTGCCCCGCTGCTTTCGTGTGGCACAGAGTTCTTGATAGACACTTGAAGAGACAATGTCGTATTTTTTTGTTGGGGCTGGGACATGTCTCTTTGTAGCAACGTTCGGTCTGTCGTCTTCTTAATTCTGGCGATCATGGCGTTTTTCTGAACCCACTTCAGAGGTTCGAAAGAATTGCTGAATTTTACGGTCAACTCAGCCATCATCGCAAGATGACTCTGCTTTTGGAATCTCACAAGATTCCACTTGGCCAGAGTCCTGGCCCTCTTGATGGCTTGATACCTGAGTCGCTTCTGTCTCAGCCTTTCTGTTTTGAGCACTTGGCTGGTTACGGCTCTTCGGGAATCCGCCGTAGACCAGGCAATGGAGGGCTTTGGAGATACGCCTGATCGTGCATTTGTTGGAGTCATCGCCTGAGCTCGTCCGCAACGTTTGATGTTGCCCTTTGTACCGGAAGTCTTGCCCCCAGCTGGAGCACCAGAGAGTCGTTCAGACACCGTCTTAAGTTTTGGTCGTGGTGCATTAGCGATCACAACATTCGGCCTCTTGCCCCTTGAGACCGGCTTGGCCACCTGTTTTGCCGGGATTTCTGCCAGATGAGCGCTTCCGGCAGGGTAGATGATGACGGAACCAAACTGGCGGGGCAGTTCCTCCCACTGTCGACTGAGGCTTGCAGGGAGAACCACATGAGCATTGATCTTGACCACGTACGGAATCGGGGTCGCATCAGAAGCTGGATCCATCTTAGGAGACATTGTCGTTGAAAGTTGATTGCTGCACGGAAAAACATTATTTTAGTACAAACATCGGCATATATGTTAAATGAGTTTGCATGAACACTTTACCCGAGATATGGGAGGAGAGGAAGGTCCTACCGAGCGTGCCAGAGTCTGTAGGGTGTTTTTCGTCACCCCATTGAGATAGGAATATGCGCGCGCTTATCAGGCGTACTACAGATTCCCCCTGTATAGGGTAGGCTGGGGTTTATTGATTGTGGGGATCCGAATCTTCGGCAGCCGCGAACTAAGCTGTCGTTAGTTACCCCTCGCCTTTGGAGCAAGGGAATCTCCGATTGACGGGTCAAACAGGTCATTGCGAACTTAATGTGCGGGGTTGTGTTTTGAAGGGGTTTTGGATATATCAGGGGCCACGCAGAGTTTTTACGGGGGTCCCGTTACCAGGATAGCGGGATGGGGGTCAAGGGGGCTAGGAGCCCCCTTGCGGGGTGCGGGACAGCCCCCGTTAGAAATTTTTTCTAACGGGGGAGGTATTTTTAGTGTGGAGTACATGTAAAATGAGGGGAAAATGGCCTCCGAAGGACGCGTGAGCGCCAGCGCCACACGTAACCGGCACGTGGATGCTGATGCCTCACGTGTCCGGCACGTGGGCGCTGGCGTTAGTGCTTTGGGCGCCGGCGCCTCACGTGTCTGACACGTGGGTGCTTGGGCGCTAGCGCCTCACGTCAGGCACGTGGGTGCTTGGGTGCTGAGCGCTAGCGCCTCACTTTCCCGTCACGTGGGCGCTTGGGCACCTGGGCGCTGGAGCTGGCGCTTTGGGCGCTAGCGCCTCACGTGCCCAGCATGTGGGCGCTTTGGGCGCTAGCGCCTCACGTGCCAAGCATGTGGGCGCTGGCGCTAGCGCTTTGGGCTCTAGCATAAAATTAATGCAGTCCCATCAATTAATCACACCAGAAAAGAACGAAAATAAAATGTACGTATATGCCATTCGCATTTGCCTCTGGGTCCTGTCATCACCTGTTAGGTTACTTAACTAACGACAGAGCGGGGATTGGACCAGCGCGGGTGCAAAACATATACAACATCTACTAGTGTGTGTGTGTGTGTGTGTGTGTGTGTGTGTGTATCATTCGTCTCAGGCATGATATAAAGCAACATCACAGAAACATCACAGAAGCAACACAGAATGGTGGATAATCTAGGAGCCCCGGGTTTCACTTGAGCCGCAAATGAGACCCGACGTTCCTTGTCGTGTGGATAACCTGTGCAATGAAACCTAGACCCCTACGAGCGTGACAAGTTACTCGCCAAAACCAGAAGCGAGGCAACCCCCTTCAACAACTTAAATGGCCCACACAGCACTTCACGGAATCCGGTAACTTGAGCACCCCTCCTGGGTCAACCTATACCCCTTACGAGTGCGGCGAATACCCCGCCAATTCTAGAGTAAGGTCCCTTCCGTCTCAACGCCATGAGATGTGGACCCATTGCCCTTTAGAACCCGGCTATTCGTGCACTCCACCGCAGGGTAATCCTAGTACAGAAAAGAAAATAATATACATGGGTGACATCGACCTCAACTCGGTCGTGCCCTAAACAAATAATATACAAACTGGAAGTGACGGCAGTCCACATGTCGGACGCTCGCCCTGCAATATCAAATGTACAAATAATACTAAACTGTACTAACATTGCACCATAGCTATCCACCACGATGATCCAACCAACATCACAGCACAACACAGAACATCAACGTGAATGTCACGTTCGTAAACCCATCTAAAGGAACATATAGCAGTTTGACGGGTTTACCGATCAAATGACATTCACGGTTGCAGATAGTAATGCAAGTACTGATAACCACACACTTAAAATTTCGATCGACAAAACTTTCCCAACTTGGTCCTAAGTGCATAACCAGTACTCAAAAGAATCTGGGCCAAAACCATATATCACAAAAATCATTTTTCCACTGACTAGAGCTCCAGAAAATTTTTTGGTCACTGTAGCCCAAAAAGGGCCGCGGAAGGGCCGCAAAATGGCCAATTTGTGACGGTTCCGCCGCCGAATTTTGGAGTTACGTGCCCAAACTTTTTGGGTAGCTATAGTTTTGCCTGCACATATTTTTAAGATGCCTGAAAATATTTTTTGACCACTTTTAAAAATCGACAACAAACACATTAAATTGGAAAAACGATTCTGAAAATTTTATCGATCGAGATTTTAAGCTTGTGCAAACTAGCTAGTAGGGTTTAATGGGTGGCTCTGATACCATGCTGGGTTACGGGAGCACCCCGGCCATCAAACCGTGGCAAAATGCGGAACAAATTTTTTCTAAAACCCGGCGCTACCATTACCTGATGCCCAAGATCGAAACCATTAATCCTAAAACTAGCAAACTTGCAAAAGAGATAGGAATGGTTATACCTAATGGAGCCAAGTCATTCGGTCTTCATCTTCCTCTATGGCTCCTTGAGGCATGCTTGAACGAAGTTGGTCGCCGGTCTTCCTTCATCACAGACGATCCACCCGAGGGATGTAATTCTGGCTCTAGCTCCATATCAAGAGGCAAGTGGAGCAACTAGGGTCTCTAGGATGCTACCCTAGAGAGCCTAGGATGTAGTGAATGTCTAAGTGTTATCTATCTCATAACAAAGAAGGTGGTAGCAACCTAAGAAAGCTAGAGGAGGTGAAGAACAAATGGTGAGGGAGGAGCTCAAGAAAAGACCCAAGTGAAGAAAAACATAGCATGCTTGCAAATGAGCTCAATCTTAGAAAGTGAATGATGCATGCTTTGTTTTATCAAAAAACATTTCTTGCATATAAAATTCCTCCCATGCTTGAATAGAGATCACAAATGAATTAACAATTCATTTGTGTGCACTATTCAAGTATGGTTCTCACCAAACCTCCATCATACAATTTCTACCTCATTATCCATTTTATGAAAATGGTCAAATCCAAAACGAGGTGGCACCTTCTAGAATGTTATCCGGTAAAAAATACGGATTACATTCTACTGTATATACATACCTGTATCCATACCGAAATATGAATACTCAAAGAGATAGAATAACACAAAGAATATAATACTAGAATATACGTATCGAAATACATATACATAAGTTATTAAATCAATACCTGATTTAATAATCCGGCTCAAGCCGAGCCGGCTAGTACTATCAACTGTCCGATCGAAAGTCCAGGTACAAAGTACATCAATCGATCGGAACCCTGTACGTATCCAATACGGCTACTACATTATTTCGCCAGAACCAGGGAAACTCTCTGTGTGGGACTCTAAAGAGTCGTCAATACTATGGCAATGGGTTTAACCACAAGCACATCAGCGACACTAGCTGTACGTAACTCAGGTATTGAGCAAAAGGAAGGCCGACGAGTAAACTCATCCAAAACCCCTACTGAGCCTGATAGTGACAATATCCGTACAGTCCGGTCTGTTCGTCTAAGAGTATCGCATATCGAGTCTAGGGGGTGGATAAAGTCAGACCCCTAACAACGCGATATTTAGTGTCGTCATGAAACCCATCACCACCTGAGAAACTATCAATCCTGGATCGGTAATTCTCGTCCACCGTGGCCACGGATTTTTGGTGATGGCCATCCGTACACAACGCGGCATCAATCCCCAATACCGGGAGAGATGAATCCCCGACGATCCGATCACTGCCTCCATGTGGCTCGGGACTGTACCCAACTAAAACATGTTTGCACGACTCCTTTAAGCCATGGTAGAGTAGTAATCAAAGCACAGTAGGAACTCACACGAGACAAATGACTATCTCAGCTCAACAGACTGACCTGTACACATGTCACCTGGGAACTGCTATCTGACAATAGGTATAATACCAACTAGCACGTTCCCGGCGAGTCCGTCCAGTGTACTCATAACCCAATGAGCACCTGTATGCTATCTTAGGTGAACAAACTAACACCAATGGCTTGTGAGACCTGGCCACTACCCCTCATCGAGGTCTTGATTAGTATACACTAGTCTACACTTGAGTATCGATACCTAGTCTCGATACTCCCACGACTAGGGATATTTAAGGATGTGCTTATAGACCCCCAGCTCCCACGTATATGATCGCTATCACAATGCTGGTAGTCAAGAAAGTATCCTATGGGCTCTATCAACATGTACATGATGATAAAGACAAACCAGATAGCATACTATCATCTTGAATAAGACTGTTCTACCGGTATAGGTCCTCCCTCAATCATTATAGTCACCTGCCCGCGACTATGATAATTGCCTTGGGGGCACTGTAGCCAACAACTAAGGTATACGGAGCACAAGGAATCGTTAAGCCACGGTACAACAGCAATGGATATTCAGGTTAGGTGTATTAAAGTAACCGTCTCGTGCCACTTCTAGCACATTCCGTACCAGTCTACCCCTTTAAAAAAACCCGTAATGTATTTTTTTTATTGATTTGTATTGTTTTGTGTAAATAGATGTATGACTTGCCAAAACCATGATATCATGTAAACGGAATGGATATAAATGGATAGTCATGTAATCAGGGTATATCCATGGTTCGGTTCAGTCGAGTCAGATTGATATAGATTGAATTCTGGTATAGACGGATTCATGATGTATTGTAGTTATACTTGAATTGAATTCAAGTCAGATTGATTTCATATTAGACTGAGACTCTATCTGAGTCAGACACTTTAAAAGAAATTGAAGTCCTGAATTAGTTTTGATGTTATCGGTAACTGCTGCACATGGACGATAGGATTTGTGTCTTTTTCCAAGATAATTATCGTATTGATAACACCGTTTTTAGGTTGTCTACCTTAGATAGGCAAGCACCCATATTCTCCGGCTTCCTGAGGCTCAAGAGAACCGGTCCCGCTTAAACCTATGTTTACTAGGGTCCTTATTGTAATTTAATATAACTTGAAGGGGTTTTATGAAAAATAGTTTTGATATATTTTCAAAATACACCTCAAGTATTTAATTATTTTCTTTAGGGTTTTCATAGTTGTATTTTTTATAAAAATGAAGTTTTCTAGTGAATAGAACCTAGATTACATTGTATATGGTATTTTAGTGTAATCTTGGAATTGTATTGAGTTGTAATGATAGTTTCATGAAATTGGTGATTCTTTTAATTTAGAAAACATGGAATATATATATTGTATGTTTAAAGTAGATATTTTGATAGTATTTATATATATATATATATATATAAATTATTTATTAAATAGAAATCACATTTTTCTTAAAAATTGCATTAAAAATTCCATCGAGTTCGAATGCTCCTTGCGGAGGTCTGCATCTCAATCTACTAGGCCCGAGGAAGTACGATAACCCGCACCATCCTGATCGGGGTTCCCCAAAATGGGTTGTAGAGGCGTATTTGCAAGGCATTAAGTAATATTCTTTTAAAGAAAACGGTTTTTAAACGTTTAAGGTATTTAAATGTAAATTCGTATTTTCCCACAAACTAATATCCTAAGAGTTATCGTGCTATGTCAAAAGTGTGTGTTGTGATGAGATAGGTCATTATCTCATGAGTTTTCTAAAGGTAATAAAGTTAAAATGAATAAATAATGTTGTATATAACATGATGGTATTTTACCGTAAAATTGGAATAGAAGTTGCTATTCATGTTATTTTGAGATGAAATTTGTTCTATTGTGTTTATTTATGATTTCTAAACAATATATGTAGGATTTGTAGGTTTTTTTTAAGAAAAATTTGGATTTGTAAAGAAAAGAAAATCGGAAGTCGGAATAACTCCACTTCTGACAAGTTTTGAAATTAGACTTCGTTTTAATAAGAGTAGAAGAGGGAAAGTGGGACTTACAGGTTAGAATTAGAGAGAAGAGGTAGGTGAGATTTTGGGATAGTGGGGCCCGGTACGGTATCCGGGACAAGAAGATCGTGGAGTAGATGATGAGCCTGGCAGGGGAGCACTACTGACCGGTGATAGTTTGGGCTCGGCGGTTATCCAGAGGATACCGACCGGAGTCATGAGTCAGATGGATATGATAACTAATCCGATGATGCGGCGCCTGAGATATGAGTATTTACGTGTCGATGCTGGACACGGGTTTTATGATGTTTCGAGTGTCGATGTTGGACACTCAGGTTTCATGATGTTGATGTGTCGTTGATGGACACACGCTGCTTGATAAACATGCATACATGCATATATATATTCAGATGGCTATCATTATGTACTGATATTGGCATGACTCTATTTTACACATATGCATATATGGTCACCCTAGATACTATAGTATTACCTTCATGATATTGTATGACCTAGAGATCGTTGTTCTTTCGATTTCTACCTGCAGATATTTTCTACTCATTAGTTGGCAACTCACCTCTGTTGTGCCACAGTTTTCTTGCATGTTCGACCGCTTGGATCAGTAGTGGTATCGTTGGCACACAGCTTTCTTCAGGGTGTTTTGCTTTGGTAGGTGGGATACACATTTGGATCGTGACCACTTTTGTATCTATTATTTCTATTGTATCTAGATAAGCTCCATCAATCAGAAACCAGACTATGTATTTTTGTAGACATAGACATAGACTTGTATATTTGTGAGACTTAGAACGAGACGGGTGTGTGTTCTCTATTTGAGCTGGACAATGTCTTGTTTTACTTATTCTCTTTCTGTGTTTGACCTTCGCCGTAGTACGTCGTATATTTATGCTTATTTGCGTGGTTGTAATTCCGCCAATTGGCGAAGAGCTAGCTCCCGCTTGGGAATGCCTTTTTCATTGCATGTATGTGGTTTTGGATCAAAATATACAAGGGAGGTGCTGCCCAAATTTCAAGGATGAAAATGTTTTCATGTTAGTATACAATCATTGCATTTTCATATGATATGACTTATACTTTTAAAAGAAAGGCCTGAATTTCTTTATGCCGATGTTTCAAAACTACACCTCCGCTATTTCCGTAAAAAGGTTTAGATTTCGGGGCTTCGGCTTACTTGAATTACGGCAGGGTCCTATAGATTTCACGTAATTCTCGTGCCGGTCACGTGCCTTTTTCCGGGTCGTGACACTTTCCCATCATACATCTGCCGCCAATCTATGTTATTGATTTTGTTCATTAGACGTCTGTATTTAAAGAATCAGACGTCTGCTTTTTCTATGGTAATTTTTAGGGTCTTAGGCAAAGTCTGGAAGTTCTTCACCAGACGTTTGCAGTTCATTTTCATGGTTGTTTGGGGTTTTGACTTAATAAACAAATTTCTACTTTTTGATTCAAACTTTTTACGTTTGAATGACGATTCTGGGGGTAGTTCTACATAGTTAGCACACGTTAATCATAGGTTCTAACCTATGTACACTTAGCTTGTTAGCGTAGATGTAGGTTTAGATTCTTATTCAATTACTTGATTATTTCTATGATAGGATCGATCACGGAGACTTCCGACATGGCAAGGAATAGAAAAGCGGTCATGGGCTTCGAATAGCTCAAGCTGTATTCTGGTAAGTAGATTAGCATCTACTAGTAGGAAATTGGGTGGGTGGCGTATAACACCCCCGACTACCATTATAAACACTTCATATAGATTTTGAACTCATTCTCATATACTTTGTTAGATTGCCATGTTCTTCCTATACTTGTTCCTAATGTTATGTTTCATGTTATCCCTGCTATGTTATATGAACACACTTATAGAACACTGCACAACTACTAATGATTCCTATATTGCACGATCACAGACGTGCATGCTACACAACACATCATTAGCACTGCCATGATACCTTAGAAATTGTCATGTTTATTCGTATTACAATTACTTCCATGTTAGCACTAATTGCTACTTATCATGTTTCGTTGTTTGAATTCCTTTTTCTTGCATACTTATGTATTTTAGTTGCCAACTATTGCAAAGATGAATCATTCATTATTCGTATTATAGACTTGATGTTTTCCATTGGATTTAAGAAACCGCCTCATGATTTATAAAACTTGTGTATGTTTACAAATTGCGGTTTTCTCTTGAATGATGATTTGGATGTCCACCATGAGTTTCCATATATTTATGATTGATAATATCCGATATTGAGGCTGGGAAAGGAAACCGACTTTGAATATATGGTGGATTCGGTAAGGTACCGAGGGGCAAGAAGCCTGTATAGACATTCATGGTGAGCCTAGGAAGGATGAGGCCAACTGGTAATAGTATTGAGACACGGCGGTTATCCGGAGGATACCGGCCGATGTTATGATGAGATGATAAGATGGATGATCCATGGGACAACGCCTAATGAAAAGAAAAGAGATTTCAAGCGTCGATGATTGACATGAATTTCATGATGATTTTTATTGATGGTGTTGTTTCCATTTGCGCGATCCATTTATGATGTGCTTATAGTTACTTACAACGCATATCCCCCATATATATATATATATATATATATATCTTGTAATATTTATTTCTACTCATGAGTCGGCAACTGACAACCATTGTGCCATAGTTTCTTGCAGGACCGACCGCTCGGATATTTAGCGGCTACACCGGTTGCTTATATTTTTGGCTAGGTGGGTTACTAATTGTCTAGTAACCGCTTCTTGTATATGCTATTTTGTATCTAGTGTCACTCCGCCTACCATATGTATATTCGTTGTATTAGATCGAATCGAGACTTAGATATTTTTCATTTGGATGTTGAACTCATATGGGGTCGACTTGATGATATATTTTATATATTGCTTATTGCTTGTTTTATTCTTTACCTTGAGTGTCGTATATTAATTGCGTGGTTTATAACTCTACCGTCTGGGCGTTGAGCCGGCTCTCATGTGGGGATGCTCTTATATTTATCCATTGTACATGTTTTTATTCAAAATTTACAAAGAAGGTGCTGCCCAAATTTTAAACGAAGAAAATATTTTCAAATATTTTAAAACAAACCTTACTTGCATTTTAAAACAACCAATCTTTTAAAAAAAACTTTATTTCAACTTATAAACCCTTTCTAAAACTTCACCTCCATTAATTCTTTTCCAAAAGGTTTAGATCTTGGTTTTGGCTTACTTGGATTACGTCGACGTCTTTAGAAATCGCGTGATTTAAATGCCGGTCATGTGCCATTTCCGGATCGTGACATTTGGACTTTCCTAAAGGAACTTATGGCCAAATCACTAAATCTTGCGCATGCAGATTTCAGATATCAGGACCCTTTTTGGGTTATGGGAGGCCTCCATTGAGTTCCGGGAGGCCACCCTTGGGTGCTGTGTGGTCCCTTTTGGATTCCGGGAGGCTCACTTGGGTTCCGGGACCCTTTTTTAGGTTCTAAGAGGTCACTTTTGGGTTTCAGGACCCCTAAAATTGGCAGTTTGACCTATTTTTAAAGAGAAAGTGGGGGGTTTCTCCTCCACTCACCCTCAAATCTTTTTGGGTTACAAAAGGCCTCCCTTGAGTTCCGGGAGGCTTCCCTTGGGTGCCGTGAGGCCTCTTTTGGGTTCCGGGAGGCCTATTTGGGTTGCAGGACCCTTTTTTTAGGTTCAGAGAGGTCAATTTTGGGTTTCAGGACCCCTAAAATAGACGGTTTGACATATTTTTAAAGAGAAAATAAGGGGTTTATCCCCCACTCATTCTTAAATCATGGGGACTAATTACGAACACTCCCCATTCACAGAGGAGTATATATGACCCCTCTGTCAATACATAAAGGAAGATGATGAAGAGATAGAAAATTCAAGAGAGAATTTTCAAGAGCCCAGAGCCTTTGAAGAAGAGAAAGAAGAAAAAGACGAGATACCTCCATTTTTTCACTCTTCTCTCTCTACCTCTCTTTAATCAAGGTGATCTATGAAAATTTATACAGGTTTTCATCTCTAATGAAGGAGCTTAAAAGTTATAGCCATGGATTGCTTCAAGAAGATGAACACATAGAACACAAATTTATGTGTTCTTCACAAAATGGACAGAACATAGAACATGGGCCATCCCAAATTCTACATATTTTGAAATATTCCAACCTATTTCTTGCACATAAAAAGAAATAGGATTCTATTTCTTAAAGGACATAGATTTAAATCCCTATGTTCCTTCATAAAAAAATATATGAATAGGAAAATCCTATTCTTTCTTGAGACATGATAAACATGTATTCATAACAGAGCTTATGAATGGAAAAAACCCATTCATCTTTGAGACATGAAAAATATGTCCTTATAACAGAGTTTGTGAATAGTAAAATCATATTCACTTTGAGACATGAAAAACATATCCTTTTAATGAATAGGAAAATCATATTCACTTTGAGACAATGTCTTCATAACATATGTGAATAGGAAACTCCTATTCATCTTTGAGACACTATAAGAAAAATATGTTTATTTTGTTGGGCATCATCTGACGGAATAAATTGGTACCCGACGAAAAAAAGATATTCCGTCAGGTAATGGCTACAACGAAAAAACATTTATTTCGTCGAGTCTCGTATTTATTTCGTCGGCTATGAACCGACAGAATAAGTTAAAAAAGCTGGGTTGTTTGTACATATTTCCCCCCATATTTTAAACATATTATGCCGGTTATAAGCCGACGTAATAAGTTATTCCATCGGGTATAGCCCGATGAAATAACTTACAGACAATGAAAAAAATTTAATAGATTTTGGTTGTTTCAAACAATAAATACACATTCATTTCAATAAACTGATATACAAGATACATATTCACCACAAACTCAATTCTCACCACAAACTCAATTCAATTAATTTCAATTCAAATTAAATTACAAATCCATTCAAACAATCGTAATTTACATCTTCTTAAAACAAAACAAAGGGTTATCAACTTACGTTCGGTACTGCCTCGAGCTCACTCCATCTTGAGCTCATTAGGCGGTGCCGCCGTCGCGGGCTGGAGGATAGTCAGGGAAATCGAGCAGGTGCTATAGTGTTATCAATAGACAAGTATTAGTACATAATATTCACGATAAATATATGAAAATTGTATTGAAAATAAGGATTATCAATTAAACTTACATCCGATATTTCCCTTCCTTGAAGCATTAACCTCTGGATCAGGAGTTTCCTCGCCTCAATATAGGCATGGATTTCTGCTGCAGACAAACTCCTTTATGAACCTGAAGCTGACACAGGTTCAGATGTAGAAGGAGACGAGAAGACGCTTGCTCGATCACCCGCGGGAGTATAAGGAGAGTCTCCTGGATGGTGAATCGGAGTGGACTTAGAGGCAGATGGGGCCGCAGGGGGCATGGGTACCCTAAGAGGAGCATGTGCCGCAGGGGGCATGGGCACCTGAATGAATATCCCTTGGCGTATGCGAGGAGGAAGCAACTCCGGACAGTGATGGGCGTGATATACCGTAGGCGAAATGCTTTGGACACCCATGTGAACTCTTCCATGCCGGTCCAGGTTGTGTAGCTAAAAGACGTCCTTGCTGATCATATGAAGCTCCTCATCTGTAGGATCTCGGCCGAGCTCCTCAACAAACGCAATCACTCGTTGCTCAATCTCGCTGCTCATCTGTTGCTGCAAAAAATTACAGTATGAACCAAGTTAGGTCAATTATTGAAAAAGAAATTAAGCAATTTAAATAACTATAAGAAATCGTGTAGGAGCATACTTACATAATGCTTAGTCGTCTCCTGTGAGCCGGGGCAGCTGGAGTCACACTCAAACCCTATATGATAAAAATCCACGTGACCCCGCTTGTTCTTTGCCTACCATTTAGATATGATATAACATCTCATACTAATAAAGGGTTAATGTCTAATGCTATTATAGTTCTTGGCGACATACGTACCCTAAATTCAGGCGATTTGAAGTGACCAATCATGGCAGCCCAATACTCGTCCATCCAATTCACGGGTTTCATTGCCCATTGCGCCTCATCGATGGCACCAGCCTTCCATTTCTTATGGACGATGTGTTTATGATCACGCCAACTCCCTGACATGTATATGAATAGTCGGCCTTGGACGACGTGCAGAAATATAGGAGAGCTGTCAATCTACCAGACTATGGAAAAGTGCGCCTACAAAGAAACACTGAAAATGTATTAGCGTCAAACATATATATGCGAAAGTAATAAATGAATGCTTAATTAAATAAGCTTATCAAAATCTCATTTAAAGGTCGTTTGCTTCTTGGCCTCCAAAGCTCTCGACGTCCAGTCCACCAGCACGTAATTAGAACCTTCTTTCACACAATGCGGCATGTGTTTCTCGTTATTGCAGGTCGATACACAGAATTTATTTAGCTATTGTGCCTTGGGATCAACGAAATCCCTAGTCATCGACATATGCACCTCGATCTTCGGGCCGTCTCGATCGTGGGCTCATATATCATTTGCCTATGTGGGACCCCTTTTTCCAGGACCCCGACCACGGCTACGACCCATAGAACTGGAAGAACTGGATGCCATGTCCCCCTCAGTCCGTCCACGACATCGCGAACTGGATGCCATATCCTGAAAAAATAACTAATGCAACATACATATACAATAACAATTTCAAGAAACAATTAAGCAAAATTATATAGCTGTAGATGAAATTAAATTTATCACAGTCAAGATATTTAATACATAATTTAAATTCTGCATATCTAAAATCCGCATGTATATAACGAAGACGAACAAGAAAAATGAGATAAACTGAAGTGTTTAATTTTATACAAGATTATGAATAGTACAGACAGATAAAATTTAGTGTTAATCATCCTCCTCTTTAGCACTACTCTCACTCACTGAATTTTGCTCGGAGTCATCAATGAATTGGTCAGGTTCACGCGTTGTTCATTTTCGTCTACGGGCAGCTGATCTTGATGATCCATCTTCTACAACAATCACCAGATCAATGTCAGCCCTTGAAAGGATAATTTTGTCGATATTTATAGTCAGGCCTTCTAATGGTGTGACTGGCGTACTTGGGCAGCTAATTTCAAGATTTTTATCAGGATTTCCCAAGTTAAAATATTCCCTCGGATTTGTGTTGATAGCGACATACCAGACAACATCCCTAGGGTCATCGACATAAAAACACGGACGTGATTGACTCGCTAATATGTAAGGCTCATTCGTGAACGCGAGTTTTGATGAATTTAGTAGGAGTAGCCCATCTTCTACTTTGTATTCTTGTCCTTCTGTCTTGATATCATAACACAGGCACTTGAATAGGACAACTCTGTATGCACGATAACATACCTACACTATATCTTGCCGTACATCATAGTAGTCAAGTTGTCCCATTGTCGGATTGATATCTCTAGACGATACGTAAGCTCTTGTGGTTGATGTCAGAAAAACATCGCAGTTTTGAAACTTTCTACATGCATCTCTATCTTATGTATAAAATCTATATCCATTAAAGACATAACCAGTAAGATGCTCAACTAGTGGATCTGGTTCAGAAGCAAGTATTTTTATATCTTCTGTTATGTTGGCTTCTACGGCTGTATGAACCTAATAAGACATGATAAAATTACAAAAAATCGCATTTAGTTTAAGGGATGAGACATGAATTATATAGTTTAATATATATTTTAGTGTTAAACTTAAAAAATGGTTAAACCATGTCGCAAATTCTCGATTTTGAGCATTATCGATATGCCTCAGTAATGATGGACTCCTCGGTGGTCTGTACTGAGCTCTTCATAATCTAAGTATGAAATAATGCAGTCAGGTATTTTCATATTTATGTGTTGAGAAAAGATCAGGCTATATACATACTCTTGAAATACGTCGACCTCGTCAGAGTTAAATAATACATATCTATGTATTGTGTCAACCTCTTCAGTACGGAGTGCGACATTTTTCATGGCACCTATTATATTTCTACCTCCACGAAAGATGGATATTAATCCTTGCCTCTCGTTACCCATGACATCCTCGTTACGACGCGGCCTGTTGAATGCAGTCTCGGTCCCCTCAAGGTACATAGAACAAAATGTCATGCATTTCTCGGCGAGAAACCCTTCGGCAATCGACCCCCAGGTCTAGCATTATTACGGATATATCATTTTATATTAAATATAAACCTGTGGATTTTATTTTGTTAAGTTTAATTGATGAAATTGATAAATATTATTCGAATGTTAAATTCAACTATTAAATACGTAACCATTACTTACCTTTTAAATGGATACATCTAGCGATAATTAATGGGTCCACCTAAACGCCACTCTCTTACAAGATGAATTGTAAGATGCAATATGATTGTGAAAAGGGTAGGCAGAAATAACATCTCCAATCTACAAAGAATGATAGGAACTTTGTTCTCTACATTTCTAAAATCATCTACCTTATATTCCTTAGAGCTTAAATCTCGGAAGCAATGCCAAAGAATTGTCACAATCGAGACACCATCCTTATTCTTTAACACCCTAATTGCAACAGGAAGTAACTGTTGCATGATCACGCGGCAGTCGTGAATTTTAAGGTGAGATTTCTTTTATATTTCATGTCGACACACTTAGAGAGATTTGATGAGTAACCGCCAGGAACCCTTACTTGCTTAAAAACTATGAGGAAAGCACTCTTCTCGCCAGCAGACATCATGTGCTTCTCTATAAGAATTGACCATATACCATTCCCGCTTTTCGTGGATGCGGTTCAGGACGCAAGTTCTCCTGCAAGAACCACTGTCGAACCGCAATTGTATTCTTAGAATTTGATTTCACATTCAATAAGGTGTTAAGGAGTATCTCACATATGTTCTTCTCGATGTGCATGAAATCTAAGTTATGTCACAGATTGAGATCGCACCAATATAGTAGCTCGTTGAAAATAGGATTCTTCCTCTAGTGACTGCCAGCAACCTGTGGAATTGTATTCTTTATCGTCCTCCCAAAAACAACATCCCATGCCTTGTTGGTGTACATGGATTCCATCTCAGATCGCATAGCATCCAGCCATTTCACAGAGTCCGCACTTGTGATGGCCTGCTCGAAATTAGTCGGGTCATCATCTTCCATGATGCAATCCTCGCTTCCACCATCTATGAGAAAACTATAGTATCTCTCAGGTGGATGAGAAACCCTACTAGATCTATGGAGTGGCTGAGGTTCGTCAGGGACTATTGAATCCTCCGGTTCTACCAAATCTTCTATTGAAGTTTGTGTATCTGAAACTTCTTCCAGCTCTACTTTATTACCACTAATTTATTTTACAAAAAATTTCTTTTTCTAAAAAGGTGGCATGTTGAGCAACAAACACTTTTTGTTCCTCGATGTGGTAGAAGATATACCCTCGTGAGTGTTTAGGATATCCAACAAACTTACATAAACAGACCTTTCCTCGAGTTTGTCCGGATTTTGCTTTTTGACATAAGCTGGACAACCCCATATCTTAATGAAATTAAGACATGGTCTCTTCCCCTCCCATATCTCATATGGAGTAGTAGGCGCAGACTTAGTAGGAACCCTATTCAATATATAAGTAGTTGTTTTGAGCGCAAATCCCCAAAAGGAAATAGGTAACTCAGCAATACTCATCATAGAGCGCATCATATCTAATAGGGTGCGATTCCTCCGCTCCGATACACCATTGTGCTGTGGTGTATACGGAGGAGTAAGTTGAGAGAGAATCCCATTCTCTTTTAGATAATCTCGGAATTCCGTGCTAAGTATTCATCTCCTCGATCAGATCGAAGTATTTTAATACTTTTACCTGTCTAGTTTTTTACTTCGCTTTTATATTCCTCGAATTTCTCAAAAGCTTCAGATTTGTGTTTTAACAAGAACACATGTCCGAATCTTGAGAGATCACCTGTGAATGTAATGAAGTACGAGGAACCATTTCTGACATGTGTAGACATAGGACCGCATGCATCACTATGTATCAGTTCCAAGAGTTCTGTAGCTCTTTCCCCGTGTCCCGTAAACGGAGTTTTGGCCATCTTACCTTTGAGGCATGACTGACAAGTTTAATAAGATATAAATTTGAACGGATTCAAATATCTATCTTTATGCAACTTAGCTAGTTTGGTCGCATTGATATGACCAAGTCTACAGTGCCACAAGAAGGCTTCGTTCATTTCTGAACTTTTCCTCTTGCGTGTGTTCTGTATATTAAGAATTGTACTTTGATTTAGAATGTATAAACCATTGCACAACATACCAAACCCAATCAACACTTGATTTAGGAAAATGTTCATAACAATTTTCTCTAATGCAATGTTATATCCTTTTTTATCTAATAAAGATATGGATATTATATTGCACATCATCGATGGTACGAAATAACAGTCGTTCAAAATCAATGTATTACTATTTAGCAATACTATGTGGTATTCGTCGACAGCTTCAATAGCAACAATTGCTCCAGTTCTTACTCTGAAAGACATATCACCCTTTACCAGTTCTTTACTTTTCTTTAACCCTTGTAATATA
Source organism: Agapanthus africanus (assembly GCA_030015575.1). Classification (NCBI taxonomy): domain Eukaryota; kingdom Viridiplantae; phylum Streptophyta; class Magnoliopsida; order Asparagales; family Amaryllidaceae; genus Agapanthus; species Agapanthus africanus. The sequence goes on along the minus strand of JASDDO010000012.1, from coordinate 456,705,424 downwards.
TTACAAATGTGGGATCCTGATCCGGTATCCAATACCCAGGACGTAGAGCAGACTGAGAAACAATTCTCAATAACTAACACACCCGAAGAAGATGCATCAGAATGCTCTTTCTTCACTAGGGTTGCATGGAAATCCTTGCTTTCCCCTATCCTTTGCCCAGACTTATGACAGTTTTCATAAGATAGAGCGGAACCAATATTCTCCAGCCTAGTATAATAAGCGGGTTCGGTCAATACATCCATGTTATTATCTTGATTAAGGCGTGACATGGTCGCTACCTGTTCATACCAGAATATTGCATTTTATACCTCCCATTCTTACGCTCGAGTGTTTATAGGTAGGTGCTTTTAATCCGTGTTTGTTACATATTTACAGAGTACAGGTTTCCAGTCCAAATATTGCAAATCAAGACAAAATCTCCACAGTTACGTCAAAATACAGAACATCTTTCACAACAGATAAAAGCCGGGTTCCGGTCATCCATATCCGTCCAGTGCCGAGTACCAGTTCCTGAGACAAGACATATGACAGTGGTCATTCGTGTCTCGGACAAGCACAGAGCACGAGGGGGGCTGCACAAGAATCAATGGGTGCGTGGAGCTCGAGGGAGAAAAAGTCAAAAGTAAAGATAATAAAGCAATCTTGGACTAAGAAATCTGAAGATATTCTGTAAGACTTTGTGCAGTGTAAAGTTTTCAAACACGAGGAAATATAAAACCAGGAAATCTCCCAAAATCCTATGACCCAAGTCCACTAAAAGGCCGCGGAACCGCAGCCAATAGGGGGTCTAGGCCGCGGTTCCGCGGCCGTATAGTGTCCTTACCTTGTCGTTTTTCAGGGTTATGCTGGTCTTTTCCTGTAGGGGCAGATTCTTGCCCTAGGTTTCCCATTCTTATCCTATAAATACCACGGAACTGAGCCAAACCAAGGAGCACTTTCTTTGTCCATTCTTTAGCCTCTTTTTGCTAGTTTTAGTTCTTCTTCTTCTTCTCCTTCATCTTTCCTCCATGAAAATGTAGTGAGAGCATTGAGTGGATGATCAATGAAGATGAGGGTTTTTGTATCATTCTCTTTTGTTTAACTTCCCCTTGAGATTTTTGCTTTCTCTTGATCTTTCAACCTCTTCATTGAGCTTGAAAGATTAAGGGTTGGTTATTGATCTCAAGGGTTGTATCTTCTTATGGAATTAGTTCTTCACTTCACATGAGTTCTTTACCCTTCTCTTGATCTTGCAACCTCTTGATTGAGCTTGCAAGTTTAAGGGTTGGCTATTGATCCCATGCTTGTCTTGAGTTCTAGTTTCTAGTTTTCTTTCTTGCTTTTTATTACTTGCTTTTTATTACCTTGCTTTACTTTCATGCACTTTAAATTCCATGCACTTACTTACTTGTAATCTTTTCTTTTCTTTTGCTCCTTTTGGTTCGTTTTTGTGAATGGTTGTAATTATTGTTGTTAAGAATAAATACGCTATTGTAAGTTAATGTTTCTGTGCTCATTTCCTTTTCCCGTTATTTTCCATTGAACTCCGCCCAAACGATACGCAAGCGCTCCGTTAGGTACCCTACCCGACCAAGGTAACGGTGATTCCTAACCGCGACCGGTTGCGTTCGGTTTGGCCGGAGGCGAAAGCAAGGGACAAGAACGGAAGGACAAGGGTAAATAAGCCGTATTCCACGAATACCGCGCTTAAATCCCCTAATCCACGTTGTTGCCGATTGCTCTAGCTTCAATTGGTCAAGACTCGGCTCAAAGGTTTTGAGTACGGATTTCTTTAGCTTACAATCTCGTATCTTTTTCTTAACAACTTTATACTTGCAAATAAAACACATAGGTTAGACTTGAACAAACATATACTCATGCTTTATTAACTCGTCTAAAACAAGAACGAAAATACAACCATCTCCCTGTGGATCGACCCGTGCTCAACCGGCTAGCTGCAAAGCGACACCGTCCTGATCGCGGTTATAACTTTAGAACTTTGAACATCCGACACGCGATCCGCGTGCGATCAAATGGCGCCGTTGCCGGGGAGACGGTAGCGTATTTTCTTTCTTGTTATTCGGGTTAATATTCTTTTTGTATATATTTAAAAAAAAAATCTTTTTGTTTTTATATAATTTTTGAGCAAGTCTGCAGATTTTTGCGGATTTGCAAACGGCGATTGTGGGGAGCAAAGTGTGCATTCAAGGCTAAGGTGATTGCAAAGTACAGTGCCAAAGATCCGGGTAGTTTGACCCGGGCAAGAGAACTTTTCAAGCTTACCGGATTTGATTCAACGGGGGTTTCCTAACCCAAAAACTTAACGGTACGTACTTTACTAACACCTTCTTCTCAAATCCGACGCATCCAATATACTATTCTTTGCAGGATTCTTTGCAAGTTCGCTAGCAAACGCTAAAAATTGACTGACCCGTATTTGTTGTAGTGCCGTGCTTAAACTAAAAAACGATTTTTTGATTCTTTATAGAATTTTTATTGCGCATTGCATACATTAATACGGACTTAAGGGCAAGCGAACCCCACAACATACGGTAAAGGATTTCATCACCTTTTCCGTGGCCCACAAATTACGAACTTGAGCATAACGTTTACCCGCACAAAATTTAAAAGAAACTAGACTTTAAGCCTTAAGGACTTCGCGCTCACTAGGAGAAGTTAACTGTGTTTAGAACCTCGCTTAACGGTATATTGTTTACGGGGTATCTAGGATAGTGTTAACGACGAAACTGCCAAAAGAGAAAGGGTTATTTAATTAAGGAACTTCGTGAAAGTGTTGGAAAACCTCCCCTTATCTCTGCACTTACCTGGCCTCGTGATCAGTGTATCTTGAGCCCGTTTCTCGACACAGTTTTACTTCGACAATCAAGTTCTGGAGCAGGTCTAGTTGACCTAGGTGAACCCTAGAACGATTAGGTGTATGGTATTTTTGTGTCGTGATTGTTTTTGTCCAGATTCTTTTTGTGTGTATATTTCATTCTTTTGTTAATATATAACTATAAAAAAAAATATATAAAAAAAATCACATTCTTTTTCGCCTCCTTTTCTCTTCCTTTCTCTCTTCATATCATGGGTACCCCACCTCGCAAAACTCTTGCCGAACTTTGGTACCCACAACCAGACATTACTTCTTACGGTTCTTGCTTTGGCCGAACATCGAACGACCCCTCCATGCCCAAAGTTTCACTGAAAGATCGCATAGAAGCGTCTAGGACAAACACTTGCACTCCGCATTCCACTTTGTATCAACCTTTTCAACCACCACCACCCTCTTATGTTGATACCCCTTTTGCAAGTCGTCCTTTGTCCGTCGCTGAACATATTGAACAATCCCGTAGCCGATCTTTCACCCCTTTCACCACTTCAAATTCTTGGGATCAACAATTCCATTCACCTTCTTATCCAAATGTTGATCCTGCTCCTGTCCAGCCATTCAATTCCTACCAGTCCTACTCGACTTTTGCACCTTCCGTAGACATTGCTTCTGAACCGCCATTTGGGAGTTTTCAGTATCCAAACAACTTTGAATCTTTTACTGAAACCCTTTCACAACCCATGTCTAGTCTGGAATAGTCGTTGGAAGACTTTAGGGTAGCGTCAAACCAACAGATGATGGATTTGAATGCGTCCATGGCCGCTCTCATACAACCTACTGACCCGATAGCTAGTTTCCAACTAGCTTCTAATTTTCCAATGTATGATGAGGCGGCAGGACAGGCTGAGAATTTGAGTGGAGAGAGTGAGTTGTACCCCCTTCCAAATCAAACCTACCCGTTTCAAATTGAATCCCACAACTCCTGTGTTGAAAGTCTATCAAGTGTCCCAAATGAATTATCAATTGAAGATAGAATGTTTAATGAGTTGTACGACTTTGCAGTGTTTGATTTACCCGATTGTGAAAGGACCTTGCCAAGTGAAACCACACCCAAACCTTTTGACCTCTACACCTCCATCTTAGAACCTGAATTGATTGATATCCATGCTTTTGTTGAGGTGTCTGAGAATATTGATTTTCACTTGATTGAGGATATTGACGCTGGGAATATTTTGGATGATGAACCCATAGATTTGGCTGAGTTTTTCTCTTCAAATCATCATCCCGAGTCATTAACTGTTTTTCCCGAACCCCATATGCGTCTGGATATTGATGAAATATGCATGGATGAGCTTAACTTTGAGGATATTTTTGAGGATGAAACAGTTCTAGATGATGAGTCGGATTTCCCAATTCATCCTGTCCCTTTCATTGACTGTGTACACCCTCCCGAACCCTTAACCGATACCCTTCTTCAATCACTTTCCCCCACCCTTTCCATCGTTCCGACCATGCAAGAAACCTTACCATTTTCACTTCCTGTGTCTGGTTTACCAAGTTCAGCGTTCCCATGGTTTCTCACGAATCTTGAGGGATTTGACCCCATTTCTCGACGGGTTAATAGATTAGCACAATCGCTTTTTACACATCGGTCATCACAAATTGTGCTAATTTATTCGCTCCATTTCCACCCTCAAGTTTGTATTCCACCTCTTTCTCCCTTCCACCATTCTTCTTCTTATATACCGAGACCGTATACCTCTTCTATCTCCATACAGTCTCGCGTATTCTCCATTTCTTACCTCACCATATTCTTTCACCAGCCAGCACACTACAGAGATAGAATTTTTGAATGGTTGGTGTTAACTTTTTGCCTTTGTAAGGCCTTGTATAGCTTGATACTATTCTCTTTCCCCCCTAATCCTGAACTTCAAACGCTTAACAGTGGAAACACTGTTTCACTTAAGTTTGGGTGGGGACACCTTTTTTGTATATATATATATATTTTTTTTTCTTTTGGTTTTGTATATAATTTGTTTTTAGGGAGCGCCGACAATTTTGACCCTCTTGGTGTAGCCTGACAGTGAGGGCACTGTCAAGTTTAAGTTTGGGGGTGTGCTCGGTAAGCTTTCTTCTTTCGCATTCATTTGTATATTTTGCATTTGCATACCTTATTAAAAGCCATAAAAATCGAAAAAATTTCCAAAAAAAATATATAAAAACTTTGTCGTCAAGTTAGTTAATAGGGTAACTTAGATTTTTATTCCGAAAGTTTAGTTGATATATTAGAAATAACTAAATTCTAGGCTTAGGAATTGAAAACCCTAAAAATAACCCTCGTTCTGTTTAAACTTGGTGATTATACGTCCTTATAGTTTTTTTTGAGAAATAGGTAATCTTGAGTTCAGTTCTTGAGTTAAGTCAAGATGAAGGTAAAGTATTGAAGCTTTACTAAAAAATAAGTCTGAAAAATAATTTCTTTTCTTAAGTTCAAATTTAGAAAGTATATACCCTACAATCTACACTTACACGCACCTTGAAACTTGGGATAGTAGAGGATACCTAGAAATACTCTTGCCTGAAAACCTAGTATGAAAGAAAAAACGGTATTTAAAGCTAAACACCAAAAGAGCATATTGAAAAATATATCCGGTCTTGAAAAATAAAAAGAAAAAAATAGAAAAATAGAATAAAGTCAAGACCTAGAAACTGCTATTTACGCTTTAAGTTCACACATTCAGTAATCGGCCGTTAGTGCCTCAAGAATCATTAATAGTCGCATGAAATGTGTGTGAGCAAATCCGTCCATCCTTAATGAAAAGAAGTAGTATTAGGTATTAGGACAAGGGTATTATAGCTTGAATTGAATTCTTGAGTGTAGGGGTGCAAATATACACACACGTAGGGGTATACAATCGATGTTTGGATAAAAGATAGAAATAAAGAATAAGACTTGCGTTTTCTGTAAAGTTGATAAAAATCCCTGATTTGAGGCCGCACTTTAGAAGGAAAATTCAGGAGAACCAACATCTTTCTAAACTTTTTTGGAACGTATAGGATCCAAGGTTAAACAGATAGGAGGTGTGAAAAATAAGGGTTGGATATTTCTAACTTAGGATGATAGAGTTTCTAACGTTAAATACTAAACTGTAGGAGTAGAATCGATGTTAACTTATGACACTAGCTTGACGGGATTTTGTGGGTGTAATCCGCTGAAAACCCTCAGGAGACAACACTCCTCCTACTAGGGACACCTAGAGGTTTAACGGCTTGTTGCACGCGCTCAGTGCAATCACGTTCCCTGCGAAAATGTGGTTAGGATTTTATTTTTGTGAATAATTGGTTTTGCTCGGGACGAGCAAAAGTTAAGTTTGGGGGTATTTGTTCATACCAGAATATTGCATTTTATACCGCCCATTCTTACGCTCGAGTGTTTATAGGTAGGTGCTTTTAATCCGTGTTTGTTACATATTTACAGAGTACAGGTTTCCAGTCCAAATATTGCAAATCAAGACAAAATCTCCACAGTTACGTCAAAATACAGAACATCTGTCACAGCAGATAAAAGCCGGGTTCCGGTCATTCATATCCGTCCAGTGCTGAGTACCAGTTCCTGAGACAAGACATATGACAGTGGTCATTCGTGTCTCGGACAAGCACAGAGCACGAGGGGGGCTGCACAAGAATCAATGGGTGCGCGGAGCTCGAGGGAGAAAAAGTCAAAAGTAAAGATAATAAAGCAATCTTGGACTAAGAAATCTGAAGATATTCTGGAAGACTTTGTGCAGTGTAAAGTTTTCAAACACGAGCAAATATAAAACCAGGAAATCTCCCAAAATCCCATGACCCAAGTCCACTAAACGGCCGCGGAACCGCGGCCAATAGGGGGTCTAGGCCGCGGTTCCGCGGCCGTATAGTCTCCTTACCTTGTCGTTTTTCAGGGGCATGCTGGTCTTTTTCTGTAGGGGCAGATTCTTGCCCTAGGTTTCCCATTCCTATCCTATAAATACCCCGGAACTGAGCCAAACCAAGGAGCACTTTCTTAGTCCATTCTTTAGCCTCTTTTTGCTAGTTTTAGTTCTTCTTCTTCTTCTTCATCTTTCCTCCATGAAAATGTAGTGAGAGCATTGAGTGGATGATCAATGAAGATGAGGGTTTTTGTATCATTCTCTTTTGTTTAACTTCCCCTTGAGATTTTTGCTTTCTCTTGATCTTTCAACCTCTTCATTGAGCTTGAAAGATTAAGGGTTGGTTATTGATCTCAAGGGTTGTATCTTCTTATGGAATTAGTTCTTCACTTCACATGAGTTCTTTACCCTTCTCTTGATCTTGCAACCTCTTGATTGAGCTTGCAAGTTTAAGGGTTGGCTATTGATCCCATGCTTGTCTTGAGTTCTAGTTTCTAGTTTTCTTTCATGCTTTTTCTTTCTTGCTTTTTATTACCTTGCTTTACTTTCATGCACTTTAAATTCCATGCACTTACTTACTTGTAATCTTTTCTTTTCTTTTGCTCCTTTTGGTTCGTTTTTGTGAATGGTTGTAATTATTGTTGTTAAGAATAAATACGCTATTGTAAGTTAATGTTTCTTTGCTCATTTCCTTTTCCCGTTATTTTCCATTGAACTCCGCCCAAACGATACGCAAGCGCTCCGTTAGGCACCCTACCCTACCAAGGTAACGGTGATTCCTAACCGCGACCGGTTGCGTTCGGTTTGGCCGGAGGTGAAAGCAAGAGACAAGAACGGAAGGACAAGGGTAAATAAGCCGTATTCCACGAATACCGCGCTTAAATCCCCTAATCCACGTTGTTGCCGATTGCTCTAGCTTCAATTGGTCAAGACTCGGCTCAAAGGTTTTGAGTACGGATTTCTTTAGCTTACAATCTCGTATCTTTTTATTAACAACTTTATACTTTCAAATAAAACACATAGGTTAGACTTGAACAAACATATACTTATTCTTTATTGACTCGTCTAAAATAAGAACGAAAATACAACCATCTCCCTGTGGATCGACCCGTGCTCAACCGGCTAGCTGCAAAGCGACACCGTCCTGATCGCGGTTATAACTTTAGAACTTTGAACATCCGACACGCGATCCGCGTGCGATCACTACCTGGAGAGAGAGAAGAAAACACTTTAGCGTGCGCTCTTGCAAGATTAGATTGGTTATTATCTTATCTAATCAGGATGGCTCCCATTGTTTTTATCAAATCTTCCTTCAAACCCTAAAAGGTAAGATTAGCCGGGATTAATTACACTGTACAAGTTCGCTAATCAGCCAGGCTGGTGTTGGTACTCCGAGGGAGTCTCCCCATGCTTTCGCATGGAACTAATTAAATAATCTCGTTTCTGCAGGGGCATAACCCCATTAACACCTTTCTTAGACACCTACCGGATTAGCTAATTGTAGAGTGAAAAACTCTCCCAGGAGTAACACTTACTCACGATGGATATCGGGATCCAATTATCACATAGAAGGTGTGCAATCTCATTGCAAATTTCAACACTTGAAATTCCCGATAATTGTTTTTACCCCTAACGACCTATGACCTTGACGGAGGTCAATAAACCATAGGCCGCCAGTCAAGTTCAACCCGTCATTTCTTGATCGATTCGAACCCACCCACATAAACCCTTGACGGAGGTCAACAAAGCTGTGTGACTGTCCCTATTGATTGTATCAACATGCTGCAGATAAGTATTACCCAGCTACCGTACACTGTGCCTTGAAGGAGGTCAACAAACACAACACGAATACTAAACAATACATATCTGAAATGACGGAGGGTTACAGCTGGTTTTGAAGAAAACCTTTAATGTAATGAACATAATATCGCTGTTGAACCTAGTGATTTGAAAAGGAGTGGTTTAAGCTCCGCTTTAAAAATCGAGTAGTTTTCAAAACAAACTGAGTGGGTTATAGCATATGCTAGTTTTTGCCAAAGAGGTCATTCCCGGTGAAGGGATCTATATTGGTGTTCCTAGCACCATAGCCGCTAACCGCGGCCGTTGCGGAACGGAAAACTTTGGTGTTAAAAACTTGGCGCTAGAAACAACTACCTAGAATCGAAACCAAACATGTAACTAGCAATCTAAAGGAGGTTAACTGCTGAGATAGAAGTGTTTTACCAAAAGATCCGTGCCTTTTGGTCTTCTACCCTTTTCCTTAGCTCCTTGAGGCCTCCTTGATTGAGCTTGATCGCCGGTCTTCCTCCGTCGAAGATGATCCACCCGAGAGATGTGGTTCATGGCTCTTGCTCCACACCAAAAAAATCCAATAGAGCAACGAGACTCTAGGTTGCTAATCTAGAGTATCTAGGATGTAGTGAGTTGTTCTTAGTGTGTATATCTCTCTCTTCCACCCTTGATTGTCAACGCATGAGATGGTAGGGGGAAGATCAAGAAGAAGGAGGAGGAGATCAAGAAAGGCTAGTGAGGAGAGATGAGCAAAAATGGTGTGAGTGATTTTTTTCATCCAATTTTTTCCAAAAACCATCATTCTTAAGTGAGAGAGAAAAAATGAAGCATGATTTTGTAAAAACCTTTTTTTTCCAATAAACATATAGCATCCATACTTGAATAGTTTGCACAAATGAATATACAATTCATTTGTCCACACTATTCAAGCATGGTTCTCACCATTCTCACCTCACTACCTTTACACCTTATTTCCATTTATAAAAATAAATGGATAAATAAAAAATGAGGTGTCCACCTTCTACAATGTTTTCCGTATAATACGGAATACACTCTATCATATATACATACCCGAATTCGTATCAAAATACGAATACCCAAAGAGATAGAATAACACAAAGAACATAATATTAGAATATACATATCGAAATATATATACGTAATTATTAAATCAATGCCTGATTTAATAATCTGGCTCAATCCCAAGCCGGCTAGTATTATCAACCGTCTGATCGAATGTCCGGGTAACCAGTACAATCATTCGATCGGAACCCTGCACGTATCAAAATACGGCTAGTACATCATTTCACATGAACTAGGGAAACCCTCTGTGTGGGACTCTAAAGACTCGACGGTACGCCGGCAGTGAGTTACTGGATAAATCCATAACCACAAGTACTTCAGCGGCACTACATGTACGTAACGGCTACCTAGATACCTGTCGAAAAGGAAGGCCGATGAGCAAACTCATCCGGATCCTTTCTGAGTCTGTCTATGACAATCTCCGTAAAGTCCGGTCTCTTCGTCTGAGAGTATCTCATACCGAGTCTATGTGGCGGAAAACGTCAGACCCTAATAACCTGATAATTTGTGCTGATGTGGCTCAGGGCCATTCTGGGAAACTACTGATCTAACTATTAGTAAATTCCAACTGCCTTGGCCAAAGTCTTATGGTGTCGGCCAATCAAACACAGTGCGATATCGACTCCCTATAAAGGGAGAGACAAATCCCCAACAATCGCTCACTTCCTCCATATGGCTCGGGACTGTACCCAACTAAAACCTGTTTGCACGACTCAATAGAGTCGTAGTAGGGTAGTAATCTAAGTACAGTGGGAACTCACACGAGACAAACGACGATCGCATGTCTGAAGACTAATCTGTACTCATGTTACCTGAAAAATGCTATCTGACGATAGGTACAGTACCATTTAAAAGTTATCGGCGAGTCTGTCCTGTGTACTCACCTCCAGTGAGCACCTGTATACAATATTAGGTGCGAAAGACCAATGGCTGTGGGATCAACCATCGCCCCTTGTCAGGGTTTAGAAACGTATACACCAGTCTACTCCGGAATATCAATGCCCAGTTTCAATACTCCCACGACGAAGGACATTTACGGATGTGCTTATGGACTACCCATCCCCCATATGTATGATCGCCATCATAACGCTAGTAGTCAAGCAATAATCCTACGGGCTTTATCAACATATAATAGTGATCTGTAATACCACATAATGCGTATACATGATGATAAAATCAAACCATATAGCATACTATCATCCAGAGTAAGACTGTTCTACCTGTATAGGTCCTCCCTCAATCATCACAATCGCTTTCCTGCGATTACAATAATTAACTTGAGGGCACTATATCCAACAATCTCCCACTTGCACTTAAGGCTAATTATTGCGGTGTTGCATACTCATAGCTCGTGTGATACCGAACACCCAACTTCTCTACTAATCAGTCTTGCAAAGCTCGTTTGTGAAACTATCGCGTTCGAGAAATAGCCTCAGTGAGAAGATCCTCTCCAATGTTTCTATCTTTATCTCTCTATATCTCAATTTCGCAGAGAAAGACTATCTCCCGAAATGAGCGTTGTCTTAGAATTTTTCTGGATATCTGATGGGACCAAGTTCACAAATGAACTCCAAATCTAACAAATTTCTTAGACCGTATCTTCTCCTAAATTTAATCAGTATCCTGCGCTGTCTTCCTCAGTATTCGCTTGGACCACTTGTCCGACATACTGCCCCTTAAAAGAGAGAAAACCATTAACTCTGACCGCCACTCTGTCATCCAGGTCATCTTAGAACCCTGAAATGATAACCGCCACCTGAAGGAGGCTGCCATTACCATATCCCAAGAACATCCACTTATGTTCACAATGTTAGTTATATGTATGCCCTAGAGGCCATTACTGTACATTGGATGTATATTGTAGCGGATGCTGGGACATATATAGGGAGGACTTTCTTGCTCGACATGATAGTATGCTATCTGGTTGCTCTTTACCTTAACATGTACACAGATTGTCTCTCTATTACATGTTGGTAAAGCCCTTAGGATGTGTACTTGACTACCTGGACTATGATGCGGATCATACTAGTGGGGACATGGTAGTCCATAAGTACATCCTTCAAAGTCCCTAGTCGTGGGTGTATCGAGACGGGGCATCGATATACCAGAGTAGACTAGCGTATACCTTCTCGACCCATACAGATGGGCGATGGATGATCCCATATCCATCGGTGTTTGACATCAGAGATGATATACGGGTGCTCAGTAGAGACTGGGTACACTGGACGGACTCGCCGAGAACTCCCAGATGGTATTATACCTTACGTCAGATGGCAGTTCTCTGGTGACACTGGTACAGAGTAGTCTGTTGACCCGAGATCGTCATAGAGTCTTGTGTGGTTCCCACTGTGCTTTGATTTCCACTTTATCACGTCCAAGAGGGCGTGCAAAACGGTGGCTTTTGGGTACAGTCCTGAATCACATGGAGGCAATGAGCGATAGGAGGGGATTCGTCTCTCCCGGTATAGGGAGTTGATGTTGCGCTGTGTTCGATTGGCTATAACCGGAAATCCCTGGCCAGGGTTGCTGAGATTTACTGGTAAGTGTTACCAGTAGTTTCTCGAACTGTTATAGGCCTCATATCGACACGACTTATCGAGCTATTGGGGTCTGACGTTAACCACCCCTAGGCGAGATATGCGACATATCAGACGATCAGATCGGACTGTACGGTAGTGTTACTGGTTGGATTCACTGGAGTGTGAGCGGGCTTGCTCGTCGATCTTCTGATCGCTCAATACCCTGGTGGCCGTTACGTTTAGCAGACCGCTTGCGGCTTGTGGGTGTTTGATATGATCATCACCTGCTGCCGGCGTATTGACGAGTCTTTAGAGTCCTACACAGAGGTTTCCTGGCTCAAGCGAAACGAAATAGGAGCGCATATGAGATATGTGCGGGACCGAGAATGATTCGTGTATGTGATACCGTATTCCATTCTCGCGATGAATGTATCGAAAGGTTGTATGCGATATAACCTAGTTATCGAATCAAGGGTTGGTTCGGTAAGACGATACATAGGATACTAATCGGTTATATGCGATATGACCGGATCGTTAAATCAAGTGTTGATTTAATGATTTAATGATTTAATGTATAATTATATATTTGATATATTACTTTGCATTAACTAGTATTGGTTCACTTTAAATGGATTTTCTCACTTGAAGTTCACAAGTTGTATATGTGATATACTTTTATGCACTTGATTGTATCATGTTTGATGATACATGTTTACTTGTGTTTGTGTGAAGATTGAACCATGGTTATATGAATGGTTAGGGTTATGATTATTTATTCATTCATCTATTTATTTATTAGTCTTGGAAAATAATAGCAAAACAGAAAAATGGTGGCTTTCTTTGTTCTTTCTTGAAGCTTCATGAAGACTTTGACCAAGTGACCATTTTGTCTCATGCTTAACCCTAACCATTCCACTCAACCATGATTCATTCTCTACACTTGACCATGGTTATATTATGATAAGTATTCATACTATTTTCTTTGAGGATAATACTTATCATAAGATAATATTCATCTTCTTCTTCTTCATCTTAAAAAGAAGAAAGCTTCACTTCATCAATGGTGATTGATGAAATAGAGTGAGAAATCCAATTCTAAAGTCTACCCACTTCATATTTCTTCATCCTCTACCTCTTGCCAAGTAGTAGAGTGTGTTTCCTTCACAAGTTTTCAAGGCTTGGTGAAGGTGGAGCTTGATCTAGTGATGCCTCGACGTAGATCATCTTCGGCACGTCGTCGATGACCTAGCCCGCTCTTTCTCCGATGAAGCCGACGCTAGAGCCCGGGACTTGATATGGACAGCGAGGAGACTTCATTGCGGAGCTATGGAGGTGGAGAAATGAATCTACAAAGGTTGTATTTCCGTATTCTTGTAGTTAATTGTTAACTAGTTTGCTTTGTCGCCTAGAATTCTAGCAAACGATCCGTAGTCTAGGGTTTCTAAGCACTGTATTTTTGAAATTGGCATGGTTGATGCCTTGTGTGACCTCATTAGGGTGCCGAGGAACCTTTCACTGGTATCAGAGCCTAGCTAGAGCCTTAGGCGATGTGTAGACGCAATTTGAAGCCCGAACGAACCCGAAACCCTAAACCAAACATGCTCTCTGGACTTTTTCTAAAATCTGGGATTTTTCCACATTAAAAATATGTAGAAAATTCAGCGGAGAAGTGTAAGAATTACTGTGAAGCCCGTACCCATGAATCCACCAAAGTGCGGCGGAACCGCGGCAGAAGCCTGGCTTCTGCGGCTGTTCCGCGGCCATATGGTGACATCATCAATTCCTGTTTGCACAGTAATTCCTCTTTTCTGGTGTTGGAGTTTCTGGGAATTTTTAATATTTATTCAAGAGTTGAATTTTCTGGGTTGTTTTGGGGATTCGAAGTTCGATCGGATTATCAAATTTTGTCTGTGTGGCTTTCCGGATAATTTTTAGAATATGTTAAAAAGTTCGACCGGCTATAAATACCCACTTTTTCCTCTGCCGGGAAATTTCCAAGTGTTGGATTTTTCCGTAGTTTAAAGACATTCTAAGTAGTGCAAGTAACTCGATGGACCCTCTAGAAGACAACAAACCTTAACTCGATTATGTGACCGTCTTGAACTGCCCTTTGAACCTTCGGGTTTGGGGCAGTACGGCGTGCCACATGTGAGGCGTTGGCTTGACCCTTCTACGGCTGGACCGTTGGTACTGAGGCACGAACTGAATGTTTTTAGACTTGTTTCATGCGTTGATCTGTATCGGGAAAACTTGGGTGTTCGATTGTTCGATCGGAAAGTTTAACATTTTCTATTTATCTGGAATGTGATACAATAATTGGAATTCACAAAAGTTATGTGATAACTGAATGAATGTTATAAACATAGCAGTTTAGTCTCACTTGATCGGTTGCCACGGAATTTTGATGTGATCAAAAGTCCGTCGCAATCACGTAGTGTACGCGGATACTCGCCGGGTAAACTTAATAGACAGCTACACCCCATAGCCCCGACCAAGTGACTGTAGGAGAACCCCGTCGCCGAAAGCATCCGTTCGGGTGCTCGCGGTGGCGGTGTTCTGCCTTGGTGCACTTCGTCGACGGCGTCGGGGGTGCGGCCGCCTACTAAAGTTTGCGACGAGCATTCGATCAGGATGTCGGGAATCTTGTTGAATTGCCCGACTTGATATTGAAAAGTGTTTTCGATAACGAGACTAAAATGCGGGGTTTATAATTGTTAGGCATGTGATGTCTAAGGAATTCATTTGGTCAGGCATGCGATGTCTGAGGTGGTTGCGGATTCCAACTGTTGTAGTTTTACACTTTCTTTTCTGTGACCGTAAGTGTAATATGTGATATCGCCGGTTTCGTTGCTATATGTCAACGACAATTGGGATGCGCATATTTACTTACGTTGATGACATGTGATGTTATGTGTTGCTGGATATGTTATATTGGATCGTCGTGTTTGAATAGCCGGGGGTTTTATGTGAGATGAGTGTTTTTCATTTTCATTCATGTAAAAACTTGTATGTAATATTCTTTTATTGGGGCACTTCCAGGTTGCGGAAGTTGTCACCCTTTGTATATTATTTACTTTTCCGCACTAGGATAGACCCATGGAGGAGGGCACAAGTAACCGGGTTCTGGAGTCCAGTGGAAGACCAACTCGAGGAGTCGAGCCCGGTTCTCCTAACTCTAGAATTGGTAGGGTTGCTTGCCGCTCTCGTAGGGGTCTAGGGGTGTGGGTTTGGCTATTCATCACGACCGTGGAATCCGTGTTTTATACTGGCTCGTATTGAAAACACGGACGTCCTAGTATATCCAATATTTCATATGTTTCTTCTGCTGCGATATCTGTGATGTGATCATGTGATATTCTGTGATAGATACAGTATATAGTATATATGATATATTATATAGACGTTACTTATGTTTTACACCCGCGCTAGCCCTGCCCCGCTCTGCCGTTAGTTACCTAACCTAACGGTGCACGAGGGGACATCGAGGCGAATACGGATGGCATAAGTGTACGTCGTATTTATCTGTGATGTTTAGGTACTTAAATGATGAGACTTCATTAATGTGATTATTGAAATAAAAGAAACCTAAAGATGTTGTAGAATCGAATTTCAAAATAAAACAGGTAGCTACAGTTCTTGCTTTGCATAGCGGTATATATGATATATCCTTACTCTTATTCGATAAGGAAAGGACCGAGATCCCTTCACCGGGAGTGACTCCTTTAGCAATAACTGGCAGATGCTACACACTCGGTTTGTCTTTTGATAGCTTTTAAGTGTTTTTGCTTTGCACAGTGATATATATGATATATCCCACACCTCATTCGACGAGGAAAGGACCGACGATCCCTTCACCGGGAGTGACTCCTTTAGTAAAACTAGAAAAGCCTCAAAAACACTCCATTTCAAAATTCATTCGATCCTACAACGATATCAAGTTCATTACGCAATAGGTTTTCAGAAAAACCTGTCGTAGCCCTCCGTCATTTCAGATAAGTAGTAGTTAGTATTCGTGCTGCGTTTGTTGGCCTTTGTCAAGGCGCAGTGTGCGGTAGCTAACTGGTGCTTATCTGCTTATGCATATGATGCAGATTGGGTTAGGGTAGTCGTGCGACCTTGTTGGCCTTTGTCAAGGGCCGTGCGGGTGGGTTTAATTCAATCAGGAAATGACGGGTTGAACTTGACTAGCATCCTATGGTTTGTTGGCCTTTGTCAAGGTCATAGGAGGTCAGGGGCAAAATATTATCGGGAATTTCAAGTGTTGAAATTTGCAATGAGATTGCATACCTTCTATGAGATAGTTGGATCCCGATACCCGCTGCGAGTAATTGTTACTTCTGGGAGAGTTTTACACATTACAATTAGCCGATCAAGTAGGTGTCTAGAAAGGTGTCAACGGGGTTACGCCTCTGGGAAAACGAGGTTTACATTAATTAGGTTCGTGCGAAAGCACGGGGGACCATCCTCAAAGTACCGACATTGGCCTGGCTGAAAGATTGGCGAACTTGTAGTGTGTAATTAATCCCGGCTAGTCTTTCCTTTTAGGGTTTGAAGGAAGATTTGATTAAAAGCAGTGGGAGCCATCCTGATTAGATAAAATAATAACCAATCTGATCTTGCAAGAGCGCACGCTGAGTGTTTTCTTCTCTCTCTCTCCTGGTAGCGACCATGTCACGCCTTAATCAAGATAATAATACGGATTATTGACCGAACCCGCTTGTTATACTGAGCTGGGGAACGTTGGTCCCGCTCCAACTTATAATTGTTATAAGACAGAGCAGGAAATAGGGGAATACCAGATTTCCCGTGCCGCCCAAATGAAGAAAGTGCATGATGATGCATCTCCTTCGGGTGTATTCGTTACAAAGAACTGTTTCTCAGTATCCTCTGCATCCTGGGTATATGATACCGGATCAGGATTCCAGATATGTAATCTGTTACATAGGGCTACAAAAGGGTAGAAAAACTGAGAACGGGTGATAAGTTTCATGAGGCAGAAAACGGGGCAAGAGTTGCAGCCAAGTCTGTTGGTCACTGTCACCCTGTATTACCAATACATTGATTCTGAACGAATGTTATTAGATACCGAACCTGATATACGAAATCATATCAGTCTCTTTATAAGTAAAGAAATGATAAAATTTTGTATTGCTGGATAATGTTTTGAACATTTCCTATATCAAAAGTTGATCGGTTCAGGCACGTTATCTAAAAGCATTAATGTTCTAAATCAAACTACAGTTCTTAGTATATGGAACACACACAAGAGGAAGAGTTCGGAAATGAACGAATCCTTCTTGAGGTATTGTAGACTAGGTCATATCAATGCGACCCGACTAGCTGGAGTTACATTTAGATGCATATTTAAAGCAGTTTGAATTTACATCTTGTGAAACTCGCCAGTCATGTCACAAAGATAAGATGACCATAGCTCTGTTTATTGGAAACAGAGAAAGAGTTAGTGAACTCTTGGGACTGATACATGATGATGTATGCAAGGTCTCCTGTCTACACATGCCAGGAATGGTTCTTTATACTTCATTACATTCTCTGATGATCTTTCGAGATTCAGACCTATGTTCCTGTTGAAACACAAGTCCGAACCTTTTGAGATATTCACAGAATATAAGTTAGAAGTAGAGAACCAAAATACGGGTATAAGTATTATGTCCTATGATGAGATCAGGGAGGAGAATACTTGAGCACGGAATTCCTGGACTATTCTAAAGGAGAATGAGATTCTCTCTCGGCATTACTCCTCCGAATACACCATAGCACGATGGTATGTCGGGGCGGAGCAGATACACCCTATTTGATATGGTGTGCTCTATGATGAGTACTACTGAGTTACCTTTTTCCTTTTGGGGTTATGCACTTGAGAAGTTGCATACCTATTGAATTAGGGTTCGAATCAAATCAGTGCCTACCACTTCATATGTGATATGGAAAGGGAAGAGCCCATATCTTAAGTTAGTTAAGATTTGGGGTTGTCCGGCTAATGTCTAAAAGCAAAATCCGGACAAGCTCGAGGCAAGGTCTGTAATGTAGAACTGGAAAGGTTCCAGCTATACAAAATAGAGCAGATGATTTGGTAGAACCAAAGGATTCAGTAGATACCAACGAACCTCAGCCTCTCCGCCGATCTAGTAGGGTTCCTCACTCACCTGAGAGATACTTCGGTTTCTCTATGACAGTGGGAGCGAGGATTGCATCATGAGATGATGACCCAACTAGTTTCGAGCTGGCCATCAGGAGTAAGACTCTGTCAGAATGGCTGGATGCTTAGTGATCTGAGATGGAATCCTTATATACCAACAAAGTATGGACTTTAGTTGCTATATCTGAAGGGTTAAATCCCCATCAGGAGCAAGTATATCTTGAGAAGATTACTTGGTGTACATGGAAAAGTTGAGACTTTCAAAGCTAGACTTGTTAAAAGTTTGCATCATTTACCAGGCGTGGATTATGATGAAACCTTTTTCAAGTAGCTATGCTTAAGTCCATCCAGATCCTACTTGTCACGGCTACATACCATGACTACGATATCTGGCGGTTGGGTGCCATGACTCCTTTTCTAAATGATGTTTTAGAAGAGTGTGTCTATAAGTACACAGCCAGAGGGCCTCGTAGACAGTGGGAGCAGCGGAAATGTGAGCAAGATGCTTTATCTGATAAAGCAGGCATCGCGGAGTTGGAACGTCTGTTTTGATGTGTTAGTCAAAGAGTTTGACATCATCAAAATGGTAGATGAACCTTGTATAAACAAAAAGGTAGTAGGGAGTATGGTGGTGATCCTCGTATAGTACGTGGATGACATACTCTTGATAGGGAAAGAGTTTCCTATGCTACGCTCGATCAATCTCCGCTTATCACAATGATTCTCCATATAGGATCAAAATGATACCTCCTAAATCCTGAGCTTTTGGATCTATGAGATAGATTTAATTGGATGTTAGGATTCTCACTAGTTGTAGTGAGATGGTATCAATCGATCCTGGGGAGAATCACTGGAAGTGTTCCAGGGTGATGAAGACGACTGAATGTCAGTCGCAGGCATTGTCTTTACCCTCAGTAGAGGGACGGTATGTTGGAAGAGTTCCAAGCTAGATACCGTGGCATACTAGACGATAAAGGAAGGATACATCGCTACTTAAGATGCTACCAAAGAGGCTGTTTGGGTATATATTGGTTCATGAGATGAACTTAATTCCTCCCATTGTGTGACAATGGAAGTGTGGCTTTGGCCCAGGAACCCTGGTCCCATCAGTGACCCAGACATATTCTAAGGCAGTGTCGCCTGATCGTGGAGATGGTTGATCTCCAGGTGATCGAGGTTAGGAGAGTAAACTCAGAGGACAACACGACGGATCCACTCACGAAGGCCTATTCCCAGAGAGAGACTTTTATGGGATGGTTGAGTATGAGATACTACAACCACTGCTACAGATGGCCCTAGTGCAAGTGGGAGTTTGTTAGTTATATGTATGCCCTAGAGGCCATTACTGTACATTGGATGTATATTGTAGCGGATGCTGGGACATATATATGGAGGACTTTCTTGCTCGACATGATAGTATGCTATCTGGTTGCTCTTTACCTTAACGTGTACACAGATTGTCTCTCTATTACATGTTGGTAAAGCCCTTAGGATGTGTACTTGACTACCTGGACTATGATGCGGATCATACTAGTGGGGACATGGTAGTCCATAAGTACATCCTTCAAAGTCCCTAATCGTGGGTGTATCGAGACGGGGCATTGATATACCAGAGTAGACTAGCGTATACCTTCTCGACCCATACAGATGGGCGATGGATGATCCCATATCCATCGGTGTTTGACATCAGAGATGATATACGGGTGCTCAGTAGAGACTGGGTACACTGGACGGACTCGCCGAGAACTCCCAGATGGTATTATACCTTACGTCAGATGGCAGTTCTCTGGTGACACTGGTACAGAGTAGTCTGTTGACCCGAGATCGTCATAGAGTCTTGTGTGGTTCCCACTGTGCTTTGATTTCCACCTTACCACGTCCATGAGGGCGTGCAAAACGGTGGCTTTTGGGTACAGTCCCGAATCACATGGAGGCAATGAGCGATAAGAGGGGATTCGTCTCTCCCGGTATAGGGAGTTGATGTTGCGCTGTGTTCGATTGGCTATAACCGGAAATCCCTGGCCAGGGTTGCTGAGATTTACTGGTAAGTGTTACCAGTAGTTTCTCGAACTGTTATAGGCCTCATATCGACACGACTTATCGAGCTATTGGGGTCTGACGTTAACCACCCCTAGGCGAGATATGCGACATATCAGACGATCAGATCGGACTGTACGGTAGTGTTACTGGTTGGATTCACTGGAGTGTGAGCGGGCTTGCTCGTCGATCTTCTGATCGCTCAATACCCGGGTGGCCGTTACGTTTAGCAGACCGCTTGCGGCTTGTGGGTGTTTGATATGATCATCACCTGCTGCCGGCGTATTGACGAGTCTTTAGAGTCCTACACAGAGGTTTCCTGGCTCAAGCGAAACGAAATAGGAGCGCATATGAGATATGTGCGGGACCGAGAATGATTCGTGTATGTGATACCGTATTCCATTCTCGCGATGAATGTATCGAAAGGTTGTATGCGATATAACCTAGTTATCGAATCAAGGGTTGGTTCGGTAAGCCGATACATAGGATACTAGTCGGTTATATGCGATATGACCGGATCGTTAAATCAAATGTTGATTTAATGATTTAATGTATAATTATATATTTGATATGTTACTTTGCATTAACTAGTATTGGTTCACTTTAAATGGATTTTCTCACTTGAAGTTCACAAGTTGTATATGTGATATACTTTTGTGCACTTGATTGTATCATGTTTGATGATACATGTTTACTTGTGTTTGTGTGAAGATTGAACCATGGTTATATGAATGGTTAGGGTTATGATTATTTATTCATTCATCTATTTATTTATTAGTTTTGGAAAATAATACCAAAAGAGAAAAATGGTGGCTTTCTTTGTTCTTTCTTGAAGCTTCATGAAGACTTTGACCAAGTGACCATTTTGTCTCATGCTTAACCCTAACCATTCCACTCAACCATGATTCATTCTCTACACTTGACCATGGTTATATTATGATAAGTATTCATACTATTTTCTTTGAGGATAATACTTATCATAAGATAATATTCATCTTCTTCTTCTTCATCTTAAAAAGAAGAAAGCTTCACTTCATCAATGGTGATTGATGAAATAGAGTGAGAAATCCAATTCTAAAGTCTACCCACTTCCTATTTCTTCATCCTCTACCTCTTGCCAAGTAGTAGAGTGTGTTTCCTTCATAAGTTTTCAAGGCTTGGTGAAGGTGGAGCTTGATCTAGTGATGCCTCGACGTAGATCATCTTCGGCACGTCGTCGATGACCTAGCCCGCTCTTTCTCCGATGAAGCCGACGCTAGAGCCCGGGACTTGATATGGACAGCGAGGAGACTTCATTGCGGAGCTATGGAGGTGGAGAAACGAATCTACAAAGGTTGTATTTCCGTATTCTTGTAGTTAAGTGTTAACTAGTTTGCTTTGTCGCCTAGAATTCTAGCAAACGATCGGTAGTCTAGGGTTTCTAAGCACCGTATTTTTGAAATTGGCATGGTTGATGCCTTGTGTGACCTCATTTGGGTGTCGAGGAACCTTTCACACAACTGCTTCCTAATGTTTCTCCAGGATTGGATTAATATATGCTTATTGTGTAAGTCCGCGGCGGCGCCCCGGCCGTCGATCCGACGCCGGAAACGCGGAAACAAAAACTTTGCAAACTAGAAAACCGGCACCACCGCGCACTTTTCACCCGGATCGGGCCATTAACCTAGCTACTAGCAAACAAGAAAAGAGTAGAGAAGTATACCAAGCGATCCGTGTCCTTCGGTCTTCGTCTCCACTCCGATCTCCCGCGGAAACTCCGTTCATCTCCTCCTCGTCGGAAAGGGCACCACATAGCCGGAATCTTTTACGGGCTCCCACCTCTGGACCGAGGCAACTCGGGCGCGAAGTTGGCTAGCCGACGCGTCCAAGATTTGCTGTAGAATAGTGTATGAAACTTGTCTCTTGGGGTTTAGTTGCCATGGAGGAATTGAGAAGAGAATGAGAAAAAGAATGAGCTTTGGAGCTAATCCTTTTTGCAACCATAGAATGAGATGAAGATAATATGCCACACCAAAAATGATCCCTCTCCTCTCCTCTCTAGTGGCCGACCCCTCTATCAAGAATGGTGGGGGAAAAAGAAAAGATTAATCAAGAGAAGAAAAAGGAATGAATCAATTAGAAAAAGGTCACACCAATTTCCTTTCTTAATCCACTCACAAACCATCACCAAAAAGCAATGAATAAGACTAGAATAGAATCTCATCATGATGCTACCATTTTACAAGTAAGCCCTCCACAAATAAGTTATTTGCACTCTTGCAAATACCCCCTCCAACGGAAAGTCCGGCCGCGAAGGAACAAAGAAAAAACGGTCGGAACGGAATGCAAACTGGCAACTTCAGAAAACTGATCCCATAATAAATTACAGGAAAACCCCGCTACTTCATATACATGCCCGCATTTGTATTCCCACTGAACACAAATGCAAAGAGATAAAATCTACACTGTCAAATACTAGGATCCGGCTTAAGCCAAAGCCGGCTAGTAAAAACCGTCCGATCACGATCCGTGCAATACCGCACGTATCTGATCGAACCCTGCCATATCTCCATACGGCCACTACAGCGTTTTGCCCGAAACTTGAGTAACTGTCTGTGTGGTGGACTCTAAAGACTCGTCAATACTATGGCTGTGGATTTAACCACTAGCACGTCAGAGGTATAAGCCATACGTGACGGGCTACCAGCTATTGACCAAAAGGGACGTCGATGAGCGAACTCATCCTGACACCCTACTGAGCCTGTCAGTGACAATATCCGTACAGTCCGGTCCGTTCGTCTATGAGCATCGCATGGCGGGCCTAGGGGGTTGGTAAAAGTCAGACCCCCAATAGCGGTACAAGTCGTGTCGGAGTGTAGCCCAGAACACCCTGAGATACTACTGGAATACCTACAGGCAAATCTCCTGCCTTGGCCAAGGACTTTTCATGTTCTGGCTCTCCTAGACACAGCGCAACCTCACCCCCAATACCGGGAGAGACGAACCCCTGCAGATCCGCTCATTGCCTCCATGTGGCTCGGGACTGTACCCAACTAAAACCTGTTTGCACGTCTCCTTTGAGCGTGGTAGGGTAGTAATCAAAGCACAGTGGGAACTCACACGAGACAAATGACGATCTCAGGTCGATGAACTAACCTGTACACATGTCACCAGGGAACTGCTGTCTGACGTCTGGTATAATCCCAACTAGCAGGTTCCCGGCGAGTCCTGTCCGGTGTACTCATAACACAATGAGCACCTGTATACATCTTAGGTGAACCAACTGACACCAGTGGCTTATGAGACCGGCCACCGCCCCTCATCGGGGTCTCGACTGTATACATTAGTCTACTCTGGAGTATCGATGCCCTGTCTCGAAACTCCTACGACTAGGGACCTTTTAAGGATGTGCTTATAGACCCCAGCTCCCACGTATATGATCGCCCTCATACTGCTGGTAGTCAAGCAAGAATCCTAGGGGCTCTATCAACGTGTAATAGCGACTCGTAAGGTCACCTAAAGCAGTACACGATGATAAAGATAAACCAGATAGCATACTATCATCTTGAGTAAGACTGTCCTACTCGCATAGGTCCTCCCTCAATCATTGCAATCACGTGCCTGTGATCCAATAATTGACTCTGAGGGCACTATCTCCAACAATCTCCCACTTGCACTCAGGCTAATTATTGCGATGTCGCATACTCACAGCCCGTGTGATACCGAACACCCAACTCCTCTACTAGTCAGTCTCACAAAGCTCGTTTGCGAAACTATTGCGTTCGAGGAATAGCCTCAGTGAGTGGATCCGCTCTGGTGTTTCTTTCTATGTCTCTCTATATCTCAAGTTCGCGGAGAAAGCCATCTCCCAAAATGAGCAATACCTGTCTTAGAATGTGTCTGGATGTCTGATGGGACCTAGCTCATAAGTGAACTCCAAATCCAAACTTCTTAGACTGTATCGTCAACTGAACTTAATCAGTATCCTGCGCCATGCCTTCCCTCAGTATCCACCTGGACCACCTGTCCAAAATACTGCCCCTCATCAGAGGGAAAACTATAACTCTGACAGCCACTCTGCCATCCAAGTCATCTTGGAAGCCTGGAATGATAACTGTCTCCAGAAGGAGAATGCTGTTATCATATCCCTAGAACATCAACTTATGTTCTAAAACTGCTTCCGACCGTTTCTCCAGGATTGGATCAATATCAACTTATTGCACCTACTGCAAGAACAACATTTGGTGTGGTACTTGACATCTCATGATTGACTCAATTGCCTAAGTAAGTGATCTGCCAATCATGCACATCCTTCTCCCCTTTAGTCTGTAAGACACCTTTAGAGAGGGTGACTCCATTACCTGCAGGTACACCACCATGCCAGGAGTCGTCCATTCTAAATACTCATAAAATGCTGTCTAAGTACCCAGATTGGGAAACCACCCAAATCTAGATCTAAAACCATAGATCTAGTGACCAGAATGTCTGATATAATATCCAAGTCCTGTGTGGAGAAACCACTGTGTGACGAGCAAAGTATAACCGATCGTAGTATAGGAATATCACTTCCTACTCTGTGTATGTCATCCAAATACCAGGACATCACACCCTACTACCTTCTTAACAGATCCATCCCGTATTCTGATGAAGTCAAACCTATGACTGTCACATCAGAAATAGATGATCTATCTCCGCTATATCTGCTTTAGTCTATAAATAGACATAAGCTACTTGTCCACCATGCTTCCGCTGCTCCCACTGACCATGACAACCCTCTGGCAGAGTCATATAGACGTGCACTTCTAAAGCTAGTTTAGAACGACGCTATACTCATCCTCCTGCCGGGTCTCACAGTCTGGAACAACAGCAATGGCAAGTCTGGGTAAACAAGAACCTCCCTGCCACCATCCTTGAGCATACCGAAGTACCTCTCGAGTGCCTGAGGTTACCAACTTTATCTGCGGAGTGGCCAATGGAATGTCAAACCAGATTGAATCTTTAGGTTCTTATCAAATCTTCAGTAATCGTTTACGGTTCTGGAATCACTTCCAGTTCTACCATACTCCCACTACTGTTTTCTCAAAAAATCCATTTTTAATTAAAACTGTGGCGAGTTAAGAACAATATCGCTATTGATCTTCCAGATGGTAGAAAGTCAACCCTCGTCATAGCCCGGGTCAACCCACAAACAGCCATTACGGAAACGTGCCTTGAGTTATCCGGAGTCTGGTTTTAAGCATAAGCCGGACAACTCCCCGTACCTTAACAATGTCAAGATATGAACTGTTCTATATCCAATATAGAACCAGAGGCACTGATTTAATTGAAACCAGATTCAAATCATGCAGCTGTCTCCAGTGCATGTCAACTAAATGGAAGGAGGCCGATCAACGTTACTCAACTTAGGAATCCTTCCAATTATGAGTAACCTGAAAGAGAAGCAAGTTCTCTTAACCATTACTATCATCTGAATACCATCCACAAGTATCTACATCTTCGATCACCTTGAAAAATCTCGATACTTGCAATACCTGGTTCTCTACTTTATTCATATACCTATAACTTCTCAAAACTCAGACCCTGTGTTTCTACGAAACACCTGTCTAAGAACTAGAGAAGTCACAAATAAACAGAATATAGTACGAGTACCTACCCCTCTGTCCTAATGGACACTGGACAACATATAATACTCTGTATAAGTCCCTTGAGTCAAATGACTCACTCACTGTGTGTCGTAGGTTGAAAACTGTACTTATGGTTAAGAAGAATTACACCGCTGTTCAATGCTCCTTACCTAACCATCCACTGATATAGGTAAATGTCATAAACATAATTTCAAAAAGGTATATCTCACTCTATAAAAATAGACGTACAGATATATCAATTTGAAATTGGTGCATAACAACGGATATTCAAAACCAAATATTTGCTGACCGGCAAACAACCCAGGTGGCTTCCTCAAATATCACCAATTACAACGAATCCCGATATAATCAGGATGGTCACCTAATTCCCAATAACTTACTCCCACTCATCATCTGTAAAACCATACAGATGTGAGAATCATACCTGGTAAATACATACCCTGAAGCAAGTGTCAAATCGGGGAATCAGTTTTCTATTAACAGTACACAGTGAAACTGAAACATTGAAATGTTTCGATGGGGTATCCTGGTATTCCTAGTAATGCCTCTTCCATTATCCAAATTCACAACTATAACCGTATAATTCTTTGCCATTTCTCCAAATCCCTTTATATGTCTTTAGTCATTACCTTCTGTACACCCCTTTAGGCCAAATGGTTTTCTTCCTTCCCTACCGTTCGGCACCAGCCTATGGTTTGGAAGAAGACTATCCAATAAGCATAATGGGTGTACTGTCCTAGTCCTAGGAGCACTCGCAACGCGAGAGAAGGTGAAGATAAAAGACACCTGAATGAACTTTATTCCTATTTCTCCTGAACCAGGATCCATCCCCGAACTGGAACAAGTTCCTTTCGAGTTCGTATATAACCATACGATGGATTATCCAATAAACCGGGATCTTCGTAGTGATACGGAGTGTCCTGGAGAAATACAAAGGTGATTTAGGATTGGCGAAGAAATACTTGGTTTGGTCGTGAATATCAGTCGCAATTTACTTTGCCCTCTTACTAATCCATTTCTTTGTCTTAACTTAATACCTTCTGTACACCATTTAGGCTAATTGGTTTTCTTCATTCCCCATCGTTCGGCACCAGCCTAAGGTTTGGAAGAAGACTATCCAATTTGCGTAATAGGTGTACTATCTCCTAAACCAAGGAGTACTCGCAATCTGAGAGAGAAGGAAAAAGGAAAAGACAACTGAATAGTCCTATTCGTTTTCTCCAGAACCAGAAACCATCCTCGAATTCCTTCGAGTTCGTATATAACCATACGATGGTTTTGTCCAATGGAAGTGGATGTTCGTAGTAATACGGGGTGTCCCGGAGAAAAAGGGTAAAAGTAGGAGTGGCAATGAGGTTTGCAACTCTGACAATCCAAAAGCCAGTATTAAAAAGGTTCGGTCAACTTGGTCACTGAGTCATAGTCTAGGGTTGGGTCAATGGTCGCTGCCAAAGAGAGAGAGAGAAAAGAAACACTCAGCGTGCACTCTAACCTAGATCAGAATGGTTATCACTTTATCTAATCTGGAAACCTCCCACTGTAACGTCAAATTCTTCCCCAAACCTGAAAGAAGAATTAGCCGGGATCACCCGAGGAGTAAACCAACTCATCAGTGGGAATCGGGATCCAACTATCATCGCATGATAACGTGACGGAATCCGCTCACGTTATCACACTCCAGAAGGTATGCGCATATCTGGCAAGTTTCAGTTCTTTTGAAACTCCCGATGTGGATTTTTGCCCCATGCTCTTATGACCTTGACGAAGGCCAACAAATCATAAGTCACATGTCAAGTTCTACCCGTCATTGTCCAGGTTGATTTGAACCCACCCGTACAAGCCCTTGACGAAGGCCAACAAGGCTATACGACTGTCCCAAACCAACGCATCTATCTATGCAGCAGAAAGGTAACAAGCAGCTACCATACACTATGCCTTGACGAAGGCCAACAAATATAGCATGAATACTACGTGCTACCCGTCTGAAACGACGGAGGGCTACGAATGGTTTCTGGCGAAAACCTTTAACGTAATGAACTTGATATCGTTGAAGGAACTGATAGCTTTGTAAAAATATAGTGACGAAAACTTTTGCTAAAGAGGTCACTCCCGGTGAAGGGATCTCGGCTCTTTCCCCGTAGAATGAGGTGCAGGATATTCCAATTGAATACCACGATGCAAAGCAAAAGCAATCGGCTATAGTGAAGTTATTGCCCTGACGCAAACTTTTGTCCATGGGGTCACTCCCGGTGAAGGGATCTCGGCCCTTGCCTCGTCGAATGAGGAGCAGAATATTCCAACTGAATACCACTGTGCAAAACAAAAGTGAACGTCCTTGCAATAACAGCTTTTTGAAAAAGTGTTCCAACAACATCAGAATAGGTTTGTTTATCTTGCATTGATCCGAATCAACGCAGTCCCATCAATTGATCACACCAATAAAGAACGAAAATAATGATGTACGTATATGCCATCCGCATTCGCCACTGGGTCCCGTCATCACCCGTTAGGTTACTTAACTAACGACAGAGCGGGGACTGGACTAGCGCGGATGCAAAACATATACAACATCTACTAGTATATATATAATATATAATTTTCGCTCAAGGCGTGATAAAATGCAACATCACAGAAATGTACAACATCACAGAACAATACAGATATCTGGGATCCCCGGGTTTCACAGAGCCGCTGCTGAAACCCGACATTTCCCTGGTCGTGTGGATAGCCTGTGCAATGAAAATCCTAGACCCCTACGGGCACGGCAAGTTACCCGCCAAAACCTGAAGTGAGGCAGCCCCCTTCAGCAACGTGAATGGACAACCCAGCACTTCACGGAATCCGGTAACTTGGGCACCCCTCCTGGGTCAACCTGTACCCCCTACGAGTGCGGCGAATAGCCCGCCAATTCTAGAGTAAAGCCCTCTCCGTCTCAATGCCATGAGATGCGGGCTCGTTGCCCTCTAGAACCCGGCTATCCGTGCACCCCTCCGTGGGGTAATCCTAGTACAGAAAGCAAAATATACATACAACGGGTACATCGACCGCAACCTGGTCGTGCCCCAAAATAATAATACAAACAGGCAGTGACGGCAGTCCACATGTCGGACGCTCGCCCCGCAATATCAAATGTACATATAAAACAAAACTGTACTACCATTGCATCCAGGCTATCCTCCACGACCGATCCGCAACATCACAGCACAACACAGAACATCAACGTGAATGTCACGTTCGCAAATCCGTCTAAAAGGGCTATAGCAGATAGACTGGATTTACCGATCGAGTGACATTCACGGTCTCTGATATAATGTAAATACTGTGAACTAACATGTTTAAAATATCCGATCGAACAAATTTACCGAAGTGGGCCCCAAGCAGTACTGTAGCACTTACAGAAAATCTGGGCCCAAAAAGAATATCCCAAAACCCCTATTTCCAACCCAAAAGCCTACTGTTAAAATTTGGTGTGATGAATAGTAAAATGCGCGGCGGAACCGCGGCCCAAGCATGGGTTTGGCCGCGGTTCCGCGGCGGTTTGGAGAGATCTCGCGACCAAATTTTCACAGATTGCTTAGATTTCCATGCACAGTATTCTGAAACAACCTGAAAAATTTTTGGAGCCAAAAAAAATTCGACAGAGAACACATGCACTGAAAATACGGTTTTTGCGATTTTTGTTCGATCGGGTTTTAAACATACTAGAGCAAGCTAGGCATGGTTAATGGCGTGGCTCTGATACCAATGTAAGTCTGCGGAGGCGCCCCGGCCGTCGATCCGACGCCGGAAACGCGGAAACAAAAACTTTGCAAACTAGCAAACCGACACCACCGCGCACTTTTCACCCGGATCGGGCCATTAACCTAGCTACTAGCAAACAAGAAAAGAGTAGATAAGTATACCAAGCGATCCGTGTCCTTCGGTCTTCGTCTCCACTCCGATCTTCCGCGGAAACTCCGTTCATCTCCTCCTCGTCGGAAAGGGCACCACGTAGCCGGAATCTTTTACGGGCTCCCACCTCTGGACCGAGGAAACTCGGGCGCGAAGTTGGCCAGCCGACGCGTCCAAGATTTGCTGTAGAATAGTGTATGAAACTTGTCTCTTGGGGTTTAGTTTCCATGGAGGAATTGAGAAGAGAATGAGAAAAAGAATGAGCTTTGGAGCTAATCCTTTTTGCAACCATAGAATGAGATGAAGATAATATGCTACACCAAAAATGATCCCTCTCCTCTCCTCTCTAGTGGCCGGCCCCTCTATCAAGAATGGTGGGGGAAAAAGAAAAGATTAATCAAGAGAAGAAAAAGGAATGAATCAATTAGAAAAAGGTCACACCAATTTCCTTTTTCAATCCACTCACAAACCATCACCAAAAAGCAATGAATAAGACTAGAATAGAATCTCATCATGATGCTACCATTTTACAAGTAAGCCCTCCACAAATAAGTTATTTGCACTCTTGCAAATAACCCCCTCCAACGGAAAGTCCGGCCGCGAAGGAACAAAGAAAAAACGGTCGGAACGGAATGCAAACTGGCAACTTCAGAAAACTGATCCCATAATAAATTACAGGAAAACCCCGCTAATGTATATACATGCCCGCATTTGTATTCCCACTGAACACAAATGCAAAGAGACAAAATCTACACTGTCAAATACTAGGATCCGGCTTTTAAGCCAAAGCCGGCTTGTAAAAACTGTCCGATCACGATCCGTGCAATACCGCACGTATCTGATCGAACCCTGCCATATCTCCATACGGCCACTACAGCGTTTTGCCCCAAACTTGAGTAACTGTATGTGTGGTGGACTCTAAAGACTCGTCAATACTATGGCTGTGGATTTAACCACTAGCACGTCAGAGGTATAAGCCATACGTGACGGGCTACCAGCTATTGACCAAAAGGGACGTCGATGAGCGAACTCATCCTGACACCCTACTGAGCCTGTCAGTGACAATATCCGTACAGTTCGGTCCGTTCGTCTATGAGCATCGCATGGCGGGCCTAGGGGGTTGGTAAAAGTCAGACCCCCAATAGCGGTACAAGTCGTGTCGGAGTGTAGCCCAGAACACCCTGAGATACTACTGGAATACCTACCAGCAAATCTCCTGCCTTGGCCAAGGACTTTTCATGTTCTGGCTCTCCTAGACACAGCGCGACCTCACCCCCAATACCGGGAGAGACGAACCCCTGCAGATCCGCTCACTGCCTCCATGTGGCTCGGGACTGTACCTAACTAAAACCTGTTTGCACGTCTCCTTTGAGCGTGGTAGGGTAGTAATCAAAGCACAGTGGGAACTCACACGAGGCAAATGATGATCTCAGGTCGATGAACTAACCTGTACACATGTCACCAGGGAACTGCTGTCTGACGTCTGGTATAATCCCAACTAGCAGGTTCCCGGCGAGTCCTGTCTGGTGTACTCATAACCCAATGAGCACCTGTATACATCTTAGGTGAACCAACTGACACCAGTGGCTTGTGAGACCGGCCATCGCCCCTCGTCGGGGTCTCGACTGTATACACTAGTCTACTATGGAGTATCGATGCCCTGTTTCGAAACTCCTACGACTAGGGACCTTTTAAGGATGTGCTTATAGACCCCAGCTCCCACGTATATGATCGCCCTCATACTGCTGGTAGTCAAGCAAGAATCCTAAGGG
Organism: Agapanthus africanus; assembly: GCA_030015575.1. Classification (NCBI taxonomy): domain Eukaryota; kingdom Viridiplantae; phylum Streptophyta; class Magnoliopsida; order Asparagales; family Amaryllidaceae; genus Agapanthus; species Agapanthus africanus. Next base: position 456,673,830 of record JASDDO010000012.1, on the reverse strand, counting down.
CTCTATCAATGTTTAATAGCGACTCGTAAGGTCACCTAAAGCAGTACACGATGATAAAGATAAACCAGATAGCATACAATATTCTTGAGTAAGACTGTCCTACCGGCATAGGTCCTCCCTCAATCATTGCAATCACGTGCCTGTGATCCAATAATTGACTCTGAGGGCACTATCTCCAACATATTGCAGCCAGTGCAAAAAGAAATATCTGGTGTGGTACTTGATATTTAATGATTGACTCAATTTCCTAAGCAAGTGATATGTCAATCATGCAAATCCCTCTCCTCATCAGTTTAGAAGGCATCTCTTTAGAGAGGATGACTCCATCACCTATGGGTACACCACCACGCTAGGAGTCGTCCATTCTAAAACATTTTAGAATAGTGTCACAGTACCCAAATTGGGACACTTCCCAAATCTTGATCTAAAACCATAGATCTAGTGACCAAAATCCTTTATATTTTATCCAGATCCTATGTGGAGAAACACCTTGTGAAAACTACAGTATAACCGATCGTAGTATAAGAACATCACTTCCTATCAGGAGTACGTTATCCGAATACCAGGATATCACTCCTTATTATCTTCTTACCAGGTCCATCTATTATTCTGATGAAGTCAAACTATATGTCTGTCACATCAAAAATAGACAATCTATCTCCTCTATATTTGCTTTAGTCTATAAACAGACATAAGCTACTGGCCCGCCATGCTTCCGTTGCGTCCACTGACTACAACAACCCTCTGGCAGAGTCATATACACGTGCACTTCTAAATCTAATTTAGAACGACGTTATATTCATCCACCTGCCAGATCTCATAGTTTTGGACAGTAGTAGTGACAAACTTGGGTCATCAAAAACTCCCTGTCACCGTTTTTTAGGAGACCGATGTACCTCTCGGATGGCTGATGTTACCCAACAAATCTGCGGAGTGGCTAATGGATTGTCGAATCTAATTGAATCCTTAGGTACTACTAAATTTTCAGTAATCGTTTGTGGTTCTGGAATCACTTCCTGTCACGCCCTGCTTCCCAGTCTACGGTAAGGAGGCGTGACGGGGTCATGCGACGTATTTACTCAGAAGTAAACACACTAAGCACATGAGATGTAAAAGAATAGCAACTTTTTATTTAATAAACATTCTTTTCAATACATCTGGAAAGTAAATACAATAGAGAAAGCAATACCTAAACAATGACATGAACTGAAAGTAAAAGTATATACAGGTGACTAAAGCTCTGGGTCTTCTGATAATTGCTCCAAGTCTTCTAAACTAGGCTTGATCTCCAGAGAGTCCGGTCCTCCTGACAACATTCCAAAGAAAGAATAGAAAAGGAATGCTATCAGCGAACAATCGCTCGGTAAGTCCCAATGAGAGATAGAAATAGACTGAACAGGTAAAGAGAATATATCTGGTATAATGTATGATTATTATGTTAACGCAGTTGTTTGTAGCTTGATACAGAATGCATCAGTGTATACGAGAGGATTCCAACTTTCCCTGTGGACTAAGGTATACGGAGCACAAGGAACCGTTAAGCCACGGAACAACAGCACGGATATTCAGGTTAGGTGTATTATGGTTACAGTCTCGTGCCACTTCTAATACATTCTGCACCAATCTACCCCGTTAAAACCCCCGTAATATTTATTGTATTGTTTTGTAGTGATTAGTAGATGTAAGACTTGCCGAAACTATGATATCAGTTGTTCATGTAAACAGATAAGAATATATAACGGATAGTCATTTAGACAAGTCAATGTATACACATGGTTCAGTCTAATCAAGTCATGTTGATATAGATTGTATTCTGTTATTCATGTTGTATTGGAGTTATATTTGAATTGTATTCATGGATAGATTGATTTTAGGTTAGACTGAGACTCTGACTGAGTCAGACACTTAACAGAATTGAAGTCCTGAATTAGTTTTGGAGTTATCGGAAACTGCTGCACATGGACGACAGGATTTGTGTCTTTTTCCAAGACAATTACAGTATTGATAACCCCATTTTTAGTTGTCTACCTTAAATAGGCAAGCACTCACATTCTCTGGTTCTCTGAGGCTCAAGAGAATTGGTCCCGCTTAAACCAATATTTACTAGGGTCCTATTGTAAATTAATTTAACTTGAGGGGGTTTTATGAAAAATAGTTTTGATATATTTTCAAAATAAACCTCAAGTATTTATTTATCGTCTTTAGGGTTTTCATAGATGTAATTTTTTTATAAGATGAGATATTCTAATAGATATAAACCTAAATTGAATAGTATATGGTATTTTCATGTAAATTGACTTGTATTGATTTCTTGATGGTATTTTCATGAACTTTTGTGGTTCTTTTCTTTTGATTTAGAAAACATGAAAAATATTATAAATTTAAAATAGATATTTTGATAATATTTAAATATATATATATATATATATATATTAAAAATAGAATTTATTTATTAATAGAAATCACGTTTTCTTAAAAATTGTAATAATAAAAATTCTATCGAGATCATATGCTCCTTGAGGAGGTCTGCATCTTGCCCTACTAGTCCGATGGATGTGCGGTAACCTGCACCAACCAAATCAGATTCCCCAAAATGGGTTGTAAGGACATAATTGTATAGAATTTGATTAAAACAATTAAAAGAAATACGGTTTTGATAGTTTACGGTATTTAACTGTAAATTCGTCTTATCCACAAATATTGTTTTCAAACCATCGTGCTATATCATGATGAGTGTTGTGATGAGGTAGGTCATTACCTCGTGAGTTTTCTAATGCTAATATGAGCAATATGATGAAGTAATGTCGTAGGTAAACTTTGTGGTATTTAAACGAAAAAGTGTAATACAAGTTGCATAGTATTTTATTTTGAATTGAAATTTATTCTAAATATTGTTTTATGGTTTCTAAACAAGATATAAATAGATGGTTGATTTGTTGTTAAGAAAAGTTGGGGTTTTAATGAAATTAGAATCGGAAGTCGGAATAACTCCGCTTCCAACGTGTTTTAATAAAAGATCGTTTTAGAATAGAAAGAGAGGAGAGGAGAGGGAAATTACTAGTTGAGAAGAGAGAGAAGAGGTGGAGGAAGGTTTTGAAGGCGTCGTGGAGTCGATGCGTCGCCGGATTTGTCCTGAATCAACGCCGGAACTTGACCTTGGGCTAACTCCACTTGTACAACTTTTTGGACTTGGAAAACTTTGAGAGTTTTGACAATGGATTTCAGAATAGAGAGGGATAAGGTGTAGGGTGGTATTTATAGGATAGAATTAGGGTTTAGGGTATAAAAAGGAAAATTAAAATCCATTAAAATTTGGTTTTAAAGCTCATTTTAATTCTCTGTTAATGTGCAGGAAAATCAAACAGAAGAGGAGTAGTGGGGAAGGACAAGGGGTTAGGGTTAAATATTTTTGAAGCATTTCCGACGGTGGGTACCGGCGGCGCTAGCCTAAACGCATCCCTCACCGGTCAATCAAAAGGGGATGGGGTCTAGATTGGGGCCACGTGTCCTAGACTGTTCATATAGCATTTTCCACATGTTTGATTAACATGACTTTTCATTTTTATGTGTATTGCACGTGTAAACTTTTGGGCTTCCAAAAAGTTTAAAAGAAAAATCAGCAAAAATAATATGTGGCTGAGGGGATTCGAATATAGGGGCCACGTCACAGTAATGCAAGGGCTTTACCAGTGAGCTACAAGTGGCTTCTTGTTGTTTAAAAAAAATTAAATACTTATAGCATACTCAGGGTTGCAAATACTCCATTTACTATTTTAACTTTAAACAAATTTTGTACATTATAAACAGAGTCGTTACATTCTACCCTCCTTACAAAAATTTCGTTCTCGAAATTTACAATTATTTAAAGACTAATTTACAAATAATAAAGGGTATTTGCATGCATGTCGTCTTCTCTTTCCCACGTTGATTCTCTTGGTGAGTCTTCCTCCACATCACTTGAACCAAGTTTATTTCCTTGCTCCTAAGTGACTTTACTTTTCTGTCCATGATTTCAACGGGTTGTTGCTCACAAGATAGATCCGTCTGTACAGTGAGCTCGGAGTGATCAAGAATATGGCTGGGGTCGCTTACATACCTTCTGAGTTGGGATATGTGGAACACGTTGTGCACTCCTTCCAATGAGGGTGGAAGTGCCAAGCGATAAGCCACTTCTCCGACTCGTTTGAGAGTGTCGAACCGTCCAATGTATCTCGGACTTAACTTACCCCGCTTTCCAAAGTGAACCACTCCATGGTTTAGAGAAATCTTCAGGAAGACATGATCTCCCGGTTGGAACTCCAAGTGTCGGCGCTTTGCATCAGTCCAATGCTTCTGTCGGTCTTGGGCTATGCACATTCATTCCCTGATAGTGCGAACTACATCTACAGTCGCTACTATCATCTCAGGACCAAGGAGTTCTCTATCTCCGATGTCATCCCAGCTTAATGGTGAACGACACTTCCTTCTATATAGAGCTGCAAATGGTGCCATTTCAATACTCGCTTGGTAGCTTTTGTTGTATGAAAACTCTACAAGATGTAGGCGATCTTCCCACGATCCTCCGAAGTCTATGTTCATCATAGAAAACTGCATTTTAATACCACCCATTCATTATCAATATTGTATATTTCGGTACTATTAACCAGTGTCTGCTCAGTAAATACAGATTACAGGTATTCGTGACAAAATACTGGAAATACACTCAAATTCACAGATATAACATTTGTGAGCCGACACTGCAATCAGAACAGAAAACCGATCGATATTCAAAGAGTTCTTTGGTCCAACACATTACAAATGTGACACTAGCTCTTTGATACTTGGAACTAGGTGGGGCTGCCTTGGCACATGTGGGATGATGAATTGTGCAAGTGGGCACAAGTGGGTCGGTGTGTGATAAATGCAAAAAGTTGTGATGTGATTTAAAGTATCAAGTTTCCCTCCAAGTCTACTAAGTACAAACCAGAGTTATTTAAAGAAACCAAACATTACCAGTGGGCAAGTAGAGAGCACACAAGGCCACCACACCAAGACAGGCTCCATCTCTCAAAACTCAACCGACGAGACACCCCAAATGGACCGGCGCCGCTGGCCCCCCTTGCAACTCCTGTCCCTTTTTTTCTCTGGTCATTTCTTATGGTCACATCATCCTATTTTTGTTGTTTGTTTATTCTGGTGTTGAGCTCATAAATACCAGAACAGATATTGATCCAAGCCATGTAGAAATATCCAATATCCATTCTTTAGTTTTTTTTTGTTTAGCTTGAGAGAGTTGTGTGAGCTTAAACTTGGTTTTCTTATTCTTCTTCTCTCTTGGAGCTTTCTTTTGAGAGCTTCATTATGGAGATTGAACAAGTAACCAATACCATGTATCTCAACGTATTCAAGTGTTAATATAATTGTTCTTGCTTTGTTTATTTACCTTCTATTGTTGTTTTCATTTCATTTTATTATGTTTGAGTAATCTTTTGGTTGTGGTGATGGTAAGGATATGAGATGAATGGTTTTGCCTTCCTCCTTCTCTTGTTAATATTTAATGTGCTTATATTGTGATTATAAACTTAGGATTGTAATTTGGATTAGTTTGATATGGAATTTTGATTCCATGGTTACTTTGTAACCTCATCACATACCATATTCTCTCCAAACACCCCATTTTGCAAGCTTAAGGTTAGAATACATTTAGTGTTGAGGTTGCTAAGTTTTAGATATGGTATTTTGTTATCAAGTTGCTTGACAAACTACTTGGTTTCATATACCCTATACTATCACAAACCACTTAGCAAACTTAACACTAAAACTACTTGCTCTCACATACTAATTTGTGTTTTTGATGTTGTCGTATGCTTGCTAACCCTTGTGCTTAGTGTTGAAACTTCAAGCTTGGACATACAAACGGTAAGTGAACAAGACGGATTCGTTTCGTGTCTTGTGTTGAACTTCGGTATTTTGATGATTTGTGCTTCGCAGCCGCATTGACAAGTTATGCTTTACGTCGAGATCAACACAAGGAGGGACAACTCATGATCAATGGAGCGTCAAATAAATCGCCACGATTCAACCATCCGAACCAAAGCCACGGCCAACTTTCTTTTAACTTGTTTTCTATATTTCGTATTTTCTATTTTTTTGACACAAACCCAAATTCTTTATTCTCGAACCTTAAGCAACAACCCCTAATCTCTAATTACCTGTGGATTGACCCGTACTTGCTGGCTCACAACAACGCACCGTACACTTGCGGTTTATAAATTTTAAAATGAGACCGAGTTTGCGTGCACAAATATTTTCCGAAACTTACAAAAGCGCGCGCGGGTGAGGTCCCAACAAGTTTTTGGCACCGTTGCCGGGGAGTTGGTAGTCATCAGGTATTGTTATTTCTGGTTCAAACTAACAAACTAACCATTAACTCAATTTTTTTTCAAAACTAACAAAACAAACCTTTTCTAACTTTGTTCTCTGTCTTTGTGGCCAGCTATCACTCTGAGATTAAATTAAAAAAATCAAAGTATACCATTAGAACACTAATATAACCTGGAGGACCCACCCAAAATTTGAGCACCCTTGCATTCAATTTGGTCGACGACATTCCTTAAAAATCAGGCGCCGCTGGCCCCTCTGGGGTGTTTTGAAAATTTTCTTTTATGGTCTCTCCAGTATCTTGTTAGTACTCTGTTGGTATTGTTTGATTTTTATAATTATGTGTATGCAGGAGTTTGTGCAAATATACCGCTTTTGGCACTAAATATCGTATTTTCCGACATTTTCAGATTTTGACGGAATTACGAGGAGTGATCGTGCGGAGCAAGGTTCAAATTCAATTGCAAAACGTTAGTGAAGTGCAGTTCCAAAGATCCATATAGTTTGACCCATGCTAACGAACATTCAAATACTCGTAATCACTTCAAAGGGGTTTTTTAACCCAAATCACATCGGTACGTATTTTTCTAACACCTTCGCTCAAACTCGACGCATTCCAATAATCTATCTTCTGCAGGATTCTTTGCACAAATTGCCACCCACAGAACAGAGAACTAACCCGTATTTGTTGCAGTGCTTAAGCTTAAAACGAAAAAGAATTGCTCGATTGACTGAATTTCTTAAATTCTTTTATTGATTTCCACATTTGCATCTTAATACGGATATTAAGGGCACGAAACCAAACAAGATATGGTAAAGGATTTCATCACCCTTTTCCCTGGCCCCAAAATCACAAAACTGCATTCTTGCATACCCATAGTAATTTTAAAATCAATTAGAACTCTGATTTTAAGAACTTCGCGCTCATTAGGAGAAGTTAACTGTGTTTAGAACACCACTTAACGGTATATTGTTTACGAGGTGTCTAGGCAAGTGTTTACGGCGAAACCGCCAAAAGAGTAAGGGTTATTCTAATTAAGGAACTTCGCGAAAGCGTTGGACAACTTCCCCTTATCTCTGCACTTACCTGGCTTTGTGATCCGTATATCTTGAGCCCGTTTCTCGACACAATTTTACTTCGACAATCAGGTTCTTGAGCAGGTTTAGTTGACTTAGCATAACATAGACCGCTAGGGGTGTGATATTCTATGCTTTTGTGTTTTTTGTGAATTCTTGTTGATATGGGTGATACACAGTTTGATTTGATTCTTCACGATCCACATTCTTTTGTTTATACTCATACCCAATTCTTTTGTTCAAATTGCCAAGATTCTTCCAACATTCATAAAAACCGTCCTTTCCTAATGGGTGGCTAACCGTCCCAGAATTTTGATATCGGTCACCCACCTAACACTCTTGAACCCAGTCCCACTTCAAACATAGATCAAATGATTGAACACATAGAGAAAGAGGTCGACAGGATGTCAGCGTTAATATCACCACCATCACAACCCTCCTTTCCTGAAACAACTGACATTTCATTGGGGTATGATAGTGAGATAGATGCTAGGTTGACCTCTTTAGAGAAGGGTATTGAAGTGATGACGGCAGTTGAGAATCAAACAGCTGCGATGCTAGCCACGTTCATACAACAATCTGATCAATTGTTTCACGCTCAAGCTCAATCATTGGTTAGAATCGAAGAACAAGTGAAACATTTAGCTGTGAGGATTCTATGGAGTGAACACGGTCAATTGGAACCCAGTAATGTCAATGTTTGTCATCTAGATAGTCAGCTGAGTGAGATAAAGGAACAAACAAATTTTGATGATTTCCTAGATGATGATGTAATTGAATTGACTGGGTGTTATCAGGACAAACAAGGAAACCCTTTTAGTCAGTCCAACTCTAGCCTTCAGGTACCAATTGAAGCTCTTGTCACTAGTGAACTAGAAGTTGATTTAACTGATATGCCACTTGAAGATGAGATTCTTGCACCGACTGATTGTTGCACTCAAGTTTTAGAGGAGGGAGCTCGTAAATTTGACGGGTATGGTACCGATGTAGTGTTTGATATAAATCTGGAACCTACAATTTTTGTATCACCTATTGATATTGTTTCGGAAGAAACTTCAGTGTGGAAACCTACTTTTTTAGATGACATGAACCTACCCATATATGAATGTGATGAGGGAGAACTCGTGTTGGGAGTTGTGAGCTGTAACAATGAAAGTAGGATTGTACAGGATTATAGGGAAGAAGACAGCCTTGAAAAACAGTCTTTCATGCCGAGTTTTGAGGAGATATTTACGGATGAACTTGATATTCTTTGTGAGTTTGAGTCAGGAACAATTTGGGAACACCTTACGATCCTTTCTTTTGCTGAACTTTTTGAGGATGAACTCCAGTTTTTTAACAATCCTGATATCGAAACTCAACACTGGCTTTTTGAACATATAATTCATTCGGGAAACAATTCTTTGACTCCTTTAAAACTTCATCTATGCATTCAGCGTCTTTTGATTCCTACTTTCACACACCCATGCCCTTTACTAACATCTAACCATACAATGTACATTTTCTTTTTCTTATACCTTTTCTTTTACCAGCCCTGGCCATATATCGACAAAATTTTTGAATGGCTGGTATTAATTTATGGACTAACGCAATCTCTTAACTTGTATATACTGTAATTAGTCTTAGATTTTTCTTTTTGTGAATAAAATTCTCACCCTGATGTATAAGTCTAGCTACCGGAGACGGGGGCAATGACGAGGACATCGTAAAACTCAGGTTTGGGGTGAGCATTGCGTTTATTTTGCTGCATCATGCGTATATTCTGCATTGCATACATATTAAAAAAATCATAAAAATTGAAAAAATTTCCCAAAACATAAAAACTTTGTCGTCATGTTAGCTAGCGGAGAAACTTAAACTCGAAGTCTAACGGTTCAGTTGATAAGATAGAAACAACTAAATCCTTTTTAAGAGATTGAAAACCCGAAAGATAACCCTCCTTTGAGTTTAACCATAGCTAATATACGTCTTTTATATCACCTTACACGTGTCATGAGTTTTTGAGAATTAGATGAAATGTTTGACATATCTTTAACCTTTTGAAAATTGATAAATATCTTTAAGTTCAAACATGTTTGTTCTGAATTAAGTAATATCAAGAATACTTCACAAAGTGAAGTAGATATAAAGGATATTATTGAGATTTTAATGGAAGCTAAAAGTCTGAAAAATAACCCATCTGGAACCTTATTGGAGTGATTACACACCTTATCCACATGAACACATCTTTGGGATTAAAAAGAAAAAAAAGCTGGCTATATCTCCATTCTCACTGCTTTCAGAATATTTTAAACGCAAACAAAATGAGTTTTTTGTTTTGTGGCCTTGGTAACTTGGGCAATTAAGTCTTAGGGGTGTCTCCACACCTAATGCCCTAAAATCATTTGGTTTGGGAGACATTGAACTAAAACTCGCTAAGTTTCCAATCGCCAAATAAAACAAGCCAAGAAAGTGTTCTTTCCGAGTTAAAAGTCCTCACGGTTCTTTGTAGGAGAATAATCTTGGCGGAGACGAGTTTTTTTTTATTATAAACAGTTTTTTAGCGGAGATATGAAGGTTTATATTTATAAAAGACTTTATACACGATCACGAAAGGTGTATATGAACAAAAAAAGGTGAAAGGTAGAAGTGAAGAATAAGACTTAATTCTCTATTAAAAAAATGATAGAAATTCTGACTTGAGACTTAACTGGAAAACGAAACTTGAGAAAATCTTAAGTCTTTTCAAACTCGTATGATCCTTTAGAATTCTAGCCCGGTCCGTATTTATGACATGATGACCCTAATCGAAGTTCTTAAAAACTTGATGACACTGTTCATACAACCACGTAAAGACGTGTATGAGCTTATGTTAAATAAAATATAAGGAGTGAAAAATAAGGGTTGGACGTTTCTGACTAGAATAATAGAACTTATAGCTTTGATCCTTAACTTACGATTAGATTCAACTGTTTTCTTACGACACTAACTTGACAGGATTTTGTGGGTGTAATCCGCTGAAAACCCTCAGGAGACAACACTCCTCCTACTAGGGGCACCTAGAGATTTAACGGCTTGTTGCACGGGCTCAGTGCAATCGTGTTCTCTGCGAAAGTGAGGTTCGGATTTTTTTTTGCTCGGGATGAGCAAAAGATAAGTTTGGGGTATTTGTTCATCACAGAAAACTACATTTTAATACCACTCATTCATTATCAATTTTGTATATTTCGGTATTATTAACCAGTGTCTGCTCAGTAAATACAGATTACATGTATTCGTGACAAAATACTAGAAACACACTCAAATTCACGGATATGACATTTTTGAGCTGACACTGCAATCAGAACAGAAAACCGATAGATATTCAAAAAGTTCTTTTGCAACAAATAAAGTGTACACAATTTTGGTCCAACACATTACAAGTGTGACACTAGCTCTTTGATACTTAGAATATGGTGGGGCTGCCTTGGCACATGTGGGATGATGAATTGTGCAAGTGGGCACAAATGTGTTGGTGTGTGATAAATGCAAAAAGCTGTGATGTGAGTTAAAGCATCAAATTTCCCTCCAAGTCTACTGAGTACAAACCAGGGTTATTTAAGCATTACCAGTGGGCAAGTGGAGAGAACACAAGGCCATCACACCAAGACGGGCCCCATCCCTCAAAACTCAACCGGTGAGACACCCCAAATGTACCGGCGCCGCCGACCCCCCTGCAGCTCATGTCCCCTATTTTTCTCTGGTCATTTCTTATGGTCACATCATCCTATTTTTGTTGTTTGTTTATTCTGGTATTGTGCCTATAAATAGCAGAACAGATATTGAGCCAAGCCATGTAGAAATATCCAATATCCATTCTTTAGTTTTTTTTGGTTTACCTTGAGAGAGTTATGTGAGCTTAAACTTGGTTTTCTTCTTCTTCTTCCCTCTTGGAGCTTTCTTTTGAGAGCTTCATTATGGAGGTTGAACAAGTAACCAATACCATGTATCTCAACTTATTCAAGTGTTAATATAATTGTTCTTGCTTTGTTTATTTACCTTCTATTGTTGTTTTCATTTCATTTTATTATGTTTGAGTAATCTTTTAGTTGTGGTGATGGTAAGGATGTGAGATGAATGGCTTTGCCTTCCTCCTCCACTTGTTAATATTTAATGTGCTTATATTGTGATTAAAAACTTGGGATTGTAACTTGGATTGGTTTGATATGGATTTTTGATTCCATGGTTACTTTGTAACCTCATCACATACCATATTCTCTCAAAAAAAAAAACCATTTTGCAAGCTTAAGGTTAGAATAAATTTAGTGTTGAGGTTGCTAAGTTTTAGATATGGTATTTTGTTATCAAGTTGCTTGACAAACTACTTGGTTTCATATACCCTATACTATCACAAACCACTTAGCAAACTTAACACTAAAACTACTTGCTCTCACATACTAATTTGTGTTTTTGATGTTTTCGTATGCTTGCTAACCCTTGTGCTTAGTGTTGATACTTCAAGCTTGGACATACAAACGGTAAGTGAATAAGACGGATTTGTTTCGTGTCTTGTGTCGAACTTCGGTATTTTGATGATTTGTGCTTCGCAACCGCATTGACAAGTTATGCTTCACGTCGGGATCAACACAAGGACGGACAACTCATAATCAAGGGAGTGTCGAAGAAATCGCCGCAATTCAACCATCCAAACCAAAGCCATGACCAACTTTCTTTTAACTTGTTTTATTTATTTCGTATTTTCTATTTTTGTGACACAAACCCAAATTCTTTATTCTCGAACCTTAAGCAATAACCCCTAATCTCCAATTCCCTGTGGATCGATCCATACTTGCCGGCTCGCTACAACGCGCTGTTTATGCCACAAAAATAGAAACCAAGTAGTTTGTATTGCAATGTCGCGGTTTATAAATTTTAAAACGAGACCAAGCTCGCGTGCGCAAATATTTTCCAAAACCATTCCTTTTCTAAAACCTACAAAAGCGCGCGAGGGTGAGGTCCTAACAGTCTAGCATACAAGCTCTTGGCATATCTCCAAGTATTTGAATCGTTCACTCAGACTGTTCTTCTATTTGTGGATGGTAAGCTCTGCTAATGTTCAGACTCATTTCCAAGCTAGCTTGCAGACTTTGCTAAAAATGTGATCAGAATCTGGTGTCACGATTGAGGACAATGAAAATTGATACTCCATGTAATCTTACGATCTCCTACATGAGTTCATGGGTATCAGAGATAGTACCTTTTGATGAGTTAAATCTTACTTAGATTCAAACGTACTTCTTTGCTAGTGTCTCGGTAGATTGGCCAGCTTGAAATGGGATGAAGTGAGTCGACTTTGTTAGTCGATCCATAATAACTCATACTGCATCGTTACCTTATGCTACGAGGAAGTGCAGTCATGAAGTCCACAGTAATGTGTTGCCACTTCCATTCTGGGATAGGTAACGGTTGAAGTAAACCAGCAGTCCTGTGATGTTCAGCTTTTTCTTGCTGACACACCAGACATTTTTCTACGTTTTTGGCTACTTCACGCTTCATTCCATGCCACCAGTAATGTTGACATAGATCTTTGTACATCTTTATACCACCAGGGTATACTGAGTATGGGGAGCTGTGAGTTTCTTTCATCAACTCTTCCCGAACAGGACCTTATGGTACACACAATCTGCTTTCGTATCTCAAAGATCCGTCTTAGTGGATGATGAAGTCTGTTCTAAGTCCACTTTTTACTTGTTCTCTGATCTTTTCCAACTTGGCATCACTTACTTGAGCTGCTTCGATCTGATTGAAAATTGTAGACTGAACTTGTAAGTTCATCAAACTTGAAGTGTTACCTGGCATGATCACTTCTATCTCCATCTGATGCAAATCTTGCTGTAGCTTCCATTATGCTGTTAAATTCATTGATAGTGGTTGACGACTACATTCACCTTCTCTGGATGATATTGTAGATTGATGTCAAAGTCCGCCATGAGTTCTAACCATCTTCTTTGCTGCATATTCAACTCAATCTGAGTAAACACATACTTCAGAATTTTATGGTATGTGTAGATATCTACCAGTTCTCCAAGAAGATAATGGCGCCAAATCTTGAGTGCAAAGATAACGGCTGCTAACTCCAGATCATATGTCGGATAGTTATGCTCATGAACTTTCAGCTGTCTTGATGCATAAGCTATAACTTTACCGTGCTGATGTAGAACACATCATAATCTCTTACCGGATGCATCGCAATGCACTACGAAACCTCCAGATTGGTCCGGTATTACGAGAATAGGTGCTGATATCAATCTTGACTTGATTTCTACGAAAGCTTGTTCGCATGCTTCTGACTATACGAATTCTTCATCTTTACGTGTGAGCTTGGTCAGGGGTGTTGCAATCTTTGAAAATCCTTCAATAAATCTTCGGTAGAATCCTGCTAATCCCAAGAAACTTCGAATGTCCTTCACTTTCTTTGGTGTCGTCCATTCGCTTACTGCTGATACTTTAGCTGGATCCATAGAGATTCCTTCACTTGAAATGATATGTCCGAGAAATCTGACTTGTTCTATCCAAAACTCGCACTTGCTGTAATTGGCATAGAGTTGATACTGTCGCAAGGTCTCTAGGACAATTCGTAGATGTTCAGCGTGCTCTTTCTGGTTCTTTGAATATACCAGGATGTCGTCGATGATTATGACAACGAACCTGTCTAGGTAATCTTAGAACACTTGATTCATCATATTCATGAATATGGCTAATGCATTGGTCACACCAAATGGCATCATGAGAAACTCATAATGTCCATAGCGAGTCCTGAATGCCATCTTCGGAATATCAGACTCTTTGACCTTCATCTGATGATAACCCGAACAAAGATCTAACTTTGAGAAAACGCAAGACCCACTTAGCTGATCGAACAGATCGTCGATTCGCGGTAGTGGATACTTGTTCTTTATCGTAATTTCGTTCAAAACTCTATAATCAATGCACGTTCTGTATGAACCTTCCTTCTTATTCACGAGTAAAACTGGAGATCCCTAACTTGAAATACTGGGATGAATCCCTCGTTTCTGCAGAAGTTCGTCCAGCTGAGTACGGATCTCCTTCAAACCTTCATGGCTTAATCGATACGGTGCTTTGATCACCGGTTGTGCACCAGGTACTAAATCAATTCCGAATTCAAGAGCTCGATTGGGAGGCAAACTTGATATTTCTTCAGGAAATACGTCGTCGAACTCTCGAACTACCTCTGGCTTAACTTCTCCTGCTTGTAGAGTTGCAATCTCTGCCTTCTTCGATTTTTCCTTGTATGTGCTAGGCTCCAGGGTATGGTCTCCACTTTTGAAATAAAAGACCGGATGGTCTGGAATCTCGAACACTACCCTCCTTTGACGACAGTCGATGATAGCATAGAAAGTTCCTACCTAATCCATACCTAAAACTACATCGAAGTTCGGTATGTCCAGCATCTTAAAGTCAGTATAGAATTCTCTGCTGCAGACGACTACTCGACACAGGTCGTATCCCATTGTTGCCTTTAGAACGCCGTTCCTTGAACTGACATTCCAGTTGGATATGAGCGGTTTGACTGAAATCGCATGAGTTCGGACGAACTGTTGTGACATAAAGCAATAAGATGCTCCAGTATCGAAGAGTGCTAGTGCAGGAAGTGAGGCTACTAAGATCGTGCCTAAGTTGTGTGGAATAGGTTTAGGTATAGAAAAAGATATTTTGATATGTATAAATATTGAAAGAAAACTTGAAAGAAAAGGGTTACCAGTGATGACTTGACCGGTGGCTTCAGCTTCTTCCACAGTTATTGTGAAAGCCTGTCGCCTCGGTACATTCCTCATTGCTGGAGGAGCATTCCTCTGTCCGTTCCTCTATCATTGAGGTAGGTTCCTTTATGCTTGATGGAACTGATGAGGAGGAGGTGCAGTAGGTCCACGAGGAGGTGGAGCTAGGAGAGCAAGACGAGGGGAAGGTGCCTGGATAGCTGGCCACTGCGGGTAAGTGATTGCTGGCCTGTATGCTGGATTCGGGTTGAGTCTATGGGGACATGCACCAATATCATGAGTGGATGAACCATAGACTAAGTACTGGCCGTTTACACGCCTGCAGTCTTTCACCAAATGTCCATCCCTCCTGTAGTAGGTGCAAAAGTATGGACTGGGCCGTTTAAAAGGTACTCCCGGTCTCTTGGGTACAAAAGGTGGCCTAGAAGAGGCTCCTCTTGCTATCTGAATAGCAGGGCGCTTCATACCGGTAGATTGAGGTCTTCCCTTCTTCTTCACTACTGCCTCATATTGACGGGCAGCTTTCAGAGCCAAATCGTGGGTTGGAAATCCCCTGTAGCTCGAGAAGCTTGGATCTCCGGGTCCAACACTTGCTGAAATCGTTTGGTCCTGATCTCAGCAGTCGGTATGAGGTGTGCCATGAACCTGTTACAGTCTTGTGTTAGCTGTGTAGTATGTGTTATTAGAAAATCGAATATTTGAGACATGTTTTACCTGCTCAACATTGTGAACTCGACATCATACTCATCCACAGATTTGCTCCACATAGAGCTTTATTGTAAGTAGATGAATTGTTGCTCTATATCAAATCGAGCAGTCTCTGGAAAATAATTCGCGTAGAGCATGTCGCCAAATTTCTTTCATTCGATCGGATGGGAAAGACGGCTTTCTTCCGCCTTCCACCATACTCGGGCGTTATCTGTAAGTTGCAGCTTCGCAACCTTTACCCTAGCAATGTCTGGCACTTGTGATGCTGGCAGATCATCCTCAATTGATTGAGCCCATTCTTCAGTTTCCAAAGGGCTCTCTTTTCCAGAAAATTGCTTCGGATGCAATGCCCGGTTACTTCACTTTCTAGACACCTAATAGGTCGGCTAATTGTGAAGTGAAAAATATCTTCCAAGAGTAATCCTACTCATCAGTGGGATCAGGATCCAACTATCATTGCCTAATAAACTAGATGGAAGCCACTTTAGTCACCACACTCCAGAAGGTATGCAACGCTAGCAAGTTTCCTGCATATTTGAAACTCCCGATGTGGTTTTTGCCCCTAGGACCCTAGTGACCTTGACGGAGTCAACAAATCAAAGAGTCCTAGTCAGTTCAACCCGTCATTATCTTGATTGCATTAAACCCACCCGCATAACCCTTGACGGAGACAACAAGGTTACACGACTGTCCTAACCAATCACCTCTAATGTTACAAATAAGCACCACTTAGCTACCGTACACTATGCCTTGACGGAGTCAACAAACATAGCACGAATACTAAGTACTACTCGTAGGAAATGACAGAGGGCTACGGCTGGTTTTTGGCAAAAACCTTTAACGTAATGAACTTGATATTATTGATGCCACGCTCCTCTTCCCAGTGTACGGGTAAGAAGACGTGGCGAGGCCGCGACGTATTTACTCAGAAGTAAACACGTTAAGAGTAAATAAGCAATAAAAATGTAAAGCACAAGAATGAAAAGAGATGTAATAAAATAATAACTTTTTATTGATAACCATTCTTTACATACAACTGAAAAGTAAAGTACAATGAAAGAAAGCGATGCCTAAACAATGGCATATGAACTGAAAGAAAAGTAAGTAAAAGTAGGAACTAGAACTTTGGCTCCTCAGTGAACTGCTCCAAATCATCTTGGCAGGGCTCGATCTCCTGAGAGTCGGGTCCTCCTAACAACATTCCAAAGAAAGAAGAGACAAGAATGTCGTCAGTGAACTAGGGTAAGTCCCAAAAGATAGAGTGTAATAGATAGGTAAAGAGAAAAGAATAAGTAAAGTATGTGTTTGTTATGCTAACGTAGTTGTTTGTAGTTTGATACAGAATGTATCAGTGTATACGAGAGGAGTTCAACTTGCTCCGTAGACTAAGGTATCATGTAAGTACAAGGCCCCGTCAAAACCCACAGGACAACGGCACATGATGTTCATGTAGGTGTCTTTTAGTGACCATCATTGTGCCACTTTTAACACATTCCGAACCAGTCTACCCCTTTAAAACCCATAGTGTATATTGTATTGTTTTGTAGATATAAGACTTGCCGAAACCATGGTATAAATTGTTCATGTAAACGGTTCAGGATGTAAACGGATAGTCATGTAGTCAAGTCAAGATATATCCATGGTTCGGTCAAGTCAAGTCATGTTGTATACTTGATAAAATTCTGGTATTCATGTTTAGTCCAAGTATATATTGGATTCATATTGAATTGGAGTTATGTTTGGATTGTATTCATATTAGACTGAGACTCAAATTGAGTCAGACACTTAAACAGATTTGGATTCCTGATTTAGATTTTAGAGTTATTGATAACTGCTGCACATGGGCGGCAGGATTTGTGTCTTTTTCTAAGACAATTACAATTGATAACCCCGTTTTAGTTTTCTACCTTAAATAGGCAAGCACTCACTTTCTCTGGCTCCCTGAGGCTCAAGAGAATTGGTCCCGCTTAAACCTATATTTACTAGGGTTCTTAATGTAAATTTAATATAACTTGAGGGGGTTTTATGAAAAATATTTTAAATATACTTTCAAAATAAACCTCAATTATTTATTATATTCTTTAGAGTTGTCATGGATGTGAATTTTGGAGAATGAGGTATCTTAGTGAATATATATAGTTTGAATAGTTCAAAGTATTTTAGTGTAAAGTTTGACTTGTATTGATTCTTGATGGTATTATCATGAAACTTGTCATTCTTTATATTCTAGAAAACATGGAATTTTTATTATATATTAAAAATAGATGGTTTGATAATATTTATATAATTATTAAAAATTAATTTTTATTATTAAATAGAATTTCTCATTTTTCTTAAAAATTGTATTAAAATTCCATCGAGATCGTATGCTCCGTGAGGAGGTCTGCATCTCGCCCTACTAGTCCGATGGATGTGCTATAACCCGCACCATCCGATTCGAATTCCCCAAAAGTGGGTTGTAGAGGTACAATCACAAGGAATTTAAAATAACACAATTTAAAGAAATCCGGTTTTTAATAGTTTAAGGTATTTTGATGAAAATTCGTATTTTCCCCAAAATATTGATCAATAGAATCGTGCTATGTCAAGATGTGTGTATATGAGAGATATGTTATTACCTCGTGAGTTTTTCTAAAGGTAATAAAAAAAAATGATTAAAATATGTCATGTGTAAATTTTATGGTATTTAAACGTAAAAGCTTAATTAAAATTGTTTTACGTGGAGGTTTAAAGTGAAACTTGTTTCTAAATATCAGTTAATGATTATCAAGCAAGGTATAATGATCTGGATGAGTAGTTCTTAAGAAAAATAGAAATTTTAAAAGTTTTAGAAATGAATGACGGTATAACTCCACTTACCGACATGATTTTGAAAAGAGATCATTTTAAGATAGGAACAGAGATGGGACTTACAAGTTAAAATGAGAGATGGGAGGTATAGGATGAGAAAGGTACCTTCCTAGAGTCGTGGGGTCGCCGGAATTATCTCGAATCCTCGCCGGAAATCATTCTTGAGCTAATTCCACTTGTACTCTTCTAGGACTTAGAAAAATTTGAGAATTTTCACAATAGATTTTAGAATGAAGAGAGGCTAGGGTATGAAGTTGTATTTATAGTATGGAATTAGGGTTTTGGAATTGAAAGATTGAATTAAAATGCATTAAAAATTAGATTAATGCTGAATTTTAATTCTCTGGATAATTGCAGAGAAAACAAATAGAACAGGGGTGGTGGGGTATGTAAGTCCATGATACCCACCCCGGTAATTACGGGGAGGCGGAAAGAGTAAAAACAAATTTTTATCATAAGGTAACATCGACTATGCATTAGGATCTTTACTAAACAATAACTAACAAACTAACTTAAAGTTTTAACTACTAGGTTAGATGATTATACCTTGGTCTTGAACTCCTTCTTCTCCTTATTGTGAGCTCTTTGGAATGATGTAGATGGCTCCTCCTCACCGGCTTCTCTAAATCGAAGAAGATCCACCCGAAGGCCTCTACCTTGAGCTCCTACCTCAACAATGAAGTAACTAGAGTGCTTGGCTTGCTAGACTAAGAACACTAGAGTGAGTAGAGAAGTATTTTGGTGGTTTTGTCGCAAAAGTTTTTGATTTTCAACTCATGAAAGATTAAAGCTTTGAGAGAGGAAGAGGAGAGAGCAAACCATGAGAGAGCAAACCATGAGAGAGAAAGATTATATGAGAATGAGAGGATAAAGCTCTCATATGAGAAAATATGATAATAATAATATTAATTAAGATAATTGTGAGGGTTTATTGATTTGACCTTTATCATGTCACAATTAATACTAAGCATGCTCAAAGAAAATATCTCATGCTTAACAAAATATCTAAGTCAATATGGGTCAACAAGTCAAATGGTCAAACCAACATTAGCCATGATACAATTATCTCTAATTAAAACTATTAATCAATTTCCTCCTTCTTTTTATGGTTTTGATCAAGTCAATGGTCAAAACCCTAATGAGGTGTCTCCTCCTCTGCCTCTGTCATCTGTATGTAAATACCCGTATCCGTGTTCTGAGAAACACGAATACAATGAGACTAAACCAATCCAAAATCCAATACTAGGATCCGGCTTAAACCAAAGCCCACTAGTATCTACTGCCCGAACACCGAACACGCACAAGTGCGCGTATGTGAACGAACCCTGTCGTAAAAAGCATACGACATCTACTCATATCGCCCAAAGGTGAACAACCCTCTGTGTGGGACTCTAAAGACTCGACACTACGCTGGCAGTGGGTTTAACCACGGGCCGCAAGCGGTACTAGCTGTATGTAACGGTCCCCAGGTAGATGTCGATAAGAAGGCCGATGAGGAAAACCCATCTGAACTTCTACTGAGCCTGAATGTGACAATCTCCATACATTCTGGTCTGTTCGTCTGAGAGTATCACATATCGGGCCTAGGGGGCGGTAAATGTCAGTCCCCTAATAGCAGTATAATTCGTGTCGGAGTGTAGTCCAAAACACCTGAGAAACAACTGGAGTACCTATAAGTAAATCTCGCTTGCCCGGGCCAGGGACTTTGTGTAATGGCTCTCCAAACACAGCGCAATATCAACCCCTAATACCGGGAGAGACGAATCCTATCCAACCGCCGCTGCCTCCAAGTGCTTTGGGACTGCACCCAACTACTACCTGTTTGCACGACTCAGTAGAGCCGTGGTAGGGTAGTAATCTAAGAACAGTGGGAACACACTCAAGCCGAAGCAACAGTGTCAAGTCAACGGACAAAGCTGTCCTCGTGTCACCTGGGAACTGATAACTGACGATAGGTATAGTACCAACCAATAGTTCCCAGCGAGTCCTGTCCAGTGTACTCGTAACCTAACGAGCACCTGCATACTATCTCCAGTACGACGTACTGATGGATATGGGATAGACCATCTCCCCTCTTGGGATGAGAAGCGTATACACTAGTCTACTCTGGAGTATCGATGCTCTGTCTCGATAATCCCACGACTAGGGACCTGTATAAGGATGTGCTTGTAGACTACCCAACCCTTACTAGTGCGACTGCCATCACAACACTGGTAGTCAAGCAAAGATCCTAAGGGCTCTATCATTATGTATTAGTGATATGTCAAAAGAAACACATACACATATTTAGATAGTTACAAACCAAGTAGCATACTACTATATCGAGCAAGATTGTCATAAATCCGTATATATATCCCAAGCTTCCAAAATGTAATATACAAACTAGTACTATACAATAATGGCCTCTAGGGCATATCACACTAACAATCTCCCACTTGCACTAAGGCCATGTGCTGGCATATCGCAGACTTATCATCTCGAATAGCCTCCCGATCTACGTCTGAGGAATGGCCTTTGTGAATGGATCTGCAGTGTTATCCTCTGTAGCAACCTTCCGAACCTCGATCTCCCGGCGATCCACGTCTCCCTGATCAGGTGATACCGCCTCAAGATGTGTCTGGACTTCTGATGGGACCTAGGTTCCTTCGCTAAAGCTATAGCCCCGTTGTTGTCACAATACAGTGGTATTGGATCAACAATGGACGGAACCACCTAAAGTTCTGTTAAGAACTTCCTCATCCAGACTGCTTATTTTGCAGCATCAGAAGCTGCGATATACTCCGCTTCCATCGTCGAGTCAGCAACGGTTTCCTGTTTGGAACTCTTCCAACAGACTGCCCCTCCATTGAGGGTAAAGGCATAACCCGACATGGATTTGGAGTCATCCTTGTCACTCTGGAAGATGGAGTCAGCAAAGGCCTCGATCTGGAGGTCTTTTCCGCCGTAAACCAAAAACATATCCTTAGTCCTTCTCAGGTACTTTAGAATGTTCTTTACCTCTATCCAGTGCTTCTCCCCAGGGTTTGACTGATACCGGTTTGCTACACTCGGTGCATAAGCTACATCTGGTCTGCTACACAACATTGCATACATTATAGAGCCTACCGCAGAAGCGTAGGGTATAATAGACATGCGATCCATTTCCAAATCAGTCTTGGAAGACAACTCTTTGGAGAGGGTGATTCCGTGACAAGCCGGTAAATTATCGCGCTTTGAATGTTCCATACTGAATCTTTTCAGTATGGTGTCAATATACCTAGACTGCGAAAGTCCCAATATCCTCTTAGATCTATCACGATAGATCTGGATCCCCTGAATGTAAGAGGCATCACCCAGGTCTTTCATGGAGAACCTGTGTGACAAGAACCCTTTGACAGATTCTAGCATAGGGATGTCATTTGCTATCAAGAGAATGTCATCCACGTACAAGACGAGGAATACGACAGTTCATGCTACAATCTTACTATAAATGAATAGTTCATCTGGATTTTTGATAAAGTCAAATTCTTTGACCGTTTCATAAAAACAGATGTTCCAACTCCGCGATGCCTGCTTCAGTCCATAAATGGACTTAAGCAATTTGCACACTTTCCCGCTGCTCCCACTCTGAATGAAACTCTCTGGCTGGTCCATATAGACACACTCTTCTAAATTTCTATTTAGAAAAGCGGTTTTTACGTCCATCTGCCAAATCTCATAATCCTGGAAGGCAGCAATGGCAAGAAGGATCCAAATGGATTTGAGCATAGCTACTGGAGAAAAGGTTTCGTCATAGTCCAAACCAGGTCTTTGACGAAAACCCTTTGCAACAAGTCTAGCCTTATAGGTTTCAACATGTCCATTTACACCAATCTTCTTTCTGAAGATCCATTTGCAGCCTACGGGTTTTACCCCTTTTGGAGTAATGTCCAAAGTCCATACTTTGTTGGTGTACATGGACTCCATCTCGGTCCACATTGCATCCAGCCATTTTACCGAGTTAGTGCTCTGAATGGCCTGCTGGAAGTTAGTTGGCTCATCATTATTAATGATGCAATTCTCTCTATCCCCGTCTATGAGAAAACCGTAGTATCTTTCAAGGGGATGAGAAAACCTACTACTCCTGCGGAGCGGAGCAGGAATGTCCGGTTCTTTTGAAACTTCTTGTTCCACCAAGTTTTCAGTAATAACTTGTGGTTCTGGAATTTCTTTCAGTTCTATTACGCTCCCACTTGTTTCTTTTTCTAAAAACTGATGTTCTAGAAAGTGGGCATGACAGGAAACAAAAACCTTCTGTTTCTCTGCGTAATAGAAAAGATACCCCCTGGAGTTCTTTGGGTATCACACAAACTTACACAGTACTGAGCGTGCCTCGAGTTTGTCCGCATGCTGCTTTTTGACAAAAGCTGGACATCCCCATATCTTCAGATATTGAAGATAGGGTTTCTTCCCACTCCACATCTGATATGGTGTGGTAGACACTATCTTGGTAGGAACCTTGTTCAAAAGATATGCAGCTGATTCTAGTGCATAACCCTAGAATGATCGCGGTAACTCAGCGTTACTCATCATGGAACGTACTATATCCAATAGGGTTCGGTTCCGTCTCTCCGATACACCGTTGTGCTGAGGTGTGTATGGAGGAGTAAGCTGAGAGAGAATTCATTTCTCTTTTAAGGTAATCCAGGAACCCGGCACTTAAGTATTCACCACCTCGACCAGATTTCAGTGTCTTGATACTTTTGCCGGTTTGTTTTTCTACTTCATTCTTATATTCCCGGAATTTCTCAAAAGCCTCGGATTTATGCTTCATCAAGAAGACTTGTCCATACTTAGAGAAATCATCCGTAAAAGTAATGAAATAGGAAAAATCACTTCTTGCATGTGTAGATATTGGATCACACACGTCGCTGTGTATGAGTCCCAAGAGCTCGCTCGCTCTTACTCCGTGTCTAGTGAACGGAGTCTTTGTCATCTTCCTTTTGAGGCATTATTAACAAGTTGCATAAGAATGATATTCGAACGGATCCAAATATCCTTCTTTATGTAACTTAGTTAACCTTGTCTCATTGATGTGACCCAGTCTACAATGCCATAAGAAAGCATGATTTAATTCTGGAGACTTTCTTTTGTGTGTATTCTGGATATTGAAAATCTGCGGTTGGTTTAATACGTATATACCGTTGCTTAATGTACCCGACCCAATCAAAACATGATTAAGGTGAATGTTTACAACATTGCTTACAAATGCATAATCATAACCTTCTTAGACATTAAAGATACAGATATGATATTACAAGTCGAACTAGGTACAAAATAACAGTTGCGCAAAACCAAAACATGTCCATCTGTCAATCCTAAGTGATAGTCCCCCACGGACTCAGCATCCATGCTTGCTCCGTTTGCAATTCTGAGGGTCATATCACCCGCTTTCAAAATCCTACGGCTTCTCAGTATCTGCAATGGATTACAGATATGAGATCTTGATCCGGTATCCAATGCTCAGGAAGTAAAGTTGATTGACAGACAGTTTTCAATAACATACACACCTGAAGCCGAAGCCACAACTTGCTTTGGGTCCTGGTTCTTGGCTTTCCAATCCTTGCAATCTTTCTTCCAGTATCCTTTCTTGTGACAATAAAATCATTCTTTCTTCCCCACAATCTGTCCTGCTACCTTTTCTTTTCCCTTGGCTTCAACCTTACTAACACCGCCCCTTGGTTTGGTGGGGGCCTTCTTCTTCTTTTCTTTGGCTTTCGCCTTGGACCTAGAAGAGGAAGCTCCTCCAACAAACAAAGCGGGTGTTTCCCTGACTTTCTGCAGGGTGCCCTCTGCACTTCTCAACATGTTGAGGAGTTCGGGAAGTTCAACTTCTTCACCTTGAATGTTAAAGTTCAAGATAAACTGGGCGTAGGTGAAAGGAAGGGACTGGAGAATCAAGTCGGTATACATCTCATTCTTTAACGTGGTCCCGAGGTTCGCGAGCTCCTCAATGTAGCCAATTATCTTAAGGACGTGTTCCCCTAAAGATGATCCGACGGCCAACCTTGCTGAGAATAACTTCTTCGAGGTCTCGTATCTTGCGATACGGGATTGCTCTCCATATAGTTCCTTAATATGGAGAAATATGGATTCAAGATCCATATTCTCGTACCTCCACTGATGTTCATTGTCCATAGAGGCAAGCACGGGGCACTTGGCCTTCGCGCAGTCAATCTCTCAGGTCTTACGGATTTCCTTATCCGGGACGCTGGATTCTGGACCTGAGACAGCGGGGGCCTTAGTAGTAAGGAGATACCCCAACTTGTCATAAGTTATTGCCATCTTGACATTCCTGAACAAATCTCTATAGTTTGGCCCTGTCAATATATTTTTATCTAATAGTAACTTAAGGCCCGTCATGATGTTGGTTGCTGCAATTAGGAGAGAGAGAAGAAACACTTTAGCATGATACTCTTGCAAGTTTAGAGTGGTTTTTAGTTTATCTAAACAGGATGACTCCCACTGTTTCTCGAATCCTTTCTCAAACCATAAAAGAAGAATTAGTCAGGATTAATCTCACCGTACAATACTTGCTTCACCGTTCAGCCAGGCCAGTGTCGGTACTTCGAGGGAGGTTTTAAGACGTTTTCGCAAAGTTCCTTAATTAAATAACCTCTTTTCCCTGTGGGCATAGCCCCGCTAACACCTTTCTAGACACCTACTTAGTTTATAGCATTGATCGTTAAGTAAGAAAATTTCCCGAGGAGTAGTATATACTCCCAGTAGGATCGGGATCCAAATATCATTGTGTGATAAAGTTGAAGGAATCCTACCATAATTATCACACTCCAAATGGTATGCAACACTAGCAAGTTTCAGTTTCTTTAGAAACCCCCGATGTGGATTTTTGCCCCATGCTATGACCTTGACGAAGGCCAACATATCATAAGTCACATGTCAAGTTCTACCCGTCATTATCCAGGTTAATTTGAACCCACCCGTACATACCCTTGACGAAGGCCAAAATGGCAGTACGACTGTTCCAAACCAACGCATATATCTATGCAACAGATAAATATTCAGCAGCTACCAATCACTATGCCTTGGCGAAGGTCAAAATACATAGCTTGAATACTACTTAATATTTAACTGAAATTACGGAGGGCTACGAATGGTTTTGGCGAAACCGTGAACGTAGTGAACTTGATATAATCGAAGGAACCTGATAGCTTTTAAAAGGAGTGGTTTAAGCTCCGCATTTAAAAGTTTTGCTGTTTTGGAAAAACCGAGTGGTTTTGAAATTGTTCCAACGATTCAACTTTGGTTTGTTTTCTTTGCATTTATATAATGCAGTCCCATCAATCAATCCTACCATTGTAGAAAACAACGAAAATATAACGTACGCTTATGCCATCTGATTTAGAGAGGTTTTATCGATCAAAAATATATTACCGCAATCAAGAACGGCGTCGCTTGGTAGCTAGCCGGTGAATACGGTTCGGTCCACTGGGATGTTGTAAATCTCCTAAATGTTCTTACGAGCTAGTTCCAAATGGTGTTTGGTCTTTTAATTAAACCTAAAAACGAAGTTGTGTTATACTAGGATTAGGAAACTTGCTAGGATTAGGTTTAGGTAAAGTTTGGTAAACAAAGATCTACACCTCTTTCCAATGCCTTTAATTAGATATCATATTAGGGGTTATGGTAAATATTAATAAAGGGGATTAGGATGATTGGGAAGATGTTTCTTCCTCTAGATCCTTGTCCTTCCTTTCTTAATCTTTACCCTAACCTCCATGGAAAACCTTCAAATCCGGGCCTTTATACTACGGTATCACCATTACCTCGAGGGTAGAGTGCCGTAGGGAATGGAAGATGAAAGTATGCATGGAGTCCTAATGTTCATAATAGATTGGCAAAGAAAAGAGATGAGAGATCTTCATCTCTCAAACCCTTCCATATTCCTAACCCTAACAAGCGAGGAAACTACTCGCTCATTGAGGGATCTACGAAATACATAATTTTTATTTTGTTTTAATTTAAGAGAAGAAAGATCTACTACAAGTTAATAAAAATTCTAAACTATATTAAACTAGAGCAAGAAAAGAAATTACCTAGGGCAGAAATTGAAACTAAACCTAGGGTAGAAAAATAAACCTACTTACGATTGATCCTCTCCAACTTCAAAGAAAACTGAAATTTTATTGATGAATAGAGGCATGAGAAAATACAATGATTTTGGTTCTATTTATAGGAGATAGAAACCCTAGGTTTACAATTGATTCGCACGTCTGCATTTACCAAAATATCCCTAGGAGACTAATCAGCGCCCCATCCAGAATTTGGTAAAAAATTTCTTTCCTCCGGGCTTAATATAGCCGCGGAACCGCGGCCTGGGTAGGGTTTGGGCCGCGGTTCCGCGGCCCATTGGTCGACTTGGAGTGTGTGTTTTTCTGGGCTTTTTCTCTGCTGTTCGGGCTTCTTATTTATTTGGTTCTTTTATCAATTGGGCTTCTACGTTGGTTCCAGATCTCCGGTGAACAATTTGCAGTGGAATTTTAACCGTTCGCTTTGTAATCTTGGACCTTGCGTTGCCTTGTTAATTGTGAACTGTTTTTCGTCTAGGCTTGACTAAGATCCTTCTATTTGTTGATCAAAAGTCCCTCTTTTGTACTGTTTTCGCTCCAAGAACCTGTAACCTGTACTATGTAGCAGACATGGGTCAAAAGTACCTGTTTTATTGTAAAATGCATAAGAATGAGGAATGTAATAATGCAATATTATAAAATGAACAAATACCCCCAAACTTATCTTTTGCTCGTCCTCGAGCAAACTTATTTTTTATTCTCGACAAAATCCTAACCTCACTTTCGCAGGGAAACGCGATTGCACTGAGCTCGTGCAACAAGCCGTTAAACCTCTAGGTGTCCCTAGTAGGAGGAGTGTTGTCTCCTGAGGGTTTTCAGCGGATACTATCCACAAAATCCTATCAATTCGGCTTTTCGACTTTTGTTCTCCAATTAGATTTCCTAACAAGGAATTCTATTATCTACGACCCGTAAATTATCCACCCATATTCTTCACAGTTCCGCATTATTTAACTTAAGATTATATATGTTCTATAGACTTACTTAGCTTTCGACATTTCTTATGTTTTCCTTCTAGGGTTCCATCTCCACTTAGGAATTTTTATCAACTTTACTAAAGATACAAGTTCTATTCTTCACTCCTTTCTCTCATCTAAACTCTAATCACATACCCCTACGTGTGTGTAAATATCACCTATACACTTGGAAATTCAAATCAAGCAATCATACTCTTGTCCGTTGTCCAAAGCGCTTATTAATTGGTGAATTTTTAATTGAATTTTGCTTACACATCCTTCATGCGACCATTAATACTTCTTGAGGTACCAACAACCGATTACAAGATGCGTTAGCATTTTAAAGTGTACTTCCTAGTCTTGCAACACCCAAGGCTTTAGCAGTGACTCCCAAACCAGTTGGTCTAAGGCAGTAGGTGATGAAGCACCCTCTCTAAATACTTTTCTATTTTTGCAGCCTCAAGTAATCACAAAACCCAGTGTTCATTTTTTTTTATTCACACTTGTATATTTTTTTTTCATTTTCTTCGTACTAAGGACTTTAGACAAGAGCATTTCAAGGTCTCTTCTACTATTCCAAGTTTCAAGGTGCGTGATTGTGCAAATTGTAGGGTATACATTTTCAGAATCTAGACTTAAGCTAGGAATTATTTTTCAAACTTATACTCTAATAAAGATATCAATACTTTTCCTTTGTTTCAACTTAGCCCAAGAAGTGAACTCAAAATTTGCCTATTTCTAAATAAACTACAAAGATATATATTTTCTACCGTTAAACTTTAAGAAAGGTTATTTTTAGGATTTTTAATTTACTAAGTCTAAGATCTAGTTGTTTCTAGCCAGTTGACCTATTTGTCAAACTTAAGTCAATTAGCCAAAATTGAATACATTAATTTTTATAATTTTTTTTGAAAATTTTCAATTTTTATGGGTTTTTCTTTTTTCAATTTTTCAATTTTTATGATTTTTATATAAGGATGCAAATGCAAATATACATATGAATGCGAAGGAAGAAGACTTACCGAGCATACCCCAAAACTTAAACTGGACAGTGTCCTCACTGTCATGCTGCACCAAGTGGGTTGATAATGTCGGCAATTTCCTGCTTATTATTATATTTACATATTATACACACCCCCAAACTTATTTGAAATAACGTCTTGGAAAAATTGATTGGAAATTCGGGGGTGAAAGTGGAGGAGATTTAATCGGTGTAGATCGGCTCCTGCAAAAACAGGAGCTCCTCCGATGGGTCCGCTGTGAGGAACGGTTTCAATCGATGTCTATTTACTTTGAATAAAGTACCGTCCTCCGGATTTTCAAGATCGACTGCACCGTGCGGATAAACGGTGCGAACTACAAATGGTCCTTTCCACCTAGAATAGAGCTTGCCGAGGTGATAATGTAACCGAGTATGATAAAGTAAAACCTGTTGACCAGGTTTAAATGTTTTTCGCAAAAGGTGTTTATCGTGGAACACCTTAGTTCGGTTTTTAACAATTACGGCATTATCATAAGCCTCATCCCGCAGCTCTTCTAGTTCATTTAATTGCAGCTTTCGATTACTGTCCGCATCTCCTAATGATAAATTTAACTCTTTGATAGCCCAAAATGCCTTGTGCTCAATCTCTACTGGGAGATGGCAAGCCTTCCCGTAAACAAGCCGGTATGGAGACATACCAAGTTCGGTCTTGTATACAGTACGGAAAGCCCATAGTGCATCGATCAGTTTGAGTGACCAATCTTTACGGTTTTTAAAAACCGTTTTCTCCAAGATTTGCTTGATTTGCCGATTTGAAACCTCGGCTTGCCCACATGTTTGGGGATGGTATGGCGTTGACAGCTTGTGGGTGATAGAATATTTGCGCATTAAGGACTCAAAATTCCTATTGCAAAAGTGAGAACCATTATCACTTATTATCGCTCGAGGGTGCCCAAATCGAGAAAAGATATGTTCTTTAAGAAATCGAACGATAACCTTATTGTCATTCGTTCGGCTAGGCACAGCCTCGACCCACTTTGAAACGTAGTCAATAGCCAAAAGAATATAAATATTCCCAAAAGAATTTGGAAATGGTCCCATGAAGTCTATTCCCCAAACATCAAAAATATCCACAACCAAAATTGGTTGAAGCGACATTTCGTTTCTCCGCGATATCTGGCCCAAGTGTTGGCACCGTGAGCAAGTCTTGCAATATTTATATGCATCCTTGAAGAGTCGTGGCCAATAGAAACCACACTGCAAGACTTTCTCGGCTGTCTTCTTTAGGCCAAAGTGCCCGCCACATGCTTGATCGTGGCAAAAAGACAGCACACTCTTAAACTCGTTTTCCGGTACATACCGACGAATGATTTGGTCGGAACAGTATTTAAAAAGATAAGGTTCATCCCAGTATAAATGCTTTGCTTGGGACAAGAATCGAAGTTTATCTTGTTTCGACCACTCTTTAGGTATCAAGACGGTGGCTAAGTAGTTTACGATATCAGCGAACCATGGTTCGCAAGAAACGGTTAAGAGTTGCTCATCGGGAAAAACATCTTTTATTGGAAGTTCAAGTGTAGGCGAAGAAGGCAGTCGTGAAAGGTGATCAGCCACTACGTTTTCACATCCTCTTTTGTCCCTTATGACAAGGTCAAACTCTTGTAGCAAGAGGATCCAACGTATCAGCCTCGATTTAGCATCCTTCTTCGCAAAAAGGTGGCGAAGAGCTGAATGGTCCGTGTACATAATAACTGGAGAGCCGATTAAATAAGGCCGAAATTTTTCAAGTGCAAACACAACTGCTAAAAACTCTTTTTCTATTGTTGTGTAGTTTAGTTGGGCCTCATTTAGTGTTCGGCTAGCGTAATAAATCACGTGCGGCATCTTATTAATATGCTGTCCAAGAACAGCACCAATGGCAAAATCTGATGCGTCGCACATAATTTCGAAAGGATGCGTCCAGTCTGGAGATGAAAGAATGGGCGCAGAAATGAGAGAGTGTTTCAAAGACTCGAACGCTTCCATGCAAGTTGAGTCAAAATCAAATGTTGTGTCCTTGGCCAATAAAAGAGTCAAGGGTCTAGCAATCTTGCTAAAATCCTTGATGAACCGTCTATAAAAACCGGCATGGCCAAGGAAAGCTCGGATATCTTTGACATATTTAGGAGGAGGAAGATTAGAAATGACTTCAATTTTGGATCTATCAACCTCTATGCCATTTTGCGAGATGACATGTCCTAAGACAATACCTTCTCGTACCATAAAGTGGCACTTCTCCCAATTCAAAGTTAGGTTCTTATCCCTACAGCGGGTAAGAACTGCGTCAAGATGTCGTAAACACTCGTCGAAGGAGTCACCAAAAATGGAGAAATCATCCATAAAGATCTCCAAAAACTTTTCAACCATGTCTGAAAAGATCCCCATCATACACCGCTGAAATGTAGCGGGTGCATTGCATAACCCAAAGGGCATGCGACGATAAGCAAAAGTGCCAAAGGGACAAGTAAATGTGGTCTTGTCTTGATCCTCTTTGGCTATGGGGACTTGGTTATAGCCGGAATAGCTATCTAAAAAGCAGTAGAACTCGTGCCCCGCCAATCGTTCTAGCATTTGGTCAATGAAAGGTAAAGGAAAGTGGTCCTTCCTTGTCGCGGCATTGAGTTTTCTATAGTCGATGCAAACTCGCCACCCGGTTTGGGTGCGAGTAGGAATTAACTCATTTGCCTCATTGGTAATGACCGTGATGCCCGATTTCTTTGGCACAACATGAATGGGGCTAACCCATTGGCTATCCGAGATAGGGTAAATGATACCACTATCAAGACATTTAACAATCTCCTTCTTGACAGCCTCTTTCATAATGGGGTTGAGGCGTCTTTGTGGATCCCTTACCGGCTTGGCATCATCCATCAAGTGTATATGATGTTCGACTATGAGGGGACTAATCCCCTTGATGTCCTCCATAGACCAGCCAAAAGCTTGCCGATTATTTTGTAGGACCATTAAAAGGGCCTTCTCTTGCTCGAGAGCTAGAGAGGCCGATATGATAACGGGTAAGGTCTTATTATCACCTAGATAAGCATATTTAAGGTGCGACAGCAAAAGCTTTAGTTCGAGTTTAGGAGGTGAAACAATAGATGGTAACAATGGGGTAACTGTTTCAAACTCGAAGGATTCCATCAAAGGTTCAAATCGAGTGTACGCAACCGAGGCGGATGGTTCAACTGACTCATCCGAAAAAGCAAAAGACTCAAACTCGGGTGGAGAGTCTTCAAAATTGTCTACAAAGGTGAAACACTCATAATCGTTGTCCGCCGTGAAAGCTGTGTCGGTTTCTAGGAGGAACGCATTAGTGGCGTCAACATTGCTGTGATCAAACATAAAATTTTCGAATTCACAGTCCTCCTCCGCGATCTCATTGATCGAGCAAACATCAAGTACGCTAGAATTAGGCTCGCAAGGCTGACTTCCTAACTTGAAAATGTTGAGTTCAACTGTCATATTGCCAAAAGATAGATTCATTGAACCGTTATGACAATTGATCACCGCGTTAGAAGTCGCAAGGAATGGTCGACCAAGTATCACCAGAATTTGATTCCGGGGGTTAGCGACAGGTTGTGTATCCATAACAATAAAGTCAACGGGGAAAATGAAATCCCCTACTCTAATTAACACATCCTCCAACTCTCCCCTAGGATGGGTGATTGATCGGTCGGCCATTTGGAGAGTACAATGAGTGGGCTTAAGCTCTCCAAGGCCTAATTGCTCGTACACAGAATAAGGTAGCAAATTGACACTAGCACCAAGATCTAATAGTGCTCTATTGATGTTCTTGTCCTCAATTGTTATTGAAATAGTAAGACAACCGGGGTCCTTGTGCTTTTGGGGCAAAGATTGGACAAGAGCATCGCTAACAGCACTAGCCACGAAAACTTTCTTTGGTACTTGTGACTTCCTCTTTGTGGTGCATAAGTCCTTTAAGATTTTTGCATATGAAGGAACTTGTTGGATTGCATCCAAAAGAGGGATATTTATGCTAACCTGTTTGAACAACTCTACAATTTTCTCCATTTGTGGAGTTGGTTTATTGGATCTCAACCGGTTTGGAAAAGGAACATTTTGAAAAGTTGTTGAGTCCAATTTTTGTGGATCAGATTGTGGAGTTGGAACGGATCCCCGTGTAGATGTGTTCATGTTGTGAGAAGTGGGTCCGTTCGAGCTAGAAGAAGTAGAGCCGTGTGAAGGATGGAGAATAGGCTCTAACGAAGAAGAAGAAGAAGAAGGTGAAGAAGATGTAGAAGGACCACCGGCAGGGGTGTCATAGTTAATACCCACATTGTTTTGCAACACTTTTCCGGATCTCAACGTGGTGACAACATTTATGTTATGATTCTGCTGTTCATATGCAATATGTGCGTGACCGGGATTTGGCAGTGGTTGAGATGGAAGCTTTCCTTTTTCTCGCTCTTTCAACGCAGCATTGAGCTGTGCAATTTGTGCCTCAATAGATTTGATACTTTGATCGTGTGAGGCACTGTTTTGCACCAAAGATTGAATAGAAGTTTCTAATCTCACTGTGGATTATATAGATTGCTTTAAGAATGCATCTAGACTTCTTTCGAGAGAGCTAATCTTGTCATTCTGAGGTGGAACAAAATTGTTTGGCGGGTAAGAAGTGTTAGGCACAAAATTGTTCACTTGATTATGATAAGGTTGCTGTTGGAAAGGTTGTTGAAATTGAGTTTGTGGAGGTGCTTGTTGTTGTGGAGGAGGAGGCCTTTGAAAATTGTTGTTTCCTTGGAATTGCTGATTTTGGTTCCAAGCAAAATTTGGGTGACTCTTCCATCCCGGATTGTATGTCGAAGAGTATGGATCATTTCTTTGTCGTTGCTGAAAGGCAGCATTGACTTGATCATGTCCTTGAGTAGATGCAGTGTAAGGACACTCTTCGGTGAGATGTGATGGATCCGAACAACAAGCACAAACAGTTTGTGGAGGCACAACAGGGGCAAGAGAAGGCGATGTGATTTTGGTCTCAATCGCTTCTAGCTTTTTCCTAAGAGCGGCCATCTCGGCATTCATAGCTATCGACATATCTAAGTGATGTATGCCTGCCCTCGACTGACCACTAGAAGAAGATGATGTGGTTTTGGTACTCTCTCACTGAATTGTTTGTTCACTAAGATCCTCAAGAAACTGTCACGCTTCCTCACTAGATTTGGATAGAAAGTGACATTGACAAATGGTTTCTAGCAACTGCTTCGTTGCCGGGTTCAATCCCTCGTATAATGTTTGGCAAAGTTGCCAATTTTCAATCCCATGGTGAGTGCATTGAACGAGTAGGTCTTTGAATCTTTCAAAGCATTTCTAAAATGGTTCGGAAGGAAGCTGGGAAAATTGTATAATCTCTTTACGGATTCTAGCAGTTTTGTGGTGAGGATAGAACTTTTTAAGAAAGGCTTTCACAAACTCTTCCCAATTTTTAATTGAATGTGACGCGGTGCTGTATAGCCACTTCTCGGCTAAGTCACATAAGGTGAAAGGAATGACCCTTAGCCTTATAGCATCGTCGGATAATTGGGTTGTTTTCATCATAGCGCAAACGTTTTGGAATTTGTTGATAAAGATATATGCATCTTCGGATTCCAAACCATGAAACTTAGGCAGCATATTGATGAAGTGGGGTTTGATCTCAAAATTGTCCCCATTTGCCGGTGGGAGGGAAAGACAAGTAGGAAGGGCGGTGCGGATTGGGTAGAAGAGATCCTGGAGTGCGACTCGTGTGGGCGCTTCAACAGGTGGGTGATTCGGGTTATTCACACCTAACGGAGGTGAAATCATTCCCGTCGGTAAGGTGTTGTTAGGATTGTATCCCGACATACCTTCGGAAGAAGAATGTGAAGGTGAAAGTGAAGAAGTGGGAAGGATTTCGACTTCGGAGTCGAAAGGTTCGTTGGTCGGTACCAACGAAACACGGACTAATCGGGCGCTAGTGTCCCTAGTCCAACCGGACATACACTAAAAGGGGTAGTGTAGTCAAAAGATGAAAAACAGAATGTGGAGGTAAGAAAACGTCAATGAGAAGAAGTGGTGTAAGTGAGATGCAATATTTCTTTAGCGACAAGTTGCAAGTTTTGAAAAGATTTTTCCTTTTTTTCTTTTTATGTGAGCTTTTGCAAAAAGATTTTTGAAAAGAGACTCTTGACACAAATGCAAAAAACCACAAATGCACAATCAGGCCTAGATCTAGGGTCACCTAGGTCAGCTAGACAGCTCCTAACTGTTCCAAAGGTCTAGAGATAGGACCTCTTCACCGCCTCTTCACCGCCAATTGCAGCCAGGTAAGTGCCAGGTGAGTGGGAAGGAACCACAGTAGTGGGCCTAATTAATAACCACTTGCCGTAGACACACTTTCCTAGACACCGCAAAGTCAGGTTAGGATTAACGGTCGATGCCTATACTAGTCCTCTGTCCTATTGAGCGCGATGTCCTTATGGCTGAGTCTAGTATTTTTTATTTAAGAATGGTCAATGCAAATGCTTTAAGTGATTTCTGGGGTCCTGGGAAGGGTGATGAAATCCCCACCAAATCTGAATTGGTCAAAAGCCCCTTAAAGTCCTATTAGAATATGCAAAGCAGTAAATCACTTGCAATCGATTTGCTATTTAGCGCGGCGCAAAGAATCCTGCAGAAAATCAATTATTGGAAGGGGGAAGATTTTTTAGCGCAAAGAATCCTGCAGAAACTTTGGCAAAAAGATATATGGAGATTGGTAGAGGAGGGACAGAGAAACAAACAGGGATTTTTTCGCGCACTGTTGACCAGAGACGACCGCAGTTCCGCGGTTTGGAGCGTATCAAGGCCGCGGTTTTGCGGTTCAGGTAAGGGATCAAGGCTCCTAATTTTGTCTGCTGTTCTGTTGTTCCAATATCCTCCTGTTTTGATGTACCTTTTTCTTTTTCGCACTCTAGAATTTTCCAGATCCGTCGATCCTGCAAAGATTCAAACAATAAAAGATGATAGACTTTTTATATTTTTGAATTTTTTTCAAATTTTTATGGTTTTTTATATTTTATATTAACCCGAAATTACAAAAAGGAAATTTTACGCCATCCCCGGCAACGGCGCCATTTGATTTAGAGAGGTTTTATCGATCAAAAATATATTACCGCAATCAAGAACGGCGTCGCTTGGTAGCTAGCCGGTGAATACGGGTCGGTCCACAAGGATGTTGTAAATCTCCTAAATGTTCTTACGAGCTAATTCCAAATGGTGTTTGGTCTTTTAATTAAACCTAAAAACGAAGTTGTGTTATACTAGGATTAGGAAACTTGCTAGGATTAGGTTTAGCTAAAGTTTGGTAAACAAAGATCTACACCTCTTTCTAATGCCTTTAATTAGATATCATATTAGGGGTTATGGTAAATATTAATAAAGGGGATTAGGATGATTGGGAAGATGTTTCTTCCTCTAGATCTTTGTCCTTCCTTTCTTAATCTTTACCCTAACCTCCATGGAAAACCTTCAAATCCGGGCCTTTATACTACGGTATCACCGTTACCTCGAGGGTAGAGTGCCGTAGGGAGCGGAAGATGAAAGTATGCATGGAGTCCTAATGTTCATAATAGATTGGCAAAGAAAAGAGATGAGAGATCTTCATCTCTCAAACCCTTCCCTATTCCTAACCCTAACAAGCGAGGAAACTACTCTCTCATTGAGGGATCTACGAAAGACATAATTTTTATTTTGTTTTGATTTAAGAGAAGAAAGATCTACTACAAGTTAATAAAAATTCTAAACTATATTAAACTAGAGCAAGAAAGAAATTACCTAGGGCAGAAATTGAAACTTAAACTAGGGCAGAAAAATAAACCTACTTACGATTGATGCTCTCCAACTTCAAAGAAAACTGAAATTTTATTGATGAATAGAGGCATGAGACAATACAATGATTTGGGTTCTATTTATAGGAGATAGAAACCCTAGGTTTACAATTGATTCGCACGTTTGCATTTACAAAAATATCCCTAGGAGACTAATCAGCCCCGCATCCAGAATTTGGTAAATTTTTTTTTCCTCCGGGCTTAATATAGACGCGGAACCGCGGCCTGGGTAGGGTTTGGGCAGCGGTTCCGTGGCCCATTGGTCGACTTGGAGTGTGTGTTTTTCTGGGCTTTTTCTCTGCTGTTTGGGCTTCTTATTTATTTGGTTCTTTTATCAATTGGGCTTCTACGTTGGTTCCAGATCTCCAGTGAACAATTTGCAGTGGAATTTTAATCGTTCGCTTTGTAATCTTGGACCTTGCGTTGCCTTGTTAATTGTGAACTATTCTTCGTGTAGGCTTGACTAAGATCCTTCTATTTGTTGGTCAAAAGTCCCTCTTTTGTACTGTTTTCGCTCCAAGAACCTGTAACCTGTACTATGTAGCAGACATGGGTCAAAAGTATCTGTTTTATTGTAAAATGCATAAGAATGGGGAATGTAATAATGCAATATTAAGAAATGAACACCATCCGCATTCGCCACGGGGCCCCGTCATCACCCGTTAGGTTACTTAACTAACGACAGAGCGGGGGCTGGACTAGCGCGGATGAAAAACATAAGCGACGTCTACTAGATATCATATATAGATATATACATTCGTCAAACACAATGATAGTCATTCCAGATCAAAGATTAACACATTGGATATGCTAGGAATCCGCGTTTTGTTCGAGCCTGCAACGAAAGATGGATTACACGGTCGTAATGAATAGCCAAACCCCACCTTAGACCCATACGGGTGCGGCAAACTACCTGCCAAATACCCGAAGTGAAGCAACATCCCTCAACAAAGTGAGTAGGCCACTCGGCACTTCAAAGTACCCGGTAGTTTGTGCACCCCACCTTGGGTCTATCTTAGGAGCAAAAACAGTACAAGAAATAATATATAATGGTGGCTACAACCTCAACCCGGATGTGCGACCATAAAGCAATATTACATCAATTTACAAATTTACATCGAATGAAAATAGAAAACTCTCATCTCACATCCCCGGCTATTCATCACGACGATCCAACAAGTTTATATACACAAACCATAAACATCACAGATCACAGATATGTACAACCCCCACTAATCGACGTATATCGATTAGTAGACTTCAGTACATATATCATATCACAGATATAATCCGATTAGCTAAAGTTTATAGAATTTCGATCGATATTCAAATTTGAAACTACCCTAAATACAACACTGTACTCAAAGGAATCTGGGCAGAAACAAAGTATCTAAAAAATCACAAAACATCAAGCTGGACAATCTGCAGGAAAAACGAGTTGACTCCGAGTCGACTCGGCCGCGGATCCGCGGCGAAATGCATGGTTTCGCCGCGCTTCCACGGCAGTCTGACCGAGTCACGAGCTCGTTTTTCTTGGGTGTCCCTAAAAAAGCCTGCACGTATTTTTCAGGTCTCTGAAAATATTTTTAGACCTGTTTTGAAAATCGGCAGAAAACATAAAATTTTGATGTATTTTGCGATTTTTCCGGGATCGAAGTTCTAAAGACTTTGCTAACATGATAGTTGTTGTTTAGGTAGGCTCTGATACTACTGTAGGTCCATGATACCCACTCCGATACTTACGGGGAGGCAGAAAGAGTAAAAACGAATTTTTATCACAAGGTAACACAGACTATGCATTAGGATCTTTGCTAAACAATAATTAACAAACTAACTTAGAGTTTTAACTACTAGGTTAGATGATTATATCTTGGTCTTGAACTCCTTCTCCTTGTTGTGATCTCCTAGGAATGATGTAGATGGCTCCTCCTCACCGGCTTCTCTATATTGAAGAAGATCCACCCGAAGGCCTCTACCTTGAGCTCCTACCTCAACAATGAAGTAACTAGAGTGCTTGGCTTGCTAGACTAAGAACCCTAGAGTGAGTAGAGAAGTATTTTGGTGGTTTTGTCTCAAAATCTTTTGATTTTCAACTCATGAAAGATTAAAGCTTTGAGAGAGGAAGAGGAGAGAGCAAATCATGAGAGAGAAAGATTTGTTGGAGATAGTTCCCTCAAAGTCAATTATTGGATCGCAGGCACGTGATTGCAATGATTGCGGAGGACCTATACCAGTAGGACAGTCTTTCTCGAGATGATAGTATGCTATCTGGTTTGCCTTTATCAGTCGTGTACAGTTTCAGGTGACTGATCACTGTTACACTTTGATAGAGCCCTTAGGATCTTGCTTTACTACCAACAGTATGATGACGATCATATACGTAAGAGTTGGGTGGTTTATCAGCATATCCTTAATTGTGGTCCCTAGTCATGGGAGTTTCGAGACAGGGCATCGATACTCCGGAGTAGACTAGTGTATACAGTCGAGACCCCGATGAGGGGCGGCGGCCGGTCTCACAAGCCACTGGTGTCAGTTGGATCACCTAAGATGTATACATGTGCTCATTGGGTTATGAGTACACCGGACAGGACTCGCCGGGAACCTGCTAGTTGGTATTATATATATCGTCAGATAGCAGTTCCCTGGTGATATGTGTACAGGTTAGTTCATCGACCTAAGGTCGTCACTTGTCTCGTATGAGTTCCCACTGTGCTTTGATTTCTACCCTACCACGGCTCAAAGGAGTCATGCAAACAGGTAGTTTTTGGGTACAGTCCTGAGCCACATGGAGGCACGCGAGCGGATCGGCAGGGGATTCGTTTCTCCCGGTATTGGGGGAGAGATCGTGCTGTGTCTAGGAGAGCCATTACACAAAGCCCACGGCCGTGGCAGGAGATTTACTGGTAGGTACTCCAGTAGTATCTCAGGGTGTTATTGGGTTACACTCCGACACGACTTATACTGCTATTGGGGGTCTGACGTTACTAGCCCCCTAGGCAGATATGCGATACTCTTAGACGAACGGACTGGACTGTATATACATTGTCATTGTTAAGCTCAGTAGGGTTTCCGGATGAGTTCGCTCATCGGCCTCCCTTAAGGTCAGTCCATGG
Organism: Agapanthus africanus; assembly: GCA_030015575.1. NCBI lineage: Eukaryota > Viridiplantae > Streptophyta > Magnoliopsida > Asparagales > Amaryllidaceae > Agapanthus > Agapanthus africanus. The sequence continues at coordinate 456,634,036 of JASDDO010000012.1, read as the reverse complement.
GCAGCCGTTACGCATAGCTAGTGCCGCTGACGGTTTGTGGTTAAACCCACTGCCAGGGTACTGACGAGTCATTAGAGTCCCCCACAGACAGTTTCGCAAGTTCGGGCGAAACGTTGTAGAGGCCGTATGGTTTTATGGTAGGGTTCGGAAAATGCACGTGCGTTTACGCACGTGTCATTTTTCGGGCAGATAATACTGGTGGGCTTTGGTTTAAGCCGGATCCGAGTAATATATTGAGTAGATATAATATGTTTGTCTCAGTTGCATTTGTATTCGGTCGTAATACAAATGCAGGTATATTTATACAGTTACGGGGTTATCCTGAAATACGTTTCAGGATCACTTTTGGAAATTGCCAGTTTCCAGTTTTCTATCGCCCGTCTTTTAACATTCGGTTAAAGACGGATTTATCTTTTCTTGGATGAGGGTGAGTCATGCTTCTAGAAGGTTCTAGAAGTGGTGATTAGGCTAATGACTCACTTGTTCATTAATGGTGCTTTTATTGTGTTCATACTTTGTGTTCACACTTGATATTTCTTGTGTTCACACTAGATATTTCTCTTATGGTTACCTTCCCCTCTCCTACACTCACCCCCCACCTCTATATGATGGCCGGCCCCTCCCCTTTCTCTCATACACTTAATTTTTCATTTGGTGAAAAGATTATTATAGTTTTGGGGTGTATGGAAATTTCATTGCTCATTTCATTTCATCACCCGATTCAAATGGCAACTTCATTAACCGTTCGTCCATAGTTTTGGACGGAACGAGACAAAGTCTTCTACTCATTCTCTACATCAATCTTGGTCGTCTCTTTTGGCAAACTTGACGACCGAGTTGCCTCAAGTCAGAGGCGGGAGCCCGTTTAAAGAATCGTTGACGTGGTGCCACCTGGACTAGCAGATCGTAGATCGACGAGATCGGAGCAGCCGCAACGGAGCGTGGGATGATGGATAAAGAAAGAAGGACTCGGATCGTTTGGTATAACCTTTCTACTCTCTTTACAGTTTGTTAGTTTAGCAATAATGGCAGATCCGGGTTATAGTATACGATAGCGCCAGTTAAAAAGTTTTTGTTCCGCATTTGACGTCTGTAGACGGCCGGAGCGCTACCGTAGACTTACAGTGGTATTAGCGCCTCACCATTTTGCTTTACTAACTTGTGCTAACACGTTTAAAACATCGATCGAACCGAATATCGAAAACCGCAAAATTCAAGTTCGCTGTTGATTTTTAAAGGGTTCCAAAAATTATTTTACATATCACAGAAATATTTGCAGGGTTTTCTAAGCACTCCGTACTAATTTGGGCACGTGACTCAACAATACCGCCGCGGAATCACGGTCAACCCTTGGGTTTGACAGCGCATCCGCGGCCATTCTGTGAGATCATGGCTCCAAATTTGCACAGTATCTTCTTCTCTGGAAATTGGGGGTTTTGGTATATATCTTTTGGGCCCAGATTTTGTTACTGTACAACAGATGTTTGTGGGGCCCACTTCGTGATATTTAGTCGATCGAAATTTAAACATGTTAGTTTACAGTGCTTACATTATATCTCCGACCGGGAATGTCATTTGATCGGTAAACCGCGTCTGATTGCTATAGTTCTTTTAGACTGGTTTGCGAACGTGACATTCGCGTTGATGTTCTTTGTTGTACTGTGTTGTTGCGGATTTGTCATGGTGGATAGCAGTGTGCAATGGTAGTGCAGTTTGGATTTATTTGTACATTTGATATTGCGGGGCGAGCGTCCAACATGTGGACTGCCGTTACTGCCTGTTGTATAATATTCTTTTGGGGCACGACCGGGTCGAGGTCGTTGTATCTGTTGTACTATTTTCATTTCTGTACTAGCTTTTACCCCGCGACGGAGTGCACGGATAGCCGAGTTCTGGAGGGCAACGGGTCCGCATCTCATGGCTTTGAGAGGCAGAGGGGCCTCACTCTAAAATTGGCAGACTATTCGCCGCACTCGTAGGGGGTACAGGTTGACCCAAGGAGGGGTGCTCAAGCTATCGGATTCCGTGAAGTGCAGGGTGGTCCATTCACTTTGCAGTAGGGGGCTGCCTCGCTTCAGGTTTTGGCGGGTAACTTGCCGCACCCGTAGGGGTCTAGGTTTCATTGCACAGGCTATCCACACGACTAGGGGAACGTCGGGTTTCAGCAGCGGCTCTGTGAAACTCGGGGATCCCAGATTATCTGTATTGTTCTGTGATGCTTATTACTTTTCTGTAATGTTGCATATTATCACGCCTGGAGCGATTATTGTATATTGGTATATATACTATTAGATGTTGTATATGTTTTGCACCCGCGCTAGTTCAGTCCCCGCTCTGTCGTTACTTAAGTAACCTAACGGGTGATGACGGGATCCAGTGACGAATGCGGATGGCATATACGTACATTTTATTTTAGTTCTTTTCTGGTGTGATTGATTGATGGGACTGCGTTGATTTTGATCAATGCAAAGGAAAACAAACCTATTTGGAGTTGTTGGAACAAATTTAAAAAGTGTTATTACAAAGACGTTTCCTTTTGTTTTGCATAGCGATATTCAGTGGAATATCCTGCACCTCATTCGACGGAGTAAGGGCCGGTATCCCTTCACCGGGACTGACCTCTTGGGCAGAAGTTTGCGTCAGGGTAAAAACTTCACTATAGTCGATTACATGTTGCTTTGCATCGCGGTATTCAGTGGAATATCCTGCACCTCATTCCATGAGGAAAGAGCCGAGATCCCTTCACCGGGAGTGACCTCTTTAGCAAAGGTTTTCGCCACTATATTTTTATAAAAAGCTATCAGGTTCCTTCAACGAGATCAAGTTCATTACGTTAAAGGTTTTTCGCCAAAAACCAGCCGTAGCCCTCCGTCATTTCTTTTGGGTATTCAGTAGTATTCAAGCTATGCATTTTGACCTAACGCCAAGGCATAGTGTTTGGTAGCTGCTGGGTATTCATTTGTTGCATAAATAGATGAGTTGGTTTGGGACAGTCGTTCTGCCATTTTGACCTAACGCCAAGGGCATGTGCGGGTGGGTTCAAATTAACAAGATAGTGACGGGTAGAACTTGGCATGTGGTTTATGACATTTTGACCTAACGCCAAGGTCATAAGAGCATGGGGCAAAAATCATATCGAGAGTTTCTAAAGAAACTGAAACTTGCCAAGTATGCGCATACCTTCTGGAGTGTGAGTAACGTGAGTGCATTCCGTCATGTTATCATGCGATGAAAGTTGGATCCCGATTCCCACTGATGAGTTGGTTTACTCTTCGGGTGATCCCGATTGATTCTTCTTTCAGGTTTGGAGGAGAATTTGACAGTACAGTGAGAGGTTTCCTGATTAGATAAAGTAATAACCATTCTGATCTAGGTTAGAGTGCACGCAGAGTGTTTCTTTTTTCTCTCTTTCTGGCAGCGACCATTGACCGACCCTAGACTATGACTCAGTGACCAAGTTAACCGAACCTTCTTAAAATACTAGCTTTTGGATTGTCTGAGTTGCATAAGTCATTGTCACTCCTTCTTTTACCCTTTGAATTTCTCAGAACACCCGTATTACTACGGACATCCACTTCCATTGGATAGATCCATCGTATGGTTATATACGATCTCGAAGGGACTTCTTCGAGGATGGATCAAGGTTCAGGAGAAATAGAATTGGTTTATTCAGTTGTCTTTTATTAACACCTTCTCTCAGGTTGCGAGGGCTCCTTAGTATAGGAGAGTACACCTATTACGCTTATTGGATAGTCTTATTCTAAACCATAGGCAGGTGCCGAAAGGTAGGGAATGAAGAAAACCAATTAGCCTAAGTAGGGTGTGCAGAAGGTAATATGTAAACACAAAATAAAGGGATTAGAAAGAGGGCAAAGTAAATTGCGACTGTTATCATTCACGACCAAACCGCGTACTTCATCGCCACTCCTATTTCACCTTTAAAAAGAATAAGGTATTATTCAGTTGTTCTTTATCATCACCTTCTCTCAAATTGCGAGTACTCCTTGGTTTAGGAGGGTACACCTATTATGCTTACTGGATAGTCTTCTTCCAAACCATAGGCTGGTGCCGAACGGTAGGGAAGGAAGAAAACCATTTAGCCTAACGATTGTGTACAGAAGGTAATGACTAAAGACAAATAAAGGGATTTGGAGAGATGGCAATAAAATATACGGTTGAAGTCATGAATTGGATTATGGAAGAGGCGTTACTATGAATACCAGGATACCTCTACGAAACATTTATGTTTCAGTGCATTGTTAAAAGAAAACTGTTTTCCCGATTGGATACTTACTCCAGGGTATGTATTTACCAGGTTTCATTCTCATATCTGTATGGTTTTACAGATGATGAGTGTGAGTAAGTTATTGGGAATTAGGTAATTATCCTCATTATATCGGAATTCGTTGTAATTGGTGATATTTGAGGAAATCGCCTGGGTACAGCTTTCAACCTACGACGCACAGGTTTTGAGTTGTTCAACTCAGCGGACTTATACAGAGTATTGTATGTTGTCCAAGTGTCCATCAGGACAAAGGGGAAGGTCCTCGTACTATGTTCTGTTTACTTATGACTTCTCTAGTTTTTAGACAAGTGTTTCGTAGAAATACAAGGTCTAAGTTTTGAGAAGTTGTGGGTATAAGAATAAAGTAGAGAACCAGATATCACAAGTATCGGGATTCTTCAAAAAGATCGAAGATGTAGATTCTTGTGATTGGTATTCAGTTGATAGTAATGGTTTTGTGAAACTTGTTTCTCTATCAGGTTACTCATAATTGGATGGATTCCTAAGTTGAGTAATGCTGATTAGGCTCTTTCCATTAAGATGATATGCACTGGAGACAGCTGCATGATTTGAATCTGGTTCCAATTAAATAAGTGCCAAAGTTTCTATATTGGATATAGAATGGTTCATATCTTAACGATGTTAAGGTACGGGGAGTTGTCCGGCTTATGCTTAAAACCAGACTCTGGATAACTCAGGGCACATTTCTGTAATGGCTGCTTGTGGGTTGACCCTGGTTATGACGATGGTTGATATTCTACCATTTGGAAGATCAATAGTGATATTGTTCTTGACTCGCCACAGTTTTAGTAAAATGGATTTTTTTTTTCAGAAAACAGTAGTGGGAGTATGGTAGAACTGGAAGTGATTCCAGAATCGCAAACGATTACGGAAAATTTAATAGGACCTATATATTCAATCAGGTTTGACATTCCATTAGTCACTCCGCGGATATGGTAGATAACCTCAGACACCCGAGAGGTACTCCGGTAGCCTCAAGGACGATGACAGGAAGGTTCTTATCTACCCAGACTTGACACTACTGTTGTTCTAGACTATAAGACCCGGCAGGAGGATAAGTATAGCGTCGTTCTAAACTAGCTTTAGAAGTGCACGTCTATATTATTCTGCCAGAGGGTTGTTGTGGTCAGTGGGAGCAGCGGAAGCATAGTGGGCAAGTAGCTTATGTCTATTTATAGACTAGAGCAGTTATAGCGGAGATAGATCATCTAGTTTTGATGTGACAGTCATGGGTTTGACTTCATCAGAATAGGGGATAGATCTGTTAAGAAGGTAGTAGGGTATGATGTCCTGGTATTTGGATGACATACACAGAGTAGGAAGTAAAATTCCTATACTACGATCGGTTGTACTGTGGTCGTCACACAGTTGTTTCTCCAGACAGGATATGGATATAATATCAGACATTCTGGTTTCTAGATCTATGGTTTTAGATATGGATTTGGGTAGTTTCCCAATGTGGGTACTTTGACAGTATTCTAATGGTTTTTAGAATAGATGACTCCTGGCATGGTGGTGTACCTGCAGGTGATGGAGTCACCCTCTCTAAAGGTGTCTTACAGACTAAAGGGGAGAGGGATGTGCATGATTGGCAGATCACTTGCTTAGGCAATTGAGTCAATCGTGAGATGTCAAGTACCACACCAGATGTTGTTTTTGCACCAGATGCAATAAGTTTGTATTAATCCAATCCTGGATAAACATAAGGAACCAGCTTTAGAACATAAGTGCATGTTTTACGGATTTGATGACGGCAGCCTCCTTCGGGAGACGATTATCATTCCAGGCTTCAAAGGTGACGTGGATGACAGAGAGATTGTCAGAGTTATAGTTTTCCTTCTTACGAGGGACGGTATTATGGACAGGTAGTCCAAGAGGATACTGTGGGAGGCATGGTGCAGGATGCTGATTAGGTTCAGTGATCGATACAGTCTAAGAAGTTTGGATTTGGAGTTCATTTATGAACTAGGTCCTATCAGATATCCAGACATATTCTAAGACAGGTATTACTCAATTCGGGAGATGGCTTTCTCCGCGAGCTTGAGATTAAGAGAGACATAGAAAGAAACATCTAGGCGGATCCACTCACTGAGGCAATTTCTCGAACACAATAGTTTTACAAACGGGCTTTGTGAAACTGATTAGTAGAGGAGTTGGATGTTCGGTTTCACACGGGCTGTGAGCAGTCGACATCGCAATAATTAGCCTTAAGTGCAAGTGGGAGATTGTTGGAGATAGTGCCATAAAAGTCAATTATTTGATCGCAGGCACGTGATTGCAATGATTGCGGAGGACCTATACCAGTAGGACAGTCTTACTCGAGATGATAGTATGCTATCTGGTTTGCCTTTATCAGTCGTGTACAGTTTTAGGTGACTGATCACTGTTACACTTTGATAGAGCCCTTAGGATCTTGCTTTACTACCAACAGTATGATGGCGATCATATACGTGAGAGTTGGGTGGTTTATCAGCATATCCTTAATTGTGGTCCCTAGTCGTGGGAGTTTCGAGACAGGGCATCGATACTCCGGAGTAGACTAGTGTATACAGTCGAGACCCCGACAAGGGGTGGTGGCCGGTCTCACAAGCCACTGGTGTCAGTTGGATCACCTAAGATGTATACAGGTGCTCATTGGGTTATGAGTACACCGGACAGGACTCGCCGGGAACCTGCTAGTTGGTATTATACATATCGTCAGATAGCAGTTCCCTGGTGACATGTGTACAGGTTAGTTCATCGACCTGAGGTCGTCACTTGTCTCGTGTGAGTTCCCACTGTGCTTTGATTTCTACCCTACCACGGCTCAAAGGAGTCGTGCAAACAGGTAGTTTTTGGGTACAGTCCCGAGCCACATGGAGGCACGTGAGCGAATCGGCAGGGGATTCGTCTCTCCCGGTATTGGGGGCGAGATCGTGCTGTGTCTAGGAAAGCCATTACACAAAGCCCACGGCCGTGGCAGGAGATTTAATGGTAGGTACTCCAGTAGTATCTCAGGGTGTTATTGGGCTACACTCCGACACGACTTATACTGCTATTGGGGGTCTGACGTTACTAGCCCCCTAGGAAGATATGCGATACTCATAGACGAACGGACCGGACTGTATATACATTGCCACTATTAGGCTCAGTAGGGTTTCCGGATGAGTTCGCTCATCGGCCTCCATTAAGGTCAGTCCATGAGCAGCCGTTACGCATAGCTAGTGCCGCTGACGGTTTGTGGTTAAACCCACTGCCAGGGTACTGACGAGTCATTAGAGTCCCCCACAGACAGTTTCCCAAGTTCGGGCGAAACGTTGTAGAGGCCGTATGGTTTTATGGCAGGGTTCGGAAAATGCACGTGCGTTTACGCACGTGTCATTTTTCGGGCAGATAGTACTGGTGGGCTCTGGTTTAAGCCGGATCCGAGTATTATATTGAGTAGATATAATATCATTTTCTCAGTTGGATTTGTATCGGTCGTAATACAAATGCGGGTATATTTATACAGTTACGGGGTTATCCTGAAATTCGTTTCAGGATCACTTTTGGAAGTTGCCAATTTTCAGTTTTCTATCGCCCGTCTTTTAACATTCGGTTAAAGACGGATTTATCTTTTCTTGGATGAGGGTGAGTCATGCTTCTAGGAGGTTCTAGAAGTGGTGATTAGGCTAATGACTCACTTGTTCATTAATGGTGATTTTATTGTGTTCATACTTTGTGTTCACACTTGATATTTCTTGTGTTCACACTAGATATTTCTTGTGTTCACACTAGATATTTCTCTTATGGTTACCTTCCACTCTCCTACACTCACCCCCACCTCTATATGATGGCCGGCCCCTCCCCTCTCTCTCATACACTTGATTTTTCATTTGGTGAAAAGATTATGATAGTTTTGGGGTGTATGGAAATTTCATTGCTCATTTCATTCCATCACCCGATTCAAATGGCAACTTCATTAACCGTTCGTCCATAGCTTTGGACGGAACGAGACAAAGTCTTCTACTCATTCTCTACATCAATCTTGGTCGTCTCTTTTGGCAAACTTGACGACCGAGTTGCCTCGAGTCAGAGGCGAGAGCCCGTTTAAAGAATCGTTGACGTGGTGCCACCTGGACGAGCAGATCGGAGATCGACGAGATCGGAGCAGCCGCAACGGAGCGTGGGATGATGGTTAAAGAACGAAGGACTCGGATCGTTCGGTATAACCTTTCTACTCTCTTTACAGTTAGTTAGTTTAGCAATAATGGCAGATCCGGGTTATAGTATACGATAGCGCCAGTTAAAAAGTTTTTGTTCCGCATTTGGCGTCTGTAGACGGCCGGGGCGCTACCGTAGACTTACAAGATTATATGAGAATGAGAGGATAAAGCTCTCATATGAGTAATATGATAATAATAATATTAATTAAGATAATTGTGTTGGTGTATTGATTTGACCTTTATCTTGTCACAATTAATACTAAGCATGCTCAAAGAAAATATCTCATGCTTAACAAATTATCTAAGTCAATATGGGTCAACAAGTCAAATGGTCAAACCAACTAGCCATGATACAATTATCTCTAATTAAAACTATTAATCAATTTCCTCCTTCTCATTATGGTTTTGATCAAGTCAATGGTCAAAACCCTAATGAGGTATCTCCTCCTCTGCCTCTGTCATCTGTATGTAAATACCCGTATCCGTGTTCCGAGAGACACGAATACAATGAGACTAAACCAATCCAAAATCCAATACTAGGATCCGGCTTAAACCAATGCCCACTAGTATCTACTGCCTGAACACCGAACGCGCACAAGTGCGCGTATGTGAACGAACCTTGTTGTAAAAACCATACGACATCTACTCATATCGCCCAAAGGAGAAAACCCCTCTGTGTGGGACTCTAAAGACTCGACACTATACTGGCAGTGGGTTTAACCACAGGACGCAAGCAATACTAGTTGTACGTAACGGTCCCCAGGTAGATGTCGATAAGAAGGTCGATGAGGAAAACCCATCTGAACTCCAACTGTGCCTGAATGTGACAATTTCCGTATAGTCCGGTCTGTTCGTCTGAGAGTATCGCATATCGAGCCTAGGGGCCGGTAAACGTCAGTCCCCTAATAGCGGTATAAGTCGTGTCGGAGTGTAGTCCAAAACACCTTAGAAACTACTGGAGTACCCACCAGTAAATCTTGCTTGCCCTGGCCAGAGACTTTGTGTAATGGCTCTCCAAACACAGCGCGATATCAACCCCCAATACCGGGAGAAACGAATCCTATCCAACCGCCGCTACCTCCAAGTGCTTCGGGACTGCACCCAACTACTACCTGTTTGCATGACTCAATAGAGCCGTGGTAGTGTAGTAATCTAAGAACAGTGGGAACACACTCGAGGCAAAGCAGCAGTGTCAAGTCAACAGACTAAGCTGTACTCATGTCACCTGGGAACTGATAACCGACGATGGATATAGTAGCAACCAACAGTTCCCAGCGAGTCCTATCCAGTGTACTCATAACCTAACTAGCACCTGCATACTATCTCCTGTACGACGTACTGATGGCTGTGGGACAGACTATCTCCCCTCCTGGAATGAGAAGCGTATACACTAGTCTACTATGGAGTATCGATGCCCTGTCTCGATAATCTCATGACTAGGGACCTGTATAAGGATGTGCTTGTAGACTACCCAGCCCCCACTAGTGTGACTGCCATCACAACGCTGGTAGTCAAGAAAAGATCCTAAGGGCTCTATCAATATGTATTAGCGATATGTCAAAAGAAACACATACACATATTTAGATAGATACAAACCAAGTAGCATACTACTATATCGAGCAAGACTGTCATAAATCCGTGTATATATCACAAGCTTCCAAAATGTAATATACAAACTAGTACTATACAATAATAGCCTCTAGGGCATATCACACTAACAATCTCCTACTTGCACTAAGGCCATGTGCTGGCATATCGCAGACCTATCATCTCGAATAGCTTTTCGAACTACGTCTGAGGAATGGTCTTTATGAATGGATCGGCAGTTTTATCCTCTGTAGCAACTCTCCGAACCTCGATCTCCCGGCGATCCATGATCTCCTTGATCAGGTGATACCTCCTCAAGATGTGTCTGGACTTCTGATGGGACCTGGGTTACTTTGCTAAAGCTATAGCCCCGTTGTTGTCACAATACAGTGGTATTGGATCAACAATGGACGGAACCAGCTGAAGTTCTGTTAAGAACTTCCTCATCCAGACTACTTCTTTTGCGGCATCAGAAGCTGCGATATACTCCGCTTCCATCGCCGAGTCAGCAATGGTTTTCTATGTGGAACTCTTCCAACAGAGCGCCCTCCATTGAGGGTAAAGACATAACCCGATATGGATTTGGATTCATCCTTGTCACTCTGGAAGCTGGAGTCAGCAAAGGCCTCGATCTGGAGGTCTTTTCCGCCGTAAACCAAAAACATATCCTTAGTCCTTCTTAGGTACTTTAGAATGTTCTTTACCGCTATCCAGTACTTCTCCCCAGGGTTTGATTGATACCGGCTTGCTACACTCGGTGCATAAGCTACATCTGGTCTGGTACACAACATCGCATACATTATAGAGCCTACTTCAGAAGCGTAAGGTATAATAAACATGCGATCCCTTTCCAAATCAGTCTTGGGAGACAACTCTTTGGAGAGAGTGATTCCGTGACAAGCCGGTAAATTACCGTGCTTTGAATCTTCCATACTGAATTTTTTCAGGAAGGTGTCGATATACCTGGACTATGAAAGTCCCAATATCCTCTTAGATCTATCACGATAGATCTGGATCCCCAGAATGTAAGAGGCATCACCCAGGTCTTTCATGGAGAACCTGTATGACAAGAATCCTTTGACTGACTGTAGCATAGGAATGTCATTTCCTATCAAGAGAATGTCATCCACGTACAAGACGAGGAATACGACAGTTCGTGCTACAATCTTACGATAAATGCATGGTTCATCTGGATTTTTGATAAAGTCAAATCTTTGACCGTCTCATCAAAATAGATGTTCCAACTCCGCGATGCCTGCTTCAGTCCATAAATGGACTTAAGCAACTTGCACACTTTCCCGCTGCTCCCACTCTGAATGAAACTCTCTGGCTAGTCCATATAGACACAAACTTCTAAGTTTCCATTTAGAAAAGCGTTTTTTACGTCCATCTGCCAAATCTCATAATCCTAGAAGGCAGCAATGGCAAGAAGGATCCGAATGGATTTGAGCATAGCTACTGGTGAAAAGGTTTCGTCATAGTCCAAATCAGGTCTTTGACGAAAACCCTTTGCAACAAGTCTAGCCTTATAAGTTTCAACCTGTCCATCTACACCAATCTTCTTTCTGAAGATCCATTTGCAGCCTACGGGTTTTAGCCCTTCAGGAGCAATGTCTAAAGTCCATACTCTGTTGGTGTACATGGACTCCATCTCGGTCCGCATTGCATCCAGCCATTTTATCGAGTTAGTGTTCTGAATGGCCTGTTGGAAGTTAGTCGGCTCATCATTATTAATGATGCAATCTTCTCTATCCCCGTCTATGAGAAAACCATAGTATCTCTCAGGTGGATGAGAAAACTACTACTCCTGCGGAGCGGTGCAGGAATGTCCTGTTCTTTTGAAACTTCTTGTTCCACCAAGCTTTCAGTAATAGCTTGTGGTTCTGGAATTTCTTCCAGTTCTATTGCGCTCCTACTTGTTTCTTTTTCTAAAAACTGATGTTCCAGAAAGTGGGCATGACGAGAAACAAAAACCTTCTGTTCCTCTGCGTAATAGAAAAGATACCCCCTGGAGTTCTCTGGGTATCCCACAAACTTACACAGTACTGAGCGTGCCTCGAGTTTGTCCACATGATGCTTTTTGACAAAAGCTGGACATCCCCATATCATCAGATATTGAAGATATGGTTTCTTCCCACTCCACATCTGATATGGTGTGGTAGGCACTGTCTTGGTAGGAACCTTGTTCAAAAGATATGCAGCTGATTCTAGTGCATAACCCCTGAATGATCGCGGTAACTTAACGTTACTCATCATGGAATGTACTATATTCAATAGGGTTCGGTTCCGTCTCTCCGATAAACCGTTGTACTGAGGTGTGTATGGAGGAGTAAGCTGAGAGAGAATTCCATTCTCTTTTAGGTAATCCATGAACTCGTCACTTAAATATTCACCACCTCGATCAGATCTCAGTTTCTTGATACTTTTGCCGGTTTGTTTTTCTACTTCATTCTTATATTCCCGGAATTTCTCAAAGGCCTCTGATTTATGCTTCATCAAGAAGACATGTCCATACCTAGAGAAATCATCCGTAAAAGTAATAAAATAGGAAAAACCACTTCTTGCATGTGTAGACATTGGACCACACACGTCGCTGTGTATGAGTCCCAAGAGCTCGCTCGCTCTTACTCTGTGTCCAGTGAACGGAGTCTTTGTCATCTTTCCTTTCAGACATGATCGACAAGTTGCATAAGAATGATATTCGAACGGATCCAAATATCCTTCTTTATGTAACTTAGTTAACCTTGTCTTATTGATGTGACCCAGTCTACAATACCATAAGAAAGCATGATTTATTTCTGGAGACTTTCTTTTATGTGTATTCTGGATATTGAAAATCTGCGGTTGGTTTAATATGTATATATCGTTGCTTAATGTACCTGACCCAATCAAAACATGATTAAGGTGAATGTTTACAACATTACTTACAAATGCAAAATCATAACCATCTTTAGAAATTAAAGATACAGATATGATATTACAAGTCGAACTAGGTACAAAATAACAGTTGCGCAAAACCAAAACATGTCTATCTGTCAATCCTAAGTGATAGTCCTCCACGGACTCAGCATCCATGCTTGCTCCGTTTGCAACTCTGAGGGTCATATCACCCGCCTTCAAAACCCTATGTCTTCTCAGTGCCTGCAATGAATTACAGATATGAGATCTTGATCCGGTATCCAATACTCAGGAAGTAGAGTTGATTGACAGACAGTTTTCGATAACATACACACCTGAAGCCGAAACCACAACTTGCTTCGGGTCCTGGTTCTTAGCCTTCCAAGCCTTGCAATCTTTTTTCCAGTGTCCTTTCTTGTGATAATAAAAGCATTCTTCCTTCCCCACAATCTGTCCCGTTACCTTTGCTTTTCCCTTGGATTCCACCTTACTAACACCGCCCCTTGGTTTGGTGGGGCCCTTCTTCTTCTTTCCTTTGGCTTTCGCCTTGGACCTAGAAGAGGAAGCTTCTCCAACAAACAAATCGGGTGTTTCCCTGACTTTCTGCAGGGTGCCCTCTGCACTCCTCAACATATTGAGGAATCCGGAAGTTCAACTTCTTTACCTTGAATGTTAAAGGTCAAGATAAACTGGGCGTAGGTCGAAGGAAGGGACTGGAGAATCAAGTCGATATACATCTCGTTCTCTAACGTGGTCCCGAGGTCCGCGAGCTCCTCGATGTAGCCAATCATCTTAAGGACGTGTTTCCCTGCAGATGATCCGACGGCCAACCTTGCTGAAAATAGCTTCTTCGAGGTCTCGTATCTTGCGATACGGGATTGCTTTCCATATAGTTCCTTAGTATGGAGAAATATGGATTCAAGATCCATATTCTTGTGCCTCCTCGGATGTTCATTGTCCATAGAGGCAAGCACGGGGCACTTGGCCTTCGTGCAGTCAATCTCGCAGGTATTACGGATTTTCTTATCCGCGATGCTGGATTCTGGACCTGGGACGGCGGAGGCCTTAGTGGTAAGGAGACACCCCAACTTGTTATAAGTGATTGCCATCTTGACATTCCTGAACCAATCTCTATAGTTTGGCCCTGTCAATATATTTTTATCTAATAGTAACTTAAGGCCCGTCATGATGTTGGTTGATGCAATTAGGAGAGAGAGAAGAAACACTTTAGCATGATACTCTTGCAAGTTTAGAGTGGTTTTTAGTTTATCTAAACAGGATGGCTCCCACTGTTTCTTGAATCCTTCCTCAAACCATAAAAGAAGAATTAGTCAGGATTAATCTCACCGTACAATACTTGCTTCACCGTTCAGCCAGGCCAGTGCCGGTACTTCGAGGGAGGTTTTACGACGCTTTCACGAAGTTCCTTAATTAAATAATCTCTTTTCCCTGTGGGCATAGCCCCGCTAACACCTTTCTAGACACCTACTTGGTTTATAGCATTGATCGTTAAGTGAGAAAACTTCCCGAGGAGTAGCATATACTCACAGTAGGATCAGAATCCAAATATCATTGTGTGATAAAGTTGAAGGAATCCTACCAAAATTATCACACTCCAAATGGTATGTAACACCAGCAAGTTTTAGTTTCTTTAGAAACTCCCGATGTGGATTTTTGCCCCATTCTCTTATGACCTTGACGAAGGCCAACATATCATAAGTCACATGTCAAGTTCTACCCGTCATTATCCAGGTTAATTTGAACCCACCCGTACATACCCTTGACGAAGGCCAAAATGGCAGTACGACTGTTCCAAACCAACGCATCTATCTATGCAACAGGTTAATATTCAGCAGCTACCAATCACTATGCCTTGGCGAAGGTCAAAATACATAGCTTGAATACTACTGAATATTTAACTGAAATTACGGAGGGATACGAATGGTTTTGGCGAAACCGTGAACGTTGTGAACTTGATATAATCGAAGGAACCTGATAGCTTTTAAAAGGAGTGGTTTAAGCTCCGCATTTAAAAGTTTTGCTGTTTTGGAAAAATCGAGTGGTTTTGAAATTGTTCCAACGATTCAACTTTGGTTTGTTTTCTTTGCATTTATATAATTCAGTCCCATCAATTAATCCTACCATTGTAGAAAACAACGAAAATATAACGTACGCTTATGCCATCCGCATTCGCCATGGGGTCCCGTCATCACCCGTTAGGTTACTTAACTAACGACAGAGTGGGGGCTGGACTAGCGCGGATGCAAAACATAAGCAACGTCTACTAGATATCATATATAGATATATATATTCATTAGACGAAATGATAGTCATTCCAGATCACAAATGAACACATTGGATATGCTAGGAATCCGCGTTTCGTTCGAGCCTGCAACGAAAGACGGATTACACGGCCGCGATGAATAGCCAAACCCCATCCTAGACCCTTACGGGTGCGACAAACTACCCGCCAAATACTCGAAGTGAAGCAACCTCTCTCAACAAAGTGAGTAGGCCACTCGGCACTTCAAAGTACCCGGTAGTTTGTGCACCCCACCTTAGGTCTATCCTAGGAGCAAAAATAGAAAAAGAAATAATATACAATAGAGGCTACAACCTCAACCCGGATGTGCGACCATAAAACAATATTACATCAATTTACATCGAATGAAAAAAGAAAACTCTCATCTCAATCCCCGGCTATTCATCACGATAATCCAACAAGTTCATATACACAAACCATCAACATCACAGATCACAGATATGTACAACCCCCACTAATCGACGTATAGCGATCAGTAGACGTTCAATACATATATCATATCACAAATATAATCCGATTAGCTAAAGTTTATAGAATTTCGATCGATATTCAAATTTGAAACTACCCCAAATACAACACTGTACTCAAAGGAATCTGGGCAGAAACAAAGTATCTAAAAAATCACAAAACATCAAGTTGGACAATCTGCAGGAAAAACGAGTTGACTCCGAGTCGACTCGGCCGCGGATCCGCGGCGAAATGCATGTTTTCGCCATGCTTCCGCGGCAGTCTGACTGAGTCACGGGCTCGTTTTTCTTGGGTGTCCCTAAAAAAGCCTGCACGTATTTTCAGGTCTCTGAAAATATTTTTAGACCTGTTTTGAAAATCGGCAGAAAATATAAATTTTTGATGTATTTTGCGATTTTTCCGGGATCGAAGTTCTAAAGACTTTGTTAACATGTTAGTTGTTGTTTAGCTAGGCTCTGATACCACTGTAAGTCCATGATACCCACCCCGGTACTTATGGGGAGGCGGAAAGAGTAAAAACGAATTTTTATCATAAGGTAACACAGACTATGCATTAGGATCTTTGCTAAACAATAACTAACAAACTAACTTAGAGTTTTAACTACTAGGTTAGATGATTATACCTTGATCTTGAACTCCTTCTTCTCCTTGTTGTGAGCTCCTAGGAATGATGTAGATGGCTCCTCCTCACCGGCTTCTTTATATTGAAGAAGATCCACCCGAAGGCCTCTACCTTGAGCTCCTACCTCAACAATGAAGTAACTAGAGTGCTTGGCTTGCTAGACTAAGAACCCTAAAGTGAGTAGAGAAGTATTTTGGTGGTTTTGTCTCAAAAGCTTTTGATTTTCAACTCATGAAAGATTAAAGCTTTGAGAGAGGAAGAGGAGAGAGCAAACCATGAGAGAGAAAGATTATATGAGAATGAGAGGATAAAGCTCTCATATGAGGAAATATGATAATAATAATATTAATTAAGATAATTGTGATGGTGTATTGATTTTACCTTTATCATGTCACAATTAATGCTAAGCATGCTCAAAGAAAATATCTCATGCTTAACAAAATATCTAAGTCAATATGGGTCAACAAGTCAAATGGTCAAACCAACATTAGCCATGATGCAATTATCTTTAATTAAAGCTATTAATCAATTTCCTCCTTCTCATTATGGTTTTGATCAAGTCAATGGTCAAAACCCTAATGAGGTATCTCCTTCTCTGCCTCTGTCATCTGTATGTAAATACCTGTATCCGTGTTCCGAGAAAAACAAATACAATGAGACTAAACCAATCCAAAATCCAATACTAGGATCCAGCTTAAACCAAAACCCACTAGTATCTACTGCCCGATCACCGAACACGCACAAGTGCGCGTATGTGAACGAACCCTGTCGTAAAAACCATACGACATCTACTCCTGTCGCCCAAAGGTGAACATCCCTCTTTGTGGGACTCTAAAGACTCGACACTACACTGGCAGTGGGTTTAACCACAGCCCGCAAGCGGTACTAGCTGTACGTAACGGTCCCTAGGTAGATGTCGATAAGAAGGCCGATGAGGAAAATCCATCCGAACTCCTACTTGGCCTGAATGTGACAATCTCTGTACAGTCCGGTCTGTTCGTCTGAGAGTATCGCATATCGGGCCTAAGGGTGCGGTAAACGTCAGTCCCCTAATAGCGGTATAAGTCGTGTCGGAGTGTAGTCCAAAACACCTGAGAAACTACTGGAGTACCTACCAGAAAATCTTGCTTGCCCTGGATAGGGACTTTGTGTAATGGCTCTCCAAACACAGCGCGATATCAACCCCCAATACCGGGAGAGACAAATCCTATCCAACCGCCGCTGCCTCCAAGTGCTTCGGGACTGCACCCAACTACTACCTGTTTGCACGACTCAATAGAGCCGTGGTAGGGTAGTAATCTAAGAACAGTGGGAACACACTCGAGGCGAAGCAGCTGTGTCAAGTCAACGGACTGAGCTGTACTCATGTCACCTGGGAACTGATAACTGACGATAGGTATAGTACCAACCAACAGTTCTCAGCGAGTCCTGTCCAGCGTACTCGTAACCTAACGAGCACCTGCATACTATCTCCAGTAAGACGTAATGATGGCTGTGGGACATACCATCTCCCCTCCTGGGATGAGAAGTGTATACACTAGTCTACTCTGGAGTATCGATGCCCTATCTCGATAATCCCACGACTAGGGAACTGTATAAGGATGTGCTTGTAGACTACCCAGCCCCCACTAGTGTGACTGCCATCACAATGCTGGTAGTCAAGCAAAGATCCTAAGGGCTCTATCAATATGTATTAGCGATATGTCAAAAGAAACACATACACATATTTAGATAGATACAAACCAAGTAGTATACTACTATATCTAGCAAGACTGTCATAAATCCGTGTATATATCCCAAGCTTCCAAAATGTAATATACAAACTAGTACTATACAATAATGGCCTCTAGGGCATATCACACTAACAATCTCCTACTTGCACTAAGGTCATGTGCTGGCATATCGCAGACCTATCATCTCGAATAGCCTTTTGAACTACGTCTGAGAAATAGCCTTTGTGAATGGATCTGCAGTGTTATCCTCTGTTGCTACCCTCCGAACCTCGATCTCCCGGCGATCCACGATCTCCCTGATTAGGTGATACCGCCTCAAGATGTGTCTGGACTTCTGATGGGACCTGGGTTCCTTCGCTAAAGCTATAGCCCCGTTGTTGTCACAATACAGTGGTATTGGATCAACAATGGACGGAACCACCTGAAGTTTTGTTTCTTTTGCGGCATCAGAAGCTGCGATATACTCCGCCTCCATCGTTGAGTCAGCAACGGTTTCCTATTTGGAACTCTTCCAATAGACCGCCCCTCCATTGAGGGTAAAGACATAACCCGACATGGATTTGGAGTCATCCTTGTCACTCTGGAAGCTGGAGTCAGCAAAGGCCTCGATCTGGAGGTCTGTTCCGCCATAAACCAAAAACATATCCTTAGTCTTTCTCAGGTACTTTAGAATGTTTTTTACCACTATCCAGTGCTTCTCCCCACGGTTTGACTGATACCGTCTTGCTACACTCGGTGCATAAACTACATCTGGTCTGGTACACAACATCGCATATATTATAGAGCCTACCGCAGAAGCGTAGGGTATAATAGACATGCGATCCTTTTCCAAATCAGTCATGGGAGACAAGTCTTCCATGACAAGCCGGTAAATTACCGCGCTTTGAATCTTCCATACTGAATCTTTTCAGTATGGTGCGGATGTACCCGGACTGCGAAAGTCCCAATATCCTCTTAGATCTATTACGATAGATCTGGATCCCCAGAATGTAAGAGGCATCACCTAGGTCTTTCATGGAGAACCTGTGTGACAAGAACCCTTTGACAGATTGTAGCATAGGAATGTCATTTCCTATCAAGAGAATGTCATCCACGTACAAGACGAGGAATACGACAGTTCGTGCTACAATCTTCCTATAAATGCATGGTTCATATGGATTTTTGATAAAGTCAAATTCTTTGACCGTCTCATCAAAACAGATGTTCCAACTCCGCGATGCCTGCTTCAGTCCATAAATGGACTTAAGCAACTTGTACACTTTCCCGCTGCTCCCACTCTGAATGAAACTCTCTGGCTGGTCCATAGAGACACACTCTTCTAAATTTCCATTTAGAAAAGCGGTTTTTACGTCCATCTGCCAAATCTCATAATCCTGGAAGGCAGCAATGGCAAGAAGGATCCGAATGGATTTGAGCATAGCTACTGGAGAAAAGGTTTCGTCATAGTCCAAACCAGGTCTTTGACGAAAACCCTTTGCAACAAGTCTAGCCTTATAGGTTTCAACCTGTCCATCTACACCAATCTTCTTTCTGAAGATCCATTTGCAGCCTACGGGTTTTACCTCTTGTGGAGCAATGTCCAAAGTCCATACTTTGTTGGTGTACATGGACTCCATCTCGGTCCGCATTGCATCCAGCCATTTTACCGAGTTAGTGCTCTGAATGGCCTGCTGGAAGTTAGTCGGCTCATCATTATTAATGATGCAATCCTCTCTATCCCCGTCTATGTGAAAACCGTAGTATCTCTCAGGTGGATGAGAAAACTACTACTCCTGCGGAGCGGTGCAGGAATGTCCGGTTCTTTTGAAACTTCTTGTTCTACCAAGCTTTCAGTAATAGCTTGTGGTTCTGGAATTTCTTCCAGTTCTATTACGCTCCCACTTGTTTCTTTTTCTAAAAACTGATGTTTTAGAAAGTGGGCATGACGAGAAACAAAAACCTTCTGTTCCTATGCGTAATAGAAAATATACCCCATGGAGTTCTTTGGGTATCCCACAAACTTACACAGTACTGAGCATGCCTCGAGTTTGTCCGCATGCTGCTTTTTGACAAAAGCTGGGCATCCCCATATCATCAGATATTGAAGATAGGGTTTCTTCCCACTCCATATCTGATATGGTGTGGTAGGCACTGTCTTGGTAGGAACCTTGTTCAAAAGATATGCAGCTGATTCTAGTGCATAACCCAAGAATGATCGTGGTAACTCTGCGTTACTCATCATGGAACGTACTATATCCAATAAGGTTCGGTTCCATCTCTCCGATACACCGTTGTGCTGAGGTGTGTGTGGAGGAGTAAGCTGAGAGAGAATTCCATTCTCTTTTAGGTAATCCAGGAACTCGGCACTTAAGTATTCACCACCTCGATCAGATCTCAGTGTCTTGATACTTTTGCCGGTTTGTTTTTCTACTTCATTCTTATATTCTCGGAATTTCTCAAAGGCTTCGGATTTATGCTTCATCAAGAAGACATGCCCATACCTGGAGATATCATCTGTAAAAGTAATGAAATAGGAAAAACCACTTCTTGCATGTGTAGACATTGGACCACACACGTCGCTGTGTATGAGTCCCAAGAGCTCGCTCGCTCTTACTCCGTGTCCAGTGAATGGAGTATTTGTCATCTTTCCTTTGAGACATGTTTGACAAGTTGTATAAGAATGATATTCGAACGGATCCAAATATCCTTCTTTATGTAACTTAGTTAACCTTGTCTCATTGATGTGACTCAGTTTACTATGCCATAAGAAAGCATGATTTAATTCTGGAGACTTTCTTTTGTGTGTATTCTGTATATTGAAAATCTGCGGTTGGTTTAATACATATATATCGTTGCTTAATGTACCTGACCCAATCAAAACATGATTAAGGTGAATGTTTACAACATTGCTTACAAATGCAAAATCATAACCTTCTTCAGACATTAAAGATACAGATATGATATTACAAGTCGAACTGGGTACAAAATAACAGTTGCGCAAAACCAAAACATGTCCATATGCCAATCCTAAGTGATAGCCCCTACGGACTTAGCATCCATGCTTGCTCCGTTTGCAACTCTGAGGGTCATATCACCCGCCTTCAAAACCCTACGGCTTCTTAGTGCCTGCAATGAATTACAGATATGAGATCCTGATCCGGTATCCAATACTCAGGAAGTAGAGTTGATTGACAGTCAGTTTTCAATAACATACACACCTGAATCCGAAGCCACAACTTGCTTTGGGTCCTGGTTCTTGGCCTTCCAAGCCCTGCAATCTTTCTTCCAGTGTCCTTTCTTGTGACAATAAAAGCATTCTTCCTTCCCCACAATCTGTCCCGCTACCTTTGCTTTTCCTTTGGTTTCCACCATACTAACACCGCCCTTTGGTTTGGTGGGGGCCTTCTTCTTCTTTCCTTTGGCTTTCGCCTTGGACCTAGAAGAGGAAGCTCCTCCAAAAAACAAAGCGGGTGTTTCCATGATTTTCTGCAGGGTGCCCTCTACACTCCTCAGCATGTTGAAGTGTTCCGGAAGTTCAACTTCTTTACCTTGAATGTTAAAGTTCAAGATAAACTGGGCGTAGGTGGAAGGATGGGACTGGAGAATCAATTCGGTATACAGCTCGTTCTCTAACGTGGTCCCGAGGTCCACGAACTCCTCAATATAGCCAATTATCTTAAGGACGTTTTCCCCTACAGATGATCCGACGGCCAACCTTGCTGAAAATAGGTTCTTCGAGCTCTCGTTGGAGGTTGGGACTTGGATTGTGTCACGTGTCCATGTCTGTTCATATAACATTTAGCACATGTTTGATTTTCTGTGACTTTTCATTTTACGTGTATTGCACGTGTAAGCTTTTGGGTTTCCAAAAAATTTAAAAGAAAAATCATTAAAAATATATGTGGCTAATGGGATTCGAACACATGGGCTACGTCACAGCAGTGCAGGGGCTTTACCAGTGAGCTACAAGTTGTTTCTTGCCGTTCCTAAACAAAAACAACATTTAAAGTATACTCAGGCTTGTAAACTCTATTATATACATTATCTTTAAAAAAAATGTACAGTAAAAACAGAGTCATTACATTCTACCCTCCTTATAAGAATTCCGTACTCGAAATTTATAATTATTTAAGGACTAATTTACAAACAAGTAAGGGTATCTTGCACGCATATCATCTTCTCTTTCCTACGTTGATTTTCCTGGTGAATCTTTTCTCCACATCACTCGGACCAAGTTTACTTCCTTGTTCCGTAGTGTCTTCACATTTCTGTCCAGGATCTCAACGGGTTGTTGCTCACAGGATAGATCTGTCTGTACAATGAGCTCAGAGTGATCAAGGATGTGACTGGGGTCGCTCATATATCTTCGAAGCTGGGATATGTGGAACACGTTATGCACTCCTTCCAATGAGGATGGTAGTGCCAAACGGTATGTCACTTCTTCGACTCGTTCGAGTATATCGAACAGTCCAATATATCTGGGACTGAGCTTTTCAAGTATGTCGAACGGTCCAATATATCTGGGACTGAGCTTAGCCCTCTTGCCAAGGAGAATTACTCCACGGTTTGGAGAGATCTTTAAGAATACATGATCTCCCGGTTAGAACTCCAGATGTCGGCGCATTGCATCAGCCCAGTGTTTCTGTCTGTCTTGGGCTATGCGCATTCTTTTCCTGATCGTGCGAACTATGTCCACAGTTGCCACGATCATCTCTGGTCCAAGGAGTTCCCTATCTCCGATGTCATCCCAACTTAATGGTGAATGACACTTCCTTCCATATAGAGCTGCAAAGGGTGCCATTCCAATACTCGCTTGGTACCTGTTGTATGAAAACTCCATAAGATGTTGGTGATCTTCCCATGATACTCCAAAGTCCAACATACAAGCTCTTAGCATGTCTTCAAGGATCTGAATCGTTCGCTCAGACTGTCCATCTATTTGTGGATGGTAAGCTGTGCTGAATTTCAGACTCGATCCTAAGCTAGCTTGCAGACTCTGCCAAAACTGCGATCGAAATTTGGTGTCATGATCGGAGACAATGCAAACCTGTACTCCATGTAATCTCACGATCTCCTGCATAAGTTCATGGGTATCAGAAATAGTACACTATGAAGAGTTAAATCTTACTTAGATTCAGACTTACCTCTATGTACTTCTTTGCTAGTGTCTTGGTAGATTGGCCAACTCGAAATAGGATGAAGTGAGTCAACTCTATGAGTCGATCCACAATAACCCATACCGTATCGTTACCTTTCGTGCTGCGAGGAAGAGCAGTCATGAAATCCATGGTAATGTGTTGCCATTTCCATTCTGGGATTGGTAACGATTGAAGTAAACCAGCAATTCTGTGATGTTCAGCCTTTACTTGCTGACACACCAAACATTTGGCTACGCTTCTCGGTACTTCACGCTTCATGCCATACCACCAGTAATGTTGCCGTAGATCTTTTTACATCTTTGTACCGCCTGGGTGTACTGAGTATGGAGAGTTGTGAACTTCTTTCATCAACTCTTTCCGAACAGAACCTTGTGGTATACACAATCTGCTTCCGTATCTCAAAGATTCGTCTTCGTGGATGATGAAGTCAGTTCGAAGTCCACTTTCTACTTGTTCTCGGATCTTTTGCAACTTGGCACCACTTGCTTAAGCTGCTTTGATCTGATTGACAATAGTAAACTGAACTTGTAAGTTCATCAAATATGAAGTGTTACCTGGCATAACCACTTCTATCTCTATCCCATGCAATTCTTGTTGAATCTTCCAATGTGCGGTGAGATTCATTGATAGAAGCTAGCGACTAAGTGCATCAGGAACTACATTCACCTTCCCTGGGTCATATTGTAGGTTGATGTCGAAGTCCACTATAAGTTCTAGCCATCTTCTCTGCCACATATTCAACTCCTTCTGAGTAAACACATACTTCAGACTCTTGTGGTTTGTGTATATATCTATTCGTTCTCCAAGAAGATAGTGGCACCAAATCTTAAGTGCAAAGATAACGGCTGCTAACTCCAAGTCATGTGTTGGATAGTTGCGCTCATGAACTTTCAACTGTCTTGATGTGTAGGATACAACTTTTCCATACTGGTGTAGAACACATCCTAATCCCTTACCGGATGCATCACAATGCACAACGAATACTCCAGATTGGTCCGGTATTACGAGAATAGTTGCTGATGCCAATCTTGACTTGAGTTCTACAAAAGCTTGTTCACATGCTTCTCACCACATGAATTCTTCATCTTTACGTGTGAGCTTGGTCAGGGATGCTGCAATCTTCGAAAAGCCTTCAATAAAATTTCGGTAGTATCTTGCTAAACCCAAAAAACTTTGAATGTCCTTCACTGTCTTCGGTGTCGGCAATTCGCTTACTGCTGATTCTTTAGCTGGGATTCCGTCGCCTGAAACGATGTGTGATTGAACTGTTTTAAAGAAGTGTGTTCATAAAGTAACTGCAATCAGGACGGTGTCGCTAGTAGCTAGCCGCGATGAGTATGGGCGTCTGTAGAGAAACGTGAACCTTTTTCTTGCTTTAGACGAGTTGATTGAAAGATGGGTTGATTGGTTGTAGATCTATTTTAATACAGATGTAGATTTATGAAAAAAGAGGCTTGTAGGGTTCATATGACTTGGTAGTATTGGATGACTAATTAAAAATGCCTCCTTTTATCTTTTAATAGTTTAAAACTAGATCGATAGTGATGAATGTGGAATAGGGTTCTTTTGGAAGAAACTAGGGTTTCCCCACTCTTAACCCTTGTCCTTGCATTGATCTCTATTCATGTCTAGCCCCTAACAAAACAAGTGTTAATCTGATCCAAATCGTGGTCGAGACTAGCAATAAATTGGTAGCACGCCCAATAAGGATGTTAACATTTATTTTGCTAAAGTTTATAAACATTAAAATGTATAAAAGAAGTTAAAATACTTTATCATCCATTGATCTGCTTTAGCCTACGAACCCTAGCAAGGTAGGAATTACTCACGCATGGTTGGAGAAGAAAGGATGAAGAATGAGATCATAATGTAAGATGCAGAAATTAAGTGCAGAAAGTAAGTGCAGAAATTAATTGCGAAAAGATTAATAAAAACTCTACCTTTATTAATCAACTATATCATATACAAATCCTTTTAAAGTAGAGTACTAGAACCCTGCTTTTTGCTCTCGATCCTTATCTTGTTGGAAGTAGATGAATAGCTGATGATCAACTCGGATGCGTGGATCGTCTTGGACCTCTTGATCTCTTCGGTTGTCCTTTTCATGTGAGGCTCTCGGTCCTTTAAATAGTCACAAAACCTCTAAACCCTAGATTCCATGTGTGATGATTTGTTGTTACGATCACACATAAAAAATCTCAAATCCTATGGCCACAAGGTGTTCACAGATCCACCACAAATATAGGTTTTTGTCCGCCCAACCGCGGCTCTATAGTGGCATCAGCTCATGGAATTTCTTGTGGATTCTTCTGTTGACATGTGTAGATCTCTTCAATGTCTGGATTTTGAAAATCTTACTCTGGGTCTCTGTCGTTGCTAGATCTTATATTTCTCCCTCAATATTTCGGCAGATTTGATTCCGACATCTCGGATATTTTGATCTCCAGATAATATCTGCACAATATCTCAAGTCATAGTGTTAGTAATATTTGTTATTATTTTGAGATATTATCCGAACCATTTGTATGATACAATATTTTAAGAATATTGATTAGAATTATTTGATATGATATGCATATTTTAATTACAATATTTCATATAAATATTATATGCATGTATTTTCCCTCATTATGTTAAATATAATATAGAAACATATGATATTAAACTTTTTACACATAAACCCTCATATGTTCTATAATTACAATAAACACCTTTTAGAACTTAACAATAGTGGGGGAAATAATTATTCAAATGTGCAATATTTTATACTAATCAAATACCCCCAAACTTAAGTTTGATCATCCCGAGCAAACTAGTTATTAAAGAGAAGAAGAAGAAAGAGAAAAAAAACCTAGCACACTTTCGTAGACAACACGATTGCACTGAGCACGTGCAACAAGCCTTTAAACCTCTAGGTGTCTCTAGTAGGAGGAGTGTTGTCTCCTGAGGGTTTTCAGCGGATTACACCCACAAAATCCCATAATAAAATAAAGATGATGAAAGTTACATACAAAGATAAAGAATATATAGAAGAAAGAACTTGAAAATAAGAGTTTCAAACTACACAAGCTTTTCAGTAGCCATGAGCCCTATCTTAATGGTCGTAAAAAGGTGTCAGAAATCACATCATCCCTCAATAAAATATCGCCTTTAGTCTTCCCCCTACCTTTCTTCCAAACATAGATCATATACCCCTACATGTGTGTAAAAGACGTCCCTACAATTAGAGAATTCTATTCAAGCTATCATACTTTTGTCCATCTTCCTTAGTACTTTTTAGTCGGTGAATATTTTATAGATGGAATTGCTCACACATTCTTCATGCGACCGTTAATACTTCTTGAGGTACTAACCGACCTATTACCAAATGTGCTCACTCGCTTTGGCGTAATTATTAATATCCTCATCTTGCCACACCTAAGACTTAGCAGTGACTCCCAAACCAGTTGGTCTAAGGCACTGGGTGATAAAACACCCTCGCTATATTTTTTTTATGTTGCCTAAAATAATTACAAAACCAGTGTTTATTTTTCTTCACCATTTTTTCATTTATATTTTTGTTTGTATATTTATTTTCCTTCATACTAAGGCTTTTAGACAAGAGCATTTCAAGGTATCCTCTACTATACCAAGTTTCAAGATGTGTGCAAGTGCGTATAGTAGGGTATCAACGTTCAGGTGTTTGGACTCAAGAATAGAGACTATTTTTCAGACTCAATTCTATCCTCAGATTAGTGATTCCCTTCATCTTACTAACCCTTGGGACAACAGATCATGACTACCTATTACTAGCTTCATTTTAAAACATCTAATTTTCTTTTTTTTTCTTAAACTTTTCCTTCCTATCATATGTATTTTTCACTTTCTAACTTCCATTATCAATTTTTTTTATTCATTCATATATAATAAAAAAATTTATATAGTGCCTAGTGCCAAATGATTTTTCAGTAAATAAAAACCTTCCCCCCAAACCTGTTTTCAGCAGTGTCCTCACTGAAATTGTTCTTTGAGTGTATAGACCTGTAGACTTGGGAGGAAAATAATAGGGGTAAAATAATAATGTAATGCTACCTCCAAACTTGTTCTTTGGCATGCACAGATATTCAGTTATATCTTAGTTCACTCACCTCCATTCTTATATGAAACAGTGTTACCGAAACATAAAGGTGAGGCGGAGGAAAGTTAGTTATGATAAAGCGGCTCCTGCAAAAACAGGAGCTCCTCCGATGGGTCAGCGGAAAAGTACGGTTTTAATCTATGCCTATTGACTTTAAAAATAGAACCGTTTTTAGCATTTTCTAGATCTACTGCACCATGCGGGTACACATACCGCACTACAAAAGGTCCTTTCCAATGAGATTTATGCTTACCCGGATGAAGGTGGAGACGGGAATCGTAAAGAAGGACTTGTTGTCCCGGTGTGAAAGTTTATCTCAAAAGGTTTTTTTATCGTGAAACACTTTAGTCCGGTTCTTTACTATAACCTCATTATCGTAAGCTTCATCCTGAAGTTCGCTTAGCTCATTTAATTGCAGCTTTCGATGGCTGCCGATTTGATCAAAATCACAGTTAAGCTCTTTAATAGCCCACATTGCTTTATGTTTGATCTCGACAGCAAGGTGGCACGCCTTCCCAAACACTAGTCAGTATGGAGATATACCAAGATCGATCTTGTAAGCGGTATAGAATGCCTAAAGAGCATCCGTCAATTTTGTCGACCAATCTTTACGGTTCTTAGAAACCGTTTTCTCCAAAATTTGTTTGATCTATCTATTGGAGATCTCTGCTTGCCCGCTTGTTTGGGGATGATAGGGCGTATAAAGCTTGTAGTTGATTGAATATTTCCACATCAAAGCCTCGAAAGACCGATTGCATAAATGCGTCCCGTTATCGCTAATTATAGTGCGAGGGTGCCCGAATCGCGAAAAGATATGTTCTTTCAAGAACTTAATAACAACTTTGTTGTTATTAGTGCGACACGGTACCGCTACCATCCATTTCGAGACATAATCAACCGCCAATAAGATGTATAAATTCCCAATAGAGTTAGGAAATGGGCCCATAAAATCATTTCCCCAAACATGAAATATCTCCACAACCAAGATAGGTTGGAGCGGCATCTCATTTCTATGTAAATCCGACCCATGTGTTGTTATCGTGAACAAGTTTTTTAATGATCATATGAATCTTTAAATAAAGTTGGCCAATGAAATCCATATTGCAAAACTTTCTCCGCCGTTTTTCGTGGACCAAAGTGACCGCCACATGCCTGATTATGAAAGAAAGACAATACACCCTTGAATTCTTCATTAGGGACACATCGGTGAATGATTTGATCAGGACAATACTTAAACAAATAGGGTTCATCCCAGTAAAAGTGTTTTACTTAGGATATAAATCGGTGATTGTCTTGTTTTGACCATTCACTGGGTATAAGTCCCGTTGGTAAATAATTCACAATATCCATGAACCAAGGTTCGCAGGATAAGGTCAAGAGCTGTTCGTCAGGAAAGGAATCGTTTATTGGTAAGGTCGACGTTGGCGAAGAAGAAATGCGTGAAAGATGGTCGGCTACTACGTTTTCACATCCACACTAGTCTCGTATGACAAGATCAAATTCTTGTAATAACAGGATCCAACGTATTAGCCTAACTTTAGCATCCTTCTTCGATAAAAGATGTCTTAGGGTGAAGTGATCGGTGTAAACTACAACTGAAGAGCCAATCAAGTAGGGCCTGAATTTTTCTAATGCAAATACAACTGCCAAGAGTTCTTTCTCGGTAATTGTATAATTCATTTGGGCATCGTTCAAGGTCCTACTTGCATAGTAAATTACATGTGGCATCTTATTAATATGCTATCCTAAGACTGCACCAATAGCAAAATTGGATGCATCACGCATAAGCTTGAAAGGGTGATTCCAGTTCGGAGATGACAGAACGGGGGCTGTAGTGAGGGAGCTTTTAAGTGATTCAAAAGCAGCCTCGCAATCCGAATCGAAGTGAATGTTGTATATTTGGCCAAGAGAAGAGTTAAGGGTCTAGCAATTTTTCTAAAGTTCTTAATAAATCTCTTATAAAATCCTGCATGACCAAGGAAGGATCGTACATTTTTGACGCATTTAGGAGGAGGAAGGTTATGGATGATATCTATTTTAGCTCTGTCTACCTCTATGTCTTTTCGTGAAATGATATGCCCAAGTTCAATACCTTCTTGAACCATGAAATGACATTTTTCCCAATTCAAAGTTAAATTCTTATCTTTACAGCAGGTAAGAACATCGTCAAGATGACGAAGGCATTCCTCAAAGGAATCCCCAAATATGGAGAAATCTTCCATAAATATCTCCAGAAAATTCTCTACCATGTCCGAGAATATCCCCATCATACACCGTTGAAATGTAGTGGGAGCGTTGCATAACCCAAAGGGCATGCATCTATAAGCAAAAGTACTGAAAGGACAAGTAAATGTTGTCTTATCTTGATCCTTTTCGGCGATGGGGATCTGGTTATAGCTGGAGTATCCGTCCAAGAAATACTAGTATTCATGTCTGGCTAATCGTTCTAACATCTGGTCAATGAAAGGTAGAGGGAAGTGATCTTTCCTCATTGCGGCATTGAGTTTTCTGTAATCAATACATACCCACCACCCAGTTTGGATGCATGTTTGGATCAAATCATTAGCCTCATTAGTTATGACCGTGATGCTAGAATTTTTAGGGACCACATGAATAGGACTTGCCCATTGGCTATCAGATATTAGGTAAATAATGCCATTATCTAGGCATTTGACGATCTCTTTCTTTACTGCCTCCTTCATGACGGGATTCAACCGTCTTTGTGGGTCTCGGGCTGGTTTGGCTTCATCCATCAAATGTATATGATGTTCAACAATCAAGGGACTAATCCCTTTGATGTCTGCCATTATCCAACCAAAATCTTGCCGATTTGATCTCAATACCGATAAAAGAGCGCTCTCTTGCTCTAAATCTAGAGAAGTTGATATGATGACGGGAAAAGACTCATTCTCACATAAATATGCATATTTAAGATGAGAAGGTAGTGGCTTGAGATGTAGTGTCGGCGGGGAGACGATAGATGGTAGGGTAAGGGAATGACACTCGGACTCCCTAGGAGGTTCATCGCTCACGTAAGAAATTGACTTGGAAAGCTCGACTAACTTTTGAGACAAATCAAAGGATTCGAATTCGGGGGTGGACCTGTCGAAAGTTTCCTCACTAGTATAGTAATTTGCTGGATCAAACAATGATGCACTAGTGTCGTTGAGATCATCACAACAAAGTTCCTCAATTTCGCAGCTGTCAGAAGCTATCTCGTTGACAGAACAGATATCGATTAGATGAGCAGAAGGTTCAGGCGGTTGACTTTCTAGCTTGTAAATGTTAATCTTGATTGTCATCTTCCCAAAGGATAGGTTCATAGAACCGTTACGATAATTTATTACAGCATTGGAAGTTGCTAGAAAAGGCCGACCAAGAATCACCGGGATTTGGTTCCGTGGGTTCGCCACAAGCTGTGTATCTAAAACAATAAAGTCTATAGGGAATATAAATTTTCCAACTCTGATTAACACGTCCTCTAGCTCACCCTTAGGTTGGGTGATAGATCGATCGGCCATTTGGTGAGCGCAATACACAGGTTTCAACTCTCCTATACCTAACCGCTCGTAGACAGAATACGGGAGCAAGCTAACACTAGCACCTAGATCGAGTAGAGCACGATTAATGCTTTTACCCCTAATAGTTATCGATATTATAGGACAATTGGGGTCCTTACGTTTCTTAGGAAATTGTTGGGTAAAAGCCGTGCTCACATTACTCGTTAAGAACATCGTTTTAGGTACTTGAGTTCTTCTCTTTCTAGTGCACAAGTCCTTAAGGATTTTCGCATAAGATGGAACTTGTTGAATAACATCTAGGTGAGGAATATTTATGTTAACTTGCTTAAACATTTCCACATTCTTCTCCATTTGTGCATTAGGTTTGTTGGCCCTTAACCTGTTTGGAAAAGAAGTTTTATTAATAAGGGTTGGGTCCAACATTTGAGGAGAAGTTTGTAGGGATGGAATGGATCCCAGAATTGGAGTTGGGATCATTTTTGGTTGACTCAAGGAAGTAGGCTGAGGATTTGAGCCTAGGGAAGAACGGAGAATAGGCTCGGACGAAGAGGGTGGACTATACGAATTAGGGTTAGAAGAGTGGCCGAGGTTTCATTTGATTCAACGTTATCAATGTGTTTACCGACATGATTGTTCAGCACTCTTCCAGATCTCAACGTGGTTACGACACTCACATTATGACTTTGTGAGTGGCCAGGATTCGGTAGAGGTTGAGATGGAAGTTTCCCTTTCTCTCTCACTCATCGCGGCATTTAACTGTGCAAGTTGTGCTTCTATCGATTTTATGCTTTCACCGTAGGAAGCGGTGTGCTGCACTAATGTTTGGATAGAAGATGTTAAATTAGCCGTCGTTTGCGTGGAATGTTTAATAAACATTTCCAAGCTTCGTTTGAGTGCAGAGGATTTTTCGGTACCGGTCATTAGGAAAGAATTATTATAAGGTGCAAAATTGTTGGCCGGATTTTTAAAAGATTGCGGTTGAAAGGGGTGCCGACTTTGTTGTGGTGGTTGCTGTTGCTGTGGAGGAGGCCTTTGATAGTTATTTTGGCTTGGGAACGGATTTTGAGTTTGAGTTTGGTTTTGGTTCCAAGCAAAATTAGGATTAACACCCTAATATAAAATTCATAGCATTGATAAATGGTTTCAAGCATATGTTTCGTGGCAGGATTAACACCCTCATATATAATTCGGCAAAGTTGCCATCTATCAATTCCGTGATAGGGGTATTGTAGAAGAAAATCCTTAAACCGCTCAAAGCATTTCCAGAATGGTTCGTTGGGAAGTTGGGTAAACTGGTTAATCTCGCTTCGAACACGGGCGGTTTTGTGATTGGGATAAAATTTCTTAAAGAATGCTATAACGAATTTGTTCCATTTGGCGATAGAATGTGCGGCAGTGCTATAAAACCATTTTTCTTCTAGGTCGCACAAGGTAAAAGGAAGAAGACGTAATCGCATAGCATCCCCTGAAAGTTGGGTTGTACCCATCATTGCGCATACGTTTTTGAATTTGGTGATCAAAACGTATGCGCCTTCGGATTCAAGCCCGTGAAATTTGGGCAACAAATTGATGAAGTGGGGTTTAATTTCAAAATTATCCCCATTGGCCAGTGGAAGAGACAGACAACTAGGAAAGGGTCCATGCACAGGGTAGCATCTTTCTTGAAGAGATATGCACGGTGGATTCTGCGCACCTACGGGTGGTGTTGTGAAAATCTGATAGAGAACCGTCCATCTCGGTCAATATGGTAGGTGGAGGGGAAATAGAAGATGAAGAAGTACCGACTTCAGAGTCGATTGCAAAGACGCGGACAAGACAGGCATTAGAATCCCGTGTTCAGTCGATCATCCACTAAGAGGGTTTAGTGCATATGGCAGCGTATGATATGTGAGAACTCTTTTTAAAATGTTTGTTTTGAAAAGCGTTGGACGTGAGGCTTGACTCAACAAATCACAAAGATACACAATCAAACCCTTGAACTACAGTCATTTAGGTCAAGTCACTAAACCGCTCCTAGACTTCCAGAGGACAAGTCGCAAGATCAATCCTGTACCACCTCTTTAATGCTCTTGTGGCCAGGTAAGTGCCAGGTAAGTGGGAGGTATCCACTATACGAATCACCGAAAATAGCGGGCATAATTAAGTAACCACTTTCTTT
The DNA here is from genome assembly GCA_030015575.1 of Agapanthus africanus. Classification (NCBI taxonomy): domain Eukaryota; kingdom Viridiplantae; phylum Streptophyta; class Magnoliopsida; order Asparagales; family Amaryllidaceae; genus Agapanthus; species Agapanthus africanus. The sequence goes on along the minus strand of JASDDO010000012.1, from coordinate 456,600,981 downwards.
AGTCACACTTGCCTAAACACCATAAGAGAAATGCGGATAAGCGATAGATTACCCACGACCCTTCTCTGTCCTAATTGAGCGCGACGGTCCTTAGAGCCTTGGTCTAGATATTTTTTAATTAATGTAGTGAAAGCATGCTCGTTTTGTGATTTATGGGGCCCAGGAAGGGTGATGAAATCCCCACCTAATCTGGATTTGGGTTATTGCCCCTTAACGTCTGGTTAAGATATGCACAAACAAACCAATATCAAAACACGCAAAAAGATTTTTGAGCGGCGCTTTTTGCAAAGAATCCTGCAGAAAAATCAAATTATTGGATCTTAGAGGAGAGAGGAAGATTATAGAAAGATACCAGAGGATTTTGGCGAGGCGACTCCCGCACTCCGCCGTGGTTCCGCCGCAAAAAGCTTGTTTATGCCGCGGTTCCGCCGCACTATGGTGCGTTCGTCTGCTAATTTTTCTTCAGTGCTCTCGAATTCTCCTCTGGTCCTCATTGAAAGTCTCTGAATCTTTATTTTCTCGCTCCAGTGACTCCAGATCCCCTTGCAAAATTCTCTCACTAATCTTTAAATACACAATATGCGGTTTTGGTTCTCGTTTATAATATGTTTGCTGGAATTTATGAGAATTCAACCCGAATAACAAGAAAAAAATTACAGCCGTTTCCCCAGCAACAACGCCATTTGATTGAACTGTTTTAAAGAAGTATGTTCGTAAAGTAACAGCAATCAGGACGGTGTCGCTAGTAGCTAGCCCCGATGAGTACGGGTCGTCTGCAGGGAAACGTGAACCTTTTTCTTGCTTTAGAAGAGTTGATTGAAAGATGGGTTGATTGGTTGTAGATCAATTTTAATACAGATGTAGATTTATGAAAAAAGAGGCTTGTAGGGTTCATATGACTTGGTAGTAGTGGATGACTAATTAAAAATGACTCATTTTATCTTTTAATAGTTTAAAACTAGATCGATAGTGATGAATGTGATCAGGATTCTTTTGGAAGAAACTAGGGTTTCCCCACTCCTAACCCTTATCCTTGCATTGATCTCTATTCATGTCTAGCCCCTAACAAAACAAGTGTTAATCTAATCTCAAATCGTGGTCGAGACTAGCAATAAATTGGTAGCGCGCCCGATAAGGATGTTAACATTTATTTTGCTAAAGTTTATAAACTTTAAAATGTATAAAAGAATTTAAAATATTTCATCATCCATTGATCTACTCTAGACTACGAACCCTAGCAAGGTAGGAATTACTCACGCATGGTTGGAGAAGAAAGGATGAAGAATGAGATCATAATGTAAGATGCAGAAATTAAGTGCAGAAAGTAAGTTCAGAAATTAATTGCGAAAAGATTAATAAAAACTCTACCTTTATTAATCAACTATATCATATACAAATCCTTTTAAAGTAGAGTACAAGAACCCTAGTTTTTGCTCTCGATCTCTATCTTGTTGGAAGTAGATGAATAGCTGATGATCAACTCGGATGTGTGGATCGTCTTGGAACTTTTGATCTCTTCGGTTGGTGCCTTTTCATCTGAGGCTCTCGGTCCTTTAAATAGTCACAGAAACTCTAAGCCCCAGATTCCATGTATGATGATTTGTTGTTACGATCACACCTAAAAAATCTCAAATCCTACCGCCACAAGGGGGCCGTGGATCCGCCGCAAATATAGGTATTTGGCCACTCAACCGCGGCTCTATAGTGGCATCAGCTCATGGAATTTCTTGTGGACTCTTCTGTTGACATATGTAGATCACTTCGATGTCTGGATTTTGAAAATCTTACTCTGAGTCTCTGCCTTTGCTAGATCTTATATTTTCCCTCAATATTTCGGCAGATTTGATTCCGACATCTTGGATCTTTTGATCTATAGATAATATCTGCATAATATCTCAAGTCATAGTGTTAGTAATATTTGTTATTATTTTGAGATATTATCCAAACCATTTGTATGATACAATATTTTAAGAATATTGATTAGAATTATTTGATATGATGTGCATATTTTAATTACAATATTTCATATAAATATTATATGCATGTATTTTCCTTCATTATGTTATATAATATAGAAACATATGATAATAAAATTTTTACACATAAAATCTCATATGTTCTATAATTATAATAAACACATTTTAGAACTTAACAATAGTGGGGAAAATAATCATTCAAATGTGCAATATTTTATACTAATCAATGTGCCCGAGAATTCCGACTTGATCTAGCCAAAATTCGCACTTGCTGTACTTGGCATAGAGTTGATGCTGTCGTAAAGTCTCAAGGAAAATCCGTAAATGCTCGGCTTGTTCTTTCCGGTTCTTTGAATACACCAGGATGTCGCCGATGAAAAAGACAACGAACTTGTCTAGGTACTCTCGGAAAACTTGGTTCGTCAGATTCATGAAAATAGCAGGTGCATTGGTCACTCCAAATGGCATCACGAGAAACTCATAATGTCCATAGCGAGTCCTGAATGCCGTCTTCGGAATATCAGACTCTTTGAACTTCACCTGATGATAATTCGAACAAAGATCTAGTTTTGAGAAAACACAAGACCCACTTAGCTGATCAAACAGATCGTCGATGCGTGGTAGTGGATACTTGTTCTTTATCGTCACTTCGTTCAGAGCTCGGTAGTCTATACACATTCTGTATGAACCTTCCTTCTTCTTCATAAGAAAAACTGGAGATCCCAAACTTGAAGTACTGGGACGAATCCATCCTTTCTTCAGAAGCTCGTCCAATTGAGTACGGGTCTCTTTCAATCCTTCTGGACTTAACCGATATGGTGCTTTGATCACAGGTTGTGCACCAGGTACTAAGTCAATGCTGAATTCAAGAGCTCGATCGGGAGGCAAACCTGAGATATCTTTAGGAAATACATCTTCGAACTCTCGAACTTTCTCTGGCTTGTCTTCTTCCACCTGAAGTGTAGCAATCATTTCTTTCTTTGGTTTAGCTTTATAAGTGCTAGGCTCCAGGGTACGATCTCCACTCCTGAAATAAAAGACCGAATGATCTGGAATCTCAAACACTACCCTCTTTTGACGACAGTCGATAGTAGCGAAGAAAGTTCCTAGCCAATCCATACCCAAGACAACGTCGAAGTTAGGTATGTCCAGCACCTTGAAGTCAGCATAAAATTCTCTGCTGCAAACCACTGGACACAGGTCGTATCCCATAGTTGCTTTTAGAACGTCATTCCCTGAACTGACATTCCAGCTGGATACAAACGGTATAATTGAAATCGCATGAGTTTGGACAAACCGTTGCGACATAAAGCAATGTAATGCTCCAGTATCGAAGAGTGCTAGTGCAGGTAGTGAGGCTACTAAGATTGTACCTAAGTTGTGTGGAATATGTTTATGTATAGGAAAAGATATATATTGATGTATATAAAGATTGAAAAAGTTTTGGAAGAGTGGAAGTTACCAGTGATGACTTGGCCAGTGGCTTCAGCTTCTTCCACAGTCATTGTGAAAGCCTGACGCCTAGGTACATTCCTCCTTGATAGAGGCACATTCCTCTGTCTGTTCCTCTGTCCTTGAGGCATGTTTCTCTGTGCCTAATGGAACTGACGAGGAGGCTGTGCAGGAGGTCCATAAGGAGGTGGAGCTGGGAGAGCAAGACGAGGTGCAGGTGCCTAAATAGCTGGCCACTGCAGAAAGGTGGGTGCTGGTCGAGGTGCAGGAGCTGGGATGAGACGATGTGGACAATTTCTAATAGAATGAGTGGATGCGCCACAAACTAAGCACAGGAAGTTAACACGCCTGCAGTCCTTCACCAGGTGTCCATTCCTCTTCCAGTAGAAGAAAAATTCTGGACTGGGCCGGTTAAATGGTACTCCCGGTTTCCTGGGTACAAACGGTGGCCTGGAAGAGGCTCTTCCTTCTATCTGAGTAGCAGGGCGCTTCACACCAGCAGATTGAGGTCTGCCCTTTTTCTTCACTACTGCCTGATATCTTCAAGCAGCCTTCAGTGCAAAGTCATGGGTTGGAAAATCCCTTGTAGCTAGAGCGCTTGGATCTCCTGGTCCAACCCTTGCTGAAATCGTCTAGCCCTAATCTCAGCAGTCGGTATGAGATGTGACGCGAACCTGCTCAATATGGTGAACTCAGCATCATACTCATCCACAGATTTGCTCCATATAGTGCCTTGTTGCAGGTGGATGAATTGCTGCTCAATGTCAAAACGGGCAGTCTCAGAAAAATATTTCGCGTCGAACATATCGCGAAATGTCTTCCATTCGATCGGTTGGGCAAGACGGCTTTTTCAGCCTTCCACCATACTCTGGCGTTGTCAGTGAGTTGCAGCTTCGCAACTCTCACCCAAGCAATATCTGACACTTGTGTTACTGTCAGATCGTCCTTAATCGACTGGGCCCATTCTTTCGCTTCCAGGGGGCTCTCTTTCCCAGATAATTGTTTAGGGTGCAGTGCCCGGAATTGTTTGACTCCGAGTGCCCCAGTCTCATGGCGGTGCAAGAGAATAGCAGTCTGCTGTTGTTGTCCCTCCAAGAGGCTCTTGATTTCCTCAACCAATATCGTCTGCTCATTGATAGGAGCTGCTACGGTAGGTGGTGGTGGTAGAGGAGGTGGAGTGTTTCCATTCATGTTGGTGCTCGTGTTGTTCGGTGAATCCATAACCTTGAAAGAAAAAGTAGGGTTAGGATAGATTCAAAGAATTGAAATATAAAGAATGTTACGTTATTGATTCTTATAATTCTTGTGATATATTTCTTAGGTTTCCATGTAGAACTGACCTGCATGGTACGGTTCCATGCAGAACTGACCTGCATGGGCAAGCAACAAAACCTGTCACAGCCGTGCAAGGATTTACCAGTGAGCTACAAGTACTTTCTTGCTGTTCCTAAACAAAAAAACATTTAAAGTATACTCAGTCTTGTAAACTTTATTCTGTACATTAACTTTAAAAATTTTGTACAATAAAAACAGAGTCGTTACAGTTGAAGGAACTGAGTATTTTTGAAAAGGAGTGGTTTAGGCTCCGCTTTTGAAAACTAGTGGTTTTGAAGAAAACCGGTGGTTTTGAAGAAAACCGAGTAATCTACGGTATCATAAACTTTTGCTCAAGAGGTCGCTCCCAATGAAGGGATCTAGGCTCTTGCCTCCTCGAATGAGATGCTGGATATTCCTAAATGAATATCACTATGCAAAGCAAAAGAATACAACTATAGTTTTTCAAAATTTGTTCTGATAACTTCTTTTAGGTTTCTTTTTTTCTTGCATTAATCAAAATTAATGTGATCCCATCAATTAATCCCTATCACATCAGAAAAGAACGAAAATACAATGTACGTATATGCCATCCGCATTCGCCACGGGGACTCGTCATGCACCGTTAGGTTACTTAACTAATGACAAAGCGTGGGCTTGACTAGTGCGAGTGCAAAACATATACAACATCTAGTAGTGTGTGTGTGTGTGTATGTGTGTGTGTGTGTATAATCATTCGTCCCAGGCATGATATAAGAAACATCACCGAACAGCGATAAGCAACACAGAATAACGGATAATCTAGGAGCCCCGGGTTTCATTTGAGCCGCAAATGAAACCCGACGTTCACCGGTCATATGGATAACCAGTGCAATAAGGAACCTAAACCCCTACGAGTGTGGCAAGTTACCCGCCAATCCCGGAAGTGAGGTAACCCCAATCAACAAAGTGAATGGGCCACCCAGTACTTCACGGAATCCGGTAAATTGAGCACCTCTCCGTGGGTCATCCTGTACCTCGTACGAGTGTGGCGAATAGCCCGCCAATTCTAAAGTAAGGCTTTCTCTGTCTCAACTCCATGAGATGCAGGCCCGTTGCCCCTATAGAATCCGGCTATTCGAGCACTCCTCCACAGGGTAATCCTAGTATAAAAATGAAAAACATATATACAATGGTGACAACGACCTCAACCCGGTCGTGCCCTAATAAAAGAATATACAAACTAGCGGAAACGACAGTCCACATGTCGGACGCTCGCCCCGCAATAATGAATATACAAATGAATCTAAACTGTACAACCACCATTGCACTAGGCGCTATCCCACATGATAATCCGAACAAACCATCACAGATATCAACATCACAGCAGTATAAGCAAGTATATGCAACCTTGTCTAAATGACATATAGAAAATAGAAGACGTTTGAAAAACACATACACCACATCACAGATGTCAACGGTGCAAAATTTCAAGTTTTGAAACTTTCCAAGTTACCCCAAAGCAAAGATAACACTAAATGAAATCTAGGGCAAAACAAACAAGACCAAAAATACCAATTTACAAAACCCCAGACACTGGATGAAAATAAGGTACAATGGTGAATAGTAAACCGCTAGAATCGGGGTTTTCATCATTTTGGCCGGCCAAAACAATTTAGAATGCCCTCATTCTCATCATGTGTCACATACATTTCTAGAGTGTGTCTCTGCGCTTGTTTAAAATTTTTTCAGAGACCAAAACAAATCGTGGACAGAGAGTAGGTTTTGAAATTGGAATTTTTCGGTTTTGAAACTAATGCATCGTCTACTACTAGTTTCTAATGTTTGGGTGGCTCTGATACTATGTTGGGGTTCCTAGCGTCCTAACCACTAACTGCGGCCGTTGCAGAACGGAAAACTTTGGTGTTAAAAACTTAGCGCTAGAAACAACTATCTAGAATCGAAACCAAACATGAAACTAGCAATCTAAAGGAGGTTAACTACTGAGATAGAAGTGTTATACTAAAAGATCCGTGTCCTTTGGTCTTCTGCCCTTTTTCTTAGCTCCTTGAGGTCTCCTTGATCGAGCTTGACCATCGGTCTTCCTCCATCGAAGATAATCCACCCGAGAGATGTGGTTCATGGCTCTTGCTCCACACCAAAAAATCTAGTGGAGCAACTAGAGACTCTAGGTTGCTAATCTAAAGTTTCTAGGATGTAGTGAGTTGTTCTTAGTGTGTATCTATCTCTCTTCCACCTTTGATTCTCAACATATGAGATGGTATGGGGGAAGATCAAGAAGGAGGAGGAGGAGATCAAGAATGGCTAGTGAGGAGAGATAAGCAAAAATGGTGAGAGCGATTTTTTTCATCTAATTTTTTCCAAAAACCATCATTCTCAAAGTGAGAAAAAACATGAAGTATGGTTTTGTAAAAACCTTTTTTCCAATAAACATATTGCAACCATACTTGAATAGTTTGCACAAATGAATATACAATTCATTTGTCCACACTATTCAAGCATGGTTCTCACCATTCTCACCTCACTACCTTTACACCTCAATTCCATTTATAAAAATAAATGGATAAATCAAAAATGAGGTGTCCACCTTCTAGAATGTTTTCTGTATAAATACGGAACACACTCTACCGTATATACATACCCGTATTCATATCAAAATATGAATACCCAAATAGATAGAATAACACAAAGAACATAATACTAGAATTTACATATCGAAATATATATACGTAAATTATTAAATCAATGCCTGATTAAATAATCTGGCTCAATCTCAAGCCGGCTAGTATTATCAACCGTCCGATAAAAAGTTCGGGTAACTAGTACAATCATTCGATCGGAACCCTGCACGTATCAAAATACGGCTACTACATCATTTTACCTGAACCAGGGAAACCCTCTGTGTGGGACTCTAAACACATGACAGTACGCCGGTAGTGAGTTACTGGATAAATCTATAACCACAAGCAAGTCAGCAGTACTAGCTATACGTAACGGCTACCCAGGTACCTGTCGAAAAGAAAGGCCGACGAGAAAACTCATCCGGATCCCTACTGAGCCTATCTGTGACAATCTCGATACAGTCCGGTCTCTTCATCTGAGAGTATCACATACCGGGTCTAGGGGTGGTAAACGTCAGACCCTAATAACCCGATAATTCTTGCCGATGTGCCTCAGGACCATTCCAGGAAACTACTAATCTAACTATCAGTAAATCCCAACTCCCTTAGCCAAGGTCTTATAGTGCTGGACAATCGAACACAGTACAATATTGACTCCCTATACCGGAGAGACGAATCCCAACAATCACTCACTGCTTCCATGTGGCTCGGGACTCTACCCAACTAAAACTTGTTTGCATGACTCGGTAGAGGCGTTGTATGGTAGTAATCTATGTACAGTGGGAACGCACACCAGACAAATGATGATTTTAGGTCTGAAGACTAATCTGTACTCATGTCACCTGAGAACTGCTATCTAACGATAGGTATAGTACCATCTAGAAATACTTGGCGAGTCCATCTGTAACGACTCTAATATTACTATACCTTCGTGTTTTCTTTCTTTAGTAAAATATTGTATTTATTTATTCATATTATTTCTCTGTATATTTTGTTTTCTATTAATATATTATTTTATTATTCCATCTAATTTTCTCAAACTTATTTCTTTAAACTAAATCTTAACCTATTTCAAATTAAACGCAAGACTTGACCCAGCCCATAACCCAAATCCAATCTCATTTTCATTTATAAAACTATGAGCCCAAAAGCCCACTTTCTTTTCGAGCAACAACATATATTAATTCTAATTAAATATGTGCATGAACAACCTTATAGCACATTGGTTAAGTCCTTGCATTGTTATTCCATAAGTTGACATATTCAAATCTCCATTCTTGAAATTATTTTTTATCAATTTTTATTGTTCTCATAACCTACAAATGAGACCTTTCATTTCATCTTATTTTTAACTCCCAAAATAATTAGAATGGTTATGAATCATGATTTATTAGAATTATGGTGGCTATAAACTTTTTTATATCTCACCCCTCTTTCTTTTTATCATCACACTTTTCTATCATTTCACATATCCATCTTCATCTAAATTCCCCGAAGAAGAACATGAAGAAATTCTCAAGGATGTCTCGCTAGAAACGCGAGGCTATCGACGGATAGACAAGCCCGGTGACAATACCGGCTTGTGTATGTAAGTCCCTTCTCCCTTTCCCTCCCTCCATCTCATTCTTTTTATCTTTATCTTTTTATATTGTCATGAAAAACTTCACTTGTCATATCATAGTCCCTAAATAATTAATTAAATGGATACATATATAAATAATGAACACACACAAACATACACACATATATAGTTTGTAAAGTCTTTTTCATTACTCTCAATCCATATGTTAAGATTTCATAGTGACCAATTAGGATTGCATTGTTTGTTGTTGTATTTTAAATTACTTTATTTAAATTTTGTAAAAAAGAAAATGAAGTTACGAATAAATACTATGATTTTCTCATTCACACATATGACATAACAATACCTTTACCATTAAAATAATTTTTAGAAATTAATTTTTACTTCTGGAAATTTCAAGAAATTTATTTTGGATAGAATATATTTTTGTGTACATGCTGTAAAAAATTTAGATCAAATTACTTAACGGTTTAGGAATTATATCATTTTTATTCACTGTTAGTAAAATAGAAAACTGCAGTTATCGGTCAACTTCTAGAACACATAACTTGGTATACTGATGTCCAAATTAAGCAAACTCAGGTGTTTTGGATATCTACATCAAATAGTCTAGATTTTCTTAGTTTTAAGTTTTTACTAAAAATTGACGTAAAATATACAAAACTGCATTACGATATTAAGTTGTTGGGTTAGCTAGTCGACAGCAAGGTTTCGGGAGGCATCGTCCATGTCATTGTCAAATATTTGCCATGCTACTTAACCCTAAACCTAGAATCTTAATTAAAGATTTAGACGAAACAAAGTGTAAACAACATTACAACTAAATGAACAAGGAATACAATTTTTGTAGACCGGTCCTTCACTTCAATAACTCCAAGTAGTAGTCCCTTCGCTGCGAGTAATGATCTCCCGAACTCTTGAGAGGCTCCACAAGGTGAAAGATGCAAACTTGCTTAAAGTCTTCAAAGCCGAAGATGATCTACGTCGAGAAGACACCGACTCAAGCTACCTCTTCACTAATATGGAATTAGTGAAGCAAACATACTAAACTAAATAGCTAATTTAGCAGAGGATGATGAAGTAGGAATTTTGCTCATTTTAGAATTTATTTTCTCACTATTTTTCTTCACTTCATAAAAAGCAAAGGAGCTAGAAGGAGATGAAGAAGAAGATGAAGAAGAAGATGAAGTGATGAATGAATATGAGTGTGGTTAGAAATGCAAACTGTTAGTTATATGTATGCCCTAGAGGCCATTACTGTACATGTGATGTATATTGTAGTGGATGCTTGAACATATATAGGGAGGACTTTCTTGCTCAACATGATAGTATGCTATCTGGTTTCACTTTATCTTAACATGTACACTTATTGTCTCTCTATTACATGTTGATAAAGCCCTTAGGATGGGTACTTGACTACCAGGATTATGATGCAGATCATGCTAGTGGGGACATGGGTAGTCGGCAAGTACATCCTTCAAATGTTCCTAGTCGTGGGGGTATCGAGACGGGGCATCGATATTCCAGAGTAGACTAGCGTATGCGCTTCTCGACCCATGTGATGGGTGATGGATGATCCCATATCCATTGGTGTTTGACATCAGAGAAGGTATACGGGTGCTCAGTGGAGACTGGGTACACTGGACGAACTCACTGAGAACTCCTAGATGGTATTATACCTATCGTCAGATAGCAGTTCTCTGGTGACACCGGTACAGGTTAGTCTGTCGACCCGAGATCGTCATAGACTCTTATGTGATTCCCACTGTGCTTTGATTTCCACTTTACCACGGTAAAGAGATCGTGCAAAACAGTGGATTTTGGGTACAGTCCCGAGTCACATGGAGGCAATGAGCGATAGGAGGGGATTCGTCTTTCCCGGTATTGGGAGTTGATGTTGCGCTATGCTCGATTGGCCATAACATAAAATCCCTGGCCAGGGTTGCTGAGATCTACTGGTAAGTGTTATCAGTAGTTTCTTAAATCGTTATGGACCTTGCATCGGCATTACTTATCAGGCTATTGGGGTCTGACGTTATACCACCCCCAGGCTGTGATATGCGACATATCTGACGAAGAGATCGAACTGTACGGTAGTGTTACTGATTGGATTCGCAGGAGTATGAGCAGGCTTGCTTGTTGATCTTCTGATCGCTCAATACCCGGGTGGCCGTTACGTTGGGCAGACCGCTTTCGGCCTGCGGGTGTTTGATGTGATCATCACCTACTGCCGGTGTATTGATGAGTCTTTAGAGTCCTACACAGAGGTTTCCTGGTTCATGCGAAATGGAGTAGGAGCACATATGTAATATGTGCGAGATCGAGATTAATGCGCGTATGTGATACCGCATTCTATTCTCACGATATGTGACATCGGTCGGTTATATGTGGTATAGCCGGGTTATCGGATCAAATGTTGATTCGGTAAGTTGTTACATTTGATATTAGTCGGTTATATGTGATATAGCCGGATAATTAAATCAAGTGTTAATTTAATAATTTAATATAGAATTATATATATTTGATATATTAAATTACATTAAATAATATTAGCTCACTTAAGCATTTCTCTTTCTCACTTATGATACATACATATATATATATATATATATATATATACATACAATTATATATATATATACATATATATATATATGGGATATATGTTAAATGTATTGTTTTTTTTTGCACACAAAATATATATGTGATATATATTATTGTGCCATGCTAGGTTACACATACAACATGGATGTATGAGACTCACACCATGCTAGGTTTAATGTTAACGTTTATATTTATTTATTAAGTTATTCAAAATGGTGGAAATTTTCATGGCTTAGAGCTTGGATGAAGCTTGTAGAATATTGACTAAGTCCACTTGTTTTGGCATGCTTAAGATATTTATTAACCTAACCATTACCCTACACCATGGTTTAGTCTCTACAAAGGTTAGTGTATGTCATATAATCACCATGGTTGCATTTCTAACCTCATGAGTTTTTCATTCATCGTCTTCTTCATCATTTGAGAAAAGCTTGCTAGTTTTTTCTAAGTGTTGAAATATTGTGAGAAAAAGAAATCTAAAGAGAGAACAATTCCTACTTCATCATCCTCTACTATTAACCATTTTGTTTAGGGTGTTTGCTTCACTAAACCCTAATTTAGTGAAGAGGTAGCATGAGCTGGAGTCTCCTCGACGTAGATCATCTTCGGCCTCGAAGAGTTCGAGCAAGTTTGCATCTTTCACCTTATGGAGCCTCTCAAGAGTTCGGGAGATTCTTACTCGCAGCGAAGGGACTTCTACACGGAGCATTTGAAGTTAAGGTCCAGTCTACAAAGGTTGTATTTCGCATTCACTTAGTTGTTAAGATGTTAACATTGCTAGTTTGTTTAAATCTTTAGTTAAGATTCTAGGGTTAGGGTTGTTTAGAACGACAATTTTTATAAAATGGCATGGACGATGCCTCCCAAAACCTTGTTGCCGCTCTACGGACCCCTACAGTGGTATCAGAGCCAAGCCAGAGATTTAAACGATGTTTGTTAGATTAAAAACCGAAACTACTCCGAAACTTGTAACACCAATACCTAGTTTCTGTCGAATTTTTAATGGGCTCTAAAAATTTTTTTAGCAACTGCTGAATGATGTATGTGATATGACATGAACACAGAAGAAATTCAAGGCATTTTGGAAGAATTTGGGCCGGCCACATGTAGGGAAAAACCGGTGTGCTGGGTTTTTTCATGGCATTTTGGCTTCAAATTTCTTCTATGTTCCAGTCTCTAGGTTTTGGTGTTTCAGTTGTTGCTAGTTTTTGCTAAATTTGCATGTGATGTTAACTTTGTGCAAAGGCTATTCAGAGTGTTTCGTATTCATAATTCTAACATGTATTCGGGTTATGTAGACGACGTTAAAAAGTTCGAACGGATATCAATAACCCATATTTTCCCTCGCTGGAAATTTTCAAAGAGTTGGATTTTTTTCAAGTTTAAAATCTTCAGAAAATCATGCAAGCGATTCTGTGGACCCTCTAGAAGAATGATACCTAAACTTGACTTTTTAAATCGCGGAACTGCGGTAATACCCTAGGCTTTGCGGCAGTTCCGTGGCGTCATGAATGAGGCATGGGTCGACCCTTCTACGGATGGTTCATAGGAGCTGTGGCATGTTCTGGGTACTTTTTGAACCCCGCTCAAGTCTTGAGCTCTTTTGGAAATTTTGGGTGCTTGCTTATTCGATCGAAAAGTTTAACTTCGTCTAGCTATCTGTGATTGTGATACAATATTTGTAATCCATATAATTAGTTATGAGATAACTAGTTTGAATTTTATAAATCTAGCAATTTAGTCTCATTTGATTGGTTGCCACGGAATTTTGATGTTGATCAAAAGTCCGTTGCAATTACATAGTGTACGCGGATACTCGCCGAGTAACCTTACTAGATAGACACGCCCCATAGCCCCGACCAAGTGACTGCAGTAGAACCCTATCGCCAAAAGAATCCGTTCGGGTGCTCGCGGCTGCGGTGTTCCGCCTTAGTGCACTTCGTCAACGACATCAGGGGTGCGGCCGTCTACTAAAGTTTCCGACGAGCATTCGATCAGGTTATCGGGAATCTTGTTGAATTACCCGACAGGTTATTGGAAAGTGTTTTCAATATCAAGACTAAAATGCGGGGTTTATAATTGTTAGGCATGTGATGTCTAAGGAATTCAAATGGTTGGGAATAAAATCCAAAGTATGTGATACATTGGGTTTATGATGTCTAAGGTGGTTGTGTATTCCAATTATTGTAGTTTTTCACTTTATTTTCTGCGACCATAAGTGTAATATGTGGTGTATCGCCGGTTTTTTTGCTATACGTCAACGACAATTGGGATACGCATATTTACTTACATTGATGACATGTGATGTTATGTGTTGCTGTGATATGTTATATTGGATCATCGTGTTTTGAATAGCCGGGTTTTTTTATGTGAGATGAGAGTTTTTTTCATTTTCATTCATGTAAAAGCTTGTATGTAATAATGGGGCACTTCCGGATTAAGGATGATGTCACCATTGATGTATATTATTTACTTTTCCGTATTAGGATAGACCCAAGGAGGGGAGCACAAATAACCGGGTTCTAGGGTCTAGTGGGAGACCATCTCAAGGAGTTGAGACCGGGTCTCCTAACTCTAGAATTGGTAGGGTTGCTTGCCGCTCTCGTAGGGGTCTAGAGATGTGGGTTTGGCTATTCATCGCGACCGTGGAATCCGTGTTTTATACCGGCTTAATTAAAACACAGAATTCCTAGTATATCCAATATTACATATGTATTCTTCTGCTGCTGATATTTTGTGATGTGATCACTTGATATGTTCTGAGACGACTGCCTATATTATATATTTGATATATAATAACTATTGCTGCTTTCGTTTCTTCTATAATGCTTAGGAAGCATAAAAATGATGGGACTTCATTAATGAGATTAATGAAATAAAAGAAACCTAAAGATATTGTAGAAACTTATTTAAAAACTGGTAGCTCTAGTTCTTGCTTTGCATAGCGGTATTCCTTGTGGAATATCCAGCACCTTATCCAATAAGGAAAGAGCCGATATCACTTCATCGGGAGTGACCTCTTTAGCGAAACTGGCAGATGCTACAACCCACAACCCAGGCTTACATGTTTTCGAGATTTAGCAGATGGCAACAGTGAGGACACTGTTGAAAACAAGTTTGGGGGAGGTTTGTGCTTAGTTTTGCATCATGTGCAGATCATTTGCATAAGCACAAAACATTTCTTTAAAAAACCATAAAAATTCAAAAAATTTCAAAACCCATAAAAATTTTGTGTAAATATTTTTCTTTTGGTTCATCTTTTTTTTTGTAAATAATATTTTCAAAACCCATAAAAACTTATAAAAATTTTAAAATTTTCAAAATCCATAAAAATTCAAAAATTTTCAAAACTCATAAAAATTTAAAATTTTCAAAATATAAAAATATTTAATATTTATTATAATGAAAGATTAGATAGTGAACAATTATATCCATGAGATTAGAAAAATTTAAGAAAACCAAGAAAATTAGAAGTTTTTCTTATACGAACTAGTAATAAGTAGTTATGAGCCGTTGTCCCAAGGGTTAGTAAGATGGAGGAAGTCACTAATCTGAGGGTAAAAATAAGTCTGAAAAATAGTTTCTATTCTGGAAAGCCAAACATTTTGAACGTTGATACCCTGCTATTCGCACTTACACACGTCTTGAAGCCCGGGATAGTAGATGATACCTTGAAATGCTCTTGTCTTAAAGCCGATGTATGAAGGAAATAAAAAAATGAAGAAAATATAGAGTGGTGAGAAAAATGGACACTGGTTTTGTTATCACCGAGGGCAATAAAAAATATATAGCGAGGGTGCCTCTTCACCTAGTGCCCTAAGGCCAACTGGTCTGGGAGTCACTGCTATGCCTAAGGTGGTGCAAGACGAGGAAAATACACCAAATAACCAAGCACATGAGTAATCGGTCGGTTAGTACCTCAAGAAGTATTAACGGTCGCATGAAAGTGTGTGAGCACATCTAGATATTCATTAATTAAAAAGTACTGAGGCTGATGGGCAAGAGTATGATAGCTTGAATTGAATTCTCCGGGTATAGGGATGTCCTTTACACACACGCAGGGTGATATGATCGATGTTTGGAAGAAAGATAGGAATGAAGAATAAGACGATGTTTTATTGAGAGAGGACGTGATTTCTAACATCTTTTCATGACCATTAAGATAGGGCTCATGACAACCGAAAAGCTAGCTTAGTTGGAAACCCTAATTTTCAAGGCTTTTCTTTTACAATTCTTGTCTTTAAATGTAATATTCATGATCTTCCTTTTATTATTGGATTTTGTGGGTGCAATCCGCTGAAAACCCTCAGGAGACAACACTCCTCCTACTAGGGACACCTAGAGGTTTAAAGGCTTGTTGCACGTGCTCAGTGCAATCGTGTTGCCTACGAAAGTGTGCTTTTCTCTTTCTTTATTTTCTCCTTCTCTTTTTAATAAAACAGTTCGATCGAGACGATCGAAAATAAGTTTGGGGGAATTTGATCAGTCGAAAATACTGCATTTCTAACACGGCAATTTCCCTACCTTTTGCAGTCAAGTAAAGGTATCCGGTATTCATATCACACATATTTGCAAAACACATGTAAAATACTGGATTACTTGTACTGTAGACTAAAACCGGCACTTTTTATGGAAATTGTGTGTTTTTCATGGCATTGCATCATCCTTGTATTGCGCAACTCTTGTCTGGGGTCTAATGCAGGAAATCACAGAAGCAGAGCCCAAAATTAGGAAAAGATCTGATAAAAGATACGCCAACTCAAAGGCTGAAGATCTGGTAGTGATACAGAAGGCCAAACAAAAATCAACATATGAAAATAAGGCCCACCAGAAAGCCCAAGAGTTACTGTAAAAAGAACAAGCCCCAAGGCCATTAAAAGGCCGCGGATCCGCGGCCCAAACCCCCTTGGAGCCGCGGATCCGCGGCCTTTTGAAGAGATCAAAGCATCAAATTTTGGAATATGCTTACTTCTAACAGCCAGAGCTTCCAGAAGACCCCAGAAGCTCCACGTGGCACATCTAGAAGCCTCGGCTTAACAAACTCTTGGAGGGAAATTCAAATTTTGGGCTTAACTAACTTTTTCGAGGGAAATTTAAATCTTTTGCTTAACTAACTTGTGGAGGGAATTCAAATTTCAATCCTAGATCTAAAATTTGGAGGCCTATAAAAAGGAGCCTAGATCAAGGTTGTAAAATGTTCAAGAATCACCACCATCTTCAACCCACAAGTTTAGTGACAAAGCTTGTGCCTCAAATTCAAACCCCAATTCAAAATCAAGATCAAGATCCCGAGAGCAATTCAAGCAAGAGAGCCTTCAACCTTTAGAAGCGACGCCGGATTCCAACTGAGCAAGAGATCCACGCCGATCCGCGACTCAAGGAGCCGAGCGAAGCCGAAATCGACGATCTAGTTCCTTACTTTTGTAAATTCAAGAGAGTTGTAACGAAATTTGTCGATAAATAAAGGTGAATTTTCTATATTCTTGCTTATCTTTTAATTCAAGCATAATGATTAGATATCAATTTGTGATTGTGTTTGTGATCATGATGTTTGAGTAATCTCCGCTCGTATAGGAGTTGTGACGATCTTTAGATGATGATGATTTAGACATTTTTACAATTCTTAAATCCTATAATGTTTGGAAATTCTAGTGAATCAAATGATTAATAACCTAGTTTCGAGATGATGCTTTCTTGATCGTGTTCACTCGAAACTAGGGAACAACTATTAAACATTTGATTAACTAGAAGCTAGAATTTGAATGCGATCCATCGAAAGGACAAAGGATGAGTTGCGAAATTCCTAATTTCCTCGCAAAAATCCCTAAACCTCGATGAATTTGCATCGATCTAGTATCAATTCATTAATGGATAAGAATTAGTAATCTTTAGATCTCATCACATCTATAGATCCGATCTACTCCTACGAGCCATACTTCTAATCTTGATTGTTGGTTGGAAATTATCACACATCTCAATTCTTGTTTTTAATGTCTTTTCTAGATCTAGATTTTTCTTATTTCTTGATCTTCAAATGCAAATCATGAATTGTTTTCTTTTCTTTGCCTTAAATTTTCGACTCATCTAATTCGAAAATTGAACGGAACTCACTTTCCCTGTGGACGATCCGCACTTACTAACGCGCTACATCCGACACCGTTATTGATTGCGGTCAAAATATTTTTGGTTGTGATTTCTTTACATATTTTCATACTACACACAACAAAAATCATTCAATCAGTATTCGTGCTACGTTTGTTGACCATGTTAAGGCGTAGTGTGCGGTAGCTAATTAGTGCTTATCTGCATAAGCATATGATGCGATTGGATTAGGGTTGTCATACGATTTTGTTGACCATGTTAAGGGTCGTGCGGGTGGGTTTAATTCAATCAGGAAATGACGGGTTGAATTTGGCTAGCACTTATGATTTGTTGACCTTGTTAAGGTCATAAGTTGCTAGGGGCAAAATATTATCGGGAATTTCAAGTGTTGAAATTTGCAATGAGATTGCATACCTTCTATAAGATAGTTGGATCCCAATACCCACTGCGAGTAAGAGTTACTCTTAGGAGAGTTTTACACATTACAATTAACCGATCAAGTAGGTGTCTAGAAAGGTGTTAACGGGGTTACGCCCCTTGGAAAATGAGGTTTATTTTAATTAGGTCCATGCGAAAGCACAGGGAACCTCCCTCAAAGTACCGACACTGGCCTGGCCGAAAGATTGGCGAACTTGTAGCGTGTAATTAATCCCGGCTAGTCTTACCTTTTAGGGTTTGAAGGAAGATTTGATAAAAACAGTGGGAGCCATCCTGATTAGATAAAATAATAACCAATCTAATCTTGCAAGAGCGCACGCAGAGTATTTTCTTCTCTCTCTCTCCTGATAGCGACCTTGTCACGCCTTAATCAAGATAATAATATGGATGCATTGATCGAACCTGCTTATTATACTAAGCTGGAGAACGTTGGTTCCGCTCTATCTTATAACTGGTATAAGTCCGAGCAGAAAATAGAGGAATATCCGGATTCATATGCCACCTAATCGAAGAAAGTGTATTTTGATGCATCTTCTTCGGGTGTGTTCATTACCGAGAACTGTTTTTCAGTATCCCCTACGTCTTGGGTATGTGATACCGGATCAGGATCTCGCGTATGTAATATGTTACATGGGCTACAGATAGGTAGAGAACTGGGAGTGGGTGATATGTCTCTGAGTGTAGAGAATGGTGTAAGTGTTGCAACCAAATCAGTTGGCAAATATCACCTTGTATTAATACATTGATTCTGAACGAATGTTATTACATACCGAACCTGATATACAACATTATATCGGTTTCTTTAATAAGTTAAAGAAGGATATAATTCTGTATTGGAGGATAATGTTGTGAACATTTTCCTGAATCAAGAGTTGATTGGATCAGGCACGTTATATAATAGCATATACGTTCTAAATCAAACCACAATTCAAAGTATGTAAAACACACACAATAGGAGTAGTTCAGAAATGAACGAATCCTTCTTATGGAATTATAGACTATGTCATATCAATGCGACACGACCAGCTAAGTTACATAAGGATGAATATGAGAATCTGTTCAAATTTTCATCTTATGCTACTTGCCAGTCTTGTCTCAAAGGTAAAATAACCAATACTCCGTTTACTGGAACAGAGAAAGAGTTACTGAACTCTTGGGACAGATACATGATGATGTATATAGTCCTATGTCTACAAATGCCAAGGTTGGTTCTACGTACTTCGTTATATTCACTGACCATCTCTCAGGATTCAGACATATGTTCCTGTTGAAACACAAGTCTGAAACTTATGAGAAATTCAAGGAATATAAGCTTGAAGTTGAAGAACCAGACGGGTAGAAGTATTAAGTCCTTCGATGAGATCGAGGAGGAGAATACTTGGGCATAGAGACTGGATTATTTAAAAGGTGAATGTGATTCTCTCTCAGCTTACTCTTTCGTATACAACACAGCACAACGGTGTATCGGGGCGGAGGTATCGCACCCTATGAGATATGGTGCGCTCTATGATGAGTACTGCTGAGTTACTTGTTTCCTTTTGGGTGGTATGCACTTGAGAAGCTGCATACCTATTGAATAGGGTTCCATCCAAATCAGTGCCTACCACTCCATATGAGATATGGTATGGGAAGTGACCATATCTTAAACGAGTTAAGATATGAGGTTGTCCGGCTTATGTTGAAAAGCAAAATCCGGAAAAGCTCGAGGCAAGGTCAATTCTGTATAAGTTTGTTGGATATCCCAAACATTCGCGAGGGTATATCTTCTACCACACCGAGGAGCAAAAGTTTTTTTGTTTCCCAGTATGCCACCTTTTGAGAAAAGGAATTTCATATGAAGAAATTAGTGGTCATGAGGTAGAACTGGAAAGGGTTCCAGCTAGACAAACTAACAGCTGATGATTTGGTGAAACCAAAGGATTCAATAGTCTCCAATAAACCTCAGCTTCTCCGCGAATCTGATAAGGTTCTTCATCCACTTGAGAGATACTGCAGTATTCTCGGTGATAGTGGGAGAGAGGATTTCATCATGGTAGATGATGGCCCAACTAGGTTCTGGCAGGCTATCACGAGTTGCGACTCTGTGAAAAGGCTGGATGCTATGCGATCAAAGATGGAATCCATGTACACCAACAAAGTATGACTTTGAATGTTGCACCTGAAAGTGTAAAACCCATCAGGAGCAAATAGATCTTGAGAAGATTCTTGGTGTAAATGGAAAAGTTAAGACTTTCAAAGCTATGCTTAAGTCCATCAGGATCAATCCGCGCATCGCGGAGTTGGAACATCTGTTTTGATGTGGCAGTAAAAGAGTTTGACTTCATCAAAAAGGGAGATGAACCTTGTATATACAAGAAGGTTGTAGAAAGTAAGGTTGTCTTCCACGTATTGTACGTAGATGACATACTCTTGATAGGAAATGGGTTCCTATGCTACACTCGGTCAAGATCCTCTTATCACGAGGATTCTCCATGGAAGATCTGGATGACACCTACTACATCTTGTGGACTATGATCTATGGTGATAGATCTAAGTGGATGTTGGAAGTGTCTCAAATCCAGGTACATTAACACCATACTAAAGATGTTTAGTATGGAGGATTCTAAGCGTAGTGGTTCGTCCACTACCTCAGGAATCACTCTCTCCAAAAAGATGTCTTCCAAGACTGATTTGGAAGGAGCTCGCGTGTAAAGGATACCCTATGCTTCGGCAGTAGGCTCTATCATATGTGCGATGTTATGTACCAGACTAGATGTAGCTAACTCACTAGGTGTTGTGATCAGGAATCAATCGAATCTTGGTAGAA
Source organism: Agapanthus africanus (assembly GCA_030015575.1). NCBI lineage: Eukaryota > Viridiplantae > Streptophyta > Magnoliopsida > Asparagales > Amaryllidaceae > Agapanthus > Agapanthus africanus. Next base: position 456,580,086 of record JASDDO010000012.1, on the reverse strand, counting down.
TCACTGGACAACTGTGGAAGACATTCTTAAGTACTTAAGAAGCACTAAATGAATGTTCTTTGTTCGAGCTTCCAGAGTGATAAAGTCGACTGAAAGTCAGCCACAGGCATTGTCTGTACCCTTAGTGGAGGGACGGTATGTTGGAAGAGTTTTAAGCTAGATACCGTGACATACTAGACGATAAAGGCTGGATACATTACTACCAACGATGCTACCAAAGAGGTTGTCTGGACATTTCTTGTTCATGAGATGAACAAGGTTCCTACCATTGAGCGTCCAATAACTGTTATTGTGAAAACAATGGAGTTATGGTTTTGGCCTATGAACGTAGGTCCCATCAGCGTTCCAGACATATTCTGAGGACAGTATCACCTGATCATGGAGGTGGTTGATCGCCAAGGGATCGAGGTAAGGAGAGTTGACACGAAGGAAAATATGGTGGATCCACTCGCAAAGGACTTTCCCTAGAGAGACTTCTATAGGACGTTGAGTATGAGATACTGCAACAAATGACCTTAGTGTAAGTGGGAGATTGTTAGTTATATGTATGCCCTAGAGACCATTACTGTACATGTGATGTATATTGTAGTGGATGCTTGGACATATATAGGAAGGACTTTCTTGCTCAACATGATAGTATGCTATCTGGTTGCACTTTATCTTAACATGTACACTTATTGTCTCTCTATTACATGTTGATAAAGCCCTTAGGATGAGTACTTGACTACTAGGATTATGATGCAGATCATACTAGTGGGGACATGGTTAGTCGGCAAGTACATCCTTCAAATGCTCCTAGTCATAGGGTGTCACGCCCCGCTTCCTAGAGTACGCTAAGATAGGTACGTGACCTATCCAACCATGCTACTTGTGGATAGGAAATATCCTTCCACAGTCACATTACGGCTGTGGAGATATCAAGAACAATAATAAACTATCTAACACATGTCCATAAGCCAGAATAAAATGAGTCAAGAGTAAAATAGTGCGGAAGCAAAAGATCCAATACAAGAATAAACTGGAATGTACGTCCCATAATGCGGGCTCACATCAGAAATGAAAATACCGAAAGTAAAATGAACTAACTACTAGAAAGTCCTCACTGCTCAGCCTGCTGACTGAAATACTCCTGCTCGGACTGCAGCAAAGGTAAGGAATCTGGGCCATGCAAAACCCAGACATCAGTGCGTCATAATATCAAGCAATAATATAAACAGGGGTAACAATACATGTAGGTATGAGTATGATTAAGAATATAACAAGAATATATAACTGTGAGTATGTTAATATAAGTGACGTGCAGTGATATCTAAACAGTGCTACAGGGTTATCTATTCTAAAGTCTTCGAAACCAAGTAATGTAATTCTCATCGTAACCCATCGGTGATTATTCCGTAACGCCCGAAAAAACGGCAAAAGTAGGTATTCCATAACGCCCGGAAAAACGGCAAACAATAGGTATTCCGTAACGCTCGGAAAAACGGCAAACAATAGGATGGCCCTTTGAGTTACGTTCGGTTACAGTCCTGATTTCTCCATACCCCAAAGTTATATATGTTCAAGTTAAGTATTAAATAATCTGGAACTAATGCCAACACAGGATCAGGCAGGTACAGGTTTGTCTGGATAGACAACATGACAGGTCTGTAGGGAAAACAGGTCAGGTTTGTTGGCATTAGTAAAAAGATCAGATAACGGGTAAAGCCATGATACCTCAAGTTAAGTCAGGCAATATCTTGGTATCATGTCATGTCAAGAAGTGCACGGTATCACGTCGTGTCAAGTAGTAGGTGATCAAGTCATGTCAGGAGTGCACAACATGTCACGTGGGTGTTCATAATCAAACTAAAATAAGCATGGGTATACAAACAAGCATGAGGTGCTAATGAAACAATAAAATGGAACATTGTAATGTGGTATGCAAATAGGTACAGATTAAAGCATATGGATGCACGGTTATCAGTTTGGGTTTAAGGGATAGTTTCAACATTAATTAAATACAGTATATTAAATATGGATGTTAAAATCATGTTTATATGTATTAAATAATCTAGAGATGCAATTGAATATATATTAGGCTAGATGTATGCAAACGGTTGTCCGATAGGGTATAAACTATTAAAGGGGTACTATGGGCTATACAAATAATTATCATGTGATTTAAATACGGATGTGGGTACTATGTATAGTAAATCAAAATGCAACATGATATGTTTCAAGTTATAAATCTAAAATGATAAAATGAACATCGTAGTGTTAAAACGAAACAAATGGCCTTAGATTTAATTTACAGGTTTAACATGCAATTAAATAAGTATAAAATATTATGAATAGCATGTAGCAAGTTTCACTTGCATGCGCTAGATGTGAAATACATGATACGGATGTAAACGGACATCCGAAAATGATACAACATGGAAAGTGACAATGCGGGTTGCATAAATAATCATTATGGGGTATTAAAATTTAGATATACATAGAAGGTAATAGTATAGCATGTAGCAAGATTAACATACCTCGACAGATCAAGAAACGGGTATACGGAACGTCTCACGTCGGCGGAAAAAGTCGCGACGTGCACACGGTACACAGAACAGATCCAAACAACGTACAATGGGATCACACGGGTCAGGTACGCTCGCTGGGTAGTTGGGATCATCGTCATCACGATCGGATTCCGGCAAACTAAAAGAACAGTGAACCTTTTAAAATAAAAGAAAAGCAAGAAAAGAAAGAAAGAGAAGAAAGGAAGAGGAAGAAGAAGAATGAGAAGAGGATTGCTCACTGGGTTGCAGAGGGGTGATGGCGTCGACGGTGATGATCGGAGGAGCTCCGACGATGAGGTTAGGGTTTATTTTAGAGGAGGTAGGGTTAGGGTTTTGTTTGCTGGGGTTTCTTGGTGCTCAGAGATCTTGGGATCAGGTTTGGAGAGAGGAGGAAGAGAAGTGCAGAGGAGATAGTGAGGAGAAAGGTGATGGTGACGGCGAGGTGAAGGGGTTGTCGGCGACGAGTTCTGTGGGTGTGCAAGGCTGCAGGTATGGGCTCGGGAAGGAGGAAGAAGGAGAAGAAGATGATGAGGAGGAGGAGATAGGTGCTCGGTGAGGTGAGGGTGAAAACGAGATGAAGTTTTAGGGTTAGGGTTGCGGGGGAAGTGAGGAGTTTTATGGGTTCCTCGTGGCTCGGGGGTTTTAAAGAAGAAGAGGGAGAAACGAAGGAGGGAGGTGATGGTAGCGGGGAGCGGTGACGAGATCGTGTACAGAAATCGCGAGAGGAGAGAGAGAAGATCGCGAGAGGAGAGAGAGAGAGAGAAGAGGAGAAAGAAATTTGTATTTAGCGGGGAGAGAGAAAAAGAAGAGAGAGAGGAGGGAGGCTGCGGTGGGGAGAGAGAGAAAGAGAGAGGAGATTCTAAGAGAGAGGGATGAGAGAGATAGAGAAAGAGATGTGGGGCCGGCGCAATTTTAAGGGAGAATTTGATTGGCTGATGGATAAAAAGAAAGGAGTTAGGATTGGGATTTTTAAGAAAAGATTTTTAAAGAAAGTTTTTAAAAGATTTTCGGTTGTTTGATAAACCTTAAGAGCAGTAAAAATATTCGAATTAATATTTAAAATTTTTAAATAAATGAATTTTGGCGAGATACAAGGTATTTCAAAAAGCGCCCGGGTCGTGTCCAAAAATTTAGATTTAAAATACGAAAATTATATACAGCTTCCAAATTTCAAAATGAAAGATTAGGTAACAAAAATGCATACCCCCAAGAACGGACGCACGTACGTGCGCGTAGCTATCCAAACCCGTCCGTTTCACTGAATGGGACGAGAACACGATGCGCGGACGCTATCACGGGGTTAGGGGTATCATGCAGGCTATGAAATGCAATTTTAATTTAATTTACGTGATCTAAAATGTTATATGTAAAATACGCGATGCTAGGTGAAATGTTAATATGCAGTATACATGAGATGCACGTGTCTAATTAACAGGCCAGGGTAGTTTAGGAATATGAATCAACCAGTTCAAGCAACCGGGTCGGGTCGAATGCAATGTAAAAGTAAACTACCATTCGCATCCACATGATAAATCAATAAAAATACCACAAACAAACAAATATGGAAACAGAAATTGGTATAACTGAACTCGGTTGTTACATTATACCCAACTACAAAAAGAATTTCGTCCTCGAAATTCCAAGAACAAGAAAGGATAAACAATCAATCATACTACAAGAATAGATGTGGAAACTTCTGCCGGATTTCATCTTCTCGTTCCCAAGTTGATTCTCCATGTGAGCGATTACCCCAAGAAACAAGCACAAGGGGGATAACCTTGTTCTTAAGAACCTTTTCTCTTCGATCCACAATCGACCTCGGTCGCTCCTCAAAAGTCAAATCTTCATGTACAGTCAGCTCTGAATGATCCAGCACGTGTGTTTCATCTCGAACATATTTACGGAGTTGAGATACATGAAACCCGTCATGAACATTCGCCAAGGATTACGGTAACGCCAAACGATACGCTACTTCTCCAACACGCTCCAAAATCTCAAAGGGTCCAACGAATCGAGGACTGAGCTTTTCTCGACTTCCGAAACGAATCACCCCTCTAGTTGGTGATATCTTCAAGAATACCAAATCACCCACGGTGAACTCTAGAGGTCTTCTCGACGTATCTGCCCAACTCTTCTGTCGGTCTTGTGCTGCTTTCATATGATTCCAGATAGTGTTAACCTTCTCAACTGTTTGCACGATCAAATCTGGTCCCACCAATCTTCGTTCTCCAATATCGTCCCAACAAATAGGTGAACGACACTTGAGACCATATAAAGCTTCGAATGGAGCCATCTGAATAGTCGCCTGGAAACTGTTATTGTAAGAAAACTCCACTAAGTGAAGATGATCCTCCCATGAAACTTTGAAGTCTAACATGCAAGCTCTCAGCATGTCTTCAAGAGTTTGGATCGTCCTCTCCGACTGGCCATCTGTTTGAGGATGATAAGCTGTGCTAAACTTCAATCAAGTCCCCAAACTCTCCTGTAAGCTCCTCCAAAAGTGTGATAAGAAACGAGTGTCACGGTCGGACACGATGCTCACTGGTACACCATGCAATCTTACAATCTCCTGCATGTACCGTTCTGCCAAAGTTTCTGTTGATTGACCAACTCGAAAAGAGATGAAATGAGCTGCCTTGGTCAATCGGTCAACAATCACCCAAACTGCATTGTTGCCTTTTGGACTCCGCGGTAGAGCCATCATGGAATCCATGGTTATATGTTCCTACTTCCACTGAGGAATCGGAAGTGGTTTCAATAAACCAGCAACCATTTGATGTTCGGCCTTAAATTTCTTACACACTAAGCACTTTGCTACAAAACAGGCAATCTCCCGTTTCATGCCTTCCCACCAGAAATGCTGTCGTAAATCTTGGTACATCTTCGTGCTTTCTGGATGTACGAAATATGCCGAACTGTGCGCCTCCTTCATAAGTTCTTCACGAATATCTGTAATACCCTGCAAGTCCAAGAAAGCTTCTGATCTCTGCAACGTTCTTCGAAATCGGCCAATCTCGAACTGCTGCAATTTTTTCGGGATCAACGGTGATTCCATCTCCAGACACGACATGTCCCAAAAACTTCACCTCTTCAAGCCAAAACTCGCACTTGCTCATCTTTACATATAATTTTTCTAGTCTCAACGTCTGCAGTGCGATCTTTAAGTGTTCGGCATACTCTTCAATACCCTTCGAGTAGACCAGAATATCATCAATGAACACCACTATAAACCGGTCCAAGAATGGTGAAAAGATCCGGTTCATCAAGTCCATAAATATCGCCGGTGCATTCGTTACTCCGAAGGGCATCACTAAGTACTCGTAATGTCCATACCGAGTTCGGAACGCCGTCTTGCAAATATCTTCTGTTTTAACTCGGACCTGATGATATCCGGATCGCAAATCCAGCTTCGAGAATACCCTCGCGCCACTAAGCTGCTCAAATAGTTCGCCAATGCGAGGGATCGGGTACTTGTTCTTAATAGTCACCCGGTTTAATTCTCGATAATCGATGCACATCTTTCTTGTGCCATCTTTCTTCTTAACTAGAAGAACTGGAGCTCCCCAAGGCGAGTTACTGCTTCGAATCCAACCCTTCTCAAGTAATTCAATAACTTCCTTCTTAATTTCTTCCAACTCCACTGGTGCTATTGGATAGTATGCATTAGAAACTGGCGCCGCACCAGGAACAAGATCAATCACGAACTCCACGTCTCACTTCGGCGGTAAACCTGATATGTCCTCGAACACGTCCATGAAATCTTGAACGAAAGCTGGCGCTTCATCTTTAGCATCCTCCATCGACAAAAGAACACTATTTGTCGGCCTAGCCTTAAACTCGACTGGCCCGACAGAACTGCTAACTCCAAACATTCTCTGGATGTCCGGGAATCTGGAAATTCGCTTTCTTTGCTCTACACTCAATGTGAGCGTGGAAGTGCCGAAAAATACATTCCCAAGACGACTTCATAACTGTCGGTAGCAATCACCAAGAAATCTGTAATAGCTCCCATCTGCAAACAACAACAGCACAATCCTTATACCCTCTATTAGCTATGATTTTCCCATTCCCAGTGTGTATGTCCCAACAACTAGACAGGGTCGTGCAAGTAATCTATTGTGTAGCAATAAACTTGGACGACATAAAAAATGGGATGTACTAGAATTGAATAACGCTAATGCGAGAAAACCATGAACAAGTAGGGTACCTGAAACGACTTCCTCTGAAGCTTTAGCCTCTTCAGCCGTCAGGGTAAAAGCTTGAGCCTGATTAGCTCCCCGAATTAACTGCTCCTGGTCCGGAAACTGCTTTTGCGGTGGCTCCCGAGTATCCTCCTTCAATCTTAGCTTTCACGGACAAGTATCAATGGTATGATCAGTCGATCCACAAATCAGACAAAGTCTAAGTCTCCTTCAAAAATCTTTCCAGAAATGACCCGATCGTTAGCAGTGATCGCACAACACCCTTCCTTTTTGCTTGGGCAAAACTGGCCTCCGAACATTCTCTTTCTTACGAAGCTTCGACGGACAATCATTGATAGTATGATCCACCGATCCACAAACCAAACAGAGTCCACGCTTTCTTCGACACTCCCTTTGCACATGCCCAGGAAAACGGCAAAAGTTACAAATCACGCTCCTTTTCCGATCAGCAACGATTGTTTTCTTCATTGGTGCTACGCCGCGTCGGTTCACCGGAATACTTCTACATACGGTAGTTTAGTTTGGTGCAAACGCTGGCTTCGGCTCGGTCTGCTGCTTGTGGTCTTCAAGTAAGTCACGAATTACTCCAAGCAAAGTGGTGTCATCCATATACTTCTGGTATGATTGTAGATTCATGGCTTCCATGATACTGCAACCAAGACACCAAAGAGGATTAGTATGATAACAGATTCAAAATGTAGATCAAGGATATGAATCAAGGCTAGAACTCCAAGTTACTTAAATAGAGTACCGCATTGTAACCATGCCGCGGTATCATAGCTACAATCACATAACTCCACCCAAGTCGCCTAAGCTCTAGAGGTAAACAAAGGAAACCAGGTTTCGAGGCGATATGCAAAGGAGGTTTGCATATCGTAAAAGTATAATCAGGAGGAATTTAAGATTCAAAAATGGTAAGACGGTAAGTTGGCAGGACATGTTTCCTAATCACGAGTATTCTGATTCGTGTATTGGGTCCAATACCCAACTACAAAAGAATCAAACCCGATTAACCTATATCCTATGGCTCTGATACCAAAAGAACCACTTCATGCCCCGCTTCCCAGAGTACGCTAAGATAAGCACGTGAGCTAGTCAACCATGCTACCTGTGGATAGGAAATATCCTTCCACAGTCACATTACGGCTGTAGAGATATCAAGAACAATAATAAACTATCTAACACATGTCCATAAGCCAGAATAAAACGAGTCAAGAGTAAAATAATGCGGAAGCAAAAGATCCAATACAAGAATAAACTGGAATGTACGTCCCATAATGCGGGCTCACATCAGGAATGAAAATACCGAAAGTAAAATGAACTAACTACTAGCAAGTCCTCACTGCTCAGCCTGCTGGCTGAAATACTCCTGCTCGGACTGCAGCAAAGGTAAGGAATCTGGGCCATGCAAAACCCAGACGTCAGTGCGTCATAATATCAAGCAATAATATAAACAGGGGTAGCAATACATGCAGGTATGAGTATGATCAAGAATATAACACGAATATATAACTGTGAGTATGTTAGTATAAGTGGCGTGCAGTGATATCTAAACAGTGCTACGGGGTTATCTATTCTAAAGTCTTCGAAACCAAGTAATGTAATTCTCATCGTAACCCATCGGTGATTATTCCGTAACGCCCGAAAAAATGGCAAACAGTAGGTATTCCGTAACGCCCGGAAAAACGGCAAACAATAGGTATTCCGTAACGCCCGGAAAAATGGCAAACAGTAGGTATTCCGTAACGCCCGGAAAAACGGCAAACCTTTGAGTTACGTTCGGTTACAGTCCTGATTTCCCCATACCCCAAAGTTATATATGTTTCCCCATACCCCAAAGTTATATATGTTCAAGTCAAATATTAAATAATCTGGAACTAATGCCAACACAGGATCAGGCAGGTACAGGTTTGTCTGGATACACAACAGGACAGGTCCGTAGGGACAACAGGTCAGGTTTGTTGGCATTAGTAAAAAGATCAGATAACGGGTAAAGCCATGGTACCTCAAGTCAAGTCAGGCAATATCTTGGTATCATGTCATGTCAAGAAGTGCACGGTATCACGTCGTGTCAAGTAGTAGGTGATCAAGTCATGTCAGGAGTGCACAACATGTCACGTGGGTGTTCATAATCAAACTAAAATAAGCATGGGTATACAAACAAGCATGAGGTGCTAATGAAACAATAAAATGGAACATTGTAATGTGGTATGCAAATAGGTACAGATTAAAGCATATGGATGCACGGTTATCAGTTTGGGTTTAAGGGATAGTTTCAACATTAATTAAATACAATATATTAAATATGGATGTTAAAATCATGTTAATATGTATTAAATAATCTAGAGATTCAATTTAATATATATTAGGCTAGATATATGCAAACGGTTGTCCGATAGGGTATAAACTATTAAAGGGGTGTAGGGTGTTTTTCGTCACCCCATTGAGATGGGAATACACGCGCGCTTGTCAGGCGTACTACAGAATCCCCCTGTCTAGGGTAGGCCGGGGTTTATTGATTGTGGGGATCCGAATCTCCGGCAGCCGCGGACTAAGCTGCCGTTAATTACCCCTCGCCTTTGGAGCGAGGGAACCTCCGATTGACGGGTTAAACCGGTCATGCGAACTCAATGTGCAGTGTACGTGTTTTGTGTTTTGAAAGGGGGTTTTGGATATATCGGGAGCCACGCAGAGTTTTTACGGGGGTCCCGCTACCTGGATAGCGGGCTGGGGGTCAAGGGAGCTAGCAGCCCCCTTACGGGGTGCGGGGCAGCGCCCCGTTAGAAATTTTTTCTAACATGGACAATGTCGTGGAGTACGTGTGTGTGCAAATATGTATACATATGTATATGCATGTATATAAAAATAGGGGGAAAAGGCATCCAAGGGATGCGTGGGGCCAGTGCCTTGAGCGCTGTGCGCTTAGGTGCTGTGCGCTCGGGCACAAGCGTGCCACGTGTCGGCACGTGGGCGCTTTGCGCTCAGGCGTTGGAGCGTAAGCATGCCACGTGTCGGCACATGGGTGATTTACGCTCGGGCGCAAGGCGCTAGAGCGCAAGCGCGCCACGTGTCGACACATGGGCGCTCTGCGCTCGGGCGCAGAGCGCCGGAGCGCAAGCATGCCACGTATCGGCACGTGGGCGCCTTGCGCTCGGGCGCAGAGCGCCGGAGCGCAAGTGCGCTACGTGTCAGCACGTGGGAGCTTTGCGCTCGAGCACAGTGCTCTTAAGCGCAAGCATGCCACGTGTCGGCACGTGGGCGCTTTACGCTCGAGCACAGGGTGCTGGAATGCAAACGCGCCACGTGTCGGCACATGGGCGCTTTGCGCTCGAGCGCTAGCGCACCCCGTGTTGGCACGTGGGCGCTCGGCGCTTGAGCGCTTGGGAGCCAGCAAGGAAAAGGGGGATTTTAGCCCCAGAAACTCTCGAAAGAGAAATTAGAGTGGCGTTAAACTCCTGAGATGTTTTGGGGTTGATAAAAGGGGTTTTTTCTTCTTCCTCCTCTGTTGACAGGATCTTGAAGATCAAGAGATGTGAGATGTTAAAAATCTTTTCTTTTTAAGATCTGATGGTAGATCCAAGTTCCTCTTCGTGGGTTTTGTGGTGAAAAACTATTTAGTTTTGGAAAAGGAAGAGTAAAACTCTTGATTTAATTCAAAAGGAAGAAGAAGGTTTGAAACCTTCAGAAAAAGGGAAAGATGTACAATCCCTTGGTTTTTGAGAGAATGAAAAGTATTACTTTATTCATCATCATGTTGCCTCTTATAGGTATTTACATATAGCCCCTTGGGTTCATAAAATGGTATTTTGCCTATCCCATGGCTCATGTGCCATTTCATTTTTGCACATAAGCCATGGGCTTACAAAATATTGGCTTTATGCCGTTTTTGCGTACATTCATGTATAAAAAATTACATAAAAATTATTTATTACATAATTTTGTTGTTTGCATGGGGAGGCTGGCCGCGGGCTCGACTTGGGCATGGGCTCTCTTGACCCGGGCTTGGGCCCACCTAGCTTGAGGGTTGACCTTGACTTTGACTCGGTTAACAGGGGTGTAAATTTTTACCCCAACAAATTGCCCCCCATCAATGAATGCACACCGCATGCATGAGTTGTGTGCACGAAATTGATGGATCTTGAAGCTGGACTTCGAGGTGGAACATCATTCCAGGGGCGGAGCATCATCCCGGGGAGCATGATTCCCGGGGATCGGAGCATCATTCCGATTCGCGGAGCATAATTCCAACGTCGGAGCATCATTCCGAAGAGTCGAAGCATAATTCCAAAGAGTAGAGGCATGATTCTAAGGATCAGAGCATCATTCCGAAGAGCGGAGCATGATTTCAAGGATCGGAGCATCATTCCGAAGAGCGGAGCATGATTTCAAGGATCGGAGCATCATTCCGAAGAGCGGAGCATCATTCCAGGGATCGGAGCATCATTCCGATAAGCGGAGCATGATTCCAAGGATCGGAGCATCATTCCGAAGAGCGGAGTATGATTCCAAGGATCGGAGCATCATTCCGAAGGGCGGAGCATGATTCCAGAGATCGGAGCATCATTCCGAAGGGCGGAGCATGATTCCAGAGATCGGAGCATCATTCCGAAGGGCGGAGCATGATTCCAAAGATCGGAGCATCATTCCGATGAGCAGAGCATGGTTCCAAGGACCGGAGCATCATTCCGAAGGGCGGAGCATGATTCCAGAGATTGGAGCATCATTCCGAAGGGCGGAGCATGATTCCAGAGATCGGAGCATCATTCTGATGAGCGGAGCATGATTCCAAGGATCGGAGCATCATTCCGAAGAGCGGAGCATGATTTCAAGGATCGGAGCATCATTCCGAAAAGCAGAGCATCATTCCAGGGATCGGAGCATCATTCCGATGAGCGGAGCATGATTCCAAGGATCGGAGCATCATTCCGAAGAGCGGAGTATGATTCTAAGGATCGGAGCATCATTCCGATGAGTGGAGCATGATTCCATAGATCGGAGCATCATTCCGATGAGCGGCAGACATTCTGACCGGAGCATGATTTCGATGCAGAGGTAGATTCCTAGGCGAAGTATAATTCTGACAAGGAAGGCAAATATTCCGAGGCGAAGCATTGATTTCGACACGGGGTACATTCTGAGACGGAGCATGATTCCGGCGCAGAGCTTGTTGGCTGACTTGATTCCGAGACGAAGCATAATTTCGACAGGGAAGGCAGGTACACAGAGGCGAAGTATAATTTCAACACGGGGTGCATTCTGAGACGAAGCATAAATCCGACGCCGAGCTTGCTGGTTGACTTGATTCCGAGGTGGAGCATAATTCCGAAGAGGAGGTCGTTGGTTGATTCCGAGCCGAAGCATAATTCCGACAGGGAAGGCAGATACACCGAGGCGAAGCATGATTTCGACACGGGGTGCACATTCTGAGACGAAGCATGATTCCGGCGCAGAGCTTGTTGGCTGACTTGATTCCGAGACGAAGCATAATTTCTACAGGGAAGGCAGGAACACCGAGGCGAAGCATCATTTCAAAACGGGGTAAATTCTGGGACGGAGCATGATTCCGCCGTAGAGGTTATTGGTTTGATTTAATTTGGGCTGACATCAGCATCGCTACTCTGGAATATGGTACCAGAAGCGAATCATCATTTGCCATGAGTGGATTTGAGGATTTGGCTTTGGTTTGGCATCTGCATTGCTGCACTGGAATAATGCCAGGAGCAACTCATCATTTGTCCCGAGAGGATTTGGGAATTGGTTTTTGTTTGGCATCAGCATCGCTACACTAGAATATGGTACCAGGAGTGAATCATCATTTGCATTTGCTTATTAGGAAACGATGGCTTAGGAGAAAGGTTTAAGATCCCTATCACCTAAGACTTTTCAGTTTTATGGTCCGTAAGGGTCCCATAAAAGCATTTTCTCCCTACGAGTCGAAAGGATCTCGTATGTGTATTTTCTCCTTAGAAGTCATGGGGACTCCTAAGTGTGTTGCTCCTTTGTGAGTCGTAAAGATCTCAAGCGGGAATTTTCTCCTCACAAAGTCGAGAGGACTTTGTGAGTGCATTTCATCTCTTTCTCACGAGTTTGCGCCCTTTCGGGTTTTCATAAACTCGCCGGCAGTCCTGCTGTTTTTACTCACGGAGCCCTTTCGGGTTTTCATCCGTGCCCATTTTGCTTGTGGACATACCTTTTTTTATTTTTATTTTATTATTTTTGGAGAGATTGGGATTGTTCTACGCCCGTGGATTGTATACGGTTTTGTAGGATATATGATCCAGACCGTAGGGCCATAAAAATTTCGGGACTTTATTGGCGTCTGCATCGCTGCACTGGAATATGGTACCAGGAGCGACCCATCATTCGCCACTTGGGGATTTGGATTTGAAATTTGGCTGGCGTCTGCATCGCTACATTGGAATATGGTACCAGGAGCGACTCATCATTCGCCATTTGGGGGTTGGGGAGCGATGGCTTAGGAGACAGGTTTGGATCCTTATCGCCTAAGGCTTTTCAATTTTATGGGCCGTAAGGGTCCCATAAAGTATTTTCTCCCTACGAGTCGTAAGGATCCCGTAGGTGCATTTTCTCCTTAGGAGTCGTGAGGACCCCCAAGTGTGTTCTTCCTTTGTGAGTCGTAAGGATCCCACAAAGGTTTGTTCTCCTCATGTATCGTGAGGACACATGAGTGGGTCTTCTCAATGGAGCATAATTCCGAAGGCGGAGACCAGCCGCTTAACTGGTGTTTGCGGTGGGGTATGGGTATGCTGAGAATTATTTTAGCCCGTGGATTGTATACGGTAGTCAATTTGGGGACTAACCCTAGGGCCGGGAGAATTTTGAGAAATTGGATTTTGGTTGGCGTCTGCATCGCTGCACTGGAATATGGTACCAAGAGCGACTCATCATTCACCGTTGTTTTGTTTTTTTGTTTGTTTTTTTACAGCGATTGCTCTATCATTTCAGCTTTTCTTATCGCGAAGATCGCGATTGCCCTATCATTTCGGCTATTTATTCGCGGTTGCCCCATCATTTCGGCTTTATTCTCATCTTTATTTTTACTCGCTGATTTTTATTGCGAGTTTCCCCATCATTTAGGCTTTTATTTTTCTTTTATTTACACATTTTTTGTTTATATACACACATTTTTTTATTTATATTTTTTTTACATTCTCAGTTTAACGACTTAGAGGTCGACTGTTCCCAGTTTAATGACGTGGTGGTCGAATGTTCTCAGAGAAAGGCAGATGTCTGAGAGAATGAGTTTCATGAAGAACTTCGGTCTCCTCTTGTATGAAATTGGCGGTCGCAGCTGGACTGTTTGTTAACACGCCTTTAGACAGTTCTATCTCTCCTGCCTTGTATTGCTTTTCGACCCAATCTTTGAAGAAGAAGCAGTCCTCAATGGCATGGCCTATCACTCTGTGATAGGGGTAGTATTTGGGGTCGTCGGTCATATTCGCTTCCTGCAGTCTTTTTGACTCTGGCAGTTGTAGATCGTTCTTCAGGGCGTCTTTGAATATTTTACGGATTTTGTCCTTTCTGAAGGAATAGACCTTATCTAGCTTCTCTTTGAGTGGACATTCTCCTCCCTCTCCGAACACTGGATTTCGAGGCTGGTTGGCATTAAGCCCGCTTAACCCTTGCTTATTTCGGTTAGCCGAAGTGTTGAAAGACTCAGAATCGTCGGGATTTTCGCCTTTGCGATTATCGTCCTTTCGGTTTCTCCAGGACCTATTGTTATTTTGGGAGTCAGAGGAGGACTCCTGCTTTGAGCGTTCCAACATCTGGACTTTCCTAGTCAGCTCTTGGAATGTTTTGAGACCCGCGGTGCATAGGAACGGGGCCATCCAATTGTTGAGATTTCTGACGAGGAGACTGACAGATTGGTCCTGCTCTATCGGCGGTTCGCATTTGACGGAGAGATTGCGCCATCGGGTTATAAAATCCGTACTTCTTTCGTTGTTCTTGGGCTTGGTCCTTACGAGCTCGGCAATGGTTATCTTATCGCTGACGCTCATGAACCTTTGTCGAAACAAAGATTCCATTCGGACGAAAGTAGTAATGGATCCATCCGGTATGCTCGCGTACCAGTCGAAAGCAACATTGGTCGAGCTATTAACGAACTGGCGGAGGAGAAGCGCATCGTTGCCCCCTGTATTCCCGCATGAGGCTTTGAAGTGGGCGATGTGCTGATTCGCATTTCCCGTCCCATCAAATCTTCTAAATTTAGGGATGACATAGCCGCTAGGAAATTCTACCAGATCATACTGAGCAGGATATGGTCTCCCACTACTGTTGGTATCTTTTTGCGCTTCGGCTTCGGCTACCAAAGTTTTGACTTTGTTGGCAACCAAATCCATGATTTGATCTTGAGTTAGCAGGCTACTGTCATCGGTAGCCAAGACATTTGCCGAGATAGGATGCGACTGGTCTTCATGCGGTCCGCCCACTTTTGGACTTGAGGGAATAGGCGTCGGCTGCTTTGGGGCACCATTTCCCGGTTCACGAGCAGAGCCCTACGCTTGATTGGGCGGCTGAGAGGCAAGTTGGGCTGTGAGCTGTAAGACGACGTTTGTCAAATCGTCAATTTTTGAGTAAAGCTTAGCCATCTCCTTGTCTTTGTTTCTGAGCTGCTTTCGGAGCTCTTGGAGAAGTTGCTGCTCCGCGTTCTTGGGCTGGAAAGTTGGCTCATCTTCACTTTCTGAGCCCGACTCCTCATGGACCGAAGGGTCTCTCTGCCTATCATACTCATCGAGAAAGTTTTCATCACCCAGCGGGGGCGGCTGTTCTTGGGAAGCGGCAACCACATTCAAGCCAGGTTGGATTTGAGATGTGGTGGCCCCGTCCTTGCTCTTGCTGCGCGTGCCCACCATGTAGATAGTGTGGACCACATACCCAGCCATTTCCCCATCTTCGGCGGGGTAACCCTGTTCTTCGAACCTCATAAGGTTCAGCCTAGCAGGAGCCCTAGCCGTTTTGTTGGCTCTATATCTGAGCCTTTTCTGCCTTATCTTTTCAATTTTAAGGGCTCGGCGGGCATCCATTTCCTGGGAAGCCACCGTGAGTTGATTAGCGAGGAGCTTAGGGAAAACACCCGATCGAGCAGTTGTCAGGGGCACCGCCGGGGCTTGCTCGAGAGGCCCTGTTGCTTTGTTGGTGTTGATGGCCTTGCCCCCAGCTGAGGCCAGAGAGAGTCATTCAAACACCGATTTGCGTTTGAGTTGGGGCGCCTTCAAGACCACCACATTTGGCCTCTTGCCTTTCGAGACCGGTTTGTCTGTCACCGGGGCTTGAGAAGCTGGGATGGCGTTAGCTGACACGAACAGGATAGAGCCGAATGGTAGCGGCGGCTCTTCCCATTGTCGCCCGAGGCTGGCCGGAAGGACCATCCTGGAGTCCATCTTCATCGTGTAGGAAACGGGAGCCGTGCTGAGAGCTGAGTTCATCTTTGGAGACATTGTTGAAAGGATGATTGCTTGAAAACCTTCATTAAAGAGTATTATTTCAGTATAAATATAGGTATGTATATTGATTGAGTTCGCATGAACGTTTAACCCGAAATATGGGAGGAGAGGTTGGTGCCACCGGGCCTGCCAGAATCTGTAGGGTGTTTATCGTCACCCCATTGAGATGGGAATACGCGCGCACTTGTCAGGCATACTAAAGATTCCCCCTGCCTAGGGTAGGCCAGGGTTTATTGATTGTGGGGATCCGAATCTCCGGCAGCCGTAGACTAAGCTGCCGTTAATTACCCCTCGCCTTTGGAGTGAGGGAATCTCCGATTGACGGGTTAAACTGGTCATGCGAACTCAATGTGCAGTGTACGTGTTTTGTGTTTTGAAAGGGGGTTTTGGATATATCGGGAGCCACGCAGAGTTTTTACGGGGGTCCCGCTACCCGGATAGTGGGCTGGGGGTCAAAGGGGCTAGCAGCCCCCTTGCGGGGTGCGGGGCAGCGCCCCGTTAGAAATTTTTTTCTAACAGGGACAATGTCGTGGAGTACGTGTGTGTGCAAATATGTATACATATGTATATGTATGTACATAAAAAGAAGGGAAAAGGCATCCAAGGGATGCGTGGGGCCAGTGCCTTGAGCGTTGTACGTTTAGGTGTTGTGCGCTCCGGCGTAAGCGCGCCACGTGGGCGCTATGTGCTCGGGCGCTGGAGCGCATGCGCGCCACGTGTCGGCACGTGGGCGCCTTGCGCTCGGACACAGTCCGCTGGAGCGCATGCGCGCCACGTGTCGGCACATGGGCGCCTTGCGCTCGGACACAGTCCGCTGGAGCGCAAGCGCGCCACCTGTCGGCACGTAGGCGCCTTGCGCTCGAGTGCAATGCTCTTGAGCGCAAGCGCGCCACGTGTCGGCACATGGGTGCTTTGCGCTCGAGCGCAGGGCGCTGGAGTGCAAACGAGCCACGTGTCGGCACGTGGGCGCTTTGCGCTCGAGCGCTAGCGCGCCACGTGTCGGCACGTGGGCGCTTTGCGCTCGAGCGCTAGCGCGCCACGTGTCGGCACGTGGGCGCTCGGCGCTTGAGCGCCGGCGAGGAAAAGAGGGCTTTTAGCCCCAGAAACTCTCGAAAGAGAAATTAGAGTAGAGTTAAACTCCTGAGATGTTTTGGGGTTGATAAAAGGGGTTTTTTCTTCTTCCTCCTCTGTTGACAGAATCTTGAAGATCAAGAGATGTGAGATGTTAAAAATCTCTTCTTTTTGAGATCTGATGGTAGATCCAAGTTCCTCTTTGTGGGTTTTGTGGTGAAAAACTATTTAGTTTTGGAAAAGGAAGAGTAAAACTCTTGATTTAATTCAAAAGGAAGAAGAAGGTTTGAAACCTTCAGAAAAAGGGAAAGATGTACAAACCCTAGGTTTTTTAGAGAATAAAAAGTATTACTTTATTCATCATCATGTTGCCTTTTATAGGCTTACATATTTACATATAGCCCCTTGGGCTTCACAAAATGGCATTTTGCCTATCCCATGGCTCATGTGCCATTTCATTTTTGCACATAAGCCATGGGCTTACAAAATATTGGCTTTATGCCTATTTTGCGTACATTCATGTTTAAAAAATTACATAAAAATTATTTATTACATGATTTTGTTGTTGGCATGGGGAGGCTGGCCGCGGGCACGACTTGGGCATGAGCTCGCTTGACCCGGGCTTGGGCCCACCTAGCTTGGGGGTTGACCTTGACTTTGACTCGGTCAACAGGGGTGTAAATTTTTACCCCAACAAGGGGTACTATGGTCTATACAAATAATTATTATGTGATTTAAATACGGATGTGGGTACTATGTATAGTAAATCAAAATGCAACATGGTATGTTTCAAGTTATAAATCTAAAATGATAAAATGGACATCGTAGTGTTAAAACGAAACAAACGGCCTTAGATTTAATTTACAGGTTTAACATGCAATTAAATAAGTATAAAATATTATGAATAGCATATAGCAAGTTTCACTTGCATGCGCTAGATGTGAAATACATGATACGGATGTAAACGGACATCCGAAAATGATACAACATGAAAAGTGACAATGCGGGTTGCATAAATAATCATTATGGGGTATTAAAATTTAAATATACATAGAAGGTAATAGTATAGCATGTAGCAAGATTAACTTTCCTCGACAGATCAAGAAATGGGTAAACGGAACGTCTCACGTCGGCGGAAAAAGTCGCGACGCACGCACGGTACACGGAACAGATCCAAACAACGTACAATAGGATCACACGGGCCAGGTACGCTCGCTGGGTCGTCGGGATCGTCGTCGGCACGATCGGATTTCGGCAAACTAAAAGAACAGTGAACCTTTTAAAAGAAAAGAAAAGCAAGAAAAGAAAGAAAGAGAAGAAAGGAAAAGGAAGAAGAGGAATGAGAAGAGGATTGCTCACTGGGTTGCAGAGGGGTGATGGCGTCGACGGTGATGATCGGAGGAGCTCCGACGATGAGGTTAGGGTTTGTTTTAGAGGAGGTAGGGTTATAGTTTTGTTTGCTGGGGTTTCTTGGTGCGCAGAGATCTTGGGCTCAGGTTTGGAGAGAGGAGGAAGAGAAGTGCAGAGGAGAGGGAGAGGAGAATGGTGATGGTGATGGTGACGGCGAGGTGAAGGGGTCGTCGGCGACGAGTTCTGTGGGTGTGCAGGGGTGCAGGTATGGGCTCGGGAAGGAAGAAGAAGGAAAATAAGATGACGAGGAGGAGGAGATGGGTGCTCGGTGAGGTGAGGGTGAATAAGAGATGAGGTTTTAGGGTTAGGGTTGCGGGGGAAGTGAGGAGTTTTATGGGTTCCTCGTGGCTCGGGGGTTTTAAAGAAGAAGAGGGAGAAACGAAGGAGGGAGGTGACAGCAGCGGTGACGGGATCGTGTACAGAAATCGCGAGAGGAGAGAGAGAAGATCGCGAGAGGAGAGAGATAGAGAGAGAGCGAGAGGAAAGAGAGAGAGAAAAGGAGAAAGAAATTTGTATTTAGCGGGGAGAGAGAAAGAGAAGAGAGAGAGGAGAGAGGCTGCGGTGGGGAGAGAGGGAAAGAGAGGAGATTCTGAGAGAGAGGGATGAGAGAGATAGAGAAAGAGATGTGGGGCCGGCGCAATTTTAAAGGAGAATTTGATTGGCTGATGGATAAAAAGAAAGGAAGAGAGTTAGGATTGGGATTTTTAAGAAAAGTTTTTTAAAGAAAGTTTTTAAAAGATTTTCAGTTGTTTGATAAACCTTAAGAGCAGTAAAAATATTCGAAATATTTAAAAATTTTAAATAAATGAATTTTGGCGAGATACAAGGTATTTCAAAAAGCGCCCGGGTGGAGTCCAAAAATTTAGATTTAAAATACGAAAATTATATGCAGCTTCCTAATTTCAAAATGAAAGATTAGGTAACAAAAATGCATACCCCCAAGAACGGACACACGTACGTGCGCGTAGCTATCCAAACACGTCCGTTTCACTGAACGGGACGAGAACACGATGCGCGGACGCTACCTTGGGGTTAAGGGTATTATGCAGGCTATGAAATGCAATTTTAATTTATTTTACGTGATCTAAAATGTTATATGTAAAATACGCGATGCTAGGTGAAATGTTAATATGCAGTATACATGAGATGCACGTGTCTAATTAACAGGCCAGGGTAGTTTAGGAATATGAATCAACCATTTCAAGCAACCGGGTCGGGTCGAATGCAATGTAAAAGTAAACTACCATTCGCATCCACAAGATAAATCAATAAAAATACCACAAACAAACAAATACGGAAACAGAAATTGGTATAACTGAACTCGGTTGTTACATGAGGTATCGAGATGGAGCATCGATATTCTAGAGTAGACTAGCGTATGCGCTTCTCGACTCATGTGATGGGCGATGGATGATCCCATATCCATTGGTGTTTGACATCAGAGAAGGTATATGGGTGCTCAGTAGAGACTAGGTACACTGGACGGACTCGCCGAGAACTCCTAGATGGTATTATACCTATCGTCGGATAGCAGTTCTCTGGTGACACTGGTACGGGTTAGTCTGTCGACCCGAGATCGTCATAGAGTCTTGTGATTCCTACTGTGCTTTGATTTCCACTTTACCATGGTCAAGAGATCGTGCAAAACGGTGGTTTTTGGGTACAGTCCTGAGTCACATGGAGGCAATGAGCGATAGGAGGGAATTCGTCTCTCCGGGTATTGGGAGTTGATGTTGCGATATGTTCGATTGGTCATAACATGAAATCCCTGGCCAGGGTTGCTGAGATCTACTGGTAAGTGTTATCAGTAGTTTCTCGAACCGTTATGGACCTTGCATCGGCATGACTTATCAAGCTATTGGGGTCTGACGTTATACCACCCCAGGCTGTGATATGCGACATATCTGACGAAGAGACCAGACTGTACGGTAGTGTTACTGATTGGATTCGCAGGAGTATGAGCAGGCCTGCTTGTTGATCTTCTGATAGCTCAATACCCGGGCGGCCTTTACGTTCAGCAGTCCGCTTGCGGCTTATGGGTGTTTGATGTGATCATCACCTACTGCCGGCGTATTGACGAGTCTTTAGAGTCCTACACAGAGGTTTCCTGGTTTATGCAAAATGGAGTAGGAGCACATATGTGATTTGTGCGGGACCGAGATTAATGCGCGTATGTGATACTGCATTCTATTCTCGCGATATGTGACACCGGTCGGTTATATGTGATATAGCCCGGTTATCGGAACAAATGTTGATTCGGTAAGTTGTTACATTTGATATTAGTCGGTTATATGTGATATAGAAGGATTATTAAATCAAGTGTTGATTTATTAATTTAATGTGGAATTATATATATTTGATATATTAAATTAAATTAACTAATATTAGCTCACTTAAGCATTTCTCTTTCTCACTTATGATACATTAATATATATATATGAGATATATGTTAAATATATTGTTTTCTTTTTGCACACAAAATAAATATGTGATATATATTATTGTGCCATGCTAGGTTACACATAACATGGATGTATGAGACTCATACCATGCTAGTTTTAATGTTAAGGTTTATATTTATTTATTAAGTAATTCAAAATGGTGGAAATTGTCATGGCTTTGAACTTGGATGAAGCTTGTAGAATATTGACTAAGTCCACTTGCTTTGGCATGCTTAAGATATTTATTAACCTAACCATTACCCTACACCATGGTTTAGTCTCTACAAAGGTTAGTGTATGTCATATACTCACCATGGTTACATTTCTAAGCTCATGAGTTTTTCATTCATCATCTTCTTCCTCATTTGAGAAAAAGCTTGATAGTTTTTTCTAAGTGATGAAATATTGTGAGAAAAAGAAATCTAAAGAGAGCCCAATTCCTACTTCATCATCCTCTACTATTAGCCATTTAGTTTAGGGTGTTTGCTTCACTAAACCCTAATTTAGTGAAGAGGTAGAATGAGCTAGAGTCTCCTCGACGTAGATCATCTTCGGCCTCGAAGACTTCGAGCAAGTTTGCATCTTTCACCTTGTGGAGCCTCTCAATAGTTCGGGAGATTCTTACTCGCAGCGAAAAGACTTCTACACGGAGCATTTGAAGTGTGGGACCGGTCTTCAAAAGTTGTATTCCGCATTCACTTAGTTGTTAAGATGTTAACATTTTTAGTTTGTTTAAATCTCTAGTTAAGATTCTAGGGTTAGGGTTGTTTAGAACGGCAATTTTTATAAAATGGCATGGATGATACCTCCCGAAACCTCGTTGCCGCTCTACGGAACCCTACACAACCATGGGTGAGTTCATATCATATACTAACCCATGTAGAGAATAAACCATGGCTAAGTGATAATGGTTAGGTTAATAAATATCTTAGGTAAAACAAAATTAGTGTACTAAGTCAATGGTTCTATAAGCTTCCATCCAAGCTCAACCTCGACTAATTTCCAAATAATTTTGAATTACTTATATAAATAAAAACCCATATATTATCAATAGCATGGTGTAAGTCTCATACACCCATGTTGCATGTATAACCTAGCATGCCACAATAATGTATATCACATATATATTATTTGTGCACAAAAGAAAACAATACAATTAACATATATCACATATATATATATATATTAAATGTATCATAAGTGAGAAAAATGAAATACTTAAGTGAACAAATATTAGTTAATGTAATTTAATATATCAAATATATAATTATACATTAAATTATTAAATCAACACTTAATTTAATAATCCGGCTATATCACATATAACCGACTAATATCATATGTATCATTTTATCAAATCAACACTTGATCCGATAACCCGGCTATATCACATATAACCAACCGATATCACATATCACGAGAATAGAATACGGTATCACATACACGTATTAATCTCGGTCCCGCACATATCACATATGTGCTCCTACTTCATTTTGCCTTAGCCAGGAAACCTCTGTGTAGAACTCTAAAGACTCGTCAATACGCCGGCAGTAGGTGATGATCATATCAAGAACCCACAAGCCGTCAGCGGTACTAGCTGGACATAATGGCTATCCGGGTATTGAGCGATCAGAAGATCAACAAGCAAGCCAGCTCATACTCCTATAAAGCCTGTCAGTAACACTACCGTACAGTCCAATCTCTTCGTCTAATATGTCGCATATCCTGTCTAGGGGTGGTAATCGTCAGACCCCAGTAACCGATAAGTCGTGCCGATGTGAGGCTCATAGCGGATCGAGAAACAACTGATAACACTTACCAGTGGATCTCCATATAAGCTCTGGCCAGGGACTTCCTGTTATAGCCAATCGAGCACAGCGCAACATCAACCCCCAATACCGGGAGAGACAAAACCACTCCTATCGCTCATTGCCTCTATGTGATTCGGGACTGTACCCAAAAGCTCCATTTTTCACGTTCTCTTGAACGTGGTAAGGTGGAAATCAAAGCACAGTGGGAATCACACAAGAATCTATGACGATCTATCAGTGTCACCAGAGAACTGCTATCTGACGATAGGTATAATACCAACTAGGAGTTCTCGGCGAGTCCGTTCAGTGTACCCAGTCTCTACTGAGCACCCGTATACCATCTTTGATGCCAAACACCAATGGATGTGGGATCATCCATCGTCCATCATATGGGTCAAGAAGCGTATACGCTAGTCTACTCTGGAGTATCGATGCCATGTCTCGATACACCCTTGACTAGGAACAATTATAGGATGTACTTGTGGACTACCCTGGCCCTACTAGTATGATCTCCATCATAGTCCTAGTAGTTAAGTACACATCCTAACGGGTTTATCAATATGTGAGAGTAAGATAGTATCACAATACAAATCTACATGTTAAGACAAAGAGCAAGAAGATAGCATACTATCGTGTCGAGCAAGAAAGTCCTCTCTATATATATCCAAGCATCCACTATAATATACATCATATGTACAATAATGTCCTCTAGGGCATATACATAACTAACATAAGCGACGAATCTGGACAGAATCTGTCCTGATTCGCACATTGTCTTTAAATAGAACATAACTCGAACACCCGATATCCGTTTGTGACAAACTTTAAATGTGTAGATGCATAATTGATAGAAATATAATTTTCTGTATAGTATATTACTTAGAAATACATGAAATAACTCGATATAGGCTTTGCAATATAACATATAGTTGCTGTCCAGAAATCTGAATTTCTGTTTTAAACACTGATGATAAAAATGATCATAACTAGAGCTTTAGGAATCCAAATTACATGAATCTTGGTGTTTTGGATAAGTACATCGAAATACCTACAATTCTCTATTAATCTTCGTAACCTGAAACCTGATGGAAATTAATTCAAACTACGTTTTAAAAATATGTGACGGTGCTGGACAAATTCTGATCTGTTTTGCGCGACGATACGAAAACGGATATACCTCCCAAACCGGTAGTCGTATTTAGGTGAAGCTGAGACTCGTGCATGAAAAACACTTAGAGCCATATTTCTGTTTATATTCCGTATTCGTTCGACTAGATTAATTAGTCGTACATAATATTTCTTTACATCATTGTTTATGGTAGTTACTCAAATAATGTACTTGCCTTATTTCATGTTATTCGAACATGTATACCGTGTTTTCCTTGATCTCTTAATTATCGCATGTACATGAATACATAATTAGATATTATATGTTTGACATAAACCTATATCATACTTGACTCGACTTGACCCAAACCATGAATACGTAATGACTTGACATGAATACATGAAACATTGACTTGAATACTTGAACTTGACTCGACACTTGAATTGCACTCTGTTATGTATTCATGGATTTGGGCAAGAATTGTAATTTTTATCACAGACTAATATACGCAGGGTGTTGGGGTAGTTTGAGTATGAATCCAACGGTATTTCATGAGTCCAATTATAATAAATAACGTTGTTGTGGTACCGGGCTGAAACGGTACAAATAACGTTGCTGTGATATCGGGCTGAAACGGTACATCACAAATTCATGAATGAGGGCCCGTGTTTCCAATCCCGTGGATGATAGCCTGTTGGGTTTGGAATACTTCAATAACAATTGAAGTCCCGCTATTTTGGGCTCATGATTCCTTGCCCTTAGACGATAGCCTTAGGTTCGAGAATACTCTTGAGATTGGTCGACATTCACACTTAAACTCGCGTTAGTTACTTTTACCTTTTAGAGACCTTTTATGACACTTACATTCACTTCATGTTCACTAAACCTACACTCCACGGCTATGCTACTTGTTTGCTATGCTCATGTTATATTTCCATACTGATATAGTTTACATACACATTACCATGTACGCTACTATACTTGTTTACATGTTCATGATTTATATACATGCTATACCATATATCATATTACACCATTCATTTCATTTATATACATCACACCATCCTTTTGGGGACTTACCGAGCGTTAGTTTGCTGACGGGCATTCCACCCATCGTTCTTTCTTTCTTGGAATGTTCGTCAGGTGGTATTGAGACAAAGGAGATAAAGCGGTCGAAGAGGAGTACAACCAGTTTGCACCATAACCGGACTTCTAATTTCGTTCATCTTTTCATTTTTTTTCAGCTTATTTATGTATGTTTCCTTGTTAAAACTTATCATATTATCATATCTTGTATTCAGATATTTTGTCAATTGTGAATCTTGAATGTAATAAATCCAAATTGGATTTCATTCTTTTGTTTATTCTTATTAGTTTATGTTGCTTATAGACGCTCAGCGTATTTATTTCGAGAAATGACCTTCTTGGAATAAATACATCGTGGGCTTGCTACATCACCATTTCCATCTACTGAGAAGCGGGGCGTGACCGGTTTTTTTGGCGGCCCATGCAGGTCAGTTCTGCATGAACATTTTAAGCAATATAATACAAAAATTATGAAGTCCAATTATTACATTCGACTTTTCTTTTGAATTCTACTCCATTCCATGAATCCATCTTGAACTCCACCTTCAGCTTCCTTGAAGTCCTTCTCTCGACTTTTGAATTCTTAACTCTTGTTCATCCTTTGTATTTGTATCTCGTAGGCCTATTAGCATAATTGGTTAGAGTATCGATCGACGGAGCTCGAAGACGACATCATCCTTAACTTTCCAGTACCTTGTTGCAACATCCTTCCTGAGTAATTTCGAGGACGAAATTATTTTTAAGGATGGTAGAATGTAACGACCATAATATTACTATACCTTCGTGTTTTCTTTCTTTAGTAAAATATTGTATTTACTTATTCTTAGTATTTTTCCGTATATTTTGTTTTCTATTAAATATATTATTTTATTATTCCATCTAATTTTCTCAAACTCATTTCTTTAAACTAAATCTTATTTCAAATTAAACGCAAGACCTGACCCAGCCCATAACCCAAATTCAATCTCATTTTCATTTTCTTTTATAAAACTATGAACCCAAAAGCCCACTTTCTTTTCAAACAACAGCATATATTTAATTCTAATTAAATATGTGCATGAATAACCTTATAGCACATTGGTTAAGTCCTTGTATTGTTATTCCATAAGTCAACATGTTCAAATCTCCATTCTTGCAATTATTTTTTTTTCAATTTTTATTCTTCTCATAACCTACAAATGAGACCTTTCATTTCATTTTCTTTTTAACTCCCAAAATAATTAGAATGGTTATGAGCCATGATTTATTAGAATTATAGTGGCCATAAACTTTTTTATATCGCACCGCTCTTTCTTTTCATCATCACACCTTTCTATCATTTCACATATCCCTCTTCATCTAAATTCCCCGAAGAAGAACATGAAGAAATTCTCAAGGAAATCTTACTAGAAACGTGAGGCTATCGGCGGATAGACAAGTCCGGTGACGCGGGTGACCCGGGTTCGATCCCCGGCAACGGCGCCATTTGATTGTTAAAGAATTTCGGATTGTGTTTATCAAATGATCCCCGGCAACGGCGCCATTTGATTGTTAAAAATTCTTGATGTGTAATATGAAAATTGTAAAGAAATCACAACCAAAAATTATTTGACCGCAATCAACTACGGTGTCGGATGTAGATTGTAAGTGAGTGCGGATCGTCCACAGGGACAGTGTAATCGTTTGTCTTTTTAATTAGATGAGTCGAAATTTTAAAGAAAAGACAACAAAACAATTCATGATTTATATTTGAAGTTCAAGAATTAGAAAAACTAGATCTAATAACAATAAAAAGATAGAATCAAGAATTGATAGTTTGTTGATTTTCCAAACCAAATATCAAGAATCGAAATAAGGCTCGTAGGAATCGATCGGATCTATAGACGTGATGTAATCTTACAATTACGTATTCTTATCCTTCGATGAATTGATACTAGATCGATGATGATCAATCGAGAATTAGGGATTTCTTGTGAAACTAGGGTTTCATCTTATCCCTTGTTCTTTCGTCGATATCATTCACATTCTAGCCTCTAGTAAATTCAAGAAACGATCGTAGATCCCTAATTTCGAGCGATAACAATCAAGAAAGCATCGCAACGAAACTAGGTCATCGATTCTTGAACTTGCTAGGGTTTACAAAACTCGTAGGACTTAAAAATCGTTTTAAGATTTATTACATCATCATTCTATTGATCGTCTCGACTCCTTAACGAATGGAGTTTTACTCAAACATCACAACAAGAACAACAATTACAAATTGAGATCTAATCATGATGCAAGAATTAAAAGAAAGCAAGATTAAAGAATTTCACCTTTTATTTATATCGACAATTTTATTACATTCGCTCACGAACTACAAGAGGAAGAACTCGATCGTCGATTTGGCTTCGCTCGTCCCCGTGAGTCGCGGATCGGCTTGGATCACTTGCCCGATTGAAGATCGGCTCGGCTCATAAAAGGTTAAAGGCTTCTCGCTTGATTGGTATTAAAGATCTTGAATTTGGAGTGGAATTAGGGTTAGGGTTTCGCACAAGCCTTGTCACTAGACTTGTGGAAGAAGATGAAGAATTGAAGAAGACTAAAGATTAATGAAGAATTAGCTAACTAAAGAACGAAGATTGAACCACTAAAGAATGATTCCCTAAAAATTGATTACCTTTTAACCCTAGGGCTAGGTTCTTATTTATAGCCATCTAAACCCTAGATCTAGGATTTCAAATTCTAAGTTTCCCTCCAAAAGTTTGTTGAGGAAATTTGAATTTCCTTCCAAAAGTTAGTTAGAGGAGAAGCTTCTAGATGTGATTAGTTAGGAGGGAGCTTCTAGAAGAGGTTAGTTAGGAGCTTAATTAGGATTAGCTTTGCTTAATGATCTTTGCTGATCTGGTAGAAGCTTCAAGAGTTTTCTGGATATTGAAGTATATAAAAGAAATGTGGGCCCAGAGTTATGAATTGTGCAATGAAAATTGGATGATGACGTGGCCAATCCGCCGCGGAACCGCGGCTCAAGCCGGCTTCCGCCGCGGTTCCGCGGCTCTTTGGAGTCTTCATGGCTTGTGCTTTCTGAAGTGGTCTTGGGCTGTTGTATGGGCCTTTCTTTGATATGTTGAATTGTATTTTCCCCTTTGAATTGCTACCAGATCTGAAATCATTGAGTTGGTGTATTTTTGATCAGCTTCTTTTGACTTTGCTCCTGCAATTTCCTGCACAAATCTCGACACAAGTGTTGCGCAAATACAGAGATGATGTGATGCCATGAAATGCGGTCAATTTCCCTTAAAGTGCCGGTTTTAAAGTCTAACACACGAAATCTGATATTTAACGACTGATTTGCTAATATGTGAAATATGAATACCGAATACTTCTAAATGAGTGCAAATGCTAGGGAAATTGCCGTGTTAAAAATACATTATTTTCGACTGATCAATTGCCATGAAAAACATCCCTTGTCATATCATAGTCCCTAAATAATTAATTAAATGGATACATATATAAATAATGAACACACACAAACATACACACATATAAAGTTTGTAAAGTCTTTTTCATTACTCTCAATCCATATGTTAAGATTTCATAGTGACCAATTAGGATTGCATCGTTTGTTGTTGTATTTTAATTACTTTATTTAAATTTTGTGAAAAAGAAAATAAAGTTCGGAATAAATGCCATGATTTTCTCATTCACACATATGACATAGCAATACATTTACTATTAACATAATTTTTAGAAATTAATTTTTACTTCTGGAAATTTCAAGAAATTTATCTTGGATAGAATATATTTTTGTGTACATGCTGTAAAAAAATTTAGATAGAATCACATAACGTTTTAGGAATTATATCGTTTTTATTCAATGTTCGTAAAACAGAAAACTGCAGTTATTGGTCAACTTCTAGAACACATAACTTGGTATACTGATATCCAATTTGATCAAACTTAGGTGTTTAGATAACTACATTGAATAATCTAGATTTTCTTAACTTTAAGTTTTTACTAAAAATTGACGTAAAATATACAAAACTGCGTTACGATATTAAGCAACGAATCTGGACAGAATCTGTCCTGATTCGCACACTGTCTTTAAATAAGACATAACTCGAACACCCGATATCCGTTTGTGACAAACTTTAGATGTTTAGATGCATAATTGATATAAATATAATTTTCTGTATAGTATATTACTTAGAAATACATGAAATAACTCGATATAGGCTTTGCAATATAACATCTAGTTGCTGTCCAAAAATCTGAATTTCTGTTTTAAACCCTTATATTAAAATGATCGTAACTAGAAATTCAGGAATCCAAATTACATGAATCTTGGTGTTTTGGATAAGTACATCGAAATACCTACAATTCTCTATTAATCTTCGTAACCTGAAACCTGATAAAAATTAATTCAAACTGCGTTTTAAAAATATGTGACGGTGCTGGACAAATTCTGATCTGTTTTACGCGACGATACGAAAACGGATATACCTCCCAAACCGGTAGTCGTATTTAGGTGAAACTGAGAATCACGCATGAAAAACACTTAGAGCCATATTTTGGTTTATATTCCGTATTCATTCGACTTGATTAATTAGTCTTACATAATATTTATTTACAGTATTGTTTATGGTAGTTACTCAAATAATGTACTTGCCTCATTTCATGCTATTCAAACATGTATACCGTGTTTTCCCTGATCTCTTAATTATCGCATGTACATGAATACATAATTAGATATTATATGTTTGACATAAATCTATTGCATTCTTGACTCGACTTGACCCGAACCATGAATATGTAATGACTTGACATGAACACTTGACATGAATACATGAAACATTGACTTGAATACTTGAATTTGACTTGACACTTGAATTGCACTCTCTTATATATTCATGGATTTGGGCAAGACTTGTAATTTTTATCATAGACTAATATACACGAGATGTTGGGGTAGTTTGAGTATGAATCCAACGGAATCTCATGAGTCCCATTATAATAAATAACGTTGTTGTGGTACCGGGCTGAAACGGTACAAATAACGTTGCTGTGGTACCGGGCTGAAACGGTACATCACAAATTCATGAATGAGGGCCCGTGTTTCCAAGCCCCTAGATGATAGCCTGTTGGATTTGGAATATTTCAATAACAATTGAAGTCCCGCTATTTTGGGCCCGTGATTCCTTGCCCCTAGATGATAGCCTTGGGTTCGAGAATACTCTTGAGATTGGTCGACATTCAAACTTGAACTCGCGTCAGTTACTTTTACCTTTTAGAGACCTTTTATGACACTTACATTCACTTCATGTTCACTATACCTACACTCCACGGCTATACTATACTTGTTTACTATGCTCATGTTATATTTCCATATTAATATAGTTTACATACACATTACCATGTACGCTACTATACTTGTTTACATGTTCATGATTTATATCCATGCTATACCATATATCATATTACGCCATTCATTTCATTTATATACATCACACCATCCTTTTAGGGACTTACCGAGCGTTAGTTCGCTGACGGGCATTCCACCCATCGTTCTTTCTTTCTTGGAATGTTCGTCAGGTGGTATTGAGACAAAGGAGATAAAGCGGTCGAAGAGGAGTACAACCAGTTTGCACCATAACCGGACGTCTAGTTTCATTCAGCTTTTCATTTTATTTCAGCTTATTTATGTATACTTCCTTGTTAAAACTTATCATATTATCGTATCTTGTATTCAGATATTTTGTCAATTGTGAATCTTGAATGTAATAAATCAAAATTGGATTTCATTCTTTTGTTTATTCTTATTAGTTTATGTTGCTTATAGACGCTTAGCGTATTTATTTCGAGAAATGATCTTCTCGGAATAAATACGTCGCGGGCTTGCCACGTCACCGTTTCCATCTACTGGGAAGCGTGGTGTGACCGGTTTTGTTGGCGGCCCATGCAGGTCAGTTTTGCATGAACACTGTAAGCAATATAATACAAGAATTATGAAGTCCAATTATTACATTCGACTTTTCTTTTGAATCCTACCCCATTCCATGAATCCATCTTGAACTCCACCTTCAGCTTCCTTGAAGTCCATCTCTCGACTTTTGAATTCCTAACTCTTGTTCATCCTTTCTATTTTTATCTCGTAGGCCTATTAGCACAATTGGTTAAAGTATCGATCGACGGAGCTCGAAGACGACATCATCCTTAACTTTCGAGTACCTTTTTGCAACATCCTTCCTGAGTAATTTCGAGGACGAAATTATTTTTAAGGAGGGTAGAATGTAACGACCCCAATATTACTATACATTCGTGTTTTCTTTCTTTAGTAAAATATTGTATTTACTTATTCTTAGTATTTTTCTGTATATTTTGTTTTCTATTAAATATATTATTTTATTATTCCATCTAATTTTCTGAAACTCATTTCTTTAAACTAAATCTTAACCTATTTCAAATTAAACGCAAGACCTGACCCAGCCCATAACCCAAATCCAATCTCATTTTCATTTTCTTTTATAAAACGTTGAGCTCAAAAGCCCACTTTCTTTTCAAGCAACATCATATATTTAATTCTAATTAAATATGTGCATTAACAACCTTATAGCACATTGGTTAAGTCGTTGTATTATTATTCCATAAGTCCACATGTTCAAATCTCCATTCTTGCAATTATTTTTTATCAATTTTTATTCTTCTCATAACCTACAAATGAGACCTCTCATTTCATCTTCTTTTTAACTCCCAAAATAATTAAAATGGTTATGAGCCATGATTTATTAGAATTATAGTGGCCATAAACTTTTTTATATCTCACTCCTCTTTCTTTTCATCATCACACATTTCTATCATTTCACATATCTCTCTTCATCTAAATTCCCCGAAAAAGAACATGAAGAAATTCTCAAGGATGTCTCGCTAGAAACGCGAGACTATCGGCGGATAAACAAGCCCGATGACAATACCGGCTTGTGTATGTAAGTCCCTTCTCCATTTCCCTCCATCCATCTCCTTCTCTTTATCTTTCTCTTTTTATATTGCCATGAAAAACTTCCCTTGTCATATCATAGTCCCTAAATAATTAATTAAATGGATACATAAATAAATAAAGAACACACACAAACATACACAGATATATAGTTTGTAAAGTCTTTTTCATTACTCTCAATCCATATGTTAACATTTCATAGTGACCAATTAGGATTGCATCGTTTGTTGTTGTATTTTAAATTACTTTATTTAAATTTTGTAAAAAAGAAAATGAAGTTACGAATAAATACCATGATTTTCTCTTTCACACATATGACATAGCAATACCTTTACCATTAAAATAATTTTTAGAAATTAATTTGTACTTCTGAAAATTTCAAGAAATTTATCTTGGATAGAATATATTTTTGTGTACATGCTGTAAAAAAATTTAGATCGAATCACTTAACGGTTTAGGAATTATATCGTTTTTATTCACTGTCTGTAAAACAGAAAACTGCAGTTATCGGTCAACTACTAGAACACATAACTTGGTATATTGACATCCAAATTTATCAAATTCAGATGTTTTGGATATCTACATCGAATAATCTATATTTTCTCAGTTTTAAGTTTTTACTAAAAATTGACGTAAAATATACAAAACTGCGTTACGATATTAAGTAACGAATCTGGACAGAATCTGTCCTGATTCGCACACTGTCTTTAAATAGGACATAACTCGAACACCCAATATCCGTTTGTGACAAACTTTAGATGTGTAGATGCATAATTGATATAAATATAATTTTCTGTATATTATATTACTTAAAAATACATGAAATAACTCGATATAGGCTTTGCAATATAACATATAGTTGCTGTCCAGAAATCTGAATTTCTGTTTTAAACACTGATGATAAAATGATCATAACTAGAGCTTCATGAATCCAAATTACATGAATCTTGGTGTTTTGGATAAGTACATCGAAATACCTACAATTCTATATTAATCTTTGTAGCTTGAAACCTGATGGAAATTAATTCAAACCGCGTTTTAAAAATATGTGACGGTGCTGGACAAATTCTGATATGTTTTGCGCGACGATACGAAAACGGATATACCTCCCAAACCGGTAGTCGTATTTAGGTGAAACTGAGACTCACGCATGAAAAACACTTAGAGCCATATTTCTATTTATATTCTGCATTCATTCGACTTGATTAATTAGTCGTACATAATATTTCTTTACAGCATTGTTTATGGTAGTTACTCAAATAATATACTTGCCTCATTTCATGCTATTCGAACATGTATACCATGTTTTCCCTGATCTCTTAATTATTGCATGTACATGAATACATAATTAGATATTATATGTTTGACATAAACCTATTGCATACTTGACTCGACTTGATCCGAACCATGAATACGTAATGACTTGACATGAACACTTGACATGAATACATGAAACATTGACTTGAATACTTGAACTTGACTCGACACTTGAATTGCACTCTCTTATGTATTCATAGATTTGGGCAAGACTTGTAATTTTTATCACAGACTAATATACGCGGGTGTTGGGGTAGTTTGAGTATGAATCCAATGGAATCTCATGAGTCCCACTATAATAAATAACGTTGCTGTGGTACCGGGCAGAAACGGTACAAATAACGTTACTATGGTACCGGGCTGAAACAATACGTCACAATTTCATGAATGAGGGCCCGTGTTTCCAATCCCCTGGATGATAGCCTGTTGGGTTTGGAATACTTAAATAACAATTGAAGTCCCGCTGTTTTGGGCCCGTGATTCCTTCCCCCTGGACGATAGCCTCGGGTTAGAGAATAATCTTGATATTGGTTGACATTCACACTTGAACTCACGTTAGTTAATTTTACCTTTTAGAGACCTTTTATGACACTTACATTCACTTCATGTTCACTATACCTACACTCCACGGCTATGCTATACTTGTTTGTTATGCTCATGTTATATTTCCATACTGATATAGTTGACATACGCATTACCATGTACGCTACTATACTTGTTTACATGTTCATAATTTATATCCATTCTATACCATATATCATATTACACCATGCATTTCATTTATATACATCACACCATCCTTTTGGGGACTTACCGAGCGTTAGTTCGCTGACAGGCATTCCACCCATCGTTCTTTCTTTCTTGGAATGTTCGTCAGGTGGTATTGAGATAAAGGAGATAAAAGCGGTCGAAGAGGAGTACAACCAGTTTGCACCATAACCGGACGTCTCGTTTCGTTCAGGTTTTCATTTTATTTCAGCTTATTTATGTATGCTTCCTTGTTAAAACTCATCATATTATCGTATCTTGTATTCAGATATTTTGTCAATTGTGAATCTTGAATTTAATAAATCAAAATTGGATTTCATTATTTTGTTTATTCTTGTTAGTTTATGTTGCTTATAGACACTTAGCGTATTTATTTCGAGAAATGACCTTCTCGGAATAAATACGTCGCGGGCTTGCCACATCACTGTTGTCATCTACTGGGAAGCAGGGTGTGACACCGTCCAGTGTACTCACCTCCAGTGAGTACCTGTATACGATCTTAGGTGCGAAAGACCAATGGCTGTGGGACCAACCATCGCCCCTCGTCGGAGTCTATAATCGTATATACCAGTCTACTCCAGAATATCGATGCCTAGTCTCGATACTCCCACAACTAGGGACATTTAAGGATGTGCTTATGGACTACCCAGCCCCTACATGTATGATCACCATCATAATGTTGGTAGTCAAGAAATAATACTACGGGCTTTATCAACATGTCATAGTGATCTATAATACCACATAATACATATACATGATAATAAAGTCAAACCAGATAGTATACTATCATCTCGAGTAAGAATGTTCTACCCGTATAGGTCCTCCCTCAATCATCACAATCGCCTGCCTACGATTACAATAATTGACTTGAGGGCGCTATATCCAACAATCTAAGCTCTTACCTCATCGAATGAGGTACTGGATATTCATAATGGAATACCGCTATGAAAAGTAAGAACTAGAGCTACCTTTTTGAAAATTTGATTCTACAACATTTTTAGGTTTCTTTTCTTTTCATTAATCTTATTAATGAAGTCCCATCAATTATGTTTACAAAATATCACAGAAGAAACGAAAATAAAACATACATATATGCCATCCGTATTCGCCACGGGGACCCGGTTCTTCACCGTAAGGTTACTTAACTTACGGTAGGGCGGGGTCAGGACTAGCGTGGATGCAAAACATATATAGTGTCTACTAATATATCATATATATAAGTAGCATTCATCTCACGCAGTTATATGATCACATCATAGAACAGCAGAAGCAGATATATGAAATATATGATATACTAGGAGGTCCGTGTTTTAGATTAAGCCAGTAACGAAAATCACGGGTTCCACGGTCGTGATGAATAACCAAGCCTACACCCCTAGACCCCTACGAGAGCTGCAAGCAACCCTGCCAATTTTAGAGTTAGATGACCGGTCTTGACTTCTCGAGATGGCCTCCCACTGGACTCTAGAACCCGGTTACTTATACTCTCCGCCTTGGGTCTATCCTAATGCGGTAAAGGAAATAATATATATCGAATGGAGACAACAATCTCAACCCGGAAGTGTCTCAATAAAAGAATATTACATACAATTATTTACAATAATGAAAATTGAAAAACTCTCATCTCATATAAAAAAAACCCAGCTGTTCAATTACGATGATCCAATATAACACATCTATAGCAACACAATAATATCATATGTCATTAACGTAAGTAAATATGCGTATCCCTAATGTCGTTGTCGTATAGCAACGAGATCGGGGATACTTCCACATATTATACTTACGGTCGCAGAAAAGAAATGAAAACTACAATAATTAGAATCTGCATCGATAGACATCATAAACCCAGATTATCACTGTTTCCCCCAATCAGAGCAAAGCTCTGTTTGAAATTCGAATTTCAAAAATTGAAGCAACGGTTCGGATCCAGCGCTAGGAGTGCTGCGCGCCACGTGTCAAACACGGATGCGCTAGCGCCAGGTGCGCTGCGCCCTCGGCAGTGACCATGTGTGCGCTAGCGCTGGGCGCGCTGCGCGCCACGTGTTAAACACGGATGTGCTAGAGCAGGCTGCGCTGCGCTCTGAGCAGCGCACCACGTGTCAAACACAGGTACACTAGCGCAAGGTGCGCTGCGCTCTGAGCAGCGCACCACGTGCAAAGCACGGGTGCGCTAGCGCTGGAATTAAAAAATTCCCCACCGTTAGATCAAAGATCTAATAACAATGATAAATCATTAATTAATCAGAACTAAAATTCTGTTATGGAAAGATTTTTCGATCCTGTTAAAAACAAGAAGATTGTCTTCTGTAAAACAGAAGCCCTAGGATCAAAGATCCAACGGTGGAAAATATCCCCAAATCAACCAGAGAAAGATCTCTTTAACCGATTCAACAAATCAGCTTGCCCTATATAAAGGCCCCAAGACTTTAAGTCTGAGATGGAGAAACCCCCCTATAAACTTTAAGAAACTCAAAAGAAAGAAGGGAAGCTCTTGCTAGAAGATATTTCTTCAAGATAAAGATGATGAATGATGAACACAGAGATGAAATCATCTCTTAAAAAGAAGAATTATCTTCTTAAAAAAGATCATAGATCTACAAAGACCAAGGTCTTTTATAAAAAGATCAAAAGATCTCATCATAAAAACAAAGAAGTATTTACTTCGTTCACAGATTATAGATCTATAAGACAAATTGTCTTTCTGAGATCATGAACATCTCATCATAAAGGGGGAGAAAATTATTAAATTTTCTTAAAGAGCTTGGATCTATAAAGGCAAAGCCCTTTCAAAAAATAAGAACTGTTGTTCTTGAATCTTGAGACAAAGTCTCTTTTAAAAGAACATAAATTTATTCCCTGATCTTAAAATTGATCAGATACGCTTTGCGCTTTTGAAATGCGCCTTGCGCTCTTGAACTGTGCTTCTGCGCTCTTTGACCAGCGCTCAGCGCTAAATGCGCCAATTAAATAATTTGCGCTTTGCGCTTCTGAAATAGCGCACTGCGCTCATGGGCTGGCGCTCAGCGCCAAGCGCACCACGTGTCACTCACGGGTGCGCCACTAAATTGAAAGCGCAATGCGCTCATGGATTAGCGCTCAGCGCTCATAAATCAGCATACTGCGCTCTTTATCTGGCGCCTAGTGCTGAGTGCGACACGTGTCCCTTACATGTGCGCTACTCAGCAGAAGCGCACTACGCTCTTTGACTGGCGCAAAGCGCCTGGCGCGCCACGTGTTGCGCTGACAGAACATAAATTGTTATTTGATAAGCCAGAGCTCTGATGAATGCTCTGCATTCAATACAAGACCAAAAACATTGTCAAAAGGGCCAAGCCCAAATAAAGGCTCAACAGCCCAGAATAAAAATGTTAAACATTTGTTGGACTTAGTCCTCAACCCACATTAATTGAGCCCATCTGCTCATGAATATTTCAACAGATCTTAGTCCCAAATTGAACTACAGATCTTTCAACCAACCCATACCGGTTTGAGGGTACATCTCTTTACTCCTCTGATATTTTTCGTTGTAATCCTTCAACGTCTTCAGAGAGGTGAAGGGTCCTGACAACCAAACACTAAGCTAGACTGTGGGGTCCCTTTCAACCCATGGACTACGATGTCCTTAACCTCGGACTGTGGGGTCTCTTTAAACCCATGGACTACGATGTCCTTAACCTAGACTGTGGGGTTCTTAAGCCCATGGACTACGATGTCCTTAACCTCGACTGTCCCATGGACTATGGACTATGATGTCCTTAACCTGGACTGTGGGGTCCCTTTAAACTCATAGACTATGATGTCCTTAACCTGGACTGTGGGGTCCCTTTAAACCCATAGACTATGATGTCCTTAACCTGGACTGTGGGGTCTTTAAGCCTATGGACTACGATGTCCTTAACCTCGGACTGTGAGGTCCCTTTAAACCCACGGACTACGATGTCCTTAACCTCGGACTGTGGGGTCCTTAAACCCTCGGACTACGATGTCCTTACTTTGGACCGAGATGTCCTTAAACTAACATTGGACCGTAATGTCCTTAAACTAATCGACCGCAATGTCCCTAAACTAAACAATAGAGCCCAAATGCTCTCTTGTTGGATCTAAACGATCCCGTTAAGTTGATCTTAGTCTAAAATTAGACTAACGTATCCTTAACAAACGTTTAAGTTCATCTTAGTCTCAAATGAGACTAACGTATCCTTAAACCTAACCCCCAAACCCAAATCTAAGAAAATACGGATTTGGACTAACCCACGCCCTATGGGCGACAATATAAATTAGTCTCCGTATACAATCCACGGGCAACCAAAAACAAAACAAACACACACGACACGAAGTGACCATCTGGAGAAGGAGAAAGTGGTTACCGCGATGCGGTAGCGTAATTAACTGCAGGGGCTTGCGGCTGCAGGGAAGAGCATCCCCATAATCAAAAACCCCTTAAATGAGGGGGAATCTGACGAAATCTGCTACATCGGCCGCATCCGTTTAAACCTTAGATATATGGTGTCATAAATCAACTTGGCATCTTCGGAGAGGTGGACGGATAGCACCAAATAGCATCTGCCCTCGAAATTCAGGCAAGACGAACCTACGCGGTCGCGTCTCTGTGTTCGGAGGAGAACAGATTCTGGCACGTCCAGTGGGACATTTTCCTCTTTCCACTCCACACTTCGTGTGTCGTGTTCGCGAACGAATCGCGATTTGATATGGTTGCCCTTGGGTTCGAGGTACTAAGATTCGGTGTCTTGCTCCGTGCAGAAAATAGAAGATCAATGGCTTCAACCTGCACTAACTACAACTGCAACTCTCGCTCCGTCCCGTCTGGAGGAGTGACTTACGAGCCCCAAGCGGACTCCATCTTTGCTATGCCGGTGGAATGGGTCACTCAGGCCACCACTGGATTGTTCTTCGGGACCATGCTCCTGCCAACGAGCTTCAGCGCTCCTCTAACAACACAAGAAGCTCAGAAGAAGTCGGTCTTTGATCGGCTTACAACTATTGTGGCCCTTCTTAACGGGTCGTCCAGCTCCAACGCCTCAGTCTTTGACAGACTGGGCCAAAGGTCAATTGGTCCTATGAAGAAGCCCGCGATACCAGAAAGGGTTATACCAAAAAGGATAGCCATCCCTGCTCCCGAAGTCGTCAAGGAGGATTCTCTTGCCAAAGGGTCGGTCTTCACAAGACTGACTATTTCAGCTCCTGTTCCAGGCCAAATCATCAAGGTTGCTTCCTCTACTCGGAAGTCTGCTTTCAATAGGTTGGTCATCCCCACTCAGCGGATATCAGTCTTCAATAGGCTAACAACAAAAACTTCCAATCGACACAGGGGGCATGAGGAAGTCACCCCTACAGCTGAGGTGATCCCGGCCGCACGACATGCTCGACGTCACTACTGGCGCCGAGTAAGGAAGGCTGGGGGCAGCTCTCCTTCTGGACTGACTCCGTCGGCTCCAACGGTGGAAATCGATGCTGCTGTTCCAACTGGGAATAGCTTTGAACCATTTAGGAGGATACGCAAGAACTCTTCGAAGGCCATGCTAAAAAGATCTCCTCCACCTATGGAGAGTGCTACAAAGGCGAAGCCAAAACAGCCCTCTCAGCGGCTGTCCTCTAAAATTCATAAAGTTTGGCGACAGGTCCAAGAATCTGTGGTTTATAAAGACTACTCTCGCCGACAGAAAAAGATAAAATTTCGGCGAGAAGAGGACCACCCTGTTGAGCCATATAAGGCATCATCTACTTGGGTGCCCGCCTCAACGGCCCCCTCAACTTCGACTATCCACAAAAGGAAAAGGTCGGAGAAGATCCCAGCGCCTGTGACGAAATGCACAAACACTAAGCCTAAACACCCCAAGTCTGGGGGCATGGTGGTGCATACCGTCTATATGGCATCCAAGAAAAGAGGATAGCCGTATTTCCACAGGTCATCGACCGCTTACGCGATCAGTGACTAAGGCTCAGGAGCAACAACAGCAAAAGCTCCAAGAAATGCTAACGGCTATGGCCACACTTACGAGACTGTCCCTGCCAAATATTTTTGCGCAAAAGAGCCCAAGGTATCAAATGGCAGCGATACACTTAAAAAAATGTGAACCAGTATTTTTCGGGCTATATTTTGACAAACTCCCGAAGGAGAAACAGCTAAACTCTCATGGTATCGAAAACTCCTTCGATTTGATATATTAAGGGCCTCATAATTCATCCGGGATCAAAAGTTATAAGGCATCACGTGCCCACACGTGACCAAGCATCACGTGCCCATACGTGACCGAGCATCACGTGCCCACACGTGACCGAGCATCACGTGCCCACACGTGACCGAGCATCACGTGCCCACACGTGACCATTTACAGGCAAAGCCTGTAGACACTGAATAAAATAAATAATTAAAGGGGTCACGTGCCCGCACGTGATGGGCCTTTAAAAACCCACTGAATGGGATTAAAATATATAATAAAACTACAAGGAAAGATCCCAATGGGGCATCACGTGTCTACACGTGACCAAGGGTCACGTGCTGACACGTGATGATTCCTCAGTTCTTTAAAAACAGCAGAATTTAATTCTGGTTAAAAGCATATTCAGTGGGTCACGTGCTAACACGTGATAGGCTCTTAAACCTTCTGAATTAATAGAATTAAATTCTAATTAAGGGAAATCAAAATCGTAATATTTCCTTAGATCTTTCCAAACAAAAAGACTGCGCTCTGTAAAGTGGAGCACCGTTGGATTAAAAATCTAATGGTGATTAAAGATCACCAATTTATGGAAAGATTTTATACAAGGAAAGATTTCCCTGAAATTCACCAAGAATATTAAACAGAATATCTTCTAGATTAAAAATCCATTGGCGAATAAAATTCACTGAGAGATCTAAAAGATCATGTTGGTTACAAAAACAACCAAAATTTTTCAATGAAAGATTCACAAAACAAATTGATTCTTTTCTTTCTCTTATAAATAGGAGCCAAGAAGAGAAAAGAAGGGGATCTACTTTTTTTTGGGAGAAGAACAGAGAGAAAAAAAGAGAGGAGAATTTAATTCTCAAGAGAGAGAAAAAAAGAGAGGAGAATTTAATTCTCAAGAGAGAAAAGAAAATTTCTTCAGAAGAGAAAAGAAACCCTAAGTGAGAAAGGGGAAAGAGATCTAAGCTCCATAAAACATAAAAGAGAATTTAATTCTCAAATTAAGAGTTTAACTCTTCTGAATAAGAACTTAGTTCTTCCTTTGGTTGAAGATCTACAGAAGCAAATCTCCCTACAGGTTGAGAATTTAATTCTCATCGGGGAGATTCTGCCATACAGATCCAAAACTTAGAGGGAGAATTGAGTTTAGAGAATTTAATTCTTCCAAAAATAAAACTAGGGTTTAACCCTATATGAGAATTTAATTCTCCCAAATTTATAGGAATTTAATTCCTCTAAAAGAACAGAGCTAGGGTTTAACCCTATATGAGAATTTAATTCTCCCAAACTCATAGGAATTTAATTCCTCCAGAACAGAGCTAGGGTTTAACCCTGCATAAGAATTTAATTCTTCCACATACATAGGAATTTAATTCCTCTAATAACAAAATTAGGGTTTAACCCTACAGAGAATTTAATTCTTAAAAAATAAAGAGACTTGAAAGATCTCCATGCATGTAAAGAACTAGGTCACGTGTCCCAACGTGACCCCTAAACAGATCCCCCAAAAAAAAGAAGAAAAAGCTTTGAGGCAATGCCTCACGTGCTCCCACGTGACCTCCGAAACAAAACGAATAAAAGCAAAGGCAATACTGGCTTTGGGCGCTCTCACATGCTCCCACGTGACCCTTAATAAAAATTCTAACAAACCAGGGCATAAGTACCCATCACGTGCCCACACGTGATGGCTCTGGAAATTAAAAGTGTTTAACACTTATTTGCAGTTCTGAGAACAAAGTAAAGGAGGTCTGGCCCCATCTCAAGCGCCTCACGTGACCCTACGTGATCCCTTCCTTTCTAGTGTTTAACACTATTTTGAGCATTTTGTCTCCAGTGTTTAACACTGTTTTAAAGCACATCACATGGGAACACGTGATCGCCAAATATCTTCTAGTGTTTAACACTATTTTAAAACCAATCTGGCCCAAATTAGCTAAGTCTTCCAGAGGCAAATCTCCCCCTCAAATGAACTTTAAAATCCCGAGCTATAATGAATGGTTAGTGCTCAACTAAAGACAAAATGTTAATAGAGCCTCCAAACCATTGTTCAGCATTGCTAAATAATGAGGGGCTGAACCGAGACAAATGTTCAACAGTCCAACAAAGGATCAACATTCCAAACTTAATTGGACTTAGCCTAAATTGGCCATAAGTCCTCAATTCAGATTTAACTGAGCCAATGTGCTCATAATCTAATTAATTGATCTTAGTCCTAAATTGAACTACAGATTTCCTAATTAACTTTGGTTCGAGGGTACATCTCTTTACTCTTCTGATATTTGTCGTTGTAATCCTTCAACATCTTCAGAGAGGTGACGGGTCCCGACAACCATACATTCCATGGACTGTGAGGTCCTTAAGCTCACGGACTATGATGTCCTTAACCTTGAGTATGAGGTCTTTAAACTCATGGACTATGATGTCCTTAATCTTGACTGTGAGGTCTTTAAACTCACGGACTATGATGTCCTGGACTATGATGTCCTTAATCTTGACTGTGAGGTCTTTAAACTCACGGACTATGATGTCCTTAACCTTGACTGTGAGGTCTTTAAACTCACGGACTATGATGTCCTTAACCTTGACTGTGAGGTCTTTAAACTCACAAACTATGATGTCCTTAAGCTTGACCGTGAGGTCTTTAAACTCACGGACTATGATGTCCTTAACCTTAGACCACCGTGTCCTTAAACTGGTATTAGACCATTATGTCCTTAAACTGGTTATGGACTGCAATGTCCCTAAACTAAATAATAGAGTCTAAATGCTCTCTTGTTGGATCTAAACGATCCCGTTAAGTTGATCTTAGTCTGAAATTAGACTAACGTGTCCTTAACATACCTTTAAGTTGATCTTAGTCTCAAATGAGACTAACGTATCCTTAAACCTGTCACGCCCCGCTTCCCAGAGTACGCTAGATTGGGCACGTGACATAGCCGACCATGCTACCTGTGGGTAAGAAGTATCCATCCACAGTTACATTACGGCTGTAGAGATATCAAGAACAAGATAAAGCTATCTAAAACATGTCCATAATCCAGAATAACAGGAGTCAATAATAAATAAATACGGAAGCAAATGATCCAATACAAATAACTGAAAAGTATGTCCCATAATGCGGGCTCACATTAGGAAATAAATGCAGGAAATGAAACTAACTACTACTGAACTCACAGCTCAGCCTGCTGGCTGAAGTACTCCTGCTCGGACTGCGACAGCGGTACAGAATCTGGGCCATGCAAAACCCAGACGTCAGCACGTCATGTCAACAAGTAAAATAATATGAACAGTGTAACATGCAATGCAAAATGAACATGAATAAAACGAGAGTAGCAATAATGTGAATCACGCAGTACAGGGTAGTGTGCAGTGGGTAACTAAACTGTTCTATCAGGTTTTCTATTCTAAAGTCTTTGAAATCAATTGATGAATCGTCGATGTAACTCAATAGTATCCCGTGCATGCCCGGGACCACAGTCAAGATCCTCGGGGCTGAATCCGAGACATGCCGCTAGGCAGTAACAGGTAGCAGGATGCGAGTGATGTCAGCATCATCACTCCGGGGCTGGCTTAGCCCGTAAGACTGATCAGAACAGGTATCGAACTGTTGAGTTACAAGTTAGGTTTCACCTTTGATTTCCCCATACCCCCAAGTTTTGTTGGTCGAGTCAGGTATTCTGTAATCAAGAACTAATGCCAACACAGGATCAGGTAAAAGCAGGTTTGTCTGGATAGACAACAGGAACGGTCCATGAGGACTACATGTCAAGTTTGTTGGCATTAGACACGAGATCAGGTAACGGGTCGGGTCATGGTACATCAGGTCAAGTCAACAGTATATGGTACCATGTCAGGTATATCAATATATACATGTGTAGCAATGTCAGGTCAAGATGTGAACAATATCGTGGGTGTGCTCATAATCAGATATATAATCAAACATGGGTATTACAGTATGAGATAAGCAATGAATTACATAATAAACAGTTTCATTCAAATTACAAGAGTGCAGTAAGACGATATAGCCGTTTAGTTATGTTAACAGGTTCAAGCACCATTAGCGGTGCAATAGTTTAGGTATCGGTTCAATACAGTTATTTCAAGTCAAATGCATACGAGTGTCCGAATGTAACAGAACTACATGGATAAATGCCACCATCTATTTAACAGAAAAATGTGATTGAACAGGATTTGATTATTAGGTTCAAATTGGCAAACTGTAAATTCCATGTTTAACAGTAAAATGATATAATGCAACTTTGTAACCGAAATGGAAAACG
The DNA here is from genome assembly GCA_030015575.1 of Agapanthus africanus. Taxonomy (NCBI): domain Eukaryota; kingdom Viridiplantae; phylum Streptophyta; class Magnoliopsida; order Asparagales; family Amaryllidaceae; genus Agapanthus; species Agapanthus africanus. The sequence goes on along the minus strand of JASDDO010000012.1, from coordinate 456,535,436 downwards.
ATTGTACCAAGCTAATTTTACAGGTTTAGGGTGTCAATACATATATAAATATATTGTATAGCATGTAGCAAGGGGTGCTTGCCTCGACGGGTCGCGAACCGGAAAAAACGGAACGTAACGTCGGCGGGGAAACTCGCGACGGACGCACGGTTCACGGATTGAACCCAAACAACGAACAATGGAACCACGCGGGTCGAGGTATCTCGCTGGATCGTCGGGACACGTCACCGGCACGGCCGGATTCCGGCGAACAGCGAACTACAAATTCAAGAATTCAATGAACAGCTAAAAGGAGACTCAAGAAGAGGGAAGAGAAGAAGGATAGAGACGAGGGGGCTCACGAGGATCTGTGAAGGGATGGTGACTGCCGACCACGTCGACGGAGCTCCGGTGCTTTGCCTGCGATGAACTACGGCCATCAAGAATCGGACTTGAACAGAAAAGGGAGAAGGAGAGAAGGAGGAGAGGAGGAGAGGAGAGGAGGACTTACAGAGGCGATCACAGGGGGTCTGGTGATCGTCGGCGACGACCAGGGGCGGCGCAGGTGGTCGCGGGTGGCGAGCAGGTGGCTGCAGCGGCGAGGGCAAGGCCGCGGTGAGGGTGCAGGCGCGCGGGGAAGGAGGACGAGGGTCGTGGTTGAGACGAGGAGGCGCGGGCGAGGGTGACGGTGGTGCCGGCGACGGGGTTGCGGCGGCGACGGGGGACGAGGCGGTGGCTAGGGTTCGAGGCTCGTTGGGTTCTCAGGTTGCGTTTTGAAAAAAAATAAAGGAGGGGAAATTTATAAGAGAGAGAGAGAGAGAGAGAGAATGAGGTTAGAGAGAGAGATTTAAGGGAGAGAGAGAAAGAGATGTGATAGATAGAGAGAGAGATTGAAGAGGTGGGGCCCACGGGAGATAAAGGATCTCGTGGTGATTGGCTAGAGAAGGAAACGTTTGTTAAGGAAATATTTAATTAAAGGTTATAAAGATTATAAAAGATTATATGGTTAAGAAAGTATGCGATGATTTTAATATTAAAATTGGGATTTTGGCGCAAAACAAAACATTTCCAAATCGCGCCCGGGTCGGGTCCAAAAATTTGAAATTGAAATAATAGGATTTTAAGCGGGTTCCAAATTTTAAAATTAAGTGTTTTATGATTAAAAAGTATACCCCCAAAACGGACACCTGTACGCGCGCGTAGCCGTCCAAACTCGCCCGTTTCACTGAACGGGACGAGAACACGATACACGGACGCTACCACCAGGCTAGGGGTGTCGAGTAGGCCAAGATGGATATTTTTAATTTTATTTTAAATGCCAAAAATTGTTATATGCAGAAATGACTTTACCGGGTAAAATTTTACAGTAAACCACAAACAATCAAGACAAATGAAATGAATGCCACATTTTGCTCAAACAGTAACTAAAAAAAACAGTAGCATTAGGCTCGGGTGTTACAAAACCCAACCCCCAAACCCAAATCTAAGAAAATACGGATTTGGACTAATCCATGCCCTACGGGCGACAACATAAATTAGTCTCCGTATATAGTCCACGGGCAACCAAAAACAAAACAAACATACACGACACGAAGTGACCATCTAGAGAAGGAGAAAGTGGTTACCGCGATGCGGTAGCGTAATTAGCTGCAGGGGCTTATGCCTGCAGGGAAGAGCGTCCCCACAATCAAAAACCCCTCATCATGAGGGGGAATCTGAAGAAGTCTGCTACATCGGCCGCATCCGTTTAGACCTTTGATACATGGTGCCATAAATCAACTTAGCATCTTCGGAGAGGTGGACGGATAGCACCAATTAGCATCTGCCCCCAAATTCAGGCAAGACGAACCTATGCGGTTCCGTCTATGTGTTTCGGAGGGGAACAGATTCTGGCACGCCCGGTGGGACCTTTTCCTCTTTCCACTCCACACTTCATGTGTGGTGTTTTTACCGCGATCAGATAATCGCGGTGTGTATGTTTTTGGTTGTCCTTAGGGGTGTGGATATTGAAGCCGGCATTTCGTCTCTATGATGAATGGCGTTTGCTCACACCCTAGCAACTCAGGCTCTGTCATATCCGGTGGAGTCAAGTATGGGTCACTTGCAGCCTCAAATCTCTGCAAACCGGCTCTTCAAGAAATCAACGGGATTCTTTTTGGGTCGATACTCCCACCTCCTACCCTCGGTGCCTCAACGCCGATGGAGGAATCCCAGAGGAAGTCTGTCTTCCACAGGCTGGTTCCCCCAAGCAGCAACATTGCCAATGGAATCAGTCCTCAAACAACTGGCACCTGCTAAGGACCAAGGCCGACGCAGGGGGAAGAATATTCAAGCTCTCAAAGGAAACAGGGGGAAGGCTCGGAAAAATCCTGAATCTAATCAAATCACAACCGTAAGAAATGGTCGACGTCGATATCGGCATCATACAAAATGAGCTGGGGGAAGTTCTCCGTATGGTCCTGTTTCAACTCCAGTAGTGAATGTTGTTGCTCCAACTAGGAACAGCTTCAAGTTGTTGTGAAGAAAAAGCAGAAGATCAATGGCTTCAAACTGCACTAACGGCAATAACTCTCACTCCGTTCCTGCTGGAGGAGTGACTTACGGGCCCCAAGCGGCCTCCCTTTTCAAGATGCCAGTGGAGCAGGTAACTCAAGCCACCACCGGGCTATTCTTCGGGACCATGCTCCCACCCATGAGCTTCAATGCCCTAATGCCGTTGCAAGAAGCTCCAAAGAAGTCGGTCTTTGATCGGCTTACAACTACTGTGTCCCCTCTCAACGGGTTGTCCAGCTGCAACGCCTCAATCTTTGACAGACTGGGCCAACGTTCATTTGGGCCCATGAAGAAGCCTGCAATACCAGAAAGGGTTATCCCGAAAAGGATAGCCATTCCTACTCCCGAAATCACCAAGGCGGCTTCTCCTGCCAAAGGGTCGGTCTTCACAAGACTGAATATTCCGGCTCCCGCTCCAGGCGAAGTCCTCAAAGACGCTTCCCCTGCCCAGAGGTCTGTCTTTGACAGATTGGATATTGCTTCTCAATGGACATCGGTCTTCAAGAGGCTGACGCCGGCGACAACCCTTCGCCAAAACAGGGAGCATGATGAAGACACCTCCATAGCTGAACCAACTCCATCTGCACGACATGCTCTCCGTCGTTACTAGCGCCGAGTAAGGAAGGCTGGAGGCAACTCCCCTTCTGGAATGACTCCGCCAGCTCCTATTGTGGAAATCAATGCTGCTGTTCCGACTGGGAATAGCTTCGAACCACTAAGGAGGGTATGCAAAAACTCTCTGACTGCCGTGCTGAAGAAATCTCCTCCACCCATGGAGAACGCTACTAAGATGAAGTTAGAGCAGCCCCCTCAACGACTGTCCTCGAAAATCTACAAGGTCCGGTGACAGGTCCAGGACTCCGTGATAGATCAAGACTATCTCCGCCGATAGGAAAAGATGAAGGTTCGGCAAGAAGAGAACTGCCCTGTTAAGCCACAGAAGGAGACAGCTACTTGGGTGCCCACTACAACGGCCCTCTCAACTTCGACCGCCCATAAGAGGAGAAGGCCGAAGAAAATTCCCATGTCTGCGACAAACGTCAAGGGCACTGAGCCTAAACGCCCTAAGTCTGGGGGCATGGTGGTGCATACCGTCTATATGGTATCCGGAAAAGAGGATATCCATATCTCCACAGGTTATCGACCGCTTACGCGATCTGTAACAAAGGCCCAGGAGCAACAACAGAAGCTCCAGAAAATGTTAACACAGATGGCCGTACTCACTGGGCCAAAAGAAAGTCCGGAGACGTCCTCAGAGCAGCGTCAGGAACAAGAAACTGATGTTGAATTCCTCCGAAGAATGCTCGAGAGGAAAGAAAAAGAGGCAGCGGAACAAGCTGCCAACATAAAACGAATGGCGTTCCTATTCCAAGACATGGTCGAGATGATGTTACAGCCGGAGCCTCCAGCTGAAGATCCTCCGATTATCTTCGAAGAAGACTGAGCGGAGACGTCAAACCCCCTTCCGGCTTGTTCAGCAACTAAAGAGGAGACCATCTCAAAATCTGCCCTGGATGATTATATAGCTCAACAAATGCGGGCTCATCAAGCAAATGAAGCAACTGGCCAAGTCGTTAAAACTGGACGACCATATCCAGGATGGTACGATCAGATCAAGTATCCATTAGGATACACGATTCCTAAGTTTCACATATACAAGGGGACAGGCAATCCCCATCAACATGTCCCTCAGTTCAGAGCTCTTTGCGGCAATACCGGAGGTAACGACAAATTGTTACTTCGTCAGTTCGTCGACAGCTTGGCGGAGACGGCGTTCGAATTGTATTCGGATCTGCCCAACGACTCTGTCAAAACTTTTACAGAGATGGAATTGCTGTTCACCCAACGTTTTGCGAGAGCTAGCGAACATACCCCAATCACGGTATTGATCAATGCCAGGGTGAAACCTGGAGAAACCTGGGATCAGTACGCTATTCGATGGCGGAATCTATGGTCAAAATGCGAGCAGCGCATCGAAGAAGCGCCGGCAGTAAGCATGTTCATGGGTACTCTTGACCCTCAGGCGACTATTTCCCAATTCATGACGTTCTTCAAGCCGACCACGTTTCAGGACTTGATTGACAAACTGGCCCAAATGGATCAAATCGGTCACAGACCATCTCCTTCAAAGACGGACTCTCGAAATGAAAAAGGGAAAGGGAAAGTGACCTTCGTCGCCAATACTCAACAACAGACGAGCAACTTAAAGCCGGCTTTTCGCTAAAACAACGTGCGTTCACGCCTATCCCTCGAGGAGAGACTAGGACGTCCTTACTCGTTTCCCCGGGATAAAACGAGAAGACTGTTCGAGCTGGCAGTGCGCAACAGACTCATCAATCTGCCGGACCCAAAACGTCCGTTGTAGCCAGGCGATATCAACAATCCTAATTACTGACCTTACCACCAATCAGTAAGCCATCCAATCGAAGATTGCTTCGTCTTCAAAGGCTGGATTGAGGATCAATACCAGCTGGGAAAATTCACGCTATTCGAAAACTGGAAGGTGAACCCGCCACAACCTCACGCTCCTAAAAAAGTGGATGCGTCGGGGGCATCGTGCTTTTTTTATAGAAAAAGCTCCATGGGAGGTCGCTCTTTCATCCAAGACGTAAAGAATGTTGAAGGATCTCCAAACATACCCGGCAATCAGATGGAAAAGTCCGTTGGAACCCGAAGTCATCAAGGAAATGCTGAAGCCGTGCCCAACTCAAAAAATTGGTGGTGATAGTCAAAGCGCCCACACCTAGCCGTCAAAGTCTTCGAAGAAGAAGAAAAAGACTAAAAAGCCTGTGAAGCCTGGTGACAAGCGCACGGACCTGCAAAAACATATTGACGCGCTGAAAGAATATAACCAGAAGGCGCAGACCCCAGTCACACTCCAAGAATTTCTCAGCCACGTCCTTGAGGACGGAGATGATAACAATGGAGAAGACTCGTTGGATGAACCTGAGGATTATGTGGCAAACTGCCATGTGATCTCTCACTCGTTAATAAACGGTGAAGAAGCTCTGGATGCAGAGAAACTGGGGGCAGATCTCAAGCCGGAACTTCTAGGACCATTAGACGAAATGATTGACGCATTCCTGAACGAAGCTCTTCTGAAAAGCAAAGCTGATCGAGAGCGTGAAATAGCCATATTTGAAAAGGCCAAACGCCGGCGACTGGATGAAAGGGTTAAAACACTCCCACCAGATCAAAGCACATCCGCCGCAAATAAAAGCAGGTTCAAGACAAGGAAAAGGTTCGCCAAAGCCATATCGATGGGAATGAAACCGCCCTCTTTCAGAGAAAATTCTCCTGGCGGTATACATCTTGATGAAGCGGACGTACATCCTAACTTCTGCTTATATCATCAGAAGATCGCACACCCTACTGAAGAATGCAACGCCTTTAAAAATTGGTGGCAAGGGTATGTCGCTCACAGGCGACACTTCAGGAGGACAAAGCATGAAGCTCGTCGACAGCGGAAAAATGCGACAGATGAGCGTAAAAGAATTGCCAGCAACTGTCATAGGGTTGATCTCGGGGGATCGTGAGTTCTCGCCTTCGGGAGCGGCTCCGACGAAGAAATAGCCCTCGGCCCTCTCTTCAAGGAACCCATCTCTGAAACGAAAGAACCGAGGAGTTGTGAGAACATTCAGCTATGCAATCGCACGCTACCCGAAAAGAATCTCGGACCCGCAAACAAGGGATCGCACAAAAAGGATAAAGGGAAGGGAAAAGCGGCCTTCGTCGCCAACGCTCAACAACAATCGAGTGGCCCGAGACCGGTTGTTCGCCAAAGCAACAAGCGGCAATCCCTCGATGAGAGGTTGAGACGTTCCTACTCGTTTCCCCGGGATAAAACAAGGAGACTGTTCGAACTAGCAGTGCGCAACAGGCTTATCACTTTACCGGAGCCGAAACACCCACTACAACTGAACAATGTTAACGATCCCAATTACTGCCCCTACCACCGAGTATTGGGCCATCCGATCGAAGATAACTACGTCTTCAAAAATTGGGTTGAGGACCAGTAACAACAAGGCAAGTTTGCGCTGCCCGAAAACTGGAAGATGAACCCGCCACAACCACATGTTCCGGAAAAGATGGACATGCCGGGGGCATCGTGCTTATTCATAGAGAAAGCCCTATGGACAGTCGGTCCTATAACTAGAAATTCGCCTCAAATATGGCAACGAAGGACCGCTATGTCCTAAAACCAGTGACTGACCGAAATGTCTCTAAACTAACAACGGACCGAAACGTCCTTAAACTAACGATGGACCATTATGTCCTAAAAATGGCTATTGACCGAAACGTCGACAAACTATTACGGACCGCAGCATCCCAAGGCTAAAAAAAGGTATGTCCACAAGCAGATCGGGCACGGATGAAAACCCGAAAGGGCGCTGTGAGTAAAAACAGCTGGACTACCGGCGATGTTTGTGAAAACCCGAAAGGGCGCAGACTCGTAAAAAAACGGTATGTCCATAAGCAGAATGAGCACGGATGAAAACCCGAAAGGGATTCGTGAGTAAAAACAGCAGGAATACTGGCGAGTTTCGTGAAAACCCGAAAGGGCGCAATCTCGTTAAAAGACACTTGCAAGGTCCTCTCGACGCTGTAAGGAGAAACTACCTGCGTGAGATCCTTACGACTCACAAGGGAGCAGCACACTTAGGGATCCCCACGATTCCTAAGGAGAAATTACACTTACGAGATCCTCACGACTCGTAAGGAGAATTCACCTTTGAGACCCTCACGGCTCATAGGATTCAAAAGCCTTAAGCTACAGGGATCTGAACCTGTTCTTAAGCCATCACAATCTCCAAATGCTGCCCTACAAGCGGTTCAATATTGACCCTTGTATACAATCCACGTGCATGAATAAACTGTTAGTTATATGTATGCCCTAGAGGCCATTACTATACACAGGATGTATATTGTAGTGGATGCTTGGACATATATAGGGAGGACTTTCTTGCTCGACATGATAGTATGCTATCTGGTTGATCTTTACCTTAACGTGTACACTGATTGTCTCTCTGTTACATGTTGGTAAAGCCCTTAGGATGTGTACTTGACTACCTGGACTGTGATGCGGATCATACTAGTGGGGACATGGTAGTCCATAAGTACATCCTTCAAGGTCCCTAGTCGTGGGTGTATCGAGACGGGGCATCGATATACCAGAGTAGACTAGCGTATACCTTCTCGACCCATACAGATGGGCGATGGATGATCCCATATTCATTGGTGTTTGACATCAGAGATGATATACGGGTGCTCAGTGGAGACTGGGTACACTGGACGGACTCGCCGAGAACTCCCAGATGGTATTATACCTTACGTCAGATGGCAGTTCTCTAGTGACACTGGTACAGAGTAGTCTGTTGACCCGAGATCGTCATAGAGTCTTGTGTGGTTCCCACTGTGCTTTGATTTCCACCTTACCACGTCTAAGAGGGCGTGCAAAACGGTGGCTTTTGGGTACAGTCCCGAATCACATGGAGGCAATGAGCGATAGGAGGGGATTCGTCTCTCCCGGTATAGGGGGTTGATGTTGCGCTGTGTTCGATTGGCTATAACCGGAAATCCCTGGCCAGGGTTGCTGAGATTTACTGGTAAGTGTTACCAGTAGTATCTCGAACTGTTATAGACCTCATATCGACATGACTTATCGAGCTATTGGGGTCTGACGTTTACCACCCCTAGGCGAGATATGCGACATATCAGACGATCAGACCGGACTGTACGGTAAGTGTTACTGGTTGGATTCGCAGGAGTATGAGCGGGCTTGCTCGTCGATCTTCTGATCGCTTAATACCCGGGTGGCCGTTACGTTTAGCAGACCGCTTGCGGCTTGTGGGTGCTTGATATGATCATCATCTGCTGCCGGCGTATTGACGAGTCTTTAGAGTCCTACACAGAGGTTTCCTGGCTCAAGCGAAACGAAATAGGAGCGCATATGAGATATGTGCCGGACCGAGAATAATGCGTGTATGTGATATCATATTTCATTCTCGCGATGAATGTATCGATTGGTTATATGCGATATAACCTAGTTATCGAATCAAGGATTGATTCGATAAGCCGATACATAGGATACTAGTCGGTTATATGCGATATGACCGGATCGTTAAATCAAGTGTTGATTTAATGATTTAATGTATAATTATATATTTGATATATTACTTTGCATTAACTAGTATTGGTTCACTTTAAATGGATTTTCTCACTTGATTTGTGCAAGTTGTATATGTGATATACTTTTGTGCACATGATTGTATCATGTTTGATGATACATGTTTTTTTTGGTTAAGTGTAAAGAATTAAACCATGGTTAATTTGATGATTAGGGTTTTTCTTATTCATTTGTTTATTTGTTTATTCACTTTGGAAATGATAAGAAAAGAATGGTGGCTTTATTTGTAGTTTAGTTGAAGCTTCATGAAACTTTGACCTTGTCCACCATGCTTGTCTCTTGCTTAACCCTAACCATCATAACTAACCATGGTCTCTTCTCTACACTTAACTAAGGTTGGAATATGATAAGAATCAATTCTTTTTCAATTATTCTATAAAAACACTTTATCATATTCTTTCTTCTTCTTCTTCTTCTTCTTCTTCTTCACAAGAAAGAAAAGCTTGCCTCATCAATGGCAAGTGATGAAATCAAGTGAGAAATCCAATTGTAAAGTGAACCCACTTCCTATTTCTTCATCCTCTACCTCTTGCCAAGTAGTATAGGGTGTTTTCTTCACAATTTTCACAACTTGGTGAAGTTAGAGCTTGATCTTGTGTAACCTCGACGTAGATCATCTTCGGCATCGTAGCCGACGACTTGTCCGCTCATTTCTCCGATGAAGCCGATGCTAGAGTCCGAGATCCGACTTGGACAGCGAGAGGACGTCTACGTGGAGCTAAGGAACTGGAGAACCGGATCTACAAAGGTTGTAGCTTCTCACTTTTAGTTAAGTTGTTAACTAGTTTCATGTTTCGCCTAAAAATCTAGTTAACGATCCGTATTAGGGTTTCTCGGCACTTGTAATTTATGCAATTGGCATGGTTGATGCCTTGTGAGACCTCATTAGCGTTCCTAGGAACCCTAAGTGGTATCAGAGCCTAGCTAGAGCCTTAGGCGAAGTCTAGACGGAGTTTGAAGTCCGATCGAACCGAAACCCCAATTTTTCCATGCTCTCTGGACATTTTCTGAATTTGTGGATTTTTGAGAATTAAAAATATGCAGAAAAATCAGCAGGAATATCTAAGAGTTATTGTAAAATTCGAGTTGCCAATTCGATTAAGTCGCGGCGGAACCGCGGCAGAAGCCTGGCTTCTGCGGCGGTTCCGCGGCCAAGTAGTCACATCACGTTTTAAAAATTGCACAGTAATTCTTATTTTGCAGTGCTGGTTTTCCTGGGAATTTTTAAATCTGACTCAAGAGTTGAGTTTTCTGGGTTGTATTGGGGACTCGGTGTTTCGATCGGATTGTCTAATTTTGTCTATGTGGCTTTCCGGGTATTTTTGAATATGTTAAAAAGTTCGACCGGATATAAATACCCACTTTTTCCCCTGTCGGGAAATTTCCAAGTGTTGGATTTTTCCGTGGTTTAATAACGTTCTAAGTAGTGCAAGTAACGCAATGGACCCTCTAGAAGACAACAAACCTTAACTCGATTATGTGACCGTCTTGAACTGCCCTTTGAACCTTCGGGTTTGGGGCAGTACGGCGTGCCACATGTGAGGCGTTGGCTTGACCCTTCTACGGCTGGACCGTTGGTACTGAGGCATGAACTGGATGTTTTTAAACCTATTTCATGTGTTGAGCTGTTTCGGGAAAACTTGGGTGTTTGACTGTTCGATCGGATAGTTTAACATTTTCTATTTATCTGGAATGGGATACAATAATTAGAATTCACAAGTAGTTATGAGATAACTGAATGAATGTTATAAATCTAGCACTTTAGTCTTACTTGATCGGTTGTCACGGAATTTTGATGTGATCAAAACTCCGTCGCAATCACGTAGCGTACGCGGATACTCGCCGGGTAAACTTAATAGACAGCCTCACTCCATAGCCCCGACCAAGTGACTGTAGGAGAACCCCGTCGCCGAAAGCATCCGTCCGGGTGCTCGCGGCAGCGGTGTTCCGCCTTGGTGCACTTCGTCGACGGTATCGGGGGTGCGGCTGCCTACTAAAGTTTGCGACGAGCATTCGATCAGATTTTTGGGAATCTTGTTGAATTGCCCGACTTGATATTGAAAAGTGTTTTCGATAATGAGACTAAAATGCGGGGTTTATAATTGTTAGGCATGTGATGTCTAAGGAATTCATTTGGTCAGGCATGCGATGTCTGAGGTGGTTGCGGATTCCAACTGTTGTAGTTTTACACTTTCTTTTCTGTGACCGTAAGTGTAATATGTGATATCGCCGGTTTCGTTGCTATATGTCAACGACAATTGGGATGCGCATATTTACTTACGTTGATGACATGTGATGTTATGTGTTGCTGGATATGTTATATTGGATCGTCGTGTTTGAATAGCCGGGGTTTTTTATGTGAGATGAGTGTTTTTCATTTTCATTCATGTAAAAAAACATGTATGTAATATTCTTTTATTGGGGCACTTCCAGGTTGCGGAAGTTGTCACCGTTGATGTATATTATTTACTTTTCCGCACTAGGATAGACCCAAGTAGGAGGGCACAAGTAACCGGGTTCTGGAGTCCAGTGGGAGACCAACTCGAGGAGTCGAGCCCGGGTCTCCTAACTCTAGAATTGGTAGGGTTGCTTGCCGCTCTCGTAGGGGTCTAGGGGTGTGGGTTTTGGCTATTCATCGCAACCGTGGAATCCGTGTTTTATAATGGCTCGTATTGAAAACACGGACGTCCTAGTATATCCAATATTTCATAAGTTTCTTCTGCTGCGATATCTGTGATGTGATCATTTGATGTTCTGTGATAGATACAGTTTATAGTATATATGATATATTATATAGACGTTACTTATGTTTTACACCCGCGCTAGCCCTGCCCTGCTCTGCCGTTAGTTACCCAACCTAACGGTGCACGAGGGGACATCGAGGCGAATGCGGATGGCATAAGTGTACGTCGTATTTATCTGTGATGTTTAGGTACTTAAATGATGGGACTTCATTAATATGATTAATGAAAGTAAAAGAAACCTAAAGATGTTGTAGAATCGAATTTCAAAATAAAACAGGTAGCTACAGTTCTTGCTTTGCACAGTGATGTATATGATATATCCCGCACCTTATTCGATAAGGAAAGGACCGAGATCCCTTCACCGGGAGTGACTCCTTTAGCAATAACTGTCAGATGCTACACACTCGGTTTGTCTTTTGATTGCTTTTAAGAGTTTTTGCTTTGCACAGTGATATATATGATATATCCCGCACCTCATTCGACGAGGAAAGGACCGACGGTCCCTTCACCGGGAGTGACTCCTTTAGCAAAACTAGAAAAGCCTCAAAAGCACTCCATTTTAAAATCATTCGATCCTACAACGATATCAAGTTCATTACGCAATAGGTTTTCAGAAAAACCTGTCGTAGCCCTCCGTCATTTCAGATAAGTACTAGTTAGTATTCGTGCTGCGGTTGTTTGGCATGCGTCAAGGCGTAGTGTACGGTAGCTAACTAGTGCTTATCTGCTAGCATACGATGCGATTGGATTAGGGTATTCGTACGGCGTTGTTTGGCATGCGTCAAGGGTCGTGCGGGTGGGTTTAGTTCAATCAAGAAATGTACGGGTTGAACTTGACTAGCGGACTATGGGTTGTTTGGCATGCGTCAAGGTCATAGCACGCTAGGGGCAAAATCTTATCGGGAATTTCAAGTGTTGAAATTTGCAATGAGATTGCATACCTTCTATGAGATAGTTGGATCCCGATACCCGCTGCGAGTAAGAGTTACTCCTGGGAGAGTTTTATACATTACAATTAGCCGATCAAGTAGGTGTCTAGAAAAGTGTTAACGAGGTTACGCCTCTGGGAAAATGAGGTTTTCATTAATTAGGCTCGTGCGAAAGCACGGGGGACCTCCCTCAAAGTACCGACACTGGACTGGGTGAAAGATTGGCGAACTTGTAGTGTGTAATTAATCCCGGCTAGTATTTCCTTTTAGGGTTTGAAGGAAGATTTGATAAAACCAGTGGGAGCCATCCTGATTAGATAAAATGATAACCAATCTATTCTTGCAAGAGTGCACGCTGAGTGTTTTCTCTCTCTCTCTCTCCTGGTAGCGACCATATCACGCCTTAATCATGATAATAATACGGATATTGACCGAACCTGCTTGTTATACTGAGCTGGGGAACGTTGGTCCCGCTCCAACTTATAAATGTTATAAGACAAAGCAGGAAATTGGGGAATACCAGATTTCCCGTGCCGCCCAAACGAAGAGAGTGCATGCTGATGCATCATCTTCGGGTGTGTTCATTATACAGAATTGTTTCTCAAATATCCTTTACGTCCTGGGTATATGATACCGGATCAGGATCCCGCATATGTAATCTGTTACATGGGCTACAGACAGGTAAAGAACTGAGAATGGGTGATAAGTTTCATAAGGCATAAAACGGGGCAAGAGTTGCAGCCAAGTCTGTCGGTCACTGTCACCCTGTATTACCAATACATTGATTCTGAACAAATGCTATTAGATACCGAACCTGATATACAAAATCATATCAGTCTCTTTATTAATAAAGAAATGATAAAATTTTGTATTGTTGGATAATGTTTTGAACATTTCCTATATCAAAAGTTGATCGGTTCAGGCATGTTATCTAAAAGCATTGAAGTTCTAAATCAAACTACAGTTCTTAGTATACAGAACACACACAAGAGGAAGAGTTCAGAAATGAACGGATCCTTCTTGAGGTATTGTAGACTAGGTCATATCAATGCGACCCGACTAGCTAAGTTGCACAAAGATGCATATTTAAATCTGTTTGAATTTACATCTTGTGAAAACTTCCAGTCATGTCACAAAGATAAGATGACCATAACTCTGTTTAATGGAAACAGAGAAAGAGTTAGTGAACTCTTGGGATTGATACATGTTGATGTATGGAAGGTCCCCTGTCTACACATGCCATGACTGGTTCTTTATATTTCATTACGTTCTCTGATGATCTCTTTAGATTCATACATATGTTCCTGTTGAAACATAAGTCTGAACCTTTTGAGATATTCACAGAATATGATTTAGAAGTAGAGAACCAAAATACGGGTATAAGTATTATGTCCTTTGATGTGATCGAGGAGGAGAAGACTTGAGCACGGAAATCCTGGACTATTTTAAAGGAGAATGAGATTCTCTCTCAGAATTACTCCTCCGTATACACCATAGCACGATGGTATATCGGGGCGGAGCAGATACACCCTATTTGATATGGTGTGCTCTATGATGAGTACTACTGAGTTACCTTTTTCCTTTTGGGGGTTATGCACTTGAGAAGCTGCATACCTATTGAATTAGGTTCGAATCAGATCACAGCCTACCACTCCATATAAGATATGGTATGGGAAGAGCCCATGTCTTAAGCTAGTTAAGATTTGGGGTTGTCCGGCCTATGTCTAAAAGCAAAATCCGGACAAGCTCGAGGCAAGGTTGGTTATGTAGAACTGGAAAGGTTCCAGCTATACAAACTGCAGCTGCTAATTTGGTAGAACTAAAGGATTCGATAGTAACCAACGAACCTCAGCCTCTCCGCCGATCTAGCAGGGTTCCTCACCCACCTGAGAGATACTTCGGTTTCTCTATGACAGTGGGAGCGAGGATTGCGTCATGAGATGATAACCCAACTAGTTTCGAGCTGGCCATCAGGAGTGAGACTCTGTAAGAATGGCTGGATGTTTATCGATCTGAGATGGAATCCTTATACACCAACAAAGTATGGACTTTGGTTGCTATATCTGAAGGGTTAAATCCCCATCAGGAGCAAGTATATCTTGAGAAGATTACTTGGTGTACATGGAAAAGTTGAGACTTTCAAAAGCTAGACTTGTTAAAGATTTTCGTCATTGACCAGGCGTGGATAATGATGAAACCTTTTCCAGTGGCTATGCTTAAGTCCATCCAGATCCTACTTGCCACGGCTACATACCATGCCTACGATATCTGGCGGTTGGGTGCCATGATTGCTTTTCTAGATGGTGTTTCAGAAGAGTGAGTCTGTAAGTACACAGCCAGAGGGCTTCATAGACAGTGGGAGCAGCGGAAACGCGTGCAAGATGTTTTATGTGATAAAGCAGGCATCGCGGAGTTGGAACGTCTGTTTTGATGTCTTAGTCAAAGAGTTTGACTTCATCAAAATGGTAGATGAACCTTGTATATACAAAAAGGTAGTAGGGAGTATGGTGGTGATCCTCGTAGAGTACGTGGATGACATACTCTTGATAGGGAAGGAGTTTCCTATGCTACGCTCGATCAATCTCCGCTTATCACAAGGATTCTCCATATAGGATCAAAGTGATACCTCCTAAACCATAAGTTTTGGATCTATGAGATAGATTTAATTGAATGTTAGGATTCTCACTAGTTGTAGTGAGATGGTATCAATCGATCCTGGGGAGAATCACTGGAAGTGTTCCAGGGTGATAAAGACGACTGAATGTCAGTCGCAGGCATTGTCTTTACCCTCAGTAAATGGACGGTATGTTGGAAGAGTTCCAAGCTAGATACCGTGACATACTAGGCGATAAAGGCACGATACATCGCTACTAAAGATGCTACCAAAGAGGTTGTTTGGGTGTATATTGGTTCATGAGATGAACTATGTTCCTCCCATTGTGTGACAATGGAGTTGTGGCTTATGCCAAGGAACGCAGGTCCCATCAGTGATCCAGACATATTCTAAGGCAGTATCACCTGATCATGGAGATGGTTGATCTCTAAGGGATCGAGGTTAGGAGAGTAGACTCAGAGGATAACACGGCGGATCCACTCACGAAGGCCTATTCCCAGAGAAAGACTTTTATAGGATGGTTGAGTATGAGATACTACAACCACTGCTACATATGGCCCTAGTGCAAGTGGGAGATTGTTAGTTATATGTATGCCCTAGAGGCCATTACTATACACAGGATGTATATTGTAGTGGATGCTTGGACATATATAGGGAGGACTTTCTTGCTCGACATGATAGTATGCTATCTGGTTGATCTTTACCTTAACGTGTACACTGATTGTCTCTCTGTTACATGTTGGTAAAGCCCTTAGGATGTGTACTT
The DNA here is from genome assembly GCA_030015575.1 of Agapanthus africanus. Lineage (NCBI taxonomy): Eukaryota > Viridiplantae > Streptophyta > Magnoliopsida > Asparagales > Amaryllidaceae > Agapanthus > Agapanthus africanus. Next base: position 456,519,664 of record JASDDO010000012.1, on the reverse strand, counting down.
GACTACCTGGACTATGATGCGGATCATACTAGTGGGGACATGGTAGTCCATAAGTACATCCTTCAAGGTCCCTAGTCGTGGGTGTATCGAGACGGGGCATCGATATACCAGAGTAGACTAGCGTATACATTCTCGACCCATACAGATGGGCGATGGATGATCCCATATCCATTGGTGTTTGACATCAGAGATGATATATGGGTGCTCAGTGGAGACTGAGTACACTGGACGGACTCGCCGAGAACTCCCAGATGGTATTATACCTTACGCCAGATGGCAGTTCTCTGGTGACACTGGTACAGAGTAGTCTGTTGACCCGAGATCGTCATAGAGTCTTGTGTGGTTCCCACTGTGCTTTGATTTCCACCTTACCACGTCCAAGAGGGCGTGCAAAACGGTGGCTTTTGGGTACAGTCCCGAATCACATGGAGGCAATGAGCGATAGGAGGGGATTCGTCTCTCCCGGTATAGGGGGTTGATGTTGCGCTGTGTTCGATTGGCTATAACCGAAAATCCCTGGCCAGGGTTGCTGAGATTTACTGGTAAGTGTTACCAGTAGTATCTCGAACTATTATAGACCTCATATCGACACGACTTATCGAGCTATTGGGGTCTGACGTTTACCACCCCTAGGCGAGATTTGCGACATATCAGACGATCAGACCGGACTGTACGGTAAGTGTTACTGGTTGGATTCGCAGGAGTATGAGCGGGCTTGCTTGTCGATCTTCTGATCGCTCAATACCCGGGTGGCCGTTACGTTTAGCAGACCACTTGCGGCGTGTGGGTGCTTGATATGATCATCATCTGCTGCCGGCGTATTGACGAGTCTTTAGAGTCCTACACAGAGGTTTCCTGGTTCAAATGAAACGAAATAGGAGCGCATATGAGATATGTGCAGGACCGAGAATAATGCGTGTATGAGATATCGTATTTCATTCTCGCGATGAATGTATCGATTGGTTATATGCGATATAACCTAGTTATCGAATCAAGGATTGATTCGATAAGCCGATACATAGGATACTAGTCGGTTATATGCGATATGACCGGATCGTTAAATCAAGTGTTGATTTAATGATTTAATGATTTAATGTATAATTATATATTTGATATATTACTTTGCATTAACTAGTATTGGTTCACTTTAAATGGATTTTCTCACTTGATTTGTGCAAGTTGTATATGTGATATACTTTTGTGCACATGATTGTATCATGTTTGATGATACATGTTTTTTTTGGTTAAGTGTAAAGAATTAAACCATGATTAAGTTGATGATTAGGGTTTTGCTTATTCATTTGTTTATTTGTTTATTCATTTTGGAAATGATAAGAAAAGAATGGTGGCTTTATTTGTAGTTTAGTTGAAGCTTCATGAAACTTTGACCTTGTCCACCATTCTTGTCTCTTGCTTAACCCTAACCATCATAACTAACCATGGTCTCTTCTCTACACTTAACTAAGGTTAGAATATGATAAGAATCAATTATTTTTCAATTATTCTATAAAAACGCTTTATCATATTCTTTCTTCTTCTTCTTCTTCTTCACAAGAAAGAAAAGCTTGCCTCATCAATGGCAAGTGATGAAATCAAGTGAGAAATCCAATTGTAAAGTGAACCCACTTCCTATTTCTTCATCCTCTACCTCTTGCCAAGTAGTATAGGGTGTTTTCTTCACAAGTTTCACAACTTAGTGAAGTTAGAGCTTGATCTTGTGTAACCTCGACGTAGATCATCTTCGGCATCGTAGCCGACGACTTGTCCGCTCATTTCTCCGATGAAGCCGATGCTAGAGTCCGAGATCCGACTTGGACAACGAGAGGACGTCTACATGGAGCTAAGGAAGTGGAGAACCGGATCTACAAAGGTTGTAGCTTCTCACTTTTAGTTAAGTTGTTAACTAGTTTCATGTTTCGCCTAAAAATCTAGTTAACGATCCGTATTAGGGTTTCTCGGCACTTGTAATTTATGAAATTGGCATGGTTGATGCCTTGTGAGACCTCATTAGCGTGCCTAGGAACCCTACATAAACCTTTCCCTAACAAAGTCCCACCCGCGACTAGGGATATTTTCATACAGTGGACGACCCTTGTAAGTCTTCTCGATTTACAAGGAGAAAACACTCTTACAAGATCCTTACGACTTACAAGAGAGCATACACTTAGGAATCCTTACAATTCCTAAGGAGAAACGACACCTACAAGATCCTCACGATTCATAGGGAGTAACACCTTTATGAGACCCTTACGGCTCATGAAGTCAAAAGCCTTAGTCGACAGGATCTTAACCCTGGTCGCTAAGCCACCTTTGTTCGACATCGACAGAGGCAGACGATGATTTTCTCCTGGCAATATCCAAGTTGTAGCGATGCTGATGCCTAAATCGGTATCAAATCCCAAATTCACAGCGAAAAGCCAGCAATCCGCAAATGCATATGAAATAGCCGAAATGATGGGCAACTTACAACGAAATCAGCAAGTAAAAATGTATGCATACAAAATAGCCGAAATGATTGGGCAACTCGCAATAAAAAGCAGCGAGTAAAAACAAAAATATAGCCGAAAAGATTGGGCGCCGCGAAAAATAGCCGAAATGATTGGGCAATCGCGACTTTTGCGATATAAAAGCTGAAATGATAGAGCATCGCGGAAATTAAATAAAAAAATGAAATAAAATGAAACTTTTTGCCCTACAGGTGAGATCACATCAATCCCTGTATACAATCCAGGGGCGAAAACAAAGAGGGAACCATATCATCCCACCATGCTCCATTGAAAAGAGAGCCAAGTCTCGATGGTAACATCTACAGCCTGGAGACTCACAACGGCATTCCTTCTCATCCCAACAAGATGCGGAAGCGACACAACGAAACGGAGCCATGGCATAGTCCTTAGTTCCAAATCTTAACGGCAATATCTACATCCTAAAAATCAACAAAGGTGATTGTCCTTCCTCCAACAGGATTCAGACACGCCAAAGCAAACGAAGCGAAGGCCAAATTCCTAGCTTCAGGGTCTTGACGGTAACTCATATAAAACCTGAAAGAGTATCGGAGATCATCCCACACCAGCGCGGAGTGGTCACCACCTCGACGTTCGTCTCGATACAGCAGACAAGATGTCACCACAGCGTTCTTCCTCCAGCAGGATTCAGACGCGACAATCAAACAACGGAGCCATGGCAAAGTCCCTAGTTCCAGGTCTCGACGGATCATCAACAACCTAGAGACAACCTTGACATTCGTCTCGATACAGCAGACGCAATGCCAGCAAACGAAGCGAAGGCCAAATTCCTAGCTTCAGGGTCTTGACGGTAACTCATATAAAACCTGAAAGACTATCGGAGATCATCCCACACCAGCGCGGAGTGGTCACCACCTCGACGTTCGTCTCGATACAGCAGACAAGATGTCACCACAGCGTTCTTCCTCCAGCAGGATTCAGACGCGACAATCAAACAACGGAGCCATGGCAAAGTCCCTAGTTCTAGGTCTCGACGGTTCATCAATAACCTAGAGACAACCTTGACGTTCGTCTCGATACAGCAGACGCAATGCCATCAAACGAAGCAAAGGCCAAATTCCTAGCTTCAGGGTCTTGACGGCAACTCATATAAAACCTGAAAGACTATCGGAGATCATCCCACACCAGTGCGGAGTGGTTATGACTCATCGGGGCTCTCCAAAATAAGCCTAACCTCAAGTAAAAAGCGGCATGCCAAAATTCCTAACGCTTGCTCTTCTGACGGTCAAACTGCCTAAGAAGATTTCTTGAAGAAGTCTTGTCCAGACTCCGAAGGGATCAGAGACACGACAGTCGTATGGCTACTCGAACAGCAAGATTGCCTATCGAGGAATACATCAGCCAACGCGACGGTACGACGGGCAAAACCCTAGTACCACAGACCCTAACAGACCTCTGTCGTAAAGAGCAAAGGTTAACTAAGACGTTAGGACATTCTTGCGCGAACTTCTCGATTCGTCTCGACTTGTAAGGCAAAGCCTTAGGCAGTGGGAATTAAAAAACCTATTCTCTAAGCACTGAGGCCCTGCAAGTCGGTCCAAAACGGTCTCTTGCATACTATTCACGGACCACACTCTCCAAAGTCGAATATCGACAAGGAGGGAAACAATCACTTATGAGTCCTCTTGACTTGTAAGGGAGTAAATTCTCTTGTGAGATCGTTACGACTTTCAAAAGAAAACACACTTAGGAATCCTCACAATTCTTATGGAGAAATTACACCTACGGGATCCTCTCGACTCGTAGGGAGAAAAGTCTTTATGAGACCCTCACGGCTCATAAATTTGAAAAGTCTTAGGTGGCAGATCCTAACCTGTTTCTTAAGCCATTGGTGCCCTACAAGGAGGTCAAGATAGACTATCTACAAGCCACACTCTCCGAAGACGAACATCGACAAGGAGGGAAACAATCACTTATGAGTCCTCTCGACTTGTAAGGGAGAAAATTCTCTTATGAGATCCTTACGACTCTCAAGAGAAAATGCACTTAGGAGTCCTCACGACCCCTAAGGAGAAAATACACTTACGAGATCCTCACGACTCGTAGGGAGAAAAGTCTTTATGAGACCCTCACGGCTCATAAAGTTGGAAAGTCTTAGGCAACAGATCCTAACCCTGTTTCCTAAGCCATCGCTATCCTATAAAGAGTTCAAGACGAACTGTTATCTACCATTTATGGGCCACACTTGCTAAAGCTACATGCCACTGAAATGGAGAAGTCACTCATGAGCATATAAACTACTTCACGCCAGAGTAAGACATAAAGAAATAGAAGGGTGCGGCTCATGGGGCTGAGGGTTTGGAACTATATCCCTTAAGAGTCGAGATTTGAGTCAATGATAAATGACGACGCTTGTGTCCGCTCGTTATCTCCTCAGATCAAGATTCTGAAAGTTATATAACAAACCGAAACTGGTCATACGCCATGCATAACTCTGCACTACTTTACCCATGTACATACATACGTGGGCAAAGTAGTGGGGGGCATTTGTTCCCACCAAAAATTTCTGCGCAAAAGACCCCAAGGTATCCAATGGCAGCGATACACTTAAGAAAATGTGGACCAGTATTTTCCGGGCTGTATCTTGGCAAACTCCCGAAGGAGAAACAGCTAAATTCTGATTGTATCGATAGCGTCTCGAAAACTCCTTCGATTTGATATATTATGGGCCTCATAATTCATCCGGGATCAAAAGTTATGAGGCATCACGTACCCACAAGTGACCGAGCATCACGTGCCCACACGTGACCGAGCATCACGTGCCCACACGTGACCATTTACAGGTAAAGCCTGTAGACACTGAATAAAATAAATAATTAAAAGGGGTCACGTGCCCGTACGTGATGGGCCTTTAAAAACCCACTGAATGGGAATAAAATATATAATAAAACTACTAGGAAAGATCCCAATGGGGAATCACGTGTCTACACATGACCAAGGGTCACGTGCTGACACGTGATGATTCCTTAGTTCTTTAAAAACAGCAGAATTAAATTCTGGTTAAAAGCATATTCAGTGGGTCACGTGATAGGCTTTTAAACTTTCTGAATTAATAGAATTAAATTCTAATTAGGGGAAATCAAAATCCTAATATTTCCTTAGATCTTCCAAACAAAAAGATTGCGCTCTGTAAAGTGGAGCACCGTTGGATTAAAAATCCAATGGTGATTAAAGATCACCAATTTATGGAAATATTTTATACAAGGAAAGATTTCCCTGAATTCACTAAGAATAACAAACATAATATCTTCTAGATTAAAAATCCATTGGCGAATAAAATTCACTGAGTGATCTAAAAGATCATGTTAGTTACAAAAACAACTAAAATCTTTCAATGAAAGATTCACTAAACAAATTGATTATTTTCTTTCTCCTATAAATAGGAGCCAAGAAGAGAAGAGAAGGGGATCTACTTTTTTTGGGAGAAGAACAGAGAGAAAAAATGAGAGGAGAATTTAATTCTCAAAAGAGAGAAAAAAAAGAGAGGAGAATTTAATTCTCAAGAGAGAAAAAAGAGAGAGGAGAATTTAATTCTCAAGAAAGAAAAGAAAATTTCTTCAGAAGAGAAAAGAAACCCTAGGCGAGAAAGGGGAAAGAGATTTAAGCTCCACAAAACATAAAAGAGAATTTAATTCTCAAATTAAGAGTTTAACTCTTCTGAATAAGAACTTAGTTCTTCCTTTGGTTGAAGATCCGCAGAAGCAGATCTCCCCACAGGTTGAGAATTTAATTCTCATCGGGGAGATTCTGCCATGCAGATCTAAAGCTTAGAGAGAGAATTGAGTTTAGAGAATTTAATTCTCCCAAAAATAAAACTAGGGTTTAACCCTATATGAGAATTTAATTCTCCCAAAGTCATAGGAATTTAATTCCTCTAAAAGAAGAGAGCTAGGGTTTAACCCTATATGAGAATTTAATTCTCCCAAACTCATAGGAATTTAATTCCTCCAGAACAGAAATAGGGTTTAACCCTGCATAAGAATTTAATTCTTCCACATACATAGGAATTTAATTCCTCTAAAAACAAAATTAGGGTTTAGCCCTACAGAGAATTTAATTCTTAAAAAATAAAAAGACTTGAAAGATCTTCATGCATGTAAAGAACTAGGTCACGTGTCCCCACGTGACCCCTAAACAGATCCCCTAAAAAAAAAGCTTTGAGGCAATGCCTCACGTGCTCCAACGTGACCTCCGAAACAAAAAGAATAAAAGCAAAGGCAATACTGGCTTTGGGCGCTCTCACGTGCTCCCACGTGACCCCTAATAAACATTCTAACAAACCAGGGCATAAGTACCCATCACGTGCCCACACGTGATGGCTCTGGAAATTAAAAGTGTTTAACACTTATTTATAGTTCTGAGAACAAAGTAAAGGAGGTCTGGCCCCATCTCAGGCGCCTCACGTGACCCTACGTGACCCCTTCCTTTCTAGTGTTTAACACTATTTTGAGCATTTTGTCTCCAGCGTTTAACACTGTTTTAAAGCGCATCATGTGGGAACACGTGATCGCTAAATATCTTCTAGTGTTTAACACTATTTTAAAACTAATCCAGCCCAAATTGGCTATGTCTTCCAGAGGCAAATCTCCCCCTCAAATGAACTTTAAAATCCAGAGCTATAATGAATGGTTAGTGCTCAACTAAAGATAATGTTAACAGAGCCTCCAAACCATTGTTCATATTGCTAAAAAATGAGGGGCTGAACCGAGACAAATGGTCAACAGTCCAACAAAGGATCAACATTCCAAACTTAATTGGACTTAGCCCAAATTGGCCATAAGTCCTCAATTCAGATTTAACTGAGCCAATGTGCTCATAATCTAATTAATTGATCTTAGTCCTAAATTGGACTACAGATTTCCCAATTAACTTTGGTTCGAGTGTACATCTCTTTCTTTCTCTGATATTTGTCGTTGTAATCCTTCAACGTCTTTAGAGAGGTGACGAGTCCCGACAACCATACATTCTATGGACTGTGAGGTCCTTAAGCTCACGGACTATGATGTCCTTAACCTTGACTGTGAGGTCTTTAAACTCAAGGATTGTGATGTTCTTAACCTTGACTGTGAAGTCTTTAAACTCACGGACTATGATGTCCTTAACCTTGACTGTGAGGTCTTTAAACTCACGGACTATGATGTCCTTAACCTTGACTGTGAGGTCTTTAAACTCATAGACTATGATGTCTTTAATCTTGACTGTGAGGTCTTTAAACTCACGGACTATGATGTCCTTAACCTTGGACCACCATGTCCTTAAACTGTTATTGGACCACCATGTCCTTAAACTGGTCATAGACCGCAATGTCCCTAAACTAAATAATAGAGTCTAAATGCTCTCTTGTTGGATCTAAACGATCCCGTTAAGTTGATCTTAGTCTGAAATTAGACTAACGTAACCTTAACATATGTTTAAGTTGATCTTAGTCTCAAATGAGACTAACGTATCCTTAAACCCAACCCCCAAACCCAAATCTAAGAAAATACGGATTTGGACTAATCCACGCCCTACGGGCAACAACATAAATTAGTCTCCGTATACAATCCACGGGCAACCAAAAACAAAACAAACACACACGACACGAAGTGACCATCCGGAGAAAGAGAAAGTGGTTACCGCGATGCGGTAGAGTAATTAACTGCAGGGGCTTGCGCCTGCAGGGAAGAGCATCCCCACAATCAAAAACCCCTCATCATGAGGGGGAATCTGACGAAGTCTGCTACATCGGGTGCATCCGTTTAAACCTTCGATACATGGTGCTATAAATCAACTTGGCATCTTCGGAGAGGTGGACGGATAGCACCAATTAGCATCTGTCCCCAAATTCAGGCAAGACGAACCTACGCGGTTCCGTCTATATGTTTCGGAGGGGAACAGGGACCAAAAGCAACCCCGGAGACATCCTCGGAGCAGCACCGTGAGCAGGAAACTGATGCCGAATTCCATCGGAGAATGCTTGAGAAGAAGGACAAAGAGGCAGCGGAACAATCTGCCAACATAAAACGAATGGCGTTCTTATTCCAAGACATGGTCGGGATGATGTTACAGCCGGATCCTCCAGCTGAAGACCCCCCGATCATCATTAAAGATGACAGAAGGGAGACATCGAACCCTCCTCAGGCTCTTTCAGCGGTCAAAGAGGAGACCATCTTCAAGGCCGCTCTAGACGATTACATTGCTCAGCAAATATGAGCTCACTAGGCAAACGAAGCGGCTGGACAGGTCGTTAAGACTGGGCGACCCTATCCAGGCTGGTATGACCAAATAAGGTACCCGCCGGGATATACGATCCCTAAATTCCATGTATATAAAGGGATGGGAAATCCGCATCAGCATGTTGCCCAGTTCAGGGCTCTATGTGGCAACACTGGAGGCAACGATAAACTGCTACTTCGCCAGTTCGTCGGCAGCTTGTCGGAGACAGCATTCGAATGGTACTCGGAGCTTTCCAACGACTCCGTCAAAACTTTTGTAGAGATGGAGCTGCTGTTTACGTAGAGATTCGCGAGCGCTAGCGAACGCACCCCGATCACCGTGTTAATTAACGCCAGAGTGAAGCCAAGTGAAATATGGGTGCAGTATGCAATCCGGTGGCGAAACCTGTGGTCAAAGTACGAACAGCGCATCGAAGAGGCTCCTGCAGTTGGCATGTTTGTGGGAACCCTCGATCCGCAGGCGACCATATCCCAATTCATGATGTTCTTCAAGCTGACCACGTTCCAGGCCTTGATTGAAAAGCTGGCCCAAATGGACTAGATGGGTCATAGACCGTCTCCTTCGAAACCAGAGCCGTGGAATGAAAAGGGGAAAGGAAAAGCAACTTTCGTTGCCAATACTCAATAACAGCTGAGCAACTTAAAGCCGGTTGTTCGCCAAAACAATGTGCGTCCACGCCCATCCCTCGAGGAGAGACTGGGACATCCTTACTCATTTCACCAGGATAAAACGAGGAGACTGTTCGAGCTGGCAGTGCGCAACAGACTCATCAATCTGCCGGATCCGAAACGTCCGTTGCAGCCAGGCGATATCAACAATCCTAATTACTGCCCTTACCACCAAGCAGTAAGCCATCCAATCGAAAATTGCTTCATCTTCAAAGGCTAGATTGAGGACCAATACCAACAAGGAAAGTTCACATTATCTGAAAATCGGAAAGTGAACCCACCACAACCTCACGCCCCTAAAAAGGTGGATATGCCGGGGGCATCGTGCTCATTCATTGAGAAAGCCCTTTGGACCGAAAAGTCTGTAAACTAGAAATTCGCCTCAAATATGGCAGCGAAGGACCGCTATGTCCTAAAACTAGTAACTGACCGAAATGTCTCTAAACTAACGATGGACCGAAATGTCCTTAAACTAACCATGGACCACTATGTCCTAAAACTGGCTGTTGACCGAAACGTCGATAAACTATTACGGACCGCAGCATCCCAAGGCTGACTCAAAAAAAAGGAAGAAAAAGAAAAACGGTATGTCCATAAGGAAAAAGGGCACGGATGAAAACCCGGAAGGGCTCCGTGAGTAAAACCAGCAGGGCTACCGGCGAGTTTTATGAAAACCCGAAAAGGCGCAATCACGTTAAAAGACACTTGCAAGGTCTTCTCGACTTTGTGAGGAGAAACCACCTGCGTGAGATCCTTACGACTCACAAGGGAGCAACACACTTAGGGATCCCCACGATTCCTAAGGAGAAATTACACTTACAAGGTCATCTCGACCCTGTAAGGAGAAAATACCTACGTGAGATCCTTACGACTCACAAGGGAGAAACACACTTAGGAATCCCCACGATTCCTAAGAGCAAATTACACTTGCGAGATCCTTACGACTCGTAAGGAGAACCCTCTTATGAGACCCTCACGGCTCATAAGATTCAAAAGCCTTAAGCTACAGGGATCTGAACCTATTCTTAAGCAGTCATACACCCTGATTTTACCCTACAAGCGGTTCAATACCGATCCTTGTATACAATCCACGGGTGCGAATAAACATTTCCCTAACAAAGTCCCATACGTGACTAGGGATATGCTCGTACGACAAACAACACTTGTATGTCCTCTCGACTTATAAGGAGAAAATACTCTTATAAGATCCTTACGACTTATAAGAGAACATACACTTATGAATCTCCACAATTCCTAAGGAGAAAGTACACCTACGAGATCCTCACGACTCGTAGGGAGAAATACCTTTATGAGACACTTAAGGCTCATGAAGTCAAAAGCCTTAGTCGACAGGATCTTAACCCTATTTGCTAAGCCACCTTTGTTCGAACCGACAAAGGAAAATGATGATTCGCTCCTGGCCATATCCCAGTTGTAGTGATGCTGATGCCTAAATCAGTATCAGATCCCAAATCCCAAACTCACGGCGAAAAGTCAGCGAGCCGCAAATGCATATGAAGTAGCCGAAATGATAGGGCAACTTGCAAAAAAATCAACAAGTAAAATATATGCATACAAAAACAACAGAAATGATTGGGTAACTCGCAATAAAAAGCAGCGAGTAAAAAGAAAAAATAGCCGAAATGGTTGGGCACCGCGAAAAATAGCCGAAATGATTGGGCAATCGCGACTTTCGCGATATAAAAAGCTGAAATGATAGAGCATCGTGGGAAGAAATAAAAAAAATGAAATGAAATGAAACTCTTTCCTTACAGGTGAGATCACATCGATCCCTGTATACAATCCAGGAGCGCAAACAAAGAGGGAACCATATCATCCCACCAGGCTCCATCAGAAAGAGAGCCAAGTCTCAACGGTCACGTCTGCATCCCAGAAGGCCAACAACAGCGTTCTTCCTCCAGCAGGATTCCGACGCGACAATCAAACAAAGCGGAGTGACTGTAAAATCCCAGCTCCACCTCAGCATTCGTCTTGTTACAGCAGACGCAATGTCAACAACGACATTCCTTCGCAGTCCCGCAGGATGCAGACGCAACGTCAACAAAAGACCTCACGGTCAAAACAAAGCGGAGTGACGGCAAAATACCAGCTCCACCTCAGCATTCGTCTCGTTACAGCAGACGCAATATCAAGCGTTCTTTCGCAGTCCCACAAGATGCAGACGCAACGTAAACAAAAGACCTCACGGTCAAAACAAAGCGGAGTGACGATAAAATCCCAGCTCCACCTTAGCATTCGTCTCGTTACAACAGACACAATGTCAACAACGGCGTTCTTTCACAGTCCCGCAGGATGCAAACGCAACGTCAACAAAAGACCCCACGGTCAAAACAAAGTGGAGTGACGGCAAAATCCCAGCTCCACCTCAGCATTTGTCTCGTTATACCAGACACAACGTTAACAACGGCGTTCCTTCACAGTCTAGCATGATGCAGACACAACGTCAACAAAAGACCTCACGGTCAAAACAAAGCGGAGTGACGGAAAAATCCCAGCTCCACCTCAGCATTCGTCTCGTTACAGCAGACACAATGTCAACAACGGCGTTCCTTCGCAGTCCCACAGGATGCAGACGCAACGTCAACAAAAGACCTCACGGTCAAAACAAAGCGGAGTGACGGCAAAATCCCAGCTCCACCTCAGCATTCGTCTCGTTACACTAGACGCAACGTTAACAACGGCGTTCCTTCGCAGTCCAGCATGTTGCAGACGCAACGTCAACAAAAGACCTCACGGTTAAAACAAAGCGGAGTGATGGCAAAATGCCAGCACCACCTCGACATTCGTCTCGATACAGTAGACGCAACGCCAAAGAAAATGAAGCGAAGGCCAAATTCCTAGCTTCAGGGTCTTGACGGCAACTCATATAAAACCTGAAAGACTACCTGAGATCATCCCACATAGAATGGTCACCACCTCGATGTTCGTCTCGATACAGCAGACGCAACACCAAAGAAAATGAAGCGAAGGCCAAATTCCTAGCTTCAGGGTCTTGACGGCAACTCACATAAAACCTGAAAGACTATCGGAGATCATCCAACACCAGCACGGAGTGGTCACCATCTCGACGTTCGTCTCGATACAGCAGACGTAACGCCAAAGCAAACGAAGCGAAGCCCAAATTCCTAGCTTCAGGGTCATGACGGCAACTCATATAAAACCTGAAAGACTATCAGAGATCATCCCCACACCAGCGCAGAGTGGTCACTACCTCGACGTTCGTCTCGATACAGCAGACGAGATGTCATCCCAGCGTTCTTTCCCCAGCAGGAGTCAGGCGCGACAATCAAACAACGGAGCCACGACAAAATCCCTAGTTCCAAACCTCAACGGTTCACCCGCAACTTAGAGACAACCACAATGTTCGTCTCGATACAGTAGACGCAATGCTAAAGCTAATGAAGCGAAAGCCAAATTCCTAGCTTCAGGGTCTTGACGAAAACTCATATAAAATCTGAAAGACTACCAGAGATCATCCCACATGGAATGGTCACCACCTCGACGTTCGTCTCGATACAGCAGACGCAACGCCAAGGAAAATGAAGCGAAGGCCAAATTCCTAGCTTCAGGGTCTTGACGGCAACTCATATAAAACCTGAAAGACTATCGGAGATCATCCCACACCAGCGCGGAGTGGTCACCACCTCGACGTTCATCTCGATACATCAGACGCAACGCCAAAGCAAACGAAGCGAAGGCCAAATTCCTAGCTTCAGGGTCTTGACGGCAACTCATATAAAACCTGAAAGATCATCGAAGATCTTCCCCACACCAGCGCAGAGTGGTCACCACCTCGACGTTCGTCTCGATACAGCAGACGAGATGTCATCCCAGCGTTCTTTCCCCGGCAGGAGTCAGGCGCGACAATCAAACAACGGAGCCAAGGAAAAATCCCCAGTTCCAAACCTCGACGATTCACCCGCAACCTAGAGACAACCGTGACATTCATCTCGTTACAGCAGACGCAATGCCAGCAAACGAAGCAAAGGCCAAATTCCTAGCTTCAGGGTCTTGACGGTAACTCAAATAAAACCTGAAAGACTATCGAAGATCATCCCACACCAACGCGGAGTGGTTATGACTCATCGGGGCTCTCCAAAATGAGCCTAACCTCAAGTAAAAAAGCGGCATGGCAAAATTCCTAACACTTGCTCTTCCGATGATCAAACTGCCTAGGAAGATTGCTTGAAGACGTCTTCTCTAGCCTCGAAGGGATCAGAGACACGACAGTCACAACGCTACTCGAACAGCAAGATTGCCTATCGCGGAATACATCAACCAAGGCGACGGTACGACGGGAAAAACCCTAGTACCATAAACTCTAACGGACCTCTGTTGTAAAGAGCAAAGGTTAACTGTGACGTTAGGACATCCTTGCGAGAACTTCTCGATTTGTTTCGACTCGTAGGGAAAAGTCTTAGGAAATGGGGATTAAAAAAGCCTGTCTCCTAAGCACTTGGGCCCTGCAAGTCGGTCCAAAATGGACTCTTGCAAACTATTCACGGACCACGCTCTCCCAAGTCGAATCTCGACAAGGAGGGAAACAACCACTTACGAGTCCTCTCGACTTGTAAGAGGGAAAGTTCTCTTATGAGATCTTTACGACTCTCAAGAGAAACCATACTTGGGAATCCTCACGATTCCTAAGAAGAAAATACACCTACGAGATCCTCTCGACTCGTAGGGAGAAAAGCCTTTATGTGACCCTCACGGCTCGTAAAGTTGAAAAGCCTTAGGCAGCAAATCTGAACCTGCTTCCTAAGCCATCACTACCTCTCGAAGAGTTCAAAACAGAATACTCTCTATCATCTACAGGCTACGCTTACTAAAGTAATATGCCAACAACAAAGCAGAGAAGCGAAAGATTTGTCGTTCATACTTCGGAAAATTCTTACATCGATGAAGACAATAAACAAAAGAGGCATCGAGATGTTTACAATGGTAAAACCTCAAATCCGGGGCATGGATTAAGAAATTCAAAAGTAAGGCCATCTAAAATGTTCCAGGCCTTTTGAACCATCCTAGTATGCTTTCTCTCGCGATCATAAGCGTCGGGGTCCTCACTGATGTCCTCCACCCTTCGATAGGCAGCGAGTATTGCCGCCTGTTGAAAAGCCTGATGCAAAAGATCAACAAGATTGACTCGCCTTTTCTTTGAGATTAGGCCCATCAGATACACCGAGTGCACCTTGTCTTTGGCATCATCCAATGCCCTAAGCGGCATGCCGACACAGAATAAAGGAAGTGCTCCCCAGATCGCTCCCACAATAAGCTTCAAGAGAGAGGAACGTCGAGGAAGCAGTCGACCATTGTATGCATCGAAGCGACCCATGATTTCGTCACACTGGGCGTTTGTGAATTCTTGGTTTTGGGAACGGCCGAGTGAGCGGATGCCTCCATAAGAGATAATCTCATCGAGATCATATAAATGAGCAGCCATAACGTCTGAAAAAGAAAATCAGTGAGAGTTAGTAGACAGACTGTTTAAGAAAAATCTTATCGAGACAGGCACGAAGATTTAAACAAATACTGATTAAAACACGTAACGAATTTAATTCTGTGTAATTAAGAAAGGAATCCTAAAATGGATTTCGCATTTAATGGAAAGACTCCTCGGGCCAAGGAGTTAAACTCCTCGAGAGCAATGCTCTGCTGACAGGAGTGACACCTGTCAAAATCAATTATGAGGGGAATTTAATGAAATTTCCCAAGAACGCTAAGAGCCATGCTCTGCGAAGAAGATGAAGTAACCTATCAGGAACCCTAAAAGCAAAGCTTTAATGAATTTGAGATCCATGAACAAACTCTTAAGAGTTCTTCTATATGATTTGAAAGGAGCAAAGCTCCATTAATGGATTAAGAAATCATAAGCAAGATCTCTTTAGATCTATGGGTTCATGATAAAGAGAGCAAAGCTGTATTAATGAAACCCTAAAAGGGTTTTCTTTAGATCAAAGATCTATGAAGACCAAGGCTCTGTTAATGGGTAAACCCTAGATTATTAAAAGTTTTAAACTTTACCTAAGTTTTGACAGAGTTTTTACTCTTGAAAAGTTCTTAAACTGAAGAGGAATGCTCTGAATAAAAGTTCTCAAGGAAGAGATGAAAATCATCTAAGGGACCAAAGGTCCTATTTATAGGCATTGAAATGCCTCTTTAACTCCTGAGTTGATCCAAGGGCGCAGATACTGCCACCGCTGCACTCACGTGTGGGTCACGTGAGAGAAATGGTGGGGGGCATTTGTTTTCCCCAATCAGAGCAAAGCTCTGTTTGAAATTCGAATTTCAAAAATTGAAGCAACGCTTCGGATCCACCGCTAGGCGCGCTGCGCGCCACGTGTCAAACATGGATGCACTAGCGCCAGGTGCGCTGCGCCCTAGGCAGTGCACCATGTGTGCGCTAGCGCTGGACGCGCTGCACGCCACGTGTCAAACACTGGTGCGCTAGCATAGGCTGCGCTGCGCTCTGAGCAGCGCACTATGTGTCAAACACAGGTGCGCTAGCACAAGACGCGCTGCGCTCTAAGCAGCGCACCACGTGCAAAGCATGGGTGCGCTAGCGCTGGAATTAAAAAATTCCCTTCCGTTAGATCAAAGATCTAATAATAATGATAAATCATTAATTAATCAGAACTAAAATTCTGTTATGGAAAGATTTTTCAATCTTGTTAAAAACAAAAAGATTGCCTTCTGTAAAACAGAAGCCCTAGGATCAAAGATCCAACGGTGGAAAATATCCCTAAATCAATCAGAGAAAGATCTCTTTAACTGATTCAACAAATCAGCTTGCCCTATATAAAGGCCCCAAGAATTCAAGTCTGAGATGGAGAAACCCCCCTATAAACTTTGAGAAACTCAAAAGAAAGAAGGGAAGCTCTTGCAAGAACATATTTCTTCAAGGTAAAGATGATGAATGATGAAAACAGAGATGAAATCATCTCTTAAAAAGAAGAATTATCTTCTTAAAAAAGATCATAGATCTACAAAGACCAAGGTCTTTTATAAAAAGATCAAAAGATCTCATCATAAAAACAAAGAAGTATTTACTTCGTTCACAGATCATAGATCTATAAGACAAATTGTCTTTCTGAGATCATGAACATCTCATCATGAAGGGGGAGAAACTTATTAAATTTTCTTAAAGATCATGGATCTATAAAGGCAAAGCCCTTTCAAAAAATAAGAACTGTTGTTCTTAAATCTTGAGACAAAGTATCTTTCAAAAGAACATAAATTTGTTCCCTGATCATAAAATTGATCAGATGCGCTTTCAACTTTTGAAATGCGCCTTGCGCTCTTGAACTGCGCTTCTGCACTCTTTGACCGGCGCTCAGCGCCAAATGCGCCACGTGTGCGCCAATTAAATAATTTGTGCTTTGCGCTTATGAAATAGCGCACTGCGCTCATAGGCTGGCGCTCAGCGCCAAGCGCACTACGTGTCACTCACGGGTGCGCCACTAAATTGAAAGCGCAATGCGCTCATGGATTAGCGCTCAGCGCTTATAAATCAGCACACTGCGCTCTTTATCTGGCGCCTAGCGCTGAGTGCGACACGTGTCCCTTACATATGCTCTACTCAGCAGAAGCGCACTGCGCTCTTTGACTGGCGCAAAGCGCCTGGCGCGCCACGTGTTGCGCTGACAGAACATAAATTGTTCTTTAATAAGCCAGAGCTCTGATGAATGCTCTGCATTCAATACAAGACCAAAAACATTGTTAAAAGGGCCAAGCCCAAATAAAGGCTCAACAGCCCAGAATAAAAATGTTAAACATTTGTTGGACTTAGTCCTCAACCCACATTAATTGAGCCCATCTGCTCATGAATATTTCAACAGATCTTAGTCCTAAATTGGACTACAGATCTTTCAACCAACTCATACCGGTTCAAGGGTACATCTCTTTACTCCTCTGATATTTGTCGTTGTAATCCTTCAACGTCTTCAGAGAGGTGACGGGTCCTGACAACCAAACACTAAACTGTACTGTGGGGTCCCTTTCAACCCATGGACTACGATGTCCTTAACCTCGGACTGTGGGGTCCTTTTAAACCCATGGACTACGATGTCATTATCCTAGACTGTGGGGTCCTTAAGCCCATGGACTACGATGTCCTTAACCTGGACTATGGGGTCCCTATAAACCCATGGACTACGATGTCCTTAACCTGGACTGTGGGGTCCCTTTAAACCCACGGACTACGATGTCCTTAACCTCGGACTGTGGGGTCCTTAAACCCTCGGACTACGATGTCCTTAACCTTGGACCGAGATGTCCTTAAACTAACATTGGACCGTAATGTCCTTAAACTAATCGACCACAGTGTCCCTAAACTAAACAATAGAGCCCAAATGCTCTCTTATTGGATCTAAACGATCCCGTTAAGTTGATCTTAGTCTAAAATTAGACTAACGTATCCTTAACAAACGTTTAAGTTGATCTTAGTCTCAAATGAGACTAACGTATCCTTAAACCCAACCCCCAAACCCAAATCTAAGAAAATACGGATTTGGACTAATCCACGTCCTACGGGCGACAACATAAATTAGTCTCCGCATACAATCCATGGGCAACCAAAAAAAAAAAAACACATACGACACGAAGTGACCATCTGGAGAAGGAGAAAGTGGTTACCGCGATGCGGTAGCGTAATTAACTGCAGGGGCTTGCGCCTGCAGGGAAGAGCGTCCCCACAATCAAAAAACCTTTAAATGAGGGGGAATCTGACGATGTCTGCTACATCGGCCGCATCCATTTAAACCTTCGATATATGGTGTCATAAATCAACTTGGCATCTTCGGAGAGGTGGACGGATAGCACCAAATAGCATCTGCCCTCGAAATTCAGGCAAGACGAACCTACGCGGTCGCGTCTCTGTGTTCGAAGGAGAACAATCACATATTCCGAATTTCATGCCTAACCATATAAACCTCATATTTATGCCTCGAATTGAAAACCCTTTTCAAAGTGTAAGCCAGGCAATTCAACAAGATTCCCAATTAATAATTAGAAGGCTCATCGGGAACTTTAGTGGATGGCTGCATCCCCGAGGCCGTCAATGAAGTGGACTTGGACGGAACACCATGACCGCAAGTATCCAAGTGGATGCTCTTAGCCATAGGGTTCTTCTATAGTCACTTGGTTGGGGCAAAGGGACGTGGTTGTCTACTAGTGTCTCCTGGTGAGTATTCGCGTACGATACGAGATTACGATGGAGTTTCGATCCAAATCCAAACTTCGTGGTAATCCATCATTTGATACTAAAATGTGAGATTTACAAATTGATAACTAGTTTTCGCAAAACTAATTAATGTGGATTCCAAAAATTGTATCACATAACCATAGCAATATAGACGATATTAAACATTTTGATCGATGTTTCAAACAACAACAATCCACAGAGATCTCAACTACTTGAGGCTCATTAAAAATATCCAGAAAATCCAAAATTTCATAATGAAGCAGTAGAAGAAAAACGAGGCTCTAACTCTTCAAGTAACCGGCGGAACCACGGCCAAGACACGGTCTAGGCGGTAATTCCGCAGCTAATTTAAGGTATTAGACTCTCGTATTTCTTATGCCTCCATAGAATTACCTGCACGATTTTCTGAGCTTTTTTAATTGTAAAAATAATGAAGTTTGAAAAATTGGATAGAAACATGCAAAATACGGGTTTTAAAACGTCGATCAAACACTTTAACTTCGTCTAATGCATTCCTGAGCCTCTATTTTCGCTCTGATACCATGAAAGTATGTCATAGCATCTCTACTAGGTTACAATGAGCATCAAGTATGCAATTTTAATTGTTTAGAGGTCTGAGTATACTAAACAAGAATCGAACTAGAGAATTAGGGTCTTATAATTAAGCAAACAAGTTCTAAACTAAGTGAAAAGAGTCTACAACCTTTGTAGTCTAGTCCTTCATTTCTAAAACTCTAAGTAGTAGTCCCTAGAACTCTTTTTTGACTGCACTTGAAGGATGGAACGAGCATGCTTGTAGTCTTCGTCGTCGAAGATGATCCACCTTGAGGCAACTCACACTTCAGCTCACACTTCACTAATCATGGTATTGGTGAAGATAAACACCTATACTAATTGGCTAGAGTAGTGTAGGTTGATGAAGTAGGAATTTTGCTCACAAAAAATATTTCTTTCTTTTTCTTTTTCTCAACCCTAGAAATATCTAGTGAAGAGATGAAGATGAACTTAGAAGTGAGAATGAACCATGAGCTCCAAAGATGAGATGAGAATGAGAATGACAAATATCTATGAATAATCCAAGAATTGAAGATGACTCATGGCTTCTCAATGCTTCTCCAAGAATCCAAAAACATGACTAATTCTTCTTTTCTTTTAACTCACAAATGTTTATCATTATCTTTACTCAAATGTGATTCTCACACATCCTAGTTCTATATATCATCAATCATGATACAATATATATATATATATATATATATATATATATATATATATATATAAAGAGAAGAAAAATCTTAAGTGAGCTTAATATTAGTTTATATATATATCATATATATAAATATATATCAAATTATTAAATTAACACTTGATTTAATAATCCGATTATATCATATATAACTCGGCTAATATCAAATATATATATATATATATATGTATGTATGTATGTATGTATATCAAATCATTAAATCAACACTTGATTCAATAATCCGGTTATATCACATATAACCGGCTAATATTTAATATTAGTTAATATATATATATATATATCAAATTATTAAATCAACACTTGATTCAATAATCTGGTTATATCATATATGACCCGGCTAATATCAAATATATAAATATATATATATATATATATAAACATATATATATATATATATATATGTATATATATATATGTATGTATGTATGTATGTATGTATGTATGTATGTATATCAAATCATTGAATCAACACTTGATTCAATAATCTGATTATATCAAATATAACCCGGCCGATATAAAAAACGCTAGATTAGAATACGGTATCATATACTCGTATTTAATCAAGCTCCTGCACATATCTCCATACGTGCCCTACTTCGTTTCGCTTGAGCTAGGAAACCTCTATATGGGACTCTAAAGACTCGCCAATACGCTAGCAGTAGGTAATGATCATACCAAAGACCTACAAGCCGTCAGCGGTACTAGCTGGACGTAACGGCTATCCAGGTATCGAACGAATAGAAGATCAACAGCTTACTTGTCCAAACTTCCGTAGAGCCTATAAGCAACACTTAGCGTACAGTCCGGTCTCTTGGTCTGATATGTCGCATATTGAGTCTTGGGGGTGGAATCGTCATACCCCAATAACTCAATAAGTCATGCTAATGTGTGGCCTATAACCTTTCGATAAACTACTGATAACACTTACCAGTAAATCTCATCAGCCTTGACCAGGGACTTGTTGTTATAGCCAATCGAGCATAGCGCAATATCAACTCCCAATATCGAGAGAGGCGAAACCCTTCTTATCGCTTGCTTCCTCTATGTGACTCGAGACTGTACCTAAAAACCACCTGTTTGCACGACTCATTTGAGTCGTGGTAGGGAGGAAATCAAAGAATAGTGGGAACCACATAAGACATTATGATGATCTCAGGTCTACACACTAACATGTCCAAGTGTCACTAGAGAACTACTATCTGACAATAGGTATGGTATCATGTAGGAGTTCTCAGCAAGTCCTGTTCGGTGTACTCATTCTCCATTGAGCACCTGTGTACAATCTTTGATGTCAAATACCAATGGTTATGGGATCAACCATCGCCCCATATAGTGTCAAGAAACGTACACATCTATGCTCCGTGGTAATCTATCAAGTGAGGTTAAAAAGTTAGATTTATATATAACTAGTTTTCTCAAAACTAATTAATGTAGATTCTAAAATTGTATCATTTCTACTAACTAATTAACAATTCGACGACTTTCATTTCTACTTCAATAAGTAGAGACTTCAACCACTTGAGTCCCAACTAAAGCACCCAGAAAACCCAATTCTTTAAATTACAGTCCCAGAAGAAAATTGGAGCCCAAAGCCCACCAAGTCATAGCGGATCCACCGCCGACGCTATAGTCTAGGTCGTGGATCCACGTCGAGTTGATTGCTTTATGGGTCACGCTTTCTTGTGGGCCTATAAAAAACCTGCATGATTTTCTGAGAATTTTTATTTTGAAAAATATCACAGTTTTAAAAAACGACAGAGAGGTGTTTTAGTCGAGAAAAATACGGTCGATCGAACACTTTAATTTCGTCTAAAGTTTTTTAAGCCTCTAGTTTAGGTCTGATACTATGAAAATAGATCTTAACACCTCTACTAGGGTTTTAATAAGAGCAAGTATGCAATTTAAATTTTTCTATAGGGCTAAGTCTACAAACAAGAATCGAACTAAAGGTTTAGGTTTTAAAAGAAAGCAAAAGGAGCTAAACTAAGTGATGAAGAAGCTACAGCCGTTGTAACCGAGTCCTTCACTTCTTAAGCTCCTTGTAGTAGTCTCTTGAACTCCTTCTAGAGCTCCACTTGAAGAAATGAACAAGTTTTCTCGATATCTTCTTCGTCGAAGATGATCCACCTTGAGGCTACTCTAACTCAAGCTCACACTTTACTAATCAAAGTATTTGTGAAGAGAACAACCTAAACTAATTTTGTAGTTTTGTCTAGGTTGATGAAGTAGAGTTTTAGCTTACTAAAAAATCTTATTTTTTTTCTTCGCTATTGGATGAATAGTAATTCAAGAAGAGATGAAGAAGATGAAGATGGGGATGAGAATGAGCTTGGAATTGGATAAGTGCTAGAAATGATAAACTTATATGAATTATAAAGAAAAGAGAAAATGAGTCATGGTTTCTACTTTGTTCCAAAGTAATAACCCATTCTTTCTTTTCTTTTATTCACATAAGTGATCATTATGCCCTTATCTTAAACTCCATTGTAATTCTCACATACACAACTCTTATGTATATACAACCATGTCACACATATATTTTTATATATTTATATCATATATATAAATATATAAAGAGAAAGAAAATATCAAGTGGGCATAATATTAGTTAATATTATATATATATATATATATATATACCAAATTATTAAATTAACACTTTATTTAATAATCCGGTTATATCATATATAAACTGGCTAATATCAAATAATGCTATATTAGAATACGGTATCATATATCCGTATTTAATAAATCTTTCACACATATCACTATACATGCCTTACTTCGTTTCTCTTGAGCTAGGAAACCTTTATGTGGGACTCTAACGACTCATCAATACGCTGGCAGTAGGTAATGATCACATCAAACACCTATAAACATGTCAACGGTACTAGCTGCACGTAACAGCTACTCAGGTATTGAATGAATAGAAGATAAATAAGTAAACTTTTCCAAAACTCCCTGTAGGGCCTATAAGCAACACTTACCGTACAGTCCGGTCTTTTCATCTGATATGTTGCATATCGGGTCTGGGGGATGGTTTCGTCAGACCTTAATAACTCGATAAGTCATGTCGATGTGTGGCCTATAACTAATCGACAAAACTAATGATAACACGTGTCAGTAAATCTCATCAGCCCTGGCCAGGGACTTGCGGTTATAGCCAATAGCGCATAGTACAATATCAACTCCCAATACAGGGAGAGACAAAACTCCTCCTATCACTCACTACCTTCATATGACTCGGGACTATACTTAACTACCACCTATTTGCATGACCCAGTAAAGCTGTGGTAGGGAGGTAATCAAAGCACAGTGAGAAACACACAAGACACTATGATGATCTCGAGTCTACAGACTAACCTGTATAAGTGTCACCAGAGAACCGCTATCTGACGATAGGTTTGGTACCATCTCGGAGTTCTCGGCGAGTACGTTCGGTGTACTCATTCTCCAATGAGCACCCGTGTAAATCTTTGGTGTCAAACACCAATGGTTGTGGGATCAACCATCACCCCATACAGGGTCAAGAAACGCACACACTAGTCTACGCTGGAATATTAATGCCTTATCTTGATACTCTCTCGATTAGGAATACTTCAAGGATGTGCTTGTGGACTACTCAGGCCCCAGTAGTATGATCTGCATATTCCTGGTAGTCAAGCAAACATCCTAAGGGCTTTATCAACATGTATCAATGAAATGGTAAACTAGAACAAATGTACATGTTAAGACAAAGAGTATCCAGATAGCATAATATCATGTTGAGCAAGAATGTCCTCTCTCTCTCTCTCTTTATATATATATATATGTGTGTGTGTGTGTGTGTCTGTGTGTGTGTGTGTCCAAGCATCCACAATAATTTACAATAATGGCCTCTAGGGCATACATATCACTAACAGCGACTACTGTCATAAATCTGGATAGTGAAAGAGACATTACTAGGAATACCCGGCCACTCCCTAGAAACATTTTCATGTTTCAGTTTTTCTATGTAATTGTTACTGAGAACCGTTATTCCAATTTATTCTGACTCCATGGTATGTTTGTACCGGATTTGGATCTCATATTTATACGGCGTTACAGATGCTGAGTAGGAGCAGAATATTGGGAAATGAATGATTTGATCCTCAATATCGGAATTCATAGCAATTGGTGATATTGGATTAAATCGCTTGGTTTTGCCTAACGAAAAATATTTGGTTTTGAATAACCGTTGTTATGCACCAATTTTTAAAATGAAATATCTGTATCTTTAGTAACATTTCCAAAAATAAAATAATTATTTTTGGGGAATTTAAATAATAAGTATTATGAATTTTTTAATGTATGGAGATTGTTTTAATAATATGGTATAGTTATATACCGATAATTTGGAAAATTGATATAATTATTAATTTTGAAGGTGTTAAGTTGATTTGGACAATTTATAAAATCATATACGATTGATTATATACATATTTAGTTCTAACTTGATTAATATTTGCTGATCGTGCATTAATCATGTTTATGTGCATGTCATGCAACATAACATGTTGCATACACAAGATAATTTTTTTAAATGAACCATGGTTTAAATTCCTCATTTTGCACATATATATATGTGGTTTTTGTTTTATGAAATAAAAAGAAAAGAAAAAGAAAATAGATATGAGAGAGAGAGTGATGAGACAAGTATCATGATGAGAGAGAGTGAGGTGAGAGAGAGAGAGAGTGGGAGAAAACTTTAGAATTCTCATGGTTCTCTTTTCCATTCATTTCATCATCTCACCATTTCATCTCCTCTTCATTTTCCTTCACCATCCTCCACCTCCTCTACCATCCATGACCACCCCCAAAAACCATCTCAAATCACCATGTCACCTTCACTAAAAAGTGCACAAGCTCACTACAAACCTAATGGCCCTATCAAGTAGAGATTTTGAAGACTTTGGGCAACTCAAGAAAATTCTTGAGTTGCCAAATGAGGTAAAAACCTACAACTTTAGTTTAAAATCTTGTATTCCTCATATCTTTTGTTGTTTAGAGTGGATTAAATATAGTTTAGTGATGTTAGAAATTTCCAAGTTGAGGGTTGGGTGATTTTTAAGATGTGTGAAAGTGTAATTGAGACTTATTAGTGACTAAAAATCCTCTAGTGTCACTTTTGGTACCAACACTTAGTGCAGAAGACCAAACTTAAGTTTAGATATTTCAAATGTCGGTTTTGTGAAGATATTGGGGGACTACAGGGAATCTGGAGCAACCTAAGGCCTTTGTAGAAAAAAACAAACAACTTAGTTGACCTAATCAGAACCCTAGGACACCACCATCAAAAGACGAGCCACCTATTCTATTACGGGACCGGCGACACCGGATTTAATGGGCATTTCACCGGGCCGGTCGTGGGAGTTGGCGTAGGGGTTTGGCCTGTAGCTCACTTACCTAATGTCTTATCCCATGTATTGACCTTAATAATCTGAAGCAAAATCTAGAACTATTTTCCTTAGTTGATATTTTGAATTTTGTGGATTTTAGGAACTTGATTTTTGATATTTGTATTTTATCTCGATCGATTGACGTTTTTACGTCGATGTCGAGAGTTGTTGGTTATTCTTGCACGCATAGACCATAGGTTTTAACCTATGTGTGTTTCGTGTGGCGCTTTGGTTTCATATTCGATTCGTTTTACGATATAACATATTAGAAACTGTAGGTACCCCACATGGACTTCGGGACGACGAGGGAGAGCGTGGCATCTTTGACTTCGGTAAGCAAGGATCAAGGTGAGTAGATGTATATCTACGGAGGAAGTCGGGTGGATGGCGTATAGCACCCCCGCAACAGTAGAATAGGGTATTACTATATTGGTAAGTTTAGATGCGATATTGGGATACTTAGAAAATAGGGTATTTAGAAGACCTAAGGTTAGATTAGGTTGATCTAGGAAGACCTATCCATAGGATGATTACCTTGGTGGCGAATCGCAGGTTATATGTAGTCACACACACACACACACTTGATTTCGTGTGTATATGTGTGTGTGTATATATATATATGTATTTATGTGTGTATGTGTGTGTGTGTGTATACATATACACGGGTGATGAGGATAGTATGTGATATGTGGAGACGAGTCAAGATGATCGGGCATGATGCTGTGAGATTTTGATATGTGATTGAGTCGTGATATGGTATATGATATGATATTATAATGGATCGTTGGGCGATATGTATTCATAAATACGATAATATGTGAGTTGTTAATATTTGAATGTACGAGACTTTAGAACTGTACCCATGATCATGATATTGTACGAATGATGATATTATGTATGATTTTGATCCTTATCCTTGATTTTGGGGATGTCGTAGGATGGATATTACCGTACGAGATGTATATGATGATTGATCCACACTCTTGACTCGAGAATGCCGTACTATGTATTATACAGTACGTAAATGCTATGAGGCTAGATCGCCAACTACTAGGTATATCAACTCGAAATATATGTAGATTTTCTTATCCTTCTGACTAGATCCTTAGTTTAGTCTCTTAGTTGTTAAATAGATGCTAGACTAGGCTCGAATCATACATATTTTCAAAACTAACGAATCGTGAGTATTTTCAAAGGACCAACCGAGGGATGCTACGGATTTTTCAAAGGACATATCTTTTCTCAAAAACACCGTAGCCCCTGCTTTTCTAAAAAAAACCACGATTCGTGTTATTTCAAAACACTAAAACTGTATGACTTGTATACAGATATGTATATTTTATAATGTTACGTTTACTATTCGCTTTTCTGTTATATTTATGTTGTTCTTATTGCATTGCATATTTATTACATGTGTTTCTTTAGCTATTACGAATCTCGTTTGTTGACACCAGCATCATTACCGATGATGCATATGTTCCACGTACACTTGCTTTCCGGCTCACACACATCATTATCGGTAATTGCCATGTCACGTACACTTTAGAAAACGTTACTTCATTGTTATAACCTGCTAGCTGGTAGTTTCAAGATATTATTAGTATGATTGCTCTCACATGCTAGTTTAGATATTGCATTCCTTACTTAAATATCTCATGCATTTGTATATTCATTCTGTTATGCAATATTGTGGGCTTTATGCCGATATTCACTGCTATTGACTCTTGATTTTTAGATTTTGGATTTTCCATGAGATTTTTGGATTTGGGGGAAATCGCAAGAATTTTATAAACTCGTTATCATTTTACAAATTTGCAAGCTGCGGTTTTCTCGTGATATGATATATATGGCGTCCACCATGAGTTTTCCTGATTGAGTTGGTTTTCGAGACCCGATTCGAGGAGTAGGATGAACCGTTTCGGGTACATAGTGGACCCGGTAAGGTACCCCGATGCAAGAAGCTCGAGTTGTAGACGATGAGCCTTGCAGGGGCAGACTACCTACCGGTGATATTTGGCGCGGCGGATATCCGGAGGATACCGGCCGTAGTCGTGAGATTGGATGATATAGGCCGATCCGGACTGACGGAGCCCGGGATTTAAGGATTTTGTGTCGATGTTTGACACGAATTTCTGTCGATTTCAATGATGATACTCCAGTTTTTTTATACTAAAATCTTACTGAGATAAGAACACAACTTTCTCATACAGATATATTCTGATTTCATTCTTGATGCATTCATGCATTATATATATGACATGTTGCCACTTGAGGTACTGACACGAGTACTTGGTATTACACTTATGCTTAGATGATTACCCTTGCCACTGCTAGATATTTCAGTGTTATATTTGTGTATGTTACTGTATGACCTAGGAGATCGTCATACATGTGATTTCTACTCGGTGATTTCTCCTACTCACGAGTTGCAACTCACCCCCATTGTGCCACGGTTTCTTGCAGGTTTAGCCGTACAGGTTCCATAGCGGCTTC
This sequence comes from Agapanthus africanus, assembly GCA_030015575.1. NCBI lineage: Eukaryota > Viridiplantae > Streptophyta > Magnoliopsida > Asparagales > Amaryllidaceae > Agapanthus > Agapanthus africanus. Next base: position 456,491,858 of record JASDDO010000012.1, on the reverse strand, counting down.
GCTGGCACACCACTTCCTTCCGGGTGATTGCTTTGGTAGGCGAGTTCACTTGCCTCGTGACCACCATTATACTTTATTTATTCAGTTGTATCTAGTTAAAGACTCCATCAACCAGACTATGTATATTTAATAGACTTAGAAAACCACAGTTGTTTATTCTTTCGACCTTAGAGTCATGTTCATATCAGATTTTTGTATTTTTATATCGCCTATTATTAATCACATTGCATATAAATAGGTGCTTTTGATCCATGTCTGCTAAATAGTTGCAGGTTACAGGTTCTCAGCTCTTTACAGTGAGATTCGTGAAAAGTCGCAACAAATGTGGGACTACGACCAATAATAGATGATTACTGACCCGCATGATGCCGCATACCAGTTCAAGCGGAGTTCAAAGCAAAAGTCTACTGCTGAATATCTGAAAGAGAACAGAAGAGATTTTGAGAAACCAAGTGTACCAAACAGAAGATGAAAGCAACATGGAGAAACCTTGAAGAGATGGACCCATGATTCCACCAAACGGCCGCGGAACCGCGGCCGTGTTATGCACGTGTCGGTGGCAGTGTCGGTGTTTTGACTCGGCTCTCTTGGGGTAGTTTTGTAAATTAGTGATTGGATCAGAATGTAAACCTAGGGTTTCTTATCTATAAATAGGAGAGCTCAAGGCCTTTCTTAAAGTGCCTCTTTTTGGGTGCCTCTTTGGAGGATGGCTCTTTTTAATTCTTAGATCTAAATTTTAATTCCGATTGTAATGCATTGTTGAGAGTCATCAATAAAATAAGTTTTTTTTTATCTCGCATTCTTTTTATCTGAATTTTAATTCCTGCAATTTTTTATCTGTTCTTTTATTATCTGCAATTTAGTTCATCTATTAAAATAAAAAAAATGAATTTTATTGTTATCTTCCTAATGAGTGAGTAATTCCTCACTTGTTAGGGATAGGAAAGGAAAGGTTTGAGAGAAGGAAATATCTCTCACTCCTTTCTTTGCCCAAATAATTTTAATTAAGGACTCTCTTTAAATCAACCATAATCCGCTCACTAGGTACCATATCCTACATAATAGCGGTGATTCCCTAGTTAGACCGGTTGTGGTTGAATTAACCGGAGGTTAGGGCTAAGAGCCAAGAACGGACGGACAAGGACCAAAAGGAAGAAACTAAGTTTCTTCCTAGTCGTGCTAATCCCCGTTGTTGACTATTACCCTAACACCTATATTCTGATCTAGGGCATTGAAAGAAATGAGAAGAATCCCTATTTTGAACTAACCTAATCCTAGCCCTAGCAAGCCTTTATATCAATTTATTCTCATTCTTAGATCTTAAAACAAAACCCGACTTAATCGGATTAACTCGTTAAAAGATAAAGAAAAAGATTCCATCTCCCTGTGGATCGACCCGTACTCAATCGGCTAGCTACCAAGCGACACCATCTTGATTGCGGTAAATTTAAACACAGAAAATCTTTATCAATCAAATGGCGTCGTTGCCAGGGAGACGGTAGTTATTTTCTTTGTGTAATTTCGGGTTAAAAATTGAAAAATTAAAAATTATAAAAATTGAAAAATTTTAAGACAAAAAAAATCATCTTGTTATTTGTGATTGGTTTTTGTGCAAATTGTGCAGGAAAGGAAGAAGGACTAGTTCAGATCTGGAGTAACTCAGTGAACAAATCCAGAAACAGGGGATCTAAACAGAAAGAGGAGAACCAACTCAGCACAGGGAAAAATTCAGAAGATCTAAATCAACTGTTCAGCCACGGAACCATGGCAGAATCAAGGCTTTGACCATGGAACCGTGGTCTACTGGTGACGTCAGCAGTTGAATTTCTCTGTAAGTATCTATTTTCTCCTCTCATCTCCTCTGTACTCCACTGAAAAAAATTTCCTGCAGGTTTCTTTGCACAGATTCTCTTTCTCCTATCCAATAAATTATTTTTGTGCAGGATTCTTTGCGCTGCCAAATAAAAATAAATTTTGCAAGTGTTTTATATTTTTGGTGTCTTACTGCTTTGCATAATTAATACGGAATCTAAGGGGCTATAACACCAATTAAGATTGGGTGGGGATTTCATTACCCTTCCTAAGACCCCAAAATTCACTAAAAAACATATGCATCACCCTTGAGTTAATTAAAAAATATCTAGACTCAGCCAATTAAGGACTGTCATGCTCATTAGGACAGAGGAAGGCTGTGGGCATTCATTCATTTATCTAAATCTGACTTTGTGGTGCCTAGGCTAGACAAGTGAGAAAAGTAATTTTAAAAAGCCCGTCTCACGGTGATTTGTGAGTGGAACCATCCTTTCTTCATTTGTGCTTACCTGGCCACAATTGGCGGTGAAGAGACGATTTGAGGGATATCTCACAACTTGTCACTTTGGAACAGTTAGGAGCAGTCTAGTGGATTTAGAAGACCATAGCTCTAGTTTTGATTGTGCATGTTTTAACTGTGATTGTTTGAAGCAAGTCCGTATACATTCTTGCAAAACTTTTTTTTTAAAAAAAAACTTTCAAAAATTTCAAAACTCCAAAAACAAACAATTTTTTTTATAAATTTTTTTTAAAAAAAAACAAATTCTTTTTCTTCACCTTTCTCTCATCACATCATAGGTACCCCACCTCGCAAAACTCTTGCCGAACTTTGGTACCCACAACCAGACATTACTTCCTACGGTTCTTGTTTTGGTCAAATTTCGAACGACCCCTCTATGCCAAAAATTTCTTTGAAAGATCGAATAGACGCATCTAGGACAACCAATTGGACTCCGCAATCCACCTTGTATCAACCATTTCAAGCTTCACCACCTTCTTACGTTGATACTCTTTTTTCGAGTCCTGTTGTAACTCTGAAACCCATGTCTATTGCTGAACATATTGAAAAATCTCGTAGCCGATCTTTCACTCCTTTCACCACTGTGAATTCTTTGGATCAACAATTCCATTCACCTTCTTATCCAAATGTTGATCCTACATCTGTCCAACCATTCAATTCCTACGAGTCCTACCCGACTTTTGCACATTCCCTAGATGTTGCTTCTACACAGCCATTTGGGAGTTTCACGTATCCAAACAACTTTGAATCTTTTACTGAAACTCCTTCACAACCCATGTCTAGTTTGGAACAGGCGTTGGAAGACTTTAAGGTAGCGTCATGCCAACGGATGATGGATTTGAATGCGTCCATGACCGCCCTCGTACAACCTAGTGACCCGGTAGCTAGTTTCCAACTAGCTCCACATTTCCCAATTTATGATAAGGCGGTTTGACAGATTGAGAATTTGAGTGGTGAGAGTGAGCTGTACACCCTTCCAAATCAAATCTACCCATCCCCAATTGAATCCCACAACTCCAGTTTTGAATGTCTATCAAGTGTTCCAAATGATTCACCAGTTGAAGATAAAATGATTAATGAGTTGTGCGACTTTGTAGTGTTTGATTTGCCTAATTGTGAAGGGTCCCTTTTGAATGAACCCATACCCAATCCTTTTGACCTCTACACCAACACTCTAGAACATGAATTAATTGATACCCATGCTTTTGATGAGGTATCTGAGAAAATTAATTTTCACTTGATTAAGGATATTGACGCTAGGAATATTTTGGATGATGAACCAGCAGTTTTGGATGAGTTTTTCTTTCCAATTCATCATTCCGAGACATTAAATGTTTCTCCCGAACTTCATATGCGTCTTGATTTTGATGAGAATTGCATGGATAAGCTAAATTTTGAGGAGAGTATTGAGAAAATTATTGAGGATGAAGCAGTTTTACTTGAGGAGTCAGATTTTCCAATTCATTCTATCCCTTTCATTGACTGCGCACACCCTCCTGAATCTTTAACCGATACCCTTCCTCAATCACTTCCTTCTATCCTCGCTCCGACCTTGCAAGAAACTGTTACACTTTCATTTTCAATGTTTGGTTTACCAAGTTTGATGTACCCATGTTTTCTCACGAATCTTGAAGGATTTGACCTCATTTCTCAGTAGGTTGATAGATTAGCACAATCGCTTTTTACACATCGGTCATTACAAATTGTGCTAATTTATACACTCCTTCTCCACCCTCAAGTTCGTATTCAACTTCTTTCTCCCACTTTCTCTAGTTCTTTTTCTAATCTTCCTTTAATGATAGTGAGTGTTAATGAATCACAATCCGATATTTTGAGTTCGATAATTCTAGAAAAACAACTTGATTTAGACTCTTTTGAGAATAAGGTAGATGAGCTTTACGAGTCTCCTACCTCCATAATTTTTGAAAAATCAATCGTGTTGAATTCTGGCGTGACACTTATTAACATTGAAACGTTCAATCGGACCATCGATGAAAGTTTCGAAGATATTTTCGCCGACGAACTCGCATTCCTAAACGACACGGATTTTATGATTAATCAACCTCCCCCTGAAGAAGTCGAACCACTACCATTTCTTCTTATCCCATACGAGAATGTGACCATTCTTCCTATTCCTAATCATCCACATTCTCGTTTCCGTTCACCATTATTGTTTCGTCTCTACAAATCGAGACGTAAACCTTTTCCATTACACCACTTATCTGTACCCCATTTCTTCCTGACTATATACAACATGTTCTTCAATCAACCGGTGCGCTTCACTGATAAATTCTTCGAATGGTTGGTGTTGACTTTTGGTCTCTGCAAAACTTGGCATTGACCAATAACTTTGAACCCCCTCTTTAAAAAGCTTAACATTGTTTAACTCAAGTTTGGGGGGGGTATAATTTGGCTCTTGAAAATAATTTTTTTTTACTCAAAGTGGTGAGCCAATAATAAGTTTGGGAGAGATATTCACAATCATATTTCATTTTCCCGTTAATAAAAAAAATTTCTCCCAAGTTTACAGGTTTCTGAGATTTAACAGATGGAAACAGTGGAAACACTGTTTCACTTAAGTTTGCGGGGGACCTTTTTGTGTATATATATTTTGTTTTCTTTTTCTGTTAATAATAAAAATAAAAAAAATAATAATAAATAAACAAACAGGGGAGTGCCGATAATTTTTACCCTCTTGGTGTAGCCTGACAGTGAGGGCACTGTCAAGTTTAAGTTTGGGAGTGTGCTCAGTAAGCTTTCTTCCTTCGCATATATGTGTATATTTTTGCATTTGCATACTTATTTTAAAACCCATAAAAATCGAAAAAAATTCCAAAAATATAAAAACTTTTTGTACATATTTGTTTGCATATTTAATTTTGTATCTTATTTTTCTGCATTGCATCTTTATAAAAAAATATTATATATATATATAATTATATATATATATATATATATATATATATAAATTGAAAAATTGAAAAATTGAAAAATTTAAAAAAATTGAAATTTTCAATTTTGGCCATATTTGACTTAAGTTCAACATGACGGTTGACTAGTTAAGAAAAACTAGATCCTAAACTTAGTAAATTAAATAGCCAAAAAATATCCTTTCTTAAAGTTTAACTGTAGAAAATATACGTCCTTATAGTTTATTTAGAAATAGGCAAATTTTGAGTTCAGTTCTTGGGCTAAATCGAAATAAGGGAAGAGTATTGAAAGCTCTATTCGAAGTATAAGTCTGAAAAATAATTCTGAACCTTAAGTCCAAATTCTGAAAATATATACCCTACTTTACGCACTCACACACATCTTGAAACTTGGGATAGTAGAGGATACCTTGAAATGCTCTTGTCTAAAATCCATAGTATGAAGGAAAATAAAATAAAAGTATAAGTGTGAATAAAGAGATAAAAATAATTAACACTGGTTTTGTAATTACTTAAGGCAGCATAAATAAAAAAATATAGCGAGGATGCTTTATCACCTAGTACTTTAGACCAACTGGTTTGGGAGTCACTGCTAAGCCTTAGGTGTTGCAAGACGAGGAATTACGTCTAAATGCACAAGCACATTTTGTAATCGGTCGCTTAGTACCTCAAGAAGTATTAACGGTCGCATGAAGAATGTGTGAGCAATTTCATCACTAACTAAAAAGTACTTTGGACGATGGACAAGAGTATGATAGCTTGAATTGAATTTCCAAATGTAGGGGTAAAAATTACACACACGTAGGGGTATATGATTGGGGTTTGGATGAGAGATAGGAATGAAAGATAGGGCTTATATCTTCAGTAAAGATGATAAAAATTCCTGAGTTGAGATTGAACTTTAGAAGGAAAATTCAAAAGATGCTGAAACCTTAATAAATTTGCAAAACATATACGATCTTAAGTTAAATGGAAAGTGAGTGTGAAAAATATTGGTTGATGATTTCTAAGTTGAAGATGATAGAATTTCTTACTAGAATACTGGATTGAAGAATTAAAGTCAATGGCCAAATTGATTGCATTTTGTGGGGAGTATCTGCTGAAAACCCTCAGGAGACAACACTCCTCCTACTAGGGACACCTAAAGGTTTAACGGTTTGTTGCACGAGCTCAGTGCAATCGCGTTCCCTGCGAAAGTGAGGTTAGGATTTTTTGATAATAAAATTGGTTTTTCTCGGGACGAGCAAAAGATAAGTTTGGAGGTATTTGTTTATATCGGATTTTTGCATTTTTATATCTCCCATTCTTAATCACATTGCATATAAATAGGTGCTTTTGATCCATGTCTGCTAAATAGTTGCAGGTTACAGGTTCTCAGCTCTTTACAGTGAGATTCGTGAAAAGTCGCAACAAATGTGGGACTACGACCAATAATAGATGAATACTGACCCGCATGATGCCGCATACCAGTTCAAACGGAGTTCAAGGCAAAAGTCTGATGCTGAATATCTGGAAGAGAACAGAAGAGATTTTGAGAAACCAAGTGTACCAAACAGAAAATGAAAGCAACATGGAGAAACCCTGAAGAGATGGACCCATGATTCCACCAAACGGCCGCGGAACCGCGGCCAAACATGCCTTTCTGCCGGGGAACCGCGGCCGTGTTATGCACGTGTCGGTGGCAGTGTCGGTGCTTTGACTCGGCTCTCTTGGGGTAATTTTGTAAATTAGTGATTGAATCAGAATGTAAATCTAGGGTTTCTTATCTATAAATAGGAGAGCTCAAGGCCTTTCTTAAAATGCGTCTTTTTGGGTGTCTCTTTTTAATTCTTAGATCTAAATTTTAATTCCAATTGTAATGCATTGTTAAGAAGTCATCAATAAAGTAAGTTTTATTTTTTTATCTCGCATTCTTTTTATCTGAATTTTAATTCCTACAATTTTTTATCTGTTCTTTTATTATCTGCAATTTAGTTCATCTATTAAAAAAAATGAATTTTATTGTTATCTTCCTAATGAGTGAGTAATTCCTCACTTGTTAGGGATAGGAGAGGGAAGGTTTGAGAGAAGGAAATATCTCTCACTCCTTTATTTGCCCAAATAATTTTAATTAAGGACTCTCTTTAAATCAACCATAATCCGCTCACTACGGTACCCTATCCTACATGATAGCAGTGATTCTCTAGTTAGACCGGTTGTGGTTGAATTAACTGGAGGTTAGGGCTAACAGCCAAGAACGGACGGACAAGGACCATAAGGAGGAAACTAAGTTTCTTCCCAGTCATGCTAATCCCCGTTGTTGACTATTACCCTAACACCTATATTCTGAACTAGGGCATTGAAAGAAGTGAGAAGAATCCCTATTTCGAACTAACCTAATCCTAACCCTAGCAAGCCTTTATATCAATTTATTCTCATTCTTAGATCTTAAAACAAAACCCGACTTAATCGGATTAACTCGTTAAAACATAAAGAAAAAGATTCTATCTCCCCGTGGATCGACCCGTACTCAACCGGCTAGCTACCCAGCGACACCGTCTTGATTGCGGTAAATTTAAACACAGAAAATCTCTATCAATCAAGTCGCTCTCATGTATTATTATGGTTTTCTGGCTTTCTTGATGATGTTGAGTTCTTTACTTTCTTTCCATGTTTTGATCCTCGCCCTTCGGCGTTGTATATTTATATTATCTTGCGTAGTTGTTTCCGTCAATTGGCGAAGAACTAGCTCCCGCTTGGGGATGCCTTATATATTATTACTTGTATTTTTTTCGGGTTTAAATATACAAGGGAGGTGCTACCGAAATTTTAAATGATGAAACATGTTTTCAAATTAGATACAAAACATTGCGTTTTCGTATACTATTACTTATCTTTTAAAGAAAGTGCTTGTTTTTGTAAGTCCACGTTGCTCACCCCGGTTCTTACGGGGAGACGGAAACGGCGAAATTTTTTTTTTGGCGCAAAGGCAACATGGACTAAAAGAAGGATCTTTGCTAAACTAAAAACTAGCAAACTACTAGAGGTGCTATCTACTATACCATAGAGATTATACCTTACGATACCGGTCCTTCGGGTCTTCATTCCGCTGTCCTGCTCGTCCATCCACGCTCCGAGGATCGATCCGGACCTTGGTCACCTCCGCGGCCTTCTTGAGTCGAAGATGATCCACCCGAGAGTTGTGCTCCGAGCTCCACCTCGAGCCGAGGCAACTAGGGCAACAAGATCGCTAGCTTGATGTCCTAGGTTGTGTAGAAGTAGTAAAGGGATGTGTTTGTCTATTTGGATCATTTTTCTCTCAACACATAAGATCAAAGGAAGAATCAAGAGGAGGAAGAAGAGATAGCAACCATGGAGCTTTTACTTTTTCTTTTGCAAGAGAGAGAATGAGAAATGAGAAAATGAATTATCAACTAAAGAAAAAGCACCATGGTTCAATAATCCATAAACAACATCATTACCAATCCTTTCATGATAATGTTGATGGATACAAATTGAATTGACCATTTTCATATAAAAAATAAAAAGAAATCGAAAGAATACTCTAGACCTCTCATAAAGGTCCAAGTCAAGTGTGGTCAACGGGTCAACAAAGTCAAGTGTGGTCAAGTATGGTCAAATGGTCAAAGCAATTAACCACCACATAATTATCATTGAAAAGATTAGTAAATAATGTCCCCGGCTCATAATGGTTTTGACCGAACGAATTGCCAAAACCCTAATGATTCCGCCTCAAAATGGTTTTGACCGAATCAACTGTCAAAACCCTAATGAGCCTGCCACATAACGGTTTTGGCCGAATCAACTGCCAAAACCCTAATGAGGCACCCCCTCCTTCTTCGCTCCTCAAAACTGTGCATACACACCCGCATCCGCATTCCGTAGAATACGAATGCACAGAAGACAAAACAAATCCATCCGTGCAATACTAGGATCCAGTTTAAACCAAAGCCCACTAGTATTGCCTGCCCGAACAGCATACGCACACAAGTGCACGTAAGTGATTGCAGCCCTGCCGTAAAACCATAAGGCCTCTACACGTTTCGCTCAGTGCAGGGAAACTCTCTGTGTGGGACTCTAAAGACTCGACACTACGCTGGCAGTGGGTTTAACCATAGACCGCAAGCGGCACTAGCTGTACATAACGGTCCCCAGGTAGATGTCGATAAGAAGGCCGATAAGATAAACCCATCCGAACTCCTACTGAGCCTGTATGTGACAATCTCCGTACAGTCCGGTCCGTTCGTCTGAGAATATCGCATGGCGGGCCTAGGGGGGTGGTAAACGCCAGTCCCCTAATAGCGGTACAAGTCGTGTCGGAGTGTATCCCAGAACACCTTGAGATAACACTGGAAACCTACCAGTATATCTCGCTTGCCCTGGCCAGGGACTACTTATGTAATGGCTCTCCTAGACACAGCGCGATATCAACCCCCAATACCGGGAGAGACAAATCCTGTCTAACCGTCACTGCCTCCAAGTGCTTCGGGACTGCACCCAACTACTACCTGTTTGCACGACTCCTTTGAGCCGTGGTAGGGTAGTAATCTAAGTACAGTGGGAACACACTCGAGGTGAAGTGACAGTGTCAAGTCAGCGGACTAAGCTGCACTCATGTCACCTGCGAATTGATAACTGACGATAGGTATAATACGAACCAACATTTCCCGACGAGTCCTGTCCAGTGTACTCATAACCTAACGAGTACCCGGATACTATCTCCAGTACGACGTACTGATGGCTGTGGGACAGACCATCTCCCCTGCTGGGATGAGAAGCGCATACGCTAGTCTACTCCGGAGTATCGATGCCCTGTCTCGATAATCCTATGACTAGGGACCTGTATAAGGATGTGCTTATAGATTACCCAGCCCCCACATGTGTGACTGCCATCACAACGCTGGTAATCAAGCAAAGATCCTAAGGGCTCTACTAATATGTATAAGCGATATGCTAAAAGAAACACATGTACATATTGAAGTAGAGACAAACCAAGTTGCATACTACCATTTTGAGCAAGATTGTCTATACAATGGTGAATATCCTAAGCTTCCATTAAGTAATATACAAACTAGTATGATACAGTAATGGCCTCTAGGGCATATACACTAACAATCTCCCAGTTCACTAAGGCCATGTACTGGCGTATCGAAGACCTATCATATCGATCAGCCGCTCGAACTGAGTCTGGGGTAGGGCCTTCGTGAGTGGATCTGCAGTGTTATTCTCCGAATCTACTCTCTTCACCTCGATCTCCCGGCGATCTACGATTTCCCTGATCAGGTGGTACCGCCTCAAAATGTGCCTGGACTTCTGATGGGACCTGGGTTCCTTCGCTAAAGCTATAGCGCCGTTGTTGTCGCAATACAGCGGTATTAGATCAACAATGGTAGGAACCACCTGAAGCTCCGTGAGGAACTTCTTCATCCAGACAGCTTCCTTTGCGGCATCGCAAGCAGCTATGTATTCCGCTTCCATAGTTGAGTCAGCAACGGTTTCCTTCTTGGAACTCTTCCAGCAAACCGCCCCTCCATTGAGGGTAAAGACATAACCCGACATGGACTTGGAGTCATCCTTGTCACTCTGGAAGCTGGAGTCAGCAAAGGCCTCGATCTGGAGGTCTTTTTCGCCATACACCAAGAACATCTCCTTAGTCCTTCTCAGGTACTTGAGAATGTTCTTTACCGCTATCCAGTGTTTCTCCCCTGGGTCCGACTGATACCGGCTTACAACGCTCAATGCGTATGCTACATCTGGTCCGGTACATAACACCGCATACATTCTAGAGCCTACCGCAGAAGCATAGGGTATAATAGACATGCGATCCCTTTCCAAATCAATCTTGGGAGACATCTCTTTGGAGAGGGTGATCCCGTGACAAGCCGGTAAATTACCGCGCTTGGAATCTTCCATACTGAATCTTTTCAGTATGGTGTCGATGTACCTGGACTGTGAAAGTCCCAACATCCTCTTAGATCTATCACGATAGATCTGGATCCCCAGAATGTAGTTGGCATCGCCCAGGTCCTTCTTGGAGAACCTCTGCGACAAGAATCCTTTGACTGACTGTAGCATAGGAATATCATTTCCTATTAGGAGAATGTCATCCACGTACAAGACGAGGAATACCATAGTTCTCCCTACAATCTTACTGTAAATGCATGGTTCATCTGGGTTTTTGATAAAGTCGAATTCCTTGACAGTATCATCAAAGCAGATGTTCCAACTCCGCGATACCTGCTTTAGTCCATAGATGGACTTGAGCAACTTGCACACTTTACCGCTGCTCCCACTCTGAATGAATCCCTCCGGCTGATCCATATAGACGCACTCTTCTAAATTTCCATTTAGGAAAGCCGTCTTTACGTCCATCTGCCAGATTTCATAATCGTGGAAAGCAGCAATGGCAAGAAGGATCCGAATGGATTTGAGCATAGCCACTGGAGAAAAGGTCTCGTCATAGTCCAAACCAGGTCTCTGACGAAAACCCTTTGCAACAAGTCTAGCTTTATAGGTTTCAACCTGCCCATCTACACCAATCTTCTTTCTGAAGATCCATTTGCAGCCTACGGGTTTTATGCCTTCTGGAGCAAAGTCCAAAGTCCAAACTTTGTTGGTGTACATGGACTCCATCTCGGTCCGCATTGCATCCAGCCATTTTACCGAGTCACCGCTCTGAATGGCTTGCTGGAAGCTAGTAGGCTCACCATAATCAATAGTGCAATCCTCTCTATCCCCGTCTATGAGAAAATCGTAGTATCTCTCGGGCGGATGAGACTGCCTACTACTCCTGTGGAGCAGCGTAGGAATGTCATGTTCTTTCGAACCCTTTGGTTCTACTAAGCTTTCAGTAATAGCTCGTGGTTCTGGAATTTCTTCCAGTTCTATTGCGCTCCCACTTATCTGGTTTTCCAAAAACTCAGTTTCCAAGAAGTGGGCATGACGAGAAACAAAAACCTTTTGTTCATCTGCGTAATAGAAAAGATACCCCTTAGAGTTCTTTGGGTATCCTACAAACTTACACTGTACTGAACGTGCCTCGAGCTTGTCTGCATGCTGCTTTTTAACAAAAGCTGGACACCCCCATGTCTTAAAGTGTTTAAGACAGGGTTTCTTCCCACTCCACATCTGATATGGTGTGGTAGGCACTGACTTAGTAGGAACCTGGTTCAAAAGATATGCAGCTGTTTCTAGTGCATAACTCCAGAAGGATCGCGGCAACTCAGCCTTACTCATCATGGAATGAACCATATCCAATAGGGTTCGATTCCACCTTTCCGATACACCGTTGTGTTGTGGTGTGTATGGAGGAGTAAGCTGAGAGAGAATTCCATTCTCTTTTAAGAAGCCCAGAAACTCGGCACTCAAGTATTCACTACCTCGATCAGATCTCAGTGTCTTGATACTTTTGCCTGTTTGTTTTTCAACTTCATTCTTGTATTCCCGAAATTTCTCAAAGGCCTCGGATTTATGCTTCATTAAGAAGACATGTCCATACCTAGAGAAATCATCTGTGAAAGTAATGAAGTATGAATAACCACTTCGCGCATGTGTAAACATTGGACCACACATGTCACTGTGTATGAGTCCCAAGAGCTCGCTTGCTCTTTCTCCATGTCCAGTGAACGGAGTCTTTGTCATCTTTCCCATGAGACAAGATTCACAAGTGGCATAAGACTGGTACTCGAACAGATCCAAGTATCCTTCTTTATGTAACTTTGTCAACCGTGTCTCATTAATGTGACCCAGTCTACAATGCCATAAGAAAGCCTGATTTAATTCCGGAGACTTTCTTTTAAGTGTGTTCTGGACACTGAAAACCTGAGCTTGATTCAATACGTATATCCCGTTTTTCAATGTACCTGACCCAATCAGAACTTGATTTAGGTGGATGTTGATTACATCGCTTACAAAAGTAAAATCATATCCTTCCTTAGAAAGTAAGGATACAGATATGATATTACAAGTCGCACCTGGTACATAAAAACAATCACGTAGAATCAATATCTGCCCAGTTGTCAGTCCAAGATGATATTCCCCTACGGATTCAGCGTACATGCTCATTCCGTTAGCAACCCTGAGAGTCATATCACCTATCTTGATAACCCTTCGGTTTCTGAGAGCCTGTAACGAATTACAGATGTGAGATCCTGATCCGGTATCCAATACCCAGGAAGTAGGGTTAACTGACATACAGTTCTCTATTACAAACACACCCGAAGCCGAAGCCACAACATGCTTCGAATCCTGGCTACTGGCTTTGCTAGCCCTGCAATCCTTCTGCCAATGTTCATTCCCGTAGCAATAGGAACGTCCCTCTTTTACTACATCCAGTCCCGAAACTTCTGCCCTTCCCTTTCCTTCTATATCCCTGATTTCTTTCAATGTAGAAGGTAGAGACTGTAGAATCAAGTCAGTATCTGACCCGTTCTTCAACGTGGTCTTCAGATCCGTGAGCTCAAAATAGCTGGTCTCTGTAAGGACGTTGCCCCTTACAGATGACCCGATAGCCAACCTCGCTTGAAGCAATTCGTTCGAGGTCTCATATCTTGCGATACGAGATTGCTCTCCATATAAATTTTTGTTATGGAGGAAGATAGAAACTAAGTCCATCTTCTCGTGCTGCCTCTGGTATTATCAACTGAGGCTAACACGAGGCACTTGGCTTTCGCACAGTCTTTTTCCGATGTCTTACGGATATCAATATCCGTGACAGGGGAAACTGGTCCTGAGACGGCAGGGGTTGGATTAGTTAAGAGGTGTCCCAGCTTGCCATGGGCAATGGACATCTGGACAGACCTTTGCCAGTCACAACAGTCAGATTCAATCATTTTATTATCTAGATGTAACCTAGGTGTGGTCACTGGGTCGCTGCAATTAAGAGAGAGATAGAAGAAAACACTCGGCATGATGCTCTTGCAAGTTTAGATTGGTTTTCAATTTATCTAAACAGGATGGCTCCCACTGTCTCTCGAATCCCTCCTCAAACCATAAAGGAAGAATTAGTCGGGATCAATCTCACCGTACAATACTTGCTTAACCGTTCAGCCAGGCTAGTGTCGGTACTTCGAGGGAGGTTTTCCAACGCTTTCGCGAAGTTCCTTAATTTAAGAACCTCTTATCCCTGGGGGCGTAGCCCCGCTAACACCTTTCTAGACATCTACTTGGTTTATAGCATTGATCGTTAAGTGAGAAAGTTCCCGAGGAGTAGCATATACTCACAGTAGGATCGGGATCCAAATATCATCGCGTGACAAAACTGAAGGAATCCTACCAGAATCATCACACTCCAAATGGTATGCAGCTCTAGCAAGTTTCAGTTTCTTTAGAAACTCCCGATGTGGATTTTTCCCCATGCTCTTATGACCTTGACTAAGGCCAACAAATCATAAGTCACATGTCAAGTTCTACCCGTCGTTGTCCAGGTTGATTTGAACCCACCCGTATATACCCTTGACTATGGCCAACAAAGTAATACGACTGTCCCAAACCAACGCATCTATCTATGCAAAATATGAATACCCACCAGCTACCAAACACTGTGCCTTGACTAGGGCCAACAAACACAGCTTGAATACTATTGGATATTCATATGAAACGACGGAGGGCTACGAATGGTTTTGGTGAAACCGTGAATGTAGTGAACTTGATATAATCGATGGAACAAGATAGCTTTTAAAGGAGTGGTTCAAGCTCCGCATTTAAAAGTTGGTTTTTGAAAAGAACCGACTGGTTTTGAAAGTGTTCCAACGAATTTTACTTGGTTTATTTTCTTGCATTAATTTTAATGCGTCCCATCATTTAATCTTACCATTGCAGAAAACAACGAAAATATGATGTATGCTTATGCCATCCGCATTCGCCATGGGTCCCCGTCATCACCCGTTAGGTTACTTAACTAACGACAGAGCGGGGGCTGGACTAGCGCGGATGCAAAACATAAGCAACGCCTAAATAGATATCATATATAGATATATAGCAATGATAGCCATTCCAGATCACAGATGAACACTTTGGATATACTAGAAATCCGCGATTCGTTCGAGCCTGCAACGAAAAGCGGATTACACGGTCGTGATGAATAGCCAATACCCCACCCAAGACCCCTACAGGTGCGGCAAACTACCCGCCAAGTACTCGAAGCGAAGCAACCTCCCTCAACAACATGAGTAGGCCACTCGGCACTTCGAGATACCCGGTAGTTTGTGCACCCCACCTTGGGTCTATCATAGGAGCAAAAACAGTAAAAGAAATTATACAATGGCGGCTACAACCTCATCCCGGATGTGCGGCCATAAAACAATATTACATCAATTACAAATTTTACATCAATTGAAAGATAAAGAAAACTCTCATCTCACAACCCCCCGGCTATTCATCCGCGACAATCCAACGAGTTCATATACACAAACCATCAATATTACAGATCACAGATATGTATAACCCCTACTAATCGACGTATAGCGATTAGCAGACGTTCAATACATATATCACATTACAGATAATATCCATTAGCCAAAGTCTACGGAATTTCGATCACAATACGGATTTATAACCACCCCAAATACAAATTTGTTTTCTGGAAATTCTGGGTAGAAATAAAATATACTAAAAATCCTAAAACAGATAACTAAAAACACTGCACCAAAAACGGTCCACGGCCGAGTCAACTCGGCCGCGGTCCGCGGCAGGAAGCATGTTCGTGCCGCGGATCCGCGGCGCTTTGACCGAGTCAATGGATTGTTTTTGGTGGGTGTCTTTAGAAAACCATGAGCCGATTTTTCATGTATGTCAAATAATTTAAAGAGCAGTATAAAAAATCGACAGAAAGTTGATTTTTTCCGGACATGTTTTGCGATTTTTTTCCGATCGAAATTCTAAACACTTTGCTAACTTGCTATTTTATGTTTAGCCAGGCTCTGATACCACTGTAAGTCCACGTTGCCCACCCCGGTTCTTACGGGGAGGCGGAAACGGCGAAAAACAATTTTTGGCGCAAAGGCAACATGGACTAAAAGAAGGATCTTTGCAAAACTACAAACTAGCAAACTACTAGAGGTGCTATCTACTATGCCATAGAGATTATACCTCACGATACCGGTCCTTCGGGTCTTCATTCCGCTGTCCTGCTCGTTCATCCACGCTACGAGGATCGATCCGGACCTTGGTCATCTCCGCGGCCTTCTTGAGTCGAAGACGATCCACCCGAGAGTTGTGCTCCGAGCTCCACCTCGAGCCGAGGCAACTAGGGCAACAAGATCGCTAATCTTGATGTCCAAGGTTGTGTAGAAGTAGTAGAGGGATTTGTTTTTCTATTTGGATCCTTTTTCTCTCAGCACATGAGATCAAAGGAAGAATCAAGAGGAGGAAGAAGAGCTAGCAACCATGGAGCTTTTTCTTTTTCTTTTGCAAGAGAGAGAATGAGAAATGAGAAAATGAATTATCAACTAAAGAAAAAGCACCATGGTTCAATAATCCATAAACAACATCATTACCAATCCTTTCATGATAATGTTGATGGCTACAAATTGAATTGACCATTTTCATATCAAAAATAAAAAGAAATCCAATGAATACTCTAGAGCTCTCATGAAGGTCCAAGTCAACTTTGGTGAACGGGTCAACAAAGTCAAGTGTGGTCAAGTATGGTCAAATGGTCAAAGCAATTAGCCACCACATAATTATCACTGAAAAGATTAGTAAATAATGTCCCCAGCTCATAATTTTTTTGACCGAACGAATTGCCAAAACCCTAATGAGTCCGCCTCAAAATGGTTTTGACCGAATCAACTGTCAAAACCCTAATGAGCCTGCCACATAACGGTTTTGGCCGAATCAACAGCCAAAACCCTAATGAGGCACCCCCTCCTTCTTCGCTCCTCAAAACTGTGCATACACACCCGCATCCGCATTCCGTAGAATGCGAATGCACAGAAGACAAAACAAATCCATCCGTGCAATACTAGGATCCGGCTTAAACCAAAGCCCACTAGTATTGCCTGCCCGAACAGCATACGCACACAAGTACACGTAAGTGATCGCAGCCCTGCCTTAAAAACAAACGGCCTCTACACGTTTCGCTCAGTGCAGGGAAACTCTCTGTGTGGGACTCGAAAGACTCGACACTACGCTGGCAGTGGGTTTAACCATAGACCGCAAGCGGCACTAGCTGTATATAACGGTCCCCAGGTAGATGTCGATAAGAAGGCCGATAAGATAAACCCATCCGAACTCCTACTGAGCCTGTATGTGACAATCTCCGTACAGTCCGGTCCGTTCGTCTGAGAATATCGCATGGCGGGCCTAGGGGGGTGGTAAACGCCAGTCCCCTAATAGCGGTACAAGTCGTGTCGGAGTGTAGCCTAGAACACCCTGAGATAACACTGGAAACCTACCAGTATATCTCGCTTGCCCTGGCCAGGGACTACTTGTGTAATGGCTCTCCTAGACACAGCGCGATATCAACCCCCAATACCGGGAGAGACGAATCCTGTCTAACCGTCACTGCCTCCAAGTGCTTCGGGACTGCACCCAACTACTACCTATTTTCACGACTCCTTTGAGCCGTGGTAGGGTAGTAATCTAAGTACAGTGGGAACACACTCGAGGCGAAGTGACAGTTTCAAGTCAGCGGACTAAGCTGTACTCATGTCACCTGCGAACTGATAACTGACGATAAATATAATACCAACCAACAGTTCCCGACGAGTCCTGTCCAGTGTACTCGTAACCTAATGGGCACCCGCATACTATCTCCAGTACGACGTACTGATGGCTGTGGGACAGACCATCTCACCTGCTGGGATGAGAAGCGCATTCGCTAGTCTACTCCGGAGTATCGATGCCCTGTCTCGATAATCCTACGACTAGGGACCTGTATAAGGATGTGCTTATAGATTACCCAGCCCCCATAAGTGTGACTGCCATCACAACGCTGGTAATCAAGCAAAGATCCTAAGGGCCCTACTAATATGTATAAGCGATATGCTAAAAGAAACACATGTACATATTGAAATAGAGACAAACCAAGTAGCATACTACCATTTTGAGCAAGATTGTCTATACAATGGTGAATATCCCAAGCTTCCATTAAGTAATATACAAACTAGTATGATACAGTAATGGCTTCTAGGGCATATACACTAACAGTTTTCATTTTACCGTTATTTCAAAACTTCACCTCCACTATTTTTCCCTAAAGGTTTAGATTTCTAGGCTTTTGGCTTACTTGAATTAGGTGGGGTCCTACAGACTTCACATGATTCAAGTGCCAGTCACGTGCCTTTTCCAGGTCGTGATAATTTTATAAAGAGAGATATAAATTTTGAAAACTGTGTTCTAAACATTTACCTTTATCAATTAAGGATAAAGTAACATGTATTTAATAACAGTGTAAGACATTCTTAACTAAAATACAACTTTAAACTTACAACACACGGAATTTGAGTCAGTATACTCTTGGGACTTATACATGATAATGTATATCGTCCAGTGTCCTTATAGGAAAAGGGGTTGTAAATCTTACTTCATTCAGTTTAGCTATAAGTTCTCTGTTTTTAGACATACATTCGTTGTAATGTAAGGTCAAAAGATTTTTGAGAAGTTTATAAGTAAAGAACCATACGTTGGAAGTACCAGGATTCTACGAAGTGATCGAAGATGTAGATACCTATGCTAGGTATTCTATCATAGTAACATTGAGAACTTGATTCTCTTATAGGTTACTCATCCGTAGGTGCGCTCGTTGATAAGTAATGTTGTATAGGCATTTTCTATTTAGGTGATATGCACTGGGAACAGCTGCATGACATTTGAATCTGGTTCCATCTAAAATAATGTCTTTGGTTCTATATGGACATAGATTGGTTGCATATCTTGAGATTATTAAGATATGGAGTTATCCGGTTTCTGTTTAAAAGTAGAATCCGGACAAACATAAGGCACGCTTCGGTAATGGCAGTTTGTGGATTATCCCAAGCATTTGCTAGGGTTTCGCTTCTACCGTTTTCAAGATCAATATTTACATTGTTCTTGACTCGTAACCTTTTTATAAAAGGAATCTTTTAGCAAAAGAAACTAGTATGAGTATGGTAGAACTGGAAGTGATTCCAAAACCACAAACGATGACTGAAAATTTAGTAGAACCTAATATTGGATATAGTGCCCTCAAGGCAATTATTATGATTGCAAGTAGGCGATTATGACAATTGAGGGAGGAACTATACATGTATAACAGTTTTACTTGAGATGATAGAATGATATCTGGTTTGTCTTCATCATTGATGAAGCCCGTAGGATTGTTGATTGACAACCAGTATTATGATAACGATCATATATGTGGGAGCTGGGTTGTCCATAAGTACATCCTTAAATGTCCCTAATCGTGGGAGTATCGAGACTAGGCATCGATATTCCAGAGTAAACTAGTGTATACGCTTCTAGACCCCGATGAGGGGCGGTGGCCGGTCTCACAAGCCATTGGTGTTGTGTCACCTAAGATAGTATACAGGTGCTCACTGGAGGTGAGTACACTGGACGGACTTGCCGAGAACTTCTTGATGGTATTATATCTATCGTCAGATGGAAGTTCTCAGGTGGCATGAGTACAGGTTAGTCCTTTGACCTGAAGTCATCATTTGTCTCGTGTGAGTTCCCACTGTACTTTTATTACTACCCTACCATGGCTCACAGGAGTCGTGCAAACAGGTTTTAGTTGGGTACAGTTCCGAGCCACATGGAAGCAGTGGTCGACTGTCAGGGATTCGTCTCTTCTGGTATTAAGAGTTTATGTTGCGCTGTGTTCAGTTGGTTATCAACAGAAATCCATGGCCACGGTAAATGAGATTTACAGATAGTTGATCAGTAGTATCTTTATTGGTGATGATCTTGACTCAGACACGACTAATCGGGTTAGTAAGGGTCTGACGTTATCCACTCTCTAGACCCGATATGCGACACTCTTTGATGAAGAGACCGGACTGTACGGAGATTCTCACATTCAAGTGTTAGTTATATGTATACCCTAGAGGCCATTATTGTACATGTGATGTATATTATAGTGGATGCTTGGACATATATAGAGAGGACTTTCTTGCTCGACATGATAGTATGCTATCTGGTTGCTCTTTATCTTAACATGTAGACTTGTATTGTGATACTGTCTTTCTCTCACATGTTGATAAAGCCCTTAAAATATGTACTTGACTACCAGGACTATGATGGAGATCATACTAGTAGGCCCAGGGTAGTCCATAAGCTCATCCTTTAATTGTTCCTAGTCATGGGTGTATCGAGACAGGGCATCGATATTCCAGAGTAGACTAGCGTATACGCTTCTTGACCCATATGATGGGCGATGGATGATCCCAAATCCATTGGTGTTTGACATCAAAGATGGTATATGGGTGCTCAGTGGAGACTGGGTACACTGAACAGGACTCGCCGAGGACTCCTATGTGGTAGTATACCTATCGTCAGATAGCAGTCCTCTGGTGACACCGGTGCAGGTTAGTCTGTAGACCCGAGATCGTCATAGAGTCTTGTGCGGCTCCCACTGTGCTTTGATTTTCTCCCTACCACGCTCAAAGAAGACGTGCAAACAGGTGGATTTTAGGTAGAGTCCTGAGTCGCATGGAGGCAATGAGCGATAGGAGGGATTTCATCTCTCCCGGTATTGGGGGATGATGTTGCGCTATGCTCGATTGGCTATAAATGGAAGTCCTTGGCCAGGGCTGCTGCCGAGATTTACTAATAAGTGTTATCAGTAGTTTCTCGAACCGTTATAGGCCAGACATCGGCATGACTTATCACGTTACTAGGGTCTGACGACTTCCACCCGTAAACTTGATATGCGACATATCAGACGAAGAAACCGGACTGTTCGGTAGTGGTATTGATAGGCTTCATAGAGACTGTGGACAGGCTTGCTTGTTGATCTTCATATCGCTCAATACCCGGGTAGCCGTTACGTCCAGCTAGTACCGCTGACGGCTTGTATGTGACTGATGTGATCATCACCTACTGCTGGCTTATTGACGAGTCTTTAGAGCCCCACACAGAAGTTTCCTGGTTCAAGCGAAACGAAGTAGGACACATATGTAATATGTGTGTGGGCCTGATTAAATACGTGTATGTGATACCATATTGTAATCTGGCAGTTATCTGTTATCGGTTCGGTTATATGTGATATAACCAGATTGTCGAATCAAGTGTTGATTTGATAATGTGATATACAGATAAATGATATTAGTCGGTCATATGTGATATAACCGGGTTGTTAAATCAAGTGTTGATTTAATAATGTGATATATATTATATGTGATATAATTATATCTTAACTAATACCATTAGCTCATTAATTATTCTTCATTATAAATATGTTAATATATATGATATATAAATAAATATAATAATGAAGCATGGCATATGAATTTCTATTTTGTGAAAATAGAAATAAGGTGGAAAATGAGTGCATGGTTGCAAGATTGAGATTTATACTTGTTTATTCATCTTGACTCACTATTCAAGCATGGTTGCAATTTTATATTGTAAAATTCCATGCTTGAATGAGTGTGGGGTCAAGAGTTGCCATTCATTCTTGAGTTCATTCTCAACACTTAGCCTTTTTCTTGAGTTGCTCCCATGGTTGCTCTTTAGCTTCTTCTTCCTCCTCATGTCATGGTTCAAGCTTCAACCCACACATGTGATGTGTGTAAGGCTACGCCAGCGCCCCGGCCATCAATCCGTGGGCAAATGCAGAACAAAAACTTTTAATACTTGGCACTAACGGAACCCTAAACGATGGATTGTACCATTAACCCAGTACTAGTTCTATATAAAGGAGTTTAAGAGATTATACCGATCGATCCGTGTCCTTCGGTCTTCAATCTTTGTCCTTGACTTTTCGCGGCTGCCTCGAACAAGTTCGTTCTCCGGTCTCCCTCGTCGAAGACGATCCACGTCGAGGATTAGTAATACGGGCTCCCGCTTTAAAACCGAAGCAACTCGGGCATCCAGTTTGCTAGCCTAGATGCACAAGATGAAGTAGAGAGTGTGTGTGAATACTTTGTCTCAAAACATCCATGGATTCTCAACTCATGAGATGGTATGGATAGAGGTGAAGAAGAAGCCATTGGTGAAGAATATGTGAGCTCAAGTTTTGGGTTTAAGAAAAACAACTAAAGAAAAAGTGTCTGTTGTTTTTTTTCTTTGTGTGAGATGTGAGATAATTGTTGTGAGCAAGTGAAGAAATATCCCGGCACTAAATATCTCACCAAACCCCCACACCAAGAGTCACCAAGTGCATATGTGCCACCATCAATGCACACTTGACCCAACACCATGAGTCACCAAGTGAGCACATGCACCATGAATGCCCAAGGCCAAAACTCATACTCACAATTTCCACCAAATTAAACATTAAACTAAATGTTTAATCAAAACAAAGAAAAGAAATGGCATCTTCAAAAGTAAACTCGTAACAAATTACAAGAATACCCCTCATCTGTAAATACATACCTGCATCCATATTCCAACTGAAAACGAATACAACGAGACGAAAATAATCCAACAATATAATACTAGGATTCGACTTAAACTAAAGCCCACTAGTATTATGCTTCTGATCATGATCCGTGCACAGGTGCATGTATAAGATCGAACCCTGCTATAAAACCATACGGCCTCTACAACGTTTCGCCCGAACTAGGGAAACCCTCTGAGTGGGACTCTAAAAACTCGTCAATACGCTGGCAGTGGGTTTAACCACAAGCATGTCAGTGGCACTAGATGTACGTAATGACTACCCAGGTATTGAGAGAAAGGGAGGCCGATGAGCGAACTCATCCTGAAACCCTACTAAGCCTGACAGTGACAATATCCGTACAGTCCGGTTCGTTCATCTATGAGTATTGCATATCGGGTCTAGGGGGTGGATAAAGTCAGACCCCTAATAACGCGATATTTGGTGTCGGTATGAAGCCTATCACCACCTGAGAAACTACTGATCCGAATTAGTAATTCTAGACTACCTTGGCTAAGGATTTCTAGTGATGGCCACCCGTGCACACCGCGACATCAACCCCCAATACCGGGAGAGACGAATCCCCTGACGATCCGCTCACTACCTCCATGTGGCTCGGGACTGTACCCAACTAAAACCTGTTTGCACGACTCCTTTAAACCGTGGTAGGGTAGTAATCAAAGCACAGTGGGAACTCACACGAGACAAATGACGATCTCAGGACGATAGACTAACCTGTACACATGTCACCAGGGAACTGCTATCTGACAATAGGTATAATACCAATTAGCATGTTCCCGGTGAGTCCGTCGGGTGTACTCATAACCCAATGAGCACCTGTATACATCTTGGTGAACCAACTGACACCAATGGCTTGTGAGACCGGCCACCGCCCCTCTTCGGGGTCTCGATCCATATACACCAGTCTACTCCCGGAGAATCGATTCCCAGTCTCAAAACTCCCATGACTAGGGACACTTTAAGGATGTGCTTATAGACCACCCAACTCTCACTTATATGATTGCCAGCTTACTGCTGGTAGTCAAGCAAGAATCCTATAGGCTCTATCAACATGTAATAGTGATCTGTAATGTCACCTGAAGCATATATACGATGATAAAGACAAACCAGATAGAATACTATCATCTCGAGTTAGACTGTCCTACCGGTATAGGTCCTCCCTCAATCATTGCAATCACGTGCCTGCGATCCAATAATTGACTTGAGGGCACTATAGCCAACAATGTGAACTATAAAGCTTGAACCCAAACTTGTGAGTTTTTAACATCCCCTGCTTCACCATCCTACACTTGACTAGCGATCGAGTGTAGCGTGTTTCCTATGCTAAAGAGTTTAGTGTAGAGGAAGCTTGAGTTGTAGGGACTTCGCGTGGATCATCTTCGACACGAAGGTCATCGGAGGAAGCTCGTCCAAAGCCTCAAATGGAGCCTAGTGAAGTCGTGAGACTACTACACGGAGCATATGAAGTGAAGGACCGGTCTACAAAGGTTGTATTCCTTGTTCACTTGATGTAAAGCTGTTTACATTCATGTATCGTCTAATTCTCTAGTTAAGATTCTACGGTTTGGGTTATTTAGAATGGCATATTTTTTTTAAACAGCATGGATGATGCCTCCCGAAACCTTGCTGTCATGCTAGGCAACCCAACAGTGGTATCAAAGCCAAGCTAAAGAATTAGACGATGTTTATTAGAATCATGAAACCGAAAAACTCCGAAACACCGAAACTAAAAATCAAGTTTCTGTCAATTTTAAAATGATCTCAGAAAATTATTTTAGCAACTGCAGAATGTTGTATGTGATACAACTAGAACACTGGAGAAATTCGAGACCAAACAACCGGTTTTGACCCGGCGACATGCACGAAAATTACGACCTCACCGGTTTTTCTAACTCTGTTTTGGCTCGAAATTTTTTGGTCTTCTGTGGGCTTGATTTTGGGGTTTCTGGTATTATTTGATTAGCACAGTTTTCATGTGATGTTAACAGTTCTGTTGGGGCTAATACGGAGTGTTTCATAGTCGTAATTCTAACATCGTTTCGGGTTAATTTAGACGACGTTATAAAGTTCGAATGAATATCAATAACCCATTTTCTCCCTTGATGGAAATTTTCCAAAAGTTGGATTTTCTCCAAGTTAAAAACATTCAAAAATCATGCAAGTAATTCTATGGACCTTCTAGAAGAACGGAACCCTAACTTGATTCTATGACCATCGGAACCGCCACCAAACCCTACGGTTTGTGGTAGTTCCGCGGCGCCATAGGTGAGGCAAGGGTTGGCCCTTCTACGGTTGATCCAAAGGTACTGTGGCATGTTCTAGGTATTTTTAAACAGTGCTTAAGTGTTGAACTCTTCGGGAAATTTTGGATGTTTGTTGATTCAATCGGAATGTTTAACATCGTCTAGTTATTTGTGGAATGCGATACAATATTTGGAATTCGAATGGTTAGGCATGAAATCCGAAGTATGTGATATTTCGGGTTTATGATGTCTAAGAAGGTTATGGATTCCAAATGTTGTAGTTTGACATTTTCTTTTCTGGGACCGTAAGTGTAATATGTGGTGTATCGCCGGTTTCGTTACTATAAGTCAACGACAATTGGGATACACATATTTACTTACGTTGATGACATGCGATGTTATGTGTTGCTGGGATATGTTATATTGGATCGTCGTGTTTTGAATAGCCCGGGATTTTTGCGTGAGATGAGAGTTTTTCATTTTCATTCATGTAAAAACTTGTATGTAATATTCTTTTATTGGGGCGCTTCCGGGTTGAGAATGATGTCACCCTTGTTGTATATTATTTACTTTTCCGCATTAGGATAGACCCAAGGTGGGGAGCACAAGTAACCGGGTTCTAGAGTCCATTGGGAGACCATCTCGAGGAGTCGAGACCGGGTCTCCTAACTCTAGAATTGGTAGGGTTGCTTGCCGCTCTCGTAGGGGTCTAGGGATGTGGTTTAGCTATTCATCGCGACCGTGAAATCCGTGTTTTTTACTGGCTTGATATAAAACACGGACATCCTACTATATCCAATATTTCATATGTTGACTTTTGCTGCTGATATTCTGTGATGTGATCACTTTATATGTTTGAGACGAATGCTTTATTATTATATATATGATATATAATAAACGTTGCTTATGTTTTGCACCCGCGCTAGTCCCGCCCTGCTATGTCGTTAGTTAAGTAACATAACGGTGCATAACGGGACACCGTGACGAATGCGGATGGCATAAGCGTACGTTGTATTTTCGTTTCTTTTGTGATGCTTAGGAAGCATAAATGATGGGACTTCATTAATGAGATTAAAGAAAATAAAAGAAACCTATAGATATTGTAGAATCAAATTTTCAAAAAGGGTAGCTCTAGTTTTTGCTTTGCATAGTGGTATTCCTTGTAAAATATCCAGCACTTAATTTGATGAGGAAAGAGCCGAGATCCCTTCACCGGGAGTGACCTCTTTAGAAAAAGCTAGCAGATGCTACATGTTCATACCAGAATATTGCATTTATTACCGCCCACTCTTATGCTCATTTGTTTATAGGTAGGTGCTTTTAATCAGTGTTTGCTACATATTTGCAGGATACTGGTTCTCAGCTCTAAACAGTAAAATTCATGGAAAAGTACGACAAATTCAGGATTACTGCCAACCACAGATAAAACACGGGTCTCCGCTCTCTATCCGTATGTTGCCACACACAAGTTTAAGGGACAAAATGGCAAATCGATGTCATTTTCATGCACAAAGCTCAATGTCAACACAAGATCCAACATATCTACGCGGAGCTCGAGGAAATCATGGCAAAAGATCCACATCACATCACCTTTTGATCTACTGAAATTCTGGAAGAATTGTGAAGAGCTTCTGAGAAAAGTACTATACCACACTGAAGAAGACCACAAACCAGGGGATCCGACAAAATATGAAGGCACAAGCCCTCTAAATGGCCGCGGTTCCGCGGCATAAGCGCGCTTAGGCCGCGGAACCGCGGACGTATAGGCTCGTCAGTGTACAAAATTTCAGGGGCTGTTTGGTAATTGCATGTAGTGCCAGAATGTTGCCCTAGGTTCTCTGTTACCTGCCTATAAATAGTCCAGAACTTGCCAAGCAATGGAGTGTTCATTCTTATGCCCTCTTTTTGTTAGTTTTTAGTTTACTTCTTCTTCTTCTTCTTCTTCATCTTTCCTCCATTAAATTGTTGTGAGAGCTTTTGAGTGGATGTTAAATGAAGATGAGGGTTATTTTGTATCATTCTTTTTTCTTAGCTTCCCCCTTGAGCTCTCTACCTTAACTTGATCTTGCAACCTCTTAAGTGAACTTGCAAGTTTAAGCTTTGGTCATTGATCTCAAGGGGTTGTATCATTTTGTTCTCTCTTTTGTGCTTCATTCTCTATGAGTTCTTTTGCCTTTTCTTGATCTTGCAACCTCTTAATTGAGCTTGCAAGTTTAAGATTTGGTTATTGAACCCATGTCTTGTTTTGGGTTCTATGGTTCCTAGTTTCATTTCTTGCTCATTTACTTTCATGCACTTAAATTCCATGCACTTTTAATTACTTGCTTGTAATCTTTTCTTTTGCTCTTTTTGGTTCGTATTGTGAATGGTTGTAATATGTTGTTGTTAAGAATAAATACAATATTGTAAGTTAAGGTTTCTTTCCTCATTTCCTTTTCCCGTTATTTTCCTTTGAACTCCGCCCAAACGTTACGCAAGCGCTCCGTTAGGCACCCTACCCTACCAAGGTAACGGTGATTCCTAACCGCGACCGGTTGCGTTCGGTTTGGCCGGAGGCGAAAGCAAGAGACAAGAACGGATGGACAAGGGTCAATAAGCCGGATTCCACGAATACCGTGCTTAAGTACCCTAATCCACGTTGTTGCCGATTGCTTTAGTTTCAATTGGTCAAGACTCGGCTCAAAGGTTTTGAGTGCGGATTTCTTTAGCTTACACTCTCGTATCTTTTTCTTAACAACTTTATACTTGCATATAAAACACATAGGTTAGAATTGAACAAACATATACACATTCTTTATTGACTCGTCTAAAACTCGAACGGACATACAACCATCTCCCTGTGGATCGACCCGTGCTCAACCGGCTAGCTGCATAGCGACACCGTCCCGATCGCGGTTATAACTTTAGAACTTTGAACATCCGACACGCCAAAAGCGTGCGATCAAAAGGCGCCGTTGCTGGGGAGACGGTAGCGTATTTTCTTTCTTGTTATTCGGGTTAATATTCTTTTTGTGTATATTTATAAATAAAAAAATAAAATCTTTTTGTTATTTTTGATATTTTTTGTAAGCAAGTGTGCAGGATAATCTGGAGCAAGTACAGTGATCCAAAAAGAAAACAGTGGTTTTTATTTTGGAGAAGAGAAGAAGTGGAGTTCGTTGACCAAAGACAAATCCCCAAGTCAACATTTTGACCGCGGAACCGCGGTCAAAAGGTGCCTTGAGCGGCGGTTCCGCGGTCCCATTGAGGCTTCTGTGCCCAATTTTTTTTCTCCACCCCTTTTTCTTTTCTTTTATCTTCTCTGTGAATTCCACTATACTGTATTTTCTGCAGATTTTTGCGTATTTGCGAACTGCGATTGTGGGGAGCAAAGTGTACGTTCAAACCTAAGGTGATTGCAAAGTACAGTGCTAAAGATCCGGGTAGTTTGACCCGCGCAAGCGAACTTTTCAAGCTTACCGGATTTGATTCAACGGGGGGTTTTCCTAACCCAAAAACTTAACGGTACATATTTCTTAAACACCTTCTTCTCAAATCTGACGCATCCAATATACTATTCTTTGCAGGATTCTTTGCAAGTTCGCTAGCAAACGCTATTGACTAACCCGTATTTGTTGCAGTGCCGTGCTTAAACTAAAAAAAAACGATTGTTTGATTCTTTATAGAATTTTTATTGAATTGCGCATTGCATACATTAATACGGACTTAAGGGCAAGCGAACCCCACAACATACGGTAAAGGATTTCATCACCTTTTCCGTGGCCTACAAATCACGAACTTGAGCATAACGTTTACCCGCACAAACTTTAAAAGAAACTAGACTTTAAGCCTTAAGGACTTCGCGCTCAATAGGAGAAGTTAACCGTGTTTAGAACCTCGCTTAACGGTACATTGTTTACGGGGTGTCTAGGGAAGTGTTAACGGCGAAACCGCCAAAAGAGAAAGGGTTATTTAATTAAGGACCTTCGCGAAAGCGTCGGAAAACCTCCCCTTATCTCTGCACTTACCTGGCCTCGTGATCAGTGTATCTTAAGCCCGTTTCTCGACACAGTTTTACTTCGACAATCAAGTTCTGGAGCAGGTCTAGTTGACCTAGGTGAACCCTAGAACGATTAGGTGTGTGGTATTTTTGTGTCGTGATTGTTTTTGTCCATATTCTTTTTGTGTGTATATTTCATTCTTTTGTTAATAACTAAAAAAAATCACATTCTTTTTCCCCTCCTTTTCTCTGCCTTTCTTTCTTTCTCTCTTCATATCATGGGTACCCCACCTCACAAAACTCTTGTCGAACTTTGGTACCCACAACCAGACATTACTTCCCACGGTTCTTGCTTTGGCCGAACGTCGAACGATCCCTCCATGCCCAAAATCTCTTTGAAAGATTGGATAAACGCGTCTAGGACAAACACTTGCCCTCCGCAATCCACTTTGTATCAATCTTTTCAACCTCCCCCACCCTCTTATGTTGATACCCCTTTTGCAAGTCGTCCTTTGTCCGTCGCTGAACATATTGATCAATCATGTAGCCGATCTTTCACTCCTTTCACCACTACAGATTCTTGGGATCAACAACTCCATTCACCTTCTTATCCAAATGTTGATCCTGCTCCTGTCCAGCCATTCAATTCCTACCAGTCCTACCCGACTTTTGCACCTTCCCTAGACATTGCTTCTGAACCGCCATTTGGGAGTTTTCAGTATCCAAACAACTTTAAATCTCTTATTGAAACCCCTTCACAACCCATGTCTAGTCTGGAACAGTCTTTGGAAGACTTTAGGGTAGCTTCGTACCAACAGATGATGGATTTGAATGCGTCCATGGCCGCCCTCATACAACCTAATGACCCGGTAGCTAGTTTTCAAATAGCTCCAAATTTTCCAATGTATGAAGAGGCGGTAGAACAGGTTGATAATTTGAGTGGAGAGAGTGAGCTGTACCCCTTCCGAATCATGCCTACCCGTTTCGACTTGAATCCCACAACTCCGGTTTTGAATGTCTATTGATTAAAGATAGAACAAATAATGAGTTGTGTGACTTTGTAGTGTTTGATTTACCCGATTGTGAAAGGTCCCTTTCGAGTGAAACCACACCCAATCCTTTTGACCTCTATACCTCCACTCTAGAACCTGAATTGATTAATATCCATGCTTTTGTTGAGGTGTATGAGATTATTGATTTTCACTTGATTGAGGATATTGACGCCGAGAATATTTTAGATGATGAACCTGTAGATTTGGGAGAGTTTTTCTCTCTAATTCATCATCCCGAGCCATTAACTGTTTTTCCCGAACCCCACATGCGTCTTGATTTTGATGAAATTTGCATGGATAAGCTGAATTTTGAGGAGACTATTGAGGATAGTACTTAGGGTGAACCGGTTTTAATTGATGAGTAGGATTTTCCAATTCATCCTGTTCCTTTCATTGACTGTGTACACCCTCCTGAACCTTTAACCGATAACCTTCCTTACCTCTATCCTTTCCATCGTTCCGACCTTGCAAGTAACCGTATCACTTCCATTTCCATTGTCTGGTTTACCAAGTTCGGCGTACCCATGGTTTCTCACGAATCATTAGGGATTTGACCCAATTTCTCGCCATATTGATAGATTAGTACAATCCATCTTTTCACATCGATCATTACAGATTGTACTAATTTATTCAATCCATTTCCACCCTCAAGTTTGTATTCCACTTCTTTCTCCCTTCCGCCATTCTTCTTCTTATATACCTCGACCGTATACCACTTCTATCTCCATACGGTCTCGCGTATCCTCCCTCTCTTTTCTCTACGCCTTCTTCCACCAACCTGTACATTATAGCGATAAAATCTTTGAATGGTTGATACTAACTTTTGGCCTATGTAAGGCCTTGTATAGATTGAGACTATTCTCTTTCCCCCCTAATTTTGAACTTTAACGCTTAACAGTGGAAACACTGTTTTACTTAAGTTTGGGGGGTACTCCTTTTTTGTATATATTTTTTGTTTTCCTTTTTGTTTTGTATATAATTTGTTTTTAGGAAGAGCGCCGACAATTTTGACCCTCTTGGTGTAGCCTGACAGTGAGAGCACTGTCAAGTTTAAGTTTGGGGGTATGCTCAGTAAGCTTTTTCCCTTCGCATTCATTCGTATATTCTGCATTTGCATACCTTATTAAACACCCATAAAAATCGAAATTTTTTCCAAAAAATATAAAAACTTTGTCGTCAAGTTAGCTAATATGGTAACTTAGATTTTTATTCTGAAAAGTTTAGTTGATATGTTAGAAATAACTAAATTCTAGGCTTAGGAATTGAAAACCCTAAAAATAACCCTCATTCTGTCTAACTTTGGTAAGTATACGTCCTTACAGTTTTTTTTGAGAAATAGGTAATCTTGAGTTCAGTTCTTGAGTTAAGTCAAGATGAGGGGATAGTATTGAGGCTTTACTGAAGGATACGTCTGAAAAATAGTTTCTATTCTTGAGTCCAAATTTAGAAAGTATATACCCTACAAACTGCACTTACACGCACCTTGAAACTTGTGATAGTAGAGGATACCTAGAAATACTCTTGCCTGAAAACCTAGTATGAAAGAAAAAAAACGGTAATTAAAGCTAAACACCAAAAGAGCATCATTGAAAAATATATCCGGTCTTGAAAAAGAAAAACAAAAGAAAAGAAAAATAAATAAATAAAGTCAAGACCCAGAAACTGCTATTTACGCTTTAAGCTCACACATTCAGAAATCGGCTGTTAGTGCCTCAAGAAGCATTAATAGTCGCATGAAAGGTGTGCGAGCAAATCCGTCCATCCTTAATGAAAAGAAGTAGTATTAGGTATTAGGGCAAGGGTATTATAGCTTGAATTGAATTCTTGAGTGTAGGGGTGCAAATATACACACACATAGGGGTATACAATCGATATTTGGATAAAAAATAGAAATAAAGAATAAGACTCGTGTTTTCTGTAAAGTTGATAAAAATCCCTGATTTGAGGCCGCACTTTAGAAGGAAAACTCAGGAGAACCAACATCTTTCTAAACTTTTTTGGAGCGTATAGGATCCAAAGTTAAATAGATAGGAGGCGTGAAAAATAAGGGTTGTATATTTCTAACTTAGGATGATAGAGTTTCTAACGTAGATACTAAACTATAGGAGTAGAATCAATGTTAACTTATGACACTAGCTTGATGGGATTTTGTGGGTGTAATCCGCTGAAAACCCTCAGGAGACAACACTCCTCCTACTAGGGACACCTAGAGGTTTAACGGCCTGTTGCACGAGCTCAGTGCAATCGCGTTCCCTGCGAAAGTGAGGTTAGGACTTTTTGTGAATAATTGGTTTTGCTCGGGACGAGCAAAAGTTAAGTTTGGGGGTATTTGTTCATACTAGAATATTGCATTTATTACCGCCCACTCTTATGCTCATTTGTTTATAGGTAGGTGCTTTTAATCAGTGTTTGCTACATATTTGCAGGATACTGGTTCTCAGCTCTAAACAGTAAAATTCATGGAAAAGTACGACAAATTCAGGATTACTGCCAACCACAGATAAAACACAGGTCTCCGCTTTCTATCCGTATGTTGCCACACACAAGTTTAAGGGACAAAATGGCAAATCGATGTCATTTTCATGCACAAAGCTCAATGTCAACACAAGATCCAACATATCTAAGTGGAGCTCGAGGAAATTATGGCAAAAGATCTACATCACATCACCTTTTGATCTACTGAAATTCTGGAAGAATTGTGAAGAGCTTCTGAGAAAAGTACTATACCACACTGAAGAGGACCACAAACCAGGGGATCCGACAAAATATGAAGGCACAAGCCCTCTAAATGGCCGCGATTCCGCGGCATAAGTGCGCTTAGGCCGTTGAACCGCGGCCGTATAGGCTCGTCAGTGTACAAAATTTCAGGGGCTGTTTGGTAATTGCATGTAGTGCCAGAATGTTGCCCTAGGTTCTCTGTTTCCTGCCTATAAATAGTCCAGAACTTGCCAAGCAATGGAGTGTTCATTCTTATGCCCTTTTTTTGTTAGTTTTTAGTTTACTTCTTCTTCTTCTTCTTCATCTTTCCTCCATTAAATTGTTGTGAGAGCTTTTGAGTGGATGTTAAATGAAGATGAGGGTTATTTTGTATCATTCTTTTTTCTTAGCTTCCCCCTTGAGCTCTCTACCTTAACTTGATCTTGCAACCTCTTAAGTGAGCTTGCAAGTTTAAGCTTTGGTCATTGATCTCAAGGAGTTGTATCATTTTGTTCTCTCTTTTGTGCTTCATTCTCCATGAGTTCTTTGCCTTTTCTTGATCTTGCAACCTCTTAATTGAGCTTGCAAGTTTAAGATTTGGTTATTGAACCCATGTCTTGTTTTGGGTTCTATGGTTCTTAGTTTCATTTCTTGCTCATTTACTTTCATGCACTTAAATTCCATGCACTTTTAATAACTTGCTTGTAATCTTTTCTTTTCTTTGTTTATCTTTCCTTTTGCTCTTTTTGGTTCGTATTGTGAATGGTTGTAATATGTTGTTGTTAAGAATAAATACAATATTGTAAGTTAAGGTTTCTTTCCTCATTTCCTTTTCCCGTTATTTTCCTTTGAACTCCGCCCAAACGTTACGCAAGCGCTCCGTTAGGCACCCTACCCTACCAAGGTAACGGTGATTCCTAACCGCGACCGGTTGCGTTCGGTTTGGCCGGAGGCGAAAGCAAGAGACAAGAACAGACAGACAAGGGTCAATAAAACGGATTCCACGAATACCGTGCTTAAGTATCCTAATACACGTTGTTGCCAATTTCTCTAGCTTCAATTGGTCAAGACTCGGCTCAAAGGTTTTGAGTGCGGATTTCTTTAGCTTACACTCTCGTATCTTTTTCTTAACAACTTTATACTTGCATATAAAACACATAAGTTAGAATTGAACAAACATATACACATTCTTTATTGACTCGTCTAAAACTCGAACGGACATACAACCATCTCCCTGTGGATCGACCCGTGCTCAATCGGCTAGCTGCATAGCGACACCGTCCTGATCACGGTTATAACTTTAGAACTGTGAACATCCGACACGCCAAAAGCGTGCGATCACTGCAACCCACTCGGTTTTTTTTTATGATTTCTTTTTTAGTTCTTGCTTTGCATAGCGGTATTCCTTGTAGAATATCCAGCACCTTATTCGATAAGGAAAGAGACGAGATCCCTTCATCGGGAGTGACCTCTTTAGCAAAACTAGCAAAAGCCTCAAAAACACTCCTTTTCAAAATAACTCGATTGTAGATCGATATCAAGTTCATTATGCAAAAGGTTTTCTTAAAAACATGTCGTAGCCCTCCGTCATTTCAGATAAGTACTACTTAGTATTCGTGCTACGTTTATTGACTATGTTAAGGCATAGTGTGCGGTAGCTAATTAGTGCTTATCTGCTAAAGCATGAGATGCGATTGGATTAGGGTAGTCGTGCGACTTTGTTGACTATATTAAGGGTCGTACGGGTGGGTTTAATTCAATCAGGAAATGACGGGTTGAACTTGGCTAGCGCTTATGTAACGCCTTAAAATTCGTTTAGATATTTTCGCGTTATTTAGTGATTATGCGTGTTTTTCATAAAAACCCAAAAATCTTATTTTCCTTTTTAATTAGTGATAATTGTGTTGTGAAGTGTTTATATATATAGGGTCATTAATTATAATTTAGTTGTGTTTACCCTAATTGGGAATTTATGTGTTAAGTGCACACATGCACACTTAGCATTTTGGGACTTAGGTTTTAAGTGGTAACATGTTAACCATTTCTTTTCTTGCATGGTTGTTAATTATCCCCACCATTTTTTAATCAAGTCAAACCCCTTTTTATAATTCAAAATTTAAATGGAAAATGAGAGTATGGTGTTAGGTAAGAAATTTGACTTTTTGACCCTTTTTCCTTCTCTCTTCTCTCTCTTTTCTCAAATTCTGGAATTTCCTGCAGAAAATAGAGAGCTTCAGCAGCAACAATACCATAATTTCACTATCTTTTCATTTCTCTTTGAAGCCAAATAAAACCCTACACAAAAGAACCCTTTTTCTTCACTAAATCTTGGGAAAAATGATCTTTTGGGGGAGTTTGATGGCAAATCTGTACACTTGAGGTTAGAGCTGGAGATTTTGGATTTTCTAAGGTCTTTTGAAGGTATATAACTCACAGTTAACACCCTTTTCCATAACTTGTAGTATTTTAAGCAAAATATCACATTTTTATGCATTTTTAGTGCTAATGAAGGGATTTAATGAAAGTTTATGTTAAAATAACCTTTTTATGGCTTGCTTAGCGTGGTAATGTGTTATTAGTTTTAAACATGGGTTTGCTTCAGGTTTCACAAATATACCCTAATGTATCATTTTTGACATTTTAACTAGAAATTGGGCTCTGTTGAATCTGCTGCTGGCCGTGTTGTTTCAGAACAATTTTGTAATTACTGTAGCATGTACATATGGTATAGAGTGCACACACCAAACCCGGGAGCTCAGCTCCCTACCCAGGCCGCCGAAAAATGCGTTCTGGCCACAAATTGCGGCCAGATGGGTGAATTGTGGGTTGGGGTTTCTATGGTAGGAGTCTACTGCTATATGGAGTCTTATGATATATATAGTTTTGTAAAAATCTTACTGTATCAAAATCTGGGGTTAAATACCCTATTTCTCGTATTTTAAACCTTCGCGACACGCGTGATACGTGTGTGGGTTTGGCGTTTCTGCGTATCACGATGCGTCGGGGTAGCTTCAGGTGCGTAATCACACATTTTAAGCGTATCGCGCACACGCGCGCTTTGTTCGCGATGCAGGTTTTTAGTTTGAATTTAATGTCGTGTTTGTGTGACTTTGACCTTATGTGCGATATATTGTGAAATTCTAGGTTCGCAGGTGAGTACGACGGACGTCGCGAAGTTGGGAAAGCAAGTCGTCGGCTATACTTAGCGCGAGACTACGGTGAGTAGATTTAACATCTACGGGTAAATCGCCCGCATGGCGTTATGCGTCAGGGCTGATAGGATCTTATAGCAGCATATTGCATTTACATACATTGACTGTTCATGGAGGCTATTTGTTGCATACTGCATTCCCTGCTATATGTATAAAAACTTAGAATTGATAGAACACCGCACTGTTACTAACGGTTCATGTTGCACGAGCACTAATTGCATGTTACACACACCGTTAGTAACTACCATGACACTCATGCTGTAGAATTGCCATGATCATTATACTGTAGTTCATCTCACATATGATTCGATATGCTATTCATACTTGTGCACTTACTCATTTACATACTTGTGCATACTCAAACTGTACCTCCTTAGGTATGCTGATTTGGTAGAAACTAGGAGCCGCATGATGCCTTTTGAAAAATTGAAATTATTTTAAAGAGCGGTTTCTCCCTTTTGCTCATAGTATGACTTGATGCATATATCACATCGCATTGACTTGCATATTGGTTTTAGATTACATGTGATTTCTGGTTTTTGAGGATCGTGGGTTTCTTTTAGAAAAGATGCACTGTTTTTGAAAAACCCGATCTCTCTTGTTATGATATTTCAGTGCGTCCACCATGTGTTTTCTCAGTGCTAGAGTGACCTATGAAACCCGATTCGTGGAGTAGACGAGGCCGATTGCGGGTACATGGTGGACCCGGTATGGTACCCCAGGGCGTGAACGGATCTGTCGTGCAGTAGGCGATGAGCCCGGCAGTGGGACCACTACCTACCGGTGATTGGTTGAACCTGGCGGTTATCCGGAGGATACTAACCAGAGTCGAAAGATGGATACGGGACGACTCGTACTGCCGGGGCCGAGGGCCGATATCGCAGACGGAGCCCGTGGGCTGATCCGGACTGACGAAGCCCGATATATGAGGATTTGCGTATCAATGCTGGACACGAGCATTTCATGATATTTTGAGTGTCGATGTTAGGCACTCGTGATTCTCTGAGATTTACAGGATTTGAGAGCCGATGAGAGTGTCGGCGCCTGAGTTATTGGGATCTGGGTGCATTGATGGGCACCGATTATATTTTCCACGTTGATATTCCGTGTAGATGTTATATTTCCCATGCTCAGCATTCATTATTTTGCATCTCATCCTGTAGTTATATGACCTGATGGAGCACTTGCATGATTATTGCACATACTGCTTATCGCATATTGATACCATCTGCTGGCATATGATAGAGTAGCACAGTACGTGCATGCTCGCGATTACCTTTATATGTTATCTCTATTCACGAGTTGGCAACTCACCCCCGTTGTGCCACAGTATTTGCAGGTTGCCTCTCGGAGTAGTCGCGGCAGGCTGTCTTCTTACATCTTTTGGCTACAAATACGACTACAGTTGGTGTTGGAGATAGTGCCCTCAGAGTCAATTATTGGATCATAGGCACGTGATTGCAATGATTGAGGGAGGACCTATCCCGGTAGGACAGTCTTACTCGAGATGATAGTATGCTATCTGGTTTATCTTTATCATCGTGTACTGCTTTAGGTGACCTGACATATCGCTATTACACGTTGATAGAGCCCCTAGGATTCTTGCTTGACTACCAGCAGTATGATGGCGATCATATACGTGGGAGCTGGTAGTCTATAAGCACATCCTTAAAAGGTCCCTAGTCGTAGGAGTTTCGAGACAGGGCATCGATACTCCATTAGTAGACTAGTGTATACAGTCGAGACCCCGACGAGGGGCGGTGGCCGGTCTCACAAGCCACTGGTGTCAGTTGGTTCACCTATGATGTATACAGGTGCTCATTGGGTTATGAGTACACCGGACAGGACTCGCCGGGAACCTGCTAGTTGGTCTTATACCAGATGTCAGATAGCAGTTCCCTGGTGACATGTGTACAGGTTAGTTCATCGACCTGAGATCGTCATTTGTCTCGTGTGAGTTCCCACTATGCTTTGATTACTACCCTACCACGGCTCAAAGGAGTCGTGCAAACAGGTTTTAGTTGGGTACAGTCCCGAGCCACATGGAGGCAGTGAGCGGATCTGCAGGGGTTCGTCTCTCCCGGTATTGGGGGTGAGGTCGCGCTGTGTCTAGGAGAGCCATTACACAAAGCCCTCGGCCGAGGCAGGAGATTTACTGGTAGGTATTCCAGTAGTATCTCAGGGTGTTCTGGTCTACACTCCGACACGACTTGTACCGTTTTTGGGGGTCTGACTTTTACCAACCCCCTAGGCCCGCCATGCGATACTCATAGACGAACGGACCGGACTGTACGGATATTGTCACTGACAGGCTCAGTAGGGTGTCAGGATGAGTTCGCTCATCGACGTCCCTTTTGGTCAATAGCTGGTGGCCCGTCACGTATGGCTAATACCTCTGACGTGCTAGTGGTTAAATCCACAGCCATAGTATTGACGAGTCTTTAGAGTCCACCACACAGACAGTTACTCAAGTTTCGGGCGAAACGCTGTAGAGGCCGTATGGAGATATGGCAGGGTCCGATCAGATACGTGCGGTATTGCACGGATCAGGATCGGACAGTTTGTACTAGTGGCCGTATGGTTATATGGCAGGGTTCGATCAGATACGTGCGGTATTGCACGGATCAGGATCGAACGGATATTACTAGCCGGCTTTGGTTTAAGCCGGATCCTAGTATAGTACAGTGTAGATTTTGTCTCATTGCATTTGTATCCGGTCGGAATACAGATGCGGGTGTGTATGAACAGTATCGGGGTTTTCCTGTAATTTATTACGGGACCAGTTTTCTGGAGTTGCCAGTTTGCATTCTGTTCTGGCCGGTTTTCCTTTGTTCTTTCCCGGCCGGACTTTTCTGATGGAGGGGGTTATTTGCAAGTCTGCAAATAACATTTGTGGAGGGGGTATCTTGCATATTGGTGGCATCATGATAGTTTTTCATGATGAGATCCTTTTTCTTTCTTATCCTTTGCTTTTTGTTGATGAGAAAGGATTAAGATTGATTTGGAGTTGATGTGAGGTTTGCTTTTGATATGGTCACCATTCTCTTTCTCCTACACTCACCTCCCTTGTATAATTCCCTCCACCATTCTCACATGTATATGGCCGGCCACATTTTTGGATGAGGGGAGAAAAAAATGAGAGGGTTTCATTTTGATGAGGATAATTGGTTCATCTCATTTTTCTTGCTACACACATTCTAGCTCCACTTGAAAATTCCATTCCTCCATCAAGGCAACTACAAACCCCAAATGAGACTAGCATGATCTACACCACATTCTACTGCAAATCTTGGGCACGTCGACTTGCCAGCTTCGTGCCCGAGTTGCCTCGGTATTGAGGTGGGAGCCCGTAAAAGATGCAGGCGACGTGGTTCCCTTCCGGCGAGGAGGTGACGACATGGAGACAGGACTTTCCGCGGGAGATCGGGACGATGACGAGAAGACCGGAGGACTCGGATCACTTGGTATACTTCTCTTCCCATCTCTTGTTAGCTAGCATTAGGTTAATGGTTACGATCCGGGTTTTCATTGTCCGCGGTAGCGCCAGTTTCCAAGTAAGGAAAATTTTTGATTCCGCATTTTGGCCTCGGATAGACGGCCGGGGCGCTGCCGTGGTGCAACATGGTATCAGAGCCACGCCATTAACCTAGTCTAGCTTGTTCTAGTGTGTTTTGCTTTTCCGATCGAACCAAAATCCCAAAAACCGTATTTTCCTTCACATCAGTTTCTGTCGAATTTTTTTGGTGTCCAAAAATTTTTCAGGTTATTGCAGAATGATGTACGGATAATCCTTAGAACATTGAAAAAATTTGGTAACCCAATTCTTCCGTACGACCGCGGAACCGCGGCCTTAACCCCTCTTTGGTCGCGGTTCCGCCGCAGGAAGTTGGGATCATTTCGCCGTATTTTTACAGTGGGCTTGTGGGCTGAAAATAGGGGTTTTGGTATACTTTGTTTGGGCCCAGATTTTCTGTGTGTGCTACAGTAAGTACTTGGGGGCCCACTTGGTAATTTTGATCGATCGGATATTTTAAACACATTATTTCACAGTATTTACATTATATCTGCGACCGTGAATATCACTTGATCGGTAAATCCTGTCTAACTGCTATAGCCCGGTTAGACGGATTTGCGAACGTGATTTTCACGTTGATGTTCTGTGTTTATGCTGTGATGTTGCGGATCGGTCGTGGGGATAGCCTGGTTGCAGTGGTAGTACAGTTTTGTTTATATATGTACATTTGATATTGCGGGGCGAGCGTCCGACATGTGGACTGCCGTCACTGCCTATTTGTATTATTCTTTTAGGGCACGACCTGGTTGCGGTCGATGTACCCGTTGTATGTATATTTTACTTTCTGTACTAGGATTACCCCGCGAAGGGGTGCACGGATAGCCGGGTTCTAGAGGGCAACGGGCCCGCATCTCATGGCATTGAGACGGAGGGGGCTTCACTCTAGGATTGGCGGGCTATTCGCCGCACTCGTAGGGGGTACAGGTTGACCCAGGAGGGGTGCCCAAGTTACCGGATTCCGTGAAGTGTTGGGTGGTCCATTCACGGTGCTGGAGGGGACTGCCTCGTTCAGGTCTTAACGGGTGACTTGCCGCGCCCGTAGGGGTCTAGGATTTCATTGCACAGGCTATCCACACGACCAGGGGAACGTCGGGTTTCAGTAGCGGCTCTATGAAACCCGGGGATCCCAGATATCTGTATTGTTCTGTGATGTTGTACATTTCTGTGATGTTGCATTCTTATCACGCCTTGAGCGAATATAATATATTGGTATATATATTAGTAGATGTTGTATATGTTTTTCATCCGCGCTAGTCCAGTCCCCGCTCTGTCGTTAGTTAAGTAACCTAACGGGTGATGACGGGACCCAATGGCGAATGCGGATGGCATATACGTACATCATTATTTTCGTTCTTTATTGGTGTGATCATATGATGGGACTGCGTTGATTCGGATCAATGCAAGATTAACAAACCTATTCTGATGTTGTTGGAACAATTTTTCAAAAAGCTGTTATTGCAAGGACGTTCACTTTTGTTTTGCATCGTGGTATTCAGTTGGAATATCCTGCTCCTCAGTCGACGAGGCAAGGGCCGAGATCCCTTCACCGGGAGTGACCCCTTGGACAAAAGTTTGCGTCAGGGCAATAACTTCACTATAGCCGATTACTTTTGCTTTGCATCGTGGTATTCAGTTGGAATATCCTGCACCTCATTCTACGGGGAAAGAGCCGAGATCCCTTCACCGGGAGTGACCTCTTTAGCAAAGGTTTTCGTCACTATATTTTTATAGAAGGCTATGCAGTTCCTTCAACGATATCAAGTTCATTACGTTAAAGGTTTTTCGCCAAAAACCAGTCATAGCCCTCCGTCATTACTTATGGGTATTATTTAGTATTCGTGCTGCGTTTGTTGACTCCGTCAAGGCGTAGTGTACGGTAGCTAAGTAGTGCTTGTTTATTGCATAAATGGGATTGGTTAGGACAGTCGTGCGGCCTTATTGACTCCGTCAAGGGCACGTACGGGTGGGTTTAATGCAATCCAGATAATGACGGGTTGAACTTGACTAGGACTCTTTGATTTGTTGACTCCGTCAAGGTCACTTGAGTCCTTGGGGTAAAAATCACATCGGGAGTTTCTAAAGAAACTGAAACTTGCCAGGCATGCGCATACCTTCTGGAGTGTGGTGACTTGAGTGGATTCCGTCAAGTTATCATGCGATGATAGTTGGATCCCGATTCCCACTGATGAGTTGGTTTACTCCTCGGGTGATCCCGGCTAATTCTTCTTTCAGGTTTGGAGAAGAATTTGACGTTACAGTGGGAGGCTTCCTGATTAGATAAAGTGATAACCATTCTGATCTAGGTTAGAGTGCACACTGAGTGTTTCTTTTCTCTCTCTCTTTGGCAGCAACCATTGACCCGACCCTAGACTATGACTCAGTGACCGAGTTGACCGAACCTTCTTAACACTGGCTTTTGGATTGTCAGAGTCGCTAACCTCATTGCCACTCCTACTTTTACCCTTTTCTCCAGGACACCCCGTATTACTACGAACGTCCACTTCCATTGGACAAAACCATCGTATGGTTATATACGAACTTGAAGGACTTCGAGGATGGTTTCTGGTTCTGGAGAAAACGAATAGGACTATTCAGTTGTCTTTTCCTTTTACCTTCTCTCTCAGGTTGCGAGTACTCCTTAGTTTAGGAGTAGTATACCTATTACGCAAATTGGATAGTCTTCTTCCAAACCTTAGGCTGGTGCCGAACGGTGGGGAATGAAGAAAACCAATTAGCATAACGATGGTGTGCAGAAGGTATTAAGTTAAGACAAAGCAAGGGATTAGTAGGAGGGCAAAGTAAATTGCGACTGATATTCACGACCAAACCAAGTATTTCTTCGCCAATCCTAAATCACCTTTGTATTTCTCCAGGACACTCCGTATCACTACGAAGATCCATAGTTTATTGGATACTCCATCGTATGGTTATATACGAACTCGAAAGGAACTTGTTCCAGTTCGGGGATGGATTCTGGTTCAGGAGAAATAGGAATAAAGTACATTCAGGTGTCTTTTATCTTCACCTTCTCTCGCGTTGCGAGTGCTCCTAGGATTAGGACAGTACACCCTTTATGCTTATTGGATAGTCTTCTTCCAAACCATAGGCTGGTGCCGAACGGTAGGGAAGGAAGAAAACCATTTGGCTTAAAGGGGTGTGCAGAAGATAATGACTAAAGACATATAAAGGGATTTGGAAAGGTGGCAAAGAATTATACGGTTACAGTTGTGAATCTGGATAATGGAAGAGGCATTACTAGGAATACCAGGATACCCCAACGAAACATTTCAATGTTTCAGTTTCACTGTGTACTGTTAATATAAAACTGATTTCCCGATTAGACACTTACTCCAGGGTATGTATTTACCAGGTATGATTCTCACATCTGTATGGTTTTACAGATGATGAGTGGGAGTAAGTTATTTGGAATTGGGTGATCATCCTCATTATATCGGGATTCGTTGTAATCAGTGATATTTGAGGAAGTCACCTGGGTTGTTTGCCGGTCGGCAAATATTTGGTTTTGAATATCCGTTGTTATGCACCAATTTCAAATTGATATATCTGTACGTCTATTTTTATAGAGTGAGATATACCTTTTGAAGTTATGTCGATGACATTTACCTATATCAGTGGATGGTTAGGTAAGGAGTATTAAACAGCGGTGTAATTCTTCTTAACCATAAGTACAGTTTTCAGCCTACGACACACAGTGAATGAGTCATCAGACTCAAGGGACTTATACAGAGTATTGTATGTTGTCCAGCGTCCATCAGGACAGAGGGGTTGGTCCTCGTACTATATTCAGTTTACTTATGACTTCTCTAGTTTTTAGACAGGTGTTTCGTGGAAACACAGGGTCTGAATTTTGAGAAGTTATAGGTATTTGAATAAAGTAGAGAACCAGGTATTGCAAGTATCGGGATTCTTCAAAGTGATCGAAGATGTAGATACTTGTGTATGGTATTCAGCTGATAGTAATGGTTAAGAGAACTTGCTTCTTTCAGGTTACTCATAATTGGAAGCATTCCTAAGTTGAGTAACGATGATCGGCCTCCTTCTATTTAGTTGACATGCACTGGAGACAGCTGCATGATTTGAATCTGGTTCAATTAAATCAGTGCCTCTGGTTCTATATTGGATATAGAACAGTTCATATCTTAACGTTGTTAAGATACGGGGAGTTGTCCGTCTTATGCTTAAAACCAGACACTGGATAACTTAAGGCATGTTTCTATAATGGCTGTTTGTGGGTTGACCAAGGCTATGACGAGGGTTGATTTTCTACCATCTGGAAGATCAATAGTGATATTGTTCTTGACTCGCCACAGTTTTAAATAAAAATGGATTTTACAGAAAACAGTAGTGGGAGTATGGTAGAACTGGAAGTGATTCCAGAACCACAAACGATTACTGAAGATTTCACAGGAACCTAAAGATTCAATCTGGTTTGACATTCCATTGGCCACTCCACAGATATGATGGGTAACCTCAGGCACTCGAGAGGTACTTCGGTATGCTCAAGGACGGTGGCAGGGAGGTTCTTGTTTACCCAGACTTACCATTGCTGTTGTTCCAGACTGTGAGACCCGGCAGGAGGATGAGTATAGCGTCGTTCTAAACTAGCTTTAGAAGTGCACGTCTATATGATTCTGGCAGAGGGTTGTCGTAGTCAGTGGGAGCAGCGGAAGCATTGGTGGTCATCAGGCTTATGTCTATTTATAGACTAAAGCAGTTACAGCGGAGATAGATCATCTATTTCTGATGTGACAGTCATAGGTTTGACTTCATCAGAATAGGGGATGGATCTGTTAAGAAGGTAGTAGGGTGTGATGTCCTGGTATTTGGATGACATACACAGAGTAGGAAGTGATATTCCTATACTACGATCGGTTATACTTTGGTTGTCACACAGTGGTTTCTCCACACAGGACTTGGATATTATATCAGACATTCTGGTTACTAGATCTATGGTTTTAGATCTAGATTTGGGTGGTTTCCCAATCTAGGTACCTTGACAGCATTCTATGAGTATTTAGAATGTACAACTCCGGCACGGAAGTATACCTACAGGTGATGGAGTCACCCTCTCTAAAGGTGTCTTACAGACTAAAGAGGAGAGGGATGTTCATGATTGGCAGATCACTTGCTTAGGCAATTAAGTCAATCATGAGATGTCAAGTACCACTCCAGATGTTGTTCTTGCAGTAGATGCAATAAGTTGACATTGATCCAATCCTGGAGAAACAGTCGGAAGCAGTTTTAGAACATAAGTTGATGTTCTAGGGATATGATAACGACAGCCTCATTCGAGAGACAGTTATCATTCCAGGCTTCCAAGGTGACCTGGACGACAAGGAGGTTGTCAGAGTTATAGTTTTCCCTCTGACGAGGGGCAGTATTTTGGACAGATGGTCCAAGGCAATACTGAGG
Source organism: Agapanthus africanus (assembly GCA_030015575.1). Lineage (NCBI taxonomy): Eukaryota > Viridiplantae > Streptophyta > Magnoliopsida > Asparagales > Amaryllidaceae > Agapanthus > Agapanthus africanus. The sequence goes on along the minus strand of JASDDO010000012.1, from coordinate 456,446,864 downwards.
GAGGCATGGCGCAGGATACAGATTAAGTTCAGTTGATGATACAGTCTAAGAAGTCTGGATTTGGAGTTCATTTATGAACTAGGTCCCATCAGACATCCAGACGTTCCAAGACAGGTATTGCTCATTTCGGGAGATGGCTTTCTCCGCGAACTTGAGATATAGAGAGACATAGAAAGAAACTTCACTGCGGATCCACTCACTGAGGCTATTCCTCGAACGCAATAGTTTCGCAAACGGGTTTTGTGAGACTGACTAGTAGAGGAGTTGGGTGTTCGGTATCACACGGGCTGTGAGTACGCGACATCGCAATAATTAGCCTTGAGTGCAAGTGGGAGATTGTTGGAGATAGTGCCCTCAGAGTCAATTATTGGATCACAGGCACGTGATTGCAATGATTGAGGGAGGACCTATCCCGGTAGGACAGTCTTACTCGAGATGATAGTATGCTATCTGGTTTATCTTTATCATCGTGTACTGCTTTAGGTGACCTGACATGTCGCTATTACACGTTGATAGAGCCCCTAGGATTCTTGCTTGACTACCAGCAGTATGATGGCGATCATATACGTAGGAGCTGGTAGTCTATAAGTACATCCTTAAAAGGTCCCTGGTCGTAGGAGTTTCGAGACAGGGCATAGATACTCCATTAGTAGACTAGTGTATACAGTCGAGACCCCGACGAGGGGCGGTGGCCGGTCTCACAAGCCACTGGTGTCAGTTGGTTCACCTAAGATGTATACAGGTGCTCATTGGGTTATGAGTACACCAGACAGGACTCGCCGGGAACCTGCTAGTTGGTCTTATACCAGATGTCAGATAGCAGTTCCCTGGTGACATGTGTACAGGTTAGTTCATCGACCTGAGATCGTCATTTGTCTCGTGTGAGTTCCCACTGTGCTTTGATTACTACCCTACCACGGCTCAAAGGAGTCGTGCAAACAGGTTTTAGTTGGGTACAGTCCCGAGCCACATGGAGGCAGTGAGCGGATCTGCAGGGGTTCGTCTCTCCCGGTATTGGGGGTGAGGTAGCGCTGTGTCTAGGAGAGCCATTACACAAAGCCCTCGGCCGAGGCAGGAGATTTACTGGTAGGTATTCCAGTAGTATCTCAGGGTGTTCTGGGCTACACTCCGACACGACTTGTACCGCTTTTGGGGGTTTGACTTTTACCAATCCCCTAGGCCCACCATGCGATACTCATAGACGAACGGACCGGACTGTACGGATATTGTCACTGACAGGCTCAGTAGGGTGTCAGGATGAGTTCGCTCATCGACGTCCCTTTTGGTCAATAGCTGGTGGCCCGTCACGTATGGCTAATACCTCTGACGTGCTAGTGGTTAAATCCACAGCCATAGTATTGACGAGTCTTTAGAGTCCACCACACAGACAGTTACTCAAGTTTCGGGCGAAACGCTGTAGAGGCCGTATGGAGATATGGCAGGGTCCGATCAGATACGTGCGGTATTGCACGGATCAGGATCGGACAGTTTGTACTAGTGGCCGTATGGTTATATGGCAGGGTTCGATCAGATACGTGCGGTATTGCACGGATCAGGATCGAACGGATATTACTAGCCGGCTTTGGTTTAAGCCGGATCCTAGTATAGTACAGTGTAGATTTTGTCTCATTGCATTTGTATCCGGTCGGAATACAGATGCGGGTGTGTATGAACAGTATCGGGGTTTTCCTGTAATTTATTACGGGACCAGTTTTCTGGAGTTGCCAGTTTGCATTCTGTTCTGGCCGGTTTTCCTTTGTTCTTTCCCGGCCGGACTTTTCCGATGGAGGGGGTTATTTGCAAGTCTGCAAATAACATTTGTGGAGGGGGTATCTTGCATATTGGTGGCATCATGATAGTTTTTCATGATGAGATCCTTTTTCTTTCTTATCCTTTGCTTTTTGTTGATGAGAAAGGATTAAGATTGATTTGGAGTTGATGTGAGGCTTGCTTTTGATATGGTCACCATTCTCTTTCTCCTACACTCACCTCCCTTGTATAATTCCCTCCACCATTCTCACATGTATATGGCCGGCCACATTTTTGGATGAGGGGAGAAAAAAATGAGAGGGTTTCATTTTGATGAGGATAATTGGTTCATCTCATTTTTCTTGCTACACACATTCTAGCTCCACTTGAAAATTCCATTCCTTCATCAAGGCAACTACAAACCCCAAATGAGACTAGCATGATCTACACCACATTCTACTGCAAATCTTGGGCACGTCGACTTGCCAGCTTCGTGCCCGAGTTGCCTCGGTATTGAGGTGGGAGCCCGTAAAAGATGCAGGCGACGTGGTGCCCTTCCGGCGAGGAGGCGACGACATGGAGACAGGACTTTCCGCGGGAGATCGGGACGATGACGAGAAGACCGGAGGACTCGGATCACTTGGTATACTTCTCTTCCCATCTCTTGTTAGCTAGCATTAGGTTAATGGTTACGATCCGGGTTTTCATTGTCCGCGGTAGCGCCAGTTTCCAAGTAAGGAAAATTTTTGATTCCGCATTTTGGCCTCGGATAGACGGCCGGGGCGCTGCCGTGGCGCAACAGTTGGTGCGAGAGCTGTTTTACTGTTAGGTGGGTTGTGGTATCTAGTTACTTCTATTGTACACACTTTTATATTTAGTATTCTCCATCTACCTTTATATGTATTTGACTTAGAGACAGTATGAGGACGATGATGTATTGTATTTGTTTCTGGTGTCGAGCTCGTGGGAGCCGACCTTATATATGCAGTTTTATTATTCTGTGATGTTTTACTTATTGCTCATTTCTTCGCTACGGAGTTATATATTACTCTGGTGGTTATGGTTTCCGCCGTTGGGCGTGATTGCTCCCGTTTGAGATGCTGTACCATATTGTTATTATTTATTTCATTGTATATCATTTTTACTCATATCTTGTCTTGTACCCGATTTCGGGGTTAGATTTTACAAAGGAAATGTTGCCAAAATTTTAAGATAATAACTTAAACTTTAAAGATTGCTATTAAACTACTTGAGGTTTTCCAAATGTTTTAAACAAATATTTTCAACACTCGCTACTTTTAAAGGGTTTAGATTTCTGGGTTCGGCTTACTTATTCACGTTACGCCTGTTGACGTTGCGTGGTTAAGTGCCGGTCACGAGTCGAATTTCGTGTCGTGAAAAAGTTGGCATCAGAGCGTAGGTTTTACCTTTCAGAATGTAGGATGACCCTGGTATGATAGAGTAGGTAGCTGAAGCAGAGTGGCGTACCGTGCGTATGTTCCGCGGCATACTCACGACACGGTACTCCGCCTAAGCGACCTTAGGACTTATTGATTTAAACTTCCTTCTTGAATATATACATTTTTGCGATTCGATTTCCGTACCCTTATCGAATCCTATTTTTCCTTTCAGCCATTATGCCGCCAAAGACTATGAGGGCGCAGAGAGCGGCCGCGAGGGCCGAGATTCGAGTTGACTCGTCCGAGATAAGGACTGATCCGGGCAGTACACCGGTTGTGCCCGAGCAGGCTGTTCCTTCCGTGACAGATCAGATCGCCATGTTAGGGGCTGGTATGTAGGAGATGCGCCAGACGGTGAGGTCTAGTATGCAGGAGATGCGCCAGATGATGGTTTCTCTAGTTGAGACACTTCGAGCGCAGCGACCAGAGGTAGTTCCACCTGTTGCAAAGACCGCGGTGATACCCACAGTGTGGCAGTTGCCCCAGCAGCTACAGAGGTCATCTCAGTATCGCTATCAGAGTTTATGAGGCTGAAGCCTCCGGTCTTCACAGGCACCGACTCAGCCGAGGACCCACAGTCTTTCATTGATAGGATGGCTCGGATATGTCGTTCACTCAGATGCGCAGATGCGAGATGGGTTGAGTTCGCGAGCTTTCGCCTGGAAGTTCTTGCGCAGAAATGGTGCGAATCAGTCGAGAAGGGTAGAGCAGCAGGTCTTCCTCCTATGAACTGGACAGAGTTCGTGACGATATTCCTTGCCCGCTTCCTTCCACTGAGTGTCAGAGATGCTAGAGCACGCAGGTTCGAGTCCTTACGTCAGACTCCAGAGATGAAAGTGGCAGAGTACGATGTGCTGTTTACAGAGCTATCTATCTATGCCCCGTATTTAGTGGCCACTAAGGAGATGCGAGTCAAGAGGTTTGTTCGAAGCTTGCTTACCCTATTAGTTATTGCGATCAGCGTACAACATTACGAGACCTATGCAGCAGCTGTAGATGCAGCCTTATTGGTTGAGGAGCGCCTTGCTGAGACTTCGGCGATTCCAGAGCCGAAGAGAGTTCGTGCGGATATATCAGCACATAGACAACCTTTTCGGCACCGTGATAGACGTCTTGCAGGAGGAAGAGATTTAGGGCGAGGCCGGTTGTTCAGTTCCTATCCCCAGGAGGGTCAGCGGTCATCGTCGGGATGTTTTCGCTGTGGGAGTTCTTATCATCGTGTACGAGATTGTCCAGAGATACCCCAGAGGGAGGCGGCAGCACCGCATGTCACATTACCACCTTCACCACCCCAGAAGGCGTTGCCTATAGTACCTACTGTTACCCCGCGTCAGACTCATGCACAGAGAGGTCGTGGTCGCGGAGGGTTTGTTCATATAGGACGAGGTGACCGAGGCATAGGACAGCCATCTGCCGGCAGGGGACAGTTAGTCACAGGTGGAGGACAGGCGCGAGTTTTTTCCTTGATGCATCAGGACACGCAGGCGTCCAATGCGGTGGTCTCAGGTATCCTTCCAGTATGTTCTGTTGATGCACACGTGTCGTTCGATCTCGGATCCACGCACTCGTATGTATCCACACACTTTGTGCTGAGTTTGGGTAGAGAGTCCGGTTTGCTTGATCAGCCGCTTGTTGTGAGCATTCCTATGGGAGAGTCGTTTATTGCTAGGCACGTGTTCCGATCCTGTATCGTCCGTATTGGCGAGAGAAAGTTGCCTGTCGACTTGATCCTTCTTGAGATGTTGGACTTCGACGTTCTTTTAGGCATGGATTAGTTAGCCATGTGCTATGCATCTGTGGACTGCCGTGAGAAGACAGTTAGATTTTGTTTTCCTGGCGAGTCGGTTTTTGTTGTGTTGGGGGACCGTGGTGCCGCCTTTCACAGTGTGATTTCTTCTTTTCGCACTGGACAGCTTTTGAGGAAGGGATGTCAGGGATTTCTCGCATATGTTTGTGATACTAGAGCTACAGAGGTTCCGTTTGATCAGGTTTCGGTTGTTAGCGAGTTCCCTAATGTGTTCCCTGATGAGCTTCCTGGGCTACCGCCTGAGCGTGATATTTCTTTCTGTATTGATTTGGTTCCTGGCACGGGGCCTGTTTCTATACCGCCTTATCAGATGACCCCGGCGGAACTTCGAGAATTGAAGGGTCAGTTGCAAGATTTGCTGGATAAGGGACTTATTCGACCCAGTGTTTCTCCTTGGGGTGCTCCAGTCCTGTTCGTCAAGAAGAAGGACGGCAGTTTGCGTCTGTGTATCGACTACCGCCAGCTGAACAGGGTTACAGTGCGGAACAGGTATCCTTTGCCACGCATCGACGACTTGTTCGACCAGCTTCAGGGGCAGGGTAATTTTCGAGGATCGATTTATGATCAGGCTACCATCAGCTGCGTGTTCGACAGGAGGATGTACCGAGGACAGCTTTCCGCACGCGCTACGGCCATTATGAGTTTTTGGTGATGTCGTTCGGACTCACCAATGCGCCGGCAGCATTCATGGACTTGATGAACCGTATTTTCCGGCCGTATCTTGATCTGTTCATCATCGTATTCATTGACGATATTCTGGTATATTCCCGGAGTAGATTAGAGCACGAGCAACACCTGCGGATTACACTGCAGACTTTGAGGGAGCACCAGCTTTTCGCAAAATTCTCCAAGTGCGCATTCTGGCTGGACAACGTAGACTTCTCGGGCCATATGATTACACGAGATGGTATATGTGTGGACCCGAGGAAGATCGAGGTCGTTCAGCGTTGGCCCAGACCCACATCAGTTACGGAGATTCGCAGCTTCTTAGGGTTGGCCGGCTACTACAGGTGATTTGTGTAGGACTTCTCTCGTATTGCTATACCTTTGACCGGGTTGACCCGGAAGGAAGTTCCTTTCGAGTGGACGGAGGAGTGTGATCACAGTTTTCAGTAGCTACGGACTCTACTAACTACGGTGCCAGTGTTATCATTGCCTTCAGGATCAGGCGGATTTGTGTTCTATTGTGATGCTTCTCGAGTGGGGCTAGGGTGCGTATTGATGCAGCATGACAGGGTGATCGCATATGCTTCACGACAATTGAAGAAACATGAAAAGAACTACCCCACTCACGATTAGGAGATGGCTGCAGTGGTCTTTGAACTTAAGATCTGGCGACATTACCTATATGGCGAGTCGTGCCAGATATTCACTGATCACAAGAGCTTAAAATATATATTTCAGCAGCGAGACCTGAACCTTAGACAGCGCCGATGGATGGAGCCAGTGAAGGACTGCGATTGCGAGATCTTGTACAACCCGGGCTGGGCTAATGTAGTGGCGGATGCTTTGAGAAGGAGGCCCGGGGTAGTCTATCTTGTTTGAGCGCCGTATAGAGGCAGTCATCGGCAGATTGGCAGATTTTATGCGACAGTCGGTTACAGTTTGAGTTTACGCCGATCGGAGGACAGATTGCGCATGTTCATGCACACCCACATTTGCTTGACTGTATACATGAGGCACAACACAATGATGACCGATGTTCAGAGATCATAACACAGATTGGACAGGGCAGATTTTCCGAGTTCGCGATCGATGATCAGGGGATACTATGATTTGGGACTAGACTGTGCGTACCCGATGATGAGGGACTGCGGCGTAAGATTCTTGAGGAGGCACATCGATCGATATAGAGTGTTCATCCAGGTTCCACCAAGATGTACCATGACATAAGAGATGTTTACTGGTGGGACGAAATGAAGAGGGACATCACAGATTTTGTGTCGAGATGTCTGACTTGTCAGCAAGTCAAGGCCGAGCACCAGAGGCCCGCGGGAGAGCTACAGCCGTTACCCATTCCGGAGTGAAAATGGGAACAGATTTCTATGGACTTCATTGTGGGTCTACCCAGGACTAGTCGAGGGTATGACTCCATCTGGGTGATCGTGGATCGTTTGACGAAAGCGGCTCACTTCCTACCGGTGAAGACGACTTTCGGTTTTGCTCAGTATGCCCAGATATACATCGACGAGATTGTACGACTGCATGGAGTCCCGACGTGTATCGTGTCCGACAAAGGCACCCAGTTTACCAGCCGACTATGGCAGAGGCTTCAGGAGGCTTTGGGCACCCGCTTGAGTTTCATACAGCATTTCATCCGCAGACCGACGGACAGTCAGAGCGGATTATTCAGACTCTCGAGGACATGCTCCGAGCGTGTGTATTAGACTTCGGAGGTAGCTGGGATCATCATTTACCGTTAGTAGAGTTCTCCTACAACAACAGCTACCAGGAGACCATTCAGATGGCACCATTTGAGGCTTTTTATGGGAGGAGATGCAGATCGCCCACCTGTTGGACAGAGCTCAGTAAGAGCAGTATCTTAGGGCCGCAGATTGTTGAGGAGACGACCGCAAAGATCCAGTTGATTCGTGATAGGATGAGAGCAGCCCAGAGTAGGCAGAGATCTTATGCGGACCGTCGTCGGCGCAGACTTGAGTTTTCTGTTGGTGATCATGTTTTCTTGAGGGTCTCCCCAATGAAAGGTGTGATGAGATTTGGGAAGAAGGGGAAGCTTAGTCCCAGATATGTGGGCCCCTTCGAGATCCTCGCGCGGGTTGGTGCAGTTGCGTATCGGTTGGCCCTTCCGCCCAGTTTTCCAGATGTGCACCCCGTTTTCCACGTTTCGATACTCTGCAAGTATCTTCATGATCCTTCGCATGCGATTCAGCACCTGACGATCCAGCTTGAGCGCGACCTTTCCTATGCAGAGCAGCCGGTGATCATCTTAGATCAACAAGTGAAGAAATTGAGATCGAAAGAGATACTGTCAGTCAAGGTACTTTGGCGTGGCCCGGGTAGCGAGGAGGTCACTTGGGAGACCGAGAGCGAGATGAGGAAGAGATATCCCTATCTTTTTGAAGGTACGTATAGTTAGATTTTTAAATCCGGGGACCGAATTTCTTTAAGGGGGGTAGATTGTAACGCCTTAAAATTCGTTTAGATATTTTCACGTTATTTAGTGATTATGCGTGTTTTTCATAAAAACCCGAAAATCTTATTTTCCTTTTTAATTAGTGATAATTGTGTTATGAAGTGTTTATATATATAGGGTCATTAATTATAATTTAGTTGTGTTTACCCTAATTGGGAATTTTTGTGTTAAGTGCACACATGCACACTTAGCATTTTATGACTTAGGTTTTAAGTGGTAACATGTTAACCATTTCTTTTCTTGCATGGTTGTTAATTATCCCCACCATTTTTTAATCAAGTAAAACCCCTTTTTATAATTCAAAAGTTAAATGGAAAATGAGAGCATGGTGTTAGGTAAGAAATTCGACTTTTTGACTCTTTTTCCTTCTCTCTTCTCTCTCTTTTCTCAAATTCTGGAATTTCCTGCAGAAAATAGAGAGCTTCAGCAGTAACAACACCATAATTGCACCATCTTTTCATTTCTCTTTGAAGCCAAACAAAACCCTACACAAAACAACCCTTTTTCTTCATTAAACCTTGGGAAAAATGATCTTTTGGGGGAGTTTGATGGCAAATCTATACACTTGAGGCTAGAGCTGGAGATTTTGGATTTTCTAAGGTCTTTTGAAGGTATATAACTCACACTTAACACCCTTTTCCATAACTTGTAGTATTTTTAGCAAAATATCACATTTTTATGCATTTTTAGTGCTAATGAAGGGATTTAGTGAAGTTTATGTTAAAATAACATTTTTATGGCTTGCTTAGCTTGGTAATGTGTTATTAGTGTGGTTTTAAACATGGGTTTGCTTCAGATTTCACAAATATACCCTAATGTATCATTTTTTACATTTTAACTAGAAATTGGGCTTTGTTGAATCTGCTGCTAGCCGTGTTGTTTCAGAACAATTTTGTAATTACTGTAGCATGTACATATGGTATAGAGTGTACACACCAAACCCGGGAGCTCAGCTCCCTACCCAGGCCGCCGAAAAATGCGTTCTGGCTGCAAATTGTGGCCAGATGGGTGAATTGTGGGTTGGGGTTTCTATAGTAGGAGTCTGCTGCTATGTGGAGTCTTATGATATATATAGTTTTGTAAAAATCTTACTGTATCAAAATCTGGGGTTAAATACCCTATTTCTCGTATTTTAAACCTTCGCGACACGCGTGATACGTGTGTGGGTTTGGGATTTCTGTGTATCACGACGCATCGGGATAGCTTCATGTGCGTAATCACACGTTTTAAGCGTATCGCGCACACGTGCGCTTGGTTCGCGATGCAGGTTTCTAGTTTGACTTTAATGTCGTGTTTGTATGACTTTGAGCTTATATGGGATATATTGTGAAATTCTAGGTTCGCAGGCGAGTACGACTGACGCCGCGAAGAAGGGAAAGCAAGTCATCGGCTACACTTAGCGCAAAACTACGGTGAGTAGATTTAACATCTACGAGGAAATCGCCCGTATGGCGTTATGCATCAGGGCTGATAGGACCTTATAGCAGCATATTGCATTTACATACATTGACTGTTCATGGAGGCTATTTGTTGCATACTGCATTCCCTGCTATATGTATAAGAACTTAGAATTGATAGAACACCGCACTGTTACTAACGGTTCATGTTGCTCGAGCACTAATTGCATGTTACACACACACCGTTAGTAACTACCATGACACTCATGCTGTAGAATTGCCATCATCATTATACTGTAGTTCATCTCACATATGATTCGATATGCTATTCATACTTTTGCACTTACTCATTTACATACTTGTGCATACTTAAACTGTACCTACCTGGGTATGCTGATTTGGTAGTAACTGGGAGCCGCATGATGCCTTTTGAAAAACTGAAACTATTTTAAAGAGCGGTTTCTCCCTTTTGCTCATAGTATGACTTGATGCATATATCATATCTTATTGACTTGCATATTGGTTTTGGATTACATGTGATTTCTGGTTTTTGAGGACCGTGGGGTTATTTTAGAAAAGATGCACTGTTTTTGAAAAACCCGGTCTCTCTTGTTGTGATATTTCAGTGCGTCCACCATGTGTTTTCTCGGTGCTAGAGTGACCTATGAAACCCGATTCGATGAGTGGACGAGGCCGATTGCGGGTACATGGTGGACCCGGTATGGTACCCCGGGACGAGAACGGATCTGTCGTGCAGCAGGCGATAAGCCCGGCAGTGGGACCACTACCTACCGGTGATTGGTTGGACCTGACGGTTATCCGGAGGATACTGACCAGAGTCGATAGATGGATACGGGACGACTCGTACTGCCGGGGCCGAGGGCCAATACCGCAGACGGAGCGCGTGGGCTGATCCGGACTGACGGAGCCCGATATATGAGGATTTGCGTGTCGATGCTGGAAACGAGTATTCATGATATTTTGAGTGTCGATGTTGGGCACTCGTGATTCTCTGAGATTTACAGGATTTGAAGGCCGATGAGAGTGCCGGCGCCTGAGTTATTGGGATCTAGGTGTATTGATGGGCACCGATTATATTTTCCACGTTGATATTCCGTGTAGATGTTATATTTCCCATGCTTAGCATTCATTATTTTGCATCTCATCCTGTAGTTATATGACCTGATGGAGCACTTGCATGATTATTGCACATACTGCTTATTGCATATTGATACCATCTGCTGGTATATGATAGAGTAGCGCAGTACGTGCATGCTCGCGATTACCTTTATATGTTATCTCTATTCACGAGTTGGCAACTCACCCCCGTTGTGCCATAGTATTTGCAGGTTGCCCCTCGGAGTAGTCGCGGCAGGCTGTCTTCTTACATCTTTTGGCTACAGATACCACTACAGTTGGTGCGAGAGCTGTTTTGCTGTTAGGTGGGTTGTGGTATCTGGTTACTTCTATTGTACACACTTTTGTATGTAGTATTCTCCATCTACCTTTATGTGTATTTGACTTAGAGATAGTGTGAGAACGATGATGTATTGTATTTGTTTCTGGTGTCGATCTCGTGGGAGCCGACCTTATATATGCAGTTTTATTATTCTGTGATGTTTTACTTATTGCTCATTTCTTCGCTACGGAGTTATATATTAATCTGGTGGTGATGGTTTCCGCCGTTGGGCGTGATTGCTCCCGTTTGGGATGTTGTACCATATTGTTATTATTTATTTCATTGTATATCATTTTTACTCATATCTTGTCTTGTACCCGATTTCGGGGTTAGATTTTACAAAGGAAATGCTGCCAAAGTTTTAAGATAATAACTTAAACTTTAAAGATTGCTATTAAACTACTTGAGGTTTTCCAAATGTTTTAAACAAATGTTTTCAACACTCGCTACTTTTAAAGGGTTTTGATTTCTAGGTTCAACTTACTTATTCACGTTACGCCTGTTGACGTTGCGTGGTTAAGTGCCGGTCACGAGTCGAATTTCGGGTCGTGACAGCTTATGATTTGTTGACTATGTTAAGGTCATAAGTTGTTAGGAGCAAAATATTATCGGGAATTTCAAGTGTTGAAATTTGCAATGAGATTGCATTACTTCTATGAGATAGTTGGATCCTGATACACACTGCGAGTAAGTGTTACTCCTGGGAGAGTTTTACACATCACAATTAGCCGATCAAGTAGGTGTCTAGAAAGGTGTTAACGGGGTTACGCCCCTGGGAAAATGAGGTTTATTTTAATTAGGTCCGTGTGAAAGCACGGGGAAGCTCTCTCAAAGTACCGACACTGGCCTGGATGAATGATTTGCGAACTTATAGGGTGTAATTAATCCCGGCTAGTCTTACTTTTTAGGATTTGAAGAAAAAATTGATAAAAACAGTGGGAGCCATTCTAATTAGATAAGATAATAACCAATCTAATCTTGCAAGAGCATACGCTAAGTGTTTTCTTCTCTTTCTCTCTCTCTCCAGGTAGCGACCATGTCAGGCCTTAATCAAGATAATAATATGGATGTATTGACCGAACCCGCTTGTTATACTGAGCAGGGGAACGTTGATTCCACTCTATCTTATAATTGTTATAAGTCCGAGCAGGAAATAGGAGAATATCCGGATTCCCACGCCGCCCAAACAAAGAATAAGCATGTTGATGCATCTTCTTCAGGTGTGTTAGTTACCAAGAACTGTTTCTCAGTACACTCTACGTCCTGGGTATTAGATACCGGATCGGGATCCTATATATGTAATATGTTGCATAGGCCAAGGAAAGGTAGAGAACTAGAAAAAGGTGATCATTCTCTAAAAGTAGGGAATGGTGCAAGTGTTGCAGCCAAACCAGTTGGTGAATATTATCTTGTATTACCAAATGGATATACATTGATCTTTAACGACTGTTATTATGCACCCTCTATGATATGCAATTTAATATCAATTTCTTTATTAGATAAAGAAGGATATAACTTTGTAGTAGAGAATAATGTTATGAACATTTACATAAATTAAGTGTTGATTAGGTTTGGTGCGTTATGTAACGGTTTATATGGTCTGAATCAAAACATAGTTCTTAACGTACAGAACCCACACAAGAGGAAGAGTTCATAAATGAACCAATCCTTCTTGTGGCATTGTAGACTGGGTCATATCAACGTGACACGACTAGCTAAGTTACATAAGGATGGATATTTGAATCCGTTCGAATTTTCATCTTATGAAACTTGCCAATCATGTCTCAAAGGCAAGATGACCAAAACTCCGTTTACTGGACACGGAGAGAGAGTTACGGAACTCTTGGGACTGATACATAGTGATGTATGCGGTCCCATGTCTATACATGCCAGGAATTGTTCCTCGTACTTCATTATATTCACTGACGATCTCTCAAGATTCGGTCATGTGTTCCTGTTGAAACACAAGTCTGAAGCTTTTGAGAAATTCAAAGAATATAAGCATGAAGTTGAGAACCAGACGGGTAAAAGTATTAAAATCCTTTGATCTGATAGGGTAGGAGAATACTTGAGCACGGAATTCCGTGACTATCTAAAAGAGAATGGGATTCTCTCTCATCTTACTCCTCCGTATACACCATAGTACAACGGTGTATCGGAGCGGAGGAATCACACCCTATTAGATATGGTGCGCTCTATGATGAGCACTGCTGAGTTACCTATTTTCTTTTGGGGTTATGCGCTTGAGACAGCAGCATACCTATTGAATCAAGTTCCATCTAAATCTGTACCTACCGCACCATATGAGATATGGAGTGGAAAGAGACCATATCTTAAACGAGTTAAGATATGGGGTTGTCCGGCCTATGTCAAAAGGCAAAATCCGGACAAACTCGAGACACAATCAGTTCTTTGCAAGTTTGTGGGATATCCAAAGAATTCACAAGGATATATCTTCTACCACGCTGAGGAACAAAAGGTGTTTATTTCTCAATACGCCACCTTTTTAGAAAAGGAATTTCTTGTAAAAGAAATTAGTGGCAAAGAGGTAGAGCTGGAAGAAGTTTCAGCGGCACAAACTATAACTAATGATTTATTGGAACCACAGGATTCAGTAGTCTCCAATGAACCCAGCCTCTCCGCCGATCTAGTAGGGTTCCTCATCCACCTGAGAATACTACTGTTTTCTCATTGATGGTGGAGGTGAGGATTGCATCATGGACGATGATGACCCAACTTGCTTCGAGCATGCCATCATGAGTGGGGACTCAGTGAAATGGCTGGATGCAATGCGATCTGAGATGGAATCCATGTACACCAACAAAGTATGGACTTTGGAAGTTGCTCCCGAAGGGGTAAAACCCATCGGGAGAAAATGGATCTTTAAGAAGAAACTTAGTGTAGATGGAAAAGTTGAGACTTTCAAAGCTAGACTTGTTGCAAAAGGTTTTCGTCAACGACTAGATATGGATTATGATGAAACCTTTTCTCTAGTGGTTATGCTTAAGTCCACCAGGATCCTACTTGCCATCGCTGCATACCATGACTACGAAATCTGGCAAATGGATGTTAAGACCGCTTTTCTAAATGGTGATTTAGGAGAGAGCATGTACATGACTCATCCAGAGGGCTTCGTGGACAATGGGAGCAGCGGAAAGGAGTGCAAGCTGCTTAAATCCATTTACGGGTTGAAGCAGGCATCGTGGAGTTGAAACATCTGTTTGATGTGGTAGTCAAAGAGTTTGACTTAATCCAAAACGTAAATGAACCTTGTATATACAAGAAGGTGGCAGAGAGTAAGGTCGTATTCCTCATATTGTACGTGGATGACATGCTCTTGATAGGAAATGATGTTCTTATGTTGCAATCGGTCAAGCTCTTCTTATCACAAAGATTCTCAATGAAAGATCTAGGTGATGCCACCTACATCTTGGGGATTAAGATCTATAGAGATAGATCTAAACGGATACTGGGATTGTACCAATCCAGGTACATTGACACCATACTAAAGAGGTTTAGTATGGAAGATTTCAAGCGTGGGAATATACCCACGATCTCAGGACTCACTCTCTCCAAAGAGATGTCTCCCAAGACTGATTTGGAGAGAGCTCGCATGCAAGCGATACCCTATGCTTCGGCAGTAGGCTCTATCATGTACGCGATGTTATATACCAGACCCGGTGTAGCATACCCACTAAGTGTAGTGAGCAGGTATCAAGCAGATCCAGGAGAGAATCACTGGACAGCTGTTGAACATTCTCAAGTACTTGAGAAGGACTAAAGAGATGTTCTTAGTGTATGGTAACAGTGAACTCCAAGTGGTGTCCTTTACCGATTCGAGCTTCCAGAGTGATAAGGACGACAGTAAGTCGGTCTCGGCTTTTGTCTTTACCCTTAACGGAGGGGCGGTGTGTTGGAAGAGTTCCAAGTAAGACACCGTAGCAGACTCGACGATGGAGTCTGAATACATCGCTGCCAACGATGCTGCCAAAGAAGCTGTCTGGATGAAGAAGTTCATAACTGAACTTGGAGTGGTTCCATCCATCGAACATCCAATACCTTTGTATTGTGATAACAATGGAGCAGTGGCTTTGGCCAAGGAACCCAGGTCCCATCATCGATCCAGGCATATTCTGAGGCGGTATCACCTGATCCGGAAGATAGTTGATCGCCGGGAGATCAAGGTCAGGAGAGTTGACACGAAGAATAACACGGCGGATCCACTCACAATAGCCATACCCGTAATACAATTTGAGAGACTCTTCGGGATGTTGGGTATGAGATACTACAACAACTGGCCTTAGTGCAAGTGGGAGATTGTTAGTTATATGTATGCCCTAAAGGCCATTATTGTACATGATGTATATTATAGTGGATGCTTGGACATATATAGAGAGGACTTTCTTGCTCGACATGATAGTATGCTATTTGGTTGCTCTTTGTCTTAACATGTAGACTTGTATTGTGATACTGTCTTGCTCTCACATGTTGATAAATCCCTTAGCATGTGTACTTGACTACCAGGACTATGATGGAGATCATATTAGTGGGCCCAGGGTATTTCATCCTTTAATTATTCCTAGCCGTGGGTGTATCGAGACAGGGCATCGATATTCCAGAGTAGACTAGCGTATACGCTTCTTGACCCATATAATAGGTGATGGATGATCCCACATCCATTGGTGTTTGACTTCAAAGATGGTATACGGGAGCTCAGTGGAGACTGGGTATACTGAACAGGACTCGCCGAGGACTCCTATGTGGTAGTATACCTATCGTCAGATAGTAGTCCTCTGGTAACACTGGTGCAGGTTAGTCTGTCATAGAGTCTTGTGCGGCTCCTACTGTGCTTTGATTTCCTCCCTACCACGCTCAAAGGAGACGGGAAAACAGGTGGATTTTGGGTACAGTCCCGAGTCGCATGGAGGCAATGAGCGATAGGAGGGGTTTCGTCTCTCCCGGTATTAGGGGTTGATGTTGCGCTATACTCGATTGGCTATAACTGAAAGACCCTGGCCAGGGCTGCTGCTGAGATTTACTGATAAGTGTTATCATTAGTTTCTTGAACCGTTATAGGCCAGACATTGGCATGACTTATCACGTTACTGGGGTCTGACGACTTCCACCATTAGATTTGATATGCGACATATCAGACGAAGAGACCGGACTGTACGGTAGTGTTACTGATAGGATTCATGGAGACTGTAGGCAGGCTTGCTTGTTGATCTTCATATCGCTCAATACCCGGGTAGCCGTTACGTCCAGCTAATACCGCTGACGGCTTGTAGGTGACTGATGTGATCATCACCTACTGCTGACGTATTGACGAGTCTTTAGAGCCCCACACAGAAGTACCTTGGTTCAAGCGAAACGAAGTAGGACACATATGTGATATGTGTGTGGGCCTGATTAAATACGTGTATGTGATACCGTATTGTAATCGGGCAGTTATCTGTTATCGGTTCGGTTATATGTGATATAACCAGATTGTCGAATCGAGTGTTGATTTGATAATGTGATATACAGATAAATGATATGTGTTTGTCATATATGATATAACCGGGTTATTAAATCAAGTGTTGATTTAATAATATGATATATATTATATGTGATATAATTATATCTTAACTAATATCATTAGCTCACTAATTATTCTTCATTATAAATATGTTAATATATATGATATATAAATATATATAATAATGAAGCATGGAATATGAATTTCTATTTTGTGAAAATAGAAATGAGGTGGAAAATGAGAGCATGGTTGCAAGCATGGGATTTATACTTGTTTATTCATCTTGACTCACTATTCAAGCATGATTGTAATGTCATATTGTAAAATTCCATGCTTGAATGAGTGAGAGGTCAAGAGTTGCCATTCATTCTTGAGTTCATTCTCAACACTTAGCCTTTTTCTTGAGTTGCTCCCATGGTTTCTCTTTAGCTTCTTCTTCCTCCTCATGTCATGGTTCAAACTTCAACCCTCACATGTGATGTGAACCATGAAGCTTGAACACAAACTTGTGAGCTTTTAACATCCCCGACTTCACCATCCTATACTTGACTAGCTATCGAGTGTAGCGTATTTTCTATGCTAAAGAGTTTAGTGTAGAGGAAGCTTTAGTTGGAAGGACTTCACGTGGATCATCTTCGGCACGAAGGTCATTGGAGGAAGCTCATCTAAAGCCTCAAATGGAGCCTAGTGGAGTCGCGGGACTACTACACGGAGCATGTGAAGTGAAGGACCGGTCTACAATGGTTGTATTCCTTCTTCACTTGATGTAAAGTTTTTTACAATCATGTATCGTCTAATTCTCTAGTTAAGATTCTAAGGTTTGGGTTATTTAGCATGACATATTTTTTTAAAAATGGCATGGATAATGCCTCCCGAAACCTTGCTGTCGTGCTAGGAAACCCAACATTAGGCTCAGTAGGGTAAGGACGCACATGATTGTCGACCCCATTTCAACAAGTACCTGGATAGCCGTTACGTACAGCTAGTGCCGTTGACGTGCTTGTGGTTAAACCCACTGCCAGCGTATTGTCAAGTCTTTAGAGTCCCACATAGAAGGTTTTCCCGGTTCAGGCGACAGATGTAGGAACCATACGTTGGTGCGTGTAGGGGTCCTATTAAATACGTGTATGAGATACACGGACTTTAATCATGCGGTTGATAATACTAGCCAGTTTAGGATTAAGCCGGATTATTATATCAGGTTTTGATTTAATAATTTATGTATGTATTTTGATACATATATTTTAGTATTATTGTTCACTATTCATTTTCTCTCTTTGGTGCTATCCGTATTTTTATATGGATATGCGTATATATAGCGATACATATATCGGGTGAAGTATTCCGTATTTATACAGGAATGCTTCTAGAAGAAGGACACCTCATATTCAATTATCTTTTTATAAAATTAAATAGAAATTAGGTGGAAAGTGAGGAGTTATGAAGCATAGTTCTTAGCATGTAAACAAGTATGCCTTGGAGATTTTATATTGGAAAATTCATTTGGGTGCATTATTGATACAAGGTTGTAAAAGAGCAAGCAATCCTCATTTTCTAGACTTGATGTTTTTTCTTGATTTCACTTGAGCATGCTTCATGGTTGCTTCCTCACTTCCTTTTCCTTCTTGTTCTTGCTCTCATTTTGAGCATAGATTCTATAGAGAAATTTTAGTGAAGTATTCATACATCACTAATCATCCTCACCTAGCAAGTTTAGATCATCAATTAGAGCCTCCTCAGGTTTCCCTCGGGTGGATCGTCTTCGGAAACGGTGGTCGATCTTCAAGCGCGATCCCGGCGGCTATGAGCTTGGAGGGGTCTTCCATAATTGGGAGGACACGTAACAAATGGTGTAGTTCTTCAACCCTTGCACTTTTAGCTAGCTAGTTTAGGTCTATGGACCGTATCTTGGGTTTTACTGGTGTTCGGTGTTCGCTAAAAAAAAATTTTCGCTTCCTCCTCGGCCGCGATTTCCGCGGCGCGGGCACCGAAACCCAACATGGTATCATAGCCACTCCATAAAGCTTAACTAGTTAGTTTGCATAAGTTTAAAGTCTCGATTGACAAAATTTTTCGAATCGCATTTCCGATTACATGCTTGCTGTTCGAATTTTAAAGTTGTTCAAAAAATTGTTCTGGTTGCCTTAAAATTATGTGCAAGCAATTGTAGAGGCCAAGAAGAAATTGGAGCATAAGCACCCCATTTTTGGCTGCGGAACCGCCGCCTATCATGGCATTTGGCCGCGGTTCCGCGGTCATCTTGGGGCCGTTGTGCCCCAATTTTCTTCAAGTTCTATATTATATGGAAATATGAGTTTTGTGATGTTTGGTTTTAGCCCAGATTTGTTTGAGTACTGGTTTGTACTTGTGGCCAATACGGAAATTTTTAATCGATCAAAATTTTGAATTTGTGTTTTTTAGTGCATATGTTAGTTTCTGCGACCGTGAATATCAATACGCGGTACAATCAAACTGGTTGCTATATGCACAATCAGACGAGTTTACGAACATGATATTCATGTTGATGTTCTGTGTTGCACTGATGTTATGGATGGATTGTCGTGATGGATAGCCTTGTGTGCAATGTTAGATGTACAGTTCAGATTCATTTGTATATTCATTATTGCAAGGCGAGCGTCCGACATGTTGACTGTCGTTTCTGCCAGTCTGTATATTCTTTTATTGGGGCATGACCGGGTTGAGGTCAATGTCACCATTGTATATATTTTCCTTTTCTGTACTAGGATTACCCCGTGGAGGAGTGCTCGAATAGCCGGGTTCTAGAGGGAAACGAGCCCGCATCTCATGGAGTTGAGACCGGGGGGCCTTACTCTAGAATTGGCGGGCTATTCGCCGCACCCATAGGGGGTATAGGTTGACCCACGGAGGGGTGCTCAAGTTACCGGATTCAGTGAAGTGCTGGGTGGCCAATTCACTTTGTTGATTGGGGTTTCCATACTTCAGGGATTGGCGGGTAACTTGCCACACTCCTAGGGGTCTAAGATCTTCATTGCACTGGCTATCCATACGATCGGGGAACGTCGCGTCTCATTTATGGCTCAAATGAAACACGGGGCTCCTAAATTATCCACTATTCCATATTGTTGTTCACATGCTTGTAATGATTTTTATCTGCCTGTGATGACTATTATCTGCCTGCGATGTTGATATATATATTATAAATATTTAGTAGATGCTTCTTTATGTTTTGCATCCGCGCTAGTCCTGCCCCCGCTATGTCATTAGTTAAGAAACCTAACGGTATATGACGAGGCCCCGTGGCGAATGCGGATGGAATATAAAAAGCATGTTATTTTGGTTGTTTCTTTTGTGGTTTGGAAACTTAAAATGATGGGAACGCATTATCGATATAATGCAAGGAAAAATAAACCTAAATGATGTTGTCAAAACCAATTTTAAAACTACTCGGTTTTCTTCAAAACTCATGGTCGTATTCTTTTGCTTTGTATAAAGGTATTCGGTTAGGAATATCCCGCACCTCATTCTATGAGAGAAGAGGCTTGATCTCTTCATTGGGAGTTCGCTCTTAAGCAAAGTTTTATGTTACTAGTTTTAAAATGCGGAACTTAAACCACTCAATTTCAAAGACACTTGAGTTTCTTCAACGATATCAAGTTCATTACGTTAAAAGTTTTTGCCAAAAACCAGCCGTAGGCCTCCATCATTTCAGATTAGTATCGCTTAATATTCGTGCTATGTATTTGATCTTTAGTTGAGGCATAGTGTTCGGTAGCTATGTAATACTTTTTAATTGCATGGTAATGTGATTGGTTAGGACAGTTGTGCGATAGTTTTGATCTTTAGTCGGGTATCATGCGGGTGGGTCTAATGGAATCAAGATAATGACGGGTAGAACTTGACTAGGACCCTTTGGCATTTTGATCTTTAGTCATGGTCACTTGGGTCCTAGAGGAAAAAATCATATCGGGAGTTTCAAACATACGGAAAATTTTCCAGGCATGCGCATGCCTTCTGGAGTGTGGTGACTTGAGTGGATTCCGCCAGGTTGTCACATGATGATAATTGGGCCCCGATTCCCACTGATGAGTATGTATTACTCCTCGGAAGATTTTTCACTTCACAATTAGCTAACCTATTAGGTATCTAGAAAGTGTTAACGAGGTTACGCCTCTGCGAAAACGGAGTTATTAATTGGGTCCGTGCGAAAGCACAGGGGACTACCCTCGGAGTAACAACACTGGCCTAGATGAACGGTTAGCAAACTTGTAAAGTATAAATGATCCCGACTAGTTCTCCTTTTAGGGTTTGAAGGAGAATTTGAGGAAACGGTGAGAGCCATCCTTATTAGATAAAGTGAAAACCAATCTGATCTTGATAGAGTGCATGCTGAGTGTTTCTTTCCTCTCTCTCTGGTATAGCGACCCATGACTTACCTTAAAAACATATGAACCAATTGAACCGAACTTTTTTACACCCTTTGGCTTTGTCTTGTCTTGATTCGCGACAAAATCGCATATTTCCCTGCCACTCCTACTTTACCCTTTGCATTTCTTCATAATACATCGTATTACTACGATGATCCATATCGCTTAGAATGACCATCGTATAGTTACATACGAACTCGGAGAAGTTACTTCAGTCGAGGATAGCCACAGGTTCTAGAGAAATTGAATAGGATTATTCGGTCGTCTCTTCCCTTTACCTTCTCTCAGGTAGCGAGAGCTCCTTGTATTAGGAGAGTAAACCTGTTACGCTTATTTGATAGTCTTCTTTCAAACCTCAAGCCGGTGCCGAAAGGTAGGGAGGGAAGAAAACCAGTTAGCGCAGGGACGGTATGCAGAAGGTAAAAAGTAGAGACATATAAAGGGACTGATGTGAGGGCAAAGGAAATTGCGACTACTGTCATGAATCTGGATAATGCAAAAAGCATTACTAGAAATACCTGGCCACCCCCTATGAAACATTTATATGTTTCAGTATTTCTATGTATTTGAAAAGAAGAACTGTTTTCCCAATTAATTCTGACTCCAGGGTTTGCATTTACCGGTTTTAGATCTCACATCTGTACGGTGTTACAGATGATGAGTAGGAGTAGAATATTAGGAAATGAGTGATTTGATCCTCAAATATCGAAATTTGTTGTAATTGGTGATGTTGGATTAAACCGCCTGGCTTTTGCCTGTCGGCAAATATTTAGTTTCGAATAACCGTTATTATGCACCAAATTTTAAAATGAAATATCTGTACCTTTATTTTATAAAGTGAGATATACATTTTAAAAATTGTGTTGTAAATATTTACCTTTATTAGTTGAGGATAAGGTAAGGTGCATTAAATAACGGTGTAAGACATTCTCGACCAAAATACAGTTTTCAACTTACAATACACATAATTTGAGTTAGTATACTCTTGAACTTATACATGGAAATATATATTTTCCAATGTCCTTCCGGACAAAGGGTTTGTACTCTTACTTCATTCAGGATTATCTATGAGTTCTCTGGTTTTAGACACACATTCGTAGTAATGCAAGGTCCAAAGATTTTAAGAAGTTTGTAGGTATAAGAATAAAGTAGAGAACCATATGTTGGAAGTATCGGGATTTTTTGAGGTGACCGAAGATGTAGATACTTATGCTGGGTATTCCATCATAGTAATATCGAGAACTTGATTCTCTCACAGGTTACTCATCCGTGGACGTGCTCCATAATAAGTAATGTTGTATTAGTCATTTTCCATTAGGTAATATGCACTGGAAACATCTGGATGACATTTGAATCTGGTTCCATCTAAATTATTGCCTTGATTCTATAAGAACATAGAATGGTTACATATCTTGAGGTTGTTAAGATATGGGGTTGTCTTGTTTCTGTTTAAAAGAAGAATCTGGAAAAACTCAAGGCATGCTTCGGTAATGGCGGTTTATGGATTATCCCAAGCATTCGCTAGGATTTTGTTTCTAACATTTTCAAGATCAATAGTTACATTGTTCTTGACTCGCCACCATTTTATAAAAGGATCTTTTTGCAAAAGAAACTAGTAGGAGTATGGTAGAATTGGAAGTGATTCCAGAACCACAAACGGTTACCGAAAATTTGGTAGAATCTAAGAATGCAATTGGACTTGACAAACTGTTAGCCACTCCGCAGATTTTAGTAGGTGACCTCAGACACCCGATCGATACTTCGATTTTCTCGTAGACGGTGACAGGGAGGTCAGCATCATGGTGATGATGGTCCTACTAGTTGTCAGCAGGTCATAGGAAGTGATGACTTCCGGGTGACAAGATGCTTATATCCAAGATGGACTCCATCCACTTCAGCAAATTATGGATTTTGGATTTTCTGGGTGCTCCTGAGTGGGTAAAACCCATTAGGAGCAAGTAGATCTTTCGAGATCAATGCAGGTGGAAAGGTACTAACCTAATATGGTTAGACTTGTTGTAAAGAGTTTTCATCAAATACCCGTTGTGGATTGTGATGTGACTTTTACTTCAGTGTCTATACTGAAGTCCATACGGATATGACTTGACACTTCTGTTTTCCCTACTTGTTCTCAGCAGGTCATAGGAAATGGTAACTTTTAGATGACCAGGTATTTCATACCCAAGATGTACTCCACGCACTTCAGCAAATCATGGATTTTGGATTTTGCTGGGTGCTTCTGAAAGGGTAAAACCCATTAGGAACAAGTAGATCTTTTGAGATCTGTGCACGTGAAAGGGTATTAACCTAATAAATGTAGACTTGTTGTAAAGATTTTTCACCAAATACCCGTTGTGGATTGTGATGTGATTTTTACTTCAGTGTCTATGCTGAAGTCCATATGGATATGATTTAGTGCTAATACAGTTCATGGCTATTCTATCTGGCAGGTAGGTGACTATAATATCTTTCCAAATAGGATTTTGGAAGTGCACATGTATATGACTCTGCTAGAGGGTTATCGTAGTCAGTAGGAGCAGCGGAAGATGTGCAAGTTGCTTATATCTATTCATAGACTAAAGCAAGCATAGAGGAGATGGATCATCTGTTTTGATGTGACAGTCAAGGTGATTGACTTCATCAAAACAAAAGATGAACCTAGTAAGAAGAATGTAGGGAGTACTATCTGGGATTTGGATGACATACTTCAGATAGAAAGTGATGTTCCTATACTACAATCGATCAAACTTTGGCTGTCACACAGTGTTTTCTCCACACTGGATATGGATGTATATTAGGAATTCTGGTGACTAGATCTAGATTTGGGATGCTTACCAAATCGAGTACCTAGACAGCATTCTAAAAGTATTTTAGAATGGATGACTCCTTGCATGGTAGTGTACCGGCAGGTGATGGAGTCACCTTCTCTAAAGAGATGTCTTCTAGACTGATGAAGAGAGGGACTGGCATGAATGACATATCATTTGCTTAGGCAATTGAGTCAATCATGCAATGTCTTTACAACACTGGATATTGCTTTTACACTAGCTGCAATAAGTATATATTAATCCAATTCTGGAGAAACAAAGGGAAACTATTATGAACATAAGAGGTTGTTCTTGGTATAAGGTAATGACAGCCTCCTCTGGAAGGCGGTTATCGGTTAAGGCTTCCAAGGTAACCTGGATGACAGAGATGCTGTCACGGTCTTGAGTTTAGCCTTTTCTGAGGATCAGTGTATTGGATAGTGTTCTAATAGGGATACTGAGGTAATCATGGTGCAGGATGCCGGTTATAACTCAACAGAGGATACAGCCCAAGAAGTTTGTTGGATGGAGTTGTTCATTGATGAACTTGGTCCCATCAGGTATCCAGACAAATTCTTGAGGCGGGGTATCGCTCATTTTGGGAGATTGTTGATCTCTGCAAGTTGAGATATAGAGAGATCAAGTTGAAATATTGTAGTGAATCCACTCACTGAGGCTATTTCTCGAGCAAATTAAGTTTTACAAACATAGTTTGCGAAACTGATTAGTAGAGAAGTTGGGTACTCGTTAGCACACAAACTGTGGGTACACGATACCACAATAATTGGCCTTAAGTGCAAGTGGGAGATTGTTGGATATACTGCCCTCAAGGCAATTATTATGATTGCAAGTAGGCGATTATGATAATTGAGAGAGGACCTATACATGTATAACAGTTTTACTCGAGATGATAGTATGCTATCTGGTTTATCTTCATCATTGATGAAGCCTAGAGGATTATTGCTTGACAACCAGTATTATGATGGCAATCGTATATGTGGGAGATGAGTTGTCCATAACCTCATCCTTAAATATCCCTAATCGTGGGAGTATCGAGACTGGGCATCGATATTCCAGAGTAGACTAGTGTATACGCTTCTAGACCCTGATGAGGGGCGGTGGCCGGTCTCATAAGCCATTGGTGTTGTGTCACCTAAGATAGTATACAGGTACTCGCTGGAGGTGAGTACACTGGACGAACTCGCCGAGAACTTCTAGATGGTATTATATCTATCGTCAGATGGAAGTTCTTAGATGGCATGAGTACAGGTTAGTCCTTTGACCTAAAGTCGTCATTTGTCTCCTATGAGTTCCCACTATACTTTGATTACTACCCTAACACGGCTCAAAGGAGTCATGCAAACGGGTTTTAGTTGGGTACAGTCCGAGCCATATGGAGGCAGTGGTCGACTGTCTGGGATTCATCACTCCTGGTTTTAGGAGTCGATATCGCGCTGTGTTCAGTTAGCTATCATCAGAAATCCGTGGCCATGGTGGATGAGATTTACTGATAGTTAATCAGTAGTATGTCTATTGGTGATGAGCTTGACTCAAACACGAATTATCGGGTTAGTAGGGGTCTGATGTTATCCACCCCCTAGACCCGATATGCGACACTCTTTGACGAAGAGACCGAACTGTACAAAGATTATCACATTCAGGTTCAGTAGGGTAAGGACACACTTGATTTTCGACCCCCTTTTCAACAAGTAACTGGGTAGTCGTTACGTACAGCTAGTGCCGCTAACGTGATTGTGGTTAAACCCACTGCCAACGTATTGTCAAGTCTTTAGAGTCCCATATAGAGGGTTTTTCCGGTTCAGGCGACAGATGTAAGAGCCGTACGTTGGTACGTGTAGAGGTCCGATTAAATACGTGTATGAGATACACGGACTTTAATCGGGTGGTTGATAATACTAGCCGGTTTAGGATTAAGCCGGATTATTAAATTAGGTTTTGATTTAATAATTTATGTATGTATTTTGATACATATATTTTAGTATTATTGTTCACTATTCATTTTCTCTCTTTGGTGCTATCTGTATTTTTATATGGATACGCGTATATGTAATGATACATATACTGGGTGAAGTATTCCATATTTATACGGGAATTCTTCTAGAAGAAGGACACCTCATATTTGATTTTCTTTTTAGAAAATTAAATAGAAATGACGTGGAAGTGAGGAGTTATGAAGCATGGTTCCTAGCATGTAGAGATGCATGACTTGGGGGTTTTATGTTGGAAATTCATTTGGCTGCACTATTGATGTATGGCTGTAAAAGAGCAAGCCATCCTCGTTTTCTAGACTTATGTTTTTTTTATCTCACTTGAGAATGCTTCATGGTTGCTTCCTCACTTCCTTCTCATTTTTCTTCTTGCTCTCATTTTGAGCATAGTTTCTAGTGAGAAATTTTAGTGAAGTATTCCTACATCACCAATCATCCTCGCCTAGCAAGTTTGGATCATCGGTTAGAGCCTCCTCCGGTTTCCTTCGGGTGGATTGTCTTCGGCAAGGGTGGTTGATCTTCAAGCGCGATCCCGGTGGCTACAAGCTTGGAGGGGTCTTTCACAATTGGGTGGACACACGACAAAGGTTGTAGTTCTTCAACCTTTACACTTTTAGTTAGCTAGTTTAGGTCTATAGACTGTATCTTGGGTTTTACGGGTGTTCAGTGTTCGTTAAAATTTTTGTTTTCGCTTCCACGTCGGCCGAGGTTTCTATTGCGCGGGCACCAAAACCTAACACCTAAGGATTCAATTGGACTCAACATACTATTAGCAACTCCACAGATTTTAGTAGGTAAGCTCAGTCATCTGAGAGATACTTCGGTTTTCTCATAGACGGTGATAGAAAAGTCAGCATCATGGTTATGATGGCTCTACTAGTTATCTGCAGGTCATAGGAAGTGGTAACTTCCAGATAACCAGATATTTTATATCCAAGTTGGACTCCACGCACTTCAGCAAATTATAGATTTTGGATTTTGCTGGGTGCTCCTGAAAGGGTAAAACTCATTAAAAGTAAGTAGATCTTTCGAGATCTGTGCATGCGGAAATGTATTAACCAAATAAGGCTAGACTTGTTGTAGAGATTCTCATCAAATACCCGCTGTGGATTGTGATGGGACTTTTACTTCAGTTTCAACGCTGAAGTCCATACAGATATGACTTGGCACTGTTAGTTATATGTATGCCCTAGAGGCCATTACTATACATAGGATGTATACTGTAGTGGATGCTTGGACATATATAGGGAGGACTTTCTTGCTCGACATGATAGTATGCTATCCGGTTACTCTTTAACTTAACGTGTATACTGATTGCCTCTCTTTTACATGTTGGTAAAGCCCTTAGGATGTGTACTAGACTACCTGGACTATGATGCGGATCATACCAGTGGGGACATGGTAGTCTATAAGTATATCCTTCAAGGTCCCTAGTCATGGGTGTATCGAGACGGGGCATCGATATACCAGAGTAGACTAGCGTATACCTTCTCGACCCATATAGATGGGCGATGGATGATCCCATATCCATTGGTGTTTGACATCAGAGATGATATACGGGTGCTCAGTGGAGACTGGGTACACTAGACGGACTCGCCAAGAACTCCCAGATGGTATTATACCTCACGTCAGATGGCAGTTCTCTGGTGACACTGGTACAGGTTAGTCTGTAGACCCAAGATCGTCATAGAGTCTTGTGTGATTCCCACTGTGCTTTGATTTCCACCTTACCACGTCCAAGAGGGCGTGCAAAACGGTGGCTTTTGGGTACAGTCCCGAATCACATGGAGGCAATGAGCGATAGGAGGGGATTCGTCTCTCCCGGTATATGGAGTTGATGTTGCGCTGTGTTCGATTGGCTATAATCGGAAATCCCTGGCCAGGGTTGCTGAGATTTACTGGTAAGTGTTACCAGTAGTTTCTCGAACTGTTATAGACCTCATATCGACACGACTTATCGAGCTATTGGGGTCTGACGTTTACCACCCCTAGGCGAGATATGCGACATATCAGACGACGAGACCGGACTGTACGGTAAGTGTTACTGGTTGGATTCACTGGAGTGTGAGCGGGCTTGCTCGTCGATCTTCTGATCGCTCAATACCCGGGTGGCCGTTACGTTTAGCAGACCGCTTGCGGCTTGTGGGTGTTTGATATGATCATCACCTGCTGCCGGCGTATTGACGAGTCTTTAGAGTCCTACACAGAGGTTTCCTGGCTCAAGCGAAACGAAATAGGAGCGCATATGAGATGTGTGCGGGACCGAGAATAATGCGTGTATGTGATACCGTATTCTATTCTCGCGATGAATGTATCGAATGGTTGTATGCGATATAACCTAGTTATCGAATCGAGGATTGATTCGATAGATCGATACATTGGATATTAGTTGGTTTTATGCGATATGACCGGATCGTTAAATCAAGTGTTGATTTAATGATTTAATGTATAATTATATATTTGATATATTACTTTGCATTAACTAGTATTGGTTTACTTAAATTGGATTTTCTCACTAGAAGTTCACAAGTTGTATATGTGATATACTTTTGTGCACTTGATTGTATCATGTTTGATGATACATGTTTGCTAGGGTTTTTGTGTAAAGAATTAAACCTTGGTTAAGTAAATGGTTAGGGTTTTTATTTTATCATTCATTTATCTTTTTAATTTAGATTAAAAAGAAATGGCAAAAGAAAACAAAATGGTTTCTTTCTTTCTTTCTTTCATGAAGCTTGTTGAAACTTCATGAAGCTTTGACCAAAGTGACCACTTTGTCTTCATCCTTAACCCTAACCATTCATCTAACCTTAGTCAACTCTCTACACATAACCATGGTTCATATTATGATAAGTATTCTTTTTCTTTTGGATTTAAAAAACTTATCATAATATTATCATCTTCTTCTTCTTCTTCTACACAAGAAGAAAAGCTTGCTTCATCAATGGTGATTTGATGAAATCAAGTGAGAAATCCAATTCTAAAGTGAACCCACTTCCTATTTCTCCATCCTCTACCTCTTGCCAAGTAGTATAGGGTGTTTTCTTCAAAAGTTTCATGACTTGGTGAAGTTGGAGCTTGATCTTGCGATGCCTCGACGTAGATCATCTTCGGCATCGACGTCGACGATCTAGCCCGCCTATTTCTCCGATGAAGCCGATGCTAGAGTCATGGATTCGATTTGGACAGCGAGGAGACTTCATCGCGGAGCCATGGAGGTGGAGAAACGGATCTACAAAAGTTGTATGTTCGTTCACTTAGTTAAGTTGTTAACTAG
This sequence comes from Agapanthus africanus, assembly GCA_030015575.1. Classification (NCBI taxonomy): domain Eukaryota; kingdom Viridiplantae; phylum Streptophyta; class Magnoliopsida; order Asparagales; family Amaryllidaceae; genus Agapanthus; species Agapanthus africanus. The sequence goes on along the minus strand of JASDDO010000012.1, from coordinate 456,417,821 downwards.
CTCGTTGTATCGCCTAAAATTCTAGTCAACGATCGCATTAGGGTTTCTCGGCACCGTAAAATTTTGAAATTGGCATGGTTGATGCCTTGTGAGACCTCATTAGCGTGCCTAGGAACCCTACAGTGGTATCAGAGCCTAGCTAGAGCCTTAGGCGAAGTCTAGACGACGTTTGAAACCCGATCGAACCCGAAACCCCAATTTTTCCATGCTCTCTGGACTTTTTTCAAAAACTGGGTTTTTTCCAGATTAAAAATATGCAGAAAATTAAGCAGGGGCTTGTAGGAATTACTGAAAATTTCGTGGGCCTAATTCAATTAAACCACCGCGGAACCGCGGCACGAGCCTTGCATATGCGGCGGTTCCGCGGCCGTACGGTCTCCTCTTACATTGATTTTTCAACAGTAATTCCTATTTTCTGGTGCTGAGTTTTCTGGGAATTTTTAATTTACTCTAGAGTTGAGCTTTATGGGTTGTATTGGGAGTTCGTAGATTCAATCGGATTATCAAACTTTGTCCATGTGTTTTCCGGATAATTTGTTGAATATGTTAAAAAGTTCGACCGGATATAAATACCCAATTTCTCCCCTGTCGGGAAATTTCCAAGTGTTGGATTTTTCCGTGGTTTAATAACGTTCTAAGTAGTGCAAGTAACGCAATGGACCCTCTAGAAGACAACAAACCTTAACTCGATTATGTAACCGTCTTGAACTGCCCTTTGAACCTTCGGGTTTAGGGCAGTACGGCGTGCCACATGTGAGGCGTTGGCTTGACCCTTCTACGGCTGGACCGTTGGTACTGAGGCATGAACTGGATGTTTTTAAACTTGTTTCATGTGTTGATCTGTTTCGGGAATACTTGGGTGTTCGATTGTTCGATCGGAAAGTTTAACATTTTCTATTTATCTGGAATGGGATACAATAATTGGAATTCAAAAATAGTTATGAGATAACTGAATGAATGTTATAAACATAGCAGTTTAGTCTCACTTGATCGGTTGCCACGGAATTTTGATGTGATCAAAAGTCCGTCGCAATCACGTAGCATACGCGGATACTCGCCGGGTAAAACTTAATAGACAGCCTCACTCCATAACCCCGACCAAGTGACTGTAGGAGAACCCCGTCGCCGAAAGCATCCGTCCGGGTGCTTGCGGCAGCGGTGTTCCGCCTTGGTGCACTTCGTCGACGGTATCAGGGGTGCGGCCGCCTACTAAAGTTTGCGACGATCATTCGATCAAATTTTCGGGAATCTTGTTGAATTGCCCGACTAGATATTGAAAAGTGTTTTCGATATAGAGACTAAAATGCGGGGTTTATAATTGTTAGGCATGCGATGTCTAAGGAACTCATTTGGTCAGGCATGCGATGTCTGAGGAGGTTGCGGATTCCAACTGTTGTAGTTTTACACTTTCTTTTCTGTGACCGTAAGTGTAATATGTGATATCGCCGGTTTCGTTGCTATATGTCAACGACAATTGGGATGCGCATGTTTACTTACGTTGATGACATGTGATGTTATGTGTTGCTGGATATGTTATATTGGATCGTCGTGTTTGAATAGCCGGGGGTTTTTATGTGAGATGAGTGTTTTTCATTTTCATTCATGTAAAAACTTGTATGTAATATTCTTTTATTGGGGCACTTACAGGTTGCGGAAGATGTCACCGTTTGTATATTATTTACTTTTCCGCACTAGGATAGACCCAAGGAGGAGGGCACAAGTAACCGGGTTCTGGAGTCCAGTGGGAGACCAACTCGAGGAGTCGAGTCCGGGTCTCCTAACTCTAGAATTGGTAGGGTTGTTTGCCGCTCTCGTAGGGGTCTAGGGGTGTGGGTTTTGGCTATTCATCGCGACCGTGGAATCCGTGTTTTATACTAGCTCGTATTGAAAACACGGACGTCCTAGTATATCCAATGTTTCATATGATTCTTCTGCTGCGATATCTGTGATGTGATCATGTGATGTTCTGTGATAGATACTGTATATAGTATATATGATATATCATATAGGCATTACTTATGTTTTACACCCGCGCTAGCCCTGCCCCGCTCTGCCGTTAGTTACCTAACCTAACGATGCACGAGGGGACATCGAGGCGAATGCGGATGGCATAAGTGTACGTCGTATTTATCTGTGATGTTTAGGTACTTAAATGATGGGACTTCATTAATATGATTAATGAAAGTAAAAGAAACCTAAAGATGTTGTAAAATCGAATTTCAAAATAAAACAGGTAGCTACAGTTCTTGCTTTGCACAGTGATGTATATGATATATCCCGCACCTTATTCGATAAGGAAAGGACCGAGATCCCTTCACCGGGAGTAACTCCTTTAGCAATAACTGGCAGATGCTACACACTCGGTTTGTCTTTTGATTGCTTTTAAGAGTTTTTGCTTTGCACAGTGATATATATGATATATCCCGCACCTCATTCGACGAGGAAAGGACCGACGATCCCTTCACCAGGAGTGACTCCTTTAGCAAAACTAGAAAAGCCTCAAAAACACTCCATTTCAAAATTCATTCGATCCTACAACGATATCAAGTTCATTACGCAATAGGTTTTCAGAAAAACCTGTCGTAGCCCTCCGTCATTTCAGATAAGTCCTGCTTAGTATTCGTGTTGCGTTTGTTGACCTTGTCAAGGCGCAGTGTGCGGTAGCTAACCAGTAATTATCTGCTTATGCATATGATGCAGATTGGGTTAGGGTAGTCATGCGGCCTTGTTGACCTTGTCAAGGGTCGTGCGGGTGGGTTTGATTCAATCAAGAAATGACGAGTTGAACTTGACTTGCGGTCTATGGTTTATTGACCTTGTCAAGGTCATAGATCGTTCGGGGAAAAATTATCGGGAATTTCAAGTGTTGAAATTTGCAATGAGATTGCATACCTTCTATGAGATAGTTGGATCCCGATACCCGCTGCGAGTAATTGTTACTCCTGGAAGAGTTTTACACATTACAATTAGCCGATCAAGTAGGTGTCTAGAAAGGTGTCAACGAGGTTACGTCTCTGGGAAAACGAGGTTTACATTAATTAGGTTCGTGCGAAAGCACGGGGGACCTCCCTCAAAGTACCGACATTGGCCTGGCTGAAAGATTGGCGAACTTGTAGTGTGTAATTAATCCCGGCTAGACTTTCCTTTTAGGGTTTGAAGGAAGATTTGATAAAAACAGTGGGAGCCATCCTGATTAGATAAAATAATAACCAATCTATTCTTGCAAGAGCGCACGCTGAGTGTTTTCTTCTCTCTCTCTCCAGGTAGCGACCATATCACGCCTTAATCAAGATAATAATACGGATAATTGACCAAACCCGCTTGTTATACTGAGCTGGGGAACATTGGTCCCGCTCCAACTTATAATTGTTATAAGACAGAGCAGGAAATTGGGGAATACCAGATTTCCCATGCCGCCTAAACGAAGAAAGTGCATATGATGCATCTTCTTCGGGTGTGTTCGTTTTACAGAGAACTGTTTCTCAAATGTCCTTTACGTCCTGGGTATATGATACCGGATCAGGATCCCGCATATGTAATCTGTTACATAGGCTACAGATAGGTAAAGAAATGAGAACGGGTGATAAGTTTCATGAGGCAGAAAACGGGGCAAGTGTTGCAGCCAAGTCTGTTGGTCACTGTCACCCTGTATTACAAATACATTGATTCTGAACGAATGTTATTAGATACCGAACCTGATATACAAAATCATATCAGTCTCTTTATTAGTAAAGAAATGATAAAATTTTGTATTGTTGGATAATGTTTTGAACATTTCCTATATCAAAAGTTGATCGGTTCAGGCACGTTATCTAAAAGCATTGATGTTCTAAATCAAACTACAGTTTTTTAGTAAACAGAACACACACAAGAGGAAGAGTTCAGAAATGAACGAATCCTTCTTGAGGCATTGTAGACTAGGTCATATCAATGCGACCCGACTGGCTGAAGTTACATTTAGATGCATATTTAAATTAGTTTGAATTTACATCTTGTGAAACTTGCCAGTCATGTCACAGAGATAAGATGACCATAGCTCTGTTTACTGGAAACAGAGAAAGAGTTAGTGAACTCTTGGGATTGATACATGTTGATGTATGTAAGGTCCCCTGTCTACATATGCCAAGACCGGTTCTTTGTACTTCATTACATTCTCTGATAATCTCTCAAGATTCAGACATATGTTCCTGTTGAAACACAAGTCCGAACCTTTTGAGATATTCACAGAATATAAGAAAGAAGTAGAGAACCAAAATACGGGTATAAGTATTATGTCCTTTGATGTGATCGAGGAGGAGAATACTTGTGCATGAAATACCTGGACTATTCTAATGGAGAATGAGATTCTTTCTCAGCATTACTCCTCCGTATACACCATAGCACGATGGTATATCGGGGCGGAGCAATCACACCCTATATGATAAGGTGTGCTCTATGATGAGTACTACTGAGTTACCTATTTCCTATAGGGAGTTATGCACTTGAGAAGCTGCATACCTATTGAATAGGGTTCAAATCAAATCAGTTGCCTACCACTCCATATGAGATATGGAAAGGGAAGAGCCCATATCTTAAGTTAGTTAAGATTTGGGGTTGTCCGGCCTATGTCTAAAAGCAAAATCCGGACAAGCTCGAGGCAAGGTTTGTTATGTAGAACTGGAAATGTTCCAGCTATACAAACTGCAGCTGATGATTTGGTAGAACCGAAGGATTCAATAGTAACCAACGAACCTCAGCCTCTCCGCCGATCTAGTAGGGTTCCTCACCCACCTGAGAGATACTTTGGTTTCTCTATGACAGTGGGAGCGAGGAATGCATCATGAGATGATGACCCAACTAGTTTCGAGCTGGCCATCAGGAGTGAGACTCTGTAAGAATGGCTGGATGCTTAGCGATCTGAGATGGAATCCTTATACACCAACAAAGTATGGACTTTAGTTGCTATATCTGAAGGGTTAAATTCCCATCAGGAGCAAGTAAATCTTGAGAAGATTACTTGGTGTAGATGGAAAAGTTGAGACTTTCAAAGCTAGACTTGTTAAAAGTTTGCATCATTTACCAGGCGTGGATTATGATGAAACCTTTTTCAAGTAGCTATGCTTAAGTCCATCCAGATCCTACTTGCCACGGCTACATACCATGACTACGATATCTGGCGGTTGGGTGCCATGACTGCTTTTCTAAATGATGTTTTAGAAGAGTGTGTCTATAAGTACACAGCCAGAGGTCCTCGTAGACAGTAGGAGCAGCGGAAACGTGTGCAAGATGTTTTATATGATAAAGCAGGCATCGCGGAGTTGGAACGTCTGTTTTGATGTAGTAGTCAAAGAGTTTGACTTCATCAAAATGGTAGATGAACCTTGTATAAACAAAAAGGTAGTAGGGAGTATGGTGGTGATCCTCGTAGAGTACGTGGATGACATACTCTTGATAAGAAAGGAGTTTCCTATGCTACGCTCGGTCAATCTCCGCTTATCACAAGGATTCTCCATAAAGGATCAAAGTAATACCTACTAAATCCTAGGTTTTGGATCTATGAGATAGATCTAATTGGATAATAGGACACTCACTAGTTGTAGTGAGATGGTATCAATTGGTCCTGGGGAGAATCACTGGAAGGGTTCCAGGGTGATAAGAACGACTGAAAGTCAGTCACAGGCATTGTCTTTACCCTCAGTAAAGGGACGGTATGTTGGAAGAGTTCCAAGCTAGATACCGTGGCATACTAGACGATAAAGGCTGGATACATCGCTACTTAAGTTGCTACCAAAGAGGCAGTCTGGATGTATATTTGTTCATCAGATGAACTTAGTTCCTCCCATTGTGTGACAATGGAGTTGTGGCTTATGCCAAGGAACGTCCGTCCCATCAGTGATCCAGACATATTCTAAGGCAGTATCACCTGATCATGGAGATGGCTGATCTCCAAGGTGATCGAGGTTAGGAGAGTAGACTCAGAGGATAACACTGCGGATCCACTCACGAAGGCCTATTCCCAGAGAGAGACTTTTTTGGGATGGTTGAGTATGAGATACTGCAACCACTGCTACAGATGGCCCTAGTGCAAATGGGAGATTGTTAGTTATATGTATGCCCTAGAGGCCATTACTATACATAGGATGTATACTGTAGTGGATGCTTGGACATATATAGGGAGGACTTTCTTGCTCGACATGATAGTATGCTATCTGGTTACTCTTTACCTTAACGTGTATACTGATTGCCTCTCTTTTACATGTTGGTAAAGCCCTTAGGATGTGTACTAGACTACCTGGACTATGATGCGGATCATACGAGTGGGGACATGGTAGTCTATAAGTACATCCTTCAAGGTCCCTAGTCGTGGGTGTATCGAGACGGGGCATCGATATACCAGAGTAGACTAGCGTATACCTTCTCGACCCATATAGATGGGCGATGGATGATCCCATATCCATTGGTGTTTGACATCAGAGATGATATACGGGTGCTCAGTGGAGACTGGGTACACTAGACGGACTCAGCAAGAACTCCCAGATGGTATTATACCTCACGTCAGATGGCAGTTCTCTGGTGACACTGGTACAGGTTAGTCTGTAGACCCGAGATCGTCATAGAGTCTTGTGTGATTCCCACTGTGCTTTGATTTCCACCTTACCACGTCCAAGAGGGCGTGCAAAACGGTGGCTTTTGGGTACAGTCCCGAATCACATGGAGGCACTGAGCGATAGGAGGGGATTCGTCTCTCCCGGTATAGGGAGTTGATGTTGCGCTGTGTTCGATTGGCTATAACCGGAAATCCCTGGCCAGGGTTGCTGAGATTTACTGGTAAGTGTTACCAGTAGTTTCTCGAACTGTTATAGACCTCATATCGACACGACTTATCGAGCTATTGGGGTCTGACGTTTACCACCCATAGGCGAGATATGCGACATATAAGACGACGAGACCGGACTGTACGGTAAGTGTTACTGGTTAGATTCACTGCAGTATGAACGGGCTTGCTCGTCGATCTTCTGATCGCTCAATACCCGGGTGGCCGTTACGTTTAGCAGACCGCTTGCGGCTTGTGGGTGTTTGATATGATCATCACCTGCTGCCGGCGTATTGACGAGTCTTTAGAGTCCTACACAGAGGTTTCCTGGCTCAAGCGAAACGAAATAGGAGCGCATATGAGATGTGTGCGGGACCGAGAATAATGCGTGTATGTGATACCGTATTCTATTCTCGCGATGAATGTATCGAATGGTTGTATGTGATATAACCTAGTTATCGAATCGAGGATTGATTCGATAGATCGATACATTGGATATTAGTTGGTTTTATGCGATATGACCGGATCGTTAAATCAAGTGTTGATTTAATGTATAATTATATATTTGATATATTACTTTGCATTAACTAGTATTGGTTCACTTAAATTGGATTTTCTCACTTGAAGTTCACAAGTTGTATATGTGATATACTTTTGTGCACTTGATTGTATCTTGTTTGATGATACATGTTTGCTAGGGTTTTTGTGTAAAGAATTAAACCTTGGTTAAGTAAATGGTTAGGTTTTTTATTTTATCATTCATTTATCTTTTTAATTTAGATTAAAAAGAAATGGCAAAAGAAAACAAAATGTTTTCTTTCTTTCTTTCTTTCATGAAGCATGTTGAAGCTTCATGAAGCTTTGACCAAAGTGACCACTTTGTCTTCATCCTTAACCCTAACCATTCATCTAACCTTAGTAAACTCTCTACACATAACCATGGTTCATATTATGATAAGTATTCTTTTTCTTTTGGATTTAAAAAACTTATCATAATATTATCATCTTCTTCTTCTTCTTCTACACAAGAAGAAAAGCTTGCTTCATCAATGGTGATTTGATGAAATCAAGTGAGAAATCCAATTCTAAAGTGAACCCACTTCCTATTTCTCCATCCTCTACCTCTTGCCAAGTAGTATAGGGTGTTTTCTTCATAAGTTTCATGACTTGGTGAAGTTGGAGCTTGATCTTGCGATGCCTCGACGTAGATCATCTTCGGCATCGACGTCGACGACCTAGCCCGCCTATTTCTCCGATGAAGCCGATGCTAGAGTCATGGATTCGATTTGGACAGCGAGGAGACTTCATCGCGGAGCCATGGAGGTGGAGAAACGGATCTACAAAGGTTGTATGTTCGTTCACTTAGTTAAGTTGTTAACTAGCTCGTTGTATCGCCTAAAATTCTAGTCAACGATCGCATTAGGGTTTCTCGGCACCGTAAAATTTTGAAATTGGCATGGTTGATGCCTTGTGAGAACTCATTAGCGTGCCTAGGAACCCTACAGGCACTGCTGCTGCTCTAGACTATGATATTTAGCAAGAGGGTGACTATAACGTCTTTCTAAATGGGAATTTAGAAGTGCACGTGTATATGACTCTGCCGGAGGGTTATCGTAGTCAGTGGGAGTAGCGGAAGGTGTACAAGTTGCTTATGTCTATTCGTAGACTAAAGCATGCATAGCGGAGATGGATCATTTATTTTTATATAATAGTCAATGTGATTGGCTTCATCAAAACAACCGATGAACCTCGTAAGAAGGATGTATGGAGTATTGTCCAAGGATTTTGATGACATACTCCAAATAGGAAGTGATGTTCCTATACTATAATCGGTCAAACTTTAGTTGTCATAAGGTATTTTCTCCACATTGGATATGGAAAATATATCAGGGATTCTAGTGACTGGTCTATGGTTTTTTATCTAGATTTGGAAAGTGCCCCAATCCGGGTACCTAGACAGCATTCTAAAAGTGTTTTAGAATGGACAATTCCTGGCGTGGTAGTGTACCTGTAGGTGATGGAGTCACTCTCTCTATAGAGATGTCTTCTAAACTGATGAGGAGAGGGACCGGCATGAATGACATATCATTTGCTTAGGCAATTGAGTCAATCATGCAATTTCTTTTACCAAACCAGATATTGCTTCTGCACTTGTGTTAGTAAGCAGATATTAATCCAATTCTGGAGAAAACAAAGGGAATCAATTGTGAACATAAGAAGATGTTCTTGGTATATGATAACGGCATCCTCCTCCGGGAGGGGGTTATCGGTTTAGGCTTCAAAGGTGACCGAGATGACAGAGATGTTGTCAGAGTTTTTAAGTTTACCCTTTTCTGAGGAGCAGTATATTGGATGGGGTTCCAATAGGGATACTGAGGTAGGCATGATGCAGGATGCTGGTTATGACTCAACGAAGGATACGGCCCAATAAATTTGTTGGATAAAGTTGTTCATTTATGAACTTAGTCCCATCATATATCTAGACAAATTCTTGAGGCAGGATATCGCTCAGTTTGGGAGATTGTTGATCTCCACGAAGTTGAGATATAGAAAGATGAAGTTGGAACATTGTAGCGGATCCACTCACTGAGGTTATTTCTCGAACACGGATGTTTCTCAAACGAGCTTTGCAAAACTAATTAGTAGAGAAATTGGGTATTCGGTAGCATACATGATGTGGGTATGTGATACCACAATAATTATCCTTAAGTGCAAGTGGAAGATTGTTGGATATAGTGCCCTCAAGGCAATTGTTATAATTCCAGGTAGGCGATTATGATAATTGAAGGAGGACCTATACAGGTAGAAAAATCTTACTCGAGATGATAGTATGCTATCTGGTTTGTCTTTATCATTGATGTGTATCCGTTTTACTTTTTATTACATGTCGCTAATACATAATGATAAAACCCGTAGGATTCTTGCTTGACTATCAGCATTATGACGGCGATCATATACCGTGAGAGTTAGGTAGTCCATAAGCACATCCTTAAATGTCCCTAGTCATGCGAGTATTGAGACTGGGCATCGATATTCTGGAGTAGACTAGTGTATACGTTTTGAGACCCAAACGAGGGGCAGTGGCTGGTCTCACAAGCCATTGGTGTCGTGTTACCTAAGATAGTATACAGGTTCTCACTGGAGGTGAATACACCGGACGGACCCGCCGAGAACTTCTAGATAGTATTATATCTATCGTCAGATGGAAGTTCTCTAGTGGCATGAGTACATGTTAGTCTTTTGACCTGAGATCGCCATTTGTTTCGTGTGAGTTTCCATTGTACTTAGATTACTACCCTACCATGGCTCAAGAGGAATCGTGCAAATAGGTTTTAGTTGGCTACAGTTCCGAGCCACATTGAGCCAGTGAGCGAGTGTTGGGGATTCATCTCTCCTGGTATTAGGAGTCGATGTCGCGCTGTGTTTAGTTGTCCATCACCCTAAATCCGTGACCACGGTGGATGAGATTTACTGATAGAAGTTTGGTAGTTTCTCGGTTGGTGATGAGCTTGACTCCGGCACAACTTATCGGGTTATTAGGGGTCTGATGTTATCCACCCCCTAGACCCGGTATACGATACTCTTAGAAGAAAAGACCGGACTGTATAGAGATTGTCACATTCAGGCTCAGTAAGGTATGGATGGATTTGATTGTCGACCTCTCTTTCGGCATATACCTGGATAGCCGTTACGTACAGCTAGTACCGTTGACATGCTTGTGGTTATGGATTTATCCAGTAATCACTGCCAGCGTATTGTCGAATGTTTAGAGTTCCACACAGAGGGTTTTCCCAGTTCAGGAGATATGATGTATATGACATATGTTGGTATATATAGGTGTCCGATTAAATGTGTACATGCTACATGAATTTTAATCGGACGGTTGATAATACTAGCCAGTTTAGGATTAAGCCGGATTATTAAGTCAAGTTTTGATTTAATAATTTATATATATATTTTTAAATATATATATTCTAGTGTTATTGTTAACTATTTATTTTCTCTCTTGGCTATTTGTATTTTTATACAGATACGTGTATATGTATTTCGATACGTATACCGGAAAGTATTCCGTATTTATACGGATATACTTCAAGAAGAAAGTCACCTCATTTGTTGATTTTTCTTTTAGGAAAATCAAATATGAGGTGGAGGGTGAGGTAGCATTTGGCCATGTTTGTGGATACGTAGAGAGGGATATGCTTCATTTGTTTATTGAGAAATGGTTATGATATTTTTATTTGTTGTAGGAAAAATTATTATGATGCCATTCTTTGATTCACTCTCTCATTCTCTCATTCCATTCTACATTTAGCTCATTTGACATGGTAGCCTCTTCACCTCCTCCTCCTTCTTCTTGATTGCTCTCTTGAGCTTAAATATAAGAGAGAAAATGATAGTGGAAAATTCCTACATCCCCACTCAACATTCCTAGCGAGCTTGGAGTGTTGGTTGCTTCACTAGGTGAAGCTGGAACTTGGATCGGTTTCCTCCGGTGGATCATCTTCGGCAAGAGCGGTCGCCTCTCAAGGTTGTTTCCGACGGTCTACGAGGAGCTTGGAAGGGTCATCCACGATTGTGAGGACACGCATCAAAGGTTGTAATCCCTAAACCTTGCATGCTAGTTTTCTAGTTTAGTGTTTGGATCGATCGCTAGGGATTAATTTCTAGTGTCCTCTTGAAATTTTTCAATTTTCGGTTCCGCATCAGCCATGGTTGCCACGACGAAGGTACTAGAAACTTTCACACATTGCAAGTTCCAACATTTGAAACTCTCGATATTGTTTTTACCCCTAGGACCATGGGACCTTGATTAAAGATCAAAATGTCAAAGGGTCCATGTCAAGTTCTACCCGTCATTTCATGGCTAATTTAGACCCACTCGCACGACCCTTGAATAAAAATCAAAACAACCGCACGACTGTCCTAACTAATCGCATCAGCATGCATCAGAAAAAAACTACATAGCTACCGTACACTACGCCTTGAATAAAGATCAACATAACGTAGCATGAATACTAAGCACTACTTATCAAAAATGAAGAAGGACTACAACTAGTTTTGATGAAAATCATTAACGTAATGAACTTGATATCGTTGAAGGAACCGAGTAGCTTTCAAAAGGAGTGTCTTAAGCTCCGGTTTTAAAACGAGTGGTTTTAAAATTGGTTCTAACAACATCATTTTAGGTTTATTTCTTTACATTAATCATATTAATGTAGTCCCATCATTTAATGTCCTATCACACAAGAAACAAAGAAAATATAACACACATATATGCCATCCGCATTCGCCATAGGGCCCCGGGTCTTCACCGCAAGGTTACTTAACTTACGGCAGTGCAGGGACAGGGCTAGCGCGGATGCAAAACATATAAAAGCATTTATTTATATATATCATATATATAGACATCTCAGGCATGATAAATAGTCATCGCATGCAGAATAAAGATCATATCTTAGAAAACAAATGGATACACTAGGATTTACGATTTCGATCAAGTCATCAAACGAAATACGAAGTTCTATGTTCGTGTGAATAGCCACTACCCCATCTATCCTAGACCCCTATGAGTGTGGTAAGATACCTGCAAATCCTAGAATTAGGTAACCCGGGTCTCAATTCCTTGATATGGTCACCCTCTGAATTCCAGGACTCGATAACTTGAGCACCCCTCCGTAGGTCAAACCTAAAAGTAAAATATACATCACTTGAGTACATCGACCTCTCCCCGGAAATGCCCCATAAAAGAATATACATATTTTAAATCGAATGAATGACGAATAACATATAACACTTACATATAAAACCACCCTACTCTAGGCTATTCACACGACGATCCGTTTTCCATTCCAACAACAACAACATCACAAGCCAAAATGCGCAACCTTGACTAATTGTCCATATAGAAATTAGCGGCGTTTACCAATGCATTGTCACAGAAAAGAAAAAGAAATCTAATCTATAGCCAAATTATATCGATTCAAGTTCGTCGTTCGATTGAAATTCCAAAACTTGAACTTCGAACAAACTTTGACGTCCAAAAAACCATTCTTTTTGCGTCGAAACGAGTTTGAAAAAAACCCTAATCAAGCCCGAGAGTTTCAAAAACCCAAGGGGTAGAATTAACTTTCATTACAAGGGGTTCGAGGGGCACCCAAATGTTAGTTATATGTATGCCCTAGAGGCCATTATTATACATGTGATGTATATTATAGTAAATGCTTGGACATATATAGAGAGGGCTTTCTTGCTCGACATAATAGTATGCTATCTGGTTACTCTTTGTCTTAACATGTTGACTTGTATAAGTGATGTTGTCTTGCTCTCACATGTTGATAAAGCCTTTAGGATGTGTACTTGACTACCAGGACTATGATGGAGATCATACTGTTGGATATATATGCCCTAGAGGGCTTCATTGTATAGGATGCTAGGGATATGTATGTACATGACAATCTTGCTTGATATGATAGTACGCTATTTGCTTTGTCTTTATCTTAACATGTGATATATTCTACTTTGTATTTCATATATTTTATACATGTTGATAAAGCCCGTAGGATATTTGCCTGACTACCAGCGTTGTGATGGCAGTCACACTTGTGGGAGCTGGGTAGTCAATAGGCACATCCTTAAAATGTCCCTAGTCGTAGAAGTATTGAGACAGGGCATCGAAACTCCAAAGTAGACTAGTGTATACATATCTAGACCCTGACGAGGGGCGATGGATTGGTCCCGCAGCCATTAGTGATGTGCACCTAAGATTGTATACAGATGCTCACTGGGTGTGAGTACACCGGACAGGACTCGCCGAGAACTGACTAGATGGTATTATACCTAGCGTCAGATAGCAGTTCTCAGATAACATGTGTGCAGATAGTCTGTCGACTTGAGGTCATCATTTGTCTCGTGTGAGTTCCCACTGTGCTTTGATTACTACCCTACCACAGCTCAAAGGAGTCGTGCAAACAGGTTTTAGTTGGGTACAGTCCCGAGCCACATGGAGGCAGTGAGCGACTGTTAGGGATTCGTCTCTCCCGGTATAGGGAGTCGATATCGCACGGTGATCGGTTGGTCATTACCATAAGTCCCTGGCCATGGCTGATTGAGAATTACTGGTGAACGGAACAGCAGATTCTCGGATGGTCTTGAGCCACACCGACATGACTTGTTCGGCTATTAGGGGTCTGACATTTTCCACCCCCCTAGACCTTACATGCGATACTCTCAGACGAACAGACCGGACTGCACAGATATTGTCATGGACAGGCTCAGTAGGGGTTACGGACGAGTTCGCTCGTCGGCCTCCTTTCCGATATGTACCTGGGTTGCCGTTACGTATAGCTAGTACCACTGACGGACTTGTGGTTAAACCCACTGCCAGCGTACTGTCGAGTCTTTAGAGCCCCCCAAAGAGGGTTTCCCTGGATCAGGCGAGACGATGTAGATGCCGTATGGTCTTACGGCAGGGTTTCGATCGCATTCAAGTACTGGCTACTCGAATGACGTTCGGACAGATAATACTAGTGGGCTTTAGTTTAAGCTGGATCCTAGTATTGTAGTATTGGATTAAACTGGTCTCTGTGTATCCGTATTTTTCAAAATACGGATACGGGTATGAAAGTACGATGAGGGCATTCTTGTAATTTCACAAGGATGAGCTTCTAAAAGGAGACACCTCATTATAGATTTATTCTTTTTTCATAAAGGATTAATGTGGTGGAAATGAGGAGATGTTTAAGGTATGGGTTGAAACCATGGCTAAGTAATTGTTTATTCACTTTGGAGCTACTATTCAAGTATGGTTGTAATTTGTGAGATTAAATAATTCCATGGATGAATTATTGCCTCAATACTTATTCATTCTCCCATCTCATTTATATTATCATTATCACAAAAGCTTTCTCTCTCCTAGGTCTCTTCTCTCCTTCTTCCTCAAGCTCATACACTTGCATGTGTTGTAAAACAATGAGCTTTGAGATCAACTAGTCCAATACACATTCTCTCTACATCTACTTAGTCATCTTTCCTAGCAAGCAAGAGCACTAAGTTATATCATGGAGGTTGGAGCTTGACCATAGGCCCTCGGGTGGATCCATCTTTGGCGCAAAGGAGACTGGCAACCGAACTCTTTCAAGACCTAGAAGAAGCAAAAGAAATGAGATCAAGAGGAAGCTTGAACCAAGGAGCCACTTGATGACCAGAAGGACTGGGAACGAGGGTATAATACTTAAACATAGTAGCTAGCTCTCTCTCTTAGTCTATTTGTGTTAGCTAAGGTTTAATAAAGATCCTAAGAGTGGAATAAGTCTATGTTGCAAAGCTAAAACAAGTTTCTTTTGTTATGAGAAAAATCATTTTTAAAGTATTCCGCCTCCCCGCGAGCTGTGGGGTGTGCATCATAGACTTACACTGGTATCAGAGCCTAATTAAACCCTAGCTAACAGTTTAAACGAAGCAAGAAACTATGAAACCGAAACAACTACGAAAACAACGAAACACGGATCCAAGTTTCTGTCGATTTTTGCAGAGCCTCTAAAATTTTTTCAAACAATTGCAGAGTGCTTCTTTTACTGTCAAATGAAAATAGAACAAAATCGAGGTAATTCCACCTAGAAGTGGCCAACCACATGGCCTCTTTTTCCGATCTCGCTGCCCTGTAGGGTTGTATTGCCTTGAATTTTTTTATGTGTTCTCATATCTTGAATTTACGGTTTCAGGTGTTGTTTGCAATTGCCAGTTTTGACTGCACTGTTAAACTTGTTCTGTGGCAATCTCGTAGTGCTTCGAAGTCGTGGTTTTTACTGTCGTTTATATTTTTCAGTTTTTTTATCTGTGATGATATATGTGTTTCAAAACGTCCGCTAATCGCTATACGTCGGTTAGTAGGGGTTGCACATATCTGTGTTTGATTGGCTTGTGTACATGAACTTTATTGGATCGTCGATGATGAATAGCCGGGAGGTGTGAGATGAGTGTTTTCTTTTCTTTCATTCAATGTAATTTGTAAAATTGATGTAATATTATTTTGCGGGGCACATCCGGGTTGAGGTTGTAGCCACCGTTGTACTATTCTTTTTATAATGTTTTTGCTCCTAGGATAGACCCAAGGAGGGGTGCACAAACTACCGGGTTCTTTGAAGTGCCGAGTGACCTACTCACTTTGTTGAAAGAGGTTGCTCCACTTCGGGAATTTGGCGGGTAGTTTGCCGCACCCGTAGGGGTCTAGGGTGTGGTTTTGGCTATTCATCACGACCGTGGAACCTGTCTTTCGTTATGGGCTTAAACGAAGTGCGGAATTCCTAGTATATCCAATATGTTCATCTGTGATCTGGAATGCCTATTATTGTGCGACGAATGGATATATCTATATATGATATTTATTAGGCGTTGCTTATGTTTTGCACCCGCGCTAGTCTAGCCCCCCCTCTGTCGTTAGTTAAGTAACCTAACGGGTGATGACGGGCCCAGTGGCGAATGCGGATGGCATAAGCGTACATTGTATTTTCGTTGTTTTCTGCAATGGTAGGATTAATTGATGGGACAGCATTAATTCATTAATGCAAAGAAAATAAACCTAAACTAAATCGTTGGAACAATTTCAAAACCACTCGGTTTTATTCAAAAAGAAAATTTTAAATGCGGAGCCTAAACCACTCCTTTTAAAAAGCTATCATGGTTCCTTCGATTACATTAAGTTCATTACATTAACGGTTTCGCCAAAAACCAGTCGTAGCCCTCCGTCGTTTCAAATAAACAGCACATCGTATTCATGCTATGTTTGTTGGCCTACGTCAAGGCATAGTGTATGGTAGCAATACGTTGCTTATTTGTTGCATAGATAGATGCATTAGTTTAGGACAGTCGTACAGCCTTGTAGGCCTACGTCAAGGGCGAGTACGGATGGGTCTAAATTAATCAGGACAACGACGGGCAGAACTTGACTTGCATCTTATGATTTGTTGGCCTACGTCAAGGTCATAAGTGCTTGGGGTAAAAAAAAATCACATCAGGAGTTTCAAACATAAAGGAAACTTGCAGATTTAGCATACTTTCTGGAGTATGGTGACTAGAGTGGCTTCCATCTACGTCATCATACAATGATAGTTGGATCCCGATCCCACTAATGAGCAGGATTACTCTCGGGAGACTTTCTTACTTAACAATCAATGTTATAAACCAAGTAGGTGGTTAGAAAGGTGTTAGTAGAGCTACGCCTCCAGGGAAAATATGTTATATAATTAAGGAACTTCGTGAAAGCGTTGGAAAACCTCCCTCGAAGTACCGACACTAGCCTGGCTGAAAGGTTAAGCAAGTATTGTAACATGCGATTAATCCTGACTAATTCTTCTTTTAAGGTTTGAGGAAGGATTTGAGGAAACAGTGGGAGCCATCCTGTTTAGATAAGCTAATAAACCATTCTAAACTTGCAAGAGCATATGCTGAGTCTTTCTTTTCTCTCTCTCTCTGGCAGCTACCATGACAGGACTTAAACTATTACTTGAAAAAAATACATTGACCGGGCCAAACTATAAAGATTGGCTAAGGAACGTCAACATTGCACTGACTTATGACAAAGTTCCATATGTCACCACCGCTATCGTTCCCCCTGTCCTAGAACCAGATTCCTCAGTTGCGGACAAAGAGGTCCGCAAAACATAGGATCTAGACTGCGAGAAATCTAAGTGTATCGTGCTGGCGTCCATGAACAATGAACTCCAGAACAGCACGAAAGTGTGGATATTGAATCCATTTTTCTCCATTGCAAGGAACTGTATGGAGAGCACTCTCGTATCGCGAGGTACGAGACCTTAAGGAAACTATTCCAGATGAGGTTAGCTCCAGGATCGCCGGTAGGAGAGCACGTCCTAAAAATGATCAGCCTCATTGAGGAACTCGCAAACCTGGGATGTATGCTAGAAAATGAGTTGTACATCGACTTGATTTTGCAGTCCCTTCCCCACACCTTCTCTCAGTTCGTGCTAAACTTCAACATGCACGATATAGAAGTTAATCTTCCAAAGCTCATCAACATGTTGAAAGTAGCAGAGACTGAAGGGTTACGGCAGCGCCCCGGCCATCGAAATGCGGCTAAAATGCGGAACAAAAATTTCTAAACTGGCGCTACCGTTACCCGAATCCCGGATCGACCTTAAACCCTAAACTAGCAATCTAACTAAGAGTTAGAATCGTTATACCGAGTTGATCTGTGTCCTTCGGTCTTCATTCCAAGCTCCTAGCGGCTCCTTGATGTGGTTTGGTTGCCGGTCTTCCTACATCTCCGATGATCCACCCGAGAGAAACGGCGCAAGCTCCAGCCTCGTCGAACGAGACAACCGACGCTCCAAAGTTGCTGGCGATGGAGAGTGGGGGTGTATGAATGTGTCACTATGATATTCTCTCATCTCATGTGCTCCATGGAGCATCCATAGAAGATCAAGAGGGAGGTGAGGGAACCATGGCATGAACAACTATAGAATTGGCTAAGTCTTTTGTGTGAATGAATGAGATAGTAGCAAGTGAAGAAAAACTAGTAGAGAAAACCCAAATGAGCCAAGCCCACCATCAAGTAATGGTTGCTGCCCCCTCTCTCTTATTTACACAATAATGCACACATAAAAATCCCTTTTTCATTTTCCAATAAACAAATAAGTGCCCATGCCTCTCTACATGTCCATGACCATGCCTTTGCCACCTCACACCCTTCACCTCATTTGTTAGACAAATGAATTTCCATAAATGGAAAATCATACAAATGAGGTGTCCGTTTCTAGAAGCTATTCCGTATAAAATACGGAATACTTCCCGGTACACGTATCGAAATACATATACGCGTATTCGTACAAAAATACGAATAGCCAAGAGAGAAAATGAATAGTGAACAATAATACTAGAATATATATATATAAATACATATGTAAATTATTAAATCAAAACCTGATTTAATAATCCGACTTAATCCTAAGCCGCTAGTATTATTAACCGTCCGATTAAAGTCTGGGCAGCAAGTGCACATGTTTAATCGGACACCTGTATGTATCAACATACGTCGTGTATACCATATCGCCTGAACCGTCAAAACCCTCTGTCTGGGACTCTAAAGACTCGCCAATACGCTGGCAGTGGGTTTAACCACAAGCACGTCAGCGGCACTAGCTGTACGTAACGGCTACCCAGGTATTGAGCGAAAGGGAAGCTGACGAGCAAACTCATGCAAAACCCCTACTGAGCCTGACAGTGACAATATCTGTACAGTCCGGTCTGTTCGTCTAAGAGTGTCGCATATCGAGTCTAGGGGGATGGATAAAAGTCAGACACCTAACAACGCGACATTTAGTGTCGGTATGAAGCCCATCACCACCAGAGAAACTATCGATCCTAGATCGGTAATTCTCGTCTACCATGGCCATGGATTTTAGGTGATGGTCACCCATGCACAACGCGACATCAACCCCCAATACCGGGAGAGACGAATTCCCGACGATCCGATCACTGCCTCCATGTGGCTCGGGACTGTACCCAACTAAAACCTGTTTGCACGACTCCTTTGAGCCGCGGTAGGGTAGTAATCAAAGCACAGTGGGAACTCACACGAGACAAATGACGATCTCAGGTCGACAGACTAACCTGTACACATGTTACCTGGGAACTGCTATCTGACAATAGGTATAATACCAACCAGCAGGTTCCCGGCGAGTCCGTCCAGTGTACTCATAACACAATGAGCACCGGTATACTATCTTAGGTGAACAAACTAACACCAATGGCTTGTGAGACCTGTCCACCGCCCCTCGTCGGGGTCTCGATCAGTATACACTAGTTTACACTGGAGTATCGATGCCCGGTCTCGATACTCCCACGACTAGGGACATTTAAGGACATGCTTACAGACCACCAGCTCCCACGTATATGATCACCATCATAATGCTGGTAGTCAAGCAAGAATTCTATGGGCTCTATCAACATGTACATGATGATAAAGACAAACCAGATAGCATACTATCATCTTGAGTAAGACTGTTTTATCGGTATAGGTCCTACCTCAATCATCATAATCATCTGCCTGCGATTACGATAATTGCCTTGAGGGCACTATAGCCAACAGAGACCTCCTTGAAAAAAGAGAAGACCCCGTTCTGTATGTTGGCCAATCATCCTCTTCTAAATCCAAAGCGAAAGCTAAGGGGAAGAAAAAGATGAAAGCCACCAAACCGAAAGGCGGGGTCAAGAAGGTGCAGGGAACGAACAAGGCAGGGAGAGTGAAGGCGGATAATAATGAATGCTACTATTGTCACAAGCAGAGGCACTGGAAGAAGGATTGCATGGATTTCAAAGCCAAGGACACGAAGCAAGCTGCTGCTTCCGCTTCAGGTGTGTTTTTAATCGAAAACTGTCTTTCAGTAAACTCTACATCATGGGTACATGATACCGGTTCTGGTTCTCACATCTGTAATTCTTTGCAGGCTCTGAGAAACCATAGAGCACTGAAGGCAGGTGATATAACCCTCTGGGTGGGCAATGTAACGAACGCAGATGCTGTTGCAGTGGGGGAATATCACCTGGGGTTGACTGGTGGGCACATTTTGGTGTTGTACAGCTATTTTTGTATTCCCAGTCTACTATGTAATATTATATCAGTATCTTTTTTATTTAATGAAGGATATAATTTTGCACTTGAAAGAAATATCATGAACATTCTCCTAAATAAAGAAATGATTGGGTTTGGCACACTGGAAAATGGCATATACATACTTAATCAACCTCAAGTTTTCAATATTCAAAACACACTCAAAAGGAAGGGTCCAGATTCAAACCAAGCTTTCCTATGGCATTGTAGACTTGGTCATATAATTAAAACAAGGTTGACTAAGTTGCATAAAGATGGATATTTAGATCCGTTTGAATATTTATCATATGCAACTTGTCAATCATGTATCAAAGGAAAGATGACCAAATCTCCGTTCACCGGACATGGAGAAAGTGCCACGGAGCTCTTGGGACTTGTACACAGCGATGGATGTGGTCCGATGTCTATACATGCTCGAAGCAGTCACTCCTACTTCATCACTTTTACTGATGATTTCTCAAGGTATGGACATGTGTTCTTAATGAAGCATAAATCCGAGGCCTTTGAGAAATTTAAGGAGTATAAAAATGAAGTGGAGAAACAGACTGGTAAAAGCATCAAGACACTTCGATCTGATCAAGGTGGAGAATACTTAAGTACCAGTTTCCTTGAATGCTTAAAAGAGAATGGAATTCTCTCTCAGTTTACTCCTCCGTATACACCTCAGCATAATGGTGTATCAGAAAGGAGGAATCGCACGCTACTCGACATGGTGCATTCAATGATGAGTAGTGCTGAGTTGCCACTTTCCTTCTGGGGTTTTGCTCTAGAATCAGCTGCATACCTATTGAATAGAGTTTCGACTAAGTCTGTGCCTACCACTCCATATAAAATGTGGAGCGGGAAGAGACCATGTCTCAAGTATATCAAGATATGGGGGTGTCCAGCATTTGTTAAAAAGCATAATCCGGACAAACTCAAGCCACGATCGGTTTTGTGCAAGTTTGTGGGATACCCCAAGCATTCAAGGGGATATCTGGTCTACCACACTGAAGAACAAAAGGTGTTTGTCACTCGCCACATTGTTTTCTTAGAGAGCGAATTTCTTGCAAAAGAAATTAGCGGGAGCGCGGTAGAACTGGAAGAAATTCCAGAACCACAAACTGCTGCCGAGGACTTAGTAGAACCTCAAGTTTCAATAGAGCCCGACGAACCAACGCCGCTCCGCAGATCTTGTAGGCTTTCTCGTCCTCCTAAAAGACACTATGGGTTTCTTATAGATGGGGATCGAGAGGATTGCATTATCGGTGATGATGAGCCTACTAATTTTCAGCAGGCTATCACGAGTAAAGACTCGGTGAAGTGGCTGGATGCTATGAGATCCGAAATGGAATCCATGTACACCAATAAAGTGTGGACTTTAGATGTTGCTCCTCCTGGGGTAAAACCAGTTGGATGCAATGGATCTTCAAAAAGAAGATTGGTGCATTTGGACAAGTGGAAACCTACAAAGCTAGACTCGTTGCAAAAGGTTTTCGTCAAAGACCAGGAGTGGACTATGATGAAACCTTTTCCCCAGTAGCTATGCTTAAATCCTTTCGGATCCTGCTTGCCATTGCTGCCTTCCATAAGTATGAAATCTGGCAGATGGACGTAAAAACAGCTTTTCTAAATGAACATTTAGAAGAAAGTGTTTACATGGATCAACCAGAAGGTTTCTTAGACAGTGGGAGCAGCGGAAAAGTGTGCAAGTTTCTTAAATCCATTTATGGATTAAAGCAAGCATCGCGGAGTTGGAACATCTGCTTTGATGAGACGGTCAAAGAATTTGACTTTATCAAAAATGTAGATGAACCATGCATTCATAGGAAGATTGTAGAAGGAGCAGTAGTCTTCCTCATTCTGTACGTCGACGACATACTGCTGATAGGGAATGATGTCCCTATGCTCCAATCAGTAAAGCTCTTCTTGTCACAGAAATTCTCCATGAAAGACTTGGGAGATGCCTCCTACATTCTGGGCATTAAGATTTATCATGATAGATCCAAAAGGATGTTGGGACTTTCACAGTCCAGATACATTGACACCATACTTAAGAGATTTAGTATGGAAGATTCCAAGCGCGGTAATTTACCCGCTTGTCACGGGATCACTCTCTCCAAAGAGATGTCTCCAAAGACTGATGAATAGAGGGATCGAATGGGCATTATACCCTACGCTTCGGCTGTAGGATCTATAATGTATACGATGTTATGTACCAGACCAGATATAGCTTATGCACTTAGTGTGGTAAGCAGGTATCAATTTGACCCGGGTGAGAAGCATTGGATAGCGGTAAAGAACATTCTCAAGTACCTGAGAAGGACTAAGGAGATGTTCTTAGTTTACAGTAGTGAGGACCTCCAGGTCGAGGTTTTTACCGACTCCAGCTTCCAAAGTGACAAAGATGACTCTAAATCCATTTCGGGTTTTGTGTTTACCCTCAATGGAGGGGCGGTATGTTGGAGGAGTTCCAAACAGGATACCGTCGCGGACTCAACTATGGAGGCTGAGTATATAGCTGCTAAAAATGCCGCGAAAGAGGCTGTCTGGATGAAGAAGTTCATCTCTGAACTTCAGGTGGTTCCGTCTATTGCCAATCCAATACCTTTGTATTGTGATAACAATAGGGCTGTAGCATTAGCGAAGGAACCAAGGTCCCATCAGAAATTCAGGCATATCTTGAGGCGGTATCACCTGATCAGGGAGATCGTGGTTCGCCGGGAGATCGAGGTGCGGAGAGTGGACACAAAAGACAACACGGCAGATCCATTCACCAAGGCCATCCCTCAAGTCCGGTTCGAGAGGCTGTTTGAGATGTTGGGCATGCGGTACGCCAGCAACTGGATCTAGTGCAGATAGTGGGTACTCATTGCGCCAATTACAGGCCTTAGTGCAAGTGGGAGATTGTTGGTTATATATGCCCTAGAGGCCTTCATTGTATATGATGCTAGGGATATGTATGTACATGACAATCTTTCTTGATATGATAGTATGCTATTTGGTTTGTCTTTATCGTAACATGTGATATATTTTACTTTGTATTTCATATATTGTATACATGTTGATAAAGCCCATAGGATATTTTCCTGACTACCAGCGTTGTGATGGCAGTCATACTTGTGGGAGCTGGGTAGTCAATAGGCACATCCTTAAAATGTCCTTACTCGTAGGAGTATCGAAACAGGGCATCGATACTCCAGAGTAGACTAGTGTATACATATCAAGACCCTGACGAGGGGCGATGGATTGGTCCCGCAGCCATTGGTGATGTGCACCTAAGATTGTATACAGATGCTCACTGGGTGTGAGTACACCGGACAGGACTCGCCGAGAACTGACTAGATGGTATTATACCTAGCGTCAGATAGCAATTCTCAAGTGACATGTGTGCAGATAGTCTGTCGACTTGAGGTCATCATTTGTCTCGTGTGAGTTCCCGCTGTACTTTGATTACTACCCTACCACGGTTCAAAGGAGTAGTGCAAACAGGTTTTAGTTGGGTACAGTCCCGAGCCACATGGAGGCAGTGAGCGACTGTTAGGGATTCGTCTCTCCCGGTATAGGGAGTTGATATCGCACGGTGATTGGTTGGTCATTACCATAAGTCCCTGGCTATGGCTGATTGAGAATTACTGGTGGATGGACCAGTAGATTCTCGGATGGTCTTGAGCCACACTGACACAACTTGTACGGTTATTAGGGGTCTGAAATTTTCCACCCCTCTAGACGTTACATGCGATACTCTCAGACGAACAGACCGGACTGCACGGATATTGTCACGGACAGGCTCAATAGGGGTTACGGACGAGTTCGCTCGTCGGCCTCCTTTTCGACATGTACCTAGTTTGCCGTTACGTACAGCTAGTGCCACTGACGGACTTGTGGTTAAACCCACTGCCAGCGTACTGTTGAGTCTTTAGAGTCCCACACAGAGGGTTTCTCTAGATCAGGAGAGATGATGTAAACGCCTTATGGTCTTACGGCAGGGTTTCGATCACATTCATGTACTGGCTACTCGAATGACGTTCGGACAGATAATACTAGTGGGTTTTGGTTTAAGCTGGATCCTAGTATTGTAGTATTGGATTAAACTGGTCTCTGTGTATCCGTATTTTTTGAAATACGGATACGGGTATGAAAGTACGGTGAGGGCATTCTTGTAATTTCACAAGGATGAGCTACTAGAAGGAGACACCTCATTATAGATTTATTCTTTTTTCATAAAGGATTAATGAGGTGGAAATGAGGAGATGTTTAAGGTATGGGTTGAAAGCATGGCTAAGTAATTGTTTATTCACTTTGGAGCTACTATTCAAGTATGGTTGTAATTTGTGAGATTAAATAATTCCATGGATGAATTATTGCCTCAATACTTAGCCATTCTCTCATCTTATTTCTATTATCATTATCACAAAAGCTTTCGCTCTCCTAGGTCTCTTCTCTCCTTCTTCCTCAAGCTCATACACTTGCATGTATTGCAAAACAATGAGCTTTAAGATCAACTAGTCCAATACACATTCTCTCTACATCTACTTAGTCATCTTTCCCAGCAAGCAAGATCAATAAGTTATCTCATGGAGGTTGGAGCTTGACCATAGGCCCTCGGGTGGATCCATCTTCGGCGCAAAGGAGACCGGCAACCGAACTCTTTCAAGACCTAGAAGAAGCAAAAGAAAGGAGATCAAGAGGAAGCTTGAACCAAGGAGCCACTTGAAGACCGGAAGAACTAGGAACAAGGGTATATTACTTAAACATAGTAGCTATCTCTCTCTCTCTCTTAGTCTATTTGTGTTAGCTAAGGTTTAATAAAGATCCTAAAAGTTGAATAAGTCTGTGTTGCAAAGCTAAAACAAGTTTCTTTTGTTATGAGAAAAATCGTTTTTAAAGTATTTCGCCTCCCCGCGAGCTGTGGGGTGTGCATCATAGACTTACACATACTAGTAGGGCCAACGGTAGTCCACAAGTACACCCTATAATTGTTCCTAGTCGAGGAAGTATCGAGACAGGGCATCGATACTCCAGAGTAGACTAGCGTATACGCTTCTTGACCCATATGATGGGCAATGGATGATCCCATATCCATTGGTGTTTGACATCAGAGATGGTATACGGGTGCTCAGTGGAGACTGGGTACACTGAACTGACTCGCCAAGAACTCTTAGATGGTATTATACCTATCGTCAGATAGCAGTTCTCTGGTGACACTGGTACAGGTTAGTCTGTCGACCCGAGATCATCACAGAGTCTTGTGTATCTCCCACTGTGCTTTGATTTCCACCCTACCACGGCTCTATTGAGTTGTGCAAAAATGTGGTTTTTGGGTACAGTCCCGAGTCATATGGAGGCAATGAGCGATAGGAGGGTTTTCGTCTCTCCCGGTATTGGGAGTTGATGTTGCGCTATGCTCGATTGGCCATAATAGGAAATCCCTGGCTAGGGTTGCTGAGATTTACTGGTAAGTGTTACCGGTAGTTTCTCGAACCGTTATGGACCTTGTATCGGCATGACTTATCAGGCTATTGGGGTCTGACGTTATACCACCCCCAGGCTACGATATGCGACATATCTGACGAACAGACCGAACTGTACGGTATTGTTACCGACTGGATTCACAGGAGTACAAGCAGGCTTGCTTGTTGATCTTCTGATCGCTCAATAACGGGGTGGACGTTACGTTTAGAAGACCACTTGCGGCTTGTGGATGTTTGATATGATCATCACCTACTGTCGGCGTATTGACGAGTCTTTAGAGTCCTACACAGAGGATTCCTAGTTCATGTGAAACGAAGTAGGAGCACATATGTGGTATGTGCGGGACCGAGATTAATGCGTGTATGTGATACCGCATTCTATTCTCGCGATATGTGATATCAGACGGTTGTATTTGATATAGCCGGGATATCGGATCAAGTTTTGATTCGATAGATTGTTACATTTGATATTAGTCGGTTGTATATGATATAGCCAGATTATTAAATCAAGTGTTGATTTAATAATTTAATATATAATTATATATTTTATATATTATCTTATATTAACTAATATTAGCTCACTTAAGATTTCTTTTCTCACTTATGTACACTTAGTATATATGTGATATATATTAATGTACATTATTTTGTGTCATGCTTGATGCCACATGCAACATGGATGTATGAGACTTACACCATGGTTATGATAATCCTATGGTTTTTATTTATCTTGGTAATTCACAAATTAGTGGTAATTAGTCACATGGTTGAAACTTGTAGAAGCTTGTGGAACCATTGACCAAGTCCACTCATTCTGTTTTACTTGAAGATATTTATTAACCCAACCATTATTGTTAACCCATGGTTTATTCTCTACATGAGTTAGTGTATGATACTAACTCACCCATAGTTGCTATTCTCACCTCATGAGTTCATTCTTCATCTCATCACTTCATCTTCTTCTTCTTGAGAGAAAAAGCTTGCTAGCTTTTTCTAAGGTGAGAAAAAGAAAACTAAAGAGAGCTCACTTTCTACTTCATCATCCTCTACTATTAGCCATTTAGTTTAGGGTGTTTGCATCACTAATCTACCATTAGTAAAGAGGTAGAATGAGCTTGAGTCTCCTCAACGTAGATCGTCTTCGGCCTCGAAGACTTCGAGCAAGCTTGTTCATTTTTTCATGTGAACCCTTACTAGAGTTCGGGAGTTCACTAATTGGAGAGAAGGGACTACTACACGGAGATTTAGAAGTGAAGGACCAGTCTACAAAGGTTGTATTCCTCATTCACTTAGATGTTAAGATGTTAACATTGCTAGTTTGTTTAAATCTCTAGTTAAAGATTCTAGGTTAGGGTTCTTTAGAACGACAAAAATTTGAAAACGGCATGGACGATGCCTTCCGAAACCTTGCTGTCGCGCTAGGTAACTCTACAGTGGTATCAGAGCCGAGCTAAAGATTTAAACGATGTTTGTTAGATTATGAAACCGAAACTACTCCGAAATTTTAAACATTGCAACCCAGTTTCTGTTGAATTTAAAAAGGCCTCTAAATTTTTTTAAACAACCGCAGAATGTTGTATGAGATATAACATGAACACTGTGAAAATTTGAGGCAATTCCACCTCAAAGTGGCCGGCCACAATGCCCCAAAAACCGGTGAGCTCGACCCATTTTGGGAGTTCAGGGTTCAAATTTTCATGGTGTTCCAGTCTTTGGGTTTTAGTGTTTCAGGTTTTGTTTGTTTTTGCTAAATTTGCATGTGATGTTAACTTTCTGCAAAGGCAACTCGGAGTGTTTTGTAATCGTAATTCTAACATGTATTCGGCTTATTTAGACGATGTTAAAAAGTTTGAACGGATATCAATAATCCATATTTTCCCCGCTGGAAATTTTCCAACTGTTGGATTTTTTCCGAGTTTAAAATCTTCAGAAAATCATGCAAGCGATTCTGTGGACACTCTAGAAGAACGATACCTAAACTTGACTTTTTGGATCGCGGAACCGCTTTGCCGCAGTTCCGTGGCTACATGAGTGAGGCATGGGTCGGCCCTTCTACGGATGGTTCATAGGAGTTGTAGCATGTTCTGGGTACTTTTTGAACTCCGCTCAAGTGTTGAGCTTGTTGGGAAATTTTGGATGCTTGTTTATTCGATCGAAAAGTTTAACTTCGTCTAACTATCTGTGATCATAATACAATATTTGGAATCCACAAAATTAGTTATGAGATAACTAGTTTGAATTTTATAAATCTAGCAATTTAGTCTCATTTGATCGGTTGCCACGGAATTTTGATGTGGATCAAAAGTCCGTCGCAATTACGTAGTGTATGCGGATACTCACTGCCTTAATAGATAGCCATGCCCCATAGCCCCGACCAAGTAACTATAGGAGAACCCCGTCGCCAAAAGCATCCGTTCGGGTGCTCGCGGCCGCGGTGTTCCGCTTCAGTTCACTTCGTCGACGGCATCGGGGGCGCGGCCGTCTACTAAAGTTTCCGACGAGCATTCAATCAAGTTATCGGGAATCTTGTTGAATTACCCAACAGGTTATTGAAAAGTGTTTTCAATATCGAGACTAAAATACAGGGTTTATAATTGTTAGGCATATGATGTCTAAGGAATTCATTTGCTTGGGCATGAAATCCAAAGTATGTGATACATTGGGTTTATGATGTCTGAGGTGGTTGTGGATTCCAATTGTTGTAGTTTTTCACTTTCTTTTCTGCGACCGTAAGTGTAATATGTGGTGTATCGCCGGTTTCGTTGTTATATGTCAACGACAATTGGGATACACATATTTACTTACGTTGATGACATGTGATATTATATGTTGCTGTGATATGTTATATTGGATCGTCGTGTTTTGAATAGCCGGGGGTTTTTATGTGAGATGAGAGTTTTTCATTTTCATTCATATAAAAGCTTGTATGTAATATTCTTTTATTGGAGCACTTCCGGGTTGAGGATGATGTCACCATTGATGTATATTATTTACTTTTCCGCATTAGGATAGACCCAAGGAGGAGAGCACAAGTAACCGGGTTCTAGGGTCCAGTGGGAGACCATCTCGAGGAGTCGAGACCGGGTCTCCTAACTCTAGAATTGGTAAGATTGCTTGCCGCTCTTGTAGGGGTCTAGGAATGTGGGTTTAGCTATTCATCACGGCCGTGAAATCCGTGTTTTATACTGGCTTAATTTAAAATATGGAATTCCTAGTATATCCAATATTTCATATGTGATTCATCTGCTGCTAATATTTTGTGATGTGATCACTTGATATGTTCTAAGACGAATGCCTATATTATATATATGAGATATAATTAATATTGCTGCTTTCGTTTCATATGTGATGCTTAGAAAGAATAATTGGTGGCAATTCATTAATAAGATTAATGAAATAAAAGAAACCTAAAGATGTTGTAGAAACTTGTTTTAAAAAAGACTGGTAGCTCTAGTTCTTGCTTTGCATAGCGGTATTCCTTGTAGAATATCCAGCACCTTATTCGATAAGGAAAGAGCCGAGATCCCTTCACCGGGAGTGACCTTTTTAGCGAAACTAGCAGATGCTACAACCCACTCGGTTTGTCTTTTGATTGCTTCTATAGTTTTTGCTTTGCATAGTGGTATTTGTGAAATATCCTGCACCTTATTCGATAAGGAAAGAGCCGAGATCCCTTCACCGGGAGTGAGCTCTTTAGCAAAACTAGTAAAAGCCTAAAAAACACTCATTTTAAAATTCACTCAATTCTACAACGATATCAAGTTCAAAGCGTTAATTGTTTTTATATAAAAAAACCATCCGCAGACCCTCCGTCATTTTAGAAATTACAGTACTTAATATTCATGCTGCGTATGTTGATCATAGTCAAGGCGTAGTGTATGATAGCTAAGTGATGTCTTCCTACACAGCATATAATGTGATTAATTAGGACATTCATGTGATTATGTTGATTATAGTCAGAAGTCATGTGAGTAGGTCTAATTAATCATGAAATGACGGGTAGAACTTGACTAGTACTTGTGATATGTTGATTATAGTCAAGGTCATAAGTTACTAGGGGTAAAAACCATTATCGGGAGTTTCAAGAGTTGAAATTTGCAATTTGATTGCATACCTTCTATGAGATAGTTGGATCCCGATACCCACTGCGAGTAATTGTTACTCCTGAGAGAGTTTTACACATCATAATTAGCCGATCAAGTAGGTGTCTAGAAAGGTGTTAACGGGGTTACGCCCCTGGGAAAACGAGGTTTATTTTAATTAGGTCCGTGTGAAAGCACGGGGAACCTCCCTCAAAGTACCGACACTGGCCTGGCCGAAAGATTGGCGAACTTGTAGGGTGTAATTAATCCCGGCTAGTCTTACCTTTTTGGGTTTGAAGGAAGATTTGATAAAAACAGTGGGAGCCATTATGATTAGATAAAATTATAACCAATCTGATCTTGTAAGAGCGCACGCAGAGTGTTTTCTTCTCTCTCTCTCTCTCTCCCCTGGTTGCGACCATGTCACGCCTTAATCAAGATAATA
The DNA here is from genome assembly GCA_030015575.1 of Agapanthus africanus. Lineage (NCBI taxonomy): Eukaryota > Viridiplantae > Streptophyta > Magnoliopsida > Asparagales > Amaryllidaceae > Agapanthus > Agapanthus africanus. Next base: position 456,387,418 of record JASDDO010000012.1, on the reverse strand, counting down.
ATATGAATGCATTGACCGAACCTGCTTATTATACTGAGCTAGGGAACGCTGGTTTCTCTCTATCTTATAATTGTTATAAGTCCGAGCAGGAAATAGGGGAATATCCGGATTCTCATGCCACCCAATCGAAGAAAGTGCATGTTGATATATCTTCTTCGAGTGTGTTCATTACCGAGAACTGTTTCTCGGTATCCTCTACGTCCTGGGTATGTGATACCGGATCAGGATCCCGCATATGTAATATATTACATGGGCTACAGAAAGGTAGAGAACTGAGATTGGGTGATATATCTCTATGTGTAGAGAATGGTGCAATTGTTGCAGCCAAGTCAGTTGGCAAATATCACCTTGTATTAATACATTGATTCTGAACAAATGTTATTAGATACCGAACCTGATATACAACATTACATCAATTTCTTTATTAAGTTAAAGAAAGATATAATCTTGTATTAGAGGATAATGTTGTGAACATTCTCCTGAATCAAGAGTTGATTGGATCAGGCACGTTATGTAATGGCATATACGTTCTAAATCAGACCACAGTTCAAAATATATAGAACAAACACAAGAGGAGTAATTCAGAAATGAACGAATCCTTCTTATGGCATTGTAGACTAGGTCATATCAATGCGACACGACCAGCTAAAGTTATATAAGGATGAATATGATAATCTGTTCGAATTTTCATCTTATGATACTTGTCAGTCTTGTCTCAAAGATAAAATGACCAATACTCCGTTTACTGGAAACAGAGAAAGAGTTACTAAACTCTTAGGACGGATACATGATGATGTATACAGTCCTGTGTCTACAAATGCCAGGGTTGGTTCTTTGTACTTTATTACATTCATCGACGATCTCTCAAGATTCGGATATGTGTTCCTGTTGAAACACAAGTCTGAAACTTTTGAGAAATTCAAGGAATATAAGCTTGAAGTTAAAGAACCAGACAGGTAAAAGTATTAAAGTCCAACGATGTGATCGAGAAGGCGAATACTTGGGTATGGAGTTCCTGGATTTTCTAAACGAAGAATATGATTCTCTTTCAGCTTACTCCTTCGTATATACCACAGCACAACGGTGTATCGGGGCGGAGGTATCGCACCCTATAAGATATGGTGTGCTCTATGATGAGTACCGTTGAGTTACCTATTTCCTTTTGGTGTTATGCACTTGAAAAGCTGCATACCTATTGAATGGGGTTCCAACCAAATCACTGCCTACCGATATGGAATGGGAAGAGACCATGTCTTAAACGAGTTAAGATATGGGGTTGTCCAGCCTATGTTGAAAGGAAGAACCCGGACAAGCTCGAGGCAAGGTCAGTTTTGTAAGTTTGTTAGGATATCCCAAACATTTGTGAGGGAATATCTTCTACCACTCTGAGGAGCAAAAGGTGTCTTCTACCACTCTGAGGAGCAAAAGGTGTTTTCTTTCTCAGCATGCCACCTTTTTAGAAAAGGAATTTCTTGTGAAGAAATTTGTGGTCATGAGGTAGAACTGGAAGGAGTTCCAGCTAGACAAACTAACGGCTGATGATTTGGTGAAACCAAAGGATTCAATAGTCTCCAACGAACCCCAGCCTCTCCACGAATCTGGTAGGGTTCCTCATCTACTTAAGAGATACTACGGTATTCTCGGTGACAGTGGGAGCGAGAACTGCATCATGGTAGATGATGGCCCAACCAAGTTCACGCAGGCCATCAAGAATGGCGACTCTATGAAATGGCTGGATGCTATGCAATCAAAGATGGAATTCATGTACACCAACAAAGTATGACTTTGAATATTGCACCTGAAGGGGTAAAACCCATTGGGAGCAAATGGATCTTCAGAAGATTATTGGTGTAAATAGAAAAGTTGAGACTTTCAAAGCTATGCTTAAGTCCATCAGGATTAAAGCAGGCATCGCGGAGTTGGAACACTTATTTTAATGTGGCAGTCAAAGTGTTTGACTTCATCAAAAGGCAGATGAACCTTGTATATATAAGAAGGTTATAGAGAGTAAGGTTGTCTTCCACGTATTGTACGTAGATCACATACTCTTGATAGGAAATAGTTTCCTATGCTACACTCGGCCAGTCTCCTCTTATCACGAGGATTCTCCATAGAAGATCTGGATGATACCTATTACATCTTGTGGATTATGATCTATGAGATAGATCTAAGTGGATGTTGGGAGTGTCCCAAAATCTAAGTACATTAACACCATACTAAAGGGGTTTAGTATGGAAGATTCTGAGCGTGGTGGTTCACCCACTTACTTTTGAATCACTCTCTCCAAAAAGATGTCTTCCGAGACTGATTTGGAGAGAACTCGCATGCAAAAGATACCCTATGCTTCGGCAGTAAGCTCTATCATGTATGCGATGTTATGTACCAGACCAGATATAGATGACTCACTAGGTGTAGTGATCAGGAATCAATCGGATCTTGGGACAATCACTAGAGAGCTGTGGAGGACATTCTTAAGTACTTGAGAAGCACTAAAAGAAAGTTCTTGGTTCCAACTTCCAGAGTGATAAGTTCGACTGAAATTCAGTCACAGGCATTGTCTTTACCCTCTGTGGAGGGACGGTATGTTGGAAGAGTTTCAAGCTAGATACTGCGACATACTAGACGATAAAGGCTGAATACATCGCTACCAATGATGCTACCAAAAAGGTTGTCTGGACATTTCTTGTTCATGAGATGAATATGGTTCCTACCATTGAGCGTCCAATAACTGTTATTGTGTCTACAATGGAGTTGTGGCTTTAGCCTAGGAACAACGGTCCCATTAGCGATCCAGAGATATTGTGAGGATAGTATCACCTAATCCATGGTTGATCTCCAACATATCGAGGTAAGGAGAGTAGATTTTGAGGTTAACACGGCGGATCCACTCACCAAAGACTACTTCCCCAAATACTATTTGAGAGATTTTGGGATGATTGAGTATGGGATACTACAACCACTACTATATTGTTGGGTATTGGATACTATAACAGATGGCCTTAGTGCAAGTGGGAGATTGTTAGTTATATGTATGCCGCAGAGGCCATTATTGTATATGTGATGTATATTATAGTGGATGCTTGGACATATATAGAGAAGACTTTCTTGCTCGACATAATAGTATGCTATCTGGTTACTCTTTGTCTTAACATGCTGACTTGTATAGATGATGTTGTTTTACTCTCACATGTTGACAAAGCCCTTAGGATGTGTACTTGACTATCAAGACTATGATGGAGATCATACTAGTGGGGCCAAGGGTAGTCCACAAGTATACCCTATAATTGTTCCCAGTTGAGAGAGTATCGAGACAGGGTATCGATACTCCAGAGTAGACAAGTGTATACGCTTCTTGACCCATATGATGGGTGATGGATGATCCCATATCCATTGTATTTGACATCAGAGATAGTATACGGGTGATCAGTGGAGACTGGGTACACTGAACGGACTCGCCGAGAACTCCTAGATGGTATTATACCTATCGTCAGATAGCAGTTCTCTGGTGACGCTAGTACAGGTTAGTCTGTCGACCCGAGGTCGTCATAGAGTCTTGCGTGTCTCCCACTGTGCTTTGATTTCCACCCTACCACGGCTCTACTGAGTCGTGCAAACAGGTGGTTTTTGGGTATAGTCCCGAGTCACATGGAGGCAAAGGGCGATATGAGGGGATTCGTCTCTCCCGGTATTGGGAGTTGATGTTGCGCTATGCTCGATTGGCCATAACATGAAATCCCTGGCCAGGGTTGCTGAGATTTACTGGTAAGTGTTATCAATAGTTTCTCGAACCATTATGGACCTTGCATCGGCATGACTTATCAGGCTATTGGGGTCTGACGTTTGTTGGATATTGTGCCCTCAAAGTCAATTATTGGATCGCAGGTACGTGATTGTGATGATTGAGGAAGGGCCTATACCGATAAAACAGTCTTAATCGAGATGATAAAATGCTATCTGGTTTGTCTTTATCATTATGATAAAGCCCATAGGATTCTTGCTTGACTGCCAGCAGTATGATGGCGATCATATATGTGGGAGCTGGGGTCTATAAGCACATCCTTAAAATGTACCTAGTCGTAGGAGTTTCGAGACAGGGCATCGATACTCCAGAGTAGACTAGTGTATACATTCGAGACCCCGACAAGGGGTGGTGGCCGGTCTCACAAGCCATTGGTGTTGGTTGGTTCACCTAAGATGTATACAGGTGCTCATTGTGTTATGAGTACACCGGACAGGACTCGCCGGGAACTTGCTGGTTGGTATTATACCTAGCGTCAGATAGCAGTTCCCTGGTGACATGTGTACAGGTTAGTTCATCGACCTGAGGTCGTCATTTGTCTCGTGTGAGTTCCCACTGTGCTTTGATTTATACCCTACCACGGGTCAAAGGAGTCGTGCAAACAGGTATATTTTGGGTACAGTCCCGAGCCACATGGAGGCAGTGAGCAGATCATCGGGGATTCGTATCTCCCGGTATTGGGGGTGAGATTGCGCGGTGTTTAGGAGAGCCATTACACGAAATCCCTGGCCAGGGTAATCGATATTTACTGGTAGGTATTCCAGTAGTATCTCAGGGTGTTCTGGGCTGCTCTCTGACACGACTTATACAGCTATTGGGGGTCTGACGTTTACCGGCCCCCTTGGCCCTATATGCGATACTCATAGAAGAATGGACCGGACTGTATGGATATTGTCACTGTCAGGCTCAGTAGGGTTTCTGGATGAGTTCGCTCGTCAGCTTCCCTTCCAATCAATACATAGGCAACCATCACGTACAGCTTGTACCTCTGACGTGCTAGTGGTTATACCCAGTGCCAGTGTGTTGATGAGTCATTAGAGTCCCCCACAGACAGTTTTCCAAGTTCGGGCGAAACGTTGTAGATGCCGTATGGTTTTATGGCAGGGTTCGGAAAATGCACGTGCGTTTACGCACGTGTCATATTTCGGGCAGATAATACTGGCAGGCTTTGGTTTAAGCCGGATCCGAGTATTATACTGTGTAGATATAATATCTTTGTCTCAGTTGTATTTGTATTCAGTCGAAATACAAATGCGGGTATGTTTATACTGTTACGGGGTTATCCTGAAATTTGTTTCAGGATCGCTTTTGGAAGTTGCCAGTTTCCCGTTTTCTATCACCCGTCTTTAATATTTGGTTAAAAACGGATTTATCTTTTCTTAATGGAGATGAGTCATATGTGTGTAGAAGCTTCTAAAAGTGGTGATGAGGCTAGTGAGTCACTAGAGCTTTAATTGTGCAATTAATTTTTTTGATGACTAATGTTAATGACTCATTGTTTGCATTGATTGATTATTGCAAGGTGGAAAATGACTCACTCTTCTCTTTATGCTATGGTCACCTCCCTCTCTCTCCTACACTCACCCCTCCTCTTTTTAGTGGCCGGCCCTTCATGGGAAAAAGAGGTATGGTTGTTATTTTGAGAAAAGAGATATAGTTTATGTGTATGGAAATTTCAAAGCACTTTTCATTCCATCACAATTTCAAATGGCAACTTCCTTAACCGTTCGTCCATAATCTTCGACGTAACGAGACAAAGTGTTCTACTCATTCTCTACATCAATCTTGGTCGTCTCTTTTAGAAAACTTGACGATCGAGTTGCCTCGGTTCAGAGGCGGGAGCCCGTTTAAAGATCCGTCGACGTGGTGCCACCTGGACGACGAGACCGAAGATCGAGCGAGATCGGAGCAGCCTCAACAAAGCGTGGGATGATGGTTGAAGACTGAAGGACCCGGATCGTTCGGTATAACATTTCTACCCACTTTACAATTTGTTAGTTTAGCATTAATGGCAGATCCTGGGATATAGTATACGATAGCGCTTGTTCTAAAAGTTTTTGTTCCACATTTTGGCGTCTGAAAGACGGCCGGGGCGCTACCGTAGACTTACAGTGGTATCAGAGCCTCGTCATTAAGCTTTACTAACTTGTGCTAACACGTTTAAAATATCAATCAAACGGATTTTCGCAAAACTACAATTTTCTGTTCAAAGTTTCTGTCGATTTTTAATCTGGTCTCAAAATTATTTTACATATCACAGAAAACTAAGCAGCCAATTCTAATCAAACTGGTGAAATTTGGTCACGTGATCCCACAGAACGGCCGCGAATCCGCGGCCCAAAACAGGATTTGGCCGCTGATCCGCCGCGTTTTTGTGGGAACAGTGCGCCAAATTTTTCCAGTGAGTTTTCCATGGGAAATTGTGGTTTTTGGTATATTTCTTTTGGGCCCAAATTTTGTTACTGTACACCAGATGTACGTGGGGCCTACTTCGGGAAGTTTTTTCGATCGAAATTTTAAATTTGTTAGTTTACAGTACTTATATTATATCTCCGACCGTGAATGTCATTTGATCGGTAAACCGCGTCTGATTGCTATAGTTCTTTTAGACGGGTTTGCGAACGTGACATTCGCGTTGATGTTCTGTGTTGTGCTGTGATGTTGCGGATATGTCGTGGTGGATAGCAGTGTGCAATGGTAGTACTGTTTGGATTTATTTGTACATTTGATATTGCGAGGCGAGCGTCCAACATGTGGACTGCTGTCACTACCTGTTTGTATATTATTCTTTTAGGCACGACCGGGCTGAGATCGATGTACCCGTTGTTTATATTTTTCTTTTCTGTACTAGGATTACCCCGCGGTGGGGTGCACGGATAGCCGGGTTCTAGAGGGCAACGGGCCCACATCTCATGGCGTTGAGACGGAGAGGGCTTCACTCTAGAATTGGTGGGCTATTCGCCGCACTCGTTGGGGTACAGGTTGACCCAAGGAGGGGTGCTCAAGTTACCGGATTCCGTGAAGTGCTGGGTGGTCCATTCACTTTGTTGTAGGGGGCTGCCTCGCTTCAGGTTTTGGCGGGTAACTTGCCGCACCCGTAAGGGTCTAGGTTTCATTGCACAGGCTATCCACACAACCAGGGGAACGTCGGGTTTCAGTAGCGGCTCTGTGAAACCCGGGGATCCCAGATTATCTGTATTGTTCTGTGATGCTTATTACTTTTCTGTAATGTTGCATATTATCACGCCTGGAGCGATTATTGTATATTAGTATATATACTATTAGATGTTGTATATGTTTTACACCCGCGCTAGTCCAGTCCCCGCTCTGTCGTTAGTTAAGTAACCTAACGGGTGATGACGGGACCCAGTGGCGAATGCGGATGGCATATACGTACATTTTATTTTCGTTCTTTTCTGGTGTGATCAATTGATGGGAATGCGTTGATTTTTATCAATGCAACGAAAACAAACCTATATTTGATGTTGTTGGAACAAATTTTAAAAAGAGTTATTACAAATACGTTTCCTTTTGTTATGCATAGCGGTATTCAGTTAGAATATCCTGCACCTCATTCGACGAGGCAAGGGCCGAGATCCCTTCACCGGGAGTGACCCCTTGGGAAGAAGTTTACGTCAGGGTAATAACTTCAATATAGTCGATTACAAGTTGCTTTGCATCGCGGTATTCAGTTAGAATATCCTGCACCTCATTCCACAAGGAAAGAGCCGAGATCCCTTCACCGGGAGTGACCTCTTTAGCAAAAGGTTTTCGCCACTGTATTTTTTATAAAAAGCTATCAGGTTCCTTCAACGAGATCAAGTTCATTAAGTTAAAGGTTTTTCGCCAAAAACCAGCCATAATCCTCCGTCATTTCTTATGGATGGTCAATAGTATTCAAGCTATGTTTGTTGGCCTACGTCAAGGCATAGTGTTTGGTAGCTGCTGGGTATTCATTTGTTGCATAGATAGATGCATTAGTTTAGGACAGACGTACAGCCTTATTGGCCTACGTCAAGGGCATGTACGATGACCTAAATTAATCAGGACAACGACGGGTAGAACTTGACATGTGGCTTATGATTTGTTGGCCTACGTCAAGGTCATAAGAGCATGGGATAAAAATTATATCGGGAGTTTCAGACATACAGGAAACTTGCAAAACTTGCGCATACCTTCTGGAGTGTGATAACTTGAGTGGCTTCCATCACATTATCATGCGATGATAGTTGGATCCCGATTCCCACTGATGAGTTAGTTTACTCTTCGGGTGATCCCGACTAATTCTTTTTTCAGGTTTGGAGGAGAATTTGAGATAACAGTGGGAGGTTTCCGAATTAGATAAAGTGATAACCATTCTGATCTAGGTTAGAGTGCATGCAGAGTGTTTCTTTTCTCTCTCTCTTTGGCAGCGACCTTTGACCGACCCTAGACTATAACTCAGTGACCAAGTTGATCGAACCTTCTTAGAATATTGGCTTTTGGATTGTCTAAAGTTGCATAAGTCATTGTCGCTCCTTCTTTTACCCTTTGTATTTCTCAGAACACCCCGTATTACTACGGACATCCACTTCCATTGGATAGATCCATCGTATGGTTATATACGAACTCGAAGGGACTTCTTTGACGATGGATCCAGATTTAGGAGAAATAGAATAGATTTATTCAGTTGTCTTTTATTATCACCTTCTCTCAGGTTGCGAGGGCTCCTTGGTTTAGGAGAGTACGCCTATTACGCTTATTGGATAGTCTTATTCCTAACCATAGGCAGGTACCGAAAGGTAGGGAATGAAGAAAACCAATTAGCCTAAGTAGGGTGTACAGAAGGTAATAACTAAAGACAAAATAAAGGGATTAGAAAGAGGGAAAAGTAAATTGTGACTACTAACATTCATGACCAGACCACGAATTTCATCGCCACTCCTACTTCACCTTTCATTTCTCCAGAACAACCCGTATCACTACGAACATCCAATTCCATTGGATAAATCCATCGTATGGTAATATACGAACTCGTAGGATCTTTTTCGAGGATGGATTCTGGTTCAGGAGAAATAGGAATAAGGTTTATTCAGTTGTCTTTTATCATCACCTTCTCTTAAGCTGCGAGTACTCCTTGGTTTAGGAGGGTACACCTATTATGCTTACTGGATGATCTTCTTCCAAACCATAGGCTGGTGCCGAACGGTAGGGAAGGAAGAAAACCATTTTAGCCTAACGATGGTGTACAGAAGGTAACGACTAAAGACAAATAAAGGGAATTGAAGAGATGGCAGGGAAATATACGGTTACAGTCATGAATTTGAATAATGGAAAAGGCATTACTATGAATACCCAGATACCCTTTCGAAGCATATTCATGTTTCATTTTAACTGTGTATTGTTAATAAAAAACCGATTTCCCAATAAGATACTTACTCCAAGGTATGTATTTACCAGGTTTCATTCTCACATCTGTATAGTTTTACAGATAATGAATGGGAGTAAGTTATTGGGAATTAGGTGATCATCCTCATTATATCGGAATTCGTTGTAATTGATGATATTTGAGGAAATTGCCTGGGTACAGTTTTCAACCTACGACGCACAGGTTTTGAGTTATTCAACTCAGCGGACTTATACAGAGTATTGTATGTTGTCCAGTGTCCATCAGGACAAAAGGGTTGGTCCTCGTACTCTGTTCTGTTTACTTGTAACTTCTCTAGTTTTTAGACAAGTGTTTCGTAGAAATACAATATCTAAGTTTTGAGAAGTTGTGGGTATAAGAATAAAGTAGAGAACGAGGTATCGCAAGTATCGGGATTCTTCAAAGAAATCGAAGATGTAGATTCTTGTGATTGATATTCAGTTGATAGTAATGGTTTTGAGAACTTGTTTCTTTTTCGGGTTACTCATAATTGGATATATTCCTAAGTTGAGTAATGTTGATTAGCCTCTCTCCATTAAGTTGATATGCACTGGAGACAGCTGCATGATTTGAATCTGGTTCCAATTAAATAAGTGCCAAAGTTTCTATATTGGATATAGAATGCTTCATATCTTAACCATGTTAAGGTAAGGGGAGTTGTCCAGCTTATGCTTAAAACCAGACACTGAATAACTCAAGGCACGTTTCTGTAATGGCAGTTTGTGGGTTGACCCTGGCCTTGACGAGGATTGATATTCTACCATCTGGAAGATCAATAGTGATATTATTCTTGACTCGCCACATTTTTAGTAAAATGGATTTGTTTTTTCAGAAAACAGTAGTGGGAGTATGGTAGAACTGGAAGTGATTCCAGAACCGCAAACGGTTACGAAAAATTTAATAGGACCTATATATTTAATCAGGTTTGACATTCCATTAGCCACTCCGCAGATATGGTGGGTAACCTCAGACACCCGAGAGGTACTCAGGTAGCCTCAAGGATGGTGACAGGGAGGTCCTTGTTTACCCAGACTTGACACTACTGTTGTTCCAGACTATGAGATCCAACAGGAGGATATGTATAGCGTCGTTCTAAACTAGTTTTAGAAGTACACGTATATATTATTCTGCCAGAGGGTTATCGTAGTCAGTGGGAGCAGCGGAAGCATAGTGGGCAAGTAGCTTATGTCTATTTATAGGCTTGAGCAGATATAGCGGAGATAAGATCATCTAATTTTGATGTAACAGTCATGGGTTTGACTTCATCAGAATAGGGGATGGATCTGTTAAGAAGGTAGTAGGGTGTGATGTCCTGGTATTTGGATGACATACACAGAGTAGGAAGTAAAATTCCTATACTACGATCGGCTGTACTTTGGTCGTCACACACAGTTGTTTCTCCGCAAAGGATATGGATATAATATCTGACATTCTGGTTTCTAGATTTATGGTTTTAGATCTAGATTTGGGTAGTTTCCCAATTTGGGTACTTTGACAGTATTCTAAAGGTATTTTGAATAGATGACTCCTGGCATGGTGGTGTACCTACAGGTGATGGAGTCACCCTCTCTAAAGGTGTCTTACAGACTGAAAAGAGAAGGATGTGCATGATTGGCAGATCACTTGCTTAGGCAATTGAGTCAATCGTGAGATGTCAAGTACCACACCAGATGTTGTTTTTGCACTAGATGCGATAAGTTTATATTAATCCAATCCTGAAGAAACATAAGGAAGCAGTTTTAGAACATAAGTGCATGTTCTACGGATTTGATGACGGCGGCCTCCTTCGGGAGACGGTTATCATTCCTGGCTTCAAAGGTGACATGGATGACAGAGTGATTGTCAGAGTTATAGTTTTCCCTCTGATGAGGGACAGTATTTTGGACAGATGGTCTAAGAGGATACTGTGGGAGGCATGGTGCTGGATACTGATTAGGTTCAGCTATCGATAAAGTCTAAGAAGTTTGGATCTGTAGTTCATTTATGAACTAGGTCCCATCAGATATCCAGACATATTCTAAGACATGAATTACTCGATTCGGGAGATGGCTTTCTCCGCGAATTTGAGATTAAGAGAGACATAGAAAGAAACATCAGGGCGAATCCACTCACTTAGGCTATTTCTCGAACAAAATAGTTTTGCAAACGGGCTTTGTGAGACTGATTAGTAGAGCAGTTGGGTGTTCGGTATCACACAAGCTGTGAGTATGTGATATCACAATAATTAGCCTTAAGTGCAAGTGGGAGATTGTTGGATATTGTGCCCTCAAAGTCAATTATTGGATCGCAGGTACGTGATTGTGATGATTGAGGAAGGGCCTATACCGATAAAACAGTCTTACTCGAGATGATAGTATGCTATCTGGTTTGTCTTTATCATTATGATAAAGCCCATAGGATTCTTGCTTGACTGCCAGCAGTATGATGGCGATCATATATGTGGGAGCTGGGGTCTATAAGCACATCCTTAAAGTGTCCCTAGTCGTGGGAGTTTCGAGACAGGGCATCGATACTCCAGAGTAGACTAGTATATATATTCGAGACCCTGACAAAGGGCGGTGGCCGGTCTCACAAGCCATTGGTGTTGGTTGGTTCACTTAAGATGTATACAGGTGCTCATTGTGTTATGAGTACACCGGACAGGACTCGCCGGGAACTTGCTGGTTGGTATTATACCTAGCGTCAGATAGCAGTTCCCTGGTGACATGTATACAGGTTAGTTCATCGACCTGAGGTCGTCATTTGTCTCGTGTGAGTTTCCACTGTGCTTTGATTTATACCCTACCACGGGTCAAAGGAGTCGTGCAAACAGGTATATTTTGGGTACAGTCCCGAGCCACATGGAGGCAGTGAGCAGATCATCGGGGATTCGTCTCTCCCGGTATTGGGGGTGAGATCGCGCGGTGTTTAGGAGAGCCATTACACGAAATCCCTGGCCAGGGTAATCGAAATTTATTGGTAGGTATTCCAGTTGTATCTCAGGGTGTTCTGGGCTGCTCTCTGACACGACTTATACAGCTATTGGGGGTCTGACGTTTACCGGCCCCCTTGGCCCTATATGCGATACTCATAGACGAATGGACCGGACTGTATGGATATTGTCACTGTCAGGCTCAGTAGGGTTTCTGGATGAGTTCGCTCGTCAGCTTCCCTTCCAATCAACACATAGGCAACCGTCACATACAGCTTGTACCTCTGACGTGCTAGTGGTTATACCCAGTGCCAGTGTGTTGATGAGTCATTAGAGTCTCCCACAGACAGTTTCCCAAGTTCGGGCGAAATGTTGTAGATGCCGTATGGTTTTATGGCATGGTTCGTAAAATGCACGTGCGTTTACGCACGTGTCATATTTCGGGCAGATAATACTGGCAGGCTTTGGTTTAAGCCAGATCCGAGTATTATACTGTGTAGATATAATATCTTTGTCTCAGTTGCATTTGTATTCAGTCGAAATACAAATGCGGGTATGTTTATACTGTTACGGGGTTATCCTGAAATTTGTTTCACGGTCGCTTTTGGAAGTTGCCAGTTTCCCGTTTTCTATCACCCGTCTTTAACATTTGGTTAAAAACTGATTTATCTTTTCTTGATGGAGATGAGTCATATGTGTGTAGAAGCTTCTAGAAGTGGTGATGAGGCCAGTGAGTCATTAGAGCTTTAATTGTGCAATTAATGTTTGTGATGACTAATGTTAATGACTCATTGTTTGCATTGATTGATTATTGCAAGGTGGAAAATGACTCACTCTTCTCTTTATGCTATGGTCACCTCCCTCTCTCTCCTACACTCACCCCTCCTCTTTTTAGTGGCCGGCCCTTCATGGGAAAAAGAGGTATGGTTGTTATTATGAGAAAAGAGATATAGTTTATGTGTATGGAAATTTCAAAGCACTTTTCATTCCATCACAATTTCAAATGGCAACTTCCTTAACCGTTCGTCCATAGCCTTGGACGTAACGAGACAAAGTGTTCTACTCATTCTCTACATCAATCTTGGTCGTCTCTTTTAGCAAACTTGACGATCGAGTTGCCTCGGTTCAGAGGCGGGAGCCCGTTTAAAGATCCGTCAATGTGGTGCCACCTGGATGACGAGACCGGAGATCAAGCGAGATCGGAGCAGCCGCAACAAAGCGTGGGATGATGGTTGAAGACCGAAGGACCCGGATCGTTCGGTATAACATTTCTACCCACTTTACAATTTGTTAGTTTAGCGTTAATAGCAGATCCTGGGATATAGTATACGATAGCGCTTGTTCTAAAAGTTTTTGTTCCGCATTTTGGCGTCTGAAAGGCGGCCGGGGCGCTACCGTAGACTTACAACGTTATACCACCCCCAGGCTACGATATGCGATATATCTGACGAACAGACTGGATTGTACGGTAGTGTTACTGATTGGATTCGCAGGAGTACGAGCAGGCTTTCTTGTTGATCTTCTGATCGCTCAATACCCAGGTAGCCGTAACGTTTAGCAGACCGCTTGCGGCTTGTGGGGTTTGATATGATCAACACCTACTGCCGGCGTTTTGACGAGTCTTTAGAATCCTACACAGAGGTTTCCTGGTTCATGCAAAACGAAGTAGGAGCACATATGTGATATGTGCGGGACCGAGATTAATGCATGTATGTGATACTGCATTCTATTCTCGCGATATGTGATATCGGACGGTTGTATGTGATATAGCCGGGATATCGGATCAAGTGTTGATTCGATAGATTGTTGCATTTGATATTAGTCGGTTGTATATGATATAGCGGGATTATTAAATCAAGTGTTGATTTAATAATTTAATGTATAATTATATATTTGATATATTATCTTACATTAACTAATATTTGCTCACTTAAGATTTATTTTCTTACTTGTGTACACTTAGTATATATGTGATATATATTAATGTACATTATTTTGTGTCATGTTTGATGCCACATGCAACATGGGTGTATGAGACTTACACCATGGTTATGATAATCCTAAGGTTTTTATTTATCTTGGTAATTCACAAATTAGTGGTAATTAGTCACATGGTTGAAGCTTGTAGAAGCTTGTGGAACCATTGACCAAGTCCACCCATTTTGTTTTACTTGAAGATATTTATTAACCCAACCTTTATTGTTAACCCATAGTTTATTCTCTACATGAGTTAGTGTATGACACTAACTCACCCATGGTTGCTATTCTCACCTCATGAGTTCATTCTCCATCTCATCATTCATTTTCTTCTTCATGAGAGAAAAGGCTTGCTAGCTTTTTCTAAGGTGAGAAAATATTGTGAGAAAAAGAAAACTAAAGAGAGCCCACTTCCTACTTCATCATCCTCTACTGTTAGCCATTTAGTTTAGGGTGTTTGCTTCACTAATCTACCAATAGTGAAGAGGTAGCATGAGCTTGAGTCTCCTCGACGTAGATCTTCTTCGGCCTCGAAGGCTTCGAGCAAGCTTGTTCATTTTTTCATGTGAACCCTTACTAGAGTTCGGGAGTTCCCTAATTGGAGCGAAGGGACTACTACACGGAGCTTTAGAAGTGAAGGACTGGTCTACAAAGGTTGTATTCCTCATTCACTTAGATGTTAAAATGTTAACATTGCTAGTTTGTTTAAACCTCTAGTTAAAGATTCTAGGTTAGAGTTCTTTATAACGAAAAAATTTGAAAACGGTATGGACGATGCCTCCCGAAACCTTGTTGCCGCCCTAGGGAACCCTACACCAAACCCTATATCACCAAGTGGTGTTGTAGGGTTTAGGCCCAAACCCGAGAGCATCCATAATGGTGCTCCCAGGTTTGGTTCCCAAACTCGAGAGCACCACTTGGTGCCCTCAAGTTTGGGTGCCTCCCAGACCTCCTTGTTAGCTTATTAATTATGTCCAAGCTCCAATCAAGGCCTTGGTCCAAACCAAAAACCCTGGGAGTTCAAGTTTTTAACAAAAAGTTGATTTTTTTAGAAAATTTCTAAAATTAAGTTTTCTAAATTAGATTTTCGATATCTTTTTGGCTATCAATTCCAAGTTTTAGTCTTTATGTTGGCTATGATACCATGGTAAGCCAGTCAATGCAGCGGTAGCTGACCGTGGCGCCTACAGGTCCATCAGCGGCTACCTTCTATGCATGCCCTCTCGCGAGGACTACAACTCGTCGGACATTCCGGTTTCGGGGTACCCTGAAGGTAAGAGCCTATGATTCGTCACTACTGGTGAGAACCCCCCATGGGTCGGAAACACTTGCCTAGTAGCTCTGCTACCATGAAAGGTTACCTTGGTCACTTGATAGTGTTTTAAAATATAGCGGAAACGGTTTTTGAAAAATTCATGAGAGCAAAGCAAACCCTAACACAAAATCTAGCCTAAAGACTAAAGCTTTTATCTAATCTAGGAGTTTTAAACTACTATGATTAGAACTACAACCTTTGTAGTCAAATCCTTCTCTTCAAAAGCTCCTTTTGATCCTTGGAACAAGTTAGGTAGAAGATCTTCCAAGCCAAAGATGATCCACCTGGAGGTAGTTGATTGTATGATTTAGGATTTGTCGGTATTTAGAAAATGAATAGAAATCACAACCAAAAATTATTTGACCGCAATCAACTACGGTGTCGGATGTAGATTGTAAGTGAGTGCGGATCGTCCACAGGGAAAGTGTAATCGTTCGTCTTTTGAATTAGATGAATTGAAACTTTAAAGAAAAGAAAACAAACAATTCATGATTTGTAATTGAAGTTCAAGAATTAGAAAATCTAGATCTAATAACAAGAAAAGATAAAATCAAGAATTGAGAGTTTGTTGATTTTTCCAACCAAATATCAAGAATCGAAATGAGGCTCGTAGGAATCGATCGGATCTATAGATGTGATGCAATCTTATGATGACGTATTCTCATCCTTCAATGAATTGATACTATATCGATGATGCTCGACGAGAATTAGGGATTTCTAGTGAAACTAGGGTTTCATCATTTATCCCTTGTTCCTTCGTCGATATCATTCACATTCTAGCCTCTAGTAAATTCAAGAAACGATCGTAGATCCCTAATTTCGAGCGATCACAATCAAGAAAGCATCGCAACGAAACTAGGTCATCGATTCTTGAACTTGCTAGGGTTTACAAAACTCGTAGGACTTAAGAATCGTTTTAAGATTTGTTACATCATCATTCTATTGATCTTCTTGACTCCTCGACGAGCGGAGTTTTACTCAAACATCATAATATTAAACGCAATCACAAATTGAGATCGAATCATAATGTTGAATCAATGATAAGCAAGATATAGAAATTTCACCTTTATTTATCGACAAATTTCGTTACAACTCTCTTGAAATTTACAAAAGGTAGGAACTAGATCGTCGATTTCGGCTTCGCTCGGCTCCTAGAGTCGCGGATCGGCTTGGATCTCTTGCTCCGATGGAATCCGGCGTCGCTTGCTAAAGGTTGAAGGCTCTCTTGCTTGAATGGTACTCGGGATCTTGATCTTGATTTTGAATTGGAATTAGGGTTAGGGTTTCGCATAAGTCGTGTCACTCGACTTGTGGGTGGAAGAGGGAGAGATGAAGAATTGAACAACCTTCACCCTAGATCTAGGCTCTCTTATATAGACCTCAAAATTCTAAATCTAGGATTGAAATTTGAATTTTCTCTCCACAAGTTAGTTAGCACAAGATTTGAATTTCCCTCCAAAAGTTTGTTAAGAGATCCTTCTACAAATAGTTTGTTAAGCCGAGCCTTCTAGACACGCCACATGGAGTTTCTACAGTATTCTGGAAGGTTTGGCCGTTATTTTAGACATGTAGAGAAAATTTGAGCCGATGATGTCATCAAAGCGCCGCGGTTCTGCGGCGCAAGAAGGCTCCCGCCGTGGAACCGCGGCGCTTTAGAGGCCTTAGGGCTTGATTTTTCTGGTGTGGTCTTGGGCTATCATATGGGACTTATTCTGATATGTTGAATTTTATTTGGACTTCTGTATCGCTACCAGATCTTTAGCCTTTGAGTTGGCGTATTTTTTATCAGCTCTTTTGGCTTTTGTTCCTGCAATTTCCTGCAAAATTTCTCGGGACAAGAGTTGCGCAATACAAGGATGATGTGATGCCATGATAAACACACAATTTCCCTAAAAGTGCCGGTTTTAAAGTCTAACACATGCAATATGGTATTTCAGAGATGTTTTGTTAATATTTGCAATATAAATACCGAACACTTCTAGATGAGTGCAAGTGATAGGGAAATTGCCGTGTTAAAAATGCAGTATTTTCGATTGATCAAATTCCCCCAAACTTATTTTCGATCGTCTCGATCGAACTTTTTATTAAAAAGAGAAGGAAAAAATAAAGAAAGAGAGAAACTAACTAGCACACTTTCGTAGGCAACACGATTGCACTGAGCATGTGCAACAAGCCTTTAAATCTCTAGGTGTCCCTAGTAGGAGGAGTGTTATCTCCTAAGGGTTTTCAGCGGATTGCACCCACAAAATCCAATAATAAAAGAAAGATCATGAATATTACATTTAAAGACAAGAATTGTAAAAGAAAAGCCTTGAAAATTAGGGTTTCCAACTAAGCTAGCTTTTCGGTTGTCATAAGCCCTATCTTAATGGTCATGAAAAGATGTCAGAAATCATGTCCTCCCTCAATAAAACATCGTCTTATTCTTCATTCCTATCTTTCATCCAAACATCGATCATATAACCCAGCGTGTGTGTAAAGGACATCCCTACATCCGGAGAATTCAATTCAAGCTATCATACTCTTGCCCATCAGCCTCAGTACTTTTTAATTAATGAATATTTAGATGAGATTTGCTCACACACTTTCATGCGACCGTTAATACTTCTTGAGGTACTAACCGACCGATTACTCATGTGCTTGCTTATTTGGTGTATTTTCCTCGTCTTGCACTACCTTAGGCATAGCAGTGACTCCCAGACCAGTTGGCCTTAGGGCACTAGGTGAAGAGGCACCCTTGCTATATATTTTTTATTGCCCTCGGCGATAACAAAACCAGTGTCCATTTTTCTCACCACTTTATATTTTATTCATTTTTTTTTATTTCCTTCATACATCGGCTTTAAGACAAGAGCATTTCAAGGTATCCTCTACTATCCCGGGCTTTAAGACGTGTGTAAGTGCGAATAGCAGGGTATCAACGTTCAAAATGTTTGGCTTCAAGAATAGAAACTATTTTTCAGACTTATTTTTATCCTCAGATTAGTGACGTCCTTCATCTTACTAACCCTTGGGACAACGGCTCATAACTACTTATTACTAGTTCGTATAAGAAAACTTCTAATTTTCTTAGTTTTCTTAAATTTTTCTAATCTCATGGATGTAATTTTTCACTATCTAAACTTTTATTATCTTATTTATGTACAAAAAAAAATGTTTTTATTTTTTGAAATTTTTTAAATTTTTATAAGTTTTCAAAAATGTTTTGTGCTTATACAAATGATATGCAAATGATGCGAAAATAAGCACAAACCTCTCCCAAACTTGTTTTCAACAGTGTCCTCACTGTTGTCTTCTGCTAAATCTTGAAAAACCTGTAAGCCTGGGAGGAATTTATTAGTGGGGCAAAAAATATATAAGTGAAGATCCTCCCCTAAACTTATTTTTGGCTCAAAATTTTGTAAAGATTTTCTTTTCAGGAGCCAGAAAAAATACCCCCCCCCCAAACTTAAGTTATGCAATGTTAAGCTTTGAAAATCACATGAGGGGGTCAAGAATCATTGGTCGATGCCAAGCTTTGCAAAGACCGAATGTCAACACCAACCATTCAAAAATTTTATCAATGCAGTGCTCTGGTTGGTGGAAGAAAAAGTGGGGAAAGGGTAAGTGGTGGAAGAGAGTGTGTGTGCGTCTCATTTTGGAGAGACGATGCAGTGAATGTGATGGATTATTCACATTCTTTTTACAGTTCAGAGGAAGGGGTGGAGGTTCAATTTCAGTGATTAGGACATGATTCAGCTCAACACCCGTGTCATTCAAAAATGCGAGTTTATCAGCGAAGATTTCCTAAAAAGTCTCATCAATACCCCGAAGAATAATGTCATCACAAAGTGCGGGGTGATCTTCAGACTCTAAAAGCAGTTCATAATCAGTGTTAATTGTTAACCCGGACAACTCGATGGAAGAGTCCGTATATGTATGATACATAGCTGGGTCAAACAATAACGTATGAAAAGAGTCAAGATCAGTATAAAGAGGATCATCAAATTCGCTGCTGTCGACATCCATTAAGTCGACAGAACAGACCTGAGCAGTAGGTTCGGAGGGTACACTTCCCAACTTGTAAATGTTCAGCTCTATTGACCTATTCCCGAAGGATAGGGTCATAGAACCATTACGGCAGTTGATGATAGCATTGGAAGTGGCCAAAAAGGGGAGACCTAAAATCACCGGAATTTGGTTCCGTGGGTTCGCTACAGGCTGTGTATCAATTACAATAAATTCCACAGGGAATATAAATTCCCCGGTTTTTATTAACACATCCTCCAGTTCACCCCTAGGTTTGGTGATTGATCGGTCAGCCATCTGGAGAGTGCAATGGGCTGGTTTCAACTCTCCGATACCTAGTTGCTCATAGACTGAGAAAGGAAGCAGGTTAACACTTGCGCCAAGGTCTAGTAGAGCACGGTTAATGTGTTTTTTCCCAATAGAAATGGAAATAGTAGGATATCCAGGATCCTTACGTCTCCTCGGTAATTGTTGGGGGAAAGCCGTGTCTACCGTCTTTGCCATGAAAATCTTCTTGGGCACTTGAGTCTTCCTCTTCCTAGTGCACAAGTTCTTAAGAGTTTTCGCATAGGACGGAACTTGTTGGATGGCATCTAAGAGAGGGATGTTGATGTTAACTTGCTTGAACATGTCCATAATCTTCTCCATATGTGGACTCGATGTGTTAGCCCTTAACCGATTAGGATAAGGTGCTTTAGCAATAAGCGCTGGGTCAATCATAGGAGAAGGAAGTGTGTGTGGCCCCGATCCCAAAACAGAAGTGGGGATCGTCGGTGGAGGAGTAGAAGAGGTGGGCTGAAGTGGCGAGCCTTGTGGGAAACGAAGAATAGGCTCGCAAGAAGGTGGTGGGGTAAAAGAACTGGGGTTAGAATTGGAATTAGAAGTGGAAGGAAAGGTCTCAGCCGGGGTATCATCGATAGATTTTTCAGTGTCATCAATCTCTTCCCCAACGCGATTGTCAAGCACTCTTCTAGATCTCAACGTGATTGCATCCACATGATGTAAATAGCCATGATTGGGTAAGGGTTGAGCTGGAAGTTTCCCTTTCACTCTTGCACTCATTTCGGCTTTTAATCGTGCAATTTCTTCTTCCATCGATTTAATACTCTCGCTTTGGGACGCAGAGTTTCTCTTTATGTCATCGACGGAAGTCTTTATTGTCAAAAGAAAGTTCATGAATGAAGAGGATTCATCTGAACCGATCAACTGCAAAGGATTAGACGGTGTAGGTGTGTTGACCGGATTTTGGAAGTTTTGTGCGTGAAAGGGGTGCTGACTCAATTGTGGTTGCTGTTGTGGTGGAGGGACCCTTTGGAAATTGTTTTGGGTTGGAACCGTGTTTTGAGATTGTGATTGGTTCCAAGTAAAGTTCGGGTGATTCCTCCAACCCTGATTATATGTGGAAGAATATGGATCGTTCCTAGGTCTTTGAAATGCGGCATTGGTATGCTCATGACCTTGAAATGGACATTCTTCCGTCAAGTGAGAAGGATCAGAACAGCATCCACATACAGTTTTGGAGAGTGATATTTGACTTAGGGCGGCTAAGAATTTGTTTTCCATAGTCTCAAGTTTCTTTTGCATAGCTGAAATGTCAGCTCTAACTCCTATGGAAATATCATTGTCATACTTAGACGATTGACTCACACCCACCCACTGTAAAGATTTTTCAGCGAAATCTTCTAGAAATTTCCAGGCTTCCCCATCATCTCTGGTCATGAAGTTGCCTTGACACATGGATTCAAGGATCTGTCTTGTGTTAGAATTAATGCCCTCATAAATGATTCAGCACAGTTCCCATCTCGGGATTCCGTGATGTGGACATTGGACTAACAGATCCTTGAAACGTTCAAGACGTTTTGAAAATGTTTCATTTGGAAGCTGGGTGAATTGATAGATTTCGCTATGGACTCGAGCTGTCTTTTGATATGGGTAGAATTTCTTAAGGAATGCTTTGACGAATTCGTCCCAATTTGAAATGGAATGTGCGGTAGTGTTATATAGCCACATCTCGGCTAAATCGCACAAGGTGAATGGGAGAAGACGTAAACGTAAAGCATCCACAGAAAGCTGTGAAGTACCCATCATTGCGCATACATTTTCAAATTTCATGATAAACACGTATGCGTCCTCAGACTCGAGACCGTGAAATTTTGGTAGAAGGTTGATGTATTGGGGTTTTATTTGAAAATTTTCCCCGTTGGCTGATGGAATGGAAAGACAAGTGGAAAGGGGACCTCGAATAGGATAGCACCTCTCTTGAAGAGAGATGCGAGGTGGATTCTGCGCACCAACGGACGGCGGCAGAGTAGTGGTAAAGAAATTCGATGGAGGTGGATCCATCGATGTGGGTGTGGTGGTGGGTAAAAGAAAAAGGGTAAATGTAGAAATACCGACTTTAGGGTCGATGAAGGGAACGCGGACTAAACGGGCACTAGAATCCCGTGTCCACCCTATCTTGCACTAAAAAAGGTTAGTACAAGTGGCAGCGTGAATTTATAATTAGGGGAATGATGAAAGAATGCGGTGTTTGTTTTGAAAATTGGACGGATTTTTGAAAAAATGATGTAACACAACAAATGCAACAAGCAAAACCCTAATTCTAGGGGTCACCTAGGTCAAAACTCTAGACTGCTCCTAACTTCCAAAAGACAAGTCGCAGGATAAATCATCCACTGCCTCTTTGTCTCTCCTGTGGCCAGGTAAGTGCCAGGTAAGTGGGAGGTTCTCCACTACGTAAGTAGTGGGCCTAATTAAGTAACCACTAGCCTTCGACACACTTGCCTTAGACACCACAAAAGAAACGCGGATAAGCAATGAATTACCCACGGTCTTCTCTTGTCCTAAGTGAGCGCGACGGTCCTTAGAGTCATCTCTAGATATTTTTTAGTTAATGAGGGTAAATGCGGATGCAAATTTTGCGATTTTCGGGGCTTAGGAAGGGTAATGAACTCCCCACCTAATCTGGATTTGGTCTTTGCCCCTTAATATCCGTATTAATTATGCAAACAACCACAAATCAAAACACGCACAATTTAATTTTGCAATTTGCGCGCTGCGATTATTTGCAAAGAAACCTGCACAAAACTGTTATTTGGAGCAGAGAGGGAAGAGATAAGAAAGTCTGGAAGTATACCTGAAATTTTGGAGTAGTGATCAAGTTAAACTGCGGCGGATCCGCGGCAATTGCAAGCTAATGCCGCGGAATCGCGGTGCCTTAAAGGGATCTCTGCACAAAACTTTACACACAAGCTCCTATTCACCTCAAGATCTCTCTGGAATGATCAGAAATTTTTTCCTCCAGCTCCAATAATTCCAGATTTCCTCACAATCAAATCACAACACACGTATTAGAGTTTGTGCGAGTTTAGATCTAAAAATTATAATAGAATGAATTTTTCAACTCAAATTTCAAAATACGAACAATTAGCGCACTATCCCCGGCAACGGCGCCATTTGATTGATGAAATTTTCTCGTTGTGTGTTGGTTTTTAGAAAATTGTATTTAGAGATCACAACCAAAAATTATTTGACCGCAATCAACTACGGTGTCAGATGTAGATTGTAAGTGAGTGCGGATCGTCCACAGGGAAAGTGTAATCGTTCGTCTTTCGAATTAGATGAATTGAAACTTTAAAGAAAAGAAAACAAACAATTCATGATTTGTAATTGAAGTTCAAGAATTAGAAAATCTAGATCTAATAACAAGAAAAGATAAAATCAAGAATTGATAGTTAGTTGATTTTTCCAACCAAATATCAAGAATCGAAATGAGGCTCGTAGGAATCGATCGGATCTATAGATGTGATGCAATCTTATGATGACGTATTCTCATCCTTCAATAAATTGATACTAGATCGATGATGATCGACGAGAATTAGGGATTTCTAGTGAAACTGGGGTTTCATCATTTATCCCTTGTTCCTTCGTCGATATCATTCACATTCTAGCCTCTAGTAAATTCAAGAAACGATCGTAGATCCCTAATTTCGAGCGATCACAATCAAGAAAGCATCGCAACGAAACTAGGTCATCGATTATTGAACTTGCTAGGGTTTACAAAACTCGTAGGACTTAAGAATCGTTTTAAGATTTGTTACATCATCATTCTATTGATCTTCTTGACTCCTCGACGAGCGGAGTTTTACTCAAACATCATAATATCAAACGCAATCACAAATTGAGATCGAATCATAATGTTGAATCAATGATAAGCAAGATATAGAAATTTCACCTTTATTTATCGACAAATTTCGTTACAACTCTCTTGAAATTTACAAAAGGTAGGAACTAGATCGTC
Organism: Agapanthus africanus; assembly: GCA_030015575.1. Taxonomy (NCBI): domain Eukaryota; kingdom Viridiplantae; phylum Streptophyta; class Magnoliopsida; order Asparagales; family Amaryllidaceae; genus Agapanthus; species Agapanthus africanus. The sequence continues at coordinate 456,363,701 of JASDDO010000012.1, read as the reverse complement.
GATTTCGGCTTCGCTCGGCTCCTAGAGTCGCGGATCGGCTTGGATCTCTTGCTCCGATGGAATCCGGCGTCGCTTGCTAAAGGTTGAAGGCTCTCTTGCTTGAATGGTACTCGGGATCTTGATCTTGATTTTGAATTGGAATTAGGGTTAGGGTTTCGCATAAGTCGTGTCACTCGACTTGTGGGTGGAAGAGGGAGAGATGAAGAATTGAACAACCATCACCCAAGATCTAGGCTCTCTTATATAGACCTCAAAATTCTAGATCTAGGATTGAAATTTGAATTTTCCCTCCACAAGTTAGTTAGCACAAGATTTGAATTTCCCTCCAAAAGTTTGTTAAGAGATCCTTTTAGAAATAGTGTGTTAAGCCGAGCCTTCTAGATACGCCGTGTGGAGTTTCTACAGTATTCTGGAAGCTTTGGCCGTTATTTTAGACATGTGGAGAAAATTTGAGCCGATGATGTCATCAAAGCGCCGCGGTTCCGCGGCGCAAGCAGGCTCCCGCCGCGGAACCGCGGCGCTTTATAGGCCTTAGGGCTTGATTTTTCTGGTGTGGTCTTGGGCTATCATATGGGCCTTATTCTGATATGTTGAATTTTATTTGGACTTCTGTATCGCTACCAGATCTTTAGCCTTTGAGTTGGCGTATTTTTGATCAGCTCTTTTGGCTTTTGTTCCTGCAATTTCCTGCAAAATTTCTCAGGACAAGAGTTGCGCAATACAAGGATGATGCGATGCCATGATAAACACACAATTTCCCTAAAAGTGCCGGTTTTAAAGTCTAACACATGCAATCTGGTATTTCAGAGATGTTTTGTTAATATGTGAAATATAAATACCGAACACTTCTAGATGAGTGCAAGTGATAGGGAAATTGCCGTGTTAAAAATGCAGTATTTTCGACTGATCAATAGTGTTCATATCATAATATTGCATTATTATATTCCCCAGTCCTAGTCATTTTACAAATAAACAGGTGCTTTTGACTCATGTCTGCTACATAGTTGCAGGTTACAGGTTCTTGGAAAAAAAACAGTGAAAACAATGAAAAGACAATGCAAAAGTGAGACTTTGACCAACAAACAGAGAATCTTTATCTTGCCTACAGTTTGAAGACTAAACGAAGATCAATGGACAATTTCACATAGCACAAAGGCAGAGCAAGGTTCAAGACTTCGTCACGAAGCGAGCGGTAAAAGTCCACGACTATACTCACTGTGGAAATCTGGAAGAGAACCAGAGGATATTCTAAAGAACAAAGTGAAGATAAAAGTACCCAAATGCAACCAGAACAACCCCAGGAAAGATGAACCCCCAATGCCCATATATGACCGCGGAACCGCGGCCAAGGCATGCTATTGGCCGCGGAACCGCGGCCGTCTATGACACGTGTCGGCGCAATTTCAAGAAGCGCTGGCGGTGCGTTGACTTGGTCTTTTTCTTAGGGGGTATTTTTGTAAAAGCAGATGTGACGCGATTGTAACCTAGGGTTTCTATGAATCTATAAATAGAAACCTAAATGCTTGTATTAGGTTATGCCTCCTTTCATTAATAAAATTCAGATTTCTTTTGGAGAGCATCGATGCCTCTTTTCATTTCATCTATTCAGATCTGACAAGTCTTGTGTAAATGTTTGGAGAGAGCCATCTATAAAGTAAGTAGTTTTATTTAATTGCCTTAGTATAGATCTTTAATTCCTTGCCCTAGATAGATAGATAGATAGCATGTTCTTCAATTCCCTAATGAGCGAGTAGTCTCCTCGCTTGTTAGGGTTAGTTTTGGGGAAGGCTTTTGAGAGATAAGATCTCTTATCCCTTTCTTGCCCATCACACTTTTTTAATAGGACTCCATGCATACATGCACACACCGCTCCCTACGGCACCCTATCCCACGAGGTAGCGGTGATACCGTAGTATAAAGGCCCGGTTGAGCGTGTTTTCCATGGAGGTTAGGGTAAGCATCGATAAAGGAAGGACAAGAACCTAGAAGAAGAAACACCTTCCCGAATGGTTCTAATCCCCTTTATTAATAATTACCATAACACCTCATAGATCTTAATTTGGGTATAGAAAGCGGTGAGATTTATTTACATTTCCAAACCTACCCTAAACCTAACCCCAGCAAGATTTAGATCTAGATAGATTTAGTTTTTAGATTTAATCAATTGTAGGGATCCTAGGCACTCTCAAGGGGTCTCACAAGGCATCAACCATGCCCGTTTCAAAAATTACGGTGCCGAGAAACCCTAGACTACGGATCGTTGGCTAGATGTCTAGGCGAAACACAAACTAGTTAACAATTTAACTATGAGTTAAACGGAAATACAACCTTTGTAGATCCGGTTCTCCACCTCCATAGCTCCGCAATGAAGTATCCTCGCTGTCCAAATGGAAACCCGGGCTCTAGCGTCGGCTTCATCGGAGAAATGGGCGGGCAAGGTCGTCGGCGTCGATGCCGAAGATGATCTACGTCGAGGCATCACTAGATCAAGCTCCAACTTCACCAAGTCAAGAAACTTGTGAAGTAAACACACTCTACTACTTGGCAAGAGGTAGAGGATGAAGAAATAGGAAGTGGGTAGACTTTAGAATTGGATTTCTCACTTGTTTCATCAATCCACCATTGATGAAGTCAAGCTTCTTCATGGAAGAAGAAGATGAAGAAGAAGAATATTATGATAAGTATTATTAAAAATAAATAATCAAATCATACTTATCATAATATTAACCATGGTAATGTGTAGAGAGTTAATCATGGTTGAATGGAATGGTTAGGGTTAAGCATGAGACAAAATGGTCACTTGGTCAAAGTCTTCATGAAGCTTCAACTAGAAAACAAATTTAGCAACCATTTTCCCTTTATGCTATTCTTTTTCCAAAATGAATAAATAGATAAATAAATGAGAAAAGGAAATGAAACCCTAACCACTTAAGGAACCATGGTTTAATTCTTTACACAAACCCAAACTAGCATGTATCATCAAACATGATACATTCTTGTGTACAAAAGTATATCACATATACAATGTGCACAAACCAAGTGAGAAAATCCATTTAAAGTGAACCAATACTAGTTAATGCAAAGCAATATATCAAATATATAATTATACATTAAATCATTAAATCAACACTTGATTCAATGATCCGATCATGTCGCACATAACCGACCAGTATCCAATATATCGGCTTATCGAATCAATCCTCGATTCGATAACTAGGTTATATCGCATACAACCATTCAATACATTTATCGCGAGAATGAAATACGGTATCTCATACATGCATTATTCTCGGTCCCGCACATATCCCATATGCGCTCCTATTTCGTTTCGCTTGAGCCAGGAAACCTCTGTGTAGGACTCTAAAGACTCGTCAATACGCCGGCAGCAGGTGATGATCATATCAAACACCTACAAGCCGCAAGCGGTCTGCTAAACGTAACGGCCACCCGGGTATTGAGCGATCAGAAGATCGACGAGCAAGCCCGCTCACACTCCAGTGAATCCAACCAGTAACACTACCGTACAGTCCGGTCTCGTCGTCTGATATGTCGCATATCTTGCCTAGGGGTGGTAAACGTCAGACCCCAATAGCTCGATAAGTCGTGTCGATATGAGGTCTATAACAGTTCGAGAAACTACTGGTAACACTTACCAGTATATCTCAGCAACCCTGGCCAGGGATTTCCGGTTATAGCCAATCGAACACAGCGCAACATCAACTCCCTATACCGGGAGAGACGAATCCCCTCCTATCGCTCATTGCCTCCATGTGACTCGGGACTGTACCCAAAAACCACCGTTTTGCACGCCCTCTTGGACGTGGTAAGATGGAAATCAAAGCACAGTGGGAACCACACAAGACTCTATGACGATCTCGGGTCAACAGACTACTCTGTACCAGTGTCACCAGAAAACTGCCATCTGACGTAAGGTATAATACCATCTGGGAGTTCTCGGCGAGTCCGTCCAGTGTACCCAGTCTCTACTGAGCACCCGTATATCATCTCTGATGTCAAACACCGATGGATATGGGATCATCCATCGCCCATCTGTATGGGTCGAGAAAGTACACGCTAGTCTACTCTGGTATATCGATGCCCCGTCTCGATACACCCACGACTAGGGACTTTGAAGGATGTACTTATGGACTACCATGTCCCCACTAGTATGATCCGCATCATAGTCCAGGTAGTCAAGTACACATCCTAAGGGCTTTACCAACATGTAATAGAGAGATAATCAGTGTACACGTTAAGGTAAAGATCAACCAGATAGCATACTATCATGTCGAGCAAGAAAGTCCTCCCTATATATGTCCAAGCATCCACTACAATATACATTTTATGTACAGTAATGGCCTCTAGGGCATACATATAACTAACATCAATAAGATCCGACACCCATCGGAATTAACTTGTAAGAGCGATTAAGAAATTCACAAAATCCCTGTGGACCGACCCATACTCATCGGCTAGCTACCAAGCGATGCCGTTCTTGATTGCGGTTACTAAATTCTTTGATTCATCTTTTTAAAGCGCATAGGCTAGTTAAAAATCATCTCAATCAAATGGCGCCGTTGCCGGGGATGGCGTGTGATTTTCTTTTTGCAATTTCGGATTAATATAAAATTAAAACAAATAAAAAAAAATATTTATCATCTTTTATTTTGTGAAAGGTATTTTCGTGTGAATTTTGCAGGATCTACAATCGAGTTCGAATCTGGAAAAATCTAGAAAGCAAAACAGAAAACCGAAGATCTGAACAACAGGGGATTTCTACAACAGAAGGAAGATGGAGGGCCAAGTCAACAGTGCGACCGCGGTTCAGCCGCGCTAACCCCATTCTGACCGCGGAATCGCCGTTTATTGGTGACATCATCATCAAAAAAAATTTCTCGGGGCCTGAACCATCTTGTAGACCGCGGATCAGCGGCAATAACCCCTTCTGGCGGCAAGAATCTGACATCAGCAAGAAAATTTTTCACTGTTTGTTCCTTTTCTCTCTCCTCTGCAACCTAAAATATATCTTCTGAAAAATCTCCTGCAGGATTCTTTGCGCTTTAAAAAAGCTGTCCCCTTCTTAATAACAAATCTTGTGCAGGATTCTTTGCGCCGCGCTTAAAAAATAAAAATTTGATTGCAAGTAGTTGTTACTGTTTTGCATATTTTTAATCGGACTTTAAGGGGCTTGAGACAAATCCAGATTGGGTGGGGATTTCATCACCCTTCTCAGGACCCCAGAAATCACATAAGGCATATTGCATTAACCATTATTAATTAAAAAAATACTAGACTCAGCCCTAAGAACATCGCGCTCAATAGGACAGAGGACTAGTTGTAGGCATCGGCCGTTGATCCTAACCTGACTTTGCGGTGTCTAGGAAAGTGTATCTAAGGCGAGTGGTTACTTAATTAGGGTCACTACTTGTAGTGGAGAGTCTCCCACTCACCTGGCACTTACCTGGCCGCAATTGGCGGTGAAGAGGCGGTTTGAGGTCCTATCTCTAGCCCTTTGGAACAGTTAGGAGCTGACCTAGGTGACCCTAGATCTAGGCCTGATTGTGCATTTGTGGTTGATTGAAAGTGTGTTTAAGCCCTTTATCGAACATTTTTTTTTTGCAAAAAAGTTCCAAATAAAAAAAAAGAGGAAATTTTTTTTTAAAAAAAGACTTGCAAATTTTGTCGCTAAGAACTCCTTGCACCACCCACCTTCTTTTTCTTCTCCTTTTTACATCATGGGCACCCTACCTCACAAATCTCTTGCCGAACTTTGGTACCCGGAACCAAACTTTGCCTGTTACGCGAGTTGTTTCAGTCGATTTAAGGACGACCCCTCCATGCCCAAAATTTCTTTGAAAGATCGAATAGAAGTGTCTAGGAGAAACGGCTTGACTTTGCAATCCACTTTGTATCAACCATTTCAACCTTCACCACCTTCTTATGTTGATACTCCTTTTTCAAGTCCTATTGTAACTCCGAAACCTATGTCTATAGCCGAACATATTGAACAATCTCGAAACCGATCTTTCACTCCTCTCCACACTTCTAGTTCTTGGGATCAACAAGTCCATTCACCTTTTTATCCAAATGTTGATGCTACTCCTATCCAACCATCCAATTCCTACCAGTCCTACCTGACTTCCGCACATTCACTAGACATTGCTTCTACACGGCCATTTGGGAGTTTCACGTATCCAAACAATTTTGAATCTTTTACCGAAACCCCTTCACAACCCATGTCTAGGTTGGAACAGTCGTTGGAAGCTTATATTTTAGCAACGAACAAAATGATGAGGAATGTGGATGCGTCCGTGGCCGCCCTTATGCAACCTAGTGAACCGGTATCTAGTTTCCAACTAGCTCCAAATCTTCCAATATATAATGGGGTGGTTGGACAGAGTGAGAATTTGAGAAGAGAGAGTAAGTTCTACACCTTTCCAAATCAAACCTACCCATACCCAATTGAAGCCCACAACTCCGGTTTTCCATCGATTGTCCCAAATGATTCACCAGTTGAAAATAAAAATGAGTTGTGCGACTTTGTAGTGTTTGATTTACCAGATTGTGAAGAGCCCCTTTCGAGTGAAACCGTCACCAATCCTTTCAAACTCTACACCTCCAATCTAGAACCTGAGTTGATAAATATCCATGCTTTTGATGAGGTGTCTGAGAAAATTTATTTTCACTTGATTGAGGATATAGACGCCGGAAATATTTTGGATGATGAACCCGTAAATTTGACTGAAATTTTATCTCCAATTCATCATCCCAAGTCATTAAATGTTTCTCCAGAACCTCATATGCATCTTGATTTTGATGATAACGGCATGGATAAGCTAAATGTTGAGGAGAATTATGAGGATAGTATTGAGGATGAACCATTTTTGTTTGATGTGTCGGATTTTCCACTTCATCCTCGTGAACCTTTAATTGTTATACTTCCTAAATCACCCTCCCTCCTTTCCATCGTTCCGACCATCACGCTTGAAGACTGTGAGTTTGAAAAATTTCTCTTTGAATCTGACACAGTTCTCACAGACGATAACGATTACGAGTGTTTCACTTTTTCGGACGATGTTGAAAACTCACCTCCCGAGTTTGAGTCCTTTACATTTTCAGATGAGTTAGTTGAACCATCAGACTCGGTTGCTTACAGTTGTTTCGAACCATTGATGGAATCCTTCAAGTTCGAGACAAATTACTTAGGTGAGAATAAGACTATCCCTAAATCACTCCCTTTCGTCCTTCCTATCGTTTCGACCACGCAAGACTCCGAAACGTTTCCATTTTCGGTGGAGGATTTACCAAGTTCGACGTACCCATGTTTTCTTGCGAATCTTGAGGGATTTGACCCCATTTCTTGACGGGTTGATAGATTAGCACAATCACTTTTAACACATCGGTCATCACAAATTACGCTAATTTTTTCACTCGATTTACACCCTCAAGATCGTACTCCACTTCTTTCTCTGTTCCGCCATTCTTCTCCTCCACCGAGACCATATTCCACTCTTCTTCCCACACGGTCTCGTGTGCTTCTCATTTTTTTTCTTTCCACTCCATTCTTTCACCAACCCTACCATTACCACGATAAGATTTTTGAATGGTTGGTGCTGACTTTTGGTCTGTGTAAGGCCTTGTTTAGTTTGGGGGGGAACCTTGTTGTATATTATTTTGTTTTTTCTTTTAACAATAATAAAAAAAAATTTAAATAAATAAACAGGGGAGTACCGACATTCTCAACCCTCTTGGTGTAGCATGACAGTGAGGACACTGTCAATGTTAAGTTTGGGGGTATGCTCGGTAAGCCTTCTTCCTTCGCATTCATGTGTACATTTTTGCATTTGCATACTTATTTTAAAACCCATAAAAATTGAAAATTTTAAAGATTATAAAAATTAAAGTTTCAATTTTGGCCATAATTGACTTGAGTTTGACAAATGGGTTTACTAGCTAAAAACAATTAGATCTAGACTTAGTAAATTAAAACCCTAAAAATAACCTTTCTTAAAATTTAACGGTAGAAAGTATATGTCTTTATAGTTTATTTAGAAATAGGCAAATTTTGAGTTCACTTCTTGGGCTAAGTTAAAACAAGGGAAGAGTATTGATGGTTTTATTAAAGTATAAGTTTGAAAAATAATTCCTAGCTTAACTCTAAATTTTGAAAATATATGCCCTACAATTTGCACAAACACGAACCTTGAAACTTGGAATAGTAGAAGAGACCTTGAAATACTCTTGTCTAAAGTCCTTAGTACGAAGAAAATAAAATAAAAAAATACAAGTGTGAATAAAGAGATAATAAAAAAATGAACACTAGTTTTTGTGATTACTTAAGGCTGCAAAAATAGAAAAATATTTAGCGAGGGTGCTTCATCACCTAGTGCCTTAGACCAACTGGTTTGGAAGTCACTGCTAAAACCTTAGGTGTTACAAGACTAGGAATTACTCTTTATTGTGCATACACATTTTGTAATCGGTTGTTGGTATCTAAAGAAGTATTAACGATCGCATGAAGGATGTGTGAGCGAAATTCATCTAAAAATTCACCAATTAAGAAGTGCTTTGGACAACGGACAAGAGTATGATTGCTTGATTTGAATTTCCAAGTGTAGGGGTGATTTATACACACACGTAGGGGTATGTGATTGGGGTTTAGATAAGAGATAGGAATGAAGAATAGGACTTGTATCTTTAATAGAGATGATAAAAATTCCTAAGTTGAGATAGAACCCTAGAAGAAAATCTTAAAAGATGCAGAAAGCTAAGTAAGTTCACAAAAACATATATAATCTTAAGTTAAATGATAAGGAAGCGTGAAGAATACGGGTGGATGATTTATGAGTCGAAGATAATAGAATTCCTTGTTAGAAAACCTAATTGGAGAATAAAAGTTAATGGGCCAAATTGATAGGATTTTGTGGGTAGTATCCGCTGAAAACCCTCAGGAGACAACACTCCTCCTACTAGGGACACCTAGAGGTTTAACGGCTTGTTGCACGAGCTCAGTGCAATCGCGATTCCCTGCGAAAGTGAGATTAGGTTTTTGTTGAGAATAAAACTAGGTTTGCTCGAGAACGACCAAAAAATAAGTTTGGGGGTATTTGTTCATATCATAATATTGCATTATTATAATCCCCAGTCCTAGTCATTTTACAAATAAACAGGTGCTTTTGACCCATGTCTGCTACATAGTTGCAGGTTACAGGTTTTTGGAACAAAAACAGTGAAAACAATGAAAAGACAATGCAAAAGTGAGACTTCGACCAACAAACAGAGAATCTTTATCTTGCCTACAGTTTGAAGACTAAACGAAGATCAATGGACAATTTCACATAGCACAAAGACAGAGCAAGGTTCAAGACTTCGTCACGAAGCGAGCGTTAAAAGTCCACGACTATACTCACTGTGGAAATCTGGAAGAGAACCAGAGGATATTCTAAATAACAAAGTGAAGATAAAAGTACCCAAAGGCAACCAGAACAACCCGAGGAAAGATGAACCCCCAATGCCCATATACGGCTGCGGAACCGCGGCCAAGGCATGCTATTGGCCGTGGAACCGCGGCCGTCTATGACATGTGTCGGCGCAATTTCAAGAGGTGCTGGCGGTTCGTTGACTTGGTCTTTTTCTTAGGGGGTATTTTTGTAAAATTAGATGTGACGCGATTGTAACCTAGGGTTTCTATGAATCTATAAATAGAAACCCAAATTCTTGTATTAGGTTATACCTTTCATTAATAAATTTCAGATTTCTTTTGGAGAGCGTCGATGCCTCTTTTCATTTCAGCTATTCAGATCTAACAAGTCTTGTGTAAATGTTTGGAGAGAGCCATCTATAAAGTAAGTAGTTTTATTTAATTGCCTTAGTATAGATCTTTAATTCTTTGCCCTAGATAGATAGATATCATGTTCTTCAATTCCCTAATGAGCGAGTAGTCTCCTCGCTTGTTAGGGTTAGCTTTGGGGAAGGCTTTTGAGAGATGAGATCTCTCATCCCTTTCTTGCCCATCACACTTTTTTAATAGGACTCCATGCATACATGCACACACCGCTCCCTACGGCACCTTATCCCATGAGGTAGCAGTGATACCGTAGTATAAAGGCCCGGTTGAGCATGTTTTTCATGGAGGTTAGGGTAAGGATCGATAAAGGAAGGACAAGAACCTAGAGGAAGAAACACATTCCCGAATGGTTCTAATCCCCTTTATTAATAATTACCATAATACCTCATAGATCTTAATTTGGGTATAGAAAGCGGTGAGATTTATTTACATTTTCAAACCTACCCTAAACCTAACCCTAGCAAGATTTAGATCTAGATAGATTTAGTTTTTAGATTTAATCAATAAGATCCGACGCCCATCGGAATTAACTCGTAAGAGCGATTAGGAAATTCACAAAATCCCTGTGGACCGACCCGTACTCACCGGCTAGCTACCAAGCTACGCCGTTCTTGATTGCGGTTACTAAATTCTTTGATTCATCTTTTTAAAGCGCATAGGCTAGTTAAAAATCATCTCAATCAGGTAGCACTAACATAAGCTCCCCACTTCACTAAGTGAACTTGTAGTGAAGAAACAACCTAAACTAATTTGCCAAAGAAGTTTAAGTTGATGATGTAGGAATATTGCTCACTAATTTTCTTCTTTTTTTCTTTTTCATTCTCACAAGAATAAAACTGCCACGACCCGGAATTGGCACGTGACTGGCACTTGAATCACGTGAAGCCTATAGGACCCCACCGTAATCTAAGCAAGCCGAAAGCCCAGAAATCTAAATCTTTTTAGGAAAATAATGGAGGTGAAGTTTTGAAATAAGGGTATAATAAATTCATGTTCTTCTTTAAATGTATAAGTAATGTTATATGAAAATACAAGTGGGTTGTATATTATTTTTCAAAACATTTTCTTCATTTGAAATTTGGGTAGCACCTCCTTTGTAAATTTTGATCCAAAACCAAAACATAACAATAGTATAGGCATCCCAAGCGGGAGCTAGCTCTTCGCCAATTGATAGAATCACAACCACACAAATAAAGATATACGACGCACCAAGGCGAAGATCAATCACAGAAAAGAAGATAAAGAAAACCAAAGTATCATCAAACCCAAAAATAAAGAATAAATATATATCCGTGACTCTAAGTCCGAAAGAATATACAAATCCGTGGTTTCTAAGTCTAGCAAATATACATAGTCTGGTTGATAGAGCTTTTAACTAGATACAACTGAATAAATATATACAAATGGTGGTCACGATCCAAAATGTACCCCACCTGCCAATGCAAATCACTCAGAAGAAAGCTGTGTGCCAGCAAGCCGCTACTGAATCCATGTGGTCGATCCTGCAAAAAAAACTGTAGCACAATGGGGGTGAGTTGCCAACTCGTGAGTAGAAGACATCATCAGGTAGAAATCGAATGTATGACGATCTCCTAGGTCATACAGTAATATAATAAAATAATGCTGTGTGGTAACAAGGGTGATAGTGTAAACATAAGTATAATAATAATAATATTATCATGGGCATGTCATAATATGGTACCATGTTATCTGTATCATATATATGTATACATGTGTATCATCCAACGTGTGTCCATCAACGACACATCAAAACATCATAAAACCTGAGTGCCCAGCATCAACACTCGAAAACATCATAAAACCCGTGTCCAACATCGACACGTAAATCCTCATATCTCAGGCGTCGTCTCATCAGATCGGCCCTCATATCCATCTGTCTCAATCGCTCCGGTCGGTATCCTTCATATATCCGCCGAGTCCAGTACTATCATCGGTAGGTAGTGTTCCCCTTCCGGGCTCAACGTCTCTCTATACGATCTTTTTGCCCCGGGGTACCATACCGGGTACACCATGTACCCACAGACAGTGCCTTCTCTCTTCTCGAATCGGGTATACACATAACTCAGAACCGAGAAAACTCATGGTGGACGCCACACATCATATCAAAAGAAACCGCATTTTAAAAACAATCATAAGTTTTCAAAATGTATCTGCGGTTTCTCAAATCCAGAAATCTCATGATAACTGAATCTCATAAGCATGAAACAATAATGAAACAATGAGTACATGCACAGAACAAATCTGTAATGCAAACTAGTGTGTTTATATGAGCGTGGCATCTAACTAGGTAAGAAAATATGATAACTGAACTACTAAGTGCGGTATGGGTATTAAACAATAACTAAGAAGCTACAGGTTATTAGGTTATACGGTGAAGTAGCGATTTCTAATGTGTACGTGGCATGACAATTACCAATGATGAGTGTGTGAGCCGGCAAGTATGTGTGCGTGCAACATGCGCATCATCAATAATGGTGCGTGTGTCCTAGCAGACGATGTCATATAAGATAAGGAAAAGAACATGGTATGTATACCGCAAAATGAGAATAATACAAGCATTGCAGAAAAGGGAAATTGTAAACATAACAATATAAAATACGTAGCTATATATGAGCCATACAGTTATACTTTAAAACAGTACGAGTCATTGCTTTTAGAAAAATAGGGGCTACGATATTTTTGAGAAAAAGATACCATTTGAAAATCCATAGCGTCTCTTGATGTTGTCATTTAAAAACGCATAGCGATTCATTAGTTTTGAAAATAGGTATGGCTCTAAATATATCCTAATATCTACTTAAGTGATTAGAAAAAAATATTTTTCCGAGTCGATACATCCATAAGTCGGCGATCCATCCTCATAGTATCACGTACGGTATAATGCATCGTACGCCATCATCAAATCAAAAGTATGGATAAATCATCATGTACATCATATCACGTACAGTATAATCCATCGTACGATATCATCAATTAAAAGTACGGATCTATGGTCACATATATCCTATCATCTCATCTAGTCACATATCATTACATGTCATATCATCTCGTATCGCATTATGAACATATATATCGCCTAATCTTTATATAATATAATATATCATATCGTATCATACCATTTCATCTCATATTATATAACATAGCCTTGTGACATCATGTCCGATCATATCGACTCATATCATTTTAACATGTCATATTCTCATCTCGTGGTGTTATATCGAAGTCATCCTCAAACTTACATATATATGTGTGTGTGTGTGCGCGCGTGCGCGCACGGGCATGTAGAAGCATAAATACATATAGCTAAAGGCATAAGGAAGATTAGAACTAAGGACATTCCTCTCCACAAGTACACCTACGGTTACTTAGTATTCTAGATCCCGATTAGCTAAGTAAACATATCTAGTATTTATATATATATATATATATATATATATATATCTTAACTATATACCTAGTATCCTAGTACTATGGTTATGGGGGTGCTATATGCCATCCACCCGACTTCCCCCGTAGATATACATCTACTCATCTACTATTCTCGCTCTAGCCGAAGTTGATGAACGCCTTGCTTTCCTTCGTCGCCTCGGAAGTCCACGCGAACGTACCTACAAATCAATGTATATCGTATCAAAATCAAAATCAAATCCGAAAACTAATACGACAAGCGAAACGCACATAGGTTAGAACATATGATCCACGCATTCAAGAACAACCAAACAACCCCCGACGTTGACGTACAAACGTCAAACGACCGAGTCAAAACTCAAATATCAAAAACCTAGTTTTCAAAAGTCGTAAAACAAAATATGAAACTTAGTAAAACACTCCCAGATTCTACCTAAGATGAAATTTGGACATTTTGCACATTGGATAGGTCTAGTTATCTAATGATTGAGCTATGGACAAAAAACCAAACCCTAACTCCACGACCAGGCTGCAATTGCGGCCAAAACAATTATTTTGGCGTCCAAGATAAGGAGATGGGGGCTTGGGCTTCAGGGGTAGCTTCTTAATTGCCTGCATATCCCATTGTATCTGCAATATATTTTTCAGAGTTCTCAAGTCATTCCAGATTCTAATTGATCACCACGGTTCAACAAAACCCGATGTCGGAAAATTCTAAGTTTGTGTTTGAACATCCTAAACCCGTTTCAGATCGGAAATTCTATCACTAAAGGCTGGTAAACACTCTCTAAGCCCTCTACTATATCACTACTACTCATTTAAACCATCAAAGATCACCCTAGAATTTTCCAAGATCACCAAAACTTAAACTTTTTAACTCTAAACTAATGGTGGAGGTTAGGAAACTAAATGCTTGAACAAGGGTGAGTGTTTTACCTCAAGAAAGAAACTCAAGAAAATTCTTTGGTGGTCCAAAATGCTCAAAACTCCAACTTGATCCCACCATGATACTTGTAGTGAGCTTAGGAATAATTTTTATGAAGGTCGTATAAGGTTTTGGGGTGGTTTTGAGGGTGGTTTGTGGTGGTAGTGAGGGTGGAGGAGGTGGAGAAAAATGGAGGAGGAGATGAAGAAAGAGAATGAAGGAAGCAAATGAAGAAAAGATGAGATGAAGAAAAGCCAAATGAATGGTTGTAGAACCTTCTCTCCGCCCCGCCCCCCCTCTCACAACCATACTTCCTTGTCCCTCCCCCCCCCCCCCCTTCATTTTAATTTCTTTTCTTTTTCTTTTCTTTTCTCTTTAAATAAAAATATATAACCTAATGTCACAAATGCAATGGTTACAAGTCATGACACTTAAAGATGATTTTAACAAAATAACTTGGTTTAATGCACAATTAGAAAATATTAATCAAGTTTAACATTAAATTTGTATATAAATAATTGTATACTAATTTGTAAAATACCAAAATCCAATAAATGTTTCCATAATTAATAATTCATATTAATTTCCAAATATTTTCCAAAATATAGGTATATAATCATACCATTTTACTAAAACATATTTCCATACTTGCATAATATTCATAAAATTTATTATTTTAGTATTTAAATTCCAAAAATAATATTTTATGTTTTCTGAAATGTTACAAAAACTCAAGAGAGAGAGATGAGATGAGAATGATCTTAGAATTAGGATGTGATCAAGAGATTAGCCATACTTATCTCTGTAGGTAGAACAAAAATGAGTTATCAATTTGATTGTTGTGTTTTTGCTGAAAAGTGTGTTGAAAATAACCGCAATCAAGACGGTGTCGCTAGTAGCTAGCCGCGATGAGTACAGGTCGTCCGCAGGAAAACGTGAACTCGTTTCTTACTTTAGACGGCTTGATAAAAGAAGGATGATTGGTTGTAGATCTATTTTCATACGGATGTAAGATTTATAAAGAAGAGATTTGTAGGGTTCATAGGACTTAGTAGTAATGGATGAAAAATAAAAAATGACTCATTTTATCTTTTAATAGTTTAAAACTAAATCGATAATGATGAATGTAGATTAGGGTTCTTTGGAAGAAACTAGGGTTTCCCCACTCTTAACCCTTGTCCTTGCATTGATCTATATTCATTTCTAGCCTCTAACAAAACAAGTGTTAAACCGATCTCAAAGCATAGTCGTGACTAGCAATAAATTGGTAGCGCGCCCAATAAGGATATTAACATTTGTTTTGCTAAAGTTTATAGATTTTAAAATGTATAAAAGAAGTTAAATGATTTTATCATCCATTGATCTACCATAGCCTACGAACCCTAGCAAGGTAGGAATTACTCACTTATGGTTTGAGATTTAGAAGAAAGATTGACGAATGAAAACATGATTAAGATGCAGAAAGTAAGTGCGGAAATTAATTTGCAAAAAGACTAATAAAAACACTACTTTTATTAATCAACTATTGCATTTACAAATCATTTGAAGGCAGATTACAAGAACCCTAGTTTTTGCTCTCGCTCTCTATCTTGTTGGAGGTAGATGACTAGCTGATGATCACCTGGATGCATGGATCGCTTTGGACCTTTTTATCTTTTCGGTTGATCCTTTTTTTATATGAAGCTCTCGGTCCTATATATAGTCACAGAAACTAGAAACCTTAGATACCATCTGTGAACATACGCTGAAACGATCCAATCACCAAAATATCTCATCAAACGGCCCTAGAACCGCCGTGGAACCGCCGCATATTGGCCTATTTAGCCGCGGTTCCGCCGCGTATTGATGGCTTCAGTCTCTGGGATTTTTTGTGCTATTTTATCTTGATTTTTGGAGATCCTCTCGATGTCTAGATTCTGAAAATAATGCTCTGAGTCTCTGTCGTTGCTAGATTTCTCGATTTGCTTCAATATTCTGGCAGATTTGATATCGACATCTCGGATCTTTTGGATTCTAGTCCTGATCTAATATCTGCACAATATCTCAAGTCATGGTGGTGGTGGTATTTGGTATTTTTGAGATATTATCCTAACCATTTTATATGATATTATATGTTAAGAATATTGATTAGAAATATTTGATATGATATGCATATTTTAATTACTAATATTTTATATAAATATTATATGCATGTATTTTTCCGCATTATGTTAAATATAATGTAGATTCATATGATAATAAACTTTTTACACATAAACCCTCATATGTTCTATAATTACAATAAACACCATTTAGTACTTAACAATAGTAGGGAAAATAATCATTCAAATGTGAAATATTTTAGACTAATCAAATACCCCCAAACTTAATTTTGATCATCTTGAGCAAACTAGTTATTAAAGAGAAGAAAAAAAGAAAAAGAAAAATCTAGCACACTTTCGTAAGCAACACGATTGCACTGAACACGTGGAACAAGCCTTTAAACCTCTAGGTGTCTCTAGGAGGAGTGTTGTCTCCTAAGGGTTTTCAATGGATTACGCCCACAAAATCCCATAATAAAAAAAGATGATGAAAGTTATATACAAAGATAAGGAACAAATAAAAGAAAGAACTTGAAAATAAGAGTTTCAAACTACACTAGCTTTTTAGTAGCTATGAGCCCTATCTTAATGGTCGTGAAAAGATACCAGCAATCACATCATCCCTCAATAAAATATCGCCTTTAGTCTTCCTCCCTACTTTTCTTCTAAATATCGATCATATACCCCTACATGTATGTAAAAAACATCCCTACACTTAGAGAATTCAATTCAAGCTATCATACTCTTGTCCATTTTCCTTAGTACTTTTTAGTCGGTGAATGTTTTATAGATGGAATTGCTCACACATTCCTCATGCGACCGTTAATACTTATTGAGGTACTAACCAACCGATTATCAAATGTGCTCACTCGTTAAGGCATAATTAGTAATATTCTCATCTTGCAACACCTAAGATTTAGCAGTGGCTTCCAAACCAGTTGGTCTAAAGCACTAGGTGATAAGGCACCCATGCTATTTTTTAATGCCGCCTTAAGTAATTATAAAACCAGTGTTCATTTTTCTTCACCATTTTTTTCTTCATGTTTTTGTTTATATATTTATTTTCCTTCATAATAAAGCTTTTAGACAAGAGCATTTCAAGGTATCCTCTACTATCCCAAGTTTCAAAATGTGTGCAAGTGCATATAGTAGGGTATCAATGTTCAGATGTTTGGACTCATGAATAGGGACTATTTTTCAGACTTATTTCTATTCTCAAATTAGTGATTCTCTTCATCTTACTAACCCTTGGGACAACAGCTCATGACTACCTATTACTAGCTTCGTTATAAAACATCTAATTTTCTTGCTTTTCTTAAATTTTTCTCTCCTATCATATGTATTTTTCACTTTCTAACTTTCATTTCCTAAAAAATTTTAATTTTTTTTTATATAATGCCTAGTGCCAAATGATATTTCAGTAAATACAAACCTCCCCCCTCCCAAACCTGTTTGAAGCAGTGTCCTCTCTGATGTTGTTCTTTGAGCGCATAGACCTGTAGGCTTGGGAGGAAAATATTAGGGAAAAATAATAGTTAAATGAAAAACAATCTCCAAAATTGTTCTTTGGCACGCATAGATACTCACCTCCATTCTTAAATGAAACACTGTTACCGAAACATGGAGGTGATGCGGAGGAAAGTTAGTTGTGATAAAGCGACTCATGTAGGAACAGGAGCTCCTCTGCAGGGTCAGCGGAAAAGTACGGTTTTAATCTATGCCCATTTACTTTAAAAATAGAACCGTTTTAAAAAATTTCTATATCCACTGCACCGTGCGGGTACACATACCGCACCATAAAAGGTCCCCAGCAACGGCGCCATTTACTTTAAAAATAGAACCGTTTTTAAAATTTTCTATATCCACTGCACCATGCGGGTACACATACCGCACCATAAAAGGTACTTTCCAACAAGATTTAAGCTTACCCGGATGAAAGCGGAGACGTGAATCATAAAGAAGAACTTGTTGTCCCGGTGTGAAAGTTTTCCTCAAGAGGTTTTTATCGTGGAATAGTTTAGTCCGGTTCTTTACTATAACCGCATTATCGTAAGCTTCATCGCGAAATTCGCTTAGCTCATTTAATTGCAGCTTCCGATAACTGCTGATTTGATCAAAATCATAATTAAGCTCTTTAATATCCCACATTGCTTTATGTTCGATCTAGACAGAAAGGTGGCACGCCTTCCCAAACACTAGTCGGTATGGAGACATACCAAGATCGGTCTTATAAACGGTACAAAATGCCCAAAGAGCATCCGTCAATTTGGTGGACCAATCATTACGGTTCTTAGAAACCGTTTTCTACAAAATTTGTTTGATCTGTCTATTGGAGATCTCCGCTTGCCCGTTCATTTGGGGATGATAGGGCGTAGAAAGCTTGTGGTTGATTGAATATTTCCGCATCAAAACCTCGAAAGACCAATTGTAGAAATGTGTCCCGTTATCGCTAATTATAGCGCGAGGTTGCCCGAATCGCGAAAAGATATTTTCTTTCAAAAACTTAATAACAATCTTGTTGTCATTAGTGCGACATGGTACCGCTTCCACCCATTTCGAGACATAATCAATTGCTGATAAGATGTATAAATTCCCAAAAGAGTTAGGCAATGGGCCCATAAAATCAATTCCCCAAACATCAAATATCTCCACAACCAAGATAGGTTGGAGTGGCATCTCATTTCTATGTGAAATCCGACCCATGTGTTGACACCGTGAACAAGTTTTGCAATGATCATATGCATCTTTAAATAATGTTAGCCAATAAAATCCACATTGCAAAACTTTCTTCGTCGTTTTTCGTGGATCAAAGTGACCGCCACATGCCTGATCATGGCAGAAAGATAATACACTCTTGAATTCATCATTAGGGACACATCGGCGAATGATTTGATCAGGACAATAATTAAACAAATAAGGTTCATCCCAGTAAAAGTGTTTTACTTGGGATAGAAATCGATGATTGTCTTGTTTTGACCATTCGCTGGGTAGAAGTCCCATTGCTAAATAATTCACAATATCCACAAACCAAGGTTCAAAGGATATGGACAAGAGCTTTCCGTTAGGAAAGGAATCGTTTATTGGCAAGGTCGACGTTGGTGAAGAAGAAAGACGTGAAAGATGGTCGGCTACGACGTTTTCAATCCACTCGTGTCTCGTATGATAAGATCAAATTCTTATAACAACAGGATCCAACATATTAGCCTGGCTTTAGCATCCTTCTTCGATAAAAGATGTCTTAGGGCAGAATGATCGGTGTAAACTACAACTGGAGAGCCAATCAAGTAGGGCATAAATTTTTCTAATGCAAATACAACTGCCAAGAGTTCTTTCTCGGTAGTTGTATAATTCATTTGGGCATCGTTCAAGGTCCTACTTGCATAGTAAATTACATGTAGCATCTTATCAATATGATGTCCTAAGACTGCACCAATAGCAAAATCGGATGCATCACACATAAGCTCGAAAGGGTGATTCCAGTCCGGAGATGACAGAACGGAGGCTGTAGTAAGGGAGCTTTTAAGTGATTCAAAAGCAGCCTCGCAATTCGAATCGGAGTGAAATTTTGTATACTTGGCCAAGAGAAGAGTTAAGGGTCTAGCAATTTTGCTAAAATCCTTAATGAATCTCCTATAAAATCCTGCATGACCAAAGAAGGATCGTATATCTTTGACGCGTTTGGGAGGAGAAAGGTTGTGGATGACATCTATTTTAGCTTTTTCTACCTTCATGCCTTTTTGTGAAATGATATGTGTTCACCGCCGGAAGACGGATCGGGACGTCAGGATGTCTGGCCTAAATCCTGGGGGCAGTGCTATTTGGGTTTATCCGTCCACCTCTCTGAAGATTCCAAGTTGATTTATGGCACTGTATATCAGAGGTTTGAATGGATGCGGCCGTTGTAGCAGACTTTATCAGATTCCCCCTCATTTGCGAGGGGTTTTTGATTGTGTGGACGCTCTTCCCTGCATGCGCAAGCCCCTGCAGTTAATTGCATTACCGCATCGCGATAACCAGTTTCTCCTGCTACGGAGGTTCACTTCGTGTCGTGTGTATGTTTGTTTTATTTTGGTTGCCAGTGGATTGTATACGGAGACTAATTTATGTCGTAGCCCGTAGGGTGTGGATTAGTCCAAAATCCGTATATTTTTAGATTTGGATTTGGGTTGATTTAAGGATCGTTGATCTGGTTTGAGATTAAGATCATCTTAAACATATGAGCATTTGGGCTCGATTATTTTAGTTCAAAGACATCGCGGTCCATTATCGCCATGTTTGAGGCGAGGTGTTAGTTTAAGAACGTTTCGGTCCTTTATCGCCATTTTGGAGGAGAATATTAGTTTAAGCACATTTCGGTCCATTATTCATCTTGCACGCACATGTATTCGTTACGTGACGAAGTGAACAATAGAGATATGGAATGTGCCCAATTTGGGGCACGGTCCGATTTGAGGCATGCACGACAATTTGGAAGTGCATCAGCGAAAAAGTTGTTGGTCATCGGGACCCGCCACCTCTCTGAAGACGTTAAGGAATTACAACGACATGTATCAGAGATGTGGAGAGATGTACCCTTTTGAACCAAATCCCGTATTTGAGGGAAATGAGTTGTTGTGGACCTAAGAATCATTAGTCGTATTTGAGACTAAAATTACTTTAGGAGACAAAGGATGAATATCATTTTGGATATCATCAATGAGAGATCATTAGTCATTTTTTATACTAAGATGGTTTGGGAAATCATGAGACATGTGAGCTCGATTGATTTTAAAATCAAAGAGGTTTAACCTCAGGAGACTTAGCCGATTTGGTTTGAGATATAATTACTCCACAGTGCTAAGCACTGAGACATACAGTGCTCACGTGCGTTTCACGTGGGCACTGGATTAGTGCTAAACACTAGAGTTCTGTGGCATTCACGTGTGAAACACATGAGGCCCCCAAATATGGACCGCTGCCCCTCTTTTACAGAAGTGTTAAGCCCTTTATTAGATCCCTCGTGCAAAACACGTGGCTACTTTCTTTTGGGATGGCTGCCTAACTGACAAAAGAGTTTTTCTTTGCTTTTTAGGCACCCACGTGAGAATCACGTGAAGAAGCTTTGGCTTTTCTTTTGCTTGTTTCCCTCTTTTTTTTAAGCACTCACGTGGGAAACACGTGAAGCGGTTTTGGTTGTTCTTTTTTCCGTTTGAAGCACTCACGTAGGAAACATGTGAGGCTTTAGAATAGTGCTAAGCACTAACGAGTCACCAAGCTATTCTTATGTTTTCTTAGAGATATCGATCTCCTGTTAATGACATTTTTAGTCATTGATGATCATCAAGATTTCGGTTTTGAGGATCTTGGATCAACATCATTTTTTTGAAGAACTAAGTTCTTTATATAGGGTCAAACCATAATTTTTGGAGGAATTAAATTCCCATATGCTCCTGTTATTTCTTTTTCTTTTATGACCTAGTTCTTTTCCCCTAAGTTTTGAATCTGCAGAACAGAATCTCCTCGATGAGAATTAAATTCTCAACTTGTGGGGATATCTGCTTCTGCAAATCTCAACCAGAAGAAGAACTAAGTTCTTATATAAAGGGTTAAACTCTTAGATAGGCAAAGAAGAGACACTGTGATCTCTGTGTGCTTTTTTTTACCTAGGGTTTCGGTGAGGCACGTCTTCTTCTTCTTTTGAGAATTAAATTCTCTTTCTTTTTCCAGAACTCACTGTAATTTTTTTTTGCAGAAACTTTTGGGGAGTTCTCTCTCTCTATTTTCTCTTTCTTTTTTTTTTTCTTTTCCATTTTCTCTTCTATTTATAGGATAAGAGAAAAGATCAACTTGTTAGGAAAATCTCTGATTGAGAGATCATGATTGATTTCATAATCAATCCAAAATGATCTTTCGGATTACTTGGTGAATTTTATTCACCATTGGATTTTTAATCCAAAGGCTCTCTGTTTAACAGAGAAGTTTTCTTGTTTATTTAACAAGATTAGAAAATATCTTTTCCTAAGATAGAATTTTTATTCTATCAGATGATCGGTGGGTGATTTTATAATCACCGTTGGATTTTTAATCCAAAGGTCCTCTGTTTAACAGAGTAGATCTTTCTAGTTTGAGAAAGATCAAGGAAATATTTTCCACATAGAATTTAATTCTATCTTGCCAAAAAGTGCAGCAGAAGAACTCACATGTTTAACACGTAACCCCTAGCATGAGTTTTAGCATGCTTTATTTTCAATTCTCATATGCATATAAACTCTCACGTGTTTAACACATGAGGCCTGTTTGGCTTGCCAATTATTTGATTGTAGCGCCTATATGCAAAGCATATAGGCGCTCACGTGTTTAACACGTGTGGTTCTTTTAGCCCATTTGTATTTAACTGCAACGCCTATATGCTTTTGCATATAGGCGCTCACGTGTTTAACACGCGAGGCTTATTTAGCCCATGAGTTGTTTTAACTATAGCGCCTATATGCTTTGCATATAAGCGCTCACGTGTTTAACACGTGAGACTTGAATAGTGTGGAATTTTCCCCCTTTCCCCTTCTTTTTTTAATGAGGGAACAATATGCCTAAGGACAATACCTTCTTGAACCATGAATTGGCATTTTTCCCAATTCAAAGTTAAATTCTTATCCTTACAGTAGGTAAGAGCAGCGTCAAGATGACATAGGCATTCCTCAAAAGAGTCCCTAAATATGGAGAAATCATCCATAAATATTTCTAGAAAATTCTCGACCATGTCCGAGAATATCCCTATCATACACCGTTGAAATATAGCGGGAGCATTGCATAACCCAATGGGCATGCGTCTATAAGCAAAAGTACCGAAAGGACAAGTAAATGTTGTCTTATCTTGATCCTTTTCGGCGATAGGGATCTGGTTATAGCCGGAGTATCTGTCCAAGAAACAGTAGTATTCATGCCCGGCTAATCGTTCTAACATTTGGTCAATGAAAGGTAGAGGGAAGTGATCTTTCCTCGTTGCAGCATTGAGTTTTCTATAATAAATACATACCCGCCACCCAGTTTGGGTGCGTGTATAGATCAACTCATCAGTTGTGACCGTGATGCTAGACTTTTTAGGGACCGCGTGAATAAGACTTACCCATTGGCTATCAAATATTGGGTAAATTATGCCATTATCTAGGCATTTGACGATTTCTTTCTTTACTGCCTCTTTCATGACGGGATTCAACCATCTTTGTGGGTCTCGAGCTGGTTTGGTTTCATCCATCAAATGTATATGATGTTCAACAATCAAGGGACTAATCCCTTTGATGTCTGTCTTTGTCCAACCAAAAGCTTGCCGATTTGATCTCAAGACCGACAAAAGGGCGCTCTCTTGCTCTAAAGCTAGAGAAGCTGATATGATGACAGAAAAAGACTTATTCTCACCTAAATATGCATATTTAAGATGAGAAGGTAGTGGCTTGAGATCTAGTGTCGGCGGAGAGACGATAGAAGGTAGGGTAGGGGAATTATATTCGGACTCCTTAAGAGGTTCATAGCTAGCGTAGGATATTGATTCGGAAAGCTCAACTGACTTTTGTAACAACTCAAAGGATTCGAACTCGGGGGTGGACTTGTCAAAAGGGTCCTCACTAGTATAGTATAATGATGCACTAGTGTCGTCGAGATCATTATCACAAAGTTCCTCAACTTCACAGTTGTCGGAAGCTATCTCGTTGACAGAACATATATCGATTAGATGAACAGAAGGTTCAGATGGTTAACTTCCTAGCCTTTAAAGGTTAATCTCAATTTTCATCTTCCCAAAGGATAGGTTCATAGAACCGTTACGACAATTTATTACAACATTTGAAGTTGCTAGAAAAGGCCGACCGAGTATCATCAAGATTTGGTTCCGTGGGTTTGCCACAGGCTGTGTATCTAAAACTATAAAGTCCACAAGGAATATAAATTTCCCAACTTTGATTAACACATCCTCTAACTCACCCCTAGGATGGGTGATAGATCGATCAGCCATCTGGAGAGTGCAGTGTATGGGTTTCAACTCTCATATGCCTAACTGCTCATACACAGAATACGGGAGCAAGTTAACACTAGCACCTAGATCGAGTAGAGCGCGATTGATGCTTTTGCCCCCAATAGTTATAGATATTGTAGGACAACCGGGGTCCTTACGTTTCTTCGGCAACTGCTGGGTAAAAGCGGGGCTCACATTACTCGTTAAGAAAACCTTTTTAGGCACTTGATTTTTTACTTCCTAGTGCACAAGTCCTTAAGGATTTTCGCATAAGACGGAACTTGTTGAATAGCATCTAGGAGAGGAATATTTATGTTAACTTGCTTAAACATTTTCACAATCTTCTCCATTTGTGAATTTGGTTTGTTGGCCCTCAACCTATTTGGAAATGGAGCTTTATCAAAAAGGGTTGGGTCCAACATTTGGGGAGAAGTTTGTGGGGATGGAATGGATCCCAAAATTGGATCGTTTGAGGTTTATCCAAGGAAGTGGGCTGAGGGTTTGAGCCTAGTGAAGAATGGAGAATAGGCTCAGAAGAGGATGGTGGACTAGACGAATTAGGGTTAGAAGTAGTAGCCGGGGTGATTGATGTGAAAAAGTGTGTAGTAGTTAACCGCAATCAATAACGGTGTCACGTGTAGCTAGACCGAGATAAGTACGGGTCATCCTCTGGGAAACGTTGAATCTTTTACTCTTACTTTAGATGTGTTAAAAAAGAGAGGAGGAAGAATAAAGAATTTTGTGGAACGGTTTCTAGATCTACGTTAAGCACTAATGCAGAATATAGATCTAGATTATTTAAGGATGTAGTTAATATAATAAGGGGGCTTGTAGGGTTCGTTAGGATTTGGTAGTTATGGATGATTGATTAAAAGTTATCCTTTTTATCCTTTAATAGATTTAAAACTAAAACGACGATGATGCGTGTAGATTAGGGTTTCTGGAGGGAAAAGGAATCCCACTCTTAACCCTTATCTCGACACGGAACTTCGTTCATATCTAGCCTTTACCAAAATAATCATTAATCTAATCTCTAATCGCGGTCGGGACTAACAATGAATTGTTAGCGCGCCCGATTAGGATGTTAATGATTCTTTTGATAAAGTTCATAAACTTTATAGGACTTAAAAAGGGTTTAGGGATGTTCATCATCCATTAGCCTACCCTAATCCTACGAACCCTAACAAGCGGAGAATTACTCGCGCATGTTGGGAGAAAAAGAGATGGAAAGAAATTGCATAATTAAACTACAAAGAAATAGAATAAGAAAAAGAAAGCTACCTTTATTAATCAACAATATTCATTACACTTGAATCCTTAGAAAATGATTATAATTTCTAGTTGCTTCTCGATCTCTTATAAGGAGGTAGACGAACAGTTGATGATCAGCCTGGATGCGTGAGCCGTCTTGGACTTCATGATCTCTTCGGCTTGATAATTTTTCCAAGAGGCTCTCGGTCTATATTTATAATCGAAAACTAGAAACCCTTGCTTCCAAATTAGGAAAATAACAGTAGAGATTCGCCACAAAAATTTTCAGCAACTAAGTCTTCAAGATTGCCGCGGATCCGCGGCCC
This sequence comes from Agapanthus africanus, assembly GCA_030015575.1. Lineage (NCBI taxonomy): Eukaryota > Viridiplantae > Streptophyta > Magnoliopsida > Asparagales > Amaryllidaceae > Agapanthus > Agapanthus africanus. Next base: position 456,337,858 of record JASDDO010000012.1, on the reverse strand, counting down.
AAGGGGGGTATGGCCGCGGATCCGCGGCCATTTAATCAAAGCCGTTGATTTTCTTTTTGGGGCTTCTCTCTACTTGGCATGTGGACTTCTCTGGAATCTTTGGATCTTTGAAATATTCTCGTAGTCGCTGCCAGACTTGATCTCCAAGTTTTGCTTTCTTAATTAGGCAAGTTTTCTTTAACAACTTGATTTCTTGGAAAAATTCTGCACAACAACTTGGAAAAATTCTGCACAACAACTCAAATAATATTTAGTAGATTTTGTTCTCTTAGGATTTGGTTAATGATATTATTTGCATACATTTTCCTACCAAATGCTAATTATAATATATCAATACATGGAAAATATTATTTTTACAGATAAACCCTCATATGTATGATATATTATAATAAAAACCTTTTTTAATATGGAAATGGTAGGAAAAATGTAATAACAAATGTGCAGTTTTATCAACTGAACAAATACCCCCAAACTTATCTTTGATTGTCCCGAGCAAACTAGTTTATTCAAGAGAGAAAAAAGAAAACTAAGCACACTTTCATAGGCAAACATGATTGCACTGAGCACGTGCAACAAGCCGTTAAACCTCTAGGTGTCCCTAGTAGGAGGAGTGTTGTCTCCTGAGGTTTTTCAGCGGATTACACCCACAAAATCCTGTAACAAAAGAGAGATGGTGAAATTTACATATAAAGATAAGAACCATAAAAGAAATACTTTGAAAATTTAGAGTTTCCAACTACACTAGCTTTTCAGTTGTCATGAGCCTTATCTTAATAGTCATGAAAAGATGTTAGAAATCACATCATCCCTCAATAAAACATTGTCTTTATTCTTCATTCCTACCTTTAATCCAAACATCGATCATATACCCCTACGTGTGTGAAATGGACATCCCTACACTCGGAGAATTCAATTCAAGCTATCATACTCTTGTCTATCTACCTCAGTACTTTTTAACTTGATGAATATTTAGATTTTCTCACACATTTTCATGCGACCGTTAATACTTTTTGAGGTACTAACTGACCAATTACTCATGTGCTTGCTGATTAGGTGATAGTATTTTCCTCGTCTTGCACCACCTAAGGCTTAGCAGTGACTCCCAGACCAGTTGGTCTAAGGCACTAGGTGATGAAGCACCCTCGCTATATTTTTTTATTGCTGCCTTGGCGATAACAAAACCAGTGTTCATTTTTCTTTTCACTATTTTTATATTTTCTTCATTTTTTCATTTTTCATTTCCTTCATACTTTGGCTTTTAGACAAGAGCATTTCAAGGTATCCTCTACTATCCCAAGTTTCAAGATGTATGTAAGTGTATATAGTAGGATATCAACATTCAAATGTTTGGCTTCCGGAATAGAAACTATTTTTCAGACTTATTTTCATCCTCAGATTAGTGACTTCCTTCATCTTACTAACCCTTGGGACAACAGCTCATAACTACTTATTACTAATTCGTTTAAGAAAACTTCTAATTTTCTTGGTTTTCTTAAACTATTCCTATCTTTTGGATGTAATTTTTCACTTTCTACTCTTTTGTTATAAAAAAAATTTTAAAAAGTTGTGCTTATGCAAAATATGATGCAAATTGATGTGTAAATAAGCACAAAGCTCCCCCATACCTGTTTACAGCAGTGTCCTCACTAATGTCATCCGTTAAGCTCAAAAACCTGTAGACTTAGGAGGAAATTATTAATGGGGGCACGAATATATGAAAGTGAAAATCCTCCCCCAAACTTATTTTTGGCTCACAATTTTGTAAAAATCATTTTCTTTCAAGAGCCAAAATATACCACCCCCCCAAACTTGAGTTAAACAATTTTAATCTTTTAAAATCACACGAGGGGGTCAAGGTTATTAGTCAATGCCAAGCTTTGCAAAGACCGACGGTCAACACCAGCCATTCAAAAATTTTATCGATGAAGTACCAAAGTTGGTGGAAGAACATGTCACCTTTCGACAAGAAGAAGTGGGGAGGTGATAAGAGGTGTAATGGAAAAAGATTGCGTCTCAATTTGGAGAGACGACACAGTGATAGTAATGATGGATTACTCGCATTATCATGATTGTCCAGAAGAAGGGGTGGAGGTTCAATTTCTTTATCTTGGAGTTGATTCATCTCAACACCCGTATCTTTTAAAAATGCGAGTTCATCAGCGAAAATTTCCTCAAAGCTTTCATCGATACCCCGAAGAATAATGTCATCAGAAAAAATGGGGTGATCGTCAGACTCTATAAAAAGTTCCTCATCAGCGTTAGATGTTGACCCGGACAACTCGGTGGAAGAGTACATGGTTGGGTCAAACAACAACATATGAAAAGAGTCAGTATCATGAGGTTGATCAAATTCGCTGCTGTCGACATCCATTAATTCGACATAACACACATGAGCATAGGGTTTGGAGGGTTCACTTCCCAACTTGTAAATGTTATGCTCAATTGACTTCTTTCCAAAGGATAGGGTCATAGAGCCGTTTCTACAATTGATTACTGCGTTGGAAGTGGCCAAAAAGGGTCGATCGAGTATCACCGGGATTTGATTGCGTGAGTTTTCCACAGGTTGTGTATCTAAAACAATAAAGTCTACGGGAAATATGAATTCCCCGACTTTGATTAACACATCCTCTAGCTCACCCCTAGGTTGGGTGATAGATCAATCGGCCATCTGAAGAGTGCAATGCGTAGGTTTTAACTCTCCGATCCCTAATTGCTCATAAACACAATACGGAAGCAAGTTAACACTAGCATCAAGATCGAGTAAAGCACGATTGATATTTTTACCCCCAATAGAAATAGAAATTGTAGGACTTCCGGGGTCCTTTCGTTTCTTGGGTAGTTGTTGTGTAAAAGCTGTACTCACATTACTCGCAAGGAAAACTTTTTTAGGTACTTGAACTTTTCTCTTCCTAGTGCACAAGTCCTTTAGGATTTTCGCATATGACGGAACTTGTTGAATAACATCTAGGAGAGGAATGTTTATGTTAACTTGCTTAAAAATTTCCACAATCTTCTCCATTTGTGGACTTGGTCTGTTGCCCTTTAACCTGTTTGGATAAGGTGCTTTATCAATAAGGGTTTGGTCCAACATTGGAGAGGATTGTGGGGACGGATTCGATCCTAAAATTGGAGTGGGAATCGACTTAGATAGATTTGGTGAAATGTTTGAGCCTTGGGGAAAACGGAGAATAGGCTCGGATGAAGGTGGGAGACTAGACGAATTAGGGAAAGAAGAAGAAGCTGGGGTATCATTGGTGTCACTAACATCATCATATTGCTCACCCACTCGGTTATTCATCACCTTTCCTGATCTCAACGTAGTAACGACACTCACATTATAACTTTGTGAGTGGCCAGGATTAGGTATGGGTTGAGATGGGAGTTTCCCTTTCTCCCTCGCACTCATTGCGGCGTTTAACTGTGCGAGTTGGTTTTCTATTGATTTAATACTCTCGTCATGGAAGGCGGAGTCTTTCTGTATGGTATCAATAGAAGAGTTCAACTCAGCCGACAATTGCATGGAATGTTTCATGAACATATCCAAAGTTTGTGCGAGTGAAGAGTTGTCAGTACCGGCCACTTGTGGTGTAGAAGAGTTGGCCGGATTTTGAAAATTTTATGACTGAAAGGGGAGCTGATTTTGTGGTTGTGGTTGCTCTGGAGGAGGTCTTTGATAGTTGCTTTGTTGGTTTTGGTTCCAAACAAAGTTAGGATGATTCCTCCATCCTTGATTGTACGTGGAAGAATAAGGATCGTTTCTAGGTTGCTGCTGAAAAGCAGCATTAGTTTGAACCGATGCATTCATAGGATATTCTTCCGTTAAGTGTGAAGGATCTGAACAACAACCACAGATGGTCTTAGGAAGCGTGACCTGATTTAGGGAGAATGATGAGAACTTGTTCTCAATAGCGTCGAGTTTCTTCTGTATCGCTGCCATTTCGGCTTTTACTGTGATGGAAACATTGAGCTGGTGGATACCTCCCCTAGCTGAAGGTGGTCTTACGCTTTCCCACTGCAAAGTGTTTTCTGCGAGATCTTCCAGATATTTCCATGCTTCACCGTCATCTTTAGACATGAAATTGCATTGACACATTGTTTCAAGCATCTGCTTTGTCGCTGGATTAATGCCCTCATATATAATTCGACATAAATACCATCTTTGTATTCCATGATGAAGACATTGGACAAGCAGATCCTTGAAACGTTCAAAGCACTTCCAAAATGGTTCATTGGGAAGCTGGGTGAACTGGTTGATCTCGCTCCTAGTATGGGCAGTCTTATGTTTTGGGTAAAACTTCTTAAGAAATGCTATGACGAATTCATCCCAATTAGTGATAGAGTGTGCGGCAGTATTATAAAGCCATTTTCTGCCAAGTCGCACAGCGTGAATGGGAGAAGACGCAAGCGCATAGCATCGACAGTCAACTGTGAAGTACCCATTATTGTGCATACGTTCTCGAATTTGGTGATGAAAACGTACGCGTCTTCTGACTCATGCCCGTGAAATTTGGGCAGCAGATTGATGTGGTGGGGTTTAATTTTGAAATTATCCCCGTTTGCTGGTGGAAGAGATAGACAAGTGGGAAGAGGACCACAGATAGGATAGCATCTCTCTTGGAGAGAGATGCGCGATGGATTATGCGCACCTACGGGCGGTGGCAGCATGGTGTTATATTCTGATGGAGTGCCGTCCATCTCGGTAGTGGTGTGTGGTGGGGGAAAGGAAGATGAAGAAGTACCGACTTCGGCGTCGATAGCAGGAACGCGGACAAGACGGGCACTAGGATCCCGTGTCCAGCCGAGCATGCACTAGGCGGGTTTAGTGCAAGTGACAGCGTGTGTGTGATTTAAAATTGGTTTGTTTTGAAAAAAGTAAGACTCAAGACAAATCACTCTAAAATGCACAAGCAACCCTAGAACTAAGGTCACCTAGGTCCAGTCTCTAGACCGCTCCTAGACTTCCAAAAGACAAGCCGCGGGATCAATCCTTTACCGCCTCTTCACTACCCTTGTAGCCAGATAAGTGCCAGGTAAGTGGGAAGGAACCACAGTAGTGGGCCTAATTAAAAACCACTAGCCTTAGTCACACTTGCCTAGACACTACAAAAGTAATGCGGATAAGCGATAGATTACCTACGACCTTCCTCTGTCCTTATTGAGCACGACGGTCCTTAGAGTCTGGTCTAGATATTTTTTAAATTAATGAAGGGTTGATCTAGATGCTCGGTTTGTGATTTGTGGGGCTTAGGAAGGGTGATGAAATCCCCATCTAATCTTGATTTGGTCTTTGCCCCTTAAAGTCCGTATTAAAATATGCAAAACAAAACCAATCACAAAACTTTTGCAAAAAGATTTTTTTTTGAGCGGCGCTATTTTGCAAAGAATCCTGCAGAAAATAGATTTTATTGGATTTTAAAGGAGAGGGGAAGAGTTGAAAATCTTACCAGAGAAGTTTGTAACCCTAACTCCTTAGTTACGCCGCGTTTCCGCCGCCGAAAGGGCCTTCGTGCCGCGGTTCCGCCGCGAAGTGGAGGGATCAGGTGATGAAAATTTTTCTTCGGCCTCGTGTACTCCTCTGGATCTCTAAGAATGTCTCTGTCTCCTGTTTCTTCACGTCTGCGACTCCAGATCTCCTTGCAAAAATTCACGCACAAATCGTTAAATATGCAATTTGCAGTTTTGTTTTAACTATGATATGGATCAAGTAAGAATTCAACACAAATAGTAAGAATAAAAAATTACACACGTATCCCCGGCAACGGCGCCATTTGATTGATGTGACAAAGTGTGTAGTAGTTAACCGCAATCAATAACGATGTCGCGTGTAGCTAGACCGAGATAAGTACGGGTCGTCCTCTGGGAAACGTTGAATCTTTTACTCTACTTTAGATGTGTTGAAAAAGAGAGGAGGAAGAATAAAGAATTTTGTGGAATGGTTTCTAGATCTACGTTAAGCACTAATGCATAATATAGATCTAGATTATTTAAGGATGTAGTTAATATAATAAGGGGGCTTATAGGGTTCGTTAGGATTTAGTAGTTATGGACGATTAATTAAAAGTTACCCTTTTATCCTTTAATAGATTTAAAACTAGAACGACGGTGATGCGTGTAGATTAGGGTTTCTGGAGGGAAAAGGAATCCCACTCTTAACCCTTATCTCGACACGGAACTCCGTTCATATCTAGCATTTACCAAAACAATCATTAATCTAATCTCAAATCGCGGTCGGGACTAACAATGAATTGTTACCGCGCCCGATTAGGATGTTAATGATTCTTTTGATAAAGTTCATAAACTTTATAGGACTTAAAAAGGGTTTAGGGATGTTCATCATCCATTAGCCTACCCTAATCCTACGAACCCTAACAAGCAGAGAATTACTCGAGCATGTTGGGAGAAAAGAGATGGAAAGAAATTGCATAATTAAACTACGAAGAAATAGAATAAGAAAAAGAAAGCTACCTTTATTAATCAACAATATTCATTACACTTGAATCCTTAGAAAATGATTACAATTTCTAGTTGCTTCTTGATCTCTTCTAAGGAGGTAGACGAACAGTTGATGATCATTCTGGATGCGTGAGCCGTCTTGGACTTCGTGATCTCGTCGGCTTGATAATTTTTCCAAGAGGATCTCGGTCCATATTTATAGTCCAAAACCAGAAACCCTTGCTTCCAAATTAGGAAAATAACAGTAGAGATTCGCCACAAAAACTTTCAGCAACTAAGTCTTCAAGATTGCCGCGGATCCGCGGCCATTTAATCAGAGCCTTTGATTTTCTTTTGGGGGCTTCTCTCTACTTGGCATGTGGACTTCTCTAGAATCTTTGGATCTTTGAAATCTTCTCGTAGTCGTTGCCAGACTTGATCTCCAAGTTTTGCTTTCTTAATTAGGCAAGTTTTCTTTAACAACTTGATTTCTTGGAAAAATTATGCACAACAACTTGGAAAAATTCTGCACAACAACTCAAATAATATTTAGTAGATTTTGTTCTCTTAGGATTTGGTTAATGATATTATTTGCATACATTTCCCTACCAAATGCTAATTATAATATATCAACACATAGAAAATATTATTTTTACAGATAAACCCTCATATGTATGATATATTATAATAAAGACCTTTTTTAATATGGAAATGGTTGGAAAAATGTAATAACAAATGTAATAAAAAATGTAATAACATTTGTGGAGAAGTTTGTAGGGATGGAATGGATCCCAAAATTGGATCGTTTGAGGTTTATCCAAGGAAGTGGGCTGAGGGTTTGAGCCTAGTGAAGAATGGAGAATAGGCTCAGAAGAAGATGGTGGACTAGACGAATTGAGGTTAGAAGTAGTAGCCGGGGTTTCATCGTCATCAACTTCAACTTGTTCCCCAACTTGGTTGTGCAGCACTCTTCCCGACCTTAACGTAGTCACGGCACTCACGTTATGATTTTGTTGGTTAAAATGAGGTTTGCGCTTTGTGAGTGGCCAGGATTTGGTAGAGCTTGAGATGGAAGTCTCCCTTTCTCTCTCTCACTCATCACGGCATTTAACTGTGCAAGTTGTGCTTCTATCGATTTAATGCTTTCACCGTGGGAAGCCATGTGATGCACTAACGTTTGGATAGAAGACTTAAAATTAGCCATCGTTTGTGTAGATTGTTTAATGAACGTTTCTAAGTTACGTTTGAGTGTGTAGAGGTTTTATCGGTACCGGCCATTAGGAAAGAATTATTATAAGGTGCAAAGTTGTTGGCTGGGTTTTGAAAAGATTGCGGTTGAAAGGGGTGCTGACTTTGTTGTGGTGGCTGCTGTTGCTGTGGGGGAGGCTCTTGATATTTGCTTAGGAACTGGTTTTGATTTTGAGTTTGGTTTTGGTTCCAAGCAAAATTAGGATGATTCCTCCATCCCTGATTGTATGTGGAAGAATAAGGATCGTTTCTAGATCGCTGCTGAAAAGCAACATTAGTTTGTTCTTGACCTTGAAATGGAGGATTTAAAGGACGTTCTTCCGTTAAATGTGATGGGTCAGAACAGCAACCGCACACAGTTTTGGGGAGCGTAACTTAGTTTAGGGAGGCTCATGAGAATTTGTTTTCTATATCTTCGAGTTTCTTTTGTATCGCGGCCATTTCGGCTTTCACTGCGATGGAAATATCGAGCTGATGGATACCTGCCCTAGATGAAGATGGTGTTGGTCTAACGCTTTCCTACTGTAATGTTTTTTCGACGAGATCTTCCAGGAATTGCCAAGATTCAACATCGTCTTTAGACATGAAATGGCATTGACAAATGGTTTCTAGCATCTGTTTTGTCGTTGGATTAATACCCTCATATATAATTCGGAAAAGTTGCCATCTATCGATTCCGTGATGAGGGCATTGGACAAGAAGATCTTTAAACCGTTCAAAGCATTTCTAAAATGGTTCGTTGGGAAGTTGGGTAAACTGGTTAATCTCGCTTCAAACACAGGCGGTTTTGTGATGAGGATAGAATTTCTTAAGGAATGCTATAACGAACTCGTCCCGTTTGGCTATAGAATGTGTGGCAGTGCTATAAAGCCATTTTTCTGCTAGGTCGCACAAGGTAAAAGGGAGAAGACGTAATCGAATAGCATCCCCTGAAAGTTATGTTGTGCTTATCATTGTGCATACGTTCTCGAATTTGGTTATGAAAACGTATGCGTCTTCGGATTCAAGCCCATGAAATTTGGGCGACAGGTTGATGAAGTGGGGTTTAATTTCGAAATTATCCCCATTGGCCGGTGAAAGAGAAAAACAAGTAGGAAGGGGCCCGCGTACGGGGTAGAAACTTTCTTAGAGAGAGATGCACGGTGGATTCTACGCACCTACGGTTGGTGGCAGGGTGGTATCGTAAAATCCCGATGGAGATCCGTCCATTTCGGAAGATGTGGTGGGTAGAGGGGAAATAGAAGATGAAGAAGTACCGACTTCAGAGTCAATAGCAAAGACGCGGACAAGACGGGCACTAAAATCCCGTGTCCAGCCGATCATGCACTAAGCGGGTTTAGTGCACGTGGCAGCGTGTGTGAGAACGATTTTTTTAAAAGGTTTGTTCTGAAAAAGTGTCAGACGTGAGGCTTGACTCAACAAATCACAAAAATGTACAATCAATCACTAGAACTAAGGTCACCTAGGTCAAGTCACTAGACCGCTCCCAGACTTCTAAAGGACAAGTCGTAGGATCAATCCTCTACCACCTCTTTATCGCTCTTGTGGCCAAGTAAGTGCCAGGTAAGTAGGAGGTATCCGCTATATGAATCACCGAAAATAGCGGGCCTAATTAAGTGACCACTTGCCAAGACACCACAAGAGAGATGCGGATAAGCGATAGATTACCCATGACCTTCCTCTGTCCTAATTGAGCGCGACAGTTCTTAGAGGCTTAGTCTAGATATTTTTTAATTAATGTAGGGTGAAAGTATACTCGTTTTGTGATTTGTAGGGCCTAGGAAGTGTGATGAAATCCCCACCTAATCTGGATTTGGATTATTTCCCCTTAATGTCCGGTTTAGATATGCACAAACAAACCAATATCAAAACACGCAAAAAGATTTTTGAGCGGCGATATTTGCAAAGAATGCTGTAGAAAAATCGGAATATTGGATTTTAGAGGAGAAAGAAAGATATTAGGAAATTACTAGAGGATTTTGGCGCTCCAATTCCCCCGTGCCGCCACGGTTCCGCCGCCAAATCTAAGCTTCTGCCGCGGTTCAGCCGCAAGAGGGAGGGATCTTTTGCTAATCTTTTGTTCAGTGCCCTCCTACGATCCTCTAGGCTATGATGAAAGTATCTGAATCTCTTTTCCTTTGCTCCAGTTACGTCAGATTTCTTTGCAAAACTCGCACAATAATCATTAGATAGACAAGATGTAGTTTGGTTTATTTTATGATATGGATTTAAGAATTCAACCCGAATAGCAAGAAAAAAATTACAGCCGTTTTCCCGGCAACGGCGCCATTTGATTGTTGTGTTTTTGCTGAAAAGTGTGTTGTAAATAACCGTAATCAAGACGGTGTCGCTAGTAGCTAGCCGCGATGAGTACGGGTTGTCCACAGGGAAACGTGAACTCTTTTCTTACTTTAGACGAGTTGATGAATGATGGGTGATTGGTTGTAGATCTATTTTAATACGGATGTAAGATTTATAAAGAAGAGCCTTGTAGGGTTCATAGGACTTAGTAGTATTGGATGAATAATTAAAAATGACTCATTGTATCTTTTAATAGCTTAAAACTAGATCGATAATAATGAATGTAGATTAGGGTTCGTTGGAAGAAACTAGGGTTTCCCCGCTCTTAACCCTTGTCCTTGCATTGATCTCTATTCATGTCGAGCCCCTAACAAAACAAGTGTTAAACCGATCTCAAATCATGGTCGTGACTGGCAATGAATTGGTTGCGCGCCCGATAAGGATGTTAACATTTGTTTTGGTAAAGTTTATAGACTTTAAAATGTATAAAAGAAGTTAAATGATTTTATCATCCATTGATCTACCCTAGCCTACAAGCCCTAGCAAGCTAGAAATTACTCACTCATGGTTTAAGATTTAGAAGAAAGATTGAAGAATGAAAACATGATTAAGATGCAGAAATTAAATGTAGAAAGTAAGTGAGGAAATTAATTTGCAAAAAGACTAATAAAAACACTACATTTATTAATCAACTATTGCATTTACAAATCCTTTGAAGGTAGATTACAAGAACTCTAGTTTTTGCTCTCGCTCTCTATCTTGTTGGAGGTAGATGATTAGCTGATGATCACCTGGATGCATGGATCGCTTTGGACCTCTTGATCTCTTCGGTTGATCCTTTTTGATGTAAATCTCTCGGTCCTATATATAGTCACAAAAACTAGAAACCCTAGATACCATCTGTGAATATACGCTGAAACAATCCAATCACCAAAATATCTCATCAAACGGCCCTAGAACCGCCGTGGAACCGCTGCATATTGGCCTATTTGGCCGCGGTTCCGCCGCGTATTGATGGATTTAGTCTCTGGGATTTTTTGTGCTATTTTATCTTGATTTTTGGAGAACATCTCGATGTCTAGATTCTGAAAATAATACTCTGAATCTCTGCCGTTGCTAGATTTCTCGATTTGCTTCAATATTCTGGCAGATTTGATTCCGACATCTCAGATCTTTTGGATTTCAGTCCTGATCTAATATCTGCACAATATCTCAAGTCATGGTGCTAGTAGTATTTGGTATTTTTAAGATATTATCCTAACCATGTTATATAATATTATATGTTAAGAATATTGATTAGAAATATTTGATATGATATGCATATTTTAATTACTAATATTTTATATAAATATTATATGCATGTATTTTCCCTCATTATGTTAAATATAATGTAGAAACATATGATAATAAACTTTTTACACATAAACCCTCATATGTTCTATAATTACAATAAACACCATTTAGTACTTAACAATAGTGGGAAAAATAATCATTCAAATGTGCAATATTTTAGACTAATCACAATTCTACACAACCAAGAAAATGAGTCATTCTTTTATCCAAAAAAATAAATAATTAAATCCTTTGTTCTCATCTTATTCCTAATGTAATTCTCATACACACAATTATCATGTATTAGCTAAACTTGTGTGTGCATCCCATACACACAACTCACATGTATAAGCTAACATGATTCATATATTTATATCATATACAAATATATATTAAGAGAAGAAATAATAAAGTGAACATGATTTTAGTTTAATATGTATCTATATCATATATAAATATATATCTAATTACTAAATCAACATTTGATTTAATAATCCTGTTATGTCATATATAATTCGGCTAATATCATTAAACGCCCAATTATAATACGTGTATCACATACACGTGTATAATCGAACTCCTGTACGTGCCTTTCATCGTTTCGCCTGTTCTGGGAAAGCTTTGTGTGGGACTCTAAAGACTTGTTAATACACTGGCAGTAAGTTATGATCATATCAAAAATCTATAAGCGCGTCAGCGATACTAGCTACACATAACGGCTACCGAGATATTGAGCAAAAAGAAGATCGATAAGCTAGATCATCTGAAATCCTACAGGGCCTAAAAGTGACAGTCTCCATATAGTCCAGTCTCTTCGTCTTAGTGTCGCATATCCAGTCTGGAGGGTGGAATCCGTCAAACCCCCAATAACCTGATAAGTCATGCTGATGTCTGGCTCATAACCATCTGAGATTCAACTAACAACTCTTATCAATTTATCTCAATCGCCTTGGCCAAGGAATTATGGTTATAGACAATCTAGCACGGCGCAACATAAACTCCCTATACTGGAAGAGACGAATCCCTTCGATCGCTCACTGCCTCCATGTGCTTCAGGACTGTACCTAACCAAAACCTGTTTGCATTGTTCTTTAAAGCCGTGGTAAGGTAGTAATCAAAGTATAGTGGAAATACACACAAGACACTATGACAATCTTAGGTCTACAGACCACCCTGTCACCAAAGAACTGCTATTTAACGATAGGTATAATACCATCCAGGAGTTTTCGGTGAGTCCGTTCGGTGAAACTCATTCTTCAGTGAGCACCCGTATACAATTTTTGGTGTCAAACACCAATGGCTATAGAATAGCCATTGTCGCGGTCAGGGTCAAGAAATGTATACACTAGTCTACTCTGGATTATCGATGTCCAGTCTCGATACTCTCATGACTAGGAACATTTAAGGATGTGCTTATGGACTATCCAGGTCCCACTAGTACGATTTCTATCATAATCCTGGTAGTCAAGAAAAGTTCATACGGGCTTTATCAACATATATTAGTGATAGTAATAACAAGTAGAAATTACACACATGAATGATAAAAACAAACCAAATAGCATACTATCATATCGAGTAAGACTATACTGTACATACATACATACATATATATATATGTATATATATATATATATATATATGTCCAAGTATCCACTATATCACACAATAATGGCCTCTAGGGCATACATATCTAATAATGATTTCGTGAGGAAGTCCAAATCGGCAAATCAGATTTTCTAAGAACTTGATAATCTGGTTGGCTTTGATATTTGTATATGATGCAGTCTCAACCCATTTAGTAAAATAAACGATTGTGACCAATATAAACTCATGACCGTTCGAAACTTTCGGTGATATCTTGCCGGCCACATCTCGGCCCCATCTTGCAAAAGGCTATGGCGCAAAGAGGTTATGAAATTCTGCTAACGGGACGTGGATGAGATTTGAGTGTATTTGACATTAGTGACACTTCTGTACGAGTTGATGACAATTGGTTTCCATGGTCAACCAGAAGTAACCTTGTCGTCGGATCTTCTTCGCGAGTGTGTTGCCGCTCGTATGAGCTCCATAAATTCCGGAATGCACTTTCCTTCATTACTTTCTGAGCTTCTTCTTCTAAGTATGCAACAATATTCCTTCAAAAGAACACTTAAAGAGTTCTTCATTACATATTACAAACTTTTGGGCGAAATTGACAAGTGTCTTTTGATCTACTGAAGTCCCTTCAGGTAAAGTGAAATCCTTTAGAAATCTCTTGATGTTGTAGAACTGGGGTTTTCCATCGTTGTTTGATGTGATCTGCTCTGTGCTATAACAGTAGATAGGATTTTCCCTCTTGGTGATTTGGATTTTGAATGCTCCGCTTTCTGGGATGTCACACCATGTAACCAAAGTAACTAATGCATCGGCGAAGCGATTGTTGGGGCATGGCAGGAATTCGAACTGAATTTCATCGAATTTTTCCTCGAGCTGAATCAAGAAATCATGATAAGGGATCATCTTCTAGTCTAAAGTGTGGAATTCTCCGGTGGTTTGAGATATTAAGCAAAGAATTGCCACGTACATGCAGCTTCCTGATTTTGTTTTGTATGGCCATTTGTACTACTAGAATACAAGCTTCATATTCTGCCATATTGTGTGTGCATTCAAAATTGATTTGGAGGGCAGCTGGAAATTAGTTCTTTGTCGGAGAGATAAGTACTGCTCCTGCACCTTTGCCGTTCTTGTTGAATGCGCTATCAAAATATCTTATTCACACATCATCGTCTTCAATATCTTCGGTAGCTGACATTATATCTTCATCTGGAAAGTCTACTTTTAAAGGTTCGTAGTTCTCGATAGGATGTTTGACGAGGTGGTCTGTGATTTCTTTCCCCTTGATAGACTTCTAGGTAAAAAACTGGATGTGATACTATGTGAGAATCATTTGCCATTTTATGATTCTTCCAATGAGTGCAGGCTTCTCAAAGATGTATCGTGCTTGGTGATGAGCAGGATGGTGTGACTAAGTGCATAGTGATGAAGACGTTGTACAGCCCATACCAGTGTTAGGTACAGTTTCTCAATGAACAAGTATTTTGCTTCATATGTTGTCATCTGCTTACTCAGATAGTATATTGCCTTTTTCTTTTCATCCCGTTTCGTCGTGTTTCCTATGAACACAACCTGTGGATGTGTCAAAGGTGGCTATATACATGATCAATGGTTTTCTAGGAACTGGTGGCAGTAAGACTGGGGGATTGGATAGGTAAGACTTGATTTTTTCGAATGCTACCTAGCAATCTTCATTCCATTTCGCAGGGACGTCTTTTCTGAGTAACTTGTGGATGGGTTCACAAGTCGAAGCGAGTTGTACTATGAAGTGGCAGATATACTAAATTCTTTTGAGAAAGCCTTTGACTTCTTTTTACATCCTCGGCGATTGCATTTCCTGTATGGATTTAACTGTTAGTTATATGTATGCTCTAGAGGCCATTATTGTACATGTGATGTATATTATAATAAATGCTTGGATATATAGAGAAAGGACTTTCTTGCTCGACATGATAGTATGCTATATGGTTGCTCTTTGTCTTAACATGTAGACTTGTATTGTGATACTGTCTTGCTCTCACATGTTGATAAAGCCCTTAGGATGTGTACTTGACTACTAGGACTATGATGGAGATCATACTAGTAGGGACAGGGTAGTCCACAAGTACATCCTATAATTGTTCCTAGTCGAGGGTGTATTGAGACAGGGCA
Organism: Agapanthus africanus; assembly: GCA_030015575.1. NCBI lineage: Eukaryota > Viridiplantae > Streptophyta > Magnoliopsida > Asparagales > Amaryllidaceae > Agapanthus > Agapanthus africanus. The sequence goes on along the minus strand of JASDDO010000012.1, from coordinate 456,322,801 downwards.
TCGATATTCCAGAGTAGACTAGTGTATACGCTTCTTGACCCATATGATGGGCGATGAATGATCCCACATCCATTGGTGTTTGACACCAAAGATGGTATACGGGTGCTCAGTGGAGACTGGGTACACTGAACGGACTCACCGAGAACTCTTAGTTGGTATTATACCTATCGTCATATAGCAGTTCTCTGGTGACACTGGTTCAGGTTAGTCTGTAGACCAGAGATCGTCATAGAGTCTTGTGTGATCCCCACTGTGCTTTGATTTCTACATTACCGCGTTCAAGAGAACGTGCAAAACGGTAGCTTTTGGGTACAGTCCTGAATCACATGGAGCCAATGAGCGATAGGAAGGGATTCATCTCTCCCGGTATTGGGGGTTGATGTTGCGCTGTGCTCAATTGGCCATAACAGGAAGTCCCTGGCTAGGGCTGATACGGAGATTTACTGATAAGTGTTATCAGTAGTTTCTCGACCCGTTATGAGCCTCACATCGATACGACTTATCGGTTACTGGGGTCTGACGTTTACCACACCTAGACTAGATATGCGACATATCAGACGAAGAGACTGGACTGTACGGTAGTGTTACTGACAGGCTTTACAGGAGTTAGAGCGAGCTTTGATCTTCTGATCACTCAATACCCGGGTAGCCGTTACGTCCAGCTAGTACCGCTGACAACTTGTGGGTGCCTGATATGATCATCACCTACTGTCGGCGTATTGACGAGTCTTTAGAGTTCTACACAGAGGTTTACTGGCTCAGGAAAAACGAAGTAGGAGCACATATGTGATATGTGCTGGACCGAGATTATTACGAGTATGTGATACCGTATTCTATTCTCGCGATTTATGTCATCGGTTGGTTATATGAGATATAGCCGGGTTATCGGATCAAGTGTTGATTCAATAAGTTGATACAAATAATATTAGTCGGTCATATGAGATATAACTGGATTATTAAATCAAGTGTTGATTTAATGATTTAATGTATAATTATATATTTGATATATTAATATACATTAACTAATATTAGCTCACTTAAGCATTTCTTTTCTCACTTATGCATTTAATATATATGTGATATATATTAATTGTATTTCTTTTTGTGTCATGCTTGATGCTACATGTTATATGGGTGTATGAGACTTACTGTAACATCCTAGTTCATTTATACCAATTCCAGTTCTCGTATTTCCTTAATTGTGGTATTTTCCTGATTTATCGTGTTTTGGGTGCGAATAGTATTTTACATTTTATATTGCATTCGACCCGACCCGCTTACTTGAACCTATTTGACTCATATTTATAGATTACCCTGAGTTGTTATATAGACACGTGCATCTCATGTATACTGCATACTGGCATTTTACTTAGCATTGCATATTTTACCATATAAAATTTTAGGTCATGTAAAATAATTTAAAATTGCATTTCATAGCCTGCATGATACCCCTAACCCCGTGGTAGCATCCGCGTATCTTGTTCTCGTCCCGTTCAGTGAAACGAACGTGTTTGGATGGCTACGCGCATGTACGTGCATCCGTTCTTAAGGGTATATATTTTCGTTATCTGAGCATTCATTTTGAATTTTGAAAGTCGCACATGTTTTTCGTATTTTAAATCTGAATTTTTAGACCCGACCCGGGCGCGTTTTGAAATATTTTTGTATCCCGCCAAAATTCAATTTATTTAATTTTAAAATTTAGTTTAAATATTTTCATATGATTTCTTTAACAAACTGAAACCTCTTATCTAAAATTTTAAATCTAAAAATCTTTTAAAATTTTAAATCTAATCTCCTAACAAACTAACAACTCCTTTCTCTCTCTCTCTCTCCTATGCATATATATATTTATATATATTTTATTTAGTTAATTTTTTCTTTCCTTATTTAATACACAACCTCTTCTTCTTACTTCTTCTTCTTCTTTCTTCTTTCTTTTTCTTGATCTTGTTTCTTGATTCCGGTGATCACCGTCGGAGCTGTACTCGTCGCTGACGATCCGAGTGATCCAGTGAACATACATGACATGCGTGATCACCCTCGTGCGTTGTTTGGAACCGTTCCATGAACCGTGCGCGCGTCGCGACATTTCGCCGACGAAGGACGTTCCGTACACATCCGTTCTTGTTCCGTCTAGGCAACTTAATCTTGCTACATACTATATAATTCATTTTTATACCTATTTAAATAAATCACATACCTATAGTTTAAATCTAATGCCCCATGTTTAATTTTATAACGTTTCGATGTTCCGTTTGCATCCGTTTATATCATATTAAATCTAGATCATGAAAACTTATCTTGTGACATACTAGATTACATTATACTGCATCCATATCATTTAAAATATATATCGTCGTAATATTTCTTATTATTATCTTTAATTAGACTATAATTTGAATTTTATAATGTTATACAATTGAAAATATTTTAGTTTACACATGAAACGTCGTTGAAAAAGCGGATACGACAAATCTGAAATTTACTGTACACCTTACCTTATAAAATTCATTATAAATCATAGAAAAATCATTAGTATACGTTCTTTAGTTCGTTACGAAGATAACTCGGAATAATATAACTCTATAAAATATTTACTTGCAAAATAAATTGTTTAAATAACGTAAAATGCAAATGAAAATGTCTCTAAACTGCTGTCCAGGAAAATTCCAGCAGCAAACTTTCAATTTCGAATGTTCATAGCTTTTTGTAGGGATAACCTGAGATTCTTATACTTATAAAACTGAAAACCTTATTGAATTATCTTTGTTTTGGTATAAGACACGTTCCTTTTGGAGAACGTTTGTTATTTTTAAGCTATTTTACAAATTAGGGTGATGCTGAATTTCTGAACGGAACTTTCTTGTGCATGGTTAATCAATACCACTTTTATAGTTATTAATCGCTTTGAATATGCTATCCATATTAATATTATTATATCAATATTTATATCACATATTGCTTAGTTGTACATCCCACATTACCATTTTATAGTTTTATAACTTTTCGAATACCCGTTTGCATCCATTGCATTTAAGATACATATAATTGCATCCATAGATCACATTACTACATAATACTGTGATATTAACACTCCATGTTTAATAAATTGCATCCTAATTAATATTGGAACTATAAATGTAACCCTAATCGATAACTGTGCATCCATATCCTTGAAATTATATCTATTTGCATATCATATTACATGTTCCAGTTTATTATTCTGATTGTGCCCATGCTTGTTTATTTATACACATGCTTATGTTAGTTTGATTATGAGCACCCACATGACATCTTATGCTTCCTGACATGACCTGTTACACTTCCTACTTGACATGACATGGTACCGTACACTCTTGACATGACATGACACCTTTATACATTACCTGGCTTGACCTGATGTACCATGGCTTTACCTGTTACCTGATCTTGTGTCTAATGCCAACAAACATAACTTGTAGTCCTTACGGACCATTCCTGTTGTCTATCCAGACAAACCTGCACCTACCCGATCCTGTGTTGGCATTAGTTCTTGATTACGGAATACCTGACTTGACACATATAACTTGGGGTATGGGGAAATCAATGATGAAACCTGACTTGTAACTCGACTGTTCACTTGTTTATACTGATCAGTTTTAGAGGCTAGGCCAGCCTTGGGATGATGCTGCTGACATCATTCATCTGTACATATTTCCTGTTTTAGTGCCTAGCGGCATGTCTCGGTTTCAGCCCGAGAGTCTGTAGACCGTGGTCCCGGGCATGCACGGGATACTATTGAGTTACATCGATGATTCATCAAATTGATTTCAAAGACTTGAGAGTAGTTAACCCAATATACCAGTTTAGATCACTCACTACACACTACCCCACTGTCCTCACTTATATTACTGTTACATCTGTTTTACTGTTTATGTACATACCTGTATGTCTTGCTACCTTGTTTATGTTATTGCTTGATGTTATGACGCTCTGACGTATGGGTTTTGCATAGCCGAGATTCTCTACCTTTGTTGCAGACCGATCAGGAGTATTGCCGCTGTTAGATCGAGCGGTAGGGATCATGTCGGTATCCAGTCTTACTTTCCAGGTGTTTATTTGATCTTTTGCTTCCGCATACTATAGCATTTCTTGACTCTTTTACTCTGGCTTATGGACATGTACATAGTTAGTTTACTTTCATGTTCTTGATATCTCTACAGCCGTAATGTGACTGTGGAAGGATTTTTCCTAACCATAGGTAGCATGGTTGGCTATGTCACGAGCCTATTTTAGCGTACTCTGGGAAGCGGGGCGTGACATGGTTCTTTTGGTATCAGAGCCACGGGATATAGGTTAATCAGGTTTGATTATTTTGTAGTTGGGTATTGGACCCAATACACGTATCAGAATACTCGTGATTAGGAACATGTCCTGCCACCTTGATTATCGTGATTGTTGAATCATATCCTTCTCTTGATCCTTTGTTTGGGCAATATGCAAACCACTTTGCATTTCGACCGGAAATCCTTTTGGTTCTCTATTGTTTCTCCCCGTTTCTTGATTCTGATACTAGGATTTGGGCGACTTGGGTGGAGTTATGTAATTGTGCCCATGAACTGCAGCATGGTTATAATACGGTACTCTATCTAAGTAACTTGGAGTCCTGGTCTTGATTCACTTCCATGTTCCATGATCGTTGTACTACCTTGTCCCTCTCGGTTTCATTGCTTACCAGTTATTGCTTCATCGCCAGCTTGAATCATGTTTCCCGTGCTTAATCCTCTTCGGTATCTTGACTTCGGATGAAGTCATCTCGGTATCTTACTTGTTCATGTTTTCCCCACATTAGGCTTATTCAATTCTGGTGCATCTCTTTGTTTGTTTTTGTCTTGGGAATGGATTTTCGTGGCTCTTTCCATGCTCATATTGATTGTAAGGAAAGGAAAGTGATTCTCTAGATTCCCGGACATCCGGAGCTTATTTTGCTGGAGGAAGCGGTTCTGTCGGGCCAGTCGAGTTTAGGGCTAGGCCGACAAATAATGTTCTTTCACCGATGGAAGTGGATAAGGAAGAAGCGCAGGCTATATTCGAGAGTTTCATGGACGTGTTTGAAGACATATCAGGTTTACCGCCGAAGCGAGACGTGGAGTTCGCGATTGATCTTGTTCCTGGCGCAGCGCCAATCTCAAAGGCGTATTAGCCGATGGCACCAGTGGAGTTGGAAGAAGTCAAGAAGAAGGTACTGAATTACTTGAGAAGGGTTGGATTCGCAGCAATAACTCACCTTGGGGAGCTCCAGTTCTTCTAGTAAAGAAGAAAGATGGCACAAGGAGGATGTGCATCGATTATCGAGAATTAAACCGGGTTACTATTAAGAACAAGTACCCGATCCCTCGCATTGGCGAATTATTCGAGCAACTCAGTGGCGCGAGGGTATTCTCGAAGCTGGATTTGCAATCCGGATATCAGCAAGTCCGAGTTAAATCAGAAGATATTTGCAAGACTGCGTTCCGAACTCGGTATGGATATTACGAGTATTTAGTGATCCTATTCGGAGTCACGAATGCACCGGCGATATTTATGGACTCGATGAACCGAATCTCTTCACCATTCTTGGACCAGTTTATAGTGGTATTCGCTGAGGATATTCTGGTCTACTCGAGGAGCATTGAAGAGCATGCAGTACACTTGAAGATCGCACTGCGGACATTGAGGCAAGAAAGATTATATGCAAAGATGAGCAAGTGCAAGTTTTGGCTTGAAGAAGTAAAGTTTTGGGGCATATCGTAGCTGGAGATGGTATCGCCGTTTACCCAGGGAAGATTGCAGCAGTTCAAGACTGGCCGATTCCGAAGAACGTTGTAAAGATCAGAAGTTTCTTGGACTTGCAGGATACTATAGAAGGTTCGTGGAGAATTTATTTGCTCGTCTGGCGGAGCCGTTGACCAAGCTTACACGCAAGGAGGAACCTTTTGTGTGGACGGAGAAGTGTGCGTCAGCCTTTGAGACGTTGAAGCAGAGATTGATAACCACTCCTATTCTGACCGTGCCAGACAGTTCCGGAGGATTGGTGATTCACAGCGACGTATCTGGGAAAGGATTGGGATGTGTTTTGATGTATCATGGAAAGGTTATACCGTACGCATCGAGACAGTTGAAGACCCATGAGAAGAATTACCCAACTCATGACTTGGAGCTTGCAGCTGTGATCTTCGCTTTGAAGATGTAGAGACACTACCTATTGGGCGAAAGGGTCGAAGTATTCACCGATCACAAAAGCCTAAAGTATGTGTTCACTCAGAAGGAGCTAAATATGAGGCAGTGTAGATGGTTGGAGATGATGGCTGACTACGATCTTGATCTTAGGTACCATCTGGGGAAAGTAAATGTCGTGCCAGATGCGCTTAGTCGGTTGCCAGCAATTCAGATGTTGACTGCACAGAAAGAACTTATTGAAGACTTTCAAAATTTGATTTGGAGATTATGCTACCGCATTCTTGGGGGACAGTTGATGCAGCTGCAAGTACGTTCATCGTTGATCGAGAATATTAAAGCAGCGCAACCACAGGACCCTAGATCGCAAAAGTTTCGAGAACAGGTTGAAGCCGGAATACGAACAGATGTACTAATACATGAAGATGGCTCGTTGAGGTATGGTATCCGTTTGTTTGTGCCAAAGGGAGATATTCGCGAAGAGCTTATGAAGGAGGCACACCGAGACTTACGACAGCATTTCTGGTGGGACGGTTTGAAACGGGAGATTGCTCGCTTTATGGCAAAGTGCTTGGTGTGTCAGCAAGTTAAGGCTGAACATCAACGGGTTGCTGGTTTATTGCAACCACTTCCGATTCCTCAGTGGAGGTGGGAACATATAACCATGGATTTCGTGACGGCTTTACCGCGGAGTCCAAAGGGCCACAATACAGTTTGGGTGATTATCGATAGATTGACCAAGGCAGCTCATTTCACTCCTTTTCGAGTTGGTCAATCAACAGAAGTTTTGGCAGAACGGTACATGCAGGAGATTGTAAGATTGCATGGAGTACCGGTGAGCATCGTGTCCGACCGTGACACTCGTTTCTTATCACACTTTTGGAGGAGCTTACAGGAAAGTTTGGGGACTCGATTGAAATTTAGCACAGCTTATCATTCTTAAACAGATGGCCAGTCGGAGAGAACGATCCAAACTCTTGAAGACATGTTGAGAGCTTGCATGTTAGACTTCAAGGGTTCATAGGAGGATCATCTACATTTGGTGGAGTTTTCTTACAACAACAGTTTCCAGGCAGCTATTCAGATGGCTCCATCGAGGCTTTATATGGTCGCAAGTGTCGTTCACCGTTTGTTGGGACGATGTTGGTGAACGAAGATTATTGGGACCAGATTTGGATGTGCAGACAGTTGAGAAGGTTAATACTATTTGGAATCATATGAAAGCAGCACAAGACCGACAGAAGGAGTTGGGCAGATACGTCGAGAAGACCTCTAGAATTCGCCGTTGGTGATTTGGTATTCTTGAAGATATCACCGACTAGAGGGGTGATTCGTTTCGGAAGTTGAGGAAAGCTTAGTCCTCGATTCGTTGGACCTTTTGAGATTTTGAGCGTGTTGGAGAAGTGGCATATCGTTTGGTGTTACTACAATCTTTGGAGAATGTTCATGACGTGTTTCATGTATCTCAACTCCGTAAATATGTTCGAGATGAAACACACGTGCTGCATCTTTCGGAGCTGACTGTCCGAGAAGATTTGACTTTTGAGGAGCGACCGATATCGATTGTGGATCGAAGAGAAAAGGTTCATAAGAACAAAGTTATCCCTCTTTTACTTGTTTCTTGGGGTAATCGCTCAGATGGAGAATCAACTTGGGAACGAGAAGATGAAATCCGGCAGAGGTTTCTACATCTATTCTTGTAGTTTATTGATTGTTTATCCTTTCTTGTTCTAGGAATTTCGAGGACGAAATTCTTTTGTAGTTGGGTATAATGTAACATCCTAGTTCATTTATACCAATTCCAGTTCTCGTATTTCCTTAATTGTGGTATTTTCCTGATTTATCGTGTTTTGGGTACGAATAGTATTTTACATTTTATATTGCATTCAACCCGACCCGCTTGCTTGAACCTATTTGATTCATATTTATAGATTACCCTGAGTTGTTATATAGACACGTGCATCTCATGTATACTGAATACTGGCATTTTACCTGGCATTGCATATTTTACAATATAATATTTTAGGTCATGTAAAATAATTTAAAATTGCATTTCATAGCCTGCATGATACCCCTAACCCCGTGGTAGCATCCGCGTATCTTGTTCTCGTCCCGTTCAGTGAAACGAACGTGTTTGGATGGCTACACGCATGTACGTGCATCCGTTCTTAGGGGTATGCATTTTCGTTATCTGAGCATTCATTTTGAATTTTGAAAGTCGCACATGTTTTTCGTATTTTAAATCTGAATTTTTAGACCCGACCCGGGCGCGTTTTGAAATATTTTTGTATCCCGCCAAAATTCAATTTATTTAATTTTAAAATTTAGTTTAAATATTTTCATGTGATTTGTTTAACAAACTGAAACCTCTTATCTAAAATTTTAAATCTAAAAATCTTTTAAAATTTTAAATCTAATCTACTAACAAACTAACAACTCCTTTCTCTCTCTCCTCTGCATATATATATTTATATATATTTTATTTAGTTAATTTTTTCTTTTCTTATTTAATACACAACCTCTTCTTCTTACTTTTTCTTCTTCTTTCTTCTTTCTTTTTCTTGATCTTGTTTCTTGATTCCGGTGATCACCGTCGGAGCCGTGCTCGTCGCTGACGATCCGAGTGATCCAGTGAACGTACCTGACTTGCGTGATCACCCTCGTGCATTGTTTGGAACCGTTCCGTGTACCGTGCGCGCGTCGCGACATGTCGCCGACGAAGGACGTTCCGTACACATCCGTTCTTGTTCCGTCTAGGCAAGTTAATCTTACTACATGCTATATAATTCATTTTTATACTTATTTAAATAAATCCCATACCTATAGTTTAAATCTAATGCCCCATGTTTAATTTTATAACGTTTCGATGTTCCGTTTGCATCCGTTTATATCATGTTAAATCTACATCATGAAAACTTATCTTGTGACATACTAGATTACATTATACTGCATCCATATCATTTAAAATATATATCATCGTAATATTTCTTATTATAATCTTTAATTAGTTTATAATCTGCATTTTATAATGTTATACATTTGAAAATATTATAGTTTACACATGAAACGTCGTTGAAAAAGCGGATACGACAAATCTGAAATTTACTGTACACCTTACCTTATAAAATTCATTATAAATCATAGAAAAATCATTAGTATACATTCTTTAGTTCGTTACGAAGATAACTCGGAATACTATAACTCTATAAAATATTTATTTGCAAAATAAATTGTTTAAATAACGTAAAATGCAAATGACAATGTCTCTAAACTGCTGTCCAGGGAAATTCCAGCAGCAAACTTTCAATTTCGAATGTTCATAGCTTTTTGTAGGGATAACCTGAGATGCTTATACTTATAAAACTGAAAACCTTATTGAATTATCTTTGTTTTGGTATAAGACACGTCCCTTTTGGAGAACGTTTGTTATTTTTAAGCTATTTTACAAATTAGGGTGATGCTGAATTTCTGAACGGAACTTTCTTGTGCATGGTTAATCAATACCACTTTTATTGTTATTAATCGCTTTGAATATGCTATCCATATTAATATTATTATATCAATATTTATATCACATATTGCATAGTTGTACATCCCACATTACCATTTTATAGTTTTATAACTTTTCGGATACCCGTTTGCATCCATTGCATTTAAGATACATATAATTGCATCCATAGATCACATTACTACATAATACTGTGATATTAACACTCCATGTTTAATAAATTGCATCCTAACTAATATTGGAACTATAAATGTAACCCTAATCGATAACTGTGCATCCATATCCTTAAAATTATATCTATTTGCATATCATATTACATGTTCCAGTTTATTATTCTGATTGTGCACATGCTTGTTTATTTATACACATGCTTATGTTAGTTTGATTATGAGCACCCACATGACATCTTATGCTTCCTGACATGACCTGTTACACTTCCTACTTGACATGACATGGTACCGTACACTCTTGACATGACATGACACCTTTATACATTACCTGGCTTGACCTGATGTACCATGGCTTTACCTGTTACCTGATCTTGTGTCTAATGCCAACAAACATAACTTGTAGTCCTTACGGACCATTCCTGTTGTCTATCCAGACAAACCTGCACCTACCTGATCCTGTGTTGGCATTAGTTCTTGATTACGGAATTCCTGACTTGACACATATAACTTGGGGTATGGGAAAATCAATGATGAAACCTGACTTATAACTCGACAGTTCACTTGTTTATACTGATCAGTTTTAGAGGCTAGGCCAGCCTTGGGATGATGCTGCTGACATCATTCATCTGTACATATTTCCTATTTTAGTGCCTAGCGGCATGTCTCGGTTTCAACCCGAGAGTCTGTAGACCGTGGTCCCGGACATGCACGGGATACTATTGAGTTACATCGATGATTCATCAAATTGATTTCAAAGACTTGAGAGTAGTTAACCCAATATACCAGTTTAGATCACTCACTACACATTACCCCACTGTCCTCACTTATATTACTGTTATATCTATTTTACTGTTTATGTACATACCTGTATGTCTTGCTACCCTGTTTATGTTATTGCTTGATGTTATGACGCTCTGACGTCTGGGTTTTGCGTAGCCCAGATTCTCTACCTTTGTTACAGACTGATCAGGAGTATTGCCGCTGTTAGATCGAGCGGTAGGGATCATGTCGGTATCCAGTCTTACTTTCCAGGTGTTTATTTGATCTTTTGCTTCCGCATACTATAGCATTTCTTGACTCTTTTACTCTGGCTTATGGACATGTACTAGATAGTTAGTTTACTTTCCTGTTCTTGATATCTCTACAGCCGTAATGTGACTGTGGAAGGATTTTTCCTAACCAAAGGTAGCATGGTTGGCTATGTCACGTGCCTATTTTAGCGTACTCTAGGAAGCGGGGCGTGACACTTACACCATGATAATGATAATGTAGGGTTTATTTATTTAGAGTAAATCAAATATTAGTTGGAAATTAGTCACATGGATTAGCTTAGTGGAAGCTTGTAGAACCATTGACTTAGTCCACTAGTTTTATCTTGCACTAGATATTTATTAACCCAACCATTATCTAAACCCATGGTTAAGTCTCTACATGAGTTATATGAGATATTTCTCACCCATGGTTTCTATTCACTCTCTCATCCATTATTTGCTTCTTCTTCTTCATCAAGAGCTTAGCTCTCTAGGTTCTTGAGAGGAGAAGAAAAAGAGTGAGAAAATTAATTATAAAGTGAGAAAAATTCCTACTCCATCATCATCTACTAGATTAACCATTTATTTTAGGTTGTTAGCTTCACTAATCCCTAATTAGTGAAAAGGTAGCTTGGGTTAGTGTCTCCTCGACGTAGATCATCTTCGGCTTCGAAGACTTCGTGTAAGCTCCTTCCTTTCATCTTGTGGAGCCATTCTTGAGTCCGGAAGATCACTACTTGGAGCGAAGGGACTACTACACGAAGTTATTCAAGTGAAGGACCGGTCTACAAAGGTTGTAATCCTAGTTCACTAAGTTGTAAAGTTGTTTACACTTTGTATTGTCAAATCTCTAGTTAAGAATCTAAGGTTAGGATTGTTTAGCATGGCAAAATTTTGAAAATGGAATGGACGATACCTCTCGAACCCTTGCTGTCGTGCTAGGCATTCCTACAGTGGTATCAGAGCCAGGCTAGAGATTTAGATGATGTTTGTAGAATTACGAAACCGAAACAACTCCGAAACACTCGAAACTAAAACCTTGATTCTGTCAAATTTTTAACTCGTCGAAAAAAAATTTTAAGCAACTGCAGAATGTTATATGAGATGTAACATGAACACTGAACAAATACGAACCCAATCCACCTATTTTGACTCGGTCACATGCCCCCAAAATCCGGCCCGTCCGGCCCCCCATTGTCTGTTTGGGTTTTTCTTCGTCTGGTGTTCTGAACTCTGGGTTTTGGTGTTTTAGGTGTTGCTTGTTTTTTCTAAAATTGCATGAGATGTTAATTTTCTATAAAGGCAATTCGGAGTGTTTCGTAGTCATAATTCTAACTTTATTTCGGGTTATTTAGACGGTGTTAAAAAGTTCGAACGGATATCAAATACTCACTTTAACCCCGCTGGAAATTTTACAAGAGTTGGATTTTTCCAAGTTAAAGAACATTCAAAAATCATGCAAGTAATGCGATGGACTCTCTAGAAGAACGAAACCCTAACTCGATTCTATGACCGTAAGAACCGCCGCCAAACCCTAGGGTTTGCGGTAGTTCCACGGCGTCATAGGTGAGGCAAGGGTTGACCCTTCTACGGTTGGTCCATAGGTACTGTGGTATGTTCTGAGTATTTTTAAACTGCACCTAAGTGTTGAGCATTTTGGGAAATTTTGGGTGTTTGTTGATTCGATCGGAAAGTTTAACATCGTCTAGCTTTTTATGGAATGTGATACAATATTTGGAATTCATATCGTTAGGCATGAAATCCGAAGTATGTGATATTTCGGGTTTATGATATCTAAGGTAATTGTGGGTTCCAAATGTTGTAGTTTGACATTTTCTTTTCTGTGACCGTAAGTGTAATATGTGGTGTATCGCTGGTTTCGTTGCTATATGTCAACGACAATTGGGATACGCATATTTACTTACGTTGATGACATGTGATGTTATATGTTACTGTGATATGTTATATTGGATCGTCGTATTTTGAATAGCCGGGTTTTTTTTATGTGAGATGATAGTTTTTCATTTTCATTCATGTAAAAGCTTGTATGTAATATTATTTACTTTTCCAGGTTGAGGATGATGATGTCACCATCGATGTATATTATTTACTTTTCCGCATTAGGATAGACCCAAGGAGGGGAGCACAAGTAACCGGGTTCTAGGGTCCAGTGGGAGACCATCTCGAGGAGTCGAGACCGAGTCTCCTAACTCTAGAATTGGTAGGGTTGCTTGTCGCTCTCATAGGGGTCTAGAGATGTGGGTTTGGCTATTCATCGCGACCGTGGAATCCGTGTTTTATACTGGCTTGATTTAAAATATGGAATTCATAGTATATCCAATATTTCATATGTTATCTTCTGCTGCAGATATTCTGTGATGTGATCACTTTATATGCCTGAGACGAATGCTTTATTATTGTATATATGATATATAATAAACGTTGTTTATATTTTGCACCCGCGGTAGTCCCGTCCCGCTATGCCGTTAGTTAAGTAACCTAACGGTGCATAACGGGACACTGTGGTGAATGCGGATGGTATAAGCGTACGTTGTATTTCCGTTTCTTCTGTGTTACTTAGGAAGCATAAATGATGGGACTTCATTAATGAGATTAATGAAAGAAATGAAATCTAAAAAGATGTTGTAGAATCAAATTTTCAAAAAGGGTAGCTCTAGTTTTTTGCTTTACATAGCGGTATTTCTTGTAGAATATCCAGTACCTTATTCGATAAGGAAAGAGCCGAGATCCCTTCACCGGGAGTGACCTCTTTAGTAAAAGCTAGCAGATGCTACAGCTCACTCGGTTTTGTTTTTTATTGCTTCTATAGTTCTTACTTTGCATAGCGGTATTTGTGAAATATCCTGCACCTTATTCGATAAGGAAAGAGCCGAGATCCCTTCACCGGGAGTGACCTCTTTAGCGAAACTAGTAAAAGCCTAAAAAACACTCCTTTTCAAAAATCACTTGTTTCAACAAACGATATCAAGTTCATTACGCAAAAGGTTTTCTAAAAACCTGTCGTAACCCTCCGTCATTTTAGGAAGTAGAGTACTTAGTATTCGTGCTGCGTTTGTTGACCATAATAAAGGCGTAGTGTACGGTAGCTCAGTGATGTATTCCTACATAGCATATGATACGATTAATTAGGATAGTCATATGAATTTGTTGACCATACTTAAGGGTCATGCAGGTGGGTCTAATTAATCAAGAAATGACGGGCAGAACTTGACTAGTGTTCCCCTCCGAAAGAAAGCGCACAAGACCGTGAGGTCCTGACGCTAAGATTCGGGGCAGATGGTATTTGGTCTTATCCGTCCATCTCTCCGAAGATGCCAAGTTGATTTATGGCACCGTGTATCGGGAAATTAGACGGATGCGGCCGATGTAGCAGACTTCGTCAGATTCCCCCTCGCTTGAAGGGTTTTTGATTATGGGGACGCTCTTCCCTACAGGCGCAAGCCCCTGCAGTTAATTACGCTACCGCGTTGCGGTAACAACTTTCTCCTTCTCCAGGATTTCACTTCGTGTCGTGTATGTGTTTGTTTGTTTATGGATGCCCGTGGATTGTATACGGAGACTAAGTAATGTCGTCGCCCGTAGGACGTGGATTAGTCCAAATCCGTATTTACTTAGATTTGGGTTTAGTGTTTTTAGTTTAAGGATACGTTATCCATATTGAGGCTAAGATCAACTTAAACGTCCGTTAAGGATACGTTAGTCCTGTTTTAGACTAAGATCAACTTAACGTGGTGATCCATTTAATGTATGGCCATCGGGACTCGTCACCTCTCTGACGTCGTTGAAGGATTACAACAACATGTATCAGAGGAGCTCGGAGATGTACCCTCGAACCAGAGTTGATTGGGAGTTTTATAATCCATTTGAATGTTTAAGGATACGTTAGCCGTGTTTGGGGCTAAGATCAACTTAAACGGGACCGTTTAGATCCGGCAAAAGAGCGTTTGGAGGCTCTATTGTTCCAGTTTAGGGACGTAGTTGTCCGTATTCCAGTTTGGGGACGTGGTGGTCCGTATTCCAGTTTAGGGACGTAGTGGTCCATATTCCAGTTTAGGGACGTGGTGGTCCGACATTAGTTTAAGGACGTTTCGGTCCATATTCCAGTTTAGGGACGTGGTGGTCCGACATTAGTTTAAGGACGTTTCGGCCCACGAGTTTAAGGACCCCGCAGTCCGTATTGATGTGCGGTCGTCGGGACCCGTCACCTCTCTGACGTCGTTGAAGGATTGCAATGATAGGTATCAGAGGAGCTCGGAGATGTAGCCTCGAACCGGATATAAATTGATTTAAGGGAGCAATCTTGCTCAGTCAATTTAATTTGAGGACTTACGGCCATGATTGGGCTAAGTCCAGTTGAAAAGTATTCAACGCCTTTTATTTGTTTTTGGTCTGTTAGACCTGTGTTAGGGCTTAGCCCATTTTTAAATAATGCATTGCATTATTTTCTATTTTTTTATTTGGGCTCTGCCCATAAAAGATGCAGAGCATCAATTTATTTTGGGCTCTGCAAGGCATCTGCATAGCATTTTTATTATTTTGTTTGGGCTTTGCCCATTTATAAATGATGCAGAGCATCAATTTAATTTGGCCTGTTTGGTCTTTTGACTTGGGCCTGGCCCTTTGAGAAATGCATTGCATTTATCAGGCGCTTTGCGCCAATCAGAGAGCGCAAGCGCTTATAGTGCTGACACGTGTCGCGCAAGGGCAGTGCGCTACGCTAGTGCGCTGTGCTAGTGCGCTGCTGACACGTGGCGCACTCTGGTGAGTTGCGCCAACTACAGAGAGCAAAGCTCTATCTCAAAGCGCATAGCGCAAGTGGTTCAGATGCTGACACGTGGCGCTCTCCAAAGAGCGCAACAGCCCAGTTTGCAAGTGCAAAGCACTAAGAATCTTTTAGATTCAAGAACAAAAGTGCAAAGCACTATTTGATTTCTTGATCTAATTTAGATCAAAGAAAAATAAGTTTTCCTTGTTTTTCTTATCTCAGAGAACCAAAGGTTCATAAAAAAAAGTGCAAAGCACTATTTTATTTTATTTTAATATTTTTTTTTAAAGATCTTTGATCTTGTTTTTAGATCTATGATTTGTTCATAAGAGAACTTTCTCTTTTTCTAAAGGTTTTTACCTTTTTGTTCTTGAGGAGTTTTTCAGAGTTCTCTTTTTTTTCAGAAAATGTTGATGCCTTTGAATTGAGGTCCGGGGTCCTTTTTATAGTGCCCATAAATTAGTTAAATTTGTTAAAGAGATCTTTCTCTGAGTGATTTGGGGAATTTTCCCCACCGTTGGATCTTTGATCTAAGGGCTTCTGTTTTACAGAAGAAAATCTTCTTGTTTTAACAAGAACAGAAAGATTTCTTTAAAATTTTAATTCTGTTTGGCGCAGATGCCCCAGCGCGTGACACGTGTCGCGCAGCGCATCTGCGCTAGCGCATCTGCGCTGACACGTGTCAGCGCAGCGCAACTGCGATAGCGCATATGCGCTGACACGTGTCGCGCAGCGCAGTGCCTGCGCAACTGAAGCGTTGCTTCCTTTAATTTTGCTTTAAACAGAGCTTTGCTCTGATTGGTTGCGCTGCCTTGGGCGCTGTGCTGATGCATCTGCGCCTGACACGTGGTGCGTTGCGCCCGGGATTTGAAGCGTTGCTTCAAAATTTGAATTTTGAATTTCCAGCAGAGCTTTGCTCTGATTGGGTGAAAATGAAGCGTTGCTTCATCTCCCGCCTCGGAATTTGAACAGAGCTTTGCTCTGATTAGGGTAAACAAATGCCCCCCCACCATTGCGCTTATGTGGCCCCAATCGTGAGCGCAACGGTGGCGGAATTCCAACCGCCGTGGCGACTTTTGGAAGTTGAAGTGGCACTTGATGCCTATAAATAGGACCTTTGGTCCCCTACAGATGCTTATCATCTTTCAGATTTTTATTTTCAAAAAACTTCAGTGCTTTGCTCTTGCCTTCAAGAACTCTAGAGTTTTGCTCTCCTTTCTAAAGTTTCTAGAAAAACTTTAGGTAAAATTGATTCTTAGATTAAATTAATTTTAATTAATCTTAACCAACAGAGCTTTGCTCTCATAGATCTTCTGATCTAAAGAAAATCTCTTGGGGGTTTCACCAGCAGAGCTTTGCTCATTTTCAAAGTTAGAAACTTTAGGTAAAATTAATGTAAATCAAATTAATTTAAATTAATCTCAACCAAAGAGATTTGCTCTCATAGATCTTTTGATCTAGAGAGATCCCCATTGGGGTTTCATAAACAGAGCCTCACTCTCAAAAAACTTATAGATCTGCAGAGCTTTTGTTCATGGGTTTTAATCCCTGAACAGAGCTTTGCTCTCGAGGATTTTAGCCCTCTGTGTATATTTTTTTTTATCGCTAATCTTCCTGTGGTTATTTCCTCCAGGCCTAATGGCGGTGCGTCTATACAGTTTGCACGAGTTCATCACTTATGACGATATCCGCGCACAGGGTCGTCAACAAAACCAGGAGTTTACAGACACTCAATGTGCAGAGGTCATGGGTCGTCTGAACGCAAGCGGTGGTTGGCTGCTTCCTCGTCGTTCGGCTCTCTTGAAAGTCGTGCTGGGAGAAATATGGAGAGCACTTCCGGGTCTTCACGAGGCCCTACCGCTCAATGCGCTGGATGATGCCGAAGACAAGGTGCATTCAGTGTACCTGACGGGGCTGATCTCGAAGAAATGGCGGGACAGCCTCATTGACATCCTACATCAAATCTTCCAGCAGATGACGATAGTTGCTGCTTATCGAAGGCCGGGAGGGCTTGCCGAGGATCTTGACACACAGGAGCGCGAGAGGCTGCGCATAAGAATAATTAGAAAGGCCAGAAGAACTCTGGATGGCCTTACTTTTGAATTCCTCAATCCGTGCCCCGGATCTGAGGTTATACCGTTGTAATAATTTGAATAATGTTTCTTATTCATTGCTTTTATGATTGTAAGAATTTTTAGCAATATGAATGGAAACTTTTTATTTCAGCTTGTCTTATCTTTTGTTCTGAATCTTTTTTATGAATGAATGTGTTTCGAACGTTTGATCAAATGTAGATCAGATGCTCTTTCCGTCACTTTCTTCTTTCTTTTATTCTCGGCACGCCACCTTAGTAAACATGGTCAACATATAATAGAGCACGCATCTTGACTTTCTTAAGAAATAGCGATGGCTTAGGCCGCAGGTTCAGTTCTGCTGCCTAAGACTTTTCAACTCCATGAGCCGTGAGGGTCTCGTAGAGATTTTTCTCCCTACGGATCGAGAGGATCTCGTAGGTGGGTTATTCTCCTTAGGAATCGTGAGGATTCCTAAGTGTGGTTTTCTCTTATAAGTCGTAAGGATCCGATAAGAGAATTTTTCCCTCTTACGAGTCGAGAGGACTCGTAAGCGGTTGTTTCCCTCCTCGTCGAAACTCGACTTTGGAGAGTGAGACCCGTGAATAGTATGCAAGAGACCATTTTAGATCGACTTGTAGGGTCCCATTGTTCAGGAAGCAAGTTTTTCAATCCTTGCTGCCTGAAGCTTCATCTTGCAAGTTGAGACGAATCGGGAATTTCCCGCGGAGACACTGGTTTCTCTACGAGCCGACGCGAATCAGGAGGCTCTCGTCAAGGAGTGTTTGTTTCCGTGAGTTGAGGTGTTTGCTAGGGATTATTTGTTTCCCTAGCGCCAAGGATTATTTGTTTCCTTGGGGTTTGAAACGAGTCAAGAATTTCCCACGGAGGCACTGGTGGCTCTGCGAGTCGACGCGGATCAGGAGGCTCTCATCAAGTGTTTATATCCGTGAGTCGAGGAGTTTGCTAGGGATTATTTGTTTCCCAAGCGCCAAGGATTATTTGTTTCCTTGGGTTTGAAACGAGTCGAGTATTTCCCACGGAGGCACTGGTGGCTCTGCGAGTCGACGTGGATCAGGAGGCACTCGTCAAGGAGTGTTTGTATTCGTGAGTCGAGGAGTTTGCTAGGGATTATTTGTTTCCCAAGCGCCAAGGATTATTTGTTTCCTTGGGGTTTGAAATGAGTCGAGGATTTCCCACGGAGGCACTGGTGGCTCTGCGAGTCGACGCGGATCAGGATGCTCTCGTCAAGGAGTGTTTGTATCCGTGAGTTGAGGAATTTGCTAAGGATACTGGTTTCTTCGGAGTTGGACTGAACCGTTTCTGGCGGAGCCTGTTGGGAAAGTATGGTTCCCTCTTTGTTTACGCCCTTGGATTGTATACAGGGATCGATGTGATCTTAACTGTAGGGCCAAAGTTTTATCATCATTTTTTTTGTTTTATCTCCACGATGCTCTATCATTTCAGCTTTTATATCGCGAAGGTCGTGATTGCCCAATCATTTGGGCTATTTTTCGCGGTGCCCAATCATTTCGGCTATTTATTTTATTCTTACTCGCTGCATTTTATTGTGAGTTGCCCAATCATTTCGGCTTTTTTTTTTACTCGCTGCTTTTTATTGCGAGTTGCCCAATCATTTCGGCTATTTTGCATGCATACATTTTTACTTGCTGCTTTTTATTGCAAGTTGCCGCATCATTTCGGCTATTTCGTATGCATGTGCGGCCTACTGGCTTTTCGCCGTAAGCCGAATTCGGCATCAGCACCGCTACAACTGGGATATTACCAGGAGCGAATCATCATCTGCTTCCGTCGATGTCGAACAAAGGTGGCTTAGCGAACAGGGTTAAGGCGCCTGTCGGCTAAGGCTTTTGACTTCATGAGCCGTAAGGGTTTCACGAAGGTATTTCTCCTTAGGAATCGTGAGGATTCCTAAGTGTATGTTCCTCTGTAAGTCGTAAGGATCTTACAAGAGGGCTTTCTCCTTGTAAGTCAAGAGGAATTAAAAGGTTTGTTCATCATGCGTACATATCCCCGGTCACGGATGGAACTTGGTCAGGGAAATGTTTATTTGCGCCCGTGGATTGTATACAAGGGTCAATATTGAGCCACTTGTAGGGCAATATTAGAGGTTGTGGGGGTTGCTTAAGCACAGGTTTAGGTCTCTGTAACTTAAGACTTTCAAATCTTATGAGCCGTGAGGGTCCCATAAGAGAGTTCTCCTTACGAGTCGTGAGGATCTCGTAAGTGTATTTTCTCCTAAAGGATCGTGAGGATCTCTTAGTGTGTTGCTCCCTTATGAGTCGTAAGGATCTCACGCAGGTGGTTTCTCCTTACAAGGTCGAGAGGATCTTGTAAGTGTCCTTTAACGAGGTTGTGCCCTTTCGGGTTTTCACAAACACTCGCTGGTAGTCCTGCTGTTTTTACTCACGGAGCCCTTTCGGGTTTTCATCCGTGCCCTTTTTGCTTATGGACATACCCCTTTTTTATTCTTTTATTTATATATATATATATATTTTTTACGAGGTCGCGCCCTTTCAGGTTTTCACGAACACTCGCCGGTAGCCCTGCTGTTTTTACTCACGGAGCCCTTTCGGGTTTTCATCCGTGCCCTTTTTGCTTATGGACATACCGTTTATTTTATTTTATTTTTATATGTTTTTTTTATATCTCGTCAGCCTAAAGATGCTGTGGTAGTAGTTTAAAGACGTTTCGGTCTGCTATTAGTTTAAGGACGTTTCGGTCCGTTGGCCAGCTATTACTTATAGAGTTTTGGGCTTGGGAAGACAGAGAGCGGACATAGTCGTCGTCATCTATCATTGACCTAGGTCGTAACTCATTAGGCGTAGTATTTCTTCAGGAAGCGACCGTTTATCGGCCTGAAAGGCCTTTCACCGTGCATATCCATGAGCAGATAGGCCCCACCTTGGTAGACCTTATCTATGATGTACGGGCCTTCATAGTTTGGCTTGAATTTTCCCCGCTTTGCGCGATTGGGGATCATAGGCCTTTTGACCACTAGCACGAGTTCGCCTTGGCGGAATGTCCTCGGTCGGGTCAATCTTTCGTATGAGCGCGTCATCTTTGCTTTATAAGCTTCCAGATTTTGTTGCGCTATGAGCCGTGTTTCTTTAAGGGCGTCAAGCTCCTCAAGCCGAAGGTGAGCATTTTCTTCGTCCGTCAGCTCGTAGTGGACTGCCACTCGTAGAGAGGGTAACTCTATCTCGAGGGGGAGTACTGCTTCCGTCCCAAATACCAACGCGTACGGCGTTGTGTTTGTGGCCGTCTTGAACGTAGTTCGATACGCCCAAAGGGCCTCTTACAGTCTCTCGTGCCAGTCTCTTTTATTTCGGGACACGTCTTTTTCATGATTTTCGTCAGGGTCTTGTTGAAGGCTTCAGCTAGACCATTAGCTCACGGATTGTAAACTGAAGAATATCTCCAGTCTATATTGTGCTGCTGCGCGAAGCGACTGATCTTGTGGCTTCTGTAAGCTGGCACGTTATCGGAGATGATCCGTCGTGGAGTTCCAAACCGATATAGGACGTGCGTCTTAAAGAAATGGAGGATATTCTCCGTCTTAACTTCTCTCAGCGGTATTGCCTCTGCCCATTTAGAGAAGTAATCAGTTGTCTCCAGGATGAAACGATGTCCTCTAGACGATGCTGGTTCGATGGGGCCGACTATGTCAGTCCCCCATATTTCGAATGGCCAGCTAGCCACTGTTGGATGTAACGGATTTGGATGCTGATGGATGAAGTCCCCATGGATTTGGCATGAGTGGCATTGCTTCGCATATTCGAGGCAGTCCTGAATCATCGTGGGCCAGTAGTAACCCATCCGTTTGATTTTCAACTTCATCTTTGGGCCTGCTTGGTGAGAACCGCAGAGTCCGTCATGAACTTCCTGGATGACCCTTCTCGCTTCGTCAGGTCCTAAGCATCTCAGCCACAGAGAATCAAATGACCTCTTGTATAGAGTATCATTGACGAAGGCGAAAGACAGAGCTCGTTTCATGAGCTGATGTCTTGTGGACGCTTCTTCGGGCATTCGGTAGGACTTAAAGTAGTCTATAAAGACTTCCCTCCAATCCTCAACCATTTCTCATTCTTTTACTTGTAAGGTCATCTGCTCAGTCGCGCCCTTTTCCAGAGATATCTCCGCTGGGGCAAGCACCCGACGGCTTTGTACCACGATTCTTACGTCATCGAGGTTCTCGTCGGCTAGTTCAATAGCAAGTTTGGCCAACGCGTCTGCTTTGCTGTTTTCCGCACGCGGTATGTTCTCCAAAGTGTAGGAGGGAATTTGGGTCAACAGCTGTTGCACCTTCTCGCCATACTTCACCAATTCTGGTTTGCATGTCTGGTAGTCGCCGTTTACTTGACTAACGACCAGTTGGGAGTCTCCATATATGAGGAGGTTTTCAATTCCCATGTCAATGGAGATCTCGAGGCCTGCTATCAGAGCTTCGTATTCAGCTTCGTTGTTTGTCCTCGACTCCGTTAGGGAGAACGCGTAGCGCATTATCCTTTCTTGTGGAGTTACAAAGATGAGTCCTACCCCCGATTTGATTATAGGGGTACTTTGTTTGCGCTTCTTTACGGATGATGCTCCATCGAAATAGAGCTTCCATCGGGTATCACCACCGTCGATCGTGTCAAACGCGTGTTCGTCTGGCAACTCGCAATTCAGAGGAGAATCGGCAGGTATCGGGTGTTCAGCAAGGAAGTCGGCGATGGCCTGGCCTTTTACTGCCCTGAGAGGTTGATACGTTATCGAGAACTCCATCAAGAGCAGGGCCCATTTAGCGAGTCGACCTGTCAATATGGCCTTTGACATTAGATATTTGAGAGGGTCCACCTTCAAAATGAGACGGACTTCATGCGCTAATGCGTAATGTCTAAGCTTTGTTATTGCGAAGATCAACGCCAAGCAGTGTTTTTCAATGGGAGAGTAATTGCTTTCTGCTCCCAGCAGAACTCGACTTAAGTAGTAGAGTGCTCTTTCCTTCCCTTGATCGTTCTCTTGTGCCCATAATGCGCCTAAGGAACCTTCGAGGGCGGTAGTATAAAGAATGAGAGGCTTTCCCTTAACCGGAGCAGCCAACACTGGAGGGTTCTGCAGATACTGCTTGATCTCGTCCAGTGCGCCTTGGCATTTGTGATCCCAAACGAATGGGGTTCCCTTCTTCATCAGATGGCTGTAGGGACGGCACTTGCCTGAAAGATTGGCTATAAATCGCCGTATGTATGCGAGCTTCCCTTGGAGAGACCGCAACTGTTTGAGAGTTCTCGGCGGAGGCATTTCCATGATCGCTTTGATCTTTGACGGATCTATTTCAATACCTCGGTGTCGAACAATGAATCCCAGGAATTTGCCTGAGGAAACTCCAAATGCACACTTGAGCGGGTTCATCTTCAAGTTGTATTGCCGAAGGCGTTGAAATACGGTCTTCAGATGCTCGAGATGTTCCTCATATGATTTGCTTTTAACAACGAGGTCGTCGATATAGCATTCGACGATTTCATGTATAAGGTCATCGAAGATCTTCGTCATGGCCCTTTGATAAGTGGCACCGGCATTCTTTAAACCGAAGGGCATTACCTTGTAGCAGAATATACCCAGAGGAGTCCTGAAAGCGGTATGCTTCTGGTCTTCGGGATGCATCTTTATCTGGTTATACCCCGATGAGCCGTCCATGAAGGAGAAAACCTCGTGACTGGACGTATTGTCTATTATCAGTTCGGTGACTGGCACTGGGAAATCGTCCTTCGGGCAAGCTTTATTAAGATCCCGGAAGTCTACACATATGCGCACTGTCCCATTTTTCTTCATCACCGGGACGATGTTGGCGATCCATTCAGGGTATTGCACTTCCTGGATGAAGCCAGAGTCGATCAGCTTCTTGACCTCAGCGTTAATACTCATCTCAAGCTCGAGCCGCATTCTTCTCGGCGCCTGTTTGATTGGCTTGACGTCCGGAGATATTGCCAACCTATGCACAGCAATTTCTGGATCTAATCCCGGCATTTCGGAATAGTTCCACGCGAAGCAATCTCTATGTTGTAGAAGCACGTCTTTTAACGCGGCCACCCTCTCTTCAGATAGCAGCTCGCTGACGAATGTCGGTCGCGGGTCATTTAGCGTTCCCAACTCAATTTTCTTGAGGTTATCTGCGGTGGTATGTATTCCATCCTCCAGTCCTTTCGGAGCTGGCGGAAATTCTGAAATCACCTCATCATTGCTGTTTTCGAAGCACCAGGGAAGGTCGTCCATGTTCTCGGGCCCTTCTTTTAATATTGTTATCATGTGACAAGTGCGAACCCGCTTCCAATCCCAATGTGGAGTTGGCTCTGTTCTCATGGCTTTGGGTTCGTGCTTCTGTGGCGGCGCTACCCTCCAGTTGTCAGACAGAGCGAACTTGCCGAGCTGGTATTGATCTTCAACCCAATTTTTGAAGGTGAAGCAATCTTCGAGAGGGTGTCCTATCACTCGGTGATAAAAGCAATAGTCCGGGTGTGAGACTTCGCCCGCTTGTTCGGGATGTTTAGACTCCGCCAGTGTAAGCATCTGATGTTTTAGAGCAAGATCAAATATCTTCTTCGTCTTGTCTTGCGGAAACGAGTATGCTCGACCCATTTTCTTCTTAAGGGATAGGTCAATAACGTTCGACTCCCGTTTGCGTGGCTTCTTATCCCTGCTTTGTTATTGTTGAGCGCCTTTTTGGCCTTTCGACTTATTTCTGCTTTGGCGTCGAGCCTTCTTTATAACAGGTTGACAAGGAGCGGCATTTTTATCCTTCACGGCTTGTTGGAGAAGGCGTTGCTTCTTGGCTTTCTCGTAGATGGACGTCTTGCGGTTGTGATCATCTCGGACTTTTTGACCAGCTTTCCTTATAAGTTTGTCCATTTGTTCTTCGAACAACGGACTGGGCTCCTTTGCATCTGGAACTTTCACTGGCTTAGGATTAGCGTCCTCCCATTGAGCATCCGCCTCTTCATCGAAGTCATACATGACGTAACAGCTATTTAGTAGCTCTCGTTTCTTTGACCGGATGTATCCAAGCCCTTTTGTTTCCATTCTCCCGTTAGGCAGTTTGCGTTGAGTCCCGGGGACGTTCCAGACTTTGTCATAGAACTTGGCTTTTCGAACGGTTTGCTTGAAGGGTATTCCCTGGTGTTTCAGCAGCTTTTTCAAACCTTCTGTATAATATCTGGGAAGACGGATAGGCTGAAGCCTGTCGAGCGTAGGATCCGCGCCATGCCAGATTTCTTTCTCCACCTTGGTTTCTTCAGAGCGGTAAAACAGAATTGCTTTCTCGTTTTCTCGCCTGGGAAGGATGTAGAATGTTTGCAGCTCTTCTACATTGTAAATATTAAGTGCATCCAGTTCTTTATGGTGTTTAAGCGGCACTATGGCGACTTGTAGACTTTGCCCTTTGTCAGCGGACGTTCGTATTGAAGGTCGAGCAGAGAATACAGCATGGATCTCATCTTCCGAGTCGCTACCAAAGATCAATGTAGGAGCCGATGGTCCCGGCTTGTTGTGTTGGGGCGGACCCGAATAAACTATCTCCTCTTCCTCCTCAGTATCACTGCCGAAGACAGGGATGGTAGCGTTAGTTTTATTCTCCGGCTTGTGACACTTCTCTGTGTCTTCGAAATCCGGTAAGAAGTATTTGGCGTCTTCATATTTGTGGACCTCGTTCACAGAGAACGGGTTCAGTTCTCCCGTCACGGTATACTCGAAACCATCCTTAAAATACTTCATACACTGATGTTGTGTAGAAGGGATGATGTTGTACTCGTGTAACCATGGTTGGCCGAGCAAAGCGTTGTAGCATGTCTTAGCGTCTATGACGTAGAACTTAATGTCCGTGACGAGTAGCCCGAAGCGTAGCGTCAGTATCACAGATCCAAGAGTCTTTGATGATTGGGAATCGAAACCGGAGATGGTGATCTTATCCCGAGCAAGGAGCTGGACGCTCATGCAGATTTCTTTTAACACCCGCACGTTGAGGAGATTAACGGAGGATCCATTGTCGATCAGGATTTTGCCTATCTTAATATCGTGGCAGTATCCTGAGACATAGAGGGGGCGATTGTGTTCGCACGTCCCAAAGAGAAGGTCCTCGTCGCCGAAAGTGACATCGGCCGTGTGCACTTCTTCCAATTCATCCTTCATCTTTTCCTCGGCCAGGCATGCTTGGAATTGTTCCGGATCTTGGAGTGCCTTAATTAACGAATCTTTCGCCTCCTTTGATAGCAAAAGAGCGTCAAGAATGCTAAGCTGTGATGGTAGCTTCCTCAGGTGCGCTAGGACGTTGTAATCCACCTTATTCTTCTTCGGCGGGTCCTTGGCGCTTAGCTCCTCCACCGCTTGGTCATCTAAGACGATATCTTCAGAGACCTTTTCTTTCCTTTTATCTTTTCTGTTTGAGGGTCCGAGATTCTTTTCGGGCAGCGTCCGATTACGTAGCTGTATATTTTCGCAGACCTTCGGCTCTTCTTCTTTTCCGGAAGTGGACTCTTTAAAGAGAGGGGCAAGTTCTAGCTCTTCATCAGAATCTCTCCCGAATGTAGGCACTTGTGACCCGCCGGTATTAACCATGCGACAATTGCCGGTAGTTCTGTTAAACCCTTCAGTCATATTTTGGCGTTCCCGACGAGTTTTACGCTTCTCCCGCTTAAAATGTTGTCGATGAGCAACATATCCTTACCACCATCTATCGAAAGCTTTGCACTCTTGAGTGGGGTGCGACACCTTCTGATGATATAAGCAATAGGAGGGGTGCATTTCCAATTCACCGATGATGTTTCCTTCAGAGGATGGTAGCTTCATGCCCATTGATATGGCCTTAGCAAACCTTTTCTTTATCTTGAATTAGCTTTTGTCGATGGTGGAGGTGTTCTGCTCCAGCGGGATCATCTCAGCTCTTTCATCAAGTCGCTGGCGCTTGGCCCTTTCAAATATGGCTGTCTCGCATTTTCGATCATCTTTACTTTTCAATCGAGCTTCGTTGAGGAATGCGTCAATTTCCTCATCTAATGGCCCCAGAATTTTTGATTCAGGGTCTGCCCCCAGCGTTTCAGTACAAGGAGTTTCTTCACCGTTCGTGAACGAATGGGAAATCACACGACAGCTCGCCACGCATTCTTCGGATTCATCTGACGAACTTTCTCCCTCACCTTCCTCTTGAAAGACATGGTTGAGAAACTCTTGGAGTGTAATGGGAGTCCGTGCCCTCTGGTTGTATTCCTCCAGCGCGTCAATTTGTTTTTGCAAGTCCGAGCGCTTGTCGCCAAGCTTCACGGGCTTCTTAGATTTCTTTTTCTTCTTCTTCGAGGATTTTGACGGCTGGTTGCGAGTGCTTGAGCCACCACCATCGGTCTTTGGAGTTGGACGTGGCTTCAACATCCCTTCAATGACCTGCGGTTCCAACGGGTTCTTCCACTTGATCACTGGACATGTCTGAAGATCGTTTAGCATCCTCTTTGTCTTGGCTGATAATACAACCTCCCAAGGAGCTTCTTCAACGACGGAGCATGTTTCCCCCGACGTATTCGTCCCCTTAGAGGTGTGGGGCTGCGGGGGATTCACCTTCCATTTGTCAGATAACGCGAACTTGCCCTGTCGGTACTGGTTTTCAAGCCAATTCTTGAAAACGTAGCAATCTTCGATCGGATGGCCTAGTACTCGATGATAGGGATAGTAGTTGGGCTCGTTGACGTCACTTGGTTGCAACGGACGTTTTGGATCCGGCAGATTTATGAGTCTGTTGCGTAATGCCAGCTCGAATAACCTTCTCGTTTTATCGCGGGGAAACGAGTAAGGACGCCCTAGTCTCTCCTCAAGGTCTACGTACGGGCGCATATTATTTTGACGCACAACCGGCTTCGAGTTGCTCGGTTGTTGTTGAGCATTAGCCACGACGATCGCTTTTCCCTTCCCTTTGTCATTTCGGGAGTCCGGCTTTGGAAGAGGAGGTTTATGGCCCATCTGATCCATCTGCGCTAGCTTGTCAATCAAGGCCTGGAAGGTAGTCGGCTTGAAAAACATCATAAATTGCGAGATGGTTGCTTGCGGATCAAGGGTTCCCACAAACATACCCACTGCAGGAACTTCTTCAATGCGCTGCTCGCACTTCGACCATAAGTTCCGCCATCGTATAGCGTACTTAACCCACGTCTCGCTTGGCTTTACCCTGGCGTTAATCAGTGCCGTCATCGGGGTACGTTCACTGGCGCTTGCAAAACGCTGAGTAAACATTAGCTCCATCTCCGCGAAGGTTTTGATAGAATCGTTCGGGAGCTCAGAGTACCACTCGAACGCCGTATCCGATAAACTTCCAACAAACTGGTGAAGCAACAGCTTGTCGTCACCGCCGGTGTTGCCGCAGAGGGCCCTGAACTGGGCAACATGCTGGTGAGGATTGCCCGTCCCCTTGTAGACATGGAACTTGGGAATTTTGTAACCGGGTGGGTACTTGATTTGATCATACCAACTTGGATATGGCCGCCCCGTTTTTACGACCTGGCCGGCCGCTTCGGTCGCATGATGAACCCGTATTTGTTGGGCGATGTACTCATCCAAATCAGCTTTGGAGATTGTATCCTCCTTAGCCATCGACAGAGCTGGTGGAGGATTTGATGTTTCTCCCGTATCGTCTCCAAGGACGATCGGGGGCTCTTCGGCCGGAGGATCTTGTTGTATCATCATCCCTATCATGTCTTGGAAGATGAGGCTCATACGCTGTATGTTGGCTTCTTGTTCAGCAGACTCTTTTTCCTTCTTCTCCAATATCCGACGAAGGAATTCAGCGTCGGTTTCTTCCTCCTGACGTTCGTCCGAGGACATTTCAGGGCTTTCTTTTGGTCCGGTAAGTGCAGCCATAGCATTCATCATTTCTTGGAGCTTTTGCTATTGCTCCTGTGCCTTGGTCATTGATCGGGTGAGCGGTCGATGACCCGTAGATATGCGGCTATCTTCTTTACCAGATGCTACGTAGACGGTATGAACTATTATGCCCCCTGACTTAGGGCGTTTGGGTTCATCACCTCTGATATCTGTCGCCGACGCGGGGGGTTTCTCCGGCCCTCTTCTTTTGTGGGCCGTTGAAGTGGAGGGGACCGTTGCAGTGGGAACCCTAGCGATTGTTGTCCTCTGCTGTTTAATAGGACGGTCCTTTTCTTTTTGCACATTCACCTTTTTCTATTGACGGGAGTGATCTGGGTCAATCACGGAGTCTTGAACCCTTCGCCAAACCTTGTATATTTTTGAGGACAGCCGTTGAGAGGGCTTTTCTTGTTTTGTTTCCGGAACTCTCTCCGCAGGTGGAGGAGATCTTTTCAATGTAGCGGTTGGAGAGTTCTTCCGTACCCTCCTCAGCAATTCAAAGTTGTTCCCAGTTGGAACAGCAGCGTTGACTTCCACCACTGGAGCCGGTGGAGTTAGCCCTGAGGGAGAGTTGCCCCCCGCCTTCCTCACTCGTCGCCAATGGCGACGTCGAGCACGACGAGCCGTTGGGACTGGCTCAGAGATAGAGATAGCTTCTTTTTGCCCCCTGTCTGAATGGGGCGCCGTCGCTGTTAACCTCTTAAAGACTGAGGTTGCCCTTTGAGGGGTGATATTCAACCTGTCAAAAACGGATCCTCGAGCAGGGACAGGAGCAGGAATCGTCAGTCTTGAAAAGACTGACTCTTTGACAGGGGAAGCCACCTTGACAACTTCTGGAGCAGTAGTCATTGCCTTCCTTGGGACAGCCAATTTAAAGTTCTGATCCAGCCTGGCGAAAACCGAAGCTGTTGGTTTGGCAGTGGGTGACTCGTTGACAGGGGCCGTCGTGGCAGTGAGTCGGTCGAAGACCGACTTCTTGTTCACCTCCGGTGCAGGTATCGGCATAGAGAAGCTTGTAGGTGGGATCATGGTCCCGAAGAACAGGACAATGGTGGCTTGGGTCACCTGGTCTACTGGCAGAGTGAGGAAGGAAGCCGCTTGGGGCCCATATGCTACACCTCCGGGGGAGGTGGAGCGTCCATTGCAGTGGCACTTCAAGCAGTTGGTGCAGTTAGAGGCCATTGAATCTTGAGTTCTGCGCCAGGCAAGAGACCAAATCTTAGTAACTTGAAATCCGAAGGAAACCATTTAACAAACCGCGATTGGTTCGCGAAGACGACACACGAAGTGTGGAGTGGAAAGAGGAAGAGGTCCCACCGGGCGTGCAAGAATTTGTTCCCCTCCGAAAGACGGTGCACAAGACCGCGAGGTCCTGATGCTGAGATTAGGGGCAGATGCTATTTGGTCTTATCCGTCCATCTCTCCGAAGATGCCAAGTTGATTTATGGCACCGTGTATCGGGGGTTTAGACGGATGCGGCCGATGTAGCAGACTTCGTCAGATTCCCCCTCGCTTGAGGGGTTTTTGATTGTGGGGACGCTCTTCCCTGTAGGCGCAAGCCCCTGCAGTTAATTACGCTACCGCGTCGCGGTAACAATTTTCTCCTTCTCCAGAATTTCACTTCGTGTCGTGTATGTGTTTGTTTGTTTGTGGATGCCCGTGGATTGTATACGGAGACTAAGTAATGCCGTCGCCCGTAGGACGTGGATTAGTCCAAATCCGTATTTACTTAGATTTGGGTTTGGTGTTTTCAGTTTAAGGATATGTTATAGCCGTATTGAGGCTAAGATCAACTTAAACGTCCGTTAAGGATACGTTAGTCCTGTTTTAGACTAAGATCAACTTAATGTGGTGATCCATTTAATGTATGGCCATCGGGACTCGTCACCTCTCTGACGTCGTTGAAGGATTACAACGGCATGTATCAGAGGAGCTCGGAGATGTACCCTCGAACCAGAGTTGATTGGGAGTTTTATAATCCATTTGAATGTTTAAGGATACGTTAGCCGTGTTTGGGGCTAAGATCAACTTAAACGGGACCGTTTAGATCCGGCAAAAGAGCATTTGGAGGCTCTATTGTTCCAGTTTAGGGACGTAGTGGTCCGTATTCCAGTTTGGGGATGTGGTGGTCCGTATTCCAGTTTAGGGACGTAGTGGTCCATATTCCAGTTTAGGGACGTAGTGGTCCGACATTAGTTTAAGGACGTTTCGGTCCATATTCCAGTTTAGGGACGTAGTGGTCCGACATTAGTTTAAGGACATTTCGGTCCACGAGTTTAAGGACCCCGCAGTCTGTATTGATGTGTGGTCGTCGGGACCCGTCACCTCTCTGACGTCGTTGAAGGATTACAACGATAGGTGTCAGAGGAGCTCGGAGATGTACCCTCGAACAGGATATAAATTGATTTAAGGGAGCAATCTTGCTCAGTCAATTTAATTTGAGGACTTACGGCCATGATTGGGCTAAGTCCAGTTGAAAAGTATTCAACGTCTTTTATTTGTTTTTCGTCTGTTAGACCTGTGTTAGTGCTTGGCC
Source organism: Agapanthus africanus (assembly GCA_030015575.1). Lineage (NCBI taxonomy): Eukaryota > Viridiplantae > Streptophyta > Magnoliopsida > Asparagales > Amaryllidaceae > Agapanthus > Agapanthus africanus. Next base: position 456,291,604 of record JASDDO010000012.1, on the reverse strand, counting down.
CATTTTTAAATAATTCATTGCATTTTTTTCTATTTTTTTATTTGGGCTCTGCCCATAAAAGATGCAGAGCATCAATTTATTTTGGGCTCTGCAAGGCATCTGCATAGCATTTTTATTATTTTGTTTGGGCTTTGCCCATTTATAAATGATGCAGAGCATCAATTTAATTAGGCCCGTTTGGTCTTTTGACTTAGGCCTGGCCCTTTGAGAAATGCATTGCATTTATCAGGCGCTTTGCGCCAATCGGATAGCGCAAGCGCTTATAGTGCTGACACGTGTCGCGCAAGCGCAGTGCACTGTGCTAGTGCGCTACGCTTGCGCTGCTGACACGTGGCGCACTCTGGTGAGTTGCGCCAACTACAGAGAGCAAAGCTCTATCTCAAAGCGCATAGCGCAAGTGGTTCAGATGCTGACACGTGGCGCTCTCCCAAGAGCGCAACAGCGCAGTTTGCAAGTGCAAAGCACTAAGAATCTTTTAGATTCAAGAACAGAAGTGCAAAGCACTATTTGATTTCTTGATCTAATTTAGATCAAAGAAAAATAAGTTTTCCTTGTTTTTCTTATCTTAGAGAACCAAAGGTTCGTAAAAAAAAGTGCAAAGCACTATTTTATTTTATTTTTATTTTTTTTTAAAGATCATTGATCTTGTTTTTAGATCTATGATCTGTTCATAAGAGAACTTTCTCTTTTTCTAAAGGTTTTTACCTTTTTGTTCTTGAGGAGTTTTTCAGAGTTCTCTTTTTTTCAGAAAATGTTGATGCCTTTGAATTGAGGTCCGGGGTCCTTTTTATAGTGCCCATAAATTAGTTAAATTTGTTAAAGAGATCTTTCTCTGAGTGATTTGGGGAATTTTCCCCACCGTTGGATCTTTGATCCAAGGGCTTCTGTTTTACAGAAGAAAATCTTCTTATTTTAACAAGAACAGAAAGATTTCTTTAAAATTTTAATTCTGTTTGGCGCAGATGCCCCAGCGCGTGACACGTGTCGCGCAGCGCAACTGCGCTAGCGCATCTGCGCTGACACGTGTCGCGCAGCGCACAGCGCAGCGCAACTGCGCTAGCGCATCTGTGCTGATACGTGTCAGCGCATCTGCGCTGACACGTGTCGCGCAGCGCAGTGCCTGCGCAACTGAAGCGTTGCTTTCTTTAATTTTGCTTTAAACAGAGCTTTGCTCTGATTGGGTGCGCTGCCTTGGGCGCTGTGCTGATGCATCTGCGCCTGACGCGTGGTGCGTTGCGCCCGGGATTTGAAGCATTGCTTCAAAATTTGAATTTTGAATTTCCAGCAGAGCTTTGCTCTGATTGGGGGAAAATGAAGTGTTGCTTCATCTTCTGCCTCGGAATTTGAACAGAGCTTTACTCTGATTAGGGTAAACAACTAGTGCTTATGATTTGTTGACCATAGTTAACGTCATAAGTCACTAGGGGTAAAAAATATTATCGGGAATTTGAAGTGTTGAAATTTGCAATGAGATTGCATACCTTCTATGAGATAGTTGAATCCCGATACCCACCGCGAGTAAGAGTTACTCCTTGAAGAGTTTTACACATGACAATTAGCCGATCAAGTAGGTGTCTAGAAAGGTGTTAATGGGGTTACGCCCCTGGAAAAACGAGGTTTATTTTAATTCGGTCCGTGCAAAAGCACGGGGAACCTCCCTCAAATTACCGACACTGACCTGACTGAAAGATTGGCGAACTTGTAAGGTGTAATTAATCCTGGCTAGTCTTACCTTTTAGAGTTTGAAGGAAGATTTGATAAAAACAGTGGGAGCCATCCTGATTAGATAAGATAATAACCAATCTAATCTTGCAAGAGTATACGCTAAATGTTTTCTTCTCTCTCTCTCCAGGTAGCGACCATGTCAGGCCTTAATCAAGATAAAAATATGGATTTATTGACCGAACCCGCTTGTTATACTGAATAGGGGAACGTTGGTTCCGCTCCAACTTATAATTGTTATAAGTCCGAGCAGGAAATAGGAATATATCCGGATTTCCACGCCACCCAAACGAAGAATGAGCATGTTGATGCATCTTCTTCGTGTGTGTTAGTCACCCAGAACTGTTCCTCAGTACACTCTACGTCCTGGGTATTAGATAATGGATCGGGATCCCACATATGTAATATGTTACATGGGCTAAGGAAAGGTAGAGAACTGGGAATGGGTGATCATTCCATACTAGTAGGGAATGGTGCAAATGTTGCAGCCAAAGCAGTTGGCGAATATCACCTTATATTACCAAATGGTAATACATTGATTCTGAACGAATGCTATTACATACCGACCCTGATATGCAATCTTATATCGGTTTCTTCATTAAGTAAAGAAGGATATAATTTTGTAGTACAGGATAATATTATGAACATCTTCCTGAATCAAAATTTGATTGGATCAGGCTCGTTAAATAATGGCATATACATTCTAAATCAAACCACAGTTCTTAACGTACAAAACACACACAAGAGGAAGAGTTCAGAAATGAACGAATCCTTCTTGTGGCATTGTAGACTAGGTCATATCAATGCGACACGACTAGCTAAGTTACATAAGGATGGATATTTGAATCCGTTCGAATTATCATCTTATGAAACTTGCCAGCCATGTCTCAAAGGAAAGATGACCAAAACTCCGTTTACTGGACACAGAGAAAGAGTTACGGAACTCTTGGGACTGATACATAGTGATGTATGCGGTCATATGTCTACACATGCCAGGAATGGTTCCTCCTACTTCATTGCATGCACTGACGATCTCTCAAGATACGGACATGTGTTCCTGATGAAACACAAGTCTGAAGGTTTTGAGAAATTCAAGAATATAAGCATGAAGTCGAGAACCAGACGGATAAAAGTATTAAAATCCTATGATCCGATCGAGGAGGAGAATACTTGAGCACGGAATTCCGTGACTATCTAAAAGAGAATGGGATTCTCTCTCAGCTTACTCCTCCGTATACACCACAGCACAACGGTGTATCGGAGCGGAGGAATCGCACCATATTGGATATAGTGCGCTCTATGATGAGCACTGCTGAGTTACCTATTTCCTTTTGGGGTTATGCGCTGGAGACGGCCGCATATCTATTGAATAGAGTTCCAACCAAATCGGTGCCTACCACTCCATATGAGATATGGAATGGGAAAAGACCATCTCTTAAACGAGTTAAGATATGGGGTTGTCCGGCCTATGTTAAAAACCAAAATCCGGACAAGCTCAAGGCAAGATCAGCTCTGTGTAAGTTTGTGGGATATCCAAAGGATTCCTATGGATATATCTTCTACCACGGTGAGGAACAAAAGGTTCTTGTTTCTCAATATGCCACCTTTTTAGAAAAGGAATTTCTTGTAAAAGAAATTAGTGGCGAAGAGGTAGAGCTGGAAGAAGTTCCAGCGGCACAAACTACAACTGATGACTTATTAGAACCAGATTCAATAGTTCCCAACGAACCTCAGCCTCTCCGCCGATCTAGCAGGGTTCCTCATCCACCTAAGAGATACTATGGTTTTCTCATTGATGGTGGGAGCGAGGATTGCATCACGGAAGATGATGACTCAACTACCTTCGAGCAGGCCATCACGAGTGGGGACTCTATGAAATGGCTAGATGCAATGCGATCTGAGATGGAATCCATGTACACCAACAAAGTATGGACTTTGGAAGTTGCTTCCGAAGAGGTAAAACCCATTGGGAGCAAATGGATCTTTAAGAAGAAACTTGGTGTAGATGGAAAAGTTGAGACTTTCAAAGCTAGATTTGTTGCAAAAGATTTTCGTCAACGACCAGGTATGGATTATGATGAAACCTTTTCTCCAGTGGCTATGCATAAGTCCATCCGGATCCTGCTTGCCATCGCTGCATACCATGACTACGAAATCTGGCAAATGGATGTTAAGACCGCCTTTCTAAATGGTGATTTAGAAGAGAGCGTGTACATGACTCAGCCAGAGGGCTTCGTGGACAGTGGGAGCAGCGAAAAGGTGTGAAAGATGCTTAAATCCATCTACGGGTTAAAGCAGGCATCGCGGAGTTGGAACATCTATTTTGATGTGGTAGTCAAAGAGTTTGATTTCATCAAGAACGTAGATGAACCTTGTATATACAAGAAGGTGGCAGAGAGTAAGGTTGTCTTCCTCGTATTGTACGTGGATAACATACTCTTGATAGGAAATGATGTTCCTATGGTGCACTCGGTCAAGCTCTTCTTATCACAAAGATTCTCAATGAAAGATCTAGGTGATGCCTCCTACATCTTGGGGATTAAGATCTATAGAGATAGATCTAAACGGATACTGGGATTGTCGCAATTCAGGTACATAGACACCATACTAAAGAGGTTTAGTATGGAAGATTCCAAGCGTGGGAATTTACCCACGATCACAGGACTCACTCTCTCCAAAGAGATGTCTCCCAAGACTGATTTGGAGAGAACTCGCATGAAAGGGATACCCTATGCTTCGGCAGTAGGCTTATCATGTACGCGATGTTATGTACCAGACCCGATATAGCATACTCACTAAGTATAGTGAGTAGGTATCAAGCAGTTCCAGGAGAGAGTCGCTGGACAGCTGTGAAGAACATTCTCAAGTACTTGAGAAGGACTAAAGAGATGTTCTTGGTGTATGGTAACGGAGAACTCCAAGTGGAGTCCTTTACCGATTCAAGCTTCCAGAGTGATAAGGACGAATCTAAGTCGGTCTCGGGATTTGTCTTTACCCTCAATGGAGGGGCGGTTTGTTGGAAAAGTTCCAAACAGGAAACCGTGGCAGACTCAACGATGGAGGCTGAATACATCGCTGCCTACGATGCTGCCAAAGAGGCTGTCTGGATGAAAAAGTTCATAAACGAACTTGGTGTGGTTCCGTCCATCGAGCTTCCAATACATTTGTATTGTGATAACAATGGAGCAGTGGCTTTGGCCAAGGAACCCAGGTCCCATCTGCGATCCAGGCATATTCTGAGGCGGTATCATCTGATCCGGGAGATAGTTGATCACCGGGAGATCGAGGCCAGAAGAGTTGACACGAAGGACAACACAGCGGATCCACTCATAAAGGTCATACCACAGATACAATTTGAGAGACTCTTCGGGATGTTGGGTATGAGATACTAAAACAACTGGCCTTAGTGCAAGTGGGAGATTGTTAGTTATATGTATGCCCTAGAAGCCATTATTGTACATGTGATGTATATTATAGTGGATGTTTGGATATATATAGAGAGAACTTTCTTGCTCGACATGATAGTATGCTATTTGGTTGCTCTTTGTCTTAACATGTAGACTTGTATTGTGATACTGTCTTGCTCTCACATGTTGATAAAGCCCTTAGGATGTGTACTTGACTACTAGGACTATGATGGAGATCATACAAGTGGGGCCAGGGTAGTCCGCAAGTACATCCTATAATTGTTTCTAGTCGAGAGTGTATCGAGACTGGGCATCGATATTCCAGAATAGACTAGCGTATACGCTTCTTGACCCATATGATGGGCGATGGATGATCCCACATCCATTGGTGTTTGACACCAAAGATGGTATACGGGTGTTGAGTCGAGACTGGGTACACTGAACGGACTTACCGAGAACTCCTAGTTGGTATTATACCTATCGTCAGATAGCAGTACTCTGGTGACACTGGTTCAGGTTAGTCTGTAGACCCCAGATCGTCATAGAGTCTTGTGTGATTCCCACTGTGCTTTGATTTCCACCTTACCACGTTCAAGAGAACGTGCAAAACGGTGGCTTTTGGGTACAGTCCCGAATCATATGGAAGCAATGAGCTATAGGAGGGGATTTGTCTCTCCCGGTATTGGGGGTTGATGTTGCACTGTGCTCGATTGGCCATAACAGGAAGTCCATGGCCAGGGCTGATACAGAGATTTACCGATAAGTGTTATCGGTAGTTTCTCGACCCGTTATGAGCTTCACATCGGCACGACTTATCGGTTACTGGGGTCTAACGTTTACCACCCCTAGACTAGATATGCGACATATCAGAAGAAGAGACCGGACTGTACGGTAGTGTTACTGACAGGCTTTATAGGAGTTGGAGCGGGCTTTCTTGTTGATCTTCTGATCGCTCAATACCCGGGTAGCCGTTACGTCCAGCTAGTACCCCTGACGACTTATGGGTGCCTGATATAGTCATCACCTACTGCCGGCTATTCATATTATAATTTTGCATTTTTATACTCCCCATTCTTATTCATTTTACAAATAAACAGGTGCTTTTGATCCATGTTTGCTACATAGTTGCAGGTTACAGGTTCTCGGAACAAAACAGTGAAATTGATGAAAAGATGATACAAAAGTGAGACTACGACCGACAAATGGAAGAATCTTGATCATGCCTACAGTTTGAGGGATAGTGAAGATCAATGAACAAATTCACAAAGTGCAAAGGCAGCGCAAGGTTCAAGACTTCGACACGAAGGAAGCGGTAAAGTCCACGACATTATTTACTGTGGAAATCTGGAAGAAAACAAGAAGACAATCTGAGAAACCAAGTGAAGAAACAAGAAGCAAAATGCAACCAGAAGCAGCCCAGAAGAACAGAGCCAACAAGCCCTATATATGGCCGCGGATCCACGGCCAAACATGGTATTTGGCCGCGGTTCCACGGCCATATGGAGCACGTATCGGTGCAATTTTTGTCGGTGGGGCGGTGCGTTGACTAGGCTTCTTTAGGGTAAAATTGTAAATGCATATGTGAATCGAATGTAACCCTAGGGTTTTTATGATCTATAAATAGAAGCCCTAAATCTCTTTTTGAGGTATGCCTCTTTTTATTCATCTATTCAGAATTTTAATTCGGTGTAAATGTTTGAAGAGAGCCATCAAATAAAATAAGATTTTTTCTATGCCCTAGTTCTTAAATTCCTTTCTGCCTAGTATAGCTTTTATTATCTACCCTAGTTAATTAGTTTAGCACTTTTTAATCAATTCCCTAATGAGTGAGTAGATCCTCACTTGTTAAGGTTAGGAATAGGAGAGGTTTGAGAGATGAAAATCTCTCACCCCTTTCTTGCCCATCATATATTTTTATAGGACTCCATGCATACATACACACACCGCTCCCTACGACACCCTACCCCACGAGGTAACGGTGATACCGTAGTTTAAAAGACCGGTTGTATATATTTTCTATGGAGGTTAGGTAAGAATTAAGAAAGGAAGGACAAGAACCTAGAGGAAGAAACCTAGTTTCTTTCCGATGGTACTAATCCACTTTATTAATTATTATCATAACTCCTAATAGATCTTAATTAGGGCATAGAAAGCGGTGAGGAATATTGACTTTCCAAACTTAACCTAAACCTAACCCTAGCAAGGTTTTAATCCTAGTCTAGATCAACCTTAGTTTTTAGGGATAATCAATCCAACACCGTTTGGAATTAACTCGTTAGAACAAATTGAGAATACACAAAATCCCTGTGGACCGACCCGTACTCACCGGCTAGCTACCAAGCGACGATGTTCTTAATTGCGGTTAAAATATTCTTTGATTCATCTTTCGAAGAAAACCTCTAACTATCAAATGGCGCTATTGCCGGGGAAGGCGTAGTTATTTTCTTTTTGCAATTTCGGGTTAATATAAAATCATAAAATTCATAAAAACTGAAAAATATAAAAATATAAAAATTTTATCATCTTGTTATTTTTTGAAGGGTGTTTCGTTTGAATTGTGCAGGATCGACGAACGAGTTCGGATCTGGAAAAATTCAGAGAGCGAAACAGAAAACAGCAGATCTGAACAACCGAGGAGTACCACAATAGAGAAACAGAAAAAGACTGAAGGCCTGATCCTTCTTCCTGACCGCGGAACCGCCGCCAGAAGTTGCTTTTAGCCGCGGATCCGCCGCGGGTTGCTGACGTCAGCAACCCGAAACCCCTCTGTAAGCTTCTTTTCTTCTTCTGAACCCCCTTATCTCCTCTGTGAAATTTTCCTGCAGGGTTCTTTGCGCAAAAACTTCTCCCCTTCTCCAATAATTTGATCTTATGCAGGATTCTTTGCACCGCTAAAAAAAATTGTTTGCAAGCGATTGTGTTTACTGCTTTCCATATCTAAATTGACTTTAAGGGGCTTGAACACCAATTCAGATTGGGTGGGGATTTCATCACCCTTCCCAGGACCCCAAAAATCACATAAAGTATATTGCATTGACCATCAAGTTAATTAAAAAAGATTAGACTCAGCCCTAAGGGCTTCACGCTCAATAGGACAAAGGACTAGTTGTAGGCATCGACCGTTGATCCTAACTTGACTTTGTTGTACCTAGGCTAGACAGGTAGGGAAAGGTAACTTTAAAAGGCCCGTCTCACGGTGATTCGTGAGCGGATCCCTCCTTTCTCTACTTGTGCTTACCTGGCCACAATTGGCGGTGAAGAGGCGGTTTGAGGTCCTTACATCTAGCCCTTTGGAACAGTTAGGAGCTGTCTAGCTGACCTAGATGACCCTAGATTTAGGCTTGATTGTGCATTTGTGATTGATTGAACATGTGTCTAAGCCTTTTATCGAAAATCTTTTTGCAAAGAGCTCCTTATAAAAAAACACAAAAAGGAAAAAATATTTACAAAAACTTGCAACTTGTCGCTAAGAAATCCGTGCACCCCACTTACACCCACTTTCTTTCCATTGACGTTTTCTTACCCCCACCTTCTGTTTTTCACCTTTTGACTACACTACCTCTTTAGCGTATGTCCGGTTGAACTAGGGACACTAGTGCCCGATTAGTCCGTGTCTCGTTAGTACCGACTGACGAGGCATTCGACTCTGAAGTCGAAATTCCCTCCACTTCCTTACCTTCACCTTCACATTCTTCGTCTTCTAAGGAGATGTCGGGATTCAATCCTATCAACCCCTTACCCGCGGGACTGATTCCCCTCCGCTAGGTGCGAATAACCCACAACACCTACCTGTTGAAGCGCCCCAACGAATAGCGCTCCAGGATCTTTTCTACCCTATCTGCACCGCCTTACCTACTTGTCTTTCACTTCCACCGGCAAATGGGGACAACTTTGAGATCAAACCCCACTTCATCAACATGTTGCCAAAATTTCACGGACTGGAATTCGAAGATGCCTATATCTTCATAAACAAATTCCAAAACGTTTGCGCAATGATGAAGACAACACAACTTTCAGATGATGCTATAAGGCTATGTGTCATTCCATTCACTTTATGTGACCTAGCCAAGAAATGGTTATATAGCACAGCATCACACTCGATTAAAAATTGGGAAGAGTTTGTTAAAGCTTTTCTTAAAAAGTTTTACCCACATCACAAGACCGCGAGAATTCGCAATGAGATTATTCAATTTTCCCAGCTTCCTTCCAAACCCTTTTGGAAGTGTTTTGAAAGATTTAAAGACCTACTTGTTCAATGCCCTCACCACGGTATCGAGAATTGGCAACTTTGCCAAACTTTATACGAAGGATTGAACCCAGCAACTAAGCAGTTGTTGGAAACCATTTGTCAAGGTCACTTTCTAAAAAAATCAAGCGAGGAAGCTTGGCAGTTTCTCGACGATCTTGCTGAACAAACACTTCAGTGGGAGAGCACTAAGACCACCTCATCTTCTTCAACAGGTCAGTCTAGGGCAGGCATACATCAACTAGATATGTCGATTGCAATGAAGGCCGAAATGGCCGCACTTATGAAAAAGCTAGAAGCAATTGAGACCAAAATCTCATCGCCTTCTCCTGCCCCTGCTTTACCCCCACGAACTGTTTGCGCTTGTTGTTCGGATCCATCCAATCTTGCTGAAGAGTGTCCTTACAATCCACCTGTTCAAGGACAAGATCACGTCAATGCTGCCTTTCAGTCTTACTCAAGATGATAGTATGCTATCTGGTTTGTCTTTATCATCATGTATATGTTAATAGAGCACATAGGATTCTTGCTTGACTACCAGCATTATGATGGCAATCATATACGTGGGAACTGGGGTCTATAAGCACATCCTTAAAGTGTCCCTAGTCGTGGGAGTTTCGAGACGGGGCATCGATACTCCAGAATAGACTAGTGTATACAGTCGAGACCCCGACGAGGGGCGGTGGCCGGTCTCACAAGCCATTGGTGTTAGTTGGTTCACCTAAGATGTATACAGGTGCTCATTGGGTTATGAGTACACCGGATAGGACTCGCCGGAAACATGCTAGTTGGTATTATACATATTGTCAGATAGCAGTTCCCTGGTGACATGTGTACATGTTAGTTTGTCGACCTGAGATCGTCATTTGTCTTGTGTGAGTTCCCACTGTGCTTTGATTACTACCCTACCACGGCTCAAAGGAGTCGTGCAAACAGGTTTGAGTTGGGTACAGTCCCGAGCCACTTGGAGGCAGTGAGCGGATCCTCGGGGATTCGTCTCTCCCGGTATTGGGGGTTGATGTCGCGCAGTGCACGGGTGGCCATCACTAGAAATCCTCAGCCAGGGTATGTGAGAATTACCAATCCAGGATCGATAGTTTCTCACTAGGTGATGGGCTTCATACCGACACGAATTATCGCGTTATTAGGGGTCTGACTTTATCCACCCCCCTAGACTCGATATGCGATATTCTTAGACGAACGGACCGGACTGTACGAATATTGTCACTGTCAGACTCAGTAGGTTTCTGGATGAGTTCACTCGTCAGCTTCCCTTCCAATCAATGCATAGGCAACCGTTACGTACAGCTAGTACCTCTGACGTGCTAGTGGTTATACCCGGTGTCAATGTGTTGATGAGTCATTAGAGTCCCCCACAGACAGTTTCCCAAGTTCGGGCGAAACGTTGTAGAGGTCATATGGTTTTATGGCAGGGTTCGGAAAATGCACGTGCGTTTACGCACGTGTCATATTTCGGGCAGATTATACTGGTAGGCTTTGTTTTAAGCCGGATCCGAGTATTATACTATGTAGATATAATATATTTTTCTCAGTTGCATTTGTATTCGGTCATAATACAAATGCGGGTATGTTTATACTGTTACGGGGTTATCCTGAAATTCGTTTCGGGATCGCTTTTGGAAGTTGCCAGTTTCCTGTTTTCTATCACCCGTATTAAACATTCGGTTAAATACGGATTTATCTTTTTTTGAGGTGAGTCATGAGTGTGGAAGATTCTAGAAGTTTCTAGATTGGTGACTAGGATTGTGATTCATTCATTAGCATTAATTGAAATGGTGACTAGGTTAATGAATCACCATTTTGCATTAATTGTTTTAAGTGTGTCATCCTTTTCATTAAATGTTATGATAAGGTTTCTTGTTTATGGTCACTCTCTCCTTTGCTCCTACACTCACCCCCCCCCACCCCACCTTATATTGGCCGGACAAATCATTTGGAGGCTAAGGAATTTTTTAGGAATAAGATTATGATAGTTTTGGTGCATACAAATTAGATGTGATCTATTTCTAATTTACCCGATTCTAAAAGGCAACTTCATTAATCGTTCATCCATAGCTTTGGATGTAACGAGACAAAGTGTTCTACTCATTCTCTACATCAATCTTGGTCATCTGTTTTACCAAACTTGATGATCGAGTTGCCTCGGTTCAGAGGTGGGAGCCCGTTTAAAGATCCGTTGACGTGGTGCCACCTGGACGAGAAGACTAGAGATCGGAGCAGCCGCAACAAAGCGTGAGATGATGGTTGAAGACCGAAGGACTCGGATCGTTCGGTATAACTTTTCTACCCACTTTGTAGTTTGTTAGTTTAGCAATAATGGCAGATCCGGGTTATAGTATACGATAGCACCGGTCAAAAAGTTTTTGTTCCGCATTTGACGTTTGTTAGACGGCCGGGGCGCTACCGTGGACTTACAGTGGTATCAGAGCCTCGCCATTAAGCTTTACTAACTTGTGCTAACGCGTTTAAAAAATCGATCGAACGGATTTTCGCAAAACTACAATTTTCAATACAAAAATTTCTGTCGATTTTTAAAAGGGTCTCAAAATTATTTTGAGCATACCAGAAAATATAGCAGGCTTTTAAATGAAAACAGAAGAAAGACGATCCACTAAATCGACCGTACGGCCGCGGAAAAGCGGTCAAAGCCTAGCTTTGACCGCGGAACCGTAGCCAGCTTGGTGATTTAGTGGGCCATTTTTCTTCTGGGGTTTCATATTGGGAAATTGTAATTTTTGGTATATTTCTTTTGGGCCCAGATTTTATTACTGTACAGCAGATGTTTGTGGGGCCCACTTTGGGAAATTTTGTCGATCGAAATTTAAACGTGTTAGTTTACAGTACTTACTTTATATCTCCGACCGTGAATGTCATTCGAGCGGTAAACCGCGTCTAATTGCTATAGTTCTTTTAGACGGGTTTGCGAACATGACATTCGCGTTGATGTTCTGTGTTGTGCTGTGATGTTGCAGATATGTCGTGGTGGATAGCAGTGTGCAATGGTAGTGTTGTTTGGTTTTAATTGTACATTTGATATTACGGGACGAGCGTCAAACATGTAGACTGCCGTCACTGCCTGTTTGTATAATATTCTTTTGGGGCATGACTGGGCTGAGGTCGATGTACCCGTTGTACATATTTTTCATTTCTGTACTTGGTTTACCCTGCGACGGAGTGCACGGATAGCCGGGTTCTGGAGGGCAACGGGTCCGCATCTCATGGCTTTAAGAGGCAGAGGGGCCTCATTCTAGAATTGGCAGACTATTCACCGCACTCATAGGGGGTACAGGTTGACCCAAGGAGGGGTGCTCAAGTTACCGGATTCCGTGAAGTGCCGGGTGGTCCATTCACTATGCTGTAGGGGGCTGTCTCGCTTCAGGTTTTGGCGGGTATCTTGCCGCACCCGTAGGGGTCTAGGTTACATTGCACAGGCTATCCACACGACCAGGGGAACGTCGGGTTTCAGTAGCGGCTCTGTGAAACCCGGGGATCCCAGATTATCTGTATTGTTCTGTGATGCTTATTACTTTTCTGTAATGTTGCATATTATCACGCCTGGAGCGATTATTGTATATTGGTATATATACTATTAGATGTTGTATATGTTTTACACCCGCACTAGTCCAGTCCCTGCTCTGTCGTTAGTTAAGTAACCTAACGGGTGATGACGGGATCCAGTGGCGAATGATGATGGCATATACGTACATTTTATTTTCGTTCTTTTTAGGTGTGATTATTGATGGGACTGCATTGATTCTTATTAATGTAAGGATAAAACAAACCTATATTTGAGGTTGTTGGAACAGTTTTAAAAACTGTTATTACAAAGGCATTTCCTTTTGTTTTGCATAGTGATATTCAGTTGGAATATCCTGCACCTCATTCGACGAGGCAAGGGCCAATATCCCTTCACCGGGAGTGACCCCTTGGGCAGAAGATTGCGTCAGGGTAATAACTTCACTATAGTCGATTACAAGTTGCTTTGCATTGTGGTATTCAGTTGGGAATATCCTACACCTCATTCGACGAGGAAAGAGCCGAGATTCCTTCACCGGGAGTGACCTCTTTAGCAAAGGTTTTCGCCACTATATTTTTATAAAAAGCTATCAGGTTCCTTCAACGAGATCAAGTTCATTACGTTAAAGGTTTTTTCGCCAAAAACCAGCCATAGCCCTCCGTCATGTCTTATGGATGGTCAGTAGTATTCAAGCTATGTTTGTTGGCTTTCGTCAAGGCACAGTGTTTGGTAGCTGCTGGGTATTCATTTGTTGCATAGATAGATGTGTTGGTTTGGGACAGTCGTATTACCTTGTTGGCTTTCGTCAAGGGTATGTACGGGTGGGTTCAAATTAACCTGGATAATGACGGGTAGAACTTGACATGTAACTTATGATTTGTTGGCTTTCGTCAAGGTCATAAGAACATAGGGTAAAAATCACATCGGGAGTTTCAAACATACAGGAAACTTGCCAGACATGCGCATACCTTCTGGAGTATGATAACTTGAGTGGCTTCCATCAAGTTATCATGCGATGATAGTTGGATCCCGATTCTCACTGATGAGTTGATATACTCTTCGGGTGATCTCGACTAATTCTTCTTTCAGGTTTGGAGGTGAATTTGATATTACAGTGGGAGGTTTCCCGATTAGATAAAGTGATAATCATTCTGATCTAGGTTAGAGTGCATGCAGAGTGTTTCTTTTCTCTCTCTCTCTTTGGCAGCGACTTTTGACCGACCCTAAACTATGACTCAGAGACTAAGTTGACCAAACCTTCTTAAAATACTGGCTTTTGGATTGTCCGAGTTGCATAAGTCATTGCCGCTCCTTCTTTTACCCTTTGCATTTCTCAGAACACCCCGTATTACTACGGACATCCACTTCTATTGGATAGATCCATCATATGGTTATATACGAACTCGAAGGGACTTCTTCGAGGATGGATCCAGGTTCAGGAGAAATAAAATTGGTTTATTCAGTTGTCTTTTATTATCACATTCTCTCAGATTGCGATGGCTCCTTAGTTTACGAGAGTACACCTATTACGCTTATTGGGTAGTCTTCTTCCAAACCATAGGTAGGTGCCGAAAGGTAGGGAATAAAGAAAACCAATTAACCTAAGTAGGGTGTGCAGAAGGTAATATGTAAAGACAAGATAAAGGGATTAGAAAGAGGGCAAAGTAAATTGCGACTGTTATCATTCACGACCAAACCGCGTACTTCATCGCCACTCCTATTTCACCTTTAAAAGAATAAGGTATTATTCAGTTGTCTTTTGTCATCACCTTCTCTCAAGTTGCGAGTACTCCTAGGATTAGGAGAGTACACATATTATGCTTACTGGATAGTCTTCTTCCAAACCATAGGCTGGTGCCGAACGGTAAGGAAGGAAGAAAACCATTTAGCCTAACGATGGTGTATAGAAGGTAATAAATAAAGACAAATAAAGGGATTTGGAGAGATGGTAATGAAATATACGGTTAAAGTCATGAATTGGATTATGGAAGAGGCATTACTATGAATACCAGGATACCCCTACGAAACATTTTCATGTTTCAGTGCATTGTTGAAGGAAAACTGATTTCCCGATTAGATACTTACTCCAGGGTATTATTTACCAGGTTTTATTCTCATGGTTTTACAGATGATGAGTGGGAGTAAGTTATTGGGAATTAGGTGATCATCCTCATTATATCGGAATTCATTGTAATTGGTGATATTTGAGGAAATCACCTGGGTACAGTTTTCAACCTACGACGCACAGGTTTTGAGTTATTCAACTCAGCGGACTTCTACAGAGTATTGTATGTTGTCCAGTGTCCATCAGGACAAAAGGGTTGGTCCTCGTACTCTGTTCTGTTTACTTGTAACTTCTCTAGTTTTTAGACAAGTGTTTCGTAGAAATACAATATCTAAGTTTTGAGAAGTTGTGGGTATAAGAATAAAGTAGAGAACCAGGTATCGCAAGTATCGGGATTCTTCAAAGAGATCGAAGATGTAGATACTTGTGATTGGTATTCAGTTAATAGTAATCGTTTTGAGAAACTTGTTTCTCTTTCAGATTACTCATAGTTGGATGGATTCCTAAGTTGAATAATGGTGATTAGCCTCTCTCCATTAAGTTGATATGCACTGGAGATGGCTGCATGTTTTTTGAATCTGGTTCCAATTAAATAAGTGCCAAAGTTTCTATATTGGATATAGAATAGTTCATATCTTAACGATGTTAAGGTACGGTGAGTTGTCCAGCTTATGCTCAAAACCAGACACTGGATAACTTAAGGCACGTTTCTGTAATGGCAGTTTGTGGGTTGACCCTAACTATGACGAGGGTTGATTTTCTACCATCTGGAAGATCAATAGTGATATTGTTCTTGACTCGCCACAGTTTTAGTAAAATGGATTTTTTTCAGAAAACAGTAGTGGGAGTATGGTAGAACTGGAAGTGATTCCAGAACCGCAAACGATTACGTAAAATTTAATAGGACCTATATATTCAATCAGGTTTGAAATTCCAATAGCCACTCCGCAAATATGGTGGGTAACCTCAGACACCCGAGAGGTACTCCGGTAGCCTAAAAGACGGTGGCAGGGAGGTTCTTGTTTACCCAGACTCGACACTACTGTTGTTCCAGGCTATGAGACCCGGCAGAAGGATAAGTATAGCATCGTTCTAAACTAGCTTTAGAAGTGTACGTATATATTATTCTGCCAGAGGGTTGTCGTAGTCAGCGGGAGCAGCGGAAGCATAGTAGACAAGGAGCTTATGTCTATCTATAGACTAAAGCAGATATAGCGGAGATAGATCATCTATTTTTGATGTGACAGTCATAGGTTTTGACTTCATCAGAATAGGAGATGGATCTGTTAAGAAGGTAGTAGAGTGTGATGTCCTGGTACTTGGATGACATACACATAGTAAGAAGTGAAATTCCTACACTACGATCGGTTATACCGTGGTTGTCAGTAGTTTCTCCACATAGGATATGGATATAATATCATATGTTGTTTTTTGCACTATATGCAATAGGTTAATAAATTAATCCAATCCTGGAGAAACATAAGGAAGCGGTTTTAGAACATAAGTGAATGTTCTGTGGATTTGATGACGGCAGCCTCCTTCAGGAGACGGTTATCATTCCTGGCTTCAAAGGTGAAAAAGTTGACAAAGTGATTGTCAGAGTTATAGTTTTCCCTCAAATGAGGGGCAGTATTTTGGACAGGTGGTCCAAGAGGATACTGTGGAAGGCATAGGGCTGGACACTGATTAGTTTCAGTTGTCGATACAGTCTAAGAAGTTTGGATTTGGAGTTCATTTATGAACTAGGTCCCATCAGATATCCAGACATATTCTAAGACAGGTATTACTCAATTCGGGAGATGGCTTTCTCCGCGAAGTTGAGATATAGAGAGATACAGAAAGAAACACTGGAGCGGATCCACTCACTTAGGCTATTTCTCGAACACATTAGTTTCACAAACAGGCTTTGTGAGACTGATTAGTAAAGAATTTGGGTGTTCGGTATCACACGGGCTGTGAGTATGTGACATCACAATAATTGGCCTTAAGTGCAAGTGGGAGATTGTTGGTAATAATGCCCTCAATGCAATTATCGTAGTCACAGGTAGGTGATCATGATGATTGAGAGAGGGCCTATACCGATAAAACAGTCTTACTTGAGATGATAGTATGCTATCTGGTTTGTCTTTATCATCATGTATATGTTAATAGAGCCCATAGGATTCTTGCTTGACTACCAGCATTATGATGGCGATCATATACGTGGGAGCTGGGGTCTATAAGCACATCCTTAAAGTGTCCCTAGTCATGGGAGTTTCGAGACAGGGCATCGATACTCCAGAGTAGACTAGTGTATACAGTCGAGACCACGACGAGGGGCGGTGGCCGGTCTCACAAGCCATTGGTGTTAGTTGGTTCACCTAAGATGTATATAGGTGCTCATTGGGTTATGAGTACATCGGATAGGACTCGCCGGGAACATGCTAGTTGGTATTATACATATCGTCAGATAGCAGTTCCCTGGTGACATGTGTACAGGTTAGTTTGTCGACCTGAGATCGTCATTTGTCTCGTGTGAGTTTCCACTGTGCTTTGATTACTACCCTACCACGGCTCAAAGGAGTCGTGCAAACAGGTTTTAGTTAGGTACAGTCCCGAGCCACATGGAGGTAGTGAGCGGATCCTCGGGGATTCGTCTCTCCCGGTATTGGGGGTTGATGTCGCGCAGTGCACGGGTGGCCATCAATAGAAATCCTCGGCCGGGGATATGTGAGAATTTCCGATCCAGGATCGATAGTTTCTTACTAGGTGATGGGCTTCATACCGACACGAATTATCGCGTTATTAGGGGTCTGACTTTATCCACCCCGCTAGACTCGATATGCGATACTCTTAGACGAACGGACCGGACTGTACGGATATTGTCACTGTCAGGCTCAGTAGGATTTCTGGATGAGTTCGCTCGTCAGCTTCCCTTCCAATCAATACATAGGCAACCGTTACGTACAGCTAGTATCTCTGATGTGCTAGTGGTTATACCCAGTGCTAATGTGTTGATGAGTTATTAGAGTCCCCCACAGACAGTTTCCAAGTTCTGGCGAAACGTTGTAGAGGTCATATGGTTTTATGGCAGGGTTCGGAAAATGCACGTACGTTTACGCACGTATCATATTTCGGGCAGATAATACTGGTAGGCTTTGTTTTAAGCCGGATCTGAGTATTATACTGTGTAGATATAATATCTTTGTCTCAGTTGCATTTGTATTCGGTCATAATACAAATGCGGGTATGTTTATACTGTTACGGGGTTATCCTGAAATTCGTTTCGGGATCGCTTTTGGAAGTTGCCATTTTCCTGTTTTCTATCACCCGTATTAAACATTCGGTTAAATACGGATTTATCTTTTCTTGAGGTGAGTCATGAGTGTGGAAGATTCTAGGAGTTTCTAGATTGGTGACTAGGATTGTGATTCATTCATTAGCATTAATTGAAATGGTGACTAGGTTAATGAATCACCATTTTGCATTAATTGTTTTAAGTGTGTCATCCTTTTCATTAAATGTTATAATAAGGTTTCTTGTTTATGGTCACCCTCTCCCTTGCTCCTACACTCACCCCCCACCTTATATTGGCCGGCCAAATCATTTGGAGGCTAAGGAATTTTTTGGGAATAAGATTATGATAGTTTTGGTGCATACAAATTAGATGAGATCTATTTCTAATTTACCCGATTATAAAAGGCAACTTCATTAACCGTTCATCCATAGGTTTGGATGTAACGAGACAAAGTGTTCTACTCATTCTCTACATCAATCTTGGTCATCTCTTTTAGCAAACTTGATGATCGAGTTGCCTCGGTTCAGAAGCGGGAGCCCGTTTAAAGATCCGTTGACGTGGTGCCACCTGGACGAGAAGACTGGAGATCGAGGAGATCGGAGTAGCCGTAACAAAGCGTGGGATGATGGTTGAAGACCGAAGGACTCGGATCGTTCGGTATAACTTTTCTACCCACTTTGTAGTTTGTTAGTTTAGCAATAATGGCAGATCCGGGTTATAGTATACGATAGCGCCAGTCAAAAAGTTTTTGTAGCGCATTTAGCGTCTGTTAGACGGCCGGGGCGCTACCGTGGACTTACACTTACGCGAAAATCTTAAAGGGTTTATGCACCTCGAAGAGAAAGTCTCAGATACCCAAGAAAGTGCTTGTAGCTAGTGCCGTGAGCAATGCTATTAACCAACCTCAACCCTTGCCCCAAAAATGAAAGGACCCTAGCTGTCCTACAATTTCGATAACAATTGGGGATAAGAACATCAATTAAGCACTTTAAGATCTTGGTTCTAGTGTTAACCTGCTTCCTTACTCCGTGTATGAGCAATTAGGTGTTGGAGAGTTGAAACCCACTCATTGTACTCTCCAAATGGCTGATCGATCGATCACCCATCCTAGGGGTGAGTTAGAGGATGTGTTGATCAAAGTAAGAGACTTCATATTCCCCGTTGATTTCATTGTTATGGATACACAGCCTGTGGCTAACCCACGGAACCAAATTCCGGTGATCCTCGTTCGACCATTTTTGGCTACTTCTAATGCTGTTATCAATTGTCGCAATGACTCTATGACTCTATCCTACGGGAAAATGTCAAGTGAGTTCAACATTTACAAGATAGGAAGTCTGCCCTCCATGCCTAAAGCTAATATACGTGATGTTTGCTCGATCCAAGAGATCACGCAGGAGGACTGTGAGTTTGAAAATTTTTTGTTCGGTCACAGCAGTTTTGACGCCACTAGTGCGTTCCTCCTTAAATCTGACACAGTTTGCACAACCGATAATGATTATGAGTGTTTCACTTTTTCGGATGATTTTGAAGACTCACTACCTAAGCTTGAGTCCTTTGAATTTTCGGATAAGTTAATTGAACCATCCAACTCGGTTGCTTACAGTCATTTCGAACCTTTGATGGAATCCTTCGAGTTCGAGACAGTTTCACCAATATTACCACCTCCAAAACTCGAACTCAAGCTGTTGCCGTTTCACTCTAAATATGCTTACTTAGGTGAGAATGAGACCCTTCCTGCTATCATCTCGGCATCTCTAGCTCTCGAGCAAGAGAAAGCCCCGTTAATGGTCTTACAAAACATTCGGCAAGCTTTTGGCTGGAATATGGCGGACATCAAGGAAATTAATCCCCTCATAATTGAACATCATATACATATGATGGATGATGCCAAGCCAGTAAAGGATCCACAAAAACTCCTCGAGGATTTTTTGGTTAATCAACCTCACCCTATAGAAGTTGAACCACCCCCTTTTCTTCTAATAAAATACGAGAATGTCAATATTCCACTGATTTCTGATCATTCACATTCTCGTTTTTATTCATCATCACCTCCTATCTCTTCACTTCCATGTACATGCAAACAATTTCCATACCACCACTTATCTCTTCCCCACTTCTTCTTCCCTCTGTACAACATGTTCTTCTACCGACCGATACTCTACACAGATAAATTTTTCAACTGGTTGGTGTTGACTTTTAGTCTTTGCAAAGCTTGGTATTGACTTGTAACATTGTTTAGTTCAAGTTTGGGGGGGTATAATTTGGCTTTCATAAATACAAAATAACATAAATCATTAAAAAAAATGGGTATTTTTGTAAATTTACAGATTTAATAAATAAAATAAAATTTATATTTGGAAATAATTTTCTCTTTTTAGATGGGTTTATTTGCAAATGTCCATAAAATTTCCCCTATATAAAGACCCGACCCCTCTCTAATCTTAACCCTAATCTTTACATCTCTAAAAACACCCTAGTGTTGTCGCCGCTTCCTCTGCAGATTGATCTCCTTCCGCCGCCGCGGAACCGCCGCCCAACCCCTGTTTCGACAGCGCAAGCGCCGCGCATCTGCAGCTTCACCCCCTGAATTTTTCAGGGGAGGTTCGATTTCTCAAACCCTCTCTATTTTTACAATTTTTAGTTCTGTAAACACCCAATGGCACACAGCATGCAACTTGAACGTGATTTTTCGCAAGTTTTTTCACACGAGGTGTACGGTAGTTATTTTGCAAACGAAATAGCGCGTAGGGGTTGGAACTATTTAATATTCAATCACCCTAATGCTTATGCATTGCCGGAATTAGTCACTCGTTTTTACGAGTGTATGGAGGATGGGTGTCTCACCCAATTTGGGTTTATTAAATTGCTATGGGGTGATCGGGAAATCATCATAGATAGGGATATTATACACGAAGTCACATTAATCCCTCGCATACCCTCACATGACCAAACCTTACAATTTGATGATTACATGCCCTTGATGGGCAGCGACTGCTCAAGGGAGCCGCGGAAGGGTATCCAAGCGAGAACCCTTTTCGTAAATGTCTTAACTGTGTGCCGGTGGGCACAAAATAATATTTTCGGTAGCTCCCACAACACAACATCTTTTACACCCTCATTGCATATTGTGCATACGCTTATGACAAGAAACCCCCGTTTTGACATGTGCGCAGTTTTGCTAAACTCTATAGGTGCGGGCAAACGAGCCATAAATTATCCTTGCCCCATGCTTGTTACACAACTCTGTCGATATTTCCTCCCCGTGGAGGAGTTCGAATTTTACATGCATGGTGGCATACCTGTCAGGCCTCTTATTGAGGGCGTTTCTACGTCCTATTCACGATTGACAGATGTATGGTCGAGGACTGAACCGACGGAGCACGTGCCCGCCCGCACACCTAGCTCCAGCTCGACCGCGAGCGAAGGAGAAATGACCCCTCTAGAACATGCACAACTAATGCGGAGAGCTGTGAGGGGTGTTAGTTGTATGTATGCCCTAGAGGCCAGTATTGTACAGATGATGTATATTATATTGGATGCTTGGACATATATAGAGATGACTTTCTTGCTCGATATGATAGTATGCTATCTGGTTGCTCTTTATCTTAACATGTATACAAGTCTCTTTAAACTGTCTTATAGTTACATGTTGGTAAAGCCCTTAGGATGTGTACTTGACTACCTGGACTATGATGCAGATCATACAAGTGGGGACATGGTAGTCCATAGGTACATCCTTCAAGGTCCCTAGTCGTGGGTGTATCGAGACGGGGCATCGATATACCAGTGTAGACTAGCGTATACGCTTCTCGACCCATGAGATGGGCGATGGATGATCCCATATCCATTGGTGTTTGACATCAGAGATGGTATACGGGTGCTCAGTGGAGACTGGGTACACTGGACGGACTCGCCAAGAACTCCCAGATGGTATTATACCTCACGTCAGATGGCAGTTCTCAGGTGACACTTGTGCAGGTTAGTCTGTAGACCCGAGATCGTCATAGAGTCTTGTGTGATTCCCACTGTGCTTTGATCTCCACCTTACCACGTCCATGAGGGCGTGCAAAACGGTGGTTTTTGGGTACAGTCCCGAGTCACATGGAGGCAATGAGCGATAGGAGGGGTTTCGTCTCTCCCGGTATTGGGGGTTAATGTTGCGCTGTGCTCGATTGGCCGTAACAGGGAAGTCCCTGGCCAGGACTGATCAGAGATTTGCTGGTAAGTGTTACCAGTAGTTTCTCGACCCGTTATGAGCCTCACATCGGCACGACTTATCGGTTATTGGGGTCTGACGTTTACCACCCCTAGACTTGATATGCGACATATCAGACGAACAGACCGGACTGTACGGTAAGTGTTACTGGTTGGATTCACAGGAGTGTGAGCGGGCTTGCTCGTCGATCTTCTGATCGCTCAATACCCGGGTGGCCGTTACGTTTAGCAGATCGCTTGCGGCTTGTGGGTGCTTGATATGATCATCATCTGCTGCCGGTGTATTGACGAGTCTTTAGAGTCCTACACAGAGGTTTCCTGGCTCAAGCGAAACGAGATAGGAGCGCATATGAGATATGTGCGGGACCGAGAATAATGCGTGTATGTGATACCGTATTTCATTCTCGCGATGAATGTTTCGATTGGTTGTATGCGATATAACCTAGTTATCGAATCGAAGATTGATTCGATAAGTCGATACATTGGATACTAGTCAGTTATGTGCGACATGACCGGATCATTGAATCAAGTGTTGATTTAATGATTTAATGATTTAATGTATAATTATATATTTGATATATTACTTTGCATTAACTAGTATTGGTTCATTTTTAAAAGGATTTTCTCAATTGATGTGCACATTGTATATGTGATATATTTTGTGTGCACTTGATTGTATCATGTTTGATGATACATGTTAACTTGAGTTTGTGTAAAGATTAAACCATGGTTATATGAATGGTTAGGGTTTTGTTTACTTATTCATTTATTTATTTTGATTATTTACTTTGGAAAAGAAAATGGAAATGGTGGCTTTCTTTGTTTCTTTCATGAAGCTTCATGAAGAGTTGAAACCTTGACCATTTTTGTTTTCTTCTCTTAACCTAACCATTCACCTAACCCTAGTTTACTCTCTACACTTGACCATAGTTAGTATATGATAAGTATTCATATTATTTTCATTTTTAAAGTAAGACTTATCATATTCTATCATCTTCTTCTTCTTCTTCTTCTTCAAGAAGAAAGCTTGACTCCATTAATGGCATCTTGAGTAAAAGAGTGAGAAATCCAATTCTAAAGTGAACCCACCTCCTATTTCTTCATCCTCTACCTCTTGCCAAGTAGTATAGGGTGTTTTCTTCACAAGTTTCATTGCTTGGTGAAGTTGGAGCTTGATCTTGTGTTGCCTCGACGTAGATCATCTTCGGCATCAAAGCTGACGACCTAGCCCGCCCATTTCTCCGATGAAGCCGATGCTACAGTCCGGGATCCGATATGGACAGCGAGAGGACGTCTACGTGGAGCAAAGGAAGTGGAGAACCGGATCTACAAAGGTTGTAGCCTCTTTCTTTTAGTTAAAATATTAACTAGTTTCACTTTTCGCCTAAACTCTAGTCAACGAATCCGTATTAGGGTTTCTCGGCACTTGTAAAATTTGAAATTGGCATGGTTGATGCCTTGTGAGACCTCTTTAGTGTGCCTAGAAACCCTACAGTGGCATCAGAGCCTGGCTAGAGCCTTAGGCGAAGTGTAGACGACGTTTGAAACCCGATCGAACCGAAACCCTAATTCCAAAATGCTCTCTGGACTTTTTTCAAAAACTGGGTTTTTTCCAGATTAAAAATTCTTAAAAAATTCAGCAGGAAACTCTAAGAATTTCGATGCAAAATTTTCCAAACGATACGTCCAAAGTGCGACGGAACCGCGGCAGAAGCCTGGATTCTGCGGCGGTTCCGCGGCCATCTGATGACGTCAGCCTTCCAATTTTGCACAGTAATTTGTTATTTGAGGTGCTGAGTTTTCTGGGATTTTTTAATCTGAACTCAAGAGTTGAGTTTTCTGGGGTGTTTTGGAGCTTAGATGATTCGATCGGATTATCAGACTTTGTCTATGTGGCTTTCCGGATATTTTAGAATATGTTAAAAAGTTCGACCGGATGTAAATACCCAATCTTTCCCCTGCCGGGAAATTTCCAATTGTTGGACTTTTCCGTAGTTTAATGACGTTCTAAGTAGTGCAAGTAACGCGATGGTCCCTCTAGAAGACAACAAACCTTAACTCGATTATGTGACCGTCTTGAACTGCCCTTTGAACCTTAGGGTTTGGGGCAGTACGGCGTGCCATATGTGAGGCGTTGGCTTGACCCTTCTACGGCTGGACCGTTGGTACTGAGGCATGAAATGAATGTCTTTGAACTTATTTCATGTGTTGAACGGTTTCGGGAAAACTTGGGTGTTCGAATGTTCGATCGGAAAGTTTAATATTTTCTATTTATCCGGAATGGGATACAATAATTGGAATTCACAAATAGTTATGAAATAACTGAATGAATGTTATAAATCTAGCGGTTTAGTCTCACTTGATATTGAAAAGAGTTTTCGATAATGAGACTAAAATGCGGGGTTTATAATTGTTAGGCATGTGATGTCTAAGTATTTCATTTGATTAGGCATGCGATGTCTAAAGAGGTTGCGGATTCCAACTGTTGTAGTTTTACACTTTTTTTTCTGTGACCGTAAGTGTAGTATGTCGATATCGCCGGTTTCGTTGCTATACGTCAACGACAATTGGGGTATGCATACTTACTTACGTTGATGACATGTGATGTTATGTGTTGCTGGATATGTTATATTGGATCGTCGTGTTCGAATAGCCAGGGGTTTTTATGTGAGATGGGTGTTTTTCATTTTCATTCATGTATAAACTTGTATGTAATATTCTTTTATTGGGACACTTCCAGGTTGCGGAAGATGTCACCGTTGATGTATATTATTTACTTTTCCGCATTAGGATAGACCCAAGGAGGGGAGCACAAGTAACCGGGTTCTAGGGTCCAGTGGGAGACCATCTCGAGGAGTCGAGTCCGGGTCTCCTAACCCTAGAATTGGTAGGGTTGCTTGCCGCTCTCGTAGGGGTCTAGGGGTGTGGGATTGGCTATTCATCACAACCGTGGAATCCGTGTTTTATACTGGCTCGTATTAAAAACACGGACGTCCTAGTATATCCAATATTTCATATGATATTTTCTGCTGCGATATCTGTGATGTGATCATTTGATATGTTCTGATGGATACAGTATATAGTATATATGATATATTATATAGACGTTACTTATGTTTTGCACCCGCACTAGCCCTGCCCTGCTCTGTCGTTAGTTACCTAACCTAACGGTGCACGAGGGGACATCGTGGCGAATGCGGATGGCATAAGTGTACGTCGTATTTATCTGTGATGTTTAGGTGACTTAAATGATGGGACTTCATTAATGTGATTAATGAAAGAAAAGAAACCTAAAAGATGTTGTAGAATCAAATTTTAAACAAAAAGGGTAGCTACAGTTTTGCTTTGCATAGCGGTAAATATGATATACCCTGCACCTTATTCGATGAGGAAAGGGCCGACGATCCCTTCACCGGGAGTGACCCCTTTAGCAGTAACTGGCAGATGCTACACACTCGGTTTGTTTTTGATTACTTCTATAGTTTCTGCTTTGCTCAGTGATATATATGATATATCCCGCACCTCATTCGACGAGGAAAGTGCCAACGATCCCTTCACCGGGAGTGACCCCTTTAGCAAAACTAGAAAAGCCTCAAAATCACTCCATTTCAAAACTTCATTTGATTCTACAACGATATCAAGTTCATTACGCAATAGGTTTTCAGAAAAACCTGTCGTAGCCCTCCGTCATTTCAGATAAATCCTACTTAGTATTCGTGCTACGTTTGTTGGCCTGCGTCAAGGCGTAGTGTGCGGTAGCTAACTAGTATTTATCTGTTAATGCATGTGATGCAGATTGGATTAGGGTAGTCGTGCGACTTTGTTGGCCTGCGTCAAGGGTCGTACGGGTGGGTTTAATTCAATCAAGAAATGACGGGTTGAACTTGACTAGCGCACTATGGTTTGTTGGCCTGCGTCAAGGTCATAGGACGCTAGGGGCAAAATATTATCGGGAATTTCAAGTGTTGAAATTTGCAATGAGATTGCATACCTTCTATGAGATAGTTGGATCCTGATACCCACTGCGAGTAAGAGTTACTCCTAGGAGAGTTTTACACATTACAATTAGCCGATCAAGTAGGTGTCTAGAAAGGTGTCAACAGGGTTACGCCTCTGGGAAAATGAGGTTTACTTTAATTAGGTCCGTGCGAAAGCACGGGGAACCTCCCTCAAAGTACCGACACTGGCCTGGCTGAAAGATTGGCGAAGTTGTAGGGTGTAATTAATCCCGGCTAGTCTTTCCTTTTAGGGTTTGAAGGAAGATTTGATAAAAACCAGTGGGAGCCATCCTGATTAGATAAGATAATAACCAATCTGATCTTGCACGAGCATACGCTAAAGTGTTTTCTTCTCTCTCTCTCCAGGTAGCGACCATGGCATGCCCTAATCAAGATAATAATATGGATGTATTGACTGAACCCGCATGTTATACTGTGCTGGGGAACGTTGGTTCCGTTCTTTCTTATAAGAGTTATAGGAATGAACAGGGCATAGGGGAATACCCGGATTCCCATGCCACCCGATTGAAGAAAGTACATGTTGATGCATTTTCTTCGGGTGTGTTCGTTACAGAGAACTGTTTCTCCATTTGCCCTACGTCCTGGGTATTAGATATTCTTCAGGTGTGTTCGTTACAGAGAACTGTTTCTCCATTTGCCCTACATCCTGGGTATTAGATACCGGGTCAGGATCCCATATATGTAATCAGTTACATGGGCTTAGGAAAGGTAGAGAACTTGGAGAAGGTGATAAAGACATTAGAGTTGGAAATGGTGCAATTGTTGCAGCTAAGACTGTCGGGGAATATCACCTTGTATTACCAACTGGTAATACATTGGTTCTGAACGAATGCTATTATATGCCGAACCTGATGTGCAACATTATATCGGTTTCTTTGTTGAGTAAAGAGGGATATAATTTTGTATTATAGGACAATGTTATGAACATTTTCCGTAACCAAAAGTTGGTTGGATCAGGCACGTTGTGCAATGGCATTTATGTTCTAAATCAATCAACAGTTCTGAGCATAACAAACACACACAAGAGGAAGAGTTCTGAACTGAACGAATCCTTCTTGTGGCATTGTAGACTGGGTCACATCAATGCGACACGACTAGCTAAGTTGCATAAGGATGGATATTTAAATCCGTTTGAATTTTCATCTTATGACACTTGCCAGTCATGTCTCAAAGGCAAGATGACTAAAACTCCATTTACGGGACACGGAGAAAGAGTTACCGAACTCTTGGGACTAATAGATAGTGATGTATGCGGTCCCATGTCTACACATGCCAGGGATGGTTCTTCGTACTTCATTACATTCACTGACGATCTCTCTAGATTCGGATATGTGTTCTTAATGAAACACAAATCAGAAGCTTTTGAGAAATTTAGAGAATATAAACAAGAAGTCGAAAACCAAACCAGAAAAAGTATTAAAATCCTTCGATCTGATCGAGGAGGTGAATACTTGAGCAATGAATTCCTGGACTTCCTAAAAGAGAATGGGATTCTCTCTCAGCTGACTCCTCCATATACACCACAGCACAATGGTGTATCAGAACGGAGGAACCGCACCCTATTAGATATGGTGCGCTCTATGATGAGCACAGCTGAGTTACCTATTTCCTTCTGGGGATATGAACAGGAAACAGCTGCAGACCTATTGAATATGGTTCCCACCAAATCCGTGCCAACCACTCCATATGAGATATGGAAAGGAAAGAGACCATGTCTTAATTATGTTAATATATGGGGTTGTCCGGCATATGTAAAAACGCAAAATCCGGACAAACTCGCGGCAAGGTCCATTCTGTGTAAGTTTATTGGATATCCCAAACATTCGCGAGTGTATATCTTCTACCACACCGAGGAAAAAAAGGTGTTTGTTTCTCGACATGCCACCTTTTTAGAAAAGGAATTTCTTGAAATAGAGATTAGTGGCAAGGAGGTAGAACTGGAAGAGGTTCCGGCAATACAGACTACGACAGAAGATTTGGTTGAACCATAGGATTCAGTAGCTCCCAATGAACCTCAGCCTCTCCGCCGATCTAGTAGGGTTCCTCGCCAACCTGAGAGATACTACGGTTTTCTCATGGATGGTGGGAGCGAGGATTGCATCATGGAGGATGATGACCCAACTAGCTTTGAGCAAGCCATCACGAGTAGGGACTCAGTGAAATGGTTGGATGCTATGCGGTCCGAGATGGAATCCATGTACACCAAAAAAGTATGGACTTTGGAAGTTGCTCCTGAAGGGGTAAAACCCATTGGGAGCAAGTGGATCTTCAAGAAAAAACTTGGTGTAGATAGAAAAGTAGAGACTTTCAAAGCTAGACTTGTTGCAAAAGGTTTTCGTCAAAGACCAGGTGTGGACTATGACGAAACCTTTTCTCCAGTGGCTATGCTTAAATCCATCCGGATCATGCTTGCCATCGCTGCATATCATGATTACGAAATCTGGCAAATGGATGCTAAGACCGCCTTTCTAAACGGTGATTTAGAAGAGTGCGTGTACATGACTCAGCCAGAGGGCTTCGTAGACAGTGGGAGCAGCGGGAAGGTGTGCAAGCTGCTTAAATCCATTTATGGATTAAAGTAAGCATCGCGGAGTTGGAACATCTGCTTTGACGTCGTTATCAAAGAGTTTGATTTCGTCAAAAACCCAGATGAACCTTGTATTTACAAGAAGGTGGCAGAGAGTAAGGTTGTCTTCCTCGTATTGTACGTGGACGACATACTCTTGATAGGAAATGATATTCCTATGCTGCAATCAGTCAAGCTCTTCTTATCACAAAGATTCTCAATGAAAGATCTTGGTGATGCCTCCTGCATATTGGGAATTAGGATCTATAGAGATAGATCCAAACGGATATTGGGATTGTCCCAATCCAGGTACATTGACACCATACTAAAGAGGTTTAGTATGGAAGAATCCAAGCGTGGGAACTTGTCCACGATCTCTGGAGTCACTCTCTCCAAAGAGATGTCTCCTAAGACTGATTTGGAGAGAGCTCGCATGCAAGGGATACCCTATACTTCGGCTGTAGGCTCTATCATGTACGCGATGCTATGTACCAGACCCAATGTAGCATACTCACTAAGTGTAGTGAGCAGGTATCAAGCTGATCCTGGAGAGAATCACTGGACAGCTGTGAAGAGCATTCTCAAGTACTTACGAAGGACTAAAGAGATGCTCTTGGTGTATGGTAACGGAGAACTCCAAGTGGAGTCCTTTACCGATTCGAGCTTCCAGAGTGATAAGGACGACTCTAAGTCGCAGTCGGGATTTTTCTTTACCCTTTACGGAGGGGCGGTTAGCTAGAAGTGTTCCAAGCAGGAAACCGTGGCAGACTCGACGATGGAGGCTGAATACATCGCTGCCAACGATGCTGCCAAAGAGGCTGTCTGGATCAAGAAGTTCATTACTGAACTTGGAGTGGTTCCATCCATTAAGCATCCAATACCTTTGTATTGCGATAACAATGGAGCGGTGGCATTGGCCAAGGAACCCAGGTCCCATCAGCGATCCAGGCATATTCTGAGGCGGTATCACCTGATCCGGGAGATAGTTAATCGCCGGGAGATCGAGGTCAGGAGGGTTGACACGAAGAACAACACGGCGGATCCACTCACGAAGGCCATTCCCCAGATACAGTTTGAGAGACTCTACGGGATGCTCGGTATGCGATACTACAGCAGCTGGCCCTAGTGCAAGTGGGAGATTGTTAGTTGTATGTATGCCCTAGAGGCCAGTATTGTACAGATGATGTATATTATATTGGATGCTTGGACATATATAGAGATGACTTTCTTGCTCGATATGATAGTATGCTATCTGGTTGCTTTTTATCTTAACATGTATACAGGTCTCTTTAAACTGTCTTATAGTTACATGTTGGTAAAGCCCTTAGGATGTGTACTTGACTACCTGGACTATGATGCAGATCATACTAGTGGGGACATGGTAGTCCATAGGTACATCCTTCAAGGTCCCTAGTCGTGGGTGTATCGAGACGGGGCATCGATATACCAGTGTAGACTAGCGTATACGCTTCTCGACCCATGAGATGGGCGATGGATGATCCCATATCCATTGGTGTTTGACATCAGAGATGGTATACGGGTGCTCAGTGGAGACTGGGTACACTGGACGGACTCGCCGAGAACTCCCAGATGGTATTATACCTCACGTCAGATGGCAGTTCTCAGGTGACACTTGTGCAGGTTAGTCTGTAGACCCGAGATCATCATAGAGTCTTGTGTGATTCCCACTGTGCTTTGATCTCCACCTTACCACGTCCATGAGGGCGTGCAAAACGGTGGTTTTTGGGTACAGTCCCGAGTCACATGGAGGCAATGAGCGATAGGAGGGGTTTCGTCTCTCCCGGTATTGGGGGTTAATGTTGCGCTGTGCTCGATTGGCCGTAACAGGGAAGTCCCTGGCCAGGACTGATCAGAGATTTGCTGGTAAGTGTTACCAGTAGTTTCTTGACCCGTTATGAGCCTCACATCGGCACGACTTATCGGTTATTGGGGTCTGACGTTTACCACCCCTAGACTTGATATGCGACATATCAGACGAACAGACCGGACTGTACGGTAAGTGTTACTGGTTGGATTCACAGGAGTGTGAGCGGGCTTGCTCGTCGATCTTCTGATCGCTCAATACCCGGGTGGCCGTTACGTTTAGCAGATCGCTTGCGGCTTGTGGGTGCTTGATATGATCATCATCTGCTGCCGGTGTATTGACGAGTCTTTAGAGTCCTACACAGAGGTTTCCTGGCTCAAGCGAAACGAGATAGGAGCGCATATGAGATATGTGCGGGACCGAGAATAATGCGTGTATGTGATACCGTATTTCATTCTCGCGATGAATGTTTCGATTGGTTGTATGCGATATAACCTAGTTATCGAATCGAAGATTGATTCGATAAGTCGATACATTGGATACTAGTCAGTTATGTGCGACATGACCGGATCATTGAATCAAGTGTTGATTTAATGATTTAATGATTTAATGTATAATTATATATTTGATATATTACTTTGCATTAACTAGTATTGGTTCATTTTTAAAATGATTTTCTCACTTGATGTGCACATTGTATATGTGATATATTTTGTGTGCAC
The DNA here is from genome assembly GCA_030015575.1 of Agapanthus africanus. Classification (NCBI taxonomy): domain Eukaryota; kingdom Viridiplantae; phylum Streptophyta; class Magnoliopsida; order Asparagales; family Amaryllidaceae; genus Agapanthus; species Agapanthus africanus. The sequence continues at coordinate 456,259,999 of JASDDO010000012.1, read as the reverse complement.
TTGATTGTATCATGTTTGATGATACATGTTAACTTGAGTTTGTGTAAAGATTAAACCATGGTTATATGAATGGTTAGGGTTTTGTTTACTTATTCATTTATTTATTTTGATTATTTACTTTGGAAAAGAAAATGGAAATGGTGGCTTTCTTTGTTTCTTTCATGAAGCTTCATGAAGAGTTGAAACCTTGACCATTTTTGTTTTCTTCTCTTAACCTAACCATTCACCTAACCCTAGTTTACTCTCTACACTTGACCATAGTTAGTATATGATAAGTATTCATATTATTTTCATTTTTAAAGTAAGACTTATCATATTCTATCATCTTCTTCTTCTTCTTCTTCAAGAAGAAAGCTTGACTCCATTAATGGCATCTTGAGTAAAAGAGTGAGAAATCCAATTCTAAAGTGAACCCACCTCCTATTTCTTCATCCTTTACCTCTTGCCAAGTAGTATAGGGTGTTTTCTTCACAAGTTTCATTGCTTGGTGAAGTTGGAGCTTGATCTTGTGTTGCCTCGACGTAGATCATCTTCGGCATCGAAGCCGACGACCTAGCCCGCCCATTTCTCCGATGAAGCCGATGCTAGAGTCCGGGATCCTATATGGACAGCGAGAGGACGTCTACGTGGAGCAAAGGAAGTGGAGAACCGGATCTACAAAGGTTGTAGCCTCTTTCTTTTAGTTAAAATATTAACTAGTTTCACTTTTCGCCTAAACTCTAGTCAACGAATCCGTATTAGGGTTTCTCGGCACTTGTAAAATTTGAAATTGGCATGGTTGATGCCTTGTGAGACCTCTTTAGTGTGCCTAGGAACCCTACAAGGGGCATAGAGGAATTGAGGGCGACATCGAGGGAGCAGGATAGGCGGTTGACGGAGGTTGAGCAGGGGATTCGAACCCTGCTGGGTAGGGCTGAGCGTTCACGTTCACGCTTGAGAGCGCGGCGTGGGCCGAGCAGTGAGGGCACTGCTTTGGATAAGTTTGGGGGAGTTGGTGGTTGTATATAGTTATATTTTGCATTGCATATTTTTTTTAAACTTTTGTATATATTTTTCCTTTTCTTTTGCATGTTTAAATTCTGCATTGCATCCTTATATAAAAATCATAAAAATTGAAAATTTTGAAAACAAAAATAAATAGAAAAATAAAAATCAAATAAAAACTGAAAAATTTGAAAAATTATAAACATTCAATTTTGGCCATAATTGACTTAAGTTTGACAAGAAGGTTAACTAGATAAGAACAACTAGATCTTAGACTTAGTAAATTAAAAACCCTAAAAATAACCTTTCTTAAAATTTAACGGTAGAAAATATATGTCTTTGTAGTTTACTTAGAAATAGGTAAATTTTGAGTTCACTTCTTGGGCTAAGTCAAAATAAAGGAAAAGTATTGATATTTTTATTAAAGTATAAGTCTGAAAAATAATTCCTAAGCTTAAGTCTAAATTCTGAAAATATATACCCTACAACTTGCACAAACACGAACCTTGAAACTTGGAATAGTAGAAGAGACCTTGAAATGCTCTTGTCTAAAGTCCTTAGTACGAAGAAAAATAAAATAAAAATACAAGTGTGAATAAAGAGATAAAAAAAATGAACACTAGTTTTTGTAATTACTTAAGGCTGCATTAATAGAAAAAATATTTAGCGAGGGTGCTTCATCACCTAGTGCCTTAGACCAACTGGTTTGGGAGTCACTGCTATAAGCCTTAGGTATTACAAGACTAGGAATTACGCATTAATGTGCAAGCACATTTTGTAATCGGTCGTTGGTACCTCAAGAAGTATTAACGGTCGCATGAAGAATGTGTGAGCAATTTCATCTAAAAATTCACCAATTGAAAAGTACTTTGGACGATGGACAAGAGTATAATAGCTTGATTTGAATTTTCAAGTGTAGGGGTGATATATACACACATGCAGGGGTATGTGATTGGGGTTTAGATAAGAGATAGGAATGAAGAATAGGACTTATATCTTTAATAGAGATGATAAAAATTCCTAAGTTGAGATAGAACCCTAGAAGGAAAACTTAAAAGATGCTAAAAGCTAAGTAAGTCTACAGAACATATATAATCTTAAGTTAAATAATAAGGAAGCGTGAAAAATATGGGTGGATAATTTCTGAGTTGAAGATAATAGAGTTTCTTGTTAGAAAACCTAATTGGAAAATAAAAGTCAATAGGCCGAATTGATAGGATTTTGTAGGTAGTATCCGCTGAAAACCCTCAAGAGACAACACTCCTCCTACTAGGGACACCTAGAGGTTTAACGGCTTGTTGCACGAGCTCAGTGCAATCGCGTTTCCCTGCGATAGTGAGGCTAGGTCTTTTTCAAGAATAAAACTAGTTTTGCTCGAGGACGAGCAAAAGATAAGTTTGGGGGTATTTGTTCATATCATAATTTTGCATTTTTATACTCCCCATTCTTATTCATTTTACAAATAAACAGGTGCTTTTGATCCATGTCTGCTATATAGTTGCAGGTTACAGGTTCTCGGAACAAAACAGTGAAATTGATGAAAAGATGATACAAAAGTGAGACTACGACCGACAAATGGAAGAATCTTGATCATGCCTACAGTTTAAGGGATAATGAAGATCAATGAACAAATTCACAAAGTGCAAAGGCAGCGCAAGGTTCAAGACTTCGACACGAAGCAAGCGGTAAAGTCCACGACATTATTTACTGTGGAAATCTGGAGAAGACAATCTGAGAAACCAAGTGAAGAAACAAGAAGAAAAATGCAACCAGAAGCAGCCCAGAAGAACAGAGCCAACAAGCCCTATATATGGCCGCGGATCCGCGGCCAAACATGGGTTTTGGCCGCCGTTCCGCGGCCATATGGAGCACGTGTCGGTGCAATTTTTGTTGGTGGGGCGGTGCGTTGACTATGCTTCTTTAGGGTAAAATTGTAAATGCAGATGTGAATCGAATGTAACCTTAGGGTTTTTATAATCTATAAATAGAAGCCCTAAACCTCTTTTTGAGGTATGCCTCTTTTTATTCATCTATTCAGAATTTTAATTCGGTGTAAATGTTTGAAGAGAGCCATCAAATAAAGTAAGATTTTTTCTATGCCCTAGTTCTTAAATTCCTTTCTACCTAGTATAGATTTTATTATCTGCCCTAGTTAATTAGTTTAGCACTTTTTAATCAATTCCCTAATGAGTGAGTAGATCCTCACATGTTAGGGTTAGGAATAGGAGAGATTTGAGAGATGAAAATCTCTCACCCTTTTCTTGCCCATCACATATTTTTATAGGACTCCATGCATACATACACACACCGCTCCCTACGGCACCCTACCCTGCGAGGTAACGGTGATACCGTAGTTTAAAAGACCGGTTGTATATGTTTTCCATGGAGGTTAGGTAAGAATTAAGAAAGGAAGGAAAGAACCTAGAGGAAGAAACCTAGTTTCTTTCCGATGATACTAATCCACTTTATTAATTATTACCATAACTCCTAATAGATCTTAATTAGGGCATAGAAAGCGGTGAGGAATATTGACTTTCCAAACTTAAACTGAACCTAACCCTAGCAAGGTTTTAATCCTAGTCTAGATCAACCTTAGTTTTTAGTGATAATCAATCCAACACCGTTTGGAATTAACTCGTTAGAACAAATTGAGAATACAAAAATTCCCTGTGGACCGACCCGTACTCACCGGCTAGCTACCAAGCGACGTCATTCTTGATTGCGGTTAAAATATTCTTTGATTCATCTTTCGAAGCGAAAGCGCGTGCGAAAACCTCTAACAATCACCAGCGTATTGACGTGTCTTTAGAGTCCTACACAGAGGTTTACTGGCTCAGGCAAAATGAAGTAGGAGCACATATGTGATATGTGCGGGACCGGGATTAATACGAGTATGTGATACCGTATTTTATTCTCGCAATTTATGATATCGGTCGGTTATATGAGATATAGCCGGGTTATCGGATCAAGTGTTGATTCGATAAGTTGATACAAATAATATTAGTCGGTCATATGAGATATAACCAGATTATTAAATCAAGTGTTGATTTAATGATTTAATGTGTAATTATATATTTGATATATTAATATACATTAACTAATATTAGCTCGCTTAAGCATTTATTTTCTCACTTATGCATTTAATATATATGTGATATATATTAATTGTATTTCTTTTTGTGTCATGCTTGATGCCACATGCTACATGGGTGTATGAGACTTACACCATGCTAATGATAATGTAGGGTTTATTTATTTAGAGTAAATCAAATATTAGTTGGAAATTAGTCACATGGATTAGCTTAGTGGAAGCTTGTAGAACCATTGACTTAGTCCACTAGTTTTGTCTTGCACTAGATATTTATTAACCCAACCATTATCTAAACCCATGGTTAAGTCTCTACATGAGTTATATTAGATATTTCTCACCTATGGTTGCCATTCACTCTCTCATCCATTATTTGCTTCTTCTTCTTCATCAAGAGCTTAGCTCTCTAGGTTTTTGAGAGAAGAAGAAAAAGAGTGAGAAAATTAATTATAAAGTGAGCAAAATTCCTACTTCATCATCCTCTACTAGATTAGCCATTTAGTTTAGGGTGTTAGCTTCACTAATCCCTAATTAATGAAGAGGTAGCTTGGGTTAGTGTCTCCTCGACGTAGATCATCTTCGGGCTCGAAGACTTCATGAAAGCTCGTTCTTTTCATCTTGTGGTGCCATTCTTGAGTCCGGAAGATCACTACTTAGAGCGAAAGGACTACTACACGGAGCTATTGAAGTGAAGGACCAGTCTACAAAGGTTATATTTCTAGTTCACTTAGTTGTAAAGTTGTTTACACTTTGTATTGTCTAAATCTCTAGTTAAGAATCTAGGGTTAGGATTGTTTAGCATGGCAAAATTTTGAAAATGGCATGGACGATGCCTCCCGAACCCTTGCTGTCATGTTAAGCATTCCTATATTAACTTTGGACGGATCTACCTCGATTCCTCTTTCGGTAACGATAAAGCCTAAAAACTTTCTTGAAGTTGTCCCAAACACTCATTTTGCTGCTTTCAGACACAATTTATACTTTCTTAAATGGGTGAACAACTTCTTTAGATCATTGACGTGGTGTGCAGGTTCTTTTGATTTAGCGATCATGTCGTCAACTTACACCTTTAGTTTGCTAGTATAATATCATGAAATAAGGCCGTCATCGCCCTCTGATATGTCGTGCCTGCATTCTTCAGTCCAAACAGCATTACTTGATAACAAATGTACCCCACGGCATGATAAAGGTCGTCTTATTTTGATCTTCTGTCGCAAGCTTTATTTGATTGTATCCGGAGAACCCGTCCATGAAGGATAGCATTGCATGCCCTGCGGTGTTATCTACTAGGATGTTGATTATGGGCAAAAGGAATTCATCCTTCAGAATGAAGCGATTAAGATCTCTGTAGTCGACGCATACTCTTACGGTTCCATTCTTCTTTGGTATCGACACTATGTTTGCTATCCAGACTGGAAAATTCGTATTTCGGATGAACCCAACGTTGAGCTGCTTCATAACTTCTTCTTTGACTTGTATAGAATGTTCTAGTCGAAGTTTTCTCAGTTTCTGTTTCACTGGTTTCGCTCCTTCGGATAGTGGTAGATAGCGAGTCACAATCGCCGGATCTAATCCTATCATGTCCGCATATGTCCAGGCAAAAACATCGGAAAACTTATGCAACAACGAGATCAAGCGCTCTTTGATTTCATGGCATAGTTGTGCTTCGATCTTCACGACCTTCGAATCATCAGCCCCACCGAGGTTTACAATCTCGGTGTCATCGCACGTCGAGTCCTTTGGTCGCTCACTTTTTCTCAAACTATCGACTAAACCAGGATTTATATCCGCATCGTATTGCTCTAGGTCGATATTTATCAATTCCACGTCACAATCCGCAAGGATTGCCCGGGATCATAGCATGGATTTGAAGAAACCATCATGGATGTCTATGGTTTTCATAGGGTCTAAGTGAGTTTTTTGAAATCCCAAAAGCTTTTTCAAAATCTTCTTTTTCAAATTCATTTTACAAATCTCTCTGGGGATCTTTCTATCGATGGAGAAACATCTCCCAAGTTTTGTCATAAATATGTTTTGATGCAAGAATTTCAGTATGGATTTGAACAAAAACAGTCAGCTGGTACATGTGTTCTTTTGGGGAAAAAGTGTTCACGGGTGCAATGGATCTCTGAGGGTTGAGATCCATAGATTTGTCATCCATTTCAATCATAAAAGAGAGATGATTGACCCCAGTATCTCCAAGATTTTCCTTCTTGAGATCAAATTGGGCCAACCATTGACTAATGCCGTCGATTTGCTCAGTGGATGCCCCGAAAACATTTTCTTCCTTCTTGTCGTCCTCGCCATTTTCGAAGAGATCTCTGATTAAGGGATGTTAACCATTGTCGAGCTTATTGTCAGTGGTTCCATTATGTTCTTCTCTTTGCTTTACTCCCTCTTCGTCATCCTAAAGCACGATGATGAGATTTCCCGACGATGCAATGAAGGTTTTGTGAATTAACGAGAAATTCATCTTCTGTGTCCTGTATTTGTTATGGAAATCGAGGCCGGTGGGATGGTACTCGAGACCCCAAGTCCCACCATTGACCGAAGGGTCAATAGGTTCAGTAATATCTTGGCTTCGGACACCAAGTCCTTGGCTACCTTGGTATTCCCACCGACTACACAAGGCGACAATCATCCGATCTGGATGTGCCACCTGAGGAAAGACAATAGGAACCTCAAACATGAGTTTCTGATCATTCAAAACAGTAGTGTTGTATTCATGTTCCGATTCGAAAAAGTATTTTTCAAGAAAATCGCTCTCACTATCGGAAAGGTCGAACTCATAATGAAGCTGTAGAAGGATGGCATAACCTTCCTCATCTAGATCACTTAAGCGTCACCGTCTTCAATGAGTAAAATAAATTGGTTTTCAAGAGACAGACCCTGGAAAGATGTATTAGCACACGTAGATTCCTCTCCAGCAGGTATGATACAAATGTCGTCCCCAAATTTGAATTTTACACATTGATGTAGGATGGAAGGGACTCATTGGCTTTATGGATCTAAGGACGACCTAAGAGCAGATTGTAGGAGGATGGGATATTAAGAACTTGAAAGGCTATAAGATATGTAGCGGGACCAACTGATATCTCCATATCCAGTTCGTCGAGAATATCCCTTCGTATAATGTCATATTCTCTAACTCCTCCACATGCTTTCCGTATGGGGTTCATATTAGCTCTAAGCCTCTGCAGTATACGTAGAGGGCATAAGTTCAAATCGGATCCCCCATCAATGAGTGCTCTAGGGATGTTTAGACCTCGACATTCCACATCTATATGAAGGGCGCGATTATGGTTTACCTCATCATACGGAAGCTCCACATCTGTAAAGGTGATCCCTCTAATAGTAGATACTAGATTTATGCCCTTCTCTAAATCTTCCGGAGCAGTGTTTTTATCAACTGAGATCTTTAGGACCGTATTGAAAAATGCTTTCTTGTGTTTTGGTAAGCTATTGATGTTACTCCCACATAGAAATATTGGACTGTACTTCCTTTAGCTGATTCACTATGTCATATCCGGCTTCATTTTGAGTCTCAGGAGCAGCTTTTGAGGGAGAAGACATTTGAACGGGGGAATTTTTAGGAGGGGGACAGCATGTTGAGGGTGTTTCGGATGGAATTGGTATAGGTGTGTCTGCAATTTTCGTGTTTGCCGGAGTTGAAGAGTGAGGTTGTGTTGGTTGGTTCACCGAGACAGGGGAGTGGTTTGCCGGGTTTGCGGAGGAAGATGACGGCTTTTGTGCCGTGACAGATTGTTGATTCCTTTGACTCGATGATGCTCCCTGCAATATTAATGGCTTATACACCCTTCCTGATCGAGTCATGTTCCTTGTCTCATGACATTCTTGATTAAGCTTGTTGTAATCAAAGGGCATTCTGGCGAGGTCACCTGGAGCTGCCAGTACTATATAAATTTGTCCACTAGGTTCTCTTCCGGGGTGAAGTATGGTGGGGTAGGTTTTCTATGATTCTGACGCAATTAAGGTTATCCGAGGAGCTGCTCTGAGAACCAACCTTGGCTTTGTAGAGTCAAGAATCATGATTTCTTCGAATTGGATGTGGCTGACCTGATGATGTGGTCACGGATTTTGAAGGATATTCTGGTTATCAGTCGCTTTTATTTTCCCAGCTTCGCTCACTCAAATCCTGAATCTTGTGTCTTAGTGCAAAGCATATATCGATAAAATGACCTGGACCTGGTGATATTCGTGTAGGATTGCTTGGCACGACAGCAAAGTTTTAGGAGACATCGTTGATGCCATTTTTTAAAATTTGCCATGCTAAACAACCCTAACCCAAGAATCTTAACAAGAGATTTAGACAATACAATATGTAAACAACTTTACAAGTAAGTGAACTAGTAATACAACATTTGTAGACCGGTCCTTCACTTCAATAGCTCCGTGTAGTAGTCCCTTCGCTCCAAGTAGTGATCTTCCGAACTCTAGAGTGGCTCCACAAGATGAAAGGAACGAGCTTGCACGAAGTCTTCGAGGTCGAAGATGATCTACGTCGAGGAGACACTAACCCAAGCTATCTCTTCACTAATTAGGGATTAATGAAGCTAACACCCTAAACTAAATGGCTAATCTAGTAGAGGATGGATTTTTGCTCACTTTAGAATTAATTTTCTCACTATTTTTATTCTCCTCTCAAAAACCTAGAGAGCTCTCTCATGAGCAAGATGAAGATGAAGAAAAATAATGGATGAGAGAGTGAATAGCAACCGTGCGTGAGAAATATCTCATATATCTCATATAGAGACTTAACCAAGAGTTTAGATAATGGTTGGGTTAATAAATATCTAGTACAAGACAAAACTAGTGGACTAAGTCAATGGATCTCTAAGCTTCTACAAGCTTCATGCCATGTGACCAATTTCCAACTAATATTTGATTTAATCTAAATAAATAAACCCTACATTATCATTTGTTAGTTGTATGTATGCCCTAGAGGCCAGTATTGTACAGATGATGTATATTATATTGGATGCTTGGTCATATATTGAGATAACTTTCTTGCTCGATATGATAGTATGCTATCTGGTTGCACTTTATCTTAACATGTATACTTGTCTCTTTATACTGTCTTAGAGTTACATGTTGGTAAAGCCCTTAGGATGTGTACTTGACTACCTGGACTATGATGCGGATCATACTAGTGGGGACATGGTAGTCCATAGGTACATCCTTCAAGGTCCCTAGTCGTGGGTGTATCGAGACGGGGCATCGATATACCAGTGTAGACTAGCGTATACGCTTCTCGACCCATGAGATGGGCGATGGATGATCCCATATCCATTGGTGTTTGACATCAGAGATGGTATACGGGTGCTCAGTGGAGACTGGGTACACTGGACGGACTCACCGAGAACTCCCAGATGGTATTATACCTCACGTCAGATGGCAGTTCTCAGGTGACACTTGTGCAGGTTAGTCTGTAGACCCGAGATCGTCATAGAGTCTTGTGTGATTCCCACTGTGCTTTGATTTCCACCTTACCACGTCCATGAGGGCATGCAAAACGGTGGTTTTTGGGTACAGTCCCGAGTCACATGGAGGCAATGAGCGATAGGAGGGGTTTCGTCTCTCCCGGTATTGGGGGTTGATGTTGCGCTGTGCTCGATTGGCCGTAACAGGGAAGTCCCTGGCCAGGGCCGTTTCAGAGATTTGCTGGTAAGTGTTACCAGTAGTTTCTCGACCCGTTATGAGCCTCACATCGGCACGACTTATCGGTTATTGGGGTCTGACGTTTACCATCCCTAGACTTGATATGCGACATATCAGACGAGGAGACCGGACTGTACGGGAAGTGTTGCCGGTTGGCTCGACGGGAGTTGTAGCAGGTTCGCTTGTTTTCTTCTGATCGCTCAATACCCGGGTGGCCGTTACGTTTAGCTGACCGCTTGCGGTTTGGGGGTACTTGATATGATCATTACCCTCTGCCGGCGTATTGACGAGTCTTAGAGTCCCACACAGGAGTTACCTAGTCCAGGCGAAACGTTGTGGTGCGCGTATGCGATATGCGCATGGACCTGATTAAATTGCGCGTATAGTATACCGAACATTGATCGGGCGGCTTGCTTTTGGTGGGGTCATATGTGATATGGCCGGATTGATAAATCAAGTGTTGATTTATCATTTAACCATTAGTTTTCTCACTTAAACCCTTTCTTGTATTTGATGGATGTATGCATGCATGCATGTGTTTCTTTCTTTCATTCTAGTTTCATGCACATGTGGATGTGCATACATGCATACATACATACACCCATCTATCATGGTTGTTAGCACATGGAAATGGTGGCAATATAAGACTCACACCATAGATTAAATGATGGATTTTTATTTGATTTTGTGTTTAAAACAAAATTAAAAAGAAAAGGATAATCTTTACTAGCTTCTACATTCTTCTTCTAACTTAACCTAGCTCACCTACCTCTAACCTTGGGTTATCCTTCTCTTTATCATTTAAAACTCAAGTTAAATAAACTCTCCATCACTTAATCATGGTTGGAAGTAAGAAGGAATAAAATATAAAAGGATATATTTCATTTCTTTTTCAAAGGTCATCTTTTATCTTTTACACTTACTAAAAAGAAAAGCCACCATCTTCATCCTCCTTCTTCCTTTTGCTCTCTAGTCTTTTCTAGTGAGTAATACACACATAAAGAAAGGTTTTTGAAGTGAGAATCTTATCCACAACATCATTCTACACAAGTTTAGCCAACTTGTTTAGAGTGTTCTCTTCGGTTTTACGAAGTTGCGAGCTTGGACGGGAAACTCCGGGTGGATCGTCGTGGACGTGAGAAGACTACAAGAGGACCTTCTTCCAACACCCAAGAGACTAAGGAGTCAAGCAAAAGGGGAGCTACAAAGGTTGTAGTCTCGAAACCCTAATTTGTTTAGCTTTATGTTTCATAACCCTAATTTTCTAGGATCGATTCCTTTGCTTGCTTGTTTAGCACCATCAAAATCCAAACTTTGACACATGTGATGCTTCAAAACTCATTATAGGGTGCTAGGAAAACCTTACAGTGGTATCAGAGCCGACCTAGAACATTAGGCGACTTTTCTACGAAGTTAAAACTCCGATCGGACCGGAAAATACGATTTTTGGGTGCTCTCTGGACTTTTTTCAAAATCTGGTTATTTTCAGAATTAAAAATATGTAAAAAATTCAGCAGGTAAAACTAAGAATTACGGTATAAAAAGTTTTCAAGGAACAGTAATTTCCGCCGTGGAAACGCAGCCTAAGCTTGCTTAGGCCACGGTTACGCGGCCGTACAGATCAATCAATGAATCATTTTTATACTGTAATGCTGGGTTCTGCTTGTATATTTTTTAGGGTATTTTTAATCTGTATTTAGTTCTGAAAAATTCTGGAGATGGTTTTGGACTCGTCGATTCGATCGGAATTTTGATTTCGTGGCTTTTCGGGATAAATTAGAAAGTAGTGAAGTGTTTGAACGAGTATCATTTGGTTACTTTTCACGGGGTTTAAATCCTTCGGAGGTTCGTGCAAGTTTGTTTGTGGTGGACCCTCTAGAAGACAACAAACCTTAACTCGATTATGTGACCGTCTTGAACTGCCTTTTGAACCTTAGGGTTTGGGGCAGTACGGCGTGCCACATGTGACGCGTTGGCTTGACCCTTCTACGGCTGGACCGCTACCACTGTGTCACACTCCGGGTTTTTGAACTCCGCTCAAGTGTTGAGCTTTAGTGAATCTTGGGTATTTGATCGTTCGTTCGAAAACTTTAATACTGTCTAATTATCTGGAATGTGATGCAATGTGTGGAATTCATATTATAAGACATGAAATACGAGGTATGTGATACGTCGCATTTACGATGTCTAAAGAGAATGTGGATTCCAGATATTGCAGTTTTACACTTTCTTTTCTGTGACCGTAAGTGTAGTATGTATTCACCGATTGTCGTTGCTATACGTCGACGACAATAGGTGTATGCATACTTACTTACGTTGATGATATGGGATATTATGTGTTGCTGAGATATGATGTGCAGGATTGTCGCGATAGAATAGCCGGGGGGTTTTATGTGAGATGAGAGTTTTAAATTTTCATTCATGTAAATTCAAATGTAATGTAATATTCTTTTTTTTTGGGCACTTCCGGGTTGAGGTTGTGTCACCAGTGTTGTATATTATTTACTTTTCCGCATTAGGATGGACCCAAGGAGGGGAGCACAGGTGACCGGGTTCTGGGGTTCAGTGGGAGGCCATCTCGAGGAGTCGAGACCGGGTCTCCTAAACTCCAGAATTGGTAGGGTCGCTTGCCGCTCTCGTAGGGGTCCAGGGTGTGGGCTTGGCTATTCATCGCGACTGTGGAATCCGTATTTTCTATTTTGGCTAAATACTAAATACGGACGTCCTAGTATATCCCACATTATATCTATGTTTCTGCCGCGATATCTGTGATGTGATCATTAGATATGTTCTATGTTGGATACAGTATATATAGTATATATGATATATTATATAGGCGTTACTTATGTTTTACACCCACGCTAGCCCTGCCCTGCTCTGCCGTTAGTTACCTAACCTAACGGTGCACGAGGGGACATCGAGGCGGATGCGGATGGCATAAGTGTACGTCGTATTTATCTATGATGTTTAGGTAACTTAAATGATGGGACTTCATTAATGTGATTAATGAAAGAAAAGAAACCTAAAAGATGTTGTAGAATCAAATTTTAAATTAAAAAGGGTAGCTACAGTTTTGCTTTGCATAGCGGTATATATGATATACCCTGCACCTTATTCGATGAGGAAAGAGCCGAGATCCCTTCACCGGGAGTGACCTCTTTAGCGAAACTGGCAGATGCTACAACACTCGGTTTGCTTTTGATTGCTTTTGGAGTTTTGCTTTGCACAGTGATATATATGATATATCCCGCACCTTATTCGATGAGGAAAGAGCCGAGATCCCTTCACCGGGAGTGACCTCTTTAGCAAAACTAATAAAGGCCTCAAAATCACTCCATTTCAAAACTTCACTTGATTCTACAACGATATCAAGTTCATTACGCTCATGGTTTTTCAGAAAAACCTGCGTAGCCCTCCGTCAATTCAGATATGTAATATTTAGTATTCGTGCTACGGTTGTTTGGCATACGTCAAGGCGTAGTGTACGGTAGCTGATTATTACTTATCTGTAGCATGAGATGCGATTGGATTAAGGTATTCGTACGGCGTTGTTTGGCATGCGTCAAGGGTCGTACGGGTGGGTTTGATTCAATCACGAATTGTACGGGTTGAACTTGACTAGCGGACTATGGGTTGTTTGGCATGCGTCAAGGTCATAGCACGCTAGGGGCAAAATATTATCGGGAATTTCAAGTGTTGAGATTTGCAATGAGATTGCATACCTTCTATGAGATAGTTGGATCCCGATACCCACTGCGAGTAATTGTTACTCCCGGGAGAGTTTTACACAGGACAATTAGCCGATCAACTAGGTGTCTAGAAAGGTGTCAACGGGGTTACGCCTCTGGGAAAACGAGGTTTACTTTAATTAGGTCCGTGCGCAAGCACGGGGAACCTCCCTCAAAGTACCGACACTGGCCTGGCTGAAAGATCGACGAAGTTGTAAGGTGTAATTAATCCCGGCTAGTCTTTCCTTTTACGGTTTGAAGGAAGATTTGATAAAAACCAGTGGGAGCCATCCTGATTAGATAAGATAATAACCAATCTGATCTTGCACGAGCATATGCTAAAGTGTTTTCTTCTCTCTCTCTCCAGGTAGCGACCATGTCATGCCCTAATCAAGATAATAATATGGATGTATTGACCGAACCCGCATGTTATACTGTGCAGGGGAACGTTGGACCCGTTCTGTCTTATAAGTGTTATAAGACTGAACAGGAAACAGGAGAATGTCTGGATTCTCACGCCGCCCAAACGAAGGACATGCAAGTTGATGCACCTTCTTCGGGTGTGTTTGTCATTGAGAACTGTTTTTCAGTTCACCCTACGTCCTGAGTATTAGATACCGAATCAGGATCCCACGTATGTAAACAATTACATGGGCTACGGAAAGGTAGAGAACTGGGAAAGGGTGATCATTCCGTTCAAGTAGGGAATGGTGCAAGTGTTGCAGCCAAAGCAGTTGGCGAATATCACCTTGTATTACCAAGTCGTAATACTCTGATTCTGAATGAGTGCTATTATATACCGAACATGATGTGCAACATTATATCAGTTTCTTTACTAAGTAAAGAATGATATAATTTTGTAGTACAGGATAATGTTATGAACATCTTCCTAGATCAAACGTTGATTGCATCAGGCTCGTTACATAATGGCATATTCATTCTCATTCAAAATACAGTCCTCAATTTACAAAACACACACAAGAGGAAGAGTTCAGAACCGAACGAATCCTTCTTGTGGCATTGTAGACTGGGTCACTTCAATGCGACACGACTAGCTAAGTTGCATAAAGATGGATATTTGAATCCGTTTGAATTTTCATCTTATGACACTTGTCAGTCATGTCTCAAAGGTAAAATGACCAAAACTCCGTTTACGGGATACGGAGAAAGAGTTACAGAACTCTTAGGGCTGATACATAGTGATGTATGCGGTCCCATGTCTACACATACCAGGAATGGTTCTTCCTATTTCATTACATTCACTGACGATCTCTCTAGATACGGACATGTATTCCTGATAAAACACAAGTCTGAAGCTTTTGAGAAATTCAGAGAATATAAGCACGAAGTAGAGTACCAAACGGGCAAAAGTATTAAGATCCTTCGATCTGATCGAGGAAGAGAATACTTGAGCAATGATTTTCTGGATTATCTAAAAGAGAATGGGATTCTCTCTCAGCTCACTCCTCCTTATACACCACAGCACAACGGTGTATCGGAACGGAGAAACCGCACCCTATTAGATATGGTGCGCTCAATGAAGAGTACAGCTGAGTTGCCTATTTCCTTCTGGGGATATGCGCTTGAGACAGCCATAGACCTATTGAATAGAGTTCCTACCAAATCAGTGCCTACCACTCCATATGAGATATGGAAAGGGAAGAGACCACATCTTAATTATATTAAGATATGGGGTTGTCCAGCTTATGTCAAAAGACAAAATCCGGACAAACTCGAGGCAAGATCAGTCTTATGTAAGTTTATAGGATATCCCAAAAATTCACAAGGGTATATCTTCTACCACCCCGAGGAACAAAAGGTGTTTGTTTCTCGACATGCCACTTTCTTAGAAAAAGGTTTTCTTATGAAACAGACAATTGGCATTGAGGTAGAACTGGAAGAGGTTCCAGCAACACAAACTATAACAGAAGACTTGGTAGAACCAGAGGATTCAGTAGTACCTGACGAACCCCAGCCGCTCCGCCGATCTAGCAGGGTTTCTCATCCGCCTGAGAGATACTACGGTTTTCTCATTGATGGTGGAAGCGAGGATTGCATCATGGAAGATGATGACCCAACTAGCTTCGAGCAGGCCATCACGAGTAAGGACTCAGTGAGATGGCTGGATGCTATGCGGTCCAAGATGGAATCCATGTACACCAACAAAGTATGGACTTTGGAAGTTGCTCCTGAAGGGGTAAAACCCATTGGGAGCAAGTGGATCTTCAAGAAAAACTTGGTGTAGATGGGAAAGTGGAGACTTTCAAAGCTAGACTTGTTGCAAAAGGTTTTCGTCAAAGACCAGGTGTGGACTATGACGAAACCTTTTCTCCAGTGGCTATGCTTAAATACATCCGGATCATGCTTGCCATCGCTGCATATCATGACTATGAAATCTGGCAAATGGATGTTAAGACCGCCTTTCTAAACGGTGATTTAGAAGAGTGTGTGTACATGACTCAGCCAGAAGGCTTCGTAGACAGTGGGAGCAGCGGGAAGGTGTGCAAGCTGCTTAAATCCATTTATGGATTAAAGCAAGCATCGCGGAGTTGGAACATCTGCTTTGACGTCGTTATCAAAGAGTTTGATTTCGTCAAAAATGTAGATGAACCTTGTATCTACAAAAAGGTGGCAGAGAGTAAGGTTGTCTTCCTCGTTTTGTACATGGACGACATACTCTTGATAGGAAATGATATTCCTATGCTGCAATCGGTCAAGCTCTTCTTATCACAAAGATTCTCAATGAAAGATCTTGGTGATGCCTCCTGCATATTGGGAATTAGGATCTATAGAGATAGATCCAAATGGATACTGGGATTGTCCCAATCCAGGTACATTGACACCATACTAAAGAGGTTTAGTATGGAAGAATCCAAGCGTGGGAACTTACCCACGATCTCTGGAGTCACTCTCTCCAAAGAGATGTCTCCCAAGACTGATTTGGAGAGAGCTCGCATGCAAGGGATACCCTATGCTTCGGCTGTAGGCTCTATCATGTACGCGATGCTATGTACCAGACCCGATGTAGCATACTCACTAAGTGTAGTGAGCAGGTATCAAGCTGATCCTGGAGAGAATCACTGGACAGCCGTGAAGAGCATTCTCAAGTACTTACGAAGGACTAAAGAGATGCTCTTGGTGTATGGTAATGGAGAACTCCAAGTGGAGTCCTTTACCGATTCGAGCTTCCAGAGTGATAAGGATGACTCTAAGTCGCAGTCGGGATTTGTCTTTACCCTTTACGGAGGGGCGGTTAGCTGGAAGAGTTCCAAGCAGGAAACCGTGGCAGACTCGACGATGGAGGCTGAATACATCGCTGCCAACGATGCTGCTAAAGAGGCTGTCTGGATCAAGAAGTTCATTACTGAACTTGGAGTGGTTCCATCCATTGAGCATCCAATACCTTTGTATTGCGATAACAATGGAGCGGTGGCATTGGCCAAGGACCCAGGTCCCATCAGCGATCCAGGCATATTCTGAGGCGGTATCACCTCATCCGGGAGATAGTTGATCGCCGGGAGATCGAGGTCAGGAGGGTTGACACGAAGAACAACACGGCGGATCCACTCATGAAGGCCATTCCCCAGATACAGTTTGAGAGACTCTTCGGGATGCTCGGTATGCGATACTACAGCAGTTGGCCCTAGTGCAAGTGGGAGATTGTTAGTTGTATGTATGCCCTAGAGGCCAGTATTATACAGATGATGTATATTATATTGGATGCATGGTCATATATAGAGATGACTTTCTTGCTCGATATAATAGTATGCTATCTGGTTGCACTTTATCTTAACATGTATACTTTTCTCTTTATACTGTCTTAGAGTTACATGTTGGTAAAGCCCTTAGGATGTGTACTTGACTACCTGGACTATGATGCGGATCATACTAGTGGGGACATGGTAGTCCATAAGTACATCCTTCAAGGTCCCTAGTCGTGGGTGTATCGAGACGGGGCATCGATATACCAGTGTAGACTAGCGTATACGCTTCTCGACCGATGAGATGGGCGATGGATGATCCCATATCCATTGGTGTTTGACATCAGAGATGGTATACGGGTGCTCAGTGGAGACTGGGTACACTGGACGGACTCGCCGAGAACTCCCAGATGGTATTATACCACACATCAGATGGCAGTTCTCAGGTGACACTTGTGCAGGTTAGTCTGTAGACCCGAGATCGTCATAGAGTCTTGTGTGATTCCCACTGTGCTTTGATTTCCACCTTACCACGTCCATGAGGGCATGCAAAACGGTGGTTTTTGGGTACAGTCCCGAGTCACATGGAGGCAATGAGCGATAGGAGGGGTTTCGTCTCTCCCGGTATTGGGGGTTGATGTTGCGCTGTGCTCGATTGGCCGTAACAGGGAAGTCCCTGACCAGGGCTGTTTCAGAGATTTGCTGGTAAGTGTTACCAGTAGTTTCTCGACCCGTTATGAGCCTCACATCGGCACGACTTATCGGTTATTGGGGTCTGACGTTTACCACCCCTAGACTTGATATGCGACATATCAGACGAGGAGACCGGACTGTACGGGAAGTGTTGCCGGTTGGTTCGACGGGAGTTGTAGCAGGTTTGCTTGTTTTCTTCTGATCGCTCAATACCCGGGTGGCCGTTACGTTTAGCTGACCGCTTGCGGTTTGGGGGTACTTGATATGATCATTACCCTCTGCCGGCGTATTGACGAGTCTTAGAGTCCCACACAGGAGTTACCTAGTCCAGGCGAAACGTTGTGGTGCGCGTATGCGATATGCGCATGGACCCGATTAAATTGCGCGTATAAGATACCGAACATTGATCGGGCGGCTTGCTTTTGGTGGGGTCATATGTGATATGGCCGGATTGATAAATCAAGTGTTGATTTATCATTTAACCATTAGTTTTCTCACTTAAACCCTTTCTTGTATTTGATGGATGTATGCATGCATGCATGTGTTTCTTTCTTTCATTCTAGTTTCATGCACATGTGGATGTGCATACATGCATACATACATACACCCATCTATCATGGTTGTTAGCACATGGAAATGGTGGCAATATAAGACTCACACCATAGATTAAATGATGGATTTTTATTTGATTTTGTGTTTAAAACAAAATTAAAAAGAAAAGGATAATCTTTACTAGCTTCTACATTCTTCTTCTAACTTAACCTAGCTCACCTACCTCTAACCTTGGGTTATCCTTCTCTTTATCATTTAAAACTCAAGTTAAATAAACTCTCCATCACTTAATCATGGTTGGAAGTAAGAAGGAATAAAATATAAAAGGATATATTTCATTTCTTTTTCAAAGGTCATCTTTTATCTTTTACACTTACTAAAAAGAAAAGCCACCATCTTCATCCTCCTTCTTCCTTTTGCTCTCTAGTCTTTTCTAGTGAGTAATACACACATAAAGAAAGGTTTTTGAAGTGAGAATCTTATCCACAACATCATTCTACACAAGTTTAGCCAACTTGTTTAGAGTGTTCTCTTCGGTTTTACGAAGTTGCGAGCTTGGACGGGAAACTCCGGGTGGATCGTCGTGGACGTGAGAAGACTACAAGAGGACCTTCTTCCAACACCCAAGAGACTAAGGAGTCAAGCAAAAGGGGAGCTACAAAGGTTGTAGTCTCAAAACCCTAATTTGTTTAGCTTTATGTTTCATAACCCTAATTTTCTAGGATCGATTCCTTTGCTTGCTTGTTTAGCACCATCAAAATCCAAACTTTGACACATGTGATGCTTCGAAACTCATTATAGGGTGCTAGGCAAACCTTACATCATTAGCATGGTATAAGTCTCATACACCCATGTTGCATGTGGCATCAAGCATGACACAATAAGAAATACAATTAATATATCACATATATATTAAATGCATAAGTGAGAAAAGAAATGCTTAAGTGAGCTAATATTAGTTAATGTAAATTAATATATCAAATAAATAATTATACATTAAATTATTAAATCAACACTTGATTTAATAATCCGGTTATATCTCATATAACCAACTAATATTATTTGTATCAACTTATCAAATCAACACTTGATTCAATAACCGGGCTATATCTCATATAACCGACCGATACAATATCGACTTATCGAATCAACATTTGATTCGATAACCCGGCTATATCTTATATAACCGATCGATGACATAAATCGCGAGAATAGAATACGGTATCACATACTCGTATTAATCTCGGTCCCGCACATATCACATATGTGCTCCTACTTTATTTTGCCTGAGCCAGTAAAACCTCTGTGTAGGACTCTAAAGACTCGTCAATACACCGGCAGTAGGTAATGATTATATCAAGCACCCACAACCCGTCAGCGGTACTAGCTGGACGTAACGGCTACCCGGGTATTGAGCAATCAGAAAATCAACAAACAAGCCTGCTCTTACTCCTGAAAAGCATGTTAGTAACACTACCGTACAGTCTTGTCTCTTCGTCTGATATGTCGCATATCTAGTCTAGGGGTGGTAAACGTCAGACCCCAGTAACCGATAAGTCGTGCCGATTTGAGGCTCATAACGGGTCAAGAAACTACTGATAACACTTATCAGTAAATCTATGTATCAGCCTTGGCCAGGGACTTCCTGTTATGGCCAATCAAGCACAGCGCAACATCAACCCCCAATACCGGGAGAGACGAATCCCCTCCTATCGCTTATTGCCTCCATGTGATTCAGGACTGTACCCAAAAGCCACCGTTTTGCACGTTCTTTTGAACGTGGTAAGGTGGAAATCAAAGCACAGTGGGAATCACACAAGACTCTATGATGATCTCGGGTCTACAAGCTAACATGTACCAGTGTCACCAGAGAACTGCTATCTGACGATAGGTATAATACCAGCTAGGAGTTCTCGGCGAGTCCGTTCAGTGTACCCAGTCTCCACTGAGCACCCGTATACCATCTTTGATGTCAAACACCAATGGATATGGGATCATCCATCGCCTATCATATGGGTCAAGATGCGTATATGCTAGTTTACTATGGAATATCGATGCTCTGTCTCGATACACCCTCAACTAGGAACAATTATAGGGTGTACTTGTGGACTACCCTTATCCCCACTAGTATGATCTCCATCATAATCCTGGTAGTCAAGTACGCATCCTAAGGGCTTTATCAACATGTGAGAGCAAGACAGTATCACAATACAAGTCAACTTGTTAAGACAAAAAGAAACCAGATAGCATACTATCATGTCAAGCAAGAAAGTCCTCTCTCTATATATATATCCAAGCATCCATTATAATATACATCACATGTACAATAATGGCCTCTAGGGCATACATATAACTAACAATCTCCCACTTGCACTAAGGCCAGTTGTTGTAGTATCTCATACCCAACATCCCGAAGAGTCTCTCAAATTGTATCTGGGGTATGGCCTTTATGAGTGGATCCGCCGTGTTGTCCTTCGTGTCAACTCTCCTGACCTCGATCTCCCGGCGATCAACTATCTCCCGAATCAGATGATACCGCCTCAGAATATGCCTGGATCGCTGATGGGACCCGGGTTCCTTGGCCAATGCCACTGCTTCATTGTTATCGCAATACAAAGGTATAAGATGCTCAATGGACGGAACCACTCTAAGTTTATTTATGAACTTCTTCATCCAGACAGCCTCTTTGGCAGTATCGTTGGCAGCGATATATTCAGCCTCCATCGTCGAGTCTGCCACGGTTTCTTGCTTGGAACTATTCCAACAAACCACCCCTCCATTGAGGGTAAAGACAAATCCCGATACTGACATAGAGTCGTCCTTATCACTCTGGAAGCTCGAATCGGTAAAAGACTCCACTTGGAGTTCACCGTTACCATACACCAAGAACATCTCTTTAGTCCTTCTCAAGTACTTGAGAATGTTCTTCACAGCTGTCCAGTGACTCTCTCCTGGATCTGCTTGATACCTTCTCACTACACTTAGTGAGTATGCTACATCGGGTCTGGTACATAACATCGCGTACATGATAGAGCCTACTGCCGAAACATAAGGTATCCCTTGCATGCGAGCTCTTTCCAAATCAGTCTTGGGAGACATCTCTTTGGAGAGAGTGAGTCCTATGATCGTGGGTAAATTCTCACGCTTGGATTCTTCCATACTAAACTTCTTTAGTATGGTGTCAATGTATCTGGATTGGGACAATCCCAGTATCTGTTTAGATCTATCTCTATAGATTTTAATCCCTAAGATGTAGGAGGCATCACCTAGATCTTTCATTGAGAATCTCTGTGATAAGAAGAGCTTGACCGAGTGTAGCATAGAAACATAATTTCCTATCAAGAGTATGTCATTCACGTACAATACGAGGAAGACAATCTTACTCTCTGCCACTTTCTTGTATATGCAAGGTTCATCTACATTCTTGATGAAGTCAAACTCTTTGACTACCGCATCAAAACAGATATTCCAACTCCGTGATGCCTGCTTTAACCCGTAGATGGATTTAAGCAGCTTGCACACCTTCCCGCTGCTCTCACTGTCCACGAAGCCCTCTGGCTGAGTCATGTACATGCTCTCTTCTAAATCACCATTTAGAAAGGCGGTTTTAACATCCATTTGCCAGATTTTGTAGTTAGGGTATGCAGCGATGGCAAGTAGGATCCGGATGGACTTAAGCATAGCCACTGGAGAAAAGGTTTCATCATAATCCACACCTGGTCGTTGACGAAAACCTTTTGCAACAAGTCTAGCTTTGAAAGTCTCAACTTTTTCATCTACACCAAGTTTCTTCTTAAAGATCCATTTGCTCCCGATGGGTTTTACTCCTTCAGGAGCAACTTCCAAAGTCCATACTTTGTTGGTGTACATGGATTCCATCTCAGATCGCATTGCATCTAGCCATTTCACAGAGTCCCCACTCATGATGGCCTGCTCGAAGCTAGTTGGGTCATCATCTCCCATGATGCAATCCTCGCTCCCACCATCAATGAGAAACCCTTACTCAGGTGGATGAAGAACCCTACTAGATCGGCGGAGAGGCTGAGGTTCGTTGGGTACTACTGAATTCTCTGGTTCCAATAAATCATCAGTTGCAGTTTGTGCTGCTGGAACTTCTTCCAGCTCTACCTCTTCGCCACTAATTTCTTTTACAAGAAATTCCTTTTCTAAAAAGGTGGCATATTAAGAAACAAACACCTTTTGTTCCTCAGCGTGGTAGAAAATATATCCTTGTAAATTCTTTGGAAATCCCACAAACTTACAAAGAACTGATCATGCCTCGAGTTTGTCCGGATTTTGCCTCTTGACACAGGCCGGACAACCCCATATCTTAACTCGTTTAAGATACGGTCTCTTCCCACTCCATATCTCATATGGTGTGGAAGGTCCTGATTTAGATGGAACATGAATCAATAGGTATGCTGCTGTCTCAAGCGCGTAACCCCAAAAGGAAATAGGTAACTCGGCGGTGCTCATCATAGAGCGAACCATATCTAAGAGGGTGCGATTCCTCTTTTCCGATACACCGTTGTGCTTTGGTGTATACGGAGGAGTAAGCTGAGAGAGAATCCCATTCTCTTTTAGATAGTCCAGGAACTCATTGCTCAAGTATTCTCCTCCCCGATCAGATCATAGGATTTTAATACTTTTACCCGTCCGGTTCTCGACTTCATGCTTATATTCTTTGAATTTCTCAAAAGCTTCAGACTTGTGTTTCAACAGGAACACATGTCCGTATCTTGAGAGATCGTCAGTGAATGTAATGAAGTATGAGGAACCATTCTTGGCATGTGTAGACATGAGACCACATACATCATTATGTATCAGTCCCAAGAGTTCCGTAACTCTTTCTCCGTATCCAGTAACTGGAGTTTTGGTCATCTTGCCTTTGAGACATGAATGACAAGTTTCATAAGATGATAATTCGAACGGATTCAAATATCCATCCTTATGTAACTTATCTATTCATGTCGCATTGATATGACCTAGTCTACAATGCCACAAGAAGGATTCGTTCATTTCTGAACTCTTCCTCTTGTGTGTGTTTTGTACGTTAAGAACTGTGGTTTGATTTAGAATGTATATGACATTACTTAGCGAGCCTGATCCAATCAACTTTTGATCCAGAAAGATGTTCATAACATTATCTTGTACTACAAAATTATATTTTTCTTTACTTAATAAAGAAACTGATATAAGATTGCATATCAGGATCGGTATGTAATAGCATTCGTTCAAAATCAATGTATTACCATTTGGTAATACAAGGTGATATTCGCCAACTGCTTTGGCCGCAACATTTGCACCATTCCCTACTAGTATGGAATGATCACCTATTCCCAGTTCTCTACCTTTCTTTAGCCCATGTAACATATTACATATATGGAATCCTGATCCAGTATCTAATATCCAGGATGTAGAGTGTACTGAGAACAGTTCTGGGTGACTAACACACACAAAGAAGATGCATAAATATGCTCATTCTTCGTTTGGGTGGTGTAGAAATCCGGATATATTCCTATTTCCTGCTCGGACTTATAACAATTATAAGTTGGAGCGAAACCAACGTTCGCCTGCTCAGCATAACAAGCGGGTTCGATCAATACATCCATATTATTATCTTGATTAGGGTCTGACATGGTCGCTGCCTAGAGAGAGAGAGAAGAAAACACTTAGCGTATGCTCTTGCAAGATTAGATTGGTTTATTATCTTATCTAATCAGGATAGCTCCCACTGTTTTTATCAAATCTTCCTTCAAACCCTAAAAGGTAAGACTGATCGGGATTAATTACACCTTACAAGTTCGCCAATCTTTCGGTCAGGCCAGTGTTGGTACTTTGAGGAAGGTTCCCCGTGTTTTCGCACGGACCTAATTAAAATAAACCTCATTTTCCCAGGGGCGTAAGCCCGTTAACACCTTTCTAGACACCTACTTGATTGGCTAATTGTGATGTGTAAAACTCTCCCAGGAGTTACTCGCAGTGGGTATCGGGATCCAACTATCTCATAGAAAGTATGCAATCTCATTGCAAATTTCAACACTTGAAATTCCCGATAATATTTTGCCTCTAGCAACTTATGACCTTAACATAGTCAACAAATCATAAGCGCTAGCCAAGTTCAACCCGTCATTTCCTGATTGAATTAATCCCACCCGCACGACACTTAACATAGTCAACAAAGTCGTATGACTACCCTAATACAATCGCATCTCATGCTTTAGCAGATAAACACTAATTAGCTTTCGTACACTACGCCTTAACATAGTCAACAAACGTAGCACGAATACTAACTAGTACTTATCTGAAATGACGGAGGGCTACGTCAGGTTTTTAAGAAAACCTTTTGCTCAATGAACTTGATATTATTGTAGAAACAAGTGATTTTTGAAAAGGAGTGTTTTTTATGCTTTTTACTAGTTTTTGTAAAGAGTTCACTCCCGGTGAAGAGATCTCGGCTCTTTCCTTGTCGAATAAGGTGCAGGAAATTTCACAAATACCGCTATGCAAAGAAAGAACTAAAAAGAAGCAGTCAAACGACAAAACCGAGTGGGTTGTAGCATCTGCTAGTTTCGCTAAAGAGGTCACTCTCGGTGAAGGGATCTCGGCTCTTTCCTCATCGAATGAGGTGATGGATATTCTACAAGGAATACCGCTATGCAAAGCAAAAACTAGAGCTACCCTTTTTGAAAATATGATTCTACAACATCTTTTAGGTTTCTTTCTTTTTCATTAATCTCATTAATGAAGTCCCATCATTTATGCTTCCTAAGCATCACAGAAGAAACGAAAATACAACGTACGCTTATACCATCCGCATTCGCCACAGTGTCCCGTTATGCACCGTTGGTTACTTAACTAACGGCATAGCGGGACGGGACTACCACGGGTGCAAAACATAAGCAACGTTTATTATATATTATATATAATAATAAAGCATTCGTCTCACGTATATAAAGTGATCACATAACAGAATATCTGCAGCAGAAAATAAAATATGAAATATTGGATATACTAAGAATTCCGTGTTTTAAATTAAGCCGATATAAAACAAGGATTCCACGGTCGTGATAAATAGACAAACCCATATCCCTAGACCCCTATGAGAGCGGCAAGTAACTTTACCAATTCTAGAGTTAGGAGACCTGGACTCGACTCCTCGAGATGGTCTCCCACTGGACTCTAGAACCCGGTTACTTGTGCTCCCCACCTTGGGTCTATCCTAATGCGGAAAAGTAAATAATATACAACAATGGTGATATCATCCTCAACCCAGAAGTGCCCCAATAAAAGAATATTACATACATTGAATTTTACATGAAAGAAAATAAAAACTCTCATCTCACATAAAACCCCCGGCTATTGAAAACACGACGATCCAATATAACATATCACAGCAACACATAACATCACATGTCATCAACGTAAGTAAATATGCGTATCACAATTGTCATTGACATATAGCAACGAAAACGGCGATACACCACATATTACACTTACGGTCGCAGAAAAGAAAATGTCAAACTACAACAATTGGAATCCACAATCACCATAGACATCATAAACCCGAAATATCACATACTTCGGATTTAATGCCTAACTATATGAATTCCACATATTGTATCACATTACACAAATAGCTAGACAATGTTAAACATTCCGATCGAATCAATAAACACCCAAAATTTCCCAAAAAGCTCAACACTTGAGCGCAGTTTAAAAATACTCATAACATGCCACAGTACCTATGGCCCAACCGTAGAAGGGCCAACCGTTGCCTTGCCTATAGCGCCGCAGAACTACCGCAAACCCTAGGGTTTAGCGGCGGTTCATACGGTAATAGAATCGAGTTAGGCTTTCGTTCTTCCAGAGGGTCCATCGCATCACTTGCATGATATTTGAATGTTCTTTAACTTGGAAAAATCCAACTCTTGGAAAATTTCCAGCGAGGGTTAAAGTGGGTATTTGATATCCGATTGATACGATTTCAGATTGTGTAAGTAAATCAAATGATCTCTGGCAACGGCGCCATTTGATTGAAACGATTTCAGATTGTGTAGTATGAAAATTGTAAAGAAATCACAACCAAAAATTATTTGACCGCAATCAATAACGGTGTCGAATTGTAGCGCGTTAGTAAGTGCAGATCGTCCACAGGAAAAGTGTAATCGTTCATGTTTCGATTTAGATGAGTTGAAACTTTAAAGAAAAGAAAACAAACAACAATTCATGATTTAAAGATTTGAAGTTCAAGAATTAGAAAAATCTAGTCTAAATCAAGAAACGAAAAAATCAAGAATTGATAATTTGTGATGATTTCCAAACCAACAATCAAGATTCGAAGTGTGGCTCGTAGGAGTAGATCGGATCTATAAATGTGATGAGATCTAATGATTTCATATTCTTATCCATTAACGAATTGATACTAGATCGATGATGATTCATTGAGGTTAAGGATCTTGCGAAGAAGCTAGGGTTTCCTCGTCTTATCCTTTATCCTTTCAATGAATCTCATTCACAAACTGGCTTCAAATAAACCTAATGATCGATCGTTGATCTCTAGTTTCGAACGAACACAATCAAGAAAGCATCGTTTCGAAACTAAGTCATCGATCATTCGATTTACAAGAATTTACAATCGTTATAGGATTTAAGAATTGTAAAAAGATCTAAATCATCATCATTCTATCGATCGTCTCGACTCCTTTACGAGCAGAGTTTACTCAAACATCATCATAACAAACGCAATCACAAATTGAGATCGAATCATAATGCTTGAATTGAAAGATAAGCAAGTTAAAAGAATCTCACCTTTATTTATTCAACAATTTGTTACACTTTGCTCAAAGAACTACAAGAATTTGAGAAGGGAACAAGATCGTCGAATCTAGCGTTGCATCGGCTCCTTGAGTCGCGGATCAGCTTGGATCACATGCTCCGATGAAGTCCGGCTTCGCTGCTAAAGGCTTTGAAGGTTTCTTGCTTTGCTTGTACTCAAAGATCTTGATCTTGGATTGGAATTAGGGTTAGGGTTTTGAAGCACAAGTTGTGTCACTCAACTTGTGTTAGAAATGGGGGAGATGAAGAAGAAAAGAATGAAGAAGACCCTTAACCACTAATTAATGATTGATTGGCTAATGATGAACAACCCTTAATCTTAGATCTAAGCTCTCTTTTATAGACCATCCAAAACCCTAGATCTAGGATTCAAAATTTAAATTTCCCTCCAAAAGTTTGTTAGCTAGAGAGGCTTCTAGAAGTAGTTAGTTAGAAGGAGCTTCTAGAACTAGGTTGTTAGGAGGTTAATTAGCTTAATCAAGATTAGCTTGATTTAATGACCCTTGCTGATCTGGCAGAAGCTTCGAGAGTTTTCTGGATATTGACATATCTTTCTGAAGTGTAGGCACTGAAATAGGAATTATGCACTGAAAATTAAGTGATGATGTGGCATAACCGCCGCGGATCCGCGGCACGTGCCTCCTTATGCCGTGGATCCGCGATCATGTGATGGAGGAAATGTGCCAAATTTCTTCAGATGCTTTGGGCTGCCTTTGGGATAGTTATCTGATATGTTGATTCTCAAAGTTCCTTCTTCATTACTACCAGATCTCTAACCTTTTAGTTGGCGTATTTTATCAGCATTATTTTTACAATCTTGGCCTTTCTTCTGGAATTTCCTACACAGACTTCGAAACACATGTTGCGCTACACAAGAATGATGCAATGCCATGAAACACAGTCAATTTCCCTAAAAATGCCGGTTTTAGTATACAGTACAGGTAATTCAGTATTTAACAGATGTTTTGCTAATATGTGCGATATGAATACCGAACAACTCTTCATGAATGCAAAAGATAGGGAAATTGCCGTGTTAAAAATGCAGTATTTTTGACTGATCAATATCCGTTCGAACTTTTTAACGTCGTCTAAATAACCCGAAATAAAGTTAGAATTACGACTACGAAACACTCCGAATTGCCTTTATAGAAAATTAACATCTCATGCAATTTTAGAAAAAACAAGCAACACCTGAAGCACCAAAACTCAGAGACCAGAACACAGGACAAAAACGAACCCCAAAAGCAATAAGTAGGCCGGCCAGATCGGATTTTGGAGGGTTGTCACCAAGTCAAAACCGGTGGATTGGGTTCGTATTTGTTCAGTGTTCATGTTACATCTCATATAACATTCTGCAGTTGCTTAAAAAAAATATCGACGACTTAAAAAATTTGACAGAATCTAGGTTTTAGTTTCGAGTATTTCGGAGTTGTTTCGGTTTTATAATTCTACAAACATCGTCTAAATCTCAAGCTCGGCTCTGATACCACTGTAGGATTGCTTGGCACGACAGCAAGATTTCGGGAGGTATCGTCCATGCCATTTTTAAAAATTTGCCATGCTAAACAACCCGTACCCAAGAATCTTAACTAAAGATTTAGACAATACAATGTGTAAACAACTTTACAACTAAGTGAACTAGGAATACAACCTTTGTAGACCGGTCCTTCACTTCAATAGCTCCGTGTAGTAGTCCCTTCGCTCCAAGTAGTGATCTTCCGGACTCTGGAGTGGCTCCACAAGATGAAAGGAACGAGCTTGCACGAAGTCTTCGAGGCCGAAGATGATCTACGTCGAGGAGACACTAACCCAAGCTACCTCTTCACTAATTAGGGATTAGTGAAGCTAACACCCAAAACTAAATGGCTAATCTAGTAGAGGATGGATTTTTGCTCACTTTAGAATTAATTTTCTCACTATTTTTATTCTCCTCTCAAAAACCTAGAGAGCTCTCTCATAAGCAAGATGAAGATGAAGAAAAATAATGGATGAGAGAGTGAATGGCAACCATGAGTGAGAAATGTCTCATATATCTCATATAGAGACTTAACCATGAGTTTAGATAATGGTTGGGTTAATAAATATCTAGTGCAAGTCAAAACTAATGGACTAAGTCAATAGATCTCCAAGCTTCTACAAGCTTCATGCCATGTGACCAATTTCCAACTAATATTTGATTTACTCTAAATAAATAAACCCTACATTATCATTAGCATGGTGTAAGTCTCATACACCAATGTTGCATGTGGCATCAAGCATGATACAATAAGAAATACAATTAATATATATCACATATATATTAAATGCATAAGTGAGAAAAGAAATGCTTAAGTGGGCTAATATTAGTTAATGTAAATTAGTATATCAAATAAATAATTATATATTAAATCATTAAATCAACACTTGATTTAATAATCCGGTTATATCTCATATGACCGACTAATATTATTTGTATCAACTTATCGAATCAACACTTGATTCGATAACCGGGCTATATCTCATATAACCGACCGATACAGTATAGACTTATCGAATCAACATTTGATTCGATAACCTGGCTATATCTCATATAACCGACCGATGACATAAATCGCGAGAATAGAATACGGTATCACATACTCGTATTAATCTCGGTCCCGCACATATCACATATGTGCTCCTACTTCGTTTTGCCTGAGCCAGTAAAACCTCTGTGTAGGACTCTAAAGACTCGTCAATACGCCGGCAGTAGGTGATGATCATATCAAGCACCCACAAGCCATCAGCGGTACTAGCTGGACGTAACGGCTACCCAGGTATTGAGCGATCAAAAGATCAACAAGCAAGCCTGCTCTTACTCCTGAAAAGCTTGTCAGTAACACTACCGTACAGTCCTGTCTCTTCGTCTGATATGTCGCATATCTAGTCTAGGGGTGGTAAACGTTAGAGCCCAGTAACCGATAAGTCGTGCCGATTTGAGGCTCATAACGGGTCGAGAAACTACTGATAACACTTATCAGTAAATCTACGTATCAGCCCTGGACAGAGACTTCCTGTTATGGCCAATCGAGCACAGCGCAACATCAACCCCCAATAACGGGAGAGATGAATCCCCTCCTATCACTCATTGCCTCCATGTAATTCAGGACTGTAACCAAAACCCACCATTTTTCACGTTCTTTTGAACATGGTAAGGTGGAAATTAAAGCACGGTGGGGATCACATAAGACTCTATGACGATCTCGGGTCTACAGACTAACCTGTACCATTGCCATCAGAGAACTGCTATCTGCGATAGGTATAATACCAACTAGGAGTTCTCGGCGAGTCCGTTCAGTGTACCCAGTCTCCA
This sequence comes from Agapanthus africanus, assembly GCA_030015575.1. Classification (NCBI taxonomy): domain Eukaryota; kingdom Viridiplantae; phylum Streptophyta; class Magnoliopsida; order Asparagales; family Amaryllidaceae; genus Agapanthus; species Agapanthus africanus. Next base: position 456,229,405 of record JASDDO010000012.1, on the reverse strand, counting down.
CTGAGCGCCCGTATACCATCTTTGATGTCAAACACCAATGGATGTGGGATCATCCACCGCCCATCATATGGGTCAAGATGCGTATACGCTAGTCTACTCTGGAATATCAATGCCCTGTCTCGAAACACCCTCGACTAGGAACAATTATAAGGTGTACTTGTGGACTACCCTTGGCCCCACTAGTATGATCTCCATCATAATCCTGGTAGTCAAGTACACATCCTAAGGGCTTTATCAATATGTGAAAGCAAGATAGTATCACAATACAAGTCAACATGTTAAGATAAAGAGCAACCAGATAGCATACTATCATGTCGAGCAAGAAAGTCCTCTCTATATATATCCAAGCATCCACTATAATATACATCACATGTACAATAATGGCTTCTAGGGCATACATATAAACAACAATTCGTAGAAACGATTTGTTGGCTATAGTGCCCTCAAAGCAGTTATTGTAATCACAGGCAGGTGATTATGATGATTAAGGGAGGACCTATACGGATAGAACAGTCTTACTCAAAATAATAGTATGCTATCCGATTTGTCTTTATCATCATGTACATACATTATATAGTATTACAGATCACTATTACATGTTGATAGAGCCCATAGGATTCTTGCTTGACTCCAGCATTATGATGGCGATCATATACGTAAGAGCTGGGTGGTCTATAAGCGCATCCTTAAATATCCCTAGTCATGGGAGTATCGAGACTGGGCATCAATACTCCAGAGTAGACTAGTGTATACTTATCGAGACCCTGACGAGGGGCGGTGGCCGGTCTCACAAGCCATTAGTGTCTGTTAGTCACCTAAGATAGTATACAGGTGCTCATTGGGTTATGAGTACACTGGACGGACTCGCCGGGAACATGCTAGTTGGTATTATACCTATTGTCAGATAGCAGTTCCCAGGTGACATGTGTACGGATTAGTCTGTTGACCTGAAATCATAGTTTGTCTCGTGTGAGTTCCCACTGTACTTTGATTACTACCCTACCACGGCTCAAAGGAGTCATGCAAACAGGTTTTAGTTGGGTACAGTCCCGAAACAAATGGAGGCGGTGAGCAGAACGTCGGGGATTCGTCTCTCCCGGTATTGGGAGTTGATGTCGTAAGGTGCACGGGTGGCCATCATAAGAAATCATTGGCCAAGGTAGTCGAGAATTACTGATATGGATCAGTAGTTTCTCAGTTGGTGATGGGCTTCATACCGACACGAAATATCGTGTTATTAGGGGTCTGACTTTATCCACCCCCTAGACTCGATATGCGATACTCTTAGATGAATGGACCGGACTATACGGAGATTGTCACGGATAGGCTCGGTAGGAATTCGGATGAGTTTGCTCGTCGGCCTTCCTTTCGCTCAACACCAGGGTAGCCGTTACGTACAGCTAGTGCCGCTGACGTGTTTGTGGTTAAACCTACTGCCAGCGTATTGACGAGTCTTTAGAGTCCCACACAGAGGGTTTCCCTGCTTCGGGCGAAACGATGTAGAGGACGTATGGTTTTACGGCAAGGTTCGATCATATATGTGCACTTGTGCACATATCATGATTCGGACGGATAATACTAGTGGGCTTTGGTTTAAATCGGATCCTAGTATTATATTATTAGACTATTTTCGTCTCTTTGTATTCGTATTTTTCGGAATACGGATACGGGTATATATATACGGATGAGGGGTATTCTTATAATTTATTACAAGATTACTTCTAGAAGATGCCACCTCATTTTAGTTTTTACCATTTAGGATTAAATGGTTAATGAGGTGGAGGGGTGAGGTGTTCTTTGCATTTATGGAAGCATGGCTCACTTGGTGACTCATGGTATGACTCATGAGTTACTATTGTGGCATGCTTGATATTTGTGTTGTGAGATATTTTTTATGAGGCTTGATTTTTCTAGAGTTCACAACACTTAGCCATTTTTTCTTTGGTTGGAAAAAAGCTCACAACACTCTCATCTCCTCATGCTTGCTTCTTCTACCTCCACCCTAAAAGTCTCATGTGTTGAGAAACCTTGGGTGTTTGGAGACAAATCAATCCATCATTAGACTATACATCTTCTAGGCTATCTAGTTTAGCTAACTAGGTACCCTAGTTACCTCGGCTTTGAGGTTGGAGCTCGAACTACAAATTCTCAGATGAATCATCTTCGATGGAGGGAGACCGGCGATCAAGCTTGATCATGGTGGCCTCTAGGAGCTTAGGAAGATGGTAGAAGACTGAAGGACTCAGATCATTTGGTATAACCATTCTAAACTCCTCTTTAGTTTGCTAGCTTTAGGTTTATGGTAGATCCAGGTTATAGGGGTTGTTCTAGCGCCAGTTTTGAAATTTTTTGTTCCACAAACAGTCACGGTAGATGGCCAGGGCGCTGGCATAACCCAACATGGTATCAGAGCCAACCCATAAACCCTTAGCTAGCAGTTTTAGACAATGTTTAAATAACAAAACCGAAACAACTCCGAAACAATACGCTAAATATTCATGTTTCTGTCAAAATTTTTTAGTCTTCTAAATTTTTTAAGCAATTGCAGAAAACTATTCTTGTGACAACTAGAAAACATATAAAAAATGAGCATCAAATTCCAATGTACGGCCGGTGAGATCGGCATTTTCCCTGGCGCCGCCGGGTTTTGTTGGGAATTGGGTCTTGGGATTTTTGGTGTTTTCTGGACTCTTGAATATTGGTTTTCAGGTGTTGTTTGTTTTTGCCCAGATTTTATATTCTGTCATCTCATGGTTTGGGGCAATACGGAGTATTTCAAAGTCGCTATTTTAACACCGTTTATTAGTTTTAGTACATACATTACTATCTGGGACCGTGAATGTCATTAGAGTGGTATAACCCGTCTAACTGCTATATGTTCTTTTAGACGGGTTTGTGAACATGACATTCACGTTGATGTTCTGCGTTGTGCTGAGGTTGTGGTTGGATTGTCGTGGTGGATAGCCAGTGGTGCAATGATAGTTGTACAGTTGAGATTCATTTGTACATTTGATATTGCGGGACGAGCGTCTGACATGTTGACTGACGTCTCTGCCAGTTTATATATTGTTTGTTTGGGGCACGACCAGGTTGAGGTCGATGTCACCCTTGTACATATATTTTCATTTTCTGTACTAGAATTACCCCGGGGTGGAGAGCTCGAATAACCGGATTCTAGAGGGTAATGGGCCCGCATTTCATGGCTTTAAGACGGAAGGGTCCTCACTCTAGAATTGGTGGGCTATTCGACGGATTCCTAAGGGGTACAGGTTGACACACGGAGAAGTGCTCAAGTTACCGGATTCCGTGAAGTGTTGGGTGGCACATTCACTTTGTTGATTGGGGTTGCCTCACTTCTGGGATTGGCGGGTAACTTTCCGTGCTCGTAGGGGTCCAGGTTTTCATTGCACAGGCTATCCACATGAAAAGAAATGTCGGGTCTCATTTACGGCTCAAATGAAACCCGAGGCTCCAAGATTATCCACCATTCTGTGTTGCTTGCTGAGATTCTGTGATGTTGCTTATATCATGCATGGGATGAATGTTATATATATTTATATATATACTAGTAGATGTTGTATATATTTTGCATCCGCGCTAGCCCAGCCCCCGCTCTACCGTTAGTTAAGCAACCTAACGGAGCATAACGAGACCCCGTGGCGAATGCGGATGGAATATACGTACATTTTATTTTCGTTCTTTTCTGGTGTGATATGGATTAATTGATGGGACTGCATTAATTCTGATTAATGCAAGGAAAACAAACCTATATGATGTTGTTGGAACCAAGTTTTTTTAAAAAACTGACATTACTGACGTTTCTTTTTTCTTTGCACAGTGGTATTCGATTATGAATATCCAGCACCTGAGATCCTTTCACAGGGAGTGACCTCTTGAGCAAAAGTTTGCGTCAGTGTAATAACTTTACTATAGTCGATTCTTTTGCTTTGCATCATGGTATTCATTTTGGAATATCCTGCACCTCATTCAACGAGGAAAGAGCCGAGATCCCTTCACAGGGAGTGACCTATTTAGCAAAAGTTTGTGCCACTATATATTTGTAAAATCACTCGGTTCGTTCAACAATATCAAGTTTATTACGTTAAGAGTTTTTCGCCAAAAACCCAGTCGTAGCCCTCCGTCATTTCTTACAGGTATCACCTAGTATTCATGCTATGTATGTTGGCCTACGTCAAGGCATAGTGAATGGTAGCTGGGTAATGCTTGTTTGATACATGGATATGTGGTTATTTAGGACAGTCGTACAGTTATTTTGTCCTACGTCAAGTACTTGTACGGGTGGGTCTAAGTTAATCCAGGATAATGACGGGTTGAACTTGACTAACGACTTATGATATGTTGGCTTACGTCAAGGTCATAAGTGTTAGGGGTAAAAACCACATCGGGGGTTTCAAACATACAGGAAACTTGCCAGGCATGTGCATACCTTCTGGAGTGTGGTGACTTGAGTGGCTTCCATCAAGTTATCATGCAATGATAGTTGGATCCCGATTCCCATTGATGAGTAGATATTACTCCTTGGGTGATTTTAGATGATCTCGACTGATTCTCCTTTTTGGGTTTGAAGGAGAATTCGAGGAAACAGTGGGAGCCATCCTGATTAGATAAAATGATTAACTAATTTGATCTTGGTTAGAGTGCACGCTGAGTGTTTCTATTATCTCTCTCTTTAGCAGCGACCATGGCCTGACCTTAAAAACTCATGAACCAAGTTAACCGAACCTTCTTAAAACACTTTGGCTTTTGGATTGTCATTTTGTCGCATATATCATTACCGCTCCTACATCCCTTTTGCATTTCTCTAGAACACTCCTTATCACTACGAAAATTCACATTTCTTAGATATGCCATCGTATAGTTACATACAAACTCGAAGAAACTTATTTCAGTTCGAGGATGGTTTCCGGTTCTGGAGAAATTGAATAGGATTATTAAGTTGTCTTTTCCCTTTACCTTTTCTTAGGTTGCGAGGGCTCTTGGTATTAGGAGAGTACACATATTGCGCTTATTGGATAGTCTTCTTCCAAACCATAGGCAGGTGCCGAAAGGTAAGAAAGGAAGAAAACCAATTAGCTTAAGTATGGTCTACTGAAGGTAATAAGTAAAGACATATAAATGGATTAGATTAAGGGCAAAGGCAACTGCGATTGTAATCATTCACGACGAAACAACGTATACCCCTGCTGTTAGTTATATGTATGCCCTAGAGGCCATTACTGTACATAGGATGTATATTGTAGTGGATGCTGGGACATATATAGGTAGGACTTTCTTGCTCGACATGATAGTATGCTATCTGGTTGCTCTTTATCTTAACATGTATACTTTCTGTCTCTCTGTTACATGTTGATAAAGCCCTTAGGATGTGTACTTGACTTCCAGGACTATGATGAAAATCATACTAATGGGGCCTGGGTAGTCCATGAGTACATCCTTCAATGTTCCTAGTCGTGGGAATATCGAGACGGGGCATCGATATTCCAGAGTAGACTAGCGTATATCCTCTCGACCCATGTGATGGGCGATGGATGATCCCATATCCATTGGTGTTTGACATCAGAGTTGGTATGCGGGTGCTCAGTGGTGACTGGGTACACTGAACGGACTCGCCGAGAACTCCCAGATGGTATTATACCTCACGTCAGATGGCAGTTCTCTGGTGACACTGGTACAGCTTAGTCTGTTGACCCGAGATCGTCATAGAGTCTTGTGTGTCTCCCACTGTGCTTTGATTTCCACCCTACCACGGCTCTACTGAGTCGTGCAAACAGGTGGTTTTTGGGTACAGTCCCGATTCACATGGAGGCAATGAGCGATAGGAGGGGATTCGTCTCTCCCGGTATTGGGGGTTGATGTTGCGCTATGCTCGACTGGCCATAACTGGAAATCCCTGGCCAGGGTTGCTGTGATATACTGGTAAGAGTTATCAGTAGTTTCACACTTGTTATGGACCTTACGTCGGCATGACTTATCAAGCTATTGGGGTCTGACGTTTACCACCCCTAGGCGAGATATGCGACATATCAGACGAACAGACCGGACTGTACGGTAAGTGTTACTGGTTGGATTCACAGGAGTGTGAGCGGGCTTGCTCGTTGATCTTCTGATCGCTCAATACCCGGGTGGCCGTTACGTTTAGCAGACCGCTTGCGGCTTGTGGGTGTTTGATATGATCATCACCTGTTGCCGGCGTATTGACGAGTCTTTAGAGTCCTACACAGAGGTTTCCTGGCTCAAGCGAAATGAAATAGGAGCGCATATGAGATATGTGCGGGACCGAGAATAATTCCAGTATGTGATACTGTATTCGATTCTCGCGATTTATGACATTGATCGGTTATATGCGATATAGCCGGGTTATCGGATCAAGTGTTGATTCGATAAGTTGTTACTATTGATATTAGTCGGTTATATGCGATATGACCGGATCGTTAAATCAAGTATTGATTTAATGATTTAATGTATAATTATATATTAGATATATTACTTTACATTAACTAGTATTTGTTCACTTAAGATTGATTATCTCACTTGAATGTGCACATTGTATATATGATATATGTTTGTGCACTAGTTTGTATCATGTTTGATGATACATACAAACTTGGGTGTGTGTTTACTTTAAACCATGTTTAGTTAATGGTTAGGGTTTCCATTACCTTATTTATTTATTTACTTATTTATTTTGGCAAGAATAAAATGGTGGCTAAATTTGTTTCATTCTTGAAACTTCATGAAGCTTTGAAAGCTTTGACCATTTTGTTTCTTTCCTTATCCTAACCATTTAACTAAACCCTAGTTTATTCTCTACATGAGTTACACTCACCCATGGTTGCAAAATGATAAGAATCACTTGGATTTTATTTTTTGAAATAATTCTTTTTCTTTCATCTTCTTCATCTTCTTCAAGTGAATAAATGAAAAACTTTCTAGAAAAATTCCAAGTGATGAATCCAAGTGAGAAATCCAAATCCAAAGTGAACCCACTTCCTATTTCTTCATCATCTACCACTTGCCATGTTGTATAGGGTGTTTTCTTCACAAGTTTTATGACCAAGTGAAGATGGAGCTTGATCTTGAGTTGCCTCGACGTAGATCATCTTCGGCATCGAAGTCGACGACCTAGCCCGATCATTTCTCCGACGAAACCATCGCTAGAGTCCGGGATCCGATGATCGCAGCGGAGGGACGTCAACACGGAGCTAGAGAAGTGGAGGACCGGATCTACAAAGGTTGTAGTCTTTTTCATTTAGCAATAAAGTTGTTTACTTGCTAGTTTCGCTTTACCTCTAGTAACGATCTTGCTTAGGGTTCTTTGGCACATGGAAATTTTTGATTTTGGCATGGTTGATCAGTTGTAGAACCTCATGAGTGTGCCTAGGAACCCTACAGTGGTATCAGAGCTACTAGGCATTGGATGTCGACCTATGGGGGGTTCTCACTGTGTGACAGTATGGCGAAGCATAGGCTCTTACCCCCAGGGTGTCCCGAGACCGGAAGGTGTTCCGGCGGGTTGTAGTCCTCGCGAGGGGGCATGCGTATAAAGTAGCGGCTGAGGGACCCGTTGGTGCCATGGCAACCCCATTGGATAGGGTGGCTGCCTGACCTACAGTGGTATCAGAGACTAGCTAGAGTTTTAGGCGATGTATAGACGATGTTAGAAGTCCGATCGAAGCCGAAACCCTAATTTTCAACCCTCTCTGTACATTTTTTGCAAATGTGGAATTTTGTGGATTAAAAATATCCAGAAAATTAAGCAGGGTTTTCTAGGAGTTACTGTTCAAAACGTGCCTCTAAATCGATCAAAGCGCCGCGGAACCGCGGCACGAGCATGGCTTGTGCGGCGGTTCCGCGGCCGTACGGTCGCTTCTTCCATCAAGTTTTGCACAGTAATTTCTTTCTTTAGTTGCTGAGTTTTCTGGGAATTTTTAAATTATACTCAAGAGTTGAGTTTTCTGGGTTGTATTGGGAGTTCGTAGATTCGATCGGATTGTCTAATTTTGTCTATGTGTTTTTCCGGGTAATTTTAGAATATGTTAAAAAGTTCGACCGGATATAAATACCCAATTTTTCCCCTGCCGGGAAATTTCCAACTGTTGGATTTTTCCGTAGTTCGAGAACGTTCTGAGTAGTGCAAGTAACGCGATGGTCCCTCTAGAAGACAACAAACCTTAACTCGATTATATGACCGTCTTGAACTGCCCTTTGAACCTTAGGGTTTGGGGCAGTACGGCGTGCCACATGTGAGGCGTTGGCTTGACCCTTCTACGGCTGGACCGTTGGTACTGAGGCATGAAGTGGATGTTTTTAAACTTATTTCATGTGTTGAGCTGTTTCGGGAAAACTTGGGTGTTTGATTGTTCGATCGGAAAGTTTAACATTTTCTATTTATCTGGAATGTGATACAATATTTGGAATCCACAAGTAGTTATGAGATAACTGATTTGGATGTTATAAACATAGCAGTTTAGTCTCACTTGATCGGTTGCCACGGAATTTTGATGTGATCAAAAGTCCGTCGCAATCACGTAGCGTATGCGGATACTCGTCGGGTAAACTTAATAGACAGCCACGCCCCATAGCCCCGACCAAGTGACTGTAGGAGAACCCCGTTGCCGAAAGCATCCGTTCGGGTGATCGCGGTAGCGGTGTTCCGCCTTGGGGCACTTCGTCGACGGTATCGGGGGTGCGGCCGTCTACTAAAGTTTGCGACGAGCATTCGATCAGAATGTCGGGAATCCTGTTGAATTGCCCGACTTGATATTGAAAAGTGTTTTCGATAATGAGACTAAGATGCGGGGTTTGTAATAGTTAGGCATGCGATGTCTAAGGAATTCATTTGGTTAGACATGCGATGTCTAAAGAGTTTGCGGATTCCAACTGTTGTAGTTTTACACTTTCTTTTCTGCGACCGTAAGTGTAATATGTGATATTGCCGGTTTCGTTGCTATATGTCAACGACAATTGGGATGGGCATATTTGCTTACGTTGATGACATGTGATGTTATGTATTGCTGGATATGTTATATTAGATCGTCGTGTTTGAATAGCCGGGGGGTTTTATGTGAGATGAGTGTTTTTCATTTTCATTCATGTAAAAACTTGTATGTAATATTCTTTTATTGGGGCACTTCCAGGTTGCGGAAGATGTCACCGTTGATGTATATTATTTACTTTTCCGCATTAGGATAGACCCAAGGAGGGGAGCACAAGTAACCGGGTTCTAGGGTCCAGTGGGAGACCATCTCGAGGAGTCGAGTCCGGGTCTCCTAACCCTAGAATTGGTAGGGTTGCTTGCCACTCTCGTAGGGGTCTAGGGGTGTGGGATTGGCTATTCATCACAACCATGGAATCCGTGTTTTATACTGGCTCGTATTAAAAACACGGACGTCCTAGTATATCCAATATTTCATATGATATTTTCTGCTGCGTTATCTGTGATGATTTCATATGATATGTTCAGATAGATATAGTATATAGTATATTTGATATATTATATAGACGTTGCTTATGTTTTACACCCGCGCTAGCCCTGCCCCGCTGTTCATATCAGATTTTTGCATTTTCATACCGCCCAATTTTTGTCACATTGCATATCGGTAGATACTCTTGAGCCGTGTTTGCTAGTCAATTGCAGGATACAGGTTCTCGGTTCTAAAACGGTGAAATTCATGGAAAACACGACAAAATCCGAGTTCCTGCCAACCACAGATAAAACACGGTCTCCGCTCTTCATCCGTATGTTGCCAGATACCAGTTTAGGAAGACAAAGTGTCAAATCAATGTCATTCTCATGCACAAGGCTCAATGGTAGCACAAAATCCAAGATCTACGCGGAGCTCGAGGCAATCATTCCAAATCTTGACAAAAAGTCCACCTTTCCCTCAACAGAAATTCTGGAAGAAATGTGGAAGTATTTTCAGAAAATATATGAACCAGAGAACAGAGCACAGAAGACCAGGGAAGCACAGAAAAAACGACACCCTAACTCTACAGTAGAGCCGCGGATCCGCGGCCAAAGTGGGGTCCAGGCCGCGGATCCGCGGCCGTACTGGCGCCGCACCTGCAGAATTTTGGGGGGTATATTGGTCATTCTGTTTGGGTTCTGGTGGTTGCCCTAGATTTCCATTCTCCAGCCTATAAATAGCCCAGAAGTTTGAGAAGGAAAGGGTCCATTCTTGTATTTTCTTTTTCTAGGTTTTAGTTCACATGTTCTTCTTCTTCTCATCTCTTCTCCATTAAACTTGTAGTGAGCTTTGTGAGGGAGGAATGGTAAATAAAGAAGATCATTTTATTATCATGCTTGTCTTGCTCTTTCTTTACTTATTGTAATTTTAATTGTTAAGTAGTTGTTGTTATTTTCTTGTTGTTTCTTTCTTCTCTCTTTTTCTTTATCATTCATACGACAATGATACTTACGCTCGATCCTCGCCAAGATGAGGTCGCAAATAGTTAGTCGTATTCTTCTAATCTCATTCTTTCTATCTTCCTCTTTTGTTTTGTTTTGTTTTGTTTTTCCTTATCATGAAGTGTGAGTAGTTTTATACTTGTTAGGGTAGGATAAGGGAAGTTTGAGAGAAGGAAATCTCTCTCACTCTTTCCTTGCCCAATAACTTAAATCGACTCCCGTTAATTGAACCACAATCCGCTCCTTACGGCACCCTATCCTACATGATAGCGGTGATTCCGTAGTGAGACCGGTTGTGGTTGAATTAACCGGAGGTTATGGATAAGAGCCAAGAACGGACGGACAAGCACCAAAAGGAAGACTTATGCGTTGGAAAGCCTAGCTTATACTCGCAAAGTCCTTCCTAGTCGTGCTAATCCCCGTTGTTGTCGATTACCGTAACACCGATATTAAGAGGGGCAACGAAAGATGTGGAGACTCCTAACTCAAACTAACCTAATCCTAACCCTAACAAGCTCTCTTTAAATATCCACTTAACACTTAGATAGTTACAAACAAAATCTGAACTTTCGGACTTAACTCGTTAAAACACTTTGAAAAAGACTCCCATCTCCCTGCGGACGCCCCGTACTCAACCGGCTAGCTACAAGCGAAACCGTCTTGATTGCGGTATTTAAAACTAAACTTGACACGCACGTATCATATCAATCAAATGGCGCCATTGCCGGGGATCCGGTAGTTTATTTCTTTGTGTAATTTCGGGTTAATTTGTAAAAAAAAAAACGAAAAAAATACATACTTTGTAAAAAACCATCTTGTTATTTTTGATTAGCTTTTGTGCAAGTGTGCAGGAAAATACAAGGTTCGAGTTCAGTGGCCAAGACGTTGAAAATACGGAGTTCAAGTACAGTGCCAAAGACGTGGGAAGATAGACCCACATTTCGCGGCTACACCGCGACGGGAAAAACGAAGCATACGGTCTACTGTCAAGATCTGGAGCAGGTACAGTGAGCAAGTAAAACTTCAGAAGATCCATACAAGCAGAAGAGACCCATACCAGAAAGCTCAAGAAAAATGAAGCCCCAACTCCTCATTCCTGCCGCGGATCCGCGGCAATAGAGAGCTTAGGCCACGGATCCGTGGCCGTTTGGTGGCCTTGGGCTGCCATCTTTTCTCTGTAAGTCTCTCTGCCTCTCTCCACTCCTCTGGACTCCACTGAATTGTGTTTTCTGCAGCCTTCTTTGCGCAAATTCTTCTCCCCCTTCCAATAAACTATTCTTGTGCAGGATTCTTTGCGCCGCAAATAAAAAAAATTGATTGCAGTTGATTTGTTACTGTTTTGCATTCTTTAATATGGACTTAAGGGGATTGAAACCAATCCAGATTGGGTGGGGATTTCATTACCCTTCCCAGGACCCCAAAAATCACTAAAGCATATGCATTGTCCATTGTAAATTAAAAAATACTAGACTTCAGCCCGAAGGACTTCGCGCTCATTAGGACAGAGGACTAGTTACAGGCATCGGCCGTTTATCCTATCTGACTTTTGCGGTGCCTAGGCAAGTGTGACGAAGGCAAGTGGTTATTTAATTAAGGAACTTCGCGAAAGCGTTGGACAACCTCCCACTTACCTGGCACTTATCTGGCCGCATTAGACGGAGAAGAGGCGGTTTGAGGTCCTTTTTCTAGCCCTCTGGAACAGTTAGGAGCAGGTCTAGTAGACCTAGGCGACCGTAGATCTAGGTGAGATTGTGCATATCTTGGTTGTGATTACTTAAGCTGTATTTCCGTACATACTTCTGTAAATCTCTTTCTAAAAAAAAAAAATCAAAAACTTTTATAAAAACTTGCCCTTTTGTCGCCAAATCCCTTTTCACCCACCACCCATCGCCTTTCTCCATTGACGTTTTCTTACCCTCACCTTCTCCGCTTTGACTATACTAAACTCGTTTAGTGTATGTCCGCTTGGACTCGGGACACTAGCGCCCTTCTAGTCCGCGTTACGTTAGTCGCTACCGACTACGCGATCGACTCCGAAGTCGATACTCCGTCCACTCCTCTTTCACCCCTTCCTTTGCCGGCCAACTCCGACGTTGAGCGGAATTCTGTTCATACATCTTCACCTTCACCTTCACCTTCACCAACCTCTTCTTCCGCGATGTCGGGATTTAATCCGAACATCTCTTTGACCACCGCTGGATTGGATCCACCTCCTACGGAGACCAATCTCCCACCACCTCCGCCTGTTGTAGCGCCGCAGCGAATCGCGCTCCAGGATCGTTTCTATCCCACCCGTTCTGCACTTCCCACCTGCCTTTCTCTTCCTCCGGCCAATAGGGACAACTTTGAAATTAAGCCCCATTTCATCAACATGCTTCCACGTTTTCATGGGCTTGAATCTGAAGATGCCTATATCTTCATCAATAAATTTCAAAACGTCTGTGCCATGATGAAAACCACCCAGCTGTCGGACGATGCTATACGTCTACGGGACATTCCGTTCACTTTATGCGATCTCGCTGAAAAATGGCTGTATAGCACCGCTTCCCACTCAATCACCAGCTGGGACGAGTTTGTTAAAGCGTTTCTGAAAAAATTCTATCCAAATCATAAGACCGCAAGAATTCGAAATGAAATCAACCAATTCTCCCAGCTTCCTTCTGAACCCTTCTGGAAGTGCTTTGACCGATACAAAGACCTTCTTGTTCAGTGTCCTCACCACGGTATAGAGAAATGGCAACTCTGCCAAACCTTATACGAGGGACTGAACCCAGCAACGAAGCAGTTGCTGGAAACCATCTGTCAGGGCCACTTCCTATCGAAATCTGACGAGGAAGCGTGGCAGTTCTTTGACGACCTTGCGGAGCAAACGCTACAGTGGGAGAGCACCAGACCGACTTCTTCTTCTTCTTCTACCTCCACTTCTACCGGTCAGTCTAGGGTAGGAATTCACCAGCTTGATGTCTCTATTGCAATGAGAGCTGAAATGGCTGCAATAACAAAAAAGCTTGAAGCAATAGAGAGAAAATTTTCTTCTCCTACTCCTGCCCCTGTTCTCCCCCTTCGTACCATCTGCGCTTGTTGTTCCGATCCTTCTCACTTGACCGAAGAGTGTCCTTACAATCCACCATCGCAAGGACAGGATCAGGTTAATGCATTCCAGCAAAGACCGAGGAATGATCCATACTCTTCCACCTACAATCCCGGTTGGAGGAACCACCCCAATTTCGCCTGGAATCAGAATCAGAATCAATTCCAAGGCAACAATTTCCAAAGGGCCTCTCCGCCGCAGCAACAAGCGCAACAACAAACTCAGTATCAGCAGCCCTTCCAACCCCAACCTTTCCAAAACCAGACGAACAACTTTGCACCGAACAATTCTTTTCCACCAAACAATTTTGTTCCGTCGAACAACGATAAGGTTTCCTCGCTCGAGCGAAGTCTGGAGGCGTTTGTTAAACAATCGACTCAATCCACCGCCAACATCCAGTCTTCGATTCAATCTTTAGTGCAACACACTGCCACACACGGGCAAAGCATCAAGACCATCGAGGCCCAGATTGCACAGCTGAACGCGGCCTTGAGCGAGCGAGAGAAGGGGAAGCTCCCGTCCCAGCCACTTCCAAATCCCGGTCACCCACATAATGCACATGTTGCTCTTGAACAACAAAACCATAATGTGAGTGCCGTGACCACACTGAGATCGGGAAGGATGCTGCAAAACAACACCGGCACACGAATCAACAATGACACCCCGGCCGCCGCTTCTTCTTCTTCTCCTTCTTCTTCGTCTTCCGAGCCTATTCTCCATTCTTCAACAGGCTCTCCTTCCTCTTCTTCTGCTCTGAACGGACCAACTTCTCACTCCACGAAAACACCTATTTTGGGATCCGTTCCAACTCCAAAATCTCCTCCTCCAGCATTAGACTCAACCAATTTTCAAAATGTTCCATTTCCAAACCGGTTGAGGTCTAACAAACAAAATCCTCAAATGGAGAAGATTCTGGAGTTATTCAAGCAGGTTAACATTAACATTCCTCTTTTAGATGCTGTCCAACAAGTCCCGTCCTACGCGAAAATCTTAAAGGACTTGTGCACGAAAAAGAGGAAGTCTCAGGTACCCAAGAAAGTTTTCTTGGCTAGTGCTGTGAGTGATGCCCTTACCCAATCTTTACCACAAAAACGGAAGGACCCTGGCTGTCCTACGATTTCAATTACCATTGGGGATAAAAACATCAACCGCGCACTATTAGATCTTGGTGCCAGTGTTAACCTGCTTCCGTATTCAGTATACGAGCAATTAGGCGTCGGAGAGTTGAAACCCACACACTGCACTCTCCAAATGGCCGACCGATCGATCACCCATCCTAGGGGTGAGCTAGAGGATGTGTTAATAAAAGTCGGGGACTTCATATTCCCCGTCGACTTCATTGTATTAGACACACAGCCTGTAGCTAACCCCCGGAATCAAATTCCGGTGATACTCGGTCGCCCATTTCTCGCAACCTCAAATGCTGTGATCAATTGTCGCAATGGTTCAATGAACCTCTCTTTTGGAAATATGACGATTGAACTCAACATTTTTAGGTTGGGGAATCAGCCCGCCGAACCTAATGCTCATATACTGGACGTCTGCTCGATCCAGGAGATCACCCCAGAAGAGTGTGAATTCGAGGAGTTTCTGTTTGATCACGATAATCTTGACGCCACTAGTGCGTTTCTCTTCGAACCTGCTGCTGTTTCTGCGCCCGACAACGACTACGAGTGTTTCACGTTTTCGAACGATCTTAGCCGCGCACAACCCGAGTTTGAATCCTTCGACTTTCCGGATGAGTTACCTGAACCATCCGACTCGGTTGCTTACACTCGCTTTGAACCTTTGCTGGAGTCCTTTGAGTTCGAGACCTTTGCACCAGTCTTGCCTTCCATCATTTCACCTCCAACGCTCGAACTCAAGCCGTTACCGTCTCACCTTAAGTATGCTTACTTAGGTAAGAACGAGACCCTCCCTGTCATCATCTCGGCTTCTCTAGCTCCCGAGCAAGAGAAAGCCCTTCTCGCGGTCTTGCACAGCAACAGGCAAGCTTTTGGCTGGTCCATGACGGACATCAAGGGGATTAGTCCCCTCATCGTTGAGCATCATATTCATCTGATGGATGATGCCAAACCAGCCCGAGATCCACAAAGACGTCTTAATCCAGTCATGAAGGAGGCTGTGAAGAAGGAGATCGTCAAATGTCTAGATAGTGGTATCATTTACCCTATCTCTGATAGCCAGTGGGTTAGCCCCATTCACGTTGTCCCCAAGAAGTCGGGCATCACGGTCATCACCAACGAGGCGAATGAGTTAATCCCTACTCGCACCCAAACTGGGTGGCGAGTTTGCATTGATTACAGAAAACTCAACGCCGCAACGCGGAAAGACCACTTTCCGCTACCTTTTATTGACCAAATGCTTGAACGATTGGCCGGACACGAGTACTACTGCTTTCTTGATGGCTACTCCGGCTATAATCAGATTCCCATCGCCGAAAAAGACCAGGACAAGACCACTTTCACTTGTCCTTTCGGCACGTTTGCATATCGACGCATGCCCTTTGGGTTATGCAATGCGCCCGCTACCTTCCAGCGGTGTATGATAGGTATCTTCTCTGACATGGTGGAAAAATTTCTGGAGATTTTCATGGATGACTTCTCCATCTTCGGCGACTCCTTCGACGAGTGTTTGCTGCATCTTGACGCTGTCCTTACCCGCTGTAAGGACAAGAATCTCACTTTGAACTGGGAGAAATGCCACTTCATGGTGCGCGAAAGTATTGTCTTAGGACATATCATCTCGCAAAATGGCATAGAGGTTGACAAAGCAAAGATTGAGTTCATTTCCAATCTGCCTCCTCCCCGATGCGTCAGAGATATCCGAGCCTTCCTTGGCCATGCCGGTTTCTATAGACGGTTTATCAAGGACTTTAGCAAGATTGCTAGGCCCTTGACGCTTTTGCTGGCCAAGGACACGCCTTTCGACTTCAACTCGAGTTGTGTGACTGCATTCGAGTCACTGAAACGCTCACTCACTTCTGCTCCCGTTCTTTCTTCACCTGACTGGACGCACCCATTCGAGATTATGTGCGATGCATCCGACTTTGCCATCGGTGCTGTCCTTGGACAACACATCAACAAGATGCCGCACGTAATCTATTACGCAAGCCGAACCCTGAACGACGCCCAACTTAACTATACAACAACTGAGAAGGAATTCTTAGCTGTTGTATTTGCTTTAGAAAAGTTCAGGCCCTACCTCATCGGCTCTCCAGTCATTGTCTACACAGACCATTCAGCTCTGCGCCATCTTTTTGTGAAGAAAGATGCAAAATCTCGGTTAATACGTTGGATCCTCTTACTTCAAGAGTTTGACCTTGTCATTAAGGACAAAAGAGGATGTGAAAACGTAGTTGCCGACCATCTCTCACGACTTCCTTCTTCGCCTTCGCTTCCAATTCCGATCAACGACGTTTTCCCGGATGAACAACTCTTGACAGTATCATGCGAACCCTGGTTCGCAGATATTGTGAACTATTTGGCCACGGGATTACTACCGACCGAATGGTCTAGTCAGGACAGACTTCGCTTCTTATCCTAAGTAAAACACTTTTACTGGGACGAACCCTACTTGTTCAAGTACTGTCCCGACCAGATTATTCGTCGGTGTGTCCCTGATGAGGAATTCAAGAGTGTGCTGTCATTTTGCCACGATCAAGCGTGTGGCGGGCATTTTGGGCCCAGAAAGACAGCTGAGAAGATCTTGCAATGTGGTTTCTACTGGCCACAACTTTTCAAAGACGCTCATGACTATTGCAAGACTTGCTCCCGGTGCCAACACATGGGCCGGATATCCCGGAGGAACGAGATGCCGCTCCAACCGATCTTGGTTGTGGAGATTTTTGATGTTTGGGGGATAGACTTCATGGGGCCGTTTCCCAGCTCTTTTGGGAACTTGTACATTCTTCTAGCTGTTGATTACGTCTCTAAATGGGTCGAGGCTGTGCCCAGCCGGACTAACGACAACAAGGTTGTCGTTAGGTTCCTTAAAGAAAACATTTTTTCCCGGTTTGGGCACCCCCGAGCGATCATTAGCGACAATGGAAGTCATTTCTGCAATAAAACTTTCGAAGCCTTGATGCGGAAATATTCCATTAATCATAAGCTTTCTACGCCCTACCACCCCCAAACCTGCGGGCAGGCCGAAGTTTCAAATCGGCAAATCAAGCAGATACTGGAGAAGACGGTTTCCAAGAACCGTAAGGATTGGTCTCTGAAACTCACTGATGCCCTTTGGGCATTTAGAACCGCTTATAAGACCGACCTTGGCATGTCTCCCTATCGGCTTGTGTACGGAAAAGCCTGCCACCTTCCTGTCGAAATAGAGCATCGCGCATTTTGGGCGATAAAGGAGCTGAATCTGTCTATCGAGGATGCGGGCAGCCATCGAAAGCTGCAGCTGAACGAACTATGCGAGCTTAGGGATGAGGCTTACGATAACGCGGTTGTCGTTAAGAATCGAACGAAGGTGTTTCACGATAAACACCTTTTGCGCAAAACCTTCGTACCTGGTCAGCAGGTACTGCTTTACGACACCCGACTTCATTTCCATCCAGGAAAGCTCAGATCTCGCTGGAAAGGGCCGTATTTCGTGCGGAATGTGTATCCACAGGGCGCTGTGGATTTGGAAAATCCAAAGGACGGTTCATTTTTCAAAGTAAACGGACACCGATGCAAACCGTACCTTAGCGCCGATCCAACAGAGGAGCTCCTGTTCTTACAGGAGCCGGTTTACCCTGAATGATCTTCCTCTGCCTACCTCCAAACTTCGGTTATCCAGCCAAGAACAGTGGACACTGTTCCAAATAAGTTTGGGGGTATGTACAAACCATTTTGTATATATTTGTGTATATTCTTTTTCTTTTCTTTAAAAACAAAAACAAATAAAAATTTGTGTATCACTAACCGACAATTTTGAACCTTCCAACTACTCTCTTCATGCAACGACAGTGAGGACACTGTCCAGTTTAAGTTTGGGGGTACGCTCGGTACGCATTTCTTACCTTCGCATTCATATGTATATTTTGCATCTGCATATTAATATCCATAAAATCCATAAAAATTTGAAAATTTTCTAAAAAATATAAAAACTTTTTTGTCAAGTTAGCTTGTGGAAGAACTCTGATTCAACATTCGACGGTTTTTGTTTGAAAAAATAGGAATAACTAGATCTTATGTTTGGATTTTGAAAACCTGAAAGATAACTCTCCTTTGAAGTTAACTATAGCTGATATACGTCTTTACATCACACTACACGTGTCGTAAGATTTTGGGAATTAGATGACAAGTCTTTCATGTTTAAACTTTTAAACAGATAAATGATTTTCTGAGGATCAAATAGGTTTGTTCTGAAATAAGTAATGTCAAGAATAGTTTATGAAGTAAAGCGAATATGAAGGAATGTTATTGATGCCGTAATTGGAGCTAAGTCTGAAAAATAACCCATCTAAAACTTGATTGGAATGATTACACACCAAACCCACTAAACACGTCTTTTATCTAAAAAAATATTTGAACTGCCGGTTATATCTCCGTTCGTATTAAATCATCTGATTTTCACGACAAACTGTCTTTTGTTTTTGGACCTAGGTAACTTGAGTAATTAAGTCTGCTGGGGTGTTTCTACACCTAATGTCCTAAAACCAACTGGTTTGGGTGCATTGGCCCAAAGCTCGCTAAGAAGCCTAGAAAGTCCAGTTTAAAACAAAGTCAAGCAAGTGTTCTCTCCGAGTTAAAATTCCTAACGGTTCTTTGTGTGAGAATAATCTTGATAAAAGACAGGCTTTTAAAAAAAATTTTAACGGAGATATGAAGGTTTTACTCTTTGATAAAGACTATTGCACGTTCACAGAGGTGTGTATGAAATAAAAAAAAGAAAAAGGTGGAGTGAAAAATACGACTTAGTTTCCTGTTAAGGAAGATAGAAATTCTGAAGTTGAAACCTTACTGGAAAACGAAACTTGAAAAATACTTAACTCTTTATAAAACTTATGTGATCCTTTTAAAATTGTTATCTGGGCTTTATTGTGCGACATGATGACTTTAATCGATCCTTCTGGAACTTAACGACACTATTTGCACTGCACGTAAAGACATATAAAATCTGTAGTTAAATAAGAAGCGAGGTGTGAAAAATAAAGGTTCGATGGTCTAGACTTAGGATTATAGAATTGTTGTTTTCTAAAACAAAACTTTAGGGTTTGAAGCTTAGTTATTTTACAAAACCAACTTGACCGGATTTTGTGGGTAGTATCCACTGAAAACCCTCAGGAGACAACACTCCTCCTACTAGGGACACCTAGAGGTTAAACGGCTTGTTGCACATGCTCAGTGCAATCGCGTTCCCTGCGAAAGTGAGGTTAGGAAAGTTTTTGTGAATAAATGGGCTTTGCTCGGGACGAGCACATGATAAGTTTGGGGGTATTTGTTCATATCAGATTTTTGCATTTTCATACCGCCCAATTTTTGTCACATTGCATATCGGTAGATACTCTTGAGCCGTGTTTGCTAGTCAATTGCAGGATACAGGTTCTCGGTTCTAAAACAGTGAAATTCATGGAAAACACGACAAAATCCGGGTTCCTGCCAACCACAGATAAAACACGGTCTCCGCTCTTCATCCGTATGTTGCCAGATACCAGTTTAGGAAGACAAAGTGTCAAATCAATGTCATTCTCATGCACAAGGCTCAATGGTAGCACAAAATCCAAGAGATCTACGCGGAGCTCGAGGCAATCATTCCAAATCTTGACAAAAAGTCCACCTTTCCCTCAACAGAAATTCTGGAAGAAATGTGGAAGTATTTTCAGAAAATATATGAACCAGAGAACAGAGCACAGAAGACCAGGGAAGCACAGAAAAAACGACACCCTAACTCTACAGTAGAGCCGCGGATCCGCGGCCAAAGTGGGGTCCAGGCCGCGGATCCGCGGCCGTACTGGCGCCGCACCTGCAGAATTTTGGGGGGTATATTGGTCATTCTGTTTGGGTTCTGGTGGTTGCCCTAGATTTCCATTCTCCAGCCTATAAATAGCCCAGAAGTTTGAGAAGGAAAGGGTCCATTCTTGTATTTTCTTTTTCTAGATTTTAGTTCACATGTTCTTCTTCTTCTCATCTCTTCTCCATTAAACTTGTAGTGAGCTTTGTGAGGGAGGAATGGTAAATAAAGAAGATCATTTTATTATCATGCTTGTCTTGCTCTTTCTTTACTTATTGTAATTTTAATTGTTAAGTAGTTGTTGTTATTTTCTTGTTGTTTCTTTCTTCTCTCTTTTTCTTTATCATTCATACGACAATGATACTTACGCTCGATCCTCGCCAAGGTGAGGTCGCAAATAGTTAGTCGTATTCTTCTAATCTCCTTCTTTCTATCTTCCTCTTTTGTTTTGTTTTGTTTTTCCTTATCATGAAGTGTGAGTAGTTTTATACTTGTTAGGGTAGGATAAGGGAAGTTTGAGAGAAGGAAATCTCTCTCACTCTTTCCTTGCCCAATAACTTAAATCGACTCCCGTTAATTGAACCACAATCCGCTCCTTACGGCACCCTATCCTACATGATAGCGGTGATTCCGTAGTGAGACTGGTTGTGGTTGAATTAACCGGAGGTTATGGATAAGAGCCAAGAACGGACGGACAAGCACCAAAAAGAAGACTTATGCGTTGGAAAGCCTAGCTTATACTCGCAAAGTCCTTCCTAGTCGTGCTAATCCCCGTTGTTGCCGATTACCGTAACACCGATATTAAGAGGGGCAACGAAAGATGTGGAGACTCCTAACTCAAACTAACCTAATCCTAACCCTAACAAACTCTCTTTAAATATCCACTTAACACTTAGATAGTTACAAACAAAATCTGAACTTTCGGACTTAACTCGTTAAAACACTTTGAAAAAGACTCCCATCTCCCTGCGGACGACCCGTACTCAACCGGCTAGCTACAAGCGAAACCATCTTGATTGCGGTATTTAAAACTAAACTTGACACGCACGTATTCTAACAATCACCCGCTCTGCCGTTAGTTACCTAACCTAACGGTGCAGACGGGACATCGAGGCGAATGCGGATGGCATAAGCGTACGTTATATTTATCTGTGATGTTTAGGTGGACTTAAATGATGGGACATTCATTAATGAGATTAATGAAAGAAAATAAACCTAAAAGATGTTGTGGAATCGAATTTCAAAATAAAAACAGGTAGCTACAGTTCTTGATTTGCATCGCGGTGTTCCTTGTAGAACATCCTGCACCTTATTCGATAAGGAAAGGACCGAGATCCCTTCACCGGGAGTGACTCCTTTAGCAATAACTGGCAGATACTACAACCCTCGGTTTGTCTTTTGATTGCTTCTATAGTTTTTGCTTTGCACAGCGGTATATATGATATATCCTGCACCTTATTCGATGAGGAAAGGGCCGACGATCCCTTCACCGGGAGTGACCCCTTTAGCAAAACTAGAAAAGCCTCAAAAACACTCCATTTAAAAACCATTTGATTCCGCAACGAGATCAAGTTCAAAGCGTTAAAGGTTTTCTCAAAAACCATCCGCAACCCTCCGTCATTTTAGGAAGTAGAGTACTTAGTATTCGTGTTGTGTTTGTTGACCATAGTCAAGGCACAGTGTACGGTAGCTAAGTGATGTCTTCCTACACCGCATATGATGCGATTAGTTAGGACAGTCGCGTGACTTTGTTGACCTTAGTTAAGGGTCATGTGGGTGGGTCTAATTAATCACGAAATGACGGGTAGAACTTGACTAGTGCTTATGATTTGTTGACCATAGTTAAGGTCATAGGTGCTAGGGGTAAAAACCTTTATCGGGAATTTCAAGTGTTGAAATTTGCAATGAGATTGCATACCTTCTATATGATAGTTGGATCCCGATACCCACTGCGAGTAATTGTTACTCCTGGGAGAGTTTTGCACTTTACAATTAGCCGATCAAGTAGGTGTCTAGAAAGGTGTCAACGGGGTTACGCCTCTGGGAAAACGAGGTTTATTGTAATTAGGTCCGTGCGAAAGCACGGGGAACCTCGCTCAAAGTACCGACACTGGCCTGGCTGAAAGATTGGCGAACTTGTAGAGTGTAATTAATCCCGTCTAGTCTTTCCTTTTAGGGTTTGAAGGAAGATTTGATAAAAACAGTAGGAGCCATCATGATTAGATAAAATATATAACCAATCTAATCTTGCAAGAGCGCACGCAGAGTGTTTTCTTCTCTCTCTCTCCAGGTAGCGACCATATCACGCCTTAATCAAGATAAATGTATTGACTGAACCCGCTTGTTATACTGAGCTGGGGGACGTTGGTCCCGCTCCAACTTATAATTGTTATAAGACCGAGCAGGAAATAGGGGAATACCAAGATTCCCATGCCGTCCAAACGAAGAAAGTGCATATGATGCATCTTCTTCGGGTGTGTTCGTTACACAGAACTGTTTCTCAATATCCTCTGCGTCCTGGGTATCTGATACCGGATCAGGATCCCAGATATGTAATCTGTTACATAGGGCTACAGAAAGGCAGAGAACTGAGAACGGGTGATAAGTTTCATGAGACAGAAAACGGGGCAAGTGTTGCAGCCAAGTCTGTTGGTCACTGTCACCCTGTATGACCAGTACATTGATTCTGAACGAATGTTATTAGATACCGAACCTGATATACAAAATCATATCAGTCTCTTTATTAGTAAAGAAGGATATAATTTTGTATTGTTGGATATTGTTTTGAACATTTCCTATATCAAAAATTGGTCGGTTCAGGCACGTTATCTAAAACCATTGATGTTCTAAATCAAACTACAGTTCTTAGTATACAGAACACACACAAGAGGAAGAGTTCAGATATGAACGATTCCTTCTTGAGGTATTGTAGACTAGGTCATATCAATGCGACCCGACTAGCTTAAGTTACATTCTAGATGCATATTTAAATCAGTTTGAATTTACATCTTGTTAAACTTGCCAGTCATGTCACAAAGATAAGATGACCATAGCTCTGTTTATTGGAAACAGAGAAAGAGTTAGTAAACTCTTGGGACAGATACATGATGATGTATGTGAGGTCCCCTGTCTGCATATGCCAGGACCGGTTCTTTGTACTTCATTACATTCTCTGATGATCTCTCAAGATTCAGTCATATGTTCCTGTTGAAACATAAGTCCGAACCTTTTGAGATATTCACAGAATATAAGTTAGAAGTAGAGAACCAAAATACGGGTATAAGTATTATGTCCTATGATGAGATCAGGGAGGAGAATACTTGTGCATGGCATTCCTGGACTATTCTAAAGGAGAATGAGATTCTCTCTCAGTGTTGCTCCTCTGTATACACCACAGCACAACGGTGTATCAGGGCGGAGCAATCACACCCTATATGATTGGTATGCTCTATGATGAGTACTACTGAGTTACCTGTTTCCTTTTGGGGGTTATGCACCTAAGAAGCTGCATACCTATTGAATTAAGTTCGAATCAAATCTGTGCCTACCACTCCATGTAAGATATGGTGTGGGAAGAACCTATCTCTTAAGCAAGTTAAGATTTGGGATTGTCCGGCCTATGTCAAAAGCAAAATCCGGACAAGATCGAGGCAAGGTCAGTTCTGTAGAACTGGAAAGGTTCCAGCTATACAAAACTGCAGTTGATGATTTGACAGGACTAAAGGATTCTATAGTCCCCGACGAACCTCAGCCTCTCTGCCGATCTGGTAGGGTTCCTCATCCGCCTGAGAGATACTTCGGTTTCTCGATGACAGTGGGAGCGATGAATGCATCATGAGATGATGACCCAACCAGTTTCGAGTAGGCCATCGAGAGTAGGGACTCTGTAAGAATGGCTGGATGCTTAGCGATCTGAGATGGAATCCATGTACACCAACAAAGTATGGACTTTGTTTGCTATATCTGAAGGGTTAAATCCCCATCAAGAGCAAGTATATCTTTAGAAGATTACTTGGTGTAGATGGAAAAGTTGAGACTTTCAAAGCTAGACTTGTTAAAGGTTTTAGTCATCAACCAGGCGTGGATAATGATGAAACCTTTTCAAGGGACTATGCTTAAGTCCATCCAGATCCTACTTGCCATTGCTACATACCATGACTACGATATCTGGTGGTTGGGTGCCATGACTGCTTTTCTAAAATGATGATTTAGAAGAGAACGTCTATAAGAACACAGCCAGAGGGCTTCGTAGAAAGTGGGAGCAGCGGAAACGTGTGCAAGTTGCTTTACAGAATAAAGCAGGCATCGCGGAGTTGGAACATCTGTTTTGATGTGGTAGTCAAAGAGTTTGACTTCATCAAAATGGTAGATGAACCTTGTATGTACAAAAAGGTAGTATGGAGTATGGTGATGATCCTCGTAGAGTACGTGGATGACATACTCTTGATAGTAAAGGAGTTTCCTATGCTACGCACGGTCAATCTCCTCTTATCACAAGAATTCTCCATATAGGATCTATGTGATACCTCCTAAATCCTGGGATTTGGATCTATGGGATAGATCTAAATGGATGTTAGGGTTCTCACTAGGTTTAGTGATATAGTATCAATAGATCCTGGGGAGAATCACTGGAAAGGTTCCAGGGTGATAAGGACGACTGAATGTCAGTCACAGGCATTGTCTTTACCCTCAGTAAAGGGACGGTATGTTGGAAGAGTTCCAAGCTAGATACCGTGGCAGACTAGACGATAAAAGCTGGTAACATCGCTATTAAAGATACTACCAAAGAGGCAGTTTGGGTGTATATTGGTTCATGAGATGAACTAGGTTCCTACCATTGTGTGACAATGGAAGTGTGGCTTTAGCCCAGGAACCCCGATCCCATCAGTGACCCAGACATATTCTGAGGCAGCATCACCTGGTCATGGAGATAGTTGATCTCCAGGGTGATCGAGGTTAGGAGAGTAGACTCAGAGGACAACACGGCGGATCCACTCACAAAGGCCTTTTCCCAAAGAGAGACTTTTATGGGATGATTGAGTATTAGATACTACAACCACTGCTATAGATGGCCCTAGTGCAAATGGGAGATTGTTAGTTATATGTATGCCCTAGAGGCCATTACTGTACATAGGATGTATATTGTAGTGGATGCTGGGACATATATAGGTAGGACTTTCTTGCTCGACATGATAGTATGCTATCTGGTTGCTCTTTATCTTAACATGTATACTTTCTGTCTCTCTGTTATATGTTGATAAAGCCCTTAGGATGTGTACTCGACTTCCAGGACTATGATGAAGATCATACTAATGGGGCATGGGTAGTCCATGAGTACATCCTTCAATGTTCCTAGTCGTGGGAATATCGAGACGGGGCATCGATATTCCAGAGTAGACTAGTGTATATCCTCTCGACCCATGTGATGGGCGATGGATGATCCCATATCCATTGGTGTTTGACATCAGAGATGGTATGCGGGTGCTCAGTGGTGACTGGGTACACTGAACGGACTCGCCGAGAACTCCCAGATGGTATTATACCTCACGTCAGATGGCAGTTCTCTGGTGACACTGGTACAGCTTAGTCTGTTGACACGAGATCGTCATAGAGCCTTGTGTGTCTCCCACTGTGCTTTGATTTCCACCCTACCACGGCTCTACTGAGTCGTGCAAACAGGTGGTTTTTAGGTACAGTCCCGATTCACATGGAGGCAATGAGCGATAGGAGGGGATTCGTCTCTCCCGGTATTGGGGGTTGATGTTGCGCTATGCTCGACTGGCCATAACTGGAAATCCCTGGCCACGGTTGCTGTGATACACTGATAAGAGTTATCAGTAGTTTCACACTTGTTATGGACCTTACGTCGGCATGACTTATCAAGCTATTGGGGTCTAACGTTTACCACCACTAGGCGAGATATGCGACATATCAGACGAACAGACCGGACTGTACGGTAAGTGTTACTGGTTGGATTCACAGGAGTGTGAGCGGGCTTGCTCGTTGATCTTCTGATCGCTCAATACCCGGGTGGCCGTTACGTTTAGCAGACCGCTTGTGGGTGTTTGATATGATCATCACCTGCTGCCGGCGTATTGACGAGTCTTTAGAGTCCTACACAGAGGTTTCCTGGCTCAAGCGAAACGAAATAGGAGCGCATATGAGATATGTGCGGGACCGAGAATAATGCTAGTATGTGATACTATATTCGATTCTCGCGATTTGTGACATTGATCGGTTATATGCGATATAGCCGGGTTATCGGATCAATTGTTGATTCGATAAGTTGTTACTATTGATATTAGTCGGTTATATGTGATATGACCGGATCGTTAAATCAAGTATTGATTTAATGATTTAATGTATAATTATATATTAGATATATTACTTTACATTAACTAGTATTTGTTCACTTAAGATTGATTATCTCACTTGAATGTGCACATTGTATATATGATATATGTTTGTGCACTAGTTTGTATCATGTTTGATGATACATACAAACTTGGGTGTGTGTTTACTTTAAACCATGTTTAGTTAATGGTTAGGGTTTCCATTACCTTATTTATTTATTTACTTATTTATTTTGGCAAGAATAAAATGGTGGCTAAATTTGTTTCATTCTTGAAACTTCATGAAGCTTTGAAAGCTTTGACCATTTTGTTTCTTTCCTTAACCTAACCATTTAACTAAACCCTAGTTTATTCTCTACATGAGTTACACTCACCCATGGTTGCAAAATGATAAGAATCACTTGGATTTTATTTTTTGAAATAATTCTTTTTCTTTCATCTTCTTCATCTTCTTCAAGTGAAGAAATGAAAAGTTTTCTAGAAAAATTCCAAGTGATGAAACCAAGTGAGAAATCGAAATCCAAAGTGAACCCACTTCCTATTTCTTCATCCTCTACCACTTGCCATGTTGTATAGGGTGTTTTCTTCACAAGTTTTATGACCAAGTGAAGATGGAGCTTGATCTTGAGTTGCCTCGACGTAGATCATCTTCGGCATCGAAGTCGACGACCTAGCCCGATCATTTCTCCGACGAAACCATCGCTAGAGTCCGGAATCCGATGATCGCAGCGGAGGGACGTCAACACGGAGCTAGAGAAGTGGAGGACCGGATCTACAAAGGTTGTAGTCTTTTTCATTTAGCAATAAAGTTGTTTACTTGCTAGTTTCGCTTTACCTCTAGTAACGATCTTGCTTAGGGTTCTTTGGCACATGGAAATTTTTGATTTGGGCATGGTTGATCAGTTGTAGAACCTCATGAGTGTGCCTAGGAATCCTACACCTGCTACTCCTATATCACCTTTGCATTTCTCCGGAACACTCTGTATCACTACAAAGATCCATATTGCTTGAATATTCCATCATATAGTTACATACGAACTCGAAGGAACTTGTTCCAGTTCGAGGATGGTTTCTGGTCCTAGAGAAATAGAATAAGGATTATTCAGTTGTCTTTTCTCTTTACCTTCTCTCAGGTTGCGAGAGCTCCTAGTATTAGGAGAGTATACCTATTGCGCTTATTGGATAGTCTTCTTCCAAACCTTAGGACGGTGCCGAAGGGTAAGGAAGGAAGAAAATCAATTAGCCTAAGTGTGGTGTACAGAAGGTAATATGTAAAGACATATAAAGGGATTAGAGTGAGGACAAGGAAGTATACGGTTACTGTCATGAATCTGGATAGTGGAAGAGGCATTACTAGGAATACCCGGCTACTCCTTCAAAATATTTTCATGTTTCAGTTTTACTGTACGGTGTTAATTGAAAATTGTTTTCCTAATTAGATTCTAACTCCAGGGTATGTATTTACTAGATTTGATTCTCACATCTGTATGGCGTTACGGATGGTGAGTGGGAGTAAGATATTAGAAATTGGGTGATTAGATCCTCTATATATCGGAATTCTTTGTAGTTGGTGATATTTGAGGAAATCACCTGAGTTTTGCTTGACGGCAAATATTTGGTTTTGAATATCCGTCGTTATGCACCAATTTCAAACTGTTATATCTGTAAGTTTATTTTATAAAGTGAGATATAAATTTTTGAAATTATGTCTATGACATTTACCTATATCAGTTGATGGTTAGGTAAGGTGCATTCAACAACGGTGTAATTCTTCTTAACCATAACACAGTTTTCAACCTACAACGCATAGGATTTTGAGTTATTAAACTCAGTGGACTTATACAAAGTATTGTATGTTGTCCGATGTCCGTCAGGACAAAGGAGTTGGTACTCGTACTATATTCAGTTTACTCATGACTTCTCTAGTTTTAGAGAAGTATTTCGATGAAATACAAGGTCTATGTTTTGAGAAGATATAGGTATAAGAATAAAGTAGAGAACCATATGTTGCAAGTATCAGGATTCTTCAAGATGATCGAAGATGTAGATTCTTTTGTTTGGTATTCCGTTGTAAGTAATAGTTTTGAAAACTTGCTTCTCTTTTAGGTTACTCATACGTGGATGTATTCCTGGATGAGTAATGTTGTATGGCCTTCTTCTATTTGGTTGATATGCACTGGAAACGGCTGCATGATTTTTGAATCTGGTTCCAATTAAATTAGTGCCTTTGTTTCTATATTAGATTTATAGAATGGATTCATATCTTAATGATGTTAAGGTATATGGAGTTGTCCAGCTGATGCTTAAAACCAGAATCTGGACAAACTCAAGGCACGTTTCAGTAATGGAAGTTTATGGGTTATCCCGTGTATTGACGAAGTTAACATTCTACCATATGGAAGATTAATATTTATATTGTTCTTGACTCACCACCAGTTTTAGTAAAATGGATTTTTTCAGAAAACATTAGTGGGAGTATGGTAGAACTGGAAGTGATTCCAGAACCACAAATGATTACTGAAAATTTAGTAGAACCTAAAAATTCAATTGGATTCGATATTCCATTAGCTACTCCGAAGATTTGGTGGGTAACCTCAGGCACCCGAGAGGTACTTCGGTCTCCTCAGAGACGGTGATAGGGAGGTTTTTGATTACTCAAACTTGCCACTATTGATGTTCTAGACTATGAGATCTGGCAGGAGGATGAGTATAACGTCGTTCTAAACTAGCTTTAGAAGTGCACGTGTATATGACTCTGCCAGAGAGTTGTTGTAGTCAGTGGGAGCAGTGGAAGCAAAATGGGCAAGTATCTTATGTCTATTTACAGACTAAAACATGTATAGCGGAGATAGATCGTCTATTTTTGATGTGACGGTCATAGAGTTTGACTTCATCAGAATAAGAGATGGATCTGGTAAGAAAGTAGTAGGGAGTGATGTCCTGGTATTTGGATGACATGCACGTAATAGGAAGAGATCTTCCTATACTACGATCGGTTATACTGTGGTTGTCATAAGGTGTTTTCTCCACATATGATATGGATAAAATATTAGGGATTCTGGTGACTAGATCTATGGTTTTAAATCTAGATTTTGGAAGTGTCCCAACTCGGGTACTTTGACACTATTCTAAAGTGTTTTAGAATGGACGACTCCTGGCATGGCGGTGTACCCGCAGGTGATGGAGTCATCCTCTCTAAAGAGATGTCTTCTAGACTGATGAGGAGAGGGATTTGCATGATTGACATATCACTTGATTAAGCAATTGAGTCAATCATGAGATGTCAAGTACCACACCAGATATTGATTTTGCACAAGCTGCAATAAGTATATATTAATCCAATCCTGGAGAAACGTTGGGAAGCAGTTATGAACATAAGTGGATGTTCTTAGTATATGGTAACGGCAGCCTCCTTCAGGAGGCGATTATCATTTCAGGCTTCCAAGATGACTTGGAAGACATAGTGACTGTCAGAGTTATAGTTTTCCCTCTTTTGAGAGGCAGTATGTTGGACAAGTGATCCAAGCGGAAACTGTGGAGGGCATGGCGCGGGATACTGATTAAATTCAGTGGATGATACAGTCTAAGAAGTTTGTTGGATTTGGAGTTCATATGTGATCTGGGTCCTATCAGATATCCAGACAAATTTTAAGACAGGTATTGCTCATTTCGGGAGATAGTTTTTCTACTGGAAGTTGCGATATAGAGAGATAAAGATAGAAATATTAGAGCGGATCCAATCACTGAGGATATTTCTCGAATGCAATAGTTTCACAAACGAGCTTTGCAAGACTGATTAGTAGAGAAGTTGGGTGTTCGGTATCACACGGGTTGTGAGTATGCGACACCGCAATAATTAGCCTTAAGTGCAAGTGGGAGATTGTTAGTTATAGTGCCCTCAAGGCAATTATTGTAATCACAGGCAGGTGATTATGATGATTGAGGGAGGACCTATACGGATAGAACAGTCTTACTCAAAATGATAGTATGCTAACTGGTTTGTCTTTATCATCATGTACATGCATTATGTGGTATTACAGATCACTATTACATGTTAATAGATCCCATAGGATTCTTGCTTGACTACTAGCATTATGATAGCGATCATATACGTGAGAGCTGGGTGGTCTATAAACACATCCTTAAATGTCCATAGTCATGGGAGTATCGAGACCGGACATCAATACTCCAGAGTAGACTAGTGTATACTTATCGAGACCCCGAAGAGGGGCGGTGGCCGGTCTTACAAGCCATTGGTGTCTGTTAGTCACCTAAGATAGTATACAGGTGCTCATTGGGTTATGAGTACACTGGACGGACTCGCCAGGAACATGCTAGTTGGTATTATACCTATTGTCAGATAGCAGTTCTTATGTGACATGTGTACAGGTTAGTGTGTCGACCTTAGATCATCATTTGTCTTGTGTGAGTTCCTACTGTGCTTTGATTACTACCCTACCATGGCTTAAAGGAGTCGTGCAAATAGGTTTTAGTTGGGTACAGTCCCGAGCCACATGGAGGCAGCGAGTGGATCGTCGGGGATTTGTCTCTCCCGGTATTGGGGGTTGATGTCGAAAGGTGCACAGATGGCCATCACCAAAAATCCTTGGCCAAGGTAGTCGAGAATTACTGATTTGGATCGGTAGTTTCTCAGTTGGTGATGGGCTTCATATCGACACGAAATATCGCGTTATTAGGGGTCTGACTTTATCCATCCCCCTAGACTTGATATGCGATACTCTCAGACGAACGGACCCTGTTCCCCTCCGAACGGCGGTGCACAAGACTGCGATGTCCTGACGCTGAGATTCGGGGCAGATGCTATTTGGTTTTATCCGTCTACCTCTCCGAAGATGCCAAGTTGATTTATGGCACCGTGTATCGGAGGTTTAGACGGATGCGGCCGATGTAGCAGACTTCGTCAGATTCCCCCTTGCTTGAGGGGTTTTTGATTGTGGGGACGCTCTTCCTTGCAGGCGCAAGCCCCTGTAGTTAATTACGCTACCGCATCGCGGTAACAACTTTCTCCTTCTCCAGAATTTCACTTCGTGTCGTGTGTGTTTGTTTTGTTTGTGGTTGCCCGTGGATTGTATACGGAGACTGAGTAATACCGTCGCCCGTAGGACGTGGATTAGTCCAAATCCGTATTTACTTAGATTTGGGTTTGGTGTTTATAGTTTAAGGATGCATTAGTCGCGTTGCGGCTAAGATCAACTAAAACGTTCGTTAAGGATACGATAGTCCTGTTTGAGACTAAGATCAACTTAACGTGATCGTTTAGATCCGACAAAAGAGCGTTTGGGCTCTATTGTTCCAGTTTGGGAGATTCATAGTCCAATTTGGGACTAAAGTCTGTTTGGAGGATACGTTAGCCATTTTTGAGGCTAAGATCGACTCAAACGTTTGTTAAGGATACGTTAGTCCAGTTTGAGACTAAGATCAACTTAACGGCATCGTTTAGATCCGAAAAAAGAGCATTTGGGCTCTATTGTTCCAGTTTAGGGACATAATGGTCCATAGCATTTATGGCCGTCGGGACCCGTCACCTCTCTGACGTCGTTGAAGAATTACAACGATAGGTGTCAGAGGTGTTCAGAGATGTACCCTTGAACCAGAGTTGATTTGGGGTTTTATCATTCATTTAAATGTCTAAGGATGCGTTAGCCGTGTTTGGGGCTAAGATCAACTTAAACGAGACCGTTTAGATCCGGCAAAAGAGCATTTGGAAGCTCTATTGTTCCAGTTTAGGGACGTGGTGGTCCACTTTCCAGTTTAGGGACGTGGTGGACCATCGCCAGTTTAGGGACGTCTCGGTCCGATATTAGTTTAGGGACGTCTCGGTCCGATATTAGTTTAGGGACGTCTCGGTCCACGAGTTTAAGGACCCCGCAGTCCATATGGGTGTGTGGTCGTTGGGACCCGTCACCTCTTTGACGTCGTTGAGGAATTACAACGATGGATATCAAAGGAGTTCGGAGATGTACCCTTGAACCGGATGTGGATTGGTTTAGGAGAGCCGTTTTGCTCAGTTAATTTAGTTTAAGGACTTATGGCCACGATTGGGCTAAGTCCAGTTAAAAATGTCCAATATTTTATTTGCATTTGTTTTTATTTTTATTTGGGCTTTGCCCAGAAAAGATGCAGGGCATCAATTTGTTTTGGGCTCTGCCCTTTATAAATGATGCAGAGCATCAATTTCATTTAGGCTCTGCCCTTGTATAAAGGATGCAAATCATCAATTTATTTGGGCTCTGCCCATTTATTGCCTTGCAATTTATTTTGGCCTGTCAGGTCATTTTGATTTGGGCCTGGCCCTTTAAGTAATGCATTGCATTTGTGCAAAGCACTGTTAATTTGAGAATCTTTTAGTTTCAAGAACCGATGGTTCATAAAAGAAGTGCAAAGGTTCAAGAACCGATGGTTCATAAAACAAGTGCAAGGCACTATTTGATTTAGATCTAAGAAAAAACAAGTTTTTTCTTGGTTTTCTTATCTCAGAGAACCAAAGGTTCATGAAAGTGCAAAGCACTATTAATTTAAGAACCTTTTAGGTTCAAGAACCAATGGTTCATAAAACAAGTGCAAGGCACTATTTGATTTAGATCTAAGAAAAAAACAAGTTTTTTCTTGTTTTTCTTATCTCAGAGAACCAAAGGTTCATGAAAGTGCAAAGCACTATTAATTTAAGAACCTTTTAGGTTCAAGAACCGATGGTTCATAAAACAAGTGCAAGGCACTATTTTATTTATTTATTTATTTATTGTTGAAGATCCATGATCTTGTTCATAAGAGAATTCTCTTCTTTTAAAGGTTTTTACCTTTTTTTTTATTCTTCAAGAGTTCTCAAGAGTTCTCTTCTCTTTTTTTTTTAGCAAGATCTTTCTCCTTTTGAAATGAGGTCTAGGGTCCTTTTTATAGTACCCATAAATTAGTTAAAGTTTGTAAAAGAGATCATTCTCTGAGTGATTTGGGGAATTTTCCCCACCGTTGGATCTTTAATCTGAAGGGCTCTGTTTTACAGAAGAAATCTTCTTGTTTTAACAAAAACAGAAAAGATTTCCTTAAATCTTCATTCTGTTTTTTGCGCAACTCCCCAGCGCGTGACACGTGTCGTGCAGCGCTTGCGGAACTGCGCAGACACGTGTCGCGCAACAAATTTTTTTTTTTTTACTGCGCGGCGCGCACTGCGCATTTTTTTTTTATTTTAAATTTGCTCTGATGGAGTACGCTACCTTGAGCGTTGCGCTCCTTGCGCTACTGTGTCTGATTTTGACATGTGGCGCTCTGCGCTGCAGCGCAGTGGATCCGAAGCGTTATTTCATTTATTTTAACTTTTATTTTCACTTTAATTTTCAAGACAGAGCTTTGCTCTGATTGGAGAAAAACAGAAGCATTGCTTCTTTTCCCACCTTGGAATTTGAACAGAGCTTTGCTCTGATTGGGGTAAACAGATGTCCCCCCACCATTGCGCTTACGTGGCCTCCTAACGTGAGCGCAGCGGTGGCAGACTCCGAACCGTCGCGCCATCCCTTGGAAGCTGAAAGGGCACTTGATGCCTATAAATAGGACCTTTGGTCTCTTAGATGATTCTCATCTCTAAAATTTTACTTTCAGAACTCAGAGCCCTGCTCTTTATTTTCAAGAACTTTAAGAGTTACATTCTTAAAACTTTTAGGTGAAAATTTTAATTTGGATTAAATTAAATTAAATTAATTTTCATCGATAGAGCCTCGCTCTCAATAGATCCCTGATCTAAAGGAAACCTGTTTAGGGTTTCACTTAGCAGAGCTTTACTCTACAGGTCTTAAAGGGATCTAAAGAGAACTAAAGGGGACCCTACTAGGGTTCCATAGAGCTCTGCTCTCTGAAAGATTTTCCTTGGATTTTCTTAATTCATTAATGGAGCTTTGCTCCTCCTAAATCATATAGAAGAACTCTTAAGAATTCTTCATGAATCTTGGAACTTAAAGATGACATTTTATTCCTCAGTGCATTATATCGTTTTGCTTAATCAGTCTTCCTGATAATTCTGTTGATCCTCTTTCACAGGAACAATGAACGCCCACATGTATGCTCTTAACGAGATCATCTCTCATGAGGACATCCGCCGACTTGGCCGCTCTCAAAATCAGGAGTTCACAAACGAGGAGTGTGCTGAAATAATGAGTCGCTTCGACGCATACAATGGTCCACTGCTTCCCCGACGTTCCTCTCTTCTTAAACTTATCGTGGGAGCTATCTGGGAAGCGCTTCCCCTATTCTGTTCCGGTGTGCCGCTTAGGGCGTTGGATGCCGCTGAGAACAAGGTGCACTCTGTGTACCTATTGAACTTTATCTCGAAGAGACGGCGAGACAGTCTTATCGACCTCTTGCACAAGGTCTTTCAACAGTCTGCCATACTCGCTGCTTATCGGAGGGTGGAAGACATCGGAAGGGACCCTGACGCTTGTGCTCGCGAAAGGAAGCACACTAGGATGGTCCGCGAGGCTTGGAAAGTCATAGATAGGGTCGCTTTTGAATTCCTCAATCCATGCCCTGGATCTGAGGTTATTCCATTGTAACTTTCATTTATTGTTTTTATGACTGTAAGAACTTCGGGCAATATTAATGGAATTTTTTTTATCCCAGCTTGTCTTTATTATATATCTTTTGTCCTGAGTCTTTTTGCCCATGCATGAATGAATGTGTTTTGAACGCTTGATCAAATGTAAATCGGATGCTCTTTCTGTTGCTTTTCCTCTTTCTCAGCATGTCGTCACAATTAGCAGGTAATAGAGTAAGCTTCTTGATTTCTTCACGAGATAGAGAGGGCTTAGGCCACAGGTTCAGATCTGCTGCCTAAGACTTTTCAACTCTATGAGCCGTGAGGGTCTCATAGAGACTTTTCTCCCTACGGATCGAGAGGATCTCGTAGGCGATTTTTTTTCCTTAGGAATCGTGAGGATTCCTAAGTGTGGTTTTCTCTTGTAAGTCATAAGGATCCTACAAGAGAATTTTTCCCTCTTACGAGTCGAGAGGACTTGTAAGCGGTTGTTTCCCTCCTTGTCGAAGTTCGACGTTGGAGAGTGAGACCCGTGGATGGTATGCAAGAGACCGTTTTGGGCCAACTTACGGGGTCCCAATGCTTAGGAAACAGGCTTCTTTTATGCCCACTGCCTAAGGCTTTATCTCACGAGTCGAGCCGCCTCGACAATTTTTCACAAGTCGAGAAGAATCGAACGTTTCTCGTAAGAACATCTTAACGTCGCATTTAACCTCTGCTCTTTACGACAGAAGCCCGTTAAAGTTGGTGGTACTTAGGGTTTTGACCATCGTACCGTCGCATAAGCTGATATAGTCCTCGATAGGCAATCATGTTGTTCGAGTAGCCCTGCGACTGCTGTGTCTCTGATCCCTTCGGGGGCTGGACAAGACGTCTTCAAGCAATCCTCCTTGGCAGTTTGACCGTCGGAAGAGCAAGCGCTAGGAATTTGCCATGCCGCTATTTACTTGAGGTTAGGCTCATTTTGGAGAGCCCCGATGAGTCATAACCACTCCGCGCTGGTGTGGGATGATCTCCGATAGTCTTTCAGGCTTTATATGACTTGCCGTTAAGACCCTGAAGCTAGGAATTTGGCCTTTGCTTCGTTTGCTGGCATTGCGTCCTCTGTATCGAGACGAATGCCGTGGTTGTCTCTAGGTTGCTGATGAACCGTCGAGGTTTGGAACTAGGGATTTTTCCGTGGCTCCTTTTAGTGATGTTGCGTCTGCTGTATCGAGACGAACGTCGAGGTGGTGACCACTCCATGTGGGATGATCTCCGGTGGTCTTTCAGGCTTTATATGACTTGCCGTTAAGACCCTGAAGCTAGGAATTTGGCCTTCGCTTCGTTTGCTGGCATCGCGTCCTCTGTATCGAGACGAATGTCATGGTTGTCTCTAGGTTGCTGGTGAACCGTCGAGGTTTGGAGCTGGGGATTTTGCCGTGGCTCCTTTTGGTGATGTTGCGTCTGCTGTATCGAAACGAACGTCGAGGTGGTGACCACTCCATGTGGGATGATCTCCGATTGTCTTTTCGGTTTTATATGAGTTACCGTCAAGACGTTGAAGCTAGGAATTTGGCCTTCGCTTCGTTTGCTTTGGCGCGTCCGAATCCTGTTGGGGGAAGAACGCTGGGGTGACATTTCATCTGCTGTATCAAGATGATCGTCGAGGTGGTGACCACTCCGCGCTGGTGTGAGATGATCTACGATTGTCTTTCAGGCTTTATATGACTTGCCGTCAAGACGTATGAAGCTAGGAATTTGGCCTTCGCTTCGTTTGTTTCGACCATGGGGTCTCTTGTTGACGTTGCTTCTACATCCTGCTGGACTGCGAAGGAACGCCGTTGTTGACATTGCGTCTGCTGTATCGAGACGAATGCTGAGGTGAAGCTGGGATTTTGCCGTCGCTCCGCTTTACTGACCATGGGGGCTTTCGTTGACGTTGCATCTGCATCCTGCTGGACTGCGGAGGAACGTCGCCGTTGACATCTCGTCTGCTGTAACGAGACGAATGCTGAGATGGAGTTGGGATTTTGCCATCGCTCCGCTTGATGGTGTAACATCTGTGTCCTGTTGGAATGAGGAGGCACACCGTTGTTGGTCTCCAGGCTGTAGATGTGACCATTGAGATTTGGAACTAGGGACTTTGTCATGGTTCCGTTTCGTTGCGACTCTGGGGTCAGTTGTTGACGTCACGTC
Source organism: Agapanthus africanus (assembly GCA_030015575.1). Taxonomy (NCBI): domain Eukaryota; kingdom Viridiplantae; phylum Streptophyta; class Magnoliopsida; order Asparagales; family Amaryllidaceae; genus Agapanthus; species Agapanthus africanus. Next base: position 456,191,870 of record JASDDO010000012.1, on the reverse strand, counting down.
TGCATCTGGTTGGAGTGAGGAGAAACGCCGTTGGTGATCTCTAAGTTGTCGATATTGACGTCGAGACCCTGAAGCTAGGGACCTTCCTTTGCTCCGTTTGTTGACATCGTGTCTGCAATATGGCGACAAATGTCGAGGTTGTCTCTAGGTTATCTATGAACCGTCGAGATTTGGCTTCGCTTTCTGGTGGAGCATGTTGGGAAGGTATTGTTCCCTTTTTATCTGTGCCCCTGGATTGTATACAGGGATCGATGTGATTTCACCTGTAGGGCATAAAGTTTCATTCTTTCATTTTTTTTATTCTTTCCGCGATGCTCTATCATTTCAGCTTTTTATATCGCGAAAATCGCGATTGCCCAATCAATTCGGCTATTTTTCGCGGTGCCCAATCATTTCGGCTATTTTTTCTTTTTATTCGCTGCTTTTATTGCGAGTTGCCTAATCATTTCGGCTATTTATTTTATTTTTACTCGCTGTTTTTTATTGCGAGTTGCCCAATCATTTCGGCTGTTTATTTTGTTTTTTACTCGCTGCTTTTTATTGCGAGTTGCCTAATCATTTCGGCTATATATATATATATATATTTTTTTTTACTCGCTGTTTTTTATTGCGAGTTGCCCCATCATTTCGGCTATTTAATATGCATTTTCAGCTCGCTGATTTTTATCGCGAGCGTAGAACTTGAAATCTGGTGCCATTCTCAGCATCAGCATCGCTACAACCGGAATATTGCCAGGAGCGAATCATCATCTGCCATGAAAAGACTTGGAATTTGATACCGATTTAGGCATCAGTATCGCTACAACTGGGATATTGCCAGGAGTGAATCATCATCTGCCACCGTCGATGTCGAACAAAGATGGCTTAGCGGACAGGGTTAAGGTCCTGTTGACTAAGGCTTTTGACTTCATGAGCCGTAAGGGTTTCACAAAGGTATTTCTCCCTACAAGTCGTGAGGATCTTGTAGGTGTATTTTCTCCTTAGGAGTCGTAAGGATTCCTAAGTGTATGTTCCTCGGTAAGTCGTAAGGATCCTACAAGAGGGTTTTCTCCTTGTAAATCGAGAGGACTTACAAGTGTTGTTTACTGTACGAGTATATCCCTAGTCACGGATGAGACTTTGTTAGGGAAATGTTTATTCACGCCCGTGAATAAACATTTCCCTAACAAAGTATGAATTGTATACAAGGGCCAGTATTGAGCCACTTGTAGGGCATTATCGAAGATTGTGGGGGTTGCTTAAGCACAGGTTTAGGTCTCTGTAACTTAAGACTTTCAACTCTTATGAGCCGTGAGGGTCCCATAAGAGAGTTCTCCTTACGAGTCGTGAGGATCTCGCAAGTGTATTTTCTCCTTAGGAATCGTGGGGATCCCTAAGTGTGTTGCTCCCTTGTGAATCGTAAGGATCTCACGTGGGTGGTTTCTCCTTATAAGGTCGAGAGGACCCTATAAGTGTCCTTTAACGAGGTTGCGCCCTTTCAGGTTTTCACAAACACTCGTCGGTAGCCCTGCTGTTTTTACTCACGTAGCCCTTTCGGGTTTTCATCCGTGCCCATTTTGCTTATGGACATACCGTTTTTTTTAATTCTTTTTATTTTCTTTTTCTTCCTTTTTTTTTACGAGGTCGCGCCCTTTCGGGTTTTCACGAACACTCGCCGGTAACCCTGCTGTTTTTACTCACGGAGCCCTTTCGGGTTTTCATCCGTGCCCTTTTTGCTTATGGACATACCGTTTTTATTTATTATATTTTTTTTATTATTATTATTATTTTTTTTATCTCGTCAGCCTAAGGATGCTGCGGTATTAGTTTAAAGATGTTTCGGTCTGTTGTTAGTTTAAGGACATTTCGGTCCGTTGTTAGTTTAAGGACGTTTCGGTCCGTTGTCGCCGTATTTGAGGCGAATATCTGGTTTATTGACTTTTTGGTCTATGAGTCCTTCTCCATGAATGAACATGATGCCCCCGGCGTATCTATCTTCTTCGGAGCGTGCGGTTGTGGCGGACTCACCTTCCATTTCTCAGACAGCGCAAACTTGCCATGTTGGTATTGGTCTTCAACCCAGTTTTTGAAGACGTAGCAGTCTTCGATCAGGTGACCTACTGTTTGGTGGTAAGGGCAATAATTAGGATTATTAACATCGCCTGGCCGCAACGGACGTTTTGGACCCGGCAGATTGATGAGTCTGTCGCACACTGCCAGCTCGAACAGTTCCCTTGTTTTATCTTGCGGAAACGAGTAAGGACGTTTCAACTTTTCCTGGAGGGGTTGCCGCTTGTTGCTTTGGCAAGCAACCGGTCTAGGGTCACCTGATTATTGTTGAGCGCTGGCGACGAGGCCCTTTTTTCCTTTTCTTTTATCCTTTTTGTTCGCTCCATTATTTGCGGGGCCGGGATTCTTTCCGAGTAGCATGCGATTGCATGGCTGAACGTTCTCGCAGCTTCTCAATTCCTTTATTTTTGAAATAGATTCCCCGAGGGAAGAGTTGGGGATAGCTTCTTCGTCAGAGTTGCTTCCAAAGGTGATAATTTGCGATACCTTAGAGTCGGCTATATGGCAATCGTCGGCGACTCTTTTGCGCTCATATATCGCATTTTTCCGATGTCCACAAGCTTCACACTTTGTCTCGTCGAAGTGTTGCTTTTGAGCGACATACCCTTGCCACCAACAGTTAAAGGAATCGCAGTCTTCAGTAGGATGTATGATCTTCTGATGATATAAACAGAAGTTAGGGTGCATCTCTGCCTCAGCGAGAGTATTTTCTTCAGAGGGCGGTAGCTTCATTCCTACTGACAGAGCTTTGGCGAACCTTTTCCTCGTCTTGAATTTGTTTTTATCTGCAGTGGATGGCTTTTAATTTGACGGGAATGCCTTGGCTTTTTCCAGTATGGCCATTTCACGTTCTTGATTGGCTTTTGCTTTCAGACGAATTTCATTTAGGAAGACATCGATCAACTCGTCTGATGGTTGTAGAATCTCCGGCTCAGGGTTCGCCATTGATTTCTCAGCGTAAGGAGCCTCCTCATCATCCATCAGTGAATGAGAAATCACATAACAAGTCGCAACGTAGTCTTTGGATTCATCTGATGAGTTTTCTCCATCGTTTTCATCCTCGACGAAAGAACAAGTTGCCCCCGACGTGTCCGTCTTCTTTGGAGAGTGCGGCTGTGGTGGGTTTACCTTCCAGTTTTCCGACAGCGCGAACTTGCCTTGTAGGTACTGATCCTCGATCCATCCCTTAAAGACGAAATAATCCTCAATCGGGTGACTTACCGTTTGGTGGTAAGGGCAATAATTGGGATTATTAAGATCGCCTGGCTGTGACAGACGCTTTGGACTCGGCAGATTAATAAGTTTGTTGCGCACTGCCAGCTCAAACAGTCTTCTCGTTTTATTCTGCGGAAACGAGTAAGGACGTCCCAGCCTCTCTTCGAGGGATGGGCGTGGGCGCACATTGTTTTGGCGAACGACCGGCTTTGAGTTGTTCGACCGTTGTTGAGTATTGGCAACGAAGGTTGCCTTCCCTTTGCCCTTTTCATTCCAAGGCTCTGTCTTTGAAGAAGAAGGCCTATGGCCCATCTGGTCCATTTGGGCCAGCTTGTCAATCAAGGCCTGGAATGTGGTCGGCTTGAAAAACATCATGAACTGGGAGATGGCCGCTTGCGGATCGAGAGTGCCCACAAACATGCCTACCACAGGTGCCTCTTCTATGCGTTGTTCGCATTTCGACCATAGGTTTCGCCATCGTGTTGCGTATTGGACCCATGTTTCGTCTGGCCTTATTCTGGCATTTATTAGTGCTGTTATCGGGGTGCGTTCACTAGCACTCGCGAATCTTTGTGTGAACAGTAGCTCCATCTCCGCAAATGTTTTGACAGAGTCGTTAGTTAGCTCCGAATACCATTCAAAGGCTGTTTCTGCTAAGCTGCTGACGAATTGACGTAGCAACAATTTGTCATCGCCTCCAGTATTGCCGCATAAAGCCCTGAATTGAGCGACATGCCGATGCGGATTCCCTGTCCCTTTATATACGTGAAACTTAGGGATCGTATATCCCGGCGGGTAACTGATTTGGTCATACCAACCCGGATAGGGTCGTCCAGTTCTAACAATTTGCCCAGCCACTTCACTCGCCTGATGAGCTCGTATTTGCTGAGCTATATAGTCGTCAAGCGCGGCCTTGGAAATGGTTTCTTCCTTGGCTGCTGAAAGAGCCGGAGGAGGATCGGATGTTTCCCCTCCATCATCTTCAACAATAATTGGAGGGTCTTCAGCTGGAGGGTCCGGCTGTAACATCATCCCTACCATATCTTGGAAGAGGAGGGCCATTTTCTTTATGCTGGTTGCTTGTTCCGCAGCCTCTTTATCCTTTTTCTCTAATATCCGGTGAAGAAACTCAGCGTCAGTTTCTTGTTCTTGACGCTCATCCGAGAACGTTTCAGAGCTTTCTTTTGGCCCAGTGAGTGCAGCCATTGTAGTCATCATTTCCTGAAGCTTTTGTTGTTGCTCCTGGGCTTTCGTTACGGATCGGGTGAGCGGTTGGTGGCCCGTAGAAGTGCGGCTTTCCTCCTTTCCAGAAGCCATGTAAACAGTGTGCACCACCATGCCCCCAGACTTGGGGCGTTTGTGTTCGGCGCTTTTATGCTTCGCCATGTTCACAGGGGCTTTTTGCGGCCTCCTTTTCTTCTGAGTGATTGGAGTTAAGGGGGCCGTTGTAATGGGCACCCGGGTAACTATTGGTTTTTGGGGCTTGACGGAGTAATCCTTCTCTTGCCGAACCTTCATTTTTTTTCGTTGGCGGAGATAGTTTTCATCAATCACTGACTCCTGGACCTGTCGCTAGACTCTGTAAATTTTAGAGGACAGCCGTTGAGGGGGCTGTTCTAGCTTTTTCTCTGGAGTACTCTTCGCAGTTGAAGGAGTTCGCTTTAGCACCGCAGTAGGAGAGTTTCTGCGCACCGAGTTCAGCAACTCAAAGCTGTTCCTGGTTGGAACAGCAGTATCGATCTCCACCATTAGAGTTGGAGGAGTAAGTCCAGAGGGGGAGTTGCCCCCAGCCTTCCTCACTCGGCGCCAGTAGCGACGTCGAGCATGTCGTGCTAATGGAGTTGTTTCAGCTATAGGGGTGACCTCCTCATGCCCCCCGTGTTGGTCAGAATATGCTGGTACCAGCTTTTTAAAGATCGACGTCCGTTGAACGGGGACGGCCAACTTGTCAGAAGCGGACTTCTGAACATGGGAAGCAACCTTGGTGATTTTTCCAGGAACGGGAGTTGGAATGGCTATCCGCTTCGGGATAACGCCTTCTGGTATGGCAGGCTTCTTCATGAGCCTGTTAGAGCTCTGGCCTAGTCCGTTAAAAACTGAAGCAGTGGAGTTTGGCGACCCGTTGAGAGGGGTCGCGGCAGTGGTAAGTCGATCGAAGACCGACTTCTTTGGAGCTTCTTGCAATGTCATTGGGGCGTTGAAGCTCATTGGTGGGAGCATGGTCCCAAAAAATAGTCTAGTGGTGGCTTGAGCCACCTGCTCCACCGGCATTTTGAAAAGGGAGGCCGCTTGGGGCCCATAAGTCACTCCTCCAGCAAGGAACGAGCGAGAGTTGCAGTTGCAGGCAGTGCAGTTCGAAGCCATTGATCTTCTGTTTTCTGCACGGAGCAAGACACCAAATCTTAGTACCTCGAATCCACAGGCAACCACAGTAAACCGCGATTCGTTCGCGAACACGACACACGAAGTGTGGAGTGGAAAGAGGAAAAGGTCCCACCGGGCATGCCAGAATCTGTTCCCCTCCGAAAGGCGGCGCACAAGACCGCGATGTCCTGACGCTGAGATTCGGGGCAGATGCTATTTGGTTTTATCCGTCTACCTCTCCGAAGATGCCAAGTTGATTTATGGCACCGTGTATCGGAGGTTTAGACGGATGCGGCCGATGTAGCAGACTTCGTCAGATTCCCCCTCGCTTGAGGGGTTTTTGATTGTGGGGACGCTCTTCCCTGCAGGCGCAAGCCCTTGCAGTTAATTACGCTACCGCATCGCGGTAACAACTTTCTCCTTCTCCAGAATTTCACTTCGTGTCGTGTGTGTTTGTTTTGTTTGTGGTTGCCCGTGGATTGTATACGGAGACTGAGTAATGTCGTCGCCCGTAGGACGTGGATTAGTCCAAATCCGTATTTACTTAGATTTGGGTTTGGTGTTTATAGTTTAAGGATGCATTAGTCGCGTTGCGGCTAAGATCAACTTAAACGTTCGTTAAGGATACGATAGTCCTGTTTGAGACTAAGATCAACTTAACGTGATCGTTTAGATCCGACAAAAGAGTGTTTGGGCTCTATTGTTCCAGTTTAGGGACATAGTGGTCCAACATTCCCATTTTGGGGGCGGATATTGGTTTAAGGACGCATAAGTCCATGAGTTTAAGGACCCCACAGTCCGTATTAATGTGTGGTTGTCAGGACCCGTCACCTCTCTGACGACGTTGAAGGATTACAACGACAAATATCAGAGGAGTTCAGAGATGTACCCTTGAACCAAAGTTGGTTGAGAGATCTATAGTCCAATTTGGGACTAAAGTTTGTTTGAAGGTTTGATTTAAGGACACGTTAGCCATATTTGAGGCTAAGATCAACTTAATCGTTTGTTAAGGATACGTTAGTCCAATTTGTAACTAAGATCAACTTAACGGGATCGTTTAGATCCGACAAAAGAGCGTTCGGGCTCTATTGTTCCAGTTTAGGGACATGGTGGTCCAATACCAGTTTAAGGACATAGTGGTCTACCGTTAGTTTAAGGACGTTTCGGTCCGATATTAGTTTAAGGACGTTTCGGTCCGATATTAGTTTAAGGACGTCTCGGTCCGATATTAGTTTAGGGACGTCTCGGTCCGATATTAGTTTAAGGACGTTTCGGTCCACGGGTTTAAGGACCCCGCAGTCCATATGGGTGTGTGGTCGTTGGGACCCGTCACCTCTTTGACGTCGTTGAGGAATTACAACGATGGATATCAAAGGAGTTCGGAGATGTACCCTTGAACCGGATGTGGATTGGTTTAGGAGAGCCGTTTTGCTCAGTTAATTTAGTTTAAGGACTTATGGCCACGATTGGGCTAAGTCCAGTTAAAAATGTCCGATATTTTATTTGCATTTGTTTTTATTTTTATTTGGGCTTTGCCCAGAAAAGATGCAGGGCATCAATTTGTTTTGGGCTCTGCCCTTTATAAATGATGCAGAGCATCAATTTCATTTGGGCTCTGCCCTTGTATAAAGGATGCAAATCATCAATTTATTTGGGCTCTGCCCATTTATTGCCTTGCAATTTATTTTGGCCTGTCAGGTCATTTTGATTTGGGCATGGCCCTTTAAGTAATGCATTGCATTTGTGCAAAACACTATTAATTTGAGAATCTTTTAGATTCAAGAACCGATGGTTCATAAAAGAAGTGCAAAGCACTATTTGATTTAGATCTAAGAAAAAACAAGTTTTTTCTTGTTTTTCTTATCTCAGAGAACCAAAAGTTCATAAAAGTGCAAAGCACTATTAATTTAAGAACCTTTTAGGTTCAAGAACCGATGGTTCATAAAACAAGTGCAAGGCACTATTTGATTTAGATCTAAGAAAAAACAAGTTTTTTCTTGTTTTTCTTATCTCAGATAACCAAAGGTTCATGAAAGTGCAAAGCACTATTAATTTAAGAACCTTTTAGGTTCAAGAACCGATGGTTCATAAAACAAGTGAAATGCACTATTTTATTTATTTATTTATTTATTGTTGAAGATCCATGATCTTGTTCATAAGAGAATTTTCTCTTCTTTTAAAGTTTTTTACCTTTTTTTTTATTCTTCAAGAGTTCTCAAGAGTTCTCTTCTCTTTTTTTTTAGCAAGATATTCCTCCTTTTGAAATGAGGTCTAGGGTCATTTTTATAGTGCCCATAAATTAGTTAAAGTTTGTTAAAGAGATCATTCTCTGAGTGATTTGGAGAATTTTCCCCACCGTTGGATCTTTAATCCGAAGGGCTCTGTTTTACAGAAGAAATCTTCTTGTTTTAACAAAAACAGAAGAGATTTCCTTAAATCTTCATTCTGTTTTTTGCGCAACTCCCCAGCGCGTGACACGTGTCGTGCAGCGCTTGCGCAACTGCGCAGACACGTGTCGCGCAACAAATTTTTTTTTTTTTACTGCGCAGCGCGCACTGCGCAGTTGCTTTTTTTTTTTTTTGCTCTGATGGAGTACGCTACCTTGGGCGTTGCGCTCCTTGCGCTACTGTGTCTGATTTTGACATGTGGCGCTCTGCGCTGCAGCGCAGGAGATCCGAAGCGTTATTTCATTTATTTTAACTTTTATTTTCACTTTAATTTTCAAGACAGAGCTTTGCTCTGATTGGAGAAAAACAGAAGCATTGCTTCTTTTCCCACCTTGGAATTTGAACAGAGCTTTGCTCTGATTGGGGTAAACAGACCCGACTGTACGGAGATTGTAACGGACAGGCTCAGTAAGGGTTCGGATGAGTTTGCTCATCGGCCTTCCTTTCGCTCAATACGTAGGTAGACGTTACGTACAGCTAGTGCAACTAACGTGCTTGTGGTTAAACCCACTGCCAGCGTATTGACGAGTCTTTAGAGTCCCACACAGAGGGTTTCCCTGCTTCGGGCGTAACGATGTAGAGGCCGTATGATTTTACGGCAGGGTTAGATCATATACGTGCACTTGTGCACGTATCATGATTCGAACGGATAATACTAGTGGGCCTTGGTTTAAGCCGGATCCTAGTATTATATTATTGGACTATTTTCGTCACTTTTTATTCCTATTTTTCGGAATACGGATACGGGTATGTATATACGGATGAGGGATATTCTTGTAATTTATTACAAGATTACTTCTAGAAGATACCACCTCATTTTAGTTTTTATCATTCAGGATTAAATGGTTAATGAGGTGGAGGGATGATGTGTTCTTTGGATTTATGGAAGCATGGCTCACTTGGTGACTCATGGTATGACTCATGAGTTACTATTGTGGCATGCTTGATATTTGTGTTGTGAGATATTTTTTGTGAGGCTTGATTTTTCTAGAGTTCACAACACTTAGCCATTTTTTCTTTGGTTGGAAAAAAGCTCACAACACTTTCATCTCCTCATGCTTGCCTCTTCTACCTCCACCCTAAAAGTCTCATGTGTTGAGAAATCTAGGGTGTTTAAAGACAAATTAATCCATCATTAGACTCTATATCCTTTACGCTATCTAGTTTAGCAAACTAGGTACCCTAGTTACCTCGGCTTTGAGGTTGGAGCTCGAACTACAAATCCTCAGGTGGATCATCTTCGATGGAGGGAGACCGGCGATCAAGCTTGATCATGGCGGCCTCTAGTAGCATAGGAAGATAGTAGAAGACCGAAGGACTCAGATCATTCAGTATAACCATTCTAAACTCCTCTTTAGTTTCCTAGCTTTAGGTTTATGGTAAATATGGGTTATAGGGTTATTCTAGCACCAATTTTGAAAAATTTTGTTCCGCAAATGGTCACGGTAGATGGCCAGGGCGCTGGCATAACCCAACACGATTCATGTTCTATCGTGGTTGAACTGGATTGAGTAGGGGTTTCAGGTTTAATAGCTTGATGAGTTGAGAATTTAGAAGTTGTTGATAGACAATGGGCAGAGGATCTTGGAGTTTCGTGAACTTTCTTTTCTTCCATTCGCCATTCTTGTCTTGATTTTGAGTTGGTTGAATCGTTGGAGTCGGAGAAGATGTATTTACCGTCGGACAGAGAGCTTGATCTGTCACATTAATCGCCTCTGATTTTCTACTCTTTACTCGGATATTCCTTTCTAACGGTTCATTCAATATGAGATTAAGCTTCCTGTCTTTCTTGGATGCTTCGATGGTGGCGGCGTTTTGACAGAGGTCGAGGAAGGTGGTATGATTTTGGATCGACAGGAATGTGGAAAGGTAAGGAAGGGAGTTTCTGATAACCATTTGAATTGCATCCTCAATATCCGGTTTGTTCCTCATCTGTGCAGCCAAAGCTTGCCACTTCTCGACGTATTGCAAGAACGACCCATTCTTTTCTTGACACAAAGCTTCGAGGTCTTGTTGTGTAGGAATGATGTCGATGTTGTACTCATACTGCTAACGAAAAGCCTCAGCCAGTTCCATCCATGATCTAAGCTTAATCGAATTTAAACTCGCAAACCAAACTTGTGCAGGTCCTACCAGATAGTTAGGAAAAAGCTTGACCAGCAACTTTTCATCATTGGAAATGATGGCCATAGCATTCGTATAAATCCTAAGGTAAGTTAGCGGACAGCCACATTCATTATACTTGGGAATATCCGGATGCTTAAACTTGGATGGGAGTTGAGCTTCTCGATATAGACACAAATTCTTGTCCTCGAAATTTGGTATGACCTTTCCTTGTTGTTCCGGCTTCTGAATTCTCACTTCTAGTGTATCTGTTGGATGTGAGGGAAGCGAAGGAAATGCTGCTGGAATTGGAGGTGGAATTGGATGTTGCTGTGGAAACGAATAATATGTCATTGGAATTGAAGGTTGAGTAGGAGATTGTTATGGATGTGAAGGATATGCTGTTGGAATTGAAGGTTGAGTAGAAGATTATTGTGGATATGAAGGATATGCTGTTGGAATTGAAGGTGGAATCGAAGAGAGTTGTGCTACCTGCGGAGGAGTTGATGTAGATAAGTTAAGATGGAAGAGTAGTGCTCTTGCTGGCGTATCGATAGGGTCGTTTGACAGAGCTTGAACGATTGGTGACAGAATTTGGGTTACCGGTGGGGAGCCTGAACATTCGCATGAGTAGAATATGTTGGAACAGATGTGAAGTTGAAGTTAATATTTGGTGTTTGTGTAGGAGGAGGAAACGAGACATGAGTTTCCGGAGGTGGTGTAGGAATGGGATCAGCTGACCTCATAGCCATGTAGCTATCCATCGTTGACGTGAAATAATGGAATTCTTCATCTGGAGGAGGTGGTGGAAAGCTGTTGAAATTGGTTGGTATTGTGTCAGGAGAAGTTGAAGTGGATGAAGGACCCAGAGAGAGTGAAGTAGTAGTCGGGTTATTTGGAATTGCGAAGACGGGAATAATAAGAAGGATGCGACGTCAGGGGTGGATTGAAACCTATGTGGATATGAAGAAAAGGGAGTAGTGCTTTGATTAAGTGGAAAATGTAGTGAAGAGAAAGTGGTAAAAACGTGAGGGACCTCCGTCCTACTATGAGCGGTTGAGGTGTTGGAAACGGAAAAAAACTGGGAGGGGATTCCGACATTTTTGCTCGATGACGAGTGTGTATGGGAGAGATACGAGTGACTTTGACTGTTTTGGGAACAAGAGCCTTAGTCCTCTTTTGGAGACCTATGACTTGGATTCAAGTTGGTTTGACAATTCGGGTGCAAAGTGATTCGGTTAGGGAGAAGAAAGAGTGTTGGTGAGAAGTTTAGAAGTTTGGTCGACTTTTTTGAAATTTTAGAGATGCATTTGGACTTAGACGAAAGTTTTAGAACTCACACAAATGGATTTTGGCACAAATACAAAACTTTTAGCGAACTCGAACAAGAGAGCAACATAAGGTTTTTTTTTTTCAAAAATGGTGATATTTGTCCTAATGTTTACTATATCGAGGCTTGGGTTCTATGCGAGTTTCGGTTCTAAAGAAATGAGTCTAACCCTCTCCCTAAGGAGAGTGAGGTTTGAGGGTCAATCTCAACTCGATATACACCCATACGTGGTGATTTTCTCAATATATTGTATGGTACGCGAAGCAAAACACCGATATACCATGTGGGTGTACGAGAGAAAGAGAAGGGAGGTCCCATAACCCCAGATCCCTGACATACACCTGAGGTCGGAAGAAATGAGTCGTCTCAATTCCTAATGGGATGTGTCACAATTTGTCGCCATGTGTATGCGTAAGTGAGTAAAAACCTTACGAATGTTCTTAGTTAACAACCAAGCTAACAACCAAGTCTCAAATAAAATTAAGATAAAGTGACTATGTTTTATTTTTTCCGTTTTTGTTTTGTTTTTAATGAAGAGGGGACCTAATCTTTCTAATTTTGTTTTTTTTTTATTTTTGACTTTTATGTAAGCAAGAAGTGTTATATGGCGAGGAAAGTGAAACAAGATATGTACAATGCGAGTCTGATTTACCATGAGCAAGTAGGGTCTATATGTAATGCAAGGCTAATCTATTTTTTTTTTGTCATGCTGATTTTTTTTATTAGAAGTTATAGCAAGAAAGTAAAGGCGAAGTGATATACACAAAGATCCTAAAACATACACATGTACAATTCTATATGAAAGATGTAAACTATTCTATTACAACCAATTCTCGCAAATTTACTACAAAGCAAGCCGATTTTATATGCACAATTTAAGGCTATCCCCAGCGGAGTCGCTAAATCTGTAGGACTCAAAACTGCAAAGGAACACGGAGAAAGCTACAAATGTGGCGGGGTCCCGGTTAGCTAACCGGAGTCGCCACCCACGTCTAAAACGCGGGAAAAGAGAGTGAAGAAATGGAAAGCAATGGAGTAGGTAGGTCGAATCCAGAGAAGGGAGGGATAAGGAATCGCAAAATCCCCATAGAAACCCGACGGAATCGGCTACCCACGAGGAAGTCCCAATCGGGAACTACTCAGCTTATCTTTGAAGAATTTAGCGTCGGAATACACCCACACAACGCAAGTATGCGTGTATGAGGATATGGAAGGCGCAAGAGCAGAGGAGGGAGTCAAGAAGAGGCAAAGCCGACACGGAGAATGCTTGCAGACAGAGACAGTCTCTGTCTGCAAAGCAAGGTACCTGGGCGCCTTCCTTCTGGGAAGACGTCTGGGTATCTCGAGAACCTGGGCGCCTTATTACAAGGCGCTTGGATACCCTGAGGGCTAAAAATAGGATTTCTTCACTATTTTTGCTCAGGTCTCGATCGAAAAGAAGTTTATGACAGAGGATCCTCGGGTATACTCCTAATCTCTTTACTTCTCTTGACCGGAGTTTGCAAAAGCAATCGAAATGTGGGATTGATCAAAGAACTAAACCCTTTTTTTATCTTTTGAATTTTTTTTATTTTTTTTTGTTTTTGGTGAGATTTCGCTCTAAGGAGTGAGTCCTAAGATAAATTCTCTTTTCTTTACCACTTAGATGCTTATCCAAGTGTATAGCAAGAAAGTCAAAAGAGAAAAGTAAAAAGTAAAATTCATTGAAAGTGAAGAAAAAGGCAGAGGGGAGCTTGGATCTCCATTTTTTCACAGTAGTGCTTTTTTGAAGAGTTCAAAACTTAACTAAACGATCTAAAACTGAGAAGTAGGTTCTTCAAGCCTAAATCCTAGTCCTAAGAAGGAAAGTTGATTTCTTTCTTTCTCTAGTTTGTGGATTTTTGAGATTTTTTTGAGTTTTTGTTGGTTTTTGATTTTTTTTTTTAGGGATTTCTAAGCTAATCTAAGGGTTATTGTTGTTTGAAAGGTGAAGGATTGAGCTCTTGAAGAAATCAAGTGAAGGGTTTAGAGAGTTAAGAAGGTGAGAGATGGAAAATGGACCAAGAGTCCTCCCTTCTCATGAGTATGAAAATGCTTATTTATAGAAAGAGTGGTTAAGATATGAAATGAAGAGTTGTGATTGATTATAGAGAGTAGAATGGTTGAGATTTTGTAGATATGAACTGATCTCTATCAATACCTAAACTTATTTCACCCTAAGTTGTTTGGTCTCCATGTAATTTCTTAATGAAACAAAAAGATGGAAGTAAGGCATGCTTTTAGATGAAAACAGTGCATGTTATGGTGTTCATGAGATGAAAATTAAATTAATGGTTCAATAGGAGAAGAATCCTATACCATAGGTTTAACAAGTCAAGTAGAGATTAATTATCATTAATCAAGTGCTTGATAGCAACGAATAACTTAATTAACCCCTAATCGCTATATTCAAACCAAATAGTAAACGATGTTCAAATGACTTGTAATTTTGCGTGGAAGATCATCTAAGTGAGTTATGAGAAATCATTAAGAAAAGTCGGCAATTTTACCCTCGTTGGCCTATCATATTATTTTAATGATAAATAATAAGAGGTTTTGGCAGATCGAGTAAACGTTGTCGATTTTAGTTGAAATTTTTATGGCATGTCCTCGTAAATACATTAAGATGATCTGGAAAGTTTGACATCATTGGCTCAAAGGATCATTAGATTTTTGAGTGTATCGAAAAGGGTATTTCGGTCATTTAAATGAATCTTGAAACATGCATTTAATTTGCCTCAATGTATACCAAACAGTTATTTTTATGTAGAAATGAGATGAGTGATATGATACAGATGTACTAGCGAGATAAGAATGCAAGGTTATGATGCGACAAATGATGCAGGAGTAAAAGGGTACATTCGCAAAACGCTTCGCTGAGGTGTTTACAGTTAGATATAGCAGGCGACTATGTTGATACTGTATGGAAAATTTCTAATGACTGCTGTTTCGAGACCAAGGGTTTTTGACAGTGGAAAAAAGTGTTTGGTTTTTTTGACAATTTACCCAAAATTATCTGTTTAATGTAATTTCCCTTTCATTTCTCTTCATCCTCCTCTTTTTGAACTTGGTTTTTTTTATATGTTAATGAAACTAATGGGTTGAACAATTCAATATCAATAACGTGAAGAAAAACAACGGTGATTAAAAAAAACAGCTTATAGATAAACAAATTTCATAAAAGGGATGGTGCAGTTGACGGATCATACCAAATAAAAAAAAGAACATTGAACATTATTAGTGCGTCGAATGAAAAAGCGAAATTGAGGTGGAAAAAAGTAAGGGGGTAATTTATTGAATTTTGAACGAATCTTGAAATTTAGCTTAAAATAAAATAAAGTAAGAAATAATAATAAATGGAAAAAGGGAAAATAAAAATAGGCTCTTCTTCATCTTCCCCCTCTCGCGAGGGAGATTGAATCCCCCACATTCGTTGCTGTTGAAATTCCCCTCCCCCTCTAAAACCCTAGAAATAAAATTATAAAAAACCCAAAACAAATCGATTATAAAAAAGCTCGATCGATCCCCAAATTCGTCGCCAGGGATGCACAGATCGGGGGCGGTGATGGCGTGGAACGTGTTCAAATTCTGCACGGCGCTTAGGGGCTTGGGATCTGTGATGATCCTGCTCGTCCTCGCCATCGTTGGGGTCACTTATTACGCTGTCGTCGTCACGAATTACGGCCCTGCCCTTGTCGCCGGCGGCTTCGATTCCGTGGAGGCCGTTGTTGTTATTCTCCTCTTCCATGGACTGGTTCGTAATTTTGTTTGCAAAGTTTGAGTTTTTTTAGTAGTTGCTTGCTGCTTGCTCTTTTAGCTGGATTTGTGTTGGGAACCGTTGTATTTGTGATTAAATCGTTAAATTGAGGGAAAATTTGTAGTTCCTTGGTATGCCATAAGTGTTAAAATTCAAGGAAGAACCTTGTTATGGTTGATTACCAGTTGAAATTGTTAGGTTTTGGATATTATACAACAAAGTTTTGATTTTTTTGTTGGAATTTAGCTCTCTTTGTGGGTAATTCAATGTTGGAATGATACCATTCTTCTGTTAATTCTTAGGTGACAATGTCGCTTAACTTTTTTGCGTTCTGATGTAAAAAAGATATTGGTCTTTCGAGTTTGGTTGGTATCTTCTTTGAGTTCAAAACCTGTTTAATTGATTGCTTGAGGGATGTTGGGTACCTTCTGGTTATGTTCTTGTGTATCTGAGTTTGTATCTTTGTTCCAGTACCATGTTGGTTTCTATGGGAATTGATGGTTACACCTTTTAATCTCTTCTTCCAACTGATTTTTTTCTTGCATTTTAGATATGTACACTGAGAATTAACCATTAGAATTGAGCTCACCGATTCATAATTTTTGGCTCGTCTAATGTTCCTATGTAATGCTTCTGAAGCTGGATTGATACGATCCCGAGGAGCCCTTGCCTGAACGCTTCCATGTAACTGTGCTCAAAGTTATATCACTGATGCGATAAATTGGTCTTATCAGGCAATTTGGTCAGTTACTAATAGGTGTGTTTGATGGGTTATGCTTGACTTTTGGTGGTTATTGGTGTTGGGATTTTGTTACTGGCACCTCTATCTAATTTCCTTTTTTTCTTTATTTTTTCTTCTTTTGTTAAATATACTGCCAAGGAATGAGCTCACCTTAAGTGATTAAATTTTTGCAATATATGACCCCCCAGCTATAGAGGTGCTGCTTGTGGAAAACGTTGTAATTTTTCTTAGTCTTAACTTGTGTTGCATAACAATTCACTTTCTTCCAACCATTGTGTCGCGTATCCGCATACGCATCTAAGGCCTATTTGGGCTGGGCCATCTATTGGTGGGTTACGAATAGGTGAAGAGTTGTGTGTGTGTATAATGGAGAAAAGTGTCATTGAAGGGAATTTCCTCCTATGGCGTCGAAAAAATACAACCCCATAATTTTTTCGATGATCAGCACCTATCATCATCATCTTTATCATCTGAGATGTGTATACACCAAATTTCATGTGATTCCATCACTTTTTCACCGTTGGTTTAGTCAGTGCAAAATTAATGGTTTACCGACAATATAACTTTTTATATTGTTAATTCAACGGTTGAAAAGTGGTGGCATTACATAAAATTTGGTGTATCCACATCTTACATGATGAAGATGATTGGTGCCGATCGTCAAAAAAATCATAGAGGATATAGATTTTTGACACCACATAACGAAAAGGCCTCCTAAGGCTGCTTTTCTTCATTATTCTTATATATATATATATATATATATATATATATAGAGAGAGAGAGAGAGAGAGAGAGAGAGGATAATGGAGGAAAGGTGCGATGAGAGGAAATTTCCTCCTATGGCGTCGAAAAAACATTTTCCATGATTTTTTTCGACGATCGGCAACCATCATCATCGTCTTTATCATGTAAGATGTGGATACACCAAATTTCATGTGATTTCATCATGTTTTCACCGTTGATTTAGTGGGTGCAAAATTAATGGTTTACCAACAATAGAACATTTTACACTACTAATTCAACGGTGAAAAGTGATGGAATCACATGAAATTTAGTGTATCCACATCTTACGTGATAAAGAAGATGATGATGGGTGCCGATCATCGGAAAAAATCGTGGAGTATATAGATATTTGACGCCGCCTAACGAGAAAACCTTATAGGCCCTCTTTTCTTCATTATTCTCATATATATGTTTGTGTGTGCGAGGAAACGGAGTATGCCGTGCCACAACGGAAATTTCCCACTGTGGCGGGATATATGGAAACCTCATTTATTTCTCTTTCGCTCAAAAATTTTTTCCATTTCTCATCTAAACAATTTCTTTATTTGCAAAACCAACCTACTAATTAAGAGATGGAGCATTTTCTATGCAGAACCCAAAAAGAATTTACTTTTTTCTCTTACTACATATGGCATCCCAAAACAAATCCAACCAACCGTTTCCCTCTCACACTTTTTGTATTTTAAGAGATATTGTTATGGGCTGTAATGGAAAACTCATAAAAATCTGAGTACCATAGTCTAATAACAACATAATCCATCATATCATGCAGTAATCTCTTAAGTAGTCCCACGAAGGTTTTAGAGTTAAAATATATAGCATTTAAATTGGAGTTAAACTAGCATAATAATTGCATACCATTTCTAATCCTTTAAGAACTCTTATAAAAATACAGAGTTAAAAACCATGAACTCATAATTATATCGAATTCATTAGTTACCATCTAATATGAACCTAACTAATAAAAGAAATATCTCTTTCATAGTTTCTCATAAGCATGAAGTATCATCTTACAAATTCATTACAAAAAATTATAAATTAGAAATAAGAACCAAAGCAAAACTTCTTCGCCAGCTGTAACAAAAAGTCATTAAGACTTCACATCCTATGTCAATCCACAAGTCCAAAATTGTGTCCTCATCTTCAAGTTGCCTCTGAAATTCCAAAATTAGAACAAGTTAATTAAGTAAAGTTGCAACCTACAAAGATAATTTTACTTCGAATGAAGATGTTATACTATTACGATCTAAAAGAGTACACGAACAAATATTATTGTCGCTTACTGGCTCGACGACTTGCAAGTTCCTTCTTTAACTGCATAAAGAAACAAACATTATAATTTTTAATAAAATATTTAGTAATTAGATGGCATCAAATAATATTAATAACCGCGACACAAATTACCTTCGCTTTTTGACATCGTGTATTTGACCTTTTTCACCACAATCTCCACAAGTCTTTTGTGGTTTTTGAATTTCTTTTGTGATAGCTCTAGCCCGGAAGGAAGTCTAGTTGCTTTTTTGGGTCGTCCCTTTCCCGATTTCCATTTTTTTTGGGTCATGAACAGTGATTTCAACAATTTTTAACTTTAGAACATTAGAATGGACTTGACTTACAGATTCTTTCTCGACATTTTGACCGGATTGCTTACAAAGTTTTAGAGCCGCCAACCTATCTGACAATAACGAGTCTAACTCATTATACTCTGTAATTGAACTTTCTGCCTCTTGGAATAGCTTATTCCATTTTGCTCTAAAGACACCAAGACATTAATGGATTGACTCGACTACCATGGTCGTCATCCATTACCGCAAAACCAATATTAGTCATCTGAAATCGGGCCTGTATAGACCAATGCTTTAACATATAGCTCATAGGAATTTCATGAAGTTGCTTTTTCTTCATGATACAAAGGATGTGCTTGCACAATACACCTTCGGTTACAAATTTGGCACATGAACAACAAGCTTTAGCACCATCAGTTGCATCATGTACAACCTTATGCTTATGGTCATCAATCAAGCATCCAAACATAATAAACCATACATTGTCCTTCATTGTTAAATTTTTCATGAAAGTATTGCAATCCATCTACCAATTCCTTTTGAAAAATATTAAAGATACTTCGGGTGTAGAATCTCCCCGTCCGTGATTCTGTTGCTAAGGATGAAGATAATACAGGTACCGAGTTCATTGTTTTAAAATCTTCACGTGTGCTAATTGTATTGTCATATTGCCTCACAAACTCATTCAATGGAGTTTGCGAATTGACAAAGTTATCAAAAAACGAATTAATACTCTCACTACGTTGGCTTGAGGAGAATGTGTTCTTTAAATATAAAGAGACCCAATGTCTTCTTTTCTTGTACATGTCTCTAAACCAAGACTTCTTATCCAAATTGTATTTTTCTTTGAAATCCTTCCAAAGCTTCTTTAGATCTTCTTCAGACTTACTTTGTACCACAATTTGAAATCATCTTCAAAAGTATCATCATGAATACTTCAATAAGAATGCAAATTCTCAAGCATATACTTGTTTAGGCACCAAGAACAATAACGATGATAAGTTTGAGGGAAAACTTTGCTAATTGCATTACACATGGCTACGCCCTGATTTGTGATTATGGCATTAAGAGCTTTCCCCCACATACATTTGGTCCATTGTTCGAACAACCATGTAAATGTTTCTTTTGTCTCATCTGCAAGAAGTGTGCAACCGAACAATGTGGATTGCCTGTGGTGATTTACGCCAGTAAAAGAGGCAAATGGCAGACTAAATTTGTTAGTCCGATATGTGACATCGAAAACATCACCAAACTGTAAGTAAGACATTCTCGACCTTCCATCGGCCCACAAGATGCTTCTCAAGTTTGATTCTCATCCAACTCAAGCGCAAATTAAAATTCTGGATCAGTAGCCATGAAAGTGTTGGATCGCTTAAGTACATTCTTTGTTTATATTATTCTTCCTTTTAATCTTCAACCGGTCGTGCACTTGCTGAGGAGTAATAGTTCTTCCTTCACTGTCTAATGTAACATTAATAGATCATGAAATCATAGCAGGTCCAAATCCTTCATTATGAAAATCATCAACCAGATCTTTGCATGCAGGTGTTTTGTGCAGAGTATCATGCGACCGATGGTTGGACACTTTCAATAGAGAATTGAGATCATGCCCGTTATGGCTATCATTAAATTCTTGAACGATCCAGCATCCGGATTCAATTAATGAAATTTTTATTCTTGCCTTGCTTCTGACTCTTGTCTTCCTCCTATGATTTACCATTTGTTCGGCTGATCTATTATCGTTCTTGTATCGAAAACCTTCCTTATCACATATAAAAAATCTTGTAATAACTTTATTTGTTCTTCTAGACCTCCGAACATCGTCTTTTCGCATTCCAAAGCCTATCATCTTGGCATAAGCATTGTAGAAATTATACGCTTCATCATGTGTAGTGAACTCCATTCCTAGGTATGGTCTCATATTAGCCTTTTTGACATCATTGTCTTGTCCGATATTGCTATCTTTTTGGGCTTCTTCATCAGCATGACATATCTCGGGTTGGTACTCCATTATTTGTGATCAAGGATCAGTTTCTACATGTGCACCATCATCATGGTGATATGTATTTTGAGTTAAGCCTCCATTGGCATATACTTCTTCAATCTCATCCATATAAAAAAAACTCCATTCTGAATCACCTAAAGACCGACCAATCAAAAGTGATATTTTCATGAGCTATATGATCAAGGTATTTAAGATATATTCAACAATGTACAATAATTTTTCACCAATGAACCAATAAAGATTGATAGAGGACAAAAGAATCTTGCCACAAAAGTGAAGATGTCGTTTGATAGAGATTGGGTTGCTTCTATATGACATGCAAATTAGAATAAAAATCACATACTGGGAACTTCAAAATGGGAGATGAAAGGACCGGGCATAAAAACAGAGAAAGATAATTGCCAACTGTCCTCAAGCTTGGGACTTTCTCCATCTTTTAAATGAATGGGTTATTAGTAGGTTAGTTTTGCAGATAAAGGAATTGTTTAGATGAGAAATGGAAAAAAGTTTTGAGAGAAAGAAACAAATGAGATGTTGCCATGTGTCCCACCACGGCAAGAAATTCCCGCCGTGGCACGGTATACTCTGTTTCCTCTCTCTATAATGGGTGAGTGAGAGAAAGATGGATTTGAGTGATGTAGTGTTGTGAGTGTGAGGGTTTTGCCCCCCTCTTTTGGTGTGAAAGCTAGAGAGGGGATGGGATGTGTGAGATCTTGTAACTTCCTCATATCAATAGAATCCTTGTGCTTGTGTTTTGCCCTGTGGATGTAGGCCGATAGGTCGAACCGCGTTAAATCCGGTGTTATTCTTCTTTGGTGTGGTTGTGTTATCTTGTGAGCTTGATTTGCTTTATATGGTTAGGGAATTTCAGATTTCTGAAAAAGAAAAGCCCATGTTACATGATTTTTTTTAATATCCTTGCTGATGTCTGTAAATGTTCTTGGGTGACTTCTTTTACATTATATCTCTCTTTTTGTTTCTTACTCAATGAACATACGCTCATCATGTGATATATTACTTCATAATTTGTCTTTACGATTTCACAAAGCTCTAATTTGTGAACCTTTTAATATTGTCTGGCTTTCAGTTGGTGATGCTCCTGTGGAGCTACTTCTCAGTGGTCCTTACTGATCCCGGAAGCGTGCCACCAAATTGGCGGCCCACCACAGTCGATGAGGAAAGTGGAGAAGCTATCGCATTGACAAGCTCAAATTTCAGTGACCCAATTTTAGATTTTGAGCAGTCTTCGAGTCTAGCAGACTCGGGAAATCCAAGAATAAGATACTGCAGAAAGTGCAACCAATTGAAGCCACCTCGTTGCCATCACTGTTCTGTTTGTGAGTCATCGCATTTAAGTTTGTTAAATTTTTAAGCTTTGGTATTTATTTGGTTGAAAATTGTTTATTTTGGCTTGAGAGGGTATATTTAATTATTGTAGGTGGAAGATGCATACTGAAAATGGATCACCATTGTGTGTGGGTTGTAAATTGCGTTGGAGCACTAAATTACAAGTATTTTCTTCTTTTTCTGGTAAATTGTCCTTACTCTTTGAATATATCTGACTTATTCGAAAGCCTTGTAATGACAGAATTGAATCAGTGCAAAGCAATTCTACATAATTGTTTTGCTTGGCATTCTTGTTCAATGCACTATGTTAGCTTTAATAGGTGACCATCCTCTACTGAGGGATTTTTTTGAATTTTTGTTGTAATTAGTTTAGAAAGGCCTATAAAACATAAACATACAACACATCTAGCTTTGACCCAAATATTGAGAGTTTACTAGTTTGAGACCTTCTCCCCTTGTCATTCTTATTCATTGCTGAAGTTATTATTTATTTATTTATTTACAACTTCTTTTTTCTTGACAGTTTCTCACACCTCATCTTTGAAACTTCACAACAATATTATTCTCATTTCTCTCTCTTTATTGTGCTGTTCAATAACTTTTTCGGCGGAACTATGATATATATTTGTTATGTGTTTTATGGAAGGCATCCAAGCGATGTGATGTTTTAATTATAAACTAGTCTGGCCTGAACCCTGACCCAAATCAAGTACTTGCGTAAAGCTAGATATGCTGACTTTTAACTCTAATTGCTTTTGAGGCTGCAAAGTTTTGTCAACTCTCGAGACATTTTACACTTTTAACATCAGTAAGAAAACTCTAATTTAACTTCAACTTCTTTAAAAACCCGCAGCCGAAGTTATATATAACCCTTCTGGGTGTTTTGATATTTATGAAACTTGACATAGAGGGCCGTCCTTCCCATGATAAATGGTATTAAAGGAAAAATTACTGTAGCGGTTATACAGAAAGACTCCCATATTCATCCTATACATATATCTATGAATGGAGCTGAGAAGAAAAAAGAAAAGAAAAGAGGGAGTATGCATATACAAGAACTCGTAGAAAAAACAGTAAACTGCAAAGCCTCCAAAAGAAACAACCCAGGGAAATAGGACCTCAGGAGCAGTGAAATTGGTTGAAGAGAAACTTTTAAAACCTGCGACGAAGCATTTGACATAAATGGAGTTCCAGTATCACAAATATTCAAATCGGTTCATGCTTAATCATCTGCATCATCAATCTTCAAAATTAGCAGCACTCCCTAACTCAATACAGATCTTGAAAACACACCAGAACAGCAGAATCAACTTCTCTAAAAGTTCCAGCTCAAAGAATTATGAAGAATTTACCGAGAAAATAAATTACGAATGAGCAGAAATGGTAAAAAATAAAGGAAGACTACAATTACAAGCACCAATAAGAGTCCCTAGTTAAGCTGTTGTGATCAAGTAAGGTTTCAGAAAAAAACAATTTGTAAAAATATGACAATATTTCTCATCGCCCAGAATGTACAAGTGAAGCCATTAGTCTACCTTCAATGTGCCAAGAACTATTTAATACAGTAGTGAATGCTAATAGAAAGAGGCTCACACAAACATAATTCATTTCAGATTGAAAATTCATAAAAGAGTTCAATAGACAATCGCTAGAATTTAGAGATAAATGACATAACTCAACTTAACAAAAACTTGACAGGCATTGCACTAGAAATCTGAGTAGTTTCTAAGATAATTTTTCCTTAATAGATTATATGTCTACATGCTGCACTTGGTTGCTTTATGATAAGGAATTGATTCAAGGTTAAATAAACACTCAGCCTCTCATGACGACTATTCTCGAATAAAGTAAGCATAACCAGTGTTTGGTTACCTATACTATAATATCCATTAGCAAACATGTCAAGAGAGCTCAGAGATAGTGTCCTTGTACTCTTCCCTATCCATCATAAAAAGATTCTGATAACATATCGTAAAAACTCTTTTACAACAATCTCAGCACAATTAAAAACTAGAACGGCATACCAAGTTAACTGTAAGTAAGAATAGTCATTATATAAAAACTAGGGAAAAGACTACTTTGTATCAAGTTTAATCCAAAACCCTCTGAATACGATAATATAAAGCAAGACCATCACTTCTAGTAATAAACAAGACCAGTTTGAAGGAGTGCTGGAGAATAATTAGAAGCAGCTAAATGTCCAAGATCATCATCAACAGTAGGCTCAAAGTTTGTAGAGGTATGAAAAAGTTTTTCTTACATCATCAACCAAATTAATTAACAATTGAAAAACAAGGACTCAAAAGATATCCATGAACTTTAGCCAGGTGCCAGTTAAAGAGTATCAGCTTCGCACCTTCACCATAATAAAAAAGGCTTGAAATTCATCCAACGAAAGGAAGGTATTCTTGATACTAGCCTTAGCAACCCCAATCCAAGAGAATAGAAGGTATAAGGCATGGCCTACGACAGAGCAGGTGTAGGAAGATTGTCATTAAAAACCAAGTCATTTCTAGCAATCCAGATTGTCCAACAAGTTACGTGGAAAGAATGTCCTAAAGTTTATGGCAAGCTGGTCTAACATAGAGATGTTTCCAATTAGAAAGAGCTTCATTAAAATAGGTTGGAGCAACATGAATGTCAAAAGCATGAAGCAAGGATAACCAGCAACATTTAGCTAATTATATAATTAGTGGTTTCAATCATGCAATCATCGTATTTACAAGCAATATTACCGGTCTCTAAGAATGAGATATTCTTTTGAGAGGATTATGTCTAAGACTCTAAAGACAAAACCTAGGCAAAGATTTTGATTTTCAGGAGGGCAACATGAATCCCAAGTATGATTAAAAAAAGAAATATGTTGATTTGACACAATCCAACATTGATATGCAGATTTAAAAGTTCAGAGACCACTAGGACATAGAGGGTCCATAGGATACATAGATTGAATTATGTGTATCTAAGAAATATTAAGGCCTTAAGCTTTGAGCTTATATCTCAGAGTCTATCAGGAATTAAATAAATTTCTCGTATAAATTGGAACGCATGTACTTATGCTGTAAATGGCACAACAAGAAACAATTTTGACCAAACACATACTGAAATAGACTGAGGAGTTAGCAAATCAAGTTTCTGGTTACTGCCATGCTATTGAATTTTGATTCTTGAACCTTGAGTTTTAATTATTGCTAACTAGCTTGTTGCGGGGGCCCATTTGAGTATGACGACAAGCTATGCTTCTTTATTGGAGAAGTAAATTTGCTTGGCCCCAGAAAGATACAGAGCTCACCAATAGTACAATAAACTTTTTAAGAGAACCAAAATTTCCAGGCTTAACTGCGAAACTATTGACTATCACCATGAAGGTTATAGATAACTAGTTTGGCCTTACGAGGTCTTGGACTTTAGTTCCTAGAAATGCCCAGTGATTAAAAAGCGGTACGGCCAAATGGTCTAGCCGCCTAGGCGCCTAAGCGGCCGCCCAATGCCGCATTGGCAACAATTTTTCCTTATTTTGCATTAATGTTATCTTCTTTTAGCTTTTGCGTTTAACATTGTTTCTAATCGAATTTTTAACTATATTGGTTTCTTTTTTCACTTGCAAAGGCCTCGAGAAGCATTTTTAAGGGCATAAACAAACTTTTAAATGTAACCTGAATAGCCAACAATGAAGCAAATTCTATTAGAATTCATTCTAAATATCATTTATTATGAAAAACAATTGATAGAACAATTATAATAGTAATAGCAAGACAACACAAATACAATTATAGTAGTAACTAGTAAGTTAGTAACAGTATTTGTACACACTACATACATCAATTGATATTTAATTGATCTTAAATAAATATCAAAGTCCACAGAGAAAAGAAACAGAAAAAACCTTCGCTGTTGAAGGGGATGAGAAGGATTTGGAGTCGAGATCGACGGCGATGGCGGAGAGGGATTTATGGTCAATGGTGGCGATGGTTCATGGTGACTGGTCCTCAACGACGGTGGCTGCTCGATCCCATTGATTGGGTTTGTGTTTGCAGAGCAATCTCGTTGATTGTCGATGGTTGGCAATCGATCTCGTTGATCGTGTTTTAGGTCGACCCTCTAAGAGAAGGATTTAAGGTTTGATTATGCCCTCGGTGGCGGTTGGCTCGCTTTCATGAGCGAGCAGGACAGATGAATAAAGGTCGTGCTGTCATGAGAAGAAAACCTAAATGGTTTGGCTTAAAAGGTTTTATATTTTTAATAATGATAATACAACCCCAATTTATTAAAATGACACCCCCAATTCACAAATGGAAAGAGTATAGTTACAAAAATACACGGGTGAGCGTACCACTGACTATGCGGTCGGTCCAATGCAGTGCGGAGTGCCGCCTTGAGCGCCTAGACGGCCGCCTTTTAAAACACTGGAAATGGCAGGTCACAAACCATTCTTTTTCAGATGAATTTGTATCAAAGTAATTTATATTCTAGTGGTCCTATGGTTTCTTCAAATTTAGGATGTGCAATTTAAACACTTTCTTTAATTACTATATGTTAAGTCTATATTTTCAGTTGTGCACATATACATTTACTGCATGATACATGCTCTTTATAATGTCCATATATACAAAGGCCATAGACTATAAATGCCCACACATTTTTGTGTTCCCATTTTGTTTTCTTCAACTTTGGAAGACGTCAATGTTATGCTCTTAATGTACATGCATCATGAATAGGTGATATATGCTTGGCTTCAGTTACTTTGTTAAATGGCATAACTCTGACATTAACTTTTCCTTGCGCAGTTTTACACATTTCTTGAGACGACTCTTGTTACACTATCATTGTTATCTAACTTTATTGCTTTCTTCAATGATGGGGAGATTCCCGGTACTCCTGGAACTCTTGCAACCACTTTTCTCACATTCGGTAAGTTTGTAGTTTCTCTTAATTTATTTGATTGCCAACCAATATCAAAATTGAATTAATTTAATTGACTCTCTATTTTTCTTAGTGTTGAACTTGGCATTTGCGCTAAGTGTCCTTGGGTTTCTGATTATGCATGTTTCATTGGTCTTGGGCAATACCACAACTATCGAGGCAAGCTCTTGGTGATTTTACATCCTTTAGTATTCCTTCTTTATCTATTTGGCATTTCTTTTAACGATTTCTCTGTAACCAGGCATATGAGATGAAAACATCTCCAAAGTGGAGGTATGACCTTGGTCGAAGGAAGAATTTTGAACAGGTTTGTGTTTCTTCACCATCCAATAATATGAGTAATTATTTTCTGATGCCTTTATCTGCTAGGAGTGCTTCACTAAATTTCATTATATACCATGAACTATCTATATTTTTAAGATGCATACCAAAAACATATGTTAATGTGAATAATACCATTAACTTAGTCAGCTGCTAAATAATCACCATGAACTTTGGAAGTTTTTTTTCTTCCATCTTAGTATCATATGTCAGTTTATAAGTTCAGCCTTTTGATTTAATGCATAAGACCATTGCAATTGAATAACAGCATCTGCTATTAAAATGAAAATTGTTGAAAGGCCAAGGTAAATATTTGCAACTTAGTTCATGATATTTATCTGCTATTTGCCAAATTTTATGGTAGTTATATATGAACCAATATATGCTTTTGTAACTCAATCGTTTCTTATGACAACTATTCTCTAGTTCCTTGGTAACATGGGGTAAATTTTGTTGGTTGACTAGGTTTTTGGAAGTGATGTAAGGTACTGGTTCATACCGGCTTATTCAGAAGAAGATTTGAGAAGGATGCCAGTTCTTCAGGGCCTCAATTATCCAACCAAACCCGATTTAGATGCACAAGATTTCTAATGCAACCATTTCCAATAACAGTATCGATCTTTGATCAGATTGGTTGGGGGAAAAAATGAGCTGAGCTATGGGCTAGAATTCTTACATGGTGCATTTGACTGTGGTGCTGCCAAAGTGATCCCAGTTGATGCAATATACTCCAATTATGTCGTCGTTGTTGTATTATAGAGTAAGCACGAAGCATAAGCTCGCAGTTTGTTTGTATATTATATACACTGATATCTATTGTGATGTAGCATGGATTAGCATAGAAGGCGGTGGTGTAATTTAAACTCGGAGTTTGAATTGGCCTCTTTTTTCCTTCCCCCCCTTCCCCGCCCTCCCCTGATAGCTCAATCCCCAACTAAAGAACACAACCGATGGCTGAAACATTGATGGCTAGTACATCAAATTATTATGTGGTTCCTTATCTTGCTGTGGTCTCAAATATTGATTAGTGTGTAAATGTTGTTGATTAGCTCGTTTAACACGCTCTTGTATTTGCCAGATAATATTGCATTTTGCCAAGTGTGAGAGACCATTGTACTCTGAAGAACTGATTTATTTATTTTTGGCATGAATCTTTAAAAGTTGCCGGAACTTCGATCAGACCAAAGAATACTGTCTCATATATAAAATGGGGTTAATTGCAGAAAACACTCATATAGTTTACCATGTGCGGAGCTTACATCCCTTCAAGTCATTTATTTGCACATGTACCCTCTCTATTATTGACAAAACCTTAGAATTAGATGAAAATCTATTCTAAGCAACATAAACAAAACATAAACAAGTTCTATAATTAAACTAGACCGTCATTTGAGCCATTTAGAAATGAGTCTGACAGATTTTAAGACACTTAAACGATGAGTAGAGGGGGTGCAAGTGAATTATAGGGGTGTTTTATGTAATTAACCCTATAAAATATAACATATATATTTCAAAATTTAAATCACATGCATAATACCTGCCAAATGTAGTGTATATCCAATGGTGTTTTGTAGAGGGCTGGAAAGATGACTTCGTTTCAACTCGCACTAAATAGTAACGAGTAAGAGAATAATGGAAAACAAGTCCCTAGGAGGGAAAACCGTCATTGGCGTTGAAATATGTATACACTTCACAGTTTCTTTTTCGATAATCGACACCGTCCATCTTGATCCTTATCATCTAAGATGTATATACACCAAATTTCGTATGGTTCTAACACCTTTTCACCGTTGATCTAGCGAGGTTAAAATATTTAAAATGTTCTATTATCGAAAAACCGTTAAATTTACATCTACTAAATCAATGTTGAGAAAATGTTAGAATAATACGAAATTTGGTACCGATCGGCAAGAAAAATATTGGAGGATAGACTTTTTGCAACGCCATAGAAGGAAATCCTCTCATAGAGTCTGTCTTCCATTATTCTCGTACATGTATTCCAGCTGAGTTGAAAGTCATGTGGTACCTGTAGAGTGTTTTTCGTCACCCGATGGAGATGGATACTTTCGTGTTTCAGGATTGCACAAATTCCCCCTGCCCCATGATAAGCAGGAGTTTATTGATTATGTGGATTCTGATCTCCAGCAGCCGCGGACAAAACTGCTGTTAATTATCTCTCGTTTTGACGCGAGAGAACCTCCGATTAATGGGTCATACTGTCGTGCAAACTCATTCTTTGATATGTGTGTTGTATTTGAAAACAATATTAGGCCTCTTTAAACATATCGGGGGACATCATATGGGGTCCCGCTACCCGGTCAACAGGCTGAGGGTTAACAGCCCCCTTGCGAAGCTCAGGACAGCACCCCGAAACAAAATTTTTGTAAGGAAGAGTGTTTTGAGTGTGTTGGAGAGCTTCGAGAAAGGGAAAAAGAGAGGGAAGGAATGAGAGGAAGGGTAAGAAACGGGGACCCCTTTGAGGGGGTCTCGAAGGTGGTGGACCCTTTTAAGGGGGTCCAGGAGGCAGTGAACCCCTTTAAGCAGGGGGGCCCGACAGCGAGAGCCCCCTTTCGGGGGTCCCGAAATCGAGGGCACTTTTTGGGGGGTGTTCCCGATAGCATGAACCCATTTTTTTGAGGGGTTCCTGATAGCGGGAACCTCCTTTTTTGGAGGTTCCAAAACAGGGATCCCTTAGGGGGTTCCTAAAATAAGGAATCCCTTTAGGAGGGTTCCGAAGGCGAAAACCCCATTTATGGGGTTCCGGAACAAGGACCCGTGAGGGGGTCTCAAAATAGGGATCCCAAAGAGGATCCTGAGGCTGAACACGGGGTGTATCCCGTGTTCACACAATGGGGAACATGAGGCGCGACCCATGTTTCCGTGGATCTTATGGGAAGATCCGGCACCAGGGGGTTCATGGGGTTGAAAGCTCATAGCTTTCACCCAAAAGTCATCGATTTTATGTATTTTGATAGTGAAACCGATGGGTTTCATCAAGGTCTTTCATCCATGGTGCTTGCGGCTTTCACCCCACGGGTTCTCTTTCTTCCCCTTTTCTTAGATTTGATGAAAAAAAGCAAAATCTTTTCTCTTAATTTGCGTCTTGATGTGGTTTTATTTAGATTTTTAAGAGGAAAGGAACTCTTTTTTTTTAGTTTTCTCAAGGTTGAAGATGAAAAAGAAAGGGACCTACCTCTTTCTTGATAGAAGCTCCAAAACCTTAGTAAAAATTATGTGAGAGAAAAAACTTGTTCATTTCATTTTATGGTGAGGTTATACCCCTTACATTTTGCAACTTGGCCATTGGGCTTTACAAAATTGGTTTTTTGCCCATTTTTCTTACATTATTCATACTTATTATATAATATATCTATTTATCACATTTTAATTTTTTCTTGCCTTGGCATGGGGCCGGCCCCCATGCTTGAACTTGGACTTGAACTGGGCCGGGCTTGGGTTTAGACTTGGGCCCACCTGACTTGGGTTCGGGTTTGGACCCACTTAACTTGGGTGCGAACTTAGGCCCGGGCCTACTTTTTTGGGCCTTGATTTTGATTTTGATTTTGATTTTTTGTCTTTATCAATGGGGTATAATTTTAGACCCCAGCAATATGCCCCATCGATAAATGCACACCGCATGTATGTATTGTTGCATTAAATTGATGGATTTTCTTTCGTGGAGAGGCTGACTTGATTTGGTTACCGTTTTTGGGAGGCTGGCACTGCTCTTTTTGTGACATGGATGGTTGATGCTGGCGTGTTTACAATGTAGTGGTTGATGGTACTTGACTTGATTATGAGGCGGAGCTCGATTTTGACGGGGAGGTCGATGGTTGATTTGATTCACTTCTTCGGCGTCGGTGCTTGACTTGATCCACTTCCACGGTGTCGATACTTCACTTGATTCACTTCTGCGATGTCGGTGCTTGACTTGATTGATTTGATTTGTTTTGATTTGATTTGGGAATGGAGTCAACATCTCTACTACTGGAATTGAGCTCTAGAGGTAACTCGTCCAGTACCCGGTTTTAGCTTGATTGGATTGATTTGGAAGCGGAGTCAACATCTCTACCACTTGAATTGGGCTCTAGAGGTAACTCATTCGGTACCCGATTTGATTGGATTTGGTTTGATTGGGTTGATTTGATTGATTTGGGAGCAAAGTAAACATCTCTACCACTGGAATTAGACTCCAGAGGCAACTCGTTCGGTACCCGATCTTGATTTGACTTGGTTTGATTGAATTGATTTAAGAGTGGAGTCAACATATTTACCACTGGAATTGGGCTCCAGAGGAAACTCGTCCAGTACCCGATCTTTATTTGACTTGATTTGATTGAATTGATTTAAGAGTGGAGTCAACATATCTACCACTGGAATTGGGCTCCATAGGCAACTCGTCCGGTACCCGATCTGTTTGATTGGATTGATTTGGGAGCGGAGTTAATATCTCTATCACTAGAATTTGGCTCCAGAAATAACTCGTCTGGTACCCGATTTTAGCTTGAATGGATTAATTTGATTGATTTGGGAGCGGAGTCAACATCTCTACCATTGGAATTAGACTCCAGAGGTAACTCATCCGGTACCCGGTTTTAGCTTGATTGGATTGATTTGGGAGGTCTCAGTCTGTCCGACAGAACTTTTGAGCTTGGAAGCGCTGTCGGGTAGGATTTTAATTTGATTTATTTGAATTTTGCTTTGTCCAGTGAGACCTTTGAGTTTGGAAGCACTGTCGAATGAGACTTAGAATTTGGAATTTTGTAATTGGTAGGGTTTGATTTTGAGTTTAGAGTTGAATTAGGACTCAAAGGTTCGGATTTTTGGAATTGAAATTTGGGCTGTGTTTGGATTTGAGCCAGGATTTTGATTGGGCCGGTATTTGAGGACATGGAAATCAAATTTGAGAATTTTGAATGGAAGTTGTAATTAGATTTTGGAGTTGGAGTTTGGATTGAAAGCTAGAATTTTGGGGTTGGAGATTGAATTTGGATTTAAAGTTGGAATTTTGGAGTTTGAAATTTTGGGTTCTGAGCTGGCATCAGCGTTGTTAACACTGAAGTACGAGTGCTAGGAGCAATTCATCATTTGTTGTTAGGAAATTTGCGGATTTGAATTTTTGGTTGACATCAGCATCGCTAACTGTTCATCACGAAAAATTGCATTTTAATACCACTCATTCGTTATCATTTTTGTAAATATCGGTACTATTAACCCGTGTCTGCTCAATAAGTACATGATACATATATTCATGACAAGAACACTAGAAACACACTCAAAGTGCACGGATATAACATTTGTGAGCCGATACGGAAACCGGAACAGAAAACCGATTAAGAAACAAATGGATTTTGCAACAAATAAAAATGCACAACATTTTTAGTCAAATGGTCCAACATGATGAAAGTGTAAATGAATAGATGCATGAACCAGCCATGTCATGGTGTGAACACTCCATCAAGTGGACAAATAGGCATACAAGTGGATTAGCAAGTGGGCTCATGTAATGATTGTTTGAAAAAGCTATGAAGTGGTTATAATCTTTTCCCTCCAAAATCTCTAGATAACACCCACTTGATAATTTGAAAAAATTGCAAGTACAGAAAGATGATATTGAAGAGTGAAGACTACACTGAGAAGACGGGGTCCACCTCTCTCTCTTTGGCCGCAAATTAAACCATAATGGCCGCAAATTGCGGCCCTACCCTCTCCAAATTGGCTCGTTTTTCTTCTGTGGGTCCCATCTTATCTTGTCAGCACAATTGTATATTCTATTTTTTTTTACTTGGATTGGCTATAAATAGCAGATGAGTTTTCAAACCAAGGGTCCAAGTTTTAGACCACTTTGTTAGATGTTATTTTGCAATTTTCATTTGTAAGTTTGAGTTCTTGCCCTTTCTCTTGATCTTGTAACTTCTTAGTTGAATTTACAAGCTTATGTTTTAGGTTCTTGAACTCAATTAGTTTGTATCTTCATTCACAAATCAATACAAGTTCTTTTGCTTAGTCATTTCATATCATATTTTGCTACTTGTGATTTAGTGAGATCTTTTGTTTTTCTTTGATCTTGCAAGCTCTTAAGTGAGCTTGCAAGTTTAAAGTTTGGTATTTGATTTCATAGTGATATTTGGACTCCAAGGATAATTAAAGACTTTATTTTGCACATATTGGTTCTTAGTATTTCATAACTCTTGCATTACTTTTCTTACTATTTAATTATGTGTTCTTCTCTCTCTTTTGTTTTATTTGTTTTTGTGAATATGTGTGTGTAAGTCTGCGATAGCGCCCCGGCAGTCTACAGACGCCAAATGCGGAACAAAAACTTTTTAACTGGCGCTATCGTATACTTTAACCCAGATCTGCCATAATTGCTAAACTAACAAACTGTAAAGAGTGTAGAAAGGTTGTACCGAACGATCCGAGTCCTTCGTTCTTAAACCATCATCCCACGCTCCGTTGCGGCTGCTCCGATCTCGTCGATCTCCGATATCCTCGTCGAGGTGGCACCACGTCGACGATTCTTTAAACGGGCTCCCGCCTCTGACTTGAGGCAACTCGATCGTCAAGTTTGCTAAAAGAGACGACCAAGAATGATGTAGAGAATGAGTAGATGACTTTGTCTCACTTCGTCCAAGTCCGTGGACGATCGGTAAATGAAGTTGCCGATGGAAATGAAATGGAACAAGAAATGAACTATGAAATTTCCATGCATCCAAAACTTTACTCTTTTCTTTTTAGCAACCATAATTTTCTCTCATGAGTGAATGGAGGAGGAGAGGGGGCCGGCCACATTATATGATGGAGGAGGGTGAGTGTAGGAGCAAGTGGTGACCACAACCCAAAGCATATCATGAAGAAAAGATCTTAACCAAAACAAAAAGCATTAAGGTTAAAGCATGAGTCATAAAACCTAGTCACCATTTAATAAATGCAAAGATGAGTCATGAACCTAGTCACCATCCTAGTCATCACTTCTATAAACTTCTAGAACACTGACTCACCTCATCCAAGAAAAGATAAACCCGTCTTTAACCGAATGTTAAAAGACGGCTGATAGAAAACTGGAAACTGGCAACTTCCAAAAGTGATCCTGAAACGACTTTCAGGATAACCCCGAAACTGTATAAATATACCCGCATTTGTATTACGACCGAATACAAATGCAACTGAGACAAAGATATTATACCTACTCAATATAATACTCGGATCCGGCTTAAACCAAAGCCGACCAGTATTATCTGCCCGAAAAATTATACGTGCGTAAACGCACGTGCATTTTCCGAACCCTGCCATAAAACCATATGGCCTCTACAACGTTTCGCCCGAACTTGGGAAACTGTCTGTGGGGGACTCTAATGACTCGTCAGTACCCTGGTAGTGGGTTTAACTACAAACCGTCAGCGGCACTAGCAATGCGTAACGGCTGCCCATGGACTGACCTCAAGGGATGCCGATGAGCGAACTCATCCGGAAAACCCTACTGAGCCTAACAGTGACAATGTATATACAGTCCGGTCCGTTCGTCTATGAGTATCGCATATCTGCCTAGGGGGCTAGTAACGTCAGACCCCCAATAGCAGTATAAGTCGTGTCGGAGTGAAGCCCAATTACACCCTGAGATACTACTGGAGTACCTACCAGTAAATCTCCTGCTATGGCCATGGACTTTGTGTAATGGCTCTCCTAGACACAGCACGACCTCGCCCCCAATACCGGGAGAGACGAATCCCCTGCCAATCCGCTCACGTGCCTCTATATGGCTCGGGACTGTACCCAAAAACTACCTGTTTGCACGACTCCTTTGAGCCGTGGTAGGGTAGAAATCAAAGCACAGTGGGAACTCACACGAGACAAATGACGACCTCAGGTCGATGAACTAACCTGTACACATGTCACCAGGGAACTGCTATCTGACGATAGATATAATACTAACTAGCAGATTCCCGGCGAGTCCTGTCCGGTGTACTCATAACCCAATGAGCACCTGTATACATCTTAGGTGATCCAACTGACACCAGTGGCTTGTGAGACCGGCCACCGCTCCTCGTCGGGGTCTCGACTGTATACACTAGTCTACTCCGGAGTATCGATGCCCTGTCTCGAAACTCCCACGACTAGGGACCACAATTAAGGATATGCGTATAAACCACCCAACTCTCACGTATATGATCGCCATCATACTGTTGGTGGTAAAGCAAGATCCTAAGGGCTCTATCAAAGTGTAACATGTAATCAGTCACCTGATCATGTACACGACTGATAAAGGCAAACCAGATAGCATACTATCATCTCAAGTAAGACTGTCCTACCGGTATAGGTCCTCCGCAATCATTGCAATCACATACCTGTGATCCAATAATTGACTATGAGGGCACTATCTCCAACAGTGTGAGTAGTTGGATCACTTGTTAAGGGTAGGAGATGGGTAGTTTGACTAGGAGAAATGTCTTTCTAATATCTTTTAAACCGATAACTTGTAGTTTGAACTCCGATCAAACAAATCGCACTTCGCTCCGTTAGGCACCCTATCCTACCACGATACCGGTGATTCATAATTGTGACCGGCTATGATTGATTTGCCGGAGGCAAGGGTTAAGAGACAATAACGGAATGATAAGGGCCGAAAAGTACGGATTTAGCGCACAATCACAAATACCACACTTAAGCGCCCTAATCCACGTTGTTGCCGATTACCTTCACATCAAACATCAAGTTAAGTTCATAAGGAAATTGCAAACGCTATCCTGGCTCAAATTATCCTAAACCTACCCTTAACAAGTCTCTTCTTTTTAACATATAATTTGCGACATTTAGTATAACAACCAAATTGAACCTTTCAAACTTAACTCGTTAAAACAAGCTTAAAAACCTACCATCTCCCTACGGACGGCCCGTACTCATATCGGTTCGCTACACGTGACACCGTTCTAATTTCGGTACTTTAGAACTTAAAATGACACGATAAATCCTTACCAATCAAATGACACCGTTGTCGGGGAGATGCTAACGCTTGTATACTTGTATTCTCGGGTTAATTTGTGAATATTTTGTGTATAAAATGTTAGTGTATATGCCCTAGAGGCCATTACTGTATCATACTAGTATGTATATTACTTGATGGACTTGGGATATTCACAGTTGTACAGACAATCTTGCTCAATATAGTAGTATGCTACTTGGTTTGTCTCTGCTTTAATGTGTACATGTGTGTTTATTTATTATATCACTTATACGCATTAGTAGAGCCCTTAGGATCTTTGCTTGATTACTGGCATTGTGATGGCGATCACACTCGTGGGGGCTAGGTAATCTACAAGCACATCCTTAATGCACGTCCCTAGTCGTGGGATTATCGAGACAGGGCATCGATACTCCGGAGTAGACTAGCGTATGCGCTTCTCATCCCAGCACGGGAGACGGTCTGTCCCACAGCTGTCAGTACGTCGTACTTGAGATAGTATGCGGGTGCTCGTTAGGTTACGAGTACACTGGACAGGACTCGTCGGGAACTGATGGTTGGTATTATACCTATCGTCAGTTATCAGTTCCCAGGTGACATGAGTACAGCTTAGTCCGTTGACTTGACGCTGTCACTTCGCCTCGAGTGTGTTCCCACTGTTCTTTGATTACTACCCTACCACGGCTCTACTGAGTCGTGCAAACAGGTAGTAGTTGGGAGCAGTCCCGAAGCACTTGGAGGCAGTGACGGTTAGACAGGATTCGTCTCTCCCGGTATTGGGGGTTGACATCGCGTTGTGTCTAGGAGAGCCATTACACGAGTAGTCCCTGGCCAGGGCAAACGAGATATACTGGTATGTTTCCAGTGTTATCTCAGGGTGTTCTGGGCTTCACTCCGACACGACTTGTACTGCTATTAGGGGACTGACGTTTACCGCCCCCTAGGCCCGTCATGCGATGTATCAGACGAACAGACCAGAATGTACGGAGATTGTCACATACAGGCTCAGTAGGAGTTCGGATGAGTTTACCTCATCGGCCTTCTTATCGACATCTACCTGGGGACCGTTACGTACAGCTAGTGCCGCTTGCGGTCTGTGGTTAAACCCACTGCCAGCGTAGTGTCGAGTCTTTAGAGTCCTACACAGAGAGTTTCCTTGCACTGAGCGAAACGTGTAGAGGCCGTATGGTTTTACGGCAGGGCTGCGATCACTTACGTACACTTGTGTGCGTGTGGTGTTCGGGCAGGCAATACTAGTGGGCTTTGGTTTAAGCCGGATCCCAGTATTGCGCGGATGGATTTGTTTTGTCTTCTGTGCATCCGCATTCTACGGAATGCGGATGCAGGTGCGTATGCACAGTTTTCCGGAGCGATGAAGGAGGAGGTGCCTCATCAGGGTTTTGGCAGTTGGTTCGGCTAAAACCGTTATGCGGCAGGCTCATTAGGGTTTTGACAGTTCGTTTGGTCAAAACCATTATGAGCCGCGGACATCATTTACTAATCTTTTTAGTGATAATTTTATGATGGCTAATTGCATTGACCATTTGACCATCATGACCTCTCTTGACTTTGTTGACCGGTTGACCGTGTTGACCATTGACTTTCAAGAGGGATCTACACTCTTCTTTTCTTTTTCTTTTTCTATTTTGATTATGATAATGGTCATTTCAATGTAGCCATCAAACTTTATCTTGATGGGACTGTTCCCGCCAAAAATTTCTGCGCAAAAGAGTCCAAGGTATAAAATGGCAGCGATATGCTTAAGGAAATGCGAACCAGTATCTTCCGGCTGTTTTTTGACAAACTCCCGAATGAGAAATAGATAAATTCTGATGGTATCGAAAGCGGCTCGAAAAACCCTTCGATTTGATATATTATGGGCCTCGTAATTCATCCGGGATCAAAAGTTATGAGGAATTACGTGTCTACACGTGATGGACTTTTAAGAACCCGCTGGAGGAGTTAAAAAATATAATAAAAACTCAGAAAAGACACCAATGGGGCATCACGTGCTCACACGTGACCATGGGTCACGTGCAGACACGTGATGTGCTTTTAAGGCCTCTAAAATAATGAATAGAATTAAATTCTAAAATATGTTCCCTGATTAAAAATCAAGAATCATGTGCTCACACGTGACCAATGGTCACGTGTTGACACGTGATGGTTAAAACTGAAGCGTAAACAAACTGCTGAAGGAAATACCTTAATGAGGTGTCACGTGCTCACACGTGACCAATGGTCACGTGTTGACATGTGATGGTTACAACTGAAGCGTAAGTAAACACTGAGAAAAGGACTCAATTGGGGGTCACGTGGCAACACGTGACTGGCTGTAAAAGCCTTGCTGTTCAACAGAATTAAATTCTAAAAAAAAGATCATTTAAATCTTTCGAAATAGAATTAAAATTCTAAAAGCTTCTAAATCTTTCCAAATGGAAAAGAATTATGGGGACTTTGAATTAAAGATCCAAGGGTGATTAAAAATCATCAATTTATGGAGAAATCTTGGACAAGGAAAGATTTCCCTGAAAATCTCACCAGAATAACAAATAGAATATCTTTTGGATTTAAAATCCACGGTGAATAAAATTCACTGAATGATCTAAAGGCCCAGATT
The DNA here is from genome assembly GCA_030015575.1 of Agapanthus africanus. Lineage (NCBI taxonomy): Eukaryota > Viridiplantae > Streptophyta > Magnoliopsida > Asparagales > Amaryllidaceae > Agapanthus > Agapanthus africanus. Next base: position 456,153,322 of record JASDDO010000012.1, on the reverse strand, counting down.
AATGATAAATATAAATCAAATCTCTCAATAATCAAATCAAATCTTTCAATGAGAGATTTGCTAAACAAATTGATTTTTTTCCTTCTCCTATAAATAGGAGCCAAGAAGAGAAGAGGAGGGATCTAATTTTTTGAGAGAAAAACAGAGAGAGGAGAATTTAATTCTCAAGAGGGAAGAAAAAAAAAGAGAATTTAATTCTCAACAAAGAAAACCCTAGGTGAGAAAAGGGAAAAATATCAACTTCAAAAAGAGAATTTAATTCTCAAAATTTAAGAGTTTAACTCTTCTGCAAAAAAAGAACTTAGTTCTTCTTCTGGTTGAAGACCTGTACAGAGCACATCTCCCCATAGGATGAGAATTTAATTCTCATCGGGTCGAGATCCTGCCATGCAGATCCTAAACTTAGAAGGGGAATTGAGTTTTGAGAATTTAATTCTCCCAAACTCACAGGAATTTAATTCCTCCTAAAATGAAACTGGGGTTTAACCCTAATCAAGAATTTAATTCTTTTACATATCTGGGAATTTAATTCCTTTGAAAAGAAATCAGGGTTTTATCCTAAACAAGAATTTAATTCTTTCACGATAGGAATTTAATTCCTCCAAAATCATAATTAGGGTTTAACCCTACAGAGAATTCAATTCTTAAAAGTTCTCTGTTCATGAAAAGAACTAGGGTCACGTGCCCCCACGTGACCCTTGAAAAGATCCCCTGCAAAGAACTTTGAAGCATCACCTCACGTGCTCCCACGCGACTCCCAAAACGCAGAAAGAAAAAGCAAAGGAAATGAAAGCTTTGGGCGCTCTCACATGTTATCACGTGACCCCTCAGCAAATGCTTTAACAAATGGCGCACATATCCCCATCACGTGCCAACACGTGATGCTCTAAAATAAAAATGAAAGTGTTTAACACTTAATGGCAAAACAAAAGAAAAGAAGCTTTGGGCGCTCTCATGTGTCCCCACGTGACCCCTCAGCAAGTGCTGTAATATTCGATGCATAAACCCCCATCACGTGCAAACACGTGATGCTCTAAAATAAAGATGAAAAGTGTTTAACACTTATTCGCAGATTTGAGGATAAACCAAAAGGAGATCTGGCTCCACATTTAGGGCGCCCTCACGTGTCACCACGTGACCCCTAATGAGCATTCTAACAGACCAGAGCGGGGGCCTCCATCACGTGCTCACACGTGATGGCCGTCAGAATTAAAAGAGTTAAACACTGATCTGCAGAATAAAATAAGGGAAATCAGGGCGCTCTCACGTGTCCACACGTGACCCCTCTCTCCTTAGTGTTTAACACTAATCTGAAGACTTTGTTCCCAGTGTTTAATACTGATTTGCTTTAGTGTTTAACACTAATTTGAAATCTCTGATTACCAGTGTTTAACACTGATTTGCTTTAGTGTTTAACACTAATTTGAAAGCCTTGTTGCTAGTGTTTAACACTGGTTATCTTTTAGTGTTTAACACTAACTTGCTAATTTTATTCCCAGTGTTCAACACTGTTGGTCTTTAGTGTTTAACACTAGCTTTAGCCCAGTTGGCTAAGTTTCTAGAGGCAAAGCCTCTCCTTCAATGGACCAACAGATGGTCAATATTTCAAACATAATTGGACTTAGCCCAAACTGGCCATAAGTCCTCAAATCATCTTGAACTGAGCACATCTGCTCTTTCAACCAACTCATTGGTTCAAGGGTACATCTCTGAACTCCTCTGATATTTGTCGTTGTAATCCTTCAACGTCTTCAGAGAGGTGATGGGTCCCGACGACCATACATCAAGACGGACTGTGGGGTCCTTAAACCCACGGACTTATGCGTCCTTAAACTAGAATACGGACTGTGGGGTCCTTAAACCTACGGACTTATGTGTCCTTAAACTACCTATGGACCACCACGTTCCTAAACTGGAACATGGACCACTATGACCCTAAACTGGAAATGGACCACCATGTCCCTGAACTGTCAATGGACCACCATGTCCCTAAACTGGAACAATAGAGCCCAAACGCTCTTTTGTCGGATCTAAACGATCCCGTTAAGTTGATCTTAGTCTCAAACTGGACTAACGTATCCTTAACAAACGTTTAAGTTGATCTTAGCCTCAAATAAGGCTAACGTATTCTTAAATCCTCAAACAGACTTTAGTCCCAAATTGGACTACAGGTCTCCCAACCAACTTTGGTTCAAGGGTACATCTCTGAACTCCTCTGATATCTGTCGTTGTAATTCTTCAACATCGTCAGAGAGGTGACGGGTCCCGACGGCCATACATTCAATGGACTACCATGTCCTTAAACTGGTAATCGACCGCAAAGTCCCTAAACTAGAACAATAGAGCCCAAATGCTCTTTTGTCGGATCTAAACGATCCCGTTAATTTGATCTTAGTCTCAAACTGGACTAACGTATCCTTAACAAATGTTTAAGTTGATCTTAGTCTCAAATAAGACTAACGTTTCCTTAAACCCAAACCCCCAAACCTAAATCTAAGAAAATATGGATTTGGACTAATCCACGTCCTACGGGCGACGACATAACTCAGTCTTCGTATACAATCCACGGGCAACCAAACACAAAACAAACACCCACTGCACGAAGTGACCAGCTGGAGAAGGAGAAAGTTGTTACCGCGATGCGGTAGCGTAATTAACTGCAGGGGCTTACTCCTGCAGGGAAGAGCGTCCCCACAATCAAAAACCCCTCAACGATGGGGAATCTGACGAAGTCTGCTACATCGGTCGCATCCGTTTAAACCTTCGATACACGGTGCTATAAATCAACTTGGCATCTTCAAAGAGGTAGACGGATAACACCAATTAGCATCTGCCCCGAATCTCAGGCGAGACAGTCCATGTCTCGGCCGCCATTCGGAGGGGAACAGATTCTGGCACGCCCGGTGGGACCTTTTCCTCTTTCCACTCCACACTTCGTGTGTCGTGTTCGCGAACGAATCGCGGTTTACTGTGGTTGCCTGTGGATTCGAGGTACTAAGATTTGGTGTCTTGCTCCGTGCAGAAAACGGAAGATCAATGGCTTCAAACTGCACTGCCTGCAATTGCAACTCTCGCTCGGTCCTTACTGGAGGAGTGACTTATGGGCCCCAAGCGGCCTCCCTTTTCAAGATGCCAGTGGAACAGGTAACTCAGGCCACCACTGGATTATTCTTCGGGACCATGCTCCCACTGATGAGCTTCAATGCCCCAATGACATCGCAAGAAGCTCCAAAGAAGCCGGTCTTTGATCGACTCACCACTGCCGCGACCCCTCTCAACGGGTCACCCAGTTTCAATACCTCAGTTTTCAACAGACTAGGCCAGAACGTCCGCAAACCTGCGAAACCCGAAGCTGCCATCCCAAAGCGGATAGCCATCCCGACTCGAACGGACGAAATCATTGGAAAGGCTCCTCCTTCCGAGAAGTCAGTTTTTACAAGGCTGGTCATTCCGGTTACTGCTCCAGGCAAGGTCCTCAAAGCTGCTTCTCCTACCCAGAGCAGGGGGCATGAAGAAGCTTATCTAACAACGGAGGTGACTCCATCCGCAAGACACGCTCGACGTCGCCACTGGCGTCGAGTAAGAAAGGCTGGGGGCAACTCCCCCTCTGGATTTACACCACCAGCTCCGATTGTGGGGATCGATGCTGCTGTTCCAACCGGGAACAGCTTTGAATTGCTGAATACGGTGCGCAGAAACTCTCCTACTGCGATGTTGAAACGAACTCCTTCACCTGTGGAGAATACTCCAGAGAAGAAGCTTGAGCAGCCCCCTCAACGGCTGTCCTCTAAAATTTACGAAGTCTAGCGACAGGTCCAAAAGTCGGTGATTGATAAAAACTATCTCCGCCGACAGAAAAAGATGAAGGTGCAGCAGGAGAAGGATTACTCCGTCAAGCCACAAAAAGCAAAAGCTACTTGGGTGCCTACTACAACGGCCCCCTCAACTCCAATCACTCAAAAAAAGAGGCCGCAAAAAGCCCCTGTGTCTTTGGCAAATCGCAAAGACACCGAACACAAACGCCCCAAGTCTGGGGGCATTGTGGTGCACACCGTTTATATGGCTTCCGGAAAGGTGGAAAGCCATGCTTCGACGGGTCACCGACCGCTCACCCAATCCGTAACGAAAGCCCAGGAGCAGCAACAGAAGCTTCAGGAGATGATGACTGCAATGGTCGCACTTACCGGGCCAAAAGAAAGCTCGGAGGCATCATCAGAGCAGCGTCATGAACAAGAAACTGACGCTGACTACCTACGCAGAGTCCTCGAAAAGAAGGACAAAGAAGCCGCAGAGCAAGCCGCTAACATAAAACAAATGGCGCTTCTCTTCCAAGATATGGTAGGGATGATGATCCAGCAAGATCCTCCTGCTGAAGATCCTCCGATTGTCCTTGAAGATGACAAAGGAGAGACATCGAATCCTCCTCCGGCTCTTTCAGCAGCCAAGGAAGAAACCATTTACAAGGCCGCACTGGATGACCATATAGCTCAGCAAATACGAGCTCACCAGGCAAATGAAGCGGCTGGGCAAATTGCTAGAACCGGACGACCCTACCCGGGCTGGTATGACCAAATTAGTTACCCGCCGGGATATACGATCCCTAAGTTCCATGTATATAAGGGGACAGGGAATCCGCATCAGCATGTCGCTCAATTCAGGGCCTTATGCGGCAATACTGGAGGCGATGACAAATTGTTGCTTCGCCAATTCGTCGGCAGCTTAGCAGAAACAGCCTTTGAATGGTATTCGGAGCTACCTAACGACTCTGTCAAAACATTTGCGGAGTTGGAGCTGCTGTTTACACAGAGATTTGCAAGCGCTAGCGAGCGCACCCCGATCACGGCACTGATCAACGCCAGAGTGGAGCCGGGAGAGACGTGGGTGCAATATGCAATCCGGTGGCGGAACCTATGGTCGAGATGCGAACAACGCATAGAAGAAGCTCCTGCCGTGGGCATGTTCGTGGGTACTCTCGACCTTCAAGCGACCATCTCCCAATTCATGATGTTCTTCAAGCCGACCACCTTCCAGGCCTTGATTGACAAGCTGGCCCAAATGGACCAGGTGGGCCATAGGCCTTCCTCTTCAAAAAAAGAGCCTTGGAATGAAAAGGGAAAAGGGAAAGCAACCTTCGTTGCCAATACTCAGCAACGGCCGAGCAACTTAAAGCCGGTTGTTCGCCAAAACAACGTGCGTCCACGCCCATCCCTCGAGGAGAGACTAGGACGTCCTTACTCGTTTCCTCAGAATAAAACGAGGAGATTGTTCGAGCTGGCAGAGCGCAACAGACTCATCAACCTGCCGAGTCCGAAACGTCCGTTGCAGCCAGGCGATGTCAACGATCCAAATTACTGCCCTTACCACCAAGCGGTAAGCCATCCAATCGAAGATTGCTTCGTCTTTAAGGGATGGATCGAGGATCAGTACCAACAAGGCAAGTTCGCGTTATCTGAAAACTGGAAGGTGAACCCGCCACAGCCTCACACTCCTAAGAAGACAAACACACCGGGGGCATCGTGTTCATTCATAAGGGAAGCCCCATGGGAGGACGTTCTTTCAGCCAAAAAAAAAGATGCTGAATGATCTCCAGACATGCCCGGCGATCGGGTGGAAGAACTCGCTAGAACCCCGGATCGTCGAAGGGATGCTGAAGCCGCGCCCAACTCTAAAGATCGATGGTGAAGGCCCCAGCACTCACACCCAGCCGTCAAAATCTTCAAAGAAAAACAAGAATAAATCCAAGAAGCCCGTGAAGCCTGGCGACAAGCGTACGGATTTGCAGAAACAGATTGACGCGTTGGAAGAATATAATCAGAAGGCGCGGACCCCAGTCACACTCTAAGAATTTCTCAGCCACGTCCTTGAGGATGGAGATAATGACAATGGAAAAGACTCGTCGGATGAATCTGAAGATTATGCGGCTAGCTGCCATGTGATCTCTCACCCGTCAATAAATGACGAAGAAGCTCCTTACACAGAGAAACTGGGGGCAGATCCTGAACCAGAACTTCTGTGGCCATCAGACGAGATGATCGATGCCTTCCTGAACGAAGCCCGTCTTAAAAGCAAAGCCGATCGAGAGCGCGAGATGGCCATATTCAAGAAAGCTAAACGCCGACGACTGGAAAAAAGAGTCAAAACACTCCCACCGGATCAAAGTACATCCGCCACAAATGAAAACAGGATCAAGACAAGGAAACGATTCGCCAAAGCCATATCAATGGGAATGAAGCTGCCACCCTCTGAAGGAAACACTCCTGATGAAGCGGATGTACATCCTAGCTACTGCTTATATCATCGAAAGATTGCGCACCCAATCGAAGAGTGCAATGCCTTTAAAAACTGGTGGCAGGGATACGTTGCTCACAGGCAGCACGTTCAGCGATTGAAGCGCAAAGCTCTTCGGAAACAGAGAAGCACGACAAATGAGCATATGAAAACTGCCGGCAACGGTCACATGGTTGACGGAAGAAGATCGCAAGCTCTCACATTCGGGAGCAATTCTGAAGAAGAAATGACTCTTAGCCTTCTCTTCAAAGAATCCACCTCAGGAAAAGAGGAAGAAAAGAAGAGCCGCGAGAACGTTCAGCTGGGCAATCGCACGCTACCCGAAAAGAATCTCGGACCCGCAAATAAGGGATCGAAAAAAAGGGATAAGGGGAATAGAAAAGTGACCTTCGTCGCCAACGCTCAACAACAGCCGAGTAACCCGAGACCGTTTTGTCGTCAAAACAACAAGCCGCGATACCTCAATGAGAAGTTGAAACGTCATTACTCGTTTCCTAAAGATAAAACAAAGAGATTGTTCGAGCTAGCAGTGCGCAACGGGCTCATCACTCTGCCAGATCCAAAACGTCCGTTGCAGCCAGGTGACGTTAACAATCCTAACTATTGTCCCTACCACAGAGTAATGGGTCACCCACTCGAAAATTGCTACGTCTTCAAAAACTGGGTTGAAGACCAATACCAACAAGGCAAACTCGCGCTGTCCGAAAACTGGAAGGTGAGCCCGCCACAACCACATGCCTCGAGAAAGATGGATATGCAGGGGGCATCATGCTCATTCATAGGGAAAGCCCCATAGACCGAAAAGTCAGTAAACTAGAGATTCGCCTCAAATACGGCGACGACGGACCGCAATGTCCTAAAACTTGCAAATGACCGAAACGTCGTTAAACTACTATCAACCCGCGGCATCCTCAGGCTGGCGTGGTAAAAAAAAAAAGAAAGGTATGTCCATAAGCAAAATGGGCACGGATGAAAACCCGAAAGAGCTCCGTGAGTAAAAACAGCAGGGCTACCGGCGAGTGTTTGTGAAAACCCGAAAGGGCGCAATCTCGTTAAAAGACACTTACAGGGTCCTCTCGACCTTATAAGGAGAAACCACCTGCGTGAGATCCTTACGACTCACAAGGGAGCAACACACTTAGGAGTCCTCGCGATTCCTAAGGAGAAATTACACTTACGATATCATCACGACTCGTAAGGAGAACTCTCTTATGGGACCCTCACGGCTCATAAGATTTGAAAGTCTTAAGTTACAGAAACCTTAACCTGTTCTTAAGCAACCCCCATAACCTTCGATATTGCCCTACAAGCGGCTCATATTGACCCTTGTATACAATCCACGGGCACGAATAAATATTTCCCTAACAAAGTCTCATCCGTGACTAGGGATATGCTTGTACAGCAAACAACACTTGTAAGTCCTCTCGACTTATAAGGAGAAAACCTTTTTGTAAGATCCTTACGACTTACAAGAGAACATGCACTTAGGAATCCTCACGATTCCCAAGGAGAAAACACATCTACAAGATCCTCACGACTTGTAGGGAGAAATACCTTTGTGAGACCCTTACGGCTCATGAAGTCAAAAGCCTTAGTCGACAGGACCCTTAACCCTGTTTACTAAGCCACCTTTGTTCAACATCGACAGAGGCAAATGATGATTCGCTCCTGGCAATATCCCAGTTGCAGCGATGCTGATGCCTAAACCGGTATCAAATTCCAAGTCCTTTCATGGCAAATGATGATTCGCTCCTGGCAATATTCCAGTCGCAGCGATGCTGATGCCAAGATTGGTATCAGATCCCAAATCCCCTACTCGCAAAAAAAAAAATCAGCGAGCCAAAAAAAAAATGCATACGAAATAGCCGAAATGATAGGGCAACTTGCAAACAAAATCAGCAAGTAAAAATGTGTGCATCCAAAACAGCCGAAATGATTGGGCAACTCGCAATAAAAAGCAGCGAGTAAAAAGAAAAATAGCCGAAATGATTGGGCAATCACGATTTTCGCGATATAAAAAGCTGAAATGATAGAGCGTCGCAGAAAAAATAAAAAAAAATGAATGATGAAAAAATGAAATTTTTGCCCTACAGGTGAGATCACACCGATCCCTGTATACAATCCAGGGACACAAACAGATAGGGAACCATACCTTCCCAACAGGCTCCACCAGAAAGCAAAGCCAAGTCTCAACGATTCATAGACAACCTAGAGACAATCTCGACATTTGTCGCAATATTGCAGACACAATGTCAACAAACGAAGCAAAAGGAAGATCCCTAGCTTCAGGATCTCGACGTCGATATCGACAACTTAGAGATCACCAATGGCGTTTCTCCTCACTCCAACCAGATGCAGACGTGACGTCAACAACCGACCCCAGAGTCGCAACGAAACGGAACCATGGCATAGTCCCTAGTTCCAAATCTCAATGGCCACATCTACAGCCTGGAGACCAACAACGGTGTGCCTCCTCATTCCAACAGGACACAGATGTTACACCATCAAGCGGAGCAATGGCAAAATCCCAGCTCCATCTCAGCATTCGTCTCGTTACAGCAGACGAGATGTCAACGATGATGTTCCTCCGCAGTCCAGCAGGATGCAGATGCAACGTCAACGAAAGACCCCATGGTCGAAACAAAGTGGAGTGATGGCAAAATCCCAGCTCCACCTCAGCATTCGTCTCGATACAGCAGACGCAATGTCAACAATGGCGTTCCTTCGTGGTTCATCAGGATGCAGATGCAACGTCAACAGAAGACCTCACGGTCAAAACAAAGCAGAGCGGCGGCAAAATCCCAGCTCCACCTTGACATTCATCTCGATACAGCAGATGAAATGTCACCCCAGCGTTCTTCCCCCAGCAGGATTCGGACGCGCCAAAGCAAACGAAGCGAAGGCTAAATTCCTAGCTTCATACGTCTTGACGGCAAGTCATATAATACCTAAAAGACAATCGAAGATCATCCCACACCAGCATAGAGTGAGCACCACCTCGACGTTCGTCTCGATACAGCAGACGAGATGTCAACTACAGCGCCCTTCCTCCAACAGGATTCGGACACACCAAAGCAAATGAAGCGAAGGCCAAATTCCTAGCTTCAGGGTCTTGACGGCAAGTCATATAAAGCCTCAAAGACAATTGGAGATCATCTCGCACCAGCACGGAGTGGTCACCACCTCGACGTTCGTCTCGACACAGCAGACGCAACATCACCAAAAGGATTCACGGCAAAATCCCTGGTTCCAAACCTCGACGGTTCACCAGCAACCTAGAGACAACTGCGACATTCGTCTCGATACAGAGGACGCGATGCTAGCAAATGAAGCGAAGGCCAAATTCCTAGCTTCAGGGTCTTGACGGCAAGTCATATAAAGCCTCAAAGACAATTGGAGATCATCTCGCACCAGCACGGAGTGGTCACCACCTCGACGTTCGTCTCGATACAGCAGACGCAACATCACCAAAAGGAGCCACGGCAAAATCCCTAGTTCCAAATCTCGACGGTTCATCAGCAACCTAGAGACAACCACGACATTCGTCTCGATACAGAGGACGCAATGCCAGCAAACGAAGCAAAGGCCAAATTCCTAGCTTCAGGGTCTTAACGGCAAGTCATATAAATCCTGAAAGACTATCGGAGATCATCCCACACCAGCGCGGAGTGGTTATGACTCATCGGGGCTCTCCAAAATGAGCCTAACCTTAAGTAAAAAGCGACATGGCAAATTCCTAGCGCTTGCTCTTCCGACGGTCAAACTGCCAAGGAGGATTGCTTGAAGACGTCTTGTCCAGCCCCCGAAGGGATCAGAGACACGGCAGTCGCAGGGCTACTCGAACAGCACGATTGCCTATCGAGGAATACATCAGCTCATGCGACGGTACGACGACCAAAACCCTAAGTACCACAGACCCTAACGGACTTCTGTCGTAAAGAGCAGAGGTTAACTGTGACGTTAGGATATTCTTGCGAGATCTGCTCGATTCGTTTCGACTCGTGAGGAAATTGATGTCTTTGCGAGAACTTCTCGATTCGTCTCGACTCGTGAGATAAATCCTTAGGCAGTAGGGATTAAAAAACCTGTTTCTTAAGCACTGGGATCCTGCAAGTCGGCCCAAAATGGTCTCTTGCATACTATCCACGGGTCTCACTCTCCGAAGTCGAATTTCGACAAGGAGGGGAACAACCGCTTACGGGTCCTCTCGACTCGTAAGAGGGAAAAATTCTCTTACAAGATCCTTACGACTTATAAGAGAAACACACTTAGGAATCCTCACGACTCCTAAGGAGAAAATACACCTACGAGATCCTCTCGATCCGTAGGGAGAAAAGCTTTTATTAGACCCTCACGGCTCATAAAGTTGAAAAGTCTTAGGTGGCAGATCCTAACCCTGTCTCCTAAGCCATCACTGCCCTGCAAAGAGGTCAAGATGGACCATCTATGAGCCACACTTGCCAAAGCTACATGCCACTGAAATGGAGAACTTACTCATAAGCGTATAAACTACTCCACGCCAGAGTAAGACATAAAGAGATAAAAGGGTGCGGCTCATGGAGTTAAGGGTTTGGAACTATATCTCTTAAGAGTCAAGATTTGAGTCAATGATAAATGACGACGCTTGTGTCCGCTCGTTATCTTCTCAGATCAAGATCCTGAAAGTTATATACCAATCCGAAACTGGTCATACGACATGCATTACTCTGCACTACTTCACCCACGTATATACTTACGTAGGCAAAGTAGTGGGGGGCATTTGTTCCCGCCAAAAATTTCTGTGCAAAAGAGTCCAAGGTATCAAATGGCAGCGATATGCTTAAGGAAATGCGAACCAGTATCTTCCGGGCTGTTTTTTGACAAACTCCCGAATGAGAAATAGATAAATTCTGATGGTATCGAAAGCGGCTCGAAAAACCCTTCGATTTGATATATTATGGGCCTCGTAATTCATCCGGGATCAAAAGTTATGAGGAATTACGTGTCCACACGTGATGGACTTTTAAGAACCCGCTGGAGGAGTTAAAAAATATAATAAAAACTCAGAAAAGACCCCAATGGGGCATCATGTGCTCACACGTGACCATGGGTCACGTGCAGACACGTGATGGGCTTTTAAGGCCTCTAAAATAATGAATAGAATTAAATTCTAAAATATGTTTCCTGATTAAAAATCAGGAATCACGTGCTCACACGTGACCAATGGTCACGTGTTGACACGTGATGGTTAAAACTGAAACGTAAATAAACAGCTGAAGGAAATACCTCAATGAGGTGTCACGTGCTCACACGTGACTAATGGTCACGTGTTGACATGTGATGGTTACAACTGAAGCGTAAGTAAACACTAAGAAAATGACTCAATTGGGGGTCACGTGGCAACACGTGACTGGCTGTAAAAGCCTTGCTGTTCAACAGAATTAAATTCTAAAAAAAAGATCATTTAAATCTTTCGAAATAGAATTAAAATTCTAAAAGCTTCTAAATCTTTCCAAATGGAAAAGGATTATGGGGACCGTTGAATTAAAGATCCAAGGGTGATTAAAAATCACCAATTTATGGAGAAATCTTGGACAAAGAAAGATTTCCCTGAAAATCTCACCAGAATAACAAATAGAATATCTTTTAGATTTAAAATCCACTGTGAATAAAATTCACTGAATGATCTAAAGGCCCTGATTAATGATAAATATAAATCAAATCTCTCAACAATCAAATCAAATCTTTCAATGAGAGATTTGCTAAACAAATTGATTCTTTTCCTTCTCCTATAAATAGGAGCCAAGAAGAGAAGAGGAGGGATCTACTTTTTTGAGAGAAAAACAGAGAGAGGAGAATTTAATTCTCAAGAGGGAAGAAAAGAAAGGAGAATTTAATTCTCAACAAAGAAAACCCTAGGTGAGAAAAGGGAAAAAGATCAACTTCAAAAAGAGAATTTGATTCTCAAAATTTAAGAGTTTAACTCTTCTGCAAAAAAAGAACTTAGTTCTTCTTCTTGTTGAAGACCTGTACAGAGCACATCTCCCCATAGGATGAGAATTTAATTCTCATCGGGTCGAGATCCTGCCATGCAGATCCTAAACTTAGAACGGGAATTGAGTTTTGAGAATTTAATTCTCCCAAACTCACAGGAATTTAATTCCTCCTAAAATGAAACTGGGGTTTAACCCTAATCAAGAATTTAATTCTTTTACATATATGGGAATTTAATTCCTTTGAAAAGAAATCAGAGTTTTATCCTAAACAAGAATTTAATTCTTTCACGATAGGAATTTAATTCCTCCAAAATCATAATTAGGGTTTAACCCTACAGAGAATTCAATTCTTAAAAGATCTCTGTTCATGAAAAGAACTAGGGTCATGTGCCCCCACGTGACCCTTGAAAAGATCCCCTGCAAAGAACTTTGAAGCATCACCTCACGTGCTCCCACGTGACTCCCAAAATGCAGAAAGAAAAAGCAAAGGAAATGAAAGCTTTGGGCGCTCTCACGTGTTATCACGTGACCCCTCAGCAAATGCTTTAACAATTGGCGCACAGATCCCCATCACGTGCCAACACGTGATGCTCTAAAATAAAAATGAAAGTGTTTAACACTTAATGGCAAAACAAAAGAAAAGAAGCTTTGGGCGCTTTCATGTGTCCCCACGTGACCCCTCAGCAAGTGCTGTAATATTCGATGCATAAACCCCCATCACGTGCCAACACGTGATGCTCTAAAATAAAGATGAAAAGTGTTTAACACTTATTCGCAGATTTGAGGATAAACCAAAAGGAGATCTGGCTCCACATTTAGGGCGCCCTCACGTGTCACCACGTGACCCCTAATGAGCATTCTAACAGACCAGAGCGGGGGCCTCCATCATGTGCTCACACGTGATGGCCGTCAGAATTAAAAGAGTTAAACACTGATCTGCAGAATAAAATAAGGGAAATCAGGGCGCTCTCACGTGTCCACACGTGACCCCTCTCTCCTTAGTGTTTAACACTAATCTGAAGACTTTGTTCCCAGTGTTTAATACTGATTTGCTTTAGTGTTTAACACTAATTTGAAATCTCTGATTACCAGTGTTTAACACTAATTTGCTTTAGTGTTTAACACTAATTTGAAAGCCCTGTTGCTAGTGTTTAACACTGGTTATCTTTTAGTGTTTAACACTAACTTGCTAATCTTATTCCCAGTGTTCAACACTATTGGTCTTTAGTGTTTAACACTAGCTTTAGCCCAGTTGGCTAAGTTTCTAGAGGCAAAGCCTCTCCTTCAATGGACCAACAGAGGGCCAATATTTCAAACATAATTGGACTTAGCCCAAACTGGCCATAAGTCCTCAAATCATCTTGAACTGAGCACATCTGCTCTTTCAACCAACTCATTGGTTCAGGGGTACATCTCTGAACTCCTCTGATATTTGTCGTTGTAATCCTTCAACGTCTTCAGAGAGGTGACGGGTCCCGACGACCACACATCAAGACGGACTGTGGGGTCCTTAAACCCACGGACTTATGCGTCCTTAAACTAGAATACGGACTGTGGGGTCCTTAAACCCACGGACTTATGCGTCCTTAAACTACCTATGGACCACCACGTCCCTAAACTGGAACATGGATCACTATGTCCCTAAACTGGAAATGGACCACCATGTCCCTAAACTGTCAATGGACCACCATGTCCCTAAACTGGAACAATAGAGCCCAAACGCTCTTTTGTCGGATCTAAACGATCCCGTTAAGTTGATCTTAGTCTCTAACTGGACTAACGTATCCTTAACAAACGTTTAAGTTGATCTTAGCCTCAAATAAGGCTAACGTATTCTTAAACCCTCAAACAGACTTTAGTCCCAAATTGGACTACAGGTCTCCCAACCAACTTTGGTTCAAGGGTACATCTCTGAACTCCTCTGATATCTGTCGTTGTAATTCTTCAACGTCGTCAGAGAGGTGACGGGTCCCGATGGCCATACATTCAATGGACCACTATGTCCTTAAACTGGTAATCGACCGCAAAGTCCCTAAACTAGAACAATAGAGCCCAAATGCTCTTTTGTCGGATCTAAACGATCCCGTTAAGTTGATCTTAGTCTTAAACTGGACTAACGTATCCTTAACAAACGTTTAAGTTGATCTTAGTCTCAAATAAGACTAACGTTTCCTTAAACCCAAACCCCCAAACCCAAATCTAAGAAAATACGGATTTGGACTAATCCACGTCCTACGGGCGACGACATAACTCAGTCTCCGTATACAATTCACGGGCAACCAAATACAAAACAAACACCTACGACACGAAGTGACCAGCTGGAGAAGGAGAAAGTTATTACCGCGATGCGGTAGCGTAATTAACTGCAGGGCTTGCTCCTGCAGGGAAGAGCGTCCCTACAATCAAAAACCCCTCAACGAGGAGGAATCTGACGAAGTCTGCTACATCGGTCGCATCCGTTTAAACCTTCGATACACGGTGCCATAAATCAACTTGGCATCTTCAAAGAGGTAGACGGATAATACCAATTAGCATCTGCCCCGAATCTCAGGCGAGACAGTCCATGTCTCGGCCGCCATTCGGAGGGGAACAGGGATTAGTAATGATAATGTTTTTGCATTATTGAACCATGGTTCATTTTCTTATGCTCACAATTTCTTTCTCATTCTCTCTCTTGCCTTTTTCTAGTGAGAAGAAAAGAAATGCACCATGGTTGCTAGCTCCTCCTTCTTCCTCCTCTTGATTCATCTTTTGATCTCATGTGTTGAGAGATAAAGATCCCACAAAGACAAAACCATCCCTCTACCACTTCTACACAACCTAGGGCTTCTAGACTAGCAATCTCTTTGCCCTAGTTACCTCGGCTCGAGGTGGAGCTCGGTGTACATCTCTCGGGTGGATCGTCTTCGACTCAAGGAGGCCGCGGAGGTGACCAAAGTCCGGATCAACCCTCGGAGCAAGCAAGGAGAAGAACAACAAGAAGAGAAGGAGTTCAAGTTGAGGTATAACTCCTAACCGAGTAGATAAATCTCTAGTTAGGATGCTAGTTTGTAGTTTAGCAAAGATCCGGCTTTTACGGTCCATGTTACCAAGTCTAGAAAATTTTTGTTTTACCGTTTCCGCAACCCCGAAAGTACCGGGAGAGGTAACGTAGACCTAACAGTGGTATCAGAGCCTAACTAAACACACCCTAGCATGTTAGCAAAGTATTTAGAATTTCGACCGAACGAAAAACCACAAAACACCCCGGAAATTTCAAGTTTCTGCCGATTTTCAGATCTGTTCCAAAATTAATAAATCATGCACTAAAAATCGGCTCGGGCTTTTGTTAGAAAACTGGAGAAATTTGATCCCCTAACTCGGCTAAAGCGTCGCGGATCCGCGGCATAAGCTTGCTTATGCCGCGAAACCGCGGCCGAGTTATCTCTGTTGTGGAATCTGTTTCCTGCAGTTTTCTTGTATGGGTATTTTGGGATTTTTACAATATGACTTTTCTGCCCAGATTTTCCAGAAAGCAAAATTTGTTTTTGGGGCTCAAAAATCCGTATTTTTGGTCGATGTTCTGTAGACTTTGGCTAATGGTTATATCTGTAATGTTATATGTGTATTGAACGTCTACTAATCGCTATACGTCGATTAGTGGGGGTTATACATATCTGTGATCTGTGTTGTTGATGGTATGTGTATATGAACTCGTTGGATTGTCGCGGATGAATAGCCGGGATGGATGCGAGATGAGAGTTTCTTTTTCTTTCATTCATGTAATAAATTTGTAAATTGATGTAATATTATTTGTATGGCCGCACAACCGGGTCGGGGTTGTAGCCGTCATTGTATAATTCTTTTTACTGTTTTTGCTCCTAGGATAGACCCATGGAGGGGGTGCACAAACTACCGGGTATCTCGAAGTGCCGAGTGGCCTACTTACGGCGTTGAGGGAGGTTGCTTCGCTTCGGGTACTTGGCGGGTAGTTTGCCGCACCCGTAGGGGTCTTGGGTGGGGTATTGGCTATTCATCGCGACCGTGTAATCCGCTTTTCGTTGCAGGCTCGAACGAATCACGGGTTCCTAGTATATCCAAAGTGTTCATCTATGATCTGGATTGGCTATCATTGCTATATATCTATATATAATAACTATTTAGGCGTTGCTTATGTTTTTCAGCCGCGCTAGCCCAGCCCCCGCTCTGTCGTTAGTTAAGTAACCTAACGGGTGATGACGGGGCCCCGTGGCGAATGCGAATGGCATAAGCGTACGTCATATTTTGGTTGTTTTCTGCAATGGTAGGATTTAAATAATGGGACGCATTAAAAGAACTAATGCAAGAAAATAAACCTAAAAGACGTTGTTGGAACAATTTTTCAAAAAACTGTTATTACAAGGACGCTAACTTTTGTTTTGCATCGAGGTATTCGGTTATGAATGCCCAGCACCTCATTCGATGAGGCAAGGGCCGAGATCCCTTCATCGGGAGTGACCCCTTGGACAAAAGTTTGCGTCAGGGTAATAACTTCACTATAGTCGATTATTCTTGCTTTGCATCGAGGTATTCAGTTTGGAATATCCTGCACCTCATTCGACGAGGAAAGAGCCGAGATCCCTTCATAGGGAGTGACCTCTTTAGCAAAAGTTTTCGCCACTATATTTTCAAAAACTGTATCACGTTCCTTCAACGATATCAAGTTCATTACGTTAATGGGTTTTTGCCAAAACCCAGTCGTAGCCCTCCGTCGTTTCAGATTGATATTGCTTAGTATTCGTGCTACGTATTTCTTGCTCAGCCGAGGCGTAGTGTACGGTAGCTATGTAATATTTTTCCGTAGGATACAAAGTGATTGGTTAGGACAGTCGTGCGGTCATTTTGGCTCAGTCAAGGACTCGTACGGGTGGGTCTAATGCAGTCAAGATAATGACGGGTTGAACTTGACTAGGATCCTTTGATATGTTAGCTCAGTCAAGGTCACTTGGGTCCTAGGGGCAAAAACCACATCGGGAGTTTCAAAAGTACTGAAACTTGCTAGTGTTGCATACCATTTGGAGTGTGATGATTCTGGTAGGATTCCTTCAGTTTTGTCACGCGATGATATTTGGATCCCGATCCTACCGTGAGTATATGCTACTCCTCGGGAACTTTCTCGCTTAACGATCAATGCTATAAACCAAGTAGGTGTCTAGAAAGGTGTTAGCGGGGCTACGCCCACAGGGAAAAGAGGTTACTTAATTAAGGAACTTCGCGAAAGCGTTGGAAAACCTCCCTCGAAGTACCGACACTGGCCTGGCTGAACGGGTAAGCAAGTATTGTACGGTGAGATTGATCCCGATTAATTCTTCCTTTATGGTTTGAGGAGGGATTCGAGAGACAGTGGGAGCCATCCTGTTTAGATAAATTAAAAAAACCAATCTAAACTTGCAAGAGCGCACGCTGAGTGTTTCTTTTCTCTCTCTCCAGGTATCAACCATTTCACGTCCTAATCAAGATAATAAAATGTATCGCTTGACCGATCCGAATTCTTATTCGGAGCTGGGGAACGTTGGTTCAGCTCTAACTTGTGACAACAGTCTTAAGTATGAGCAAGGGAAAGGGGATTGTATGGATTCCCAGGATACCCAGTTGAAGAAGAAGCATGGTTTTGCATCTACTTCAGGTATTCTTGTAATTGAGAACCGCTTTACGGTCAGCCCTACCTCCTGGGTACTTGATACCGGATCAGGATCTCATATCTGTAATTTATTGTAGGGACTGAGAAAAAGTAGGAAAGTTGCACCGGGTGATATGTCGCTCAGAGTAGCGAACGGAGCACAAGTTAATGCGGCAGCCGTTGGTGAATATCACCTAGTATTGCCAAATGGCAAGACTATGATTTTGAACGATTGCTACTATGTACCTTCCATGGTTTGCAACATCATATCAGTTTCTTTACTCGATAAAGATGGATATAACTTTGTTCTTGATAGAAATATCATGAACATTTACCTTCATAAGGTACTGGTTGCAGAAGGTACACTGTATAATGGTATCTACGTTCTAAATCAGAATACAGTTCTCAATGGACAAAACACACGCAAGAGGAAGAATTCAGATACGAATGAATCCTACTTGTGGCATTGTAGACTTGGTCATATCGGAGAGAAAAGACTGAGTAAGTTGCATAAAGATGGACTCTTGGATGCGTTCGAGTTTTTATCTTATGAAACTTGTCAGTCTTGTCTCAAAGGGAAGATGACCAAATCTCCGTTCACCGGACATGGGGAAAGAGTAGCAGAGCTCTTGGGACTCGTACATAGTGATGTATGTGGTCCAATGTCTATACATGCAAGGGGTGGGTTCTCGTACTTCATCACATTCACCGACAATCTCTCTAGGTTTGGATATGTGTATCTGATGAAACACAAATCTGAAGCTTTTGAGAAATTCAAGGAATTCAGAAACGAAGTAGAGAACCAGACTGGCAAAAGTATCAAGATCCTCCGGTCTGATAGAGGAGGGGAGTACTTAAGCACGGAATTCCTAGATTACTTAAAAGAGAATGGTATTCTCTCTCAGCTTACTCCTCCTTATACACCACAGCACAACGGTGTATCAGAGCGGAGGAATCGTACCTTACTAGATATGGTTCGCTCCATGATGAGTAATGCCGAGTTACCTCTTTCATTTTGGGGACATGCGCTGTTGACAGCAGCATATCTATTGAACGATGTTCCGTCTAAATCTGTGCCTAAAACACCGTTCGAGATATGGAATGGTAAAAAGCCGTATCTTAAACGTATTAAGATATGGGGTTGTCAGGCCTATGTAAAAGTACAAAATCCGGACAAACTTCAGGCACGTTCAGTTCTATGTAAATTTGTGGGATATCCTAAGAACTCCACAGGATATCTGTTCTACCACACCGAGGAACAGAAGGTGTTTGTATCTCACCACGCCACCTTTTTAGAGTGGCAATTTCTTGCAAAAGAAACAAGTGGGAGTTCGGTAGAACTGGAAGAAATTCAGCGACCACAAACTGAAACTGAAGATTTGACAGAACCTCAGAATTCAATAACCCCAGACAAACCTCAGCCACTCCGCAGATCTGGTAGGATTTCTCATCTGCCCGAGAGATACTACGGTTTTCTCATTGACGGGGATCGAGAGGATTGCATCTTGGAAGAAGATGACCCTACCAGTTTCAGGCAGGCCATTATCAGTAGGGACTCTGATAAGTGGCAGGAAGCAATGCAATCCGAAATGGAGTCCATGTACGCCAATAAAGTGTGGACCTTAGATATTGCTCCACCTGGGATAAAACCCGTTGGATGCAAATGGATCTACAAAAGGAAACTTGGTGTAGATGGGCAGGTGGAAACCTATAAGGCTAGACTCGTTGCAAAAGGTTTTCGTCAAAGACCTGGTTTGGACTATGACGAAACTTTTTCTCCGGTGGCTATGCTCAAATCCATTCAGATCCTACTTTCCATTGCTGCCTTCCATGACTATGAAATCTGGCAGATGGATGTTAAACGGCTTTCCTAAACGGTTGTTTGGAAGAGTTCGTTTACATGGATCAACCAGAAGGTTTCGTAGACAGTGGGAGCAGCGGGAAGGTGTGCAAGTTGCTTAAATCCATTTATGGATTAAAGCAGGCATCGCGGAGCTGGAACATCTGTTTTGATGAGGCAATCAAGGAATTTGATTTCATCAAGAACGAAGATGAACCCTGTGTTTATAAGAATATTGTAGGACGAACTATCGTATTCCTAGTCTTGTACGTGGACGACATTCTTTTGATAGGAAATGACATTCCTATGCTACAATCGGTCAAGCTATTTTTGTCAAAAAGGTTCTCCATGAAGGACCTGGGTGATGCCTCGTACATTCTGGGGATCAAGATCTATAGAGATAGATCCAAGAGACTACTGGGACTTTCACAGTCCAGGTACATAGAGACCGTACTAAAGAGATTTAGTATGGAGGGTTCCAAGCGCGGTAACATACCCGCATTGCACGGAATTACCCTCTCCAAGAAGATGTCTCCTAAGACTGACGAGGAGAGGGTTCGCATGAGCACTATACCCTACGCTTCGGCGGTAGGATCTATAATGTATGCGATGCTATGTACAAGACCAGATGTAGCTTACGCGCTGAGCGCGGTAAGCCGGTATCAGTCAGACCCAGGTGAGGACCACTGGACAGCAGTGAAGAACATTCTCAAGTACCTGAGAAGGACTAAGGAGATGTTCCTGGTTTACGGTAATGGAGACCTCAGGGTCGAGTCCTTTACCGATTCAAGCTTCCAGAGTGATAAAGATGACAGCAAGTCTGTCTCGGGTTTTGTGTTTACCCTCAACGGAGGGGCGGTATGTTGGAGGAGTTCCAAACAGGATACCGTCGCAGACTCGACGATGGAGGCTGAATACATTGCTGCAAGAGATGCCGCAAAAGAGGCGGTCTGGATGAAGAAGTTCATTAGTGAACTTCAGGTGGTTCCGTCCATTGTTGACCCAATATCTTTGTATTGCGATAACAATGGGGCTATAGCTTTAGCGAAGGAACCAAGGTCCCATTAGAAATCCAGGCACATCTTAAGGCGGTATCACCTGATCAGGGAGATCATTGATCGCCAGGAGATCGAGGTGCGGAAAGTGGACACAAAGGACAACACAGCGGACCCATTCACGAAGGCCTTACCCCAGACTCAGTTCGAGCGGCTGATCGAGATGATAGGTTTCGATACGCCAGTACATGGCCTTAGTGCAAGTGGGAGATTGTTAGTGTATATGCCCTAGAGGCCATTACTGTATCATACTATTATATATATTACTTGATGGAAGCTTGGGATATTCACAGTTGTACAGACAATCTTGCTCAATATAGTAGTATGCTACTTGGTTTGTCTCTGCTTTAATGTGTACATGTGTTTTTATTTATTATATCACCTATATGCATTAGTAGAGCCTTTAGGATCTTTGCTTGATTACCGGCGTTGTGATGGCGATCACACTCGTGGGGGCTGGGTAATCTACAAGCACATCCTTAATGCACGTCCCTAGTCGTGGGATTATCGAGACAGGGCATCGATACTCCGGAGCAGACTAGCGTATGCGCTTCTCATCCCAGCACGGGAGACGGTCTGTCCCACAGCCGTCAGTACGTCGTACTTGAGATAGTATGCAGGTGCTCGTTAGGTTACGAGTACACTGGACAGGACTCGTCAGGAACTGATGGTTGGTATTATACCTATCGTCAGTTATCAGTTCCCAGGTGACATGAGTACAGCTTAGTCCGCTGACTTGACACTGTCACTTCGCCTCGAGTGTGTTCCCACTGTTCTTTGATTACTACCCTACCATGGCTCTACTGAGTCGTGCAAACAGGTAGTAGTTAGGAGCAGTCCTGAAGCACTTAGAGGCAGTGACGGTTAGACAGGATTCGTCTCTCCCGGTATTGGGGGTTGACATCGCGCTGTATCTAGGAGAGCCATTACACGAGTAGTCCCTGGCCAGGGCAAGCGAGATATACTGGTAGGTTTCCAGTGTTATCTCAGGGTGTTCTGGGCTTCACTCCGACACGACTTGTACTGCTATTAGGGGACTGACGTTTACCGCCCCCCTAGGCCCGCCATGCGATGTATCAGACGAACAGACCGGACTGTACGGAGATTGTCACATACAGGCTCAGTAGGAGTTCAGATGGGTTTACCTCATCGGCCTTCTTATCGACATCTACCTCGGGACCGTTACGTACAGCTAGTGCTGCTTGCGGTCTGTGGTTAAACCCACTGCCAGCGTAGTGTCGAGTCTTTAGAGTCCCACACAGAGAGTTTCCCTGCACTGAGCGAAATGTGTAGAGGCCGTATGGTTTTACGGCAGGGCTGCGATCACTTACGTACACTTGTGTGCGTGTGGTGTTCGGGCAGGCAATACTAGTGGGCTTTGGTTTAAGCCGGATCCTAGTATTGCGCGGATGGATTTGTTTTGTCTTCTGCGCATCCGCATTCTACAGAATGCGGATGCAGGTGTGTATGCACAGTTTTCCGGAGCGATGAAGGAGGAGGTGCCTCATCAGGGTTTTGGCAGTTGGTTCGGCTAAAACCGTTATGTGGCAGTCTCATTAGGGTTTTGACAGTTCGTTTGGTCAAAACCATTATGAGCCGCGGACATCATTTACTAATCCTTTTAGTGATAATTTTATGATGGCTAATTGCATTGACCATTTGACCATCATGACCTCTCTTGACTTTGTTGACCGGTTGACCATGTTGACCATTGACTTTCAAGAGGGATCTACACTCTTCTTTTCTTTTTCTTTTTCTATTTTGATTATGATAATGGTCATTTCAATGTAGCCATCAAACTTTATCTTGATAGGATTAGTAATGATAATGTTTTTGCATTATTGAACCATGGTTCATTTTCTTATGCTCACAATTTCTTTCTCATTCTCTCTCTTGCCTTTTTCTAGTGAGAAGAAAAGAAATGCACCATGGTTGCTAGCTCCTCCTTCTTCCTCCTCTTGATTCATCTTTTGATCTCATGTGTTGAAAGATAAAGATCCCACAAAGACAAAACCATCCCTCTACCACTTCTACACAACCTAGGGCTTCTAGACTAGCAATCTTTTTGCCCTAGTTACCTCGGTTCGAGGTGGAGCTCGGTGTACATCTCTCGGGTGGATCGTCTTCGACTCAAGGAGGCCGCAGAGGTGACCAAAGTCCGGATCAACCCTCGGAGCGAGCAAGGAGAAGAACAACAAGAAGAGAAGGAGTTCAAGTTGAGGTATAACTCCTAACCGAGTAGATAAATCTCTAGTTAGGATGCTAGTGTGTAGTTTAGCAAAGATCCGGCTTTTACGGTCGATGTTACCAAGTCTAGAAAATTTTTGTTTTACCGTTTCCGCAACCCCGAAAGTACCGGGAGAGGTAACGTGGACCTAACATAAAAGAAACTAACTTTCTGTGAAACCAACAAAAATCTTGTAAATTTTCAAAAACTACTTTTTTTGATGTTTTTAACTTTTAGTTCTCTAGAATTTTGACCTGCTATCACTTGGAGATTCACAGAACAATTTAGCATATAAAAATAGGATACTTATAGAGAGCTGAGACCACAGTAGAAAGTTGGAGCCCCAATTCCCACTCTTGACTGCCAATTTAATCATTCTGGCCGCAAATTGTAGCCAGACTTGCCTGGTTTGCCCCCAATTTTCTTCTGGTGATCTCTGGTTCTATTTGTACCCTATTCTCATACGCTAAATTTCATAATTTTGTGTGTGCAGAACTTTGACTATCTATATCGCTTTCTAACTAAAATATCTGTATTTTTCGACATTTGCAGATTTTGACAGATTGGAGAATAGCGATCTTACGGAGCAAAGTGCATTTTCAGGTTCAAGATGATAGAAAACTTCAATGCCAAAGATCCGGGTAGTTTGACCCGCGCAAGCGAACCATTCAAGCACTCGGAGACTACTTCAATAGGGGTTTCTTAACCCGAAACATCTCCGTACGTATTTTTTATAACACCTTTCTCAAATCCGATGCTCCAGTATTCCATATCTTTGCAGGATTTTTTACAAATTGCCGCCAATAGCCAAAGGAAAACTAATCATATTTGTTACAGCGCCGCGCTTAAATTAAATTAAAAAATGATTGTTTGATGATTGTGAACAAACCTTTGGTTTAAATTGTGCACTGCATTGTTATTACGGACTTTAAGGGGATATAACACCAATTCAGATTGGGTGGGGATTTCATCACCCTTCCTAAGACCCCGAAAATCACTAATTGCATAAGCATCGTCTTGAGCTTAATAAAAAAATATCTAGACTCAACCAACTAAGGACTTGTCGCGCTCAATAGGAGAAAAGAAGGTTGTGAGCATTCGGTCGTTTATCTAAACTTGACTTTTGTGATGCCTAACCTAAACAAGTGAGGAGGTAACTATAAAAGCCCCGTCTCATGGTGATTCATGAGCGGAACCCTCCTTACCTCACTTGTACTTACCTGACCATAATCGACAGTGAAGAGGCGATTTGAGAGTTATCTCACAACTTGTCGCTTTGAAAAGTTAGGAGCAGGTCTAATTGGACTTCAGAGGACCCTAGTTCTAGGTATTGATTGTGAATTTGTGACTATGCATTGTGATTGTGTTTGTGTTTATTTTGAGTCCGTCATTTTCACATTCTTTCGAAACATAAACAAAAATTCACCATTTTTGCCACATTTTCACCTTCACCAAACACTTTTCTCCATTGACGTTTTCTTACCATTAACTTCTACGCTTTGACTACACTTAACTCGTTTAGTGTATGACCGTTTGGACATGAGACCCTAGTGCCCGTTTAGTCCGCGTTTCGTTAGTCTCTACCGGCTACGCGATCGACTCCGAAATCGAAACTCCTTCCACACCCCTTTTGTTCCCCTCCGAAAGGCGGCGCACAAGACTGCGATGTCCTGACGCTGAGATTCGGGGCAAATGCTATTTGGTTTTATCCGTCTACCTCTCCGAAGATACCAAGTTGATTTATGACACCGTGTATCGGAGGTTTAGACGGATGCGGCCGATGTAGCAGACTTTGTCAGATTCCCCCTCGCTTGAGGGGTTTTTGATTGTGGGGACGCTCTTCCCTGCAGGCGCAAGCCCCTGCAGTTAATTACGCTACCGCATCGCGGTAACAACTTTCTCCTTCTCCAGAATTTCACTTCGTGTCGTGTGTGTTTGTTTTGTTTGTGGTTGCCCGTGGATTGTATACGGAGACTGAGTAATGCCGTCGCCCGTAGGACGTGGATTAGTCCAAATCCGTATTTACTTAGATTTGGGTTTGGTGTTTTTAGTTTAAGGATACGTTAGTCGCGTTGCGGCTAAGATCAACTTAAACGTTCGTTAAGGATACGTTAGTCCTGTTTGAGACTAAGATCAACTTAACGTGATCGTTTAGATCCGACAAAAGAGCGTTTGGGCTCTATTGTTCCAGTTTGGGAGATTCATAGTCCAATTTGGGACTAAAGTCTGTTTGGAGGATACGTTAGCCATTTTTAAGGCTAAGATCGACTCAAACGTTTGTTAAGAATACGTTAGTCTAGTTTGAGACTAAGATCAACTTAACGGGACCGTTTAGATCCGACAAAAGAGCATTTGGGCTCTATTGTGCCAGTTTAAGGACGTGGTGGTCCATAGCATTTATGGCCGTCGGGACCCGTCACCTCTCTGACGTCGTTGAAGAATTACAACGATAGGTGTCAGAGGAGTTCAGAGATGTACCCTTGAACCAGAGTTGATTTGGGGTTTTATCATTCATTTAAATGTCTAAGGATGCGCTAGCCGTGTTTGGGGCTAAGATCAACTTAAACGGGACCGTTTAGATCCGGCAAAAGAGCATTTGGAGGCTCTATTGTTCCAGTTTAGGGACGTAGTGGTCCACTTTCCAGTTTAGGGACGTGGTGGTCCATCGCCAGTTTAGGGACATGGTGGTCCAATATTAGTTTAGGGACGTTCCGGTCCGATGTTAGTTTAGGGACGTTCCGGTCCGATGTTAGTTTATGGACATTTCGATCCATGAGTTTAAAGACCCCGCAGTCCATATCGATGTGTGGTCGTTGGGACCCGTCACCTCTTTGACGTCATTGAGGAATTACAACGACGGATGTCAAAGGAGTTCGGAGATGTACCCTCGAACCGGATGTAAATTGATTTAGAAGAGCAATTTTGCTCAGTCAATTTAATTTAAGGACTTATGGCCAAAATTGGGCTAAGTCCAGTTGAAATGTTCAACATTTTATTTGCTTTTGCATTGCATTGCATTTCTTTTTTTTATTTTTATTTGGGCCTTGCCCAGAAAGGATGCAGAGCATCAATTTGTTTTGGGCTCTGCCCTTTTAGAAATGATGCAAGGCATCAATTTTATTTGGGCTCTGCCCTTGTATAAAGGATGCAAAGCATCAATTTATTTGGGCTCTGCCCATTTATTGCCTTGCAATTTATTTTGGCCTGTCAGGTCATTTTGGTTTGGGCCTTGCCCTTTAGAAAATGCATTGCATTTATCAAGCGCTTTGCGCCAATCAAAAAGCACAACAGTGCAAATTTATAAGTGCAAAGCACTATTAATTTGAGAATCTTTTAGATTCAAGAACCAATGGTTCATAAAAGAAGTGCAAAGCACTATTTGATTTCTTGATCTAATTTAGATCAAAGAATAACAAGTTTTTTCCTTTTTATTTCAAGAACCAAAGGTTCATAAAAATGCAAAGCACTATTAATTTAAGAACCTTTTAGGTTCAAGAACCGATGGTTCATAAAATAAGTGCAAGGCACTATTTTTTAGATCTAAGAAAAAACAAGTTTTTCTTGTTTTTCTTATCTTAGAGAACCAAAGGTTCATAACAAGTGCAAGACACTATTTTTATTTAGATCTAAGAAAAAACAAATTCTTGTTTTTCTTATATCAGAGAACCAAAGGTTCATAGCAAGTGCAAGGCACTATTTTTATTTAGATCTAAGAAAAAACAAATTCTTCTTGTTTTTCTTATATCAGAGAACCAAAGGTTCATAGCAAGTGCAAGGCACTATTTTTATTATTTTTATTTATTTATTTATTTATTTATTGAAGATCACTGATCTTGTTTTCTAGATCAATGATCTATTCTTTGAGAGAATTTTCTCTTATCTCAAAGGTTTTTACCTTCTTTTTCTTTGAGCTTTTCTCAGAATTCTCTCTCTGTTTGAAGCTCTTGGCTTTTTTCCAAGCAAAAAATGTTCTCATGTGGTGCGCACGTGCGTTGCACGTGGTGCCGCATGGCGGGCACACGTGCGTTGCACGTGGCGCACATGCGCATTATGAGGAGAAGCAAAGCTTCTATCTTGGAAAACTAAGCTCCTTTGGAGAACTAAGCTCCTTTGAGTATTGAATCCTTTGAGGATTTAACTCTCCCTTTCCAAGAGGTATGCCCTCTTATTTATATGGGAGTGGTAGAGAAGCCATCTCTCATTTTCCCGATGTGGGACTAAAAAATGCATTCCCCATGTAGTAGAGTATTACTTTAGATTACACGTGTATAACACATTTGCTCATAACTTTTGATCTCGGATGAATTATGAGGCCCATAATATATCAAATCGAAGGTCTTTTCGAGATGCTTTCAATATCATCAGAATTTAGCTGTTTTTCGTTCCGGAGTTTGTCAAAATACAGCTCGGAAAATACTGGTTCGCATCTTCTTCCTTAAATCATATGTGCATAGACATTTGCTCATAACTTTTGATCCCGGATGAATTATGAGGCCCATAATATATCAAATCGAAGGGTTTTTCGAGACGCTTTCAATACAATCAGAATTTATCCGTTTCTCCTTCGGGAGTTTGTCAAAAAACAGCCCGGAAGATACTGGTTCGTATTTCCTTAAGCGTATCGCTGCCATTTGATACCTTGGACTCTTTTGCGCAGAAGTTTTTGGCGGGAACAAATGCCCCCCACTACTTTGCCCACGTAAGTATGTACGTGGGTGAAGTAGTGCAGAGTTATGCAGAGTTATGCATGGCGTATGACCAGTTTTGGATTGATGTATCACTTTCAGAACCTTGATCTGAGAAGATAGCGAGCGGACACAAGCGTCGTTATTTATCATTGACTCAAATCTCAACTCTTAAGGGATATAGCTCCAACCCTTAACTCCATGAGCCGCATCCTTCTATTTCTTTTTTGTCTCACTCTGGCGTGGAGTAGTTCATATGCTTATGAGTAAGTTCTCCATTTCAGTGGCATGTAGCTTTGGCAAGTGTGGCCCATAGATGGTCGGCCCATCTTGACTTCTTTGCAGGGCAGTGATGGCTTAGGAGACAGGGGTAGGATCTGCCACCTAAGGCTTTTCAACTTTACGAGCCGTGAGCGTCTCATAAAGACTTTTCTCCCTACGAGTCGTGAGGATCTCGTAGGTGTATTTTCTCCTTGGGAATCGTGAGGATTCCTAAGTGTGTTTTCTCTTATAAGTCGTAAGGATCCTATAAGAGAGTTTTCCCTCTTACGAGTCGAAAGGACCCGTAAGCGGTTGTTTCCCTCCTTATCGAGATTCGACTTTGGAGAGTGTGACCCGTGGATAGTATGCAAGAGACCGTTTTGGGCCGACTTGCAGGGTCCCGGTGCTTAGGAAACAGGTTTTTTTAATCCCTACTGCCTAAGGCTTTATCTCACGAGTCGAGACGCATCGAGAAAATCTCGCAAAGACATCAATTTCCTCACGAGTCGAAACGGATCGAGCAGATCTCGCAAGAACATCTTAACGTCGCATTTAACCTCTGCTCTTTACGACAGAAGCCCGTTAAGGTTGGTGGTACTTAGGGTTTTGGCCATCGTACCGTCGCATAAGCTGATATAGTCCTCGATAGGCAATCGTGCTGTTCGAGTAGCCCTGCGACTGCCGTGTCTTTGATCCCTTCGGGGGCTGGACAAGACGTCTTCAAGCAATCCTCCTTGGCAGTTTGACCGTCAGAAGAGCAAGCGCTAGGAATTTGCCATGCCGCTTTTTACTTGAGGTTAGGCTCATTTTGGAGAGCCCCGATGAGTCATAACCACTCCGCGCTGGTGTGGGGATGATCTCCGATAGTCTTTCGGGCTTTATATGAGTTGCCGTTAAGACCCTGAAGCTAGGAATTTGGCCTTTGCTTCGTTTGCTGGGATTGCGTCTGCTGTATCGAGACGAATGTTGCGGTGGGAACTAGGGATTTTGCCGTGGCTCCGTTTGTTTGATGACGTTACGTCTGCTGTGTCGAGACGAACGTTGGGGTGACATCTCGTCTGCTGTATCGAGACGGACGTCGAAGTGGTGACCACTCCACACTGGTGCGAGATGATCTCCGATTGTCTTTCCGGTTTTATATGACTTGCCGTTAAGACCCTGAAGCTAGGAATTTTAGCCTTCGCTTCGTTTGCTGGCATTGCGTCCTCTGTATCGAGACGAATGTCGTGGTTGTCTTTAGGTTACTGGTGAACCGCCGAGGTTTGGAACTAGGGATTTTGCCGTGGCTCCGTTTGTTTGATGACGTTACGTCTGCTGTGTCGAGACGAACGTTGGGGTGACATCTCGTCTGCTGTATCGAGACGGACGTCGAAGTGGTGACCACTCCACACTGGTGCGAGATGATCTCCGATTGTCTTTCCGGTTTTATATGACTTGCCGTTAAGACCCTGAAGCTAGGAATTTAGCCTTCGCTTCGTTTGCTGGCATTGCGTCCTCTGTATCGAGACGAATGTCGCGGTGGGAACTAGGGATTTTGCCGTGGCTCCGTTTGTTTGATGACGTTACGTCTGCTGTGTCGAGACGAACGTTGGGGTGACATCTCGTCTGCTGTATCGAGACGGACGTCGAGGTTGCCTCTAGGTTGCTGGTGAACCGCCGAGGTTTGGAACTAGGGATTTTGCCGTGGCTCCATTCGTTTGATGACGTTGCGCCTGCTGTGTCGAGACGAACATCAAGGTGGTGACCACTCTGTGCTGATGCGAGATGATCTCCGATTGTCTTTCCGGTTTTATGTGAGTTACCGTAAAGACGTTGAAACTAGGAATGTGGCCTTCGCTTCATTTGCTTTGTCGTGTCTGAATCCCTGCTGGAGGAAGAACGCTGAGGTTGACATTTCGTCTACTGTATCGAGACGAACGTCATGGAGGTGACCACTTCATGTGAGATGGTCTCCGATTGTCTTTCCGGTTTTATGTGAGTTACCGTTAAGACGTCGAAGTTAGGAATGTGGCCTTCGCTTCGTTTGCTTTGGTGTGTCCAAATCCTGTTGGAGGAAGAACGCTGGGGTTGATATTTCGTCTACTGTATCGAGACGAACGTCAAGGAGGTGACCACTTTCTGTGAGATGGTCTCCGATTGTCTTTCCGGTTTTATGTGAGTTACCGTAAAGACGTTGAAGCTAGGAATGTGGCCTTCGCTTCGTTTGCTTACACTGCGTCTGGTATATTGAGACGAATGCTGAGGTAGAGCTGGGGTTTTGCCATCACTCCGCTTTGTTTCGACCATGGGGTCTTTTGTTAACTTTGCATGTACACCCCGCTGGGCTGCGAAGGAACGCCGTTGTTGACATTGCGCCTGTTGTAACGAGACGAATGCTAAGGTGGAGTTGGGATTTTGTCGTTACTCCGCTTTGTTTCGACCGTGAGGTCTTTTGTTGACGTTGCATCTACCTCCAGCTGGACTGCGGAGGAACGCTGTTGTTGACATCGCGTCTACTGTATCGAGACGAATGCTGAGGTGAAGCTGGGATTTTGCCATCGCTCCGCTTGATGGTGTAACATTTGTGTCCTGTTGGAATGAGGAGGCACACCGTTGTTGGTCTCTAGGCTGTAGACGTGGCCATTGAGATTTGGAACTAGGGACTTTGTCATGGTTCCGTTTCGTTGCGATTCTGAGGTCAGTTATTGACGTCATATCTGCATCTAGTTGGAGTGAGGAGAAACGCCGTTGGTGATCTTTAAGTTGTCTATATTGACGTCGAGACCCTGAAGTTAGGGACCTTCCTTTGCTTCATTTGTTGACATCGTGTCTGTAATATTGCGACAAATGTCGAGATGGTCTCTAGGTTATCTATGAACCGTCGAGATTTGGCTTCGCTTTCTGGTGGAGCCTGTTGGGAAGGTATTGTTCCCTTTTTATCTATGCCCCTGGATTGTATACAGGGATCGATGTGATTTCATCTGTAGGGCAAAAGTTTCATTCTTTCATTTTTTTTTCGCGATGCTCTATCATTTCAGCTTTTATATCGCGAAGGTCGCGATTGCCCAATCATTTCGGCTATTTTTCGCGGTGCCCAATCATTTCGGCTATTTATTTTATTTTTACTCGCTACTTTTTATTGCGAGTTGCCCAATCATTTCGACTGTTTATTTTATTTTTACTCGCTGTTTTTTTTTATTGCGAGTAGGGAATTTGGGGTCTGATGCCAATCTTGGCATCAGCATTGCTGCGACTGGAATATTTCCAAGAGCGAATCATCATTTGCCGTAAAAGGACTTGGAATTTGATATCGGTCTAGGCATCAGCATCGCTGCAACTGGGATATTGCCAGGAGCGAATCATCATCTGCCATGAAAGGACTTGGAATTTGATACCGATTTAGGCATCAGCATCGCTACAACTGGAATATTGCCAGGAGCGAATCATCATTTGCCGTAAAAGGACTTGGAATTTGATACCGGTCTAGGCATCAGCATCGCTGCAACTGGGATATTGCCAGGAGCGAATCATCATTTGCCTCTGTCGATATTGAACAAAGGTGGCTTAGTAAACAGGGTTAAGGGTCCTGTCGGCTAAGGCTTTTGACTTCATGAGCCGTAAGGGTTTCACAAAGGTATTTCTCCCTACAAGTCGTGAGGATCTTGTAGGTGTGTTTTCTCCTTAGGAATCGTGAGGATTCCTAAGTGCATGTTCTCTTGTAAGTCGTAAGGATCTTACAAAAGGGTTTTCTCCTTATAAGTCGAGAGGACTTACAAGTGTTGTTTGCTGTACAAGCATATCCCTAGTCACGGATAGGACTTTGTTAGGGAAATATTTATTTGCGCCCGTGGATTGTATACAAAGGTCAATATTGGGCTACTTGTAGGGCAATATCGAAGGTTGTGGGGTTGCGTAAGAACAGGTTAAGGTTTCTGTAACTTAAGACTTCCAAATCTTATGAGCCGTAAGGGTCCCACAAGAGAGTTCTCCTTACGAGTCGTGAGGATCCCGCAAGTGTATTTTCTCCTTAGGAATCGTGGGGATCCCTAAGTGTTTGTTTCTTTGTAAGTCGTAAGGATCCTACAGGAAGGCTTTCTCCTTGTAAGTCGATAGGATTTACAAGGGTTGTTTACCATACAAACATATCCCTAATTTCAGATGGGACTTAGTTAGGGAAATGTTTATTCGCGCCCGTGGATTGTATACAAGGGTCAATACTGAGCAACTTGTAGGGCAATATTGGAAGTTTGTGGGGGTTTGCTTAAGCACAGGTTTAGGTCTCTGTAACTTAAGACTTTCAAGTCTTACGGGCCGTGGGGGTCCCATAAGAGAGTTCTCCTTACGAGTCGTGAGGATCTCGCAAGTGTATTTTCTCCTTAGGAATCGTGGGGATCCCCAAGTGTGTTGCTCCTTTGTGAGTCGTAAGGATCTCACGCAGGTGGTTTCTCCTTACAGGGTCGAGAGGATCCTATAAGTGTTTCTTTAACGAGGTTGCGCCCCTTCGGGTTTTCACAAACACTCGCCGGTAGCCCTGCTGTTTTTACTCACGGAGCCCTTTCGGGTTTTCATCCGTGCCCTTTTTGCTTATGGACATACCTTTTTTTTTTTTTTTTACGAGGTCGCGCTCTTTCGGGTTTTCACGAACACTCGCCGGTAGCCCTGCTGTTTTTACTCACGGAGCCCTTTCGGGTTTTCATCGGTGCCCATTTTGCTTGTGGACGTACCGTTTTTTTTTATCTTTTATTTTATTCTTTTTTTTTAAACGAGGTCGTGCCCTTTCGGGTTTTCACGAACACTCGCCGGTAGCCCTGCTGTTTTTACTCACGGAGCCCTTTCGGGTTTTCATCCGTGCCCATTTTGCTTGTGGACGTACCGTTTTTGTTTGTTTTTTTTTTTCATTAACACGTCAGCCTGAAGATGCTGCGGGTTGGGAGTAGTTTAACGACATTTCGGTCATTTGCAAGTTTTAGGACATCTCGGTCCGTCGTTAGTTTAAGGACATCTCGGTCCGTTGTTAGTTTAAGGACGTTTCGGTCCGTTATCCAGTTTTAGGACGTAGTGGTCCGTTAGGCTTTCTCTATGAATGAGCATGATGCCCCCGGCGTGTCCATATTTTTCGGAGCATGCGATTGTGGCGGGTTCACCTTCCAAATTTCGGACAACGCGAACTTGCCCTGTTGGTATTGGTCTTCAACCCAGTTTTTGAAGACGTAGCAGTCCTCGATCAGGTGACCTACTGTTTGGTGGTAAGGGCAATAATTAGGATTGTTAACGTCGCCTGGCTGCAACGGACGTTTTGGATTCGGCAGATTAATGAGTCTATTGCGCACTGCCAGCTCGAACAGTCCCCTTGTTTTATCTTGCGGAAACGAGTAAAGACGTTTCAGCTTTTCCTGGAGGGATTGCCGCTTGTTGCTTTGGCAAGCAACCGGTCTAGGGTCACCTGACTGTTGGTGAGTGCTGGCGACGAGGGCCTTTTTTCCTTTTCTTTTATCCTTTTTGTTCGCTCCGTTGTTTGCAGGGCCGGGATTCTTTCCGAGTAGCATGCGATTGCATGGCTGAACGTTCTCGCAGCTTCTCAATTCCTTTATTTTTGAAATAGATTCCCCGAGGGAAGAGTTGGGGCTAGCTTCTTCGTCAGAGTTGCTTCCAAAGGTGATAATTTGCGATACCTTAGAGTCGGCTATATGGCAATTGTCGGCGACTCTTTTGCGCTCATCTATCGCATTTTTCCGATGTCCACAAGCTTCACACTTTGTCCTGTCGAAGTGTCTCTTTTGAGCGACATACCCTTGCCACCAACAGTTAAAGGATTCGCAGTCTTCGGTAGGATGTATGATCTT
Source organism: Agapanthus africanus (assembly GCA_030015575.1). Classification (NCBI taxonomy): domain Eukaryota; kingdom Viridiplantae; phylum Streptophyta; class Magnoliopsida; order Asparagales; family Amaryllidaceae; genus Agapanthus; species Agapanthus africanus. The sequence goes on along the minus strand of JASDDO010000012.1, from coordinate 456,119,531 downwards.
CTGATGATATAAACAGAAGTTAGGGTGCATCTCTACCTCAGAGAAAGGATTTTCTTCAGAGGGCGGTAGCTTCATTCCTACTGATAGAGCTTTGGCGAACCGTTTCCTCGTCTTGAATTTGTTTTTACCCGCAGTGTATGGCTTTTGATTTGACGGGAATACCTTGGTTATTTCCAGTATGGCCATTTCATGCTCTTGATTGGCTTTTGCTTTCAGACGAATTTCATTTAGGAAGGCATCGATCAACTTGTCTGACGGCCGCGGAATTTCTGTTTCAGGGTCCGCCGTTGATTTCTCAGCGCAAGGATCCTCCTCATCATCCATCAGTGAATGAGAAATCACATGACAAGTCGCTACGTAGTCTTCGGATTCATCCGATAAGTTTTCTCCATCGTTTTCATCCTCGACGAAAGAACAAGTTGCCCCCGGCGTGTCCGTCTTCTTTGGAGAGTGCGGCTGTGGGGGGTTTACCTTCCAGCTTTCAGACAGCGTGAACTTGCCTTGCAGGTATTGATCCTCGATCCATCCCTTAAAGACGAAACAATCCTCAATCGGGTGACTTACCGTTTGGTGGTAAGGGCAATAATTGGGATTATTAAGATCGCCTGGCTGCGACAGACGCTTTGGACTCGGCAGATTGATGAGTCTGTTACGCACTGCCAGCTCAAACAGTCTTCTCGTTTTATTCTGAGGAAACGAGTAATGACGTCCTAGCCTCTCTTCGAGGGATGGGCGTGGACGCACGTTGTTTTGGCGAGCGACCGGCTTTGAGTTGCTCGACTGTTGCTGAGCGTTGGCGACGATGATGGCTTTTCCTTTCTCATTTCGGGGATCGGGTCTTGGAGGAGACGGTCTATGGCCCATCTGGTCCATTTGGGCTAATTTGTCGATCAAGGCCTGGAAGGTAGTCGGCCTGAAGAACATCATGAATTGCGAGATGGTTGCCTGCGGATCGAGAGTGCCCACAAACATGCCTACCGCTGGTGCTTCTTCTATGCGTTGTTCGCATTTCGACCATAGGTTTCGCCATCGTGTTGCGTATTGGACCCACGTTTCGCTGGGCCTTATCCTGGCATTTATCAGTGCTGTAATCGGGGTGCGTTCACTAGCACTTGCGAATCTTTGTGTAAACAGCAGTTCCATCTCTGCAAATGTTTTGACAGAGTCGTTAGGTAGCTCCGAATACCATTCAAAGGCTATTTCTGATAAGCTGCCGACGAATTGACGTAGCAACAATTTGTCATCGCCTCCAGTATTGCCGCATAAGGCCCTGAATTGAGCGACATGCTGATGCGGATTCCCTGTCCCTTTATATACGTGGAATTTAGGGATCGTATATCCTGGCGGGTAATTGATTTGGTCATACCAGCTCGGATACGGTCTTCCGGTTCTAACAATTTGCCCAGCCGCTTCATTCGCCTGATGAACCCGGATCTGCTGAGCTATATATTCGTCTAGGTCAACTTTGGAGATTGCCTCCTCCTTGGCTGTTGATAAAGCCGGCGGAGGATTTGACGTTTCTCCCCTGTCGCCTTCAAGGACGATCGGAGAATCTTCAGCGGGAGGGTCCGGTTGTAACATCATCCCTACCATATCTTTGAAGAGGAGCGCCATCTGCTTTATGTTAGCCGCCTGCTCTGCAGCTTCTTTGTCCCTCTTTTCGAGGACTCTGCGTAAAAAGTCAGCGTCAGTTTCTTGTTCTTGACGCTCATCCGAAGATATTTCAGAGCTTTCTTTTGGCTCAGTGAGTGCAGCCATTGTAGTCATCATTTCCTGAAGCTTTTGCTGTTGCTCCGGGGCTTTCGTCACGGATCGGGTGAGCGGTCGGTGGCCCGTAGAAGTGCGGCTTTCCTCCTTTCCAGAAGCCATATAAACAGTGTGCACCACCATGCCCCCAGACTTGGGACGTTTGTGTTCGGTGTCTTTGCGATTTGCCGAAGACACAGGGGCTTTTTGCGGCCTCCTTTTTTGAGTGATTGGAGTTAAGGGAGCCGTTGTAGTGGGCACCCAAGTAGCTTTTGCTTTTTGTGGTTTGACAGAGTAATCCTTCCCCTGCCGAACCTTCATCTTTTTCTGTCGTCGGAGGCAGTCTTGATCGATCACCGACTCTTGAACCTGTCGCCAGACTTTGCAAATTTTAGAGGACAGCCGTTGAAGGGGCTGTTCTGGCTTGGCTTCTGCAACATTTCCCACCGGGGGAGGGGATCTTTTTAGTACGGCGGTAGGAGAGTTTCTGCGCACCGTGTTCAGCAATTCAAAGCTGTTCCCGGTTGGAACATTATCATCGATCCCCACCATCGGAGTTGGAGGAGTAAGTCCAGAGGGGGAGTTGCCCCCAGCCTTCTTCACTCGGCGCCAGTAGCGACGTCGGGCATGTCGTGCTAATGGAGTTGTTTCAGCTATAGGGGTGACCTCCTCATGCCCCCTGTGTTGGTCAGAATATACCGGTACCGGCTTTTTAAAGATCGACGTCCGTTGAGCGGGGACGGCCAACTTGTCAGAAGCGGACTTCTGAACATGGGAAGCAACCTTGGTGATTTTGCCAGGAACGGGAGTTGGGATGGCTATCCGTTTCGGGATAACGCCTTCTGGTATGGCAGGCTTCTTCATGGGCCCGATGGAGCTCTGGCCTAATCCATTAAAACCTGAAGCAGTGGAGTTGGATGACTCGTTGAGAGGGGTCGCGGCAGTGGTAAGTCGATCGAAGACCGACTTCTTTGGAGCTTCTTGCAATGTCATTAGGGCGTTGAAGCTCAACGGTGGGAGCATGGACCCGAAGAATAATCCAGTGGTGGCCTGAGTTACCTGCTCCACTGGCATCTTGAAAAGGGAGGCCGCTTGGGGCCCATAAGTCACTCCTCCAGCAAGGACCGAGCGAGAGTTGCAGTTGCAGGCAGTGCAGTTTGAAGCCATTGATCTTCTATTTTCTGCACGGAGCAAGACACCAAATCTTAGTACCTCGAATCCACAGGCAACCACAGTAAACCGCGATTCGTTCGCGAACACGACACACGAAGTGTGGAGTGGAAAGAGGAAAAGGTCCCACCGGGCGTGCCAGAATCTGTTCCCCTCCGAAAGGCGGCGCACAAGACTGCGATGTCCTGACGCTGAGATTCGGGGCAGATGCTATTTGGTTTTATCCGTCTACCTCTCCGAAGATACCAAGTTGATTTATGGCACCGTGTATCGGAGGTTTAGACGGATGCGGCCGATGTAGCAGACTTTGTCAGATTCCCCCTCGCTTGAGGGGTTTTTGATTGTGGGGACGCTCTTCCCTGCAGGCGCAAGCCCCTGCAGTTAATTACGCTACCGCATCGCGGTAACAACTTTCTCCTTCTCCAGAATTTCACTTCGTGTCGTGTGTGTTTGTTTTGTTTGTGGTTGCCCGTGGATTGTATACGGAGACTGAGTAATGCCGTCGCCCGTAGGACGTGGATTAGTCCAAATCCGTATTTACTTAGATTTGGGTTTGGTGTTTTTAGTTTAAGGATACGTTAGTCGCGTTGCGGCTAAGATCAACTTAAACGTTCGTTAAGGATACGTTAGTCCTGTTTGAGACTAAGATCAACTTAACGTGATCGTTTAGATCCGACAAAAGAGCGTTTGGGCTCTATTGTTCCAGTTTGGGAGATTCATAGTCCAATTTGGGACTAAAGTCTGTTTGGAGGATACGTTAGCCATTTTTGAGGCTAAGATCGACTCAAACGTTTGTTAAGAATACGTTAGTCTAGTTTGAGACTAAGATCAACTTAACGGGACCGTTTAGATCCGACAAAAGAGCATTTGGGCTCTATTGTGCCAGTTTAGGGACGTAGTGGTCCATAGCATTTATGGCCGTCGGGACCCGTCACCTCTCTGACGTCGTTGAAGAATTACAACGATAGGTGTCAGAGGAGTTCAGAGATGTACCCTTGAACCAGAGTTGATTTGGGGTTTTATCATTCATTTAAATGTCTAAGGATGCGCTAGCCGTGTTTGGGGCTAAGATCAACTTAAACGGGACCGTTTAGATCCGGCAAAAGAGCATTTGGAGGCTCTATTGTTCCAGTTTAGGGACGTAGTGGTCCACTTTCCAGTTTAGGGACGTGGTGGTCCATCGCCAGTTTAGGGACATGGTAGTCCAATATTAGTTTAGGGACGTTCCGGTCCGATGTTAGTTTAGGGACGTTCCGGTCCGATGTTAGTTTATGGACATTTCGATCCACGAGTTTAAAGACCCCGCAGTCCATATCGATGTGTGGTCGTTGGGACCCGTCACCTCTTTGACGTCGTTGAGGAATTACAACGACGGATGTCAAAGGAGTTCGGAGATGTACCCTCGAACCGGATGTAAATTGATTTAGAAGAGCAATTTTGCTCAGTCAATTTAATTTAAGGACTTATGGCCAAAATTGGGCTAAGTCCAGTTGAAATGTTCAACATTTTATTTGCTTTTGCATTGCATTGCATTTCTTTTTTTTATTTTTATTTGGGCCTTGCCCAGAAAGGATGCAGAGCATCAATTTGTTTTGGGCTCTGCCCTTTTAGAAATGATGCAAGGCATCAATTTTATTTGGGCTCTGCCCTTGTATAAAGGATGCAAAGCATCAATTTATTTGGGCTCTGCCCATTTATTGCCTTGCAATTTATTTTGGCCTGTCAGGTCATTTTGGTTTGGGCCTTGCCCTTTAGAAAATGCATTGCATTTATCAAGCGCTTTGCGCCAATCAAAAAGCACAACAGTGCAAATTTATAAGTGCAAAGCACTATTAATTTGAGAATCTTTTAGATTCAAGAACCAATGGTTCATAAAAGAAGTGCAAAGCACTATTTGATTTCTTGATCTAATTTAGATCAAAGAATAACAAGTTTTTTCCTTTTTATTTCAAGAACCAAAGGTTCATAAAAGTGCAAAGCACTATTAATTTAAGAACCTTTTAGGTTCAAGAACCGATGGTTCATAAAACAAGTGCAAGGCACTATTTTTTAGATCTAAGAAAAAACAAGTTTTTCTTGTTTTTCTTATCTTAGAGAACCAAAGGTTCATAACAAGTGCAAGGCACTATTTTTATTTAGATCTAAGAAAAAACAAATTCTTGTTTTTCTTATATCAGAGAACCAAAGGTTCATAGCAAGTGCAAGGCACTATTTTTATTTAGATCTAAGAAAAAACAAATTCTTCTTGTTTTTCTTATATCAGAGAACCAAAGGTTCATAGCAAGTGCAAGGCACTATTTTTATTATTTTTATTTATTTATTTATTTATTTATTGAAGATCACTGATCTTGTTTTCTAGATCAATGATCTATTCTTTGAGAGAATTTTCTCTTATCTCAAAGGTTTTTACCTTCTTTTTCTTTGAGCTTTTCTCAGAATTCTCTCTCTGTTTGAAGCTCTTGGCTTTTTTCCAAGCAAAAAATATTCTCATGTGGTGCGCACGTGCGTTGCACGTGGTGCCGCATGGCGGGCACACGTGCGTTGCACGTGGCGCACATGCGCATTATGAGGAGAAGCAAAGCTTCTATCTTGGAGAACTAAGCTCCTTTGGAGAACTAAGCTCCTTTGAGTATTGAATCCTTTGAGGATTTTACTCTCCCTTTCCAAGAGGTATGCCCTCTTATTTATATGGGAGTGGTAGAGAAGCCATCTCTCATTTTCCCGATGTGGGACTAAAAAATGCATTCCCCATGTAGTAGAGCATTACTTTAGATTACACGTGTATAACACATTTGCTCATAACTTTTGATCTCGGATGAATTATGAGGCCCATAATATATCAAATCGAAGGTCTTTTCGAGATGCTTTCAATATCATCAGAATTTAGCTGTTTTTCGTTCCGGAGTTTGTCAAAATACAGCTCGGAAAATACTGGTTCGCATCTTCTTCCTTAAATCACATGTGCATAGACATTTGCTCATAACTTTTGATCCCGGATGAATTATGAGGCCCATAATATATCAAATCGAAGGGTTTTTCGAGACGCTTTCAATACAATCAGAATTTATCCGTTTCTCCTTCGGGAGTTTGTCAAAAAACAGCCCGGAAGATACTGGTTCGTATTTCCTTAAGCGTATCGCTGCCATTTGATACCTTGGACTCTTTTGCGCAGAAATTTTTGGCGGGAACACCTTTCACCTTTACCTTTACCTTTTCCGGTCAACTCTGACGTTGACCATGATTCTATTCATACTTCTTCACCTTCACTTTCACCAAACTTTTCTTCCGAGATGTCAGGATTTCCTTCTAACATCACTTTACCTACTACGGGAATCATTCCACCGTCACTTAGTGTGAATAACCCATCACCACTTGTTACAGCACCACAGCGAATCACGCTTCAAGATCGTTTCTATCCAACACGCGCCGCGCTTCCCACTTGTCTTTCACTTCCACCGGCCAATGGGAAAATTTCGAAATTAAGCTCCACTTCATCAACATGTTGCCCAAGTTTCACGAGCTTGAATATGAAGATGCTTATATCTTCATAAACAAATTCCAAAATGTGTGCTCGATGATGAAGACAACCCAACTGTCTGACGGTGCTATATGGTTATGCGTTATACCTTTCACTGTTTGTGATCTTGCTAAAATGTGGCTGTATAGTACCGCATCACATTCGATAACCAGTTGGGATGAATTTGTGAAAGTGTTTCTGAAGAAATTCTATCCAAACCACAAAACCGTGAGAATTCGAAACGAGATAAATCAATCCACCCAGCTTCTAACTGAACCTTTTTGGAAGTGCTTTGACAAATACAAGGACCTCCTTGTTCAATGTCCTCATCACGGTATTGAGAAATGAAAACTTTACCAAATTTTGTACGAGGGCATGAATCCAGCAACTAGGAAGTTGATAGAAATCATTTGTCAAATCCACTTCTTATCCAAATCCGATGAGGAGGCTTGGCAATTCATCGATGATCTTGCGGAACAGACGCTACAATGGGAGAGCACCAGACTGAACGCTTCAACTTCTTTTTCTGGTCAATCCAGGGCAGGAGTTCACCAGCTTGGTATCTTAATTTCAATGAAAGCCGAGATAGCTTCAATCATACAAAAACTTGATGCAATTGAAAGCAAATTTTCATCTCTTTCTCCTAGCCCTGTGGCTCCCCTTTACATTATTTGTGCTTGTTGTTCGGATCCATTTCATTTGACCGAAAAGTGTCCTTACAATCCACCATCTCAAAGACATGATTAGGTTAATGCTGCATTTTAGTAAAGACTAAGAAATGATCTATACCCTTCTACGTATAACCCTGGTTGGAGGAACCACCCTAATTTCATCTGGAACCAAAACCAGAACCAGCACCAGTTCCAAGGCCAGAACAACTTTCAGAGGGCCTCTCCACAACAACAACAAGCTCAACAACAATTTCAGCAACCTTTCCAATCCTAATCTTTTCATAATCTGACGAACAGCTTTGCACCTTACAACAATTCTTTTTCTCAAAACAATAACTTTGTTCTGTCCAATAACGATAAGGTTTCCTCGCTAGAACGGAGTCTTGATGCTTTTGTGAAGCAATCAACTCAATCCACTGCGAACATCCAATCATCTATTCAATCACTTGTGCAATACACAACTTCTCATGGAAAAAGCATCAAAACCATCGAGACCTAGATTGCACAGCTGAACGCGATATTGAGCGAGCGAGAGAGAGGAAAACTTCTGTCACGACCCGAAGTACGGAACATGACCGACACTTAAACTACGAACGTCTCGAGGCGTACGTAATCTAAGTAAACCGAAAACCCAGAAATCCAAACCAAGAAAAGTAGTAGAGTGAAGGAAAACCAAGTTAAAACAAGTATTTTTAATAGCATAAGCCGAATTATGCGGTTTTTAAAAACATCAAGTATTTTCTGAAAATTTCGGCAGAGTCTCCTTTGTAAATACTGGCCCCTAAATGGGATACAACATGAATAGTATACGAAATCAATAAAAAGGCATCCCCAAGCGGGAGCTAGCTCTTCGTCAATCAACGGTCACAACCACACAAGCAATATAATATACAACGCCAATGGCGAGAATCAAAATTCAAAGGAAACGCAAAACCACAAGAAACCACAGAAATATAACGCGCGACTCTAAGGTCGAAGGAATAACATCACTGGTCACTATCTCAAAATAAATACATGTTTGGTTGATGGAACTTCTAGATACAACAGAATAATAATATACAAGATATATAATGGGGGTAATACAAGTAAACCCACCTACTAGCAAATCACCCGAAGGAAACTATGCCCGCAAGCCGTAATGAAAGCTGTACGGCAAACCTGCAAGAAACTGGGGCACAACGGGGGTGAGTTGCCAACTCGTGAATAGAAAAACATCGACGGAAAGAAATCGCATAATTAACGCAATCCTAGGTCAATGATCATAATATATCCTCAAATATAAGAATAACATGCAACCTATAACAAGGATAGGGTAGATGTCTAACCCGAGTGTAATCTCATGTGCCCGTGTCAGTGCCTCAGGTAGCAATATATCATATGAATGAGGTATGAATGCATGAAAATAGAATACATGCAAATGAAGAACCGTTTTCATAGTTTAGTGAGATTTCCTTATTTTAAATAGGAGGTACCATAAATGAAACCAGCATAAAACAGTGCCCAGCATCGACACAAAACAAGTATCCAAATATCTCGATGTCTCAATCACAATATCTAGGGCGCCGTCAGTCCAGACCGGCCCCTACCATCTATCTCAAGACCACGACGGTATCCTCCGGATATCCGACGCGTCGGGTAAAATCACCGGTCGGTAGTGCTCCCCTGCCAGGCTCAACGTCATCAACACATTCCTCTTGCCCCGGGGTACCGCACCGGGCCCACCATGTACCCGAAACGGTTCCTCCACTCCTCGAATCGGGTCTCGAAATCCATCAGCAAACTCATGGTGGACGACTCATACATCATGGGAAAACCGCACTTTTTATTTTAAAAGAGAGAAAAGGTTTATTTATGTTTTTGCGGTTTTCCTCCAAATCCAGAAAATCTCATGGAATCCGAATCCAAAACCTCAATAACACGTAAAATAGTGAATATATGCATGAGAATCCATGAATGCGGCATAACAATGAATAACAGTATGCATGAAGTAGCAGGTAATAACTACAATGTCTAAACTATTAGCTAACAGGCTATGTCAAGCAATAATATTTTCTAAGGTGTACGTGACAAGGCAATTACCGATGAAGATGTGTGTGAGCCGGCAAGTAAGTGTACGTGGTACATACGCATCATCGGTAATGGTGCTGGTGTCCTAACAGCATGATATCAATAATGGAGTATGAAACATAATATAAGCATGCGATGCGAGGCGAACCACAATAATGAGCGGGAGCTGAATACTAGACGCAGCTATAACTAATCTGCATTAATCTAATTAAGTCCTACAAATGGTGCCTTTTGAAATAACACGAATCATGGGGTTTTGAAAATAGGGGCTACGGTGTTTTTATGAAAAGTTACGTCTTTTGAAATATCCGTAGGATCCCTTGGGCTGTCCTTTAAAATACCCATGATTCGTTAGTTTTTGAAATAGGTAAGAATCGAATCTAATCTAACAACTAAACTAAACTAACGGTCTAAGCTAACCAGCTGGACTACAGGTAAGGAAACTGCCTAACATCTGAGTCGATACATATACATACCTGTATATATATTAGTCGGTGATCCCGCCTCAATAATATCATATCTGATACTATATCTATAATCAGACATCCCAAGTCAAGAGTGCGGATCAATCATCAAAGTATAGCTCGTACGTAAATTCGTCGTACGGCATCCCCAAATCTGGGTACGGGTTAATATCACATTCAATCACACTATTCATCTGGTATCTTCTTTATCAAATATCATGATCCGGGACAATGTCCTACGTCTAGTACAATACTGATACCGCTTAAGTATGCATACAGGTGTAAGAATTGCTACGTCAAAAGACCCGCTAAAACATCATGTCGTATCTCAATACGAACCAAATCACATCACCGATATTCTGGCCTCAAGCCCAATATCATCGACTCATCTCAAATTCCAAATACTATCCTCAAATCCAGTATATGAACAAATAGTCCCATACCCATGTGAACATATAAATATATACTCCCATATACACACATATAAAAGAAAGAATGTATGCAAGTATGTGTGTGTGTGCGTGTGTGAGTGCGACCACTACTCTAGGGTTTCGCAACTACACTAAACCAATCCAAAAAAATACCAAATATCCATCTTATCATCAATAATCTCAACAACATATAATCAATATCTGTGTGTATACGTATTCGTATACATCACCACGAACTGCGGGGGTGCTATACGCCATCCATCCGACTTCTCCCCGTAGATATAAATCTACTCACCTGGTCCTCGTTCGCCGGTGCCGACGTCGCCACGCGCTTGCTTGTCGTCTCGAAGTCCACATGGGGTACCTACATATCATAACGCACCGTATCGTATTAAAATCCGACTCATGACCAAAACGACGCACGAATCCCACATAGGTCAAAACCTATGGTTGCTTTCACAGATCAACCCAAAAACCCTCGACGTCGGCGTACAAACGCCAAACCTTCGAGAAAAACCCAAATACACTCATTTGCACATTCACGAACACTAATTTTGATATAAAATAGGTTAAAATTCACAAAACCCCAATTTCACTTAAAAAGTCATTTTTCCGAAAATCTAGCAAGCACAATTCGCCGTTTTTGTACAAAACTCGATGTATAAACGAATCTAGCGGCCACAATATTCACTAAATATCTTAAATAAGTCATAAAAACCATTTCCATAATTTAATCTCATAAATTTGCATAATTTCCAAAATCCTAGTTTGCAAAAATATCAAATTAACACCTTTTAAAGCAAAATTCACAATTCATCAATTAAGCTTAGTTTTGCATGAACCAAAGTCATTAAACCACTCATTATAATATTTATAATGACATGAAAACTTAATTATATTTTAATCTAAGCATTTGATAATTTTTCAAAAACTCTAGTTAGCAAAATAACTTAATTTAGACATTTCCATGCAACAATATGAAATCTTACTACTAGTTTACTTTCTACAAATCCTAAGATGGTAAGCTACCCATCACAACCATACACCAATTTCACAATACCCTAACTTGCATTCAAACCCTTTTCTTGAATTTTCCAAACTTGCAATAAAACCCAATTAAACATCTAAATTGTTAACATGGAAGCAATCAAACAACAATATAAGTATAAGGTTAAAATTATACCTCACAATTTTTGATATCTCCCATAAAATCTAGCCTCCCAAAATGCTCTCTAGCTCCAAGATCCATAGTAGAATAGGCTAAGGAGAAATGGGTAGAGATTGGATTTGGATTTGGTGGAAATCTTGTGTTGATTTTTGAAGAAAAATGGAGAATTTTTGAGAGGAAAATGGATGAAGCATTTGGGGGAGGCTGCTCCTGCACTTGGAGAAAGGGTTCGGCCAAGTTGGAGTGGGGTTGTTGGTGTGGGGGTAATTTACTAAGTCAAGGGAATAAAAAAAATCCATACCTCTTTAGTTATCATTATTCTATTAATTTGTGTACTTGAGTAGAAAAGAATTGGTCAAGTGGTGAAGTGTGGGATGGCTGCAGACTTATTGGGTCGGCCATGAGGGAGAGGGGTGAGTGTGAGGGTTATGTGTATCAAATTTCCAAGAAAAACCCCTTCAAAACTCATATTTGCAAGTTTTAGTTTTAAATTAATTATTTTTTTTTCTCCATAATAAAAACCCATTAATACTTGAAATAAAATACTAAAAATTTATATTACAACTAGATTTTAATTAACATGATTTTAAAGATTAAAATTAGCCCATTTAAATTTGTATTTATCGCTAATTTAATGTATTTTCTTACCGGCTTAAAATAATATTAAAATAATATTTTTTTCAGAAAATTTGAAATTTCACCCAGTGGCTCAATAAACACCAAATACTAGTAATTACATAGCTAGAATATGTATATTTAATTTTATAATAAAGATATTTGCATTTTGACTTTTTACAGAAAACACCCTTATTTTACCGTTTTTTTTAAATTTCACCGAAACGATTTTCAAAACGTTACAACTTCCATCTCAACCATTACCCAATCCTGATCACTCACATAATGCACATGTTGCTCTCGAACAACAGAATCATAATGTGAGTGCTGTGACTACGTTGAGATCAGCAAGAATGCTGAACAACAACATTAGCGCACGAAATGATGATGATGAAACTACGGCTCCTGCTTCTTCTTCTTCTCCTTCTGAGCCTATTCTCCATTCTTCACAGGGTTCTTCTACAAAAACTGCTGCTTCAAACGGACCCACATCTCACTCTACTCAAACTCCAGTTTTGGGTTCCGTTCCATCTCCACAATCTCCTCCACAAGTATTGGACTCAACCAATTTAAACAAAGCTCCATTTCTAAACCGGTTGAGGTCCAATAAACAAAGTCCACAAATGGAGAAGATTGTGAAATTCTTCAAACAGGTTAACATAAAACATTCCCCTCTTAGATGCAATCCAACAAGTCCCCTCTTATGCAAAATTCTTGAAAGAGTTGTGCACTAAGAAAAGGAAATCTCAGGTACCAAAGAAAGTTTTCTTGGCTAGTAACATGAGTGATGCTCTTACCTAAGATTTACGATAAAAACGGAAGGACCCTGATTGTCCTACGATTTCAATTACCATTAGGGATAAAAACATCAATCGTGCTCTTTTGGATCTCGGTGCCAGTGTTAACCTACTTTCTTATTCAGTTTATGAGCAACTCGGTGTAGGAGAACTGAAACCTACACATTGTACTCTTCAAATAGTTGATTGATCAATCATCCATTCTAGGGGTAAGATAGAGGATGTGTTGATTAAGGTTGGGGACTTCATATTCCCCGTGGATTTTATTGTTTTTGATACACAACCTGTAGTCAACCCCCAGAATCAAATTCCGGTGATTCTTGGTCGTCCATTCCTTGCAACCTCAAATGCGGTGATCAATTGTCGAAATGGTTTTATGAACCTATCTTTTTGGTAACATGACAATTGAACTCAATATTTTCAGGTTAGGGAATCAGCCATCCGAACCGAACGCTCATATACTGGATATATGTTCCATTCAGGAGATCACCCCTGAGGATTGCTAATTTGAAGAATTTCTGTTTGATCATAGTGATCTTGACGCCACTAGTGCATTTCTCTTTGAACCTGCTGCATCCGACTACGACAAAGAATACGAGTGCTTCACATTTTTGAACGATCTTGACATGTCACCATCCGAGTTGGAATCTTTTGAATTTTTGAATGAGTTAGTTGAACCATCCGACTCTGTTGCATTCAATCACTTTGAGCTCCTCTTAGAATCCTAGACACGTTCTCCAATCTTACTTTCAGTTGTTTCTCCTCCGACGCTCAAACTAAAGCCTCTGCCATCTTACCTCAAGTATGCTTACTTAAGTGAAAACGAGACTCTCCCGGTAATCATTTCGGCTCTTCTGGCTTTAGAGCAAGAGAAACCTCTTCTTTCGGTCTTGCGATCAAATCAGCAAGCTTTTGGCTGGACGATGGTGGACATCAAGGAGATTAGTCCCCTGATCATTGAACACCACATTCACATGATGAATAATGCCAAACCAGCTAGGGATCCACAGAGACGATTAAATCCAGTCATGAAGGAGGCTGTGAAGAAAGAAATCGTCAAGTGTCTGGATAGCGGTATCATTTACCTATATCCGATAGTCAATGGATCAGTTCGATACACGTTGTCTCTAAGAAGTTAGGCATTATGGTCATCACAAACGAGGAAAACGAGTTAATACCCATTCACACCCAAACCGGGTAGCAAGTATGCATTGATTATCAAAAAGTCAATGCCGCAACGCGTAAGGATCACTTTCCGCTTCCATTCATTGACCAAATACTCGAAAGATTAGCTGGACATGATTTCTACTGTTTTCTGGACGGTTACTCAGGTTACAACCAGATTCCCATCGCTGAAAAAGACCAGGACAAAACTACTTTCACCTGTCCTTTCGGCACATTCGCATATCATTGCATGCCTTTTGGGTTATGCAATGCTCCCGCTACATTTTAGCGGTGTATGATGGGAATAGTCTCTGACATGGTCGAGAAGTTTCTGGAGATATTCATGGAGACTCTTTTGACGAGTGTTTACAACATCTTGACGCTGTCCTTACCTAATGTAAGGATAAAAAACTCACCTTAAACTGGGAGAAGTGTCACTTCATGGTATGGGAAGATATTGTCTTAGGACATATCATTTCACAAAGCGGCATCGAGATTGACAAAGCAAAAATTGATGTCATTTCCAACCCTCTCCTCCAAAATGCGTCAGAGATATCATATCTTTACTTGTCCATGCCGGTTTCTATAGACGGTTCATCAAGGATTTTAGCCAAATTGCTAGACGCTTAACCTTTCTTCTGGCCTAGGACACAACGTTCAACTTCAACTCTGATTGTTTGACTGCTTTTGAATCATTATGAAGTTCTCTCACTACAGCTCCCGTACTCTGTTCGCCCGACTGGACGCATCCTTTTGAGAATATGTGCGATGCATTAGACTTTGATATCAGTGCAGTCTTAGGACATCACATCGAAACGATGCCGCATGTGATCTACTATACAAGCCGGACCCTGAATGGCGCGCAAATGAACTACATTACAACCGAGAAAGAGGTCTTGGCGGTTGTATTCGCTTTGGAGAAATTCCGGCCATATCTCATTGGCTCCCTAGTCGTCGTCTACACTGATCATTCTGCTTTGAGATATCTTTTCGCAAAGAAGGATGCCAAATCTCGGCTGATACGTTGGATCCTCTTACTTCAAGAATTTGACCTTGTCATTAAGGACAAAAGCGGATGTGAAAACGTAGTGGCCGATCATCTTTCATGACTTCCTTCTTCGCCAACACTTTCTCTTTCAATAAACAATGCTTTTCTTGATGAACAACTCTTGACTGTATCTTGCGAACGTTGGTTTGCAGATATTGTGAACTATTTAGCGACATGACTCATACCAAGCAAATTGTCGAGTCAGGACAAACATAGATTTTTATCCTAAGTAAAACACTTTTACTGGGATGAACCCTACTTGTTCAAGTATTGTTCAGACCAAATCATTCGCCGGTGTATCCTTGACAATGAGTTCAAGAGTGTGTTGTCATTCTGTCACGATCAAGCATGTGGCGGGCATTTTGGCCCAAGAAAGGCAGCTGAGAAAGTCTTGCAGTATGGCTTTTATTGGCCAAAACTTTTCAGAGATGCATATGATTACTGCAAAACTTGCTCTCGGTGCCAACATTTGGGCCAGATCTCCAGGAGGAATGAAATGTCGCTCTAACCAATTTTGGTTGTCGAGATTTTTGATGTTTGGGGGATTGATTTCATGGGCCCATTTCCTAACTCTTTTAGGAACTTTTCCATCCTTTTATCTATTGATTATGTCTCCAAATGGGTCGAGGCATAGCTAAGCCGGACGAACGACAACAAGGTTGTCGTTAGATTCATGAAAGAAAACATTTTCTCCCGGTTCGGGCATCCTCGCGCTATCATTAGCGACAATGGGACATATTTCTGCAATAGGTCTTTTGACGCCTTGATGCGGAAATGCGCAAAATCACAAGCTATCGACACCCTATCATCCCCAAAAAAGTGGGCAAAATGAAGTTTCTAATCGGAAAATCAAGCAAATATTGGAGAAAACGGTTTCCAAGAACCGTAAAGATTGGTCTTTGAAATTAACTGATACCCTTTGGGCATTCCGAACTTCTTATAAGACTGATCTTAGCATGTCTCCATATCGGCTTGTGTACGGAAAGGCTTACCACCTCCCTGTTGAGATCGAGCATCACGTATTGTGGGCGATCAAAGAGCTGAATTTAAATCTTGATCATGCGGGCAGCTTTCAGAAGCTACAAAGTAACGAATTGAACGAGTTTCGGGATGAAGCTTATGAAAACGCGGTTATTGTAAAGAACCGAACGAAGGTGTTTCATGATAAACACCATATGCACAAAACTTTCATGCATGGCAGCAGACTCCATTTCCATTCCGGTAAGCTCAGATCTCGCTGGACGGGACCCTTTTTTGTGCTGTGTGTAAACCCGCACGGTGCAGTGGATTTGGAAAATTTAAGGGACGTTTCGGTTTTCAAAATAAATGGAAACAGATTAAAACCAATTTTTACCGCAAAACCATCGGAGGAACTCCTATTGCTACAGGAGCCGGTTTATAACGAATAACGTTCCTCCGTTTACCACTGAGCTTCGGTTATCCAGCCTTAAACAGTGGAAACACTGTTTCAAAAAAAGTTTGGGGGTATGTATATACATTTTTTTAATTATCATTTTCTTGTGAATATTTGTTTTCTTCTTTGAGAAATTTCTTGTCTAGTGAAATTCCCCTGTAAAAAAGGGGCTCTCCGACATGTTTTAGTTACCTACACAACTTTGATTTTGATTTGTATAGGATGACAGCGAGGACGCTGTCCGATTTAAGTTTGGGGGTGTGCTAAAGGGTTCCTTAGGGCGGCCACTGGGTCTCGGGAGGTATTGACCATGCCGTTTTCAAAAAATTAGCGCGCTAAAGAACCCTAACCTAGAATCTTAACTAGAGAATTGGACGAATTATACATGTAAATATCTTTACATCTAAGTGAACAAGAAATACAACCTTTGTAGACCAGTCCTTCACTTCAATAGCTCCGTGTAGTAGTTCCTTCGCTCCAAATAGTGAACTCTCGGACTCTAGAAAGGCTCCACAAGATGATAGGAACAAGCTTGCTTGAAGTCTTCGAGGCCGAAGATGATCTACGTCGAGGAGACACTAACTCAAACTACCTCTTCACTAATTGTGAAGCAAACAACCTAAACTAAATGGCTAATCTAGTATAGGTTGATGAAGTAGGATTTTTGTTCACTTTAGAAATATTTTTCTCACTCATTTTCTTCACCTCCCCAAAAGCTAGAGAGCTTAAGGAAGGAGATGAAGAAAAGCAACCATGGAATGAAGTAAGCGGTGAATGACAACCATGGGTGAGAAATATCTTATATAACTCATGTAGAGACATAACCATGGTTTAAGATAATGGTTGGGTTAATAAATATCTAATGTAAAACAAAATTAGTGGACTAAGTCAACGGTCACTACAAGCTTCTCCAAGCTTCTAACCATATGACTAATTTCCAACTAATTTTGATTTACTTTAAATAAACAAAACCCATCATTATGATAAGCATGGTGTGAGTCTCATACACCCATGTCACATGTATCATCTAGCATGACACACAAAAATGTACATTAATATATATCACATATATATTAAATGCACAAGTGAGAAAAAGAACTCTTAAGTGAGATAATATTAGTTAATATAAATTAATATATCAACTATATAATTATACATTAAATTATTAAATCAACACTTGATTTAATAATCCGGCAATATCACCGACTAATATTATATGTATCAACTTATCGAATCAACACTTGATTCGATAACCTGGCTATAAAATATATAACCGACTGATAACACAAATCGCGAGAATAGAATACGGTATCATATACTTATATTAATATCGGTCCCGCACATATCACATATGTGCTCCTACTTCGTTTTGCCTGAGCCAGGAAATCTCTGTGTAGGACTCTAAAGACTCGTCAATACGCCGGCAGTAGGTGGTGATCATATCAGTCACCCACAAGCCGTCAGCGGTCTGCTAAACGTAACGGCCATCCGGGTATTGAGCGATCAGAAGATCAAGAAGCAAGCCTGCTCATACTCCTGCGAATCCAATCAGTAACACTACCGTACAGTCCGGTCTCTTCATCTGATATGTCTCATATCTCAGCCTGGGGGTGGTAAACGTCAGACCCCAATAGCCTGATAAGTCATGCCGATGTGAGGCCCATAACAGTTTGAGAAACTAATGATAACACTTACCGGTAAATCTCAGCAACCCTGGCTAGGGATTTCCTGTTATGGCCAATCGAACATAGCGCAACATCAACCTCTAATACCGGGAGAGACGAAATCCCCTCCTATCACTCATTGCCTCCATGTGATTCGGGACTGTACCCAAAAACCACCGTTTTGCACGATCTCTTGAACGTGGTAAGGTGGAAATCTAAGCACAGTGGGAATCATACAAGACTCTATGACGATCTCAAGTCGACAGACTAACCTGTACCAGTGTCACCAGAGAACTGCTATCTGATGTGTGATATAATACCATCTAGGTGTTCTCGGCGAGTCCGTCCAGTGTACCCAGTCTCCACTGAGCACCCGTATACCTTCTCTGATGTCAAACACCAATGGATGTGGGATCATCCATCGCCCATCACATGGGTCGAGAAGCGTATACGCTAGTCTACTTTGGAATATTGATGCCCCATCTCGATACTCCTACGACTAGGAACAATTGAAGGATGTACTTACCGACTACCCTGGCCCCATTAGTATGATCTAAATCATAATCCCGATAGTCTAGTACTCATCCTAAGGGCTTTATCAACATGTAACAGAGAGACTATAAGTGTACATGTTAATATAAAGAGCAACCGGATAGCATTCTATCATGTCGAACAAGAAAGTCCTTCCTATATATGTCCAAGCATCCACTATAATATACATCATATGTACAATAATAGCCTCTAGGACATACATATAACTAACAATCTCCCACTTGCACTAGGGCCAGTTGTTGTAGTATCTCATACTCAACGTCCGATAGAAGTCTCTCTCTGGAAAGGCCTTTGTGAGTGGATCCGCCGTGTTATCCTTTGCGTCGAATCTCCTATCCTCGATCCCTTGGAGATCAACCATCTCCCTGATCAGGTGATACTGCCTCAGAATATGTCTGGATCGCTGATGGGACCGGTGTTCCTAGGCCAAAGCTACAACTCTATTGTTGTCACAATAACATTTATTGGACGCTCAATGGTAGGAACCATGTTCATCTCATGAAAAAGAAATATCCAGACATCCACTTTGGTAGCATCGTTGGTAGCGATGTATTCAGCCTTTATCGTCTACTATGCCACAGTATCTAGCGTGGAACTCTTCCAACATACCGTCCTTCCACTGAGGGGAAAGACAAAGCCTGAGACTGACTTTCAATCGTCCTTATCACTTTGGAAGCTCGAATTGGTAAAGGACCCCCACTGGGGTTCACCGTTACCAAAAACCAAGAACATTTCTTCAGTGCTTCTCAAGTACTAAAGAATGTCCTTCACAGCTGTCCAGTGATTCTCCCAAGATCCGATTGATTCCTGATCACTACTCTTAGTGAGTCAGCTATATCTGGTCTGGTATATAACATCGCATACATCATAGAGCCTACTGCCAAAGCATAAGTTATCCCTTGCACGCGAGCTCTCTCCAAATCATTCTTGGAAGACATCTTTTTGGAGAGAGTGATTCATAAGTAAGTGGGCGAACCACCACGCTTAGAATCTTCCATACTAAACCCCTTTAGTATGGTGTTAATGTACCTGGATTTGGGACACTCCTAACATCCACTTAGATCTATAACTATAGATCATAATCCACAAGATGCAGTAGGTATCATCCAGACCTTCCATAGAGAATCCTCATGATAAGAGGAGCTTGACTGAGTGTAGCATAGGAAACCCATTTCCTATCAAGAGTATGTCTTCTACGTACAATACGAGAAAGACGACCTTACTCCCTACAACCTTCTTGTATATACAAGGTTCATCTACCATTTTGATGAAGTCAAACTCTTTGACTGCCACATCAAAACAGATGTTCCATCTCTGCGATGCGTGCTCTAATCCTTATGGACTTAAGCATAGCATCCAGCCATTTTACAGAGTCCCCACTCGTGATGGCCTGCCTGAACCTAGTTGGTGTTGGCTATAGTGCCCTCAAGTCAATTATTGAATCGCAGGCACGCGATTGTGATGATTGAGGGAGGACCTATACCGGTAGAAAAGTCTTACTCGAGATGATAGTATGCTATCTGGTTTGTCTTTATCATCATGTACATGCTTCAGGTGGTATTACAGATCACTATTACACGTTGATAGAGCCCATAGGATTCTTTCTTGACTACCAGCATTATGATGGCGATCATATATATGGGAGCTGGGTGATCTATAAGCACATTCTTAAATGTCCCTAGTTATGGGAGTATCGAGACCGAGCATCAGTACTCCGGAGTAGACTAGTGTATACTTATCCAGACCCTGACGAGGGGCGGTGGCCGGTCTCATAAGCCATTGGTGTTAGTTTGTTCACCTAAGATAGTATACATGTGCTCATTGGGTTATAAGTACACTGGACGAACTCGCCGAGAACCTGCTAGAGGGTATTATACCTATTGTCAGATGGCAGTTCCCTGGTGACATGTGTATAGGTTAGTCTGTCGACCTGAGATCGTCATTTGTCTCGTGTGAGTTCCCACTGTGCTTTGATTACTACCCTACTACGGCTCAAAGGAGTCGTGCAAATAGGTTTTAGTTGGGTACAATCCCGAGCCACATGAAGGCAGTGAGCGGATCGTCGGGGACTCGTCACTCCCAGTATTGGGGGTTGATATCGCGTTGTGCATGGGTGGCCATCACCAGAAATTCTCGGCCGGGGTAGACGAGAATTACCGATCCAGGATTGATAGTTTCTCAGGTGGTGATGGGTTACATACCGACACGAATTATCACGTCAGTAGGGGTCTGACTTTATCCACCCCCTAGACTCGATATATGATACTCTTAGACGAACAGACCAGACTGTACGGATATTGTCTCTGTTAGGCTCAGTAGGGGTTCATGATGAGTTTGCTCGTCGGCCTCCTTTTCGCTCAATACCTGGGTAACCGTTACGTACAGCTAGTGCCGCTGACGTGCTAGTGGTTAAACCCACTGCCAGCGTATTGACGAGTCTTTAGAGTCCCACACAGAGGGTTTGGCTGGTTCTGGCGAAATGATGTAGTAGCCGTATTGGATACGTGCAGGGTTTCAATCGATTGATGTACTTTGTACCCGGAATTTCGATCAGACAGTTGATAATACTAACCGGCTCGGGTTTGAGCCGGATTATTAAATCAGGTATTGATTTAATAATTTACATATATGTATTTCGATACGTATATTCTAGTATTATGTTCTTTGTGTTATACTATCTCTTAGGGTATTCGTATTTCGGTACGAATGCAGGTATGTATATACAGTAGAATGTAATCCGTATTTTATCCAGATTACATTCTAGAAGATGGCCACCTCATTTTTGGATTTGACCATCTTTTAGAAAATGGTAAATGAGGTGGAAATTGGAAAATGGGGAGTATGGTGATGACCATGCTTGCATAGTGTGCACAAATGAATTATTAATTCATTTGTGCATACTATTCAAGTATGGGTGGTTTTTTAAAATAAAAGATATTGTTTTACAAAACTTACCATGCTTGATTTTCTCTCTCATGAGAGCTTCATTGTTTTTGATGGTTGGTTTTCTCTTGAGCATGCTTTGTTCTCTTCACTATTTTGTGCTTCACTCCTCTCTTGATTTTCCATGATTGGCTCTACCTTCATTCTCTACCTCCTCTCAACCCTCTCATGAGTTGAGAAACATGAGAGGAGGTGGGATGAGATAGACCTACACTTAGTTCACACACTACATCCTAGGATTTTGTAACGTTTTGAAAACCGTTTCGGTGAAATTTCGAAAAAACGGTAAAATAAGGGGGTTTTCTGTAAAAAGTCAAAATGCAAAAATATTTATTATAAAATTAAATATACATATTCTAGCTATGTAATTGCTAGCATTTGGTGTTTATTGAGCTACTGCTGAAATTTCAAATTTTCTGAAAATTTTTCCGAAATTAATTATTTTAATATTATTTTAAGCCGGTAAGAAAATATATTAAATTAGCGATAAATACAAATTTAAATGGGATAATTTTAATCTTTAAAATCATGTTAATTAAAATCTAGTTCTAATATAATTTTTTAGTATTTTATTTCAAGTTTTAATTGATTTATTTTATGGAAAACAAAAATATAGTTATTTTGAACTAAAACTTGCAAATATGGTATTGTGGGGGGTCTTTTTGCATAGAGTTTTTTTGTAAAGTCTCTCACACTCACCCTCACTCCCCTTGGCCGGCCCCACACTATTGTAGCAGCCCAAGAATTTTATTTCCCTCTTTTTGACCTTAAATCATGTGAGAAATGGGTTAAAATAAGGTTTTTATATATAGTAAAGTAGGTGGGGGTATTATGGTAATTGGGAGGGGCTTTGACCTTAGAATTTCCACCCCAATTTCCTCACCTCATTCCAGCCCCTCTACTGGCCGAAATTTCTGCTACAACAGCCCCCTCTTTTCCCCCCATTTTCCATCTCTTTTGCTTCAAAAATTGCCTCAAAATCCATCAAATAAATCCCAAAATCCAAATCCAACTCCTACCCATTTCTCATTAGCCAAACTTGCATGGATCTAGAGAACAAGTTGGCATTTTAGAGGCTTTGATTTCCATAATTGATCTCTTGATCATGAGGTATAATTCTAACCTTTTTCTTAAATTGTTGTTAATTGCTTTAGGTTAGCTTAATTATATGTTTAAATAGGTTTTTATTTTAGTTCTAAGTGCATGATTTGAAATTCAAGAGTGGGATTTGAATTCAAATTGGGGTTTTGTGTTGTGAGTTTAGGATTGTGTGATGTATTTGACATATTAGGTTATGCTAAATCCAATTTAAGTTGCTAGTTTGCATATTTGTTGATTTAAATTGTGATAATTATATAAATTGTAAACTAGATTTTTAAAATAATTATATTCTTGTGAGATAAATTCAAATTAAGGGTTCAAGTCATTATAAATATTATATTGAGTGGTTTAATGCTTTAAGTTCATGAAAATCCAAGCTAAATTGTTGTTTGTGCATTTTTGCTATAAATTGTTAAAATTTAGGTATATTGTAAACTAGAATTTTGGGGTTAATGAAATTTATTGGGAATAAATTATAGAAATGGTTTAGATGATTTAATTAAGATGTTTAATAAGTATTATGTCCGCTTGATTTATTTAAACATCGAGTTTTGTACTAAAACGGTTAATTATGCTTGCTAGATTTTCGGAAAAATAGCTTTTAAAGTGAGTTTGAGGTTTTTGTGAATTGCAACCTATTTCATATTATAATTAGTGTTCGTGAATGTGTAAATGAGTGTGTTTGGGCTTTTTCTCGATGGTTTGGCGTTTGTACGCCGACGTCGAGGGTTTTTGAGTTGATTTGTGAAAGAAACCATAGGTATTGACCTATGTGGGATTCGTGTGTCGTTTTGATCATGAGTCGGATTTTAATACGATACGGTGTGTTATGATATGTAGGTACCCATGTGGACTTCGAGACGACAAGCAAGCGCGTGGCGACGTCGGCACCGGCGAGCGAGGACCAGGTGAGTAGATTTATATCTACGGGGAGAAGTCGGGTGGATCGCGTATAGCACCCCCGCAGTTCGTGGTGATGTATACGAATACGTATACACACACATATATATATTGTTTATTTTGTTGAGTTATTGATGATAAATATGGATATTTGGTGTTCTTGGATGTTATAGTGTCGCGAAACCCTAGAGTAGCGGTCGCACCACACTTGCACACACCCACCCATACTTGCATACTTTCTTCTTTCATTTGTGCTTACGGGAATATATTGTTATGTGTTCACATGGGTATGGGACTATGTGTTCACATACGGATTTGAGATGAGTCGATGAGTTTTGTGTTGAGATTGTGATTTCGGTGATATGGCAGGATTCGTACTTGAGGTACGTCCTGGTGTTATAGCGGATCTTGGGACGACAATACGGGTGAATAGTGTTATTAATTAAACGGTCGACATGTGATCGTGATATGTGATATGGTATGCTAGGATATTGATCCTAGGCCGTATTGGGCGATGTATACCCCTTGATGATGATTTGTGCTGATGATATCAGTTTGTACGAGGCTGTCGATCAGTAGGCAGATCATGACTATATTGAGGATATTATTATTGTACTAGACGTAGATCAGTACCCCGATCATGATTTTTGATAAAGAGGATACCAGGTGAATAGTATGATGAATGTGATATTGACCCGTACCCAGATTTGGGATGCCGTACGACGGATTTACGTACGAGCTATATTGATTATTGATCCGCACTTTTGACTTGGGATGCCTGATTATAGATATGGTATCAGATATGATATTATTGAGGCGGGATCACCGACTATACATATACAGGTATGTATATGTATCGACTCAGATGATATGCGGTTTCCTTACCTGTAGTTCGGCTTGTTAGTTCAGCCGTATAGTTTAGTGTAGTTGTTAGATTAGATTAGACTCCTACCTATTTCAAAACTAGCGGATCGTGGGTATTTTAAAAGACAGGTCAAGGGATCTACGGATATTTCAAAAACGTATCCTTTCTTAAAAACCACCGTAGCCCCTATTTTCAAAACCCCGCGATTCGTGTTATTTCAAATGGCACCATTGTTTAATATTTAGCTTCCGCTCATTTTGGTTGCTCGCTCCGCATCGCATACTTACATTGTTATTTCATATTGCATTGTTGACATTATGCTGTTAGGACACCTGCACCATTACCGATGATGCGTATGTACCACATACACTTACTTGCCGGCTCACACACATCTTCATCGGTAATTGCCATGTCACGTACATCTTAGAAAATATTATTGCTTATCTTAGATTGATAGCTAGTAGTTTGACATAATATTAGTGTACATACCTTATATGCCAGCTTAGATATTGTAGTTATTACTTGTCGCTTCATGCATACTGTTATTCATTGTTATGCCGTATTCATGGATTCTCACGCTTATATTCATGGTTTTACATGCTATTGATGATTCGGATTTCCATGACATTTTCTGGATTTGGAGGAAAACCGCAAAACATATATAAACTGCTTTCTCTCTTTTTAAATAAAAATGCGGTTTTCCCATGATGTATGAGTCGTCCACCATGAGTTTGCTGATGGATTTCGAGACCCGATTCGAGGAGTGGAGGAACCGTTTCGGGTACATGGTGGGCCCGGTGCGGTACCCCGGGACAAGAGGATCGTGTTGTTGACGTTGAGCCTGGCAGGGGAGCACTACCGACCGGTGATATTACCCGACGCGTCGGATATCCGGAGGATACCGTCGTGATCTTGAGATGGATGGTAGGGGCCAGTCTGGACTGACGGCGCCCTAGATATTGTGATTGAGACATTGAGATTTCGAGATATTGAGGTACAGAGACTGTGATACAGAGATATCGAGATATTGGGATTACGTTTTGTGCCGATGCTAGGCACTGTTTTATGCTGATTTCATTATGATACCTCATTTTAAAAATACAAAGGAAATCTCACTAAATTATGAAAACAGTTTCTTCATTTACATGTATTCTGTTTTCATGCATTCATACCTCATTCATATGATATATTGCTACCTGAGGCACTGACACGGGCACATGAGATTACACCCGGGTTAGATATTTACCCTAGCCTTTGTTATAGGCTGCATGTTATATATATAATTGAGGATATATTATGATCATTGACCTAGGTTGCGTTATTTATGCGATTTCTTTCCGTAGATGTTTTTCTATTCACGAGTTGGCAACTCACCCCCGTTGTGCCCCAGTTTCTTGCAGGTTTTGCCGTACAGGTTTCATTACGGCTTTGTTGGTACTGCTTCCCATTTCCGGGTGACTTGGTAGTAGGTGGGTTTACTTGTATCGTACCCCCATTATATATCTTGTATATCATTATTCTGTTGTATCTAGAAGTTCCATCAACCAAACATGTATTTATTTTGAGATAAAGACCGGTGTTGTTTATTCTTTCGACCTTAGAGTCGCGCGTTATATTTCTTGTGGTTTTGAGTTTCCTTTTGAGTTTTGATCCTCGGCCTTGGCGTTGTATTTTATATTGCTTGTGTGGTTGTGACCGTCGATTGACGAAGAGCTAGCTCCCGCTTGGGAATGCCTTTTATTGATTTCGTATACTATTCATGTTGTATCCCGTTTGGGAGCCAGTATTTACAAAGGAGACTCTGCCGAATTTTCAGGAAATATTTGATGTTTTTAAAAAAGGCATAATTCGGCTTATGCTATTAAAAATACTTGATTTAAATTGGTTTTCCTTCACTCTACTACTTTTCTTGGTTTGGATTTCTGGGTTTTCGGCTTACTTAGATTACGTACGCCTCGAGACGTTTCGTAGTTTAAGTGCCGGTCATGTTCCGTACTTTCGGGACGTGACAGATTTCTAGATTAGCATCCTAGAAACCTTAGTTGCTTCACTTGCATCCATTATGTGAAGCTAGAGCTGTAACTATATCTCTCGGGTGGAACATCTTCGATGGAGGGAGACCTGCGACCAAGTTTGATCAAGGAGCCTCTAGGAGCTTGGAAAGATGGTTGAAGACCGAAGGACACGGATCAACTCGGTATAACCATTCTAACTTATTTATATTGCTTGCTAGTATAGGGTTTAGGGTAGATCCGCGCATCGGGTTGTGGTAGCGCCAGTTTAGAAAATTTTGTTCCGTATTTGGCCATGGTTTGATGGCCGGGACGCTGCCGTAGCCCAACATGGTATCAAAGCCAACCCTTTAACCCCTTACTAGCTTGTTTGAACAATGTTAGAATATCGATCGACAAATTTTTCCGAATCAAATTTTCATTTCATGTACTTGCTGTCGAATTTCAAAGCTGTTCAGAAATTTTTTTGGGATATCTTAAAAATATGTGCAGGAAAAACTATAGCTGTGAAAAAAATTTAGGCACGTAACTCCAAAATTCGGCGGCGGAACCGGAGAAAAATGGAACATTTTGCAGTGGTTCCACTGCGCTTTTTGGGCTACAGTGCCCCAAATTTTTTTGGGGCTTTAGTTCATGGAAATTTGATTTTTGGTATATATGGTTTTGGCCCAGATTTGTCTAAGTGCTGGTTATACATTTGGGGCCAATTTGGAAAGATTTAGTCGATCAAAATTTTAATTGTGTGTGTACAGTACATGCATTACTATCTGCGACCGTGAATGTCATTCGAGCGGTACAATCCGTCTAACTGTTATATGTTCTTTTAGACGGGTTTGCGAACGTGACATTCATGTTGATGTTCTGTGTTGTGCTGTGGTTGTGGTAGGATCGTCGTGGTGGATAGCCAGTTGTGCAATGGTAGTACAGTTTAGATTCATTTGTATATTTGATTTTGCGGAGCGAGCGTCCGATATGTGGACTGCCGTCACTGCCAGTTTGTATATTATTTGTTTGGGGTACGACTGGGTTGAGTTCGATGTCACCTTTGTAGATATTATTTTCTTTTCTGTACTAGGATTACCCCATGGTGGAGTGCACGAATAGCTGGGTTCTAGAGGGCAACAAGTCCGCATCTCATGGCGTTGAGATGGAGGGGACTTTGCTCTAGAATTGGCGGGCTATTCGCTGTACTCGTAGGGGGTATAGGTTGACCCACGGAGGGGTGCCCAAGTTACCGGATTCAGTAAAGTGCTGGGTGGCCCATTCACGTTATTGATTGGGGTTTCCTCGCTTCTGGGATTGGCGGGTAACTTGCCGCACTAGTAGGGATCTAGGTTTTCATTGCACAGGCTATCCACACGACATGGGAACGTCGGGTCTCATCTACGGCTCAAGTGAAATCCGGGGCTCTAGGATTATCCACCACTCTGTGTTGCTTGGCTGAGATTCTGTGATGTTTCTTTATATCATGCCTGGGACGATTGTTATATATATTTATATATATACTAGTAGATGTTGTATATGTTTTGCATCCACGCTAGTCCAGTCCCCGCTCTGTCGTTAGTTAAGTAACCTAACGAGTGATGCGGGACCCAGTGGCGAATGCGGATGGCATATACGTACATCATATTTTCGTTCTTTTCTGGTGTGATTAATTGATGGGACTGCGTTGATTTTGATCAATACAAGGATAAAACAAACCTATATATGACGTTGTTGGAACTAAGTTTTTAAAAAATGACATTACAGACATTCTCTTTTGCTTTGCACAGTGGTATTCGGTTTTGAATATCCAACACCTCATTCGACGAGGCAAGGGCCGAGATCCCTTCATTGGGAGTGACCCCTTGGGTAGAAGTTTGCGTCAGCGTAATAACTTCACTATAGTCAATTCTTTTGCTTTACATCGTGGTATTCAGATTGGAATATCCTGCACCTCATTCGATTAGGAAAGAACCGAGATCCCTTCACCGGGAGTGACCTCTTTAGCAAAAGTTTGCGCCACTATATATTTGTAAAACCACTCGGTTCCTTCAACGATATCAAGTTCATTACGTTAAAGGTTTTTCGCCAAAAACCAGTCGTAGCCCTATGTCATTTCAGATTAATATTGCTTAGTATTCGTGCTACGTATGTTGACTGTGTCAAGGCGTAGTGTGCGGTAGCTTTGTAATGCTTTTCTGTCGCATGGATATGTGGATTGGTTAGAACAGTCGTACGGTCATTTTGACCGTGTTAAGGACTCGTACGGGTGGGTTTAATGCAATCAAGATAATGACGGGTTGAACTTGGGTAGGCCCCGTTGATATGTTGACTGTGTAAAAGTCACTTGGGTCTTAGGGGTAAAAATCACATTGGTAGTTTCAAATATACAGGAAACTTGCCAGGCATGCGGATACCTTTTGGAGTGTGGTGACTTGAGTGGCTTCCATCAACTTATAATGCGATGATAGTTGGATCCCGATTCCCACTGATGAGTTGCTTTACTCCTCGGGTGATTTTAGATGATCCCGACTAATTCTTCTTTTGGGTTTGGAGGAGAATTCGAGGAAACAGTGGGAGGCATCCTAATTAAATAAAGTGATTAACCATTCTGATTTAAGTTAGAGTGCACGCTGAGTGTTTCTTTTCTCTCTCTTTTGCAGCGACCATGGCCCGACCCTAAACTAAAACTCATGAACTAATTTACCGAATCTTCTTAAAACACTTTGGCTTTTGGAATGTCACGGTGTCGCATAAATCATTGCCGCTCCTTCTTTCCCTTTGCATTTCTCTAGAACACTCCGTATTACTACGAAGATCCACATTTCTTAGATATTCCATCATATAGTTACATACGAACTCGAAGGAACTTGTTCCAGTTTTGATGATGGTTTCCGGTTCTGGAGAAAACGAATAGGATTATTCGGTTGTCTTTTCTCTTTACTTTCTCTCAGGTTGCGAGAGCTCCTAGGATTAAAAGAGTACACCTATTATGCTTATTGGATAGTCTTCTTCCAAACCATAGGCAGGTGCTGAAAGGTAGGGAAGGAAGAAAACCAATTAGCCTAAGTATGGTGTACAGAAGGTAATAAGTAAAGACAAATAAAGGGATTAGAAAGAGGGCAAAGTAAAATGCGACTACTATCATTTACGACGAAACCACGTATACCCCTGCCACTCCTACATCCACTTTGCTTTTCTCCGGAATACTCCGTATCACTACGAAGATCCACATTTATTGGAAATCCCACCGTATAGTTACATACGAACTCGAAGGAATTCGTTCCAGATTCGAGGATGGTTTCCGGTTCAGGAGAAATAGAATAGGATTATTCAGATGTCTTTTCCCATTACCTTCTCTTAGATAGCGAGGGCTCCTAGCATAAGGAGTGTACACCTATTACATTTATTGGATAGTCTTCTTCCAAATCTTAGGCTGGTGCCGAAGGGTAGGGAAGGAAGAAAACCAATTAGCCTAAATAAGGTGTACAGAAGGTAATAAGTAAAGACACAATAAAGGGATTGCAGTGAGAACATGTAAGTATATGGTTACTGTCATAAATTAGGATAGTGGAAGATGCGTTACTAGGAATACCAGTTAACCCTTTTGAAACATTTTTATGTTTCAGTTTCACTGTGCGAAATTAATTGAAAACTGTTTTCCCAATTAGAATCTAACTCCAGGGTATGTATTTACCAGATCAGTTTCTCATATCTGTATATTATTACAGATGGTGAGTGGGAGTAAGATATTAGGAATTGGGTAATTATATCCTCATTATATCGGAATTTGTTGTAATTGGTGATATTTGAGGAAATCATCTGGTTTTTGCCTGACGGCAAATTTTTAGTTTTGAATATCCGTTGTTATGCACCAATTTCAAACTGATATATCTGTATGTTTATTTTATAAAGTGAGATATAACCTTTTGAAATTATGTCTGTGACATTTACCTATATCAGTTGATGGTTAGGTAAGGTGCATTCAACAGCGGTGTAATTCTTTTTAACCATAGTACAGTTTTCAACCTACGATGCACAAGGTTTGAGTTATTGAATTCAGGGGATTTATACAAAGTATTGTATGTTTTCCAGTGTCCATTAGGACAATAGGGCTGGTACTCGTACTATATTCTGTTTACTCATGACTTCTCCAGTTCTAGACAAGCATTTCGTTGAAATACAAGGTCCAGATTTTGAGAAGTTATAGGTATAAGAATAAAGAAGAGAACCATTTGTTAAAAGTATCAGGATTCTTGGAGATAGTCGAAGATGTAGATACTTGTGTTTGGTATTCCATTGATAGTAATGGATTTGAGAACTTGCTTCTCTTTCAGATTACTCATATATGGATGCGCTCCTAGATGAGTAATGTTGATTGGCCTCTTTCCATTTGGTTGATATACACTGGAGACAGCTGCATGATTTTGAATCTGGTTCCAATTAAATTAGTGTTTTTGTTTCTATATTGGATATATATAGAATCAATTTATATCTTAACGATGTTAAGGTATAGGGAGTTGTCCGGCTGATGCTTAAAACCAGAATCCGGATAAACTCGAAGCACGTTTCAGTAATGGCAGTTTGTGGGTTATCCTGGGCTTTGACGAGGATTACCTTTCTACCATCAGGAAGATCAATAGTGATATTGTTCTTAACTCCCCATAATTTTAGTAAAATGGTTTTTTTTCAGAAAACAGAAGTGGGAGTATGGTAGAACTGGAAGTGATTCCAGAACCACAAACAATCACTGAAGATTTAATAGAACATGAGAATTCAATTGGTTTTGACGATAATTAGCCACTCCGCAGTTTTGGTGGGTAACCTCAGGCACCCGAGAGATACTTCAGTCTTCTCAGAGACGGTGACATGGAGGTTCTTGTTTACCCAGACTTGTCATTGCTGCTGTTCTAGACTATAAGACCCGGCAGGAGGATGAGTATAGCGTCGTTCTAAACTAGTTTTAGAAGTGCACGTGTATATGACTCTGCCAGAAGGTTGTTGTAGTCAGTGGGAGCAGTGGAAGCATAGAGGGCATGTAGCTTATGTCTATTCGTAGACTAAAGCAGGTATAGTGGAAACAGATCATCTATTTGTGATGCGACAGTCATAGGTTTTGACTTCATCAGAATAGGAGATTGATCTGGTAAGAAGGTAGTAGGGAGTGATGTCCTGGTATTTGGATGACATACTCTTGATAGGAAGAGATCTTCCTATACTACAATCGGTTATACAGTGGTTGTCACAAGATTTTTCTCCACATAGGATATAGATAAAATATCAGGTTTTTTGGTCACTAGATCTATGGTTTTAGATCTAGATTTGGGAAATTTCCCAATTTGGGTGATTTGACACTATTCTAAAGGTGTTTTAGAATGGACGACTCCTGGCATGGTGGTGTACCTGCAGGTGATGGAGTTACCTTCTCTAAAGGATGTCTTACAGAATAAAGGACAGAGGGATTTGCATGATTGGAATATCACTTGCTTAGGCAATTGAGTCAATCATATGATGTCGAGTACCGCACCAGATATTGCTTTTGCACTAGCTGCAATAAGCATATATTAATCTAATTCTGGAGAAACATTGGGAAGCAGTTATGAACAAAAGTGGATGTTCTTGGGGTATGGTAATGGTAGCCTCCTTCAGGAGACGGTTATCATTTCATGCTTCCAAGGTGACTTGGATGACAGAGTGACTGTCGGAGTTTTATTTTTCTCTCTTTTGAGAGACAGTATATTGGACAGGTGGTCCAAGTGGATACTGTGGAAGGCATGACGCAAGATACTGATTAAGTTCAGTGGACGATACAGTCTAAGAAGTTTGCTGGATTTGGAGTTCATTTGTGAACCGGGCCCCATCAGATATCCAGACATATTCTAAGACAGGTACTGCTTATTTCGGAAGATAGCTTTCTCCGCGAAGTTGAGATACAGAGAGATACAGAAAGAAACACTGGAGCGGATCCACTCACTGAGGCTATTTCTCGAACGCATTAGTTTCGCAAACGGGCTTTGTGAGTCTGAGTAGTAGAGAAGTTGGGTGTTCGGTATCACACGGGCTGTGAGTATGCGACACTGCAATAATTATCCTTAAGTGCATATGAGAGATTATTGCCTATAGTGCCCTCAAGTCAATTATTGAATCGCAGGCACGCAATTGTGATGATTGAGGGAGGACCTATACCGGTAGAAAAGTCTTACTCGAGATGATAGTATGCCATCTGGTTTGTCTTTATCATCATGTACATGCTTCAGGTGGTATTATAGATCACTATTACATGTTGATAGAGCCCATAGAATTCTTGCTTGACTACCAGCATTATGATGGCGATCATATACGTGGGAGCTGGGTGGTCTATAAGCACATCCTTAAATGTCCCTAGTTATGGGAGTATCGAGACTGAGCATCAGTACTCCGGAGTAGACTAGTGTATACTTATCCAGACCCCGACAAGGGGCGGTGGCCGGTCTCACAAGCCATTGGTTTTAGTTTGTTCACCTAAGATAGTATACATGTGCTTATTGGGTTATAAGTACACTGGACGAACTTGCCGAGAACCTGCTAGAGGGTATTATACCTATTGTTAGAAGGCAGTTCCCTGGTGACAAGTGTACAGGTTAGTCTGTCGACCCGAGATCATCATTTGTCTCGCGTGAGTTCCCACTGTTCTTTGATTACTACCCTACCACGGCTCAAAAGAGTCGTGCAAATAGGTTTTAGTTGGGTACAGTCGTGAGCCACATGGAGGCAGTGAACGGATCGTCGGGGATTCGCCTTTCCCGGTATTGGGGGTTGATATCGCGTTGTGCACGGGTGTCCATCACTAGAAATCCTCGGCCGGGGTAGACGAGAATTATCGATCCTGGATCGATAGTTTCTCAGGTGGTGATGGGTTACATACCGACATGAATTATCACGTCAGTAGGGGTCTGACTTTATCCACCCCTAGACTCGATATGCGATACTCTTAGACGAATAGACCGGACTGTACGGATATTGTCTCTTTTAGGCTCAGTAGTCTCTATTAGGCTCAGTAGGGGTTCATGATGAGTTTGCTCGTCGGCCTCATTTTCGCTCAATACCTGGGTAACCATTACGTACAGCTAGTGCCGCTGACGTGCTTGGGGTTAAACCCACTGCCAGCGTATTGACGAGTCTTTAGAGTCCTATACAGAGGGTTTTCCTGGTTCTGGCGAAATGATGTAATAGCCGTATTGGATACGTGCAGGGTTCCGATCGATTGATGTACTTTGTACCCGGACTTTCGATCGGATAGTTGATAATACTAGCCGGCTCGGGTTTGAGCCGGGTTATTAAATCAGGAATTGATTTAATAATTTACATATATGTATTTCGATACGTATATTATAGTATTATGTTCTTTGTGTTATACTATCTCTTAGGGTATTTGTATTTCGGTATGAATGCAGGTATGTATATACAGTAGAATGTAATCCGTATTTTATCTGGAAAATATTCTAGAAGGTGGCCACCTCATTTTTGGATTTGACTATCTTTTAGAAAATGGTAAATGAGGTGGAAATCAGAAAATAAAGAGTATGGTGATGACCATGCTTGCATAGTGTGCACAAATGAATTATTAATTCATTTGTGCATACTATTCAAGTATGGGTGGTTTTTTAAAATAAAAGATATTGTTTTACAAAACCTACCTTGCTTGATTTTCTCTCTCATGAGAGCTTCATTGTTTTTGATGGTTGGTTTTCTCTTGAGCATGCTTTGTTCTCTTCACTATTTTGTGCTTCACTCCTCTCTTGATTTTCCATGGTTGCCTCCACCTTCATTCTCCACCTCCTCTCAACCCTCTCATGATTTGAGAAACATGAGAGGAGGTGAGATGAGATAGACCTACACTTAGTTCACACACTACATCCTAGGATTTCTAGATTAGCATCCTAAAAACCTTAGTTGCTTTACTTGCATCCATTATGTGAAGCTAGAGCTATAACTACATCCCTCGGGTGGATTATCTTCGATGGAGGGAGACCGGCGACCAAGTTTGATCAAGGAGCCTCTAGGAGCTTGAGAAGACGGTTGAAGATCGAAGGACACGGATCAACTCGGTATAACCATTCTAACTTCTTTATATTGCTTGCTAGTATAGGGTTTAGGGTAGATCTGGGCATCGGGTTGTGGTAGCGCCAGTTTAGAAAAATTTTGTTCCGTATTTGGCCATGCTTTGATGGCCGGGGCGCTGCCGTAGCCCAACAGTTTGGTCATCATCTACCGTGATGCAATCCTCGCTCTCACCGTCACCGAGGAAACCACAATATCTCTCAGGTGGATGAGGAACCCTACCAGATTCGCAGAGAGGCTGAGATTCGTTGGAGACTATTAAATCCTTTGGTTTTACCAAATCATTAGCTGTTACTTTATCTAGCTGGAACTCCTTCCAGTTCTACCTCATGACCACAAATTTCTTCATAAGAAATTCCTTTTCTAAAAAGGTGGCATGCTGAGAAACAAAACACCTTTTGCTTCTTAGAGTGGTAGAAGATACACCTTCGCGAATGTTCAGGATATCCAACAAACTTATACAGAACTGACCTTGCCTCGAGCTTGTTCGGATTTTGCATTTCAACATAGGCCGGGCAACCCCATATTTTAACTCGTTTAAGACACGGTCTCTTCCCATTCCATATCTCATATGGAGTGGTTGGCACATGTTTGGATGGAACCCCATTCAATAGGAATGCAGCTTCTTAAGTGCATAACACCAAAAGGAAACGGAAAACTTAGCAGTACTCATCATAGAGTGCACTATATCTCATAGGGTGCGATACCTCCGCCCCGTTACACCGTTGTGCTGTGGTGTATACGAAGGAATAAGCTGAGAGAGAATCCCATTCTCTTTTAAATAATCCAGGAACTTCGTGCTCAAGTATTCTCCTCCTCGATTACATCGAAATACTTTAATACTTATACCCGTCTGGTTCTCAACTTCAAGCTTATATTCTTTGAATTTCTCAAAAGTTTCTGACTTGTGTTTCAACAGGAACATATGTCCGAATCTTGAGAGATGGTCAGTGAATATAATGAAGTACGAGAAACCAACTCTGGCATTTGTAGACATAGGACCGTATACATCATCATGTATTCGTCCCAAAAGTTCAATAACTTTTTCTTTGTTTCTAGTAAACGGAGTATGGTCATTTTACCTTTGAGACAAGACTGACAAGTATCATAACATGAAAAATTTAAACGGATTCAAATATTCATCCTTATGTAACTTAGCTAGTCGTGTCGCATTGATATGATCTAGTCTACAATATCACAAGAAGGATTCGTTCATTTCTGAACTACTCCTCTTGTGTGTGTTCTATATAATTTGAACCGTGGTTTGATTTAGAACATATATGCCATTACATAACGTGCCTGATGCAATCAACTCTTGATTCAGGAAAATATTCACAACATTATCCAGCAATACAAAATTATATCCTTCTTTAATTTAATAAAGAAACTGATGTAATATTATATATCAGGTTCAGCATGTAATAACATTTATTCAGAATCAATATATTTACCATTTGGTAATACAAGGTGATATCCGCCAACTGCTTTGGCTGCAACATTTGCACCATTCCCTACTCTAGAGAATGATCACCTTTTCTTAGTTGTCTACCTTTTTTTAGCCTACGTAACATCTTACATTTGTGGGACCTATTCCGGTATCTCAAACCTAGGACGTAGATGATACTGAGAAACAGTTCTCGGTAACGAACACACCCGAAGAATATGCATCAACATGCTCTTTCTTCGATTGGGTCGCGTAGGAATCCGGATATTCCCCTATTTCCTGCTGGGACTTATAAAAATTATAAGATAGAGCAGAACCAACGTTCCCTAGTTCAGTATAACAAGAGGGTTCGGTCAATACATCCATATTATTATCTTGATTAAGGCCTGACATGGTCGCCACCAGGAGAGAGAGAGAAGAAAACACTCAGCGTATGCTCTTGCAAGATTATATTGGTTATAATTTTATCTAATCAGGATGGCTCCCACTGTTTTTATCAAATCTTCCTTCAAACCCTAAAAGGTAAGACTAGTCGGGATTAATTACACCCTATAAGCTCGCCAATCTTTCGGTCAGGCCAGTGTCGGTACTTTGAAGGAGGTTCCCTGTGCTTTCGCATGGACCTAATTAAAATAAACCTCGTTTTCCCAGGGGCGTAACCCCGTTAACACCTTTCTAGACACCTACTTGATCGGCTAATTGTAATGTGCAAAACTCTCCCAAGAGTAACTTTTACTCGCAGTGGATATCGGGATCCACCTATCTCATAGAAGGTATGCAATCTCATTGCAAATTTCAACACTTGAAATTCCCGATAATATTTTTACCCCTAGCGACTTATGACCTTAACTATGGTCAACAAATTATAAGCACTAGTCAAGTTCTACCCGTCATTTCGTGATTAATTAGACCCACCCACCCACATGACCCTTAACTATGGTCAACAAAGTCACATGACTGTCCTAATTAATCACATCATATGCTGTGTAGGAAGATATCACTTAGCTACCGCACACTACGCCTTAACTATGGTCAACAAACGCAGCACGAATACTAAGTACTCTACTTCTTAAAATGACGGAGGGCTGCAACAGGTTTTTAAGAAAACCTTTTGCTTAATGAATTTGATATCGTTGTAGAATCGAGTGATTTGAAAAGGAGTGTTTTTGAGAATTTTACTAGTTTTGCTAAAGAGGTCATTCCTGATGAAGGGACCTCGGCTCTTTCCTCATCGAATGAGGTGCTGGATATTCATCGAGGAATATTACCATGCAAAGCATGAACTAAAAAAGCAATCAAAAACAAAACCGAGTGGGTTGTAGCATCTGCCTGTTTCGCTAAAGAGCTCACTTCCAGTGAAGGGATCTCAGCTCTTTCCTTATCGAATAAGGTGCTGGATATTCTATAAGGAATACCGCTATGCAAAACAAGAACTAGAGCTACCAGTTTTTAATACAAGATTCTACAACATCTTTGGGTTTCCCATTATATTATGCTTCCTAAGAATCACAGATAAAGAAACGAAAGTAGAACGTACGCTTATGCCATCCGCATTCACCACAGTGTCCCGTTATGCACCGTTAGGTTACTTAACTAACGACATAGCGGGACGGGACTAGCGCGGTTGCAAAAAATAAGCAACATTTATTATATATCATATATATAATAGCAACATTCGTCTCATCATATAAAGTGATCACATCACAGAATATCAGCAGCAGAAGATAACATATGAAACATTGGATATACTAGGAATTCCGTGTTTTAAATTAAGCCAATAAAAAACACGGATTCCACGGTCGTGATGAATAGCCAAACCCACATCCCTAGACCCCTACGAGAGCGGCAAGAAACCCTACCAATTCTAGAGTTAGGAGACCTGGTCTCGACTCCTCGAGATGGTCTCCCATTGGACTCTAGAACCCGGTTACTTGTGCTCCTCACCTTGGGTCTATTCTAATGCGTAAAAGTAAATAATATAAAACAATAGTGACATCATCCTTAACCCGGAAGTGTCCAAATAAAAGAATATTACATACAAGTTTTTACATGAATGAAAATGAAAACTCTCATCTCACATAAGAATCCTCGGCTATTCAAACACGACGATCCAATATAACATATCACAGCGACACATAACATCACATGTCATCAACGTAAGTAAATATGCGTATTCCAATTGCCGTTGACATATAGTAACGAAACCGGCGATACACCACATATTATACTTACGGTCGCAGAAAAGAAAGTGAAAAACTATAACAATTGGAATTTGCAACCACCTTAGACATCATAAACCCAATGTATCACATACTTTGGATTTCATGCCTAACCAAATGAATTCCTTAGACATCGCATGCCTAACAATTATAAACCCCGTATTTTAGTCTCGATATTGAAAACACTTTCCAATAACCAGTTGGGTAATTCAACAAGATTCTCGATAACCTGATCGAATGCTCGTTAGAAACTTTAGTAGACGGCCGCACCCCCGATGCCGTCGACGAAGTGCACTTTGGAGAAACACCGCGGCCGCGAGCACCCGAACGGATGCTTTTGGCAACGGGGTTCTCCTACAGTCACTTGGTTGGGGCTATGGGGCGTGGCTATCTAGTAATGTTACCCGGCGAGTATCCACGTACACTACATGATTGCGACGGACTTTTGATCCATATCAAAATTCCGTGGCAACCAATCAATTGAGACTAAATTGCTAGATTTATAAAATTCAAACTAGTTTTCACAAAACTAAATTTTTTTGGTGGATTCCAAATATTGTATCACAATCACAGATAGCTAGACGATGTTAAAATTTTCGATCGAATCAACAAACACCTAAAATTTCCCAAAGAGCTCAACACTTAAGCACAGTTCAAAAAATACCCAGAACATGCCACAACACCTATGGACCAACCGCAGAAGGGACAACCCTCGCCTCACCTATGGCGCCGCGGAACTATCACAAATCGTAGGGTTTGGTGGCGGTTCCAACGGTCATAGAATCAAGTTAGGGTTTCATTCTTCTAGAGGGTCCATAGAAAACACCTGCATGATTTTCTGAAGATTTTAAACTTGGAAAAATCCAACTCTTGGAAAATTTCCAGCGAGGGAGAAAATGGGTTATTGATATCCGTTTGAACTTTTTAACGTCATCTAAATTATCCGAAATGATGTTAGAATTATGACTACGAAACACTCTGAATTGCCTTTACAGAAATATAACATCACATGAAATATCAGTAAAAACAAGCAACACTTGAAACACCAAAACCCAGAGACTGGAACACCACAAAAAATTGAAGCCTGAAGCCTACAAAAAAACAAGTGGTACCGGTTTTTAAGTGAATATGGCCGGCCAAAATCTTGTGAGGAGGGCTCAAATTTCTGAGGTGTTCATATTACATCTCATAAAACATTCTACAACTGCTTAAAAATTTTTTAGACACTCTGAAAATTTCGACAGAAACTAGGTTATTGTTTCGGGTGTTTCAGAGTTGTTTCGGTTTTGTAATTCTACAAATATCGTCTAATTCTCTAGCATGACTCTGATACCACTGAAGGGTTCCTTAGGGCGGCCACTGGGTTTCGGGAGGCATCGACCATGCCGTTTTCAAAAAATTGGCGCGCTAAAGAACCCTAACCTAGAATCTTAACTAGAGAATTTGACGAATTATGCATGTAAACATCTTTACATCTAAGTGAACAAGGAATACAACCTTTGTAGACCGGTCCTTCACTTCAATATCTCCGTGTAGTAGTTCCTTCGCTTCAAATAGTGAACTCCCGGACTCTAGAAAGGCTCCACAAGATGATAGGAACAAGCTTGCTTGAAGTCTTCGAGGCCGAAGATGATCTACGTCGAGGAGACACTAACTCAAGCTACCTCTTCACTAATTATGAAGCAAACAACCTAAACTAACCGGCTAATCTAGTGTAGGTTGATGAAGTAGGATTTTTGCTCACTTTAGATATATTTTTCTCACTCATTTTCTTCACCTCCCAAAAAGTTAGAGAGCTTGAGAAAGGAGATGAAGAAAAGCAACCATGAAATGAAGCAAGTAGTGAATGGTAACCATGGATGAGAAATATCTCATATAACTCATATAGAGACATAACTATAGTTTAAGATAATGGTTGGGTTAATAAATATCTAATGTAAAACAAAATTAGTGGACTATGTCAATGGTCACTACAAGCTTCTCCAAGCTTCTAACCATATGACTAATTTCCAACTAATTTTGATTTACTTTAAATAAACAAAACCCATCAATATGATAAGCATGGTGTGAGTCTCATACACCCATATCACATATATCATCTAGCATGACACACAAAAATGTACATTAATATATATCACATATATACTAAATGTACAAGTAAGAAAAAGAATTCTTAAGTGAGCTAATATTAGTTAATGTAAATTAATATATCAAATATATAATTATACATTAAAGTATTAAATCAACACTTGATTTAATAATCCGGCTATATCACATATAACCGACTAATATTATATGTATTAACTTATCGAATCAACACTTGATTCGATAACCCGGCTATATCACATATAACTGACCGATAACACAAATCGCGGGAATAGAATACGGTATCACATACTTGTATTAATCTCGGTCACGTACATATCACATATGTGCTCCTATTTCGTTTTGTCTGAGCCAGGAAACCTCTGTATAGGACTCTAAAGACTCGTTAATACGCCGGCAGTAGGTGGTGATCATATCAGTCACCCACAAGCCGTCAGCGGTTTGCTAAACGTAACAGCCATCCGGGTATTGAGCGATCAGAAGATCAACAAGCAAGCCTGCTCATACTCCTACGAATCCAATCAATAACACTACCGTACAGTCTGGTCTCTTCATCTGATATGTCGCATATCTCAGCCCGGGGTAGTAAACGTCAGACCCCAATAGCCTGATAAGTCATGTCGATGTGAGGGCCATAACGGTTTGATAAACTACCGATAACACTTACCGGTAAATCTCAGTAACCCTGGTCAGGGATTACCTATTATGATCAATCGAGCATAGCGCAATATCAACTCCCAATACCGGGAGAGACGAAATCCCCTCCTATCGCTCATTGCCTCCATGTGACTCGGTACTGTACCCAAAAACCACCGTTTTATACGATCTCTTGAAGTGGTAAGATGGAAATCAAAGCACAGTAGGAATTACACAAGACTCTATGACGATCTCGGGTCGACAGACTAACCTGTACCAGTGTCACTAGAGATCTGCTATCTGACATAAGGTATAATACCATCTAGGAGTTCTCGGCGAGTCCGTCCAGTGTACCCGGTCTCCACTGAGAACCCGTATACCTTCTCTAATGTCAAACACCAATGGATGTGGGATCATCCATCGCCCATCATATGGAACGAGAAGCGTATACGCTAGTCTACTCTGGAATATCGATGCCTCGTCTCGATACTCCCACGACTAGGAAGAATTGAAGGATATACTTACCGACTACTCTGGTCCCACTAGTATGATCTACATCATAATCCCGGCAGTCTAGTACTCATCCTAAGGGCTTTATCAACATGTAGCAGAGAGACTATAAGTGTACATGCTAAGATATAGAGCAACCAGATAGCATACTATCATGTCGATCAGGAAAGTCCTCCCTATATATGTCCAAGCACCCACTATAATATACATCATATGTACAATAATGGACTCTAGGGCATACATATAACTAACATGTGCTCAGTAAGCATCTCTATCTTTTGCATTCATTTGTATATTTGGCATTTGCATACATATTTGAAATCTCATAAATATCGAATTTTTTTCAAAACATAAAAACTTTTGTCGTCAAGTTAGATAGTGGGAAATCTTAGATTCAAAATACCGACGGTTTAGTTTGATAAGATACAAATAACTAAATTCTATTTTTAGAGATTGAAAACCTGAAAGATAACCCTCCTTTAAGATTTACAGTAGCTATTATACGTCTCTGCATCACACAATACGTGTCATGAGTTTTGAAAATTAGATGACAATTCTGATATGTCTGTAAAACTTTTAAAAATTGATAAACTTCAGGATCAAACAGGTTTGTTTTGAAATAAGTAATATCAAGAATAGTTTATAAAGCAAAGTGGATATGAAAGGATAGTATTAATGTCTTAGTAGAAACTAAATCTGAAAAATAACCCATCAAACTTGATTGAAGTGATTGCACACCTTATCTACACAAACACGTCTTTTAACTTTTAAAAAAATTGAACAACTGGCTATATCTGCGTTCGCAGTAAATTGTTATGATTTTCCCGCCAAAATAAGTCTTTTGTTTTAAAGCCTAGGTAACTTGGGTAATTAAGTATGCTGGGCATCTTTACACCTAATGCCCTAAAACCAACTGGTTTGGGTGCATTGGCCCAAAACTCGCTAAGAAATCTAGAAAGTCCACTTTAAAACAAGGTCAAGCAAGTGTTCTCTCCGAATTAAAATTCATCACGGTTCTTTGTGTGAGAATAATCTTGGCTAAAGACGAGTTTTTATAAAAACTATTTTTAATGGAGACATGAGGGTTTTATCCTATGATAAAGACTATTATACGTTCACGAAGGTGTGTAAGTAAAAGGTGGAGTGAAGTATAAGACCTAGTTTTCTCTTAAAGACGAAAGAAATTTTGAATTTGAAACTTAGCTGGAAAACAAAACTTGAGAAAAACTTAACTCTTTACAAACTCGCTTAATCCTTTTGAAATTTTATCCGATCCGTACTTTGTGACATAAACGATTCTAATCTAAGTTTTTAAAACGTAACGACGCTATTTTGCACAGCACGTATAAATGTATATGATCTTAAGTTAAACAAGAAGTGAGGTGTGAAAAATAAGGGTTGATATTTCGAAGTTAGGATGATAGAATTTCTAGCTTGGATACTAAACCCGAGGATTAGAATCGACTGTGATTTCACATTGACGGGATTTTGTGGGTGAAATCCGCAGAAAACCCTCAAGAGACAACACTCCTCCTACTAGGGACACCTATAGATTTTAACAGCTTGTTGCATGGGCTCAGTGCAATCGCGCTCCCTGTAAAAGTGAGGTTAAGACTTTATTTTGCTCCGGACGAGCAAAAGATAAGTTTGGGAATATTTTTTTATCATGAAAAATTATATTTTAATACCACTCATTCTTTATCATTTTTATAAATATCAGTGCTATTAACCCGTGTCTGCTCAATAAGTACAGGATACATGTATTCTTGACAAGAACACTGGAAACACACTCAAAGTGCACGGATACAACATTTATGAGTTGATACAGAAACCGAAATGGAAAATCGATAATGACACAAATGGATTTTGCAACAAATAAAAGTGCATGAGATTTTTAGTCAAATGGTCCAACATGATGCAAATGTAAATGAGTAGATGCATGAACCAGCCATGTCATGGTGTGAACACTCCATCAAGTGGACAAATAGGCATACAAGTGGACTAGCAAATGGGCTCATGTGATGATTGTTTGAAAAAGCTGTGATGATTGTTTGAAAAAACTATGATGTGATTATACACTTTTCCTTCCAAAATCTCCAGATAACACCCACTTGATAATTTGAAGAAATTGCAAGCATTGAGAGATGATATTGAAGAGTGAAGACTACACTGAGAAGACGGGACCCACCTCTCTCTCTTTGGCCGCTAATTCAACCATAATGGCCGCAAATTGCGACCCTACACCCTCCAAACTGGCTCATTTTTTTCCTTGGGTCTCATCTTGTCTTGTCAACACAATTGTATATTCTATTTTTTTTTGCTTGGATTGGCTATAAATAGCAGATGAGTTTCAAGCCAAGGGTCCAAGTTTTAGACCACTTTGTTAGATATTATTTTGCAATTTTCATTTGTAAGTTTGAGTTCTTGTCCTTTCTCTTGACCTCGTAACTTCTTAGTTGAACTTACAAGCTTAAGTTTTAGGTTCTTGAACTCAATTAGTTTGTATCTTCATTCACAAATCAATACAAGTTCTTTTTCTCAGTCATTTCATGTCATGTT
Organism: Agapanthus africanus; assembly: GCA_030015575.1. Taxonomy (NCBI): domain Eukaryota; kingdom Viridiplantae; phylum Streptophyta; class Magnoliopsida; order Asparagales; family Amaryllidaceae; genus Agapanthus; species Agapanthus africanus. The sequence continues at coordinate 456,075,666 of JASDDO010000012.1, read as the reverse complement.
TTGCTACTTGTGATTTAGTGAGATCTTTTGCTATTCTTTGATCTTGCAAGCTCTTAAGTGAGCTTGTAAGTTTAAAGTTTGGTATTTGATTTCACAGTGATATTTGGACTCCAAGGATAACTGAAGACTTCATTTTGCACATATTGGTTCTTAGTATTCCTTAACTTTTGAATTACTTTTCTTCCTATTTAATTATGTATTCTTCTCTCTCTCTTTTTTTATTTATTTTTGTGAATATGTGCGAGTAGTTAGATCACTTGTTAAGGGTAGGAGAGGGGTAGTTTGATTAGGAGAAATGTCTTTCTAACCTTTTTTAAAACCGATAACTTGTAGTTTGAACTCCGACCAAATGAATTGCACTCTGCTCCGTTAGGCATCCTATCCTACCACGATAGCGGTGATTTCTAATTGTGACCAGTTGCGATTGGTTTGCTATAGGCAAGGGTTATGTAACGAATCTAATTTTACCGTACGGAATTTTTTAAAGTTAATGTACATAATGGAGTTTGCAAGCCTGAGCATACTTTAAATGTTGTTTTTACTTAAGAACAGCAAGAAAACACCTGTAGCTCATTGGTAAAGACTTGCACTGCTATGACATAGTCCATGCGTTCGAATACCATCAGCCACATATTATTTTTCTGAATTTTTCTTTTAAACTTTTTGGAAGCCCAAAAGTTTACACGTGCTCTTCACATAAAATGAAAAGTCACAGAAAAACAAATATATGGAAAATTATATTAACTGCGAGAGAGACACGTGGCAAGAATCCAATGGGCTCCCTCCTCCAGATGACCGGCGAGATGTGCCATAGGGCCGGCACCGCCGTGCCTACCGTAGGGGATGATCCCCGTTCTCTACACACTAAAACTCTTAGACTCCCCCACTCCCCCTGTTCTGTTTGTTTTCTCTACAATTATCCAGAGAATTAAAATGAAGCTTTAAATCCAATTTTTAATGCATTTTGAATTCTTTCTTCAATTTCTAAACACTAATTTCATCCTATAAATACAACCCCATATCCTAACCCTCTTCTTCATTCAGAAATCTATTGCCAAAATTCTCAAAAAATTCTCAAGTCTAAGAAGAGTACAAGTGGAATTAGACCTAGGTCAATTTCCGGCGAGAATTCAAGACGTTTCCAGCGACTCCACGACTACACGAAGGCTACCATTCACTTCCTCTACCTCCGCTCTATTCTTTTAGCAAGTAAGTCCTATCTTCCCTTTTCTCTTTCTACCATAAAAATTCTTCTTTTCAAAACTTGTTGGTAAGTGGAGTTATACCGACATTCGATTCTATAATCTTTAAAATTATAATTTTTCTTAAGAATCACTCATCCATATCACTATACCTTGCTCATTAATAATGGAACAAATAATTAGAACAATTTTCATCTTAAAATACCATGTTATGTAATTTAAAATTGCATTTTTCGTTTAAATACCATAAACTTTACATATGACATCTTTTAATTATTTTTGCTTAGCATACCTTTAGAAAACCTCACGAGATAATGACCTACCTCTCATATACACACATCTTGACATAGCACGATTCTCTTGAATAATATTTTTGTGGCAAAATACGACTTTTCATAAAAATACCTTAAACTATTAAAAACCTGGATTTCTTTAAATTGTGTTACTTAATTCTTTGCGATTATGCCTCTACAACCCATTTTGGGGAAACGGCTATTGGATGGTGCGGATTATCCACATCCTCGGGACTAGTACAGCGAGATGCAGACCTACTCACGGAGCATACGATCTCGATGGAATTTTCATACAATTTTAAGAAAAACGAGGATTTCTATTTAATAATAAAAATTTATTTTTAATAATTATATAAATATTATCAAACCACATATTTTTAAGAGATTATTAAATTCCATGTTTTCTAAACAAAATAAAAGAATTACAAGTTTTATGAAAATACCATTAAGTATCAATACAAATCAAAGTTACATTAAAATACCTTGAACTATTCAAGCTATGAATATTTCCACTAATATACATCATTTTCTAAAATCCACCTTCATGACAATTCTAAATAACATAAATAAATACTTGAGGTTTATTTTGAAAGTATACTAAAAAAATATTTTTCATAAAAAACCCTCAAGTTATATTAAATTACAATAAGGATCCTAGTAAATATAGGTTTAAGCGGAACCAATTCTCTTGAGCCTTAGGGACCCGGAGAAAATGGGTGCTTGCTTATTTAAGATAGAAAACTAAAACGAGATTATCAATGGTAATTGTCTTGGAAAAAGACACAAATCTTGCCGTCTATGTGCAGCAGTTACTAATAACACCAAAATCTAATTCGGGATCCAAATCTGTGTAAGTGTCTGACTCAATCCGAGTCTCAGTTTAATCTGAATACAATCCAAATATGAATCCAATCATAACTCCAATACAACATGAATCCAATATACCAAATATGAACACTTGAACTTGAACATGAATACCAGAACACTATCAACATGACTTGACATGACTGAACCATGGCTATATCTTAAACTTGACTACATGACTACTGTTTAAATCCCGAGTCAGTTTACATGAACAACTTATACTATGGTCTTGGCAAGTCTGATAACTACAACTCAATACAATCAATACAATATACATTACGGGGCTTTAACGGGGTAGATTGGTACCGAATGTGTTAAAAGTGACATGATGATGGTCACTAAAAGACACCTACATGAACATCCCGTACAGTTGTCCCGTGGGTTTTGATGGGGCCTTGTACTTACATGTTATCTTAGTCCACGGAGTAAGTTGGACTCCACTCGTATACACTGGCACATTCTATACCAAGGTACAAACAACTACGTTAGCATAACAAACACATACCTTACCTATTCTATTCTCTTTACCAATCTATTACATTTTATCTTTTGGGACTTACCGAGCGCTAGTTCCCTGACGACATTCCTGTTCTTCTTTCTTTGGAATTTTGTCAGGAGGACCCGACTCTCAGAAGATCGATCCCGGCCAGGATGAATTGGAGCAGTTTATAGTCGATGCAGACTTTTAGGCCTTACTTGTACTACTTTTCTTTTCAGTTCATATGCCATTATTTAGGTATCGTTTTCTATCATTGTACTTTACTTTTCAGTTGTATGTAAAGATGATTATCAATAAAAAGTTGTTGCTTTATTACATCTCTTTTTATTCTTGTTTTATTCATTTATATTGCTTATTTACGTTTAACGTGTTTACTTTTGAGTAAATACGTTGCGGCCCGCCATGTCTCCTTCCCCGTACACTGGGAAGCGGGACATGACAGGTTTTGTTGGCGGCCCATGCAGGTCAGTTCTGCATGGAAACCAAAGCAATATATCACAAGAATTATAATAATCAGCAACTATACAATCTTTACATTTCGATTCTTTGAATCTATCCTAACCCTACTTTTTCTCTCAAGGTTATGGATTCCCCGAACAACACGAGCTCCAACGTGAATGGAAACACTCCACCTCCTCTACCACCACCACCTACCGTAGAAGCTCTTATCAATGAGCAGACGGTATTGCTTGAGGCAATCAAGAGCTTCTTGGAGGGACAGTAGCAGCAGACTGCTATCCTCTTGTACCGCCCTGAGACCGAGGCACCCGGAGTGAAGCAATTCCGGGCATTGCACCCTAAGAACTTTTCTGAGAAAGAGAGCCCCCTGGAAGCAGAGGAATAGGCTCAGTCTATCTGATTGGTCGTTTGCTTTATGCGTGCGTATGCATTTTGAAATCAAAGAATTAACCGCAATCAATAACGGTGTCGCTTGGTAGCTAGCCGATTAAGTACGGGTCGGTCCACAGGGAAAACTTGTTCTTTTCTAATTATACTAACGAGTCAATTCCTATTTGTGGTAGGTTTTGATTTTTATAAAATCTGAAACTGAAATTGAATTTGGATTAAAACCTTGCTAGGGTCAGGATTAGGATAGTTTGGAAAGTTAATTCTACTCACCGCTTTCTTTGTCCTAATTAAGAACTTAGGTGTTAAGGAAATAGTTAACAAAAGGGATTAGCATGACTAGGAAGAAACGTAGTTTCTTTCTTTTGGTCATTGTCCGTCCTTTCTTAACTATTGTCCGTAACTTCTATGTAAATCAACCACGACCGGTCTAACTAGGGAATCACCGCTATCTCGTAGGATAGGGTGCCATAGTGAGCGGTGGGTGATTGATTTACATAGAGTCCTAATTTATAAAGTTAAACGGGCAAGAAAGGAGTGAGAGATTTCCATCTCTCAAACCTACCTAATCCTAACCCTAACAAGTGAGGAACTACTCACTCATTAGGGAAATAGCGACAAAATTCATTTTTTATGATTTTCTTTTTAGTTAACTACCGAACTTGCAGATAAATAAAGACAGGTAAAAATGCAGAGAAATAAAATTTGCAACTAAGAAAAACACACGATAAAAAGAAAACAACTTACTTTATTGATGCACTCTTGAACAATTACAAGGGAATTGAGAATTTAAATCTAGAAATTAAAAGAGGCATGCTCCAAAAAGAGCTGTAGGCTTCCTATTCATAGATAAGAGAAACCCTAGGGTTTACATCTGATCCATATCTAAAATTACAAGACTACACTAAGAAAACCGGGTCAATGCACCAACTCCCACCGACACGCACCGACACGTGCTTTGCACGGCCGCGGATCCGCGGTGGAATGCCTTGTTTGGCCGCGGATCTGCGGCCGTTTAATGGGCTCTTGGGCTCAGTTTCTAAGGGCTGCTTCATGTTGCTTTTTTCCTTCTATTTTCTTCACTTGGTTCTTCAGAATATCTTCTATGTTCTTCCAGATTTCCGCAGTACAGAATATTGTGGACTTTTATCATTCGCTTCGTGTTGAAGTCTTGAATCTTGTGCTGCCCTCATACGTTGTGCAATCGAACTGTTCATTGATCATCATTTGTTCCTTAAACTGTAGGCGGCATCATAAAGATTCTTCTATTTGTTGGTCGTAGTCTTACTTTTGTAGCGTTTTTTCATCATTTTCACTGTATTGTTCCGAGAACCTGTAACTGCAACTATTTAGCAGACATGGATCAAAAGCACCTATTTATTTACAATATGATTAAGAATGAGGAATATAATAATGCAAAATTCTGATATGAACAAATACCCCCAAACTTATCTTTTGCTCGTCCTGAGCAAAACCAATTTATTTTCGAAAAATCCTAACCTCACTTTCGCAGGGAATCACGATTGCACTGAGCTTGTGCAACAAGCCATTAAACCTGTAGGTGTCCCTAGTAGGAGGGGTGTTGTCTTCTGAGGGTTTTCAGCGGATACTACCCATAAAATCCGATCAATTTGGCCTGTTGACTTTCATTCTTCAATTCGGTATTCTAGCAAGAAAATCTATTATCTTCAACTCAGAAATTATCAACCCGTATTTTTCACACTCACTTATCATTTAACTTAAGATTGTATATGTTCTGTAAATTTATTTAGTTTTTAGCATCTCTTGAGTTTTCCTTCTAAGGTTCCATCTCAACTTAGGAATTTTTATCATTTCTACTGAAGGTATAAGCTCTATCTTTCATTCCTATTTCTCATCCAAACCCCAATCATATACCCCTACGTGTGTGTATGTATCACCCCTACACTTGGAAATTCAATTCAAGCTATTATACTCTTGTCCATCGTCCAAAGTACTTTTAGTTGGTGAATTTTAGATGAAATTGCTCACACATCATTCATGCGACCGTTAATACTTCTTGAGGTACTAACGACCGATTACAAAATGTGTTTGCGCATTAAGACGTAATTCCCCGTTTTGTAATACCTAAGGCTTTAGCAGTGACTCCCAAACCAGTTGGTCTAAGGCACTAGGTGATAAAGCACCCTCGCTATATATTTTTTTATTTTACGCAGCCTTAAGTAATTACAAAACCAGTGTTTATTTTTTATATCTCTTTATTCACACTTATAATTTTATTTTCCTTCATACTAAGGATTTTAGACAAGAGCATTTCAAGGTATCATCTACTATTCCATGTTTCAAGGTGCGTGTTTGTGCAAGTTGTAGGGTATACATTTTCAGAATTTAGACTTAAGGTTTGGAATTATTTTTCAGACTTACACTTCAATAAAAATTTCAATACTCTTCTTTTATTTTGACTTAGCCCAAGAAGTGAACTCAAAATTTGCCTATTTCTAAGTAAACTACAAGGATATATATTTTCTACCATTAAATTTTAAGAAAGGTTATTTTTAGGGTTTTTACTAAGTTTTGGGATTTAGTTTTTCCTAGCTAGTTAACCGTCTTGTCAAACTTAAGTCAATTATGGCCAAAATTGAATTTTTCAATTTTTATAATTTTTCAATTTTTTTATTTGATTTTATTTTTATATATATTTTTTTATTTTCATTTTTTACTTTTTTTATAATTTTCTTTATAAAGATGCAATGCAGAATTAAACATGCAAAAGAAAAAAGAAAAAATATGTACAAAAATTAAAAATATGCAATGCAATGCAATGATAACTATTTACAACCACCACCTCCCCCAAACTTACCAAAAGCAGTGCCCTCACTGCTCAGGCCCTTGCTCAGGCCCTCGCCGTCCCCTTGAGCGTGAACGGGAACGCTCCTCTCTAGCTAGCAAAGTTCTGATCCCCTGCTCTACTTGTGTTAGACGCTGTTCATGCTGCGTCATCATTTCAAGCAATCTTTCTATCCCCCTATTGTTTCTTCGAAGTAAGCGCGCTTGCGCAGCAGGGGTGAGCTCTTCATCGCTCGCGGTCGAGCTGGAGATGGGTGTCTTGGATGGTACATGTTCAGCCGGTTTTGTTTGTGACCATAATCCGTCAAGCGGGTATAGGACGTGGATACGCCCTCGATGAGAGGCCTAATGGGTATACCTCCATGCATGAAGAATTCAAATTCCTCCACAGGGAGGAAATAGCGACACAGTTGTGTCACTAACATTGGGCATGGGTAATTTGCGGCCCTTTTTCCAGCACCAATTGAATAAAGATAAACCGTGCACATATCAAATCTAAGGTTCTCAGTCATTAGGGTGTGCACGATATGAAGAGACGGGGTGAAAAATGTGGTATTATGTGAACTACCAAAAATGTTGTTTTGCGCCCACCGGCACACGGTTAAAACATTAGCGAAAAGGGTCCTAGCCTGTATTCCCTTCCAAGGTTCCCTCGAGCAGTCATTACCCATTAAGGGCATGTAATCTTCAAATTGAAGCGGTTGGTCATGAACAGGTAATCTAGAGATTAAAGTGACTTCAAGGATGAAGTCCCTGTCAATGATTATCTCCCTATCGCCCCAAAGTAGTTTGATAAAACCGTATTGTGTAAGGCAGCCTTCTTCCATGCACTCGTAAAAACGAGTGACTAGATCTGGAAGGGCGTAAGAATTGGGATGATTGTAAATTAAAAAGTTCCACCCCCTCCGTGTGATTTCATCAGCAAAATAACTCCCATAGATCGTGTGTGAAAAGATTTATGAAAAATCACGTTCTAATTGCATATTCGGTGCCATTACAGAGAGTGCAGATCTAGAAGAAAAATTTAACAGAGAAGAGTTTAGAAATCGAACCACCTATGAAAATTTCAGAGGGAGAAGACACAGGAGCGCGGCGGATGCGCGGCGCAATGCTGGTTCCTCCGGCGGTTGGGCGGCGGCGCAGAGAGATCTCGCTGGAAAATTTTGAGCGACGGTTAGGGTTTGCAGAGAGGTGAAAAATTAGGGTTAAGAAAACAGAGAGGGGTCGGGGTTTATTTATAGTGGGGGAATGTGTTGGTTATTTGCAAAAAACCCTCTTAAAAAGAGGAAATTATTTGCAAATAAAATTTTTATTTTTATTAAAAATGGAAATTTACAAAAATACCCCAATTTTTTTTTATTTTCAAATTTTCATTTTTATTTTGTTTTTATATAATTACAAATGATACATACGCCCAAACTTGTTTGAAACAGTGTTTTGGCTAGATAATCGAATTTTAGGGGTAAATGGAGGAAGATTAGTCAATGTAGATCGGCTCCTGCAAAAACAGGAGCTCCTCCGAAGGGTCCGCAGTGAGGAACGGTTTAAGTTGATGTACGTTCACTTTAAACAGTGAACCGTCCTCTGGATCTTCTAGATCGACCGCACCGTGCGGATATACGGTGCGTACTAAAAATGGCCCTTTCCATCGAGATTTGAGCTTGCCGGGATGGAAATGTAATCGTGTGTCATAAAGTAGAACCTGTTGACCAGGTTTGAAAGTCTTGCGCATAAGATGTTTATCGTGGAACACCTTCGTTCGGTTTTTAACAACTACTGCGTTTTCACAGGCTTCACGCAACTCGTCTAACTTGTTCAGCTGCAGCTTTCTATTGCTGCCCGCATCTCCCAAAGATAGGTTCAACTCTTTTATTGCCCAAAATGCCTTATGCTCTATTTCAACTGGAAGGTGGCAAGCCTTTCCATAAACAAGCCTGTATGAAGACATGCCAAGATCGGTCTTATAGGCAGTACGGAATGCCCAAAGGGCATCAATTGGTTTTGATGACCAATCTTTACGGTTTTTGGAAACCGTTTTCTCCAATATCTGTTTAATCTGCCGATTCAAAATCTCGGCTTGCCCACAAGTTTGGGGATGATAGGGTGTTGACAGCTTGTGAGTAATGGAGTATTTCCGTATTAAGGACTCGAAAGTCCTATTACAAAAGTGAGATCCATTATCATTGATAATCACGCGAGGATGCCTAAACCTAGAAAAAATGTTTTCTTTGAGAAATCTAATGACAACCTTGTTGTCATTAGTTCGGCTGGGCACTGCCTCGACCCATTTGGAAACATAGTCAACAGCAAATAGAATATACATGTTCCCAAAAAAGTTGGGAAATGGTCCCATAAAGTCTATCCCCCAAACATCAAAAATTTCAACAACCAAAATTGGTTGGAGCGGCATTTCATTTCTCCGAGATATCCGGCCCAAGTGTTGGCACCGGGAGCATGTCTTGCAGTATTCGTATGCGTCTTTAAAAAGTCGTGGTCAGTAGAAGCCACACTGCAAGATTTTTTCTGCTGTCTTTTTGGGGCCAAAATGCCCGCCACATGCTTGATCGTGGCAGAATGACAGCACGCTCTTAAACTCGTTGTCGGGGACACACCGAAGAATGATTTGGTCGTAACAGTATTTGAAGAGATATGGTTCATCCCAGTAAAAATGTTTTACTTGGGACAGGAATCGGAGTCTGTCCTGATTCGACCAATCGTTTCGTATCAGTCCGGTGGCCAAATAATTTACGATATCTGCGAACCAAGGTTCGCATGACACAGTTAAAAGATGCTCATCTGGAAAAAAGTCTTTAATAGGAATTTGAAGTGTAGGCGAAGAAGGAAGTCGTGAAAGGTGGTCGGCGACTACGTTTTCGCATCCTCTCTTGTCTCTTATGACAAGGTCAAACTCTTGTAGCAAGAGGATCCAACGTATTAGCCGATATTTAGCATCCTTCTTCGCAAAAAGATGGCGAAGAGCTGAGTGGTCCTTATAAACGATGACTGGAGAGCCGATTAAATAGGGCCTGAACTTTTCTAGTGCAAACACAACAGCTAAGAATTCTTTTTCAGTTGTTGTGTAATTTAATTGGGCCTCGTTTAAGGTTCGGCTAGCGTAATAAATTACATGCGGCATCTTATTTATGTGCTGTCCAAGGATAGCATCAATGGAGAAATCAGATGCATCCCACATAATTTCAAATGGATGCGTCCAATCAGGAGATGAAAGAATGGGAGCGGAAATAAGTGAGTTTTTCAATGACTCGAATGCCTTCATACAGCTTGAGTCGAAATCAAAAGTGGTTTCCTTGGCCAACAAAAGAGTCAAGGGTCTAGCTATCTTGCTAAAATCCTTGATGAACCGTCTATAGAAACCGACATGGCCAAGGAAGGCTCGGATGTCTTTGACGCACTTGGGAGGAGGAAGATTGGAAATGACTTCAATCTTAGCTTTATCTACCTCAATGGCATTTTTCGAGATGATATGTCCTAAGACAATACCTTCTCGTACCATAAAGTGGCATTTCTCCCAATTTAAAGTGAGGTTCTTATCCCTACACCGGGTAAGAACTGCGTCTAAATGTAGCAAACACTCATTAAAGGAGTCGCCGAAAATGGAGAAATCATCCATAAAAATCTCCAAGAATTTTTCCACCATGTCTGAAAAAATGCCCATTATACACCGCTGGAAAGTAGCAGGTGCATTGCATAACCCAAAGGGCGTGCGACGGTAAGCAAATGTACCAAAAGGACAAGTAAATGTGGTCTTGTCTTGGTCCTTTTCGGCGATGGGAACTTGATTATAGCCGGAGTAGCCATCTAAAAAGCAGTAAAATTCATGCTCAGCCAATCATTCTAGCATTTGGTCATTGAAAGGTAATGGAAAGTGGTCTTTCCGTGTCGCGGCGTTGAGTTTTCTATAATCAATGCAAACTCGCCACCTAGTTTGGGTGCAAGTAGGTATTAACTCATTCGCCTCATTAGTTATGACCGTTATGCCCGATTTCTTTGGGACAACGTGAATGGGGCTAACCCACTGGCTATCAGAGATAGGGTAAATGATACCACTATCAAGACATTTTACAATCTCCTTTTTAACAGCCTCCTTCATGATAGGGTTGAGGCGTCTCTGTGGATCCCTTACCGGCTTGGCATCATCCATCATATGTATATGATGTTCAACTATAAGGGGACTAATCCCCTTGATATCCGCCATAGTCCAGCCAAAAGCTTGCTTATTATTTTGTAAGACCACTAAAAGGGTTTTCTCTTGCTCGAGGGCTAGAGAAGACGATATGATAACAGGAAGGGTCTCATTTTCACATAAGTAGGCGTATTTAAGGTGAGACGGCAATAGCTTGAGTTCGAGTTTTGGAGGTGAAACAATTGAAGGTAAAATTTGTGAAACTGTCTCGAACTCGAAAGATTCCAACAATGGTTTGAAGCAAGTGTAAGCAACCGAGTCGGATGGTTCAGTTAACTCATCCGAAAATTCAAAGGACTCAAACTCGGGTGGTGATTCTTCAAAATCGTTCGAAAAAGTGAAACACTCATAATCGTTATCGGGTGTGAAAACTATGTCAGATTCAAGGAGGAACGCACTAATGGCGTCAAAACTGCTTTGCTCGATCCAAGAAATAGAGCCTTGTGAAGAATGAAGAACATGCTCTGAAGAAGATGAAGATGATGAAGATGAAGAAGAAGAAGAAGCGGTGGCCGGGGTGTCATCATTATTGCCAACGTTGTTGTGCAATACCTTTCCAGATCTCAATGTAGTCACGGCACTCACATTATGATTTTGTTGTTCATGAGCAACATATGTATTTTGTGTATGACCGGGATTTGGCAGTGGTTGAGATGGAAGTTTCCCTTTCTCTCGCTCGCTTAACGCAGTATTCAGTTGTGTAATTTGGGCTTCAATTGTTTTGATGCTCTGATCATGTGAAGCAGTGTGTTGCACCAAAGACTGAATGGAAGATTGGATGCTGGCTGAGGATTGCGTAGATTGTTTTAAAAATGCATCCAGACTTCATTCTAGCGAGGAAACCTTATCGTTATTTGGTTGAAAAAAATTGTTTTGAGGATAAGAGTTGTTTGGTATAAAATTGTTCATTGGGTTTTGGTAAGGTTGGGGTTGGAAAGGTTGCTGATATTGAGTTTGTTGAGGGGCTTGTTGTTGTAGAGGAGGCCTCTGAAAATTGTTATTGCCTTGGAATTGTTGATTTTGATTCCAAGCGAAATTTGGGTGGCTCCTCCAACCAGGATTATAAGTTGAAGAGTATGGATCATTTCTTTGTCTTTACTGAAAGGCAGCATTGACTTGATCTTGTCCTTGAACAGGCGGGTTGTAAGGACACTCTTCGGTTAGATGGGACGGATCCGAACAACAAGCGCAAATAGTGCATGGGGGTAAAGCCCGGGAAGGAGAAGGCAATGAGAATTTGCTCTCAATTGTTTCTAGTTTTTTCGTAAGTGCAGCCATTTCGGCCTTCATTGCAATCGACATATCAAGTTGATGTATGCCTGCCCTAGACTGACCTGATGAAGTAGATGAAGTGGTCTTAGTTCTTTCCCACCGAAGTGTTTGTTCAGCAAGATCGTCGAGAAATTGCCAAGCTTCCTCGCTCGATTTTGTAAGAAAGTGACATTGACAAATGGTTTCCAACAACTGCTTAGTTGCTGGGTTCGGTCCTTCATATAAGGTTTGGCAAAGTTGCCATTTCTCAATACCGTGGTGAGGGCACTGAACAAGAAGGTCTTTAAATCTTTCGAAACACTTCCAAAAAGGTTCGGAAGGAAGCTGGGAAAATTGATTAATTTCATTTCGAATTCTTGCGGTCTTGTGGTGTGGGTAAAACTTTTTTAGAAAAGCCTTAACAAACTCTTCCTAATTTTTTATGGAGTGCGATGCTGCGCTATATAACCATTTTTCAGCTGGGTCACATAAAATGAATGGAATGACACATAGCCTTATAGCATCATCAGAAAGTTGGGTGGTCTTCATCATTGCGCAAACATTTTGGAATTTGTTAATGAAGATGTAGGCATCTTCGGATTCCAGCCCGTGAAATTTGGGCAATATATTGATGAAGTGGGATTTAATTTCGAAGTTATCCCCATTCGCCGGTGGAAGTGAAAGACAAGTGGAAAGTGCGGTGCGGGTGGGATAGAAAAGATCCTGGAGCGCGATTCGTTGGGGCGCTTCGACAGGAGGGTGTGGTGGATTATTCGCACCCAGTTGAGGTGGAATCAGCCCCGTAGATAAGGGGTTGTTAGGATTGAATCCCGACATCTCCTTAGAAGGTGATGAATTTGAAGATGAAGGTAAAGAAGTGGAGGGAATTTCGACTTCAGAGTCGAACGTGTCGTCAGTAGGCACTAACGAGACACGGACTAAACGGGCGCTAGTGTCCCTAGTCCAATCGGACATACACTAACGAGGTGTAGTGTAGTCAAAAAGTAAAACTAGAAGGTGGGGGTAAGAAAACGTCAATGAGAGAATGTGGATGCAAGTGGGGTGCAGTGGATTTCTAGCGACAAAATGGCAAGTTTATTTTTCTTTTTTGTAAAAAATTTGTTTTGTGGTTTTTTTTATAAGGAGTTTTGCAAAAAATTTTTTTATAAGGAACTACGACACACTTTCAAGCAATCACAATATGCACAATCAAGCCTAGAGCTAGGGTCTTCTAAGTCAACTAGACCGCTCCTAACTGTCCAAAGGGCAAGTTGTGAGATATTCTCGAATCGCCTCTTCACCGCCAATTGTGGCCAGGTAAGCACAAGTAAAGAAAGGAGGGATCCGCTCACGAATCACCGTGAGACGGGCCTTTTAAAATTACCTTTCCCACTTGTCTAGCCTATGCACCATAAAGTCAGGTTTAGATAAACGACCGATGCCTACAACCTTCCTTTGTCCTAATGAGCACGACAGTCCTTATTTGCCGAGTCTAATATTTTTTTAATTAACTCGAGGGTTGATGCATATGCTTTTTGTGATTTTTGGGGTCTTAGGAAGGGTAATGAAATCCCCACCCAATCTGAATTGGTGTTATAAACCCTTAAAAGTCCGTTTTAAAAATGCAAAGCAGTAAACACACAAAAATCCAAAACACTTGCCATAATTTTTTTTCTTTTATTTGCGGCGCAAAGAATCTTGCACAAGATTGATTTATTGGAGAGGGAGAAGAAGTTTTGCGCAAAGAACCCTGCATGAAACTTTTTCAGTGGACTACAGAGGGTAGAAGAGAGGAGAAGAATGCTTATAGAGAAGTTTCCAGTTGCTGACGTCAGCAAAGTGCCGCGGTTCCACGGCAGAATGCTCCCTTTAGCCGCGGTTCCGCGGTTGTTCAGTTGGATCTGGCCTCCAAAATCTTTCTGTTATCTGTTGTGGTTCTCCTCTGTATGTTCAGATCTGTTGTTTGCTGTTTTGTTCATTGAATTTTTTTAGATCTGAAACTGTTCGTCTTTCCGTTCTTGCACAATTCACACGAAAACCCTTCAAAAAATAACAAGATGATAATTTTTATTTTGTTTTTATATTTTTCAGTTTTTATGATTTTTTTTTAATTTTTAATTCACCCGAAATTATAAAAAGAAAATAACTACCGTGATCCCCGGCAACGGCGCCATTTGATTGGTCGTTTGCTTTATGCGTGCGTATGCGTTTTGAAATCAAAGAATTAACCGCAATCAATAACGGTATCGCTTGGTAGCTAGCCGATTGAGTACGGGTCGGTCCACAGGGAAAACGCGTTCTTTTTTAATTTTTCTAACGAGTCAATTCCTCTTTGTGGTAGGTTTTGATTTTTATAAAAACTGAAATTGAATTTGATTTGGATTAAAACCTTGCTAGGGTTAGGATTAGATTAGTTTGGAATGTTAATTCTACTCACCGATTTCTTTGCCCTAATTAAGAACTTAGGTGTTAAGGAAATAGTTAACAAAGGGGATTAGCACGACTAGAAAGAAACGTAGTTTCTTCCCTTTGGTCCTTGTCTGTCCTTTCTTAACTCTTGTCCCTAACCTCTATGTAAATCAACCACGACCTGTCTAACTAGGGAATCACCGCTATCTCATAGGATAAGGTGCCATAGTGAGCGGTGGGTGATTGATTTACATAGAGTCCTAATTTATAAAGTTAAACGGGCAAAAAAGGAGTGAGAGATTTCCATCTCTCAAACCTACCTAATCTTAACCCTAACAAGTGAGGAACTACTCACTCATTAGGGAAATAGCGACAAAATTCATTTTTTATGATTATCTTTTTAGTTAACTACAGAACTTGTAGATAAATAAGGACAGGTAAAAATGCAGAGAAATAAAATTTGCAACTAAGAAAAACTCACGATAAAAAGAAAACAACTTACTTTATTGATGCACTCTTGAACAATTACAAGGGAATTGAGAATTTAAATCTAGAAATTAAAAGAGGCATACTCCAAAAAGAGCTGTAGGCTTCCTATTTATAGATAGGAGAAACCCTAGGGTTTACATCTGATCCACATCTAAAATTACAAGACTACCCTAAGAAAACCGGGTCAATGCACCGATACGCACCGACACGTGCTTTGCACGGTCGCGGATCCGCGGCCGTTTAATGGGCACTTGGGCTCAGTTTCTAAGGGCTGCTTCATGTTGCTTTTTCCTTCTATTTTCTTCACTTGGTTCTTCAAAATATCTTCTATGTTCTTCCAGATTTCCACAGTGCAGAATGTTGTGGACTTTTACCGTTCGCTTCGTGTTGAAGTCTTGAATCTTGTGCTGCCCTCATACGTTGTGCAATCGAACTGTTCATTGATCTTCATTTGTTCCTTAAACTGTAGGTGGCATCATAAAGATTCTTCTATTTGTTGGTCGTAGTCTTACTTTTGTAGCGTTTTTTCACCATTTTCACTGTATTGTTCCGAGAACCAGTAACCTGCAACTATTTAGCAGACATAGATCAAAAGCACATATTTATTTACAAAATGATTAAGAACGGGGAATATAATATTGCAAAATTCTGATATGAACACTATCGAAGATGATTTGGCAGCAACACAAGTTCCAGAGATTGCTTGGGTGAGAGTTGCGAAGCTGCAACTCACTGATAATGCCAGAATTTGGTGGAAGGCTAAAGAAAGCCGACTCACCCAGCCGATTGAATGGAAGACATTTCGCGGCATGTTCGACGTGAAATATTTTCCCGAGATTGCCTGTTTTGACATGGAACAGCATTTCATCCACCTGCAGTAAGGTTCGTTGTGGAACAAATCTGTCGATGAATACGATACTGAGTTTACCATGCTTAGCAGGTAAGATATGTTTCAATATTCAATTTCTTGATATCACATACTACACTGCTAACACAAGATCGTAACAGGTTTGTGGCACATCTCATACCGATTGCTGATATTAGAGCCCGCCGATTTCAGCAAGGGTTAGATCTGGAGATCCAAGCTGCATTAGCTACATGGGATTTCCCAACCCACGATCTTGCTCTGAAGGTTGCCCGAAGATATAAAGCAGTTGTAAAGAAGAAGCGCAGACCTCAGTCTTCCGGTGTGAAGCACCCTGCTACTCAGATAGCAGGAGGAGCCTCTTCCAGGCCACCGTTTGTACCCAGGAGACCGGGAGTACCATTTAACCAGCATAGTCCAGACTTTTGCTTCTATTGCAAGAGGAATGGAGACCCGGCGAAGGACTATAGGCATGCTAACCGCCTATACATAATTTGTGGCGCATCTACTCACGCCATTGGAGATTGTCCCCATCGTCTCATCCCAGCTCCTACACCTCGACCAGCACTTACCTTTCCGCAGCGGCCAGCTATCCAGGCTCCTGCACCTCATCTTTCTCTCCCACCTCCACCTCCATGTGGACCTCCTGCACAGCCTACTCGTCAGTTCCATCAGGCACAGAAGAACATGCCTCAAGGACAGAGGAACGGACAGAGGAATGTGCCTCCAGCAAGGAGGAATGTACCTAGGCGACATGCTTTCATAATGACTATGGAAGAAGCTGAAGCCACTGGCTAAGTCATCACTGGTAACTCCAAATCTTTCAAACCTTTTCAAACCTTGTATACATCAATATATATCTTTTCCTATACCTAAAAATATTCCACACAACTTAGGTACAATCTTAGTAGCCTCCCTACCATCTTTAGCACTCTTCGATACTGGAGCATCACATTGTTTTATGTCGCAACGGTTCGTTCGAACTCATGCGATTCCAGTTAAACCGCTCGTATCCAGCTGGAATGTCAGTCCAGAGAACGACATTCTAAAGGCAACTCTAGGATACGATCTGTGTCCAGTGGTCTTCTGCAGCAGAAAATTTTATGCGGACTTCAAGATACTGGACATACCGAATTTTGATGTAGTCTTAGGTATGGACTTACTAGGAACTTTCTTCGCTACCATCGACTATAGTCAAAGGAGGATACTGTTCGAGATTCCAGATCATCCGGTCTTTTATTTCAAGAGTGGAGACCGTACCCTAGAGCCTAGTACCTACAAGGTTAAACCAAGGAAGGCAGTGATTGCAACAATACAAGCGGAAGAAGACAAGCCAGAGGTAGTTCGAGAGTTTGAGGATGTATTCCCTGAAGACATCTCAGGTTTGCTTCCCGATCGAGCTCTTGAATTCAGTATTGACTTAGTACCTGGTGCACAACCGGTGATCAAAGCACTATATCGATTAAATCCTGAAGGATTGAAGGAAATCCGTACTCGGCTGGATGAACTTTTGAAGAAAGAATGGATTCGTCCAAGTACTTCAAGTTAGGGATCTCCAGTTTTGCTTGTGAAGAAGAAAGAAGGTTCATATAGAATGTGCATAGACTACCGAGCTCTGAACGAAGTTACGAAAAAGAACAAGTATCCATTACCGCGCATCGACGATCTGTTTGATCAACTAAGTGGGTCTTGTATTTTCTCAAAACTATATCTTTATTCGAGTTATCATCAGGTGAAGGTTAAAGAGTCTGATGTTCCGAAGACGGCATTCATGACTGGCTATAGTCATTATGACTTTCTCGTGATGCCATTTGGAGTGACCAATACACTAGCCATATTTATGAATCTGATGAACCAGGTTTTTCGGGAGTACCTAGACAAGCTTGTTGTTATTTTCATCGACGACATCCTGGTGTATTCAAAGAATCGGAAAGGACACGCTGAGCATTTATGAATTGTCCTGAAGACTTTGCGACAGCATCAACTCTATGCCAAGTACAGCAAGTGCGAATTTTGGCTAGATCAAGTCGAATTTATCAGACACATTGTTTCGGGCGAAAGAATCTCTGTGGATCCAGCTAAAGTATCAGCAATAAGCGAATGGCCGACACCAAAGACAGTGAAGGACATTCGAAGTTTCTTGGGTTTAGCAGGATACTACCGAAGATTTATTGAAGGTTTTTCGAAGATTGCAACACCCCTGACCAAGCTCACCCATAAAGATGAAGCATTCGTGTGGTCAGAAGCATATGAACAAGCTTTTGTAGAACTCAAGTCAAGATTGACATCAACACCTATTCTCGTAATACCGGACCAATCTGGAGGTTTCGTTGTGCATTGCGATGCATCCGGTAAGGGATTAGGATGTGTTCTACACCAGCATGGAAAGGTTGTAGCTTTTGCATCAAGACAGCTGAAGATTCATGAGTGCAACTATCCAACACATGACTTGGAGTTAGAGGCCGTTATCTTTGCACTTAAGATTTGGCTCCACTATCTTCTTGGAGAGCGAGTGGACATATACACTGACCACAAGAGTCTGAAGTATGTGTTTACTCAGAATGAGTTGAATATGCGGTAGAGAAGATGGCTATAACTTATGGCGGACTTCGACATCAACCTACAGTATCATCCAGGAAAGGCGAATGTAGTTCCTGATGCCCTTAGTCGCTAGCCTCTATCAATTAATCTCACCGCCCAATGGAAGCTTCAACAAGAATTGAACAGGATGGATATAGAAGTGGTTATGCTAGGTAATACTTTAGAGTTGATGAACTTACAAGTTCAGTCTACTATTATCAATCAGATCAAAGCAGTTCAAGCAAGTGATGCCAAGTTGCAAAATATCCGAGAACAAGTAGAAAGTGGACTGCGAATAGACTTCATCATCCACGAAGAAAGATCTTTGAGATATGGAAGAATGTTGTGTGTACCACAAGGTTCTGTTCGGGAAGAGTTGATGAAAGAAGCCCACAACTCTCCTTACTCAGTACATCCTAATGGTACAAACATGTACAAAGATCTACGGCAACATTACTGGTGGCATGTCATGAAGCGTGAAGTATCCAGAAGCATAGCCAAGTTCTTGGTGTGTCAGCAAGTAAAGGCTGAACATCACAGAACTGCTGGTTTACTTCAACCGTTACTTATCCCAGAATGGAAATGACAACACATCACCATGGACTTCATGACTGCATTTCCTCGCAGCACGAAAGGTAACGATGCAGTATGGGTTATTATGGATCGACTCACCAAGTCGGCTCACTTTATTTCCTTTCGAGTTGGCCAATCTACCGAGACACTAGAAAAAAAGTACATGGAGGTAAGCATGAATCTAATGTAAGATTTAACCTTAAGATGTACTATTTCTGATACCCATGAACTCATGCAGGAGATCGTGAGATTATATGGAGTACCGGTTTTCATTTTCTCCGATTATGACACCAGATTTCGATCGCAGTTTTGGCAGAGTCTGCAAGCCAACTTGGTAACGAGTCTGAACTTCAGTACAGCTTACCATCCACAAACAGATGGACAGTCTGAGCAAACGATTCAGATCCTTGAAGGCATGATAAGAGCTTGTATGTTGGACTTCAGAGGATTGTGGGAAGATCACCTACATCTTGTGGAGTTTTCATACAACAACAGCTACCAGGCGAGTATTGGAATGGCACATTTTGCAGCGCTCTATGGAAAGAAGTGTTGTTCACCACTAAATTGGGACGATATCGGAGATAGGGAACTTCTTGGACCAAAGATGATCGTAGCAACTGTGGACGTAGTTCGCATGATCAGGGAAAGAATACACATAGCCCAAGACAGACAGAAGAAATGGGCTGATGCAAAGCGACGACATTTGGAGTTCCAACTGGGAGATCATGTGTTCTTAAAGATCTCTCCAAATCGTGAAGTAATTTGCTTTGGCAAGAGGGGTAAGCTCAATCCCAGATATATTGGACCGTTCGACATAATCAAACGAGTCAGAGAAGTGGCATATCGTTTGGCACTTCCACCATTATTGGAAGGAGTGTACAACGTGTTCTATATATCCCAGCTATGAAGATATGTGAGTGACCCCAGCCACATCCTTGGTCACTCCGAGCTCAGACAGATCAATCTTGTGAGCAACAACCCGTTGAAATCCTGGACCGAAAGGTGAAGACATTATGGAACAAGGAATTTAACTTGGTCCGAGTGATGTGGAGAAAAGATTCACCAGGAGAATCAACGTCGGAACATGAGGATGGCATGCGTGCAAGATACCCTTTCTTATTTGTAAATTAGTCCTTATATAATTATAAATTTTGATAACGAAATTTTTGTAAGGAGGGTAGAATGCAACGACTCTAATTTTACTGTAGGAAATTTTTTAAAGTTAATGTACAGAATGGAGTTTGCAAGTTTGAGTATACTTTAAATGTTGTTTTTACTTAAGAACAGCAAGAAAGCACTTGTAGCTCATTGGTAAAGCCTTGTACTGCTGTGACATAGCCCATGTGTTTGAATCCCATCAGCTACATATTATTTTTCTAAATTTTTCTTTTAAACTTTTTTGAAGCCCAAAAGTTTACACGTGCTCTGCTCATAAAATGAAAAGTCACAGAAAAACAAACATGTGGAAAATTATATTAACTGTGAGAGAGACACGTGGCAAGAATACAATGGGCTCCCTCCTCTAGATGGCCGGTGAGATGCGCCATAGGGCCGGCACCGCCGGGCCCCCCGTAGAGGATGGTCCCCATTCCCTGCACACTAAAACCTTTGGACTCCTCCACTACCCCTGTTCTGTTTTTTTTCCCTGCAATTATCCTGAGAATTAAAATAAAGCTTTAAATCCAATTTTTAATGCATTTTAAATTCTTTCCTCATTTCCTAAACCCTAATTTCATCCTATAAATACAACCTCATACCCTAGCCCTCTTCATTCTAAAATCTATTGCAAAAATTCTCAAAAAATTCTCAAGTCCAAGAAAAGTACAAGTTGAGTTAGCCCTAGGTCAATTTCCGGCGAGGATTCGAGACGTTTCCGGCGATTCCGCGACTACACTAAAGCTACCATTCTCTTCCTCTACCTCCCCTCTATTCTTTTAGCAAGTAAGTCAAATCTTCCCTTTTTTCTTTCTACTATAAAAATTCTTCTTTTCAAAACTTGTCGGTAAGTGGAGTTATACCGACATTCGATTCTATAATCTTTAAAATTACAATTTTTCTTATGAATCACTCATCCATATTACTATACCTTTCTCAATAATCATGGAACAAATAATTAGAACAATTTTCATCTTAAAATACCATATGTAACTTTAAATTGCATTTTTCGTTTAAATACCACAAACTTTACATATGCCATCTTTTAATTATTTTTGCTTAGCATACCTTTAGAAAACCTCACGATGTAATGACCTAACTCTCACATACACACATCTTGACATTGCACGATTCTCTTGAATAATATTTTTATGGCAAAATACGACTTTTCATCAAAATACCTTAAACTATTAAAAACCCGGATTTCTTTAAATTGTGCTACTTAATTCTTTGCGATTATGTTCTACAACCCATTTTGGGGAAATTGCTATTGGATGGTGCGACTTATCGCACATCCTTGGGACCAGTAGAGTGAGATGCAGACCTCCTCACGGAACATACGATCTCGATAGAATTTCAATACAATTTTTAAGAAAAACGAGGATTTCTATTTAATAATAAAAATTTATTTTTAATAATTATATAAATATTATCAAACCACATATTTTTAAGATATTATTAAATTCAATGTTTTCTAAACAAAATAAAAGAATTATAGGTTTTATGAAAATACCATCAAGTATCAATACAAGTCAAAATTACATTAAAATACCTTGAACTATTCAAGCTATGAATGTTTTCACTAATATACCCCATTCTCTAAAATTCACCTTCATGACAATTCTAAATAACATAAATAAATACTTGAGGTTTATTTTGAAAGTATACTAAAAAAATATTTTTCATAAAAACCTCTCAAGTTGTATTAAATTACAATAAGGACCTTATTAAATATAGGTTTAAGCGGGACCAATTCTCTTGAGCCTCAGGGAGCCGGAGAAAGTGGGTGCTTGCCTATTTAAGGTAGAAAACTAAAACGAGATTATCAATGGTAATTGTCTTGGAAAAAGACACAAATCCTGCCGTCCATATGCAGCAGTTACCGATAACACCAAAATCTAATTCAGGATCTAATCTGTGTAAGTGTCTGATTCAATCTGAGTCTCAGTCTAATCTGTGAAGGGTTACACTAACGCCCTGGCCATCAACCGTAGCCGTTTGCGGAACAAATTTTTTTTCTACGTTTAAAAACTGGTGCTAGAATAACCCTATAACCGGATCTACCATAAACCTTAACTAGTTATACTAGAGGAGTTATCTACTATGATAGAGATTCTCACCAAAAGATCTGTGTCTTTCGGTCTTCATTCCTCTTCATAAGCTCCTAGTGGCCTCTATGATCGAGCTTGATCGTCCGTCTTCTTCCGTCGAAGATGATCCATCCGAGGGTTGTGATCCATGGCTCAAGCTCCATACTAAGTATCAAATGGAGCAACTAGAAAACTTGGATTGCTAGTCTAAGTGATCTAGGATGTAGTCTATGATTCTATGTGTTTCTATCTCACCTCCTCTCTTAATTCTCAACACATGAGAGTGTAGAGAGGAGGTTGGAGATGAAGGTGGAAGAGCACAAGAGTAAGGAGGGGAGAGAGCAAATGGTGAGCTCTAGAAAAATAATGAAGCATGCATGTGAGAGAAAATCCCCACTTTGGTTTTGTAAAATCATTTTTGCAATATTATAAAGCAACCATGCATCAATAGTGAGCACAAATGAATTAATAATTCATTTTTTAACACTATTGAGGCATGGTTCTCACCATTCTCCCATCACCTTACTTTACACTTCATTTCCCATTTAAAATTAAATGGAAAAAGCCATAATGAGGTGTCCACCTTCTAGAATGTATTCCGTATAAAATACGGATTACCGTCTACCGTATATACATACCTGCATTCGTATAAAAAAATATGAATACCCGAAGAGATATAATAACTTAAAGAATATAATACTAGAATATACATATCGAGATATATATATGTAAATTATTAAATCAATACCTGATTTAATAATCCGGCTCAAAACCCTAGCCGGCTAGTATTATCAACTGTCCGATCGAAAGTCCGGGTACATAGTACCATCAATCAATCGGAACCCTGTATGTATCCAATACGGATACTACATCATTTTTCCTGAACCAGGGAAACCCTCTGTGTGGGACTCTAAAGACTCGACAGTACGCCGGCAGTGAGTTGCCGGATAAATCCATAACCACAAGCACGTCAGCGGCACTAGCTGTACGTAACGGCTACCCGAGTACCTTTCGAAAAGGAAGTCCGACAAGCAAACTCATCCGGATCCCTACTGAGCCTATCCGTGACAATCTCCGTACAGTCCGGTCTCTTCGTCTGAGAGTATCGCATACCGGGTCTAGGGGATGGTAAATGTCAGACCCTAATAACTTGATAATTCATGCTGAGACGGCTCAGGACCCATCCGGGAAACTACTGATCAACCTGTCAGTAAATCCAAATTTCCTTGGCCAAGTTCTTATGGTCCTGACCAATCTCTTGGATCTATCTCTGTAGATTTTGATCCCCAGAATGTACGAGGCATTACCAAGGTCCTTCATGGAGAACTAAATTTGTTCCAACAACATCAAATAGGTTTGTTTTCCTTGCATTGATCAGAATCAACGCAGTCCTATCAGTTAACATATCATACCACAGAAAAAAGGAACGAAAAATAAAATGTACGTATATGCCATCCGCATTCGCCATTGGGCCCTGTCATCACCCGTTAGGTTACTTAACTAACGACAGAGCGGGAGGTGGACTAGCGTGGGTGCAAAACATATACAACATCTACAAGTATATATATAAATATATATAACAATCGTCCTAGGCATGATATATGCAACATCACAGAATATCGATAAGCATTATAGAACAAACGAATAATCTGGGAGCCCCGGGTTTCCTTTGAGCCGCAAGTGAAACCCGACGTTCCCCTGGTCGTGTGGATAGCCTGTGCAATGAAAACCTAGACCCCTATGAGCGCGGCAAGTTACCCTCCAATCCCAGAAGCAAGGCAACCCGAATCAACAACGTGAATGAGCAACCCAACACTTCACGGAATCCGGTAACTTGAGCACCCCTCCATAGGTCAACCTATACCCACTACGAGTGCGACGAATAGCCCGCCAACTTTAGAGTGAGGCCCCCTCCATCTCAACGCCATGAGATGCGGGCCCGTTGCCCTCTAGAACCCGGCTAACCGTGCATTCCACCGCAGGGTAATCCTAGTACAGAAAAGAAAAGAATATTTACAATGGTGACATCGACCTCGACCCGGTCGTGCCCCAAATAAATAATATACAAACCGGCAGTGACAACAATCCACATGTCGGGCGCTCGCCCCGCAATATCAAATGTGAATGTCACGTTCGCAAGCCAAGCTATCCACCACGATGATCCCGCCACAACCACAGCACAACACAGAACATCAACGTGAATGTCACGTTCGCAAACCCATCTAAAAGAGAATATAACAGTTAGACGAGTTGTACTGAAAACCATGACATTAGAATTCCGCACACAATTAGCAAACTAAACCAATTTCCAAAACCATGAAAAATAGTAAGCTAAAGTTCCAAAAACCGACCGTTTAAAGCCAATTCGGAAGTCCGAATCAAAATGAAACGCACCCGAATATTCGCGGGGAGTTAGAGAAAAAAAATTAACTTCGAGTCGGGGTCCTAGAGGGGGTACCCCACCCCCGAGGCCACCACGAGGTGGCCAGGGGGTGAGGCAGACCCAAAACTGGCCAAGGTGGGGCAGTTTCGGGTCCCCACCGCCAAGACCGCCTTGTGGTGGTCTTGGGGAGTGGGCCCAGCCGTTCGGTCCCCCCGGGGATTCCCCGGAGTGCCCATGCACCACCCCGCGGCTTCTCATTTCAAACCGTGAGCCCGCGGGGTGCGCAAACATCTCAAACTTTCAGTTTTCGAAACTGTTTTTGTCGGCAGTTTTTGCATGACAAAAACGGTTGATTTCTAATGTCGCAATGAGTTAACTAAGGCTTATGGAGTGGCTCTGATACCATGTTGGGTTACGGCAGTGCCCCGGCCTTCAATCCGTGACCAAATGCGGAACAAAAATTTATAAAACTTGGCGCTACCACAACCAATTACCCGGATCTACCCATAAGCTTTTGATAACAAAACATGCAAAGGAGTTAGAATGGTTATACCGAATAGATCAGTGTCCTTCGGTCTTCAATCATCATCCCAAGCTCCTAGGGGCTTCCTTGATCAATCTTGATCTCCGGTCTCCCTCCATCGAAGATGATCCACCCGAAAGTCTATGCAATGAGCTCCAACCTCATATCCGAGGCAACTAGGGCACCTAGATCGCTACTCTAGATACCGTAGATGAAGTAGAGAGTGATGAAGGATTAATTTGTCTCAAGACACTGAAGGATTCTCAACTCATAAAAAGGTTTGGGTGGAGCTAGAGGAAGAAGAAGACGCCATGAGAATGAGGTGTTGAGAGCAACTCAAGAAAGAGAAAAAGAAATGAATAATGGCTTGTATTTTTTTTGTTGTGTGAGTGTGAAAAGAAATAATGGAGCCATCACATAAATATCCATGTCTCCAAAATATCTTAATCAACAAAAAATATCTCAAGTTAACATAATCTCACAACAAACAAAAACCCTAAGCATGCTAGAATAGTAACCATGGGTCACTAATTAGCCATGTCACAAAAACGCAATAAACACCTCATCCTCCACCTCAATAACCTTTTAATCCAAAAAGGTCTAAACCATGATGAGGTGTAATCTTCTAAAAGTAATCTTGTAATAAATTACAAGAATACCCCTCAACCGTATATATATACCCGGATCCGTATTCCGAAGAATACGAATACAAAGAGACGAAAATATTCCAACAAATATAATACTAGGATCCAGCATAAACCAAAGCCCACTAGTATTATCCGTCCGAATATTATCCGTGCACAAGTACACGTATGTAATCAAACCCTGTCGTAAAACCATACGACCTCTACATCGTTTCGCCCGAAGCAGGGAAACCCTCTGTGTGGGATTCTAAAGACTCGTTAATATGCTGGCAGTGTGTTCAACCACAAGCTCATCAGCGGCACTAGCTATACGTGACGGCTACCCAGGTATTGAGCGAAAGGGAGTCCGACAAGCAAACTCATCCTGAAACCCCTACTGGGCCTGACAGCGAAAATATCCATACTGTACTGTTCGTTCGTATATGAGTATCGCATATCGAGTCTAGGGGGTGGATAAAGTCAGAACCCTAATAACACGACATTTAGTGTCGGTATGAAGCCCATCACCACCTGAGAAACCACCGACCCTAGATCAGTAATTCTCGACTACCTTGACCAAGGATTTCTGGTGTTGGCCACCCATGCACAACTGCGATATCAACCCCCAATACCAGGAGAGATGAATCCCTCGACGATCCGCTCACTTCCTCCATGTGGCTCAGGACTGTACCCAACTAAAACCTGTTTGCATGACTCCTTTGAGCCGTGGTAGGGTAGTAATCAAAGCACAGTAGGAACTCACATGAGAAAAATGACGATCTCAGGTATATAGACTAACCTGTACACATGTCACCAGGGAACTGCTATCTGACAATAGGTATAATACCAACTAGCATGTTCCCGGCGAGTCCGTCCGGTGTACTCATAACCCAATGAGCACCTGTATACATCTTAGGTGAACAAATTAACACCAATGGTTTGTGAGACCGGCCACCGCCCCTTATCGGGGTCTCGATCAGTATACACTAGTCTACTCTGGAGTATCGATGCCCAGTCTCGAAACTCTCACGACTAGGGACATTTAAGGATGTGCCTATAGACCACCCAGCTCCCACGTATATGATCGCCATCATAATGCTGGTAGTCAAGCAAGAATCATATGGGCTCTATCAACATATAATAGTCATCAGTAAAGCCACCTAAAGCAGATACGTGATGATAATGACAAACCAGATAGCATACTATCATCTCGAGCAAGACTATTCTACCGGTATAGGTCATCCTTCAATCATCGCAATCGCATGCATGCGATCCAATAATTGACTTGAGGGCACTATAGCCAACATCCTAGAAGTTAGGCAACCCCAATCAACAATGTGAATGGGCCACACAACACTTCACGGGATTCGGTAACTTGAGCGCCCCTCCGTGGGTCATCCTATACCCCCTACGAGTGCGGAAAATAGCCCGCCAATTCTAGAGTGAAGCCCCTTTGTCTCAACGCCAAGTGATGCGGGCTTATTGCCCTCTAGAACCCGGCTATTCGAGCATTCCACCGTGGGGTAATCCTAGTAAAGAAAAGGAAAATAATATGTACAAACATGACATTGACCTCAACCCGGTCGTGCTCCAATCAAATAATATACAACATGGCAGAGACGGCAGTACACATGTCGGACGCTCGCCCCGCAATAACAAATATACAAATGAATCCGAACTGTACTACAACCATTGCAACATCGGCTATCCACCACGACAATCTAACCACAATATCAGCACAACCACAGAACAACAACGTGAATGTCATGTTCGCAAACCGGTCTAAAAGAACATATACCAATTAGACATTTTATACCGCTCAAATGACATTCACGGTCGCAGATAGTAATGTATGCACTGATAAAACACGACTAAACATTCCCGTATAGGCCCCAAGTGCTAACCAATACTCAAACAAATTTGGGCCAAAAATATACATCCTAAAAATCACAATTCCAAATATTAGATTTCCAGAATAAATTTGGAGGACACATGCCATACTTCAACCGCGGAACAGCGGCCATATGGCTATTTATGCGGCGGTTCCGCGGTGGTCTCTTGGTCGTGTGTTACCAAATTTCTTCAGTTTCTCTAAAATTGCCTGCACACATTTTTAAGACACTAGAAATATTTTTTTGAACACCTTTTAAAATCGGCAGAAACTACAATTTTAGAAACGCGATTTCCGAAAATTTTGTCGATCGATATTTTAAGCACATCAAAACTAGCTAGTATAGGTTTTATAGGGTGGCTCTGATACCATGAAGGGTTACACTAACGCCCTGGCCATCAAACGTGGCCGTTTGCGGAACAAATTTTTTTCTACGTTTAAAGACTGGCGCTAGAATAACCCTATAACCGGATCTACCATAAACCTAAACTAGCTATACTAAAGAAGCTATCTACTATGATAGAGATTCTTACCAAAAGATCCATGTCCTTCGGTCTTTGTTCCTCTTCATAAGCTCCTAGTGGCCTCAATGATCGAGCTTGATCATCCGTCTCCCTCCGTGATCCACCTGTGGGTTGTGATCCATGGCTCTAGCTCCAAACTAAGTATCAAATGGAGCAACTAGAAAACTTGGATTGCTAGTCTAAGTGATCTAGGATGTATTCTAAGGTTCTATGTATTTCTATCTCACCTCCTCTCTTGATTCTCAACACATGAGAGTGTAGAGAGGAGGTTGGAGATGAAGGTGGAAGAGCACAAGAGCAAGGAGGGGAGAGAGAAAATAGTGAGCTCTAGAAAAATAATGAAGCATCCAAGTGAGAGAAAATCCTCACTTTGGTATTGTAAAATCAGTTTTGCAATATAATAAAGCAACCATGCTTCAATAGTGAGCATAGATGAATTAATAATTCATTTGTCAACACTATTGAGGCATGGTTCTCACCATTCTCCCCTCACCTTGCTTTACACCTCATTTTCCATTTAAAATTAAATGGAAAAAGCCATAATGAGGCGTCCACCTTCTAGAATGTATTCCGTATAAAATACGGATTACAGTCTACCGTATATACATACCTGCATTCGTATAAAAAAATATGAATACCCGACGAGATAGAATAACACAAAGAATATAATACTAGAATATACATATCGAGATATATATATATGTAAATTATTAAATCAATACCTTATTTAATAAGCCAGCTCAAAACCCTAGCCGGCTAGTATTATCAACTATCCGGTCAAAATTCCGGGTATATAGTACCATCAACCAATCGGAACCCTGCATGTATCCAATACGGCAACTACATCATTTCGCCTGAACTAGGGAAACCCTCTGTGTGGGACTCTAAAGACTCGACAGTACGCCGGCGGTGAGTTACTAGATAAATCCATAACCACAAGCACGTCAGCTGCACTAGATGTACGTAACGGCTACCTGGGTACCTATCGAAAAGGAAGGCCGATGAGCAAACTCATCCGGATCCCTACTGAGCCTATCTGTGACAATCTCCATACAGTCCGGTCTCTTCATCTGAGAGTATCGCATACGGTGTCTAGGGGGTGATAAACGTCAGACCCTAATAACCCGATAATTCATGCTGATACAGCTTAGGACCCATCCGGGAAACTACTGATCAACCTATCAGTAAATCCCAACTGTCTTGGACAATGTCTTATGGTCCTGGGCAATCAAACACAGTGCGATATCGACTTCCTATACCGGGAGATACGAATCCCCAACAAGCACTCACTGTATCCATGTGGCTCGGGACTGTACCCAACCAAAACCTGTTTGCACGACTCAGTAGAGCCGTGGTAGGGTAGTGATCAAAGCACAGTGGAAACTCACACGAGACAAATGATGATCTTAGGTCTACAAACTACCCTGTACTCATGTCACCTGAGAACTGCTATCTGACGATAGGTATAGTACCATCTAGAAGATCTCGGCGAGTCCGTACAGTGTACTCACCCCAATGAGCACCTGTATACGATCTTAGGTGCAAAAGACCAATGGCTGCGGGACCAACCATCACCCCTCGTCGGGGTCTATAAACGTATTCACTAGTCTACTCCGTAATATTGATACTCAGTCTTGATACTCCCACGACTAGGGACCTTTTAAGGATGCGCTTATCGACGACCCTGCTTCCACAAGTACGATCGCCATCACAACGCAGGTAGTCAAACAATGATCCTATGGGCTTTATCAACATGTATAGATGATACGTAATAACAAGTAGAACATATGCACGCGTTAAGATAAAGACAAACCAGATTGCATACTATCATATCGAGCAAGATTGTCCTGTACATACATATGTCCAAGCATACACATATATACATATGCAATAATAGCCTATAGGGCATACATATCCAACAATCTAAATACAATCCAAATATGAATCCAATCATAACTCCAATGCAACATGAATCCAATATACCAAACATGAACAGTTGAACTTGAACATGAATACCAGGACAATATCAACATGACTTGACTTGACCGGACAATGGCTATAACTTGAACTTGACTACATGACTACCGTTTATATCCTGAATCAGTTTACATGAACAACTTATACCATAGTCTCGGCAAGTCTGATAACTACAACTTAATACAATCAATACGATATACATTATGGGGCTTTAACGGGGTAGATTGGTACGAAATGTGTTAAAAGTGGCACAATGATGGTCACTAAAAGACACCTACATGAACATCCTGTGCCATTGTCCCGTGGGTTTTGACGGGGCCTTGTACTTACATGTTACCTTAGTCCACGGAGCAAGTTGGACTCCTCTCGTATACACTGGCATATTCTGTACCAAGCTACAAACAAACACAAAACTTACCTATTCTATTCTCTTTACATATCTATTATATTTTATCTTTTGAGACTTACCGAGCGCTAGTTCGCTGACGACATTCCTGTCTCTTCTTTCTTTGGAATGTTGTCAGGAGGACCCGACTCTCATGAGATCGAGCCCAACCAGGACGAATTGGAGCAGTTTACAGAAGAGGCAGACTTTTAGGCCTTACTTGTACTATTTTTCTTTTCAGTTCATATGCCATTGTGTTAGTTATATGTATGCCGTAGAGGCCATTACTGTACATACGATGTATATTGTAGTGGATGCTAGGACATATATAAGAAGGACTTTCTTGCTCGACATGATAGTATGCTATCTGGTTGTACTTTATCTTAACATGTACTCTGATTGTCTCTATGTTACATGTTGATAAAGCCCTTAGGATATGTACTCGACTACTGGGACTATGATGAGATCATACTACTGGGGCCACGGTAGTCGACGAGTACATCCTATAACTGTTCCTAGTCGAGGGTGTATCGAGACAGGGCATCGATACACCAGAGTAGACTAGCGTATACGCATCTTGACCCATATGATGGGCGATGGATGATCCCATATCCATCAGTGTTTTACATCAAGGATGGTGTACGGGTGCTCAGTGGAGACTGGGTACACTGGACGGACTCGCCGAGAACTCCCAGATGGTATTATACCATACGTCAGATGGCAGTTCTCCGGTGACACTGGTACAGAGTAGTCTATTGACCCGAGATCGTCATAGAGTCTTGTGTGATTCCCACTGTGCTTTGATTTCCATCATACCACGTCCAAGAGGGCGTGCAAAAAGGTGGCTTTTGGGTACAGTCCCGAATCATATGGAGGCAATGAGCGATAGGAGGGGATTCGTCTCTCCCGCTATAGGGAGTTGATGTTGTGCTGTGTTCGATTGGCTATAACCGGAAATCCCTGGTCAGGGTTGCTGAGATTTACTGGTAAGTGTTATCAGTAGTTTCTCGAACTGTTATAGACCTCATATCGACACGACTTATCGAGCTACTGGGGTCTGACGTTTACCACCCCTAGGCGAGATATGCGACATATCAGATGACGAGACCGGACTGTACGGGAGTGTTACTGTTTGGATTCACAGGAGAAGTTACAGGCTTGCTTGTTGATCTTCTGAGCGCTCAATACCTGGGTAGCTGTTACGTTTAGCTGACCGCTTGCAGCTTGTGGGTGTTTGATATGATCATCACCTACTGCCGGCGTATTGACGATTCTTTAGAGTCCTACACAGAGGTTTCTTGGCTCAGGCGAAACGGAGTAGGAGCAAATATGTGATATGTGCGGGACCGAGGATAATGCGATATGTGATACCGTATTATATTCTCGCGATATTTGATATCAGCCGGGTCATCGGATCAAGTGTTGATTCGATGAATCGGTACGGATAAATATTAGTCGGTTATATGCGATATAGCCGGATTGTCGGATCAAGTGTTGATTCGATAATTTAATGTATAATAATATATTTGATATATTAAATTGCATTAACTAATATTTGCTCACTAAAAGATTCTTTTTCTCACTCGGGTAATACATTGATATATATGCGATATATGTTAAATGTATTATTTTATTTTGTTACAACAAATATTGTATATGTGATATATAATATTGTAACATATTATAATTATTAATGCAACATGTTTAGAGGAGTTTAAACATGATTAGAGTTTGGATTAGGATTAAACCTTCTAGTTGATCCTAGAAGCTTTACTTTGTCTTTGTTAAGATATTATGATAGATATTTACAAGTGACTCACCCTTTGACCTAACCCAAACCCTAACCCTAGTAAACTCTCTACAATGGTTACTACAACCATGGTTGCATAAATGATTATGATAACATTCTTTCTATTCGTCACAAATGATTATTGATCTTCTTCCTCCTTCATTCTTCCATGAAAAAGCTTACTTGTTTTTCAAAAGGTGATGAATAAATATGAGAAAAAGAAAAATAAAGAGAGCAAAAATCCTACTTCATCGTCCTCATCTTCCCTTGCCATTTAGATGAGGGTGTTCACATCATTTCATGAGTGTTAGCTTGTGTTAAAGAAACTTCAAGGTAGATCATCTTAGTATCGAAGATCGGAAGCAAAGGTTGCGTTTTTCTCTTCGTGGAACCTCTCGAGAGTCCGGATCCCGATGATCGCAGCGAAGGGACCACAACACGGAGCATATGAAGTGAAGGACCGGATCTACAAAGGTTGTAATCCCTCTCACTCAGTGTTAAAGTGTTTAGCATGCTTGTTTTCGCCTAATCTCTAGTTTAAAGTTCCGTATTCGGGTTGTTCGGCACGGCTAAATTTTAAATCGGGCATGGTTGATGCCTCGTAGACCCTTGTGCGCGTGCCTAGCAACCCTACAGTGGTATCAGAGCCAAGCTAGAGCTTTAGGCGAAGTCTAGACGAAGTTTAAAGTCCGATCGAACCCGAAACCCCGACTCCAAATTGCTCTCTCGAAATTTTCTGAAAATTTGGATTTTTGTCAATTAAAAATTTCTAAAAAATTCAGCAGGGTTTTATTAGAATTACTGTGAAATTCGAGGGGCTAATTCGTCAAAAGTGCGGCGGAACCGCGGCAGAAGCCTGGCTTCTGCGGCGGTTCCGCGGCCATTTGATGACGTCACCTCTCCTATTTTGCACAGTAATTCCTACTACACAGTGCTGAGTTCTCTGGGAATTTTTAATTTTTATTCTACAGTTGAGTTTTCTGGGGTTGTTTTGGGGATTCGATGTTTCGATCGAAGTATTAGATTTTGTCTATATAGTTGTCCGGATAATTTTTAGAAACTGTTAAAAAGTTCGAACGGATATCAATAACTCACTTTTTCCCCTGTCGGAAAATTTTTCAAAAGTTGGATTTTTTCTCGTGTTTAAGAATGTTCTAAGTCATGCAAGTAACTCGGTGGACCCTTTAGAAGACAACAAACCTTAACTCGATTATGTGACCGTCTTGAACTGCCTTTTGAACCTTAGGGTTTGGGGCAGTACGACGTGCCACATGTGAGGCGTTGGCTTGACCCTTCTACGGCTGGACCATTGGTACTGTGGCATGTAATGGATGTTTTTAAACTGATTTCAAGTGTTGAGATATATTGGGGAAATCTTGGGTGTTTGATGATTCGATCGGAAAGTTTAAATTTTTCTATTTATCTGGAATGTGATACAATAATTGGAATCCACAGGTAGTTATGAGATAACTGATTTGAATATTATAAATTTAGTAGTTTAGTCTCAGAGGATCGGTTGCCACGGAATTTTGATGTGATCAAAAGTCCGTCGCAATCACGTAGTGTACGCGGATACTCGCCGGGTAAACTTAATAGACAACTACGCCCCATAGCCCCGACCAAGTGACTGTAGGAGAACCCCGTCGCCGAAAGCATCCGTTCGGGTGCTCCCGGTAGCGGTGTTCCGCCTTGGTGCACTTCGTCGACGGTATCGGGGGTGCGGCCGTCTACTAAAGTTTGGGACGAGCATTATTCGATCAGGACGTCGGGAATCTTGTTGAATTGACCGACTTGATATTGAAAAGAGTTTTCGATAATGAGACTAAAATGCAGGGTTTATAATTGTTAGGCATGTGATGTCTAAGGAATTCATTTGGTTAGGCATGCGATGTCTAAAGAGGTTGCGGATTCCAACTGTTGTAGTTTTACACTTTCTTTTCTGTGACCGTAAGCGTAGTATGTGGTGTATCGCCGGCTTCGTTTCTATATATCAACGACAATCGGGATACGCATACTTGCTTACGTTGATGATATGAGATATTATGTGTTGCTGTGATATGTTGTATTGGATCGTCGCGTTTGAATAGCCGGGGGTTTTATGTGAGATGAGAGTTTTTCTTTTTCATTCATGTAAAATTCATTTGTATGTAATATTCTTTTATTGGGGCACTTCCAGGTAGCGGAAGATGTCACCGTTGTATATTATTTACTTTTCCGCATTAGGTAGACCCAAGGCGGGGAGCACAAGTAACCGGGTTCTAGGGTCCAGTGGGAGACCATCTCGAGGAGTCGAAACCGGGTCTCCTAACCCTAGAATTGTCAGTGTTACTTGCCGCTCTCATAGGGGTCTAGGGATGTGGGTTTGGCTATTCATCGCGACCGTGGAATCCGTGTTTTATACATGCTCGTATTGAAAACACGGACGTCCTAGTATATCCAATATTTCATATATGTTCTTCTGCTGCAATGTTCTGTGATGAGATCATATTACTGCCTATGACGAATGTTTATATTATATATATGAGATATATGTTATATTGCAGATTTCATTTCAAAAGAGATGCTTGTGAAGCATAATAAAATGGGACTTCATTAATGAGATTAATGAAACTAAAAGAAACCTAAGATGTTGTAGAAACTTGTTTATAAAAACTGGTAGCTCAAGTTCTTGCTTTGCATAGCGGTGTTCCTTGTAGAACATCCAGCACCTTATTCGATAAGGAAAGGACCGAGATCCCTTCACCGGGAGTGACTCCTTTAGCAATAACTGGCAGATGCTACAATCCTCGGTTTGTCTTTTGATTGCTTCTATAGTTTCTGCTTTGCACAGCGGTATATATGATATATCCCGCACCTTATTCGATGAGGAAAGGGCCGACGATCCCTTCACCGGGAGTGACCCCTTTAGCAAAACTAGAAAAGCCTCAAAAGCATTCCATTTAAAATCACTCGATTCTACAACGATATCAAGTTCATTACGCAAAGGGTTTTCTGAAAAACCCGTCGTAGCCCTCCGTCATTTCAGATAAGTTGTATATAGTATTCGTGCTGCATTTGTTGGCTTTCGTCAAGGTGCAGTGTGCGGTAGCTATATGCTGCTTATCTGCTAGCATACGATGCGATTGGATTAGGGTAGTCGTGCGGCTTTGTTGGCTTTCGTCAAGGGTCGTGCGGGTGGGTTTAATTCAATCAAGAAATGTACGGGTTGAACTTGACTAGCGGGCTATGGTTTGTTGGCTTTCGTCAAGGTCATAGCACGTTAGGGGCAAAATATTATTGGGAATTTCAAGTGTTGAAATTTGCAATGAGATTGCATACCTTCTATGAGATAGTTGGATCCCGATACCCGCTGCGAGTAAGAGTTACTCCTGGGAGAGTTTTACACATTACAATTAGCCGATCAAGTAGGTGTCTAGAAAGGTGTTAACGGGGTTACGCCTCTGGGAAAACGAGGTTTACTTTAATTAGGTTCGTGCGAAAGCACGGGGGACCTCCCTCAAAGTACCGACACTGGCCTGGCTGAAAGATTGGCGAACTTGTAGCGTGTAATTAATCCCGGCTAGTCTTTCCTTTTAGGGTTTGAAGGAAGATTTGACTAAAACAGTGGGAGACATCCTGATTAGATATATTAGATAACCAATCTAATCTTGCAAGAGCATACGCTGAGTGTTTTCTTCTCTCTCTCCAGATAGCGACCATATCACGCCTTAATCAAGATAATAAAACGGATATATTGACCGAACCCGCTTGTTATACTGAGCTGGGGAACGTTGGTCCCGCTCCAACTTATAATTGTTATAAGACAGAGCAGGAAATTGGGGAATACCAGATTTCCCGTGCCGCCCAAACGAAGAAAGTGCATGTTGATGCATCATCTTCGGGTGTGTTCATTACACAGAACTGTTTCTCAGTATCCTTTACGTCCTGGGTATGTGATACCGGATCAGGATCCCGCATATGTAATCTGTTACATGGGCTACAGAAAGGTAGAGAACTGAGAACGGGTGATAAGTTTCATGAGACAGAAAACGGTGCAAGTGTTGCAGCCAAGTCTGTTGGTCACTATCACCCTGTATTACCGGAATACATTGATTCTGAACAAATGTTATTAGATACAGAACCTGATATACAAAATCATATCAGTCTCTTTATTAGTAAAGAAGTGATATAATTTTGTATTGTTGGATAATGTTTTGAACATTTCCTATATCAAGAGTTGATCGGTTCAGGCACGTTATCTAAAAGCATTGACGTTCCAAATCAAACTACAGTTCTTAGTATACAGAACACACACAAGAGGAAGAGTTCAGAAATGAACAAATCCTTCTTGAGGCATTGTAGACTAGGTCATATCAATGCGACCCGACTGGCTGAAGTTACATATAGATGCATATTTAAATTAGTTTGAATTTACATCTTGTGAAACTTGCCGGTCATGTCACAAAGATAAGATGACCACAGCTCTGTTTATTGGAAACAGAGAAAGAGTTAGTGAACTTTTGGGATTGATACATGCTGATGTATGAAAGTCCCATGTCTACACATGCCAAGATCGGTTCTTTGTACTTCATTACATTCTCTGATAATCTCTCAAGATTCAGACATATGTTCCTGTTGAAACACAAGTCCGAACCTTTTGAGATATTCACAGAATATAAGTTAGAAGTAGAGAACCAAAATACGGGTATAAGCATTATGTCCTTTGATGAGATCAAGGAGGAGAATACTTGAGCACGGAATTCCTGGACTATTCTAAAGGAGAATGAGATTCTCTCTCAGCATTACTCTTCCGTATACACCATAGCACGATGGTATATCGGGGCGGAGCAAACTCACCCTATCAGATATGGTGTGCTCTATGATGAGTACTAATGAGTTTCCTATTTCCTTTTGGGAGTTGTGCACTTGAGAAGCTGCATACCTATTGAATAGGGTTCAAATCAAATCAGTTGCCTACCACTTCATATGTGATATGGAAAGGGAAGAGCCCATATCTTAAGCTTGTTAAGATTTGGGGTTGTCCGGCCTATGTCTAAAAGCAAAATCCAGACAAGCTCGAGGAAAGGTCTGTAATGTAGAACTGGAAATGTTCCAGCTATACAAACTACAGCTGATGATTTGGTAGAACCAAAGGATTCAATAGTTTCCAACGAACCTCAGCCTCTCCGCCAATCTAGTAGGGTTCCTCACCCACCTGAGTGATACTTCGGTTTCTTTATGACAGTGGGAGCGAGGATTGCATCATGAGATGATGACCCAACTAGTTTCGTACAGGCCATCAGGAGTGGGACTCTGTAAGAATGGCTGGATGCTTATCGATCTGAGATGGAATCCTTATACACCAACAAAGTATGGACTTTGGTTGCTTTATCTGAAGGGTTAAATCCCTATCAGGAGCAAGTATATCTTGAGAAGATTACTTGGTGTACATGGAAAAGTTGAGACTTTGAAAGCTAGACTTGTTAAAGGTTTGAATCATAGACCAGGTATGGATTATGTTGAAACCTTTTCTAAGGATCTATGCTTAAGTCCATCCAGATCCTACTTGCCATGGCTACATACCATGACTACGATATCTGGTGGTTGGGTGTCATGACTGCTTTTCTAAATGATGTTTTAGAAAAGAGCGTCTATAAGTACACAGCCAGAGGGCTCGTAGACAGTGGGAGCAGCGGAAACGTGTGCAAGATGTTTTATATGATAAAACAGGCATCGCGGAGTTGGAACATCTGTTTTGATGTGGTAGTCAAAGAGTTTGACTTCATCAAAATGGTAGATGAACCTTGTATATACGAAAAGGTAGTAGAGAGTATGGTACTGATCCTCGTAGAGTACTTGGATGACATACTCTTGATAGGGAAGGAGTTTCCTATGCTACGCTCGGTCAATCTCCGCTTATCACAAGGATTCTCCATATAGGATCAAAGTGATACCTACTAAATCCTAGGTTTCGGATCTATGAGATAGATCTAATTGGATGTTAGGATACTTACTAATTGTAGTGAGATGGTATCAATCGATCCTGCGGAGAATCACTGGAATGGTTCCAGGGTGATAAGGACGACTGAATGTCAGTCGCAGACATTGTCTATACCCTCAGTGGAGGGACGGTATGTTGGAAGAGTTCCAAGCTAGATACCGTGACATACTAGACGATTAAAGGAAAGATACATCGTTACCAAGGATACTACAAAAGAGGCAGTCTGGATATTTATAAGTTCATAAGATGAACTTCGTTCCTACCATTGTGTGACAATGGAGTTGTGGCTTCAGCCAAGGAACTACCGTCCCATCAGAAATCCAGATATAATTCTTAGGCAGTATCACCTGATCATGGAGATGGTTGATC
Organism: Agapanthus africanus; assembly: GCA_030015575.1. Taxonomy (NCBI): domain Eukaryota; kingdom Viridiplantae; phylum Streptophyta; class Magnoliopsida; order Asparagales; family Amaryllidaceae; genus Agapanthus; species Agapanthus africanus. The sequence continues at coordinate 456,037,076 of JASDDO010000012.1, read as the reverse complement.
TCCAGGGAGATCGAGGTTAGGAGAGTAGACACAGAGGACAACAGCGCGGATCCACTCACAAAGGCCTTTTTTCCCAGTAGAGACTTTTATGGGATGGTTGAGTATGAGATACTTCAACCACAGCTAATTGTTGGGTATGCGATACCATAACAGATGGCCCTAGTGCAAGTGGGAGATTGTTAGTTATATGTATGCCCTAGAGGCCATTACTGTACATACGATGTATATTGTAGTGGATGCTAGGACATATATAAGGAGGACTTTCTTGCTCGACATGATAGTATGCTATCTGGTTGTACTTTATCTTAACATGTACTCTGATTGTCTCTATGTTACATGTTGATAAAGCCCTTAGGATATGTACTCGACTACTGGGACTATGATGAGAACATACTAGTGGGGCCACGGTAGTCGACGAGTACATCCTATAACTGTTCCTAGTCGAGGGTGTATCGAGACAGGGCATCGATACACCAGAGTAGACTAGCGTATACGCATCTTGACCCATATGATGGGCGATGGATGATCCCATATCCATCGGTGTTTGACATCAAGGATGGTGTACGGGTGCTCAGTGGAGACTGGGTACACTGGACGGACTCGCCGAGAACTCCCAGATGGTATTATACCATACGTCAGATGGCAGTTCTCCGGTGACACTGGTACAGAGTAGTCTGTTGACCCGAGATCGTCATAGAGTCTTGTGTGATTCCCACTGTGCTTTGATTTCCATCATACCACGTCCAAGAGGGCATGCAAAAAGGTGGCTTTTGGGTACAGTCCCGAATCATATGGAGGCAATGAGCGATAGGAGGGGATTCGTCTCTCCCGGTATAGGGAGTTGATGTTGTGCTGTGTTCGATTGGCTATAACCGGAAATCCCTGGCCAGGGTTGCTGAGATTTACTGGTAAGTGTTATCAGTAGTTTCTCTAACTGTTATAGACCTCATATCGACACGACTTATCGAGCTACTGGGGTCTGACGTTTACCACCCCTAGGCGAGATATGCGACATATCAGACGACGAGACCGGACTGTACGGGAGTGTTACTGTTTGGATTCACAGGAGAAGTTACAGGCTTGCTTGTTGATCTTCTGAGTGCTCAATACCTGGGTAGCTATTACGTTTAGCTGACCGCTTGCAGCTTGTGGGTGTTTGATATGATCATCACCTACTGCCGGCGTATTGACGATTCTTTAGAGTCCTACACAGAGGTTTCTTGGCTCAGGCGAAACGGAGTAGGAGCACATATGTGATATGTGCGGGACCGAGGATAATGCGATATGTGATACCGTATTATATTCTCGCGATATTTGATATCAGCCGGGTCATCGGATCAAGTGTTGATTCGATGAATCGGTACGGATAAATATTAGTCGGTTATATGCGATATAGCCGGATTGTCGGATCAAGTGTTGATTCGATAATTTAATGTATAATAATATATTTGATATATTAAATTGCATTAACTAATATTTGCTCACTAAAAGATTCTTTTTCTCACTCGGGTAATACATTGATATATATGCGATATATGTTAAATGTATTATTTTATTTTGTTACAACAAATATTGTATATGTGATATATAATATTGTAACATATTATAATTATTAATGCAACATGTTTAGAGGATTTTAAACATGATTAGGGTTTGGATTAGGGTTAAACCTTCTAGTTGATTCTAGAAGCTTTACTTTGTCTTTGTTAAGATATTATGATAGATATTTACAAGTGACCCACCCTTTGACCTAACCCAAACCCTAACCCTAGTAAACTCTCTACAATGGTTACTACAACCATGGTTGCATAAATGATTATGATAACATTCTTTCTATTCATCACAAATGATTATTCATCTTCTTCCTCCTTCATTCTTCCATGAAAAAGCTTACTTGTTTTTCAAAAGGTGATGAATAAATATGAGAAAAAGATAAATAAAGAGAGCAAAAATCCTACTTCATCATCCTCATCTTCCCTTGCCATTTAGATGAGGGTGTTCACATCATTTCATGAGTGTTAGCTTGTGTTAAAGAAACTTCAAGGTAGATCATCTTAGTATCGAAGATCGGAAGCAAAGGTTGCGTCTTTCTCTTCGTGGAACCTCTCGAGAGTCCGGATCCCGATGATTGCAGCGAAAGGACCATAACACGGAGCATATGAAGTGAAGGACCGGATCTACAAAGGTTGTAATCCCTCTCACTTAGTGTTAAAGTGTTTAGCATGCTTGTTTTCGCCTAATCTCTAGTTTAAAGTTCCATATTCGGGTTGTTCGGCACGGCTAAATTTTAAATCGGGCATGGTTGATGCCTCGTAGACCCTTGTGCGCGTGCCTAGCAACCCTACACATTGTTTAGGCATCACTTTCTATCATTGTACCTTACTTTTTAGTTGTATGTAAAGAATGATTATCAATAAAAAAGTTGTTTTATTACATCTCTTTTTATTCTTGTGTTATTCATTTATATTGCTTATTTACGCTTAACATGTTTCTTCTGAGTAAATACGTCGCGGCTCGCCACGTCTCTTTCCCCGTACACTGGGAAGTGGGGCGTGACAGGTTAAGAGATAAGAATGGAAGGACAAAGGCTGAAAAGTATGAATTTAGCGCACAATCGCAAATTTCGCACTTAAATGCCCTAATCCACATTGTTGCCGATTACCTTCGCGTCAAACATCAAGCTAAGTTCATAAGGAAATTGCAAACGCTATCCTACCTCAAACTATCCTGAACCTACCCCTAACAAGTCTCTTCTTTTTAACATACAGTTTGCGACACTTGGTATAACAACCAAATCGAACCTTTCAAACTTAACTCGTTAAAACAAGCTTAAAAACCTACCATCTCCCTGCGGACGACCCGTACTCATCTCGGCTCGCTACACGCGACATCGTTTTGATTACGGTACTTTAGAACTTAAAATGACACGATAAATCCTTACCAATCACAAACACTGAAGTATAATTTCAGGAGTGAATCATCATTTGTCATTGGAGGAAATGAATTTGAATGTGGGTTTGGTTGGCGTCTGCAGCGCTGATACTGAAATAGTGCCAGGAGTGACTCATCATTCGCCTTTTTAAGGATTGGGGATTTGAGGGTTTTTTTTCCGCGTTGCTATACTGGAGTGTGGTATTAAGAGTGATCCATCATTCGCCTTTGGAAGATTTGGATGTGGAGGATTTTTTTGTTTGGCGTCTACATCACTAACACAAGAATGGTACAAGGAACGACTCATCACTCGTCGTTGGAAGATTGGGAATTTGAGGGTTTTGGTTTTCTTTCAGGTTCGCCATCTGCATCGTTACACTGAAGTATAGTACCAAGAGCGACTCATCATTCGAATTTGGAGGATTTTGAATTTTAAATTTTGATTGGTGTCTACATCGCTATACTTGAGTAGCATACCAGGAGCGACTCTTCATTCGCCTTTGAAGGGAATTGAGGATTTTTTGGACATTGAGTTTGCATCAGCACCGGTAACACTGAACTATAGGTGTCAGGAGTGACTAATTATTTGCCTTAGAAGAGATTTTTTATGAGTTTGCGCCCTTTCGGGTTTTCATAAGCTTGCAGGTAGTCTGGCTGTTTTTACCCACGAAGCCTTTTTAGGTTTTCATTCGTGCCTTTTTGCTTATGGACTGACCCTTCTTTTCTTTTCTTCTTTTTCTTTTCTTATTCCCAGTTTAACGACTTAGGGGTCAAATCTGTACTTGTTCTGTAACGACTTTGAAATCCCTGTATAAAATTATTTGTTTAAATGTATAAAAAAGGGGTATTTCAGCATGTGTATGAGTTATACGTTATTTTTGTTCAATAAAAGCAAGAAACAACTTGTAACTCACTAATAAAATCTCTACAGTGCTGTGACGTAGCCTGTGTGTTCGAATCTTATCAGTCCCAAAATTTTTAAAGATTTTTCTTTTTAATTTTTCGAAAGCCCAAGAGTTGCACGTGCAATACACGGAGAAACGAAAAGTTTCAGAAAAATCAAACAGGCGCAAAGAGGAGTAATAACACATCTAAACACGTGACACGAATATTGAGGTAAACCCTCAAGATCCGACCGCCCATTTCCCCCAAATGGCCGTCGCCGATGGTCTAGATGTGTCCAATCACCTCTGTACTTTGTATACATACCCCTTCAGCTCCCTTCTACTCTCCTGCACTATTTGATTTCCCTGCAATTAAATAGTGACTATTCAATTTACCATTTAACATCAAATTTAATTCTTTTAATCCAATTTTTAATTCCAATACCTAAATTTTTCACTATAAATACCACCCCATGCCCTAGCTCTCCCTATCAAAAATTCTCTCAAACTCTCTAAGTACCAAGTGGAGTTAAGCACCCATATGGAGTAGCAAACCAAGCTCGACGACCGAAGCCTTTTCAAAGACACCATGACACCCAAAGGCTTCCCCTCCTTCTTGTTAACGATCTAAGCTAGTAAGTTTTCCCTTCTCTCTCCATTTCGTTCATCTCAAATCGTCTTCTAAAAACACATCGACAAAGTGGAGTTAGCTTCGATATATTGTTATTTTTAACAATTGTACTTCACTTTATAATTAAAATATGTCAACTAACATCCTCACACAACTCGTAATCTTATTTACAATCATTTAGCTTTTAGTTTAATGGACACACCACTCGTAATCTTATTTACAATCATTTAGCTTTTAGTTTAATAAAATTTTCCATGTGAAATAATCATAAAACTAAGTTTTCATAAAAATACCATGAACTTTAGTATAATCGTAAACTTCAATAACTAGAGTATATAGTTTTAGATCATTCATGGGGTAACGACCTACCCCATATGCACACAATGGTTTCATAGCACGAGCTTCTAAATATAGGGTTTATTTAAAGAATATGTGTTACATTAAAATACCATATTTTTTTCAAAACGGGTTTCTTTTAATCGATATTTTTAAGTCCATAGCAATTACACCTCTACAACCCATGTTAGGGGACCCGCTAATAGATGGTGAGGATTATCACACATCCTTGAGATAGTAGAGCGAGATGCAGAACTCCTCACGAGTATTCGGTCTCGAAAGGAAATTAGAAATACGGTTTTTAAGAAATATGACTTTTCTAAACAAAACTAAACTTTGGAAAATTATACAAAACTATGAATCCTTATTTTCAATAAAAAAAATTATGAAACTATATTTTTTAAAATGAAGGATTAGAATTTTTAATAAAATACCATCAAGTTTCCAAAAGAGCTAGTTATCATAAAAATAGTATAAACTTTCAAAAAGCTAGGTTTTATTACTAAAACACCACAACAATTAAAATACATGTTCATAAAAACCCTAAATATTATAAATCACCCTCGAGTTTTATTTCTAGACAACATTAAAGCATTTTTCATAAAACCCCTCAAGATATGCAAACAATATTTAAGTACTCTAGAATAATATAGGTTTAAGCGGTATCATTTCTCTTGAGCCCGGCGAGCTGGAGAAAGTGAGTGCTTGTCTATTCAGGTTAGACAACTTAGCGGAGTTATCAATGGCAAATGTCTTGAAAAAAGACACAAATCCTATTGTCCATGTGCAACAGCTATCGATTTCTCCCGAATATAAGATTTTTTAACAGTTTAAATCAATTCATATGAAAAAGACTTGAACTCAAATCCAAACTCGAATCCAAACTTGAACTTGAACTCGAACTCAAATCCAATCTCGAATCTAAACTTGAATGTGAACTCGTACTCAATCTACTCGAACTAACTTGACTCGACCCAAGATTGCAATGGACATGACTCACACCTTACTCGACTCACTCGACTTCATTATTTCACCTTTTGCAATCTATAGTTTCGATCAAGTCATGTTATAATCAACCAATCAAATCAGCTAAGGATATCTTAAAATTATAATATATATTATGTTAGCGATATATGCTCTAGAGGCCATTATTGTGTAGTACTAGTTTGTATATTACATTTTAGAAGCTTGGGACATACACGGATTTTATGACAGTCTTGCTCAATATGGTAGTATGTTACTTGGTTTGTTTCTATCTTAATATGTGTATATGTTTCTTTTAGTGTATCGCTAATACACATTGGTAGAGCCCTTAGGATCTTTGCTTGATGATTGGTTGTGAAAAAGTGTTTGTAAGTAGTTACCGCAATCAATAACGGTGTCGTGTAGCTAGCCGAGATGAGTACGGGTCATCCGCAGGGATGCATGGAATTTTTAATCTTGCTTTAGACGATTTGATTAGAAAGAGAGAGAATGGTTTTAAGATCTATGTTTAAATACAGATATAGATTTTATAGGGAAAATGCTTGTAGGGTTCGTTAGGATTTAGTAGTCATGGATGACTAATAAATATGACTCCTTTTATTTTTTGATAGATTTAAAACTAGATTGATAGTGATGAATGAGGATTAGGGTTCTTGGAAGAAACTAGGGTTTCCCCACTACTGACTCTTGTCCCTTCATTGATCTCTATTCATGTCTAACCCTTAACCAAACAATTGTTAATCTGATCTCAAATTGCGATCAAGACTATCAATAAATTGATAGCGCGCCCGATTAGGATATTAATGATTCTTTCGCTAAAGTTTATAAACTTCATAAGACATAAATAAGTTAAAATATTTTCTCATCCATTATTCTACCATAATCCTACGAATCCTATGAAGTGGAGAATTACTCGCGCATGATGGAGATAGAAAAAGAAAGGATAGAGAAGGATATCATATTGTAAAATGCAGAAATTAAATGTGAAATAATTAATCTAATGATCTACCTTTATTAATCAACTTCACAAGTACAAATCCTATAAGTTAAGATTACAAGAAGAAGAAGTTGCTCTCGATCTCTGCCTCGTAGGGATTAGATGTTCCGTCGAAATTCACGTCGCTCTATCACATCGAATCGCGGACCTGTCGTGAATCACTTGTTCTTTGACGGTGATTTGCTTCGTGTAAAAGGTGGTGATTTCTAATTTTATCCATTGGTTTTTTATATAGTCACAGAAGATACAAACCCTAGATGTCATATGTGAGAGTTTGTCGAGAAAATCCTGCCCACAAAATCCCAAACCCTAATTCCTCATAAAGGCCATGGATCGCCAAGTTTTGGGGGGTTTAGCCGCAGATGGGCGGTGGTTTGGTGAGATCATTTGATGAAAATTCTTCTATAGCCTTATAATGACACATGGAGATTGTTGTGATATTTGGAATCTTCATATCTTTTCTGAGTCTCTGCCACTATTGATTTTATGATTTAATTAAGCTTCATCGGCAGATTTTTGATTCCCGACATCTCGATCTCTCGATCTCCCGACCTGAGCTAAATCTTGCACAATATCTCCATGAATAATGTTAGTAATATTTGTTATAGAGATATAATCTTAATCATTTTATATGGTAATAAATCTTTTAAGCAATTTGATTAAGATTATTTGATATGATATGCATAATAAAAGTATTATATGCATATTATATGCATATATTTTCCTTCATAATATTAATTATAATATATAAACATATGGTAAATAGTATTTTGCAGATAACCCCAAATATGTTCTATATTTATAATAAACACCTTTAAATATTTAAGAAAAGTAAGGAAAATGTTATATCAATTGTGCGATATTTTTGACTGAACAAATACCCCCAAACTTAATGTAATACCCAGTTCTTTTCGTACACAAATATCCGTATTTTATAAAGTGTTGCTTACAAAATTTATTTATTTATATTTCTAATTATTTTATTTATTTTAAAACCCTAACCTTTAAACCTACCCAAACCCTAACCCTATTTCCTTTTTATTTTTCCATTTTCTCAGCCCAGCCCACTCCCTCTCTATCTCTCTTTTATTTTTTCCTGGCCCAAGAACCCACACCCGGCCTAACTTTTCCCCAACCCGACCCGACTTCACTCCCTTTCCTTCTTCTTCTCCTCCCCCGCGTTCCCTTCTTCCCGCTCATTTTCCCCTACCGCGCCTCCGCATCTCGCGCCCACGCCTACGCTCGGATCCTAACCCCGCGCGACCCGCTCCACCCCAACGACTCTCCCCCACGCTAACACCTACCCCCGCAAGACCCGTGCCTCTCCAACGTCGCCACGACACCGTACTCCTCGCGCTCACCCACGACCTCGCCCACGACCCGACTACTCCCGAGCTCCTCACCGTTCCTCCTTCATTCTACCGCCTCACTCCCTCTCTCTGTCTCTCTCACAATCTCTCTCGTCGCCTCCTCCCAAAAATCCAATCGATCTCCACCCCGAACCCACAGCCCCGTTTACCTCGCCGGAGCTCCAACACCATCGCCGACGACCACTACCAGAACCACCGAGCACCCGAGCCACCGCCGTCGATCTCCTCCACAACACCCATACAACTACAACACCCCCAACCGAGCCCCTCCAAACCCAACAAGCCCCTACACAGCCCGCCATTACTGCTTCCACCACCGTCGACGAACCTCCTCCGACGATCCCTGCCACGACCTCTTTGCACCACCTTCATCACCACACCAAGCTCACACCCATCCTCCTTGACATCATCATCATCGTCGTCTCTCTCTCTCTCTCTGCATGACTTCATCAGCCGCAACTGCACCGCCACGTCGCTGCAAACCATCGCTGGAATCATCTCCATCATCGCCAGCAACACTGAGCCTCCTCACACCTCACCTCTGTCGCACCCCCTTGCCACCGGCTACCACAGCCCGACGCCGACGAAGCCGCTTGAACCCATGACCACTATGAGCAACCTCAGCAACCACCTCATCCCAACTTCCAAGCTCCGGCCACCGTTGCTGCTCCCATTTCCTCCGAAGTCCAAGCAGCCGAGCACCAGCCCCGGGCTAATTCCAGCATCCAAGCTCAAACCCATCGCCGTCGCTGCCGAGAACTCGAGCTCGAGCCAAGTCGAGTTTCCGTGCCGCGCATGTGTCGCGATCGCACCGTTGCCGCTGCTGTACCATCGTCGATACATCAGCAGGCAAGTATAATGCTTGCTTCATGCTAATATCACCTATATCAATTCAATTTCCAATCAATTTTATATATACTTTTCGTGCGAACTAATGGAATACTAGTGTTCGATGCAAAACCCGAATTGAAAACCCCAGTTAAATTGATGGAAACTAATCACATATGATGGCCTGAGTAATAACGATCGCCGTGTTATGATTTGGCTGGAAAATACGGACTTTAATGACGTGATAGGTCTTTCCCATTTAGACCCGTTAAAACTGAAATTTTCCCGAACCTGAACTCTGTAAAAATCACATTTAATTGTTTAAAAATCAGAATGTTGCGTTCGAGGGCTCACAACGAATCCGACTCGATGACCTAGAACCCTATAAAAACGTGACAGGAACTGGTTCGGAGTGCGGCTCTGGACTGCAGTCCAGAGCAGCACTGGTTGTCGATTATTGTTTTGTAATACTTTCACTCTGCTGTATGAAAATGTTATAATGCAGAACCGTATACTATAGAGAAAATAAACCTTTTAGCTAACCATTGAAAGTGTTTTCATTTGTTTTTACTGCCGTTTACTATTTAAATTATATTTTAAATCAGCAGAACATATAGCAGTCCCAAACAGGGACAGAACGTATACTCCTTTATTGTACAATGCATAACATCCAGAACACCATGGATATTATCAATTCATCTGGTGCGTTGGAAACCTAACTGTTAAACCTAAATTTTGTTCAACTATAACGTCAACAAATTTCGATCCCAACTGGGATTAAAGCGTGTTACGAAACGGACTCCCAGTTCTGAAACCGGATTTCCAGCAGTGAACACTTAAATTGAAATGGCCACAACTAGTAAACCTGAAACCCGATTAGCGCGAAACCAATTTTGACGAATAGATAATTAAACATACTTATTACACCTTTTACTTTATTTCGCTTAATTCTACATGTATGATTTATAGTGAATTACGCAAGTGGTAGGACACTGGCTGATGATATTTATTCATATCATAATTATTGCATTCTCATCATATCATGTAGATGTCATATACATTAGTAACCTAGTGATTGTGTATATTACCTAGTGTTAGATATTAGTGTTCTGATTGTGGCAAGTACGTAGTGTTAAAGTGTTATTGAGTAATGAAAGTGACACGTACTTGTACACAATCAGCGGACCCGGTTGATGTATTGCATTGTCGACGTCTATGGGGCATATATAAGTGTAACTATAACTGGAACGGGACGGTTATGGAAGCACTTATATTAGTGTCATAGGTAAGGCGTCAAACGCTGTCCATTTATCTCGAGTACTAGTCGAGACATGCTTAATTGAGATCCTGTCTCCAGTTCTCGCGTAGACTTGTCATGGACCGACTAGTATTTGAGTTTATGGTTGGTATTTGATGTAGACCACGGGGTGTGGGGTAGTTTGAGTGTGAGTTCAACGGAATCTCGGGAGTCCCATTGCCGGCATATACAGCGATTCTGGGGGTCATATAGGTGATATTACTGATTATCAGCGAGTGACTAGGGCCCGTGTTCCCTTGCCCCTGGGGTCCTACCCTTGGGTGGGGATACTCACGAGTCGTTGACTCTCACACTTAGACTGACGATAGTTTTAGCGACCTGGACAGTGAGACTTAGAGACGGATAGGTTTAGTGACATGCATTGATTACTGACTCGATACGCCTGCCTTACAGTTTACCCGCTTTACCGTTTACCTGTACTGGCTCCTTCATGCTCATATCAGCAAAGTAGTTATTCAAGAGAGGGAGAAAGAAAAGAAAAACCTAAGTAACACACTTTCGTAGGCAACACGATTGCACTGAGCACGTGCAACAAGCCGTTAAACCTCTAGGTGTCCCTAGTAGGAGCAGTGTTGTCTCCTAAGAGTTTTCAGCCGATTACACCCATAAAATCCTATAATAAAAGAAAGAAGATGAAAGTTACATACAAAGATAAAAACATATAAAAGAAAGAATTTAAAAATAAGAGTTTCCAACTATACTAACTTTTTGGTTTCTATGAGCCTTATCTTAATGGTGATGAAAAGATCTAAGAATCACATTATCTCTCAATAAAACATCGTCTTTTTTCTTCCTCCTTACCTTTCTTCCAAACATCGATCATATACCCCTACGTGTGTGTAAAAGACATCCCTACACATAGAGAATTCAATTCAAGCCATCATACTCTTTTCCATCGTCCAAAGTACTTTTTAGTCGGTGAATATTTTAGATGGAATTGCTCATACATTCTTCATGTGACCGTTAATACTTCTTGAGATACTAACCGAACGATTACCAAATGTGCTTGCTCATTTAGGCGTAATATTCTCGTCTTGCAACACCTAAAGCTTAGTAGTGTCTTCTAAACCAGTTGGTCTAAGGCACTAGGTGATAAAGCACCCTCGCTATATTTTTTTTATGCTGCCTTAAGCAATTACAAAACCAGTGTTCATTTTTTCTTCTTTACCACTTATACTTTTTTTTATTTCATACTAAGGCTTTTAGACAAGAGCATTTCAATGTATCCTCTACTACTCCAAGTTTCAAGACGTGTGCAAGTGCGTATAGTAGGGTATCAACGTTTAAATGTTTGGCCTCAAGAATAGGGACTATTTTTCAGACTCAGATCGATCCTCAGATTAGTAATTTTCTTCATCTTACTAACCCTTGAGACAACGACTCATAACTACTTATTACTATTTTCGTTTAAAAAAATATCTAACTTTCTTTCTTTTCTCAAACTATTCCTATCTTTCATATGTAATTTTTCACTTTCAAACTTTCATTATCAAAAAAATTTGTGCTTATATTTATGATAATGCAAAATAATGCATGAATAAGCACAAACCTCCACCAAACCTGTTTGCAGCAGTATCCTCACTGATGTCATCTGTTAAGCTAAAAAAACTGTAAACTTAGGAGGAAAAGTTAGTAACGGAGACATGAATAAATGACATTGAAATCCTCCCCCAAACTTATTTTTGGCTCATAATTTTGTAAAAATTTATTTTCTTTCAAGAGCCAAAAGATTTTTTCTCATTCTTAAACTTGAGTAAAATAGTATTAAACATTTAAAATTATAAAGAGGGGGGTAAAGTTATTGGCAATATAAAGCTTTACAAAGACTAAAGGTCAACACTAACCATTCAAAAAATTTATCAATGTAGCACCAAGATTGGTAGAAGAACATGTCACCTATAGACGTGAAGAAGTGGGGAGGGAAGGTGGAATAGAACGGGTTTACGTCTCGGTTTGTAGAGATGAAACAATGATGGTGGATTACTCGTATTCTCGTTATTGATAAGAAGAAGGGATTGTGGTTCAACTTCTTTGTGTTGGGGTTGATTCATCACAACTCCCATATTTTCTAAGAATGCGAGTTCTTCAGCGAAAATTTCTTCAAAGCTTTCACTGATATCCTGAATAATAATCTCATCGGAAAGGATGGGATGATACCCGGACTCTATAAACAGTTCATGTTTAGATGTTGACCCGGACAGCTTGATAGAAGGGTCCGTATGTGTATAATAAATAGCAGGGTCAAACAACAATGTACTAGCGGTATCGAGATAAGTATCGTGAAGCTGATCAAATTCGCTACTTTCAGAATTTATCACTTCGACAAAAAATACTTGAGCATAGAATTCAAAGGGTTCACTTTGCAACTTGTAAATGTTAAGCTCAATTGACATTTTTCCGAAGGATAGGGTCATAAAACCGTTTCGACAATTGATTACAGCGTTGGAAGTCGCTAGAAAAGGTCGACCTAAAATCACCAGAATTTGATTTCGTGGGTTTGCTGCAGGCTGTTTATCTATAACGATAAAGTCCATAGGGAATATAAATTCCCCGATTTTCATTAACACGTCATCTAGCTCACCCCTGGGTTGGGTGATAGATCGATCGGCCATCTAAAGAGTGCAGTGCACCGGCTTTAACTCTCCGATCCTTAATTGCTCATAGACAGATTATGGAAGCAAGTTAACACTAGCGCCTAAATTGAGTAGAGCACGATTGATATTTTTACCCCCAATAGAAATAGATATTGTAGGACCCCCGGGGTCCTTTCGTTTCTTGGATATTTGTTGGGTAAACGCAGTTCTCACATTACTCGCTAAGAAAACTTTTTAAGGCACTTGAATTTTTTTCTTCCTAGTGCACAAGTCCTTTAGGATTTTCGCATAAGACGGAACTTGTTGAATAACATTTAGGAGAGGAATTTTATGTTAACTTGCTTAAAAAATTTCACAATCTTCTCCATTTGTGGACTTAGTCTGTTTCCTCTTAACCTACGTGGATAAGGAGCTTTATCAATAAGGGTTGTGTCCAACATTGGAGAAGATCGTGGGGATGGAATGGATCCCAGAATTGGAGTTGGGATCGTTTTAGGTTGACTCAAGGAAGTGAGCTGAGAGTTCGAGCATAGAGGAAAATGGCGAATAGGCTCGGAAGAAGGTAGACTAGACGAAACAGGGTGAGAAGTAGAAGCCGGGGTTTCAATTGATTCCTCATCATCAACCTGTTCAACACTCTTCCTAATCTCAACGTGGTAACGACACTCACATTATGACTTTGTGAGTGACTAGGATTCGGTAGGGGTTGAGATGGAAGTTTCCTTTTCTCTTTCGCACTCATCGCGGCATTTAACTGTGCAAGTAGTGCTTCTATCGATTTTATACTTTCACCGTAGGAGGCGGTGTTCTATATTAACGTTTGGATAGAAGACTTTAAATCAGCCGTCGTTTGTGTGGAATGTTTAATAAACGTATCCAAGATTCGTTCGAGTGCAGAGAAGTTTTCGGTACCGGCCGTTTGGAAAGAATTATTATAAGGTATAGAATTGTTGGCCGGATTTTGAAAAGGTTGCGATTGAAAAAGGGTGATGACTCGATTGCGGTGGTTGTTGTTGCTGTGGAGGAGGTCTTTGATATTTTCTTGGGAACTGGTTTTGATTTTGTGGTTGGTTTTGGTTCCAAGCAAAATTAGGATGATTCCTCCATCCCTGATTGTATGTGGAAAAATAAGGATCGTTTCTAGGTCATTGCTGAAAAGTAGCATTAATTTGTTCTTGATCTTGAAACGGTGAACTCAAAGAACATTCTTCCATCAAATGTGATGGGTTGGAACAGCAACCACACATGGTTTTGGGGAGCTTAACCTAGTTTAGGGACGCTGAAGAGACTTTGTTTTCTATTTCCTCGAGTTTCTTTTGTATCACGACCATTTCGTCTTTCACTGCGATGGAAACATCGAGCTGATGGATACCCCTAGATGATATTGGTCTAACGCTTTCCTATTGTAAAGTTTGTTCAGCGAGATCTTCCAGAAATTGCCAGGCTTCACCATCGTCTTTGGACATGAAATGGCATTGACAAATGGTCTCAAGCATCTGTTTTGTCGCTGGATCAATACCCTCAAATATAATTCGACAAAGCTCCCATCTATTAATTCCATTATGAGGGCATTGGACCGGCAGATCTTTAAATTGTTTAAAGCATTTCCAAAATGGTTCATTGGGAAGCTGGGTAAACTGTTTAATCTCGCATCGAACACGGGCGATCTTATCACTGGGATAAAATTTCTTAAGAAATGCTATAACGAATTCATCCCAGTTGGCAATAGAGTGTGCGGTAGTGTCATAAATCCATTCTTCTGCTAGATCGCACAAGGTAAAAGGAAGAATACATTGTCTCATAGCTTCCATTGAAAGTTGTGAAGTGCCCATCATTGCACATACGTTTTCGAATTTGGTGATAAAAATGTATGCGTCTTCAGACTCAAGCCCGTGAAATTTGGGCAAACAGTTGATGAAGTGGGGTTTAATTTCAAAATTATCCCCATTGCCTGGTGGAATAGATAGACAAATAGGAAGGGGACCGCGTATCGAGTAGCATCTCTCTTGGAGGAGGATGCGTTGTGGATTCTGCGCATTTACGGGTGGTGGTAAAATCTGATAGAGAACCGTCCATCGCGGATGTGGTGGGTGGAGGGGAAAAATAAGATGAAGAAGTACTGACTTCGGAGTCGATAGCAGAAACGCGGACAAGACGGGCACTAGAATCCCGTGTCCAACCGAGCATGCACTAAGCGAGGCGCAAGCGACAGCGTGTGTGAATGATTTTAAAATGATTTGTTTTGAAAAGTGTCGGACGTGAGACAAGTCACACAAAAATGCGCAATCAACCATAGAACTAAGGTCACTTAGGTCAAGCCACTAGACTGCTCTTAGACATCCAAAGGACAAGCTGCATGATCAATCCTCTACCACCTCTTTATCGATCTTGTGGCCAGGTAAGTGCCAGGTTAGTGGGAGGTATCCGCTATACGAATCACCAAAAATAGAGGGTCTAATTAAGTAACCACTTTCCTGGACACCACAAGAGAAATGCGGATAAGCGAAAGATTACCCACGACTTTTCTTTGTCCTAATTGAGCGCGACGGTCCTTAGAGTCTTGGTCTAGATATTTTTTTAATTAATGTAGGGTGATGCAGATGCTCGTTTTGTGATTTGTGGGGCCTAGAAAAGGGTGATGAAATCCCGACCTAATCTGAATTTTGGTCTTGCACCTTAAAGTCCGTTTTTAAAATATGCTCAAAAAACCAATTACAAAACACGCAAAAATATTTTTGAGCGGCGATATTTTTCAAAGAACCCTGTAGAAAAATCAAATTTTGGATCTCTGAAGAGAGAGAATGATATGAAGAAGATACCAGAGAAATTTGGTGGCACAACTCCTCAAGTCCGCCGCGGTTCCGCCGCCAAAACGATACTTCTGCAGTGGTTTTGCCGCAGAGATGAGGGTTGTCTTGAAATTTTTTTTTACAGTGTCCTCCTTTGCTCCTCTGGTCCTCTCTGAAAGTCTCTAAATCTCAAATTTCTCGTTCAAATGACTCCAGATTCCCTCGCAAAAATCGCACACTAATAGTTAAATACACAATTTGCTGTTTTATTTTATTTTTATGATATGGATCAAATAAGAATTCAACACGAATAGCAAGGAAAAAAATTACGCACGTATCCCCATCAACGATGCTATTTGATTGGTTGTGAAAAAAGTGTTTGTAACTAGTTACCGCAATCAATAACGGCGTCGCGTGTAGCTAGCCGAGATGAGTACGGATCGTCCGCAGGGATGCGTAGAACTTTTAATCTTGCTTTAGATGAGTTGATTAGAAAGAGGGAGAATAGTTTAAGATCTATGTTTAAATACGGATATAGATTTTATAGGGAAAAGGATTGTAGGGTTCGTTAGGATTTAGTAGTCATGGATGACTAATAAAAATGACTCCTTTTATCTTTTGATAGATTTAAAACTAGATTAATAGTGATGAATGAGGATTAGGGTTCTTGGAAGAAACTAGGGTTTCCCCACTATTGACCCTTGTTCCTTCATTGATCTCTATTCATGTCTAGCCCTTAATAAAATAATTGTTAATCTGATCTCAAATCGCGGTCAAGACTGTGAATAAATTGATAGCGCGCCCGATTAGGATGTTAACGACTCTTTTGCTAATTTTTATAAACTTCCTAAGACGTAAAAGGACTTCAAATATTTTCTCATCCATTGTTCTACCCTGATCCAACGAACCCTATCAAGCGCAGAATTACTCGCGCATGACGGAGATAGAAGAAGAAAGGATAGAGAAGGAGATCATATTGTAAAATACTGAAATTAAATGTTAAATAATTAATCTAATGATCTACCTTTATTAATCAACATCACAAGTACAAATCTTATGAATTTAGATTACAAGAAGAAGTTGCTCTCGATCTCTTCCTCGTAGGAAGTAGATGTTCCGTCGAAATTCACGTCGCTCTATCACGTCGAATCGTGGATCTGTCGTGGATCACCTGTTCTTTGACGGTGATTTGCTTTGTGTAAAAGGTGATGATTTCTAATTTTAGCCTTCGGTTCTTTATATAGTCACAGAAGTTACAAACCCTAGATGTCATATATGAGGGTTTGTTGAGAAGATCCTACCCACAAAATCCCAAACCCTAATTCCTCATTAAGGCCGCTGATCCGCAGCGTTTTGGGGGGTTTAGCCATGGATGGGCGGTGGTTTGGTGAGATCATTTGATGAAAATTCTTCATTAGCCTTATAATGACACATTGACATTGTTGTGATATCTGGAATCTTCATATCTTCTCTGAGTCTCTGCCAGTATTGATTATGATTTAATTAAACTTCATCGGCAGATTTTTGATTCCCGACATCTCAATATCCCGATCTTCTGACTTGAGCTAAAAGCACAATATCTCCATGAATAATATTAGTAATATTTGTTATAGAGATATAATCTTAATCATTTTATATGGTAATAAATCTTTTAACCAATTTGATTAAGATTATTTGATATGATGTGCATAATAAAAATATTATATAAATATTATATGCATATATTTTCCTTCATAATGTTAATTATAATATATAAACATATGGTAAATAGTATTTTGCAGATAAACCCCAAATATGTTCTATATTTATAATAAGCACCTTTAAATATTTAAGAAAAATAAGGAAAATGTTATATCAGATATGCGATATTTTCGACTGAACACTTGACTACCAGCGTTGTGATGGCAGTTACACTAGTGGGGACTGGGTAGTCTATAAGCACATCCTTATATAGGTCCCTAGTCGTAGGATTATCGATACAGGACATCGATACTCCAGAGTAGACTAGTGTATACACTTCTTATCCCAGCAGGGGAGATGGTTTTTCCCACAACCATTAGTATGTCATACTGGAGATAGTATGCAGGTGCTCATTGGGTTATGAGTTACACTAGACGTACTCTTAGGGAACTGTTGGTTGGTACTATACCTATCGTTAGGTTGCAGTTCCTAGGTGACATGAGTACAGCGTAGTCTGTTGACTTGACACTGCTATTTCGCCTCGAGTGTGTTCCTACTGTTCTTAGATTACTACCCTATAACGGCTCTGATGAGGCGTGCAAATAGGTAGTAGTTGGGTGCAGTTCCAAAGCACTTGGAGACAGTGGCGGTTAGATAGGATCCATCTCTCCCGGTATTGGGGGTTGATGTCACGCTGTATTCGGAAAGCCATTATATAATGTCCCTGGCCAGGGCAAGCGAGATTTACTGGTAGGTACTCCAGTAGTTTCTTAGGGTGTTTTTGGGCTCTACTCCGGCATGACTTATTGTGCTATTAGGGGTCTGACGGTTACCGCCCCTAGGCCCAATATGCGATACTCTTAGACGAACAGACCGGACTGTACGGAGATTGTCACATATAGGCTCGGTTGGAGTTCAGATGAGTTTGCTCATTGGCCTTCTTATCGACAGATACCTTGGTAGCCGTTACGTGAAGCTAGTACCCTGACGTACTTGTGGTTAAACTCAATGCCAGCGTACTGTCATGACTTTAGAGTCCCACATAGAGGGTTTCCCTGCTTCAGGCGAAACGATATAGAGGTCCTATGGTTTTACGACAGGGTTTGAACATATACGTGTACTTGTGCACATATGATGTTCGGGCGGATAATACTAGTGGGCTTTGGTTTAAGCCGGATCCTGGTATTAGATTATTGGATTAGTTTCGTCTCATTGTTTTCGTGTTTTTCGGAATATGGATACGGGTATGTATATACGGTGAAGGGTATTCTTGTAATTTACTCAAGAATTCTTCTAGAAGAAACCCTATTACTTGTATTACAATTTAGGTCAAATGGTTAATGAGGTGCAGGTATGAGGTGTTATTTTTTGTGATAAATGAAGCATGGCGGCTTGGTGACTCATGGATGACTATTGAGGCAGGAGTTGGACTTAGATACTTCGTCATATTTTGTGAGATATTTTGGCATGCTTCATAGTCATCACAAGTAGCTATATTCATTTCATTATTATCTAAAACACTCTCTCTCCTCAAGCTTTCTCTTCTTCTTTCTCAAACCCTAATTGTCTCATGTGTTGAGAAACCTAGGATTATTGAGACTAATCTATCCATAATCACTCTCTACATCCTCTAGGCTACTTAGATTAGCACACTAGGTAACCTAGTTATCTCATCTTAGAGGTAGGAGCTCTTAGTAGACACTCTCGGATGGATCTTCTTTGACTCGAGGAAGTCGAAGAGGAGGCGCGATCCGTACATTCTTCAAGGAGCAAAAGAAGAGGAGGAGGAGTACAAGAAGAAGAAGGACTTGATACTTGAGGTATAACTTTCTTATATAGTAGTTAAACCTCTTAGATGTTTTGTTAGTTAAGGTTTAGTATCGATCCTGGAGTTTAGTCGGTGTTACGAAGCATATAAAAATCGTTTTTTGCAAACTCCGCCTCCCCGTAAACCGGCGGGGTATGCGACATCGAATTACAGTGGTATCATAGTTAACTAAACCCTTAACTAACAGATGATATGATAGATAAAACTAAGAAATCGAAATAACTCCGAAACATCGAAACACATATCCAAGTTTCTGTCAAATTTTTCGGAGGCTCTAAATTTTTTTAAACAATTGCAGAGTGCTCCTTTAGTTGTTATATGAACAACATAGAAAAACGAGCCAAGAATTCCTCAATGTGGCCGACCAAACAGGCATTTTTCCTGGCCTGGCCAGCCCCATGAAGGAATCTTGTGTCGTGTTTCGTTTGGTGTTCTGGTCACTTGGATTTAGCGTTTCAGGTGGTGTTTGATTTTGCCAAGTTTGCTTATACTATTATCTTTCTGTTATGTTAATACGGAGTATTTTGAAGTCGTAGTTTTAACGTCTTTTAACATTTTCAGTTGTTATTTGTGTTCGTAAACTTCCGCTAATTGCTATATGTCGGTTAGTTGGGGGTTGCACATATCTGTGTTGCTGTTGCTGTTGTTGTTGGTTTGTGGATATGGAAAATTGGATCGTCGATGATGAATAGCCGGGGGATGTGAGAAAAGAGTTTTGTTTCTTTCATTCGATGTAAATTGTAATATTGATGTAATATTATTTTGCGGGGAACATCCGGGTTGAGATTGTAGCCACTGTTGTATTATTTCATTTTATCTAAGATAGACCCAAGGTAGGGTGCACAAACTACCAGGTTCTTTGAAGTGACGAGTGGCTTACTCATTTTACTGAGGGAGGTTGCTTCAATTCGGGAATTTGGCCGGTAGTTTTCCGCACCCATAGGGGTCTAGGGCGGGGTTTGGCTACTCATCATGACCGTAGAATCCGTCTTTCATTACAGGCTTAAACGAAACGCGGAATTCCTAATATATCCAATATATTCATCTATGATCTGGAATGCCTATTATCGCGTGAGACGAATGGATATATTATATATGTTATATAATAGATGTTGCTTATGTTTTGCACCCACGCTAGTCCAGCCCCCGCTCTGGCGTTACTTAAGTAACCTAACAGTGTAAGACAGGGCCCAGTGGCGAATGCAGATGGTATAAGCGTACGTGGTATTTTCGTTTCTTTCTACAATGGTAGGTTAAATGATGGGACTGCATTGATTAATGCAATGCAAACAAACCAAAGCTGAATCATTGGAAAATTTCAAAAACCACTCGGTTTATTCCAAAAAGCAAACTTTTAAATGCGGAGCCTAAACACTCCTTTAAACAACTATCATGGTTTCTTCGATCATATCAAGTTTATTAAGTTCACGGTTTAGCCAAAACCATTCGTAGCCCTCCGTCATTTCAAATGAATATTCAGTAGTATTCAAGCTATGTATTTTGACCTTCGCCAAGGCATAGTGATTGGTAGCTGCTGAATATTCATCTGTTGCATAGATAGATGCATTTGTTTGGGACAGTCGTACTACTATTTAGGCCTTTGTCAATGGTATGTATGGGTGGGTTCAAATTAACCTAGATAACGATGGATAGAACTTGACTTGTGACTTATGATATGTTGGCCTTCGTCAAGGTCATAAGAGCTTGGGGAAAAAATCAATATCGGGAGTTTCTAAAGAAGCTGAAACTTGCTAGTGTTGTATACCATTTAGAGTGTGATAATTTTGGTAGGATTCCTTCAAGGTTATCACACAATGATATTTGGATCTCGATCCTACTGTCAGTATCCGCTACTCCTCGGAAGATTTTTTCACTAAACGATCAATACTATAAACCAAGTAGGTGTCTAGAACGGTGTTAGCGGGGCTACGCCTCCAGGGAAAAGAGGTTATGTAATTAAGGAACTTCGCGAAAGCGTTGGAAAACCTCTCTCAAAGTACCAACATCAGCCTGGCTGAAAGGTTAAGCAAGTATTGTAGGGTGAGATTAATCCTGACTAATTCTTCTTTTACGATTTGAGGAAGAATTCGAGAAACAGTGGGAGCCATCCTGTTTAGATAAACTAAAAACCAATCTAAACTTACAAGAGCATCATGCTAAAGTGATTCTTCTCTCTCCCCTAATTGCAGCGACCAAGATGACTGGCCTTAAGTTACTTTTAGATAAAAATATATTGACGGGGCAAAACTATAAAGATTGGCTCAGGAATGTCCAGATGGCCATTACATATGACAAACTGGGCTATATTCTTACTACTAAAGCCCCCGCCGTCCTAGGTCCAGATTCCAGCGTCGCTGATAAAGAGATCCGTAAGACAAGAAAAATTGACAGTACGAAAGCCAAGTGCCTCGTGCTGGCCTCTATGGATAATGAACATGAGAGGCGGCATGAGAAGATGGATCTTAAATCCATCTTCCTCCATACCAAAAATTTATATGGAGAGCAATCTCGTATCGCAAGATACGAGACCTCGAAGAAACTATTTCAAGAGAGGTTGGCTATCGGGTCATCTGTAGGGGACTACATCCTTAAGATGATCAGCTTGATTGAAGAGCTCGCGGACCTGAGGACCACGTTGGAGAATGAGCTCTATAAAGACTTGATTCTACAGTCATTGCCCTCTACCCATGCCCAGTTTATCTTGAATTTTAACATTCATGGGAAGCAAGTTACACTTCCAGAACTCCTCAACATGTTGAGGAACGCTGAGGGCACCCTGCAGAAGTTCAGGGAGACACTCGCTCTGCTCGTTGAGGGATCTTCCTCTTTTAGATCCAAGGCGAAAGACAGGGGGGAGAAGAAGAAGGCCCCCACCAAGCTGAAAGGCGATGTTAGTAAGGTAGAGGGAAGGGGCAAGGAAAAAGTTGGGGAGCCGATGATAGGGAAGAAAGAATGCTTCTACTGTCGCAAGAAGGGCCATTGGAAGAAGGATTGCAGGGCCTGGAAAGCTCAGAACCAGGGTACAAAGCTGGTTGTGGTTTCGTCTTCAGGTGTGTTTGTGATTGAAAACTGTATGTCAATCAACTCTACTTCCTGGGTATTGGATACCGGAACAGGATCTCATATCTGTAATTCTTTATAGGCACTGAGAAGCCGTAGAGTTTTGAAGGCGGGTGATATGACCTTTAGGGTTGCTAACAGAGCGAGCCTGGATGCTGTGTCCATAGGGGAATATCACTTAGGATTGACAAATTGAAATATTTTGGTTTTACGCAACTATTTTTGTGTACCTAGTTTGACTTGTAATATCATTTCTGTATCTTTGTTATCTAAAGAAGGTTATGATTTTACATTTGTAAGAGATGTCGTAAACATCCATGTTCAGTTGATAAAACTGCACATTTGTTATTATATCTTTCCTACCATTTTCATATTAAAAAGGGACTTTATTATAATATATCATACATATGAGGGTTTATGTGTAAAATTACTATTTTCCATGTGTTGATATATTATAATTAGCGTTTGGTAGGAAAATGTATGCAAATAAATTCATTGACCAAATCCTAGTAGAACAAAGTCTACTAAATATTATTTAAGTTGTTGTGCAGAATTTTCAGGTCTTAAATCAAGGAAATCAAGTTGTTAAAGCTAACCTGCCTAATTAAGAAATCAAAATGAAGAAATCAAGTCTGGCAGCAACTACGAGAAGATTTCCAAATTCCAAAGATTCCAGAGAACACCACATGTCACATAGAGGAAGCCCCAGAATTTTGATCAATGGATATGATCAAGTGGCCGCGGATCCGCGGCCATACCCCCCTTGGGCCGTGGATCCGCGGCATCATAGTGGAGTTAGGGTTTGCAATTTTTGGGGGTGAATCTTTGCTGTTAACTTCAAATTTTGGAAGCTAAATTTCTATCCTTTGGGACTATAAATAAAGACCGAGAGCCTCTTGGAAAAATGATCAACCCGACGAGATCACGAAGTCCAAGACGGCTCACGCATCCAGGCTGATCATCAACTGTTCGTCTACCTCCTTGGAAGAAATCGAGAAGCAAACTAGTATTTGTAATCATTTTCTAAGGGATCAAAGTGTAATGAATATTGTTGATTAATAAAGGTAGCTCTTTTTCTTATTCTATTTCTTCGTAGTTTAATTAAGCATTTTCTCTCCATCTCTTTTTCTCCCAACATGCGCGAGTAATTCTCCGCTTGTTAGGGTTCGTAGGATTAGGGTAGGTTAATGGATGATGAAGATCCTTAAACCCTTTTTAAGTCCTATAAAGTTTATGAACTTTATCAAAAGAGTCATTAACATCCTAATCGGGCGCGCTAACAATTCTTTGTTAGTTCCGACCGCGATTAGAGATTAGATTAATGATTGTTTTGGTAAAGGCTAGATATGAACGGAGTTCCGTGTCGAGAGAAGGGTTAAGAGTGGGATTCCTTTTCCCTCCAGAAACCCTAATCTACACGCATCACCGTCGCTCTAGTTTTAAATCTATTAATGGATAGAAAGAGTAATCTTTAATTAATCACCCATAACTACTAAATCCTAATGAACCCTACAATCCCTCTTCTCATATAAACTTACATCCGTAGATAATCTAGATCAATATTTTACATTCTTGTTTAACGTAGATCTAGATCCTACAACCATTCTACAATATTCTTTATTCCCTCCTCTCTCTCTCAACACATCTAAAGTAAGAGTAAAATATTCAACGTTTCCCTGAGGACGACCCGTACTCACCTCGGTCTAGCTACAAGCGACACCGTTCTGATTGCGGTTAACAACTACAAATACTTTTTCGAAACAATCAAATGGCGCCGTTGCCGGGGATACGTGCGTAATTTTTTATTCTTACTATTTGTGTTGAATTCTTAGACGATTCATATCATTATTAAAACAAAACTGCAAATTGCATATTTAACGATTTGTGTGTGAATTTTGCGAGGGAATCTGGAGTCACGGACTTAAGGAAACAGGAGATCTAGGGTTTCACACTTCTCTGGTATCTTTCTTAACTCCTTCTCTCTCCTCTCAAATCCAATAAAATTTATTTTCTGCAGGATTCTTTGCAAAATATCGCCGCTCAAAAATCTTTTTGCAAAGTTTTGTTTTGCGGTTTGTTTTTGCATATTTTAATACGGATTTTTAAGGGGCAAGACCAAATCCAGATTAGGTGGGGATTTCATCACCCTTCCTAAGCCCCACAAATCAAAAACCGAGCATATGCATCAACCCTACATTAATTTAAAAAATATCTAGACCAGACTCTAAGGACTGTCGCGCTCAATAAGGACAGAGGAAGGTCGTGGATAATCTATCGCTTATCCTCATTACTTTTGTGGTGACTAGGCAAGTGTGTCCAAGGCGAGTGGTTACTTAATTAGGACCACTACTTTTGTAGTGGGGAGCCTCCCACTCACCTGGCACTTACCTGGCTACAAGGGTAGTAAAGAGGCGGTAGAGGATTTATCTTGCGGCTTGTCCTTTGGAAGTCTAGGAGCGGTCTAGAGACTGGACCTAGGTAACCATAGTTCTAGGGTTGTTTGTGCATTTTTGTGTGATTTGTCTAAATCCGTCATTTTTCAAAACAAACCAATTATTTTCTCCCCTTTTTACCCCTTCCCCCTTCTTCTCTTCTTATAATGGGTGACCTAAACAGAAGAACACTTGCCGAGCTTTGCTGTCCACAACCAGATATCTCTTGTTTTCGTAATCACTTCGGTATACCGTCCGGCTCTTCCACGTCCTTAAGAGATCATATAGAACAAGCAGGAAGAAACAGTTGGCCACCTCAGTCTAGGTCTTATCAACCGTATCCTAATCCTACACCTGTTTCAGTTCATACCCAGAGTGAGGAAGCCCCTAGACGAATGTCCATTGCTGAGCACATAGCTAGGTCTAGAGGCCAAAGTTTCAACCCGGACCAATATCAACCATCACCACCATTGTCCGGAGAAGAGTTTGATATGCGGTTTGTGGCATATAAGATGTCTGTTGAAAATAGCCAACCAACCAACCCATATCAATATTCTTCTTATCATAATATTGATCCTACTCCTACCCAAGTTCCGCAACCATTCTATTCCTATCAATTCAATCCGACTTTTCCACCTACTCTAAACAGTTCTTCTAATCAGTCATTTGGGAGTTTTAATTATCCACAGGAATTTCAATCTTATACTGAAACCCCTTATCAACCCAAGACTAGTCTGGAGCAGACATTAGAAAAATTTCTGGAACTGTCGAACCAAATTAGGAAGGATTTGGGTAGTAAGACAGAACTGTACACCCTTCCTAATCAAACCTCCTATTTCCAAACTGAAATCCACAACTCCAGTTTCTTAGATTCATCAAGTACACCAAATAGAATGACTGATAAGTTGTGTGACTTTGTAGTGTTTGATTTATCCGACTGTGAAGGGTCCAATTCAAGTGAAACCATACCCAACCCTTGTGATCTCTACACCTCCACTCTTGAACCAAAACTGATTGTAAACCATACTTTTGATGAGGTGTTTGAGAATTTTAACCTTCACTTGAATGAGGTGATTGACGTTGGGGAAATATTGATTGATGAACCCGAAATTTTGGATGATTTTGTCCCACCAATTCATCAAATCCTTTCACTTCCTTGTGGTCATCATCTTGAGCCTTTAATTCTTCCCGAACCCCAAATATGTCTTGAAGTTGATGATAATGGTATACCCGAAGATCAGACCGAAATACAGCCTCCATCTTCCACATCTGGTTCAGCAACACTCGGCATACCAATTTGTTTACCCATTTCACCTTCTACTTTCTCCGGTTCTTCTTCTGTTCCTATAGTTTCAGTGAGTTTTGATAAATCACAATCCGTTAATTCAAGTTCAATAATACCAGAAATTCAACTTGATTTGGATATTTTTGAAAATGAGGTAGATAATTTTTTCGAGTCCTCTACCTCAATAATTTTTTGAATCAAGTAGGATAAATTCTGGCACAAAACTCTTTAACAGCAAAATATTCAATCACACCATTGATAAAAGTTTTGAAGAACTTTTTGCTGACGAACTTGAATTTTTAAAAATTACGGATTTTGTGATTAATCAATCTCCACCTATAGAGCTTGAAACGCCACCATTCCTTCTTCCTAATATTCACATTCATCCTCATTCTTTCTTTTCTCTAATTTCAAACCCTTTCCAGACCACCTCTTATCCCTTCCCCACTTTTTCTTGACTCGATTCAACACATTCTTCCACCAACCTATACGCTATACTGATAAAATCTTTGAATGGTTGGTGTTAACTTTTGGTCTTTGTAAAGTCTTACTTTGACCAAATGACTCACCCCCTCTTAAAATGCTTCGTATTGTCTAACTCATGTTTGAGAGGGGGTATATTTTTGGCTCTTGATCATAACTTTTGTCTTCAAATTTGTGAGCCAAAAATAAGTTTGGGGGAGCATTTTCACTTTCATATATTCTTGCCTCCATTAATAATGTCCTCCCAAGCTTACAGGTTTTTGTGATCCAGCAGATAGCAACAGTGAGGACACTGTTGAAAACAAGTTTGGGGGAGGTTTGTGCTTATTTACGCATACTTTGCATTATACTATATAAAAGCACAATTTTTTTTTGATAATAAAAGAATAGAAAGTGAAAAATTACATCCAAAAGATAGGAATAGTTTAAGAAAACCAAGAAAATTAGAAGTTTTCTTAAACGAACTGGTAATAAGTAATTATGAGCTGTTGTCCCAAGGGTTAGTAAGATGAAGGAAGTCACTAATCTGAGGATAAAAATAAGTCTGAAAAATAGTTTCTATTCTAGAAGCCAAACATTTAAATGTCGATACCCTACTATAAGCACTTACACACGTCTTGAAACTCGGGATAGTAGAGGATACCTTGAAATGCTCTTGTCTAAAAGCCATAGTATGAAGGAAATGAAAAAAAAATTAAAAAAAATGATGAAGAAAATATAAAAATGGTGAAAACAAAAAAATTAACACTGGTTTTGTATCGCCAAGGCAGCAATAAAAAAATATAGCGAGGGTGCCTCTTCACCTAGTGCCCTAAGGCCAACTGGTCTGGGAGTCACTGCTAAGCCTTAGGTGGTGCAAGACGAGAAAAATATTATCACCTAATCAGCAAGCACATGAGTAATCGGTCGGTTAGTACCTCAAGAAGTATTAACGGTCGCATGAAAATGTGTGAGCAAACCTAAGTATTCATCAAATTAAAAAGTACTAAGGTAGATGGACAAGAGTATGATAGCTTGAATTGAATTCTCCGAGTGTAGGGATGTCCATTTCACACACGTAGGGGTATATGATCGATATTTGGATGAAAGGTAGAAATGAAGAATAAAGACGATGTTTTATTGAGGGATAATGTGATTTCTAACATTTTTTCATGACTATTAAGATAGGGCACATGACAAATGAAAAGCTAGTGTAGTTGGAAACTCTTATTTTCAAA
This sequence comes from Agapanthus africanus, assembly GCA_030015575.1. Lineage (NCBI taxonomy): Eukaryota > Viridiplantae > Streptophyta > Magnoliopsida > Asparagales > Amaryllidaceae > Agapanthus > Agapanthus africanus. The sequence goes on along the minus strand of JASDDO010000012.1, from coordinate 456,009,429 downwards.
GTCTTCCTTTCATGGTTCTTATCTTTATATGTAAATTTCACCATCTCTCTTTTGTTATTGGATTTTGTGGGTGTAATCCGCTGAAAACCCTCAGGAGATAACACTCCTCCTACTAGGGACTGTTTCCTGATTTAAAATCAGAAAAGCTTATGGAAAAAGCTTCAGAAGAGGGTCACGTGCTTACACGTGACCAGCAGTCACGTGTTGGCACGTGACACCTAAAAGCATCAGCAAGGCAAATTCAGCTTCCCGATTACATCCAAGAAAAGGGCTTCAGAAAGGGTCACGTGCTCCCACGTGACCTGGGTCACGTGTTGGCACGTGACAATCAAAAGCGGCTTCAAAGGCAAACCGGTTCCCTGAATCAAATCAAGAAAAAGGCTTCAAAGGAGGTCACGTGCTCCCACGTGACCAGGGTCACGTGTTGGCACGTGATAATCAAAAGCAGCAGATTTGTTCTCCCGCTAAACCAAGAAAAAGAGTCCAGACAAGGGTCGTGTGCTCACACGTGACTAGGGGTCACGTGATGGCACGTGACGGTTAAGCAACAAACAGAAAGCAGAGCGCAGAAAGAAAGAAGAAGGCTCGTTCCAAGGGGGTCACGTGCCCACACGTGACCAAGGGTCACGTGGCCACATGTGACCGACTTCAAAGCCCATCTGTTAACAGAATTAAATTCTGAGAAAAGACCTCTTAAATCTTTCCAAAGCAACCGATTGAATTAAAGATTTAAAGGTGATTAAATATCATCTATCTATGGGAAAATCTCGAATTTGGAAAGATTTCCCCGTAAAATCTAACCAAAATAACAAAGGAGAATCTCTGGATTTAAAATCCAATGGTGAATAAAATTCACCTAATAATCCAAAGGTCCAAAACGAATGGTGGATACAAATCAAATCTCCCAATGAAAGATTCACCAAAACTAATTGATTCGGCTGCTTCTCCTATAAATAGGAGCCAAGAGACACACAAAAGGAGATATACGCAGAGGGAAGAAAAGGAGAGAGCTTCTTGAAAGAAAAGAGAATTTAATTCACAACAGAGTTTAACTCTGATCTAAAACAGAAGGACTTACTTCTTCTCTCTTTGATAGAGGATCTGTAAAGTGCACATCTCCCTTCGAAGTTGAGAATTTAATTCTCAATGGGTTGAGATCCTGCCATGCAGATCCAAAGCATAGGGAGGGAATGGAAGCACGAGAATTTAATTCTCACAGAACTATAGGAATTTAATTCCTTTAAAATAAAATTAGGGCTTGACCCTATGTTATGGGAATTTAATTCCTTCAGAATAAAAAGAAACAGGGTTTAACCCTAATTAAGAACTGAGTTCTGTTGAAACAACGGGAATTCAATTCCCTTAATCATAATTCCTTAACAGAGAGTGGGAGTTTAATTCCTTAAAGCTTTTATTAGGGTTTAACCCTATTCAGTTCTTCACATATATGAGGAATTTAATTCCTACAGAAAATTCAGAGTTCAACTCTATCCCAGAATATAAATCTTCAAAAGGAAGTAGGAATTTAATTCCTCTGAAATTATTGTCAGGGTTCAACCCTACGAGGAATTTAATTCCTGAAAGGGATTAACAAATCTTCTAAAAAACATACATAGAGGCAGGGTCACGTGTCACCACGTGACCCCCAAAAAGATCCACAGAAAAGCCCCTTTGAGGCAGTGCCTCACGTGACCCACGTGACCCTTGGCAGAGGCTTTAACATACTCCATTTAAACACCCGTCACGTGATGGCACGTGATGCTCTAAAAGATGCAATAGTCTCAGAAGAACAAATGAAGGGAGGGCGCTCTCACGTGTTGCCACGTGACCCCTCTTGCTTTAGCGTTTAACACTAAAACAGAACCCCTGAATTCAGTGTTAAAACATTGATTGGCCTTAGTGTTCAACACTAAGCAAAGAACTTTATTTACAGTGTTCAACACTGATTACCTTAGTGTTTAACACTAATTTGAGATCTCTGTTGCCAGTGTTTAACACTGATCTGTTTTAGTATTTAACACTAATTTGAAAGCCTTGTTGCTGGTGTTTAACACCAACTATCTTTTAGTGTTAAACACTAACTTATCAATCTCATTCACAGTGTTCAACACTGATTGGTCTTTAGTGTTTAACACTAGACACTGGCCCAATTGGCCGAATGGATAGATGCAAAGCCTCTCCTTCAATGGACCAACAGGAAGCTAATATTCCAGACCTGATTGGACTTAGCCCAAGATGGCCATAAGTCCTCAATTCGTAATTAACTGGGCTAATGGGCTCATAACATAATTAATTGGTCTTGATCCCAAATTGGGCCAAAGACTATTTAATCCACTCCGGTTCCAGGGCACATCTCTTCACTCCTTTGATACTTGGCGTTGTAATCCCTCAACGTCTACAAAGAGGTGACGGGTCCCGATGACCACACATTGATATGGACTGTGGGGTCCTTAAACCCATGGACTATGACGTCCTTAACCTTGACCGAGATGTCTTAAAACTAACAATGGACTGTGGGGTCCTTAAACCCATGGACTACGACGTCCTTAACCTTGACCGAGATGTCTTAAAACTAACAACGGACTGTGGGGTCCTTAAACCCATGGACTACGACGTCCTTAACCTTGACCGAGATGTCTTAAAACTAACAACGGACTGTGGGGTCTTTAAACCCATGGACTATGACGTCCTTAACCTTGACCGAGATGTCTTAAAACTAACAATAGACCGCAATGTCCTTAAACTACCCATGGACCGCAATGTCCTTAAACTAGCAATGGACCACCATGTCCCTAAACTGGAACAATAGAGCCCCGCATGCTCTTTTGTCGGATCTAAACGATCCCGTTTAAGTTGATCTTAGCCTCCAAGATGGCTAACGTATCCTTAAACCTTCAAACAGACTGGACTATGAATCTCCCCCAATTAACTCTGGTTCGAGGGTACATCTCTGAACTCCTCTGACATCTGTCGTTGTAATCCTTCAACGTCGTCAGAGAGGTAACGGGTCCCGACGGCCATACATACGATGGACCACTATGTCCCTAAACTAGAACAATAGAGCCCAAATGCTCTTTTGGTTGGATCTAAACGATCCCGTTAAGTTGATCGTAGTCTCAAATTAGACTAACGTATCCTTAACAAACGTTTGAGTTGATCTTAGCCTCAAGTATGGCTAACGTATCCTCAAACCAAACCCCCAAACCCAAATCTAAGATAACACGGATTTGGACTAGTCCACGCCCTACGGGCGACGACATAACTCGGTCTCCGTAAACAATCCACGGGCAACAAAACATAAAATAAACACACACGACACGAAGTGACCATCTGGAGAAGGAGAAAGTGGTTACCGCGATGCGGTAGCGTAATTAACTGCAGGGGCTTGCGTCTGCAGGGAAGAGCGTCCCCACAATCAAAAACCCCTCAAGCGAGGGGGAATCTGATGAAGTCTGCTACATCGGCCGCATCCGTTTAAACCTTCGATACATGGTGCCATAAATCAACTTGGCATCTTCGGAGAGGTGGACGGATAGCACCAATTAGCATCTGCCCCGAATCTCAGGCGAGACAGTCCATGTCTCGGCCGCCATTCGGAGGGGAACAGATTCTGGCACGCCCGGTGGGACCTTTTCCTCTTTCCACTCTACACTTCGTGTGTCGTGATTCGCGAACCAATCGCGGTTCGCTAATAGTTGCCCTTGGGTTTCAAGATACTAAGAATTGGCGTCTTGCTTATTGCAGAAAGCAAAGGATCGATGGCTTCTACTTCTGTGAAATTCTCCAACTGCTCAGAATGCAATTGCGACCAACGCTTTGCCTCGCCAGGAGGTATAGCCTACGGACCCCAAGCTGCTTCGTTATTCACAATGCCGGTGGACCAGGTGACTCAGGCCACTACCGGATTGTTCTTTGGGACTATACTCCCACCAACAAGCTTCACGGCGCCGGTGCTGACAAAGGAAGCTCCCAAGAAGTCGGTCTTTGATCGTCTTACCCCTGCCGCGGCTCCTCTCAACGGGCCGCCCAACATCAGCGCCTCGGTCTTTTCTAGATTGGGCCAGAAATCCTGTGGACCCATCATGGGGCCTACAATCCCAGAGAAGGCTGCTTTTAAGAAAGTGGCCGCTCCTGCTCCCGAAATCGCCAAGGCGGCTTCTCCGGCCAAAAAGTCGATCATTACAAGATTGACGGCTTCAGCTCCCGCCCCTGATACCCAAAGGACATCGATTTTTGACAGGCTAACACCAACAGCGACCCCCCACCTACACAGGGGGCAAGACGAAGCCATTCTTACCGCTGAACCAACGTCGTTCGCTCGACACGCTCGACGTCGCCATTGGCGCCGAGTAAGGAAGGCTGGGGGCAACTCCCCCTCCGGGCTAACTCCATCAGCCCCGATGGCAGAAGTTAATGCTGCTGTTCCAACTGGGAACAGCTTCGAGATGCTAAATAAGGTGCGAAGGAATTCTCCTACTGCAGTGCTAAAGAGGTCTCCTCCCCCCCTAAAAAAGGTTGTGGAAATAAAATCAGAACAGCCCCGATCCCCTCAACGGCTGTCTTCCAAAATCTATAAGGTTTGGCGGCAGGCCCGAGACTCAATCATCGATCCAAACTTCTCCCGCCAGCACAAGAAGCTGAAAATCCAACCGGAAGCTGGTCACCAGACTAAACCCCGAAAGGCTGTCTGGACGCCCACCTCAACGGCCCCCTCAAACTCCACTGCTCATAAAAGGAGGAAGCCAGAGAAGATCCCCCAGCCTGCAACGACAGCTAAAAGCACTGAGCCCAGACGCCCTAAGTCTGGGGGCATGATGGTCCACACCGTATACATGGCGTCAGGAAAAGAAGACAGCCGTGCGTCCACGGGTCATAGACCGCTTACACGGTCGATGACCAAAGCTCAGGAGCAACAGCAAAAGCTCCAAGAAATGATGAATGCTATGGCCGCACTTACCGGGCCAAAAGAAAACCCAGAAACGTCCTCAGACGCACGCCAGGAAGAAGAAACCGACGCTGAATTCCTTCGCCGGATACTGGAGAAAAAGGACAAAGAGGCTGCTGAACAAGCAGCCAACATACAGCGTATGGGCCTTCTCTTCCAAGATATGATAGGGATGATGATCTAGCAGGACCTACCCGCCGAGGATCCCCCAATCGTTCTTGAAGACGACCGAGGAGAAACGTCAAATCCACCACCGGCCCTCTCAACGGCCAAAGAGGAGGCAATCTCTAAGGCTGATTTGGTCGACTATATAGCCCAGCAAATCCGGGTTCATCATGCGGCTGAGGCAGCAGGTCAAGTCGTAAAGACGGGCCGGCCGTATCCAAGCTGGTACGACCAAATCAAATACCCGCCGGGCTATACGATACCAAAATTCCACGTGTATAAGGGGATCGGCAATCCCCATCAACATGTTGCCCAGTTCCGGGCCCTCTGCGGTAACACCGGCGGTGATGATAAACTGTTGCTTCGCCAGTTCGTGGGCAGCTTATCAGAAACAGCGTTCGAATGGTATTCGGAACTCCCGAACGATTCTATCAAGACGTTCGCTGAAATGGAGTTGTTATTCACTCAGCGATTCGCAAGTGCCAGCGAACGCACTCCAATAACAGCATTGATTAACGCCAGGGTAAAACCAGGCGAAACCTGGGTCCAGTATGCTATACGCTGGCGGAATTTGTGGTCGAGATGCGAACAACGCATTGAGGAGGCACCCGCAGTGGGCATGTTCGTGGGAACCCTAGACCCTCACGCAACTATCTCCTAGTTTATGATGTTCTTTAAGCCAACCACATTCCAGGCTTTAATCGACAAGTTGGCTCAGATGGACTAGATGGGTCATAGACCACCTCCCCCGAAGTCGGAACCTCGGAATGACAAGGGTAAAGGAAGGGCAACCTTCATCGCGAATGCCCAGCAGCAACCTAACGCCCCAAAGCCGGCAGATCAATTAGAAGAAAGACGCCGGTATTATAATGAGAAGATGAAGCGTCCCTACTCGTTCCCACGAGACAAGACAAAACGGTTATTCGAGCTGGCAGTACGCAACAGACTTGTAACCCTACCAAATCCAAGGCGACCGCCGCAACCCACTGAGGTGAATAACCCTAACTATTGTCCTTACCATCAAACGGTAAGTCATCCGATTGAAGATTGCTTCGTCTTCAAAGGATGGATTGAAGATCAATACCTCCAGGGGAAGTTTGTACTGTCCGAAAAGTGGAAGGTGAACCCACCACAACCGCATACTCCTAAGAAAGCAGGTACACCGGGGGCAACCTGTTCCTTTATTGAAGAAGCTCCATGGGAGGTCGTGCTATCAACTAAAACCAAGAGAATGCTAAGAGACCTTCATGCGTGCCCTACGATCGAATGGAAGGACCCTCTTGAACCTCAAATTATCGAAGGGATGTTGAAGCCCCGCCCAACGATGAAGACTCGTGATAGTGGCCCAAATACTCACGCCCAACCATCAAAATCTTCGAAGAAAAAGAAGAAGAGATCCAAGAAGCCCGTGAAGCCTGGAGACGAGTACACGAACTTGCAGAAGCAAATCGACGCGCTGGAAGAGTACAATCAAAAGGCGCGAACTCCTGTCACACTGCAAGAGTTCCTCAACCACATCTTTCAAGAGGGAGATGATAGAGAGAGTTCGTCGGATGAATCCGAGGGATATGTAGCGAGTTGTAACGTTATCTCCCACTCGTTTACCGACGATAAAAAGACTCCTGGCACTAAGAATCTGGGGACAGAGCCTGAACCAGAGCGTGCGTGGCCAACAGATGAAATGATCAACGCCTTTCTAGACGAGATTCATCTTAAGAGTAAAGCAGATCAGGAGCGTGAGATGGCCGCATCGGAAGGAGCCAAATGCAGACGACCAAACGAAAGAGTTGAAGTGCTCCCGCCAGATCGAAAAGCATCCGAGGCAGACAAGAAGATATTCAAGACGAGAAAAAGGTTTGCCAAAGCCATGTCAATGGGAATGAAGCTACCACCCTCGGAAGGAAACACGCACGATGGGGTGGAGAGGCACCCTGATTATTGCGCATATCATCGGAAAATTTCACACCCCACGGAGGAGTGCGACGCCTTTAAGATATGGTGGCAGGGATATGTTGCTCATCGGCAACATTTTAAGCGCATGAAACGCAAGATCCGTCGGGAACGAAGAAGTACTGTCGATGGGCACAGCAGAACTACTGGCAACTGTTACATGGTTAACGCCGGGGGGTCACAAGTTCTCACCTTTGGGAGCGACTCTGATGAAGAAATGGCTCTGGGCCCTCTCTTTAAAGAATCCGTTTTAGGGAAAGAGGAGAGATCGGAGGCCTGCGAGAACATTCAGCTGCGCAATCGCACACTCCCAGAAAAGAATCTCGGGCCCGCGAGTAGAAAAGATAGGGGAAAGGAAAAGGTCACTGAGGATATCACTTTAGATGACCAGGTCATGAAAGAACTGACTACCAAAGGCCCTCCTAGGAAGGGTAAGGTGGACTACAATATCCTAGCGCACCTAAGAAAGCTACCTTCTCAGCTTAGCATTCTCGATGCCCTCCTGTTATCAAAAGAAGCGCGAGACTCACTAATAAAGGCGTTACAGGAACCTGAGCAGTTCCAAGCCTTCCTCGCCACTGAAAGGATGAAGGATGAACTGGAGGAGGTGCATACGGCCGACATCACTTTTGGTGATGAAGACCTCCTTCTCGGGACGTGCGACCACAACCGTCCCCTATATGTCTCTGGATACTACCATGATATCAAGATAGGCAAGATCATGGTGGATAATGGATCCTCCGTCAATCTCCTTAATGTCCGGGTGTTGAAGGAAATCTGCATGAGTGTGCAACACCTCGCTCGTGACAAAATTACTATCTCCGGTTTCGATTCACAATCGTCACGGACTCTCGGATCTGTGATACTAACATTACGCTTTGGACTTCTCGTCACAAACATCAAATTCCATGTCATTGACGCCAAGACCTGCTACAACGCCTTGCTCGGTCGTCCTTGGCTACACGAGTACAACATCATCCCTTCTACACAACATCAGTGTATTAAGTACTTTAAGGATGGTTTCGAGTATACCGTAACAGGAGAGTTAAACCCATTCTCCATGAACGAAGTACGCAAATACGAAGATGCGAAGTACTTTTTGCCAGATTTCGAGGATACAGAAAGGTGTCGCAACCCGGATAACAAAACCGCCGCCACCATCCCTGTTTTCGGGAGCGATACCGAAGAAGAGGAAGAGATAGTTTATGCCGGGCCATCTCAACGCAACAACCTGGGGACGTCCGTCCCCATGTTGGTCTTCGGAAGTGATTCAGAAGATGAAGTTAATGCCGTGTTCTCCAATCGGCTGTCAATACAAGCACACCCTAGCGATGATCATAGTTTGCAAATCATCATGGTACCGCGAGAACACTACAAGGATCTCGACATGCTTCAAGCTCACAATGTGCAGGACCTGCAAACATTTTACGTCCCTCCCAGGCAAAGGGGTGAGAAGGTGATCCTATTCTACCGATCCTCAGAGTCGAAAATAGAGAAAGAGATCTGGCATGGCGCGGATGCTACACTCGACAGGCTCCAACCCATCCGTCTGCCCAGATACTATACAAATGGATTAAAGAAGCTATTGAAGCGCCAAGGAGTACCCTTAAAACAGACTGTTCGGCAGGCTCGGTTCTACAACAAGATTTGGGATGTCCCTGGGACTCAACGCAAATTGCCCAACGGGAAAATGGAAACACTTGGGCTTGGATACGCGAGAACCGGAAAACGGGAACGGGCTCACAGCAGCTACACTATATATACCTTTGATGAAGAAGAGGACGCCGTGTCAGGAGATGCCAACCCCTCATCAAAACTAGACCCCGCGATTGAAGCGCCGAGTCCGTCGTTTGAAGAACGAATGGACAAGCCTATCAGGAAAGTGGGTCAGAAAGGTCGGGAAGACCACAACCGCGAAATGGCCATCTACGAGAAGGCCAGGAGGCAACGTCTATTTCAACAGGCTGCAAAAGACAAAGATGCTCATCCCTGTCAACCCGTTGTACGAAAGGCCCGATGCGGAGACGGAAATAAATCAAGAAGCGGAAAGAAGAGCCGACAACAACGATGCAGGATTAGAGGGTTATGTGATCGGGTATTGCGCGGCTCAGATTTGTCCCTCTTGAAGAAGATGAGTCGAGCGTACTCCTTCCCCCGAGACAAGACGGAGAGGTTACTCAAGCTAGCTTTAAAACATCAAATGATCGCGCTTCCAGAGCTTAAGCACCCTGAGCAAGTTAACAAGGCTTCTCATCCGAGCTATTGCTCTTATCACCGAGCCATAGGACACCCTATCGAAGACTGCTTCACCTTCAAGAACTGGGTTGAGGACCAGTTCCAATAGGGCAGATTTGCTTTATCCAACGGCTAGAGGGTAACGCCGCCACAAAAGCACGAACCCAAGGCCGCAAGAGCAGAACCGGATCCACCTCATTCCTGGGAGTGGATTCGCACCTGTTATACGATTACGATATTAAAAGAAGAGCCCGAGAACATGGATGACCTCCCCCGGTGCTTTGAGAACAGCGATGATGAGGTGATCTCAGAATTTCCGCCAGCTCCGAAAGAACTGGAAGATGGTATACATACTACTGCAGATAACCTCAAGAAGATTGAGTTGGGATCGACAGATGACCCGCGACCGACATTTGTCAGCGAGCTGCTATCTGAAGAAAGGGTGGCCGCGTTAAAGAACGTGCTTCTACGGCATAAAGACTGCTTCGCGTGGAACTACTCCGAGATTAACTCCGGAGATTGCTGTGCATAAATTAGCAATATCCCCAGATATCAAGCCAGTCAAGCAGGTGTTGGAGATAGTGCCCTCAGAGTCAATTATTGGATCACAGGCACGTGATTGCAATGATTGAGGGAGGACCTATCCCGGTAGGACAGTCTTACTCGAGATGATAGTATGCTATCTGGTTTACCTTTATCATCGTGTACTGCTTCAGGTGACCTTACAGGTCTCTATTACACGTTGATAGAGCCCCTAGGATTCTTGCTTGACTGCCAGCAGTATGAGGGCGATCATATACGTGGGAGCTGGTAGTCTATAAGCACATCCTTAAAAGGTCCCTAGTCGTGGGAGTTTCGAGATAGGGCATCGATACTCCAGAGTAGACTAGTGTATACAGTCGAGACCCCGACGAGGGGCGGTGGCCGGTCTCACAAGCCACTGGTGTCAGTTGGTTCACCTAAGATGTATACAGGTGCTCATTGGGTTATGAGTACACCGGACAGGACTCGCCGGGAACATGCTAGTTGGTCTTATACCTGACATCAGATAGCAGTTCCCTGGTGACATGTGTACAGGTTAGTTCATCGACCTGGGGATCGTCATTTGTCTCGTGTGAGTTCCCACTGTACTTTGATTACTACCCTACCACGCTCAAAGGAGACGTGCAAACAGGTTTTAGTTGGGTACAGTCCCGAGCCACATGGAGGCAGTGAGCGGATCTTCAGGGGTTCGTCTCTCTCGGTATTGGGGGTGAGTTCACGCTGTGTCTAGGAGAGCCATTACACGAAGTCCTTGGCCAAGGCAGGAGATTTACTGGTAGGTATTCCAGTAGTATCTCAGGGTGTTCTGGGCTACACTCGGACACGACTTGTACCGCTTTTGGGGGTCTGACTTTTACCAACCCCCTAGGCCCGCCATGCGATGCTCATAGATGAACGGACCGGACTGTACGGATATTGTCACTGACAGGCTCAGTAGGGTGCCAGGATGAGTTCGCTCATCGACGTCCCTTTTGGTCAATAGCTGGTGGCCCGTCACGTATTGGCTTATACCTCTGACGTGCTAGTGGTTAAATCCACAGCCATAGTATTGACGAGTCTTTAGAGTCCACCACACTTACAGTTACTCAAGTTTCGGGCGAAACGCTGTAGAGGCCGTATGGAGATATGGCAGGGTTCGATCAGATACGTGCGGTATTGCACGGATCAGGATCGGACGGTTAGTACTAGAGGCCGTATGGATATATGGCAGGGTTCGATCAGATACGTGCCGTATTGCACGGATCAGGATCGGACGGATATTACTAGCCGGCTTTGGTTTAAGCCGGATCCTAGTATAGTACAGTGTAGATTTTGTCTCATTGCATTTGTATCCGATCGGAATACAGATGCGGGTGTGTATGCACAGTATCGGGGTTTTCCTGTAATTTATTACGGGACCAGTTTTCTGGAGTTGCCAGTTTGCATTCCGTTCCGGCCGGTTTTCCTTTGTTCTTTCCCGGCCGGACTTTTCCGTTGGAGGGGGTTATTTGCAAGTTTGCAAATAACATTTGTGGAGGGGTTTTCTTGCACTTGTGGCATTATGAAAGGTTAAGCATCTTTGCTTTTTCATGATGGCTTGCTTTATTGTGATTGGAGTTGATTAGAAGTGGATTTGATTTAGTGTGACATGGTTATCATTGCTTTGGATGTGGTCACCCTCCACCTTTTACTACACTCACCTCCCTCATGTATTTGTTTTTGCCCTCCACCATTTTCCATCAAAAAGAGGCCGGCCACTTGATTAGGGGAGAGGGAGAGGAAAAATGAGAGAGGTTTTCATTTTTTGGTATGAGGGAAATTTGATACATCTCATTTTGGCTTGCTCACAAAATCCTTCTCACCTCTTCCAAAGTTCATATTGATTCCTCCATCAATGGCAACTACATAAACCCTAAGAGACAGTTTCTACACTAGTCTACAGCATTCCTTGGACGTGTCGGCTAGCCAACTTCGCGCCCGAGTTGCCTCGGTATTGAGGTGGGAGCCCGTAAAAGATGCAGGCGATGTGGTGCCCTTCCGGCGAGGAGGCGACGACCGGAGTATCCGCAGGAGATCGGGACGACGACGAGAAGACCGGAGGACTCGGATCACTCGGTATATCTCTAACCCGTCTTGTAGTTTGCTAGATCTAGTTTAATGGCCCGATCCGGGTGTTTAGTGCGTGGTGGTGCCGGTTTGCTAGTTTGCAAAATTAAAGTTTATCCCCGCTTCCGCATTCCGGCGTCAGATTGACGGCCGGGGCGCCGCCGTGCACTTACAGTGGTATCAGAGCCTCGCCATTAACATAGTCTTGCTTTGTTTAATGTGTTTGCATTTTCGATCGACCAAAATTCCAAAAACCCGCGTTTTCTTCACATCAGTTTTCTGTAGATTTTTTTCTGGCTCGAAATTTTTTTCAGGTTGTAGAAAAGTGATGTACTGAAAGTCGTAAGAACACTGGAAAAATTTGGTGCCCTGATCCTTCCGTACGACCGCGGAACCGCGGCCATAACCCCTCTTTGGCCGCGGTTCCGCCGCAGGAATGTGGATTCATGTCATCATTTTTTTGCAGTGGGTTTGTGGGCTGAAAATAGGGGTTTTGGTATACTTTGTTTGGGCCCAGAATTTCTGTGAGTGCTACAGTATTGCCTGGGGGCCCACTTGGTAAAATTCAATCGATCGGATATTTTAAACACATTATTTCACAGTATTTACATTATATTTGCGACCGTGAATGTCACTCGATCGGTAAATCCTGTCTAACTGCTATAGCCCGGTTAGACGGATTTGCGAACGTGACTTTCACGTTGATGTTCTGTGTTATGCTGTGATGTTGCGGATTGGTCGTGGGGGATAGCCTGGATGCAATGCTAGTACAGTTTTTGTTGTATTATGTACATTTGATATTGCGGGGCGAGCGTCCGACATGTGGACTGCCGTCACTGCCTGATTGTATTATTATTTTGGGGCACGGCCAGGTTGCGGTCGATGTACCCAGTGTATGTATATTTTACTTTCTGTACTAGGATTCCCCGCGGAGGAGTGCACGGATAGCCGGGTTTTAGAGGGCAACAAGCTCGCATCTCATGGCATTGAGATGGAGGGGGCTTCACTCTAGGATTGGCGGGCTATTCGCCGCACTCGTAGGGGGTACAGGTTGACCCAGGAGGGGTGCCCAAGTTACCGGATTCCATGAAGTGCTGGGTGGTCCATTCACGGTGTTGAAGGGGGCTGCATCGCTTCAGGTTTTGGCGGGTAACTTTCCGCGCCCGTAGGGGTCTAGGATTTCATTGCACAGGCTATCCACACGACCAGGGGAACGTCGGGTTTCAGTAGTGGCTCTGTGAAACCCGGGGATCCCAGATATCTGTATTGTTCTGTGATGCTGTACATTTCTGTGATGTTGCATTTTATCACGCCTTGAGCGAATATAATATATTGGTATATATATTAGTAGATGGTGTATATGTTTTACATCCGCGCTAGTCCAGTCCCCGCTCTGTCGTTAGTTAGCTAACCTAACGGGTAATGACGGGATCCAGTGGCGAATGCGGATGGCATATACGTACATCAGTATATTTTCGTTCTTTGTGGTGTGATCAATTGATGGGACTGCATTGATTCGGATCAATGTAAGTTAAAAACAAACCTAATCTGATGTTGTTGGAACACTTTTCAAAAAGCTGTTATTGCAAGGACGTTCTCTTTTGTTTTGCATCGTGATATTCAGTTGGAATATCCTGCTCCTCAGTCGACGAGGCAAGGGCCGAAATCCCTTCACCGGGAGTGACCCCTGGGACAGAAGTTTGCATCAGGGCAATAACTTCACTATAGCCGATTGCTTTTGGTTTGCATCGTGGTATTCATTTGGAATATCCTGCACCCCATTCTACGGGGAAAGAGCCGAGATCCCTTCACCGGGAGTGACCTCTTTAGTAAAGGTTTTCGTCACTATATTTTCTAAAAAGCTATCCGTTCCTTCAACGATATCAAGTTCTTTACGTTAAAGGTTTTCGCCAGAAGCCATTCGTAGCCCTCCGTCGTTTCATATGGGTAGTCAATAGTATTCAAGCTGTGTTTGTTGGCCAAAGTCAAGGCACAGTGTTTGGTTGCTGTTGGTTATTCATATGCAGCATAGATAGATGCGTTGGTTTGGAACAGTCGTACTGCCTTGTTAGCCAAAGTCAAAGGTAGGTACGGGTGGATTCAAATCAACCTGGAGAATGACGGGCAGAACTTGACATGTGACTTATGATTTTTTGGCCAAAGTCTAGGTCATAAGAGCATGGGGTAAAAATCCACATCGGGAGTTTCAAAAGAACTGAAACTTGCCAGATATGCGCATACCTTCTGGAGTGTGATGACGTGAGCGGATTCCGTCGCGTTATCATGCGATGATAGTTGGATCCCGATTCCCACTGATGAGTTGGTTTACTCCTCGGGTGATCCCGACTAATTCTTCTTACAGGTTTGGAGGAGAATTTGACGGTACAGTGGGAGGTTTCCAGATTAGATAAATTGGTAACCATTCTGATTTAGGCTAGAGTGCACGCTGAGTGTTTCTTTTCTCTCTCTCTCTTTGGCAGCGACCATTGACCCGACCCTAGACTATGACTCAGTGACCAAGTTGACCGAACCTTCTTAACACTAGCTTTTGGATTGTCAGAGTTGCAAACCTCATTGCCACTCCTACTTTTACCCTTTTTTCCAGGACACCGCGTATTACTACGAACGTCCACTTCCATTGGACAAAACCATCGTATGGTTATATACGAACTCGAAGGAATTCGAGGATGGTTTCTGGTTCTGGAGAAAACGAATAGGACTATTCAGTTGTCTTTTCTTTTCACCTTCTCTCAGGTTGCGAGTACTCCTTGGTTTAGGAGATAGTACACCTATTACGCAAATTGGATAGTCTTCTTCCAAACCTTAGGCTGGTGCCGACCGGTGGGGAATGAAGAAAACCAATTAGCATAACGATGGTGTACAGAAGGTATTAAGTTAAGACAAAGCAAGTGATTTGTAAGAGGGCAAAGTAAATTGCGACTGCTATTCATGACCAAACCAAGTATTTCTTCGCCAATCCTAAATCACCTTTGTATTTCTCCAGGACACTCCGTATCACTACGAAGATCCACAGTTTATTGGATAATCCATCGTATGGTTATATACGAACTCGAAAGGAACTTGTTCCAGTTCGGGGATGGATTTTGGTTCAGGAGAAATAGGAATAAGGTTTATTCGGTTGTCTTTTATCTTCACCTTCTCTCGCATTGCGAGTGCTCCTAGGATTAGGACAGTACACCCATTATGCTTATTGGATAGTCTTCTTCCAAACCATAGGCTGGTGCCGAACGGTAGGGAAGGAAGAAAACCATTTGGCCTAAAGGGGTGTACAGAAGGTAATGACTAAAGACATATAAAGGGATTTGGAGAGGTGGTAAAGAATTATACGGTTACAGTTGTGAATCTAGATAATGGAAGTGGCATTACTAGGAATACCAGGATACCCCAACGAAACATTTCAATGTTTCAGTTTCATTGTGTACTGTTAATGGAAAACTGATTTCCCGATTAGACACTTACTCCAGGGTATGTATTTACCAGGTATGATTCTCACATCTGTATGGTTTTACAGATGATGAGTAGGAGTAAGTTATTGGGAATTGTGTGATCATCCTCATTATATCGGGATTCGTTGTAATCGGTGATATTTGAGGAAGTCACCTGGGTTGTTTGCCGGACGGCAATTATTTGGTTTTGAATATCCGCTATTATGCACCAATTTCAAATTGATATATCTGTACGTCTATTTTTAAAGAGTGAGATATACCTTTTTTGAAATTATGTCTACGACATTTACCTATATCAGTGGATGGTTAGGTAAGGAGAATTAAACAGCGGTGTAATTCTTCTTAACCATAAGTACAGTTTTCAACCTACGACACACAGTGAATGAGTTATCAGACTCAAGGGACTTATACAGAGTATTGTATGTTGTCCAGCGTCCATGAGGACAGAGGGGTTGGTTCTCGTACTATATTCGGTTTACTTATGACTCCTCTAGTTTTTAGACAGGTGTTTCGTGGAAACACAGGGTCTGAATTTTGAGAAGTTATAGGTATTTGAATAAAGTAGAGAACCAGGTATTGCAAGTATCAGGATTCTTCAAAGTGATCGAAGATGTAGATACTTGTGTATGGTATTCAGTTGATAGTAATGATTAAGAGAACTTGCTTCTCTTTCGGGTTACTCATAATTGGAAGCATTCCTAAGTTGAGTGACGCTGATCGGCCTCCTTCCATTTAGTTGACATGCACTGGAGACAGCTGCATGATTTGAATCTGGTTCAATTAAATCAGTGCCTCTGGTTCTATATTGGATATAGAACAGTTCATATCTTAACGTTGTTAAGGTACGGGGAGTTGTCTGGCTTATGATTAAAACCAGACTCTGGATAACTCTAGGCACGTTTATGTAATGGCTGTTTGTGGGTTGACCCAGGCTACGCAGAGGGTTGATTTTCTACCATCTGGAAGATCAATAGCGATATTGTTCTAGACTCGCCACAGTTTTAATAAAAATAGATTTTTTCAGAAAACAGCAGTGGGAGTATGGTAGAACTGGAAGTGATTCCAGAACCACAAACGGTTACTGATGATTTGATGAGAACCTAAAGATTCAATCTGGTTTGACATTCCATTGGCCACTCCGTAGATAAGGTGGGTAACCTCAGGCACCCGAGAGGTACTTCGGTATGCTCAAGGACGGTGGCAGAGAGGTTCTTGTTTACCCAGACTTGCCATTGTGTTGTTCCAGACTGTGAGACCCGGCAGGAGAATGACTATAGCGTCGTTTTAAACTGGTTTTAGAAGTGCACGTCTATATGACTCTGCCAGAGGGTTGTCGTAGTCAGTGGGAGCAGCGAAAGCATTGGTGGACAGATGGCTTATGTCTATTTATAGACTAAAGCAGTTATAGCGGAGATAGATCATCAATTTCTGATGTGACAGTCATGGGTTTGACTTCATCAGAATAGGAGATGGATCTGTTGAGAAGGTAGTAGGGTGTGATGTCATAGGTATTTGGATGACATACACAGAGTAGAAAGTGATATTCCTATACTACGATCGGTTATACTTTGGTCGTCACACAGTGTTTTCTCCATATGGGATTTGGACATTATATCAGACATACTGGTTACTAGATCTATGGTTTTAGATCTAGATTTGGGTGGTTTCCCAATCTGGGTACTTTGACAACATTCTAAGAGTATTTAGAATGGACGACTCCTGGCACGGTAGTATACCTGCAGGTGATGGAGTCACCCTCTCTAAAGGTGTCTTACAGACTAAAGGGGAGAGGGATGTTCATGATTGGCAGATCACTTGCTTGGGCAATTGAGTCAATCATGAGATGTCAAGTACCACACCAGATGTTGTTCTTGCAGTAGATGCAATAAGTTGATATTGATCCAATCCTGGAGAAATAGTCGGAGGCAGTTTTAGAACATACGTGTATGTTCTAGGGATATGATAACGACGCCCTCATTCGAGAGACAGTTATCATTCAAGGCTTCCAAGGTGACCTGGACGACAAGGAGGTTGTCAGAGTTATAGTTTTCCTTCTGACGAGGGGCAGTATTTTGGACAGGTGGTCCAGGTGGATACTGAGGGAAGGCATGGCGCAGGACACTGATTAAGTTCAGTTGACGATACAGTCTAAGAAGTTTGGATTTGGAGTTCATTTATGAGCTAGGTCCCATCAGACATCCAGACACATTCTAAGACAGGTATTGCTCATTTCGGGAGATGGCTTTCTCCGCGAACATGAGATATAGAGAGACATAGAAAGAAACGTCTAGGCGGATCCACTCACTGAGGCTATTCCTCGAACGCAATAGTTTCGCAAACGAGTTTTGTGAGACTGACCAGTAGAGGAGTTGGGTGTTCGGTATCACACGGGCTGTGAGTATGCGACATCACAATAATTAGCCTTGAGTGCAAGTGGGAGATTGTTAGAGATAGTGCCCTCAGAGTCAATTATTGGATCACAGGCACGTGATTGCAATGATTGAGGGAGGACCTATCCCGGTAGGACAGTCTTACTCGAGATGATAGTATGCTATCTGGTTTACCTTTATCATCATGTACTGCTTCAGGTGACCTTACAGGTCGCTATTACACGTTGATAGAGCCCCTAGGATTCTTGCTTGACTGCCAGCAGTATGAGGGCGATCATATACGTGGGAGCTGGTAGTCTATAAGCACATCCTTAAAAGGTCCCTAGTCGTGGGTGTTTCGAGATAGGGCATCGATACTCCAGAGTAGACTAGTGTATACAGTCGAGACCCCGACGAGGGGCGGTGGCCGGTCTCACAAGCCACTGGTGTCAGTTGGTTCACCTAAGATGTATACAGGTGCTCATTGGGTTATGAGTACACCGGACAGGACTCGCCGGGAACATGCTAGTTGGTCTTATACCTGACATCAGATAGCAGTTCCCTGGTGACATGTGTACAGGTTAGTTCATCGACCTGGGGATCGTCATTTGTCTCGTGTGAGTTCCCGCTGTACTTTGATTACTACTCTACCACGCTCAAAGGAGACGTGCAAACATGTTTTAGTTGGGTACAGTCCCGAGCCACATGGATGCAGTGAGCGGATCTTCAGGGGTTCGTCTCTCCCAGTATTGGGAGTGAGTTCGCGCTGTGTCTAGGAGAGCCATTACACGAATTCCTTGGCCAAGGCAGGAGATTTACTGGTAGGTATTCCAATAGTATCTCAGGGTGTTCTGGGCTATACTCCGACATGACTTGTACCGCTTTTGGGGGTCTGACTTTTACCAACCCCTTAGGCCCGCCATGCGATGCTCATAGACGAACGGACTGGACTGTACAGATATTGTCACTGATAGGCTCAGTAGGGTGCCAGGATGAGTTCGCTCATCGACGTCCCTTTTGGTCAATAGCTGGTTGCCCGTCACGTATTGGCTTATACCTCTGACGTGCTAGTGGTTAAATCCACAGCCATAGTATTGACGAGTCTTTAGAGTCCACCACACTTACAGTTACTCAAGTTTCGGGCGAAACGCTGTAGATGCCGTATGGAGATATGGCAGGGTTCGATCAGATACGTGCGGTATTGCACGGATCAGGATCGGACGGTTAGTACTAGAGGCCGTATGGATATATGGCAGGGTTCGATCAGATACGTGCCGTATTGCACGGATCAGGATCGGACGGATATTACTAGCCGGCTTTAGTTTAAGCCGGATCCTAGTATAGTACAGTGTAGATTTTGTCTCATTGCATTTGTATCCGGTCGGAATACAGATGCGGGTGTGTATGCACAGTATCGAGGTTTTCCTGTAATTTATTACGGGACCAGTTTTCTGGAGTTGCCAGTTTGCATTCCGTTCCGGCCGGTTTTCCTTTGTTCTTTCCCGGCCGGACTTTTCCAATGGAGGGGGTTATTTGTAAGTTTGCAAATAACATTTGTGGAGGGGTTTTCTTGCACTTGTGGCATTATGAAAGGTTAAGCATCTTTGCTTTTTCATGATGGCTTGCTTTATTGTGATTGGAGTTGATTAGAAGTGGATTTGATTTAGTGTGACATGGTATCATTGCTTTGGATGTGGTCACCCTCCACCTTTTACTACACTCACCTCCCTCATGTATTTGTTTTTGCCCTCCACCATTTTCCATCAAAGAGAGGCCGGCCACTTGATTAGGGGAGAGGGAGAGGAAAAATGAGAGAGGTTTTCATTTTTTGGTATGAGGGAAATTTGATACATCTCATTTTGGCTTGCTCACAAAATCCTTCTCACCTCTTCCAAAGTTCATATTGATTCCTCCATCAATGGCAACTACATAAACCCTAAGAGACAAAGTTTCTACACTAGTCTACAGCATTCCTTGGACGCGTCGGATAGCCAACTTCGCGCCCGAGTTGCCTCGGTATTGAGGTGGGAGCCCGTAAAAGATGCAGGCGATGTGGTGCCCTTCCGGCGAGGAGGCGACGACCGAAGTATCTGCAGGAGATCGGGACGACGACGAGAAGACCGGAGGACTCGGATCACTCGGTATATCTCTAACCCGTCTTGTAGTTTGCTAGATATAGTTTAATGACCCGATCCGGGTGTTTAGTGCACGGTGGTGCCGGTTTGCTAGTTTGCAAAATTAAAGTTTATCACCGCTTCCGCATTCCGGCGTCAGATTGACGGCCGGGGCGCCGCCGTGCACTTACAGCAGGCGCCAAGAAGGATGCGACTCGAGCTTGAAATGAGCATCAACGCCGAAGTCAAGAAGCTGATCGACTCTGGATTTATCCAAGAAGTCCAATATCCCGACTGGATCGCTAATATCGTCCCGGTAATGAAGAAGAATGGGACGGTACGCATATGCGTGGATTTCAGGGATCTCAATAAAGCCTGTCCAAAGGACGATTTTCCAGTACCAGTAACCGAGCTAATGATAGATAACACATCCACTCACGAGGTTTTCTCCTTTATGGACGGTTCGTCAGGATACAATCAGATAAAGATGCATCCCGAAGACCAGAAGCACACCGCTTTCCGGACCCCTTTGGGTATATTCTGCTACAGGGTTATGCCCTTTGGTCTAAAGAACGCTGGCGCTACCTATCAAAGGGCCATGACAAAGATTTTCGACGACCTCATACATGACATCGTCGAGTGCTATATCGATGACCTCGTAGTAAAGAGCATGTCATACGAAGAGCATTTAAAGCACCTGGAGACTGTATTTCAACGCCTTCGGCAATATAATTTGAAAATGAATCCCCTCAAATGCGCGTTTGGAGTCTCCTCTGGCAAATTCCTGGGATTCATCGTTCAACACCGAGGTATTGAAATAGATCCGTCAAAGATTAAAGCGATCATGGAAATGCCTCCGCCGAGAACTCTCAAACAGCTGCGGTCTCTCCAAGGGAAGCTCGCGTACATACGGCGATTTATAGCCAACCTTTCCGGAAAGTGCCGTCCTTACAGTCACCTGATGAAGAAGGGAACCCCATTCGTCTGGGATCAAAAATGCTAAAGCGCGCTAGACGAGATCAAGCAATACCTGCAGATCCCGCCGGTATTGGCTGCTCCGGTTAAGGGAAAGCCTCTCATTCTTTATACAACCGCCCTCGAAGGTTCTTTAGGCGCATTGTGGGCACAAGAGAACGATCAAGGGAAAGAAAGAGCACTCTACTACTTAAGTCGAGTTCTGCTGGGGGCAGAAAGTAACTACTCCCCCATTGAAAAACATTGCCCGGCGTTGATCTTTGCGATAACAAAGCTCAGGCACTATGCGTTGGCGCATGAAGTCCGTCTCATTTCAAAGGTGGATCCCCTTAAATACTTGATGTCAAAAGCCATATTGACGGGATGACTCGCTAAATGGGCCCTGCTCTTGAAGGAATTCTCGATAACGTATCAACCTCTCAAGGCAGTGAAAGGCCAGGCCATTGCCGATTTCCTCGCTGAGCACCCGATACCGGCCGATTCGCCTCTGAACTGCGATTTGCCGGACGAGCATGCATTTGTTGCGATTGGCGACGGTAGTACCCGATGAGAACTCTATTTCGATGGAGCGTCCTCCGTAAAGAAACGGAAACAAGGTATCCCAATGATCAAATCGGGGATAGGCCTCATCTTTGTAACTCCACAAGGAGGGATAATGCGCTTCGCCTTCTCCTTAACAGAGCCGAGGACAAACAATGAAGCTGAATACGAAGCTCTGATAGCAGGCCTCGAGATCGCCATCGACATGGGAATTGAAGACCTCTCTATATACGGGGATTCTCAATTGGTCGTTAGCCAAGTAAATGGTGACTACCAAACGTGCAAACCGGAGTTGGTGAAATACGGCGAAAAGGTGCAACAACTATTGACCCAAATTCCCTCCTATAGTTTGGAGAACATACCGCGCGCGGAAAACAGCAAAGCAGACGCGTTGGCCAAACTTGCTAAAGAGCTGGCTGACGAAAACCTCGATGATGTAAGAATCATGGTACAAAGCCGTTGGGTGCTCGCCCCAACGGAAATACCTCCGGAATCATATGAAGAAAAGGGAGCGACTGAGCAAACGACTCTACAAATAAAAGACCATGAGAAGGCCGAGGACTGGAGGGAAGTCTTCATAGACTACTTTAAGTCCCACCGAATGCCCGAAGAAGCGTCCTTAAGACATCAGCTCATGAAACGAGCTCTATCTTTCGCTTTTGTCAACGACACTCTATACAAAAGATCGTTTGATTCTCTGTGGCTGAGATGCTTAGGACCTGACGAAGCAGAAAGAGTCGTTTAGGAAGTTCACGATGGACTCTGCGGTTCTCACCAAGCAGGCCCGAAAATGAAATTGAAAATCAAACGGATGGGTTATTATTGGCCCACGATGGTCCAAGACTGCCTCGAGTATGCGAAGCAATGCCACTCGTGCCAGATTCATGGAGACTTTATCCACCAACACCCGAATCCACTACACCCAACGGTGGCTAGCTGGCCATTCGAAATGTGGGGGACTGACATAGTCGGCCCCATCGAGCCAGCATCGTCCCGGGGACATCGTTTCATCCTGGCGACAACTGATTACTTCTCCAAATGGGCAGAAGCAGTACCGCTGAGGGAAGTGAAGATGGAGAATATCCTCCACTTCTTCAAGACGCATGTCATCTATCGGTTTGGAACCCCACGGTGAATTATCTCCGATAATGGGCCAGCCTACAGAAGCCATAAGATTAGCCGTTTCGCGCAGCAGCACAATATAGACTGGAGATATTCTTCAGTTTACAATCCACGAGCTAACGGTCTGGCCGAGGCCTTCAATAAGACCTTGACGAAGATCATAAAAAAGACGGTGTCCCGAAATAAGAAAGACTGGCACGAGAGGATGCAAGAGGCCCTTTGGGCCTATCGAACTACATTCAAGACGGCCACGAACACAACGCCGTACGCGTTGGTATTTGGAACGGAAGCAGTGCTCCCCCTCGAGATAGAGTTACCCTCTCTACGAGTGGCAGTCCACTGCGAGCTGACAGACGAAGAAAATGCTCACCTTCGGCTCGAAGAGCTTGATGCCCTCGATGAAACCCGGCTCATAGCGCAACAAAATCTAGAGACTTACAAAGTAAAGATGACGTGCTCGTATGAAAGATTGACCCGGCCGAGGACATTCCGCCAAGGCGAACTCGTACTAGTGGTCAAAAGACCTATGATCCCCAATCGTGCCAAGCGAGGAAAATTTGAGCCAAACTATGAAGGCCCGTACATCATAGACAAGGTCTACCAGGGCGGAGCCTATCTACTCATGGACATGCACGGTGAAAGGCCTTTCAGGCCAATAAACGGCCGCTTCTTAAAGAGATACTATGCTTAATGAGCCACAGCCTGGGTCAATGATAGATGATGACGGCTATGTCCGCTCGCTATCTTCCTAAGCTCAGACTTTACAAGCAGCAGCCGGCCTTCCCCTAACGATGGACCGAAACGTCCTTAAACTAACGATTGACCGAAACGTCCTTAAACTAACGACGGACCGAAACGTCCTTAAACTATCGACGGACCGAAACGTCGTTAAACTATCGACGGACCGAAATGTCCTTAAACTAACGACGGACCGAAACGTCCCTAAACTACTACCGCAGCATCCTTAGGCTGACGAGATAAAAAAAAAGAGAAATAATAATAATAATAATAATAATATATATAAAAAAACGGTATGTCCACAAGCGAAAAGGGCACGGATGAAAACCCGAAAGGGCTCCGTGAGTAAAAACAGCAGGACTACCGGCGAGTGTTTGTGAAAACCCGAAAGGGCGCAACCTCGTTAAAAGACACTTATAGGGTCCTCTCGACCTTGTAAGGAGAAACCACCTGCGTGAGATCCTTACGACTCATAAAGGAGCAACACACTTAGGGATCCTCACGATTCCTAAGGAGAAAATACACTTACGAGATCCTCACGACTCGTATGGAGAACTCTCTTATGGGACCCTCACGGCTCATAAGATTTGAAAGTCTTAAGTTACAGAGACCTAAACCTGTGCTTAAGCAATCTTCCACAACCTTCGATATTGCCCTACAAGAGGCTCGATACTGACCCTTGTATACAATCCACGGGCGCGAATAAACATTTCCCCAGCAAGGTCCAACCCTTGTAGGTCCTCTCGACCCATAAGGAGAAAGCCATCTTGTAGGATCCTTACGACTTACAGAGGAACACACGCTTAGGAATCCTCACGATCCCTAAGGAGAAAAGACACCTGCAAGATCCTCACGACTTGTAGGGAGAAATACCTTTGTGAGACCCTTACGGCTCATGAAGTCAAAAGCCTTGGTCGACAGGACCCTTAACCCTGTTTGCTGAGCCCCCTTTATTCAACATCGACAAAGGCAAATGATGATTCGCTCCTGGCAACAGTCCAGTTGTAGCGGTGCTGATGCCGAAATCGGTGCCTAAAACCCAAGCTTGCGGCGAAAAAGCTAGCAAGCCACACATGCCTACGAAGTAGCCGAAATGATGGGGCAACTTGCAATAAAAAACGTCAAGTAAAAATGAAGGCATAAAAATAGCCAAAATGATGGGGCAACTCGCAATAAAAAGCAGCGAGTAAAAAATAAATAAATAGCCGAAATGATTGGGCACCGCGAAAAATAGCCGAAATGATGGGGCAATCGCGACCTTCGCGATATAAAAGCTGAAACGATAGAGCATCGCGGAAAAAGAAATAAAATAAAAATAAAATTTATGCCTTACAGGTGATGTTCCATCACACCCTGTACACAATCCAAGGGCGTAAACAAAAAGGGAACATACCTTCCCCCCCAGGTTTCAACCAAGAAAGAAGCTAAGTCTCGACGGGCCACAAGCAACCTAGAGATCATCCCAACATTCGTCCCGTAACGACGGACACAACTTCAAGCTAAGCGGAACAGCGGCAACTCCCAGTTCCATGGCTCGGTGGTATACATATCACCAACAGTCAAACCTCCATCCCGTGAGATGCGGATACAATCAGCAAAATTCCTGGTTACGTGGAACGCGGATAACGTCACTCTTTGACCCCGTGGAAAACGTCCAGAGCGGATCCTGGTCCTCGCAGAGCACGGCAGTGAACCCATGTGAAGCATCCAGAGCGGAGCCTAGTCCTCGCCGAGCACGGCAGTGAACCCGTATGAAGCATCTAGTGCAAAATTCCTGGTTACGTGGAACGCGGATAACGTCACTCTTTGACCCCGTGGAAAACGTCCAGAGCGGATCCTGGTCCTCGCAGAGCACGGCAGTGGACCCGTGTGAAGCATCCAGAGCGGAGCCTAGTCCTCGCCGAGCACGGCAGTGAACTCGTGTGAAGCATCTAGTGCAAAATTCCTGGTTACGTGGAACGCGGATAACGTCACTCTTTGACCCCGTGGAAAAGGTCCAGAGCGGATCCTGGTCCTCGCAGAGCACGGCAGTGAACCCGTGTGAAGCATCCAGAGCGGAGCCTAGTCCTCGCCGAGCACGGCACTAAACCCGTGTGAAGCATCTAGTGCAAGATTCCTGGTTACGTGGAACGCGGATAACGTCACTCTTTGACCCCGTGGAAAACGTCCAGAGCGGATCCTGGTCCTCGCAGCGCACGGCAGTGAACCCGTGTGAAGCATCCAGAGCGGAGCCTAGTCCTCGCCGAGCACGGAAGTGAACCCGTGTGAAGCATCTAGTGCAAAATTCCTGGTTACGTGGAACGCGGATAACGTCACTCTTTGACCCCGTGGAAAACGCCCAGAGCGGAGCCTGGTCCTCGCCAAGCACGGCAGTGAACCCGTGTGAAGCATCCAGAGCAAATATCGGACTGTGGAGTCCTTAAAATCCACGGACTATGATGTCCTTAACCTCGACCGTGATGTCTTAAAACTAACGATCAACCACCCCGATTCCCTACAGATTCTGCCTTGGTTTAAGGGTACATCTCTTCACTCCTTTGATACCTGGCGTTGTAATTCCTCAACGTCTTCAAAGAGGTGACGGGTCCCTGCAACCAAACATCGGACTGTGGAGTCCCTAAATCCACGGACTATGAGGTCCTTAACCTTGACCGTGATGTCTTAAAACTAACATCGGACTGTGGAGTCCCTAAATCCACGGACTATGAGGTCCTTAACCTTGACCGTGATGTCTTAAAACTAACATCGGACTGTGGAGTCCCTAAATCCACGGACTATGAGGTCCTTAACCTTGACCGTGATGTCTTAAAACTAACATCGGACTATGGAGTCCTTAAATCCACGGACTATGAGGTCCTTAACCTTGACCGCGACGTCTTTAAACTACAATACCTGGAGAAACCCCTGACTCCATAAAACACGGACAAGGGTGACCGCATCCAGCACTTACAAGTCCTCACGACCTGTAAGGGAGAAAAACTCTCTTGTGGGATCCTTACGACTCTCAAGAGAAAACCCTCTTAAGAATCCTCACGATTCTTAAGAAGAACTTACACCTATGGGACCCTCTCGACCTGTAGGGAGAAAAACTCTTTACGAGACCCTCGTGGCTCATAAAATGCAAAAGCCTTAGGAAGCAGATCCTAACCCTGAATCCTAAGCCATCGCTGTCCTGCAAGGAGATCAAGATAGAATATCCGCAGAATACATTCAATAAAAAGGGGATACACCATTGAGAGGAAAAATGTATCTTTTATTCATAAACCAAAATAGATACAAAGTACAATTTATGAAAGAAACAAAAAAAAGAGATACTCTCATTCATGAGTATGTACAAAAAGGGGAGAAAAGATACAAGTCCTCAAGCCGGCGGGTGGTGTAGTTATTTTACCAGCTCATCGTTCTGTTGCTGAGCCACGGCTTCATGACGCAAGATCTCCAGAAGACGAGCCTCCGCCTGAGCTTGCTGAGCCTGATACGAAGCAAGCCGAGCTTCGAGCTCTTTCTCGGTGGCTTTATGAGCCTCGACCCTCTCACGAGTGAACGTGGCAGCTTTATCGAGAGCCACCACCTCTTTTATGGACTCCTGAAGCACCCGCCAGAGTTCGTATGCTTTGTTGGCCTTGGTTGTGAGGCTGGCATGAAGCTCGCTCAGCGCCTTAGAAGCCAGCTCCCTCTCCGAGAACTTGCGGCCAAGCCTCTTCTCGCATGACGTCATGTTGGCCGCACATCGTGCTATCAGACCCCGCAACTCCGCTTTTGCAGCCACGGCTTCCGAGGAAAGGCGAGAACATTCGAGAGCGTACAAACAAGCTTCCACCTTCCTACAGAACTCCACCCAGACCTGCACCACCTCCTTACTATGATAGGTGGCGAGAAAAGGAAGAGAGCCGTTAGCTTCAGCGGCAAACGCTTCGGCCGTGGTCGCGCTACCAGCACGGAGCTCCTCGACGAAAGATGATAGGGAGACAAGGCTCAATTGGGCCAAGCGTTCTGAAGCCCGCAAAGCATAAGGGCCGGGCGGCATCACGATGCGCGATTCCAAAGCCATGGAGACTGGCAGGGCTGTTCAAATTTGGGAAATGTTAGTAAAACTCGTAAACACAGAACGAACGAGACTATAATAAAATTTCACTCACCGACAGTCATGCAAGTAGGAGCCGAAGGTTCCCCTGGCCCTTCAACGACCTCGACCTCATCGTCAGCTTCCAAAACTATAAGAGACATCAACGTCATTTTGCGAAATAGTAACAATGCTATGGTAAAAAATGGCGAATGACACTAACCTTGCCCAGAGGAAAGGACAATACACTGAGGGGAGATCGCCTGCGGAGCTGCCATCTCCAATAAACGCTGAAATGACTGTCGAGGCGACATATCCGCGATAGTGGCCGCCAAACCGCGCAATTCTGGGAAAGGTAAAAGAGTTCAGACTATGAAGGGGTTGCTAAATTAAAACGCAGAGGGATACCTTCAACACTCCTCCCATTCTGAGCCGGGGGGATAGCAGCTTCAACGGTCTCCGCCGTGACCTCAGGCTCCAACAAAGGAAGAATAGTCCCGACTACCTCTCTTCCAGCCTCTGGGCCGCCCTCAGTAAGATTCATTGGGGCGGCAACCTCCAAAGGAGCCTCCCCCAAAGGGGCAAGCGCTCCCTGATCAAGAACCGCCGTTGTAGGTTCTACCATGAGAGGAGCAGCCTCATCAGCCCCCTCCACATCAAGCAAGGCTTCATTGAGAATTTCGGTGGGCTTTAGCGTTAATGGGCCCGTAGGGAGCTCCCCCAGCGTCGAAGATTCTGCACGATTCAAATAAGAATAATGATACATATGCACGGGCATAAACAATCGGAAAGACTACAAAAGAAGTACAACATACCTATACGCAAAGAAGCCCTCAATATGGCTTCTTCAACCCGCTGCTCCTTCTCAAGGAGGTAGGCTCGCCGGGGTTCAAGGGTAGACTCATGACCGCCGGTCCATAAAGAAAGTGCATCAGCTGCGTCTTCTGAAGCGGCCTGCTTCAAAGACCTTTCCCCCCATTCCACCAAAGGACCGATAAATCGCCGCCGAATCCACGAAGGGTCTTCGTAAAAAATCACAGCGGGATAAGACTTCTTCGGAACCTTGGCGTTATGGGACGCGTCTTTTGAACGCCGTATGGCCTCAGCCAACCGTGCGGCCTCCTCATCAGCCGAACCCGGGAAGAGAAGTCCAGCGTCCGACTCTTGCAGGGCCAATGGTTCATCTTCAAGAATAGGCTCAGACTCCGCCACAGAATCGAGCAGGGTGGTGGCCGCTTTCCTTCGCCGTTTAGACCCAGAGCCGGTCGCTGAGGATGACCGCTTCCTCCCTCGCGAAGCCTTAGGGCGGCGCTGGCCCACATCGCCCTCAGCGCCGGCCCACATCGCCCTCAGCGCCCTCATCCCTGTTACTCTCGTTCAGTGCCACAACCGAGGATGACATCGCCATTGTCGACGCCACAGGGGGTGGTTCCGCCACCGGCAGGGGTGCTACTACTGGGGCCCGTTTTCCCCACGATCGGGAACCTAAGGGCATACCAGCTGTTGGAGTAAGGTCTACCCGTGACTCCCCCGGAATGAGCGCGGTGCCAATCTCCCTCAAAGGGAAGCGGACCGGAACCCTCGGTCGTAGCTTAGCCCCCGAAACCTGAGGAGGGGCGTCGTGACCAAGAAGCACCCTTCTTTCTTCAAGAATAATTGGGCTGATCCGATGAAGATACCAGCCCGTAAATGCACCCACACACCGGGGCATGTACTCGGCTTCAGGGACCATGAAACGGGAGCCGGTGTTCAGCCTCATGAAATGATGAGCGGCATCGCGAACAGCATCGAGCGAAGGGATCGGGGCGACTATAAAAGCCTCGAAAGGAATACCCTGGTCGTATCCAAGCTGACGGGCGAATCGATGCGGATTGTACCGCATAAAAAGAGCTGCACTGTCCTGGCGAAACATCAAGTAGCCCGGTCTAATTGTATACAAATGCGCGGCCTCCCGGGGCTTCAAAGAAGGTGCGTTGTCTTTCGACTGGTCCCAGAGTTGTTGAACGGGACCCGAAGGAGTAGACAAGACCCGATCATTAAAAACCAACCCGCCAGCGGCGGCATGAGGAGAAATCAGCACCCGAATAGCCCCGAATTGAGTCGGGTCAGCGGCAGAAGCACCCACCAGTCGCATAAGTCGCGGGAAGGGATAGGCGTCGTAAAAGGCAGGCCTCTGATGCATAGCGAAAGCCCCCAGCATATGCATTTCGACCCAGGACGTGAAATAATGAAGCGAAAAGTTCACTACATCCACGCCGGGTGTAGAGGTATTAGCTGCGGTGCTCAATCCATGATAGAGGTGTGCCAAGGCCGGGAGGCCGATGGCCAACCGCGTCCCCTCAGCAATACGATGAGCCGGGTAGATGACCGAGGCTCTCATGAAGCGGCGATGCAGGGGGATAACAAACCAACTGAGCCAAACACTAACAAACCCCACAAAGAACGTCTCCTCGTCCGTGCCTGGGACAGCAATGGATTCAAAAGATATCGGCGACAAAATAGGGATGTAGTACTGAGGTAAATCTGATTCAGTGGTCGGCAGCTTCTTCGGACCGAACCCAAAGGGGTCTCCAATGTTGGCAAACTTCGGGGCGGTCTTCGATAAGGCGTCCTCGCGAAGGAAACGAGCAATGAAGCTCTTGAAAGTAACACCCTGCTCTTCGGATTCGGTGAATAATCGGTCGAAGATACCTAGCGCCTTGATTAAACTGGGGCGCTTGTGGCGAACGACATTCTCAGCAGACAGGCCGTCAACCGGGGCGGGCTCGGGTTCAAAAATGTACTCGTCAGAAGGCAGCAAAACTCCTCATACAAACTACCCCTGATTGGCAACCCCGAAATGTCATAGAATTCTGCTAGGGAGATCGAGACCTCGCGATCTCCTAGAATGAAAGTGTTGGTGGGAAGATTCCATTGGTTCAAAAACGCCTTAACCCACCAGACATGCGGGGACTTATAATGGAATAGTGACGCGTATATGGCCTGATAAATCCCGACTTTCTGCAACCGCGCACGATGGGCAGAAAGGATGTAGCGAGCCCAGAGAAGGTAGCCCGTAGGGTGCCGAGGAGTAAGCCCTATCTTATAAATTTGCCCCCACGGGTGGGCCTCACCCTGGCAGATACGCCGCCCCAAGATGTCTATGGCCGGGATCGGATGGTTCGGAATACCGGTCGTCGAAGGCTCAAACCTCCCCGTTGGAGTCCAGTTGGGCATTTCCACAGCAAAAATCGTCCTCGGAGGATCCATCGGTAAGAATGGGAAAGTGGGCTCCGTCGGTACCGCACAAAGAAAACTCCGGCGACCCTGAATAATCTGACTATACCA
The DNA here is from genome assembly GCA_030015575.1 of Agapanthus africanus. Classification (NCBI taxonomy): domain Eukaryota; kingdom Viridiplantae; phylum Streptophyta; class Magnoliopsida; order Asparagales; family Amaryllidaceae; genus Agapanthus; species Agapanthus africanus. Next base: position 455,978,791 of record JASDDO010000012.1, on the reverse strand, counting down.
AGATCCCCATTGAAGAAGGTTGGTACAGTTCAGGTCATGGGCCCGAATCATCGCCATCGCTTCCTCATCAGATGGCGACTGAGGAAAAGCAGCCTCCGAGCGAGAGTATGGAAAGCACGGAACAGAAGCCATCGCACCTGAAATCCAATAAAAGGAGACCGTTAAAAGAAAAGTCAACGATATAAATCCATGCATGAACATGAAGACTAGTTAAAGAAAGCAACAACAGAGTTTTCTGGGACCATTAGCTACAAAACACATGGGCCCCACAGAATCAGGATGGCGGCTCATTAATAATGAGGCCAAATAATTACAATAAAACAAAGGGAATATCCTCATTTAATAAAGAATGGTAACCCTACAAATTCCCCCCAACAGGATCTGCTTCGGGCTCTACAATGGATCCAACAAGATCAAAGGAATTAAATTCCCACAGAAGACATCATTACAAAGCTCCTGTTGCATTGATTGCAGAAGGACAACCTCGGGTCGAGAGCCCCTAAGAAGCCTCCGTGTGAAGAAACTGAGTTCTTCATTGGAATTAAATTCCTTATTAAGAAAAGGGAATTAAATTCCCAGAAACATTTTTGGATGGAATTAAATTCCATGGAGTAGAAACGCCATCATCATCTCCCCAAAGATCATCTAAACCCTAAGAGATCTACAGTTCGAAGGTTAGGCGGTTTCATGTTCTTATGGAAAAACTTGAAGAAAAATGGGTTCCTTGTTAAAAAAGAGTAAAAACCCTTGTTTTGGATTTAAAATCCAAAGGAATGTGGAAGTTCGCTGTTTGTCCAAGAACATTACCTGAGGAAAAAGGGTCACCTGAACAGAGTTAAACTCTGAAGATTGTTTCAAGACAGAGAACTAAGCTCTGGAAGCGAGAATTAAATTCTCAAGGGAAAAGTTCTCAGAAGAAGAAGATGAGCAAAGTGAAGGCTCTTCTGAAGAGACAGTGGTATTTATAGAAGGCGATGGAAACGTTTCATCTCCCCAAATCCCTAAAGGAATCCAACGGTCACAAAAGGCGACAGCGTTGCACTCACGTGCGGACACGTGAGAACAACGCTGTGGGGGCATTTGTTTCCTGATTTAAAATCGGAAAAGCTTATGGAAAAAGCTTCAGAAGAGGGTCACGTGCTTACACGTGACCAGCAGTCACGTGTTGGCACGTGACACCTAAAAGCATCAGCAAGGCTAATTCAGCTTCCCGATTACATCGAAGAAAAAGGCTTCAGAAAGGGTCACGTGCTCCCACGTGACCTGGGTCACGTGTTGGCACGTGACAATCAAAAGCGACTTCAAAAGCAAACCGGTTCCCTGAATCAAATCAAGAAAAAGCATTCAAAGGAGGTCACGTGCTCCCACGTGACCAGGGTCACGTGTTGGCACGTGATAATCAAAAGCAGCAGATTTGTTCTCCCGCTAAACCAAGAAAAAGAGTCCAGACAAGGGTCGTGTGCTCACACGTGACCAGGGGTCACGTGATGGCACGTGACGGTTAAGCAACAAACAGAAATCAGAGCGCAGAAAGAAAGAAGAAGGCTCGTTCCAAGGGGGTCACGTGCCCACACGTGACCAAGGGTCACGTGGCCACACGTGACCGACTTCAAAGCCCATCTGTTAACAGAATTAAATTCTGAGAAAAGACCTCTTAAATCTTTCCAAAGCAACCGATTGAATTAAAGATTTAAAGGTGATTAAATATCATCTATCTATGGAAAAATCTCGAATTTGGAAAGATTTCCCCGTAAAATCTAACCAAAATAACAAAGGAGAATCTCTGGATTTAAAATCCAATGGTGAATAAAATTCACCTAATAATCCAAAGGTCCAAAACGAATGGTGGATACAAATCAAATCTCCCAATGAAAGATTCACCAAAACTAATTGATTCGGCTGCTTCTCCTATAAATAGGAGCCAAGAGACACACAAAAGGAGATATACGCAGAGGGAAGAAAAGGGAGAGAGCTTCTTGAAAGAAAAGAGAATTTAATTCTCAACAGAGTTTAACTCTGATCTAAAACAGAAGGACTTACTTCTTCTCTCTTTGATAGAGGATCTGTAAAGTGCACATCTCCCTTCGAAGTTGAGAATTTAATTCTCAATGGGTTGAGATCCTGCCATGCAGATCCAAAGCATAGAGAGGGAATGGAAGCACGAGAATTTAATTCTCACAGAACTATAGGAATTTAATTCCTTTAAAATAAAATTAGGGCTTGACCCTATGTTATGGGAATTTAATTCCTTCAGAATAAAAAGAAACAGGGTTTAACCCTAATTAAGAACTGGGTTCTGTTGAAACAACGGGAATTCAATTCCCTTAATCATAATTCCTTAACAGAGAGTGGGAGTTTAATTCCTTAAAGCTTTTATTAGGGTTTAACCCTATTCAGTTCTTCACATATATGAAGAATTTAATTCCTACAGAAAATTCAGAGTTCAACTCTATCCCAGAATATAAATCTTCAAAAGGAAGTAGGAATTTAATTCCTCTGAAATTATTGTCAGGGTTCAACCCTACGAGGAATTTAATTCCTGAAAGGGATTAACAGATCTTCTAAAAAACATACATAGAGGCAGGGTCACGTGTCACCACGTGACTCCCCAAAAAGATCCACAGAAAAGCCCCTTTGAGGCAGTGCCTCACGTGACCCACGTGACCCTTGGCAGAGGCTTTAACATACTCCATTTAAACACCCGTCACGTGATGGCACGTGATGCTCTAAAAGATGCAATAGTCTCAGAAGAACAAATGAAGGGAGGGCGCTCTCACGTGTTGCCATGTGACCCCTCTTGCCTTAGCGTTTAACACTAAAACAGAACCCCTGAATTCAGTGTTAAAACATTGATTGGCCTTAGTGTTCAACACTAAGCAAAGAACTTTATTTGCAGTGTTCAACACTGATTACCTTAGTGTTTAACACTAATTTGAGATCTCTGTTGCCAGTGTTTGACACTGATCTGTTTTAGTGTTTAACACTAATTTGAAAGCCTTGTTGCCGGTGTTTAACACCAACTATCTTTTAGTGTTAAACACTAACTTATCAATCTCATTCCCAGTGTTCAACACTGATTGGTCTTTAGTGTTTAACACTAGACACTGGCCCAATTGGCCGAATGGATAGAGGCAAAGCCTCTCCTTCAATGGACCAACAGGAAGCCAATATTCCAGACCTGATTGGACTTAGCCCAAGAGAGCCATAAGTCCTCAATTCGTAATTAACTGGGTTAATGGGCTCATAACATAATTAATTGGTCTTGATCCCAAATTGGGCCAAAGACTATTTAATCCACTCCGGTTCCAGGGCACATCTCTTCACTCCTTTGATACTTGGCGTTGTAATCCCTCAACGTCTTCAAAGAGGTGACGGGTCCCGATGACCACACATTGATATGGACTGTGGGGTCCTTAAACCCATGGACTACGACGTCCTTAACCTGGACCGAGATGTCTTAAAACTAACAATGGACTGTGGGGTCCTTAAACCCATGGACTACGACGTCCTTAAACTTGACCGAGATGTCTTAAAACTAACAACGGACTGTGGGGTCCTTAAACCCATGGACTACGACGTCCTTAACCTTGACCGAGATGTCTTAAAACTAACAACGGACTGTGGGGTCTTTAAACCAATGGACTATGACGTCCTTAACCTTGACCGAGATGTCTTAAAACTAACAATAGACCGCAATGTCCTTAAACTACCCAAGGACCGCAATATCCTTAAACTACCCATGGACCGCAATGTCCTTAAACTAGCAATGGACCACCATGTCCCTAAACTGGAACAATAGAGCCCCGCATGCTCTTTTGTCGGATCTAAACGATCCCGTTTAAGTTGATCTTAGCCTCCAAGATGGCTAACGTATCCTTAAACCTTCAAACAGACTGGATTATGAATCTCCCCCAATTAACTCTGGTTCGAGGGTACATCTCTGAACTCCTCTGACATCTGTCGTTGTAATCCTTCAACGTCGTCAGAGAGGTAACGGGTCCCGACGGCCATACATACGATGGACCACTATGTCCCTAAACTGGAACAATAGAGCCCAAATGCTCTTTTGGTTGGATCTAAACGATCCCGTTAAGTTGATCTTAGTCTCAAATTAGACTAACGTATCCTTAACAAACGTTTGAGTTGATCTTAGCCTCAAGTATGGCTAACGTATCCTCAAACCAAACCCCCAAACCCAAATCTAAGATAACACGGATTTGGACTAGTCCACGCCCTACGGGCGACGACATAACTCGGTCTCCGTAAACAATCCACGGGCAACAAAACATAAAATAAACACACACGACACGAAGTGACCATCTGGAGAAGGAGAAAGTGGTTACCGCGATGCGGTAGCGTAATTAACTGCGGGGGCTTGCGCCTGCAGGGAAGAGCATCCCCACAATCAAAAACCCCTCAAGCGAGGGGGAATCTGACGAAGTCTGCTATATCGGCTGCATCCGTTTAAACCTTCGATACATGGTGCCATAAATCAACTTGGCATCTTCGGAGAGGTGGACGGATAGCACCAATTAGCATCTGCCCCGAATCTCAGGCGAGACAGTCCATGTCTCGGCCGCCATTCGGAGGGTAACAGGGACACCTAGAGGTTTAACGGCTTGTTGCACGTGCTCAGTGCAATCGTGTTGCCTACGAAAGTGTGCTTAGCTTTCTCCTTTCTTTTTCTCCTTCTCTTGAATAAACTAGTTTGCTCGGGACGATCAAAGATAAGTTTGGGGGTATTTGTTTAGTTGATAAAACTGCACATTTGTTATTACATCTTTCCTACCACTTTCATATTAAAAAGGGACTTTATTATAATATATCATACATATGAGGGTTTATGTGTAAAATTACTATTCTCCATGTGTTGATATATTATAATTAGCATTTGGTAGGAAAATGTATGCAAATAAATTCATTGACCAAATCCTAGTAGAACAAAGTCTACTAAATATTATTTAAGTTGTTGTGCAGAATTTTCAGGTCTTAAATCAAGGAAATCAAGTTGTTAAAGCTAACCTGCCTAATTAAGAAATCAAAATGAAGAAATCAAGTCTGGCAGCAACTACGAGAAGATTTCCAAATTCCAAAGATTCCAGAGAATACCACATGTCAAATAGAGGAAGCCCCAGAATTTTGATCAATGGATATGATCAAGTGGCAGCGGATCCGCGGCCATACCCCCCTTGGGCCGTGGATCCGCGGCATCATAGTGGAGTTAGGGTTTGCAATTTTTGGGGGTGAATCTTTGCTGTTAACTTCAAATTTTGGAAGCTAAATTTCTGGCCTTTGGGACTATAAATAAAGACCGAGAGCCTCTTGGAAAAATGATCAAGCCGACGAGATCACGAAGTCCAAGACGGCTCACGCATCCAAGCTGATCATCAACTGTTCGTCTACCTCCTTGGAAGAGATCGAGAAGCAAACTAGTATTTGTAATCATTTTCTAAGGGATCAAAGTGTAATGAATATTGTTGATTAATAAAGGTAGCTATTTTTCTTATTCTATTTCTTCGTAGTTTAATTAAGAATTTTCTCTCCATCTCTTTTTCTCCCAACATGTGCGAGTAATTCTCCGCTTGTTAGGGTTCGTAGGATTATGGTAGGTTAATGGATGATGAAGATCCTTAAACCATTTTTAAGTCCTATAAAGTTTATGAACTTTATCAAAAGAGTCATTAAGATCCTAATCGGGCGCGCTAACAATTCTTTGTTAGTTCCGACCGCGATTAGAGATTAGATTAATGATTGTTTTGGTAAAAGCTAGATATGAACGGAGGTCCGTGTCGAGATAAGGGTTAAGAGTGGGATTCATTTTCCCTCCAGAAACCCTAATCTACACGCATCACCGTCATTCTAGTTTTAAATCTATTAATGGATAGAAAGAGTAATCTTTAATTAATCACCCATAACTACTAAATCCTAACGAACCCTACAAGCCCTTTTCTTATATAAACTTACATCCGTAGATAATCTAGATCTATATTTTACATTCTAGATCTAGATCCTACAACCATTCTACAACATTCTTTATTCCCTCCTCTCTCTCTCAACACATCTAAAGTAAGAATAAAATATTCAACGTTTCCGTGAGGACGACCCGTACTCACCTCGGTCTAGTTACAAGCGACACCGTTCTGATTGCGGTTACACTACAAAAACACTTTTTGGAACCAATCAATCCACCTTAATCATGGTTTGATTGGGTCAGGTACACTAAACAATGGTATATACGTATTAAACCAACTAAAAGTTTTCATCGTCCAGAACACACAGAAAAGAAAGTCTCCAGAATTAAATCATGCTTTCTTATAGCATTGTAGACTGGGTCACATCAATGAAACACGGTTGACCAAGTAACATAAAGAGGGTTATTTTGATCCGTTCGAATATCAGTCTTATGCAACTTGTCAATCATGTCTCAATGGAAAGATGACAAAGACTCCGTTCACTGGACACGGAGTAAGAGCGAGCGAGCTCTTGGGACTCATACACAGCGACGTGTGTGGTCCAATGTCTACACATGCAAGAAGTGGTTATTCCTATTTCATTACTTTTACGGATGATTTCTCTAGGTATGAACATGTCTTCTTGATGAAACATAAATCCGAGGCCTCTGAGAAATTCTGAGAATATAAGAATAAAGTGGAAAAACAAACCGGCAAAAGTATCAAGACACTGAGATCTGATCAAGGTGGTGAATACTTAAGTGCCGAATTCCTGGATTATTTAAAAGAAAATGGAATTCTTTCTCAACTTACTCCTGTATACACACCACAACACAACGGTGTATCGGAAAGACGGAACCGAACCTTATTGGATACGTTCCATGATGAGTAACGCTGAGTTACCGCGATCCTTCTGGGACTATGTACTAAAATCAACTGCATATCTTTTGAACAAGGTTCCTACCAAGACTGTGCCTACCACACCATATCAGATGTGGAGTGGGAAGAAACCCTATCTTCAGTATCTGAAGATATGGGGATGTCCAGCTTTTGTTAAAAATCAGCATGCGGACAAGCTCGAGGCACGCTCGGTACTATGTAAGTTTGTGGGATACCTAAAGAACTCCAGGGGGTATCTTTTCTATTACACAGAGGAACAAAAGGTTTTTGTTTCTCGTCATCCCATTTCTTGGAAACTCAATTTTTAGAAAAAGAGATAAGTAGGAGCGCAATAAAACTAGAAGAAATTCCAGAACCACAAGCTATTACTGAAAGCATGGTGGAACCAGAAGTTTCAAAAGAACAGGACATCCCCATGCCACTCCACAGGAGTAGTAGGCTGTCTTATTCGCCTAAGAAATACTAAGGTTTTCTCATAGACGGGGATAGAGAGGATTGCATCATTAACAATGATGAGCCAACTAGTTTCCAGCAAGCCATTCAGAGCAGATACTCGGTAAATTGGCTGGATGCAATGCAGACCGAGATGGAGTCCATGTACACCAACAAAGTATGAACTTTAGACATTGCTCCAGAAGGGGTAAAACCCGTAGGCTGCAAATGGATCTTCAGAAAGAAGATTGGTATAGATGGATAGGTTAAAACATATAAGGCTAAACTTGTTGCAAAAGGTTTTCGTCAAGGACCTGGTTTGGACTACGATGAAACTTTTTCTCCAGTGGCTATGTTCAAATCCATTCAGATCCTTCTTGTCATTGCTGCCTTCCAAGATTATGAGATTTGGCAGATGGACGTAAAGTTCGCTTTTCTAAATGGAAATTTGGAAGAGTACATCTATATGGATCAGCCATAAGGTGTCATTCAGAGTGGGAGCAGTGAGAAAGTGTGCAAGTTTCTTAAATCTATTTATGGATTAAAACAGGCATCGTGGAGTTGGAACATCTGTTTTGATGAGACAGTCAAAGAATTTGACTTTATCAAAAATCCAGATGAACCATGCATCTATAGTAAGATTGTAGCAAGAACTGTTGTATTCCTCGTCTTGTACGTGGATGATATTCTTTTGATGTGAAATGACATTCCTATGCTACAATCAGTCAAAGGATTCTTGTCACAAAGGTTCTCCATGAAAGACCTGGGTGATGCCTCCTACATTCTGAGGATCTAGATATATCGTGATAGATCTAAGATGATATTGGGACTTTCACAGTCCAGGTACATCAACACCATACTGAAAAGATTCAGTAAGGAAGATTCAAAGAGCGGTAATCTGTCGGCTTATCACGGAATCACCTTATCCAAAGAGATGTCTCCCAAGACTGATTGGGAAAGGGATCTCATGTCAACTATACCATACGCTTCTGCAGTAAGCTCTATAATGTATGCGATGTTATGTACCAGACCAGATGTTGCTTACGCACTAAGTGTGGTAAGTCGGTATCAGTCAAACCCTGGGGAGAAGCACTGGATAGCAGTAAAGAACATTCTCAAGTACCTGATAAGGACTAAGGAGATGTTTTTGGTGTACGGCGGAAAAGACTTCCAGATCGAGGCCTTTGCTGACTCCAGCTTCCAAAGTGACAAGGATGACTCCAAGTCCATATCGGGTTATGTCTTTACCTTTAATGGAGGGACAGTCTGTTGGAAGAGCTCCAAGCAGGACACCGTTCTGACTCGACGATGGAAGAGGAGTATATTGCCGTATGTGACGCCGCAAAAGAAGCAGTCTGGATGAGGAAGTTATTAACAGAACTTCAGGTGGTTCCGTCCATTGTTGATCCAATACCTCTGTATTGTGACAACAACGGGGCTATAACTTTAGCGAAGGAACCCAGGTCCCATCAGAAGTCCAGACATATATCGAGGCGCTATCACCTGATGAGGGAGATCGTAGATCGTCGGGAGATTGAGGTACGGAGAGTTGATACGGAGAACAATACAGATCCACTCACAAAGGCCATCCCTTAGACACATTTCGAGAGACTATTCGAGATGATAGGTCTGCGATATGCCAACACATGGCCTTAGTGCAAGTGGGAGATTGTTAGTGATATATGCCCTAGAGGTCATTATTGTATAGTACTAGTTTGTATATTATATTTTGGAAGCTTGGGATATACACGGATTTTATGATAGTCTTGCTCAACATGGTAGTATGCTACTTGGTTTGTTTCTATCTTAATATATGTATATGTTTCTTTTAGCGTATCGCTAATACATATTGGTAGAGCCCTTAGGATCTTTGCATGACTACCAGCGTTGTGATGGTAGTCACACTAGTGAGCGCTGGGTAGTCTATAAGCACATCCTTATACAGGTCCCTAGTCGTAGGATTATCGAGACAGGGTAACGATACTCCAGAGTAGACTAGTGTATACGCTTCTCATCCCAGCATGGGAGATGGTTTGTCCCACAACCATTAGTGTGTCGTTCTGGAGATAGTATGCAGGTGCTCATTGGGTTATAAGTTACACTGGACGAACTCGTGGGAAACTGTTGGTTGGTACTATACCTATCGTCAGGTAGCAGTTCTCAGGTGACATGAGTACAACGTAGTCCATTGACTTGACACTGCTTTCGCCTCGAGTGTGTTCCCACTGTTCTTAGATTACTACACTACCACGGATCCGATGAGTTGTGCAAACAGGTAGTAGTTAGGTGCAGTCCCAAAGCACTTGGAGGCAGTGGCGGTTAGATAGGATTCGTCTCTCCCGGTATTGGGGGTTGATGTCATGCTGTGTTTGGAAAGCCATTACACAAAGTCCATGGCCAGGGCAAGAAAGATTTACTGGTAGGTACTCCAGTAGTTTATCAGGGTGTTTTTGGGCTCTACTCCGGCATTACTTATTGCGCTATTAGCGGTCTGACGGCTACCGCCCCTAAGCCCGATATGCGATACTCTTAGAAGGACAGACCAGACTGTACGGAGATTGTCACAGATAGACTCAATAGGAGTTCGGATGAGTTTGCTCATCGGCCTTCTTATGGACATATACCTGGATAGTCATTACGTGCAGCTAGTACCGCTTACGTGCTTGTAGTTAAACCTACTGCCAGTGTACTATCGAGTCTTTAGAGTCCCATACAGAGGGTTTCCCTGCTTCGGGCGAAACAATGTAGAAGTCGTATGGTTTTATGACAGGGTTCGAACATATACGTGTACTTGTGCACGTATGATGTTCAGGCGGATAATACTGGTGGGCTTTGGTTTAAGCCGGATCCAAGTATTAGATTATTGGATTAGTTTCGTCTCATTGTATTCGTGTTTTTCGGAATACGGATACGGGGTATGTATATACGGTGTGGGGTATTCTTGTAATTTACTCAAGAATTCCTCTAGAAGAAGACATCTCATTACTTGTATTACCATTTAGGTTAAATGGTTAATGAGGTGGAGGTATGAGGTATTATTTTTGTGATAAATGAATCATGGCTACTTGGTGACTCATGGATGACTATTGAGGCAAGAGTGGACTTAGATATTTTGTGATATTTTGTGAGATATTTTGGCATGCTTCATAATCATCACAAGTAGCCATATTCATTTCATTATTATCTAAAACACTCTTTTTCCTCAAGCTCTCTCTTCTTCTTCCTCAAACCCTAATTGTCTCATGTGTTGAGAAACCTAGGGTTATTGAGACTAATCTATCCATAATCACTCTCTATATCCTCTAGGCTACTTAGATTAGCACACTAGGTACCCTAGTTACCTCATCTTAGTGGTAGGATCTCTTAGTAGACACTCTTGGATGGATCTTCTTTGACTCGAGGAGGCCGAAGAGGAGGCGTGATCCTTACACTCTTCAAGGAGCACACGAAGAGGAGGAGGAGTACAAGAAGAAGAATGACTTGATACTTGAGGTATAACTTTCTTACATAGTAGTTAAACCTTTTAGATGTTTTGTTAGTTAGGGTTTAGTATCGATCCTAGAGTTTAGTCGGTGTTGCGAAGTATATAAAAATCCTTTTTTGCAAACTCTGCCTCCCCGCGAACCCGAGGGGTGCGCGACATCGACTTACATGTTATACACGGCGTGTTTGGGATAGTTTCTTGTGTGAATCCAACGGAGCTTCAGGAGTCCCGTATGACCTCTTTTTTTTTATTTTACTCGAATATCAGTCAGGTTGACTCATCCACAACCTAGAGCCCCGATGCTAACACATGAAATGGGCCTGTATTTCCTTGCTCCTAGGGCTTCACTCTTGAGCTCGTGAGTACTTTTACGGTTGCTTTGATATTCACACTTGGAACTTAACGTTAACATAGTGACCATATAGAGTCTTATTATACATATTTAACCATGAACATATACTTTTACTCATCATATATATATTCTACACTTGTCATTCTTTTATTCTTACTTTATCCTTAGGACTTACCGAGTGCTAGTTCGCTGATGGATATTCCACACACCCTTATTTTCTTGGAATGTTCGTCAGATACGATCGAGATGGAGGAAGTGGAGGCCACAGAGGAAGACTATAACCAGATTTCTCCTGAGGATTAGCTTAGCTTAACTTTTTATTCAGCTTATATATGCCACATGTTTAGGCATTTTCTTTTATTATATTTACTTTCCAGCTGAAACCCATGTACATGTAAATATTTGAAGTTGAATGTAAATAAAGTTGTTTGTTGAAAATTTAACAGTCTCCATTTATTTTGCATTGTGTATTATTGTTTCAATACACTTAGTATATTTATTTAGGGAATGACCTTCTCTGAATAAATATGTCGCGAGCTTACCACATCATCGTTTTCATCAACTGGGAAGCGGAACGTAACATGTTTGTTGGTGGCCCATGCAGGTCATTTCTGCATGAAGTCGTAAATAATATACTATAAGAATTAATGAATTCAACAAACATTTACATTTCTTACATTTCAAATTTCTTAAATCTATCATAACTTATCTTTTATATCAAGATGATGGACTCTCCGAATAATACCAGTAAAAATGTCAACGACAATACTCCACCGGCTACGCTACTACCACCGCCTACCATTGCAACTCCTATCAATGAGAAAACAGTACTTCTTGAGGCTATCAAGAGCCTATTAGAGAGTCAGTAGCAGCAGACTGCTATCTTTATGCACCGCCCTGAAGCCGAAGCACCCGGAGTTAAGCATTTTCGGGCACTGCACCTAAAGAACTACTCGGATAAGAATAGCCCGGTTGAAGCAGAAGAATGGGCTAAAACAATCGAGGATGATCTGGCAGCAGCTCAAGTGCCAGATATAGCTTGGGTAAGAGTTGCTAAGTTGCAATTGACCGATAATGCCAGAGTTTGGTGAAAGGCTGAGGAGAGCCATCTTGCGCAACCAATAGAATAGAGAACATTCTGAGACCTCTTCGATGCCAAGTACTTCCAAGAGACTACCCGCTTCGACATGGAACAATAATTCATCTATTTATAACAAGGCTCAATGTGGGTCAAATCAGTGGATGAATATGATGCTGAGTTTACCATACTCGGCAGGTAAGATATAGTCTCAAATTCAATTTTCCGATCCCACTCACAACACTACTAACACAAGGTCGTAACAGGTTTGCCGCACACCTTATTCAAACCGCTGAGATCCGGGCACGACGATTCCAGTAAGGGTTGTGTTGGATATAGTGCCCTCAAAGTCAATTATTGGATCACAGGCATGTGATTGCAATGATTGAGGGAGGACCTATGCCGGTAGGACAGTCTTACTCAAGATGATAGTATGCTATCTGGTTTATCTTTATCATCATGTACAGCTTTAGGTGACATTACATGTCACTATTACACATTGATAGAGCCCTTAGGATTCTTTCTTGACTACCAGCAGCATGATGGAGATCATATATGTGAGAGTTGGGTAGTCTATAAGCACATCCTTAAAGTGGTCCCTAGTTGTAGGAGTTTCGAGACTGGGCATCGATACTCTATTAGTAGATTAGTGTATACAGTCGAGACCCCGACGAGGGGCGGTAGCTGGTCTCACAAGCCTTTGGTGTCAGTTGGATCACCTAAGGTGTATACAGGTGCTTATTGGGTTATGAGTACACCGGACAGGACTCGCCGGGAACATGCCAGTTGGTATTATACCTGATGTCAGATAGCAGTTCCATGGTGACATGTGTACAAGTTAGTTCATCGACCTGAGATCGTCATTTGTCTCGTGTGAGTTCCTACTGTGCTTTGATTACTACCCTACCACGGCTCAAAGGAGTTGTGCAAATAGGTTTTAGTTGGGTACAGTCCCGAGCCACATGGAGGTAGTGAGCGGATCGGCAGAGGTTTCGTCTCTCCCGGTATTGGGGGTGAGATCGCGTTGTGTCTAGGAGAGCCATTACACGAAGTCCTTGGCCAAGGAAGGAGATTTACTGGTAGGTATTCCAGTAGTATCTCAGGGTGTTCTGGGCTACACTCCGACACGACTTGTACCGCTTTTGGGGGTCTGAATTTTACCAACCCTCTAGGCCCGACATACGATGCTCATAGACGAACGGACCGGACTGTACGGATATTGTCACTGACAGGCTCAGTAGGGTGTCAGGATGAGTTCGCTCATCGACCTCCCTTTTGCTCAATACCTGGTATCCCGTTACGTACAGCTAGTACCACTGACGTGCTAGTGGTTAAATCCACAGCCAAAGTATTGACGAGTCTTTAGAGTCCCCCACAGACAGTTTCTCAAGTTTCGGGGGAAACGATGTAGAGGTCGTATGAGATATGGCAGGGTTCGATCATATACGTTCGGTAGTGCACGGATCATGATCGGACGGATCATACTAGTGGGCTTTGGTTTAAGCCGGATCCTAGTATTATATTTGTTGGATTACTTTAGTCTCATCGCATTCGTATTCAGTCGGAATGCGGATGCAGGTATGTATATACAGGTGAGGGGTATCCTTGTGATCTGTCGCGAGTTTACTTTAGATGTTGCCGTATCTTTTTATTGTTGTAAACATTTGGGTTAATGTTTACAAATGGAAATAATGAGCTCAAAGTCATGATTAGGAGCATTAATTATGACACATGCACAAGTGATGACTCATGGTTTCTTTCTTTGTGCATGTGTCACACTATTTGATTGATTTGTGAGTTGAAATGATAAGGAGAGATAGAAGGGCAGCCATATGAGAGCTAGCTCTTGTATTTATGATCTCACTCTCTCATTTTATCATTGCAACAAGAAACAAAAGAAAGCTCTTCTTCTTCCTCCTTCTTTCTTGAGCTCGCTATCTCCATTAATGGCATCATCTTCAACCTCATCCATACACTCTCATGTGTTGAGAATCAATGGATACTTGAGACAAAATAATCACACACATTCTCTACTTCACCTTGGACACGTCGGCTAGCAAATTTCGTGTCCGAGTTGCTTCGGATGAAGCGGGAGCCCGTAAAAGGATTCGATGATGTGGTGCCCTTTCCGATGAGGTGACCGGAGATCGGAGATGCCGCGAAGAGCTTGGGTTGGTGGCCAAAGACCGAAGGACACGGATCAACCGGTATAGCTTTTCTAACCCTTCTCTAGTTTTCTAGTTATAGGTCAATGGTTCGATCCGGGATTAAAGTCTGTGATAGCGCCGGTTTCAAGTTTCGAAAAAGTTTTCGTTTCCGCATTTTGGCCTCGGATCGACGGCCGGGGCGCTACCGTAGACTTACATGGTATCAGAGCCACGCCATTAATCTTTACTAGCTTGCTCTAACGTGTTTAAAATATCGATCGAACGAAATTTCCAAAACCGCGATTCCAATTTATGCAGTTTCTGTCGAATTTTGTTTGTCGTCGAAAAATTATTTTGAGTATTGCAAAAAATCAGGCAGGCTTTTCTAAGACCACTGCAGAAATTTTGTAAAATGAACTCACTGTAGCACCGCTGAACCGCGGCCATACCCACATTTTGGCCGCGGTTCCGCCGCAGTACTGTAGCTTCACTGCACCAAATTTTCTACAGTGGTCTCTGACTTGGAATTGGGGCTTCTGTTATTTTTAGTTTTGGCCCAGATTATTTTGAGTGCTGGATTTGTGCTTGGGTCCCACTTCGGGAAATGTTGTCGATCGAAAATTTTAAATATGTTAGTTCACAGTGCTTACATTATATCTGTGACCGTGAATGTCATTTGATCGGTAAATCTTGTCTAATTGCTATAGCTCTTTTAGACGGATTTGCGAACGTGACATTCACGTTGATGTTCTGTGTTGTGCTGTGATGTTGCGGATTTGTCATGGTGGATAGCCTGGATGCAATGGTAGTACAATTTGGTTGTATTTGTACATTTGATATTGCG
This sequence comes from Agapanthus africanus, assembly GCA_030015575.1. Lineage (NCBI taxonomy): Eukaryota > Viridiplantae > Streptophyta > Magnoliopsida > Asparagales > Amaryllidaceae > Agapanthus > Agapanthus africanus. The sequence goes on along the minus strand of JASDDO010000012.1, from coordinate 455,963,603 downwards.
GGCCGAGCGTCCGACATGTGGACTGCCGTCACTGCCTGTTTGTATATTATTCTTTTGGGGCACGACCGGGCTGAGGTCGATGTACCCGTTGTATATATTTTACTTTCTGTACTAGGATTACCCCGCGGTGGGGTGCACGGGTAGCCGGGTTCTAGAGGGCAACAGGCCCGTATCTCATGGCTTTGAGACGGAGGGGGCTTCACTCTAGAATTGGCGGGCTATTCGCCGCACTTGTAGGGGGTACAGGTTGACCCAAGGAGGAGTGCTCAAGTTACCGGATTCCGTGAAGTGTTGGGTGGTCCATTCACTTTGCTGTAGGGGGCTGCCTCGCTTCAGGTTTTGGCGGGTAACTTACCGCACCCGTAGGGGTCTAGGATTTCATTGCACAGGATATCCACACGACCAGGGGAATGTCGGGTTTCAATAGTGGCTCTATGAAACCCGGGGCTCCCAGATTATCTGTATTGTTCTGTGATGCTTATTACATTTCTATGATGTTGCATTTATCACGCTTGGAGCGATTATTATATATTGCTATATATATATATATATATACTAGTAGATGTTGTATATGTTTTACACCGCTAGTCCAGTCCCCGCTCTGTCGTTAGTTAAGTAACCTAACGGGTGATGACGGGACCCAGTGGCGAATGCGGATGGCATATACGTACATCATATTTTCGTTCTTTTGTGGTGTGATTAATTGATGGGACTGCATTGATTCGGATCAATGCAAGCTAAACAAACCTATTCTGATGTTGTTGGAACATTTTTCAAAAAAAGCTGTTATTGCAAGGACGTCCTCTTTAGCTTTGCACAGTGGTACTTGGTTATGAATATCCAGCACCTCAGTCGACGAGGCAAGGGCCTAGATCCCTTCACCGGGAGTGACCCCTTGGGCAGAAGTTTGCATCAGGGTAATAACTTCACTATAGTCAATTACTTTTTGCTTTGCATCGTGGTATTCAGTTGGAATATCCTGCACCTCATTCTACGGGGAAAGAGCCGAGATCCTTTCACCGGGAGTGACCTCTTTAGCAAAGGTTTTCGCCACTATATTTATAAAAAGCTATCCGGTTCCTTCAACGATATCAAGTTCATTACGTTAAAGGTTTTTCACCAAAAACCATTCGTAGCCCTCCGTCATTTCAGACGGGTAGCACTTAGTATTCATGCTATGTTTGTTGACCTTCGTCAAGGCATAGTGAATGGTAGCTGCTTGTTACCTTTCTGTTGCATAGATAGATGCGTTGGTTTGGGACAGTCGTATAGCCTTGTTGACCTTCATCAAGGGCTTGTACGGGTGAGTTCAAATTAACCTGGAAAATGACGGGTAGAACTTGACATGTGACTTATGATTTGTTGACCTTCGTCAAGATCATAAGAGCATAGGGTAAAAATTACATCGGGAGTTTCTAAAAGAAACTGAAACTTGCTAGATATGCGCATACCTTCTAGAGTGTGATAACGTGAGTAGATTCCATCACGTTATCATGCGATGATAGTTGGATCCCGATTCCCACTGATGAGTTGTTTTACTCCTCGGGTGATCCCGACTAATTCTTCTTTCAGGTTAGGAGGAGAATTTGAGGTTACAGCGGGAGGTTTCCTGATTGGATAAATTGATAACCATTCTGATCTAGGTTAGAGTGCACGCAGAGTGTTTCTTTTCTCTCTCTCTTTGGCAGCGACCATGACCCGACCCTAGACTATAACTCAGTGACCAAGTTAACCGAACTTTCTTAAAACACTGGGTTTTGGATTGTCAGAGTTGCATATCTCATTGCCACTCCTACTTTTACCCTTTTCTTCAGAACACCCCATATTACTACGAACATCCACTTCCATTGGATAAAACCATCGTATGGTTATATACGAACTCGAAGGAACCTGTTCCAGATTCGAGGATGATTTCTGGTTCTGGAGAAAATGAATAGGACTATTCAGTTGTCTTTTCCTTTTACCTTCTCTTAGGTTGCGAGTGCTCCTTGGATAAGGACAGTACACCTATTATGCTAATTGGATAGTCTTCTTCCAAACCATAAGCAGGCGAACGGTGGGGAATGAAGAAAACCAATTAGCCTAACGATGGTGTACAGAAAGTAATAAGTTAAGACAAATAATGGGATTAGAAAGAGGGCAAAGTAAACTGCGACTGCTATTCACGAACAAACCAAGTATTTCATCGCCACTCCTACTTCACCTTTGTATTTCTCCAGGACACTCCGTATCACTACGAAGATCCACAGTTACTTGGATACTCCATCGTATGGTTATATACGAACTCAAAGGAACTTGTTCCAGTTCGGGGATGGATTCTGGTTCAGGAGAAATAGGAATAAGGTTTTATTCAGTTGTCTTTTATCTTCACCTTCTCTCAGGTTATAAGTACTCCTAGGATTAGGAGAGTACACCCATTATGCTTATTGGATAGTCTTCTTCCAAACCATAGACTGGTCCCGAACGGTAGGGAAGGAAGAAAACCATTTGGCCTAAAGGAGGTGTACAGAAGGTAATGACTAAAGAAATAAAAAGGGATTTGGAGAGATGGCAAAGAAATATACGGTTACAGTTGTGAATCTGACAATGGAAGAGGCATTACTAGGAATACATGGATACCCCTTCGAAACATTTACATGTTTCAGTTTCACTGTGTATTGTTAAAAGAAAACTGATTTCGCAATTAGCCCTTGCTCCAGGGTATGTATTTATCAGGTTTGATTCTCACATCTGTATAGTTTTACAGATGATGAGTGGGAGTAAGTTATTGAGAATTAGGTGATCATCATCATTATATCGGGATTCGTTATAATTGGTGATATTTGAGGAAATCGCCTGGGTTGTTTGCCGGACGGCAAATATTTGGTTTTGAATATCCGTTGTTATGTACCAATTTCAAATTGATATATCTGTACGTTTATTTTTATAAAGTGAGATATAACTTTTTGAAATTATGTCCATGACATTTACCTATATCAGTGGATGGTTAGGTAAGGATCATTAAACAACGGTGTAATTCTTCTTAACCATAAGTACAGTTTTCAACCTACGACACACGGGGAATGACTTATTAGACTCAAGGGACTTATACAAAGTATATTGTATGTTGTCCTGTATCCATTTGGACAGAGGAGTTGGTACTCGTACTATATTCTGTTTACTTGTGACTTCTGTAGTTCTTAGACATGTGTTTCGTAGAAATGCGAGGTCTAAGTTTTGAGAAGTTATAGGTATAAGAATAAAGTAGAGAATCAGGTGTTGCAAGTATTAGGATTCTTCAAGGTGATCGAAGATGTAGATACATGTGTATGGTATTCAGTTAATAGTAATGATTATGATAACTTGCTTCTCTTTCAGGTGTCATGACCCAAAGTTCGGCCCGTGATCGGCACTTAACCACGTAACGTCTACAGGCGTAACGCGACTAAGTAAGCCGAACCCAGAAATCAAAACCATTAAAAGTATTGAGTGTTAAAAACATTTAATAGAAACATTTGTTAAAACGTTTAGAAAACCTTAAGTAATTTAGTAAAATTCTTTAAAGTTCAAGTTATTATCTTAAAAATTTTGGCAGCATTTCCTTTGTAAAAACTAGCCCCGAAATCGGGTACAAGGCAATATATGAGTAAAAGGATATACAATAAGAAATAAGCATCCCAAACGGGAGCAATCACGCCCAACGGCGGAAACAATCACCACAATGATAATATACGTCGCCGTAGCGAAGAAATGAGCAGTATAATTGAAAACAATTATCAAGAAAGATAAACCTGCATAAATAAAGTCACCTCACAACGAGCTCGACGCCAGAGTACAAAATAATATGCATCGTCCTCACAACTGGTCTCTAAGTCAATACATGAAAGTAGATGGAGAATACTAGATATAATGATGTATACTACTGGAAAATAAACAGATACCGCACAAAAACCCACCTATCAGCAAAGGGCTCGCACGCCAACTGCAATGGTATCTGTATCAAAAGATGCAAGAAAACAGCATGCCGCGACTACTCCGAGGGGCAACCTGCAAACACTGTGGCACAACGGGGGTGAGTTGCCAACTCGTGAATAGTAGATAACATATAAAGGCAATCACGAGTATGCACGTGCTGCGATACTCTAACCTATGCCAGCAGATAACATCTATATGATGAGCTAGATAAGCAATAATCATGCAACAACAATAACATCTCTATATGATAAGAAGGGTATGCATTAATCGTGCATAGCAAATGCAATCAAATAACACCTATATAGGGTGAGCAGGGTATCCAATAGTCGTGCATAGCAAATGCAATCTAACAACATCTATATAGGGTGAGCAGGTATGTAGTAATCGTGCATAGCATGTGTACTCTATCAGGTACTACAGATACAGGATGAGATGTATAATACTGAATGCTGAGCATGGGAATAAATAACATCTACACGAAATGTCAACGTGGAAAATAATCGGTGTCCATCAATACACCCAAATCCCAGTAAAACTAACTCAGGCGCCGTCATCCTCATCGGCCCTCAAATCCTGTAAATCTCATAGAATCGTGAGTGCCCAACATCGGCACTCGAAATATCATAAAATCCCCGTGTCTAACATCGACACGCAAATCCTCAAGTATCGGGCTCCGTCAGTCGGATCGGCCCACGGGCTCCGTCTGCGGAATCGACCCTCGGGCCCGGCAGTACGCGCCGTCCCGTATCCATCTATCGACTCTGGTCGGTATCCTCCGGATAATCGCTAGGTCTAACCAATCACCGGTAGGTAGTAGTCCCTCCGCCGGGCTCACCGTCTAACAATACGAGTCTTCTTGCCTCGGTGTACCGTACCGGGCCCACTATGTACCCGCAATCGGTGCCTACCGCTCCTCGAATCGGGTATACTCACACAAGCTCTCTGCAACCGAGAAAACTCATGGTGGACACACTGAAATATCATATCAAGAGAAACCGGGTTTTAAAACGGTGCGTATTTTCTTAAAATAATACCACAGTTCTCAAATCCAGAAATCTCATAAATCCAAACTCAATGCGTAAATCCATGCAATGTGTCGTATGACACTAAAAGTAAAAAGGGAAAACCGCTCTTTTAAAAGAATCCAGTTTTGAAAATATCTCATGCGGTCCCTATTATTGATGATATCAAATCGATATCATCCATGTATGTAGCATATGTAGGTATGGATGTGCAAAAGGATATATACGCGAATATGAATGTAGCACTACTATGAAAATACAGTGTGCACATGCGCAAGTATGAAGATATCAATATATGTGTACACTGGTATGAATATACAGTGTGCATGTGCGCAAGTATGAAGATATCAATATATGTGTACACTGGTATGAATATACAATGTGCATGTGCGCAAGTACGTATGAAGATATCAATATATGTGTGCACTGGTATGAATATACAGTGTGAATGTGCGCAAGTATGAAGATATCAATATGTGTGTGCACTGGATGAATATACAGTGTGCATGTGCGCAGGTATGAAGATGTCAATATATGTGTGCACTGGTATGAATATACAGTGTGCATGTGTGCAGGTATGAAGATATCAATATATGTGTGCACTGGTATGAATATACAGTGTGCATGTGTGCAGGTATGAAGATATCAATATATGTGTGCACTGGTATGAATATACAGTGTGCATGTGCGCGGGTATGAAGATGTCAATATATGTGTGCACTGGTATGAATATACAGTGTGCCTGTGAGCGGGTATGAAGATATCAATATATGTGTGCACTGGTATGAATATACAGTGTGCATGTGCGCAGGTATGAAGATATCAATATATGTGTGCACTGGTATGAATATGCAGTGTGCATGTGCGCAAGTATGAAGATATCAATGATGCGGCAATCAAAACGATATGTAATTCGTAGCAATCCTATAGTGCAAGTGTCATGGCAATCACTAATGGTGTGAGTGTAACATACAAATAGTGCTCGTGCAGCTTTAACCGTTAGTGACAGTGCAGTGTTATATACTACCAATTCTATATGCAACAAGAAGGTATGCTACAATATTCCATATGAACATCTACGACTAAATATCCTATCACGCCCTGACGCTTAACGCCATACGGGCGATTTCCCCGTAGATGTTAAATCTACTCACCTGGTCGCGTGCTAAGCGTAGCCGACCACTTGCTTCCCTTTCGTTGCTGCGTCCGACGTACCCGCCTGCGATCCTAGAATTTACACAAGGAAAATCCACATAAGCAAATATCTCGCGATATCGAAATCAAATGAGAACTCGCGTCGCGAACTAAATGCGCGTGTGTACGATACGCTAGATCGTGTGTAAACGCGTCTAAAACTACCCCGACACATCACGATACGCTGGAATACAGAACCCACTCACGTATCACACGTGTCGCCTAAACAAAACGTATTTGAAAAACGATATATGGTTCCAGATTTTGATACAGGTGAAAACTTACAAAATTGCACATGCCAAAACACTAGAATATGCAGTAGACTCATACCCACCATACCCTAACACCTAACTCCCTCATCTGGCCGCAATTTGCGGCTAGAAAGAATAAATCGTTGGCCTGGGTGTGGGGTTTGGGGTTCGTGCTCTGGTGGTGTGATGAAGGTCTACCAATTATGCTCCAGTTAACTCAATTTTTATCTGAAACCCCAGGGTCTAAAGCAGATCACAGAAAAGCCAAGTTTTGCTTAAAAACGTTATATTTTGCACAAAAAGGAAACCTAGGGTATTTTGTTGAAATCTGAGGTTTATCTAGGTTTAAGTGGCCCTAACAACACTTAGTTAAGCTAGGTTAACCATCAAAATCGTCTCCTAACCAAAAGTCCACACAATTCACCATTTCAAGCACAAAAACTCACTTTTATCACTAACCGAAGCTAATTCTACACATAAGTTTAGCAAAAGGGAAATGGGTTCAGAGATTATACCCCCTAGGGATCCTAAGTGCAAGGAGAAGGAGAAGAAGAGGAGGAGAAGGAGTTGCCGCTTCCTGCTACTGCTGCTGCTGCTTGTGCTGAGGCTGTTGCTGCTGGTGCTGTTGTTGTTTCTTCTGCTGTTGCTGTTGCTGTTGCTGCTGCTTGTTGTGTTGAGTGTGTGAGTGAGAGTGAGAGAGATGTGAGAAGAAATGAGTGTAGTAACAAAAGAAATGGGAGTTAATCTAGTCAACCCTCCCTCTCTCTCTCTCTTCATTTAATGCAAGCATGGCACTTGCCATGATGCCCACTCACTCTCTCTCTCACTCCCCAAGTCAACTAAAATTCAAATGTTTTTTCCATTAAAAAAAGACAACCCTTAATTAAAACCAAATAAACTTAACAAGGAAGGGTTAGTCTACCATGGTTGCTAAACATGGTTTAACCCTAATTTAACCCATGTTTATATGCACAAGTGTGTGCAAGCCTAGGAAAATTCCAATAAAATATCATTAAATTTGATAAAATATTTAAAAATAAATTTGGTAAACTTTTTATTAAAAACCATATATTAAAATACAATTATCCATTAATCACATCCTAAGGTGTTACAATTGTCCCCCTTAAAGAAATTCATCCCCAAATTTAAAAATATAAAGCTACGCATACCTTCAAAGAGATGAGGGAATTTCTTCCGCATCTCGCCCTCGGCCTCCCAAGTGATCTCTTCACCATTCGGGATGTGCCAAAGCACCTTCACTGATGGCAAGACCTTCGATCTAAGTTTCTTCACCTGCCGGTCCAATATCACGACTAGCTGCTCGGTGAATGAAAGATCGTGCTCGAGCTGAACGGTCTGATGCTGAATCATGTGCGAAGGGTCATGTAGGTATCTGCGAAGCATCGACACGTGGAATACGGGGTGAACATCTGGGAAGTCGGGTGGAAGAGCCAAATGGTATGCTACTGCGCCCACACGCTCAAGGATCTCTAAGGGACATATGAATCTGGGGCTAAGCTTCCCCTTCCGTCCAAACCTCATCACTCCCTTCATCGGAGAGACCCTCAGAAAAACGTGGTCGCCAACTGCGAACTCTAATTTGCGGCGGTGTCTATCAGCATACGATCTCTGCCTGCTCTGAGCTGTCCTCATCCTGTCTCGAATCAGCTGAATCTTCTCGGTCGTCTCCTGTACGATCTGTGGCCCCAAAATACTGCTTTCGCTAAGCTCTGTCCAACAGACGGGCGATCTACATCTCCTCCCATACAAGGCCTCAAAAGGTGCCATCTGAATGGTATCCTGGAAACTATTGTTGTGGTAGAACTCCACCAAGGGTAAATGATGATCCCAGCTACCACCAAAGTCTAAAACGCACGCTCGGAGCATATCCTCGAGAGTCTGAATAGTCCGCTCTGACTGGCCGTCGGTCTGCGGATGAAATGCTGTGCTGAAACTCAAGCGGGTGCCCAAGGCCTCCTGAAGCCTCTGCCATAGTCGGCTGGTGAACTGGGTGCCTCGGTCGGACACGATACACGTCGGGACTCCATGCAGTCGTACAATCTCGTCGATGTAAATCTGGGCATACTGAGCAAATCCGAAAGTCGTCTTCACCGGCCGGAAGTGAGCCATTTTCGTCAAACGATCCACGATCACCCAGATGGAGTCATACCCTCGCCTAGTCTTGGGTATACCAACAACGAAATCCATCGAAATCTGCTCCTATTTCCACTCCGGAATGGGTAACGGCCGTAGCTCTCCTGCTGGCCTCTGGTGCTCGGCCTTCACTTGCTGACAAGTCAGGCATCTCAACACGAAGTCTGCGATGTCCCTCTTCATTCCGTCCCACCAGTAAACATCTCTCATATCATGGTACATCTTGGTGGAACCCGGATGAACACTATACACCGATCGATGTGCCTCCTCAAGAATCTCACGCCGCAATCCCTCAGCATCTGGTACGCACAGTCTAGTCCCAAATCGCAGTATCTCCTGATCGTCGATTACGAACTCGGAAAATCTGCCATGTCCAATCTGTTCCATGATCTATGAACAACGATCATCACTGTACTGTGCCTCATGTATACGGTCAAGCAACTGTGGGTGTGCACGAACATGCGCAAGCTGTCCTCCGATCGGCGTGAACTCGAACTGCACTCAGCTGTCGCATAAAATCTGCCAATCTGCCGACGACTGCCTCTGCACGGTGCTCAAACAAGATAGACTACCCCCGGGCCTCCTGCTCAAAGCATCCGCCACTACGTTCGCCTTGCCCGGGTGATACAAGATCACGCAATCGTAGTCCTTAACTAGTTCCATCCAACGGCGCTGTCTAAGATTCAGGTCTCGCTCCTGAAATATATATTTTAAGCTCTTGTGATCAGTGAATATCTGACACGACTCGCCGTATAGGTAATGTCGCCAGATCTTAAGTGCAAAGACCACTGCAGCCATTTCCAAATCGTGAGTGGGGTAGTTCTGTTCATATTTCTTCAACTGCCGTGAAGTATACGCGATCACCCTGTCATGCTGCATCAATACGCACCCTAGCCCCACTCGAGAAGCATCACAATAGACCATAAATCTGCCTGATCCTGAAGGCAATGATAACACCAGCGCCGTAGTCAAACAAGTTCATAACTGCTGAAAGCTATGCTCGCACTCCTCCGTCGAATCGAAAGGAACTCCCTTCCAGGTCAACCCAGTCAAAGGTGCGGCAATACGGGAGAAGTCCTGCACAAATCGCCTGTAGTAGCCGGCCAGTCCTAGAAATCTGCGGATCTCCGTAACTGATGCGGGTCTGGGCCAGCTCTGAACGGGCTCGATCTTCTTCGGGTCCACACATATACCATCTCGTGTAATCACATGACCCTAGAAGTTTATACTGTCAAGCCAGAATGCACACTTAGAGAATTTTGCGAAAAGCTTGTGCTCCCTCAAAGTCTGCAGTGTGATCCACAGGTGCTGCTCGTGCTCCTCTCGGCCCCGGGAATACACCAAAATATCGTCAATGAATACGATGATGAACAAATTAAGATACGGCCTGAATATACGGTTCATCAGATCCATAAATGCTGCTGGGGCGTTGGTGAGTCCGAACGACATCACCAAAAACTCAAAATGGCCGTAGCGCGTGCGGAAAGCTGTCATCAGTATATCCTCCTGTCGAACCCGTAGCTGATGGTATCCTGATCGCAAGTCGATCCTCGAAAAATATCCTGCCGCCTGAATCTGGTCGAACAAGTCGTCGATGCGTGGCAAAAGATATATATTCCGCACGGTAACCCTGTTCAGCTGGCGGTAGTCGATACACAAATGAAAACTGCCGTCCTTCTTCTTGAAAAACAGGACCGGAGCACCCCAAGGAGAAACACTGGGTCGAATAAGTCCCTTATCCAGCAAATCTTGCAACTGACCTTTCAAATCGCTAAGTTCCATCGGGGCCATCCGATAAGGCGGTATAGAAATAGGCCCCGTGCCGGGAATCAAATCAATACAGAAAACAATATCCCGCTCGGGCGGTAGCCCAGGAAGCTCGTCAGGGAAAACATCAGGGAACTCACGAACAATCGGAACCTAGTCCAACGGAACATCCGTAGCTTTAGTATGGCAAACATAGGCTAGAAATCCCTGACATCCCTTCCTCAACAGCTGTCCAGCGCGAAGAGAAGAAATCAAAATGTGAGGGGCGGCACCGCGGTCCCCCAGCACAACAAAAGCCGACTCACCGGGAAAACAAAATCTAACTGTCTTCTCTCGGCAGTCCACAGAAGCATAGCACGTGGCTAACTAATCCATACCCAAAAGAACGTCGAAGTCCAACATCTCAAGAAGGATCAAGTCGACAGGCAACTCTCTCTAGCCAATACGGACAACACAGGATCGGAACACGTGCCTAGCAACAAACGACTCTCCGACAGAAGTGGTCACGACAAGCGGCTGATCAAGCAAACCGGACTCTCTACCCAAACTAAACACAAAGTGTGTGGAAACGTACGAGTGCATGGATCCGGGATCAAACAACACGTGTGCGTCAATAGAACATACCGATAGGGTACCTGAGACCACCGCATTGGACGCCTGGGCGTCCTGATGCGTCAACGCGAAAACCCATGCCTGTCCTCTGCCTGCAACTGGCGGTCCCCTACTAGAAACAGGCCGTACTCTGCCGGCAGCTGGCTGTCCTCTGCCTCAGCCACCTCGTCCTCTATGAGTAAAACCTCCACGACCACGGCCTCTCTGTGCATGAATCTGGCGCGGAGCAACAGCAGGTACAATAGGCAACGCCCTTTGGGGTGGAGAAGGTGGAAGGGTGACATGTGGTACTGCTTCTTCCCTCCGGCATATCTCGGTACAATCTCTGATGCGGTGACGGGGACTACCACACCCAAAGCATCCACGCGACGACTGCTGACCCTCCTGGGTATAAGAGCTAAACATCTGACCTCGTCCCGAGTCTCTGCCACCTGTACGACGTCTATCACGGCGTCTGAATGGAAGTCCCGGTGCTTCTGTATCAGTACGAATCTTCTTCGGCCCTGGAACTACCGAAGTCTCTGCAAGACGCTCCTCGACTAATAGGACTGCGCCTACAGCTACTGCATAAGTCTCGCAATGCCGTGCACTGATCGCGAGGAATAATGAGGTAAGTAAGCCTCGAACAAATCTCTTGACTCACATCTCCTCAGTAGCCACTAGGTATGGGGCGTAAACCGATAGCTCGGTGAATAGCACATCGTACTCTGCCACTGTCATCTCCGGCGTCTGGCGTAAGGACTCGAATCTACGCGCTCGGTCATCCCTGACACTCTGGGGATGGAAACGGGCTAGAAATACCGTCACAAACTCGGTCCAGGTCATAGGAGGAAGACCTGCTGCTCTGCCCTTCTCAACCAATTCACACCATTTCTGTGTAAGACCTTCCAGGCGAAAGCTCGCAAACTCTACCCATCTCGCATCTGAGCATCTGAGGGAACGACATATCCGAGCCATCCTATCAATAAAAGACTGTGGGTCCTCGGCTGCATCGGTGCCTGTGAAGACCGGAGGCTTCAACCTAATGAACTCTGATAGCGACACTGTAATCACCTCCGTGGCTGCAGGGGCAACTTCCTGTACTATAGGTACCATCACGGTCCCTGTAACGGGTGGAACTACCTCTGGTCGTTGCGCTCGAAGCGTCTCAACTAGCAATCCTATCATCCGGCGCATCTCCTGCATACCGGCCACTAGAATGGCGATCTGATCTGTCGTAGGAGGAACAGTCTGCTCTAGTACAACTGCCATACTACCCGTATCAGTCCTCGTCTCGGACGAGTCAACTCGAATCTCGGCTCTCGCGGTCGCTCTCTGGGCCCTCGTAGTCTTTGGCGGCATAATGGCTGAAAAGAAAGTAGGATTCGATAAGGATACGGAGATCGAATCACAAGAATGTATACAATCATGAAGGAATTTCAATCAATAAGTCCTAAGGTCGCTTAAGTGGAGTACCGTGTCGTGAGTATGCCGCGGAACATACACACGCTATGCCACTCTGCTTCAGCTACCAACTCCATCATACCAGGGTCATCCTACATTCCGAAGGTAAAACCTACGCTCTGATACCAACTTTGTCACGACCCAAAGTTCGGCCCGTGACCGGCACTTAACTACGTAACGTCTACAGGCGTAACGCGACTAAGTAAGCCGAACCCAGAAATCAAAACCATTAAAAGTATTGAGTGTTAAAAACATTTAATAGAAACATTTGTTAAAACGTTTAGAAAACCTTAAGTAATTTAGTAAAATTCTTTAAAATTCAAGTTATTATCTTAAATATTTTTGGCAGCATTTCCTTTGTAAAAACTAGCCCTGAAATCGGGTACAAGCCAATATATGAGTAAAAGGATATACAATAAGAAATAAGTATCCCAAACGGGAGCAATCACGCCCAACGGCGGAAACAATCACCACAATGATAATATACGACGCCGTAGCGAAGAAATGAGCAGTATAAGTGAAAAAAATTATCAAGAAAGATAAACCTGCATAAATAAAGTCGCCTCACAATGAGCTCGACGCCAGAGTACAAAATAATATACATCGTCCTCACAACGGGTCTCTAAGTCAATACATGAAAGTAGATGGAGAATACTAGATACAATGATGTATACTACTGGAAAATAAACAGATACCGCACAAAAACCCACCTATCAGAAAAGGGCTCGCACGCCAACTGCAATGGTATCTGTATCGAAAGATGCAAGAAAACAGCCTGCCGCGACTACTCCGAGGGGCAACCTGCAAACACTGTGGCACAACGGGGGTGAGTTGCCAACTCGTGAATAGTAGATAACATATAAAGGTAATCACGAGTATGCACGTGCTGCGATACTCTAACCTATGCCAACAGATAACATCTATATGATGAGCTAGATAAGCAATAATCATGCAACAAGTGCGATCTAATAACATCTCTATATGATAAGCAGGGTATGCAATAATCGTGCATAGCAAATGCAATCAAATAACACCTATATAGGGTGAGCAGGGTATGCAATAGTCCTGCATAGCAAATGCAATCTAACAACATCTATATAGGGTGAGCAGGTATGTAATAATCGTGCATAGCATGTGTACTCTATCAGGTACTACAGATACAGGATGAGATGTATAATACTGAATGCTGAGCATGGGAATAAATAACATCTACACGGAATGTCAACGTGGAAAATAATCGGTGTCCATCAATACACCCAAATCCCAGTAAAACTAACTCGGGCGCCGTCATCCTCATCGGCCCTCAAATCCTGTAAATCTCATAGAATCGTGAGTGCCCAACATCGGCACTCGAAATATCATAAAGTCGCCGTGTCTAGCATCGACACGCAAATCCTCAAGTATCGGGCTCTGTCAGTCGGATCGGCCCACGGGCTCCGTCTGCGGAATCGACCCTCGGCCCCGGCAGTACCCTTCTATCGACTATCGACTCTGGTCGGAATCCTCTAGATAATCGCCAGGTCTAACCAATCACCGGTAGGTAGTAGTCCCTCCGCCAGGCTCACCGTCTAACAATACGAGTCTTCTTGCCCCGAGTTACCGTATCGGGTCCACCATGTACCCGCAATCGGTGCATACCGCTCCTCGAATCGGGTATACTCACATAAACTCTCTGGAACCGAGAAAACTCATGGTGGACGCACTGAAATATCATATCAAGAGAAACCGGGTTTTTAAAACGGTGCGTATTTTCTTAAAATAATACCACGGTTCTCAAATCCAGAAATCCCATAAATCCAAACTCAATGCGTAAATCCATGCAATGTGTCTTATGACACTAAAAGTAAAAAGGGAAAACCACTCTTTTAAAATAATCCAGTTTTGAAAATATCTCATGCGGTCCCTATTATTGATGAAATCAGATCGATATCATCCATGTATGTAGCATATGTAGGTATGGATGTGCAAAACGATATATACGCGAATATGAGTGTAGCACTACTATGAAAATACAGTGTGCACGTGCGCAAGTATGAAGATATCAATATATGTGTGTGCTGGTATAAATATACAGTGTGCATGTGCTCAAGTATGAAGATATCAATATATGTGTGCACTCATATGAATATACAATGTGCATGTGCGCAAGTACGTATGAAGATATCAATATATGTGTGCACTGGTATGAATATACAGTGTGCATGTGCGCAAGTATGAAAATATCAATATATGTGTGCACTGGTATGAATATACAGTGTGCATGTGCGCAAGTATGAAGATATCAATATGTGTGTGCACTGGATGAATATACAGTGTGCATGTGCGCAGGTATGAAGATATCAATATATGTGTGCACTGGTATGAATATACAGTATGCGTGTGCGCAGGTATGAAGATATCAATATATGTGTGCACTGGTATGAATATACAGTGTGCATGTGCGCAGGTATGAAGATGTCAATATATGTGTGCACTGGTATGAATATACAGTGTGCATGTGCGCAGGTATGAAGATATCAATATATGTGTGCACTGGTATGAATATACAGTGTGCATGTGCGCAGGTATGAAGATATCAATATATGTGTGCACTGGTATGAATATGCAGTGTGCATGTGCGCAAGTATGAAGATATCAATGATGCGGCAATCAAAACGATATGTAATTCATAGCAATCCTATAGTGCAAGTGTCATGGCAATCACTAACGGTGTGAGTGTAACATACAAATAGTGCTCGTGCAGCTTTAACCGTTAGTGACAGTGCAGTGTTATATACTACCAATTCTATATGTAACAAGAAGGTATGCTACAATAGTCCATATGAACATCTACGGCTAAATATCATATCACGCCCTGACGCTTAACGCCATACCGGCGATTTCCCCGTAGATGTTAAATCTACTCACCTGGTCACGTGCTAAGCGTAACCGACCACTTGCTTCCCTTTCTTTGCTGCGTCCGACGTACCCGCCTGCGAACCTAGAATTTACACAAGGAAAATCCACATAAGCAAATATCTCGCGATATCGAAATCAAACGAGAACTCGCGTTGTGAACTTAATGCGCGTGTGTACGATACGCTAGATCGTGTGTAAACGCGTCTAAAACTACCCCGACACGTCGCGATACGCTGGAATACAGAACCCACTCACGTATCACACGTGTCGCGCAAACAAAACGTATTTGAAAAACGATATATGGTTCCAGATTTTGATACAGGTGAAAACTTACAAAATTGCACATGCCAAAACACTGGAATATGCAGTAGACGCATACCCACCATACCCTAACACCTAACTCCCTCATCTGGCCGCAATTTGCGGCCAGAAAGAATAAATCGGTTGCATGGGTGTGGGGTTTAGGGTTCGTGCTCTGGTGGTGTGATGAAGGTCTACCAAGTATGCTCCAGTTAACTCAATTTTTATCTGAAACCCCAGGGTCTAAAGCAGATCACAGAAAAGCCAAGTTTTGTTTAAAAACGTTATATTTTGCACAAAAAGGAAACCTAGGGTATTTTGGTGAAATCTGAGGTTTATCTAGGTTTAAGTGGCCCTAACAACACTTAGTTAAGCTAGGTTAACCATCAAAATCATCTCCTAACCAAAAGTCCACACAATTCACCATTTCAAGCACAAAAACTCACTTTTATCAATAACTGAAGCTAATTCTACACATAAGTTTAGCAAAAGGGAAATGAGTTCAGAGATTATACCCCCTAAGGATCCTAAGTGCAAGGAGAAGGAGAAGAAGAGGAGGAGAAGGAGCTGCTGCTGCCTGCTACTGCTGTTGCTGCCTGGAGCTGCTGCTGCCTGCTGATGCTGTTGCTGCTTGTGCTGAGGCTGTTGCTGCTGGTGCTGCTGCTGTGGCTGCTGCTGCTGTGGCTGCTGCTGCTGTTTCTTCTGCTGTTGCTGCTGCTTGTTGTGTTGAGTGTGTGAGTGAGAGTGATAGAGATGTGAGAAGAAATGAGTTTAGTAACAAAAGAAATGAGAGTTAAGCTAGTCAACCCCCCCTCTCTCTCTTCATTTAATGCAAGCATGGCACTTGCCATGATGCCCACTCTCTCTCTCTCACTCCCCAAGTCAACTAAAATTCAAATGGTTTTTCCATTAAAAAAAACAACCCTTAATTAAAACCAAATAAACTTAACAAGGAAGGGTTAGTCTACCATGGTTGCTAAACATGGTTTAACCCTAATTTAACCCTAGTTTACATGCACAAGTGTATGCAAGCCTAGGAAAATTCCAATAAAATATTCATTAAATTTGATAAAATACTTAAAAATCAATTTGGTAAACTTTTTATTAAAAATCATATATTAAAATATAATTATCAATTAATCACATCCTAAGGTGTTACATCAGGTTACTCATAATTGGATGCACTCCTTAGTTGAGTAATGCTGATCGACCTCTCTCCATTTAGTTGACATGCACTGGAGACAGTTGCATGATTTGAATCTGGTTCCAATTAAATCAGGGATATAGAATAGTTCATATCTTAACAATGTTATGGTACGGGGAGTTGTCCGGCTTATGCTTAAAACCAGACACTGGATAACTCAAGGCACGTTTCTGTAATGGCAGTTTGTGGGTTGACCCAGACTATGACGAGGGTTGAATTTCTACCATCTGGAAGATCAATAGTGATATTGTTCTTGACTCGCCACAGTTTTAATAAAAATGGATTTTTTCAGAAAACAGTAGTGGGAGTATGGTAGAACTGGAAGTGATTCCACACCGCAAATGATTACTGAAAATTTAATAGGATCTAAAGATTCAATCTGGTTTGACATTCCATTGGCCACTCCGCAGATATGGTGGGTAACCACAGGCACCCGAGAGGTACTCCGGTAGCCTCAAGGACGGTGACAGGGAGGTTCTTGTTTACCCAGACTTGCCATTGCTGTTGTTCCAGACTGTGAGACCCGGCAGGAGGATGAGTATAGCGTCGTTCTAAACTAGCTTTAGAAGTATACGTGTATATAACTCTGCCAGAGGGTTGTCGTAGTCAGTGGGAGCAATGGAAGCATAGTGGACAAGTAGCTTATGTCTATTTATAGACTAAAGCAGATATAGCGGAGATAGATCATCTATTTCTGATGTTGGTTTGACTTCATCAGAATAGTGGATGGATCTGGTAAGAAGGTAGTAGGGTGTGATGTCCTGGTATTTGGATGACATACACAGAGTAGGAAATGATATTCCTATACTACGATCGGTTATACTTTGGTTGTCACACAATGGTTTCTCCACATAGGACATGAATATTATATCAGATATTCTGGTTACTAGATCTATAGTTCTAGATCTAGATTTGGGTAGTTTCCCAATCTGGGTACTTAGACAGCATTCTACAGGTGTTTTAGAATGGACGACTCCTGGCACGGTAGTGTACCTGCAGGTGATGGAGTCACCCTCTCTAAAGGTGTCTTACAGACTAAAGGGGAGAGGGATGTGCATGATTGGCAGATCATTTGCTTAAGCAATTGAGTCAATCATGAGATGTCAAGTACCACACCAGACGTTGTTTTTGCACTAGATGCAATAAGCTGATATTAATCCCATCCTGGAGAAACGTTCAGAAGCAGTTTTAGAACATAAGTGGATGTTCTAGGGATATGATAACATTAAGAGATGGTTATCATTCCAGGCTTCCAAGGTGACCTTAATGACAGAGTGACTGTCAGAGTTGTAGCTATCCCTTTGACGAGGGGCAATGTTTTAGACGGGTGATCCAAGCGGACACTGAGGGAGGTATGACGCAGGATACTGATTAAGTTCAGTTGACGATACAGTCTAAGAAGTTTGGATTTGGAGTTCATTTATGAACTAGGTCCCATCAGATATCCAAATAAATTCTAAGACAGGTATTGCTCATTTTGGGAGATGGCTTTCTCCGTGAACTTGAGATAAAGAGAGACATGGAAAGAAACATTAGGGCGGATCCACTCACTGAGGCTATTCCTCGAATGCAATAGTTTCGCAAACGGGCTTTGTGAAACTGATTAGTAGAGGAGTTGGGTGTTCGGTATCATACGGGCTGTGAGTATGCGACATCGCAATAATTAGCCTTGAGTGCAAGTGGGAGATTGTTGGATATAGTGCCCTCAAAGTCAATTATTGGATCACATGCACGTGAATGCAATGATTGAGGAAAGACCTATGCCGGTAGGACAGTCTTACTCAACATGATAGTATGCTATCTGGTTTATCTTTATCATCGTGTACAGCTTTAGATGACATTACAGGTCACTATTACACATTGATAGAGCCTTTAGGATTCTTGCTTGACTACCAGCAGTATGATGGCGATCATATACGTGAGAGTTGGGTAGTCTATAAGCACATCCTTAAAGTGGTCCCTAGTTGTGGGTGTTTCGAGACTGGGCATCGATACTCCATTAGTAGACTAGTGTATACAGTCGAGACCCCGACGAGGGGCGGTGGCTGGTCTCACAAGCCATTGGTGTCAGTTGGATCACCTAAGATGTATACAGGTGCTCATTGGGTTATGAGTACACCGGACAGGACTCGCCGAGAACATGCTAGTTGGTATTATACCTGATGTCAGATAGCAGTTCCCTGGTGACATGTGTACAGGTTAATTCATCGACCTGAGATCGTCATTTGTCTCGTGTGAGTTCCCACTATGCTTTGATTACTACCCTACCACGGCTCAAAGGAGTCGTGCAAACAGGTTTTAGTTGGGTACAGTCCCGAGCCACATGGAGGCAGTGAGCGGATCGGCAGGGGTTTCGTCTTTCCCGGTATTGGGGGTGAGATCGCGCTGTGTCTAGGAGAGCCATTACACGAAGTCCTTGGCCAAGGAAGGAGATTTACTGGTAGGTATTCCAGTAGTATCTCATGGTGTTCTGGGCTACACTCCGACACGACTTGTACCGCTTTTGGGGGTCTAACTTTTACCAACCCCCTAGGCCGGACATGTGATGCTCATAGACGAACGGACCGGACTGTACGGATATTGTCACTGACAGGCTCAGTAGGGTGTCAGGATGAGTTCGCATATTGACCTCCCTTTTGGTCAAAACCTGATAGCCCGTTACGTACAGCTAGTACCACTGACGTGCTAGTGGTTAAATCCACAGCCAAAGTATTGACGAGTCTTTAGAGTCCCCCACAGACAGTTTCTCAAGTTTCGGGCGAAACGTTGTAGAGGTCGTATGAGATATGGCAGGGTTCGATCATATACGTGCGGTAGTGCATGGATCATGATCAGACGGATCATACTAGTGGCCTTTGGTTTAAGCCGGATCCTAGTATTAGATTTGTTGAATTACTTTAGTCTCATCGCATTCGCATTCAGTCGGAATGCGGATGCAGGTATGTATATACAGGTGAGGGGTATCCTTGTGATCTGTCACGAGTTTACTTTAGATGTTGCCGTATCATTTTATTGTTGTAAACATTTGGGTTAATGTTTACAAATAGAAATAATGAGCTCAAAGTCATGATTATGATCATTAATTATGACACATGCACAAGTGATGACTCATGGTCTCTTTCTTTGTGCATGTGTCACACTATTTGATTGATTTGTGAGTTGAAATAATAAGGAGAGAGAGAAGGGCAGCCATATGAGAGCTAGCTCTTGTATTTATGATCTCACTCTCTCATTTTATCATTGCAACAAGAAACAAAAGAAAGCTCTTCTTCTTCCTCCTTCTTTCTTGAGCTCACTATCTCCATTAATGGGATCATCTTCAACCTCATCCATACACTCTCATGTGTTGAGAATCAATGGATGCTTGAGACAAAGTAATCACACACATTCTCTACTTCACCTTGGACACGTCGGTTAGCAAACTTCGTGTCCGAGTTGCTTCGGATGAAGCGGGAGCTCGTAAAAGGATTCGAAGATACGGTGCCATTTCCGACGAGGAGACCGGAGATCGGAGATGCCGCGAGGAGCTTGGGTTGGTGGCCAAAAACCGAAGGACACAGATCGACCGGTATAGATTTTCTAACCCTTCTCTAGTTTGATAGTTATAAGTTAATGGTTCGATCCGGGATTAAAGTCTGCGATAGCACCGGTTTCAAGTTTAGAAAAAGTTTTCTTTTCCGCATTTTGGCCTCGGATCGACGGCCGGGGCGCTACCGTAGACTTACAAGTTGGACCCTGAAATCCAAGCAGCACTCGCTACAGGGGATTTCCCAACCCATGAGCTTTCTTTGAAGGCTGCCCGTCGCTATGAGGCAGTTGTGAAAAAGAAGGGCAGGCCGCAGACTGCCGGTGTGAAACGTCCTATGCACCGGATCACAGGAGGGGCCTCTTTTAGGCCAGCTTTTAACGAACCATCTCGTAGGCAAGTAGGTTTGTTCGCCAACAGCAAGCCAGACTTTTGCATCTACTGCAAAAGAATAGGGCATCTTGTGAAGAACTGTCGTAGGGCAAACAACTTGTGCCTGATCTGTGGGTCTTTTACTCATGCCATCAAAGCATACCCCCAGAACCGGGGACCCAACATCCCTCCTTCTAGACCGGCGATCCAAGCTCCTCCTACCCAGTTAGCTCTACCAACTCCAGCTCCCCACACCCAGACCGCTCAACTCCAACGCCGAGTGTTTAACCAGGCAAATAGAAAAGTGCTGCGATGCCAAGCATTTACTATGTCGGTCGAAGAGGCCGAAGCTACGGGTAAGGTTATCACTGGTAAATCTCTTCTCTATTCCCTTCCAAAGTCCTTTCAATTCATAGCCATCTTATATTGGTTATACCTAAACATATCCCATGCGACTTAGGTACAATCTTAGTAGCCTCCCTACCTGCACTCGCACTCTTTGACACTGGGACATCATATTGCTTTATATCGCAACAGTTCATCCGAACTCATGCGATCCCAGTTAAACCGCTCATATCCAGCTGGAACGTTAGTTCGGGGAACGGCGTTCAAAAAGCAATTTTAAGATACAATATGTGTCCAGTGGTCGTCTGCAGTCGAGAATTCTATGCGGACTTCAAGGTGCTGGACATACCGAACTTTGACGTAGTCTTGGGAATGGACTGGCTGGGAACTTTCTTTGCTACCATCGACTATCGCCAAAGGAAGGTAGTGTTCGAAATACTAGATCACCCAGTGTTCTACTTCAAAAGTGGAGACGGGACCTTAAAGCCTAGCATCTACAGAGCAATACCAAAGAAGGCAGAGATTACAGCATTGCAAGTGTAAGGATCGAAGCCAGAGGTAGTTCGAGAGTTCGAGGATGTTCTTGGAAGATATATCAGGTTTACCTCCCGATCGAGCTTTTGAATTCAGCAACGATTTACAACCCCGCGCACAACCAGTAATAAAAGCTCCATACCGATTAAGTCCGAAGGGATTGACGGAGATTCCCATTCAGTTGAACAAACTCCTGAAGAAAGGTTGATCCATCCCAGTACTTCAAGTTGGGGATCTCTGGTGCTACTGGTGAAGAAAAAAGAAGGTACCTACCGGATGTGCGTGGATTATCGAGCTCTGAATGAGGTGACAATTAAAAATAAGTATTCTCTACCACGCATCGATGACCTTTTCGATCAGTTAAGTGGATCTTGTGTCTTTCCAAAGTTAGATCTTCGTTCAGGATATCATCAGGTGAAGGTCAAGGAGACTGACATCCCGAAGATGACATTTATGACTCATTATGGTCATTATGAATATCTCATAATTCCATTTGGAGTGACCAATGCACCTGCCATCTTTGTGAACCTGATGAACCAAGTTTTCCGAGAGTAGTTAGACAGGTTTGTTATTATCTTCATCGACGACATCCTGGTGTATTCAAAAAATCGGAAAAGGCATGCTGAGCACTTACGGATTGTCCTGGAGACATTACGACAACATCAGCTCTACTCCAAGTATAACAAGTGTGAATTTTGGATAGATCAAGTCGGATTTCTTGGACATATCGTTTCTGGAGAAGGAATCTCTATAGATCCAGCTAAGGTGTCAGTTGTCAGCGAGTGGACGACACCAAAGATGGTGAAAGATATAAGAAGTTTCTTGTGCTTATCAGGATACTACAGACGATTCATTGAAAGGTTCTCAAAGATCGCAACACCCCTGACCAAGCTCACACGTAAAGACGAAGGATTCGTGTGGTCAGAAGCATGTGAGAAGGCTTTTGTAGAACTCAAGTCGAGGTTAACCTCTACTCCTATTCTCGTAATACCAGATCAATCTGGTGGATTCGATGTACATTGTGATGCATCCGGTAAAGAATTAGGATGTGTTCTAGACCAGCATGGAAAAGTTGTGGCTTTTGCATCAAGACAATTAAAAGTTCATGAACGCAACTATCCAACACATGATCTGGAACTGGAAGCAGCAGTTTTCGCACTCAAGATTTGGCGCCACTACCTTTTGGGAGGAATGCGTAGATATATACACTGACCATAAGAGTCTGAAGTATATATTTACTCAGAAGGAACTCAACATATGGTAAAGAAGATGGCTAGAACTAATGGTGGACTTCGACATCAACCTACAGTATCATCCTGGGAAGGTGAACATAGTTCCTGATGCACTTAGTCGCCAGCCATTACCTATGAACCTCACCGCTCAATGGAAGCTACATCAAGAATTGCATGGATTGTAGATCGAAGTAGTTATGCCAGGTAACGCTTCATATTTGATGAACTTACACGTTCATTCCACTCTTGTAAATCAGATCATGGCAGCTCAAGCAAATGATACCAAGCTGCAAAAGATTCGAGAACAAGTAGAAAGTGGACTTCGAACTGACTTCATCATCCATGAAGATGGATTCTTGTGATATGAAAGCCGTTTATGTGTACCAGTCGGCCCTGTTCGAGAAGAGTTGATGAAAGAAGCTCATAGCTCTCAATACTCGGTACACCTCGGCGGTACAAAGATGTACAAGGATCTACGACAACACTACTGGTGGCATGGAATGAAGCGAGAAGTGGTAAGGAGCGTAGCAAAGTGTTTGGTGTCAGCAAGTGAAGGCTGAACATCATAGAATTGCTGGTCTACTTCAGTCGTTACCAATTCTAGAATGAAAATGGCAGCACATTACCATGGACTTCATGACTGCTCTCCCTCGCAGCACGAAGGGTAATGATGCAATTTGGGTTATTGTGGATCGACTCACCAAATCGGCTCATTTTATTCTATTCCGAGTTGGCCAGTCAACCGAGACGTTAGCAAGGAAGTACATGGAGGTGAGTAGAAATCTAAAGTAAGATTTAAACCTTCAAGATATACCCTATGTTCCCCTCCGAATGGCGGCGCGACATGGATGTCGTGCCTGAGATTCGGGGCAGATGCTAATTCGTGCTATACGTCCACCTCTCCGAAGATGCCAAGTTGATTTATGGAACCATGTATCAAAGGTTTAAACGGATGCGTCCGATGTAGCAGACTTCGTCAGATTCCCCCTCGCTTGAGGGGTTTTTTTGATTGTGGGGACGCTTTTCCCTGCAGGCGCAAGCCCCTGCAGTTAATTACGCTACCGCGTTGCGGTAACAACTTTCTCCTTCTCCAGATGGTCACTTCGTGTCGTGTGTGTTTCATTTGTGTTTGGTTGCCCGTGGATTGTATAGGGAGACTGAGTTATGTCGTCGCCCGTAGGGCGTGGACTAGTCCAAATCCGTATTATCTTAGATTTGGGTTTGGGGGTTGTGTTTAAGGATACGTTAGCCTCCTTTGAGACTAAGATTGACTTAAACGTTTGTTAAGGATACGTTAGTCTATTTTTAGACTGAGATCGACTTAACGGGATCGTTTAGATCCGACAAGAGAGCGATTAGGGGAGCCCTGTTGTTTAGTTTAGTAACTTTGCGGTCAATAGGTAGTTTAAGGACATTGCAGTCCATTGTTAGTTAAGGACGTCATAGTCCGTGGATTTAAGGACTCCGCGGTCCGGTGTTAGTTTTAAGACATTACGGTCAAGGTTAAGGACGCCGTAGTCCGTGGATTTAAGGACTCCACGGTCTGATGTTAGTTTTAAGACATTACGGTCAAGGTTAAGGACGTCGTAGTCCGTGGATTTAAGGACTCCACAGTCCGATGTTAGTTTTAAGACATTACGGTCAAGGTTAAGGACCTCATAGTCTATGAGTTTAAGGACCCCACAGTCCGTATCAATGTGTGTGGTTGTCGGGACCCGTCACCTCTTTGAAGACGTTGAGGAATTACAACGGCGAGTATCAAAGGAGTGGAGAGATGTACCCTTAAACCAAGGTAGATTAAATGATCTGTAGTCCAATTTGGAAACTAAGATCAATTATTATATTATGAGCCCATTGGCCCAGTTGAATTTGAATTGAGGACTTATGGCCATCTTAGGCTAAGTCCAATTGTATCTGGGATATTGGCCCTCTGTTGATTCATTGAAGGAGAGGCTTTGCCTCTGGAAACTTAGCCAATTAGGCTAAGGCTAGTATTAAACACTAGAGACCAACGATGTTGAAAACTGGGAATAAGATTGACAAGTTAGTGTTAAACACTAAGAGATAATCAGTGTTGAACACTGGGAAAAGATTGACAAGTTAGTGTTAAACACTAAAAGATAATCAATGTTGAACACCGGGAACAGAGTTTTCAAATTAGTGTTAAACACTGGAAATAAAGATTCCAAGTTAGTGTTTAACACTAAGGCAAATCAGTGTTAAACACTGGATACAGAAGTTTCAATTTAGTGTTAAACACTAAGGCAAGAGGGGTCACGTGGTAACACGTGAGGGCGCCCTGCTTCCCTTTATTTTGATCTACAGATAAGTGTTTAACACTTTTAGTTCTGAAAGCCATCACGTGCGGGCACGTGATGGGGGCTTGCGCTTTGATCTGTTAGAATGTTCATTAGGGGTCACGTGTCAACACGTGAGGGCGCCCTAGAGCTCTTTTTTGTTTCTTTTACTTTTGTGTGCTTTTCAGAGATCACGTGGGCCACGTGGGGCCTTGCCTCAAAGCTCTCTTTTATAGGTCTTCGCAGGAGTCACGTGGTAACACGTGAGGTGTTTACTTCAGAGTTCTTTTCTATGGACCTCTGCAGGGGTCACGTGGCAGCATGTGACTCTGCTTGTTTTCATGTTTTAAAGATCTGTTCAGAATTAATTTCTTCATAGGGTTAAACCCAAATAGTAAACTTCAGAGGAATTAAATTCATGTTTTCTTCTGAAGAATTATATTCTTAAATAGGGTCAAACCCTAACTTCTTTTCTTAAGGGAATTAAATTCCTGTGAGTTTGAGAGAATTATGTTCTCGATTAGGGTTAAACCCTGGTTCTGTTCATTTTGAAGGAATTAAATTCCCATAACATAGGGTTAAACCCTAATTTTATCTCAAAGGAATTGAATTCCTATCATTTTTTGAGAATTAAATTCTCTAAACTCAGTTCCTCCTCAGTGTTTTAGATCTGCATGGCAGGATCTCGACCCAATGAGAATTAAATTCTCAATTCATGGGGAGATGTGCACTTTGCAGACCCTCAACCAGAGAAAGAACTAAGTTCTTTTTTTTATATAAGAGTTAAACTCTTTTTGAGAATTTTATTCTCCTTTGAAGCCTCCCTTTTCTTTTCTTACCTAAGGTTTTCCTTTTGCAGAGAATCGAAAGCTCTATCTCTCTCTCTCTCTCTATGTATCAAAAGAAAAGATCCAAAGGTCTAAAAAAAGTCCCTCTCTTCTTTTCTTGGCTCCTATTTATAGGAGAAGGAAGAGAATCAATCTACTTAGTAAATCTCTCATTGAGAGATTTGATTTGTATGTTGAGAGATTTGATTTATATTTATCATTAATCTGGGCCTTTAGATTGTTAAGTGAATTTTATTCACCATTGGATTTTGAATCCGGAGATATCCCTTTGTTATCTCGGTTAGATTTAGGGGGGAAATCTTTCCAAGTCCAAGATTTTTCCATAAATAGGTGATATTTAATCACCTTTAGATCTTTAATCCAACGGTTCCAAATAATCATTCTCTGTTTGGAAAGATTTGAATGATCACTTCTCAGAATTTAATTCTGTTAAATAATAAGGCTTTTAAAGCCGGTCACGTGTGGCCACGTGACCCCTGGTCACGTGTAAGCACGTGACCCCTGGAATGGGCTTTACTCCTTTTGCGCTTTTGTTCTCTGGCCGCTGCTCAGCCGTCACGTGTGAGCACGTGACCTTTTCTGGAGCTTTTTCTTAAATGTGTTTTGTGCTGCTGCTTTGAACGTCACGTGTCAACACGTGACCACTGGTCACGTGTGAGCACGTGATGCCTCTTCTGAGTCCTTTCCTGATTTTTTAATCAGGGAACACCCTACTTGTCTTGATACCCATAAACTCATGCAAGAGATCATGAGATTACATAGAGTACCTGTCTGCATCGTCTCCGATCATGATACGAGATTCTGATCACAGTTCTGGCAGAGTCTGCAATCTAGCCTAGGGACGAGTCTGAATTTTAGCATGGCGTATCATCCAAAAACGGAAGGACAGATCGAGCGAACAATTCAGATATTAGAAGATATGCTGAGAGCCTGTATGTTAGATTTCGGAGGTTCGTGAGAAGATCACCTACACCTTGTGGAGTTTTCATACAACAACAGCTACCAGGAAAGCATTGGGATAACGCTATTCGTTGCACTCTACAGACGGAAGTGTCGTTCTCCATTGATTTGGGACGACGTTGGAGATCGTGAACTCCTTGGACAAGAGATGATCGTGGCAACTGTAGATGTGGTTTGCATGATCAGGGAAAAGGTGCACATAGCCCAGGATTGACAGAAGCATTGGGCAGATGCAAAACGTCGACATATGGAGTTTCAACCCAGAGAGCATGAATTCCTAAAGATCTCTCCAAACAGAGGAGTGATACGTTTTGGCAAGAGGGGTAAATTAAGTCCAAGATACATAGGACCGTTCGACATACTCAAACGAGTTGAAGAAGTGGCATACCCTTTACCACTACCACTCTTATTGGACGGAGTATATAATGTGTTCCACATATCCCAGTTATGACGATATGTGAGCGACCCCAGCCATATACTTGATAACTCAGAGCTCACGGTACAGACTGATCTAACTTGTGAGCAGTAACCAGTTGAGGTCCTGGACCGAAAGGTGAAGACATTAATGAACAAGGAGGTAAACTTGGTCCAAGCGATGTGGAGAAAGTATTCGCCGGGAGAATTAACTTGGGAAAGAGAAGAAGATATGCATACACGATACCATTACCTTTTAAATGTAAATTTTGAAGACGAAATTTTTATAAGGAGGGTAGAATGTAACGACTCTGAAATCGCTGTACAGAATTATTTGTTTAAATGTATAGAAAAGGGGTATTTCAGCCTGTGTAGAAATTATAAGTTATTTTTGTAAAATAAAAGCAAGAAACAACTTGTAGCTCACTGGTAAAGCCTCTACACTATTGTGGCGTAGCCTGTGTGTTCGAATCCCATCAGTTCAAAAAAAAATTAATATTTTTCTTTTTAATTTTTCGGAAGCCCAAGAGTTGCTAGTGTAATACACGGAGAAATGAAAAGTTTTAGAAAAATCAAAAAGGCGCAAAGAGGTGTAAACACACATCTAAATACGTGGCATGAATCTCAAGGCAAACCCTCAAGATCCGACCCCCCCATTTCCCCCAAATGGCCGCCGCCGGTCCAGATGTGTCCAATCACCTCCGTGTTTTGCACACACATCCCTTCAGCTCCCCTCTACCCCCTACACTGTTTGATTTCCCTGTAATTAAACAGTGGATATTCAATGCACCATTTAACATCAAATTTAATTCTTTTAATCCAATTTTTAATTCCAAAAGCCTAAAATTTTCACTACAAAAACCACCCCATTCCCTAACTCTCTCCCATTCTGAAATTTCTATCATAAATTCTCTCAAACTCTCTAAGTACCAAGTGGAGTTAAGCACCCAAGTGGAGTAGTAAGCCAAGCTCGACGACCGAAGCCTTTCCAACAACACCATAGCACCCAAAGGCTTCCCCTCATTCTTGTTAACGATCTAAGCTAGTAAGTTTTCCCTTCTCTCCATTTTTTTCATTTCAAATCGTCTTTTAAAAACATATCGACAAAGTGGAGTTAACTCCGATATATTGTTATTTTTAACAATTGTACTTCACTTTATCAGCAAAATAGGTCAAAAAAACATCCTCACACCACTCATAATCTTATTTACAATCATTTAGCTTTTAGTTTAATAAAATTTTCTTGTGAAATAATCATAAAACGATGTTTTCATAAATATACCATGAACTTTAGTATAACTGTAAACTTCAATAACTAGAGTATATACTTTTAGATCATTCATGGGGTAACGGCCTACCCCACACGCACACTATGGTTTCATAGAATGATGTTCTAAACATAGGGTTTATTTAAGAATAGGCGTTACATTAAAATACCACATTTTTTCAAAACAGGTTTCTTTTAATCGATATTTTTAAATCCTTGGCAATTACGCCTCTATAACTCTCGTTAAGGGACACACTAATGGATGGTGTGGATTATCGCACATTTTTGGGATAGTAGAGCGAGATGCAGAATTCCACACGGAGTATTTGGTTTCGAAAGAAAATTAGAAATATGGTTTTTAAGAAATACGACTTTTCTAAACAAAACTAAAGTTTGGAAAATTATACAAAACTATGAATCCTTATTTTCAATAAAAAAAAATTATGAAACTATATTTTTTAAATTAAGAATTAGAATTTTTAATAAAATACCATCAAGTTTCCAAAAGAGCTAGTTTTCATAAAAGTACCATAAACTTTCAAAAAGCTAGGTTTTATCACTAAAACACTACAACAATTAAAATGCATGTTCATGAAAACCCTAAATATTATAAATCACCTTCGAGATTTATTTCTAAACAACATTAAAGTATTTTTCATAAAACCCCCTCGAGTTATGCAAACAATATTTAAGGACTCTAGATTAATATAGGTTTAAGCGATATCATTTCACTTAAGCCCAGGGAGACGGAGAAAGTGAGTGCTTACCTATTCAGGTTAGAAAACTTAATGGAGATATCAATGGTAATTGTCTTGGAAAAAGACAGAAATCATGCCGTCCATGTGCAGCAGTTGTCGATTTCTCCCGAACATAAGATTTTTTAACATTTAAATCAATTCATATGAAAAAGTCTTGAACTCGAATCCAAACTCAAATCTAAACTTGAACTTGAACTCAAATCCAAACTCGAATCTAAACTTGAATGTGCACTCAAACTCAATCTACTCGAACTAACTTGACTCGACCCAAGATTGCAATGGACATGACTCGCACCTTACTCGACTCACTCGACTTCATTATTTCACCTTTTGCAATCTATGGTTTCGATCAAGTTATGTTATAATCAACCAATCAAATTAACTAAGACTATCTCACAATTATAATATAAATTATACTCGGCGTGTTTGGGATAGTTTCTTGTGTGAATCCAACGGAGCTTCAGGAATCCCGTATTAACCTCTTTTTTTATTTTACTCGAATATCAGTCGGGTTGACTCATCCACAGCCTAGAGCCTCGATGCTAACACATGAAATGGGCCTGTGTTTCCTTGGTCCTGGGGCCCCACTCTTGAGCTCATGAATACTTCTACGGCTGCGTTGATATTCACACTTGGAACTTAACGTTAACATAGTGACCATATAGAGACCTATAGTACATATTTACCAATGAACATATACTTTTACTCGTCATATATATATTCTACACTTGTCAATCTTTTACTCTTACTTTATCCTTGGGACTTACCGAGTGCTAGTTCGCTGAAGGGCATTCCACCCATCCTTGTTTTTTTGGAATGTTCGTCAGATACGGTCCAGACGGAGGATGTGGAGGCCACAGAAGAAGACTACAACCGGATTGCTCCTCAAGATTAGCTTAGCTTCACTTTTTATTCACCATATGTATGCCACATGTTTAGGTATTTTCTTTTATTGTATTTACTTTCTAGCTGAAACTCATGTACATGTAAATATTTGAAGTTGAATGTAAATAAAGATATTTGTTGAAAATTTTACAGTCTCGATTTATTCTTGCAATGTGTATTATTGTTTCAATACGTTTAGTATATTTATTTAGGAAATGACCATCTCTTAATAAATATGTTGCGGGCTTACCACATCATTATTTCCGTCTACTGGGAAGCGGGGCGTGACAGGTTCTTTATCTGATCTTGTTGGCTCCTTATTGTAGAGTTATTTAAGATTCTTGGATTTTGAATTTGATAGACTCGAATTGATGGCCGAGACAATATGCCTTATTTGATTTTCTTATTTAATCCCAGGCTTTCCTTGAAAATAAATTTCAATATTTCCTTGTTCTTTAGGACAATATGAAGACTAAGCTAGACTCGAGTCATTTCCTGGGGTGGACGATTGATTTGTTTTCCCCCGAAGGATTTCAGCGTTTGTTTGTATGATGTTGGCAGTCGTGGCTTGATTGCTCGCCAGTACGTCATAAAACGGCAAAAATTTCCAAGGCTTGTACTGGTCCGCGACTGAGCCCTTGAAAATGAAACAGTCTTCGATTGTATGCCCTAATACTCTGTGATATAGGAAATAGTCAGGGTTATCGATCATTTTCGCTTCATGCTGTCTCTTTGGCGTAGGCAGCTGCAAACCGTTATTCAGGACATCCTTAAATAGTTTGCGGAGTTTATCCTTTCTGAAAGAGTAGATTTTCTTCTTCCTCACCGTCAGATTCGGTTCTCCCTCTAGTACCGGTCTTCAAGACCGATCAATGTTTGACTCGTTCGTTGCTTGCTTACCCCGGTCAGCAGACATGTTGAAAGGGTTGGTATTGCTGGAAATTTTGTCTTTACGGGTGGTGTCCTTCTGGTACCCGAATTTATTATCAATCTGAAGATCCGAGGTGGACTCGGGATTTGCACGACCTATCAACTGGACCCTCTCAGTCAGGTCCTAAAGAGTTTTGGGATCTGCCGTGAATAAGGAGGGATTCATCCAGTTATTGACATTTCTCCTGATAAGGCCGACGACTTGCCCCTGTTCCATCATTTGGTGCAAGAATTACACTGTCGGTTTACATGATCAGCAATGTTGTCATTTTTATACCATTTAGCCTTCAAGAGATCAGTCGTAGTGATTTTATCACCGACATTCATGAATCTTTGTTTGAACAGTGATTCCATTTGAGCAAATGTTTTGACCGAGTTGCTTGGTATACTTATGTACCAGTGGAAAGCAAAGTCAGTCAAACTTTTGACGAACTGTCTGAGGAGCAGCACATTATTGCCCTTGGTCTTTCCGCATGACGCCTTGAAGTGGCAATATATTGATCTGTGTTCCCTATCTCATTGAACCTTTCGAAATTAAGGATGAAATAGCCAAGAGGATATTCCACGAAATCATATTCGGCGGGGAATGGTCTCCCATTATTGGTGTAGCCTTTTTGTATTTTGGCTTCAGCTACCGATGATTTGTCTTTGATTTTTTCATGTGCCAACTTGCCTCCATCAAGCGTCAGAACTTCCTTGGAGGCTGGAGGCAGTTGACTTTCATGAAGATGTTCCGCTCCCAGGTTGGAGCAAATAGTTTTTAGCTGTTTCGAGATGTCAATTCCTGGTTCACAGACCGAGCCTTGAGTTTGCTGCGAATGCATCCAAACGACTTTGTTGTGAGGTTTGCTATGACATTCATCAAATAGTCGATTTTGGAATGGATCTTGGCCAACTCCTTGTCTTTGTCTTGAAGCTGCTTCTGAATCTCTTGGAATAATACATGTTCTGTAATTTTGGGAATGAAGGCTAGGCTATCACCGTCATCTGATTCTTTAGAAGTTTTTGGTTCTGTTTGTTTAGCTGCTTGTACAAGGCCTTTATTATTATCTGAATCGAGCCGGGATTGGGCAGCGGTAACCATATCTTTATCATGACTATGAATCGTAGGAGGACTTGTTCTTTCGGATCCCACCATGTAGGCTTTGTGGATTGTGTATCCACCCATTGCCTTATCATTGATGATGATATTTACTGGGCTTTCGGACCATTGCTGTAGTCCACTCCTTTTAGGGAAGGACAAACGACTGAGAACAGTCGGTCCGACCGGGGTCTTGGATACAGATGGTACCCTCTATTTGAGTTCTTTCTTTTGATTTTGCTCGGCGAGTAGATCTTGGTATACTCTTTATGTGATCGTGCTATGCTTTTGATCCTAGGGCTTAGACATGCCTTTTTGCCGAATTTTTCGAATTGTCATTTTTTTTTATTTGCGCAGTCATAGCATTCTTCTACAATGTCTTTAAGGGTTCAAAAGAATTGTTAATCTTTACGGTAGGATCAACTTTTGTCGTAGGGTAGCCATGCTCTTGGAACCCTATGAACTCCAATAAAATAGGAACACTTGCCTTTTTATTGGATCTATACCTGAGCTGCTTTTGTTTTAGCTTTCTCACTTTAAGGCATTGGCTGGCAACTATTTCCTTGGCGGCCGTTGTAGGCTGACTAACTGAAAGTCTAGAGATGACGCATGAGCGAGCGGTTGTATAAGCTTTGATTGGGCTTGCTCAAGATGTCTTATAGCCTCCTTTGAATTAACATCTTTCCCCCCAGATGGAGCAACAAGTAGTTGATAGAACACAGACTTCCGTTCTGGCTCGGGTTTCTTTGCGATCATGACGTTCAGCCTTTCCCCTTTGAGGCCGGTTTGTCAGCTTGGTGCAATGAACCTCCGTAGTATGAGCACTGATGGCTGGAACGAATGTGATGGACTCGAACTGAAGGGTTGTTCCATCCACTGTTGCATGAGCTCTGATGGAAGGGTCACCTTAGCGGTTGTTTTTAGTGTATATGTGATGGGAGTCGCACCAGCAGCTGAGCCAGTTTTCAAAGACATTGTTGTTGATGGTCGTTGAGAGTTGTTTGTTGTTGATGGTTGTTGATCTGCATGAAGGAGTATGGTTTAGTACAAACGATAATGTATGCTTTGACTGTATTTGCTTGATCATTTGACTTAAGAGATGGGAGGAGAGAATGGTTGCACCGGACCTGCCAGAATCTGTAGAGTTTTTTTCGTCACCCCATAGAGATGGATGCCCTCATGTTTTAAGGTTGTACAGATTCCCCCTGCCCCATGATAGGCAGGGGATTATTGATTTTTTGAATTCTGATCTCCAACAACCACAGACAAAACTACTATTAATTACCTCTCGTTTTGACGCGAGAGGACTTTCAATTGGTGAGTCATACATGTCGTGCGAACTCATTCTTTGATATATGCATTGTGTTTGGAAAAAAAAATCAAGCCTCTTTGAACATATCATGGGCTATCACATGGGGGTTCCGCTGCCCGGTCAAAGGGCTGGGGCTTAAGGGTGCTAGCAACCCCCTTGCGGGGCTCGGGACAACATCCCGAAACAAAATTTTTCCAAAGGAAGGTGTTTTGAGTGTGTTAGAGAGCTCCAAAATAGAGAAAAAAAAAGGGGGAATGAATGAGAGGAAGGGTAAGAAGCGGGGACCCCTTTGAAGGGGTCCTAAAGGTGGCGGGCCCCTTTAGGAGGGTCCCGACAGCGGAAAACCCCTTGAGGGGGGTCCCAAAACAGGCCCCTATGGGGGTACCCGAAATCTAGAGCCCCATTGGGGGGTTCTCGGCAGGGGGAACCCCCTTGGGGGGGTTCCATAGAGAGAACTCCTTTTTGAGGGGTTCTGAAATAGTTGAGAGGGATCTCGAAATAGAGAACCCCTTTAAGCGGGTTTCAAAGGAGGAAACCTCATTTAGGGGGATTTCCGGAATAGGGACCCCAGAGGGGGTCCCAAAACAAGGATCCTAAAGAGGATCCCAAGGCTGAATACCGAGTGTATCCCGTGTTCACACAATGGGGAACATGAGGTGTGACCTATGTTTCCATGGATCTCGTGGGGTGATCCTGTGCCGGGGAGTTTGTGGAGGTGAAAACTATGAGCTTTCACCTAGATTTCACCCCAAAGTCATCGATTTTATGTATTTTGATGGTGAAATCGATGGGTTTCATCAAGGTCCTTCATCCATGGCGCTTGCTATGGTTTTCATCCCAAGGGTTCTCCTGTTGCATATAGGTGCGCTCAAGGCAATTATTATAATTGAAGGAAGACTTATACGGAGAACAATCTTACTTGAGATGATAGTATGCTATCTAGTTTGTCTTTATCATTCATGTGTATACGTTTTACTCGTTATTACACATCGCTAATATATAATGATACCAGGATTATGATAGGGATCATACTAGTGAGGCCTAAGTAGTCTATAAGCACATCCTTAAATGTCCCTAGTAGTGGGAGTATCGAGACAAATCATCGATATTCTAGACTAGACTGGTGTATACGTTTCTCAACCCCGATCGGGACGATGGTTGATCCCATAGCCATTGGTGTTTGACACCGAAGATTGTATAAATGTTCTCATTGGATGAATGAGTTTCAATGAATGGACTCACCTGAGAACTCCTAGATGGTATTATACCTATCATCAGATAGCAGTTTTCTAGTGACTTGAGTACAGGATAGTCTGAAGACTTGAGATCATCATAGTGTCTTGTGTGTGTTCGAACTGTACTTTTATTACTACCCTACCACGGCTTTAAAGAGCCGTGCAAACAGATTTTAGCTGGGTACAGTCCCGAAGCACATGGAGGCAGTGAGCGATCGAAGGGATTTCGGCTCTCCCTATATAAGGAGTCAAGGTCGTGTTGTTCCAGATCAACTATAACCATAAGTATTTGGCCAAAGCAGATGAGATTTACTGATAAGTGTTATCAGTAGTTTCTCAGGTGGTTATGAGTTCATGATCGGCACGACTTATCGAGTTATTGGGAGTCTGACGGTTTTCCACCTTCTATACCAGGTATACGACACTCTTATACGAAGAAACCGGACTGTACGGAGATTGTCACTAATAGGCCCTATAGGATTTCGGATGAGCTTGCTTATCGATCTTCCTTTTTGCTCAAAACCTGGATAGTCGTTACGTGCAGCTAGTACCGCTGACATGCTTGTAGGTTATGGATATGATCCTGACCTACTGCCGGCGTATATACCAGTCTTTAGAGTCTCACACAGAGGTTTCTCAGCATAAGCGAAACGATGTAGGGCACGTATAGGGATATGTGCAGGAGTTCGATTAAACACGTGTATTTGATACACGTATTTTAATCGAGCATTTTATGATATTAGCCGGGGTATATATATAGATATAACCAGATTATTAAATCAAGTGTTGATTTAATAATTAAGTGCATATGCGTGTGTGTATAATAATAATAATATCATGCTTACGTGATTTTTTTTTTCTTTTCTTTATAAATATTTATATATGATATTAATATTTATATCATGTATGGTTATACATGAAATTCGTGTGTATAGGATACACATAGAAAGCGAGATGATAATCATTTAGTTTTTTTTAATTATTTAAAGAAAATAAATGAGTCATGAAAAGGAAATGTGCAGAAAAGTTTAGAAATTCCTACACTTTTCATTTAGATAAGAATAAAGACTTCTTTATTCTAAGCTAATCTTTTGATGACAGTATCATCTCGACTCTCTCTCTCTCTCTCTCTCTTGAGTTTTGATTTAGAGAGAGAGAAAAAGAAAAAGAGAAGAAAATTAGTGAGAAAATGAATCTACATTTTCTTTCTTCACTCTTTTAGCTAATTAATGTAGAAAGTTTCTTCACATACACTTAGTTTGTGAAGTTGGAGCTTGTGTTGGGCAAACTTCAAGGTGGATCTTCTTTGACAAAGAAGTCTACATTCAAGCTCGATCCAGATCAAGTGGAGACTAGCCGGATTTTAAACAGAGGTGGCCAATGCGCTAGAAAGGTTATAGTCTCGATTCATAGTAGTTTAGCTTGCTAGTTTCT
Source organism: Agapanthus africanus (assembly GCA_030015575.1). Taxonomy (NCBI): domain Eukaryota; kingdom Viridiplantae; phylum Streptophyta; class Magnoliopsida; order Asparagales; family Amaryllidaceae; genus Agapanthus; species Agapanthus africanus. The sequence continues at coordinate 455,927,374 of JASDDO010000012.1, read as the reverse complement.
TTCAAGTTATAATTTTTGTGAATGTTTAGCACAATTTAGCACTCTTGAAAATTTATATTATCACTTCCGCATGCTATAAAACCAAGTCTTGAGTGCTAAAGTGTGCGTACATATCCTTCTTCCCATTTTCTAGGATTTGATGAAGAAAAGCAAAGTCTTTTATCTTGATATAGTTTTATTTAAGTTTTTAAAAGGAAAGGAACTCTTTAATATTTTTTCCACAAGGTTGAAGATGAAGAAAATGACTTGCCTCTTTCTTAATGAAGGCTCCAAAGCCCTTATAAAATTTATAGAAGAGGAAAGATTTATATATTTCATTATATGGTGGGGTTTAAATACCCCTTACATTTTGCAACTTAGCCCTTGGGCTTTACAAAATTGGTTTTTTGCCAATTTTTCTTACATTATTCCTACTTATTACATAATATATCTATTTATTATATTTTAATTCTTTTCTTGCCTTGGCACGGGGCCAGCCCCCAATGCTTGAGCTTGGACTTGAACTGGGCCGGGCTTGGGCCTACCTGGATTGGGTTTGGGCTTGGGCCCACCTGACTTGGGTCCGGACCCACCTTTTTAGGTCTTGACTTTGACTTTGACTTTGTCAATGGGGTGTAATTTTTGACCCCAATAGTACCTTAATTAAGTTAAGTCTTTGCTTATATTTTATCAAATTTTACGATTCGAATCTTATGATTCGATACGATTCGGAAAAACACTGAATTAGATTACGATCGAATCTTATGATTCACGATTCGTATCTTCATTTCATATAGCAAGTAAGGGATGAGCACAATTTAATATAGCAAGCGATGTTTGTTTTGATAATGCTTGGCGCATTCACATATAAAATAAAAGGATAAGTCATTGTGCCCGAATCATCAACATAGAGTGGGTCGGGTTTAAGGTTTTGGGTCAAATCTGAATATTTCGAGTCCAATAACAATTTAAGATCTAGTTTCATTTTAATACCAAATTGGCAAAATCCCTAATTTTCTTTTTTTTTTCTTCCAAACAATCTTTTGAGCTTACTTGCCTTCGTGTATTCGAGTTTTTCTTGCAATAATCTTTCGAGCTTACTCGAATTTGAGTCTTTAAACTCATTCCTCTCCTTCGAATTTCTTGTTGCCTCATCTTTACCTTCACGGCTAACAATTAACTAATTATCTTAATTATTATATTATGATTAATGATCACTACTATAATAAGGGGTTACCCCTACGGCTTTATCCGTAGGGGCAAAACACTGCCCCTACGGATATATTCATTGGGGCAAAAAAATACCCTGTAGGTGCAAAGGCCGCAGGTGCAACTCTTCGTCCTGAACATGCCCCTACAGAGTAATAATTGCCCCTACGCTTTACTCCGTAGGGACATATTTCCCTACAGTGTAAGCCGTAGGGACAAAATATTTATTTAATTTATTGGTTTATAAAATAAAATACTTGCCCCTACGGATTACTTCGTAGGGCCTGAACATGCCTCTACAGAGTTCTTTATAGGTCCAGATAAAAGCTCTTACGGAGTTATCCGTAGGTCCAGACAAATGCCCCTACGGATACATTCATAGGGGTAAGTTTAACGCCTGTTACTGAGTCCATAGGGGCAAAATATCAGGTATCCTTATATTTTGTCCCTACGGCTAACTGTTTAGGGGCAAACTTTGCACCTACGGATTAATCCGTAAGTACAATAGGTGGCCCTACAGATTAATCCGTAGGGACAAAATATTAGGTATTTTTTAAAATGGTCTCCTGTTTTTTCCCCGCCCTGTGCACAATAATATATACATCATATAACCAAATAACGTAGTATTCATAATCAACATCTCATGCATAATATATAAAAGAAATAAATAAACAGAATACGATATCAATATAAATCATCGTGAACACGTAAACAACACCAATATCGTCCAAAATATATACAATATGTATGATATAAGTACATACATGCTTAAAATATAAAAAAATCTACCCTAGCTCGGTCCAGCTCCGCCACCTCTGATAAACGCCATAATCTGACGTATTTGCTTCTCGGTGCAGCCCCGAGTCTTCAAAAACTCGACCAATGAAGGAGCAGACTGTGCGGGAGTCTGAGCGGGCTGTGGAGCTGCAGGAGTGGTCTGCGCAACCGCAGCCGAGGCAGTGGCTTGCGGAGCCGCAGCCGAAATAGATGCATGTGGAGCCGCAGCCGAAGTAGACTGTCGCATCTGTTAAATTTTGTGTGTAATAAAACAGTAAGAACTGTGTATTAGATTTTATTCGAATTTGTATCATTATCAGGTTATTGCGAAACCCTAATCTAAGAATACTTAGGGACTTAGGCCTCATTTGGATATCTAGTTTGGAAAACCGTAGTTTATTTTAATTAGACAGTTTTATGTAAGTATGATTGATCAAAGCTAAGTCTACAACCAAATAAGCTCAGGCTACTAATATTGCATATGTTACTATCTATAATGTGATATAATATTTTACTATTAAGTAGTATACGTACCAACATCTCCTTCAACTCCTCGATGGTGGTCTTCAAGACGGCAACATCATGCTCTAGACGTCGCTCACGGGGGATGGGGGAAGTAACCTCCGGAGTGGAGTCTAACCTCATATGGGCCCTGCTAGGACCCAGTCCCCGTCCTCTCTCCTAACCTCCGTGTGTAGAGTCTAAGACTGGGGTCAGCAGCATCGGATCGGTCTGTCCAGTAAAATTGATCCCCGATGCCTCCGCCTGCTGACCACCCGCTCCTACACCCACATTAACCATTAAAATATAAGTATATCATTTAAATTTGAACTTTTCAAAACAAAAATTTCAAACCTGTTAGAATAAATATTAACACTTACACAATACTCCTGGGTAGCGGTGTCGGGGAATCGACGCTCGCCCGTGGCGGGATCTGTCCAGATGTCGTAGACGGCAAGATACACAGTCAGCACGCTCGGTGTACCACCCTACGCCAGGGTCTGAGCTCTCTGCAATTCGTAAAAAAATTACATATATTATAAAATAACTCTTAATATTACATTATATCAAAGTATATCTATTGTAATTTACCGATACCTCCATGGAACGAGTAATATTCCTCGAGCCACCTGTATAAGTGGGGCGTTCGCCGACTTCCTATTCTCTTTATTTTGATCGGCATGTTTTTGCACAACACATTCAAATTTAGTTTTCTAATTAAGCAACACCAAAAAATAAATTATATACTAAACAATGAATTACATTTAAATTATAAACCTGCTTGCACTGAGAGTCGAAATATTGGCACAAGAGAGGTCATGTATCTACGTCGACTCTCGCAAAGGCCGGAGTATGTAGGAGAGTCGCTCTCTCTGCCTCGGGGGTCGCCATCAACAGGGAATAGCATTCGATCTTCAACTCATTCCTATTGTATTAGACCTTTGATTGCATGTTCTTCATCAGGCCATGGTACAGAGCGTGAAGATCGAGCACTCTCTCAGGGTGATCAGGGTCGGGTACAGGCTGAAAGTCGTAATCCAACTGCAAATACAAAAAAATAATGTATTTAAATTGAAGTGTTAAATAATAATAAATATTTGGATAAGTTAAATAAAAATATATATTAATACCCGAGCCTGATCCCAAAAGAGGGCAAATGAGCGCCGGTGTTGATCGCCCCACTCAACGTGAAGTGGATACTTCTTTACGAGGCGGCTCTCGTCTCCCATATACCGGACGAACCTCTCGGCATAATCGCCGGTATAACGATAATCGGGGGTAAAGAAAAGAGGGAATGATGCCTCCCCCTAGCTCTGTCGGGCCTCAACCGGTGGGACTGATTTGGGCCTCGAGTCCCCCTATCGAGATGGGGTTGCTCTGCATCTACAAGAAATATCAAGACAATTGATATTAGGACAAAATGGTATTAAGAAATCAAGGTTTAACAAAAAATGAAGTGTGATATATGCCTGCGGCGATAGAAGCATGAACCTGGACCCGGGCAGCAGCACAAGCGTGACGATAGTTCCTCCGATGAGGAACAGCCGGTGACCCGGACATGGACGCATCCCTTCCAACTAGAAAATAAACATTGACGATAAAATTACATGAAGTTCATGTTTATTCTTAAAGGATATGTCAAATGAATAAATATTTTATATTTATTCATACTAACCTGCAGACTGAGCGGAGGGTACGGAAGTGGCGGGAGTGCCCCCTGTGCCAGATGTGAACACACCATCTATAATTAGACAATCAATATGCATGCACTATAAAATATATAAACATACATAAAGGTACGGGAGTGGCCTCTGCCTCTAATGTGGACATACCACCAACAGCTAGACAATCAAACATTGACTATATAAGTTATTTTGACATAAATATGCATGTATATCTATAATATTACATTCAAAATGAATATGCGTGCAATATACCGGGAGGTGTGGCACAGTCCATACGGAAGGAGTCATCCGAAGGGGTTTCCGATCGAGGTGCAAGACCGGCCTTCTGAAGCTCCCTACGCAGCTGTCACGACCCGAATATGTGGAATGCGACTGGCACTTAAATTACACAACGTCTAGAGGCGTAACGTAATCTAAGTAAGACAAACCTAGAAATCTAACCATTTAAAGAAAATAGAGTAAAGGAAAACTTGTTTAAGAGTTAAGTTGACATATAAGGTCAATTTCAAAGTCTTTATAATAAGCTCAAGTTTTTATAAAAATTTCGGCAGAGTTCCATTTGTAAATACTGGCCCCAAACGGGTACAAACATGAATATATACAAGTAGTGAACAAAGGTAACCCTAAGCGGGAGCTAGCTCTTCGCCGAACGGCGGAATCACAACTACATGTAAGATATATCATCCAAGAATGAAACCAGCATTTAAAAGCAAGAAAACGGAAACCAAATATAAGTCGGCTCACACGAGCTCGACACCAGATACCAAAAATATGAGTCTCACAGTCTCACTGTCTAGTCTAATATACAAGGGATAGATGGAGTATACTAGATACAAAATAAATATACATGGTGGAATCAAAGAATATCCTTACAACCTACCTACAAGCATGTCGACGCAAAGAAAGCAGAAGAAGAAATATGCCCTCCGATACTATGCTGACGGGTCGGACCTACAAAATACTATGGCACAACGGGGGTGAGTTGCCAACTCATGAATAGTAAGTAACATCTAATAAGCCTATCGTAAGCATGCACGCAAATGCGTCACAACCTACATATAAAATTATGGTGCGAAGCACTAGTATGAATGCGATATGAATGAATAATCAAACACGAAATCCGGAAATATCTGGTATGAGAAAATATATATCCATATCTTAGTAAAACCTTTGTATAATAAAGCTGGAGTATCATCAATGAAATCGACAGAAAATCCGTGCCAAGCATCGACACAATATATGTATCTCAATATCTCAATATCTTAATAGCCGTCTCTTAGATCAGCTCTTAATCTGTCACATCCCACGACTCCGGTCGGTATCCTCCGGATAACCGTCGAACCAATAATCATAACCGGTAGGTCGTGCTCACCTGCCAGGCTCATCATCTACAACTCGAGCTTCTCGCCCTGGGGTACCACACCGAGTCCACCATGTACCCGAAACGGTTCATCCTACTTCTCGAATCGGGTCTCGAAAACCAACTCAAATCAGGAAAACTCATGGTGGACACCATATACATCATGTCACGAGAAAACCACAACTTGCATTTTTAAAATGATAATAGGTTTATAAAATTCTTGCGATTTTCCTCAAAATCCAGAAATCTCATAAATACTGAAATCTCCAAGAAGAATCACAATATATGAATATGTCAGTAATGACGGATGTCCATGATATCGATAATATGCAATGCGATGTTTGGCTATAAAACTATGTATGAATGATGATGCAATGAGGTGTATATAACTACCAATACTACGTATCCATCCTGATGAAATGAATATACACTACAAGTTACATATCATATATGATGCAAATTCTCAGATACTAATTTAAGCAAGTTCTATAGTGTTCATGACATAGCAATTACCAATGGCGTGTGTGTTCACATAAATAGTGCACGTGCGGCATGAACCAATGGTAATGGTGCAAGTGTCCTAGGTAACAATATCATATGTAAGAGGATGCAATGCCATGATATGAATGATTTAGAGACTACGCATATAAATACAAAAACTACAAGTAATCCTAACTATCGGACGCCTTGCGCCATCCAGACGATCCCCCATGGATGTGTACATCCACTTACAGGGATGCGTCGACTAATCTGATCCAATCACATCCTTTTCTTTCCTTGCCGCGTCCAATGTCTCCGCAACCGATCCTAAAATCGCACAAATAGTATATATGAGGTTAAACATTTAAATATACGCGAAGTCAAGACGATACAAAGTAACTAACGCGTACTAACTAGATGCGCATGCACTTAGTGCATAAAACGCGCACGCGACATCGCCACAAACCACAACTAGGAGTTGTTATGCGTAGTAAACACCATAACTAGAATTTAATCACATGAATCGGGCATTCACATCGCGCTAGAATTTAGGAAAATAGGTCATAGATCATCACAACTTCAACTTAATTAAAACCCTTTTTTTTATCAAAAACCTAGTTAGCAACATTATGCCATTAGGTGCAAAACTAAATGGATTAGCAATTCTAGTAGCCACTAATCACACATGAATATTCTAATCAAGCCATACTTAAATATAATCTCATTTAAACACACACTAATAATTAATTTAATTACATGAACTCTTAATTAAAGAAATTAAAAGCCACTTTAGCAAAGTGATCAACTAGATTAAATTTGTAAAGCCACTAGATAATAAACTACACTTGGCTAACTTAATTAAGTGGTAAAAACCCTAACATTAACCCAAACCCTTCTCTTTAAAACTCAAATATTGCAAATAAAACTATTTTAACACCGAATTAAAATTAGATTAAAGCAATTAATTTACAAAGTAACAATTGGGTTAAGATATATACCTCAAGAATTTGGAGATCTAACTTGCTAACTTGGCCACCCAAAATGCTATCTTGCTTCAAGATTCAAGCTAGATTTGATCAAGGGATGCTTGTGAAAATTTTAATAGGAATTAGAGTTAATTTTGGTGGATTTTTGAGATGAGAAAATGGGGTAATTTGCAAGTGAGAAAGAAGGAAAATGAGGGGGGGACTGCCGAACTTGAAAGGGGGAGAGAGAGTGGGTGGAGTGAGTGAGAGAGAGGTGACCATACCCCCCACAGCACACCATACTTCTTTTTCTTTATTTAGTCTCTTTTAATTTTATTTTCCTCTTTATCTTAGAATTATCTAGAACCATTTAGAAAAATTTAGAAGAAAGAACATATTACCAAATAAGTGTTAAGTTGTCATGGTGAACTAATATGTGATTAACCCATATTAATTTGTAATTAATACTAATTAAATGTGTAAGTGCATGATTAAAATAATATTCAAAATAAATACTTATGGAAAATAATTAAATAAACTAGCAATTAAATAAGTAACTAACAAAACACCCATACATAAACCATTACATAATTAAAGTAGGTATAATTGTGTTTATGTAGAAAAATAAAAAAAAATAATTATAACTAGGTTTTACAGAAATCACGTGTTGTATTATTAATTATCGGACAATTAACCTAAACGATTTTTAAAACGTTACAATCATTCCCCTTAATGAAATTTGGTCCCCGAATTTAAAATCTAACTACGCGTACCTTCGAAAAGATGGGGATATTTCTCCCTCATCTCGTTCTCGGCTTCCCACGTGACCTCTTCGCTGTTCGGACCACACCAAAGAACCTTTACGGACGGTATGACCTTGGACCTCAGTTTCATCACCGGCCGATCCAGAATGACTACCACCTCCTCGGTGAAGGAAAGATCGCACTCCAGCTGGATCGTCTGGTGCTGAATCGCGTGAGAGGGGCCATGAAGGTACATGCAGAGCATCGATACGTGGAACACGAGGTGAACATCTGGGAAGCTGGGTGGAAGAGCCAAACGATAAGCAACTGTACCGACACGCTCGAGAATCTCAAAGGGGCCCACAAATCTGGGACTAAGCTTTCCTTTCTTTCCGAATCTCATCACGCCCTTCATTGGATAAACCCTCAAGAAAACATGATCACCTATAGCGAATTCCATTCTGTGACGACGTCTATCCGCATAAGATTTCTGCCTGCTCTGGGCCGCTATCATCCTATCCCGAATCAACTGGATCTTCTCGGTTGTTTCCTGCACAAACTGCGGCCTCAGTACACTGCTCTCACTAAGCTCTGTCCAACAAACTGGTGATCGACATCTCCTCCCATATAATGTATCGAAAGGTGCCATCTGAATCGTCCCCTGGAAGCTGTTATTGTAGGAGAACTCTATAAAGGGCAAATGGCGATCCCAACTGCCACCGAAAACTAGAACGCAAGCTCGGCGCATGTCCTCAAGAGTCTGTATGGTCCGCTCGGACCGACCGTTGGTCTGCGGATGGAAAGTTGTACTGAAACAAAATCGGGTGCCCAAAGCCTCCGGAAGTCTCTGCCAAAAGCAACTGGTGAACTGAGTGTCTATGTCGGACACGATGCAAGTCGGAACGTCATGTAGTCGCATAATCTCATCGATATAAATCTGAGCGTACTGAGCGAATCCGAAAGTGGTCTTCACTGGCAGAAAGTAAGCCGCTTTCGTCAGCTAGTCTACGATCACCCAAATAGAGTCATACCCTCGACTGGTCCTGGGTAGACCCACGATAAAATCCATAAAGATCTGCTCCCGTTTCCACTATAGAATGGGCAAAGGTTATTATTCTCCTGCTGAGCTCTGATGCTCGGCCTTGACTTGATGACAAGTCAGGCATCTCGAAACAAAATCTGTGACATATCTCTTCATCCCTTCCCACCAGTAGACATCTCTCAAGTCATGGTACATCTTGGTGGAACCCGGATGAACACTATATACTGACCGATGTGCCTCCTCTAAAATCTCACGTCTCAGTCCCTCGGAATCTGGCATACACAGTCGAGTCCCAAATCGTAGTACTCCCTGATCATCGATCACGAACTCTGAATCTCTGCCCTATCGAACCTTCCCCATGATCTCTGACAAACGGGCATCGCCGGGATATGCCTCGCGGATACAGTCAAGTAACTGTGGACGTGCACGGACATGGGTAAGTTGTCCCCCGGTCGAAGTAAACTCGAACTGCACTCGGCTATCACATAGAATCTGACATTCTGCCATCGACTGTCTCTGAACTGCGCTCAAACAAGACAAGCAACCTCCGGGCCTCCGACTCAAAGCATCTACCACAACATTCACTTTGCCCGGATGATAAAGAATCTCGCGGTCATAGTCTTTCACTAGCTCCATTCAACGGCGTTGTCTCAAATTTAGATCTCGCTGCTGAAAGACGTACTTTAAGCTCTTGTGGTCCATGAATATCTGGCATGACTCGCCGTATAAGTAGTATCTCCAGATCTTAAGTGCAAAAACCACCGCAGCCATTTCTAAGTCATGAGTGGGATAATTCTGCCCATGCTTCTTCAACTTCTAAGAAGCATAAGCGACGACCCTGCCGTGCTGCATCAACACACAGCCTAGCCTCACTCGAGAAGCGTCACAATAAACAACAAAACCGCCTGATCCTAAAGGAAAAGATAATACTGGTGCAGTCGTCAAATGAGTCTTTAACTGCTGAAAGCTCTGCTCGCATGCCTCGATCTAAAGAAAAGGAACTCCCTTTCGGGTCAACCTGGTAAGCGATGCAGCTATATGAGAAAAATCTTGTACAAAATGTCGATAGTATCCGGCCAAACCTAAAAAGCTGCGAACCTCCATCACTGATACAGGTCTGGGCCAGTGCTGAACGACCTCGATCTTCTTCGGGTCCATACGTATGCCATCTCTCGTAACCACATGACCCAAGAAATCGACACTGTCAAGCCAGAAGGCACACTTGGAGAATTTAGCGAACAGCTGATGCTCTCTCAAAGTCTGCAATGTGATTCTCAAATGATGCTCATGCTCCTCTTGACTCCGGGAGTACTAAGATGTCATCAATGAACACGATAATAAACTGATCAAGAAACGGCCTGAATATGTGGTTCATTAAATCCATAAACGCTGCTGGGGCATTGGTGAGCCCGAACGACATCACTAAAAACTCATAATGCCCATAGCGCGTGCGAAAAGCAGTCTTCGGAATATCATCCTTCTGAACCCGCAACTGATAGTAACCTGATCGCAAGTCAATCTTCGAGAAATGTCCCGCACCCTGAAACTGATCGAACAAATCCTCAATACGAGGTAGGGGATATCTGTTCCGCACAGTCACTCGATTCAACTGACGATAATCGATGCATAAACGCAAACTGTCATCTTTCTTCTTAACGAATAGGACAGGAGCTCCCCAAGGTGACACACTCGGACGAACAAGCCCTTTATCCAACAAATCTTGCAACTGATCCTTCAGCTCTTTAAGCTCCGTCGGGGCCATCCGATATGGCGGTATAGAAATAGGCCCCGTGCCAGGGATCAAGTCAATGCAGAACTCAATAGCACGCTCAGGCGGTAAACCTGGCAGCTCGTCAGGGAAGACATCTGGAAACCCTCTCACAATCAGAACCTGGTCCAACGGGACCTCTGGGGCTCTAACATCACAAACATACGCCAAGAATCCCTGACATCATTTTCTTAAGAGCTGACTAGCGCGAAGAGAAGAAATCAAACTAGGAAGGGTGGCGCTACGGTCTTCCTGAATAACAAGAACTAGCTCACCCGGAAAACTAAATCTGACTGCCTTCTCGCGGCAGTCCACGAATGCATAACACGTGGCTAGCCAATCCATGCCCAGAAGAATATCGAAATCCAACATATCGACAAGAATCAAATCAACCGAAGAATACCTCTCCCCGATATGAACGGAACACGAACGTAACACATATCGAGCAATAAAAGACTCGCCTAACGGAGTAATAACAACGAGTAGCTGATCTAGCAAGGATGACTCTCGGCCCAACCTCGGTCCAAAGTGTGTAGATACATAAGAATGTGTTAAACCTGGGTCAAATAATACCCGTGCGTTGAAAGAACATACTGGAAGAGTACTTGTCTCAACGACATTGGATGCTTGCGCGTCCTAAGGAGTCAAAGCAAACACTCGGGCCTTTCCCCCACTAGCAGCCGGCTGTCCTCTGCCTCTGCCTCTGCCGTCTCGTCCTCTCAGAATAGGACCGCCACACCCACGGCCTCTTAGAGCATCTACCTGGCGTGGTATCATTAGGGGTAGGAAGTAAGGCTCTCTAAAGAGGGGGGTGAAGGTGGTAAAGTCACATGTGGAATCGTCACCGTACCCTGGCACCTCACAGTACAGTCTCTGATACGGTGGTACTGACTCCCATACCGAAAACAACCTGGCGAAGACTGCTGTCCCTGTGGATAAGAGCCATATAACTGACCTCGTCCCAATCCTCTACCACCACCGTCTTCCGGAAAGAACCTGTTACGGCGTCTACCTAACCGCCTCTGAGCTGGCATACCGGTATGAATCCGCTTCGGTCCAGAAACGACCGAAGTCTCAGAAATGCGCTCCTCCAACAGTAAGGCTGCGTCCATAGCAGCGGCGTAAGTGTCAAAATGCTGGGCGTCGATAGCAAGAAATAACTGCATGTCCAGTCCCCGCACAAACCTATTTATCCGTTTCTCCTCAGTGTCCACCAAATAAGGAGCATATCGGGACAACTGAGTAAACTGAATGTCGTACTCGGACACTGTCATCCCTGGAGTCTTGCTCAAAGACTTGAAACTATGAGCTCGGGCATCTCGAACGCTCTCCGGAAGGAAACGAGCAAGAAATACAGCTGTGAACTCATCCTAAGTCATAGGAGGTAGACCTGCAGCTCGACCTCTCTCAACTGACTCGCACTACGTCTGAGCAAGAACCTCTAGACAAAAACTCGCAAGCTCAACCCATCTCTCATTGGGAAATCTCAGTGAACGACAAATCCTAGCCATCCTGTCGAGAAATATCTGCGGATCCTCTGCTGCATCTGTGCCGGTAAAAACTGGAGGCTTCAGCCTCATAAACTCCTGCAAGGATATGGGGATACTCTTGGTAATAGTAGGAACAGCTGTCTGAGAAGTAGGTACAATCACAGTCTGTGTAGTGGGATGAACATCATCGGATCTCGGATCTCGGAGCTCGACTAGCCTCGACTAATGATCCAACTATCTGTCGTAAGTCCTGAATACCCGACTCCAGCCTAACTATCCGGCCTGGAGAAGGCGGATCACTTTGTCCCTGAGGGGTAGGCGTACAGCCGTGATTGTTCCTTGTCTCAGACGAGCCCGCTCTAATATCATCCCTGGTGGAAGCCCTCTGGGCCCTCGTAGTCTTTGGCGGCATAGTGGCTGGAGTAAGAAACATGATTTGATAAGAACATTGCAATCGAATCAAGAGGATATATGGAATCAAGGAAGAAGTACAAGCAAATATATATCGTAAGGTCACTTAGGCGGAGTATCGCATCGTAAGTATGCCGCGGAATATACACACACTACATCACTCTACTTAAGTCACCTACTCCATCTACCAAGGGTCATCCTACACTCAAAAAGGTAAAACCTATCGCTTTGATACCAACTTTGTCACGATCCGAATATGTGGAACGTGACTGGCACTTAAATTACGCAACATCTAGAGGCGTAACGTAATCTAAGTAAGCCAAACCTAGAAATCTAAACCATTTAAAGAAAAAAGAGTGAAGGAAAACTTGTTTAAAAGTTAAGTTAACATAGAAGGTCACTTTCAATGTCTTTATAATAAGCTCAAGTTTTTATAAAAATTTCGGCAGAGTTTCCTTTGTAAATACTGGCCCCAAACGGGTACAAACATGAATATATACAAGTAATGAACAAAGGCTTCCCCAAGCGGGAGCTAGCTCTTCGCCGAACGGCGAAATCACAACCACATGTAAGATATATCATCCAAGAATGAAACCAACATTTAAAAGCAAGAAAACAAAAACTAAATATAAGTCGGATCACACGAGCTCGACACCAGATACAAAAAATATGAGTCTCACAGTCTCACTGTCTAGTCCAATATACAAGGGGTAGATGGAGTATACTAGATACAAAATAAATATACATGATGGAATCAAAGAATATCCTCACAACCCACCTACAAGCAAGTCGATGCAAAGAAAACAGAAGAAAAAATATGTCCGCCGCTACTATGCTGACGGGTCGAACCTGCAAGATACTGTGACACAACGAGGGTGAGTTGCCAACTCGTGAATAGTAAGCAACATCTAATAAGGCTATCGTAAATATGCACGCAAATTCGTCACAACCTACATATAAAATTATGATGCGATGCACTAGTATAAATGCGACATGAATGAATAATCAAACACGAAATCTGGATATATCTGGTATGAGAAAATCTACATCCATATCTTAGTAAAACCTTTGTATAATAAAGATGGAGTATCATCAATGAAATCGATAGAAAATCCGTGTCAAGAATCGACACAATATATGTATCTCAATATCTTAATAGCCGTCTCTTAGATCAGCTCTTAATCTGTCACATCCCACGACTCCTGTCACGTCCCGAAAGTACGGAACATGACCGGCACTTAAACTATGAAACGTCTCGAGGCGTACGTAATCCAAGTAAGCCGAAAACCCAGAAATGCAAACCAAGAAAAGTAGTAGAGTGAAGGAAAACCAATTTAAATAAGTAGTTTTAATAGCATAGACCGAATTATGCGGGTTTCTAAAAACATCAAAAATTTCCTGAAAATTTCGACAGAGTCTCCTTTGTAAATACTGGCCCCCAAACGGGATACAACATGAATAGTATACGAAATCAATAAAAAGGCATCCCCAAGCGGGAGCTAGCTCTTCGTCAATCGACGGTCACAACCACACAAGCAATATAATATACAACGCCAAGGGCGAGGATCAAAACTCAAAAGGAAACTCAAAACCGCAAGAAAACCACAGAAATATAACGCGCGACTCTAAGATCGAAGGAATAACATCACTGGTCTCTATCTCAAAATAAATACATGTTTGGTTGATGGAACTTCTAGATACAACAGAGTAATAATATACAAGTTATATAATGGGGGGTACGATACAAGTAAACCCACCTACTAGCAAATCACCCGAACGAAACTATGCCCGCAAGCCGTAATGAAACCTGTACGGCAAACCTGCAAGAAACTGGGGCACAACGGGGGTGAGTTGCCAACTCGTGAATAGAAAAACATCTACGCACAGAAATCGCATAAATAACTGTCACGACCCGAAAGAGCACGTGACTGGCCCTTGAACCATATGAAGTCTATAGGACTCCATCTGATCCAAGTAAGCCAAAAGCCCAGAAATCTAAAACCATTTTTAAGAATAAGTAAAGAAACTGGTTTAAAGAAGTGAAGAAAAACATGTTTGAAATCAAGGTTTTTAAATAACTAAGCCGAATATGCATTTTTAAAAACAGTACAGTCTTTTCTAAAAATTTCGGCAGAGTTTCTTTTGTAAAACTGGCCCCGAATGGGGTATAACAAGGATAACAATATATGCAATGATAAAGGCATCCCCAAGCGGGAGCTAGCTCTTCGTCAATCGACGGTAACCACCACACATGCAACAATAATATACAACGCCAAGTGGCGAGGATCAAATCCAAAAGAAAGCTCAAAAGCAACAAGAAAACCGCAACACTACTAAGCGCGACTCTATGGTCGAATAATACATCACTAGTCTAGGTCTGAAACAATATACGAGTTTTGGTTGATGGATATTCTAGATACAATGAATAATATAAATACAACGGCGGTTCTGATACAAAAGAACCCACCTATCCAAGCAAATCACCCAAAAGGAAGCAGTGTGCCAGAAATGCCGCTATAGAACGGTACGGCAAACCTGCAAGAACTGGGGCACAACGGGGGTGAGTTGCCAACTCGTGAATAGAAAGATATCTACAAGCAGAGATCGAATGCATGACCCAACCTAGGTCAATACGATCAGATATAAAGAAACCTCAATATGAATAAAGCTGAAGCATGCTAAACTGGCAATGTAATCTCTATACGTGAATGTAGTGCCAAGTGCTCGTGCTAGTGCCTCAGGTAATAGTATGTCATGAATATGAGGTATGAATGCATGAAAGCAGAATACATGTAAATGAAGAAACTGTTTTCATAATTTAGTGAGATTTCCCTTGTATTTTTAGTTGAGGTATCATAATGAAATCAGCATAAAACAGTGCCTAGCATCGGCACAAAACGTAATCCCAATATCTCGATATCTCTGTATCACAGTCTCTGTACCTCGAAATCTCGAAATCCCAATGTCTCAATCATAATATCTAGGGCGCCGTCAGTCCAGACCGGCCCCTACCATCCATCTCAAGACCACGACGGTATCCTCCGGATATCCGACGCGTCGGGTAAAATCACCGGTAGGTAGTGCTCCCCTGCCAGGCTCACATCGTCATCACCACGCGCTTCTTGCCCCGGGGCACCTTACCGGGTCCACCATGTACCCGAAACGGTTCATCCGTCTCCTCGAATCGGGTTTCCAAATCCACCAGCAAACTCATGGTGGACGACTCATACATCATGGGAAAACCGCACTTTTTATTTTAAAGAGAGAAAAGAAGTTTATATAAGTTTTGCGGTTTTCCCCCAAATCCAGAAAATCTCATGGAAATCCGAATCCAATCCTCAATAGCATGTAAACAGTGCATACAGGCATAAAAATCCATGAATAATAACATGCATGATGTAACAACTAATAATTACAATGTCTAATCTAGCATATAAGGCAAGTACACTAATATCATGTCTAAATTATTAGCTAACAACCTATGTCGATGCAATAATATTTTCTAAGGTGTACGTGACATGGCAATTACCGATGAAGATGTGTGTGAGCCGGCAAGTAAGTGTACGTGGTACATACGCATCATCGGTAATGGTGCTGGTGTCCTAACAGCATAACATCAATAATGGAGTATGAAACATAATATAAGCATGCGATGCGATGCGAACCACAATAATGAGCGGAAGCTGAATACTAGACGCAACTATAACTAATCTGCATTAATCTAAAATAACCTCTACAATTGGTGCCTTTTGAAATAACACGAATCATGGGGTTTTGAAAATAGGGGCTACGGTGTTTTTATGAAAAGATACGTCTTTTGAAATATCCGTAGGATCCCTTGGGCTGTCTTTTAAAATACCCACGACTCGTTAGTTTTTGAAATAGGTAGGAGTCTAATCTAATCTAACAACCATCCTAAACTATACGGCTGAACTAACAAGTAGAGCTACGGGTGAGGAAACCGCCTAACATCTGAGTCGATACATATACATACATGTATATCTATTAGTCGATGATCCCGCCTCAATAATATCATATCCGATACCCTATCTATAATCAGACATCCCAAGTCAAGAGTGCGGATCAATCATCAAAATATAGCTTGTACGTAAATCCGTCGTACGGCATCCCAAATCTGAGTACGGGTCAATATCACATTCATCATACTATTTATCTGGTATCCTCTTTATCAAATGTCATGATCGGGGTACTGATCTACGTCTAGTACAATATTGATACCCTCTATGTATGCATGCAGGTGTAAGAATCACTACGTCAAAAGACCCGCTAAAACATCGTGTCGTATCTCAATACGAACCAAATCACATCACCGATCTCCTGGCCTCAAGCCCAATCTCATCGACTCATCTCAAATCCCAAATACTATCCTCAAATCCAGTATATAAACACATAGTCCCATACCCATGTGTAGATATACGCACCATCATATGCACTCTAATAAATGAAAGAATGAATGCAAGTATGTGTGTAAATGTATGTGTGAGTGCAACCACTACTCTAGGGTTCGCACTAAACTAAACCAATATATTCTTATCATCAAAATATCATTATTACCATCAATAACCCTAAACAACACATAATAAATATTCGTGTGTATACGTATTCGTATACATCACCACGGACTGCGGGGGTGCTATACGCCATCCACCCGACTTCTCCCCACAGATATAAATCTACTCACATTGCTTCTCGTGTGCCAAAGCCGATGTCGCTATCTTCACCTCCTTTGCCTCAACATCACGCGGGGTACCTACAAGTATATCACAATGCTAAAGCACATGAAAATCACATCGGAAACCAAAATAGCACACGCTACCCGCATAGGTAAAAACCTATCGACTCGCATGTAAACACAATCAAAATCCACTTGTCGTTGACGTCCAAACGCCACCCGACAGGAATGAATCACCAAATACCAAAATCCATGCTAAAACAAGTCCCAAATTATACACCAACATAGGAAAATCAACCCAGATTTCACCCTAGATGGAATCAGTCAAAACTAGACATACTCAGGGTCAAAACTAGAGGAAATGGGGGCATGCACAGAAAACGAAGCAATTCCTTAAAATACCTTATTTTAGAATTTTCCATAATTTTTCCCCATTTATCTGTATTTAATTATACCAGAATATTAAAATATTCATTAAAATAATATTAAATTATAAAATTTCCCAAAAATCATATTTTATTATTTTGAAGACGTTACAATCTACCCCCCTTAAAGAAATTCGGTCCCCGAATTTAAATTTAAACCCCCAAATACTAAAATATTTCAATACAAATTCCAAGTCATCGGGGCTCCGAAATCATCTATACATAAAACATCATAGCGCAATGCATGCGCATGAGTACTGAGCAGATAACTCAAAAGCAACACTCCATCAAGCATCCGCAATCATCGGAGTCATGGTAACGACACAATGTCAAATCCAATACAAAATCAATATGATATGGACCAAGACTATACATGTAGACATCCAATCTATACATGTAAATAGCTGATGCAAATGTATGCCAAATCTTTTTATGTCGCTGTGCGATGCGCGTAACACTGCACAGTGGCGGACGTTTCTCATAAGAAAATAACTATATATGTGTATATATATCCTTTGTTTAATAGGTACGTTCCGCCGTTTTGAAAACAGTTTAGAAGGGTTTCCTTGTTTTTAAAACGTTTCGTGTCATATCGGACACGTAGGTATATACTGAGACTATAGCTCGCTTTTCGGAAATCCCTTCGATAACTATCGATGCATGCAAAATATATCCAGGTACTGCCCACTGACTAGTCCTGCTCAGTATGAAAGCAAATATCCAACATCATAAAAATGTACTGCTCCAAAAGGAATAAATCCCAAAAATCACATAACACCACCCTGTGCGTCTGGTGCGCACGGAAATCAAAATCCATATATGTGCTAAACATGTGCACAAAACAACATCTAGGTGCAACGGGTGTGCACGAAGCATCTGTCATAGGCAACGTGTGCCTGGCAGCCAAAACAGGTGCATCTGACATGCACGAAGAATCTCGATTTAGTGCATCTGGTGTGCCCCAAAATCGTATCTCAAAACATGCGCCCAACATGCGCGAAAATCCAAATCGGTGCATCCATCATGCACGAATGAAAATCTAGACCATGCGCACTCAATATGCACGGAATCACAAAATCCAATAGCAACGTCGAATATGCGTAAGTCCAGTCAAAAGCACGGAGTGCAAGAATCCACATCAATATCACAATCAAAATCGACATACCGAAAGGCATCAAATCGAAGTCAGGTGCAATCGTAATGCACAAAATATAAATCCGGTGCAACAAAGGCACGAAATATAAATCTGATGCGATAAACGCAAGAAACATAAAACTGGTGCGACAAATGCACGAAGTATAGAACTGGTGCATCCCATGCACAAATACCAAGCAATAACTCAAATACGTAAGCAGCAACACCAAGTGTATCCAGATATGAAGAAAATCATAAACGTGTGCAGCTGCGGGCACAAAACACATATCGATACACTACAAGCACATATAAGCTATACCGAGTGCAAAATCAAAACACTAAAATTACATGAAACTCTGCTGGAAGCGTAAATCAAATCACCAGCATAAAATAGGCATGAAATCGCAATCAACAGCTCAAGAGTAATAACTATGTACAAGGTATAAATACCCAGTAGGTGCAACCATGGTGCACAAAATCAAATATCATGAAACTCAGTCATCAAGACTAAATCATGTGAATAGATCGCCCAAAATACCAAAATCCAAAGCAACGGATACGTGATAATCAAATCACAAAATCACAAATCATAATTACCGTCGTCGGTATACCATCCTTCAGGGTCGAGAAGGTACCGGAACATCCGATGCTAGCTGCGCAAGATATCTACTTGCCTCTTGCTCGCGGCTGGCGTCCTCTGCCTCTGGTTCCTGATCTTTCCTGTAGATTACCAATCTCGCAATCCATCGGCTCATCGGCCCGGTCAGGAGTACTGACAGGAACGATTCCGTTCTGGCACTTTCCTGGTCACCTTTCGGTCAATCCTCACGACCGCTCGTAAGGCAGCGTATCACTGGCGTCGGCCTCTGGCTCTCTGAAAGCACGTCACACATCTGATCCTGGGTGCAAACATCATTGCAGCAATGTCCTGGAAGGAATCCTGCTCAAGGTCTCTTCCGATCATGCCTATGCCGATCTGTACAGAGGCTGGCTTCCTGCACAACCTCTTCTCGCTCAAAAACACCTGTGTCCTCAGCACAATATTTTCTCGGAAACTGGTCACATTCCAACGTCTCTGTAAGCATATCAGGTCTCTAGTCTCGACGGGAAGCAATGACAGCTCATCAGTGTCTCACACGGACCTCTTGTTCCAACTGTCTCTATCGTCGTCCACTATGACGTCACGCCAAGCTACTACGCACTGCACTGTTCTCGGCCACGGTCAATCTGAAGTCTCTCGCACGGACTCGAAATCGCATATTCTGTAGCTTCATCATTCTGTAGAGGATGTCAGGCCGAACAGGTCCTCGGGAACACGTCCCAACCATCGGAGGAATACTCATCACTCGTCCGTCCCTGATCAATCTGCAACGCATCTGGGTAAGTTCCTTTATCCGAACATGGTCAACTACCTCGTCAACAATGCCGAACTCTGTCCTGCTGGGTGTGCGCAATACGACCACTCCTGGTCTAGGTCTTCTCGTAACGTACTCCAGAAAGGTCCTGTCGAGGTTCCTTTCTCAAATCTCAATCCTGCCGAAATGCCCGGAAGTCATCATCCAATGCTGAAGCTAAAGCTTATTCCGGAACGGCTGCATACCTATCGCGCTTCTCTCTGGAAGATACATCCATATACCACGCCTCGGGGTGCATATCACATCTCTAATGTCAGCGGAGTGGGACGTCATCTCGTCGAAATCTCGTACGAACTCTTTACTCCACCTTGCTCAATGTCGACTGATTCGGACTTAACTCATCGTGGCTACACGAACTGCGCTCCGACGGCTACGCTCGCATCTGGAGTCTCCCAAGCAGTGTCCCATCACGATATCCAAAAGATGTCGAACCATCCGATCGACTCGTCAGATCCTCATAATCCCCCAAGAGATCACATCATGGGTACAGTTTAATAGTATCGAGTACATACCACAGCGTCGGTGGTCCAGCCGTAGAAGGGCAAACCCAAGCCTCACTAATGGCGCCGAGGAACCGCCGCAAACCCGAAGGTTCAAAGGCTTTCACACGGTCATTAAGTCGAGTTAGGGTTTCATTCTTCTAGAGAGTCCATAGAATCACCTGCATGTCTTTCCGTATACTTTAAACTTGGAAAATGGGCTCCTGACATTCGATCGTCTCTATCGACTCTCAACGAACCTGCGTGAAGTCGTCTCTAGCTGGAAACAATCTATCTGATGACCTCGCATCGGTAAACAAACGAACCACCTGTCCTAGTCATTCATCCTCAGGTGACTAGCGACTCGCTATCATCTCTCTAAGTATATGCTCACGCTGCAGTAGCTCCAACCATCTGGGCGACATCTCGTCATTTGCAGCAGCAACTGGCTTATTCGCCTGTACGCCGAACAGCGCCTCAATCCTCCAGGAAAGGCAATACATAGGCAGTCATCTCTGAGTCGATCTGCTCTAGATCTGAGTAAGACTCTCCACACTGGAAATCTTCAACTCATCAGGGCCCGCTCCGGCGCAAAATCGGACGAATCACCTTCGTCTCTCAAATCGGGTAGACTAGCTGTCATCTGTCTCATATCTGCCTGAAAGCTACGGCAATCTCAGCTCGTAAGCTTCGGAAGCGACATCCTGTCAATCTCAGCAACAGCTGGTCCATCTGTCTGCACGGTAGGCGACATCACAATCTCTAAGGTATGATGTACATCAACAGTCCTCTCTCAACTGGAAGCTCTAACAATGGCCCGATCATCCGGTGCAAGACCAAGCACTCGCCTCCACTAGAGGTCACAATCACCAACACTAACTCGAGACGTTCCCATGTCACCAGAAAACACAATGGTCGGCCCTCGTACCAAACGAGCTCACACCGGCCGTAACCCTAGCAGCAGCCCAAACTGCCCTCAAACATGGTGACAGGAACCTCAATCGAGTATCAAGGAGAGCACATCAATGGCAAGAAAGGAAACAACAGATCCAAAGTGGATACATGATCATGGGAAGGAACAGCATCAATAAAGGTATGATCATGAAACTAATAGAATCGGGGATCTCAAATGGATGTATAATCCTGGATATAAAGAGGATCACTGATCTCGAAAATATGTACATCCTAAGGTTCCTTAAGCGGAGTGGCGTGTCGTAAGTATGCCGCGGAACATACCAACGGTACGTCACTCTACTTTAGTTACCTATTCCATCAACCAAGGGTCATCCTACACGACGAAAGTTCGGGTCTAATACCCCCTCGACCAAGTCTAAGTTCCGTAAGGTCAAGCCTAAGTTCCGTATATATATAAACGCCCTAGGCTCCACATAGTCAAACTTAGACTCGAACCAAGGTCAACCTAGCGCTTTGATACCAACTTTGTCACGACCCGAAAGAGCACGTGACTGGCCCTTGAACCATATGAAGTCTATAGGACTCCATCTGATCCAAGTAAGCCAAAAGCCCAGAAATCTAAAACCATTTTTAAGAATAAGTAAAGAAACTGGTTTAAAGAAGTGAAGAAAAACATGTTTGAAATCAAGGTTTTTAAATAACTAAGCCGAATATGCATTTTTAAAAACAGTACAGTCTTTTCTAAAAATTTCGGCAGAGTTTCTTTTGTAAAACTGGCCCCGAATGGGGTATAACAAGGATAACAATATATGCAATGATAAAGGCATCCCCAAGCGGGAGCTAGCTCTTCGTCAATCGACGGTCACCACCACACATGCAACAATAATATACAACGCCAAGTGGCGAGGATCAAATCCAAAAGAAAGCTCAAAAGCAACAAGAAAACCGCAACACTACTAAGCGCGACTCTATGGTCGAATAATACATCACTAGTCTAGGTCTGAAACAATATACGAGTTTTGGTTGATGGATATTCTAGATACAATGAATAATATAAATACAACGGCGGTTCTGATACAAAAGAACCCACCTATCCAAGCAAATCACCCAAAAGGAAGCAGTGTGCCAGAAATGCCGCTATAGAACGGTACGGCAAACCTGCAAGAACTGGGGCACAACGGGGGTGAGTTGCCAACTCGTGAATAGAAAGATATCTACAAGCAGAGATCGAATGCATGACCCAACCTAGGTCAATACGATCAGATATAAAGAAACCTCAATATGAATAAAGCTGAAGCATGCTAAACTGGCAATGTAATCTCTATACGTGAATGTAGTGCCAAGTGCTCGTGCTAGTGCCTCAGGTAATAGTATGTCATGAATATGAGGTATGAATGCATGAAAGCAGAATACATGTAAATGAAGAAACTGTTTTCATAATTTAGTGAGATTTCCCTTGTATTTTTAGTTGAGGTATCATAATGAAATCAGCATAAAACAGTGCCTAGCATCGGCACAAAACGTAATCCCAATATCTCGATATCTCTGTATCACAGTCTCTGTACCTCGAAATCTCGAAATCCCAATGTCTCAATCATAATATCTAGGGCGCCGTCAGTCCAGACCGGCCCCTACCATCCATCTCAAGACCACGACGGTATCCTCCGGATATCCGACGCGTCGGGTAAAATCACCGGTAGGTAGTGCTCCCCTGCCAGGCTCACATCGTCATCACCACGCGCTTCTTGCCCCGGGGCACCTTACCGGGTCCACCATGTACCCGAAACGGTTCATCCGTCTCCTCGAATCGGGTTTCCAAATCCACCAGCAAACTCATGGTGGACGACTCATACATCATGGGAAAACCGCACTTTTTATTTTAAAGAGAGAAAAGAAGTTTATATAAGTTTTGCGGTTTTCCCCCAAATCCAGAAAATCTCATGGAAATCCGAATCCAATCCTCAATAGCATGTAAACAGTGCATACAGGCATAAAAATCCATGAATAATAACATGCATGATGTAACAACTAATAATTACAATGTCTAATCTAGCATATAAGGCAAGTACACTAATATCATGTCTAAATTATTAGCTAACAACCTATGTCGATGCAATAATATTTTCTAAGGTGTACGTGACATGGCAATTACCGATGAAGATGTGTGTGAGCCGGCAAGTAAGTGTACGTGGTACATACGCATCATCGGTAATGGTGCTGGTGTCCTAACAGCATAACATCAATAATGGAGTATGAAACATAATATAAGCATGCGATGCGATGCGAACCACAATAATGAGCGGAAGCTGAATACTAGACGCAACTATAACTAATCTGCATTAATCTAAAATAACCTCTACAATTGGTGCCTTTTGAAATAACACGAATCATGGGGTTTTGAAAATAGGGGCTACGGTGTTTTTATGAAAAGATACGTCTTTTGAAATATCCGTAGGATCCCTTGGGCTGTCTTTTAAAATACCCACGACTCGTTAGTTTTTGAAATAGGTAGGAGTCTAATCTAATCTAACAACCATCCTAAACTATACGGCTGAACTAACAAGTAGAGCTACGGGTGAGGAAACCGCCTAACATCTGAGTCGATACATATACATACATGTATATATATTAGTCGGTGATCCCGCCTCAATAATATCATATCCGATACCCTATCTATAATCAGACATCCCAAGTCAAGAGTGCGGATCAATCATCAAAATATAGCTTGTACGTAAATCCGTCGTACGGCATCCCAAATCTGAGTACGGGTCAATATCACATTCATCATACTATTTATCTGGTATCCTCTTTATCAAATGTCATGATCGGGGTACTGATCTACGTCTAGTACAATATTGATACCCTCTATGTATGCATGCAGGTGTAAGAATCACTACGTCAAAAGACCCGCTAAAACATCGTGTCGTATCTCAATACGAACCAAATCACATCACCGATCTCCTGGCCTCAAGCCCAATCTCATCGACTCATCTCAAATCCCAAATACTATCCTCAAATCCAGTATATAAACACATAGTCCCATACCCATGTGTAGATATACGCACCATCATATGCACTCTAATAAATGAAAGAATGAATGCAAGTATGTGTGTAAATGTATGTGTGAGTGCAACCACTACTCTAGGGTTCGCACTAAACTAAACCAATATATTCTTATCATCAAAATATCATTATTACCATCAATAACCCTAAACAACACATAATAAATATTCGTGTGTATACGTATTCGTATACATCACCACGGACTGCGGGGGTGCTATACGCCATCCACCCGACTTCTCCCCACAGATATAAATCTACTCACATTGCTTCTCGTGTGCCAAAGCCGATGTCGCTATCTTCACCTCCTTTGCCTCAACATCACGCGGGGGTACCTACAAGTATATCACAATGCTAAAGCACATGAAAATCACATCGGAAACCAAAATAGCACACGCTACCCGCATAGGTAAAAACCTATCGACTCGCATGTAAACACAATCAAAATCCACTTGTCGTTGACGTCCAAACGCCACCCGACAGGAATGAATCACCAAATACCAAAATCCATGCTAAAACAAGTCCCAAATTATACACCAACATAGGAAAATCAACCCAGATTTCACCCTAGATGGAATCAGTCAAAACTAGACATACTCAGGGTCAAAACTAGAGGAAATGGGGGCATGCACAGAAAACGAAGCAATTCCTTAAAATACCTTATTTTAGAATTTTCCATAATTTTTCCCCATTTATCTGTATTTAATTATACCAGAATATTAAAATATTCATTAAAATAATATTAAATTATAAAATTTCCCAAAAATCATATTTTATTATTTTGAAGACGTTACAATAACGCAACCTAGGTCAATGATCATAATATATCCTCAAATATATGTATAACATGCAGCCTATAACAATGGCTAGGGTAGTATCTAACACGAGTGTAATCTCATGTGCCCGTGTCAGTGCCTCAGGTAGCAATATATCATATGAATGAGGTATGAATGCACGGAACAGAATGCATGTACTGACGAAAACTGCTTTCATAAATCAGTGAGATTTCTGTATTTTTAAAGTGAGGTACCATAAATGAAATCGGCATAAAACAGTGCCCAGCATCGACACAAAACATGTGTCCAAATATCTCGATATCTCTGTATCACAATCTCTGTACCTCGATATCTCAAAATCAATATCTAGGGTGCCGTCAATCCAGACCGGCCCCTACCATCCATCTCAAGACCACGACGGTATCCTCCGGATATCCGACGCGTCGGGTAATATCACCGGTCGGTAGTGCTCCCCTGCCGGGCTCAACGTCAACAACACATTCCTCTTGCCCCGGGGTACCGCACCGGGCCCACCATGTACCCGAAACGGTTCCTCCACTCCTCGAATCGGGTCTCGAAATCCATCAGCAAACTCATGGTGGACGACTCATACATCATGGGAAAACCGCACTTTTTATTTTAAAAGAGAGAAAAGGTTTATTTAAGTTTTTGCGGTTTTCCTCCAAATCCAGAAAATCTCATGGAAATCTGAATCCAAAACCTCAATAACACGTAAAATAGTGAATATATGCATGAGAATCCATGAATGCGGCATAATAATGAATAACAGTATGCATGAAGTCGCAGGTAATAACTACAATGTCTAAACTATTAGCTAATAGGCTATGTCAAGCAATAATATTTTCTAAGGTGTACGTGACATGGCAATTACCGATAAAGATGTGTGTGAGCCGGCAAGTAAGTGTACATGGTACATATGCATCATCGGTAATGGTGCTAGTGTCCTAACAGCATGATATCAATAGTGGAGTATGAAACATAATATAAGCATGCGATGCGAAGCGAACCACAATAATGAGCGGGAGCTGAATACTAGACGCAACTATAACTAATCTGCATTAATCTAATATAAGTCCTACAAATGGTGCCTTTTGAAATAACACGAATCATGGGGTTTTGAAAATAGGGGCTACGGTGTTTTTATGAAAAGATACGTCTTTTGAAATATCCGTAGGATCCCTTGGGCTGTCTTTTAAAATACCCACAATTCGTTAGTTTTTGAAATAGGTAAGAATCGAATCTAATCTAACAACTAAACTAAACTAAAGGGCTAAGCTAACAAGCTGGACTACAGGTAAGGAAACCGCCTAACATCTGAGTCGATACATATACATATCTGTATATATATTAGTCGGTGATCCCGCCTCAATAATATCATATCCGATACCATATCTATAATCAGACATCCCAAGTCAAGAGTGCGGATCAATCATCAAAATATAGCTCGTACGTAAATCCGTCGTACGGCATCCCCAAATCTGGGTACGGGTTAATATCATATTTATCATACTATTCATCTGGTATCCTCTTTATCCAAGATCATAGTCCAGGGTACTGACCTATGTCTAGTACAATACTAAAATCATCAATATAGTCATGATCTGACTACTGATCAACAGTCTCGTACAAACCGATATCATCAGCACATATCATCATCAAGGGGTATGCATCGCCCGATACGGCCTAATATCAATATCCTAGCATATCATGCCTCATATCACGATCACATGTCGACCATTTTATTTATAACACTATTCACCCGTATCGCCGCCCCAAGATCCGCTATAACACCAGGACGTACCTCAAGTACGAATCCTGCCATATCACCGATATCACAACCACACAACAAATCTCATCGACTCAGCTCAATCCCAAGTATCATCCTCAAATCCGTATGTGAACACATAGTCCCATACCCATGTGAACACATAACTATAAAGAATCCCATGAGCACATATAAATAGGAATGTATGCAAGTATGTATGTGTGTATGTGTAGTGCAACACTACCCTAGGGTTCGCAACACTAAAATAATCCAACACACCAATATCCATCCTAAACATCGTTATTAATCCCAAATAACATATAATAATTGTTGGTGTGTATACGCATCCGTATACACCACCACGGACTGCGGGGGTGCTATACGTCATCCACCCGACTTCTCCCCATAGATATAAATCTACTCACCTGGTCCTCGCTCGCCGGTGCCAACGTCGCCATGCGCTTGCTTGTCGTCTCGAAGTCCACATGGGGTACCTACATATCAAAACGCCCATATCGCAATAAAATCCGACTCATGACCAAAACGACGCACGAATCCCACATAGGTCAAAACCTATGGTTGCTCTCACAAACCAACCCAAAAACCCTCGACGTCGGCGTGCAAACGCCCGACCATCGAGAAAAACCCAAGTACACTCATTTGCACATTCACGAATACTAATTTAAATATAGAATAGGTTAAAATTCACAAAAACCCCAAATTCACTTTAGAAGCCATTTTTCCGAAAATCTAGCAAGCAAAAATTACCCGTTTTAGTACAAAACTCGACGTTTAAATGAATGTAGCGGCCAATATACTTATTAAATATCTTAAATAAGTCATATAAATCATTTCCATAATTTAATTTCACCAAACCATATATGTTCAAAAAAACTAGTTTGCAAAAATATCGATTTTAACTCTTTTTAAAGCAAAATTCACAATTTAACAATTAAGCTTGGTTTTGCATGATCCAAAGTCATTAAACCACTCATTATAATATTAATAATGACATGAAACCATAATTATATTTTAATCTAAAGCATTTAACAATTTTCCAAAAACCCTAGTTAGCAAAATAACTTAATTAGGACATTTTATAAGTAATGGTTTGTAATTAACAACTAGATTAGCTTTCTACAAAACTTAAGATGTTAATCCACATCACTAAACCATGCACAATATATCACAACACAAATTCACAACAAAACCCTAATCTAAACCTTCTCTTGAAAACCCACATCTTTAAATTAACCCATAATTAAACGTATAATTAGGCTAGACTAAAGTATTTAGCAACAATTTAAACAAAAGGCCAAGATTTATAACTCATGAACCATGGATGAAACTTGAGATCTAGACCTCCAATTTGAAATCCTTGCACCAAGATCCATGCTAAAGGAGATGAGAGAAAATGGGTAGGAGTCGGATTTGGATTTTAGCTTGATTTTTTAGGTATTTTGATGAATTTTTGATGCAAAATGAGAGAGGGGATATTGTTGGTGCAGGAAATGGGAGGGCTCGGCTGAAATTGAGGGAAGAGGAGAGAGAGTGAGGGGGGGAAAGATAACATCTAGTCAACCTAGTCAAAGTTCACTCTCATTTCTACATTTCCTTTTTCTTTTCTTTTCTTTTCTTTTGCAACACAAGTGGGGAAAAGATTGAGGGAGGGGCTGCTGAATTCAGCCAAGAAAAAAAGATAAATGGGGGTGTGTGAGTGTGGGTATGGGTGTGGGGTGATGAAAAATGATAAATACTATACCCCCAAACATCCATTAACACTAAATTCACTATTTAAGCCTTTTTCTTCGATATTTTCTAAACCGTTTTGGCAAACCATTTCATTTCAAAAACCACATGATAAAATTTTGTTTAATGTGTTATGATGCACAAAATTTGTTTCAACTCATTCCAATTTGTAATTTTCCCTAATTAAATGTATTAGTGACGGCTTAAAATAATATTAAAATAATTAATTTCGGAAAAAATTTCAGAAAATTTGAAATTTCACCAGTGGGTCAATAAACACCAAATACTAGTAATTACATAGCTAGAATATGTATATTTAATTTTATAATAAAGATATTTGTATTTTGACTTTTTACAGAAAACCCTCTTATTTTACCGTTTTTTCGAAATTTCACCGAAACGATTTTCAAAACGCTACAATCTTCCCCCCTTAAAAAAAATTCGGTCCCCGAATTTAAAGTAAAACTCCCCCCAAATACTAAAACATCTAAACCAAAACCATCAAGTCGTCGGGGCTGCGAAATTGTAAATAAATAAAACAAATCGTAGCGCAACGCATGCGCATGAAAAATGAGCATATAACTCAAAATCAAAACTCCGTCATGCATCCCGCCATCATTGGAGTCATGGTAAAGACACAAATGTCAAATCCAATACAAAACCAATATGCTATAAATCGGAACTACACACGTAAATATCAAATCTATATATGTAAATATCTGAAGGAAATGAATGCCAAATATATTCAGGTACTGTCCTCTGACTAGTCCTGCCCGGTACGAAAACACATAGTAAATATCATAAAAACGTACTGCTCTATAGGAAAAATCAATCCCAAAATACGCGTATGAGTACTACGTGCGTCTGGTGCGCACGGAAATCAAAATCCAAATATGTGCCATACATATGCACAGAAACAACATCCAAGTTCATCGGGTGTGCACGAAACATCTGTCGTAGGCAACATGTGTGCCTGACAGCAAAATCAGGTGCATCTGACATGCACGAAAAATCTCAATTTAGTGCATCTGGTGTGCACCAAAATCACATCTAAAAACATGCGCCCAACATGTGCAAAAATCCAAGGCAGGTGCATCCATCATGCACGAAATCATGAAATCCAATATCAAGCGCCGAACATGCGCAAAATCAAATCAGGTGCACAAGGTGCACAAAACAAATATCGAGTATCGCAATCGAAATCGAAGTCCAGTGCATCTAAGTGCACAAAAGACGTATCACTGCACTGCAAGCATATATAAACTATACAGAGTACAGGAACCAGATTGTGTGCGTGCATACGCACAAAATCAACTCAAATGTCTAAAACCGTAAAATCACAAACATGTGAAACCAAAGCACGAAAACGATATCAAGTGCAACACTGTGCAAAGATCGTAAATCCTCAACCATCAAAATCAAATCATGCGAATAAATCACCCAAAACATCGAAATCAATAATGGCGGAATAGTCCCGCTCAAGCACATACTCAAGAATCTCTGGCCAACTGTCGTGGTCACTCATAGCATGTCTCGTCAATGATCAAGAACTCTGGTCTGCTGGCGTGCGTAACATGACCACTCCTGGTCCTAGTCTTCTCGTAATTCATTCCAGAAAGGTCCTGTCGAGGCTCTCCCAAATCAC
Organism: Agapanthus africanus; assembly: GCA_030015575.1. NCBI lineage: Eukaryota > Viridiplantae > Streptophyta > Magnoliopsida > Asparagales > Amaryllidaceae > Agapanthus > Agapanthus africanus. Next base: position 455,896,887 of record JASDDO010000012.1, on the reverse strand, counting down.
GTCTCTGTCGAACTGTCCGGAAGTTATCGTCCTTTACTATATCTGTTTCTTGTTCCGTAACGGCTGCATACTCATCGCGACTCCTTCTGGAAGGTATATCTATGCACAATGCCTCGGCATGCGTATCTCATCTCTGATGTCGGCGGAGTGGAACGTCGTCTCATCAAGATCTCGTACGAACCCCTTACTCCACTTTCTCTAATGTCGACTGCTTCGGACTCGTCTCATCGTGGCTGCATGGACTGAGCTCTAACGACTATCCTCGTATCTGGAGTCTCCCAAGAATGCATCTCGCCACCTAGCATCTGAATGAAGTTGAACCATCCGATCGATTCGTCAAAACCTCATAATCCCCCAAGAGCTCAACATCTTGGGCACAGTTTAATAGTATCGAATACATACCACAGCATCGGTGGTCCAGCCGTAGAAGGGCAAACCCAAGCCTCACTAATGGTGTCGTGGAACTGCCGCAAACCCTAAGGTTCAAAGGCTTTCACACGGTCATTATGTCGAGTTAGGGTTTCATTCTTCTAGAGGGGCCATAGAATTGCCTGCATGTCCTTCCGACTACTTTAAACTTGGAATAATAGGTTTCTGACATTCGATCGCCTCTGTCGACTCCCAACGTCTCCGCGTGAAGTCGTCTCTAGCTGGAATCAATCTATCTGATGACCTCTCATCGGGTAGGCGAACGAACCACATGTCTCAGTCATTCATCCGTGGGTGACTGGCGACCTTCTATCATTGGCTCAATCCTCTGGTGCTGATCTGTCCGTCCGAGTAATCTCATACAGCGATCCATTAACGCTCGTGGTGCGAAAACACAATCAAAAGACACCTCTCTACAATCGGGTGTCGCCGGAATCACGCCCTGGTCAGTCCTCGTTCGTGACGAGCTCCTGCTGATCGCAACTCTAGCCGTAGCTCTCCCTGCCCGAAATCGTGGCAGCAAAACCAAACCGGTACCGATGAGGCTAGATCAGGAAGGAATATAATACTGAACAAGGAAATGTAAATCCTAAGGCTTCTTAAGTGGAGTGGCGTGTCGTAAATATGCAGCGTAACATACCAACGGTACGTCACTCTACTTTAGTCACATATTCCATCAACCAAGGGTCATCCTACGCTCTGAAGGTAAAACCTAACGCTCTGATACCAACTTTGTCACGTCCCGAAAGTACGGAACATGACCGGCACTTAAACTACGAAACGTCTCGAGGCGTACGTAATCCAAGTAAGCCGAAAACCCAGAAATGCAAACCAAGAAAAGTAGTAGAGTGAAGGAAAACCAATTTAAATAAGTAGTTTTAATAGCATAAGCCGAATTGTGCGGGTTTCTAAAAACATCAAAAATTTCCTGAAAATTTCGGCAGAGTCTCCTTTGTAAATACTGGCCCCCAAACGGGATACAACATGAATAGTATACGAAATCAATAAAAAGGCATCCCCAAGCGGGAGCTAGCTCTTCGTCAATCGACGGTCACAACCACACAAGCAATATAATATACAACGCCAAGGGCGAGGATCAAATCTCGAAAGGAAACTCAAAACCGCAAGAAAACCACAGAAATATAACGCGCGACTCTAAGGTCGAAGGAATAACATCACTGGTCTCTATCTCAAAATAAATACATGTTTGGTTGATGGAACTTCTAGATACAACAGAGTAATAATATGCAAGTTATATAATGGGGGTACGATACAAGTAAACCCACCTACTAGCAAATCACCCGAACGAAACTATGCCCGCAAGCCGTAATGAAACCTGTACGGAAAACCTGCAAGAAACTGGGGCGCAACGGGGGTGAGTTGCCAACTCGTGAATAGAAAAACATCTACACACAGAAATCGCATAAATAACGCAACCTAGGTCAATGATCATAATATATCCTCAAATATATGTATAACATGCAGCCTATAACAATGGCTAGGGTAGTATCTAACCCGAGTGTAATCTCATGTGCCCGTGTCAGTGCCTCAGGTAGCAATATATCATATGAATGAGGTATGAATGCACGGAACAGAATGCATGTACTGACGAAAACTGCTTTCATAAATCAGTGAGATTTCTGTATTTTTAAAGTGAGGTACCATAAATGAAATCAGCATAAAACAGTGCCCAGCATCGACACAAAACAAGTGTCCAAATATCTCGATATCTCTGTATCACAATCTCTGTACCTCAATATCTCGAAATCAATATCTAGGGTGCCGTCAATCCAGACCGGCCCCTACCATCCATCTCAAGACCACGACAGTATCCTCCGGATATCCGATGCGTCGGGTAATATCACCGGTCGGTAGTGCTCCCCTGCCGGGCTCAACGTCAACAACACATTTCTCTTGCCCAGGGGCACCGCACCGGGCCCACCATGTACCCGAAACGGTTCCTCCACTTCTCGAATCGGGTCTCGAAATCCATTAGCAAACTCATGGTGGACGACTCATACATCATGGGAAAACCACTCTTTTTATTTTAAAAGAGAGAAAAGGTTTATTTATGTTTTTGTGGTTTTCCTCCAAATCCAGAAAATCTCATGGAAATCCGAATCCAAAACCTCAATAACACGTAAAATAGTGAATATATGCATGAGAATCCATGAATGCGGCATAACAATGAATAACAGTATGCATGAAGTAGCAGGTAATAACTACAATGTCTAAACTATTAGCTAACAGGCTATGTCAAGCAATAATATTTTCTAAGGTGTACGTGACATGGCAATTACCGATGAAGATGTGTGTGAGCCGGCAAGTAAGTGTTAGTTATATGTATGCCCTAGAGGCCATTACTGTACATACGATGTATATTGTAGTGGATGCTAGGACATATATAGGGAGGACTTTCTTGCTCGACATGATAGTATGCTATCTGGTTGTACTTTATCTTAACATGTACTCAGATTGTCTCTATGTTACATGTTGATAAAGCCCTTAGGATATGTACTCGACTACTGGGACTATGATGAGATCATACTAGTGAGGCCACGGTAGTCGACGAGTACATCCTATAACTGTTCCTAGTCGAGGGCGTATCGAGACAGGGCATCGATGCACCAGAATAGACTAGCGTATACGCATCTTGACCCATATGATGGGCAATGGATGATCCCATATCCATCGGTGTTTGACATCAAGGATGGTGTACGGGTGCTCAGTGGAGATTGGGTACACTGGACGGACTCGCCGAGAACTCCCAGATGGTATTATACCTCACGTCAGATGGCAGTTCTCCGGTGACACTGGTACAGAGTAGTCTGTTGACCCGAGATCGTCATAGAGTCTTGTGTGATTCCCACTGTGCTTTGATTTCCATCATACCACGTCCAAGAGGGCGTGCAAAAAGGTGGCTTTTGGATACAGTCCCGAATCACATGGAGGCAATGAGCGATAGGAGGGGATTCGTCTCTCCCGGTATAGGGAGTTGATGTTGTGCTGTGTTCGATTGGCTATAACCGGAAATCCCTGGCCAGGGTTGCTGAGATTTACTGGTAAGTGTTATCAGTAGTTTCTCGAACTGTTATAGACCTCATATCGACACGACTTATCGAGCTACTGGGGTCTGATGTTTACCACCCCTAGGCGAGATATGCGACATATCAGACGACGAGACCGGACTGTACGGGAGTGTTACTGTTTGGATTCACAGGAGAATGTACAGGCTTGCTTGTTGATCTTCTGAGCGCTCAATACCTGGGTAGCTGTTACGTTTAGCTGACCGCTTGCAGCTTGTGGGTGTTTGATATGATCATCACCTACTGCCGGCGTATTGACGATTCTTTAGAGTCCTACACAGAGGTTTCTTGACTCAGGCAAAACGGAGTAGGGGCATATATGTGATATGTGCAGGACCGAGGATAATACGATATGAGATACCGTATTCTATTCTCGCGATATTTGATATCAGCCGGGTCATCGGATCAAGTGTTGATTCGATGAATCGGTACGGATAAATATTAGTCGGTTATATGCGATATAGCCGGATTGTCGGATCAAGTGTTGATTCGATAATTTAATGTATAATAATATATATGATATATTAAATTACATTAACTAATATTAGCTCACTAAAAGATTCTTTTTCTCACTCGGGTAATACATTGATATATATGCGATATATATTAATTGTATTATTTTATTTGGTTACAATAAATATTATATATGTGATATATAATATTGTAACATGATATGATAACTAATGCAACATGTTTTGTGGAGTTTAAACATGATTAGGGTTTGGATTAGGGTTAAGTCTTCTAGTTGATTCTAGAAGCTTTTCATTATGTCATGATAAAGATATTTGTGTGTGACTCATTCTTAACCTAACCCAAACCCTAGCCTTGGTTAATTCTCTACAAAGGTTATGTTAACCATGGTTGCATTATTGATCATTATCTCCTTTGCATTATTCATCACAAAAGGAATTCTATCATTGTTCATCTTCTTCCTTCATTCTTTCATGAAAAAGCTTTCTAGATTTTTTCCAAGTGATGAATAAATGTGAGAAAAAGATAAATAAAGAGAGCAAAAATCATACTTCATCATCCTCATCTTCCCTTGCCATTTAGATGAGGGTGTTCACATCATTTCATGAGTGTTAACTTGTGTTAATGAAACTTCAAGGTAGATCATTTTTGTATCGAAGATCGGAAGCAAAGGTTGCATCTTTCTCTTCGTGGAACGTCTCGAGAGTCCGGAACCCGATGATCGCAGCGAAGGGACCACAACACGGAGCATATGAAGTGAAGGACTGGATCTACAAAGGTTGTAATCCCTCTCACTTAGTGTTAAAGTTGTTAACATGTTAGTTTTCGCCTAATCTCTAGTTTAAAGATCCGTATTCGGGTTGTTCGGCACGGCTAAATTTTTAATCGGGCATGGTTGATGCCTCGTAGACCCTTGTGCGCGTGCATAGCAACCCTACAGTGGGATCAGAGCCAAGCTAGAGCTTTAGGCGAAGTCTAGGCGAAGTTTAAAGTCCGAATGAACCCGGAAAACCCGATATACCCTAGTTTCTGGAAATTTTTCAAAACTGTGATTTTTTTTCATATTAAAAATGCTCAAAAAAATCAGCAGGGAAATACAAGAGTTACTGTGAAGCACGTGCTTCTGATTCCACCAAAGCGCGGCGGAACCGCGGCACAAGCATGGCTTGTGCGGCGGTTCCGCGGCAAGTTAGTCACTTCACTATTTCAAATTTGCACAGTAATTCTTATCTTTTAGTGCTGTATTTTCTGGGAATTTTTAATATTTATTCAACTGTTGAATTTTCTGGGTTGTATTGGGGATTCGATGATTCGATCGGGAACTTTAACTGCGTCTTTGTGTTTTGTCCGGATAACTTTTAGAAACTATTAAAAATTTCGAACGGATATCAATAACTCATTTTTTCCCCTGTCGGAAATTTTTTCAAAAGTTGTATTTTTCCTCGTGTTTAAGAACGTTCTAAGTCGTGCAAGTAACGCGGTGGACCCTCTAGAAGACAACAAACCTTAACTCGATTATGTGACCGTCTTGAACTGCCTTTTGAACCTTAGGGTTTGGGGCAGTACGGCGTGCCACATGTGAGGCGTTGGCTTGACCCTTCTACGGCTGGACCATTGGTACTGTGGCATGTGATGGATGTTTTTTAAACTGATTTCAAGTGTTGAGATATATTGGGAAAATCTTGGGTGTTTGATGATTCGATCGGAAAGTTTAACTTTATCTATTTATCTGGAATGTGATACAATATTTGGAATCCATAGGTAGTTATGAGATAACTGATTTGAATATTATAAACATAGCAGTTTAGTCTCAAATGATCGGTTGCCACGGAATTTTGTTGTGATCAAAAGTCCGTCGCAATCACGTAGCATACGCGGATACTCGCCGGGTAAACTTAATAGACAGCTACGCCCCATAGCCCCGACCAAGTGACTGTAGGAGAACCCCGTCGCCGAAAGCATCCGTTCGGGTGCTCGCGGCAGCGGTGTTCCGCCTTAGTGCACTTCGTCGACGGCATCTGGGGGTGCGGCCGTCTACTAAAGTTTGCGACGAGCATTCGATCAGGACGTCGGGAATCTTGTTGAATTGCCCGACTTGATATTGAAAAGAGTTTTCGATAATGAGACTAAAATGCGGGGTTTATAATTGTTAGGCATGTGATGTCTAAGGAATTCATTTGGTTAGGCATGCGATGTCTAAGGAGGTTGCGGATTCCAACTGTTGTAGTTTTACACTTTCTTTTCTGTGACCGTAAGCGTAGTATGTGGTGTATCGCCGGCTTCGTTGCTATACATCAACGACAATCGGGATACGCATACTTGCTTACGTTGTTGATATTAGATGTTATGTGTTGCTGTGATATGTTATACTGGATCGTCGCGTTCTGAATAGCCGGGGGTTTTATGTGAGATGAGATTTTTTTCTTTTTCATTCATGTAAAAACTTGTATGTAATATTCTTTTATTGGGGCACTTCCAGGTTGCGGAAGATGTCACCGTTGTATATTATTTACTTTTCCGCATTAGGTAGACCCAAGGCGGGGAGTACAAGTAACCGGGTTCTAGGGTCCAGTGGGAGACCATCTCGAGGAGTCGAGACCGGGTCTCCTAACCCTAGAATTGGCAGTATTACTTGCCGCTCTCGTAGGGGTCTAGGGATGTGGGTTTGGCTATTCATCGCGACCGTGGAATCCGTGTTTTATACAGGCTCGTATTGAAAACACGGACGTCCTAGTATATCCAATATTTCATATATGTTCTTCTGCTGCAATGTTCTGTGATGATATCATATTACAGCCTGTGACGAATGTTTATATTATATATATGAGATATATGTTATATTGCAGATTTCGTTTCAAAAGTGATGCTTGTGAAGCATAATAAAATGGGACTTCATTAATGAGATTAATGAAATAAAAGAAACCTAAGATGTTGTAGAAACTTGTTTAAAAACTGGTAGCTCTAGTTCTTGCTTTGCATAGCGGTGTTCCTTGTAGAACATCCAGCACCTTATTCGATAAGGAAAGGACCGAGATCCCTTCACCGGGAGTGACTCCTTTAGCAATAACTGGCAAATGCTACAACTCTCGGTTTGTCTTTTGATTGCTTCTATATTTTCTGCTTTGCACGGTGATATATATGATATATCCTGCACCTTATTCGATGAGGAAAGGGCCGACGATCCCTTCACCGGGAGTGACCCCTTTAGCAAAACTAGAAAAGCCTCAAAAACATTCCATTTAAAATCACTCGATTCTACAACGATATAAAGTTCATTACGCAAAGGGTTTTCTTAAAAACCTGTCGTATCCCTCCGTCATTTCAGATAAGTAATAGTTAGTATTCGTGTTGCGTTTGTTGACTCAGTCAAGGCGTAGTGTACGGTAGCTGATTAGTGCTTATCTGCAAAGCATATGATGCGATTGGATTAGGGTAGTCGTGCGGCCTTGTTGACTCAGTCAAGGGTCATGCGGGTGGGTTTAATTCAATCAGGAAATGACGGGTTGAACTTTACTTGCGGTCTATGGTTTGTTGACTCAGTCAAGGTCATAGATCGCTTGGGGCAAAATATTATCGGGAATTTCAAGTGTTGAAATTTGCAATGAGATTGCAAACCTTCTATGAGATAGTTGGATCCCGATACCCGCTGCGAGTAAGAGTTACTCCTGGGAGAGTTTTACACATTACAATTAGCCGATCAAGTAGGTGTCTAGAAAGGTGTTAACGGGGTTATGCCTCTGGGAAAACGAGGTTTACATTAATTAGGTTCGTGCGAAAGCACGGGGGACTTCCCTCAAAGTACCGACACTGGCCTGGCTGAAAGATTGGCGAACTTGTAGCGTGTAATTAATCCCGGCTAGTCTTTCCTTTTAGGGTTTGAAGGAAGATTTGATTAAAACAGTGGGAGACATCCTGATTAGATATATTATATAACCAATCTAATCTTGCAAGAGCATACGCTGAGTGTTTTCATCTCTCTCTCTCCAGGTAGCGACCATATCACGCCTTAATCAAGATAATAATACGGATATATTTGACCGAACCCGCTTGTTATACTGAGCTGGGGAACGTTGGTCCCGCTCCAACTTATAATTGTTATAAGACAGAGCAGGAAATTGGGGAATACCAGATTTCCCGTGCCGCCCAAACGAAGAAAGTGCATGCTGATGCATCATCTTCGGGTGTGTTCATTACAGTGAACTGTTTCTCAGTATCGTTTACGTCCTGGGTATGAGATACCGGATCAGGATCCCGCATATGTAATCTGTTACATGGGCTACAGATAAGTAGAGAACTGAGAACGGGTGATAAGTTTCATGAGACAGAAAACGGTGCAAGTGTTGCAGCCAAGTCTGTTGGTCACTATCACCCTGTATTACCAGAATACATTGATTCTGAACAAATGTTATTAGATACCGAATCTGATATACAACATCATATCAGTTTCTTTATTAGTAAATAAGTGATATAATTTTGTATTGTCGGATAATGTTTTGAACATTTCCTATATCAAGAGTTGATCGGTTCAGGCACGTTATCTAAAAGCATTGACGTTATAAATCAAACTACAGTTCTTAGTATACAGAACACACACAAGAGGAAGAGTTCAGAAATGAACGAATCCTTCTTGAGGCATTGTAGACTAGGTCATATCAATGCGACCCGACTAGCTAAGTTACATATAGATGCATATTTAAATTAGTTTGAATTTACATCTTGTGAAACTTGCCGGTCATGTCACAAAGATAAGATGACCACAGCTATGTTTATTGGAAACAGAGAAAGAGTTAGTGAACTCTTGGGATTGATACATGCTGATGTATGAAAGTCCCCTGTCTACATATGCCAGGACCGGTTCTTTGTACTTCATTCCATTCTCTGATAATATTTCAAGATTCAGACATATGTTCCTATTGAAACACAAGTCCGAACCTTTTGAGATATTCACAGAATATGAGTTAGAAGTAGAGAACCGAAAAATACGGGTAAACGTATTACGTCCTTTGATGCGATCAAGGAGAAGAATACTTGAGCATGGAATTCCTGGACTATTCTAAAGGAGAAAGAGATTCTCTCTCAGCATTACTCCTCCGTATACACCACAGCACGTCGGTGTATCGAGGTGGAGCAATAGCACCCTATGTGATATGGTGTGCTCTATGATGAGTACTACTGAGTTTCCTATTTCCTTTAGGGAGTTATGCACTTGTGAAGTTGCATACCTATTGAATAGGGTTCAAATCAAATCAGTTGCCTACCACTTCATATGTGATATGGAAAGGGAAGAGCCCATATCTTAAGTTTGTTAAGATTTAGGGTTGTCCGGACTATGTCTAAAAGCAAAATCCGGACAAGCTCGAGGCAAGGTCTGTTATGTAGAACTGGAAGGGTTCCAGCTATACAAACTGCAGCTGATGATTTGGTAGAACCAAAGGATTCAATAGTTTCCAACGAACCTCAGCCTCTCCGCCGATCTAGTAGGGTTCCTCACCCACCTGAGAGATACTTCGGTTTCTCTATGATAGTGGGAGCGAGGATTGCATCATGAGATGATGACCCAACTAGTTTCGAGCTGGCCATCAGGAGTGGGACTCTGTAAGAATGGCTGGATGCTTAGCGATCTGAGATGGAATCCTTATACACCGACAAAGTATGGACTTTGGTTGCTTTATCTGAAGGGTTAAATCTCCATCAGGAGCGAGTATATCTTGAGAAGATTACTTGGTGTACATGGAAAAGTTGAGACTTTCAAAGCTATGCTTAAGTCCATCCAGATCCTACTTGCCACGGCTACATACCATGACTACGATATCTGGTGGTTGGGTGTCATGACAGCTTTTCTAAATGATGTTTTAGAAAAGAGCGTCTATAAGTACACAGCCAGAGGGCTTCGTAGACAGTGGGAGCAGCGGAAACGTGTGCAAGATGTTTTATATGATAAAACAGGCATCGCGGAGTTGGAACATCTGTTTTGATGTGGTAGTCAAAGAGTTTGACTTCATCAAAATGGTAGATGAACCTTGTATATACAAAAAGGTAGTAGAGAGTATGGTGGTGATCCTCGTAGAGTACGTGGATGACATACTCTTGATAGGGAAGGAGTTTCCTATGCTACGCTTGGTCAATCTCCGCTTATCACAATGATTCTCCATATAGGATCAAAGTGATACCTCCTAAATCCTGTGTTTTGGATCTATGAGATAGTTCTAATTGGATGTTAGGATACTCACTAGTTGTAGAGAGATGGTATCAATCGATCCTGGGGAGAATCACTGAAAAGGTTCCAGGGTGATAAGGACGACTGAATGTCAGTTGCAGGCATTGTCTATACCCTCAGTGGAGGGACGGTATGTTGGAAGAGTTCCAAGCTAGATACTGTGACATACTAGACGATTAAAGGCAAGATACATCGTTACCAAGGATGCTACCAAAGAGGCAGTCTGGATATATATAAGTTCATGAGATGAACTTCGTTCCTACCATTGTATGACAATGGAGTTGTGGCTTATGCCAAGGAACTACCGTCCCATCAGAAATCCAGATATAATTCTTAGGCAGTATCACCTGATCATGGAGATGGTTGATCTCCAGGGAGATCGAGGTTAGGAGAGTAGACACAGAGGACAATAGCGCGGATCCACTCACGAAGGCCATTTTCCCAGTAGAGACTTTTATGGGATGGTTGAGTATGAGATACTTCAACCGCAGCTAATTGTTGGGTATGCGATACCACAACAGATGGCCCTAGTGCAAGTGGGAGATTGTTAGTTATATGTATGCCCTAGAGGCCATTACAGTACATACGATGTATATTGTAGTGGATGCTAGGACATATATAGGGAGGACTTTCTTGCTCGACATGATAGTATACTATCTGGTTGTACTTTATCTTAACATGTACTCAAATTGTCTCTATGTTACATGTTGATAAAGCCCTTAGGATATGTACTCGACTACTGGGACTATGATGAGATCATACTAGTGGGGCCACGGTAGTCGACGAGTACATCCTATAACTGTTCCTAGTCGAGGGTGTATCAAGACAGGGCATCGATGCACCAGAGTAGACTAGCGTATACGCATCTTGACCCATATGATGGGCGATGGATGATCCCATATCCATCGGTGTTTGACATCAAGGATGGTGTACGGGTGCTTAGTGGAGACTGGGTACACTGGACGGACTCGCCGAGAACTCCCAGATGGTATTATACCTCACGTCAGATGGCAGTTCTCCGGTGACACTGGTACAGAGTAGTCTGTTGACCCGAGATCGTCATAGAGTCTTGTGTGATTCCCACTGTGCTTTGATTTCCATCATACCACGTCCAAGAGGGCGTGCAAAAAGGTGGCTTTTGGGTACAGTCCCGAATCACATGGAGGCAATGAGCGATAGGAGGGGATTCGTCTCTCCCGGTATAGGGAGTTGATGTTGTGTTGTGTTCGATTGGTTATAACCGGAAATCCCTGGCCAGGGTTGCTGAGATTTACTGGTAAGTGTTATCAGTAGTTTCTCGAACTGTTATAGACCTCATATCGACAAGACTTATCGAGCTACTGGGGTCTGACATTTACCACCCCTAGGCGAGATATGCGACATATCAGACGACGAGACCGGACTGTACGGGAGTGTTACTGTTTGGATTCACAGGAGAATGTACAGGCTTGCTTGTTGATCTTCTGAGCACTCAATACCTGGGTAGCTGTTACGTTTAGCTGACCGCTTGCAGCTTGTGGGTGTTTGATATGATCATCACCTACTGTCGGCGTATTGACGATTCTTTAGAGTCCTACACAGAGGTTTCTTGACTCAGGCAAAACGGAGTAGGGGCACATATGTGATATGTGCGGGACCGAGGATAATACGATATGAGATACCGTATTCTATTCTCGCGATATTTGATATCAGCCGGGTCATCGGATCAAGTGTTGATTCGATGAATCGGTACGGATAAATATTAGTCGGTTATATGCGATATAGCCGGATTGTCGGATCAAGTGTTGATTCGATAATTTAATGTATAATAATATATATGATATATTAAATTACATTAACTAATATTAGCTCACTAAAAGATTCTTTTTCTCACTCGGGTAATACATTGATATATATGCGATATATGTTAATTGTATTATTTTATTTGGTTACAATAAATATTATATATGTGATATATAATATTGTAACATGATATGATAACTAATGCAACATGTTTTGTGGAGTTTAAACATGATTAGGGTTTGGATTAGGGTTAAGTCTTCTAGTTGATTCTAGAAGCTTTTCATTATGTCATGATAAAGATATTTGTGTGTGACTCATTCTTAACCTAACCCAAACCCTAGCCTTGGTTAATTCTCTACAAAGGTTATGTTAACCATGGTTGCATTATTGATCATTATCTCCTTTGCATTATTCATCACAAAAGGAATTCTATCATTGTTCATCTTCTTCCTTCATTCTTTCATGAAAAAGCTTTCTAGATTTTTTCCAAGTGATGAATAAATGTGAGAAAAAGATAAATAAAGAGAGCAAAAATCCTACTTCATCAGCCTCATCTTCCCTTGCCATTTAGATGAGGGTGTTCACATCATTTCATGAGTGTTAGCTAGTGTTAACGAAACTTCAAGGTAGATCATCTTTGTATCGAAGATCGGAAGCAAAGGTTGCATCTTTCTCTTCGTGGAACCTCTCGAGAGTCCGGAACCCGATGATCGCAGCGAAGGGACCACAACACGGAGCATATGAAGTGAAGGACCGGATCTACAAAGGTTGTAATCCCTCTCACTTAGTGTTAAAGTTGTTAACATGTTAGTTTTCGCCTAATCTCTAGTTTAAAGATCCGTATTCGGGTTGTTCGGCACGGCTAAATTTTTAATCGGGCATGGTTGATGCCTCGTAGACCCTTGTGCGCGTGCATAGCAACCCTACAGTAAGTGTACGTGGTACATACGCATCATCGGTAATGGTGCTGGTGTCCTAACAGCATGATATCAATAGTAGAGTATGAAACATAATATAAGCATGCGATGCGAAGCGAACCACAATAATGAGCGGGAGCTGAATACTAGACGCAACTATAACTAATCTGCATTAATCTAATATAAGTCCTACAAATGGTGCCTTTTGAAATAACACGAATCATGGGGTTTTGAAAATAGGGGCTACGGTGTTTTTATGAAAAGATATGTCTTTTGAAATATCCGTAGGATCCCTTGGGCTGTCTTTTAAAATACCCACGATTCGTTAGTTTTTGAAATAGGTAAGAATCGAATCTAATCTAACAACTAAACTAAACTAAAGGGCTAAGCTATCAAGCTGGACTACAGGTAAGGAAACCGCCTAACATCTGAGTCGATACATATACATATCTGTATATATATTAGTCGGTGATCCCGCCTCAATAATATCATATCCGATACCATATCTATAATCAGACATCCCAAGTCAAGAGTGCGGATCAATCATCAAAATATAGCTCGTACGTAAATTCGTCGTACGGCATCCCCAAATCTGGGTACGGGTTAATATCATATTCATCACACTATTCATCTGGTATCCTCTTTATCCAAGATCATAGTCCAGGGTACTGACCTATGTCTAGTACAATACTAAAATCATCAATATAGTCATGATCTGACTACTGATCAACAGTCTCGTACAAACCGATATCATCAGCACATATCATCATCAAGGGGTATACATCGCCCGATACGGCCTAATATCAATATCCTACCATATCATGCCTCATATCACGATCACATGTCGACCATTTTATTTATCACACTATTCACCCGTATCGCCGCCCCAAGATCCGCTATAACACCAGGACGTACCTCAAGTACGAATCCTGCCATATCACCGATATCACAACCACACAACAAATCTCATCGACTCAGCTCAATCCCAAGTATCATCCTCAAATCCGTATGTGAACACATAGTCCCATACCCATGTGAACACATAACTATAAAGAATCCCATGAGCACATATAAATAGGAATGTATGCAAGTATGTATGTGTGTATGTGTAGTGCAACACTACCCTAGGGTTCGCAACACTAAAATAATCCAACACACCAATATCCATCCTAAACATCGTTATTAATTCCAAATAACATATAATAATTGTTGGTGTGTATACGCATCCGTATACACCACCACGGACTGCGGGGGTGCTATACGCCAGCCACCCGACTTCTCCCCGTAGATATAAATCTACTCACCTGGTCCTCGCTCGCCGGTGCCGACGTCGCCATGCACTTGCTTGTCGTCTCGAAGTCCACATGGGGTACCTACATATCAAAACGCCCATATCACATTAAAATCCGACTCGTGACCAAAACGACGCACGAATCCCACATAGGTCAAAACCTATGGTTGCTCTCACAAACCAACCCAAAAACCCTCGACGTCGGCGTGCAAACGCCCGACCATCGAGAAAAACCCAAGTACACTCATTTGCACATTCACGAATACTAATTTAAATATAGAATAGGTTAAAATTCACAAAAACCCCAAATTCACTTTAGAAGCCATTTTTCCGAAAATCTAGCAAGCAAAAATTAGCCGTTTTAGTACAAAACTCGACGTTTAAATGAATGTAGCGGCCAATATACTTATTAAATATCTTAAATAAGTCATATAAATCATTTCCATAATTTAATTTCACCAAACCATATATGTTCAAAAAAACAAGTTTGCAAAAATACCGATTTTAACTCTTTTTAAAGCAAAATTCTCAATTTAACAATTAAGCTTGGTTTTGCATGATCCAAAGTCATTAAACCACTCATTTTAATATTAATAATGACATGAAACCATAATTATATTTTAATCTAAAGCATTTAACAATTTTCCAAAAACCCTAGTTAGCAAAATAACTTAATTAGGACATTTTATAAGTAATGGTTTGTAATTAACAACTAGATTAGCTTTCTACAAAACTTAAGATGTTAATCCACATCACTAAACCATGCACAATATATCACAACACAAATTCACAACAAAACCCTAATCTAAACCTTCTCTTGAAAACCCACATCTTTAAATTAACCCATAATTAAACGTATAATTAGGCTAGATTACAGTATTTAGCAACAATTTAAACAAAAGGCCAAGATTTATACCTCATGAACCATTGTCACGCCCCGCTTCCCAGAGTACGCTAGATTGGGCACGTGACATAGCCAACCATGCTACCTGTGGGTAGGAAGTATCCATCCACAGTCACATTACGGCTGTAGAGATATCAAGAACAAGATAAAATTTTCTAAAACATGTCCATAAACCAGAATAACAGGAGTCAATAATAAATAAATGCGGAAGAAAATGATCCAATACAATTACCTGAAAAGTATGTCCCATAATGCGGGCTCACATCGGGAAATAAATGCATGAAATAAAACTAACTAATACTAACACCTCACAGCTCAGCCTGCTGGCTGAAGTACTCCTGCTCGGACTGCGACAGCGGTACGGAATCTGGGCCATGCAAAACCCAGACGTCAGCGCGTCATGTCATCAAGTAATATAATGTGAACAGTGTAACCGGCAATGCAAAATAAACATGAATAAAACGAGAGTAGCAAATAATGTGAATCAAGCAGTGCAGGGTAGTGTGCAGTGGGTAACTAAACTATTCTATCAGGTTTTCTATTCTAAAGTCTTTGAAATCAATTTGAGTAATCCTCCATGTAACTCAAAGGATATGTCCCGTTACCCCCCGGGACCACGGATCAGGAATATGTGAACCAATAGTGGTTCTGTCCCGTTACCCCCCGGGACCACGGATCAGGAAAATATAAGAGTCACGAATGGCTCTGTCCCGTTACCCCCCGGGACCACGGATCAAGTAATACCCTTTTTAAGTTACACTTTAGTTTACACTTTTGATTTTCCCATACCCCCAAGCTATGTACGTCGAGTCAGGTATTCAGTAATCAAGAACTAATGCAAACACAGGATCAGGTAAAAGCAGGTTTGTCTGGATAGACAACAGGAACGGTCCATGAGGACTACATGTTAGGTTTGTTGGCATTAGGCACGAGATCAGGTAACAGGTCGGGTCATGATACATCAGGTTAAGTCAACAGTAAACGGTACCATGTCAAGTGTATCAATATACCATATGTAACAAAGTCAAGTCAAGATGTAACGATATCGTAGGTGTGCTCACAACAGACATATAATTGAACAGGGTATTGAATAACATGGAATGAGTAATGAGCTAAATAACAATAAGCAGTTTCATTCAATCACAAGAGTGCAGTAATACAGTGCAGCCGTTTATTATACTAACTGGTTTTGAGTACCCTTAGCGGTGCAATAGTTTAAATGATGATGCAATACAGTTATATCAAGCCTTTGAATACGAATGACCGAATGTGATAGAACTACATGGGAAAGTGCTACAATCTATTAAACGGTAAAATGTGATTAACAGGTCAACTTGGTTCTTAGGTTGAAAGTGGCAAACTATAATTTTATGTTAACTGTAAAATGATATATGTCATATTACAACCAAATGAGAAATAACTATACCGAGTTAAGTTTTGCAGGTTTATTGAGTCAAAACATATATAATTGTATAGTATATCATGTAGCAAGTGATACTTGCCTCGACGGGTCGCGAACCGGGAAAACGGAACGTAACGTCGGCGGGGAAACACGCGACGGACGCACGGTTCACGGATTGAACCCAAACGACGAACCAAGGGACCTCACGGGTCAGAGCACTCCGCTGGATCGTCAGGACACGTCACCGGCATGGCCGGATTCCGGCGAACAGCGACAACAAAATTCAGAAATTAGTGCACAGCCAAAGGATAAACCGGAGGGGAAAAAGGAAGAAGGAGGAGGAGAGAAGGCTTACTGGGGTTGCAAAGGGTGTGACGGCGACGAGGTCGACGGCGGTGAGGCGCCGGCGAGGAGGTTGCAGCCGTTAGGGTTACGGCTCGGGTATGGGAGTTCGGCGTAGGAAGTGAAAACGGAGAGGGAGAGGAGGTGGTCGGGGTGCTGGAGTGCGCAGGTGATGAGGAAGGCGCTGGTGGTGGCGCGGATGGCGACGACGGGGGCCGCCGGCGAGCATGCGACTGCAGGAAATTCTGCAGGAGTTGTGGCTGCACAGGGCGCACGGGGAGAAGGAGGAGATGTTGAGGTTAGAAAGAGAAGGCGGAGGCGAGGGCGACGGTGGCGCTGGCGCCGGCGTCGGAGCTGCGGCGGCGACGGTGAAGGCGGCTAGGGTTTGTCTCGCGATGGGTTTCTCGCGATGGCTACGTGCGTGAAGAAAGAAAAGATGAAGGGGAAATATTTATATATAAGGAAGAGAGAGGGGGGTCAGAGAGAGAGAGAGATAGAGATACGTTAGAGAGAGAGAGAGATAGGGAAAGCCAGAGAGAGAGACGTTAGAGGAGGGGCCTACGGGGGTTAAGAGCCCCCTGATTGGCCAGAGGAGATGCAGAGGTTTTAAAATGAATATTTAAAAGATTTAGGAAAATTTAAGTTAACAGTAAATCTTATAAGTTAACAAATATTATATGGTTTAAATATTATATTAATTTGAGATTTTGGCGCTAAATGAAACATTTCCAAATCGCGCCCGGGTTGGGTCCAAAAATTTGAAATTTAAATAATAGGATTTTAAGCGGGTTCCAAATCTTAAAATGGAATGTTTTATGATTAAAAAGCATACCCTCAAGTCGGACACCTGTACGCGCGCGTAGCCGTCCAAACTCGCCCGTTTCACCGAACGGGACGAGAACTCGATGCACGGACGCTACCACGCGGCTAGGGGTGTCGAGTAGGCCAAGATGGATATTTTTAATTTTATTTTAGGTGCTAAAATTTGTTATATGCAGAATAGACCTTGCCAGATAAAATTTTACAGTAAGACCCAAACAAGCAAGATAAATGAAATAAGTAATATCTAACACTCAACCAGCAACAAAACATAGTAGTATTGGGCTCGGGTGTTACATTATACCCAACTACAAAAAGAATTTCGTCCTCGAAATTCCAAGAATACAAGATAGAAAACTACAGGAAAAGGTGAGGAAACTTCTACCGGATCTCATCTTCTCGCTCCCAAGTGGACTCTTCATGCGATCTATTACCCCAAGAAACGAGCACAAGGGGGATAACCTTATTCTTAAGAACCTTTTCCCTTCGATCCATGATTTCAACCGGTCGCTCCTCAAAAGTCAGGTCTTCCCGTACTGTTAACTCCGAATGATCCAAGACGTGTGTTTCATCTCGAACATACCTTCGTAGTTAAGATACGTGAAACACATCGTGCACACCCGCCAAGGACTGCGGTAACGCCAAACGGTATGCTACCTCTCCAACGTGCTCCAATATCTCAAAGGGTCCAACGAATCGAGGACTAAGCTTTCCTCGACTCCCAAAACGAATCACCCCTCTAGTCGGCGATATCTTCAAGAATACCAAATCACCCACGGCGAACTCTAGAGGTCTTCTTGACGTGTCAGCCCAACTTTTCTGTCGGTCTTGAGCTGCCTTCATGTGCTTTCTGATAGTGTTAACCTTCTCGACCGTCTGCACCACCAAATCTGGTCCCAATAATCTTCGTTCACCAACATCATCCCAACAAACAGGTGAACGGCACTTACGACCATACAAAGCTTCAAACGGAGCCATCTGAATAGTTGCTTGGAAACTATTGTTGTAAGAAAACTCCACCAAGTGTAGATGATCCTCCCACGAACCCTTAAAGTCCAACATGCATGCTCTCAACATGTCTTCAAGAGTTTGGATCGTTCTCTCCGACTGACCATCAGTTTGAGGATGATAAGCTGTGCTAAACTTCAATCGAGTCCCCAAACTTTCCTGTAAACTCCTCCAGAAGTGTGATAAGAACCGAGTGTCCCGATCGGACACGATGCTCACCGGTACGCTATGTAATCTTACAATCTCCTGCATGTACCGTTCTGCCAAAGTCTCCGTTGATTGACCAACCCGAAAAGGGATAAAGTGAGCTGCCTTGGTCAACCGATCAACAATCACCCATACTGCATTGTTGCCCTTTGGACTCCGCGGTAAAGCCGTCACGAAATCCATGGTTATATGTTCCCACTTCCACTGAGGAATCGGAAGTGGTTGCAATAAACCAGCAACCATTTGGTGTTCGGCCTTGACTTGCTGACACACCAAGCACTTAGCCACGAAGCGAGCAATCTCCCGTTTCATGCCTTCCCACCAGAAATGCTGTCGAATATCTCGGTACATCTTTGTGCCTCCTGGATGTACAGAGTAAGCTGAACTGTGTGCCTCCTTCATAAGCTCTTCACGAACATATCCCTTTGGCACACACAAACGGCTACCATACCTCAACGAACCATCTTCGTGGACCAGTAAATCTGTTCGTAGTCCAGCTTCAACCTGCTCTCGAAACTTTTGCAGTCTAGGATCCTGCGATTGTGCTGCTTTAATTTTCTCAATTAAAGACGACTGTACTTGCAGTTGCATCAACTGTCCCGTAGAACGCGGTAGCACAACTTCCAAGTCAAATCTTCGAAAATCTGCAATGATCTCCCTCTACGTAGTTAACACCTGAATTGCTGGTAACCGACTAAGCGCATCCGGCACGACGTTAACTTTTCCCGGATGGTACTTAAGATCAAGGTCGTAGTCGGCCATCAGCTCCAACCATCTACGCTGCCTCATGTTCAACTCCTTCTGAGTGAACACATACTTCAAACTCTTGTGATCTGTAAAAACTTCGACTCTCTCACCCAAAAGGTAGTGTTTCCAAATCTTCAAAGCGAAGATCACAGCCGCAAGCTCCAAGTCATGAGTTGGATAATTCTTCTCATGGGTCTT
The DNA here is from genome assembly GCA_030015575.1 of Agapanthus africanus. Lineage (NCBI taxonomy): Eukaryota > Viridiplantae > Streptophyta > Magnoliopsida > Asparagales > Amaryllidaceae > Agapanthus > Agapanthus africanus. The sequence goes on along the minus strand of JASDDO010000012.1, from coordinate 455,877,067 downwards.
CAGTTGTCTTGATGCATATGCTACGACTTTCCCATGCTGCATCAAAACACATCCCAATCCTTTGCCAGATGCATCGCTGTGAATCACTAATACTCCGGAATTGTCTGGTACGGTCAGAATAGGGGCGGTTATCAACTTCTGCTTCAACGTCTCAAAAGCTAACGCACATTTATCCGCCCATACAAAAGGTACCTCCTTGCGCGTAAGCTTGGTCAACGGCTCTGCCAGACGAGCAAAGTTCTCCACAAATCTCCTGTAATATCCGGCTAATCCAAGAAAACTTCTTATCTCAGCTACATTCTTTGGAATCGGCCAATCTCGAACTGCTGCAATCTTTTCGGAATCGACGGCGATTCCATTGCCCGACACAACATGCCCCAGAAACTTCACTTCTTCCAGCCAAAATTCGCACTTACTCATTTTCGCATACAATTTCTCCTGTCTCAAAGTCTGCAGTGCGATCTTCAAATGCTCAGCATGCTCCTCAAAACTCTTCGAGTAAACCAGAATATCGTCAATGAATACCACAATAAACTGGTCCAAGAACGGTGAAAAGATTCGGTTCATCAAATCCATGAATATTGCCGACGCATTCGTTACTCCGAAGGGCATCACTAGGTATTCGTAATGTCCATACCGAGTTCGAAATGCCGTCTTGCAAATATCGTCTGCTTTCACTCGGACCTGATGATATCCTGATCGCAAATCCAGTTTCGAGAATACCCTCGCGCCACTAAGCTGCTCAAAAAGTTCTCCAATGCGAGGGATCGGGTACTTGTTCTTAATAGTCACCCGGTTTAATTCTCGATAGTCGATGCACATCCTTCTCGTGCCATCTTTCTTCTTTATTAGAAGGATTGGAGCTCCCCAAGGCGAGTTGCTGCTTCGAATCCAACCCTTCTCAAGCAATTCGGCAACTTGTTTCTTAACTTCTTTCAATTCTACTGGTGCCATCGGATAATACGCTTTAGATACTGGCGCTGCACCAGGAATAAGATCAATTGTGAACTCCACGTCTCGCTTCGGCGGTAAACCTGATATATCTTCAAACACATCCATAAAATCGCGAACAACCGCCGGCTCTTCACTACTATCAACTTCCATTGCTGCAAGAATAACATTTGTCGGCCTAGCCCTAAACTCGACTGGCCCGACAGAACTGCTTCTTCCAGTGAAGGTAAACTCAGGATGTCCGAGAATCTGGAAAATTACCTTCCTTGCCCTACAGTCAATGTGAGCGTGGAAAGTGCCAAGAAAGTCCATTCCTAAGACGACCTCGTAGCTGCCCGTATCAATCACCAAGAAATCTGCAAAAAGCTCCCGTCCGCACACCACAACTGTACAGTCTTTACATTCCCTACTAGATACAATTTTCCCATTCCCAGTGTGTATGTCCCAGAAACTAGACAGGGTCGTGCAGGCAATCGAGTGTGTAGTTAAAAACTTGGATGACATAAAACAATGGGATGCACCGGAATCAAATAATGCCACTGCGGGAAAACCATGAACGAGCAGAATACCTGAAACCATTTCTCCTGATGCCTTAGCTTCCTCAACTGTCAAGGTAAAAGCTCGAGCCTAATTAGGTCCTTGAGTCAGCTGTTTCTGCCCTTGGAACGGTTTCTGCGGAGGCTTATGAAAATCATCCCTCGTACGAAGCTTCGACGGACAGGCACCAACTGCGTGATCAGTCGCTCCACAAACCAAACAAAGTCCCAGCTTCCTTCGACAATCCTTCTGCACGTGCCCAGGTAAACGGCAGTAGTCACAAATCACGCTCTTTCTTCGATCAACGATCACAGGCTTCTTCATGGGTGCTACACCTCGACGGTCTACTGGAATACTTCTGCGACCATGAGCTCTGTTAGGTACAAATGCGGGCTTCCTTGCCGCAACTGCTGTCTGCTGCAAGCTCCCTTTCATCCCAGATAAACTCTGCTGTTCCCGAGCTGCCGTAAGAACCTGTGAGAAAGTGGTCAAACCCAGGGAGACAATCTGCCTCTGGATGTCCACATCCAAGCTGCGCATGAACCTCCGTGCCCTGTCTGCATCGTTGGCAACTAAAGGTCCAGCGAATCTGCTGAGTCTCGTCCATTCTGCTGCATGCACATCCACGGGTGCTCCATTCTGCCTCAGCCCAATAAACTTCTCTTCCATTTCCTCCCGTGCAGTTCGCGGGAAGAACTTCTCCAGGAAACTCTTAGAAAAATCCGCCCATTTGATCGGCTTGGGCAAGCGGGTCTCCTCCACAAGCCACCATTCTCGGGCGTAGTCCACTAACTGAATGTGTACCACATCAACTCTTTTGTCATCTGGAATCTGTGCCGCAATCAACAAATTCTCCGTGTCAACTAGCCACTGCTCGGCTGGCAACGGCTCCTCCAAACCAGTAAATGTAGACGGACCCAAACGTCTGAAATCTGCCACGGTCCCTACTCGGTCAACTGGTTTAGCTCCAACGTTGTTCACAGACTGCTGAACGATCTGCAAACCTTCCTGAAACGAGTCTGCTTGCTGCTGGATCAGCTCGGTCTGCCTCTTTTGATTCTCTAGCATTCCCCTTATCACTCCAAGCATGGCGGCTTCGTCCACACGTCTCTGGTACGTCTTCAAATTCTTACCTGCCATATTCCTGAAATCAAGAAAACACCCAACATTAGCATGATGATAGATTTGATATATAGATCAAGGCTAGAACTCCAAGATACTTAAATAGAATACCGCATTGTAACTATGCCGCGGTATCATAGCCACAATTACTTAACTCCACCCAAGTCGCCTAAGTCCTAGAGATAACAAGGAATCGGGTTTTCGAATCGATAGGCAAAGGAAGTTTGCACATCGTAAAAGATATAATCAGGAAGAATGTGATTCAAGAATGGTAAAACGGTCAAGGTGGTAGGACATGTTTCCTAAACACGGGTATTCTGATTCGTGTATTGGGTACAATACCCAACTACAAAAGAATCAACCCAACTAACCTATGGCTCTGATACCAAAAGAACCATGTCACGCCCCGCTTACCAGAGTATGCTAGATTGGGCACGTGACATAGCCAACCATGCTACCTGTGGGTAGGAAATATCCATCCACAGTCACATTACGGCTGTAGAGATATCAAGAACAAGATAAAATTTTCTAAAACATGTCCATAAACCAGAATAACATGAGTCAATAATAAATAAATGCGGAAGCAAATGATCCAATACAATTACCTGAAAAGTATGTCCCATAATGCGGGCTCACGTCAGGAAATAAATGCAGGAAATAAAACTAACTAATACTAACACCTCACAGCTCAGCCTGCTGGCTGAAGTACTCCTGCTCGGACTGCGACAGCGGTACGGAATCTGGGCCATGCAAAACCCAGACGTCAGCGCGTCATGTCATCAAGTAATATAATGTGAACAGTATAACCGGCAATGCAAAATAAACATGAATAAAACGAGAGTAGCAAATAATATGAATCAAGCAGTGCAGGGTAGTGTGCAGTGGGTAACTAAACTATTCTATCAGGTTTTCTATTCTAAAGTCTTTGAAATCAATTTGAGTAATCCTCCATGTAACTCAAAGGATATGTCCCGTTACCCCCCGGGACCACGGATCAGGAATATGTGAACCAATAGTGGTTCTGTCCCGTTACCCCCCGGGACCACGGATCAGGAAAATGTAAGAGTCACGAATGGCTCTGTCCCGTTACCCCCCGGGACCACGGATCAAGTAATACCCTTTTTAAGTTACACTTTAGTTTACACTTTTGATTTTCCCATACCCCCAAGCTATGTACGTCGAGTCAGGTATTCAGTAATCAAGAACTAATGCTAACACAGGATCAGGTAAAAGCAGGTTTGTCTGGATAGACAACAGGAACGGTCCATGAGGACTACATGTTAGGTTTGTTGGCATTAGGCACGAGATCAGGTAACAGGTCGGGTCATGGTACATCAGGTTAAGTCAACAGTAAACGGTACCATGTCAAGTGTATCAATATACCATATGTAACAAAGTCAAGTCAAGATGTAACGATATCGTGGGTGTGCTCACAACAGACATATAATTGAACAAGGTATTGAATAACATGGAATGAGTAATGAGCTAAATAACAATAAGCAGTTTCATTCAATCACAAGAGTGCAGTAATACAGTGCAGTCGTTTATTATACTAATTGGTTTTGAGCACCCTTAGCGGTGCAATAGTTTAAATGATGATGCAATACAGTTATATCAAGCCTTTGAATACGAATGACCGAATGTGATAGAACTACATGGGAAAGTGCTACAATCTATTAAACAGAAAAATATGATTAACAGGTCAACTTGGTTCTTAGGTTGAAAGTGGCAAACTGTAATTTTATGTTAACTGTAAAATGATATATGTCATATTACAACCAAATGAGAAATAACTATACCGAGTTAAGTTTTGCAGGTTTAATGAGTCAAAACATATATAATTGTATAGTATAGCATGTAGCAAGTGATACTTGCCTCGACGGGTCGCGAACCGGGAAAACGGAACGTAACGTCGGCGGGGAAACACGCGACGAACGCACGGTTCACGGATTGAACCCAAACGACGAACCAAGGGACCTCACGGGTCAGAGCACTCCACTGGATCGTCAGGACACGTCACCAGCACGGCCGGATTCCGACGAACAGCGACAACAAAATTCAGAAATTAGTGCACAGCCAAAGGATAAACCGGAGGGGAAAAAGGAAGAAGGAGGAGGAGAGAAGGCTTACTGGGGTTGCAAAGGGTGTAACGGCGACGAGGTCGACGGCGGTGAGGTGCCGGCGAGGAGGTTGCAGCCGTTAGGGTTATGGCTCGGGTATGGGAGTTCGGCGTAGGAAGTGAAAACGGAGAGGGAGAGGAGGTGGTCGGGGTGCTGGAGTGCGCAGGTGATGAGGAAGGCGTTGGTGGTGGCGCGGATGGCGACGACGGGGACCGCCGGCGAGCAGGCGACTGTAGGAAATTCTGCAGGAGTTGTGGCTGCACAGGGCGCACGGGGAGAAGGAGGAGATGTTGAGGTTAGAACGAGGAGGCGGAGGCGAGGGCGACGGTGGCGCTGGCGCCGGCGTCGGATCTGCGGCGGCGGCGGTGAAGGCGGCTAGGGTTTGTCTCGCGATGGGTTTCTCGCGATGGCTACGTGCGTGAAGAAAGAAAAGATGAAGGGGAAATATTTATATATAAGGAAGAGAGAGAGGGTTAGAGAGAGAGAGATAGAGATACGTTAGAGAGAGAGAGAGAGAGGGAAAGCCAGAGAGAGAGACGTTAGAGGAGGGGCCCACAGGGGGTTAAGAGCCCCGTGATTGGCCAGAAGGGATGCAGAGGTTTTAAAATGAATATTTAAAAGATTTAGGAAAATTTAAGTTAACAGTAAATCTTATAAGTTAACAAATATTATATGGTTTAAATATTATATTAATTTGAGATTTTGGCGCTAAATGAAACATTTCCAAATCGCGCCCGGGTTGGGTCCAAAATTTTGAAATTTAAATAATAGGATTTTAAGCGGGTTCCAAATCTTAAAATGGAATGTTTTATGATTAAAAAGCATACCCCCAAGTCGGACACCTGTACGCGCGCGTAGCCGTCCAAACTCGCCCGTTTCACCGAACGGGACAAGAACTCGATGCACGGACGCTACCACGCGGCTAGGGGTGTCGAGTAGGCAAAGATGGATATTTTTAATTTTATTTTAAGTGCTAAAATTTGTTATATGCAGAAAAGACCTTGCCAGATAAAATTTTACAGTAAGACCCAAACAAGCAAGATAAATGAAATGAGTAATATCTAACACTCAACCAGCAACAGAAAATAGTAGTATTGGGCTCGGGTGTTACAACCATGGATGAAACTTGAGATCTAGACCTCCAATTTGAAATCCTTCCACCAAGATCCATGCTAAAGGAGATGAGAGAAAATGGGTAGGAGTCGGATTTGGATTTTAGCTTGATTTTTGAGGTATTTTGATGAATTTTTGATGCAAAATGAGAGAGGGAGAGAGAGGGGCTGTTGTTGGTGCAGGAAATGGGAGGGCTCGGCTGAAATTGAGGGAAGAGGAGAGAGAGTGAGGTGTGTTAGTGTTTATGCCCTAGAAGGCCATTACTGTATCATACTAGCTTGTATATTACTTAATGGAAGCTTGGGATATTCACATGTATATAACAGTCTTGCTAAACATGGTAGTAAGCTACTTGGTTTTTCTATCTTAATATGTGAGTGTACGTATTGATAGAGCTCTTAGGATCTTGCTTGTCTACCAGCGTTGTGATGGCAGTCACACTAGTGGGGGCTGGGTAGTCTACAAGCACATCCTCTTTCAGGTCCCTGGTCGTTGGATTATCGAGACAGAGCATCGATACTCTGGAGTAGACTAGTGTGTACGCTTCTCATCCCAGTTGGGAAGATGGTCTGTCCCACAGCCGTCAGTATGTCGTACTGGAGATAGTATACAGGTGCTCGTTAGGTTACGGGTACACCGGACAGGACTCACAGGGAACTGTTGGTTGGTTTGATACCAGTCGTCAGTGAACAGTTCCCAGGTGACATGAGTACAGCGTAGTCCGCAGACTTGACACTGCTACTTCGCCTCGAGTGTGTCCCACTGTTCTTAGATTGCTACCCTACCACGGCTCAAAGGAGTCGTGCAAACAGGTAGCAGTTGGGTGCAGTCCCGAGCACTTGGAGGCAGTGGCAGTTAGACAGGATTCGTCCCTCCCGGTATTGGGAGTAGATATCGTGCTGTGTCAGAGAGCCATTACGCAAAGTCCCTGGCCAGGGCAAGCGAGATTTGCTGGTAGGTTCCAGTAGTTTCTCAGGGTGTAATGGGCTTCCCTCCGACACGACTTATACCGCTATTAGGGGACTGACGCTTGCCGCCCCCCTAGGCCCGATATGCGATAGTCTTGGACGAACGGACCGGACTGTATGGAGATTGTCACATCAGACTCAGTAGGAGTTCGGATGGGTTTACTCATCGGCCTTCTTATCGACAACTACCTGGGGACCGTTACGTACAGCTAGTGCCGCTTGCGGTCTGTGGTTAAACCCACTGCCAGCGTAGTAGTCGAGTCTCTAGAGTCCCACACAGAGAGTTTCCTACTCCAGGCGAAACGATATAGAGGTTGCATGGTTTTGCGACAAAGGGTTCGGACGCATACGTGTGTTTACGCGCGTACGACTTTCGGACAGTTTTTACCAGTCGGCTTTGGTTTAAGCCAGTTACTGGTATCCGATTATTGGATTTATACAGTCTAAAGTTTTTCCGTATTTTTACGGATCGGAGGGGAGTTCTCGTAATTGCTCGAGAAGCTTCTAGAAGATGGTGACTAAGGAGGGTTATGTGTCATATTCATTGAATGAGGTTATGAGTCATGGTGGTGATTCATTCATTTCATTAATGCACATTTATTGCTTAATGACTCATGCTAATGAATCACCACTAGATATTTTATGAAGCATGATTTATCATCACTCTTTATTCTTTTCTCATTATTAGAAAATGCTTCATATATGATATGATACTCATAAACTTATTTCATAATCTTATCTCATATTCTCTCTCCTCAAGCTCTCATCTTCAAGAGACTAATCCTTAATCCTCATGTGTTGAGATCAAAGGTTTAGTTAGACTTAAACATCCATTACCTTCACTCTATATCATCCTTTCTTCTTTGATTAGCAATCAAAGTTGATTAGTTACCTCAAGTTAGAGGTGTAGCTTGGTGTTTTGCTCTCGGGTGGATCGTCTACTACCTAGAGAAGGTCGAGGAGAACAAAGGAGGACACAAAGACGAAGGACTAGTTTCGATAGGTATAATCCCTAAGCATAGTAGTTTAGAACAACTATATGTTTGGTTAGTTATCGTTTAGCTTCGATTTAAGCGATTAGTCGATGTTCGTTCTTTAAACTTGATCGTTTTTGAAAATTCCGCTTCCCATAAGTACTGGGGTGTACTACATCGACTTACAGTGGTATCAGAGCCTCGCTAAACAATAAATAACTTGATTGCAAATTTGTACGAATTTCGAACGGAAAAACGAAGCCGGAAAACCCTAAATCTGTTCAGTTTCTGTCGAACTTAAAATGAAGTCCAAAAATTTTTCAGGTGTGCTCAGAAAGCTAGAAAGGAGTCCAGGAGAACACCCAAGAAATTCGAGCCCATGACTCGGCTAAAGCGCCGCGGAAGGGCGGCGGATCCCACCGATCCACCGCGCTTCCGCGGCCGGGTTGCCGAGTCATGGACTCATCTTTCATGTGTGGGTCCCCTGTGATATTTGGGGTTTTCTGGAATATTTAATATTTGCTCAGGTTACTGTTTAACAGAGCAGATTTTGGAGCAATATTGATGTTGTTTAATCGATCGAAATTGTACAGTATTTGCATATTGGATTATATCTGTGATTGTTTAATGTGTTCGTAAACCTCCCCCAACTGCTAGTATGTCGGTTGGCAGGGGGTTGCACATTTCTGAAATGGTTATATCTGTTTGTGCATATAAACTGTATTGGACTGTTGTGGTGTATAGCCGGGGTTAGCAATGGGTTATTGTTTAATTCATTTGTTGTAAATGTAATTTGTTGTAATATTATTTTTGCGGGGCACTTCCAGGTTGCGGTCGTAGCCACCGTTGTATTATTTCATTTTACTGTTTTTGCTCCTAGGACTGACCCAAGGTGGGGTACACAGACTGCCGGGTGGGTAGTTTGTCGTACCCGTAGGGGTCGAGGGTGGGGTAACGGCTATTCATCACAACTGTGTAATCTGTCTTTTCTTGCAGGCTCAAAAGAAATACAGATTGCTTGCAAATCCAATATTGTTTATCTGTGTTCTGGAATGTATATCATTGCGTCAGACGAATGCAAAATATCTATATTTATTGTAGCTATTTAGACGTCACTTATGTTTTACACCCGCGCTAGCCCAGCCCCCGCTCTGTCGTTAGTTAAGTAACCTAACGGGTGATGACGGGACCCCGTGGCGAATACGGATGGCATAAGAGGACGTTGTATTTTCGTTGTTTTCTGCAATGATAGGTTAATGATGGGACGCATTATCTATAATGCAAAGAAAAATAAACCAAAGTTTTAAATCGTTGGAACAATTTAAAAGAAACCACTCGGTTATTTTAAAAACAGATATTTTTTAAATGCGAAGATTTAACCACTCCTTTTAAAAGCTATCAGGTTCCTTTGGTTATATCAAGTTCACTACGTTCACGGTTTCGCCAAAACCAGTCGTAGCCCTCCGTCATTTCTTATGGATGGTCAGTAGTATTCAAGCTATGCTTGTTGGCATACGTCAAGGCATAGTGTTTGGTAGCTGCTGGGGTATTCATTTGTTACATAGATAGATGTGTTGGTTTGGGACAGTCGCATTACCTTGTTGGCATACGTCAAGGGTATATACGGGTGGGTTCAAATTAACAAGATAATGATGGGCAGAACTTGACATGTGACTTATGATTTGTTGGCATACGTCAAGGTCATAAGAGCATGGGGCAAAAACTTATATCGGGAATTTCTAAAGAAACTGAAATTTGCAAAGAGATGCATACCATTTGGAGTTTGATGAATGTTGGTAGGATTCCTTCAACATTATCATACGATGATATTTGGATCCCGATCCTACTGTGAGTATATGATACTTATCAGGATATTCGTCACTTAACGATCAATGCTATAAACCTAGTAGGTGTCCAGAAAAGTGTCAGCGGGGTTACGCCCCCAGAGAAAAGAGGTTATTTAATTAAGGAACTTCGCGAAAGCGTTGGAAAACCTCCCTCGAAGTACCGACACCAGCCTGGCTGAACGGTTAAGCAAGTATTGTACGGTGAGAATAGTCCTGGCTAATTCTTCTTTTATGGTTTGAGGAAGGATTCGAGAAACAGTGGGAGCCATCCAGTTTAGATAAACTAAAAACCACTCTAAACTTGCAAGAGCATCATGCTAAAGAGTTTTCTTCTCTCTCTCCTAATTGCAGCGACCCTGAAAATGACTGGACTTAAGTTACTTTTAGAAAAAAATATACTGACAGGGCCAAACTATAAAGATTGGCTGCGGAATGTCAAAATGGCTTTGACCTATGACAAACTGGGGTACGTCCTCACCGCTACGGCACCTGCTGTCCCTAGTCCCAAATCCAGCAATGCGGATAAGGAAATCCGCAAAACCTGGAATTTAGATTGCGCGAGAGCCAAGTGCATCGTGCTTGCCTCGATGAACAATGAACATCAGAGGAGGCACGAGGATATGTCCTTAGATGGCATATTTCTCCATACAAAGGAACTTTATGGAGAGCAATCTCGTATAGCAAGATACGAGACCTCTAAGAAATTGTTTCGAGCGAGGTTGGCTGTCGGGTCATCGGTAGGTGAACATGTCCTACAGATGATTGGCTATATAGAAGAGCTCGCAGACCTTGGGACGACTTTGGATAATGAGCTCTATACAGACCTTGTTCTCCAGTCCCTTCCTCCCACCTACGCCCAGTTTATCCTCAACTTCAATCTTCAAGGAAAAGAAGTTGAACTTGCGGAACTCCTGAACATGTTAAGGAGTGCGGAGGGCACCTTGCAGAAGGCAAGGGAAACACCCGCTATGTTTGTTGGTGGTTCATCTTCTTCCGGGTCCAAGGCAAGGGCCAAAGGAAGGAAGAAGAAGGCCGCACCCAGACCTAGAGAAGGTGTTAGTAAGGTGGGAGGGAAGGGAAAGAAAAAGAAAGCAGTACCGATAGTTGGTCAGGATGAGTGCTTCCATTGTCACAGGAAAGGGCACTGGAAGAAGGATTGCAAGGCGTGGAACGCCAAGAACCAGGAACCGAAGCAAGTTGTGGCTTCGACTTCAGGTGTGTTTGTAATTGAGAATTGTCTGTCGATCAACTCTACTTCCTGGGTATTGGATACCGGATCAGGATCTCATATTTGCAATTCGTTGCAGGCACTGAGAAACCGTAGAGTGCTGAAGGAAGGTGATATGATCCTCAGGGTTGCTAACGGGGCTAGCGTGGGAGCTGCGTCCGTCGGGGATTATCACCTAGGATTGACGAGTGGACACATTTTGGTTTTACATAACTGTTATTTTGTACCCAGCTTAACGTGTAATATCATATCAGTTTCCTTGTTATCAAATAAAGGTTATGATTTCACGTTTGTAAGAGATGTTGTCAACATCCACCTTAATCATGGTTTGATTGGGTCCGGTACTCTAAATAACGGCATATATGTTTTAAACCAACTCCAAATTTTCAATGTCCAGAACACACTAAAAAGAAAGTCTCCAGATTTAAATAAAGCTTTCTTGTGGCATTGTAGACTGGGTCACATCAATGAGAGAAGGTTGACTAAGTTGCATAGAGAAGGACATTTGGACTCGTTCGAATATCAATCTTATGACACTTGTCAATCTTGTCTCAAAGGAAAGATGACAAAGACTCCATTCACTGGACAAGGAGTAAGAGCGAGCGAGCTCTTAGGACTCATAAACAGCGATGTATGCGGTCCAATGTCTACACATGCGAGAGGTGGTTATTCCTACTTCATTACTTTTACAGATGATTTCTCTAGGTTTGGACATGTCTTCTTAATGAAGCATAAATCCGAAGCCTTTGAGAAATTCCTGGAATACAAGAGTGAAGCGGAAAACCAAACAGGCAAAAGTATTAAGACACTGAGATCGGATCGAGGTGGAGAATACTTAAGTGCCGAGTTCCTAGGTTACCTAAAAGAGAAAGGAATTCTCTCTCAGCTTACTCCTCCATACACTCCACAGCACAACGGTGTATCGGAGAGACGGAATCGAACCCTATTGGATATGGTACGATCCATGATGAGTAATGCTGAGTTACCGCGATCTTTCTGGGGGTATGCGCTAGAATCAGCGATACATCTTTTGAACAGAGTTCCAACCAAAACTGTGCCTACCACACCATATCAGATGTGGAGTAGGAAGAAACCCTATCTTCAGTACCTGAAGACGTGGGGATGTCCAGCTTTTGTAAAAAAGCAGCGTCCGGACAAGCTCGAGGCACGCTCAGTAGAGTGTAAGTTTGTGGGATATCCAAAGAACTCTACAGGATATTGCTTCTATTACGCAGAGGAACAAAAGGTTTTTCTTAGAAACTGAATTTTTGGAAAATCAGAAGAGTGGGAGAGAAATAGAACTGGAAGAAATTCCAGAACCACAAGCTACTACTGAAAGTTTGGTAGAACCAGAGGTTCAAGAAGAACAGAACATTCCCGCACCCCTCCGCAGGAGTAGTAGGCCGTCTCATCCACCTGAGAGATACTACGGTTTTCTCATTGACGGGGATAGAGAGGATTGCATCATAGATAATGATAAACCTACTGACTTCCAGCAGGCCATCCAGAGCGGCGACTCGGTACGATGGCTAGATGCAATGCGGACCGAGATGGAGTCCATGTACACCAACAAAGTATGGACTTTGGACTTTGCTCCAGATGGGGTAAAACCCATAGGATGCAAATGGATCTTCAAGAAAAAGATTGGTGTAGATGGACAGGTGGAAACCTATAAGGCTAGACTTGTTGCAAAGGGTTTTCGTCAAAGACCTGGTTTGGACTATGACGAAACCTTTTCTCCAGTGGCTATGCTCAAATCCATTCGGGTCCTTCTTGCTATTGCTGCCTTCCATGATTATGAAATCTGGCAGATGGACGTAAAGACCGCTTTTCTGAATGGAAATTTAGAAGAGAGCGTCTATATGGATCAGCCAGAGGGTTTCAATCAGAGTAGGAGCAGCGGGAAAGTATGCAAGCTGCTTAAGTCTATTTATGGACTAAAGCAGGCATCGCGGAGTTGGAACATCTGTTTTGATGAGACAGTCAAAGAATATGAATTTATCAAAAATCCAGATGAACCGTGCATATATAGTAAAGTTGTGGCCAGAAGTGTCGTATTCCTCGTCTTGTACGTGGATGACATTCTATTGATAGGAAATGACATTCCTATGCTACAATCTGTCAAAGGATTCTTGTCACACAGGTTCTCCATGAAAGACCTGGGTGGTGCCTCTTACATTCTGGGGATCCGGATCTATCGTGATAGATCCAAGAGGATGTTGGGACTTTCGCAGTCCAGGTATATCGACACTGTACTGAAAAGATTCAGTATGGAAGATTCTAAGCGCGGTAATCTACCGGCTTGTCACGGAATCACCCTCTCCAAAGAGATGTCTCCCAAGACTGATTTGGAAAGGGAACGCATGTCTATTATACCCTACGCTTCTGCGGTAGGCTCTATAATGTATGCGATGTTGTGTACCAGACCAGATGTAGCTTACGCACTGAGCGTGGTAAGCCGGTATCAGTCAGACCCAGGGGAGAAACACTGGATAGCAGTAAAGAACATTCTCAAGTACCTGAGGAGGACTAAGGAGATGTTCTTGGTTTACGGCGGAAAAGACCTCAGGTTGGAGGCCTTTGCTGATTCCGGCTTCCAGAGTGATAAGGACGATTCCAAGTCCATGTCGGGTTATGTCTTTACCCTTAATGGAGGGGCGGTGTGCTGGAAGAGCTCCAAGCAGGACACCGTTGCTGACTCGACGATGGAAGCGGAGTATATAGCTGCTTGCGATGCCGCAAAAGAAGCAGTCTGGATGAAGAAGTTCCTGACAGAACTTCAGGTTGTTCCTACCATAGTTGATCCAATACCTCTGTATTGCGACAACAACGGAGCTATAGCTTTAGCAAAGGAACCAAGGTCCCATCAGAAGTCCAGACACATCTTGAGGCGGTATCACCTGATCAGGGAGATCATTGATCGTCAGGAGATCGAGGTTCGGAGAGTTGCTTCAGAAGAGAACATTGCTGATCCATTCACGAAGGCCCTTCCTCAGATTCAGTTCGAGAGGCTACTCGAGATCATTGGTCTACGATATGCCAGTACATGGCCCTAGTGCAAGTGGGAGATTGTTAGTGTTTATGCCCTAGAAGGCCATTACTGTATCATACTAGCTTGTATATTACTTAATGGAAGCTTGGGATATTCACATGTATATAACAGTCTTGCTAAACATGGTAGTATGCTACTTGGTTTTTCTATCTTAATATGTGAGTGTACGTATTGATAGAGCTCTTAGGATCTTGCTTGTCTACCAGCGTTGTGATGGCAGTCACACTAGTGGGGGCTGGGTAGTCTACAAGCACATCCTCTTTCAGGTCCCTGGTCGTTGGATTATCGAGACAGAGCATCGATACTCCGGAGTAGACTAGTGTGTACGCTTCTCATCCCAGTTGGGGAGATGGTCTGTCCCACAGCCGTCAGTACGTCGTACTGGAGATAGTATACAGGTGCTCGTTAGGTTACGGGTACACCGGACAGGACTCACAGGGAACTGTTGGTTGGTTTGATACCAGTCGTCAGTGAACAGTTCCCAGGTGACATGAGTACAGCGTAGTCCGCAGACTTGACACTGCTACTTCGCCTCGAGTGTGTCCCACTGTTCTTAGATTGCTACCCTACCACGGCTCAAAGGAGTCGTGCAAACAGGTAGCAGTTGGGTGCAGTCCCGAGCACTTGGAGGCAGTGGCAGTTAGACAGGATTCGTCCCTCCCGGTATTGGGAGTAGATATCGTGCTGTGTCAGAGAGCCATTACGCAAAGTCCCTGGCCAGGGCAAGCGAGATTTGCTGGTAGGTTCCAGTAGTTTCTCAGGGTGTAATGGGCTTCCCTCCGACACGACTTATACCGCTATTAGGGGACTGACGCTTGCCGCCCCCCTAGGCCCGATATGCGATAGTCTTGGACGAACGGACCGGACTGTATGGAGATTGTCACATCAGACTCAGTAGGAGTTCGGATGGGTTTACTCATCGGCCTTCTTATCGACAACTACCTGGGGACCGTTACGTACAGCTAGTGCCGCTTGCGGTCTGTGGTTAAACCCACTGCCAGCGTAGTAGTCGAGTCTCTAGAGTCCCACACAGAGAGTTTCCTACTCCAGGCGAAACGATATAGAGGTTGCATGGTTTTGCGACAAAGGGTTCGGACGCATACGTGCGTTTACGCGCGTACGACTTTCGGACAGTTTTTACCAGTCGGCTTTGGTTTAAGCCAGTTACTGGTATCCGGTTATTGGATTTATACAGTCTAAAGTTTTTTCGTATTTTTACGGATCGGAGGGGCGTTCTCGTAATTGCTCGAGAAGCTTCTAGAAGATGGTGACTAAGGAGGGTTATGTGTCATATTCATTGAATGAGGTTATGAGTCATGGTGGTGATTCATTCATTTCATTAATGCACATTTATTGCTTAATGACTCATGCTAATGAATCACCACTAGATATTTTATGAAGCATGATTTATCATCACTCTTTATTCTTTTCTCATTATTAGAAAATGCTTCATATATGATATGATACTCATAAACTTATTTCATAATCTTATCTCATATTCTCTCTCCTCAAGCTCTCATCTTCAAGAGACTAATCCTTAATCCTCATGTGTTGAGATCAAAGGTTTAGTTAGACTTAAACATCCATTACCTTCACTCTATATCATCCTTTCTTCTTTGATTAGCAATCAAAGTTGATTAGTTACCTCAAGTTAGAGGTGTAGCTTGGTGTTTTGCTCTTGGGTGGATCGTCTACTACCTAGAGAAGGTCGAGGAGAACAAAGGAGGACACAAAGACGAAGGACTAGTTTCGATAGGTATAATCCCTAAGCATAGTAGTTTAGAACAACTATATGTTTGGTTAGTTATCGTTTAGCTTCGATTTAAGCGGTTAGTCGATGTTCGTTCTTTAAACTTGATCGTTTTTGAAAATTCCGCCTCCCCATAAGTACTGGGGTGTACTACATCGACTTACAAGGTGGGGAAAGATAACATCTAGTCATCCTAGTCAAAGTTCACTCTCATTTCTACATTTCCTTTTTCTTTTCTTTTATTTTCTTTTGCAACACAAGTGGGGAAAAGATTGAGGGAGGGGCTGCTGAATTCAGCCAAGAAAAAAAGATAAATGGGGGTGTGTGAGTGTGGGTATGGGTGTGGGGTGATGGAAAATGATAAATACTATACCCCCAAACATCCATTAACACTAAATTCACTATTTAAGCCTTTTTCTTCGATATTTTCTAAACCGTTTTGGCAAACCATTTCATTTCAAAAACCACATGATAAAATTTTGTTTAATGTGTTATGATGCACAAAATTTGTTTCAACTCATTCCAATTTGTAATTTTCCCTAATTAAATGTATTAGTGACGGCTTAAAATAATATTAAAATAATTAATTTCGGAAAAAATTTCAGAAAATTTGAAATTTCACCAGTGGGTCAATAAACACCAAATACTAGTAATTACATAGCTAGAATATTTATATTTAATTTTATAATAAAGATATTTGTATTTTGACTTTTTACAGAAAACCCCCTTATTTTACCGTTTTTTCGAAATTTCACCGAAACGATTTTCAAAACGCTACAACTCCGGCCGGTATCCTCCGGATAACCGCCGAACCAATAATCATAACCGGTAGGTCATGCTCCCCTGCCAGGCTCATCATCTACAACTCGAGCTTCTCGCCTCGGGGAACCTTACAGGGTCTACCATGTACTCGAGACGGTTCATCCTACTCCTCGAATCGGGTCATGAAAATCAACTCAAATCTGGAAAACTCATGGTGGACACCATATACATCATATCACGAGAAAACTGCAAGTTTCATTTTTAAAATGATAATAGGTTTATAAAATTCTTGCGGTTTTCTTGAAAATCCAGAAATCTCATAAATACTGAAATCTCCAAGAAGAATCACAATATATGAATATGTCGGTAATGACGGATGTCCATGATATCGATAATATGTAATGCGATGTTTGGCTATAAAACTATGTATGAATGATGATGCAATGAGGTATATATGACTATCAATACTACGTATCCATCCTGATGAAATGAATATACCACTACAACTTACATATCATATATGATGCAAATGCTCAGATACTGATTTAAGCAAGTTCTATAGTGTTCATGACATAGAAATTACCAATGACGTGTGTGTTCGCATAAATAGTGCACGTGCGACATGAACCAATGGTAATGGTGCAAGTGTCCTAGGTAACAGTATCATATGTAAGAGAATGCAATGCCATGACATGAATGATTTGGAGACTACGCATATAAATAAAAAAACTACTAGAAATCCTAACTATCGGGCTCCTTGCGCTATCCAGACGATCCCCCCATGGATATGTACATCCACTCACCGGGATGTCTCGACTAATCTGATCCAATCAAAGACTTTCCTTTCCTTGCCGTATCCGACGTCTCCGCAACCGATCCTAGAATTGAACAAATAGTATATATGAGGTTAAACATTTAAATATATGCGAAGTCAAGATGATACAAAGTAACTAACGCGAACTAACTAGACGCTTATGCACTTGGTGCACAAAACGCGCAAGCGATATCGCCACAAACCACAACTAGGGGTTGCTATACATAGCAAACACCACAATTAGAATTTAATCACACGAATCGTGCATCCACATCGCACTAGAATTTAGGAAAATAGGTTGTAGATCATCACAACTTAAACTTAATTAAAACCCTTTTCTTTATCATAAACCTAGTTAGCAACATTAAGCCATTTGGTGCAAAACTAGATGGATTAGCAAGTTTAGTAGCCACTAATCACACTTGAATATTCTAATCAAGCCATGTAACACTTAATTAAATATAATCTCACTTAAACACACACTAATAATTAATTTAATTACATGAACTCCTAATTATTGAAATTAAAAGCAACTTTAGCAAAGTAATCAACTAGAGATTTGTAAAGCAACTAGATAATAAACTACACTTAGCTAACTTAATTAAGTGGTAAAAACCCTAAGTTTAACCCAAACCCTTCTCTTTAAAACTCAAATCTTGCAAATAAAACTATTTAAACACCTAATTAAAATTAGATTAAAGCAATTAATTAACAAAGTAACAATTGGATTAAGGTTTATACCTTAAGAATTTGGAGATCTAACTTGCTATCTTGGCCACCCAAAATGCTATTTTTCTTCAAGATCCAAGCTAGATTTGATCAAGGAATGCTTGTGAAAATTTTAATAGGAATTAGAGTTAATTTTGGTGGATTTTTGTGATGAGGAAATGGGGTAATTTGCAAGTGAGAAAGAAGGAAAATGACGGGGGAAAGGAACTGCCGAACTTGAGAGGGGGGGAGAGAGAGTGGGTGAGAGAGAGAGAGAGAGGTGACCATACCCCCCACCACACACCATACTTATTTATCTTTATTTAGTTTCTTTAAATTTTATTTTCCTCTTTATCTTAGAATTATCTAGAACCATTTAGAATAATTTAGAAGAAAGAACATATTACCAAATAAGTGTTAAGTTGTCATGGTGAGCTAATATGTAATTAACCCATATTAATTTGTAATTAATACTAATTAAATGTGTAATTACATGATTAAAATAATATTTAAAATAAATACTTAAGAAAAATAATTAAATAAACTAGCAATTAAATAAGTAACTAACAAAACACCCATACATAAACCATTACATAATTAAAGTAGGTATAATTGTGTTTATGTGGAAAAAAAATAATTATAACTAGGTTTTACGGAAAACACGTGTTGTATTACTAATTATCGGAAAATTAACCTAAACGATTTTTAAAACATTACAGCAGCTCTCCGGGCGACAGAACCCTCTGCCTCTGCCTCTGCCGGTGCCGCGGCTGGTGCTCTTGCCGCCCCTCGCTGCTCCGGTCGTCGTCATCAAATCTAGACATGAGTACAATCATTACATATGATTTCTATATATGTATAGATCGTAAAAATGTTAAGTAATAATATAACATTACTGATAACCTTTTTGTTTCGTGAACGCATTAGACATATTTACTTGGATTCATTATCGATATCATTTCTAACCCACGTAACTTCACGATCATCCGAAGACAACCCGTCTTTTGAAATGAACGGTCGGAGCACTCTAAGTCTTCTCTCTTCTTCATCCTCATTGTTATCCTCGAATTCTGGGACATTGTAAACATCTCTGGGCTTCCAACGACATACGACACTCCATCCCGGATGCTTCAAGCACTATGAGTAGTATACTTGGAACGCTTGGATCGGAAAGATAAAAAGATCGTCCTGACCGTAAAATCGAAGTGTGTTCACATTGGTCAATCCATATTCATCTTTCAAAGTCCCGAGATTGTTTCTCCACTTATCCGTATCGGTTCGTGTATCGTACCAAGTACGCTGAAATATATAAAACGGTTCTGATCGTCCGAGATATTGGATGCCAAGTATGCAATTTAAGTATCCATAATAAATCACACCATTCGATCCTACTGTCGCAATTCCACTATTCTGAGTGGTTCTAGATATTTCTATGTCCTTAACTTCGAATTCGTATCCAAGGACATTGATTCCTTTATAATATGCAACCTCCATGCTGGGAAACTGAGCTAAACATCTTGAATCACTCTCTAATGATGCAGACAAGTTCGGATCATGGATCTGACAAAAAAGTTTTACGACAAATACATAACGATATAAGTTTAGATTAAGGCTGGCAGCAATAACATGTTATTCGAACAACTTACATGATATGCAACCCAATCGCAAAAATTATCCTGATGATATTTTTCCAATTGTTCATCATTCCTATCAGGATGCCCCTTATGTATCTCGTTAAAATGAATTTTGTTCTCAACAATAAATTATAACATTAATATTATATCATTTCATACACACACAAATACAAATATAACAATTAATCTAAAAAAACATACTCTCTAATTTCTTCAAGACATGCGCTATTGAGGAGGATAAACCGATATATCTTGTTGATAAATATAGTTTCTACTCTCTTATAATCAGCTTTAACATATGGCCCGTCCTGAATTCTTCGAGGCCGGTTAAATTTCGTCTCAATGTTCTCGCCCAGATAGCGGGAACAAAATGCGGTTGCTTCATCTAGAAGATAATCTTGCATGATAGAACCCTCTGGTCGATTTCTATTGCGTATATACTTTTTTAGAGTGTAGAGATACCTAAAAAAATATGTTAAATAAGTAAATACGGACATATATGACAACAATAATTTTACAAATTGCGCGAAACGAAAAATTCCACGTACCATTCGACAGGATACATCCATCGATATTGTACCGGTCCAGCTAACTTAGCCTCAGTTGCAAGATGAACCGTCAGGTGTATTATGATATCGAAGAATGACGGTGGGAAAATACGCTCAAACTTGCAAAGTATCAACGAAATAGAATTTTCTAGTTTCTCCAGCGTCACAACATTTAAGGTTTTAGTGCACAATTCTCTAAAAAACCAACATAGGTCATTGATTACTAGACCAACCAATTCGGAAAGCGAAGTCCTGAGGACTAATGGGAGAAGGTGCTCCATAATAACATGGTGATCATGAATTTTCAGCCCATCGATCTTGCCATTCACAGTTTTTATCTTCTTGCTAAATGATCCTGAGAAAGCTGTGGGAACTTTCAAATCATGCAACACCTACAGGAATCTTTTCTTCTCCAGTTGTGACATATGATACGCGGCATTGTGAAGTACAAACTTGCCTGGTTTACCCGCTATCGGTTTAGGATGCAATTCACTTTAATTTCCCAGTCCTGAAGATCCATCCGAGCATGGAGGTTGTCTTTCGATTTTCCGTCTTTACAAAGAATCAAGTTGAGTATGTGCTCGGATACTCCCTTCTCTATGTGCATGAAGTCCAGACAATGACGCACTAAATCTGTTGACCAGTACGGAAGCTTGAAGAAAATGCTTAACTTGTTCCAGAAGGGTGGTTTGACATATTTTGTTGGATCTATCCCGAAAGTCACGTTATTGTAACCGTCCCACTGAGCAGTCACGTCCTCTCCGGACAATGGGGCTGGAGGCCCAAGACTCTCCTGATGACCATCAAAGTGAGCAGCGTATAACCAGTAGAGATGGTTTAATGGCAGGAAACGTCGATAGCCGCAATAACAAACCTTCCTGCTAAAATTCAAGAATTTCGATGTTGTATATTGATGGCAATAAGGGCATACTTTGTGACTATGTACGGACCAACCTGATAGCATTCCATACGCAGGAAAGTCATTAATCGTCCACATTAAAGCCGCACGCAGTGTGAAGGTTGTATTTGTGTTTGCATCGTAAGTCTCTTCCCCATCAATGAATAAAGATATTAACTCATCGATCGGAGATCGGAGATAGACGTCGATATTGTTTCCTGGTGAGTTTGGTCCGTCGATAAGAAGAGGCATCATAAAGTATGATTGATCCATAACCAACCAAGATGACAGATTATAAACTATCATTACAACGGGCCATGTGTTGTGGCTACCAGCCATATAGTTGAATAGGCAGAAGCCATCCCTAGCGTGTCCAAGCCTGACATTGTGAGGATCACTACTGAATATTTCGTGCCTCCTATCGAAATCCTTCCATACCGGTAAATCTCTTGGATAACTCATTTTTCCATCTTCACTTAGAGGAGCACGGTGATGCCAAATCATTGGCTCGACTGTTTTCTTACACCTGAATAGCCTCTGCAGCCTCTGTGTTATAGGAAAATATCGTGCTATCTTAACAGGTATATCGAGTTTCTTATCAGAATCTTTCGGCTTATACCTGGCCTCTTCGTATGTTGGACACTCTTTCAAATCTGAATTTTCTTTCCGGTACAACACGCAATTTTTGGGATATACTTGAATCTTCTCACACTTCAGATCCAAATCAGACATCATTTTCTGGGCTCCGTACCAGCTGTCGGGCACGTTATTTTCCGGGGGCATAGAATCTTTCAAGAACTTCAGAAGCATCGTGAATTACTTGTTGCTCCATCCATTTAGGCACTTAATCTGGAAAAGTTGGACGAACCATGATAGAGTGGGATACTTTGCATTCTCATAAATTGGTCTTCTAGTATCATTCATGAACTTTTCATACTTATCAACACGCGGTCCTTGGCCGAAAGGAAGGTCATCTTCGGTAGGAATACTATCACCTAAGGAAGCCTCTAACATATCCTCTATTTTTTCTCCTGGAAAGAAGTTATCGTGTTCTTCTTCTTCTGTCGCATTACCGACTTCTCTTTCTTCTTTTTGTCATTCCCCGTGATATAGCCAAGTTGTATAAAATCTTGTAAAACAATATTTACCGATATGAAGCTCTACGAATTCTACCTTCTGCCAGTACTTATTCCCACATCTATCGCACGGGCAGGGAATCTTCTCTAACACGATCTTATTATGTGTGCGTGCAAATTCAATGAAAGTAACAACTCCTGCGACAAACTTAGGTTGCATACGTTTTTGCTAATCCACGTACATGCAGTCCTTAACTCTGATGTACTCATGGGCCATGTTAGACTGTATAACATATAAATTGTAGGTTATGATGACTATATTGAGAAATCTAAGAACGAGATGATTACTGACAAAGAAGAAAATCTGTGGATACAAGTTTGTCGTTGAAAAGAATAAATTATCGATAAACAAAGTTAGATTTGAAGATACCCAAGTATGAGTTGTATTCTATGTATCTGTGTTTCAATTTATGATTTCGCTTAAGTTTAGGATTGTTAGTGTGTATGTGCTTTGTGTAGGGTTGAAAAGAATAAATCATCATTTTTTTGAAGAACTAAGTTCTTTATATAGGGTTAAACCCTAATTTTGGAGAAATTAAATTCCCATATGTTCCTGTTATTTCTTTTTAAATTAATTCTTTTCTCCTAAGTTTTGAATCTGCAGAACAAAATCTCCCCGATGAGAATTAAATTCTAAACTTGTGTGGAGATTTGCTTCTACAAATCTCAACCAAAAAAAGAACTAAGTTCTTATATGAAAGCTTAAGTTTACGGTAAAATTGTACGTTTACGTTATCATCGAGTATCCTACTGAAGAAACAAGTGCACCCTAAATCCTAACCCTAATTTTTGGAGGAATTAAATTCCCATATGTCCATATTATTTCTTTTTAATTTAGTTCTTTTCTCCTAAGTTTTGAATCTGCCGAACATAATCTCCCCGATGAGAATTAAATTCTCAACTTGTTGGGAAATTTGCTTCTGCAAATCTCAACCAGAGAAAGAATTAAGTTTTTATATAAAGGGTTAAGTTTACGGTAAAGTTGTGCATTTACATTATCATCGAGTATCTTACTGAAGGAACTAGTGCACCCTAAACCCTAATCCTAATTTTTAGAGGAATTAAATTCTCATATGTCCCTGTTATTTCTTTTTAACTTAGTTCTTTTCTCTTAAATTTTGAATCTGCAGAACAAAATCTCCCCGATGAGAATTAAATTCTCAACTTGTGGGAAAATTTGCTTCTGCGAATTTCAACCAGAGGAACAACTAAGTTCTTATATGAAAGGTTAACTTTACGGTAAAGTTGTGCGTTTACGTTATCATCGATTATCCTACTGAAGGAACTAGTGCACCCTAAACCCTAACCCTAATTTTTGGAGAAATTAAATTCCCATATGTTTCTGTTATTTCTTTTTAACTTAGTACTTTTCCCCTAAGTTTTGAATCTGCAGAACAAAATCTTCCCGATGAGAATTAAATTCTCAACTCATGGAGAGATTTGCTTCTGCAAATCTGAACCAGAGCAAGAAGTAAGTTCTTATATGAAGAGTTAAGTTTATGGTAAAGTTGAGCGTTTACGTTATCATCGAGTATCCTACTGAAGGAACAAGTGCACCCTAAACCCTAACCCTAATTTTTGGAGGAATTAAATTCCCATATATTCCTGTTATTTCTTTATAACTTAGTTCTTTTCCACTAAATTTTGAATCTGTAGAACAAAATCTTCCTGATGAGAATTAAATTCTCAATTTGTGGGGAGATTTGCTTCTGCAAATCTCAACCAGAGAAAGAACTAAGTTCTTATATGAATGGTTAAGTTTACGGTAAAGTTGTGTGTTGTTAAGGGTTTGAAGTTTTTAGTTTAGGATAATTTTTTCTTGCGTTTACGGTAAACTTGTACGTTTACGTTATCATCGAGTATCCTACTGAAAGAACCAGTACACCCTAAACCCTAACCCAAATTAACCTAATTAACCCAAATTAATCCTAATTCTCACCCTAACTAAAATTATCCCGAATTAACCCAAATTTAACCGAATTAACCCAAATTAACCCCAATCAACACCCTAACCCTTCAAATTATCACTAATTAACCCAAATTAACCCTAATCAACAAACTAAAACAAATACACTCTATTTTACCTAATTAACCCTAGCCAAAACCCTAACCCAAATTAACCTAACCATAATCATCACCCAAACCCCAACACAAATTAACTCCAGCCTAAACCAAAATTAACCCTAATTAATCTAATTAACCCAAACCCTAGCCCTAATCATCACCAACCCTATTTTACTTAATTAACCCAAATTAATTCTAACCCTAACCCTACCTAATCAACCCTAACCCTAATTCTAACCCTAACCCTAATCCTAAACTGAACACTAACCCTAAACCGAACCCTGACCTTAATCCTGACCCTACCTAATTAACTCTAATCCTAGCCCAAACCCTAGACCGAACCCTAACTCTAAGCAATTGTAGCAACCTAAAAATCAACAATAACACAAATAAAATCATAATTAGAAGTTAAAAATTAAAATTAACTCATCTTAGGCCGGCGATTCTACTGTCGACGAGATGGAGAAGACCGGAGATTCCACTGTCGACGACTGCAGCGGGAGATCGGTGACGAGGAAGTCAACAATGAAGTTGACGACTGCAGTGAGATCCTACTGTCGACGAGGAGGTCGATGATGAAGTCAGCGACGATGAGGCGCACGCCGGTATGGTGGCGAGACGCATGCGGGAGATCGGTAAGAGCGAGTTGGAAAATTCTGGGAACGAGGAAATTTCTGGGTTTTCTTTTTTTTATAAATAACTCATTTATGCTCCTACGGATTAATCCGTAGGGCCTTCTTTTGCGGCTCCGTAAAACCAAATAAAAAATTACGTTTTAATATTTTTAAATTAATCTGTATGTCACCGTAAAGGCAACCATGGGGACCTACGGATTAATCCGTAGGGGTAATAAAAAGTTGTCCCTACGGATTCCTGTAGCCGTAGGGGCAACCCCTTATTGTAGTAGTGCATATATTCACATGACTTTTATAGATTTATGTATTTTTCATTGGATTTTGCATATATATATATATATATATATATATAGATAGATATAGATATAGATATATATAAGTGTGTATTATGCCAGCTGTGCGACTGATAATTGACTATATACTATATTTTATATAATGTACTGTCCTATATTGTTAATCTACTCATCTAATTATTATATATATGATAATATGTCTAATTGTTTTGATTTTGCATAAACAAATATCATATCCTACGATTTACGATTCAATACAATATACGATACGATTCATTAGAAAAACGATATATGACTCATATCACAATTTGATAACTTTTAGCTTCAACAGTCAGTACATTTTACTTGGATTAGTTTTCTCTTGAAGAAACAAACTTTCATCATGGCTTTTATAATCAGTAGGTCAGTGGAGGGAGATGAATTTTTTTAATATTTTATCAAACTTTTTATATGTGTTCTCCAATGGGCATTCTGCTCATCCAAAAGGGTTTCTTTTAATTATATTTAATATATTAGGGTCGGCTCGTAAAATGTTATAAAAATATAGTATATGAAATATTGAAAAACTTTAGAAAACATTATATGTGAAATTTCACTAGTTTTCATATTCAATTATAGCACATGAAATATCGACAGTTTAAAACATTAGAAAACTTGCAAATTTTCACTATTTTCATGAATTCTAACATGTTAAAATATTAGAGATTGGTGAAAATAGAAATTTTTGACATTTTAAAGAGTTTCATGGGTTACAACATGCGAGATATTAAAAATTAGGAAAGATAAAATATTGTAAAAAATCTTTGATTTAAATGGACTCTAGCATGCAAAATGTTGAAAACTCGAGAAAAAACCAAGAAATATGGAAAAATTTCAACGATTACCTTATATTATAGCACATAAGCATCGATTGAGAAAAATAGAAAACTAATAATTATGTACAATTTTTATTACTTATAGTATACATAATATTAAAAATCAAGAAAATAGTAAATTATGACAGTTAGCATATTTAGTTGGCTACAACATCTGAAATATCTAAACATAGAGAAAATAGTGAATATGGTGATTATTCGACTTTAGTAGTAAAGCATGCGAAATATCTAAAACCGGGGAAGATAAAATATAGTGATTTTTTTGGTTTTTAATGGGTAGCGTTCGAAATATTTAAATACCCGAGAAAGCAAAAATTGTAAGATATAATCGTTTTCCAGTGCTGTATAAAAAGATGGAATGTGTCGCGACCCGAAATATTAGCTCATGACCAGCACTTAAATCACGCAACGTCTAAAAACGTAACGTAATTCAAGTAAACAGAAACCCAGAAATCTAAATCTTTTTAAGAAAATAAAAGAGGTGAAGTTTTGAAATTAAAGTATAAGGAAATCAAGTTTTCTTAATGCATAAAAAGGGACATAAAAATGCAAGTGAAATTTTCTAATCTGAAAACATGTTCCTTCTTTTAAAAATTTGGGCAGCACCTCCTTTGTATTTTTTGATCCAAAGCCACAAATACATAATAATAATAAAGGCATCACCAAACGGGAGCTGGCTCTACGCCAAACGGCGGATCACAACCACGCAAGACAGTATATATAAGTATACGACACCCAACGGTGAAGTTCACCACAAAAGATAAATAATTAAGTAAGACATCAACCCAGTAAGCGAACATAAAACCCATCGCTCAAGTCTCGCAACTACATATCTTACTAAGTCTCATTACTTATACAAATACTAGTTTGATTGATTGAGTTGACTAGATACAAAATGAATAGTAAATACAAGAGTGGGCGCGATGCAAATGTCCCACCTACCAAAGCAATCACCCGAAATCAATTGTGTGCCAACGATGCTGCTACTGATCTGTGCGGTCAACCTGCAAGAACTGTGGCACAACAGGAGTGAGTTGCCAACTCGTGAGTAGAAAAACATCAACAAGAAGAAATCGAATAAAAAACGACTTCTAGGTCAACTATATCATAAAGGTAATACTATGATATCTAGGGTGACCGTATCTATATATGTGCCAATAATGTAATCAACGCCCATGTATGCGGATATCATCCAACCATATGATCAAAATCTGTATGCATGCGGATCCCGTCCACGTTATATCATCAATGTATGTATGCATGTGGATCCCGTCCACGTGTCAATCAATGACACAACAACATCATGCATGTAAATATCATAAAAGCATATGCATGGAAGTATGAGAATATAAATCAACGTGTGTTCCTCGCGACACATCCAGATCATGGAACCTGAGTGTCCAGCATCGACACTCGAAAACATCATGAAACCCATGCCCAGCATCGACACGTAAATCCTCATCTCTCAGGCTCCGTCAGTCCTGATCGGCCCTCGGGCTCCGTCTGCGGGATCGGCCCATGGGCTCCGGGAGACAGGTCGGCCCAATATCCATCTCTCGACTCCGGTCGGTATCCTCCGGATAACCGCCAGGTCCAACCAATCACCGGTAGGTAGTAGTCCTTCAGTCAGGCTCATCGTCATCCCCACGAAATCTCTCTCTCGTCCCGGAATACCATACCGGGTCCACCATGAACCCGCAAATGGATCATCCAACTTCTCGAATCGGGTTTCACATATCACATGTCTCAGAACCGAGAAAACGCATAGTGGACGCACTAAAATATCATATCAAGAGAAACCAGGTTTTTAAAACAATACATACTTTCTTTTAAAATGACCGCGGTTCTCAAATACAGAAATCTCATGAAAACAACATATCTCAATGCGTAAAAGCGAGAAGCATGATGTATGTGACATATAACAGAAATGTAAGCATATTAGTATATCATGCAACATGGAACAGTAATATGCATATATCGAGGGAAAACCGCTTTTTTAAATGAATACAGTTTTAAAATATATCCCGCGGTTCCCAAATTCTCTAAGGTCCAATGCAACATCGTATAAAGGTGCATATGCAACTATAGCAAGTAAGTCATGCAAGGAGTCATATCATGATGCAGCAAATCCTACTGTGTAGTGACATGGCAATTATCGATTATAAAGTATGTGAGCCGGAAAATCTGTGTACGTATAACATACGCATCATCGATAATGGTGTAAGTGTACTAGCACAGGTATATACAATGCAATGAGAATAGAATGAATGCAGCATAAGGTAAATCATATGAAAATGCTGACGGATATACGTATCTAACATGACCGAGTCGGTGAATCTAACTATCGGCATCTAGCCTCACGACATCACGTATGGTATAATCCATCGTACGACATCCTTTAGTCAAGGGTATGCATCAATCATCAAGTCAAACTCATCATGTATGGAAAATCATCGTACGGCGGTATTAAACCAATAGGGATCCAATCGACCTATATGACAATGAGGGTACGGCCTAATGTCACGTACGGCCTATCATTCATGATTCACAACATGTATACACATATATATCCATATACCTATGTCCCAAGTAACATCCATAACAATCTCATATCAGGGGACCGGCAATGTATCAATCCTCTCAATCGACTCGCATCCGTGTACCAACATATTATCGTATCACGTGCCAAATCGTATTCTCTTTTCATCGCATCTATATCTCACATAAGGTCAATTTACAATTACATTCTACCTTTACTATAAGCATACATATCTAATCTAACATACACACCTGAACCATACAATCAGTTTTTAAAAGATGCGAATCGTAGTTTTGAAAGTAGGGGATATGGTGTTTTTAAGGAAAAGATATCATTTAAAAATCCATAACGTCCCTTTAGGTATCTGTTTAAAATATGCATATGATTCTTCCGTTTGGAAATAGGTATGGTTCGGATGACACATTTACGTCGGCTATCTAGTCTTATAGTACCCTAAACGTGTTGGGCTTCCCTTGCACCTAGTTTAGGGTTTGGTAGCATCACGCATGCCACTTTAAAATTTAGAGAGGTGCAAAGCAATCAAACCATGAATCATGCTAGAATTTCTAGGGTAACAAGTTTGTATCACATACAAAGAAGTAAAGAGATAGGGATTACAACCTTTGTAGTCCGTTCCTTCGTTTCATAAGCTCCGTGTTGAGGTCCCTTCGCTGCGATCATCATGAACTCCGACTCTCGAGAGGCTCCATGAAGAGAATGATGCACCTTGCTTGAAGACATCACTAATCCAGGATGATCTACCTTGAAGAATCTCAAACCCAATCTCTTGCTTCACTAATCAAGAATTAGCAAAGCAAACGCCCTAATCTAAGTGGCTAGAATAGATGAGGATGATGAAGTAGGAATTTTTCTCTCTTTTGTTTTCAATTTCTCACTTATAAACATCACAAATGAAATAGTTAGTGAAGGTTTTCTTCATGAAGCAAGAAGAAGAAGATGAAGCAAAACCTTTTGTGATGAATAATGAATTATTGTTGTGGTTAAAAATCAACCATGGGTTAAGAATGATAGAGTTAACCCTTGTAGAGAATAAACTAGAGGCTAAGGTTTGGGTTGGGTTAATAAATATCAACACAAAATATCAAAGGTCAAAGTCAAAACTTCATGAAAGCTTCATCCAAGCTTAACCTTAATCCAATCCCTAACCATGTTTAAACTCCACAAAACATGTTGCATTTGTAACCCTAACTTGTTACAATATTATATATCACATATATAATATATTTTGTAACAAAAGAAAATAATACAATTAACATATATCGCATATATATCAATGTATTATCCGTGAGAAAATGAATCAATAAAGCGAGCTTATATTAGTTAATGTAATGTAATATATCTCATATATAATTATACATTAAATTATCGAATCAACACTTGATCCGATAACCCGGCTATAATACATATAACCGATTAATATAACATGTACCATTTCATCGAATCAACACTTGATCTGATGACCCGGCTATATCACATATACCCGGCCGATATCTCATATCGCGATAATAGAATACAGTATCACATACTCGTATTATTCTTGTTCCCGCACATATCACATATGTGCTCCTACTCCGTTTTGCCTGAGCCAGGAAACCTCTGTGTAGGACTCTAAAGAATCGTCAATATGCCGGCAGTAGGTGATGATCATATCAAACACCCACAAGTTGCAAGCGGTCAGCTAAACGTAACAGCCACCCAGGTATTGAGCGATCAGAAGATCAACAAGAAAGCATGTACATTCTCCTGCGAATCCAATCAGTAACACTCTCGTACAGTCCAGTCTCTTCGTCTAATATGTCGCATATCTCGCCTATGGGTGGTAAACGTCAGACCCCAGTAGCTTGATAAATCGTGTCGATATGAGGTCCATAACAGTTCGAGAAACTACTGATAACACTTACCAGTAAATCTCATCAACCCTGGACAGGGATTTCCAGTTATAGCCAATCGAACGCAGCGCAACATCAACTCCCAATACCGGGAGAGACGAAACCCCTCATATCGCTCATTGCCTCTATGTGATTTGGGACTGTACCCAAAAGCCACCGTTTTGCACGCCCTCTTGGACGTGGTATGATGGAATCAAAGCACAGTGGGAATCACACAAGACTCTATGACGATCTCGGGTCTACAGACTAACCTGTACCAGTGTCACCAGAGAACTGCCATCTGACGTGAGGTATAATACCATCTGGGAGTTCTCGGCGAGTCCGTCCAGTGTACCCAGTCTCCACTGAGCACCCATACACTGTCTCTGATGTCAAACACCAATGGATATGGCATCATCCATCGCCCATCTACATGGGTCGAGAAGCATACGCTAGTCTACTCTGGTATATCGATTCCCTGTCTCGATACACCTACGACTAAGAACATTTGAAAGATGTACTTGGCGACTACACTGTCCCCACTAGTATGATCTGCATCATAGTCATGGTAGTTAAGTACTCATCCTAAGGGCTTTATCAACCTGTAACATAGAGACAATCAGAGTACATGTTAAGATAAAGTGCAACCAGATAGCAAACTATCATGTCGAGCAAGAAAGTCCTCCATATATATGTCCAAGCATCTACTACAATATACATCGTATGTACAGTAATGACCTCTAGGGCATACATATCACTAACAATCTCCCACTTGCACTAAGGCCATCTGTTGTGGTATCTCATACCCAACAATTAGTTATGGTTGAAGTATCTCATACTCAACCATCCCATAAAAGTCTCTACAGGGAAATAGGTCTTCGTGAGTGGATCCGCGCTGTTGTCCTCTGTGTCTACTCTCCTAACCTGGATCTCCCTGGAGATCAACCATCTCCATGATCAGGTGATATTGCCTAAGAATATGTATGGATCTCTGATGGGATAGGGGTTCCTAGGCATAAGCCACAACTCCATTGTCACACAATGGTACGAACGAAGTTCATCTCATGAACTTATATATATCCAGACTGCCTCTTTGGTAGTATCCTTGCTAACGATGTATCTTGCCTTTAATCGTCTAGTTTGTCACGGTATCTAGTTTGGAACTCTTCCAACATATCGTCCCTCTACTGAGGGTAAATACAATGCCTGTGACTGACATTCAATAGACCTTACCACCCTGGAAGCTATCCAGTGATTCACCTCAGGGTCAATTGATACCATCTCATTACACCTAGTGAGAATCCTAATATCCAATTAGATCTATCTCATAGATCCAAAAACCCAGGATTTAGGAGGTATCACCTTGATCCTTATTTGGAGAATCATTGTGATAAGAAGAGATTGACCGAGCGTAGCATAGGAAACTCCTTTCCTGTCAAGAGTATATCTTCCACGTACAATACGAGGAACACCACCATACTCCCTACTGCCTTTTTGTATATACAAGGTTCGTCCACCATTTTGATGATGTCAAACTCTTTGACTACCACATCAAAATAGATGTTCCAACTTCGCGATACCTGATTTATCCCATAAAACAACTTGCACACGTTTCCGCTGCTCCCACTGTCTACGAAGCCCTCTGGCTGTATACTTATAAAGGTCTTCTTCTAAATCATCATTTAGAACAGCAGTCATGACACCCAACCACCAGATATCGTAGTTATGGTATGTAGCAGTGGCAAGTAGGATCTGGATGGACTTAAGCATTGTTTTGAAAGTCTCAACTTTTCCATGTACACCAAGTAATCTTTTCAAGATATACTTGCTCCTGATGGGGATTTAACCCTTCAGATAAAGCTACCAAAGTCCATACTTTGTTGGTGTATATGGATTCTATCTCAGATCGCTTAGCATCCATCCATTCTCACAGAGTCCCCACTCCTGATGGCCTGCTCAAAACAAGTTGGGTCATCATCTCATGATGCAATCCTCGCTCCCACTGTCATAGAGAAACCGAAGTATCTCTCAGATGGATGAGGAACCATACCAGATCGGCGGAGAGGCTGAGGTTCATTGGAAACTATTGAATCCTCCGGGTTTACCAAATCATCAGCTGCAGTTTGTATAGCTGGAACTCCTTCAAGTTCTACCTCATGACCACTAATTTCTTCACAAGAAATTCCCTTTCCAAAAGGTGTCATGCTGAGAATCAAAACACCTTTTGTTCCTTAGTTCGGTAGAAGATATTCCCTTGTGAATGCTTGGGATATCCAACAAACTTCCACAGACCTGACGTTGCCTCGAACTTGTCCGGATCATGCTTTTGACATAGGCCAGACAACCACAAATCTTAACATCCTTAAGAGATGGGCTCTTTCCATACCATATCACATATGGAGTGGTAGGAACCTGATTTGATTGGAACCCTATTCAATAGGTATGCAGCTTCACAAGTGCATAACGCCCAAAAGGAAATAGGAAACTCAGTAGTACTCATCATAGAGCACACCATATCACATAGGGTGCGTTTGCTCCGCCCCGATACACCGACGTGCTGTGGTGTATACGGAGGAGTAATGCTGAGAGAGAATCTCATTCTCCTTTAGAATAGTCCAGGAATTCCGTGCTCAAGTATTCTCCTCCCTGATCACATCAAAGGACATAATACTTATACCTGTTTTGGTTCTCTACTTTTGACTTATATTCTATGAATTTCTTAAAAGCTTCAGACTTGTGTTTCAACAGGAACATATGTCCGAATCTTGAGAGATAATCAGTGAATGTAATGAAGTACAAAGAACCGGTCCTGGCATGTGTAGGCAGGGGACCTTACATACATCATCATGTTTCAATCCCAAGAGTTCACTAACTCTTTCTCTGTTTCCAATAAACGGAGTTATGGTCATCTTATCTTTGTGACATGACTGGCAAGTTTCACAAGATGTAAATTTAAACAGATTTAAATATGCATCTCTATGTAACTTAGCTAGTCGGGTTGCATTGATATGACCTAGTCTACAATGCCTTAAGAAGGATTCGTTCATTTCTGAACTCTTTCCCTTGTGTGTGTTCTGTACGTTAAGAACTGTAGTTTGATTTAGAACGTATATGCTTTTAGATAACGTGCCTGAACCGATCACCTCTTGATATAGGAAATGTTCAAAACATTATTCATCAATAAAAAATTATATCCTTCTTTACTAAATAAAGAGACTAATATGATGTTGTATATCAGGTTCGGCATCTAATAACATTCGTTCAGAATCAATGTATTTGGTAATACAGGGTGATAACTGCCAACATACTTGGTTGCAACACTTGCACTATTTCCAACTCTTGAAACTTATCACCCGTTCTCAGTTCTCTACCTATCTGTAGCCCACGTAACATATTACATATGTGGGATCCTGATCCGGTATCTCATACCCAGGACGTAAAGGATACTGAGAAACAGTTCTTGGTAATGAACACACCCGAAGAAGATGCATCATCATACACTTTTTTCGTTTGGGCGGCACGGGAATTCTGGTAATCCCCTATTTCCTGCTCAATCTTATAACATTTATAAGTTGGAGCGGGACCAACATTCCCTAGCGCAGTATAACAAGCGGGTTCGGTCAATACATCCGTATTATTATCTTGATTAAGGCGTGACATGATCACTACCTGGAGAGAGAGAGAAGAAAACACCCAGCGTATGCTCTTGCAAGATTAGATTGGTTATTAATATATATAATCAGGATGGCTCCCACTGTTTTAGTCAAATCTTCCTTCAAACCCTAAAAGGAAAAACTAGCCGGGATTAATTACACCCTACAAGTTCGCCAATCTTTCAGCCAGGCCAGTGCCGGTATTTTGAGGGAGGTTCCCCGTGCTTTCGCACGGACCTAATTAAAATAAACCTCGTTTTCCCAGGGGTGTAATCCCGTTGACACCTTTCTAAACACCTACTTGATCGGCTAATTGTAATGTGTAAAACTCTCCCAAGAGTAACTCTTACTCGCAGCGGGTATCGACATCCAACTATCTCATTGAAGGTATGCAATCTCATTGCAAATTTCAATACTTGAAATTCCCAATAATATTTTACCCCTAGCGATATATGACCTTGACTAAGTCAACAAAGCATAAATCGC
The DNA here is from genome assembly GCA_030015575.1 of Agapanthus africanus. Classification (NCBI taxonomy): domain Eukaryota; kingdom Viridiplantae; phylum Streptophyta; class Magnoliopsida; order Asparagales; family Amaryllidaceae; genus Agapanthus; species Agapanthus africanus. The sequence goes on along the minus strand of JASDDO010000012.1, from coordinate 455,842,471 downwards.
AAGTCAAGTTCAACCCGTACATTTCCCGATTGAATTAAACTCACCCGTACGACCCTTGACTAAGTCAATAAGGCCGTACAACTACCCAAATCCAATCGCATCATATGTTTGCAGATAAGCACTAATCAGCTACCGTACACTACACCTTGACTAAGTCAACAAACGTAGCACGAATACTAAATATTACTTATCTGAAATGACGGAGGGCTACGCAAGTTTTTTCAGAAAACCATAAGCGTAATGAACTTGATATCGTCGTAGAATTGAGTGATTTTAAATGGAGTGTTTTTTAGGCTTTTACTAGTTTTGCTATAGTGGTCACTCCCGGTGAAGGGATCTCGGCTCTTTTCTTATCGAATAAGGTGCAGGATATTTCACAAATACCACTATTCAAAGCAAGAACTAGAAAAGCAATCAAAAGACAAACCGAGTGTGTAACATCTGCTAGTTTCGCTAAAGAGGTCACTCCCGATGAAGGGATCTCGGTTCTTTCCTTATCGAATAAGGTGCTGGATATTCTACAAGGAATACCGCTATGCAAAGCAACAACTAGAGATACCTGTTTTCAAGACAAGTTTCTACAAAATCTTTAGGTTTATTTTAGTTTCATTAATCTCATTAATGAAGTCCCATTTTATTATGCTTCACAAGCATCAGATATGAAACGAAATCAACAATATATAATATATATCTCATATATATATTATAAACATTCGTCTCAGGCAGTAATATGATCACATCACAGAACATTGCAGCAGAAGAACATATATGAAATATTGGATATACTAGAAGGTCCGTGTTTTAATACGAGCCTGTATAAAACACGGATTCCACGGTCGCGATGAATTGCCAATCCAACACCCCTAGACCCCTACGAGAGCAGCAAGCAACCCTACCAATTCTAGAGTTAGGAGACCCGGTCTCGACTCCTCGAGATGGTCTCCCACTGGACCCTAGAACCCGGTTACTTGTGCTCCCCGCCTTGGGTCTATCCTAATGCGGAAAAGTAAATAATATACAATGGTGACATCATCCTCAACCCGGATGTGCCCCAATAAAAGAATATTACATACATAGAATTTTACATGAATGAAAATGAAAACCCCCATCTCACATAAAACCCCCGGCTATTCAAAACACGACGATCCAATATAACATATCACAGCAACACATAACATCACATGTCATCAACGTAAGTAAATATGCGTATCCCAATTGTCGTTGATGTATAGCAACGAAACCGGCGATACACCACATATTACACTTATGGTCGCAGAAAAGAAAGTGTAAAAATACAACAGTTGGAATCTGCAACCACCTTAGACGTCACATGCCTAACCAAATGAATTCCTTAGACATCGCATCCCTAACAATTATAAACCCCGCATTTTAGTCTCAATATCGAAAACACTTTTCAATATCTAGTCGGGAAATTCAACAAGATTCCCGACATCCTGATCGAATGCTCGTCAGAAACTTTAGTAGACGGCCACACCCCCGGTACCGTCGACGAAGTGCACTAAGGCGGAACATCGCTACCGCGAGCACCCGAACGGATGCTTTTGGCGAAAGGGTTCTCCTACAGTCACTTGGTCGGGACTATGGGGCATGGCTATCTATTAAGTTAACCCGGTGAGTATCCGCGTACGCTACGTGATTGCGACGGACTTTTGATCGCATAAAAATCCCGTGGCAACCGATCAAATAAGACTAAATTGCTAGATTTATAACATTCAAATTAGTTATCTCATAACTACTTATGGATTCCAAATATTGTATCACATTCCAGAATATCATCACGATGTTTAACGTTTTGATCGAATCAACATACACCCAAGTTTTACCCCCGTGAGCTCAACACTTGAGCAAAATCAAAACACTCAAAAACCGTGCCACAGTGTCCATGAACCAGCCGTAGAAGGAGTTAACCAACGCCTCACCTATGACACCATGGGACTACGACAAATCCGAAGGTTCGATCGCGGTTCCGTGGGCATAGAATCGAGTTAAGGTTATTATGTCTTCTAGGGGGTCCATAGGGGTACTTGCACGATTTTATGAATACAATCAGCTTCGGAAAATTACAACACTTGGAAATTTGAGTGGGGTACAAAATGCGGTGTGCGAAGTTCGATCGAACTGTTAAAAATAGTCAAGGTTACCAATACAGTGTTAAATAATACGACTACGAAGCACTACAAATTAACCCCAGGTCAAACCAATCATCACATGAAAATTGGGCTAAATAAACAATACTAGGAAACCCAAAATGGAGTCAAATGAGCACAGGAGTAATACGGGAGCCAGAGGAGGTGGTGGGGCCGGCCTAGCCGGAAATTCCTCTATGGTGGCCGGCCCAAAACCGAGGACCCCCCCCCCCTCGTATTTCACCAGTGTTCATATTTTGCTCCAGAAACCATTCTGCACCTGTTTGAAAAAATTTTAAAGCACCTTTTTGAAAATTTCCAGAGAGCAAAATAGGGTATTCATAATATCGTTTTTCGAAGTGGTTTTCGTTTTCGTAATTGTTATAACACCGTATCTAGAATTCTAGTTTGGCTTTGATACCACTGTTGGGCTTCCCTTGCACCTAGTCGAGGGTTTGGTAGCATCACACATGGCACTTTAAAATTTAGAGAGATGCAAAGCAAGCAAACCATGAATCATGCTAGAATTTCTAGGGTAACAAGTTTGAATCACATACAAAGAAGTAAAGAGATAGGGATTACAACCTTTGTAGTCCGTTCATTCTCTTCATAAGCTCCTTATTGAGGTCCCTTCGCTGGGATCATCATGAGCTCCGACTCTCGAGAGGCTCCATGAAGAGAATGATGCACCTTGCTTGAAGACTTCACTAATCCAAGATGATCTACCTTGAAGAATCTCAAACCCAAACTCTTGCTTCACTAATCAAGTATTAGCAAAGCAAACACCCTAATCTAAGTGGCTAGAATAGATGAGGATGATGAAGTAGGAATTTTGCTCTCTTTGGTTTTCAATTCTCACTTATAAACATCACAAATGAAAAAGCTAGTGAAGGTTTTCTTCATGAAGCAAGAAGAATAGAAGATGAAGCAAAACCTTTTGTGATGAATAATGAATTATTGTTGTGGTTACAAATCAACCATGGGTTAAGAATGATAGAGTTAACACTTGTAGAGAATAAACTAGAGGCTAAGGTTTGGGTTGGGTTAATAAATATCAACAAAAAATATCAAAGGTCAAAGTCAAAGCTTCATGAAGCTTCATGAAAGCTTCATCCAAGCTTAACCCTAATCCAAACCCTAACCATGTTTAAACTCCACAAAACATGTTGCATTTGTAACCCTAACTTGTTACAATATTATATATCACATATATAATATATTTTGTAACGAAAGAAATAATACAATGAACATATATCTTATATATATCAATGTATTATCCCGTGAGAAAATGAATCAATAAAGCGAGCTTATATTAGTTAATGTAATGCAATATATCTCATATATAATTATACATTAAATTATTGAATCAACACTTGATCTGCTATAATACATATAACCGACTAATATAACATGTACCATTTCATCGAATCAACACTTGATCCGATGACCCGGCTATATCACATATACCCGGCCGATATCTCATATCGCGAGAATAGAATATAGTATCACAAACTCGTATTATTCTCGGTCCTGCATATCACATATGTGCTCCTACTCCGTTTTGCCTGAGCAAGGAAACCTCTGTGTAGGACTCTAAAGAATCGTCAATACGCCAGCAGTAGGTGATGATCATATCAAACACCCACAAGCAGCAAGCGGTCAGCTAAACATAACAGCCACCCAGGTATTGAGCGATCAGAAGATCAACAAGCAAGCATGTACATTCTCCTGCGAATCCAATCAGTAACACTCCCGTACAGTCTGGTCTCTTCGTCTGATATGCCGCATATCTTGCCTAGGGGTGGTAAACGTCATACCCCGGTAGCTTGATAAGTCGTGTCGATATGAGGTCCATAACAGTTCAAGAAACTACTGATAACACTTACCAGTAAATCTCAGCAACCCTGGCCAGGGATTTCCAGTTATAGCCAATCGAACACAGCGCAACATCAAATCCCAATACCGGGAGAGACGAAACCTCTCCTATCGCTCATTGCCTCCATATGATTTGGGACTGTACCCAAAAGCCACCGTTTTGCACGCCCTCTTAAACGTGGTATGATGGAAATCAAAGCACAGTAGAAATCACACAAGACTCTATGACGATCTCGGGTCTACAAACTAACCTGTACCAGTGTCACCAGAGAACTGCCATCTGACGTGAGGTATAATACCATCTGGGAGTTCTCGGCGAGTCCGTCCAGTGTACCCAGTCTCCACTGAGCACCCGTATACTGTCTCTGATGTCAAACACCAATGGATATGGGATCATCCATCGCACATCTACATGGTTCGAGAAGCATACGCTAGTCTACTCTGGTATATCGATGCCCTATCTCGATACACCTACGACTATGAACATTTGAAGGATGTACTTGGCGAATACATTGTCCCCACTAGTATGATCTGCATCATAGTCATGGTAGTCAAGTACTCATCCTAAGGGCTTTATCAACATGTAACATAGAGACAATCAGAGTACATATTAAGATAAAGTGCAACCAGATAGCAAACTATCATGTCGAGCAAGAAAGTCCTCCATATATATGTCCAAGCATCCACTACAATATACATCGTATGTACAGTAATAGCCTCTAGGGCATACATATCACTAACAAAATGGCAATATCATCAAATATCATCCTCAAATCCCGTCATCACATATTAGTCGTATCATATCACTTCTAATTATCCTTTAGTTTCTAATATGGTTTCTCTAACTATCTTTTAACTCTATCTATAGTCTTCTATTAAAGGTTCCCTTAACCATACTCTATATATAAATCGGTTTCCATCAAAGTTTGCGGGGGTGTTATACGCCATCCACCCGACTTCCCCCGTAAATATAGATCTACTCACCTTGATCCTTGTTTGCCGAAGTCGATGACGCCATGCTCCGTCGCCTCGGAATCCACACGAAGGTACCTACAATAATACACATTCGCAATCGCTATTAAAATCGAATCCGGAGAATCAATACGGCACATGGATCGCCTATAGGTTAGAACCTATAACCCACGCATGCAAAACCAACCACTCATCCCTTGTTGTTGATGTACAAACATCCAACAACTAAATACAAATCCAAATATCAAAACTTATCATTCAAAATACGGAAAACACGAAAACAGCAACATAAGAAAACCCTTCCCAGATTTCACTATATGACAAAGTAAGGGATTTTGCACATAGGCTTGCTCTAGATATAACAAAACAAGGCTACCCACCAAAAATATACAATTTCCCCTCTAATGTGGCCGTATTTTGCGGACACAGAGAATAATTTTGCGGCCAAAAAAAGGGGGCAGGGGCTCAGGTTTCAGGGGGTGGTTCATGGTTGCCTGCACGTCTTGTGGTCATGAGAACTTATTTTATAAAGACCTCGGGTCATCCCAGATTCCTATATACCATCACTAATTCCACAAAAACCCGATATCGACGAATCTAAAGTTCGTATTTTGGGGTTTGGTCACTGGTCCAGGTCAAGAATCGATCTCTAGGGTCTTGTAAACAGCCACTAGGCATCACCCAATCCACACAACACTCGAACCCTTCTCTAGGAATTTCCAACTTCACAAATCACCACTAAACCAATTCTAAACTAAACTAGAATATAAAGAAACTTGAAACTAACTAAATGGTAAGGATTAAACCTCATGGATGAAACTCAAGAGAAACCCTAGCTTCTCAAAGTCACTAAAATCTAACTTTCCTTGGTCCATTGTGTATAGGCTGAAGAGATCATCATTTTTTTTGTGAAAGGGGTATAGGGTTTTGAGCAGTATTTTGAGATGGATCTAAGGTTGAAGGTGGAGGGAAGTGAGGAAGAAGAAGGAGAAGAAAATGATGGGGGGAAATGAAATGGGGCATCCCCTCTCTCTCTTCCTCTCTTATTCTCACCCCCACACTCATGCCCCCCCCCCCTCTCTCCACGTCATCATGCCACCTTTTTCTCTTTTCTCTTTTTCTCTTCTTTTTCCTCACAAAACCAAAATACAATATGAAACCAACAAACACAAATGGACCACATGCAACCAAATGCAACATGACATGGTGCACTAGCCACGGGAAACTGTAGAAACACGGATTTGGTCAAATCGCGATTAGCAATGCACTAATCGGGTTTTTATCCAAACTGCATAAAATAAATTTTAAAAATTCCAAATCCTTTAAATATATTTTTAAATGCATAAATCATTTTAATTTCCATTTATTTCACAATTATTGGTATATATTTATACTCTTTTTCGAAAACCCCAATTTCGCAAATCGGGCAGTTTTTGGGAAAATATTATTTTAATATTAAATTCCAAAAATAATATTTTATATTTTCCGAAATGTTACAATCTTCCCCCCTTAAATAAATTCGGTCCCTGAATTTAAATTTAAACCCCCAAATACCAAAACATTTCAATAATCAACTCAAATCAACGGGACTCCGAAATCACGGAAGATACAGAAATAGCACCGCGCATCGCGTGCGCCTGAAAACGAGTATAAAATTCAAAATCGAACTCAGTTAAGCGTCACGAAAATCATCAGATTTGCACGCATATCCTCGGAGTTACAGTGGAGATACAGATCTTGAAATCCAATACTGAAATCCAACATACACTAGTCAAATACTATTGTTTCCCCAATCAGAGCAAAGCTCTGTTCAAATTCCAAGATTTGAAATGAAGCGACGCTTATGTTTCCCCCAATCAGAGCAAAACTCTGTTTTAAAATTCAAAATTTAAAAATTGAAGCAACGCTTCAGATCCAGCGCTAAGCGCGCTGCGCGCCACGTGTTCACGATGCCGGCGGAACAGGTCACTCAGGCCACCACTGGATTGTTTTTCGGGACCATGCTCCCACCAACGAGCTTCAGCGCTTCTATACCAACATAAGAAGCTCCCAAGAATTCGGTCTTTGATCGGCTTGCAACTACAGCGGCGACCCTCAACGGGTCGTCCAGCTCTAGCGCCTCAGTCTTCGCCAGATTGGGCCAAAGTTCATGCGGGCCCGTGATGAAGCCTGCAATTCAAGAAAAGGCTATTCCGAAAAGGATAACCATCCCTACTCCCGAAGTCATCAAGGCGGCTTCTCCTGCCAAAGGGTCGGTCTTCACAAGACTGACTGCTCCGGCTCCCGTTCCTGCTCAAAAGTCTGTCTTTGACAAATTAGATGTTGCTACTCAACGGACATCAGTCTTCAAGAGACTGATGCCGGAAACAGCCCTTCTCCAAAACAGGGGGCACGACGAAGCCGTCCCCATAGCTAAAACCATCCCAACAACTCGACGCGCTCAACGTCGCTACTGGCGCCGAGTAAGAAAGGCTGGGGGCAACTCCCTCTCTGGGCTAACTCCACCAGCCCCAACGGTGGAAGTCAATGTTGTTGTTCCAACCGGGAACAGTTTTGAATTGCTGAACAAAGTGCGCAGGAACTCTCCTACCGTGGTACGGAAGAGATCTCCTCCACTGGTGGAGAAAATTACAGAAACAAAGCCGGAGCAGCCCCCTCAGCGGCTGTCCTCCAAGGTTTACAAAGTCTGGCGATGGGTTCAGGAGTCGGTGATTGATCAAGACTATCCCCGCCGACAAAAGAAGCTGAAGGTTCAACAGGAAGAGAACCGTCCTGTCAAGCCGCAAAGGACAACAACTACCTGGGTGCCCGCAGCAACGGCCCCCTCAACGTCAACCACTCAAAAGAAAAGGAGGCCAGAGAAAGCCCCTGTGAACGTGGCAGGCCACAAAGACGCTGAGCCCAAACGCCCCAAGTCTGACGGCATAACGGTGCATACTGTTTATATAGCTTCCGGAAAAGAGGAAAGCCGCACTTCGACAGGTCACCGACCGCTTACCCGATCCGTGACAAAAACCCAGGAGAAGTAACAGAAGCTTCAGGAAATGCTAACGCAAATGGCCGCACTTACCGGGCCAAAAGAAAGCCTGGAGGCATCATTGGAGCAGCGTCGCGAACAAGAAACCGATGCTGACTTCCTCCGCAGAGTCCTCAAAAAGAAGGACAGAGAGACAGCAGAGCAAGCGGCTAATATAAAATGAATAGCACTTCTCTTCCAAGACATGGTCGGGATGATGTTACAGCCGGATCCGCCAGTTGAATACCCTCCGATCATTATTGAAGACGACAGAGGGGAGACATCGAACCCTCCTCCGACTCTTTCAGCAGCCAAAGAGGAAACCATTTCCAAGGCCGCTCTGGATGACTACATTGCTCAGCAAATACGAGCTCACCAGGCGAATGAAGCGGCCGGCCAAGTCGTTAAAACCGGGCGACCATATCCAGGTTGGTATGACCAAATATTGTTCCCGCCGGGATATACGATCCCTAAATTTCATGTATACAAAGGGACGGGCAATCCCCACCAGCATGTTGCCCAGTTCAGGGCTCTATGTGGAAATACTGGAGGTGATGATAAATTGCTACTTCGCCAATTCGTTGGCAGCTTGTCGGAAACGGCGTTCGAATGGTACTCTGAACTCCCGAACGACTCCGTCAAGACTTTTGCGGAAATGGAACTATTATTCACTCAGTGATTCGCGAGTGCTAGTAAACACACCCCAATAACGGCATTGATCAATGCCAGGGTGAAGCCAGGCGAGATGTGGGTTCAATACGCAATCCGATGGCGGAATCTGTGGTCGAAATGCGAACAGCGGATCGAAGAAGCGCCGGCGGTGGGCATGTTCGTGGGCACCCTGGACCCTCATGCAACTATTTCACAATTCATGATGTTCTTTAAGCCGACCACGTTCCAAGCCTTGATCGACAAACTGGCCCAAATGGACCATATGGGTCATAGACCGTCTCCTCCAAAGCCAGACTCTCGAAATGGGAAGGGAAAGGGGGAAGCGATCGTCGTCGCCAATGCTCAACAGCAGCCCGGTGGCCCGAGACCGGTTGATCGCCAAAATAACAGAACTCGATCTCTCGAAGATAAAATGAAGCGCCCTTACTCGTTCCCTCGAGACAAGACGAAGAGGTTATTCGAGCTTGCACTGCGCAACAGGCTCATCAATCTGCCGGAGCCAAGACGCCCAGTGCAACCAAGCGACAATAGCAATCCTAACTATTGCCCTTACCACCGAATGTTGGGCCATCCGGTTGAGGATTGTTATATCTTCAAAAGCTGGATAGAATATCAATACCAGCAGGGCAAATTCGTATTATCTGAGAATTGGAAGGTGAACCCGCCTCGGCCACATACTCCCAAGAATACGGATACACCGGGGGCATCATGCTCTTTTGTAGAAAAAGCTCCATGGGAGGTCGCTCTTTCAGCAAAAACTAAAAGAATGTTGAAGGATCTACACACATGTCCGGCAATTAGGTGGAAGAATCCGCTGGAGCCTGAGATCATCGAGGGGATGCTAAAGCCGCGCCCAACTCCAAAAATTGGTGGTGATAACCAAAGCACTCACATCCAGCCGTCAAAGTCTTCGAAAAAGAAGAAGAAGACCAAAAAGCCCGTGAAGCCTGGTGACAAGCACACGGACCTGCAAAAACGGATTGACGCGCTGGATGAGTATAATCAGAAGGTGCGGACTCCAATCACACTCCAAGAGTTTCTCATCCACGTCCTTGAGGACAGAAATGATGGAGAAGACTCATCGGATGAATCTGAAGATTACGTGGCAAGTTGCCATGTGATCTCTCACTCGTCGATAAACGACGAAGAAGCTCCTTGCACCGAGAAGCTGGGGGCAGATCCTGAGCCGGAACTTCCAGAGCCGTCAGACGAAATGATTGATGCATTCCTGAACGAAGCTCTTCTGAAAAGTAAAGCTGCTCGAGAGCGTGAGATGGCCATATTTGAAAAGGCCAAACGCCGGCGACTGGACGAAAGGGTAGAAACACTCTCACCAGATCAAAGTACCTCCGTTGCAAATAAAAGCAGGTTCAAGACGAGGAAAAGGTTCACCTAAGCTATATCGATGGGAATGAAGCTGCCATCCCCCGAAGCAAACGCCCTTGGTGAAGTAGAGACATATCCTAGCTACTGCTTATATCATCGAAAGATTTCGCACCCCACCGAAGAGTGCGACGCTTTTAAAAGATGGTGGCAGGGATATGTTGCTCGTCGGCAACATTTTAAGAGGATGAAACACAAAACTCGTCGGGAGAAAAAAAGTATGCCCGAGGAGCATAAAAGAACTACCGGCAACTGTCGCATGGTCAACGCCGGGGGATCACAAATTCTTACCTTCGGGAGCGACTCTGACGAAGAAATGACTCTTGGCCCTCTCTTTACAGAATCCACCTCGAGAAAAGAGGAAGAAACGAAAACCTGTAAAAACATTCAGCTGTGAAATCGTACGCTGGCCGAAAAGAATCTTGGGCCCTCGAAAAATGGTTCAAATAGACAAGATAAGGGAAAAGAAAAGGTCCCTGAGGATATCATCCTTGATGACCAAGCCGTCGAAAAGCTGACAGCCAAGGACCCGCCAAAGAAAAGTAAGGTGGACTACAACGTTCTCGCACACTTGAGGAAGATACCCTCACAGCTCAGTATTCTCAACGCCCTTCTGCTATCCAAAGAGGCGAGAGATTCTTTAATCAAGGCACTCCAGGAACCCAAGCAATTCCAAGCTTTCTTCGCCGAAGAAAAGATGAAGGACGAGCTGGAAGAAGCACACACAGCCGATATCACCTTTGGCGATGAAGATCTCCTCCTTGGGATATGCGAGCACAACCGACCCCTATATGTCTCCGGATACTGTCATGACATCAAGATAGGTAAAATCTTGGTCGACAATGGGTCCTCCGTCAACCTCCTTAACGTAAAGGTGCTAAAGGAGATATGCATGAGCGTTCAGCAACTCGCTCGTGATAAGATCACCATCTCCAGATTTGACTCCCAGTCATCACGGAAGCTTGGGTCTGTAATATTGACGTTACGCTTTGGGATGCTCGTCACTGATATCAAGTTCCACGTCATTGATGCCAAGACATGCTACAACGCTTTGCTCGGCAGGCTTTGGTTACACGAGTACAACATTATCCCTTCTACACAACATCAGTGTATGAAGTATTTCAAGGATGGTCTCGAGTACACTGTGACGGGGGAGTTGAACCAGTTCTCCATAAACGAAGTCCGAAAGTACGAAGATGCAAAATACTTCTTACCGAATTTCGAGGACACGGAAAGATGTCACAAACCGAAGAAAAAAGCTATCACTACTATTCCGGTCTTCGGGAGTGATACCGAGGAGGAGGAAGAGATAGTTTACTCAGGTCCGCCCCAGTACAACAAGCCGGGACCGTCCGCTCCTATGTTGATCTTCGGCAGTGACTAGGAAGACGAGGTCAATGTCGTATTCTCTGCTCGGCCATCAATACAAACCTTCGCTGATGAAGATCAAAGTTTGCAATTTTCCATGGTTCCGCCCTACCATCATAAAGAATTAGACATGCTTGGTACCTACAGTGTGGAAGAACTACAGACATTCTATGTCCCTCCCACGCGAAAAGGTGAAAAGGCGATCATATTCTACCGATCCGGGGAAACCAAAGTGGAGAAAGAAATATGGCATGGCACGGATTCTACACTTGACAGGCTCCAGCCCATCTGTTTGCCCAAATATTACACGAACGGACTAAAGAGACTCTTGAGACGCCAAGGTGTACCCCTTAAGCAAACTACGCGACAAGCATGGCTCTATAACAGAATCTGGACCGTTCCCGGAACTCAACGAAAGTTGCCCAACGGGAGAATGGAAACGACCGGGCTTGGGTATGTTCAATCCAAGAAACAGGAGCTACTCCGCGACTGCTATGTCATACATGACTTTGATGAAGAAGGAGATGCTCTGTGGGAAGATGCTGACCCTGAACCAGAAAGATCTTCCACCGTGTAAATACCCAGTCCGTCGTTCGAAGAACAAATGGACAAGCTTATAAGGGAAGCGGGTCAAAAGGTTCAAGATGACCATAATCGTGAAATGTCCATCTACGAGAAAGCCAGGATGCAACGCCTCCTTCAACAGGCTGCGAAAAATGAAAATTCTCCTCCTTGTCAACCCGTTGTACAAAAAGCCCGACGCAAAGGCACAAATAAATTAAAGAACGGGAAAAGCGTCCGACAGCGACAAAGCGGGACAAAGAAGCCCCGCGATCGAGAATCGAGCAACCAAGATTCGTCTCTTATAAAGAAGATGGGTCGAGAATATTCTTTTCCTCAAGACAAGACAAAGAAGATATTCGATCTTGTCATGAAACACCAGATGATGACACTTCCGGAATCCAAGCATCCCGAACAAGCAGGCGAAGTCTCTCACCCGGACTATTGCTCCTATCACAGGGCAATAGGACATCCTCTCGAAGACTACTTCACCTTCAAGAACTGGGTCGAAGATCAATATCAACAGGGCAGGTTCGCTCTATCCAGCAGCTGGAGGGTAACCCCGCCACAAAAGAATGAACACAAAACCGTGAGAGTAGAACCAGGTCAACATCGGTCTTGGAAGCGAGCTCGTACCTGTCATATGATAATATTGTCAGAAGAAGAACCCGAGAATATGGATAACCTCCCCCGGTGCTTCGAAAACGATGATGATGAGGTAATCTCAGAATTCCCACCGGTACCAAAAGAGCTGGAAGATGGTATACATACTACTGCAGATAACCTCAAGAAAATTGATTTGGGGACGGCAAGTAACCCGCGGCCGACGTTCGTCAATGAGCTTTTGTCTGAAGAAAGGGTGCCTACGCTAGCATAAAGATTGCTTCGCATGGAACTATTCTGAGATGCCAGGATTAGATCCAGAGATTGCTGTGCACAAATTGGCGATATCTCCGGACATCAAACCGATCAAACAAGCACCGAGAAGAATGCGGCTCGAGCTTGAGATGAGCATCAATGCCGAGGTCAAGAAACTAATCGACTCCGGTTTCATCCAAGAGGTTCAGTATCCTGACTGGATCGCCAACATCGTCCTGGTGATGAAGAAAAATGGGACGGCACGCATCTGCGTAGACTTTTGGGACCTCAATAAAGCTTGCCCGAAGGACGACTTCCCAGTACCGGTCACCGAGCTGATGATAAACAATACGTCCACTCATGAAGTTTTCTCCTTCATGGATGGCTCGTCAGGACACAATCAGATAAAGATGCATCCCGAGGACCAGAAGCACACCGCTTTCCGGACCCTATTGGGCATATTCTGCTATAAGGTGATGCCCTTCGGTCTAAAGAACGCCGGTGCCACCTATCAGAGGGCCATGACGAAGATCTTCTATGATTTCATACATGAAATCGTCGAATGCTATATCGACGACCTAGTGGTTAAAAGCAAATCATACGAGGAACATTTAGAGCATCTGAAGATCGTATTCCAACGCCTTCGGCAATACAACTTGAAGATGAACCCTCTCAAGTGCGCGTTCGGAGTTTCCTCAGGCAAATTCCTAGGATTCATCGTCCGACACTGAGGCATCGAGATAGATCCGTCAAAGATCAAGGCGATCATGGAAATGCCTCCGCTAAGGACTCTTAAGCAACTGCGGTCTCTCCAAGGGAAGCTCGCGTATATCCGGCAATTTATAGCCAATCACTCCAGCAAGTGTCGCCCCTACAGTCACCTGATGAAGAAGGGAACTTCGTTCGTCTGGGATCACAAATGCCAAAGCGCGCTGGACGAAATCAAGCAATATTTACAGAATCCTCATGTAATGGCCGCTCCCGTTAAGGGAAAACCTCTCGTCCTGTACACCACAGCCCTTGAAGGTTCTTTGGGCGCGCTGTGGGAACAAGAGAACGATCAAGAGAAAGAAAGAGCTCTCTACTACTTGAGTAGAGTTCTACTGGGGGCAGAAAGCAATTACTCTCCCATCGAAAAACACTGTCTGGCGTTGATCTTCGCAATAACGAAGCTCAGACACTACGCGTTGGCACATGAGGTCCATCTCATATCGAAGGTGGATCCCCTCAAATATTTGATGTCGAAGGCCATATTAACAGGACGGCTCGATAAATGGGCCCAGCTCTTGATGGAGTTTTCGATAACATATCGTCCTCTTAAGGCCGTGAAAGGTCAGGCCATCGCCGACTTCCTCGCCGAGCATCCGATACCTGCCGATTCTCCTTTGAATTGCGAACTGCCAGACGAACATGCGTTTGACACGATCGACGGGGGTGATACCCGGTGGGAACTTTATTTTGATGGAGCGTCTTCCATGAACAAGCGCAAACAAAACACCCCCATAATCAAATCAGGGGTAGGCCTCATCTTCGTGACTCCGCAGGGAGGGATAATGCGCTTCGCCTTCTCCTTAACAGAGCCAAGAACGAACAACGAGGCCGAATATGAAGCTTTGATAGTAGATCTCGAGATCTCTATCGACATGGGAATTGAAAACCTCCTCATATACGGAGACTCCCAATTGGTCGTTAGTCAAGTAAACGGTGACTATCAAACATGCAAGCCAGAGCTGGTGAAGTACGGCGGGAAAGTACAACAGTTACTGACTCAAATCCCTTCCTACGCCTTGGAAAGCATACCGCATGCAGAAAATAGCAAAGCGGATGCATTAGCCAAGCTCGCTAAAGAACCGGCTGACGAAAACCTCGACGACGTGAGAATCGTTGTGCAGAGCCATCGGGTTCTTGCACCGGCAGAAATCTCCAGAGTCGTCCTAAGAAAAAGGGGCGACCGAGCAAGTGGCTCAGCAAGTAAAAGACCAGGAAAAGTTTGATGATTGGAGAGAAGTCTTTATAGACTACTTCAAATCCCGTCGAACACCTAAAAATGCATCCTCAAGACATCAGCTTATGAAACGAGCTCCGTCTTTTGCTTTCGTCAATGATACTCTGTATAAGAGATCATTTGATTCTCTGTGGCTAAGATGCCTAGGACCTGAAGAGGCGAAAAGAGTCATCCGAGAAACTCACGATGGACTCTGCGGTTCTCACCAAGCCGAGCCGAAGATGAAACTGAAGATCAAACGGATGGGTTATTATTGGCCCACGATGATCCAAGACTGTCTCGAATGCGCGAAGCAGTGCCACGCGTGCCATATTTACGGAGACTTCATCCATCAGCATCCAAATCCACTACATCCAACAGTGGCTAGCTGGTCGTTCGAAATATGGGGGACTGACATAATCGGCCCTATTGAACCAGCATCGTCCAGAGGACATCGATTCATTTTGGCGACAACTGATTACTTCTCCAAATGGGCAGAAGCAGTACCGCTGAGGGAAGTGAAGACGGATAATATCCTCCATTTCTTCAAGACACACGTCATTTATCAGTTTGGCACTCCGAGACGGATCATCTCCGATAAGGGGCCAGCCTATAGAAGCCACAAGATCAGCCGCTTCGCACAACAGCATAACATAGACTGGAGATACTCCTCAGTCTATAATCCCCGAGGTAACGGTCTAGCTGAGGCTTTTAACAAGACCTTGAAAAAGATCGTGAAAAAGACGGTGTCTCGAAATAAGAAGGACTGGCACGAGAGACTGCATGAAGCTCTCTGGGCGTATCGGACTACGTTCAAAACAGCCACGAACACAACGCCGTACGCATTGGTATTCGGTACAGAGGCGGTACTCCCCCTCGAGATAGAGTTACTCTCTCTACGAATGGCAGTTCACTATGAGCTGACGGACGAAGAAAATGCTCACCTTCGGCTCGAGGAACTTGATGCCCTCGACGAAACCCGGCTCATAGCGCAACAAAATCTGGAGGCTTATAAAGCAAAGATGACGCGCTCATACGAAAGACTGACTAGGCCGAGGACATTCCGCCAAGGCGAACTCGTGCTAGTGGTCAAAAGACCTATAATCCCCAATCGTGCCAAACGGGGGAAATTCGAGCCGAACTATGAAGGCCCGTATATCATAGATAAGGTCTACCAAGGTGGGGCCTACCTACTCCTGGACATGCATGGCGAAAGGCCCTTCAGGCCAATAAATGGTCGCTTCCTGAAGAAATACTACACCTGACGAGTCACGGCCTAGGTCAATGATAGATGACGACGACTATGTCCGCTCGCTATCTTCCTAAGCCTAAACTCTGTAAGTAGTAGCCGGCCTCCTTTCCGTGGACCGAAACGTCCTTAAAACTAACAACGGACCGAAACGTCCTAAAACTAACAACGGACCGAAACGTCCTAAAACTAACCATGGACCGAAACGTCCTTAAAACTAACGATGGACCACTATGTCCTAAAACTAACTTTTGACCGAAACGTCGATAAACTACTATGGATTGCAACATCCCAAGGCTGATACAAAAAAAGAATAAAAGAAAAAAAAGAAAAAAAAAACGGTATGTCCATAAGCAAAAAAGGGCACGGATGAAAACCCGAAAGGGCTCCGTGAGTAAAAACAGCAGGGCTACCGGCAAGTTTTGTGAAAACCCGAAAGGGCGCAATCTCGTTAAAAGACACTTGCAAGGTCCTCTAGACTTTGTAAGGAGAAACCACCTGCGTGAGATCCTTACGACTCACAAGGGAGCAACACACTTAGGGATCCCCATGATTCCTAAGAAGAAATTACACTTGCGAGATCCTCACGACTCGTAAGGAGAACCCTCTTATGAGACCCTCACGGCTCATAAGATTCAAAAGTCTTAAGCTACAGGGATCTGAACCTGTTCTTAAGAGGCCACCACAACCTCCAATGCTGCCCTACAAGCGGCTCAACACCGACCCTTGTATACAATCCACGAGTGCGAATAAACATTTCTCTAACAAAGTCCCATCCGTGACTAGGGATATGTTCGCACGGTGAACCCCCTTGTAAGCCCTCTCGACTTATAAGGAGAAAACACTCTTGTAAGATCCTTACGACTTATAAGAGATCATACACTTAGGAATCCTCACGATTCCTAAGGAGAAAACGCACCTACGAGATCCTCACGACTTGCAGGGAGAAATACCTTTATGAGACCCTTATGGCTCATGAAGTCAACAGCCTTAGTCGACAGGATCCTAACCCTGTTCGCTAAGCCATATTTGTTTGATATCGACAGAGGAAAATGATGATTCGCTCCTGGCAATATCCCAGTTGTAGCGGTGCTGATGCCGAAATCGGTGTCTAATTCCAAGCTTGCAGCAAGAAGCTAGCAAGCCACACATGCATACGAAATAGCCGAAATGATGGGGTAACTTGCAACAATCAGCAAGTAAAAATGTATGCATGCAAAATAACCAAAATGATTGGGCACCTCGCAATAAAAAGAAGCAAGGAAAAATAAAATAAATAGCCGAAATGATTGGGCACCGCGAAAAATAGCCGAAATGATTGGGCAATCGCGACTTTCGCGATATAAAAGATGAAATGATGGAGCATCGCGGAAAGAAATAAAAATATATAAATAAAATTTATGCCCTACAGGTGATATCACATTAATCCCTGTATACAATCCAGGGGCGCAAACAAGAAGGAATCACACCTTCCCTTCCCAGGCTCCATCAGAAAACGAAGCCAAATCTCGACGGTTCAGGGATAGCCCAGAGATCATCAACAGCGTTCTTCTCCATTCCAGTAAGATTCAGACGCTGCAATCAACCCTGGAGCTACGGTAAAGCCTTACTCCAAATCTCGATGGTTCCCAGATAACCTGGAGACCGCTTCGATATTCGTCTCATTACAACATACACAACGTCATCCACATGACCCCGTCTCGGAAATACATCATCAACATGACCCCGTCTCGGAAATACGTCATCCACATGACCCCGTCTCAGGAATACGTCTTCAACATGACCCCGTCTCAGAAATACATAACCAACATGACCCCGTCTCGGAAATACGTCATCTACATGACCCCGTTTCGGAAATACGTCATCCACATGACCCTGTCTCGGAAATATGTCATCAATATGACCCTATTTCGGAAATACGTCATCCACATGACCCCGTCTCGGAAATACGTCATCCACATGACCCCATTTCGGAAATACATAATCCACATGACCCCGTCTCGGAAATACATCATCCACATGACCCCGTCTCAGAAATACGTCATCAACATGACCCCGTCTCGGAAATACGTCATCCACATGACCCCGTCTCGGAAATACGTCATCCACATGACCCCGTCTCAGAAATACGTCATCCACATGACCCCGTTTTGGAAATACGTCATCCACATGACCCTTTCTTGGAAATACGTCATCAACATGACCCCGTCTCGGAAATACGTCATCCACATGACCCCGTCTCGGAAATACGTCATCCACATGACCCCGTCTCCGAAATACGTCATCCACATGACCCCGTTTCGGAAATACGTCATCCACATTTAAAAATTGAAGCAACGTTTCAGATCCAACGCTAGGCGCGCTGCACGCCACGTGTCAAACACGGATGCGCTGCGCCCTAGGCAGCGCACCCCCAATCAGAGCAAAGCTCTGTTTTAAATTCAAAATTCAAATTTTGAAGCAACGCTTCAGATCCAGCGCTCTACGCTGCGCGCCACGTTTCAAACACAGGTGCGCTAGCGTAGGCTGCGCTGCGCACCACGTGTCAAACATAGGTGCGCTAGCGCTGGAATTAAAAATTCCCCACCGTTAGGTCAAAAGATCTAATAATGATAAATCATTAATTAATCAGATTAAAATTCTGCATGGAAAGATTTCTCAATCTTATTAAAACAAGAAGATTATCTTCTGTAAAACGGGAGCCCTAGGATCAAAGATCCAACGGTGGGGAAATATCCCCAAATCAATCAGAGAAAGATCTCTTTAACTGATTTAACAAATCAATTTGCCCTATATAAAGGCCCCAAGACTTCAAGTCTGATATAGAGAAACCCCCCTACAAACTTTGAGAAAACTCAAAGAAAGAAAAAGCAAGCTTTTAGCAAAAGAAGATCATTTCTTCAAGGTAAAGAACATGAACAATGAACACAGAAACGAAATCATCTCATGAAAAGAAGAACTATATTCTAAAAAAGATCATAGATCTAAAAAAAGACCAAGGTCTTTCAAAAAAGAGATCAATAGATCTCATCAAAAAATAAAGAAGAACATATTCTTCATATAGATCATTGATCTACAAAGGCAAGCTCTTTCAAAAAGAAGAACTTTTGTTCTTGAGGCAAGGCCTCCTTTAAAAAGAACATAAACTTGTTCTCTGATCATAAATTTGACGAACTGAGCTTTGCGCTACTGAAAAGTGCCTTGCACTCATGAACTGCGCTTTTGCGCTCCTTGGACTGGCGCTCAGCACCAAAACGCACCACGTGTCAACCATAGACACAATTTGCGCTTTGCGCTTCTGAAACAGCGCATTGCGCTCATGGGCTGGCGCTCAGCGCCAAGCGCGCCACGTGTCACTCACTGGTGCCCCACTGAACTAGCGCAATACGCTCACAAACTGAAAGCGCAATGCGCTTATAAACTGGCGCTTAGCGCTAAGCGCGACACGTGTCCTCTTCGTGTGCGCTACTTGGCAGAAGCGCAATGCGCTCTTTAATTGGTGCAAAGCGTCTGGTGTTGGATATATGTATGCCCTAGAGGCCATTATGTGATAGTGGATGTATTTATACATGTATATATATATATATTCAGTGTACATTCTTGCTCGACAAGATAGTATACTATCTGGTTCTTCTTTATCTGACATGTTGATTTGATCATGCTTTTATTCATTCATACAAGCTGATAAAGCCCTGAGGATATCGGCTTGACTACAGTGATTATGATAGAGATCATACTAGTGGGACGTCTGTAGTTTATAAGTATATCCTGAAATGTCCCTAGTCGTAGGTGTATCGAGACGGGGCATCGATATACCAGAGTAGACTAGCGTATATGATACTAGACCCATGTGATGGGCGATGGATGTTCCCACATTCATCGATGTTTGACATCAAGATCGTATACGGGTGCTCAGTGGTGACTGGGTACACTGGACGGACTCACCGAGAACTCCTATATGGAATTATATCTATCGTCGGATAGCAGTTCTCAGGTGACACTGGTACAGGTTAGTCTGTAAACCCGAGATCGTCATAGAGTCTTATGTGCTCTCCCACTGTACTTTGATTACCACCCTACCACGGCTCTACTGAGTCGTGCAAACAGGTGGCCGTTGGGTACAGTCCCGAGACACATGAAGGCGATGAGCGATAGGAGGGGTTTCGTCTCTCCCGGTATTGGGAGTTGATTCTATGCTGTGCTCGACTGGTTATATCAGTAAGTCCCTGGCCAGGGCTGCTGAGATTTGCTGATAAGTGTTATCAGTAGTTTCTCGATCTGTTATAGACCATTCACCGGCACGACTTATTGAGTTATTAGGGTCGACGTGACCATCCCTAGGCTCGATATGCAGCATATCTAACGAAGAGACCGGACTGTACGGTAGTGTTGCTGGTTGGCTCGACGGGAGTTGTAGCAGGTTCGCTTGTTTTCTTCTGATCGCTCAATACCCGGGTGGCCGTTACGTTTAGCTGACCGCTTGCGGCTTGGGGGTGCTTGATATGATCATCACCCACTGCCGGCGTATTGACGAGTCTTAGAGTCTCATAATGGAGTTACCTAGTCCAGGCGAAACGTTGTGGTGCGCGTATGCGATATGCGCTTGGACCCGATTAAAATGCACGTATAGGATACCGTATATTGATCGGGCGGCTTGCTTTTGGTAGGGTCATATGTGATATGGACGGATTGATAAATCAAGTGTTGATTTATCATTTAACCATTAGTTTTCTCACTTGAAATCTTTTCTTGTACATGATGGATGTATGCATGCATGTATGCATTCATTATTGATCATGCACATATGGATGTGCATGCACACATGCATACATACATCATTCTATCATGGTTGTTTATACATGGAAAATGGTGGCAATATAAGACTCGCACCTTGATTATTTATATGGATTATTGTTTATATTTTTGTTAAAAACAAAATGGAAAATGAAAGGATAATTCATGGCTGGTTTCTACATCCTTCTTAAACCTGACCATGCTCACCTACTCCTAACCATGAGTTAACCTTCTCTTTATGTTTTAAACTCAAATTAAATAATATCTTTATAATCTAACCATGGTTTGAGATGAGGATAAGAAAATATATATACATATATTTTCTTTTTTCTTCACAAGGGTTTTTTCTTTTTCACTCTTGTTAAAAGAAAGCCATCATCTTCTTCCTCCTTCACCATTTGCTCTCTTGACTTTTGTAGTGAGCAATATACTCATCAAGTTAGGTTTTTGAAGTGAGAAAAGCCACCACAATATTATTCTACACAAGTTTAGCCCACTTGTTTAGAGTGTTATCTTCATTTCTTCTCTTGAAAAGTGAAGTTGCAAGCTTGGACTAAGAGCTTCGGGTGGATCGTCGTGGACACTAGAAGACTTCAAGAGAACCTTACTCCAACTCTCAAGTGGCCAAGGAGTCTAGCAAAAGGGAGCTACAAAGGTTGTACTCTCAAAACCCTAGTCTTTACTACTTGTAATGTATAGAAACCCTAATATTCTAGGATAGATCCTTTGTATGCTTACATAGCACCATAAAAATTTGAACTTTGTGACATGTGATGCTTCCAAACTCTACATAGGGTGCTAGGTAAACCTAACATTGGTATCAGAGCCGACCTAGAATATTAGGCGACACTTTTACGAAGTAAAAATCCCGATCGGATCAAAATACGGAATTACGGGACACTCTCTGGACATTTTTTAAAACCTGGTTATTTTCAGAATTAAAAATCCTTAAAAAATTCAGCAGGTGAATATAAGCATAACTGTAAAATACGAGCCCATGAACAGTAAATACCACCGCGGAAACGCGGCCAAAGCTTGCTTGGGCCGCGGTTCCGCGGCCGTACAGGTGAGTCAGTGCATGTTTTTTATACAGTAATGCTTATAATTGCTTGAATATATTTTTGGGTATTTTTAATCTGAATTAAGTACTGTTAGTTCTGGAGATTGTTTAGTGTTCAATGATTCGATCGGAATTTTAACTTCTTGTCTTTCCGGGTAAACTAGAAAGTATTGAATTGTTCGAACGAGCGTTGTTTGCTCACTTTTCACGGGGTTTAAATCTTTCGGATACATGTGCAAGTTTTGTGGTGGACCCTCTAGAAGACAACAAACCTTAACTCGATTATGTGACCGCCTTGAACTGCCCTTTGAACCTTAGGGTTTAGGGCAGTATGGCGTGCCACATGTGCGGCGTTGGCTTGACCCTTCTACGGGTGGACCGCTACTACTGTGTCACACTCCGGATTTTTTTAACTCCGCTCAAGTGTTGAGCTTTAGGGAATTTTGGGTATTTGAACATTCGGTCGAAAACTTTAATACTGTCTATTTATCTGGAATGTGATACAATATGTGGAATTCATATAGTTTAGGCATGAAATACGAAGTATGTGATATTTCGCATTTATGATGTCTAAAGAGAATGTGGATTCCAAATATTGTAGTTTTACACTTTCTTTTCTGTGACCGTAAGTGTAGTATGTTCGATATCGCCGGTTTCGCTGCTATACATCAACGACAATTGGGGTACGCATACTTATTTACGTTGATGATATATGATATTATGTGTTGCTGAGATATGATGTGCAGGATTGTCGCGATCGAATAGCCGGGGTTTTTTTTTATGTGAGATGAGAGTTTTATATTTTCATTCATGTAAATTCAAATGTAATATAATATTCTTTTATTTGGTGCACTTCCGGGTTGAGGTTGTGTCACCAGTGTTGTATATTATTTACTTTTCCGCATTAGGATAGACCCAAGGAGGGGAGCACAAGTGACCGGGTTCTAGGGTTCAGTGGGAGGCCATCTCGAGGAGTCGAGACCGGGTCTCCTAAACTCCAGGATTGGTAGGGTCGCTTGCCGCTCTCGTAGGGGTCTAGGGGTGTGGGCTTGGCTATTCATCGTGACTGTGGAATCCGTATTTTTTATTGTTGGCTAAATACTAAATACGGACATCCTAGTATATCCTACATTATATATATGTTTCTGCTGCCTGTGTTCTGAGATATCTGAGACGAATGACATATTATATATATGATATATAGTGGACGTTGCTTATGTTTTACACCCGCGCTAGTCCCGTCCCGGTATGCCGTTAGTTAAGTAACCTAACGGTGCATAACGGAACATTGCGGCGAATGCGAATGGCATAAGCGTACGTGTTATTTTCGTTTCTTTTCTGTGATTGGCTTAAGGACTTAAATGATGGGATTACATTAAAATGATTAATGTAAAGAAAAATAAACCTAAAAAGATGTTGTAGAATCAGATTTGAAAACCACTCGGCTCTTTATGAAAAAGCTATATTTCAAAACTGCGGAGCACAAGCCACTCCTTTTGAAAACCGTTTGATTCTACAACGATATCAAGTTCAAAGCGTTAAAGATTTTCTTAAAAATCATCTGCAACCCTCCGTCATTTTAGGAAGTAGAGTACTTAGTATTCGTGCTACGTTTGTTGATTTTAGTTAAGGCGTAGTGTACGGTAGCTAAGTGATGTCTTCCTACACTGCATATGATGCAGATTAATTAGGACATTCATGCGACTTTGTTGACCATAGTTAAGGGTCATATGGGTGGGTCTAATTGATCAAGAAATGACGGGTAGAACTTGACTGGTACTTATGATTTGTTGACTATAATTAAGGTCATAAGTACTAGGGGTAAAAATCACATCGGGAAT
The DNA here is from genome assembly GCA_030015575.1 of Agapanthus africanus. NCBI lineage: Eukaryota > Viridiplantae > Streptophyta > Magnoliopsida > Asparagales > Amaryllidaceae > Agapanthus > Agapanthus africanus. The sequence goes on along the minus strand of JASDDO010000012.1, from coordinate 455,818,691 downwards.
TTCAAGTGTTGAGATTTGCAATGAGATTGCATACCTTCCATATAATGGTTGGATCCCGATCCCACTGTGGGCAATAGTTGCTCCTAGGAGAGTTTTGCAGTTTACAATTAGCTAACTCATTAGGTGTCTAGAAAGGTGGGAAAACGAGGTTTACTTTAATTAGGTCCGTGCGAAAGCACGGGGACCCTCCCTCAAGTACCAACACTGGCCTGGCTGAACGGTTAGCGAAGTTGTAGACTGTAATTAATCCTGGCTAGTTTTCTTTTTAAGGTTTGAAAGAAAAACTTGATTAAAGCAGTGGGAGACATCGATTAGACAAGATAATAACCAATCTGATCTATGCAAGAGCTTTCGCTGAGTGTATTCTTTTCTCTCTCTTAATGGCAGATACCAATGACTGGACTCAAGCTTCTACTAGATAAAAACAAACTGAATGGGACCAATTATAAAGACTGGCTGAGGAATATGAAAATAGCCTTGACTTATGATAAAGTATCATATGTCCTCACGGCTTCAGCCCCGCCCACCCCAGGTCCAAAGTCCTCAGTTGCGGACATTGAAGTCCGCAAGACATGGGACGCTGACTGTGCCACGGCCAAATGCCTCGCGCTTGCATCGATGGACAATACACATCAAAAGCAGCACGAGAATATAGACATTCAAACCATATTCCTCCATACAAAGGAGTTGTATGGAGAGCAATCCCGCGTATTACGATACGAAGCATCAAAAAATTTGTTTCAGATACGAATGGCCCCTGGCACACCGGTAGGAGACCATGTTCTGAAGATGATAGCTCTTATAGAAGAGCTTGAGGACCTAGGATGGACAATGGACAATGAACAATATACAGATATTATTCTGCAGCCCCTCCCCTCCACATTTGCTCAGTTCATAGTTAACTTCAACATGCATGGCATGGAGAAGGAGCTACCTGAACTCCTTAATATGTTAAGGAGTGCAGAGAGCACTATGAAATCGATGAAAACTCCCGTTATGACTATTGGGCAATCTTCTTCTTCTCGCCCTAAGGCTAAGTCCAGAGGAAAGAAAAAGAAGAAGCCCACCAATCCTAAGGGTGGAGTTAAAAAGGTGAAGGGAAAGGAAAAGTCCAAAGCTGGAGACTCGGGGAAAGGTGAATGTTTTCATTGCCACAAGACAGGACATTGGAAGCGCAACTGTACGAAGTACTTGAACCTCAAGAAGAAGCATGGGGATGCTTCCGCTTCAGGTGTGTTTGTGACAGAAAACTGTTTTTCAATAAACTCTGCTTCCTGGGTATTATATACCGGTTCAGGTTCTCATATTTGCAATTCTATGCAGGGACTGAGAAATAGCAAAGTTTTGAAGACAGGTGACCATACTCTCCGCGTTGGAAATGGTTCCAATGTACATACAGTCGCAGTGGGAGAGTATCACTTGGGGTTGCCATCTGGGTGTATATTGGTTTTGAACCCATGTTATTTTGTACCAAGTATGCTATGTAATATAATATCAGTTTCTTTGTTAGACAATGAAGGATATAACTTTATATTGCAGAACAATGTTATGAACATTCACCTGAATCAAATGTTTGTTGGGTATGGTACACTTAATAACGGGATATACGTCCTAAATCAACACACAGTTTTCAGTATACAACACATTAAGAAAAGAAAACTTTCAGAATTAAATAAAGCTTTTCTTTGGCACTGTAGACTTGGTCATATTAACGAAACAAGACTAAACAAGTTACACAAAGATAGATATTTAAATCCTTTTGAATATAAACCTTATGCGACTTGCCAGTCTTGTATCAAGGGTAAAATGACCAAAACTCCGTTTACCGGACACGGAGAAAGAGCTACCGAGCTCCTAGGACTCAACATAGTGATGTATGTGGTCCAATGTCTACACAGGCTAGAGGCGGTTTTTCTTACTTCATTACGTTCACTGATGATTTCTCAAGATTCGGTCATGTATTTTTATTAAAGCACAAGCCCGAAGCTTTCGAGAAATTCATTGAATATAAACAAGAAGTAGAAAAACAAACCGGCTTGAGTATCAAGATGCTTCGATCAGATCGAGGTGGGGAATACCTTAGTATAGAATTTACAAACTTCCTAAAAGAGAATGGGATTCTCTCTCAGCTCACTCCTCCTTACACACCACAGCACAACGGTGTGTCTGAACGACGGAATAGGACCCTATTAGATATTGTCCGATCCATGATGAGTGATGCTGAGTTACCCGTCTCATTTTGGGGGCATGCATTGGAGACTGCAGCGTTTCTATTGAACAGGGTTCCAACTAAAACCGTGTCTACCACGCCATATGAGATATGGCAAGGGAAGAGACCATCTCTTAAGAGAATTAAGATTTGGGGTTGCCCGGCCTATGTTAAAAAGCAGAATCCGGACAAACTCGAAACACGGTCAGTCATGTGTAATTTTGTGGGGTATCCAAAGAATTCTTATAGATATCTATTCTACCACAAAGAGGAACAAAAGGTGTTTGTTTCTCAGTATGCCACATTCTTGGAAAAAGAGTTTTTCACAGATAAAGATGATGGCAAAGTGGTGGATCTAGAAGAGGTTCTAGAGACACAAACTACAAATGACGATTTGGTTGAACCGGCTGTTGCAATAGAAACTAAGGAACCTCGGCCACTCCGGAGGTCTGGTAGGACTTCTCGCCCACCGGAGAGGTACTACGGTTTCCTCATTGATGGTAACGGAGAAAACTGCATCATGGATGATGATGATCCTACCAGTTTTCAGTAAGCTATCACGAGTGGAGACTCTGTGAAGTAGCTGGATGCCATGAGATCCGAAATGGAGTCTATGTACACCAACAAAGTATGGACTTTGGACATTGTACCCCCTGGGGTAAAACCTGTGGGATGCAAATGGATCTTTAAAAGAAAGATTAGTGTAGATGGGCAGGTAGAGACCTATAAGGCAAGACTTGTGGCGAAAGGCTTTCGTCAAAGACCAGGTTTGGACTATGACGAAACTTTTTCGCCCGTAGCCATGCTTAAATACATTCGGATCCTACTTGCTATTGCTGCTCACTACGACTATGAAATCTGGCAGATGGACGTTAAAACAGCATTTCTAAATGGAGATTTAGAACAATGCGTTTATATGGATCAGCCAGAGGGCTTCATTGACAGTGGGAGCAGCGGGAAAGCATGTAGATTGCTTAAATCCATATATGGGTTAAAGCAGGCATCTCGGAGTTGGAACATCTGTTTCGATGATGTTATCAAAGAGTTTGATTTCATCAAAAATCCAGATGAACCTTGTGTTTATAAGAAGGTTGTAGGAAGAGCTGTCACATTCATCGTATTGTACGTGGATGACATTCTTCTGATAGGAAATGATATTCCTATGCTACAGTCGGTCAAATCTTTCTTATCACTAAGGTTCTCCATGAAGGACCTGGGTGATGCCACATACATCCTGGGCATAAGGATCTATAGGGATAGATCCACAAAGTTATTGGGATTGTCCCAAACCAGGTACATCAACACCATCCTAAAAAGGTTTAGTATGGAAGACTCCAAGCTGGGTGCCTTACCCGCTTGCCATGGGGTCACTCTCTCCAAGGATTCTTGTCCAAAGACCGATGAAGAGAGAGCTCGCATGAACATTATACCCTATGCTTCGGCAGTAGGATCTATAATGTATGCGATGTTATGTACACGCCCAGATATAGCTTATGCACTTAGTGTAGTAAGCAGGTATCAATCCAACCCAGGGGAGAACCACTGGACAGCTGTGAAGAACATTCTTAAGTGCTTACGAAGGACTAAAAAATTGTTCTTGGTGTATGGTAATGCAGATCTCCAAATGGAGGCCTTTACCGATTCGAGCTTCCAGAGCGATAAGGACGACAGCAAATCTATCTCAGGGTTTGTATTTATCCTCAATGGAGGGGCGGTAAGTTGGAAGAGTTCCAAACAGGATACCGTTGCAGACTCTACGATGGAGGCTGAGTACATTGCTGCAAATGATGCCGCCAGGGAAGCCGTCTGGATGAAGAAGATCGTCTCGGAGCTAGGAGTAGTTCCAACCATTATTGATCCAATACCCTTGTATTGTGATAATAATGGGGCTATGGCGTTAGCCAAGGAGCCCAGATCCCATCAGCGGTCCAGACACATCCTGAGGCGCTTTCATTTGATCCGGGAGATTGTAGATCGCCGCGAGATCGAGATTAAGAGAGTAGACACAAAGAATAACGCCGCGGATCCACTCACCAAGGCCCTCTCTCAGCCGCAGCATGAGCGACTTTTTGAGATGTTGGGTATGAGATACGCCAATAACTAGCCTTAGTGCAAGTGGGAGATTGTTGGATATATGTGTGCCCTAGAGGCCATTATGTGATAGTGGATGTATTTATACATGTGTGTGTGTGTGTGTGTGTGTGTGTGTGTATTCAGTGTACATTCTTGCTCGACATGATAGTATGCTATCTGGTTCTTCTTTATCTGACATGTTGATTTGATCATGCTTTTATTCATTCATACATGCTGATAAAGCCCTGAGGATATCGGCTTGACTACAGTGATTATGATAGAGATTATACTAGTGGGACGTCTGTAGTTTATAAGTATATCCTGAAATGTCCCTAGTCGCAGGTGTATCGAGACGGGGCATCGATATACGAGAGTAGACTAGCGTATATGATACTAGACCCATGTGATGGGCGATGGATGTTCCCACATTCATCGATGTTTGACATCAAGATTGTAACGGGTGCTCAGTGGTGGCTGGGTACACTGGACGGACTTACCGAGAACTCCTATATGGAATTATATCTATCATCGGATAGCAGTTCTCAGGTGACACTGGTACAGGTTAGTCTGTAGACCCGAGATCGTCATAGAGTCTTATGTGCTCTCCTACTGTACTTTGATTACCACCCTACCACGGCTCTACTGAGTCGTGCAAACATGTGGCCGTTGGGTACAGTCCCGAGACACATGAAGGCGATGAGCGATAGGTGGGATTTCGTCTCTCCCGGTATTGGGAGTTGATGCTGTGCTGTGCTCGACTGGTTATATCAGTAAGTCCCTGGCCAGGGCTGCTGAGATTTGCTGATAAGTGTTATCAGTAGTTTCTCGATCTGTTATAGACCATTCACCGGCATGACTTATTGAGTTATTGGGGTCGACGTGACCATCCCTAGGCTCGATATGCAGCATATCTGACGAAGAGACCGGACTGTACGGTAGTGTTTCCGGTTGGCTCGACGGGAGTTGTAGCAGGTTCGCTTGTTTTCTTCTGATCGCTCAATACCCGGGTGGCCGTTACGTTTAGCTGACCGCTTGCGGCTTGGGGGTGCTTGATATGATCATCACCCATTGCCGGCGTATTGACGAGTCTTAGAGTCCCACAAAGGGTTTACCTAGTGCAGGCGAAACGTTGTGGTGCGCGTATGCGATATGCGCTTGGACCCGATTAAAATGCGCGTATAGGATACCGTATATTGATCGGGCGGCTTGCTTTTGGTGGGGTCATATGTGATATGGCCGGATTGATAAATCAAGTGTTGATTTATCATTTAACCATTAGTTTTCTCACTTGAAATCTTTTCTTGTACATGATGGATGTATGCATGCATGTATGCATTCATTATTGATCATGCACATATGGATGTGCATACACACATGCATACATACATCATTCTATCATGGTTGTTTATACATGGAAAATGGTGGCAATATAAGACTTACACCTTGGTTATTTATATGGATTATTGTTTATATTTGTGTTAAAAACAAAATGGAAAATGAAAGGATAATTCATGGCTAGTTTCTACATCCTTCTTAAACCTAACCATGCTCACCTACTCCTAACCATGAGTTAACCTTCTCTTTGTGTTTTAAACTCAAATTAAATAATATCTTTATAATCTAACCATGGTTTGAGATGAGGATAAGAAAATATATATACATATATTTTCTTTTTTCTTCACAAGGGTTTTTTCTTTTTCACTCTTGTTAAAAGAAAGCCATCATCTTCTTCCTCCTTCACCATTTGCTCTCTAGACTTTTGTAGTGAGCAATATACTCATCAAGTTAGGTTTTTGAAGTGAGAAAAGCCACCACAACATCATTCTACACAAGTTTAGCCCACTTGTTTAGAGTGTTATCTTCATTTCTTCTCTTGAAAAGTGAAGTTGCAAGCTTGGACTAGGAGCTTCGGGTGGATCGTCGTGGACACTAGAAGACTTCAAGAGAACCTTCCTCTAACTCTCAAGTAGCCAAGGAGTCTAGCAAAAGGGAGCTACAAAGGTTGTACTCTCAAAACCATAGTCTTTGCTACTTGTAATGTATAGAAACCCTAATATTCTAGGATAGATCCTTTGTATGCTTACATAGCACCATAAAAATTTGAACTTTGTGACATGTGATGCTTCCAAACTCTACATAAGGTGCTTGGTAAACCTAACACCTGGCGCGCCACGTGGCGCGCTGTCAGAACACACATTGTTCTGATGAATGCTATGCATTCAATACAAGACAAAAATTGTCAGGACCTAATGCTCAGCATTATTAAAAGGGCCAAGCCCAAGTAAAGGCTCAACAGCCCAGAACAAGAAAATGTTAAACATTTTAATCTTATTGGACTTAGCCCAATATTGGCCATAAGTCCTCAACTTATATTGAACTGAGCCCGTCTGCTCACGAATATTCAACAGGTCTTAGTCCCAAACTGGGCTACAGATCTTCCAATCGATTCACACCGGTTCGAGGGTACATCTCTTTACTCCTCTGAGATGTGTCGTTGTAATCCTTCAACGTCTTCAGAGAGGTGACGGGTCCCGACAACCACACACTTCATAGACTATGACGTCTTTAAACTACGGACTGTGGGGTCCTTAAACTCACGGACTACGATGTCCTTAACCTGGACCGTAATGTCCTTAAACTAACTGACCGCAATGTCCCTAAACTAAACAATAGAGTCCAATTGCTCTTTTGTTGGATCTAAACGATCCCGTTAAGTTAATCTTAGTCTAAAAATTAGACTAACGTATCCTTAACAAACGTTTAAGTTGATCTTAGTCTCAAATGAGGCTAACGTATCCTTAAACCCAAACCAAAACCCAAATCTAAGAAGATACGGATTTGGACTAATCCACGCCCTACGGGCGACAACATAAATTAGTCTCCGTATACAATCCACGGGAAACCACAAACAAAACAAACACCCACGACATGAAGTGACCATCTGGAGAAGGAGAAAGTTGTTACCGCGGTGCGGTAGCGTAATTAACTGCAGGAGCTTGCTCCTGCAGGGAACAGCGTCCCCACAATCAAAAACCCCTCACAACGAGGGGGAATCTGACAGAGTCTGCTACATCGGCCGCATCCGTTTAAACCTTCGATACATGGTGTCATAAATCAACTTGGCATCTTCGGAGAAGTGGACGGATAGCACCTATTAGTATCTGCCCCGAAATTCAGGCAAGATGTTTATCGCGTCTCCGATTTTCGGCGGGGAACAACTATAATATGTATATAGTACGCATCCTTGAAAACTCCAAAATTTGAATAAAATACATGCAAAATCATTTCTGAATCGTCGTGTGATGCGTAACTCATAGCATAAGTGACGGACACTCATTTGTAAAATAATAATATATGTCCATATATGTTTTGCTAAATATATATTCCGTCGTTTCAAAATATCCCAAAAGGTTTTCCTTTGTAAACGTTCGTGTCGCTCACAGACACGTAAAAATAGCGAGACTATAACTCTTTTTGAAAACCTCAAAATACTCAGGTATTGTCCTCAAATCAGTCCCGTTCGGCCACTACAAAATAGAGTGTCCATCATGAAAACAAGGTGCTCAAGAGCAAAATCATCCTCAAAAGGCGTATCCAACAATCACGTGCGTCTGGTGCGCACGAAAATCAAATCCAAATACAAGTGCTACGAACGTGTACAAAAGCAAAACTGAGTGCAATGGGTGTGCACAAAAGCATCTGTCCAGTGCAACGGGTGTGCACGACAGCAATATCAAGTGTATCTAGAGTGCACGAAATCTCAAACCAGTGCTACTAACATGCACGAATGAAAATCCCAATCGAGTGCATCCGGTGTGCACAAAATCACATCTCATATCATGCGCCCAACATGCACGAAAATCCAAATCAAGTGCATCTGACATGCACAAAAGAAATCTAAATCCAGTAACACAAATGCTCAAAGACATAAATCGGGTGCAACCAAGGTACGGAGTGCAAATCTAGTGCAATCAGTGCACGAAATACTATATGGTGCAACCAACGCACAAAATGTAAACCCAGTGCAACAAACGCACGGAATATAAATCTGGTGCGACAAACGCACGAAACAAAAGTTTAGTGTACAAATGCTCGAAACGAAAATCTAGTGCACAAATGCACGAAACGAAAATCTAGTGCAACAAATGCACGAAAAGAAAATCTAGTGCAACAAATGCACGAAACGAAAATCTAGTGCAATAAATGCACGAAATACAAATCTGGTGCATCCAGTATACGAAATACAAATTACAGTGCATAAACGCATAAATACAAATCCGGTACATCAAGTGCACAAAATACCAATCTGGTGCATCAATGCACAGAATACCAATCAATAACTCAAATGCGTAAACAGCAACACTGAGTGTACCAAGGTGTATAAAATCATAAACGTGTGCAAATGCGTGCGCAAAACACATATCAGTATACTGTAAGCACATATAAGCTATACCGAGTGTAAAATCAAATCAAGTGCGTACCACACGCACAAAATCAAATCAACTGTATGAAATCCACGAAATCATAAACATGTGCTGTTAGTGTATATGCCCTAGGGGCCATTATTGTATCATACTAGCTTGTATATTACTTAATGGAAGCTTGGGATATTCACAGTCATATATCAGTCTTGCTAAAAATGGTAGTATGCTACTTGGTTTGTTTCTACTTTAATATGTTTCTTGTAACGTATCATGTATACATATTAGTAGAGCCCATATGATCTTTGCTTGATTACCAGCGTTGTGATGGCAGTCACACTAGTGGGGGCTGGGTAGTCTATAAGCAACATCCAATACAGGTCCCTGGTCGTTGGATTATCGAGACAGGGCATCGATATTCCGGAGTAGAGTAGTGTGTACGCTTCTCATCCCGGTTGGGGAGATGGTCTGTCCCACAGCCATCAGTACGAGATAGTATACAGGTGCTCGTTGGGTTACGGGTACACCGGACAGGACTCGCAGGGAACTGTTGGTTGGTATTAAACCCGTCGTCAGTTAACAGTTCCCAGGTGACATGAGTACAGCATAGTCCGCAGACTTGGCACTGCTACTTCGCCTCGAGTGTGTCCCACTGTTCTTAGATTGCTACCCCACCACGGCTCAAAGGAGTCGTGCAAACAGGTAGCAGTTGGGTGCAGTCCCGAGCACTTGGAGGCAGTAGTGGTTAGACAGGATTCGTCTCTCCCGGTATTGGGAGTTGATATCGTGCTGTGTCAGAGAGCCATTACGCAAAGTCCCTGGCCAGGGAAAGCGAGATTTACTGGTAGGTTCCAGTAGTTTCTCAAGGTGCAATGGGCTACGCTCCGACACGACTTATACCGCTATTAAGAGACTGACGCTTGCCGCCCCCTAGGCCCGATATGCAATAGTCTTAGACGAACAGACCGGACTGTACGGAGATTGTCACATCAGGCTCAGTAGGAGTTCGGATGGGTTTCCTCATCGGCCTTCTTATCGACATCTACCTGGGGACCGTTACGTACAGCTAGTACCGCTTGCAGTCTGTGGTTAAACCCACTGCCAGCGTAGTATCGAGTCTTTAGAGTCCCACACAGAGAGTTTCCCTGCTCCGGGCGAAACGATATAGAGGTCGTATAGTTTTACGACAAGGGTTCGGACGCTTACGTGTTTAAACGCACGTACGACGTTCGGACAGTTTTTACTAGTCGGCTTTGGTTTAAGCCAGATTCTAGTATCGGATTAATGGATTTATACAGTCTAATGTTTTTCCGTGTTTTCACGGATAGGAGGGGCATTCTCGTAATTTGGCGGGAAGCTTCTAGAAGCTTGGTGACTTGAGGGTTTAGGTGGCATTTACATTAAATGCATTTGTGACTCATTTTGATGAATCATTCAAGTGAGTTAATGAAGCATTTATTGCTTAATGACTCACTTGATGATTCATTGCATATATTTAATGAAGCATGATGATAAATCATTTAGATTTATTTATTGGTTTTTCTTTATGCTTCATAATATATTAGAAGTGAGAAGCTTTTATATCATTATTCATGCTCACCTTCTCTCTCCTCAAGGTCACTCTCTCTTCAAACCCTAATCCTACCCCTCATGTGTTGAGATCGAGGATTAGATAGACTAATTAATCCATAACCTCACTCTATATCACCTAGGTGACTTTGATTAGCAACTAAAGAAACCTAGTTATCTCAAGTTAGAGATCAAGCTTGGAGTAGGAGCTCTCGGGTGGATCGTCTTTGACTCGAGGAGATCGTTGAGGTGCCGACGTTCCAAAGATCCTACGAGGAGTGGAGGATAGCGATGAAGACCCGAAAGACAAGTAACGTGAGGTATAACTTCGAATCCGAGTAGTTAAACCTTTCGTAGTTTGCTAGTAATGGTTTAGATACGATCCGTGTGCTCAAGTCCGTGTTACGGAGTTTTGATAATCGTTTTTCATATATTCCGCCTCCCCGCAAGCTCGTGGGGTGCGTGACATGGACTTACAGTGGTATCAGAGCCAACTAAACCTTTACTAGCTTGTTAGCAACTAATTAGAACTTCGATCGTCGGAAAAACGCGAAAACAAAACCCCGGACCCCTCATGATTCTGTCGATTTTAAACGTGTCGGAAAAATTATTTGATGTGCCAGAAAATTAACAGGAGGGGATTATAAGAATTCTGGGAAAATACGAGGACCTAATTCGGCAAGACGGTCGTGGATCCGCGGCCGAATGGTGCTTTTGGCCGCGGATCCGCCGCGGAGTCAACCCCGAGTTGACTCGTATTTGCTCTGTAATTCATATTGTTTGGTGTTTTGTTTTCCAGTATATTCTGTTTCTGCCCAGGTTACTTCCATGATGGCTTGTATTTGGGGTAGACACGGAAAAAGGTTGTCGAACGATGTTCTAAATTATTTGCTAATCGGGTTTTCATCTGTAATGTTTAATGTGTTCGTAAACCTCCCCTAACTGCTAGTATGTCGGTTGGCAGGGGGTTGCACATTTCTGTAATGATTCTACTATTTGTGTATATGAACCGTATTGGATTGTTGTGATGATTAGCCGGGGTTTGAGATGGGTTATTATATTCATTCATTCGATGTAATTGTAATATGTTGTAATATTATTTTGCGGGGCACATCCAGGTTGCGGTTGTAGCCACCGTTGTATTATTTCATTTTACTGTTTTTGCTCCTAGGATAGACCCAAGGTGGGGTACACAAACTACCGGGTAAGTCGAAGTGTTTAGTGGCCTACTCACGTTGTTGAGGGAGACCGCTTCACTTCGGGTACTTTGCGGGTAGTTTGCCGTACCCGTAGGGGTCTAGGGTGGGGAAATGGCTATTCATCATAACTGTGTAATCCGTCTTTTGTTGCAGGCTCAAAGCAAACGTGGATTGCTTGCATATCCAATAATGTTCATATGTGATCTGGAATGCCTATTATTGCGTCTGACGAATATACAATATCTATATATGATAGCTATTAGACGTCACTTATGTTTTACACCCGCGCTAGCCCAGCCCCCGCTCTGTCGTTGGTTAAGTAACCTAACGGGTGATGACGGGACCCCGTGGCAAATGCGGATGGCATAAGAAGACGTGGTATTTTCGTTGTTTTCTGCAATGATAGGATAAATGATGGGACGCATTATTATAATACAAAGAAAAATAAACCAAAGTTGATTCGTTGGAACAAATTTAAAAGAAACCACTCGGTTATTTTAAAAGAGCAGAATTTTTAATTGCGGAGCTTTAACCACTCCTTTTAAAAAGCTATCAGGTTCCTTCGATTATATCAAGTTCACTACGTTCATGGTTTTGCCAAAACTAGTCGTAGCCCTCCGTCATTTCATATGGATAGTCAATAGTATTCAAGCTGTGTTTGTTGGCCAAAGTCAAGGCACAGTGTTTGGTAGCTAATGAATATTCATATGCAGCATAAATAGATGCGTTGGTTTGGGACAGTCGTACTGCCTTGTTGGACAAAGTCAAGGGTATGTACGGGTGGGTTCAAATTAACCTGGAGAATGACAGGTAGAACTTGACATGTGACTTATGATTTGTTGGCCAAAGTCAAGGTCATAAGAGCATGGGGCAAAAATCAACATCGGGAGTTTCTAAAGAAACTGAAACTTACTAATGTTGCATACCATTTGGAGTTTGATGAATGTTGGTAGGATTCCTTCAAACATTATCATACGATGATATTTGGATCCCGATCCTACTGTGAGTATAAGCTACTTATCAGGAGATTCGTCACTTAACGATCAATGCTATAAACCAAGTAGGTGCCTAGAAAGGTGTCAGCGGGGTTACGCCCCCAGAAAAAGAGGTTCTTTAATTAAGGAACTTCGCGAAAACGTTGGAAAACCTCCCTCGAAGTATCGACACTGGCCTGGCTGAACGGTTAAGCAAGTATTGTACGGTGAGAATAGTCCTGGCTAATTCTTCCTTTTTGGTTTGAGGAGGGATTCGAAAAACAGTGGGAGACGTCCAGTTTAGATAAATTAAAAACCACTCTAAACTTGCAAGAGCATCATGCTAAAGTGTTTTCTTCTCTTTCTCTCTTTACAGCGACCTTGTGACCATGACTAGGTTACATCTAGATAACAATTTGACTGAATCTGACTTATATGACTGGCAAAGGTCTGTCCAGATGTCCATTGCCTATGACAAGCTGGACCACCCTATTACTACTCAAGATCCCGCCGTCCCAGGTCCAGTTTCCACCGTCACGGATATGGATATCCATCAGACAAGGGAAAAGGATAAAGCGAAAGCTAAGTGCCTCGTGTTGACTTCAGTTGATGGTGTATACCAGAAGCAGCACGAGAAGATGGACTTAGTTTCCATCTTTCTCCATAACAAATATTTAAATGGAAAGAAATCTCATATCACAAGATATAAGACCTCGAACGAATTAATTCAAGCGAGGTTGGCTGTCGGGTCATCTGTAAGGGACGACGTCCTTACAATGACTAGCTATATTGATGAGCTCAAGGACCTGGAGACTACGTTGGGAAACAGGTCATATGCTGACTTATTTCCACAGTCCCTACCCTCTACTTACACCAGTAAAGAAGGAGGAAACGGAAGAGCAAAAGTTTCGGGACTTGGTGTAGCTAAAGAAGGTTTCCTATTGTTATGAGATTGGGCATTGGCAGAAAGATTGCAGGGCTTTGGAAGCCGGTAGCCAAGATACGAAGCATGTTGTGGCTTCGGCCTCAAGTGTGTTTGTAATTGAGAACTGTTTGTCAATTAACTTTACTTCCTGGGTACTAGATACCGGAGCAGGATATCATATCTGTAATTCATTACATGCTTTGTGAAACCGTAGAGTTATAAAGATAGGTGATTTATCTCTCAGAGTTGCAAACGGAATGAGCGTGGACGCTGAATCTGTGGGAGAATATCGCCTAGGTTTGACAAATGGGCAAATATTGATTCTACGTAACTGTTTATATGTACCTAGTTTGACTTGTAATATCATATCGGTATCCTCACTTTCGAGAGAGGGATATGATTTTACATTCGTAAGCGATGTAGTTCACATCCACCTAAATCAAGTTCTGATTGGGTACGGTACATTACATGATGGTATATACGTATTGAGTCAAGCTCAGGTTTTCAATGTCCAGAACACACTTAAAAGAAAGTCTCCAGAAATAAATCAGGCTTTCTTATGGCATTGTAGACTAGGTCATATCAATGAAACACGATTAACTAAGTTACATAGAGAAGGATATTTGAATCCGTTCGAATATCAATCTTATGCTACTTGTGAATCTTGTCTCATAGGAAAGATGAAAAAGACTCCGTTTACTAGACACGGAGTAAGAGCGAGCGAGCTCTTGGGACTCGTACACAGTGACGTATGCAGTCCAATGTCTACACATGCGCGAGGTAGTTATTCCTACTTCATTACTTTTACGGATGATTTCTCTAGGTATGGATATGTTTTCTTGATGAAGCATAAATCCGAGGCCTTTGAGAAATTCCAAGAATACAAGAATGAAGTAGAAAAACAAACAGGCAAAACTATCAAGACACTGAGATCGGATCGAGGTGGTGAATACTTGAGTACCGAGTTCCTGGATTAACTAAAAGAGAATGGAATTCTCTCTCAGCTTACTCCTCCATACACTCCACAACATAACGGTGTATCAGAGAGACGGAACCGAATCCTATTGGATATGGTACGTTCCATGATGAGTAATGCTGAGTTGCCACGATCATTCTGGGGATATGCACTAGAATCAGCTGCATACCTTTTGAACCGAGTTCCAACTAAGACTGTGCCTACCACACCATATCAGATGTGGTGTGGGAAGAAACCATATCTTAAGCACATTAAGACATGGGGATGTCCAGCTTTTGTAAAGAAGCAGCATGCGGACAAGCTCGAGGCACGCTCAGTACAGTGCAAGTTTGTGGGATATCCAAAGAACTCTAAGGGATATTGTTTCTATTACGCAGAGGAACAAAAGGTTTTTGTTTCTCATCATGCCCACTTCTGAGAAGCTGAATTTTTAGAATATCAGAAGAGTGGGAGCGCAGTAGAACTGGAAGAAATTCCAGAACCACAAGCTGTTACTGAAAGTATGGTAGAACCAGAGGTTTCAGAAGAAAGGGACATACCAGCGCCTATCCGCAGAAGTAGTAGGCAGTCTCATCCGCCCGAGAGATACTGCGGTTTTCTCATAGACGGGGATCGAGAAGATTGCATCATTGACAATGATGACCCTACTAGCTTCCAGCAAGCCATTCAGAGCGGTGACTCGGTAAAATGGCTGGATGCAATGCGGACCGAAATGGAGTCCATGTACACTAACAAAGTATGGACTTTGGACATTGCTCCAGATGGGGTAAAACCCGTAGGATGCAAATGGATCTTCAGAAAGAAGATTGGTGTAGATAGACAGGTTGAAACCTATAAGGCTAGACTTGTTGCAAAAGGTTTCCATCAAAGACCTAGTTTGGACTATGACGAAACATTTTCTCTAGTGGCTATGCTCAAATCCATTCGGGTCCTTCTTGATATTGCTGCCTTCCACGATTATGAGATCTGGCAGATGGACGTAAAGACGGCATTTCTAAATGGTAATTTGGAAGAGTGCGTCTATATGGATCAACCAGAGGGATTCATTCAGAGTGGGAGCAGCGGTAAAGTGTGCAAGTTGCTTAAGTCCATTTATGGACTAAAGCAGGCATCGCGGAGTTGGAACATCTGTTTTGATGATATTGTCACAGAATTCGACTTTATCAAAAATCCAGATGAACCATGCATATACAGTAAGATTGTAGGGAGAGTTGTTGTATTCCTCGTCTTGTACGTGGATGACATTCTCCTAATAGGAAATGACATTCCTATGCTACAGTCAGTCAAAAGATTCTTGTCACAGAAGTTCTCCATGAAGGACCTGGGTGATGCCACCTACATTCTGGGGATCCAGATCTATCGTGATAGATCAAAGAGGATGTTGGGACTTTCGCAGTCAAGGTACATAGACACCATATTGAAAAGATTCAGTATGGAAGATTCTAAGCGCGGTAACCTACCGGCTTGTCATGGAATCACCCTCTCCAAAGAGATGTCTCCCAAGACTGATTTGGAAAGGGATCGCATGTCGATTATACCCTACACTTCTGCGGTAGGCTCTATAATGTATGTGATGTTATGTACCAGACCAGATGTAGCATACGCATTAAGCGTTGTAAGCCGGTATCAGGCAAACCCAGGGGAGAAGCACTGGATAGCAGTAAAGAACATTCCTAAGTACCTGAGGAGGACTAAGGAGATGTTCTTGGTGTATGGCGGAAAAGACCTCCAGATCGAGGCCTTTGCCGACTCCAGCTTCCAGGGTGACAAGGATGACTCCAAGTCCATGTCGGGTTATGTCTTTACCCTCAATGGAGGGGCGGTCTGTTGGAAGAGTTCCAAGCAGGAGACCGTTGCTGACTCAACGATGGAAGCGGAGTACATAGCTGCTTGCGATGCTGCAAAAGAAGCTGTCTGGATGAAGAAGTTCCTCACAGAACTTCAGGTGGTTCCTACCAGTGTGGGTCCAATACCTCTGTATTGTGACAACAACAGCGCTATAGGTTTAGCGAAGGAACCCAGGTCCCATCAGAAGTACAGACACATCTTAAGGCGGTATCACCTGATCAGGGAGATCGTAGATCGCCGGAAGATCGAGATAAAGAAAGTAGATACAGAGAATAACACTGCTGATCCATTCACAAAGGCCATACCTCAGACGCAGTTCGAGAGGCTATTCGAGATGATAGGTCTGCGATATGCCAGTACATGGCCCTAGTGCAAGTGGGAGATTGTTAGTGTATATGCTCTAGGGGCCATTATTGTATCATACTAGCTTGTATATTACTTAATGGAAGCTTGGGATATTCACAGTTATATATCAGTCTTGTTAAAAATGGTAGTATGCTACTTGGTTTGTTTCTACTTTAATATGTTTCTTGTAACGTATCATTTATACATATTAGTATAGCCCATATGATCTTTGCTTGATTACCAGCGTTGTGATGGCAGTCACACTAGTAGGGGCTGGGTAGTCTATAAGCAACATCCTATACATGTCCCTGGTCGTTGGATTATCGAGACAGAGCATCGATATTCCGGAGTAGACTAGTGTGTGTGCTTTTCATCCCGGTTGGGGAGATGGTATGTCCCACAGCCATCAGTACGTCGTACTGGAGATAGTATACAGGTGCTCGTTGGGTTACGGGTACACCAGACAGGACTCGCAAGGAACTGTTGGTTGGTATTATACCCGTCGTCAGTTAACAGTTCCCAGGTGACATGAGTACAGCATAGTCCGAAGACTTGACACTGCTACTTTGCCTCGAGTGTGTGTTCTTAGATTGCTACCCTACCATGGCTCAAAGGAGTCGTGCAAACAGGTAGCAGTTGGATGCAGTCCCGAGCACTTAGAGGCAGTAGTGGTTAGACAGGATTCGTCTCTCTCGGTATTGGGAGTTGATATTGCGCTGTGTCAGAGAGCCATTACGCAAAGTCCCTGGCCAGGGCAAGCGAGATTTACTGGTAGGTTCCAGTAGTTTTTCAATGTGTAATGGGCTACGCTCCGACACGACTTATACCGCTATTAGGGGACTGACGCTTACCACCCCCTAGGCCCGATATGCGATAGTCTTAGAAGAACAGACCGGACTGTACGGAGATTGTCACATCAGGCTCAGTAGGAGTTCGGATAGGTTTCCTCATCGGCCTTCTTATCGACATCTACCTGGGGATCGTTACGTACAGCTAGTGCCGCTTGCGGTCTGTGGTTAAACCCACTACCAGCGTAGTATCGAGTTTTTAGAGTCCTACACAGAGAATTTCCCTGCTCCGGGAGAAACGATATAGAGGTCGTATGGTTTTACGACAAGGGTTCGGACGCTTACGTGTTTAAACGCACGTACGACGTTCGGACAGTTTTTATTGGTCGGCTTTGGTTTAAGCCAGATTCTAGTATCGGATTAATGGATTTATACAGTCTAAAGTTTTTCCGTGTTTTCACGGATAGGAGGGGCATCCTCGTAATTTGGCGGGAAGCTTCTAGAAGCTTGGTGACTTGAGGGTTTAGGTGGCATTTACATTAAATGCATTTGTGACTCATTTTGATGAATCATTCAAGTGAGTTAATGAAGCATTTATTGCTTAATAACTCACTTGATGATTCATTGCATATATTTAATGAAGCATGATGAAAAATCATTTAGATTTATTTATGTTAGTTATATGTATGCCCTAGAGGCCATTACTGTACATACGATGTATACTGTAATGGATGCTTGGACATATATAGGGAGGACTTTCTTGCTCGACATGATAGTATGCTATCTGGTTGTACTTTATCTTAACATGTACTCTGATTGTCTCTATGTTACATGTTGATAAAGCCCTTAGGATATGTACTCGACTACTGGGACTATGATGAGATCATACTAGTGGGGCCATGGTAGTCGACGAGTACATCCTATAACTGTTCCTAGTCGAGGGTGTATCGAGACAGGGCATCGATGCACCAGAGTAGACTAGCGTATACGCATCTTGACCCATATGATGGGCGATGGATGATCCCATATCCATCGGTGTTTGACATCAAGGATGGTGTACGGGTGCTCAGTAGAGACTGGGTACACTGTACGGACTCGCCGAGAACTCCCAGATGGTATTATACCTCATGTCAGATGGCAGTTCTCCGGTGACACTGGTACAGAGTAGTCTGTTGACCCGAGATCGTCATAGAGTCTTCTGTGATTCCCACTGTGCTTTGATTTCCATCATACCACGTCCAAGAGGGCGTGCAAAAAGGTGGCTTTTGGATACAGTCCCGAATCACATGGAGGCAATGAGCGATAGGAGGGGATTCGTCTCTCCCGGTATAGGGAGTTGATGTTGTGCTGTGTTCGATTGGCTATAACCGGAAATCCCTGGCCAGGGTTGCTGAGATTTACTGGTAAGTGTTATCAGTAGTTTCTCGAACTGTTATAGACCTCATATCGACACGACTTATCGAGCTACTGGGGTCTGACGTTTACCACCCCTAGGCGAGATATGTGACATATCAGACGACGAGACCGGACTGTACGGGAGTGTTACTGTTTGGATTCACAGGAGAATGTACAGGCTTGCTTGTTGATCTTCTGAGCGCTCAATACCTGGGTAGCTGTTACGTTTAGCTGATCGCTTGCAGCTTGTGGGTGTTTGATATGATCATCACCTACTGCCGGCGTATTGACGATTCTTTAGAGTCCTACACAGAGGTTTCTTGGCTCAGGCAAAACGGAGTAGGGGCACATATGTGATATGTGCGGGACCGAGGATAATGCGGTATGTGATATCGTATTATATTCTCGCGATATTTGATATCAGCCGGGTCATCGGATCAAGTGTTGATTCGATGAATCGGTACGGATAAATATTAGTCAGTTATATGCGATATAGCCGGATTGTCGGATCAAGTGTTGATTCGATAATTTAATGTATAATAATATATTTGATATATTAAATTGCATTAACTAATATTAGCTCACTAAAAGATTCTTTTTCTCACTCGGGTAATACATTGATATATATGCGATATATGTTAATTGTATTATTTTATTTGGTTACAATAAATATTATATATGTGATATATAATATTGTAACATGATATGATAACTAATGCAACATGTTTTGTGGAGTTTAAACATGATTAGGGTTTGGATTAGGGTTAAGTCTTCTAGGTGATTCTAGAAGCTTTTCATTTTGTCATGATAAAGATATTTGTGTGTGACTCATCTTTAACCTAACCCAAACCCTAACCCTTGTTAATTCTCTACATGAGTTTGCTTGACCATGGTTGCATTATTCATCATATTAATTCTTTTTCTATTCATCACAAAAGGATTCCATGAGATTGTTCATCTTCTTCCTTCTTCTTCTTTGCTTAAAAAGCTTTCTTGCTTTGATCAAAGTGATGAATAAATGTGAGAAAAAGATAAATAAAAAGAGCAAATATCCTACTTCATCATCCTCATCTTCCCTTGCCATTTAGATGAGGGTGTTCACATCATTTCATGAGTGTTAGCTTGTGTTAACGAAACTTCAAGGTAGATCATCTTAGTATCGAAGATCGGAAGCAAAGGTTGCATCTTTCTCTTCGTGGAACCTCTCGAGAGTTCGGAACCCGATGATCGCAGCGAAGGGACCACAACACGGAGCATATGAAGTGAAGGACCGGATCTACAAAGGTTGTAATCCCTCTCACTTAGTGTTAAAGTTGTTAACTTGTTAGTTTTCGCCTAATCTCTAGTTTAAAGATCCGTATTCGGGTTGTTCGGCACGGCTAAGTTTTTAATCGGGCATGGTTGATGCCTTCTAGACCCTTGTGCGCGTGCATAGCAACCCTACAATTTATTGGTTTTTCTTTATGCTTCATGATATATTAGAAGTGAGAAGCTTTTATATCATTATTCATGCTCACCTTCTCTCTCCTCAAGCTCACTCTCTCTTCAAACCCTAATCCTACCCCTCATGTGTTGAGATCAAGGATTAGATAGACTAATTAATCCATAACCTCACTCTATATCACCTAGGTGACTTTGATTAGCAACTAAAGAAACCTAGTTATCTCAAGTTAGAGATCAAGCTTGGAGTAGGAGCTCTCGGGTGGATCGTCTTTGACTCGAGGAGGCCGTTGAGGTGCCGATGTTGCAAAGATCCTACGAGGAGTGGTGGACAGCGATGAAGACAAGTAACGTGAGGTATAACTTCGAATCCAAGTAGTTAAACCTTTCGTAGTTTGCTAGTAATGGTTTAGATACGATCCGTGTGCTCAAGTCCGTGTTACGAAGCTTTGATAATCGTTTTTCATATATTCCGCCTTCCCGCAAACTCGTGGGGTGCGTGACATGGACTTACATATGCTACCAAGGCACAAAATCGATATCGAGTGCAATAAATACGCACCAATCGCAACCGACGTAGCGGTGCAAAATATAAATCAAGTGCAATAACTGTGCACAAAATGCAAATACCAAGTAGGTGCAACCATGGTGCATGAAAACAATATCATAAAGCTCAATCATCAAAACTCAAATCCAAGAGATATAAGTGTGATACTCGGATCACAAACGCAAATCGCAATAAATGACATTGAGGTACATCTCCTACAATGTCGAAAAAAATATCGGTGCGCCCAAAACTGGCAGAGTAAGAACATCTGCTTGCCTCCTGCTCACGGTATGGCGTCTTCTGTCTCTGGGTCTTCATTTTCTCTGTGGATTACCAATCTCACAATCCATCAGCTCATCGGCCCGGTCCGGTTTACTAACGGAAACAATTTCGCTCTGGCACTCCTCTGGTCATCTCTCGGCCAATCATCACGACCACTCATAAAGTAGCATGTCACTGGCATCGGCCTCTGGCCCTCGGAATACTCGTGACACATCTGATCCTCGGTGCAAATCTCATTGCAGCAGTGTCCTGGAATGAACATGCTCAAGGTCTATTCCGATCTCGCCTATGCCGAACTATACGGAGGTTGGTATCCTTGCATAATCTTTTCTCGTTCTCTGGACATCTGCGTTCTCAGCACAGAATTTCCTCGGGAACTGTTCGTATCCCAACGCCTCTGTATACATATCAGATCCATCATCTCGACGGGGAGTAACAACAGCTCGTCAGCGTCTCGCACGAACCTCTAGTTCCACTCGTCTGTATCATCGTCCACTTTGACGTCACATCATGCTATCTGCGCACTACAACTGTTTTCGGCCACGGTCAATCCGGAGTCTCTCACACGGACTCGAACTTACGAACTCGGTATTTTCATCACTCTGTAGAAGATATCTGGACGAACACGTCCTCGGGAACTCATCCCAACCATCGGTGGGATACTCAATACTCGTCCGTTCTTGATCAACTCACAACGCATCTGGGAGAGGTCCTCTATCCAAACCTGGTCAGCTTGTTGATCTCTTATAACATGATATCCGGACGAAGTTAAACGTTTCGATCGATTCGTCAAATTCCCATAATTTCCTCGAAAGCTCAACACCTGAGCACGGTTTAATAATATCCGGTACATACCACAGTACCTACGGACCAGCCGTAGAAAGGCAAACCCAAGACTCACTGAAAGCACCGCTAAACTACCGCAAACCCTAAGGTTCAAAAGCGGTTCCATGGTCATCATGTCGAGTTAGGGTTTCATTCTTCTAGAGGGTCCACAGAATTACTTGCATACTTCTCCAAATACTTTAAACTTGGAAAAATGGGTTTTCTGACATTCGTTCGAACTTTTTAACTTCGCCTAGACGACACGTGAATACCCTTCGTCCGCACGCTAAAAAATGCCTCAATCTTCTAGGAAAGACGATATATCACAGTCATCTCTGGATCGGTCATCTCTAGACCTGAGTAAGACTCTCCACACTGGAAATCTTCAAATCAAATGGGCCTGCGTCGGCGCATCAATCTGACGAATCACCTTCATCTCTCAACTCGGGATAGACTAGCTATCATCTGTGGCATCTCTGCCAGGAAGTTCCAGCGATCTCAGCTCGTAAAGTAGGGAGGCGACATCTCATCAATCTCAGCAACAACTGGGTCATCTATCCGTACGGTAGACGACATCACGATCTCTGAGGTATGTTGTACATCAGCAGTCCTCTCACAACTGGCAGCTCTAACAATGGCCTGATTATCCGGTGAAAAACCAACACTCGCCTCAACAAGAGGTCACAACACTACATCGAGGCGTTCCCATGTCACCAGAAAACACAATGGTCAGCCCTCGCCCATGACAAGCTCGCCCTGACCGCATCACTAGTAGCAGCTCAATCTGCGCTCAAACTATGGTGTCAGGAACCTCAAGCATGTATCGATGAAAACAGATCAAGGGCATGAAAGGAAACGACAGATCCAGAATGGATACATGATCATAAGAAGGAACGGCATCAATGAGAGTATGATCATGGAAACAAATAGAATCAAGGATCTCAAATAGATGTATAATTAAGGGTATGAAGAGAATCACAGATCTCAAAATATGTACATCCTAAGGTTTCTTAAATGGAGTATCATATCGTAAATATGTCGCGGAACATACGTACGGCACGTCACTCTACTTAAGCTACCTACTCCATCAATCATGGTCAACCTATGAAATGAAAGTTCGGGTCTAATACCCCCCCCCCCCCCGTTCAAGTCTAAGTTCCATAAGGTTAAGCCTAGGTTCCCGAAATATATACACGCCCTAGACTCTGCATAGTCAAACAAAAACTCGAACCAAGGTTAAACCTAGCGCTCTGATACCAACTTTATCACGACCCGAAATATTAGCTCGTGACCAGCACTTAAATCACGCAACGTCTAAAGGCATAACGTAATTCAAGTAAGCTGAAACCCAGAAATTTAAAGCTTTTTAAGAAAATAAAAGAGGTGAAGTTTTGAAATAAAGGTATAAGGAAATCAAGTTTTCTTAATGCATAGAAATGGGACATAAAAATGCAGGTGAAAATTTCTAGTTTGAAAACATGTTTCGTCTTTTAAAAATTTGGGCAGCACCTCCTTTGTATTTTTTGATCCAAAGCCACAAATACATAATGATAATAAAGGCATCCCCAAACGGGAGCTAGCTCTTCGCCAAATGGCGGATCACAACCATGCAAGACAGTATATATAAGTATACGACGCCCAACGGCGAAGTTCACCACAAAAGATAAATAATTAAGCAAGACATCAACCCAATAGGTGAATATAAAACCCATCGCTCAAGTCTCGCAACTACAAGTCTCATTATTTATACAAATACTAGTTTGATTGATGGAGTTGACTAAATACAATATGAATAGTAAATACAAGAGTGGGCGCGATGCAAATGTCCCACCTACCAAAAAAATCACCCGAAAGAAACTGTGTGCCAGCGAAGCCGCTACTGATCCGTGCGGTCAACCTGCAAGAACTGTGGCACAACAGGGGTGAGTTGCCAACTCGTGAGTTGAAAAACATCAACAAGAAGAAATCGAATAAATAACGACTCCTAGGTCAACTATATCATAAAGGTAATACTATGATATCTAGGGTGGTCGTATCTATATATATACCAATAATGTAATCAACACCCATGTATGCGGATATCATCCAACCATATGATCAAAGTCTGTATGCATGCGGATCTCGTCCACGTTATATCATCAATGTATGTATGCATCTGGATCCCGTCCACGTGTCAATCAATGACACAACAACATCATGCATGTAAATATCATAAAAGCATATGCATGGAAGTATAAGGATATAAATCAACGCGTGTCCCTTGCGACACATCCAGATCATAAAACCTGAGTGTCCAGCATCGACACTCGAAAACATCATGAAACCCGTGCCCAGCATCGACACGTAAATCCTCAGCACTCGGGCTCCGTCGGTCCGGATCGGTTCTCGGGCTCCGTCTGCGGGATTGGCCCGCGAGCTCCGGCAGACGGGTCGGCCCAATATCCATCTCTCAACTCCGGTTGGTATCCTCCGGATAACTGCTAGGTCCAACCAATCACCGGTAGGTAGTAGTCCCTCAGCCAGGCTTATCGTCATCCCCACGAAATCTCTCTCTCGCACCGGGGTACCATACCGGGTCCACCATGAACCCGCAAACGGATCATCCAACTCCTCGAATCGGGTTTCACATATCACACATCTCAGAACCGAGAAAACGCATGGTGGATGCACTGAAATATCATATCAAGAGAAACCGGGTTTTTACAACAATACATAATTTCTTTTAAAATGACCGTGGTTCTCAAATCCAAAAATCTCATGAAAACAACATATCTCAATGCGTATAAGCGTGAAGTATGATGTATGCGACATATAACAGAGATGTAAGCATATCAGTATATCATGCAACATGGAACAGTAATATGCACATATCGAGAGAAAACCGTTCTTTTAAATGAATCTAGTTTTAAAATATATCCCGCGGTTCCCAAATTCTCCAAGGTCCAATGCAATATCGTATAAAGATGCATATGCAACTATAGCAAGTAAGTCATGCAAGGAGTCATATCATCATGCAGCAAATCCTACTGTGTAGTGACATGACAATTATCGATGATGAAGTGTGTGAGCCAGCAAATCTGTGTACGTGTAATATACGCATCATCGATAATGGTGTAAGTGTACTAGCACAGGTATATGCAATGCAATGAGAATAACATGAATGCAGCATAAGGTAAATCATATGCAAATGCTGACGGGTATACGTATCCAACATGACCGAGTCGGTGAATCTAACCATCGGCATCTAGCCTCACGACATCACGTACGGTATAATCCATTGTACAACATCCTCTAGTCAAGGGTATGGATCAATCATCAAGTCAAACTCATCACGTACGGAAAATTATCGTACGGCGGCATTAAACCAGTAGGGATCCTATCAACCTATATGACAATGAGGGTACGGCCTAATGTCACGTACGGCCTATCATTCATGATTCACAACATGTATACACATATATATCCATATACCTATGTCCCAAGTCACATCCATAACAATCTCATATCAGGGGACCGGTAAGGTATCAATCCTCTCAATCGTCGCATCCGTATACCAACATATCATCGTATCACATGCCAAATCGTATTCTCTTTTCATCGCATCTATATCTCACATAAGGTCAATTTACAATTACATTCTATCTTTACTATAAGCATACGTATCTAATCTAACATACACACCCGAACCATACAATCAGTTTTTAAAAGATGCGAATCGTAGTTTTGAAAGTAGGGGCTAGGTGTTTTTAAGGAAAAGATATCATTTGAAAATATGTAACGTCCCTCAAGGTATCTGTTTAAAAGATGCATACGATTCTTCCGTTTGGAAATAGGTATGGTTCGGATGACACATTTACGTCGGCTATCTAGTCTTATAGTACCCTAAACGACAATATCATCAAACATCATTCTCAAATCCCGTCATCACATATTTGTCGTATCATATCACTTCTAATTATCTTTTAGTTTCTAATATGGTTTCTCTAACTATCTTTTAACTCTATCTATAGTTTTCTATTAAAGGTTTCCATAACCATACTCTATATATAAATCGGTTTCCATCAAAATTTGCGGGGGTGCTATACGCCATCCACTCGATTTCTCCCGTAAATATAGATCTACTCACCTTGATCCTTGCTTGCCGAAATCGATGACGCCATGCTCCGTTACCTCGGAATCCACGCGAAGGTATCTACAATAATACACATTCACAATCGCTATTAAAATCGAATCCGGAAAATCAATACGGTGCACGGATCGCCTATAGGTTAGAACCTATAACCCACGCATGCAAAACCAACCAATCATCCCTTATTGTTGATGTACAAATATCCAACAACCAAATACAAATTCAAATATCAAAACTTATCATTCAAAATATGGAAAACACGAAAACAGCAATATAGGAAAACCCTTCCCAGATTTCACTATAGGACAAACTAAGGGATTTTGCACATAGGGTTGCCCTAGATATAACAAAACAAGGCTACCCACCAAAAATATATGATTTCCCCTCTAATTTTGCCGTAATTTGCGACCACAGAGAATAAATTTGCGTCCAGAAAAAGGGGGCAGGGGCTCAGGTTTCAGGGGATGGTTCATGGTTGCCTGCACGTCTCGTGGTCATCGGAATTTATTTTATAAAGGCCTTGGGTCATCCCAGATTCCTATATACCATCACTAATTCCACAAAAACCCGATATCGACGAATCTAAAGTTCGTATTTTGGGGTTTGGTCACTGGTTCAGGTCAAGAATCGATCTCTAGGGTCTTGTAAACAGCCACTAGGTATCACCCAATCCACACAACACTCAAACCCTTCTCTAGGAATTTCCAACTTCACAAATCACCACTACACCAATTCTAAACTAAAACTAGAATATAAAAAAACTTGAAACTAACTAAATGGCAAGGATTACACCTCATGGATGAAACTTAAGAGAAACCCTAGCTTCTCAAAGTCACCAAAATCCTACTTTGCTTGGTCCATTGTGTAGAGGATGAAGAGGTGATCATTTTTTATGAAAGGAGTATAGGGTTTTAAGGAGTATTTTGAGATGGATTTAGGGTTGAAGGTGGAGGGAAGTGAGGAAGGAGAAGAAAATGATAGAGGGAAATAAAATGAGGCAGCCCCTCTCTCTCTCTCTTCCTCTTTTATTCTCACCCCCACACTCATGTCCCACTCTCTCTCTCTCCAAATCATCATGCCACATTTTTCCTTTTTCTCTTTTTCTTTTCTTTTTCCTCACAAAACCCAAATACAATATGAAACCAACAAACACAAATGGACCACATGCATCATGACATGGTGCACTAGCCACGAAAAACTGTAGAAACATGATTTGGCCAAATCGCGATTAGCAGTGCGCTAATCGGGTTTTTATCCAAACTGCATAAAATAAATTTTTAAAATGCCAAATCTTTTAAATATATTTTTAAATGCATAAATTATTTTAATTTCCATTTATTTCACAATTATTGGTATGTATTTATACCCATTTTCGAAAACCCCAATTTCGCAAATCGTGCAGTTTTCGGGAAAAATATTATTTTAATATTAAATTCCAAAAATAATATTTTATATTTTCTGAAATGTTACAGAATGTCAAATATGTTTCAGAAAAAACAAATCATTCACAATTTTTTTATTAATTCTATCTTTATGTAATGCTAATTATCTAAGAATTCGAGAAAATAGTAAATTGCCTCATTTTACCAATATTCATGGGTATGCGAAATATCATGAAGTCCATAAAATTAAAAAATATTGTGAACTTTCTCGAATTTAATATGCTATCTAGTATATGAAATATCAAAAATCTCAAGATACAAAAGCTTATGAAATTTCAACGACTTTCTGTGCACATGAATAATGATGCTTTAAGAAAAAAGAAAATTTTACAATTCGTCATTATTTCCATGAGTTATGGCATGCAAAAAGTCTAAACTAAAGAAAAAAGAATATTGTAACATTTTACCGATTTTCATGGGCAGCATATGAAAAATCTATAGCACTCCAAAATTGTGAAATTTTCGTAAATCTCGAAAGTTTTTGTTTTCGTTTGTGTTTCAATATTTTGCTTTCTATTGTATACGAATATCATGAAATTTTCAAATATCCAGAATTTTTCTATTGTTTTTCAATATTTTGCATGGCAGCACATGAATATCATGAAATTTCAGAAGTCATGAAATTATTTGCTTTTTTTTGTGTATTAATATATTTTTTGCAATAGCATACGCATGTCACGAAATATTTAGAAATCCTACAATTCCATATTTCTGTGGTTATTTAATATTTTGTTTGTTATAAAACACGAAAATTATGAAAGTTCAAGAAATTTCAAAATTTTCTATGTTTACCATTTGTCAACATTTTGCAAGATATATACAGAAATCGTGAAATTTTCAAAAACCTATTATTTTCTGTCTATTATAATTTATTAATATTTTGCATTCTATAACTCAAAAATATAGTGAAAATTTCAGAAATCTTAAAACTTTTTAGTTTTCTTTTGTTTATTAATATTTTGGTTCCTATATAACACAAAAACATAGAGAAAATTTCAAAAAAATCCAGAACTTTTTTAATTTTCTTCGGATTTTTAATATTTCGCTTCTTAAATTACCAAAAAAAATCTCAAAATTTTCTGATTTCTTTAGTTTATAATATTTTGTTCACATAGCACACGTATATCGTAAAATTGACAAAAATCCAAAAAAAATCTGTTTTGTTTAATTTTTAATATTTTGCATAGTATAGAACATGAATAATACGAAATTTTCAAAAAAAACTCAAATTTTCTATTTTCAATTGGTTTTTCTATATTATGCCTGCAACACATTTAAATCAAGAAATTTTCACAAATCACAAAATTTTCTATTATCTTCGATTTATCTCTATTTTACTTGCAATAAGAAACAAATATTGCGAGGTTTTAAAAATTCCTTAATGTTTTAGTTTTCTTTACTGTAGCACACAAAAATCCTGAGATTTTCAATTTTTTCAGTTTTTCAATATTTTAACAACACACTAAAATCATGAAATATTTGAAAATCTTAAACTTTTCTTTTTTATTTGGTTTTTTTTAATATTTTGTTGCTATATCATACAATATCATGAAACTTTTAGAAATCCTAAAATTTTATATATTCTTCAATTTTCAATAACTTGCACATATATATCGCGAAAATTCAGAAAACCGATTTTTTTTCTTCAGTTTAGCAATATTTTGCGCGCTATAGCTAACAATAAAGTTTTATGTTTTCTCTTGCCATAGCACATGAACATTGAGAAATTTTCATGAAATCCAATATTTTATGTTTCCTTCGAATTATTAATATTTTCATGCTATTGCACATTAGATTCGCAAAATTTTAATAATTAAAACTTTTTAGTTGTCTTCGATTTATCAATATTTTGATAAATATTCGGCTTTCTTCGGTTTTTCATATATTTCTTACTATAGCATATGAAATTCATGAGAATTTCAAAACAAAATTTTTTTTAAAGCTTTTTCGATTTATTAATATTTTGCTCAGAACACGAAAATCGCAAAATTTGCAAAAATCCTTAATATTTTTGTGTTCTTTAGTTTATAAATATTTTGCTTTCTAAACCAAATTAATTCGAAAATTTTTCTGTTTTCTTCAGTCTTTCAATGTATTGCATGTTATATAACAGATGAAAATCGTAAAATTTTTCAGAAATCCAGAAACTTTCAATTTTCCACGGTTTATCATATTTTTCTTGTAATCGCACATGTATATTGCGAAATTTTATGAAATCCAAAAAGTCTTTAGTTTTTTTTTATTTTTTAATATTTAGGTCTGACATACGAAAATCACGAAAATTTTGGAAATTCACAAAAAAAAAATCTTTAAATATTATTAGTGCTACTACACACGAATTTCACGAGACTTTCAGAAATCCTAACATTTTATATTTTCTTTGCTTTTTCAGTATTCTTCTTGCTATAGCACATGAATATTGCAAACCTTATCCTAAAGATTTATATTTTATTTAATATTTCAATATTTAGCTTGGGTTTAGCATACGAATATAGCGAAATTTTCAGAAATCTTATAACTTTATGCGTTCATTGACTTTTCAGTTTTTTTCTTGCTATATCACACGTATATCAAGGAATTATCAGAAATCCAATAATTTTGTGTTTTCTTTGGTGTATTAGTATTTTTCTTGCTATATCACACATATCAATAAATTATCAGAAATGCTAAAATTTTATGTTTTCTTCGATTTTTCAGTATTTTCCTTGCGATAACACTCGATTATTGATAATGCTCAATATTAGCGACCCTTAAGATCAGGACACGTGGCGGATGACACGTCCCAGAACTCAGAAGAAAGGGCCCATAAATGCCGACCAGGCCACCCCTGTATCCGACCGGCCAGCATAAGCTAGCCCTCCTCGGGGATCCCTGCAGATTGGCCTTCTCGGCCCCTCATCTCGCCCTGAGCTTCCACAGGACCAAGTCTCCTCGGCCTTCTCGTTTGTCCCCGAGCACCTTGGCCGAGGCCGTCTTCCTTGGTCCTCCGACCAGTGCCGCCGCTCACAAGCGCAACCACCGCTCCGTGAATCTCGCCATGCGCGGATTCTCCGCCAGCAACATCCCACGTTCCACGCCTTCACGATCCACATTCATGGGCGATCCGCTCTCTACGCGGGCGTGACGTCGGGAGCATAATTGCCGGTGAGATTCTCGTGCCTGCTGTTGCGTGCCTCCACCACCATATAAACCCCCATCACAGAGGGGTCAAGTAAGCCATTTTTTACTCCACTTAGCCGTTACGCTGCTAGGATCTAGTACTAACTTGATCGTCGGAGGGTCATCGGTGGTATCAAACCACCCCGGGACTTCTTTGCAGGTACTTGGCGTCAAACTACTCCAATCACCAAATCTCCTCAAAACCCATTGAGACCCACACACAACAGGGGATCCCCTCCAGAATCTACCGGGAGATCGACGGAAGACAACATCTGAATGCGATCTGAAAAGGACCTCCATCAGTTGGCGCTGTCTGTGGGAACGCAAACTCCACAAAAACAAAGTTTTCCTTTCGATCTCCGTCCACATGGCAAGAGACCGGGGGACGCACCCCCAAAAGGCCCTCCGGATCCACCTCATCCAAAAGCCCAAAAAGGTCCACAACGGCCGGTCGGGAGGAGACGGCCTGGCAGAATCGAGGCAACGCGGCCCTGACGCTTCGCCTCCCCCCACGTTCGATGCGCATACTGTTGGATATATGTATGCCCTAGAGGCCATTATGTGATAGTGGATGTATCTATACATGTATATATATATATATATATATTCAGTATGCATTCTTGCTCGACATGATAGTATGCTATCTGGTTCTTCTTTATCTGACATGTTGATTTGATCATGCTTTTATTCATTCATACATGCTGATAAAGCCCTGAGGATATTGGCTTGACTGCTCTGATTATGATGGAGATCATACTAGTGGGACATCTGTAGTCTATAAGCATATCCTGGAAAGTCCCTAGTCGTAGGTATATCGAGATGGGGCATTGATATACCAGAGTAGACTAGCGTATATGATACTAGACCCATACGATGGGCGATGAATGTTCGCACATTCATCGATGTTTGACATCAAGATCATATACGGGTGCTCAGTGGTGACTGGGTACACTGGACGGACTCACCGAGAACTCCTATATGGAATTATATCTATCGTCGGATAGCAGTTCTCAGGTGACACTGGTACAGGTTAGTCTGTAGACCCGAGATCGTCATAGAGTCTTGTGTGTTCTCCCACTGTATTTTGATTGCCACCCTACCACGGCTCTACCGAGTCGTGCAAACAGGTGGCCGTTGGGTACAGTCCCGAGACACACGAAGACGATGAGCGATAGGAGGGGTTTCGTCTCTCCCGGTATTGGGAGTTGATGCTGTGCTGTGCCCGACTGGTTATAACAGCAAGTCCCTGGCCAGGGCTGCTGAGATTTGCTGATAAGTGTTATCAGTAGTTTCTCGATCTGTTATAGACCATTCACCGGCACGACTTATTGAGTTATTAGGGTCGACGTGACCATCCCTAGGCTCGATATGCAGCATATCTGACAAAGAGACCGGACTGTACGGTAGTGTTGCCGGATGGCTCGACGGGAGTTGTAGCAGGTTCGCTTGTTTTCTTCTGATCGCTCAATACCCGGGTGGCCGTTACGTTTAGCTGACCGCTTGCGGCTTGGGGGTACCTGATATGATCATCACCCTCTGCCGGCGTATTGACGAGTCTTAGAGTCCCACAAAGGAGTTACCCAGTCCAGGAGAAACGTTGTGGTGCGCGTATGCGATATGCGCAAGCACCCGATTAAAATGTGCGTATATGATACCGAACATTGATCGGGTGAACTGCTTTTGGTGGGGTCATATGAGATATGACCGGATTGATAAATCAAGTGTTGATTTATCATTTAACCATTAGTTTTCTCACTTAAAACCTTTTCTTGGATGATGGATGTGTGCATGCATGTGTGCTTTTCTTTCTTTCTTTCATGCTAGTTTCATGCACATATAGATGTGCATACATACACACATACATACACCCATCTATCATGGTTGTTAACATATGGAAATGGTGGAAATATAAGACTCACACCATGAATTAAATAATGGATTATTATTTGATTTTGGATTTAAAACAAAATGAAAAGGAAAGGATAATCATTATAGCTTCTACATTCTTCCTTTGACCTAACCATGCTCAACTACCACTAACCTAGGGTTATCCTTCTCTTTATCATTTAAAACCCAAGTTAAATTAACTATCCATCATTTAATCATGGTTGAAAGCAAGAAGGAATAAAATATAAAAGGTTATATTTCATTTCTTTTTAAACTAAGGGTTATTTTTTTCACCTCTAGTTAAAAATAGCCACCATCTTCATCCTCCTTCACCTTTTCCTCTCTAGTTTTTTCTAGTGAGTTAAACACAATTAAAGAAAGGTTTTTGAAGTGAGATCCATAGCCACAACATCATTCTACTCAAGTCTAGCCAACTTGATTAGAGTGTTCTCTTTACTTTTCCAAAGTTGCAAGCTTGGACGGGAAACTTCGGGTGGATCGTCGTGGACGAAAGAGGACTACAAGTGGATCTTCTTCCAACACCCTAGAGATTAAGGAGTCAAGCAAAAGGGGAGCTACAAAGGTTGTAGCCTTCAAACCCTAATTTTTATTAGCTCATAGTTTCGTAACCCTAATTTTCTAGGATCGATTCCTTTGCGTGTTTGTTTAGCGCCTTAAAAATACATACTTTGAGACATGTGATGCTTCAAAACTCTTCATAGGGTGCTAGGCTAACCTTTCATTGGTATCAGAGCCAACCTAGAAAATTAAGCGACCTTTTTACGAAGTCAAAACTCCGATCGAACCGAAATACGGTTTTTTAGGGTGCTCTCTGGAAATTTTCTAAAAATTGACATTTTTCATAATTAAAAATATGTAAAAAATACAGCAGGAAAAAATAAGGATTACGGTACAAAAATTATTCAATGAACAGTGATTGTTGCAGCGGAAACGCGGCCTAAGCTTGCTTAGGCCGCGGTTCCGCGGCCGTATGTATTAATTGTTGGATAATCTTTTTACAGTAATTCTGGAATCTGCTTGTATAATTTTTTGGGTATTTTTAATCTGTATTTAGTTTTGAAAAATTCTGGGGATGATTTTGGACCCGTCGATTCGATCGGAATTTTGTTTTCGTGGTTTTCCCGGGTAAATTAGAAAGTATTGAAGTGTTTGAACGACTATCATTTGCTCACTATTCACGGGGTTTAAATACTTTGGAGATACGTGCAAGTCTTTTTGTGGTGGACCCTCTAGAAGACAACAAACCTTAACTCGATTATGTGACCGTCTTGAACTGCCCTTTGAACCTTAGGGTTTGGGGCAGTACGGCGTGCCACATGTGAGGCGTTGGCTTGACCCTTCTACGGCTGAACCGCTACTACTGTGTCACACTCCGGATTTTTTTTTAACCCTGCTCAAGTGTTGAGCTTTAGTGAATCTTGGGTACTTGATCGTTCGTTCGAAAACTTTAATACTGCCTGTTTATCTGGAATTTGATACAATATGTGAAATTCATAAAGTTTAGGCATGAAATACGAAATATGTGATATTTCGCATTTATGATGTCTAAAGAGAATGTGGATTCCAAATATTGTAGTTTTACACTTTCTTTTCTGTGACCGTAAGTGTAGTATGTCCGATATCGCCGGTTTCGTTGCTAAACGTCAACGACAATTGGGGTATGCATACTTACTTACGTTGATGATATGAGATATTATGTGTTGCTGAGATATGATGTGCAGGATTGTCGCGATCGAATAGCCGGGGGGTTTTTGTGAGATGAGAGTTTTATATTTTCATTCATGTAAATTCAAATGTAATGTAATATTCTTTTATTTGGGGCACTTCCGGGTTGAGGTTGTGTCACCAGTGTTGTATATTATTTACTTTTCCGCATTATGATGGACCCAAGGAGGGGAGCACAGGTGACCGGGTTCTGGGGTTCAGTGGGAGGCCATCTCGAGCAGTCGAGACCGGGTCTCCTAAACTCCAGGATTGGTAGGGTCACTTGCCGCTCTCGTAGGGGTCCAGGGTGTGGGCTTGGCTATTCATCGTGACTGTGGAATCCGTATTTTCTATTCTGGCTAAATACTAAATACGGACGTCCTAGTATATCCCACGTTATATCTATATTTCTGCTGCCTGTGTTCTGTGATATCTGAGACGAATGACATATTATATATATGATATATAGTAGACGTTGCTTATGTTTTACACCCGCGCTAGTCCCGTCCCGGTATGCCGTTAGTTAAGTAACCTAACGGTGCATAACGGAACATTGCGGCAAATGCGGATGGCATAAGCGTACGTGTTATTTTCGTTTCTTTTCTGTGATTGGCTTAAGGACTTAAATGATGGGATTACATTAATATGATTAATGTAAAGAAAATAAACCTAAAAAGATGTTGTAGAATCGGATTTGAAAACCACTCGGCTATTTATGAAAAAGCTATATTTCAAAACTGCGGAGCTTAAGCCACTCCTTTTGAAAACTGTTTGATTCTACAACGATATCAAGTTCAAAACGTTAAAGATTTTCTTAAAAATCATTCGCAACCCTCCGTCATTTTAGGAAGTAGAGTACTTAGTATTCGTGCTACATTTGTTGACTTTAGTTAAGGCGTAGTGTACGGTAGCTAAGTGATGTCTTCCTACACTGCATAAGATGCAGATTAATTAGGACATTCATGCGACTTTGTTGACCATAGTTAAGGGTCATATGGGTGGGTCTAATTGATCAAGAAATGACGGGTAGAACTTGACTGGTACTTATGATTTGTTGACCATAGTTAAGGTCATAAGTACTAGGGGTAAAAATTACATCGGGAATTTCAAGTGTTGAAATTTGCAATGAGATTGCATACCTTCCATGTGATGGTTGGATCCCGATCCCACTGTGGGCAATAGTTGCTCCTAGGAGAGTTTTACAGTTTACAATTAGCTAACTCATTAGGTGTCAAGAAAGGTGTTAACGGGGCTCCGCCTCTGGGAAAACGAGGTTTACTCTAATTAGGTCCGTGCGAAAGCACGGGGAACCTCCCTCAAAGTACCGACACTGGCCTGGCTGAACGGTTAGCGAAGTTGTAGACTGTAATTAATCCTGGCTAGTTTTTCTTTTTAAGATTTGAAAGAAAAACTCGATAAAAGCAGTAGGAAACATCGATTAGACAAGATAATAACCAATCTAATCTATGCAAGAGCTTTCGCTGAGTGTATTCTTTTCTCTCTCTTAATGGCAGATACCAATGACTGGACTTAAGCTTCTACTAGATAAGAACAAACTGAATGGGACCAACTATAAAGACTGGCTGAGGAATCTGAAAATCGCCTTGACTTATGATAAAGTATCATATGTCCTCACGGCTTCAGCCCCGCCCGTCCCAGGTCCAAAATCCTCAGTTGCGGACGTTGAAGTCCGCAAGACATGGGACGCTGACTGTGCCACGGCCAAATGCCTCGCGCTTGCATCGATGGACAATACACATCAAAAGCAGCATGAGAATATGGACATTCAAACCATATTTCTCCATACAAAGGAGTTGTATGGAGAGCAATCCCGCGTATTACGATACGAAGCATCAAAGAAACTGTTTCAGATGCGAATGGCCCCTGGCACACCAGTAGGAGACCATGTTCTGAAGATGATAGCTCTTATAGAAGAGCTTGAGGACATAGGATATGCAATGGACAATGAACAATATATAGATATTATTCTGCAGTCCCTCCCCTCCACCTTTGCTCAATTCATAGTGAACTTCAACATGCACGGCATGGAGAAGGAACTGCATGAACTCCTTAACATGTTAAGGAGTGCAGAGAGCACTATGAAGTCAGCAAAAACTCCCGTTATGACTATTGGACAATCTTCCTTTTCTCGCCCGAAAGCTAAGGCCAAGGGAAAGAAAAAGAAGAAACCCACTAATCCTAAGGGCGGAGTTAAAAAGGTGAAGGGAAAGGAAAAGTCCAAGGCTGGAGACCCAGGGAAAGGCGAATGTTTTCATTGCCACAAGACAGGACATTGAAAGCGCAACTGCACGGAATACTTGAATCTCAAGAAGAAGCATGTTGATGCTTCTGCTTCAGGTGCGTTTGTGACTGAAAACTGTTTTTCTATAAACTCTGCTTCCTGTGTATTGGATACCGGTTCAGGTTCTCATATTTGCAATTCTATGCAGGAGCTGAGAAATAGCAAGGTTTTGAAGACAGGTGACCATACTCTCCGCGTTGGAAATGGTTCCAATGTACTTACAGTCGCAGTGGGAGAGTATCACTTGGGGTTGCCATCTGGATGTATTTTGATTTTGAATCCATGTTATTTTGTACCAAGTATGCTATGTAATATAATATCCGTTTCTTTGTTGGACAATGAAGGATATAGTTTTGTATTGCAGAACAATGTTATGAACATTCACCTAAATCAAATGTTGGTTGGGTATGGTACGCTTAATAACGGAATATATGTCCTAAATCAACACACAGTTTTCAGTGTACAACACACTAATAAAAGAAAACTTTCAGAATTAAATGAAGCTTTTCTTTGGCACTGTAGACTTGGTCAAATTAACGAAACAAGACTAAACAAGTTACACAAAGATGGATATTTAAATTCTTTTGAATATAAATCTTATGCGACTTGCCAGTCTTGTATCAAGGGTAAAATGACCAAAACTCCGTTTACCGGACACGGAGAAAGAGCTACTCAGCTCCTGGGCCTCATACATAGTAATGTATGTGGGCCAATGTCTACACAGGCTAGAGGCGGTTTTTCATATTTCATTACATTCACCGACGATTTCTCAAGATTCGGTCATGTATTTTTATTAAAGCACAAGTCCGAAGCTTTCGAGAAATTCATTGAATATAAACAAGAAGTAGAAAAACAAACCGGCTTGAGTATTAAGATGCTTCGATCAGATCGAGGTGGTGAGTATCTCAGTACAGAATTTGCAAACTTCCTAAAAGAGAATGGGATTCTCTCTCAGCTCACTCCTCCTTACACACCACAGCACAACGGTGTGTCAGAACGACGGAATAGGACCCTATTAGATATGGTCCGGTCCATGATGAGTGACGCTGAGTTACCAGTCTCGTTTTGGGGGCATGCATTGGAAACTGCAGCGTTTCTGCTAAACAGGGTTCAAACCAAAGCCGTGTCTACCACGCCATATAAGATATGGAATGGGAAGAGACCATCTCTTAAGAGAATTAAGATTTGGGGTTGCCCGGCCTATGTTAAAAAGCGGAATCCGGACAAACTCGAGACACGGTCAGTCATGTGTAACTTTGTGGGATATCCAAAGAATTATTATGGATATCTGTTCTACCACAAAGAGAAACAAAAGGTATTTGTTTCTCAGTATGCCACATTCTTGGAAAAAGAGTTTTTCACAGATAAAGATGATGGCAAGGTGGTGGATCTAGAAGAGGTTCTGGAGACACAAACTACAAATGACGATTTGGTTGAACCGGCTGTTGCAACAAAAACTGAAGAATCTCGGCCACTCGGTAGGTCTGGTAGGACTTCTCGCCCACCGGAGAGGTACTACGGTTTCCTCATTGATGGTGACGGAGAAGATTGCATCATGGATGATGATGATCCTACCAGTTTTCAGCAAGCTATCACGAGTGATGACTCTGTGAAGTGGCTGGATGCCATGAGATCCAAAATGGAGTCTATGTACACCAACAAAGTATGGACTTTGGACGTTGTACCCCCTGGGGTAAAACCTGTAGGGTGCAAATGGATCTTTAAAAGAAAGATTGGTGTGGATGGGCAGGTAGAGACCTATAAGGCAAGACTTGTGGCGAAAGGTTTTCGTCAAAGACCAGGTTTGGACTATGACGAAACTTTTTCGCCCGTAGCCATGCTTAAATCCATTCGGATCCTACTTGCTATTGCTGCTCACTACGACTATGAAATCTGGCAGATGGACGTTAAAACAGCATTTCTAAATGGAGATTTAGAAGAATGCGTTTATATGGATCAGCCAGAGGGCTTCATTGACAGTGGGAGCAGCAAGAAAGCATGTAGATTGCTTAAATCCATATATGGGTTAAAGAAGGCATCTCGGAGTTGGAACATCTGTTTCGATGATGTTATCAAAGAGTTTGATTTCATCAAAAATCCAGATGAACCTTGTGTTTATAAGAAGGCTGTAGGAAGAGCTGTCACATTCCTCGTATTGTACGTGGATGACATTCTTCTGATAGGAAATGATATTCCTATGCTACAGTCGGTCAAATCATTCTTATCACTAAGGTTCTCCATGAAGGACCTGGGTGATGCCACATACATCCTGGGCATAAGGATCTATAGGGATAGATCCAAAAAGTTATTGGGATTGTCCCAAACAAGGTACATCAACACCATCCTAAAAAGGTTTAGTATGGAAGACTCCAAACGGGGTGCCTTACCCGCTTGCCATGGAGTCACTCTCTCCAAGGATTCTTGTCCAAAGACCGATGAAGAGAGAGCTCGCATGAGCATTATACCTTATGCTTCGGCAGTAGGATCTATAATGTATGCGATGTTATGTACAAACCCAGATGTAGCTTATGCACTTAGTGTTGTAAGCAGGTATCAATCCAACCCAGGGGAGAACCACTGGACAACTGTGAAGAACATTCTTAAGTACTTGCGAAGGACTAAAGAATTGTTCTTGGTGTATGGTAATACAGATCTCCAAATGGAGGCCTTTACCGATTCGAGCTTCCAGAGCGATAAGGAAGACAGCAAATCTATCTCAGGGTTTGTATTTACCCTCAATGGAGGGGCGGTAAGTTGGAAGAGTTCCAAACAGGATACCGTTGCAGACTCTACGATGGAGGCTGAGTACATTGCTGCAAATGATGCCGCCAAGGAAGCCGTCTGGATGAAGAAGTTCGTCTCGGAGCTAGGAGTAGTTCCAACCATTATTGATCCAATACCCTTGTATTGTGATAATAATGGGGCTAGGGCGTTAGCCAAGGAGCCCAGGTCCCATCAGCGGTCCAGACACTTCCTGAGGCGTTTTCATTTGATCCAGGAGATTGTAGATCGCCGCGAGATCGAGATTAAGAGAGTAGACACAAAGAATAACGCCGTGGATCCATTCACCAAGGCCCTCCCTCAGCCGCAGCATGAGCGACTTTTTGAGAAGTTGGGTATGAGATACGCCAATAACTGGCCTTAGTGCAAGTGGGAGATTGTTGGATATATGTATGCCCTAGAGGCCATTATGTGATAGTGGATGTATCTATACATGTGTATATATATATTCAGTATGCATTCTTGCTCGACATGATAGTATGCTATCTGGTTCTTCTTTATCTGACATGTTGATTTGATCATGCTTTTATTCATTCATACATGCTGATAAAGCCCTGAGGATATTGGCTTGACTGCTCTGATTATGATGGAGATCATACTAGTGGGACATCTGTAGTCTATAAGCATATCCTGGAAAGTCCCTAGTCATAGGTATATCGAGACGGGGCATTGATATACCAGAGTAGACTAGCATATATGATACTAGACCCATACGATGGGCGATGAATGTTCCCACATTCATCGATGCTTGACATCGAGATCATATACGGGTGCTCAGTGGTGACTGGGTACACTGGACGGACTCACTGAGAACTCCTATATGGAATTATATCTATCGTCGGATAGCAGTTCTCAGGTGACACTGGTACAGGTTAGTCTGTAGACCCGAGATCGTCATAGAGTCTTGTGTGTTCTCCCACTGTATTTTGATTGCCACCCTACCACGGCTCTACCGAGTCGTGCAAACAGGTGGCCGTTGGGTACAGTCCCGAGACACACGAAGACGATGAGCGATAGGAGGGGTTTCGTCTCTCCCGGTATTGGGAGTTGATGCTGTGCTGTGCCCGACTGGTTATAACAGCAAGTCCCTGGCCAGGGCTGCTGAGATTTGCTGATAAGTGTTATCAGTAGTTTCTCGATCTGTTATAGACCATTCACCGGCATGACTTATTGAGTTATTAGGGTCGACATGACCATCCCTAGGCTCGATATGCAGCATATTTGACAAAGAGACCGGACTGTACGGTAGTGTTGCCGGATGGCTCGACGGGAGTTGTAGCAGGTTCGCTTGTTTTCTTCTGATCGCTCAATACCCGGGTGGCCGTTACGTTTAGCTGACCGCTTGCGGCTTGGGGGTACCTGATATGATCATCACCCTCTGCCAGCGTATTGATGAGTCTTAGAGTCCCACAAAGGAGTTACCCAGTCCAGGAGAAACGTTGTGGTGCGCGTATGCGATATGCGCAAGCACCCGATTAAAATGTGCGTATATGATACCGAACATTGATCGGGTGAACTGCTTTTGGTGGGGTCAAATGAGATATGACCGGATTGATAAATCAAGTGTTGATTTATCATTTAACCATTAGTTTTCTCACTTAAAACCTTTTCTTGGATGATGGATGTGTGCATGCATATGTGCTTTTCTTTCTTTCTTTCATGCTAGTTTCATGCACATATGGATGTGCATACATACACACATACATACACCCATCTATCATGGTTGTTAACATATGGAAATGGTGGCAATATAAGACTCACACCATGGGTTAAATAATGGATTATTATTTGATTTTGGATTTAAAACAAAATGAAAAGGAAAGGATAATCATTC
Source organism: Agapanthus africanus (assembly GCA_030015575.1). NCBI lineage: Eukaryota > Viridiplantae > Streptophyta > Magnoliopsida > Asparagales > Amaryllidaceae > Agapanthus > Agapanthus africanus. The sequence continues at coordinate 455,777,616 of JASDDO010000012.1, read as the reverse complement.
TAGCTTCTACATTCTTCCTTTGACCTAACCATGCTCAACTACCACTAACCTAGGGTTATCCTTCTCTTTATCATTTAAAACCCAAGTTAAATTAACTATCCATCATTTAATCATGGTTGAAAGCAAGAAGGAATAAAATATAAAAGGTTATATTTCATTTCTTTTTAAACTAAGGGTTATTTTTTTCACCTCTAGTTAAAAATAGCCACCATCTTCATCCTCCTTCACCTTTTCCTCTCTAGTTTTTTCTAGTGAGTTAAACACAATTAAAGAAAGGTTTTTGAAGTGAGATCCATAGCCACAACATCATTCTACTCAAGTCTAGCCAACTTGATTAGAGTGTTCTCTTTACTTTTCCAAAGTTGCAAGCTTGGACGGAAAACTTCGGGTGGATCGTCGTGGACGAAAGAGAACTACAAGTGGACCTTCTTCCAACACCCTAGAGATTAAGGAGTCAAGCAAAAGGGGAGATACAAAGGTTGTAGCCTTCAAACCCTAATTTTTATTAGCTCATAGTTTCGTAACCCTAATTTTCTAGGATCGATTCCTTTGCGTGTTTGTTTAGCACCTTAAAAATACATACTTTGAGACATGTGATGCTTCAAAACTCTTCATAGGGTGCTAGGCTAACCTTTCACATACTACGCGCATGGTCGCCTCGACTGTTCCTGTTCCCCATACCTGCAACTGGATGGTCGGGCGAAACCTCATGAAGAGCCATCCGAGCCCCTACCCTGCCCGGCTATCCCTGGCCGGTAGCTTCCCTACTCGCAACGCCAGGGATCAAAGCCCTCGCCAAGAGGCAGCCGCGCAGCTTCACTGCCCGGCTATCCTTAGCAGGCCTCCCACGGCCCCTCCAACGCTAAGGATCAAAGTCCTCCCTAGAGGCAGCCCCGCAGCTACCCTGCTCGGCTATCCCCGGCCGGTAGCTTACCTACCCGCAACACTGGGGATCGAAGCCCTCGCCAAGAGGCAACCGCGCAGCTTCACTGCCCGGTCATCCTTAGTGGGCTTCTTACAGCACCTCTAGCGCTAAGGATAAAAGTCCTCCATAGAGGCAGCTGAGTAGCTTCCCTGCTCGGCTATCCCTGACGGGCAGCTTCCCTGCCGCAACGCTAAGGATCAAAAAGCCCTCCAAGAGGCAGTCGAGCCCGAGGATCCCTCGCTCAGCTATCCTTCAGGACAAAAGCCCTCGCCAAGAAGCACCGGGCAATAACCCTGCCCGGCCAAGGGTCCTTGGTAGGCTTCTTACAGCCCCTCCCGCGCTAAGGACCAAAGTCCTCGTAGTGGCGGTCGAGTCCTCGCTCGGCTATCCCCTGCTGGTAGCTTTCTACCACAACCGACAGGGATCAAAGTCCTCCCCAAGAGGCACTGGGCATTAACCCTGCCCGGTCCCCATCCTGAAGGATCAAAAGCCCTCGCAAGAGGCAATCGGGCAGCTCCCCTGCCTGGTCATCTCCGGCTGGTGGCTCCCTACCCGTGATGCCAGGGGTCGAATCCCTCGCAAGAGGCACCCGACCAGCTACCCCGCTCGGTCACCCCAGGGTGGTAGTTGCCTACCCCCGACGCCAGAGATCAAAGCCCTCGCCAAGAGGCAACCGCGCAGCTTCACTGCCCGGTTGTCCTTAGCGGGCTCCTTACAGCACCTCCGACGCTAAGGAACAAAGCCCTCCATATAGGCAGCCAAGTAGCTTCCTTGCTCGGCTATCCCTGGCGGACAGCTTCCCTGCCACAACGCCAAGGATCAAAGGCCCTCACCAAGAAGCAACCGCGCAGCTTCGGGGCCAAGGACATCAAGTCTATCCAAGTCTGAGCGATCCCCCCTCGACTTCGGGGCCATGGAGACGCCTCCTTCTCGGCAACGCTTGGCACGCTCGACAAGTGATCGAAACCAACTCGATGGATGATCGCTAAGCAAATAACCGACCTGACATGGAAGCCCAACAGCGCGAGAAGAAAAAATTTTACAAGCAAGCCAATGAAACTAAAGAAAAAGTTTTATTACTAAAAGGCGGTCTTTACAGAGGGTATTTTTGGCTCCCCAGCCTAACAAAATGCCCGAAGGCTTACAAAGTTCCAGACGCAGCAAAATAAAAAGGAGGAGGAATACAAGGGCTTTGGGCCTCGGGGCCAGAAGCGACATCGGGGCCCTCGACATCCACCACGAGGCGAGCTGGGTCCTCAGCGAATTCCTCGCCATTAATCTCCTGCCCCTGCCCACTGGTGTCCGTGAGGGGGTACTGGGCCCGGAGCTCTTCGTCGGCAAACCACGGCACCCTGGCCTTAACAGCGTCGAGGGCCTCGTGCCAAATGAGGGTCGTGGCGATGGCCAGGTGATCATAGTACTCTTTCGACTTCTTTTAGCCCTCCACCGCCCTTCGCCGCCGAGAGGTCGGCCAATTTGGCCGCCCTCAGGTCGACCGACTTTGCCCACTCAGACGCCACCCCCAGCTCATTCCGGAGGGTTTTCACTGTCTTCTTCAGGTTACCGGCCAGCACCTGAGCGTCCTCAAGCTTGGCCTCAGAAACCGCGGCGACCTCGCGGTGCCGGGAAACCTCCCGCTTCCCGGCTTCCACCTCGCCCTCCAAGGCGACGACCCTCGCCTTCATCGCCTCCAGCTCCCGCTTGGAGCTCTCTTCCAGCGAGGCAAGCTGGCTCGCAGCTTTCATCGCCGGGGCTACCACCTCGTCCTCCATGCGCAAGGCGAGGGCGACATGCTGAAGACCTGAAAGGCAGAAGAGAGATCAGGAAGATGAGAGAGGCACCGAACCTCAAAAAAAAAAAAATAATAAAAGACAAGCGCTTACCTGCACGGACTCTTAGGCGATGGACGCCAGCTGAGCCCTGAAGGTCCCCCCGGGGACTCTACCCCCGGCCGATGCCTCTATCTCATGCAGCAGGCTATTCGCGATGGATAGCCCCGAAGGCACGGCGAACTGGAGACCGCCTTCCTCCACCGTGATCGGCGAAGACGGTCTCTGGGAAGACCTCCTCTTGAGCGGCCTTGAGGGAGAGCCAGTCTCCTCCTCCGAGGTCGGGTCCTCTAGAATCCGAGCCCGCCTCCGACCCGACGTTCTGCTGGGCCCGGGGGCGAGATCCTTCTCCGAGCGCTCGCGGAGCACTACCGCCGGGGGAGAAGGAGCCGAGGGCAGGCTATGAACAGGAAGAGCCGGCGCCCCTAACCTTCGCAACCGGCCTCGGCTGGCACATGGAAGCCCGGAGCGAGTCCATGTCCATGGGTACTGCACGGAACCAAGTGTAAAAAGAGTCAGCGACACAGGCAATATACGAACCAAAAAAGAAAACCTAAACTTATCGACGAACTCAACGGGGCTGAGCCCGGCCCAACTCAGAACCCTCTCAGACAACAGCAAGTCGAAATGGGGGATGGGCTCCCATGACACCACTCTCACCGCGACGGAGTCACTAGACTGGTTCCTCGGCAAATGCTTCTCCCTCGACCACTCTGTAGGCACGGGCCAGTCCTCGCCTTCGAGAGGGGAAATGAAGAAGAACATCTTCTTCCAGTCGTGAATGGAAGAAGGCAGGGCCATAACCCCCGTCCCGGCGGCGCCCACTGGTCTCTTTCTGAAAGACAGATAAAACCACCTCGGGTTGCCCGCTCCACCACCGGGGTGATTTTTGAAGAGGAGGGAAAGGGTGGAGGGGATCGCCTGTAACTTCAGGCGGACCAGAAACCCGAAAAGAATCCTCCACGAGTTCGGCACCAACTGACCGGGGGCTAACCCGAAGAAGTTCAACGCTTCAACGACCTCAGGAGAGAAGGGCAGATGCATTCCACCCCAAAATGCTTCCAAATACAGGACGATCTCCCTGCCCCGTACTTGGTCTGCCCTCTCTCCCTCCTTGGCCAGGCGAAGCGTATAGCGTGAAGGGATGTAGAAGCGAGCCCGAGCGTTGGCAAGCTCGTCCTCATTCCTTATCCAACACAAGGTGCTAGGGGCAGCATCTACCGCCTCCTCCCTGGGGGCTGCCCCCGCCACATGATCCCGGGAAGAGGGGCCAACCCCTGCTCCCCGGGAGGACTCAGGCTCACCTATAGGGTTTCTAAAACCTACCTCAACGACATATACTGACTCGACAAGAGAAGACATCTAACCTTGGGAAGAATGATCATCGTGGAACAAAAGTGGAAGGAAGAAGATGAGCGCCGAGCAACCGAGACTTAGAACGGGAAATATGAAGGAGTAGGGGCCCTGGAACGAGCCCCACCCCTTACCGCCACGAGCGACCTCATCAAACGGTGCCCTTCATCTCCCACCAAGACGCCTCCTCGCATCCAACGGCTCCGATTGCTCCACTTGTCGTCCCCGCACTGGAACGCACCCTTTCAGGCGTCGCAGGTCTGCACACGTCGCGTCAGCCAACCGACGCTCGACCCATGGGCCGTCACTTCAAAGGCAAGATACACGAACCGGCGCACCCTCCTTAAATGCAGAGATCTCGCTCTGATTCGCTGGCAGAAAATACAGCTCGCGGCCCGGGGACGTGTCCCGACGAAACCTTAGAAGGGAGCTCACCCCGGACGGCCCGGCAGTCCACTCCTGAACCGACCCGCCGGTTGGTCGGGACAAGAGTGGGGGGGATAATGATAATGCTCAATATTGGTGACCCTTAAGATCAGGACACGTGGCGGATGGCACGTCCCAGAACTCAAAAGAAAGGGCCCACAAAGGCCGACCAGGCCACCCCTGTACCCGATCGGCCAGCACAAGCTAGCCCTCTTCGGGGCTCCCTGTAGATTGGCCTCCTCGGCCCCTCGGCTCGCCCTGAGGTTCCATAAGACCAAGTCTCCTCGGCCTTCTCGCTCGTCCCCGAGCCCCTTGGCCGAGGCCGTCTTCCTCGGTCCTCCGACCAGTTCCGCCGCTCACAGGCGTAACCGTCGCTCTGCGAATCTCGCCATACGCGGATTCTCCGCCAGCAACATCCCACGTTCCACGCCTTCACGATCCCCATTCATGGGCGATCCGCTCTCTACGCGGGCGTGATGTCTGGAGCGTAACTGCCAGCGAGATTCTCATACCTGCTGCTGCGTGCCTCCACCACCATATAAACCCCCATCACAGAGGGGTCAAGTAAGACATTTTTTACTCCACTTAGCCGTTACACTGCTCGGATCTAGTACTAACTTGATCGTCGGAGGATCCTCGGTGGTATCAAACCACCCCGGGACTTCTTTGCAGGTACTTGGCATCAAATTCCTCCAATCACCAAATCTCCTCAAAACCCATTTAGACCCACACACAACAGGGGATCCCCTCTAGAATCCACCGGGAGATCGACGGAAGACAACATCTGAAGGAGATCTGAAAAGGACCTCCATCAAATATCAAAGGATTTTTAAAAATCCCATAATTTTATGTTTCTTCAACGTTTTGCTTGTTATGCACACGAAAACCGTAAATATTTTTCAATTCTAAAATTTTAGTTTATTTCGATTTATCAATATTTTGCTTTCTATAGCAAATGAATATCAAGAAATTTTTAACTTCATTTTTTCAATTTATTACTTGCCACACGAAAATTGCAAAATTTTAGAAATGCTAAAAATTTTGGTTTTCTTCTATTTATCAATATTTTGCTTGATGTAGCATACGAAATTATGAAATTTTCAAAAATCCTTAATATTTTTTTGTTTTGTTAGTTTATCAACTTTTTGCTTTCTATACCGTTAACGTCAAAAAATTGACGGTTGAAGAAAATACCTCAAGAAACTAAACAGTCTCTAAAATAACCCGCTTCGGATTTTGTTGGGCCTCACAGAGTTTTCAAGGGTCCAGCTGACCAGATCAATTGGCTAGGGGTCAAGGGGGCCAACGCTCCGGAAGAAATGTTTTTACTACTGTAAGTGTTGGTGAATCCTAAGTGGATACTCCTGGCTGGTAGTCTCTAAGTGGATACCCCTAGGCGGATAACTCAAGACGGATATCCAAGACGGGTACCTTCAAGTGGATACCCCCATTTGCGGGTAGCTGCTCTCCATGAAACATCGGCGGATGCCCCAAAGAGGTATCCATGATACCCTCCTAGGCTATATGAATAATGGGGTTATTATTTGACCCATACCTTACCCTACTCCTTTACATGTACAAGAATAATCTTCTTAGTGTTCCCTGCTCATAAAAAATCATTTTAAGGGGCCGAAATGAGGCTCCTTCATCATCATAAAAGTTTTCTTACAAAACACAAAAAGAAAGAAGAAGAGAAATAAAGACAAGGTGATAACTTGAAGCCAAGTTCCCCCATTTTTCTTCTCCCCCTCGATATCTGTCCATGGCCTAAAAAGACCATTGGGAGAACTTCTAAAAGTTTTAACACAAGTGTGTTCCTCGAAGCCCTCATTGTGTCCTCGAACAAAGAACATGGAACTTTACGTGATCTAAAAGATCAAAGAGATCTAAACATAAAGATGACTCTATGTTCGCATACGTGAGCTCTGACATAGGAATTCTATGTCATTTTGACACAGAGAGAACTCTATGTTTTAAACTTGAGAAGTGGAAAATCCTACTTCTCTCATATTAAAAATAGGCCAAAACCCTATTTTCCATGAACAAATTATGAGAATAGAGAAAACCCTATTCTTTGCATATAAAACTTGAGAATAGGAACCAACCATATTCTTTGTGAATTCGTGAACATAATAAATATGATTGTGTTTCACAACAACTTTGGAAACAATACAAACTTGTGTTATTTTCCACTAAATGGGCCAATTTCGGATATCTTAATGAGACATCCGTCCCAAGAGAAGTTCCCACTTCGTAAACAAATTTCGGATTCCTCAAATGAGGTATCTGCCCCAAGAGAAGTTCCCACTTCGTAAACCAATTTCGGATACCTCAAATAAGGTATCCATCCAACATGGTTCAAGCGAGAACCTGAAGAGAAATTCCTGCATTGCAAGCCTAAGTCGGATACCTCAACGCCCATCAAGGCAACATGACTGGGTCCCAGTAAGAAGCATCTGACACAACTCTGCTAAGTCGGATATCTCAAAAGAGGTATCTACCCATACCTTGCGCGTGACTGGGTTCTACTTAGGGTATCTGATAGGTGTAATTTATTACACATTTTTATATTCGTATTTACCTTATTTTTATCTTTTTAAAGCTGCTCGAGATATATTTTATGAATAAATGCAGATAGCAGGTCTAAATTGCAAAAAGAAAAAATACGAACTTACGTGCTTTTAACATAACAAATTAAGTTAATATAATGAGCTAATACAAAGAGAGACAAGTTAAAATACCAAACAAAGGTTCAACACAGCCAAGGATGCAGACCAAGCCTACCGAACAAGACTGGACCCAATTGGATCTAACTTGGGGCAAAACTACGGCCATAGGGGCAAAATTGCGGTTAAGTCAGGGAGTTAGGCTTTGGGATTTTGTGTGCGTCTCATGGAAGAAAATATATTCTGTTTTGTCTATTGTAATTGTAAGTCTACGGTAGCGCCCCGGCCGTCTTTTCGAGGCCAAATGCGGAACAAAAAAACTTTTTACGAACTGGCGTTATCGTAGTCTTTCACCCGGATCTAACCATTAACACTAAACTAGCAACTGCTAAAAAGATAGAAATGCTATACCGATCGATCCGTGTCCTTCGGTCATTAGCCACCATCCCTAGGTCCTCGCGGCATCTCTGATCTTCGGTCTCCTCGTCGGAGGGGCACCACATCTAGAAGTCCTTTTACGGGCTCCCGTTTCAAACCGAAGCAACTCGAACACGAAGTTTGTTAGCCGACGTGTCCAAGGTTGAAGTAGAGTAAGTGTAGAATGAATTGTCTCAAGTCACCCAAGCTAATGGATGATGGTTAATGGAAGTTGCCTTTTGGAGTGGAGATAGAGAAATGAGCTTTGGAGATGAGCTAAGGATTTTTGTTGCAAGAATGAGATCAATTTTTTTCACACACCAACAATGGGGGGTGCTGCCTTAAGAGGACTCGGCCACACAAGAGGAATGGGGGGGGTGAGCACAAGGCAAAAGAGAATGGGATAATCATATGCAAAAAAGCTACAAAAACATCACTCTCAATACTCATCAACGACCATCAACTCTCACCGCAAAAAAACCCCTCCTTTCATTAATTCAAAAATTGCATAAAGCCCCTTCATAAAACTTCAGCCATCAAAATTCAGCCAAGAATGATGCAAAGAAAAAATGGCCAAATAAAGATTCAAATTTCACCCATTAATTAAACATTGAAAATAATGTTTAATCAAGAGAAGATAAACTGGCAACTTCAAAAAGCCATCCTGTAACAAAATTACAGGATAACCCCGCAACTGTATAAACATACCCGCATTTGTATTCCGACCGAATACAAATGCAATGAGACAAAATCTACACAGTATAATATTAGGATCCGGCTTAAACCAAAGCCCGCTAGTATTATCCGTCCGAACCATGACATGCGCACAAGTGCACGCGTATGTTCGAACTCTGCCATAAAACCATACGGCCTCTACAACGTTTCGTCCGAACTGGGAAACTTTCAGTGGGGGACTCTAAAGACTCGTCAATACCCTGGCAGTGGGTTTAACCACAAGCCGTCGGTGGTACTAGCTCTACGTAACGGCTGCCCATGTACTGAGTGAAAGGGAGTCCGATGAGCGAAATCATCCTGAAACCCTACTGAGCCTATGTGTGACAATATCCGTACAGTCCGGTCCGTTCATCTATGAGTATCGCATATCGGGCCTAGAGAGCTGGTAAACGTCAGACCCCCAAAAGCGGTATAAGTCGTGTCGGAGTGTAGCCCAGAACACCCTGAGATATTACTGGAATACCTACCAGTAAATCTCGCTTTCCATGGCCATGGACTTTGTGTAATGGCTCTCCTAAACACAGCGCAATCTCACCCCCAACGTTGGGAGAGACGAATCCCCTGCTGATCCGCTCACTGCCTCCATGTGGCTCGGGACTGTACCCAACTAAAACCTGTTTGCACGACTCCTTTGAGCCGTGGTAAGGTAATAATCAAAGCACAGTGGGAACTCACACGAGACAAATGATGATCTCACGTCGATAGACTAACATGTACACATGTCACCTGGGAATTGCTATTTCACGACAGGTTGTAATAACCAGCTAGCATGTTCCCGGCGAGTCTTGTCCAGTGTACTCATAACCCAATGAGCACATGTATACATCTTAGGTGAACCAACTAACACTAATGGCTTGTGAGACTGGCCACCGCCCCTCGTCGGGGTCTCAACTGTATACACTAGCCTACTCCGGAGTATCGATGCCCTGTCTCGAAACTCCTGCGACAAGGGACCACTTTTAAGGATGTGCTTATAGACTACCCAACTCTCACGTATATGATCGCCATCATACTGTTGGTAGTCAAGCAAGAATCATATGGGCTCTATCAACGTGCAATAGTGATATATCATGTCACCTAAAGCAGTATACGTTTGATAAAGATAAACCAGATAGCATACTATCGTCTCGAGTAAGATTGTCCTACCGGTATAGGTCCTCCCCCAATCATTGCAATCACATGCCTGCGATCCAATAATTGACTTTGAGGGCACTATGTCCAAAAATCACCCACTTGCACTTAAGGCTAATTATTGCGATGTCGCATACCACAGCCCGTGTGATACCGAACACCCAACTCCTCTACTAATCAATGTCACAAAGCTCGTTTGTAAAACTATTGTGTTCGAGAAATAGCCTCAGTGAGTGGATCCGCTCTGATGTTTCTTTCTATGTCTCTCTTAATTTCAAGTTCGCGGAGAAAGTCATCTCCCGAAGTGAGTAATACCTATCTTAGAATATTCATCAAGGAATACCACTATTCAAAGCAAGAACTAAAGCTATCCTTTTTGAAAATTTGATTCTACAACATCTTTTGGTTTCTTTCTTTTCATTAATCTCATTAATGAAGTCCCATCAATTAATGTTTCCTAAACATTACAGAAAAATGAAACGAAAATAGAACGTACGCTTATGCCATCCGTATTCGCCACAGGGCCCCGTCATGCACCGTTAGGTTACTTAACTACCAGCAGAGCGGGGTGTAGGGTGTTTTTCGTCACCCCATTGAGATGGGAATACGTGTGCGCTTGTCAGGCGTATACTACACATGCTACGGTTATTGTTGTTGTTGTTCATCACAATCCACTCAATACTCACGAGTTGGCAACTCACCCCCGTTGTACCATAACTTCTTGCAGCTTTGGTCGCTTTGATCGATAGCGATAGTGAGAGAACTTATTTATGCATGGTTGCATATTGTCCTTTGAGCTAGGTGGGTTAGAATTTGTTTCGGCATTTGCCTTATATCTATTATTGTATCTAAAAGTACTCTATCAACCAAGTCTAGTGTATTTGCCCGAGACTTTAGAAGTTGTATTGTTGTTGCAGTCGAACTCGTGTGCAGTCGGCTTAAATTTATTTTTATATAGCGTTTATTGCTTTCCAGTTGTTGTTCTTTGCCTTTAGGTGTTGTATATTTTGAGTGGATTGTGTCTCCGCCGTGTGGGCGTCAAGTTAGCTCCCGTGTGGGGATGTGTTTATTTTACTGCTGTTGTACTGGAATTTTATTCGAAATTTACAAAGGAGGTGTTGTTCGTTTTTCAAGCGTTAACTCTTTATAAAACAAGCTTTATTTCATTTTATAAATCTTTTCTTAAAACTTCACCTCTATTTTTTTTATATATGGTTTAGATTCCTGGCTTAAGCTTACTTGGGTTACGGTGGGGTCCACTGGACTTCACGTGATCCTTGTATCGGTCACATACCTTTTTGGGTCGTGACACTGACTTTATATTGCTTCCCCATTATGCAATATTTGCATAAGTCCATCTTGCACATGGTAATCCATTTAAGCAACTCCATTCTGTGCAACTCACGAAGACCCCTCTCACTTATGTGGCCAAGATGCATATCCCACAGTTTTGTGGTATCCTCCACCTGTTTTTCTGTAGCCACGGCTGCACCACCAGTAATTGTGCTGCCGTCCAAATGATACAAGTTTTTCAGTCGTTATTCCTTCATGACCATTAGGGCACCCCTGACAACCTTTAACACTCTATCTTGACATACGAACTTGCATCCTTCCACATCTAATGCTCCTAGAGAAATCTGATTCTTCTTTAATTCTATAACGTGTCTCGCGTTCACAAGTTTTCATCCCACACCATCAAACATGCGAAGTTTGATGTAACGACTCTGAAATCCCTGTACAAATGTAATTTATTCAAATGTATAGAAAGGGGTATTTCAGCCTGATTAGGAGTTATAAGTTAAATTTATTTAATAAAAGTAAGAAGCAAGTTGTAGCTTACTGGTAAAGGCTCTACACTGTTGTGACATAACCTGTGTGTTTGAATCCCATCAGTCTCAATTATTTTTAATATTTTTTCTTTTTAACTTTTCGAAAGCCAAAGAGTTGTACACGCAATACATGTATAAATGAAAAGTTTTAGAAAAATCAAACATGATAAATAAGGTTTTAATTACGAGTTAAGCTCGTGACACAAATCTCGAGACACTTGGACCAAATCTGATCGCCCATTTCCTTGTCCTAGCCGCTACCGGCTGTCGAGATGCCCCCGATTGCCTCCGTACTTTGCCCATACACCCCTTCAACTCTCCTCTACTCCCATGTACTATTTGATTTCTCTGAAATCAAACAGAGGCTCTTCAATTTCCTCATTAACACCATTTTAATTCTTTTTAATTCAAAATTTTTAATTCACATACTCTCAAATTTCACTATAAATACCACACCATCCCCTAGCTCTCTCCATTCTGAAAATTTCTATCAAAATTCTCTCAAAACCCTTTAAGTACATAGTGGAGTTAAGCAAGCCAAGAGGAGTAGCGATTCGTTATTGATGACCGGAGCTTTCCCGACGTTACCATGACGTCAAGGAGACCCCATCTCTCTTCCTAACTCTCTTACCAACGCTACGCGACCCGTAAGTCCCTTCTCTTTCTCTTTCCTTTCATCTCAAATCAATGTTTAAAATGATATCGACAAGTGGAGTTAATATTTAAAAATCTTTATTTTTAAATGTTTTTATCATCTTTGATAGGTCAAGATGTCACATAATCACCCTAATATGACTTCAAATCAATATTCATATCATTTTCCTTTTTGTGTAACCAAAATTCCATGTGAAATAATCATAACGAACTTTTTCAGAAAAACACCATGAACTTTAGTATAACCCCTATTTCGATAACTAGCATATATACCTCTAGGAAATTCATGAGGGTAACGACCTACTCTACATCCACACTTTTGATTCATAGCACGATATTTAGATGTATGGTTAATTTAAAAGAATACGTTTTTCAAATAAATACCATCACTTTATAAAAATACGTTTTTATCGATATTTTACCGTCTTTTGCAATTGCGCCTCTACAACCCTCGTTAAGGGACCCGCTAATGGATGGTGTGGATTATCGCACATCTTTGAGATAGTAGAGCGAGATGCAGAGCTCCTCACGAAGAATCCGGTCTTAAAAGGAATGAAAATACGACTTAAATGAAAATACGACTTTTCGAAAAAAATTAACTTTGGAAAATTATATATAATTATGAATCTGTATTTTAAATAAAAATAAATGGTGAAAATTATCTTTTAAAATGAAAGATTAAAATTTTAATAAAATACCACCAAGTTTACAAAAGAAATAGTTTTCATTAAAACGGCATAAATTTTTAAAAGCTAGGTTTTATCGCTAAAATACGACTAAAATTAAAATACATGTTCATAAAAAACTCTAAATATTATGAATCACCCTCGAGATTTATTTTTTAAATGATATTAAAATATTTTTCATAAAGCCCCTTCGAGAAATGCAAACAATATAAATACAATGCAAACAACAAAATATAAATATTTAAGAACTCTAGATTAATATAGGTTTAAGCGGTATCAATTCTCTTGATCCCCAAAGAGCCGGAGAAAGTGAGTGCTTGTCTATTCAGGTTAGACAAATTAACGGAGTTATCAATGACAATTGTCTTGGAAAAATACATAAATCTTGTCGTTCATGTGCAGCAGTTGTCCGATTACTCCCAAACTTAAGAATTTCAATAGTTAAATTCATTCACAAGAAATATCTATAACTCGAATCCAAACTTGAATTTAAACTCGAACTCGATTCCAAACTCAAACTCTAATCCAAACTCGAACCTAAACTTGAACTTGAACTCGAACTCAATCTACTCGACTAACTTGACTTGACTCGGGATTGAAATTGACATGATTCGCATTCCACTAGACGTACTCGACTTCGTTCTTCAATTTTTGCAATCTATGGTTTCGATCAAGACATGTTATAATCAACCAATCAAATTTACTAAGGATATCTTACCGTTATAATATATATTATACTCGGGGTGTTTGGAATAGTTTCTTGTGTGAATCCAACGGAACTTCAAGAGTCCCATATTAACCTATTTTTTCTATTTACTCGAATCTCAGTCGGGTCGACTCCCCCACAGCTTAGAGTCTCGATGCTAACATATGAAATGGGCTCGTGTTTCCTTGCTTCTGGAGTCCCACTCTTGAACTCATGATTACTTCTACGGTTGCGTTGACATTCACACTTAAAACTTAACGTTAACATAGTTACCATATAGAGACCTATAGTATATATAATCTTGTTCATTTTACATATACTTTTACTCGTCACAAACATTATTTCATGGTTATGATGCACTTGTCACTTTTCACTCTTACTCTATCTTTGGGACTTACCGAGCGCTAGTTCGCTGACGGGCACTCCACCTATCTTTGTTTTCTTGGAATGTTCATCAGATACGATCGAGAATGAGGAAGTGGACGTTGCAGAGGAGAATTACGACCAGATGGCTACTCGGGATTATCTTAACTCCATTTTCTTTCAGTTTATGTATGCCACTTATTTAGGCATTTTCTTTTATTGTATTTACTTTTCCGGTTGAATTCATGTACCTGTATATATTTCAAGTTTGAATATAAATAAAAATATTTGTTGAAAATTGTACGGTCTCCATTGATTCTTGCATTGTGTATTATTGTTTCAATACGCTTAGTATATTTATTTAGGGAATGACCTTCTCTGAATAAATATGCAGCGGGCTTGCCACGTCATCGTTTCCATCTACTGGGAAGCGGGGCGTGACATTTGATGTTCCATATACCAATGGCCTTGCACGTTGCATTGTTCCCCATGAAAACACTGCAACCATTGAACTCTTTATAGGTGTCACGCCCCGCTTCCCAAAATGTGGAAAACGAGGGATGACTAGGCCAGCCATGCTCCTGCGGTCAAGGAATAATCCCGCTGTAGTCACACTTCGGCTTCGCGCATTACATGGTAATCAGTAAACAAAGCACAGAAGTAAAGGAAATACATCACTGAAATATTACATCAAAGTTCATTTTTCACAATTTACAAATAAACAAGAAGAGCTACTAACCAAGTTCGAATACACGATCTCTTTAGGGAAAGCAGAAAAGAAGAAAAAGGTACTCCAAACTAGATCTCCGCCAGCTCGAAAGGTAAATCCGACTCCTGCGCTGTTTCTCCCTCGAGGTCTGTGCATGCATACTCAGGTCGTCAGAGTGACGTAATAGCAATTTTATAATAATGTCATGAAACATGCAAATAAGGTAGTAACAGTGAAAGTAAAATGCTGATAATCGCTATGTCACTAAATGATGCAAAGTATGATTTGTGTCCCTATCAGTCTCTAAGTCATATTTGAAATCGTATAGTGGAAAGGAGGATCATGTTTAACAGGAGTCTCGTACATACCCGAGACAACGGCCCACACGCCCGGGACATAACCCTGTCAGCCGGATCGCTAGATCCTACCTAATATATATAAGAATCACTATTCGAATGATCATCCTCTAAAACACGGTCCCGCTAAATACGATGCTCTTTCCACTTCGATTTCCCCTTTTTCCCCAGGTTTACACTAATGATGATTATGATTTAGTCATGTACAAGTATACACCAATAGCACGTTTTGTCACTGTTCACTGTATTAATCACTGTCACGAAATCATTCACTTTTCCTTTGGCGTACTTGACACTCCTAAACCAATATCATTCACGCACGATAATGCAATTTCCACTGAATAATAACGCGCACTATTACTATGTATATGCCAATTGGGTAAGGTATGTATATTTATGCAGTTAACAACTCATGTGTAATATGAACTAATATGCATGTCATAAGCTTACAAAAATTGCAGTAATTCATATGCTCAGAATTCAGCGAAATGATACAAATATGGTAACAAGTACACTCTGTCGGAAGTTCAGAAAAATTGGATTCAGTACAATTGGATTTCTGGTATTCAAGTTACAGCTATTTAAATTTAAGTGCTCGCTGCAGGAAATTCAGATTCTGAACTGAACGTCCGTTTCGCGGCACACTTTTCACCCAGTTAGGATCAGAATTTAGCGACGCTACAATTGAATGAAATATAGGTTTTTGAATAGGGTTTCCAACGCAATAGAGGTATTCCCAATCGTGTCTCTACGTCAGAAGTTATACACTGTTCAACACTAGTGTATCAATTCTGTTTCTGTTTGGGACTGCTAGACGTCATGTTCTTTTAAATTGCAGTTTAAATAGTAAACGACGATATAAAGGGGTGAAATCAATTGAGTTATTTAGCTAACAGATTCAGATTCAATAGTGTGTAGGGTTCCACAACATGCAAGTTCAGGCAGCGAAGGGGTAAGCATTACGAGACAGAAAACAACAACCAGAGCTGCTCTGGACTGCAGTCCAGAGCCGCTCTCCAAACCAATTCTCGTCATAATTTTAGTACAGAAACAATTAAGAACTTGCATAGGGTTATAGTTCATCTAGTCGTATTCGATTTGAGCCCTCGAACACATCATTTCAATATGTACACAATTAATTGTGATTTAAACAAGTTTCAGGTGCGGGAATTTCTCAGTTTTCACGGGTGTAATTGGGGGTGATCGTTTAAGTCAATAACAACCATATTTTTCAGTCAAATTCCTACACAAGGTTCATTGCCAGACGGACCATCATATGCAATCAAGTTCCGTCAATTTAAAGAAAGGTTTTTGTTCGAGTTTTGCATCGAACACATACACTATTTTATGTCGCAATAAATGTTCATGTTGAATTTAGCAGTATTTCAAGTTCTAGTGAAATAAATAGCATGAAGCATGTAGGTAACTTGTCTGGAGACGCTTTGGCGATGCACGGCAGCGGCAACGGCACGAACGCGCGACGAACGGCACGGTTTGGATTCACGGCCTCGGCTCACGTTTCGGTTTCGTCGTCGGAGTTGTCCGGGGAATGACTCGTGGTCACTGGAGGCGGAGTGTGGTGCTATGGATCTCTGTGAGTGCTTTGGGGTCGGCGGTGGTCGCTTCGGCGATGTGCACAGTGGGTGTTTCGATGATGGTAGTGGGTTTAGAGAGAGAGGGAAAGAGCAGTGGGGCTCGGGTGTGGGTTTTGGAGGAGGTGATGGAGATGTAGAGGGTGCAGAGGTCGACGGTGGTTAAGGGCAGTGGGGGCCCGCCGGCATCGAGGTGCAGGGGTGGCCGAGATGGGTGCAGGGGAGCTCGGTAGTTGAAGAGGGTGGAGTAGTATAGGGGGGCTCTGTTGATGAAGAGAAGAGAGCAAGGGAGGAAGGATGAGGAGAGTCATGGTCTTCCTCGTCGTCGTCGTTGGCTCAGCGATGAAGGCAGTGGACTGTGGGAGTGGGTTTTCGAGAGTGAGAGGAGAGGAGTGAGTTGGAGAGTGAGAGGGAGAAAGGAGTAGGAGACGAGAAGAGGTTGAGGGCACACGGTAGCGGGCGGGATCGCGGGGACGTGGGGCAACGGCGCGGGGACGTGGCGACGTGGGTTCGTGAAGAGGGAAAAAATGAGCGGGAAGTTTATGACGAGGGGGAAGAAAGGGTTAAACAGATCGGATTCTGTTGGGGAGCTGGGCTTGGAAGCTGGGCCGGCGGTTTTAAACAAATTCGAAGGAAAAAGGAGAGTGGGCCGGAGGAAAAAGAGCTTGGGCCAGAGATTTAATGTTAGTCTAAATTAATTTATATTGGGCTGAGAAATTAGGGAGTTTGGGATGAGGTTAAAAAATGGAGAAAATATATATATTTTGTTTGGGCTTTGATTAGTTTTGTTATGGTTTAGAGAAATTTAAATACGACAATCTAGCAATCAATTTCCTACAAAATTTTGAGGAAAAGGGAAAATATAGAAAAAGATTTTCATTGATGGAAACGGGTATTTACATCATACCCCCCTACAAAAATTTCTTTCTCGAAATTTAACAAGGATACAATGAAACAAAAAGTACTAAACAAAGAGACGTGGAAAACGTGCACGGATATCTTCCTCCCGCTCCCAGGTAGATTCTCCTGGGGAACGACCGCCCTAAGACACTCGGACTAACGGAATGACCTTGTTCTTCAGCACTTTCTCTCTGCGGTCGAGGATGGTGGTGGGCTGCTCCTCGTATGGTAGATCGGTACCCAAAACTAGCTCCGAATAGTCCAGAACGTGGCTCTCATCCCGAACATAACGCCGCAACTGTGACACGTGGAAGGTATTGTGCACACCAGCTAGCGATGAAGGCAAGGCAAGTCGATAGGCCACCTCTCATACTCGCTCTAGCACCTCAAAAGGTCCGATGAAACGGGGACTGAGCTTTCCCCGACCTCCGAACCTGATAACTCCACGGGTAGGGGAAATCTTCAGGAACACGTGATCTCCGACATCAAATTCTAGTGCTCTCCTGTGGGTATCTGCTCAACTCTTCTGTCGATCCTGAGCCTTCTTAATACGCTGCCTGATCATTTGGACCTTGTCGACTGTCTGAACAATGAGCTCGGGACCCAGTAATCTTCGCTCGCCCACATCATCCCAACACACTGGGGATCGACACTTCCGCCCGTAAAGTGCTTCGAAAGGAGCCATCTGGATGCTAGCCTAATAACTGTTGTTATAAGAAAACTCGACTAGATGCAGATGATCTTCCCAGGAACCCTGAAAGTCCAACATGCAGGCCCTCAACATATCCTCGAGCGTCTGAATCGTACGCACGGATTGTCCATCCGTCTGCGAGTGATAAGCTGTGCTGAATTTGAGGCGGGTACCCAAAATCTCCTGTAAGCTCCTCCAAAAGTGTGACGCGAATCTGGTGTCTCGATCTGACACAATGCTGACTGGAACACCGTGAAGTCGCACTATCTCCTGCATGTATCTCTCTGCCAGTGACTCTGTCGACTGTCCCACTCGGAATGGTAAGAAGTGTGCAGCTTTCGTGAGGCGGTCGACGATAACTCAAATGGCGTTATTGCCCCTAGGGCTCTGCGGTAAGGCCGTCACGAAATCCACAGTAATATGCTCCCACTTCCATTCTGGTATCGGCAGCGGTTGTAACAATCCTGCTGTCCTCTGATGTTCTGCCTTCACCTGTTGGCATACCAAGCACCTGGATACGAACCTCGCAATTTCTCGCTTCATCCCGTTCCACCAAAAATGCTGCTTTAGATCCCGATACATCTTTGTACCTCCCGGATGCACAAAATAAGCTGAACTATGTGCCTCTGTCAGTACCTCTTCTCGAACATCTCTCTTGGGTACGCAGAGTCTGCTACCAAATCTCAGAGAACCGTCCTCATGTATGATTAAGTCCGTTCTCAGCCTAGCTTCTACTTGCGCTCTGAACTTTTGCAATCGAGGATCATCCGCTTGTGCAGCCTTGATGCGATCCATAAGGGAAGACTGTACCTGTAGTTGCCAAAATTGACTGAGTGCGCTCGGTGTAATGACTTCAAGCTCGAGTCTCTGAAAGTCCTCAATAATGCTCCTCTGACTGGTCAACATCATGACCGCTGTCTTGCGACTGAGCGCATCTGGTACAACATTTAATTTCCCCGGGTGATACTGAAGGTCTAAGTCATAATCTGCCATGAGCTCTAGCCATCGGCGCTGCCTCATGTTTAGTTCCTTTTGAGTGAAGACGTACTTCAGGCTTTTATGATCCGTGTACACCTCCACTTTCTCGCCCAATAGATAGTGCCTCCAAATCTTCAACGCAAAAACCACTGCAGCTAACTCCAAATCATGCGTAGGATAGTTCTTCTCGTGATTTCTCAACTGTCGAGAGGCGTAAGCAACCACTCGACCGTGCTGCATCAGAACACAGCCTAATCCATTCCCTGAGGCATCACTGTGTATCACCAAACCACCGGAATCATCTGGTACTGTAAGAATAGGCGTCGAGGTTAACTTCTGCTTCAGTGTGTCAAAAGCCTGAGTACACTCCTCTGTCCACGCAAATGGTATATCCTTCCGTGTCAGCCTCGTCAACGGTTCAGCGATTCGTGAAAAGTCTTGGACGAACCTCCGATAATAACCTGCCAATCCCAGAAAGCTTCCGATCTCGGCCACTGACTTCGGCGTTGGCCAATCTCTGACAGATTCTATCTTTGCCGGGTCCACTGAGATGCCTTCACCCGAAACGATGTGTCCCAAGAACTGAACCTTGTCGAGCCAGAATTCACACTTGCTTAATTTCGCATGCAGCTTCTCTTCCCGAAGAATTTGTAGAACCGTGCGCAAATGCTCGACATGCTCCTCCCGGGTCTTCAAGTAGACAAGTATGTCGTCGATAAATACAACGACAAATGTGTCCAAGTACTTTGCAAACACCCTATTCATCAAATCCATGAATATTGCTGGAGCATTGGTAACACCGAACGGCATCACAAGGAACTCATAATGTCCGTATCGGGTCCTGAAAGCCGTCTTGCATACATCCTCGGCTGCCACACTGATTTGATGATATCCAAAACGGAGATCCAACTTCGAAAATACCTTGGCCCCGCTTAGCTGATCGAAAAGGTCGTCGATGCGCGAGATTGGGCACTTGTTCTTTATTGTGACTTTGTTCAGCTCCCGATAATCTATACACATCCGCAGCGATCCATCCTTCTTCTTCACTAACAGAACTGGTGCACCCCACAGTGAAACACTCGGCCGAATAAATCCTTTCTCCAAGAGTTCTTCAATTTGCTTCTTCAATTCTGCCAGTTCAACCGGTGCCATTCTGTACGGGGCCTTGGAAACTGGTGATGTACCCGGTGTCAAATCGATCGAGAATTCCAAGATGCGAGGAGGTGGTAGACCTGGTAAATCTTCAGGGAACACGTCCAAAAAGTCCCGAACAATCTCTGGGGATGCGCTCTCATCAATCTCCATAGCCGTCAACTCTTTTGGCTTGGCTCTATACTTGGCTGGCTCCAAAGATTCGCTTCCGCCTTCGAAAATAAACTCCGGGTGGTTGGGAATGCGGAAGATCACGTTCCTTGCTCAGCAATCAATAACTGCATGGAAGGTACTCATCCAATCCATCCCGAGAATTGCATCATAACTGTCTGTCCCGATCAAAAGGAAATTCGCATAGAATTCCCTACCACACACTACAACCAGACATGATCTACATTCTCGACTAGATATTATAATGCCATTACCCGTATGTATCTCCCAGCCCTTGGTTAGTGGTTCATGTGGTATGGAGTGTGTATCAATGAAATGCTCAGATATGAAACAGTGCGATACTCCAGAATCAAATAGTACTCTAGCTGGCAAGGAATGTATGAGTAGAGTACCTGTGACAACTTCTCCTGAAGCCTCTGCCTGCTCGGCGGTCAAGGTGAAAGCCCATCCCTGACCGCGACCTGTATAGAGTTGCCTCTGCTCCTGTGGTCTCTGCTGCTGTGGTCCAGATTCTCCCTGTATCTCTGCTCGCTCGGGGCAACCGCTAATCCGGTGCTGACTGGATCCGCAAATCAAGCATTGTCCCTTGGCGCGGCGACAGTCCTTCTGGGTATGCACATCTCTATTGCAGTAGACGCAAACTACGTTCTGTCTCTGGGGCGATGATGGGACACGAATGGGCGCTTCATCTGAGTCGTTCCAGGCCTGTGAACTGGTATGACTCCTCGAGAAAGTGCATGGGTACGTGCTGGAACGACTGGGGGCTTCCTGAACTTGTTGATCAATTTCTCCTGAATTCTCGCCGCGTTGAGTACCTGTGCAAAAGTCTGCAACTCCAGTGACGCGATCAACTGCTGCAGCTCGAAATCAAGTCCTTGCAAGAAGCGTCTGGCCCTGGTGGCCTCAGAAGTGACCATGTATGGAGTAAATCGACTCAGACGGTTGAACTCTGCCGCATATACGTCCACTGGACGTCCATTCTGCTTCAGTAAAATGAATCTTTCCTCCATCTCTGCCTTGGCGGTAGAAGGGAAATAATGGTCCAGGAAGCACTCCTTGAATTTTCTCCATTCAATTGGCCTGTCTAGCCTGCTTTCTTCCACTGACCACCATGTACGGGCTTCATCTTCCAACTGGATCTTTATCACATTCACTTTATCTTCCTCTGGTACCTTGGCAGCCGTCAATAAATTTTCCATATTAACTAGCCATTGCTCTGCCTCAAGTGGCTCGGCTAGCTCTGTGAATGCAGCTGGATGCAACCTCCGAAAATCTGATACAGTGCCAGCCCTAGCAGAGCAAGCTGGTGGAGCAGTGCCTTCGGAGGCGGTAATGAGTGCGTAGGGTCCCCCTGCAGCGGTAATAGCCCTGAGTCCCTCGGCGAGTAAATCCGTCTTCCTCTCCTGAACTTCTGCGAGAGAGGTCAGTGCACTAAGTATTCTTTCTGTGCGATCCTGAGAACTTAAGTCCGAGGAGTGGTCGTTCGGGGACGCCATATCGCTGGAAGATTCAAAAGGATATGATTAGATTCAAGGATGGAAATCAGGAATAGTGAAGCAAAAATAATGTAATACAGTGTAGTTAATATTATCCCTCACTACTAAACACGGCTCTGATACCAACAAAACCATGTCACGCCCCGCTTCCCAAAATGCGTAAAACGAGGGATGACTAGGCCAGCCATGCTCCTGCGGTCAAGGAATAATCCCGCCGTAGTCACACTTCGGCTTCTAGCATTACATGGTAATCAGTAAACAAAGCACAGAAGTAAAGGAAATAAATCAATGAAATATTATATCAAAGTTCATTGTTCACAATTTACAAATAAACAAGAAGAGCTACTAACCAAGTTCGAATACACGATCTCTTTAGGGAAAGCAGAAAAAAAAAGGTACTCCAGACTAGATCTCCGCCAGCTCGAAAGGTAAATCTGACTCCTGCGATGTTTCTCCCTCGAGGTCTGAGCATGCATACTCAGGTCGTCAGAGCGACGTAATAGCAATTTTATAATAATGTCATGAAACATGCAAATAAGGTAGTAACAGTGAAAGTAAAATGCCGATAATCGCTATGTCACTAAATGATGCAAAGTATGATCTGTGTCCATATCAGTCTCTAAGTCATGTTTGAAATCGTATAGTGGAAAGGAGGATCATGTTTAACAGGAGTCTCGTACATACCCGAGACAATGGCCCACACGCCCGGGACATAACCCTATCAGCCGGATCGCTAGATCTTACCTAATATATATAAGAATCACCGTTCGAATGATCATCCTCTAAAACACGGTCCCGCTAAATACGATGCTCTTTCCACTTCGATTTCTCCTTTTTCCCCAGGTTTACACTAATGATGATTATGATTTAGTCGTGTACAAGTATGCACCAATAGCACGGTTTTGTCACTGTTCACTGTATTAATCACTGTCACGAAATCATTCACTTTTCCATTGGCGTACTTGACACTCCTAAACCAATATCATTCACGCACGATAATGCAATGTCCACTGAATAATAACGCGCACTATCACTATGTATATGGCAATTGGGTAAGGTATGTATATTTATGCAGTTAACAAGTCATGTGTAATATGAACTAATATGCACGTCATAAGCTTACAAAAATTGCAGTAATTCATATGCTCAGAATTAAGCGAAATAATACAAATAAGGTAACAAGTACACTCTGTCAGAAGTTCAGAAAAATTGGTTTCAGTACAATCGGATTTCTGGTATTCAAGTTACAGCCATTTCAATTTAAGTGCTCGCTGCAGGAAATTCAGTTTCTGACATGAACGTCCGTTTCACGGAACAATTTTCACCCAGTTGGGATCAGAATTTAGCGACGCTACAGTTGAATGAAATATTGATTTTTCAGTAGGGTTTCCAACGCAATAGACATATTCTCAATCGCGTCTCTATGTCAGAAGTTATGCACTGTTCAACACTAGTGTATCAATTATGTTTCTGTTTGGGACTGCTAGACGTCCTGTTCTTTTAAATTGCAGTTTAAATAGTAAACGACGATATAAAGGGGTGAAATCACTTGCGTTATTTATCTAACAGATTCAACTTCAATAGAGTATAGGGTTCCGCAACATACAAGTTCAGGCAGCGAAGGGGAAAGCATTACGAGACAGAAAACAACAACCAGAGCTGCTCTGGACTGCAGTCCAGAGCCGCTCTCCAAACCAATTCTTGTCATAATTTTAGTACATAAACAATTAAGAACTTGCATAGGGTTATAATTCGTCGAGTCGGATTCTATTTGAGCACTCGAACGCATCATTTCAATATGTACACAATTAATTGTGATTTAAACAAGTTTCAGGTGCGGGAATTTCTCAGTTTTCACGGGTGTAATTGGGGATGATCGTTTAAGTCAATAACAACCATATTTTTTAGTCAAATTCCTACACAAGGTTCATTGCCAGACGGGCCATCATATGCAATCAAGTTCCGTAAATTTAAAGAAAGGTTTTTGTTCAAGTTATGCATCGAACACATACACTATTTTATGTCGCAATAAATGTTCATGTGGAATTTAGCAGTATTTCAAGTTCTAGTGAAATAAATAGCATGAAGTAAGTAGGTAACTTGCCTGGAGACGCTTTGGAGACGCACGGCAACGGCACGAACACGCGACGAACGGCACAGTTTGGATTCACGGCCTCGGCTCACGTTTCGGTTTCGTCGTCGGAGTTGTCCGGGGAACGACTCATGGTCACTGGAGGCGGAGTGTGGTGCTATGGATCTCTGTGAGCGCGCTGGGGTCGGCGATGTTCGGCGGTGGTCACTCCGGCGATGTGCACAGTGGGTGTTTCGATGATGGTAGTGGGTTTAGAGAGAGGGAGAGAGCAGTGGGGCTCGGGTGTGGGTTTTGGAGGAGGTGATGGAGATGTAGAGGGTGCAGAGGTTGACGGTGGTTCAGGGCAGTGGGGGCTCGCCGACGTCGAGGTGCAGGGGTGGCCGAGATGGGTGCAGGGGAGCTCGGTAGTTGAAGAGGGTGGAGTAGTGTAGGGGGCTCTGTTGATGGAGAGAAGAGAGCGAGGGAGGAAGGATGAGGAGAGTAGTGGTCTTCCTCGTCGTCGTCGACTCAGCGATGGAGGCAGTGGGCTGTAGGAGTGGGTTTTCGAAAGTGAGAGGAGAGGAATGAGTTGGAGAGTGAGAGGGAGAGAGGAGTTGGAGACGAGAAGAGGTTGAGGGCGCGCGGTCGTGGTTGGGGATGTGGGGCAACGGCGCGGAGACATGGCGATGTGGGTTCATGAAGAGGAAAAAAAATGGGCGGGAAGTTTATGACGAGGGAGAAGAAGGGGTTAAACGGGTCGGGTTCTGTTGGGGAGCTGGGCTTAGAAGCTGGGCCGGCGATTTTAAACAAATTCGAAGGAAAAAAGAGAGTGGGCCGGAAGAAAAAGAGCTTGGGCCAAAGATTTAATGTTAGTCTAAATTAATTTATATTGGGCTGAGAAATTAGGGAGTTTGGGCCGAGGTTAAAAAATAGGGAAAATATATATATTCTGTTTTGGGCTTTGATTAATTTTGTTATGGTTTAGAGAAATTTAAATACGATAATCTAGCAATTAATTTCCTACAAAATTTCGAGGAAAAGGAAAAGGGAAAATATAGAAAAAGATTTTCATTGATGGAAACGGGGATTTACAATAGGTGTCAAACAACTCCTTTATAAACATCCGGAGTCCAGTATCCAAGCATCAAAATTTTCCACCTTCCCGGTATGTACTGTGGGTACATCATACTGTTAGATATGTATGCCTTAGAGGCCATTATTGTATAGTACTGGTTTGTATAATACATTTTGGAGGCTTGGGATATATATATGGTTTTACGACAGTCTTGCTCGATATAGTAGTATGCTACTTGGTTTGTTTCTATCTTAATATGTGTATATGTTTCTTTTAACATATCGCTAAAAACATATTGGTAGAGCCCTTAGGATCTTTGCTTGACTACCGGCGTTGTGATGGCGATCACACTAGTGGGGGCTGGGTAGTCTATAAGCACATCCTTATTTTGGTACCTAGTCGTAGGATTATCGAGACTGGGCATCGATACTCCAGAGTAGACTAGTGCATACGCTTCTCTTCCCAGCAGGGGAGATGGTCTGTCCCACAGCCATCAGTACGTCGTACTGGAGATAGTATGCAGGTGCTCGTTAGGTTACGAGTACACTGGACAGGACTCGTCGGGAACTGTTGGTTGGTATTATACCTATCGTCAGTTAACAGTTCCCAGGTGACATGAGTACAGCTTAGTCCGCTGACTTGACACTGTCACTTCGCCTCGAGTGTGTTCCCACTGTTCTTAGATTACTACCCTACCACGGCTCTACTGAGTCGTGCAAACAGGTAGTAGTTGGGTGCAGTCCCGAAGCACTTGGAGGCAGTGACGGTTAGACAGGATTCGTCTCTCCCGGTATTGGGGGTTGATATCGCGCTGTGTCTAGGAGAGCCATTACACAAAGTCCCTGGCCAGGGCAAGCGAGAATTGCTGGTAGGTTTTCCAGTAGATTCTCAGGGTGTTTTGGGCCACACTTCGACATGACTTGTACCGCTATTAGGGGACTGACGTTTACCACCCCCCTAAGCCCGCCATGCGATACTCTTAGACGAACAGACCGGACTGTACGGAGATTGTCACATACAGGCTCAGTAGGAGTTCGGATGGGTTCACCTCATCAGTCTTCTCATCGGCATCTACCTGGGGACCGTTACGTACAGCTAGTGCCGCTTGCGGTCTGTGGTTAACCCCACTGCCAGCATAGTGTCGATTCTTTAGAGTCCCACACAGAGGGTTATTCGCCTTTGGGCAAAACAGAGTAGAGGTCGCATGGTTTGCGACAGGGTTCGTTCACATCCGCGCACTTGTGCACGTTTGGTGTCCGGACAGTTATTACTAGCGGGCTTTGGATTAAGCCATATCCTATTATATGTTTTGGGATTAGTTTTATCTCTATGTATTCTTGTTCCTCGGAACACGGATGCGGGTGTGTATGCCAGAGGCAGAGGATTCTCATTAGGGTTATGGTACGGGTGTGTATGCACAGTTGACTGTTGTCTTTTTCCAAACCCTAATGAGAATAGGAAATATGATTAATAATATTAGTTAACAATTATTATGCCATGGTTGAGTTGAATTCTTGACTTTTGTTGACTTGTTGATTTTAGTTGACCGGTTGACCAAAGTAGACTTGTTGACCATCGTCATTTGTTTTCAAAGATGCTTCTTATTTTTTACACAAAGCATTTAATGAATGAAATGATAATGGTCATTCATCAACTCACCATCACAAATTGTTAATTATTATTATTATCATCATTTTCAAAAGATAAGAGCATGGTTGTAAAAATTTGATCATTCTCACTTGCATCTTCTCTCTCATCCATTGCTCTCCTTCTTCCTCTAGCTCAAAGAAAATCCCTCTCATGAGTTGAGAACCATTTTCCTTTGAGATAAAACACCAAGACTACTCTCTACTCTTTCTAGGGTTCTAGGTTTGGCAAACCAAGCACCTTAGTTACCTCTAGGTTGAGGTAGGAGCTCAAGTTCGAACCCTCGGGTGGATCTATCTTCGACAAAGAGGAGACGACGAGGAGGAGCCGTACAAACTACTACAAGGAGCAAGTAAGGAGGAGAACAACAAGAAGAGAAGGAGTTCAAGACTAGGTATAACCATTCTACATAGTAGTTAGAAATTGTAGATTTTATGTTAGTTTTGTTTAGCAACGACCCTTCATGAAACGGTCCATGTTACCTAGCTAGGGAAAAAAATTCGTTTTACCTATTCCGCCTCCCCGAAAGAACCGGGGTGGGTAACATGGACCTAACACATACGGCGCTTCTTCTTCTGCTTCTGTCGCAACTCTGGATTGATCCGGACTACTTGTACTAACTCATTTACCCTTATTCTCCAACCACTGTTTATACTTTTGACATGGCTTTTTCCTATCCCCTGGCTATTTGCAAAAAAATCATAGTTCGCCATCTTGCCCTGATGATTTGGATTTCCCCCTCTTGCTCTTACCTCCGTCTTTTTGTCTTCAACATTCCCCTTTCACTGGAAAACAACCCTAATGACTTCTCTGGTGAATTTGATTTCTTCATGATCTCATTATTGAGAAGCGTAGCTGTAACTTCCTACATCTCTAGAGTCTCCTTCCCGTAAAGAATTGTTGCCATTAAGTGTTCATAAAATATTGGAAGCGAAGAAAGAAGCAAAAGCGTTTGGTCTTTCTCCTCTAACTTTACTTCAAGGCATAGAAGATCACTAACCATCTTATTGAAGCTATTCAAGTGGTCATGAATTGGAGTACTTTCCTTCATGCGTAGACAATAGAGATGCTTCTTTAAATACAACTTGTTAGACAAAGATGTTGGCATATACAAGCTCTCTAGTTTCAACCATAAACTTACCGCAGAAGTTTCTGAAATGACGTTGTATATCACGTTGTCCGCCAGACAAGGCTCTATCGTGCACTATACCCTCCGATCCATGTCTTCCTATGTATCATCTAACATGTCGGTGGGTTTCTTACTGCCAAGAACTTTATCAACTCTTCTTTTACAAGAAGTGTCTTAACCCTTTTTTGTCACATCGAGAAGTTCCTTTTGCCAATAAATTTCTCCACCTTGAACTTGGTGCTATTGACCTTATTATTCATCATCTTTAATTCCGAAACAGAAAACCTTGCATCGGATCCTTATGAACCAATATCTTCAGAATCACAATCTAAGAAGATAGGGAGCGGACACAAGCGTCGTCACCCACTGTAGACTTAGATTATAAAACTAAAGAGCAAAAGGCTATGATACCACTTGTTAGTGGCGCGCGGTGGGGGGAAAACATGATGGATCCTAAGATCCTTTTAACGAATAACAACTAGAACAAAGAAAAATCTAATAGCAATATAAGAGATTTAACGTGAAAAACCCAAACAGGAAAAACCACGGAGAAATGAGAGAATACTTTATAAGAACTTTAGAGAAAACTTTACAAAAGATTACAAGCTCTCCTTCAAGATCTCCAATGAGATCTACCTTCTTCTCTCTTAAAGTTCTCCTAAATGGCCTATTTGATCTCTTATGGAACCGTCTTTGTGCCTCTCTTAAAGCTTATAATCCGGTGCTTTTTTAATTTAACTCTAGCATTCTATTTATACCCAAAACAAATCTAAGTTATAATAGGATTTTCTTATTTAACAAAACTGTTTTGTTCAACCCGAAAATCGTTTGAGCCGTCTCAACATAAGTATGAGCTGTCTCATATAAACAAAGAAAAATCGTTAAATCTAGACAGTTTGTAAGACGTCTCAAAGTTATCTTGATCCGTCTCAGAATAGGGTTGAGGCGGCTCAAGATTGTCATGAGCCGTCTCAACATCTATACAATACACCTTCACAACATTTTGGTTTATCAATATTTTACTTCATGTAGCACACTAAATTCATGAACTTTCACAAGTCCTAAATATATTTGTATTCTTTAGTTTCTTAATGTTTTTGCTTCCTATAGCATACGCAATTACGAAAATTTCAGTTTTCTTTAGTTTTTCAATGTATTGCTTGCTACTAGCATAAAAAAAAATCGCTGTAGTTTTAAAAGAAATGGTTTATTAATATTTTGCTTGCCTTAGCACAAGAATAATGCGAGTTTTTCAGAAATCCCAAAATTTTCCATTTTCTCGATTTATTAATATTTTGCTTGATAGCTTATATTGCGCATGACTATTGCGAAAATTTCAGAATTCCTGGGGATTAAGCCTGTCTAATAAGACGAACGAACCGTGAGTCACCTCGCCTCGTTGCTGACTTAGACGAGTCAACGAATTGACTCGTCTCGTTGTGACGAATCAGGTGAGGCAAGTGGGTTCAGAAAATCACCGGAGTTGCCTCATACGCATTCGTCTTGTCTAATTCGTCGAATCGTCTCGCTTCGTCTCGTAAATCGTTCGAAATTGTTGCGAATTGCTGTGTCGACTCGTCAGCCGACTCGCCTCGAGATCTGTTCACATCATAATATTGCAATTCATACGCCCCACTTTTTGTGCAATTTATAAGTAAACAGGTGCTTTTGACGATCGTTTGTTACATGATACAGGATACAGACTTTTGAAGCAAATACAGTGAAAAAGACAAAGATGATACAGGAAATGGACTTTTGACCAACCAGCACACGGATCCTACTCAAGCCGAGATGAACGTCAAGTGAAACGGTCAAAAAGATCCTTACAAGTTCACTGAAAATCTGGAGAATACTAGAAAGTCCAACAGAGAAAAGAACAGTGAAAACAGAGAGCCCAAGAGAAGAGCAACCAAGCACAGGAAGCTGGTGGGCCAAGCCCACTAAATGGCCGCGGATCCGCGGCCAAAGGCATGTCTTTGCCGCGGAACCGCGGCCATATGGTGCCCGTGTCGGCACCGACTTCTTGTGTCGGTGTGTCGTTTCATTGTTGGGATTTTTAGGGGGTAAATCAGTAAATTCATGTCTACGAGAATCTGTAACCCTAGCTTCACTAGTTACTTATAAATTTTAATCTAGATCTGTAAAAAGTTATGCCTCTTTATATTCAATAAAAGTGAGATTTGTTGGAGGAATCAAGAGCATCATCTTCTTCTTGTAAGTCTTTAGTTTATTTAATTCCTGCCTTAGCATAATTGTTTTACTTGCCCTAGGAATCATTTAATTGCTAGTTAGATAATTTTTAATCTGTCGTAAGATAACTATTTAAAATATAAAACACAAAAATGTTTCTTAATTATAATTCCCTAATGTGCGAGTAAAAATTCTCGCTCGTTAGGGTTAGGAACAAGGTAGTGAGTGAGAGACGGATGTCTCTCACCTCCTTCAATGTCAACTTATTTTTAAAAACGAAACCTTCATGCACACATATACGATCCGCCCCCTACGGCACCCTACCTACAAGGTAACGGTGTTCCGTAGTATAAAAGGCCGGACTTATATGATGTCCATGAAGATCACATCAATGAATAAGAAAAGACGGACAAGGATCTAGAGGAAGAAACTTTGTTTCTTCCCGATCATCCTAATCCCTTTTCCTATTGATTGTTGTGATTTTCCTAAAAGCTTAAATCACGGCATTGAAAGAGGTGAACACATTGATCTCCACACCTACCTTCGACCTAACCCTAATGAGTTCTTTCTCATCACATAAATTCGTCTTAAACTCAATCGATAAAAACCAAACAACGATTTGAATCAACTCGTTATAACACAAAATCAGAAACTAACACATCCCTGCGGATCGACCCGTATTCACCGGCTAGCTGCGAAGCGACGCCGTTTCTGATTACGGTAAACTACAAATTTTTGGATAAATCAAATGGCGTCGTTGCCGGGGATGGCGTAATTTTCTCTTTTTGTATGATTTCGGGTTGATATAAAATTTGAAAATTATAAAAATCAAAAAAAAAAAATACAAAATACAAAAATTAGCTTTTCATTATTTTTATCTGTTTGAAGGGTTTCCCGTTTGAATCTTGCAGGAACGACAAGGAATTTTGGATCTGGAGTTTTACAGAAGGTGGAAACAGAAAAGAGAACATAAGAACAGAGAGGAATTGAAAGTGCAGAACCACAGAAAAATTTCCAGAACCCGATCCCTCTGTTCCACCGCGCTTCCGCCGCATAAATAGGGTTCCCGCCGCGGATCCGCGCTTGCCTGGCCACGTCAGCATACTGAAATTTTCTGGTTAGATCTCTTTCTCTCCCCTCTGCAATCTCCCATATATCTCTCTGTAAAAATCTTTCTGCAGGAATTCTTTGCGTAAAGAGTCTTTCTCCCCCTTCTAAATAACAGATTTCTGCAGGTTTCTTTACGCCGCGCTAAAAAAAAAATTTTGATTGCAAGTGAAATTTTATTGTTTTGCATAATTTAATCGGACTTAAGGGGCTATTTGACCAAACTCAGATTGGGTGGGGATTTCATCACCCTTCCCAGGACCCCAGAAAACACCTAAGCATTTTGCATCGACCACAATTAATTAAAAAAGATTAGATTCAGACCTAAGGACATCGAGCTCGATAGGAAAAGGACTAGGGTAGGCATCGGCCGTTTATCCTAACCGACTTTGCGGTGTCTAGACTAGTGGTTATTAATTAGGCCCACTGTAGTGGTGGTTCCTTCCCACTTACCTGGCCGTACTTGTCCGTGAAGAGGCGGTTTGAGGTCTATTTCTAGCCCTTGTTAGGAGCTGTCTAGTAGACCTAGGCGACCCTAGATTTAGGCCTGATTGTGCATGTGTGGTTGATACAGTTATGTCACGAGTCCGTTTTCAAAAACTTCTTTTGCAAAACTCACACACACAAAAAAAATATAAAAAAAAAAAAACAAATAAAAACTTTTCAAAAACTTGCAACTTGTCGCAAAAAGAAAACCTGCAAATTCACCACACCACTTTCCCTTACTGACGTTATCTTACCCCCACATTCTGTTTTTCTTTTTTCTGACTGCACCATCCCTTTTAGTGTATGTCACTTTGGACTAGGGATACAGACGCCCGATTAGTCCGCGTTTCGTTGGTACTGACCAACGAACCCTTCGACACCGAAGTCGAAAATCCGTCCACTTTCTTACCCTCACCTTCAACTTCTTTCACCGAAGGTATGTCGGGATTTAACCCCAACAATACCTTACCGACGGGAAGGATTCCACCTCCACCAGGTGCGAATAACCCGAACCAGCCGCCTGTTGAAGCGCCCGCACGAGTTGCGCTCCAGGACCTCTTCTACCCCATCCGCACTTCTTTACCCACTTATCTTTCACCCCCACCGGCAAATGGGGACAATTTTGAGATTAAACCACATTTCATCAATATGCTGCCGAAATTTCACGGTTTGGAAACTGAAGACGCATATATCTTTATTAATAAATTCCAAAATGTGTGCGCAATGATGAAAACGACCCAATTGAGTGATGACGCTATAAGGCTAAGGGTCATTCCTTTCACCTTATGTGACCTAGCCGAGAAGTGGCTATATAGCACCGCATCACATTCCATAAGAAATTGGGATGAGTTTGTGAAGGCTTTTCTGAAAAAGTTCTATCCTCACCATAAAACTGCCAGAATTCGAAATGAAATAATTCAATTTTCACAACTTCCTTCCGAACCATTCTGGAAGTGCTTCGAGAGATTCAAGGACCTATTAGTTCAATGCCCTCACCATGGGATAGAAAGTTGGCAACTTTGCCAAACATTATACGAGGGATTGAACTCGGCAACGAAGCAGTTGCTAGAAACCATCTGTCAAGGTCATTTTCTCTCTAAGTCTAATGATGAGGCGTGGCAGTTTCTCGAGGATCTTAGTGAGTAGACAATACAGTGGGAGAGCACAAAGACCACATCAGCTTCTAGTGGTCAATCTAGGGCAGGCATACATCAAATAGAGATGTCGATTGCTATGAAGGCCGAGATGGCCGCTCTTACGAAAAAGCTAGAAGCGATCGAGACCAAAATCTCGTCGTCTTCTCCTGCCCCTGCTATGCCCCCACGTACTGTCTGTGCTTGTTGTGCGGATCCATCGCACCTGACTGAAGAGTGTCCTTATAATGCATCTACACAAGGACAGGATCAAGTCAATGCTGCATTCCAGCAATGACAAAGGAACGATCCGTATTCTTCGACATATAATCCGGGGTGGAGGAGTCACCCAAACTTCGCTTGGAACCAAAATCAACAATTCCAAGAAAATAATAATAATTTTCAAAGACCTCCTCCACCACAACAACAACAAGCACCCTCGCAAACTCAATATCAACCGCAACAATTTCAACAACAACCTTACCCTAATCAGGTGAACAACTTTGTGCCGAACAATGCGTACCAGCCAAACAATTATGTTCAACCTAATAATGATAAGGTTAGCTCGCTCGAAAGAAGTCTAGATGCGTTCCTTAAGCAATCTACACAGTCTACAGCAAGACTTGAGACTTCTATTCAAACTTTAGTGCAAAATAGTGCCTCCCATGATCAGAGTATCAAATCTATAGAGGCACAAATTGCACAACTCAATGCAGCTTTGAGCGAGCGCGAAAAAGGAAAACTCCCGTCTCAACCGTTGCCCAACCCCGGTCACGCACATGCTGCACACAATCAGCAAAATCATAACGTAAATGCGGTGACCACGTTGAGATCGGGAAAAGTGTTGCGGAACAATGTGGGCAGTAACAATGACACCCCTGCCGGTGGGTCTTCTTCATTTTCTTCACCTTCTTCTTCTTCTTTAGAGCCTATTCTCCACCCTTCACATGGCTCTACCTCTTCTAGCTTGAACGGACCTAATTCTCACGACATGAACACATCTACACGAGGTACCGTTCCAACTCGACAATCTGATCCACAAAAATTGGACTCAACCACTTTTCAAAATGTTCCTTTTCCTAATCGGTTGAGATCCAATAAACCAACTCCTCAAATGGAAAAGATTGTCGAGTTGTTCAAGCAGGTTAGCATAAACATCCCTCTTTTGGATGCAGTTCAGCAAGTTCCTTCATATGCCAAAATTTTAAAGGACTTGTGCACCAAAAAAAGGAAGTCGCAAGTGCCAAAGAAAGTTTTTGTGGCTAGTGCTATTAGTGATGCTCTTGTAAATTCCTTTCCCCCAAAACAAAAGGACCCCGGGTGTCCTACCATTTCGATAACAATTGGGGACAAGAATATCAATAGAGCACTATTAGATCTTGGCGCGAGCGTCAATTTGCTACCTTATTCTGTGTACGAGCAATTGGGCGTTGGAGAGCTTAAGCCCACTCACTGTACTCTCCAAATGGCCGACCGGTCAATAACTCATCCTAGGGGAGAGCTGGAGGATGTGTTAATAAGAGTAGGGGATTTCATTTTCCCCGTTGACTTTATAGTGATGGATACACAACCTGTTGCAAACCCCCGGAACCAAATTCCGGTAATTCTAGGTCGACCATTTTTGGCTACTTCCAACGCAGTGATCAATTGTCGTAATGGTTCAATGAACCTATCTTTCGGCAATATGACAATTGAGCTCAATATTTTCAAGTTAGGAAGTCAGCCTGCTGAGCCCAATGCTAGCGTACTTGACGTTTGCTCGATCAATGAGATCGCGGAGGAGGACTGTGAGTTCGAGAATTTTTTATTCGACCACAGCAATGTTAACGCCACTAGTGCGTTCCTCCTAGAATCCGACTCAGCTTTCGCGGCGGATAACGATTTTGAATGTTTTACATTCGTCGACGACTTCGAAGACTCATCACCTGATTTGGAGTCTTTTGCTTTTGCGGATGAGTTAGTAGAACCATCCGACACTGTTGCGTACACTCGGTACGAACCTTTGATGGAATCATTCGAGTTTGAAACAACTACCCCTTTGCTACCATCTATTGTTTCATCTCCTAAACTCGAATTAAAGCTTTTGCCGACACACCTAAAATATGCATATCTAGGTGATAATGAGACCTTACCTGTCATTATATCAGCCTCTCTAGCTCTTGAGCAAGAGAAGGCTCTCTTGATGGTCTTACTTAATAATCGGCAAGCTTTCGGCTGGTCTATGGCGGACATTAAGGGGATTAGTCCCCTCATAGTCGAACATCATATACACTTAATGGATGATGCCAAGCCAGCACGAGATCCACAAAGGCGCCTCAACCCCATCATGAAAGAGGCGGTTAAGAAGGAAATTGTCAAATGTCTGGATAGCGGTATCATTTACCCTATCTCGGATAGCCAATGGGTTAGCCCAATCCACGTCGTGCCCAAGAAATCGGGCATTACGGTCATTGCAAACGAGGCAAATGAGTTGATTCCCACTCGCACCCAAACTGGGTGGCGAGTCTGCATAGACTATAGGAAACTCAATGCCGCAACAAGGAAGGACCACTTTCCCTTACCTTTTATTGACCAAATGCTCGAGCGATTGGCAGGGCACGAGTTCTATTGTTTCCTTGATGGCTATTCCGGTTACAATCAAGTCCCCATCGCCAAAGAGGACCAAGACAAGACAACATTCACTTGTCCCTTTGGCACCTTTGCTTATCGTCGCATGCCCTTCGGGTTATGCAATGCACCCGCAACATTTCAGCGGTGTATGATGGGGATCTTTTCAGACATGGTTGAAAAGTTCTTGGAGATCTTTATGGACGATTTCTCCATCTTTGGCGACTCCTTCGACGAGTGTTTACGCCATCTTGACGCTGTTCTTACCCGCTGCAGGGATAAGAACCTAACATTAAATTGGGAAAAGTGCCATTTCATGGTGCAAGAGGGCATTGTTCTAGGACATGTCATTTCGCAAAACGGCATCGAGGTAGACAGGGCTAAAATCGAAGTTATTTCTAACCTACCTCCCCCAAAATGCGTCAAAGATATTAGAGCCTTCCTTGGCCACGCCGGTTTCTACAGACGATTTATTAAGGACTTTAGCAAGATTGCTAGACCCTTGACTCTCTTGCTGGCCAAAGACACGACCTTCGCTTTTGACTCCACATGCACTGAAGCATTCGAGTCGTTAAAACATTCACTTATCACTGCACCCATCCTCTCATCTCCTGACTGGACGCACCCTTTTGAAATTATGTGCGACGCATCAGACTTTGCAATTGGTGCTGTTCTTGGACAGCACATTAATAAGATGCCGCACGTGATTTATTATGCCAGCCGAACACTAAATGAGGCCCAACTTAATTACACAACAACAGAGAAAGAATTTTTAGCTGTTGTGTTTGCACTTGAAAAATTTCGGCCTTATTTAATCGGCTCTCCAGTCATTGTTTATACTGATCACTCGGCTCTTCGCCACCTTTTTGCGAAGAAGGATGCTAAGTCAAGGCTAATACGTTGGATCCTTTTATTGCAAGAATTTGATCTTGTCATTAAGGACAAAAAGGGATGTGAAAACGTAGTAGCTGATCACCTATCACGACTTCCTTCTTCGCCCACGCTAGATCTTCCTATCACTGACGTTTTTCCCGACGAGCAACTCTTGATCGTTTCTTGCGAACCGTGGTTCGCCGATATTATAAACTATTTAGCCACCGGCCTGATTCCTAATGATTGGTCGAAACAGGATAAGCTTCGATTTTTGTCCCAAGTAAAGCATTTTTACTGGGATGAACCCTATCTTTTTAAATACTGTTCCGACCAAATCATTCGTCGGTGTGTACCCGAGAGTGAGGTCAAGAGCGTGATGTCTTTCTCCCACGATCAAGCATGTGGCGGGCACTTTGGCCCAAAGAAGACAGCCGAAAAAGTTTTGCAGTGTGGTTTCTATTGGCCACGACTCTTCAAGGATGCATTTGAATACTGCAAAACTTGCTCCCGGTGCCAACATTTGGGCCGGATTTCGCGGAGAAACGAAATGCCACTCCAACCCATTTTGGTAGTGGACATTTTTGATGTTTGGGGTATAGATTTCATGGGACCATTTCCTAACTCTTTTGGAAATGTGTATATTCTGTTGGCGGTTGACTACGTTTCTAAGTGGGTCGAGGCTGTGCCCAGTCGAACGAACGATAATAAAATTGTCGTTCGATTCCTTGAAGAACACATATTTTCTCGATTCGGGCACCCTCGGGCGATTATAAGTGATAATGGGTCTCATTTCTGCAATAGGACCTTTGAGTCCTTGATGCGTAAATACTCTATCACCCACAAATTGTCAACGCCATATCACCCCCAAACATGTGGGCAAGCCGAGGTTTCAAATCGGCAGATAAAACAAATTTTGGAGAAAACGGTTTCCAAAAACCGTAAGGATTGGTCACTAAAACTGATAGATGCACTATGGGCTTTCCGTACTGCATATAAAACCGATCTGGGTATGTCTCCATACCGGCTTGTGTACGAGAAGGCTTGCCACCTCCCAGTGGAGATCGAGCACAAAGCTTTCTGGGCTATAAAAGAGCTAAATTTGTCTTTAGGAGATGCGGGCAGCAACAGAAAGCTGCAATTGAATGAGTTGGAGGAGCTAAGGGATGAGGCATATGATAATGCCATAACTGCTAAAAACCGAGCCAAGGTGTTCCACGATAAACACCTTTTACGAAAGACTTTTAAACCTGGTCAACAGGTTCTACTTTATGACACTCGGTTACATTTTCATCCTGGTAAGCTCAGGTCCAGATGGAGAGGACCTTTTGTAGTCCGCACCGTTTATCCGCACGGTGCGGTTGATCTTGAGAACCCTGAAGACGGTACCTTATTTAAGGTAAATGGGCATCGACTAAAACCGTTCTTCACTGCGGATCCTTCGGAGGAGCTCCTGTTTTTGCAGGAGCCGATTTACACTGATTGATCTTCCTCCGCTTTCATCCCAAACTTTGTTTCCCAATGACACTATTTCAAATAAGTTTGGGGGTGTGTATATCATTTGTACGTATATTTCCAAAATACAAAAAATAAAAAATAAATAAATAAATAAATTTTTTGGACCAAATTGCAAATTTGCAGATTACAAGCTGTTTTTACAAATAAAACCCTCGTCTTATAGGGTGTTTTGTGTAAATAACCCTATCAACCCCTATTTAAATGAACTGAGCCCCCCTCTGTTGTTCACCCTAAAACATTTTCTCCTCATAAAACGTTCACGCTCACGAGCGCGACGTGGGGCCGGGCAGTGAGGGCACTGCTTTGCTCAAGTTTGGGGGTATTAGAGGTGATGTATATAGTTATCCTTGCATTGCATATTGTATATATCTTTGTTTTCCTTTTGCATAGTTAATTTCTGCATTGCATTTTTATAAAAATCATAAAAATTTAAAAAAAATTTGAAAAAATAAAAAAAGTAGAAAACTGAAAAACCAATAAAAAATTTCAAAAATTATAAAAATTATTGTATTCAATTTTGGTTAGTTGACTTGAGTTGATAAAAAGGTTAACTGGCTAGGAACAACTAGATCTTAGACTTAGTAAACTAAAAACCCTAAAAATAACCTTCCTTAAAGTTTAACGGTAGAAAGTATATGTCTTTGTAGGTTATCTAGAAATAGGCAAATTTTGGGTTCAGTTCTTGGGCTAAGTCGAAACGAAGGAAAAGTATTAAAACTTTTATTAGAGTATAAGTTTGAAAAATAGTTCCTAGCTTAAGTCTAGATTCTGAAAACATGTACCCTACAAAATGCACAAACACGCACCTTGAAACTTGGATTAGTAGAAGAGACCTTGAAATACTCTTGTCTAAAGTCCTTAGCACAATGAAAAATAAAAAAAAAATGGTGGATATATAAAAAAAAATGGACACTGGTTTTTGTGATTACTTAAGGCTGTAAAAATAGAAAAAATATTTAGCGAGGGTGCTTCATCACCTAGTGCCTTAGACCAACTGGTTTGGGAGCCACTGCTAAAAGCCTTGGGTGTTGCAAAACTAGGAAGTACGCTTTAAAACGCTAACGCATCTTGTAATCGGTTGTTGGTACCTCAAGAAGTATTAACAGTCGCATGAAGGATGTGAAAGCGAAATTTCACAAGTGCTCTGGACAACGGACGGGAGTACGATTGCTTGATTTGAATTTCCAAGTGTAGGGGTGATTTATACACACACGTAGGGATATGTGATTGGAGTTTAGATAAGAGAAAGGAATGAAGTATAGAACTTGTGTCTTTAATAGAGTTGATAGAAATTCCTAAGTGGAGATGGAACTCTAGAAAGAAAACTTAAGAAATGCCGAAAGCTGGGTAATTCTACAGGATATATGTAATCTTAAGTTAAATAATGAGGAAGTGTGAAGAATACGGGTGGATAATTTGCGAGTTAAAAGATAATAGAATTCCTTGTTAGAAAACCTAATTGGAGAACAAAAGTCAATGGGCCGAGTTGATAGGATTTTATGGGTGTAATCCGCTGAAAACCCTCAGGAGACAACACTCCTCCTACTAGGGACACCTAGAGGTTTAACGGCTTGTTGGACGAGCTCAGTGCAATCGCGTTTCCCTGCGAAAGTGCGGCTAGGTTAGATTTTTATCAGAATAAAATAATAAGTTTGCTCGAGGACGAGCAAAAGGTAAGTTTGGGGGTATTTGTTCACATCATAATATTGCAATTCATACGCCCCACTTTTTGTGCAATTTATAAGTAAACAGGTGCTTTTGACGATCGTTTGTTACATGATACAGGATACAGACTTTTGAAGCAAATACAGACTTTTGAAGCAAATACAGTGAAAAAGACAAAGATGATACAGGAAATGGACTTTTGACCAACCAGCACACGGATCCTACTCAAGCCGAGATGAACGTCAAGTGAAACGGTCAAAAAGATCCTTACAAGTTCACTGAAAATCTGGAGAATACTAGAAAGTCCAACAGAGAAAAGAACAGTGAAAACAGAGAGCCCAAGAGAAGAGCAACCAAGCACAGGAAGCTGGTGGGCCAAGCCCACTAAATGGCCGCGGATCCGCGGCCAAAGGCATGTCTTTGCCGCGGAACCGCGGCCATATGGTGCCCGTGTCGGCACCGACTTCTTGTGTCGGTGTGTCGTTTCATTGTTGGGATTTTTAGGGGGTAAATCAGTAAATTCATGTCTACGAGAGTCTGTAACCCTAGCTTCACTAGTTACTTATAAATTGTAATCTAGATCTGTAAAAAGTTATGCCTCTTTATATTCAATAAAAGTGAGATTTGTTGGAGGAATCAAGAGCATCATCTTCTTCTTGTAAGTCTTTAGTTTATTTAATTCCTGCCTTAGCATAATTGTTTTACTTGCCCTAGGAATCATTTAATTGCTAGTTAGCTAATTTTTAATCTGTCGTAAGATAACTATTTAAAATATAAAACACAAAAATGTTTCTTAATTATAATTCCCTAATGTGCGAGTAAAAATTCTCGCTCGTTAGGGTTAGGAACAAGGTAGTGAGTGAGAGACGGATGTCTCTTACCTCCTTCAATGTCAACTTATTTTTAAAAACGAAACCTTCATGCACACATATACGATCCGCCCCCTACGGCACCCTACCTACAAGGTAACGGTGTTCCGTAGTATAAAAGGCCGGACTTATATGATGTCCATGAAGATCACATCAATGAATAAGAAAAGACGGACAAGAATCTAGAGGAAGAAACTTTGTTTCTTCCCGATCATCCTAATCCCTTTTCTTATTGATTGTTGTGATTTTCCTAAAAGCTTTAATCACGGCATTGAAAGAGGTGAACACATTGATCTCAACACACCTACCTTCGACCTAACCCTAATGAGTTCTTTCTCATCACATAAATTCGTCTTAAACTCAATCGATAAAAACCAAACAACGATTTGAATCAACTCGTTATAACACAAAATCAGAAACTAACACATCCCTGCGGATCGACCCGTATTCACCGGCTAGCTGCGAATCGACGCCGTTTCTGATTACGGTAAACTACAAATTTTTGGATAAATCAAGATCCACGTGCAATGGTTAGGAGCTTGACAATTCGCCTCGCTTCGTGACACCTCGCCTAGGATTCACCGTCCAACGGTCGAAATTCGCCTTGTATTTGCCTCACCTCGTCTTGGGAACCGAAGCCAACGGTAATGAATGGGCATATCGAGGCGAGGCGAGGCAAATCGCCTCGCCTCGGAACAGTCATAAATGGCCAGATTATTTAAAAAATTTAAAAAACCTATAAATACCCCCCTCCCCAAACCCCCATTTCTTCTCATTTCAAATCCATTTCTCCTAAATTAAAAAAAAATTACCCTCTCTCACAAAAAAACATCATCTCTCCAAAAATACCATCTCTAAAAAAATACTCTCTCTAATTTCCAAGTTTTGAAGAATAGAAGCTCTGATCTTCTGACAGTTCGACTTTGAGTTTTCAAATCTCCGAGCCTCCGACCGACTCATTCTACATTTCTACTCTACTGCTATTCTAAAATTCTTTTCTCTTTCTTATTTCTTGTTTTTATTTTATTAGCCCTCTTTTGTGGTTACATTGGTACTGCTGGTTTTGTTATATTTTGTATTTAATTTTTTTAATTAGTAAAACATTAATATGGAGGAATATGGAGGGTTCATCCGATATGCATCAACACCAAGTTCCTCACCCCGAAATAAAAGCACAAGGAAAAGGATCCACACCTACATTTAGAGAAGCTAAAAATTCTGCGACTACTAGTAATATTTAGGAGAACTATAAAATTGAATTTAGGGATAGTGTTAGATACGCAGTTTGCAAATATTGTGGCAATGCATATAAACATAAAAACGGTACCCGCACCCGTATGTTGCATAAATATGCAAAAAAACACTTGGAAGCCCCAGCCGGTTGCTCCTCTACACAATCATAAATTGGTTTCGCCGGTCAAGATATTTTTCAATATAATCATGATTTAAATGTTTCAGAAATGACAAAATTTGTTAGGCAGATGAACAAGTTCTCGGATTCAGAGAAAGCCAAGTTTTTTAGCGGTACGTTCAAATGGCATTACAACCAGCATACAAAAGAATTCTGAGGACTACGCTTAAAATTCATTATTTCAGACTCTACAAACGATGGTAAACAGGTATTAATTGCTACTCTTGCTTCTTTAGATATCGGTATTTCATTAACTTCTGATATTTTGACTGATAGAAGAGAATTTCCCTGTATTTGTGTTACTGCACATTGGATAGATTCTGACTAGTATTTGCAAATTAGAATTATTGCTTTCAGACAATTTCAATTTCCGCATAGTGCTTTTAATATAAATTCCGAAATTAGATCTATTTTAGTAGATTATTGTGTAAATAATTTTTTTTCCGTTTCTTTCGATAATGCTAACACAATAATGCTGTTATTGCTGAACTTATTAGGATATGCAAACCAATTTGCAGTGGTCGATTTTTTCATATTCGTTGTGCATGTCATATACTTAATCTTGCTGTACAGGATGTATATACCGTATGTAGTTTAAATATTCAAACAATTAAATATGTATATAGGTTTATTAAAAATTCTGGAAAAAAATCTGAATATAAAGCTAGATGCAGGCTCAACGAATAAGGTCGTCTTTTAGAAAAGATGTGGCCACTAGGTGAAATAGTACATATTCCATGCTTCGTACTGTATCAAAGACCGCCGGAATTATTAGTAATATATGGAATGAACAAATGCCTGTAAAAAACCACTTAACAGAGAATTATTGGGTGGTTGCATAACTTTTTAAAGATTTTCTTATTACTTTTAAAATAGCAACCGAACAATTTTCTACTACTTATACCCCCACTTCTCATATTCTTGTCTCTAAATTGTATAATATAGCTCAATATTTTGCTAGTCACTCTGATAATCCATTAATTCAGCCAGTTATGCTTGCAATGCTGACTAAGATTTCTAAATATTTCAATGAAATCTCAATTGTTTACTGTTTATGTTCGGTAATGGACTCTACAATTAAATTAGAAGGTTTGGAGGCTCTTTTAAACGGATTTCATGGATACATGGGGCATAATATAGATATTGATGCTTATGTTAGTACCATTAGAAGTAATTTAAATGAAGTGTTTGATTTGTATGTTACATGATCTTCGGCTAGTAAAACTAGTAGACCACCGGCCACAACTAGTTCACGTGTTTCGACTCCAATTTTAGCACTTATTCAACAGAAGAAAAGGCACGAGGTCCAGTAGCCTCATCATCGTCATTTTTAAATGAGTTAACAATATATTTACAAACTGAGTCATACGTAGATTATACCATAGATGAGTTTAATATTTTAGCCTGTTAGAAAAACCACAAACATTTATATCCGGTGCTTTCTACTATGGCCCGTAATTTACTAACCATTCAAGTGTCCACAATAACGTTGGAAAGTGCTTTTAGTACAGGTGGAAGGATATTAAGCGAGAAGAGATGAAGTTTGGCGTACGACACAATGGAGTACATAATTTGCTTGCAAGATTGGGAAGCAGCTGCTGTCGGGAAAAAAAAATGCAATCACTTTAGATTTGGATTATCTACTTGAAGAGCTTACAGCATCGGATGAGACCAACACTGAAAGAGGAAACACAACCGGCGCCGACGAGTAGCGAATAGGATCTGTAATAGTAAAAAAAGAACTACGTAGAATTATTTCCCTCTCATTGAGCTCAATATTTAGGAAGGATACGTAAGCAGCCCGAGTGGATTCGGTCTCTTAAAAAACAACAAATTATATTATGAAATTGTAATGTGATTTATTTTAATAAAAAATTTGGTTCAATTTTAATTTTTGCTTAATTTTTAAGTTTTTTTTATTTTAAAAAAAATCACCTGAGCTAGACAAGTTGACCCGTATGAATCGCCTCGCCTCGCCACGCGATTCGCCTAGACGAAACGGCG
This sequence comes from Agapanthus africanus, assembly GCA_030015575.1. NCBI lineage: Eukaryota > Viridiplantae > Streptophyta > Magnoliopsida > Asparagales > Amaryllidaceae > Agapanthus > Agapanthus africanus. The sequence continues at coordinate 455,734,069 of JASDDO010000012.1, read as the reverse complement.
AGACGAATAGGTTTCGGCGTTGATACTGTTGGCATCGCCTCGTTTCTCCTCGCCTAGTCGGCGAGACGAACCAACTCGCCACGTGCCTCTTCACAAATTGAGCGAGTCGCGAGGCGAACTTTCTCGATTCGGTTCCTTAGCCACGCCTACTGGGGATTGAAGTAGCTCACTCACAAAAAGTGATCTTCATTTCGCGGCAGAAGTATACGCTAATTGACCTTCCTATCTAATAGATCGGTTCAATGGAATACTTGAATATATAATGCCTTAGCCTGCTGGCCCTTTATTTATGCTCATATCCATGAAAAAAATTCAATTTTGTATGGTTTTTAAACATTTTTCTTACTATACCACAAGAAAATGGTAATTTCAAATTTTCTTTGGTTTTCAATATTTTGTTTATGTATTAAACGTAAAGTGCGGTCTTGGAGAAATGTTAAACTTCTAAAAATGGGTTCGTTTGTCCGTTCACATTCTGATGTAACCTATATACCTTAATTTATTGTCTCAATTTCAACAAAAGACTGAATCGCCCTCAATATCTGTGGCAACACAAGACGACCTACAATAGCATTTCTTGTGGGGGTGGGGGGTGAAATACCAATGGCTCCACAATGACTAACAACCTTAAATCAAGGCTAGCTCTTTGACCGCTTCTCTTTCATGTAAAACTCTCATGCATTCACCTCATCCTCTCTTGCTCTCAAGTCTCTCTCTCTCTATCTCTATCTCTCTCCATCGTCGTCGTGGTCATGGCGGCAGCAACCAACATAACGGAGGCGCACGGGGACTTGGATCCGACGATGAGGCAGTCGATATTCTGTTACAGGGCCATCATGACGACGTCCGCGGGCGTTTTTCTGGGAAACAACCCTCTCAATTTCTCCTTCCCCATTCTCCTCTACCAGATCACCCTCGTCTTCATCGCCACTCGCGCCACCCATGCGGTGCTCCGACATCTCTCTCAGCCCCTCGTCATCTCTCAAATCATGGTACATATATTATTTATACTATATATATAACTCTCTTTTATCAAAATCAAGCCGATCCAGCTATATAAGTGCAACGTAGGGCCTGTTTGAATGATCAAAATTATTATAAAGCAAACTTTTAACAATAAAAAAAATTCATAAAAGGCTTGGATCTATTTATGTTATTGCTTTTATTTTAGGTTTGTTTCCATCCATGGAGGTAGGTAGGTATTTACCTTTTCAAAAGAAGTAAAAAATGAAAAAAAAAATCTTATTTTTTTAACCAAATGATGATTGATAATAGCTCACGTCGTATATACTTAACTCTAATCTAAGTTACACTGTCAAATTAATTTTGCAATTAATTTTCATGGTCCCTGGCAAGTTCAAATGCCTAACTATATGAGCATGGCGTTTATTATATCGGAAAAACGCACCGTATATAATCATAATTAGTCATCGGATAGATTTTCATCATTAATTTTAACCAGCCATTGTCACGATCGATTGATCGACCGCAGGCCGGAATAATCCTGGGCCCATCCGTGTTCGGCCGGAGCCTAGACTTCGAGAGGCTCCTCTACTCCGTCCAAAGCTGGGAGCATATCAACACCATCTCCAACATCTCCTACGTGTTCTTCATCTTCATTATCGGCGTCAAGACCGACCTCTCCATGATCACCAAAACCGGGAAGAAAGCCGTAGCCATCGCCATCATCAGCACCGTCTTCTCCTTCTTCACCGTCGTCCTCTCCGCCTACGCTCTCCGCAACAGCATCCAGAAATCGCACCGCGACCGCTACCTCATTTTGACTTTCGCTTTCAAGTGGTGCACCACTTCCTACACGGTCCTTAGCTGCACATTAAGCGAGCTCAACCTTTTGACCTCGAAAGTCGGCAGGTTGGCCATGTCGGCCTCGTTGATAGCGGATTTTGTGAACTTTACCGTGGGCGCGGGGATCACCGCGTCGCTGGTGGCGGCGAAGCAGAAGGATCTTGCGTTGTCAATATGGAGCGTAGTGTCGTTTGTTATGTTCGTGTTGTTCTTACTTTTCGTGGCACGCCCGGTGACCGTGTGGATGATAAAGAAGACGCCGGAGGGGAGTCTGCTGGATGAGACGACGTTCATCACTGTGATATTCATGGCGCTGATGACCGGGCTCATCAGTGAGGTAATTCTAATTAATTATTGAAAAAACTACTTTCAAACTTATTTCGGGCTTAATTTTCAGAAACTAAAAAGAGATGTTCGTTCACAAAATTATGAGAAACTACCATGTAACATGTAACACTGCCATCTCATCTCTGCAACTTAAATTGTCTATCGTGTGATATCCCTATGCAAAAGCCTAAATGTGCCTAGTTATGAATTAATGCTCCTTCACCTTCACTAAATGACCAAAGATGCATAGCATTTGCTGTAAAAAAAAATTCTTTTCAAAATTGAGAACTAGCCGTTCGATTTCCAAAAAGGTCGCATCCAAGAAAAATACATGTACTGAAGGTGTAGGGCCCACACCATTTCAGTATACAGGATAAAATGCACTCGGACAGAAAAGAAAGAGATGAGATTTTTCGGACACTTTCGAACAGTTTTGTAGATCCGTTTATTTTTTTCTCTTTCATAATCAGGCATATGTACCGATAGAAATTTAAGAATCGCATATCCTTCTAAACCTTTTGGTATATTGCAGAGATTCTACTAATCTTCTAATCCTCTATTTGTTCAAAAAGATAGCTCTGATACAATCTTAAATCTTAAATGTAGCTGTTGATGTACCAAAATTTTAAAGTTATAATGAAGGTTGAAGGAATACATTTTCATATTTCTAACGGATACCGTTGTGATTACAGGTGATAGGGCTCCATGTCTCCATGGGCCCGTTCCTGTTTGGGCTACTCTTACCCGGAGGCGCCCCGCTGGGGGTGACGTTGTCGGAGCGGATGGACCGGCTGGTGATCGGGTTGTTCCTGCCAGTATACGTGACGCACGCCGGTCTGAGGATGGACCTCGGCGGCCTCACCGACACCGCGCCGTGGGCCTTCATCCAGCTCATGGTGGTCATCGTGATCGCCGCCAAGTTTCTTTCGTCCATGGGAGTTTGCCTCTACTGCAAGATGCCTATGAGGGAGGCAGTCTCACTAGGGCTTATCATGATTCATAAGGGGATCGTTGAGCTTGAATCTACTGCCTTTTGGTTGGATGCACAGGTACTCGGTCCTCTATATTTCACTAAAATACCACGAGTTATGTTATTGAGGATTTTCAAAAAAAAGGTTGTTGTAAGAACTTTTGAAATTGTTAATGTATGTATTATTTGGTCTTCGATTTAGTACCATACAATTGACTGCATTCTAAGTTTATGGTATTTATTTTTACAGCTTGTAAAAAATATATATAAAGGATCCTGCAAATCCCAGTGAAACTAAGCTAACTTTTAAGATGAAAATTAATTATAGGTTATGCAAATCCTAGTTTTAGAATTTCACAAAACAACAAAATCATTTTAATGACGTTTGCATTGGTTTTGGAATTGATATCCAAGAGCAAGGTATCAGATTAACACAGAATTAAACCCATATAACTACTTTTTTACCTTGCAGATCATTAGTCGACAAGTCTACACAACCTTAATGCTCTCCATCGTCATCGTCGGGGCCGCCACCGCCCCACTCATCAAGTATATTTACCGGCCCGAAGACCGCTTTGTGGCCTACAAGCGACGCACCATCCAACACACCAAGCCCAACGCGGAGCTCCGAATCCTGGTCTGCATCTACAACCAAGAGAACGTCAACTCCATCCTCACCCTCCTCGAGTCCACCCACCCTTCGCCCGACTCGCCCATATGTGTCTATGTCCTTCACCTCGCCCAGCTTGCTGGCCGCACCGCTGCGGTCCTCGCCCCCTACAAACGCGCCAAGAATGCTAGCGGATTTGTTACTGAAACAGACCACATCGTCAATGCCTTCAACTACTTTGCCCATCAAAACCCAGGTCAGCTGTCAAGAACACTTTACCCAGATCTTAAAGTTGAGTTTTTTTTTTTAAAAATAAAGAGCATGACTCAAAAGAGTCTGTCCCATAAAATTTAATTAAAGAAAAAAAAACACCAAAGTTAATCTATATTAAGTTAATATCGTCTTTCATATTGAGCAATTGAGACATGTGGAAATGCCTGCAACAAGCCAAAATAAATGGGCTACACATACATTCATACACATATATCCGGATGCGCACTTGTGCACACGTGTGTATACATGCATATCTGTGTTTGTGTGTGTATTGTTTCACGCACACACAAATATGTATATATGTGTATATACACATATATGTTGTGTACATGTGTGTGTAGAGGTTGACCTAGAAAATCACTCTTTACACGGTAAATAACAAAATTTATTGAAAAGTCTAACTGCATATCTAAAACTGTCACGGTACTTCAAAAAAAAAATTCGCATATTTTAAATAATATTATTCACAACACGGGTTTTTTTTTTAATATCTCATCTCCAAAACTTACATATTTCTAAATTTCATCCCTAAAATTTCAAATTTCAATATTTCCTCCTTAAAACTTCTTCCTTAATAAAAAAAAACCACCCCATCTATATTGCCATCTACATTCCGTGAAAATTTAACTTGGGTTACTTTGATTTAATCAAAAACTAGAGTTAAAAGGCGCAATCTCTCTATCTTTCTCCTCAAAGGACCGAGAATGCTGCTTCCCGTCTTGCATTTTCAGCTTTTTCATGTGTTTCATTATTTCAATAGATCCTAGATCGTTTTTCATTGAAGTTGTCAAAATTGATATAATAAAGATATCAAATTCCTTTCCATCAACCCATAAGCAATGGGTGAAGAGAAAAACCTCCAATTTTGTCTAAAGAAAAACTCTAATTTCGAAATTAAGAAAAAATCCTAACCTAAGCCCTAATTTCTTTTTGGAGAAAATGGATAGGGTAAAATAGTCCCTATCCATAATTTAAAAGAGGAAGATGCTGTTGAGGACATAATGGCCTTTTTTAATTAACTCTCTCAAAACTAGCAGAAAATTCTAATAAGATGTTGAGATCTAACTAGAATAGATTTTTGAACAAGTTAAAAGTTTTAGAGGGGAAATTTAAAAATATGAATTTTTAGGAATGGAATTTATAAATATATAAGTTTTCGGGGTGAGATAAGAAAAAACCCTTCACAATAACATGTTTTCAGGATTCATATGGACATCATACAATATAGGTTTTTGTTGAGCCAAACGTTATTCTATAAAAACATACTTTATTTAATATTGACTCCTTATTTAAGTATGGGGCTAATTAAACTTCCTTTGTTAAAAAAAATTCTAATATTAGACTTTTCTTTGTTAAAAAGAAGGGGGAAAAAACTCCATATCCATTCAAATAAAATCAATAAAACATATCCAAATGTTGGGAATTGAATCCTCATCATCTTACCAACTGATCATCTTTACATTAATATATGTATGAGACGCTTGTGTGAGAGAGAGAGTAACGGAGAAAATAGGCGCATCCATCATCTTGGTCTTTATCATCTAAGATATGGATATACCGAATTTCATGTGATTCTACTACTTTTTCACCGTTGAATTAGAAATGTAAAATGCTCTATTGTCGGTAAACCGCTAATTTTGCACCCGCGAAATCAACGGTAAAAAAGTGGTAGAATCATATAAAATTTGATGTATCCATATCTTAAATGATAAAATGAAGATGATATAAAAGATCGATCGTCGGAAAAAATTGTGAAGGCCGTAGGAAATTCCCTCCCGTGGCACCTTTGCTCCATTATTCCCGCATGCTCGCGCGCGCGTGCACACACACATACATACATCAAAAAATTCCAAAATTTATGACTTTGATATCCTATTCTCCAAAATTTAAGTGGGGACACTCCCTTTCATTTTGGTCTACCCTTGCGCGCACAGGCGCACACCCCACGTACCCCACGTATGCACGCACATGCATGCAGTAGTATGTGTGTGTTTTTATTTTAATTTTAGGGTAAGAGTACAACAACGGATTGTTAGTCAACTGAAACTTTTCTATAAAATTAGAACTTTTGAAAATAGAATATTTTGGTACAGAAATGAATATCCAAACTACATTTGATTCGAATAATTTTATTGTTAGAAAAATTTTAATTGTTTGTAAAATCAAATTTTATTTTATTGCTTTAATTTTAGAGAATGAGATTTCCGTATGCCGATAAAACATTGTTATACCTGTCTATTTTTAGTTTGATCGAAGTAAGGCTTACAACAAGTTTATTTTTTATTTTATTTTTTTTGTATTTTTTGATTAATTTTGGGTTTCTTTAAATTAATTAGATTTAAAGACACCCAAAATTTATGTTGAATCAATTGGATTGGATTTGATGGATAGGAGAGAGAGGGACAAAAGAAATTTGACAGCTTGCAAAAAGAAAATATAGAGGAAGGAAAAGGATGGAGAGATGGGGAAAATTTATGGTGAATCAATTGGATTTTGCCCATACAAGAGGGAGGTAAATAAAATTTGAAAGATTACAAAAAGAAAATGGAGAGAGAGAGAGAGAGAGAGAGAGGATAGAGGGAGAGGGAAGGTTATGATTTGGTAGTACTGATTTTTTTAATTTTTTTCTATCTGAGTATACTGGATATTTTTAAGGACCGGACACTCATTTTATATATTAAAAAGGTCTAGTTGGAACATTTTTTCTTTTAGTTCCAATTTCAGTTATATTCACGAATACCAAATTTAGAATTTTAAGTTCAAGTTCTAATTGACCAGCACTAACTAATATATTGCCCCAGCATATTCCAATCTTAACTCTTTGTCCAGGTTCACCAACTCCCCCAAAGTAAATCGTCCTTTTCTAAAAAGCCCAGAAAAAGATAGAAACTTTGGTGAAATTACACCTTTCCATACAACTACAATATGCACACATGCAACTACTGGTATCAGGAGGAGTAGTAGGAAAGGAAAGGGAAAAAATAGATTAAAAGAGCATGTATGTATGTATGTACACACACGTGTTAGATTTGAACCGACGAGTTATTGAGGGTCCATTGCTTTAATTCCATATCAAGAAACACTTTATCCAAAAGCTTTAAGCGGTTGAATTGTGGAATGATGGTGTATATCAAGCTAACATATATGTCTCTTTATCATCAGGCTTCGTGACTATCATCCCCTACACCTGCCTCTCCCCATACAACACGATGCACGACGACGTCTGCTCGCTAGCGCTCGACAAGAAAGCCTCCATCATCCTGGCACCGTTCCACAAGCATCTGGCCATCGACGGCACCATTGAGTCGATCAACCCTGCAATACAGAACGTCAACATCAACATCTTGCACTACGCACCATGCTCAGTTGGAATCTTTGTGTTTCACGGACATGCTGTCAGCGGCTATTTTTCCACGCCGGGCGTGGTGCGTCAGGCAGTGATAAATCGTGTAGCGGTGTACTTTATCGGTGGGGCGGACGACCGGGAGGCATTGGCATACGGAATGCGGATGGCAGATGACCCCGTGATCGGGCTCACGGTGGTGAGGTTCCGTCCACCGGTCGAATACAGAGAAAGAAACAAAGAAGAGAAGCTTGACGACACGATGATAGATGAGTTTAGGGTTAACAGGGTCGACGGGATCAGGGTTTTGTATAAGGAGGAGATAGTTACAGACGGGGAAGGGACCGTGGCGGTGATACGAGCGATGAGCAGCCATTTCACGCTTCTGATAGTGGGGAGACGAGATGGGAAGGAGACGATGTTGACGAAGGGGTTGTCGGTTTGGAACGAGTATCCAGAACTCGGGATCGTTGGGGATCTGCTGGCGTCGACGGATTTTGGAGGGAGAGTTTCAACGTTAGTGATGCAGCAACAAACGAGGGTCGGCGGCGGCGGCGGCGGACAAGGCGAGAGTCCGAAAATGCAACATCCAGGGCAGGTGGTACCAAATGAATTGGATTGATCGGTTCGAATCTTGTGCAAAAGTAAATCTTAAAAAAAAAGAGACAGGAAAAAAAATTCAGGATCAGTTGAGTACATTGTAATTCATTGTAGATCACAGTATAAATCTATAGATGATTCCATAAAATTGTGTTAGCTCCCTGAAGATTTGTAAGGTTGATTGTTTTGGATCTCCAAATTGCAGTCACTACCATCTTTGCCAACCTGCATCACATCTCAACACCAAAACATGTTGCAGCCACAGTAAACTGCCAAAGCTTGGCCCCAAGATTTTAAATATGGGATATCAGATTCGTACTAGACAGATGCTTCATATAGCGGGATACAGACAATATATGGAACGATATCGCCATATCGGCCAATATTATATCGGTTATATCGCATCGTATGGGATCCTAAAACAATTTATCAACCGATATGACCGATTTTTAATCCAACGCTGCCCCCCCCCCCCCTACAAAAACACTGTAGTTTCTCATTACAATATTGGCAGTGCCATGAGCAAATTACCCCCACAAAAATTACACTCCAGGTCCCCCTACCAGCTGCAACTCTGAATTTTGACAGTGGCATAGGGATCCACATTCAAAATTCACAGTAATTTTATCATTCCATCTGCTCCCAAGACCTGCATCGAACTTTTTTCAGTAGGCCCATAACAATACGTTCACAACCAGCTGAAAACAAAATGAGTTCACATGCAATTAGTTTCATGTGATCGCATGAACTTGGCTTACTACATTAAAACGCTTAAAAACTAAAACAGTGCATGATACAAAAGGTTCATGAAGTAGAGGACACCCCAAAATGCTTCCCCGTTTCGGTAAAAGTTAGTTGCAGGCTGCTCTGCATCTCAGAAGCAGCTGCCCAATTCTTTGAGCACAACCTCCATCTTCGGCCTCAAGCTCGGAATCTCGCTCGTGCAGACCAGCGCGATACTCGCTAGCTTCGCCGCCTCTTGCTTTGAGAAATTCCCGTTGAGGTTCCCATCGATAAGATCATCGAGCTTGCCGGACTCTGCGCCGAGTCGCAGGTGGGTTACTTGGGTTTTGCCCGTGAGGATTTGGAAAATGATGACTCCAAAGGCGAAGACGTCGGACTTCTCGGTGAATCGGCCGGTGGTTGTGTATTCGGGGGCTAAGTATCCCATCGCTGCACTGCCTTTGAGAGTAGAGAATATGATGTCATCGGCTAAGAGCTTGTGGAGTCCGGATCCGGAGAGTTTAGGGGCGAAATGGTGATCGATGAGGATTTTGTCGGCGGAGAGGCTTTGGTGGACTAATGGGGGTTTGTGTGTTTTGGTACTATGTAGATATTCGATGCCTGGATTAAAAGAAAAAGGAACGAGTTTAAGTTTACGACAATAACGTGAGCATCATGGCAAGATGCAAGGAAATTTATCGTTAGTTCCATGTTTGTAGCATAGCGATTATTCAAATATTATGCATAAAATAGAATAAAATTATGGGTACATACGATGATAACGATAACAAACCTTACCGAACTAATAAAAATATTTACCAAACAAAGTAGAAATTGTGTACTTTTATCGAATTAACTACTTCAAATTTCATGAGTTCATTGGATTGCTGCCATCGCATAATATCAATGAATGGTACTTTATAGAAAATAGAGTAATCATAAAGTTAGAAGTCGAATACCTTTCGCGATCCCTCTTACGATAGAGACCCTTACTTGCCAATCAAGAACCCTACTTTTCTCTTTCACATCCAAGTACTGCAACAAGCACCCATTTGCGACGAAGTCATAAACAAGGAAACACTCCCCTCTGCCTCTCGAGCAACAAAACCCCTTCAGCCTTGCAAGATTCTCATGCCTTAAAACCGTCAACAACTTCAACCCCTTCAAGAAATCCACCTCTTCCGACTTACAACTCGTCTTATTAATGCTTTTAACCGCAACAACCGTCCCGTCTCTCAAAATCCCTTTATAAGTCGAAGCGAAATTACTTTTTCCGAGTAAATTAACTTCTGAAAAATGCTGAGTCGCGCATTCTATCTCTTCCAAATTGAACCTAAAGCTCTGTGAAACTTCGGGAGAGAACCCAAAAGGATCCGATCCATTTGAATACTCGAGGCTTATCAGTGAAGATGCACTCTTTTGGGGAATTTCTTTTGATTGATCAGTGCTTTGACGAGCGTCGGAAACTTCTTGTGAACTACCAATCTTTTGTTTTCGGCGGCGATACCAAGCAAAAGTTAGTAATCCTGAAACTGTTCCCGCTACTAAAACTGCGGTGATTCCTATCGTAACAGTTACTGCAGAGGATTTCGAATGGGAGTGAACATTGAGATTAGCTGATTGAGGAATCTCAAGTGGCTTGAGTGCATTCGGATCGTGACCAATGGGTTCGGGCCAGTCAGGGTTTATGAGGCCGGCTGATGTGCAAAGTCGAAGAGTTGAGAATCCGACTCCACACAAGCCTGTATTGTTCCCAAATTGGAAGCTTCCATTCAGTCTTGTGAGTTCTGCATGAACAACAAGTTGTAACTTTAAATTGATATACATGAACTATTAAAACATAAAACTATTTTTCTTAAATCTCAACGCTACTCCAGATTGTTCCGGTGCAATGGCAAAGACTTATGTAGTATGATCCAGCAACCCATGTGAAATGTCTCTTCCACTGCACCAAAACTCTGAAGTTATGATGAGAGTTGAGCGAATATATTTTATACTCTAACACATCCCCACAGGTCGAAGGCCTTTTGAGCCGAAACATAGGTTTTTGGGCAGCGGTATTTTTAATTTAATAAATCCGTATTGTAATACGCACCCGATGGGTATCGAACCTGAGTTGCTGTGAAACCATGTGAAATGTCTCTTCCAATGTATCAAAACTCCGAAGTTATTCTAACAAGGTTCAAGTCCCATGAGACGTGCATTGAACAAAAGGGTTAAGAAGCATCTCTATGCGAAACCCAGTTTTTGGCCCTACAGAGGCATGTTACAATATAAACTAATTAAATTATTAGTGTACAAAGTATTCCCCTTAACCCTCACCCAGAGTTTTGGTGCAGGGGCAGGAAAATTGCGGTAGGAATTATGATGGTATCAGCACAATCCAGGTTCATATCCAATTTATACACGCATTAAATATAAAGGACCGCCACATGAAACCCAAGTTTAGGACCTTACCGACGCGTGTTAAAAAAAGAAAATAAAATTCTTTAACCCTCGCCAAAGCGTAAAGTAAATTTAGCGAATATAACAGAGTCCTTGAATTACCAGGAGGCACATTGCCAGAAAGAGAGTTGTTTCGAAGGTCTAACACTTGGAGCTGAGGGAGCTGAGCTAGCTTCATAGGGATCGAACCGAAGAGCTTGTTAAAGCTCAAATCTAGTCTCGTTAGCTGACTCAAGTCTCCTAAGCTTGCAGGAATAGCACCAGTGAGATTATTAGATTGCAAAGCCAACACACTTAGATTTTTCAGAGACCCTAGCTGTGTTGGTATACTTCCTGTGAGCTGGTTATAGCAAAGCTGCAGAACTACAATGAAATAACACCATAAATGAGAAAAGGGCCCCTGAAATAAATTGTAGCAAAATGTAATATATCAAAATCAGCACCTAAATAAAGTTAGAAAAATAGCCAGTAAAATTCAGTTGAATGGGCAAGGCCTAAACTTCTTTGGTTCAAATCACTCAAATTTACACCCCTAACCCCACAAGATACTAAAAAGGAAGAAACTTTTCTGAGTTAAAAATGAAATTTTTAAGTGAAACAAAATAACAAATAAACAAAACATTGTTGGGTTTATTGCTAAATAATAAACTGATGTTCCATATAAACTGTCAATACTTTGCTTCCTTCAATTAACCATTAAATCCATCACTATTATAAGCAAAATACATTAGGTTTGTGCTTGAGGGTACCTAAATGCAGCAAAAAAAAATTAATAAGGAATATAGAAGCAGAGTAGATGAAACATTGGGGTGTTATTTAGCAATTAACCCAACTTTTTTGGTTCAAACTACTCAAATTTACACCCCTAACCCCACAAGCTACTAAAAAGGAAGGAACTTTCTGAGTGAAACAATTTGAAACTTTTAACTGAAACAAAATAACAAATAAACAAATGCAGTATCAATACCTTAAGCATATAGGTACCATGATTAAGGTTCAAATCACTCAAATAAATTATTTTTAAGGGGGGAAACCCCCACTTTTAAAAATTAAAAAATTTAATTAAAAAACCTTGGATTTAACAGTTCAAAGATCTCACCTTGAAGGCTGGCCATGCCTCCAATCTCGGCAGGTATGGTTCCAGAGATGTTATTGACATTGAGATACAAATCAACAAGCTCAGTCAAGCTTGCAATCTCCTTAGGGACCTCCCCTTTGAGTGCATTGTAGTGAAGGTAGAGACCATTCAAGCACCTGAGCTGAGAGACAGCAGGGGAGATTGAGCCAGAGAGCCCTTTCCCTTGCAATGAGATGTTTGCAACTTTCCCATGCTCATTGCAAGCAACCCCTTCAAAGCTCCCGCTGCATGGGTCCCCTCCATTGGTCCATGAGGTGAGCAAGTCCCCATCTGGGTCTAGAGATGACTTCAGCTCCATTAGAGCCCTCAGCTCTAGGTTTGCATGGGAGAAGCTCATGAGGCTGAGAGAGAGTGAGAGGAAGAAGAGGAAGGCAGAAGAAGCCATTTTGGATCCAAAGAAAGGACGAGAGAAAGGAGAAAAAGGGAAAGCTTTGAGGCTTGAAAAGAGAGAATGGGTCAAAGCTTGAGGACTTGGGGGCAAAAAGGATAAAGTAGGGGGAGGGGCAAAAATGAAAAGTATATAAAAGAAGGGGGTTTTATGGAAATTAAATAATGATGACAGTAAACATTATTAATTTCCACGCACAAATTCAAAATAAAGACTGTTTTATTTGATTAGACATAGTAAATGAGTTCGAATTATTTTGCACGTGCCTCGCAGCACGTGGAAGAAGAACAGTACAGGAAATCATGGCTTGATATGTGTAGCTTAAATTTATGTACCCAGAAAAAATATTTTTGTTGTAAGAAATAATAATCAAAAAGTTGCATGATAAGCTTTCATGAAATTATAATTAAAAAAAGTGATTTATTGGTTAGACAAAGATTTCAATTTATGGGCAAGGATTAAATGAGCGATAAGTTTGTCTGCGTTGTAATCCTATGTTGTGAAATTGTAATTCTAATGCTTTGCTAATTTTATATACAAATAATATATTTTCTAGTGGAAAAATCAGTACTCTCTCTGTTCACAATTACTTGTCCTTTTAAGAAGTTTTTTTTTGTCCTAGATTACTTTTGCTTTTATGATATAGAGATGAATAGTATAGAATTTATCACCGCGTTTATTATTTTGCTTTTGTAAAATATCTAGACCAGACGCATTTAAAAAATACTGTTACAAGGTTCCAAAGAAAATTTAAGAAGATGAGAAGAAGACAACATTCATTTAATATGAGATAATTTAGGGAAATTTACTAGTATGACAATATTATAATAATTCTTTTCAATAGACTTTAAATCATATCTTAACTGCCGTACAAAATTCTAAACGGACAAGTAATTGTGAACAGAGTGAGTAATTTCCAAGCATTTATCTCTATTATTATAACCAGAACACAGATGGATTGACCAAAAAACTTCTCTTTCCACACAATGCCATATCATACTTTCAAATAGATATTATTATATTTTTATCCTTTTCATTGAAATACTAAAAGAGAGCAATTATTACCATGGGCTCCTTCCTCCTTCTCTCTCTTTTTTACGCACATATTTTTTAAGGGCTTTTTGGTTGTAGGATTTAGAAATTTGGATTCCAAAATAGTACGGTTGAAAATTTCTAGATTTGGTAATTTGTTATTTGGTTGGTTTTGGATTCCTTGTATTAAATTTGTAGATCCTTGTAATCTTTGTCTGGTCGGTGAAAAGAAAGTGGGATTTGGATTCGAGGATTTTAGAGACAGATAGATAGAGAGAGGATTATTAAATAAATAAAGAACCACGGGTCCCATCTAAAAGTACAATGAAAAGCGCTTAATCCTTGCAAATCCTTAAAAAAATTTAGGATATAAGAATCCATGTTATGTGGTGGGCCCCCATAAAAAATAAAGAAATCCTAGAAATCCAAATTCACCAACCAAATACAAAATTATGGAATCTTAGGATTCCACAGTCCAAATCCCAAATAATCCTGTAACCAAACATGCCCTAAAGCAGTAAGAGCTGCAGTTCAATAATATTATTGAATAAAGGTTTTATTACAAGATACAGCTTGTGAAATACGAAACGGGAGCTCATGGCTCATCCAACGACCGGAGAAATCCATATCAATGAAGAGGCAGGCAACTTGCGTGCTGCAAAGTTGTTGACACGAGATGTTGAGAAAATTGAAATATCACGGCGTTGTCGAAAAGAGGAGTGACGCTCATTCACCCGGTGCTTAAGCTTCCATGGGCAAGGATATTTGGCGTTATTAAGCCATTTAGCAAGGTTGGAAGCATCTCCCCCAATGACTGTTGGGCTAAAACCATTTTCGAAAACTTGATCCCGAGATCCCAAGACGATACGCCAACAGCTCTATAGCCTCAACATCTAAATGGTTGTAAAGCTTGACCACACATGCCACCACTTCTCCTTCATGTACATACATTTATTACTCATAAAAGGATTTTAAAAAATCAAATACATACATCATGTATTTGAACAATTATAGGTGGCTCCTCAAATATTTCATTATTCATTTTTAATATTTTTTATAGAGCGGGCAATGAATTTTAATATATAGACATGTGCATGGCACGTCTAGAATAGCAGTGATACAAAATAGAGCATCGTTGACCCAAAAAGTCCAAATGGAGTTGTCACGCGCCGCTTCCCAAAATACGTAAACACGGCACGTGACAGAGCCAACCATGATATTTATGACGAGAAAAGATCCTTCCATAGTCATATTACAGCCTTTAATCAGATATCAAGAACAGTAAACTACTAAATCTATCTATCACATGTCCAATAGCCACAAGAACAATAACCGGAAAAGATAGCGGAAGCAATAAACATCCAAGCAATAACTAACCCGCATAAGAGTTATATCAATGAGGTGGTCCTCACTGATCGGCGATCCTGTCAAATACTCACATACTATATCATGTATCTAGGCCATGCAAAACCCAGATGTCAGTGCATCATTAATATTAAAATAATAGTAATAACCAAAATACGATGCTATAATTAAATATGAATGTAAATAAATAACACAGGTGTAAAACAGTGAGATATAGGTATGTGATGTGCATCTTAAAATCTGTGCCTCTAAGTTATCTATTCTAATGGTCATTGAAATCAATTTAATGGAATCGTCGATATAACTCAATAGTATCCCGTGTGTGTCCGGGACCACGGTCAAGATTCTCGGGTTGAATCCGAAACGTGCCGCTGAGCAATAAACAGGTAACATGTGCAGATGAATAATGTCAGCAACATCATTCCAGGGCTGGCTGAGCCCGTAAACACTGATCAGTATAAATATCGAACTGTTAAGTTACAAGTCAGGTTTCATTACTGATTTCCCTTTTTCTCCTAAGGTTATGTGTTCAAGTCAGATATTGATGATGTAAGTCTAATACCAATACCCAATACAGGATCAAGCAGATACAGGTTTTGTCTATGCAGACAACAAGTTATATCCGTCAGGACAACAATCAGAATTATTGGTATTAGTAATAAAATCCAAGCAACAAGTGTGGTAGCAGATCGTGAACATGTCATGTAATATATATTAACCCAAAATAGATACCAATGTAAAATTGTAATCAATATCGAAACACGACTAATAGCAGGATGCATATGTATCTATCTGTAATAACCATTATACGTCTATTACCATGTATGATGCAATATAGATAACATATTGAATTAATATAGTAGTATGATAACGTTGTGACGTTTCGGCATGCAACTAGATAAGCTATTATCAGTACAGATACAGATGGATACTATAAAACTGTAAATCGGTAATATTTGCTGAATATTAAAACGCATGCACTATTATTTATTAAATAGATATTGATATAATAAAATTAACAGGGATAACATATTCAATTTGATTAATAACTATAAAAGTAGTATTGATTGACCAAGCACAAGAAAGTTCCGTTTAGAAATTCAGCATCACTTTGATTTGTAAAATAGTTTAAAAATAACAAACGTCTTCTAAAAGGGACGTGTCATATATCAAAACAAAACTAATTCAATAAGGTTTTCATTTTTATAAGTTAAAATATCTCAGATTATTCCTACAAAAAATTATGGACGTTTGAAATTAAAAGTTTACTGCTGGAATTTCCATGTACAGCAGTTCAGAAATCCTTTCATTTACGGCTTACGCTATTTAAATAATTTATTTTGCAAGTAAGTATTTCACAGGGTTATAATATTCTGAGTTAGTTTCGTAACAAACTAAAAAACGTATGCTAATGATTTTTCTATGATTTATAATGAATTTTATAAGCTAAGGTGTATAGTAAATTTCAGATTTGTCGTATCCGTTTTGCGACAGCGTTTTATGTGTAAATTATAATATTTTCAAACTATATTTTATATAACGTTATAAAATGCAGATTATAAACTAATTAATAATAATAAGAAGAAATATTACGCAAATATATATATTTATAGATATAATTATAGTATGTCGCAGGTTGTAAACTTACATATATTGTATATTATAAAACCGATTAACGTTAGATAAGTACGGTGCATAAATTATATACATATAACTGTATGATGATGATGATAGTACGACGACATATAAGTAAATTAAATAAAGTATAGCATGTAACAAGTTGTAATCTTACTTCAAAATAAACGCGATGAACGGAAGCAACATAACGCTATACAAATCAATACTAAGTTTTAATGGCTTGGTTATGCATTTAGGATGCGGCTGGAATTACGTCGGCGAGAATGGGTGTGGACTTGAAGAACGAAAAAGAAGAATATATAAATTGATGAGTGAGGGATATAATATGTGGAGATAGAGGGGTTTTGTGTTTAATATAAATATATATAGTATAGTTTAAATTAGGTTATAAATATATATTAGTTTTAATATATATAGATAATATTAAATTACAACCAATCCCCATCAAAATCTCATCAAAAATATATTTTGGAAAATAATTCACATATGTAAACTTCTCAACCATAATACAAAAATATATTTTAAATAAATCATACCCCTAATTTAAAATTTAAAAAGATTTTTAAAATATATTTAGATGTAGTAAAAAATATATTTTAGATATCTTGATATTTAAACGTAAAAAATAAAAGCAAAATAAGATATGTGATAGCAACCACAGTTAACAAAATATAACTTATTCTTAACCTGTGGCTGTTAAAACATATATGATGATATAGATATTTGATATATAAAGATCTAAAAATATAATGTAGGTATTATACAAGATTCACATAGATACACTTTATTGGTAAATCTCAGATACAATTTTGCACCATATTGGGTTCTGAACTTGCGGGTCGGGTCGGATAACGACTACTAATATTCAAATCATTCACGACCCAATAGATAGAATAGAAGAAATATAAAGTAAGTGTTAAAATACCAATTAATATCGTATAACTGTACTAGGGTGTTACAGGAGCCCTGTTTTATTGACCGACTCAAATGCTAATTTGTGGGTGAGGATTCAAGTGAGGGCTACTTTTGACTGCATTGGGCAAAATTGTAAATTTTTATGGTTTTAGTAGTTTTATATAAACAGTAATTTCTTGGGAAAAAATAATTATTTCCAAGCATTTGGGTTCTGGAATGCCCTGACTTTTTTCTGCTTTTTATGCCCTTTTCAGGCTTTTCTTTGACATGCACAGTTTTTCAGATGAAAATAAGGTGGAAAAAAATAAATACAGTTAATGTTACCTTATTCCTTAACCCCAAGTTGAGTAATTATTACAATACTGCCATGGTAAAAGTACTAAGCTTGTCACATTCTGAGCTGTCGATAACCTATAGCAGTCTCCAACATGTGGGGAAAATAACTTTTTTATTATTATATGATATCGTTTCAAAATTTGAATCTGTTTGAAGAATATTTAAGCACACCAGGATTAAAAAAACCCAGATAAACTCTTTGATTTCACCAAAGGGCTGGGCCCACTAATATGAAATCGCTTGCTAATTATCTCTTTCTTTATTTCTACTCTTTGTAAGATAGTCCCGTGCCACTTCTAAATTCAATTTAAGCAAAAAAAAAATAACATGTATATCATTTCTTAAATTGCAAAATAAAAAATATATTCAATAATTTAGTTGATCTTTTAAGAAAAAGTTGATGGATATACAAATTTTTATTTGAATGGGAATTATCGTCATATAATTTTACACATGTAACTTTTTTTCTCTATGTATGCAACAGCGACACAGAGAGCCAGAAAAGAACTTGGATTTTAATGTACGAGTTGGACGATTGTCGTTATCGGACAATTTTTGGGTTTGGATTTGAACTCAGACTTAGGAGCGGGATTTGGATTTGGACACAGACTTGCGTGTTGGATTTGGATTCGGACTTACGTGTTGGATTTGGATCTGCACTCCGACTTTCGTGTTGGACTTGGATTTGAATTTAGACCTTCATATAGACTCATTTGACTTCTTGCATAATTTGTATTATGACATTTATTTCTACGGGGTTTCATGACATAACAATTTTATTATTTAATCTTATAAATGTGTAAAGTCTATCAAAATCAATTAATTATATTTAATAAAATAATTAAATATAATATTTATTAATAACAAACAACAAGTCCATTATTATCGATAAGTACATACCAACCTAAAAAATTTAATTGTGAAAATTGTAAACCATCAAATTTTAATATAGTTCTTTCTGATATTTGCTCGATATATGATTTTTTTATCAAAGCGAAAAATAAATATAATATTCTACTATGTCATTACATTAAAAAATCGAAAGAGAAAAAATAAAATCTTGTAAGTAATCAAAGTAAAAATAATAAAATTAATACAAAATAAGAAATATAATCTTCTATAAAATGAATTGTAATGAATTATTAAATAAGCAAGCTTGATGGCTAAACATTTTTTAGGGTTTTCTGAAAAAGTTATGAAATATAACCTAATTAATTTAAATATAAAGAAAAATATGACGTGATCTCAAAAAAATCTATTATAGGAGTTTATAAAAAAAAATGCAATGTATAATATAATCAATCAAAACATCGATAAGAATGAGATAAGATTAAGAGAAAAAACACGTTTTTAGGGTTCCATGAAGAAGTTAAAAAAATATAATATAATCAATCAAAACATGAATAAAAATAAGATGATATAAAGAATAAAAAGGGAAAAAAAAAGTTTTCTAGGGTTTAAAAGCGTTCATGAAGATGGAGTCTTAAATTCTAAACACAAAAAAAGTCTTCATATTTTTTTCTTGGACTTTTTTTCTTCAATTTTTGTAACTTTGCTTTATATAGTTGGATTTGAGATTTGGACTTTTGGAGTCCAATCCAAATCCGAACCCAATAAACCAATAACATAAAATTTTAAAATCCGAATCCAAAACCGAAACCAATAACAGCAGACTTTAAAATCCAAGTCGGAGTTCACAACCAATAACGTTAGATTTTAAAATTCAAATCCGAGTCCAAAACCAATAACGTTACATTTTAAAATCCAAATCCGAGTTCAAAACCAATAACACCATAAAACACAATTCAAATAAAAGTCCAAAAAGAATCCATAACCAAATAAAATTCCAAATCAAGGAATTTTATTCTCTTTTTTCAAAATTATTTCATGGATTGAGAATTTTTTGGCATATCCTATATTTTTTTTAGTTATAATACAGTAGATAAGTAAAGCTATCATGAAACTCTCTTATAAAAATATGAGGTCTAATTTCTTCCTTTCTCTTAACATTCATGATGCTGAATGACCAAATCAGAACAACTTTTTTCTGATTCTTCAAAATAGAAAAAAACAAGTTAAATCCAGCACCATTCTGATTCATCACTGTACTACCAATTCTTATTTAAATTTAATCCTGCCATGTTTAGAGATAAACAAACATCTAGAATGTGATGTTAGGCTTCTAATTAAAAATAAAATTAGAAAGGGTGATGAGAAAAGAGACCTAAGATTTGGAATTGTTATAAACAAATGGAGACTTGTGTGATTCTTGTTCACATGGATTGGTACAAATAAGTCAGGGTTTGGGATGTTGTTACCTTGTGGTCCATTTTCCTACATGCATACCTAAAAAGAATCAAAGCATCATCTGTCAACCATTTGAAAGTACTGGATAGGCTCTCATTGGAAAATTGCCAAACTGTTGGATTTGAGCTAAAAGTCATTTTGAGGAGTTAATGGTCCAGCAATCAATCTACCAATGTGCATATTCATCATTAGTTGGTGGGAAGTTTGTTTTTAGGAGTATGATTGTTGTCATTAATTAAACTTAATTATATTATGATGCATATAATTAGTTAATTAAGGGTGGAATCTTATTGTATGGTTGTATTATATAACATAGAGCCCTTCTATCTTTCATGGCCGACATCTAGGGTTGCTCGGATTCAGATATCCGGATATTTATCCAGATTCGGATCCAAATATTTTCGGATACGGATATTGTCACGACCCGGAAGCGGCGCGTAACCGGCACTTAGATCACGTGAAGTCTATAGGACCCTATCGTAACCCAAGTAAGCTGAAAACCCAGAAATCTAAATCATTTTAGGAAAATATTGTGAAGGTGAAGTTTTGAAACAGGGGTATAACGGAAATCAAGTTCTTTTTGAAGTATAAATAATGTTCGTTTGAAATACAAGTGGATTATATAATATAATTTGAAAATATTTTCGTCATTTAAAATTTGGGCAGTGCCTCCTTTGTAAATTTTGATCCAAAATCAGTACATATCAAGAATAATATTGGCATCCCCAAACGAGGGCTAGCTCTTCGCCAATTGGCGGAATCACAACCACGCAATATGAAATATACGACGCCCGAGGCGAAGATCAATCACAGAAAGAAAGTAAAAAAATCCAAACATCATCAAATCCAATATAAAGAATAATACGAGTCTCGTCACTAAGTTCAGAGAATATACAAACTGGTCTCTAGATCTACCAAATATACATAGTCTGGTTGATTGAGTTTTTAACTATATACAAATGAATAATAAATATACAACGGTGGTTACACTCAGTACTGTAACCCACCTACTAATGCAAATCATCCAAAAGAAGAAATGTACCAGCTGTAAGTCCATGCTACCTCTCCCGGTACTTTCGGGCATGCGGAATTTGACGAAAAACAATTTTTCTAGAGGTGGTAACATGGACTCAAAACCGGATCTTTGTTAAATATCTAACTAACAACCTAACTAGGAGTTGTTAACTACTCGGTTAGGGGGTTATACCTTTCTTTCTTGAACTCCTTCGTCTTCAAGCCTCGATGGTTGTCCGGATCGGCTTCACTCCGTCGTCTCCTTGCGCCGAAGATAGATCCACCTTGAAAGCTTCTACCTTTGGCTTCTTCTTCGATCTTTGAAAAAACTAGTTCACTTGGTTTGCTAAACCTTGTGAACTAGAGTGAGTAGAGAAGAGTGTGTTGGGATTTTCTCTATGGTTCTTGGTTCTCAACACATGAGACAAGTGAACCATAGACTTAGAGAGGGAGAGCAAGAGGCAGGAGATGAGAGCTCAAGAACACAAGAGAGAGAGTGAGAATGATAGAATGAGAAAGACTTTTTTCTCTTGGCTCTCATAATCCAAAGCCATCATCACAATAATAGTAATTAAGTATTGTGTAAAATGGTTTAAGCTACAATAGCCATATCATTTCATGCACTCATTTCTCATAAGAGAAACAAGCAAGCAAAAAGTCTTTGCCATGAAATGATAGCCATTGTCATCATGATGGTCAACTAGTCAAACCTAGTCAACCGGTCAACAAAGTCAACAAGTCAACAAAGTCAACCCCTCAACAACCATGTCACCATAATACTTAATTAATATTATTGTTAATCATATATCATATTCTCATTAGGGTTGAGCAAAAAGTCAAAATTCAACAGTCAACGGTCAATAACCCTAATGAGAATCCTCTGCCTCTGTCTCTCCGACAACTGTGCATACACACCTGCATTCGCGTTCCGAGGAACACGAATACAAACTGGATAAATCCAATCCCAAAACGTACACTAGGATCTGGCTTAAACCAAAGCCCGCTAGTGTTAACTGTCCGGACACTGTACGTGCACAAGTGCACGGATGTGACCGAACCCTGTCGCAAAACCATGCGACCTCTACTCTTTTGCCTAAAGGCGAATAGCTTTCTGTGTGGGACTCTAAAGACTCGACACTACGCTGGCAGTGGGTTTAACCACAGACCGCAAGCGGCACTAGCTGTGCGTAACGGTCCCCAGGTAGATGCCGAGAAGAAGACTGACGAGGTGAAACCCATCTGAACTCCTACTGAGCCTGAATGTGACAGTCTCCGTACAGTCCGGTCTGTTCGTCTGATACATCGCATGGCGGGCCTAGGGGGGCGGTAAACGTCAGTCCCCTAATAGCGGTACAAGTCGTGTCGGAGTGAAGCCCAAAACACCCTGAGATAACACTGGAAGCCTACCAGTATATCTCGATTGCCCTGGCCAGGGACTACTCGTGTAATGGCTCTCCTAGACACAGCGCGATGTCAACCTCCCAATACCGGGAGAGACGAATCCTGTCTAACCGTCACTGTCTCCAAGTGCTTCGGGACTGCACCCAATTACCACCTGTTTGCATGACTCCTTTGAGCCATGGTAGGGTAGTAATCAAAGTACAGTGGGAACACACTCGAGGCGAAGTGACAGTGTCAAGTCAGCGGACTAAGCTGTACTCATGTCACCTGGGAACTGATAACTGACGATAGGTATAATACCAACCGGTCAGTTCCCGACGAGTCCTGTCCAGTGTACTCGTAACCTAACGAGCACCTGTATACTATCTCCAGTTCGACGTACTAATGGCTGTGGGACAGACCATCTCCCACACTGGGATGAGAAGCGCATACGCTAGTCTACTCCGGAGTATCGATGCCCTGTCTCGATAGTCCTGCGACTAGAGACCTGTATAAGGATGTGCTTATAGATTACCCAGCCCCCACTAGTGTGACTGCCATCACAACGCTGGTAATCAAGCAAAGATCCTAAGGGCTCCACTAATGTGTATATGTGATATACTAAAATAAACACATGTACACATTGAAGTAGAAACAAACCAAGTAGCATACTACTATTTTGAGCAAGATTGTATAAACAAGGTGAATATCCCAAGCTTCCATTAAGTAATATACAAACTAGTATGATACAGTAATGGCCTCTAGGGCATATACACTAACAATCTCCCACTTGCACTAAGGCCATGTACTGGCGTATCGAAGACCTATCATCTCGATCAGCCGCTCGAACTGAGTCTGGGGCAAGGCCTTGGTGAATGGATCTGCAGTGTTATCTTCTGAAGCGACCCTCCGAATCTCGATCTCCTGGCGATCCACGATCTCCCTGATCAGGTGATACCGCCTCAAGATGTGTCTGGATCTCTGATGGGACCTGGGTTCCTTCGCTAAAGCTATAGCCCCGTTGTTGTCGTAATACAGAGGTATTGGATCAACAATGGACGGAACCACCTGAAGTTCTTTCAAGAACTTCCTCATCCAGACAGCCTCTTTTGCGGCATCAGATGCAGCGATGTATTCCGCTTCCATCGTCGAGTCTGCAACGGTTTCCTGTTTGGAACTCTTCCAACACACCGCCCCTCCATTGAGGGTAAAGACAAAACCCGACATGGAATTGGAATCATCCTTGTCACTCTGGAAGCTGGAGTCAGCAAAGGCCTCGATCTGGAGGTCTTTTCCGCCATACACCAAGAACATCTCCTTAGTTCTTCTCAGGTACTTGAGAATGTTCTTTTCCGCTATCCAATGTTTCTCCCCAGGGTTTGACTGATACCGGCTTACCACACTCAGTGCATAAGGTACATCCGGTCTGGTACACAACATCGCATACATTATAGAGCCTACCGCAGAAGCGTAGGGTATAATAGACATGCGATCCCTCTCCAAATCAGTCTTGGGAGACATCTCTTTAGAGAGGGTGATCCCGTGACAAGCCGGTAGGTTACCGCGCTTGGAATCCTCCATACTGAATCTTTTCAGTATGGTGTCGATGTACCTGGACTGTGAAAGTCCTAATATCCTCTTGGATCTATCACGATGGATCCGGATCCCCAGGATGTATGAGGCATCACCCAGGTCTTTCATGGAGAACCTGTGTGACAAGAACCCCTTGACAGATTGTAGCATAGGAATGTCATTTCCTATTAAGAGAATGTCATCCACGTATAAAACGAGGAATACTACAGTTCTCGCTACAAATCTACTATAGATGCATGGTTCATCTGGATTTTTGATAAAGCCAAATTCCTTGACCGTCTCATCAAAACAGATGTTCCAACTCCGCGATGCCTGCTTTAGTCCGTAGATGGACTTAAGCAACTTGCACACCTTTCCGCTGCTCCCACTCTGAATGAAACCCTCTGGCTGGTCCATATAAACACACTCCTCTAAATTTCCATTTAGAAAAGCAGTCTTTACGTCCATCTGCCAAATCTCATAATCGTGGAAGGCAGCAATGGCAAGAAGGATCCGAATGGATTTCATCATAGCTACTGGAGAAAAGGTCTCGTCATAGTCCAATCCAGGTCTTTGACGAAAACCCTTTGCTACCAGTCTAGCTTTATAGGTCTCAACCTGTCCATCTACACCAATCTTCCTTTTAAAGATCCACTTGCATCCTATGGGTTTTACCCCGTCTGGAGCAATGTCCAACGTCCATACTTTGTTGGTGTACATGGACTCCATTTTGGTCCGCATTGCATCCAGCCATTTTACCGAGTCGACGCTCTGAACGGCTTGCTGGAAGTTAGTAGGCTCATCATAATCTATGATGCAATCCTCTCTATCCCCGTCTATGAGAAAACCATAGTATCTCTCGGGCTGATGAGACTGCCTACTACTTCTGTGGAGCGGCATGGGAATGTCCTGTTCTTTTGAACCCTCTGGTTCCACTAAGCTTTCAGTAATAGCCCGTGGTTCTGGAATTTCTTCCAGTTCTACTGTGCTCCCACTTATCTGGGTTTCCAAAAACTTAGTTTCTAAGAAGTAGGCATGACGAGAAACAAGAACTTTTTGTTCCTCTTCGCAGTAGAAGAAATATCCCTTGGAGTTCTTTGGATATCCCACGAACTTACACTGTACTGAGCGTGCCTCGAGCTTGTCCGCATGCTGCTTTTTAACAAAAGCTGGACATCCCCATGTCTTAATATGCTTAAGATAGGGTCTCTTCCCACACCACATCTCATATGGTGTAGTAGGCACAGTCTTAGTTGGAACTCGGTTCAAAAGGTACGCAGCTGATTCTAGCGCATACCCCCAGAATAATCGCGGTAACTCAGCGTTACTCATCATGGACCGTACCATATCCAATAGGGTTCGGTTCCGTCTCTCCGATACACCGTTATGTTGCGGAGTGTATGGAGGAGTAAGCTGAGAGAGAATTCCGTTCTCTTTTAGATAATCCAGGAACTCGGCACTTAAGTATTCTCCACCTCGATCCGATCTTAGAATCTTGATACTTTTGCCGGTTTGTTTTTCTACTTCATTCTTATACTCCTGGAACTTTCCAAAGGCTTCGGACTTATGTTTCATTAAGAAGACATAACCGTACCTTGAGAAGTCATCCGTAAAAGTAATGAAGTAAGAGTAACCGCTTCGCGCATGTGTAGACATTGGACCGCACACGTCGCTGTGTACGAGTCCCAAGAGCTCGCTCGCTCTTACTCCGTGTCCAGTGAACGGAGTCTTTGTCATCTTTCCTTTGAGACATGATTGACAAGTGGCATACGATTGATATTCGAACAGATTCAAATATCCTTCTGTATGTAACTTCGTCAACCTTCTCTCATTGATGTGACCTAGTCTACAATGCCATAAGAAAGTCTGATTTATTTCCAGAGATTTTCTTTTGTGTGTATTCTGGACATTGAAAATCTGTGGTTGGTTTAATACGTATATACCATTGCTCAATGTACCTGACCCAATCAGAACTTGATTAAGGTGAATGTTTACAATATTGCTTACAAACGCAAATTTATAACCTTCTTTAGAAACTAAAGATACAGAAATGATATTACAAGTTGCATTGGGTACAAAAAAACAATTACGCAAAACCAAAATATGTTCATCTGACATTCCCAGGTGATAGTCCCCCACGGCCTTAGCATCCATGCTAGCTCCGTTTGCAACTCTGAGGGTCATGTCACCTGCCTTCAAAACCCTACGGTTTCTCAACGCCTGCAAAGAATTGCAGATATGAGATCCTGATCCGGTATCCAATACCCAGGAGGTAGAGTTTATTGAAAGACAGTTTTCAATAACATACACACCTGAAGCTGAAGCCGCAACCTGCTTCAGTTCCTGTGTCCTGGCCTTCCAAGCCCTGCAATCTTTCTTCCAGTGTCCACTCTTATGACAATAGAAGCATTCTTCTTTACCCACAAGCTTCCCCGCTATCTTTGTTGCCTTTGCCTTTCCCTTCGTATCCACTTTACTAACACCGCCCCTTGGTTTGGCGGGGGCTTTCCTCTTCTTTCCCTTGGCTTTCGCCTTGGACCTAGAAGAAGAAGATCCTCCTACAAACAAAGTGGATGTTTCCCTACCTTTCTGTAGGGTGCCCTCTGCGCTCCTCAGCATGTTGAGGAGTTCTGAAAGTTCAACTTCTTTTTCTTGTAAGTTGAAGTTCAGTATAAACTGGGCGTAAGTGGAAGGAAGGGACTGGAGAATCAAGTCCGTATAGAGCTCACTCTCCAACGTGGTCCCAAGTTCTGCGAGCTCCTCAATGTAGCCAATCATCTTAAGCACGTGTTCTGCTACCGATGATCCGATGGCCAATCTTGCCGAAAATAACTTCTTCGACACTTCGTACCTTGCGATACGAGACTGCTCTCCATACAGTTCTTTTGTATGGAGAAATATGGATTCCAGGTCCATATTCTCGTGCCTCCTCTGATGTTCGTTGTCCATAGAGGCAAGCACGAGGCACTTGGCCTTCGCGCAATCAATCTCCCAAGTCTTACGGATTTCCTTTTCCGCGACGCTGGAGGTGGGACCTGGGACGGGGGGAGCTTTGGTAGTAAGAAGATACCCCAGCTTGTCGTAAGTGATTGCCATTTTGACATTCCTGAGCCAATTTTTGTAGTTTGGCCCTGTCAGTATATTTTTATCTAGAAGTAACTTAAGTCCAGTCATGTCGATTGGTCGCTGCAATTAGGAGAGAGAGAAGAAACACTCAGCACGATACTCTTGCAAGTTTAGAATGGTTTTTAGTTTGTCTAAACAGGATGGCTCCCACTGTCTCTCGAATCCCTCCTCAAACCAAAAAGGCAGAATTAGTCAGGATCAATCTCACCGTACAATACTTGCTTAACCGTTCAGCCAGGCCAGTGTCGGTACTTCGAGGGAGGTTTTCCAACGCTTTCGCGAAGTTCCTTAATTTAAGAACCTCTTTTCCCTGGGGGCGTAGCCCCGCTAACACCTTTCTAGACACCTACTAGGTTTATAGCATTGATCGTTTAGTGAGAAATTTCCCGAGGAGTAGCATATACTCACAGTAGGATCGGGATCCAAATATCATCGTGTGACGAAACTGAAGGAATCCTACCAGAATCATCACACTCCAAATGGTATGCAACACTAGCAAGTTTCAGTTCTTTTGAAACTCTCGATGTGGATTTTTGCCCCATGCTCTTATGACCTTGACTTTGGCCAACAAATCATAAGTCACATGTCAAGTTCTACCCGTCGTTCTCTAGGTTAATTTGAATCCACCCGTACCTACCCTTGACTTTGGCCAACAAGGCAGTACGACTGTTCCAAACCAACGCATCTATCTATGCTGTACATGAATACTCAATAGCTACCAATCACTATGCCTTGACTTTGGCCAACAAACACAGCTTGAATACTATTGACTATTCATGTGAAACGACGGAGGGCTATGAATGGTTTTGGCGAAACTGTGAACGTAGTGAACTTGATATAGTCGATGGAACGAGATAGCTTTGAAAAAGAGTGGCTCAAGCTCCGCATTTAAAAGTTAGTTTTGAAAAGAACCGAGTGGTTTTTCGAAAGTGTTCCAACGACTTTTACTTGGTTTATTTTCTTGCATTAGTTCTTTTAATGCGTGATATTCTTGCATTAGTTCTTTTAATGCGTGATATTCTTGCATTAGTTCTTTTAATGCGTCCCATCATTTAATCCTACCATTGCAGAAAACAACCAAAATATGACGTACGCTTATGCCATTCGCATTCGCCACGGGGCCCCGTCATTACCCGTTAGGTTACTTAACTAACGACAGAGCGGGGGCTGGGCTAGCGCGGCTGTAAAACATAAGCAACGCCTAAATAATATCATATATAGATATATTGCAATGATAGCCATTTCAGATCACAGATGAACATATTGGATATACTAGGAACCCGCAATTCGTACGAGCCTGTAACGAAAAGCAGATTACACGGTCGCGGTGAATAGCCAATACCCCACCCAAGACCCCTACGGGTGCGGCAAACTACCCGCCAAGTACCCGAAGCGAAGCAACCTCCCTCATCTCCGTGAGTAGGCCACTCGGCACTTCGGCATACCCGGTAGTTTGTGCACCCCCTCCATGGGTCTATCCTAGGAGCAAAAACAGTAAAAAGAAATTATACAATGACGGCTACAACCCCGACCCGGTTGTGCGGCCATACAAAT
Source organism: Agapanthus africanus (assembly GCA_030015575.1). Classification (NCBI taxonomy): domain Eukaryota; kingdom Viridiplantae; phylum Streptophyta; class Magnoliopsida; order Asparagales; family Amaryllidaceae; genus Agapanthus; species Agapanthus africanus. Next base: position 455,705,207 of record JASDDO010000012.1, on the reverse strand, counting down.
AATTATTACATCAATTTACAAATTTACATGAATTGAAAGAAAAGAAAACTCTCGTCTCACAACCCCCGGCTATTCACCCGCGACAATCCAATGAATTCATATACACATTCCAATAACATTACAGATCACAGATTTGTATAACCCCCACTAATCGACATATAGCGATTAGCAGACGTTCAATACAAATATCACATCACAGAAAAACCCATCAGCTTAAGTCTTTTAGAAGTTCGATCAAAAATACGGATTTTCAGGCCCCAAACACAAAATTTTCGTTCTGGAAAATCTGGGCAGAAAATACATATTCCAAAAATCCCAAAACAACCCCAGAAATAGACTGCACCAAATTTGGACCTCGGCCGAGTCAACTCGGCCGCGGAACCGCGGCGGGAGCGTGCTCCCGCCGCGTTTCCGCGGCGCTTTGAACGGTTCGTGGGACCAAATTTTGTGGTTATTCTATAAAAAGCCTGAGCCGATTTTTAAGATGAAATTTATCAATTTTTGAACAGAATGAAAATCGGCAGAAACTTGACAAATCGGGTTCGTTTCATGACTTTTTCTTTGATCGATCTTCTAGTTACTTTGCTAACATGTTAGATAGAGTTTAACTAGGCTCTGATACCACTGTAAGTCCATGCTACCTCTCCCGGTACTTTCGGGCATGCGGAATTTGACGAAAAACAATTTTTCTAGAGGTGGTAACATGGACTCAAAACCGGATCTTTGTTAAACATCTAACTAACAACCTAACTAGGAGTTGTTAACTACTCGGTTAGGGGGTTATACCTTTCTTTCTTGAACTCCTTCGTCTTCAAGCCTCGATGGTTGTCCGGATCGGCTTCACTCCGTCGTCTCCTTGCGCCGAAGATAGATCCACCTCGAAAGCTTCTACCTTTGGCTTCTTCTTCGATCTTTGAAGAAACTAGTTCACTTGGTTTGCTAAACCTTGTGAACTAGAGTGAGTAGAGAAGAGTGTGTTGGGATTTTCTCTATGGTTCTTGGTTTTCAACACATGAGACAAGTGAACCATAGACTTAGAGAGGGAGAGCAAGAGGAAGGAGATGAGAGCTCAAGAACACAAGAGAGAGAGTGAGAATGATAGAATGAGAAAGACTTTTCTCTCTTGGCTCTCATAATCCAAAGCCATCATCACAATAATAGTAATCAAGTATTGTGTAAAATGGTTTAAGCTACAATAGCCATATCATTTCATGCACTCATTTCTCATAAGAGAAACAAGCAAGCAAAAAGTTTTTGCCATGAAATGATAGCCATTGTCATCATGATGGTCAACTAGTCAAACCTAGTCAACCGGTCAACAAAGTCAACAAGTCAACAAAGTCAACCACTCAACAACCATGTCACCATAATAATTAATTAATATTATTGTTAATCATATATTATATTCTCATTAGGGTTGAGCAAAAAGTCAAAATTCAACAGTCAACGGTCAACAACCCTAATGAGAATCCTCTGCCTCTGTTTCTCCGACAACTGTGCATACACACCCGCATTCGCGTTTCGAGGAACACGAATGCAAACTGGATAAATCCAATCCCAAAACGTATACTAGGATCTGGCTTAAACCAAAGCCCGCTAGTGTTAACTGTCCGGACACTGTACGTGCACAAGTGCACGGATGTGACCGAACCCTGTCGCAAAACCATGCGACCTCTACTCTTTTGACTAAAGGCGAATAGCTTTCTGTGTGGGACTCTAAAGACTCGACACTACGCTGGCAGTGGGTTTAACCACAGACCGCAAGCGGCACTAGCTGTGCGTAACGGTCCCCAGGTAGATGCCGATAAGAAGACTGACGAGATGAAACCCATCTGAACTCCTACTGAGCCTGAATGTGACAGTCTCCGTACAGTCCGGTCTGTTCGTCTGATACATCGCATGGCGGGCCTAGGGGGGCGGTAAACGTCAGTCCCCTAATAGCGGTACAAGTCGTGTCGGAGTGAAGCCCAAAACACCCTGAGATAACACTGGAAGCCTACCAGTATATCTCGATTGCCCTGGCCAGGGACTACTCGTGTAATGGCTCTCCTAGACACAGCGCGATGTCAACCCCCAATACCGGGAGAGACGAATCCTGTCTAACCGTCACTGCCTCCAAGTGCTTCGGGACTGCACCCAACTACCACCTGTTTGCACGACTCCTTTGAGCCGTGGTAGGATAGTAATCAAAGTACAGTGGGAACACACTCGAGGCGAAGTGACAGTGTCAAGTCAGCGGACTAAGCTGTACTCATGTCACCTGGGAACTGATAACTGACGATAGGTATAATACCAACCGGTCAGTTCCCGACGAGTCCTGTCCAGTGTACTCGTAACCTAACGAGCACCCGTATACTATCTCCAGTACGACGTACTAATGGCTGTGGGACAGACCATCTCCCACACTGGGATGAGAAGCGCATACGCTAGTCTACTCCGGAGTATCGATGCCCTGTCTCGATAGTCCTGCGACTAGGGACCTGTATAAGGATGTGCTTATAGATTACCCAGCCCCCACTAGTGTGACTGCCATCACAACGCTGGTAATCAAGCAAAGATCCTAAGGGCTCCACTAATGTGTATAGGTGATATACTAAAATAAACACATGTACACATTGAAGTAGAAACAAACTAAGTAGCATACTACTATTTTGAGCAAGATTGTATAAACAAGGTGAATATCCCAAGCTTCCATTAAGTAATATACAAACTAGTATGATACAGTAATGGCCTCTAGGGCATATACACTAACACCAGCAAGATGCTACTGATCCGAGCGGTCGATCCTGCAAGAAAACTATAGCACAACGGGAGTGAGTTGCCAACTTGTAAGTAGAAGACATCAACAGATAGAAATCGAATGTATGACGATCTCCAAAGTCATACAGTAATATAATAATATTGTACCGTGTGATATCAAAATGATCGTGTATACAGATGTATATAATTATATAAACTCGTGCCTGTGTCAATATATGATACCGGGTCATCCATATCATGTATATATGTATCATCCAACGTGTGTCTATCAATGAATTGACACTCAAAATTATCATAAAAGACGTATCCAACATCGACACGTAAATCCTCATATCTCAGGTGCCATCTCATCGGACCGGCTCTCATATATCAGACACCATCTCATCAGATCGGCCCTCATATCCATCTGTCTCGTATCACTCCAGTCGATATCCTCCGGATATCCGCCGAGTCCAGTACTATCACCGGTAGGTAGTGTTCCCCTGCCAGGCTTAACGCCTATCTATACGATCTTCTTATCCCGGGGTACCGTACCGGGTCCATCATGTATCCGCAATTGGTTCCTCCCCTTGTCTCGATTCGGATAATCATTATAGCTCATCACTAAGAAATCTCATGGTGGACGTCAAAATATTATATCAAGAGAAATCGCGTTTAAAAAAAAATCACAAGTTTTCAAATAATATTTGTGGTTTCTCAAATCCAGAAATCTTATGAAAACAGAATCTCATAAAGTATGGCAGTAATGAAATAATATGTATAGGCACAGAAAAATACTGTAATGCACAGCAAATGTGTTCATATGAGCGTGTCGTGTAGTAAGGTAAAGAGAGTGCAATATCTACACTAATATGTGGTACTGTGTACTAATTAGTAACTAAAATACTAACAGGTTATAAGGTGATACGGCGACATAGCGATTTCTAATGTGTACGTGGCATGACAATTACCGATGATGTGTGTGTGAGCTGACATGTATGTATACGTGCAACATGTGCATCATCAATAATGGTGCGTGTGTTCTAGCAAATGAAGTCACGTAAAGATAAGGGTATGAAACGCAGTATATATATCGTAAATGAAAATAATGCGAGCGTATGCAGAAATAATAAATCGTAACGCGAGCGTAAACAGAATAGAGAAATCATAAACGCGAACAGTATAAAAATACGCAACTACTTATGAGCAATACAGCTATAGTTTAAAATAATACGAATTGTTAATTTTAGAAAATAGGGGGCTATGATATTTTTGAAAAAAAGATACCATTTGAAAAGTCGTAGCGTCCCTTAAAGTTATCAGTTAAAAGTGCGCAACGATTCGTTAGTTTTGAAAATAGGTATGTCCCTAAACATATCATAATATCTACTATATGAATTTAAACAAGATTTTGTCGAGTCGATATATAAGTCGGAAATCCATCCTCATCATATCACGTACGGAATAATCCATTGTACGATATTATCAAATCAATATTATAGATTTATAATCACTTACATCATCCTATCTCATATCATATATATCATCTTATGTCCTCATATAACATATCATATAATATCGCCTCATATCATCATATCCAAACATATCGAATCGTATTATCAAATCGGACCATATTCTCATCTTATCATATCATATCGTGTGTGCGCGCGCGCGCGCGCGTATATATATAAGTAGATATACTTCATAGGTTAAGGAATAGTACCAGATGATATCTTTCTACTAAGTATACTACCAATTCTAGAATACTTATTAGCTAAATATACATATCTAATGTGTGTGTGTATCTCTCTCTCTCTCTCTATATATAAAACTATATATCTAGTATCCTTGTGCTACGGTTGCGGGGGTGCTATACGCCATCCATCCGACTTACCCCGTAAATATACATTTACTAACCTGCAACGCCTCGCTTTAGTATATCCCGATAGATGCCTTACCCTACTTCGCCGTCTCGAAAGTCTACGCGCTTGTACCTACAAATCAAAACATATCGTATCGCATCAAAATCAAATTCAAAAACCGATACGACGAGCGAAGGGCACATAGGTTAGAACCTATGGTCCACGCGTACTAAAACAATAAAACAACCCCCGACGTCGACGTACGAATATCGAACGACCGAGTCAAAACTCAAATATCAAAAATTAAGTTTTCAAATATCACGAAATATTGACAGAAATTTAGTAAAACAACTTCAGATTTTTTCTTAAAGTGAAATTAGACTTTTTAGCGTATAAGGTAGTCTTAGTTATCTAAAGAGTGAGCTACAGAACAAAAACCAAATCCCAACTCCAAAAACCACCCGCAATTTGCGGCTAATTCCAATATATTTGCGGCCAGGGTAAAGAGTTGGCGGCTCGGGTTTCTATGGTGGCTTCCTATTGGTCTGCATATCTTACTGTATCTGCTATTTAATTTTCAGAAATTTCTAATAGCTCTAGATTCTAATTGATCACCAAAACTCAATGAAAACCGATATTGGGAAAATTCTAAACTCATCTTTGAAACTTCTAATCTCATTCTAGACCAGGGATTCTATCACTAAAGGCTAGTAAACACCCACTAAACCCGCTACTACATCACTATTACAAGTCTTGCCCATTAATTCTCACTTTGAAAATTTCCAAGTTCACAGAACATAACCTTTTTTAACTCTAAACTATAATATGATATAATATGAGGTTAGGAAACTTAAGACTTGATCAAAGATGGATGTTTTACCTCATGGAGCAACTTAAGAAAATTCTAAGATGGACAAAGATACTCAAAACCTAAACTCGATCCCACCATGTTGCTCAGATTAAGGTTGGGAATAATTTTTGTGAAGATTTTATGTGGTTTTGATGAGGTTTTGGGGGTGATTTCATGATGGTAGAGGGTGGTGGAGGAGATGAAGAAAAAGAGGAAGAAGATGAAGGAGATGAAGAAACAAATGAGTTGTGAAGAGATGAGAATGATTGTAATAATCATACATCTCTCTCTCCCTCTCTCCCTAACCCATATCTCTTTGTTCCCTATGTCTCATCTTATTTTCCTTTTTCTTTTCTTTTCTTTTCTTATCTTTTCCTTTTTCTTTTCAATAAAAATCACAACACCAAAAATAGAAATAGAACTATACATGGAACTGTTAGGAATATGTATGCCCTAGAGGCCATTATTGTATGATATAGTGAATGCTTGGACATATATATAGAGGACTTTCTTGCTCGACATGATAGCATGCTATCTGGTTGCTCTTTATCTTAACATGTACACTAGTATTATTATACTGTCCCTCTGATACATGTTGATAAAGCCATTAGCATGTTAGCTTGACTATCAGGACTATGATGTAGATCATACTAGTGGGGCTTGTGTAGTCCGCAAGTACATCCTTTAACAGTTCCTAGTCGAGAGAGTATCGAGACAGGGCATCGATATTCCAGAGTAGACTAGTGTGTACGTTTATTGACCCTGTATGGGGAGATGGTTGATCCTACATCCATTGGTGTTTGGCATCAAAGATTGTACACAGGTGCTCATTAGAGATTTGGTACACCGAACATGACTCGCCGAGAACTCCTAGTTGGTACCATACCTATCGTTAGATAGCAGTTCTCTGGTGACACTTGTACAGGTTAGCCTGTAGACCCGAGATCATCATAGAGTCTTGTGTGGTTCCCACTGTGCTTTGATTTCCTCCCTACCACGGTGAAAGTCTATCCTAGCACCAGCAAGGGGTCCAAGAGATATCAAGCATGCCAAATTCAAATTTTTATGGCGCTAGGCTAGACTATCCAAGATTTTTAGCTAGGTGATTAGGGTTATGGTTTGATATCTACTAAAACTAAAGAAGCGAAAGGTGGCTATACCCTCGTAGATCGAGTCCTTCACTTCACATGCTCCGTGTAGTAGTCCCGCGACTCCAATAAGTTCCACTTGAGACTTTGGACGAGCTTCCTCCGATGACTTTCATGCCGAAGATGATCCACACGAAGTCCCTCCAACTCAAGCTGCCTCTACACTAAACTCTTTAGCATAGTAAACACGCTACACTCGATCGCTAGTCAAGTGTAGGATGGTGAAGTAGGGGATGTTGGTGCCCACAAGTTTGTGTTCAAGCTTCATGGTTCACATCACATGTGAGGGTTGAAGCTTGAACCATGGCATTGAGGAAGAAGAAGAAGCTAGAGAGCAACCACGGGAGCAACTCAAGAAAAATAGCTAAGTGTTGAGAATGGAGTAAGAATGAATGACAACTCTTGACCCCTACTCATTCAAGTATGGAATTTTGCAATATAAAATTGTAACCATGCTTAAATAATGAGTCAAGATGAATAAACAAATATAAAGCCCATACTTTCAACCATGCTCCCATTTTCATTTCTATTTTTCTCAAAAATAGAAAACATGCCATGCTATACACACACACATACATATAAGAAAATATTTAGCGAGCTAATGATATTAGTTAAAATATAATTATATCAAATATATATATCACATTATTAAATCAACACTTGATTTAATAATCCGGTTATATCACATATGACCGACTAATATTATTTATCTGTATATTACATTATCAAATCAACACTTGATTCGACAATCTGGTTATATAACATATAACCGAACCGATAACAGATAACTGCCAGATTACAATACGGTATCACATACACGTATTTAATCAGGCCCACACACATATCATATGTGTCTTACTTCGTTTCGCCTGAACCAGGGAACTTTTGTGTGGGATTCTAAAGACTTGTCAATACGCCAGCAGTAGGTGATGATCACATCAGTCACCCATAAGCCGTCAGCGGTACTAGCTGGACGTAACGGCTACATGGGAGCAATATGAAAATAAACAAGCAAGCTTGTCCATACTCTCCATGAAGCCTATCAGTAACACTACCGTACAGTCTGGTCTCTTCGTCTGATATGTCGCATATCATGTTTAGGGGTGGTAAACGTCAGTCCCCAGTAACGTGATAAGTCATGCCGATGTCTGGCCTATAACGGTTCGAGAAACTACTGATAACACTTATCAGTAAATCTCAGCAGCAGCCCTGGCCAGGGACTTCCAGTTATAGCCAATCGAGTATAGCGCAACATCAACCCCCAATACCGGGAGAGACGAAACCCCTCCTATCGCTCATTACTTCCATGCGACTCGGGACTGTACCCAAAATCTGTTAGTTATGTATATGCCCTAGAGGCCATTGTTGTACATATGATGTATATTATAATGGATGCTTGGATATATATAGAGATGACTTTCTTGCTCGTCATAATAGTATGCTATTTGGTTTCACTTTATCTTAACATGTTGACTTGTATTGGTTTACTGTTTTTCTCTCACATGTTGATAAAGCCCTTAGGATCTGTACTCGACTACTGGGACTATGATGAGATCATACTAGTGGGGCCTTGGTAGTCGATGAGTATATCCTATAACTGTTCCTAGTCGAGGGTATATCGAGATAGGGCATCGATACACCAGAGTAGACTAGCGTATACGCATCTTGACCCATATGATGGGCGATGGATGATCCCATATCCATCGGTGTTTGACATCAGAGATGGTGTACGTGTGCTCAGTGGAGACTGGGTATACTGGACGGACTCGCCGAGAACTCCCAGATGGTGATATACCACACGTCAGATGGCAGTTCTCCGGTGACACTGGTACAGGGTAGTTTGTAGACCCGAGATCGTCATAGAGTCTTGTGTGATTCCCACTGTGCTTTGATTTCCACCTTACCACGTCCAAGAGGGCGTGCAAAACGGTGGCTTTTGGGTACAGTCCCGAATCACATGGAGACAATGAGCGATAGGAGGGGATTTGTCTCTCCCGGTATAGGGAGTTGATGTTGTGCTGTGTTCGATTGGCTATAACTGGAAGTCCCTGGCCAGGGCTGATATAGAGATTTACTGGTAAGTGTTACTATTAGTTTCTCGACCCGTTATGAGCCACACATCGACACGACTTATCGGTTACTGGGGTCTGACGTATACCACCCCTAGACTTGATATGCAACATATCAGACGAACAGACCGGACTGTACGGGAGTGTTACTGATTGGATTCACAGGAGAACGCATAGGCTAGCTTGTTGATCTTCTGATAGCTCAATGCCTGGGTGGCTGTTACGTTTAGCTGACCGCTTGCAGCTTGTGGGTGTTTGATATGATCATCACCTGCTACCGGCGTATTGACGATTCTTTAGAGTCCTACACAGAGGTTTCTTGGCTCAGGCGAAACGGAGTAGAGGCACATATGTGATATGTGCAGGACCGAGAATAATGCGATATGAGATACCGTATTATATTCTCGCGATATTTAGATATGAACCGGGTCATCGGATCAAGTGTTGATTCGATGAATCGGTACATGATATATTAGTCGGTAATATTCGATATAGCCGGATCGTCGGATCAAGTGTTGATTCGATGTTTTAATGTATAATAATATATATGATATATTATTACATTATCTAATATTGGCTTGCTTTATTATTTCATTTTCTCACTGGATGATACATTGATATATATGCGATATATGTTAATTGTATTATTTTCTTTTGTTGCAAATATATAATATATATGTGATATATATTATTGTGACATGATATGATTTATTATTAAACATGTTTAAGGATGATTAAATGAGGTTAGGGTTTGATTAGGGTTAGTTGCTTCATGCACCTTCTAGAAGCATTTTCTTTTGTCATGGTTAAGATATTTGTTGATGACACATTATCTAACCCAACCAAACCCTAACTCTAGTTTATTCTCTACACATTATTAGCCACTCATCCTTGACCATGGTTGATATATCAATCATATACTTTTATTTCTATTCATCACAAAAGGATTTATCATTATCATTTCCATTATCATCTTCTTCTTTCTTGAAAAAAAAAGCTTACTAGAAATTCTTTATGTGATGAATAAATATGAGAAAATGATTTAAAAAGAAAGCATAAATACTACTATCTCATCCTCATCTCATCTAGCCCATGAGATTAGTGTGTTCATCTCTTTAGAGTGAGAAAGCTTGAGTCTTTGCAACTTCGACGTAGATCATCGGAGATTTGGAACACTTCAAGCTAGCATGGATCGTTCGAGTCGTGGAGCCTCTCATGAGTCCGGGAGATCATGGATCGCGGCAAAGGGACTTCTACTCGGAGCTTGTGAAGCAAAGGAGCGGACTACAAAGGTTGTAATCCCTCACACTTAGATAAAAAGTTATCATCTTGCATGTTTAACCCTAATAATCTAGCAAAGATCCCGGCTTTGGGTTGTTCGGCACGTCTAAATTTTTATCCGGGCATGTTTGATACCTTATGAACCTTCACAAGAGTGCCTAGGAACCCTACAGTGGTATCAGAGCCTAGCTAGAGCATTAGACGACGTGTTTATGAAGTTAAAACTCCGATCGAACCCGAACCGACAAAATTTACCCCCTCTCTGGAAATTTTTCAAAAACTGGGATTTTTCTGAATTAAAAATACCTGAAAAATACTACAGGAAAATATAAGAATTACGGTGGAAAAATGATGCAATGATCCGTACAAAGCCCCGCTGATCCGCGGCCAAACCCATGATTGGCCCGCGGAACCGCGGCGGTTTGAAGTGATCATGGCCCCATTTCTGCACAGTAATTCATGGTTCTGTGTTATATATTTTATGGGTATTTTTAATCTGTTTCAAGTGTTGAATATTCTGGGGTTTGTTTTGTAATAGTAGACTCGATCCGAAATTTTAAATTCGTATTTCTTTCCGGATATTTAGAAACTGTTAAACTAGTTGAACGGATATCATTAACCCACTTTATCCCGGCACGTAAAACTTTCAAGCGTTGAATTTTTATTGGGTTTAAATCTTTCGGAAAAATTGTACAAGTTAAGCAGTGGACCCTCTAGAAGTCAACAAACCTTAACTCGATTATGTGACCGTCTTGAACTGCCTTTTGAACCTTCAGGTTTGGGGCAGTACGGCGTGCCACATGTGAGGCGTTGGCTTGACCCTTCTACGACTGGATCACTGGTACTTTGACATATTCTGGGATTATTTGAACTCCGCTCAAGAGTTGAGCACTTTAGGAAATTTTGGGTATTTGATTATCTGTTCAAAAAGTTTAATACTGTCTATTTATCTGGAATGTGATACAATATGTGGAATTCATAGAGTTAGGCATGAAATGCGAAGTATGTGATATTTCGGATTTACGATGTCTAAAGTGATTATGGATTTCAAATGTTGTAGTTTTACACTTTCTTTTCTGTGACCGTAAGTGTAATATGTGATATCGCCGGTTTCGTTGCTATATGTCAACGACAATTGGGATGCGCATATTTACTTACGTTGATGATATGTGATATTATGTGTTGCTGTGATATGTTATATTGGATCGTCGCGTTCTGAATAGCCGGGGGTTTTATGTGAGATGAGGGTTTTTATTTTCATTCATGTAAAATTCATTTGTAATATAATATTCTTTTATTGGGGCACTTCCAGGTTGCGGATGATGTCACAGTTGTATATTATTTACTTTTCCGCATTAGGTAGACCCAAGGAGGGGAGCACAAGTAACCGGGTTCTAGGGTCCAGTGGGAGGCTATCTCGAGGAGTCGAGACCGGGTCTCCTAACCCTAGAATTGGCATGTTACTTGCCGCTCTCGTAGGGGTCTTGGGATGTGGGTTTGGCTATTCGTCGCGACCGTGGAATCCGTGTTTTATACAGGCTCGTATTGAAAACACGGACGTCCTAGTATATCCAATATTTCATATATGTTCTTCTGCTGCAATGTTCTGTTATGAGATCATATTACTGCCTGAGACGAATGCTTATACTATATATATATGCTGATATATAAATATTACTGCTTTCATTTCTTCTGTGATGCTTAGGAAGCATAAGCTGATGGGATTTTTATTAATAAGATTAATAAAAAGAAAAGAAACATAAAAATGTTGTGGAATCAAAACTTTATAAAAAGGGTAGCTACAGTTTTGCTTTGCACAGTGATATATATGATATGTCCTGCACCTTATTCGATGAGAAAAGAGCCGAGATCCTGTAACACCTTAGAATGTGTTTTGTAGCTAATTATATTTTTAATGTGTGGTTTTTAATAAAAAGTTTACCAAATTAAGTTTTAAATATTTTATCCTATTTATTGTGTATTTTATTAGAATTTTGTTAGGCTTGCACACACTTGTGCATGATAGCTAGGGTTGTTTTTGGGGTTAAACATGATTAGCAACCATGGTTAACTAACCATTTCTCCCTAATCTAGTTTTAATATTTGTATAAGTGTCATGGTTGTAATTAGTCATGATAGATTTAAAATGAAAATGAATTTAAAATGGAATTTTAAATTATTGGTTGACTTTGGGAGAGAGAGAGAGTGAGCATGGGCATCATGGTGTGAGCCATGCCTCATTATGAGGGAAGAGAAAGAGAGTGGAGGTTTTTTTTTTACATTTCCTCTCATTTCTCTCTTTGTTCTATCTTTTCACTCACTCACTCACTCACTCACACACACACTCATCCATCAGCAAGCAGCAGCAACATCAACTACAACAACAACAGCAGCAGCAGCAGCAGGCTTCAGCAGCAGCAGCAAGTAGCAGAAGCAGCAGCAAGCAGCACCATCAGCAACAGCAGGCAGCAACTGTAGCAGCAGCAGCCCCAGCACTTGCAGTAGCTCCACACACCTCTTCACCAGCTTTCTAGGGCTCCATAGGGTATACTTCCTGAACCCAATCCCTAGTTTGATTAGTTGTGTGATTGTTAGTGTCGGTTTGTGTTAAATAGCTAATTTAGTGCTAGTTTTGGTGATTTGGGAGATGTGGTGATAAATTGTTGTTTGTGTTAGCTAACCTAGCCTATTTTAGTGTCATTAGGGTCACTGAACTGAGCTTAGCCCTGGATTACACTAAAATACCATAGGTTTTCCTTTTTGTGCAAAATTGGTGTTTTTAAGCGATATAATGGATATCTGGAATCTGCTTTGGACCCGGACCTTACAGAGTGAAATTAAGAAGACTGGGACATCATACCTAGGTCTAGACACCACCACCAGAGCACGACCCCCTAATTCCCAACCCAGGCCGCCAAATTCTTCGTTTTGGCCGCCAATTGCGGCCCAGAGGGGGGACTGGGGTGTTGGGGTTTTGTGTAGGGTTTCCTGCTGTGTTGTCTAGGTCTTTGGCATGTATAGTTTTGTGATATCTTACCTGTAGGAAAATCTGGGGTCATATATCGTTTTTGGTGTCCGTTGTGTTTGCGCGATACGCGCGATACGTGAGAGGGTTCTGGGATCCAGCGTATCGCGGCGTGTCGCGATGGTTTTAGACGCGGACACACACGATTCAGCGTATCGTGCACACGCGCGTTTAGTTCGCGACGCGAGTTTCTCGTTTTGGTTCGATATCGCGTTTCGCGGAATATTTCGACTTATATATGACTTTCATGTCTTATTTGCAGGTTTGCAGGCAGGGACTGCGGACACGGCTACAGGGGGGAGCAGATGGTAGGATTCACCTAGCGTGGAGTGTAGGTGAGTAGATTTAACATCTACAGGGGAATCGTCCGCATAGCGTTATGCGTCTGGGCTAGGCTTCAAATACCTGTCGCACATTCTACGTCATTGTAGAATTGCGCCATACTTTATTTTCCTTGATATAGTTATATTGTGACTAGCAGCTGTAGGACACTGCACACATTATTGACGGTTCATGTTGCACGAGCACGGATTGTATGCTACACACACACCGTCAATAATTGCCATGTCACACACTACCCCTTATAGCTACTATTGCTTGCCACACATGACATCTAGCTACCGGTATACCTATAGTGTATCATACCTTTAGTGATAGGTACATTTACACCTTGCGATATAGCTACAGGTATACCTTTTAGATATTTTACTTATACCGGGGGATATCTTACTCATATTCTTCTTATACCCAGGGGGTATACGACATCAGTTCTTATAGGTAGATACCTATACTTGGCTGTACTTTATTAATTTTGCATACATCTGGTTCAGCTATATACTTTTGTTTACCTGCTCGCATTCAGATATATCGCATTGTTTGTTTAGATTTTATATGATGTTTTCGGGATTTGGGAACCGCGGGAGTTCATGAAATTATGCATACATTGAACAACCCGGTTTCCTTGATATGATATTTGCGCGTCCACCATGAGTTTTATCGGTGCTGATTATACACTCCATACGAGGTGTGGTTGCCGTATGAGAGTACATGATGGGGCCCGGTATGGTTCCCCTCGGCAAGAAGATCGATGGGTTTGCCGATTGAGCCTGGAGGCGGGCGAGTACCTACCGGTGATTGGTTGGACCTGGCAGTTGTCCGGAGGATACTGGCCAGAATCGAGAGATGGATGCGGGATGATCTGTACTGTCGGGGCCGAGGGCCGACACCGCAGACGGACCCCGTGGGCCGATCCGGACTGACGGAGCCCGATATACGAGGATTTCTGTGTCGATGCTTGGCACACTGTTTTCATGATATTTCTTTAACCCCTTTGTATATATAACAGGAGATTTAGCCGTTATTATATATACCCTTACACCAATATTAGTGGAATGGGACGCTAATATATGTGTATTGCCCCCATCATACTTATTTCTGTGTAGTTACCTTTAGGATGTTAGAAACTTACTTGAGATTCGACTTGGGATTTAGGTGATTCATTGAGTTTGGATATTGGTTATGAAAGATATAGTTGATCTGTACATTCGTGATATAGGAGAGCTTTTCGATATTGTACTTTGAGGTGATGTGAGACCTGTATGTTGTGAGAGCCCAATGTGGGGGCTGATTTGAGGATTTGGGATGTGAGTGTCTTGATGGATTGTGATCCTACCACGATGTCAGGTTTCCGTGAAAATGACATATTCCACCCTATACCTCACCCTTACCTATTTTTATGCACAGATTCATATAGTGGTAGTACCTGTTAGTGTACCCTTATGATAAGTTGCATATCTACATTCTCATATCCTTTTTGCATAGTTATTGCATATTACTGTCATGTTACTGTTGCTTCACATATTGATTGTACCTGCTAGTGTACTCTCCTTTATTCAGCATTTGCATGACATGTTATTACTGTAATCGCATATCTTAGATTCATGCTGTACGTGCATTCCTGCGATTACCTGCATATGTTTTATACTATTCACGAGTTGGCAACTCACCCCCGTTGTGCCACAGGTGTTTCAGGTTGTTCCCCAGAGTAGTCGAGGTAGGCTATTCCTCTATTCAGCTATTCAGCTACTATCTTTTGCCACAGATACCGCATCAGCTCACAGTATACCATTTTGCTTAGGTGGGTTAGATGATTATCTGTATTTCCTATTGTACCTTCGTTGTATTTGTACTCTTCATCTACTATTGTATTGCGGACTTAGAGACTTGGTGATGACGTATTTGTATATTATTGTGGATTTGTTGTCTTTTATATACAGCTTTCTCTCTACTGTCTTTATTTCTTCGCTACGGCGTCGTATATTTGTATTGTATTCATTTTGGCTGATTTTTTTACAAAAAGGGGTGTTGCCAAATGTTAAAGAAAGAAAGTAAGACTTTTAAAGAATTTGGGTTGCGATTTCAAATGTTTCAAAACTTATATTATCTTTTCCGTATTTTTATGGTTTAGACTTCTGGGTTTTGGCTTTCTTTTGCTACGTTACGTCTTAGGGCGTTGCGTAGTATTAGGGCCGTCACGGGCCAATTTTGGGTCGTGACAAAGTTGGTATCAGAGCGTTAGGTTTTACCTTTCGGAGTGTAGGATGACCTTAGTATGATGGAGTAGGTAGCTTAAGCAAAGTAACGTAGTGTGTGTATGTCTGCAGCATACCCACGATGCGATACTTCGCCTAAAGTGACCTAAGTACAATTTTCTTGATATTCTTTCCTTGATGATTCATATCCTTAAGATTCGATTTCCTTATTCTCATCGGATCTTATATCTATCTATAGCCTTGCCGCCGATGACTATGGGGATTCAGAGTGATGCAGCGAGGGCCGAGGTCAGAGTTGGCTCGGGTGAGACGAGTACTGACCAGGATGGCACTCTAGTTGCACAGGTGCAGACGGATCAGCCTACGACATATACTATGGATAGACTTTTGGCAGAGATGCAGGACTTCCGCCAGACTATGAGTTCATTGGTTGACGTCGTCCGGGAGCTACGACAGGAGGTTGTTACCCCTGTCACTCAGTTGTCGCTTACGGTCAGCATGCAACAGTCCATTACCTACATAGCACCAGTGGTTGCAGCTCCAGTTGACAAGGCCTATATTCCAGAGGCTCAGAGAGTTCCAGGACAGTAGAGGACTCGTACCAGTGTACCAGCCCAGAGACAGAGGTTTGGTCGTCGAGACAGATTTCGTGGCCGTCGCGGGAGTAGCAGAGGCTTAGGACGAGGACAGTCGTTCAGCTCTCATCCCCAGGATGGTCAGCAATCAGCACGTGGATGTTTTCGATGCGGGAGCCTTCAGCACTTCGTCAGGGATTGTTCCTTAGCACCTCGTCAGGATCGTTTTCAGAGAGGCCGTGGACGTGGAAGATTCGCTCAGAGGGCTCAGTCTACCAGAAGAGTTCATCCAGCTGCGAGTAGAGGGCAGACACAGGAGTTTGCTTCTACTCATCGGGACGCGCAGACGTCCAATGTGGAGTTTTCAGGTACCCTTGATTTATATGTTCTTTTGATGTATTCGTTTGTTTTCTTGCTTGTATCGTGGTTGGGTAGATTAGTCGTAGTGGTGTTAGCTTCTGTCAGCGATTCTTTTGTTGCGTGGCACGTATTTCAGTTTTGTGCCAATCGGATAGGAGATAAAGATTCGTCCGTTGTTTGATCCTCCGAGAGATGTTGGATTTGACGTTCTCCTGGGCACGGATTGGTTAATTGCGTGCTAGGCGTCTGTGGACTACCGTGAGGAAACAAGTTAGATTTTGTTTTCCCCGGCAAGTCAGTTCTTGTTGTGCAGGTGGATGGTTGTGCCGCCTCTCACAGCTTGAATTCAGCCTTTTTCGCTAGTCGGCGACTGAGGAGATGTCGTGGATTCTTGGCGTTCATTCGTGATACCGGAGCCACAGTGGGATTGTTGGACCGGGTTCCTTTCGTGCGAAAGTTTTTCCGACGTTGTTCCGGGTGAGCCGGCGAAGCTTGGGAGCTAAAGGATCAGCTGCAGAGTTGTGGTTTGGGGAGTTTTGTGCGTCTGAGTGTTTCGCTTTTGGAAACTCCTATTTCTGTTCGTCGAGGAGAAAGACGGCAGTTTAGGGTTGGGTATCGACGAATCGTCAATTGAACCGGCTTACGGTGCGGATAGGTATCCTTCACCTCGCCGTGACGATTTTCTCGATCAGCTCCAGAGTGCGAGACATTTTCTAAGTGTGTTTGGGATCAGGTCATCATTATTGCGGATTCGGAATGATGACATTCCGAAGACTGCCTTGTGCGTGCTACGGGCTTTGTGTGTATCAGTGAGTCGTTGGATTCCCTGGTGCCCTGGCAGCATTCGTAGATGTGATGAACCAGATTTCTTCAGGCCGTTCCTCGACCAGTTTCTGTTGTGTTATTTACGACATTCTGGTCTATCTAATGTATCTTGAGGGACAGTAGTAGCACTTGAGGATTTGTTATGCAGATACTGGGAGAGTACCAGCAGTTGCTAAATTCTCGGAGTGTTTCTTCAGGCTTGTTTTGTGTTGACTCCTAGGTCTTGTAGTCACGGGAGATGGTTTCGTACGGTTCCGAGGGAGATCGTGGCCGTACAGCTTAGGCCCAGACTTGTGTGCAGGACGAAGATCCGCAGATTGTTGGGCTTAGCAGGTTTTACCGCCGTTTCGTGCAGGATTGTTAGAGTAGTGCTGCACCGTTGACTGAATTGACCAGTAAGGAGGTTTCTTTTCTTTGGACTGAGGCATGTGTACGGAGTTTTCGGCAGTTGGAGATTCGGTTAACAACCGCATCAGTTCTTTCTTTGCTTTTGGTTCGGGCGACTTTGTTGTTTAACTGTAATGTTTCTTGAGTGGGCTCGAGGGTGTACTGATGTGACATTACAGAGTCATCGCTTTTGCTTCCCTACATTTGGAGGAAGTACGAGAAGGATAATCCACTCATGATCTGGAGATGGCCGCGGTGGTTTTGCGTTGGAGATTTGGAGACACTACTTGTTTGAGAGTCGTGTCAGATTTTCCAAGGACCACTAGAGCTTAACGTACATCTTCCTGCAGCGGACTTGATTGTTGTGATAGTCTTCTGTTGATTTACAGTCCTTGTGTGATCGTTGAGTACAGCTTAAGTTCGTCTCTACGGAGGGGACAGCTTGCTCATGTCCGCGCCCGACCACTTCCCTTAAATCGTTTTCGCGAGACACTGCTCGTCGATGCTCGTACATCAGAGATACTTGAGCATATTCGGCTGGGTAATGATTCGAAGACCTTGAATTGTGACAATGGTGTGCTAAGTTAAGGACGCGTTTGTGTACCTGACATTATCAGGTAGAGACGTGCAATCCTAGAGTAAGCACATCAGTCAACTCTCAGTATTCATTCAAGTTCCACCAGCCTTGGCGTGACTTGTGAGATAGTTACGAGTGGACAGGGATGTAAAGAGAAGTTTCAGGTTTCGTTTCAAGGCGTCAGTCTTGTTGTGTGCTTGAGTCGAGCATCTGAGGCCGGCTGGAGAATTGCAACCTTTTACCGTTCCGAAGTAGGAATGGGAGCAGATCTCCATGAATCTCATTATGGTTTCTACCCAAGTTTAATCAGGGTGTGACTCCATTCGGATTCTTGTCGTCCGGTTTTACTCAGTTTGCTCAGTTGTTCTTTGTTAAGTTGTGTGTTTGTCCTGTTTGTCGTCAGCAGTTGGGATCGTCACTCGCCATCGTTAGGGTTCTCCTTCGATAGCTGTTATCAGGGGACACTCCAATTGGCCACCTTTAGGTTTAGGGGTTGGGTCGTGTCGATCACCAGTCTGTTGTTTTTCTGACTCTGCATGAGTAGGATTTTGGACCCCAGCAATGTCTAGAGACTTCGGAGATAGTCCAGTTGTGTTCAGGTCAGGATGAGAACTGTCCATTACAAACAGATGTCTTATGCGACTGTGCTGGTCGCAGGCTTGAGTGCGCAGTGGCAAATCATGTATTCCTACGGACTTTCCGATGAATGACGTGTTGGATTTTGGGAAGTTTATCCCAGGATTTAGGTCCTTCTGAGATCCTATAAGCGAGTTAGTTTCGTTGCCTTTAATTTGGCACTTCCGCCCAGATTATTGGATTTCACCCCGTATTCCTTGTGATGATACTTTACAATTACCTTCATGACCTTTCTCACATGATTTGGCACCAGACCATTTAGCTTGGACGCGATCTTTCGTTCACCAGCAGCCATGTGTGTTAATGGCTCAGCAGGTGGAGGAACATCGGTTAAGGGTCTTGCTATCTGTGAAGGGTTTCCTTGGACGTAGCCGTATATTGAGATAGTCACTTGGGAGGCTGCGAGCGAGATTTGAGGATTTTAATCTTCTCCTTGAAGGTATGCGTATAGGTATATTTTTAAATTCGGGGACGAATTTCTTTTAAGGGGGGAGATTGTAACACCTTAGAATGTGTTTTGTAGCTAATTATATTTTTAATGTGTGGTTTTTAATAAATAGTTTACCAAATTAAGTTTTAAATATTTTATCCTATTTATTGTGTATTTTATTAGAATTTTGTTAGGCTTGCACACACTTGTGCATGATAGCTAGGGTTGTTTTTGGGGTTAAACATGATTAGCAACCATGATTAACTAACCATTTCTCCCTAATCTAGTTTTAATATTTGTATAAGTGTCATGGTTGTAATTAGTCATGATAGATTTAAAATGAAAATGAATTTAAAATGGAATTTTAAATTATTGGTTGACTTTGGGAGAGAGAGAGAGAGTGAGCATGGGCATCATGGTGTGAGCCATGCCTCATTATGAGGGAAGAGAAAGAGAGTGGAGGTTTTTTTTTTTACATTTCCTCTCATTTCTCTCTTTGTTCTCTCTTTTCACTCACTCACTCACTCACTCACACACACACACTCATCCATCAGCAAGCAGCAGCAACATCAACTACAATAACAACAACAGCAGCAGCAGGCTTCAGCAGCAGCAGCAAGTAGCAGAAGCAGCAGCAAGCAGCACTCAGCAGCAGCAGGCAGCAACTGTAGCAGCAGCAGCCCCAGCACTTGCAGTAGCTCCACACCTCTTCACCAGCTTTCTAGGGCTCCATAGGGTATACTTCCTGAACCCAATCCCTAGTTTGATTAGTTGTGTGATTGTTAGTGTCGGTTTGTGTTAAATAGCTAATTTAGTGCTAGTTTTGGTGATTTGGGAGATGTGGTGATAAATTGTTGTTTGTGTTAGCTAACCTAGCCTATTTTAGTGTCATTAGGGTCACTGAACTGAGATTAGCCCTGGATTACACTAAAATACCATAGGTTTTCCTTTTTGTGCAAAATTGGTGTTTTTAAGCGATATAATGGATATCTGGAATCTGCTTTGGACCCGGACCTTACAGAGTGAAATTGAGAAGACTGGGACATCATACCTAGGTCTAGACACCACCACCAGAGCACGCCCTCCTAATTCCCAACCCAGGCCGCCAAATTCTTCGTTTTGGCCGCCAATTGCGGCCCAGAGGGGGGACTGGGGTGTTGGGGTTTTGTGTAGGGTTTCCTGCTGTGTTGTCTAGGTCTTTGGCATATATAGTTTTGTGATATCTTACCTGTAGGAAAATCTGGGGTCATATATCGTTTTTGGTGTCCGTTGTGTTTGCGCGATACGCGCGATACGCGCGATACGTGAGAGGGTTCTGGGATCCAGCGTATCGCGGCGTGCCGCGATGGTTTTAGACGCGTACACACACGATTCAGCGTATCGTGCACACGCGCGTTTAGTTCGCGACGCGAGTTTCTCGTTTTGGTTCGATATCGCGTTTCGCGGAATATTTCGACTTATATATGACTTTCATGTCTTATTTGCAGGTTTGCAGGCAGGGACTGCGGACACGGCTACAGGGGGGAGCAGATGGTAGGATTCACCTAGCGTGGAGTGTAGGTGAGTAGATTTAACATCTACAGGGGAATCGTCCGCATGGCGTTATGCGTCTGGGCTAGGATTCAAATACCTGTCGCACATTCTACGTCATTGTAGAATTACGCCATACTTTATTTTCCTTGATATAGTTATACTGTGACTAGCAGCTGTAGGACACTGCACACATTATTGACGGTTCATGTTGCACGAGCACGGATTGTATGCTACACACACACCGTCAATAATTGCCATGTCACACACTACCCCTTATAGCTACTATTGCTTGCCACACATGACATCTAGCTACCGGTATACCTATAGTGTATCATACCTTTAGTGATAGGTACATTTACACCTTGCGATACAGCTACAGGTATACCTTTTAGATATTTTACTTATACCGGGGGATATCTTACTCATATTCTTCTTATACCCAGGGGGTATACGACATCAGTTCTTATAGGTAGATACCTATACTTGGCTGTACTTTATTAATTTTGCATACATCTGGTTCAGCTATATACTTTTGTTTACCTGCTCGCATTCAGATATATCGCATTGTTTGTTTAGATTTTATATGATGTTTTCGGGATTTGGGAACCGCGGGAGTTCATGAAATTATGCATACATTGAACAACCCGGTTTCCTTGATATGATATTTGCGCGTCCACCATGAGTTTTATCGGTGCTGATTATACACTCCATACGAGGTGTGGTTGCCGTATGAGAGTACATGGTGGGGCCCAGTATGGTTCCCCTCGGCAAGAAGATCGATGGGTTTGCCGATTGAGCCTGGTGGCGGGAGAGTACCTACCGGTGATTGGTTGGACCTGGTAGTTGTCCGGAGGATACTGGCCAGAGTCGAGAGATGGATGCGGGATGATCTGTACTGTCGGGGCCGAGGGCCGACACCGCAGACGGACCCCGTGGGCCGATCCGGACTGACGGAGCCCGATATACGAGGATTTCTGTGTCGATGCTTGGCACACTGTTTTCATGATATTTCTTTAACCCCTTTGTATATATAACAGGGGATTTAGCCGTTGTTATATATACCCTTACACCAATATTAGTGGAATGGGACGCTAATATATGTGTATTGCCCCCATCATACTTATTTCTGTGTAGTTACCTTTAGGATGTTAGAAACTTACTTGAGATTCGACTTGGGATTTAGGTGATTCATTGAGTTTGGATATTGGTTATGAAAGATATAGTTGATCTGTACATTCGTGATATAGGAGAGCTTTTCGATATTGTACTTTGAGGTGATGTGAGACCTGTATGTTGTGAGAGCCCAATGTGGGGGCTGATTTGAGGATTTGGGATGTGAGTGTCTTGATGGATTGTGATCCTACCACGATGTCAGGTTTCCGTGAAAATGACATATTCCACCCTATACCTCACCCTTACCTATTTTTATGCACAGATTCATATAGTGGTAGTACCTGTTAGTGTACCCTTATGATAAGTTGCATATCTACATTCTCATATCCTTTTTGCATAGTTATTGCATATTACTGTCATGTTACTGTTGCTTCACATATTGATTGTACCTGCTAGTGTACTCTCCTTTATTCAGCATTTGCATGACATGTTATTTCTGTAATCGCATATCTTAGATTCATGCTGTACGTGCATTCCTGCGATTACCTGCATATGTTTTATACTATTCACGAGTTGGCAACTCACCCCCGTTGTGCCACAGGTGTTTCAGGTTGTTCCCCAGAGTAGTCGAGGCAGGCTATTCCTCTATTCAGCTATTCAGCTACTATCTTTTGCCACAGATACCGCATCAGCTCACAGTATACCGTTTTGCTTAGGTGGGTTAGATGATTATCTGTATTTCCTATTGTACCTTCGTTGTATTTGTACTCTCCATCTACTATTGTATTGTGGACTTAGAGACTTGGTGATGACGTATTTGTATATTATTGTGGATTTGTTGTCTTTTATATACAGCTTTCTCTCTACTGTCTTTATTTCTTCGCTACGGCGTCGTATATTTATATTGTATTCATCTTGGCTGATTTTTTTAAAAAAAGGAGTGTTGCCAAATGTTAAAGAAAGAAAGTAAGACTTTTAAAGAATTTGGGTTGCGATTTCAAATGTTTCAAAACTTATATTATCTTTTCCGTATTTTTATGGTTTAGACTTCTGGGTTTTGGCTTTCTTTTGCTACGTTACGTCTTAGGGCGTTGCGTAGTATTAGGGCCGTCACGGGCCAATTTTGGGTCGTGACAGATCCCTTCACCGGGAGTGACCTCTTTAGCGAAACTGACAGATGCTACAAAACTCGGTTTGTCTTTTGATTTCTTTTAAAGTTTTGCTTTGCACAGTGGTATATATGATATATCCTGCACCTTATTCGATGAGGAAAGGGCCGACGATACCTTCACCGGGAGTGACCCCTTTAGCGAAACAAGAAAAGCCTCAAAAACACTCCTTTTCAAAAAATTACTCGATTCTACGACGATATCAAGTTCATTACGCTCATGGTTTTTCTGAAAAAACCTGCGTAGCCCTCCGTCATTTCAGATAGATATTATTTAGTATTCGTGCTATGTTTGTTGACTTAGTCAAGGCGTAGTATACGGTAGCTAAGAAGTGTTTATCTGCTAAAACATGAGATGTGATTGGATTAGGGTATTCGCACGGCCTTGTTGACTCAGTCAAGGGTCGTACGAGTGGGTTTAATTCAATCAAGAAATGTACGGGTTGAACTTGACTTGCGATTTATAGTTTGTTGACTTAGTCAAGGTCATAGATCGCTAAGGGGCAAAATATTATCTGGAATTTCAAGCGTTGAAATTTGCAATGAGATTGCATACCTCCTATGAGATAGTTGGATCCCGATACCCACTGCGAGTAAGTGTTACTCCTGGGAGAGTTTTACACAGGACAATTAGTCATTCAAGTAGGTGTCTAGAAAAGTGTTAACGGGGTTACGCCTCTGGGAAAACGAGGTTTACTTTAATTAGGTCCGTGCGAAAGCACGGGGAACCTCCCTCAAAGTACCGACACTGATCTGGCTGAAAGATTGACGAAATTGTAGGGTGTAATTAATCCCGGCTAATCTTACCTTTTAGGTTTAAAGGTAGATTTGATAAAAACAGTGGGAGACATCCTGATTAGATAAGATAATAACCAATCTAATCTTGCAAGAGCATACGCTAAAGTGTTTTCTTCTCTCTCTCCAGGTAGCGACCATGTCAGGCCATAATCAAGATAATAATATGGATGTATTGACTAAACCCGATTATTGTACTGAGCAAGGGAACGTTAGACCTGTTCTTTCTTATAAGAGTTATAAGACTGAACAGGAAACAGGAGAATATCTGGATTCTCAAGCCGCCCAAAAGAACATGCATGTTGATGCATATTCTTCAGGCGTGTTAGTTATTGAGAACTGTTTCTCAGTTCACCCTACATCCTGGGTATTAGATACCGGATCAGGATCCCACATATGTAAACAGTTACATGGGCTACGTAAAGCTAGAGAACTGGGAAAAGGTGATCATTCCGTTCAAGTAGGGAACGGTGCAAATGTTGCAGCCAAAGCAGTTGGCGAATATCACCTTGTATTACCAAGTCGTAACACACTGATTCTAAATGAGTGCTATTATATACCGAACATGATGTGCAACATTATTTCAGTTTCTTTATTAAGTAAAGAAGGAATAATTTTGTAGTAAAGGATAATGTTATGAACATATTCCTAGATCAAAAGTTGATTGCATCAGGCTCGTTACATAATGGCATATTCATTCTAAATCAGAATATAGTCCTGAATATACAAAACACACACAAGAGGAAAAGTTCAGATATGAACGAATCCTACTTGTGGCATTGTAGACTTAGTCATATCAATGCGACACGACTGGCTAAGTTACATAAGATGGTTATTTGAATCCGTTCGAATTATCATCTTATGATACTTGCCATTCATGTCTCAAAGGAAAAATGACCAAAGCTCCGTTTAGTGGACACGGAGAAAGAGTTACTGAACTCTTAGGACTGATACATAGTGATGTATGCGGTCCCATGTCTACGCATGCCAGGAACGGTTCTTCCTACTTCATTACATTCACTGACGATCTCTCTAGATACGGGCATGTGTTCCTGTTGAAACACAAGTCTGAAGCTTTTGAGAAATTCAGAGAAATAAGCACGAAGTAGAGAACCAAACGGGCAAAAGTATTAAGATCCTTCGATCTGATCGAGGAGGAGAATACTTAAGCAATGAGTTCCTAGATTATCTAAAAGAGAATGAGATTCTCTCTCAGCTTACTCCTCCTTATACACCACAGCACAACGGTGTATCGGAACGAAGGAATCGGACCCTATTAGATATGGTGCGATCTATGATGAGCGATGCTGAGTTACCTATTTCCTTCTGGGGGTATGCGCTTGAGACAGCCATATACATATTGAATCTAGTTCCGTCTAAATCTGTACCTACCACACCATATGAAATATGGAGTGGGAAGAGACCATATTTTAAACGAGTTAAGATATGGGGTTGTCCGGCCTATGTCAAAAGACAAAATCCGGACAAACTCGAGGCACGATCAGTCCTTTGCAAATTTGTGGGATATCCAAAGAATTCTCAAGGATATTTTTTCTACCACGCTGAGGAACAAAAAGTGTTTGTTGCTCAACATGCCACCTTTTTGGAAAAGAAATTTCTTGCAAAAGAAATTAGTGGCAGAGAGGTAGAACTGGAAGAGGTTCCAGCACCACAAACCGCAACTGATGATTTGTTGGAACCAGAAGATTCAGTAGTACCCGACGAACCCCAGCCTCTCCGCCGATCTAGCAGGGTTTCTCGTCCACCTGAGAGATACTACGGTTTTCTCATTGATGGTGGAAGCGAGGACTGCATCATGGATGATGATGACCCGACTAGTTTCGAGCAGGCCATCACAAGTGGTGACTCTGTGAAATGGCTGGATGCAATGTGATCTGAGATGGAATCCATGTACACCAATAAAGTATGGGTTTTGGAAAATGCTCCTGAAGGGGTAAAACCCATTGGGAGCAAGTGGATTTTTAAAAGGAAATTTGGTGTAGATGGAAAAGTTGAGACTTTCAAAGCTAGACTTGTAGCAAAGGGTTTTCGTCAACGACCAGGTGTGGATTATGACGAAACCTTTTCTCCAGTGGCTATGCTTAAGTCCATCCGAATCTTACTTGCCATTGCTGCATACCATGACTACAAAATCTGGCAAATGGATGTTAAGACCGTCTTTCTAAACGGTGATTTAGAAGAGAGCGTGTACATGACTCAGCCAGAGGGCTTCGTAGATAGTGGGAGCAGCGGAAAGGTGTGCAAGCTGCTTAAATCCATTTATGGGTTAAAGCAAGCATCGCGGAGTTGGAACATCTGTTTTGATGTTGTAGTCAAAGAGTTTGACTTCATCAAAAATATAGATGAACCTTGTATCTATAAGAAGGTAGAAGAGGGTAAGGTTGTCTTCCTCGTATTGTACGTGGATGACATACTCTTGATAGGAAATGATATTCCTATGCTGCAATCAGTCAAGCTCTTCTTATCACAGAGATTCTCGATGAAAGATCTAGGTGATGCCTCCTGCATATTGGGAATCATGATCTATAGAGATAGATCTAAACGGATACTGGGATTGTCCCAATCCAGGTACATTGACACCATACTAAAGAGGTTTAGTATGGAAGAATCCAAGCGTGGGAACCAACCCACAATCTCTGGACTCACTCTCTCCAAAGAGATGTCTCCCAAGACTGATTTGGAGAGAGCTCGCATGCAAGGGATACCCTATGCTTCGGCAGTAGGCTCTATCATGTATGCGATGCTATGTACCAGACCCGATATAGCATACTCACTAAGTGTAGTGAGTCGGTATCAAGCAGATCCTGGAGAGAGTCACTGGACAACTGTGAAGAACATTCTCAAGTACTTACGAAGGACTAAGGAGATGTTCTTGGTGTATGGTAACGGAGAACTCCAGGTGGAGTCCTTTACCGATTCCAGCTTCCAAAGTGATAAGGAAGACTCTAAGTCGCACTCGGGATTTGTCTTTACCCTCAATGGAGGGGCGGTATATTGGAAGAGTTCCAAACAGGATACCGTTGCAGACTCGACGATGGAGGCTGAATACATCGCTGCCAACGATGCTGCCAAAGAGGCTGTCTGGATAAAGAAGTTCATTAGTGAACTTGGAGTGGTTCCATCCATTGAACATCCAATACCTCTGTATTGCGATAACAATGGAGCTGTGGCTTTGGCCAAGGAACCCAGATCCCATCAAAAGTCCAGACATATTCTGAGGCGGTATCACCTGATCAGGGAGATAGTTGATCGCCGGGAGATCGAGGTCAGGAGAGTAGATACGAAGGACAACACTGCGGATCCATTCACGAAGGCTATTCCCTAGATACAGTTTGAGAGATTATTCGGGATGCTGGGTATGAGATACTACAGCAGCTGGCCTTAGTGCAAGTGGGAGATTGTTAGTTATGTATATGCCCTAGAGGCCATTGTTGTACATATGATGTATATTATAATGGATGCTTGGATATATATAGAGATGACTTTCTTGCTCGTCATAATAGTATGCTATTTGGTTTCACTTTATCTTAACATGTTGACTTGTATTGGTTTACTGTTTTTCTCTCACATGTTGATAAAGCCCTTAGGATCTGTACTCGACTACTGGGACTATGATGAGATCATACTAGTGGGGCCTTGGTAGTCGATGAGTACATCCTATAACTGTTCCTAGTCGAGGGTATATCGAGATAGGGCATCGATACACCAGAGTAGACTAGCGTATACGCATCTTGACCCATATGATGGGCGATGGATGATCCCATATCCATCGGTGTTTGACATCAGAGATGGTGTACGGGTGCTCAGTGGAGACTGGGTACACTGGACGGACTCGTCGAGAACTCCCAGATGGTGATATACCACACGTCAGATGGCAGTTCTCCCGTGACACTGGTACAGGGTAGTCTGTAGACCCGAGATCGTCATAGAGTCTTGTGTGATTCCCACTGTGCTTTGATTTCCACCTCACCACGTCCAAGAGGGCGTGCAAAATGGTGGCTTTTGGGTACAGTCCCGAATCACATGGAGGCAATGAGCGATAGGAGGGGATTCGTCTCTCCCGGTATAGGGAGTTGATGTTGTGCTGTGTTCGATTGGCTATAACTGGAAGTCCCTGCCCAGGGCTGATATAGAGATTTACTGGTAAGTGTTACTATTAGTTTCTCGACCCGTTATGAGCCACACATCGACACGACTTATCGGTTACTGGGGTCTGACGTATACCACCCCTAGACTTGATATGCAACATATCAGACGAACAGACCGGACTGTACGGGAGTGTTACTGATTGGATTCACAGGAGAACGCACAGGCTAGCTTGTTGATCTTCTGATCGCTCAATACCTGGGTGGCTGTTACGTTTAGCTGACCGCTTACAGCTTGTGGGTGTTTGATATGATCATCACCTGCTACCGGCGTATTGACGATTCTTTAGAGTCCTACACAGAGGTTTCTTGGCTCAGGCGAAACGGAGTAGAGGCACATATGTGATATGTGCAGGACCGAGAATAATGCGATATGAGATACCGTATTATATTCTCGCGATATTTAGATATGAACCGGGTCATCGGATCAAGTGTTGATTCGATGAATCGGTACATGATATATTAGTCGGTAATATTCGATATAGCCGGATCGTCGGATCAAGTGTTGATTCGATGTTTTAATGTATAATAATATATATGATATATTATTACATTATCTAATATTGGCTTGCTTTATTATTTCATTTTCTCACTGGATGATACATTGATATATATGCGATATATGTTAATTGTATTATTTTCTTTTGTTGCAAATATATAATATATATGTGATATATATTATTGTGACATGATATGATTTATTATTAAACATGTTTAAGGATGATTAAATGAGGTTAGGGTTTGATTAGGGTTAGTTGCTTCATGCACCTTCTAGAAGCATTTTCTTTTGTCATGGTTAAGATATTTGTTGATGACACATTATCTAACCCAACCAAACCCTAACTCTAGTTTATTCTCTACACATTATTAGCCACTCATCCTTGACCATGGTTGATATATCAATCATATACTTTTATTTCTATTCATCACAAAAGGATTTATCATTATCATTTCCATTATCATCTTCTTCTCTCTTGAAAAAAAAAGCTTACTAGAAATTCTTTATGTGATGAATAAATATGAGAAAATGATTTAAAAAGAAAGCATAAATACTACTCTCTCATCCTCATCTCATCTATCCCATGAGATTAGTGTGTTCATCTCTTTAGAGTGAGAAAGCTTGAGTCTTTGCAACTTCGACGTAGATCATCGGAGATTTGGAACACTTCAAGCTAGCATGGATCGTTCGAGTCGTGGAGCCTCTCATGAGTCCGGGAGATCGTGGATCGTGGCAAAGGGACTTCTACTCGGAGCTTGTGAAGCGAAGGAGCGGACTACAAAGGTTGTAATCCCTCACACTTAGATAAAAAGTTATCATCTTGCATGTTTAACCCTAATAATCTAGCAAAGATCCCGGCTTTGGGTTGTTCGGCACGTCTAAATTTTTATCCGGGTATGTTTGATGCCTTATGAACCTTCACAAGAGTGCCTAGGAACCCTACAAAATCCACCTGTTTGCACGTCTACTTTGAGCGTGGTAGGGAGGAAATCAAAGCACAGTGGGAGCCGCACAAGACTCTATGACGATCTCGGGTGTACAGACTAACCTGTACCAGTGTCACCAGAGGACTGCTATCTGACGATAGATATACTACCATATAGGAGTCCTCGGCGAGTCCTGTTCGGTGTACCCATTCTCCAATGAGCACTTGTGTACAATCTTTGATGTCACACACCAATGGTTGTGGGATCAACCATCGCCCTCTAAGGGACAAGAAACGTACAGACCAGTCTACTCTAGAATATCGATTCCCTAGTTTTGATATTCCCACGACTAGGAACTGATTAAAGGATGTACTTTTGGACTACCCTGGCCCCACTAGTATGATCTCATCATAATCCTGGTAGTCAAGTACATATCCTAAGGGCTTTATCAACATGTAAGAGACAGACAGTATAAATACCAGTCTACATGTTAAGATTAAGGTAACCTGATAGCATACTATCATGTCGAGCAAGAAAGTCCTCTATATATATGTCCAAGCATCCATTATATCATCAATAATGGCCTCTAGGGCATACATATTCCTAACAATCTCCTACTTGCACTAAGGCCAGTTGTTGTTGTATCTCATACCCAACGTCCCAAAAGTCTCTCGAATAGCATCTGGGGGATGGCTTCGGTGAGTAGATTCGCTGTGTTATCTTCTGTGTCAACTCTCCTGACATCGATCTCCCGGAGATCAACTATCTCTCTGATCAGATGATACTGTCTAAGAATATGTCTGGATCACTGACGGGACCGGGGTTCTTAGGCCAAAGCCACAACTCCATTGTTATCACAATACATAGGTACTGGATGCCTAATGGTAGGAACCAAGTTCATCATATGAAAATTTTCATCCAGACAACCTCTTTGGCAGCATCATTGGTAGCGATGTAATTAGCCTTTATCAATGAGTCTACTACGGTATATAGCTTGGAACCTTTCTAACATACCGTCTCTCCACTGAGGGTGAAGACAAAACCCGAGACTGACTTTCAGTCGTCCTTATCACTCTGGAAGCTCGAATCGGTAAAGGAATCCATCTGGAGTTCACCGTTACCATACACCAAGAACATCTCTTTAGTCCTTCTTAAGCACTTAAGAATGTTCTTCAGCTGTCCAGTGGTTTTCCTAAAGATTTTTTCGATACTTATTCACCACACCTAGTGAGTAAGCTATATCTGATATGGTACATAAGATCACATACATGATTGACCCGTCTGCCAAAGCATAGGGTATTCCTTGTATGCGAGCCCTCTCCAAATCAGTCTTGTTAGACATATCTTTGGAGGGGTGATTCCTAAACAAGCGGGTACATTACCACGCTTAGAATCATCTATACTAAACCCCTTTAGCATGGTGTCTATGTACCTGGTTTTGGACAATCCCAAATCCATTTAGATCTATCTCTATAGATCTATATCCCTAGGATGTAGGAGACATCAGTTAGATCTTTCATGAAGAACCTGTGTGATAAGAGGCGCTTGACCGAGTGTTGCATAGGAACACCCTTTCCTATCAAAAGTATGTCATCCGCGTACAATATGAGAAAGGCAACCATACTCTTTACAAGCTTCTTATTTATACATGGTTCATCTACCTTTTTGATGAAGTCAAACTCTTTGACAGCTTCATTAAAACAGATGTTCTATCTCTGCGATGCCTGCTTTAACCCGTAGATGGATTTAAGCAGCTTGCACATGTTTCCGCTTCTCCCACTGTCTACGAAGCCCTCTGGCAGTGTCATATACACGCTCTCTTCTAAATCACCATTTAGAAAATCGGTTTTGACGTGCAATCTGCCAGATATCGTAGTCATGGTATGCAACAATGGCAAGTAGGATCCTGATGGATTTAAGCTTAGCGACAAGTCTGGCTTTGAAAATCTCAACTTTTCCATCTACACCAAATTATCTTTCTCAAAGATCCTCTTGCTCCCGATGGGTTTTACCCTTTCAGGAGCAACATCCAAAGTCAATACTTTGTTGGTGTACATGGATTCTATCTCATATCGTATAGCATCCAGCCATTTCACATAGTCTCCACTTGTGGTGGCCTGCTCGAAACTAGTTGGGTCATCATCTACATGATGCAATCCTCGCTCCCACTGTCTACGAGAAAATCATAGTATCTCTCAGGTGGATAAGGAACCCAAATAGATCTACGGAGTTGCTTCAGTTCGTCAGGGACTATTGAATCATCCGGTTCCAACAAATCGTCAGTTATAGTTTGCGTTGCTGGAACTTCTTCCAGTTTTACCTCCTTGCCACTAATTTATTTCACAAGAAATTCCTTTTCTAAAAAGGTGGCATGTCAAGAAACAAAACACCTTTTTTTCCTCAGTGTGGTAGAAGATATACCCTCGTGAGTGTTTGGGATATCCTACAAACTTGCACAGAACCGACCTTACCTCGAGCTTGTCCGGATTTTGCTTTTCAACATAGGCCGGATAACCCCATATCTTAACTTGTTTAAGAGATGGTCTCTTCCCATTTCATATCTCATATGGAGTGGTAGGCAACGGATTTGATCGAAACTCAATTCAATAGGTATGCATCTTCTCAAGTGCATGTCCCTGAAAGGAAATAGGCAATCCAGCAGTACTCATCATAGAGCGCACTATATCTCATAGGGTGCGATTCCTCCATTCTGATATACAGTTGTGCTGTGGTGTATACGGAGGAGTAAGCTGAGAGAGACTCTCATTCTCTTTTAAATAGTCTCGGAATTCTGTGCTCCAGTATTCTTCTCCCCGATCATATCGAAGGATTTGAATACCTTTACCCGTCTGGTTCTCAACTTCGTACTTATATTCCTTGAAATTCTCAAAATATTCACAATATTATTGGTACGAAATAACAGTCGCTAAGAATCAATGTATTACTAGTTGGTAACACCAGGTGATATCTGCCAACTGCTTTGGCTGCAACAATTGCACCATTCTCTACTACTAGAGACATATCACCATTTCCCAGTTCTCCACCTTTCTATAGCCCATGTAATAAATTACATGTGTGGGATCCTGATCTGGTATCCAATACCCAGGACGTAGAGATAACTGAGAAACAGTTCTTGGTAATGAACACACCTGAAGACAATGCATCAATATGCTTATTCTTCGTTTGGGTAGCGTGGGAATCCGAATATTCCCCTATTTCTTGCTCAGACTTATGATAATCATAAGATAGAGCGGAACCAAGCCCATTATAATAAGTAGGTTCGGTCAAAACATCCATATTATTATCTTGATTAAGGTATGCCATTGGTCGCTACCAGGAGAGAGAGAAGGATAATCACTTTGCATGCGCTCTTTGCAAGATTAGATTGGTTATTTTATCTAATCAGGATGGCTCCCACTGTTTTTTATCAAATCTTCCTTCAAACCCTAAAAGGTAAGATTAGCCGGAATTAATTACACCCTACAGGTTCGCCAAATAATTCGGCCAGGCAGGTATCGGTACTCCGAGGGAGGTTCCCCGTGCTTTCGCACGGACTTAATTAAAACCTCGTTTCCCTAGAGGCACAATCCCGTTGACACCTTTCTAGACACCTACTGGATTAGCTAATTGTAAAGTGCAAAACTCTCCCAGGAGTAACTCTTACTCACAGTGGGTATCGAGATCCAACTGTCATATAGAAGGTATGCAATCTCATTGCAAATTTCAACACTTGAAATTCCCGATAATTATTTTCACCCCTAGCCACTTATGACCTTAACAAGGTCAACAAATCATAAGCGCTAGACAATTTCAACCTATCATTTCGTGATTGAATTAAACCTACTCGTACGACCCTTAACAAGGTCAACAAATCCGTACGACTATCCTAATCCAATCGCATCACATGCTGCAGATAAGTACTAATCAGCTACCGCACACTACGTCTTAACAAGGTCAACAAACGCAGCATGAATACTAAATAGTACTTATCTGAAATGACGGAGGGCTACGCAGGTTTTTAAGAAAACCATGAGCGTAATGAACTTGATATCGTTGTAGAATCTAGTGATTTTGAAAAGGAGTGTTTTTGAGGCTTTTGCTAGTTTCGCTAAAGAGGCCATTCCCGGTGAAGGGATCTCGGCTCTTTCCTCATTGAATGAGGTACAGGATATTCAGCAATACCACTATACAAAGCAAGAACTAGAGAAGCAGTCAAAAGACAAAACCGAGTGGGTTGTACCATTTGCTAGTTTCGCTAAAGAGGTCGCTCCCGATGAAGGGATCTCGGCTCTTTCCTCATCGAATGAGGTGCTGGATATTCATCAAGGAATACCAGTATGCAAAGCAAAAACTAGAGCTAACCTTTTTAAAAGTTTGATTCTACAAAATCTTTAGGTTTCTTTCTTTTCATTAATCTCATTAATGAAGTCCCATCAATTTATTGTTTCATAAACATTACAGAAAAGTGAAACGAAAATAGAACGTACGCTTATGCCACCGCATTCTCCACTGGGCCC
The DNA here is from genome assembly GCA_030015575.1 of Agapanthus africanus. Classification (NCBI taxonomy): domain Eukaryota; kingdom Viridiplantae; phylum Streptophyta; class Magnoliopsida; order Asparagales; family Amaryllidaceae; genus Agapanthus; species Agapanthus africanus. Next base: position 455,671,174 of record JASDDO010000012.1, on the reverse strand, counting down.
CGTCATGCACCGTTAGGTTACTTAACTACCAGCACAGCGGGGTCTGGACTAGCGCAGGTGCAAAACATAAGCAGCGTTTATTATATATCATATATATAATACAACATTCGTCTCATGCAGTTATATGATCAACATCACAGAACCAAGCAGCATAAGCAACATATGAAATATTGGATATACTAGGATTTTCGTGTTTTAAATTTAGCCAGTAATGTAAAACACGGATTCCACGGTCGTGATGAATAGCCAAACCCACATCCCATAGACCCTACGAGAGCGGCAAGTAACCCTACCAATCCTAGAGTTAGGATACCCGGTCTCAACTCCTTGAGATGGTCTCCCACTAGACTCTAGAACCTGGTTACTTGTGCTCCCCGCCTTAGGTCTATCCTAATGCGGAAAAGTAAATAATATACATCAGTGGTGATATCATCCTTAACCCAGATGTGCCCCAATAAAAGAATATTACATACAGATTATACATGAATGAAAATATAAAAACTCTCATCTCACATAAAACCCCCGGCTATTCAATTACGACGATCCAATAAAACATATCACCAGCAACACATGATATCACATATCATCAACGTAAGTAAATACGCGTATCCCAAATTCCGTTGACATATAGAAATAAGATTTGGGATACCCCACGTATTACACTTACTGTCGCAGAAAAGAAATATAAAACCGCAATAATTAGAATCCGCATATCCTTAGACATCATAAAGCCGGAATATCTCATATTCCGAATTTCATGCCTAACTTAAAAAAACCCGCATTTTAGTCTCATATCAAAAACTCTTTTTAATATTTTAGTCGGGTAATTCAACAGGGTTCCCGACTACCCGATCGAATACGCGTCGGAAACTATAGTAGATGGCCGCACCCCTGATGCCGTCAACCAAGTGCACTTAGGCGGAACACCGTGGCCACGAGCACCCGAGTGGGTGCTATTGGCAACGGGGTTCTCCTATAGTAACTTGGTTGGGGCAATGGGGCGAGGCTATCTTGTAAATTTATTCGGCGAGTATTCGCGTACGATACGCGATTGCAATGGAATTTTGATCCGAATCGAAACTTCGTGGCAATCGATCTTCCGAGACTAAAATGCTAGATTTATAATTATTAACTAGTTTTCACAAAACCAATTAAATGCGGATGCTCTTTACTGCATCCATAGAAAAATAAAACCTAAAACGATGCAACAATTACGATTACAAAACACTCCGTATTAGCCCCTTACCAAATTAGCATCTCATGAAATTTTGGACTAATCTAACAATACCTGAAACCCCAAAATCAAGTAACTGGAACACCAAAAAAATATCGAGACCAGAAAAGTGAAGAAAATCGGCCACACCTGTTTTTTATGCGTTTTCGCTGGGTCAAAAGTGGTGTTTTGGCCTCAAATTTCTCCAGTGTTCAAGTTGCATCACATACAATATTCTGCAGTTGCTTAAAAAAGTTTTACAGATCATTTTAAAATCGACAGAAACCGTGATATTGGGTTTCGGTGTTTCGGAGTTTTCTGGTTTCGTGATTCTAATTACATTGTCTAATCATCTAGCTTAGGCTCTGATACCATGAAAGTCAACTAAGCACTAGCAAGGGATCCAAGAGGCATCAAGCATGCCAACTTCAAATTTTTATGGTGCTAGGCTAGACTATCCAAGATATTTAGCTAGGTGATTAGGGTTATGGTTTGATATCTACTAAAACTAAAGAAGCGAAAGATGGCTATACGGTCGTAGATCGAGTCCTTCACTTCACATGCTCCGTGTAGTAGTCCCGCGACTCCACTAGGCTCCATTTGAGGCTTTGGTCGAGCTTCCTCTATTGACCTTCGTGCCGAAGATGATCCACGCGAAGTCTCTCCAACTCAAGCTACCTCTATACTAAACTCTTTAACATAGTAAACACGCTACACTCGATCGCTAGTTAAGTATAGGATGATGAAGTAGGGGATGTTGGTACTCACAAGTTTGTGTTCAAGCTTCATGGTTCACATCACATGTGAGGGTTGAAGCTTGAACCATGGCATTGAGGAAGAAAAAGAAGCTAGAGAGTAACCATGGAAGCAACTCAAGAAAAATGGCTAAGTGTTGAGAATGAAGTATGAATGAACGGCAACTCTTGACCCCCACTCATTCAAGCATGGAATTTTGCAATATAAAATTGCAACCATACTTGAATAGTGAGTCAAGATGAATAAACAAATATAAAGCCCATGCTTGCAACCATGCTCCCATTTTCCACCTCATTTCTATTTTTCTCAAAAATAGAAAACATGCCATGCTACACACACACACACACATATTAATACATATAAGAAAATATTTAGTGAGCTAATGATATTAGTTAAGATATAATTATATCAAATATAATATATATCATATTATTAAATCAACACTTGATTTAATAATCCAGTTATATCACATATGACTGACTAATATCATTTATCTGTATATCACATTATCAAATCAACACTTGATTCGACAATCTGGTTATATCACATATAACCGAACCGATAACAGATAACTGCCAGATTACAATACGGTATCACAAACACGTATTTAATCAGGCCCACACACATATCACATATGTGTCCTACTTTGTTTTGCCTGAACCAGGAAACTTCTGTGTGGGACTATAAAGACCCGTCAATACGCCAACAGTAGGTGATGATCATATCAGTCACCCACAAGCCGTCAGCAGTACTAGCTGGATGTAACGGCTATCCGGGTATTGAGAGATGTGAAGATCAACAAGCAAGCTTGTCCATATTCTCCATGAAGCCTATCAGTAACACTACCGTACAGTCCGGTCTCTTCGTATGATATGTAGCATATCATATCTAGGGGTGGTAAACGTCAGTCCCCAGTAATGTGATAAGTCATGTCGATGTCTGGCCTATAACGGTTCGAGAAACTACTGATAACACTTATCAGTAAATCTCGGCAGCAGCCATAGCCAGGGACTTCCAGTTATAGCTAATCGAGCATAGCGCAACATCAACCCCCAATACCGGGAGAGACGAAACCCCTCCTATCGCTCATTGTATCCATGCGACTCGGGACCGTACCCAAAATCTACCTGTTTGCCCGTCTCCTTTGAGCGTGGTAGGGAGGAAATCAAAGCATAGTGTGAGCCGCACAAGACTCTATGACGATCTCGGGTCTACAGACTAAGCTTTACCAGTATCACCAGAGGACTGCTATCTGACGATAGGTATACTACCACATAGGAGTCCTCGGCGAGTCTTGTTCGGTGTACCCATTCTCCAATGAGCACCTATGTACAATCTTTGATGTCACACACCAATGGTTGTGGGATCAACCATCGCCCTCTAAGGGACAAGAAACATACACACCAGTCTACTCTAGAATATCGATGCCCTAGTCTCGATATTCCCACGACTAGGAACTGATTAAAGGATGTACTTTTGGACCACCCTGGCCCTACTAGTATGATCTCATCATAATCTTGGTAGTCAAGTACATATTCTAAGGGCTTTATCAACATGTAAGAGACAGACAGTATAAATACCAGTCTACATGTTAAGATAAAGGTAACCTGATAGCATACTATCATGTCGAGTAAGAAAGTCTTCTATATATATGTCCAAGCATCCACTGTATCATCAATAATAGCCTCTAGGGCATACATATTCCTAACATACGGCTCAAAGGAGTCGTGCAAACAGGTAGATTTTGGGTACAGCCCTGAGTCATATCGAGGCAATGGGCAACGGGGGGGGGGGATTTCGTCTCTCCCGGTATAGGGAGTTGATGTTGCGCTATGCTTGATTGGCTATAACAGCAAGTCCCTAGCCAGGGCTGATGAGATTTACTGGTAAGTATTATCAGCAGTTTCTCGAATGGTTATAGGCCACATATCAGCATGACTTATCAAGTTACCCGGGTCTGATGATTCCACCCCTAGACTTGATATGCGACATATCAGATGAAGAGACCGGACTGTACGGTAAGTGTTGCTTATAGGCTTTGCGGGAGTTTATACAAGCTTGCTTATTGATCTTCTATTCGCTTAATACCTGGGTAGCCGTTACGTACAGGTAGTACCGCTGACGGCTTGTGGGTGACTGATGTGATCATTACCTACTGCTGGCGTATTGACGAGTCTTTAGAGTCCCACATAGAGGTTTCCTAGCTCAAGCGAAATGAAGTAGGGCACACATGGTGATATGTGCGGGAGCTTGATTAAATACGAGTATGTGATACCATATTTTAATATCACGATATTTGATATCGGTTAGGTTATATGTGATATAACCGCATTGTTGAATCAAGTGTTGATTCAATGATATGTTTGTTGGATATGTATGCCCTAGAGGCCAGTATTGTATATGTATACATATGGATGCTGGGGATATGTATGTACAGGAAAATCTTGCTCAGTATTTAATATATTATTTGACTTGTCTTTGTCAGGATATGCGTATTTATTTCTATTGATGTCATATCCAGCTTGCACATATTGATAAAGACTCGATACAGCAGTATACTATTATGGATTGTCTTTATCTTAATATGTGCATATGTTATATATGTCGACCACATGTTGATAAAGCCCGTAGGATCTTGCTTGACTACCTGCATTGTGATGGTGATCATACTTGTGGGAGCAGGGTAGTTCATAAGCACATTCTTAAATGGTCCCTAGTGGCGTGAATATCGAGACTGGGCATTGATACTCCAGAGTAGGCTAGTATATACATTTCTATCCCCGATAAGGGGCAATGGTTGGTCACGCAGCCATTGGTCAGATGCACCTAAGATCGTATGCAGGTGCTCACTGGGTGTGAGTACACTAGACGGACTCGTGAAGAACTTCCAGATGGTACTATACCTATCGTCAGATGGAAGTTCTCAGGTGACATGTGTACAGGTTAGTCTTCAGACCTGAGATCATCATTTGTCTTATGTGAGTTCCCACTGTGCTTTGATCACTACCCTACCATGGTTCTACTGAGTCGTGCAAACACGTTTTGGTTGGGTACAGTCCCGAGCCATATAGAGGCAGTGAGCGATTGTTGGGGATTCGTCTTTCCCGGTATTGGGAGTCGATATCGCACTGTGTTTGATTGGTCAGGACCATAAGACCTTGGCCAAGGCAGTTGGGATTTACTTATAGGTTGATCAGTAGTTTTCTGGATTGGTCCTGAGCCACATCAGCACGACTTATCGGGTTATTAGGGTCTGACGTTTACCACCCCCTAGATCCAGTATGCGATATTCTTTGACGAAGAGACCGGATTTTACGGGTATTGTCACGGATAGGCTCAGTAGGGATCCGGATGAGTTTACTCGTCGGCTTTCCTTTTCGATAGGTACCCGGGTAGCCGTTATGTACAGTTAGTGCCGCTGACGTGCTTGTGGTTAAACCCACTGCCAGCGTACTGTCGAGTCTTTAGAGTCCCACACAGAGGGTTTTCATGCTTCGGGCGAAACGATATAAAGGCCATATGGTTTTACGTCAGGGTTCGATCACATACGTGTACTTGTGCACGCGTGATGTTCGGGCGGATAATACTAGTGGGCTTTGGTTTAAACCAGATCCTAGTATTATATTGATAGATTATTTTCGTCTCATTTGTATAGTATTTTTCGGAATACGGATACGGGTATGTATATACGGTGAGGGGTATTCTTGTAATTTGTTACAAGAGTGCTATTAGAAGAAGAAACCCTATTATTTGTTTTAACCATTTAGTTAAATGGTTAATGAGGTGGAGGAATGAGGTGTTGACTTTTCTTAAGTGAATCATGGCTAATTAGTTAACTCACTTGGTGAGTTAAGGATTAGTATTGAGGCAAGAAAATATCTAGATATTTTTGTAATGGAGACTTCTTTCATCATTATCTAGGCATGCTTGCATTATTAGGAGAGAGATAATTAGCCATTCTTCACTTGAGTTTTTATTTTTCTTCCATGGTTGCTCTCTACAACTCTCTTATTACCTCCAAGCTCTCTTCTTCTTCTACCTCAAGATCTTATAGTCTTATGTGTTGAGAAACCTAGAGTTCTTGAGACAAAACACTTCATCATCACTCTCTACATCACCTAGGTTACTTAGATTAGCAAACCAAGTGACCTAGTTACCTCGGTTTAGAGGTAGGAGCCCAAAGTAGACACTTTCGGGTGGATCATCTTCGACACAAGGAGCTGACGATCAAGCTCGATCATGGAGGGCACTAGTAGCATGCTAAAGGAGAGGAGTGAAGACCCGAAGGACTCGGGTCTCATGGTATAACTCCTTTCATAGTAGATAGCTTCTCAAGTTGGTTTGTTTATCTAGGGCTTATGGTAGATCCGGTGTTTCGGTTATTCTAGCGCTAGTTTAAGCATCCAAGAAAATTTTTTGTTCTGCATATCGGCCACGGTAGATGGCCAGCGGTGCTAGCATAACCTTTCATGATATCAGAGCCACTCCATAAGCCTTAGATAACTCGTTATGACGTTATAAATCCGCTGTTTTTATCGCGCACGAATTGTTGATGAAAACAGTTTCGAAAACTGATGTTTTGAGCTGTTTGCACACCCTGCGGGCTCACGGTTTGAACCGAGAAGCCGCGGTGTGTAGCATGCGCACCCCGGGGTTACTTTGGGGGGACCAATTGGCTTGGCCCATCCTTCAAGACCACCACAAGATGGTCTTGGCGGTGGGGACCCGAAACTGCCCTACCTTGGGCAGTTTCGGGTCTGACTCACCCCATGGCCACCTCGTGGTAGCCTCGACGGTAGGGTATCCCCTCTAGGCCCCCCGACTCAAAGTTAATTTCGTGCTCTAACTCTCCACGAAGGTTCGGACGCGTTTCGTTTTGATTCGGACTTCCGGGTTGGCTTAAAACGTCGGTTTTTGGAATTTTAGCTCAATGGATTTTTCATGTTTTGGAAATTGGTTTAGTTTGCTAATTGCGTATGGAATTCTAATGTCGTAGTTTGCTATACTTGCTTCTGTGATGCGTACATGTGTTTTTTAACGTCTTTTAATCACTATACATCAATTAGAAGGGGTTGCACGCATCTAGTTTATCTGTGGTGTTGGATGTGATATCTTTGAGATGATATTGTCGGATTGTCGTGATGGATAGCATATTGTGCAATGTTTGCAGTACAGTTTTGATTCATTTGTATATTCATTATTGCGGGGTGAGCGTCCTACATGTGGACTGCCGTTTCTGTCTTGTTGTATATTGATTTATTGGGGCACGACCGGGTTGAGGTCGATGTTACCACTGTATATATTTTTCATTTCTGTACTAGGATTACCTCGCGGTGGAGTGCACGAATAACCAGGTTCTAGAGGGCAACAAGCCCGTATCTCATGGCGTTGAGACGGAGGGGGCTTCACTCTCGAGTTGGCGGGCTATTCGCCGCATTCGTAGGGGGTATAGGTTGACCCAAGGAGGGACGCCCAAGTTACCGGATTCCGTGAAGTACCGGGTGGCCCATTCACTTTGTTGATTGGGGTTGCCTCACTTCTAGGATTGGCGGGTAACTTGCCGTGCTCGTAGGGGTCTAGGTATTTATTGCACAGGCTATCCACACGACCGGGAACGTTAGGTTTTATTTTCGGCTCAAATGAAACCGGGGCTCCAATATTATCTACCATTCTATAATTTTGGCTGAGATTCTGTGATGTTGATTATATTATGCCTGGGACGAATGTTATATATACTTATATATATATATATATATATATATATATATATATATATATACACTAGTAAATGTTGTATATGTTTTGCACCCACGCTAGTCCAGCCCGTGCTCTGTCGTTAGTTAAGTAACCTAACGGGTGATGACGGGGCCCAGTGGAGAATGTGGATGGCATATACGTAGATCATATTTTCGTTCTTTTCTGGTGTGATAGGTTAAATAATGGGACCGCATTAATTTTGATTAATGTAAGAAAAGAAACCTAAAAAGATGTTGTTGGAACAAATTTCAAAAAACTATAGTTATATTATTTCGCTTTGCATAGTGGCATTCAGTTGTGAATATCCTACATCTCATTCCACGAGGCAAGAGCCGAGATCCCTTCATGGGGAGTGACTTCTTGAGCAAAAGTCCATACTGTAGATTACTCATTTTTTTTCAAAACAAGAAGTTTTCAAAAGCGGAGCTTAAACCACTCCTTTTCAAAACTGCTCAGGTTCCTTCAACGATATCAAGTTCATTATGTTAACGGGTTTTTCGCCAAAAACCCAGCCGTAGCCCTCCGTCGTTTTAGATTATTATTGCTTAGTTTTCGTGCTACGTATGTCGTGCTCAGCCGAGGCGTAGTGTTCGGTAGCTATGTAATACTTTTCTGTAGTATTAGATGCGATTGGTTAGAACAGTCGTACGGTCATTTTGGCTCAGTCAAGGACTCGTACGGGTGGGTCTAATACAATCAAGATAATGATGGGTTGAACTTGACTAGGATCCTTTGATATGTTGACTCAGTCAAGGTCACTTGGGTCCTAGGGATAAAAACCACATCGAGAGTTTCAAATATACAGGAAACTTGCAGATTTAGCATACCTTCTGGAGTATGGTGACTAGAGTGAATTCCATCTAGTGCATCACACAATGATAGTTGGATCCCGATCCCACTGATGAGTAGGATAACTCTTGGGAGATTATTTCACTTAACAATCAATGCAATAAACCAAGTAGGTGTCTAGAACGGTGTTAGCGGGGCTACGCCTCCAGGGAAAAGAGGTTTTATAATTAAGGAATTTCGTGAAAGTGTTGGAAAACCTCCCTCGAAGTACCGACACTAGCCTGGCTGAAAGGTTAAGCAAGTATTGTGACGTGCGATTAATCCTGACTAGTACTTCTTTTAAGGTTTGAAGAAGAATTTGAGGAAACAGTGGGAGCCATCCTGATTAGATAAATTAATAACCAATCTAATCTTGCAAGAGCGCACGCTAAGTGCTTCTTTTCTCTCTCCAGGTAGCAACCATTTCACACCCTAATCAAGATAATAAAACATATCGCTTGACCGATCCGAATTCTTATTCGGGGCTGGGGAATGTCGGTTTAGCTCTAACTTATGACGGCGGTCATGAGTATGAGCTAGGGAAAGAGGATTGCATGAATTCCTTGATGACCCCATCGAAGAAGAAGCACACTGCTGCGTCTTCTTTAGGTGTTCTTGTTATTGAGAACTGTTTTTTGGTCAGTCCTACCTCCTGGGTACTAGATACCGGATCGGAATCTTATATCTGTAATTTATTGCAGGGACTGAGAAAAAGTAGGATGGTTGGACCTGGTGGTATTTCCCTCAGAGTAGGGAATGGAGCACAAGTTGATGCTGCAGCCATCATTGAATATCACCTTGTGTTGCCAAGAGGCAATACTATGATTTTGAATAATTGCTACTATGTACCTTCCATGGTTTACAATATTATATCAGTTTCTTTACTTGATAAAGATGGATATAAGTTTGTTCTTGATAGAAATATCATGAACATTTACCTTAATCAGGTATTGGTTGCAGAAGGTACACTGTGTAATGGTATCTATGTTCTAAATCAAAACACAGTTCTCAATGTACAAAACACACGCAAGAGGAAAAGTTCAGAAATGAACGAATCCTACTTGTGGCATTGTAAACTTGGTCATATCGGAGAGAAAAGACTAAGTAAGTTGCATAAAGATGGACTTTTGAATACGTTTGAGTTTTCATCTTATGAAACTTGTTAGTTTTGTCTCAAAGGAAAGATGACCAAATCTCCGTTCACCGGGCACGGAGAAAGAGCAGCAGAGCTCTTGGGACTCATACACAGTGATGTATGTGGTCCGATGTCTATCAATGCAAGGGGTGGGTTCTCATACTTCATTACATTCACCGACGATCTCTCTAGGTTTGGATATGTGTATCTTATGAAACATAAATCTGAAGATTTTGAGAAATTCAAAGAATATAAGAACGAAGTAGAGAACCAGGTTGGCAGAAGTATCATGATCCTCCGATCTGATAGAGGAGGGGTGTACTTAAACACGAAATTCCTTGATTACTTAAAAGAGAATGGTATTCTCTCTCAGTTTACTGGTCCGTATACACCATAGCACAACGGTGTATCGGAGCGGAGGAACCATACCCTATTGGACATGGTTCACTCCATGATGAGTAATGCCGAGTTGCCTCTTTCATTTTGGGGACATGCGCTTTTGACAGCGGCATATCTATTGAATTATGTTCCATCCAAATCTGTGCCTAAGACACCATTCGAGATATGGAATGGTAAAAGACCGTATCTTAAACGTATTAAGATATGGGGTGGTTCGGCTTATGTTAAAGTACAGAATCTGGACAAACTTCAGGCACGGCCAGTTTTGTACAAGTTTATGGGATATCCTAAAAATTCAATAGGATATCAATTCTACCACACCGAGGAACAAAAGGTGTTTATAACTCGCCACGCCACCTTTTTAGAGTGGCAATTTCTTGCAAAAGAAACTAGTGGGAGCACGATAGAACTGGAAGAAATTCAGCGACCACAAACTGAAACTGAAGATTTGGTGGAACCTCAAGATTCAGTAAACCCATACGAATCTCAGCCACTCCACAGATCTAGTAGGATTTCTCATTCGTCCGAGAGATACTATGATTTTCTTATATACGGGGATCGAGAGGATTGCATTTTAGAAGAAGATGATCCTACAAGTTACAAGCCGTCCATTATCAGTAGGACTCTGATAAGTGGTTGGATGCCATGCGATCCAAAATGGAGTCCATGTACACCAATAAAGTATGGACCTTGTATATTGCTCCACCTGGGGTAAAACCCGTTGGATGCAAATGGATCTACAAAAAGAAATTTGGTGTAGATGGGCAGGTGGAAACCTATAAGGCGAGACTCGTTGCAAAAGGTTTTCGTCAAAGACCAGGTGTGGACTATGATGAAACCTTTTCTCCAGTAGCTATGCTCAAATCCATTCGGATCCTACTTGCCATTGCTGCCTTCCATGACTATGAGATCTGGCAAATGGACGTTAAAAAGGCTTTTCTAAATGGAAGTTTGGAAGGGTGCATTTATATGGATTAGCCAGAAGGTTTTGTAGACAGTGGGAGCAGCAGGAAGGTGTGCAAGTTACTTAAATCCATTTATGGATTAAAGCAGGCATCGCGGAGCTGGAACATCTGGTTTGATGAAACAGTCAAGGAATTTGACTTCATCAAGAACGAGGATGAGCCATGTATTTATAAGAAGATTGTAGGACGAACTGTCGTATTCCTAGTTTTGTACGTGGACGACATTCTTTTGATAGGAAATGACATTCCTATACTACAATCGGTCAAGCTATTCTTGTCACAACGGTTCTCCATGAAGGACCTAGGTGATGCCTCGTACATTCTGCGGATCAAGATCTGCAGAGATAGATCCAAAAGATTATTAGGACTTTCACAGTCCAAGTACATAGAGACCGTACTAAAGAGATTTAGAATGGAAGTTTCCAAGTGCGGTAACATACCCGCATTGCACGGAATCACCCTCTCCAAGGAAATGTCTCCCACGACTGACGAGGAGAGGGTTCTCATGAGCACTATACCTTACGCTTTGGCGGTAGGATCTATAATGTATGCGATACTATGTATAAGACCAGATGTAGCTTACGCGCTAAGCGTGGTGAGCTGGTATCAGTCAAACCCAGGTGAGAACCACTGGACAACAGTAAAGAACATTCTTAAGTATCTGAGAAGGACTAAGGAGATGTTCTTGGTTTTTGGTAATGGAGACCTCAGGGTCGAGTCCTTTACTGATTCCAGCTTTCAGAGTGACAAGGATGACAGCAAGTCTGTCTCGGGTTTTGTGTTTACCCTCAACGGAGGGACGGTGTGTTGGAAGAGTTCCAAACAGGACACCGTCGCAGACTCAACGATGGAGGCTAAATATATTGCTGCAAGCGATGCTGCAAAAGAAGCGGTCTGGATGAAGAAGTTCATTGCTGAACTTCAGGTGGTTCCGTCCATTATTGATCCGATACCTTTGTATTGTGATAACAATGGGGCTATAGCTTTAGCGAAGGAACCACGGTCCCATCAGAAATCCAGACACATCTTAAGGTAGTATCACCTGATCAGGGAGATCATAGATCGCCAGGAGATCGAGGTCCGGAGAGTGGATACAAAAGAGAACACGGCGGATCCATTTACAAAGGCCTTCCCTCAAGCACAGTTCGAGCGACTTTTTGAGATGTTGGGTATGCGGTACGCCAGCAGCCGGCCTTAGTGTAGACGTTGGGTATTCGGTACGCCAATTACTGGCCTTTCGTGTAAGTGGAAGATTGTTGGATATGTATGCCCTAGAGTCCAGTATCGTATATGTATACATATGGATGCTGGGGATATGTATGTACAGGACAATCTTGCTCAGTATATAGTATATTATTTGACTTGTCTTTGTCAGGATATGTGTATCTATTTCTATTGATGTTATATCCAGCTTACACATATTGATAAAGATTCGATACAGTAGTATACTATTATGGTTTGTATTTATCTTAACATATGCATATGTTATATATGTCGACCATATGTTGATAAAACCCATAGGATCTTGCTTGACCACCTGCATTATGATGGCGATCATACTTGTAGGAGCAGGGTAGTCCATAAGCACATCCTTAAATGGTCCCTAGTGGCGTGAGTATCGAGACTGGGCATTGATACTCCAGAGTAGACTAGTGTATACGTTTCTAGCCCCGATAAGGGGCAATGGTTGGTCCCGCAGCCATTGGTCAGATGCACCTAAGATCGTATGCAGGTGCTCACTGGGTGTGAGTACACTGGACGGACTCACGGAGAACTTCCAGATGGTACTATACCTATCGTTAGATGAAAGTTCTCAGGTGACATGTGTACATGTTAGTCTTTGGACCTGAGATCGTCATTTGTCTCGTGTGAGTTCCCACTGTGCTTTGATCACTACCCTAGCACGGCTCTACTGAGTCATGAAAACAGGTTTTGGTTGTGTACAGTCCCGAGCCACATGGAGTGTCATGCCTCACTTCCTGGTGTATGGGGAAGAAGACGTGACGAGACCGCTATGTATTTACTCTGAAGTAAACACGCTAAGCGTATCTAAGCAATATAAGATGTAATGTACACAAGAGATAAGATATAAATGAACAAAAACTTTATTTATTAACATTCTTTTTACAATACATCTGAAAAGTAAATATATGGAATGAAAGCAATGCCTAAACAGTGTCACAACAGAAATGAAAATGGAATAAGTACAGGTGGCTATGGCTCTAGGTCTTCGGTGTACTGATCAGGGGCCTGCCCCAAATGCTCCTGACTGGTCTCGTACTCCTCAGTATCGGGTCCTCCTGAAAACATTCCAAAGAAGAAGAGAAACATGAATGGCGTCAGCGAACAATCGCTCGGTAAGTCCCAAAGAATGAGAGAAGTTGAATAGACAGAAAAGAGAGTATATCTAGTATGATGTTGATTGTTAGAGTAACGTAGTGTTTGTAGCTTGGTACAGAAGATGTCAGTGTATAGGAAAGGAGTCCAACTTACACCGTGGACTTTGGTAACCCGTAGTACAAGGCTCCGTAGATAATACCACGGAACAACGACATGGATGTAATTATGTCTTAAGTGACCACCTCGTGCCACCTTTAATATATTCCGTACCAGTCTACCCATTTATAACCCCGTAGTGTTTATTGTATTGAATGTATTGATTGTACGGAATGTATTGTGTTGTATTGTAAATTGTATAGATGGATGACTTGTCGAAACCATGATATCAGTAATGGAATGGATATAATGGATGAACATGTAGATGGAATATATCGATGGTTCGGTTTAGTCAATATAGATTGAATGGATTGAATGGATGAATTCATAGATCCATGTTGTATTGTAGTTTGATACTTGAATCATATTCAAGTAAGATTGATTATATTGAGACTCAGTCCGAGTCAGACAATTAGAAAAGAAATTGAATCCTGATTTATGTTTTGGTGCTATCGGTAACTGCTGCTTATGGATGGCAGGATTTGTGTCTTTTTCAAAAAGAATTACCGTATTGATAACACCGTTTGTTAAGTTGTCTACCTTAAATAGGCAAGCACCCATATCTCCGGCTCTCTGAGGCTCAAGAGACTGGTCCCGCTTAAACCTATATTTACTAGGGTCCTTATTGTAAATTAGTATAACTTGAGGGGGTTTTATGTAAAATTAATTTTGTATAATTTTAAAAATACGCCTCAAGTATTTTATTATCGTCTTTAAAGTATTCATTGATGTATATTTTATCAATATGATATTTCTAGTGAATAAAACCTAATTTCATAATATATGGTATTTATTTGTAATATTGGAATTGTATGGTATTTTCTTGTAAATGGGATGTTTTTCTTGAATTTTGGAAATGTGGAATATTATAAATATTAAAAAAATAAATATTTTGATATTAATTACATATATATATATATATTTATTAAAAATATAAGTTTTATTTATAATAGAAATCACATTTTCTAATGAAAATTGTATTTTAAATCTTTCGAGATCGTATGCTCCTTGCGGAGGTCTGCGTCTCACTCTACTAATCCCGAGGATGTGTGATAATCCGCATCATCCCGAACGGGTTCCCCAAAATGGGTTGTAGAGGCGCAATTGTAAAGATTCGTTAAATACACTTCTTTATAGAAAAAATGTTTTATAAGTTGAAGGTAGTTATATGTAAAATCGTATTTTCCCAAATTTATGTTTCCAAATTCCATCGTGCTATGTTAGTTATGTGTGTTGTGAGGAGTTAGGTCATTACCTCGTGAGCTAGCTATAGGTATAACAAGGAATTATGATGGTGTATATCGAAACTAAACTGTATGGTATTTTTCTGAAAAAGTATAATAAAAGTTACAAAAATGATTAGTTTGATGTGCAACTTATTTTATTAAGTTTTTTAATGTTTATTAATCAACATATAAGAATATGGTTTTATTTCGTTAAAGAAAAGTGTAGTTTTTAAAGAAAACCGAATCAGAAGTCGGACTAACTCCGCTTCCGTCGGGTTTTGGTTTTGAATATTTTTAGAATATAAAAAAGAAGAAGAAGTAGGGACTTACAGGTTATTTAACTAGAAGAGAGTAGGATGAAGAGGTGGGAGGTTCCGGTGCGTCATTTCGTCCTCGGAATCTCTTCGGATTGCCATCGGAAGTTCGTCGGAGTTTCGCCCTTTTGCTAACTCCACCTGCACACAAAAAGTCTTGGGAATTTTCTTGAGAGTTTGGGCAGGGATTTATGATTGAGGGGGGTGATTTGAGGGGTGGTATTTATAGGAAAAATCTAGGGTTTAGAGTAGTGAAAGGGTGCGATAAAAAATGTATTTAAATTTGCATTAAAAAGGATTAAAAGGGGTATTTTAATTCTCTGGTCAATTGCAGAGTATTTAAACAGTGCAGGGGGAGTGGGGTAGTCCAAAGAGTGCAGGAGGTTCAAGAAAAAGTAGGATCGGACCGATTTGGACCGGCGGCGCCGGTCGAGTTAACCGAGTCGCCGGCCCGAGTTGGGCGAGTCAGGGCGCGTCTTGATGCCACGTGTCCCTGACGCTTGGTCTAGCCTCGTGGTCACGTTTGTTTATTCTATAACTTATCCTATTACATGTAGTGCACGTGTAGACTCTTGGGCTTCTAAAAGATTAAAAGAATTTAATTAAAAAAATGTGTGGTTGATGGGATTTGAACTCTGGTGCTTTGGTTCAACAGTGCAAGGTCTTACCAGTGAGCTACAAGCTCTTTTTTGCTGTTCAAAATTGAGTCAAATACTTATAGTACTCACAGGAAATGTAAATACCCCAAGTATACATTAGCTTTTAATCAAATTTATGTACATTAAAATTTGAGTTGTTATAGTCTACTCTCCTTACAAAAATTTCGTCATCGAAATTTACAATTTATTTTAAGGACTAGTTTACAAATAGGTGAGGGTATCTTGCACGTATCTTCTCTTCTCTTTCCCATGTCGATTCTCCTGGAGTGTATTTTCTCCATATCACTCAAACTAAGTTGACTTCTTTGTTCTGAAGTGACTTCACTTTCCTGTCTAGGATCTCAACAGGTTGCTGCTCACAAGATAAGTCGGGCTGTACAGTGAGCTCGGAATGATCGAGAATATGGCTAGGGTCACTCACATACCTTCTGAGTTGGGATATCTGGAATACATTGTGCACTCCTTCCAATGAAGGTGGAAGTGCCAAGCGGTATGCCACTTCACCGACTCGTTCGAGTATGTCGAACGGTCCAATGTATCTCGGACTTAGCTTACCCCGTTTTCCAAATCGAATCACTCCGCGGTTTGGAGATATCTTCAGAAATACATGATCTCCCGGCTGGAACTCCAAATGACGGTTCTTTGCATCAGCCCAGTGCTTCTGTCGATCTTGGGCTATGCGCATTCTTTCTCTGATAGTGCGAACCACATCTACAGATGCCACTATCATTTCAGGTCCAAGGAGTTCTCTATCTGCGATATCGTCCCAACTTAATGGTGATTGACACTTTCTTCCATAAAATGCTGCAAAAGGTGCCATTCCTATACTTGCTTGATAGCTGTTGTTGTATGAAAACTCTACAAGATGTAGGTGATCTTCCCATGATTCTCTGAAGTCTAGCATACACGCTCTAAGCATATCCTCCAAGATCTGAAAAGTTGGCTCAGACTGACCATCTGTTTGTGGATGATAAGCTGTGCTGAAGTTCAGACTTGTTCCGAAGCTTGCTTGCAGACTCTGCCAAAATTGTGATCGGAACCTGGTGTCACGATCGGAGACAATACAGACCGGTACTCCATGAAGTCTCATAATTTCCTGTATGAGTTTATGGGTACCAGAGATAGTACATTTTGAAGAGTTTAAATCTTACTTAGATTCTTACCTCCATTCTTTGCTAATGTCTCAGTAGAATGGCCAACTCGAAATGGGATGAAGTGAGCCGACTTCGTGAGTCGATCCACAATAACCCATACCACATTGTTACCCTTTGTGCTGCGAGGAAGTGCAGTCACAAAATCAATTGTGATGTGTTGCCACTTCCATTCTGGGATAGGTAACGATTGAAGTAATCCAGCAGTCCTGTGATGTTCAGCCTTTACTTGCTGACACACCAAGCATTTAGCGACGCTTCTGGCTACTTCACGCTTCATTCCATGCCACCAGTAATTTTGACATAGATCTTTGTACATCTTTTTACCTCCAGGGTGTACTGAGTAGGGAGATCTGTGAGCTTCTTTCATTAACTCTTCCCGAACAGAACCTTTTGGTACACATAATCTGTTGCCGTACCTAAAAGATCCTTCTTCATGGTTGATGAAGTCTGTTCTGAGTCCATTCTCTACTTGTTCTCTGATCTTTTGCAACTTAGCATCACTTGCTTGAGCTCCTTTGATCTGATTGACAATGGTAGATTGAACTTGTAAATTCATCAAGCTTAAAGTGTTACCTGGTATGACTACTTTAATCTCCATCTGATACAAGTCTTGTTGAAGTTTCCACTGAGCGGTGAGATTCATTGCTAATGATTGGCGACTAAGGGCATCAGGTACCACATTCACCTTTCCTGGGTGATATTGCAGGTTGATGTCGAAGTCCGCCATGAGTTCTAACCATCGTCTCTGCCGCATATTAAGCTCCTTCTGAGTAAACACATATTTCTGACTCTTTTGATCTGTGTATATGTTCACTCTTTCACCAAGAAGATAATGGCGCCAAATCTTAAGAGCAAAGATAACGGCTGCCAATTCCAAATCATGCATCGGATAATTGCGCTCATGAATCTTCAGCTGTCTTGAAGCATAAGCCACAACCTTTCCGTGTTGATGTAGAACACATCCTAATTCTTTACCGGATGCATCGCAATGTACTTCGAAATCTCCAGATTGGTCTGGTATAACGAGAATAGGTGCTGATGTCAACCTTGACTTGAGTTCTACGAAAGCTTGTTCGCATGCTTTTGACCACACGAATTCTTCATCTTTACGTGTGAGCTTGGTCAGGGGTGTTGCTATCTTCGAAAAGCCTTCAATGAACCTTCTGTAATATCCAGCTAAACCCAAGAAACTTCAAATGTCCTTCATCGACTTTTGTGTCGGCCGTTCGCTTACTGCTGAAACTTTCGCTGGATCCATAGAGATTCCTTCGCCTGATACAATATGTCCAAGGAAACCAACTTGATCTAGCCAATACTCACACTTGCTGTACTTGACGTAGAGTTGATGTTGTTGTAAAGTTTCTAGGACAATTCGTAGGTGCCCGGTATGTTCTTTCCGACTCTTTAAATACACCAGGATGCCGTCGATAAAGATGACAACAAACCTGTCTAAGTACTCTCGGAAAACTTGATTCATCAGGTTCATGAATATTGCTGGTGCGTTGGTCACTCCAAATGGCATAACAAGAAATTCATAATGACCATAGCGAGTTCTGAATGCTGTTTTATGAATATCAGCTTCCTTGACCTTCACCTGATGATAACCTGAATGAAAATCTAATTTGGAGAAAACACAAGATCCACTTAGTTGATCGAATAAATCGTCGATACGCGGTAGCGGATACTTGTTATTTATCGTTACTTCGTTCAAGGCTCTATAATCGATGCACATTATGTATGAACCTTCCTTCTTCTTCACAAGCAGTACCGGTGATTGTTCATATCATAATTTTGCATTATTATATTCCCCATTCTTGTTCATTTTACAAATAAACAGGTGCTTTTGATCCATATCTGCTACATAGTTGCAGCTTACAGGTTCTCGGAATAAAAACAGTGAAATTGATGAAAAGACGATGCAAAAGTGAGACTACGACCGACAAATGGAAGAATCTTGATCAAGCCTACAGTTTGAGAATAAACAATGTAGATCAATGAACAAGTTCACAAAGTACAAAGGCAGCACAAGGTTTAAGACTTCGACACGAAGCAATGGTAAAAGTCCACTACATTATTCACTGTGGAGATCTGGAAGAGAACTAGAAGACATTCTGAAGAACCAACTGAAGAAACAAGTAGAAAAATGCAACAGGAAGATAACCAGAAAATTGCAGCCAACAAACCATCAACATGGCCGTGGAACCGCGGCCAAACAGGGGTCTTGGCCGCGGATCAGCGGCCATATGATACCCGTGTCGGTGCGAATGCTGGCGGTGCGTCGGTGCTTTGACTAGTCTTCTTAGGGGCATATTTGTAATTGCAGATGTGAATCTAATGTAACCCTAGGGTTTATATGATCTATAAATAGAAGCCCTAAAACCTTTTTTAGGTTATGCCTCTTCTTGTGCCTCATTGTATCTATCAAAATTCAGATCTGTAAATTTCTGTAAAGTATGAAGAGTGTATCAAATTAGAGTAAGTTTTCAATTCTTGCCCTAGTTAATTTTATTATCTGCCCTAGTATAATTTTCCTTTCTGTCCTAGTTTAGATTTCATTATCTGCCCTAGTTAGATAGTTAGAACATGTTTTTCAATTCCCTAATGAGTGAGTAGTCTCCTCGCTTGTTAGGGTTAGATTTGGGGAAGGCTTGAGAGATGAAGATCTCTCACCCCTTTCTTGCCCATCACACGTTTTTATAGGACTCCATGCATACATGCACACACCGTTCCCTACGGCACCCTATCCCATGAGGTAGCGGTGATACCGTAGTATAAACGACCGGTTGAACGTGTTTTCCATGGAGGTTAGGGTAAGAATTAAGAAAGGAAAGACAAGAACGTAGAGGAAGAAACATCGTTTCTTCCCGATGGTACTAATCCGCTTTATTAATTATTACCATAACACCTCATAGATCTTAAATAGGGCATAGAAAGCGGTGAGGAATATTGATTTTCCAAACTTAACCTAAACCTAACCCTAGCAAGATTCTAGTCTTAGTCTAGATCAACTTTAGTTTTTAGATTTAATCAATCCGACACCAATCGGAATTAACTCGTTAGAATAATTTGAGAATACACAAAATCCCTGTGGACCGACCCGTATTCACCGGCTAGCTACCAAGTGACGCCGTTCTTGATTGTGGTTAACTTAAATTCTTTTGATCAATCAAATGGCGCTGTTGCCGGAGATGGCGTAGTAATTTCTTTTTGCAATTTCGGGTTAATATAAAATTAAAAAAAAATCATAAAAATTGAAAAATAAAAAAAATATAAATTTTTTTATCATCTTGTTATTTTGTGAAGGGTATTTTCGTTTGAATTGTGCAGGATCGACGAACAGATTCAGATCTGGAAAAATCCAGAGAGCGAAACAGAAAACTGAAGATCTGAACAACAGAGGATTACAACAACAGAGGAGCAGAAAAAATCTGGAGAACTGAACCGCACAACCGATCGCGTTTCCGCCGCGCGAACCCACTTTTGGCCGCGGATCCGCCGCGCTGTGGTGACGTCAGCTGGTGGAATCTCCTCTGTATGCTTCCTTTCTCTTTCTCTGATCCCCCTGATATCTCCTCTGTAAATTTTCCCTGCAGGATTCTTTGCGCCAAAAATTTATCCCCTTCTCCAATAATTGATCTTGTGCAGGATTCTTTGCGCCGCGCTAAAAAAAAATGTTTGCAAGTGATTGTGTTTACTGCTTTACATATTTTAAATTGACTTTAAGGGGCTTTTACACCAATCCAGATTGGGTGGGGATTTCATTACCCTTCCCAGGACCCCAAAAATCACATAAGGCATATTGCATTGACCATCAATCTAATTAAAAAAGATTAGACTCAGCCCTAAGGACTTCGCGCTCAATAAGACAAAGGAATAGTTGTAGGCATCGACCGTTGATCCTAACCTGACTTTGTGGTGCCTAGGCTAGACAGGTAGTGAAATGTAACTTTAAAAGGCCCGTCTCACGGTGATTCGTGAGCGGATCCCTCCTTTCTCTACTTGTGCTTATTTGGCCACAATTGGCGGTGAAGAGGCGGTTTGAGGTCCTACTTCTTGCCCTTTGGAACAGTTAGGAGCTGTTTAGCTGATCTAGGTGATCGTAGATCTACACTTGATAGTGCATTTATGATTGATTGAACGTGTGTCTAAGCCTTTTATCAAAAATCTTTTTTGCAAAAAGCTCCACATAAAAAAACACAAAAAGAGAAAAAAAGAATTTTTTTTACAAAAACTTGCAACTTGTCTCTAAGAAATCCGTGCACCCCACATTCTTTTTCTTCCCCTTTCCTACATCATGGGTACCCCATCTCATAAAACTCTTGTCGAACTTTGGTATCCTGAACCAAACTTTGCTTCCTACGCGAATTGTTTTGGTCGAATTACGGACGACCCCTCCATGCCTAAAATTTCTTTGAATGATCGAATAGGAGCGTCTAGGGGAAACAGTTGGACTCCGCAATCCACTGTGTATCAACCATTTCAACCTTCACCACCTTCTTATGTTGATACTACTTTTTCGAGTCCTGTTGTAACTCCGAAACCCATGTCTATTGCTGAACATATTGAACAATCTCGTAACCGATCTTTCACTCATTTCAACACTTTCAGTTCTTGGGATCAACAAGTCCATTCACCTATTTATCCAAATGTTGATCCTACTCCTGTCCAACTATTCAATTCCTACCAGTCCTACCCGACTTTCACACCTTCCATAGACATTGCTTCTACACAACCATTTGGGAGTTTCACGTATCCAAACAACTTTGAATCTTTTACTGAAACCCCTTCACAACCCATGTCTAGTCTGGAAGAGTCGTTGGAAGCTTACATTGAAGCGACAAACCAACAGATGAGGAATTTGGATATGTCCATTGCCGCCCTTAATTCATCAAGACAACCTAGTGAACTGGCAGCTAGTTTCCAACTAGCTACAAATCTTCTAATGTATGATGAGGCGGTTGGACAGAGTGAGAATTTGAGTGGCGAGAGTGAGTTCTACACACTTCCAAATCATACCTACCCTTCACCAATTGAATCCCACAACTCCGGTTTTCAAACTAGTGTCCCAAATGATTCACCAGTTAAAAATAAAACGTGTAATGAGTTGTGCGACTTTGTAGTGCTTGATTTGCCAGATTGTGAAGGGTCCCCATCGAGTGAAACCATCACCAATCCTTTTGACCTCTACACCTCCAATCTAGAACCTGAATTAATAAATATCCATGCTTTTGATGAGGTGTCTAAAAAAATTGATTTTCACTTGATTGAGGATATTGACGCCGGGAATATTTTGGATGATGAACCCGTAGATTTGACTGAAATTTTATCTCCAATTCATCATACCGAGTTATTAAATGTTTCTCCCGAACCTCATATGCGTCTTGATTTTGATGATAATTGCATTGATGGGATAACTTTTGAGGAGAATTATGAGGATAGTATTGAGGAGAGTATTGAGGATAGTATTGAGAATGAACCAGTTTTGTTTGATGTGTCGGATTTTCCAATTCATCCTCCTGAACCTTTAACTGTTTTACTTCCTAAATCACCCTCCCTCCTTTCCATCGTTCCGACCACGCAAAAGATCACGCAGGAGGACTGTGAGCTTGAAAAATTTCTGTTCGATCACAGCAGTTTTGACGCCACTAGTGCGTTCCTCCTTGAATCTGACACAGTTCTCACAACCGATATCGATTACGAGTGTTTCACTTTTGTGGATGATTTTGAAAACTCACCGTCCGAGTTTGAGTCCTTTGAATTTTCAGATGAGTTAGTTGAACCATCAGACTCGGTTGCTTACAGTCATTTCGAACCATTGATGGAATCTTTCGAGTTTGAGACAGATTACTTAGGTGAGAATAAGACTATCCCTAAATCACTCCCCTTCATCCTTTCCATCGTTTCGACCGCGCAAGAATCCGTCGCGCTTCCATTTTCAATGGATGGTTTACCAAGTTCAACGTACCCATGTTTTCTTGCGAATCTTGAGCGATTTGACCCCATTTCTCGACGGGTTGATAGATTAGCACAATCGCTTTTAACACGTCAGTCATCACAATTTGCGTTAATTTATTCACTTGATTTACACCCTCAAGTTCGTACTATACTTCTTACTCGCCGGCAGTCTTTCGCCAAATGTCCATCTCTCTTGCAGTACAAAAGACTTGGCTGGGCCGGTTGATTGGTACTCCCTGTCTCCTGGGCACAAATGGTGGCCTTGATGAGGCTCCTCCTACTATCTGGTTGGTGGGGCGCTTAACTCCAGCAGATTGAGATCTGCCCCTCATCTTTACCACCGCCTCATAACGGCGGGTAGCTTTCAGAGCCGATTCATGAGTCGGAAAATCTCCTGTGGCTAATGCAGCCTGGATCTCCGAATCTAACCCTTATTGAAATCGACGGGCTCTGATCTCATCCGTCGGTATCAGGTGTGCCACAAATCTGTTAAAGTATTGTATTAGCTTTGTAGTATGTGATTTACTGAAAAATCGAATTATTGAGACATATCTTACCGACTGAGCATGGTGAACTCAGCGTCATATTCATCTACTGACTTGGTCCACATTGAACCTTGTTGCAGATGGATGAACTATTGTTCCATGTCGAACCTGGCAGTCTCAGGGAAGTACTTTGCGTCGAACTTGTCACGGAAAGTCTTCCATTCAATGGGTTGATCAAGACGTCTTTCTTCCGTCTTCCACCAAACCTGTGCATTATCCGTGAGCTGCAGCTTCGAAACACAAACTTAAGCTATCTCTGGCACTTGTACCGTTGCCAGATCATCTTCGATGCTTTGAGCCCATTCCTCCGCTTTCCTGAGGGCTTTCCTTTCCCGAGAATTGTTTTGGGTGCAAAGCTCTGAATTGCTTCACCCCAGGTGCTTCTGCCTCTAGTCGGTTTATCAAGATAGCAGTCTGTTGCTGCTGTCCTTCCAGGAGGCTGCGAATTGCCTCAAGCAGAACCGTCTGCTCGTTGATCGGAGTAGCGACGGCAGTTGTGAGTGGTAGTGGTGGAGGTGTGTTGTTGACATTCGTTCTGGTGTTGTTTGGGGAATCCATAACCTTGAAAGAAAAATTTCGGTTAGGAAAGATTCAAAGTATATGAAATGATGAGATTCAAGAAGTATAAATTGTAAAGAATGTTTTCAGTTGCTGGTTCTTGTGATATATTGCTTAGGTTGTTCACGCAGAATGGAACTGCATGGTAGGGTTCCATACAGCTCTGACCTGCATGGGCCACCAACAAAACCTGTCATGCCCCGCTTCTCGGTGTACGGCGAAGGGGACGCGACGAGGCCGCTACGTATTTACTCTGAAGTAAACACGCTAAGCGTATCTAAGCAATATAAGATGTAATGAACACAAGAGACAAGAAATAAATGAACATCAACTTTATTTATTAACATTCTTTTTACAATACATCTGAAAAGTAAATACATGGAATGAAAACAATGCCTAAACAGTGGCATAACAGAAATGAAAATGGAATAAGTACAAGTGGCTACAGCTCTGGGTCTTCGGTGTACTGATCAAGGGCCTGCTCCAAATGCTCCTGACTGGTCATGTACTCCTCAGTGTCGGGTCCTCATGACAACATTCCAAAGACGAAAAGAAACAAGAATGCCGCCAGCGAACAATCGCTCGGTAAGTCCCAAAGAATGAGAGAAGTTGAATAGACAGAAAAGAGAGTATATCTAGTATGATATTGATTGTTAGGTTAACGTAGTGTTTGTAGCTTGGTACAGAAGATACCAGTGTATACGAGAGGAGTCCAACTTATATCGTGGACTTTGGTAACCCGTAGTGCAAGGCTCCGTCGATAATACCACGGAACAACGGCATGGATGTAATTACGTCTTAAGTGACCACCTCGTGCCACCTTTAATATATTCCGTACCAGTCTACCCCTTTATAACCCCGTAGTGTTTATTGTATTGAATGTATTGATTGTACGGAATGTATTGTGTTGTTGTGTCTTGTATTGTAAATTGTATAGATGGATGACTTGACAAAACCATGATATCAGTAATGGAATGGATATAATGGATGAACATGTAGATGGAATATATCGATGGTTCGATTTAGTCAATATAGATTGAATGGATTGAATGGATGAATTGATAGATCCATGTTGTATTGTAGTTTGATACTTGAATCATATTCAAGTCAGATTGATTATATCGAGACTCAGTCTGAGTCAGACAATTAGAAAAGAAATTGAATCCTGATTTATGTTTTGGTGCTACCGGTAACCGCTGCATATGGACGACAGGATTTGTGTCTTTTTCAATGAGAATTACCGTGTTGATAACACCGTTTGTTAAGTTGTCTATCTTAAATAGGCAACCACCCATATCTCCGGCTCCCTGAGGCTCAAGAGACTGGTCCCGCTTAAACCTATGTTTACTAGGGTCCTTACTGTAAATTAGTATAACTTGAGAGGGTTTTATGTAAAAATAATTTTGTATAATTTTCAAATTACAACTCAAGTATTTTATTATCGTCTTTAGATTTTTCATGGATGTATATTTTATCAATGCGATATTTCTAGTAAATAAAACCTAATTTCATAATATATGGTATTTATTTGTAATATTGGAATTGTATGGTATTTTCTTGTAAATAGGATATTTTTCTTGAATTTTGGAAATGTGGAATATTATAAATATTAAAAAATAGATATTTTGATATTAATTACATATATATATATATATTTATTAAAAATATAAGTTTTATTTATAATAGAAATAACATTTTCTAAAGAAAATTGTATTTTAAATATTTCGAGATCGTATGCTCCTTGCGGAGGTCTGCGTCTCACTCTACTAAGTCCGAGGATGTGCGATAATCCGCACCATCCCGAACGGGTTCCTCAAAATGGGTTGTAGAGGCGCAATTGCAAAGATTCGTTAAATACACTTCTTTATAGAAAAATGTTTTATAAGTTGAAGGTAGTTATATGTAAAGTCGTATTTTCGCAGATCTATGTTACCAAATTCTATCGTGCTATGTTAGTTATGTGTGTTGTGAGGAGGTTGGTTATTATCTCATGAGCTAGCTATAGGTATAACAAGGAATTATGATGGTGTATGTCGAAACTAAAGTATATGGTATTTTTCTGAAAAAGTATAATAAAAGTTACAAAAATGATTAGTTTGATGTGCAACTTGTTTTATTAAGTTTGTTAATGTTTATTAATCAACATATGAGAATATGGTTTTATTTCGTTAAAGAAAAGTGTAGTTTTTAAAGAAAACCGAATCGGAAGTTGGACTAACTCCGCTTCCGTCGGGTTTTGGTTTTGAATGTTTTTAGAATCTAGAAAAGAAGAAGAAGTAGGGACTTACAGGTTATTTGACTAGAAGAGAGTAGGATGAAGAGGTGGGAGGTGCCGGTGCGTCGTTTCGTTCTCAGAATTTTCTCGGATTGCCGTCGGAAGTTCATCGGAGCTTCGCCCTTTTGCTAACTCCACTTGCACACAAAAAGTCTTGGGAATTTTCTTGAGAGTTTGGGCAGGGATTTGTGAGTGAGGGGGTTGATTTGAGGGGTGGTATTTATAGGAAAAATATAGGGTTGGTAGTGAAAGGGTGTGATAAAAATTATATTTAAATTTGCATTAAAAAGGATTAAAAGGGGGTATTTTAATTCTCTGGTTAATTGCAGAGAATTTAAACAGTGCAGGAGGAGTAGGGTAGTCCAAAAGGTGCAGGGGGTTCAAGAAAAAGTGGGATCAGACCGAGTTGGACCGGCGGCGTCGGCCGAGTCAACCGAGTCATCGGCCCGAGTTGGACGAGTCGGGGCTCGTCTTGATGCCATGTGTCCCTGACGTTTGGTCTAGCCTCGTGGTCACGTTTGTTTATTCTGTAACTTACGCTATTATGTGTAGTGCATGTGTAGACTCTTGGGCTTCTAAAAAATTAAAAGAATTTAATTAAAAAAATGTGTGGTTGATGGGATTTGAACTCTGGTGCTTTGGTTCAGCAGTGTAAGGTCTTACCAGTGAGCTACAAACTCCTTCTTGCTGTTCAAATTGAATCAAATACTTATAGTACTCACAGGAATTGTATATACCCTAAGTATACATTAACTTTTAATCAAATTTATATACATTAAAATTGGAGTTGTCACATAGAGGCAGTGAGCGATTGTTGGGGATTCATCTCTCCCGGTATTGGGAGTTGATATCGCATTGTGTTCGATTGGTCAGGACCATAAGACTTTGGCCAAGGAAGTTAGGATTTACTGATAGGTTGATCAGTAGTTTCTCGGATTGGTCCTGAGCCACATCAGCACGACTTATCGGGTTATTAGGGTATGATGTTTACCACCCCCTAGACCCGGTATGCGATACTCTTTGACGAAGAGAGCGAATTGTACGGATATTGTCACGGATAGGCTCAGTAGGTATCTAGATGAGTTTACTCGTCGGCTTTCCATTTCTACAGGTATCTGGGTAGCCATTACGTACAGCTAGTTCCGCTGACGTGCTTGTGGTTAAACCCACTGCCAGCGTACTGTCGAGTCTTTAGAGTCCCACACAGAGGGTTTCTTTGCTTCGGGCAAAACGATGTAGAGACCGTATGGTTTTACGACAGGGTTCGATCACATATGTGTACTTGTGCACGCATGATGTTCGGGTGGATAATACTAGAGGGCTTTGGTTTAAGCCGGATCCTAGTATTATATTGATGGATTATTTTTGTCTCTTTTGTATTCGTATTTTTCGGAATACGGATACGGGTATGTATATACGGTGAGGGGTATTCTTGTAATTTGTTACAAGAGTGCTATTAGAAGAAGAAACCCTATTATTTGTTTTAACCATTTAGTTAAATGGTCAATGAGGTGGAGATATGAGGTGTTGACTTTTCTTAAGTGAACCATGGCTAATTAGTTAACTCACTTGGTGAGTTAAGGATTACTATTGAGGCAAGAAAATATCTAGATATTTTTGTGATGGAGACTTCTCTCATCATTATCTAAGCATGCTTGCATTATTAGGAGAGAGATAATTATCCATTCTTCACTTGAGTTTTTAGTTTTCTACCATGGTTGCTCTCTACAACTCTTCTATTACCTCCAAGCTCTCTTCTTCTTCTACCTCAAGCCCTTATATTCTCATGTGTTGAGAAACCTAGAGTTCTTGAGACAAAACACTCCATCATCACTCTCTACATCACATACGTTACTTAGATTAGAAAACCAAGTGATCTAGTTACCTCGGTTTAGAGGTAGGATCCCAAAGTCGACACTCTCGGGTGGATCATCTTCGACACAAGGAGCCGACGATCAAGCTCGATCATGGAGGCCATTAGTAGCATGCTAAAGGAGAGGAGTGAAGACCCGAAGGACTCGAGTCTCATGGTATAACTCCTTTCATAGTAGATAGCTGCTCAAGTTGGTTTTTTTATCTAGGGCTTATAGTAGTCGGTTATTCTAGCGCCAGTTTAAGCATCCAATAAAATTTTTTGTTCCGCATATCGGCCACGGTAGATGGCCAGCGGCGCTAGCGTAACCTTTCAATCTTATATGTGTATATATATATTTGATATAGTATATTGAATGTTATCGGTTATATGTGATATGACCGGGTTATTGAATCAAGTGTTGATTTGATAATTTGATATACATATAAATGATATTAGTCGGTTATTTATAATATAACCGGATTATTAAAAGAAGTGTTAATTTAATAATTTAATATATATTTATATTTGATATATTTAAATATTAACTAATATTGTGCTCACTAAAGATTTTATTCTCTTGTTATATATATATATATATATATTTTTATATATATATATATATATATATAAAATTCTTTTGTGTCATGGTAGATAATACATTGAATATGGGCGTATGAGACTCACACCAAGGATAAAGATAATTTGGGTAATTTTTTATTTAGAGTAAATTCAAAATGATGTGGAAATGAGCATGGCTTAGATACTTGTAGAAGTATGTAGAAGTCATGACTCATCCCACTAATTTTTGTTTTACTCTAGATATTTTTCTCACCAAACTCATATCTTTAAACCATGGTTCACTCTCTCACTTCGCTACTTGAGATTTTTCCTCACCCAAGTTCTTCTTCTTCCTTTCTTGGTTTTCTTGAGTTGAAGAAAGAAAAAGAGAAACACATTTCTAAAGTGAGCAAATTCCTATTTTATCAACCTACTCTCATCTAGCCCATAAGATTAGGTTGTTTGCTTCACTAATTCTTTGATCATTAAAGATGTAGCTTGAGTTAAAGTAACTTCAAGGTGGATCATCATCGGTCTCGAAGATGACGTAGCAAGCTCGATCTTTTCTTCAAGTAGAGCCAAGAAGAGTTTTAGGGACTACTACTTGGAGCTCAGAGACTACTACTTGGAGCTTTAGAAGTGAAGGATCGGTCTACAAAGGTTGTATTCTCTATTCACTTAGTGTAAAACTTGTTTACTTGCTTACAAACCTTAATACTCTAGTTCGATTCTAGGTTAGTGTGGCTTAGACCTCTAGATTTTTTAAAATTGCATACTTGATGCATGTGGAAACCTAGTAGAGGTGCTAAGACACACTTTCATGGTATCAGAGCCAAGCTTGAGCATTAGTCTAAATGACGTTAAAGTGTTCGATCGAACTTCGAAACCCGGCAAATTACATGTTTCTGTTCATTTTTTCAAAAGTTGAAATTTTCGAGATTAAGAATATGCAAAAATTCGTGCAGAGTATTTAATGGAGCCCTATGAAATACGAGTGCCTAACTCGACCAAATGGCCGCGGAACCGCGGCCTAACCTAGGGTTTAGCCGCGTTTCTGCCGCACTTTTGGTGAGTTAGGGACTTGTGTTTCTTGTCATGCTCCATGTTGATATTTGGCACTTTCTGGGTGTTTTTAATGAGACTCAAGTTGTTGAGATCTCTGTGATTTGTGGGTGTTTGATATATCGATCGAAAAGTTTAACATCGTGTAGACTTTTATGCTATGTGATACAATATTTTGAATCCACATTAATTAGTTTTGTGAAAACTAGTTTGTGTTATGGTAAATCTAGTATTTTAGTTTCATTTGATTGGTTGCCACGGAGTTTCGATTCGGATCAAAACTCCGTCGTAATCTCGTATTGTACGCGAATAGTCACCGGGAAACACTACTAGATAGCCATGCCACATAGCCCTGAAAAAGTGACTATAGGAGAACACAACCAAAAGCATCCACTCGGGTGCTCGCGGCCGCGGTGTTCCACTTAAGTGCACTTCGTTGACGGTATCGGGGTGTGACAATCTACTAAAGTTCCCGACGAGCATTCGATCATTTAATCGGGAATTTTGTTGAATTACCTGACTTGTTATTGAAAAGTGTTTTCAATTCGAGACTTAAATGCAAGGTTTATAGTATTAGGCATGAAATCCGAAATATGAGATATTCCGGGTTTATGATGTCTAAGGGATATGCGGATTCTAGTTATTGTAGTTTTCACTTTTTTTCTGCGACCGTAAGTGTAATATGCGGAGTATCCCGATCCCGTTGCTATACGTCAACGACGTTCGGGATACACATATTTACTTATGTTGATGACATGTGATGTTATGTGTTGTTGTGATATGTTATATTGGATCGTCGTGATTGAATAGCCGGGCGTTTTTACGTGAGATGGGAGTTTTTATATTTTCATTCATGTAAAAAGTTATATGTAATATTCTTTTATTGGGACACTTCCAGGTTAAGGATAATGTCACCATTGATATATATTATTTACTTTTTCGCATTAGGATAGACCCAAGGCGGGAAGCACAAGTGACCGGGTTCTAGAGTCCAGTGGGAGACCATCTTGAGGAGTTGAGACTGGGTCTCCTAACTCTGGAATTGGCAGGGTCACTTGCTCTCTCGTAGGGGTCTAGGGATGTGGGTTTGGCTATTCATCACGACCGTGGAATCCGTGTTTTTCATTACTGGCTTAATTTAAAACACGAACCTCCTAGTATATCCTATATTTCATATGATTATTTCTGCTGCCTGAGTTCTGTGATATGATCATATAACTGCATGAGACGAATACTATATATATATGATATATATAATAAATGTTGCTTATGTTTTGCACCCGCGCTAGTCCAGCCCTCGCTCTGCCGTTAGTTAAGTAACCTAACGGTGCATGACGGGGCCCCGTGGTGAATGTAGATGGCATAAGCGTACGTTCTATTTTCATTTCTTCTGTGATGTTTAGCAAACATAAATGATGGGACGTCATTCACGAGATTAATGAAAAGAAAAAAAACCTAAAGATGTTGTAGAATCAATTTTTTCAAAAAAGTAGCTCTAGTTATTGCTTTGCATAGCGGTATTCCTTTATGAATATGCAGCACCTCATTCGATGAGGAAAGAGCCTAGATCCCTTCACCGGGAGTGACCTCTTTAGTAAAACCAGCAAATGCTACAACCCACTCGGTTTTTCTGAAAACTATTCGATTTTAAAAGCTGAGCTTAAACCACTCCTTTTCAAATCACTGGATTCTACATCGATATCAAGTTCATTACGATAAAGGTTTTCTTCAAAACCAGTCGTAGCCCTCCGTCATTTCAGATAAGTGCTATTTAGTATTCGTGCTGCGTTTGTTGACCATATCCAAGGCATAGTGTACGGTAGCTGATTAGTGCTTATCTGCAGTATATGATGCGATTGGATTAGGATAGTCATACGGTTTTGTTGACCATAACCAAGGGTCGTACGGATGGGTTTAATTCAATCAGGAAATGACAGGTTGAATTTGGCTAGCGCTTATGATTTGTTGACCATAGCCAAGGTCATAAGTCGCTTAGGGTAAAAACAGATATTGGGAATTTCAAGTGTTGAAATTTGCAATGAGATTGTATTCCTTCTATGAGATAGTTGGATCCCGATAACCACTGCGAGTAAGTGTTACCCCTGTGAGAGTTTTCCACTTTACAATTAGCCGATCCAGTAGGTGTCTAAGAAAGGTGTTAACGGGGTTTTGTTCCTGCGGAAACGAGGTTATTTAATTAGTTCCATACGAAAGCATGGGGAGATTCCCTCGGAGTACCAATACCTGCCCGGCTGACCGATTGGCGAACTTGTAGGGTGTAATTAATCCCGGCTAGTCTTACCTTTTAAGGTTTGAAGGATGATTTGATAAAAACAGTGGGAGCCATCCTGATTAGATAAGATAATAACCAATCTAATCTTGCAAGAGCGCACGCTAAAGTGTTTTCTTCTCTCTCTCTCCAGGTTGCGACCATGACACGCCTTAATCAAGATAATAATATGGATGTATTGACCGAACCCGCTTATTTTACTGAGCTGGGAAACCTTGGTTCCGCTCTATCTTATGATTGACATAATTCTGAGCAAGGAATAAGGGAATATCAGGATTTCCACACAACCCGAACAAAAAAAGAGCATGATGATGCATCTTCTTCGGGTGTGTTCATTACCGAGAACTGTTTCTCAGTATGCTCTACGTCCTAGGTATTGGATACCATATCAGGATCCCACGTTTGTAATATATTACATGGGTTAAGAAGAAGTAGAGAACTGGAAAAGGGTGATAAGTCTCTCGCAGTAGGGAATAGTGCTATTGTTGCAGCCAAAGCAGTTGGAGAATATCACCTTATATTACTAAATGGTAATATTTTGATTTTGAACGACTGTTATTTCGTACCAAAAATGATGTGCAACATAATATCAATTTCTTTATTAGATAAAGACGGATATATCTTTGTACTAGAGAAAAATGTTATGAACATTTTCTTAATTGGTACGTTGTATAACGGCATATACGTTTCAAATCAAACTACAGTTCTAAACATATAGAACACACATAAGAGGAAAAATTCAGAAATGACGAATCCTTCTTGTGGTATTGTAGGCTTGGTCATATCAATGCGACAAGACTAGCGAAGTTGCACAAAAATGGATATTTGAATCCGTTCGAATTTATATCTTATGAAACTTGCCAGTCATTTCTCAAAGGCAAAATGACCAAAACTCCATTTACCGGACACGGAGAAAGAGCTACTGAACTCTTGTGACTGATACATAGTGATGCATGCGGTCCTATGTCTACACATGCCAGGAATAGTTCCTTGTACTTTATTATATTTATCGATGATCTCTCAAGTTTCGGACATGTGTTTCTGTTGAAACACAAATCTGAAGCTTTTAAGAAATTCAAGGAATATAAGTACGAAGTTGAGAACCAGACGGGTAAAAGTATTATAGTCCTTCGATCTGATCGAGGAGGAGAATACTTGAGCACGGAATTCCGAGACTATTTAAAAGAGAATGAGATTCTCTCTCAGCTTACTCCTCCGTATACACCACAACACAATGGAGTATCGGAGCGGAGGAATCGCACCCTATTCGATATGGTGCGTCTATGATGAGTATTGTTGAGTTATCTATTTCCTTTTGGGGTTATGCACTTGAGACAGCTGCATACTCGTTGAATATTGTTCCGACCAAATCCGTGCCTACCACTCCATATGAGATATGGAATGGGAAGAGACCATCTCTTAATCGAGTTAAGAAATGGGGTTGTTCGGCCTATGTTAAAAGGCAAAATCTGGACAAGGTCGAGACAAGGTCTGTTTTGTGCAAGTTTGTAGGATATCCAAAGGATTCATATGGATATATCTTCTACCATACTGAGAAACAAAAGGTATTTGTTTCTCAACATGCCGCATTTTTAGAAAAGGAATTTCTTATGAAAGAAATTAGTGGCAATGAGGTAGAACTGGAAGAAGTTCCAGCTGCACAAACTATAACTGATGATTTGGTAGAACCAGAGGATTCAATAATCCCCGACGAACCTCAGCCACTCTGCAGATCTAGTAGGGTTCCACATCCACCTGAGAGATAGTACGGTTTTCTCATTGATGGTGGGAGCGAGGATTGTATCATGGAAGATGATGACCCAACTAGTTTTGAGCAGGCCATCACAAGTGGAGACTCTGTGAAATGGCTGGATACTATGCGATCTGAGATGGAATCAATGTACACCAACAAAGTATGGACTTGGAAAGTTTCTCCTGAAGGGGTAAAACCCATCGGGAGCAAGTGGATCTTTAAGAAGAAACTTGCCCCCCAATAAAAAAGCAAGGCTCTGTTCAAAATTAATGAGGCAGCGCCTCATGCGCCCTCCACAAGGGCTCCAGAGCCAATCTTATAGGATTAAAATCCTATGGTGGCACCTCACGCGCTCTTCATGCGGGGGCTAGTATGCAAAGCACATAAATGTCCATCTTAAGAATTAAATTCTTAAGCGGCGTCCACGTGTACAACACGTGAGCGCCAGCGCCTAAGTTAATATCTGTAGAATTAAATTCTATATTTCTCCAATAAAGATTGGGATATTCTCTGTTAAACAGAGTCGTTGGATCAAAGATCCAATGGAGAAAACATCTCCCAAATCTTTCTAAATCTGAAGGATACTCTCGGTTGGATCAAGGATCCAACAATAGAATAAAATTCTATTTCTTGGGAATATATTCCCTCAACCTCTTAAAATAACAAAGATTGCTCTCTGTACAACAGAGAACCGGTGGATTAAAAAATCCAACGGTGATTAAAAATCACCGCTTTCCAGAATAAATTCTGTATAAGGGAAACTATTTCCCCAAACTTTTTAAAAACAAGAGCGACATCTTTTGTGAACAGAAACCCTTAGATCAAAGATCTAACGGTGGGTAAAATTCTCCAAATCAATTGGTCTCTCAATGAAAGATTTCCTCAAAGCTAATTAACAAATTGCCTTTACTATATAAATGACCCAAGACTTCAAGTCCGATATAGAGAAACCCCCCATAAGCTTCTAAAAAAAAGAGACGGAAAGCTTCAAAATGAACAGAGAATTAAATTCTCAATGAAGAAGATCTCCCTCCTCAAAAACTCTAGATAAATAAAAAATAGAGATCAAAACATCTCATTTACCTATAGAAGGGTTTAACCCTTTTAAAAGAACTTAGTTCTTTCTCTGGATCTGAGTCCACGAGGCAAGTCTTCCACAAGTTGAGAATTTAATTCTCATCGGGAAGAACTTGTTCTTGAGAGTCAACGATTCAGAAAAGAACCAGAAATTGAGTTCCTAAAAAACGAAGGTATACAAGAGAAACCTAGTTCTTACAAATGAAGTTAGTTCTTAAAAATGAAACTTGATCCTAGATCTATAAAACAAAGATCCTATTGATCATTAATGGGCAAAAATGCTATCAGCAGAGGAGAAAAGTGCCCAGCGCCCAGAGCCGCACGTGTTCCTTACGTGGGCACCGCAGAAGAGTGCTTAGTACTCGCTAGGTAGTGCCCAGCGCCTACCGCCGCACGTGTTCCTTACGTGGGCGCCACAAAAGAGTGCTTAGAACTCACTAGGCAGCGCCCAGCACCGCACGTGTTCCTCACATGGGCGCCACAGAAGGGAAGAGTGCTTAGCACTCACTAGGCAGCGCCTAGCACTCAGCGCCTCACGTGCTCCCCACGTGCGTGCCGCAAAAGAGAAGAAACGAGTGCTTAACACTCCACATGCAGCCCAAGACGGCTGAGTGTTCAACACTCATTTAGCAGCACCCAGTGCTTAGCGCCCAACGCCTCATGTGTTCCCTACGTGGATGCCATTAAGAGTGCCTAGCATTCTATATAAAGACAAAACGAGTAAATTGTTCAACACTTATTGGGCAGTGCCCATGACTGAAAGCTCCACATGATTATATATGGACGTCAGAACTCATACAAGTGCTCAGCACTTGTTGCATAATAAAGAGGGACCGAATAAACAGAGCCTAAACAAGTGTTTAGCACTTTTTTCAGGAAAAAAAGGGAGACTAACCAGACTAAAGCCCAAATTGGCTAAGTTGCTAAAGTCTTGCAACTGAATCCAAATACTCTATTGCTGGGTCTTAAATAAAAAAGATCCTAAAATGTTGTTAAGTGGATATTAGTCTCAGATTGGACTAATGTATTCTTAACAAAGAAATCAATCGATCCCATATACTCTCTCGATTTCCAAGGTCTCAAATATGACCAAAAATTCTTAAGCCCACAACAAACCCTTTTCCCTGAAATACGGGATTTGGTTCAAGGGTACATCTTTTCACACCTCTGATACATGTCGTTGTAATTCTCCAACGTCTTCATAGAGGTGTCGGGTCTCGACGATCAATAACTTCTTCATGCATTGACGTGCATGCCTCAAATCGGATTGTGCCCTAAATTGGGCATATTCCATATCTCCATTGTTCACTCTGCCACGTAACAAATACACGTGTGCATAGGGTGAATGATGGACCGAAATTTCCCTAAACTAATATTTGCCTCTAAAATGGTGATAAAGGACTGAAACGTCCTTAAAACTAACAATTAACCTCAAACACGGCGATAATGGACCGCAATGTCCTTAAACTAAAATAATCGAGCCCAAATGCTTATACATTTAAGTTGATCTTAATCTCAAAATAGATTAACGATCCTTAAATCAAACCAAACCCAAATCTAAGAATATAAGGATTTGGATTAATCTACGCCCTATGGGCGACGATATAAATTAGTCTCCGTATACAATCTACGGGCAACCAAAATAAAACAAACATACACACGGCATGAAGTGAACCTCCGGAGCAGGAGAAAGTGATTATTGCGATGCGGTAACGTAATTAACTGCAGGGGCTTGTGCCTGCAGGGAAGAGTGTCCCCACAATCAAAACCCCTCACAAACGAGGGGGAATCTGATGAAGTTCGCTACAATGGCTGCATCCGTCTAAATCTCCGATACACGGTGTCATAAATCAACTTAGAATCTTCAGAGAGGTGGACGGATAAATCCAAATAGCATCTGACTTCAGGACTCAGGCAAGACGATCTATCCCAGTTCGTCTCTGTTTCCGGCGGTAAACAGATTCTGGCATGCCCGGTGGGACCTTTTCCTCTTTCCACTCCACACTTCGTGTGTCGTATTTCACGAACAAAATCCCGGTTTGCTATAGTTTCCCTTGAATTCGAGGTACTAAGATTTAGTGTCTTGTTCCTGTGCAGAAGAAGAGAACATCAATGGCTTTCAACTGCACAGCCTGTAACAACAACTCCCATTCCACCCCAACTGGAGGAGTGACTTACGGGCCCAATGCGGCCTCTATCTTTTTAATGCCGGTGGGGCAGGTATCTCAAGCTACTACCGGATTGTTCTTCGGGACCATGCTCCTACCAATGAGCATCGGTGCCCTAACACCGCAACCCGATGTTCCCAAGAAGCCGGTCTTCCACCGACTGACGACTGCAATGGCTCCTCTCAATGAGCCGTCCAAAAAGGGGGTCTCAGTCTTTAACAGGCTGGGCCAACGCTCAAGCGGGCCCACAAAAAAGCTCTTGATTCCCGAAGGAGGCGTTGGGGTCAAAAATTACACTCCGGTTGGCCAAGTCAAAGTCAAAGTCAACCGCAAACCAGGTAGGCCCAAACCCAGATCAAGTGGGCCCATGCCCAAGTCGAGCCCCGCGGCCGGCCTCCCCATGCAAAAATGAAATCATGTAATAAATAATTTTGATGTAATTTTTTATGCAAGAATGTAAGAAAAATGGGCATAAGGCCAAATTTTTGTAAAGCCCATGGCTCATGTGCAAAACAAATGAGCACATGAGGTATGAGATGGGCAAAATGCCATTTTGTAAAGCCCAAGGGGCTATATGTAAATTTGTAAGCCTATAAAAGGTAACATGATAAAGAAATAAAGCATAATAATTCATTCTCTCAAATTCTAAGGTTTGTGCCTCCTTTCCTTCCTCAAGGTTCTAAAACCTTCTCCCCTTTTTGAATTAAATCAAGAGTTTAACCTTTCCTTTTTCAAAAATAAATAGTTTTTCACCATGAAACCCTTCAAGGGGAGCCCGAATTTTCCATCAAATCCCTAGAAGGGGAAATTTTAAGTCTCACCTCTCATTTTTCCAGCAAGATCCAGCTAACATAGAGGAAGAAGAAGGATACCCATCTCCAAAAATCCCATTCCAAGAGGATCCGAGACTCAAAAGAAGATTCAAAGATTTCTAGGAGTTTAACTCCATTTAAGATATGTTGGAGTTTAACTCCAAATTTATACATAATCCCTGCTAGGAGTTCAACTCCAAAGCTCCTAGGGAGTTCAACTCCTAACCCAGGGGCTAAGCCCTTTTTCCGCTGGTGTTTCCAGCGGTCGCGTGCTGTGCACGTGACACACGGGCGCCTAGCGGTCGTATGCCGTGCACGTGACCCGTGGACGCCCAGCGGTCGCGTGCAGGTAACGTGATCCACGGGCGCTAAGCGCCCACGTGCGCTAAGCGCCCACGTGCTCCTCACGCGACCCGCGGGCGCTCAGCGCCCGGCGGTCGAGGGCCGCGCACGTGACCCGCGGGCGCCCACGCGCCTCGCACGTGACCCACGGGCGCCCGGCGCCCGGCGCCCACGCGCCAGGCACGTGACCCGCGGGCGCCCGACGCCCACGTGCCAGGCACGCATCTTTAAGACGCTTCCCACCCCTCATTTTCCGTGCACTCTACACCAGAAACACGTCCCCCGTTAGGAAATTTTTTCTAACGGGGCGCTGCCCCTCACCCCGCAAGAGGGCTGCTGGCTCTCTTGACCCCCAACCCACTATCTGGGTAACGGGACCCCCGTAAACTCTGTGAGGCCCTCGATATATCCAAAACCCCCTTTCAAAACACAACACATGCATACTGCACATTGAGTTCGCATGACCAGTTTAACCCGTCAATCGGAGGTTCCTTCGCTCCAAAGGCGAGGGGTAATTAACGACAGCTTAGTTCGCGGCTGCCGGAGATTCGGATCCACATAATCAATAAACTCCCGCCTACCCTAGGCAAGGGGGAATCTATAGTATGCCTGACAATCGACGCATATTCCCATCTCAATGGGTGACGAAAAATACCCTACAGATTCTGGCACGCCCGGTGGGACTAATCTCTCCTCTCATATTTCGGGTTAAATGTTCATGCGAACTCAATCAATATACATATCGATTGCTTGTACTGAAATCTTGCTTCTTTGTACAGGTTAACAATTTCCAATTGCAATCTTCGGTCGCAATAAAAATGTCTCCAAGGATGAGATTTTCTCTCAACTCGGCTTCCATCTCCTACACAATGAAGATGGATGCTAAGACGGTCCTCCCGGCCAGTCTCGGGCGACAGTGGGAGGAGCCGCTACTACCATTTGGCTCTATTCTATTCGTTCCAGCTAGCGCTATCCCACCCTCTCAAGCTCCAGTAACAGACAGACCGGCCTCGAAAAGTAGAAGGCCAAATGTGGTGATCTTGAAGGAACCACTACCCAAACGCAAGTCAGTGTTTGAACGACTTTCCTTGGCCCCAGCTGGGGGCAAGGCCATCAACATCAACAAAGCAACAATGCATCTAGGGCAAGCTCCAGCGGTGCCCCTGACAATTGCTCGACTGGGTGTCTTCTCTAAGCTCCCCGCCATTCGACTCACAATGGCTTCCTGGATAACGGATGCCCGCCAAACCCTCAAAATCAAGAAGCTAAGACAAAAAAGGCTCAGATACGGAGCCAACAAAAGGGCTAGGGCTCATGCTAGGCTGAACTTCATGAGGTTCGAAGAACAGGGTTAGCCTGCCATAGATAAAGGGATGGTTGGATATGTGGTCCACACTGTCTACATGGTGGGCACGCCCAGCTAGAGTAAGGACGGGGCCACCACATCTCAAATCCAATCTGGTATGAATGTAGTTGCCACTTCCCACAACCAGCATCCTTTGGAAGGTAATGAAAACCCTTCTAGTGAGGATGATAAGCAGAGAGATCCCTCGGTTCATAAGGAGTCGGGCTCGGAAAGCGAAAATGAGCCAATCTTCCGTCCTAAGAACACAGAGCAACAACTTCTCTAAGAGCTCCGAAAACAGCTCAGAAGCAAAGACAAAGAGACGGCCAACCTCTACTCAAATAATGACGACTTGACGAATGTCGTGATGCAGCTCACGGCCCAAGTTGCCTCTCAGCCGCCCAATCAAGCGCAGGGTTCTGCTCATGAACCGAGAAATGGTGTCCCGAGATAGCCAACGCCTATTCCCTCAAATCTAAAGGTGGGCGGACCGCATGAAAGTCAGTCTCATCCTATCTCAGGAAATGTCTTTGCTACCGATGACAGTAGCCCGCTAACTCAAGATCAAATCATGGATTTGGTTGCCAGCCGAAAAAATTAGGGGGTTTCAACTGATCCTTTCCGGAGAATTAGACGGTCTTCCCGAGCAGGCCTTTTATTTGGATAGAAGGGTAGAGGAAAAAGATCTGTTCATTTGACTCCCTGTTTTCGGGGTATATATTTTTTTTCCATACATATCCCGTTCTGACTATATTGCACCATGTATAATTTGATAACCCAAGAAATGCCTACTATTTTTGATTCAAGTAGAAATGTAACAAATTCAAAACATAGGTAGCCAAAGCCGAAGCGCAAAAGGATGTTAGCAGTAGCGGGATACCATATCCTACTCAGTATGATCAAGTAGAATTTCTTAACGGCTATGTTATCCCCAAATTCGGAAGATTTGATGGGACGGGAAATGCGAATCAGCACATCGCCCACTTTAAAGCCTCATGGGGGAATACTGGGGGCAATGACGCGCTTCTCCTCCGCCAATTCGTTAATAGCTTAACCGATGTCGCTTCTATTGGTACGCTAGCATATCGGATGGCGCCATTACTACTTTCGTCCAAATGGAATCTCTGTTTCGACAAAGGTTCATGAGTGTCAGCGATAAGATCACCATCGCGGACCTCGTAAGGACCAAGCCAAAGAACAACGAAAGCAACACGGATTTTATAACCAAATGGCGCAATCTTTCCGTCAAATATGAACCGCCGATAGAGCACTGTAAGTGCACGGCGGCGCCCCGGCCGTCAATCCGACGGCCAAATGCGGAAGCGGTGATAAACTTTAATTTTGCGAACTTAGCAAACCGGCACCACCGCGCACTAAACAACCGGATCAGACCATTAAACTTGTTCTAGCTAACTACAAGACGGGTTAGAGATATACCGAATGATCTGAGTCCTCCGGTCTTCTCGTCGTCGTCCCGATCTCCTGCGGAAACTCCGGTCGTCACCTCCTCGCCGGAAGGGCACCACATCGCCTGCATCTTTTACGGGCTCCCACCTCAATACCGAGGCAACTCGGGCGGGAAGTTGGCTGACCGACGCGTCCAAGATTTGCTGTAGAATGTGTAGGGTTGAGGCTATGTCTCATTTGGGGTTTTGTTTCCTTTGAAGATGATGGAGGAATCAAGATAAGAAAAACGGTGCTTGCATTTTTCTTAACATGCAAAGAGATCAAAATGCTACACTCTCAAAATGAAGCTCTCATCTTCTTCTCTCAAAATGTCTTCAACCATCTCATCTTAGAAAATGGTGGAGGAAAAGAATACATAAGCAAGAGGGAGGTGAGTGTAGGAAAAGAGAGAGGGTGACCATATCCAAATATCATCATAACTAACTCACATCAACTACTAATCACCTCAAATCAACAAAAAGCAAGTGATGATGATAGAAAAGAATGGTATCAAAAGATGCTTTCATAATTAATACATTTGCAAGAAAATCCTCCACAATGTGTTATTTGAAAAATTGCAAATAACACCCTCCATCGAAAAAGTCCGGCCGGGAAAGAACAAAGGAAAACCGGCCGGAACGGAATGCAAACTGGCAACTCCAGAAAACTGGTCCCGTAATAAATTACAGGAAAACCCCCATACTGTGTATACACACCCGCATCTGTATTCCGTCCGGATACAAATGCAATGAGACAAAATCTACACTTGTACTATACTAGGATCCGGCTTAAACCAAAGCCGGCTAGTAATATCCGTTCGATCCTGATCCGTGCAATACCGCACGTATCCGATCGAACCTTGCCATATATCTATACGGCCTCTACAGCGTTTCGCCCGAAAGCTTGAGTAACTGAAAGTGTGGTGGACTCTAAAGACTCGTCAATACTATGGTTGTGGATTTAACCACTAGCACGTCAGAGGTATAAGCAAATACGTGACGGGCCACCAGCTATTGACCAAAAGGGACGTCGATGAGCGAACTCATCCTGACACCCTACTGAGCCTGTCAGTGACAATATCCGTACAGTCCGGTCCGTTCGTCTATGAGCATCGCATGTCGGGCCTAGGGGGTTGGTAAAAGTCAGACCCCCAAAAGCGGTACAAGTCGTGTCGGAGTGTAGCCCAGAACACCCTGAGATACTACTGGAATACCTACCAGTAAATCTCCTGCCTTGGCCAAGGACTTCGTGTAATGGCTCTCCTAGACACAGCGCGACCTCACCCCCAATACCGGGAGAGACGAACCCCTGAAGATCCGCTCACTGCCTCCATGTGGCTCGGGACTGTACCTAACTAAAACCTGTTTGCACGACTCCTTTGAGCCGTGGTAGGGTAGTAATCAAAGCACAGTGGGAACTCACACGAGACAAATGACGATCCCCAGGTCGATGAACTAACCTATACACATGTCACCTGGGAACTGCTATCTGACGTCTGGTATAAGACCAACTAGCATGTTCCCGGCGAGTCCTGTCCGGTGTACTCATAACCCAATGAGCACCTGTATACATCTTAGGTGAACCAACTAACACCAGTGGCTTGTGAGACCGGC
This sequence comes from Agapanthus africanus, assembly GCA_030015575.1. Classification (NCBI taxonomy): domain Eukaryota; kingdom Viridiplantae; phylum Streptophyta; class Magnoliopsida; order Asparagales; family Amaryllidaceae; genus Agapanthus; species Agapanthus africanus. The sequence goes on along the minus strand of JASDDO010000012.1, from coordinate 455,628,618 downwards.
CACCGCCCCTCGTCGGGGTCTCGACTGTATACACTAGTCTACTCTGGAGAATCGATGCCCTGTCTCGAAACTCCCATGACTAGGGACCTTTTAAGGATGTGCTTATAGACTCCAGCTCTCACTTATATGATCGCCCTCATACTGCTGGCAGTCAAGCAAGAATCTTAGGGGCTCTATCAACGTGTAATAGCGACCTGTCAGGTCACCTAAAACAGTACATGATGATAAAGGTAAACCAGATAGCATACTATCATCTCGAGTAAGACTGTCCTACCGGGATAGGTCCTCCCTCAATCATTGCAATCACGTGCCTGTGATCCAATAATTGACTCTGAGGGCACTATCTCCAACAATCTCCCACTTGCACTCAAGGCTAATTATTGCGATGTCGCATACTCACAGCCTGTGTGATACCGAACACCCAACTCCCCTACTAGTCAGTCTCACAAAATCCGTTTGCGAAACTATTGCGTTCGAGGAATAGCCTCAGTGAGTGGATCCGCCTTGAAGTTCCTTTCTATGTCTCTCTATATCTCAAGTTCGCGGAGAAAGCCATCTCCCGAAATGAGCAATACCTATCATAGAATGTCTGGATGTCTGATGGGACCTAGCTCATAAATGAACTCCAAATCCAAACTTTTTAGACCATATCGTCAACTGAACTTAATTAGTATCCTGCGCCATGCCACCCTCAGTATTGCCTTGGACCACCTGTCCAAAATACTGCCCCTCGTCAGAAGGAAAACTATAACTCTGACAACCTCCTTGTCGTCCATGTCACCTTGGAAGCCTGGAATGATAACTGTCTCCCAAATGAGGCTGTCGTTATCATATCCCTAGAACATCCACTTATGTTCTAAAACTGCTTCCGACTGTTTCTCCAGGATTGGATCATTGTCAACTTATTGCATCTAGTGCAAGAACAACATCTGGTGTGGTACTTGACATCTCATGATTGACTCAATTTCCTAAGCAAGTGATCTGCCAATCATGCACATCCCTCTCTACTTTAGTCTATAAGACACCTTTAGAGAGGGTGACTCCATCACCTGCAGGTACACTACCATGCCAGGAGTCGTCCATTCTAAATACTCTTAGAATGCTGTCGAAATACCCTGATTGGGAAACCACCTAAATCTAGATCTAAAACCATAGATCTAGTAACCAGTATGTCTGATACAAAATCCATTTCCTTGTGGAGAAACCACTGTGTGACGACCAAAGTATAATCGATCGCAGTATAGGAATATCACTTCCTATTTTGTGTATGTCATCCAAAACCCGGATATCATACCCTACTACCTTCTCAACAGATCCATCCCCTATTCTGATGACGTCAAAACCATGACTGTCACATCAGAAATAGATGATCTATCTCCGCTATATCTGCTTTAGTCTATAAATAGACATAAGCCTGATGTCCACCAATGCTTCCGCTGCTCCCACTGACTACGACAACCCTCTGGCAGAGTCATATAGACGTACACTTCTAAAGCTAGTTTAGAACGACGCTATACTCATCCTGCTGCCGGGTCTCGCAGCCTGGAACAACAACAATGGCAAGTGTGGGTAAACAAGAACTTCCCTGTCACCGTCCTTGAGGCTACCGGAGTACCTCTCGGGTGCCTGAAGTTACCCACCACATCTGCGGAGCGGCCAATGGAATGTCAAATCAGATTGAATCTTTAGGTTCCGTATCAAATCCTCAGTAATCGTTTGCGGTTCTGGAATCACTTCCAGTTCTACCATACTCCCACTACTGTTTTTGAAAAAATCCATTTTTATTAAAACTGTGGCGAGTCTAGAACAATATTACTATTGATCTCCCAGATGGTAGAAAGTCAACCCTCGTCATAGCCTGGGTCAACCCACAAACAGCCATTACAGAAACGTGCCTTGAGTTATCCAGAGTCTGGTTTTAATCATAAGCTGGACAACTCCCCGTACCTTAACAATGTTAAGATATGAACTGTACTATATCCAATATAGAACTAGAGGCGCTGATTTAATTTAACCAGATTTAAATCATGCAGCTGTCTCCAGTGCATGTCAACTAAATGGAAGGAGGCCGATCAGCGTCACTCAACTTAGGAATGCTTCCAATTATGAGTAACCCGAAAGAGAAGCAAGTTCTCTTAATCATTACTATCAACTGAATACCATACACAAGTATCTACATCTTCGATCACTTTGAAGAATCCCGATACTTGCAATATCTGGTTCTCTACTTTATTCAAATACCTATAACTCCTCAAAACTTAGACCCTGTGTTTCTACGAAACACATGTCTAAGAACTAGAGAAGTTAAAAGTAAACAGAATATAGTATGAGGACCAACCCCTCTGTCCTAATGGACACTGGACAACATACAATACTCTGTATAAGTCCGCTGAGTCTAACAACTCTTTCACTGTGTGTCGCAGGTTGAAAACTGTATTTATGGTTAAGAAGAATTACACCGCTGTTTAATGCTCCTTACCTAACCATCCACTGATATAGGTAAATGTCATCGACATAATATCAAAAGGTATATCTCACTCTATGAAAATAGACGTACAAATATATCAATTTGAAATTGGTGCACAACAGCGGATATTCAAAACCAAATATTTGCCGACCGGCAAACAGCCCAGGTGATCTCCTCAAATATCACCGATTACAACGAATCCCGATATAGTGAGGATGATCACCCAATTCCCAATAACTTACTCCCACTCATCATCTGTAAAACCATACAGATGTGAGAATCAAACCTGGTAAATACATACCCTGGAGCAAGTGTCTAATCGGGAAATCAGTTTTCTTTTAACAGTACACAGTTGAACTGAAACATTGAAATGTTTCGATGGGGTATCCTGGTATTCCTAGTAATGCCTCTACCATTATCCAGATTCACAACTATGACCGTATAATTCTTTGCCACCTCTCCAAATCCCTTTATATGTCTTTAGTCATTACCTTTTGTACACCCCTTTAGGCCAATTGGTTTTCTTCCTTCCCTACCGTTCGGCACCAGCCTATGGTTTGGAAGAAGACTATCCAATAAGCATAATGGGTGTACTGTCCTAATCCTAGGAGCATTCGCAATGCGAGAGAAGGTGAAGATAAAAGACAACCGAATAAACCTTATTCCTATTTCTCCTGGACCAGAATCCATCCCCGAACTGGAACAAGTTCCTTTCGAGTTCGTATATAACCATACGATGGAGTATCCAATAAACTGTGGATCTTCGTAGTGATACGGAGTGTCCTGGAGAAATACAAAGGTGATTTAGGATTGGCGAAGAAATACTTGGTTTGGTCGTGGATATCAGTCGCAATTTACTGTGCCCTCTTACTAATCCCTTGCTTTGTCTTAATCTTAATACCTTCTGCACACCATCGTTATGCTAATTGGTTTTCTTCATTCCACACTGTTCGACACCAGCCTAAGGATTGGAAGAAGACTATCCAATTTGCGTAATAGGTGTACTATCTCCTAAACTAAGGAGTACTCGTAACTTGAGAGAAGGCAAAAACGAAAAGACAACTGAATAAACCTTATCCGTTTTCTCCAGAACCGGAAACCATCCTCGAATTCCTTCGAGTTCGTATCTAACCATACGACGGTTTTGTCCAATGGAAGTGGACGTTCGTAGCAATACGGGGTGTCCTGGAGAAAAGGGTAAAAGTAGGAGTGGCAATGAGGTTTGCAACTCTGACAATCCAAAAGCCAGTGTTTAGAAGGTTCGGTTAACTTGGTCTCTGAGTCGTAGTCTTAGGGTCGGGTCAATGGTCGCTGCCAGAGAGAGAGAGAAAAGAAACACTCAGCGTGCACTCTAACCTAGATCAGAATGGTTACCAATTTATCTAATCTGGAAACCTCCCACTGTACCTCAAATTCTCCTCCAAACCTGAAAGAAGAATTAGTCGGGGTCACCCGAGGAGTAAACCAACTCATCAGTGGGAATCGGGATCCAACTATCATCGCATGATAACGTGACGGAATCCGCTCACGGTATCACACTCCAGAAGGTATGCGCATATCTGGCAAGTTTCAGTTCTTTTGAAACTCCCGAAGTGATTTTTACCCCATGCTCTTATGACCTTGGCGTGAGGTCAAAATATCATAAGTCACATGTCAAGTTCTACCCATCATTGTCCAGGTTAATTTGAACCCACCCGTACATACCCTTGACGTAGGCCAAAATAGTAGTACGACTGTCCCAAACCAACGCATCTATCTATGCAACAGATAAATACCCGGCAGCTACCAAACGCTATGCCTTGGTGTGAGGTCAAAATATATAGCTTGAATACTACCGAATATTTAACTGAAATGATGGAGGGCTACGAATGGTTTCTGGCGAAAACCTTTAACGTAATGAACTTGATATCGTTGAAGGAACGGATAGCTTTTTAGAAAATATAGCGACGAAAACCTTTACTAAAGAGGTCACTCCCGGTGAAGGGATCTCGGCTCTTTTCCCGTAGAATGGGGTGTAGGATATTCCAAATGAATACCACGATGCAAAGCAAAAGTAATCGGCTATAGTGAAGTTAATGCCCTGACGCAAACTTCTGTCCAAGGGGTCACTCCCGGTGAAGGGATCTCGGCCCTTGCCTCGTCGACCGAGGAGCAGGATATTCCAAATGAATACCACGATGCAAAACAAAAGTGAACGTCCTTGCAATAACAGCTTTTTGAAAAGTGTTCCAACAACATCAGAATAGGTTTGTTTTAACTTGCATTGATCCGAATCAACGCAGTCTCATCAATTGATCACACCACAAAGAACGAAAATATACTGATGTACGTATATGCCATCCGCATTCGCCACTGGGTCCCGTCATTACCCGTTAGGTTAGCTAACTAACGACAGAGCGGGGACTGGACTAGCGCAGATGTAAAACATATACAACATCTACTAATATATATACCAATATATTATATTCGCTCAAGGCGTGATAAAAATGCAACATCACAGAAATGTACAGCATCATAGAACAATACAGATATCTGGGATCCCCGGGTTTCACAGAGCCACTACTGAAACCCGACGTTCCCCTGGTCGTGTGGATAGCCTGTGCAATGAAAACCTAGACCCCTACGGACGCGGTAAGTTACCCGCCAAAACCTGAAGCGAGGCAGCCCCCTTCAGCGCCGTGAATGGACCACCCAGCACTTCACGGAATCCGGTAACTTGGGCACCCCTCCTGGGTCAACCTGTACCCCCTACGAGTGCGGCGAATAGCCCGCCAATTCTAGAGTGAAGCCCCCTCCGTCCCAATTCCATGAGATGCGGGCTTGTTGCCCTCCAGAACCCGGCTATCCGTGCACCCCACCGCGGGGTAATCCTAGTACAGAAAGTAAAATATACATACAACGGGTACATCGACCGCAACCTGGCCATGCCCCAAAATAATAATACAAACAGGCAGTGACGGCAGTCCACATGTCGGACGCTCGCCCCGAAATATCAAATGTACATAATACAACAGAAACTGTACTAGCATTGCATCCAGGCTATCCACCACGACCGATCCGCAACATCATAGCAAAATCACAAAACATCAACGTGAAAGTCACGTTCGCAAATCCGTCTAACCGGGCTATAGCAGTTAGACAGGATTTACCGATCAAGTGACATTCACGGTCGCAGATATAATGTAAATACTGTGAAATAATGTGTTTAAAATATCTGATCGATCAAAAATTAACAAGTGGGCCCCCAAGTACTACTGTAGCACATCAAGAAATTCTGGGCCCAAAATTAACCTTCTAGAAACCACATTTTCAACTCAGGAACATTCTGCAATATTTTGGGGGGATGAACAGTGAACATTGCGGCGGAACCGTGGCCCAAGCATGGGTTTGGCCGCGGTTCCGCGGTGGTGTGGTGAGTTCATGCTACCAAATTTTTACAGTATGCTTATAATTCCCTGCACATCACTCTGAGACAACCTGAAAAATTTTTGGACTCAAAAAAAAAAAAAATTCGACAGAAACTGATGTGCTTGAAAAACGCGGTTTCAGGATTTTGTTCGATCGGAAACGTAAAACACATCCAACAAAGCTAGACGAAGTTAATGGCGAGGTTCTGATACCACTGTGTGTGCACGGCGGCGCCCCGGCCGTCAATCCGACGGCCAAATGCGGAAGCGGTGATAAACTTTAATTTTGCGAACTTAGCAAACCGGCACCACCGCGCACTAAACAACCGGATCGGACCATTAAACTTGTTCTAGCTAACTACAAGACGAGTTAGAGATATACCGAATGATCCGAGTCCTCCGGTCTTCTCGTCGTCGTCCCGATCTCCTGCGGAAACTCCGGTCGTCACCTCCTCGCCGGAAGGGCACCACATCGCCTGCATCTTTTACGGGCTCCCACCTCAATACCGAGGCAACTCGGGCGCGAAGTTGGCTGACCGACGCGTCCAAGATTTGCTGTAGAATGTGTAGGGTTGAGGCTATGTCTCATTTGGGGTTTTGTTGCCTTTGAAGATGATGGAGGAATCAAGATAAGAAAAACGGTGCTTGCATTTTTCTTAACATGCAAAGAGATCAAAATGCTACACTCTCAAAATGAAGCTCTCATCTTCTTCTCTCAAAATGTCTTCAACCATCTCATCTTAGAAAATGGTGGAGGAAAAGAATACATAAGCAAGAGGGAGGTGAGTGTAGGAAAAGAGAGAGGGTGACCATATCCAAATATCATCATAACTAACTCACATCAACTACTAATCACCTCAAATCAACAAAAAGCAAGTGATGATGATAGAAAAGAATGGTATCAAAAGATGCTTTCATAATTAATACATTTGCAAGAAAATCCTCCACAATGTGTTATTTGAAAAATTGCAAATAACACCCTCCATCGAAAAAGTCCGGCCGGGAAAGAACAAAGGAAAACCGGCCGGAACGGAATGCAAACTGGCAACTCCAGAAAACTGGTCCCGTAATAAATTACAGGAAAACCCCCATACTGTGTATACACACCCGCATCTGTATTCCGTCCGGATACAAATGCAATGAGACAAAATCTACACTTGTACTATACTAGGATCCGGCTTAAACCAAAGCCGGCTAGTAATATCCGTTCGATCCTGATCCGTGCAATACCGCACGTATCCGTTCGAACCTTTCCATATATCTATACGGCCTCTACAGCGTTTCGCCCGAAAGCTTGAGTAACTGAAAGTGTGGTGGACTCTAAAGACTCGTCAATACTATGGTTGTGGATTTAATCACTAGCACGTCAGAGGTATAAGCCAATACGTGACGGGCCACCAGCTATTGACCAAAAGGGACGTCGATGAGCGAACTCATCCTGACACCCTACTGAGCCTGTCAGTGACAATATCCGTACAGTCCGGTCCGTTCGTCTATGAGCATCGCATGTCGGGCCTAGGGGGTTGGTAAAAGTCAGACCCCCAAAGCGGTACAAGTCGTGTCGGAGTGTAGCCCAGAACATCCTGAGATACTACTGGAATACCTACCAGTAAATCTCCTGCCTTGGCCAAGGACTTCGTGTAATGGTTCTCCTAGACACAGCGCGACCTCACCCCCAATACCGGGAGAGACGAACCCCTGAAGATCCGCTCACTGCCTCCATGTGGCTCGGGACTGTACCCAACTAAAACCTGTTTGCACGACTCCTTTGAGCCGTGGTAGGGTAGTAATCAAAGCACAGTGGGAACTCACACGAGACAAATGACGATCTCCAGGTCGACGAACTAACCTGTACACATGTCACCTGGGAACTGCTATCTGACGTCAGGTATAAGACCAACTAGCATGTTCCCGACGAGTCCTGTCCGGTGTACTCATAACCCAATGAGCACCTGTATACATCTTAGGTGAACCAACTGACACCAGTGGCTTGTGAGACCGGCCACCGCCCCTCGTCGGGGTCTCGACTGTATACACTAGTCTACTCTGGAGAATCGATGCCCTGTCTCGAAACTCCCACGACTAGGGACCTTTTAAGGATGTGCTTATAGACTCCAGCTCTCACTTATATGATCGCCCTCATACTGCTGGCAGTCAAGCAAGAATCCTAGGGGCTCTATCAACGTGTAATAGCGACCTGTCAGGTCACCTAAAACAGTACACGATGATAAAGGTAAACCAGATAGCATACTATCATCTCGAGTAAGACTGTCCTACCGGGATAGGTCCTCCCTCAATCATTGCAATCACGTGCCTGTGATCCAATAATTGACTCTGAGGGCATTATCTCCAACAAGCAGGACCAATCTGTCATCCTCCTCGTCGGAAATCTCAACAATTGAATGGCCCCGTTTCTATGCGCTGCAGGTCTCAAAACATTCCAAGAGCTGACCAGAAAGTCCAGATGTTGGAGCGCTCAAAGCAGGAGTCCTGCTCTGATTCCCAAAATAACAATAGGTCCTGGAGAAACCGAAAGGACGATAATCTCAAAGGTGGAAATTCCGAAGATTCTGAATCTTTTAACACTTCGGCTAACCGAAATAAGCAAGGGATGAGCGGGCCTAATGCCAACCGGCCTCGGAAGCTAGTGTTCGGAGAGGGAGGAGAATATCCACTGAAAGAGAAGCTGGATAAGATCTATTCCTTCACAAGGGACAAAGTCCGTAAAATATTCAAAGACGCCCTGAGAAACAGTCTACAATTGCCAGAATAAAAAAGACCGCAAGAAGCGAATATGACCGACGACCCCAAATACTGCCCTTATCACAGAGTGATAAGTCATGCCATTGATGACTGCTTCGTCTTCAAATATTGGGTCGAAAAGCAATACAAGGCAGGAGAGATAGAACTGTCTAAAGGCGTGTTAACAAACAGTCAAGCTACGGCCGCCAATTTCATACAAACGGAGACCGAAGTCTTTCGTGATCCTGATTCTCTCAGACATCTGCCTTTCTCTAAAAAGAGCAGACCAAGGCAACAAGCCAAAAGCCCAATGAGCAACATTGCCGATGAAGAAGCAATAGACGGGTACACTACCCATACGGTCTACATGATGGAGCTCAGGGGAACAAGTCCTCCTACACCTTATAGACATGACAATGACGCGGTTGTTGCCATCCAATACTGGCTCGATCCAAATGATGAAGAGCTAGCTCATGCAATTAAGCCAAAGGAGCCCGTGGTTCCTGCAGAATCGAGCCCAAGCTTCAACATACGACCACCACGTTGTTAAACTGGGAACAATCGACCTTTAAGTCGTTAACCGGGGATGTAAAAATGTGTAAATAAAAAAATGAAAAAAAGCCGAAATGATGGGGCAACTCGCAATAAAAATCAGCGAGTAAAATAAAAATGAAAACAAACAGCTGAAATGATGGGGCAACCGTGAATGAATAGCCGAAATGATAAGGCAATCGCGACCTTTGCGATAAGAAAAGCTGAAATGATAGAGCAATCGCGGTAAAAAAAACGGCGAATGATGATTTGATCCTGGTACCATATTCCAGTGCAGCGATACAGACGCCAACAAAATCCTAAAATTCTCCCAGCCCTACGGTTGGTCCTCGAACTGACTACCGTATACAATCCACGGGCTCAAATAATTCTTATCATACCCATACCCCACCGCAATCACCAGTCCAGCGGCCGGTCTCTGCCCTTGGAATTATGCTCCATTTGGGAAGACCCACTCATGTGTCCTCACGATGCATAAGGAGAACAAAACTTACGGGATCCTCACGACTCGTAAGAAAACACCTTCGTGGGATCCTTACGACTCACAAAAGAAAAACACACTTGGGTGTCCTTACGAATCCTAAGGAGAAAACGCACCTACGAGATCCTTTCGACTTGTAGGGAGAAAATACTTTTATGAGACCCTTACGGCTCATAAAATTGAAAAGCCTTAGGTGATAGGGACCTAAACCTGTCTCCTAAGCCATCGCTCCCCAACGGGTAAAGGAAAATGATAAATTGCTCCTGCCACCTATGCTTCAGTGTCAGCAACGCTGATGCCGACCCTTGCCCCAAAATTCCAAACTTCCGATCCAATAGACCCCTAAGTCTTTAAACTGGGAACAAATGACCTCTAAGTCGTTAAACTGGGATCAGATGACCCCTAAGTCGTTAAACTGGGAACAGATGACCCCTAAATCATTAAACTGGGAACGAGGAAAATCCCCCTCATGGAAAATGATGATTCGCTCCTGGTACCATATTCCAGTGTAGCGGTGCTGATGCCAAACTAAAACCAAAATCCCCAAATCCTCTCATGGAAAATGATGATTCGCTCCTTGTACCATATTCTAGTGTAGCGATGCCGATGTCAACCCAAATCACAATCAGCAAGACAACCAACAACTTCCCTAGCGGAATCAAGCTCTACCTTGGAAACAAGTCAAATCCAGATACCACAGAAAGCGAATCAAGTTGACTTTAACCCCGACACCGCAGAAAATGGAGCAAGTCAAATCCAATCTCGACATCGCGAGAAGCGGATAAAGTCAATTTCATCCCTGACACCGCAAGAAGCGGAGTAAGTCAAATCAAGCACCGACCATCCAAGTCGCAAAAAGGGCACCATCGACCGTCCAAGTCGCAAAAAGGGCAGCACCGACCTCCCTGTCGGAATTATGCTTCGACTCGGAACCAAGTCAACCAACGACCTCCCCATCAGAATTATTCTTCGACTCGGAATCAAGTAAACCAACGACCTCCCCGTCGGAATTATGCTCCGATTCGGAATCATGTCAACCAACAAGCTCTGCGACGAAATCATGCTTCGTCTCAGAATGTACCCCATGTCGTAATCATGCTTCGCCTCGGAGTATCTGCCTTTCCCGTAGGAATTATGCTTCACCTGGGAATCAACCTCTGCATCAAAATTATGCTTCGGTCAGAATGTCTGCCACCCATCAGAATTATGCTCCGACCCCTTGGAATCATGCTCTGCTCGTCGGAATTATGCTCCGATCCCCTTGGAATCATGCTCCGACCCCTTAGAATCATGCTCTGCTCGTCGGAATGATGCTCCGGTCCCCGGAATTATGCTCCGATCTCGGAATTATACTCCGATCACCGGAATGATGCTCCGCCCCCGGAATGATGTTCCAGCTTGAAGTCCAACTCCAAGATCCATCAATTTCATGCACATAGCTCATATACGCGATGTGCATTTATTGATGGGGGCACTTTGTTGGGGTCAAAAATTACACCCCGGTTGACCAAGTCAAAGTCAAAGTCAACCCCCAAGCCAGGTGGGCCCAAGCCCATATCAAGTGGGCCCATGCATAAGTCGAGCCCCGCGGTCGGCCTCCCCCGTGCCAAGAAGAAATCATGTAATAAATAATTTTGATATAATTTTTTATGCTTGAATGTAAGAAAAATGGGCATAAAGCGAAATTTTTGTAAAGCCCATGGCTCATGTGCAAAATAATGAGCACATGACGCATGGGATGGGCAAAATGCCATTTTGTAAAGCCCAAGGGGCTATATGTAAATTTGTAATCCTATAAAAGGAAACATGATAATGAAATAAAGCAAAATAATTCATTCTCTCAAATTCTAGGGTTTGTGCCTCCTTTCCCTTCCTCAAGATTCTAAAACCTTCTCCCCCTTTTGAATTAAATCAAGAGTTTAACACTTCATTTTTCAAAAATAAATAGTTTTTCACCATGAAACCCTTGAAGGGGAGCCCGGATCTGCCATCAAATCTCTAGAAAGGAGAGATTTTAAGTCTCACCTCTCCTTTTCCCCCCAAGATCCAGCTAACATAGAGGAAGAAGAAGGATACCCATCTCCAAACATCCCATTCCAGGAGGATCCGAGCCTCAAAAGAAGATCCAAAGATTTTTAGGAGTTTAACTCCATTCAAGATCTGTTGGAGTTTAACTCTAAATCTATACATAATCCCTTCTAGGAGTTCAACTCCAAATCTCTTAGGGAGTTCAACTCCTAACCCATGGGATAAGCCCCTTTTCCGCTGGTGTTTCCAGTGGTCGCGAGCCGTGCATGTGACCCATGGGTGCTTAGCGGTTGCGTGCCGTGCAAGTGAACTGCGGGCGCCCAGCGGTCGCGTGCAGGACACGTGACCCGTGGGCGCTAAGCGCCCACATGCACCTCACGCGACCCCAAAAAGGATAGCCCTCCCAATTCCTGCTGCAAATGAAGCCGTCAAAAGTGCTTCACGAGTCAAGCGACCGGTCTTCGAGAGGCTGACCGTCTCCAATCAAATCATTCCAAGGACGTCGGTCTTTAACAGGCTGACAATTGCTGGAGCTCCTCAACAAAACCAGGGGCAAGCCATAGCCGCTTCCAAAACTGAGGCGGTCCTGTCTGCAAGACACTCTCGACGTCTCCACTTGTGCCGAGTGAGAAAAGTTGGGTGCAACTCCCCCTCTGGATTCACTCCGCCGGCTCCAATAGTAGAAGTTGACGCTGCTGTTCCAACAGGGAACATGTTTGATCTGCTTAGGAGGGTGCGAAAGAACTCTCCAACCGCGGTGCTGAAGAAATCTCTCCCGCTTCTAGAAGCCATAATGCAAACAAAACCGGAGCAGTCCCACCAACGGCTCTCCTCCCAAATTCACAGGGTCTGGCGGAAAGTCCGAGACTCTGTAATCGATAAAGACTACTCTCGCCAACTGAAGAAAATGAAGGTTCGGCAAGAGAAAGGCCATCCCTCTATCATACATCGAGGTGTGTCTTCTACACGGGTGCCTGTTATAACGTCTCCTTCAACTTCGACCTCCCATAAAATAGGAGGTCGGAGAAAATCCCACCGGCAGCGGCAAATTCCAAAGGTGCTGGACCCAAACGCCCCAAGTCTGGGGGTATGATTGTACACACAGTTTACATGGCTTCCGGGAAAGAGGAAAGTCGTGCTTCCGTGGGTCATCGGCCGCAAACTCGGTTGTTGACAAAAGCTCAGGAGCAACAACAAAAGCTCCAGGAAATGCTGATCAAAATATCGGCACTTACCGGGCAGAAAGAAAGCCCGGATTCGGCATCTGAACAGCGTCAAGAGCAGGAGACCGATACAGAGTTCCTGCGAAGGGTGCTTGAAAGGAAGGATAAGGATGCCGCGGAACAAGCTGCTAACATAAAGCAGATGTCGCTTCTGTTCCAGGACATGATTGGAATGGTGATCCAGCCAGAACCTCCAGCCGAAAATCTACCGATAATCGTCGAGGATGACAGAGGGGAAACATCAAACCCTCTTCCATCTCTATCAATAGCTAAGGAGGAAATGATCTCCAAGGCTGCTCTTAATGACTACATCGCACAACAATTACGAGTTCATCAAGTGAATGAGCGGCCGGCCAAACTGTCATAACTGGGTGACCGTACCCAGGCTGGTATGACCAAATCAAGTACCGGCCGGGATATACGATCCTAAAATTCCATGTATACAAGGGGGCATGCAACCCCCATTAGCACGTCGCATAGTTCAAAGCTCTGTACGGCAACATTGGAGGTGACGGCAAACTATTGCTTCACCAGTTCGTTGGCAGCTTGTTAGAGATGGCCTTTGAATGGTACTCGGAACTCCTAAATGACCCCGTGAAAATATTCACAGAAATGGAACTGCTGTTCACACAGTGGTTCGCCAGCACAAGTGAGCACACCCCGATCACGGCATTAATCAATTCCATGGTAAAGCCGGGAGAAACCTGGGTCCAGTATGTGATCCGGTGGCGGAACCTATGGTCAAAGTGCGAACAACGTATCGAAGAATCCCCTGCCGTAGGCATGTTTATCGGGAACCTAGATCCGCAAACGACTGTGTCCCAGTTCATGACGTTCTTCAAGCCGACTACCTTCCAGGCCCTGATCGACAAGCTGTCCCAAATGGACCAGATGGACCACGAGCCTTCCTCCTCAAAAATGGACCCTTGAAATGCCAAGGGTAAAGGGAAAGCGGCCTTCATTGCCAACACTCAATAGCAACCGAGTGACCCGAAACCGGTTGCTCGCCAAAACAATATGCGTCTGCGCCTATCCCTGAAAGAAAGGCTAGGACGCGCTTGCTCATTTCCCCGTGACAAGACGAGGAGACTGTTTGAGCTGGCAGTGCGCAACAAACTCATCACATTGCCAGACCCATGGTGTCTACCGCAACCCGGCGATGTCAACAACCCCAACTACTGCTCCTATCACAGAATGGTGGCCCACCCAATTGAGGATTGCTACGTCTTCAAGAACTGGGTCAAGGACCAATATCAACAGGGAAAATTCGTGCTGTTTGAGAACTGGAGGGTGAACCTGCCATAAAAGCACACTCCCAAAAAGGTGGATGCACCGGGGGAATCATGCTCGCTCGTAGAAGAAGCTCCATGGGAAGTCGTTCTCTCAGCTAAAACCAAAAGAATGCTGAAAAATCTACAGGCATGTCCGGCAGACGGGTGGAAAAGCCCTCTTGAACCCGAAATCATCGAAGGGATGCTGAAACTGCGTCTCGTACCGAAAGTTGTTGACAAAGTGCAAAATCCCCAAGTCAAGCCTTCAAAGTCTTCAAAGAAAAAGAAGAAGAACAAGAAGCCTGTGCAGCTTGCCGAGTATGACGATAGGCGCACAAACATACAAAAGTACATCGACGCGTTGGAGGAGTATAACCAGAAGGCACGGACACCAGTCACCCTCGAAGAGTTTCTCAATCATATTTTTGAGAAGGAAGATAGTGACAACGATGAGGAAAATGACTTATCAAAAGAAACCGAAGACTATGTAGCAAGTTGCTATATGGTCTCCCATTCGTTGTTAAATGGTGAAGAAACTCCCTCAGCGTCAGCAAACAACGCGGAGGGACTGGGAGCAGAATCGGCGCTAAAATTCCCGGAACTGCCAGAAGACCCGATCGATAGGTTGTTAAACAAAGCCTTTCGAAAAAGCAAAGCTGACCGAGAACGTGAAACAATCATATACGAAAAGGCTAACCGTTAGCGTCAGGTTGAACAAGCTGCGGTAAGGAGGAGTCATGAAGTACCCCGACCAAACCAAAGCACAACTGCGACAAATAAGTGCAGGATCAAGGCAGAGAAGCGGTTTGCCAAATCCCTGTCAATGGGAATGAAACTGCCACCTCTGGTAGGAAACACTCCCGAAATCATATGCCTCGACGGAGAGAATTCACATCCAAATTACTGTATATATCATCGGAGGGTTACTCACCCCATCGAAGAATGCAATGCCTTCAAGAAATGGTGGCAAGGATATGTTGCCCATCAAAAACACTTCAAGAGGATGAAGCGCGAAGCTCGTCGACTGGAAAAAAATGCGGCAAGTGCACGTGAGAAAACGACTGGTAACTGTCATATGGTTGATACCAGTTTGGAAGGGGATAAACCCCAGGTTCTTACATTCGGGAGCGACTCAGAGGACGAAATGACCCTCAGCCCTATCTTCAAAGACTCCACCTCCGAAAAAGAAGAGGGGGAGAAGAACTGTGGGAACATTCAGCTACGTAACCGCATGCTGCATGAAAAGAACCTCAGACCTACAAACAAAGGTTCGAGCCGAAGAGACAAAGGGAAAGAAAAAATCCCTGAGGAAATCACCCTTGATGAGGGAGTTGTTAAAGAGCTCGCAGTGAGAGACCCGCCTAAGAAAAATAAGATAGATTACAATGTCCTGGCACATTTGAGAAAAATACCCTCACAACTGAGCATATTGGATGCTCTCTTTCTGTCCAAAGAGGCACGAGATTCTCTGATTAAGGCATTACAAGAGCCTTATCAATTCCAAGCTTTCCTCACAGAAAAGAAGACGAAGGATGAGCTGGCGGAGGTTCACACAGCTGACATTACATTCAGTGATGAAGATCTCCTCCTCGGAACGTACGAGCATAATCGCCCGTTATATGTCACCGGATACTGCCACGACATCAAGATAGGCAAAATCCTTGTCGACAATGGATCTTTCGTCAATCTTCTTAATGTGAGATTTGCATGAACGTTCAACACTTCGACCGAGACAAAATTACCATCTCCGGGTTCGACTCACAGTCGTCACGGACCCTTAGGTCCGTAATACTGACATTACGCTTCGAGCTGCTCGTCACTGACATCAAATTTCATGTCATTGACGCCAAGGCTTGGTATAATGCTCTGTTCGGCAGGCCCTGGCTGTATGAGTACAACGTCATCCCTTCTATACAATATCAGTGTATGAAGTATTTCAAGGATGGTTTGGAATGCACCATCACAGGGGAGCTGAATCCATTCTCCATAAACGAGGTCAGGAAATATGAAGATGCAAAGTACTTTCTACTGGACTTCGAAGATACGGAGAGGTGTTATAAGCCGGAGGATAAACAGAAGTTCGTTGCCACTATCCCGATCTTTGGGAGCGACTCCAAGGAAGATGAAGAAATAGTTTACTCGGGGAAACCCCAGAAAGAAAACAGCAGGCTCGGACCATCGACCTCTATTCTTGTCTTTGGCATCGACTCTGAGGCCGAGGCCGATAGAGTATTCTCCATCCGTCCGTCAGTGCAAACCCTCAATGAAGCAGATCATAGCCTGCAAATCACAATGGTTCCGCCTCGGCATTACAAGGAACTTGATGCGCTCAATACATATAGCATACATGAACTACAGACTTTCTACGTGCCTCCTAGGCGAAGAGGTGAATAGGCGATCCTCTTCTACCAATCTACGGAGACCAGAGTGGAGAAAGAAGTCTGGTACGGTGCCAATTTTACACTTTATAGGTTTCAACCAATCCATCTGCCAAGATACTACACGGATGGATTGAAAAGACTATTAAGATGCCAAGGTGTACCCTTCGAACAAACTGTTCGACAAGTCCACTTCTACAAAAAGATTTGGGATATCCCTAGGGCCCAGCGAAGATGCCCAATGGAAAGCTGGAAACAATCGGGCTCAGATACATTCGGTCCAAGAAACGGGAACGATTCTACAGCTGCCGTGCCATAAACAGCTCTGGTGAAGAAGAGAACGCTTTTCCAAATAGCTGTGACATTGAAACAGAATGAGATCCCGCTCTGAGAACGTTAAGCCCATCGTTCGAAGAACAAGTTGAAAAACTAATAAAAGAAGCCTGTCAAAAGATTCAGGATATCCACAGTCACAAAATGGTTATTTATGAAAAGTCTAAGACGCAACGCCTCAACCAGCAATCCGCGGAGAAAGAGGACTACAATTCCCTCCATCCCCATCTCGTTGTATGTCCTCGCAAAAAGGAAAAATCCCGAAATAGAAGCAAAAACAAGACAAAGAGCACAAACAACGTTTGCAAACAACATGGCATATCTAAGAAGCCGTGCTATCAAGAAGAACGTGGTTGGAACCCCGATCTTAGTCTAAAATTAGACTAACGTATCCTTAACAACCGTTTAAGTTGATCTTAGTCTCAAATGAGATTAACGATCCTTAAACCCAACCCAAATCTAAGAAAATACGGATTTGGACTAATCCACGCCCTACGGGCGACAACATAAATTAGTCTCCGTATACAATCCACGGGCAACCAAAAAATAAAACAAAACACACGACACGAAGTGACTATCTGTAGAAGGAGAAAGTGGTTACTGCGATGCGGTAGCGTAATTAACTGCAGGGGCTTGCGCCTGTAGGGAAGAGCGTCCCCATTATCAAAAACCCCTCAAATGAGGGGGAATCTGACGAAGTCTGCTACAACGGCCGTATCTATCTAAACCTCCGATATACGGTGCTATAAATCAACTTGGCATCTTCGGAGAGGTGGACGGATAAAACCAAACAGCATCTGCCCCCAAATTCAGGCAAGACGTTTGTCTTTCCGATCTTTCGGCGGAGAACAGATTCTGACACGTCCGGTGGGACAACCTCAACGCTCAACTGATAAGTCACAAATCTATGCCTTCCAACATTTGGGAGGACACGAGAGAAGGAAAAGGGGCGGCCACCGTCAAAGCAACAACTGGCAATGCTTCCTCGGGTGGCACAACCTCAACGCTCGCCACACCTGCATTAGAAATGAGAGAAATACTGTCAGAAGAGATTGAAAGGGATTGCAGAATGAGAAGGTAAGCAATGACCCAAAATCTACCTGGTTTGTCGCCGGTCGAAACTGCGACAAGGGCGTCATTGGGTGCAGCGACCGCTTCACCCTCTTCCATCGGAATGGTTTCACCGCCCGTAGCTTCATCCCCCGACTCCACGAGAACCGTTGTGATACTCGCAGCGCGGGCAAGGAACCGCAAGGGGAAAGAGTGGCAATTGGGACAGTTCGAGACTCTTGAGAAAGAGTGGCCACTTCAGGCTCAGTGGTTGTCGTCGTCTCACCTACTACTTCCTCATCGAGACTCGTCCCTGCAGGATTGGATATATGAGAATCCGAAGATTAAAACTTTGACGAAAGGACTCAGTGTTACGTTACCTTGGGTCGGTCTTTCAATTGCTTCCCTAGCCGCACGTGCCGCCTGTCTGTGAGCGGTAGATAGGGCGGTCGAAGCACCCTCTGAAGGAGCGAGGATAGGGGTAGCAGCGCTCGAGCCTGTACCCGCGGCCAAGGCGGCATTACGTTCCCTTGCTGCACGCCTCCTGCGCTTCCTTTCCATCTGGGCCGTGAGAGCTGATCTTCTCAAGACCTCCATCAAGGGGACGTCATCGTCCACGCCAGGAGCTACCTCCAAAGCCGTTATGGCGTCCGTTATCAGTTGCTTAAGTAAAACCTCTTTTGGAAATGCTGAGGAGGCCGGGACTTCGATAGCTGGCCCTGGAAGCATCTCCGCATCACCCTGCGGGATTAACACTGTACTGGGCATGACCTGAGTCGAGGTAGTCCCTGTGATAAGATGAAAAAGGGGTCAGATTATCCATAAGAAAGGCGAATGAAGGCATAATGAGCCGAAATATACCAACGCCCAGCGAAGTGCGAAGCCTCTCCTCCTCCTCAAAAGTCTCGAGGGAAGCCGCGGGAGCCTCTTTAGTGGAAATGCCTGTTAAAGAAGGAGTGTCAGTCAAAACATGATAACAAAAACATAACAGCAAAAAGATGCGACTGAAGATTACTTGACTCAGCAAGGATGATCAGTCCTGCTTTGTGGCTAGCTAGACGCTCGGAAGCTGCGATGGCAGCCTCCAGATCAGTATCATCTGGCATCATGAATAGACCCTCGTTGGTCCCATATTCGCTCAGGCCCTCGCTATAAGGAGCATGAGGCTCCTGGACAAATACAACGTCTGCAGAAAGAATCGAATTCTTCTTCTTCTTCTGCGAGCGAGTACCGGTCGCCGCTAGCACAAGCTTACGCTTGGTGGGCACCTTGGGACGACGAGTCCCGATATCTGAACCCATTCCAGACTCGGGAGACGCCACAGTCACCGCTTTCATGGGAGCACGGGGCATCGGTAGCTCAGGCCTATCATGCGGGACCTCGACTGCATCAACTTCTCTTAAGGGAGGACGGACAATGGTCCGTCGCTTCAGAGGAACATTTGGATTACCAGCCGGCGCTGCACCCTTGTGATCAAGAAGCAATCTTTTTCCCTCTCTAATGACGACGCCCATCGAGTGTTGATACCATGCCACATATACATTCAGGGCCTTCGGAACACAGCTCGGTTCGCTGATGAAGAAGTTGGACCCTGTGTTTAGGCGCATAAAATGGTGCAGCGCGCTCCGGAAACCCTCTTCGGTAGCAGCAGGTTCTGCCAAGAAAGCCTCAAGTGGGACGCCTTGATTGTAGCTCAACTGCTGGGTGAAATGATGCGGGTTGTATCTCATGAACAACGCCGCATCATTCTGCCTAAATACGAGAAAGCCCGGCCTGATGGAATACATATGAAGAATCTCCCGAGCTTTCAAAATAGAGGCCTCGTCTTTAAAAATGTCCTGCAATGGCAGCACCGTTTTTGCAGATTCCTGACCGACGGTCAAAATTTTATCGGTAAAGGACATACCATCTCCAACCGTGCGTGGACGAAGGAGCAAACCCCTAGCTTCCCGTGGTGTCGGACTTACGATGGATGCGTTGACTAGCCGCATTATCCGAGGGAACTTACATCTGTCATAAAAGGAAGGTCTTCTGTGGATACCGAAGATCCCAAGCACGTGCAACTCGAGCCATGAGGTGAAATAATGCATTGAGAAGTTGGCAGGCTGCACCCCTGGCTCAGTAGTATTCGCTGCCAAGCTGAGGCCGTGATACAGGTGGGCTAAACCAGCAATCCCGATGGCCACTTGTATCCTGGCAACCATTCGATGCGCTGGGTAGAAGACGGACGGCCTCATATGGCGAGGGTGCATCGGAAGCGCAAACCAGCTTAACCACAAACCGAGGAACCCTAGAAAGAACGCTTCCTCATCGATGCCCGGAGCGGCAATTTCTGAAAAGGGGACGATTGCGACGTTTGAAAGAAAGAAATCCTTTTGATCGGCTTCCAATATTGGCCGGCGATCCAAACCAAAGCCGAAAGGATCATCAAGTTTGGAAAACTTTTCACCTTGTCGCGATAAAACTTCTGGGCGAAGAAGACGGGCAATGAAGTCCGCAAAGTTGACCCCCTGGCTTCCAGATTTAAGAAATAGGCCCTCGTAGATATTCAAAACCTTTATCAAACTTGGAAATTGGTGTTGAATCGCGTTCTCTGGGGTAAAACCCTTTACCGCTGATTTGGTGGCAAAAATATACTCATCCGGAGGAAGCAGCTCCTCGTAATGCTCTCCCCTAACGGGTAAACCAGAGACCTCGGCAAATTCCTCTAAGAAAATGGAGACTTCTCGATCCAATAAGAGGAAGGTGTGGGTCGGAATGTTCCATTGCTCTAGAAACGCCTTGATCTACCATGTAGGAGGCGCAGAATACTGGAACAAGGAAGCGTAGATCGCACGGTACAATTCGAGCTTCAGCAGCTGTGACTTCTTCACCAATAAGATATATCGGGCCCACTGCAGGTATCCGGCCGGGTGACGGGGAGTTAGTCCTATGTTGTATGGCTGTCCCCAAAGGCGCGATTCACCCTGGCATATGCGCCGCCCTAGAGTGTCCAAAGCTACCGGCGGCTGTACGGGTATTGCGGCCATAGAAGGCCGAAGGAGACATTCTGAAGTCCAATTCACCTCCTCCACAGTATAGCTTATCGGGTGTGCATTTGCATAAAGGATCGCAGAGATAGGTTCCGAGGGTGTCGCACAAGAAAAGCTCCGGTGGCCTCTGATAATTTGATCGTACCATCTACCCCATAGATGAAGATTCTTGTGCTCCGGGTCATGGTCTATGATCAGCGCAAGAACCTCTCGGTCTATGGGCGCTTCGGGGAATCCGCCTTCTGAGCGGACGATCGGGAAAGAAGTATCGAAAGACATAGTACCTACGCGGAAAAGAACAAATTTTCAGCCGCCAATGCTACAATTTAAGTTCTGTCACTAGGTACTTTAAATTGGTACCATACTGCAATGCAGTGAAAAGGGACCAATGGGGACCCACATAATCCAGATGACATTGCATCATTAATAAAACAGCCTCATCATTTGATGATGCTGTCATTAAATGAGGAAATCCTCAATTGATTCTCATTCAATGAGAATTCCTCGGACAAGAGAGTAAATCTCCCCTTGAGAGCAGTGCTCTATGACAGAGTGACATCTGTCAGCTCTGGGAATAGGAAAATTCCTCAAAGGAAATTCTGAAGAGCCTTGCTCTGTAAAAATGATGGAATAACCATCAGAAAACTTAAAATAAATTTTTTAATGAATTAAAATTATGAGATCTTCAAGATCTATGAACAAACTCTAAGAGTTCTTCGTGAGCAAAGCTCTGTTAATGGGTTAAGAAATCCTAAGAAAGATCTCTTTAGATTTATAGGTTCAAGAGAGCAAAGTTCTGTCAACAAAACCCTAAAAAAGGTTTTCTTTAGATCGAAGATCTATGAAGAGCAAAGCTCTATTAATGGGTGAGACCCTAAATTATTAAATGATTTACTCAAAGATTTAATCTTTACCTAAGATTTTGACAGAGTTCTGTCCTTAAGAAATTTCTTAAGCCAAAGAGCTATGATCTGCAAGAGAATAATAATTCTCAGAAGGAAGAAGATGAACAGAAATCATCTCAAGGGCCAAGGGTTCTATTTATAGGCACTAAGATGCCGTTTCAACTTCTGAGTTGATCCAAGGGCGCAGATGTTGCCACCGCTGCACTCACATGTGGGCCACGTGAGCGCAACGGTGGGGGGCATTTGTTTCCCTCAATCAGAGCAAAGCTCTGTTTAAAATTCAAATTTTGAAATGAAGCAACACTTCAGAAGCAGTGCCAAGTGCGCTGCGCCCTAAGCAGTGCACCACGTGCAAAGCACGGGTGCGCTAGCGCTAAGTGCATTGCGCTCTAAGCGGCGCACCACGTGCAAAGCACGGGTGCGTTAGCGCTAAGTGCGCTGCGCTCTAAGCAGCGCACCACGTGCTAAGCACGAGTGCGCTAGCGCTGGAACTAAAAGCTCCCCACCGTTAGATCAAAGATCCAATAATAATGATAAATCATTAATTAACCAGAAAAAAATTCTGTTTAGGAAAGATTCATTAAAATCTTTCCAAACAAGAAGATTGCGCTCTGTAAATCAAAGTACCATTGGATCAATGATCCAATGGTGATTAAAAATCACCAAAATACAGAATAAATTCTGTATGGAAAAGATTTCCCAATCTTTTTAAAAACATGAAAATTGCCTTCTGTAAATCAGAAGCCCTTGGATCAAAAATCCAACGGTAGGGAAATCCCCAGATCAATTGGAGAAAAGATCTCATTAACTGATTGAACAAATCATCTTGCCCTATATAAAGGCCCCAAGACTTCAACTCTCAAATATACAGAAGCATAGAGAGGAACCCCCCCCAAAAAACTTTGAGAGATATCAGAAAGAAGAGCCAAACTCTAAGAAAAAGAAGATTTTCTTCAAGGTAAAGAAAAAGAAGATTTTCTTCAAGGTAAAAAAAAATAAACAGAGAGATGAAATCATCTCATAATTAAAAAGAAGAATTCACTTCTTTAAAGATCATAGATCTACGAGACCAAGATCTTTTACAAAGAGATCAAAAGATCTCATCATAAAATAAAAAGAAGAACAAAATTCTTCCCACAGATCATAGATCTATAAGACAAATTGTCTTTTACAAAAAGAGATCATGAACATCTCATTATAAAATAAAAGGGGAGAGAATAAGCCAATTCTTTTAGGATCACAGATCCATAAAGGCAAAGCCTTTCATCGACATAAGAGATTGAAACATCTCCTACAAAATAAGAACTTTGTTCTTAGAATCTCGAGACAAAGTCTCTTCTGAATGAGAATTTATTTCTCAAATCATAAAGTTGATCAGATAGCGCTTTGTGCTCATAAATTTGTGCTCTGCACTCTTGGACTAACGTTTTGCGCTCATGGAATGGTGCTCTGCGCCAAGCGCACCACGTGCCCCTCACGTGTGCGCCACTTAACAGTTACCGCTCTGCGCTCTTGGACTAGCGCTGTGCGCTCATGGAATGGCGCTCAGCGCCAAGCGCACCACGTGCTCCTCACGTGTGCGCCACCGAAAAAATAGCGCTTTGTGCTCATAAATCAGCGCAATGCGCTCATAGACTGGCGCTCAGCGCCAAGCGCACCACGTATCCCTCACGTGTGCGCTACTTGACAGAAGCGCACTGCGCTCTTTGACTGGTGCAAAGCGCCAAACGCACCACGTGCTCCTCACGTGTGCGCTGATAGAACATAAATTGTTCTTTAATAAGCCCCTAAGTTATGATGAATGCTCAGCATTCAACAAAAGATAGAAATACTGTCAGAATCCAAATCAATGCTCAGCATTGTTAAAAGGGCCAAGCCCAAATAAATGCTCAACAACCCAAAATAAATGTTAAACATTTTAACTTGATTGGACTTAACCCAAGATTGGCCATAAGTCCTTAATTCAGATTAACTGAGCCCATATGCTCATAAATCTCAGATCTTAGTCCCAATTGGACTACAGATCTCCCAACCAAAGTTGGTTCAAGGGTACATCTCTTCACTCCTCTGATATTTGTCGTTGTAATCTTTCAACGTTTTCAGAGAGGTGACGGGTCCCGACAACCATACATTCCATAGACTATGACGTCTTTAAATTGGACTGTGGGGACCTTAAACCCATGGACTATGATGTCCTTAACCTTGGACTGTGGGGTCCTTAAACCCATGGACTATGATGTCCTTAACCTCGGACTGTGGGGTCCTTAATCCCATGGACTATGATGTCCTTAACCTTGGACCACCATGTCCTTAAACTGGTAATCGACCGCAATATCCCAAAACTAAACAACAGAGGATAAATGCTCTTTTGTTGGATCTAAACGATCCTGTTGAGTTGATCTTAGTCTAAAATTAGACTAATGTATCCTCAACGAACGTTTAAGTTGATCTTAGTCTCAAATGAGACTAACGTATCCTTAAACCCAACCCAAAGCCCAAATCTAAGAAAATACGATTTTGAACTAATCCACGCCCTACGGGCGACAACATAAATTAGTCTCTGTATACAATCCACGGGTAACCAAAAACAAAACAAACACCCACGACACGAAGTGACCATCTGGAGAAGGAGAAAGTGGTTACCGTGATGCGGTAGCGTAATTAACTGCAGGGGCTTGCGCCTGCAGGAAAGAGCGTCCCCACAATCAAAACCCCCTCAAATGAGGCGGAATCTGACGAAGTCTGCTACATCGGCCGCATCCATCGAAACCTTCTATATACGGTGTCATAAATCAACTTAGCATCTTCGGAGAGGTGGACGGATGGCACCAATTAGCATCTGCCCTCAAAATTCTGGCAAGACGGACCTGTGCGGACTCGTCTCTGTTTTCGGCGGAGAACAGGGAGATTTACATGCATCACTCCCGGCTGAGTGGTGTCGGTTGCTAGACTCAGGCCATGATATAAATGAGCCAGTCCTACAACCCCAATAGTCATGCACGTCCCCACGGCAATGCGATGAGCTGGATAAAAGACAGATGGTCTCATATAGCGCGGGGGGAGGGGGGTATCGGAGGTGCAAACCAACTCAGCCACAAGCCGATAAACCCTATGAAGAACGTTTCCTCATCAATGTTCGGAGCAGCAATCTCTGCGAAGGAGACGACTGGAGTATCCGGAATAAAGAATTTCCTTAAATCTTCCTTCGCAGTCGGCAGTTTGTCCAAACCAAATCCGAATGGGACGTCGAGTTTGGCAAACTTCACAACTTGCTTAGACAGTGCCTCCGGAGGAAGGAAGCGGGCGACGAAATCTGTAAAGCTAACTTCATGCCCACCATACTCCAGGAATGGGATCTCGTATACGTTCAATACCTTGATCAAGCTTGGAAACTCGTGTTGAACAACATTCTCTGGGGTAATACCCATTACCATTGATTTGGTAGCAAAGATGTACTCTTCAGGGGGAAATATCTCCTCATAATGTTCCCCTCTGACGGGTAATCCAGATATCTCCGCGAATTCCTCCAATGAGATTGAGACCTCCTTATCCGATAAGAGAAATGTGTGGGTCGAGATATTCTATTGCTCCAGAAAAGATTTGACCCACCACACATGGGGGGGTGTGGTAGTGAAAAAGAGACGCATAGATTGCGACATATTAGCCCGGTCTTCAGTAGCAGCGACTTCTTGGCCGACAGAATGTTTCGGGCCCACTGCAGATAGCCAGCTGGATGACTGGGAGTCATTCTTATCATGTAAACCTGCCCCAAGGATGCGATTCTCCTTGGCATATACGGCGCCCTAGAATATCTCGGGCCATCGGCGGCTGCACTGGTATTGATGTCATGGAAGGTTGAAGATGACCTTCCGAGATTCAGTTGACCTCTTCTACTGCGTAAGTGACCTGTGGAGGGTCAGCGTAATGGATCAACGGGATCGGTTCTGACGGTGCTATGCAAGTAAAGCTGCGCCGACCCCGAATAATGTGACTGTACTATGACCCCCCACAGATGAAGAGACTTTTTCTCTGGATCATAATCCCGAATGAGCGCAAAGACTTCCTGATCGGTAGGCGCATTGGCGAAAGCACTCTCCGAGCGAACGTAGGGGAAGAAGGAATCATAAGCCATAACACCTGAAAAGAAAAACCCGCAGAGGGTTAGTTATCGACGCAATGAAATCAACTACAATTAAAGGCCTTAGCATTGTCAGTACATCCAAATTTGTACTACATTCTGGCATTTTAAAGTCACCACAGTCCAAAAAAGGGGACAATGGGCTCCACAAAATCATGGTAACGCCCCCATCAATGATGAGGAAGGCACTCATTGTAAGAATCCAAAAGGATTCTCATTTAATGAAAAATCTCATTGAACCGTGGAGTTAAACTCTCTCGAAAAATGTGTTCTACAACGAATTGAAAATCTGCAAAAAAGAACCCAAAAAAGAAAATAAGAAAGGGAATAAAATTCCCAAAAGAATTTATTAAAAAGAAATTTTCTCAGAGCTAAACTCTGTAGAACAACACGGAATTAAATTCCTCTAATAATGGAATAAAATCCCAGAAATCCGCTCGGGAACTGGAATTAAATTCCAAACAACTTTCAAAGATCAAATTCAGTAACAGTGTAAAACCCTAAGATCTCCAAGACCCATGGTCTACCCAAATAAAGTTTTTTTAGATCTTTAAGAAATCGTTCCAAGAGAAGTGCAAAACTCTGTTAATAGGTTAAAAACCCAAAATAAGAAGAGGTACTTTTAAGAGTTTCTTTAGGAGTTAAATCGTGGTCATGATTCTTACCAAATTTTGATAAAGTTTGATTCTGAGAAAGTTTTGGAAACAGAGATCTAAGCTCTGAAAAGAGAATTAAATTCTTAAGGAAGAAGAAGAATCAAGAGGATGATGGAACGATAGTCATTTCAAGAGCCAAAGGCCCTATTTATAGGACATGAAAGGATGGTTCAACTCCTCAGGAGATCGAACGATGTAAAAGGTGACACCGTTGCACCCATATGTAAGCCACGTGAGAGCAACGGTGGGGGGAATTTGTTTCCCCAATATATTTAACATAATAAAAGAGCAAAGCTCTGTCGAATTTAATAAGGTAGAGCCTCACGTGCTCTCCACGAGGGTGCCAGCGCCAGAGCCAATCTTATAGGATTAAATCATATGGTGGAGCCACACGTGCTTCTCACGCGGGTGCCTATGTGCAAAGCACAGAAGAGTTCAACTCTTAGATGGCACTGCACGTGCTCCTCACACGGGCGCCAATGTGCAAAGCACAAAAGAATCTATTAAATAAGAGTTAAACTCTTAGATGTCGCCGCACGTGCTCCTCATGCGGGTGCCAATGTGCAAAGCACAAAAAAAATTATTAAATAAGAGTTAAACTCTTAGATGGCGCCGCACGTGGTCCTCACGCGGGCGCCAGTGTGCAAAGCACGGGAATACCCATCTTAAGAATTAAATTCTTAAGTAGCGCCTACGTGCATAACACGTGAGCGCCAGTGCCTAAGTAGAATTAAATTCTACAATACTCTCTGTTAAACAGAGCCGTTGGACCGGAGACGATAAATAATCAAAATACAGAATTAAATTATGTTGGGAGAAAACATTTCCCAAATCTTTCTGAAATAAGAAAGGTACTCTCGGTTGGATCAAAAATCCAATTGTAGAATAAAATTCTATTCTGAAATATATTCTCTCAATTTTTCTAAATAAGAAAGATTGCTCTCTGTAAAACAGAGAACCGTTGGATTAAAAATCCAAAGGTGATGAAAAATCACAGTTTTACAGAATAAATTATGTATAGGGAAAATATTTCCTCAATCTCGTTAAAAACCAAAAATCATATTCTGTATAAATAGAAGTCCTTTGATCAAAAGATCCAATGGTGGGTAAAATTCCCCAAATCAATATTGAGACCAATTAAATCAATTGGAATCTCTCAATAAGAGATTTTCTCAAAATTGATCAGCAATTTGCCTCCACTATATAAAGGCCCCGAGACTGCAAGTCTCATAAAGAGGGATGGAGAAAAAATGAGAGGATACCCCCCATAAGTTTCTGTAAAAATACAGAAGGCTCTCAAAACAACAGAGAATTTAATTCTCTCAAAGAAGATCTTCCTCCTAAAAACCTTAGATAAAGAAAAAAGAGGAGATCAAAATATCTCATTTATCTAACATACCATATCTAATGGTTCAACCCTTCTAAAAAGAACTTAGTTCTTACTCTGGATCTGAGATTCACAAGACAAGTCTTCCACAAGTTGAGAATTTAATTCTCATCGGAAAGATCTTGTTCTTGAGAATCAAAGGTTCAGGGAAGAAAAAATTTAAAAGAGAAATAATATGGAGTCCATAATACTCCAGGAACTCAGAACTTAATTCTTAAAAGAACATGATCCCAGATCCTTGAAATAGTGATCTTGGTGATCGTTAATGATCAAAATAACATTAACAGAGATTTAAGTTCTCAAAAAAACAACAACAGATTAAATCTTCATAGAAAAGAAATTAGCGCCTCACGTGCTTCCCATGTGGGCACCCCTCTTTAACAGCATCCAGCGTCTCACGTGCTCCTCATCCGGGTGCCACATAAAAAGTGCTTAGCACTTCACATACAGCCAAAATGGCTAAGTTCTTAGCACTGATTGGGCAGTGCCTCACATGCTCCTCACATGGGCGCCATCAAAAAAGAAGAGAGAAAAGTGCACAACACTCCATAAACAGCCAAAGTGGCAGAGTGCTCAACGCTCATTGGGCGGCGCCCATAATAAAATGCTCCACATGACACCCATGTGAGTGTCAGAGTGTCAAATAAGTGCTTAACACCTTTTCATAAAAAGAAAAGGCTGAATAGAGACCCTAAATGAGTGCTTAGCACTTTTTGAATAAGAGTAGACAGACTAAGCCTAAATTGGCTAAGCCTCTGAAGTTTCTTGCAGCTGAGCCCAAATGCTCTTTTGATGGATCTTAAGTAAAAAATAATCCTTAAAAATATTATTAAGCCGATCTTGGTCTCTGTAACGTTTTAAAAATTAAATAAATAATTAAATAATAAAAATCCTTTAGGCGAATTTTCTGATTTTCGGTAAAATAAACCGTATTTTCCGTAAAACTTAACTACAATTATTTTTCAATATAGATTTAAATACCCCTATTTTAACTATGTAATTACTAGTAAATGGTGTTTATTTAGTGACTTATAAATTATTAGTTTACTAAAATATTTTCCGTAATTAATTAAATTCAAATATTTACATAAACTTTTAAATATACATTAAATTAGTGTAAATTACAAATTTGAATGGGTTAATTTTACAAAAGTGGACCATGAAAATTTAAAACAAGTGTGTAATATGCAAAATTCATTCTCAAATCTCTTCATGGTTCTAGATTTTTCTAGGTGGGAAAAGGATATAAAGTAAAATAATTAAAGAAAAGATTAAAAAGGAGGCTTTTGTAAGTGCACGGCGGCGCCCCGGCCGTCAATCCGAGGCCAAAATGCGAAAACGATACTTTTACGAAACTTGTAAACCGGCACCACCGCGCACTAAAACCCGGATCGGGCCATTAACCTAATCTCAACATACTAGAGAAAGGGTAGAGAGATATACCGAGCGATCCGTGTCCTTCGGTCTTCTCATCGTCGTCCCGATCTCCCCGCGGAATCTCCGGTCTTCATCTCCTCGTCGGAAGGGCACCACATCGCCGGGTTCTTTTACGGGCTCCCACCTCTGGACCGAGGCAACTTGGGTACGAAGTTGGCGAGCCGACGTGTCTAAGGATGTTGTAGGCTAGTGTAGAATCACTTGTCTCCATTGGGGTTGTGGAAGTTGCTATAATGGTGGAGGAATGAGATGCAAGTTTTTTGTGGAGCTAGGGGATTTTGTGCAAGCCAAAAGAGATCAAAAATCCCCACAAAATTTTTGGACAGCCTTATCAAGTTGTGGCCGGCCTCATGCTTGAGGAAATGAGAGAATGGAGAGAATGAGAATGAAAATGAGTGAGCCCCAACATAATGCAAGAGAGAGAAAGGGTGATGATAATAAGCAATGATCACAATCAAATCCAAATCAACTCCCATCATCAACAACCATGATGAACAAAAAGGTAATCATGAGAGGCAAGAACCATGATGAACCAAAAGTCAAATGATGGTTAAACCATCATGAAGCTATCACAAAAAGTCTTCTCCATGCACAATTGCAAATAACCCCCTCCACCAAAATTCAGCCAAAGAAAAAAACAAAGGAAAATGGCCGAAACCGGAAAGCAAACTGGCAACTTTAGAAAACTGATCCCGTAATAAATTACAGGAAAACCCCGCGACTGTATATACATACCCGCATTTGTATTCCGACCGAATACAAATGCAATGAGACAAAATCTACACTGTACAATACTAGGATCCGGCTTAAACCAAAGCCCGCTAGTATTAGCCATCCGATCATGATCCGTGCAATACCGCACGTACATGATCGAACCCTGCCATATCTTCATACGGCCTCTACAGCGTTTCGCCCGAAACTTGAGAAACGGTCTGTGGGGGACTCTAAAGACTCGTCAACACTTTGGCTGTGGATTTAGCCACTGGCACGTCAGAGGTATTAGCCATACGTAACGGGCTACCAGGTATTGACCAAAAGGGACGTCGATGAGCGAACTCATCCTAACACCCTACTGAGCCTGTCAGTGACAATATCCGTACAGTCCGGTCCGTTCGTCTATGAGCATCACATGGCGGGCCTACGGGGTTGGTAAAAGTCAGACCCCTAAAAGCGGTACAAGTCGTGTCGGAGTGTAGCCCAGAACACCCTGAGATACTACTGGAATACCTACCAGTAAATCTCCTGCCTTGGCCAAGGACTTCGTGTAATAGCTCTCCTAGACACAGCACGAGCTCACCCCCAATACCCGGAGAGACGAACCCCTGCAGATCCGCTCACTGCCTCCATGTGGCTCGGGACTGTACCCAACTAAAATCTGTTTGCACGTCTCCTTTGAGCGTGGTAGGGTAGTAATCAAAGTACAGTGGGAACTCACACGAGACATATGACGATCTCAGGTCGATGAACTAACACGTACACATGTCACCAGGGAACTGCTATCTGACGTCTGGTATAGACCAACTAGCATGTTCCCGGTGAGTCCTGTCCGGTGTACTCATAACCCAATGAGCACCTGTATACATCTTAGGTGAACCAACTGACACCAGTGGCTTGTGAGACCGGCCACCGTCCCTCGTCGGGGTCTCGACTGTATACACTAGTCTACTCTGGAGTATCGATGCCCTGTCTCGAAACTCCCACGACTATGAACCTTTTAAGGATGTGCTTATAGACTACCAGCTCCCACGTATATGATCGCCATCATACTGCTGGCTGTCAAGCAAGAATCCTAAGGGCTCTATCAACGCGCAATAGTGACCTGTAAGATCACCTAAAGCAGTACACGATGATAAAGATAAACCAGATAGTATACTATCATCTTGAGTAAGACTGTTCTAACGGTATAGGTCCTCTCTCAATCATTGCAATCACGTGCTTGTGATCCAATAATTGACTCTGAGGGCACTATCTCCAACAGCTTTATTCATGAAGTTTCTACACACCTATACACATTTCTTTTTCTCTCTCCCATTCTCATATTTTCTGGCCGAGCCTAGCTAAGAGGCAGCCCCCCATTTTCCAAGTTCATTTTCCCTTCAAAAATCATCCAAAAATTCTACAAAAATCCAAATAAAAACCCACAAATTCCTAATTTAATTCCTACCCACTATTCTTTGCTCATTCTAGTTTGGATTCTTGGAGCAAGAGAGTCACTTTGGGAGGCTAAGATTGCATGCTAGATATCATGTTGTGAGGTATAAATCTTAACTTATAGCAAATTTGTTGGATAATTATTTTAGTTTGAGCTAATTAAGTGATTAATTTTGGTTTTGAATTTCAAGTTTAGAAAAAAAATAATTCAAGAGAGAGATTTAAAATGAAGGTAGGGTTTTTATTAATTAAGTGGGGTTATAATAAGTAGTTTAATATTTTTAGAACCGAAAAATATAGCATGGTTGATGTATTGTAAATTGTTCTTTCAAAATTATTTAAATTAAACAATTTTGCAAACTAGGTTTTTACAATATATATATATATATATATATATATATATATATATATATATATATATATATATATATATATATATATATTGGTGAGATAAAATTCTAATTAAGGTTTTTATCATTAGATTTTGGTTTTAATGAGAATATTAACATGTTAAAGGGATGAAAAACCTAATCTAATTATTAGTTTCAAATTGTTAGTTAATAAAATGCGATAAATATGCTATTTTGCTAACTAGGTTTTAGAAATTGCTTAAATAATTGAGATTTAAAATCTAATTATCGTTTCATGACATTATTAACATCATAAATTATAGTTTAATAATTTAATTCATGCAAAATCAAGTTTAGTTGTGGAATTGTGAATTTTTGCGTACAAGGTGTTGAAATTTGATAAAATTGCAAACTAGAATTTTCAATTTAATACAAATTAGTGTGATAAAAATATAGTAATAATTTGTATGACTTAGTTATGATATTTAATGAATATTATGGCCATTAGTTTCCTTTAAACATCAAGTTTTGAAGTAAAACGGTAAATTGATGTTTTCTAGGATTTTGCGAAATAGGACGATTTGATCAATTTTAAGGTTTCGATGATTTAAACCATGTTTTATATTATAAATAATGAGTTTTGGAACTACGAGTTGTTTGTTGGTGTTTTATCTCGATCAATCGGCGTTTGTACGCCGATATCGAGCGATATTTGGTTCTTTTGCATGAGCGGGTCATAGGTTTTAACCTATGCACGTTCGTGCGCTGTTTTGGTTTTGTCCATGATTTGGTTTACGATATTATATATGTGACTTAATCACGATATGATATAGGTGACTTAATCACGCCGTGATATATGTGACTTAATCACGATATGATATATGTGACATGATATTTCTGAGGACCATTTGACGATGTATATTTACACAGACAATGATATATGTTTGATGATATTGGAATGTATGCGATTATAGCACAATACCCTTGATCATGATAATATTTGATGATGATATTATACGAATGATGATGTACATAGGTGATAGTTGACCCATACCCCGATTTTGGGATGCCGTACGATGGATTTTACCGTACGAGACATAGATGTGATGATTAATCCGCACTCTTGACTCGAGGAAGTCGTACTATATACGTGACGCTATTGAGGCTGGATCGCCGACTATTAGAGATATCGACTCAGACTTTAGGTGGATTGTTATTTCCTGTCGACTAGTTTCTTTAGTTTAGTTCCTTAGTGGGTTAGATAGATACCAGTTTAGGCTCGAGTCATATAGTTTGTAGTTAGATATGTATATTCCAAATGAGTGGTTAGTACACATTCATCTTTATATTCAGATTGTAATCATCATGTTGCATGTTCATACCTATGTTTCTTTAGTTAAAATGAAACTCTGCCTGTTAGGACACCAGCACCATTACCGATGATGCGCATATTCCATGTACACTTATTTGCCGGCTCACACACATCATCATCGGTAATTGCCATGTCACGTACACTTTAGAACATATTATCTTTTATTGATAGAATCAGCTAAAGGCTAAATCAATATAATATTGTGATTACTCTCAGGTGTTAGTCTAGACATTGCATTTATTATTTAGACATTTCATGCATTCACATTTTCATGTTATCATGCAGTATTGTGGGGCTTATGCCGATACTCATTATTACTTACTCATGATTTTGGGATTTTGGATTTCTATGAGATTTCTGGATTTTGAGGAAAACCGCAAGAATATATATAAAAAAAAACTTCTCTCTCTCCCCTCTCATTTTAAAATACAAATTGAGGTTTTTCTCGTGATGTATGTGTTGTCCATCATGAGATTTCATGTTTTCTGTTGGATTTCGAGACCCGATTCGAGGAGTGGATGAACCGTCTCGGGTACATGGTGGGCCCGGTATGGTACCCCGGGGCAAGAAGATCGAGTTGTAGACGATGAGCCTGGCAGGGGAAGACTACCTACCGGTGATGTCTGGCGCGACGGATATCCGGAGGATACCGACCGTTGTCGTGAGATTTGATGATATGGGCCAATCCAGACTAACGGAGCCCGAGATATTGAGACTATGAGTTATTGAGACTTTGAGATTTACATGTTTTGTGTCGATACTTGACACGGATTTCCATGAATTTCATTGATGTTTCAGATTACCATACAAAGTTTACTATGATAAAGTTAAAGATTTCTTATACAGATATACCCAGATTTCATGGTTGATTGTTATACATTCATGGTGCATGCATACTCATACACACGACATGTTACTACTTGAGGTACTGACATGAGCACTGAGCATTGCACTTGCGCATAGTTTATTACCTGCACTACTAGATGACTAGTGATATATTAAGTATATTATTATGACCTAGGACAGCGTCGTGCATTCGATTTCTTCTCGCAGATGTCTTCTACTCACAAGTTGGCAACTCACCCCCGTTGTGCCAAATTTTTCTTACAGGTTTCGATGTACAGGTTTTCCTTGGCAGCTTGCTGGCACATCATTTCATTCAGGGTGATATGCTTGGTAGGTTGGTTCACTTGTATCAGGACCGCCGTTGTACTTTTATTATTTCATTTGTATCTAGTAAGCTCCATCAACCAGACTTGTATTCTTGATAGTTTAGAAGACCAGTTGTTTTTATTTCGACCTTAGATTCGCGCTTATATTATTATGGTTTCTGGTGGATTTGGTTTTCTTTTGAGTTTTGAGCCTCGTCCTTTGGCGTTGTATATTATAGTGCATTGTGTGGTTGTTCCACCATTTGGCGTAGAGCTAGCTCCCGCTTGGGATGCCTTTTTATTGTTTGTATATATTATTCTTATTAGTACCCGTTTGGTGCCAGTTTTTACAAAGGAGACTCTGCCGAAATTTTTGAGAAAATTTGATGTTGCTTTTAAACTTGTTTTCCTACATGTTTTCCTTTACTTCTTCTTTTAAAAGGTTTAGATTTCTGGGCTTCGGCTTGCTTAGATTACGATACGCCACTAGACGTTTCGTAATTTAAGTGCCGGCCACATTCCGTACCTTCGGGTCGGGACGGTCTCAAACATGATTAATGATCTCTCATTGATGATATCCAAAATGATATTGATCTCATATCTTCCAAGGTAATCTTAGAATCAAATATGACCAACGATTCTTAGGTCCACCACAACTCATTTTCCCTCAAATACGTGATTTGGTTCGAGAGTACATCTTTTCACACCTCTGATATACGTCGTTGTAATTCCTCAACGTCTTCAGAGAGGTGTCCCGACAACCAACAACTCCTCTCGTCATACATCGATGCACTTCCAAATTGACGTGCTCAAATCAGATCATGCCCCAAATTGGGCACATTCCATATCACCATTGTTTATTTCATCACGTAACAAATACACGTGTTCGCAAGATGAATAAAGGACCGAAATGTCCCTAAACTAACAACCGCCTCAAAAAAATGGCGATAATGGACCGAAATGTCCTTAAACTAACATTCGTCTCTAAAACGAGAATGTTGGACCGAAATGTCCTTAAACTAATATCTGCCCCAAATACGGCGGTAATGGACCGCGATGTCCTTAAACTAAAATAACTGAGCCCCAAATGCTCATATGTTTAAGTCGATCTTAATCTCAAACCAGATTAACGGTCCTTAAATAAACCAAACCTAAATCTAAAATATAAGGATTTGGACTGATCCGCGCCCTATGGGCGACGACATAAACTAGTCTCCGTATACAATCCACGGGCTACCAAAACAAACAAAAACACACACGACACGAAGTGAACTTCCGGAGCAGGAAAAAGTGGTTATCGTAATA
This sequence comes from Agapanthus africanus, assembly GCA_030015575.1. Taxonomy (NCBI): domain Eukaryota; kingdom Viridiplantae; phylum Streptophyta; class Magnoliopsida; order Asparagales; family Amaryllidaceae; genus Agapanthus; species Agapanthus africanus. The sequence goes on along the minus strand of JASDDO010000012.1, from coordinate 455,592,802 downwards.
TGGTAACGTAATTAATTGTAGGGGCCTGCGTCTGCAGGGAAGAGCGTCCCCAAAATAAAAAACCCCTCAGAAAATGAGGGGGAATCTGAAAAAAGTCTGCTACAACGGTCGTATCCGTCCAAACTTCCGATATATGGTGCTATAAATCAACTTGGTATCTTCGGAAAGATGGACGGATAAATCCAAATAGCATCTGCCCCCAAATTCAGGCAAGACGATCCATCCCAGTTCGTCTCCATTTTATAAACATGACAATCCGAACAAGCCATCATAGATATAAACATCACAACAGCATAATCAAGTGTGTGCAAACCCGTCTAAATGACATATAGAAAATAGACGACGTTTGAAAACACATACACCACATCACAAAAATCAATGATGCAAAATTTCTAAGTTCTAAGCTTTCCGAGTTGCCCCAAAGCAAAGATAACACTAAGTTAAATTTGCGGCAAATCAAATAAGACCAAAAATACCAATTTACAAAACCCAAGACACTGGATGAAAACAAGGGTCTAATATGAACAGTAAACCGCCTATATCGGGATTTTGGCCATTTTGGGCGGTTTTACTGTGATGGAATTTTCTCGTTTTCATCGTGTGTCATGTACATGTTAAGAGTAAGCCTCTGCACTTATTTAAAAAATTTTCAAAGACCAACAAATTTCGTGGACAGAGAGCAGGTTTTGAAATCGGAATTTTTCGGTTTTGAAAATAATGCATTGTCTGCTACTAGTTTCTAATGTTTGGGTGGTTCTGATATCGTGTTGAGATTCCTAGTGCCCTGGCTGCCTACCGCGGCCATTGCAGAATGAAAAACTTTGACTTTTAAAAACTGGTGCTAGAAAACACATCCTAAAATCTAATCAAAGATCGAAACTAGCAAGCTATAGGAGTTCTAGCTACTGTGATAAGAGATTATACCTAAGATCCATGTCCTTCAGGTTTTCACTCATCTTCTTAAGCTCCTTGAGGTCTCCTATATCAATCTTGATGGCCGGCCTCCTCGGTCCTAGATGATCCACTTGAAGGTTCTTGATTCAAGCTCATATTTCAAAAAGAAGCAAACTAGTTTGCTAATCTAGTTTTCATAGATGATGTGGTGATATTTAGTTGTGGTTTTCTATCTCAAATCCCTTTGGCTCTCAACACATGACAATGATAGGGATTGAACTAGAGGATGGACACAAGAAGATGAGAGGAGAGGAGAGCAAGTGAAGAATGAATGTCTTGAAGAATAGCTAAGTGAAGAAAAATGGCTAAGCCTTTTCTATGAAGCATTTTCTTTTCTTTATAAAAAACACAACCATGCTCCAATAGTATGTGCAATAAATACAAAGACATACTTTATCCATACTTCATGTCATCTCATTCTTTTCTACTTGATTTTCTATTTTCAACAAACTAGAAAAATGCATGACGAGGTGTCATCTTCTAGAAGGTATTTTATATAAATACAAAATATTTTCTACCATATATACATACCCGTAATCGTACCAAAATACGAATACCCAAGAGATAGAATAATATTAGTATTAAATCAATATTTGATTAACAAACTGGCTTAATCTTAAGCCCGCCAGTATCATCAACCGTCCGATCGAAAACCTAGATAATATTAGAATATACATATCGAAATATGTATATGTAAATTATTAAATCAATACCTGATTTAATAATCTGGCTTAATCCCAAGCCGGCTGGTATTACCATTCAATCGGAATGCTTGATCGAAAACCTGGCTGGCACTAGAATATACATATCGAAATGTGTATATGTAAATTATTAAATCAATACCTGATTTAATAATCTGGCTTAATCCTAAGCTGGCTAGTATTATCATTCGATCAAAAACCTGCATGTATAAATATACGGCCACCATATCGTTTCGCCTAAATCGGAGAAACCCTCTGTGTGGGACTCTAAAGACTCGACAGTACGCTGGCAGTGGGTTTAACCACAAGCACGTCAGCGGCACAAGATGTACGTAACGGCTACCCAGGTACCTGTCGAAAAGAAGGCTGACGAGCAAGCTCATTCGAACCCCTACTGAGCTTATCCGTGACAATCTCCGTACAGTCCGGTCTCTTCGTCTAAGAGTATCGCATACCGGGTCTAGGGGGTGATAAACGTCAGACACCCTACTGACCTGATAAGTCATATTGATTTGGCTTAGGACCAATCCAAGAAACTACTGATCTAACCATTAGTAAATCTCATCTGCCCTGGCCAAGGTCTTATGGTTCTGTCCAGCCGGACATAGTGTGATATCGACTCCCAATACCGGGGGAGACGAATCCTTGACAACCACTCACTGCCTCCATGCGGCTCGGGATTATACCCAACCAAAACCTGTTTGCACGACTCAGTAGAGCCATAGTAGGGTAGTGATCAAAGCACAGTGGGAACTCACACGAGACAAATGATGATTTTAGGTCTAAAGACTAACCTGTACTCATGTCACCTGAGAATAGCTATCTGACGATAAGTATAATACCATCTAGAGGTTCTCGGTGAGTCCGTCCAGTGTACTCACCCTCAGTGAGCACCTGTATACAATCTTAGGTGATCGCACTAATGGCTATGGTACCAACCACCGCCCCTCGTCAGGGTCTAGAAATGAATACACGAGTCTACTCTGGAGTATCGATGCCCGGTCTCGATACTCCTATGATTTAGGATCTTTAAGGATGTGCTTATGGACTACCCAGCTCTCACAAGTATAACCACCATCAAAACGCTGGTTGTCAAGCAAAATCCTACGGGCTTTATCAACATGTATCTACCATATATGATATCGAGTATAACATATGCACATGTTAAGATAAAGTCAAACCATAATAGTATACTACTGTATCGAGTCTTTATCAATATGTGTAAGCAATATAAAGCAACAAGAAAAAGAAATATACATATTAAGACAAAAATAACTTAAATAATATACTATATACAACTGAGCAAGATTGTCCTGTACATATATATCCCTAGCATTCTATACAATATAGGCATCTAGGGCATACATATCCAACAATTCGGAGTTCCTTTAACCCCTTTCATTCGGTACGGAGCCTTAGATATGGGTTGTGCACCAGGTTGTAAATCTATACTAAATTCAAGTGCTTGATCGAGAGGAAGACCTGATGTGTCTTTGGGAAAAACATCATCAATCTCCCGAACCACATTGGGCTTATCTCCTTCAGCCTTTAATGAGGAAATCACTGCTAGCCTCAGCCTGGCCCGATATATAACTGGATCCAACGTTCTTTCTCCACTCTTGAAGTAGAAAACTGGGTGATCTGGTATCTCGAATAGTACCCTCCTTTGTCGACAGTCAACAATAGCATAGAAGATTCCCAGCCAATCCATGCCTAGAACAACGTCAAAGCTTGGGATGTCCACTACCTTGAAATCCACAAAGAACTATCGACTGCAGACTACTACTGGGCATTGAACATACCCCATGGTTGCCTTCAATACGCCGTTCCAGTTTGAAATGAAGGGCTTCACTGGGATCGCATTGGTTCTCACGAACCGCTGGGACATGAAGCATTGTGACGCCGCAGTATCAAATAACGTGAGTGGAGGTAAGGTGACTACTAGTATCGTACCTAAGTTGTGTGGGGAAATTCAGGTTAAAGAAGGAACAAAAGAATGCAAGAATTTGAAATGGCTGATAACGTCTGGCACGGATCTCCGAGGTGGGTATATAATCATTAGCGACCAGGTATGGCATGGGTGTCAGAAAGAATTTATTTGATTAGGGAATGACCAAAGTTCGAGGATAAATCTTTACCTGTCGAGCATATTAAATTCAGCGTCGTACTCATCCACTGAATTGACCCACATAGACCCTTACAGCAGGTGGACAAATTGTTATTCCATCTCAAAACGAGCGGTCTTGGGGAAGTATTTGGCGTTGAAACGCTCGCAAAACATTTCTAAATCGATAGGTTGCGGAATCCGGCTCTCTTCTGCCTTCCACCAGATCCTGGCATTATCAGTCAGCTGAAGTTTTGCTACTCGAACCCAAACCACTTACAGAACTTGAGCTGCCGCAAGGCCATCCTTAATACTCTGAACCTATTCCTCAAACTCTAAAGGGCTTTCCTTACTAGAGAAATGCTTTGGGTGCAATTCCTAGAATTGCTTCACTCCTTGCGCTTCTGGTTCGGGACGGGTGAATCCTTGGCGGAAAAGAGCAGTCTGCTCCTGTTGAATCACGCCTTGGGCCTACTGTTCCTCAAGTAAACTCTTGATAGCCTCTAATAGCACTATATGTTCGGTAGGTAGAGTTGCAGCGGGTGGTGGTGGATTCTCTCCATTGACGTGAATTTGGTTAGGAGAAGCCAACACCTTGGATAGAGAAAAGAAGGATTAGAATAGATTCAAAGAAATTGAAATGCGAGGAAAAAGTAAATGTTGTCAGATTTCTAAATTCTTTTAATATTTTGCTTTCCGCGGTCATACAGAAAATGACCTGCATGGGCCACCAATAAAACCTGTCACACCCCGCTTCCCAAAAGACAGTAGCAGGCACGTGACAAGTCCGCAGCGTATTTATACCGAGTAGGGGTCCTTCTCAAGATAAATACGTTAAGGGTATCATAATCAATATAATATAATAAGAATAAAGCAATGAGAATAAAAATCCAACCACTCTATTACATCTCCAAGCCACAATATTCAAAACAAACAACGAGTATGGTATTCAAATAAAACGAAAAGTAAAACCAAGCAAAGCCTGAACAATATGTATACTGAAAAGAAACAAGGACTGACGGATGACTAATAATCTGCCTGAGATGATAACTGAGAGTAATCCTCCTCTGTTGGCTCGATCTCCCCCATCACTAAGCCACATGACGAACATTCCCAAATAAGAAAGAAAAAAAACGAAATGTTCGTCAGCGATCTTGTGCTCGGCAAGTCCCCAATAAGATGGGATTATAAGATTAATGTGTATAATCACAAGCAATATAAGTAGAAAGGCTAATCATGAAGCAGTGAACAAGTATAATATGGTAATTAAACACGGCAACTATATAAGCATGAAAGTTTTATATAACTATGGCAGTTATATGGTTATGTGTCTTTTGTAATGTCACAGTGAAGATATGCATGAATACAAGAGTAATCCGTCAAAACCATAGACCAACAGCTCGTTGAGTTAAGCTCCGTGAAACCCACGGAACAACGACACACGAGATTCAGGTTAAGTGATTTTTTAGTGAAATCTCATGCCACGACATACATTAATTACCAAACTATTCTTTTTCCCCCGCGTATATTAAATTATAGAGTATGACACAACCTTAACACGAATCCATGAATACGTTAGGGTTGCAAGTCCAAATCAAGTTCAAGTAGAGTTCATCTCAGATTCATGTCGAGTTCAGGTCAAGATAATATCTTACGCATTCATGACTCGAGTAAAGTCGTGTCAAGCATGCAGTAGGTTATCTATATGAGTCATATAAATACAACAAAATGAGGAGTCGCATATCATGAAATGAGGAGAGTGCAATATCCAAGCAATGACAAAAGTAAAAGTACTGTAAAGAAGTGTTGTGAACTACTATTTATTCAAGTCAATTGAAACCGGAAAATAAACAAGAAACATAGTTCTAGTTTGCAAATGTGGTTTCAATTCTCGTCTAAATTCGACTGCTGGTTTGAGAGATATGTGGGTTTTCGTATCACTACGCAGAACTAATCAGACTCTATTTAACCCCGACACATGTTTTTAAAACATAGTTTGCGATACTTCCCGACGGTTTTTAGGTATCGAAATTATTAGAAACTTATAGTTCTTTCGGTCTGCTTATCCAAATAACTAGGTTCCACGCAATTTGGATTCCTGAAGCTCTTGTTATGGTCAGATTAACATCAGGGTTTAAAATAGAAATTATAATCTCTGGACAGCAACTATGTGGTGTGTTGCAGGGCATCTATTGAGTCGTTCTATACGTTTTTGAGTCACCAAATATATAGTAAGGTTATAGGTCTGCCAATTAGGTATCCATACATCTAAGTTTTTTCAAAAACCGAGTTCTATAATTAGAGTTATGTTAGAATCTGTCTAGATTCGTCACATAAATTAAAAAGACAGAATACTATAAATTCCGCCGGTTTTCGGGAAAACATCAAAACTAAGAAAATTAATATCTTTCGATCTAGTTGTCGAAAACACTTGATTTTTCTCAAACGGACCTCAGAATATAGAGTTATGGATCTCCGAAGGTAGACGATGAAACACGGTTTTCTGGTTTAAAAACGGTGGTAAAAGTCATGTAAATCCAAAAACTGGGTAGTCATTTCAATTCTAAAAATTTGTTTAGGATGCATATAAAAATCTATCCATCACTTTACCTAATTTTATTAGCATTCCAGATCACATGAAAATTAATTATAACTCTACCTCTCTGAGGTGTCTTGGTTTCTAAAACATCGGTTTTTTTAAGTTTCGGATTCTAAAAAAGGCATATCGGTTAACTTTTGAAAAAAGATAAGAAATCATGATTCCTCTTGCTTAATACTAATAAAATATATGGCCAACAATCGTAGATTAAACTTATGAACCATTCATGATTTTAAACACTAGCACTGCATGGCTATACGTTTATTTTATTTTATTGGACGTGTATCATTTCTGATTCCTTTTATCAAACCCTTCTTTTCATTATACACACCAAAAGATCATGTAACAAAACCATAAGGAGAGTATATATTTTATTAATGTGCAGACAAAAAAAACATAACTTGGCATACATGTTTTTATGCTAACATTTGTCATATATAAGAGGTGAGTATTTTAATACGGTTTAACCGGCATTGCGAAATTTGGCATGGCTTAGTTTAGAGCAAAATGAGTTTTCAAGAGGTCGGAAGGGATGATCGATTAGACAAAATAAGGGATGGGGACTTACTCACATTGCGATACAGTATAACAACCGTATTGCCGATTTGGCCTTAATGGCGAAAGGCAAATATCGATGACCTAGGTTTGAACAATCAAGATGAGATAAAGTTTAGTATCTATGGAAAATTTAGGAAAACAAAAGAAAATAATAGAGAGACAATTACGAAGGTATGGGAGGAACAATTGATCGGTTTTCCTTGAATTATAACGAACGAATTATGCCCCAAAGATGACATAAATCCTAGAGCTCTTAGGGTGGAGATGCATGGTTTGGCTAAGGACTCTTCTCTAGAGTTTTAGTGGAAGAAATGGGGAGGAAGAAGCAAATAAGAGAATAAAGAAGAATCAAGGGAATTGATGGGTGTTTAAAGATGGGGTTAAAGGGCTGGAGGTTATATGAATTGAATTGGCCGTTTTAGAATAGGAAAGAAACCCCCCACACAGAAACGAACTTGTGCTTAAAAAATGAGCACGAGTGAGCCCCACGCTGCTGTCTGGGTCGGTGGGTTTGCCGTATGTGGCGATAGAAGCTCGAGCGTTGGGCTCGAGCTTCGACCCCCTGTCTTCTGTCATCTAAATGTTCTGAAAACATACAAAGTTTTGTATATACGGTTTTGGGGCCTCGTTGCATCGTACGTGTACTTCCGGGACTTGAAAACGATAAAAGAAAACTAAACAGAGAGAAAGGGGTTGCTAGGTTATGAACACATAAACTATAGGACAACAACATAAGGAATTAACCAATGAGCTACAAGATTATTTTTGTGCTTAGTTAAGAAGAAAAGAATATAACTGGGTATTCGAAAGGAAAACGGTATTTTATTAAATACAATGGTTCATGAATCTTAGGGTCGTTACATCTGATCCAACCAATCGCTGCCAACCTTGCCACCGGTTGACCGTTCGCCACTGGTCGATCGTTCGCTGCCGGCTAACCGCCTGCCTTGTCGCCCGTCGTCCGCCGACAGTGGCCGGCCGCCTACTGTCGATCGACGGTTGCACATACATATGTTACCCGGGATGATTAAAACATACCAAGCACGTTAATACAAGATTACTTGAAATTGGATGCCCGATCATCATATTCCCGGATACATGAGGATTCTCGGTAATCTTCCATTTCATGTACCAAGCGCAAACAAAAGGTAAATTGTCGACAAGCCCCCAGCTTGGTCAAGAGTTGTCTAAAAACCCTTATATTTTCAAAATTGTTAGGAAAGGACATCTGTTTTTTATGAAAAAATCATCGGGTTGTATTTCATTAAGGCATTGTATTCTATTTTAAATGCAATTACAAAAATATCCCTCCCCTGGATGGTGCTTAGATATTACAGGCAACAGCTTAGATATTGCATGCAACTCATGCAAATGCTTAGCTATTATATGCAGTTTTTAGGTATTACTGGCAAATACTTAGATATTAAAGGCAACTAGTTAGATATTACAAACAACCAGTTAGATATTATATGAAATTAGAAAGATATTTTAGAGGCTTTTCGGGAGAAAGAAATATGTTTGGCGTGAAATTAGATTTTTGGTGGGAATAAAGTATATTTTGTTGGAAAAATGAAAAGGATAATAAATATTACAGGTATATCTCCAGATTTTACAAGTTTTCAGATATTACATGCAAGTCTCTAGATATTACAAGCAACTCCTCTGTCCTATAACTGTCTTAAATCCATCTGTAAATAACTGTCAGCGCACATGTGCAAGGAACATTTTGGGGTTATACGAAAATACAAGTGGAGAATTGTATACCAGGATTTTTTATTGGGCCTAGGGTTTTTAAAAAAAATGAAAAAGCCCAGAGGTTCTTACACAAGTTCCGAGTGGGCCGAGGGCTTTTTGATAATTTAACCTAACATAAATATCAGTGACCATATATGTGTATTTGTTTTTAAGCAAAAAAACCTAGATACCATTGAAACAGAAGAAAAAATTTGTAGGTTTTTTCACAATCTTTAATGTTATAACTAGAAGTCCCTAGATAATGTCATTAATCAGCAAAATAAAAATAGAAAAAATAATAAAATTCCAATAACTAAACTTGAGAATTAGAGATGTCCACCTCATCTACCACAAAAGACAAAAATAAGAAAATGAAAAGTCAATAACTCGCTTTCTCTCTCTCTCATAATCTCATTCATTACATATTCTATCTCACGCTCAAAACCCCAAAAAAAGATATGCCTTTTATATAAAAGCCCTTATATCTTTGTTATATTGTATAACTCATAAACTTCTTAATTCTAATATTACCACTAATCGCATTCATTTAATTTAAATTTAGAAAAATTATAGATATCTTTAGAAGTATAATATAATGTTCAGGATAAAAAAATTACACGCGTCTTCAGTATATATGTTGTTCAAAATATACACATATGCATCGTACGTGCAAAATACTAGTTAACCAGTAATTTTAGGTGGGCAGCTATATATTTGGCAAAGATGGTGGAAGAATGGACCAATTACACAAAGGATGGACTTTTGAAATGAGATGGAAATGAAGCAATGTAGAGACAACATGTGAAATTGTTTGGAATTCGACGCCCCATGCCTCACTTTCCTTGACTTGATTGATTGCAAAAACTGAAGGTTCGTCGATACTAGGGTCGCAACATTTATGACCACAGCGAAATTGAAAAATCAAGATTTTAAGAGGACTTAGCATCAACAAATCATCTAAATGATCATTTCATTAACTACAATTGCTGAACAAGAAAACCAAGAGGAGTTTAATAGGCTACAACCTTTGTAGCATATTTGCCTAATTAATCGTGGAAGAACCCATCTACACTCTATCGCCATCCGTGATGTGTTTGCAAGCCGGTCTCCTTGTCGAAGATAATCTACCATAAGATAGCCCAACTTAAGCTCTCGCTTCACTTGATCGACATGTTATGAAGCAACTTACTCAATGAACTTGCTAGGATTATCAAGTAGGAGATGTAGAATTATTTTCTCACTAATTTTTCCTCTCTTTTAGTCTCTTAGCTCTCTTTAGAAAATCTCAAGAGATAGAAGAAGATGATGAGAATCATAATGAGAACAAATAACTTAGCCATACTTATCTTAAAAGATAAGAATAAGAGAAACTTTTCTTATGCATAACTCATTTTCACTTTTAACAAAATAATGAAAATGATTTGTTCTTATTCCATTTTCATTGTGCATCTCATACACACTACTATCACGTATCAATATACATGATAATAGATATTTGTATCATATACAATTAATAAAGAGAAGGAAATTAAATAAGCATGATACTAATAAATATTATATATATATAATCAATACTTGGTTTAATAATCCGGTTATATCAATATATATACCGGTTAATATCATAAAACGTCCGATTAAAGTATGCGTATCAAATACACATGTTTAATCGGGCTCCTGCACGTATCCCTATACACATTCTACATCATTTCGTCTGAGCCGAGAAATTTCTATGTATGACTCTAAAGACTCAACAATACGCTGGCAATAGTTTAGGATCTTATTCTAAACCATAAGCATGTCAGCGGTACTAGTGAAAGTGTTTGTTAGCACCACCACTGGGTTTTACTAGCATCAAGCATGCCATCTTAAAAAATTTCGGGATGCTAATTAACACTAACCAAGATTTTAAACTAAATGATTGGGGTTTAGGTATGATATCAAGAAATCTATACTAAGTAAAGGATGCTACAACCTTTGTAGACCGTGTCCTTCTCTTCTTAAGTTCCGTGTAATAGTCCACGCGAATCCACTAGGCTCCACTTGAAGTTAGATCGAGCTTCCTTTGCGATCTTCGTGCCAAAGATGATCCATCCGAAGCTCCGCTAATCCAAGCTATCTCTTTACTAAACTCTTTAGTGAAGGAAATACAATACACCAAAGTGCTAATCTAGTATAGGATGGTGAAGTAGGGTGGTTGTTTGCTCACTAGGGTTCTCACAAGCTCAAGGTTTCACAACTCATGTGAGAGATTGAGTTTGGAGGAGGTGAAGAAGAATCTGGAGAGAGCTAAAGAGGAGAACTCATCACATGAGCTCATGAAAATGGCTAAGGGTGGAATGAAGTGAAGAATGGCTCTCTCTTGACCTCACTTATTCAAGCATGGAATTATTTGCAATAATAAATCGCAAACATACTTGAATAGTGAGTCAAGACTAATAAACAAATGATAAAGCCCATGCTTCACACCATACTCTAAATATCTCCCCATTTTCCCACATCATTTTCTATTTTTACAAAATAGAAAATCCTGCCATGTTATATATATATTATGAAGAAAATAATTAGTGAGCTAATAATATTAGTTAATATATAATTATATCAAATATAAATATATATCATATTATTTAATCAACACTTGATTTAATAATCCGGTTATATCACATATAACCGACTAATATTATTTATCTGTATATCACATTATCAAATCAACACTTGATTCGACAATCCGATTATATCACATATAGCCTAACTAATATCAAATAACCACCATATTAGAATACGGTATCACATACTCGTATTTAATCAGGCCCCCGCACATATCAACATATGTGCTCTACTTCGTTTCGCTTAAACCAGGAAACTTCTGTGTGGGACTCTAAAGACTCGTCAATACGCCAGCAGTAGGTAATGATCACATCAGTTACCCACAAGCTGTCAGCGGTACTAGCTGAACGTAACGGCTACCCAGGTATTGAGCGATTAGAAGATCAACAAGTAAGCTTGTCCAAACTCCCATGATGTATATAGGTAACACTTACCGTACATTCCGGTCTCTTCGTCTGATATGTCACATATCGAGTCTGAGGGTGGAATCGTCAGACCTCAATAACTTGATAAGTCATGCCGATGTGTGGCCTATAACAGTATGAGAAACTACTGATAACACTTACCAGTAAATCTCATCATCAGCCCTGGCCAGGGACTTTCTGTTATAGTAAATCGAGCATAGCGCAACATCAACTCTCTATACCGGGAGAGACGAAACCTCTCTTATCGCTCATTGCCTCCATATGACTCAGGACTGTACCCAAAATCCATCTGTTTGTATGACTCCTTTGAGCCGTGATAGGGAGGAAATCAAAGCACAGTAGGAACCACAGAAGACTCTATGATGATCTCGGGACTACAGACTAACCTGTACCAGTGTCACCAGAGAACTGCTATCCGACGATAGGTATAGTACCATCTAGGAGTTCTCGGCGAGTATTGTTTAGTGTACCCATTCTCTAATGAGCACCTGTGTACAATCTTTGATGTCAAACACCAATGAATATGGGATCAACCATCACCCCTTTCAGGGTCAAGAAACGTACACACTAGTCTACTCTGAAATATTGATGCCCTGTCTCGATATTCTCTCGACTAAGAACAATTGAAGGATGTGCTTGTGGACTACCCAGGTCCCAGTAGTATGAACCGCATCATAGTCCTGGTAGTCAAGCCAACATCTCAACAGGTAGATGAGAGACATTATAATAATACCAGTGAACATGTTAAGATAAAGGCAACCGGATAACATACTATCATGTCGATCAAGAAAGTCCTCTATATATATGTCCAAGCATCCACTATATCATACAATAATGGCCTCTAGGGCATACATATTCCTAACAATCTCCCACTTGCACTAAGGCCAGTTGTTGTAGTATCTCATACCCAACATCCCAAAAAGTCTTACGTATAGCATCTGGGGGAGAGCCTTCATGAATGGATCTGCTGTGTTATCTTTCGTGTCAACTCTCCTGACATCGATCTCCCGGCGATCTACTATCTCCCTAATCAGGTGATACCGCCTAAGAATATATCTGGATCGCTGATGGGACCGGGGTTCCTTGGCCAAAACCCCAGCTCCGTTGTTATTACAATACACAGGTATTGGATGCTCATTGGATGGAACCACACCAAGATCAGTAATGAACTTGTACATCCAGACAGCCTCTTTGGCAGCATCGTTGGCAGCGATATATTCAGCCTCCATCGTCGAGTCTGTTATGGTATCTTTCTTGGAACTCTTCCAACATACCGTCCCTCCATTGAGTGTAAATACAAAACCCGAGACCGACTTACCGTCGTCATTATCACTCTGGAAGCTCGAATAGGTAAAGGACTCCACCTGGAGTTCTCCGTTATTGATGATAGTAATATGTATTCCCTATATGCCATTATTGATGATATAGTGGATGCTTGGACATATATATAGAGGAATTTCTTGCTCAACATGATAGTATGCTATCAGGTTACCTTTATCTTAATATGTAGACTTGTATTTATATTGTCTATCTCTTACATATTGATAAAGCCCTTAGGATATGTACTTGAGTACCAGGACTATGATGAGATCATACTAGTGGGGCCAGGGTGGTCTAAAAGCACATCCTTTAATCAGTTCCTAGTCGAGAGAATATCGAGACTAGGGCATCGATATTCCAGAGTAGACTAGTGTGTACGTTTCTTGTCCCTAGAGGGCGATGGTTGATCCCACAACTATTGGTGTGTGACATTAAAGATTGTACACAGGCGCTCATTGGAGAAGGGTACACCGAACGGACTCGCCGAGGACTCCTATGTGGTAGTATACCTATCGTCAGATAGCAGTCCTCTGGTAACACTGGTACAGGTTAGTCTGTAGACCCAAGATCGTCATCGAGTCTTGTGTGGCTCCCACTATGCTTTGATTTCCTCCCTACCGCGCTCAAGAGAAGTTGTGAAAACTGGTGGATTTTGGGTACTGTCCCGAGCCACATGGAGGCAATGAGCGATAGGAAGGGTTTCGTCTCTCCCGGTATTGGGGGTTGATATTGCGCTATGCTCGATTGGCTATAACTGGAAGTCTCTGGCCAGGGCTGCTGCCGAGATTTACTGATAAGTGTTATCAATAGTTTCTCGAACTGTTATAGGCCAGACATTGGCATGACTTATCACGTTACTGGGGACCGACGTTTACCACCCCTAGATATGATATGCGACTTATCAGACGAAAAGATCGGACTGTACGGTAGTGTTACTGATAGGCTTCATGGAGACTATGGACAAGCTTGCTTATTGATATTCATATCGCTTAATACCCGGGTAGCCGTTACGTCCATCTAGTACCGCTGACGGCTTGTGGGTGACTGATGTGATCATCATCTACCGCTGGCGTATTAACGAGTCTTTAGAGTCCCACACAGAAGTTCCCTGGTTCAAGCGATACGAAGTAGGACACATATGTGATATGTGTGGTCCTGATTAAATACGTGTATGTGATACCGTATTGTAATCTGGCAGTTATCTGTTATCGGTTCGGTTATATGTGATATAACCATATTGTCTAATCAAGTGTTGATTTGATAATATGATATACAGATAAATGATATTAGTCGGTCATATGTGGTATAACCGGATTGTTAAATCAAGTGTTGATTTAATAATGTGATATATTATATTTGATATATTTATATCTTAACCAATATCATTAGCTCACTAAATATTTTCTTATATGTATTAATATATGTGTGTGTGTGTGTGTGTGTAGCATGGCATGTTTTCTATTTTTGAGAAAAATAGAAATGAGGTGGAAAATGGGAGCATGGTTGCAAGCATGTGCTTTATATTTGTTTATTCATCTTCACTCACTATTCAAGCATGATTGCAATTTTATATTGCAAAATTCCATGCTTGAATGAGTGGGGTCAAGAGTTGCCATTCATTCTTACTTCATTCTCAACACTTAGCCATTTTTCTTGAGTTGCTCCCATGGTTACTCTCTAACTTCTTCTTCTTCCTCAATGCCATGGTTCAAGTTTCAACCCTCTCATGTGATATGAACCATGAAACTTGAACACAAACTTGTGAGCACCAACATCCCCTACTTCATCATCCTACACTTGACTAGCGATCGAGTGTAGCGTGTTTACTACGCTAAAGAGTTTAGTGTAGAGGTAGTTTGAGTTGGAGGGACTTCGCGTGGATCGTCTTCGGCACGAAGGTCATCGGAGGAAGCTCGTCCAAATACTCAAGTGGAGCCTAGTGGAGTCACGGGACTACTACACGGAGCATGTGAAGTGAAGGACTCGATTTACGTTGGTATAGCCATCTTCACTTATATTGGTTTAGTATATATCAAACCTAAAACCCTAATCACCTAGCTAACAATCTTGTTAAGTCTAGCTTAGCGCCATAAAAATTTGAATTTGGCATGCTTGATGCCATTTGGACCCCTTGGTGGTGCAAGGGTAGACTTTCAGGCTGCTGGACCAGCCAGCATACAGCCGTGTGCTCGCTGGTCCAGCCTACATCCGAGGCCACTTTGAGGTGGTCTTGGGTGTGGGGTCCCACTTAAGCCTCCAGGTACAGCCCCACGGTCACCCCCGCACCACCACGGGGCTCTCATTCCAAACCGTGAGCCCCGAGGCATGAGTACAAGCAAGAAACGTTGCTGGTTTTAGAGCAAATTTTAAAACAGTTTTGATAGGGTTTTCAAAATTGGTTAAGCAATTCAATTGGCCACCAAAAAACAATTTGTAGTGAATGATCGGTTCTGATACCATGAAGGTTCGTTGATTCTAGGCTCGCAACATTTGTGACCATGGCGGAATTGACAAATCAAGATTTTAAGAGGATTTAGCATCAACAAACCATTTAAAAGATCATTTCATTAACTACAATTGCTAAACAAGAAAACCAAGAAGAGTTTAATAGGCTACAACCTTTGTAGCGTATCCGTCTGATCGCGGAAGACCCATCTACGCTCTATCGCCATCCATGACGTGTTTGCAAGCCGGTCTTCTTGTCGAAGATTATCTACTATGAGATATCCCAACTCAAGCTCTAACTTCACTTGATCGACAACTTATGAAGCAACTTACTCAATGAACTTGCTTGGATTATCAAGTAAGAGATGTACAATTATTTTCTCACTAATTTTTCCTCTCTTTTAGTTTCTTTCCTCTTTTTAGAAAATCTCAAAAAGAAAGAAGAAGATAATGAGAATCATAATGAGAACAAATAACTTGGCCATACTTATCTTATACGATAAGAATAAGAGAAGCTTCTCTTATGCATGACTCATTTTCACTTTTAACTAAATAATGAAAATAATTTGTTCTTCTCCCATTTTCATTGTGCATCTCATACACACTACCATCATGTATCAATGAATATAATAATAGATATTTGTATCATATACAATTAATAAAGAGAAGGAAATTAAAGAAAGCATAATACTAGTATGTATGTATGTATGTATGTATATCAACACTTGATTTAATAATTCGATTTTATCAATATATATACCGACTAATATCATAAAACGCCCGATTAAAATACGTATATCAAATACATGTGTTTAATCAGGCTCCTGCACGTATCCCCATACACACTCTATATCGTTTCGCCTGAGCCGGAAAACCTCTGTGTGGGACTCTAAACACTCAACAATACGCTGCCAGTAGTTTAGGATCATATCTTTAACCACAAACACGTCTGCGGTACTAACTGCACGTAACGGCTATCCGGGTATTGATCGAAAGAAGGTCGACAAGCAAACACATCCGAACACAATCAAAGCATATCAGTGACAGTCGTCGTATAGTCCGGTCTTTTTTCTCAGAGTGTCGCATACCGGATCTGGAGAGTTGTAAACCGTCGGACACCCAATAACCTGATAAGTCGTGCTGAAATATAAATGCATAACCACATGAGATACAACTGATAACACTTATCAGTTTATCTCAATCGTTTCGACCGAAGACTTCTTGCTATAGTTAATCAAGTATAGCGCCACATCAACACCTTATACCGGGAGAGACGAATTCCTTCGACCGCTCACTTCTTTCATGTGCTTCGGGACTGTACCCAACTAAAATCTGTTTGCACTACTTAATAAAGCCATGATAGAGTAGTAATCAAAGTATAGTAGGAACACACAAGTGACGGCAATATCATCCCTAGAAACTACTCTATACTTATGTCACTAGAGAACTGTTATCTGACAATAGATATAATACCGGCTACGAGTTTTCGGTGAGTCCGTCCAGAGAAACTCATTCTCAAATGAGCCCCTGTATACAATCTTTGGTGTCAAATACTAATGGCTATAGGATCAACCGTCGCCCCGATCGGGGTCAAGAAACGTATACACTAGTCTACTCTAGAATATCAACGCCCAGTCTCGATACTCACACGATTAGGAACATTTAAGGATGTGCTTATGGACTACCCATACCCCACTAGTATGATCTCTCTCATAATCTTGATAGTCAAACAAATATTCTACGGATTTTATCATTATTTATTAGCGATACGTGATAACGAGTAAAACGTATACGTATGAATGATAAAAACAAACAAGATTGCATACTATTATCTCAAGTAAGATTGTTCTCTGTATAGGTTCTCTTTCAATTGCTATAATTGCCTTGAGGGCACCTAAATTCAACAAGAGAGAGAGAGAGAGAGAGAGAGATTTGTAAGGAAAAATCATCTCTACAAGGGTTTGTAGAGAAATTTCTCTACAGGCCCCTTACAGGTCCTTGAATGGATTTTGAGTTCACGAATCTCAATGTCCATCTAAGGACTTACAAAGGCCTTGTAGAGAAATTTTCTATGCAAGGCCTTATAGAATTACGAGAAGTTTGATGTCTTTGGAATCTCCATCAATTCAAATATAAAGTTTAAATTTCAATTGATTTTTAATTTGGTACTAAAAAAACAGCTATATTTCTAACTGGACCCTTTATGTGGGGTTTTGCTGATGTAGTCTATGAGACAAAAAGAAGTTGAGTTTATGTTTCTTCAGGCCATTCTGAAAAAAGGTATAAAAATAAAAAATAGAAAAAAGCAAGCAAGTATTAGAAAGTTGCATGTAACGCGAGAGTGAAAAGATAGTGTTATTTTTTTTGTTAGTTTTGTTTGAAAAGAAAGTGACAAAGAAACTGAATTGGTGTTAATACGGTAATGATGAATGAGAATAGGTTGTTTGATTGGAATGTTATAAAGTAAGCAAGCATGAAAAAAATTGAAAAGTAGAATAAAATATAAAAGATAATGAACTTCACTGCTATTTTAGAGTTGGGTTCCGTCCCAACTTAAAAAGCGGAACACATCCAGACAGTAAAATGCGAGTGAACTTCACAGCGGCATTTCCCCCTAAAATATAATAGAAATAAATACATACATTTTACTTTTCACTTTCTTCCACTTTCTAGGTTTTGGGAGAGAGTGAATTGGGGGAAAATATGATGCGCAAGAAAATAGGAAAGTTCTTTCTAGCCTTTCTTTGATGCGCTCAAACAAAAAGGTTAGAAAGTGTCTTCAATTTCAATTTCTGCCCTACACTTTGCTACCATTAAACACCTCTTTGGGAGACGGTGGACTCAATGTCTCTTTTTTAGGTTTTTTAAATTTTGATTATTAATAATTTAACTTAAAAGGAAGGTTTATTTCTTTGTATGCAAAGATATGAAAACAATTTTATTTAAAAAAAATTAACTGTCATTTAATCCAATAAAGAGGAAGAAATAATTTCGAGACATATGGCAACTTTTTTATTTTGCTGCAAGTTGGATCACTTGGAATAAGAGAAATGCAAGAACACTTAATGATTATTTCAAGAGTTGCAATTCACTAATCATGAACATATTCAATTTGGTAACTCTTTAGGCAGGTACAGCAGCAGATCAAAAACAAGAAGTTTAAGCAAGCAAATGATCCCGCAGACTCTCGTTGTTGGAGAAATGGCCAAGCTACACGAGCCTGTTTATTCTGTTTAGCAGTTTGTAGAGAAGTTCTAAACTTTGTTTTTATGGAAATTTAGAAAAGATAGATTTTAGGGTTTGTAATTTGATTATTGTATTGAGTAACACATATGTTTATATATTACATTTACATGATAGAAAAATAAATTAAGATTAGATCTTTCCTAATCTAAATAAAAATCACAAGGGTTGGTAATTGGACAGATTTGATTTGCATGATGGAAATTCGTAACCGCCATAATCGCTTTATAAAAATCTTGAAGAAGATGGGGTTTAGGGTTTTGAACTTGATTGATTTTCTATTGATACTTGCAGTATATTTATACAATTACATGATGGAGACAATTACATGATGGAAAATAAAATCAAAACAGAATCTTTCTATAACCACAATTTAGTAAAATCTGATTTACTAAATTTAGAACCGCAACAGCTGTGTTCGCCTTAGGCAGACGTCTGACCCGTGGCCTTCAGACATCTACATGTTCTCTGTTATTTGTCGAAGAATCATGCCTAGACGTCTGGCTCCTATTTTTCGAACGTCGGTCTCTTTTGCAGACGTCTGGCTCTTTCTTTTCAGACATCTGCCTCTATTATATTGTTTTGGCAGTTCTCTAACATACGTCTGCTGCTGTTGTTTTTGACCTGTGTCGCTAATACACCCCCGCAAGATGGAGGCTCCGTTGGAGATTCCAATCTTGGATCGAAATTTGAGAAATTGTGTGCGTCCAAATGCTTTGGTGAGGATATCCGTAAGTTGATCATGAGTACTGATGTGGTGTACACGAATAGTTCCATATTCAACGCACTCCCGAACGAAGTGATGGTTAAGTGTCATGTGCTTCATCCGAGAGTGGAAAATTGGATTCGTGCTAAGATAGGTAGTCCCAGTATTATCACAGTATAGAGGGTGGTTTTCGCATAATTACCTTGAGTTCATATAGAAGATTTTTCACCCAAAGTACCTCGGCTGTGGCATTCGCAAGGGTTTTATATTCAGCTTCAAAGGAGGAGCGAGAAACAGTCTTTTGTCGGGACAATTTCCATGATATGAGATTCGAGCCTAGGTAGAGAATGTAGGCAGTGGTGGAACGACCGTTATCGCGACTTCCACCCCAGTCAGAGTCACTGAAGGCCTAAAGAGTTAGAGGAGATCGTCGACGAAGGTAAAGACCATGATGTATTGTACCTTTGAGATAACGAACACCACGTTTGAGTGCCGTCCAGTGAAGTTCTGTGTGAGAGTGCATGAATTGGGATAGACGATTGACGGTAAATGAAATATCAGACCCAGTAAGAAAGATATTGAAGAGCACCAACTAGCTGACGATATGGCATGGGATCGACAAAAGAAGACCTGTCATGGCGAAGTAGAGAAGTGGTATTGCACATTAGAGTGGTAATTTCTTTAGCTCCTTCCATAGAGAAATTTTTCAGGAGATCGGTGATGTGGCGATATTGAGATAGATAGAGTCTTTTTGTCGTGGGAATTGCTTCTACACCAAGAAAGTGATGAAGGTCGCCGAGATTCTTTAGAGAGAAACGTTGTCCAAAGTGACGAACAAAAGATTAAAGGAACTGGACATTATTACCCCTAAGAATGATGTCGTCAACATACACCAAGAAATAGGCGACAATGGTGTCCTTAGAGTAGACAAAAGAGATGTATCCGCCACAGAATTTGCGAAGCCACTTTGTAGAAGATAGCCTTTGAGTTTTTAATACCATGCCCTGAGAGCTTGCTTAAGACTGTAGATAGCTTTACGTAGTTTGCAGAAATGGTTGGGTAAGGAAGAGTGGAGAAAATCGGATGGTTGATCCATATACACATCTTCATGAAGAGTACCATTGAGGAAAGCATTGTTGATATCGGTTGACGAAGAGGCCATCCTTAAGAGAGTGCAAGGCATAAGACAATACGCAGTGTCGTCAGCTTCATAACGGGACTGAATGTGGCAGAATAGTCTAGACCAGGCTGTTGGTGGAAGCCTTTGGCCACAAAGCGAGCTTTATATTGAGCAATGGTGCCATCGGAGTTTCTCTTGATTCGAAAAACTCATTTGCAGCCTACAAGATTCTGATTGGATTTAGGAACAAGATCTGATGTTCTGTTCTTCATGAGAGCATCAAATTCTTCATACATTGCAGCATGTTATTTGGGATCCTTCACAGGATAAGATATACAGGTTGGTTCAAGGGTTTTGGATATTGGGTGAACAGTGGTATGATTTATATATTTGGAGTTGAAATATTTAGGGTTCAGTTTTCGTTCATGCTTGGTTTGGAGATTTGGGGGTGGTGGAGTAGGAGATAATTGTGGTGAAGTAAATATGATTGAGCGATTATAGAGGAGGTTAGGAAGGTAGGGGCGGGGTGGTTGATGATGTTATCGAGATTGGAGGGTGAGGATTGTAAAGAGTCGGTGGAGGGTGAGAGGTCGAAGTTATAAGATGTTAATGATTGGGGTGCAGTAGGGATTGGGTTAAGTACGGTGGGTAAGATGTGAAGTTTGGTAGGTTGGGTATACGTGACTAGTTGCAATGCTACGTCAGTTGGAGTCCAAATCTTGCGGAAGAGCCTCTTGATGTCTTCTAGATACCTGCATTGGAAAATTGGTTTCAAAGAATTTGATATGACGAGAAATATAAATTTTGTGAGTGACATGATCTAAACATTTATACGCAGATTGAGATGTTGAATAATCTAGAAAAATACAGGGAGTGGATCTAGGTTGAAGTTTGGAGGAGGTGTACGGCCTTAACCAGGGATAGTAAAGATGCCCAAAAATAATGATACGTTTGTAGTTTGGTGGACGTTGAAATAGTTTTTCAAAATAGGATTGGAAATTAAGAACCGGCGTGGAAAGATGTTTTATGAGATAAACAGCGGTTTAAAAAGCTTGACTCCAATACTTAAAGGGAAGAGAAGCCGTATGCAAGAGTGTAAAACCAGTTTCGACAACATGACGATGGCGACGTTCTGATGTGCTATTGTGTTATGGGGTGTGTAGGGGAGTGGTGTGATGAGAGACACCATACGATGTAAGAATGGAGGCAAGAGATGTGTATTCGCCACCATTATAAGAATATATTGATATGAGAGGTAGTTGAAAATATATTTCAATAAGTTTTTTGAATTGGGGAAAGATGGTGGCAACATCAGATTTACGTTTCATAGGGTACAGCCAGACGTATTTTGTGTAATAATCAACAAAGATTACATAATAACGAAAACCATTATACAACAATTTAGTGGGTCCCCAAACATCAGTGTAAATTAATCGCAAATGTTTAGAAGCACGATGGGGGTTTTCAGAAGAATTTTTTTTATGACTTTTATTGAAATCATAAGAATTACATTAAAAATTATTAACGACCGAGATATTAGAGAATAACTTATTTGTCCTTACAACTGACTGAAGGATTCAAATGGAGGGATGACCAAGACAACAGTGCCACTCACTTATTTCTGATTTGGAAGTAGCATGAATTTGAGGTTGGATGGAGTGTGGGAGGTAGTAGACATCATTATGGCTATCCCTGCGAAGAAGAGACGCCCTCTGTGCGAAGATCCTTCACCAAAAATTAGAGGAAAATACTCAAGTGAGACTTTGTTTGATTTACAAAATTTAGCAACATAAATTAAGTTTTGAATAATAGATGGTGCACAAAGGACATTATCTAAAAGAAATGGTTTTTGGGGTAAGTACTGTGGTGTTACCTATGAGAGAAATTTTCAAACCTAAACCATCACCTATGTTGATCTCATCGGGACCACCGTAATTGGTGTAGCTGTGAAGAGTCCCAACATCGGACGTAACCTAATGAGAAGCACTGGTGTCATATATCCAGGAGGAGAGAGCATGTCGGTTGGTATTTATGTTGTTTTCCATAGGTTGAGAGAGTGTCTGTGATGGGTTTTGCAGTGAATTGGTTTGCACTGCGTTCTCACGAAGAAAGCGAGCGAGTTGACGATGATCTTTGGTATTGTGACCGGGACACTTGCAGAAGTTGTAGTAGGAGTTGGAGCGGTGCGAGTTGTTGTTGCATACGCCAGAGTACTGGTTGTTATTGTTGTTGCGAGCGAAGTTGTTATTGTTGTTATTGCGATTGTAGCAGATGCTTCCACGTTGTTGCGGGGGGCGATAAGAGATGCGATTGAGTTGGTTGGTATAGTTGGCACTTGCGAGAGAAAGAGAAGCACATGTGTCTTCCTTCTTCAGATGGCGTTCATAGTCTATGAGTTTGTCATAGAGCTCGTCAAAGGTGATGGAGTTGTCACGGACTTGGATAGCAACTGCAACTTCTTTGAATTCATATCCTAGGCCAGCGAGGATGTGGAAAGCAAGGTCATCTTCAGGAATAGGGTGGTCAATAAGAGCGAGATCGTCAGAGATAGATCACATCTCTTGTAAGTACTCACTTATCGAGCGCGAGCCATGTTGATTATTGATGAGGCATTTCTTGAGCGACATAACCCGTGAATGAGATTTATTCGTAAGGAGAGTAAAAAGTCGATCCCATGCTTCCTTAGATGAGGAAACAAAAGAGATATGGGGCTGGATCGTCTCGACACAGCTGCTGAGGATAGCGTCGAGGATGATTTGATCTTGATGGTACTATTGATGGTGGTCTTGATTTTCCACACGCTTGGTGTTGTCGTTGACATCGGCGATAGTCCTCGTAGGAGAGGATTTGGATCTGTCAATGTGATCAAGAAGATCATGACCAATTAAGGCCGATTGGATTTAGGACCTCCATATAGTGAAATTTGTGTGGGAAAGTTTTGTTGGAAAAGGGAATTTGGTGATGATGAAGATTGAGTTTTGAGAGGAGGCCATAGATCAAATATTGAACTTTTAATCGTAAGGCTCTGATACCATATAAAAATCTTAAAGAAGTTGGAGTTTAGGGTTTTGAACTTGATTGATTTTGTATTGAGAATTGCAATATATTTATACAATTACATGATGGAAAATAAATCAAAAGAGAATCTTTCTCTAACAAAAAATTGATAAAATCTAATTTACTAAATTTAGAACCGCAACAGTTGTGTTCGCCTTAGGCAGACGTCTGACCCGTAGCCTTCAGACGTCTGCATGTTCTCTGTTATTTGGCAAAGAATCATGCCCAGACGTTTGGCTCCTATTCTTTAGACATCTTTCTCTTTTGCAAACGTTCGGCTCTTTTTCTTCAGATGTATGCCTCTGTTCTATTGTTTTGGCAGTTCTTTGGCAGACGTCAAGAGCTTTTCTTTCAGAAGGCTGCCGCTGTTGGTTTTGTCCTGGGTCGCTAATATGAGCAGACATCTGAAGAACATTCTGTCAGATGTCCGCGTTCTCTCTGTTATTGTCAAATACTCGCGACCAGTTGTCTATCCCTTTGTTCTCCAGACGTCTTTATGTGCTCTGTTAATTTATCAGACGTCTGCACCTATAGCGTTAGACGTCTACTTATGTTTTGAGGAGTTGTCACTAATACGCCCTTGCAAGATTAAGGCTCCATTGGAGATTCCAATTTTGGATCGAAATTTGAGAAATAGTGTGCGTCTAAGTGCTTTAGTGAGGACATCCGCAAGTTGATCATGATTATGATGTGGTGTACACGAATGGTTCCATTTTCAAAGCACTCTCGAATGAAGTGATAGTCAATTACAACATTCTTCATCCAAGAGTGGAAAACTGGGTTTGCACCGAGATAGGTAACCCCTGTATTATCACAGTATAGAGAGGGCGGTTTTCTGAGAAGTAACTTAAGTTGAAGAATATTTTTCACCCATAGCACCTCGGCCATGGCATTCACAAGGGCTTTGTATTCAGCTATGGAAGAGGATCGATAAACAGTCTTTTGTCGAGCTGATTTCCATGAGATGGGATTTGAGCCTAAATAGGGAATGTAGGCAGTGGTGGAACGACCATCATCGCGACTTCCACCCCAGTTAGAGTCACTGAAGGTCTGAAGAGATAGAGAAGATCGTCGGTGATGTATCGTACCTTTGAGGTAACGAAGAACCCGTTTGAGGGCAATCTAGTGAAGTTCTGTGGGGGAGTGAATGAATTGGGAGAGGTGACCGATGGCAAAGGAAATGTCAGGCTGAGTGAGAGAAAGGTATTGAAGAGCACCAACTAGCTAACGTCTTGGCGTGGGTTGACAGAAGAAGACCCTTCCTGACGAAGTAGAGAAGTGGTTTTGTATATTGGAGTGGTAACTTTTTTAGCTCCTTCAATAGAGAAATTTTTCAGGAGATCGGGGATATGGCGATATTGAGATAGAAAGAGTCTTTGTGTCATGGGAATAACTTCTACACTAAGGAAGTGATGAAGGTCTCCAAGATTCCTTAGAGCAAAGCGTTGCCCAAGCTGACTAACAAAAGACTGAATGAACTGAATGTTGTTACCAGTAAGAATAATGTTGTCAAAATGCACTGAGAAGTAGGCGACGGTAGCTTCCTTGGAGTAGACGAATAAAGACGTATCCGCCACTGAGTTTTTAAAGCCGGCTTGAAGGAGACAGCACTTGAGTTCTTGATATCATGCCCTGGGCGCTTGCTTAAGACCATAGATAGATTTCCATAGTTTGCAGACATGGTTAGGTAGGAAGGAGTGGAGAAAGCCTGATGGTTGAGCCGTATACACATTTTCATAGAGAGCATCATTGAGTAAAGCATTGTTAATATCAAGTTGACGAAGAGGCCATCCATGTGAGAGTGCGATGTATAAGACTATACGCAGCGTTGTCGGCTTAACAACGGGGCTGAAGGTGGTGGAGTAGTCCAGGCCAGACCGTTAGTGGAAGCTTTTGGCCACAAGGCGAGTTTTGTATCGGGCAATGGTTCCATCGGAGTTTCGCTTGATTCAGAAAACCCATTTGCAACCTACAAGATTCTGATTTGATTTTAGGACAAGATCCCAAGTTCCCTTCTTCATGAGGACATTAAATTCTTCGGACATTGCAGCACGCCGGTTGGGATCCTTCACAGCTTGAGATACACACGTTGGTTCAAGGATTTGGGATATGGGATGAATAGTGGTATGGTTTATATATTGGGAGTTGAAGTAATTCAGGTTCGGTTTTCATTCATTGTTGGTTCGGAGATTTGTAGGTGGGAAAGTAAGGGATAATTGTGGAGAGGGTAAATATGATTGAGCAGTTGTAGAGGAAGTTGGGGAGGTAAGGACTGGTAGGTTAGCGACGTTGTCGAGATTGAAAGATGAGGATTGTGAAGAGTCGATGGAAATGGAGAGGTTGGGGGTATACGATGTTAATGATTGGGGTTCAGTGGGGGTTGGGTTAGGTAAGGTGAGTAGGACGTGAAGTTTGGTAGGTTGAGTATACATGATTGGTTGCGATGCTGCGCTAGGGAAGGCCAAATCTTGTGGAAGAGCCTCTTGATGTCTACTAAATACCTACATAGGAAAATTGGTTTCGACGGATTTGACATGACGAGAAATGTAAATTTTGTGAGTGACATGATCTAGACATTTATATACAGATTGAGATGTTGAATAATCTAGAAAAATGCAAGGAGTGGATCTCGGTTGAAGTTTGGAGGAGGTGTACGGCCTTAACCAGGGATAGTAAAGACACCCATAAATCTTAAGACGTTTGTTGTTTAGTGGTCGTTGAAATAGTTTTTCAAATGGGGATTGGAAATTAAGAACCGGTGTGGAAAGATGATTTATGAGATAAATGGCGGTTTGAAAAGCTGGACTCTAATACTTAGAGGGAAGAGATGCCGTATCCAACAGTGTAAGACCGGTTTCAAAAACATGACGATGACGACGTTCTGAAGTGTCATTGTGTTCAGGGGTGTGGGGGAGTGGTGAGATGAGAGACTCTATAGGAGGTAAGAATGGAGGCAATGGATGTGTATTCTCCGCTATTATCAAAGTATATTGATATGAGCGGTAGTTGAAAATATGTTTCGACAAGTTTTTTGAATTGGGGTAGATGGTGGCAACATCATATTTACATTTCATAGGGTACATCCAAACTTATTTTGTGTAGAAATCAACAAAGATTATGTAATAACGAAAACCATCATACGACAATTCAGTGGGTCTCCAAACATCAGTGTAATTAATTGCAAAGGTTTAGAAGTACAAAGGGAATTTTCAGAAAAAGGAAGCTTATGATTTTTGTTGCAATCACATGAATTACATTAAAAATTATTAACTACCGAGATATTAGACAATAACTTATTTTTCCTAACAACTGACTGAAGAATTCGGATGGAGGGATGACTAAGACGACAGTACCACTCACTTATTTCTGACTTGAAGGTAGCGTGAATTTGAGCTTGGATGGAGTGTGGGAGGTAGTAGACATCATTATGGCTATTCCCGCGAAGAAGAAGCGCCCCCGTGTGAAGGTCCATCACCAAAAAATTAGAGGGGAAAACTCAAGTGAAATTTAGTTTGATTTGCAAAATTTAGCAACATAAATTAAGTTTTGAGTAATAGATGGTGTACAAAGGACACTATCTAAAAGAAAGGGATTTTGGGGTGAGTGTAGTATTGTGTTACCGATGTGAGAAATTTTCAAATCTGAACTGTCACCTATGTTGATCTCATCGGGACCACCTGATTAATAGGGATTTTAAGATCAAAAATATTTTACCGCAATCAAGAACGACGTCGCATGAAGCCAGCCGGTGAGTACGGGTCGGTCCACAGGGATGTGTAATTTTCCTAAGTGTTCTTACAAGCTGATTCAAATGGGTGTTTGGTCTTTTAATTTAATCTAAAAAAAAAGAACTAAGTTGTGCGATGGTTAAGAAACTTGCTAGGATTAGGTCTAAGGTGGAGTTTGATAAGATTTAATGTCACACCTCTTTCAATGCCCTAAATGAAATCTTTTAGAAGTTATAGCAACTATTAGAAAAAAGGATTAGGATGATTGGGAAGAAACGAAGTTTCTTCCTCTAGATCCTTGTCCGTCCTTTCCTAATATTTGCTCTAACCTTCATGGAAGACATGCATGTCCGGTCCTTTATACTACGGTTTCACCGTTACCTCGTGGGTAGGGTGTCGTAGGGAGCGGATCATGCATGCATGCATGAAGTTCTAGTTATTAAAAATAATCGGGCACGAAAGAGATGAGAGATCTTCATCTCTCATTCCCTCCTTTATTCCTAACCCTAACAAGCGAGAAAATTGCTCGCTCATTAGGGGATTTATTAAAAACTTCATTTTGAGATTTTGCATTTTTAGATCTATTGGATTAATTTCCTACTGCAGTTTTAAGAGATTCTATACTAGAATTAACTAAGGCAAAAGATTATTTTAATCTAAGGCAATAATTTAACTATAAACTAAGGCAGGAATTAAAAGAAGAACTTACAGAAATGATGCTCTTTAATCCTCAAAAGAATCTGAATTTTTATTTCTTGGAAAGAGGCATTCCTATTACAGTATTTTGATTACATATTTATAAGGAAATAAGAAAATTTAGGGTTACAGGATTCACACATGTGCGATTACAAAAATACCCCCGAAAAATCCCAAACTACGCACCGACGCACCGCCACCGACTTCCTGCACCGACGTGCGCACTGGACGGCCACGGAACAGCGGCATGGGTAGGGATGGGGCCGCGGTTCCGCGGCCCTTTGGTGAGATCACCTCATCATATTTTCTGGGCTCATTCTTGATGCTTTGGGATTTTTATTTATATAATTCTTTTCTCCATTTGGCTTCTGGTTCATCTCCAGATCTTTCAGTGAAAACTTGTAGTGATATTTTAACCGTTTGCCTTGACATTTTGGACCTTGCGTTGCCTTGTTGATTATGAATTGTTCTTCGTCTAGGCTTTACTAGGATCCGTCCATTTGTTGGTTAAAAGTCCATTTTTGTGTCGTCTTCTGTCTTTTTCACTGTTTTCGTTCCAAGAACCTGTATCATGTAATATGTAGCAGACATGCGTCAAAAGCACCTGTTTATTTATAAAACAAATAAGAATGGGGAATATAATAATGCAATATTATGATATGAACAAATACCCCCAAACTTATCTTTTGCTCGTCCTCGAGCAAACTTATTTTTTATTCTCAACAAAAGGAACTTAACCGCACTTTCGCAGGGAGACGCGATTGCACTGAGCTCGTGCAACAAGCCGTTAAACCTCTAGGTGTCCCTAGTAGGAGGAGTGTTGTCTCCTTAAGGTTTTCAGCGGATACTACCCACAAAATCCTATCAATTTGGCTCATTAACTTTAATTCTCCAATTAGGTTTTCTAACAAGGAACTCTATTATCTTCGACTCGTAAACTATCCACCCGTATTCTTCACACTTCCTCACCATTTAACGTAAGATTATATATGTTCTATAGACTACTTAGCTTTCGGCATTTCTTATGTTTTCCTTCTATGGTTCTATCTCCACTTAGGAATTTTATCAATTCTACTAAAGATACAAGTTCTATTTTTCATTCCTTTCTCTTATCTAAACTCTAATCATATATCCCCACGTGTGTGTATAAATCACCCCTACACTTGGAAATTCAAATCAAGCAATCATACCCTTGTCCGTTGTCCACAGCACTTATTAATTGGTGAATATTTAAATGCGTTTTGCTTACACATCCTTCATGCGACCGTTAATACTTCTTGAGGTACCAACGACCGATTATAAGACGTGTTTGCACATTAAAGCGTACTTCCTAGTCTTGCAACACCCAAGGCTTTAGCAGTGACTCCCAAACCAGTTGGTCTAAGGCACTAAGTGATGAAGCATCCTTGCTAAATATTTTTCTAGTTTTGCAGTCTTAAGTAATCACAAAAACTAGTGTCCATTTTTTTTTATTCACTTTTTTTCTTTTATATATTTTTTTTCGTACTAAAACTTTAGACAAGAGCATTTCAAGGTCTCCTCTACTATTCCAAGTTTCAAGGTGTGTGTTAGTGCAATTTGTAGGGTATACATTTTCAGAATCCATACTTAAGTTAGGAATTATTTTTCAAACTTATGCTCTAATAAAAATCAATATTTTTCCTTTATTTCGACTTAGCCCAGGAATTTAACCCAAAATTTGCCTATTTCTAAATAAACTACAAAGACATACACTTTCTACCGTTAAACTTAAGGAAGGTTACCTTTAGGGTTTTTAATTTAATAAGTCTAATATCTAGTTGTTCGTAGCTAGTTAACCTATCTATCAAACTCGAATCAAATAAGCCCAAAATTGAATACAATAGTTTTTATAATTTTTGAAATTTTCAATTTTTATGGTTTTTTTCTATTTTATTTTCAAATTTTTATGACTTTTATATAAAGATGCAATGCAGAAATTAAATATGCAAGAGGAAAAGTAAAATATATACAAAAATGAAAATATGCAATGCAATGCAAGAGATAACTATATACACCACCATCTCCCCCAAACTTGAGCAAAGCAGTGCCCTCACTGCCCAGCCCCACGTCGCGCCCTCGAGCGTGAACGTGATCGCTCCTCTCTAGACAATAGGGTCTGAATACCCCTCTCAATCTCTGTCAAACGACGGTCGTGCTCTCGTGCCGTCGTCCTAAACTCGTCCCTCAATGTATCAATTCCCCTCACGGCTCTCCTCATTAAGCGTGCATGCTCTTGAGGGGTCAGCTCACCCTCACTCGATGTTGAACTAGAGCTAGGGGTGCGAGCGGGGACATTTTCGGCTGGTTCGATTCGCGACCATATATCTGTCAGTCTAGAATAGGACGAAGTAACGCCCTCAATAAGTGGTCGAACCGGGACCCCTCCCATCATGTAAAAGTCAAATTCCTCGATGGGGAGGAAATAACGGCAGAGCTGGGTGACTAGCATAGGACAAGGGTAGTTTGTAGCCCTTTTCCCCGCACCTATAGAGTGAAGTAAAACAATGCATATGCCGAACCTTGGGTTCTTCGTCATTAGTGTGTGCACGACATGTAATGAGGGGGTGAAAAAGGTCGTGTTGTGAGAACTACCAAAGATGTTGTTTTGTGCCCACCGGCACACAGTAAAAACATTCGCGAAGAGGGATCGTGCTTGGATACCTTTTCGCGGCTCTCTCGCACAGTCATTGCCCATCAAGAGCATGTAATCCTCAAACTGTAGGGGGTGGTCATGCGCGGATAAACGAGGTATAAGTGTGATCTCGTGGATTAAATCCCGATCAATGTTAATAACTCGATCCCCCCAATTCAACTTGATATACCCTAAGTCCGCTAGGCAATTTTCTTCCATGGATTCATAAAAATATGCAACTAGATCTGGTATAGCAAATGCAGAGGGGTGATTGTAAATCAAAAAATTCCATCCCCTTCGCTCAATTTCGCGTGAGAAATAGGTACCGTAAATTTCATACGAGAAAACTAGGGAGAAATCCCTCTCAAATTGCATTCTGTGTTCCATAGTAATTTTACAGAAATTTAAATGAGAAAACCAGAGTGAGAGGAACAGATTTACCTCCCCTGGAAATTCCAGGGGGTGACGCGTCAGGACGGCGGCGAAAGGGCGGCGGGAGCTTGCTGGCGCGGCGGAACCGCAGTCTTATGGAGGCGGCGCTCCGAGTAACTTCGCTAGAAGATGGTTAAGGCGGCTAGGGTTCTAAATGGGGAGAAAGTTTTAAGGTTTGGAGAACAGGGGGCTCGGGTCCTTTAAATAGGAGGGGTGAAATGGAAATTTTGTAGAAAACCCCCTCCAAAAGGGGGAATTTATTTGTAAAATAAAAATTGTATTTATTAATTAAGCTGAATATTTACAATTAGGTCTAAATATATTTTTATTTTGTTTTTTTAAAAAAAAAAATTGTGTTTAATTTTTATGGTATTTTGGAGTTATGTATTTACAAATGATACACCCCCCCAAACTTATTTGAAATTAATTATTGGAAAAATTGGAAATTCGGGGAGGAGTGGAGGAGAATTAATCGGTGTGAACCAGCTCCTGCAAAAACAGGAGCTCCTCCAAAGGGTCCGCTGTGAGGAACGGTTTCAATCGATGTCCATTCACTTTGAATAAAGTACCGTTCTCAGAATTTTCAAGATCGACCGCTCCGTGCGGATAAATGGTGCGGACAACAAATGGTCCTTTCCATCTAGAACGGAGCTTACCTGGGTGATAATGTAACCGAGTGTCATAGAGTAAAACCTGGTGACTAGGTTCAAAAGTTTTTCGCAAAAGGTGTTTATCATGGAACACCTTAGCTCGGTTTTTGACAATGCCAGCATTATCATATGCCTCATCCCGCAGCTCTTCTAGTTCATTCAACTGCAGCTTTCAATTGCTGCCCGCATCTCCTAAAGATAAATTTAGCTCTTTGATAGCCTAAAATGCCTTCTGCTCAATCTCTACTGGGAGGTGGCAAGCCTTCCCGTAAACAAGCCGGTATGGAGACATACCCAGATCAGTCTTGTATACAGTACGGAAAACCCATAGTGCATCGATCAGTTTAAGTGACCAATCTTTACGGTTTTTAGAAACCGTTTTCTCCAAGATTTGCTTTATTTGCCGATTTGAAATCTCGGCCTGCCCACATGTTTGGGGATGGTATGGCGTTGACAACTTGTGGGTTATAGAATATTTGTGCATTAAGGACTCAAAAGTCCTATTGCAAAAGTGAGAACCATTATCACTTATGATCGCTCGAGGGTGCCCAAATTGAGAAAAGTTGTGTTCTTTAAGAAATCGAACCACGACATTGTTGTCGTTCGTTCGGCTAGGCATAGCCTCGACCCACTTTGAAACGTAGTCAACAGCCAACAGAATATAAACATTCCCAAAAGAATTGGGAAATGGTCCCATGAAGTCTATACCCAAAACATCAAAAACATCGACAACCAGAATTGGTTGGAGCGGCATTTCGTTTCTCCGCGATATCCGGCCCAAGTGTTGGCACCGGGAGCATGTCTTGCAGTATTCATATGCATCTTTGAAAAGTCGTGGCCAATAGAAACCACACTGCAAGATTTTTTCGGCTATCTTCTTTGGGCCAAAGTGCCCGCCACATGCTTGATCGTGGAAATAAGACAACACACTCTTAAACTCGTTTTCTGGTACACACCGACGAATGATTTGGTCAGAACAGTAAAAAGATAAGGTTCATCCCAGTAAAAATGCTTTGCTTGGGATAAGAATCGAAGTTTATCCTGTTTCAACCAATCGTTAGGTATCAAGCCGGTGGCTAAGTAGTTTACTATGTCAGCGAACCATGGTTCGTAAGAAACTGTCAAGAGTTGCTCATCGGGAAAAGCATCAGTGATAGGAAGTTCAAGTGTGGGCGAAGAAGGAAGTCGTGAAAGGCGATCGGCCACTACGTTTTCACATCCTTTTTTGTCCCTTATGACAAGGTCAAACTCTTGTAACAGGAGGATCCAACGTATTAGCCTCGACTTAGCATCCTTCTTCACAAAAAGGTGGCGAAGAGTTGAATGATCCGTATACACAATAACTGGAGAGCCGATTAAATAAGGCCAAAATTTTTCAAGTGCAAACACAACAGCTAAAAACTCTTTTTCTGTTGTTGTGTAGTTTAGTTGGGCCTCATTTAATGTACGGCTAGCTTAATAAATCACGTGCGGCATCTTGTTAATGTGCTGTCCAAGAACAGCACCAATAGCAAAATCTGATGTGTCATACATAATTTCGAAAGGTTGCGTCCAGTCTGGAGATGAAAGAATGGGCGCAGAAATGAGAGAGAGTTTCAAAGACTCGAATGCTTCCATGCAAGTTGAGTCGAAGTCAAATGTTGTGTCCTTGGCCAATAAGAGAGTCAAGGGTCTAGCAATCTTGCTAAAATCCTTGATGAACCGTCTATAAAATCCGGCGTGGCCAAGGAAAGCTCGGATGTCTTTAACGCATTTAGGAGGAGGAAGATTAGAGATGACTTCAAGTTTGGCTCTATCAACCTCTATGCCGTTTTGCGAGATGACATGTCCTAAGACAATGCCCTCTCGTACCATAAAATGGCACTTCTCCCAATTCAAAGTTAGGTTCTTATCCCTACAGCGGGTAAGAACAGCGTAAAGATGTCGTAAACACTCGTCGAAGGAGTCACAAAAAATGGAGAAATCATCCATAAAAATCTCCAAGAACTTTCCAACCATGTCTGAAAAGATCCCCATCATACACCGCTGAAATGTAGCGGGAGTATTGCATAACCCAAAGGGCATGCGACGATAAGCAAAAGTGCCAAAGGGACAAGTAAATGTGGTCTTGTCTTGATCCTGTTTGGCTATGGGGACTTGGTTATAACCGGAATAACCATCTAAAAAGCAGTAGAACTCGTGCCCTGCCAATCGTTCGAGCATTTGGTCAATGAAAGGTAAAGGAAAGTGGTCCTTTCTTGTCGCGGCATTGAGTTTTCTATAGTCGATACAAACTCGCCACCCCGTTTGGGTCCGAGTGGGAATTAACTCATTTGCCTCATTGGTAATGACCGTGATGCCCGATTTCTTTGGCACGACATGAATGGGGCTAACCCATTGGCTATCCGAGATAGGGTAGATGATACTACTATCAAGACATTTAACAATCTCCTTCTTGACAGCCTCTTTCATAATGGGGTTGAGGCGTCTTTGTGGATCCCTTGCCGGCTTGGCATCATCCATCAAGTGTATATGATGTTCAACAATGAGGGGACTAATCCCCTTGATGTCCGCCATAGACCAGCCAAAAGCTTGCCGATTATTTTCTAAGACCATTAAAAGGGACTTCTCTTACTCAAGAGCTAGAGAGGCCGATATGATAACGGGTAAGGTCTCATTATCACCTAGATAAGCATATTTTAGGTGCGATGGTAAAAGCTTTAGTTCGAGTTTAGGAGGTAAAACAATAAATGATAACAATGGAGTAACTGTTTCAAACTCGAAGGATTCCATCAATGGTTCAAATCGAGTGTACGCAACCGAGTTGGATGGTTCAACTAACTCATCCGAAAAGGAAAAAGACTCAAGCTCGGGCGGTGAGTCTTCAAATTCGTCTACAAAGGTGAAACACTCATAATCGTTTTCCGCAGTGAAAGCAGTGTCGGATTCTAGGAGGAACGCACTAGTGGCGTCAACACTGCTGTAATTGAACATGAAATTTTTGAACTCACAGTCCTCCTCCGCGATCTCATTAATCGAGCAAACATCAAGTACGCTAGCATTAGGCTCGACAGGCTGATTTCCCAACTTAAAGATGTTGAGCTCAATTGTCATGTTGCCAAAAGATAGATTCATTGAACCGTTACGACAATTGATCACTGCGTTAGAAATCGCCGGGAATGGTCGACCAAGTATCACCGGAATTTGTCTCCGGGGGTTAGCGACAGGTTGTGTATCCATAACAATAAAGTCTACGGGAAAAATAAAATCCCCAACTCTAATTAACACATCCTCCAACTCTCCCCTAGGATGGGTGATTGATCGATCGGCCATTTGGAGAGTGCAGTGAGTGGGCTTAAGCTCTCCAACGCCTAATTGCTCGTACATAGAATAAGGCAGCAAATTAACACTAGCACTAAGATCTAATAGTGCTCTATTGATGTTTTTGTCCCCAACTGTTATCGAAATAGTAGGATAACCGGGGTCCTTTTGCTTTGGGGGTAAAGAGTTTACAATAGCATCACTAATAGCACTAGCCACAAAAACTTTCTTTGGTACTTGTGTCTTCCTCTTTTTGGTGCATAAGTCCTTTAAGATTTTTGCATATGAAGGAACTTGTTGGATTGCATCCAAAAGAGGGATATTTATGCTGACCTGCTTGAACAACTCTACAATCTTCTCCATCTGTGAAGTTGGTTTATTGGATCTCAACCGATTTGGAAAAGGAACATTTTGAAAGGTTGTTGAGTCCAATTTTTGCGGATCAGATTGTTGAGTTGGAATGGAACCCCGTGTAAATTTGTTCGTGTTGTGAGAAGTGGGTCCGTTCGAGCTAGAAGAGGTAGAGCCGTGTGAAGGATGGAGAATAGGCTCTAACGAAGAAGAAGAAGGTGAAGACGATGAAGAAGGACCACCGGCAGGGGTGTCATTGTGAATACCCACATTGTTTTGCAACACTTTTCCCGATCTCAACGTGGTCACAGCATTTACGTTATGATTCTGCTGTTGATTTGCAGTATGTGCGTGACTGGGATTGGGCAGTGGTTGAGATGGGAGCTTTCTTTTTTCGCGCTCGCTCAGTGCTGCATTGAGTTGTGCAATTTGTGCCTCAATAGATTTGATGCTTTGATCGTATGAGGCACTGTTTTGCACCAAAGATTGAATAGAAGTCTCTAGTCTTGCTGTAGACTGTGTAGATTGCTTTAGGAACGCATCTAGACTTCTTTCGAGCGAGCTAACCTTGTCATTATTAGGTTGAACAAAATTGTTTGGCGGGTAAGAAGTGTTAGGCACAAAATTGTTCACCTGATTAGGGTAAGGTTGCTGTTGAAATTAAGTTTGTGGAGGTGCTTGTTGTTGTTGTGGGGGAGGCCCTTGAAAATTGTTATTTCCTTGGAATTGTTAATTTTGGTTCCAAGCGAAATTTGGGTGACTCCTCCAACCCGGATTATATGTAGAAGAGTACGGATCGTTTCTTTGTCGTTGCTGAAAGGCAGCATTGACTTGATCATGTCCTTGAGTAGATGCATTGTAAGGACGCTCTTCGGTTAAGTGTGATGGAGCCGAACTACAAGCACACACAGTTCGTGGAGGCATAACAAGGGCAGGAGAAGGCGACGAGATTTTGGTCTCAATCGCTTCTAGCTTTTTAGAAAGAGCGGCCATCTCGGCCTTCATAGCAATTGACATCTCTACTTGATGTATGCCTGCCCTAGATTGACCACTAGAAGAAGATGATATGGTCTTGGAGCTCTCCCACTGAATTGTTTGTTCACTACGATCCTCAAGAAACTGCCACGCTTCCTCACTAGATTTGGAGAGAAAGTGACCTTGACAGATGGTTTCTAGCAACTGCTTCGTTGCCGAGTTCAATCCCTCGTATAATGTTTGGAAAAGTTGCCAACTTTCGATCCCATGATGAGGGTATTGAACGAGTAGGTCTTTAAATCTCTCAAAACACTTCCAAAATGGTTCGGAAGGAAGCTGTGAAAATTGTATAATCTCATTGCGGATTCTAGCAGTTTTGCGATGAGGATAGAACTTCTTAAGAAAAGCTTTCACAAACTCGTCCTAATTTCTTATGGAATGTGATGCTGTGCTGTATAGCCACTTCTCGGTTAGGTCACATAAGGTGAAAGGAATGACCCTTAGCCTTATAGCGTCATCACTTAATTGGGTCGTTTTCATCATAGCGCAAACGTTTTGGAATTTATTAATAAAAATATACGCATCTTCTAATTCCAAACCATGAAATTTTGGCAGCATATTGATGAAATGTGGTTTTATTTTAAAATTGTCCCCATTTGCCGGTGGGGGTGAAAGACAGGTAGGTAAAGAAGTGCGGACAGGGTAGAAGAGATCCTGGAGCGCGACTCGTGCGGGCGCTTCAACAGGCGGTTGATTCGGGTTATTCGCACCTAACGGAGGTGGAATCATTCCCGTCGGTAAGGTATTGCTGGGGTTGAATCCCGACATGCCTTCGGAGGAAGAATTTGAAGGTGGAGGTAAGAAAGTGGACGGAATTTCGACTTCGATGTCGAAAGGTTCGTTGGTCGGTACCAACGAAACACGGACTAATCGGGCGTTAGTGTCCCTAGTCCAAAGTGACATACACTAAAGGGGTAGTGTAGTCAGAAAAAAATGAAAGACAGAATGTGTTGGTAAGAAAACGTCAATGAAAGGAAGTGGTGTAAGTGAGGTGCAGGTTTTCTTTAGCGACAAGTTGCAAGTTTTGAAAAGATTTTTCTTTTTTTTTATATTTATGTATGTGAGAGTTTTGCAAAGAGATTTTTGAAAAGAGATTTGTGACGCAAATGCGATCAACCACACATGCACAATCAGGCCTAGATCTAGGGTCACCTAGGTCAGCTAGACAGCTCCTAACTAGGGCTAGAAATAGGACCTCAAACCGCCTCTTCACAGCCAATTGCGGCCATGTAAGTGCTAGGTAAGTGGGAGGCTCCCCGCTACAAGTAGCGGTCCTAATTAAGTAACCACTTGCCTAGATACCGCAAAGTCAGTTAGGATAAACGGTCGATGCCTATGTCTAATCCTTTGTCCTATTGAGCTCGAAGTCCTTAGGGCCGAGTCTAGTATTTTTTAATTAAGAGTGGTCGATGCAAATGCTTTAAGTGCTTTCTGGGGTCCTGGGAAGGGTGATGAAATCCCCACCCAATCTGAGTTTGGTCAATAGCCCCTTAAAGTTCGATTAAATTATGCAAAACAGTAAATTTACTTGCAATCAATTATTTTTAGCGCGGCGCAAAGAAACCTGCAGAAAATCTGTTATTTAGAAAGGGAGAGAAAATTTTTAGCGCAAAGAAGTCCTGCAGAAAATTTGGCAAAAGATATATCGGGAGATTTCAGAGGAGAGAGAAAAGATCTTACAGTGCAAATTTGGTAAACAGATGATGTCTCCAGAGCACGGAACCACGGCCCAAGAGCGTTCCTGCCACGTTTTCGCGGTCAACTAGCCGGCACGGTTCACGAAACTTTTTCTGACGTCACGATTTGACCAGAAGGCCGCTGAACCGCGGTCTGAGGTGGGTTACGGCGGCGGAAACGCGGTTGAAGGGAGGGATCAGGTCGCTGGAAAATTTGTACAGTTCTATTGTGGAATTTCCCCTCTGTTCTAATGTAGCGTTTTCTGTTTCCAACAC
Organism: Agapanthus africanus; assembly: GCA_030015575.1. NCBI lineage: Eukaryota > Viridiplantae > Streptophyta > Magnoliopsida > Asparagales > Amaryllidaceae > Agapanthus > Agapanthus africanus. The sequence goes on along the minus strand of JASDDO010000012.1, from coordinate 455,554,435 downwards.
TGGAATTTTCCAGATCCGAGATTCTTTGCTGTTCCTGCAAAATTCAAACGATAAACCCTTCAAACAGATAAAAAATGATAAATTTTTTTGTACTTTTTCTATTTTCAGATTTTTATGATTTATAAGATTTATATCTACCCGAAATTACATAAAGGAAATTTTACGCCATCCCCGGCAACGGCGCCATTTGATTAATAGGGATTTTAAGATCAAAAATATTTTACCGCAATCAAGAACGGCGCCGCATGAAGCTAGCCGGTGAGTACGGGTCGGTCCACAGGGATGTGTAATTTTCCTAAGTGTTCTTACGAGCTGATTCAAATGGGTGTTTGGTCTTTTAATTTAATCTAAAAAAAGAACTAAGTTGTGCGATGGTTAAGAAACTTGCTAGGATTAGGTCTAAGGTGGAGTTTGATAAGATTTAATGTCACACCTCTTTCAATGCCCTAAATGAAATCTTTTAGAAGTTATAGAAACTATTAGAAAAAAAGGGATTAGGATGATTGGGAAAAAACGAAGTTTCTTCTTCTAGATCCTTGTCCGTCCTTTCCTAATATTTGCTCTAACATTCATGGAAGAAATGCATGTCCGGTCCTTTATACTACGGTTTCACCGTTACCTCGTGGGTAGGGTGCCGTAGGGAGCGGATCATGCATGCATGCATGAAGTTCTAGTTATTAAAAATAATCGGGCACGAAAGAGATGAGAGATCTTCATCTCTCATTCCCTCCCTTATTCCTAACCCTAACAAGCGAGGAAATTACTCGCTCATTAGGGGATTTATTAAAAACATCATTTTGAGATTTTGCATTTTTAGATCTATTGGATTAATTTCCTACTGCAGTTTTAAGAGATTCTATACTAGAATTAACTAAGGCAAAAGATTAATTTAATCTAAGGCAATAATTTAACTATAAACTAAGGCAGGAATTAAAAGAAGAACTTACAGAAATGATGCTCTTTAATCCTCAAAAGAATATGAATTTTTATTTCTTGGAAAGAGGCATCCCTATTACAGTATTTTGATTACATATTTATAAGGAAATAGGAAAATTTAGAGTTACAGGATTCGCACATGTGCGATCACAAAAATACCCCCGAAAAATCCCAACCTACGCACCGACGCACCACCACCGACTTCTTGCACCGACGTGCGCACTGGACGGCCGCTGAACCGCGGCATGGGTAGGGATGGGGTCGCAGTTCCCCGGCCCTTTGGTGAGATCACCTCATCATATTTTCTGGGCTCATTCTTGATGCTTTGGGATTTTTATTTATATAATTCTTTTCTCCATTTGGCTTCTGGTTCTTCTCCAGATCTTTCAATGAAAACTTGTAGTGATATTTTAACTGTTTGCCATGACATTTTGGACCTTGCGTTGCCTTGTTGATTGTGAACTGTTCTTCGTCTAGGCTTGACTAGGATCCGTCCATTTGTTGGTTAAAAGTCCATTTTTGTGTCGTCTTCTGTCTTTTTCACTGTTTTCGCTCCAAGAACCTGTATCCTGTAATATGTAGCAGACATGCGTCAAAAACACATGTTTATTTATAAAACAAATAAGAATGGGGAATATAATAATGCAATATTATGATATGAACACCACCGTAATCGGTGTAGCTATGAAGAGTCCCAATATCAGACGTAACATGATGAGAAGCACCGACGTCCAATATCCAGAGAAGCGAGCGGGCCAGTTGGTATTTGTGTTGTTTGCCACAGGTTAAGGGAGCGTCTGTGCAGGGTGTTGCGTTGAATTGGTTTGCACTGCGTTCTCATGAAGAAAGCGAGTGAGTTGACAACAATCTTTGGTGTTATGACCATGACGCTTGCAGAAGTTGCTGTAGGAGTTAGAGCGGGGTGAGCCGTTGTTGCTTGCGCCGGAGTACTGGTTGTTGTTGTTGTTGCGAGAAAAATTGTAGTTATTGTTGCGATTGTAGGAGACTCTTCCCCGGTGTTGCGGAAAGCAATAGGAGGAACGATTAAGTTGGTTGGTATAGTTAGAAGTTACGAGAGAGATATGCACCCGTGTCTTCCTTCTTCAGATGGCGTTCACAGTCTATGAGTTTGTCAAAGGTGATGGCATTATCATGAACTTGGAAAGTAGCGGCGACTTCTTTGAATTCATGTCTAAGGCCAGCAAGGATGTGAAGAACAAGGTCATCTTCGGGAAGAGGGTGGTGTTCCCTCATAAAAGAGAAAAAGGGGAGAAAATTCCCTATGACTCAATCCTCACGTGTTAAACGTGTGAGCGCCTATATGCAAAGCATATAGGCGCTGCTATCAAACAACTATAGGCTAAATAAGACTCACGTGTTAAACATGTAAGCGCCTATATGCAAAGCATATAGGCGCTGCAATCAAACAACTAATAGGTTAAATAAGTCTCACGTGTTCAACACGTGAACGCCTATATGCAAAGCATATAGGCGCTGCAATCAAACAGCTAAAGGCTAAATGGGCCTCACGTGTTAAACATGTGAGCGCCTATATGCAAAGTATATAGGCGTTGCAATCAAACAACTAAAGGCTAAATGGGCCTCACGTGTTAAACACGTGAGCGCTCATAAGCACAAAGGAAAATCTTCACTAGGGATCACGTGTTAAACACATGGGAATACCCTTTTGAAGTATTAGGTTCAGATAGAGTTAAACTCTATGCATAGAATTAAATTCTATTTTTTGTATGCAAAGCATATGAGCAATAAGAGTAAATAACAAAAGGCCAAATTGGCCTCACGTGTTAAACACATGAGCGCTCATATGCAAGGCATATGGACGCCAAATCAAAGAAGCTAAATAAGCCTTACGTGTTAAACACGTGAGGACACCTTCTTACGTAGAATTGAATTCTACTCTTTGGAAATACTTCCCTAAATTTTTCTAAAAGAGAAAGATCATCTCTGTTAAACAAGGAACCGTTGGATCAAGGTCCGATAATGATTAAGCATAGAATTAAATTCTATTGAGAAGGATATTTTCTGATAAATAGAAAGTTGGCGGATCAAAGATCCAGATGGAAAATATTTCCTATATCTTTCTAAACGGAGAAAGATTGTGCTTTGTTAAACCGAGCACCCTTGGATTAAAAATCCAATGGTGATAAAAATATCACCATACAATAGAGTAAAATTCTATATATGGGGGAATATTCCCCCGATATTATTAAAACAGGAAAACATATTCTGTAAGACAGAAATATTTGGATCATAGATCCAACGGTAGGTAAAATTCCCCTAATCAAAAAGCCCTACAAGTTTCTGCCAAAATATAATGAGTTTTAAAAGGAAAGAACAGAGAATTTAATTCTCAAATAAGAAGACCCTCCTCCTCAAAAACCCTAGGTAAAGAAGACACATAGATCAAAAAATCTCTTTTTACCTATATAAGGGTTTAACCCTTCTCAAAGAACTTAGTTCATCCTATGAACCAGAGAGCCTCAAGACAAGTCTCCCACAAGTTGAGAATTTAATTCTCATTGTAATGATCTTGTTCTTGAGAATCAAAGTTTCAGAAAAGAACTAGGTTAAAAAGAAAGAAAAAGAAAAGAACACATGCTCTAGGAATTTAATTCCTCCAAAATTAGGGTTTAACCCTACAGAAATAACTTAGTTCTTATAAAAACTGAAAGAAGAACATAGTTCTATAAAAAAAATGATGATTTAAGATTTTCAAAACAGAAATCTTAGTGATCATTAATGATTAAAATGTTATTAACAAGGATTAACATCTATAAAAAAGAAGAACTTGGCGTTCCACGTGAAATACACATGAGCAAAATTAGTGCTTAGCGCTATTACGGTGCCTAACGTGTTTATCACGTGAATATCTAAAACAAACAAAAGAAGAGTTAAAGTGCTTCACATGCTTCCCACGTGAGCTTCCAAAAAAACAAAGAAAAAAACTCATTTGGGCAGTCGCTAAATAAAGCAGCCCAGCACCCCAAAATAAAGCAGTCACGTGAAACACTCTTGGAAACCTGAAATCTGGCACCTTACGTGCTTCACACGTGGGCACCAGAGCTCTAGCCAAGTGCTTATCACTTCTGAAAAAAGGGTGAACAAATAGAACCCGAAATCAATACTCAGCACTCACATGCTTCCCACGTGAGTGCCATGCAAAGTGCTTAGCACTCCATGTTCAGTCAAAATGACTAAGTGCTTAGCACTGGTTGGGTAGTGTCCATATCTGAGCGCCTCACATGTTTCACACATGAGTGCCAAAGAAAATTAGTGCTTAGCACTACAGTAGCGCCTCACGTGTAAAACGCATGAGTGCCCGAAAAAATTAGTGCTCAGCACTATTCCAGCGCCCCACGATACACGTGAGCACTGCATATATTAGTGTTTAAAACTGTTGGGTAGTATAGAGACCCAATCTCAGCCCAAATTGGCCATGTTCCTAAGTTTAAACCTGTTTATTTTAAATCAACCAAGCCTATATTGCTTATGATTTCTAAACCGATCTTAGTCTCAAACATGACTAATGACCTCTCATTGATGATGTCCAATATGATATTCATCTCATATCTCCTAAGGAAATCTTAGTTTCAAATATGACTAACGATTCTTAGGTTCACCACAACCCTTTTTCTCTCAAAAACGGGGTTTGGTTCAAGGGTACATCTTTCCGCACCTCTGATATATGTCGTTGTAATTCATCAACGTCTTTAGAGAGGTCGCGGGTCTCGACAACCAACAACTCCTTTCATCATACATTGATGCACTTCCAAATTGACGTGCACACCTCAAATCCGATCGCGTCCCAAATTGGGTGCAATCTATGTCACCATCGTTCACTCCGCCACGTAACAAATACACGTGCGCGCAAGATGAATATTCGACCAAAATGTTCTTAAACTAAATTGCGTCCCCAAGATGGGAATGTTGGACCGAAATGTCCTTAAACTAATATTTGCCCCAAACATGGAAGTAATGGACCGAAATGTCCTTAAACTAATATTCGTCCCAAAAATGGGAATGTTGGACCGAAATGTTCTTAAACTAAATCGCGTCCCCAAAATGGGAATGTTGGACCGAAATGTCCTAAAACTAATATTAGACCCAAACTTGGAAATAATGGACCGAAATGTCCTTAAACTAATATTATCTCCAAAATGGGAATGTTGGACCGAAATGTCCTTAAACTAAATTGCGTCCCCAAAACAGGAATGTTGGACCGAAATTTTCTTAAACTAATATTCGTCCCAAACACGGTGATAATGGACCGTGATGTCCTTAAACTAAAATAATTGAGCCCATATGCTCATTTGTTTCTAAGTTGATCTTAGTCTCAAATATGACTAACGATCCTTAAATCAAACTCAAATATCCTATGAACGGATGGACCTCACAAATGTGAGAAATGCGTCCTAAGTTTATTCCCGTTGGCAAATTAAGCTACCAACGTAGACCCCGTCAAGCAAATCCTTGATCCAAACCCAAATCTCAAATATATGGATTTGGACTAACCCGCGCCCTACGGGAGACGACATAAACTAGACTCCGTATACAATCCACGGGCAACCAAAATAAACAAAAATACACACGACACGAAGTGAACTACTGGTGTCACGCCCCGCTTCCCGATGTATGGGTAAGGAGGCACGGCGAGGTTCGCTACGTATTTACTTAGAAGTAAACACGCTAAGCGTATCTAAGCAATATAAAGTAAAATGTACATAAGAGACTTGAATATAAATGTACAACTTTTATTTATTCAACATTTCTTTACAATACAACTGGAAATATAAATACAAGTCTGGAATGCAATGCCTAAACAATGGCATGAACTGAATGAAAAGTAAGTACAAGTAAAGTCAATGCTTAGGGTCTTCTGTGAACTACTCCAAGTGCTCATGGTTGGTCTCGAACACCTCAGAGTCGGGTCCTCCTGACAACATTCCAAAGAAGAAGAGAAATATGAATGTCGTCAGCGAACAATCGCTCGGTAAGTCCCAAAGAAAGAAGGAGAAGAATAGACAGAGAATAGAACAGATGAAGTAGAAATATTATATTTGCTATACTAACGTAGTTGTTGTAGCTTAGTATAGAATATGCCGGTGTATACAAGAGGAGTCCAACTTACACTGTGGACTTTGGTAACCCGAAGTACAAGGCTCTGTCGATAATACTACGGAATAACGACAAGGATATAATTACGTCTTTTAGTGACCACATCGTGCTACCGTTAACATGTTCCATAGCAGTCTACCCCTTTATAAACCCCGTAATATTTATTGTATTGATTGTACTGATTGTATTGTATTGTATTGTAGTAAATGGAAGACTTGCCGAACCATGAATAGTCATGTAATCAGAATATATCCATGGTTCGGTTCGGTCATGTTCATATTGATATGGATTGTATTCTTGTATTCATGGATTCATGTTGTATTGTAGTTATACTTGAATTGAATTCAAGTCAGATTATATTCAGATTTGACTATAACTCGAACTGAGTTAGACTTTTAAACAGAATTGAAGTCCTGATTGTTTTGGAGTTATCGGTAACTGCTGCACATGTACGGCAGGATTTGTGTCTTTTTCCAAGACAATTACCGTGTTGATAACACCGTTTTTAGATTGTCTAGCTTAGATAAGCAAGCACCCATATTCTCCGGCTCCTTGAGATTCAAAAGAACTGGTCCCGCTTAAACCTATGTTTCCTATGGTCCTTATTGTAAATTAATATAACTTGAGAGCGTTTTATGAAAAATAGTTTTGATATATTTTCAAAATACATCCTAAGTATTTAATTATCGTCTTTATGGTTTTCATGGATGTATATTTTAAAATATAACGTTTTCTAGTGAGTAGAACCTAGTTTACATTGTATATGGTATTTTAGTGTAATATGGAAATTGTATTGAATCGTAAAGGTAGTTCCATGAAATGGGTGATTCCTTTGATTTAGAAAACATGGAATATATATATGCATTATATTTAAAGTAGATATTTTGATAATATTTATATATATCTAATATTTACTAAATAATAGAATTTATTTATTAAATAGAAATCACATTGTTTTTAAAAATTGCATTAAAAATTCCATCGAGATCGAATGCTCTTTGCGGAAGTCTGCAACTCGCTCTACTAGGCTTGAGGATGCGCGATAATCTGCACCATCCCGATATGAGTTCCCCAAAATGGGTTGTAGAGGCGTATTTGCAAGGAATTAAATAACACACTTTTTAAAGAAAACGGTTTTGAATGTTCATGGCATTTAAATGTAAACTCGTATTTTCCCATAACTATTGTCCTAAGAGTTATCATGATATGTCGTAAATGTGTGTTGTGATGAGGTAGGTCATTACCTCGTGAGTTTTCTAAAGGTAATATAAGGGAATATGTTGAATTGTGTTGAAAGTAAAGTATATGGTATTTAACCGTAAAAATACGATAAAAGTTGCATAATAGTTTCTTTTGAGATGAAACTTGTTCTAATGTGTTTGTTAATGATTACTAAATAATCTATTAAAAATTTATTGGTTTTTTATCAAGAAAAAATTAGATTCTTAAAGAAAAGAGAATCGGAAGCCGGAATAACTCCGCTTTCGACGAGTTTTGAAAAGGAGAAGTTTTAGAATAGAAAAAGAGGAGGGGAGAGGGGAATTACAGATTGTAAAACAAGAGAAGAGAGAGGGGAAGCTATTGGAACCGTCGGAGAGTCGTTTCGTTGCCGGAATCTTCCCGAAACGTCGCCGGAACTTCGACCTTTGCTAACTCCACTTTCACAACTTAGGACTTGGAAATTTTAGAGAGTTTTTGTAATGGAATTTTGAAAGAGCAGGGGTGAAAAGTAGTGTGGTATTTATAGGGAAAATCAGGGTTTAGGGTAATGAATTTGAGAATTAAAATGTGCATTAAAAATGGATTAAAGAGGTGAATTTAATCCCTGTGTAAATTTGCAGAGAAATCACACAGAATAGGAGTGGTGGGGGAGGCCAAGGGGTGTGGAGTAAAAATTTTGGGCCATTAGCAACGGGGGGCCCGGCGGCGTCGGCCCCCTTGCTTATTTCGCCGGCCAAAAATCGAGGGTTTGGGTCTTGATGTCTGCCACGTGTCACTGTCGCTGGGTATACCCCAGTGCATATGTTTGATTACTTTGTGACTTTTCATTTTACGTATAGTGCACGTGTAAACCTTTAGGATTCTAAAAGATTCAAAGAAAAATCAATTAAAAATATATGTGGCTGGGGAGATTCGATCATAGGGGCTACGTCACAGCAGTGCAAGGCTTTACCAATGGGCTACAAGTGCTTTCTTGCTGTTCAAAAGCAATTTAAATATATAGCTTGTGCTCAGGCTTAGGTATTCCTTTCTGTATTTTTGAAAAAATTATGTACAGAAAGTTTAGGGTTGTTACAGCTAGAGAAAGAGAAAGTGGTTATCGCAATGCGGTAACGTAATTAACTGCAGGAGCTTGCGCTTGCAGGAAAGAGCGTCCCCACAATCAAAAACCCCTCATAAAATGAGGAGGAATCTGATAAAGTCTGCTACAACGGTTTCGTCTGTCCAAACCTCTGATATATGGTGCCATAAATCAACTTGGTATCTTCGGAGAGGTGAATGGATAAGTCCAAATAGCATTTACCCCCAAAATTCAGGCTAGACGTCCTAACGTCTCGGTGCTATTTTCGGCGATGAACAGATTCTGGCACGCCCGGTGGGACCTTTTCCTTTTTCTATTCCACACTTCGTGTGTCGTGTTTCGCGGACAAAATCGCGGTTCGCTATGGTTGCCCTTGGATTCAAGGTACTAAAACTTGGTGTCTTGCTCCTATATAAAAAAAATCGATGGCTTCCAACTGCACCTCTTGCAACAGCAACTCTCGCTCCACCCCAACTGGAGGAGTGACCAACGGGCCCAACACAGCCTCAATTTTCTCAATACCAGTGGGGCAAGTCACGCAAGCCACTACTGGACTATTCTTCGGGACCATGTTCCCACCAGTGAGTTTCGGTGCCTCAGCGCCGCAAGAGGAAGCCCCCAAGAGGTTGGTCTTTGATCGACTGGTGACCACAACGGCCCCTCTCAACGGGCCGTCAAAATCTAGTGTCTCAATATTCAAAAGGCTGAGCAAAAGCTCAAACGAGACCGCAAAGAGGCTCGTGATAATTGAAGGGGCTGCCCCAAAATGGATAGCACTCCTAACTCCTCCTATAGGTAAAGCCGACAAAAGTGCTTCCCCTATCAGAAAGTCGGTCTTCGAAAGATTAGCCGGCCCTCCCCAAACTTTAATCAGGACGTCGGTCTTCGACAAGCTGACATCAACAGCAGCCCCTCAATAAAGCCGGGGGCAAGAAGAAGCCGCTTCCAAAACCGAGGCAGCACCTTCTACAAGACACGCTCGACGTCGCCACTGGCGCCGAGTGAGAAAAGCTGGGGGAAACTCCCCCTCTGGACTTACCCCATCAGCTCCAATGGTGGAAGTTGACGCTGCTGTTCCAACCGGGAACAACTTTGATCTGCTCAGGAGAGTGCGCAAGAACTCTCCAACGGCGGTGCAAAAGAAATCTCCCCCGCCTGCAGAGGTTACTACACAGGCAAAGCCGGAGCAGCCCATCAGCGGCTCTCCTCGCAAATTCACAGGTTCTGGCGGAAAGTTCAGGACTCTATGATCAACAAAGATTATTATCATCGGCCAAAGAAATTGAAGGCTCGGTAAGAAAAGGACCACTCCCCTGTCATACAACGAGAGACTTTTTCTACACGGGAGCCTGTTACAATGGCTCCTTGAACTTCAACCTCCCACAAAAGGATGAGGCTGGAGAAAACCCTACCGCCTGTGGCAAATTCCAAAGGCGATGGACCCAAACACCCCAAGTCTGGGGGCATGATCATACATATGGTCCACATGGCTTCCGGGAAAGAAGAAAGCTATGCTTCGAAGTGTCACCGACCGCAAACTCGGTCACTAACTAAATCTCAGGAGCAACAACAGAAGCTCTAGGAAATGCTGACCAAAATGGCAACGCTTACCGGACAGAAAGAAAGTCCAGACAAAGAAGCCGAACAGCGCCAGGAGCAGGAGACCGATACAGAGTTCCTGCGAAAGGTGCTTGAAAGAAAAGATAAAGAAGCTATTGAACAAGTTGCTAACATGAAGCAGATGGCGCTCTTGTTTCAGGATATGGTTGGAATGATGATCCAGCCAGAACCCCCAGGCGAGGATCCGTCGATAATCGTCGAGGATGACAGAAGGAAAACATCAAACTCTTTTCCGGCTTTATCAACAGCCAAGGAGAAAATGATCTCCAAGGCTGCTCTTGATGATTATATTGCTCAACTAATAAGAGCTCATCAAGCAAATGAAGCGGCTGGCCAAATCGTCAGAACCGGGCGACCATATCCAGGCTGGTATGATCAGATCAAGTACCCTCCGGGATATACGATCCCCAAGTTCCGTGTATACGAGAGGACATGCAACCCCCATCAGCACATCGCACGGTTCAAAGCTCTGTGCGGCAACACTGAAGGCGATGACAAACTGTTGCTTCGCCAGTTCATTGGTAGCCTGTCAGAAACAGCCTTTGAATGGTACTCAGAGCTCTCAAATGACTCCGTAAAGATATTCACAGAGATGGAGCTGCTGTTCACACAGCGGCTCTCCAGCGCAAGCGAGCACACCCTGATCACGGCATTAATCAATTCCAGGGTAAGGCCAGGAAAAACTTGGGTCCAATACGCGATCCGGTGGCGGAACCTATGGCCTAAGTGCGAACAACACATTGAAGAATCTCCCACCGTAGGCATGTTACATCGGAACCTTTGATCCTCAAACGACTGTGTCCCGGTTCATGACATTCTTCAAACCAACGACCTTCCAGGCTCTAATCGATAAGCTGGCCCAAATGGACCAGATGGGCCACGAGCCTTCCTTCCCATATAAGGACCCTCGGAATAATAAAGGTAAAGGAAAAGCGGCCTTCGTTGCCAACATGCAACAATAACCGAGTGGCCCCAAACCAGCTTCTCGCCAAAACAACGCGCGTCCGTGCCCATTCTTAGAGGAAAGACTAGGACGCGCTTACTCGTTTCCCCGCGACATGACAAGAAGACTGTTCGAATTAGCAGTGTGTAACAAACTCATCATATTGCCAGACCCACGACATCTACCGTAGCTTGGTGATGTTAACAACCCTAACTACTGCTCCTATCATAGAATGGTGAGCTACATGTTCATATCAGAAAAATGCATTTTAATACCGCTCATTCTTTATCTATTTTGTTGTATATTGGTACTATTAACCAGTGTCTGCTTAGTAATACAGATTACAGGTATCCGTGACAAAATACTGGAAATACACTTAAAATCACGGATATATCATTTGCGAGCCGACACTGCAACCAGAACTAGAAACCGGCCGATATCCCAAGAGTTATTTTGCAACAAATAAAGTGTACACACCTTTTAGTCCAACACATTGCATGTGTGAATACAACTCTTAGAGCTTGGACCATGGATGGGGCAGCCATGAATCATGGCAAGTGGGCATGAGTGTGATGTGCATTTATTGCATAAAAGTAGTGATGTGATTTGTATCATCAAGTTTCCCTCTAAATCCAAGAGTGCAGACCAGGTTAAATTAGAGAAATCAAGTTGCACCAATGTGATATATGGGAGCACACAAGACCACCACTTCAATACGGGGCCATTACCTCATGATGTGGCCGGCCACATTCCTCCAATATCCGAGCAGGCAGGCTCCATTAGCCCCAAATGCCCCCAGTTTTCTGTGGGCCCTCCCTTGCTGCCATATAAGCTTAATTTTATTGTTTGTTTATTTTTCTTTTCTACCTATAAAAGCAGGCAGTGGGCAAGGGGTCAAGGGTCCATGTTTTCTCATTCTTTATCCAATATTTTGTATACTCTTTTGTTTTCTTTTTGGTTCTCTTGTACATAGCTTAGCTTTCCCTTGAGTTCATGGCCTTCTCTTGATCTTGCAACCTCTTTAGTGAGCTTGCAAGTTTAAGATTTAGCTATTGATCTCAAGGTTGTATCTTATACATAATAAAGATATCATTTTGCACACTTGGGTTCCTAGTCTTTCTTGCTCTTTTTATTCTTGCTATTTTACATTCTTGCTCTTTGCATTCTTACTTTACTTACTTGCACTTTCATTCTTGCCTTTACTTACATGCACTTTAAATTTCATGCACTTACTTACTTGTATTTTTTTTTTTGTTCTTTTCTTTTGCTTTTTAGGTTTGTTGTTGTGAATGGTTTGTGAATATGTGTTGTTAGGAATCGATAACGATATTGTAAGTTAAGGTTTTTTTGCTCATTTCCTTTTCCCGTATTTTCCAATTGAACTCCATCCAAACGTTACTCAAGAGCTCCGCTAGGCACCCTACCCTACCAAGGTAACGGTTATCCCTAACCGCAACCGGTTGCGTTCGGTTTGACCGGAGGCGAAAGTAAGAGACAAGAACGGACAGACAGGGGTCAATAAGCTGGATTTCTTATACTGTGCTTATGTACCTTAATCCACGTTGTTGCTGATTGCTCTAGCTTCAATCGTTAAGTTCGGCTCAAAGGTTTTAGTATGAATTCCTTAGCTTACACTATTGTATCTTTTCCTAACAAGCTTTATACTTTGCATATAACACATAGGATAGATAAGAACTTTCCGCCCATGCGCATTAACTCGTCAAAACAAGAACATAAAACGCTCCGTCTCCCTGTGGATCGACCCGTGCTCATCGCGGATAGCAGCAAAGCGACACCGTCCTGATCGCGGTTAAACTTTAGAACTCTTAAAACTCAACACGTCAAGAGCGTGCGATCACCACCCAATTGAGAATTGTTACGTCTTCAAGAACTGGGTCGAACACCAGTATCAACAAGGAAAATTCGCGCTGTCTGATAACTGGAGGGTAAACCCACCCCAGAAGCACACTCCCAAAAAGGTGGATGCGCAGGGAGCATCATGCTCACTCATGGAAGAAACTCCATGGGAAGTCGTTTTTTAGCAAGAACCAAAAGAATGCTGAAGAATCTCCAGGCATGTCCAGCAGTCAGGTGGAAAAGTTCACTTGAACCCGAAATCATCGAAGGGATGCTGAAACCACGTCCCACACCGAAGATTGTTGACAAAGGGCAAAACTCCCAAGTCAAGCCTTCAAAGTCTTCGAAGAAAAAGAAGAAGACCAGGAAGCCTGGGCAGCCGGCCGAGTATAACGACAAGCGCACAAATCTACAAAAATACATTGACGCGCTAGAGGAGTACAACCAGAAAACGCGGACACCGGTCACTCTCGAAGAGTTCCTCAATCATATTCTTGAGGACGAAGATAGTGACTGCGATGAGGAAAATGACACATCAAAAGACACCGAAGACCGTGTAGCATGTTGCCACATGGTCTCACATTTGTCGTCATATGACGAAGAAACTCTCTCGGCGTCAGAAAATAACACGGGGGAACTGGGGGCAGAATCGGCGCTAAAATCCCCGAAACTGTCAAAAGGCCCGATCGATAAGCTATTAGACGAAGCCTTTCAAAAAAGCAAAGCTGACAGAGAATGCAAAACAACCATATATGAAAAGGCTAAGCGTCAGCGTCAGGATGAAGAAGCTGTGGTGAGGATGATTCGTAAAGTACTCCAACCAAACCAAAGCATACCTGGGACAAATAAGAGCAGGATCAAAATAGAGAAGCGGTTCGCCAAAGCCCTGTCAATGGGAATGAAGGTACCACCTCTCGTGGGAAACACTCCCGGGGTCATATGCCTTGACGGAGAGGATTCACATCCAAACTACTGCTTATATCATCGGAGGGTTACCCACCCCATCGAGGAATGCAGCGTCTTCAAGAAGTGGTGTCAAGAATACGTCACCCATCAAAAACACTTCAAGAGGATGAAGCGCGAAGCTTGTCGATGGAAAAATAGTGCGACAGATGCGCATGAAAAAACGACTGGCAACTATCATATGGTTGATACCAGTTCGGAAGGGGAAAACCCCAAGTTCTTACTTTCGGGAGCGATTCTGAGGACGAAATACCCCACAACCCTCTCTTCAAAGACTCCACCTCCGAAAAAGAAGAGGAGGAGAAAAGCTGCGAGTATATTCTGCTACGTAACCGCACGCTGCTTGAAAAGAATATCGGACCTACAAACAAAAGTTCGAGCAAAAGGGACAAAAGGAAAGAAAAAATCTCTGAAGAAGTTGCCCTCGACGGTGGAGTTGTCAAAAAGCTCGCGGTGAGGGACCCGCCTAGGAAAAACAAGGTGAATTACAATGTCCTAGCACATTTGAGGAAAATACCCTCAAAACTGAGCATATTGGATGCTCTCCTCCTGTCCAAAGAAGCACGAAATTCTCTGAACAAGGCATTACAAGAGCCCGATCAGTTCCAAGCTTTCTTCATGGAAGAGAAGATGAAAGATGAACTGGCAAAAGTCCACGCAATAGACATTACATTCAGCGATGAAGATCTCCTCCTCAGTACGTGTGAGCATAATCGCCCGTTATACGTCACCGGGTACTGCCACGACATCAAGATAGGGAAAATCCTTGTCGACAATGAATCCTCCATCAACCTTCTCAACGTGAGAGTGCTGAAGGAAATTTGGATGAACGTTCAGACCTGGCTCGAGAAAAAATTACCATCTCCGGGTTTGAATCACAATCGTCACAGACGCTTGGGTCTGTAATACTGACGTTACGCTTTGGGTTGCTCGTCGCTGACATCAAATTTCATGTCATTGATGCCAAGACTTGCTATAACGCTTTGCTCGGCAGGCCTTGGTTACATGAGTACAATGTCATCCCTTCTACACAACATCAGTGTATGAAGTATTTCAAGGATAACTCGAAGTATACCGTCACAAGGGAGCTAAATCCGTTCTCCGTAAATGAGGTCCGAAAATATGAAGACGCAAAGTACTTCCTACTAGACTTCAAAGATACGGAATAGTGTCATAAGCCGGAGGATAAACAGAAGCCCGTTGCCACTGTCCCAATCTTCGGGACAGATACCGAGGAAGATGAAGAAATAGTCTACTCGGGACAGCCCCAGAAAGAAAACAATGGGCCCAGACCATCTACTCATATCCTGGTCTTTGGCAGCGACTCTGAGGACGAGGCCAACGTAGTTTCTCGATCTGCCTATCAGTGCAAACCCTCACCAAAGTAGATCAGAGTCTGCAAATCACAATGGCTCCGCCTCGCCATTATAAGGAACTTGATGCGCTCAATACATACAGCGTACAAGAACTACAAACTGTCTACGTCCCTCCCAGACGAAGAGGTGAAAAGGTGATCCTCTTCTACCAATCTACGTAGACCAAACTAGAAAAAGAAATCTGGCATGGTGCCGATTTTGCACTCGATAGGCTTCAACCAATCCGTCTGCCAAGATACTGCGCAGAGGGATTGAAGAGGCTGTTAAGACGCCAAGGTTTACCCCTCGAACAAACTGTTTGAAAAGCCCAATTCTACAAAAAGATTTGGGATATCCCGGGACTCAGTGAATGATACCCAATGGGAAGATGGAGACAACCGGGCTTGGATATGTTCGATTCAAGAAACTGGAGCAGTTCCACAGTTGTCACGTCATAGACAGCTCTAGTGAAGGGGAAAACGCTCTTCCAAATGGTCGTGACGTTGAAACAGAGCGAAATCACACTCTAAGAACGTTAAGTCCATCGCTCGAAAAACAAATGGACAAGCTAATAAAAGAAGCTTGTCAAAAGAGCCGAAACAATCACAGCCGCAAAATGGCCATTTATGAAAAGGCCAGGACGCATCGCCTCAATCAGCAATCTATGGAGAAGGGAAAACTATAATGCTCTTCATCCCCGGCCCGCTGTATATCCTCGCGAAAGGGGAAAATCCCAAAATAGAGGCAAAACAAGGCAAAGAACGCAAAAAATGTTCGAAAACAACAAAACGGATCCAAGAAGCCATGCAATCGAGAAAAAGTCGATTGGAACCCATCCTTTATAAAGAAATGGGTCAAGAATACTCTTTCCCCCAAGACAAGATGAGGAAAATATTCAACATTGTCATGAAACATCAAATGATGACGCGCCCGGATTCTCGGCACCCCAAACAAATAAACGAGGTCCATCATCCAGATTATTGCTCCTGCCACCGAGAAATAGGTCATCCCCTCGAAGACTGCTTCATCTTCAAAGACTGGGTAGAAAGCTAGTATCAACAAGGCAGGTTCGCTTTATCCGACAGCTGGAGGGTAACCCTGCCGCAAATGCATGAGCCAAAGAGGACCTATGCCGTGAGGATAGGACCAGCTCAATCACAAAAAGGGAAGCGAACTCGTACTTACCATATAATAACACTCTCAAAAGAGGGAGGGCACGAGACTATGGATACAGGTGCTTCACAAATGAAGACGAGAAAGGGGTGATCTCAGAGTTTCCACCAGCACCTAAGGAGCTGGAAAATGGGATACAAACCTCGACGGGCAACCTAAGAAAAATTGACTTAGGAACAGAAAATGATCCGAGGTCGACATTCGTCAGTGAGCTACTATTTGAAAAACAGGTAGCCACGTTAAAGGACGTGCTCATGCAATATAAAGACAGCTTCGTGCGGAACTATTCCGAAATGCCAGGTCTAGATCCAAAGGTAGCAGTACATAAACTGGCCATATCGCCGGACATAAAGCCAGTTAAATAGGTTCTAAGTAGAATGCGACTCGAACTTGAGATGAGTATCAATGCTAAAGTCAAGAAACTGATCGACTCCGGCTTTATCCAAGAAGTTCAATATCCCGGATGGATCGTTAATATTGTTCCAGTGATGAAGAAAAATAAGACAGTGCGCATCTGCGCGGACTTTCGGGACCACAACAATGCTTGCCCGAAGGATGATTTCCCAGTACCTGTTACCGAGCTGATGATCGATAACACGTCTACCCGTGAGGTCTTCTCCTTCATGGATGGATCTTCAGAATACAATCAAATAAAAATGCATCCTGAAGACCAAAATCATACCGCCTTTCGGACTCCGCTGGGCATATTCTTCTATAAGGTGATTCCCTTCGGTTTAAAGAATGCTGGCGCTACCTACCAAAGAGCCATGAAAAAGATCTTCGATGACCTAATACATGAGATCGTCGAATGCTACATTGATGACCTTGTGGTAAAGAGCGGATCTCACGAGGAGCATTGGGAACATCTAAAAATAGTATTCCGACGTCTTCGGAAGTATAATCTGAAGATGAATCCTCTAAAATGCGCGTTTGGAGTCTCCTCAGGCAAATTCCTAAAATTTATCATACAGCACCGGGGTATCAAAATCGATCCCTTAAAGATCAAGGAGATTATAGAAATACCCACGCCAAGAACTCTCAAACAGTTGCGATTTCTTCAAGGAAAGCTCGCATATATCCGGCGGTTCATGGCCAACCTCTCCGGAAAATGCCGTCCCTACTGTCATTTGATGAAGAAGGGGATCCCGTTCGTCTGGGATCAAAAGTGCCAAAATGCACTAGACGAAATCAAGCAATACGTACAAAATCCGCCGGTAATGACCGCTCCGGTTAAGGAAAATCCCCTTATCCTATATACAACAGCCCTTGAGGGTTATCTAAGCGCGCTATGGACACGAGAGAATGATCGGAGAAAGGAGAGAGCTCTGTACTATTTGAGTCGAGTTCTTTTGGGGGCAGAAAACAACTACTCTCCCCATCGAAAAGCATTGCCACGCACTGATCTTCGCAATAACGAAGCTCAGACATTACGACTTGGCACATGAGATCCATCTCATTTCAAAGGTGGATCCTCTCAAATATCTGATATTGTAACAACCCCAAATTTCATGTACAACTTTCTGTAAAAAAAATTCAAAAAATACAGAAAGGGATATTTTTGCCTGAGCACAAGTTATAAATTTGTTTTGCTTTTTAATAGCAAGAAAGAACTTGTAGCTCATCGGTAAGACCTTGCACCGCTGAACCAAAGCACCAGAGTTCAAATCCCATCGCTCACATTATTTTTAATATTGTTTTCTTTTAATATTTTTAGAATTCCAAGAGCCTACACGTGCATAACTCGTAAAACCCCCACTACACATATAAAACAAAATAGCCCAGGGAGTAGACCAACTGACGGCGGACTCACGGCGACCGACCCCGGCCGGACTCGGTCCGAATCGGCCGGCGACTCGGCCAACTCGGCCGCCGCCAGCCGGACTCGGCCGGACCGCCGAGTCGCCAACACGAAAGTTGCGCCTTTTCACCTCCCCATCACTTCTGCATACTTTAATTCCTTGGATCGGTTCCAGAGCTCTTTAAAATCCCATTAAACCCTATTTTTATTACAAATTAATACAATTTTCAATACACCCCTTCACCTAACCCCAACCCTAGCCTTACCCTATAAATACCACCCCTAGACACACCCCCCTCACTCACAATTATGTCCAAACTCTCAAGAAATCTCTCTAGAATCTTTGTGTACAAGTGGAGTTAGCGAAGGGAGAAAATCTGGCGATCTTCCGACGACGACCCTAGGAGCTCCCGGCGACGAAACGACGCACCAGCACCTCCTACCGTCTCCTCTCCCTTTTCTCTATACTACAAACCTGTAAGTCCCACCTCCCTCTTCTCTATTCTTTTCTAAAAACGTGTATTTCTAAAACCCGACAGAATCGGAGTTAATCCGATGTCCGATTCGGTTCTTCCTAAAAATCTCACTTTTTCTTAAATACAATCATACTAAACCCTTACATGTTGACTTTTAAACATTAACAAGTCATATTGAACAAGTTCCATATCAAAAGGATTTCTATTTCAATTTTTATCGTACTTTTTCACTAAAATACCATGTAGTTTAATTTCGACATTAAAACATCACAATCTTGCTATACCTTTAATTAGATCACGAGGTAATGACCTACCTCCTCACAAAACTCATATGCAACATAGCACAATACCTTTCGGGAACATAGAATACGTGAAAACAAGATTTTACATATAAATACCATTTACTAATAAAACCTTTTTCTACAAGAAATATTAATTTACACAAATCTTTGCAAAGCGCCGCTACAACACATTTGGGGAACCCGTTCGGGATGGTGCGGATTAACGCACATCCCTGGGCTTCGCAAGGAGCATTCGGTCTCAAAAGATTTGAAATACAAATATCTTAAGAAAAGGAGATTTCTAGAAATATAATATATATTAAAATTATTTTTATATAAATATATATATGTATCATTAAAATATCTATTTTTGTGATAATATAAATATTCTAACTTTTTCTAAAATCACAAGCATCACTTTACATTAAAATACCATGAATTTCATACAAGTCCTACACTTTACAATTAAATACAATGTATTATGAAAAATAGGTTGATTCACTAGAAATATCACAAATATAAAATCTACAACTATGAAAACTCTAAAGACGATAAATGAATTCTTGGGGTGTATTTTGAAAAGTATACAAATTATTTTTACATAACCCCCCCTCAAGTTCTATAAATTATCCTAAGGACCCTAGTAAATATAGGTTTAAGCGGGACCAGTCTCTTGAGCCTCAAGGAGACGGAGATATGGGTGCTTGCCTATCTAATATAGATAACGTAACAACGGTATTATCGACACGGTAATCGTCTTTGAAAAAGACACAAATCCTGCCGCACATGTGCCGCGGTTACCGATAACACCAAAAACTAATTCAGGATTCAATTTCTTTTCTAATTGTTCTGACTCAGACCGAGTCTCATTATAAATAGTCTGACTTGAATATGATTCAAGTATCCAAACTACAATTCAACATGAATCCATGAATCCATATATTCAAACTATTCAATATATACAATCTATACAACTTGACTGAACCAAACCATGGATATACTTCCATTAACATGATTCTCCAGTTACATCCATTTACTGATATCATAGTTTCAGCAAGTCATCTATACAATTCAATTTACAATACAATACAATACAATACCATCAGTACAATCATTACTATCAATCCAATAAATACACAGGGTATTAGGTAGTTTATTCGTGAATCCAACAGAATCTCAAGAGTCCCCCTAGATCATGAATCCATGTCTACTAACACAAGCAAGCTATCATGAGGGCCCGTGTTTCTATGCTCCTAGATGACAGCCTATTGAGTTTGGAATACTTCGACGACGGTCGAAGTCCCATTCTAACATTTGATTCGGGCCCGTGGTTCCCTATCCCTGGATTACAGTCTATTGGGTTTGAGAACACTCTTGAGATTGGTTGGCATTCACCCTTGAACTTACGTTAACAACAGTTTTAACACTAAATACAACAGTATAACAAAATAATACAACTTTAAAAGCTATACTCTCTCTATCTATCTATTCTACTTCTCCCTTATCTTTGGGACTTATCGAGCGATTTGTTCGCTGGCGACATTCTCTTTCTTCTTCTTTGAATGTCGTCAGGTGATTCGGACCTTTCTGAGATCGAGCCTAGCACTAGTGAAGACTTGGACCAGTTTATTAAAGACCTAGAGCGGTAGCCATTTATACCTACTTCATTTCAATACTTTTCATTTCTGTTATGCCACTGTTTAGGCATTGCTTTCATTCAGATGTATTTACTTTTCCATGCATTGTACAAAAGAATGTTAATAAATAAAGTTGCTGTTCAATTATATCTTTTGTCTCTTGTGCATTTTCATTTATATTTCTTAGATACGCTTAGCGTATTTACTTCACAGTAAATACGTAGTGGCCTCGTCGCGCCCGTACACCGGGAAGCGGGGCATGACAGATGTCAAAGGCCATACTAACAGGAAGGCTTGCCAAATGGGCCCTCCTCCTGATGGAGTTCTCAGTGATGTATCGACCCCATAAAGCAGTAAAAGGTCTAGCCATAGCTGACTTTCTTGCGGAGCATCCGATACTAATCGACTCCCCGTTAAATTACGAATTTCCAGACGAACATGCATTCGACGCAATCGAAGAAAAGAAAGAAGAAAATGATTCCCAATGGGAACTCTACTTCGATGGAGAATCCTCCTTGAAGCAACGAAAGAGAAACACCCTCATAATCAAAGCCGGTGTGAGCCTTATCTTCGTGACTCCGCAAGGAGGGATATTGCGTTACGTCCTCTCCTTAACGGATCCAAGAACTAATAACGAAGCTGAATATGAAGCTTTGATAGCAGGTCATGAGATCGCTATCAACATGGGAATCAAAGACCTCCTCATATATGGAGACTCCCAGCTGATCGTTAGCCAAGTAAATGGCGACTATCAGACATGCAAGCCAGAGCTGATAAAGTATGGCGAAAGAGTGCAGCATCTGCTGACACAAATCCCCTCATACATCATGGAAAGTATACCGCAAGCAGAAAACGGTAAGGCGGATGTGTTGCCCAGGAACTGGCCGATGAAGACCTCGATGATGTAAGGATCATTATGCAATGCCGCAGGATTCTCGCGCCAATGGATATATCTTCGGAAGACCAAATAGAGCTATCCGAAAGAAAATAAGCGACCGAACAAGTAACCCTTCAAATAGAGGACGAAGAAAAGGTCAAGAAATAGAGGGAATTCTTCATAGACTACTTCAAATCCCAACGAACGCCCAAAAATGCGTCGTTTAAACATCAACCCATGAAACGAGCTTTGTCCTTCTCCTTCGTCAATGATACTCTATATAAGAGATCTTTCAACTGTGTGTGGCTGAGATGCCTGGGAACAGAAGAAGTGAAGAGAGTCGTCTAAGAAACTCACGACGAACTCTGTGGCTCTCATCAAGCTGGACCAAATATCAATCTGATGATAAAAAGAATGGGTTACTATTGGCCCACGATGATCCAGAACTGTCTTGAATATGCGAAGCAGAGTCACTCCTACCAAATCCACAGGGACTTCTGTAAGTCCACGGTAGCGCCCCGGACGTCTAACAGACGCCAATATGCGGAACAAAACTTTTATAAACTGGCGCTATCGCGTACTATAGCCCGGATCTGCCATTAAAGCTAAACTAACATATTGTAAAGATGGTAGAATTGTTATACCGAACGATCCATCATCTCACGCTTTGTTGCGGCGGCTTCGATCTTCTGAAACTCCAGTCTCGTCGTCCAGGTGGCACCACGTCGACGGATCTTTAAACGGGCTCCCGCCTCTGAACCGAGGCAACTCGGTCGTCAAGTTTGCTAAAAGAGACGACCAAGATGTTGTAGAGAATGAGTAGAACACTTTGTCTCGTTACGTCCAAAGCTATGGACGAACGGTTAATGAAGTTGCCAATTGGAATCGGGTAAATGGAAATTGAGCTATGAAATTTCCATACACTAAACTATCATAATCTTTTCTCTCAAAACAAAATGAACAACCATCATCCCCACAAGAGGGGGCCGGCCACTTTATAGAAGAGGGAGGGTGAGTGTAGGAGAGGGGAGGGTGAGTGTAAGTAAAAGATCAAGGAGAAAATATCTTAAGCACTAAAATAAAAGGATGGCTCAAATGAACACCTAGTATGAACACACTAAATGAATTAAGCCACCTCACTTAACACCTCACCTCACAATTAATGCAAATGATGAGTCACTAATCCTAGTCACCATTTCTAGAATCTTCTAGAACCGTGACTCACCCAAAAGACGAAAAGATAAATCCGTATTTAACCGAATGTTAAATACGGCTGATAGAAAAACTGGAAATTGGCAACTTCCAAAAGTGATCCTGAAACGAATTTCAGGATAACCCTGTAACAGTATAAACATACCCGTATTTGTATTACAACTGAATACAAATGCAACTGAGACAAAGATATTATATCCACACAGTATAATACTCAGATCTGGCTTAAACCAAAGCCTACTAGTATTAACTGCCCGAAAAATGACACGTGCGAAAACGCACGTGCATTTTCCGAACCTTGTCATAAAATACCATACAGCATCTACAACGTTTCGCCCGAATTTGGGAAAGTGTCTGTGGGGAACTCTAATGACTCATCAATACACTGGCACTTGGTATAACCACTAGCACGTCAGAGGTACTAGCTGTACGTAACGGTTTGCCTATGTATTGATTGGAAGGGAAGCTGACGAGCGGACTCATCAAAAAACCCTACTGAGCCTGACAGTGACAATATCCGTACAGTCCGGTCCATTCGGCTATGAGTATCGCATATTAGGCCTAGGGGGTCGGTAAACGTCAAACCCCCAATAGCTGCATAAGTCGTGTCAGAGAGCAGCCCATAACACCCTGAGATACTACTAGAATACCTTCCAGTAAATCTCGATTACCCTGGCCAGGGATTTCGTGTAATGGCTTTCCTAATCACAGCGTGATCTCACCCCCAATAATGGGAGAGACGAATCCCCGAAGATCTGCTCACTGCCTCCATGTGGCTCGGGACTGTACCCAAAATATACCTGTTTGCACGACTCCTTTGACCCGTGGTAGGGTATAAATCAAAGTACAGTGGGAACTCACACGAGACAAATGACGACCTCAGGTCGATGAACTAACCTGTACACATTTCACCAGGGAACTGCTATCTGACGCTAGGTATAATACCAACCAGCAAGTTCCCGGCGAGTCCTGTCCGGTGTACTCATAACCCAATGAGCACCTGTATACATCTTAGGTGATCCAACTGACACCAGTGGCTTGTGAGACCGGCCACTGCCCCTTGTCAGGGTCTCGAATGTATACACTAGTCTACTCTGGAGTATCGATACCCTTTATTGAAACTCCACGACTAGGGACACTTTAAGGATGTGCTTATAGACCCCAGCTCCCACATATATGATCGCCATCATACTGCTAGTAGTCAAGCAGGAATCCTATGGGCCCTATCAACATCTACCTGATGATAAAGACAAACCAGATAGCATACTATCATCTCGAGTAAGACTGTTCTATTGGTATAGGTCCTCCCTCAATCATTGCAATCACGTACCTGCGATCCAATAATTGACTTAGAGGGCACCATATCCACCAATCTCCCACTTGCACTTAAGGCTAATTATTGCGATGCCGCGTACTCACAGCTCGTGTGATACCGAGCATCCAACTCCTCTACTAATCAGTTTCACAAAGCTCGTTTGTAAAACTATTGTGTTCGAGAAATAGCCTCAGTGAGTGGATCCGCTCTTCGGTGTTTCTTTCTGTATCTCTTTATATCTCAACCTCGCGGAGAAAACCATCTCCTGAATTGAGTAATACCTGTCTTAGAATATGTCTGGATATCTGATGGGACCTAGTTCATAAATGAACTCCAAATCCAAACTTCTTAGACTGTATCAATCACTGAAACTAATCAGTGTCCAGCACCATGCCTCCCACAGTATCCCCTTGGACGATCTGTCCATAATACTGTCCCTCGTATGAGGGAAAATTATAACTCTGACAATCACTCTGTCATCCAGGTCACCTGTGAAGCCTGGAATAATAACCGTCTCCCGAAGGAGGCTACCGTCATCTAATCCGTATTACATACACTTATGTTCTAAAACTGCTTCCGTATATTTCTTCATGATTGGATTAATATAAACTTATCGCATCTAGTGCAAAAACGACATCTGGTGTGGTACTTGACATATCACGATTGACTCTATTTCCCAAGCAAGTGATCTGTCAATCATGTACGTCCCTCTCCCCTTTAGTCTGTAAGACACCTTTTAGAGAGGGTGACTCCATCACCTGCAGGTACACCACCATGCCAGGAGTCAACTATTCTAAAAATACTATTAGAATACTGTCAACATACCCGCATTGGGAAAATACCCAAATCTAGATCTAAAACCATAGATCTAGTAACCAGAATGTCAGGTATTATATCCATATCCTTTGTGGAGAAACAACTGTGTGACGACCACAGTACAACCAATCGCAGTATAGGAATTTTACTTCCTACTCTGTGTATCTCATCCAAATACCAAGACATCACACCCTACTACCTTCTTAACAGATCCATCCTTTATTCTGATGAAGTCATACTCATGACTGTCACATCAAAATTAGATGATCTATCTCCGCTATAATTGCTCAAGTCTATAAATAGACATTAGCTACTTGCCCACTATGCTTCCGCTGCTCCCACTGATTACGACAACCCTCTGGCAGAATAATATATACGTAAATTTCTAAAACTAGTTTAGAACGACGCTATACATATCCTCCTGCCGGGTTTCATAGTCTGGAACAACAACAGTGTCAAGTCTGGGTAAACAAGAACCTCCCTGTCACCGTCCTTGAGGCTACCGGAGTACCTCTCGGGTGTCTGAGGTTACCCACCATATCTGCGGAGCGGCTATTGGAATGTCAAACCTGATTGAATATATAGGTCCTATTAAATTTTCCGTAATCGTTTGCGGTTCTGGAATCACTTCCAGTTCTACCAAACTCCCACTACTGTTTTCTGAAAAAATCCATTTTAATAAAACTGTGGCGAGTCAAGAATAATATCACTATTGATCTTCCAGATGGTAGAAAATCAACCCTCGTCAAAGCTAGGGTCAACCCACAAACTGCCATTACAGAAATGTGCCTTGAGTTTTCCAGTGTTTGTTTTTAAGCATAAGCTGGACAACTCCCTATACCTTAACATCGTTAAGATATGAAGCAATCTATATCCAATATAGAAACATAGGCACTTATTTAATTGGAACCAGACTCAAATCCTGCAGCTGTCTCCAGTGCATATCAACTTAATGGAGAGATGCTAATCAGCATTACTCACCTTAGGAACCCAACCAATTATGAGTAACCTGTAAAAGAAACAAGTTTCTCAAAACCATTACTATCAACTGAATACCAATCACAAGAATCTACATCTTCGATCTCTTTGAAGAATCCCGATACTTGTGATACATGGTTCTCTACTTTATTCCTATACCCGCAACTTCTCAATACTTAGACATTGTATTTCTACGAAACACTTGTCTAAAAACTAGAGAAGTCATAAGTAAATAGAATATAGTATGAGGACCATCCCCTTTGTCTTGATGGACACTGGACATTATACAATACTCTGTATAAGTCCGCTGAGTCTAATAACTCAAAACCTGTGCGTCGTAGGTTGAAAACTGTCCGCAGGCGATTTCCTCAAATATCACCAATTACAACGAATTCTGATATAATGAGGATGATCACCTAATTCCCAATAACTTGCTCCCACTCAACATCTATAAAATCATACAAATGTGAGAATCTTACCTGGTAAATACATACCCTGGAGTAAATGTCTAATCGGGAAATCAGTTTTCAATTAACAAGACACAGTGTGACTGAAGCATGAAAATATTTCGAAGGGGTGTCCTGGTAATTTTAGTAATGCCTCTTCTATAATCCAATTCATGACTTTAACCATATAACTCCTTGCCATCTTTCGAGTTCCCTTTATTTGTCTTTAGTCGTTACCTTTAGTACACCATCATTAGGCTAAGTGGTTTTCTTCCTTCCCTACCATTCGGCACCAGCCTATGGTTTGGAAGAAGAATATCCAGTAAGCATAATAGGTGTACCCTCCTAATCCTAGGAGTACTCGCAACTTGAGAGAAAGTGATGATAAAAGACAACTGAATAAACCTTATTCCTTTTTCTCCTGAACCAGAATCCGTCCTCGAAAAAAATATCCTTCGAGTTCGTATATAACCATACGATGGATTTATCCAATGGAATTGGATGTTCGTAGTGATACGGGTTGTTCTGGAGAAATAAAGGTGAAGTAGAAGTGGCTATGAAATACGTGGTTTGGTCGTGAATGTTAGTAGTCGCAATTTACTTTGCCCTCTTTCTAATCCCTTTATTTTGTCTTTATTTATTACCTTTTGTACACCCGGCTTAGGCTAATCGGTTTTCTTCATTTCCTACCTTTCAGCACCTTCCTATGGTTTGGAATAAGACTATCCAATAAGCGTAATAGGGTGTACTCTCCTAAACCAAGGAGCCCTCGCAATTTGAGAGAAGGCGATAATAAAAGACAACTGAATAAACCAATTCTATTTCTCCTGAACCTGGATCCATCCTCGAAGAAGTCCCTTCGAGTTCGTATATAACCATACGATGGATCTATCCAATGGAATTGGATATCCGTAGTGATACGGGGTGTTCTGAGAAATACAAAGTGTAAAAGAAAGAGCGGCAATGACTTATGCAACTATAGACAATCCAAAAGCCAGTAAATTAAGAAGGTTCGGTCAACTTTGGTCACTGAGTTATAGTCTAGGGTCGGTCAAAAGTCGCTGCCAAAAGAGAGGGAGAAAAGAAACACTCTGCGTGAACTCAAAACTAGATCAGAATGGTTATCACTTTATTTAATTAGGAAACCTCCCACTGTAATCTCAAATTCTCCTCCAAACCTGAAAGAAGAATTAGTCAGGATCACCCGAAGAGTAAACCAACTCATCAGTGAGAATCGGGATCCAACTATCATCGTATGATAACTTGATGGAAGCCACTCAAGTTAACACACTCCAGAAGGTATGCGCAAGTCTGGCAAGTTTCCTGTATGTTTGAAACTCCCGATATATTTTTTATCCCACGCACTTATGACCTTGACGTAAGCCAACAAATCATAAGCCACATGTCAAGTTCTACCCGTCGTTGTCCTGATTAATTTAGGTCATCGTATATGCCCTTGACGTAGGCCAACAAGCTGTACGTCTGTCCTAAACTAATGCATCTATCTATGCAACAAATGCATACCCAGCAGTTACCAAACACTATGCCTTGACGTAGGCCAACAAACATAGCTTGAATACTACTGACCATCCATAAGAAATGACGAAGGATTACGGCTGGTTTTTGGCGAAAAGCCTTTAACGTAAAGAACTTGATCTCGTTGAAGGAACTTGATAGAATTTTATAAAAAATATAGTAGCGAAAACATTTTGCTAAAGAAGTCACTCCCGGTGAAGGGATCTCGGCTCTTTCCTCATGGAATGAGGTGCAGGATATTCCAACTGAATACCGCTATGCAAAAACAAAAGGAAACGTCTTTGTAATAACTCCCTTTTAAAATTTGTTCCAACAACATCAAATATAGGTTTGTTTTATCTTGCATTGATAAGAATCAACGCATTCCCATCATTTAATCACACCAGAAAAGAACAAAAATAAAATATACGTATATGCCTTCCGCATTCGTCACTGGGTCCCGTCATCACCCGTTAGGTTACTTAACTAACGACAGAGCGGGGCTGGACTAGCGCGGGTGTAAAACATATACAATATCTAATGGTATATATACTAATATACAATAATCGCTCCAGGCGTAATAATATGCAACATTACAAAAAAGTAATAAGCATCACAGAACAATACAGATAATCTGGGATCCCCGGGTTTCACAGAGCCGCTACTGAAACCCGACGTTCCCCTGGTCGTGTAGATAGCCTGTGCAATGAAACCTAGACCCCTACGGGTGCGGAAAGTTACCCGCCAAAACCTGAAGCGAGGTAATCCCCACAACATAGTGAAAGGAACACCCGGCACTTCACGGAATCCGGTAAATTGAGCACCCCTTCTTGGGTCAACCTGTACCCCCTGCGAGTGTGGCGAATAGTCTGCCAATTCTAGAGTGAGGTCCCTTTGCCTCTCAAAGCCATGAGATACGGACCCGTGTTGTCCAGAACCCGGCTATCCGTGCACTCCTTCGCGGGATAATCCTAGTACAGAAATAAAAATATGTACAATAGGTACATCGACCTCAACCCGGTCGTGCCCCAAAAGAATATTATACAACAGGCAGTGACGGCAGTCCACATATTAGATGCTCACCCCGCAATATCAAATGTACAAATAAATCTAAACTGCACTATCATTGCACCCTGCTATCCACCACGACAAATCCGCAACATCACAGGACAACACAGAACATCAACGCGAATGTCACGTTCGCAAACCCGTCTAAAAGAACTATAGCAATCAGACGCGGTTTACCGATCAAATGACATTCCCGGTTGGAGATATAAAGTAAGTACTGTAAACTAATACGTTTAAATTTTGATCGACAAAATTTCCCGAAGTGGGCCCCACGTACAACTGCTGTACAGTAATAAAATCTGGGCCCAAAAGAAATATACCAAAAACCACAATTTACTGTGTAGAAGCCCCTGTATAAATTTGAAGCACTGTTCCCACTAAACGGCCGCGGATGCGCCGTCAAACCCTAGGTTTGACCGCGGATCCGCTGCTGTTGTATGGGATCACGTGACCAAATTTGTACGGTTTGCTTAAAAAAGCCTGCTCTGTTTTCTGAAGTGGTCAAAATAATTTTTAGAACAGTTTAAAAATCAACAGAAACTTTTGTACAGAAAAATGTAGTTTCGGAAATTCCGTTCGATCGATCTTTTAAACGCGTTAGCACAAGTTAGTAAAACTTAAAGGTGAGGCTCTGATAACACTGTAAGTCCACGGTAGCGCCCCGGCCGTCTAACAGACGCCAATATGCGGAACAAAACTTTTATAAACTGGCGCTATCGCGTACTATAGCCCGGATCTGCCATTAAAGCTAAACTAACATATTGTAAAGAGGGTAGAATTGTTATACCGAGCGATCCGAGTCCTTCGGTTTAACCATCATCTCACGCTTTGTTGCGGCGGCTTCGATCTTCTGAAACTCCAGTCTCGTCGTCCAGGTGGCACCACGTCGACGGATCTTTAAACGAGATCCCACCTCTGAACCGAGGCAACTCGGTCGTCAAGTTTGCTAAAAGAGACGACCAAGATATTGTAGAGAATTAGTAGAACACTTTGTCTCGTTACGTCCAAAGCTATGGACGAACGGTTAATGAAGTTGCCAATTGGAATCGGGTAAATGGAAATTGTGCTATGAAATTTCCATATACTCAACTATCATAATCTTTTCTCTCAAAAAAAAATGAACAACCATCATCCCCACAAGAGGGGGCCGGCCACTTTATAGAAGAGGGAGGGTGAGTGTAGGAGAGGGGAGGGTGAGTGTAAGCAAAAGATCAAGGAGAAAATATCTTAAGCACTAAAAGAAAAGAATGACTCAAATGAACACCTAGTATGAACACACTAAATGAATTAAGCCACCTCACTTAACACCTCACCTCACAATTAATGCAAATGATGAGTCACTAATCCTAGTCACCATTTCTAGAATCTTCTAGAACCGTGACTCACCCAAAAGACGAAAAGATAAATCCGTATTTAACCGAATGTTAAATACGGCTGATAGAAAAACTGGAAATTGGCAACTTCCAAAAGTGATCCTGAAACGAATTTCAGGATAACCCCGTAACAGTATAAACATACCCGTATTTGTATTACAACTCAATACAAATGCAACTGAGACAAAGATATTATATCCACACAGTTTAATACTCGGATCCGGCTTAAACCAAAGCCTACCAGTATTAACTGCCCAAAAAATGACACGTGCGAAAACGCACGTGCATTTTCCGAACCTTGCCATAATACCATACGACATCTACAACGTTTCGCCCGAACTTGGGAAAGTGTCTGTGGGGAACTCTAATGACTCATCAATACACTGCCACTGGGTATAACCACTAGCACGTCAGAGGTACTAGCTGTACGTAACGGTTTGCCTATGTATTGATTGGAAGGGAAGCTGACGAGCGAACTCATCTATAAACCCTACTGAGCCTGACAGTGACAATATCCGTACAGTCCGGTCCATTCGGCTATGAGTATCGCATATTAGACCTAGGGGGTCGGTAAACGTCAGACCCCCAATAGCTGAATAAGTCGTGTCAGA
Organism: Agapanthus africanus; assembly: GCA_030015575.1. Classification (NCBI taxonomy): domain Eukaryota; kingdom Viridiplantae; phylum Streptophyta; class Magnoliopsida; order Asparagales; family Amaryllidaceae; genus Agapanthus; species Agapanthus africanus. Next base: position 455,523,747 of record JASDDO010000012.1, on the reverse strand, counting down.
GAGCAGCCCATAACACCCTGAGATACTACTGGAATACCTTCAAGTAAATCTCGATTACCCTGGCCAGGGATTTCGTGTAATGGCTCTCCTAATCACAGCGCGATCTCACCCCCAATACCGGGAGAGACGAATCCCCGAAGATCTGCTCACTGCCTCCATGTGGCTCGGGACTGTACCCAAACTATACCTGTTTGCATAACTCCTTTGACCCGTGGTAGGGTATAAATCAAAGTACAGTGGGAACTCACACGAGACAAATGACGACCTCAGGTCGATGAACTAACCTGTACACATGTCACCAGGGAACTGCTATCTGACGTTAGGTATAATACCAACCAGCAAGTTCCCGGCGAGTCCTGTCCGGTGTACTCATAACCCAATGAGCACCTGTATACATCTTAGGTGATCCAACTGACACCAGTGGCTTTTGAGACCGGCCACCGCCCCTCGTCGGGGTCTCGAATGTATACACTAGTCTACTCTGGAGTATCGATACCCTTTCTCGAAACTCCCACGACTAGGGACACTTTAAGGATGTGCTTACAGAACCCAGCTCCCACATATATGATCGCCATCATACTGCTGGTAGTCAAGCAAGAATCCTATGGGCTCTATCAACATCTACATGATGATAAAGACAAACCAGATAGCATACTATCATCTCGAGTAATAATGTTCTATTGGTATAGGTCCTCCCTCAATCATTGCAATCACGTACCTGCGATCCAATAATTGACTTAGAGGGCACTATATCCAATAACTTCATCCACCAACATCCAAATCCGCTACACCCAACAGTGGCTAGCTGGCCATTTGAAATGTGGGGAACCGATATAGTTGGTCCTATTGAACCGGCATCGTCCAAAGGACATCGATTCATATTGCCAACGACCGACTACTTCTCTAAATGGGCAGAAGCAGTACCACTAAAGGAGGTGAAGACGTAGAATATCCTCCATTTCTTCAGAACCCATTTCATCTATCGGTTCAGCACTCCGCGATAAATTATCTCGGATAATGGACCAGCTTATAGAAGCTATAAAATAAGTCGCTTCACACAACAACATAAAATAGATTGGAGATACTCTTCAGTCTATAATTCTTAGGCCAACGGTCTAGCTGAAGCTTTAAAAAAGACCTTGACTAAGATTATAAGAATGACGGTGTCTAGAAACAAAAAAGATTGGCACGAAATGCTGCACGAAACTCTCTAGGCGTACCGAACAACGTTCAAAACGGCCACGAATACAACACCATACGTGTTGGTATTCGGTACGGAAGCAGTGCTTCCCCTAGAAATAGAACTCGCTTCTCTATGAGTAGCGGTTCAATACGAGCTGACAGATGAAGAAAATGATCATCTTCGGCTTGAGGAGCTCGATACCCTCGACGAAACTCGCCTTATAGCACAGCAAAATCTGGAAACTTATAAGGCAAGGATGGCGTGGTTGTACGAAAAACTGACCAGGCCGAGAACATTCTGCCAAGGCGAACTCGTTCTAGTCATCAAAAGATCAATGATCCTGAATCATTCAAATGAGGGAAGTTCGAGCCGAACTATGAAGGCCCGTATGTTGCAGACAAAGTATACCAAGGTGGAGCCTACCTGCTCAGGGATATGCATGGCGAAAGACCCTTCCGGCCAATAAACGGCAAATTCCTAAAAAAATATCACGCTTGACAAGTTACGACTTAGGTCAATGATAGATGACGACGCTTATGTCCGCTCACTATATTCCTGAGTCAGAACCCCGAAAGTAGTATCCAAAAAGCTCCGTCGCTTCAAAAATTGCGACAAAGGACTGAGATGTCCCTAAACTAATAATGGACCGAAATGTTTTTAAACTAACATTTGTCCTCAACATGGGAATGACGGACCGAGAAGTCCTTAAACTAACTATCCGCCTCAAACATGGCGATAATGGACCGAAATGTCCCTAAACTAACAACGGACCGAGATGTCCCTAAACTAGAACTTTGCCTCAAATATGGCGATAATGGATCGAAAAGTCCCTAAACTAAAATTTCGCCTCAAACATGGCGATAACGGACCGAGATGTCCCTAAACTAGCACATCGCCCCTAAGTACGGTGATATGCACCCTTGAGATCTATATTACAATCGAAGTCCTAATGGAGAAGATTGCAACTCAAGTCCCACTGGCTACACTGCTACTCCAGCGATGAATATACTCCCAAATCCTACCGGCAAACAGGTGGGTCACCTGCGATGAAGCTACTTTCGAGTGTTTCGCCCAAAAAAGGTATGTCCACAAGCGAAATGGGCATGGATGAAAACCCGAAAGGGCACCGTGAGTAAAAACAGCAGGACTACCGACGAGCTTGTGAAAACCCGGAAGGCCGCAATCTTGTAAAAAAAACCTGCATGAGATCCTTACGACTCACAAAGGAGCAACACACTTAGAAATCCATACGATTTCTACGGAGAAAATACGCTTACGAGATCTTCACAACTCGTAAGGAGAATTGCCCCCTATGAGATTCTCACGGCTCATAGGATTCAAAAGTCTTAAGCTACAGGGATCTAAACATGTTCTTAAACCGTCATATTCTCTTAATATTGTCCTACAGGCGGTCCCATATTGAACCTTGTATACAATCCACGGGCATAAATAAATATATCCCCCACCAAATTCCACCAAAGATGTTAAATGTCCCCATATGGTGAACGACACTTGTAAGTGCTCACGACTTACAAGGAGAAAACACTCTTAGAAGATCCTTATGACTTACAAGAGAAAATATCACTTAGGAATCCCCACGATTCCTAAGGAGAAAACACACTTACGAGATCCTCACGACTTGTAGGGAGAAATACCTTATGAGACCCTTACAGCCCATAAAGTCAAAAAGCCTTAGTCGACAGGATCCTAACCCTGTTTGCTAAGCCATCTTTGTTCAAATCAACAAAGGCAAATGATGATTCGCTCCTGGCAACATACCTGTTATAGCGATGATGATGCCTAAATAGGTGTCAAACCCCAAGTCCTCTCAAGGCAAATGATAATTCCCTCCTGGCAATATTTCAATGGTAGCGATGCCGATGCCAAGATTGGTATCAGATTTCAAATCTCTAACTCAAAAAAAAATAATAAACAGCCGAAATGATAGGGCAACTCGCAATGAAAAGCAGCGAGTAAAAACAAAAACAGCCGAAATGATAGGGCAACTCGTAATGAAAAGCAGCGGGTAAAAAACGAAAACAGCCGAAATAATAGGGTAACTTGCAATAAAAAAACAGCGAGTAAAAACGAAAACCTCCAAAATGATTGGGCACCGCGATAAATAGCCAAAATAATTGGGCAATCGCGACTTTCACGATATAAAAAGCTGAAAAGATAGAGCATCGCGAAAATAAAAAAATACAAAAAATCCTCTGCCCTGCAGGTAGGACCACACCGACCCATGTATACAATCCATGGGCACAAAAGAAAGAAATGGAATAATATTTTCCCACCAGGCTCCGTCAAAGGGAGAACCAAATCTCGACGGCAACATCTACAGCCTAGATATTAGCTTGGCGTTCTTCTCATTCCAACAGGGTGCATACATGACGTCAACAAAGCTCCAAGGAGCCAAATCAAAATGGAGTAATGGCAAAATCCTAGCTCCAATCTGGCGTTCTTTCCCATTCCAGCAGGATACAGACGCAACGTCATCATAAAAAAACAAAGACCCAAGAGTCAAAGAAAAAAAAAGGAGTAATGGAAAAATCCTAGCTCCAAGCTTTGACGGTACATATACAACCTAGTGACTATCCCGGCATTCCCCCTCATTGCAGTAGGATGCGAGCGCAGCTATCAAATGAAACTGGAGCAATGGCATATTCCTAGCTCCGGACTTTAATTGTAATACACATAGCATAGAGGTTCTACAGATGTCTACCATATTTCAGCAAAGAATCGGCGCGACATCGTCAAAGCGAAAAACGAGTGACGGCATATTCCTAGTTTCGGATCTTGACGGCAACTCATATAAAGCCTAAAAGACCATTGGAGATTTTCCCACCCCAGAAGGGTGTGGTTATAGCTCTTCGGGGCTCCAAATTGAGCCTGATCTCAGGTAAAAAGCGTTATGGAAAATTCCTAACGCTTACTCTTCCAACGGTAATATGACCTAAGGAGATTACTTGAAGACGTCTTGTCCAGCCCCCGAAGGGATCAGAGACACGACAGTCGCGGGGCTACTCGAACAGCAGCTTAAAGATTGCATATCGAGGAATACATCAGGCTAAGCGATGGTACCACGGACTAAAACCCTAGAACCACAAACCTAACGGACCTCTGTCGTAAAAAGAATGGGGGTTATCTACATACAACGTTAGGACAAGTTTGCTTGTAAACCCAAGGGAGGTAAACTAAAAATACTTCGAAATGAGTACATAAACTAGAGACTTCGAAATGATTGAATAAACTACAAACTCCGAAATGAGTACATAAACTAAAGACTCTGAAACCAGTGAATAAACTATAAACTCCAAAATGAGTATATAAACTAGAAACTCCGAAATGAGTGAATAAACTACAGACTCCGAAACGAGTACATAAACTACTTCACGCCAAAGCAAGACATCAAAGGATAGAGTGGTACAAGCATGAAATAAAATATGTCTTTTATTCATAAATCAAAATGAATACAAGATACAAATACAAATATATATATATATATATATGTATATATATACAACGACAAAAATTTTAAGACGGCGGACAGTTCAATAGGCCAACTAGATCATCATTTTTCCGTCAGATTTCTGCCTCAAGCTCTAGCAACGCCACAAGCTGAGTCCCTGCCTGTGCCTGTTGTTTTTGGTATAAAGAAAATCGATTCTTAAGCTCTTTCTCGGCAGTCTTGTGGGTCTCAACCATTTCGCGTCAAAAAATGACAGCTTTATCAAGAGCCACCACATCCGTAATTGCCTCCTAAAGGACCCGCCAAATTTCATAGGCCCGAGTAGTCTTGGTTGTGAGCTGGGCTTGAAATCCCCCCAAATCCTTTGAAGCCAACCCCCTCTCTGAAAACTTCCGGTTAAGCCTTTTCTCACAAGACCGGAGATTGACCGCACACCGATCAATCCATTCACGCAAACAGACCTTTACAGATAGGATATCAGAAGAAAGGCTTACGCATTTGACTCCATGTAGAGAAGCCTCCACTTGACGGTAGTATTCAATCTAAGTACACACCAGCGCCTCGTCATGGTAGGTGGCAAAGAGGGAAAAAGAAGTATTAGCTTCAACAACAAATTCCTCAGCCATGACGGAAGTGCCGGCACAAAGATCTTCAATAAGAGTTGCCAGTGAATGAATACTTTGTTTCGCCATCCTCTCAGACATACGTCTGGCGTAAGGGCCCGGCGGCATGCAAATATGGGACTCTAGCGGAATCGGAGTTGGCAAAACTGTGAAGACACATGAGTGGTTAGTCGCTTTTCCAAACGAGGAATTAGTAAAGGAATACCATGGCTAAAGCATCACTTAACAATGGCCATAGAAGGCAGATATGAGAAATCCCCAGGCCCATCAAGAACTTCAACTTCGTCTTCAGCCTGTAGGACTGTGGTTTAAAGTAAAAGGCACATCAGTATCATTATGAAAATATAATACGGAAGGCAAAGGAATACCAATCTTGGCCAGAGGAAAGGACGATACGCTGGGGAGTATCTGTGCAGGGCCGCCATGTTAAGTAAATGAAGGAAGGTTTCCTCTGGAGAACGATCTATAACAGAGGATGCCAACTCTCGCGGTTCTGGGAGAAAGAAAGGGTCAGACATATGAAAAGGTTATTAAAAAATTATATATATATATATATATATAAGATTACCTTCGATACTTCGTCCATTCTGGACTGGAGGGATAGAAGCTTCAGCAATCTCCTCTACACCCTCCGGTGCGTCACTGGAAATATTTACAGAATCTATGGCCGGTCCGGCAACCTCCGCTGACGGAATAAAAGCCGTCGCCGGAGGCTCTAAGACGCGATCTTGGATCGAAACTGCGTCTGCCGTAGAAGTCCCTACAAAAGAAAAATGTGTAAATACGAATGCGATATAAATTACTTACCGAAAGGGATGTAAAAGATATATATCGATGCGCCAGGAAGCCTGAAGTATAGCCTTTTTGAGCCGCTACTCTTTTCTGGTTAATTGCGCTCGTCGACCTTCGATCGAATATAGATCCACCCGCCTTCAAAGCAGACTCGTCTTCAGAAATGGACGATATTGGTTGTTTGAGAGCCCGTTCTTCTTCCAGCATTAAACGGACTACTGGTAACATAGCAGGAGCAGGGTCAACATCCCGGAATTTAACAGAGGGAAAGCGTCCCTTCTTAGGGTGCACGTTTTCGGTTTCATCCTGTGAACGCTTCAAACCCTCGGCCAATTGAGCAGCCTCCTCGGTAGATGTATCGGGAAAGAGGAGACCGTCGTCCGGTTCATGCGTGGATATAGGCTTATCGTGAGTGAGGGGCTCAGACTCGAGCAAAGTATCGAGTAAACGGGCAGCCGATTTCTTCCTCCTTTTAGGGCCCGAGCTAGCACTAGTAGAGGGACGCTTCCTCCCCTTCGGCACTATTGTACGGCGCTGCCCAATCTCTCCTTCGGTATCCAAATTTGGTGACGCCGCTGCTGGTGCTTTATCAAGAGTCTCTACCCCAGTTCCAGTGTGAACCGGCATACCAGCAGTACGGGGGACCGATTCTATTCGAGCGGCTTTAGGAATAAGCATTGAATCGTTGTCCCTCAGAGGAAGGCGAACGACTGACCATGGACGCAACGGAGCGCTGATAGCTTGAGCTGGAGCAGAGGCTTTACACTTGAAGAGCACCCGTCTTTCCTCTGTGATGATGAGACTAACCCAGTGACGATACCAGCCCTTGAAGGGTCCCACGGGCCTTGGAATGTAGTCGGGCTTGGGGATCATGAAGAGGGAACCAGTATTTAACCGCATGAAATGATGAATAACGTCACGGACGGTCTCCAGCAAGAGAGTAGGCTCAACTAAAAAGGCTTCAAGGGGGACGCCCTGGTTGTAACCTAGCTGCTAGGCCAAGCGATGCGGATTATACCGCATGAAGAGAGCAGTGTCATTTAGGCGGAACACTAAGTACCCCGGCCTGATTGAATATAAATGCATGATTTCTTTGTATGTTAAAGCCAGCGTCATATTCTTTAACAAATCGAATAACTGTTAAATAGGCCCTGTTGGCGCAGAAAGGACTCGATCATTGAAAACCATACCGCATTCGTTTGAGTACGGGTTAAGCAACACGTGCAAAGCCCCTAACTGAGTCGAATCAGGAGCGGAGGAATCAACCAATCTCATGACTCACGGAAAGGTGTATGACTCATAGAAATCAGGCCGCCGGTGCACAGTAAACGTGCCTAACACATTCATCTCGATCCAGGATATGAAGTAGTGGAGGGAGAAATTCACGGTGTCTGCACCTGGGTTTGAAGTGTTGGCGGCGGTACTTAAACTATGGTATAGGTGTGATAACTCTGCAACACCAATGGCCAGCCGCACTCCTTCGGCTATACGATGTGCAGGGTATAAGACGGAGGCTCTCATAAAACGGAGGTGCATCGGTATGGCGAACCAGCTGAGCCAGAGACTGATGAAGTCTACGAAGAATGTTTCTTTTCTATTCCAGGAGCATCGATTGCGTCAAAGGTCACAGCTGACGAATTTGGAATATAAAACTGTGGCAGATCTTCTTCTTTAACCGGCAATTTCTCCAAGCCGAATCCTAAAAGATTCTCGACCTTTTCAAATTTCGACACTTTCTTAGATAAAGCATCTTTACGAAGAAAGCAAGCGATGAAAGCGTCAAAAGTAACACCTTTCCCTTCTGATGCCATGAACATGCTCTCAAAAACACCTAAGGCCTTTGATTAGGCTTGGGTGCTTGTGCCGAACAGTATTCTCGGTTGTCAAGCTTTCAAGAATGGCTGGCACTGTAGAAAAAATATACTCGTCAGGGGTAATAATTCTTCGTAGTGCTCTCCCCTAATTGGCAGCTCTGAAATCTCCCGGAATTCCTCTAGCGAAATGGAGACATCACGATCCCCTTGTAAAAACATATTCGTTGGAAGATTCCACTGGTTTAAAAAGGCCTTGACCTACCAGACGTGGGGGGCATGGTAGTAATAAAGCGACGCGTACACCGCTTGATACAGCCCAACTTTTTGCAACCGTGAGCGTTGGGAGGAGAGAATGTACCGGGCCCAAGGAAGGTAGCCCACTGGATGTCAAGGGGTAACACCTATCTTGTAAACCTGCCCCTAAGGTCGAGCTTCACCTTGACATATTCGGCGTCCCAAAATGTCGATGGCCATCAAGGGTTGATTGGGTATCCCTGTCGTTGATGGCTCAAGCCAGCACTTGGGAGTCCAATTGGCCGCCTCCACTGCATAAGCAGTACGCAGACGTTCCGTAAAAGAAATCGAGCGAATGGGTTCTGTTGGTACTCCACATGTAAAATTACGGCGGCCCCTGATAATATGACCGTACCAAACCCCCAATAGAAAAGGCTCTTTTTGTCCTTGTCATGTTCCCTAATCATAGCCATAGCTTCCTCGTCTGATGGCGACTGTGGAAAAGCAACCTCCGAGCATGTGTAAGGGAAGTAGGAAGTGAGGCCATTGTACCTAAAAAAAGGAGACAAAAAAACCCATTAATAAAAGGTATGAGTTTGTTTTATGGGACTACTAACTACAAAGGCAATGGGCCCCACGAAATCAAAATGGCGGCTCATCAATGATAAGGCAAGATGATCATTGTGAGAATCCAAAAGGATTCTCATTAAATAAATAGTAAAGTTAAAAAAAATCTCAACATCCTCGAAAAGCGAGTTCTGTTAAAAATAAAAAAACAGATTCAAATCTATAATAAGGGTATTAAAACCCTGAGAAAGAAAATGCTCAAGAACAGAAAAGGGAATAAAATTCCTAAAAGATCTAAAATCTCTCATAGCTAAGCTCTGTAAGAGAATGGAATTAAATTCCTTCAATGGTGGGATTAAATCCCAAAATCCCCCATGGTGGGAAACAGAGAAAATAGAATTAAATTCCAAACATCCTCAAAGATCGGTGATAGGGTAAAACCCTAAGAGGTGAACCAACGATTCTCATTAATTCAAGACCCATGATCTACTTTTAAAAAAAGAGTTTTTTTAGATCTCTAAGAGATCAGTTCAAGAAAAGAGTAAAGCTCTGTTAATGGATTTAAAATCCAAGACAAAAAGGGGGGTTTCCTAAGAGATGAATGATGTTCATAATACTTACCAAAAAGAGTTTTTACAGAGTTTAACTATGGGGTTCTGTGGGCAGAGAGCTAGGCTCTGAAACAGTGATAGGGAGCGGTTCATCTTCCCGTTCCCCTAGGCAATCTAACGGTTGTAAGGATGGACATCACTGTACTCATGTGCAAGCCACGTGAGAGCAACACTGGGGAGAATTTGTTCCCTCATAAAACAGAAAAAGGGAGAAAATTCCCCACGACTCAAGCCTCGCGTGTTAAACACGTGAGCGTCTATATGAAAAGCATATAAACGCTGCAATCAAACAACTATAGGCTAAATAAGCCTCACGTGTTAAACACGTGAGCGCCTATATGTAAAGCATATAGGCGCTGCAATCAAACAACTATAGGCTAAATAAGCCTCACGTGTTAAACACGTGAGCGCCTATATGCAAAGCATATAGGCGCTGCAATCAAACAACTAATAGGCTAAATAAGCCTCACGTGTTCAACACGTGAGCGCCCATATGCAAAGCATAGAGGCGCTGCAACCAAACAACTAAAGGCTAAATGGGCCTCACGTGTTAAACACGTGAGCGCCCATAAGCACAAAGGAAAATATTCACTAGGGATCACGTGTTAAACACGTAGGAATACTCTTTTGAAGCATTAGCTTCAGATAGAGTTAAACTCTATGCATAGAATTAAATTCTATTTTTTGTATGCAAAGCATATGAGCATTAAGAGTAAATAGCCAAAGGCCAAATTGGCCTCATGTGTTAAACATATGAGCGCCCATATGCAAGGCATATGAGCGCCAAATCAAAGAAACTAAACAAGCCTAAACACGTGAGGGCACCTCCTTACGTAGAATTAAATTCTACTCTTTGGAAATACTTCCCTGAATTTTTCTAAAAGAGAAAGATCCTCTCTGTTAAACAAGGAACCGTTGGATCAAAATCCGATGATGATTAAGCATAGAATTAAATTCTATTGGGAAGGATATTTTCTGTTAAACAAAAATTTGGCGGATCAAATATCCAATGAGTTGGAAAAATATTTCCTATATCTTTCTAAACAGAGAAATATTGTGCTCTATTAAACCGAGCACCCTTGGATTAAAAACCCAAATGTGATAAAAATACCACCGTTCAATAGAGTAAAATTCTATATATGGGGGAATATTCCTCCGATCTTGTTAAAATAGGAAAATATATTCTGTAAGACAGAAACATTTAGATCAAAGATCTAACGGTGGGTAAAATTCCCCAAATCAATCTTAAGTCCAATTAAATCAATTGGAATATCTCAATGAGTGATCTTCTCAAAATTAATTAACAAACCTGTCTCCATTATATAAAGGACCCAAGACATCAAGTCTAAGATAGAGAAAAAAACCCTACAAGCTTCTACCAAAATACAGTGAGTTGTAAAAGGAATGAATAGAGAATTTAATTCTCAAAGAAGAAAACTCTCCTCCTCAAAAACCCTAGATAAAGAAGACATATAGATCAAAACATCTCTTTTTAATAATATAAGGGTTTAACCCTTCTATAAGAACCAAATCCTTCCTCTGGATTAGAGATCCTCAAAACAAGTCTCCCACAAGTTGAGAATTTAATTCTTATCGGGAAGATCTTGTTCTTGAGAATCAAAGTTTCAGAAAAGAACTAGGTTAAAAAGAAAGAAAAAGAAAAGAACACATGCTCTAGGAATTTAATTCCTCCAAAATTAGGCTTTAACCGTACAGAAAGAACTTAGTTCTTATAAAAAATGAAAGAAGAACTTAGTTCTCTAACAAAAAAATGATGATTTAAGATTTTCAAAACAGAAATCTTGATGATCATCAATGATTAAAATGTCATTAACTGGGATTAACATCTCTAAAAAAAGAAGAACTTAGCGTCCCACGTGAAACACACGTGAGCAAAATTAATGCTTAGCACTATTACGGTGCCTCACGTATTTCTCACGTGAATGCCTAAAACAAACAAAAGAAGAGTTAAACCGCCTCACGTGCTTCCCACATAAGTGTCCAAAAAAACAAAGAAAAAACTCATTTGGGCAGTCACCAAATAAAGCAGCCCAGCACACCAAAAATAAAGCAGTCACATGAAACACTCTTGGTTCACCACAACCTTTTTTTCCCTCAAAAAGGTTCAAGGGTACATCTTTCCACACCTCTGATATATATCGTTGTAATTCCTCAACGTCTTCAGAAAGGTGGCGGGTCCCGACAACCAACAACTCCTTTCATCATACATTAATGCACTTCCAAATTGACATACACACCTCAAATCGGATCGCGACCCAAATTGGGCGCATTCCATGTCACTATCGTTCACTCTACCACGTAACAAATACACGTGAACGCAAGATGAATGTTGGACCGAAATGACTTTAAACTAAATTGCGTCCCTAAGATGGGAATGTTGGACTGAACTGTTTTTAAACTAATATTCGCCCCAAACATGGAAATAATGGACCGAAATGTCCTTAAACTAATATTCGTCCCCGAAATGGGAATGTTGGACCGAAATGTCCTTAAACTAAATTGCGTCCCCAAAATGGGAATGTTGGACCGAAATGTATTTAAACTAATTTCACCCCAAACATGGCAATAATAGACCGAAATGTCCTTAAGCTAATATTCGTCCCCAAAATTGGAATATTGGACCGAAATGTCCTTAAACTAAATTGCGTCCCCAAAACAGGAATGTTGGACCGAAATGTCCTTAAACTAATATTCATCCCAAACACGGTGATAAAGAACTGTGATATCTTTAAACTAAAATAATTGAGTCCATATGCTCTTTGTTTCTAAGTTGATCTTAGTCTCAAATATGACTAACGATCCTTAGATCAAACTCAAATATCCTATGAACGAATGGACCTCACAAATGTGAGAAATGCGTCCTAAGTTCATTCTCGTTGGTAAATCAAGATACCAACATATACCTCGTCAAGCAAATCCTTGAGCCAAAACCAAATCTCAAATATATGGATTTGGACTAACCAGCGTCCTACGGGCGATGACATAAACTAGTCTCCGTATACAATCCACAGGCAACCAAAATAACCAAAAATACACATGACACGAAGTGAACTGTTGGAGAAGGAGAAGGTGGTTATCGCAATGCGGTAACGTAATTAACTGCGGGGGCTTGCGCCTGCAGGGAAGAGCATCCCCACAATGAAAAAAACCCTCATAAAACGAGGGGGAATCTGATAAAGTTTGCTACAACGGTCGCGTCTATCCAAACCTCCGATATATGGTGTCATAAATCAACTTGGTATCTTCGGAGAGGTGGATGGATAAGTCCAAATAGCATCTACCACCAAAATTCAGGCTTGACGTCCCAACGTCTCAGTCCGGTGTTTCGGCGGTGAACAGGTGATCCGTGAGAGCGAGATCGTTGGAGATAGATCGCATCTCTTATAGGTACTCGCTTATAAATCCGAACCACGCTGATTGTTGATTATGCATTTCTTGATCGAAATAACTTATGAGCGAGATTTGTTCGCTAGAAGAATAACAAGTTGATCCCATACTTCCTTCGAGGAGGTAACAGAGGAGATGTGGAGCTGAATCGTCTTGACACAACTGCCGAGAATAGCATTGAGAATATGTTGATCCTGACGGTACCATTGATGGTAGTCTGGATTTTTGACACGCTTGGTGGTGTCATTGATGTCGGTGATAGTTGTTTTGCCATTTGATTAACTTCATTTTTACCGTGTCGTATTTAGAAAGAATTTGAAATTACCGCAATCAAAGACGGTGTCGCGTGTAGCGAGCCGCGATGAGTATGGGTCGTCCGCAGGGAGATGGTAAGTTTTCAAGCTTGTTTTAACGAGTTAATACCGTGTTTTGAGTTGTTGTTTATGCTAAGTGTCATAACTAGGATACGTTCAATAAAAAGACTTGTTAAGGGTTGTTATAGGATAGCTTGCATGAGGATGATGTTTGCCGGTTCCTTCGAGACCCAATTTTGATATTGACACTAAGGGAATAGGCAACATCGTGGATTAGGAAATTTGAAATACGGTATTTGCGATTTTGAGCTAAATCCGTATTCCTTGTCCCTTGTCCTTCCATTGATGTCTCTTGATCTTAGCCTTTGGAAAACCACTTGCAATCCGGTCACGATTAGAGTTCACCGCTATCGTGGTAGGATAGAATGCCTAACGGAGCGGGATTGCGAATGGTTTGCTCGGAGTTTCAATTGCAAAGTTATAGTTTTTAAGGTTTTAGCAAAAACATCTCCTAACACAAACTAACAATATTTTACCCTTAATAAGTGAATCGATTACTCACACATATTTACGATACCAAAATAGAAAAAAGAAAAGAGTAAGGCAACATAAAAATAGCAAGAAAAGCAAAGTTAAAGTTAGAAAGTTAAGAACCGGTAAATTCAATGTGCAAATATCTTCACTTGTTCTTTAATCGCGTACCAATGTAAAATCAAAATACCAAACTTTAAGGTTGCAAGCTCACTTAAGAGGTTGCAAGATTAAAGTAAAGCAATAATTTCACAAGTTCAAAGTATGTAGAAAGTAAGACATATATAATGAAATGAGAACTTTATCGAATTTCAAACAAGATACAACTAATCTTGAAGTCAAGAACCTAAATTTTAAGCTTGCAAGTTCAATGAAGAAGTTGCAAGGTCAAGGCAAAGGGGCAAGAGCTCAAGAGTTTAAAAGAAAAGCAAGTTACAAATTACAAGTGTTCTAAAGCAAAACTAGAGAATAATATCCCCTCCCCTTACACATTGATCTGGTATTTATAGGCACAAAAGAAAATTAAAAAAGTAATAAAAATAGGATGATATGACTACAAGAGGTAGCCGGAACAAAAATGGGGCAAATTGGGGCTAATAAAACTGGTGGGGCCGGTTTTTGAGAGCATCTCGCCGGTCTTGGACCGAGCAAGCTGGCTCGTGGTGGTGTGGTGGTCTCATGTGCACTCCACAAGTCTACTGGCAATGTTTGATTTCTTCATTTCAGCTTGGGTTATACTCGGTAGTTTTGGAGGGAACTTGATGCTTCAAATCACATCATATCTTGTAGCATTTATTACACATTACACTCACTTGTGTTTTGGGCAGCCCCACCTAGGTCCAAACATCAAAGAGTTGTGTGCACACTTGTATTGTGTTGGACCAAAATTGTGTACACATTTATTTGTTGCAAAAGAACTCTTTGGGTATCGATCGGTTTGAAGTTCTGGTTGCAGTGTCGGCTCACAAACGTAATATCCGTGATTTTGAGTGTGTTTCCAGTATTGTGTCACGGATACCTGTAATCTGTATTTTCTGAGAAGATACTGGTTAATAGTACCGATATATTCAAAAAATAGATAATGAATGAGTGGTATTAAAATGCAGTTTTCTGTGATAAACAATAATCCTAAGAGGAGGAGACTTAAAGCCGTCGATGTGGCCATAGAGGTCGTGGCCGATTAAGGCTGATTGAATTTGGGATCTCCACACATTGAAGTTTGTGTGGGAGAGTTTTGTTGGGAAAGGGAATTTGGAGATGATGGAGGTGGAGTTTTGAGAGGAGGCCATGGATCAAAAATTAAGCTTTTAATCTTAGGGCTCTGATACCATATGGAAATTTAGAGAAGATAGATTTTAGGGTTTGTAACTTGATAATTGTATTGGGTATCACATATGTTTATATATTACATTTACATAATAGAAAAATAAAATAAAATAACATATTTCCTAATATAAATAAAAAACACAAAGGTTGGTAAAGATTTGATATGCTTGATGGAAATTCTTAACAGCCATGATCGCCTTGAGCAGACGTCTGAAGAATATTCTTCTAGACGTCTGCATTCTCTTTGTTATTGTCAAATACTCGCGACCAGACGTTTGTCCCTTTGTTCTCCAAATGTCTTCGTGTACATTGTTAATTTAGCAGACGTCTCGAAGACGTCTGCCCCTATAGCTTCAGACATCTGCTTATGTTTTGAGGAGTTTTCTCTAATAGTTTTTGACTTGTTTCGGAACTGTGGGTGTTGCTTCGACTTCGAGTGTTAACCTTTGATTTTGTATAGGGTTTTGTTGGTCTTTTGATTTTAAGAGGCAAGTTATGTTGGACAACAAAGATCGTCTCCATGTTCTTTATCCTCTACCTTTTTATAAAAAACCAAGCTTAACATGCATTTATTTTTTCCTGTATTTATGCTTTGCTATTTATCATTTATAAAATTTTAGGAACAATGATTTCCCTACTTTTTTATGTCAAAAAAATAAAAATGGATTGTCCTATTTTCCCTCAAACTTGTAGATTGTTTGAGTTGAACTAATGACCTTATTTTCAATCTCCCATTCTACAAATTAGCATACAATCAGGGGAGGAATTGGGGGGACTAGCAGGGGCCTCGGCCCCAGCAAGCTTCCGGCAAATACTTTATATGCTATTCGTCATTTAACTTTTTGTTGTATATGCTTCTCATGAGATCCCTATTTGATTTCCTAATATGTTCGGTGTTATCTCAGAGTTGATGGAGATTCGAAATTATCTGCAAGTAAGGAGGACAGACGTCTGGAGTTACAGCTTCAGATGTCTGTCGATACTCTGTATACACAATATACTTTGGGCAAACATCTGAGTCGAAGAGTTAAACTTTCAAAGCCTCAAGACCAGACGTCTGAAGCTCTTTCTACAGACATCTAGGGTTTCTCTGTTAATTTGAAGAATCTTTGGCATATGTTTGCGCATTACTTGTTCAAACGTCTGTTGTCTGGGCCAGATATTTTTCTTTAGTTAGGAAATTTGTTATTTGGTAAAATCTTTTGTATGATATATATATTGAAGGATGTAGCAACTCTAGATTAGATAGCTTTTGTGATATTTGAGAGAAACCTTTTGTTATTTTGAGAAAGCTAGGATTTTGAAGGATTTTGTATTCGTTCACCGGTTTTGTACTTCTCCACTTTTGAATATTAATAAAGCTTCGCCTTTGCCTATTGGTTAGTACCCGTATTTCTTATTTACTTGTGGTTTGATTACTTCTCTATATCGTCTGTGTTATTGATTCATGATCGTCTTGTTGCAACAAATTGGTATCAGGGCATTGTTGCATTTGGGGATCTTTTGGGTTGAACCGTTAGGTCTTTAATTTTGCGATCTAGGTTAACGGTGGGTAATGACGCTTGTGTCCTCCTCCCCACTTTCTTAAATCGTGATTTTGAAGTTTTAGGGTTTGTTAGCACTCAAATTGTTTTAGATTGATCATGCATCATGTCTCCAACAATCATGAACTTTGATATCGAGAAGTTTGATGGAAATATGAGTTTCTGTTTATGGTAAATTCGTATGATTGCCGTATTGACTCAAAATAATTTGAGAAAGGCGATTCTTGGGAAGGATGCAAAGCCTTCCACTATGAAGGAGGAAGCTTGGAAGGAGTTGGATGAAAAGGCCCTCACGGCTATCCCATTGTGTTTGACAAACGAAATTCTGCAAGAAGTTTTGGTAAAAAATACGACAGCTAGTTTGTCGCAGAAATTAGAGGAGTTATATTTAAGGAAATCTCTCACGAATCGAATCCTGTTCTCTACACACTTCATATGTCAGAAGAATCTCCAATCAAATCTCACGTTGATGAGTTTAATTCAGTCATTACAGATCTTGGTAAGATAGATATTAAGATTGATGCTGAAGATCAGACTCTTCTCTTGTTATATTCGTTTTCACCCTCATATAAGCATTTTCATAACACCATAATCTATGGACGAGATGCAATCTCAATCAAGGATGTCAAAGAGAATTTGATTAACAAAGAAAACATCGATAAGGAGCTGACTTCTAGCAAAGCTGGTGGTTCATCTTCCAGCTTATTTGTTTGAGGGAGAGCGGAGAAGAAAGATCCAAAAGACAATAGGAAGAAGTCAAGGTCGAAGTCCAAGAATAAAAAGAACTTGACTTGCAACTATTTTAAGAAGCCAGGGCACGTTAAGGTCGATTATTTCAAATTGCAGAACAAGCAGAAGTTGGAAGACAAATCAAAGAAGGAGACTTCAGCCGAAATTAGTATAGCGGAAGGAGAAGGAGATTTTCTTGTGGTTCTTGACAGCACATATCGATCCAAGCATGAGTGGATTATGAATTCGGGTTGTTCCTGCCATATGTGTCCCAATAAGGATTTGTTCACTATCTATGAGTCCGTTGATGGTGGAGTGATTTTGATGGGCAGCAATAGTTCGTGTCGAGCTATTGGCAAGGGAGATCCAAATCAAGATGTTTGACGGTGTTGTGAGGGCATTGGAGGAAGTCAGGCACGTATCTGAATTGAAGAAAAATCTCATCTCTTTAGGTGCACTCGAAGACAAGGGTTACAAGTTTTCCGCTGAAGGTGAAGTTTTGAAAGTAACCAAGATGCTCTAGTTGTGATGAAGGGCTTGAAGGAGTCCTTATATTCGTTGTAGGTTCAATGAATTCCGGTTCAGCTGCTATTTCATAATCTAAATCTATGATAGATTCGGACACTACTATATTATGGAACATGAGGCTTAGGTATATGAGTGAGAGAGGTATGGCCGAGTTGTCAAAGTAGGGTGTATTATATGGACAGATTACATTGAAGATGGAGTTTTGTGAGTATTGCGTATTTGGGAAGCAGAAAAGAGTTAGCTTCAGTTCTGCGGTGCACAACACAAAAAGTACTCTTGATTATATCCATTCGGATTTTTGGGGACCCTCTCCGGTTGCTTCTAAAGGAAGAGGAGCCAAGTATTGGTTACTTTCATCGATAATTTTTCGAGGAAAGTTTGGGTTTACTTCTTGAAGCACAAAAGTAATGACTTTACTACGTTCAAATAATAGAAGACGATGCTTGAGAAGAAAACAGGGAAGCAGATCAAGAGACTGAGGATAGACAACGGGTTAGAGTTTTGCGGTGGAGATTTCAATGATTTCTGCAAATATGAAGGGATTGTTGGGCATCATACCGTTGTCTACACACCACAGCAGAACGGAGTTGCCGATCGTATGAATTGGACTCTTATAGAGAAAGCTCGGTGCATGTTGTTTAATACAGGGCTCGGCAAGGAATTTTGGGCAGAGGCGATAAACACGACATACTACATAATGAATAAATCACCTCATACATCGCTAGGTAGTAAGACACCGGAGCAGGTATGGACTGGAAAGCATGCCGATTATTCTATACTTAAGGTGTTTGGTTGTCCCGCATAAGCACATTGCTGTGAAGGCAAGTTGGATCCTCAAGCGAAGAAATACATATTTCTTGGTTATGCTATCGGCGTTAAAGGTTATAAGTTATGGTGTTCGGATCCTAAGTCGTCTAAATTTATGATTAGCAGAGATATGATTTTTGATGAATTTGCTATGTTGAAGCCGAAGATTGTGGAATCTCTTGTTGAAGACGATTCAAAGAAGGATGAGCCAAGTATTGATATTGAGGTCGGTAAAAGCTCGGGTTCGCAGGAGATCTCTCCTTCATTATCGTCTGAAGAAGCTCATGATGAGCAATCCCATGATGAGGAGTATTTGCTCGCTCGTGGCTGACAAAGAAGGGACATTAGACCGCGACAGAGACATGGCTATGATGATCTAGTGGCGTATGCATTGTCCGTTGCAGAGACAGTTGATAATAGTAAGCCGACGAGCTTTCAAGAAGCCATCTCATCCGATGAGTCGGCTAGTTGTCTAGTCGCTATGAATGAAGAGATTGAATCTCTTCACAAGAACTAGACTTGGAAACTCGTGAAGTCCGAAGGAGGAAAGAAAGCAGTAGATGCAAGTGGGTTTTCAAGAAGAAAGAAGGTGATCAAGGGGCGGTTGATACAAGATACAAGGTACGGTTGGTAGCTAAAGGCAAATATTGTGATTGTAAGTAAGCGATTATGATAATTAAGTGAGGACCCATACAGGTATGACAGTCTTACTCGAGATGATAGTATATTATCTGGTTTGTCTTCATCATTGATGAAGCCCATAGGATTGTTGCTTGACAACCAGCTGTTCCCGCCAAATTTTTTGGCTAAAAGCTACTTGTTCCCTTATAAAAAAAAGGGGGGGAGAGTCCTTAAAATTTGGCCTCACATGTTAAACACGTCGGCGCTCATATGCAAAGTATATGAGCACTGAAAACAAACAACTAAGGGCCAAGCATGCCTCACGTGTTAAACACGTGAGTGCTCATATGTAAAGCATATGAGCGCTGAACATAAATAACTAATGTCCAAACATGACTCACATGCTAACCACGTGAGCGCTCATATGTAAAGCATATGGGCGCTGAAAATAAACTAAATAAAACAACTAATGGCCAAACATGCCTCACGTGTAAAACACGTGAGCGCTCATATGCAAAGCATATGAGCGCTGAACATAAACAGACTAAAACCCACAGTAGGGGTCACGTGTTAAATACGTGAGTTCTCTTGCCTCTCACATGCAAAGCATGTGAGCGCCCCAATTTAAAATGTTCCCATTAAATTCTATGTGATAAAATTAAATCCTATTTGGGAAATATTTTCCCTGATCTTTCTAATATGGAAAGATCTTTCTCTAACAGAGAATCCTGGATTTAAAATCCGACGGTGATAAAATATCACCAATTAAATCATCTGATAGAATTAAATTCTATTTGGGAAATAATTTCCTGATCTTCCTCAAACTAGAAAAATCTTCTCTGTTAAACAGAGGACCTTTGGATCAAAGATCCAACGGTGATCATCTGGTAGAATAAAATTCTATCATAGGAAAATATTTTCCTAATCTTGTTAAACTAACAAGATATCCATATGATAAGAATAAAATTCTATGTTAAACTAATGAGATAGCCATATGATAGAATTAAATTCTATATTAAGAAAATATATTTATGATCTTGTTAAACTAAAAAGATATGATAGAATAAAATTCCAATCTTGTTAAAACTAACAAGATATTCATAATCTTTTTAAACAAACAAGAAATCTTCTCTGTTACACAGAGAGCATTTGGATTAAAAATCCAACGGTGAATAAAATTCACCGATTGATCTAAAAGATCATGAAATCAATCATGATATCTCAATGAGGGATTTTATTAACAAATTAATTCTTTTTCCTCTCATATAAATAGGAGCAAAGAGAGGAGGAAAGAGACACACAGGGAGAGAGGGGAAGAGAAATACAGAGAGAATTTAATTCTCTAAAAGGAGAAGACCACCCCATAAGCTTTCCAAAAAGCTCCCACAAAAACAAAAGAGAATTTAATTCTCAAACAAAGGGTTTAACCCTTCAAAAAAAAGAACTTAGTTCTTCCTCTGGTTAAGGTCTACAGAAGCAGATCTCCCCACAAGTTGAGAATTTAATTCTCATCGGGGAGATTCTATAATGCATATTCAAAACTTAGGGGAAAGAACTAAGTTTAAAGAATTTAATTCTTACAAAAGTATATAGGAATTTAATTCCTCTGATAAAACTAGGGTTTAACCCTGTAAAAAGAATTTAATTCTTATAAAACAAGAGACTTGAAATTCTCTAAACTCAGATCCCAGCATCGTTAATATGATATCAAAATCTTCATGCACATAGAAGGAAAGACTGGTGATTCATTAGTGTTCAACACTATAATGAAACCTCACATGTTTTCCACGTGAGCACCTCTAATGAACAAAAAAGAATGGCTGAGACTGAATCACGTGTTTCACACGCGAGCATTTAAAAAGAACAAGAAGTGCCTCCTGGGGTGGTCACGTGTTTCCCACGCGAGCGCCTAAAAGAAGAACAAGAAGTGCCACCTAGGGCAGTGACGTGTTTTCCATACGACCCCCAATCAAGTGCTTAACACTTATATGAAAAAGGGAATAGACCCAAAAATAGCGCTCACATTTTGAGGGAGCCTCACGTGTTCGTACATGAACACCACAGGAACCAAGTGTTTAGTAGCACTTATATGAAAGAAGGAATAAAACCCAAAAAACAGCTCCCACTTTGGAGCGCCTCACGTGTTCACACGTGAGCGCCTCCAAAGTTTAGTGTTTAACACCAATCTGGCGCCTTACGTATGATACATATGAGTGCTGCATATACCAGTGCTTAGCACTGGGGGTGACTATAGAAACCCAGACCTAGCCCAAATTAGCCAAGTTTCCTGAGGCCAAAACCTCTTTGATCTCTAATCAATCGAGCCCCCCGTGCTCATGTCTTCCTAAACTGATTGTAGTACCAAATACGACTAATGATCTTCAGACGGATATTCATCCCACATCTCCCATCAATCTGGAAATTGGTTCAAGGGTACATCTCTCCACACCTCTGATACATGTCATTGTAATTCTTCATCGTCTTCAGAGAGGTGCCGGGTCCCGACAACCAAAAAATCTTTGGTGCAATCCCAAACCGATGGGCACATCCCAATACGGACCACAACATCCTTAAACTATAACGGACCGCATCGTCCTTAAACTAGCTACGGACTGCAACATCCTTAAACTACAACGGACCGCAACGTCCTTAAACTACAACGGACCGCAACGTACTTAAACTAGCTACGGACCGCAACGTCCTTAAACTAAACTCTACGGACCGTAACGTCTTTAAACTAAACTCTGCGGACCGCAATGTCCTTAAACTACAATGGACCGCAACGTCCTTAAACTAGTTACGGACCGTAAAGTCCTTAAACTAAACTCTACGGACCGTAACGTCCTTAAACTAAACTTTACGGACCGTAACGTTCTCAAACTACTACGGACCGTAACGTCCTCAAACTAAAACCGCACCTCAAAATATGGTGATCTACAGACCGAAATGTCCTCAAACTACAACGTTGTCTCCACGATGGTGACAACGGACCGTAACGTCCTTAAACTAAAAGCTCACCCCAAAAAATGGTGATCTACAGACCGAAATGTCCTCAAAATACAATGTTGTCTCCAAGATGGTGACAACGGACCGCAACATCCTTAAACTAAACTCTACAGACCGTAACGTCCTCAAACTAAACTCTACGGACCGTAACATCCTCAAACTACTACGGACCGTAACGTCCTCAAACTAAACTCTCACCTCAAAAATGGTGATCTGCGGACCGTAACGTCTTTAAACTAAAACAATGGAGCCAAAATGCTCTTTTGTTGGATCTGAATGATCTTACGACCCCGTTAAGTAGATCATAGTCTCAAATTGGACTAACGTATCGTTAACTAAAATTTAAGTTGATCTTAATCTCAAACGTGATTAACGATCCTTAAATCAACCCAAACCCAAATCTAAGATATACGGATTTGACTAATCAACGCCTACGGACGACAACATAAATTAGTCTCCGTATACAATCTACGGGCAACAAAAAATAAAACAATCACACAAGACACGAAGTGAACCTCTGGAGCAGGAGAAAGTGGTTATCGCGATGCGGTAACGTAATTAACTGCAGGGTCTTGCGCCTGCAGGGAAGAGCGTCTCCACAATCAAAAACCCATCGCAAACAAGGGAGAATCTGACGAAATCTGCTACAACGGCCACATCCGTCCAAACCTCCAATACACGGTGCCATAAATCAACTTAGCATCTTCGGAGAGGTGGAAGGATAAACCCAAATAGAATATGCCCCTAAAATTCAGGCCAGACGTTCTAACGTCTCGGTCGCGTCTTTTGGCGGTGAACAGATTCTGGCATGCCCGGTGGGACATCTTCCTCTTTCCACTCTACACTTCGTGTGTCGTGTTTTTCTCGCGATTAGATGATCGCGGTGTATATGTTTGTAGTTGCCTTTGGGTGATGAGATACTGAAGCTGGCGTTCCGTCTTTTCCGAGAATGGCGTTTGCTTCCACTCACCGCAACTTAGGCTCTGTCATATTTGGCGGAGTCAAGTATGGGTCATTTATAGTCTCAAATCTCTGCAATTCGGCTCTTCAAGAAATCAACTGGCTTCGATTTAGGTCAATAATCCTACCTCCCACCTTTGGTGCCTCAACGCCGAGGGAGGAAGCCTAGAAGAAGTCTGTCTTCCACATGCTGGCTCCCCAAGATGCAGCTTTGCCAACGAAATCAGTCCTCAAACAACTGGCACCTATCAAGAACCAAGGTCGACGCTGAAGGGTTACACTAGAGTCCCGGCCAAAATCTGTAGCCAAATGCGGAACAAAAATTTTATGACGATCATAAACTTTGGCGCTACAATAACACTAACCGGATCTTTACCATAAACCTAGTTAGCTTATAAGGGTTCTATCTACTAGATAGAAAGTATACCTAACGGAAACAAGTCCTTCGGGTCTTCAATCCCCTTCTCAAGCTCCTCGATGGAAGTAGGGATCGTGCTTGAATTTCGGCCTCCTTGTGTCAAGGATGAACCACCCGAGAGTTCCAACCTTGAGCTAAAGCTCTAACTTGAGGTAACTAGAACACTTGGGTTGTTAGACTAAGTGATCTAGAGTGAGTAGAGAGTGGTTTTGATGGCTTAGTCTCAATGGCCCTTGATTTTCAACTCATGAAACACTAGGGTTTGCGAGAGAGGAAGAAGGAGAGAGAGATATGAGAGAGAGTCTCCTTGATAAAATGAAGAGAAAGCTCTAATATGAGAGAAAAAGAATAATAATTTTAATTAGGATAATTATGATGGTTCATTTGATTTGACCATTATCATGTCACAATTAATGCTAAGCAAAATATCTTATGCTAAACAAAAATATCTAAGTCAACTATGGTCAACAAGTCAAATGGTCAAACCAATTAATCATGACACAATTAACACTAATAAAATTAGTAAACAATTTTCTCCATATCATTATGGTTTTAATCAAGTCAATAGTCAAAACCCTAATGAGGTTTCTCCTTCTCTGCCTCTGTCAACTGTATATACATACCCGCATCCGTGTTTCGAGGAACACGAATACAATGAGACTGAACCAATCCAAAATCAAATACTAAGATCTGGCTTAAACCAAAGCCCGCTATTATCAACTGCCCGAACACCAAACACGCACAAAGTGGGCATATATGAACAAACCCTGTCGTAAAACCATACGACATCTACCTCATTTCGCCCAAAGGTGAACAACCCTCTGTGTGGGACTTTAAAGACTCGACACTACGCTGGCAGTGGGTTTAACCACAGGCCGCAAGCGGTACTAGCTGTACATAACGGTCTCCAGGTAGATGTCGAAAAGGAAGGTCGACGAGTAAACTCGTCCGAACTCCTACTGAGCCTATCCGTGACAATATCCGTACAGTCCGGTCTCTTCATCAAAGAGTATCGCATACCGGGTCTAAGGGGTGGTGAACGTCAGACCCTAATAACCTGATAAGTCATGCCGATATGGCTCAGGACCAATCCGGAAAACTACTGATCAACCTATTAGTAAATCCCAACTGCCTTGGCCAAGGTCTTATGGTCCTGACCAATCGATCACTGTGCGATATCAACTCCCAATACCAGAGAGACGAATCCCCAACAATCGCTCACTGCCTCCATGTGGATCGGGACTGAACCCAACCAAAACCTATTTTCATGACTCAGTAGAGCGTGGTAGGGTAGTGATCAAATCTCAGTGGGAACTCACATGAGACAAATGCCGATCTCAGGTCCAAAGGCTAACCTGTACACATGTCACCTGAGAACCTGAGAACTTCAATCTGACGATAGGTATAGTACCATCTAGAAGTTCTCGGTGAGTCCGTCCAGTGTACTCACACCCAGTGAGCACCTGTATACGATCTTGGGTGCATCAGACCAATGGCTACGGGACCTACCATCCCCCGACGGGGCTAGAAATGTATACACTAGTATACTCTGGAGTATCAATGCCCAGTCTCGATACTCACACGACTAGGGACTATTTAAGGATGTGCTTATGGACCACCCTACTCCCACAAGTGTGATCGCCATCACAACGCAGGTAGTCAAGCAAGATCCTATGGGCTTTATCAACATGTAACCACAATATGTAATAACGAGTATGACATATGCCATGTTTAAGATAAAGACAAACCATAATAGTATACTACCGTATCGAATCTTTATTAATATGTGCAAACTAGATATAACAACAATAGAAATAAATACACATATCCAGACAAAGACAAGTCAAATAATATACTATAAAACTGAGCAAGATTGTCCTGTACATACATATCCCTAACATCTATATGTGTACATATACAATACTGGCCTCTAGGGCATATATATCCAACAGACGCAGGGGGCAGAATATTCAAACTCTCAAACGAAACAGGGGGCATGCTCAGCAAAATCCTGAGGCTAATCAAATCCCGGTCGTAAGAAACAGTCGACGTCGATATCGGCGTCATACAAAATGAGCCGGGGGCAGTTCTCCATCAGCATTGACTCCACCTGCTTCAACTCTGATGATGAATACCGTTGTTCCAACCGGGAACGGCTTCGAACTGATGTAAATGGTCGGACAAAATTCTCCCACCACGGTATTGAAGAAAACACTGCAGCCCAGGGAGATCCCACGAGAGCAGAAACCATTTCACTCCCTAAAATAACTTTCCTCGTCTATATATAAGTGTGGAAGCAGATGAAGGACTCAGTCATCAACCGCGGCTCTTCCCCTAAACATCAGCCATATTCTAACAAATCCCCTTTCAAATTAAAGGGGACTTATCCCAAGATGGATCCTGATACAACGGTTCCCCCCAAAACCCAAAGCGGCTTCTCACAAAAAAAGGCTTAATAAAGCTCAAGTGTCCGAGGTAAACTCCGAAGGCCAAAACTCCAAACACCCCAAGTCTGGGGGCACGGCAGTTCATGAAATCCACATGGTGAACTCCAAAGATGAAGTTCAAGCATCTATTAGCCACGGACTGCATACTCGATCCCTGAAAAAGGATGAACTGCAACGTGAAAAGCTGCAGGAGATTCTTGCTCAGGCCGCAACACTCTCTAATCCATCGTCTAAGGCAAATCCCAAAGACGTGTTGGAGATAGTGCCCTCAGAGTCAATTATTGGATCACAGGCACGTGATTGCAATGATTGAGGGATGACCTATTCCGGTAGGACAGTCTTACTCAAGATGATAGTATGCTATCTGGTTTACCTTTATCATCGTGTACTGCTTTAGGTGACCTTATATGTCACTATTGCACATTGATAGAGCCCCTAGGATTCTTGCTTGACTGCCAGCAGTATGAGGGCGATCATATACGTGGGAGCTGGTAGTCTATAAGCATATCCTTAAAAGGTCCCTAGTCGTGGGAGTTTCGAGACAGGGCATCGATACTCCAGAGTAGACTAATGTATACAGTCGAGACCCCGACGAGGGGCGGTGGCCGGTCTCACAAGCCACTGGTGTCAGTTGGTTCACCTAAGATGTATACAGGTGCTCATTGGGTTATGAGTACACCGGAAAGGACTCGCCGGGAACATGCTAGTTGGTCTTATACCTGACGTCGGATAGCTGTTCCCTGGTGACATGTGTACAGGTTAGTTCATCGACCTAAGGATCGTCATTTGTCTCGTGTGAGTTCCCACTGTACTTTGATTACTACCCTACCACGCTCAAAGGAGACGTGCAAACAGGTTTTAGTTGGGTACAGTCTCGAGCCATATGGAGGCAGTGAGCGGATCTGCAGGGGTTCGTCTCTCCCGGTATTGGGGGTGAGGTCGCGCTGTGTCTAGGAGAGCCATTACACGAAGTCCTTGGCCAAGGCAGGAGATTACTGGTAGGTATTCCAGTATTATCTCAGGGTGTTTTGGGCTACACTTCGACACGACTTGTACCGCTTTTGGGGGTCTGACTTTTACCAACCCCCTAGGCCCGCCATGCGATGCTCATAGACGAACGGACCGGACTGTACGGATATTTTCACTGACAGGCTCAGTAGGGTGTCAGAATGAGTTCGCTCATCGACGTCGCTTTTGGTCAATAGCTGGTAGCCCGTCACGTATGGGTAATACCTCTGACGTGCTAGTGGTTAAATCCACAGCCATAGTATTGACGAGTCTTTAGAGTCCTCTACAGACAGTTGCTCAAGTTTTCGGGCGAAACGCTGTAGAGGCAGTATGGAGATATGGCATGGTTCGATCAGATACGTGCGGCATTGCACGGATCAGGATCAGACGGATAATACTAGAAGGCTTTGGTTTAAGCTGGATCCTAGTATAGTACAGTGTAGATTTTGTCTCATTGCATTTGTATTTCGGTCGGAATACAAATGCGGGTATGTATATACAGTAGCGGGGTTTTTCCTGTAATTTATTACAGGATCAGTTTTTTAGAATTGCCAGTTTGTTTTCCGTTTCGGCCATATTTCTTTGTATATTTCATTGGCTGAAGATTGGTGGAGGAGGGCTTATTTGCATTTGTGCAAATAAGCATTTTGGAGAGTTGTCTTTGCACATTGTTGTATCATGATAATTCCTCCATCATTTGACTTCCATTTTCATGATTGTTTGACCTTTGTTTGATGGTGATAGGAATTGATTGGGTTTTGGAGTGTTGGTTTTGTATGTGATGATTTTGTTCTCATCATCACTCATCATTCTTTCTTGCATAACACTCAAACACCCTCCCCCTCTCTTTTGTGTTGACTCCCCCCCTTGAGTTACTCCCTCACACACTCTCTCCCTACCTCATATGGCCGGCCAAGCAAGGAGAGGGGGCTGCCCAATTTTGGTGGGGGATTTTTGGTTCTCTCATGCTTGCAAAAATCCCCAAGTTCATCACAAAATTCCACAAGTTCATTTCCTCCACCAAAGGCAACTTCCAATACCCCAAATGAGACATAGCTTTCTACACTATATTCTATAGTAAATCTTGGGCACGTCGAATCGCCAACTTCGTGCTCGAGTTGCCTCGGTCCAGAGGTGGGAGTCCGTAAAAGAAGCCGGCGCAGTGGTGCCCTTCCGACGAGGAGTTGAAGACCGGAGATTCCGCGGGGAGATCGGGATGACGACGAGAAGACCGAAGGACACGGATCGCTCGGTATATCTCTCTACCCCTTTCTCTTGTTAGCTAGGACTAGTTTAATGGCACGATCCGGGTTTATAGTGCGCGGTGGTGCCGGTTTAAAAAGTTAAAGTAAATCATCGCTTTCGAATTCTGGCGTCGGATTGACGGCCGGGGCGCCGCCATGCACTTACAGTGGTATCAGAGCCTCGCCATTAACCTAGTCTAGCTTTGTCTAATGTGTTTACATTTCCGATCGAACAAAATTCCAAAAACCGCGTTTTCATGTGCATTAGTTTCTGTCGAAATTTTTTTAGCTCCAAAATTTTTTCAGGCTGTTGCAGAATGATGTGCAGGGAATTCTAAGAATTCTGTGAAAATTTGGTCTCGTGAACACACTACATCACCGCGGAACCGTGGCCAAACCCATGCTTGGGCCGCGGTTCCGCCGCGACTTTCACTGTTCAGTGTACCAAAATTTTGCAGAAAGCTCCTGACTTGAAAATAGGGTTTTTGGAATGTTCTTTTTGGGCCCAGATTTTCTGTGAGTGCTACAGTAGTGCTTGGGGCCCACTTGGGTAAATTTGATCGATCGAATATTTTAAACACATTATTAGTTCACAGTATTTATATTATATCTGCGACCGTGAATGTCACTTGATCGGTAAATCCTGTCTAACTGCTATAGCCGGGTTAGACGGATTTGCGAACGTGACATTCACGTTGATGTTCTGTGTTGTGTTGTGATATTGCGGATTGGTCGTGGGGGATAGCCTGGATGCAATGCTAGTACAGTTTTGTTGTATTATGTACAATTGATATTGCGGGGCGAGCGTCCGACATGTGGACTGCCGTCACTGCCCGTTTGTATATTATTGTTTTGGGGTACGACCGGGTCGAGGTCGATGTACCCGTTGTATGTATATTTTACTTTCTGTACTAGGATTACCCCAAGGTGGGGTGCACGGATGGCCGGGTTCTAGAGGGCAACGGGCCCGCATCTCATGGTATTGAGACGGAGGGGGCTTCACTCTAGAATTGGCGGGCTATTCGCCGCACTCGTAGGGGGTACAGGTTGACCCAGGAGGGGTGCCCAAGTTGCCGGATTCCGTGAAGTGCCGGGTGGTCCATTCACGTTGCTGAAGGGGGCTGCCTCGCTTCAGGTTTTGGCGGGTAACTTGCCGCGCCCGTAGGGGTCTAGGATGTCATTGCACATGCTATCCACATGACCAGGGGAACGTCGGGTTTTAGTAGCGGCTCTGTGAAACCCGGGGATCCCAGATATCTGTATTGTTCTGTGATGCTTATTACATTTCTGTGATGTTGCATTTTATCACGCCTTGAGCGAAATATTATATATTGATATATATACTAGTAGATGTTGTATATGTTTTGCATCCGCGCTAGTCCAGTCCCCGCTCTGTCGTTAGTTAAGTAACCTAACGGGTAATGACAGGACCCAGTGGCGAATGCGGATGGCATATACGTACATCATTATTTTCATTATTTATTGGTGTGATCAATTGATGGGACTGCGTTGATTTGGATCAATGCAAGTTAAAAACAAACCTATTCTGATGTTGTTAGAACATTTTTCAAAAAGCTGTTATTGCAAGGACGTTCACTTTTGTTTAGCATCGTGGTATTCAGTTGGAATATCCTGCTCCTCAGTCGACGAGGCAAAGGCCGAGATCCCTTCACCGGGAGTGACCCCTTGGACAGAAGTTTGCGTCAGGGCAATAACTTCACTATAGCCGATTACTTTTGCTTTGCATCGTGGTATTCAGTTGGAATATCCCACACCTCATTCTACGGGGAAAGAGCCGAGATCCCTTCACCGGGAGTGACCTCTTTAGCAAAGGTTTTCGTCACTATATTTTCAAAAAGCTATCCGGTTCCTTCAACGATATCAAGTTCATTACGTTAAAGGTTTTCGCCAGAAACCATTCGTAGCCATCCATCATTTCGGTTAAATATTCGGTAGTATTCAAGCTATGTATTTTGACCTCACGCCAAGGCATAGTGATTGGTAGCTGCCGGATATTTATCTGTAGCATAGATAGATGCGTTGGTTTGGGACAGTCGTACTACTATTTTGGCCTACGTCAAGGGTATGTACGGGTGGGTTCAAATTAACCTGGATAATGATGGGCATAACTTGACATGTGACTTATGATATTTTGACCTCGCGCCAAGGTCATAAGAGCATGGGGCAGAAATCACATCGGGAGTTTCTAAAGAAACTGAAACTTGCCAGATATGCGCATACCTTCTGGAGTGTGATGACGTGAGCGGATTCCGTCGCATTATCATGCGATGATAGTTGGATCCCGATTCCCACTGATGAGTTGGTTTACTCCTCGGGTGATCCCGACTAATTCTTCTTTCAGGTTTGGAGGAGAATTTGACGGTACAGTGGGAGGTTTCCAGATTAGATAAATTGGTAACCATTTTGATCTAGGATAGAATGCACGCTGAGTTTTTCTTTTCTCTCTCTCTTTGGCAGCGACCATTGACCCGACCCTAAGACTATGACTCGGTGACCAAAATTAACCGAACCTTCTTAAACACTGGCTTTTGGATTGTCAAAGTTGCAAACCTCATTGCCACTCCTACTTTTACCCTTTTCTCCAGGACACCCCGTATTACTACGAACGTCCACTTCCATTGGACAAAACCATCGTATGGTTATATACGAACTCGAAGGGATTTATTCGAGTATGGTTTCTGGTTCTGGAGAAAACGGATAGGACTATTCAGTTGTCTTTTCCTTTTACCTTCTCTCAGGTTGCGAGTACTCCTTGGTTTAGGAGATAGTACACCTATTACGCAAATTGGATAGTCTTCTTCCAAACCTTAGGCTGATGCCGAACGGTGGGGATTGAAGAAAACCAATTAGCATAACGATGGCGTACAGAAGGTATTAAGTAAAGACATATCAAGAGATTAGTAAGAGGGCAAAGTAAATTGCGACTGCTATTCACGACCAAACCAAGTATCTATTCGCCAATCCTAAATCACCTTTGTATTTCTCCAGAACACTCCGTATCACTACGAAGATCCACAGTTTATTGGATACTCCATCGTATGGTTATATACGAACTCGAAATGAACTTGTTCCAGTTCGGGGATGGATTCTGGTTCAGGAGAAATAGGAATAAGGTTTATTCGGTTGTCTTTTATCTTCACCTTCTCTCGCATTACGAGTGTTCCTAGGATTAGGACAGTACACCCATTATGCTTATTGGATAGTCTTCTTCCAAACCATAGGCTGGTGCCAAACGGTAGGGAAGGAAGAAAACCATTTGGCCTAAAGGGGTGTACAGAAGGTAATGACTAAAGACATAGAAAGGGATTTGGAAAGATGGCAAAGAATTACACAGTTACAGTTGTGAATCTGGATAATGGAAGAGGCATTACTAGGAATACCGGGATACCCCATCGAAACATTTCAATATTTCAGTTTCACTGTGTACTGTTAAAGGAAAACTGATTTCCCAATTAGACACTTGCTCCAGGGTATGTATTTACCAGGTATGATTCTCACATCTGTATGATTTTACAGATGATGAGTGGGAGTAAGTTATTGGGAATTAGGTGATCATCCTCATTATATCGGGATTCGTTTTAATCAGTGATATTTGAGGAAGTCACCTGGGTTGTTTGCCGGACGGCAAATATTTGGTTTTGAATATCCGCTGTTATGCACCAATTTCAAATTGATATATCTGTACGTCTATTTTTATAGAGTGAGATATACCTTTTTGAAATTATGTCGATGACATTTATCTATATCAGTGGATAGTTAGGTAAGGAGCATTAAACAACTGTGTAATTCTTCTTAAACATAAATACAGTTTTCAACCTGCGACACATAGGGAGTGAGTTATTAGACTCAAGGGACTTGTACAGGGTATTGTATGTTGTCCAGTGTCCATTAGGACAGAGGGGTTGGTCCTCGTACTATATTCGTTTTACTTATGACTTCTCTAGTTTTTAGACAGGTGTTTCGTGGAAACACAGGGTCCGAATTTTGAGAAGTTATAGGTATTTGAATAAAGTAGAGAACCAGGTATTGCAGGTATTGTGATTCTTCAAAGTGATCGAAAATGTAGATACTTGTGTGCGGTATTCAGTCGATAATAATGATTAAGAGAACTTGCTTCTCTTTCTGGTTACTCATAATTGGAAGTATTCCTGAGTTGAGTAACACTGATCGGCCTCTTTCCATTTAGTTGTCATGCACTGGAGACAGCTGCATGATTTGAATCTGGTTCAATTAAATCGGTGCCTCTGGTTCTATATTGGATATAGTACAGTTCATATCTTAACATTGTTAAGGTAGGGGGAGTTGTCCGGCTTATGATTAAAACCAGACACTGGACAACTCAAGGCACGTTTCTGTAATGGCTGTTTGTGGGTTGACCCAGGCTATGACGAGGGTTGACTTTCTACCATCTGGAAGATCAATAGTGATATTGTTCTAGACTCGCCACAGTTTTAATAAAAATGGATTTTTTCAAAAAACAGTAGTGGGAGTATGGTAGAACTGGAAGTGATTCCAGAACCACAAACGATTACTGAAGATTTGATAGGAACCTAAAGATTCAATCTGGTTTGACATTCCATTGTCCACTCCACAGATAAGATGGGTAACCTCAGGCACCCGAGGGGTACTCCGGTAGCCTCAAGGACGGTGATAGGGAAGTTCTTGTTTACCCAGACTTGCCATTGCTGTTGTTCCAGACTGTGAGACCCGGCGGAAGGATGAGTATAGCGTCGTTCTAAACTAGATTTAGAAGTGAACGTGTATATGACTCTGCCAGAGGGTTGTCGTAGTCAGTGGGAGCAGCGGAAGCATTGGTGGACATGTGGCTTATGTCTATTTATAGACTAAAGCAGATGTAGCGGAGATAGATCATCTATTTCTGACGTGACAGTCATAGGTTTGACTTCGTCAGAATAGGGGATGGATCTGTTGAGAAGGGAGTATGGTGTGATGTCATGGTATTTGGATGACATACACAGAGTAGGAAGTGATATTCCTATACTACGATCGGTTATACTTTGGTCGTCACATAGTGGTTTCTCCACATGGGACTTGGACATTATATCAGACATACTGGTTACTAGATCTATGGTTTTAGATCTAGATTCGGGTGGTTTCCCAATCAGGGTACTTAGACAGCATTCTAAGAGTATTTAGAATGGACGACTCCTGGCACGGTAGTGTACCTGCAGGTAATGGAGTCACCCTCTCTAAAGGTGTCTTACAGACTAAAGGGGAGAGGGATGTGTATGATTGGAAGATCACTTGCTCAGGCAATTGAGTCAATCATGAGATGTCAAGTACCACACCAGATGTTGTTCTTGCAGTAGATGCAGTAAGTTGACATTGATCCAATCCTAGAGAAACAGTCGGAAGAAGTTTTAGAACATAAGTGGATGTTCTAGGGATATGATAATGACAGCTTCATTCGGGAGATGGCTATCATTCCAGGCTTCCAAGGTGACCTGGACGATAAGGAGGTTGTCAGAGTTATAGTTTTTCCCTCTGACGAGGGGCGGTATTATGGACAGGTGGTCCAGGAGGATACTGAGGGAGGCATGGCGCAGGATACTGATTAAGTTCAGTTGACGATACAGTCTAAGAAATTTGGATTTGGAGTTCATTTATGAGCTAGGTCCCATCAGACATCCAGACACATTCTAAGACATGTATTGCTCATTTCGGGAGATGGCTTTCTCCGCGAACATGAGATATAGAGAGACATAGAAAGAAACATCAAGGCGGATCCACTCACTGAGGCTATTCCTCGAACGCAATAGTTTCGCAAACGAGCTTTGTGAGACTGACTAGTAGAGGAGTTGGGTGTTCAGTATCACACGGGCTGTGAGTATGCGACATTGCAATAATTAGCCTTGAGTGCAAGTGGGAGATTGTTGGAGATAGTGCCCTCAGAGTCAATTATTGGATCACAGGCACGTGATTGCAATGATTGAGGGAGGACCTATTCCGGTAGGACAGTCTTACTCAAGATGATAGTATACTATCTGGTTTACCTTTATCATCGTGTACTGCTTTAGGTGATCTTACAGGTCACTATTGCACGTTGATAGAGCCCCTAGGATTCTTGCTTGACTGCCAGCAGTATGAGGGCGATCATATACATGGGAGCTGGTAGTCTATAAGCACATCCTTAAAAGGTCCCTAGTCGTGGGAGTTTCGAGACAGGGTATCGATACTCCAGAGTAGACTGGTGTATACAGTCGAGACCCCGACAAGAGGCGGTGGCCGGTCTCACAAACCACTGGTGTCAGTTGGTTCACCTAAGATGTATACAGGTGCTCATTGGGTTATGAGTACGCCGGACAGGACTCGCCGGGAACATGCTAGTTTGTCTTATACCTGACGTCAGATAGCAGTTCCCTGGTGACATGTGTACAGGTTAGTTCATCGACCTGAGGATCGTCATTTGTCTCGTGTGAGTTCCCACTGTACTTTGATTACTACCCTACCACGCTCAAAGGAGACATGCAAAAAGGTTTTAGTTGGGTACAGTCCCGAGCCACATGGAGGCAGTGAGCGGATCTGCAGGGGTTCGTCTCTCCCGGTATTGGGGATGAGGTCGCGTTGTGTCTAGGAGAGCCATTACACGAAGTCCTTGGCCAAGGCAGGAGATTTACTGGTAGGTATTCCAGTAGTATCTCAGGATGTTCTGGGCTACACTCCGACACGACTTGTACCGCTTTTGGGGGTCTGACTTTTACCAACCCCCTAAGCCCGCCATGCGATGCTCATAGACGAATGGACCGGACTGTACGGATATTGTCACTGACAGGCTAAGTAGGGTGTCAGGATGAGTTCGCTCATCGACGTCCCTTTTGGTCAATAGCTGGTAGCCCGTCACGTATGGCTAATACCTCTGACGTGCTAGTAGTTAAATCCACAGCCATAGTATTAACGAGTCTTTATAGTCCCCCACAGACAGTTGCTCAAGTTTTCGGGCGAAACGCTGTAGAGGCCGTATGGAGATATGGCAAGGTTCGATCAGATACGTGCGGCATTGCACGGATCAGGATCGGACGGATAATACTAGCAGGCTTTGGTTTAAGCCGGTATGTATATACAGTAGCGAGGTTTTTCCTGTAATTTATTACGGGATCAATTTTTTGGAGTTGCCGGTTTGTTTTCTGTTTCGGCCATATTTCTTTGTATCTTTCATTGGCTGAAGATTGGTGGAGGAGGGCTTATTTGCATTTGTGCAAATAAGCATTTTGGAGGGTTGTCTTTGCACATTGTTGTATCATGATAATTCCTCCATCATTTGACTTCCATGGTTCATGATTGTTTGACCTTTATTTGATGGTGATGGGAATTGATTGGGTTTTGGAGTGTTGGTTTTGTATGTGATGATTTTGTTCTCATCATCACTCATCATTCTTTCTTGCATAACACTCAAACACCCCCCCTCTCTTTTATGTTGACTCCCCCCTTGAGTTACTCCCTCACACTCTCTCTCCCTACCTCATATGGCCGGCCAAGCAAGGAGAGGGGGCTGCCCAATTTTGGTGGGGGATTTTTGGTTCTCTCATGCTTGCAAAAATCCCCAAGTTCATCACAAAATTCCACAAGTTCATTTCCTCCACCAAAGGCAACTTCCAATACCCCAAATGAGACATAGCTTTCTACACTATATTCTACAGCAAATCTTGGGCACGTCGACTCGCCAACTTCGTGCCCGAGTTGCCTCGGTCCAGAGGTGGGAGCCCGTAAAAGAAGCCGGCGAAGTGGTGCCCTTCCGACGAGGAGTTGAAGACCGGAGATTCCGTGGGGAGATCGGGACGACGACGAGAAGTCCCAAGGACACGGATCGCTCGGTATATCTCTCTACCCCTTTCTCTTGTTAGCTAGGACTAGTTTAATGGCACGATCTGGGTTTATAGTGCGCGGTGGTGCCAGTTTAAAAAGTTAAAGTAAATCATCGCTTCCGCATTCTGGCGTCGGATTGACGGCCGGGGCGCCGCCGTGCACTTACAAGATGCACCTGGAGAAAGAACAGAGCAAAAGTTGAATATTAATTTCCTAAATCACGCTCTCAAAAAAAGAGATGAAGAAGCGGCAGAAATGTCTGGAACGATGGTTCAATCGGAACGACAAGCAAATGAACTGTTGGTAGTCGCTCTTAAAGACAAGGGTGGCATTTCAAATTCTCTACGAGTCTCATCAACGGCCGAAGAGGAAATGATTCCAGAAGCAAAGCTGAATGAATATATCGCTCAGCAAATCAAAGCTCACTACGCCAGTGAAGCCACAATAAATCAATCAAGACTGGTAGACCGTATCCGACGTGGTACGATCAAATACAGTACCCGCCAGAGTATACACTTCCAATGTTCCACATGTAAAAAGAACTGGGAATCCTCGCTGTAGGGTGTTTTTCGTCACCCCATTGAGATGGGAATGCGCGCGCTTGTCAGGCGTACTACAGATTCCCCTTGCCTAGGGTAGGTGGGGGTTTATTGATTGTGGGGATCCGAATCTCCGGCAGCCGCGGACTAAGCCGTTGTTAATTACCCCTCGCTTTTGAAGCGAGGGAACCTCCGATTGACGGGTCAAAATGGTCATGCGAACTCAATGTGCAGTGTGTGTGTGTTGTGTATTGGAAGGGTTTTGGATATATCGGGGCCCCGCAGAGTTTTACGGGGGTCCCGCTACCCGGATAACGTGCTGGGGGTTAAGGGGCTAGCAGCTCCCTTACGGGGTGCAGGACAGCGTCCCTTTAGAAAAAATTTCCTGACGGGAGACGTGTTTTGGTGTGGAGTGCATGAAAATGAGGGGTGAGGAGCGTCTTAAAGATGCGTGCATGGCACGTGAGCGCATGGCGCCGACGGGTCATGTGCCTGGCGTGTGAGTGCTTGGTGCCCGCGGGTCACGTGCGCAGCGCGTGGGCACTGGGCGCCCACGGGTCACGTGCATAGCATGCGACCGCTGGGCGCTGAGTGCCCGCAGGTCGCGTGAGGAACACGTGGACGCTCAGCGCCCGCAGGACACATGCCTTGCACACAACCGCGGGGCGCCCGCTAGTCACGTATGCTGCACGCGACCACTGGGCACTAAGTACCCGCGGGTCGCGTGAGGCGCACATGGACGCTTTAGCGCCCGCGGGTCATGTGCCATGCACGCGATATCTGGGCGCCCGTGGGTCAAGTGCATTGCACGTGACCGTGGGGCACCCACGGGTCACGTTCTCGGCATGTGACCGTTGGGCGCTCAAAGGTCATGTGTGCGACACACGACCGCTGGGCGCCCAAGGGTCGCGTGCGCTGCACGCGACCGCAGTGTGCCTACGAGTCACATGCGCGGCACGCGACCACTGAAAACACCAGCAGGAAAGGGACTTAGCCCCTAGGCTGGGAGTCGAAGTCCCAAGACGTTTTGGAGTTTAACTCCTAACAGGGATTATGTATAGATTTGGAGTTAAACTCCTAAAAAGGGGTTTGTTTATGGAGTTAAACTCCAACAAATCTTGAATGGAGTTAAACTCATAGAAATCTTTGGATCTTCTTTTGAGCCTTAGATCCTACCGGAATGGGATTTTTTGAGATGGGTCTCCTTCTTCCTCATCTTCGTTGGCTGGATCTTGAAAGAAAAGGGGGGTGAGATTCAAAATCTCCCATTTTAGAGATCTGATGGGAGATCCGAGCTCCCCTTTATGGGTTTTATGGTGAAACTATTTCTTTTTGAAAAAGGAAGAATTAAACTATTGATTTAATTTAAAAAGGGGAAGAAGGTTTTAGACCCTTGAGAAAGGGGAAGGGGGCACAAACCCTAGAATTTTAGAATGGAAAAGTTTCCTTTTTTTATTTCATTATCGCGTTGCCTTATATAGGCTTACAAACTTACATATAGCCCCTTGGGCTTTGCAAAATGGTATTTTGCCCATCCCATGTCTCATGTGCTCATTTCTTTTGCACATGAGCCATGGGCTTTACAAAAATTTGGATTTATACCCATTTTTCTTACAATCATGCATAAAAAATTACATCAAAATTATTTATTACATGATTTCATTTT
Source organism: Agapanthus africanus (assembly GCA_030015575.1). Taxonomy (NCBI): domain Eukaryota; kingdom Viridiplantae; phylum Streptophyta; class Magnoliopsida; order Asparagales; family Amaryllidaceae; genus Agapanthus; species Agapanthus africanus. The sequence goes on along the minus strand of JASDDO010000012.1, from coordinate 455,485,513 downwards.
GGCATGGGGGGACCGGCCGCGGGGCTCGACTTGGGCATGGGCCCGCTTGATCTGGGCTTGGGCCCGCTCACTTAGGGTTGACATTGACTTTGACTTGGTCAACCGGGGTGCAATTTTTGACCACAACACTCACCAGCACATTGTGCGATTTAAATCCATGTGCGGCAATTCTGGAGGAAATGACATACTACTCCTCCGACAGTTCATCAGCGGTCTGGCGGGCATCGCCTTCGAATGGTATGCGGAACACCCGATTGATTTCGTGAAGAGCTTCGACGAAATGGATATGCTCTTCTGTCAGGGATTCGCTAATGAGAATGAACATACTACCATGACGGCGCGGGTCAACGAAAGGGTTAGACCGAATGAGACTTGGGTTCAATATGTTACCCGATGGCGAAATCTCTGGTCAAATACGAGCAACGCATAGATGAAGTTGCAGCCATGGGAATGCTCATAGCCACCCTTGACCCAAATTCAAAAGCATCCCCGTATATGGCCCTCTTCAAGCTGACGACCTTCTAAGAACTCTTGGATAAAATGGCTCGATTGGATCAAATGGGTCAAGACTCTTTCTCATCCGATGATGACGAGTGAAAAGCGGAGGCAAGATGGCGTTTGTCGCCTACGCTCAATAAAAATAAGCGGCTCTGAAGCAACATGTCGCCAAAATAGCGACAGCGTGGGTACTTGTTCCCCCCGAGATATACACAGGGGGCATATTTCTCACTGGCAGAAGAATCTCTAAGTAGAATGGTCCTTTCTTCTCAAAGGACATGAATGATATTAAGGGGCCTACAAACAGGTCCTTCAATCTAGTGGAATGCCCCGCTAAAAAAAATGATACGTCCACAAGAAAAATGGGCACGGATGAAAACCCAAAAGGGCGCCGTGAGTAAAAAAAGCAGGACTTCCGGCGAGCTTGTGAAAACCTGGAAGGGCGCAACCTCGTTAAATTAAATACATTTACGAGATACTCATGACTTGTAAGGAGAATCCCTCCTGTAAGACCCTCACGGCTCATAGGATTCAAAAGCCTTAAGTTACAGGGATCTGGACCTGTTCTTAAGTTGTCATATCCCCCAAGTTGTCCTACAGGTGGTCTATATTGACCCTTGTATACAATCCACGGGAACGAATAAATATTTCTTTGCCAAGTTCTACAAATGGCAAGAAATATCCCCATGTGGTGAATAACACTTGTAGGTCCTCTCGACTTATAAGGAGAAAACACTCTTGGAAGATCCTTACGACTTACAGGAGAAGTCGTCACTTAGGAATCCCCATGATTCTTAAGGAGAAAATACGCCTATGAGATCCTCATGACTCGTAGGGAGAAAACACTTTATGAGACCCTTACGGCTCATAAAGTCAAAAGTCTTAGATGACAAGATCCTAACCCTGTCTACTAAGCCACCTTTGTCCAAATCGACAAGGGGAAATGATGATTCGCTCCTGGCACTATCTCAGTTGTAGCGATACTGATGCCTAAACAGGTGTCAAACTCCAAGTCAACCTCTCCAGCAAATGCCATCCCTACAACCATCTAATGAAAAAGGGGACCCCGTTCATCTGAGATCAGAAATGCCAAAATGCACAGGACGAAATCAAGCAATACCTGCAGAATCCGCCGGTACTGACCGCTCCGGTCAAGGGAAAGCCCCTCATCCTGTACACAACAGCCCTTGAAGGTTCTTTAGACGCGCTATGGGCACAGGAGAACGACCAGGTGAAGGAGAGCTCTCTAGTATTGAGTCGAGTTCGTTTAGGGGCAGAAAACAACTACTCCCCCATTGAAAAGTATTGCCTGGCACTGATCTTCGCGATGACGAAGTTTCGACATTATGACTTGGCACATGAGGTCCATCTCGTGTCAAAGGTGGATCATCTCAAATATTTGATGTCGAGAGCTATACTAACAAGAAGGCTAGCTAAATGGGTCATCCTCTTAATGGAGTTCTCGATAGCGTATCGACCCCTCAGGGCAACGAAAGGCCAAGCTATTGCCGACTTTCTTGCTGAGCACCCGATACCAGCCGACTCTCCCTTAAATTGCAAATTGCCAGATGAACACGCGTTCGACGCAATCGACGGGGAGGAGGAAGGAAATAATGCCCGATGGGAACTCTACTTCGATGGAGCATCTTCCATGAAAAAGCGAAAGCAAAACACCCCTATAATTAAAGCTGAGGTGGGCCTTATCTTCGTGACTCCACAAGGAGGGATAATGCGTTTCTCCATTTCCTTAACAGAACTAAGGACAAACAACGAGGCTGAATACGAACCTTTGATAGCGGGTCTTGAGATTGCTGTCGACATGGAAGTCGAAAACCTCCTCATATATGGAGACTCCCAGCTAGTCGTTAGCCAAGTAATGGTGACTATCAGACGTATAAACCGGAGTTGGTAAAATATGGCGAAAGAGTGTAGCAACTGCTGACTCAAATTCCCTCCTATATCATGGAAAGCATACCGCGTGGGGAAAATAGCAAGGTGGATGCGTTAGCCAAGCTCGCTAAAGAACTTGCCGAAGAAAACCTCGATGATGTAAGGATCATTGTGCAAAGCCGCCGGATTCTCACGCCAGCAGAAATATCTCCAGAATCGTCTGGAGGAGAAGAAGCGACCAAACGAGCGGTCCTCCAGATAGAAGACAAAGAGAAGGGCAAGGATTGGAGAGAAGTCTTCATAGACTACTTCAAATCCTATCGAAAGCTTGAAAACGCATCATCAGGACATCAGCTCATGAAGTGAGCCCTGTCTTTCGCCTTCGTCAATGATACTCTACATAAGAGATCGTTCATATGTCTGTGGTTGAGATGCCTGGGACCAGAAGAAGAAAAAAGGGTCGTCCAAGAAACTCACGACGGACTCTGCGGTTCTCACCAAGCCAGGTTAAAGATGAAGCTAAAGATCAAGAGAATGGGATACTATTGGCCCACAATGATTCAGGACTATCTTGAATATGCAAAGCAGTGTCACTCGTGCTAGATTCACGGGGACTTCATCCATAAGCATCCAAATCCTCTACACCCAACGGTGGCTAGCTGGCCGTTCGAAATATCGAGAACCGATATAATTAGGCCCATCAAACCAACTTCATCCAAAGGACATTGGTTCATACTGGCAACAACCGATTACTTCTCTAAGTGGGAAAAGGCGGTACCGCTAAGGAAAATGAAGACGGAGAACATCCTCCATTTCTTCAGGACACATGTCATCTATCGGTTCGGCACTCCGCGACGGATTATCTTGGATAATGGGCCAGCCTACAGAAGACATAAGATCAGTCGCTTCACACAACAGCACAATATAGACCGGAGATACTCTTCAGTCTATAATCCCCGAGCTAACGGTCTAGTTGAAGCTTTTAACAAGACCTTGACGAAGATCATAAAGAAAACGGTGTTCAGAAATAAAAAGGATTGGCACGAGAGACTGCATGAAGCTCTATGGGCGTATCGAACCACGTTCAAAACGTCTAGAAATACAACACCATACGCATTGGTATTCGGCACGGAAGTGGTACTCCCCTTGGAAATAGAGCTACCCTCTTTACGAGCGGCGGTTCGTTACGAACTGACGGATGAAGAAAAAGTGCATCTTCGGCTTGAGGAGCTCGATGCCCGCGATGAAAATCGTCTCATGGCGCAGCAAAATCTGGAAGCTTACAAAGCAAGGATGACGCGCTCATACGAAAGACTAGCCGGGCCGAGAACATTCCGCCAAGGCGAATTCGTACTAGTTGTCAAACGACCAATGATCCCCAATCGTGCCAAACGGGGGAAATTCGAGCCGAACTATGAGGGCCCGTACATCATAGACAAGCTCTACCAAGGTGGGGCCTACTTGCTCATGGATATGCATGGCGAAAGACCCTTCCGGCCAATAAATGGCCGATTCCTTAAGAAGTACTACGCCTGACGAGTCACGATTCATGTCAATGATAGATGACGACACTTATGTCAGCTCGCTATCTTCTTGAGTAAAAACTCTAAAATTAGTATCCAACAGAATCTCCGTCCCAAACACGGAAACAACGGACCGTAACGTTCTTAAACTACAACGAACCGAGACATTCTTAAACTACAACAGACCGAAACGTCCTTAAACTAACTACGGACCGAGACGTCCTTAAACTACAATGGACCGAGACGTCCTTAAACTACAACGGACCGAAATGTCCTTAAACTAACAATGGACTGTAATGTCTGTAAACTAAAACTTCGCCTCCAAAACGGCGATCATGGACCGAAATGTCCCTAAACTAGTACTCCGCCCAAAATATGGCGAAATCTTTTCATGGGATCTATGTTGCAATCAAAGCTCCCACGGCGAAGACTGCACATCTACAAAAAACGGTATGTCCATAAGCGAAATGGGCATGGATGAAAACCCGAAAGGGTGCCGTGAGTAAAAACAGCAGGGCTACCGGCGAGCTTGTGAAAACCCGGAAGGGCGCAATCTCGTTTAAAAAAAGGGGGGTATGTCCACAAGGGAAATGGGCACAGATGAAAACCCGAAAGGGCTCCATGAGTAAAAACAGCAGGGCTACCGGTGAGTTTGTGAAAACCCGAAAGGACGTAATCTCGTTAAAATAAAAACACCTGCAAGGTCCTCTCGACCTTGTGAGGAGAAAACACTTGTGTGAAATCCTTATGACTCACAAAGGAGAAACACACTTAGGGATTCCCACGATTCCTAAGGAGAAATTACACTTACGAGATCCTCATGACTCGTAAGGATAATTCCCCCCTATAAGACCCTCACGGCTCATAGGATTCAAAAGCCTTAAGATACAGGGACCTGAACCTGTTCTTAAGCCATCACACTCCCCAAGTTGCCCTACAGGCGGTCCATACTGACCCTTGTATACAATCCACAGGCACAAATAAATATCCTCTCATCAAGTTCTACCACTGGTGGGAAGTTTACCCATATGGTGAACGACACCTATAAGTCCTCTCGGCTTGTAAGGAGAAAATACTCTTGGAAGATCCTTACGACTTACAAGAGAAGATATCACTTAGAAGTCCTCATGACTTCTAAGGAGAATTTACATCTGCGAGATCCTTACGACTCGTAGAGAGAAATAACTTTGTGAGACCCTTACGGCTCATAAAGTCAAAAGTCTTAGTCGACAGGATCCTAACCCTGTTTGCTAAGCCATCTTTGTTCGAATCAACAAAGGAAAATGATGATTCGCTCCTGGCAACATTCCAGTCGTAACGATATTGATGCCTAGATTGGTATCAAATTCTCAAGTCATTTAAAGGCAAATGATGATTCGCTCTTGGCAACATTCCAGTCGTAGGGATGCTGATGCCTAGATTGGTATCAAATTCTAAAGTCCTTTCACGGAAAATGATGATTCACACCTGGCAATATTCCAGTCGCAGCGATGTTGATGCTAAGATTGGTATCAGATCTCAAGTTCCATACTCGCAATAAAAAATCAGTGAGCAAAAAAATGCATATGAAATAGCCGAAATGATGGGGTAACTCGTAATAAAAATCAGCGAGCAAAACCGAAATGTTTGGGCAACTCGCAATAAAAAGCAGCGAGTAAAAAGAAAATAGCCGAAAAGATTGGGCGCCGCGATAAAAAGCCGAAATGATTAGGCAATCGCGACTTTCGCGATATAAAAAAGCTGAAATGATAGAACATCGCAGAAAGAAATTAAAAAAAATGAAAATGATGAAACTTTTGCCCTGCAGGTGAGTCCACATCAACCACTGTATACAATCCATGGGCATAAACGAAAAGGGAACCACATTTCACCACCGAGCTCTGTTAAAGGGAGAGTCAGATCTCGACGGCAACATCTCCAGCCTAGAAGATCAACACGGCGTTCCTTCTCACTCCAGCAGGATACAGACGTGACGTCAACAACAGACCCTAGGGTCGAAACAACGGAGCCATGACAAAGTCCCTAGTTCCAAGCCTCGACGGTTCACCAACAACCTAGAGACTACCTCGGAGCCATGACAAAGTCCCTAGTTCCAGGTCTCAACGGTTCACAAACAACTTAGAGACCACCTCAACGTTCGTCTCGATACAGCAGATGCAATGTCACCCCGGCTTTCCTTCTCAACTCCAAAAGTATGCAGATGCAACGTCAACAACCGACCCCAGGGTCAAAACCTCGGAGCCATGGCAAAGTCCCTAGTTCCAAGCCTCGACGGTTCACCAACAACCTAGATACTACCTTGGAGCCATAGCAAAGTCCCTAGTTCCAAGCCTTGACGGTTCACAGACAACCTAGAGACAACCTCGACATTCGTCTCGTTACAGCAGACACAATGTCAACAAACGAAGTAAAGGAAAATCCCTAGCTTCAGGGTCTTAACGGCAACTCAAATAAAACCTAAAAGACTATAGGAGATCATCCCAAACCAGCGCGGAGGGGTTATGACTCATTGGGGCTCCCAAACTGAGCCTAACCTCAAGTAAAAAGCGGCATGGAAAACCCTTAACGCTTGCTCTTTCGACGGTAATATGACCTGGGAGATTATTTGAAGACGCCTTGCCCAACCCCCGAAGAGATCAAAGACACGACAGTCGCGGGGCTACTCGAACAGAAAGATTGCATATCGGGGAATGCATCATCCAACACGGCGGTAACACGGACAAAAACCCTAGTACCACAAAACCTAACGGACTTCTGTCCTAAAGAGCAGGGGTTATAACGTTAGGATATTCTTGCGAGAACTTCTCGACTCGTTGGGAAAAACATCTTCATGAAACCCTCATGGCTCATGAAGGAGAAAAGCCTTAACCAACGGGGATATCAACCTGTTTCCTAAGCACTGTGGCCCTACAAGCAGGTCTAGACTGACTCTTGTATACTATCCACGGGCCATATTCTCCAAAGTCGAATATCGACAAGGAAAAAAAACCCACTTACGAGTCCTCTCAACTTGTAAGGGGGAAAATTCTCTTGTGAGATCCTTACGACTCTAAAGAGAAAACGCACTTAGGAGATCCTCACGACTTCTAAGGAGAAAATATACCTGCGGGATCCTCTCGACTCGTAGGGAGAAAAGTCTTTATGAGACCCTCACGGCTCATAAAGTTGAAAAGTCTTAGGCGGTAGATCCAAACCTGTTTCCTAAGCCATTGCTTCCCTACAAGAAGGTCCAAACTCTTGTACATTATCCACGGGCCACATTCGCCAATAAAATGAAGAATCTACTTACGGGCCGAGTGAGATCCTTATGACTCACGGAGGCGATGAACACTTAGAAATCCTCACAATTTCTAGGGAGAACATGCACCTATGAGATCCTCTCGACTTGTAGGGAGAAAAAAATCCTCTTAAGACCTTTACGGCTCATGAAGATGAAAAAAGTCTTAGGCTACAAGGACCCTAAACTTGTATCCTAAGCTATCAATTCTATAGCCATGCATGACTCTGCACTACTTCACCCACGTATATACTTACATGGGATAAGTAGTGGGGGGCATTTGTTCCCGCAAATTTTTTTGTCTAAAAGCTACTTGTTCCCTTATAAAAAATGGGGGAGAGTCCTCAAAATTTGGCCTCACGTGTTAAACACGTGGGCGCTCATATACAAAGCATATGAGCGCTGAACATAAATAACTAATGGCCAAACAGGCCTCACGTGCTAAACACGTGAGCACTCATATGTAAAGCATATGGGCGCTGAAAATAAACTAAATAAAACAAATAATGGCCAAACAGGTCTCACGTGTAAAACACGTGAGCGCTCGTATGCAAAGCATATGAGCGCTGTGTAGGGTTCCTAGGCACACACATGAGGTTCCACAATGCATCAACCGTGCCAAAATCAAATTTTTGTGTGCCTAACAACTCAATGCAAGATCGTTAACTAGAGGTAAGGAGAAACTACAAGCAAGCAAACTACTTTGCTACTAAGTGAATGGGAATACAACCTTTGTAGATCCGGTCCTTTACTTCTAAAGCTCCGTGTTGACGTCCCTTCGCTGCGATCATCGGGATCCCGAACCCTAGCGTTGGTTTCATCGGAGAAAAAAGCGGGCTAGGTCGTTGACTTCGAGGTCGAAGATGATCTACGTCGGGGAGACTCAAACTCAAGCTATTCCTTCACTTGGTCAAGAACTTTGTGAAGAGAACACCCTATACAATATGGCAAGTGGTAGAGGATGAAGAAATAGGAAGTGGGTTCACTTTGGATTTGGATTTCTCACTCTTTTTCTTCACTTGAAAATTTTCAAGAAAGCTTTCTTCACTTCAAGAAGAAGATGAAGAAGAAAAGAATATGAATAATAATAATAATAACAAAATGAATAATCAAGTGAAGTCTATCATGTTGCAACCATGGGTGAGTAAACCATTGTAGAGACTAAACTAGAGTTTAGGTGGATGGTTAGGTCAAAGAACAAAACAAAATGGTTAGGCTTTTTCAAAGATGCTAAAAAGCTTCAAGCATAAAATAAAGAAAGCCACCATTTTATTTTTGCCAAAATAAATAAAATAAATAAAACCCTAACCATTAACCTAAACATGGTGTAAGTCATACACACACCCAAGTGTAGGGTGTTTTTCATCACCCCATTGATATGGGAATACGCGCACGCTTGTCAGGCGTACTACAGATTCCCCCTGCCTGGGGTAGGCTGGAGTTTAATGATTGTGGGGATCCGAATCTCCGGCAGCCGCGGACTAAGCTGCCGTTAATTACCCCTCGCCTTTGGGGCGAGGGAACCTCTGATTAACGGGTTAAACTGGTCATGCGAACTCAATGTGCAGTGTGCGTGTGTGTTGTTTTGGAGGGGGGTTTGAATATATCGGGAGCCACGCAGAGTTTTTACAGGGGTCCCGCTACCTGGATAGCGGGCTGGGGGTCAAGGAGGCTAGCAGCCCCCTTGCGGGGTGCGGGGCAGCGCCCCGTTAGAAATTTTTTTTCTAACCGGGACAGTGTCGCGGAGTATGTGTATGTGTACATTTGTATACATATGTATATATATACATGTATATATAAGTAAAGGGGAAAAAGACATCCAAAGGATGCGTGGGGCCAGCGCCTAGGCGCTTGAGCGCGAGCGCGCCACGTGTCGGCACGTAGGCGACTTGCGCTCGAGCGCTTGCGCTTGAGCGCAAGCGCGCCACGTGTCGGCACGAGGGCGACTTGCGCTCGGGCGCTTGCGCTGGAGCGCAAGAGCGCCACGTGTCGGCACGAGGGCGACTTGCGCTTGGGCGCTTGCGCTTGAGCGCAAGAGCGCCACATGTCGGCACGAGGGCGACTTGCGCTCGGGCGCTTGCGCTGGAGCGCAAGCGCGCCACGTGTCGACACCAGGGTGACTTGCGCTCGGGCGCTTGCGCTTGAGCGCAAGAGCGCCACGTGTCGGCACGAGGGCGACTTGCGCTCGAGCGCTTGCGCTGGAGCGCAAGCGCGCCACGTGTCGGCACGTGGGCGCTCTGCGCTTGAGCGCCGGCGAGAAAAGGAGGCTTTTAGCCTAAAAAGATTTCTCTGATGAGAAATCAAAAAGGAGTTGGACTCCTGAGTGTTTTTTTTCCTTTTTTTTTAGGGTTTTGTGAAAGGGGTTCTTCTTCTTCCTCCTCTGTTAGCTGGATCTTGAAGATCAAGAGATATGGGATTTTAAAAATCACTCCTTTTTGAGATCTAATGGAAGATCTGAGTTCCCCTTGATGGGTTTTGTGGTGAAAAACTAATTTGTTTTATAAAAAGGAGAGTAGAACTCTTGATTTAATTCAAAAGAAAGAAGAAGGTTTTGGAACCTTGAAGGAGGAAGAAAAGATCTCAGATCTCAAACCTTTTTTTTTGGAGAGAGAAAAAAGTTGTTGGGATATTTCATTATCCTTGTCTTTATAGGCCATACATTTTACACATAGCCCCCTTGGGCTTCACAAAATGGCATTTTGCCTATCCCATGGCTCATGTGCCATTTCTCTTTGCACATAAGCCATGGGCTTTACAAAAATTTGGCTTTATGCCCATTTTCTTACATTTATCCATAAAATAAAATAAAAGAAAATGCAACAAAATTATTTATTACAAAAATTTTATCTTGGCGTGGGGGAGGCCGGCCGCTTCATGTTCGGGCTCGACCCGGGCGTGGGCCCACTTAGCTTGGGGTTGACTTTGATTTTGACTTGGTCAACCGGGGTGTAAATTTTTACCCCAACACCAAGTTTGCATGTATCATCAAACATGATACAAACTAGTGCACAAAAATATATCACATATACAACTTGTGCACAAAAAGTGAGAAAGACAATCTTAAGTGAACCAATACTAGTTAATGTAAAGTACTATATCAAATATATAATTATACATTAAATCATTAAATAAACACTTGATTTAATGATCCGGTCATATTGCATATAACCGACTAATATCTAGTGTATCAATGTATCGAATCAACACTTGATTTGGTAACCCGGCTATATCTCATATAACCGTCCGATGATACAAATCGCGAGAACAGAATACAGTATCACATACTGGTATTATTCTCGGTCCCGCACATATCTCATATGTGCTCCTATTTCGTTTCGCTTGAGCCAGGAAACCCCTGTGTAGGACTCTAAAGACTCGTCAATACGCCGGCAGTAGGTGATGATCATATCAAACACCCACAAGCCGCAAGCGGTCTGATAAACATAACGGCCATCCGGGTATTGAGCGATCAGAAGATCAACGAGCAAGCCTGCTCACACTCCTGTGAATCCAACCAGTAACACTTACCGCACAGTCCGGTCTGTTCGTCTGATATGTCGCATATCTCGCCTAGGGGTGGTAAACGTCAGACCCCAGTAACTTGATAAGTCATGCCGATGTAAGGTCCATAACAAGCATAAAACTACTGATAATACTTACCAGTAAATCAGTGCAACCCTGGCCAGGGATTTCCAGTTATGGCCAGTCGAGCATAGCGCAACATCAACCCCCAATACCGGAAGAGACGAATCCCCTCCTATCGCTCATTGCCTCCATGTGGATCGGGACTGTACCCAAAAACCACCTGTTTGCACGACTCAGTAGAGCCGTGGTAGGGTGGAAATCAAAGCACAGTGGGAGACACACAAGACTCTATGACTATCTCGGGTCAACAGACTAAGCTGTACCAGTGTCACCAGAGAACTGCCATCTGACGTGAGGTATAATACCATCTGGGAGTTCTCGGTGAGTCCGTTCAGTGTACCCAGTCACCACTGAGCACCCGCATACCATCTCTGATGTCAAACACCAATGGATATGGGATCATCCATCGCCCATCACATGGGTCGAGAAGATATACGCTAGTCTACTCTGGAATATCGATGCCCCGTCTCGATATTCCTATGACTAGGAACATTGAAGGATGTACTCACTGACTATCCAGGCCCCACTAGTATGATCTGCATCATAGTCCTGGAAGTCGAGCACATATCCTAAGGGCTTTATCAACATGTAACAGAGAGACAATAAGTATACATGTTAAGATAAAGAGCAACCAGATAGCGTACTATCATGTCGAGCAAGAAAGTCCTACCTATATATATCCCAGCATCCACTACAATATACATCTCATGTACAGCAATGGCCTCTAGGGCATACATATAACTAACACGCTGAACATAAATAGGCTAAAACCCACAGCAGGGGTCACGTGTTAAACACGTGAGTTCTCTTGCCTCTCACATACAAAGCATGTGAGCGCCCCAATTTAAAATGTTCCCATTAAATTCTATGTGATAAAATTAAATCCTATTTGGGAATTATTTTCCCTGATTTTTCTAATATGAAAAGATCTTTCTCTAACAGAGAATCCTGGATTTAAAATCCGATGGTGATAAAATGTCACCAATTAAATCATCTGATAGTATTAAATTCTATTTGGGAAATATTTTCCTGATCTTTCTCAAACTAGAAAGATTTTCTCTGTTAAACAGAGAACCTTTGGATCAAAGATCCAACAGTGATCATCTGGTAGAATAAAATTCTATCATAGGAAAATATTTTCCTAATTTTGTTAAACTAACAAGATATTCATATGATAAGAATAAAATTCTTTGTTAAACTAACGAGATATCCATATGATAGAATTAAATTCTATATTAAGAAAATATATTTCTGATCTTGTTAAACTAAAAAGATATGATAGAATAAAATTCTAATCTTGTTAAAACTAACAAGATATTCATAATCTTTTTAAATAAACAAGAAATCTTCTCTGTTACACAGACAGCCTTTGGATTAAAAATCCAACGGTGAATAAAATTCACCGATTGATCTAAAAGATCATGGAATCAAACATGATCTTTCAATGAGGAATTTTCTTAACAAATTGATTCTTTTTCTTCTCATATAAATAGGAGCAAAAAGAAGAGGAAAGAGACACACATGGAGAAAGGGGAAGAGAAATACAGAGAGAATTTAATTCTCTAAAAGGTGGATACCACCCCAAAAGCTTTCCAAAAAGCTCCCACAAAAACAAAAGAGAATTTAATTCTCAAACAAAGGGTTTAACCCTTCAAAAAAAGAACTTAGTTTTTCCTCTGGTTGAGGTCTACAGAAGCAGATCTTCCCACAAGTTGAGAATTTAATTCTCATCGGGAAGATTCTGTAATGCAGATTCAAAATTTAGGGGAAAGAACTAAGTTCAAAGAATTTAATTCTTACAAAAATATATAGGAATTTAATTCCTATGATAAAACTAGGGTTTAACCCTGTAAAAAGAATTTAATTCTTATAAAACAAGAGACTTGAAATTCTCTAAACTCAGATCCTAGCATCGTTAATATGAGATCAAAATCTTCATGCACATAGAAGGAAAGACTGGTGATTCATTAGTGTTCAACACTATAACGAAACCTCACGTGTTTCCCCACGTGAGCACCTCTGATGAACAAAAAAGAATGGCCAAGACCGAGTCACGTGTTTCATATGCGAGCATTTAAAAAGAACAAGAAATGCCTCCTAGGGTAGTCACGTGTTTCCCACGCGAGCGCCTAAAAGAAGAACAAGAAGTGCTTCCTTGGGCAGTCACATGTTTTCCACACGACCCCCAATCAAGTGCTTAGCACTTATATTAAAAAGGGAATAGACCCAAAAACAACGCTCACATTTTGAGGGCGCCTCACGTGTTCGTACGTGAGCATCACAGGAACCAAGTGTTTAGCACTTATATGAAAGAGGGAATAAAACGCAGAAAACAACTCCCACTTTGGAGCGCCTCAAGTTTTCATACGTGGGCGCCTCTAAAGTTGAGCGTCACCGACCTAGCACCTCACGTGCGATACATGTGAGCGCTGGATATACCAGTTCTTAGCACTAGGGGTGACTATGGAAACCCAGACCTAGCCCAAATTAGCCAAGTTTCCTGAGGCCAAAACCTCTTTGATCTCTAATCAATCGAGCCCCCCGTGCTCATGTCTTCCTAAACTGATTCTAGTCCCAAATACGACTAATGATCTTCTGATGGATATTCATCCCACATCCCCTCAATCTGGAAATTGGTTCAAGGGTGCATCTCTCCACACCTCTGATATATGTCATTGTAATTCTTCAACGTCTTCAGAGAGGTAGCGGGTCCCGACAACCAACAACTCTTTGGTGCACTCCCAAACCGATGGACACATCCCAATATGGGCCACAACGTCCTTAAACTACAATGGACTGCAACGTACTTAAACTAGCTACGGACCGCAACGTCCTTAAACTACAACGGACCATAACGTCCTTAAACTAGCTACGGACCGTAACGTCCTTAAACTAAACTCTACGGACCGCAACGTCCTTAAACTAAACTCTACGCAACGTCCTTAAACCAGCTATGGACCGTAACATCCTTAAACTAAACTCTACGGACCGTAACATCCTCAAACTACTACGGACCGTAACGTCCTTAAACTAAAACCTCACCTCAAAAAATGGTGATCTGCAGACCGAAATGTCCTCAAACTACAACGTTGTCTCTAAGATGGTGACAATGGACCGTAACGTCCTTAAACTAAAACCTCACCTCAAAAAATGGTGATCTACAGACCGAAATATTCTCAAACTACAACGTTGTCTCCAAGATGGTGACAACGGACCGTAACGTCCTTAAACTAAACTCTACCGACCGTAACGTCCTTAAACTAAACTCTACGGACCGTAACGTCCTCAAACTACTACGGACCGTAACGCCCTCAAACTACTACGGACCGTAACGTCTTCAAACTACTATGGACCGAAATGTCCTTAAACTAAACCCTCACCTTAAAAATGGTGATCTGCGGACCATAACGTTCTTAAACTAAAATAATGGAGCCCAAATGCTCTTTTGTTGGATCTGAATGATCCTAAAACCCCGTTAAGTAGATCTTAGTCTCAAATTGGACTAACGTATCCTTAACTAAAATTTAAGTTGATTTTAATCTCAAACAAGATTAACGATCCTTAAATCAACGCAAACCCAAATCTAAGATATACGGATTTGGACTAACCCACGCGCTACGGACGACAACATAAATTAGTCTCCGTATACAATCCATAGGCAACAAAAAATAAAACAAACACACACGACATGAAGTGAACCTCTAGAGTTGGAGAAAGTAGTTATCGCGATGCGGTAACGTAATTAACTGCAAGGGCTTGCACCTGCACGGAAGAGCGTTTCCACAATTAAAACCCCCTCACAAACGAGGGGGAATCTGACGAAGTCTGCTACAACGGCCGCATCCGTACAAACTTCCGATACACGGTGCCATAAATCAACTTAGTATCTTCGGAGAGGTGGATGGATAAACCCAAATAGCGTCTGACCCCAAAATTCAGCCAAGACGTCCTAACGTCTCGGTTGCGTCTTTCGGCGGTGAACACCAGTATTATGATGGCGATCATATATATGGGAGGTGGGTTGTCCATAAGCACATCCTTAAATGTCTCTAGTCGTGGGAGTATCGAGACTGGGTATCGATATTCCGTAGTAGACTAGTGTATACGTTTCTAGACTCCGACGAGGGGCGGTGGCCGATCTCACAAGCCATTGGTTTTGTGTCCTCTAAGATAGTATACAGGTTGTAACATTTCAAAAAAATAGAAATATTATTTTTGGAATTTAAATAATAAAAAAATAAATTTTATGAATATTATATAAGTATGGAAATGAGTTTTTAGTAGAATGGTATAATTATATATCTATATTTTTTGAAAATAATTGGAATTTAAGACGATTTATCAATCATGAAAGCAATTATTTGATTTGGGCATTTTACAAATTAATATATAATTATATACATATAAGTTTATGTTAAGCTTGATTAGTACTTTCCTAATTATGCATTAAACCAAATCCATTTTTGTTAATCATGTCCAATGTGTATAATATGTAACCATGATATTTATGCTAATTAGTTTCATGTTTTGTTTTGTTAATTTTTTTTTAAAGGAAAAGTGAAATAATAGAAGAGAAGAAAAAAAAATAAACGGAGGACAAGGAGGCATGGATGAGTGAAGGAGAGAGAGAGGTATGGTTGCTCAACCATATGTGTTCCTTCACTTCATTCATTCATTTCTACATTTCCTCGTTCATCTTCTTCATCTCCCTCCTCCAAAACCCTCACTACCACCCCTACAAACACCCTCAAAACCACCTCCAAATCTCATATAACCTTCACAAATATTATTCCTAAGCTCACTATAAGAATCATGGTGGGATCAAGTTAGAGTTTTGAGTACTTTGGACCATCTAGGAATTTTCTTGATGTGCTCCCTTAAGGTAAAGCGCCCACCTTTGTTCAAGTGTTAAGTTTCCTAACCTCAACCATTAGTTTAGAGTTAAAAAGTTTAAGTTTTGTGATCTTGGAAAATTCTAGGGTGAGAATTAGTGGATAGAACTTGCAGTAGTGATTAGTAGAGGGTTTAGGGAGTGTATATAAGACCATTGGTGATAAGTGAGGGTGATATAGTGCAGAAATTCTCGGATTCGACGAACTTAGAATTTTTCGATATCGGTTTTTGATGATATGTGATGATCAATTAGAATCTGGGATGACTTGAGAACTCTGAAATTTTAATTGCAAACACAGTGAGATGTGCAGACACATAGGAAGATACCCTAGAAGCCCGAGCCCTAATCTCCCCAACTTGGCCGCCAAAAAATTACTATTGGCCGCAAATTGCGGCCACTTAGGGGAGTTAGGGTCCTAGGTTTGGTCCGTAGCTCAATCACTAGATGTCTAGGCCTATCTAATGTGCAAAAAGGTCTAATTTCACTTTAAGAAAAATCTGTGAGTGATTTACTAAGTTTCTAATTTTGTTTTGCGACTTTTGAAAACTTGGTTTTTAATATTCGAGTTTTGACTCGGTCGTTTGATGTTCATATGTCAACGTCGGGAGTTGTTTTGATGTTCTTGCATGCGTGGACCATAGGTTCTAATCTATGTGCGCTTCGCTTGCCGTATCGGTTTTTGGATTTGATTTTGATTTCGATATGATAAATATTGATTTGTAAGTACATTTGCGTAGACTTCCGGGACGACGAAGGAGAGCAAGGCGTTTATCGACTTCGGCTAGAGCGAGAATAGTAGGTGGGTAGATGTATATCTACAGGGAAAGTCGGGTGGATGGGGTATAACACCTCGGCAACCGCGGTATCAGGATACTAGATTATAGTTATAGGTATAGATATTAGTTATGTAAAACTAGATAGTAGGGTTCCAGGATGCTATAAGCAATGGTAAGCATACTCATAGGGAGGAATATCCTTAGTTCTTATTCTCTTAGCCTTGAGCCATTAGTATATATGCTGTGACACACACACACACACACACACACACACACACACACACACATATTGGAGGATAATTTCGACATAACATCATGAGATGAGGATATGATATGTTATGATGACACGAGTCGATATGATGATATCATGAGACTGTGTTATATGATATGATATGAAATGGTATGATATAATATGATATATTATATGATGATATGAGACGATACATATTCATGATGCAATACGAGATGATATGGCATGTGACGATATATGACGAGATGAGATGATATGATGTACGTGACTATAGATCTATACTATTGATTTGATGATATCGTACGATGGGTTATACCGTACATGATTTGATGAGGATGAATCACCGACTTGTATATATATTGACTCGAGAAAATATTGTTTTAAATCGCTTAAGTGGATATTATGATATATTTAGAACTATATCTATTTTCAAAACTAACGATTCTTTATACATTTTTAAATGACAATATCAAGGGACGCTATGGATTTTCAAATGGTATTTTTTTCTCAAAAACACCGTAGCCTCCATTTTCAAAAAAACAATCATTCGTACTATTTTAAAGTATAATTGTATGGTTCATATGTAGTTACGTATTTTATACTGTTCGTGTTTACGCTTTCCTTTATTCTGTTTACGTTCGTGTAATTTTCTTTTGCGGCATACATACTACGTTCCTTATCGTTATCTTTGTATGATTTCGTCTGCTCGGATACAAGCACCATTACCGATGATGCACATATTGCACGTACACATACTCGCTGGCTCACACAGTCATCATCGATAATTGCCATACCACGTACACATTAGAAATCGCTACTTCACCGTATAACGTTTTAACCGGTAGCCTTTTTTGTTATTATTTGTAACCCGTACCACACTTACTAGTTCAATTATCGCATTTTCTTACCTAGTTAAACGCCACTCATATAAACACACTGGTTATGCATTACAGATTTGTTCTGTGGTTGTACTTATTGTTTCATTATTGTTTCATACTTATGAGATTCGGTTTTCATAAGATTTCTGGATTTGAGAAACCGCAAATACATTTTGAAAACTTATGATTGTTTTAAAAATGCGGTTTTTCTTGATATGATGTTTGGTATCCACCATGAGTTTTCTCGGTTCTGAGTTATGTGTATATCCGATTTGAAGAGAGGGGAGGCACCGTCTGCAGGTACATAGTGGACCCGGTACGGTACCCTGGGGCAAGAAAATCGTATAAAGAGACGTTGAGCCCGGCAAGGGAACACTACCTACCGGTGACAGTACTGGACTCGGTAGATATCCAGAGGATACCGACCGGAACGATTCGCGACAGATGGATATAAGGGCCGATCCGATGAGACGGCGCCTGAGATATGAGGATTTAGGTGTCGATACTGGACACGGGTTTTATGATGTTTTCGAGTGTTGATGCTAGACACTCAGGTTTTAATGATGATTTGATGTGTCGTTGATGGACACAAATTGGATGATACACATATATACATATATATGATACAGAGGACATGGTACCATATTATGACACGGACATGATAATAATATTATTATTATACTTATGTTTACACCATCACCCTCGTTACCACTCGACCTTACATATACTTATCATACTTATATATATATATATATATATATATATATATATATATATATATACGATCACCCTTGTTACGACACGGTATTATACTATTACATTACTGTATGACCTAGAAGATCGTCATATATTCGATTTCTACCTGATGATGTCTTCTACTCACAAGTTAGCAACTCACCCCCGTTGTGCCACAGTTTTCTTACAAGATCGACCGCTCGGATTCAGTAGCGGCTTGCTGGCACACTGCTCCATTCTGGATGATTGCATTTGGTAGTTGGGTTACAGTTCAGATCGTATCCAACCTTGTATGCATTTATTATTCAATTGTATCTAGTTAAAAGCTCAATCAACCAAACTATATATATTTAGTAGACCAAGAGACCGGTTTTTATATTCTTTGTATTTCGAGTCGAGACTTGTATATATATTCATATATTGGATTCGATAGTGTTTTGGTTTTCTCTATTCTTTTTCTGTGATTGATCTTCACCTTGAGCGTCGTATATTCTTATTTATGTGGTTTTGATTACGCCAATTAGCGAAGAGCTAGCTCCCGCTTGGGAATGCCTATATTATTGTTATGTATTGGTTTTGGATCAAAAATTACAAAGGAGGTGCTTCCCAAATTTCAAATGACGAAAATGTTTTCAACTATAGTATACTACTCACTTGTATTTTCATATAACATTAATTATATTTTTAAAGAAGAACTTGAATTCATTATACCTTTATTTCAAAACTTCACCTCCGTTATTTTCCTAAAAAGGTTTAGATTTCTAGGCTTTCGGTTTACTTGGATTACAGTGGGATCTTATAGACTTCATGTGATTCAAGTGCCGGTCACGTGCCAATTCCGGGTCATGACACAGGTGCTCACTGGAGGTGAGTACACCGGATGGACTCGCCGAGAACTTCTAGATGGTATTATATCTATCGTTAGATGGAAGTTCTCAGGTGGTATGAGAACAGGTTAGCCCTTTGACCTGATATTCTCATTTGTCTCGTGTGAGTTCCCACTGTACTTTGATTACTACCCTACCACGGCTCCAAAGAGTCGTGCAAACAGGTCTTAGTTGGGTACAGTCCCGAGCCACATGGAGGTAGTAGTCGATTGTCACGGATTCGTCTCTCCGGGTATTAGGAGTCGGTGTCGCGCTGTGTTCAATTGGCTATCACTAGAAATCCATGGCTATGGTGGATGAGATTTACTGATGGTTGATCAGTAATATCTCTGTTGGTGATGAGCTTGACTCAGACACGACTTATCGGATTAGTAGGGGTCTGATGTTATCCACCCCCTAGACCCGATATGCGATACTCTTAGATGAAAATACCGGACTATACGGATATTGTCACATTCAGGCTCGGTAGAGTAAGGACGTACTTGATTGTCGACCCCCCTTTCGGCAAGTACTTAGGTAGCCGTTACGTACAGCTAGTGCCGCTGACGTGCTTGTGGTTAAACCCACTGTCAGCGTATTGTCGAGTTTTTAGAGTCCCACACAGAGGGTTTTTCCGGTTCAGACGATAGATGTAGGAGTCGTGCGTTGGTATGAGTAGGGATCCGATTAAATACGTGTATGGGATACACGGACTTTAATCGGACGGTTGATAATATTAGCCGGCTTAGAATTAGGCCGGATTATTAAATCAGGTTTATGATTTAATAATTTATATATATATATATATATATATATATATATATATATATATATATATATATATATTAGTATTATTGTTCACTATTTATTTCTCTCTTTGGTGCTATCCATATTTTTATACGGATATGTGTATATGTAGCGGTACATATACTGGGTGAAGTGTTCCGTATTTATAAGGGAATGTTTCTAGAAGAAAAACACCTCCTATTTATTTTTCTATTTAGAAATATAAATGGAAATGGGATGAAGAGAGTGAGGTGGAATGAAGCATGGTTCTATGCATGTAGAAAGGCATAGCTTTGACATTTAATGTTGATATGATTTGGGTTCACTATTGAACCATAGTTGTAAATAGAGAAGGCCATTCTATTCTACAAGTGAATTATTAATTTTCATTCCACACTTTCTTGAGATGCTTCATAGTTTAGACTTAGCCATTTTTCCTTACCTCTTCTCTTTCTTCTTCTTTCTCTTTTGAGCATGGTTATTGAGAGAAAAATTAGTGAAAAAATTCCTGCATCACCCACAATCCATCATTAGCAAGTTTGGATCGTCGGTCGGAGCCATTTTTGGTTTCTCTCTGGTGGATCTTCTTCGGCAAGGGTGGTCGTCTTTCAAACGCGTTCCTGACGTCTACGAGCTTGGAGGGGTATTATGGTAATTTGGGAGGGGCTTTGACTTGGATTCTTTTCCACAACTCCCCCACACCTCTCCCCACTCCCTCCTCAGCCGAAATTCTGCTACAACAGCCCCCATGTTTTCCCCCATTTTCCATCTCTTTTGCTTCAAAAATTGCCTCAAAATCCATCAAATAAATCCCAAAATCCAAATCCAACTCCTACCCATTTCTCATTAGCCAAACTTACATGGATCTAGGAGCATGGAAGCTACTTTTGGAGGCTAGAATTTGCATGCTAGATCCTTGATCTTGTGAGGTATAAATCAAGATCTTTTGTTAAATTGTTGTTTGAATACCTTAAATCAAGCATTATTAGTTATAATTTGGGTTTAATTGTATGTTTGGAAAAACTTAGTAAGGGTTTATGAAATTCAAGTTAGGTTTTTGTGTATGTAATTGTGGTTGCAATTGTAGTTCTTCATATTGTGAAATGAAAACCTAATCAAATTTCTAGTTGCAAATTGTTAGTTTGGAATTGTAATATTTAAGCTATATTGCTAGCTAGGTTTTTGTAAACCATGAATTTGATTATGAGAAAAATATAATTAGGTTTTCTCATGACTTCATTAACATTATTAAGTGTATTTTAATACTTTAGTTCATGAAAATCCAAGCTAGATTGTATTTTGTGCATTTTGCTTCAAAAGGTGTTAAAAATTGATATTTTTGCAAACTAGGATTTTGGAATTTATGCAAATTGATGAGAATAAATTATAGGAATGGTTTATATGACTTTGTTATGATATTTAATGAATATTGTGGATGCTAGGTCCGTTTATACATCGAGTTTTGTACTAAAACGGTGATTTGTGCTTGCTAGATTTTCGGAAAAAATGACTTTTTAAGTGAAATTGGGGTTTTTGTGAATTTTAAGCTATTTTATATTATAATTAGTGCTTGTAATTGTACAAATGAGTGTGTTAGGAGTTTTCTCGATGGTTTGGCGTTTGTACGCCGACGTCGGGGGTTTTTGGGTCGATTTGCGAAAGCAACCATAGGTTTTGACCTATGTGGGATTCGTGCGTCGTTTTGGTCATGAGTCGGATTTTAATGCGGTATGGTGCGTTATGATATGTAAGTAACCCATGTGGACTTCGAGGCGACAAGCAAGCGCGTGGCGACGTCGGCACCGGCGAACGAGGACCAGGTGAGTAGATTTATATCTACGAGGAGAAGTCGGGTGGATGGCGTATAGCACCCCCGCAGTCCGTGGTGGTGTATACGGATGCGTATACACACCAACAATTTTATTATATGCTATTTGGGATTAATAACGATGTTTAGGATGGATATTGGTATGTTGGATTACTTTAGTATTGCGAACCCTAGGGTAGTGTTGCACTACACATACACACATACATACTTGCATACATTCCTTTTTATATGTGCTCATGAGATTCATTATAGTTATGTGTTCACATGGGTATGGGACTATGTGTTCACATACGGATTTGAGGATGATACTTGGGATTGAGCTGAGTCGATGAGATTTGTTTTGTGGTTGTGATATCGGTGATATGGAAGGATTCGTACTTAAGATACGCCCTGGTGTTATAGCGGATCTTGGGGCGGCGATACGGGTGAATAGTGCTATAAATAAAATGGTCGACATGTGATCGTGATATGAGGCATGATATGCTAGGATATTGATATTAGGCCGTATCGGGCGATGTATACCCCTTGATGATGATATGTGCTGACGATATCGGTTTGTACGAGATTGTCGATCAGTAGTCAGATCATGAGTATATTGAGGATATCAGTATTGTACTAGACGTAGATCAGTACCCCGATCATGATATTTGATAAAGAGGATACCAGGTGAATAGTATGATGAATGTGATATTGACCCGTACCCAGATTTGGGGATGCCGTACGACGGATTTACGTACGAGCTATATTTTGATGATTGATCCGCACTCATGACGTAGAATGTCTAGTTATGGATATGATATTATTGAGGCGGGATCACCGACTATACATATACAGGTATGTATATGTATCGACTCAGATGATAGGCGGTTTCCTTACCTGTAGTCCAGCTTGTTAGCTTAGCCCTTTAGTTTAGTTTAGTTGTTAGATTAGATTCGATTCTCATCTATTTCAAAACTAACGAATAGTGGGTATTTTAAAAGACAGCCCAAGGGATCCTACGGATATTTCAAAAGACGTATCTTTTCATAAAAACACCGTGGCCCCTATTTTCAAAACCCCATGATTCGTGTTATTTCAAAAGGCACCATTTGTAGGACTTATATTAGATTAATGCAGATTAGTTATAGTTGCGTCTAGTATTCATCTCCCGCTCATTATTGTGGTTCGCTTCGCATCGCATGCTTATATTATGTTTCATACTCCATTATTGATATCATGCTGTTAGGATACCAGCACCATTACCGATGATGCGTATATACCACGTACACTTACTTGCCGGCTCACACACATCTTCATCGGTAATTGCCATGTCACGTACACCTTAGAAAATATTATTGCTTGACATAGCATGTTAGCTAATAGTTTAGACATGATATTAGCGTACTTGCCTTATATGTTAGTTTAGACATTGTAGTTATTACCTGCTACTTCATGCATACTGTTATTCATTGTTATGCCGCATTCATGGATTCTCATGCATATATTCACTACTTTACGTGTTATTGAGGTTTTGGATTCGAATTTCCATGAGATTTTCTGGATTTGAAGGAAAACCGCAAAAACATAAATAAACCTTTTCTCTCTTTTTAAATAAAAAGTGCGGTTTTCCCATGATGTATGAGTCGTCCACCATGAGTTTGCTGATGGATTTCGAGACCCGATTCGAGGGTACATGGTGGACCCGGTAAGGTACCCCGGGGCAAGAAGCGCGTGATGATGACGATGTGAGCCTGGCAGGGGAGCACTACCTACCGGTGATATTACCTGACGCGTCGGATATCCGGAGGATACCGTCGTGGTCTTGAGATGGATGGTAGGGGCCGGTCTGGACTGACGGCGCCCTAGATATTGAGATTGAGACATTAAGATTTCGAGATATTGATGTACTGAGATTTGATGATACAGGCCAGTCCGGATAGCCGGAGCCTGAGGTTTTGAGACATTGAGATTTATGTTTTGTGTCGATGCTAGACACTGTTGATGTTGATTTCATTTATGATACCTCATTTTAAAAATACAAAGGAAATCTCACTAATTTATGAAAACAGTTTCTTCATTTACATGTATTCTGTTTTCATGCATTCATACCTCATTCATATGATATATTGCTATCTGAGGCACTGACACGGGCATATGAGATTACACTCGGGTTAGATATTTACCCTAGCCTTGTTATAGGCTACGTGTTATTCATATATTTGAGGATAGATTATGATCATTGACCTAGGTTGCGTTATTTATGCGATTTCTGTGCGTAGATATTTTTCTATTCACGAGTTGGCAACTCACCCCCGTTGTGCCCCAGTTTCTTGCAGGTTTATCGTACAGGTTTATTTACGGCTTGCGGGCATAGTTTCCTTCGGGTGATTTGCTAGTAGGTGGGTTTACTTGTATCGTACCCCCATTTTATATCTTGTATATTATTATTCTGTTGTATCTAGAAGTTCCATCAACCAAACATGTATTTATTTTCGAGATAGAGACCAGTGAGATTATTCTTTCGACCTTAGAGTCGCGCGTTGTATTTCTGTGGATTTCTTGTTGTTTTGAGTTCCTTTTGAGTTTTGATCCTCGCCCTTGGCGTTGTATATTATATTGCTTGTGTGGTTGTGACCGTCGATTGACGAAGAGCTAGCTCCCGCTTGGGGATGTCTTTTATTGATTTCGTATACTATTCATGTTGTATCCCGTTTGGGGGCCAGTATTTACAAAGGAGACTCTGCCGAAATTTTCAGGAAATATTTGATGTTTTAAAAAACACATAATTCGGCTTATGCTATTAAAACTACTTGATTTAAATTGGTTTTCCTTCACTCTACTACTTTTCTTGGTTTGGATTTCTGGGTTTTCGGCTTACTTAGATTACGTACGCCTCGAGACGTTTCGTAGTTTAAGTGTCGGTCATGTTCCATCTTTTTCGGGACGTGACAGATTCGCTAGCGGAAAAGACAACCGACGGCCCGAGTACTCATCCCGACATAACCCTAAGAAGGAGCTCACCTCGGGAGGCCCGGCAGTCCACTCCTGACCCGACCCGCTAGCTGGTCGGGAAAAGAGTGGGGGGCTAATGATGATGCTCAGTATCGACGACCTCCAAGATCAGGACACGTGGCAGGTGACGTATCCAGAACCCGGAAGAGGGCCTACAGGGGGCCGACCCGGCTACCCTGTACCCGACCTGCAAACACAAGCCGGCCCTCCCCGGGGCCCCTGCAAATTGGCTTCCTCGGTCCCGCAGCTCGCGCCGAGCTGCCGCAAGACCTGGACTCCTCGGCCTCCTCGCTCGTCCCGAACTCCAAGCCGAGGCCGTCTTCCTCGGCCCTCCGATCAAAGTCACCGCTCTCAGGCGTAACCGCCGCTCCGCGAATCTTGCCATGCGCAGATTCTACGCCAGCAACATCCCACGTTCCACGCCATCAGTCCCCATTAATGGGCGATCCGCTTTCTACGCGGGCGTGACGTCGGAAGCATAACTGTCGGTGAGATCCTCGCACCTGCTGCTGCGTTCCACCACCGCTATATAAACCCCCATCACAGAGGGGTCGGGTAAGCACTTCTTTACACTTTTACGCCGTTACTCTGCTCGGATCTCATCACTAACTTGAGCGTCGGAGGGTCCTTGGTGGTACCAAACCATCCCGGGACTTCTTTGCAGGTACTCGGCGACAACTCCCTCACCTCTTCCTCCAAAAACCCATTGAGACCCACACGCAACGAAGGATAATCAGTTAAGTTCACCGTGAGATCGACGGAAGACGACATCTGTTGGAGGCCCGAAAAGGAGCTCCATCAATGCCCCTCTGGTCAGCCTTATCAGGGGTTTTAGATTGATCCATCCATTTGCTCGGAACAAACATGAAGAAGTATAATATTTAGGCACAATTAGAATTTGGCAAAGATATATTTTCCTCTTTTTTTTGTCATATGAATACCAGACCTTTTAAACAAAGCTATATGGTGGGTCCATCATAGCTTCTAAAAATTGAGGGGTTAGTGTATTTGTGAGGGGGAAAACTTAATACTACAGGAATCAAATACAAACAAATTGTTTCATATAAATTTGCCCCCAATCTTGCCAACACTCGGCAATTTTTTTGTTTTGATGTGTGAGAAAATAGGAGTGCATAAATTGTCTCATGTATGATTTGCATCATTGGGCTCATAATGGCACATTGTCACTGCTCTCCAATGTCGGATGCAATAGTATCCACCCATGATCCAACATTGAAACATCTGGAGCTTTCTACGATCACAAGGACAACATATGTCTTTGAGATTATTCAAGTTAATCAACCAAAGCCACAAATCAAATGTACCTATTTATAGTAGAGAGAAATTCTCACTGCTCTTTTTGATGATCATGACTTTGATACTACTGCTTTGGTTAAAATATTTTATTTATCGATAAACCGGTAAATTTGAAAACTTTCGATCCAAGAGCAAGAAGTATCAAGATCACATAATCTTTTGTGTGTACATATGTTGGAATATGCTGATGAAGATGAGCTGGATTGTTAACTTTTTGACCGTCTATGAGCCATTTACTTTTTGACCGTGTATGAGCCATTTTCCATATGCCTTTTGCGCCCCCCCCCAAAAAAAAACTTATTGAGCTTCATATTTCTAATTAATTAGAGCTTGGTGTTAGAAAAATACCTAGCCTTTTAAGACTAGAATAAGTCCAAATGATCAAATAGAGTTTTTGAATCAACCTTTGGAGCCCATGACTTCTTATGCAAACGTCAAAACATCTGCAATGATCATGTTTTGGAGCGAAGATTTTGTGCTCGGTAAGGTTGCAATGAAACACACTTCCATTGGGTCGAGGGCAGGGGTGCTAATCGAACCAAGCTGGCTTGAGTTCGGCTCGGGTTCGGCTCGACAAGTACTCGTTCAAGTTCGGTTCGTTTGTTAATGAGCCGAACTTCAGCCAAAATCCCAGCTCGTTAAGTAAACGTGCCGAACTTGAGCTGAACCTGACTTGTTCGTTAACAACTCGAGTAATGTTTATTTATAATATATGTTTTTATTATTATGCTCGTATCCAATAACCTAATAGCACCGAATACTCAATCCAACATCTCATATTATATACATAATTTTTTTATTTTTTCCCGTAAAGCCCGAATTTCCGGCTTTCGACTTGAACAAAAAATTTAGCCTTTTTCTCCGCCCAAAACTTGAAAAGTCTCTTACCCTAACTTCAAAACCTTAAAATAAATGAAATTCTTTTGGAGTCCTATTAAAAAGACCTTTACAAAACAAAAACATCAAGCTCTAATTCGAGCAAATCGAACACGAAATTAAAAAAAAATTGAGCTCTAAAGGTCCGCTCATTAAGGGCTCGTGAGCTCGTTAAGAGCTCGGTTCATTAAATAAACGAACATGAGCCTAATGTTTCAGCCAGGATCGAACTTAAGCCGAACTCGAGCTGAGCCAATACTAAATGAGCTAAACTCGAGCCGATCCCAGCTCGCTCGCGTTCGGCTCGTTTAGCATCCCTGGTCCGGGGTTGACATCAAATTGAGATCGATTTAGGAGTGTATGGAGGCTCACGAGATAAATATTTTTTTTTTTATTTACTTTCTGTTATGGCATTGCTAGGGTCATTTTCTTACTAGGCTCATTTTGTGCTTCTACAATGTTCAGGTTAGCATATATAAAGATTTCTTAATTTCTTTTGTAGGTAGATCCTTTGATTGCATTTTAGGTTGGTTTTTTTACAGGCATATTCCGAACCTGCTGGGTTTATAACGGGTTATATCCAAGCACGTAAATTTATGTTTGGAGCGGGTTTGGACCAGTTTCGGGCTTAGATAAACCGGATTAGACAGTTGTTGTGGTTTTTCGGGTTTTACCCGTTATATGTATCTACTGAAAAAATCAAGATCACAAGACCTAGTGTAAATTCTAGCAAATTTATGAGCAATGCTTATACTTCCACAAAAATCTATTAAATTATATATCAAACTTATAAATGCACCAACTAAATATCATACCATAAACTATCATATGCACATTACAATATTTAGAATTAAATATCAAATATGTTTGGAGTGGGATTGGATATTGGAAGCGAGTTTATTTCGGGTCGGGTTTAGAGTTTCGGACGGATGGGTTTTATTCTAAACCATACCTGGCCCGAAAGTTTTGTATTTTATCTTCTACCCGCCGGATCGAGTTCGGATGGGTATAGGATTTTAAAAAACTCATAAATCTCACGTTGGGTTGGCAAGTTTGCATCAAACTCGACCCGGATTTCACCCTAAGAAAACATAGAAAAAGCATCTGGCGCTCATTAATTACCCATTTTAGGGTATGTTTGGATATACACCTTCCATTGGATTAAAACCTTAGATTCCAATTTTACTCCGTATTAGACTAATCCGGAGGATTTGTTTGTTTGTTGAGGTTTTCTAAAAGTAAATCCACAGAAGAAAAAAAATACTCCAAATTATCCATTTTTCCGGATTAGAAAAATTAGCTTAAAGCTAATTTTTCTATTCCTAAACTTGAATGCTTGTTTTTTTTCTTGAAAATTGAACCATTCATTATCTTCTTCTTTTTTTCTCTTATCTTCTTTAATTAAAACAAACAAACAATCATCATTGGGGAGAATTTTTGAATGCTCTATCTTAACTTCTTTTTCTCGCATTGAGCTCTTAGTTTTCATTTCTAACTCATTTAAAAATGCCGTACAAAGCAGGCTAACAATTACTATCAGGCTCTTCTCTGCCCTAAAGAGCCCACCAAGTGAAACCGGTGGTTTCTTGGTCAACTGTCCACCCGTCAAGTCCAAAAAACACAATGGAATCACGCAGCGCACGGTCTTAAACATTATTGTTCAAAACTCAATCTGTCGTTTTTTAATCCGGAATGCCATTGTTGAGAATTCAAACATGATTTTGGAATATTCTTTTGCTTTTTTGTCCTATTATAGCTTTGCTTGGGTGTGAGACCAAAGAAATATTGGTCCATGGAAAGTCAATTAATTAAAATTTAAAGGAAAAGAACGTTCTAAGGGCCGGCTTGCTACAATCACAAAGATTATGAACATCAAGAATTTCCGTCAAAACTTTAGAACTTATATATATATATATATATATATATATATAATGGAGATCTATGTATAAATGCAAGTCCCATGAATTCTCACAAAAAGGAGAAACTACAAGCCTAAGGAAAAAAATATGAATGGTAAGTGCTTTGCCTCTTTTCTTTTCATGATATTATGTCATAGGTGAGTTTCTTTCCTTTTATCGAACAAGTTTAAAATATCACTTCTTGACCTAGATTAATATCTTATGTTTTGTGAGTCAAGAGTGTCGATTCTACTAAGACCTTTTCGATCGAAACAAAGCTCGGGTTGGTCTCCCTTCGATGAAAGAAGTGAATTTGGAAGAGGGAGAAAAAGAAGCGTTGGATTTTGGAAGGGCTGTAACAGTGCACCTTAAATTTATATCCAGCTATGAATTATACGGCTCAAAAAAAGTCGTCTATTTTAAGTTTTTTAACATGACATTTTGCCCCCTGTTGGGCCTGCTAATTTAGTTTGGCAATTTGTTATCTCAAACATGATCGAGATTTGTTGTTTACAAGTTAATTAGCAAATAATTAAGAAACATTAGTGTCCTGCTTTACTTTTTTGACGAAATCAGTGTGAATGATTGAATTCATTTGCTAATGTATACGGCTGAATTATAATTTTTATAATTTAATGTAATCACTTACCAGTTTTTTTTAAAAACATACGAGGACGGCACATATGAACAAAATATGTTGCATTTTCCCAAATTAAATTGCATTTCAAATTCAATTTTTGTATAAGGTTTTTTGTGAGAATTTTGAAATAAGGCATGGACTTATTTATATGGATGCTTTTTAGTGTTCATTTTTTAGCAAAACAAAATTCTAAACTAAGCCAATCCAATCATGTTTTGATTAAACATATACAAATTAATACAATATTTCTAAACATAACTCAATTTCAACATGGGAGAAGAAAACATGAAAAATTTTAACCAGATTGAAAGTTGTCTAAAATAGAGATTTCAAGCCAAAACGAAATAAAGAAAGACAGGTTAATGTTTTAAATAAATAGTTTCGCAAAAATATTGAATGTGAATCATATATATGTCGAGAGGTTTCCAATGTTCTTGATATCCTTTCTCAAAACATAGCTTACAATCATAATATTAATTTTTTGTATAGGAAAAAACTATTTTGTAGAAATCGATAAAGTAAGAATTTATTTGCTATTGATATGGATGAATCGGTTCAATTAGATATTTTCACTGAATGAATTTTTTCAGAAAAAGAATGAGTATTTTTTTTGGTTTTTTATTGTGGGTAAAAGAAATTTGACGAAGAGATGGAAAACTATCATATACTTTTCTTAATTTAGTTACATTTTAATTATGATTAATTAGTAATAGTTTTATAAGAATTGTCATAAAGATATGAATATATAACCGGTGTTAGATATGTGAAGGCCGCTATTTCATATTTTTTCGAGACCATGGACAATCATCATTAATTAAAGACGAAGGAGCCAAAATGTAAATTTCATAAAAGAAAAAAGTTAAGATGTAGAGCTAATTTTTCCAGCCCTTGCAAGTCATTAAAATGGATGGTGCGGAGGCTAATTTTCCATGAGAGAGGCAAATCCTAGGGACAATTTAGGGAAAAAAGCTTGAGGTGATGTTGAGCTTTTATATATATATATATAGAGAGAGAGAGAGAGAGAGGGGTGTTAATGGAGGAAAGGTGCCGTAGGAGGGGATTTCCTCCTATGGCGTCGGAAAAATGCATCCTCCATGATTTTTTTCGACGATCGACATCCATCATCATCATCGTTATCATCTAAGATGTGCATACACCAAATTTCATGTGATTCCGCTACTTTTCACCGTTGAATTAGCAATGCAAAAAGTTCTATTGTCGGTAAACCATTAATTTTGCACCAACTAAATCAACGGTGAAAAAATGGTATAATCACATGAAATTTGGTGTATCCACATCTTAGATGATAAAGATGGAGGTGATGTATGCCGATCGTCGAAAAAATCACGGAGGGTGCGTTTTTCCGACGCCATAAGAGGAAATCCCCTCCTGTGGCACCTTTCCTTCATATATATATATATATATATATATATATATATATATATATATATATATATATAGCTTGAGGTTGCTGGCTATAGTGCTCTCAAGTCAATTATTGGATCGCAGGCACGTGATTGCAATGATTGAGGGATGACCTATACCGGTAGAACAGTCTTACTCGAGATGATAGTATGCTATCTGGTTTGTCTTTATCATCGTGTACATACTTAAGGTGACATTACAGATCACTATTACATGTTGATAGAGCCCATAGGATTCTTTCTTGACTACCAGCAGTATGATGGTTATCATATACGTGAGAGTTGGGTGGTCTATAAGCACGTCCTTAAACTGTCCCTAGTCGTGGGAGTTTCGAGACTGGGCATCGATACCCCGAAAGTAGACTAGTGTATACGGATCGAGACCCCGACGAGGGGCGGTGGCCGGTCTCACAAGTCATTGGTGTCAGTTGGTTCACCTAAGATAGTATACATGTGCTCATTGGGTTATGAGTACACCGGACGGACTCGCCGGAAACATGCTAGTTGGTATTATACCTATTGTTAGATAGCATTTCCCTGGTGACATGTGTACGTGTTACTCTATCGACCTGAGATCGCCATTTGTCTCGTGTGGGTTCCCATTGTGCTTTAATTACTACCCTACCACGGCTTGAAGGAGTCGTGCAAACAGGTTTTAGTTGGGTACAGTCCCGAGCCACATGGAGGCAGTGAGCGGATCGTCAGGGGATTCGTCTCTCCCGGTATTTGGGGTAGAGGTCGCAGTGTGCACGAATGGCCATCTCCAGAAATCCTTGGCCAAGATAGTCGAGAATTACCGATCTAGGATCGGTAGTTTCTCAGGCGGTGATAGGTTTTATACCGATACTAAATATCGCGTTATTAGGGGTCTGACTTTATCCACCCCCTAGACCAGATATGCGATACTCATAGACGAACAGACCGGACTGTACGGAGATTTTCACTGTCAGGCTCATTAGGGTTCCTGGATGAGTTCGCTCGTCGGCCTCCCTTTCGCTCAATACCTGGGTAGCCGTTACGTACAGCTAGTGCCACTGACGTGCTTGTGGTTAAACCCACTGCCAGCGTATTGATGAGTCTTTAGAGTCCCACACAAAGGGTTTCCCTAGTTCGGGCGAAACATTGTATAGGCCGTATGGTTTTATGGCAGGGTTTGATTATATACGTGCACTCGTGCACGGATCATGATCGGACGGATCATACTAGTGGGCTTTGGTTTAAGCCGGATCCTAATATTAGATTGTTGGATTACTTTCGTCTCGTAATATTCGTATTCAGTCGGAATACGGATGCAGGTATGTACATACAGATGAGGGGTATTCTTGTAATCTGTTACAAGATTACTTTGGAGATACCATTTCTTTTTATTGTATTAAACATTTAAGGTTTTTGTAAATGTTTAATATTTTGTTATGTGTAAAGTGTGAGGGCAAGTTTTGGCTTGTGGCATTAATAAGGCATGAGAGACCATGCTTTATGGTTTATATTATTGCTGTAGGATATTTGTGATGGTATCATGATATTTTGTGCTATGGTTTTTTACTTGAAAAATCACAAATATCATACAACACAAATGAAAAGGCAGCCACTTCATTATTCTCTTTCTTAAGTGTTGCATTTTCTTTTGCATGCTAAGTCTTGAGCTTCACACTTTCCTCATGGGCATCTTCTTCAACCTCCACTCTATCCCTCTCATGTGTTGAGAACCCTAGAGTGTTTTGAGACAAATTATTCACACGCTATCTCTACATCATCTTGAGCACCTAGGTTAGCAAACGTTCGAGTTGCTTCGGTTTGAAACGAGAGCCTGTATTAAGAATCATCGACGTGGATCGTTTTCGACGAGGGAGACCAGAGAGCGGACTTGTTCAGGGTAGCCGGCAAGGAGCTTTGGAAGAGACTGAAGACCAAAAGACATGGATCGATCGGTATAATCTCTAAACACTTTATAGATTGCTAGTAAACGGTTAATGGTTCGATCCGGGTAATTGGTTGTGGCAGCGCTAAGTTTTACAAATTTTTGTTCCGCATTTGGCCACGGATTGATGGCCGGGACGCTACCGTAACCCAACAGAGGTGATATAGAGCTTTTATATATATATAAAATGACTGCTTTGATGACATGAATTGATGGGAATGGAAGAATTCAAAGGGTTCTTTTTTATTTGGGTAAATTGTCAAAAATCCCAAACAGGTTTTTCCACTGACAAAAAACCCTGGTCTCGAAACGCTAGTCAAAAACCCTCTAAAAACGTTTTCAGTTGTCAAAAAACTCATTCTTGCAGTATATTTAGTTGCTTACTATATCTCGTTATTATGTGATATGTAGTTGCCTACGATATGTATGACCTATTTAGATATAACAGCAACTGTACATATACTGCATTAAAATTTTCCAGGATTTTTTTACGACCGCTTCGAGTCCAGGGTTTTTTGTCGGCAGAAAAACCTGCTTGGTTTTTTTTGACAATTTACCCTTTTTTTTAAAAAAGTTTCTTATATCTTTTTTTTTAAAATAAAGATGGTCGTACAATAAAGATAGTCCACATTGTTGGAGTTTGTATTAAAAGATTAAACCCGAAAACCTGCTAAGACCAAATCCCTCCTTCGAAACCTGGATCCCGTCTGAAACCTTATATAAGTGTTTGGATATGTAAAATTACTAGCTCGTCGGGCTTACCGGGTGTTGGGTTTAGTTTTACTTACGTTCCGATAGAAACCAGCCCACCCGGCCCAGTTTCACGCTTGATTCTAAAGTGACCCAACAACATTGAATATTTAACAACACATGGGTTCTCTACTTCTCTCAAAAGAATTAGGCTTAATTGCTAAATAATACCCCAATGTTTCACATACTTTGCGCTTATATACCTTATTGATTTTTTCGCTGCACTTATGTATCTTAAAGTACAAATCGTTAATACTTTTCTCCTTTCGGGCCTTCCAAAACCAAGACGATAAAGAAGAAGGACTATGAGCCTCGTAGCCTTGAGGCTTTAGCTAAATCATTGACCTTGCGCTTGCTTTGATTAGAACATTGCCGCATTGCATCTCAAAGAGGATATAACTCTTTCTTTCCGTCTTAAACTTGGCTCGGGTCAATTCACTCTTTCTTTATCATAAGCAAATAACCAAAGAGCTAATGAAAGAGCACCGTCTTCCCTCCTTCCTTGAGATTACTAGGTCTGTGAACAGAATCATTGGATGCAAAAGGCACATAGCCGGCATCAACGTGAAGTGCAGCCCAATTGACCATCAAATCCGTCGCTATGTTAAACAAAATACATACGGTTTATACTAGTATCGTAGTTTACCATGATTCAGAATGTTAGATATGCCTCACATTCGATCCTGAAGATTACAATTTGGATTTTCTAACAATTTAATATCATCACGAAGATTTGAGTTTATCTCTAAGGCAGACGTCTGGGGCTGAGAGCTCCAGACGTCGGCTAAGACTCTGGATGCGTGAACGCATTTATGGCAGACGTCTACCTGATGAGGGTCAGACGTCTGTAAAGCACTCTGTTATTTTGGTGAAAATACTAGACGTCTGCGATATACTTGTTCAGACATCTGGATTCTCGTGACGACAAATACAGACGTCTGCCAATTCCTTCTGCAGACATATGCCTTTCTGGACCGGGCGAAGATTCACTTAGTTAAGTAGTTTCTTTGGTAAATCTTTTGTATGCTATATATATGATAACTTGTTTTGGACCTAAATCTGATAGCTTTTGATAATTTAGAGAAAACCTATTGTATTTTGAGAGAGAGCTAGGGTTTATTTTGAGAGGGATTTGTATTACTTCATTAATTTGTGCTTCTCCGAATTTGATATTAATAAAGCTTCGCCTTCGCTAATTAGTAAGTTCTCTTATTTCTATTTTGCCTGTGGTTTTGATTACTTCTCGGTATCGTTTGGTTTGTGCTTCGTGATCGTCTATGTTGCAAAAACAGATATCAGAGCCATTGTTGTTTTTTTTGTGATCCTTTAGATTGAACCATTTAGTCTTCGATCTTGCGATCTAGGTCAACGGTGGGTAACGACAACTACGTCCTCTTTCCCAATTTCTTAGATCGTGATTTTGAAATTTAGGGTTCATTAACACATCGTGTTTTGTTGATCCCACATCATGTCTCCGACAATCATAAAGTTCGATATCGAGAAATTTGATGGAAATATAAGTTTTAGTATGTCGTACGTCCGTATGATTGCCGTTTTGACTCAAAACAATCTGAAGAGGGCGATTTTGGGAAAGGATAAAAAACCTTCCACTATAATGGAGGAAGCTTGGGAGGAAATGGATGAGAAGGCCCTCACGGCTATCCACTTATGTTTGATAAACGAAGTTCTACAAGAAGTTTTGGTGGAGAAGACGGCGGTTGATTTGTGGAATAAATTGGAAGAGTTATATTTAAGGAAGTCTCTCATGAATCGACTCCTGTTGAAGCAACATCTCTACATATCTCGCATATTAGAAGGCTCTTCAATAAAATCTCACATCGGTGAGTTTAATACGATCATTACGGATCTGGGTAAGACCGACATTAAGATTGATGATAAAGATCAGGCTTTGCTCTTGTTGTGTTCATTGGCCCCTCTTATAAGCACCTCCGTGACACCATAGTTTATGGACAAGACATGATCTCAATTAAGGATGTCAAAGAGAATTTGATGAACAAAAAGAAGATCGACAAGGAATTGACTTCCACCGAAGCGGATGGTTCATCGTCTGGCTTATTTGTTCGAGAGAGAGCGGAGAAGAGAGATCTGGAAAAAATATAAAGAAGTCGAGGTTGAAATCCAAAGCTAAGAACGTGACCTGCAATTATTATAAGAAGAAAGGACATTTCAAGGTCAATTGGTTTAAGTTGCAGAACAAGCTAAACCAGGAAGGCAAATCGAAGGAATTTTGGGCTGAGACAAGTATAGCGGAAGGAGAAGGAGATCTTCTTATGGTTCTTGACAGCGCACATCGATTCAAGAACGAGTGGATTATGGATTCAGGTTGTTCTTACCACATGAGTCCTAATAGAGATTTGTTCACCACGTACGTATCTGTTGACGGTGGAGTGGTTTTGATGGGGCAACAATAGCTCATGCCGAGCTATTGGTAAATGGACAAGCCAAATCAAGATGTTCGATGGTGTTGTGAAGACGACGAAAATCAGGCACATACCAGACTTGAAGAAGAATCTCATCTCTTTGGCTGCACTCGACGACAAGGTTTACAAGTTTTCCGCTGAAGATAGAATTTTGAAGGTAACCAAAGTCGCTCTCATTGTGATGAAGGGTTTGAAGAAAGAATCCTTGTATTCATTGCAGGGTTCGACGACTTCCGGATTGGCGGCTATTTCATTATCCAAATCTATGACAAATTCGGAAACCACCAGATTATGGCACATGAGGCTCGGGCATATGAGTGAGAGAGATTTGGCTGAGTTGTTGAAGCAGGGTCTGCTTGGTAATAATAGTACGACAAAGCTGGAGTTTTGTGAACATTGCGTCTTTGGGAAGCAAAAGCGTGTTAGATTTAGTTCGGCGGTGCACAACACGAAATGTACTCTAGATTATATGCATTCAGATCTTTAGGGTTTCTCTCTGGTTGCTTCTAGAGGAAGCGGTGCCAAGTACTTTCTTACCTTCATTGATTATTTTTCGAGAAAGCTTTGGATCTACTTCTTAAAGCACAAAAGCAATGTGTTTACTACGTTCAAGCAATGGAAGATTTTGCTTGAGAAGTAGAAAGGGAAGCAGATCAAGAGACTGAGAACGGACAACGGGTTAAAGTTTTACGATAGAGATTTCAATGATTTCTGCAAAACCGAAGAGATGATTCGGTATCATACTGTTGTCTACACACCACAGCAGATTGGAGCCGCGGAGTAGATGAACCAAACTATTTTGGAAAAAGTGCTGTGCATGTTGTCTAATGCACAGCTCGGAAAGGAGTTTTGGGCAGAAGCAGTGAACACGGCGTACTATATTGTAAATCGGTCATCTCATACGATAGTAGGTAGTAAGACATCGGAGCAGGTAAGGTCAGCGAAGCACGCTGATTATTCAACACTTAAGGTATTTAGTTGCCCTGCTTATGCACATTGACGTGAAAGAAAGTTGGATTCTCGAGCGAAGAAGTGCATATTTCTTAGTTATGCTACAGGTGTAAAGGATTATAGATTGTGGTGTTCGGATCCGAAGTCGCCTAAATTTATGATTAGCAGAGATGTGACATTTGATGAACCTGCTATATTGAAACCGAACAATAAAGAATCTCCAGTTAAAGACGATTCGAAGAAGAATGAGCCAAGAGTTGATATTGAGGTCAGTGAGAGCTCGGGTTCGCAGAAGATCTCTCCTTCACCATCGTCTGAAAAAGCTCTTGTTGAGCAGTCCCATGATGAGAAGTATTTGCTTGCTCTTGACCAATAAAGAAGAGACATTAGACCGCCACAGAGATATGACTACGATAATCTAGCGGCGTATGCGATGTCTGTTGCAGAGGCAATTGATAGTAGCGAGCTGACAAGCTATAAAGAAGTCATCTCATCCGATGAAGCAGCTCGTTGGCTAGTTGTTATGAATGAAGAGATTAAGTCTCTTCACAAGAACCATACTTGAAAGCTCGTGAAGTCCGAAAGAGGAAAGAAGATAATTGACTGTAAGTGGATTTTCAAGAAAAAATAAGGTGATCAAGGGGTGGTTGATACGAGCCTAAGGAAAAAAAATATGAATGGTAAGTGCTTGCCTCTTTTCTTTTCATGATATCATGCTACATGTGAGTTTCTTTCATTTTATATAACCAGTTTTAAAATATCACTTCTTGACGTAGATTAATATCTTATGTTTTGTTAGTCAAGAGTGTCGATTTTGCTAGGACCTTTTCAAACGAAACTCTCGAGAGCTCGGGTTGGTCACCCTTTGATGAAAGAAGTGAATTTGGGGGAGGAAGGAAAAGAAGCGTTGGATTTTGGATGGACTGTAACAGTGCACCTTAAATTTATATCCAATCATGAATTATACGGCTCAAGAAAAGTCGTCTCATCAAATGAGTCATCATTTCTTGCAGGTTCGCATAGCACGAGTGATATTAAAAGAGTCCATTGTCTATTTAAAGTTTTTTAACAGGACAGTTTGCTCTGTTGGACCTGCTAATTTAGTTTGGCAATTTGTTATCTCAAACATGATCGAGATTTGTTGTTTAAGAGTTAATTAGCAAATAATCTATATTGAATATAACAATAACTCATACGAAAATAAATACAGATAATTCGTCTGAAAATATGTTGTGTATATTTGAATTAAAACAAAAGTTATTAAAAATATATGAGGATGGCACATATGAACAAAATATGTTGCATTTTCCCGAATTAAATTGCATTCAAAATCCATTTTCTGTATAAGGTTTTTTGTGAGAATTTTGAAACAAGGCATGCACTTATTTATATGGATATTTTTTAGAATTTGTTTTTTAGCAAAACAAAGTTCTAAACTAATCACCCAATCCAATCTTGTTTTGATTAAATATATATAAGTTAATACAATATCTATAAACATAACTTAATTTCAATATAGAAGATGAAAACATGAAAATTTTAACCAAATTGAACGTTGTCTAAAATAGAGATTTCAAATCAAAACTAAATAAAGAAAGATAGGTTAATGTTTTAAATAAATAGTTTCTCAAAAATATTGAAAGAGAATCATATATATGTCGAGAGATTTCCATTGTTCCTGATATCCCTTGTCAAAACATAGCGCACAGTCATAATATTAATTTTTTATATTGGAAAAAACTATTTTGTAGGAATCAATAAAGTAAGAATTTCTTTGCTATTGACGTGGATGAATCAGTTCAATTAGATTTTTTTTGCTGAATGCATATTTTACAGAAAAATAATGAATGTTTTTTCGACATTTTATTATGGGAAAAAGAAATTTGACGGAGAGACGGAAAACTACCATATACTCTTCTTAATTAAATTGCTTTTTAATTATCTTTAATTAGTAATAATTTTATAAGAATTGTCATGAGGATATGAATATAAGACTGGAAAAAGTTGTAGAATCACATGAAATTTGGCGTGCCCATATCTTAGATGATAACAATAAAGATGATGGATTCCGATCGTCGGAAAACACGATGGAGATCGTATTTTTTCGACGCCTCAGGAAGAACCACCATTATACATATATAGAGAGAGAGAGAGAGAATAATGGAGGAAAAATGCCATAGGAGGGAATTTACTCCTATGGCGTCGAAAAAATACCCTCATTTTTTTCGACGATCAGCGCCCACCATCTTCATCGTTATCATCTAAGATGTGGGTACACCAAATTTTATGTCATTCTACAACCTTTTCAACGTTGATTTAGCAATGTAAAAAGTTCTAGTATCGGTAAATCGTTAATTTTGAACCGACTAATTCAACGGTGAAAAAGTCGTAGAATCACATGAAATTTGGTGTACCCATATCTTAGATGATAATGATGAAGATGACGGATGCCGATCGTCGGAAAACACGATGGATGGCGTGTTTTCTCGACGCCATAGGAGGGAATTCCTTCCTTTCCTTTGGTATCTTTCCTCCATTATTCTCATACCTATGGTATCTTTCCTTTTATATATATATATATATATGAGAATAATGGAGAAAAGATGCCATTGGAGGGAATTTCCTCCTATGGCATCTAAAAAATACACTCTTCCTTATTTTTTCCGTCGATCGGCACCCACCATCTTCATCGCTGTCATCTAAGATGTGTGTACCCCAAATTTCATATGATTCTACAACCTTTTCACCGTTGATTTAGCAATGTAAAAAGTTCTATTGTCGGTAAACCGTCAATTTTGAACCCACTAAATCCACGGTGAAAAAGTTGTAGAATCACATGAAATTTGGTGAACCCACATCTTAGATGATAGCGATGGGGACGGTGGATGCCGATCGTCGGAAAAAATGAGTGAGTGTATATTTTCAACGCCATAGGAGGAAATTCCCTCTCCTTTAGCCTCTTTCCTCCGTCAACCTCTCTCTCTCTCTCTCTTTATATATATATATATAAAGTCACATCACTCTCTCTCTCTCTCTATATATATATAAAGTCACATGAATTGATGGGAATGAAAGAATTTAGAGGGTTCTCTTTTTGTTGGGGTAAATTGTCAAAAAAACCAAGCATGTTCTTCCACTGGAAAAAAAACTTTGGTCTTGAAATGCTAGTCAAAAACCCTCTAAAAAAAGTTTTAGTTGTCAAAATACTTCTGCTTGCAGTATATATAGTTGCTTGCCATATTTTGTTATTATGCGATATCTATGCAGATGCCTGCGATATCTATATAGCTGCTTGTGATATGTATGAACTATTTAAATATAACAACAACTATACATATATTGTATGAAAATTTTCCAGGGTTTTTTTACCACCGCTTCAAGTCCAGGGATTTTTGTTAGTGGAAAAACCTGCTCGGAGGTTTTGACAATTTATCCTTTTTAAAAAAAGTTTCTTATATCTTTATTTTTTAAAATAAAGATATCCTTAAAATAAAGACAGTCTTCAATTGTCCGCGTGATCCACATTGTTGGAGTTCGTATTAAAAGATTGAACCCGAAAACCTGCCAAGACCAAATCCCTCCGTTGAAACCATTGAAACCTGGAACCGTATGAAATCCCATATAAGTGTTTGGATATGTAAAATTTCTAGCTTCTCGGGCTTACCGAGTGTTGGGTTTAGTATTACTTCGGTCCGGATAGAAACCAGCCCACCCGACCCGGTTTCATGCTTGATTCTAAAGTGACCAACACGTGCAAGCGTGGCAGTTCGTCTCGAAATTCGTTTGCTTCGCCTAGCCGGCGAAGCGAATTTTGCTCGCCTCGCCGGCTAGACGATGCGAGGCGATGGCTACAGTGGCGGAGCCAGAACTCGCTTGCCTCGCCGTTTCGTCTCGCCGGTTCGCGGACCAGCGAGGCAAGGTAAACTCGCCGAGCCTGGCGAATTTTTCGCTTGGCTCAAGATTTTATTTTTAAATAAAATAAAATAAAATTAGGCCAAAAAGGGTTGACGAGTTAGGCGAGACGAGACGAAGCGATTTAATCGAGTTGGCAGCTGTTTATGACCGTTTAGCGACAAGTCCGAGACGAGGAGAAACGATTCGCCAAATTGGTGGCCGTTTATGACCGTTGGACGATGGGTTAGAAACGAATCCGAGACGAATCGGTCAACGAGACGAGGCGAATCGGCGAGTCTTGCCGATTTGGCGATTCCGAGACAAAACGAGACGAGCTGGCGAGTTAGACGAGACGAACCACGACGAAACACCACCGAAAAATTGGGGAATCCGCTCGCTTCGCGAATTCGTGACGGGCGAGGCGAATCGCTTCGCCAAATTCGCCCACATCACTCCGAAGCGAATTTTATTCGTTTTGGGACGAAGCCAAGCGAATTGATTCGCTTCATTAGCCGGGCCTAAACGCATGGTGGGTGCTTTATTTCTCTCAAAAGAATTAAGAAAATTAAAATGAGAAGACAAATCTCAGGCCTCTTCATCAACAACTCCCTCCCCAAATCCCATCTCCACAGCCACTGTCCACTTCCAGGGTTTGAGGGAGAAATTGTATTTGAGGGGATGAGGATTGAAGGAGAGGAGGTGGGATCGTTGCTTGGTTTTGATTTTTGTGGGTGAGTTTTCATTGGGGAAAATTAAAAAAATGTAACATTGGGTGGAATCTTTAATAATATGGGTTGCAAGAAGAAGATGATGATGATGGTAAATTATGGCTAAATTATTGGGAGAAAGGTTTGCCTTTTCTTTTTTTGGGTATGAAAACTTTCATATTTATACATATAATCTTTGTATTTGTATATATGCCCCTCATGCCATCTATAGTATTGAAAGAAAATATTAGAGTAGTCAATGCTAGGGTCATTATATTTATCTTATAGTTTATAATTTAATTCCTTATTTTTGTAGCTCAACCTTGCCCCTTTAAAT
The DNA here is from genome assembly GCA_030015575.1 of Agapanthus africanus. Taxonomy (NCBI): domain Eukaryota; kingdom Viridiplantae; phylum Streptophyta; class Magnoliopsida; order Asparagales; family Amaryllidaceae; genus Agapanthus; species Agapanthus africanus. Next base: position 455,443,523 of record JASDDO010000012.1, on the reverse strand, counting down.
TTTTACCAAACTTAATCTTTAAACTTACCACTCATATATACCTTCATAGTTAGGGTCGTATTTAAACCAAATGAATATGATACAGTGATTTGATGATAAAAATTAATATATTAATGTAAGCTAAGACCTTTTAATGAAAGTTTAAAGAAATATATTTCTTATATGCAATTACTAAAAAGTTATTAAAAAAAAGCTTAAAACAAGTTGGTAATAATATCCATTTCCTTTTTCCTTTTAACTGCATAAACAAAGAAAAGTTAATAATTGAAACCAGAAACAATGAAGTTTGGAGCAAATAGTAATGGTATATACAAATACAAAGATTAGGCCGTATATATAAATACATAAGATGGCAAATTTTAAAAAAAATTCTAATTTGAATATTATTGAAAATAAATAAAGATAGGATATATTACATAAACGAACCGAACTCGAGATACAAACGAACAAGCCAGGTTCGGCTCGCGAGTTCTGCTCATTTGCTAAACGTGCTTAATTTTTTTAGCTCAAGTTCGGTTCATTCCAAATGCCTGTGTGCAGCTCCTTTCCTCCTCCTATGGCTATCCTTTACAGCACTCTTGTTACTACTCCCATCCATTCCGGCTATTGATTTAACTGACGGAAGGCAGAGCCAAGTGATCACGTCCAAGTACGGAGCCGTGGCCACAGATGATGGCCGATGCTCGATTGTTGGCAGAGATATTTTGAGAGAAGGCGGAAATGCAGTCGATGCAGCGGTTGCCACCGCGCTTTGCTTGGGCGTGGTTGGTCCCGCGTCGAGCGGTATCGGTGGAGGTGCGTTCATGCTGATAAGGATGGCTGATGGAAAAGTTCAGGCCTTCGATATGAGGGACATTGCTCCTCTTGCGGCTTACAAGGTAAATTTCTCGAAAGCCCGCATGTTTCAAATTCTCTAAATATAATATCCCTTTTACCAAATTTTAGTTTTCTTATGAAATTATCAGGACATGTACGCGGGCAATGAATCGCTAAAAGCGAACGGCCCTCTCTCCATCGCGGTCCCAGGAGAGCTCGCAGGCCTCTACGAAGCCTGGCAGCAACACGGAAAGCTCCCATGGAACCGACTGGTGACGCCAGCTATAAATTTAGCCCGAAACGGATTCGAAATATCGCCGTACCTTCACATGGAAATGACACTAATGGAATCAGGCATTTTCGCCGATCCAGGACTGCGCGACGTGTTTACGAGAAACGGGGTTTTATTGCAACAAGGCGATATGTGTTGCAACGAAAGACTCGCGAGGACATTGAGGGATATATCGGTTTACGGTGCTCGGGTACTTTATAATGGTTCGGTTGGGGCGAACCTAGTGAGAGATATACAAAGAGCCGGAGGGATTGTTAGTATGAGAGATTTGCATGAGTATCGAGTGAGAGAGAGGGAGCCGGTAAATGCGGAGGTCATGGGGCTCGAGATTTTCAGCATGCCTCCTCCTTCATCCGGTGGCGTTGGAATGGTGCTTGTGAGTATATCGTATATGTCTTTTCTATTACTTTTGGCCCTTTTGGCAAAATATTTTTATTGTGATGCCTAACATCAAGAACATGAAATTACAAAATATTGTTAATATTGTATCCAATTACCATTTTTTACTGGGATGAGTTTTGTTGAATTGCTTTCTAGTTTTTCAGAATCATCAACCCATATGATATTTAATCCTTTTATTTTATGCACTTCCAAAATATACAAGACAAAGTTTAGGCCTAGTTCGGCAACAAGGTATCCGAAACCATTGGTTTGATTAAGTTAAAGCGAAAACACGGTTTGCATGTGTGTAAACTGTGGTTTCATAAAATGCACAAAGTTTGGGATCGTTTGACAGCATGGTTTATGAAACCAAGATCCCGTTTAGCTTAACTTATTTTCAAAAAAAAAATGTTCATCTACTTAATAGTAGCCTGAATTTAATTGACAACATGCCAATTGTTTGATCAAAAAAACATTAGATGAAACTAATATGGAGTAAATCGAAAATTTAAGGTGAAATAAAAATAATTAGAGAACTTTGGATGCAATATCAAAAGAACAATAGTTTTTGTGGTACTGATGTAAATCTAGATCGAAGTCATGTTCATCGCCAAAGTTTAATTTTCGTAAACTTTTCTTATTTATGTGCAGATATTAAATATTTTAGCACAATATGGAATTCCTGAAGGAGTTTCTGGTACTCTCGGGCTTCATAGGTTCATCGAATCGGTGAAAAACATGATTGCGGTAAGAATGAATCTTGGAGATCCCGATTTCAGCGACATTCAAGAAGTTGTTTCCAGTATGCTCTCTCCCGATTTCGCCGAACAATTGAAGAAAACTATAAATGACAGCAGGACTTATGCACCTGATCACTACGGCGGGGAGTAAGAAATTTTTTTCTAATATCTGTTCTCGCATCCATTAGGGTTTGATTATTTCAATGATATTTCTCCCGCAGATATATTAGAAAGACTAAAAACGTTATGTCGATTTTTTTCTTTACAAATTTAGTTATAGCGCATCGCAATTATATCAATTTGCTAATAACTAAAACTTTTTCTTTTGCAGCTGGAATATAATCAAGGATCACGGGACTGCTCACTTAAGCGTGATCGATAGCGAGAGAAATGCCGTCGCATTGACTAGTTCGGTAAACTATCACTTTGGATCGCTAATTTTATCGGAAAGTACCGGAATTTTGCTAAACAATCAAATGGATGACTTCTCAATTCCTGGAATTAATTCTTCCGCCAATCTTCCACTACCTCCGGCTAACTTAATCCAGCCACAGAAGAGGCCATTATCCTCCATGATGCCAACAATTATCCTCAAGGTATGGATTTCAATCTAATTTCTCGAGGAACTTCCGATCTTTCCCAGTCACTGGAATAGCTTATATGGTTCAGAGGCGGATCTACATAGGGCTCAGCGGAGGCAATAGCCCCGCTGAATAGATGGCATGTGGGTTCTTTATAATATGGAATTTTCAAATGCAGATTATTTTATACTTTCTAAACTGTGTATTTTTACTTTTAAACCCTTATACTTCCTTAATTACAAAAAAGTTCCCTCATACTTCATATTTACTTTAAAAAAACTCCCCATTCATCTAAATCGCACTAAAAAGTATTATACTAGTTTTCCATCAAAAGTTAGCGTCCCGTTAGGGAAATGCTTATATTTGAGATGTTCTGTTACCTTCTAAGCATTTAGTTAGGTGTTTCTTTCATAAAAAGAACACATATTCTCGCTTGGTTGAAAATTAAGATTTAGCGCAACTAAAGAATCACTCTCATTTCAAATTAGGTTGTTCATGAACTCCAAGCTTGCATTTGAAGGGACAACGGGACTCGACAGGCTCGTTGCTAGGGAAGGTCGAGAAAAACGAGCCGGATTCCATGATCAATTTTAAGAGATCTTTGATCGAAACCATAATGCTGAATCCAATTTAGGGAAAAATTTAGAAATTTAGGAAAAAGAAAAGCGACGGGGAAGATTTTAAAACCCCAACCAATACTCATCGTTACCGTCCTAACAGAGTGGTGGAAGATATTAAAAAATTCTCTTTTTCGTCCGTTGAGAGATTTTTAGTGCAATTTAAATGTATACGAGGTCTTTTAAATAAATATGAAGTATGGAGGGGCTTTTTGGTAATAAGCGAAGTATGATGGGGCTTTTTAGTAAAAAGACCATGTTTTTTTTATATATTATTTAGCAGGACATTTCAATAGAATATCAATGTCTTTATTTTGCCCACGCTGACCAAAATTGCTGCATTCGCCCCCTGATATGGTTGATAACTGATTTTGTTCTGCAATTGGAAATCCAGCCAGGGTTGGAAATGTATTAAAGGACGTTTTTTTGAGGGCTAGAATTTATTTGTTCTGGGGGATCCTTATCACGATACAGATATACCATCTCAAACAATCCGTTGAAGATATAAAGTATACAAGACTTTAAGTAAAACCAAATATTTGTCTTTTTTGTAAACATATTTCGTTCATATGATGCAATATAGGGAGAAATAAATTCGGTTTCTAAGACCATTTTGGATAACCATTTATCCATCTATAAATACTTAAAAGTATTAATTATATGATCCAACCTTATTATTATTCAAGACATAAAGAAAAATGGAAAAAAATGACTTGTGTTTCTTTACTCACAGACTTTATGTTGTGATCCTCAGGATGGGAAATTGAAGGCCGTGATGGGTTCAAGTGGAGGACTACGGATCATTGCAGGAACGACTCAAGTCTTTTTGAATCATTTCGCGAGGGGAATGGATCCGTTATCTTCTGTCATCAGTCCACGACTTTTTCATTCGGTGAGACGAAAAGCCTAATTTACTGTAAATTGTATCGCCGCTCATCTCAGCATTCTTTTTTCAGCTACATTCGTAGTTTTGATATGTTTTTAATTGGCCGACATACGGATCCATAAAGAAATGTCGACCTTATAATTGTCATATAGAATTTTTCTTTCAATTTCAAAAATGCTCTACGAAAACATAAAACTCTTGAAGCTCTTCCCGGCTTCAACCGTCCTACTTTTATTTTATAGGCTACATCTTTTTTGGCCTTCATGATATACAAATTAAAAAAAGAGCAAATAAACTCCTTGCAAGAAAAAAACCCAAATCAAATAAAGCATACAAAATCCTCGAAATCGTAAAGAAAACATGAAAAAACCCCGAATCCAAAAGATAGTGTTGGCATTGGCCCAATCGAGTGGGCAGGTCTACGGGTCGGCCGATCCAACCCGTTATGGGAAGCCGAGTCCAAGTCGGACTCGAGCTCCCTGATGGGGTCAACCTAGGAGATGGTTCAACCTTATCAAAACGCGACGATCCAATATAACATATCACAGCAACACATAACATCACATGTCATCAACGTAAGTAACTATGCGTATCCCAATTGTCGTTGACGTATAGCAACGAAACCGGCGATACACCACATACTACACTTACGGTCGCAGAAAAGAAAATGAAAAACTACAACAATTGGAATTGTAACTGCCCTTAGACATCATAAACCCGGGATATCTCATATCCAAGATTTCATGCCTAACAATGTAAAGCTCGCATTTAGATCTCACACATGAAAACACCTTTTCAAAATAAGTCGGACAATTCAACAAGATTTCCGATTACACCTGAGATCGAAATGTTAGATTTACACGCAACAAATATATTTGTGGATTCCAATTATTGTATCTAATTACAGAAAGCTAGACGATATTAAACAATTCGATCGAATCAACAAATTCCCAAAATTCTCAGAAAGTTCAACACTTGAGCAGTGTTAGAAGTACCCAGAATCATACCACAGTGCCTATGGACCAGCAGCCGAAGGCCCGTCCCAAGCCTCTCAAGTGGCGTCGTGGAACCGCCGCCAAAACCGTGTTTTGGCCGCGGTTCCGCGGTCACTTAGACAAGTTAGGGACTCGTTCTTTGGGTGGGTCCATGGAATTACCTGCATGATTTTTAGAGTATTTTTAACAAGAAAAATTTTAACTTTTGAAAAAATTTCCAGAAAGTGGGCAATATCGGGTTTTCGGAGTTCGTTCGAACTTCTAACTTCGCCCAGACAACTCCTAATGCTCTAACAAGGTTCTGATACTACTGTAGGGTTCTTAGGCACAACCACAAGGTTCCACAAGGCATCAAACATGCCGTATTTAAAAATTTAGTGTGCCAAACAAGCCTAACCTAGGATCTAACTAGAGTTTTAGGAGCTAAACCAGAAAGTAAACAACTTTATATCTAAGTGATAACGGAATACAACCTTTGTAGACCGATCATTCACTTCAATAGCTCCTTGTAGTGGTCCCTTCGCTGCGATCATGAAACTCTCGGACTCTTGCATGGCTTCTCAAGGTGAAAGGAATGATCTTGCTTGAAGTCTTTGATGCCGAAGATGATCTACGTCGAGGAGACACTAACTCAAGCCACTACTTCACTAATGAGAGATTAGTGAAGCTAACACCCTATACTAAAGTGCTAATCTAGTAGAGAATGATGAAGTAGGAAGTGGACTCACTTTAGTTTTATTTTTCTCACAATATTTTCTCACTTTGGAAAAAGCTATCAAGCTTTTTCTCAAGGATGAAGAAGATGAAATCAAGAGATGAGAATGAACTAATGAGGTGAGAGAATCAACCATGGGAGAGTTTGTATCATATACTAACTCATGTAGAGAGATAACTATAACTAAATTATAATGATTAGGTTAATAAATAATCTTAAGTGAAACAAAATGACTGGACTAAGTCAATGCATCCACAAGCTTCTATAAGCTTTATGCATGTGGGCAATTATCCACTAATTTGGATTTACTTTAAATATTTAAACCCTACATTATAATTAGTATGGTGTAAGTCTCATACACCCATGTAGTGTGTATCAACAAATATGATACAAAAATAATACAAAATTAATACATATCACATATATATTAAGTGTGCACATGTGAGAAAAATAAATGCTTAAGTGAGCTAATATTAGTTAATGTAAACTAGTATATCAAATATACAATTATACGCTAAATTATCAAATCAACACTTGATTTAATAATCCGGCTATATCTCATATAACCGACTAATATTATATGTACCATCTTATCGAATCAACACTTGATTCGATAACCCGGTTATGGAATACGGTATCACATACTCGTATTATTCTCGGTCCCGCACATATCATATATGTGCTCATACTTCGTTTTGCCTGAGCCAGTAAAACCTGTATGTAGGACTCTAAAGACTCGTCAATACTCCGGCAGTAGGTGATGATCACATCAAGCACTCATAAGCCGTCAGCGGTACTAGCTGGGTGTAACGGCTCCCTGGGTATTGAGCGATCAGAAGATCAACAAGCAAGCCCGCTCTAGCTCCTTGTTCCCCTCTGAAAGACGTGCAAGACGGACGTCTTGCCTGAGATTCGGGGCAGATGCTAATTGGTGCTATCCGTCCACCTCTCCGAAGATGCCAAGTTGATTTATGGCACCGTGTATCGAAGGTTTAAACGGATGTGGCCGATGTAGCAGACTTCGTCAGATTCCCCCTCGCTTGAGGGGTTTTTGATTGTGGGGACGCTCTTCCCTGCAGGCGCAAGCCCCTGCAGTTACTTACGCTACCGCATCGCGGTAACAACTTTCTCCTTCTCCATATGGTCACTTCGTGTCGTGGGTGTTTGTTTTGTGTTTGGTTGCCCGTGGATTGTATACGGAGACTAATTTATTTCGTCGCCCGTAGGACGTGGATTAGTCCAAATCCGTATTTTCTTAGATTTGGGTTTAGGGTTTGGGTTTAAGGATACGTTAGTCTCATTTTAGACTAAGATCAACTTAAACGTTTGTTAAGGATAAGTTAGTCTAATTTAAGACTAAGATCAACTTAACGGTTTATTAAGGACACGTTAGTCTAATTTTAGACTAAGATTAACTTAACAGGATCATTTAGATCCAACAAAAGAGCATTTGGACTCTATTGTTTAGTTTAGTGACATTGCGGTCGATTACCAGTTTAAGGACACGGTGGTCCATTATTAGTTTGAAGAAATCACGGTCGAGGTTAATGTCACAACCCGAAAGAGCACGTGACTGGCCCTTGAACCATATGAAGTCTATAGGACCCCATCTGATCCATGTAAGTCAAAAGCCCAGAAATCTAAAACCATTTTAAGGAGTGAATAAGGAAAGCTGGTTTTTAAGAAGTAAAGAAAACATGTTTTGAAAATCAAAGTTTTTAAATAACTAAGCCAAAAATGCATTTTTAAAAAAATGTGCAGTCTTTTCTGAAAATTTCGGCAGAGTTTCCTTTGTAAAAACTGGCCCCGAACGGGATACAACAAGGATAATATATATAAAATGATAAAAGGCATCCCCAAGCGGGAGCTAGCTCTTCGTCAATCGACGGTCACAACCACGCAAGCAATAATAATATACAACGCCAAAGGGGGAGAATCAAAACCCAAAAAGAAACTCAAAACAGCCAGAAAACCATAATACTACAAGCGCAAATAATGCATCACTGTGCCTAAGTCTGAAACAATACACAAGTTTTAGTTGATGGAATGACTAGATACATCTGAAAAGTACATGTACAAGGGTGGTTCTGATACAAAAGAACCCACCTACCAAAGCAAGTCACCCATATGGAAGCAGTGTGCCAGAAAAGCCGCTATGAAATCTGTACGGCAAAAACCTGCAAGAACTGTGGCACAACGGGGGTGAGTTGCCAACTCGTGAATAGAAAATATCTACAAGCAGAGATCGAATGTATGACCCATCTTAGGTCAATAGGATCAGATATATATAAACCTCAATATGAATAAGTCTGAAGCATACTAAAGTGGCAATGTAAACTCTATACATGAGTGTAGTGCCAAGTGCTCGTGCCAGTGCCTCAGGTAATAGCATAACATAAATGTGAGGTATGATCAATGTAATCAAATCTGCATGTACGTGGATCCCGTCCACTCGTCACCCAATGACAATAACCATCATGCATGTAAATATCATCCGCATATGCATGGAAATATGAGGATATAAACCACATGTGTCCCTCGCGACACGTCAAAATCATGGAACCGGAGTGTCCAGCATCGACACTCGAAAACATCATGAAAACTGTGCCCAGCATCGGCACGTAAATCCTCATATAACGGGCTCCGTCAGTCCGAACCAGCCCACGGGCTCCATCTGCGGAATCGGCCCTCGGCCCCAGCAGTACGCCCATATCCATCTATCGACTCTGGTCGGTATCCTCCGGATAACCGCCAGGTCCAACCAATCACCGGTAGGTACTCGCCCGCCTCCAGGCTCAATCGGCAAAGTCCATTGATCATCTTGCCGAGGGGAACCATACCGGGTCCACCATGTACCCGCAATCGGCTCGTCCGCTCCTCGAATCGGGTTTCACATGTCGCTCTCTGCACCGAGAAAACACATGGTAGACGCACTGAAATATCATATCAAGGGTAACCGGGTTTTTAAAACAGTTTCATATTCTCTTTTGAAATACCCACAGTTTTCAAATCCAGAAATATCATGGAAACAACATACCTCAATGCGTATCATCAAAAAGCATGATGTAGGCGACATGTAAAGGAAATGTAAGCATATCATTATGTCATGCAAGAATCATATACTGAATGCAACAGTACTACAGTGTAGTGACATGGAAATTATCGATGATGAAGTGTGTGAGCCGGCAAACAGTGTACGTGGAACATACGCATCATCGATAATGGTGCTGGTGTCCTAACAGCATGGCTGTAATATATCAACAAAACAAGCGATGCAATGCAAATAGCATGAATATGTGGAATCGAATAATCAACGCAACAGTAAAGAATCTATCTCAAAAACTATATCATGCAGCCTTGCCTTTTGAAATAAGACGAATCGGGGTTTTTGGTAAAATAAGGGCTACGGTGTCTTAAGAACAGATACTACGTTTGAAAATATCCGTAGAATCCCTTTTGCCTATCTTTAAAATATCCCCGATTCATTAGTTTTGAAATAGGTATGACTCGGGTCTAGTCTACGCCTACTATGCGAACTACGGACCCAACTATCAAGCCAATCGGGAGGGGTATGAAAACCACCTAAGTCTGAGTCGATATACACATATATATACAATAGTCGGTGATCCCGCCTCAATAGTATCACGTACGATACAGTATATCATATAACATCCTCGAGTCATGAGTGCGGATCTAACATCAATATAAAGCTCGTACGGTAAATCGTCGTACGGTATCCCAATAGCTGGGTACGGGTCAATATCACATTCATCTCATCACATATCAGGTATCACTACCATCATATCACATAGTCTAGGGTACAAGTCTAACTCTAGTACCATCAATACCATCTATATAAATATGAATTCGGGGTAAAATACATGCCCAAAGGCCCGCTAAAACCATCATGTCGCTGTTTCCCCCAATCAGAGCAAAGCTCTGTTGAAATTCAAAATTTAAAATTTGAAGCAACGCTTCAAATCCAGGGTGCAACGCGCCACGTGTCAGGCGCTGATACATCAGCGCAGCGCCCGAGACAGCACACCCAATCAGAGCAAAGCTCTATTTAAAGCAAAATTAAAGGAAGCAACGCTTCAGTTGCGCTGCGCCTTGCGCTGTGCGACACGTGTCAGCGCAGATGCGCTTGCGCAGTCGCGCTGTGCTGTGCGCTGCGTGACACGTGTCACGCGCTGGGGCATTTGCGCCAAACAGAATCAAGATTCTAAAGAAATCTTTCTGTTCTTGTTAAAACAAGAAGATTTTCTTCTGTGAAACAGAAGCCCTTGGATCAAAGATCCAACGGTGGGAAAAATTCCCCAAATCACCCAGAGAAAGATCTCTTTAACTAATTTATGGGCACTATAAAAAGGACCCTAGACCTCAATTCAAAAAGGAGGAACATTTTGGAGAGAAATCAAAATTTTCAAGCAGAGAAAACTCTGAAGAAATTTCAAGAAAAAAGGTTAAAAAAAACCCTTTAGAATAGAAGAATTTCTTCTGATAGATCATTGATCTAAGAACAAGATCAATGATCTTTAATAAAAAAAACAAAAATAAAAATAGTGCTTTGCACTTATGAACCATTGGTTCTCTGAGAATCAAGAAAGAAATAAGAAAATACTTATTTTCTTGAATCTAAATTAGATCAAGAAATCAAACAGTGCTTTGCACTTCTTTTATGAACCATTAGTTCTGGAATCTAAAAGATTCTCAAATTAATAGTGCTTTGCACTTGTAAACTGCACTGTTGCGCTCTTGGGTTGGCGCAAGCCGCCAGAGAGCGCCACGTGTCTCATTTGCGCTGTGCGCTTTGAAATAGAGCCTTGCTCTCTGAAACTGGCGCAATTCACTACAGCGCGCCACGTGCCAGCAGCGCAAGCGCAGCGCACTGCGCTTACATGACACGTGTCATCATCACAAGCGCTTGCGCTCTTTGATTGGCGCAAAGCGCCTGACAAATGCAATGCATTTCTTTTGCTAAAGGGCCAAGCCCAAGTCAAAAAGACCTAGCAGGCCAAAATAAATTTCAAAGCAATAAAAGGGCAGAGCCCAAATAAAATTGATGCTCTGCATCATTTATAAAGGGTAGAGCCCAAGTAAAATTGATGGGCAGAGCCCAAAACAAATTGATGCTCTGCATCTTTTATGGGTAGAGCCCAAATAAAAATAAAAGAAATGCAATGCAAAAGCAAATAAAATGTTGAACATTTTCAACTGGACTTAGCCCAATTTTGGCCGTAAGTCTTCAAATTAAATTGACTGAGCAAGATTGCTCTCTCTTAAATCAATTTACCTCCGGTTCGAGGGTACATCTCCGAACTCCTCTGACACCTGTCGTTGTAATCCTTCAACGACGTCAGAGAGGTGACGGGTCCCGACGACCACATATGTATATGGACCGAGACGTCCTTAAACTAATATTGGACCGGAACGTCCTTAAACTAATATTGGACCGAGATATCTTTAAACTAATGTTGGACCGAAACGTCCTTAAACTAATGATGGACCACCACGTCCGTAAACTGGAATATGGACCGCCATGTCCTTAAACTGGAGAATGGTCTACCACGTCCCTAAACTGGAATATGGACCATCACGTCCCTAAACTGGAATATGGACCGCCATGTCCTTAAACTGGAATATGGACCGCCATGTCCCTAAACTGGAATATGGACCGCCATGTCCCTAAACTGGCAATGGACCACCACGTCCCTAAACTGGAACATGGACAACCATGTCCCTAAACTGGCAATGGACCACTACGTCCCTAAACTAGAATAATAGAGCCCAAACGCTCTCTTGTCGGATCTAAACGATCCCGTTTAAGTTGATCTTAGCCTCAAATATGGCTAACGTATCCTTAAACCTTCAAACAGACTTTAGTCCCAAATTGGACCATAGATCCTCAATCAACTTTGGTTCAAGGGTACATCTCCGAACTCCTCTGACATCTGTCGTTGTAATCCTTCAACGTCGTCAGAGAGGTGACGGGTCCCGACGTCCATACATGCAATGGACCACTATGTCCCTAAATTGGAACAATAGAGCCCAAACGCTCTCTTGTCGGATCTAAACGATCCCGTTAAGTTGATCTTAGTCTCAAACTGGACTAACGCATCCTTAACGAACGTTTGAGTTGATCTTAGCCTCAAATACGGCTAACGTATCCTCGAACCAAAACCCCAAACCCAAATCTAAGAAAATACGGATTTGGACTAATCCACGTCCTACGGGTGACGACATAAATTAGTCTCCGTATACAATCCACGGGCAACCACAAACAAAACAAACACCCACGACATGAAATGAAATTCTGGAGAAGGAGAAAGTTGTTACCGCGATGCGGTAACGTAATTAACTGCAGGGGCTTGCGCCTGCAGGAAAGAGCGTCCCCACAATAAAAAACCTCTCAAGCGAGGGGGAATCTGACGAAGTCTGCTACATCGACCGCATCCGTCTAAACCTCCGATACACAGTGCCATAAATCAACTTGGCATCTTCGGAGAGGTGGACGGATAAAACCAAATAGCATCTGCCCCGAATCTCAGGCAAGACGTCCTCACGTCTTCGCCCGCCATTCGGAGGGAAACAGATTCTGGCACGCCCGGTGGGACCTTTTCCTCTTTCCACTCCACACTTTGTGTGTCGTGTTCGCGAACAAATCGCGGTTTGTTATGGTTGCCTGTGGATTCGAGGTATTAAGATTTGGTGTTTTGCTCCGTGCAGAGAACTGAAGATCAATGGCTTCAAACTGCATTGCCTGCAACTGCAACTCTCGCTCCGTCCTCGCTGGAGGAGTGACTTATGGGCCCCAAGCGGCCTCCCTTTTCAAGATGCCAGTGGAGCAGGTAACTCAAGCCACCACTGGACTATCCTTCGGGACCATGCTCCCCCCGATGAGCTTCAATGCCCCAATGACATCGCAAGAAGCTCCAAAGAAGCCGGTCTTTGATCGACTTACCACTGCCGCGACCCCTCTCAACAGGTCGCCCAGTTTCAATACCTCAGTTTTTAACAGACTGGGCCAGAACGTCCGCAAACCTGCGATATCCAAAGCTGCCATCCTAAAGCGGATAGCCATCCCGACTCAAACGGACGAAATCATTGGAAAAGCCCCTCCTTCCGAGAAGTCTGTTTTTACAAGGCTGGCCATTCCGGTTGCTGCCCTAGGTGAGGTCCTCAAAGCTGCTTCCCCTACCCAGAGCAGGGGGCATGAAGAAGCTTATCCAACAACGGTGGTGACTCCATCCGCAATACACGCTCGACGTCGTCACTGGCGCCGAGTGCGGAAGGCTGGGGGCAACTCCCCCTCTGGGGTAACCCCGCCAGCTCCAACGGTGAGAATCGATGCTGCTGTTCCAACCGGGAACAGCTTTGAATTGCGGAATACGGTGCGCAGAAACTCTCCTACCGCGATGTTGAAATGAACTCCTTCACCTGTGGAGAATACTCCAGAGAAGAAGCTAGAGCAGCCCCCTCAACAGCTGTCCTCTAAAATTTACAAAGTCTGGCGACAGGTCCAAGAGTCGGTGATTGATAAAAACTATCTCCGCCGACAGAAAAAGATGAAGGTGCGGCAGGAGAAGGATTACTCTGTCAAACCACAAAAAGCAAAAGCTACTTGGGTTCCCACTACAACGGCCCCCTCAACTCCAATCACTCAAAAAAGGAGGCCGCAAAAAGCCCCTGTGTCTTTGGCAGATCGCAAAGACACCGAACACAAACGCCCCAAGTCTGGGGGCATGGTGGTGCACACCGTTTATATGGCTTCCGGAAAGGAGGAAAGCCGTGCTTCAACGGGTCACCGACCGCTCACCCGATCTGTGACGAAAGCCCAGGAGCAGCAACAGAAGCTTCAGGAAATGATGACTATGATGGCTGCACTTACCGAACCGAAAGAAAGTTCGGAAGTATCATCAGAGCAGCGTCACGAACAAGAAACTGATGCTGACTTCTTACGTAGAATCCTCGAAAAGAAGGACACAGAAGCCGCAGAACAAGCGGCTAACATAAAACAAATGGCACTCCTCTTCCAAGATATGGTAGGGATGATGTTACAGCCGGACCCTCCAGCTGAAGACCCTCCAGTCATTGTCGGAAATGACGGAGGGGAAACATCTGATCCTCCTCCAGCTCTTTCAGCAGCCAAAGAAGAAACCATTTCCAAGGCCGCACTGGATGACTATATAGCTCCGCAAATACGAGCTTATCAGGCGAGTGAAGCGGCTGGACAAACTGTTAGAACTGGACGACCCTATCCGGGCTGGTATGACCAAATCAGTTACCCGCCGGGATATACGATCCCTAAGTTCCACGTATATAAAGGGACAGGGAATCCGCATCAACATGTCGCTCAATTCAGGGCCTTATGTGGCAACACTGGAGGCGATGACAAACTGTTGCTTCGCCAATTCGTCGGCAGCTTAGCAGAAACAGCCTTTGAATGGTATTCGGAGCTACCTAACGACTCTGTCAAAACATTTGCGGAGATGGAGTTGCTGTTTACACAAAGATTCGCGAGTGCTAGTGAACGCACCCCGATAACAGCACTGATAAATGCCAGGATAAGGCCAGGCGAAAAGTGGATCCAATACGCAACACGATGGCGGAACCTATGGTCGAAATGCGAACAACGCATAGAAGAGGCACCTGCGGTAGGCATGTTCGTGGGCACTCTCGATCCGCAAGCGACCATCTCGCAATTCATGATGTTCTTCAGGCCGACCACCTTCCAGACCTTGATTGACAAATTAGCCCAAATGGACCAGATGGGCCACGGACCGTCTCCTCCAAAACCAGACTCTCGAAATGAGAAAGGAAAAGGGAAAGCGACTGTCGTTGCCAATACTCAACAACAGTCGAGCAACTCAAAGCTGGTCGTTCGCCAAAGTAACGCGCATCCACGCCCGTCCCTTGAGGAGAGACTAAGACGTCCTTACTCGTTTCTTCAGAATAAAACGAGTAGACTGTTGGAACTGGCAGTACGCAACAGACTCATCAATCTGCCGAATCCAAAACGTCCGTTACAGCCAGTCGATCTCAATAATCCCGATTACTGCCCTTACCACCAAACAGTAAGTCACCCGATCGAGGATTGTTTCGTCTTCAAGGGATGGATCGAGGATCAGTACCTGCAAGGCAAGTTTGCGCTGTCTGAAAAGTGTAAGGTAAACCCACCACAGCCGCATACTCCAAAGAAGACGGACGCGTCGGGGGCAACTTGTCATGTGATCTTTCACTCATTGGTGGATGATAAAGAGGCTCTTTGCGCCGAAAAACCGAGGGCGGACCCTGAACCAGAAATTCCGTGGCCATCAGACGAGTTGATCGATGCCTTCTTGAATGAGATTCGTCTGAAAGTTAAAGCCGATCAAGAACGTGAGATGGCCATACTGGAAGGAGCCAAACGCCGACTACTAGACCAAAGAGTCGAAGCACTTCCGTCAAATCAAAAGCCATCCGCTGCGGATAAAAACAAATTCAAGACGAGGAAAAGGTTCGCTAAAGCCCTGTCAGCAGGAATGAAGCTACCGCCCTCAGAAGAGAATACTCTCGGTGGAGTAGAGATGCATCCTAACTTCTGCTTATATCATCAGAAGGTCATACATCCTACCGAAGACTGCGACTCCTTTAAGTGTTGGTGGCAAGGATATGTTGCTCAAAAGCAACACTTCAACAGGACAAAATGTGGAGCTCGTAGACATCGGAAAAATGCGACAGATGAGCGCAAAAGAGCCGCCGATGACTGTCATATAGCCGACTCCAAAGGATCACAAATTATCACCTTTGGAAGCGACTCTGATGAAGAAGTTGCCCTCAACCCTCTCCTCAAGGAATCCATTTCAAAAATGAAAGAATTGAGGAGTTGCGAGAACATTCAGCCTTGCAATCGCCCGTTACTCGGGAAAAGTTTCGGCCCCGCAAGCAAAGGATCGAGCAAAAAGGATAAAGGAAAGGGGAAAATGACCTTCGTTGCCAACACTCAACAACAGTCGAATGGCCCTAAACCGGTTGTTCGTCAAAACAATATGCGTCCACGCATATCCCTCGAGGAGAGGCTAAGACGTCCTTACTCATTTCCCCAGGATGAAACAAGGAGGCTGTTCGAAGTGGCAGTGCATAACAGGCTTATCACTCTACCGGAGCCGAAACGCCAATTACAACTGGATGATGTCAACAGTTCTAATTATTGCCCTTATCACCAAGTATTGGGCCATCCGATCGAAAACTGTTACGTCTTCAAGAACTGGGTTGAAGACCAATACCAACAAGGCAAGTTCGTCATATCCGAAAACTGGAAGGTGAACCCGCCACAACCGCACGCTCTGGGAAAGATGGATATGCCGGGGGCATCATGCTCATTCAGAGAGAAAGCACCATAGACCGAAAAGTCAGTAAACTAGAGATTCGCCTCAAATGTGGCGACAACGGACCGCAACGTCCTTAAACTAACGACGGACCGAAACCTCCTTAAACTACTACCGCAGCATCCTTAGGCTGACGGGATAAAAAAAAAAGAAAATAAAAAAGAAAAAGAAAATTAAAAAAAATGATGATAAAAACGGTATGTCCATAAGCAAAAAGGGCACGGATGAAAACCTGAAAGGGCTCCGTGAGTAAAAACAGCAGGGCTACCGGCGAGTGTTCGTGAAAACCCGAAAGGGCGCGACCTCATTAAAAAAAAAAGAAGAAAATAAAAAGAATAAAAAAAACGGTATGTCCATAAGCAAAATGGGCACGGATGAAAACCCGAAAGGGCTCCGTGAGTAAAAACAGCAGGACTACCGGCGAGTGTTTGTGAAAACCCGAAAGGGCGCAACCTCGTTAAAAGACACTTATAGGGTCCTTTCGACCTTGTAAGGAGAAACCACCCGCGTGATATCCTTACAACTCACAAGGGAGCAACACACTTAGGGATCCCCACGATTCCTAAGGAGAAAATACATTTGCGAGATCCTCACGACTCGTAAGGAGAACTCTCTTATGGGACCCTCACGGCTCATAAGATTTGAAAGTCTTAAGTTACAGAGACCTAAACCTGTGCTTAAGCAATCCCCACAACTTCCTATATTGCCCTACAAGTGGTCTAATACCGGCTCTTGTATACAATCCACGGGCGCGAATAAACATTTCCCTAACGAAGTCCCATCCGTGACTAGGGATATGTACAAATGATAAACAACCCTTGTAGGTCCTCTCGATTTACAAGGAGAAAACCCCCTTGTAGGATCCTTCCGACTTACAGAGGAACATACAATTAGGAATCCTCACGATTCCTAAGGAGAAAATACACCTACAAGATCCTCACGACTTGTAGGGAGAAATACCTTTGTGAGACCCTTACGGCTCATGAAGTTAAAAGCCTTAGGCGACAGGATCTTAACCCTGTTCGCTAAGCCACCTTTGTTCAACATCGACGAAGGCAAATGATGATTCGCTCCTGGCAATATCCCAGTTGTAGCGGTGCTGATGCCGAAATCGGTGTCTAATTTCAGGTTTACGGTGAAAAGCCGGTAGGCCGCACATGCATACGAAATAGCCGAAATGATAGGGCAACTTGCAACAAAATCAGCGAGTAAAAATGTATGCATACAAAAATAGCCGAAATGATTGGTCATCTCGCAATAAAAAGCAGCGAGTAAAGAGAAAAACAGCCGAAATGATTGGGCACCGCGAAAAATAGCTGAAATGATTGGGCAATCGCGACCTTCGCGATATAAAAGTTGAAATGATAGAGCATCGCGAAAAAAAAAATAATAGTAAAAAAAATGATGAAACTTATGCCCTACAGGTTAGATCACATCGATTCCTGTATACAATTCAGGGGCACAAACAAAGAGGGAACCATACCTTCCCAACAGGCTCCATAAAAAAGCGAAGCCAAACCTCAACGGTTCACCAGCAACCTAGAAACAACCTCGACGTCCGTCTCGATACAGCAGACGAGATGTCACCCCAACGTTCGTCTCGACACAGTAGACGCAACATCATCAAACAAATGGAGCCACGGCAAAATCCCTAGTTCCAAACCTCAACGGTTCACCAGCAACCTAGAAACAACCTCGACGTCCGTCTCGATACAGCAGACGAGATGTCACCCCAACGTTCGTTTCGACACAGCAGACGCAACATCATCAAACAAATGGAGCCACGGCAAAATCCCTAGTTCCAAACCTCAACGGTTCACCAGCAACCTAGAAACAACCTCGACGTCCGTCTCGATACAGCAGACGAGATGTCACCCCAACGTTCGTCTCGACACAGCAGACGCAACATCATCAAACAAATAGAGCCACGGCAAAATCCCTAGTTCCAAACCTCGGCGGTTCACCAGCAACCTAGAGACAACTACGACGTTCGTCTCGATACAGCAGATGTCACCCCAACGTTCGTCTCGACACAGCAGACGCAACATCCTCAAACAAATGGAGCCACGGCAAAATCCCTAGTTCCAAACCTCGACGGTTCGTTAGCAACCTAGAGACAACTACGACATTCGTCTCGATACAGCAGAAGAGATGTCACTCCAGCGTTCTTCCTCCAGCAGGGTTCAGACGCGACAATCAAACAAAAGGAACCACGGCAAAATCCCTAATTCCCACCGCGACATTCGTTTCGATATAGCAGACGCGATGCCAGCAAACGAAGCAAAGGCCAAATTCCTAGCTTCAGGGTCTTGACGGCAACTCACATAAAACCTGAAAGACTATCGGAGATCATCCCACACCAGCGCGGAGTGGTTATGACTCATCGGGGCTCGCCAAAATGAGCCTAACCTCAAGTAAAAAGCGGCATAGCAAATTCCTAACGCTTGCTCTTCCGACGGTCAAACTGCCTAGGAAGATTGCTTGAAGACGTCTTGTTCAGCCCCCGAAGGGATCAGAGACACGGCAGTCGCAGGGCTACTCGAGCAGCACGATTGCCTATCGAGGAATATATCAGCTTATGCGACGGTACGACGGCCAAAACCCTAAGTACCACAGACCCTAACGGACTTCTGTTATAAATAGCAGAGGTTAACTGTGACGTTAGGATATTCTTGCGAGAAATGCTCGATTCGTCTCGACTTGTGAAGAAACTTATGTCTTTGCGAGAAATTCTCGATGCGGCTTGACTCGTGAGATGAAGCCTTAGGCAGTAGGCATAAAAGGATCCTGTTTCCTAAGCACTGGGACCCTGCAAGTTAGCCCAAAACGGTCTCTTGCACACTATCTACGGGTCTCACTCTCCAAACTCGAAACTCGACAAGGAGGGAAACAACCTCTTACGGGTCCTCTCGACTCGTAGGAGGGAAAAATTCTCTTATGAGATCCTTACGACTTACAAGAGAAAACACACTTAGAAATCCTCACGATTTCTAAGGAGAAAATCCACCTACGAGATCCTCTCGATCCATAGGGAGAAAAGTCTCTATGAGACCCTCACGGCTCATAGAGTTGAAAAGTCTTAGTCGGCAGATCTGAACCTGCGGCCTAAGCCATCGCTATTTCTCAAGGAAATCAAGATGCTTGCTCTATTATCTGTCAACCATGTTTACTAAGGTAGCATGCTGATAATAAAAGAAAGAAAAAGGCGGAGAAATGACACAAGACATTACAAAGAATGTGTATCTTTTATTCATAAACTTGATCGAGTACAAGATATATTGTGTTAAAGAATAAAAATATATATATATTTTTTATTTACAAGTACAAATGATACAAAAAGTAGCTACTGGGAAGGAAGTGTCTTTAATAAATCCGCGAGCCGCTCTCGCACTTCCTTCAGCGCCTCCTCCTGAATGGCTGCCGCGGCCACTTCCGCTTCCACCTGGGCCCGCCGCTGCAAATAGGATGAAAGTTGCTCCTCGGCCGTCTGCTGGGCTGCTTCCTGGTTAGGTGCATCCCGCTCGACAACGTCAAGTTGTTGCCTCAGTGATAACCCTTCGGAGAGGCATTGCAGAAAGCCCTCGAAGATAACCTTCAGCCGTGCAGCGTTGGCCTCCACCCGAGCATGCAGTTGGGCAGATTTGCTCAAAGTCTCACCACGCTCCTTACGCCTTGAAGTAACTTCTTGTTCGAGACGGCGGAAGTAAGAAGCGCTCTTCTCAATCCACGCTGCTCTTTCATTGCGGGCGGCTAAGGTCTCAGGAGCGGGACGCATCGACTCTAGCTGATGTAGGCGAGCCTCGATCTCCTTGCAATAGTTAACCCAAGATGCGATGATGCCCTCGTCATGAAAGTTCACGAGTATCACCAGCATTGGGTTAACCGCAGTGGCGAAGTCTGCAGCAGATGTAGGAGTTTCAACGTCGAGTTCCTCGACGTAATCACTCAACATGCGTAGACTATTCGCGGCCCCTTTCGAAGATGGACGTCTCAGATAAGGACCTGCCGGCATTATGATGCGAGGCTCGAAGGGCGCTGAGACCGGAACGACAGCTGAAAAGAAACAAGATATGATCAGACAACAGTTCAGGAAATAAAAAGGAGGTAGTCATCAATATGATAGTCACTGTACCAGCTGAGGCAGGTGGCAAGGCCGGAAGGGCCGGTGGCGCGACCGATCTTTCGTCTCCTCCTTCGATTTGTAGCACTGCAATCAGGACAAGGGAAAATTAGAAATAATTCCGGTACTAAAAAGAGAAAGACACCAGTTGAAAACTATACTCATCAGCGCCACTGGAGGAAGAAGAAAGTTCAGATGGAAAGAGAAGTGTGGGAGTAACACCTGATAGAGATGGTCAAAAAGCACTCCTGAAAGACACAACAGTGTGACTTTAGTACACAAGTTATACGTCTGAAAGATAAGATCAATAAGTTGCAAACCCATACCTTCCAACATCTTCGATGGTATGAGATAGGGCTTAGAGGTGACCACCGCCAAGACAGTAGTTGAAGGCGCTCCATCGAGCAATGGGGCATCAGCACTAGCTGCACCTGCGTTACGAACAAATGTGAACTTGTCAAGAAGGATTGTAAGATAAAAAAAGACAGTAACTTGGGATTTACCTGATGAGCTGCCGGCCGAAACGGAGGCGACTCCCTCCTCCACTGACATGAGGCCACCGCCCGTAGCCTCATCGCCCGACTCAATGGGGGACGCCGTCGTACTCGCGTGGCCAGGAGACGGCGGAAGACCGTAGACGGGGAGGGCAATAATCGGAGCATTGCCGGACTCTTGAGAAAGAGCGGCTGGCTCTTCCCCAAGAGTCGTGCCCATCTCACCCGCTACTTCTTCGGGCTCGGCAGTCGCCGTCGTCTCATCCGCCACCACCATGAGGTCACTGGTCTTAAGCGTCTCATCCGCCGCCGCCCGAGGTTCAGTAATAGTGATCATCTCATTTGCCGCCATCTCAGGCTCGGCATCAACAACCTTTTCGGGTGCGGCTTCTCCAGCCCCCAACTCAGGCTCAGTAACCCTGGCGACGTTGCCCATTGTCGTCTCGGGTTCGGCCGGTGCCTCCTCCTCTGTTTCCTTGGGTTCGACGGTCTCCGCCTCCCCCTCGGTCTGACTTGGCCCTGCAGGATAGAATATATAAGAACCGACGGCTTTATAATTCTTACAACAAGATTCTGAAAGAAAAATTACCCGAAGTGGACTTGTCATTAGCTTCCCGAACCGCACGCGCTACCTGTCTGCGTGCGGTAGATAGACCAGCCGGGAGCTCTTCAGAAGGAGAAGCAGAGAGGATAATGGTGCTTGGGCCCGCTCCCGTGGCCAAAGAAGCCCTACGCGCTTTCGCCTCGCGCCTCAGCCGCTTCCTCTCCTCCCGAGCCGTTGAGACGGACCTCACCAGAGCCTCTCTCATTGAGGCGTCTTCGTCCGTGAACAGGGATGCCTCTAAATTTTTCAAGGCATCCCTCGTCGTTTTGTCAAGTTGAGGCTCCCGCGGCAGCCTCGAGGAAGTTGGAACTTCAGTAGAGGATCCGCGGATAGCCCCCACATCAGCTGGCGCAACCCCTGCAAAGAAACAAAGGAAGGAGGTTAGATTGGCCATCAGAAAAGAAGACAAAAATTTCTGATAAGGCGATACGTATCAATGCCCATTAAAGCGCGCTTATTATCTTCCTCCTGGAAGGTTTTCAAAGAAGCAGCGATGGCTTCTTCGGTATTGACCCCTTTTTAAAAAAGGAGAGAACATTAGTCAAAAACAATGATAAAAAAAATGTGTGACAAAATGACGAAGAAAGCAACTAATGGTAACCTGACTCAGCAAGTTTACTCAACATCGCTTCGAGCCTCGCTGATCGCTCAGAAGCTGCAATAGCAGCCGCCAAATCGGTGTCTGCGGGGTCTACCGAGAAGCCCTTATTGCTGCCATATTCGCTTATTCCTTCGATAAGAGGGGCCTCAGGCTCTAAACCGAGGATCGCATCAAGTGAGAGGAGCGACTTCTTCTTCTTTTGCCCGCTGGCTTTGGATGCACCCGGGGCTGATTTGCGCTTGGCAGACACCTTGGGGCGGTGGGTCCCGATATCCGCGCCTGCGCCGGACTTCGGCGATACCACCTTTACCACTTCCGCTGGAGCACGGGGGGATGGTGGCGCATCCACAATATCGCGAAGCGGCAATCCACGCGGAGGGCTCAACACGCGCGGAGGTCCAATTCCAGCAACTTTCAATGGAGGAATGACCGGGGTCCTCGGCTTCAGGGGAGCCTTGCGATCGCCTCCAGGAGGCGCACCCTTGCGGTCGACCAGCATGCGTTTTTCCATTTGGATAACTGGACCCATAGCATGCGCATACCAAGCCACGCATACGTTGAGGATCTTGGGGACGCAGCTTGGCTTGCTAATGAAGAAATAGGAACCCATGTTAAGCCGCATGAAGTGGTGCATCGCGTTCTTTATCCCCTCTCGGCTAACCACGGGCTTTTCCAAGAAAGCTTCCATTGGGATCCCTTGGTTGTAGCTCGATTGCTGAGCAAACCGGTGCGGATTATACCTCATAAAGAGTGCTGTCTCATTCTGCCTGAACACCAATTAGCCCGGCCGAATGGAGTAGAGATGGAGGATTTCCCGAGCCTTCAATATGGAAGCCCCGTCTTTAAAGTCATCGCGTAGTGACACAACCGACTTGGTGGTCTCTGAGCCTATTGTTATGACCTTATCCAAGAAAGAAGTCTTCGCTCCAACCAGGCGTGGTCGAAGGAGCAGTCCCCTAGCCTCCCGCGGAGGTGCAACTATTATCGAAGCCCCGACCAACCGTATGACCCTCGGAAGTCTGCATCTCTCAAAAAAGGGAGGAATCTTATGGGCGCCGAACACCCCGTGCACGTGCATTTCCATCCAAGAGGTAAAATAGTGCATCGGGAAGTTGGCGGGCTGCACCCCAGGCTCACTAGCGTCCGCCGCTACGCTAAGCATAGTCACAAATTCGTGATTCGGCAATAATTCGGCGAGGTCGAAAATTCGGATTCGGAGAACTATTCGGAAAAAATCGGCAGGTATTCGGGAAAGATTCGGTAAGTGTTCGGGAAATGTTCGGGAAGGATTTCGAGCAAAAAATTAATATAAAATTAATATATGAGACGCTAGATTTTGATTCGTATATTATTTACTGTTTTTTGAATAA
The DNA here is from genome assembly GCA_030015575.1 of Agapanthus africanus. Classification (NCBI taxonomy): domain Eukaryota; kingdom Viridiplantae; phylum Streptophyta; class Magnoliopsida; order Asparagales; family Amaryllidaceae; genus Agapanthus; species Agapanthus africanus. Next base: position 455,419,944 of record JASDDO010000012.1, on the reverse strand, counting down.
TTCTCTTTTTTTGAATAATTCGCGAATAATTCGGGAATTATTCGCGAATAATTCGGGAATTATTCGCGAATAATTCGGCGCGTTCGGTGATGGCGAATAATTCGCAGATTTAATCGGCAGTCACATAATTCACGAATTATTCGCGAATTCGCCGAATAATTCGCGAATTATGTGACTATGACGCTAAGTCCATTATAAAGGTAAGCCAGCCCGGCGATTCCTACTGACAACTGCAAACCAGCCACCATCCGATGCGCTGGGTAGAAAACAGATGGCCGCATGTGGCGCGGGTGCATAGGGAGCGTAAAGTTGCACAGCCACAAGCCCAGGAACCCTACAAAAAAGGTCTCCTCATCCATGCCTGGGACGACAATTTCTGAAAAAGGGACGACGGCGGCACTAGGGAGATAAAAGTCTTTGTGGTCATCCTCCGACGCGGGTCGACGATCCAAACCGAACCCAAAAGGGTCGTCGAGCTGGGCGAACTTCTCGCTTCGCTCCGATAGAAACTCCGGTCGAATGAAGCGGGCAATAAAATCTGCAAAACTGATGCCCCGGACGCCCAATTCCAAATAGAGTCCTTCATATATCTCCAACACTTTAACCAAGCCTGGGTACTGGTGCTGAATAGCGTTCTCTGGCGTCAGGTCAAACACCAGCGGCTTGGTAGCAAAGACGTATTCATCGGGAGGAAGCAACTCCTCGTAAAGCTCTCCCCTCATCGGCAGACCCGAGATTTCAGCAAACTCCTCCAAAGAGATAGAAACTTCCCGGTCCGTCATCAGGAAGGTATGGGTGGGGATGTTCCATTGCTCGATAAAAGCCTTAACCCACCACGTTGGAGGAGAATGATACTCAAAGAGTGAGACGTAAATGGCCGAGTACAAACCAATTCTCATCAGATGAGTCCTCTTCGCTGATAGGATGTACCGGGCCCATTGCAAATATCCGGCAGGCGGTCGTGGAATCAATCCAATATTGTAGGCTTGTCCCCAAGGGCGTGCTTCACCCTGACAAATTCGCCTCCCTAAGATGTCTATTGCTGGCGGCGGCTGCACGGGGATAGCGCCAATCGCAGGCTGGAGGAGGTCATCTGAATTCCAATTTTTGACCTCCACGGCATACTTCACCGGGGGTTCATCTGCGTAGGGGAGTGAAGACGTTGGCTCAGACGGCGTGGCGAAACCGAAACTTCGGCGACCCTGGATGATCTCATTATACCATTTACCCCACAAGTGAAGGCTCTTATGCTCGGGGTCATGATCCTTAATGAGAGCGAGCACTACTCGGTCCACTGGTGCCTGGGGAAATCCTCCCTCTGAGCGAACAAATGGGAACGACAGATCAGCGGACATGATTGCCTGCAAAGAAAAACGAAATTCAGCCGTCAGTGTCATAATTTAATTTTAAAAAGCCTAACACTTGATACTACACTGCAATGCAGTGGGGGGGCCAAAAAGGGACCCACAAAATCCAGGTGACAATGTGCCAATTAATAAGACAGCCCCATCATTGGATGGGACTGTCAATTAATAAGGAGATCCCCAAAAGAATACTCTCATTAAATGATAAATCCCTAAAGACAAGGAGAGAATCTCCCCTTTCAGAGCAAAGCTCTGTCACAGAGTGACACTTGTCAAACTCTGGTCTCAAGGGAATAAGATTCCTTAGAAGAGCCTAGCTCTATAATAATGATTTAAATAAAAATTTTAGAAGTTAAAAATTTTTGAGATCTTAAAGATCCATGAAAACTTTTAGGAGTTCTCCATTTTCAGATTAAAAAAAAGATCTACATTTGATCCATGAGCAAAGCTCTGTTCATGAGTTAAAACCCATGAACAAGATCTCTTCAGATCTATAGATTCTTGAGAGCAAAGCTCTGTTGGTGAAACCCCAAAGGGGTTTTCTTTAGATCAAAGATCTATGAGTGCAAGGCTCTGTTGACTAAATTTAATTTAATTTATTTAAGTTAAATTTTACCTAAAAATGTTCTAGAGTTTGAACTCTAAAGTTCTTGAAAAACAAGAGCAAGGCTCTGAAGTTGTTAAAAGCAAGAGCAGGGCTCTGGAAAATAAAATCTTGAAGATGGTAAAAATCACCAAGGACCTAGGGTCCTATTTATAGGCGCATGCGCCCCTTCAGATCACCCTTTGATCCAACGGTCGGAATCTCGCCACCGTCGGACTCACGTGTGCGCCACGTGAGCGCAACGGTGGGGGGGCATTTGTTTCCCCCAATCAGAGCAAAGCTCTGTTGAAATTCAAAATTCAAATTTTGAAGCAACGCTTCAAATCCTGGGCGCAACGTGCCACGTGTCATTCGTTGATACATCAGCGCAGTGCCCGAGGCAGCGCACCCAATCAGAGCAAAGCTCTATTTAAAGCAAAATTAAAGGAAGCAACGCTTCAGTTGCGCAAGCACTGTGCTGCGCGACACGTGTCAGCGCAGATGCGCTAGCGCAGTCGCACTGCGCCTTACGCTGCGCGATACGTGTCACGCGCTGGGGCATTTGCGCCAAACAGAATCAAGATTCTACAGAAATCTTTCTGTTCTTGTTTAAACAAGAAGATTTTCTTCTGTGAAACAGAAGCCCTTGGATCAAAGATCCAACGGTGGGAAAAATTCCCCAAATCACTCAGAGAAAGATCTCTTTAACTAATTTATGGGCACTATAAAAAGGACCCCAGACCTCAATTCAAAAAGGAGGAACATTTTGGAGAGAAATCAAAATTTTCAAGCAGAGAAAACTCTGAAGAAATTTCAAGAAGAAAGGTAAAAAAAAACCTTTAGGATAGGAGAATTTCTTCTGATAGATCATTGATCTAAGAACAAGATCAATGATCTTTAATAAAAAAAAACAAAAATAAAAATAGTGCTTTGCACTTATGAACCATTGGTTCTCTGAGAATCAAGAAAGAAATAAGAAAATACTTGTTTTCTTGAATCTAAATTAGATCAAGAAATCAAACAGTGCTTTGCACTTCTTTTATGAACCATTGGTTCTGGAATCTAAAAGATTCTCAAATTAATAGTGCTTTGCACTTATAAACTGCACTGTTGCGCTCTTGGGTTGGCGCAAGCCACCAGAGAGCGCCACGTGTCTCATTTGCGCTGTGCGCTTTGAAATAGAGCCTTGCTCTCTGAAACTGGCGCAACTCACTACAGCGCGCCACGTGCCAGTAGCGCAAGCACAGCGCACTGGTGCAGCGCACTGCGCTTACATGACACGTGTCATCATCACAAGCGCTTGCGCTCTTTGATTGGCGCAAAGCGCCTGACAAATGCAATGCATTTCTTTTGCTAAAGGGCCAAGCCCAAGTCAAAAAGACCTAGCAGGCCAAAATAAATTGCAAAGTAATAAAAGAGCATAGCCCAAATAAAATTGACGTTCTGCATCATTTATAAAGGGTAGAGCCCATGTAAAATTGATGGGCAGAGCCCAAAACAAATTGATGCTCTGCATCTTTTATGGGTAGAGCCCAAATAAAAATAAAAAGAAATGCAATGCAAAAGTAAATAAAATGTTGAACATTTTCAACTGGACTTAACCCAATTTTGGCCGTAAGTCCTCAAATTAAATTGACTGAGCAAGATTGCTCTCTCTTAAATCAATTTACCTCCGGTTCGAGGGTACATCTCCGAACTCCTCTGACACCTGTCGTTGTAATCCTTCAACGACGTCAGAGAGGTGACGGGTCCCGACGACCACATATGTATATGGACCGAGACGTCCTTAAACTAATATTGGACCGGAACGTCCTTAAACTAATATTGGACCGAGACGTCCTTAAACTAATGTTGGACCGAAACGTTCTTAAACTAATGTTGGACCGAAACGTCCTTAAACTAATGATGGACCACCACGTCCGTAAACTGGAATATGGACCACCACGTCCCTAAAATGGAGTATGGACCCCCACGTCCCTAAACTGGAATATGGACCACCACGTCCCTAAACTGGAATATGGACCACCATGTCCCTAAACTGGCAATAGACCACCACGTCCCTAAACTGGAACATGGACCACCATGTACCTAAACTGGCAATGGACCACTACTACGTCCCTAAACTGGAACAATAGAGCCTAAACGCTCTCTTGTCGGATCTAAACGATCCCGTTTAAGTTGATCTTAGCCTCAAATATGGCTAACGTATCCTTAAACCTTCAAACAGACTTTAATCCCAAATTGGACCATAGATCCCCCAATCAACTTTGGTTCAAGGGTACATCTCTGAACTCCTCTGACATCTGTCGTTGTAATCCTTCAACGTCGTCAGAGAGGTGACGGGTCCCGACGGCCATACATGCAATGGACCACTACGTCCCTAAATTGGAACAATAGAGCCCAAACGCTCTCTTGTCGGATCTAAACGATCCCGTTAAGTTGATCTTAGTCTCAAACTGTACTAACGCATCCTTAACGAACGTTTGAGTTGATCTTAGCCTCAAATACGGCTAACGTATCCTCGAACCAAAACTCCAAACCCAAATCTAAGAAAATACGGATTTGGACTAATCCACGTCCTACGGACGACGACATAAATTAGTCTCCGTATACAATCCACGGGAAACCACAAACAAAACAAACACCCACGACATGAAGTGAAATTCTGGAGAGGGAGAAAGTTGTTACCGCGATGCGGTAACGTAATTAACTGCAGGGGTGTGCGCCTGCAGGGAAGAGCGTCCCCACAATAAAAAACCTCTCAAGCGAGGGGGAATCTGACGAAGTCTGCTACATCGGCCTCATCCGTCTAAAGCTCCGATACACAGTGCCATAAATCAACTTGGCATCTTCGGAGAGGTGGACGGATAAAACCAAATAGCATCTGCCCCGAATCTCAGGCAAGACGTCCTCACGTCGTCGCCCGCCATTCGGAGGGGAACAATCGCATCTCAAATACGAACTCTGTCATATCGCCGAATCTCACGGCCTCAATCAAACCTCATCGACTCATCTCAATCCCACGTATCATCCTCAATCCCGTATATGAACACATAGTCCCATACCCATGTGTAGATATACACACCTCCAAATGCGCACAGATAAAAGAAAGAATGTATGCAAGTATATGTGTAAGTGTATGTGTGGGTGCAACCACTACTCTGGGGTTTCGCACTATACTAATCCAATACATCCTTATCATCAATAATTCCATTATTACCATCAATAATCTTGAACAACACATAATAAATATATGTGTGTATGTGTATTCGTATACATCACCACGGACTGCAGGGGTGCTATACGCCATCCACCCGACTCCTCCCCGAAGATATAAATCTACTCACCTTGCGTCTTTATCTGTCGACGTCGCCACGCGTTTGCTTGTCATCCCGAAGTCTTCATGGGGTACCTACACATTAACGTATCGCAAATGCATATCAAAACCAATTCAAAACTAAAACGGCATACGAAACCCCAAAACGATACGCTATGTTCTATAGGTTAGAACCTATGGACAACGCCTTCCAAAACCATCAACAACCTTCGATATCGTCGTATGAACGCCAAGTAGTCGAGGTAAAACACCATATGCAAATTCAGAATTAGAAATACGGAATACGGAAACACGAATCCAAAACAGCAACTAAGGAAATAGGCTCCAGATTTCACCCTAGGTCAAATTAAACAAATCTACACATGCCAGGTGTCACGACCCGAAAGAGCACGTGACTGGCCCTTGAACCATATGAAGTCTATAGGACTCCATCTGACCCAAGTAAGCCAAAAACCCAGAAATCTAAAACCATTTTAAGGATAAATAAAGAAAACTGGTTTTTTAATAGATAAAGAAAACATGTTTTGAAGTCAAGGTTTTTAAATAACTAAGCCGAATATGCATTTTAAAAATGTAAAGTCTTTTCTAAAAATTTCGGCAAAGTTTCTTTTGTAAATACTGGCCCCGAACGGGGTACAACAAGAACAATATATATGCAATGATAAAACGCATCCCCAAGCGGGAGCTAGCTCTTCGTCAATTGACGGTCACAACCACGCAAGCAGTATAATATACAACGCCGAATGGCGAGGGTCAAATCCAAAAGAAACTCAATAAGCATGAAAACCGCAATACTACTAAGCGCGACTCTAAGGTCTAATAATACATCACAAATGTCTAAGTCTAAAACAATATACAAGTTTTGGTTGATGGAATTTCTAGATACAATGAATAATACAAGTACAATGGTGGTTCTTGATGCAAAGAACCCACCTACCCAATGCAATTCACCCGCAAGGAAGCAGTGTGCCAGAAATGCCGCAATGGAACCTGTACAGCAAAACCTGCAAGAACTGTGGCACAACGGGGGTGAGATGCCAACTCGTGAATAGAGAATATCTACAAGCAGAAATCGAATGCACGACATACTCCTAGGTCAATACGATCAGATATATAAACCTCAAAGAATAAGCCTGAAGCATGATAAGGTGGCAATGTAACATCTAAACATGTAGATAGTGCCAAAAGCCCGTGCCAGTGCCTCAGCTAATAACATGTCATAAATATAAGGTATGTCTGCATGAAGTAAATATGATGAAGTATCAAAATGGATATCAATACACATATATTAGCGTCCTATTCCACTAATATTGGTGTAAGGGTATATATAACAGCGCCCTCATACCCTGTTATATATACAAAAGAAGTATGATCAATGTAAATCCAGTCTGTATGTGATCAATGTAATAAAAGTCTGTATGTATGTGGATCCCGTCCACCTGTCACCCAATGACAATAAGCATCATGCATGAAAATATGAGGATATAATCAAAATCATGGAAAACATCATGAAACATGTGCCTAGCATCGGCACGTAAATCCTCATATATCGGGCATCCGTCAGTCCGGGTCAGCCCACTATCTCATATATCGGGCATCCGTCAGTCCGGGTCAGCCCACTATCTCATACATCGGGCATTCGTCAGTCCGGGTCAGCCCACTATCTCATACATCGGGCCCCACCATGTACCCTCATACGGCACCCACTCCTCGTAAGGGGTATAAAGTCAGAACCGATAAATCTCATGGTAGCAGCGCAAATATCATATCAAGGAAACCGGGTTTTTCAAATAAGTACATACTTTCCTTTGAAATTATCCACGGTTCCTAAATCCAGAAATATCATAGAAACAACGAATGTCTCAATGCGCATAATCATAAGCATAATGTATGTGACATATAAATGAAATGCAAGTATAACGGTATATCATGCAACATTGAATAATAGTATGCACATACAAGGTCATATCATGATGCAATAATACCACTGTATAGTGACATGGGAATTATCGATGATGAAGTGTGTGAGCCGGCAAGCAAGTGTACGTGGAACATATGCATCATCGATAATGGTGCCGGTGTCCTAACAGCATGATTGCAATATAGAAATAAACGCATGCAATGCGATGCGGAATCGAATAATCAATACAACAGTGAAGAATCTACACCAATATGTACATGACATGCAGTGGTGCCATTTGAAATAAGACGAATCGGGGTTTTGGTAAAATAAGGGTTACGGTGTTTTTAAGAATAGATACATCTTTCGAAAATACCCGTAGAATCCCTTTACTTGGCCTTAAGATATTCCCGATTCGTTAGTTTTGAAATAGGTATGACTCGGGTCTAGTCTAACATCTATTACGCCAAGTCCATCAGGAGGGGTATGGAAACCACCTAAATCTGAGTCGATATATATAAATAATATAATAGTCGGTGATCCCGCCTCAATAGTATCGCGTACGATACAGTATATCATCCGACATCCTCAAGTCATGAGCGCGGATCTATCTTCAATATAAAGCTCGCACGGTAAATCGTCGTACGACATCCCAATAGCTCGGTACGGATCAATATCACAATCAGCTCATCAATTATTTGGTATCCTCATCATCATATCACATAATCTGGGGTACTGATATAAGTCTAGTACAACTGATACCATCAATATGACTGCGTGTGTAAACACACGTCCAAAGGGCCGCTAGAGATCACATGTCGTATCCCAAATACGAATCATAACAAATCACCGATCTCGTGGCACAATGCCCAATATCATCGACCCATCTCCAATGTCGTCCAATATCATCAAACACAGTACACGTATATGAATATGCAAAGGTGTGTGTGTAGGTGTAAATCTATTCTAGGGTTCGCGACTATGAACTACACTAGTTCTTTCTAACCCTAAACTATCCATAATATACCTAACACAATATCCACGACACACTATAACTATTATATATATACATGATATCAACTACGGACTGCGGGGGTGCTATACGCCATCCATCCGACTTCCTCCGTAGATATAATCTACTCACCTTGCGTCTTCATTTGTGGACGTCGCCACGCGCTTGCTTGTCGTCCCGAAGTCTTCATGGGGTACCTACACATCAACGTATCGCAAAATGCGTATTAAAACCAAATCAAAGCTAAAATGGCATACGAATCCCAAAACGATACGCTATGATCTATAGGTTAGAACCTATGGACAACACCTTCACAACCATCAATCAATCCTCGATATCGTCGTATAAACGCCAAATAGTCGAGCTAAAACATAATACACAATTGCAGAATTAAAAATACGGAATACGGAAACATGAATCCAAAACAGCAACTAAGGAAATAGGCTTCAGATTTCACCCTAGGTCAAATTAGACAAATCTATACATGCCAGGGGTTTAATATACTGGTAAGGGGGCACCAAAACCAAAACGAGACAAATCCACCATGGTCTGGCCGCAATTTGCGGCCAGAATGGATAAATTTGCAGCCGGGAATGGGAGGTAGGGGCTAGGGTTCTGGCGGTAGCTTCCTGGGTGCCTGCACATGTCACTGTCCATTCAATATAATTTTCAGAGTCTCGGGTTGATAGCAGATCTCAAATAACCTTCACAGATTTCAGGAATTTTCCGATATCGGTTTCTAAATCCGTATTCCGGGTCTTAAGTCTCAGGTTTGGGTCTCCATTCATGCACTAGGGTATTTATATAACCTCTACTGAGCTCAATTTCATATTACAACACAAAATTTCCCATAACCCTAATTAGGTTTTCCTTTACTCCACAAAATCAAACAATATCGGTTCAATCTAAACATGGGGTAAGGTAATGCATAAACTAAGTTTTAAGGTCTAGAATACCTCATTTGGCAACTCAAGAAAATTTATGAGTTGCCCCTAGTGGCTAACATCCTTGCTTCCTTGGTCCAATGTGTAGATCTTGAGCTTGTGCACACTTTTAATGAAATGGGGGTAGGGTTTTGGTGTTGTTTTAGAGGTGAAATGAAGGCTTGAAGGTGGGAGAAATAAGAGGCAAGGTTTCAGCTGAGAATGAAAGGAAGAGATGAGGGAGAAATGAGAGGGCGAAAATGCTAAGACTTGGTCAAAGTAAACCCCTTTCTCTCTCTCACCCATACCTTATATTTTATTCCTTTTTCCATTTTCTTTTCTTTTCCTTTCATCAATTTCCTTTCTCACATAAATAGTAACCCTAAAACAAACCATAGTGAAAATGCACAAGTGTAAGAAAAAGATATGTGCATGTTTTGCACAAAATTGCTTAAAAGCCGATTAGCGATTTTTTAATCGCGATTAGCATTAAATTAGCATATAACTAATAATAAAAACTTAAAAATGGCATAATTCCATAAAATAACTTATTTTAGAATTTTCCATAATTTTTCCAAATTTTTCTGTATTTAATTACACCTGATATTAAAATATGCAATAAAATAATATTAAATTATCGAAATTCCCAAAAAATAATATTTTATTTTTTTGAAATGTTACAATCTTCCCCTCTTAAATAAATTTGGTCCCCGAATTTAAATTTAAGCCCCCAATACTAAAACATTTCGGTAAAAATCCAAATTGTCGGGGCTCCGAAAACATCAATACATAGTGAATATCATAAAAATGTACCGCTCTATAAGAAATTAATCCCCAAAAATGTATATAAGAATACCCCGTGCGTCTGGTGCGCACGGAAATCAAAATCCATATATGTGCCATACATGGGCACAAAACAACATCTAGGTGCAATGGGTGTGCACGAAACATCTGTCATAGGCAACGTGTGTGCCTGACAGCAAAATCAGGTGCTTTTGACATGCACGAAGAATTTCGATTTAGTGCATCTGGCGTGCACCAAAATCGTATATCAAAACACTAAGGGTGCATGAAAACTATGCTGGAAACGTAAATCACATCACTGGCATAAAATAGGCATGAAATCACGATCAATATCTCAAATGTAATAACTATGCGCAAAATATAAATACCCAGTGGGTGCATAAAACAATTATCATGAAAATCAGTCATCAAAACTAAATCATGCAAACAGAACGCCCAAAATACCGAAATCCAAGATAACGGATACGTGATAATCGAATCACAAAATCATAAATACCATCGTCGGTAGTTCCTCCTTCAAGGTCGAGAAGGTGTCGGTGCATCCAATGCTAGCAGCGCAAGATATCTACTTGCCTCTTGCTCACGGTCTGGCGTCCTCTGTATCTGGGTCCTTATCTTCCTGTGGATTACCAATTTCACGATCCATCGGCTCATCGGCCCTGTCAGGTGTGCTAACGGGGACGATTCCGTTCTGGCACTTCTCTGGTCATCTCTCGGTCAATCCTCACGACCACTCATAAAGCAGCATATCACTGGCGTCGGCCTCTGGCTCTCTGAATGCACATCACACATCTGATCCTGGGTGCAAACATCATTGCAGCAGTGTCCTGGAAGGAATCCCGCTCAAGGTCTCTTCTGATCTTGCCTATGCCGGTTTGTATGGAGGTTGGTACTCTTGCATAATCTCTTCTCGCTCAATGGACATCTGCGTCCTCAGCATAACATGTAACAACTCCAATTTTTGTATACCAAAATTTGATTTAAAATTGAAGTATACTTGGAGTATTAATGTTGCTGATAACACTTTAAGTATCTATCTCTTTACAATAATTACAAGAAGGAGCTTGTGGCTCATTGGTAATACCTTGCATTGCTGAACCAAGCCACCAGAGTTCGAATCCCATACCCCACATTAATTTTATTATTGATTTTTTAAAAAACCTTTAGAATACCAAGAGTTTACACGTGCATATCTCACAAAAACCCCACTACACCCAAAGATGTAACACTTGCAGAGGGTAGATGGACCGTCGGGGGAGATCCAGGTCACCGGACTCGGTCGGGAATCGGCCAACTCGGCCTTGACTCGGCCGACTCAGTGATCCGACCGAGTCACGGCCGAGTCACCACCTTTTAGGCCGATTCCGGCAAGGGTCACAACATGAAAGTTGTGTCTTTTGGTATTCCCTACTCACCTGCAAAGTTTCAGCCCAATCCCACTTCCAGAGATCTTTAAAACCCCCAATTACTCCACTTTTAATACATTTTTATTACATTTTATCACATTTTTATTTTTTTAACTTTTCATCTACCCTAACCCTAACCCTAGCCTAGCCCTATATAAAGGCCCCTACCCTCTACCTTTTCCCCTCACAACTCTAAGCATACTCTCTAAAACTCTTGAGAACTTGGTGCAAAGAGCGAGAAGCGAAGCGCTGCCGAAACCGACGACGGATTCCGGCGACCGGATCAAGACCGACGTGACGTTTCCAACGAATCGGCAACCACCACACCTTTTAGAACGCTTAGCTTGTCCAAACCCGTAAGTCCCAACCTTCTACCTCTCTTTTCTATATTTGCAAAATACGATTTGTTGAAACCCGACGGAAATCGGACAAACCGATTTCCGATTCGGTTTTTCTTAAAATTCCACTTGTCACCTAATACATATTATCAACCCTCTTGCATGTTGACTATTAATCACCCTTAAATCAAATTTAATTGTACTTTTCCACATGAAATGATAAGTTCTTTACAAAACCGTATTTCTTGCATAAAAATACCATCAAGTTCAATTTTAATGCTCTAAATAGATCCCTCACTCTTAATCATGTTTATTTTGATAACAAAACTTGTTTCATTCAATTTGGATGAAATTTCACACATGAAATGATAACGTTTATGAATACCGTATTCTTGCACCTTAATACCCTTAAGTTTAACATAGCTTATTTCACCTTGAAACTTCACCAAAATTTAATATAAGTCACGGGGTAATGACCTACCCTTACACACACTCATTATAACCCTAATTGATAAATAACAAAAATACAGAATACGATATTATAGGACTTTTTCACTAAAATACCATAACCTTTATAACTTTTAGTTTAACCCTTAAATTGTAAACTTTTCTAAATAAAACTTATATAAAATGAAAGCACGATTGGTCATGGACATCGATCGTTTATCTAAACTGTCTTGTTGGTCTAGGCAAGTGTGTCTAAGGCTAGTGGTTTTTAATTAGGCCCACGACGTGGTTCCTTCCCACTTACCTGGCACTTACCTGGCTGCATGATGGTGAAGAGGCGATTTGAGGCTCTAATGATTCATCGTTTAGACCATAGAAGATAGGTTAGATGGTCTAGGAAACCCTAACAACTAAAATATGGAGAACTATATACTTTTACAAATAAATACCCTATATTTAGAAAATCTTTTCCCTAAATTAAAAGTATTTATAAAACCTGAGCAAAGTGCCATTACAACCCATTCGTGGGGAACCTGTTAGGGATAGCACGGTTCATCGTGCACCCGCAGGCTAGTAGTGCGAGATTCAGACCTCCGCAAGGAGCATTCGGTCTCGAAAGGTTTAAATACAATATTTAAGGAAAGTAATATTTTTTGTAAATAAAATATTCATTTAAAAATCATTTAAGTGTTTTATTATATATAATTATCATTTAAACACTTATTTTGTTATAATATCAAGTTTCCACTTTTTCCTAAAAATCATAGATTAAAAGTTACATTAAAATACCACGAATTTCAAATAAACAATTAATACTTTTATTAGGATATATTCACTAGAATAACACAAATAAAATTCACATCCATTACAATAATAAAGACGATTATTAAATACTTGAGGTATATTTTGAAAACTATACAAAAGTACTTTTTACATAAAACCCCCTCAAGTTTCACAAATTACAATAAGGCCCCTAGCTAATATTGAACTTCAAATTATCTTTCTTTTAGTCTGACTCGGGTTAGAGTCTGACTAATTCTGACTTGAATATAATTCAAGTCAATCTATATTTCAATCATATTCCAACACAACTTGAAATCATGAATCCCTGAATACAGTTAACAATATATTCATTTTTGACTGAATCAAACCATGGATATTCATTCCATTATCCTGATATTCCATTTACCTGATTATACAGTTGCAACATGTTTACTGATATCATGGTTTTGGTCAGTCACTCAATTTACATATTCCATTACTACAACACTGTTAAAACATTACGGGGTTTAAAGGGGTAGATTGGTACGGAAGATGTTAAAAGTGGAATGAGGTGGTCAGATTAAGACACCTAACATGAATACTGTTGCTGTTGTACCGTGGCATAACGGTTCCTTGTACTCTCCGTTTGCACTGATCTCTAGCATATAGAGATCCCCCTCGTATACACTGGCATTCTTCTGTACCAAGCTACAAACAACCGCGTTAAACAATATTCCATAATATTCTACAACATAATACTCTAGAAAATACTGTTACTCTGCCATTCTCACTCCACTTTTCTTTGGGACTTACCGAGCGACCTGTTCGCTGACGACATTCTATTTCTTTCTTCCTTGAATGTCGTCAGGTGCGTTGGACCAAGTTGAGACCGAGCCAACAACTGAAGATTTGGAGCAGTTCCAAGAAGATCCAGAGCTCTAGACTTTGTACTTGTTCTTTCCAGTATTTCCTTTTATTATTATGCCACTGTTTAGGCATTGCTTTCTTTTTTCATTCCAGTTGTATTTTCATTTCATGCATTGTATAAAGAATGTTATTAATGAAAGTTGCTGTTATCTCAATCTCATTTGTCTCTTGTGATTATTTTATATTGCTTAGTTACGCTTAGCGTATGTACTTCTGAGTACATACGTAGCGGGCCTCGTCACGACCACTTCGCCGTACATTGGGAAGCGGGGCGTGACAGGTTTTGTTGGTGGCCCATGCAGGTCAGAGCTGTATGAATCCCTATCATGCAGTTCTGGTCTGCGTGAACAACCTAAGCAATGTAACACAAGAAACAGCAACTAAAACATTCTTTACAATTCATGTTATTTGAATCTTACAAGTCTTTATTCCTTGAATCTTATCATTTCATGTATTTGAATCTGTCCTAATCCAAATTTTTCTTCAGGATTATGGATTCCCCAAACAATTCCCCGAACAACACCAGCACCAATGCCAACAACACCCCTTCAGCACTACCTCTCACTCCAGTTGTTCCCGCACCATCCACTGAGCAAACCATGCTTTTCGATGCGATCCGCAGTCTGCTAGAGGGACAGCAACAACTTCTGAGTCGTCCTGAGACAGATGCACCGGGAATCAAACAGTTCAGAGCGTTGCACCCGAAGCAATTCTCGGGAAAAGGGAGCCCTCTCGAAGCAGAAGAATGGGCGCAAAGTATTGAAGATGATCTGGCAGCAGCTCAAGTGCCAGATAATGCCTGGGTCCGTGTAGCGAAGCTACAGCTCACGGATAACGCTCGAAATTGGTGGAAGGCGGAAGAGACCCGTCTAGCCCAGCCGATTGAATGGAAAACATTTCGCGAGAAGTTCGACGCGAAATATTTCCCTGTGACCGCCAGGTTCGCTATGGAACAAAAATTTATTCACCTACAACAAGGATCTATGTGGGAGAAATCTGTAGATGAGTATGATGCTGAGTTTACTATGTTGAGCCGGTAAGATCTGTCACAGTAGTTCAATTTTTTAATATCACCTACTACACAGCTAACACAACCTTTAAACAGATTCGCGGCACACCTGATACCGACGGACGAGATCAGAGCCCGTCGTTTTCAGCAAGGTTTGGACACCGAAATCAAGGCTGCTCTAGCCACCGGGAAGTTTTTGACTCACGAGGAAGCCCTGGAAGCTGCCCGCAGTTACGAGGCAGTGATAAAAGAGAGGGGAAGACCTCACTCTGTAGGAGTCAAGCGTCCTGCCAACCAGATGGCAGGTGGAGCCACGTCCAGACCATCCTTCGTGCCGAGGCGTCCCGGAGTACCAACTCATCACCCTAGCCCAGCCTTTTGCACCTACTGTAAGAGAAAGGGACATATGATGAAGGATTGCCGTCGAGCCAACCGCCTTTGCTTGATCTGCGGTTCAGCCACTCATGACATTGGATCCTGTCCTCAAAGGCAGAACTCAGTTGCTGCAAACCGGCCAGCTAACAACTATCAGCAGCGACCAGCTCTTCCAGCACCTGCTACCAGACTTGCACTACCTGCACCACCTAGAGGACCACAAGCTGCACCACCTCCTCGACAGTTCCATCAAGCCCAAAGGAACGTTCAGAGGAATGCTCCTCAGGCCAGGAGGAATGTGCCGAAGCGCCAGGCTTTCATGATGTCTGTTGAAGAAGCTGAGGCCACTGGCCAAGTCATTACTGGTAAATTTTCTTCCCAAATTTATCTTTTAGTTTTGGTTACCTACACACTTTCCCTATACCTAAAACCTATCCCATATACCTTAGGTACAATTCTAGTAGCTTCACTACCTGCACTTGCACTGTTTGATACTGGAGCATCCCACTGCTTTATGTCGCAACGGTTTGTCCGAACCCATGCGATTCCAGTCTCACCGCTCGTATCCTGCTGGAACGTCAGTTCCGGAAATGGTGTTCTAAAGGCAACTATGGGATACAGCATGTGTCCGATCATCGTCTGCAGTCGAGAATTTTACGCTGACTTCAAAGTACTGGACATACCGAACTTTGATGTGGTTCTAGGAATGGACTGGCTTGGAACCTTTTATGCTACCATCGACTGTCGCCAAAGGAGGGTAGTATTTGAGATTCCAGATCATCCGATCTTTTACTTTAAGAGTGGAGACCGTACATTAGAGCCAAGCACTTACAAAGTAAAGCCAAGGGAAGCAATAGTTGCGGCAGCTCATGCAGAAGAAGAAGCAAGACCGGAGGTAGTTCGAGAGTTCGATGACGTATTCCCTGACGATATATCAGGTTTGCCTCCTGATCGAGCTCTTGAATTCAGTATTGACTTAGTACCAGGAGCACAACCAGTAATCAAAGCACCATATAGACTAAGTCCAGAAGGTTTGAAGGAAGTACGAACACAGTTGGACGAATTACTGGCGAAAGGATGGATTCGTCCCAGCACTTCGAGTTGGGGAGCACCTGTACTACTGGTGAAGAAGAAGGAAGGTTCATATAGAATGTGCATCGACTATAGAGCCTTGAACGAAGTTACTATTAAGAACAAGTATCCACTTCCGCGCATCGACGACTTATTCGATCAGCTAAGTGGATCTTGTGTCTTCTCTAAACTAGATCTTCGTTCAGGTTATCATCAAGTGAAGGTCAAGGAAGCTGATATTCACAAAACAGCTTTCAGAACTCGCTATGGACATTACGAATTTCTAGTAATGCCATTTGGAGTGACCAATGCACCAGCAATTTTCATGAATCTTATGAACCAAGTCTTCCGGGAGTATTTAGACAGGTTCGTTGTCATCTTCATCGACGACATCCTGGTATATTCTAAGAACCGGAAAGAGCATGCGGAGCACTTACGAATTGTCCTGGAAACTCTTCGACAACATAAGCTTTATGCCAAATACAGCAAGTGCGAGTTTTGGTTAAAACAAGTTGGTTTCCTTGGACACATCGTATCAGGAGAAGGAATTTCTGTGGATCCAACAAAAGTCTCAGCAGTCAGCGAATGGCCTACACCAAAGTCTGTGAAGGATATTCGGAGTTTCTTGGGTTTAGCTGGATATTACAGAAGATTCATTGAAGGCTTTTCGAAGATAGCAACACCACTGACCAAGCTCACACGAAAAGATGAAGAATTTGTGTGGTCAGAAGCATGCGAGCAAGCTTTCGTAGAACTTAAGTCGAGGCTGACTTCTGCACCTATTCTCGTAATACCGGATCAATCTGGAGGATTCGAAGTGCATTGCGATGCATCCGGTAAGGGATTAGGATGTGTTCTACATCAACACGGTAAGGTTGTGGCTTATGCTTCAAGACAATTGAAGACTCATGAGCGCAATTATCCGACGCATGATCTAGAGTTGGCAGCCGTTATTTTTGCTCTCAAGATTTGGCGCCACTACTTACTTGGTGAACGAGTGAACATCTACACAGATCATAAAAGTCTGAAGTATGTGTTTACTCAGAAGGAATTGAATATGCGGCAGAGAAGATGGTTAGAACTTATGGCGGACTTCGACATCAATTTGCAATATCATCCAGGAAAGGTGAACGTAGTACCTGATGCTCTTAGTCGCCAACCATTAGCAATGAATCTCACCTCCCAGTGGAAGCTTCAGCAAGACCTACATCAGATGGAGATCGAACTAGTCATTCCAGGTGATGTTTCAAATTTGATGAATCTACAAGTTCAATCAATCATTGTCAATCAGATCAAAGCAGCTCAAGCCAGCGATGCTAAGTTGCAAAAGATCAGAGAACAAGTGGAGAATGGACTCAGAACAGATTTCATCATCCATGAAGACGGATCTTTGAGATACGGCAGCAGATTGTGTGTACCAAAGGGTCCTGTTCGGGAAGAGTTAATGAAAGAAGCTCACAGCTCTCCCTATTCAGTACATCCTGGAGGTACCAAAATGTACAAAGATCTACGTCAGAATTATTGGTGGCATGGAATGAAGCGTGAAGTAGCCAGGAGTGTCGCAAAATGTTTGGTGTGTCAGCAGGTAAAGGCTGAACATCATAGGACAGCTGGACTACTTCAACCGTTACCAATCCCAGAATGGAAGTGGCAGCACATCACGATGGACTTTGTAACTGCTCTTCCTCGCAGCACAAAAGGTAACGATGCGATTTGGGTCATTGTGGATCGACTCACAAAGTCGGCTCACTTCATCCCATTTCGAGTTGGCCAATCAACTGAGACATTAGCAAAGAAGTACATGGAGGTAATAATCTAATTTAGATTTAAACGAAATTCTTCATAATTTACTATCTCTGATACCCATGAACTCAAACAGGAAATTGTGAGACTTCATGGAGTACCAGTCTGCATTGTCTCCGATCGTGACACTAGGTTCCGATCGCAATTTTGGCAAAGTCTGCAAGCTAGCTTGGGAACAAGTCTGAACTTCAGCACGGCTTATCATCCACAAACAGATGGTCAGTCGGAACGAACTATTCAGATCTTGGAGGATATGCTCAGAGCATGTATGCTCGACTTCAAAGGATCGTGGGAAGATCACTTGCATCTTGTGGAGTTCGCGTACAACAACAGCTACCAAGCAAGCATAGGAATGGCACCTTTTGCAGCATTGTATGGAAGGAAGTGTCGATCGCCATTAAGTTGGGACGACATCGGAGATAGGGAACTCCTTGGACCAGAGATGATAGTAGCGACCGTGGAGGTGGTTCGTACTATCAGAGAAAGAATGCGCATAGCCCAAGATAGACAGAAACATTGGGCTGATGCAAAGAGACGACACTTGGAGTTCCAGCCAGGAGACCATGTATTCTTGAAGATATCTCCGAACCGCGGAGTGATCAGATTTGGAAGACGGGGAAAGTTGAGTCCGAGATACATTGGACCGTTCGATATACTCGAACGAGTCGGTGAAGTGGCATACCGATTAGCGCTTCCACCCTCATTGGAAGGAGTGCATAACGTGTTCCACATATCCCAACTCAGAAGGTATGTGAGTGACCCCAGCCATGTACTTGATCATTCAGAGCTCACGATACAGCCCGATTTGTCTTGTGAGCAGCAACCTGTGGAGATCCTGGACAGCAAAGTGAAGACACTTCGGAACAAAGAAGTTAATTTAGTCCGGGTAATGTGGAGAAAAGACACTCCAGGAGAATCCACGTGGGAAAGGGAAGATGAGATGCGTGCAAAATATCCGCACCTTTTTGTAAATTAGTCCTTAAATAAAAGTTGTAAATTTCGAGGACGAAATTTTTGTAAGGAGGGTAGATTGTAACAACTCCAATTTTTGTATACCAAAATTTGATTTAAAATTGAAGTATACTTGGAGTATTAATGTTGCTGATAACACTTTAAGTATCTATCTCTTTACAATAATTACAAGAAGGAGCTTGTGGCTCATTGGTAATACCTTGCATTGCTGAACCAAGCCACCAGAGTTCGAATCCCATACCCCACATTAATTTTATTATTGATTTTTTAAAAAACCTTTAGAATACCAAGAGTTTACACGTGCATATCTCACAAAAACCCCACTACACCCAAAGATGTAACACTTGCAGAGGGTAGATGGACCGTCGGGGGAGATCCAGGTCACCGGACTCGGTCGGGAATCGGCCAACTCGGCCTTGACTCGGCCGACTCAGTGATCCGACCGAGTCACGGCCGAGTCACCACCTTTTAGGCCGATTCCGGCAAGGGTCACAACATGAAAGTTGTGTCTTTTGGTATTCCCTACTCACCTGCAAAGTTTCAGCCCAATCCCACTTCCAGAGATCTTTAAAACCCCCAATTACTCCACTTTTAATACATTTTTATTACATTTTATCACATTTTTATTTTTTTAACTTTTCATCTACCCTAACCCTAACCCTAGCCTAGCCCTATATAAAGGCCCCTACCCTCTACCTTTTCCCCTCACAACTCTAAGCATACTCTCTAAAACTCTTGAGAACTTGGTGCAAAGAGCGAGAAGCGAAGCGCTGCCGAAACCGACGACGGATTCCGGCGACCGGATCAAGACCGACGTGACGTTTCCAACGAATCGGCAACCACCACACCTTTTAGAACGCTTAGCTTGTCCAAACCCGTAAGTCCCAACCTTCTACCTCTCTTTTCTATATTTGCAAAATACGATTTGTTGAAACCCGACGGAAATCGGACAAACCGATTTCCGATTCGGTTTTTCTTAAAATTCCACTTGTCACCTAATACATATTATCAACCCTCTTGCATGTTGACTATTAATCACCCTTAAATCAAATTTAATTGTACTTTTCCACATGAAATGATAAGTTCTTTACAAAACCGTATTTCTTGCATAAAAATACCATCAAGTTCAATTTTAATGCTCTAAATAGATCCCTCACTCTTAATCATGTTTATTTTGATAACAAAACTTGTTTCATTCAATTTGGATGAAATTTCACACATGAAATGATAACGTTTATGAATACCGTATTCTTGCACCTTAATACCCTTAAGTTTAACATAGCTTATTTCACCTTGAAACTTCACCAAAATTTAATATAAGTCACGGGGTAATGACCTACCCTTACACACACTCATTATAACCCTAATTGATAAATAACAAAAATACAGAATACGATATTATAGGACTTTTTCACTAAAATACCATAACCTTTATAACTTTTAGTTTAACCCTTAAATTGTAAACTTTTCTAAATAAAACTTATATAAAATGAAAGCACGATTGGTCATGGACATCGATCGTTTATCTAAACTGTCTTGTTGGTCTAGGCAAGTGTGTCTAAGGCTAGTGGTTTTTAATTAGGCCCACGACGTGGTTCCTTCCCACTTACCTGGCACTTACCTGGCTGCATGATGGTGAAGAGGCGATTTGAGGCTCTAATGATTCATCGTTTAGACCATAGAAGATAGGTTAGATGGTCTAGGAAACCCTAACAACTAAAATATGGAGAACTATATACTTTTACAAATAAATACCCTATATTTAGAAAATCTTTTCCCTAAATTAAAAGTATTTATAAAACCTGAGCAAAGTGCCATTACAACCCATTCGTGGGGAACCTGTTAGGGATAGCACGGTTCATCGTGCACCCGCAGGCTAGTAGTGCGAGATTCAGACCTCCGCAAGGAGCATTCGGTCTCGAAAGGTTTAAATACAATATTTAAGGAAAGTAATATTTTTTGTAAATAAAATATTCATTTAAAAATCATTTAAGTGTTTTATTATATATAATTATCATTTAAACACTTATTTTGTTATAATATCAAGTTTCCACTTTTTCCTAAAAATCATAGATTAAAAGTTACATTAAAATACCACGAATTTCAAATAAACAATTAATACTTTTATTAGGATATATTCACTAGAATAACACAAATAAAATTCACATCCATTACAATAATAAAGACGATTATTAAATACTTGAGGTATATTTTGAAAACTATACAAAAGTACTTTTTACATAAAACCCCCTCAAGTTTCACAAATTACAATAAGGCCCCTAGCTAATATTGAACTTCAAATTATCTTTCTTTTAGTCTGACTCGGGTTAGAGTCTGACTAATTCTGACTTGAATATAATTCAAGTCAATCTATATTTCAATCATATTCCAACACAACTTGAAATCATGAATCCCTGAATACAGTTAACAATATATTCATTTTTGACTGAATCAAACCATGGATATTCATTCCATTATCCTGATATTCCATTTACCTGATTATACAGTTGCAACATGTTTACTGATATCATGGTTTTGGTCAGTCACTCAATTTACATATTCCATTACTACAACACTGTTAAAACATTACGGGGTTTAAAGGGGTAGATTGGTACGGAAGATGTTAAAAGTGGAATGAGGTGGTCAGATTAAGACACCTAACATGAATACTGTTGCTGTTGTACCGTGGCATAACGGTTCCTTGTACTCTCCGTTTGCACTGATCTCTAGCATATAGAGATCCCCCTCGTATACACTGGCATTCTTCTGTACCAAGCTACAAACAACCGCGTTAAACAATATTCCATAATATTCTACAACATAATACTCTAGAAAATACTGTTACTCTGCCATTCTCACTCCACTTTTCTTTGGGACTTACCGAGCGACCTGTTCGCTGACGACATTCTATTTCTTTCTTCCTTGAATGTCGTCAGGTGCGTTGGACCAAGTTGAGACCGAGCCAACAACTGAAGATTTGGAGCAGTTCCAAGAAGATCCAGAGCTCTAGACTTTGTACTTGTTCTTTCCAGTATTTCCTTTTATTATTATGCCACTGTTTAGGCATTGCTTTCTTTTTTCATTCCAGTTGTATTTTCATTTCATGCATTGTATAAAGAATGTTATTAATGAAAGTTGCTGTTATCTCAATCTCATTTGTCTCTTGTGATTATTTTATATTGCTTAGTTACGCTTAGCGTATGTACTTCTGAGTACATACGTAGCGGGCCTCGTCACGACCACTTCGCCGTACATTGGGAAGCGGGGCGTGACATAACATTCCCTCGGAAATTGGTCGCATCCCAACGCCTCCGTAAGCATATCAGGTCTCCGGTCTCGACGGAAAGTAATGAAAGCTCGTCAGCGTCTCGCACGAACCTCTTGTCCCGCTTGTCTGTATTACCGTCCACTTCGACGTCACGTCTCTATCTGCGCACTGCAATGCTCTCGGCTACGGTCAATCTGAAGTCTCTCACATATCTCTTTTCTGCCGAATTGCCCGGAAGTCATCGTCCAATGCTGAAGCTAATTCTTGTTCCGGAACGGATGCATACTCATCGCGCCTTTTTCTGGAAGATATATCCATAAACCATGCCTCTGCGTGCATATCGCATCTCTGATGTCAGCGGAGGGGAACGGCATCTCGTCGAAATCTCTAGCGAACTCTTTACTTCACTCTGCTTCAATGTCGACTGATTCGGACTCGTCTCATTGTGGCTGCATGGACTGTGCTCCAACGGCTATACTCGTATCTGGAGTCTCCCAAGCAAAGCATCCCATCACATGATATCCGAATGATGTCGAATCATTCGATCGACTCGTCAGAACCTCATAATCCCCCAAGAGATCAACATCTTGAGTACAGTTTAATAGTATCGAGTACATGCCACAGCGTCGGTGGTCCAGCCGTAGAAGGGCAAACCCAAGTGTCACTAATGGCGCCGCGGAACTGCCACAAACCCTAAGGTTCAAAGGCTTTCACACGGTCATTAAGTCGAGTTAGGGTTTCATTCTTCTAGAGGGTCCATGGAATCGCCTGCATGTCTTTCCGTATACTTTAAACTTGAAAAATGGGCTCCTGACATTCGATCGTCTCTGTCGACACTCAACGTCTCCGCGTGAAGTCGTCTCCAGCTGGAAGCAATCTATCTGATGACCTCGCATCGGTAAGCGAACGAACCACCTGTCCTAGTCATTCATCCCCGGGTGACTAGCGACTCACCAACATATCTCTAAGTATATACTCATGTTGCAGTAGCTCCAATCATCTGGGTGACATCTCGTCAATTGCAGCAACAACTGGCTCATTCGTCTGTACGCTGAACAACGTCTCTATCATCATGAATAAGCGATATATCAATGGTCATCACATCTGGCTGGCCTGTAGCAGTAGCCTGATCCCTGGTACCAATCGGCATGTCTGAGAAATCTCGTGAAGCGATCTGTCAAACGCTCATGGCGCGTAAACACAATAAGACGACACCTCTAAATGCAATCGTATGTCTCTGGAATCACGCCCTGGTCAGTCCTCGTCCACGACGAACTCATGCTGACGCAACTCGAGCCGTAGCTCACTCTGCCCGTGCAATCGTGGTAGCAAAATCATAACCAGTATCGATGAGGATAGATCATAGGAAGGAATATAATACTGTGCAAGGAAATGTACATCCTAAGGCTCCTTAAGCGAAGTAGCGTATCGTTAGTATGCCGCGGAACATACCCACGGTACGTCACTCTACATTAGTCACCTATTCCATCAACCAAGGGTCATCCTACGCTACGAAAGTTCGGGTCTAATACCCCCTCGACTAAGTCTAAGTTCCGTAAGGTCAAGCCTAAGTTCCGTGTATATATAGACGCCCTAGGCTCCACATAGTCAAACTTAGACTCGAACCAAGGTTAACCTAGCGCTCTGATACCAACTTTGTCACGACCCGAAAGAGCACGTGACTGGCCCTTGAACCATATGAAGTCTATAGGACTCCATCTGACCCAAGTAAGCCAAAAGCCCAGAAATCTAAAACCATTTTAAGGATAAATAAAGAAAACTGGTTTTTTAATAGGTAAAGAAAACATGTTTTGAAGTCAAGGTTTTTAAATAACTAAGCCGAATATGCATTTTAAAAATGTAAAGTCTTTTCTAAAAATTTCGACAGAGTTTCTTTTGTAAATACTGGCCCCGAACGGGGTACAACAAGAACAATATATATGCAATGATAAAACGCATCCCCAAGCGGGAGCTAGCTCTTCGTCAATTGACGGTCACAACCACGCAAGCAGTATAATATACAACGCCGAATGGCGATGGTCAAATCCAAAAGAAACTCAATAAGCATGAAAACCGCAATACTACTAAGCGCGACTCTAAGGTCGAATAATACATCACAAATGTCTAAGTCTGAAACAATATACAAGTTTTGGTTGATGGAATTTCTAGATACAATGAATAATACAAGTACAATGGTGGTTCTTGATGCAAAGAACCCACCTACCCAATGCAATTCACCCGCAAGGAAGCAGTGTGCCAGAAATGCCGCAATGGAACCTGTACGGCAAAACCTGCAAGAACTGTGGCACAACGGGGGTGAGTTTCCAACTCGTGAATAGAGAATATCTACAAGCAGAAATCGAATGCACGACATACTCCTAGATCAATACGATCAGATATATAAACCTCAAAGAATAAGCCTGAAGCATGATAAGGTGGCAATGTAACATCTAAACATGTAGATAGTGCCAAAAGCTCGTGACAGTGCCTCAGGTAATAACATGTCATAAATATAAGGTATGTCTGCATGAAGTAAATATGATGAAGTATCAAAATGGATATCAATACACATATATTAGCGTCCCATTCCACTAATATTGGTGTAAGGGTATATATAACAGCGCCCTCATACCCTGTTATATATACAAAAGAAGTATGATCAATGTAAATCCAGTCTGTATGTGATCAATGTAATAAAAGTCTGTATGTATGTGGATCCCGTCCACCTATCACCCAATGACAATAAGCATCATGCATGAAAATATGAGGATATAATCAAAATCATGGAAAACATCATGAAACGTGTGCCTAGCATCGGCACATAAATCCTCATATATAGGGCATCCGTCAGTCCGGGTCAGCCCACTCTCTCATATATCGGGCATCCGTCAGTCCGGGTCAGCCCACTATCTCATACATCGGGCATCCGTCAGTCCGGGTCAGCCCACTATCTCATACATCGGGCATCCGTCAGTCCGGGTCAGCCCACTATCTCATACATCGGGCCCCACCATGTACCCTCATACGGCACCCATTCCTCGTAAAGGGTATAAAATCAGAACCGATAAATCTCATGGTGGCAGCGCAAATATCATGTCAAGGAAACCGGGTTTTTCTTCAGGCCATTAACACTTGTCTGGGTGGGGCTGATAAATCTCATGGTGCCTGAAGAATGAGTTGGCCTTTTGTTGGACCATTAACACTTGTCTGGGTTCAAGCCCACATTATTTAGCAATGCTAAACATTTTCATCTTTATTTCCTCAATTTTGAGATTCATTTGGAGGAGGGACTTTTGCCTCTGAAAAATTAGCCAATTTGGCTAAAAGTAGTGTTAAACACTAAAGAACAACAGTGTTAAATATTGGAGACAGAACTCTCAAATTAGTGTTAAACACTAAGAGACCAGCAGTGTTAAACACTGGAAATATAGAATCCCAAATTAGTGTTAAACACTAGAAAACACCAGTGTTAAACACTGGGTATAAGTTCTTTAAATTAGTGTTAAACACTAAATAGGAATGGGTCACGTGGGGCCATGTGAGGGCACACAGAGGTGGGACCAGATCCCCTTTATTTTGTTCTGCAAACAAGTGTTAAACACTTTTAATTTTCATAGCCATCACGTGTGGGCACGTGATGTATACTCATGCCCTGATTTATTAGAACATTTATTAGGGCTCACGTGGTAACACGTGAGAGCACCCAAGTTAGATTTTGCCTTTGCTTTTGTTCCATATATAATGAGGGTCACGTGGGAGCACATGAGGCATTGCCTCAAAGCTAATTTCTTTTCATTTGTGGGGATCTGTTCAGGGGTCACGTGGGGCACGTGGCCTTAATTCTTTTCATGCACAAAAATCTTTTAAGTCTCCTTAATTTGAGAATTAAATTCTCTGTAAGGTTAAACCCTGATCATGATTTTGGAGGAATTAAATTCCTATTGTGAAAGAATTAAATTCTTATATAGGGTGAAACCCTAATTTCATTTAGGAGGAATTAAATTCCTGTAAATTTGAGAGAATTAAATTCTCAATCAGGGTTAAACCCTAGTTCTATCCATCTTGAAGGAATTAAATTTCTATAATTTTAGGAGAATTAAATTCTCAGATAGGGTTTAAACCCCAATTTCATCATGAAGGAATTAAATTCCTATGAGTTTGGGAGAATTAAATTCTCATATAGGGTTAAACCCTAATTTTGTTTTGGGAGAATTAAATTCTCTAAACTCAATTCCCCCTCTAAGTTTTGGATCTGCATGGCAGGATCTCAACCCGATGAGAATTAAATTCTCATCCTATGGGGAGATGTGCTCTGTGCAGATCTTCAACCAGAAGAAGAACTAAGTTCTTTTGTGTAGAAGAGTTAAACTCTTAGATTTGAGAATTAAATTCTCTGTTTGAAGTTTTGATCCCCTTTCCTTTCTCACCTAGGGTTTTTCTTTGTAGAGAATTAAATTCTCCTTTCTTTTCTCTCTGAAATTTCAAGATTCCAAAGCTCTCTCTCCAAAACTCTCTATCCCCTTCTCTTCTCTTGGCTCCTATTTATAGGAGGAGGAAAAGAATCAATTTGTTTAGCAAATCTTTCATTGAAAGATTTTGTTTGTTTTCATAATTAATGTGAGCCTTTAGATCATTAAGTGAATTTTATTCACCGTTGGATTTTCAATCCAAAGATATTTTGTTTGTTATTTTCGGTGAGATTTAGGGGAAATCTTTCCTTGTCTAAGATTTTTTCCATAAATTGGTGATTTTTAATCACCCTTGTATCTTTAATCCAGCAGTCCCCATAATCCTTTTCCATTTGCAAAGATTTAGAAGATTTTAGAATTTAATTCTATTAAACTGTAAGGCTTTCGAAGCCAGTCATGTGCTGACACGTGACCTTTGGTCACGTGTGAGCACGTGACCCCCAATTGAGTCCTTTTCTCAGCATTTATTTACGCTTCAGTTTTAACCATCACGTGTCAACACGTGACCATTGGTCACGTGTGAGCACGTGATACCTCATTGAGGTATTTCGTTCAGCCGTTTGTTTTTATTTCTGTTTTAACTATCACGTGTCAACACGTGACCATTGTTCACGTGTGAGCACGTGACACCTCGTTGAGGTAATTCCTGATTTTTAATCAGGGAATGGTGCATAGCATATTTGCTCATAACTTTTGATCCCGGATGAATTATGAAGCCCATAATATATCAAATCGAAGGTATTTTCGAGATATTTTTGATACCATCAGAATTTAACAGTTTCTCATTCGGGAGTTTATCAAAATACAGGCCGGAAGATACTAGTTCGCATTTTCTTAAGCGTATCGCTGCCATTTGATACCTTGGACTCTTTTGCGCAGAAATTTTTGGCGGGAACACTCCTGCACAGCCTGTCAGTAACACTACCGTATAGTCCGGTCTCCTCATCTGATATGTCGCATATCCAGTCTAGGAGTGGTAAACGTCAGACCCTAATAACCGATAACTCATGCCGATATGAGGCTCATAACGGGTCGAGAAACTACTGATAACACTTACCAGTAAATCTCTAAATCATTCCTGGCCATGGACTTCCCTGTTATGGCCAATCGAGCATAGCACAACATCAACCCCCAATACCGGGAGAGACGAAACCCCTCCTATCGCTCATTGCCTTCATGTGACTTGGGACTGTACCCAAAAACCACCGTTTTGGACGTTCTCTTGAACGTGGTAAGGTGGAAATTAAAGCACAGTGGGAATCATACAAGACTCTATGACGATCTCGGGTCTACAGACAAACCTGTACCAGTGTCACCAGAAAACTGCTATCTGACGTGAGGTATAATACCATCTGGGAGTTCTCGGCGAGTCCGTCCGGTGTACCCAGTCTCCACTGAGCACCCGTATACCATCTCTGATGTAAAACACCAATGGATATGGGATCATCCATCGCCCATCACATGGGTCGAGAAGCGTATACGCTAGTCTACTCTGGTATATCGATGCCCTGTCTCGATACACCCACGACTAGGAACATTAAAGGATGAACTTATGGACTACCATGGCCCCACTAGTATGATCTGCATCATAAACCTGGTAGTCAAGTACACATCCTAAGGGCTTTACCAACATGTAACCATAAGACAGTAAGAGACAAGTATACATGTTAAGATAAAGAGCAACCAGATAGCATGCTATCATGTCGAGCAAGAAATTCCTCTCTATATATTTCCAAGCATCCACTATAGCATACATCATATGTACAACAATGGCCTCTAAAGCATACATACAACTAACATCCATAACCACAAGCATGTCAGCGGCACGAGCTGTACTTAATGGCTACCCGGGTATCTGTCGAAAAGGAAGGTCGACAAGCAAACTTATCTGAATCTTTACTGAGCCTATCTGTGACAATCTCTGTACAGTCCGATCTTTTCGTCTGAGAGTATCGCATATCGGGTATAGGGGTGGTAAACGTCGGACCCTAATAACCCGATAATTCGTATCGATGTGGCTTAGGACCAATCCGGGAAACTACTGATCTAACTATCAGTAAATCTCAACTGCCTTGGCCAAGGTCTTATGGTGCTGGCCAATCGAACACAGTGCGATATCGACTCCCTGTACCGAGAGAGGCGAATCCCCAACAATCGCTCACTGCCTCCATGTGGCTCGGGACTGTATCCAACTAAAACCTGTTTGCACGACTCAGTAGAGCCATGGTAGGGTAGTAATCTAAGTGCAGTGGGAACTCACATGAGACAAATGACGGTCTCAGGTCTGAAGACTAACCTGTACTCATGTCATCTGAGAACTGCTATCTGACGATAGGTATAGTACCATGTAGAAGTTCTCGGTGAGTCCGTCCAGTGTACTCACCCCCAGTGAGCACCTGTATACGATCTTAAGTGCGAAAGATCAATGGCTGTGAGACCAACCATCGCCCCTCGTCGGGGTCTAGAAACGTATACACTAGTCTACTCCGGAATATCGATGCACAGTTTCGATATTCCTATGACTAGGAACATTTTAGGGATGTGTTTATGGACTACCCAGCCCCCACATGTATGATCGTCATCATAACGCCGGTAGTCAAGTAATGATCCTACGGGCTTTATCAACATGTATAAATGATATGTAATAACAAGTAAAACATATGCTCATGTTAAGATAAAGATAAACCAAATAGCATACTATCATATCGAGCAAGATTGTCATGTACATACATATGTCCAAGCATCCACATGTATATATATACAATAATGGCCTCTAGGACATACATATCCAACATCTTAGAATTTTAACGAATATATAAATTGTCTAAATAGATAGTTTTTTTGTCGATAGTGTTTTATGGACAAGTTGAGGGACACTATGCTAATGACTAGGTGGCAGTATTTCAAAATGCAGCACCGCTGAAATGCAGCAGCCATTGGAGGCTTGACGTAGTAAAGACTGTTTTACCAAACGAAGTCATTAGTAGTCGTAGAATTTCTTTTCTTGATTGCTAAGCCAACACAGTATACGAGTGCAATAGGTATACGATTATCTACGCACTAAACGACTGCGTGTTGTGTTGAGTGATATCTTGTGTACTAGATATTTTGTTATCAAGGTGGTAAGTAGATTGTGAGATGTGTGTTTAGTAACAACGCCTCAATTATTTGTTTTCCAATTTAAGTAGATCACTTTTGTCTGTTGAGCGTACAATACTACTCCAGTTTGTCTATTGTGTGAAGTATATTGTTCTAGTTTCCTGTTGAGCAGGTGTATTGCTCCAGTCTATCTATCGAGCAATAATATTAGACGGTTATATATGTTTTTCTATCAAAATAGTTAGTTATCCGGAAAGCGAATGTAATGACATTTGCATGTACGTTTGGATAACTGACACTTATGGTTACGCTACCGAGGGTAAAAAACCAAGAGCGCTGCTCACATGTCGGTGAAGTATTCAGTGCGCAAGGATTTGTGTTCTAAACACACGTACACTTTATTCAAGTTAAGAAAAACAGAAAATAATGTGCCGAATGTTAAGTGATCTTATATGGGAAAAGCAAGATAACAATAATAAAAAGAGCAAAGTCACAAAATTGTTTTGACTATAGGAGTATGAACAACTTCGCTCGACATTGAATTGAATTGAAGTAGTTAGTCACTACGAGCAGTTATGTTTATAGAAGCGATTCATGTGTCAGATACACATGAGTTTAGTTCTGTATTTAAATGTAAATAACTATCCATTAAACAACTTCCCTATCAGTTAAATCAGTTTTGTTATGGACTTAGGCTGGTTAGCCAAACGAAACAGTTTTGTCTCTTATGCGTTTTTTGCTTTTACGGTTTGACATTTTTATAGATGTCAATGTGAAATTATAGATTAGATCGACAAGTAGTTGATCGAATTAACCATCTGAATTGACTTCACCATGTAGGTCGACTTGATTGGCACTTAGGCCGAACATCGACTTATCAATCTGTAAACATTGTTTATATGGCTTTGCTACCGAAAGTAAAATCATTAATATGTTCATTACAATTAATTTACTCCAACGAACACAGACCAAATAAATAAGAAGGCACATGTTAGTATTACCTATTTCAAACCTCGCAAATGTTTACTCAACACATGGCCGTTATACTCGTACAGAACTGAAGCGTCGATTTGAATCAACAGCTACATCAGTGGAGTGACGAGTTTATGCACTCTAGCATGTGCATATTTGATTAATCAGTTTGGAAACTGAACTTAAGCCATGAGTATCAATTTGAGCGGTTTTGGAAACTGTGCGAGAAGATGGAATTGTCGGAAAGCTGATAATCTCATGCATTGCGACAAAACGGTGTTGTAGGAAGATGAAATATGATACTTTAAGTATGGTGAGCAACATGATGGCACAAGCCAATCTTCCTATATTGTTTTGAGAAAATGCGCTACAGAAAGCTGCTTATATTTCTCAATCGTGTATCTTCATAATTTAGTAATTGTCAGCACCTATTAGATATGGACGAACGAGAGGCCAAGAGGGTCACTTGCACCCATATTACATACTACCTTAATACATTTACCACTTCGTATTCGTATGAGAAATTGGACCCTTGAGGTAACTCGAAGAGATATGTATTAGTAGGCTAGTAAGTTTGAACGGTGGCTGTAATGGATCATACGAAGTTGAGTTCCTCAGAAGGAACCACCACAAAAGGCGGAAGTAGGTCAAGATTTAAGTTCTTACGAGGCATATAGGTTTCCTAGTCCACCGGCGCAGGATGATTATATTTTCTTCTAACGGCTGGGAACAGTGGGAGCCCTATTAGTCAACTAACATGGGAGAAATGGCTTTCTCTAGCGATTGGAGACTTTTAGGAAGCTTTTTGTTCCATAGCGTAGAAGAAATTAGTTTTCTCCGGCAGCTAAAGACAGTATGAGCTTTTTGTCGGTTAGCGCAGGAAAAATCAGTTTTTTCTCTCCAGCAGCTAAGGACAATAATGGCAAGATTCTTGGTGATCGCTTTGAGCCAATCACAGAAACTCAAAATTTCGTAATGAATGTGGAATAGCACCTCAAAGATATTTTGATATCAAAGAGGAAGCATTCATGATGACATCGCATGTGTTGCGGAATTCAAGTCAAGTAACGACACTACTTATTGGTCGATTGCTACGAGTGTGAATAATAGTAATGGATAGGTGAAAGAATCAATGTAGAGAATCAAGTATGAGACTTGATTGATTTTCCTGTCAGGCGCACGACTTTGTTGAAAATTAGATTTTTCGAAGTCATGCAAAAGAAGGATGTTGTCAAAAAAAGCAATGCATTTTTTGTGGTGAAGGTTCTGTCCATGTGTGGGCAGACTAGGAATAGACATTCTTGTTTGAGGCGATGATTGTGTCTATTCATCTATCCTAATGAATCGTTACATTTAAAGACCTTGAACCGGTCTAAAGTGGATCTAGACTGTATTTCTTGTAGGAGACTTGGATAATGAGATATATAAGATCTTTCTGTGGTTTTTCGAAACCAATTTATGACTTGAAAAAGTTATCCAAGTGGTTGAATATTCGATATTGTCTATCCGTATATATAGTTATGGATTAACAATATTGAATGTGACAATTGTAAGTTCTGAGATCTTCCTATGTGAACGATGTTAAAATGACCAAAGGTGATTTAGAAATATAATACCACTTTTGGAAGTGGCTATCCTCTATAGTTGTGTTTGAGGACATCTAAGATATTAGATCCTGTTTGGAAATCCAATTTTCCAGCGAACGATTCAAAAACATTCTATATTTGTCTTAGAAGACTTACGTGTATGTGTTTTAAAACAGTTTGATCTGCACGATCACTCTCCGATTCATGTCTCAGTAGTCGATGGTCATATTCATAGCCTTGATTTTTCCTTTAACGATTCTTGCTCAATAGAGACAAATATTGTTGGTTTCATTTTCATGGTTGGTTGTCTTGTGCATTTAGTATATACTTGACACGACACGTCCTTTGTTGTTGGACTTAATATCCGTTGTATACTTATCTAATTAGGATGAAGTGATGGATCTTATGATACGTGGGATAACCCACAAGACATTGTGCAATAAAGGATCAAAAGTCCGCTCGTGATAGTTCTTGAATGCCAAATGGATTAGCGATCGAGAAAGAAGAGCGTCGTCTAGGATATGGTTTCTTGCTCCATGGCATGGGCATTATATTGAGCAATGTAAGTAAGACCGTATAGCCAATTTCTCCATGAAGACTGAAATATGTGGCTTCTTCAGAAACGGTCAAGGAGATAGTTATAGCTGAGAAGACCCAATAGGAATGTAGGCGTGATACTACACGCGAGAGAAAAATGTTTCTCTTTATTGCTACAGTAGGTCATCGATAATATATTCAGACTATCCCATATATGATGGGAAGATTGTCGCATATGGAGATCTATTACCATTTCATCGAGAAACAATAGGAGACAGGATATCGAGCTAAAGTGTCTCTCTAAGAGTCAGATGATCTAAGATCCATTGACTGAGAAAGTAGCCGAGTATCACTCCGTTCGGAATGTGAGATTGTAAAGGTAGCGTCTATGGTGATGGTACATTATATTAGTTTGAACTTTATACTTATCTTTTAGACACCTGTTTATGGATTGCGGTTTACTTACATTGCACGATTAATTATTGATATTTATATATTGATGATCGATTATTTTCGTTTTGGATAGAGTGATGTGTTCCCCTCCGAAAGACGGTGCGACAGACGTCTTGGCTGAAATTCGGGGCAGATGCTAATTGGTGCTATCCGTCTACCTCTCCGAAGATGCCAAGTTGATTTATGGCACCATATATCGAAGGTTTAAACGGATGCGTCCGATTTAGCAGACTTCGTCAGATTCCCCCTCGCTTGAGAGGTTTTTGATTATGGGGACGCTCTTCCCTGCAGGCGCAAGCCCCTGCAGTTAATTACGCTACCGCATTGCGGTAACAACTTTCTCCTTCTCCAAATGATCACTTCATGGCGTGTGTGTTTGTTTTGTGTTTGGTTGCCCGTGGATTGTATACGGAGACTGAGTTATGTCATCGCCCGTAGGGCGTGGACTAGTCCAAATCCGTATTATCTTAGATTTGGGTTTGGGGGTTTGGTTTTAAGGATACGTTAGCCTCATTTGAGACTAAGATCGACTTAAACGTTTGTTAAGGATACGTTAGTCTAGTTTTAGACTAAGATCAACTTAACGAGATCATTTAGATCCAACAAGAGAGCAATTAAGGGGGGCTGTTGTTTAGTTTAGTGACATTGCGGTCAATAGGTAGTTTAAGGACATTGCGGTCCAATGTTAGTTTTAAGACGTTGCGGTCAAGGTTAAGGACATCATAGTCCGTGGATTTAAGGACTTCACAGTCCGGCGTTAGTTTTAAGACATCACGGTCAAGGTTAAGGACATCATAGTCCGTTGTTAGTTTTAAGACATCCCGGTCAAGGTTAAGGACATCATAGTCCGTGGATTTTAAGGACTCCACAGACCGGCATTAGTTTTAAGACATCACGGTCAAGATTAAGGACATCATAGTCCATGAGTTTAAGGACCCCACAGTCCGTATCAATGTGTGGTCATCGGGACCCGTCACCTCTTTGAAGACGTTGAGGAATTACAACGCTAAGTATCAAAGGAGTGAAGAGATGTACCTTTGAACCAAGGTAGATTAAATAATCTTTGGCCCAATTTGGAACTAAGACCAATTAATTATATTATGAGCCCATTAGCCCAGTTAAGTTTGAATTGAGGACTTATGGCTAGCTTGGGCTAAGTCCAATCATGTTTAGAATATTGGCCCTCTGTTGGTTCATTGAAGGAGAGGCTTTGCCTCTAGAAACTTAGCCAATTGGGCTAAAACTAGTATTAAACACTAAAGACCAACAGTGTTGAACACTGGGAATAAGATTAGCAAATTAGTGTTAAGCACTAAAAGATAATCAGTGTTAAACATTAGCAACAGGGCTTTCAAATTAGTGTTAAACACTAAAGCAAATCAGTGTTAAACACTGGAAACAGAGATTTCAAATCAGTGTTAAACACTAAAGCAAATCAGTGTTAAACACTGGAAACAGAGATTTCAAATTAGTGTTAAACACTAAAGCAAATCAGTGTTAAATACTGGGAACAGAGTTTTCAAATTAGTGTTAAACACTAAGAAAATCAGTGTTAAACACTGGGAACAAAGTCTTCAAATTAGTGTTAAACACTAAGGAGAGAGGGGTCACGTGTAGACACGTGAGAGCGCCCTGATTCCCCTTATTTTATTCTGCCAAAAGTATTGAATACTTTCTATAATTTCTCTTGGAGAATCACGTGCTGTCACGTGATGGGAATGTGGGTTTTTAACTGTTAAAGATTTTGCCAAGGGGTCACGTGGTAGCACGTGAGGGCGCCCATAGCTTCTGTTTGCTTTTTCTTTGTATCCTTCAGGGGTCACGCGGGGCACGTGAGGCGTTGTCTCAAAGTTCTTTTCTGTGGATCTTTACAGGGGTCACGTGGTAGCACGTGACTCTGGTTCTTTGCATGTTTTAAAGATCTGTTCATCTTTTAAGAATTAAATTCTTCATAGGGTTAAACCCTAGCAATAAAATTTTAGAGGAATTAAATTCCTATTTTCTTCTGAAGAATTATATGCTTAGATAGGGTTAAACCCTAATTTCTTTTCTGTAGGAATTAAATTCCCCATGTATGTAAAGAATTAAATTCTGGCATAGGGTGAAACCCTAATTTCCTTTTTAAGGGAATTAAATTCCTGTGAGTTTGAGAGAATTAAGTTCTCAATTAAGGTTAAACCCTAGTTCTGTCCACTCTGAAGGAATTAAATTCCTATAATATAGGGTTAAACCCTAATTTTATCTCAAAGGAATTAAATTCCTGTAATTCTGTGAGAATTAAATTCTCAAAACTCAATTCCTCCTCTATGTTTTAGATCTGCATGGCAGGATCTCAACCCAATAGAATTAAATTCTCAATTCATGAGGAGATGTGCACTTTGCAGATCCTCAACCAGAGAAAGAACTAAGTTCTTTTCTTTATATAAAAGTTAAACTCTTTTGAGAATTAAATTCTCTTTTGAAGCCTCTCTTTTCTTACCTAGGGTTTTTCTTTTGCAGAGAATCAAATTCTTCCTTCTGAATTTTCAAGATTCCAAGACTCTATATATCTCTCTCTCTTTCTCTTTTCTCCTTCTTTTTTGGCTCCTATTTATAGGAGAAGGAAAAGAATCAATCTGTTTTAGTGAATCTTTCATTGAAAGATTTGATTTGTTTATTGAGAGATTTGATTTATCTTCATCATTAATCTGGGCCTTTAGATTATTAGGTGAATTTTATTCACCATTGGATTTTAAATCCAAAGATATCTCTTTGTTATTTCGGTTAGATTTAGGGGGAAATCTTTCCATGTCCAAGATTTTTCCATAAATTGGTGATATTTAATCACCTTCAGATTCTTGATCCAACGGTTTCAGACAATTCTTCTCCATTTTGGAAAGATTTGAATGATCTCTCCTCAGAATTTAATTCTGTTAAAGAACAAGGCTTTTAAAGTCGGTCACGTATGGCCACGTGACCGTTGGTCACGTGACCCCTGGAATGGGCTTCTCTTCTTCTGCGCTCTGTTCTCTGGCCGCTGCTTAACCATCACGTGCCAACACGTGACCACTGGTCACGTGTGAGAACGTGATGCCTCTTCTGAAGCTTTTTCCTGATTTTTAATCAGGGAACATGATGTATTTTATTCCTTGATTCTTGAGCATGGAGTAATAAGAGTAGATATGTGGTTATATATTTATTTGCGTTTTTTTATTAAAGCATACGTCGGCAAGTAGGATCGGCTTTCTCGCACGAGCGATCCTCTCGATATTTGGAGGCATGCGAGATATGAACGTTTGCTTTTTCCGGTGCTGGTTAGGCTAGCGACCGCATACTGATTCAGCGATGAGATGTGCCCGACAGTGGAAGCATTCGAACGACCCTTATCTGGTAATAAGGATGAGCCGAAGACTCTATGATTCTTTAGCGTAATGGAATTGCTCCCACATTCCATTATATAGATACCTGTTGTGAAGCCATATTACAAATCTCACAAGTCGGACTAGGACTCGATCTTGTTGATATGGATCCGGGCATATTTGGAATGTGGCTACCGAATACGCCGCGGAGCGACGGGACTGGAAATCTGTATGGTACTAATTTGACGTATGCTCTCATGGGAGAGAAGTAGACCACAGCGCGTTTTCCATATGACGTATGCCAGCGACTAGAGAAGGTTCAAGGATCGATCCCATCTTCCTGATTGTGTGAGCCCTTACTGATCAGCATTATGTAGAATGACCTGATCAACCGTACCCTTAGTGACTTTGACTATCCAGAAGGAAAAGCCGTGAGCGTCCGCTAGTTTGGCTGCTATCACAATAGTATGATGATTATCATACCGTATAAAGTGGGTAGTGTCAGGAAAGCGGGTGAGTGGTGGACCCAACTTGATGAGTCGAAAGGATGATCAATCGGACATGTCTCCTTAATTGCACTACGTGCACAACTCTTACATGAGCCTATGAGGTGGCATTAGAGTGTGGTAAATCAAAGGGTCGCCTAGGTGTTTGAATACGATCCTTGAGGGATTGAAGGTATTTAAGCAAACATGACTTGCTGATAAGATCCGGGGTGCACAATATCCGAGTTTTGGATAATATTATTTGTTCATAGGGAGATCCTTATGTCCGTCTTAACAGATCTGGCTGCAGGGAAACCCGTTTGTAGCTATCGATGGTTGCACGACAGCACTAGCATTATATGGAGAGGATTGACGTGGATAGAACTTATGGAACTGAGCAGGTATGACGGCGCCCACTCGATTGTACGAGTGGGAGTATGTTGGCATTGGGCCTAATCGGGTCGTCCCAATGGCTTGCCCAATCGAGTGGGCGGGTCTAAGGGTCAGTCGACCCGACCGTTATGGGAAGCCGAGTCCAAGTGGGACTCGAGCTCCATGATGAGGTCAACCTAGGAGGTGGTTCAACCCTTTTAAACGGTTTGGGCCCGATACGATCTCAACCGTCTGTTTGCTCCTCTACTTATATATACAATAAGTAGAGGCTATGGTTTGTAACTAATGAAACCAATAGATGGACACATACATTGATAGAGAGGGATCATGAGAGTATGCAACCTATGGAGAACTAGTGTTCCAAGTTCTTGATCGTCTTTCTCAAAGTCTCTAGCAACCGCGGTGGATCAGGGGATTTTCCGAGTAACACCATGATTGATCCCCATATAGCCACCCGAAGAAGAAGACAGTCATGGAAAACATATCAGCAGTCCAACGGTTATTCAGGTGATCCACTACTCTACAAAGATACGCAGATCTTAGTGCTTATAGGACACTAATCGTTTATTTGCTTTCGCTGTTTATATGAGATCCTATCGAATCTGCATAAATTGATCATAAATTGATCGGGGATTTACAAATATAATATTCAAAATTTAATGGCATAAGTTTTCTATTCACTACAAACAAAGATCCACCACATCAAAGAATTTGAAAAAAAAAAAATCAAAGTTTATAGAGGTCAAGGGTGTTTTTTTTTT
The DNA here is from genome assembly GCA_030015575.1 of Agapanthus africanus. NCBI lineage: Eukaryota > Viridiplantae > Streptophyta > Magnoliopsida > Asparagales > Amaryllidaceae > Agapanthus > Agapanthus africanus. Next base: position 455,381,550 of record JASDDO010000012.1, on the reverse strand, counting down.
TTTTTTGCTACAACAAAAAAATAATCTCGATCTCGATCGACTGTTACATGTCTTGACGATCTTTGAGCCCTTAGCACCATCTTCATTTCGCCTTCAATCTCTCCTTGGATGTTGGTGGGTTTTCTACCAACGCCAAAATTTGCAGGAGAAACAAAAGGTAAATGGTAAAGGGATTTTTTTTTAAAAACACTAATAATTTTAATAAGGGTAGGAATGTCATTTCCCCTCTGCGACGTTGTCAAGTTGCTAAAGTGAATTTTAAACTTTATGGTACTAAAGCACAAGGAAACACATTAGGGTGTAATAATGCAGAAAATGTGAAACCATGAGGGATTGTTAAGCAATTTAGCTAAAAATAATAATGATTTTTTAAAAAACCTCATCCACAAAACTTTGATATTTTCATACTTCACCCCCAAAACCTAATACTTTCATATTTCACCCCTAAATGGTTGATATTTTCATATTTCATACCAAAAATTTGTGTTTCCATTGTTCATCCTCAAAGCCTTTAAGTTGTCAAAAAATTTCCCTACAAAAGATAGAAATACCGAACAGTTTATAAACAATGGGGGGATTTTTGAACTTGAGGGTTTTAGGTGTGACACATGGTAATACAAATTTTTGGAGCCAAACATGGAAATATCAGAGATTTGGGAGTGAAATATAGAAATATCAAGTTTTTGTGTGTGTGTGTACGTGTGTTGGATGATGGTGTGGGGGTAAAAATCCCAATATTTATTTGTCTTGCTTTTTTTTTTTGCTTTGGCCCATAAACCCTAAACTATGCACACAACAACAACATACCAACACATACATCACACACATGCACATAATACATGCATCCAGGGACCTACGAATTTGCCCCGAAAGCGTTAATTTGTGACCACCTCTCTTCCTTAGGATTCGAATCCCGCACTCTTCCCAAGAAGAGAAGTGTACCAAATGAGCTATTGCTCATTGGTTTTGTCTTGCTTACCTAACCCCAAATATTAAGATAACTACTTACTTTGATATTCTACGCATGCAGTTGATCCCCAATGTTGTTGAGTATGAAAACTATACAAATGTCTTGGGAGACCATTTTGAAGTTTCTCCTAATGTAATTGAAGCCCTAGAAGAGAAGGGACATCAAGTTCAATCCTTGGCTGAGAATAATAATTGCCAATTTGTGGTTCACAACTTAGAGCATGGGAACCTTACTGCGGTAAGCGACCCAAGAAAAGGCGGATTCCCTGCTGGATACTAAAAGCGATACTTATCATATACAAAATACAAGAAACGAACGCGGAATAAGAATTTTTTTTGTGTCCTCTGTATCTGCATGCAAGTGATACTTATACATGATCATTTGATATAAGAACAAATAATTGTAAAGTTGAATAAAGATCCTTGTTGTTTTCAGGTGCAAAATAATAACCCGTGTTCAAGAATTGTACCACCTGTGGCAAGTGTGACTTCTTTTTTTTTTTCCTTTTTCTGGTATATTCTTGCAATTCATTCTATTGGTATTTTGCACGTGCGTTACACGTTTGTACTATTTTGATCTACTTATATTCATTTTTATCTTCTCCATTCTTATAATTAGTTTTTAGGATTCTATATATTATCGGATAGAATGTTGACTCGCAAATATAGTTAATTAGTTTTTTCTGCACATTGTTCTGTTTGAATTTGAATTTAAAATGTTTATAAGCAGAGAAGTTGTATTTATTATATTTGCCTTATTATGGTGACATGTCACCACCTAATACATTATAAATAATAGTTTTTTCTTTATTTTTCTTGTATTTTTAGAATGCAAGTGAGCTACATAAGCTCCTATTATAATTAGTAGAGAAGTAATGATTGTCTTATTTATTTATCATTTTTTTACTTTGCTATTCAATAAGCTAAAGGGTATATTTTATCAAACACAATGAATTGCAGTATTTTTGAGACAATATCATTGAACTCAAGACATTTCATGATCTCCCAAACTTGTAATGTTGTATAAATTTGTATGGGCGGACAAATTAAACCCAAAATAACCTTGTTCTTGACAGAACGCATTCTAAAACGATGATAAAAATTCCCTGATACAAATACCTTTCGAGGGTCGAAATGGCAATTCTAAAGTTTAATTGTGCTATCGAAACCGCCGAAAGTTAAATGTTGATTATAAGAATTGCCTTTCACAGCAACCATGCAACCAAAAATCACTACTATCATAAGTGAAACATGAAGGGGCATGCGACTTGCGATCAATTTTACATCATGAGAATATTGATTGATAATGTAAATTGATTTTTCATCAAAAAATAATAATATAAATTGATTTAAATTCACGTCCACATAACAGGCCAACAGCCGCATCATATCAAATCTAAGGCCCGTTTGGATAATGTAAGTACCATAAGATCCGGAAAGACCCTTAAAACAAACAACTTCCAAAAAAATATCATGGAAGAAATCCTACTGTAGGGTTGGCTTAGCACCTTGTGAAAGTTTTGGCAAGTATCAATCATGCTACTTTAAAAATTTTGGGATGCGAAACAAACCCTAACCAAGATCTTAACTAGAGACTTAGGGTTAAATATGATATGTAAACACTTTACATCTAAGTGAACAAGGAATACAACCTTTGTAGACCGGTCCTTCACTTCAAATAGCTCCGTGTAGTAGTCCTCTTCGCAGCGATCGTAAACTTCGGACTCTAGAGAGCCTCTATGAAGAAACGAACGTGCTTACTTCGATGACTTCGAGGCTGAAGATGATCTACGTCGAGCAGACACTAACTCAAGCTATTCCTTCACTAGGTCATGAACTTTGTGAAGAGAACACACTCTACTATATGGCAAGTGGTAGATGATGAAGAAGTAGGAAGTGAGCTCACTTTAAATTTTATTTTCTCACACTTTTCCTCAAAACTCCATTGAAGCTAGAAGCTTTTGATGAAGAAGAAAAAATATCTCACATGAATAATTCATCCAAATGAATTATTGCACCCATGGTTGAGATAAAGCTATCATGCCTAACTCATGTAGAGAATAAACCCAAGGCTATGGTTAAAGGTTGGGTTAAGAAAAAATATCCTAAGGAATGACAAAAGAGTTGATCTTGAGAAAGTTCTACAAGCTTCTCCAAGCTTGAAAACTTTGACCAAGTCTTTTGCTCTTTTGTAATAACTTAATAAATAATCAAAACCCTAATTTAAGCCTAGCATGGTATAAGTCTCATACACCCATCTTATATGTATCATCAAGCATGACACAATATATGTACACAATTATACATATAGCATATATACAATGTGCACATCAAGTGAGAAAAGAAATCATTAGTGGGCTAAATATTAGTTAATGTAATATAATATATCAAATATATAATTATACATTAAATTATCAAATCAACTCTTGATTTAATAATCCGGCTATATCACATATAACCGACTAATATCAAATGCAACATCTTATCGAATCAACGCTTGATCCGATAACTCGGCTATATCACATATAACCAATCATGTCACATATCGCGAGAATAGAATACGGTATCACATACTCGCATTAATCTCGGTCCTGCACACATCACATATGCGCTCCTACTCCGTTTCGCTTGAACCAGGAAACCTCTGTGTAGGACTCTAAAGACACGTCGATACGCCGGCAGTAGGTGATGATCATATCAAACACGCACAAGCCGCAAGCGGTCTGCCAAACGTAACGGCCACCCGGGTATTGAGCGATCAGAAGATCAACAAGCAAGCTTGTTCGTATTCCTGTGAATCCAATCAGTAACACTACCATACAGTCCGGTCTCTTCCTCTGATATGTCACATATCACAGCCTGGGGGTGGTATAACGTCAGACCCCAATAGCCTGATAAGTCATGTCGATGCAAGGTCTATAACGGTCTGAGAAACTACTGATAACATTTACCAGTAGATCTCAGCAACCCTGGCCAGGGATTTCATGTTATGGCCAATCGAGCATAGCGCAACATCAACTCCTTATATCAGGAGAGACGAAACCCCTCCTATCGCTCATTGCCTCCATGTGACTCGGGACTGTACCCAAAAGCCACCGTTTTGCACGTTCTCTTGAACGTGGTAAGGTGGAAATCAAAGCACAGTGGGAATCACACAAGACTCTATGACGATCTCGGGTCTACAGACTAACCTGTACTAGTGTCACCATAGAACTGCTATCCGACGATAGGTACAATACCATCTAAGAGTTCTCGGCGAGTCCGTCCAGTGTACCCAGTCATCACTGAGCACCTGTATACCTTCTCTGATGTCAAACACCAATGGATATGGGATCATCCATCGCCCATCATATGGGTCAAGAAGCGCATACACTAGTCTATTCTGGAGTACCGATGCCCTGTCTCGATACTCCAACGACTAGGAACATTTGAAGGATGTACTTATCAACTACCCAGTCCCCACTAGTATGATCTACATCATAGTCCATGTAGTCAAGTACTCATCCTAAGGGCTTTATCAACATGTGATCACAAAACAGTATTTGTTTGCATGTTAAGATAAAGTGCAATCAGATAGCATACTATCATGTTGAGCAAGAAAGTCCTTCCTATATATGTCCAAGCATCCACCATAATATACATCGCATGTACAGTAATGACCTCTAGGGCATACATATAACTAACAATCTCCCACTTGCACTAAGGCCATCTGTTGTAGTATCCAATACCCAACAATGTAGCAGAGGTTGTAGTATCCCATACTTAACCAATTGTAGAGAAGTCTCTCTAGGGGTAAGGCCTTTGTGAGTGGATCTGCTGTGTCAATCTCCTGGTCTACTCTCCTAACCTCGATCCCTTGGAGATCAACCATCTCTCTGATCAGGTGATACTTGCCTCAGAATATGTCTGGAATGTTGATGGGAACTGTGTTCCTAGGCCTAAGCCACAACTCCATTGTTGTCACAATAACAGTTATTGGACGCTCAATGGTAGGAACCTTGTCATCTCATGAACAAGAAATGCTCAGACAGACACTTTGGTAGTACCAATGGTAGCAATGTATTCAGCCTTTATCGTCTAGTCACGGTATCTAGCTTGGAACTATTCCCGCATACCGTCCCTCCACTGAGGGTAAAGACAATGCATGTGACTGACATTCAATCGTTCTTATCACCCTAGAACCTTTCCAGTGATTCTCTCCAGGATCGATTGATACCATCTCACTACAGCTAGTGAGAATCCTAACATCCAAATAGATCTATCTCATAGATCCATAACCCAGGATTTAGGAGGTATCACTTTGATCCTATATGGAGAATCCTTGTGATAAGAGGAGATTGACCGAGCGTAGCATAGGAAACTCTTTTCCTATCAAGAGTATGTCATCCACGTACAATACGAGGATCACCATCACACTCCCTACTACCTTTTTGTATATACAATGTTCATCTACTATTTTGATGAAGTCAAACGCTTTGACTACCACATCAAAACAGATGTTCCAACTCCGCGATGCCTGCTTTAACTCATAAAGCAACTTGCACACGTTTCCACTGCTCCCACTGTCTACGAAGCCCTCTAACTGTGTACTTATAGACTCTCTCTTCTAAATCATTATTTAGAAAAGCAGTCATGACACCCAACCGCCAGATATCGTAGTCATGGTATGTAGCAATGGCAAGTAGGATTCGGATGGACTTAAGCAGAGCTACCGGAGAAAAGGTTTTATCATAAACCATACCTGGTCGATGACGAGAACTTTTTACAACTAGTCTAGCTTTGAAAGTCTCAACTTCTCCATGTACACCAAGTAATCTTCTCAAGATATACTTGTTCCTGATGGGGATTTAACCCTTCAGATAAAGCAACCAAAGTCCATACTTTGTTGGTGTATATGGATTCCATCTCAGATCGCTTAGCATCCAGCCATTCTTACAGAGTCCCCACTCCTGATGGCCTGCTCGAAACTAGTTGGGTCATCTCATGATGTAATCCTCGCTCCCACTGTCATAGAGAAAACCGAAGTATCTCTCAGGTGGATGAGGAACCCTACTAGATCGACGGAGAGGCTGTGGTTCGTCGGGAACTATTGAACCCTTTGGTTCTTCCAAATCGTCAGCTGTAGTTTGTATAGCTGGAACTCCTTCCAGTTCTACCTCATGACCACCAAAAAGGTGGCATGCTGAGAAACAAAAACACTTTTTGTTCCTCAGTATGGTAGAAGATATTCCCTTGCGAATGCTTGGGATATCCAACAAACTTCCACAGAGTTGACCTTGCCTCGAGCTTGTCCGGATTTTGCTTTTAGACATAGGCCGGACAACCCCAAATCTTAACATCCTTAAGAGATGGGCTCTTCCCATACCATATCATATATGGAGTGGTAGGCACCTGATTTGGTTGGAACCCTATTCAATAAGTATGCAACTTCTCAAATGCATAACTCCCAAAAGGAAATAGGCTACTCAGTAGTACTCATCATAGAGCACACCATATCACATAGGGTGCGATTTGCTCTGCCTCGATACATCGACGTGCTGTGGTGTATACGGAGGAGTAATGCTGAGAGAGAATCTCATTCCCCTTTAGAATAGTCCAGGAATTCCGTGCTCAAGTATTCTCCTCCCTGATCACATCAAAGGACATAATACTTATACCTGTTTTTGGTTCTCTACTTTTAACTTATATTCTTTGAATTTATCAAAAGGTTCAGACTTGTGTTTCAACAGGAACACATGCGTGAATCTTGAGAGATCATCAGTGAATGTAATGAAGTACAAAGAACCGGTCCTGGCATGTGTAGACAGGGGACTTTCATACATCAGCATGTATCAATCCCAAGAGTTCACTGACTCTTTCTCTGTTTCCAATAAACGGAGCTATGGTCATCTTATCTTTGTGACATGACCGACAAGTTTCACAAGATGTAAATTCAAACTTATTTAAATATGCATCTAAATGCAACTTAGCTAGTCGGGTCACAATGATATGACCTCGTCTACAATGCCTTAAGATGGATTCGTTCATTTCTGAACTCTTTCTCTTGTGTGTGTTCTGTACTTTAAGAACTGTGGTTTGATTTAGAACGTATATGCTTTTAGATAGCGTACCTGAACCGATCAACTCTTGATATAGGATATGTTCAAAACATTATCCAACAATATAAAATTATATCCTTCTTTATTAAATAAAGACACCGATATGATGTTGTATATCAGGTTCGGTATCTAATAACATTCGTTCAGAATCAATGTATTTTGTAATACAGGGTGATAACTGCTAACTGCTTGGCTTGCAACAATTGCACTGTTTCCAACTCTTGAAACTTATCACCCGTTCTCAGTTCTCTACCTATCTGCAGCCCATGTAATATATTACATATCAGGGATCCTGATCCGGTATCACATACCCAGGACGTAGAGGATACTGCGAAACAGTTCTCGGTAATGAACACACCCAAAGAAGATGTATCAACATACACTTTCTCCGTTTGGGTTGCACGGAAATCCTGGCAATCCCCAATTTCCTGCTCGATCTTATAACAATTATAAGTTGGAGCGGGACCAACGTTCCCCAGCTCAGTATAACAAGCGGGTTCGGTCAATATATCCGTATTATTATCTTGATTAAGGCATGACATGGTCGCTACCTGGAGAGAGAGAGAAGAAAACACTCAGCGTATGCTCTTGCAAGATTAGATTGGTTATTAATATATCTAATCAGGATAGCTCCCACTGTTTTAGTCAAATCTTCCTTCAAACCTTAAAAGGAAAGACTAGACGGGATTAATTACACCCTACAAGTTCGCCAATCTTTCAGCCAGGCCAGTGCCGGTACTTTGAGGGAGGTTCCCCGTGCTTTCGCACGGACCTAATTAGAATAAACCTCGTTTTCCCAGGGGCGTAACCCCGTTGACACCTTTCTAGACACCTACTTGATCGGCTAATTGTAATGTGTAAAACTCTCCCAGGAGTAACTCTTACTCACAGTGGGTATCGGGATCCAACTATCTCATAGAAGGTATGCAATCTCATTGCAACTTTCAACACTTGAAACTCCGAATAATTGTTTTTACCCCTAGTACTTATGACCTTAACTATGGTCAATATATCATAAGCACTAGTCAAGTTCTACCCGTCATTTCATGATTAATTAGACCCACCCACATGACCCTCAACTATGGTCGACATAATCACACGACTGTCCTAATTAATCGCATTATATGCTGTGTAGAAATACATCACTTAGCTACCGTACACTACACCTCAACTATGGTCGACATACGCAACACAAATACTAAGTACTCTACTTACTAGTTTTGCTAAAGAGGTCACTCCCGGTGAAGAGATCTCGGCTCTTTCCTTATCGAATAAGGTGCAGGATATTTCATAAATACCACTATGCAAAGCAAGAACTATAAAAGCAATCAAAAGACAAACCGTGTTTGTAGCATCTGCTAGTTTCGCTAAAGAGATCACTCCCGGTGAAGGGATCTCGGCTCTTTCCTTATCGAATAAGGTGCTGGATATTCTACAAGGAATACCGCTATGCAAAGAAAGAATTAGAGTTTCCAGTTTTTAAACAAGTTTCTACAATATCTTTAGGTTTCTTTTTGTTTCTTTAATCTCATTAATGAAGTCCCATTTATTATGCTTCCTGTCATGCCCCCCTTCCCAAATACGGAATACGAGGGGTTGACAAGGCCAGCCATGCTCCTACGGTCAAGGAAACATCATGCCGTAGTCACACTTCGACTTCTAGCGTTACGTGGTAATCAGTAATCATTACACAGGTAATGAGAAATGCAGTCACTAAATCAAAACAAATACAAAGAACTAACCAGATAGAGATCAAAGAAGTATAGCTCTGAGTCGCTGATCAAGATGTCCGCAATATCCTCGAGGTACGTCAGGTCCTGGTCCAAGCTAAATCCACTTCTCACTCTGAGCATGCATACTCAGGTCGTCAGAGCGACACAATAGCAATATATATATATATATATATACACACACACACACACACACAATATAAACACATGCAATGATGACGAACATAAACAGTAAGCATGGAGTAATGACGTGAGCATGAAGTAGCCAATACAGGTAGCTAATAGAACGGGTAAACAGTAAAGCAGTAAACAGTATGGCAGGTATATTGAATCAGTAAGCAATGCATGTCAATGTCACTAACCCTATCAGTCTCTAAGTTTCACTGTACAGGTCGCTAAACCTATCGTCAGTCCAAGTGTGAGAGTCAACCACTCGTGAGTATCCCCCACCAAAGGGTAGGATCCAAGGACAAGAGAACACGGGCCCGAGTCGCTCACTAATAATCAGTAATATCCCCATATATCTCCAGAATCGTTGTATGTGCCGGCAATGGAACTCCCGAGAATCTGTTGAACTCACACTCAAACTACCCCACACCCCGTGGTCTATATCAAACACCAACCATAAACTTAAATACCAGTCGGTCCATGACAAGTCTACGCGAGAACTGGACACAGGATCTCCATCAAGCATGTCTCGACTGATACCCAAGATAAATGGACAGTGTTTGGTGCCTTATCTACGACACCCATATAAGTTCTTCCATAATCGTCCCATACCAATTATAGTTACACTTATACATGTCCCATAGACGTCGACAATGCAATAAATCAATAGGGTTCGCTAATTATGTACAAGTACGTGTCACTTTCACTTATTCATTCACACTTTATTACTACGTACTTGCCACAATCAAAACATTAATATCTAACACTGGGTAATGCACACGATCACTAGGTTACTAATGCAATGACATCTATATGATATGATGAGAATACAATAATTGTGATATGAACAAAATATCATCAGTCAGTGTCCTACCACTTGCATAATTTATTATAAATCATACATGCAGAATTAAGCAAAACAACGTAAAGGGGGTGAGCAGTATGTTTAATTATCTATCCATCAAAATTGGTTTCGCATCAATCGGATTTCAGGTTTGCTAGTTATGACCATTTCAATCTAAGTGTTCACGACTGGAAATCCGGTTTCAGAATCGGAAGTCCGTTTCGTAACACAATTTAATCCCAATTGGGTTCAAAATTAGGCGACACTATAGTTGAACAATATTTAGGACTATCAGTTAGGTTTCCACCGCAATTGGAGGATCAGTAATATACTATCTCGACAAGGAGTTATGGACAGGTTATGTTCGATGTGTAAAATCTGCAGCTGCAGAATTCAGCCAAACATATCGACATTATAAAATGGGTTAAAAATATCAAACAGTCGAGGAATCTAGTGAGACCAGTGGAGTAAGAAATCTAACTAAATTTTCTACGTAACGATATAGGGTTCCGCACATTCTATTATTTGAACAGGAATATACAGGGATTTAAAAACAGGGGTTGACTGGGATTTCCGTTCTGGACTGCAGTCCAGAATCGTAATTCTCTGCAGTTTCCTTTTTCGGAACTAGTTCAATTTTAGATATCAATTATAGGGTTCTGTAGATTATCCCATTGGATTAGATACGAGCCATGGAACGCCAAAATCCAATTCATAAAAGATTTAATGTGAATTTAACGGTCTAGCATGTACGAAAGTTTTCAGGTTTCGTACCGACTATCGGGAGCAGCATTACATAGTTGAAACGACCGTGGTTTTCCACGAAATTTCTACAGTACCTCTAAGAGTAGTAAAAGGGTTTAAAGATCACTAGTTACGCCATTTAAAGATAGGTTTTCACTTAAAATCTTGCATTAAAATCTAGATTTAAGCATTCGATTCGCAGTCGAAACGTCTGTTTCTTTTAACTAAACAAGCACTATTGGATTCTACTATTTCCATATGATGTTATCGCTAGATTTTAGATTAGATTGTGACCCAAATCAATATCACTAGAATTAATACGGTTTACTATTTAAAACACTGCGGAAATTTTGGTGTGAACACAACATATATATTGATCTGTTCGTTACTGAAGTATGTAAGCAAATTGCGAGCACTTGCCTCGATCGACGTGGAAAGGTGGCGACAATTCCGGCGCAGTGATGAACAGAAGAAGCAATGATACAACGATGTCCTTGGTTCTTCGATGATCGGGTTCGGCTCGAACGGTGATCGGCTGCGGCTAAGGCTCGAGTGCAGCGGAGAGGGGCTTAAGCTTGACGTCTTGACTGCGATGGGTACGGAGGCGGCTTGGAAGGTGGCCGACAGTGAACTCAGGGGTGAGCCCGGTGTGGTGATGAAGATGGTGTTGGGGGAGGTCGCATGGTGGTCGGAGGTGGAAGGCGGCCGTGGAGGGGTTCGTTGCCGGTAGTGGCTCGGCGATGCACGGGGGGTCTCGTCATGGTGGTGCGGCGTTCGTCGGCTGTGGGTGCAGGGCTCGGCTGCTCGAAGGAGGCGGCCAGAAGAGGATGCTAGTGGTGGTCGGCTCCGGTGTGGTGAGGGTTCCGACGACGCGGGAAGCTCGGCGATGACGAGTGCAGCGATGGGCTCGGTTGTGTGATGGGTTCTTGGGAGGAGGAAGTGTGGAAGGCTCGGCTTGGTGGCTGGTGGTGTGCGGTGAGGTTGTGGAGGTCGCAATTGATGGAGGAGAGTCGACGGTGGTGCTGGGGTGCCGGCGGCGAAGAGTGCGGTAGGGTTCGATGGGTTCTCGGGTTGGGAGGAGAGAAGGAAGGGATCGGGAGGAGGGAGTGAGAGAGAGGGAGAGTTGTCGTACGAAGAGATGGACGCGAGACAGAGAGAGAGGGGGGTCGTGGGGGAAAGACGTTAGAGGAGCGCGGTCGTGGGCGAGTGCGGGTCGTGGGGAGGTGGGTGCGGCCATCGCGGCTTGGGTGCGAGTGAGGGGAGCCGTTGGAGAGAACGAGCGGGTCACGGGGAGGAGCGAGAGAAGAGGGGAGGTGGCGCGGAGGTCGCGGGGAGTGGGCACGGGTCTCGCGGTAGCCGTTGGGGAAGGTGGTGGGGAGCGCGGGAAAACGAAGGAGAAGGGGGGTGGGTAGCAGGTCGGGTGCGGGTGAGGAGAGGGGAGAGATTTTGGGCCGGGGTTCTTGGCCAGAAAAAGAAAGAGAGAGTTAGAGAGGGAGATGGGCCGGGGCTGGGCTTGGGTTAGCTTAGGAAAAAAGAATTTAAAAAGGGAATAGATATAGGGTTAGGGTTATAAAAGGGAAATAAAATGAAGGGATTAGGATTTTAAAATACTTAAAGTAATTATAAATATAAATAGGTAAATTTGTAAGTGACCCTTTTATAAAAATATGGATATTGGCGTATAAAAGAACTGGGTATTACACTTTCCAAGCATTACATTTGAAACGAAATCAACAATATATAATATATATCTCATATATATAATATAAACATTCGTCTCAGGCGGTAATATGATCTCATCACAGAACATTGCAGCAGAAGAACATATATGAAATATTGGATATGCTAGGATCTCCGTGTTTTATATCAAGCCAGTATAAAACACGGATTCCATGGTCGTGATGAATAGCCAAACCCACATCCCTAGACCCCTACGAGAGCGGCAAGTAACCCTGCCAATTCTAGAGTTAGGAGACCCGGTCTCGACTCCTCGAGGTGGTCTCCCACTGGACCCTAGAATCTGGTTACTTGTGCTCCCCGTCTTGGGTCTATCCTAATGCGGAAAAGTAAATAATATACAGTTGTGACATCATCCTCAACCCGGAAGTGCCCCAATAAAAGAATATTACATACAATGAATTTTACATGAATGAAAATAAAAACTCTCATCTCACATAAAACCCCCAGCTATTCAATCACGACAATCCAATATAACATATCACAACAACGCATAACATCATATATAATCAACGTAAGTAAATATGCGTATCCCAGTTATCGTTGACATATAGCACCAAAACCGGCGATATACCACATATTACACTTACGGTCGCAGAAAAGAAAGCGAAAAACTACAACATTTGGAATCCACAATCACTTTAGACATCTTAAATTCGAAATATCACATAGTTCGCATTTCATACCTAACTATATGAATTCCACATATTGTATCACATTCCAGATAAATAGACAATGTTAAACTTTTCGATCGAATAAACAAACACCCAAGATTTCCCAAATAGCTCAACACTTAAGCGGAGTTCAAAAAGTCCCAGAACATGTCACAGCCGCTATGAACCAGTCGTAGAAGGGTCAAACCAACGCCTCACATGTGGCAACGCTAACCTGCCACAAACCATATGGTTCAGTGGCGGTTTTGACGGTCACATAATCGAGTTAAGGTTACGTTTTTCTAGAGGGTTCACAGATTCGCTTATATGATTTTCTGAAAGTTTTAAACTCAGGAAAAATCCAACACTTGAAAGTTTTCTGAAAGGGGAAAAAGTGAGTTATTGATATCCGTTCGAACTTTTTAACACGTTCTAAATTACCCGGAAAAAACTTAAACGAAGTTAAACTTTCCGATCGAATCAACGAGTTCCCAATATTTCCCAGAAAGCTCAACACTTGAGTAGAATTAAAAATTCCCAGAAGCGTGAAAAAGTACCCAGGAATAAACCCCTGAAGTATTAGCCTCTAACTACCAAAGTTGGCTGCGGAACTGCCGCCAAACACATGGTTTGGCCGCGGTTCCGCGGTCTCTTGAGTAAGTTATGGCTTCATACTTCACAGTAATCCTTAAAATTCCCTGCATGATTTTCTGAGTATTTTTAATATGAAAATTTTCAACTTTTGAAATTTTTTCCAGAAAGTGGGATTTTACGGGGTTTCGAAATTCGATCGGACTTTAAACTTCACCTACACGACGCCTAATGCTCTACCCTGGCTCTGATACCACTGTAGGGTTGGCTTAGCACCTTGTGAAAGTTTTGGCAAGTATCAATCATGCTACTTTAAAATTTTTGGGATGCTAAACAAACCCTAACCAAGATCTTAACTAGAGATTTAGGGTTAAACATGATATGTAAATACTTTACATCTAAATGAACAAGGAATACAACCTTTGTAGACCAGTCCTTCACTTCAAATAGCTCCGTGTATTAGTCCCCTTTGTCGCGATCGTAAACTTCGGACTCCAGAGAGGCTCTATGAAGAAACGAACGTGCTTCCTTCGATGACTTCGAGGCCGAAGATGATCTATGTCGAGGAGACACTAACTCAAGCTATTCCTTCACTAGATCATGAACTTTGTGAAGAGAATGTTAGTGTATATGCCCTAGGGGCCATTATTGTATCATACTAGCTTGTATATTACTTAATGGAAGCTTGGGATATTCACAGTTATATATCAGTCTTGCTAAAAATGATAGTATGCTACTTGGTTTGTTTCTACTTTAATATGTGCATATGTTTCTTGTAACGTATCATTTATACATATTAGTAGAGCCCATAGGATTGTTCCCCTCCGAACGGCGGCGACGAGACTGCGAAGTCCTGACGCTGAGATTCAGGGCAGATGCTATTTGGTTTTATCCGTCCACTTCTCCGAAGATGCCAAGTTGATTTATGGCACCGTGTATCGGAGGTTTAGACGGATGCGGCCGATTTAGCAGACTTCATCAGATTTCCCCTCGTTCGAGGGTTTTTTGATTGTGGGGACACTCTTTCCTGCAGGCGCAAGCCCCTGCAGTTAATTACGCTACCGCATCGTGGTAACAACTTTCTCCTTCTCCAGAATTTCACTTCGTGTCGTGTGTGTTTGTTTTGTTTGTGATTGCCCGTGGATTGTATACGGAGACTAAGTGATGCCGTCGCCCGTAGGACGTGGATTAGTCCAAATCCGTATTTACTTAGATTTGGGTTTGGTGTTTTAGTTTAAGGATATGTTAGCCATATTTAGGCTAAGATCGACTTAAACGTTCGTTAAGGATACGTTAGTCTGATTTGAGACTAAGATCAACTTAACGGGATCGTTTGGATCCGACAAGAGAGCAATTGGCTCTATTGTTTAGTTTAATGACGTGGCGGTCGATAGGTAGTTTAAGGACGTTGCGGTCCATATTCCAGTTTAGGGACATGGTGGTCCATATTCCAGTTTAGGGACATAGGGGTCCATAAATAGTTTAAGGACGCTTAAGTCCGTGGGTTTAAGGACCCCACAGTCCGTGTTTTAGTTTAAGGACTCTTAAGTCCGTGGGTTTAAGGACCCCACAGTCCGTGTTTTGGTTTAAGGACGCTTAAGTCCATGAGTTTAAGGACCCCACAGTCCGTGTTGATGTGTAGTTGTCGGGACCCGTCACCTCTCTGACGTCGTTGAAGGATTACAACGATAGGAGTCAAAGGAGTTTGGAGATGTACCCTCGAACCGGATGTAGATTGATTTAAGAGAGAAGCTGTGCGCAGTCAATTTAATTTGAGGACTTACGGCCATGATTGGGCTAAGTCCAGTTGAAAAATGTTCAACATTTTTATTTATCTTTGGCCTATTAGGCCTGTGCTAGGGCTTTGCCCATGTTTAAGTAATGCATTGCATTACTTTTGGTCTCTGTTAGACCTTTGTTTGGGCTCTGCCCTTTTTAAAATAATGCATTGCATTATTTATTATTTTGTTTGGGCTCTGCCCATTTATAAATGATGCAGAGCATCAATTTTGTTTGGGCTCTGCCGTTTTTATTGCATTGCAATTTAATTTGGCCTACTAGGCCTTTCTGATTTGGACCTGGCCCTTTAGTAAAAGAAATGCATTGCATTTGTCAGGCGCTTTGCGCCAATCACTGAGCGCAAGCGCTTGTGGTGATGACACGTGTCACGCAAGCGCAGTGCGCTGCGCTTGCGCTGCTGACACGTGGCGCGCTCTGGTGAGTTGCGCCAATTTCAGAGAGCAAGGCTCTTTCTTAAAGCGCATAGCGCACGTGATTCAGATGTTGACATGTGGCGCTCTCTGGTGGCTTGCGCCAACCCATGAGCGCAACAGTGCAGTTTCTGCAAGTGCAAGGCACTATTTCAATAATCTTGAGAATCCTTAAGATTCCAGAACCAATGGTTCATAAAAAAGTGCCAAGCACTGTTTGATTTCTTGATCCAATTTAGATCAAAGAAAACAAGTTTTTTCTTCTTTTTCTTGTTTTCAGAGAACCAGTGGTTCATAAAAGAGTGCAAAGCACTTATTATTATGTCACGCCCCGCTTCCCAAAATACGGAATACGAGGGGTTGACAAGGCCAGCCATGCTCCTACGGTCGAGGAATCATCCTCCCGTAGTCACACTTCGGCTTCTAGCTTTACGTGGAAATCAGTAATCAATGCACAGGTAATGAGAAATGCAGTCACTAAATCAAAACAAGTATAAAACTTACCAGATAGAGTCAAAGGAAAGATAGCGCTGAGTCGCTGGTCTAGATGTCCGCAATATCCTCAAGGTACGACAGATCCTGATCCGAACTAAATCCACTCCTCACTCTGAGCATGCATACTCAGGTCGTCAGAGCGACACGATAGCAATATAATACATAAAATCAAGTGACAGTTCTAACAGTGGTAATAGATATGAATAATAGTAAATCAATGACAGCATGAATATGAATGTGCAGTAATCAATGCAGCGGAGCAGTAAAGCAGTAGAACGATATGTCACGTATGTCAACACAGTATATAAGGTATATAAATGCTCGTATCCCTATCAGTCTCTAAGTCTCACTATATAGGTCACTAAGCCTATCGTCAGTCCAAGTGTGAGAGTCAACCACTCGTGAGTGTCCTCCACCCAAGGGTAGAACCCAAGGGCAAGGGATCACGGGCCCAACATGTAACATGTATATCACGGTAATAATCACATATCCTGTAAATCTCCATATATCTCCCTAAATATATAAGCCGGCATGGGACTCCCGAGATTCTGTTGAACTCACACTTAAACTACCCCACACCCCGTGGTCTACATCAAACGCTAACCATAATCTCAAATACCAATCGATCTGTGACAAGTCTGCACGAGAACTGGAGACAGGATCTCCATCAAGCACGTCCCGACTAATATTCAAGATAAATGGCAGTGTCTGGTGCCTTATCTGTGATACCCATGCAAGAGCTTCCATAAGTGTCCCATACCACTTATAGTCACACGTACACGCGTCCCACAGACGTCGACAATGCAATAAAATAATAAGGTTCACTGATTGTGTACAAGTACGTGTCACTTCCATTTATTCATTCACTTTCACTTATTCACTTTCACTTATTCATTCACTTTCACTTGTTCATTCACTCTTTAACACTAACGTACTTGTCGCAATCCAATCACTAATACTTAGCACTGGGTAATGTATATGATCACTAGGTTATCAATGTTTCATGACCGCTATTCAATGAGGGCATACCGCTATATGATATGATGAAAATGCAATTATTCATGATATAAATAAAGCATAGCAGCCAGTGCCAAACAACTTGCAAAATTTACTATAAATCATATGTGCAGAATTAAGCAAAACAATATAAAAGGAATAATCAGTATGTTTAATTATCCATCTATCAAAATTGGTTTCACGTCAAACGGGTTTCAGGTTCGCAAGTTATGGCCATTTTATTTTAAGTGTTCACTGCTGGAAATCCAATTTCTGAACTGGAAGTCCGTTTCGTAACACATTTTACTCTCAGTTGGAAGCATAATTAGGCGACGCTACAGTTCAACTAATTGTAGATTTTACTGTTATCTATCCAACACATCAAACGGATCATCGATAGAAGTTATGTATTAAAAGTTATGTTATGTACAAGGTGCTGGTGTAAGAGGGATCACTGCAGAAACTGCAGAACACCACGGTATTCTAAAATACAAATTAAATATCAAATGAAAGTGAAACGACACGGGACCAGATTCAAGAGTTAGCTAACTAAATTATATACGCGACCATATAAGGTTCCGCGCATTTTCGGTTTAAGGAAGGGGTGTACAGGTGTTCCCAAGGCCAGGTATTCGAACGAACGTTTCCCCGGACTGCAGTTCAGGGCCGCGAATCGCTTCAGTATTCCTTGTTATAACTTATCAAAATGGAAAGATGAACTATAGGGTGCTGTAGTTTTATCAGTTGGCTTCGATACGAGCCCTAGCACTCTGAGATCCGATAAATAGGTAATTTATTATGATTTTAACCGTTCAGCTTGTCCGAGAAAATCAGATTTAACAAGGTTATCGGGTTGTCGAATTACGGGTAAAATGATATTAATAAGATAGATATAGCATGTTAAGCAAGTGAGGGGAGTTCACTTGCCTCGATGACGATATCACGGAGTTGATGGATCTGTCGGACGCTGCAATGCACGTCACGGATGTGAAAGCGGTCGTTGCGACAGAACCGGAGCTCGCGAGCCTTAGAACCGTAGTGGCGTGGACTCGAATTCTCGCTTTTGGATTGGCTACAACTCGCATGGATCGACGTCGGCGGCGGTACTTGAAGGCTCCGAGTTCGCAAAGATGAGGACGTCGATGGTGGAGTGTCCGTCGCGCAGTGCGGGGTTATGTCCGGAGCAGGCGGAGGGAGCCAGAGGAGCTCGGGTACGGGGCTTGGAAGTTGGTGACTAGATGCGGCTGTTGGCAACATGGGGGTGGTCGTGCGGTGCTCAGGCGATGCTGGGTGAGCTGTTGACGATGGTACTGGTCGGTGCTCGTAGCGGCGAGTGGGTCATGAGGTCGAGGAAGAGACGGCGAAGTTCGTGAGGGAGTCGGTGGTTGCCGAGGTGATGGAACTCGACTCGTTGGCAAGGTGGAGTCGTAGGGTTGAGTTGGGGCTGCCGGCGGCTCGTGTTCGTCGGCGGTGGTGGCGACGGCGATGAGGCAGGCGAGGTGGGGGCTGTGGGTTGGAGTCGTCGCGGGTTTGAGCGACGAGGGAGGCGGCGGGAAAAATATAGAAGGAGAAGAGGGAGAGAAAATTTTTGACGGAGGAAGAGGGGAGGTGGGGATTAAATAGGTTTTGAAAAATTAGTATATAATAATGTGCGCATATATATATATATATATAGGGGAATGGAGATGACAGTGAGATTAGATTAGGAGAATGGAGAA
Source organism: Agapanthus africanus (assembly GCA_030015575.1). Lineage (NCBI taxonomy): Eukaryota > Viridiplantae > Streptophyta > Magnoliopsida > Asparagales > Amaryllidaceae > Agapanthus > Agapanthus africanus. The sequence goes on along the minus strand of JASDDO010000012.1, from coordinate 455,362,597 downwards.
TAATGTGGGTGGGTGTGTGTTGTAAAAAGGAGTGTACGTGAGGAATGAGGGTGTAAAGGGAGAAAGAGAGTGAGGTGAGTTGTAAATAGAAAGAGTAGGGTGTAAAGAGAAAAGAGAAAGATGTGGAGGTGTAAAGATAAAAGAAAGAGAGGAGAGAACGTGCATGAGTGTGGAGAAGGAAAGAGTAGAGAGAGGTGAGGATGTTAGGATTAGATTAGGTTTTAAATGAATATAATATTCGTCCGTTTTGAGATTTTGGCAAATACAAACTTACTCCAAAACACATCCGGGTTGGGTCTAAAAATTCAGATTTAAAATATGAAAAATATATGTGACGTCCAAATTTCACAATGAATGCTCAGGTAACGAAAATGCATACCCCCAAGATTGGATGCACGTAAAATGCACTTAGCGATTCAAACAAGTCTGTTTCAATAAACGGAACGAGAAAAGAAGTACGGATGTCACCACAGGGTCAGGTATGAGTTAGGATTTTAAAATAAATAAATATAAATATAAATAAATAAATTTTGTAAGCAACATTTTATATAAATACGGATATTGGCGTACAAAAAGAACTGGATATTACATATTATATGAAGATCATTGATCTTGTTCTTAGATCAATGATCTATTAGAAGAAATTCTTCTATTTTATGAAGGTTTTTACCTTTTTCTTGAAATTTCTTCAGAGTTCTCTCTGTTTTGAGGTTCTCAATCTCTCACAAAATGTTGATGCCTTTGATTTGGGGTCTAGGGGCCTTTATATAGTGTTCATAAATTTGTTAAATTTGTTAAAGAGATCTTTCTCTGAGTGATTTGGGGAATTTTCCCCACCGTTGGATCTTTGATCCAAGGGCTTCTGTTTTACAGGAGGCAATCTTCTTGTTTTAACAAGAACAGAAAAATCTTGCTAGAATTTAATTCTGTTTGGCGCAAACGCCGCAGTGCATGACACGTGTCAAGCAGCGCAGAGCGCAGCGCAACTGCGCTGACACGTGTCGCGCAGCTCACGGCGCAGCGCATCTGCGCTGACACGTGTCGCGCAGCGCAGCGCTTGCGCAACTGAAGCGTTGCTTCCTTTAATTTTGTTTTACATAGAGCTTTGCTCTGATTGGACGTGCTGCCTTAGGCGCTGCGCTGGCGTATCAACTTTCGACACGTGGCGCGTCGCGCGCAGCTCAAAAAATTTGAAGCGTTGCTTCGAATTTTGAATTTTGAAATTCAAACAGAGCTTTGCTCTGATTGGGGGAAACAAATGCCCCCCCACCGTTGCGCTCACGTGGCGCGTACGTGAGTGCAGCGGTGGCAAGATCCTGGCCGTTGGATCAACGGGTGAGCTGAAAGGGCGCAAGCGCCTTATAAATAGGACCCCTGGCCCTTAGAAAATCTTCACCATTTTCTAAATTTTTGATTTTCAGAGCTTTGCTCTTACTTAAGAACTTCAGAGCTTTGCTCTTGTTTCCAGAACTCTAGAGCTTTGCTCTCATTTCCAAAGTTAGAAAACTTTAGGTAAAATTAATTTTAAATTAAATTAAATTAATTTTAAATTAAATTAAATTAAATTAATTTAAATCAATCTTAACCAACAGTGTCTTGCTCTCAGAGATCTTTTGATCTAAAGAAATCCCCTTTGGGGTTTCATAAACAGAGCTTTGCTCTCAAGGATTTGTCTCAGGGTTTCTTAGCCCATGAACAGAGCTTTGCTCGTATTGACAGAATATAGATTTTTGATCTTCTGATGATGAACTCTTAAGAGTTTTTTTTATATGGATCTTTAAGATCCCAGAACTTCAATTTTTTTAGGAATTAATTAATTTCCTTTCTTTGATAAATTTTTTTTATCATTATTACAGAGCTAAGCTCTTATTTTTTTAAAGAATCTTATTCCCCTGAGACCAGAGTTTGACAAGTGTCACTCTGTGACAGAGCTTTGCTCTGAAAGAGGAGATTTTCTCCTTGTCTCTAGGTTTTTTTTTTATTATTAATGGGAATATTCTCTTGGGGATCAACTGACAATCTCATCCAATGATGGGGTTGTCTTATCAACTGACGTATTGTCATCCAGATTTTGTGGGTGTTCCCCTCCGAACGGCGGCCTGGGCTCGGGCGTCCGGGCCTGAGGTTCGGGGCAGATGCTAATTGGTGCTATCCGTCCACCTCTCCGAAGATGCCAAGTCGATCTATGGCACCGTGTATCGAAGGTTTAGACGGATGCGGCCGATGTAGCAGACTTCGTCAGATTCCCCCTCGTTTGAGGGGTTTTTGATTGTGGGGACGCTCTTCCCTGCAGGCGCAAGCCCCTGCAGTTAATTACGCTACCGTATCGCGGTAACAACTTTCTCCTTCTCCAGATGGTCACTTCGTGTCGTGGGTGTTTATTTTGTTTTTATTGCCCGTGGATTGTTTACGGAGACTGAGTTATGTCGTCGCCCGTAGGGCGTGGACTAGTCCAAATCCGTGTTTATCTTAGATTTGGGTTTGGGGGTTTGGTTTGAGGATACGTCAGCCGTATTTGAGGCTAAGATCAACTCAAACGTTTGTTAAGGATACGTTAGTCCGATTTGAGACTAAGATCAACTTAACAGGATCGTTTAGATCCGACAAAAGAGCGTTTGGGCTCCATTGTTCCAGTTTAGGGACATAGTGGTCCATCGTATATGTGGCCGTCGGGACCCGTCACCTCTCTGACGACGTTGAAGGATTACAACGACGGATGTCAGAGGAGTTCAGAGATGTACCCTCGAGCCGAAGTTAATTTGGGGGATTCATAGTCCAGTCTGTTTGAAGGTTTAAGGATACGTTAGCCATCTTTGAGGCTAAGATCAACTTAAACGGGACCGTTTAGATCCGACAAAAGAGCATGCTGGGCTCTATTGTTCTAGTTTAAGGACATTGCGGTCCATGGGTAGTTTAAGGACATTGCGGTCCATGGGTAGTTTAAGGACATTGCGGTCCATTGTTAGTTTTAAGACATCTCGGTCAAGGTTAAGGACGTCATAGTCCATGGGTTTAAGGACTCCACAGTCCGGTATGTGCTCTGGATGCTTCACACGGGTTCACTGCCGCGCTTGGCGAGGACCATGCTCCGCTCTGGACGTTTTCCGCGGGGTCAAAGAGTGACGTTATCCACGTTCCACGTAACCAGGAATTTTGCACTAGATGCTTCACACGGGTTCACGGCCGTGCTCGGCGAGGACTAGGCTCCGCTTTGGGCGTTTTCCGCGGGGTCAAAGAGTGACGTTATCCGCGTTCCACATGACCAGGAATTTTGCATTAGACATGGGTTTAAGGACCCCACAGTCCATATCATGGGTGGTCATCGGGACCCGTCACCTCTTTGAAGACATTGAGGGATTACAATGCCAAGTATCAAAGGAGTGAAGAGATGTACCCTAGAACCGGAATGGATTAAATAGTCCTTGGCCCAATTTGGGATCAAGACCCATTAATTATATTATGAGCCCATTGGCCCAGTTAATTGTGAATTGAGGACTTATGGCCAGCTTGGGCTAAGTCCTATCATGTCTGGAATATTGACTTCTTGTGGGTCCATTGAGGGAGAGGCTTTGCCTCTATCCCTTTAGCCAATTGGGCCAAAGCCTAGTGTTAAACACTTCAGAGCAATCAGTGTTGAACACTGGGAATGAGGTTGACAAGTTAATGTTTAACACTAAAAGATTATTGGTGTTAAACACCAGCAACAAGGCTTTCAGATTAGTGTTAAACACTAAAACAGATCAGCATCAGGCATCGGCAACGGAGCTATCAAATTAGTGTTAAACACTAGGGTAGTCAGTGTTGAACAATGCAAGTAAAGTTCTTTGATTGGTGTTGAACACTGCGGCCCAACAGTGTTTTAACACTGGATTCAGGAGTTCCAACTTAGTGTTAAACACTAAAGCAAGAGGGGTCACGTGGCGACACGTGAGAGCGTCCTGTCTCCATTCATTCTGTTGAGATTATTGCATCTTTCAGAGCATCACGTGCCATCACGTGACGGGCATTCATATGCCTATGTGTTAGAGCTTCTGTCAAGGGTCACGTGGGTCACGTGGGGGACTGCCTCAAAGGGCTTTCTGTAGATCTTTTGAGGGGGTCACGTGGTGGCACGTGACCCTGCCTCCATGTATATTGTTTGGAGAATCTGTTGATCCTTTTCCAGGAACTAAATTCCTCGAACTTTAATTTTCAAAGGAATTAAATTCCTACTTCCTTTTGAAGACTTATATTCTGGAGTAGAATTGAACCCTGAATCTTCTGTAGGAATTAAATTCCTCGTTTATGTGAAGAACTGAATAGGGTTAAACCCTAATAAAAGCTTTTTAAGGAATTAAACTTCCAGTCCCTGTTAAATTATGATTAAGGGAATTGAATTCCCGTTGTTTCAACAGAACTAAGTTCTAAATTCGGGTTAAACCCTGTTTCTCTCTGTTCTGAAGGAATTAAATTCCCATGACACAGGGTCAAGCCCTACTTTTATCTTAGAGGAATTAAATTCCTATAGTTCTGTGAGAATTAAATTCTCGTTTTTCCGTTCCCTCTCCATGTTTTGGATCTGCATGGCAGGGTCTAACCCATTGAGAATTAAATTCTCAACCTAAATGGGAGTTGTGCACTTTGCAGATCCTCTATCAAAGAGAGAAGAAATATGTTCTTCTGGTTTTTATTTTGTCAGAGTTAAACTCTGTTGAGAATTAAATTCTTCTTCTTTCAGGAAGCCTTCCCTTTCTTTCCTAGGGTTTTCTTTTTGCAGAAGCTCCGAATTCCTCAAAGTATCAAGGCTCTCTCCTTTTTTCCCCTCTGCGTGTATATCTTTTTTTGTGTCTCTAGGCTCCTATTTATAGGAGAAGCAGCCGAATCAATTAGTTTTTTGATGAATCTTTATTAAGAGATTTGATTTGTATCCATCATTTGTTTTTGACCCTTGGATTATTAGGTGAATTTTATTCACCATTGGATTTTAAATCCATGGATTCTCCTTTGTTATTTCTGTTAGATTTAAAGGGGAAATCTTTCCAAACTCGAGATTTTCCATAGATAGATGATATTTAATTATCTCTTAATCTTTAATTTGATCGGTTCCAGATAATTGTTTTCCTTTGGAAAGATTTGAATCTCTTTCAGAATTTAATTCTGTTAGCAAAATGGGCTTTGAAAGCCGGTCGCGTGTGACCACGTGACCCATGGTCACGTGTGGACACGTGACTCCCTTGTAACGAGCCTTTTCCTTCTTTTGCACTCTGCCTTCTTCTGCTGCTTAGCCGTCACGTGCTACCACGTGACCCATGGTCACGTGTGAGCACGTGACCCTTGTCTGGCGCCTCTTTCCTTGGTTCAACTGGAGAGCGAGTCTGCTGCTTTGAACGTCACGTGCCAACACATGACCCTGGTCACGTGGGAGCACGTGACCTCTTCTGAAGCCCTTTCCCTTGACTTGATCAGGGAACCAATGTGCCCTTTTCCGCTGCTTTATATGTCACGTGTCAACACGTGACTGCTGGTCACGTGTAAGCACGTGGTCCCTTTTTGAAGCTTTTCCCAGAAGCTTTCCTGATTTTAAATCAGGAAACAAATGCCCCCACAGCGTTGTTCTCACGTGCCTGCACGTGAGTGCAACGCTGTCACCTCTTGTGACCGTTGGATTCCCCTAGGGATCTGGGGAGATGAAACGTTTCCACTGCCTTCTATAAATACCTCTGTCTCTTCATAGGAGCCTTCACTTTGCTCATCTTCTTCTTCCGAGAATTTTTTCTTTGAGAATTTAATTCTCGCTTTCAGAGCTTAGTTCTCTGTCTTGAAACAATCTTCAGAGTTTAACTCTGTTCGAAAAGAACCCTTTTTTCCTCAGGTAATGTTCTTGGACAACGATGGACCTTCACATTTCTCTGGATTTTAAATCCAGAACAAGGGTTTTTACCCCTTTTCTTTCATATTTTCCATAAGAACATGAAACCGCTTAACCTTCAAACTGTAGATCTCTTAGGGTTTAGATGATCTTTGGGGAGATGATGATGGCGTTTCAACCCCATGGAATTTAATTCCATCAAAAATGTTTCTGGGAATTTAATTCCCTTTTCTTAACAAGGAATTTAATTCTTATGAAGAACTCAGTTTCTTCGCATGGAGGCTTCCTGAGGTCTCTTGGCCCTAGGTGGTTCTTCCTGCCATTAATGCAATGGGGGTTTTGTAATGATGTCTTTTGGTGGGAATTCAATTCCTTTGATTTTGCTAGATTCTTTGTAGAGCCCGAGACAGCTTCTGTTGGGGGGGAATGTGCATGGTCATCATTCTTTGAGGATATTCCCTTTGTTTTATTGTAACGCTTTTGGCTTCATTATTAATGAGCCGTCATTCGGATTCTGTGGGACCCATATGTTTTGTAGCTAGTGACCCCAGAAAACTCTGCTGTTGCTCTCTTTAACTAGTCTTCAAGTTTTTTTTATGCATGAATATACGTTGCTGACTTTTCTTCTAACGGTCCTCCTTTATTGGATTTCAGGTGCGATGGCTTCTGTTCCACGCTTCCCCTTTTCTCGCTCAGAGGCTGCTTTTCCTCAGTCGCCGTCTGATGAAGAAGCGATGGCGATGATTCGGGCCCATGACCCGAACTGCACCAATCTTCTTCAATGGGGACCTTGGTACAATCAGATTATTCAGGGTCGCCGGAGCTTTCTTTGCGCGGTGCCGACGGAGCCCACTTTCCTATTTTTACCGATGGATCCTCCAAGGACAGCTTTTGCTGTGGAAATGCCCAACTGGACTCCAACGGGGAGGCTGGAGCTTTCGACGACCGGCATTCCGAACCATCCGATCCCGGCCATAGACATCTTGGGACGGCGTATCTGCCAGGGTGAGGCCCACCCGTGGGGGCAAATTTATAAGATATGGCTCACTCCTAGGCATCCTACGGGCTACCTTCTCTGGGCTCGCTACATCCTTTCTGCCCATCGGGCGCGGTTGCAGAAAGTCGGGCTTTATCAGGACATATACGCGTTGCTATTCCATTACAAGTCCCCGAATGCCTGGTGGGTCAAGGCGTTTTTGAACCAGTGGAATTTTCCCACTGATACTTTCATTCTGGGAGATCGCGAGGTTTCGATTTCTCTGGCCGAATTTTATGATATCTCGGGGTTGCCGATAAGGGGTAATCTGTATGAGGAGTTGTTACCTCCTGACGAGTATGTTTTTGAGCCCGAGCTCGCCCCAGTTGACGGTCTGTCTGCTGAGAATGCTGTTCGCCACAAGCGCCCCAGTTTAATTAAGGCCCTAGGCATCTTCGACCAATTATTCACCGAGTCCGAGGAGCAGGGTGTCACCTTCAAGAGCTTCATTGCTCGTTTCCTTCGTGAGGACGCCTTATCGAAGACAGCCCCGAAGTTTGCCAACATTGGGGACCCCTTTAGGTTTGGCCCGAAGAGGTTGCCGACCAACGAATCAGATCTACCTCAGTATTACATTCCTATTATATCGCCGATCTCTTTTGAATCCATTGCTGCCCCAGGCATGGACGAGGAGATGTTCTTTGTGGGGTTTGTTAGCGTCTGGCTCAGTTGGTTCGTTATCCCCATGCATCGCCGCTTCATGAGAGCCTCGGTCATCTACCCGGCTCATCGTATTGCTGAGGGGATGAGGTTGGCTATCGGCATCCCGGCCTTGGCGCACCTCTATAACGGATTGGGCACCGCAGCTAATACTTCTACGCCTGGCGTGGACGTAGTGAACTTTTCGCTTCATTATTTCACGTCGTGGATCGAAATGCATGTGCTGGGGTCTTTTGCTATGCATCAGAGGCCCGCCTTTTACGACGCCTATCCCTTCCCGCGACTCATGCGACTGGTGGGTGCTTCTGCTGCCGACCCAACTCAATTTGGGGCTATTCGGGTGCTGATTTCTCCTCATGCCACCGCTGGCGGGTTGGTTTTTAATGATCGGGTTCTGTCTACTCCTTCGGGTCCCGTTCAGCAACTTTGGGACCAGTCAAAGGACAACGCGCCTTCTCTGAAGCCCCGAGAGGCCACGCATTTGTATTCAATTAGACCGGGTTACTTGGTGTTTCGCCAGGACAGTGCAGCTCTTTTTATGCGGTACAATCCGCATCGATTTGCCCGGCAGCTTGGATACGACCAGGGTGTTCCTTTTGAGGCTTTTATAGTCGCCCCGATCCCTTCGCTCGACGCTGTTCGCGATGCCGCTCATCATTTCATGAGGTTGAACACCGGCTCTCATTTCATGGTCCCCGAAGCCGAGTACATGCCCCGATGCGTAGGTGCATTTACGGGCTGGTATCTTCATCGAATCACCCCAATTATTGCTGAAGAAAGAAGGGTTCTTCTTGGTCACGACTCCCCTCCTCAGGTTTCGGGAGCTAAGCTGCGACCAAGGGTTCCCGTCCGCTTCCCTTTGAGGGAGATTGGCACCGCCCTCATTCCGGGGGAGTCAGGGGTAGACCTTACTCCAACAGCTGGTATGCCCTTGGGTTCCCGATCGCGGGGTAAACGGGCTCCAGTAGTAGCACCTCTGCCGGTGGCGGCTCCGCCCCCCGTGGCGTCGACACTGGCGATGTCGTCCTCGGTTGTGGCACCGAGCGAAAGTAACAGGGATGAGGGTGCTGAAGGCGATGTGGGCCAGCGCCGCCCTAAGGCTTCGCGAGGGAGGAAGCGGTCATCCTCAGTGACCGGCGCTGGGTCTAAACGGCGCAGGAAAGCGGCTACCACCCTGCTTGATTCTGTGGTGGAGTCTGAGCCTATCCTCGAAGACGAACCATTGTCCTTGCAAGAGTCAAGCGCTGGACTTCTCTTCCCGAGTTCGGCTGATGAGGAGGCTGCAAAGTTGGCTGAGGCCATACGGCGTTCAAAAGATGCGTCCCATAACGCCAAGGTTCCGAAGAAGTCTTATCCCGCTGTAATTTTTTACGAAGACCCTTCGTGGATTCGGCGGCGATTTATCGGCCCTTTGGAGGAATGGGGGGAAAGGGCTTTGAAGCAGGCCGCTTCAGAAGACGCAGCTGATGCACTTTCTTTATGGACCAGCGGTCATGAGTCTACTCTTGAACCTCGGCGAGCTTACCTCCTTGAGAAGGAGAAGCGGCTTGAAGAAGCCATATTGAGGGCTTCTTTGCGTATAGGTATGTTGTGCTTATTCTGTAATCTTGTCGATTATTTATGCTCGTGGGTATGTATCATTATTCTTGTTTGAATCGTGCAGAATCTTCGACGTTGGGGGAGCTCCCTACTGGCCCATTAAAGCTAAAGCCCGCCGAAATTCTTAATGAAGCTTTGCCGGATGTGGAGAGGGCTGATGAGGCTGCTCCTCTCATGATAGAACCTCCAGCGGCGGTCCTTGGCCAGGGAGTGCTTGCCTCTTTGGGGGAGGCTCCCTTAGTGGCTGCCGCCCTAATGGCTCTTACTGAGATCGGCTCAAGGGCTGGAAGCGAGGTAGTCGGGGCTCCTCTCCCTTTGTTGGAGCCTGAGGTCACGGCGGAGACCGTTGAAGCCGCTATCCCCCCGGCTCAGAATGGGAGGAGTGTTGAAGGTATCCTTCTGCGTTTTAATTTAGCAACCCCTTCATAGTCTGAACTCTTTTACCTTTCCCAGAATTGCGCGGCTTGGAGGCCACGATCGCGGATCTGTCGCCTCGTCAATCATTTCAGCGTTTATTAGAGATGGCAGCTCCGCAGGCGATCCCCCCTCAGCGTATTGTCCTTTCCTCTGGGCAAGGTTAGTGTCATTCGCCATTTTTTACCATAGCATTGTTACCATTTTGCGAAATGACGTTGATGTCTCTTATAGTTTTAGAAGCCGACGATGAGGTTGAGGTCGTCGAAGGGCCAGGGGAACCTTCGGCTCCTACTTGCATGACTGTCGGTAAGTGACATTTTATTACAGTCCCATTCATTCTGTGTTTAAAAGTTTTACTAACATTCGCCAAATTTGAACAGCCCTGCCAGTCTCCATGGCTTTGGAATCACGCATTGTGATGCCGTCCGGCCCCTATGCTTTGCGGGCTTCAGAACGCTTGGCCCAATTGAGCCTTGTTTCCCTATCTTCTTTCGTCGAGGAGCTCCGTGCTGGTAATGCGACTACAGCCGAAGCGTTTGCTGCTGAAGCTAACGGCTCCCTTCCTTTTCTCGCCACCTATCACCGCGAGGAGGTGGTGCGGGTCTGGGTGGAGTTCTGTAGGAAGGTGGAGGCTTGTTTGTACGCTCTCGAGTGTTCTCGCCTTTCCTCGGAGGCCGTGGCTGCAAAGGCAGAGTTACGGGGGCTGATAGCACGGTGCGCGGCAAACATGACGTCATGTGAGAAGAGGCTTGGCCGTAAATTCTCGGAAAGGGAGCTAGCCTCCAAGGCGCTGGGCGAGCTTCAAGCCAATCTCACAGCCAGGGCCAACAAAGCATACGAACTCTGGCGGGTGCTTCAGGAGTCCATAAAAGAGGTGGTGGCTCTGGATAAAGCTGCCACGTTCACTCGCGAGAGGGTTGAGGCTCATAAGGCCACTGAGAAAGAGCTTGAAGCCCGGCTTGCTTCATATCAGGCCCAACAAGCTCAGGCGGAGGCTCGCCTTCTGGAGATCTTGCGTCATGAAGCCGTGGCTCAGCAACAGAACGATGAGCTGGTAAAATTACTACACCGCCCTCCGACTTGAGGACTTGTATCTTTTCTCCCTTTTTTGTACATACTCATGAATGAGAGTATCTCTTTTTTTCTGTTTCTTTCATAAATTGTACTTTGTATCTATTTTGGTTTATGAATAAAAGATACATTTTTCCTCTCAACGATATGTCCCCTTTTTATTGAATGCATTCTGCGGATACTATATCTTGATCTCCTTGCAGGACAGCGATGGCTCAGGGTTCAGGGTTAAGATCTGCTTCCTAAGACCTTTGCACTTTATGAGCCACGAGGGTCTCATGAAGAGTTTTTCTCCCTACAGGTCGAGAGGATCCCATAGGTGTAAGTTCTTCTTAAGAATCGTGAAGATTCTTAAGCGGGTTTTCCCTTGAGAGTCGCAAGGATCTCACAAGAGAAATTTTTCTTCCTTACAGGTCGTGAGGACTTGTAAGTGCTGGGTGTGGTCGCCCTTATCCGTGTTTCACGGGGTCAGAGGCTTCTCCAGGTATTGTAGTTTAAAGACGTCGCGGTCAAGGTTAAGGACCTCATAGTCCGTGGATTTAAGGACTCCACAGTCCGATGTTAGTTTTAAGACATCGCGGTCAAGGTTAAGGACCTCATAGTCCGTGGATTTAGGAACTCCACAGTCCGATGTTAGTTTTAAGACATCACGGTCAAGGTTAAGGACCTCATAGTCCGTGGATTTAGGGACTCCACAGTCCAATGTTAGTTTTAAGAAATCACGGTCAAGGTTAAGGACCTCATAGTCCGTGGATTTAGGGACTCCACAGTCCGGTGTTTGGTTGCAGGGACCCGTCACCTCTTTGAAGACGTTGAGGAATTACAACGCCAGGTATCAAAGGAGTGGAGAGATGTACCCTTAAGCCAAGGTAGAATCCGTAGGGAATCGGGGGAGGGGTTGATCGTTAGTTTTAAGACATCACGGTCGAGGTTAAGGACGTCATAGTCCGTGGATTTTAAGGACTCCACAGTCCGGTATTTGCTTTGGATGCTTCACACGGGTTCACTGCCGTGCTTGGCGAGGACCAGGCTCCGCTCTGGATGCTTCACACGGGTTCGCTGCCGTGCTTGGCGAGGACCAGGATCCGCTCTGGACGTTTTCCACAGGGTCAAAGAGTGACATTATCCGCGTTCCACGTAACCAGGAATTTTGCGCTAGATGCTTCACACGGGTTCACTGCCGCGTTAGGCGAGGACTAGGCTCCGCTCTGGATGCTTCGCACGGGTTCACTGCCGTGTTCTGCGAGGACCAGGATCCGCTCTGGACGTTTTCCATGGGGTCAAAGAGTGACATTATCCGCGTTCCACGTAACCAGGAATTTTGCACTAGATGCTTCACACGGGTTCACTGCCGCGTTAGGCGAGGACTAGGCTCCGCTCTGGATGCTTCGCACGGGTTCACTGCCGTGTTCTGCGAGGACCAGGAATTTTGCGCTAGATGCTTCACACGGGTTCACTGCCGCGTTAGGCGAGGACTAGGCTCCGCTCTGGATGCTTCGCACGGGTTCACTGCCGTGTTCTGCGAGGACCACGATCCGCTCTGGACGTTTTCCACGGGGTCAAAGAGTGACATTATCCGCGTTCCACGTAACCAGGAATTTTGCACTAGATGCTTCACACGGGTTCACTGCCGCGTTAGGCGAGGACCAGGCTCCGCTCTGGATGCTTCACACGGGTTCGCTGCCGTGCTTGGCGAGGACCAGGATCCGCTCTGGACGTTTTCCACGGGGTCAAAGAGTGACGTTATCCGTGTTCCACGTGACCAGGAATTTTGTTGATTGTATCCGCATTTCACGGGATAAGGTTGGACTCTTGGTGATATGTATCGCCGAGCCATGGAACTGGGGGTTGCCGCTGTCCCGTTTCGCTTGATGTTGTGTCTGCTGCCATGAGACGGACGTCGAGATGATCTCTAGGCTATCTGTGAACCGTCGAGATTTGGCTTCTCCTTATGACGAAACCTGGGGAGGGAGTATGATCCCTTCTTTGTTTGCGCCCCTGGATTGTATACAGAGGTAGACGTAACATCACCTGTAGGACGAGGATTTCACTTTTATTTTATTTCTTTTTCCGCGATGCTCTATCATTTCAGCTTTTATATCGCGAAGGTCGCGATTGCCCCATCATTTCGGCTATTTTTCGCGGTGCCCAATCGTTTCGGCTATTTATTTATTTTCTGCTCGCTGCTTTTTATTGCGAGTTGCCCCATCATTTCGGCTATTTTTCATGCCTTCATTTTTACTTGCTGTTTTTTTATTGCAAGTTGCCCCATCATTTCGGCTATTTTGTAGGCATGTGTGGCTTGCTAGCTTTGCAAGCCTGGATTTTAGGCACCGATTTCGGCATCAGCACCGCTACAACTGGAATGTTGCCAGGAGCGAATCATCATTCGCCTCTATCGATGTTGAACAAAGGTGGCTTGGCAAACAGGGTTAAGGGTCCTGTCGACCAAGGCTTTTGACTTCATGAGCCGTAAGGGTCTCACAAAGGTATTTCTCCCTACAAGTCGTGAGGATCTTGCAGGTGTATTTTCTCCTTAGGGATCGTGAGGAGTCCTAAGTGTGCGCTCCTCTGTAAGTCATAAGGATCCTACAAGAGGGCTTTCTCCTTATGGGTCGAGAGGACCTACAAGGGTTGGACTTTGCCGGGGAAGTGTTTATTCGCGCCCGTGGATTGTATACAAGGGTCAGTATGAGCCGCTTGTAGGGCAATATCGAAGGTTGTGGGGGATCTGCTTAAGAACGGGTTTAGGTTTCTGTAACTTAAGACTTTCAAATCTCGTGAGCCGTGAGGGTCTCATGAGAGAATTCTCCTTACGAGTCGTGAGGATCTCGCAAGTGTATTTTCTTCTTAGAAATCGTGAGGATCCCTAAGTGTGTTACTCCTTTGCGAGTCGTAAGGATCTCACGCAGGTGGTTTCTCCTTACAAGGTCGAGTGGACCCTATAAGTGTATTTTAACGAGGTTGCGCCCTTTCGGGTTTTCACAAACACTCGCCGGTAATCCTGCTGTTTTTACTCACGGAGCCCTTTCGGGTTTTCATCCGTGCCCGTTTTGCTTGTGGACGCACCGTTTATATATATATATATATATATATATATATATATATATATATATATATATATATATATATTATCTCGTCAGCCTAAGGATGCTGCGGTAGTAGTTTAGGGACTTTTCGGTCTGTCATTAGTTTAAAGACGTTTCGGTCCGTCGATAGTTTAAGGACATTTCGGTCCGTCGATAGTTTAAGGACGTTTCGGTCCGTCGATAGTTTAAGGACGTTTCGGTCCGTCGATAGTTTAAGGACGTTTCGGTCCGTCGTTAGTTTAAGGACGTTTCGGTCCGTCGTTAGTTTAAGGACGTTTCGGTCCGTCGATATGGGAGGGCCAGCCACTGCCTGCAAAGTCTGAGCCTAGGAAGATAGCGAGCGGACATAGTCGTCGTCATCTATCATTGACCCAGGCTATGGCTCATCAAGCATAGTATTTCTTTAAGAAGCGGTCGTTTATTGGCCTGAAAGGCCTTTCACCGTGCATGTCCATGAGTAGATAGGCTCCACCCTGATAGACCTTGTCTATGATGTAGGGGCCTTCGTAGTTTGGCTCAAATTTCCCCCGTTTGGCACGATTGGGGATCATAGGTCTCTTGACCACTAGCACGAGTTCGCCTTGGCGGAATGTCCTCGGCCTGGTCAATCTCTCGTACGAGCGCGTCATCTTTGCTTTGTAGGCTTCCAGATGTTGTTGCGCTATGAGCCGGGTTTCGTCGAGGGCATCAAGCTCCTCAAGCCGAAGGTGGGCATTTTCTTCGTCCGTCAGCTCGTGGTGGACTGCCACTCGCAGAGAGGGTAACTCTATCTCGAGGGGGAGTACCGCTTCCGTCCCAAATACCAACGCGTACGGCGTTGTGTTCGTGGCCGTCTTGAATGTAGTTCGATAAGCCCAAAGGGCTTCTTGCAGCCTCTCGTGCCAGTCTCTCTTATTCCGGGAAACGGTTTTTTTTATGATCTTCGTCAAGGTCTTATTGAAAGCCTCGGCTAGACCGTTAGCTCGTGGATTGTAAACTGAAGAATATCTCCAGTCTATATTGTGCTACTGCGCGAAGCGGCTAATCTTATGGCTTCTGTAGGCTGGCCCGTTATCGGAGATAATCCGCCGTGGGGTTCCGAACCGATAGATGACGTGCGTCTTGAAGAAATGGAGGATATTCTCCGTCTTCACTTCCCTCAATGGTATTGCTTCTGCCCATTTGGAGAAGTAATCAGTTGTCGCTAGGATAAAACGATGTCCCCGGGATGATGCTGGCTCGATGGGGCCGACTATGTCAGTCCCCCACATTTCGAATGGCCAACTAGCCACCGTTGGGTGTAGTGGATTCGGATGTTGGTGGATAAAGTCCTCATGAATCTGGCACGAGTGGCATTGCTTCGCATACTCAAGGCAGTCCTGGATCATCGTGGGCCAGTAGTAACCCATCCGTTTTATCTTCAACTTCATCTTAGGGCCTGCTTGGTGGGAACCGCAGAGTCCGTCATGAACTTCCTGAATGACTCTTTCCGCTTCGTCAGGTCCTAGGCATCTCAGCCATAGAGAATCAAACGACCTCTTGTATAGAGTATCGTTGACGTAGGCGAAAGATAGAGCTCGCTTCATGAGCTGATGCCTGGAGGATGTATCTTTGGGCATTCGGTGGGATTTAAAGTAGTCTATGAGGACTTCCCTCCAGTCCTCGGCCTTCTCATGGTCTTTTATTTGTAGGGTCGTCTGCTCAGTCGCTCCCTTCTCTTTATATAATTCCGGGGGTATTTCTGCCGGGGCAAGCACTCGACGGCTTTGTACCACGATTCTTACATCATCGAGGTTTTCGTCCGCCAGTTCTTTAGCAAGTTTGGCTAACGCGTCTGCTCTACTGTTTTCCGCGCGCGGTATATTCTCCAAAGTATAGGAGGGAATTTGGATCAATAGTTGTTGCACCTTTTCGCCGTACCTCACCAACTCCGGTTTGCACGTTTGGTAATCACCATTTACTTGACTAACAACCAGTTGAGAATCCCCGTATATAAGGAGGTCTTCAATTCCCAAGTCGATGGCGATTTCGAGGCCCGCTATCAGAGCTTCGTATTCAGCTTCATTGTTTGTCCTCGGCTCTGTTAAGGAGAAGGCGAAGCGCATTATCCCTCCTTGTGGAGTTGCAAAGATGAGGCCTATCCCCGATTTGATCATTGGGATACCCTGTTTCTGTTTCTTTACGGAGGACGCTCCATCGAAATAGAGTTCCCATCGGGTGCTACCGCTGCCAATCGCATCAAATGCATGCTCGTCCGGCAAATCACAGTTCAGAGGAGAATCGGCCGGTATCGGGTGCTTGGCGAGGAAATCGGCAATGGCTTGGCCTTTTACTGCCTTGAGAGGTTGATACGTTACCGAGAACTCCATCAAGAGTAGGGCCCATTTAGCGAGTCGTCCCGTCAATATGGCTTTCGACATCAAGTATTTAAGGGGGTCCACCTTTGAAATGAGACGGACTTCATGCGCCAACGCATAGTGCCTGAGCTTTGTTATCGCGAAGATCAATGCCAAGCAATGTTTTTCAATGGGAGAGTAGTTGCTTTCTGCCCCCAGCAGAACTCGACTTAAGTAGTAGAGTGCTCTCTCTTTTCCCCGATCGTTCTCTTGCGCCCATAATGCGCCCAAGGAACCTTCGAGGGCGGTTGTATAAAGAATGAGGGGTTTTCCTTTGACCGGCGCGGCCAACACCGGAGGGTTCTGCAGGTATTGCTTGATCTCGTCTAGTGCACCTTAGCATTTGTGATCCCAAACGAACGGAGTTCCCTTTTTTATCAGGTGGCTGTAAGGACGGCATTTGCCGGAAAGATTGGCGATAAATCGCCGGATGTATGCGAGCTTCCCTTGGAGAGACCGCAACTGTTTGAGAGTTCTTGGCGGAGGCATTTCCATGATCGCTTTAATCTTTGATGGATCTATTTCAATTCCTCGGTGTCGAACGATGAATCCCAGGAATTTTCCCGAGGAGACTCCAAACGCGCATTTGAGGGGATTCATTTTCAAATTGTATTGCCGAAGGCGTTGAAATACAGTCTCCAGATGCTTTAAATGATCTTCGTATGACATGCTCTTTACTACGAGGTCATCGATATAGCACTCGACGATGTCATGTATGAGGTCGTCGAAGATCTTTGTCATGGCCCTTTGATAGGTAGCGCCCGCGTTCTTTAGACCAAAGGGCATAACCCTGTAGCAGAATATACCCAAAGGGGTCCGGAAAGCGGTGTGCTTCTGGTCTTCGGGATGCATCTTTATCTGATTGTATCCTGACGAACCGTCCATAAAGGAGAAAACCTCGTGAGTGGACGTGTTATCTATCATCAGCTCGGTTACCGGTACCGGGAAATCATCCTTTGGACAGGCTTTATTGAGATCCCTGAAATTCACACATATGCGTACTGTCCCATTCTTTTTCATTACCGGGACGATATTGGCGATCCAATCGGGATATTGGACTTCTTGAATAAATCCAGAATCGATCAGCTTCTTGACTCCGGCGTTGATGCTCATCTCAAGCTCGAGTCGCATCCTTCTTGGCGCTTGCTTGACTGGCTTGATATCCGGGGATATTGCTAATTTATGCACGGCAACCTCCGGATCTAATCCTGGCATCTCAGAGTAGTTCCACGCGAAGCATTCTTTATGCCGTAGAAGCACGTTCTTTAACGCGGCCACCCTTTCTTCAGAGAGTAGCTCGCTGACAAATGTTGGTCGCGGGTCATCTGCCGATCCCAACTCAATCTTCCTGAGGTTATCCGCCGTAGTATGTATACCATCTTCCAGTTCTCTCGGAGCTGGCGGAAATTCTGAGATCACCTCGTCGTCGCTGTTCTCAAAGCACTGGGGAAAGTCATCCATGTTCTCGCGCTCTTCTTTTAATATCGTAATCGTATAACAGGTGCGAATCCGCTCCCAGGACTGAGGTGGATCCGGTTTTGCTCTTGCGGCCTTGGGTTCATGCTTTTGTGGCAGCGTTACCCTCCAGCCGTTGGATAAAGCGAATCTGTCCCGTTGGTACTGGTCCTCGACCCAGTTCTTGAAGTTGAAGCAGTCTTCGGTAGGATGTCCTATGGCTCGGTGATAAGAGCAATAGCTCAAACGAGAAGCCTTGTTAGCTTGCTCAGGGTGTCTAGACTCTGGAAGCGCGATCATTTGATGTTTTAAAGCGAGCTTGAGTAACTTCTCCGTCTTGTCTCGGGGGAAGGAATACGCTCGACTCATCTTTTCCATGAGGGACGAATCCGAGCCGCGCAGTACCCGTAACCCTCTAATCCCGCGTCGTTGTTGTCGGCTCCTCTTCCCGCTTCTTAATTTATTTCCGTCTCCGCATCGGGCCTTTCGCACAACGGGTTGACAAAGATGAGCATCTTTGTCTTTTGGAGCCTGTTGAAATAGGCGTTGCGTCCTGGCCTTCTCGTAGATGGCCATTTCGCGGTTGTGGTTTTCCTGAGCTTTCGGACCCATTTTCCTGATAGGCTTGTCCGTTCGTTCTCCAAACGACGAACTCGGCGTTTCGATCGCGGGGTGTAATTTTGACGAGGGGTTGGCATCTCCTGACAGGGCGTCCTCTTCTTCATCAAAGGTGTATATGGCGTAGTTACTGTGGACCCGTTCCCATTTTCCCGCTCTCGCGTATCCAAGCCCGAGTGTTTCCATTTTCCCGTTGGGCAATTTGCGCTGAGTCCCAGGGACATCCCAAATCTTGTTGTAGAACCGAGCCTGCCGAACAGTCTGTTTTAAGGGTACTCCTTGGCGCTTCAATAACTTCTTTAATCCATTTGTATAGTATCTGGGCAGACGGATGGGTTGGAGTCTGTCGCATGTAGCATCCGCGCCATGCCAGATCTCTTTCTCTTTTTTCGACTCTGAGGATCGGTAGAATAGGATCACCTTCTCACTCCTTTGCTTGGGAGGGATGTAAAATGTTTGCAGGTCCTGCACATTGTGAGCTTGAAGCGTGTCGAGATCCTTGTAGTGTTCTCGCGGTACCATGGTGATTTGCAAACTATGGTCATCGCAAAGGGGTGCTTGTATCGGCAGCCGATTGGAGAACACGGCATTAACCTCATCTTCCGAGTCACTTCCGAAGACTAAGATGGGGGCGGACGTTCCCGGGTTGCTGCGTCGAGATGGCCCTGCATAAACTATCTCTTCCTCTTCTTCGGTATCGCTCCCGAAAACAGGGATGGTGGCGGCGGCTTTGTTCTCCGGGTTGCGACACCTTTCTGTATCCTCGAAATCTGGCAAAAAGTATTTCGCATCCTCGTATTTGCGGACTTCGTTCACGGAAAATGGGTTCAACTCGCCTGTTACAGTATACTCGAAACCATCTTTAAAGTACTCATACACTGATGTTGCGTAGAAGGGATGATGTTGTACTCGTGTAGCCAAGGACGGCCGAGCAAGGCGTTGTAGCAGGTCTTGGCGTCAATGACATGGAATTTGATGTCTGTGACGAGAAGTCCAAAGCGTAATGTTAGTATCACAGATCCGAGAGTCCGTGACGATTATGAATCGAAACCGGAGATAGTAATTTTGTCACGAGCGAGATGTTGCACACTCATGCAGATTTCCTTCAACACCCGAACATTAAGGAGATTGACGGAGGATCCATTATCCACCAGGATCTTGCCTATCTTGATATCATGGCAGTATCCGGAGACATATAGGGGATGGTTATGGTCGCACGTCCCGAGAAGGAGGTCTTCATCACCGAAAGTAATATCGGCTGTATGCACTTCCTCCAGTTCATCCTTCATCTTTTCAGTGGCGAGGAAGGCTTGGAATTGTTCAGGTTCTTGTAATGCCTTAATTAGTGAGTCTCGCGCTTCTTTTGATAATAGGAGGGCGTCGAGAATGCTAAGCTGAGAAGGTAGCTTCCTTAGGTGCGCGAGGATGTTATAGTCCACTTTACTCCTCCTGGGAGGGTCTTTGGCAGCCAGTTCTTTCATGACTTGGTCATCTAAAGTGATATCTTCAGTGGCCTTTTCCTTTCCCTTATCTTTTCTACTCACGGGCCCGAGATTCTTTTCTGGGAGTGTGCGATTGCGCAGATGAATGTTTTCGCAGGCTTCTAGTTTCTCCTCTTTCTCTAAGACGGATTCTTTAAAGAGAGGGCCCAGAGCCATTTCTTCATCAGAGTCGCTCCCAAAGGTGAGAACTTGTGACCCCCCGGCGTTGACCATGTAACAGTTGCCAGTAGTTCTGTTGTGCCCTTCGACAGTACTTCTTCGCTCTCGACGGCTCTTGCGTTTCATGCGCTTAAAATGTTGCTGACGAGTAACATATCCTTGCCACCATATTTTAAAGGCGTCGCACTCCTCCGTGGGGTGTGAGATTTTTCGATGATATGCGCAATAATTAGGGTGCCTCTCCGCCCCATCGTGTGTATTTCCTTCCGAGGGTGGTAGCTTCATTCCCATTGACATGGCTTTGGCGAACCTTTTCCTCGTCTTGAATATCTTCTTGTCTACTTCGGATGCCTTTTGATCTGGCGGGGGTAGTTCAACTCTTTCATTCAGTCGCCTGCATTTGGTTCTTTCTGACGTCGCCATCTCATGCTCCTGATCCGCCTTACTTTTTAGACGAATTTTGTCTAAGAAGGCTTTGATCATTTCATTTGTCAGCCACGCACGCTCTGGTTCAGGTTCCGCCTCCAGCTTCTTAGTGCTAGGAGTTTTCTCATCATCGGTAAACGAGTGGGAGATTACGTTACAACTCGCCACATACTCTTCGGATTCATCCGATGAGCTCTCTTCATCATCTCCCTCTTGAAAGATGTGGTTGAGGAACTCTTGCAGTGTGACAGGAGTTCGAGCCTTTTGATTGTATTCTTCCAGCGCGTTGATTTGCTTCTGCAAGCTCGTGTGCTCGTCTCCAGGCTTCGCTGGCTTCTTGGATTTCTTCTTCTTTTTCTTCGAAGATTTCGACGGTTGGGCGTGAGTATTTGGGCCTTTATCACGAGCCTTCGTAGTTGTGCGGGGCTTCAACATCCCCTCGATAATTTGAGGTTCAAGAGGGTCTTTCCATTCGATCGCAGGGCACGCGTGAAGGTCTCTCAGCATTCTTTTGGTTTTCGTTGATAGCACGACCTCCCAAGGAGCTTCTTCAATAAAGGAGCAGGTTGCTCCCAATGTATCTGTTTTCTTAGGAGTATGCGGCTGTGGTGGGCTCACCTTCCACTTCTCGGACAGTACAAACTTCCCCTGGAGGTATTGATCTTCAATCCATCCTTTGAAGACGAAGCAATCTTCAATCGGATGACTTACCGTTTGATGGTAAGGGCAATAGCTAGGGTTATTCACCTCGGTGGGTTGTGGCGGTCGCCTTGGATTCGGTAGGTTTATAAGTTTGTTGCGTATTGCCAGCTCGAATAACCGTTTCGTCTTGTCTCGTGGGAACGAGTAGGGACGTTTCATCTTCTCATTATAATACCGGCGTCTTTCTTCCAATTGATCTGCCGGTTTCGGGGCGTTAGGTTGCTGTTGGGCATTTGCGACGAAGGTCGCCCTTCCTTTACCCTTGTCATTCCGAGGTTCCGACTTCGGGGGAGGTGGTCTATGACCCATCTGGTCCATCTGAGCCAACTTGTCGATTAAAGCCTGGAATGTGGTTGGCTTAAAGAACATCATAAACTGGGAGATAGTTGCGTAGGGGTCTAAGGTTCCCACGAACATGCCCACTGCGGGTGCCTCCTCAATGCGTTGCTCGCATCTCGACCACAAATTTCGCCAGCGTATAGCATACTGGACCCAGGTTTCGCCTGGTTTTACCCGGGCGTTAATCAATGCAGTTATTGGAGTGCGTTCGCTGGCACTTGCGAATCGCTGAGTGAACAACAGCTCCATTTCAGCGAACGTTTTGATAGAATCGTTCGGGAGTTCCGAATACCATTCGAACGCCGTTTCTGATAAGCTGCCCACGAACTGGCGGAGCAACAGTTTATCATCGCCGCCGGTGTTACCGCAGAGGGCCCGGAACTGGGCGACATGTTGATGGGGGTTGCCGGTCCCCTTATACACGTGGAATTTTGGTATCGTATAGCCTTGCGGGTATTTGATTTGGTCGTACCAGCTCGGATACGGCCGCCCCGTTTTTACGACTTGACTAGCTGCCTCAGTCGCATGGTGAACCCGGATTTGCTGAGCTATGTAGTCAACCAAGTCAGCCTTAGAGATTGCCTCCTCCTTGGCCGTTGATAGGGCTGGTGGTGGATTTGACGTCTCCCCTCGGTCGTCTTCAAGAACGATTGGGGGATCCTCGGCGGGTAAGTCCTGCTGGATCATCATGCCTATCATATCTTGGAAAAGAAGGCCCATACGTTGTATGTTGGCTGCTTGTTCAGCAGCCTCTTTGTCCTTTTTCTCCAGTATCCGGCGAAGAAATTCAGCGTCGGTTTCTTCCTCCTGGCGTGCGTCTGAGGACGTTTCTGGGCTTTCTTTTGGCCCGGTAAGTGCGGCCATAGCATTCATCATTTCCTGAAGCTTTTGTTGCTGCTCCTGGGCTTTCGTCACGGATCGGGTAAGCGGTCGGTGGCCTGTAGAAGTGCGGCTTTCCTCCTTTCCAGAGGCCATGTAAACAGTGTGCACCACCGTGCCCCCAGACTTAGGGAGTCTGGGCTCAGTGCTTTTAGCCGTCGCTGCACGCTGGGGGGTCTTCTCTGGCTTCCTCTTTTTATGAGCCATGGAGGTTGAGGGGGCCGTTGAAGTGGGCGTCCCGACAGCCTTTCGGGGTTCAGCCTGGTGACCAGCTTCCGGTTGGATTTTCAGCTTCTTGTGCTGGCGGGAGGAGTTTGGATCGATGGTCGAGTCTCGGGCCTGCCGCCAAACCTTATAGATTTTGGAAGACAGCCGTTGAGGAGATTGTGGCTGTTCTGATTCCATTTCCACAACCTTTTTTAACGGGGGATGAGACCTCTTCAGCACTGCAGTAGGAGAATTTCTCCGCACCTTATTTAGCATTTCGAAGCTGTTCCCAGTTGGAACAGCAGCATTAGCTGATGGAGTCAACCCAGAGGGGGAGTTGCCCCCAGCCTTCCTTACTCGGCGCCAATGGCGACGTCGAGCGTGTTGAGCAGATGGCGTTGGGTCAGCGGTAAGAATGGTCTTGTCTTGCCCCCTGTGTGGGTGGGGGGTTGTTGTTGGTGTTAGCCTGTCAAAGACCGACGTCTTTTGGATAGCAGGAGCGGGAGCTGGAGCCGTCAATCTTGAAAAGACCGACTTTGTGGCAGGGGAAGTCGCTTTGATGTCTTCAGGAGCAGGACCGGTCACTTTCTTAGAAGCAGCCTTCTCTGAGATTGTAGGCCCTATGATGAGTTCGCAGGATTTCCTGCCCAATCTAGAGAAGACCGAGGCGCTGACGTTGGGCGACTCATTGAGAGGAGTCGCGGCAGGGGTAAGACGATCAAAGACTGACTTCTTGGGAGTTTCCTTTGTCAGTACCGGTGCCGCGAAGCTTGACGGTGGGAGTATAGTCCCGAAGAACAATCCGGTAGTGGCTTGAGTCACTTGGTCCACCGGCATTGTGAACAACGAAGCAGCTTGGGGTCCATAGGCTATACCTCCTGGCGAGATAGAGCGTTGGTCGCAATTGCAGTTTGAGCAGTTGGAGGACTTCGCGGAAGTAGAAGCCATCGATCCTTTGTTTTCTGCAATAGGCAAGACGCCAATTCTTAGTATCTTGAAACCCAAGGGCAACCATTAGCGAACCGCGATTGGTTCGCGAATCACGACACACGAAGTGTGGAGTGGAAAGAGGAAAAGGTCCCACCGGGCGTGCCAGAATCTGTTCCCCTCCGAACGGCGGCCTGGGCTCGGGCGTCCGGGCCTGAGGTTCGGGGCAGATACTAATTGGTGCTATCCGTCCACCTCTCCGAAGATGCCAAGTCGATCTATGGCACCGTGTATCGAAGGTTTAGACGGATGCGGCCGATGTAGCAGACTTCGTCAGATTCCCCCTCGTTTGAGGGGTTTTTGATTGTGGGGACGCTCTTCTCTGCAGGCGCAAGCCCCTGCAGTTAATTACGCTACCGCATCGCGGTAACAACTTTCTCCTTCTCCAGATGGTCACTTCGTGTCGTGGGTGTTTATTTTGTTTTTATTGCCCGTGGATTGTTTACGGAGACTGAGTTATGTCGTCGTCCGTAGGGCGTGGACTAGTCCAAATCCGTGTTTATCTTAGATTTGGGTTTGGGGGTTTGGTTTGAGGATACGTCAGCCGTATTTGAGGCTAAGATCAACTCAAACGTTTGTTAAGGATACGTTAGTCCGATTTGAGACTAAGATCAACTTAACAGGATCGTTTAGATCCGACAAAAGAGCGTTTGGGCTCCATTGTTCCAGTTTAGGGACATAGTGGTCCATCGTATATGTGGCCGTCGGGACCCGTCACCTCTCTGACGACGTTGAAGGATTACAACGACGGATGTCAGAGGAGTTCAGAGATGTACCCTCGAGCCGAAGTTAATTTGGGGGATTCATAGTCCAGTCTGTTTGAAGGTTTAAGGATACGTTAGCCATCTTTGAGGCTAAGATCAACTTAAACGGGACCGTTTAGATCCGACAAAAGAGCATGCTGGGCTCTATTGTTCTAGTTTAAGGACATTGCGGTCCATGGGTAGTTTAAGGACATTGCAGTCCATGGGTAGTTTAAGGACATTGCGGTCCATTGTTAGTTTTAAGACATCTCGGTCAAGGTTAAGGACGTCATAGTCCATGGGTTTAAGGACTCCACAGTCCGGTATGTGCTCTGGATGCTTCACACGGGTTCACTGCCGCGCTTGGCGAGGACCAGGCTCCGCTCTGGACGTTTTCCGCGGGGTCAAAGAGTGACGTTATCCACGTTCCACGTAACCAGGAATTTTGCACTAGATGCTTCATACGGGTTCACGGCCGTGCTCGGCGAGGACTAGGCTCCGCTCTGGGCGTTTTCCGCGGGGTCAAAGAGTGACGTTATCCGCGTTCCACGTGACCAGGAATTTTGCATTAGACATGGGTTTAAGGACCCCACAGTCCATATCATGGGTGGTCATCGCGACCCGTCACCTCTTTGAAGACATTGAGGGATTACAATGCCAAGTA
This sequence comes from Agapanthus africanus, assembly GCA_030015575.1. Classification (NCBI taxonomy): domain Eukaryota; kingdom Viridiplantae; phylum Streptophyta; class Magnoliopsida; order Asparagales; family Amaryllidaceae; genus Agapanthus; species Agapanthus africanus. The sequence goes on along the minus strand of JASDDO010000012.1, from coordinate 455,337,821 downwards.
TCAAAGGAGTGAAGAGATGTACCCTAGAACCGGAATGGATTAAATAGTCCTTGGCCCAATTTGGGATCAAGACCCATTAATTATATTATGAGCCCATTGGCCCAGTTAATTGCGAATTGAGGACTTATGGCCAGCTTGGGCTAAGTCCTATCATGTCTGGAATATTGACTTCTTGTGGGTCCATTGAGGGAGAGGCTTTGCCTCTATCCCTTTAGCCAATTGGGCCAAAGCCTAGTGTTAAACACTTCAGAGCAATCAGTGTTGAACACTGGGAATGAGGTTGACAAGTTAATGTTTAACACTAAAAGATTATTGGTGTTAAACACCAGCAACAAGGCTTTCAGATTAGTGTTAAACACTAAAACAGATCAGCATCAGGCATCGGCAACGGAGCTCTCAAATTAGTGTTAAACACTAGGGTAGTCAGTGTTGAACAATGCAAGTAAAGTTCTTTGATTGGTGTTGAACACTGCGGCCCAACAGTGTTTTAACACTGGATTCAGGAGTTCCAACTTAGTGTTAAACACTAAAGCAAGAGAGGTCACGTGGCGACACGTGAGAGCGCCCTCTCTCCATTCATTCTGCTGAGATTATTGCATCTTTCAGAGCATCACGTGCCATCACGTGACGGGCATTCATATGCCTATGTGTTAGAGCTTCTGTCAAGGGTCACGTGGGTCACGTGGGGGACTGCCTCAAAGGGCTTTCTGTAGATCTTTTGAGGGGGTCACGTGGTGGCACGTGACCCTGCCTCCATGTATATTGTTTGGAGAATCTGTTGATCCTTTTCCAGGAATTAAATTCCTCGAACTTTAATTTTCAAAGGAATTAAATTCCTACTTCCTTTTGAAGACTTATATTCTGGAGTAGAATTGAACCCTGAATCTTCTGTAGGAATTAAATTCCTCGTTTATGTGAAGAACTGAATAGGGTTAAACCCTAATAAAAGCTTTTTAAGGAATTAAACTTCCAGTCCCTGTTAAATTATGATTAAGGGAATTGAATTCCCGTTGTTTCAACAGAACCAAGTTCTAAATTAGGGTTAAACCCTGTTTCTCTCTGTTCTGAAGGAATTAAATTCCCATGACACAGGGTCAAGCCCTACTTTTATCTTAGAGGAATTAAATTCCTATAGTTCTGTGAGAATTAAATTCTCGTTTTTCCGTTCCCTCTCCATGTTTTGGATCTGCATGGCAGGGTCTCAACCCATTGAGAATTAAATTCTCAACCTAAAGGGGAGTTGTGCACTTTGCAGATCCTCTATCAAAGAGAGAAGAAATATGTTCTTCTGGTTTTTATTTTGTCAGAGTTAAACTCTGTTGAGAATTAAATTCTCCTTCTTTCAGGAAGCCTTCCCTTTCTTACCTAGGGTTTTCTTTTTGCAGAAGCTCCGAATTCCTCAAAGTATCAAGGCTCTCTCCTTTTTTCCCCTCTGCGTGTATATCTTTTTTTTGTGTCTCTAGGCTCCTATTTATAGGAGAAGCAGCCGAATCAATTAGTTTTTTGATGAATCTTTATTAAGAGATTTGATTTGTATCCATCATTTGTTTTTGACCCTTGGATTATTAGGTGAATTTTATTCACCATTGGATTTCAAATTCATGGATTCTCCTTTGTTATTTCTGTTAGATTTAAAGGGGAAATCTTTCCAAACTCGAGATTTTCCATAGATAGATGATATTTAATTATCTCTTAATCTTTAATTTGATCGGTTCCAGATAATTGTTTTCCTTTGGAAAGATTTGAATCTCTTTCAGAATTTAATTCTGTTAGCAAAATGGGCTTTGAAAGCCGGTCGCGTGTGACCACGTGACCCATGGTCACGTGTGGACACGTGACTCCCTTGTAACGAGCCTTTTCCTTCTTTTGCACTCTGCCTTCTTCTGCTGCTTAGCCGTCACGTGCTACCACGTGACCCCTGGTCACGTGTGAGCACGTGACCCTTGTCTGGCGCCTCTTTCCTTGGTTCAACTGGAGAGCGAGTCTGCTGCTTTGAACGTCACGTGCCAACACGTGACCCTGGTCACGTGGGAGCACGTGACCTCTTCTGAAGCCCTTTCCCTTGACTTGATCAGGGAACCAATGTGCCCTTTTCCGCTGCTTTATATGTCACGTGTCAACACGTGACTGCTGGTCACGTGTAAGCACGTGGTCCCTTTTTGAAGCTTTTCCCAGAAGCTTTCCTGATTTTAAATCAGGAAACAGTGGGTCCCCCTTCGGTCTTCCTACCCACTGCACTGCTGTGTGGTGTAATTAATTTTAATTAATCCTTAATTTAATTAATTAATTAATTAATTTTTTTTCAAAATATAAGAGTCTCCACCTTTGGGGGTCGTGGTATAATCAGATTATCATGGGCCGACGGAGCTTCACGTGTGCAGTGCCGGCGGAGCCCATTACGGCGATCCATTATGCCAGCCCACCCCCGGTGCAGTATGCCGTGGAGATGGTTGATTGGACATCGACGGGCTTTCTTCATCCTGCCATAGATGCAATCCCAGTCCAGCGTCCTATGGTTTTGGATATCCTGGGACGCTGTATCTGTCAAGGCGAGGCGCGACCTTGGGGGCAATCATATAACATAGGTCTGATCCCCCGCCACCCGATCGGCTATCTGCCATGGGCTCGGTACATCCTGTCAGCGAAGAAGTCACAGTTGATAAGGTTAGGGTTGTACATCGCGGTTTACGTCTCCCTCTTCCAGTATCCCACGCTTCCCACCTGGTGGTTCAAGGCTTTCTTGGAGCAGTGGAACATTCCTACTCACACTTTCCTTGCAATGGACCGGGAAGTGTCAATTTCTCTTGAGGAATTCACAGAGGTCTCCGGTTTATCGGTTATAGGGGAGCACTACGAGGAGTTGCTTCCGACAGATGAGTATGTCTTCGGTGCTAAGCCGGCAGTAAGGGGCCTCACCCCGGAGAATGCCGTTCAACACCAATTCCCAAGTTTGATCAAAGTGTTGAACATCTATGAGGCCCTTTTCATCGAACGTAGGAGTCGCGGAGTTAGCTTTGAGGATTTCATCGCTCGGTTCCTTCACCCAAGCGTCCTCTCGGCAGAAGCTGCCAAGTTTGCCACCCTTGAGGACCCTTTCGGTCTAGGTTTGGATAACCTACCGTCGAAGGAAATAGACCAAAAGGGTTTTTTCCTTCCTAACTCCCCGACTGTGTCTTTTGCGGAAATTGCGGCCCCCGGGATGGACGAGGAGGCCTTCTTCTTAGGATTTCTTGGGCTATGGCTGAGTTGGTTTGCGCTCCCAATGCATTCTCGCCATATGCGGCCCTCTGTCTTTTACCCTGCTCACCAGATGACCATCGGGGTAAAAGTAGCCGTTGGGATAGCCGGCTTGGCACACTTGTATCACGGCCTTAGTCGAGCGGCGGATGCTAATGAGCCTGGGGTACTGCACGTGATCTTCCCGATGCACTACTTCGTATCGTGGCTCGAGCTACACACATCGGGTGTTTTCGGCATGCACAAAAGGCCCTCGTTCTACGACAGGTGCAGCTTCCCTCGCATCATACAGTTGATTGGCGCATCAATTGTGACTCCATCGCCACGGAACGCCAGGGGTTTACTCCTTCGCCCCCACACCGTTGGAGACGGGGTGTCTTTCATCGATAAGGTGTTGACTATTGGAAAGGCGTCTACCACTGTAGTGCGGCCATTGCAAGACACTTTCAAAGATGGAGCCTCAGTTCTGACGGCCCGGGAGACCCTTCACTTATATTCTATCAGACCGGGCTTCCTGGTGTTCAGGAAGAACGGTGCGGCGATTTTCATGAGGTACAACCCGCATCGCTTCGCCCAACAACTGAGCTACAATCAAGGGGTACCACTGGAGGCCTTCCTTTCGGAACCTGCTGCGACCGAAGAAGGGATGGAGAGCGCTCTGCATCACTTCATGCGTCTGAACACGGGCTCCCACTTCTTTATCAGTGAACCGGCTTGCGCCCCACGACTCCTTAAGGTATATACAGAATGGTACAGTCATTCGACGGGAGCCGTCATAAAGGAGGAAAAGCGATTGCTGGTCGACCGTAAGGGTGTGCCTCCAGGCAGCGACCGCCACGCTCCTTTAGTGCCAAGGACCCCAGTAATTCCTCCTCTAAAAGATGCTAGAGCCGGACCACCGCGTGCGCAGAGTCCTCCACGCGGATTTCCGCTCCCCGATATTGCGGATGCACCACCAGCGCCCTGTGCTCCAGAGGAAACAGTGGTTGTAGCCTCGCCGAAGTCTGATGTGGGTGCGGACATCGGGACCCGCCTCCCCAAGGTGCCTGCCAAGCGCAAGTCGATCCCGGGTGCACCTAGGGTTGGTGGGCAGAAGAAGAAAAAGAAGTCGCTCTTCGCCGCTGACGTCGCGTTCGGTCAGGAACCCCACGCTCCCTATGGTGAGGGCCTGAGTGAATATGGGACTAACGAGGGATTAGTCATGCCGCCGGATGACATGGACCTGGAGGCCGCCCTCGAAGCTTCGGAGCGGTTGGCGAGGCGCGACATGTGGCTGGCTAAGCTTGCGGAATCAGGTAATCACTAGTCGTATTTTCTATTGCATCATATCTTTATTATTGCCTTTGACTAACATTTTCCCTTCTTTTTTTCCAACAGGCTTCACCACTGAAGAAGCCATTGCCGCTTCCCTCAAGACTTTCCAAGAGGAGGAACGCCTTAGAGCGTCTTTAGGTCTTAGTAAGTTTCGATTTATCAAGTTTTCATTTTCCTTGTGTTATGGTCGATCTAACCTCTTCCTTTTTATCGCAGGAACCTCAATGCTGATCCCGCCAGGTGACGCAGAGACTCTGCCAGCTGCCGATGTTCCTGCTTCCTCAGGGCTACCGCGAGAGGTCCGTCTTGAAGAGTCGATGAGAGATTCCTTAAAGGCTCTGGAGGCATCTCTGAACGAGGACGACGACTCCTTGATGAAGGAAGCGTCGACGAGGTCTATCGCGACAGCCCGAGAGGAGAGGAAGCGGTCGAGGCGTGAAGCGAAGGCACGCAGGGCCGCCTTGGCCATTGGAGCGGGCCCAAGCACCGTCCCTCGTGCCGATACTCCGTCAGAAGAGCCCCCGGTCGCCTTGTCTACAGCTCATAGACAGGCGGTGCGCGCCAATAGGGAGGCTAACGATAAGTCCACCTCAGGTAACATTTCTTTCAGAATTTTTTTGTAAGAATTATATAGCTGCTGGTTCTTCTATATTCTATCCTGCAGGGCCAAGTCCAACCGAGGGGGAGGCGGAGACCGTTGAACCTAAGGGGCTAGAGGGAGAGGTATTGGTCGAACCCGAGCCGATGGCGGATGACACAACCGGGATTGCTGGGCCCCAGCCAGTGGCTGATGAAATGGTCACGTCTACTATGCCTGAGCAAGTGGTTGATGCCGAGCCCGAGGTAGCAGCGGATGGAGCGCCTGAGACCGACAACCTCGTGGAGACGATGGACGAGACAACCGTGACTGCTAAGCCCGAGGGAGTAGCGGGTGAGGTGGACATGATTCGTGGGGATGAGCCAACCGCTCTTTCTCAGGAGTCTGGCAATGCTCCGGTCATAGCTCTCCCCGCCTATGGCCCTCCGCCGTCTCCTGGCCTCGCGAGCACGACGATGGCCCCCGTGGAGTCTGGGGATGAGGCCATGGGTGGTGGACTTATGTCGATGTAGGAGGGAGACGCCTCCGTCTCGGCTGGAGGCTCATCAGGTAAATTTCGGATTACCGTCCCCCCCTTTTTTTATCTTGCAATCTTTCCTGACAGGTTTACCCTTGTTTTTTAACGCAGGTGCAGCCAGCGCTGATGCTCCACTACTCGAGGGAGCGCCGTCAACTACTGCCTTGGCGGTGGTCACTTCTCAGCCCTCTCTTATACCATCGAAGATGTTGGAAGGTATGGATTTGCAACCTATTAGTTTCGACTTTCAGCCGCATAATTTATGTACTAAAGTCGTACTGTTGTGTCTTTTCAGGAGTGCTTTTTGATCATCTTTATCAAGTGTTGCTCCCACACTTCTCCTTCCCATCTGAATTCGCTTCTCCCTCTGGTGGCGCTGGTGAGTATGGTTTCCAATTGATATCTTTCTTTTTCAGTGATGGAATTATTTCTAACTTTTCCTTGTCCCGACTGCAGTGCTACAAATTGAAGGAGGGGATGAAAGATTGGCCGCGCCACTTGCCCTTCCGGCCTTGCCACCTGCCTCAGCTGGTACAGCAACTATCACATTGATAACTCCTTGTTTTTTATTTCTTGAACTGTTATCTGATCATATCTTGTTTTTTCAGCTGTCATTCCGGTCTCAGCGCCCTTCGAGCCTCGTGTCATAATTCCGGCGGGCCCTTTCCTGAGACGTCCGTCTTCGAAAGGCGCCGCGAATAGCCTGCGCATGTTGAGCGACTGCATCGAGGAACTCGACGTCGAGACTCCTACATCTGCTGCGGATTTCGCTACGGCGGTTAACCCGATGCTGGTGATACTCGTAAATTTCCATGACGAGGTCATCATCGCGTCTTGGGTTAACCATTGCAGGGAGATCGAGGCTCGCCTGCATCAGCTGGAGTCGATGCATCCCGCTCCCGAGATCTTAGCCGCAAGCAATCAAAGAGCAGCGGGATCGAGCAAAGCGCTTCTTACGTCCACCACTTGGAACAAGAAGCGGCTTTAAGGCTGAGGGAATACCGAAAGACCTCGAGCGAGACGGCTCGTCTGCGTGCTGAGGTTGAGGCGAATGCTGCCCAAGTGAAGGCTATCTTTGAGGGCCTCCTGGAACGCATCTCTCATGGGCTAAACTTGAAGCGAAAGCTTGATGTCGCCGAGCGTGACACCCCAGGCCGTGAAGCTGCTCATCAGGCCGTTAGGGAGCAGCTTGCATCTGTCTTGCACCAGCGGGCTCAAGTGGAGGCAGAACTGGCGGTGGTGGCCGATCAGGAGAAAGTGTGGAAGGAGGTGCGCGAACAATTGCTAGAGCTATGCAAGACGCTTCCTTCCCAGTAATTCCCCTTGTATCTAGATACTTGTAAAATTTTTTCTTTTTAAATAATATGTATCCATTCTTTATTCTTTTGTACGCTTCACCTTGTACTTGATTACATTCAATAAAGATACACATTTTTCTTTACAATGTCTTGTACTATTTCTTTGCTTTTTCCCTTCTCTTATTATCAGCATGCTGTCTTGATAAACACATTTGACCGATAATAGAGTAAGCATCTAGATTTTTCCAAGAGATAGTAATGGCTTAGGCCGCAGGTTCAGATTTGCTGCCTAAGACTTTTCAACTCTATGAGCCGTGAGGGTCTCATAAAGATTTTTCTCCCTACGGATCGAGAGGATCTCGTAGGTGGATTTTCTCCTTAGGAATCGTGAGGATTCCTAAGTGTGTTTTCTTTTATAAGTCGTAAGGATCTTATAAGAGACTTTTCTCCCTTACAAGTCGAGAGGACTCGTAAGTGGTTGGTGAGTTGACTTGTTTCCGAGTCGAAGTATTGTTCCGACGGGGAGGTCGTTGGCTGACTTGTTTCCGGGTCGGAGGTCGTTGGCTGACTTGTTTCCGAGACGGAGGTCGTCGGTTGACTTGTTTCCGCAACGGAGGTCGTTGGTTGACTTGTTTCCGTAACGGAGGTTGTTGGTTGACTTGTTTCCGAGACGGGGGTCGTTGGTTGACTTGTTTCCGCAACGGAGGTCATTGGCTGACTTGTTTCCGAGACGGGGGTCGTTGGTTGACTTGTTTCCGAGACGGGGGTCGTTGGTTGACTTTTTTCCGCAACGGAGGTCATTGGCTGACTTATTTTCGGGACGGAGGTCGTTGGTTGACTTGTTTCCGGGACGGAGGTCGTTGGTTGACTTGTTTCCGTGACAGAGGTCTTGGCTGACTTGTTTCCGGGACGGAGGTCATTGGTTGACTTGTTTCCGCGACGGAGGTCATTGGTTGACTTATTTCCGAGATGGAGGTCGTTGGTTGACTTGTTTCCGTGACGGAGGTCGTTGGCTGACTTGTTTCCGGGACGGAGGTCATTGGTTGACTTGTTTCCGGGACGGAGATCATTGGCTGACTTGTTTCCGAGACGGAGGTCATTGGCTGACTTGTTTCCGCGACGGAGGTCATTTGTTGACTTGTTTCCACGACGGAGGTCATTGGCTGACTCTAGGTTGTCTGTGAACCGTAGAGTCTTGGAACTGGGGACTTTGCCGTGGCTCCGATTGGTGATGTCACGTCCGTGTCCTGCTGGAATGAGGAGGAACGCCGCTGTTGGTCTCCAGGCTGTAGATGCGGTCGTCGAGATCTGACTTCCCTTTGACGCAGCCTGGTGGGGAAATGTAGTCCCCTTTCCTTTTTTTGTTTATGCCCATGGATTGTATACAGGGGTCACTATGGACTTACCTGCAGGGCAAAAGTTTCATTCTTTCATTTTTTTTATTTCTTTCTGCGATGCTCTATCATTTCAGCTTTTTACATCGCGAAAGTCGCGATTGCCCAATCATTTCGGCTATTTATTTTTCGCGGTGCCCAATCATTTCGGCTATTTATTTTATTTTTACTCGCTGCTTTTTATTGCGAGTTGCCCAATCATTTCGGCTATTTCGTATGCATGTGCGGCCTACCGGTTTTTCGCCGTAAACCTGAAATTAGACACCGATTTCGGCATCAGCACCGCTACAACTGGGATGTTGCCAGAAGCGAATCATCATTTGCCTCTGTCGATGTCGAACAAAGGTGGCTTAGCGAACAGGGTTAAGGTCCTGTCGACTAAGGCTTTAACTTCATGAGCCGTAAGGGTCTCACAAAGGTATTTCTCCCTACAAGTCGTGAGGATCTTGTAGGTGTATTTTCTCCTTAGGAATCGTGAGGATTCCTAAGTGTATGTTCCTCTGTAAGTCGTAAGGATCCTACAAGAGGGTTTTCTCCTTGTAAGTCGAGAGGACTTATAAGGGTTGTTCATCATGCGCACATATCCCCAATCACGGATGGGACTTGGTTAGAGAAATATTTATTCGCGCCCGTGGATTGTATACAAGGGTCAGTATTGAGCCACTTGTAGGGAAATATCGGAAGTTGTGGGGGTTGCTTAAGCACAGGTTTAGGTCTCTGTAACTTAAGACTTTCAAATCTTATGAGCCGTGAGGGTCCCATAAGAGAGTTCTCCTTACGAGTCGTGAGGATCTCGCAAGTGTATTTTCTCCTTATGAATCGCGGGGATCCCTAAGTGTGTTGCTCCCTTGTGAGTCGTAAGGATCTCACGCGGGTGGTTTCTCCTTACATGGTCGAGAGGACCCTGTAAGTGTCCTTTAACGAGGTTGCGCCCTTTCGGGTTTTCACAAACACTCGCCGGTAGTCCTGCTGTTTTTACTCACAGAGCCCTTTCGGGTTTTCATCCGTGCCCTTTTTACTTATGGACATACCCCTTTTTTTTATTCTTTTTATTTTTATACGTTTTTTTTACGAGGTCGCGCCCTTTCGGGTTTTCACGAACACTCGCCGGTAGCCCTGCTGTTTTTACTCACGGAGCCCTTTCGGGTTTTCATCCGTGCCCTTTTTGCTTATGGACATACCGTTTTTTTTTTCTCTCTCTGTTTTTTTAATTCATCTCATCAGCCTAAAGATGTTGCGGTAATAGTTTAAGGACGTTTCGGTCCGTCCAGGAGAAGGCCGGCTACTGCTTATAAAGTTTGAGCTTAGGAAGATAGCGATCGGACATAGTCGTCGTCATCTATCATTGACCTAGGCAGTAACTCGCTAAGCGTAGTATTTCTTTAGGAATCGGCCATTTATTGGCCTGTAAGGCCTTTCACCGTGCATATCCATGAGTAGATAGGCTCCACCTTGGTAGACCTTGTCTATGATGTACGGGCCTTCATAGTTTGGCTCGAATTTTCCCCGCTTGGCGCGATTGGGGATCATAGGCCTTTTGACTACTAGCACGAGTTTGCCTTGGTGGAATGTCCTCGGCCGGGTCAATCTTTCATATGAGCGCGTCATCTTTGCTTTGTACGCCTCCAGATTTTGTTGCGCTATGAGCCGGGTCTCATCAAGGGCATCAAGCTCTTCAAGCCGAAGGTGAGCATTTTCTTCGTCCGTCAGCTCGTAATGGACTGCCACTCGTAGAGAGGGTAACTCTATCTCGAGGGGGAGTACTGCTTCTGTACCGAATACCAACGTATATGGCATTGTGTTCGTAGTTGTCTTGAACGTAGTTCGATACGCCCAAATAGCTTCTTGCAGCCTCTCATGCCAGTCCTTCTTATTTCGGGACACCGTTTTCTTCATGATCTTTGTCAAGGTCTTGTTGAAGGCCTCGGCTAGACCATTAGCTCGCGGGTTATAAACCGAGGAATATCTCCAGTCTATATTGTGTTGTTGCGCGAAGCGACTGATCTTGTGGCTTCTATAAGCTGGCCTGTTATCGGAGATGATCCGTCGCGGAGTCCCAAACCGATATATGACGTGCGTCTTGAAGAAATGGAGGATATTCTTCGTCTTCACTTCTCTCAACGGTACTGCCTCTGCCCATTTAGAGAAGTAGTCAGTCGTCGCCAGGATGAAACAATGTCCTCTAGACGATGCTGGTTCGATGGGGCCGACTATGTCAGTTCCCCACATTTCGAATGGCCAGCTAGCCACCGTTGGATGTAGTGGATTTGGATGCTGGTGGATGAAGTCTCCATGAATTTGGCATGAGTGACATTGCTTCGCGTATTCGAGGCAGTCCTGAATCATCGTGGGCCAGTAGTAGCCCATCCGTTTAATTTTCAATTTCATCTTGGGGCCTGCTTGATGAGAACCGCAGATTCCGTCATGAACTTCCTGAACGACTCTTTTCGCTTCGTCAGGTCCCAGACATCTCAACCACAAAGAATCAAATGACCTCTTGTACAGAGTATCATTGACGAAGGCGAAAGATAGAGCTCGTTTCATAAGCTGATGTCTTGAGGACGCATCTTCGGGCGTTCGACGGTATTTGAAGTAGTCTATAAAGACTTCTATCCAATCCTCGGTATTTTCCCGATCTTTTATTTGCAGGGTCATCTGCTCAGTCGCTCCCTTTCCTTCGGATGATTCCGGAGATATTTCTGCTGGGGAAAGCACGCGACGGCTTTGTACCATGATTCTTACGTCATCGAGGTTCTCATCAGCCAGTTCCTTGGCGAGCTTGGCCAACGCGTCCGCTTTGCTGTTTTCCGCGCGCGATATGTTTTCCAAAGTGTATAAAGGAATTTGGGTCAACAGTTGCTACACCTTCTCGCCGTATTTCACCAACTCTGGATTGCACGTTTGATAGTCGCCGTTTACTTGACTAACGACCAGTTGGGAGTCTCCGTATATGAGGAGGTTTTCAATTCCCATGTCGATGGCGATCTCGAGGCCTGCTATCAAAGCTTCGTATTCGGCTTCATTGTTTGTCCTCGGCTCTGTTAGGGAGAAAGCAAAGCGCATTGTCCCTCCTTGTGGAGTTACAAAGATGAGTCCCACCCCCGATTTGATTATAGGGGTACTTTGTTTGCGCTTCTTCACAGAAGACGCTCCATCGAAATAAAGCTCCCATCGGGTATCACCACCGTCGATCGCATCAAACGCGTGTTAGTCTGGAAGATCGCAATTAAAAGGAGAATCGACGGGTATCGGATGCTCAACGAGGAAGTCGGTGATGGCCTGGCCTTTCACTGCCTTGAGAGGATGATACGTTATCGAGAATTCCATCAAGAGCAGGGCCCATTTAGCGAGTCGTCCCGTCAATATGGCCTTCGACATTAAATATTTAAGGGGTCCACCTTCGAAATGATACGGACTTCATGTGCCAATGCATAGTGTCTGAGCTTTGTTATCGCAAAGATCAACGCCAGACAGTGTTTTTCAATGGGGGAGTAGTTGCTTTCTGCCCCCAGTAGAACTCGACTCAAGTAGTAGAGTGCTCTTTCCTTCCCTTGGTCGTTCTCTTGCGCCCATAATGCACCTAAGGAACCTTCGAGGGCGGTTGTATAAAGGATGAGAGGTTTTCCCTTGACCGGAGCAGCCAACACCGGCGAGTTCTGCAGGTATTGCTTGATCTCGTCTAGCGCGCTTTGACATTTTTGGTTCCAAACGAACGGGGTTCCTTTCTTCATCAGGTGGCTGTAAGGACGGCACTTGCCTGAAAGGTTGGCTATAAATCGCCGTATATACGCGAGCTTCCCTTGGAGAGACCGCAGCTGTTTGAGAGTCCTTGGCGGAGGCATTTCCATGATCGCCTTGATCTTTGATGGATCTATCTCAATACCTCGATGTTGGACGATGAATCCCAGGAATTTGCCCGAGGAAACTCCGAATGCACACTTGAGAGGGTTCATCTTCAAGTTGTATTGCCGAAGACGTTGAAATACGGTCTTCAGATGCTCGAGATGTTCCTCGTATGATTTACTTTTAACCACGAGATCGTCGATATAGCATTCGACGATTTCGTGTATAAGGTCATCAAAGATCTGCGTCATGGCTCTCTGATAAGTAGCACCGGCGTTCTTTAAACCGAAGGGCATCACCTTGTAGCAGAATATACCCAAAAGAGTCTTAAAGGTGGTGTGCTTTTGGTCTTCGGGATGTATCTTTATCTGATTATACCCTGACGAGCCGTCCATGAAGGAGAAAACCTCATGAGTGGACGTATTGTCTGTTAGTGTATATGCCCTAGAGGCCATTACTGTATCATACTAGTATGTATATTACTTGATGGAAGCTTGAGATATTCACAGTTGTATAGACAATCTTGCTCGAAATGGTAGTATGCTACTTGGTTTGTCTCTGCTTTAATGTGTACATGTGTTTCTTTATTGTATCACCTATATGCATTAGTGGAGCCCTTAGGATCTTTGCTTGATTACCAGCGTTGTGATGGCAGTCACACTCGTGGGGGCTGGATAATCTACAAGCACGTCCTTATTTACACGTCCCTGGTCGTAGGATTATCGAGACAGTGCATCGATACTCCGGAGTAGACTAGCGTATGCGCTTCTCATCCCAGCGCGGGAGACGGCCTGTCCCACAGCCGTCAATACGTCGTACTTGAGATAGTATACGGGTGCTCGTTAGGTTACGAGTACACTGGACAGGACTCGTCGGGAACTGTTGGTTGGTATTATACCTATCGTCAGTTATCAGTTCCCAGGTGACATGAGTACAACTTAGTCCGCTGACTTGACACTGTCACTTCGCCTCGAGTGTGTTCCCACTGTACTTTGATTACTACCCTACCACGGCTCAAAGGAGTCGTGCAAACAGGTAGTAGTTGGGTGCAGTCCCGAAGCACTTGGAGGCAGTGACGGTTAGACAGGATTGGTCTCTCCCGGTATTGGGGGTTGACATCGCGCTGTGTCCAGGAGAGCCATTACACAAGTAGTCCCTGGCCAGGGCAAGCGAGATATACTGGTAGGTTTCCAGTGTTATCTCAGGGTGTTCCGGGCTACACTCCGACACGACTTGTACCGCTATTAGGGGACTGACGTTTACCGCCCCTAGGTCCGCCATGCGATGTATCAGACGAACAGACCGGACTGTACGGAGACTGTCACATTCAGGCTCAGTAGGAGTTCAGATGGGTTCACCTCGTCAGTCTTCTTATCGGCATCTACCTGGGGACCGTTACGTACAGCTAGTGCTGCTTGCGGTCTGTGGTTAAACCCACTGCCAGCGTAGTGTCGAGTCTTTAGAGTCCCACACAGAGGGTTATTCGCCTTTAGGCAAAATGAGTAGAGGTCGCATGGTTTTGCGACAGGGTTCGTTCACATCCGCGCACTTGTGCACGTTTGCTGACCGGACAGCTTATACTAGCGGGCTTTGGTTTAAGCCAGATCCTAGTATATGATTTGGGATTGGTTTTATCTCATTGTATTCGTGTTCCTCGGATCACGGATACGGGTGCGTATGCACAGTTGACTGAGACAGAGGGAGAGGACTTTGATTAGGGTTGATGACCATTGTCATTTTCTTAACCCTAATGCTTATGTGAGAATTATGATTAATTGATATTAGTTAAATATAATTGTGCATGGTTAGGGTTGTTGACCATTTGACTACATTTGACTTGTTGACCTAGGTTAACATGTTGACCATCATCATTCCATATGAAAGATGCTCTTTGATCCTTGCAATTTGCATTTAATGTGAAATGATAATGGTCAAGTCTTGATTAACCATGACAATTATCTTAGCTAATTATCTAATTTACATAATTCACATATATGAGAGAAGGATGGTTCATTTTCTTTTTCATTTTTCATTATATCATATTAGTTCTCTCTCCTCCTCTTCCTCTCTCTCTAGCTCTCCCCTCTCATGAGTTGAGAAACACTTGAGCTTGAGATAAATCACTCTAAAATACTCTCTACTCTTTTCTAAGGTTCTAGGATTAGCACTCCAAGCATCTTAGTTACTTCTAGCTTGAAGTTGAAGCCAAAGGTTGAGGCTCTCGGGTGAATCCTTCTTAGGCACGAGAAGACGACAAGGAGATCACATCTATTCACTCCAAGGAGCAAGGAGAGAAGGACATAAAGCCCTAGGTATAACCTCTCTTCCATGTAGCTAAAACTAGTTAGCTTTGTAGTTAGTTTTTGTTTAGCAAAGATCCTCCTTTCTATAGTCCATGTTGCCTAGTTCGATAAAAATCCGTTTTTTATACCGTTTCCGCCTCCCCGCAAGCACCGGGGTGGGCAACGTGGACTTACATTGTCTATCATTAGTTCGGTGACTGGCACTGGGAAATCGTCCTTCGGGCAGGCTTTATTGAGATCCCGGAAGTCTACGCATATGCGCACTGTCCCATTCTTCTTCATCACCGGGACGATGTTGGCGATCCATTCAGGATATTGAACCTCTGGGATAAAGCCAGAGTCGATCAACTTCTTGACCTCGGCGTTGATGCTCATTTCAAGCTCGAGCCGTATTCTTCTTGGTGCCTGCTTGACCGGCTTGACGTCCGGGGATATTGCCAATTTGTGCACCGCAATTTCTGGATCTAGTCTCGGCATTTCGGAATAGTTCCATGCGAAGCAATCTCTATGCTGTACAAGCAAGTCCTTTAACGCATCCACCCTTTCTTCGGATAGCAGCTCGCTGACGAATGTCGGTCGCGGGTCGTTCGCCGTCCCCAACTCAATTTTTTTGAGGTTATCTGCAGTGGTATGTATTCCATCTTCCAGCTCTTTTGGTGCTGGCGGAAATTCTGAGATCACCTCGTCGCTATTGTTTTCGAAGCACCAGGGACGGTCATCCACGTTCTCGGGATCTTCTTTTGATATTGTTATCATGTGACAAGTACGAATTCGCTTCCAATCTCAATGTGGAACTGGTTCTTCTTTCGTGGTCTTGGGTTCGTGCTTCTGTGGCGGCGCTACCCTCCAGTTGTCGGACAGAGCGAACTTACCAAGCTGATACTGATCTTCGACCCAATTCTTGAAGGTGAAGCAGTCTTCGAGAAGGTGCCCTATCACTCGGTGATAAAAGCAATAGTCTGGGTGTGAGACTTCGCCTGCTTGCTCGGGGTGTTTAGACTCCGGTAGTGTAAGCATCTGATGTTTTAGAGCGAGGTCAAGTATTTTCTTCGTCTTGTTCCGAGGAAAAGAGTACGCTCGACCCATTTTTCTTATGAGGGATAGTTCGGAACCGTTCGATTCCCGCTTGTGTGGCTTCTTAATCCCGCTTTGTTGCTGTTGAGCGCCTTTTTCGCCTTTCGACTTGTTTCTGCCTCTGCGTCGAACCTTCTTTATACAGGTTGACAAGGAGTGGCATCTTCATCTTTCACAACCTTTTAGAGGAGGCATTGCGTTTTGGCTTTCTCATAAATGGCCATCTCGCGGTTATGGTCATCTCGGACTTTTTGACTAGCTTCCCTTATAAGTTTGTCCATTTGTTCTTTGAACGACGGACTGGGCACTTTTGTATCTGGAACTTTTACTGGTTTAGGATTAACGTCCTCCCATTGAGCATCCGCTTCTTCATCGAAATCATGCACGACGTAGCAGCCATGGAGTAGCCCTCGTTTCTTGGACCGAATGTATCCAAGCCCGATTGTTTCCATTCTCCCATTAGGCAGCTTGTGTTGAGTCCCGGGAACGTTCCAGACTTTGTCATAGAACTTGGCTTTTCGAACGGTCTGCTTGAAGGATATCCCCTGGCGTTTTAGCAACCTCTTCAGGCCTTCTGTATAATATCTGGGGAGACGGATGGGCTGAACCCTGTCAAGCATAGGATCCGCGCAGTGCCAGATTTCTTTTTCCACTTTTGTTTCTTCAGAGCGGTAGAATAGAATTTCTTTTTCGCCTTCTCGCCTGGGAGGGATATAGAACGTCTGCAGCTTTTCTACACTGTAGATATCGAGTGCATCCAGTTCTTTATGATGTTTAAGCGGCACCATGGCGACTTGTAGACTTTGCTCTTCGTCAGCGGACGTTTGTATTGAAGGTCGAGCAGAGAATACAGCATGGACCTCATCTTCCGAGTCGCTACCAAAGATCAACGTAGGAGCGGATGGCCCTGGCTTGTTGTGTCGAGACGGCCCAGAGTAAACTATCTCTTCTTCTTCTTCGGTATCACTCCCAAAAACAGGAATGGTGGTAGCGGCTTTGTTTTCCGGTTTGCGACATCTCTCTGTATCCTCGAAATCTGGCAAAAAGTACTTTGCATCTTCGTATTTGCAGACCTCGTTCACAGAGAACGGGTTCAGTTCTCCCGCCACGGTATACTCGAGACCATCCTTAGAATACTCCATACACTGATGTTGTGTAGAAGGGATGATGTTGTACTCGTGTAACCACGGTCGGCCGAGCAGAGCGTTGTAGCATGTCTTGGCGTCTATGACGTGGAACTTAATGTCCGTGACGAGTAGCCCAAAGCATAGCGTCAGTATCACAGACCCAAGAGTTCTTGATGATTGGGAGTCGAACCCGGAAATGGTGATCTTGTCCCGAGCAAGGTGCTGGACGCTCATGCAGATTTCTTTTAACACCCGCACATTGAGGAGGTTAACGGAGAATCCATTGTCGATCAGGATTTTGCCTATCTTTATATCGTGGCAGTATCCTGAGACATAAAGGGGGTGATTGTGTTCGCACGTCCCAAGGAGAAGGTCTTCATCACCAAAAGCGACATCGGCCGTATGCACTTCCTCCAATTCATCCTTCATCTTTTCTTCAGCCAGGAAAGCTTGGAATTGTTCCGGCTCCTGTAGTGCTTTGATTAACGAATCTCTCGCCTCTTTTGATAGCAAAAGGGCGTCAAGAATGCTGAGCTGTGAGGGTAGCTTCCTCAGATGCGCTAAGACGTTATAATCCACCTTATTTCTCTTCGGCGGGTCTTTGGCTGCTAGCTCCTCCACAACTTGGTCATCTAAGACGATATCTTCAGAGACCTTTTCTTTCCCTTTATTCTTTTTATTTAAGGTTCCGAGATCCTTTTCGGGCAGCGTCTGATTACGCAGCCTGATATTTTCACAGACCTTCTGCTCTTCTTCATTTCCCGAGGTGGGCTCTTTAAAGAGGGGGTTAAGAGCCAGCTCCTCGTCGGAATCGCTCCCGAATATAAGCACCTGTGATCCCCCGGCATTAACCATGCGACAATTGCCAGTAGCTCGGTTAAGCCCCTCGGTCGCATTTTTCCGCTCCCGACGAGTTTTGCGCTTCTCCCGCTTAAAATGCTATTGATGAGCAACATATCCTTGCCACCATCTATTGAAAGCTTTGCACTTTTCAGTGGGGTGCGAAATCTTCCGATGATATAAGCAATAGGAAGGGTGCATTTCCACTTCACCAGTAATATTTCCTTCGGAGGATGGTAGCTTCATGCCCATTGATATGGCCTTAGCAAACCTTTTCCTCGTCTTGAATTTACTTTTATCCGCAATGGGTGTACTTTGCTCCAGCGGAAGTGTTTCAACTCTTTCATCAAGTCGCTGGCGCTTGGCCCTTTCAAATATAGCCATTTCGCGTTCCCGATCAGCTTTACTTTTCAACCGAGCTTCGTTGAGGAATGCGTCAATTACTTCATCTGATGGCTCCTCTATTTTTGGTTCGAGATCTGCCCCTAGTTTTTCAGTGCAAGGAGTTTCCTCATCGTGCGTCAACGAATGAGAGATCATATGGCAGCTCGCCACATATTCCTCAGACTCATCCGACGAACTTTTTCCCGCATCTTCCTCTTGAAAGACGTGGTTGAGAAACTCTTGGAGCGTAATGGGAGTCCGTGCTTTCTGGTTATATTTGTCTAGTGCGTCAATTTGTTTTTGTAAATCCGTGCGCTTGTCGCCAAGCTTCACGGGCTTCTTGGATTTCTTCTTCTTTTTCTTCGAAGGTTTTGACGGCTGGTTGCGAGTGCTTGGGCCGCCACCATCGATCTTTGGAGTTGGACGCGGCTTCAACATCCCTTCAATGACTTGCGGTTCCAACGGGTTCTTCCACTTGATCGCTGGGCATGCCTGAAGATCGTTCAGCATTCTCTTTGTCTTAGCTGACAGCATAACCTCCCATGGGGCTTCCTCGACGAGAGAGCACGTTGCCCCCGGCATATTCGTCCTCTTAGAGGTGTGAGGTTGCGGCAGATTCACCTTCCATCTATCGGATAATGCGAATTTGCCCTGTTGGTACTGGTCTTCAAGCCAATTTTTGAAAACATAGCAATCTTCGATCGGATGACCTAGTACCCGATGATAGGGACAGTAGTTGGGCTCATTAACATCATTTGGTTGCAACGGACGTTTTGGCTCCGGCAGATTTATGAGTTGGTTGCGCAACGCCAGCTCGAATAATCTTCTCGTTTTATCTCGGGGAAACGAATAAAGACGTCATAGTCTCTCCTCAAGGGATACCTGTGGACGCATATTATTTTGACGAACAACCGGCTTCAAGTTGCTCGGTTGTTGTTGAGCATTAACGACAACGATCGCTTTTCCCTTCCCCTTGTCATTTCGGGAGTCTGGCTTTGGAAGAGGAGGTCTATGGCCCATCTGATCCATTTGCGCTAGCTTGTCGATCAGGGTCTGGAAGGTAGTCGGCTTGAAGAACATCATAAATTGCGAGATGGTTGCTTGCGGATCAAGGGTTCCCACAAACATACCCACTGCAGGAGCTTCTTCAATGCGTTGCTCGCACTTTGACCATAAGTTCCACCACCGTATAGCATATTGAACCCATGTCTCGCCTGGCTTTACCCTGGCGTTAATCAGTGCCGTCATCGGGGTGCGTTCAGTGGCGCTTGCAAAACGCTGGGTAAATAACAGCTCCATCTCCGCGAAGGTCTTGATAGAGTCGTTCGGGAGCTCAGAGTACCACTCGAACGCTGTATCTGATAAGCTTCCAACAAACTGGCGAAGCAACAGTTTGTCATCACCGCCGGTGTTGTCGCAGAGTGCCCTGAACTGGGCAACATGCTGGTGAGGATTGCCCGTCCCCTTATAGACACGGAATTTGGGAATCGTGTAGCCGGGCGGGTACTTGATTTGATCGTACCAACTTGGATATGGTCGTCCTGTTTTTACGACCTGACCGGCTGCATTAGTCGCATGATGAACCCATATTTGTTGGGCTATGTACTCGTCTAAATCAGCTTTGGAGATTGCTTCCTCCTTAGCTGTTGACAGAGCTGGCGGAGGATTCGACGTTTCTCCCCTATCGTCTTCAAGGACGATCGGGGGATCTTCGGCCGGAGGATCTTGTTGGATCATCATCCCCACCATGTCTTAGAACAGGAGGCCCATACGCTTTATGTTGGCTGCTTGTTCAGCAACCTCTTTATCCTTCTTCTCCAATATTCGACGAAGGAATTCGGCGTCGGTTTCTTGCTCCTGGCGTTCATCCGAGGACGTTTCAGGGTTTTCTTTTGGCCCAGTAAGTGCGGCCATAGCGTTCATCATCTCTTGGAGCTTCTGCTGCTGCTCCTGCGCTTTGTTCACCGATCGCGTGAGCGGTCTATGACCAGTTGATATGCGGCTGTCCTCTTTACCAGACGCCATATAGACGGTATGAACTACCATGCCCCCAGCCACCACCTTTGATATTCGCCACAGGTGTAGGGACTTTCTCTGGCCTTCTTCTCTTATGGGCCGTTGAAGTTGAGGGGGCCGTTGCTTTGGGCACCCAAGTGGTCGTCAACTTTCGTTGCTTGATCGGGGGATTTTCTTCTTGCTGACCTTTCGACTTCTTCTGTTGGCGAGAGAAATTAGGATCAATCACAGATTCTCGGACTCGTCGCCATGTCTTATAGATCCTGGGGGACAGCGATTGAGGAGACTGCTCCGGCTTTTTTGTTTCCACGGCAGTCTCTACCGGTGGAGGAGATCTTTTGAGCACCGCAGTTGGCGAGTTTCTGTATACCCTATTCAGCAGCTCAAAGCTGTTCCCAGTTGGAACAACAGCATTAACTTCTACCGTTGGAGCTGGTGGAGTTATCCCAGAGGGGGAGTTGCCCCCGGTCTTCCTTATCCGGCGCCAGTGGCGTCGGCGGGCACGACGAGTTGTCGGTATTGGTTCAGAGACAGAAACAACTTCTTTTTGCCCCCTGTTCAGGTGTGGGGCTGTTGCCGGCGTCAGCCTATTGAAGACTGATGTCTTTTGAGCAGCAGGAGCAGGAGCAGGAGTTGGGACGGTCAGTCTTGTAAAGACCGATCTCTTAGCAGGAGAAGCCGCCTTGACGACTCCAGGAACAGGTTTGGCTGCTCTTTTTGGAATAACCTTTTCTGGGACCGCAAGTTTCATTGTGGGCCCGCAGGAGTTTTGGCCCAGTCTGGAGAAGACTGAGGCGCTGGTGTTAGGCGACCCGTTGAGAGGGGCCGCAGTAACTGTAAGTCGATCGAAGACCGACTTCTTAGGAGCTTCTTGTACGGGCACAGGGGTGCTGAAGCTTGTTGGCGGAAGCATGGTTCCGAAAAACAGCCCTGTGGTGGATTGAGTAATCTGCTCTACGGGCATGGTGAACAAAGAGGCCGCTTGGGGCCCGTAGGTTATGCCCCCAGTTGAGGCAGGACGCGAGTTGCAGCTGCAGTTGGAGCACTTCGAACAGGTAGAGGCCATCGATGCTTGATTTCTGCGCCAGACAAAAGACCAAATCTTAGTAACTTAAAATCCAAAGGCAACCATTAACAAACCGCGATTCGTTCGCGAGTACGACACACGAAGTGTGGAGTGGAAAGAGAAAAAGGTCCCACCGGGCGTGCCAGAATCTGTTCCTCTCCGAACGGCGGCGACGAGACTGCGAAATCCTGACGCTGAGATTCGGGGCAGATGCTATTTGGTTTTATCCGTCCACCTCTCCGAAGATGCCAAGTTGATTTATGGCACCGTGTATCGAAGGTTTAGACGGATGCGACCGATTTAGCAGACTTCATCAGATTCCCCCTCGTTCGAGGGGTTTTTTATTGTGGGGACACTCTTCCCTGCAGGCGCAAGCCCCTGCAGTTAATTACGCTACCGCATCACGGTAACAACTTTCTCCTTCTCCAGAATTTCACTTCGTGTCGTGTGTGTTTGTTTTGTTTGTGATTGCCCGTGGATTGTATACGGAGACTAAGTGATGCCGTCGCCCGTAGGACGTGGATTAGTCCAAATCCGTATTTACTTAGATTTGGGTTTGGTGTTTTAGTTTAAGGATACGTTAGCCATATTTAGGCTAAGATCGACTTAAACGTTCGTTAAGGATACGTTAGTCTGATTTGAGACTAAGATCAACTTAACGGGATCGTTTGGATCCGACAAGAGAGCAATTGGCTCTATTGTTTAGTTTAATGACGTTGCGGTCGATAGGTAGTTTAAGGACGTTGCGGTCCATATTCCAGTTTAGGGACATGGTGGTCCGTATTCCAGTTTAGGGACATAGGGGTCCATAAATAGTTTAAGGACGCTTAAGTCCGTGGGTTTAAGGACCCCACAGTCCGTGTTTTGGTTTAAGGACGCTTAAGTCTGTGGGTTTAAGGACCCCACAGTCCGTGTTTTGGTTTAAGGACGCTTAAGTCCGTGGGTTTAAGGACCCCACAGTCCGTGTTTTGGTTTAAGGACGCTTAAGTCCTTGAGTTTAAGGACCCCACAGTCCGTGTTTTAGTTTAAGGACGCTTAAGTCCGTGGGTTTAAGGACCCCACAGTCCGTGTTTTGGTTTAAGGATGCTTAAGTCCATGGGTTTAAGGACCCCACAGTCTGTGTTGATGTGTGGTTGTCGGGACCCGTCACCTCTCTGACGTCGTTAAAGGATTACAACGATAGGAGTCAAAGGAGTTTGGAGATGTACCCTCGAACCGGATGTAGATTGATTTAAGAGAGCAGCTGTGCTCAGTCAATTTAATTTGAGGACTTACGGCCATGATTGGGCTAAGTTCAGTTGAAAAATGTTCAACATTTTTATTTATCTTTGGCCTATTAGGCCTGTGCTAGGGCTTTGCCCATGTTTAAGTAATGCATTGCATTACTTTTGGTCTCTGTTGGACCTTTGTTTGGGTTCTGCCCCTTTTAAAATAATGCATTGCATTATTTATTATTTTGTTTGGGCTCTGCCCATTTATAAATAATGCAGAGCATCAATTTTGTTTGGGCTCTGCCCTTTTTATTGCATTGCAATTTAATTTGGCCTACTAGGCCTTTCTGATTTGGGCCTGGCCCTTTAGTAAAAGAAATGCATTGCATTTGTCAGGCGCTTTGCGCCAATCACTGAGCGCAAGCGCTTGTGGTGATGACACGTGTCACGCAAGTGCAGTGCGCTGCGCCAGTGCGCTGCGCTTGCGCTGCTGACACGTGGCGCGCTCTGGTGAGTTGCGCCAATTTCAGAGAGCAAGGCTCTTTCTTGAAGCGCATAGCGCACGTGATTCAGATGTTGACACGTGGCGCTCTCTGGTGGCTTGCGCCAACCCAGGAGCGCAACAGTGCAGTTTCTGCAAGTGCAAGGCACTATTTCAATAATCTTGAGAATCTTTAAGATTCCAGAACCAATGGTTCATAAAAAAGTGCCAAGCACTGTTTGATTTCTTGATCAAATTTAGATCAAGGAAAACAAGTTTTTTCTTCTTTTTCTTGTTTTCAGAGAACCAGTGGTTCATAAAAGAGTGCAAAGCACTTATTATTATATGAAGATCATTGATCTTGTTCTTAGATCAATGATCTATTAGAAGAAATTCTTCTATTTTATGAAGGTTTTTATCTTTTTCTTGAAATTTCTTCAGAGTTCTCTCTGTTTTGAGGTTCTCAATCTCTCACAAAATGTTGATGCCTTTGATTTGGGGTCTAGGGGCCTTTATATAGTGTCCATAAATTTGTTAAATTTGTTAAAGAGATTTTTCTCTGAGTGATTTGGGGAATTTTCCCCACCGTTGGATCTTTGATCCAAGGGCTTCTGTTTTACAGGAGGCAATCTTCTTGTTTTAACAAGAACAGAAAAATCTTGCTAGAATTTAATTCTGTTTGGCGCAAACGCCCCAGTGCATGACATGTGTCAAGCAGCGCAGAGCGCAGCGCAACTGCGCTGACACGTGTCGCGCAGTGCAGCGCATCTGCGCTGACACGTGTCGCGCAGCGCAACTGCGCTCGCGCATCTGCCCTGACACGTGTTGCGCATCTGCGCTTGCGCAACTGAAGCGTTGCTTCCTTTAATTTTGTTTTACATAGAGCTTTGCTCTGATTGGGCGTGCTGTCTTGGGCGCTGCGCTGGCGTATCAGCTTTCGACACGTGGCGCGTCGCGCGCAGCGCAAAGAATTTGAAGCGTTGCTTCGAATTTTGAAATTCAAACAGAGCTTTGCTCTGATTGGGGGAAACAAGGATCTTTGCTTGATTACCAGCGTTGTGATGGCAGTCACACTAGTGGGGGATGGGTAGTCTATAAGCAATATCCTATACAGGTCCCTGGTCGTTGGATTATCGAGACAGGGCATCGATATTCTGGAGTAGACTAGTGTGCACGCTTCTCATCCCAATTGGGGAGATGGTCTGTCCCACGGCCATCAATACGTCGTACTGGAGATAGTATACAGGTGCTCGTTGGGTTACGGGTACACCGGACAGGACTCGCAGGGAACTGTTGGTTGGTATTATACCCGTCGTCAGTTAACAGTTCCCAGGTGACATGAGTACAGCATAGTCCGCAGACTTGACACTGCTACTTCGCCTCGAGTGTGTCCCACTGTTCTTAGATTGCTACCCTACCACGGCTCAAAGGAGTCGTGCAAACAGGCAGCAGTTGGGTGCAGTCCCGAGCACTTAGAGGCAGTAGTGGTTAGACGGGATTCGTCTCTCCCGGTATTGGGAGTTGATATCACGCTGTGTCAGAGAGCCATTACGCAAAGTCCCTGGCCAGGTCAAGCGAGATTTACTGGTAGGTTCCAGTAGTTTCTCAAGGTGTAATGGGCTACGCTCCGACACGACTTATACCGCTATTAGGGGACTGACGCTTGCCGTCCCCTAGGCCCGATATGCGATAGTCTTAGACGAACAGACCGGACTGTACGGAGATTGTCACATCAAGCTCAGTAGGAGTTCTCGGATGGGTTTCCTCATCGGCCTTCTTATCGACATCTACCTGGGGACCGTTACGTACAGCTAGTGCCGCTTGCGGTCTGTGGTTAAACCCACTGCCAGCGTAGTATCGAGTCTTTAGAGTCCCACACAGAGAGTTTCCCTGCTCCAGGCGAAACGATATAGAGGTCGTATGGTTTTACGACAAGGGTTCGGACGCTTACATGTTTAAACGCACGTATGACGTTCGGACAGTTTTTACTAGTCGACTTTGGTTTAAGCCAGATTCTAGTATCGGGTTATAGGATTTATACAGTCTAAAGTTTTTCCGTGTTTTCACGGATAGGAGGGGCATTCTCGTAATTTGTCGGGAAGCTTCTAGAAGCATGGTGACTTGAGGGTTTAGGTGGCATTTATATTAAATGCATTTGTGACTCATTAAATGAATCATTCAAGTGAGTTAATGAAGCATTTATTGCTTAATGACTCACTTGATGATTCATTGCATATATTAAATGAAGTATGATGATAAATCATTTGAGATTTATTTATTTGATTTTCTTATACTTCATAATATATTAGAAGTGTGAAGCTTTTTCATCATTATTCACGCTCACCTTCTCTCTCCTCAAGCTCACTCTCTCTTCAAACCCTAATCATACCCCTCATGTGTTGAGATCAAGGATTAGATAGACTAATTAATCCATAACCTCACTCTATATCACCTAGCTGACTTTGATTAGCAACTAAAGAAACCTAGTTATCTCAAGTTAGAGATCAAGCTTGGAGTAGGAGTTCTCGGGTGGATCATCTTTGACTCGAGGAGGCCGTTGAGGTGCCGACGTTCCAAAGATCCTACGAGGAGTGGAGGACATCGATGAAGACCCGAAGGACAAGTAACGTGAGGTATAACTTCGAATCCGAGTAGTTAAAGCTTTCGTAGTTTGCTAGTAATGGTTTAGATACGATCCGTGTGCTCAAGTCCGTGTTACGAAGTTTTGATAATCGTTTTTCATATATTCCGCCTCCCCGCAAGCTCGTGGGGTGCGTGACATTGACTTACAGAGAACACACTCTACTACATGGCAAGTGGTAGAGGATGAAGAAGTAGGAAGTGGGCTCACTTTAGATTTCATTTTCTCACACTTTTTCTCAAAACTCCATTGAAGCTAGAAGCTTTTATGAAGAAGAAGAAGAAGAAAAATATCTCACATGAATAATTCATCCAAATGAATTATTTCACCCATGGTTGAGTTAAAGCTATCATGCCTAACTCATGTAGAGAATAAACCCAAGGCTATGGTTAAAGGTTGGGTTAAGAAAAAATATCCTAAGGAATGACAAAAGAGTTGACCTTGAGAAAGTTCTACAAGCTTGAAAACTTTGACCAAGTCTTTTGCTCTTTTGTAATAATTTAAGAAATAATCAAAACCCTAATTTAACCCTAGCATGGTATAAGTCTCATACACCCATCTTGTATGTATCATCAAGTATGACACAATACATGTACACAATTATACATATCACATATATACAATATGCACATCAAGTAAGAAAAGAAATCATTAGTGAGCTAAATATTAGTTAATGTAATATAATATATCAAATATATAATTATATATTAAATTATCAAATCAACTCTTGATTTAATAATTCGGCTATATCACATATAACCGACTAATATCAAATGCAATATCTTATCGAATCAACGCTTGATCCGATAACTCGGCTATATCACATATAACCAGTCATGTCACACATCACGAGAATAGAATACGGTATCACATACTCGCATTAATCTCGGTCCTGCACATATCACATATGCGCTCATACTCCGTTTCGCTTGAGCTAGGAAAGCTCTGTGTAGGACTCTAAAGACTTGTCAATACGCCGGCAGTAGGTGATGATCATATCAAACACCCACAAGCCGCAAGCGGTCTGCCAAACGTAACGGCCACCCGGGTATTGAGCGATCAGAAGATCAACAAGCAAGCCTGTTCGTACTCCTGTGAATCCAATCAGTAACACTACCGTACAGTCCGGTCTCTTCGTCTGATGTGTCGCATATCACAGCCTGGGGGTGGTATAACGTCAGACCCCAATAGCCTGATAAGTCATGTCGATGTAAGGTCTATAACGGTCCGAGAAACTACTGATAACACTTACCAGTAGATCTCAGCAACCCTGGCCAGGGATTTCATGTTATGGCCAATCGAGCATAGCGCAACATCAACTCTCTATACCGGGAGAGACGAAACCCCTCCTATCGCTCATTGCCTCCATGTGACTCGGGACTGTACCCAAAAGTCACCGTTTTGCACGTTCTCTTGAACGTGGTAAGGTGGAAATCAAAGCACAGTGGGAATCACACAAGACTCTATGACGATCTCGGATCTACAGACTAATCTGTACCAGTGTCACCGGAGAACTGCTATCCGACGATAGGTACAATACCATCTAGGAGTTCTCGACGAGTCCGTCCAGTGTACCCAGTCTTCACTGAGCACCCGTATACCTTCTCTGATGTCAAACACCAATGGATATGGGATCATCCATCGCCCATCATATGGGTCAAGAAGCGCATACGCTAGTCTACTCTGGAGTACCGATGCCCTGTCTTGATACTCCAACGAGTAGGAACATTTGAAGGATGTACTTATCGACTACCTAGTCCCCACTAGTATGATCTACATCATAGTCCTGGTAGTCAAGTACCCATCCTACAGGATTTATCAACATGTGATCACAAAACAGTATTTGTTTACATGTTAAGATAAAGTGCAATCAGATAGCATACTGTCATGTCGAGCAAGAAAGTCCTTCCTATATATGTCCAAACATGCACTATAATATGCATCGCATCTACAGTAATTGCCTCTAGATCACACATATAATTAACACCTACAAGATACCTTTAGTCATTGTTTCCAAGTTGAAAGAAGAAAATAATTATGAAGTAACTTCTTATACTTCTCTCATTTGAGCACACCAGACAAAAAACAGATAATTCATAAGGGGCATGTTTTTCTTTTTAGAACTAATAAAGAAGTAGATTCACAAAATCATTTGTCGCCTTATTCCTAATGCTCTATACTCAATTCCAGTACAAAATTAATAAGAAAACGAAATTATAAAAAAATAGCAAGAACTTGTTTGCTCGCTCTCAAAAGGAGTGAGAATGATATGAATAGGAGCTTATGTATGTAAATGTATTTACTATGCTTAAATAAATAAATAAATAATGCTTCAAGAAAATAATTTTTAAAATGTATTAACTCTCTTGCGGAAATTGGATTAGCGGGCCCAGATGACAATATTTGCATATGGGCCGGGCCCATATATGACCGTATATAACAGCAGAAGCTGATGGCTCGAAACCCTAGCGGCCGAGGGTTCTGCTTTCATCTTCCACTCGATACGCTAGCCCTAGTTCCCTACAACACCAGCAGCAATGGGGCGCATGCACTCAAAAGGGTACTCTCTCTAAGCCCTAACCCTAATCTCTTCTAAAAATCTCGCTTTGATTTCATTTCCTTTCATATTTTTTTTGTAACAGGAAGGGTATTTCCTCGTCGGCGTTGCCGTACAAGAGAACGCCGCCGAGCTGGCTCAAGATCTCGTCCCAAGAAGTAAGCAGATCTCATCGTTAGCTAAAAAAAGATTGAATTTTTATGTTTTGGGATTAGATTTGAATGGTTTTGGATCCATTTAGGTTGATGAGAACATATGCAAGTTTGCGAAGAAGGGGCTGACGCCGTCGCAGATCGGCGTCATTCTCCGTGATTCGCATGGGATCGCGCAGGTGAAGAGCGTCACCGGAAACAAGATCCTTCGCATTCTCAAGGCTCATGGTACTTTTGATTAATTTAAACTTGAATTCGTTTCATAGTTTAGATTTTGACTGTTTCCTTGAAAAAAGACTTGATTTTGACTAAATTTTACTAGAATACCATGAAATTTGTATCTATACTTTATGAATTGCAGCTAAATGTCATGTACTTAGTTAATACATTGCGCCTAAACATCATGAAACTGTACATGTCAAATGTTAATTGTGAAAATAACGAAGATGTGTAAAAAAGTTTAAAAAAATAAAAGGCTTATATAATATTAGATTGAGAAAATGCCAAAAATTAAGGTATCTATTTGCAATTTGCTAAGTTTACTATTCCCTCTGTTTTAAGATATTTGTCCACTTTTGAACTTTTTTTGTTTCAAAATATTTGTCCATTTAAATTATCAATAAAAGATTTATCATTATCAATGTACTTTTAATTGATTCATGCCCAATTATACTTATGCTATCATCCATGCTTTGACTAAACTTTCCAGCTTGCACTTAATAGGGTTAAAATGGAGTTTCTGCATCCATGCTTTCATTAACTTGTGTGAATCTGAAATTTTCTTAAATTGCAATTTTGGAGGTTTAGAATTTTTATCTAAAGGACAATACAGGTTAAATGGTATTTTAGTGAAATTTAGCCTTTGAATTTTTTAGTTAATCATCTGTGGAATTTTTGTTTCAGGGCTTGCCCCTGAGATTCCTGAGGATCTGTATCACTTGATTAAGAAGGCGGTGGCCATTAGGAAGCACTTGGAGAGGAACAGGAAGGACAAAGACTCCAAGTTCAGGCTCATCCTTGTTGAGAGCAGGATTCATCGCCTTGCTCGTTACTACAAGAGGACCAAGAAGCTCCCTCCTGTTTGGAAATAGTGAGCCCGTCTCCCTTTCAACTTTAATTATAGAACGATCATTTACCTTGATGCTTATTTGAATAGTTAGTCTTATGGTATTGGTTTGAATAGTTCATGCGACTATTGAAGTTTGAAAGAGTAATAATTTTATTATTACTCATAATTAATTGTTTGCCGAGGTTTCTTGTTTTGTTTTTACTAATCCATTGCATGTGAAATTATTTACTTATTAATTGTTTAAGTGTTTAGTATCTTGGGTATTAGAATGGGTTGAAGCCCTGTAGTAATGTGGAGCTTTGTGGAGCGCACTTGTAGGTACTGCTGGGATTGATCACACTAGATAGAAGCTTATACTTTTTCATATCCTTTGTCCAGTTACTATTGGCAAGGAGTTAAACTTTTGGTTATCATGAAGCTAAATTAGCAATATATTTTAGATATGAACTAGAAGGAAATATTGTTAAGGAGCCAAAATTCAGACCCACCATTTTACATTCGCCAACTGTTTTGTATAGACGATATGGATTTTTCCTATTGCTATTGCCCATACTTAGTAGTAGTTGGTAGGCTTCTGAATCCTTGATGTTCTGGAGGCATTCCAGTTATTTTCATGACGCAAGTAGTTTAATGCTTAAGAAGAATTGAAGCAAAAAAGTAACGATACATGCGTTAACCAAATGTTAAAATCAATTAATTTACCGTAGGTCCAGGACTGGTTGTTTTCAAACTGGTACATTCCAAATCTGACCGATTAATATTTTTGTTCTTTGTATGCCATTTGCTATCCACTATCCAGTTTCCATAGAAAATGTTGACCTATTTATGTTCTTATCTCTATTTACAAGATGGCCATGGTGAAGAAGGAAAAAAGAATTATTTTATTTATGTAGAAAAGTTGTGATAAAGTGGATTTAGAAACTGAATTAACAAGAGATTACTGATAATTAATAAATATAAATGATTTTGGAGGACACTTGAAGGCAATTGACAAAAATCGCAATTAAAGATTTTCCAATCCTTGCCATTTTCAATCTGTGCTGAATTCCCTGCTTCATCCGGGTCGGAGCAGTTTCAACTCTTGCATCCTTTGCTTCTTCCTAGGGAACTACACTGGCTGTAGAAGATTATATACCTTTTGCGATGGAAGATGGGTTAATGTACTCATGTAGATCTCACTTTTAATTACGGACTATTCCTAAGAATTGGTTATTTAAATGGATGTAGAAATAAAATTAAGGTTGAAGCTCAAATCAATTCGGGAAGACAATCATAACAGAACAAGTAGTTGCTAATTTTGAATGAGTAATCAAGATGCACAAACGAACAGTGAGTCAATAGATAAGAGAAAAACGAGATTCTAAAGCTAGATTTATAAAATAATTATGTGTGTAGGACCATTTTATTCCTATTTTTACCGGTTTTAAAGGATCACAAATTGATATATATGATATCTTACTGCAATTTGCCGGGGTTTATGGTTTTTTAGGGATTGTTTTCCCCAGCAAAAGTTTTATGGCACTTTCAACTCTTTTTTCATGTCGGTCCAAAACATGGACAATTTCTTATGCTAAAAGTTACATTAAATGAATGCAGTATACTTTGCATTCTATTATGCATTTCATTATTATTTCCTGTTTATTTTTGTAACCGGCATTTCAAATAACACAACCTTTTTATCTCTTGCAGCGAGTCTACCACTGCAAGTACTCTTGTTGCTTAAGTTTCGCTTCACAATTTTGAGCACAGAGGATGCATGTGTGAGCTTTGTCTATCACTTTAAAATGCTTGGATCACAGCGATAGCTTGATTGAATAGTGAACTTTGTTTTGAATTACTGTTTTGGGATTTTGATCAAATGTGTTTTGGTTGCTTTAGCATTCAGCACTGTGTGATGGATTTTGATCAAATGTGTTTTGGTTGCTTTAGCATTCAGCACTGTGTGATGAATAGTAGCTAAATTTGAATTGTGTTAAATTCAATTATGGTTTGGTATTAAGTACATTAACTGCTTGAAATCTATATCTATTTGGCCCTGTTTCTATGATGCATGCTAAGCTAATCGCCTAGGATGTGCTGCTATTTTCGCTTAGAATATTTACAAGTTGAAAATTGTCTGATATCTGCTCTTCTAATTGCAAATTGTGAGGCTGGTCTATGGAGAGGTCTATTTTAGGATGCTTGCTCACTGTTTAAATCCCTTTAAAATCTTTTGATTCACAGTTGACTTGAGATGTAAAGATACGCTTTTCTGAGCTAGTCATTATGAAAGATAATGAGCAATTTAATTATATGGTACTTTTATTAATTATTAGGGTCATTCAGCCTTTATATGATTGGCTTTTTTGCCGGTAGCCCCCATCCCACCCCATTTCAATATTTTTCTCATTCCCTTTAATTAGTATTTGTCTATAATCTTCTATATTTACAAGTTACTCATGCAGCCTTCTTTACTTCACTTTTGGAAATTCTTCCTCCTCTCCGTCTCCACCCCCATCATCTTCCTCCTCTTCTTCAACTCATCGCCTCCCTCTTTCTCCTCAACGTCACTGCCATCATCACCCTCATCATCTTCCTCCTCTACTTCCATCCATCGCCTCCTTCTTCTCCCTCTTCCTCAACGCCGCCGCCATCATCAACATCATCACCATCGCTTTCTTCCTCTTCTTTTTCAACCCACAACAGCTGCCGTCCTTCTTCCTCCGAGAAAGACGGCGGCGGTTGTCGGTTGAAGAAGAAGTGGAAGGAGATGGGGTTGATGATGGTGGCGTCGGTGTTGAAAAGGAAGATAGGGGGCTGCAGGAGTAATTTATAAGTATAGAGGAGCTACAGATAAATGCTAACTATGGGGGGCACAGAGAAAAATATTGAAATGGTGGAGCGAACGGGAAAAAAACCCTTTTTGATTATACTTGAGTTTTAATTATCATCATTGTGAAGCAATCCAGAATTTCAGGTTATATGAGATTTTTGTTATAAAGAAAGATTAAAGGAAAAAGGCTTAATTTTTATATGATCCCCCAAATTTCCAGGTTGTTGTATTTTTAATGCCTTAATGATTCTTTTACTACATATGACTATCCTAAGTACATGTATTTATATCAATCCTCAATTAACCTCTAGTTTGAAAGTACTATCATCAGTTTTCTCTAATCTTACAGGACTTTTTATTGAGGTATCACGTTGCATTTAGAATAATCGAAGGTTTATTGAGAGTAGTCAACTAATGATGGAATATACTTCATAGTAACATGAAAATTTTTTTGTAAGGAATTGAACTGCAATAAAGGTGAAACTCTTGGGATTATATAGCAACAAGCAAGCTGCGAAGCGAACAATTTATTTGGAAAATGTAGTGGCCTGAGCGATTTTTTTTAGGATATAGAGGTGAAGAGAGGGTGCAAACACAGATTTACATGGAATATAGGGGGTTTATTTAAAATTTCCTGGGATTTTCTAGATTCCGAGGGGCTGGGGTAATTTTCCTGCTAGAGGATAAAAAATTGACTGATGCATTTCTTGCGCCCGCCTTTATTTATTTTTTTGACTTAAACAACCCCGCGTTTCATTAAAGTTTTTTAACAAAACAACAGAAAAACCATACAAGTATAAAGAATAATCAAAATACAGGTTGGGAAACAATCCCCATACAATTCAGATCCAAAATCGGGAAACAATCCCCATACAATTCAGATCCAAAATCGGGAAACAATCCCCATAACAGGCAGATAAAACAGAATCAAAAAAATATCAGATCCATGACATGCAAAAAAAAAAGACCAAAATCATGTCCCAACCCAGCAGACATATCTATGTCTCTGCATCATACGATCGTCCACCCTCCACCCGGTCTACTGCTCCTCTCCTCATATACCCAACATCTGTAGTATCTCGCACAACGGGAGCTGTGCTGGCTCCTCAGTGGCCTGCCTATCTATCCTGCTTGTCGTACCCTCGTATAGCCAATCTATCTTGGCTTTATATATAATAATAATAATAATAATAATAATAATAATAATATAATGGAATCAAAAAGAAAAAAAATAATAATTTGATAAGATTTTTTCTGTCCTGAAGGAATGAAAGCATATCATCATCTTTTCTGAAGAAGCTTTGAAACATATGAAGAATTTTGTAAATCAGGAGATGATTGATGAAAATGTTTTTCTTTTAATTTTATTATGGTTAGCTGCAAGGACCGGTTCAATCATAAGTTTGTGATTTAACAATAGGATAAATAAGTAAGAGTTAATTGCTTAATAATACCATAATGTTTCATCCATTTGACAGACAGAAGGTAAACCAACTCACAAATGATTGTACATATTGCATCATTGAAGGTTTTACATATATCGCACTTTATTACCTCCATGTTATCATGATACTGCACTTTGATACCACAAAGTTTGATATTAAATGCGCTACAATACCATAAATGTTTGACAATTACTGCATTTTGATACCACATACTTTATATTTTATTTTAAGGGGTTGATTGAATCACTGAAGAAGATGGCTCCAGATGCTATACGTCGATATCGTGTCAGTTATTTGTATGACTTCACTCAGGTATACCACAGTTACCACTTTACACATATTAATTTATATTCTAATCTTGAAGTTATATTATCCAGGCTATGGGGTTAATTAGGGCTCACAATGAAGATGCATATGATTATCTACAAGAGATGAACCCTAGTTGTTGGACAAGATCACATTTTGAAACAGATGTAAAGTGCAATCTACCTTGTAACAACATTTGTGAGTCATTTAACAAATTTATTCTAAAGGCAAGGGACAAGCCCATAATTACAATGTTAGAAATGATGAAGAGGTTACAGAGCAAGGGAGTTATTTCTAGCAAATGGGTTGGTGACATATGTCCTAAAATAGCTGCAAAGCTTGAAGCAATCGAAAGCAAGAGAGGTGGTTGTTTTGCTGAATATGCAGGAAATGGCCAATATGATGTGCAAGAAAATCTTGGTCACATAACATGTAACATTGAAAAGAAAACGTGTGATTGCAGAATATGAGATTTGACTGGGATCCCTTGCAATCATGCTATTGCATGCTTACATGATGCAAGTAAACAGCCATTGGAAGTCATAGACAAGAGTTATAGTCTTAGCAACTATTTAATGTTGTATAGTGAGAGCCTCTGACTGGCTATGAGAGAGTGCTCCATCCCCCATTCAAGAAGAGGCCTGGGAGACAGAAAAAGAAGAAGAGAAGATGTGACTATGAGGCTAAGAACCTAAACCAAAGAAGAACTCGATAGATAAATAGGTGCTCCTCAGGTCACAATGATAGAAGATGTCTGTAGAGTGTTTTTCGTCACCATGTTGAGATGGATGCGCTCGTATTTCAGACTTGTACAGATTCCCCTGCCTCATGATAGACATGGGTTTATTGATTGTGGTGATTCTAATCTCCAGCAGCCGCGAACAAAATTGCTGTTAATTACCTCTCATTTGACACGTGAGAACCTTTCTGATTAACGGGCAATGCGTATTATGCGAACTCGGCCTGTGATATATATGCATTGTGTTCGAGAACAATTTTTAGGCCTCTGAATATATCGGGGGCCATCACACGGGGATCCAGCTTCCTGGCCAACGGGTTTGGAGGAGCTCCCCGAAACAAAATTTTATTTGAGGGAGGTGACGCGTGTCGAAGTGTTTCGAGAGAGGGATAGAGAAAAATAAGTTCAGATGGCATCTCGATGGTGAGGGATCCAAAAGAAGGGGGACCCCTTTGAGGGGGTCTCAATGGCG
Source organism: Agapanthus africanus (assembly GCA_030015575.1). NCBI lineage: Eukaryota > Viridiplantae > Streptophyta > Magnoliopsida > Asparagales > Amaryllidaceae > Agapanthus > Agapanthus africanus. The sequence goes on along the minus strand of JASDDO010000012.1, from coordinate 455,302,925 downwards.
GTGGGTCTTGAAACAAGGGGACCCTTTTGAGGGGGCCCTGAAGGCGGGGGAGCCCTTTAGGGAGGAAACCTGAAGCAGGGGGACCCTTTTGAGGGGGTCTCGACAGTGGGAGATCTTCTTTGGGGGGTCCTGAAAGCATGGACCCCTAGGGGGGTCATAAAGGCGGGAACTCCCATTTGGGGGGCTCCCAACATCGGAAGCCCCTTTTGGGGGGATCCCGAAGTCGAGAGCCCCCTTTAGGGGAGGCCCTGAAACAGGGAACCCCTACCTTTTAGGGGTTCCGAAGGCTCCTTTTTTGGGGGTTCCGAAATAGGGTCCCGGAACGGGGATTCTAAGGCTGAAGTGTAGGTAGACGTTCGTGCTCGTATCGCAGACTAGCGGCGAATGCGGAATACAAAACGAAAATTTTCTAAACTTAAGCACGGAATCTACAACATAGAATTGAATTCAAACACTAAACTAGAAAACTTAGGAGGAGTTTTAACTATTAGGTTAGTAAATTACAACCTTTGTCGTCGTGTCCTTTGTCTTCTTTCCACCTGCTTAGCTTCTTAGGTCGTCGGGAATGAGCTTGGGAGTCAGTCTTCCTTGTCGAAGATGATCCACCTCGAAAGAAACCTAACTAAGACTCTAGTTTCACACAAGTAATCGAAGTGAAGTAACTAGTGATCAAAACTTGCTTAGAATTGATCGCTAGGATGTAATGGTGGCTAATCTCTAATTGTTCTTTCTTTATCTTTTTCCTTTCTCATAAAACTAAAACTCAAGACAGGAGGAAGAAGAACAAGGATGTATATCAAGTGAGGAAGCAAGCATGGGAACCAAAGAAAAATCCATCATCATCCCCCTCTCTTTTTTCTTTTTCTTTCTTATATGAATATGAGTGGATTATAACTCACCATGGTGACTCACAAGTTCCACCATATTTTACAAGAAAGAAGAAAGAAAAGAGAAATGTAGAGAATGCTATCTTATTGTACATATACACATATGTAATTGTACATATATAAATATATATACAAATACACTACTGCAAGTATATGCTATAAATACATACACCCATATTTGTATCAAAATACGAATACTGTATTCGTATAAAATACAAATACCCGTATTAATATCAAGACACAAATACACATATTTATACAAATAGCCGTATTCGTATAAATACCGTATTCTGTCAAAATACAAATACCGAAAAGAGAGATACTAAAAAGATATATGTAATACCAGTTCGCATTTAATCCAAATGTGATAACCTGGCTATCTTTCAAACCGGCTAGTATTAACAAAATGTCCGATTAAAAGCACGTGTACAAAAACACGTGTTTTAATCGAACCTGAGTACGTATCAAAATACGTATATTGTATCATTTCACCCGAGCTGGGAAACCCTCTGTGCGGGACTCTAAAAACTTGACAATACGCTGGCAGTGGGTTTAACCACAAGCAGGTTAGCGGTACTAGCTGTACGTGACGGCTACCCAGGTATTGAATGAAAAAAGGCCGACAAGCAAACTTGTATGTATCTCTATTGAGCTTGAAAGTGACAATCTTCATACAGTCTGATCTGTTCGTCGCATATCGGGTCTAGGGGGATGGATAAAGTCAGACCTCTAATAACGCGATAAATCATGTCGGTGTGAAGTCCATCATCCACTAAAAAACTACCGATCCAAATCAGTAATTCTTGTCCACCCAGGCTAAGGATTTCTGGTGATGTCCATCCATACACAACACGATATCTACCCCCAATACCGAAAGAGACGAATCCCTGACGATCCGCTCACTACCTCCATGTGGTTCGGGACTGTACTCAACTAAAACCTGTTTGCATGACTCAATAGAGCCGTAGTAGGATAGTAATCAAAGCATATCGGGAATTCACACGAGACAAATGACAATTTCATATTGACAGACTGAGCTGTACTTATGTCACCAGAGAACTGCTATCTGACAATAGGTATAATACCATCTAGCATGTTCTCGGCGAGTCCATCCAATGTAACTCATAATCCAATGAGCATCTGTATACTATCTTTGGTGACTAACTGATACCAATGGCCGTGAGGCCGACCATCGCCCCTCGTCGGGATCAAAAAATATATACACTAATCTACTCTGGAATATCGATGCCCAGTCTTGATATTCTCACGACTAGGGACATTTAAGAATTTGCTTATAGACTACCCAGTTCTCATAAGTGTGATCGCCACAATAACCCTGGTAATCAAGCATGAATCATAAGGGCTCTATTAACATGTAATAGTGATCCGTAATACCGTATAATACATATACATGATGATAGAGATGAACCAGATAGTATATCATCATCTCGAGTAAGACTGTTCTGCCCGTATAGGTCTTCTCTCAGTCATCATAATCGCCTGCCTATGATTACAATAATTACTTTGAGGGCACTATAGCCAATAATCTCTCACTTGCACTTAAGGCTAATTATTGTGGTGTCGCATACTCAGTCCGTGTGATACTGAACACCTAACTTCTCTACTAATCAGTTCCGCAAAGAACGTTTGCGAAACATTTGTGTTTGAGAAATAGCCTCAGTGTGTGGACCCGCTCCAATATTTCTATTTTTATCTCTTTATATCTCAACTTTGCGAAGAACGACTGTCTCCCGAAATGAGCGATACCTGTCTTAGAACTTGTCTGGATATATGATGGGACCAAGTTCATAAATGAACTATAAAACCAACAAACTTCTTAGACTGTATCTTCTACTGAATTTAATCAGTATCGTGCGCCATGCCTACCTTATTATCCGCTTAAACCACTGTCGAACATACTGCCCCTCAGAAAAGGGTAAACTTTAACTCTGACAGCTACTCTGTCATTCAGGTCATCTTGGAAGCTTTAAATGATAACCACTTCCCGAAGGAAGCTGTCATTACCATATACCAAGAACATTCTCTCATGTTCATAATTGCTTCCCAATGTTTCTCTAGGGTTGGATTAATATCTGTTTATTGCATCTAATGCAAAATCAATATCTGATGTGGTACTTGACATTTCATGATTGACTCAATTGCCTAAGCAAGTGATATATCAATCATGTAAATCTCTCTCCCCATCAGTCCAGAAGGCATCTCTTTAGAGAGGATGACTTCATCATCTGTGGGTACACCACCACGTCAGGAGTCGTCTATTCTAAAATACTTTAGAATAGTGTCTAGGTACCCGAATTGGGAGATGTTTACTGCCGAAAACCAGACTGAGACGTAGAGGACGTCTAGCCTGAATTCGGGGGCAGATAAAATTTGGACATATCCACCCATCTCTCCGAAGATGCAAAGTTGATTTATGGCAACATATATCGAAGGTTTGGATAGATGCGACCGATATAGCAGATTTCATCAGATCCCCCATCATTTGTGAGGGTTTTTTTATTATGGGGATGCTATTCTCTGCAGGCGCAAGCCTCTGCAGTTAATTACGTTATCGCGTTGCGATAACAACTTCTCCTGCTCCAGGAGTTCACTTCGCATTGTGTGTTATGTAACGACTCTGAAATCTCAGTACGGAAATTCTTCTGTTAATATACAGAAATGAGTTTTACAGCTCGAGTTTGAGTTATAAGTTACTTTTATAAAATAAAAGCAAGAAACAACCTGTAGCTCACTGGTAAAGCCCTTGCACTGCTGTGACGTAGTCCCTGTATTCGATTCCCATCAGACACAATTATTTTTCTGATTTTTATTTTTAACTTTTTGGAAGCCCAAAAGATTGCGCGTGCAATACACGGGGGAATGAAAAGTTCAGAAAAATCAAACATGTGCAAAATGATTTAAGCAGAGAGTTCTTCAGCTGACACGAATCTCGAGGAAAATGCCTCAAGATCGACCTGCGGAAATAGGCTTGGGGCCGGCGACGACGGTCAGATGGTTGCCAATGAAGCCCGTGCTCTGCACACTTGTCTCTTCAGGTACCCCTAACTCCTCTGTACTATTTGATTTCCCTGCAATCAAATAGAGACCTTTCATTTCACAATTTAACATCATTTTTAATGCTTTTTAATCCAAATTTTAATTCCCAAATCCTAATTCTCCACTATAAATACCACCCCACACACTGGCTCAGCACCATTCTGAAAATTCTACCAAAAACTCTCTCAAAAGTTTCTAGGTGCAAGTGGAGTAATGTGGAGTTAGCGAGCAAGTTGGTTCCGGCGAAAATCGAAGCCAATTCCGGAGCTCCCGCGATATCCCGAAGCATCCCTTCTCTTCCTTAACCCCTTCTTGACATATTCAAACAGTAAGTTCCTCCCAATCTCTCTTTCTCTTCATGATAATCCAACTTTAAAACTTATACCGGTAAGTGGAGTTAATACCGATATCTATTTTCTAAACCCTAGAAACTCCCTTGTTCTTATATATTGTTCAACCAAATTCTTACACAATACTTGAAACCCTAAATACCAATGTTTAGAATAAATTTTAACCACGAATCTCATGTGAAACAAGCTTAATTAAACTTTTTCATTAAAATACCATGAACTTTGATATCACTTCTTTTAGTACTTGTTAAAACTATACCTTTAGGAAAAACTTCACGGGGTAATGACCTACCTCACATGCACATTTGGTTTCATAGCACGATACTCATTGTATGTATTTTCATTTCAAAGAATAAATATTATAATAAAATACCACATATTTTAAAACCGGGTTTTTTTAAACGGTATTTCATTTCCTTTGCAATTATGCATCTACAACCCTCTTTAGAGGACCCGCTAACGGATGGTTGTTCACCGTCGAAAACAGGGACGAAACCGGGATGAATCGTCCTGCCTGAATTTGGGGGCAGATGTTATTTGAATTTATCTGTCCACCTCTCTGAACATGCCAAGCTGATTTATGGCACCGTATATCGGAGGTTTGGACGGATGCGGCCGTTGTAGCAAACTTTATCAGATTCCCCCTCATTTTGCCAGGGGTTTTTTATTGTGAGAACACTCATCCCTGCAGGCGCAAGCCCCTGCAATTAATTACGTTACTGCATCGCGGTAACCACTTTCTTCTGCTCCGGAAGTTCACTTCATGTCGTGTGTGTTTTTGTTTGTTTTGGTTGCCTGTGGATTGTATACAGAGACTAGTTTCTGTCGTCACCCGTAGGGCGTGGATTAGTCCAAATCCGTATATTTTTAGATTTGGGTTTGGATCGATTTAAGGATCGTTAATCTGGTTTGTGATTAAGATCGACTTAAATGTATGTAAACATTTAGGGCTTGATTTGTTTTTTATTAAGGATACATTAGTCCAATTTGAGACTAAGATCCACTTAACTGGGTTTCAGGATCATTTTTATTTCAGATCCAACAGAAGAGCATTTGGGCTCTATTATTTTAGTTTAAGGACGTTCGGTCCATTATTGTCATTTTAGAGGCGAATATTAGTTTAAGGAAATTTCGGTCTATTGCCTGTTTAAGGACGTAGTGGTCCAGTGTGTTCATCTTGCTCGCACGTGTATTTGTTACGTGATGGAATGAACAGGGGTGATATGGAATGCACCCAATATGGGATGCGGTCTGATTTGAGGTGTGCACGTCGGTTTGGGAATGCACTAAAGAAATTGTTGGTTGTCGGGACCCGCCACCTCTCTGAAGACGTTGAAGAATTACAACGACATATATTAGAGGTGTTGAGAGATGTACCCTTAAACCAAATCTTGTATTTGAGGGAAACAGGTTATGGTGACCCTAGGAATTGTTAGTCATATTTGAGACTAAAATTATCTTAGGAGATATAAGATGAATATCATTTGGGATATCATCAATTAAAAGATCAATAGTCATATGTGAGACTGAGATTAGTTTAGGCAATCATGAGCATATGTGCTCGGTTGATTTGAATCAAGAAGGTTATTTCCTCAGAGAGCCTAGCCAATTTTGGGTTTGATCTGCTCAGTGGTCTTTTTTTTATTGAAAAGTGCTAAGCACTTGCTTGGGCTCTGTTTAATCAGTCTCCCTTTTATATAAACAGTGCTGAGCACTTATATAAGTTCTGAAGCCTACATATGATCATGTGAAGTTTTCAGTCATGAGGAATTACCTAATAAGTGTAAAACACTTTACTCCTTTTGACTTTATATGGAGTGCTAGGCGCTCTTTATGGCGTCTACGTAGGGAGCGAGTGAGGCACTAGGCGCTGCCCGATGAGTGCTAAGCACTCTTTTCTTTTGTGGCGCTCATGTGAGGGACACGTGAGGCACTGGGCGCTAGGAGCTGCCCGATGAGTGCTAAGCACTCTTTTCTTCTGTGGTATCCACGTGAGGGACACGTGAGACACACGTGAGACACTGGACGCTGCCCAATGAGTGCTAAGCACTCTTTTTTTCTGTGGCGCCCACGTAAGAGACATGTGAGACGCTGGGCGCTAGGTTTTTCCTTATATGCTTTGTTTTGAGGAATTCGATTCCTAGTTCTTTTCGGAATCTTTGATTCTCAAGAACAAGTTCTTTCCGATTAGAATTAAATTCTCAAGTTGTGAGAGACTTGTCTTGTGGATCGCAGATTCAGAAAAAGAACTAAGTTCTTTTAAAAGGGTTAAACCATTCAATAGGTAAATAAGATGTTTTGATCCCTTTTTTTTCCATCTACCTAGAGTTTCTTGAAGAGGGAGATCTTCTCTGTTTCTTTCTGAATTTTTCTGCTTTACTTTTTTTTAGAAGCTTATGGGGGGTTCCTCTCTCTCTCAGACTTGAAGTCTTGGGTCTTTTATATAGTAGAGATAAGTTTGTTAATTAGTTTTTGAAGAAATCTCTCATTAAGAGATTCTAATTGATTTGGGGATTTTTACCCACCATTGGTTCTTTGATCCAAGGGTTTTTGTTTTACAGAACATATTTTCTTGTTTCTAACAATATTGGGGAAATATTTTCTCTTGCACAGAATTTATTCTGTAAAACGCTGATTTATTAATCACCGTTGAATTTTTAATCCACCGGTTCTCTGTTTTACAGAGGGCGATCTTTCTTATTTAAAAAGATTGAGGGAATATATCCCAAAATAGAATTTTATTCTATAATCCACTTTGGGAGATGTTTTCTCCCGACATAATTTAATTCTGTATTTTTGATGATTTATCATCTCCGTTGGATCTTTAATCCAACGGCTCTATTTAACAGAGAGTGGAATTTAATTCTACCTGTTTTAATTTGGGCGCTGACGCTCACGTGCTATGCACATGGGCATCGCCTAAGAATTTAATTCTTTTATAAATAGTCACTCTCGTGCTTTGCACGCCAGCGCTCACGTGTGTTCCACGTGAGGCACCACTATAGGATTTAATCCTAACATAAGCTGGCGCTGGCGCTCACATGGGAAATACGTGAGACACTCAAGGATTTAATTCTATCTGAAGCGGTACCTACATGCTTTGCATGTGGGTGCACGTGTTTAACATGTGGAGGTTTCCCTTTATTTTTATAAGGGAACAACAAGTTTTGGGCCAAAATTTTTGGCGGGAATAAATGCCCCCCACTAGTTTGCCCACGTAACTATGCACATGGGTAAAGTAGTGCAAAGTTATGCCTGGCCATGGAATTGATCGATTAGGAGACAAGTTTACGATCCTTGTAGCCTAAGGCTTTTTTCATATTCATGAGCCGTAAGAGTCTCGAGAATGTTGTTCTCGCTATGAGTCATGAGGATCTCATAGGTGTATATTCTCCCTAGAAATCATGAGGATTCCTAAGTGTTCATCGCCTCCGTGAGTCGTAAGGATCTCATTCGGGTATTTCTCCCTTACGAGTCGTGAGGACCCGTAAGTAGCCTCTTCATTTCATTGGCATGAAACTTTGGCAAATGTGGTCCATGGATAGTATACAAGAGTCCATCTTCACCTACTTGTAGGGTAGCGATGGCTTAGGAAATAGGTTTTAGATCTGTCGCCTAAGGCTTTTCAATTTTATGAGCCGTGAGGGTCTCGTAAAGACGTTTCTCCCTACGAGTCGAGAGGGTCTCGTAGGTGTCTTTTCTCCTTAGAAGTCGTCAGGACTTCTAAGTGCGTTTTCTATTGAGAGTCGTAAGGATCTCACATAAGACTCTTTACGAGTTGAGATGACTCGTAAGTGGTTTTTCCTTCTCGTCGGTATGCGATTTTGGAGAATGTGGCCCGTGGATAGTATACAAGAGTCAGTTTTGACTTGATTATAGGGCAGCGATGATGGCTTAGGAAACAGGTTTTAGATCTGTCGCCTAAGGATTTTCAACTTTATGAGCCGTGAAGGTCTCATAAAGACTTTTCTCCCTACGAGTCGAGAGAATCTCGTAGGTGTCTTTTCTCCGTAGAAGTCGTGAGGACTCCTAAGTGTGTTTTCTCTTGAGAGTCTTAAGGATCTCACAAGAGAATTTTCTCCTTACGAGTCGAGAGGACTCGCAAGTGGTTTTTCCTCCTCGTCGGTATGTGAATTTGGAGAATATGGCCCGTAGACAGTATACAAGAGTCAGTTTGGACTTACTTGTCGGGCAGCTATAATGGCTTTAGAAATAGGTTTTAGATCTGTCGCCTAAGACTTTTCAACTTTATGAGCCGTGGGGGTCTCATAAAGACTTTTCTCCCTACGAGTCGAGAGGATCTCATAGGTGTCTTTTCTCTTTAGAAGTCGTGAGGACTCCTAAGTGAGTTTTCTCTTGAGAGTCGTAAGGATCTCACAAGAGAATTTTCTCCTTACGAGTCGAGAGGACTCGCAAGTGGTTTTTCCTCCTCGTCGGTATGCGACTTTGGAGAATGTGGCCCGTGGATAGCATACAAGAGTCAGTTTGGACTTGCTTGCAGGGCGGCGATGATGGATTAGAAAACAGGTTTTAGATCTGTCGTCTAAGGCTTTTCAACTTTATGAGCCGTGAGGTTCTCATAAAGACTTTTCTCCCTACGAGTCGAGAGGATCTCGTAGGTGTTTTTTCTCCTTAGAAGTCGTGAGAACTCCTAAGTGCGTTTTCTCTTGAGAGTCGTAAGGATCTCATAAGGGAATTTTCTCCTTACGAGTCGAGATGACTTGCAAGTGGTTTTCCTCCTTGTCGGTATGTGACTTTGGAGAATATGGCCCGTGGAAAGTATACAAGAGTCGGTTTGGACTTATTTGCAGGGCAGCGATGATGGCTTAGGAAACAGGTTTTAGATCTGTCGCCTAAGACTTTTCAACTTTATGAGCCGTGAGGGTCTCATAAAGACTTTTCTCCCTACGAGTCAAGAGGATCTCGTAGGTGTCTTTTCTCCTTAGAAGTCGTAAAGACTTCTAAGTGCGTTTTCTCTTGAGAGTCGTAAGGATCTCACAAGAGAATTTTCTCCTTACGAGTCGAGAGGACTCGCAAGTGGTTTTTCCTCCTCGTCAGTATGCGACTTTGGAGAATATGGCCCGTGGATAGTATACAAGAGTCAGTTTGGACTCACTTGCAGGGCAGCGATGATGGCTTAGGAAATAGGTTTTAGATCTGTCATTTAAGGCTTTTCAACTTTATGAGCCGTGAGAGTCTCATAAAGACTTTTCTCCCTACGAGTCGAGAGGATCTCGTAGGTTTCTTTTCTCCTTAGAAGTTGTGAGGACTCCTAAGTGTGTATTCTCTTGAGAGTCGTAAGGATCTCACAAGAGAATTTTCTTCTTACGAGTCGAGAGGACTCGCAAGTGGTTTTTCCTCCTCGTCGTTATGCGGCTTTAGAGAATATGGCCTGTAGATAGTATACAAGAGTCAGTTTGGACTCACTTGTAGGGCAGCGATGATGGCTTAGGAAACAGGTTGATATCCCCGTTGCCTAAGACTTTTCACCTTCATGAGCCGTGAGGGTCTCATAAAGATATTTTTTCCTACGAGTCGAGGTGAGTCGATAGGATCTCATAGGTATATCCTAACATGAAATATAGATAACCTCTGCTCTTTACGAGAGAGGTCCGTTAGGTTTTGTGGTACTAAGGTTTTAGTCCGTGGTACCGTCGCGTAGGCTGATGTATTCCTCGATATGCAGTCATTAAGATGTTGTTCGAGTAGCCCCGCGACTGTCATGTCTCTGATCCCTTCGGGGGCTGGACAAGACGTTTTCAAGTAATCTCCTTAGGCTATATGACCATCGGAAGAGCAAGCGTTAGGAATTTGCCATGTCGCTTTTTACTTGAGATTAGGCTCAATTTGGAGCCCCGATAAATCATAACCACTCCGCGCTGGTGTGGGATGATCTCTGATAGTCTCTTAGGCTTTATATGACTTGCCGTCGAGACCCTGAAGTTGGGAATATGCCATTGCTTCAATTTGATTTGGCTATTTGGAGTCTTTGTTGACATTGCGTCTACTATAACGAGAAGAATGTCGAGCCGGAGCTGGGATTTTGCCATCACTCCTTTTTTTATTTGGCTATTTGGAGCCTTTGTTGACATTGCGTCTGCTGTAACGAGAAGAATGTCGAGCTGGAGATGGGATTCTGCCATCACTTCTCTTTGTTTCGACCCTTGGCCCTTTTGTTGACGTTGCGTCTACATCCTGCTAGAATGAGAAGGTACGCCGGGGTTGTCTCTAGGTTGTATATGAACCGTCAAGACTTGGAGCTAGGAATTTGCCATGGCTCCGTTTTTTCGACCCTTGGGCCTTTTGTTGACGTTGCGTCTACACTCTGATGGAATGAGAATGAACGCCGAGCTAATCTCTAGACTGTGGATGTTTCCGTCGAGATCTGTCTCTCTCTTTGACGGAACCTGGTAGGAAAATATGGTTCCCTTTTTCATTTGTGCCCATGGATTGTATACAGGGGTCGGTGTAGACTCACCTGTAGGGTAGAGGAAATTTTATTTTATTTTTTATTTCCGCGATACTCTATCTTTTCAGCTTTTCATATCGCGAAAGTCGTGATTGCCCAATCGTTTCGGCTATTTATTGCGGTGCCCAATCATTTCGGCTATTGTTATATTTTTACTCACTGCTTTTTATTGTGAGTTGCCCAAACATTTCGGCTATTTCATATGCATATTTTTTGCTCACTGATTTTTATTGCGAGTTGCCCCATCATTTCGGCTATTTTATTTGCAATTTTTTGCTCGCTGATTTTTTGTTGCGAGTATGGAACTTAAGATCTGATACCAATCTCAGCATCAACATCGTTGCCACCGGAATATTGCCAGGAGCGAATCATCATTTGTCTTGAAAGGACTTAGAGCTTGACACCTGTTTAGGCATCATCGCTATCACTGGAATATTGCCAGGAGCGAATTATCATTTGCCTTTGTCGATTTGAATAAAGATGGCTTCGTAAACAGGGTTAGGATCCTGTCGACTAAGACATTTTGACTTTATGAACCGTAAGGGTCTCATAAAGGTTTTTCTCTCTACGAATTGTGAGGATCTCGTAGGTGTATGTTCTCCTTAGAAACCGTGAGGTCTTCTAAGCGGTGTTTTCCCTTGCAAGTCGTAAGGATCTTACAAGAGTGTTTTCTCCTTATAAGTCGAGAGGACTTACAAGTGCCATTCACCATATGGGATATTTCTCGCCATTGGTAGAACTTGGTAACGGAGTATTTATTCGTGCCCGTGGATTGTATACAAGGGTCCATATCAGACCGCTTGTAGGGCAATTCGAGGAATGCGATGGCTTAAGAACGGGTTTGGATCCATGTGGCTTAAGGCTTTTGAATTCTATGAGCCGTGAGGGTCTCATAGGAAGAGTTTTCCTTATGAGTCGAGAGGATCTCGTAAGTGAAAGTTTTTCGAGATTGCGCCCTTCCGGGTTTTCACAAACTCGTCGGTAGCCCTGCTGTTTTTACTCACGGCGCCCTTTCGGGTTTTCATCCATGCCCATTTTGCTTGTGGACATACCGTTATTTTAACGAGATCACGCCCTTCCGGGTTTTCGCAAACTCGCCGGTAGTCCTGCTGTTTTTACTCACGGCGCCCTTTCGGGTTTTCATCCGTGCCCATTTTGCTTATGGACATACCGTTTTTTATTATCGGTTTGCCAATGGGACTTGAGTTGCAGTTTTCACCGTTGGAGCTTTGATTACAATATAGATCTCAAGAGAGGTTATCGCCGTATTTAGGGCGATGCACTATGTTTGAGGCGGCGTCCTAGTTTAAGGACATTCCGGTCCATTGTTAGTTTAGGGACATCTCGGTCCATGGCCAGTTTAAGGACGTAGTGGTCCATTGTTACCATTTTCGAGGCAACGGATTTTCTGGATACTAATTTCAGGGTTTTGACTCAGGAAAATAGCGAGTGGACATGGACGTCGTCATATATCATTGAAATGAATCATAACCCATTAGGTGTAGTATCTTTTGAGGAATCGACCATTTATTGGACGGAAGGGTCTTTCGCCATGCATATCCATGAGCAGGTAGGCCCCACCTTGGTAGACCTTGTCTATGATGTACGGGCCCTCATAGTTCGGCTCAAATTTCCCCCGTTTTGCATGATTGGGAATCATAGGTCGTTTGACAACTAGCATGAGCTCGCCTTGGCTGATTGTTTTCATCCTAATCAGTATTTTATATGAGCGCATCATCCTTGCCTTGTAAGCTTCTAGGTTTTGCTGTGCCATGAGGCGAGTTTCATCGAGGGCTTTGAGCTCCTCAAGACGAAGATGGGCATTTTCTTCATCCGTCAGTTCGTATCGAACTGCTACCCGTAGAGAAGGGAGTTCTATTTCCAAAGGAAGGACTGCTTCCGTGTCAAATACCAACACGTATGGGGTCGTATTCATGGCTGTTTTTAATGTCGTCTGGTACACCCAGAGAGCTTCGTGCAGCCTTTCGTGCCAATCTTTTTTGCTTTTGGATATCGTTTTCTTTATAATCTTGGTCAAGGTCTTGTTGAAAGCTTCGCTAGACCGTTCGCTCGGGGATTATAGACGGAAGAGTATCTCCAGTCTATTCTATGCTGTTCTGCGAAGTGGCTGATTTTATGGCTCCTGTAGGCTGGTCCATTATTCGAGATTATCCGTTGCGGAGTGCCGAACCGGTAGATGAAATGTATCTTGAAGAAATGGAGAATATTCTCCGTCTTCACCTCCCTTAGTGGTACTGCTTCTGCCCACTTAGAAAAGTAGTCGGTCATTGCCAGTATGAACTGGTGTCCTTTGGATGATGCTGGTTCAATGGGGCCGATTATATCGGTACCCCACATTTCGAACGGCCAGCTAGCTACCGTTGGATGTAGCGGATTTGGATGTTGGTGGATGAACTCCCCGTTAATTTGGCACGAGTGACACTGCTTCGCATATTCGAGGCCGTCCTGATTCATCATGGGCCAATAATATTCTATCCTTTTGATCTTCAGCTTCATTTTTGGCCCGACTTGATGAGAACCGCCGAGTTCGTCGTGAGTTTCTTGAACGATTCTCTTTGCTTCACCTGGCCCCAAGCACCTTAGCCACAAACCGTCAAGTGATCTCTTGTATAGAGTATCATTGACGGAAGCGAAAGACAGAGCCCGTTTCATGAGCTGATGTCTTGACGACGCATTTTTGGGCGTTCGATGGGATTTGAAGTAGTCTATGAAGTCTTCCTTCCAATCCTTGACCTTTTCTTCGTCTTCTATTTGGAGGACTGCTTGTTTGGTCGTTTCCTTTTATTCGGATGTCTCTGTTAAATCCTCCGAAGGTATCCCTGCTGGCGCAAGAACCCGACGGCTTTGCACGATGATTTTTCCGTCATTGAGGTCTTCGTTGGCCAATTCTTTAGCCAACTAGCCAATGCATCCTCTTTGCTGTTTTCCGCACGCGGTATACTCTCCAAGATATAGGAGGAGATTTGTGTCAGCAGTTGCTGCACTCTTTCACCATACCTGATCAGTTCTGTCTTACATGTCTGATAGTCGCCATTTACTTGGCTGACAATGAGCTGGAAATCTCCATATATGAGGAGGTCTTTGATTCCCATATCAACAGCGATCTCGAGACCTGTTATCAAAGCTTCATATTCGGCTTCGTTGTTAGTTCTTGGCTCCGTCAGGGAGAAAGCGTAACGCAATATCCCTCCTTGCGGGGCCACAAAGAAAAAGGTCTACCCCAGATTTAGTTATGGGGGTGTTATGCTTCCGCTTCTTCATGGAAGATGCTCCATCGAAGTAGAGTTCCCATCGGGCACCATTCTCTTCTTCCTTTGAGTCAAACGAATGTTCATCCGGTAACTCACAATTTAAGGGGGAGTCGGCGGATATCGGATGCTCGGCGAGAAAGCCGGCGATGGCCTGGCCCTTCACTGCTTTGAGAGGTCGATACATTATCAAGAATTCCATCAGGAGGAGGGCTCATTTGGCAAGCCTTCCCATTATTATGGCCCTTGATATCAAATATTTGAGAGGATCCACCTTTGATATGAGATGGACCTCATGCGTCAAGGCGTAGTGTCTGGGCTTCGTTATCACGAAGATCAGCGCCAGACAATGCTTTTATAGGGTTACCTAGCACGACAGCAAGGTTTCGGGAGGTATCGTCCATGCCATTTAAAAAAAATTGTCATGCTACATAACCCTAACCCTAGAATCTTAACTTGAGAATTAGAAAATACAATATGTAAACAACTTTACATCTAAGTGAATATGGAATACACCATTTGTATACCGGCCCTTCACTTCAATAGCTCCGTGTAGTAGTCCATTTGCTCCAAGTAGTGATCTTCCGGACTCTAGAATGGCTCCACAGGATGAAAGGAACAAGCTTGCACGAAGTCTTCGAGGCTGAAGATGATCTACGTCAAGGAGACACCAACCCAAGCTACCTCTTCACTAATTAAGGATTAGTGAAGCTAACACCCTAAACTAAATGGCTAATCTAGTAGAGGATGATGAAGTAGGATTTTTGCTCACTTTAGAAATCTTTTTCTCACTATTTTTCCCCACCTCTCCAAAACCTAGAGAGCTTTCTCTTGTTGAAGATGAAGATGAAGAGAATAGAATGAGTGAATGAGTGAGGAAACCATAGGTGAGATAATATCTCATATATCTCATGTAGAGACTTAACCATGGCTAATGAGAATGGCTGGGTTAATAAATATCTTAAGTAAAACAAAATTAGTGGACTAAGTCAATGGATCTATAAGCTTCTACAAGCTTCATGCCATGTGACCAATTTCCATCTAATTTGGATTTACTTTAAATAAATAAACCTCACATTATCATGAGCATGGTGTGAGTCTCTTACACCCATGTAGTGTGTATCATCAAGCATGACACAAAAAAAGAAAACACAAATAATATATATCACATATATATTAAGTGTGCACATGCGAGAAAAAGAAATGCACAAGTGAGCAAATATTAGTTAATGTAAATTAATATATCAAATATATAATTACACATCAAATTATCAAATCAACACTTGATTCAATAATCCGGCTATATCACATATAACCGACTAATATCATATGTATCACCTTATCGAATCAACACTTGATTCGATAACCCAGCTATATCACATATAACTGACCGATATCACATATCGCGAGAATAAAATACGGTATCACATACACGTATTAATCTCGGTCCTGCACATATCACATATATGCTCCTACTTCGTTTTGTCTGAGCCAGTAAACCTCTGTGTAGGACTCTAAAGACTCGTCAATACGCCGGCAGTAGGTGATGATCATATCAAACACCCACAAGCCGTCAGCGGTACTGGCTGGACGTAACGGCTACCCGGGTATTGAGCGATCAAAAGATCAACAAGCAAACCTGCTCATACTCCTGTAAAGCCTGTCAGTAACACTATCGTATAGTCCGGTCTCTTCGTCTGATATGTCGCATATCAAGTCTATGGGTGGCAAACGTCAGACCCCAGTAACCGATAAGTCGTGCCGATGTGAGGCTCATAATGGTTCGAGAAACTACTGATAACACTTACTGGTAGATCTCCGTATCAGCCCTGGCCAGGGACTTCCTGTTATAGCCAATCGAGCGCAACGAGACATCAACCCTCAATACCGAGAGAGACGAATCCCTTCCTATCGCTCATTGCCTCCATGTAATTCGGGACCGTACCCAAAAGCCACCGTTTTGCACGTTCTCTTGAACGTGGTAAGGTGGAAATCAAAGCACGGTAAGAATCACGCAAGACTCTATGACGATCTCGGGTCTACAGACTAACCTGTACCAGTGTCACCAGAGAAATGCTATCTGACGATAGATATAATACCAACTAGGAGTTCTCGGCGAGTCCGTTCAGTGTACCCAGTCTCCACTGAGCACCTGTATACCATCTTTGATGTCAAACACCAATGGATTTGGGATCATCTATCGCCCATCATATGGGTCAAGAAGCGTAAACGCTAGTCTACTCTGGAATATCGATGACCTGTTTTGATACACCCTCGAATAGGAACAATTAAAGGATGCACTTGTGGACTACCCTGGCCCCACTAATATGATCTCCATCATAGTCATGGTAGTCAAGTACACATCCTAAGGGCTTTATCAACATGTGAGAGCAAGACAGTATCACAATATAATTTTACATGTTAAGACAAAGAGCAACCAGATAGCATACTATCATGTCGAGGAAGAAAGTCCTCTCTATATATGTCCAAGCATCCACTATAATATAAATCATATGTACAATAATAGCCACTAGGGCATACACATAACTAACAATCTCCTACCTGCACTAAGGCCAGTTGTTGTAGTATTTCATACCCAACACCCCGAAGAGTCTCTCAAATTGTATCTGGGGTATGGCCTTCGTGAGTCGATCCGCCGTGTTGTTCTTCGTGTCAACTCTACTGACCTCGATCTCCCGGCGATCAACTATCTCCCGGATCAGGTGATACCGCCTCAGAATATGCCTGGATCGGTGATGGGACCTGGGTTCCTTGGCCAAAGCAACAGCTCCATTGTTATCACAATACAAAGGTATTGGATGCTCGATGGACGGAAACACACCAAGTTCGTTTATGAACTTCTTCATCCAGACAGCCTCTTTGGTAGCATTGTTGGCAGCGAATTATTCAGCCTCCATCGTCGAGTCTGCCACGGTTTCCTGTTTGGAACTCTTCTAACAAACCGCCCCTCTATTGAGGGTAAAGACAAATCCTGAGACCGACTTAAAGTCGTCCTTATCACTCTGGAAGCTCAAATCGGTAAAGGACCCCGCTTGGAGTTCACCGTTACCATACACCAAGAACATCTCTTTAGTCCTTCTCAAGTACTTGAGAATGTTCTTCACAGCTGTCCAGTGATTCTCTCCAGGATCTGCTTGATACCTACTCACTACACTTAGTGAATATGCTACATCGAGTCTGGTACATAACATCGCGTACATGATAGAGCCTACTGCCGAAGCATAGGGTATCCCTTGCATGCGAGCTCTCTCCAAATCAGTCTTGGGAGACATCTCTTTGGAGAGAGTGAGTCCTGAGATCGTGGGTAAATTCCCACGCTTGGAATCTTCCATACTAAACCTCTTTAGTATGTTGTCAATGTACTTGGATTGGGACAATCTCAGTATCCGTTTAGATCTATCTCTATAGATCTTAATCCCCAAGATGTAGGAGACATCACCTAGATCTTTCATTGAGAATCTATATGATAAGAAGAGCTTGACCGAGTGCAACATAGGAACATAATTTCCTATCAAGAGTATGTCATCCACGTACAATACGAGGAAGACAACCTTACTCTCTGCCACCTTCTTGTATATACAAGGTTCATCTACGTTTTTGATGAAGTCAAACTCTTTGACTACCACATCAAAACAAATGTTCCAACTCTACGATACCTGCTTCAACCCGTAGATGGATTTAAGCAGCTTGCACACCTTACTGCTGCTCCCACTATCCACGAAGCTCTCTGGCTGAGTCATGTACACGCTCTTGTTGGGGTCAAAAATTACACCCCGGTTGACCAAGTCAAAGTCAAAGTCAACCCCAAGCCAGGTGGGCCCAAGCCCAGGTCAAGTGGGCCCATGCCCGAGTCAAGCCCGAACATGAAGCGGCCGGCCTCCCCCAAGCCTAAATGAAATCATATAATAAATAATTTTGATATAATTTTTTTATGCATAATTGTAAGCAAAATGGGCATAAAGCCATTTTTTTGTAAAGCCCATGGCTCACGTGCAAAAGAAATGAGCACATGAGACATGGGATGGGCAAAATATCATTTTGTAAAGCCCAAGTGGCTATATGTAAATGTGTAAGCCTATATAAGGCAATATGATGATGAAATAAAAAAGAACTTTTCCATTCAAAAAAAAAAAACTAGGGTTTGTGCCTCCTTCTTCTTCCTCAAGGTTCTAAACCTTCTTCCCCTCTTTGAATTAAATCAAGAGTTTAACTCTTCCTTTTTAAAAAAGAAATAGTTTTTCACCATAAAATACACAAAGGGGAGCTCGGATCTCCCATCAGATCCCAAAAAGGGAAGATTTTTAAATCTCACCCCCCTTTCATCCAAGATCCGGCCAACAGAGAGGAAAAAGAAGGAGACCCATCTCCAAAAATCCCACTTTGGGGAATATCCAGGGCTCAAGGGAGAAGCCCCTTTCTTCAGCTCCAAAAATATCTTAGGAGTTTCACTCCTCAAATATATATATATATATATATATATATATATATATATATATATACACACAAAATAATAAATCTTTCTTTTTGGGAGTACAACTCCTAGTGCAGGGACTAAGCCCACTCTCTGTCGGGAGTTCAACTCCATAAATCAAATCGGGAGCATAGCTCCCAGTGCAGGGACTAAGTCCCTTTTCCTGCTGACGCCTGGCGCCCGCGTGTCAAGCACGTGGGGCGCTGGCGCCCAGCGCCTAGCGCCCAGCACGCTAGCGCCTGCGTACCAAGTACGTGAGGCGTCAGCGCCTGCGTGCCACGCACGTAAGGCGCTGGCCCCCACGCATCCTTTGGACGCTTTTCCCCCTTATATATATATATATGTATATATATATAGATACACACACTCTCCACGACACCGTCCCTGTTAGAAAAAAAAAATTCTAACGGAGGTTCGCATGACCTGGTTGACCCCCGTAAAAACTCTGCAAGGCCCCCGATACATCCAATTCCCCTCCAAAACACAACACTACAAATTGAGTTCGCATGACCTGTTTGACCCGTCAATCGGAGGTTCCTTCGCTCCAAAGGCGAGGGGTAATTAACGGCAGCTTAGTCCGCGGCTTCCTGAGATTCGGATCCCCACAATCAATAAACACCGTCCTCCCCTAGGTAGGGGGAATCTGTAATACTCCTGACAAGGGCGCGCGTATTCCCATCTCAATGGGGTGATGAAAAATACCCTACAGATTATGGTACACCCGGTGGGACCTATCTTTCCTCCCATATTCCGGGTTAAACGTTCATGCGAACTCAATCAATATACATATCGATATTTATACTAAAATAATGCTCTTTTATGCAGGACTTCAAGCGATAAAGCATCAACCATGTCTCCAAAGACCAGCTCAGCTCTCGACATAGCTCACATCTTCTACACGATGAAGGTGGACGCCAGGACAGTCTTTCCGGCCAGTCTCGGGCGACAGTGGGAGGAGCTGCCGCTACCATTTGGCTTTATTCTATTCGTGCCAGCTAACCCCGTCCCTGCTCTTCAAGCCCTAGTGATGGATAAACCAGCCTCAAAAGGGAAAAGGCCGAATGTCATGGTCGCGGTGGAACCTCAGCCCAAGCACAAGTCCATTTCCGAACGACTCTCCATTGCTCCAGCTGGGGGAAAGGCCATCAACACGAACAAAGCAATGAAGCGTCTCTAGTAAGCTCCAGCGGTGCCCTCGACAACTGCTCGATTGGGTATCTTCTCTAAGCTCTTCATCAATCGACTAACGGTAGCTTCCCAGGAAACAGATTCCCGCCAAGCCTTCAAAATTGAGAAGTTAAGACAGAAAAAGCTCAGATACAGAGCCAACAAAAGGGTTAAGGCTCATGCTAGGATGAACTTCATGAGGTTCCAAGAACAGGGTTACCCCGCCAAAGATAAAGAGACGGATGGATATGTGGTCCACACTGTCTACATGATGGGCACGCGCAGCAAGAGCAAGGATGGGGCCACTACGTCTCAAATCCAATCTGGTGTGAATGTGGCTGCCACTTCTCATGATTAACATCCTCTGGAATGTAATGAAAACCCTTCCAATGATGCAGATAAGTAGAGAGATTTCTCGGTTCATGAGGAGTCGGGCTCAAAAAGCGAAGAGGAGCCAATCTTCCATCCTAAGAACGCAGAGTAGCCACTTCTCCAAGAGCCCCGAAAACAAATCAGAAGTAAAGATAAGGAGATGGCCAAACTTTACTCCAAAATTGACGACTTGACGAATGTTGTCTTGCAGCTCACGGCCTGACTTGCCTCTCAGCCGCCCAATCAAGCGCAGGGCTCTGCTCATGAACCGGGAAACGGTGTCCCAAGGCAGCCGACGCCTATTCCCTCAAATCCAAAGGTGGGCGGACCACATGAAATTCAATCGCATCATATCTCGGGAAATGTCTTGGATACCGATGATAGTAGTTCGCTAACTCAAGATCAAATCATGGATTTGGTTGCCAACAAAGTCAAAACATTGGTAGCCGAAGCCGAAGCGCAAAAGGATGTTAGTAGTAGCGGGAGACCATATCCTGCTCAGTATGATCTGGTAGAATTTCCTAGCGGCTATGTCATCCCTAAATTCGGAAGATTCGATGGGGCGGGAAATGCGAATCAGCATATTGCCCACTTTAAAGCCTCATGCGGGAATACTGGGGGCAATGATGCGCTTCTCCTCTGTTAGTTCGTTAATAGCTTGACCGATATTGCTTTCGACTGGTACGCGAGCATACCAGATGGCTCCGTCACAACTTTCGTCCAAATGGAGTCTTTGTTTCGGTAGAGGTTCATGAGCGTCAGCGATAAGATCACCATTGCCGATCTCGTAAGGACCAAGCCAAAGAACAACGAAAGAAGCACGAATTTTATAACCCGATGGCGCAATCTCTCCGTCAAATGTGAACCGCCGATAGAGCAGGACCAATCTGTCAGTCTCCTTGTCAGAAATCTCAACAATTGAATGACCCCGTTTCTATGCACCACGGGTCTCAAAACATTCCAAGAGCTGACCAGGAAAGTTCAGATGCTGGAGCGCTCAAAGCAGGCGTCCTCCTCGGATTCCTAAAATAACAATAGGTCCTAGAGAAACCGAAAGGACGATAATCGCAAAGGCGGAAATTCTGACGATACTGAATCTTTCAACACTTCGGCTAACCGAAATAAGCGAGGGATGAATGGGCCTAATGCCAACCATCCTTGAAAGCCAGTGTTTGGAGAGGGCGGAGAAGCTCCACAGAAAGAGAAGCTGGATAAGGTCTATTCCTTCAGAAGGGACAAAATCCTTAAAATATTTAAAGGCGCCCTGAGGAACGGTCTACAATTGCCAGAATCAAAAAGACCGCAAGAAGCGAATATGACTGACGACCCTAAATACTGCCCCTATCATAGAGTGAAAGGTCATGCCATTGAGGACTGCTTCGTCTTCAAAGATTGGGTCGAAAAGAAATACAAGGCAGGAGAGATAGAACTGTCTAAAGGCGTGTTAACAAATAGTCAAGCCGCGACCGCCAATTTCATACAAACGGAGACCGAAGTCCTTCGTAAAACTGATTCTCTCAGACATCTGCCTTTCTCTGAGAGTCGACCACCACGTCGTTAAACTGGGGGACAACCGACCACCACATCGTTAAACTGGGAACCGCTGACCACCACGTCGTTAAACTGGGAATAATCGACCTCTAACTCATTAAACCGGGGATGTAAAAATGTGTAAATAAAACAAAATATAAAAATATAAAAAGACGAAATGATGGGGCAACTCGCAATAAAAATCAGCGAGTAAAAATAAAGATGAAAATAAAGCCGAAATGATGGGGCAACCGCGAATAAATAGCCGAAATGATAGGGCAATCGCGACCTTCGCGATAAGAAAAGCTGAAATGATAGAGCAATCGCGGTAAAAAAAAAGATGAATGATGAGTCGCTCCTGGTACCATATTCCAGTGCAGCGATGCAGACGCCGTCCAAAACTCAAATCCCCAACGGCGAATGATGAGTCGCTCCTGCTACCATATTCCAGCGCAGCGATGCAGATGTCATCCAAAATTCAAATCCCCAATGACGAATGATGAGTCGCTCTTGGTACCATATTCTAGTGCAGCGATGCAGACGCCGTCCAAAACTCAAATCCCCAATGGTGAATGATGAGTCGCTCCTGGTACCATATTCCAGTGCAGCGATGCAGACGCCAACCAAACTCTGAATGTCCCAACTACGAATGATGAGTCGCTCCTAGTACCATATTCCAGTGCAGCGATGCAGACGCCAACCAAATTCCAAATTCCTAAACGGCGAATGATGAGTCGCTCCTAGTACCATATTCCAGTGTAGCGATGCAGACGCCGACAATTTCCCAAAATTCTTCCAGCCTTACGGTTAGTCCCCAAATCGACTACCGTATACAATCCACGGGCTCAAATAATTCTCATCACACCCATGCCCTATCGCAATCACCAGTCACGCGGCCGGTCTCTGCCCTTGGAATTATGCTCCATTTGGGAAAACCCACTCATGTGTCCTCACAATACATAAGGAGAACAAACTTACGAGATCCTCTCGACCCGTAAGAAAACACCTTCGTGAGATCCTTACAACTCACAAAGGAAAAACACACTTGGGGGTCCTCACGACTTCTAAGGAGAAAATACACCTACGGAATCCTTACGACTCGTAGGGAGAAATTGCTTTTATGGGACCCTTACGGCTCATAAAATTGAAAAAGTCTTAGATGCTAGGGACCTAAACCTGTCTCCTAAGCCATTGCTCCCCAACAGGGAAAGGCAAATGATGAATTGCTCCTGACACCTGTGCTTCAGTGTTAGCAACGCTGATGCCGACCCCTACTCCCAAAATTCCAAACTCCATTCCAATAGAACCCTAAGTCTTTAAACTGGGAACAGATGACCTCTAAGTCGTTAAACTGTGAACAGATGACCTCTAAGTCGTTAAACTGGGCACAATAGACACCTAAGTCTTTAAACTTAGAACAGATGACCTCTAAGTCGTTAAACTGGGAACAGATGACCTCTAAGTCGTTAAAATGGGCACAATAGACCTCTAAGTCTTTAAACTGGGAACATATGACCTCTAAGTCGTTAAACTGGGAACAGATGACCCCTAAGTCGTTAAACTGGGAACGAAGGAAATCCCCTCAAGGAAGATGATGATTCTCTCCTGCTACCATACTCCAGTGTAGCGATGCTGATGTCAACCCAAATCACAATTAACAAGTCGGCTTCAACCCCGACACCGCAGAAAGTAGAGCAAGTCAAAATCCAATTCTGACACCGAAGAAAGCGGAGCAAGTAAAATCCAATCCCTGACACCGCAAGAAGCGGAGCAAGTCAAATCAAGTACCGACCGTCCAAGTCGCTAAAAGGGCAGAACCGACCGTCTACGCCGCTAAAAGGGCAGCACCGACCGTCCAAGTCGCAAAAAGGGCACGTAAAAAGGGCAACACCGACCGTCCAAGTCGCAAAAAGGGCAGCACCGACCGTCCACGTCGCAAAAAGGGCAGCATCGACCGCCCACGTCGCTAAAAGGGTAACATCGACCGTCCACGTCGCAAAAAGGGAAGCATCGACCGTCCACGTCGCTAAAAGGGCAACATCGACCGTCCACGTCACTCAAAGGGCAGCATCGACCGTCCAAGTCGCTAAAAGGGCAGAACCGACCGTCCACGTCGCTAAAAGGGTAGCACCGACCGTCCAAGTCGTAAAAAGGGCAGAATCGACCGTCCAAGTCGCTAAAAGGGCAGTATCGACCGTCCACGTCGCTAAAAGGGTAGCATCGACCATCCACGTCGCTAAAAGGGTAGCAGCGACCGTCCACGTCGCTAAAATGGCAGCACCGACCGTCCATGTCGTAAAAAGGGCAGTGCCAGCTTCCCAAAAAGCGGGAACCAAATCAAGTCGCCTCCACGTGAAAGAAGATCCATCAATTTCATGCACACAACCCACATGTGCGGTGTGCATTTATTGATGGGGGGCACTTTGTTGGGGTCAAAAATTACACCCCGCTTGACCAAGTCAATGTCAAAGTCAACCCCAAGCCAGGAAGGTCCAAGCCCAGGTCAAGTGGGCCCATGCCCGAGTCGAGCCCAAATATGAAGCGGCCGGCCTCCCCCAAGCCAAAATGAAATCATGTAATAAATAATTTTGATGTAATTTTTTTATGCATAATTGTAAGCAAAATGGGCATAAAGCTAAATTTTTGTAAAGCACATGGCTCATGTGCAAAAGAAATGAGCACATGAGACATGGGATGTGCAAAATACCATTTTGTAAAGCCCAAGGGGCTATATGTAAATTTGTAAGCCTATATAAGGAAACATGATGATGAAATAAAAGAGAACTTTTCCATTCTAAAAAAAACTATGGTTTTTGGTTCCTTCTCCTTCCTCAAGATTCTAAACCTTCTTCCACTCTTTGAATTAAATCAAGAGTTTAACTCTTACTTTTTCGAAAAGAAATAGTTTTTCACCATAAAACCCACAAAGGGGAGCTCGGATCTCCCATCAGATCCCCAAAAGGGGAGATTTTAAAATCTCACCCTCCCTTTCATTTAAGATCCGGCCAACAGAGAGGAAAAAGAAGGAGTCCCATCTCCAAAAATCCCACTTTGGGGAAGTTCCAAGGTTCAAGGGAGAAGCCCCTTTCATCAGCTCCAAAAATATCTTAGGAGTTTAACTCCTCAATAAACACACACACACACACAAAATAATAAATCTTTCTTTTTGGGAGTACAACTTCTAGTGCAGGGACTAAGCCCACTCTCTGTCAGGAGTTCAACTCCATAAGTCAAATCGGGAGCATAACTCCTAGTGCAGGGACCAAATCCCTTTTCCTGCTGACGCCCAGCGCCCGCATGCCAAGCACGTGGGGATCTGGCGCCCAGCGTCCAGCACGCTAGCGCCTACGTACCAAGCATGTGAGGTGCCAGCGCCCAGCTCCTGTGCGCCACACATGTGAGGCGCTGGCCCCCACGCGTCCTTTGGACGCTTTTCCCCCTTTTTATATATATGTATATATGTATATAAATATAGATACACACACACTCCACGACACCGTCCGTGTTAGAAAAAAAAATTCTAACGAGCCGTTGCCCCGCACCCGGCAGGGGGGCTGCTAGCCCCTTGACCCCCAGCCCGCTATCCGGGTAGCGGGACCCCCGTAAAAACTCTGCGAGGCCCCCGATATATCCAATTCCCCTCCAAAACACAACACTGCACATTGAGTTCGCATGACCTGTTTTACCCGTCAATCGAAAGTTCCCTCGCTCCAAAGGCGAGGGGTAATTAACGGCAGCTTAGTTCGCGGCTGCCGGAGATTCGAATCCCCACAATCAATAAACCCCGGCCTACCCTAGGTAGGGGGAATCTGTAATGCACCTGACAAGCGCGCGCGTATTCCCATCTCAATGGGGTGACGAAAAACACCCTACAGCTCTCTTCTAAATCACCATTTAGAAAGGCGGTCTTAACATCCATTTGCCAGATTTCGTAGTCATGGTATGCAGCGATGGCAAGTAGGATCCGGATGGACTTTAACATAGCCACTGGAGAAAAGGTTTCATCATAATCCACATCTAGTCATTGACGAAAAGCTTTTGCAATAAGTCTACCTTTGAAAGTCTCAACTTTTCCATCTACACCAAGTTTTTTCTTGAAGATTCACTTGCTCCCGATGGGTTTTACCCCTTCATGAGCATCTTCCAAAGTCCATGCTTTGTTGGTGTACATGGATTCCATCTCAGATCGCATTGCATCCAGCCATTTCACAGAGTCCCCACTCATGATGACCTGCTCGAAGCTAGTCGGGTCATCATCTTCCATGATGCAGTTCTCGCTTCCACCATCAATGAGAAAACCGTAGTATCTCTCAGGTGGATGAGAAACCCTACTAGATCGGCGGAGAGGCTGAGGTTCGTTGGGAGGTATCGAATCCTCTGGTTCTATCAAATCCTCTGTTGTAGTTTGTATCGCTGGAACTTTTTCCAGTTCTACCTCCTCGCCACAAATTTCTTTGACAAGAAATTCCTTTTCTAAAATGGTGGCATGCTGAGCAATAAACACATTTTGTTCTTCCGGGTGGTAGAAGATATGTCCTCGCGAATGCTTGGAATATCCTACAAACTTGCACATAAAAGACCTTGCCTCAAGTTTGTCCGGATTTTGCTTTTTAACATAGGCCGGGCAACCCCATATCTTAACAAAATTAAGACACGGTCTCTTCCCCTCCCATATCTCATATGGATTGGTAGGCACTAATTTGGTTGGAACTCTATTCAATAAGTATGCTGCTGTCTCAAGCGCATAACCCCAAAAAGAAATAGGCAACTCAGCGGTGCTCATCATAAAGCGCACCATATCTAATAGGGTGTGATTCCTCTGTTCTGATACACCGTTGTGTTGTGGTGTATACGGAGGAGTAAGCTGAGAGAGAATCCCATTCTCTTTTAAATAGTCCAGGAACTCATTGCTCAAGTATTCTCCTCCCCAATCAGATCGAAGGATTTTAATACTTTTACCCGTTTGGTTCTCGACTTAATACTTATATTCTTTGAATTTCTCAAAAGTTTCAGACTTGTGTTTCAACAGGAACACATGTCCGTATCTTGAGAGATCGTCAGTGAATGTAATGAAGTATGGGGAACCATTCCTAGCATGTGTAGACATGGGACCACACACATCACTATGTATCAGTCCCAAGAGTTCCGTAACTCTTTCTCCGTGTCCAGTAAACAGAGTTTTGGTCATCTTGCCTTTGAGACATGACATGCAAGTTTCATAAGATGATAATTCGAACGGATTCAAATATCCATCCTTATGCAACTTAGCTAGTCGTGTCGCATTGATATGACCTAGTCTATAATGCCACAAGAAGGATTCGTTCATTTCTGAACTCTTCCTCTTGTGTGTGTTTTGTACGTTAAGAACCGTGGTTTGATTTAGAATGTATATGCCATTATTTAACGAGCCTGATCCAATCAACTTTTGATTCAGAAAAATGTTCATAACATTATCCTGTACTACAAAATTATATCCTTCTTTACTTAATAAAGAAACTGATATAAGATTGCATATCAGGTTCGGTGTGTAATAGCATTCGTTCAGAATCAATGTATTACCTTTTGGTAATACAAGGTGATATTCGCCAACTGCTTTGGCTGCAACATTTACACCATTCCCTACTCTTACGGAATGATCACCTATTCCCAGTTCTCTACCTTTCCTTAGCCCATGTAACATATTATGTATGTGGGATTCTGATCCGGTATCTAATACCTAGGACGCAGAGTGTACTGAGAAACAGTTCTCGGTAACTAAAAAACCCGAAGAAAATGCATCAACATGCTTATTCTTCGTTTGGGCAGCGTAGGAATCCGGATATTCCCCTATTTCCTGCTTTGTCTTATAACAATTATAAGAAAGAACGGAACCAACGTTTCCCTGCTCAGTATAACAAGCGGGTTCGGTCAATACATCCATATTATTATCTTGATTAAGGCCTGACATGGTCGCTACCTGGAGAGAGAGAGAGAGAAGAAAACACTTAGTGTATGCTCTTGCAAGATTAGATTGGTTATTATCTTATCTAATCAGGATGGCTCCCACAGTTTTTATCAAATCTTCCTTCAAACCCTAAAAAAGTAAGACTAGCCGGGATTAATTACACCTTACAAGTTCGCCAATTTTTCAGCCAGGCCAGTGTCGATACTTTGAGGGAGGTTCCCCGTGCTTTCGCACGAACCTAATTAAAATAAACCTCATTTTCTCAGAGGCATAACTCCGTTAACACCTTTCTAGACACCTACTTGATTGGCTAATTGTGATGTGTAAAACTCTCCTAGGAGTAACTCTTACTCGCAGTGGGTATCGGGATCCAACTATCTCATAGAAGGTATGAAATCTCATTGCAAATTTCAACATTTGAAATTCCCGATAATATTTTGCCCCTAGCGTCTTATGACCTTGACGGGGGTCAACAAACCATAGGCTGCCAGTCAAATTCAACCTGTATATTTCATGATTGAATTAAACCCACCCGCACGACCCTTGACGGAGGTCAACAAGGTCGTATGACTACCCTAATCCAATCGCATCATATGCATCAGTCAGCTACCGCACACTACGCCTTGACGGAGATCAACAAACGCAATACGAATACTAAGTAGCACTTGTTTGAAATGATGGAGGGCTACGGCAGATTTTTAAGAAAACTTTTTGCGTAATGAACTTGATATCGTTGTAGAATCGAGTGGTTTTGAAAAGGAGTGTTTTTGAGGCTTTTGCTAGTTTCGCTAAAGAAGTCACTTCCGGTGAAGGGATCTCGGCTCTTTCCTTATCGAATAAGGTGCAGGATATTTCACAAATACCACCATGCAAAGCAAAAACTAGAGAAGCAATCAAAAGATAAAACCGAATGGGTTGTAGCATCTACTAGTTTCTAAAGAGGTCACTCCCGGTGAAGGGATCTTGGCTCTTTCCTTATCGAATAAGGTGCTGGATACTCTACAAGGAATACCGCTATGCAAAGCAAAAACTAGAGCCATCCTTTTTGAAAATTTGATTCTACAACATTTTTTAGGTTTCTTTTCTTTCATTAATCTCATTAATGAAGTCCCACCATTTATGCTTCCTAAGGATCACAGAAGAAACGAAAATACAACGTACGCTTATGCCATCCGCATTTGCCACAGTGTCCCGTTATGCACTGTTAGGTTACTTAACTAACGGCATAGCGGGGCAGGACTAGCGCGGGTGCAAAACATAAGCAACGTTTATTATATATCATATATATAATAATAAAGCATTCGTCTCAAACATATAAAGTGATCACATTATAGAATATCAGCAGCAGAAGATGACATATGAAATATTGGATATACTAGGAATTCCGTGTTTTAAATTAAGCCAGTATAAAACACGGATTCTACGGTCGCGATGAATAGCCAAACCCACATCCCTAGACCCCTACGAGAACGGAAAGAAACCCTACCAATTCTAGAGTTAGGAGACCCAGACTCGACTCCTCGAGATGGTCTCCCACTGGACTCTAGAACCCGGTTACTTGTGCTCCCCGTCTTAGGTCTGTCCTAATGCGGAAAAGTAAATAATATACAACAATGGTGACATCATCCTCATCCCGGAAGTGTCCTAATAAAATAATATTACATACAAGTTTTTATATGAATGAAAATGAAAAAAACTCTCATCTCACATAAAAAAAACCGGCTATTCAAAACACGACGATCCAATATAACATATCCCAGCAACACATAATATCACATATCATCAACGTAAGTAAATATGCGTATCCCAATTATCGTTGACATATAGCAATGAAACCGGCGATATACCACATATTACACTTACAGTCGCAGAAATGAAAATGTCAAACTACAACATTTGCAATCCACAATCACCTTAGACATCATAAACCTGAAATATCACATACTTCGGATTTCATGCCTAACCAAATGAATTCCAAATATTGTATCACATTCTACAAATAGCTAGATGATATTAAACATTCCGATCGAATCAACAAACACCCAAAATTTCCTAAGGAGCTCAACACTTGAGCACAGTTTAAAAATACTCAGAACATGACACAGTACCTATGGACCAACCGTAGAAGGGTCAACCCTTGCCTCACCTATGGCGCCGTGGAACTACCGCAAACCTTAGGCTTTGGCGGCGGTTCTTACGGTCATAGAATCGAGTTAGGGTTTCGTTCTTCTAGAAGGTCCATCGCATTACTTGCATGATATTTGAATGTTCTTTAACTTGGAAAAACCCAACTCTTGGAAAATTTCCAGGGAGTGTTAAAGTAGGTATTTGATATTCGTTCAAAATTTTTAACGCCGTCTAAATAACCAGAAACAATGTTAGGATTACGACTACGAAACACTCCGAATTTCCTTTATAGAAAATTAGCATCTCATGCAATTTTAGAAAAAACAAGCAACACCTGAAACACCAAAACCCAGAGACTGAAACACCAAACAAATACGAACCCAAAAGAACAACTGGGGGCCAGCCAGATCGGATTTTAAGGGTGTCTCGCTGGGTCAAATCCGGCCAATTGGGTTCGTGTTTGTCCAGTGTTCATATTGCATCTCATATAACATTCTGCAGTTGCTTAAAAAAATTTTAGAGGCCATTTAAAAAACGACAGAAACTAGATTTCATTGTTTCAAGTTTCGGAGTAGTTTCGGTTTCGTAATCTAACAAATATCGTCTAATTCTCTAGCTTCGCTCTGATACCACTGTAGGGTTACCTAGCACAACAGCAAGGTTTCAGGAGGCATCGTCCATACCATTTTCAAAAAATTGTCGTGCTACATAACCCTAACCCTAGAATCTTAACTTGAGAATTAGACAATACAACATGTAAACAACTTTACGTCTAAGTGAATATGGAATACAACCTTTGTAGACCGGTCCTTCACTTCAATAGCTCCGTGTAGTAGTCCCTTCGCTCCAAGTAGTGATCTTTCGGACTCTAGAATGGCTCCATAAGATGAAAGGAACAAGCTTGCACGAAGTTTTCAAGGCCGAAGATAATCTACGTTGAGGAGACACCAACCCAAGCTACCTCTTCACTAATTAGGGATTAGTGAAGCTAACACCCTAAACTAAATGGCTAATCTTGTAGAGGATGATGAAGTAGGATTTTTGCTCACTTTAGAAATCTTTTTCTCACTATTTTTCCTCACCTCTCCAAAACCTAGAGAGCCTTGTCTTGTTGAAGATGAAAATGAAGAGAATAGAATGAGTGAATGAATGAGGAAACCATGGGTGAGATAATATCTCATATAACTCATGTAGAGACTTAACCATGACTAATGAGAATGGCTGGGTTAATAAATATCTTAAGTAAAACAAAATTAGTGGACTAAGTCAATAGATCTATAAGCTTCTACAAGCTTCATGCCATGTGACCAATTTCCATCTAATTTGGATTTACTTTAAATAAATAAACCTCACATTATCATGAGCATGGTGTGAGTCTCTTACATCCATGTAGTGTGTATCATCAAGCATGACACAAAAAAAGAAAACACAAATAATATATATCACATATATATTAAGTGTGCACATGTGAGAAAAAGAAATGCACAAGTGAGCAAATATTAGTTAATGTAAATTAATATATCAAATATATAATTATACATTAAATTATCAAATCAACACTTGATTCAATAATCCGGCTATATCACTGTTCCCCTCCGAACACAGAGACGCAACCGCGCAGGTCCGTCTTGCCTGAATTCGGGGCAGATGGTAATTGGTGCTATCCGTCCACCTCTCCGAAGATGCCAAGTTGATTTATGACACCATGTATCGAAGTTTTAAACGGATACGGCTGATGTAGCAGATTTCGTCAGATTCCTCCTCATTTGAGGGGTTTTTGATTGTGGGGACGCTCTTCCCTGCAGGCGTAAGCCCCTGCAGTTAATTACGCTACTGCATCGCGGTAACCACTTTCTCCTTCTCCAGATGGTCACTTCGTTTCGTGGGTGTTTGTTTTGTTTTTGATTGCCCGTGGATTGTATACGGAGACTAATTTATGTTGTCGCCCGTAGGGCATGGATTAGTCCAAATCCGTATTTTCTTAGATTTGGGTTTGGGGGTTGGGTTTAAGGATACATTAGTCTCATTTGAGACTAAGATCAACTTAAACGTTTGTTAAGGATACATTAGTCTAATTTTGGACTAAGATCAACTTAACAGGATCATTTAGATCCAACAAGAGAGCATTTGGGCTCTATTGTTTAGTTTAGGGACATTGCGGTCGATTAGTTTAAGGACATTACGATCCAACGTTAGTTTAAGGACATTACGGTCCATGGGTTTTAAAGGACCCCACAATCCGAGGTTAAGGACATCATAGTCCATAGGTTTTAAAGAACCCCACAGTCCGAGATTAATGACATCATCGTCCATGGGTTTTAAAGGACCCCACAGTCCGAGGTTAAAGACATCATGGTCTATGGGTTTAAGGACCCCACAGTCCGGTTTAAAGATGTCATAGTCCATGAAATGTATGGTTGTCGGGACCCGTCACCTCTCTGAAGACGTTGAAGGATTACAACGACAAATATCTGAGGAGTAAAGAGATGTATCCTTGAACCAATTTTGGTTGAGAGATCTGTAGTCCAATTGGGACTAAGATCAAAAGATTTGTGAGCATATGGGCGTAATCTGAATTGAGGACTTATGGCCAATCTTGGGCTAAGTCCAATCAAGTTAAAATGTTTAACATTTATTTTGGGCTTTGGAGCCTTTATTTGGGCTTGGCCCTTTTAATAATGCTGAGCACTAACTTGCATTCTGACAATATTTTGTCTTTTATTGAATGCTGAGCATTCATCATAGATTTGGGTTTATTAAAGAACAATTTATGTTCTATCAGCGCAATATGTGGTGCACTTGGCGCTTTGCGCTAGTCAAAGAGCACAATGCGTTAGTTTATAAGCGCGTTGCGCTTCTGCTGGGTAGCGCACACGTGAGGGACACGTAGCTCGCCTGGCGCTAAGCGCCAGATAATAAGCGCATTGCGCTAATTCATGAGCACATTGCGCTATTAGTTCAGTGGCGCACACGTGAGTGACACGTGGTGCACTTGGCGCTGAGCGTCATTCCATGAGCGCAGTGCGCTAGTTCAAGAGCGCAAAGCGCTAACTGTTGAGTGGCGCATACGTGAGGGACACGTGTCGCGCTTGGCGTTGAGCACCGGTCCAAGAGCACAGAAGCGCAGTTCAAGAGCGTAAAGCGCATCTGATCAATTTTATGATCTGAGAAATAAATTTATGTTCTTTTAAAAGAGACTTTGTCTCAAGATCTAAGAACAACAGTTCTTACTTTATTGAAAGGCTTTGCCTTTATGGATCTGTGATCCTAGGAGAATTGAATAATTCTCCCCCCTTTCATGTTGAAATGTATTGATCTCATTTTGTAAAAGACCTTAGTCTTGTAGATCTATGATCTGTGAGAAGAATTATGTTCTTCTTTTATTTTATGATGATCTTTTGATCTCTTTTTGAAAGATCTTGGTTTTTGTAGATCTATGATCTTTTAAAGAAGTGAATTCTTCCTTTTAAATTAATTATGAAATGATTTCATCTCTCTGTTCATCATCATTCTTGTTTACCTTGAAGAAAAATCTTCTTTCTCTGAGAGCTTGGCTCTTTTTTTTTGAGATCTCTCAAAGCTTATGCGGGGGTTCCTCTCTATGCTTCTCTCTTCTGAGACTTGAAGTCTAGGGGCCTTTTTATAGGACAGGCTGATCAATTCAATCAGTTAAGGAGATCTTTTCTTCAATTGATTTGGGAAATTTCCCATCGTTGGATCTTTGTTCCAAGAGCTTCTGATTTATAGAAGGCAATCTTCTTGTTTTTAACAAGATTTGGAAATTTTCTAAACGGAATTTATTCTGTATTTTTAGTGATTTTTAATCACCATTGGATTATTGATCCAACGGTGCTCTGATTTACATAGCACAATCTTGTTATTTGGAAAGATTTTGAGAAATCTTTCCTTAACAGAATTTAATTCTGATTAATTAATGATTTATCATTATTATTAGATCTTTGATCTGACGGTGGGGAGCTTTTAGTTCCATCGCTAGCGTACCCGTGCTTTGCACGTGGTGCACTGCTTAGAGCGTAGCGCTAGCGCATCCGTGTCTTACACGTGGTGCGCTGCTTAGAGCGCAGCGCACCTAGCGCTAGCACACACGTGCTTTGCACGTGGTGCACCGCTTAGGGCGCAGTGCACTTAGCGCTGCATCTGAAGCGTTGCTTCATTTCAAAATTTGAATTTTGAACAAAGCTTTGCTCTTATTGGGGGAAACAATCACATATAACCGACTAATATCATATGTATCATCTTATCGAATCAACACTTGATTCGATAACCCGGCTATATCACATATAACCGACCGATATCACATATCGTGAGAATAAAATACGGTATCACATACACGTATTAATCTCGGTCCCGCACATATCACATATGTGCTCCTACTTCGTTTTGTCTGAGCCAGTAAACCTCTGTGTAGGACTCTAAAGACTCGTCAATACGCCGGCAGTAGGTGATGATCATATCAAACACCCACAAGCCGTCAGCGGTACTAGCTGGACATAACGGCTACCCGGGTATTGAGCGATCAGAAGATAAACAAGAAAGCCTGCTCATACTCCTGTAAATCCTGTCAGTAACACTACCGTATAGTCCGGTCTCTTCGTCTGATATGTCGCATATCAAGTCTATGGGTGGTAAATGTCAGACCCCAGTAACCGATAAGTCGTGCCGATGTGAGGCTCATAACGGTTTGAGAAACTACTGATAACACTTACCAGTAGATCTCTGTATCAGCCCTGACCAGGGACTTCCTGTTATAGCCAATCGAGCACAGCGCAACATCAACCCTCAATACCGGGAGAGACGAATCCCCTCCTATCGCTCATTGCCTCCATGTAATTCAGGATTGTACCCAAAAGCCACCGTTTTGCACGTTCTCTTGAACGTGGTAAGGTGGAAATCAAACCACGGTGGGAATCACACAAGACACTATGACAATCTCGGGTCTACAGACTAATATGTACCAGTGTCACCAGAGAACTGCTATCTGACGATAGGCATAATACCAACTAGGAGTTCTCGGCGAGTCTGTTCAGTGTACCCGGTCTCCACTGAGCACCCGTATACCATCTTTGATGTCAAACACCAATGGATGTAGGATCATCCATCGCCCATCATATGGGTCAAGAAGCGTATACGCTAGTCTACTCTAGAATATCGATGCTCTGTCTCGATACACCCTCGACTAGGAACAATTAAAGGATATACTTGTGGACTACCCTGGCCCCACTAGTATGATCTCCATCATAGTCCTAGTAGTCAAGTACACATCCTAGGGGCTTTATCAACATGTGAGAGCAAGAAGGTATCACAATACAAGTCTACATGTTAAGACAAAGAGCAACCAGATAGCATACTATCATGTCGAGCAAGAAAGTCCTCTCTCTATATGTCCAAGCATCCACTATAATATACATCATATGTACAATAATGGCCTCTAGGGCATACACATAACTAATAGCTTTTCGATAGGGGAGTAGTTGTTTTCTGCCCCCAGGAGAACTCGACTCAAATAGTACAGAGCTTTCCCCTTTCCCTGGTCATTCTCCTGTGCCTATAACGCACCCAGAGAACCTTCAAGGGCCGTTGTGTATAGGATAGACGGTCCCTTAACCGGAGCAGTCAACACTGGCGGATTTTGTAGGTATTGCTTAATTTCGTCCAGTGCATTTTGGCACTTATGATCCCAGACGAACGGGGTCCCCTTCTTCATTAGATGACTGTAGGGACGGCATTTTCCGGAGAGGTTGGTTATGAACCGCCAGATATACGCGAGCTTTCCTTGGAGAGACCGCAATTGTTTGAAAGTTTTCGACGTGGGCATTTCCATAATCGCTTTGATCTTTGATGGGTCTATTTTGATGCCTCGGTGTCGTATGATGAATCCTAGGAATTTGCCCGAAGAGACTCCAAACGTACATTTTAAAGGATTCATCTTCAGATTATATTTCCGAAGATATTGGAACACTATGTTCAAATGTTCCCAGTGTTCCTCGTACGATTTGCTTTTTACCACAAGGTCGTCAATATAGCATTCGATAATCTCGTGTATGAGGTCATCGAAGATCTTTTTCATGGCCCTCTGATAAGTAGCGCCAACGTTCTTCAGACCGAAAGGCATTACCCTTTAGCAGAATATGCCCAACGAAGTCCGGAAGGCGGTGTGCTTTTGGTCTTCAGGAAGCATTTTTATTTGGTTATACCCTGAAGATCCATCCATGAAGGAGAAGACCTTATGGGTAGACGTGTTATCTATCATCAGCTCGATAACTGGTACTGGGAAATCATCTTTTGGGCAAGCTTTGTTGAGGTCCCGAAAGTCTACGCAAACGCGTACCGTTCTATTTTTCTTCATCACTGGAACAATGAAGGCAATCCAGTCGAAATACCGAACTTCTTGGATGAAGCCAGAGTCAATTAGTTTCTTGACTTCGGCATTGATACTCATCTCGAGTTCGAGCCGCATTCTTCTTGGCGTCCGTTTGACTGGCTTGATATCCGGCGATATGGCCAGTTTGTGTACTGCTACTTCTGGATCTAGACCCGGCATCTCGAAATAGTTCCATGCGAAGCAGTCTTTATATTGCATGAGCACATCTTTTAAAATGGCCACCTGCTTTTTAGATAGCAGCTCATTGACGAATGTGGGGCCTTGGCTCGTTTTCCGTCCGTAGGTTAATTCTTCTTAGGTTGTCCGCCATGGTATGTATCCCATCTTCCAACACTTTTGGCGCCGGTGGAAACTCTGAGATCACCTCCTCCTCACCCTCATTTACGAAGCACTTGAAAAAGTCATCCATATTCTTGTGCCCTCCCTCCTTTGAGAGTGTTATCATGTGGCAAGTATGAGTTCGCTTCCATTCTTGGTGTTGAGCTGGTCCTACCATCGCGATATAGGTTCTCTTTGGCTCATGCTTTTGTGGTGGGGTCTGTAGGGTGTTTTTCGTCACCCCATTGAGATGGGAATACGCGCGCGCTTGTCAGGCATACTACAGATTCCCTCTGCCTAGGGTAAGCAGGGGTTTATTGATTGTGGGGATCCGAATCTCCGGCAGCCGTGGACTAAGCTGTCGTTAATTACCCTTCGCCTTTGGAGCGAGAGAACCTTCGATTGACGGGTCAAACAGGTCATGCGAACTCAATATGCAGTGTTGTGTTTTGAAGGGGTTTTGGATATAGCTGGGGACATGTTTTGAGTGTAGAGTGTGTGTAAAAATGAGGGGGGAAATGGCGTCCAAAGGACGCGTGGGCGCCGGCGTCCAAAGGACGCGTGGGCGCCAGCGCCCCACGTGCTTGGCACGCGCACGCAGGAACTGAGCACCAGCACCCCACGTGCTTGGCACACGGGCGCTGGGCGCCAGAGCGCCAACGCCCCACCTGCTTGGCACGCGGGCACTGGGCGTCAGAGCGCCAGCGCCCCACATGCTTGGCACGCGGACGCTAAGCGTCAGCAGCAAAAGTGACTTGGTCCCTGCACTGGGAGTTGTGCTCCTGAAAGGAAATATTTATTATTTTGTGTATATATATATATATAACTATATATATATATTTGAGGAGTTGAACTCCTAAAATATTTTGGAGCTGATGAAAGGGGCTTCTCCCTTGAGCCCTGGATCTTCGCCAAAATGGGGTTCTTTGAAGTGGGTCTCCTTCTTCCTCCTCTGTTGGTCGTGTAAGTCCACGGTAGCGCCCCGGCCGTCTAACAGACGCCAAATGCGGAACAAAAACTTTTACAACTGGCGCTATCGCGTACTATAACCCGGATCTTCCATTAAAGCTAAACTAACAAACTACAAAGAGGGTAGAAGAGTTATACCGAACGATCCGAGTCCTTCGGTCTTCAACCATCATCCCACGCTTTGTTGCGGCTGCTCCGATCTCCTGAATCTCCAGTCTTCTCGTCCAGGTGGCACCACGTCGACGGATCTTTAAACGGGCTCCCGCCTCTGAACCGAGGCAACTCGATCGTCAAGTTTGCTAGAAGAGACGACCAAGATGATGTAGAGAAAGAGTAGAACGCTTTGTCTCGTTACTTCCAAAGCCATGGACGAACGGTTAATGAAGTTGCCATTTTGGATCGGGTGGAAATGTGAAATGAGTATCTATCATATTTCCATACACTAAAACTATCATCTTTTTCTCTCAAGCAACCATCAATTTCCACCAAGGGGTTGCCGGCCATATATAGAGAGGGGAGAGTGGGTGTAGGAGAGGGGAGGGTCACCATAACAATAATGAAGAGAATGAATCACCTAAACACCTAGTATGAACTCATTTAAAGAAACAATAAATCATAACCCTTAGTCATTAACCTAGTCACCCTTGCATTAAATGAATCATTAAATGCACTAATGAGTCACTTAACACCTCACTATCCCAGTCATCATCTAGAAGTTTCCACACTCATCTTAAGAAAAGATAAATCCGTATTTAACCGAATGTTAAATACGGCTGATAGAAAACTGGAAACTGGCAACTTCCAAAAGTGATCCTGAAACGAATTTCAGGATAACCCCGTATCAGTATAAACATACCTGCATTTGTATTACGACCGAATACAAATGCAACTGAGACAAAGATATTATATCTACACAGCATAATACTCGGATCCGGCTTAAACCAAAGCCGACCAGTATTATCTGCCCGAAAAACGACACGTGCGAAAACGCACGTGCATTTTCCGAACCTTGCCATAAAACCATACGGCCTCTACAACGTTTCGCCCGAACTTGGGAAAGTGTCTGTGGGGGACTCTAATGACTCATCAACACACTGGCACTGGGTATAACCACTAGCACATCAGAGGTACAAGCTGTACGTGACGGTTGCCTATGTATTGATTGGAAGGGAAGCTGACGAGCGAACTCATCCATTAACACTACTGAGCCTAACCGTGACAATATACATACAGTCCGGTCCGTTCGTCTATGAGTATCGCATATCTTCCTAGGGGCTGGTAACGTCAGACCCCCAATAGCAGTATAAGTCGTGTCAGAGAATGGCCCAGAACACCCTGAGATACTACTGGAGTACCTACCAGTAAATCTCCTGTCTCGGCCGAGGGCTTTGTGTAATGGCTCTCCTATACACAGCGCGATCTCACCCCCAATACCGGGAGAGACGAATCCCCTGCCGATCCGCTCACTTGCCTCCATGTGGCTCGGGACAGTACCCAAAAAAGACCTGTTTGCACGACTCCTTTGAGCCGTGGTAGGGTAGAAATCAAAGCACAGTGGGAACTCACACGAGACAAATGACAACCTCAGGTCGATGAACTAACCTGTACACATGTCACTAGGGAACTGCTATCTGACGATATGTATAATACCAACTAGCATGTTCCCGGCGAGTCCTGTCCGGTGTACTCATAACCCAATGAGCACCTGCATACATCTTATGTGACCCTACTGACACCAATGGCTTGTGAGACCGGCCATCGCCCCTCGTCGGGGTCTCGACTGTATACACTAGTCTACTCTGGAGTATCGATGCCCTGTCTCGAAACTCCCACGACTAGGGACACTTTTAAGGATGTGCTTACAGACCCCAGCTCCCACGTATATGATCGCCATCATACTGCTGGTAGTCAAGCAAGAATCCAATGGGCTCTATCATCATGCAATAGTGAACTAAAGCATGTATACGATGATAAAGACAAACCAGATAGCATACTATCATCTCGAGCAAGACTGTCATATCGGTATAGGTCCTGCCTCAATCATTGCAATCACGTACCTGCGATCCAATAATTGACTTTGAGGGCACTATCTCCAACAGGTCGGCTCTTGGAGAACAAAAGGGGTGAGATTTTAAAAATCTCTCCTTTTTAAGATCTGATGGAAGATCCAAGCTCTCCTTTGTGGGTTTTGTGGTGAAAAACTATTTAGTTTTGGAAAAGAAAGTGTAAAACTCTTGATTTAATTCAAAAGAAGAAGAAGGTTTAGAACCTTGAGAAAGGAGAAGGAGGCACAAAAACCCTAGAGTTTTTAGAGAATGAAAAGTGCATTCTTTATTCATCATCATGTTGCCTTATATAGGCTTACACATTTACATATAGCCCCTTGGGCTTTACAAAATAGCATTTTGCCTATCCCGTGCCTCATGTGCTCATTTCTTTTGCACATAAGCCATGAGCTTTACAAAAATTTGGTTTTATGCCCATTTTGCTTACATTCATGCATAAAAAATTACATCAAAATTATTTATTACATGATTTTTTTATTTCGGCATGGGGGAGGGCCGGCCGCTTCATGTTTGGACTCGACTTGGGCATGGGCCCACTTGCTTGGGCTTGGGCCTGCTTACTTGTGGTTGACCTTGACTTTGACTTGGTCAACCGGGATGCATTTTTCGACCCCAACAGGGTCACCCACCAACTGTCGGATAAAGCGAACCTGCCTTTTTGATATTGGTCTTTGACCTGATCTTTAAAGGTGAAGCAGTCTTCAAGAGGGTGTCATATTGCTCGATGATAAGAGCAATAATCCGGGTGATGGACCTCATTTATCTGTTCGGGATACCGTCTTCATAAAAGATGGATTCCAGCTGACTTTTTCTCGATTACGTGGCTTCTTGGATCCGCTTTGCTGTTTTAGAGCGTCATTCTCGTTCTTCACCTTGTTTTTCACCTCGTTTCGAGCTTTTCTCTTGTTGCGAGAACGTACAGCGGGCTGAGGGTGACGAGCGTCGCAATCTTCTCTTTCTGCATGCTGCTGAGTGAGGCACTACGTCCTGGCCTTTTCATAAATAGCCATTCCGCTGCTGTGATCATCCTGAACCTTTTGACCGGCTTCCCTTATTAGCTTGTCAACTTGCTCTTCGAACGACAGACTTGACTTTCTTATAGCGGGATTTTGCTCCTTTTCAACGTCAGCGCTATCTGGAAAAACATTCCCCTCTTCATTGGAGCTATTTATGACGCGACAACCATGAAATCGCTCCCGTTTCTTGGACTGAACGTATCTAAGTCCAGTTGTCTCCATCCTCCCATTGGGCATCTTTCCCCGAGTCCCGGGAAAGTC
Source organism: Agapanthus africanus (assembly GCA_030015575.1). NCBI lineage: Eukaryota > Viridiplantae > Streptophyta > Magnoliopsida > Asparagales > Amaryllidaceae > Agapanthus > Agapanthus africanus. Next base: position 455,262,228 of record JASDDO010000012.1, on the reverse strand, counting down.
CTAAATTTTGTTGTAGAACCGGGCTTGTCGAGCGATTTGTTCGGAGGGTATGCCTTGGAATCTTAATAGCCTTTTCAATCTTTCTGCGTAATATTAGTTGAAGTCTGTCAAGGGCAAGCTCGGCACCATGCTAGACTTCTTTTTCCACTTCGGTCTCCATAGATTGATAGAAGAGGGTCGCCTTTTCACCTCTTCGCCTGATAGGGACGTAGAAAGTCTGCAGTTCTTGTACGCTGTATGTATCAAGCGCATCAAGTCTTTGTAATGCCGTGGTGGAACCATGGTGATTTGTAAACTCTGATCAGCTCCAGTAACGGCTTGTGCTGACGGGCGAACGGAAAATACGGCGTTGGCCTCGTCCTCAGAGTCGCCGCCGAAAACAAAAATAGGAGTAGATGGTCCGGGCCTATTACCTTGGGGTTTCCCCGAGTAGACTATTTCCTCATCTTCCTCGGTGTCACTCCCAAAGATCGGGATGGTAGCGACGGGCTTCTGTTTAACCTCCGACTTATGACATCTTTCCGTATCTTTGAAGTCTAATAGGAAGTACTTGGCGTCTTCATATTTTCGGACTTCGTTTACAGAGAATGGATTTAGCTCCCCCATAATGGTGTACTCGAGACCGTCTTTGAAATACTTCATACACTGGTGTTGTGTAGAAGGGATGACGTTGTACTCGTGTAACCAAAGCCTGCCGAGCAGAGCGTTGTAGCAAGCCTTGGCATCGATGACATAAAATTTAATGTCGGTGACGAGCAACCCGAAGCGTAATGTCAGTATTACGGACCCGAGTGTTCGTGATGACTGTGAATCAAACCCGGAGATGGTGATTTTGTCCTGAGCCAGGCGGTGAATGTTCATACAAATCTCCTTCAGCACCTTCACGTTGAGGAGGTTGACAGAGGACCCATTGTCGACAAGGATTTTGCATATCTTGATGTCGTGGCAATACCCGATGATGTATAGCGGACGGTTATGCTCGCACATTCCGAGGAGGAGATCTTCATCGCTTAATGTGATTTCGGCCGTGTGAACCTCTGCTAACTCGTCCATCATCCTTTCTTCTGCGAGGAAAGTTTGAAATTGATCAGGCTTTTGTAATGCCTTGATCAAAGAATCTCGCGCCTTTTTGGATAGGATGATAGCATCAAATATGCTCAGTTGTGAGGGCATCTTCCTCAGATGCACTAGGACATTGTAATCCACCTCGTTTTTCCTAGGTAGGTCTTTGGATACGATCTCTTTAACAACTCTATCGAGGGTGATTTCCCTAGGGACTTTTTCTTTCCCCTTGTCTCTTTTGCTCGAACCTTTGTTTATTGGTCCGAGGTTCTTCTTAGGCAGTGTGTGGTTATGCAACTGAATGTTCTCGCAGTCCTTCTTCTCCTCTTCTTTTTCCGAGGTGGAGTCCTTGAAGAAAGGGCTGAGGGTTATTTTTTCCTCAGAATCGCTCCCGAAAGTAAGAACTTAGAGTTTTTCTCTTTCCCGACTGGTATCAACCATATGAAAGTTGCCAGTCGTTTTCTCACGCGCACTTGTCGAACTTCTTTGCTATCGACGAGCTTCGCGTTTCATCCTCTTGAAGTGCTGTTGATGGGCAACCTATCCTTGCCACCACTTCTTGAAGGCACTGCATTCTTCGGTGGGGTGAGTGACCCTCTGATGGTATAAGTAGTATTTTGGATGTGAATCCTCTCCGTTGAGGTTTATGACCCCGGGCGTGTTTCTTTTGAGAGGCGGCAGCTTCATTCCTACTGACAGGGATTTGGCGAACCGTTTCTCTATCTTAATCCTGCTCTTGTTTGCCACAGGTGTGCTTTGGTTTGGTCGGAGTACTTTACGACTCCTCCTTGCCACAGCTTTTTCGTCCTGACGCTGACGCTTAGCCTTTTTGTATATGGCTGTTTCGCGTTCTCGGTCAGCTTTGCTTTTTTGAAAGGCTTCATTTAATAGCCAAACGATTGGGTCTTCTGATAGTTCCAGGGATTTTAGCGCCTCCCCTGCCCCCAGTTCCTCTACGTTGCTTTCCAACACCGAGAGAGCTTCTTCGACATTTGACGACGAACGGGAGACCATGTGGCAACTTGCTACATAGTACTGGGTTTCTTCTGATGAGTCATTTCCCTCATCATCATCACTATCTCCGTTCTCAAGGATATGCTTGAGAAACTCTTCGAGAGTTACTGGGGTCCGCGCCTTCTGGTTGTACTCCTCTAGCGTGTCGATATACTTTTGCAGGTCCGTGCGCTTGTCATCATACTCGGCAGGCTGCACAGGCTTCTTGGTCTTCTTCTTTTTCTTCGAAGACTTTGAAGGCTTGACCCGGGGGTTTTCCCCTTGTCAACTGTTTTCGGTGTAGGGTTCCGCAGCACCGCCGCTAGGTTTCGGGAGGCATCGATCATGCCGTTTTCAAAAATTTGGCACGCTAAAGAACCCTAACCTAGAATCTTAACTAGAGAATTAGACGAAACAAGAATGTAAACATCTTTACATATAAGTGAACAAGGAATAAAACCTTTGTAGACCAGTCCTTCACTTCAATAGCTCCTACCCTTCGCTCCAAGTAGTGAACTCTCGGACTTTAGAAAGGCTCCACAAGATGAAAGGAACAAGCTTGCTTGAAGTCTTCGAGGTCGAAGATGATCTACGTCGAGGAGACACTAACCCAAGCTACCTCTTCACTGAGTGATGAACTAGTGAAGAAACAACCCAATCTAAATAGCTGGTCTAGAAGAGGTTGATGAAGTAGGAATTTTGCTCACTTTAGAAATTATTTTCTCACTCATTTTCTTCACCTCCCCAAAAGCTAGAGAGCTTGAGGAAGGAGATGAAGAAAAGCAACCATGGAAAAAATCAAGTGTAGAATGGCAACCATGGGTGAGTTAATATCATATACTAACCCTTGTAGAGACTAAACCATGGCTAATCATAATGGTTGGGTTAATAAATATCTCAAGTAAAACAAAATTAGTGGACTTGGTCAATGATTCCACAAGCTTCTACAAGCTTCAACCATGTGACTAATTTCTAACTAATTATAATTTACTTTAAATAAATAAAACCTCTCATTATCACAAGTATGGTGTGAGTCTCATACACCCATGTTGCATGTAGCAACAAGCATGACACAATAATATATATCACATATATATTAAGTGTACAAACTAGTGAGAAAAAGAAATGCTTAAGTGAGCTAATATTAGTTAATGTAAGTTAATATATCAAATATATAATTATACATTAAATTATTAAATCAATACTTGATTTAATAATCCAGCTATATCACATACAACCGACTAATATCAATTGTATCAACTTATCGAATCAACACTTGATTCGACAGCCCGGCTATATCACATATAATCGACCGATATCACATATCGTGAGAATAGAATGCGGTATCACATACACGTATTAATCTCGGTCCCGCACATATCACATATGTGCTCCTACTTCATTTCGCCTGAGCCAGGAAACCTCTGTGCAGGACTCTAAAGACTCGTCAATATGCCGGTAGTAGGTGGTGATCATATCAGTCACCCACAAGCGCCAGCGGTTTGCTAAACGTAATGGCCACCTGGGTATTGAGCGATCAGAAGATAAATAAGCAAGCCTGCTCATACTCCTGCGAATCTAATAAGCAACACTACCGTACAGTCCGGTCTCTTCGTCTGATATGTCACATATCACAACCTGGGGGTGGTAAACGTCAGACCCCAATAGCCTGATAAGTCATGCCGATGTGAGGCTCATAACGGTTCGAGAAACTACTGATAACACTTACCAGTAAATCTTAGCAACCCTGGCCAGGGATTTCCTATTATGGCCAATCGAGCATAGCGCAACATCAACCCACAATACCGGGAGAGACGAAATCCCCTCTTATCACTCATTGCCTCCATGTGACTCGGGACTGTACCCAAAAACCACCATTTTACACGATCTCTTGACCGTGGTAAGGTGGAAATCAAAGCACAGTGGGAATCACACAAGACTCTATGACAATCTCGGGTCGACAGACTAAGCTGTACCAGTGTCACCAGAGAACTGCTATCTGACGTGAGGTATAATACCATCTAGGAGTTCTCGGCGAGTCCGTTCAGTGTACCCAGTCTCCACTGAGCACCCGTATACCATCTTTGATGTCAAACACCAATGGATATGGGATCATCCATCGCCCATCACATGGGTCGAGAAGCGTATACGCTAGTCTACTCTGGAATATCGATGCCCCGTCTCGATACTCTCATGACTAGGAACATTTGAAGGTTGTACTTACCGACTACCTCTGCCCCACCACTATGATCTACATCATAATCCTGGTAGTCAAGTACTCATCCTAAGGGCTTTATCGACATGTAATAGAGAGACAATAAGTGTACATGTTAAGATAAAGAGCAACCAGATAGCATACTATCATGTCGAGCAAGAAAGTCCTCTCTATATATTTCCAAGCATCCACTATAATATACATCACATGTATAATAATAGCCTCTAGGGCATACATATAACTAACAATCTCCCACTTGCACTAAGGCCATTTGTTGTAGTATCTCATACCCAACGACCCATAAAAGTCTCTCAAGGGAAAGGACTGTGTGAATGAATCCGCCGTGTTATCGTTCGCGTCAAATCTCCTTACCTCGATCCCTTGGAGATCAACCATCTCCCTAATCAAGTGATACTGTCCTCAGAATATGTTTGGATCGCTGATGGGACCGAGGTTCCTAGGCCAAAGGCACAACTCCATTGTTGTCACAATAATAGTTATTGGACGCTCAATGGTAGGAACCATGTTCATCTCATGAACAATAAATGTCCAGACACCTACTTTGGCAACATCATTGGTAGTGATGTATTCAGCCTTTATCGTCTAGTTTGCCATGGTATCTAGCTTGGAACTCTTCCAACATACCATCCCTCCACTGAGGGTAAAGACAAAGCCTGTGACTGATTTTCAGTCGACCTTATCACTCTGGGAGCTAGAATTGGTAAAGGACTCCCACTGGAGTTCACCTTTACCAAACACCAAGAACATTTCTTTAGTGGTTCTCAACTACTTAAGAATGTCCTTCACAGCTGTCCAGTGATTCTTCCAAGATCCGATTGATTCCTGATCACCACACCTAGTGAGTCAGCTACATTTGGTCTGGTAAATAATATCGCGTACATGATAGAGCCTAGTGCCGAAGCATAGGGTATCCCTTGCACGCGAGCTCTTTCCAAATCAGTCTTAAGAGACATCTTTTTGGAGAGAGTGATTCCTGAGTAAGTGGGCGAACCGCCATGCTTAGAATCCTCTATACTAAACCCCTTTAGTATGGTGTTAATGTACCTGGATTTGGGACACTCCCAACATCCACTTAAGATCTATCATTATAGTCATAATCCACAAGATGTAGTAGGTATCATCCAGATCTTCCATGGAGAATCCTCGTGATAAGAGGAGCTTAACTGAGTGTAGCATAGGAAACCATTTCCTATCAAGAGTATGTCATCTACGTGCAATACGTGGAAGACAACCTTACTCTCTACAACCTTCTTGTATATACAAGGTTCATCTACCTGATGAAGTCAAACTCTTTGACTGCCACATCAAAACAGATGTTCCAACTCTGCAATACGTGCTTTAATCCTGATGGACTTAAGCATAGCCACTGGAGAAAAGGTTTCATCATAAACCACACCTGGTTATTGACGATAGCCTTTTACTACAACTCTAGCTTTGAAAGTCTCAACTTTTCCATCCACACCAAGAATCTTCTCAAGATCCATTTGCTCCCGATGGGTTTTACCCCTTCAGGTGCAACATTCAAAGTCATACTTTGTTGGTGTACATGGATTCCATCTCTGATTGCTTAGCATCCAGCCATTTCAAAGAGTCTCCACTCGTGATGGCCTGCCTGAACCTGGTTGGGTCATCATCTACCGTGATGCAATCCTCATTCCCACCGTCACCAAGGAAACCGTAGTAGCTCTCAGGGGGATGAGGAACCCTACCAGATTTGCGGAGAGGCTGAGGTTCGTCGGAGACTATTGAATCCTTTGGTTCCACTAAATCATCAGCTGTTAGTTTGTCTAGCTAGAACTCCTTCCAGTTCTACCTCATTACCACTAATTTCTTCATAAGAAATTCCTTTTCTAAAAAGGTGGCATGCTGAGAAACAAAACACCTTTTGCTCCTCAATGCGGTAGAAGATATTCCCTCACAAATATTTAGGATATCTAACAAACTTACAGAACTGACCTTGCCTCAGTCCGGATTTTGCTTTTCAACATAGCCCGGACAACCACATATCTTAACTCATTTAAGAGATGGTCACTTCCCATACCATATCTCATATGGAGTGGTAGGCACTGATTTGGTTGGAACCCCATTCAATAAGTATGTAGCTTCTCAAGTGCATAACTCCCAAAAGGAAAACAGGCAACTCAGCAATACTCATCATAGAGCGCATCATATCTTATAGGGTGTGATACCTTCGCCCCGATACACCGTTATGTTGTGGTGTACATGAAGGAGTAAGCTGAAAGAGAATCATATTCTCTTTTTAGAAACTCCAGGAACTCCATGCTCAAGTATTCTCCTCCTGGATCACATCGAAGGACTTAATACTTCTACCCGTTTGGTTCTTAACTTCAAGCTTATATTTCTTGAATTTCTCAAAAGTTTCAGACTTGTGTTTCAACGGGAACATATGTCCGAATTTTGAGAGATGGTCAGTGAATATAATGAAGTACGAGGAACCAGCCCTGGCATTTGTAGACTCAGGACCGTATACATCACCATGTATCAGTCCTAAGAGTTCAATAACACTTTCTCTGTTTCCAGTAAATGGAGTATTTATCATTTTACCTTTGAGACAAGACTGGCAAGCATCATAAGATGAAAATTTAAACAGATTCTCATATTCATCCTTATATAACTTAGATAGTCGTGTCGCATTGATATGACCTAGTCTACAATGCCACAAGAAGGATTCGTTCATTTCTGAACTACTCATCTTGTGTGTGTTCTATATACTTTGAACTGTGGCTTGATTTAGAACGTATATGCCAATACATAACGTGCCTGATCCAATCAACTCTTGATTAAGGAAAACGTTCACAACATTATCCTGCAATACAAAATTATATCCTTCTGTAACGGAATAAAGAAACTAATGTAATGTTGTATATCAGGTTCGGCATGTAATAACATTTGTTCAGAATTAATGTATTTACCATCTGGTAATACAAGGTGATATTTGTTGTGTTACCCTTGCACCTAGTCTAGTGTTTGGTAGAAATACTCATGCCATTTTTAAAAATTAGAGAGGTGCAAAGCTAACTAACCATGAATCTTGCTAGAATTTCTAGGGTAACAAAGTTTGTATCACATACAAATAAGAAAAGAGAAGAGGATTACAACCTTTGTAGTCCGTTCATTCGCTTCATAAGCTCCGTGTTGATGTCCCTTCACTGCGATCAACATGAACTCCAACTCTCTAGTGGCTCCATGAGGTAAATGAGACACCTTGCTTGTAGTCTTCATGATCCAAGATGATCTACCTTAAAGAATCTCTAACCCAAGATAACACTTGACTAATCAACTTATTAGAGAAGTGAACACCCTAATCCAATTGGCTAGAATAGATGAGGATGATGAAGTAGGAATTTTGCTCTCTTTTGTTTTCTATTTCTCACTCAATATCATCACAAAAGAAAAACCTAGTGAAGCTTTTTCAAGAGCTCAAGGAAGAAGAAGATGAATCAATTCCTTTTGTGATGAATAATGAATTATTGTAATGGTCACAAATCCAACCTTGGGTTAAGTATGAAGGAGTTAACCCTTGTAGAGAATTAACTAGAGTTAATGGTTTGGATTGGGTTAAAAAAATATCTTCACAAAATATCAAGCTTAAGACAAAGTCAAAGCTTCATGAAGCTTCATGGAAGCTTCATGCAAAAGCTAACCCTAATCCAAACCCTAACCAAGTTTAAACCCTAAACCTTTGTTAAATTTGTAACCCTAACATGTTACAATATTATATATCACATATACAATATATTTTGTAACAAAAGAAAATAATACAATTAACATATATCGTATATATATCAATGTATTATCCTGTGAGAAAATGAATCAATAAAGCGAGCTTATATTAGTTAACGTAACGTAATATATCACATATATAATTATACAATAAATTATCGAAGCAACACTTGATCCGATAACCCGGCTATATTACATATAACCGACTAATATAACATGTACCAATTCATCGAATCAACACTTGCTCTGATGACCCGGCTATATCTCATATACCCGGCCGATATCACATATCGCGAGAATAGAATACGGTATCTCATATCGTATTATTCTCGGTCCCGTACATATCACATATGTGCTCCTACTCCGTTTTGCCTGAGCCAGGAAACCTCTGTGTAGGCCTCTAAAGAATCGTCAATACGCCGGCAGTAGGTGATGATCATATCAAACACCCACAAGCTGCAAGCGGTCAGCTAAACGTAACAGCCATCCAGGTATTGAGCGATCAGAAGATCAACAAGCAAGCCTGTACATTCTCCTGTGAATCCAATCAGTAACACTACCGTACAGTCCGGTCTCTTCGTCTTATATGTTGCATATCCAGTCTAGGGGTGATAAACGTCAAACCCCAGTAACCGATAAGTCGTGTCGATGTGAGGCTAATAACAGGTCGAGAAACTACTGATAACACTTACCAGTAGCACTCCATATCAGCCCTGGCCAGGGACTTCCAGTTATAGCCAATCGAACACAGCACAACATCAACTCCATATACCGGGAGAGACGAAACCCCTCCTATCGCTCATTGCCTCCATGTGATTTGGGACTGTACCCAAAAGCCACCGTTTTGCACGCCCTCTTGGACGTGGTAAGGTGGAAATCAAAGCACAGTGGGAATCACACGACTCTATGACGATCTTGGGTCTACAGACTAACCTGTACCAGTGTCACCGGAGAACTGCTATCTGACGATTGGTATAATACCATCTAGGAGTTCTCGACGAGTCCGTTCAGTATACCCAGTCTCTACTGAGCACCCGTACACCATCTTTGATGTCAGAACACCGATGGATATGGGATCATCCATCGCCCATCATATGGGTCAAGATGCATATACGCTAGTCTACTCTGGAGTATCGATGCCCTGTCTCGATACTCCCTTGACTAGGATCAGTTATAGGATGTACTCGTTGACTACCCTGGCCCCACTAGTATGATCTTATCATAGTCCTAGTAGTCGAGTACATATCCTAAGGGCTTTATCAACATGTGAGAGCAAGACAGTAAACTAATACAAGTCAACATGCTAAGATAAAGTGAAACCAAATAGCATACTATCATGTCGAGCAAGAAAGTCCTCTCTATATATATCCAAGCATCTACTATAATATACATCATATGTACAACAATGGCCTCTAGGGCATATATATAACTAACAATCTCCCACTTGCACTAAGGCCAGCTGTTGTAGTATCTCATGCCCAACATCCCGAAGAGTCTCTCAAACTGTATCTGAGGAATGGCCTTCGTGAGTGGATCCGCAGTGTTGTCCTTTGTGTCAACTCTCCTGACCTCGATCTCGCGGCGATCAACTATCTCCCGGATCAGGTGATACCGCCTCAGAATTTGTCTGGACTTCTGATGGGACCTGGGTTCCTTGGCCAAAGCCACAGATCCATTGTTATCACAATACAAAGGTATTGGATGCTCAATGGAAGGAACCACACCAAGTTCAGTGATGAACTTCTTCATCCAGACAGCCTTTTTGGCAGCATCGTTGGCAGCGATGTATTCAACCTCCATCGTCGAGTCTACCACGGTTTCTTACTTGGAACTCTTCCAACAAACCGCCCCTCTATTTAGGGTAAAGACAAATCCCGAGTGCGACTTAGAGTCGTCCTTATCACTTTGGAAGCTTGAATCGGTAAAGGACTCCACCTGGAGTTCACTGTTACCATACACCAAGAACATATCCTTAGTCCTTCGTAAGTACTTGAGAATGTTCTTCACAGCTGTCCAGTGACTCTCTCCAGGATCCGCTTGATACCGACTCGCTACACTTAGTGAGTATGCTACATCGGGTCTGGTACATAGCATCACATACATGATAGAGCCTATTGCCGAAGCATAAGGTATCCCTTGCATGCGAGCTTCTCCAAATCAGTCTTGGGAGACATCTCTTTGGAGAGAGTGGGTCCAGAGATCGTGGGTTGGTTCCCACGCTTGGATTCTTCCATACTAAACCTCTTTAGTATGGTGTCAATGTACCTGGATTGGGACAATCCCAGTATCCGTTTAGATATATCTCTATAGATCCTAATTCCCAAAATGCAGGAGGCACCACCTAGATCTTTCATTGAGAATCTTTGTGATAAGAAGAGCTTGACCGAGTCCAGCATAGGAACATCATTTCCTATCAAGAGTATGTCATCCACGTACAATACGAGGAAGACGACCTTACTCTCTGCAACCTTCTTGTAGATACAAGGTTCATCTACGTTTTTGATGAAGTTAAACTCTTTGACTACAACATCAAAGCAGATGTTCCAACTCCGCGATGCTTGCTTTTACCCATAGATGGATTTAAGCAGCTTGCACACCTTTCTGCTGCTCCCACTGTCTACGAAGCCCTCTGGCTGAGTCATGTACACGCACTCCTCTAAATCACCATTTAGAAAGGCGGTCTTAATATCCATCTGCCAGATTTCGTAGTCATGATATGCAGCAATGACAAGTAAGATCCGGATGGACTTAAGCATAGCCACTGGAGAAAAGGTTTCGTCATAATCCACACCTGGTCGTTGACGAAAACCTTTTGCAACAAGTCTAGCTTTGAAAGTCTCCACTTTTCCATCTACACCAAGTTTCTTCTTAAAGATCCACTTGCTCCCAATGGGTTTTACCCCTTCAGGAGCAACTTCCAAAGTCCATATTTTGTTGGTGTACATGGATTCCATCTCAGATCGCATTGCATCCAGCCACTTCACAGAGTCCCCACTCGTGATGGCCTGCCCGAAGCTAGTTGGGTCATCATCTTCCATGATGCAATCCTCACTTCCACCGTCAATGAGAAAACCGTAGTATCTCTCAGGTGGATGAGAAACCCTACTAGATCGGCGGAGAGGCTGGGGTTCGTTGGGAACTACTGAATCATCTGGTTCCATTAAATCTTTAGTTGTAGTTTTTGGTGCTGGAACTTCTTCCAGCTCTACCTCTTCGCCACTAATCTCTTTCACAAGAAATTCCTTTTCTAAAAAGGTGGCGTATTGAGAAACAAACACTTTTTGTTCCTCACCGTGGTAGAAAATATATCCTTGGGAATTCTTAAGATATCCCACAAACTTGCAAACAACTGATCGTGCCTCGAGTTTGTCCGGATTTTTCCTTTTGACATAGGCCGGACTACCCCATATCTTAACTCGTTTAAGATAAGGTCTCTTCCCACTCCATATCTCATATGGTGTGGTAGGTACAGATTTAGATGGAACTTGATTCAATAGGTATGCTGTTGTCTCAAGCGCATAACCGCAGAAGGAAATAGGCAACTCAGCAGTGCTCATCATAGAGCGCACCATATCTAATAAGGTGCGATTCCTCCGCTCCGATACACCGTTGTGCTTTGGTGTATAGGGAGGAGTAAGCTGAAAGAGAATCCCATTCTCTTTTAGTTAGTCTAGGAACTCATTGCTCAAGTATTCTCCTCCTCGATCAGATTGAAGGATCTTAATACTTTTGCCCGTTTGGTTCTCTACTTCGTGCTTATATTCTCTGAATTTCTCAAAAGCTTCAGACTTGTGTTTCAACAGGAACACATGTTCGTATCTTGAGAAATCGTCAGTGAATGTAATGAAGTAGGAAGAACCATTCCTGGCATGTGTAGACATGGGACCACATACATCACTATGTATCAGCCCTAAGAGTTCAGTAACTCTTTCTCCGTGTCCACTAAACGGAGTTTTGGTCATCTTTCTTTTGAGACATGGCTGGCAAGTATCATAAGATGAAAATTCGAACGGATTCAAATATCCATCCTTATGTAACTTAGCTAGCCGTGTCGCATTAATATGACCTAGTCTACAATGCCACAAGAAGGATTCGTTCATTTCTGAACTCTTCCTCTTGTGTGTGTTTTGTACATTAAGTACTGTAGTTTGGTTGAGAACGTATATGCCATTATTTAACGATCCTGATCCAATCAACTTTTGATTCAGGAATATGTTCATAACATTATCCTCTACTACAAAATTATATCCTTCTTTGCTCAATAAAGAAACTGATATAATATTGCATATCAGGGTCGGAATGTAATAGCATTCGTTCAGAACCAATGCGTTACCATTTGGTAACACAAGGTGATATTCGCCAACTGCTTTGGCTGCAACATTTGCACCATTCCCTACTCTTATGGAATGATCACCCTCTCCCAGTTCCCTACCTTTACGTAGCCCATGTAACATATTACATATATGGGATCCAGATCCGGTATCTAATACCCAGGACGTAGAGTGAACTGAGAAACAGTTCTCGATAACTAACACACCCGAAGAAGATGCATCAACATGATTATTCTTCGTTTGGGAAGAGTGAGAATCCAGATATTCTCTTATTCTCTGCTCAGACTTATAACAGTTATAAGTGGGAGCGGGACCAACGTTCCCCTGCTCAGTATAATAAGCGGGTTCAGTCAATACATCCATATTATTATTTTGATTAAGGCCTGACAGGGTCGCTACCTGGAGAGAGAGAGAAGAAAATACTTTAGCGTATGCTATTGCAAGATTAGATTGGTTATTATCTTATCTAATCAGGATGGCTCCCACTGCTTTTTATCAAATCTTCCTTAAAACCCTAAAAGGTAGGATTAGCCGGGATTAATTACACCTTACAAGTTCGCCAATCTTTCAGCCAGGCCAGTGTTGGTACTTTGAGGGAGGTTCCCCGTGCTTTCGCACGGACCTAATTAAAATAAACCTCGTTTTCCCAGAGGCATAACCCCATAAACACCTTTCTAGTCACCTACTTGATCGGCTAATTGTCATGTGTAAAATTCTCCCAGGAGTAACTCTTACTCGCAGTGGGTATTGGGATCCAACTATCTCATAGGAGGTATGCAATCTCATTGCAAATTTCAACATTTGAAATTCCCGATAATGCTTTTACCCCTAGCGTGCTATGACTTTGACGCATGCCAAACAACCCATAGTCCGCTAGTCAAGTTCAACCCGTACATTTCGTGATTGAATTAAACCCACCCGTACGATCCTTGACGCATGCCAAACAACACCGTACGAATACCCTAATCCAATCGCATCGCATGTTATAGATAAGTAGTAATCAGCTACCGTACACTACGCCTTGACGCATGCCAAACTACCGCAGCACGAATACTAAATATTACTTATCTGAAATGACGGAGGGCTACGCAGGTTTTTTAGAAAACCTATTGCGTAATGAACTTGATATCGTTGTAGAAACAAGTGATTTTGAAAAAGAGTGTTTTTGAGGTTTTTCTAGTTTCGCTAAAGAGGTCACTCCCGGTGAAGGGATCTCGGCTCTTTCCTTATCGAATAAGGTGCAGGGTATATCGCATATACCACGGTGGAAAGCAAGAACTATAGAAGCAGTCAAAAACTAAACCGTGAGTTTGTAGCATCTGCCAGTTTTGCTAAAGAGGTCACTCCCGGTGAAGGGATCTCGGCTCTTTCCTCATCGAATAAGGTGCAGGGTATATCATATATACCGCTATGCAAAGCAAAACTGTAGCTACCCTTTTTTATAAAGTTTGATTCTACAACATCTTTTAGGTTTCTTTTCTTTTATTAATCTTATTAATAAATCCCATCATTTATGCTTCCTAAGCATCACAGAAGAAACGAAAATACAACGTACGCTTATGCCATCCGCATTCGCCACAATGTTCTGTTATGCACCGTTAGGTTACTTAACTAATGGCATAGCGGGACGGGACTAGTGTGGGTGTAAAACATAAGCAACATTTATTATATATCATATATACAATAATAAAGCATTCGTCTCACGCATATAATATGATCACATCACAGTATATCAGCAGCAGAAGAAACATATGAAATATTGGATATACTAGGAGGTCCGTGTTTTATATCGAGCCTGTATAAAACATGGATTCCACGGTCGCGATGAATAGCCAAACCCATATCCCTAGACCCCTACGAGAGCGGCAAGTAACACTGTCAATTCTAGGGTTAGGAGACCCGGTCTCGACTCCTCGAGATGGCCTCCCACTGGTGTAACATTTCAAAAAAGATAAAATATTAATTTTGGGAATTTTTATAATTTAATATTATTTTATTGAATATTTTAATATTTCGGTATTATTAAATACAAATAAATGGGAAAAAATTTGGAAAATTATAAAATAGGGTATTTTATAGAATTATGCCATTTTTAAGTCTTTATGATTAGTTATATGCTAAATTATTGTTAATCGCGATTAAAAATCGCTAATCGGTTTTTTAGCATCTTTGTGCAAAACATGCACATATCACTTTTTCACACTTGTGCATTTTCTTGCCATGGTTCACTTTGGGTTTACTATTCTTGGGAGAAGGATTTTGAGAGAATAAGAAAAAGAAAAGGAAAAGAAAATGGGAAAAGAATAAATAATGAGGTTTGGTGAGAGAGAGAGAGGTATGGGCTCCTTTGACCAAACACTTAGCCATTTTCCTTCCCTCCCTCTCCCTCCATTGCTGCTCCTCCTCCTGCACCTCACCTCCCTCCCCTCTTCAAGCCCTCTAAACACCTCTAAAACAACTCCAAAACCCCACTCTCATTTCATTAAAAGTGTGCACAAGCTCAAGATCTACATATTGGACCAAGAAAGCAAGGATTTTGGCCACTAGGGCATTCTTGAGTTGCCAAATGAGGTATTTTTTGGATCATTAACTTAGTTTTAGCATTTCCTTTACCCCCATGTTATGATTGAACCGATATTGGGTGATTTTGGTGACTCGAGGAAAAACCTAGTTAGGGTTGTGAAGAATTTTGTGTTGTATTGTGAAACTAAGCTCAGTAGAGGTTATACTATCATCCTACTGCATGAATTGAGACCCTAACCTGAGAGTTGAAACCCGAAATACGGATTTAGAAACCGATATCGGAGAAATTGTGGAATCTGTGAAGGGTATATTGAATCTGCTATCACCCGAGACATCCAAAATTAAAATTGATTGGACAGTGACATGTGCAGGCACCCAGGAAGCTACCACCACAACCCTAGCCCCTACCTCCTATACCCGGCTGCATATTTATCCATTCTGGCCGCAATTTGCGGCCAGACCATGGTGGATTTGCTTCGTTTTGGTTTTGGTGTTCCCTTATCTGTAGATTAGGCCCCTGGTATGTATAGATTTGTCTAATTTGACCTAGGGTGAAATTTGGAACATATTTCCTTAGTTGCTGTTTTGGATTCGTGTTTCCGTATTCCGTATTCTTAATTCCGAATTTGTGTCTTGTGTTTTACCTCGACTATTTGGCATTTATACGACGATATAGAGGATTTATTGATGGTTTTGAAGGCGTGCCATGGGTTCTAACCTATATGCCCTTATCGTATCGTTTTGGGATTCGTATGCCGTTTTAGTTTTGAATTGGTTTTAATGCGCATATACGACACTTTGATGTGTAGGTACCCCACGAAGACTTCGGGACGACAAGCAAACGCGTGGTGACGTCGACAAATGAAGACACAAGGTGAGTAGATTATATCTACTGGGGGAAGTCGGGTGGATGGCGTATAGCACCCCCGCAGTCCGTAGTTGATATATTATATATATGATAGTTAGGTGTATTATGGATAGTGTAGAGTTAGAAGTAACTAGTGTAGTTCATAGTCGCGAACCCTAGAATAGATTTACACCTACACGCACACCCTTGCATATTCATTATACTTGCACTGTGTTTGATGATATTGAATGACATTGGAGATGAGTCGATGATGTTGGGCATTGTGCCGCGAGATCGGTGATTTGATGTGATTCGTATTTGGGATACGATACGTGATCTCTAGCGGGCCTTGGGACGTGTGCTTGCACACGCAGTATATAGATGGTATCGATTTGTACTAGACTTAGATCAGTACCCCAGATTATGTGTTATGATGATAATGATACCTGATATCTGATGAAAGGAATGTGATTTTGACCCGTACCCAGCTATTGGGATGCCGTACGACGATTTACTGTACGAGCCTATATTGATGATAGATCCACACTCATGACTCGAGGATGTCTTCCGATATACTGTATCGTACGCGATATTATTGATGCGGGATCACCGACTATTATATATATATATATATATATATATCGACTCAGATTTAGGTGGTTTCCATACCTCTCCCGATTGACTTGATACTTAGATCTGTAGTTTGCATAGTAGATTCTTCACTGTGGTGTTGATTATTTGATTTCCGCATATTCATGCTATTCGCATTGCTTGCATATGTTTATTGCTATATTATTATCATGCTGTTAGGACACCAGCACCATTATCGATGATGCGTATGTTCCACGTACACTATTTGCCGGCTCACACACTTCATCATCGATAATTGCCATGCCACTACACTGTAGTACTGTTGCATTCATGATATGATTCTTGCATGGCATATTGTACACTTATACCTGTACACAAACATAGATGATTCTGACTTGATTAGAGATTTGGGAACCGCAAGATGTTCTTCAAAACTGATTCGTTTTAAAATAGCGGTTTCCCTCGACATGTGCACATTACTATTCCATGTTGCATGACTTCTGATATGCTTACCTTTCTTTACATGTCGCATACATCATGTTTTGATTATACGCATTGAGATATGTTGTTTCCATGATATTTCTGAATTTGGGAACCGTGGGTATTTCAAAAGAGAATATATAATTGTTTTAAAAACCCGATTACTCTTGATATGATATTTCAGTGCGTCCACCATGTGTTTTCTCGGTGCTGAGAGCGACATGTGAAACCCGATTCGAGGAGGCGGATGAGGCCGATTGCGGATACATGGTGGACCCGGTATGGTACCCCGGGACGAGAACGGTTTCGCTGTGTAGTAGACGGTGAGCCTGGCAGAGGGACTACTACCTACCGGTGATTGGTTGGACCTGGCGGTTATCCAGAGGATACTGACCAGAGTCGATAAATGGATATGGGCGTACTGCTGGGGCCGAGGGCCGATTCCGCAGACATAGCCCGTGGGCTGATCCGGACCGACGGAGCCCGATAGATGAGGATTTACGTGTCGATGCTAGGCACGGGTTTCATGATGTTTTCCATGATTTGATTATATCCTCATATTTACATACATGATGTTTATTGTCATTGGGTGACGGGTGGACGGGTTCCACGTTTATTGTCATTGGGTGACGGGTGGACGGGTTCCACGTTTATACAGACTTGATCACATACAGACTGGATTTACATTGATCATACTTCATGCAAACATACCTTATACTGATGACATGTTATTATCTGAGGCACTGGCACGAGTACTTGGCACTACCTACATGATTAGATGTTACATTGCCACTTTATCATGCTTCAGACTTACTCTTGAGGGTTTTATTATTATACTGATTGTTTGACCTAGGATTATGTCTTGCATTCGGTTTCTGCTTGTAGATATTTCTATTCACGAGTTGGCAACTCACTCCCGTTGTGCCACAGTTCTTGCAGGTTTTGCCGTACATGTTCCATTGCGGCATTTCTGGCACACTGCTTCCTTGCGGGTGAATTGCATTTGGTAGATGGATTCTTTTGCATCAAGAACCACCATTATACTTGTATTATTCATTGTATCTAGAATTCCATCAACCAAAACTTGTATATTGTTTCAGACGCAGACACTAGTGATGTATTATTTCGACCTTAGAGTCGCGATTAGTAGTGTTACAGTTTTCATGCTTATCTGGGTTTCTTTTGAATTTTGATCCTCGCCATTCGGTGTTGTATAGTATATTGCTTGTTGTTTATTTATCCTTAAAATGGTTTTAGATTTCTGGGCTTTTGGCATACTTGGATCAGATGGAGTCCTATAGACTTCATATGGTTCAAGGACCAGTCACGTGCTCTTTCGGGTCGTGTCAAAGTTGGTATCAGAGCGCTAGGTTGACCTTGGTTCGAGTCTAAGTTTGACTATGTGGAGCCTAGGGCGTTTATATATATACGGAACTTAGGCTTGACCTTACGGAACTTAGACTTAGTCGAGGGGGTATTAGACCCGAACTTTCGTCGTGTAGGATGACCCTTGGTTGATGGAATAGGTGACTAAAGTAGAGTGACGTACCGTGGGCATGTTCAGCGGCATACTTACGACACGCCACTCCGCTTAAGTAACCTTAGGATGTATATATTTTCGAGATCAGTGATTCTCTTCATATCCATGACAATACATCCATTTGAGATCCTCGATTCTATTAGTTTCATGATCATACCTTTATTGATGCTGTTCCTTCTTATGATCATGTATCCACTCTGGATCTGTTGTTCTCTTTCTTGCCATTGATCTGCTCTCTTCGATACTCGATTGAGGTTCCTGTCGCCATGTTGAGCGCAGTTTGGGCTGCTGCTAGGGTTACGGTCAGTGCGAGCTCGTCTGGTACGAGAGCCGACCATTGTGTTTTCTGGTGACATGGGAACGTCTCGAGTTAGTATTGATGACTGTGACCTCTAGTGGAGGCGAGTGCTTGTTTTTGCTCCGGATGATCGGGCCATTGTTAGAGCTGCCAGTTGAGAGAGGACTGTTGATGTACAACATACCTCAGAGATTATGATGTCGCCTACCATGCAGACAGATGGACCAGCTGTTGCTGAGATTGATAGGATGTCGTTTCGGGAGCTTACGAGCTGAGATTGCCGGAGCTTCCAGGTAGATATGAGACAGATGATAGCTAGTCTACCCGATTTGAGAGACGAAGGTGATTCGTCCGATTTATGCACCGGAGCGGGCCCAGTTGAGTTGAAGATTTCCAGTGTGGAGAGTCTTACTCAAATCTAGAGCAGACCGATTCAGAGATGACCGCCAATGTATCGCCTTTCCTGGAGGATTGAGGCGCTGTTCGGCGTACAGGCGAATGAGCCAGTTGTTGCTGCAAATGACGAGATATCGCCCAGATGGTTGGAGCTACTGCAGCATGAGCATATACTTAGAGATATGATGGACGGTCACTAGTCACCTGAGGATGAATGACTAGGACATGTGGTTCGTTCGTTTACCGATGCGAGGTCATCAGATAGATTGTTTCCAGCTAGAGACAACTTCACGCAGGTTCGTTGAGAGTCGATAGAGACGATCGAATGTCAGGAGTCAATTTTCCAAGTTTAAAGTATACGGAAAGACATGCAGGTGATTCTATGGACCCTCTAGAAGAATGAAACCCTAACTCGACTTAATGATCGTGTGAAAGCCTTTGAACCTTAGGGTTTGCGGCAGTTCCGCGGCGCCATTAGTGAGGCTTGGGTTGCCCTTCTACGGCTGGACCACCGACGCTGTGGCATGTATTCGATACTATTAAACTGTACTCAAGATGTTGATCTCTTGGGGGATTATAAGGTTCTGATGAGTCGATCGAATGTTTCGACATCATTCGGATATCATGCGATGGGATGCTTTGCTTAGGAGACTCCAGATACGAGTATAGCCGTTGGAGCACAGCCTATGCAGCCACGATGAGACGAGTCCGAATCAGTCGACATTGAAGCAGAGTGAAGAAAAGAGTTCGCAAGAGATTTCGACGAGAGGATGTCCCACTTCGCTGACATCAGAGATGTGATACGCACCCATAGGCGTTGTATATGGATATATCTTCCAGAAAGAGGCGCGATAAGTATGCAGCCTTTTCGGAATAAGAATTAGCTTCAGCAATGGATGGTGACTTCCGGGAAATTCGGCAGGAATGAGGTTTGAGAGAGAAACCTCGACATGACCTTTCTGGAATACGATACGAGAAGACCTAGACCCAGGAGTGGTCATATTGCGCACACCCAGCAGGCCAGAGTTCGGCATCGTTGACGAGGTAGTTGACCAGGTTCGGATAAACGACCTTACCCAGATGCGTTGCGAATTGATCAAGGACAGACGAGTATTGAGTATTCCTCCGATGGTTGGGATGCGTTCTCGAGGACCTGTTCGGCCAGACATCTTCTATAGAATGATGAAGCTACAGAGTACGCGATTTCGAGTCCGTACGAGAGACTTCGGATTGACCGTGGCCGAGAACAGTGCAGTGCATTGATAACATGGCGTGACGTCGAAGTGGACGGAAATACAGACAAGCGGACAAGAGGTTCGTGCGAGACGCTGACGAGCTGTCATTACTTCCCGTCGAGACCAGAGGTCAGATATGCTTACAGAGGCGTTGGGATGCAACCAGATTCTGAGAAATGTTGTGCTGAGGACACAGATGTCCATTGAGCGAAAAGAGATTATGCAAGAGTACCAGCCTCCATACAGATCGTCATAGGCATGATTGGAAGAGACCCTGAGCAGGATTCCTTCCAGGACACTGCTGCAATGATGCTTGCACCCAGGATCAGATGTGTGACGTGCATTCAGAGAGCCAGAGGCCGACGCCAGTAATATGCAGCTTTATGAGTGGTCGTGAGGATTGATCGAGAGATGACCAGAGAAGTGCCAGAACGGAATCGTCCCCGTTAGCACACCTGACAGGGCCGATGAGTCGATCGATTGTGAGATTGGTAATCCACAGAGAAGATAAGGACCCAGAGACAAAGGAAGCCAGACCGTGAGTAAGGGACAAGTAGATCTCTTACGCTGCTAGCATTGGATGCACTGACACCTTCTCGACTTTGAAGGAGGGACTACCGACGACGGTATTGACGATTGGTGATTTTGTGATTCGATTATCACGTATCCGACAACTTGGATTTTGATTCCGTGCGCACCAGACGCACCGGATGTTCTTATATACATTTTTGGGGGTTTAAATTTAAATTCGGGGACCGAATTTATTTAAGGGGGGTAGATTGTAACATTTCAAAAAAGATAAAATATTAATTTTGGGAATTTTTATAATTTAATATTATTTTATTGAATATTTTAATATTTCGGTATTATTAAATACAAATAAATGGGAAAAATTTTGGAAAATTATAAAATAGGGTATTTTATAGAATTATGCCATTTTTAAGTCTTTATGATTAGTTATATGCTAAATTATTGTTAATCGCGATTAAAAATCGCTAATCGGTTTTTTAACATTTTTGTGCAAAACATGCACATATCACTTTTTAACACTTGTACATTTTCTTGCCATGGTTCACTTTGGGTTTACTATTCTTGGGAGAAGGATTTTGAGAGAATAAGAAAAAGAAAAGGAAAAAGAAAATGGGAAAAGTATAAAGAATGAGGTTTGGTGAGAGAGAGAGGTATGGGCTCCTTTGACCAAACACTTAGCCATTTTCCTTCCCTCATTTCCCTCTCTCTCCCTCTATTGCTGCTGCTGCTCCTGCACCTCACCTCCCTCCCCTCTTCAAGCCCTCTAAACACCTCTAAAACAACTCCAAAACTCCACTCTCATTTCATTAAAAGTGTGCACAAGCTCAAGATATACATATTGGACCAAGAAAGCAAGGATTTTGGCCACTAGGGGCAACTCAAGAAAATTCTTGAGTTGCCAAATGAGGTATTTTCTGGATCATTAACTTAGTTTTAGCATTTCCTTTACCCCCATGTTATGATTGAACCGATATTGTGTGATTTTGGTGACTTGAGGAAAAACCTAGTTAGGGTTGTGAAGAATTTTGTGTTGTATTGTGAAACTAAGCTCAGTAGAGGTTATACTATCATCCTACTGCATGAATTGAGACCCTAACCTGAGAGTTGAAACCCGAAATACGGATTTAGAAACCGATATCGGAGAAATTGTGGAATCTGTGAAGGGTATATTGAATCTGCTATCACCCGAGACATCCTAAATTAAAATTGATTGGACAGTGACATGTGCAGGCACCCAGGAAGCTACCACCAGAACCCTAGCCCCTACCTCCTATACCCGGCCGCATATTTATCCATTCTGGCCGCAATTTGAGGCCAGACCATGGTGGATTTGCCTCGTTTTGGTTTTGGTGTTCCCTTATCTGTAGATTAGGCCCCTGGTATGTATAGATTTGTCTAATTTGACCTAGGGTGAAATCTGGAACATATTTCCTTAGTTGCTGTTTTGGATTCGTGTTTCCGTATTCCGTATTCTTAATTCTGAATTTGTGTCTTGTGTTTTACCTCGACTATTTGGCGTTTATACGACGATATAGAGGATTTATTGATGGTTTTGAAGGCGTGCCATAGGTTCTAACCTATATGCCCTTATCGTATCGTTTGGGATTCGTATGCCGTTTTAGTTTTGAATTAGTTTTAATGCGCATATACGACACTTTGATGTGTAGGTACCCCACGAAGACTTCGGGATGACAAGCAAACGCGTGGTGACATCGACAAATGAAGACACAAGGTGAGTAGATTATATCTACTGGGGGAAGTCGGGTGGATGGCGTATAGCACCCCCGCAGTCCGTAGTTGATATATTATATATATGATAATTAGGTGTATTATGGATAGTGTAGGGTTAGAAGTAACTAGTGTAGTTCATAGTCGCGAACCCTAGAATAGATTTACACCTACACGCACACCCTTGCATATTCATTATACTTGCACTGTGTTTGATGATATTGGATGACATTGGAGATGAGTCGATGATGTTGGGCATTGTGCCGCGAGATCGGTGATTTGATGTGATTCGTATTTGGGATACGATACGTGATCTCTAGCGGGCCTTGGGACGTGTGCTTGCACACGCAGTATATAGATGATATCGATTTGTACTAGACTTAGATCAGTACCCCAGATTATGTGTTATGATGATAATGATACCTGATATCTGATGAAAGGAATGTGATTTTGACCCGTACCCAGCTATTGGGATGCCGTACGATGATTTACTGTACGAGCTTATATTGATGATAGATCCACACTCATGACTCGAGGATGTCTTACGATATACTGTATCGTACGCGATATTATTGAGGAGGGATCACCGACTATTATATATATATATATATATCGACTCAGATTTAGGTGGTTTCCATACCTCTCCCGATTGACTTGATACTTAGATCTGTAGTTTGCATAGTAGATTCTTCACTGTGGTGTTGATTATTTGATTTCCGCATATTCATGCTATTCGCATTGCTTGCATATGTTTATTGCTATATTATTATCATGCTGTTAGGACACCAGGACCATTATCGATGATGCGTATGTTCCACGTACACTATTTGCCGGCTCACACACTTCATCATCGATAATTGCCATGCCACTATACTGTAGTACTGTTGCATTCATGATATGATTCTTGCATGGCATATTGTACACTTATACCTGTACACAAACATAGATGATTCTGACTTGATTAGAGATTTGGGAATCGCAAGATGTTCTTCAAAACTGATTCGTTTTAAAATAGCGGTTTCCCTCGACATGTGCACATTACTATTCCATGTTGCATGACTTCTGATATGCTTACCTTTCTTTACATGTCGCATACATCATGTTTTGATTATACGCATTGAGATATATTGTTTCCATGATATTTCTGAATTTGGGAACCGTGGGTATTTCAAAAGAGAATATATAATTGTTTTAAAAACCCGGTTACCCTTGATATGATATTTCAGTGCGTCCACCATGTGTTTTCTCGGTGCTGAGAGCGACATGTGAAACCCGATTCGAGGAGGCAGATGAGGCCGATTGCGGGTACATGGTGTACCCGGTATGGTACCCCGGGGCGAGAACGGTTTCGCTGTGTAGTAGACGATGAGCCTGGCAGAGGGACTACTACCTACCGGTGATTGGTTGGACCTGGCGGTTATCCAGAGGATACTAACCAGAGTCGATAAATGGATATGGGCATACTGCCGGGGCCGAGGGCCGATTCCGCAGACATAGCCCGTGGGCTGATCCGGACCGACGGAGCCCGATAGATGAGGATTTACGTGTCGATGCTAGGCACGGGTTTCATGATGTTTTCCATGATTTGATTATATCCTCATATTTACATACATGATGTTTATTGTCATTGGGTGACGGGTGGACGGGTTCCACGTTTATTGTCATTGGGTGACGGGTGGACGGGTTCCACGTTTATATAGACTTGATCACATAAAGACTGGATTTACATTGATCATACTTCATGCAGACATACCTTATACTGATGACAGGTTATTATCTGAGGCACTGGCACGAGTACTTGGCACTACCTACATGATTAGATGTTACATTGCCACTTTATCATGCTTCAGACTTACTCTTGAGGGTTTTATTATTATACTGATTGTTTGACCTAGGATTATGTCTTGCATTCGGTTTCTGCTTGTAGATATTTCTATTCACGAGTTGGCAACTCACCCCCGTTGTGCCACAGTTCTTGCAGGTTTTGCCGTACAGGTTCCATTGCGGCATTTCTGGCACACTGCTTCCTTGCGGGTGAATTGCATTTGGTAGGTGGATTCATGACGATGTTTAACGTTTTGATCGAATCAACATACACGCATAAATTACCCCCGTGAGCTCAACGCTTCAGCAAAGTTAAAACACTCAAAAACCGTGCCACAGTGTCCATAGACCAGCCGTAGAAGGAGTTAACCAACGCCTCACCTATGACACCACGGGACTACGGCAAACCCGAAGGTTCGAACGCGGTTCCGTGGGCATAGAATCGAGTTAAGGTTATTATGTCTTCTAAGGGGTCCATAGGGGTACTTGCACGACTTTACGAGTACAATCAACTTCGGAAAATTACAACACTTGGAAATTTCAGCGGGGTACAAAATGTGGTGTGCGATGTTCGATCGAACTGCTAAAAATAGTCAAGGTTACCAATACAGTGTTAAATTATACGACTACGAAGCACTACGAATTAGCCCCAGGTCAAACAGATCATCACATGAAAATTGGGCTAAATAAACAATACTAGGAAACCCAAAATGGAGTCAAATGAGCACATGAGTAATACGGGAGCCAGAGGAGGTGGTGGGGCCGGCCTGGCCAAAATTTCCTCTAGTGTGGCCGGTCCAAAACCGAGGACCCCTCCCCGTATTTCACCTGTGTTCATATTTTGCTCCATAGACCATTCTGCACTCGTTTGAAAAAAATTTAGGGGACATTTTGGAAAATTACAGAGAGCAAAATAAGGTTATCATAATATCGTATTTCGGAGTGGTTTTCATTTTCGTAATTGTTATAACACCGTATCTAGAATTCTAGTTTGGCTCTGATACCACTGTTGTGTTACCCTTGCACCCAGTCTAGTGTTTGGTATCAATACTCATGCCATTTTTAAAAATTAGAGAGGTGCAAAACTAACTAACTATGAATCTTGCTAGAATTTCTAGGGTAACAAAGTTTGAATCACATACAAATAAGAAAAGAGAAGAGGATTACAACCTTTGTAGTCCGTTCCTTCGCTTCATAAGCTCCGTGTTGATGTCCCTTCACTGCGATCAACATGAACTCCAACTCTCTAGTGGCTTCATGAGGTAAATGAGACACCTTGCTTGTAGTCTTCATGATCCAAGATGATCTACCTTAAAGAATCTCTAACCCAAGATAACACTTGACTAATCAACTTATTAGAGAAGTGAACACCCTAATCCAATTGGCTAGAATAAATGAGGATGATGAAGTAGGAATTTTGCTCTCTTTTGTTTTCTATTTCTCACTCAATATCATCACAAAAGAAAAACCTAGTGAAGCTTTTTCAAGAGCTCAAGGAAGAAGAAGATGAATCAATTCCTTTTGTGATGAATAATGAATTATTGTAGTGGTCACAAATCCAACCTTGGGTTAAGTATGAAGGAGTTAACCCTTGTAGAGAATTAACTAGAGTTAATGGTTTGGATTGGGTTAAAAAAATATCTTCACAAAATATCAAGCTTAAGACAAAGTCAAAGCTTCATGAAGCTTCATGGAAGCTTCATGCAAAAGCTAACCCTAATCCAAACCCTAACCAAGTTTAAACCCTAAACCTTTGTTAAATTTGTAACCCTAACATGTTACAATATTATATATCACATATACAATATATTTTGTAACAAAAGAAAATAATACAATTAACATATATCGTATATATATCAATGTATTATCCTGTGAGAAAATGAATCAATAAAGCGAGCTTATATTAGTTAACGTAACGTAATATATCACATATATAATTATACAATAAATTATCGAAGCAACACTTGATCCGATAACCCGGCTATATTACATATAACCGACTAATATAACATGTACCAATTCATCGAATCAACACTTGCTCTGATGACCCGGCTATATCTCATATACCCGGCCGATATCACATATCGCGAGAATAGAATACGGTATCTCATATCGTATTATCTCGGTCCCGCACATATCACATACGTGCTCCTACTCCGTTTTGCCTGAGCCAGGAAACCTCTGTGTAGGACTCTAAAGAATCGTCAATACGCCAGCAGTAGGTGATGATCATATCAACCACCCACAAGCTGCAAGCGGTCAGCTAAACATAACAGCCACCCAGGTATTGAGGGATCAGAAGATCAACAAGCAAGCATGTACATTCTCCTGTGAATCCAATCAGTAACACTACCGTACAGTCTGGTCTCTTCGTCTGATATGTTGCATATCCAGTCTAGGGGTAGTAAACGTCAGACCCGAGTAACCGATAAGTCATGTCGATGTGAGGCTCATAACAGGTCGAGAAACTACTGATAACACTTACCAGTAGCACTCCATATCAGCCCTGGCCAGGGACTTTCAGTTATAGCCAATCGAACACAGCACAACATCAACTCCCTATACCGGGAGAGACGAAACCCCTCCTATCGCTCATTGCCTCCATGTGATTCAGGACTGTACCCAAAAGCCACCATTTTGTATGCCCTCTTGGACATGGTAAGGTGGAAATCAAAGCACATTGGGAATCACACAAGACTCTATGACGATCTCGGGTCTACAAACTAACCTGTACCAGTGTCACCGGAGAACTGCTATCTGATGATAGGTATAATACCATCTAGGAGTTCTCGGCGAGTCCGTTCAGTGTACCCAGTCTCTACTGAGCACCCGTACACCATCTTTGATGTCAGAACACCGATGGATATAGGATCATCTGTTCATATCATAATATTGCATTATTATATTCCCTATTCTTATTCTTTTTACAAATAAACAGGTGCTTTTGACGCATGTCTGCTATATGTTACAGGTTACAGGTTCTTAGACAGAAAACAGTGAAAACGATGTAAAGACGATGAAAAAGTGGACTTTGACCAACAAATAGAAGACTCTTGATCAAGCCTATATCAAAGATAAAATTCACAAAGTACAAGGCAATGCAAGGTCCAAGATTACAAAGCGAACGGTTAAAAGTCCACCGCAATTATTCACTGGAGATCTGGAAGAAACATAGAAGCTATTTTAATAAAGAACCAAATAATAAGGAAGCCCAAAGATCCAAGGCCCAATACCTTCTTTTAAAGAGACAGAGACATAAAATTTTACCAAAGGTTGAAGTCTACTTTGACTAGGTCTTCCTAAGGATATTTTGGTAAATGTAAACATGCAAATCAATTGTAACCTAGGGTTTCCTATTCTCTATAAATAGGAACTCTACTCATTGTAATTTCTTATGCCTCCCTTCATTAATAAATTTCAGCATTCTTTTGGAGAGCATCATTTTTTGTTGGTAAATTATTTTCTTGCCTTAGTTTAATTTAGTTTAAGAATTTTATTAACTTGCAATAGATGTTTCTTCTCTTTAATAAAATCATGTCTTTCTTCATCCCTTCAATGAGCGAGTAGTTTCCTCGCTTGTTAGGGTTAGGAATAGGGAAGGATTTGAGAGATGAAGATCTCTCATCTCTTTTCTTTGCCAATCTTTTATGAAAATTAGAACTCCATGCATACCTTCTTATTCCGCTCCCTACGACACTCTACCCTCGAAGTAACGGTGATTCCGTAGTCTAAAGGCCCGGATTCTAAGGTTTTCCATGGAGGTTAGGGTAAAGATTAAGAAAGGAAGGACAAGGATCTAGAGGAAGAATCAATCTTCCCAATCATCCTAATCCCTTTTGTTAAGATTTACCATAACACTAATATGATATCTTTAATTAAAGGCAATGGAAAGAGATACAGATCTTTGTTTACCAAATTTTCCCTAAACCTAATCCTAGCAAGTTTCTAATTCTAGTATCATACAACTTCAATTTTTAGATTTAATAATCAATCCGAACACCATTCGGAATTAACTCGTTAGCGCGATTAGAAAATTCACAACATCCCTGTGGACCGACCCGTACTCACCGGCTAGCTTCATGCGACGCCGTTCTTGATTGCGGTTACAAATATTTTTGATCTATCT
Organism: Agapanthus africanus; assembly: GCA_030015575.1. NCBI lineage: Eukaryota > Viridiplantae > Streptophyta > Magnoliopsida > Asparagales > Amaryllidaceae > Agapanthus > Agapanthus africanus. The sequence goes on along the minus strand of JASDDO010000012.1, from coordinate 455,233,743 downwards.
TTTAGAAAGCGCGAGCACGCTAAATCACTCAATCAAATGGCGCCGTTGCCGGGGATGGCGTGTCATTTTCTTTTTGCAATTTCGGGTTAATATAAAATTAAAAAATCATAAAAACTGAAAAATCAAAAAAAATATAAAAATTTATCATCTTTGTATTTTGTGAAGGGTATTTTTGGTTTGAATTTTGCAGGATCTACAATCGAGACGGATCTGGAAAAATCTAGAGTTCAGAACAGAAAAAGATACATCAGAACAGCAAGAGGTTGGAAAATTAGAACAGCACAATTTTTTTGGAGACCTGAAGCCTCAGAACCGCCGCTATTCCGCCGCGCAAGCGCGCTCCCGCCGCTGAACCGCCGCGTCATGCTGACGTCATCGCTCGAAAATTTTACTGTTTGTTTTCTTTTTCCCCCTCTACAACCTAAAATATATCTTTTGTCAAATCTCCTGCAGAATTCTTTGCGCTTTAAAAAATCTTCCCTTCCAAATAAAAAATCTTGTGCAGGATTCTTTGCGCGTGCTTAAAATAATAATTGATTGCAAGTGATCTTTTCTGATTTGCATATCCTTAATCTTTTTGCTAAAAATATCTTTCCAAATAAAAAGCAAGTGGAAAAAGGAAAATTTTAATTAGAAAACTTGCAAACTTTGAAATTCACACAAAAAAAGATTTGATTGCAAGTGATTTACTGTTTTGCATATCTTTAATCGGATTTTAAGGGGCTTTTGACCAACTCAGATTGGGTGGGGATTTCATCACCCTTCCGAGGACCCCAGAAAACATCTAAAGCATTTTGCATCGACCACAATTAATAAAAAATACTAGACTCGGCCCTAAGGAAATCGAGCTCATTAGGAAAAGGACTAGTATAGGCATCGACCGTTTATCCTAACTGATTTTGCGGTGTCTAGGCTAGTGGTTTTTAATTAGGCCCACTGTCGTGGTGGTTCCTTCCCACTTACCTGGCCGCAATTGGCGGTGAAGAGGCGTTTTGAGGTCCTATTTCTAGCCCTTTGGAACAGTTAGGAGCTATCTAGCTGACCTAGGTGACCCTAGATCTCGGACTGATTGTGCATTTCTGGTTATTTGCATTTGTGTCTTAGCCCTTTATCGAAAATTTTTGCAAAACAAATAAAAAAGAATAATAAGAGGAATTTTTTTTTAAAAAAAAGACTTGCAACTTTTGTCGCTGAGAAATCCTTGCACCACCTACCTTCTTCATCTTCTCTTTCTTCTAACATGGGTACCTCACATAACAAATCACTTGCCGAACTTTGGTATCCCGAACCTAATTTTGCGTCGTTCGGCAATTTGTTCGGTCAATTTAAAGACGATCCTTCCATGCCTAAAAAATCTTTGAAAGATCACATAGAGGAGTCTAGGAGAAACAGTTTGACTTTTCAACCCACTTTGTGTCAACCAAGTCAACCTTCACCACCTTCGTATGTTGACACCACTTCTTTAAGTCCTTCTGTCACTCCTAGGCCGATGTCCATTGCTGAGCATATTGCTCAATCTCGTAGCCGATCTTTCACCCCTCTCCACACATCTAGTTCTAGGGATCTACACGATTATTCACCTTTTTATACACATGTTGACCCTACCCCTGCCCAACCACCCACTTTCTACCAGTCCTACCCGACTTTTCCACCGTCACTAGACACTGCTTCTACACAGTCTTTTGGGAGTTTCACATATCCAAACAATTTCGAATCTTTTACCGAAACCCCCTTACCACCCAAGTCTAGCTTGGAAGAGGCGTTGGAGGCGTATATCGCAGCAACAAATAAAATGGTTAGGAATGTGGAAACGTCCGTGGCCGCCCTTATGCAACCTGCTGAACCGGTAGCTAGTTTCCCGCTAGCCCCAAATTTTTCAATGTATGAGGAGGCGGTTGGACAGAATGAGAATGTAAGAGGATTTCCAAATCAAACCTACCCTTACCCAATTGAAGCCCACAACTCCTGTTTTCCATCGATTGCCCTAAATAGTTCACCTGTTGAAAATAAAAATGAGTTGTGTGATTTTGTAGTGTTTGATTTGCCAGATTGTGAGGAACCCCTTTCGAGTGAAACCGCACCTAATCCTTTCGATCTTTACACCTCCACTCTAGAACCTACATTGATAAATATCCATGCTGTTGATGACGTGTCTAAAGAAATTGACTTTCACTTGATTGAGGATATAGACACCGGGAATATTTCGGATGATGAACCTGTCGATTTGCTTGAAATTTTATGTTCAAATCATCATCCCGAGTTATTAAATGTTTCTCCCGAATCTCATATGCGTCTTGATTTTGATGATAATGGCATGGATGAGTTGAATATTGAGGAGAATTATGAGGATAATATTAAGGAGAGTGGTGAGGATCATATTGAGGTTGAACCATTTTTCTTTGATGTGTCGGATTTTCCAATTCATCCTCTTGAACCTTTACCTAAATCACCCTCCCTCTTTTCCATCGTTCCGACCACACTTCATGTCACGCTTGACGACTGTGAGCTTGAAAACTTTTCCTTTGAATCTGACACAGTTCCCACAGCCGATGACACTTACGAGTGTTTCACTTTTTCGGACGATGTTGAAGTCTCACCGCCCGAGTTTGAGTCCTTTGCATTTTCAGATGAGTTAGTTAATCCTTCAGACTCGGTTGCTTACAGTCGTTTCGAACCATTGATGGAATCTTTCCAGTTCGACACAGTTTACTACGGTGAGAAAGATACTATCCCTAATTCACCCCCTTTCGTCTCTCCTATTGTCCCGACCGTACAAATGACCGTTACGCTTTCATCTCCTATATCAAGTTCAGTGTACCCATGTTTTCTTGCGAATCTTGAGGGATTTGATCCCATTTCTCGACGAGTAGATAGGTTAGCGCAATCGCTTATAACATATCGGTCATCACATATTGCGCTAATTTATTCACTCAATTTACACCCTCAAGATCGTACTCCACTTCCTTCTTCTTTCCGCCCTTCTTTCCCCCCAGCGAGACCATATTCTACCATTCTTCTTTCCACACGGTCTCGCGTGCTTCTCATTTTCTTGCATCAACTATACCATTTCCACGATAAGATTTTTGAATGGTTGGTACTAACTTTTGGCTTGTGCAAGGCCAAGCTTAAGTTTGGGGGGAACCTTTGTATATATGTATATTTTTTTTTTTTGTTTTCTTTTTCTATAAAAAAATAAAAAAAAATTCAAAACATTAAAAATATAAAAAAATTTATAAATAAATAAACAGGGGAGTATCGGTATTTTGACCCTCTTGGTTTAGCATGACAGTGAGGACACTGTCAAGTTTAAGTTTGGGGGTATACTCGGTACGTCTTCTTCCTTCACATTCATTTGTACATATTTTTGCATTTGCATACTTATTTGAAAACCCATAAAAATTGAAAATTTTCAAAAATTATAAAAATTAATGTATTCAATTTTGGCCTAATTGACTTGAGTTTGACAAATAGGTTAACTAGTTAGGAACAACTAGATCTTTGACGTAGTAAATTAAAAACCCTAAAAATAACCTTCCTTAAAGTTTAACGGTAGAAAGTATATGCCTTGCAGTTTATTTAGAAATAGGCAAATTTTGGGTTCACTTCTTGGGCTAAGTCGAAACAAGGGAAGAGTATTGATGTTCTTATTAGAGTATAAGTTTGAAAAATAGTTCCTAACTTAAGTCTAGATTCTGAAAACGTATACCCTACAATTTGCACAATCACGCACCTTGAAACTTAGAATGGTAGAAGAGACCTTGAAATACTCTTGTCTAAAGTCCTTAGTACAATGAAAATAAAAGAAAAAGTGAATAAAGAATAAAAAAAATGGACACTGGTTTTTGTGATTACTTAAGGCTGCAAAAATAGAAAAATATTTAGCGAGTGTGCTTCATCACCTAGTGCCTTAGACCAACTGGTTTGGGAGTCACTGCTAAAGCCTTGGGTGTTGCAAGACTAGGAAGTATGCTTTAAAGTGCAAACGCATTTTGTAATCGGTCGTTGGAACCTCAAGAAGTATTAACGGTCGCATGAAGGATGTGTAAGCAAAATTCAATTAAAAATTCACCTACTAATAAGTACTTTGGACAACGGACATGAGTATGATTGCTTGATTTGAATTTCCAAGTGTAGGGGTGATCTATACACACACGTAGGGGTATGTGATTGGAGTTTAGATGATAGAAAGGAAAGAAGAATAGAACTTATATCTTTAGTAGAGTTGATAGAAATTCCTAAGTGGAGATGAAACCCTAGAAGGAAGACTTAAGAGATGCCGAAAGCTAAATAGGTCTACATAACATATATAATCTTAAGTTAAATAATGAGGAAGTGTGAAGAATATGGGTGGATAATTTACGGGTCGACGATAATAGAATTCCTTGTTAGAAAACCTTATTGGAGAACAAAAGCCAATGGGCCGAATTGATAGGATTTTGTGGGTAGTATCCGCTGAAAACCCTCAGGAGACAACACTCCTCCTACTAGGGACACCTAGAGGTTTAACGGCTTGTTGTACGTGCTCAGTGCAATCGCGTTTCCCTGCGAAAGTGCGGTTAGGATTTTAGTGAATAAAATAAGTTTGCTCGAGGACGAGCAAAAGATAAGTTTGGGGGTATTTGTTCATATCGTAATATTGCATTATTATATTCCCTATTCTTATTCTTTTTACAAATAAACAGGTGCTTTTGACGCATGTCTGCTATATGTTACAGGTTACAGGTTCTTAGACAGAAAACAGTGAAAACGATGTAAAGACGATGAAAAAGTGGACTTTGACCAACAAATAGAAGACTCTTGATCAAGGCTATATCAAAGATAAAATTCACAAAGTACAAGGCAATGCAAGGTCCAAGATTACAAAGCGAACGGTTAAAAGTCCACCGCAATTATTCACTGGAGATCTGGAAGAAACATAGAAGCTATTTTAATAAAGAACCAAATAATAAGGAAGCCCAAAGATCCAAGGCCCAATACCTTCTTTTAAAGAGACAGAGACATAAAATTTTACCAAAGGTTGAAGTCTACTTTGATTAGGTCTTCCTAAGGATATTTTGGTAAATGTAAACATGCAAATCAATTGTAACCTAGGGTTTCCTATTCTCTATAAATAGGAACTCTACTCATTGTAATTTCTTATGCCTCCCTTCATTAATAAATTTCAGCATTCTTTTGGAGAGCATCATTTTTTGTAGGTAAATTATTTTCTTGCCTTAGTTTAATTTAGTTTAAGAATTTTATTAACTTGCAATAGATGTTTCTTCTCTTTAATAAAATCATGTCTTTCTTCATCCTTTCAATGAGCGAGTAGTTTCCTCGCTTGTTAGGGTTAGGAATAGGGAAGGATTTGAGAGATGAAGATCTCTCATCTCTTTTCTTTGCCAATCTTTTATGAAAATTAGAACTCCATGCATACCTTCTTATTCCGCTCCCTACGGCACTCTACCCTCGAGGTAACGGTGATTCCGTAGTCTAAAGGCCCGGATTCTAAGGTTTTCCATGGAGGTTAGGGTAAAGATTAAGAAAGGAAGGACAAGGATCTAGAGGAAGAATCAATCTTCCCAATCATCCTAATCCCTTTTGTTAAGATTTACCATAACACTAATATGATATCTTTAATTAAAGGCAATGGAAAGAGATGTAGATCTTTGTTTACCAAATTTTCCCTAAACCTAATCCTAGCAAGTTTCTAATTCTAGTATCATACAACTTCAATTTTTAGATTTAATAATCAATCCGAACACCATTCGGAATTAACTCGTTAGTGCGATTAGGAAATTCACAACATCCCTGTGGACCGACCCGTACTCACCGGCTAGCTTCATGCGACGCCGTTCTTGATTGCGGTTACAAATATTTTTGATCTATCTTTTAGAAAGCGCAAGCACGCTAAATCACACCAATCATCATCCATCGCCCATCATATGGGTCAAGATGCGTATACGCTAGTCTACTCTGGAGTATCGATGCCCTGTCTCGATACTCCCTCGACTAGGAACAGTTATAGGATGTACTCGTTGACTACCCTGGCCCCACTAGTATGATCTCATCATAGTCCTAGTAGTCGAGTACATATCCTAAGGGCTTTATCAACATGTGAGAGCAAGACAGTAAACTAATACAAGTCAACATGTTAAGATAAAATGAAACCAAATAGCATACTATCATGTCGAGCAAGAAAGTCCTCTCTATATATATCCAAGCATCCACTATAATATATATCATATGTACAATAAAGGCCTCTAGGGCATATATATAACTAATAATATTTGCCAACCGATTTGACTGCAACAATTGCACCATTCTCTAGAATTAGAGACATATCACCCAATCATAGTTCTCTACCTTTCTGTAGCCTATGTAACTCTTACATATATAGGATCCTGGTCCGGTATCTCACACCCAGGACATAAAGGATACTGAGAAACAGCTTTCGCTAACGAACACACCCGAAGAATATTCATCAACATGCTCATTCCTTGTTTGGGTGGCATGGGAATCCGGATATTCCCCAATTTCTTGCTCAAACTTATAACAGTTATAAGATAGAGTGGAACCAATGTTCCCCAACTCAGTATAATAAGCAGGTTCGGTCAGTGCATCCATATTATTATCTTGATTAAGGCATGACATGGTTGCTACCAGGAGAGAGAGAGAAGAAAACACTCTCCATATGCTCTTGCAAGATCAGATTAGTTATTATTTTATCTAATCAGGATGGCTCCCACTGTTTTTATCAAATCTTCCTTCAAACCCTAAAAGGTAAGACTAGCCGGGATTAATTACACTCGACAAGTTCGCCAATCTTTCGGTCAGGCCAGTGTCGATACTTTGAGGGAGGTTCCCCGTGCTTTCGCACGGACCTAATTAAAATAAACCTCGTTTTCCCAGGGGTGTAACCCCGTTAACACCTTTCTAGACACCTACTTGATCGGCTAATTGTAATGTGCAAAACTCTCCCAGGAGTAACTCTTACTCGCAGTGGGTATCCGGATCCAACTATCTCATAGAAGGTATGCAATCTCATTGCAAATTTTAACACTTGAAATTCCCGATAATATTTTTCCCCTAGCCTCCTATGACCTTGACAAAGGCCAACAAACTATAGGATGCTAGTCAAGTTCAACATGTACATTTCATGATTGAATTAAACCCACCCGCACGACTCTTGACAAAGGCCAACAAGGTCGCACGACTACCCTAATCCAATCACATCACATGCTCAAGCAGATAATGCCTAATCAGCTACCGCACACTACGCCTTGACAAAGGACAACAAACGCAGCACGAATACTAAATAGTACTTATCTGAAATGACGGAGAGCTACGGCAGGTTTTTAAGAAAATCTTTTGCGTAATGAACTTGATATCGTTGTAGAATCGAGTGATTTTGAAAAGGAGTGTTTTTGAGGCTTTTACTAGTTTTGCTAAGGAGGTCACTCTCGGTGAAGGGATCTCAGCTCTTTCTTCATTGAATGGGGTGCTGGATATTTCACAAATACCACTATGCAAAGCATGAACTAAAAAATCAATCAAAAACAAAACCGAGTGAGTTGTAGTATCTACTAGTTTCGCTAAAGAGGTCAGTCCCGGTGAAGGGATCTCAGCTCTTTCCTTATCGAATAAGGTGCTGGATATTCTTCAAGGAATACCACTATGCAAAGCAAGAAATAGAGCTACCAGTTTTTAAAACAAGATTCTACAACATCTTTAGGTTTCTTTTATTTCATTAATCTCATTAATGAAGTCCTACCAATTATGCTTCCTAAGCATCACAGAAGAAACAAAAGCAACAATATTTATTATATATCATATATATAATATAAGCATTCGTCTCATCATATAAAGTGATCACATCACAGAATATCAACAGCAGAAGAACACATATGAAAATATACTAGGAATTCCGTGTTTTAAATTAAGCCAATATAAAACACGGATTCCATGGTCACGATGAACAGCCAAACCCACATCCCTAAACCCCTACGAGAGCGGCAAGCATCCCTACCAATTCTAGAGTTAGGAGATCCGGTCTCGACTCCTCGAGATGGTCTCCCACTGGACTCTAGAACCCGGTTACTTGTGCTCTCCTCCTTGGGTCTATCCTAATGCGGAAAAGTAAAAAATATACATCAATGGTGACATCATCCTCAACCCAAAAGTGCCCCGATAAAAGAATATTACATACAAGTTTTTACATGAATGAAAATGAAAAACTCTCATCTCACATAAAAAAAACTCCGGCTACTCAAAACATGACGATCCAATATAACATATCACAGCAACACATAACATCGCATGTCATCAACGTAAGTAAATATGCGTATCCCAATTGTCATTGACGTATAGCAACGAAACCGGCGATACACCATATATTACACTTACGGTCGCAGAAAAGAAAGTGAAAAACTACAACAATTGGAATTCGCAACCACCTTAGACATCATAAACCTAATGTATCACATACTTTGGATTTCATGCCTAACCAAATGAATTCCTTAGACATCACATGCCTAACAATTATAAACCCCGAATTTTAGTCCCGATATTGAAAACACTTTTCAATAACCAGTCGGGTAATTCAACAAGATTCCCGACAACCTGATCGAATGTTCATCGGAAACTTTAGTAGACGGTCGCACCCTGATGTCGTCGACGAAGTGCACTTAGGCGGAACACCGCGGCCGCGAGCACCCAAACGGATGCTTTTGGCAACGGGGTTCTTCTACAGTCACTTGGTCGAGACTATGGGACGTGGCTATCTGGTAAGGTTACCCGGCGATTATCCGCGTACGCTACGTGATTGCGACGGACTTTTGATCCACATCAAAATCCCGTAGCATCCGATCAAATGAGACTGAATTGCTAGATTTATAAAATTCAAATTAGTTTTCACAAAACTAAATATTGTGGATTCCAAGTATTATACACAATCACAGATAGTTAGACAATGTTAAACTTTTCGATCGAATCAACAAACACCCACAAATTCCCACAGAGCTCAACACTTGAGCGCAGTTTAAAAAATACCCAGAACATGCCACAACACCTATGGACTAACCGTAGAAGGGTCAATCCTTGCCTCACCTATGGCACCGCGGAACTACCACAAATCCTAGGGTTTGGTGGCGGTTCTGGCGATCACAGAATCGAGTTAGGGTTTCGTTCTTCTAGAGGGTCCATAGAATCACCTGCATGATTTTCTGAAGATCTTAAACTTGGAAAAATCCAACTCTTGGTAAATTTCCAGCGAGGGAGAAAATGGGTTATTAATATCCGTTCGAACTTTTTAACGCCGTCTAAATTACCTGAAATGATGTTAGAATTACGACTACGAAGCATTCCGAATTGCCTTTGCACAAAGATAACATCACATGCAATCTTAGCATAAACAAGAAACGCCTGAAACACCAAAACCCAGAGACTGGAACACCAGACAAATACGGAGCCCGGACTCCTTACTAAAACCGGTGGGGCCAGAATTTTGCAACATGTGGTAATCTCGGTCCAGCATGTAGGGTTCCTAGGCACTCTTGTGAAGGTTCATAAGGCATCAAACATGCCCGAATAAAATTTTAGATGTGCCGAACAACCCAAAGCCGGGATCTTTGCTAGATTATTAGGGTTTTTACATGCAAGTAAACATCTTTACTACTAAGTGTGAGGGATTACAACCTTTGTAGTCCGCTCCTTCGCTTCATAAGCTCCGAGTAGAAGTCTCTTCGCCGCGATCCACGATCTCCCGGACTCAAGAGAGGCTCCACGACTCGAACGATCCATGCTAGCTTGTAGTGTTCCGCTTCTCCGATGATCTACGTCGAAGTTGCTATAACCCAAGCTCTCTCACTCTAAAGAAGTGAACACCCTAATCTAATGGGCTAGATTAGATGAGGATGATGGAGTAGTATTTATGCTTTCTTTATGTATCAATTTCTCACAAGAAATCATCACCAAAGGAAAATCTAGTGAGCTCTTTTCAAAAACTCGAGAGAGAAGAAGATGAAGAATAAATGAGATAATCCTTTTGTGATGAATAGTAATAAGAGTATATGATTGATTATGGAACCATGGTCAAGAATGAGAGACTTAACCTTTGTAGAGAATAAACTAGAGCTAGGGTTTTGTTAGGTTAAGAATGAGTCATGGATAAGTATCAACCATAATATCTTAACCAAGACAAAAGGAAATCCTTCTAGAATAAACAAGAAGGAGCTAACCCTAATCAAACCCTAATCTCTTTTTATCATCACTAAACATGTTTCATAATAAATCATATCATGTCACAATAATATATATCACATATATATTATATACTTGCAACAAAAGAAAATAATACAATTAACATATATCGCATATATATCAATGTATTAATCCGGTGAGAAAATGAAATAATAAAGTGAGCCAATATTAGATAATGTAATACAATATATCATATATATCATTATACATTAAATCATCGAATCAACACTTGATCCGACGATCGGCTATATCGAATATAACCGACTAATATCTCATGTACCGATTCATCGAATCAACACTTGATCCGATGACCCGGTCATAACTAAATATCGCGAGAATAAAGTACGGTATCACATATCGCATTATCCTCGGTCCTGCACATATCACATATGTGCCTCTACTCCGTTTTGCCTGAGCCAAGAAACCTCTGTGTAGGACTCTAAAGAATCGTCAATACGCCGGTAGCAGGTGATGATCATATCAAACACCCACAAGCTGCAAATGGTCAGCTAAACGTAACAGCCACCCAGGTATTGAGCGATCAGAAGATCAACAAGCTAGCCTGTCCGTTCTCCTGTGAATCCAATCAGTAACACTCCCGTACAGTCCGGTCTGTTCGTCTGATATGTCGCATATCAAGTCTAGGGGTGGTATACGTCAGCCCCAGTAACCGATAAGTCGTGTCGATATGAGGCTCATAACAGGTCGAGAAACTACTGGTAACACTTACCAGTAAATCTCTATATCAGCCCTGGCCAGGGACTTCCAGTTATAGCCAATCAAACACAGCACAACATCAACTCCCTATACCGGGAGAGATGAATCCCCTCCTATCGCTCATTGCCTCCATGTGATTCAGGACTGTACCCAAAAGCCGCCGTTTTGTACGCCCTCTTGGACGTGGTAAGGTGGAAATTAAAGCACAGTGGGAATCACACAAGACTCTATGACGATCTCGGGTTACAGACTACCCTGTACCAGTGTCACGGGAGAACTGCCATCTGACGTGTGGTATATTACCATCTAGGAGTTCTCGGCGAGTCCGTCCAGTGTACCCAGTCTCCACTGAGCACCCGTACACCATCCTTGATGTTAAACACCGATGGATATGGGATCATTCCATCGCCCATCATATGGGTCAAGATGCGTATACGCTAGTCTACTCTGGTGTATCGATGCCCTGTCTCGATATACCCTCGACTAGGAACATTTATAGGATGTACTCATCAACTACCGATGCCCCACTAGTATGATCTCATCATAATCCCAGTAGTCGAGTACAGATCCTAAGGGCTTTATTAACATGTGAGAGAAAGACAGTAAATCAATACAAGTCAACATGTTAAGATAAAGTGAAACCAAATAGCATACTATCATGACGAGCAAGAAAGTCCTCTCTGTATATATCCAAGCATCCATCATAATATACATCATATGTACAACAATGGCCTCTAGGGCATATACATAACTAACACAGCACATATCACATATGTGCTCCTACTTCGTTTCTCCCGAGCCAGGAAACCTCTGTGTAGGACTCTAAAGACTCGTTAATATGCCGGCAGTAGGTGGTGATCATATCAGTCACCCACAAGCCGTCAGCGGTCTGCTAAACGTAACGGCCACACGGGTATTGAGCGATTAGAAGATAAACAAGCAAGCCTGCTCATACTCCTGCGAATCCAATAAGTAACACTACCGTACAGTTCGGTCTCTTCATCTGATATGTCACAAATCACAACTGGGGGTGGTAAATGTCAGACCCCAATAGCCTGATAAATAATGCCGATGTGAGGCTCATAACGGTTCGAGAAACTACTGATAACACTTACCAGTAAATCTCAGCAACCCTGGCCAGGGATTTCCTGTTACGGCCAATCGAGCATAGCGCAACATCAACCCCCAATACCAGGAGAGACGAAATCCCCTCCTATCGCTCATTGCCTCCATGTGACTCGGGACTGTACCCAAAAACCACCATTTTGCACGATCACTTGAACGTGGTAAGGTGGAAATCAAAGCACAGTGGGAATCACACAAGACTCTATGACGATCTCGGTCGACAGACTAACCTGTACCAGTGTCACCAAAGAACTGCTATCTGACTTGAGGTATAATACCATTTTGGAGTTCTCAGCGAGTCCGTTCAGTGTACCCAGTCTCCACTGAGCACCCGTATACCTTCTCTGATGTCAAACACCAATGGATATGGGATCATCCATCGCCCATCACATGGGTCGAGAACGTATAGGCTAGTCTACTCTGGAATATCAATCCCCCATCTCGATACTCCCACGACTAGGAACATTTGAAGGATGTACTTACCGACTACCTCTGCCCCACTAGTATGATCTGCATTATAATCCTGGTATTCAAGTACTTATCCTAAGGGCTTTATCAACATGTAATAAAGAGACAATAAGTGTACATGTTAAGATAAGATCAACCAGATAGCAAACTATCATGGCGAGCAAGAAATTCCTCCATATATATGTCCAAGAATCCACTATAATATACATCACATGTATAATAATTTCCTCTAAGGCATACATATAACTAACATTCGGTGCGGAACCCAATTTCAGCATCCCTTCAATGATCTCGGGCTTCAGCGGGCTTATCTATCTGATTGTCGGACACGCCTGAAGATCTTTCGGCATTCTTTTGGTTTTAGCTGAAAGGACAACTTCCCATGGAGATTCTTCCACGAGCGAGCATGAATCCCCTGGAATGTCTACCTTCTTGGGAGCGTACTTCTGTGGTGGGTTGACCCTCCAGTTCTCCGATAGTGCAAACTTCCTTTGTTGGTACTGATCCTCGACCCAGTTTTTGAAGATGTAGCAATCCCTCAATTGGGTGGCTCACCATCCTGTGATAGGAGCAATAGTTGGGGTTATTGACGTCGCAAAATTGGCGATGGACGTCTTGGGTCCGGCAACGTGATGAGTTTGTTGCGCACTGCCAGCTCGAACAGTCTTCTCGTCTTATCACGGGGAAACGAGTAAGCACGTCTTAGCCTTTCTTCTAGGGATATATGCGGACGCATGTTTGTTTTGGCAAGTAACTGGCTTCGGGTCACTCGGCTGTTGTTGAGTGTTGGCAACGAAGGCTGCTTTCCCTTTACCCCTGGCATTTCGAGGGTCCGTTTTTAAGAGGAAGGCCCATGGCCCATCTTGTCCATTTTGGCCAGCTTGTCGATCAGCGCCTGGAAGGTGGTCGGTTTGAAGAACGTCATGAACTGGGACACGGTCGCTTGAGGATCAAGGGCCCCAATGAACATGCCCACGGCAGGAGATTTTTCGATGCGCTGTTCGCATTTTGACCATAGGTTCCGCCATCGGATCGCGTATTGGACCCAGGTCTCTCCTGACTTCACCATGACATTGATTAATGATGTGATCGGGATGCGTTCGCTTGCGCTTGCGAACCGCTGTGTGAACAGCAATTCCATTTATGTGAATGTTTTGACGGAGACATTTGGGAGCTCCGGGTACCATTCGACTGTTGTTCCGACAGGCTGCCAACGAACCGGCGAAGCAGCAATTTGTCGTCGCCTCCAGTATTGCCGTACAATGCTCTGAATTGAGCAACGTGCTGATGAGGATTGCATGTCCCTTTGTACACATAGAACTTGGGGATCGTATTTCCTGGCGGGTACTTGATTTGATCGTACCAGCCTGGGTACAGTTGCCCGGTTCTGACAACTTGGCCAGCCGCTTCGTTGGCTTGATGAGCTCGTATTTGTTGAGCTATGTAATTGTCAAGGGCAGCTTTGGAGATCGTCTCCTTCCTGTCCACTGATAGAGTCAGAAGAGGGTTCGATGTTTCCCCTCTGTCGTCCTCGATGATTATCGGTGGATCTTCGACTGGGGGTTCTGGATGAATCATCATTCCAACCATGTCCCGGAACAGAAGTGCCATCTGCTTTATATTAGCAGCTTGTTCCGCAGCCTCCTTGTCTTTTCTTTCTAGCACTCTTCACAGGAACTCTGTATCGGTTTCCTGCTCTTGGAGCTGTTCGCTAGCTGATTCCGGACTTTCTTTCTGTCCGGTGAGTGCTGCCATTTTCGTCAGCATCTCTCGGAGCTTCTGTTGTTTGCTCCTGAGGCATTTGTCAACGACCGAGTTTGCGGTCGATGACCCACGGAAGCATGGCTTTCCTCTTTCCCGGAAGCTATGTAGACCATATGGATGATCATGCCCTCAGACTTGGGGCGTTTGGGTCCATCAACTTTGGAATTTGCCGTCGGCGGTGGAGATTCTCCAGCGTCACCCTTTTGTGGGAGGTCAAAGTTGAAGGAGTCGTTGTAACAGGCACCCATGTTGAAGACGTCCCTCTCTGTATGACGAAGGGATGGTCCTCCTCTTTCCGAGCCTTCATTTTCTTCAATCAGCAAGAGTAGTCTTTATTGATCACAGAATTTTAGACTTTCCGCCAGACCCTATGGATTTAGGAGGACAACTGCTGAAGGGACTGCTCTGGCTTTGCCTGCATCATGTTTTCAGCAGGCGGGGAGATTTCTTCGGCACCGCGGTTGAGAGTTATTTCGCACCCTCCTAAGCAGGTCAAAGTTGTTCCCGGTTGGAACAGCAGCGTCAACTTCCACCATTAGAGCTGGTGGGGTAAATCTAGAAGGGGATTTCCCCGACTTTTACTCACTCGATGCCAGTGGAGACGTCGAGCATGTCTTGCAGACGGGACTACCTCAGTTATGAAGCGGCTCCGTCATGTCCTCGGCTTTGATGAGGAGCTACTGTTGGTGCCAGCCTGTCGAAGACGGACGTCCATTGAGAGGGAACGACTAATCTTTCGAAGGCCGATTTCTGTAGGATAGCACTTTTGACGACTTCACCTGGAGGAGTTGGGAGGACTATCCGTTTTGGGATAGCCCCTTCAGGTATCGCGAGCCTCTTTGCGGGCCTCACTGAGCTTCGACTCGTCCTGTTGAAGAATGAGTTGGCAGACTTAGACGACCCGTGGAGAGGGGCCATGGTGGTTACAAATCGATCGAAGACCGATTTTTTGGGAGCTTCCTGTGGTGGCACTAGGCGCTGAAGCTTGCTGACGGGAGTATGGTCCCGAAGAACAATCCAATGGTGGTTTGAGTTACCTGCCCCACCGGCATTGAAAAGATGGATGGGCCGCATTGGGTCCATATGTCACTTCTCCAGTTGGGGCGGAGCAGGAGTTGTTGTTACAGTTTGTGTAGCTTGAAGCCATTGATCTTTTTTTCTTCTTCTTCCTAGATAGAAGCAAGAAACAAATCTTAGTACCTCAAACCCAAGGGCAACCATAGCAAACTGCGATTTTGTTCGTGAAATCGATACACGAAGTGTGGAGTGGAAAGAGAAAAGGTCTCACCGGGCGTGCCAGAATCTGTTCACTGCCAAAAACGGGACGAAACCGGGATGGATTCGTCCTGCCTGAATTTGGGGGGCAGATGCTATTTGGATTTATCTGTCCACCTCTCCGAAAATACCAAGTTGATTTATGGCACCGTAAATCAAAGGTTTGAACAGATGCGGCCCTTAGTAGCAGATTTTATCAAATTTCCCCCTTGTTTTGCGAGGGGATTTTTATTGTGGGGACGCTCTTCACTGCAGGTGCAAGCTCCTGGAGTTAATTATGTTACCGCATCATGATAACCACTTTCTCATGCTCCGGAAGTTCACTTTGTGTCTTGTGTGTTTTTGTTTTTTTTGGTTGCCCGTGGATTGTATACGGAAACTAGTTTCTGTCGTCGCCCATAGGACGTGGATTAGTCCAAATCCATATATTTTTAGATTTGGGTTTAGGTCGATTTAAGGATCGTTAATCTGGTTTGAAATTAAGATCGACTTAAATGTATGTGAGCATTTGGGGCTCGATTTGTTTTTGTTAAGGATACATTAGTCCAATTTAAGACTAAGATCTACTTAACGGGGTTTCAGGACCATTTTTATTTCAGATCCAATAAAAGAGCATTTGGGATCTATTATTTTAGTTTAAGGATGTTTCGGTCCATTATTGCCGTTTTGGAGGTGAAT